>CM077880.1:81858126-86858126 GCA_039720435.1 Amazona ochrocephala
TAATTTTCTTGAAAGTCATGAATTCTGCTAACGTGGCTTCTGAGTAGTTACCCACATCTTAGCAGCTCAGCAAGATCTCGAGTTTTCCAGTGGTTACATGGGCCACAGCAGCAGATGCTCGTGTGTGTGTGTACACAAGTGAGATGTGCCGGGGCTTTCCAGGGCCCTGGGGAAACTCTTCCCAGAGCACTTGGCCAAGCGGGTGATTGCCAGCCCTGGGCTTAGGCAGGGCCTGTACACCAGCTGCCGTGGCCAGGCTCCTGCAAGATACTGACCTGGACAACAAGGGAAGCCACCTCTATGGCACCTCTCTTCCAGCAGCTTTGGCGAGCACTTGCATGTAGATGGTTTCTGCTGGGCCATAATTGCCTGCATTCAGGCTGGATGAGCTCATCCACCAGACCAAGCACTGTCAGTTACTTGATCAGCTCAGCTTCTGTGTATGGCCTCCAGCCAGAGCCTACACTTTCCTCTCAGGCTGCAGGGCAGAGGTTGATGAGGAGGGTGTGCCTGACAGGGATGGGCAGGGAAAGGAATAGGAGGGTGCAGAAGCAGGTGCTGGAGTTCAGGCATGTGTGTTTGTGTGTTAGAGTACACAGGAGAGTGGGCTGTAGACTCTGAAGGTTGGGCTCCTAATGGAGAACAGAAGGGTGTGAAGATACCCAGGGTAGTACCATAATCCTTCCATGTTAGCCTCTCTGGGAGCTGTAAGGGCAAAAGTTGAGTTTGGGGGCTTGTGTTGCAAAACTAGGAAGAGATGGTATGTTCTCAGTCTTGTTTAATCAAGTACTGACAAACAAAAAGGGACAACTGAAGGAAGTGTCTAACATGATTCCCTGCCTTCAGAGAGGCAAGATGTATGGACTTCTGTAATTGCATTGTGTTATTTGAATGGTTTTGTACTTATTTTCCACGTCCTGCACATCAGTGCCTAGTTGTTGTCCTATAATCCTCATGGTACAAGTACCCCTTGAGAAGGTTGTTGGGAGAGGACATAAACATCATCCAGAGGTAGTTCAGTGTTCAAAACATTAGAGACAACCTCATTTCTAATCTTTCTAAGGATTTTCTGTTTTGAAATGGGTCAACGGTTTCAATTTAGTAAACACCAACATTTTTCTATTATTGTAAGATTTTCTGAGGGAGCAATCCACCTTCCTATCCGTCCTTTTCAAGAAAAGAGGATTTTGCATGTTCAGCTGCTCAAAGAGTAGCATATAGGGAAAGGAAAGCAGAACCAAGTGAAATCCCTTTCCTTTGGCAAATCCTTTGTCCTTTTGGCAAACACCAAGCATGAGAATTTCTGACAAATTATTTGGGGAAGCAGTAAGTGCATGTAAAAAGTTCATGGACGTGTATTCGAGTTCAAGCTTAATTATTACAGTGTCTTCTATAAAAGAATACGTAATTATTAACTTAAGGCTGTGGCTTCCAAATTGTGATTCACATAAGTAGGAGGGTGTTTACGATAGTAAACACAGTTTAAAAACTTATCGGTTCAAAAGTACACTGATAAAGATACGCTATGGTTTATGAGAAAAGTTGAAGGTTGGCCATAATCTTTTGGTCTGAAAGGCCTGAAATGGACGCTCCCACGTTTCTGGGGCTATTGTAGTATTTTACTGCTTCCCATAGATGGAGCCAAACTCACATCCTCCAACTGCATGTGACGCACCAGCAATGAACGCAGCTTCCCCCAGATCACGGAGGGGAACTGTATAGCGGGAGAGTTTATCATGTGTCCCTAAGCCCCATTTCCTGACCATTCCCCTAGGCTGACTCCCTAATATTGCTTCACTGTCTCCCAGGTCCGTTCCCACAGTGCAGCGGTAGCAGGCAGCAGCACACAAAAACGCTAATCCAACTCTGACCTTCCCATGCAGCTTGAGAGGAAATGGTTTTCAGATGTTACAAATATTACCTTTCTAACTACACATTATATCATAGCTTTGGCTACTGGTCTCTTCTGCATATTGAATGGAGAAGGTATTAGACAAGGTCTTAGGAAACACAGTTTGGAGGCCTCTTTCTTCCACTGCCACACTGAAAATGTTGGGCAAAATTAGGACCTACAAGGTCTTGGTACTCTGGCCTTCCACTACAAAATGTTTGGGACCTACAGATGCAATGCGATGACTTGTAATAGAAAGTAGGGGCTTCAGAGAACTGAGAAGAAGACTCTACAGTCTCTGCCACTTGTAGAGTGATAGCTAAATTACAGCAATTTGGTTTTAAAAAACTGCATAAGGAAGACAGACACAACTATCAGACAAACAAGGATGAGATCATTGGAAGGTAAGGAATGAGGGTTTCTAGCCTTCAGGAGAAAGAAATCATAGCTACCCTCCCAAAAGCAACTCAAAGTTCTTTGCTCACTTCCAAGAGCTAAGGAAGTCATCTTCACATCTGTGTTTAGAACAGACAAAAGCCACTCATGTTCCAGTTTAAGGGGCAGGAGTAAATATTTCCACATTGATTTTACTTACCTGGCAACAGGTTTCATTACACTGGACTTGAAATTGTTGTGGAAACATCTGAGGCAACTTAGTGTATAGACAGAGTGCCATTTTGCTGGCCTTTTATTTTTAAGCAAGGCTGCAAATCAGGTAATTTTCTCAAAAGACCATTACATTTCAAGGGCCAGACTCGCTATCCTGCCATACAGTGTTCAGTCTGAATCCCAAAATATTAATTGAAACATGGACACTATGTGCCAGTAATATCCCAGTGATACAAATGTACGGTGAACTGGAGAAGAGGTCTGCATCTGATTTGTATCCCTGTGGTTCTATGCCTACAGTAGCATTGGCAGCAGTCACCATACGTTATTCCTTTCACAGAGGCATGTGGAGTGCAGCAAGAGCTTGTGACAATCAAACAGCTGAGGAATCTGGGAAGGGTTTTCTGGTGCCAGGGTAGTGTTTTGGATGAAGCCTCCTCTTCCAGTGGCTTGCTGTGAAGAAGGAAGAGGTGCTGAGCCCACTCTCATTAAGCACATTCTCATCAGGACTGTATTACTTCTCAGCTGCAGTTCTGACTCCAAACACTTCTCTTGAGGGAGTTATGTTCTCCAAGTTTCTTTCATTGCTAGAGGAAATGTAGATGAAGGATTTAGAAAGAGGAGATTTAATCCCCACACAACCCCGGTATCTCCCCAGAGGTGTCAGTAATCATCATGGGTCAAGGAAGTATGTGATACTCACATCTTTACTTTGTTTAGATGTTTCCTGTGGAGCAAGTGAGTACAAGAGGATCTTTGGGTTTCTCTTTGCAAAGCCTGGGTCTGATTTCAGCTGCCATGTCATCCCAAAAGAGCTGACTCATCCCGCAGGGCTGCAGCTCCAAGGAACACATGCAGAGGCTGGGAAAGTTCAGAGCTATTTTCAGAGCTCGGGGGAGTTGCACAGTGGGGTCCCACTTGCTGGAAAAGGTGCTCGACTGAGACCAAATTGTCCAAGAGGCTTAGTAAAAACTGGACACTACCTTTGCCCTGCAGGCTTCAAAGTGAACAGACCACAAAGACAGAAATTAGTAGAGGAAAATAATCACTATTCACTGCAAAAGTGTTTCTTTGGCATTTTGGTCTTGCCAGTAATCTTCACATAGCTTAGCTGCACGAAATAGTCCCTGGAGCAGGAATTTGGCAGTGCCCAGATAAAGATGATCGACAGGGAAACTGTGTGGCACAATGGCAGAGCACACTGATACTTGCCAGTGTGACTGCAGGCTCCTCTTGTGCCTCAGTTTACCTTTACCTCTTTACCTCAAACCAACTGCCATCAAACTCTCCCTAGTCTGGGTAGGGCTTGTTAGCATAACATTCATCCTTCCAGCCTTAATAACAAGATTTACAATTGTGATAATAAATATTCTAAAATGTGATTTCAAACGCATATCAAAGCAGTGGAGGGGAAAGTTCTGGATGGAAATGAGAGTATTCTGATTTATGTCTGAGAAAACAGGGATCAAATTAAAGGAAAAAAGAATTAGTGTTTAATGCTGTCTGGAGAACACAGCAGCAGTCTCTGTCCGACAGGCCTGATGTTCCTACAAAATAACCAGTCTAGGAATGACTGTCCCAGAAATAAAAGAAACACAATAAAAGGAAGTAGGAATGAAATTCAAGTGGAGCTGCTCTCCATTTCCCCCTGCTCCTGCTGCAGCATGGCATTGAAACTGAGCAGATGAATTTGCTCCCAAATAAAAATATCCTTGTGTGGCAGAGTTGCCTAGCAGACACCACAGACTCTTTCAGCTGCTGGCAACATAGAAGGAGTGACAGGATCCTGGCCAGGGCTCTCCTGATGGAGCCCACGTAAATCAGAGAAGTACCTGTGGGCGGTTTGTTAGCCCTAGGGACTGTTCAGCGTCTTGGATGCCAATATTCCACAACTCATTCTGCTCACAGGGAGCCATTTGTCAGAGTCAGAGTCAAATGTCTGGTTAAAGGGTCTGATGATAAAGTGCTCTCTGGAGAGCTGACTTCTTCAGAAATGTCCATGGTGCCAGTATGAAATGTCAGGAGGCGGCCTTGCCTGAAATACTGGGGGGACCATGTTTCAATAAAATGGGTACTTGGGAAGGGGGGTGGGTTGGGAACAACAGATATGATTATAGGAGGGAGACACTGCTCTGCTGAAGCCCCCTGTGATTATTTAGTTTACAGGAAGACATTCAGAAAAGGGAGCATAATAGAAAAGCAGAAAATACTGTGGTGTGCTACTTGCTCCTCTACTGAATTAGGACTCAGTGAACCTGAAAGGTGACACATTTTGAAATGGGTAACAGAGCTGTATCCTGTTAGCTTCAGAGCATAAAGCGACTCAGAAAGCCCATGACTAGAAATAACTTCTTGTGTGGGCAGATTATCCTATTCTTCTCTTGAACTTTTCTGATAGTAATCTTCTGTTGGTTTCTGTCATAGATAGGATAGTAGCCTGCAGGGGTATTTCTTTTGGTATGGTTGTTACTGCTGGGGTGTGTTAGTAAAGGTACGAGCTGGAATTTCAAAGACTGCTTCCAGGCCACTTTCATTGGCAGAAAAGCAGTGTGACAGATGTAGATAGAGGTGTACTGACTGACATCTTTTTCCATCACTCAGTTTTATCTCAAACATAAAGAAAGGAAAGTATCTGTGTTTTGTGACTATGTTTCTTTCTTTTTTTTTCACAGCAGCCCAGTCTTCAGGGCACCTCTTAAGTTAATATTGTCCAGCCTTGTATCTTAGGCGTCATCCATCTCCTGGACCTTGTCTGTCTCTATTGATGTTTCTGCTGCAGTGAAGAAATCTAATCTTCTCTGTTGCCACCATGCTCCAGGCACCTTCGATCTTTCCTTAGTAGTTCATCTTTTGGATCTGTTGGAATATGGGCAGTGGGATCAGTTATACTGAGAAACCAAGCCCATGTTCACTCCCTCTGCTGTGGATGTCAGCAGTTCCCAAGCATCCCTGTTCTCACTTCTGTGTCCACAGACTGATGTTTAGCCACTGTTCCTCAATCTTCTCCCTGAGATGTTGGACGTCCCCTCTTGCTGATTGATCATTTGCCTCCTGTGGGCACATCCTCATCAGCATTATCCTGGTTTGGCTCCATGGCAGGTTTGGCCTGGCCCTGATGGAACCAGAGGTTGTGGCATTCACTGTCCCTACTCTGGCTGTGTCCTCTAGTGACGTTCAGTCCTCATGTGATATCCTTATATGACTGCCTCCTGGGCTGTGCACTGGGCTGGCTCTTCCTCCCGTATACTTAGTGGGTCACAAGAGCTGTCACTGGGTCTCTCTGTCAGTGGCTGCACTTTTGCCAGGAGGCAGATAGCAAGCCAAAGATTAAAAGTATTTGATCTAAAGGAGATATTGAGTATTGCAGGTGCCTGGAGTTCAGAAAGACTTCAAAAGCGTGTTTAATTTTCCCTGGTGAATCCATGCTTTAAAATGTTCAAACAAATCAGATGTATAATTTGGTTGAATGACAACTCTTCATATAGAAGAGAATGGTGATAGAAAGACTTTGAAGGATATAAATGCCATGGAAGGAGGAGTCGTTATGGTGGTATGGAGGGCTCAAGTGGATTTGAGAACAGGAAAATTTTGGCTCAGTATAAGGAACAAAAATATAAACTAAATAAAGCGATCTAAAATAAGTAACTGTACAAAGCCTAAGAAACCAAACAAAACCTTTCCTCCAAGTAGTTATTTTGAAAGAGGAAAAGTACCAGATACTACATTGAGTTCTCTGTGAGCTTCACTGTTGTTGTGGGCTTTTACGTGGGAGCCACTCAGAAAATTACAGAGATGGTGCCTGCCTAAAATGGAAAGAGCCAACAATAATCTCTGCTTGATTTGAACAATCCCCAAAAGGGAGAGGCTGAAACCCCTCAGCAGCAATAAATTGAAATGGAACAGAAACCTGGCATGTGTAGTAAATGATGCATACAGTGAATGGCACAATCTTCTGTTGGGCATTGCACATAGAGGATGGACACATCATGATTTTCCATGTCTAAAATAAAAAGCCTATAAAGAGCACTTCTTCCAGTTATGGAGACAAATAAATTTGACAAGAGTGATTTGTCTTCTTACAGAATTGATCGTCTTCTTCTCTTTATTTGGTTTCCTTCTTTCCCTGGTGACCTTTAAGTGCAGAGAAAAAAAAGGTGCCTGATCTGGGTACGAGTCTGGCACAGATCAAGGATCTGAAACTGAGAAAATGTCGCTGCTTTTCATATTGGCAGTGCTCTCTCTTCACTGGAGTGTCCCTGGGGTTTAGCGGATGTGATAAAGCATGTTCAGTCCAAGTGGGGAAGATGTTAACACTTCAGACGAGAACAAAAATAGTTGTTGAATTTATGCACTGTATTAGAAAATTGCAGCAGTAGCTAAAACAAATGTTTAAAGATGTGGAAATTTAAAGCCAGGGTAATGGTCAACACCAGAGATCAAAGTTGACCTTCCCAGGCAGAAGTCTTCCATTTTCCAATGAAGGGTTTATAAAATGAAGGCTAGAAATATCTGTATACTCATGGTTGTGCTCTGGTGGATGAGTGTGTGAAACAAGGCTGGTCACTAGATCAGCGGGACAGATGCTGTGAAGGAGAGCATCCTCTTCAGCTTTATGAAGTATTGACTGCTGGGCGGGCAGGGAGGTAAAGAGCTGCTGCACCATGTTCACAGTACATTAACTACTGGTATTTTCAGTACACAGCAAGCCCCAGATCACATAACTCCACTGTTGGATCATGCTGAAGTGCTCTGCTGCTTATTTCTCTCTGTCGCATACAAGTTACCGGGCTGCAGAGGCACCAGTAAAGCAATTCATGGAAGTTTTAAACTGTATAAACTTTGGGTCTTAAAACAAACAAACGTGCAATTAGTGATCACTCTTTGCTCCATGTTTATGCTTTGATGAAGAAGGCCTGAGGTTCCTGCCGGAAAGTGGGATGGCAATTTTAAAAGGGCACAATGGAGCACCAGCCAACATGTCCCTGCACTGCCCCATTCTGCTTGGCCCTGGCAGGACCGGGCCATGCAGAGCCATCACTGCTCCTTCCCACTTCTATGCTTTCTGTGCCGAAGGCATCTGGCTCAGTGCTCGCCTCTCTGTGAGGCTTTAGCACTGAGGCCGGCTAGGCGTTGCTGGAAGGGAAGACGCAGGTGAAAGGAACACGCTGCCGTTACAGCACTCTGTATTTTCAAGCTTTGGGGCATTTTATTTCAAGAGCAGTGCTCTCAGGATGCTTTCATTTGCATGTATTTGCAGATGTAACTGTCCGCCAAATGATATGCCTGTTTATGTTATCTGGGAAAATCCTTGGCCTGTTTCACAAGACTGGCGTCCCAGGAGCTACCAGCACACACAATGTCTGCAATCTTCCTTCGGACAAAGACCGCAGGCTCGGTGTTTGCCATCCCTTCTGAGATAGCAGTAATCGCTCGGAGCTGTTGAGCTGGGTGTTGTTTGCAGGAGAGGCTCCTCCAGCTGGACCCTGGCCAGAGCCCGCAGCCCTGTCCCAGCCCTCAGCAGTGGGAGACGTGCTGTGCTGGCTGTGCTCTGCTCTTTCTCTGCTCGGCAGAGCAGCCCCAGGGTGACAGTGCTGCTGGAGATGTCTCTGGACTGCTTCAGCCAATGCAGGGTGGGGGGATGAACTGCAATGCCCCTTCAACTGGCAAAGCACACAGGGACGGGTTTAAATCCTCCCTCTTGTTTTGCCACCAAGTCCTGCATTGTACATTCCCTCCCAAGCCCCATCCTTCCCTCTTTTTAGATCCTGTTTATTGTCTTCTGCTCCCTAAGTTTATATCACTGATATTTTTCCCACAGATCCTGGGGGGTTTTTTCGGTTTAACCCCTTTGTCCCCTCTACTAACACACATCCAGCTCCTACACTTGAACACAAGTACTGGGAGCCCTGAATGTGCCCAGGAACATGTGATTGTGTAGTAATCACAATAATATATAAACCGGGTAAAATAATGCCAGTAACATAATAGTATCTTACAACTGGGAGGAATAATTCCCAGGAAGGCTCTACTCCATCTGAGGATGGCACATGTTTTGGGGACATGCCGTGCCTATGCCAAGGGAGATGTAGGAACCAAGTTGCTGGTGCTCTGTGTTCTTATTTAAAGGTTTATAATCTCAACAGGCGCGGAGCAGAGGGTAGTAGACAGACCAGCTTTACGTCTGAAGTCCCTATTTCAGGGTGTAAACTAACAAAGCTTGTTTCGCTGAGTCAGCTTTGGAGAAATGACCGTATTGTTTAGGTGAAATTTTCCTGAGACAACACAGGCCATGGACAGACACCCAACACAGACGCTTTCTGCCCATATCACTCATCAGTGTTACCAGCAACTTTAAACGAGACTTGAGAAGAGGGTCAGGTAAACTCATCTGTTAGTATAGTAAAGGAGTGTTGCAACAAAAAGCCCTTCAGGAAGATGCAGCCGCAGGGATTCAGGTGGCCAGCCATGAGCATGACCAGTCCTGCCTGAGTGTGAGCATGGGGCTCACAGATCCTCCCTGCCTTCCCCCAGCAGAGCAGAGGGGAACCACGCACCGTACACTCTGTGGCTATGGAGGCACTTCTAGACATCCCAAAGCCTTCTCAGGGCTGGAAGCTCCAGACAGCTGCCCACAGGCCATCCATCCACATGGCTGAGGTGAGAAAAGCAAATGTGACAAAGAAAACCTGTCTGCATGGTTGCCTTGTTTTGTTCCACTGACCAGGTCTGTTCCTGTGGTCAGAGATAATCTTCACATGGAAAAAAAAGAGGGTGCCTTTCTGCTCCCACTTTTTTCACTACTCAATGATAAACAAAAGCGGTTGGGAAAGTGCCCTTCCTCGCCCCCATATTATTGCACTGTGTCAGAAATCATAGTATAGTTTGGGTTGGAAGGGACCTTCAAAGGTCAACTTGTCCAACCCCCCGCAATGAGCAGGGACATCTTCAACTGGATTTGTGTCTTAACAAGCTCCTTCCCTTGAAAGCTTCTGGTGGTAAAGAAGGAGCAGTTGCGTGAATCACCAGCTGCAGCAACAGTCAGGGGAAATCTGAAGGAAGGGAAATGAGTTCATGGAGACCCCTGGGAGCTCTGTGTGCCACTGAGGGGGCTGATGGGCAAGAGGCAGAAAGAAGCAGCGAAAGATAAAGTTTCCAAGTGCAATAGGGAAACAGTCATGGCGCAGGATTTCACTGCTGAATTGGCTTTGCAAATACAAAAAGGCCGAAGTGGATGACACCCTCAGTGTTACACCCTAATTAAATCTCTCCCTCAAATCACAGCCATGGACCCCAGTTCTACGTGCAGTTCAGCTCCTCCTGTGTGGCTTTTGGGCTTCCCACTGCTGCCATAGCTGCTGCTTCAGAGCCTCCCACAGCCTGAGCTCTGCTTACTCAGTTGGTAAAAAAGGTGCTGTATGTGGTTGTCCTTTTGACGTTCACCACAGCCCTGAAGGAGCTGCCCACATGTGGACGTGGACTGAACCCTAAGCAGATACTGCTGCTAAACAGCCGGTGGTAGAGCTCAGTTAAAATGCGGGGGGCATAGTGAAAGCATAAGTGTGAGCTTTCATGGTGAAAAGGAACAGCAAATTGAGCCTTAAGCACAACATATCTCTCTTCTACTTAATTTAACACTCATTCTGACAGCGCCTGGTGATGCAGACCTTTCATCTGCTGGCCGCAGCCCCTCCTGCAGCCTTGACTCAGCCGGCCCTTGCCTACACGCCTTGTTTGAGTGGGAACCTCTCCAAAAGGCCCTGATAAAGTTCAGTCCCCATGGCTCCAGCTGGTTCTGACTTCGCTAGGCATGATTTCATCAAGCAAAGCCCTGGAAGAGCTGGTCCCAGTCATTTGGGAAGGAGAGAAGCACTGCTTCAGGCCTAAGCTCACTTGTGGCCTGGAAAACACCTCTAGGCTGTTGTCTGTCCTCCTCATCCTGTGTCGCCTGTCTTGATTTGAGAACCTACATGTTTTATTGTATTAATATCACTCAAGGAATTGATTTATTACTCCGTTTCTGTTGGATGGGAGAGGGGAAAACAAAGCTGCGAAAGCTTGATGGTGCTACCGTCCATTGGTCTGGAGGTAGGAAGTTTGGTTGGTGATGAAAACATTAGCATTTCCTCCCTAAACTGGATTTCCACCCCGTGTTATGGTCCCCTGGCCTCTCCTTCTTGGCAGGAGAGCTCTGCCGCTGAGAGAAGCCGCCTCGCTGAACACCCATGGCAACGTTGCTCTTTGATCCCATGGAGAACCAGTCTGAGTAGGTCGAATTTAGAAAAACATAGAGTAAAATTCAGCAGAGCTTTATAAGAACACACAGAAAAGGTCTGGGGGGGTTTTGTCAGATCTACTCCCTGTGCTGGCTCAATAAAGGCTTCCATGGGGATTATACTGGGCTGAGGGTGGCCCCACTTGCTCCTGTCCTTGCATCGCCCCTGCCCTGGCACTGCGTGGCTGTGGGATGGGTGACACAAAGCACTTGAGCAGGGTACAGATACAAACTAAGCCCTGTGAGATCTGGGAGACAGGATGGCGTGAGCTGTTTGACTGCACTAATGTTGGGACAGCTCAGAGAGATCAACCCTGGAAAGGGGGTTGGCGCTGGGCTCAGCTCCCCAGGGCCTACAGAGAAATTCCCTGGGTTGTTTGGGGGATTTCTCATGTGCCGCAGGACAAACAGTGCTGCCTGCGGTCCCCGGGGTCAGGGACATGAGGACTCATTTGCCCTTTGTCCTGAAACGTGAGTTAGTAGTGTAAAATATGCAGCGTCTCTCAACCCCCTTTCTTGTGTTCCTCTGTAGGCTGAAGCTGTTCATCTCAGCCTGAAGTGTTCCCAGGAGGAGAACCGAATGTGATTGCAGTGGCTTGGCCACCATGCCTTGCCTCCTCCAACCAGGAATTTCCCCTCATACAGCTGAAAGACTGCCATCAAAGGAGAGCTGCTGGGGATGGTGCAGGTCCCTCATGGCATTGCCCACACCAGCCCTCGATGTGTGCTGCAATGCACAAGGCCAGGACGTGTAAGAGCTGGTGGGGCTGAGCCCCCTCCGAAAGGAGCAGACTGACATTTGGTCGCCTGCAAAGCCAGAAAACATCCCCACTGGCCAAGCCTCCACCGCAGCACTGAGCACCTTCCCCAGACCCACAAGGGGCCAGAGGGTCCCTGAGGTGCCAGCCCTGCACCACGCTGAGGGCTGGGCAAAGCTCGTGGTCTGTTGGGGTGACAAGGAGACTTTACTGGGAGAACTGGGATGCACAAGGGCTTGGAGAGGGAAGTTGGCTGGAAGCTGTGCTCACAGGGCTGGCCAGCTGATGGCAGTGGCTCCAACAATGTAGCTGCTTCCAGACTTAAGAGGTTAAGGAAAAACTGCTGAAAGATGGGGAGCTCAAGAGCAGGGATGGCCACTGGCTGTGCCGAGTCCTGTCTGAAACACGTAGGAAGGTGAGTTTAGGATGGAGGAAACTGAGGCAATGCTCTACAGCCACTCTGTGCCACTCAGTCCCGCCTTCACCCAGAGCAGGCACTCAGAGGTGGTTGAAGTCCTGACTTGGCCACTTTGCTCCAAGCAGGAAAATAAGAAATGTGTTTATTTCTTCTTAAGAGGAAAATAAACCAAAACCAGAGCAAAAGTGTCCACTGGGGATTACAGGAATGAAAGACAGGCAATGGGCAACAGGAAAGACTATTTCTAGTACTGGGAAACAAGCTGTTAGCCAAACAGCTGCCCTCAGTAGTCCGCAACAGTGTGATAAATGGACTGGACTTGGTGGGGAAGCTGGCTGGCCTGTGCCAGCTGAATCCTCATGGGAAGAGACGGGTTCTTGAGGACAAGTTTGTCCACACTCAGACGTGGGTGGCTTTGGGGAGCATCAGCTATCAGTGTCCCCGCATGCCGTGGGGTGAATGCTGTGAGCACCAGGGCCAGGAGATGGCTGGGAATCACCAGCACCCCAAACCCACCTGCATGGTTTACCCTTGAGGGTAGCAAGAGATCTCATGGTGACCTTCTCCTTCCACACCTGCAAAGCCAACATCCTGTTCAGCTCACCCTGAAACACATTCAGGGAACAAGACCAGGAACCAAATGAGCTGAAATAGGTGAGTGTCCTGAAAGCCCTGGGTGTGAGCTTGTACCCACTGGGAGTTTCCCTTCACCTGACACAGATGAAGAAAAGACACTGAGGAAACACTTGGGCCCCTTCTACAGCATCCGTGCTGGCTATATGCCTGCTGGAGCCACAAGCTCATTGACCGGGGCAGTGACTGAGGGCTGGAATCCCCTGTGGACAACTTCGCTTAAAAACAAATACCATAAACGAGTTGGCTGTGACATTTTGTATCAGCAATAGTGTGGCAGCAGGGCCAGGGCAGTGATCATCCCCTGTGCTGGGCACTGGTGAGGTTGCACCTCGAATCCTGTGTTCAGTTCTGGGCTCCTCACTACAATAAAGACACTGAGGTGCTGGAGCAGGTCCAGAGAAGGGCAATGGAGCTGTGAAGGGTCTGGAGCACAGTGTGATGAGGAACAGCTGAGGGACCTGGGGTGTTCAGTCTGGAGAAGAGAAGGCTCAGGGGGAGCTTATCACTGTCTACAACTGCCTGAAAGGAGGATGGAGAGAGGTGGAGTCGGACTCTTCTCCCAAGTAACAAGTGACAGGACAAGAGGAAACAGCCTCAAGTTCTGCCTTAAGCTGGATATTAGGAAGCGTTTCTTCCCCAAAAGCATTGGAACAGGCTGTCCAGGGAAGTGGCTGAGTCACCATCTGGGGAGGTATTTAGAAGACAAGTATATGACGTGCTTAGGGACATGGGTTAGTGGCGGACTTGGCAGTGCTAGGGTAATGGTTGGACTTGATGATCTTAAAGGTCTTTTCCAACCTAAATGATTCTATAATTCTCCAATTCTATTCTTTGTAGGCCAGAGAAAATATAGCTGAGGACTCCCCTTCTATAGTGCCAGCAGCTCTGCAGGGTAACATGCTGATTTCTGTATCCCAGGGAGGTTGGGGGGCTGATTCCACTCCACTAAAGAAGCCAAAATTGCAATGTCTGTTGCAAAAGTAACCTTAAATAGTAACCCCCTTACAGCAGCCTCCCGCTGTCCTCGGGGAGGGCTTACACGCTTGTTTCGAAGAAGCAGCGTTTCCAGGCAGGTGAAAAAACACCTTTCCCTTCAGTTTTAAATAGATTTCCTTAATAAGATAATAAGTTTGTCCATATTCTGGGGTTGGTTGTGTCGTTTGATTGCTCACGCATCAGTCCTGAAGGGCTCTGATGCATTGAAATCAAATACATCAAGCAGAGAGGCTTGGGAGCAGAAATAGCAACTTAGCCCCTTTCTAATGGCTGGTGGCAGACTCTAATGTGGTGGTCATGGTGTGCTTCTAGAATGCAGAGGGCAATTACTGCGTCCTTGTGCCCATATTAAATACAGAAGACTATTGTGCCCTTCTGCCCACACCTATGTTTGGGAGCCTTGCAACTCAGCCCTGCCCTGGAGGCAGGGGAATAATGGCAAAGCCCACAGCAGTTGATTTACTTGGCTTCACTGGGGTGTATTTTTACCCTCTGCTGTACAGCCCCCGCTTTGTTTTCACAGTGCTGCAAGAATCGATGCAAATTTATTATGTTTAAAAGGGGCAGGAATATTGCTTTCAGAGGAACTGGATCTTGGCTCTCCCCGCAAGCTGATTTCCACAGATGAAGTTGTTTAGAAAGCCGTGGATGGAATTAATAACAGCCAAAGGGCATTTTAAGCAAGAGTACTTCAGCAAAGAACAAGAGGGAAATTCTGTGCAAAATAAGCTTCAGTTTTACTGTTTGATGGTTTAAACTCTTCAACCTCATTGGTGATGTCACAGCTAAAATTACCCATAAATACAATAATAAAGCCTGGCAAGTTCTCCCTGCTATTGCTATATTCTGTTGTCGATAAGTGAGTATTGCCAGGAAAGTCGTTGTGAAAAGAGGGAAAAGTGGAAAACCAGCAGGAGAAAATACCAGTGTGTTTCCCTGCCAGCACCAGCGAGTCCTGCTAAAACTGCAGCCGGAGCTCCCGTCAGGAAGAGCTGAATCGGCACAAAATTAACTGAGGGAGGAAAAAATGAGAGCTGGAGTGGGAAAAGAGAGGTGGGAAGAATGGGAAAAGAAGGGGGGCAGCAATCCTTGTCACTTGCCCCCACAGCACCTCCTCCAAGAGCATTGTAGGCTCTCACCTAACACCCTCACATGTGTACTCACACTGGAAAGGGACATGTTGTACAGAAGTGTGACTTAGTTTCCTTCTTTTCTGTCACAAACTCTTGTCATGGTGCCTCCGTCATCGCCAGCCTTTGTGCACACAGGGTGTCTGACACCTGATAAAACGGAGCTGGCTTTCTCTCGCAGAGCATCCGTCTCCCTCTTTGCAGGGCTGCTGGCATGCTAAGGGATTGGAGCTGTGATTGCCCAAGGGATTATATTGCGGCACAAAGCAGAACTAGTGGGAGGGTGGGTTTGGATGGAGGCAGGAGGAAGCAAAGCTGAATGGGCGTGAAATGCCAGAGCACCGAATGATGGCTGGGACAGGTGAAGAAGGGCTCCCATTGTTAAGAATGGCTAAAAGAGAGGGAGGCACCTGTCCTTTAGCTTCAGAGCCCGGAAGAAGGAGCCCATTCTTCTGCATAACCCATATCCCATCTGCACTTGTTGATGCCGCTGTTGGATGTGCATGTCCACACTGTCAGCTTCCAATGCCGAAAATAACCAGTGCTGTGGGTCAGGGGCAGAAAGCTGCAGAGCGCAAAGGAGCAGAGGATTGGCGGTGTCTGAGCAGGCATGAGGTGGGCAGGAAGTGCATCGGGACCAAGGGTAGGAAGGGAGGGATTCACAGGAACCTTTCCATAAAGGAGAACTGGATTTCTCACCCATTCCAGCTGGGAACACCGGGGACAGCGCTGTCCAGATGTGCTTTGGCTCACAGGGATGTAGTGATGGCTTCCCCTGCTCCGCCTGTGCCAGCTCCATCCACCCCACGCTGCCCCAGACTTCAATCTGCTTTAATGAATAACAAATCTATCAAAGACTTAAACTTGTGAATGGTTGGAGAAATGGTCTGGTTTGTGAAGGGAGGTGGGAATTATGAGGGTAATTTTATGTTTAAAAAATATCCAAACATCTCTGCACGTACCATTCAATACAAGATGGGTGGCTGCTGCTGTCTGGTTTCAACCCAGAGAACTGAGCCACAACAAGAGGTACTTGCTTTGAAAACTCAGCCCTGATCCCACAGCTTTTCTCAACCAGCATCACAAATTGGAGGCATCCGGTATTTTTCACCAAACAGCCCAAACTTCACAAGAACAGCTCGCGCTCCGGATGAGTCCCAAGCTCCTCTGTGTGTTGAAGAAGCCACAGATTTATTTCTCTTTTGTTTTCTGACTCACATATAAAGTTTTAGAAGTGGATCCTGTGCTAAGAGTTTTCAGATGTTTCTGGCTGTAGCCCACCTTTGGGGTCAGGCTTGCCCAAAAGGAGGCCTACAGGTGATGGTCCCCAACCCTTCTGGACACGAATCCACTTGACTCCCATCTGCAGGCTCACCAAGACATAGAATAGAACCATAGAATAGTTTGGGTTGGAAAGGACCTTCAAAGCTCATCTGGTCCAAACCCCTTGCAATGAGCAGGGCCATCTTCAACTAGCTCAACTTGCTCAGAGCTCCATCCAGCCTTAGCTTGAATGTCTCCAGGGATGGCACATCCACCTCCTCTCTGGGCAGCCTGTGCCAGTGTTTTAACACACTCATTGTAAAACATTTCTTCCTCACATCCAGCCTGAATCTCACTCTTTAAGTTTAAAACCATCACCTCTTATCCTATCACAACAGGCCTTGCGAAATAGTCTCTCCCCATCTTTCTTATAGGCCCCTTTTAAGAACTGCAAGCCTGCGATAAGGTCTCCCCAGAGACTCCTCCAGGCTGAACTGCTCTGCCCTGAATGGCTGCCCTGGCTTCTTCTTTTGGGAAGAAGGGAAAATGGGTTTAATGAATCAGACATGAACCATCCATAGTGAGTGCAGGGAGGGAGCCCATGAAAACTGCTCATGTGAGTGTACAGGGGCCAACCCAAACTCCTTCATTGGGTGCATACAGCACGGTCTTTCATTTCCTATCCTGGACCATATGCTCTTGCCATGGGCAAAGCAGTAGGGAACACTCCACTGCTGGGCACTCGCAGCCAAAGTCACCCCTTGACCTATCCCACTTGGCTTATGGAAGATCCATCTGCAATGCTGTGAGTCCCGAGTGCTGCAATAGTCCAGACAAGGCAAAAACCAAGAAAAATGCATGAGTATTTTTAGCTCCCATCTAACTTCGTTTTGTTGGGTTTACTATGAAAGAGGATGAGGGGAAAGATTACTCATCCTCTGTAAAATTACTAATCCTCTCCTGAGGAGACTCAGTTCAGCCAGTTGACTCCCCCTCAGACCAACCTCGCATCCTGAGACCGAAAAGCAGAGGGAAAAGTTATGCCCCTACTTTGCACAAATAACTCCAGCCATTGGGAAGGAAACTATGTTTAATCCCTTTCTGCCTAGTACCCGTCCTAGCGAAGTGACACACGGGAAACTAAACCAGGAACTTCACGTTTGCTTTCCATTGGAAAGTGTTTAAAGCTTAAGGTTTCCACCCATTACCATGACAAAAAGGAGTTAGTTTGTACGGTGAAGTTAGAAAGAGGAAAGAAGGCCCTTTCTTCCTTTTCTGTTTGCATCTTTTTAAATGATCAACGCTGGAGAGCAGAATGATAAAATAAAGGCTCAATAGAGACTGTCCTCTTTCCTGCCAGGCCTTTTCTCAGTTAAAGAAGTAATAAGCAGACCTCTGATGCCTTCAGCATAACCAGCACACCAAACTCATGTTTCCAGGGATTCCTCTAATGAAAACAACCATCAATGAGCTCGAGCCGTACTTGCATTTCTTGCCTTTTTACCTGTATTCCATAGTAGTGATCACTGCAATGATGGATGGAAAATACAAATTCACTGTAAGATGCAGGGTGCATCACTCAAGGGACAATTGGTAGGAGACCAGAAGGAAGGCAGCTTTCATGGTCCCTGCAATTTTTGGCTTCTCTTACCAGACTCCTTGCAGGACAGGGCAGGAGTATATTGCTACCAGTTGTAGTGGTGCTGGCACAGCATAGACTCCTGTCCACAAGTAGCTGACTGCATCAAGCAGCTCAGCCTGGCTCATCAGAGCAGCCATCACAGGGGGAATCCCTGGGCTTACGACATCTCTGGGCAGAGTTATTGAGGTTTAGGAGGTCCCCTAAAGGTTCCCCACTGGCTGAGAGGGCTCAGCGTACTCCCCCAGCCACTGTTTGCATCATGGCCAAGAGAAGAAAGATGTTAAGCTGCCATCCTGGGTTATTCAAAGCCTCTCCTGGGGGTAACGCTGGGCTTTTGTAAGCACTGCTGCCTGTGGTTACTAAAAACAGGAGACACATTGAGTTCTCATCTCTCAGTATGTGCTCAGTGGACAAGGGACTTTCTGCAGCTGCATCTAGAGGGGAGCAGTGCATTGTAAGAGAGCATCAAGGTGTAATTGCTGCTTCATCTTATCACTAGTACCACCAGGGTAGATGAGGTGATGAAAGCATCCTTGCTTTGTGAGCTGTCAGAGATGGACTTCATTTGTTGTAATCTGCCCTGAACTTGATTTGGCCACATCTGTGCAAGCTGATGGTATGGTGTCAGCACTGATTGCTCCAAAAGTCAGCATTGAACCAGCTCACTTTTCAAGCTTAAGAGCACTCCCATGCACATGGCATTTGCATTGGCCCCAAAGCACTGAACAAGGAAATATTTTTATAAAGGCCTCTCCTCTTGGGAAGCGTGGTCGGATGTTATCTCCATTTTACCGATCATGAGACAGACAAAAGGACCAGATTTTGCTGTAAAATAGAGCACATGTTCCTTTTTCTACACAGCATGAGACACTGGAAAAGGTTTACAACACTATCTGAACCCGACCAAGACAGCTGGAAGATCACAGAGCCCACGCTGTTGAGCTTGGTAGCTCCCAGGCCTTCTTGAGGAGCGAAAGAGGGTCTCTTCACATGGACCAAACCACACTGTATGCCTCGTACTTCTTTCGTGTCACACAGTAGAGCCAGTTGGATGTTGGGCAATGTGTGCAACACTAACCAGATGGCCTGGCTTGCACACAGAGGTCAGTCACTTCATGGGACCCATCATCCCCACACCACAGGCAACAGCTTCACTTCTGGTTATACAGTGGCCCAGGGGCTCATCAGTCCTTCAGCAAAGAGGGCTGCAGTGAGGAAATATTAGAGAGCAATTCCTCTATCCTGCATTGGAGAGATGCCTGGGAAAGAGAGACCTTCCCAGCTGAGTGAGCAGGGTCTGGGGCGGCTCTGCCATGGCATTGTGGCTGCCCCCCCCGCCAAGAGCGGTCAGATGTCTTTCTGCATGGTAGTGGAAAGCAGAACTGTGTGCTCTGGCATCGTATCATATATCACATTAGCTGCTCAAGCAGCTCGGAAGGGACGGTCAGGATTCATTAATGCATTTTTCACATTAATTGGTAGTTATGGTGGTAGAGCAGTGCCGCAGGAAGCCTTTTGACAAGCACTTTCTTTCTTAGCTGATGTGCCCGGCAGGGTGAGCCTGGGTTGTTTTCCCCTTCCTTTACCCACCAGAACAGCACACCTCTTTTCTATGAACAGAAAATGACAGAACACGAAGATCTGTCAGGACAGAATAAAGGAGTTCAAGGTCATTGTGCTGTCCAGTTAACAGAGGAGTTAGACTTTTCCTTCCCGTTTCTTCCAGTGGCAGCTAACCTAAATGCCTCTAGCTTTCTGGAGAGATGGCTGCCTGGTTGCAAGGAGTCAGTTTGCTTAACACAATGCTTTGAAGTCTTCTGTGTTCCCTCAAACAAAGGAATTCCACAAGTACAACCACCCTACAAACTGCAAGGGCTCTTACAACTGGAAAAGCGTGTTTCCACAGCTATGGAGCCACATCCTTCCATTCACCCCTAACTTTCTAGTGCACTAGAAAGCAAAATCCTCAGAGGGGAAAAAAGAAACAGAGTGTACTCAGGCAGGATGAGAGCTGTGGTAAGGTTGTAGATGGGCAGAGGAACACGGGGCAGGCTCAGTCCATCAGAAGGGACTCAACTGTATGAATCAGAAAGCAGAGACTGAGTTCATGCCTGTTGGTCACGGTCACTGTTGCGCTGTGGAATTATTTGGTGGTATCTCTAAGCCAAGTGCTAGAAAGAAATCGCCCAAAACGCAAACAATCACAGGTAGCAACCCACGTAACACACCAATTAGCTCTTTCCTTTTCTTCCCACCAAACTGTGCCGCACTTCGTTCAATATATATCTACTCAACTAAAGCATTTTTTCCCCAGAAGCGTTCAACCCAACAGGCAGCACCTTCAATTCATTAATATTCTGACACAGCATCAAAACCAATTTTGGCTGTATTAAAACAAAGGCTTTAAGTTTATCTGGGGCTTTAATTCACTGTAATGACACCAGGGAAAAAAATGAACCCCACCAATTTGTACGAGCAGTGTATGAAGCACACAGCGTAGTCCAAAAGCGAGCATCCCCCTCTGTTAGGGGTTGCAGCTTCTCCACGCAGAATGGCACTGACCCTTTCCCCGTATCCAGCTCCTGGCGTTCCCTTCTTTCCAGGTTCAAAATCTTCAGCTTGGCTGCCACCTGCCGGTGTTCGGCCTCCTTCCTCCCGGCCATAGACCAAAAAACCACAGAAAACACAGAAAAAACCGGAATACACTAAAAATACAAATAACACAGGCACTGCTTCCCGGCTCCCCACACTGAGCCCCCTCTAACCCAGCAGGAATGAACCAGACTCCTCCAGGAGAAAAGGTGCATCATCAAGGTTACTGAGCTTCAGGTTGAACGCAGTTTTAGACTCGGCTATGGAAGCTGTGGAACACCTCAGGAGCAGCTCACATCTTGCAGGCAGGAGCTGCAAGGTCTCCAGAGTCAGTTTTCACTGTCAAAAGGTCAGTCAAACAAACATGCTGCTCCGTTAGGGCTTTCATGAGTGTTTCTCCTTCAGCTTTAGGTAAAGCTTATGTGTATTTGCTCCGGAGAAAAGCAATGAGGAAATAGGAGTTATTACTTTTTTCCCCATTTCTTTGGCCTCTTCTCTGCTTATGAGGAAGGGAGAACATTTTCCCACTTTATCCTCCAGCACTAAACACATTTCAGTTTTCTTGGAACACTGTTTTGTTCTTGATAAATACTTTTTCAGTTTCAAAAGCAGCGTATGAGGTCTCTGACTTGTGTTTTTCAAAACATTATAGGAAGAGCAGAACTGAAGCAGGGAGAGAAAAGGCCGCCTTCTCTCGTGAAAAAAGCACACAAACCCCTCATACACTGCCTGCTGCAATCTGGGGAAACTCAGAATCACAAAACTGTGGTGTCAAAGCGTATTTTGATTCATGGCCACAAGGCAAGCCTAAGAGAAGTAATTCGGAAGAAAGGAAGACGTTTATTCTGCATGCAGAGGATGACTCTGAGGCTCAGGACTGCATGGACACGTGCATAAAGGAAGATGATAGGAAAAATCCATCAAATTAGTTTTCTCACATCAGCATTCATGAAAGGCAGCGCTTCATAAAACCTTCTAATCAGTGAGTCACCGCAGCTTCTCAAGGACAGTAAAAGAACGGTGAACTTCCAACAGCAACAGAGCCAGGAGAGCCTTCTGTTCAAAACAGAACTCTGTGCCTCGATGTGCAACACTCAGCTGAGATAACGGGACACCCGGGGGGGCCCTGTCACGTCTCTAACCCACCCAGACATGCTGAAATCTTCTGTCCATCGCAGGTTAAGATCAGAAAGGCTAAGCCAAGAATCATAAAGCAACAATTTTCAGCAAGGAAGCCACAGTGAAGCCTGACAAAGCCTGGTTGGCTTTTGTTTCTCATTCCAAATAAATCCTATCAGGAAAAACCCCCAAACCCGTGTCCTCCACCTCTGGATGTAAGCATACAGAAGAGATTAGCCGTTACTAAGAATAAGACCAACGTGCATTGTGACGACAGCAGGATAACAAATGCTATTGACTGCAATTGTCCCAGTGTGAGCTGAGCACTGGGGAAGTCAGTGTTTTCCTATGGATAAACCAGGACTGACCCCACCGTGCTGAGGCAGGTGGGGTTTGACCCCAGGCCCCTTCTGCATAGATGCCCCTGAGTGCAGCACACTGTACCCAGCTGGAGTTCAGCATTAGAGATAAAGCTACAAATACGCACTGTGAGGAGGATTTCCCCCTTGTCAAAATCTGCTGCTCTGAGGGGCTGTTCCCAATGTGTAACTGTGTGCCCTTTCAGTTGTTTCTGACTCAGTTACAACCTAGCAGATCAGAAACTTGAGCAACCAAAATCCAAGTGAAAATACCAGCAACCTGGATACACCTATGATTTTCTTCAGCTGATCTGAAAAATCACAGCAGGCAACACTGGAAATGGAAAGCACCAAATGATGGGATATTCTGCAAGGAAATAACAGCGTTGTCCAGGCAATTCTAGCTCCAAGAGAGTACAAATTTTTCAGCCAGTGATTGTAAAAATCTGCTGATACACTGAACGGATGATGTGAACGGCGTAGTTCATTACTGCTGCGATAGCACCCCCATGAGCCAGATCCCACTGCACAAGTGCTACATGGGGATCTGCTAATGCGCTGGGGACGTGCATCTTGGAACCTCTCAGAGATGGCTTTTGCCCTTGCTATCCTCCTGTACATCTCCATCGCTGCTAGTTACAGGAGCAGGCTCTTGTTTTGCTGAGCTTTCTGATCTGGACCACCACCAAATTACAGCTCTTCCCTCTCCTCCAGCCACAGCAACTGCACTGACTCTCTGACTGCAGAGGATGCAGAAATAAACCTGTGTTTGCACAAGCTTCTGCCCCTTAAAGTGGCAGCTGTTTTGACAGATTAAGTACATTGCTACCCTACAAACAGCAGAGAAAACTGTTGTCAGCTGAATAGAAAGGTGGATAGACCTCTTTTTAATTATAACCTTCCAGAAAGTTCCAGAGTCCATTTCTTTCAAACAGAAAATGAAAAATAGAGAAGTTAAGAGTTCTGCACCAAGCAGCTTATTGCATGGTGCAGCGCCGGCTCAAAACAAGCTCTTTTTGTTGTTTACCAAATCCTAAAGCTAACCTATTTTATCTAGTGCTATCAGAAACCTGGAAGCTATAAATATTACTGCGTAAATCAGATCTCCTGTGGCTCTCTGCTCTCCCAACCCATGTTCATGGGTTGAGAAATGTTTTTCACATGTGAGGTTAAAAATTATTCCATCCGTGGCGATGACTGCATTTTCTAACAGCCCCTGGGCAGGGATATCCCTGTCTCGAAAAACCTGTTTTTAATCTGCACTTGCCTGCCTTTGCTGCAACAGACCAGCAAGGAACAGGGTCAGCACTTCCCTTTTCCCTCCTTAGGGATGAGCAGTAAGATGCGTAATGGAAGGATTAATCTGCCTGAGCAGCTTTGCAGTGCAGCACGCTCTGTTCCTCTCGGACAGACTGGAGGCAAATCTCATTTTTCCTCCCACACGGGGTATGTGCCCCAGCTTTCAGGTTTCAGTAACTTTCTTCAGGGCAGCCTACAAAGGCAAAACGTACAATGGAGTGACTCTTCCTGTAAAGTACAGCCAGCTCTGGCAACAGATACTGCTGTTTAGCAGCATTTAGCAGTTCAACAACGTCATTTAAGACAGAGAATACACCTTCTACCGTATCAGCTCTCAACCTCTAACCCGAGGCTTACTGAAGAACATTACGGTAAGCTAAAATGTGTTAAATACTGCTCTACTGCACAGGCAAACAACCTGTAGTCATGAGGGGCATGGTCTAGAATACAAATAGCAGAATTCATTCCACACATTACAGATACCTGAGGAGCCACTTGCTTCGCAGTCTCTAATGTGCCTAAGGGGTTTCTACCTTCAGTTAAAGTGTGGAGCAGGCAGGAGAAAGAACAGGACAGGATTAAATTTAAATCTCCTAAATTGAGCTAGGGTCAGAATTATCCATGATAGAACTTGGCTAAGACAGAAGATCCTCCCTGCTGCTGTCTTTCATAATCATCTCTCCCTTCTTTTGTCCCTGAAAATTATATATATATATAAAATATATATTGCATTATAGATATTATATATACATTATAAATATTTTTTACATTATATATTATATATATTACATTATATTATATATTACATTATTTTCTGTTAGGTATATATATATAAAATACCTAACAGAAAATATTTTTATATATATATTTTCTGTTAGGTATTATATATATATTAAAGAGAGGGGGGAGGGCTGGTCTTCGAGATGAAAATATTTTCTGTTAGGTTCTTTAGAAGCGAACTGACACTAATTTTTGGCTGGAGCATGCAGTTACATACTGACCACACAGTGGAAACGCAGCGCACCGGCAACTGCAATCCCAGCGTTGAGGTTTTCATTGCAGGTACTTGTGTGTAGAGCTTTTTGTGCCACACCAACCTTGTACTCCATCTCTGCATCTGTTTCCAGCTTCAAAGGCCGAAACCATGTGGATTAGGAGTCACTATGAACACTGGTATCTCTTGTCCTGTTCATCGTGGAAATGCGTCCTTAGTTCTCCTATAATCTTTTGGGTTGGAACTAGATGATCTTTAAGGTCCCTTCACAAAACATTCTGTGATTCTGTAACATCTTTATTTCCAGTGAAATAATTCAGAGCAGCTGAACTGTGCCTTTACAACACCTCCTGAAGCTCCCCCTGCATTCCTTTCACCCCTTGCGTTCCTTCTCCCTTGCGAGGGTGATGTCAGGAAACAATAATTTATCTAAACATATTTTGAAATAGAGTAAAATTACTGTATTTTGGGTTCATTTCTGAACAGTATTTCTTTACTACAGGCAACATACAACTTCAGAACCCAGATTAGAAATACTTTCATAGCTTGCTTTGATACATTATGCTTCTTTAATCTCAAAGATTCTCACATACGTCTCTGAAGTCTGAGATAATTTTAGGAATTCTAACAGAAATGTTAATCACTTGTTCAAACTGCACCTGAGAAAACTCAGGTGGAGGTACCACCTGTAACATGAAGGGTGCCTGCTGATGGCACAAACAACTGAGCAATTCCTCAGCCATCTCCAGTACTCTTCCATTTAGCTCAGTCTAATGTTTGAATCAATACTGCAGAATGCATTATTTAAATACCATAGGTCTATCACTAAAAGGAGACTGAAGATGCTCTCAGCTTCAATAGCTTTTGTTTCCACCCCTTTATGAAGCTGTTTCATTAAAACTGGTCAGCAGAATGTATAGTGCAAAAATGTCTATTCCAGGTTTAATGGTCACACAGACACAGCGAAGGGCAGAACTCCTCTCCACACAGTTCTGCATTCAGGTTATTTTGCCAAAGTGAGGTATTTCTTTACCCCTGTGAAACCACTTTGGCTGGTAGGCAAGTATTTCCTTGGTTAGATAGCAAGCAAGCATTTGCTTTCTTCTTACAGATATAGCGATCAGAAAATGTTCCTGTGTTTGCAGTAATTGTTCAGAGCAGAAAAATGCAAGACACACTGAACTACAGCTTCTAGCAGCCACACAGCCCAAGAAGTGACATGAGAATCACTTTTCATTTGCGTAAAGCCGAGAGTTTCTCAGCTTCCCCACAATGATCCTGAGCGCAGGAATTTCCAAATGAAGTAGCTTATCAAGAGCCATACTACTGATTGAATTTCTATTAAAACCACCAAAAAAGACAGCAGACTATCTTCCCCCAGGATAACTCATTTCAGTCAAACATTTCCAGTGAAATTCTCAGGATTGTGATTGTTTCTTTTCCAGTGGTAAGGTCTACAGACTTAAATTTCATGGCATCTATCAAAGTATAATTACAGTATAATCATTACGCTTTTTCGTTCTCACTTGTCATGTGTAAATCTCATTTGGGTTGAAAAGCATTCGGCACTGAATTAAGAGTATTTTTGTTTCATAAAGATAATCATCATTCTCTTAAAGAAGCAGTC
Source organism: Amazona ochrocephala (assembly GCA_039720435.1). NCBI lineage: Eukaryota > Metazoa > Chordata > Aves > Psittaciformes > Psittacidae > Amazona > Amazona ochrocephala. The sequence continues at coordinate 81,883,732 of CM077880.1, forward strand.
AGTGTAAAGGGTTTTATTCTTGTTCAAAAGACAGCATTATCTGCAAACTGCATTCCAATTTCATACTTTGAATTAACTCAATTCAGACCCCAAAAAGGATGCTATTTAGCAATTCAGTAATCTATTTCCTGCAGCACCCAATTCTTCTCCCAGACAGTCTTAGTGTTAAACTACCATGGAATTTCTTAATACTTCAAATATAAAACTCTTCTTCAGAACAACCCTACTGCACACTTAATGATGGACACAGCAGGATTTACTTGGACTATACGATCTAAGACTATTGACCAAAACTATAGAAAAAGAACATAAACACATTAACTGGGACAACAGTTATGGCCTTTAAGCTTTATTGGTCAGGAAAGTGTCTGGGAAGATCAGTATAAAAATAATTACAGCACATTTGTGAAAGGACACGTCACTTCTGAAGTACAGGGCAGAGCTCCCTGTCTGCTCTGAGAACATGGTGTGAATTCACATATACTCACAAGAAACAGGGTTACAGAACTTCACATACTTCTGAGCAGCAAGTCCGTTTTCTGAGGCAGCTGGAGGTACTCATCTTGAAAAAGCAAGAGGTTACGTCCTTCCTATCTAGCCAGTATCCGCATCTGAAATTTTCAGGATTAAAAATGAGTGGATTCAAGAAGGCAGCATGCCTATCCACTGGCAATGCACATTCTAGCAGTTCAGAAATCTCACCACCAGATAGTTGGGGCAACATCCCATCATCCTGCGTCACAAACATACTTGAAGTTAAAAGAAAACCACGTCAAAAATCTTGTTCTTTATGAATTATTTTAATGAACTACGTAAGAATTGACATAAACACAGGACAAGGAAAATAACATAAAACCAGCCCCAGCAGCTGCTGACAGAAGGTAAAGGTAGAATAATAGTTGAGGATTATTTGAGGGAAAACAAGAAAGCAAAGTGAGAGAGACTCATTCTTGCCAAAAATGTCAACCAAATCATTAAAATCTCGCGTCAAGTGCTTAAATAAGGTCTCTGCTTTGTTTCATAACGCTGTGAGTCCACAGAAGAATAAGGAATGGGCTATTCTTGAACTCCTGATGACAGGCCCTATAGAGTGTATTCCAGATTCCTCCAAATAATGGAGATGGAGATGGCTAAAAAGAAATAGAGGAAGTGAGCACCCTTTGTTACCCAGTCTGGTCTCAGAAACAGCATGTGTTTTCTAGACCCCATAATCTTTGGCATAGGTCCCTTTTTCAATGCCTGCGCGAATGCTTTAATCCCATGACTGTGAAGGTTGCAGCAGTCAGTTTCTCATACACCAGAAACATAAGAGCAGCAGTAAGGACTGTCTGCAGGAGCTTTGCTTCAAGGCCTTTGTAGAGACCCATTAATCCAAAACGCCTAAGAAAGAAAACACGCAAACAAGAAAACAAGTGTGAATAGCCTCCTATAAGTAAATCAGTACACTACAAAGAACAATTAATATCACAGCTAATTACAACCATAAGAATCTTAAATTCATTCTTGATCTGGAGTGCCAGCTATGCTTAATAATATTTTAAAGAGAAAATTCTGCAGAACCTTGTCTTTTGTGCAAGAAACTTGCTTCTTTTCAAGATGAGAGGTGAACTGATATCCATAGATATCCTTGACACCAGTTACTGTACAGGTATTTAGAAGAATTTGTGTTTGTGTACTTGTTCTGCAATATTACAAAACCCAGGTTGATTCAAATGGCAAGTTTAAGGGAGGCAACCCCCCCCCATAATGTAGATCCAATGACATTTTCAACATATTAGTAATACTCAAGTCTTCTATATCATGTTAGAAAATACCCACAGAAAACTCACCTCACTCTCTGTTGAAGAAGGTAAAGAATATTTCTAAGACTGCCTAGAGTTCGGTTCTCTGGGTTCAACCTATGGCGTCCAAACTGGAAAACAAATAAAGGCAGAGCATTTTGTTTCACTATTTCTCCATGGCGCTGGGCAAAGAACCCAACATGTGTAAGATCTGGAAAGCCCATCTTATACCTCTTTTAACATTTTCCAGGTTGTACTAGCCATCAGTGAAGAACTGAGGTCAAAGCTGACACTACTGAACTTTACACAGAAGGCACTAAAATGGTATTTGCTACAATAATTGGTTTTCATTTTAAGATGGAGTCTAAGAAATTACGCATAGCCATATATGCTCTCTTTCAGTTGCTCTGGAGGAAGCAGTTTTCAAGATTTTAAAAGAGTAATTTGCAGCCTTAGTAGGGACATGACATTCAAAACAACTTTTGGCTTGCACAGTTTTCATTTCACAAAGATTCAAAGCCTCATACATCTAGAAGCCATCATTACACTGAGATTGCAGAGCTGAACCCAAAATTCATCTGCCCAGCGATGCACCTCAGAGCAAAACATTTACATGTGAACTGCTGCAGAAGAATCCAAAATTGTTTGATCCACCTACCTGGTCTAAATAATACTCTCTTACTCACTGCATTTGCTTATCCACAAACTGTTTTTCAGCAGGCATGATAGCTGCTGCTGTAATTTTATGTCTCAGAGTTAAACTAGCAATTTCAGCAACTCCTTTTCTAGGATTCATGGATACACTTATCTGACACAGGTTGATAGAACTGTGCAAGCTGTAACTATGAATTATTAATATACAAGGCTTGCCACATTTGTATTTATAACAACATAGCCAAACAGCTTTTGAAGATATTTTACTTGTATTATGCTTCTGTGCTAAGAAAGGTGAACTTGAGCAACTGCCTGTGGATGAGTTTCTCCCAGAACTTACTCAGGCAACTGCTACTTCTTTGGTGTAAGAAATTACCACTGACAGTAGGTAGAGTATGCAAACAGACAGAGGCAGTTCAGAAATGGTAAGAAAACGCCAGGATGACACAGGTCCCTTTGCTATGTCTTAAAGACAGAACATTATTGGAAATCTCCCTTTATTAGCAAATATTTGCTCACAACCCACTATCTTCTCATCAACAATTCGCTTGATATTCATAAATCAATGCTAAGGAGTACTGTCAAAGACTCAGACACACCCCAAAAAATTGCTAACTAGGTTCCAAGCAGCAATGCCAGTCACTGCCCAGATTACTCGTAGGCTTCCAAACAACTCCAGGATTAGGTGTTTCTTTCTCCTTTTTTCTCTACCATTGGACTATTTTTGTACTGTAAACAAAGGTTCATCAAAAGGAAAAAAAAAGTTACTTTCTCTGTAGGTCATCAATGCTTCACCGATTACTGCAGATTTCCCAAAAGGACTGGCGTTCTCTGTACTAGAGAAAAGAGGCTTGAGTTTTAATGAGAATGCTTTCACCCAGTATGACTAAGAACATGAACAGTATTGCTATTTCTCCAGTGGCAAATTTAATTTATCCACTCTTTACCAACACATAAGCTAAAGAACGGTTTCACTGCCTAATAAGTAACCCTTGTCCCGGGTATTTTTATTGACTGAAAATGACATAGACATAACAAATGGCAAGGCTGGAACATGCTGACCGCTATCCATTATACAGGGTAAGTGCTCATTGTATGGAAGCAAGAAGAATGCTTTGCCAAAAGGTTGAAAGCAAATGTTTAGTGACTTCTTTACAAAGAACCCTAATAACTTTCAAACAATAGTAAGCTTCTGAAGGCTAAAGATTGAAAAAGAGACCTGTACTTCTACTTTGATGACAGAACTTAATTATGTTTAAGTTTATGAATAATATTTAATGATTCATATTTAATGATTATCGTAAGTTTTTAATGAATCATGAATAGAGATTGTGTTAGGTTGTGCTTAAATCTGCTAAAAGTGTTTCAGATAACCCCACAACTATATAAAGCGTTGTTTCATGCAGAATGTTACTTCTGAAACTACTAAACCTTTATTTATAACTTTTTCCATATATACATCAGTGTGAGTGACAAAAGCATCATCAAATATAACAATGCTAGCTTTAGATTAGAAAACACATTAAGATTGGACCAGATGATCCTCGAGGTCCCTTCCAACCTGGTATTCTATGATAGATTATGAAGTAGAGCAAGTTTGAACTGGACAATCACAAAGCACAGGTATCACAGATGCACATTTCCGCTGTTCTCGCCAGAAGTGTTCAGGGTTTCTGGCTATTACTTCTTTCACAGAGCAAACGGAAACAAGTATACAGCAAGGGAAACAAGTGTATATAACAAGTATAAAAAAGTACAAACAAGTACAGTCACAACATAGTGACAGTAGAACTAGAGATAGGGTACTTGTATCCCCCATCATCACAAGGAGAGGATGGTTTGGCATTGAGAAGTAGCATATAGGCCACTTCATTTCAGTGGGCCACTGTGAAAAAAAGGTCCACAACCACCAGGCTGCTGATGGTTAGCTGTGCTCTAGCAGAAAGGCAACTGACCGTGGCAAGCCAGCAGCAAACTAGCTGACTTCAGCTGAGGTGAGCAGTAAGCAGCAGCTGCTGAGTACATCAAACTGGCAGCACAATGTACCAGCGCTGCCCTGTTTTTAAAGGATAACACTGTCAGCAAGAGACAGAAGAATTTTGCTCAAAAAGCCAAAAGGAGATAGACAGAACATGAAATAATAGTCACAAAACTGTAACCACTTCTATAGCAACTACAGAAAGGAACGAGGGTTGAAGTTGTTATATTGATGCAGCCCAGTGAAAATTGCACTGCTGTGCAATGCTAAGGCTCAAATAGATCACTCCAACTTTCTTTCCAGTTCTCCTTCACACCAGCAGAAAACACATCAATTGGGAACAGACTGATGTTGCAACTGCTCCACACAAAGTTATATTTGTTAAATGTTTTTCTGTATCTGTCAGTTCAGTAACAGAAGCCTGTGTTACTACTTTTAATTTCTGAGATGTGTCCAGGCTATTAAAACAGGGCAAAGACACTGAATGAAGGCATTGATCATCAAAAGTTATGAAAACTTCAGAAAAGATGACTGCTGACAAAATTAACATGTGGCTCACACATCTACAATGCAGATGCCATTTTGTGCACCATTAGGGTGTTGAAATAGAAAGCTGCAAAGAGAGAGTTTTACCTAGTGCCTTTTTCAGAGTAGCAATACCACACAGTCAACATATTCAAGTCTTGTTAGTCAGAAATATAGCATCCAAACTATTTTTTTAGAGGTTATCAAAAAGCAAAATACATACAAGCCCACTCTAATTAGAGACAAAAAACCCTAAAATAATTATAAAACTTGGATGAAAATCACTTTTCCAGATGAACAAGAAAAATCCCCTATTTGACAAGACTAAACACTAGGCATGGAAGGCTCACATTCAACTAATTCTCCAAGTTTTAGAACATACATAATGGCTTTAACATACAGCAAGTTACGGCTTTTCCTTAGGAAAGTATCATATTTCATGAGGTAACATTAATATTTAGCTGTTAGAGAAACCATTGAGAAAAAACTTACAAAAATATATTAAAAAGCACAGAATATACTTATGTATTGGTATACACTGAAGGTAGCAGCATTATCCAGCATACTTACAAATCACAAGTGAGAATAAATGCAACGGCTTCCATCACCACTATAATTAGTGTACAAGGCCAGACAAGTGGTTAAAGGTACTATTTACGAGGGAGCTCAGCATCCCCTGATGAATCATATTCTGGCTACTGTCAATGGCAGGCCATCATCTGAATAAAACCAAACCTATGAACAGAACTTTTTCTGGATTACCCTAGGTCATGTGGAAACAAACAGGGTTTAAAGGATTTAATTTTAACTTCCCACTTGACACATTTTCTATTTATATTCAAAGAGGTAAATCTACATTTTTTGTAGTATGGTGCATCATCTTCTGTAAGACACAATACCAATGCACTATGTTATCAATCCTACTGGCTGCTTGAAAAAAATACACACCAGTAATACCAAGTTCTATCAGAATCTGTCAGTACAGAATCAAAAAAGAGAGGCATCCTTATCAGTGGCCTGCATTACGCAAAAGGATTTCCCAAACTAAAGGGCTCATTAACACCAAGAAAAACAAGCCATATGAAAAAGGCTTGCATTATACAGAACAACTCAGAGGCAGCTACACTGGAATGAAATTATTACTCACCCGCAGAATTGACTGTATTGTCTGCAGAGGATAAGTGAGGGTGGTGGCAACTGCTTTGGCTACTGCACCAATGACAAAAGCATCCAAAGATGTGAGCTGTTCAATCAATAAAGAACATATTACTTCCACACATACTGAAACAGTCAATCACTCATGTATTTGGGGGTTCTGTATTGCCGCCTGGTATGGGGTTGTCTGAGTATCTTTGGCATAGAGATCTCACAAAGTATCTGGGTCTCCTCATTTTAGAGTTAGTTACACTTCAATCAACTTACTTTCCCACAACTAATGTTTATTTGTAGCTTCTACCAGCTCACGAGCTTTTGCATTTCTCGTTATAACTAGGTTACTAAAACACAGTGGAGAAAGCCATACAACTAGACCAATTTAAAGCACCAAGAGTAGACAAAAGACCAGGAGACAGCATTTAAGCATACCATCAATAAGTAAGTATTTCAGCTTTTGCATCATTTAAATCAACAAATGTCCTGGGTTCAGCAGTAGCAGTCATTTTTCTCCTTAGTAGCTGGTGCAGTGCTGTGTTTTTGACTTTCAGCCTGGGAACAGCGCTGGTAACACCGATGTTTTTAATTACTGCTCAAATGTTTACTCTGACCAAGGACTTCATGAGTCTCATGCTCTGCCAGGGAGGAGGGGAAGCCAGGAGGAAGCAGAGACAGGACACCTGACCCAAATTAGCCAAAGAAGTATTCCATACCACAGCACATCATGCCCACTATATAAACTGAGGCAGTTACCCAGAAGGGTTAGATCACTGCTCGGGTCAGGCTGGGTATCAGTTGGCAGGTGGTGAGCGGTTGTATTCTCTTCCCTTGTTCTTTCCCTTATCATTGTTATTATTGGTGGTAGCAGCAGTGGTTTGTGTTATACCTCAGTTACTGGACTGTTCTTAACACGTGGGAGTTACATTCCTTTGATTCTCCTCCCCATCCCTCCGGGATGAGGAGGGGAGTGAGTGAGTGGCTGCGTGGTTCTGGGTTGCCGGCTGGGCTTAAACCACGACACAAGTCACACAGCATTTGTGAAAAGGTGACAGTAAAAGACTCCTCTATAATCCTGAGATGTAATCACTACGCTATCAGGCAGAATTTTAGTCTTGATGACACAGGCTAAAAATCTCCCCCATAAGAACACTACCTGGAAACCCAAATGCATCTCCAAAGCCCAGAGTGTTCCACAATGCACCAAATACATTGTTACAGCCCAAGATTGATTACAGCCTACCTCAGTCTAACAGAGCGAATTAGTCACTGAAAGTAAGTACGTGCTCATTTCAAAACATGCTCCACATTTGCAAAATATGTTGACTGCAATCAGAAATATGCACACTCATGCACATCGTTAAGAAAACAAAAGCCAATCTGATACTTCAGACAATAAAGAAAAGATCAAATAGGGAGAAAAATGTCAAAAATAACTGACCGGTGCTAAGGGAAAAATGTATTTTCCCTCTCCACTGATCATGGACAAAGCATACCCTAATTTAAGACAGAACTAAGTTATTTAAAAGAATCATGAAAAATAAATACAACAACTAGCCAACAGGCAAATAATGATGCAGAGGGAAGCTCATCACTCCAAAAATGTATTGTCCATAATGTAACTGTATAGATCCATCAGGCACAAGTAGACAGCTACTGCTGCAGTACTGACTAAAGACAGTAAAAAACCCAAGCCTCATTCATGATGCAAGATCTCATGTAAAAATAATCTCACTATGTCCTGAGGAAAAACGATGGCTTTTTAACACATTGATATGAACTGGCCTCAAAACATACTCACTTGCAGCTGCTTTTTCAAAAGCTTCCGTTTGAAGCCTTCATAAAACATGAACTGTATGGCAGGATTGAAGACCAGAAGCAAGGAGGGGAAAGTACCATTCCATAAAGTTAAGACTCCTTCATCTCGTATTATCTGATGAAAGGCATCTGAGAAAGGGTGGAAGGGAGGACTCATTAAAATTTTGAGTACAAAATTCTGACTGTAGAAGGAAAGAAAAGTTAAAGCGTAATATTCAAAGTGCTTAAAAGCCCACTGCAGTCTTTTCTGTAACTTTCTAATCTTCCATTCTAATCTGGAATTTAACAGAAAAACAGTGACAAAGGAGGTTCTTGCACATACCACTGTTAACATAAACAAAGCTTATCATCTGCACAGACATCTTGCTTTCTTTAGTACAAACTCAGCATTAACATTAAGGTCTTCTAAACCTTCTTCAAAATTACAACAATATATATCTATATTTTTAAAAGGAAGACAGACTGAACATGTGGGCAAGGAAGAGATTAAAGTGAGTGAAGTCTAATCTGCAAATTGTCCGTCCAAACTCAGGCCCCCACTACCACCTCACTGGGCTCACTACTACTCCAATATTTCTACGATAAGATACCTGCCTTTGCAAAAGGTTTTTTAGTTATAGGTATGCATATTATAAACTCTTAATTACCATCAGAAACAGCCACATCCAGTTTCCTGCAAAACTCAAATACAGCAAAGCAGAAGGGAAGCATACAGATTCCAGAGTGAAATCAGTTATGCGAACAAGTCTTCAAACTTCGGAGTCCTTGATATATTTAATTTAATGAACTTTTCTTTGGTTGAAGACAGTAACAGGCGCTTACCTATTATGCCTTTGTAATTGGTTGGTACGATGTCTTCATTTCTAAATTTTGCTCCCTGCAGCTTCAGACGTGTGTTCACCACCCAAAGAGGAGTGGTCAAGAGAACATTCACTACACCTAATACAAAACGCAGCACAAGAAACATCAGCAAGAACCAGAAGATTATTTCGAATGTTTTCTTATCTGCTTTTACCCTGATTCACAGGCTACTGAAATTACTGGTAGGAAGAAGGAAGTACAATTAACACAGCATATGGGAAAAGTACAGTGGTAATTTTTAATGAGGTACTTCAGGTATGGCCCACAGTCCCACCACTGCACGCAGTGGGAAGACATCTCTGCTACTCTTCCCCAAAACAAACAGAAAAAACCACCCTAAAACAACTAACCAAACAAAACACCAAAAAAGTCACACCAGACAACAAAATACACCAAATGTGAACATGCTGAAGGAATCGTAAGTGAACTTGTTATCTTGCTGCATACTACACCACACTGGAGCACAAGCTCTACTTTTTCATGCTCTACTTCACTCCATTATGACTTGAAGTCTGCCTACTTTCAGAAACACAGAGTGATAAGGTTAGAAGGATTATTTTATAAAGAGAGATCAAAACAGATAAATGAATGTAGCTTGATTACCAGAACAGAGCTCCTACACTGCCAAAAGAATGAGAATATCTACCTTTTAGATTCGCTAAGTACACTTAAGGTGGAAAACACAGGATTCTGCAAATATTCTAAGTAAGGCTTAGAGTGGCAAGAGATTACACACAATAACAAACCCCAGCAGTGAAGCTTGAAAGTTAGGTACCAGAAATTAGGATGGGGTAAATGAAATAGACAAGCATACATAAGGCTGAAAGTGCTGCAAAATACAGTTCTAAACAAACAGGGAAAAGGATTAGATGACATCTCTTCTGCAATCACCTAATACAGGTCTCTCCTGTTCAGTAATAATCGAGGCAGTTACTTTGAAGTAACTAAGTAAAAACAAGTCTCTGATCTTCCTTATTAATATTTCTGCATCACAGAAATTAGCAATTGCTTCTACATTGGTTGCTTTGGTAGGAATCCAAGTGACAGACTGAGTTACATTGAGATACATCACTATCAAGAAGAGTAAATCTGACAAAGGTGAAACCTTACCACCTACACTGCGCCTGTTTGCTCTTTTTCTTTTCCTTAAAGAGGATGCAGAAAATCAGAATATAAATATATTTCAGTGTCCTTCGTAAGGACTACAGTCAGCTCTCCGAAGATGTTCTGAGCAAAATCAAGCCCTAGAAAAGGCAAGCCACATTAATCCCTCTTAACCAAAGTCAATGTGATTACATTAAGGAGCAAAAGGTTAGAGCACAGTCTATTTGTAATTTTTCAGCAAGACCTGGTTAAAGGAAAAAGTCATAAAATTTTATTTTCCAGACTGGAAAGGTTCGGGCTTTGTTTCTGGGTTTTTTGTTTGTTTTGTTCATTTGTTTTGGTGCATATTTTTTGTTTGTTTGATTTTTTGGGTTTGTTTTTTTCTTAATGTATTTTCCCAATCAACATTTGCTAGCAGTAGTAGGAATGAAAAGTTCATAGAAAGAATTAGTAAACACCTTAAGTTGAATTTTTCAATTTATACCAGATATTATTCCACTATAAGGATATAATCTACTGGCACTGAAGAAGTCATTTAACTAACAAGCTCTTACCCTAATTCCTGTAGCCTTTGTTCCAGAATGCATAAAGCCAACTTAAAAGTTCCCTTCCTTACTTTCCTCCAACTATCCAGCCATTCATCATGCCTACACTGAAAGTATAAGAAACTACCAAAAAGTGAACAAAAAGCCTTCCCCTACCCACTCCCCCCAAAAATTAAGTCACAAGCCTTTTATGCAGATTTTTTTGTTGTTGTTGTTAAATCAGCTTCTTTCAGTATGGTTGCATGAGCAATTGTTCCTGTGGAATATTACTGGCAAATGCAGGCACATGGTGGTGATTTTTCACATTGGGTTTACTAGAAAAGCCACTTAATGTCATCATCCCTTAAAAAAAACAACACTGTAGCATCCACATGAGAAGAAGGGATGAAAAAGAACATACAGTCCCACTGGACCCACATATAGCAAGGGACTTTCTGTCACTTTCAGTTGTTAACCCCAAAAAAAGGTCTGAAAAGTGACACCTAAATGCTTACATTAAAAACTTTTTTACCATAATTGAAAATACTTTGGAACTAGCATATAGGTTTTCCTCTGAAATAAACTATCACCTTCCCTTGCCATTTGTCTTCAAAATCCCAATAATGATGCTTAGATACCATGGTAAACAACACACCAGACAAATAAAATACTGTGCTTTGTGCCAGAATTCACTACAGAACAGTTTATGCACTTACTTATGAGGCGGGGAGGACACACAAGAGCAAATCAGAGCTGTACAATGAAGCAGGTCTACATACAGTGGCAGGTGTAAGCACTCAGTGTGATCTCCAGTGGACTTCATAAAGAAAAATATTAGATGTACTAAAAAATCAATTTTGGATGAAATTGAGGTTTTTAAGTCTTACCTGCAACAACCCCAAGAACCAAGTCTTTTCCAGTGGTTGAATGCTGACCTTTGACCCAGAGACCTTTAAGACTGTTAAATGTATAAAAATAAATAAAATTGGAACAGCAAAGGCTGGAGATAACAGGGAACCATCCTCGATATGGTGCCAACCTAATGGAGAGGAAAAAGTCATAAGGATCAGCAAAATATTTATGCAATTTGATTGATGTTACATGGAGGGTCCCAGAGATATAATACTGTATTCTACATGCAACATTAAGTAGATATGTCTTTATCAATAATGGTAACAAACCATACTAAACTCCTGACTGTACCATAAAAAAAATAAAAAAAAAATAAAAACAAAAACACCCAAAAAACTTAAATACTTGTATTTATGAATTACAGTAATCAGGAATAATTGCACTGAAAAGGAGCTGTAGAGGTACAATTTACAGTGAGAAGCTTGGGGCTCACTCACTCCAAAAGTGAGTATTACCACCATATTTGCTCTCTACCAACAGCCAGCAGTGAACTACAAACATCCAGGGGATGAATACATGTTTGCAGTCTGTATGTTAGCATACATACTGATACAATCAGTTCAAACCATGTACTAAAACATACAAAGGCATGACAAGAATTCTCATCTTTGTTGAGAAAGAGTCGTCAGTCCAATACAAAACAAAAAAAATGCAGTAAAGAGATGCTCAAATCTCAAATGAAACAAAGCAATGCTTAATAAAGCTGGACAAAACAGCCCAAACACTTCAGATAAGGAAGAAAAAAAAGTCTGGATTCTCACATAACGTTTGAAACCGAAAGATTAATTACTGAAATGAATGTATTTCACCAAGTTCTCCAAAGGATGCAACCTGAGACATATGGCATATGAGATATGCAGGTGGGAGGAATTTCTAACAAATGTCTTCCATTAAAATCTAGAGCAAATCAGTCAGGTAAGCAAGAAACAGACATCACCTACTGAAATTAAACTAGATTAATCGAACAGATTAAAAACTGAGTACTGCCTTATGATTCACAGCCATGTTATTTCTGAGGTGTTGTAACTGTCATTGTGTATCATCTATCTTAATTTAAGACTGATTTCATAACACCTGCCTAACAAAGCTTCCTTCTCTGGCAGGCCTGAAGAGCCTGTAAAACAAGGACAACTCAACAGCATGTTCTACAGTACATCCAGAAAGAGATAATGATACACATCTTCACTGATGCTGCATGGGACAGGTAGAGAACTGGTATCATGCTAAGTGCGTAAGATATCTCTTCAACAACTAGTAGCAATCATGGAGGCTCTTCAGTATTCATCAGAATATTCAGAATACACAGAATATAAGGACCCCCAAGAAGGAGACCATAAAAGATGCAAGGATGATAAATGCAGCATCTGACTGTTCTTATAATGTAAATGCTAGTTTTTCACCTTGGATGCATCAAGTGCTTCTCCCTCCCATGTAGGTGGAAATACGGCACAGTATTAAGAGTGTCTCTGAAGCTCCAGGCTTGGCTAACCCAACAGTTACTAGTTAACTGACTATACAGTTAGTCGTGTAGAATTAAAACAATATTTGCATCACCTATCTTTTCTGTGCTGAAAAAGAAAGGGAGAAACACCCTTCAAGGCCATGGCCTCTGAGAGTTTTAGTTTGGTTTTGCTTCGTAAGGAAAACTTCTGATGACTTTCAAATTAAACATCTTGCAGTACAAAACACAAAACCAAGACAAGAAACATTAGTTTACTTTAATGACTTGAGTTGTCAATTCACACAGATACTTCTGCACACAAATAAAACCTAACTTGAAACCTAAACTGCAACCTTGAGAAAAACTCAGTGTATATCAGTGAACACCTTTCACCTGACCTAGAAAAGGATGAAAGCAAAGCTGTTCGATAAGCTTCTACAGAATGTCCATTAGCTAAACCCATATGCTTTATCTAGATAAGAAAAGCAGTCTCACTAAAGTGTGATGTGATACAAGACAAAAGAGTCTACAAATTCACACAAACAATACAGAATCACAGCTTGGAAAGGACCTTAAGGTCATCTAGTTTCAACCCCCCTTCCATGGGCACGGACGCCTCATAGTAGACCACGTCACCAAAGGCTCTGTCCAATCTGGCCTTGAACGCTGCCAGGGATAGAGCATTTATCACTTTTTTGGGCAACCTGTTCAGTGCCTCACCACCCTCACAGTAAAGAACTTCTTCCTTATCTCAAACCTGAGCTTCCCCTGTTTAAGCTTATGATCATCCATCGCATTTCAGATATATTGTTGTTTTGGGGTTTTGGTTGTTCCAGACACATTCCTAAAACTATAGTATCATTTATTGCTTAGCCAGGCCTTCCCAAAACCTTTGGAAGTAACAATGTTCCCCCCTTGCCAGAATTACTGTTTTTTTCCTGTTTCTCAGGAAAAGCAGGATGACCACTTTTTCAGTCTCTCCACTTCAATTTACTTCTGTTTCTTTTTTCTCTTCTTTCTTTCCTTCCTTTTTTTAAATGGAAGCTTACCTGCCACCCTCTTGTGGCAAAGTAATGCGGAAACACAAACAAGAGAGATCAACTGTCTGAGAAGTACTTATGCGCACAACTACCAACTGCTCAAGTTCAAAGCTTGCAAAACATTATTGGCCAAGCTAAACTTTTGTCAACTTCAATGTCCTGGAAGCTCCGATCTACTGAAGAGTTCCAGGGATCCACTTAGGAAAATTATTTGTAACAAAGACATGCATACAACTGTTTTCCCAGCCAGCTCAGACTGTGTGGCAAATACTAAAGCACAGCACTGCTGAAAGTTAACCACTTTTAGACAGATCTTGAATCTCACCACAATAAAGAATTACTTCTTGTTTACTTGCACATACTTTGGAGGACAGAAAACTTCCAATGAGAAACATGTCTCAATTCTCCTGTTGAAAGCACAGCATCACTGAAAGTTAAAGGCTTTTAGCTAGATCTTGAATCTCACCATGATAAAGAATTACTTCTTGTTTACTTGCACATACTTTGGAGGACAAAAAACTTCCAACTGGGAAGCATGTCTCAATTCTCCTGTTGAAAGTGGCTCAGCTGCCCAAGAGTTTCATCTTAGTTATGAGAAATGGACACACCCAAGACTCCAGGCAGACGAAGCTGGTTTGTCAGGTACACAAAAGTACATTTGCGTACAAACCTGCATGTCTAAGGAGGCACGGCTACCTTGCTAATGAAGGCACAGTTACATCACTGAGCAGATCAATTACATAAGGTGCTCAAGAAAACTAACCTAAATCAGCTAAAGATGAACACATAAGATGATGCAAATCATATCACACTTACATGAAGACAATTCAGAGTAAAAAAATCTGCCCATGCAGATATGGGCTAACTATTCCACTTTGAAAGCAAATCCAAATTAGTTTTAGAGCTTGTCTACATGAAAACAAACAGAACATTTGTATCTACTCACAGGCCTTCTTCTTTGATTATTTCCAGTAAGACTGCTGGTGTTGTCTTAGACTTCCGCTTCTCATCAACTGGAAAACAGAAGAATCGACCTTTTACATTATTCCAATTTTTAGCACTCATTTTCAAGTCCTTATCCTTCCTACTCTGAACATACCTCAGAAAAGCATGTTTCTTCTTCCTCATAAAGAATAGATGTTACCTATTTCTGCAACAAAACCAGAAAGCGTCTCCTTAATTTAATCTGCTAGTAAAGCTCCTTCCTTGTTTTATTCTTTGCCAGACTGGCATGTTCTCTTGTGCACTAGAGTATCTGTAGTTATCTGCTCCTAACTGGATGGTTGCAACATGAACTGAAGGTAGGCTCCCATTAGGTAAGAGGCCAGAACTGGGCCTGACTAACTGCTCTCAAAATCATGCCTTGGACTCCAGACTAGCACAGCTAGGAAAGCAAAGAGCTAAGCCTTAGCAAAACACTGTCTTTTCCTTAACTGAAAGCTGCTCAACAGCAACATGGCGCTGGTTTCTCAGCCATAGATTTCTGACAACCTGGCTGAGGATCTCCTTCTAGTTCTTACTAGCACTTTAGTCACAGCTCTAAAACTTGGTGATTCTGTGACTTTTGATTACTTGGTAGAGCATTAGAACAACAACTTTCATACCCAAATGCATTTTTGTAAAAACTGGATGTTCCCACCCTCAGTTCTACCCCTGATTTTTCCCTTTACACCATTCTCAGGAATAATTCTAGATTAGTTTTCCATGATACTGCCCTGTGTTTTGAAGTGTTCTCAGCAGCCAAAAGCAACAACGCACAAATGTAATCCTGTGTAATCTCACATCTTAATTTTCCTTTTTTTGCTCTTGGATAATCATTTGAAAGCCATGTCTGGCCATAGATCACACAGCTTTTCAGCCAGTTAAAAAGTTGCCCCATCTCCCAAAAGGGAGAATTACCTTCAGCTGAAAAAACAGTGTTAGCAATTAACTGGTGCTAGTGTTACACAGGTAAGACTCCTGTTCATGCAAGACAGGTCCCCCCTACAACCACCCTCACAAGCACCCAAGCCAAGATGAACAGAAACACCATCGTTCAAAGAAACTAGAGTTTGACACTTACCCTGAAGTCTAAGCCTAGCTGTATCCAAAGGAAAAAACACAGTCATTGCAGTCATACTGCCCTGTAAAACAAAATAAACTGGCTATATAGTGTATCAGTTGCTTGTACAGAAACCAGGCTACTGAGCAAGTTTAAAAAATGGATAAACCCATATACAACGCCTATTTGAAGTGTTGTTTTGGTTCCATGATGACAAAACTTTATTTCTCTCATATCAAGCTAAAATTAAATCTTCAAAAGCTTTAAAGCTTTTTGCCCAAGCAGAAACTCTGAGCCAATAAACTGGTCAGGAGGAGACAAACATATTGTGCTTTCTCCATTGGCCTCAGTTCTCAATTTCTAGTTTACAAAAAAAAAAAAAACCAACACGAACCACCATTGTGTTACAATAACCTTGTTCTGACATGAGCAAAAAAACCCAACACAAACTTTTGTTCATTAAAACCTGGCAGCACATGTATTTCTTGGGACTTAATCTAGCATGGTACTAAATTCTAACTGAGGCAATAAAGATCTGTCTACCAAGACACCCCCTATGCCATGAATCATGAGTTAAATCAGAAAATGGTTCAGGCTGGAAGGGACCTTGAAGTTCATCCAGTCCCAACCCCCTAGCATGGGCAGGGACACCTTCCACTAGACCATGTTGCTCCAAGCCCCATTCAACCTGGCCTTGAACACTGTAAGGGATGGGGCAGTCACAGCTTCTCTGGGCAATCTGTGCTACTGCCTCACCACCCTCACAGTAAAGAATTCCTTTGTTATATCTAACCTAAATCCCCCCTCTGTCAGTTTAAATCCATTCCCCCTTGTCCTGTCACTACATGCCCCTGTAAAAAGTCCCTCTCCAGATTCCTTGTAGGCCCCCTTTAGGCACTGGAAGCTGCTCTAAGGTCTCCCTGGAGCTTTCTTCTTCAGGCTGAACAAGCCCAGCTCTCTCAGCCTGTCTCCATCGGAGGGGTGCTCCAGCCCTTTGAGCATCTTCATCACCCTCCTCTGGACTTGCGCCAACATACCCACATCCTTCTTGTGTTGGGGGCCCTAGAACCGAAGCCGTACGCCAGCAGGTGGGGTCTCACTAGAGCCGAGTAGAGGAGGAGAATCAACTCTGTGATCTGCTGGCCACGCTCTTTTTGATGTGGCCCAGGACATGGTTGGCTTTCCAGGCTGCAAACATACACTGCAAGGTCATGTTGAGCTTCTTGTCAACAAACACCCCCAAGTCTTTCTCCTCGAGGCTGCTCTCAATCCACTCTCTGCCCAGCCTGTATTTGTGCCTGCACCATCCCAGGTGCAGGACCCTGCATTTGGCCTGGTTGAACTTGATGAGGTTGGCATTGGCCCACCTCTCAAGTCCGTCAAAGTCCCTCTAAATCCCATCCCTTCCCTCCAGTGTTGACTGCACCACACAGTTTGGTGTCATTGGCAAGCCTGCCAAGCGCATGCTCAATCCTACTGTCCATGTTACCAACAAAGATGTTGAACAGCACTGGTCACAATACCAACCTGAGGGATACCACTCACCACTGGTCTCCACTTGGACATCAAGTCATTGAGTGCAACCATTCAGACAAGTCCTTATCCAACAAGTGATCCATCCATCCATCCATCAAACCCATGCCTCTCCAGTTTAGAGACAAGGATGTCATGCAGGACAGTGTCAAATACTCTGCACAAGTCCAGGTAGATGACTTCACTCTTCCCTCATCTGCCAATGCTGTAACCTTGTCTCAGAAGGCCACCAAATTTTTCAGGCACAACTGGCCTTTGGCGAAGTCCTGTTGGCTGTCACCAGTCACCTCATTTTCTGTGGCACAGTTTCCAGGAGGATCTGCTTCACAATCTTGCCAGGCACTGTGGTGAGACTGACCGGCCTGTAGTTCCTTGGGTCTTTGTTTTTTAAAAAATGGGGTTATGTTTCCCCTTTTCCAGTCAGTGGATCTTCACCAGACCGACATAACTTCTCAAACACAATGGATAATGGCTTGGCAACTACAGCCACCACTTCCCTCAGGACCTGTGGATGCATCTCATCAGGTTCCATGGTCTTGTGCACCTTCAGTTTCTTCAGATGGTCTTGAACCTGATCTTCTCCTACAGAGGGCAGTTCTTCATCCTTCCAGTCCCTGCCTTTTCCTTCCGTGACTTGGACAGCATGGCTGGAGTATTTACTGGTGAAGACTGAGGCAAAAAAGTAATTGAATACCTCAGCCTTCTCTATGTCTTGGGTAACCAGGTCTCCCATATCCTTCCAGAGAGGGCCCACATTTTCCCTGGTCTTCTTTCTATCACCCACATCACCTACAGAAGCTTTTCCTGTTGCCCTTGATGCCCCTGGCCGGATTTAATTCGGTCAGGACTTCATATTTCCTAATCTGATCCCTAGGTGCTTTAACAATTTCTCTGTATTCCTCCCAGGCTACCTTGCTTCCACCTTCCACAGGCTTCCTTTTTGTGTTCAGGCTCTTCCTTGTTCATCCACACCTCCTAGCATTCTTGCCTGACTTCCTCTTTGTTGGGATGCACCACTCTTGAGCTTGGAGGAGATGATCCTTGAATATTAACCAGCTTTCTTGGGCCACTCTTTCCTCCAGAGCTTTATCCTATCATACCCTATCAAGGAAATCCCTGAAAGGCCCAAGTATGCTCCCATGAAGACCAGGGTAGCAAGATTGCTATATACCCTCCTTGCTGCCCTAAGGATATTGAACTCCAGCATTTTATGATCACTACAGCCAAAGCTGCTCTTGATCTTCACATTCCCCAACAGCCCTTGCTTTTCAGTGAGAAAAAGGTCCAGCAATAGCCCTCTCCTCATTGGCTCCTCTATCCCTTGGAGAAGGAAGCTCTCATCAACACATTCCCGGAACCTCCTGGATTATTTATGTCCTGCTGTGTTGTCCCTCCAGCAGATAGTGGGATGGTTGAAATCCCCATGAGGACCACAGCTTGTGAACATGAGGCTGCTCCTATCTGTCTAGAGACTGCCTCATCCTTGCAGTCTTCCTGCTAAAGGTCAGGCAGCCTGTAGCAGATCCCCAGTCTAATGTCCCCTATCCCTGCCGTCCCTTTAATCCTGACTCAAAAGCTCTCAGCCAGCTCTTCATCCACCCCCAGGCAGATGTCCATGTACCCAAGCTGGCTGTTGACAGAGAGGGTGCCTCCCCCTCCTCATCTACCCTGCCTGTCCTTCCTGAAAAGCTTGTACCCTTCCATTCCAGCTCTCCAGTCATAGGAGACATCCCACCACATCTCTGTGATGCCAGTAAGATCATAGCCCTGCAGGTATATGCACACCTTTAACTCCTCTTGTTTAGTCCCCATGTTATGTATGTTTGCATAGAGGCATTTACATGGCCTAGGTGTACCAGATTCACTTCTTGCGAGTTCAACACCCTTTCGGCTTCCTATGTAATCCAAACTTTAAAGCCCTTAAATGGAAAAGCAGGCAGTCACTCTCCTTTACAACAGGGTTAAGTATTTGCAAATGCCCTTTTGAAGGTCCCTCTGGATCCCATCCCTTCCCTCCAGCATGCCAACTGCACCACACAGCTGTGGAGCTGTTGCCCCTCTCTTCCTGCAATCAGTTAGCTTCCTACCTCTTTAGTACTCTAGCATTAATATTATATAGCTTTTGGAAAGGATATCTAACTCAAAAAGACCCAGGCTTGGTGGAAAACCTGTTAACACTCTATAGTAGTGTTAAATGCATTAAGTGGCTGCTAAAGCTGTGGCACTCTTCTGTTAGGAGCCATGCAAAGCATTTAAACAGTGGCAAGGTCCAGGATACAGCTAGTAACACAAGGACTGTGTTTAAAACAAACTGCACAGTGTAGACTGCACAATGTGACTTCAACTTTCCTAGAGGTAGAAATGCCATACATTTAAGCAAGTATAGGGCTCTGGAAACACTCCAGCTCCAGAGCAGGCTGCTTGGGCCAATCTCTACAACCAGCAATAGAGGATTATTTTTCAGGTGGTGTTTCCTCACTAAGACAAGTCTTGTTAAGACTTCAACCAGGAGTTAAGTTTTTCCAGCTGTCATAACACCAGGTAGCAGATGAAACACTTGGCTATAATTACCTGGTTATTTCAACCCATTTAGCCTGGGCTCTAGTCAAAAGGGTTGGTTCTGTCCTCCCACATACTTGTTCTGTGCCTGCTCATTCTCAGCACCTACAGTGTGCACAGCAAGTACGATTAATAAACACATCTGACTAAAAACTTACAAAAAATAAATTTTGGTTAGAAGACAGCATAAAAACAAGTGTAAAAAAGAGCCAAAATAAACTTCTTAATGACAGCTGCATTACAGCAACTCTGAAACCAGCCTCAAAACTCAACTGCACACACTTATGCACAGAACAGCCACAATACTGCACAGCCACGGCAAGTTCCAACCTTTCCCTGCTCAATTTATCCTGCTTTCACCCTCCTGAAGTGAGATTTATCCTGAATTGTACTCTCAAGGCAATTCATCCTACAGCAACATACACACTTGCATTCAAACTCAGAAAATGGTAATGTGGAAACAGTTGGGGTGATGGCACACAGGACAAATAGGTGGACACAAGGTACAGAATAGTGTATTTCAGTTGGACCTACCATGATGACCTAGTCCAACTGCCTGACCACTTCAGGGCTGACCAAAAGTTAAAGCATGTTATTAAGGGCATTTTTCAAATGGCTCTTGAACACCAACAGGGATGGGGCATCAACCACCTCCCTAAGAAGCTTGCGCCTGTGTTTGACCACCCTCTCAGTAGAGAAATGCTTTGTAACATGAAGTCTGAGCCACCCCTGACGCAACTTTGAATCACTCCCATGCAATGAGCCTTACAGGCTCAAACTGGCTTAAAACATATAAAGCTATAGCCCAACAGAATGTCAGGAGATAAGTCAGCTGATCTAACAGATCACTGCCAATAAAAGCTAATTTGCATCCTCTCCCCTCCTTTTGCTAAATTGAGAGAAAGAAACTCAGAAAAGCAGTTACTTTTCTCCTAGTTTTATAAATGGAACAGCTGAACTATATGGCAAGAAGACTGCCAGAAACATCATGCGGAGGAGACATGATTTCATGGATGAAAGTAAGGGAAAAGAAAAGGAGAAAAACCAGCCCTTTCCCCAGCAACAAAACACCTTGAGATGAGCTGAGATTCCTTACTGATCACACTTCAGATGAGCAAGAAGAGTAACTCCTATTACTGACTTCATGAATGCATACTGAAATGCATGACCCTGTACTGTTGAAAGGGTGAGGCCTCACTGTCTGCCTTCCCACCACCTCCCTGTCAGCACTGAATCTTGGTAGCTTGCCAAATCAAGTCATGCTATTGCTGGATAATCACTAGGACAGGTATAAACTGGCTTAAGCAATCCCAGTTCTTGGTCAACTGTGTTTGCATCTCTGCCTCCTCTGTTCTGGTGGCATAACTTTTTGAGGACCTACACAATGATGCAAGAAGGAAACTAATGTAACTGAATAAACAACTTTTTCCACTGGGCTACTTCTTTAGTCTGATCAGTTTCCTGATGAGCCACAGCACCACATAAACAACTGTGCAGTAGCCAAGAGGTGGCAGTAAGCAGCCAGAAGCAATGGACTGAGGCAACTGATGCCAAGAAGAGGTGTGCAGCCTAAAGTTTGATTTTCTAAAACATAACAATAATTAAAATATATGTATATAAAAGCAGCTTGACTACTCCCATAATATGCTTATAAAATTCTCACGCCTACAGCTTTTGTAACAGGAAGGTTTACTTTATGCAGAGCTAAAGAATACTTCTGTAATTCAATTAAAGCTCACAGGAAATCAAGCCCTGATTTTTCTGCTGCTCACAGAATTATTCAGTTGTCTCAGGTTTGACCAGGCAGCCTACAAGATAGATGAACTTTGACCATAGCTGAATAGAAACAAAAACTATCATGTTGTGATCTGGCATGTTCTTCTGACTCATTACCTCAGGACAGTTCTGTGGGTTGCTTTTTCTCTTTTTTTCTTTAAATTCCTGCATCACATCTGCACATCAGTGTGTTTTATAATAATTTAAGCAAATGGTGAGACAATATCAGAACAGTTAGTACCCACGTCAAAGATCTTATCAAAATGTATATATTACAGCAGTAAACAAACCTCTAAATTGATAAGTACACCTTTACTATGACAAAAAAATATCAAGTAGTATCTAGCATAAGGCCGTTTATAAAGGACTTCTGTACAAGGGTACTGAAGTCCAATAGCTCCAAAAAGCTCTGTCTTCCTTCATAGCGACATCACTGCTGACATAAGCACCTTCAAGTACAATTGTGAATTTCTATTAACCTTACTAACACCACCAAGGGACTTGAGATACCATTTTATTATGCGTTTTAAATTCATAGCTGGATTTATAAGTTCGGTTCATAACACAAAATTTCTTCAGAAGCACAGACTGGTTATAGTGATCTGGAGATGCGAGTGAAAACCTAACAGTGAGGGCTGGAAGTTGTTACCAGCTTCTGTACAGACCAGCAAAAGGAGAGCAAGCACTACTTCAATAACAAGATCACTCGAGAGCTCCATTTCTTGAAAGTGGAAACAAAATCTCCACTGCCTTTGATACTTAAATAAGCAGACATAAAACACTCTGAAGAGCAGACAATAACTCTACTTTATTTATTATAGAGACAAAAAAACCTTTAAAGTATTTTTTCCCTTTAGAATCAGCTCTTATTGTTCAATAACGTTTAGTAACTTTCGTCCTACAGAAGACATTGGAGTTCTTCTAAGGACTCAAATTAGAACAGGAAGTTTGGCCGGAACAGTACATTGGCAACTGCCAAAATACAAGTTTTGGTGTTCCTGCCAGTCTGGAATAACCCAAGAATACAGCTGCATCAGCTTGCTTGAAATCCCTCAGTATGTCCGGTCCAAAATGCTACATTGCGCTAAAATTCTCAATCTATTGGAAGCACAAGGTTGATTTGCTATTTGCAGAGCTAGCAGTCATTTGAGCATACAAGAAAATCTACAGAAATTAAACACTACTTTTTAATTTACAAGTGTCATACGAAAAATTGAATTCAATAATCCATACAAACCTCCTCTAGCTGCACTGTGCTTGCTTTATGCTTTGGTTAACACCTATGCATTACTTTATCCTTCACAACTTCTAAGTATTAGAGGGCCATGAAGATGCTCAGAGGGCTGGAGCACCCCTCCGATGGAGACAGGCTGAGAGAGCTGGGCTTGTTCAGCCTGGAGAAGAAAGCTCCAGGGAGACCTTAGAGCAGCTTCCAGTGCCTAAAGGGGGCCTACAAGGAATCTGGAGAGGGACTTTTTACAGGGGCATGTAGTGACAGGACAAGGGGGAATGGATTTAAACTGACAGAGGGGGGATTTAGGTTAGATATAACAAAGGAATTCTTTACTGTGAGGGTGGTGAGGCAGTAGCACAGATTGCCCAGAGAAGCTGTGACTGCCCCATCCCTTACAGTGTTCAAGGCCAGGTTGAATGGGGCTTGGAGCAACCTGGTCTAGTGGAAGGTGTCCCTGCCCATGCTAGGGGGTTGGAACCAAATGAGCTTTAAGATCTATTCCAACTCGAACCAGTCTGTGATTCTATGATTTATGAGACAACTGCAGAAGGCAGATGTTTAGTACAACTCTTATACTGCAGAGCTGAAGACATCCCTTTACCTGAACTTCTGAGAGGCTTAAATTTTCATTGCTGATTAGGTGCCCAACTTCAGATGCTTGGATGCTCACTGTCTAAGGGAGCACACCTACAGCTCCTATGGGGCTCAGAGGAGGCTCCAGGTGCTCAGAGGCAGAGCCATTCTCAAGGTTCATTAAACCCCACATCCAAACCTACCGACAAACACACCGAGGGGCGTGCTCTTACGGGATGGGTGGCAGAGCTGGGTCTCGGTGTCAAGGCGCCCGCACCCCAACCCCTCTCCTTGTGACTGTGCAGGGCCTGGTCCCACCTCAGCCGGGCTACCCCGCCTCCACACCCCCGAAGCCTCCCTGCGGTGGCCCCTCAGTCAAACAAAGGCTTAAGGCGGCCGGTTACCCCCGCATGGCCCCCACCCTGCTGCTCCGCCCGCCCTTCCTCCCCTCTGGCCCGGGCACACTTCACCGACCAGACCCTTCGGCCTCGGCCCCGTCACCACCACCAACGGCGGCGGAGACGCCCCCTTCCCCCACCCGGCGCCGCCCGCAGCGATCCCGCAAGCCCCGACCCACTCGCTCACCACAGCCCCGGACACAGCGTGCACCAGGCTCTCGTAAGAGGCAATGGAAGCCATGGCCGCCGCTCTCGCGGGTTCTGCCGCCGGCCGCCCCACTTGAACCGCGGAACCACCGAGACCCTCCCGCGCCATGATCCCGCCCGCCCGGCGCGTCACGCCTGGGCCCGCCCGCCGGTGGGTCCCGCGCATGCGCACCACCGCGCCGCAGGCGACGGGGCTGAGGGGGTGTGGTGGAGGCGGGAAGGGGCCGGGGCTTCCGAGCGGGGAGCCGCGGTGGTCGCGCCGGGCGGCTGCCAGCACCCGTGGAGGGGGTGCGGGAGCAGCTCGGGAAGGCTCCAGGCGGGGCACTATCACCTACCTGTGTCACTGGAAACCCTGGGCGCTAGAAAGCAGTTGCATTGGAAGAACGGATACCTTCATGCGTTGCGTGTATTTACAGTCCTTCTCCTCTTCTTACCATACTCACCTATACTTCAGGAAAAATTATAATTAAACACGAGTATTCTCCTTAGCTTTGTCATGTTACTCCGACATCTTTCATTCTCTTTCTGAACAGAAAAAATAACTTCATAACTTGTTCTTCATATTTGCAGTTAGTTCTTTGACCGCAGCTCTCCTGCTGCCTCTTGGTTGAGCTGCAAGCGCTCCTACCACGTACACCCACGGTAGGAATCACCACACCATGCATTATCTAAACAAGGACAGGGCAGTTAGCACATTACACATTGCCCAAGAGTTTTACTACCGCAGAGCCTGACAGGCCATTTCCTTTTGGTAAGACATTCTTTCGTAAGGTGGCCCAATAACAGAGCACATGTCTTATCCTTCTTCAAGGAAAATCTTGAGCTTTTATGAGGGAGTGGTGCTGTAAAGAACACAGGCTAATCTGCCTGAGGCAAGCCTTTCTGTCTGAGAAAAACATTCTTCCATTGCACTGCTTCAACACCCCTGTGCTCCAACATCAATTGCTGACACTAGCAACCTAAGAGGCCACAACTGTCAATTCTTCTATGCAAGACTGATACCACTTGTAGTCCCTATATTTCTTTTTAATAAGCTCCCCTGTGATGGGTGCACCACTCCGAGCGAACACTACTTTGTTTCAGGCATCACTGATAAGCAGGCCTGACTGAAACCGGCCCAGCCATGCAAACCCTGGGCACTGTGCTAGGCCTAACCTTCTCAGGAATGAAGTTCAGGACATGTCTTACCAGGAACTAACAGTACCTGAATTGCGACTAGACATACAGCTGCACGTACACCAAAAGGGGCTTGACTACGAATCAATCACTTTATGCTGTATCTGTAGCTCTCATGAGCACATTTTGCTCTCCCGTGTACCAGTGGGCTGCTCAGCCATGACCTTCCTCTTGAGCAGGGATGCCTTTCAAGGTTACACCTCAAGGTTGAGAGACGCCTGGCTCAGCATCTTGTACCTATAATGAGGTAAGTGACATCGTACATTAGGCCTAGGAGTGTACTGTATGCAGTGTACAATACGTATGCTAACCCTAATACATACCCAGCTATAGCTTAATTATTACAAGTATAGTAAATAGTAGAGTGACTGCCATCTAAATTGTTTAAATCCAAATTTAAGTCATTGTCAAATCACTGTTTAATTGCCAATCAATTACTGCTTAATAACCATTCCATTACTATTTAATTTTAATTTGGTCATCAATTATCCTTTAATCATTGTTTAATCATTAATAAAACCCTATTAGTTAACCCCACAATGATGGCTTCTCTTAATAATTCACCTCTAACACCCACCCTGCATGGAAAAGACTCAAACCTTAATGTAGAATTAAGGAGTACACAGTTCACTGGCTGTCTCCCATCACTAATGCAGCCAGGAATAGATTAGGTTTTACAAAACCAGGGAACAATTATGCCAAGTGACTTTGCACAGGCAGGTACAGGTGCTTTTGGAAAACAAAAAACACCTTCAAGCAGGGCATAAACTCATATTACTGCTGTTCTTTGTGCTTCTCTCCCTCTTGTGCAGCAGAACACTTTCAAGAGTCAGTTTGTACTGCAGATTGGATTTCTATCATAAAGGTACACCCAAATCATTCTATACTATTACTATTCTATTTTGCAACACTTTGATACAACACTATGCCCTGTATATATTGCAAAGCAGAGTATTAACAGGTAATGCAACAATTGCAGTATTCAAAACCCAACTACTTTATTTGGAACACACAGACCTAGTGAAGCTGACCAAGAAAAACAAGGGAAATGCTACAGATTAAGTTAAACAAGACGTGCCAGTCTGTTCTGCAAGGGAGAAAATGGAACCTACCTATAAAAAACGGAACCTACCTATAAAAAGTCTCATAAAGACAATAGCTCTTCACAGAAACGCCACAAATTCAACAGGTTTCCAGGCAAACACATAATAGGTGCAAGTGGAGCTTACTGAAGCACAGAAGGGCCAAGTTACCTGCTTTTCCTCAAATTTGTCAATTCTACTAGAAAGCCTAGAAGTGAACCAAGTTAAGCAGCCTCAAATACAAACACATTTTCTGTATGTGAACTGCATTTCAGTAATTTCTTGTTTGCATGATTTTAGCTCTCCAGATTCATGTAGAAGGAGCTAACAGATCTTGAGAAACATCAACCTTGACAGATTTTCTTTGGCCGGCCCACAGCTTTGCTTCTAATTCATGACAAAGTTAGCTACTCCAGAAGTCAGATTTACTGCCTCTCCACTGTGTCTTACCTTAGCAAATAAAGAATGAACTCTGAACTTAAACAAATTCTACCCCAGTGCTCCCCTTATTCTAACATTAATTTACCAACCCCCCACCCGCCTCCCCAGAAAAAAAAAAACAAAACACAAAAAAAACAACCAAAAAGCATGTCTCCTTTTTTTTTGCTTAGAAATTCGATTCATTGGAGTGGAAACATGTTAGGGCAGAATTAATTACAACTTTCAAAAGCATTTCTGAATCTGTTGCAAAACTATCTTTCAGAAAAGGTTGATAAACTGGATCCTACTTCCAGTACATCCAGATGAAAGCAACTAGAGATTAACAAATGAGTCTGCATGTGCTGACAGTTTGAATTCATAACATAGTGCAGTGTTTGATCACACAAACTGGGCAAGATCGGCCTGAAGTATAAGACCATGGAAAGATCAGCCTGCTCCAGAAGAAAGCCTTGTAATCACAAAAGTATTAAAAAGCCCATTCCTTATGTATGTGTGTGTGCTTCACCTGAAGAGATTCTGACAGCCTCTGGAATGCTACTGAGTTTTCCCTACACGCTTCATTTAGGCTTAGGGACATCAGAGAGATCGAAATGCTTTTCAGTGGATGTTACTTGCATTTGCCATTATTAAATTTAATCTACTACGCTACTTGTTCAACAGCTTTACCAGTTCAGACCAAATTTTTCATAGCCACCTTCACTTCTACATAAGACTACATAATTGTCAAGCACAAACTCTGGTGACTTGCTGTGTTCTGTTGGCTTGATTTTTTTTACTTGATAAATATCTAACATCTGCTCTAATTGCCTATTTTTGTGGTCTTGTTTTTGTTTGCTTCTTTGTTTTTCCTGAAAAGGCTAGTAATTCATTCCAGTTTGATTTATATTCTGGTTTGAGAAGTTTTCACACAATGGACTAAGGAAACAATATCACAGGTTACAAAATGGCTTCAGAAAACCTATTTTTTCTCAAGTCCTTTTCCATATTGTCGGATAACAACAAGAAAGCCACAGTGATCTTCCTTTGTTGTGTTGTGTTCGTTTTCCCTTATAAGCTGTTAGCAATAAGCCATTTTTCAGATCTGTTTTTTAAAACCTGAAATAAGAAAGCACAGGCGGCAGCTTCGGCTTTTCTTTTCCAGACACTAGCAGCTGAGCTTCAGTGTGAATTTTCTCTAATGAGAGCCAATGCCAGTGGCAGCCACTCAGCAACCTCATTTTCATTCTCAATGTAATACCTTGATTTTTTTTCATCTAGTTCTGACGACTTCCTAACAACTTGTACCTTCAGCCTATTTAAAAAGGTAATCTTACTAAACACTGCACACCAGTGGTTACAAGACTGCTCTGATTTTCTGCTATGATACTTTCCTTTCTGAAATGCAAAATGCAAACCAACTCATTTCTAGAAAATTATCCTCTACAGTGAGGACATGAGGTTCATAAAACTAAAGGTTGCAATAATTGGATTCCTTTCACTATTAACTGATTTAGATCCCTCCTTTTTACTTTACAGTTGAGTAATAAGTACCCTGTCTTTCTAAATACCTTTGTACCTATACCAATTACGTTTACCACCAGACTGCTTCAGCTGCTGTACTTCCAGAAGAAATTCCAAGATAAACTGCTACCCCCAATCTTGTAATCTTTTGCATCTAATTTATTTACATGTAGTAGGAACTTCTATTCCTTGTAGCCACTGACACGTTTGTACATTAAAAGACAATCCCAGGTTTAGTAAATATGTGCAACACCAAAGGTGCCAAAGGTCGTTACCCACTTACTTAACAAAAAGAGCCACAACACATTCTGCAAATATATTTATTTATTGACAAGATCTCAAGCTTGTCCGAGACCATCCATCTAGAATATACATTTTAAAAGCCTATTTGTACATCAGATAGGTACAGTAGTAACACTTCATTAGCAAGATTACAGGGTAACATCTTGATTTAGTTCATTGTCAAGATTCAGATATGCAGGAAAATTCTTGGTATTTATGTTCAGTAGGACCTCCAGGCAGCGAGGGCGAAGGAAGGTTTGTCTCACGTAAAGTTCCTGTTTGTGAGTACCACAGCAGGAGAGTATGACTTACCTAAGCTCTGATTCCCAAAGTTGACAACTTGTAGCCCAGTCACCTGAACTTTGTTGCTCCATAGAACAGATCCACCAGTCATCATCATCTGACTTACTTCATCAGGCACATTATAACTGTTCCTGCTCCCTCTGAATTTACTTGCATCACACTACTGACCTACAACATGTACTGCAGTACTCAACATGGTGGTCTCTGCAGCCAACTGGAAACTGCCTTTTTTTTCACCATTTCAGCTTTGATAATCCAGAATTACTTTTCTACAGTCCTTCCGTGACTCCATCATATATGAAATAAGCTTGTGGCACCTCTGCAAAGCTCTGAATAAGGTTCACGAGACACCTTTCTCGAGACATAAAAAAACACTGCTACCACTTTCCCATCCTCTTGCTTGAGGATGCCAATCCACTCCTGCCCCAGTACCAGCCACTATCAGACTACTCCTTTCCAATGAAAGGACACAACCCTCTAGCCTCTGCCACTATTCTAACAACCCTCAATTCATGGCAGCATGCCTCAGCCTACATGACTTGTGGGATTTCAGAGGGGCTCCCAGCACTTCTGGTCAGGAGCATGCCACAGTCCACAGAAAGGTAAATGCCAAAACTGACCTGGCTCCAGCTCTACCCTGGCTTAAGCCCACAGTCTCCCATCCCTTTGGGTGAAAGATTCTGTTCAGCAGTTGCTACCAGCTCCCATAATAATACTGTTTGCTCTTACGTCTCCCAGAAGAAGGATGTACAGACAAGCATGCACGATGTATGAGCACACGAGCGAGCGTGGCTTGTACGAGCTTTATGCAAAGGCCCCAAAGATAAGGAAAACAAAGTGGTGTTTAAAGCCGTATCTTAAACTACAGATACCACTGCTGGCCACTTGCAACAAGCTGTTTCTATGACACAGTTTTACCTTTATGTGGCTTATTTACTGACCCATTCTGCTTCTGGCCTATCACTGCTCTGCCTTGTCCCACCTGCCTTCATCCAACTTTGAGACAGTCTGGCTCCTGCCTGTCTGATCCTTGCCTTCCAACAAAAACACAAACCACTTTGGCAAATAGCTTTTATTCACAGCCCAACACTCAAGTGAAATACATTTTCAAGCCTTGCACTCTCCACACCACTGTGCAATAGGGCTCACAGTGAAGCAGCACAGCCTGGAAGTGGCATCTGACCTTTCATTTGCCTTGGTGCAGCAGTTGAACCATGGAGGACAGCAAAATCACTCAGACACATACACGGTAACAAGGCTCAGCCTCTATTACCAGTCAGCTGCCACTGTATCATCACACTCTCTGTCAGACCACATCATATGAGCTGCAGCAGTGGATTGGCCAAACAGCACACTACATGACTTGCTTCACATGGTAGAAATGCATCCCTGAGTCTGGGTCAGCACATCTGACATTGCACCGTGCTAGCTGAATCATTGATACACAGGCAGCTTTGAGAGTCAACTTGTCAGCTGACCCAGTTATCGCCACAGTACTTGCGAGAACTACCCCTACACCCTGCTGCAATGGAAGCAAACAGCCTGAATGAGCTGTCAGTAAATACTGGAGCAAGCACTGAAAATAAGAACTTCACCAAAGCTACTTACATCCCACATTCAGGAACTGATATTTGCTCACCTCCTATGCAGTTAACTTCCTCCACGTGCATTTCTGTTCAAACCAGTTTGGCTGCTTAGATGTCCACACACCAACTTGGGGAACTGAGATGAGGTCCAGCCATCTCAATTAATTTACTGGGTAGCACTAAAAAACCACACACACACACACGCACACACCAAGGGAGTCACTGTATGTGCATTCCCAAAGGACAAGAAGTAGGCTAGATTACTCATGCTAACACCAATATGAGGGAGAATCTCCTTGAGTTGGCTCTGAATAACAGCAGCTGATGCATAAGCAGGCAGGACACAGATATAACCACTTCTACTAGCTAGGGGTAACCATACTTTTGACTAGTCATGGGCAGATGCACACAAACAGCTAAAATGGATTAACAGGAAACTGTAGGGAATAAATCTACATTCAAGATACTTTTGATTCTTTTGATTCATGCACAGCCCATCTGCACCAGCCTTAATGACAAAACCGAGTTTCTGCCTATACTGAGGCGTGACCTACTTCAACTACCTTCTCTTGAGAACAGCAGATCCAAAAGCCAGGCACACAGCAACACTCAATCATAACTTGAGTTCATTTTGTCACAAAGACAAGCCCTTAAGCATTTAGTTCCTATTAAACCACAAGTTATATATACAGTTTAATTAAAGCACTTCCACATTTAAGCAAAATAGGTTTTATCAGAAAGTTACAGAAACCCAAAAAGCTTTTTCAAAACCATACTTTATTTTTTAAAGGCTAAGAGAAGTATTCAGAACTATATTTCTTAAGCAAAAAGATTCACATTGCATTCTGCAGGGTCATTAGTATGAGAAAAAGCATTTGGGGATTTATTTTTTGCAACCGCTGTTGAGTTCCTACACCAATCCAGATTTATTTTGAACTGGTAACATTAGTTATGGCTTAAGATATAGAATTACAAAAGAGTAACACAAACATTGAATCTTAAGGGGTGAACAGGTAACTGGTCTTTTTTCCACAGAAACATCATGTTTTAGCTAAGACAAACAGAAGCAACAACTGTCTTTATTGGTAGACAAACGAACTGAACATCATCAGCACAGACACTGCTCCAAGGATACCCATGCTGTTAATCCGCAAGTGTTAGAATAACCTTCTGTCTGCTCTAATTACTTCACCTTTTCCTCCATATCACAAGCTCAAAAACACACAAGCATGAAACCATGACAAGCATTTGATTTCTGGGGGTTTTTTGTTGGTTTGTTGTTTGTTAAAGAAAAGGATACAAGAAAAGATGGAAGACTACAGTATGCAGTGAAAGAAGAGTCATCACCTCTAAAGAGACAGCAGGACTTTGGCCAAGAAATTTTAATCAGTAAGCATGACTCAAACCCAGAGCTGCAATTTTGTTGGGGATTCTCCCCTGCACTGACTTATAACTCTGCATTTACATGTTCTGGATAGCTTGAGCTTAGTGAGACAGAGGTAGTGATGGGAACACAATTCCTTCTCTAAAGTTTCCAAATAGGTGAAACCTGGTAAGCACGGCCCCAAGGAAGGGTGAGTGCAACCGGTGGAGGACCGGCCAGCTGGGAACAGACAAGAGCAGATGCACTCTTGTGAGCTGCTCTCCCATACCCAGGACTGATAAATACATTACATAAAGGTGCTGGACAACAACAGAACAAGTAACAAAACCTCTGTGGCCTCTGCAATATGTACTTCACGCCAAGTGAAGGCCAGGACTGTACCTTTGTTGCACAGTTCTGGTGATCAAAGTATTACATTATTTGCAGTACTGCCGGAAGTTCCAGTGTGTAACTAGCTTGCATGGTTATACTGATAACTTCAATAACTATATAAAGTCAGTCACCCACTTCGAAAATATATAGGATTTGTATTGCAGACAATTCCTTTATCCAGTTAATTTTTCAAACTTGTCCCACCTTTGCTAACTGTGACTAGGCCAACTTTTCTGTTCTAAGGAGATTAAGACAAACTTCAACCATTAAAGTTCCTTCAAGTTCCTTCCTCTTTGCTCATTGAGATTAATTAAAAAAAAAAAAAATTAAAAAAAAAAAGAGAAATCCAAACCAACACAACAGCAGGTTTTTATCTTGCACTCCTGGAGTATTACAATTTCTTACAGGAGTGTTCATTCAAGGGAAACTGTCTGTAATACTTAGGATAAAAGGCTGCAACTCTTGGGCAAGGAGAGATGGTTGAAACTAGATCATGTGAATGTAGTTTGGGTGCTATAAACCAATCACTGAATAAAGTCAACACTTGGGGCCATAGAACAGTTCTCCTTAGAACACCCCGTTTCTCTTAAGAAGATCAGAGGTACCATGGTTTGTTTTATTGCAACACTGGTGAGCCAAATCCAATCCTTCCCATTCAGATATGATTTTTAAGAACCAGGGATTTTATGGTTTACTGCCAAATTTGGCAGACAATTTACTGATGAGATTCATGACCTTGGGATTGTTCTGGTACTTGGACATATTTGCTGGGTTCTGGGCAACATCTTGGAATGCAGCCATGACTTCTGGATCCTACAGGACAAAAAGCAAAAAATTAGGGCATTTACAGAACAAGTCTATGAAAGTTAGTAGTTATGTGGTTCCAATACAAATCTAGTCTTGCTGAGCTCTTAACATGACGAGACTAGAGTTCTGGGCAAAAGGTCTCTAAACAGAGCCCAATGATACAGTACATGTTGTTAACACTGCATCAGTAAACACTACTGGACTTGTTACAGTAATAGCTCAATGTATGAGAAGGGAGATAAGGTAAGAGTTCTTATTCCCCAAACCAGGAGCATTCAAACAGCCACACCTACTGGATTACTTCTATTCAGACATTTCAAATGCCTTTTGAAGGAGGGAGGAGCTCTATGTGTGTAGCATGCATGATAGGATGACCCTCAGCTAAGCAATAGCTGCTGCTGTTCCCTTTAACCCGTTTTCCTTCTAACAGCAGAAAATTTAACCTGCTGGACTGTGAGTGGGTGATGTGGCAATGTCTGGCTTTTAAAAATGCAGCTGATTCTCAGCCATTTCCCACCTCCTCTGAGAAATGGAAGAAAACTTTGTTTTTTGTCATCACACTTCTGCGTTGCAGTTGACAAAGAGATCATACATACATTAAAATCAGTGGTCAAAAAAAAAAAAAAAAAAAGACCAAAAAAAACCCAACTTTATCTTCTCTATTTAGTATGAGAAGCATTAATACCTTTTTTCTGTACTTCTAGTGTACCTTTGGCCTCTATTGAAATAGAACTGGTTTTACTCATTTTACATGTGTATGCTTTGAACAGTGCCCTTTAATAAATCCATATAGACCAGTTTTACATCTCAGCCTGGGAAAATGCTGCTGATATAAGCAACTTCTGCAAAGATTCAAGTTTTCCTCAATTGAGCTAAACTGCAAGCAATTTATTACGTCTGATACAAATCATCTGCATTAGCTATAATTTCATCTACTGTTCTTTCTAGCACATTAATGTAGTTTCACTGAAAAATACAATCTTCCCTAGACTTCTAGCCCACTGCTACTGCAGATATAGTCTTGGGAAACCATTGAAAACCAGCTGGTGTCCTCAGAGCTGCCTGTGCTTCAATAACACCATGCTGTATCTACTCCAGAATCAGACACAGACAAAAGCTGTTTAACAGGTCAGTTCCAAAACTCCATTTGGTAGGCGTGGGCTCCACTAAAATCACCCATGTAGTTCAGTCATGTTTTGTACATGTTGGGAGCCAAGAGTCAAGTCTGTTGTGAGAAGGATTTACAAGCGTTTTGCCTCCCTCACAAAAGGGAAGATGCAAAGTCTAGATAGAACAGGATGCCTTAGTTCAGAACAGACATTAGATATTTCCTCCACTTTACAGGATTCTTATGCAAAGAAAAATGTTTTCACAGCCTCAAACTTTTTGAATGGCCAATTTCAGAATCGGGGACATCACTATAAAGATGATGTCATGCTGTTAATGTTTTCACCTGCATACGAACCCAGAACAAAAAGCTGAGTAAGCTTAATCACTGGTTTGTGTCAAACTACATCTAAATGAATGTTAAATATTCAATTTTATGGTGCTAAGAATTCACAGCAAGTAAATAATTCTGTATTTGTGCAACTCCCTGGAAGTCCTCAACCTTACACTGTGTTTATAAAGATGTGTAACAGATCCAAGGCTTCACACTGATGAGCAGTATTATCAGAATAAAGTTTAAGGCTGAAGATATCAACATTTACATAGGTAAATAACTAGTAAGGTGGAATGGGAACCACTGTATAAATGGCATTGGTGAAACATTGTTTCCTAATGCTCTAGTCTTTAATTGCAGGATGAAAAATAAGGGGAAAGTTATCACTATTCTTCCCAACTTAATGCATTTTAGTGGAAGTCTGGGTCTACCATTTGACTACCTGTCAAATGTAGATGAATCCATAGGTTCATCTTACACATCATTCCTTATGAAAATAACTTGACTCATGACAGATTTCCAAAACACAAGTGTCATGTTGCGCCCTGAGAAAGCAGCTGCCCATGCAAGACAGGAGGTATTACAAAACCCTCCAGACATCCAAAACAGAAAAATAAGAGAAACACATATAACAATTTCAGCCACTTCTAGACTAAGAAGCTCAGGGCAAATGAGCTAAACCAGCATGCATTAAATGTCATTGTAAAATGTCACAACTGCTACCATTAAGAAGCTATGAGAAGAAATGCAACAGAATCTTTTGCCATTAAAGACTAATATCAGCCACAATAATTAAAAAAAATGAATCCTGAACACAATAAACCTTCAGATAATGGAACCCAAAATCTTCAAGAAAGAAGTTTTTATACTAATTTGCAGAGATTCTTATCTTTATATCAGTGATGATCAGTAAGTGCTATTAAACATCTCCCTCTAGTTCTTTGGTTGCTTCTACAGAAGACAAGCTGAAGTTGACAGTGTAACAGGTCTAATCTTGCTCATGTTCAGGCACACACAGTTGTAAGGTTTACCAACAAGTTACAGACCCAGGCATATTTTAATGTTAGCTCATGGACAGTAGTCTTAAAGGCAATGAAATAGTTACTACGTATGAAGAGGTTAGGAAGAGATGGTCTTTACTCAGAGAACACTCCAGTTACAGCAACAAATCCTCATTATGAAAAGCCACTACATACTGTCAGTTAAAATAGTATCTCAAGATTAGTGATTTGGGAGAGGCTTGTGTGATTCAGTATGTTCAGACTTAACACCTCAGATAACCTACATAATAGCTCCCAGCTACCGTTATATCCATCAATGTATTCCATAGCTGCACCAGGCAGAAGCCAAGCAGTAGAAACTACTGTCTTTTAAGACTAGAGCATACACTGCCAATTCAGAGAGGACCAGACCACAGTCTGTTGGACATTTTAGGAAAAGGTGGCAGTGCGAACAGGTGAAATTCTGCATAAATCATATCTACATGTGAAGGTGAGAGTTAAGGCTGTGCTGGCATGTTCTACATGTTAAAGCCTGCAATATCAGAAAACACTGTCAACACACATTCTTGCAAGAGTCCTACAATATCTAGGGGTATATATGTATATGTATCTATATAAAATCAGCATGCAATAAAACCTTCTTAAAGGCAAGCAGCAAGCACTTAGATGCACCTCAAAGCTTTATTTCAGCAACTCTAATTTCAAACTCTTTTATTATAGCATAAGTTAGCCAGGTAACAACTACAAGTTGTGGGCTTTTTTTTG
The DNA here is from genome assembly GCA_039720435.1 of Amazona ochrocephala. NCBI lineage: Eukaryota > Metazoa > Chordata > Aves > Psittaciformes > Psittacidae > Amazona > Amazona ochrocephala. Next base: position 81,919,980 of record CM077880.1, read on the forward strand.
GGATGGTTTACACACAGATCAACATTGCTGACTGTGGCAGCCTAAGTAGGTGTGTTTCCAGCACCAGCAAACATTAAGGGAACCCTAGAACTTTTGCATGGGAAGTGATGCCTTTTTTGATTTTAGGCTACACAAAATAAGGGTCCCTTGTGATGCTTTTATTTAGATGGGGATCATATACATTCAATAAGAACAACATAACTCTAGTTTGAACACTGCAATCCAGAAAAAGTAACAAGACACCTTTATATGTGATCATATTAGTACACAAATATAACTGTATAGCTCAGATTTTTCCTAGCCCACCTGCCCCTAAAACTGATGCTGTCAGATATGTTCTGTTTAATCTGCTGGAATACTTTTTCTTGTGAAAAAAAAGTCATGACACTGAATAATTAATTAACTGAGCAATTAATCAAGTCCACAGGGGAAATAAACTTTCTAAACATAAATTTAGAGAGTGCCAGAAGCAGAACTATTCTGATACTGCTTTGCCTCTGGCAAAATCCAAACACTTAATCCCCTAAGAAAAAAGCAATCCTCATCTCAATATTATTCTGTATTATATCTGCAATATATTCTGTTGCGACAATATTAACAATAATTTCTTACTTGGGCATTCAAAAAAAGGGGCAAGTGAATTATACCACATGGAAAATAACCATTCAAGATACTCCAAATAAATGAAGAACTCTATAAAACATAGTTTTGCATATCATTACTTGGTGGCAAGGGGAGGCATCTTTACTTAAGCTCCCAAGTCGGTCTGAAAAATAGTTAACATTGATTCCAGACAGTCTGGTGCCACACACGCACAGAATTTCACAACAGAAATAAGCAAGCATTCCATTGCTATCCAGAAGGTCACATCTTTCTTCCTTTTCTTAGCTCACAGGTACTGTTCTTCCCTCATTCAGAACATTCAGCTTTGATTTTAGCAAATACTCACCTGCATGGCAGCAAGGACTTCTGGATCACTGAGAATCTCATTGACACCAGGCATACCTGCCATTCCTGGCATGCCTCCAGGCATAGCTCCAGGAAACCCACCTGAAAACCCAAGACAAGAAGAATACATAATTAAAAACACTGAATTAATCTATATAGGAAGATCACTTAGAAAGACCAAGAAATACTTCCCTTTGCCACACCTCTAAAGCCATGTCTTCCATAAGGCTACAAGCTGGCCCACTGGATGGAAAGCAAAGGCTTCACCTTCTCTTTCTGTGAAGACCTACATCTTATTTCAACCAGTTTTTTAATGCAACTGAGTAGGACCCTTATCATGAATGTTCCAGCACCTTGTACACAGATGCATTTTTTTTCTGGTGAACTTAAATCAGGCAGGTCTCAAGCCCAGGAACATAAGGAGTTTGAATGCCTGGGGTGAACCACTCAGGGCAAAACCAGATCAGTAGTGGTATGTCCAAGGCACATTCCATGCTTGGTGGCAACTTCAAGTTTGAAAAAATTACACCTCCAAAGAAACAAGACCCCTGAAGCGGAATTCTGTTTTTGAATTCTTCATCAGCAGCTACGCCAGCTGTGCTGAGCAGGCTACATAATGATCTCTATTGGGCTGCTGATCTGGTTGGAGCATGCACACAGCCTACCTCAACTACATATCAATCTTCAAGAGCATTAGTATTTACTATTATTTCTCCCCAATTTATTGTGCCCCAAAATAACATGGAAAGCCTGGTTTATTTATTTATTGAACTGTTCAAGGCCAGCTTTTCTATAAGCTGAACTGCACTAACTCCTTTGAGAAACTATTCGGTTTAACAATAACTTGTAACCAGCATAAATTTCCTGAATATTCGAATTTCCAACTTTAACAGTACTCCTCTTAAGCAGAATGCGTCCAAGGCACCTTGGATGATTTAGAAAACATTTTTATGCTCGTTTTTCAGCACGTATTATCAAGCAAATACTGCACCTCTGTTTTTTCAACTTAAATCCTTTAATTCTGTTATCCACCATTATCACTTTCTGTCTTCCTTCTACTTGCTACCCAGCAATAATCCTCTTTAAGAGAAAGAATCCAATCCCTCTTCCCCCTAGCGCTCAAAGACTTATTTAGAGACAAGTTCTAAACTTCATAAAATACTTTTCTCACTGTTTTGAGAACAAATACTATAAAAACTCTGGTTATAATACCCCACATGGAAACAAGTCACTTCTGCCTCAAGTATTGGTGCTTAAAAATAGAATACCTGGGAAGCCACCTGGGAAACCACCAAACTGAGCCCCTCCTGCCTGTCTTCTTGCTTCCTCCTCCTGCAGATGAAAGCACATCATTCCACACAAAGCAAAAGAAGTGCAGCCTGCTTTCTACTGCTCAACTGGTTTTAGGAGATAAAAAGAAAACCAGCCGAGACCATTTCAGTTAGGTTATCCAATAAATAAAACACTTTACTATGTGAAAAACCACTGACAAAAAACAGTGACATCTATTCTTACTTCAGTATGTTTTTACTGAATATGAACTGCAAGATTTGTTTTAGCTCTTCAACTTACATTTTTAGAACTAACTCCTGCCCTGAATATATTAAAATACATCAGTATGGTACAAAGAAAAGGCAAGCAAAATGTGTCAGGAAATGAAGAAGTGAAGCATTACCCTGAATTTAAAATCTCAGACTTTGGAAGGCATACGTACTTTAAGTGAAAACTATTCTGGTTTAGTCAGACAATGACTGACTTCTTAAAATACAGGATAAGTAGAGATTCCAGAGCCTAGTTTTGTCATAAGCAATAAAAGCAGATGCAACACAATGCCCTCTTCTCCAGATTCCAATATTGGTCAAGTAATCAAAACAGAAATAGACTCTCCAGTATTTAACGTCAAGGAAAGTAGTTATCCTCTGCAGTTCATCTTAAACAAAATAACTGATCCAAAATAATTACAACATTCTCAAAAACTATTAACAAGTATTAAAACCGAAGTATTCACCCTCTGTGCTCTCTCATGTTCCTCCCGTGCCTTCTTCACTCTTTCCATTCTTTCCTTGATTTCCTTTTCCTCACGCTTCCGCTCATATTTTCGGCGATGTTCTGCAATTTTCTGAGCCTGTTAAAATACAATACCAACATTTCACACACATTTCCAGTCTATCACCTCTGTGGTCTTGTTTTGCAGACAGCTAGAACCAGCTGTTTGACACAGGGGCATCCCCGTGTCTCTTCTTACAAGAAGTCAGCCCTGCAGTCTCTACCTTCCCCCAACCCTGCCTTGTAAACCAAATACAATGCAACATCTGCAATCTGTCATGTGTCAACCACTTTAAAGGAAAATGCAAAGCAGATGAGAGAGAAAGCCTGCTACCAAGCGTCTTACATGTGTTACAAGAAAGCTCCTCCTTAGAAGAACGCTGGGGTCAAGCACTTGAGTAAAGCCGAAAACAAGTCTTACAGAGATTATACTGCCCTCAGGAGGCACACTAATGAAAGTACAAACTACAGCAGGGAACACTTCCATTCTGAAACATGTTTAGGGTGAAATTTTGATCCATTAGAAGTAGCTTTAAAATACATACATACATACATACATACATACATAAAATTCATTCTCAGTGTTCTCTTGTTCTTCTGCATGTTTTCAACCTAGCTTCTAAAATCTAGCCTGGCAAACTTAACTGCTTCAGATTCTTCTGTAAGGTTTTTAAAAGGGAATGTATTGTTTCAGTTTGGTTACCTGCCCAGCCCCAGAGATTCAATTTCTCTACATGCAGTCATAAACAGCAATGACTGAAGACAGAAACATTTATAACTCAGTCTCAAGTGTCAGATGACACATGAACACATTCCCACAAGACAACGCAAGAATCTGAAGGCAGCAATGTCAAACAAAGAGAGGATGGACCTCCACTGTGCTCCTCACTTACTTTTGGTTGCACCTCCTTCAGCATGGCGCTCGCATCTTCATCATAATCCAGTTTACAAGCTAATGCAAGATCATGAGCAGCCTCCTCCCAGTGACCCAGCAGTCTGAAATTCAGAAGACACCAACATTCAGAAGGAAAAAGCAAACTTAACTCTTACAGTTCTTCAAAATATTTATAACCATGCACCATTCAGTGTTTCTACCCGCAGTTATACAGACTTACATAAGTTTAACATCCAATAATCAGGGTATTTTCCATAATCAGCACACTACAATGACATTATGCTTGCTTCGTACCCTTAACATTTTATCAATAACTTTTGCTTGAAGTAACAATGAGGAAAAAAATCCCCCATCAGCAAGTGTCATTGCCTGCCATAAACAAGAAGGGTCTAACAAGGAGAAGGTACCCTAATCAGGTGAAGCACATCAATAAAGATACCCTGCAGCACTATGTGTTCAGTATAAAACTACATACGCAGTGTTCTGTACAAGTCTACAGCACTATCTCAAGCTTAAGTGGACTCTCTCAGCATTCAAACATCCTAGCTAACTGGATGCACCATGCCTTAGCTGAAGAGGTCACAGAAGCTACTGTGCATACCTACTAACTTTTCATTTACAGACTGATAATAAATTTAAGCAAATGATAGTATTCCTAAATGGTCTAAGCACTTCTGCTTGCAGACAGAGGTGTTAACCCAAACTATGCTCCAATCTTCTCACTATTAGGCTCCATGACTTTTATTAAAGCGTAGAGCTTAACAAACTTCTCTCTGAACACTGTTTAAAATGCCCCTTTTTAAAGAAAAGGCAGGTTTTTAGCATTTACTCCTTCCACTTCTATACATGCCATAAGTGTCAATTTTTATTTTTTTTTTCTTTAACTGATGAATTGTGTGTTTTTTAAAAGTTTAAACATAACTGAGGAGGATACACAACGGCCTCATCTCATTTTAGTTAATTACACTGCTTGCAACAAATGCTCCCATTAATAACTAGACAGTTTAATCTCATTTTACTGTGTAAAAGAGCTCTATGGTCTAATGGAACAAAGGAAGCAGAGAAATGTTTAAGGCTAATACATAAAAACTGAACTAAAGAACTCCACGCAAATAAACCCCACAGTCCTAGAACTCTATCTTTAGCAAGTCATTAGAAAATGCTATTCAGAACAGCAGTAATCCATTAGAATGTATGTTAAAAAAAAAAAAAAAAGATGACAGGGCCAACAGGACTACTCATAAACTGCCATCAATACACCCCCATCATCCTTTCTTTCCTGTAATCCATACATTCAGCACAGTGGTTTCCTGGTTTATGGCTACTGCTCTCAAGTAAAAGACAGAGACACAAGAGAAGGAGAGGATGCATAAACAGAACTGTTCACCCCAAGTAAGCGAAAAGAGAATCAAGTACATGTGCAGTTCATTACCTGTGTGCTTTCCCCCTCCATTTGTATGTCTGTGCCGAGTCAGGATTAATCTTGATAGCTCTGTCACAATCTCTGATGGCAGCATTTGGCTTCTGCAGTTTCACAAAAACACTGTTGGAACAAGAACATTTATTATACGTACTAAAATTCCAGGTTACTAACTTAAGCTGGAAATAATCCTATATGACTAACAGGCAAACTAGTGAGAAAAGAGCCGAGTTCAAAAAGTTTTCATACTGACAATGAAGTCACTGAAATTCAGTTCTGTCCCTGCCACTGCAGGGGAATCATTAGCAAGAAGCAAAAGAACTCATTGTTTAGACTCGAACCTTGCCAGCAAGAATAACTTTAGTGCACAAGGAGTAGATATAAAATGCAAAGGATAATTCAATCCCATGGTATCTGGCATCTACAGGCAATAGCAACCAACAATTTGAACAGAACAGTAACATTATGCATGCCATATTACATAATCTTTAAAACAGCAAGAGAAGGAAGGTACGAGTTATCATACAGCCTACAAGGATCAACAGCTGCCATTACCAGGAACTACAAAAGGAGATATGAGTCATCAAAATCAAAAGAGGCAAAACAAAAGGCAAACCCAGAAAGTAGTGCCAATCTTTTGTCAGTGAAGTGAAATAACTGCAACTTTCACATTAAACAAGCATATCAGGTTAACTAGTACGGCACTACAGGAGGCTTGGGCATTTCAAATTAAAAGATCTCTAAAGGAAAAATAAGAAAATAAATAAATAAATAACACCCCCCCCACATTCCTGAATTGACAAAAGTATTTGATACTCAAGATAACTGAAGTGAGAAGTTCTGTTCTTCCACATCTACTTGAAAACAATTTACTACTTGAAAACAATTTACCAGCCTGTAAGTAATTTCATTATGGAGGCTAAGTATAGAGCAAGCATGAAGTCAGACATTCTCTTCTAGAAACAGGTGGACTGTTTCAAACAAGAAACAGTCTCAAAGATACACATCACTAGTGAGACATTCCAATGCCACTGGCTGCCCAAAACCCCTTATATCCCAAACACACAACACTTCCACCTCACCCCCCTACCTTGTTATGGAAAAGACCCACTAAACTATCAAATCATCCATGGTTAGTAACTGTGTGTGTTTGTAAAAGCAGAAAACAAATGTGTGGGAACTTCTACAACCCATACTTGCTCAGCCTTTCTCAAGAACCAGGAGATGTTTGTGCATTATGAAGTTATGGCTACTGCACACCAAATCTGACAGTGTTCCCAATGGATTATCTGCAGTCTAATATATTTAATTAGCAGTAAGGTGGATGGGTTGAGAAATAGGTGTGTCCTGTTCAAACGCAGGACTATTCAACAGAAACAAATCTACTCCATAGTGAATGAATTCATTTAGCAGGTACAACAGGGAGAGAATTCACACAATCCACAACTAATTCTGCATCTGAAGAGGACATGATTTTGACTGTCATCTTAATCCTAGAACAAGCTTCAAATTTTACAAGTGTCTAATTCAACACATTAAAAGCCATATTACCATAATGCATTTTGGAACATCACTGTTACTTATGCTATTACCAAGATTCTTTATATAGTTGCTTCAGCAAATCTGGTTAATCACACATAAGAGAAAATGCATAAAGTCTGCTTTTCTCTTTCCCTCATGTGGTTTAAGTTTACACAGATCCTCAAGCTGTCATTGCATTTAGGCTCCTTAGGGAAAATAAAAGGACAGGTAGAAACAAATCACTCACCTTGCCCTCTTGGCATACAAGATGGCCAAACAAGGATTCAGCTTGATAGCATCTGTGAACAAGTCAACAGCCTTCTGAAGTTCACCTAAATATGAGTACCAATAAAAATTCAATCATCACACAAGTGAAATTATATCCAAAATGCCAAACCTGCCTTACAGGGTGTGACATCCCTAGGCACTTCTTAAATGAAATATTATCAACAACGGAAAAATCAATTTCTCCCTCTTGCTATGTTACCACAGTACAAACTCCAAAATGAATGCTGGAACAGAGAAGAGACTTCTTCCATTTAAATTTGTACATTTAACTTTGTATGCAATCAAACAGGAAGTCATCTCTATTACACATCTTTTCACTGCATTAAGACAAACCACCAGAGACACTAATCATAATACGCAGGGAAGTACTATAAAGATCAATTTGTAATTAAGTTACTGCAGTACTTCACAGTCCGTCTGTCCCCCCCGCCCAAAACGAGAGCTACATTGGGAGGCTTTGAAAGCTACTTGAAGCTGTCATGTTCTGGAAAGTTTTGGGCATTCAAGAAGAAGCAGGTTTTCTTTCCCTTAAAAGCACTCAAAATGGTCCAAGATATTTACTTTCCTTTTTTTTTAAGGGAAAACAAAACCTGAAGTACTTGAACATGTACTAAAAAAAAAAAAAAAAAACAGAAATCATCACCTTCACTAAGAGCATTTATTGCCTCAGTCTTCTTCTCGTTAGCTTGATCCATCATCTCTTCAGTTACCTAAGAAAATAAAACAAAAACCACAAAAACCCCAAAAGCTGTAGAGGCCAGAATTACCATGCTACAACAGCACCAAGGAAGGGAGCTAGTTTTCCAAATCCAGAATCTTGTTCTTAATTTGCATTGAAATCATAGTTCAAAAAATAAACTAAAACAGGCAAAAATCCTTTGCTTTCAGCTCAGAGACGTTACCCACCATTATTTTTAGCTAGAAAATACTCAAAAGGTAACTTAAATAATGGCAGGTTTCTACATACCTAGTTTTCATGGGTGTTTTGCTAAATTTTCTGTGTGTGTTTTCTGACCTGATTTTTCCCACTGAACTTTCTGATGGAGTCTAACCTTAAATAAGAAAAGACTGTGGTTCTGCAGCCAGTAAGTTTGGTCTGATTTTTTTTTTAGGAGGAAAAGAGCCAAAGCAACAGCTGGCTACCTAGTTAATACAGTATTCATCCCGTCTCAGCTGCTATCCTTGACTAAACTCAAAACTTCTCCTTATATTTTCCATGTCTGTGGCAGCAGGAAACAATGTGCTTACCTCCACATTTTCATCTCCCATTTCTTGTGGGTCATCATTGTCTGGTTCAATCACTCCATCATTGTCAATTTCTACAGGAAAAACAAAAATTAAGATTAAGCTCCATCTACAAACAGAAAAAGGATTTCCAGAATCATGCTCGAATTGGTGAAATGTGATAAGCAATCAATTTTCCACACCTAAGTCACTCTCTTCACTTTCTGGTTCAGGTGGCTTAACTGGCTCCTCTGGCTGTTCCTCTCCTTTGGCCTGAAAGAGAAATATATTTGTAAGCATACGTTATTTCTGACTGATATTGTATTCCCACTCTAATAAATAATGCATCAGAAAATCCAAAATTAATCTTCAAAGTATTATACTGCTCTATAACTGTTTTATTTTTAAGGTACAAGTCTTTTTCCTCCTCTCAGACTAAGTCTACCATGCATGCAAATAATTCGGAGCCCAAATCTTCACTCATAAACTTCTATTACTGGCAAAGCCTGTTCTTCGAATTGTGTAATTCAATAATAAAACCAAACAATCCAGATAACACCCAATTCAGAATAAGTTTTGCAATGATTACTAACCAACCCTTCCAATCTTCCTGCCTTCCCTCACAAATTCTCTGGATCAAAAACTCTCTCAGTCTACTACTGTTCAGCCAAGGTCCTTTAGCAGTGAACATATAAACTGGTGTCAATTACTAAAATACTGTTTCCATTTGCAAAGGTCAGATATCTTTGTCACTTATATATAGTATATAGAACGCTTTTATTTTCAGATATTCTCCTGTAAGCTTCTAACTACATCACTAATTTCCTCTGAATCCTGTAACTTGGCACATCCTGCTTTAACACAAGACATAAGCTGCCTGTCTTCATATTCAGTGTCACAGACTATACTCACTAAACACAAAATCCCTCCATATGGTTCTAACCAGCCAGTGATTCCAGCATCCACTCATGTTAAATCAAAACAAAAATTCTACTTCTTTCAAAAGAATTTTCAGCTTGGGGGAAATCCTGTTATAAATATCTACATGCTAAATTTATTCTCTCCCTTAAAACAATGAACAAAAAGAAAGGAAAATCTCTTCTATAATACTGCCTTAAAAAGTTGATAGTTCAACTGTTCGTTACCCATCATGCTCACTCATATTTCTTTTCATGCAAAGATTATAATTTAATCCACTAATGACTACAGAAGAGATGCACACACCAACAGCAAGAACATAAAAAAGACATCAAGATTTTGTTTGGCATTTGCACAGCACAGAACATTCAGGCATTCAGGATTAGGGAAATGGAGCATGATAATACTTGAAATAAACTAGGGAGCCATCTGTGACAAGTCATCTACAACATGCAATGGGCAGGCTTCAGCCTGAACTGTCACACTCACTCACCCTTGTGGATTCACCCACCCCATTCAGATGAAAATTGACAGCAATTTTTTCTCTGCTCCTGCTCAGTAATTTTTGCAGAGCCTAAATGTTACTTTTCAACGGTAAATTCTTCGTATCTCACCTTTCTCGTCTCCTCTGTGGAAGCATTGGCTGGAGCAGGTGGTATTGTGCCTCCCATACTTTTGAGCAAAAGAAAGAGAAAAAACAAATTATCAAAACATTGACATGTATTTTATGGACTCAAACCCTGCTGACAATCTTGGCATTTTGTTGTGACACAAAACATAATGATTCAATTTGCTGTAGAACCAGCAGATAAAAAGCACACATTCACCATGCTTTTCTCAGTGTAACATAATGCACACACTGTTGACTTTTTCACCTAGGGCTCCACTGTGACTTGTACTCATGAACATCGCCCACCCAACCACCCTTGCTCACAAGGAAAACCTGCCTCATTGGCTCAAATAGATTTTGTCCTTACAATACAACTTATGTTTTAAGCCAAAACTAAATACTATTTTTATAGATATTACTAAAATTAGAATTTTGGAACAGAGGTCAAACAAATCACGAGAACCATGACCTAAAAGGCTAATGCTATTACAGAATCGATGCCTTTTCTCTTGTGTACTGCAATATTTATGCCTTTCCTTACAACAAGTTAAGAAGCATTCTCTGTATAGTCAGCATTCTTTTAATATAGAATGAACTTCTGTACTATACCAACTTTGGTTAGCAGCCAGAAATAAGCACAGGCTGAATTCTCCAACTGTTTCATGTAACATCTAATCACACCTAATGGCAGGCTACCACAAGAACTACCATTCCCATCTAATGAGATGTTTTCAGTTGCTCTGGCCATTCACACTCCAAAGAGAAACAAAACTACATGTCTATCAACAAAACAAGCTTTACTGCCTCCTTGGGGCACTAAATAATTGGTTAGTTGTGATACAGGGGAAAGGCAGCAGTGGGCAGGAGGAACTGAAAGGGTGCAGGACTATCTGCTCTCAGGAATTAGTGCAGCATAAAACTATATCCTAAGGATGTGACCATACAGCTTAAGTCAGGCTGCAGCAGCAGTCCCATTCGCCGCTCTTTTTCTCCCTCCTGTCACCAGCACTATCACACAATCAGGCCTCAAATGAGAAAAAACAAACCTGAATGGGGTGAGACAAGACAGAGACAGTGATGAACTGGGAGGGAAAAGGCAGGAAAGGGAAAAGGAGGTGCAGGATTGACAAGTCCTGGCAGAAGGCCCTGCAGCAAAAGGCAAGCAAACAGCACTACACTACCTCTAGTTTATGAGGATAAACTACCAAGAAAACATACCACAAGTTACAAAACCCAGCGTGTTCTGAAGCTATCACAAAAATTTAGATGTCTCTGGAATGCTGACATTACTTTTTATACTGCAAGGACTAAACACCTGATAAAGCAGTCTTTATCAGACAAAGCATTACAGACCTAGGCAAAACACAGTACATGTAGTAACTTCTTCTCCTGAATTTTTACCCTTGTAGGCTGGCAATGTAACGTAATTGTCTACCAGTCTGTAAAAAACCCCAGAGTTTTCTCTAGCACTATAAGGACTCTCTAGAGAAGCCTTGGAACTTGTCCTGCACAAAGGAAACTATAAATAACTATAAATAACTATAAATTCTGAAGCATTTTAGTAGTGCTGACAAACAATATCCAGGGTAACACAATGCTCACAAGATCCATCTAATGGCTGTTGGCAATGCTTTTTTCTCCCCTCCCTTCCCTCCCCCCCCCCAACAAACAGTAAGACTTTCAAAGCTTGGCCCACTTGAAGAAGACCAAGAACCCTCTAACTCAAAAAGGTCAGTAAAATTCCCAACTTCCAACTGTGTATTTAAGAACAGTTTTTTAAAATGTTTTTACTGTCCAGTTATCCTCTACTTTAACTAGTTACAATCCCAAAATAATTCAAAAGCAAGTTACTCTAAAATCCCTTTAACCAGTATTTGATTACAATGATTAAATGCACAGCAAGGATATATACAAAGACAGTAATGTATTTAACCTCAGCGGTACAGATATATGAGAGACTCTTGTAGAAAAAAGCAGGTACTGAGCAGTATAAATAGCACGCACACAAAAAAAACTAAATTAAACCTTTGTGCTAAAACAGAGTTGTGCAATTCCAGTAACTCCTCTTGGCAGCTCTGGGGATTCCATTGCAACAGTGACTCCATACTTCCACTCACCACAGCAATGAGAAGTGCTGCTTTTCTGACTTGTTGGAAGAACAGCAACTGTTACATCTGCAGCCACTTTCATCACTGACACCAAAATCAATTTAGGGAGAAACTGGATTACTGTGAATTGCAAAGGGCCAAAATCTATGAGAACAAAACAACATCACACCCCAAAAAGGGGGAGGGGAAAGCCCCGTTCATTAATTAGGGATTCTGTGCTTTACTTTTAAGGACTGCTATTGTTTCTTTGCTCAACTGCAAAACCAATTTGAAACATTTTCCCTTTAATGACTCATTAAATAACAATTCAAGTAAAACTATTTGTATTTTTGCGTAATTATGAAAAAGCAGGCATGATTAAAAGGTATGTCAGAACACTTTCCAAACATAATCATACACTAGTGTAATGCTTTCTATACCGAGAGCACCTATATAGAAATGAAGTAAAACAGCTGGACAAAGTAAAGGCTAGAAACTAACAAGAGCATAAAACCAGGTAGGACTTAAGGTTTCTGATGTAATACTAGTCAGGAATAAACCACTCCTTTCTGGTTTCACAGCAGCATTTAAGTTTGAACCATTATCTTTATGGGAAAAAAAAAAAGAAATATAATCAGTTATAAGAATTTCAATTGAAAAATTTAATGATGGATTTCAGTATCATTTAATCATTATTTTGTAGTCATTCACAACATTACCCTGGCAACTAAACCCATGTCTTTCATACCAATACAGGTAAGCCTGACAGAGCTGTAAGGTACGCCGAGTTTATTTCCACCTTATTGCCATGCTTTGTTTCAAGCAGTTTCCAAAGAATGAGAAAACCCTACAAATGCACTTAGCAGTCCTACTGCAAACAGCACTATTATGGAAGGGCAGAGGGAAACCCACCAGACTTCCAACATTCTGACATGAAAAGTAATTTGGGTACCATTCCAAATACCCTAGGGTAGAACTTACCCAAATACTTAGAACAAATACATAAGGAAAACCAGAACAGTTGAGAGCTACAGGAGGTTCTACTCTGAAATAATTTTTAACTTCTGATATGATCAGGGAAGATTATGGGATGGGGGAAAAAATAACAAAAATTGCACAATTCAAACTCTAATTTTTATACTTGTAATACAAGCACCCTTCTATTAACCAAACACAAACTAAAAATTAACCTGCAAAGTAGAGCCCTCTTCATTAAGAGGGAGAAAATTAGAAATCCATTGATCACCTTTCCATTCCCTAACGCTTTCTTTGATCAAAAGAAGATCAGGTTCTTTCTCTCCCTCCCAAAACACCCTGTTCACACCTTCAGAATTGCTCAAGAATGGAGGCAACACAGGGAGAGGCACTGAGATTTTTTTTACACAGTAGTAAATGGAACTGAAGACGTGCAGCAGGATCAAATAGATATGTATCTTCTTCCTAGGCATACATGCCGCTACTCTCAGTACTGCAAAACCAAGTGAAGTTAAACAGGCGTGGTTTTACAACCATGCTAACACTAAGATGCATCGAAGTTTAAATATAACTGTAAAAAAAAAAAAAACTAAATAAATAGTTCCCCATAGTAATTTTCATTATATGACATACTGTGAGATACAAGTATTTACTTACAAAAGTGCACAAAAAGCCCCACTAGTTTTTTAACTAATTACAGGTACTGCAGAGCAGAAAGTACAGTTAAAATACTTTCAAATTAAAATTTAAAGCAAACTCTCTAAACCAAACGCCAGTCTGTCACTAGACAAAAACTTTTTAACTTCCCTTTTCATAAAAGGTGTATCTGCAATGAGTTTTCCTTACTCAGTTCTCCAAGCAGCAAGGGTTGTGGCTACACTGGTGAATACAAGGGTGCTGTGGGTTCCCTGCCCACAGCAAAGCCCCTCAGCCTTTCCAACCTGGTGCTTTTGGGTGCGAGGGTGGAGCACAAAGGTGGTTTTATATCAAGCAGCATCTGCCAGGCCACAGGTGCGCAAAGCCTACGAGCAGCGAAAACAGCAGAGGCCCGAAGCGCCTCACAGGGAAGCAAGACTTCAACTACCTGATACATCAAACTTCAAAGGACAAAGCATTCTGTCTGACCAGGAACCACTCCACGCATTAAACCGGCAGGTTATTTATGCTTTCAGGTACCAGGATGTAAACCAACGCCACTCACCTCCCCACAAAACTCGGCTCCTTTTAACACATGCTTAGCCAACTCCTCAGCGTAATGCGAGAATTAGCTCAGTTAAGTATAACTCTGGGGCTTTCCAGCCTGGAAAGTCGAGCCACTGACTGAGATGGCCGGGGGGCACGTTTTTGCAACGGGAGTACACAGAGTTTATGAAAACAAAACAATTACAGACCTCTTTAATGACTGGAACACGGATGGGAATGGGGGGGGGGGGTAAATCACCGCACCGGAGCCGCTCCCAGCAAGCAGCACCCGCAGCGGCGACTCCGCGCCCCAGACCCTGCACACGTGCCGCCCCTCCCCCAGCGCTGAGACACGCAACTCTCCTCTTCCTCCTCCCCCTTCTCCTCACCGCGTCCCGCGCAAGACCACTCGTTCCTTCCCCCCACCGACCTCCGCCATCACAGCCCCCTCACAGCTTCCCCTGACGGCGGTATGCCGCGGCCCGTCACCGACCTCTCCACCCAGTCCCGGAGGAAGGCGAGCTCCTCGGTGTGCAGCAGGCCCGGGTTCTGCTTGCACAGCCGCACGAAGGCCCGCAGCTCGCTCAGCTTGCGCGCGTCCATGGCGGGGCAGTGCGCAGACGGCCCACACGAACACACCCGTTCCCCCTGCCTCAACCGCCGCGCGGCGCAGTGGAAGCTTCCAGCCCGCCCTGTCCACCGCGCCGCCACGCCCCCCGAGGCCTCGCCCCGCCTCGCTGCCGGGCCGCGGAGGGAACGTTCTAGAAGCGGGGCGAGTGCATGAGTTGTGGTGGAGTTCTCTCTGCAGCGTTATCGCTCGCCTTCTCCTGCTCCTGTCCCTCCGTCACCCGAGTTTCTCTCTACGTGTCCCTCTGGGCGAGACAGGCGGCCTCCTCGGCCGCCTAACACGGTGTGGCCGCGCCTGTTGATGGTGTCAGCGCACGGCGCCGCTGCCGCGGAAGGCCCCACCATGCGCGGTCCGGGGGAAGGGTGGAGGGGAGAGAGCTGAGCCCCGCGCCCTCGGACATGGCGCGGGTTCCGGGCCGGGAGCTTGTGACGGCGGTGAGGGGCTGGCGCGGCTGCTCAGGTCAGACACCACCCCCACCCGTGCAGCGCCGCCGGGCCACGTCCGCCTCCCGGTCTCCGGTGGCAGGCGGCCAGGGGCGCGCTAAGGGTTGTCCCCGCTTAGGGACCGTCCTTCTCACCAGGGCGGGAGAGGGGTGAGGCTGCCCTCCGCCCCTTTGTCGCTGTGTGTGTGAGGGAGGCAGCTCGCTCCGGCAGCAGAGTTGTAGCCCCTGTCAGGGCTGAATGAGGGGGAGGTGGTTTATTGGTTGAAAAATAAAGCAGGGGTGAGGAGAGCTCCTCGCAGTCTTCAGAATACTGCTTTGCTTAATGCCGGATGCGTTCTGTTGCAAGCTGTGCTATTTCTCTTCTGTGCAAATGGAGAGAAACTGAAAACACTTTGCACTCTTCTTTTTGGAGAAGGCTCAGGAGATCATAGAGCAGCTTCCAAAACCTAAAGGGGGGCCTACAAAAATCCTGGAGAGGACTTTTTACCAGGGCATGTAGTGACAGGACAAAGGGGGATTGGGTTTGAACTGACAGAGGGGAGATTTAGGTTAGAGATAAGGAATTATTTACTGAGGGTGCTGAGGCCCTGGCACAGGTTGTCCAGAAAGTCTGTGGCTGCGCCATCCCTGGTAGTGCTCAAGACCAGGTTGGACAGGGCTTGGGGCATCCTGGTCTAGTGGAAGGCGTCCCTGCCTGTGGCAGGGGGTTGCAACAGGAGGAGTGTTAAACCAGTCTGTGAGTCTATGAAATCACACAAAGAGCTGTAATAATATTTCACTGCCTGGGTCTCCGGGCTGTTACTCCCATCAGTCATCACATAGTGAATGCTTTATGTTACGACTATTAGTTGGCATGCATAAGTAATCTTCAATTAGTGGCTAATAATACAGGCTCCCACAGAAAACTCAGCCTGCACGTTTTGCTGTAAGCCTTTGAGTCTCAATTCCCTGAAAGGCAGGCAGCTGGTTTCTTGTGCTGCACTTGCTTACGCTAGCAAAGCCTTGATTATCATTTGTTCCAATAATCCAGTGTCGTGCTATGGCGGCATGGATTGATTTTGTAGTAGCCACATGGCAAGTGACATGAAAGAGAACCAGTTTCCAAAACATCAGCTGCTAGATGTTAGGAAACTGATTACGGCCTCCATCCACTTGTCATGATCTGTATCTACCACAAGCAGTTCTCCAGCTGCAAAAGGCTGTGACAGAGAATTCCAAAGTTGGTAAAGCTTGTGACGGCTGTATTTAATTTTAGCTTTTGTTTTGCCACACGCACCCCCAGCTTCCAAATGCACACTTGTAATTCACTTTAGAACTTGCCTGCTTTGGCTGTGTGTGGATTTGGAAGTGAGATATGTAACTGTATGCTTCTGAGGAACCATTTCCAGTTTGGGTATTGCCACTATAAAGTAAATTAAATACATAAATGGGGCCTCTTTGAGTATCTTTCATGCAGAAAAAAAAATCAAATTGTTGTTTATTTTTGTCGATGTTTTATGAATATTTGTTTATTAGTTGAGTTGTGTGCATATTGTTCCATAAACTATTGTGGTACACAACAAATTGAGAAGGAGGGATATTCATGCCATATAAGGTAAATAAATGATATTTAGAGGAGTCAGAACTGAAAAGGTCTTTACCTTGACCTGGTGTGTTTCTTTTCCTCTAGTTTGCAAGTCATGTGCTCTCCGAAGATTTTCCATCCAGCCTGCCCAGCAGAAGAAGATTCCAAACCGGTATTTGGGCCAGCCCAGCCCTTTCACACATCCTCACCTTCTCAAACCAGGTTAGGTTCAGGTCCTGTATGAACCAGTCATTGTTATTCTTCCTGGTTTCTATTTTTCTGAGGTTTCCAGGACAGGGGATTGATTTGCTGCATCATACAGTTACCTGTGGTTTCAGCTGTTTATGATTACCTTCATTAGTCATTAATTACATTTAGTAGCTCATTTCCTTGTCTGAGATGATAGTGATTCCAGAAATAGGCTTCAACATGTTAGCTTTTACCTTTTTCTCGTGGAGTGCTCAGTGTCACTTGCTTGGGTAGTGCAGACTTTCCATGGCAGTGGCATTTTGTGAGCTTGTTGTCCTGCAAATACATATGGTTTATATTAAGGGGAGGCCTTTGTGCAAACTGAACTGCCAGAATCCTTCATATCTAGTGTCTTGTGAGTCACAAAACAAAGGTGTCATTCAGTAAAGGAGACTGGGGAGACACTTACTGATAGATGGACAACCCTGGACTAAAGAACATGCCCCCTTCAGAAGAATATTCAAGCAGTGAGGAAAAGAAGAAAAAGCAGCTTGTGGCTACAAAGTTAGATGGTACTGGTGAAAGAGACGCTGAGGTTGTGAATTTTTTTGAGATTAATGAAAATGAGCATGTAAGTATGAGATGACCGTTATTAAACCTGAAAAAAAAAATATAAAATTATATTCAAGAATACGTTCAGGAGACCATTCTGATTCTGTGTTGTTTTTCCATAGGCAGGTATACAGAGAGAACAGATTAATATATAGCAGTATACGGGTATATGTAATTGTAGAATGATTCAGGTCAGAAGGAATTTCACAATGTTAACCCTCTGCTCAAAGCCAGGCTAACTTCAATATTAGATAAGGTTGCTCAGGGCACTGATTAGCAGCTCGAAGTAAGTGAGGCAGGTGCTTTAGAAGTGCTCACAAGCGAAGCACTCCAAGTGAATTCTAGTTGTCCCCAGTAATTTTCCATTTATTAAGGGGCTGTGCTTTCCTTAAAATAATACATTTTTAATTGCAATTATTGTTTTAAAAAGCAAATGCCTTTAAGGCAAAGAGAATTTTCAGGCCTCACAGTCAGAAGACAGACGGGAATCCCATGTTACACCCTATTGCAGCTTCTAAACGTCACTGAACTGTTGTAGTTAGAAGGCTGACTGAAATGCAGTGGAGCATAGGAAATTTGCAGTATAATACTGCAGAAATGTGAAGTCAGATTGCTTTGAAACAGTTTCTGTGTTCTCTGTCCAGATCTACAGAGTAAACCACAGTAAAGAACAGAGTGGTGGGTTTGATGTTTGATATGGTTGGTTTGTTGTTTTGGTTTTGTTGGTTTTTGGCTTGGAGTTTTTGAGGGTTTTTTTAGATTTTTACACCAAATAGGTGATAGGTGTAAAGTTTAATGCAAATTCAACATATGTGCTTTTCTTAAACACTTTCATCAAGGAAAAACTTTATGGATAGAACTTCCCCCTCCCACCCCACTCATGCAAGAACCCATTTTTTAACTTTTTAACTTGAAATTTAACTTACAGTACAAGTTAAATTTCAAGTTTTATTCTATAATTGTCACTGCACAATTCATTAGAGGAAAATAAGATCATTAACTTAAAAGGTTAACAGTATGCAAATGCTATCTATGTTAAAATAGGGTGTTAGCTAAAGTACTGATTAAGGCTTCTGTATTAATTTAGATCATAGTTAAGGAGTCTCACATTTTAAAAAATACATACTTCAGCAGCTGTTGATTATTCTTTCAATTTCAGTCTGGTTTTGGTGAGTATCTTGATTGCTGTACTTTGTATCTCTTGTGACTGAAGCAGTTCAAAACGTACTTCCATCTGAAAGATCATTTATGTAATTGAAGTCATTAGGAATATAGCATTTTACTTAGGAAAAATCCAGATTGGTTATTATTGAGCAAAGCTACCTCTGCCCCGGAGAGGATTCTTTCAGTTGGAGTCTGACGCCAGCCTGCAGATCATGGTTTGTTTCTGCCTGGAATCCTGTGACTGGTTAGAGTCTGCAACCTCCGTATCTCTGCCTGATCTCCCAGTATATGTAACACTTAGTCTGCCCATTAAGGTTAGAACTAGTTACTCTGTGACTTGACTTAGTGTGTATTTGAATAGACATTCTAGCTTTATCTGAGGAAATTCATGCTCAGCCTCAGGAGGTAATCTTCTGTTCAATGTCCAGATGCTATAAACCCCATCAGTTTTCAGCAGTCAAAGTTCAGTTTGCCTTGCCCCTTCCCCTTTTTTTTCCATGTCTCTCAGCAAACATTCCTCTGATTTGAATGTTTGTCTAAATCAACCAGGTTTTGTGATTTCTGCCTGTGCGCAAAAATGCATTACAGAAAATCCAGTTAGTTAAAACACATTTCTGTCTTTGCATGATGAAGGAGCAGTTGAATGAGGATGTACTGTAGGGATGGAAGCTGAAGAGGTGCAAGGGAGAGCAATGGAAAGGCTTTTGAGGGATTACAATGAAGCTATGCATATGAAAGGCATCAGGGAGTTGGCAAGAATTAGGCATGCAAGTAGTAAAATAGCACAAGTGCATTGAATTTCCCAGTCTGATTTGTTTTTTATTCGTAGGAGAAGTAACCCCAGGATTGTCACAGGTGGAATATGCTCTTCGACGACACAAACTGATGGCTTTGATCCAGAAGGAAGCCAATGGCTGGGATGGATTGGACCACACAGTGATTCTGCTATCCAACCCCACCTACTACATGAGCAATGACATCCCCTATGTTTTCCACCAGGACACTAACTTCCTGTACCTGTGTGGGTTCCAGGAACCTGACAGCATCCTGGTGCTGCAGAGCATTCCTGGCAAAGCGCTGCCATCCCATAAATCCATGCTTTTTGTGCCCCGGCGAGATCCAAGCCGAGAGCTGTGGGATGGGCCCAGATCAGGTACCGATGGGGCAATTGCTCTCACAGGAGTAGATGAAGCTTACACCATTGAGGAGTTCAGGCACTTGGTGGCCAAGCTGAAAGGTAACAGAAAATGGAGGGGAAATGAGATGTGGTTTGCAAGGTCTGATGGTGTGGGTTTGGAAGGTGGTCTGTGATGCCAATTCAAGACTATGGTGAACTTGCGGAGGTGCAGGGGATATGACAGTGTGACAAAGGCTGTTGGAAGTTCTTGTTAGCTTCTTGAAGGTCATCAATGGAAATAGAATTTTGAAAATAGTTTTTCCTCCCCTCTGTATTCCTTGTGGATCTATCTGAATGCCAGTTGCACATCTGTGAAATATAAGGAGCAGGTAAGTAACAGAGCGTCACAAATCATGTTACTGTTTTAGTCATATCTTTTGCTGACAGAACTAGAACCAGATAAAGTGTAGGAAACTTGAAGCTATTCTATTCATAATAGACTTGGAAAATGATCCTCACAGGAAGGTTGTTAGCCCACTTGCCTTTTTTGTCTAGATGATGAGTTATGAACATTGTGGTCCTTCAGACAGGTTCTTCTGCATCTAAGCTCACCCTGTAGCCTCAATATTTGCAATCCAGGGTGAACTTAAATGCATTAGAATTTGAAGCTGAAGGCTTATGACAGTACAAAAAGTGCAAGTGCTTGGGGTATTACACAAATAAACAGAGTGAATTCTGGAGTCTTAAATTGCATCTAGGATTCTAGTTCTTTTGTTTCAAAAAAGGATATATTGAAAATAGAAAAGTCACAGGAAGGCCAATAAGGATGATCAAAACTATGTGTGTGAGATACACGCTGCTCAGTTTGAAAAAGAGAAAATGGAAGGTAAGGTGTGTAAGAGAGATGTGTAAGGTAATGGAAAGTACTAAGAGGATGAGTAGGAGTGACTAGTTACTATTTTTCTTAATTTCCAAACAAAGGGAACACTGAATAAAATGATCACATGGTGGGTTTTGACACCTTTTAAGTTGTAGATCATTCATGGAAGGTTTGGAATGTCAGAAGCATAAATGGATTCTAAAGTGTTTGGTACCACAGGGGAGAGGTCCATGAAAAGCAGTTAATCGCCGTTATGAAGATGCAGCCTTGAAATGAAGAAAGTGAGGAGGTTGTGCTAAGGGAAATACTCTTTTGTTATCGCCCAGTTTCTTAGAGACCTTTTTGAGCCCCTGCTAATGGCTATTGTCACCAAAGAAAGAGGGCAGAGGTGGACATTAGCTGGGACTCAGCATGGCTTTTCTACTCAATTCCCATTTAAAATACTCCTGTGGGGAGAGTGTGGGTGCTAACTCTGATGTTCTAAATAGATTTCCATATAGGTAAATATGTTTGTCCTCAGTAAGTTCATCTTCTTTAAATGGCTGAAATAAGCAGATTCCATTTAATGGGTAAAAGGTAAATTACCTTACAGCTTTAGGGGGACAGGCTAAAAGAGACAGATTCAGAACATGCACCAGTGTAGTGCAATGGCTACTTAGCTTATACAAGTGCAACTTTGATATGTAAAGTGTGCATGAATCTGGGCAAGATACATATATTCAGTGATAATTGTAAAAACCAGTATTTGTGTAGAGGTGGGGATTTGTCCAATCTACATGCTATAAACTGCTAATCTTCAAGATTTCAAAGAGATCACTAGTATCTTGTGACAGTAAAAGTGTCTGGTCTGTAAATGCAGATTCAGAGGAAATTAATTTCTCAAATATGGCAACAGGTCTAGTTTGGGAGGAGTGAGTTTGTTCAGTATAGGGAAGACATTCTTCATTTATTTTTGCCTATTTCAGCTTTCATTTTGTATTCCAGGTGAGTCAAACATTGTTTGGTATGACTTGGCAAAACCAGTGCATGCAGAGCTGCACTCTGACTACCTGCAGCCCCTGACTGAGATAAAAGCTCGGAACAAAAACCACATCCAACACATCCGACATCTGGTGCAAAACCTTCGTCTCATCAAATCTCCTGCAGAGATTGAAAGGATGAAGATAGCTGGACGAGTGACGGCAGAGGTATGGGGTCGTATGCTCTCCAAATGAACCAGTGCCTTCCTTTGAAGGAGAAAGGGGGGAGGGCTGTTGATGGGGTGGCATGGGTTGGGAGGATAGCTTTGGTCTAATCTGTTACTGAACTGCTGTGTCTTAACCATCAGCTGGGCTCAGCTCCCTCAACATGGCAAGGAGAAACAGGAAGCTGCTTGGACTACCAGCTTCTCTCAATTAGTGTAACTCCCGCGAAGACAAGCCAGCAGCTATTAGACATTCTTTAAAAGCAGTATCTATTCAGGAACATGGGTAGTCTCTTCACTCTCTTCCCAGCTTCACCTCTCCTTCCCCACACCATTTTCTTCCCATTTATCCTGCTGATTTTTAGGAATTGGGGTTTTGTGAACACATTGTCTGTGCATGTCTCTGTATTACCCCTTCTCCCTCAAATATCTTTCGAACTCATTACCCCATTTGAAACAAATCTGACATATACCTCAAATGCAATTATGCTTTTGTAAATATTATTGACGTAGATAGCCAAACAGAAAAGAGAGGTACAGCTTGTCTTTTTCTGAAGGAAAAGCTGCATAAGGCACTCCTATTTAAATGGGGAAATCCATAGGTGAGGTAACTTGTAAAATGCCAACCCATGGGATCAGCTTCAGTCATCTAATTCTTTCTCAAAAACTACAGTCAATCAGACTCTAAATGCAGTTTCACAGGGAACAGAGCTTGATTGGTTCTGTGTTTTCAGGTATTTCTGGTTCCTGTGTCTGGGCCAGCTGATTTTAGGCCTTCCTCAAAAGACAGCAGGTAAAAAAACCCCAAAACTTTCTTTAAGTTCAGGTTCCTTTGGTAACTGAAAGGCCCTTCTTTTTCATAGGCTTTTACAGAGACAATGTTTGCCAGCAAATCCCCAGTGGATGAAGCCTTTCTGTATGCAAAGGTGAGTAGCGTATTTGTCCTTCACCCAAGTCATGTGGTTCCTTTGCCCGAGGGCATGTGGAAATGTCAGTGTGAGGAATTCTTCAGTTGTACTTCTTGTACCCTTATTGAAGGAACATAGTGGTTGTCCAAGTTTACCTGCTATTGATGTCTTTTTCTACTGTATTTAAATGCAAAACCTTCTAAACCCATGGGAGATGAAGTTATTCTGTAGTACAGTCCTATTGTGCAGAATTTAAGTAGCTATAACACCTATTTCTAAAGCCTGCTTCTCTTGACTCTAGCCTCTTACTATGCCAGATTACCGCAGCTGTCTTGAAGCAGTGTAGATGCACCTCTTACTAAATAAGAACTAATTGGCTGACACATTTAGTAAGGAATTCTGTAAGGAATTGCAGTAAGATGCCCATTTTAGAAACATCAGCAGGATTTGACCCTCTGTTGTGACATAGATGGGTCTGGGCTGACATGGCACTGAGCAGCAGCACTGACTTGTAAAGAAAATTATTTTAATTAAAGTTTATTTTGCAGATAATTTTTTCACTCCAGATCAAGATGGTAAAACCTGCTTTACTACATGTAGGCATCCTGGAGTGTTCTGTTTCATGTGGTTTTGGTAATTATAGAAAAGACATTAATATCTTGAGGATATAGAGGATCTTTATAGATGTAAGTTTATTCATTTCATTGCTTTCATCT
Source organism: Amazona ochrocephala (assembly GCA_039720435.1). Lineage (NCBI taxonomy): Eukaryota > Metazoa > Chordata > Aves > Psittaciformes > Psittacidae > Amazona > Amazona ochrocephala. Next base: position 81,943,497 of record CM077880.1, read on the forward strand.
GCTTCATCACTCCAGAAAGGCAGCAGTCATGAGGCTTAGGCAGAGCATGCTTTTTTCATGAAAAACTGTCAAGGTTGCTTTCATTTAGTGAATTCACTTTCCTATTTCACTTCATGATGTACAAATTAAGCAAACAGTTGTAGGACATAAATTATAATAGCCCCAAGGCAGTTAATCAACTGAATCAGCACTAACAGTTTCCTTCTCTCTGAATTGGTATTCCAGTTTGAGTTTGAGTGCCGGGCTCGTGGTGCTGACATCTTGGCGTACCCCCCTGTTGTTGCTGGTGGCAACAGATCAAACACTTTGCACTATGTGAAGAACAATCAGCTCATCAAGGTAAACCATGTGCTGTTTAGTAACTTAAATGCAGTCCACACCATCTCCATATGTGTCCTTTTTTTGAGTGAACAGATCAAACCACTTAAAGATATTTTTTCAAGTGTGCAGGGGAAAGGAATCATTTCCTGGTTAGTTTTACCATCAGTGGCAGATTAACTTCACTCCATGTAGTCTTTGTCCTCTTTGCATTTGCTGCAGTATTTCCTAACAGTGGAAGGACTTGTGAACAAGCTCGCACATCAGTTCATTTAGCGAGCATGTCTGCTCCCACACTGGGTGGGTTGTAACCTCACAAAAAAGGAAAAAGGGACTCCTGCAGCAGGCAGAGTGAAGGCACTTGTTGATTGTCATCTGCTGTCACTTGCATTGCTTGCCCATGCTTTGTAACAGAAGGTGCAATAGTGCGTTCTGGTGAAGCTGAAAAGCATTTTGGACTCCAGGTAGGCCAGCAAAGCAGGAAAGGAGGAAAAGGAGGAAAAAGATGAACATTAAATGTTGAGAGGTGGATTAAAGGGCTGCAGGGGGATTGATGTGTCTTGTCTTATTTTGAAGATTCACATTATTGAGCTGAACCCTTTCCAGCTTTTTTTAGATTCAAATAAGTGTTTTCAGGAGCAGTATTCTCCCACTACTCTACTCGTGATGCGCTTTTCAGAGGAGCGTGTTTTTCCTCTGTCTTAATGCAGGATGAAACATTCCCACTAGCATTATCTTTTCTTGAAGCTGGCATGTGAGCAGACTTTGAAATGGTCTACACAGACAAACAAAAAGATACGACAAACACAAAAGATATGACAGGCTGCTTTTGGCAGAAATAAGCCTCCTCTGTTGTACTGACATCCAGGGTCAGGCATGCTCATGTAACTCCAGTTACTTCTGTTCAGTTAAATGACCATGACTTTTTTTGTACAAAACTGTTAAGTAGGAGGTTAAACTCATAAGCTTGACTCTTTTCCTTTGTGTGCTGCTTCCTACACATCTTGTTGCCAAATAGGCTAAGAAAGTGTCTAATTTGGAAGGTATCTGAAGGCTGCTTAAGGCCTCATGTGGACTTTATTCAATCCACCACTTAGTGAACTCAGCTTTAAAGAAAGAGGACAAAATGCACAACATAAGGCACTTACTGGATAATCAAACCACAGGCTGAATTCCCTGTTACTTAGATTGTTTAATTGTTGGAAGAGGGAAGCAATTTTTTTGTATTTTACTTAAAAAATTCAATGAGGGTTTTTTTGGGCAAAAAAAGCCTAACTATTTAAATGGATACTTAAAGGACTGTCTTTTCAGTGGGCTAGTGAGATCTGCTCACCATTAACCTACTGTGTGTTTGTAGCACTGTTGTACACAATGATCGTAGCTAGCACTGAACATAGTGCCAGCAGTGAAGTTCTGCTTCTTATTTTTCCCCTTAATGTACTAGAATTATTACTTGTTATTTCACACTATGGCTGCTGGCACAGTCACGGATCTGTGGAGTCAATCTCTATAAAAGGCCTTGGATTCCATGCAGTGTAAATCCATAGAGAATTTAGTCCATATTTTTTACAGATCTCACTGCTTTAATTCTTGTTAGCCCCTTTAAGGAGGGAAAGCAAGGCCGTGGTTTTGTTCCTGGCCTTGTCTTTTTTGCATAGCTTTTGGAAGATGTGCAGTCAGTGATTTATTTGACAAGGAACAGTTTTACTGAAGTGAATTGGAGGTTCTCTTCCAAAAGTTCTTTCTTCATCACCAGATAGGTTCAGAAGTGTCTTAGAGGAGTCAAGAAAGTCTCAGAACAGGGAAGATGGTACAAACTATTCAATAGAGCATTTATAGTAGTAATGCACTGTCAAAGAAGTGTTTTCACTGAGACCTCCTACCTTGTGACGAGGCTAAATCTTTAGCTGCTAGTGATCTTGTGGGTAGCTCAGAAATCTATGCTTTTGTTGCAAACCCCTTTTGTCTCCATCAGTAGCAGAGAACTTCTAGTGAAAGGAGTCACTGGTGTCATTTGCTGGAGTAAATGTGAATGGAACCAGTGTTTCAGAGTGCAGCTTAATTCAAGGTGAACATCTCTTTTTACTCAAATTGTTTCCAGATCCATGTGTTAAGATTTCAGGCTGTAGAAAAGCATAACAGTTAGAAACTACCTCACAGTGAAACAATTCAACTGGAATAGCCTATTTATAAACAGTAGCACCTGGGATGTTGTTCTGCAAAAGGAGTTCAGATCTCTGCATCTGCTTTGTGAAAAAAAATGTAATCTCCTTTCCTGCTCTCAGATAGAAAAATCAATTCAGTTAATAGCCAGACTGACACGCAGGGCATTTTTTCCTGTTATTCTCCAGGATGGTGAACTGGTCTTACTGGATGGTGGGTGTGAGTCTGCCTGCTACGTAAGTGACATCACACGTACCTGGCCTGTCAATGGAAGGTAAGCTGTGATACAGCTGTTTGGAACGTCTTTGAGAAGCTCTTAAATAATTGGTGGATTGAGCGTATGTGTGTTTCATCTCTGTGTGAGTAGCTTTAACGTGTCCCATTCTGTGGTTCTTCAGAGTAATCAAATTATATAAAGTAATCTTTCAGCATGAGAAGCTGTATTCCCCACTGCCTCATTAATTGCTACATTAATATGTGTAATTACTGCTATTTCCAGCTATTACTGCGTATGTAAAGTGCAGAGAGGGCTTTTGTGCATTCAGCTGTGGCTGACTTTGGTTGTGTGTAAGAAAAACAAGAGTTTAGCAGACCTGTACACGGTTCTGTCAATTGCGAATTTGGTGGTGTGATGTGCTGTGGTTGTGTGTTTGATTCCTGTACCTTTTGGCTCAAATGCATTCTTTTCTCTGCACTTGCTTTGCTTTGGGGTTAGTCTGTCAGCTGAGAAACCCTGCCTCTACCCAGTGTATTGAAGGGCATGTTGCAGTGATGCCTTGTCTGGCATTTTATGTAGGGAGCCAGTTGCTTTCCTTTTTGACTTTGCCTGCTCCAACATTGAACTAAATCCATCCCTAGAATAGGTTCTCAAGGTTTAATTATGAGAAATGTCTTTTGTTCCTTTTCTCACTGGTTTTCAGGTTTACCAAACCCCAAGCAGAATTATACCAGGCTGTCCTGGATATCCAAAAATCCTGCTTGAGCCTCTGCTCCCCTGGCATAAGTCTAGAGAATGTCTACAGCCTCATGTTGAGTCTTATTGGACAGAAACTGAAAGATTTGGGGGTCCTAAAGAGCAGCATCACTGAGAGCCACTTCTTCAAGGTACTTGAAGTTTTTATGCTCCAGCTTTCCCCTTCTAGGCTTTCCTGTTTTCTTCTTGGGTTATGTTAGTGGTTTTAGTTTGCCTTAAAAATGTGCTTTTGAGGCGCATCTTCAAATCATAGCTACACATTGTGCTTTAGTTCATGTTTGGGGCTGATCTCAGCACAGGACTGAATTTCTCTCTTACAAAGCTAAACTTGAGGATGCATTTCAACCATCCTGTGAACAGTTTGGTCTGAAGTAATCCCCCAGTCTTACATACACACAGTGTGAATATTTGTTCCTCGGCGCTTGCCATTTCACTCTGCAGATCCGTTCCCATTGGTCTGCACTACTTGTTAGTGTAGATGCAGTTTTAAAGTACAGACCTTTCGAAGGAACCTATAGAGATATAGCAATAACACAAAATTCTGGGTTCAGGGCTGTCAGCAGGCACTTAGTCACAGTTTTGTGATCTGTATAGCATAGCATAAATCTGCAGTGCCACCAAAAGGCGCAGCCCATTCTTCTCAGTCATTCCATGAACTGCCTCTTCTGCACCATTTGTCAGTATTGAGCTTGTCAGAGCTACCTGGTGTACAAGATTGGGAAACTGCTCTGCCTTAGAACTGGACCTGCAGCTAAAATAGAATTGGTTTGCAGTTAGAGAAGTTTATTTCTGTTCCCACTCACTGCAAACCTGCATGAGTGCTGATGCCAGTATAAGAAAGGTGGCAGAGCCAGGTGACAGAATGCCCCTTTGGCAGTAAGACAGATTTCTGCCAGATTTAATTGCCCTACAGTGTCAGTGCAATAACAGCACAAGTTCTTGCCTGTGAACAGAGGCTATCATGCTGGTTTTTCTCAGCAGGTGACAGCACGGCAAGATGAGACCAGTGTCTGCAGCTCAGTTCCAAGTGAATGTGAGGAGCAGGGGCAGAAGAGGAATTCTGATTCCTGCTGCCAATGAGCTCCTCTCTGGAGGGAGGGGGATTCAAGTGGCCGGGGGTGGTGAGGGTGTTGTCTGTGTTCTGTAGAGGTGAATTAAAATCATGCTATAGCTATGGAGTGAATGCAGCACAGCATCTACTCTGTTGTGCATAGGAGATCTCTTTGCCACATCACATAGCAGCTGTGTCAGCTACTGCCAGTTGCCAGGGTCTGCTGATGGGAGCAGTGCAGGGCTAGGATGTTTAAGGAATCGAAAGGGTTGAGGCAGAAAACTGAAGTCTTTCCTGACATGCTGAGGTGGTGATAGGCTTAGGCTGTTCTTTTCGGTGAGGAGGAGAGGCCGATTGCAATATGCTTATAATAGGCACCTGATACTGGTAGGTTTTGAGGGCCATCCAGGTCCAGTAAATGGAAGGCAGGCCTTTGTAACTAATCATGGCAGTATGATTGCTAGTCGAGCACATAACTATTCTGTCTCTTCTCCTCATCTTTTGTATTTTAAGAACAGGTTGGGGTGTGTTTAACTGCCTCTATGACACTTGTTTTGTCTTCTGCCAGGCGGTTCGAAAGTACTGCCCGCATCATGTGGGCCATTACTTGGGCATGGATGTTCATGATACCCCTGATATATCCCGATCGCTCCCGCTCCAGCCAGGCATGGTGATAACCATTGAACCAGGTAAAAATATAGTCAGTGGTGGACAAAAACATGCCACACTGAGGGTAACAACACTGCTCTCAGTAGTTAGTTGGTCCAAGCATTCAGGTCCTTTCTGGTGAAATTGAAAATAATTACGGTATTGGAAAACCTGAAGTTATTCCCCTCCCAAAGTCAGTATAGTGTTAGAAAACCCCGTTTCCTTTCCAGACACAGCCAAGGTGATGAACTGCATCTGTGCAGCAGGAAGAGAGTAATGTAGACCTCATACTGTTAAGTGTTTGACCCACAGCAGCACAGGTCAATTGCAGTGCAGAGAAGCAGGGTCAGTTCACTTATGCTGTGGTTTGTGTTACTGCGACTGAACTACTACCAGTCACTGGTAGTGTAAGTCTCAAGCATTGCAGTCTGCAATTACGGGCATTCGTAACTTAGGTTTGCAAATTAGGCATTTCACATTGAATCTTTCTTTCTGCTTGTCACTGAATTTGGAGCTGTCAGCTGGAATCTGATATTTAATGCCTGGCTCTTCTCTCTCTCTGTCTATTCAGAACATCGTTAAAATCATCACTGTGAACATAGCATTGAGAGCAAGAAGTGCAGAAAGGCCAGCTATAATTGTGGAAGTTTCTATTAACACGCCTGTAGCTGCTGAGGAACACTTTCCTTTCTTTGCCCACCAACTGCCATGAGTGAAGGGAAAGAGTAGCTTTCCTTATTAAAAATTTGTGGGATCAGACTCATGTTGTAGCTGAAAATCCAGCCCTGCTCTCATGGTGGTGCAGTAAGGGAAAGGTATTATTCTGGAGAGTGTTGTGTGGTTTAATTCCCTTTCTTCTTTCAGGCATTTATATCCCTGAGGATGACATGGGTGCCCCGGAGAGGTTTCGTGGCATTGGTGTGCGCATTGAGGATGATGTTCTGATAACAGAGGGTGCGCCTCTCATCTTGTCTGCTGACTGTCCCAAGGAGATCTACGACATTGAGCAGATCTGTGGCCGCAAGTCATGATGCCCCTTTTCTGCCTCTTTCATCCTCTTTGGGAGAAGCCGGGCTCCAGGGATGCACATCCCTGTAGCTGTCATGTGCTGGAGGGTGTGGACAGTTGATGGCTGTTTCTAAGACAGGCTGGCTGAAAAAGCAAAGCAACCTTTTCTCTGTGCATTTTCCTTCTGATTTGTTTAGTGCTGATGCTGAGCTGTTGTAGGACATGGGGGTGGATTCATCGCTCTTCTGTGTGGATCCAGTTGTTCTGGTGCCCTTGGAGGGATGAATTTTGTCAGTCCCACCAGCAGGGCTTCTGCCAGGTCCCTCTCCAAGTGCATAGGTGTAACTGCTGGGACCGGCCAGCGCCCCATTTTTTCCCCTTCACCAGAAGTTTCACAATAGATTTTAAAAATGAAGCTTTGATAAATGCTGGTTTAGGGTCATAAAGTGCATCAGACAGCTTTGATTTTCATAGAGCCCTGGAAGGAGGGGTGTTGGTAGTCAGGAAGATGGGTTTGGTTGGTAGGTAGTTTTGTCTGAAGCCTGTGGAGAACACTTACAGTGTTTTAAGTGTAAGGATGTGTTTGGGTCTTGTGCAGGCATATGCAAAATAGGCCAGCTGCAGGGAGAAACATCTTGTCTGGTCTTTGAGCTTATTGGAGTGTTTGGTAATTTCAGAAAGGACAGATAGGACTCAGAAGGTTGGACATACCCGTTCTTGCTGTCTTCCACATTCCCTTCTCTTTGTCCCACATGCGTGTCCTGTTCTGAGCCCACCTCTGCCATGGGAGCAGGGCAGTGTTGACTGTGCTGTACTCCACTGATGAGCTGCTGGTTGTCACCTAGATGTGAGGTGTCCAATTCTGGGACACTCACAGTATCTTTCTGGTTTATTCTGTAAGTGCCAGCGACTTCAGCAGTGTATTTTTGAAGACTCTGCCCTATGGCAAGTCTCGAGTCTTTCTATGGCTTTTATATGGAATTCAAAGTAATTGTCTTTTCCAGAACTCTGAGGGCAGGATCCCAGCTGCCTTTTGGTTTTTGCCAAGTGTAGTCAGTAACTAATGCTCTGTGATAATATTTTTGTGGCAGCTGCAAATGTGATTAGAGGCTATGATAGGTGACAAGAAAAGGGAAGAGTTATCTTTCCTTAACATCAGCCTAAAGCACAGACCAATGTTTACAGTAGTAAATACAGCTACTAGAGGCAAACATGGCATCTGTTTATTTATTGAAAATGTTTTGGCAATCAGCTATCGTGTCTGAAAAATGCCTCTCGTCAGTGCGTGTCCTGTTACTTATGCTTGCTGTTGCATCACATCATACTGAAAGCTACCATCAGAAAGGACGTATTTTTCACCTGTTATTCTCAGTTTTCCTTCTTTTTCTTTTCTCTTCCTATATTGTCTGTCTTTGACCCACTATGTCACTGCTTCCTAATCCATTTTGCTTTCTAATCAACGTCACTGTCTCTTCCCCGATTTGCCCTAATTCCCCACAGTAAGTGTAGTCAGAAGCATGTGAGGAAGGTAGTCAGCGTTCCTGAGGTCAACCTCTGCCTCTGCTGCTATGTAACCTCGAGCAAAATTGGGGGGGGGGGGTTCTCTTTTTTATTCTTCTCAGTGTTTCATTTCACTTAGTGAAGGCCAAACAGACAGTGTCTTTTGTCTGTCATTGCTTTTAGTGGAAGCTGGGTGCATGCACTGGGGTTTGAACTGGGCGCTTGAAGGGCAGCCAAGACATGCCATGATTTTGTTTTTCAAACATGATGAAAAGTAACTGCTTTCGCAGAGCTTAGTGTATCAAGTTTCATGTGGTTCAGAGAATCCGCTAATGGAATCTGCTTGGTGCTCATGCATTACAGTGATACATACAGTGTGAATTGTTAGCAAGAAGGCATGTTAAGTGTGGATACAAAACTGATGAATACTTTTGATGTTGTTCTGGTCTGTAACACGTTTGTGGTTTCAATTACACCTGTTAGAGCCATGTGAACTGAGGCAAAAATTGGCTTTTGGAATTATGTGAGTGGCTTAAAATAACATTAACTGAGAGCTACATGTGTGTGCTGATCTGCACATCTGCCCATGTACCTAGCCAAGTTAATAATTGTACTTACTATAAATAACACTTCAAAATACATATTTAAAACTTATTTTTAAAATAAAACAATTTGTAGGAAGTAGTTTTTTAAGCCATCGAGGTACATGGCTACTGAATAAATAGAAACACCTCCAAAAGAGTATTATTTTCCAGGGAAATTTATAAATTAGCTGTAACCTGTCTTGAACTTGAAATACCATTGTCAAATGGAGGCACGCACTACTTCATACTCCCTTCAGGAAAATCTTGCAACTTGCAGACACCGTTAGATCTTAGGAATGTTATGGGTGAATGTTTTTGCCAGTAAAGAACTGTTTGTGACTCTGCCGAGTGGGGAGTAAAATGCTAGGGCTGCTGTGCCCCACTGTGCCACATGTATCTGATTTGCTGTGCATTGCTCCACATTCTGTAGTTCTGGCACAGCACTCAGCCATTTCTGCAGCATAAGCTGCCGCTAATGTTTTGAATCTGTTATTCCATTGCCGTGGTGAAGAAGAATGCATTTTGCAAAATGTATTAAATTAGAGTCTTATCAACTTGCATTTTTTGAAGGCTTTTTCTCAGTCGTTGCAGAGATGGATAACCAAAGTATCATCTGCGACCTACACATATGCTGCAGTGTCCCTTGAATGCAACCAAATTAATGAACATTTTATATGACCTTCATCAAGAAACTGTAAAGGATCCCTTCGCCAGCAGCAGGTATCCATTGTCTACCTCCTCGCTAGCCAATCCCTTACTGCCAGATTTAGTCTCTCTGCCGTAGAAGAGATTCCTCACTCCAGCCACTTGGGTGCAGGAGCAGCTCTCAGTGGCAGTGCAAGTCACCAGCTGCTTCATGAGGGCATTGGTGCGATCACTGGAAGTGAAAGGGGAACTGAGGTACATGCAGGTTCACTTGGGGAGAGATTTTATTGCAACTGGTCTTAAGGGTATCAGAGTAAGAGAAAATGAAAGCCAGCCATCCCTATGGAAAAGCTGCTTTGCTTTCAGAGGAAGCCCGGGAGGCTTTTAGCATTGCCATTTCACCTTCTACCAGGGGACTGCTTTGCCTTGCAGGGAACTCGTTAGTAGTAAAATCCTGTTGTTAACATATGGTCTGAGCAGAGGTGCTAATTTGCAGGTATGCTTCTGTCATCCAAGTGGAAAGAAATTTGTCATTTTACACAATTTGGCATTCTGTTATCTGTGAAGAATACAATATGTCTTTCCTATAGTTGAATTTTGCAAAGGAACCTGGCGATGTAGGAAGAGGCAAATTGGGGGAGCATGTAAAAGAAAATGGAGGTGGAGGTTTTGGGGAATATACAGTGCAATGGAGAAGATTCAGGGAAAGGCTGTGATCTGGAGCTGTGGGGATGTGTGCAGGTGGATTCAAGAGCAAGCAGAGAACAACAGGGTATAAAATGGCTATGCAGTATGTTGTCACTGTGGTGCAAAAGCCTCAGGAAACTGGTTAACCAGGAGACCCTGATCGATTTGTCCTACTCAGGAGGGGGAAACAAAGGAGACAGATCGTATTGATGAACTTGGTCTTAACAGTTAGTTTAATTATTTCTTTTAAAAATCGATAGAATTATCATATGAGAAAGTTTTCTGCAGTTTCATGTCATTGATCATGTGTCATATTTTAAATAATGTGAAGGAGAAAAAGTACATTTCTAGACAAAATCTTCATTATGATGGAGAGAGCAAGGCTGAAGTTACCTGCTCTTATGCTACCGAAATTACTGACGTGGAAATTTAGTAATTACTCCCAGCAGAATTACCATAAAGCAAAAAGAGTTAGGGTTAAATTTAGGAAAAAAATCTATACAAGATAAGTGACAAAAATGCTTTAATAATGATGAGACGCTTAATACTTTGTGTAATTGGATAACAAAACTCTACACTGCAATAAATTGACATTTTTTGTTTCTTTTGAACTGAGTTGTCCCAAATGCCACCTAGGCATCTCTTCATTAGTATGCAGATCTAAACTGCATTGAAGTTTACAATTTTCTGGGATCATTACAGCATCTCTCTTAAATGTGCTCCCTACATGCGTGTTTAGCCTCCTCTTGATTAAAAATCATCATTTGGACGCTGTCACAGTGCTGGCTCTAGGAGTGGATCTGACTTAGAAAATTCATTGTATTTCAGAAGTTTAAGTTATGTTTTAAAGCAGAATTATAATTGAGATGGACAGCAAAGCATGGTGAGCTTCATGGTGCTCAATTCCTTTCTTCAGCTACTTTCTCCTTCTCAGAGTTTGTCTTGCTGTCTTAACTGGCTGCCAGCCCCAGCCCTTCCTCACTAGCAGCAAGTGGTGCAATGAACCCCTGTCTTCCTGGGACAAGCTATGATGCCTCAGCCCAGCTGGTTGTTTCTCTGAAACACCACCTGATATTTGCCTAACCAGAACCAGGCTCTTCAGAAGATGGGCAGAAAGGAGCAAGGAAGAATTTCCAGGTCCTCTGTGTGTGTTACCTTCTCTTGCTGACTCATACCACGTATGCCTTTTTAACTACCATGACAAGAGTTATCCATTAACAATGGCAAAGAAAATGTTTCCTGTCTGGATAAGTCTGATGTTGAGGTTTTTGAGCAAATGCAAAGTTAACAAGAAAGCCGGTTGTAGGACCAGGAGTGAGAATGGCTTCTGTAGGGTTCAGTCTGTTCCTCCTTGGATGCTGGGGAAACAAGAAGCACTGCAAGGAGCCATGTGCAGTCTCGATTTGGGAGCTTCTTGCAAATGCTGGTTTCCAGCATGGTGTGGTTGGCCAAAACTGACAGTGGTTGAAGCTCTGTTGGTTTTCTCCTCTCAAGACCATGAAGAGCCTGAGGCTTTTTACAGGATTTCATGATTCTGGCAGCAGAAGTTGGAAAAACTCAGCCTGTGGTTCAGTCATCAACTAGAAGCTTGCAGTCCAGCAAAAACTGGTTGAAATGCAGTATTTCCTAGGGAAATTGGCTCTACTGTGTTTTTTGTCAGTAAATCAGGTGAATATGACCAATAGCGTGTGAGGGGGAGGCAAACTCAGGTTCTTTTTATTCTCAGGCAGAGTAAGACTTCTGCCTCAATGTGTACTTTTGGGAGATTAATGCAAAATGGGATTGGCCACTGATCCAAATTGAGATTAAGCAGTCTGACTCTTGTACCAGGAAGTATTTAGCAGATGCCAGATAATCTCTTATCATGTGAATCTTTTAGTCAGAGAAGTGATGCTAAAGTTTGGGGATAATATACTTTGCTTTTCCAGTCTAATGTGCACACGGAATGTAACATATGACGTCAGTTTTGATTATGGGAGCTACAACCAATACCTCTGTAATAAATATTACATCTCAGTTGTGTACAGGTAGCAAACATTGTAGTCATTCAGAGAAAGTGCAGCTGTTAATCGTACAAAAGGGGCTGGGTTTAAGCTCTCTCAGTGCAGGTCTCATTCCAGGCTACAAAACCTGGTGTTCCTTACCACCTATGAGCAGCCTTTCTTGCCTTCGCTTGGCAGACTGATCATTACTATCAGGCGGCCTCTGTGAACTTCATTGTTTGTGTTGGCATTTCCATGCTGTTGTCCTAATGTGCCATCAGGATCCCATTTTGATCTGGTAACTACTTAACGTGTTTAACCTCGCTTCTTGAGAAGACAAGGTTTGATACGGCATCAGGGATTAAGAGAGTTCCTATCATGGGATCAAAACTGCTGTGGAGCCAGGTCTGGCTGACTCCTTGCACACCGTGCATATGCTTCCCCAGCCCAGTTGCACGTCATCTAGTTCTCAGAGGGGCAGAGAGACACAGCTCAGGAATCTGCAGTCCTCACATCACCATGCAGCTGCCCCTGTCACAGAGGCCTTCAGTCCTCTGACTGTTCTTCTGGCTGTTCCCCCTCCAGACTTGTACCAGAGTGCAGCTGAAACAGCCCTGGCCTCCAGTGTGCTCATTGTAATGACTTTTTGTCGGAGTCCCTAACTTGCTGCTGAGGCTCCTGTGATGTGTTGCAGATATCTGGTATGTATATTGCTTTCTAATTTATACTTTACCCCATTCTTTTTCCAGGAGATGAGCTTTGTGACAGCTGGATGGGTGTTACTGTGGTGACTGTAACCAGACAAAAACAGACAGTTTGTATAGCGATAGTTTTATATTTGTGGACTTGGTTATGATTAAGAGATTTTTAAAAGCATGCTGTATTTTTTCCCCTTCACTGCAGAACAGAGAGGTTTCTCATGAGCTTTCAGTTGCACACTGTAAAGTGGAAAAGCATGATTCATCTTCAGAAGCATGTGTGTATTGGTGTATATATATACAAACACAGGCATATTATGCAAACAAATGTCGCGACTTTTAGCTAGTTAGAGATTTAGAAGGCATTTCTCCAAGCTTAGTTATGATTGTTTAGGTGCTTTTAATTTCTTTATGGTTTATCTGGATTTCTTGTTTATCGTAGAATTCTCAGGGTTTATAATTCTCAGGTTTTGAATAATAGGATTATCTCTGTAATATATTTTACTGTAAATCACTGCTATGTGTAGCCTTAACATTTCCTCCATCTTCAGGGTTTTTTTTTCCAGTTTTATAATGTCATTTCCCTGCAGTATGAGGTTTTTGAGAAGACAGCATTCTGTGATTCTCACATGAGTGCCTTTCCAAAAAAGGTGAGAATGTGCTATCTGAAAGATGTGATTATTACCCTTAAAATTCACAATTGTAACCATGTGAGTTTTGAACCCAAATGTGTCATTCTAACTTAGGTTCTTAGGGAAATAAAATAGAAAAGTGTAGCAATTAATGAAAAGGAGGATTGTAGTACAAAGCTAAATTCCTAATATACTGATAACTGTAAATTAATCTCAGCCATTAGATATGAGAGCTGTTTTCCTCTGGTGTGCAAGTCTTTCTGAAATTGAGTGGATGTTAATAATAAGACTGATAAGCTGTTTCTCTAAGCTCATTTGAGACAAGAAATGCACCAAATGCTATGTTTCTTAAGGAGTCCATTCTTAATGAGTCACAAGGTAATAGGAGACTGAGTTGAAAATCCTCTAGAATGTTGCATATCTTTGCTTAATAGTGACTGAATGAGAGGATACAAGGCACCCTTTGATCAAATAGTTTGAGCGCCTTCCTATTACAGTCGCTGTATTTTACCTCCTTAATTTAGTGCTGATCCTGGTAGCTCGTGTGTGGCAGCAGCAGATCCTCAGTAAGGCGTCAAGCCTTGATCTGAAGGATGGGGGGTGGAGAAGGATGAGAATTGTTTCTTTCAGTCATTTGTTAACCACCCCATCATTAAAAATCTACACACCTTTTTTTGCCTGCCTCCCAACAAGCATAGGGAGGATAAGAAGCAACTTTACGTTTAATGAAGAGTTTGGATATCTGCTCTGGGTACAGTTTAGCTTTGACCATGGAACTGTGACTGTACTGTAAAAATATCTACAACTCTGAACTTCATGTCCTCATGGAGTTGCGTTTTTCAGAGTCCCCAGAGCTACACAACAGTTCAGCAAGGAAAACAAACCTAGAAGGACAAAGAACTAGAAAGGAAAGGAAGAAAATAAGCAGTGAAGAGACATACATGTTGAATGACACTCCTCTGGCAGAAATTATCTTAGTTGCATACATGCACATGAAAGAAAATCATGCCTTCCAGTAAATAGTGTTAACCTCTTTTTATTCCTTTTTTTTTCCCTGGTACTTAACATAATCTTTGTGCATTTAAAAAATTAAATGTAAAGTTGTGAAAGGGGGCTGCAAAGTGACTCCTCTGGACCTGGATCAATACTGCCCCAGGGCTTCCCCCTCTTCTTGCCATCATGTTTGTTCCCATAAACCAAGAAATTGTACAGGATATGAGCATAGTCCGGGTATTATCTAAGTCTTCCAGCTGCTCCCTGATTCATTCAACTGGGTTTGGACTATTTGTGCCAACACAAAGTGAAAGACAAAATCCACATCCTGAAGAGTAACTGCAAAGGGGGGAACCGCAATCCTGTGAGTCAATGTTGCCTGTTAGGTTACATTCTGGACTTAGGATCAGGTGTTTCAGTTTCAAGCCTGGCCTTGAAACTGTGGTCTCTTACATTTGATGACTTTAACCTCAGTAGGGAAGGTCTTCCCTTGAAATCCTCAGTGTCGTTTGGTTTTGCTTCTCGTTTGAAATCTGACAGGCTTGATACAAATTTCATGTACCTCCAACTCTTTGCCAGCCTGCTTGGTAAATCTGTATTGATCTAGCTATAATATATCTAATAGGTAACAAACATACTGTGGCAGGAGACATCTTCCTCCTGTCACCTGATGGTTTCAGACCAATGTTTCCCTTGGAAAGCTTGCTCCAGATTACATGCTGGAAGATGTGAATGACATGCAGCGGAGTTAAAAGGAGGGGTAACCTTTTACAGGGTCCATAGCCCAGATTTGCCCTGAAAGAAGTTTGGAGAAGTCTGGAGGAGACTGACCCAGGCGGCCTGTCCCAACCCCAAGCACTGACTGGAATGGTGTCTCCTTGTGAGCTTTATTCCACACTTAGAGGAGAAAGGGTATGAGCTTGTATATACCCACTGTGTGTTTTTCTACATGCTTCCTTTTCAGTTCAAACAGGGGGAAGCAGATATACTTCTACTTTCCTCTCTTCAGTAATTAATCCAGGAGAAATTACTATGTCATGCAGCACTTGCAAATTGAGCACACAGTGATGGACAGTCTCTATTGCTTTGAGTTCATTACACCCTCTTTCTTTTCAAGTCAGTCATATCATGCATGATTTTGCACCCAGTCTGCCTCGATACATTTTGAATTGTGCTTTTCAGGATTTCATATTCAGTCTATCAGAATCTTCATGTGCACAAATCATCCTTTCATTTTATCTGCAGATAGCTGGACTGATGATAACATATCATCTGTTTCGGGAAGTTTTTAGAGGTCACCAGTGTCAAGGGCCAACAGTTGGCATTATCTCCTTTACTATGTGTATTATGTTATTCAAAATAATATTATTTAAGTACCACATGGCAACTAGGAGTGTTCTGGAAATTTATGCTTGTTGCAAACTTTGTATCCTCTTCCCCAGTTTTGAAATGGTTATATAAATAAGAAGGCTAAAAATATTTCTTATTTTAAAAATCTGGGGAAGATGGAAATAGAGTCTTTATTTCGAGCTTTTTCATTCGAGAAACACATTTATGAAAAAATATAACATTTTAAGTAGAAGATGAACTCATGTAGAAAAGTTAATAATATTCATTTTGATTAATTTTGTATCTTTTTAATATATAAGAGTTTTAGAGTTCATATTCACAGCTCCCAGCTGTAAAGTCTCCTAAGTAAATAGTTGAGATCAGACAGGTCTTGAAGTGGCACGTTCCAGCCTTGGACTGGAAGTATGATTTCTGTATGTTCAGCTACTGCTTATCATATCCTCATCTGATCTTCATAAAAAGGCCAGCTGAAGTATTGCTGAGCCTATGGAAACATGAACAAGTGTTTTCCAGTGTTATCCCAGCAATGTTTTAGTTGTTAGGATAGGACTTCTACTCCCATGAATTCCAGTCTTGATGGAAGTGACTGGTGTTCTCTGTCATACTCTGATGAGTGTTTGAAATATTAACAGTGCACTTGGATTATGGAAAAAGTATCTCCTTTACTCAAAGGACCATTCTCCACGTAACGGCTGCTCTATTAGTTGGGTATAGTGAGACTGCAAGCTCTCTATGAGCTGTTGCATATAGGGCCTGAAAGAAACTTCCATTTTGTAAGAAAGTAAGTCTTTTTTGCAAATGTGTATGAACTGCGCTACACTATGGCAGAAGCCACAATTCCCCTTTTAATTAAAATGTTATAATAAAAATTCACTTTCTCACTTATTCTGCAATTTTAAAATAAACTAGTGCAATGTTTCTAGCCTGATGTAAGTAATGTTCATGGAGAAAAGCTTCATCCACTTATTACTTGGGCAGTTTCTATCTTCTTGGGAAAAGAGATATGAAAGGTTTGACCCCTGACTGCTTTTTAGCAGTCTTCTGTGCATTGTAGTGAATAAACACAGAATTGCTGCCTCTTTTTAATGTTCTTTCGCTAACTGTTCAGAGAATGAAATGTTCTCGCACTAGAGTCAAAGCCAGGGCACACATATACACTGCCCTGTGCACCTAGTCTTTCCCATGTATTTTGAATAAAGCATGAATGTTCAAAATACACAAAACTCACAGGCATCTGTGAAAAAATAGTATCAGTACTGTTAATCACAGCCAGTCTAAAGGAGTTCTTCAGACCATGATGAGCAGTTCACTGCATAGCCATAATGTTTAGAGGATGGAAAGGAAGTTGTACTACTCGTGTTCATGTTGCCTGAACTTAAACTCAGAGGCAGTTTATACCAGGCAGGACAAAGGACTTGCTTGTATCTCAGAGAAACATATCCTTGGAAATCCTATGAACGCTTTGGTGACACACACCTGTGCACTAGGAACAGAGAACAAATTTTAACCTTGAAAGTTTGTGTACATCTGTTGTTCCTAGCTCTGGAAGTAGTTTGGTTTGGTTTTTTTTTTAATATAGTTTTGTATTTGCAGAGGGATGGTTTCTACAGAGTTCCCTGGTGCTAGTTACATCAGCATTTTATAGGCTGCTCATGTAAACTCTTGAGCTTTCATGCTCTCAGAATTAGCTTTTTAATATAACACAGTTCATATTGGCTTATTTGCTGTTTAATTTAGATCGGGTGGGGTTTTTTTTTGTGGCTCTTCAACTGCAAGGAATGTGGCCTACGCTTGTTTGAAACTTTTCTTGTCTGTGTAAACCTGCTATTGATGTCCTTTTTAATTCTTGCATATTGTAACATTCTCTGTGACCTAAACTTGCTTATATTTCTCATGCAGATAATTGCATAGCAAACCCAGAGCTCCTATTACAGGTGGGAACCCAGAACTTTTAGGTAGTAACTGGAAATCTCTCCTACCTTTGTACCGTATTTTGGATGTTCCACAGTTCCAGACATCCATAGCTGAATTGTCTAAATAAATCACTCTTAGCAAATAGTGCACTTTATTCAAAGGACACGTGCAAATAATTCCCAGCCAAATGTTAGTTATTGGCTTTTAAGTTCACGTGCTTTTTGAAGTGATCCCAATATCACTTCTCTCTTCTGAGCATCTGAAATGGTTTAAAGCAACATGTGGTTTTTCACCCTCCTCTAAACAAATTGCAATTTCTAACTAGGGTGAAGGAAAATGTAAAAGTGTATTTTATTTTGGATATTCATGTTTATAACAGCATCTTTACTCAACCGATAGAGAATTTTCTATCTAGAAAGATCTTTCCTAATAGTTATCTAGATAAATTTGTACGGGCAACTCAGATAGTTCAAGAAAAGCCTGTGAACAAGATGCTGAGAGGAGCAAAGCTTATGTTTTCATAGGTCTTATGAGGAAAGGATGTTCTTTCTTGTGCATTAATGTGCTTCATCAGAATTCCTGGGAAGCTGTCCAGCTATACATAGTAAATATTTCACATACCAGTAAAGTGATTCCTCAGCAATTCAAGCAATCAGCACAAATGAGATTTAATTTATGGTGAATATCTGCACCTGTTAAACAGTGAAATAGGCTCCTGACATAAATGGTCCTTTCATGCTGTTATTTAGCTAAATTTTTTTAAAGGTCCTATATTTACCAATTATAATCTTAAAAAGATCATAAGTTTTAAAACATTTCCAGGCCTGAATTCTGAACTTTCTCATTGAAGAGGGAATATTGTGGTTTTGAGCTAAAATAAATATATTTTAGGGCTCAGATCAACACCATCAAGGGAAGGCATAAAATGTGCCTATTACTGAATTAGGCATTTGTTTTGTATGTCTAATGATAAAATCAATACATGGTTCCATCAGAGGAGAGATCCATCAGCCTCTGTCTTGCTAGCATTCAATCAAGAGATTGAATTTTCCAGCTTTGATGGGAAGAAATGTTTCTCCATCTTTTGACAATCCATATTACCCTAATTCGGACAGCTTTTACACAGAGCTGCACCCGTTTACTCAAGCATTGCTTTCGATATCATTTCATTAAATCAATGCAAAAGGTTGTGTTGACCTTTTAAATATGTATTTAAATCTGATCAGTGGGGCTTAAATCGATAAGGAACTGATTTTAAGCCAGCTTTTAAGGCAAATAAGTGTGTCCACACGAGGTTCCTCAGCTGTTCAACAAATTGATGTGAAATCCAATTTAAATTAAGCTGCTGCAAACAAACCGCTGTTGTGTTGTGCACGAGTCCCAAATGTGCCCTCCAAGTTCTATGAGAACTTTCTTTTTAACTTGAGCAGAGAACCTGAGGGAGACACAGTTAATGGAGTGGAATCTGCTCATCTCTTATCAGGAAGGGAGAGGTGATTATAAACCAAGCTTACAAACAAATATCCAAGGTTCAGCTGAAAGCTGCGTTTATAAACCTGTACACTGCCAAAAGGGGGATGTTTCTTACTTTTCTGTCTTGACAGCTATAATTGCAGTGAACAGGATGGGTGGCACTCACCAGACTCTGGCAGGAGGAGGCTTCTATATCCCACAAGCTAAAAAGATCAGAAGTGAGTTTATAGGAAACCCCCTCTATTTTGTGTTTGCTAGGGATTGGGACACCTAAGATTTCCAACCTTCAGCTTGCTTTCCTAACAGGTCTGGTGCTTTTACAGAGTAGATTATTCCTCTCTCCTGATGTCTCACCAAAGACTTTTGCAGGACTGCAGAGGAGCCCCTTTATCTTCACAACCTGTAAGTCTACAGGGGAATTACAGAGACTTCTAGTCTCACATCAAAGAAATGGGAGATGGAAAATGAACCATAATCCATATTAATTCATAATGCAAATAAGATGGAATTAAATTGTGTGATGGGCTGACCCTGGCTGGATGTCAGGTGCCCACCAAAGCTATTCTGTCACTCTCCCTCCTCAACTGGACAGAGGAGAGAAAATAGAACAAAAAGCTCATGATGCAAGATAAGGACAGAAGAGATCAGGGGAGACTCCCTACACTGTCCCCCTGCTACAGTGTAGGGTCCCTCTCACATGAGATGGTTCTCCACAGCCTTCTCCAATGTGAGTCCTTCCCATGGACTGCAGTTCTTCATGAGCTGCTCCAGTGTGGGTCCCTTCCATGGGTACAGTCCTTCAGGAACAGACTGCTGCAGCATGGGTCCCTTCCATGGGTGGAGTTCTTCAGGAACAGACTGCTGCAGCATGGCTCCCTTCCATGGGTGCAGTCCTTCAGGAACAGACTGCTCCAGCGTGGGTCCCTTCTATGGGGTCACAAGTCCTGCCAGCAAACCTGCTCCAGGGTGGGCTCCTCTTTCCATGAGGCCACAGGTCCTGCCAGGAGCCTGCTCCAGCAAAGGCTTCCCCTGGGATCGCAGCCTCCTTTAGGCATCCCCCTACTCTACCATGGACCTCCATGGACCACAGGGGCACAGCCTGCCTCACCATGGCCTTCACCACAGGCTGCAGGGGAATCTTTGCTCCAGTGCCTGGAGCACCTCCTCCCCTCCTTCTGCACTGACCTTGGTGTCTGCAGAACTGGTTCTCTCAGCTGCAATTGCTCTGCACAGTAACTTTTCCCTCTTCTTTAATGTGTTATCCCAGAGGCGCTAACACCATTGTGCAGCCTTGGCCAGCGCTGGTCCATCTTGGAGCCAGCTGACGTTGGCTTTATTGGACGCAGGGGAAGCTTCTGGCAGCTTCTCACAGAAGCCACCCCTGTAGCTCCCCCACTACCAAAACCTTGCCACACAAACCCGATACAAATGGGTATTTTTAGAAGGGATAATTTCTACAAAAAAAAATAACCAACAAAACGACAACCTGGCTTTTAGTGATTGAGTTTTAAGAATACAGTGAAATGCAAACATACAATCATAGAATCATGCAATAAAACACCCTGTGAGAGAAAGCAGGAATGAAATGAGTAAATAGAAGGGAATAGTAGGGTAAATTGAGGGAAATCTAGTTTAGCACAAGCAACTAAATTATTAATCAGGTAACACAGGAATGCAAGTTGCACTTATGCAAGCTTCTAGGGGCTATTGGTCCCTCAGCCTTCCCACCCCACTCTTGCCCTGATAAATTGTCATCTGCCACATTTTCCCTTGTGCTAGAACTGCAGAGAGAGAAAATTAAGTTTTCTTCATACTCGCCAAAGTGTTTTCATTAATTCACAGTTTTGCTGTGTGAAAGAAGAGTTTTAAGGGCTCTTCCTCACCTTCAAGCCCCTTTCTAACCAAGGGCTGCTGTTTGACAGGCATTTGCAGAAGCTATCTTTGCCAGTTCAACCCCCAGCAAGAGAAATGTATCTAAATGCAAAGGTAGGTACTTTGTCAGTCTGTGTGTGAATAAAGGAAGTTAAGAGAATGGGGCTTTGTTTTTTCTCCTCCAGGGAATCAAAAGGGGCTGGTAGCTGCTGATGGTTTGGCTGTGTGTGGCATTGCCAGACCTCTGGCCTCTTCCTTTTAACAGCTTTCCTGGTTCCTCAAAGTTACTTATAATAATCCTATTCAGACCTGTGCAACTGGTTGTCCTGAATGATTGCAGGCTCACAAAAGGAAGGTTACAGGATGTGGATGAACTTGAACATAAGGATCATCCATGATAAACTCATGAGTATTTCTATATACTGAGGTAAGGGAGTTAACTCCTTGGTAGTTGTAGTAAACACTCACCTGATATGGAACTATCTGTGTACCTTGCTAAAACCTCCCTGAAGCTGTTGGGTCTTGTTTTGTTCTTTTTTTAAAAAGTCTTTCTGACACTGCAGGTAGGTGGGAGAGTATTCCTAGTGCTGGGTATGCCTCTTTCCTCTTCCTTGTAGCACAGATAGGAATCAGTGAATCCCTAAACTGGGTTGAGAAATACGATTCATGAATGTGGTGAAAGAAGAAAAACAAACGAACAAGAAAGCACGCAGTGACATCTTTTGTAGTGGTACATAACCAAAAAAGCATAAATTACCAAAGCACTAGGCCCTGCACCTTACACTTCTATTTTCTGCATTTCCTGAAAGAGTCAGAATTGGGAAGATCCATGAAAGCTGATGAGGGAAAGCTTGCTAATTCACATGGCCCGTCTCTCCACTGGAGTTCTGCAGATCCAGTTGTGCTGAGCTTTGAAATTAAAGGAGAGGATGCTTGACACAGCCAGATATGCTCAAGGCATTTGAACCTGCAAAGAAGTATGACAGTTTGTTAATTTATTTTATTGTTCAGTATGGACTGGCAGGCAGACCATCTCTTGTGGGATTTGCTGACTGAGATGCCATAATGAACTTTCCAGTGAAGTTCAATGTAAGGCTAAACTCAGTATATTGTCTTTACCCAGGCATTCAAAACAGAGAGCAGTTAAATGTCAGAAACATTTGAAACCCTGCCTCTGAGAACTATACGAGTTAGGTACCACAGTTTTTGTTCTGGCTTATGCTGGTATGGGAGACGGGACTGCTGGTTCCCTCACTCTTGGTTTCTTTTGTAATACCCATATAGTTTTCACACTGGTAATTGCCATTTCTGTGGGCCACCTAATTTGTTTTTCCAATTCCTTTGTGTCTTTCTGAGAAGAAGTGGTGTAAAATTGGTTATTTTTTTGCCCTGAAATCACATCTGAGCTCTACCTTCAAATTCTGCCTCCCTCCTTCTCCCCCACCCAAAAAAAAAAAAAAAAAAGCTTGAAATTGGATTTTTACAGTTTTCAATTGCCAAATGGTACCTCTCTTATTACTATGAGGGGCTTCAAGAAAATGCTTTTACCAATAGCAGCATCTGTGTCAAGGAAGCATGGTGAAGGCTAATGAATGGTGTCTTGTTGAGCAGGGCCTGCAGTTAGGAACTTGCTTCAGTTAGAAGTGCTCTTCAGGGGGATTTGGGGTTACTATATATTTTGGAAAAAGGACAGAGAATTAATGGGGGAAGACAAACGCAAAGCTGTAGCTCAGTGGTTTTATCTCCTTTCAAACAGCATCAAAACCTTTGACTCAGTGGAGGTAGCTTCCAGACCTTCGTTTCTTGACAATGTTGCAATTTTTTGCCTTCTGATTTTAGCACTTATTCCCTCTCTGCGGCTCTTTCCCCACACTGAGGACTGTCAGGGAGAAGTGGTGGATAAGAATAACTATAAACATATTTAGTATCTCCCACACAGCAGTTTGGAACTGCCTCTCCTTGTGTTACTGAAGGTTCATAGATTTCCCAGATCAGTAGGAGTTCATTGATTTATATGCAGGCAAGCTTGTGTTACTACTCTGGTTACTCTCATGGTTTTTCCTGGCTACTGTTAATTAGCCTGGCAGATCTTCCAATGTTGCGTACATGCAGTAGTGGATGAATATAACTACTTATATTGAGCTATCGTAACATCCTCTTCTTTTTTTTGCATCATCCTTTTAAGGAAAAAAAGGCACTTTCAGGATTCTTGTCTAAGCAACAGAGGAGATCCAGACTGTGACCTGGTACTCAAATGATGTCTCTAGTGTGGTTAGTGGTGCTGTATCTTGCACTTGGTCTATCCCATAGACTCTTGTCATGTCATGCAGCTCTTCTGGGATGTTTGGGTTAAAAACTATGGCTCCCCTGCTACCGCCTTCCTGTTACCCTCTGACAGACTTGTGCTCTTTCTGAATTACAATCTCAGCCTCTGTCCCTGACATCTCTTCAGGATCCCAGCTCAGGTTAAAGCAGGACTCTTTCCTGTGTACGCATTTTTGTTATGGTTGCTGTAGGCAGTTTCACTCTTCCACCTCTTTTTCAACCTTGTGAATTGAAGAGGCAGCCGGGCTGCAGGTATGGTGACTCCTGGGCCTGAGTCGTGCCTCCTCAGGCTACGGGAAGCATGGAAAGTCGTGGCTCCCATGGGGACCCCCAGCGCAGGCTGTAAGCCTGGCCGCAGAACATGTCCTCTCCTCCGAGCAGCAGCTGGGATGCTGGTTTCTCTCGGGAGGTGGCAGCACAGGCAGACGCGATTCGCATCTGCAGCTTGGCGGCCAGAACTGCAAAGGGATGGCAGGGAGGCGGTGAGGTTGGTGTGGGATTCCTTCCTTCCTTCCTAAGGCGGAGCTCCGTAGTTGGAGGCGAGGATTAGGATGGGGAGCATGGGGGTGTTGATGCATAGGAGGGATCACTTCAAACCTTTTATTGCAGCAGAATGAAATCAGCCCAACATCCTCCCTGTGACACACTGGGGTCCATCTCTCCTGATCACATTCCTTTGTATCAGCTGCAGCTGATTGTCAGGTATGGTGAAGGCCTGAGATTCCGCGGTGGGGACAGTGTCATTTGGTAGCCATGGAGCAAGACCCCTAGCTGCTTTTTTCCATGAGTGGGGAAAGGCTGTCTGCAGGAGATTGGGCACAGCCATTATGTAGCATGGTTTCTGCAAGCACCTACTTACCTGCAGGCTGCCACAATGCTTGTATGTTATTTTATCTGCAAGTTATCAGGCAGCTTTAGGTAAAATGCCATGAGAAAAGAAGAGCAACGGTTAGTTACCATCCCATTAAACGCTACAACCTGCTCCTCTCTCAGAATCTCGTCTGTTCCTTTTAACTAAATTTCTGGAGGCTGGAAGCTCTGTTTCTTGCATGAGGTTTTAGTAATGGATCATAAAGCCAGGGATACTATAGGGGGTACAGTGTGATCATCATCTGGAAAACATGCACAGAGGCAGGGGGGTTGGGTTTCTGCAGAAACCAGGCACAGTATGGTCCAGAAATCCATGGGATATATTGCTTAATATACCCCTCTGTCTCTGTTCTTTGAATTCAGCTTCCCTATGCCAGCCAAGAGCACTGAATCAGCTGGGGATGCTGCAGAGCTTTGGTGAGAGGATGTTTGCTTACTTCATGAACTTTGAGAAGTTTTGTGGCAACATGGAAAGACAGTAGATTCAGTTTTGCCCTAATAGTAATTTGTGAATGCTGTCTGTGGGTTTGGGCATCCAAAAGCAAAGTGTATGAGAAATCCCAATTCAAACAGTTTTAGTAGCATCAGCAACTGGAGGGTGGCCGGCCAGCCCTACAGTCCTTCAAAACGTAGAACAATGTACTTGAGTTTTACTCCTTGCTTTATAACCACTGAAGGGGAACTAGTCTCATATACCAGGTAATTAATTCCTGCTTGACGCTTCTTAGGGCACCATTGAAACCACACCTTAAGCAGGCAGCACTGAGATGGTGAAGCACAGAAAGCAACAGAAAAACCTGAGGTTTGCGAGCACTTAGAAAGGGGCCACCTCCCATTTTTCCCCCCCGCTCTTTGCTCCTGGCAGTCTTGGAAAGCCCATCCCTATTCTCATGACTGTACAGAAAAGGGAATTTTCTCTGAAGAGTGTCTGAAAGTGTTGAAATTCTCTCCTTTCTTTCAGAACAGTTTCATTCCTGAGAGTGGCCCTCATGTCCCAGAGAGATCCTGTGGCATTGGTGTGTGCACTGAGGACAAGTGGTGATAACAGAGGATGCTCATCTTGTCTGAGGGGCTGGGAAGCCAAATGCAAAAGGCTAAGGCAGTGAAGACTGGAAAGCAAAGTAACCTGTGCGCATTTTCCTTCTGATCTGGATAGTTCTGGGATAGATGGATCCACACTGCTGCTGCATGGATCCCTCTGTTCTGGTGACTTGGAGGAATGAGTTTTGTCAGTACCACTGCTGCCAGGCCTTCTACCTGGTCCCCCCATCATGGAGAGCCTGGGCTGCCAGCAGCTGCCCCTCCACTAGCAGTTCCACAGCATTCCAGTCAGGCACACAGGTTCAAAGGGTGAATGCGTGGGTAGGGGGGAGAGGGAGGCAGTCATATGGGGGTAAATCCCATGCAGGAAAATATTGGCTGCAGAAAAAAAAAAAAAAACACAACAGAATGAATATAAACAAGAAGGGCAACAACCAAAATGAGACACCGGCTTTGGAAGGTAATTGCACTACTCACCAGGTTGTTGGTACCTTGCCTGTTGGAATGGTTTGTGACATTTGGGAGAAGGAGTTTGTCTCATTTTAATTGGGACTAACGATATTCAGAGCAGTTGTCATGTGTCACCTCGGCTGTCTGTCTCCCTGCCTTTTCAGCTTGGCAGTCTCCTCCTTTTTTTCCTGCATATCCCAGTGATTTGAAAAATGATCCATTCTTCAAAGCATCCCTGGTAATCTGGACCACAGTGTTGTATTTCTTTTGAGGCTGATGCTTTTCAAATCCACAGCCTTTCTTTCTGCAGCAGTCACTGACACTTCTCTATAACATATAGCAGGGGGAAAACAGGCCTGCACTTTTCCTAGGAGGAGATGGGAGGAAGCACTAAAATCGACAGAAAACAGACTATTCTGTGTGCAGTAAAGTGGGTAACTTAGACCTTTTTATGATGTGCGGGACTGTGGGGAATACCATCACTGATTTCACTCAGTGAAGCATGCTGGAGTTCTCTTAATGTCCTTCCCATTGTCACTATTATGTATCTGCAAACACAAATCGGCAAATATTAACTAAATAAGCACGCAGATATAGGTTCTGTTCTGCACTATGTCTGTTATCTTTCTTTTCTGAAAACACCTCCACCTTTTTAGGAAGATCTGCATTGCTATACTCCTTTTGCTGCCAGATAGAGGAAGATCAATCCAGATCACATGATTGCTGTCTGCATGGCTTTTACCCATTGGCAACCATCTCCTCGTGGTGACATCAGCTGAGGTGGGAAGGCTATAATTTTATATCTCAGTAGTCATTTAAAGTAAAAATGAACATTAACATTTCTCTGGTATGCATCTGCCCTGCTCTACATGTTTGTTTACTATCCTGGATTCCTACTGACTAGTGTCCTACTGGGGTCATTACCATACGGACTTTGGGGTGAGCACCCACATCCCATTTTCAAGACACTCCTTTGCAAGGCCTTCACACTACAGTCCTGAATAAGGAGCAACAGGACAAAACCCTGAATCTTTGCAGCTTCATTTTATTGTCAACAGTAAGTTATGCACCGCAACTGAGCAGCATCTGGGAAAAGGGGCAGTTAGGTGAAATGGGAGATTTCCATGTTGATGACTAGAAGGTGTATAGATGAAAGATGGCATTTTTCTTCTTCACACTTACCATTACTCTGCATATGTAACTTTCAGGCTCAGCCTGACAGTGCAAACATTTAGTTATGTGCTTCACTCAAGGCACAAGTGTTAAAGGTCTTTCAAACATGAACCCCACTGAAAATTATCCCAACACATCCAATGGCAGCATCACCTTGTGCTCACCACAGGCCCCTACTTGAGGTTGAAGTTTATTTGGAGATTGCCAGACATCCCATCCCAGCAAGCACTGGATCTCTGGTAAAGCCTGTGTGCATACAACAAGGTGGATATGGTGGAGTCAGACAAGAACAGTGCTCTTTGGCCCAAATGCCTATGACAAGTACAGTACAGATGCTGCTTGCCTGTATATATGCAGGAGAATGCCCTTTCTCTGCTTTTCTCTACTACCTCCTCCTTCCCGCATCCATGCCGCAAAGTGGTGTACAAACTGCTTTAAAGGCATGACTCTCCAGAGAGAGCATGTCTTCCAGGATGAGCAAAGCTGGTGACATTTCAGGATATGCTAGGGAGATGTTTTCCCCCCAGCTTCCACATCTTGGGGAATACTGGTACTGACCATCTCAAAGAAGTACTTTGAGCTGTGCTGATGGAAAGAGAAAGCTCCCAGTACTAACTTCCATGCCTGTTGTCTCCATCCCTGCAACAGAACAGGCAGGGCTCAGGCAGCTCTAGCAGCTGCAGGTAAATCCCATGTCAGTTATAACTACAGTTAGCCTAATTTGCGTGCCAAAAGAGTAGTCTGGACACGGTGAATTCTATCTAGCAACTTGATGTTTCATTTAAAAATATAGTTTGAAGACAAACAGCAGCAATTTGATAATCTGGATCAGCAACTTAGGAAACTTCATGCCAGTGTTGAAGCATTTGTCTGCCACAGAAAAGGTAACTATGTTTTTATGTGGCTGCATGAACTTTAGGAAATGGTGGTGAAAAGGGGACCTATAGGGATGCTGGGGAGGGACTCTTCATTAGGGATTGTAGTGAGAGGACAAGGGGTAATGGGTTCAAACTTAAACAGGGGAAGTTTAGACTGGATATGAGGAAGAAATTCTTTGTAAGGGTGGTGAAGCACTGGAATGGGTTGCCCAGGGAAGCTGTGAATGCTCCATTGCTGGCGGTGTTCAAGACAGGTTGGGCAGAGCCTTGGGTGACATGGCTTAGCAGGAGATGTCCCTGTCCATGGCAGGGGGGTTGGAACTAGATGATCTTAAGGTCCTTTCCAACCCTAACGATTCCATGATTCTATAATAAACGGACTGCTAGTGAACAGAATGGCTACAGCCATTAACACCAGTGACCCTTCCTTGGTCTGCAGTTGCTGGACATCAGTTCAAAAGTAAGAAAACAAGCTAAACGCTTACTAAGGGCTGAAGTCCTTCATAGGAGGGTGATTTTAGTGAGGAATGAGACCCGAGAGGGTAAAGCACAGCCTGGGGCTGTACTCAGAGGCGATCCCTCAGGCAGGGAGCCGCACAGGGGTCACTAACCGCGGCAGGCACACTCGCCGCCACACCACCGCCTCTGTCCCGCCCCCCCACCAGGCTCACCCCCACCACGGCGCAGCATGAGGTAACTGCGCGCAGCCCCGCCCTGACCGGCGCCTTTAAGCGCAGCTCTCACGTGACGCTGCTGCACCTGCCGGCGGAGGGCGTGCCGCGGGGTGGCCCTGCCCACCCCCTTCCGCTTTCTCACCCTCCCCGCGCATGCGCGCAGGGCGGCAGGGTCAGTTCACGCACCAAACATGGCGGCCGCGATGGATGTGGACACCCCTAGCGGCACCAACAGCGGAGCGGGCAAGAAGCGCTTCGAAGTGAAGAAAGTGAGAGCCGCCGGCACGCTCCTCCAGGGAGGGAGCGGGGGGGCTGCGGCCGGGCGGGCGGGGCGGAGGACAGGACCCCTTCCCGCTTCCCTCACGAAGCCGGGCGCTCGGTTCCGCACCGGCGCGGCGGGAGGGGGAGGGCGGTGCCTGCGGGAAGCCTTGTCGTGAGCCCGGGCCAATAGCTGGCTCGGGCCGCCGCACGTGGAGCGGAGCCTGGCCAATTAGCGGGCTCGGCTAGTGGGAGGGCTGAAGGGGCCGTCTTTGTCAGAGGATTCCGCGGGCTGGGAGCTGCTGGGCCTCGGCCGCTCTGTGTCCTCCGTGGGGCCTCTGTGCAGCTCGGGCCGAGGAGCGGTGGTGCGGTGCTACCGCCTGCTCCGCAGCCCCTTTGGCCCACCGCACCGTGTGCTGCTTTAAGACGCCTTGCGCAAATTCATGTGGCTCGTTTTTATTTCCTTGTTCTTTCAGTCGAGCCGTAACAACGTGTGTGTAGTCAGCAAACGATCTGCTGTCACCCTGGATTTGTCTGCTCCCCCCCAAACAGCCACAGTGCTGCTTTTCTGCCTAGTGCCACCGGTTTGTCAGCTGCGTGGTGATAATAGCCCTAGCCTGTTGCAGGAGGGAGCAGAGGAAGTGGGGAGGCTGTGTGAGCTTGTGCTGAGGTAGAATTTGGCGGAAAATGACTCCTGGGCTGGCTATCAGCAAACATTTCCAGTGCTCTGTGCTTTGTTCGAAATGTGGCTGTCATCACTGGTGATGGAAACCTCTGTACAGAGCTGCAGCTCTGTGCTGAAGGAGGTGTCTGGATGACGATTGGTTGTCCTTAGGAAATAGGGGCTGATATAATAGCACGAGAGGAGCAGGAAGTGGCACCTGTTATGCGTCAGTGGCATTTATCCTCCCCAGCAAGGTATCAGTGTGCAGTTTGTTGTGTGTGTGGCTCTGGTTGTAGGAGTAGATTATGATGGGACATGAGACCTGAGAGTGTGGGAGAGAGAAGGGTGCTGGGAAGTTTCATCCTAGCTGCCTCGGGATGTGGATGAAATCCTTGTGACCCAGAAGGTTGGCTAGACCTGAAGTTGGAAGGTGGGGGGAAAAAAATCAGATCACTACTGACCCATTTCCTAAATGATGTAGTAGTATCCTGATGGCTTTTTATATCGGCACTAATGAAATATTGAAGTACTGATCCAAACTGTTACTGCTTATCAATATTTGGCAGTCTGTGTTTCTCCTTCAGAGTCCCAAACTGAGGGGAAGCAATGCGAATGTTAAAATGGGAACAGAATGTAGTAGAGAAGATTTACTGTAGTAGCATCAATGCAGTCATATACTGAAAAAAAAAATGTAAGGAAACAAAATATCTAGACAACTTACATAGTGAATGAAGATTATCCTGGCTACCAATGTGATTTGCTTTGAATTCGGAAGGCAACCCCATCTTTTTCATACATTTACAAAAGACCTGATTACGGGGGGTTTTGTGCAGAGGAATGAAAAGACACTATGCTTTTCTGCATAGCTTATCTTGAAGTCCTCATTCTGAATCAGTTTTCTAAAATTGCCATGGAAATTTGTGGCATGGGACAGTGGAGATTGTTCAGGAGTCAGTGAAGGGTAGCATTAATGATGATTTTAGTTCTTGACCCCAGCTGCTCTGAGGGAGGTGATTGCTAGAAGAACTGCTGCAAGTTATGGAAATTCCTTTTAAAGTAGCACCTGGATTGGCTTTTGTCTAAGGCAGTGTGCTTTCCATCAGAATTGGAGAGGTGTCTTGAGCTGCAACCTTGCCTCTGGATCTTGAATAGAAATGCAGATGTTTGCATTTGTTTGACAAAAAGAGGGGACTAAGAGAGTTACCTCGTTTCCGAAGTTGGAAGGAGACATTGAGTCTGGGAGGTATGTGAGAGGAATGTACCATTGCTTTCTAGTAACCTGAACTCACGATAAAGAATTGCTCTGGACTTCTAAGGTATCTTTTTTAAATACCCCAGCTTTTCCATTTAAAAAATACATGTGATTTTTGAGGAACAATTAGGATTTTGGTGTTCTGTAAATTCAGTCAAAACTGTTTTTCTTTTTTCCCCCCTTCTCTCTAGTGGAACGCAGTAGCTCTGTGGGCATGGGACATTGTGGTTGATAACTGTGCCATTTGCAGAAACCATATTATGGATCTATGTAAGTAAATGGTGGGGAAGACACTGACAGTTTTGACTTGTATGTGATGCGCAGCTAAAATTTTCCTCTGTTGAGGGTCTAATTCAGCACATGCAGCTTTCAGTTAGGAAATAAGTCTTCACAGTGCAAATATGAAGCTCTATTTTATGTAATGCTGAAGTCCTATAATCTGTTTTTGTGACCCCTGTCAACTATACTGCTTTTCTTATAAAGAGTAGAATCACTTTATACCACAGCTATAGATGAGGTGATGTTACTGAGTGTATTTGGGATGCAACAAAGGAAAAGGAGTAAAGAGCCAGAAGGAACTGAAATTATTTGGGGTATTGCTCACAAAGAGAGGTATTAGATTTTGGAGTCAGTCATGTTGATATAGGTATCCACTTTTTGATGACACTCATCAGGATGAAATCTTGTAATGCTCTTTGTGTCTGGCCAGGAAAGGCTTTGGACCAGGGACTTCATCTGACTCCTCATTCTATATAAATTACTTTGCATAAATAAGTTATTTTGTATTATATTGTGGGGAATCCTGTAGCCACCTAGAGAATTGTTCATTTTCAAAGGACAGTCTAAATCATGCCTAAATAATAGTAATCATTAAAAAAATAGTATTGCTTGTATCGGTTTGATTTTTGTTTTCTGTAAAATTTTGATGGTTCAATTAACATATAGGCTTGCTATGTAGGAAAATAAAGAGGTAATGGAATTAAGAATGCAAATTTCTGTCATGAAATAGCTGTGTGTATATAAAGTCACTGGTTTCAGTCCCTTAAAGGATTGATAATGAGTACAAAACCATTTTGGTTTTTTCTCAAAAATGACAAGGTACTGCTGGCACCATAACTGTCCATCTTGTTTCAGTCATGAGGGACAAAAGACCTTTTAGTACACCCTTGGTAGAAATTTGCCTTATTTGCCTTTATTACTAGAATGTGAGGATTGTGGAACCCTCCTAAACTGGAGCAGGTACAGCTACAGTGCTTGGGAATGGCCTTTCATGATCTGGTTGTGACAGTTTTGTTGCACTTTGGTTTTACACTGTCACCCTTGGAAATACCGGTCATAGAATCATAGAATCATAGAATAGTTAGGGTTGGAAAGGACCTCAAGATCATCGAGTTCCAACCCCCCTGCCATGGGCAGGGACACCTCCCACTAAACCATGCCATCCAAGGCTATGTCCAACCCCACCTTGAACGCCGCCAGGGATGAAGCATTCACAACCTCCCTGGGCAACCCATTCCAGGGCCCCACCACCCTCACAGTAAAGAATTTCTTCCTCATATCCAATCTAAACCTCCCCTGTAGTGTTTTACTGTCAATAAGCCTATCTGAAAATAAATTGTTTCAGAAAAATGAGACCTTAAGTTTATAGTAACAACTAGTGAGAGATGGACCTGGGTTTACATCACATGAAAATAATAATTACAATGCTACTTTCACAAGTTTTTATTCTTTGGTGTTCTGTTGCTTGGGGTTTTTTTTAGTAGAAAACACATTGTGACACACAAGGCTGAAAATGGGTTAAGCATCTTCTTTTCTTTGCTTTGGGACACATATGTCTGTATTTTGAGCCAACTAATGCCTTTCCATGCCTCAGTTTATTGCTGGTTATTAGAAAGGGAATGACAACACTAACGAGAAACAAGTGAGAATAGAGGATATGAAATATGCTGATGTCCTTTGATGTAAAGATTTTCTTTTTAGATACTTCTAACCTGTACAATCTTGAAAAGTAGTTTCAAAAGGAGGTGGACACTTGGCTACTACTCAGTGTCTCTGATTTATGATATCTTAGAGAGGAAAGCATGTCACTGACAGGCAAATGGAATTTTAAAGATTTGTTAGAATATAAGTTACATCCACAGAATTTCCAAATGTATAGAATGAATATGTAAAATCCTGTAATTCAAGATACTTGTTCATGACAAGTGGGATATATTGTAGGATATTGGATGCCGGTATGTTTCATTTTATGAATCTGCCTCAAAATTAATAGTGCCTCCCATGACATACTAAATACAATTTCAAGTATTTGGTTTTTTTTTATGAGCAGCAGATAGGGCCTGGAGCTGGAGAGGTGTGGAGGAGCTGGAAGGAGAGTAGATCAATGTTATTTTCCAGTAGTGGATTTCTTGTGTCAGTTCTTGGGGGGTGGGGTTAAATATATTTTTTAGATAAAAACAGATATTACCAAAAAGGGGGTGGGGTTGAGAGTGTATAGGTAGGCTAGGCAACATAGTGAAGGGGGAGGATGTAGGTAGATTTCCTTCCTCTTCTCTTTTTTTGTTGCTCAAGCATAACATGTTATTAGTTTGGGTATGAGCAATGTTAGAAAAAGCCTGTATTGCAGATGACAGACCACAGTTGACAGTATACAGAGTAGAAGGGGTATCTAAATTGGTGTTCCGAGGTCAGTGTTGGCTCTAAATTTACTTGCTTCCTTGTTACAGATCATTAATGTTGTTAAACAGCACTTTAATTAGATTTTCAAACATAAGATGTGAAGTGATGGGAAATTGAGGAAAAATTAATAGAATGTGCAGGGAAGAACAACACAAGATTCAATTTGATAAAATGCAGAATACAAATGTCTCTCTTCTAGTGATGAAGAGAAACTTTGAAAGTGAAATCATTGAAAGAGTGATAAGTAACATCAGCCATGCTAATGGAAGGTTGTTAACAGTACAGTCAGGCATCAATGTTAAGGTGTCATGCAGTTCACCTCATGCATGTACATTATGATTTGGTAATAAGAATGGGCTTGGATTTATGAGAAGAATAAAAGAACAGAACTAAGTATAGATAGTTTGCTAAGTCACAAGTAGGAGTGCAGGATGATAGCGGTGTACATGTATTTTGGGAGTGTGATACCAACAGGAAATACTGAGTGTCATACAAGGGGTTTATAAGTAGAAGGAATCATATGATGATATGATAGGGGGAACTTAGGGTAAGGATTTAGTAAAATCTGCAGATTATTCTTAAGAAGTTGGAGAGAATTGCAAGGGGAAAATTCCAAAGTTCCTCAGAAGTTTGAAAAACTAAATTGAAGAGCTCATTCTGCATTTTGAGGGAATAGACTAGACTATTTCAGTTCTAAGGGACCTACAACCATTATCTAGTCCAACTGCCTTACCAATTCAGGGCTGACCAAAAGCATGTTGTTAAGGGCATTTTCCAAATGTCTTTTAAACACCGACAGGCTTGGGGTATTCACGACCTCTAGGAAGCTTGTTTCAGTGTTTGACTCTTGGTAGAGAAATGCTTCCTAATGTCTAGTCAAAACCTCCCCTGATGCAGCTTTGAACCATGCCCATACTTCCTACTATTGGTTATCAGGGAGAAGAGCTCAGCACCTCCCTCTTCACTTCCCCTTCTCAGGAAGCTGTAGAGAACAATGAGGTTGCCCCTCAGCCTCCTGTTTTCCAAACTAGACAAACCCAAAGTCCTCAGCCACTCCTCACAGGACAAGTAGAATTGTACTTGAAGTTTATTTGCCTGGTTATTGGTATTTTCTGTCTCTGCTTTCTGAGCTAGTACATGATGTGTCATATTAGCTAAGCTATGTGTATTTATTTCTCCCCAATAAGTTGATCCCTTCATGATATAGTTTTAGAGGGCTACATGTAAAGAGAAAGGGAGACCTATACAGTGCTTATCTTTGCTCAAGTGGAAGCCGCTTTGAAGAGCTTTTACCATCAAATTTACCAGTGCAGTGGGCTATTTTAGCTGTGAACAAAAGACGGGTACTTCTGTTACCTGCCATTATGGCTACTTAAATCTTGGGTTACTTTTCTTGTTAGATATACAGAAGATTTCTGCAACAGAAAATGTATAGGAAGAGGGATGGTTCTTAATAGATGCCAAGATTCAGAAGCTGCCATTATATAACAAGCATTTCTGTAACTCCCTGAGTTGAAATGCTTCTCTCGCATCTTTCACAATTATTTACAGGTATTTCAGGTTTTAGCTATATCTTTCTGCCTGCACCTACAGATACTCTGTCAAAAGCAAGGCAACAGAAGAGTTCTCCAGTATTCCTCCAGTACCTGTTACTGTCTTACCACTTCTTTTGGGTCAGCAGATAGTAAATGGCTTCTCTTTCTTTCAAAAGTCAGAATTAGCAGCTTTCATTCTCTGACAGCAATTGATCATTTGTTACATTTATTTGTCAAGATACTGTCCTTTTCTGAAATGAGGCAAGTAGGACACCCAAAAGTGCTTCAGCTTTTGGGAGGCCCTTTTTTGGCAGCCAGATTTAGTGATGCCAGCAGTAGTCTCCAGCCTGTTTGATGAGGGAGTTAAATCTGGGTGTCTTGTTGAAAGAGCCTTACATCACTACCAGAGAACTCCTCCTCGGCTATGTTTGCAAAAGTTCATCTGTCCTCTTAAGCTTTTGGGACTGTATTTACTTCTTGGCAAATGTTTGAGTAACGCTGAAATGAATTTCAGTGCTGCTTTTCTTCCTTATCTAAACCACCTTTCTTCCCTCTCCCAGTCACAAAGTCCATTAAAGCCTCAAAAAATCAAATGATTGTATTGTGTTCCAAAGCATACAGCTCACAGGTTAGGTCCACTTAGAGAGGGAGGGAGTTAAATTTTCTTCCTCCAAATGAGTTTCCTCTCCTTTTCCCACTACTCATCTTCTCTCTGTTCTCCGTTACTGTACAGACTCATGCCAAATACTTAATATCATATGCCCCATGATACTCAGCAGGATCATAAGTCTGTACTGCGGTAGCAGTATTTTGGCAGTCTTGGGTGTCAAATTTTAAACAAATGTCCAAAAGTAATTGAAGCTCTTCAAGGTTCTTGAGTATTTCCCATTTTCGTAACCAGATGTAGTTTTATTGCTGTATGTACTGAGGGCTTAAGGAATTAAGACCTCAGATGTTTCAGGTGCGCTGGTTTTTATTCTCCTGTAGGCAAGCCAGCTTTGGACTTGCACCTGTGTGTATCTTGATGTAAAACATACAGTAAGTACAGGTTCATTTGAATCTTGCAAAACAGTCATTGCTACTGAGTTTCTGTAAACCTCAGTCTTGTTTTGAGTAGTTCCTCCTTACCAAGGTTAACTGATCTCTCTCATATCTTGAGAAAAACAGACCTTTCTCTGATGTTGTTCATCTCCACACCAGAGAGTGAAAAATGAAGGCAGGACAGAGCAAGTAAAGATCACGTTTTTCAGCCAAACCTGTGGGGTTTGAAAGGTTTTGAATCTTTAATCGGTGAATCAGATTCCTTTTTCTCTGAGCATATTTGGGCACACCGACAGTGAAGAGACAATTGGAGCTCATTCAGCCATTTTCTTTGCCAAGATCTGCAAAACAAGCCAGCAACAAGCCCATGTATTGAGTTCTAAGCTGTTTTTTTTTTTTAAATTACTGTGCTATTAGCATGGGTCTTTTAAAAATAATTTGGCCCTGACATTTAAAGAAAGCATCCTTTAACACTTATTAAAACTATTTATTAAGGAAGTTATTAAAACTTCCTTTAATACTTTAGGAAGTAAAAAGTTGGTCCTGTAGGTTTGTGCTGGTGACTGTGGAGGAGTTGGTAATCCTCATTTTCTCCTGAAGTTCTTTCTTGGGCTGGAGCAGAAGTGAATTGTTCAGGCCCTAGAATGGAGAACCAAGCTCTCGGATTTATTTTCCCAGTGCTGTTTTTCCTTCTTTCCTCACTTTCTCTTGTCTTTTTCATCCGTGTCACCTTATACAAAACCTCTAAAATGTAACCTAAACCCATAAATAGTCTTTATGCTTTTTGGGATCCTCTTGGGTACTCAATTCCAAGGTATAAAATGTTCAAAACATGATTTTGTAAACTGTATTTCCTACTGTGTGGTTTTGGTGCGTACTTACCTGTCACAAGACTATAGAAAAAAAGGCAAGCCCCAGGGTTACATGAGGAAATTAATGTGTAAATATAACTGATAATACATAATGTCTGACAAAACAGTAAGCTTATGTTAAGAGAAGAAATCTACCAGTTGGTGTTCAATGTCCATCTTCTACTCCTGTATATATGTGTTTAATCGTTGTTTTCACAGGCATAGAATGTCAAGCAAACCAAGCATCAGCTACCTCTGAAGAGTGCACAGTTGCATGGGGTGTCTGCAATGTAAGGAAGATTGTTCTGTTGCGGAGCTCATGAGTGGTGATGCTATCCCCTTTTTTCACAACTTGGGACAAAATGAGTGCTATAAAATGTTTCAGATAATCCACCAGGAAAAAAAAGAACCTTAAACACCATATGTTTTAGTTGAGTGTAGAAAAAGGAGAGAAGGTGGGGAGGAGGTGAGAGTTGGAGAGGTGTAATATAGAAGATACAGAAGAAAAGGGAGGAAAATAGGCCCTTTTTTTTATTATTTTAAAATAATAATGGATCTTTGAGCATGATTTTCGTGATCAAGGTTCTGCCTAGGAACTGTGCCTTCTTTTTTCCTGGCAATAGGATTATTTTGATCTCAGCATGCTTCATTTGTCCTTGTGCAGGCTGATTCGAGGAGTCAGTATGGGGTAACAAGGTGATTTGCTTTCCGTTTTGGAGAAAGATCGAATCGGTTCTAGTGTATAATCTCCAGCTCTTCAATTTTTTGCTATATGCATTCCTTTGTACATGGTCCCACTGCCATGTGAACTCAGGCTTACATACCTCTTAGCTAGGCTGGGCCTGAGTTGGAACATGAAATTTTCCATAATGAAATAACTACCTGTTCCTCAGTCCCATCCTCACTGTGCTGTGGGATCAAGTCACAGTGTGATAATGCTGGAACAGGATTATAAATGTTGTAATTCTGTTTGTAGAGGACAAGCAATTTTTTTAACCATGTCAGGATATTCTAGTGTCAAAATTACATCTTTGTGTGCAAGAGTTACTACAAGCGGAGCCCTGTTTTTAACTAGCTGTATGGGGTATAGAAAAGGGTGTCCTTATTTTATTAAACACAAACAGATTCCTTTTTTCTTTCTAATTTTGCAAGTTCCTTTTTAATTTGGGCTTTGGTTTGTCCAGATGACTGGCAGAAAGCTGAAGCATGTATACATACATGTCATCCCTGCTACTCACTGTGAAATCCTCTTTCTTGTCTTTCTGATTATGCTCCTTATCAGCATCTGATCTGCCAATTTTAGCAGCTGCTAAACTCTGTGTTCTTTCCTTCTTCAGAAGTTAGTCTGTTAGCACGGCATGCACTGTGGAACAGGGTCCTTGCTGCCATTTCACTACTATTCCCTTCCTCTCTGAAAATCTGGATCAATTCCTTGGTGTTTACCAGTGAGCTGGCTCATTAGTCCTCCTCACCTTTGTCTGCAAACACTTGCTACTCTCTTCTTTCCTTAATGCTTTCAGTGGTAGTTTTCACATTGAGATACATTTGTGTGTTTTGAAATGATGTGATGTGAACTTTCTCTTCCAGCATGCTTTCCACTTCCACTGCATCTCTCGCTGGCTCAAAACTCGCCAAGTATGTCCGCTGGACAACAGGGAATGGGAGTTCCAAAAGTAGGTATCCTGCACAGATTTTAAGATGAAATATCCAATTATCCTTCTGTGAATAGAAATTATCATTATTGGATATTAATGTCTCTTATCTATGGGTCTGAGGGCATAGTTACTGTTGGGAAAGGGTTTTCTTTCTCCACCTTTGCTGTATAAGGACCTTTCCTTAGTCATCTGGTGCTAAATGAGCTCTGAAGGATGCCCAAACAGTGCGAGTTAAGTTGCAGTTGGTAGGAAATAGTGATTTCTATTGACATTTTCTCTAAAGAATAGAGAGCAGGAAAGAAATGGAATTCACTGAAAGTGAGCCTCAGGTGAATATTATGCTGCCACATGAGTAACTTGAGTTTAGAAAATGACCTAAATTTAGTTGCTTGTGTTCCAAAGCATTTCTGCTGTGGTGCCAGACATTTTATTGGGTGCCTCCATATCTTGGTGATTTGTTTCATAACTCTAATAGGCTTAGACATTCGTATAGCTGACTTCCTAGCATCTAGAAATCAAATGTCCATATAGCCATTGCTACAGCCTTGGACCATTTATTCATAATTTCTGTATTCTTTGTTTTGTGTTTTTCAAAGGTCTGATGTTAGAATAACAATGGGTGAGGTTTTGAGGGATAATTGTGTTTTGAGAGGTAATTGTGCATTAGGAGAAGTTAAGATGTTAGCCTAACTGAGCGAAGTAGTGAAAACTGAGCCCATGTTGCCTGGCTGGTGACTTAATACTGCATGGGCAGCATGATGAGGAATGGAGGCATGAATAAATGTTATCTTCAGGTGCTCAGTAATATGTCTGGGGCTATGACAAGCCCTAGCCTTGTTTTCATGCAGGATACATTTGAAGAGAGGTTCAGAGCAAATGATGATGATACTGAGGGTCTCGTGCATGTAGTATTGTGGATTGCTCAGGCTTTCTTCTAACTAGTGTCTGGATAGAGTTTTGGGGGGAGTGAAATATGGAGAACTTCAGAAGGTTTCCATACTGTAGCATTTCACCTTCATCTGGCTTACATGTTAATTACATCGTGGTAGAATGAGAATAAATCTGCACTAGTGTGAAACATGATTTCTTGAAAAGCATTAACATATT
This sequence comes from Amazona ochrocephala, assembly GCA_039720435.1. NCBI lineage: Eukaryota > Metazoa > Chordata > Aves > Psittaciformes > Psittacidae > Amazona > Amazona ochrocephala. Next base: position 81,982,441 of record CM077880.1, read on the forward strand.
ATCTGTTTGCAGGTATGGGCACTAGAGAGATGGTCTCCACGCTGCTGCTTATGTCATCAGCCTCAGTTGTTCTTGTCACTATGGGTTTGTTTTAGCAACTTGAAAAATCAGTAATGTACACCAATCTTCTTCAGTCTTGTTGTATTGAATAAAATCCTGCTGGAGCTTCCTGTCAGATTGTTTTGTCTCGTGTTAGGAGTGGGCAGTCTGTGAATGAGAGAGGAGAGTTATCTGCAGACCAGGGATTTAAGTTAGGCAGCTCTTAAGGTGAGTAGCCCTTCCTGTTGCTATGCCCAATTTTTGACTGGGTGTTTTGGCCTTACTTCCACAAGGTTGAGCCACACCTCTGGCTCACTGGGGTCAGCATTAATCTCCACTGTGTAGTGCAATGGGTGCAGGACTTGGTCTGGCTAAGTGTGATTTATGCGAATAGCATTTCATGTGGACACGCTTTCTTGCAGCTGAGTTGAAATGATGAGCTGTACAATTAGGAGTTGTGTCATTATTAGAAACCTGCTTTCCCTTCTGCTCTTGGCTTTCACCAAAGCAGCTCCCCTGGAAAGCAAAATTTCACTAATTGTTCCCAGTTTCATCTGTTTAGCTTAGAGGACATTAACTGAATGTTAGTTTTTATCAGTGCTTGTAAAGCACTTTCATGTGTCAGGTGAAAGTAAACTTAGGAAATTCACATGCTAGATTGGCTGGAAGGCAGAAAGCAAGCATTTGAACAAACTTAATTCTTGGTTGGCTTCCTACTGGTATTTTCCCAGTTAGTTCAGGCCAAGCTGTAGTTCTCACTGGCTGGCCATTGTTACTCTGAAAACTACATAACGATTTGTTTGGTGTCTCCTCTGCCACATGGTCTGGTATCCTCCTCCCTGCAACAAATTTTGGCCACTATGTTAACATGCCAGGAACCCAAATGAGGCCCAAGAAATTCTTCTGGCTACAAGAGGCTGTGTCCCCTCATGTTGGCAGCTGTAGACGCAGTACATTTCTTTCATTGGCTGTTCATGATGCCACCTTTGGGTCCCCACTTTTTCGCTAGTTATTGAGGATGGGAAGTTTGATAGCTGATGTTAAACAGTGATAGGGAATAAAGACAGTCACTGACAGAAGCAAAACTTGCAAGTTTTTCAGTAATTATGGGGCTTTCTTTAATCTGCAGCAGGCAAGTGTTGGGATTATTTTATCAGCTGGACTCAGATTTGCTGTTTTCCACCTTGAAGAAGAAAAGAGGAACAACTAAAATTAGGAGAGTTTATCGCCAGACAGCTCATTTACCAGGTTTAATGAACAGGAAAGCTCATCCTGAGTTCGCAAGGTAGTTTTGGTGATGGAGGCAGGGATGGAACAGAAGAGGAGGGGGAAGATGGCCTCAGCAGCGGTCAGAGCATTCTTCCAGGCAGTGGGATATCCAAGTTAAATCCCATTCCCTGAAATTTGAACTCCCATTGAACATCCTGTCCAGCTGAGCAGAATGCCAGATGTCCCTGTTTATGGTTGTCCATTTTGTTTGCAGTATTGGATTTTCCAGGGCCTGGAATCCAGATGCTCATGGATTGGGGAGTTTAATTCCTTGAGAACTTTGTTCTGGGTCCAGCTCCATCATTCTGGTTTGTCTCCCTTTAGTCTGTCCTTATTACCCTGATCATAGTTTTTTGGCTGGGGACAGACAGATCAGTGCAGGCATTTCCCTCTCCTTCGTGGTTTCGTTTGCATTTGCTTGAGGCTGTGCTTGCAAGAAGATGGGGTTTTTGTATTTTTAATTGCTTTTTTTCATGATCCTTCCAAACAGCAGCTACAGACACTCTTCCCCCCATGCCCTTTGAACATGTGTTCTGCTACAGTGCGCAAAGCCCTTCCTAACTACTTTGATTTCAGGTAGCTGTTGCAGAGTCTGTCCCAAACCTGGTTTTCCCAAATGGAAAAGTATGAACTGTAAAGCAGCAATAGCTGACAGTCCCAGGAAAGAAAATCCCTTTTCAGCTGCTGCCCATTGAGATGGCTCTGCTACTGCTTCCCCCATCACAGAAGGCATAGGCTCTGTGACGGCCCATGGCGCATTAATGGTTGTGTTTGGGGGGAGGAGGAATAGCTTCAGCAAATGACTGAAGAGAAGCTCCACAGCACAGGCAGCATCAAGTGAAGGTAAGACGGATCTACTTCATCCGAAGGCATGAAGTGCCCCATTTCCTCGGGGCATGGCTGCTCACACAGGCTGGCATTGCACTATCCTGATTCCTACAGTCCGGCCTCCACCTCTGCTGGATGTGGTGCTGGTGGGAGGGGTAAAGCCCATTCCTACCCAAAGCCTTTTTCTGTTGTTTTTCCTAAAGCAAAAATAATTTTTAACTACAGCATCCCCTTCTTGCAAAACACCGAGAGCTTTTTGGTGAGGCAGGAGGAATTGGACACGTTTCTAAGCATCCTGGGGGGAAGGTAGGTGTGCAGGGGAGAAATGAGATCATGCCTGTGCTGTTTGCCTGTCCTATAAATGGGAGATGCATCTGAACTGTGGACCCCAAAATAAAATCAGGAGAAAATGACAGTTAAAACTGCAGAGAGCAGAGAATCCCGCAGCTGCCTGGCTCGGAGTAAACCAAATCACTGGTAGACCTGCTGTGAGCAGAAGGCAGTTTTGATATTCCTGATGCTTTCCACGGGTTTGTCAGCTGAAGCAAGACTCATCACTGAGCAGGGCCTGGTGCAGAGTGCTCCAGGCAGGCCAAAGTGACCAGACAGTGGCTTCCTTCTCGTCCTTTTGGAAAGGAGACAATGAGCTCCAGGTGCTGTGCCTCCTCCGCTAAATCTCTTGCTGCTCTTGCATTAAAACACCAAAATCAGGACAACGTGGGGCTGAGATAGTACATTGGATTGTGCGGAAGTAGCAGGGAATGGTGGGAGTTTCCCTGTCAAAATCATGCAATGGGCTGCAGATTAAACAAATGGCCCTCGGAAATCTGCTGCTTGAAAGGTGTTTGTTTTCTGAGAGAAACGGCTGAAGCCTCAACCAGTTCACCAGGCTCATAGCAGCACACCATTGGAACTTCATGATTGTGTCCTCCTGCCCCAGTCATAGAGGGAGGGAGTATCTGTGGAGATGCAGATATCTGGGTTGGGATGAGGAAGCTTTGCAGCTGCTTTGGGTGGTCGTGTGCATGTGCCCCTTGTCAGGGAGCACCGGGAGCTCCCACCACTGTGATCAGATCAGGAGTGATGATTCCCACATGGGAAAATACACCTTAGAGAGGGGAGATGGGAGTAGCTGTCTGCATCTGTGTGTGTAGGCAAGCAAAGGCACCAGCATCCATCAGCCCTCTCCCACTAGCTCCTAATGCATCATAGAATCAGCTAGGTTGGAAAAGACCTTTTAAGATCATCAAGTCAAACCTTTACCCCAGAAGGGGTAGAAGAAGCATCCCAAAGTGGTCTGGGGCAACAAATTGTTGGCAAAGGTGATGTGCAGATGAGCCAAGCAGCACTGGTTTGTGAGCTGGAGCAATATCAGTACAGGCAGAGAGCTGAGCTTCCAGAAGGGGAGCACACATGTGGGGAGGGAGATCTGAACTGTTTTCGAAAGGCTCCCTCCTCCAAAGGCATCAGGACAGAGGATGGCCGCAACACCACTTCCCCGCCACCACCGTGGGTTGCATTGCCTGAGCTAAAAAGGAACTGCCAAGAAGAACGGGTGGGAAGATAAGTCAAAGGAGAGACGGGCAGAGGCAGAGACCAAGGCTACATCGATGCCTGTGCTTGCCCAAGACACATCAGCAGGCAGGTGAGATGTCCTGGAGGATGGGGGCTACCCTTGGTGGAGAGCACGAACTCTTGCCCTCAGCAGCATGGGAATGCTCCCACATGGTTCTTGTGCAGCAGGAATGTGGTGCTGTCACGGGGCAGCAGAGGGGCACTTGCGGGGTGCAGAGCTGATGCTTGGCCAGCCTGCTGCCAGTCCTTCCCTGACCTGCCATGAGCCCCGTGCTCCTGCCCCAAAGCACCTGCTTTGCCACCCAGCAAAGGGATGAACCCTTCAGCAGCGGACAATAAGGCTTTGGGTGGGCTCGGTGGCTGCTGGCACCCCCGGTAGCTCACCCCAGCCTGGGTGAAAGTCACCACTGCCCTGAGAACCCCAGGCAAGGGTTCAAGAGGAGGAGGAGATGACACTGCTGGGGTATCTTCCTACCACAGTACCCCAGGGGCAGGAAGGGTGGAAGAGGATGGGTGTGGAGAAGCGTTCCTTGTCTCCCTGCTTTGCTCACGCTGCTCTTTTGCTCCCCACAAAACCTGTGGAAAGAGCGAGCTCTTCGTGCCTGCTTTTGCTTTTCCCCACAAGCTTGCTCTGCCAATATTGCTGCCAGCTTTAATCTGCCGTGAGGAAACACGCCATTCCTTCCACCACACGCTCTGTACATCGCCTGTTTCCTTCCCCAGTGCAGCAGGTTCTGCAGCAAGCCCGTTATTGCTCATCGTGGGTCGTCTCAGGTACACAGACAGACAGACTCCCCCCACCACCATCCCCTCCCCATTCCCTACTGCTTGTTCTGGTCTGCTCCCTGCTCTCCTATTTCACTTTCCCCCTCTCTGATCCTGTTCCCATGGAGACTCCAAGGCTCTGATGGTGCTGTTCCTCCCTCTGCAGTCTGACTGAGGGGATTGGTGGGATGATTTTTGGCTCACCTGGGCTGGAGTTGCACCCAACCCCAGAAGTCAAGGTGCAAGTTGCGGGAAGGTCAGTTTTGCCTCTCTGACTCCCTCCCAACAGGACATCAGCCTGTCGTCTCGCTTTGTTCAGCTGCTTTCCAGCCTCTCCCCATAGGACACCCTTTGGGAATGGTGCCCAAAGCTCAGCCTGGCGGTGGCACAGCTCGCCAGGGCTCCGCTCGTGCCATCACCAGGGACAGCCCTGGCTGCAAAAGAAAAATCACAAATATTTGTGCTTGAAATTTAAAAATCCGATCAAAATCAGCACCAGCTGGCTCTGGATCCGGGTGTGGGGATGCACCGCTGCCTGTGGCCTTGCTGCACTTACCCGCTCTGCTGCTGCAGCCGGGAGTTTGCCTCTTTGCCGCCTTTTCTTTCCATATGACACCTCATTTCTTGGTCCCTGCATGAAAGGTGGGCCCTGGCCTCGCTGGTTCAGCACATAAGCCAGGAGGAGGGCATGACACTTGTCTCTGGAAAGGTACCAGGGTTATCAGCGTGGTAGGTATCAAAACTCAAGATGGGGCTGCAAAGCAGCATGACCCTGGCACACCAGGGTTTCCTGTCCATGGGGCACCAGATGGGTATTTTCAGCTGACCTGCTGTCAGGGCAGATGATCCTAAATGGCAGTGTGCTGGTGGTGCCTTTGGGAACATGTTCCCTTCTTCTGGTTGGGCTGTTCTTCCTTGGTCACTCTCCTCTTCATCCTCCTGTCCTGGGTCTCAAGTGGATGATTATGTGCTGGGGAAGGGGATTAAAGGAGGTTTTCTTCTCTGGAGATGCAGCCCGCTTAGTACCCTCTTCATCCTCCTTCCTCTTCCATGTCCTAGGAGACACGAGCTACAATTCAAGTCAAGGGGGACATTAGTGTCCTGTGCTCACTGGAGGAGGTGGCATGCTGTTGAGCAGTCTCTTCATCCTGGTTGGTTTGGATGCATTGAGTTTATTCATTTTGACATTTTAGACAAGAAGCATTATGGTTTTTAATGACAAACATGGGCTTGGATGTTCTGTGTTCTCCCCCCCAAATGTCAGTACTGTGGCTTTTTTGATGGGAGTGTGTTTGCCAAAATTCATCCCAGAGCTGCAGCCTTCTCCGTAAAACACGAGTTTGGTTTTGTCCAGTTCCAGTGTGTAGGTCATTAATGCTTGCCACAAACCCCTTTCACTGGTTTTGGAATGAGAGCTGGCTCCAGTGCCAAGGCTCTCACATCCCTCTGCTCCACACGGAGTGAGTGCCATCCATCTCCCTGCCCAGCTAAGCAGAGACTGAGCATTTAATACTCATAAATCACTGATCTCAGAACCGTTCGGAGGTGAAAGTCTATGGAAAAAGACAGCTCCGTAAGGATCTTCCCCAAGACTCTGGTGTCTCCAGAAATCTTCCAACAAGATAAATCAGTGCCTTATGGAAGGGACTGGTGCGAGGAACAACCCACCCTTGTCCTCCCAGGCTGGTAGTCTGTGTGTCTCTTGGTGTCATGGTGTACCTTTCCTGTGGGGTGGTGAGATGGCAAAGGGGTGTTGCTCCCACATAGGAGGCAGAATGGGGTACCCCATCCCTTTTCAGGCATTTTGGGACAGATTTCACTTTATCAACGGGGGATCTTCTTGAGAGGGTTGAGGTAGATGTGAATCCCAATGGCTCTGCTGGACACCACTTCCAGGAAGGTGGAACTCAGAAAAGCTTGTGCTGGACTTGCTTCATGAGGTTTTTGCCTGTTTCCCAGCCCTTGTCTCCATCCCCACTGGTGTCACCCACAAGCATCAGCCTCATTTCAGACACCAGCTGCTGATGATCCTCAAGTTCAGCCTCCTTTTCTGGTCCAGATGCCACCAACCTTTAAAACCTGAGACTGGCATCCAGAGGTGCTGCTTCTGCTGATGGAGAAATGGAGCCCATCCTTTGCCTCTCCCCACATTACACATGACATCTGTCTCAAAATTGCTTTTACTGTTTCTGTAACCTCTGTGCTCCTGCAACACTGCTGTCCTGGGTTGTGACCACCTCCACCACCTGCAACGTGGCTTGTCCTGCTTATGGCTGCCTCTGAGGGGCAGGATGTGATCCATGAAAGAGGGACACAGCAAATCCTCAAAAGCACAAGCAGCTGCATCATTTGTGCTGAAAATCAATGTTAGAGCCCTGCCCGTTGTTTGTCTCATGGCTGTTTCTTCAGCCTGATGCTGTAGGTTGCCTTGGCAGAATGGAGATGTGGGCGATGACGGTGGCCTCTTCTATACCTGGGGCTGTGGCTGCTGTTGATGTGCTGTCTGCTGAAGCACCAAAAGCAGCTCCTCGAAGTTAAGGCAGCCTCATTTCCTTTCTGCTTTCCCACTTGGCTCCTCTGGGGTCAGCACACCATTTTTGGCTTATTCCCTTGGGCTTTTTGTCCAGCTCTTACTCATAAATGTAGTATCTTCATTAGCATTTAATCAGCACGATGGAGCAGCAGCACACAAAGATGCCTTGCTTCAGAGGAGAGGCACCTGTGGTCTGCTGGGGCAGCACGTGCTCATCAGAGCTTTGCATGGAGAGCGGATGTTCCTTGGGGTGAAGACGATGACCTCAACCCAGCTCCTTTCTGCTGCCCATAAATCACATTAGAGCATATCAAAGCCCTGAACTGTCAGCGCTACCTCGATGTAAATACTGTAATTATCCTAAGTGAAATTAACAGTTTATCAGACTTCCTGTGTTGAATCTTTTTATTACAGGCTGCTTTTCTTTTTTCCATCACAGATTTGATTTGCCGTAGACTTTACGTGTCTCTGGATTATAAATCTCTGGCTTTCAAACACTACCTGACATCATGATCTGTTGCAGCAGCAAACTGGCAGCTGCTCAGAGGCTTATTTTGCTGAGGAGAAGGCTTTTTTTCCTGGCTGCCCTGAAATTTGCTGCTCCCTTGCAAACAAGGTTTGCCCATGCAATGAGTGATGCCAGATCCGTACCAGTCATAGGATAGTTTGGGTCGGAAGGGACCTTCAAAGGTCATCTAGTTCAAAGCTGCTGCTACAAGCAGGCACATCTTCAGCTAGATCAGGCTGCCCAGAACCGCATCCAGCCAAAGTCCTATGGGATCCAGGTGTGGATGCAAACCTACACAGCTAAAGAAATGAACCCACATCAAGGAGCATATGGGTGGTGAGTGTGGGGGAAGGGCTCAAGCCTTCCTCCTCCCCAGAAAGCAACAGTGCCATACAGTGAACACAAAGATGATCTTTTCAGTCCACCATCCCCCCCAGCAACTGCCATGAGGGATGCCTCCATGTTAGGTGAGGTTACTGAGAGAAGCTGCCAAGGCAGGAGCTTCAGAGAGGAGCCTGCACAAAGCTGTGCCAGCATCCAAAGTTATTTAAAACGCAGCCAAAGCTTTCTAATGATCATCTCAGGCTGCAGAGCTCAACTCATGTGAAATAACCTTTTCTCTTATTAGTTCTTCTCGCCTATCAGGACAGATGCCGCTGAGCAAAATTACTCCAGCAACGGGGAAGGGCTCAACAAAACCCAGCGCTGCGTTTCCACCTCCCTGCAGCAAGAGCAGGCAGTCTGCACACCACGAGTTACAAGTGGTAGATTAAGAGAACAAGGGGCTGTGCTTCAAACGCACACACAGCAATGAGCCTTTTCTCACATGTGTCTTTGCACGGCATCAGGAGACAAGCAGTGTTATTGCTTTTGTCCCAGCGGAGCCCGGTGCAGCGGGTTCGTCTCAGATGCTTTTCCTACCTTTGCCTCTCAGCCTGTTTGGTGCCTTCCGCCAGCTCCACGCCTCCTGAAGGTGATTCAGAAAATGAAACGTGAACAAACAAATCTCGTTTTAATAGCTTGCCTTGGCTAAGGCCTAGGAATATAGCTGTGTTATTATCATGAGCTGGAATGCAAGGCTGTTTACTTCATTAGTAGGAACGACAACAAAATAGCAGCTCACAGTGTTGGCAAGGGTAGAGCCAGAACTAAAATATTGCATTCTAAACAGACAAAGACCTGGAGTAAACTCCTTGTTATGGATCTAAAATAATTCTTCTTGGACAAAATAAGCTCAGAAAGCTCCAATGGTTTGTGAGAGGCTCCTTAGGAAGTGGGGTTTTGTCCAACCTCTGAATGTGCGAGTCTGAGGAGATCCCTTCAGGCAAGAGCTGGGGGCTGAACTCTGGCCTTCACTGGCAAGTGAATGCTTAAAGGTTGGAGACCGAAGGCCAGAACTAAAACTATCAACTGAAGAGAGTTTGCAGTTGGGACTGGCTACAGTTCTGGAACCAGAACTGGCATTGAATTCGTGTTTCCATTCCCAGCCATTGAAAAAGCAGAGCTGAAGAGCTGCAGGTAGAGTAAAGTAAGAGTAGGCTGAATTCCTTATTATGGGACTAATATAACCAGGTTGGTTTTGGTTTGTTTCAATTTTTTCATTAAGTGGCTTTCCATACAATTTTGAGAAGCCTTTTCCCTGATTATGGATAACTTCTTACAAGGAGGAGACTTCATTCGCCAGATGGACCTGGAGCAGGTCCCCCAGCAATGTGGACGCAGAGTGGTTGCCTTCATGTACAAAACATGAAGATAAAAAAGTAGAAGATCTGCAGTAAAATCTGTTTATTCTTGGAGGAGAAACAGTGTTTGTCTGGTTGCAACAACGTTATGTCCTTTGGGTTTGTTCCAAATTCCCAGCCTATCTTGGGCTGTGTTTTGCACCTTCAGTTGTTCAAGCTGTCCCCAGGAACATACCTAAAAGCAACGTGTGCTGTACTTTAAGCATCTAAAATGTCATCCTCTCCCTCCTCAGTCCACTGCATCCATCTTTTAAAACAGCTCCTCAAACAGCCTCCGAAGTGAGGAACCTGTCCCCACGTGGGATTTTGAGTTTCTCTCTATGTGCTCTACACTGGGTCCATCCGCCCTGCTCCACACCTTCCCGTTCCACTGCTTTCTGTGCACTTACAGGCACTGATTCAAGACCCCCTGTGCTCACCTGCCCCAGGAGGTGGCTATGGGAGGTAAGCAACAAAGATATCCACCAGCTTCAGGGATCAGCTGATGCAGACAGCATCCCAATGGGCACCGCGCTGGGCCAGGCTGCACCACCTCCGACACAGTGCACCCAGGAAAATTGCTTGCTTTCGGGGTGATGGGTCCTCCTGCCCCCATTTAAAACTGCTATGAGCGAGGAACATGGCTGCATGTGCTTACTGCAAGTCGTGTGTGTTCATGCCTTGAGGAGGGGATATGGCAGAGCTGCTCTGGCACCCTTCTTTCCTTGTTTTCATCACCATTTTCCCCCACGCCACTGCTTTGGGTTCAGCCGCAGCAGAAGCGTTGTGGTTTAACCCCGTCTGGCAGCCAAGGACCACACAGCCACTCGCTCACCACAGTGGGATGGGGAGGAGAATGAGGAAAAGTGTAAAAGGCCATGGGTTGAGGTAAGAACAGTTTAATAACTGGAGTAAAGTACAATAATAAGAACAAATAAGGAGAGAGAGAAAGTAATAAACAAGTGATGCACAATACGAATGCTCACCACACACTGACCGATGCCCAGCTCATCCCTGAGCAGCAATCGGCCCCTTCCTGCTAATACCCTGGTTTCTATGCTGAGCATGATGCAGTGTGGTATGGCATGCCCCTTTGGCTACTTTGGGTTAGGCATCTTGGCTGCGCTCCCCCCTGCTTCTTGTGCCCCTCCTTGCTGTCAGAGCGTAAGAGAATGAAAGTTCTTGGTTGGGGTAAACATTACTTAGCAACAGCTAAACATCAGTGTGTTATCAGCATTGTTCTCAGAGTGAAGCCAAAGCACAGCACTGCAGCAGCTTAATAGAAAAAAACTAACTCTATCCCAGCCAAAACCAGAACAGTAAAACATACAGAGGCTTGAGAAGACAAAGTAATGCACATCTGGAAAGGTTGAGCTTTGAGATACTTAGCTCACGGGCATGGTTGTGTGCAGAATGGTGTTCGAAGGACAGCAGGAAGAGAAACACATGCAGCGAGTCCTGGCTCTGCCCTTCTGAAAGGGCTGTGTGCTGCAGGGAGAGCTGAACATCTCAGCAACACCCGCACTCTCTCAGTCTGACTCTGTGGCCTTTCTAGGACGTGGGGCTCAACCTCCACCTCAGCTTCCTCATCAGCAGGCCTGGGAAAGCAACATGAGCATTGGTAGCATGGGGCTAGAAACGATTACTCAGAGTCTACAGCGATTGGCAAAGTGCAGCACAAGCGCTTTTATTATTTAGGTGCTAAACATGTATGGTGGTTATTCAGTGCTCCTGTGTTTGGGCTGCTTTCTAAGTTTGGTTTAAGCTGTATTCAGCTCTGAGGACACAATACAAGAGGGACGTGGACCTGTTGGATAGAGTCCAGAGCAGGGTGCTGAAGGCGCTCAGAGGGCTGGAACAGCTCTGCTGTGAAGAACTAGGCTTGTTCAGCCTGGAGAAGAGAAGGCTCTGAGGAGATCTTAGAGCAGCTTCCAGTGCCTAAAGAGAGCCTACAAGAAATCTGGAGAGGGACTTCTAACAAGGACATTGTCCTTGACAGGAGAAGGGGGAATGGCTTTAAACTGAAAGAGGATACATTTAGATGAGATATTAGGAAGAAGTTCTTCCCCGTGAGGGTGCTGAGGCCCTGGCACAGGCTGCCCAGAGAAGCTGTGGCTGCCCCATCCCTGGCAGTGTTCAAGGCCAGGTTGGACACGGGCTTGGAGCAACCTGGTCTGGTGGAAGGTGTCCCTGCCCGTGGCAGGGGGTTGGAGCTGGATGAGCTTTAAGGTCCCTTCCAATTTAAAGCATCCTATGATTCTATGATCTTCATCTCAAAGCATGTCCTGACTGGATGGATTAGTCCTCCAGGCCATGGAGGTTTGCTGGGGAAAGACAGCCTCAGGCAGTCATTTTCTTAGCTCTGAGTGAGGAGCCCTGTCAGATAAAACCGAAGCAAGCAGTTAACCACTCCTGATCGCTTGTTTTGCCATCAGTCTGTGTGTCTTCTTTCACAAAGGTTTCCCAACCTCCACTTGGGCACTTGCAACTCCCTTGTCATCCTGGCAGATGATGGAGGCTTTTCTCTGGTAAAGGAACTCACTTTGGATCCAGCTTCTTTAAACTACTCACTTCCTCTTGATATCTTCTTTGCTACTATCTCCTTGAGCAAGTGAAAGTAATTAGTCTGTTCTTGCAAGATCTGTTGCCTACTCCTTCCCCAGGACTGACATAGCACTGCAGGGACCAGGGGGTGACTAAGGGCTTTGCTACAGAGCAGACACCAAAGTTGCATGTCATATAGCGGGAAATGCTAACCCTAATGAAACAGTTTCAGGACTCGGTGTTTCAGCAATCAATTACTTCTGGTCCGGAATGAATCACCCTGGAGCTGCTACAACCTCTGGCAGCTGCAGCAAAGTGGGAAATGAGCTGCCCTGCAGCCACCAGAGCCCTTCCACCACCTTCTCCATGGCCATTCCCATCTCCCAGCCAATGTTCTCTGCAGCAGCAGCAGTGTGAGTACTGCAGAGCCACAAGTGCTCTGCTTGCTCCATGTCTCCAGCATGATGCCCAGAGCCTGTCTAGTATAGTAGAGCATCATGGACTTACTAGATGACACCAGAAAAACAGGAGAGAGAATCTCTAGCTGGGAGGTCTTATAGAGGGGTCTCTAGGCCAGCACCAGGTCCCCCTTGAGCCTGTGCAATTCTGTGATGACTGCATCTGCCGCTGTTGGACATCACCATTCTTAGAGGGGCAAAGGGATTTGACAACCCTAAAAGCAATAAACTCCCAACTGGAGTAAAAAGGGTTGTGGGATCAGCCTTGCTCGGTAAAGCAATGAAACAGGGATCACAGCAGCTTGAGAGGCAGCTGAAAGTCAAAACGAGTTCTGCAATCTGTTGTTGCAGTGATGCGGGCAGCCTCGCTGGCTGGTGCTGGGGTTTAAAATGTCCGCAAGGTGCTTTGGAGGAGCTGAGCTCAGATATTTACTCAGGGACCATGCTGCAGCATCCCAACTCGTCCCTGCTTTGTCCTAATAGCATAAATGACCCCAAAACAACACACATCTCTGGGCAGAAAGGGGTCAAACATGATCATAAAATCATAGATCATAGAACGGTTTGGGTTGGAAAGGACCTTAAGATCATCACTACCCCTTGTCCTGTTGCTGCAATCATCATTGAGGTCTCCCACCAGCAGCATTCTGCACATGGTTTCTCTGCTTGGCACATGCACTGTTAAACAGTGGATGGGAGATGTGACCTCTTCTGCAGCGCAGAGCACCCTCTGGCTCCCCAGGACTGTTTCATGCCCCACTGTGCCGTGAAAGCTCTGTAAAACAAACATCTGAGAAGCTGCTGCAGGGTGAGCTTGTGCCTCAGCCCAATTAAATGGTGGTTTGGGGCTGAGGCGGCGATAGTTTGAAACTGGGTCCTTCAGCGAAGATAGATAACCAGAAGATGTTTGTTGTTCATAGCTGGAAACACACTGTTTATAAGAAGAGATTAAAATAGCACTCAAGAATGTGATAATTCATTGTTTTGTCCTGAATTCAACTGCTTATCTTTCAACCGCCTAGATGAAATGCAAGTAAAATTGGGATTTTTCAAACTGACTCTTTATTCATAGTAGAGGATAAGGGCAACACTGAGCCAGTGTACTGAGCTCTGCCACAGGATAATTGTGGGGTGGGGGAGATATTAATTCCAGTAAAAGACCCTGGGCTGCAATGAGTTCAACCCCTTTCATATTTACAGTCCTTCAGATATCCCAGAACTTTGGAAGCTTACAAAACACTGTGTCCACTTCTACATTGTTTTATAAGTGGCTAGATAGATAGATAGATAGATAGATAGATAGATAGATAGATATCTTGGAAATGATGCTCCAAGCTCAACTGATGGGGAGCAGGGGCTGGCTTTGGGGTGAGGTGACATCTAAACCTGCATGCAGGCATTTTTCATGTGAAATGCTGCCTTTCAGCTTCTCCTTTCCCCCTGCTATGTTTCCCTAAACAGCCTTGAGGCCCTTCGCTTAGGAGCCAGGCAGTGCTGAGCAGAAGCCAGCCATGCAGCAATGCCCCAAGAGGGTTTATTTTCCTCTTTTCTTTTTCTTTCCTGGATGATGAATGAAGCAGCTCTCTTATGAGCAGCAGTTGTTTGCATTCTTCCTAACAAAAGCTGGGCTTTCCTCTGATGCTAGTAATCTTGTCACTAACACGTGCAGACAGCCAGAGTACTTGAAATAGCTTTTTAGCAACATCTGGGCCAACTTGAGCGTGCTCGTTGCTGGTAGGAGCAGCCTCCCAAAAGTCAGCACAGTGCCACCACAACAGGGAGGCGACTTTTCAGTGCTGCCTTCTTCAGTGAGGCAAACACCATGCAGTGCTCCCTGCAAACCTCAGGTCTAGGACTGGGCTGTGTCACACCATTACCCTTCATCTTGCTGATGCACATCTGGGCCTCCAAGGTGTGCGGGGTGATCAATAAAAGCACCTAAGACCAGTCCTAGTTATCCCAGACATGCAACCAGGCTGTCTGCATTTGAATTTGTGCTGTTTAACAATTTAAGGTGATGTTTTCTCTCTGAGCATCTCTGTGCCAGCTCAGTATTTCATTAATTTTCTGAGGGGCAGCACTTGGCCTTGGTCTCAAATATGTGGCAAGCTCAAGACCAACATTTTTCCACATTCCCATTTGCAAGTGCAGGTTACCCTGAGGAGGGGCACAGCCATCAGGGCTGGCTTCTGCCAGGTATTTGCTGGTGTAAATAGGAAGAGACCTCCTTCAAGGAGCCAGTTTTGTCAGCCACTATCCTGCAGTTGAGCATTGCCCTACGGGATCACAGTTGGTGCTTGGGCAATAAGGTGGGCTTGGGGCAGGCTGTGATTGCAGCAAGCTCAGCAACACAGAACAAAGCTGCCAGCAAACCATTAGCTGTGACTGAAAATGGTGAAGGACGCAGAACCGTTTTCTTGCCCCAGCAGAGCCTTCATGAAAGGTTACTCAGCAGCATGAGCTGCTGTGACCTTCTGCTCCCATCATGGCTCTGCCTCGTACCCAGGGAGGAGCATCCTGGTGCTGGGTGCAAACCTGTCCTCCATCCCTTGTCCCAGATCTCTTCTCACTGCCACACCTAGGACTAGACGAAAAAGAAAGGTCCTTTCCAGACGGACTCAAGCAAACAGATTCCTAATGTTTTGGCTCTGTCCATAAAACAGGAAGGTTTATCAAAACCCTAGGAAGCCCTTTGCCATTTAAGCAGCTTTATTTTACAAGACCAACTCCAAGAGCATCATGCCATGCTCTGTAAGTAAAAACGCTACAAAGTCTAAAACAAGTAGTTTGTTTTGGCTGCCTAGAATGAACGAACACTAGTAACCAAACTACATGAAAACACAACGAAAACCACAATCCTTATTTCCTTTATTTGAAAGCATTCTGAGCAGAGTTCAGTTTTTCTCCCCAGTAGTCTCTTGATTCCATGTCTTTATACATTCTCATTCTTAATCACGCAGCATCTCTTCTTAAACCACATGTTGAGAAATAAGATTTCCTCATTGATCATTTCAAGCCTACAGAGCAAACCATAATTTCCCAATCAAACAGCTCTTCCCATGGCAGGACCTGGATGCAAAAGTTTGAAAGGCAGCAAAGGTAGAGAGAGATTTCAATGCCTTTGACAGCAAAAGTACTACCATTAGTCAAAGTTGAACAGCTCTTCACCTCCTTCACTTGGAGGGTGTGCCAGAGGGGTCGAGCAGCTGGAGGAACATGCAGAAGACGAGGAATAAAACCCCTCTCTGAGGGACAGGCAAAGAAGGAGGCAGATGCAACTTGTGAACCTTTGTTAATGTAGTCGTAGATCAGAAGTGCTACAACCTGTCAAGTAAAAGCATTAACTCCTTAGTTAGCAGGAGCGACTGCATCTTCAGGTAGGCAAAGGTGCGTGGGGTTGCCATGTTCACACTCTGAGGCTTCACATTCGTTGCTTCTTCTTTCTGTTCATCCTCTAGTTGGGCTGGGAGCATCAAAAGGGGGATCTCCCCACAGCCACCCACAGGGCTGCTCCAGGCCAAAACTGCCTTTATGCTGCAGACCCTGAAAGGCTCCTTGTCCATCCTGAGCAGGCCTCCTGCTCCTCTCACCGCCGCAGGCCACCCTGGCTAGGTCATAATGAGCAATTTGATTGGGTTTGCATCCTAAACAGGTAGCAAAGTAAAGATTTTTCTCTTTCTCAGCAATGTACTTGGAGGACTGCAACAATGATGCAAAATGGGTATAAAATTGACAAAACCTCACTTTTAATTGTTAAAATGTAAAAGGATGCAACAGCAGACTGCAAAGGTTTCTGAAAGTTTTTCTTCACAGTGTATTGTTTCCCTCTTGAATTCAAAACCACCCACTAGCAATTTGAATTAAAATCCCTGGAAATATAAAAGCTCCAGAAGTGTTTCTGATTGAAATAGGTGGACAACAGATTGTAAAGCTGCACAGAGTCACCATAGCGACCAGGCTTCCAAAAGGATGCAGGGGAGCCTCAGTCCCCGGGAGCATCACCAGCATCCACAGCGCCAGAAGAAGCATGAGCATCCTGAAAAGGGGGTTGGGGTTGCCCTTCACAGGGAGCCATCCATGTAGGGGCAGGCAGGAGGTTGTGCAGACAGGGTCCTCCCTGCTGCCCCCTTTGCCAAAAGAGTCATTGGGCAGATGTGGGGATTTTGGGATCTTGGGAAAGAACCTTCAGAAATGTGACAGGACAGCCACCAAGTCGTGACGGCCACGTCGGGGCACCCCAAGATTAACCAAGGGCAAAGGAGTTCCTATCAACAGAAAAAGGAAGACAATAAGAGCCAAGGCAATCACAGACCAGTCAGCTAAACTTTAACAAATTACAATTTCATATTTAACAAATAATCGATTTATTTGTAAACATCCAGCAGATGCCAATAAGATGAGAAGCGGCCACCTTGGATTTTTCAAGAGCAAGCCATACCAAACTGACCTTCTTTCCTCCTAAAGCACACTAACAGCAGGCTCTGGGTGAAAGGAAAAAGTCCAGAGGTGCTGCAGCTCACCTCCAGCACAGCCTCACACGACTGTGTGCCTAAATCAGGCACAGAAATCCTACTGAATGAGACTAGTAAAAGACTGGTTCCAGTCTAGACTAGGTGTAGAAGACCCTGTGCTATCCTGGTCTTCATCAGCACTTCGTTTTCATAATTAAAGGCTTTACCAAGAGAGGCTGAGCCAGGATCCAGCCCAGTCCTGCGCATGGCTTTCATATAAATCGTCTGCCTGAAAGAAGAAAGATCGGGTTTGTTAAACCTGCAGATGACCCAAAGCTGTGTCAGGCTCCAAGTAACACCGATAACTCTCCTAAAAATAATATAAAAGATGCTTTATAAAATAAAATAAGACATTCAAATTTTGGGTGTGCTTACTAATAGCATCTTGAAGAGACTGAATATACATATAGATGAGATCAGTCAAAATCCTTAGCTACATATCACCCTAAATCAGGAAATTGCTTCCTACCAGAGCACTGTGCAGAGCTCACCTCCTGATTTGTGCTGTCTCTGCAAAAGGGGAACCAGAGCATCTTTCATTTTACATTTTCATTTTTCATTTTTAAGGCCCCCATTTCACCTCAGGCAAGATACAATTCACATGGGTGAGAAAGGAATGTGAAAAGCCTTTGCTGTGTTACCAGCAGGCCTGGAGTCTCCATGAACTGGGAATTCAAATACATTCTGACCCTTGCTTGGGCTGCAGGTTGTGGGATGAAAATAGGCCTGAATTGCAGTTGATCCTAAGGAAACCTTAATGGTCAAATACTGATTAATGTAACAGGGTTTTGTAGTTTGTAGGTTATCAGCCATAAAAGTAAGTAAAAAAATTACCCCAAGTTAGGTCCCAAATTCTTTCCCATTAAAAGTGTTCACAGTATTCTAACAACTGCTGGCATGACTGAGGAAAACGTGCTCAGGAGAAAGTGTGCTGAGCAGCACACCAGGTATTTTTCTGAAAGCTGATTTCTGCTGACAGCATGTTATACTCCCTTCGCTTGTGCTGCAAGGCCGGCATCTGCCTTACTGGCAAGGCTTCCACCCATACGTGTCTGTACTTTATATTACCAGCGAAGATTTGATCCGGTAAAATTAAAGGTCATTTCCTGATGGGACTTTCCACCCCAATTTGTAAGGGACCTGGATGACAGACATCATCTGAAACACCAGAGTTCACAACTGGTCTGCCAGCCCTACAGTTTGAACCCATGGCTGATTTAAGTAGAGGATACACCCATACAAATGATAATGATGTGGGAACCTGGTTCTTTTGTATCATCTGTTCCCCAAAATTAGAACACCCCTCTGCTTTGCAGTGGATAATCCATGCAGAGGAAGATGAACCGGCCTCAAGTGAAGGCTCTCACCAGGCTGGGCAGGCTGCAGCTTGCTCCAGGACCATGTCAGACTCCAGGCTGTGCACTTGGAGGAAGCCCTCAGTGCTGTCCTCAGCATAACAAATACGTATGTGAATTAAACCCTCAAGGAAAGACGCAGATGAAATGGCATTGTCCATTTTTACCTCTGTTTTAATGAACTGAGTCCCTCACTTTCTGTTTTCCTGATTTTCTGTTGGTATGAATGGGTGATCAGGGCATTGGTGTGAAAAATACCCTTGGAGGACTACTAAAATGAAGTTGTAAGTGAATTAGAGTGGCAGATTTTGGAGCTGAAAACGAGATTATTCGTAAGTAGCTGGTCTTACCCTAACCACCCCTTCTGCTTCAGTAGTGGAGGAAAACTGGGCCATTTGTGAAATGAGGAATATACAGACAATAAATCTTTTTAAGCTTTTATTAAAAAAGCTTAAGGTTTAGGGAAGATGTGTTAAAGGGAAGTTACTGTGGAGATACCTATCATGTTACTTCCCCAAACAGAGCTAAGACAAGATTACCGTGCAAGCTGGGTCATATAGCTTGGCAAAAAAAACAAAGACGACTGGAGATCCCTCTTTGAAGTGGGGGAGATAACTCCTTAGAAGGGAGGATATATATATCCTTGTATCCTTCGAAGATCTATGTCCATCAGAGGGGTCACTGCATCTGCTGGAAAGCTTGCTGGGGTTTTAGCCTGAAAACACGCTGCCTCCTCCTTGAAATGTCCCTAGACAAGATTAAATCTAAGTAGTTCCTTCAGTGGCAACTTCACAAATCACTTTGATAGACAGCTATATAATCTGATGACTGTTCATGTGAATCTATCTATTTATTGATTTGATCTTAATCATTATCTCAGTGTGATCCCTTCATTGATCTGTCGTTAATTAGCTTAGTAAAAATAATGAATTAGTCTAACAATATCCTTGCTCAGGTGTGCCTTCACCTGCTCATCCTTTTTAATCTCCTCTGCAGTGAATGTGCAAGGTAGGTTTACCCTATCAAATAGTCACTGAGGTCACAAACCTGAGGGCAGCGGTAAATTTGGGTAGGGCATATGTAGGCAGCTCAGCTCTGCAGCTCTCCAGCCAACACCTCACACACCCTGTGAATAAACTCATGTCCAGGCATGTTTGGTATTCAGCATCTCTCAAAGACATCCTGTTGCACTGCTGAACAAGGGGCATAGGAGGGCTTCATCTCAGAAGAAGTCAAACTTTTCCAGGACATTTTTCTGCATGCTGTACCACCAAGGAGGAGAGAACAGGACATCCTGGGCCCCACACTGAATGATTTATCCTTCCTTAGCTTACACTGGTGAGCACACAGAGTTCTGACTCCTTAAAGTTCTTAGGGAAAGAGCTGCACTTAAGTAAACTGAAAGAGAAGGTGAGATTTTACTAACATATGATTGGGATCATAAGCATCCCATTCTGTTCTTTATTTTTCGCATTATCATAGTTCTTGGATACCAGGAGAACTCACACCCCTCTCTGGCGTAAGTACCACAGACAAGCAAGTCTTGATGGACTTTTATGTGAGATGGATGGGTGGTGGAAGGAAAGGAGCATCTGAAATCCCACAAGAAGGCTCTCCATTGGGTGTTTGCACCCAGACAGCTTGAAATTTTGGGCAGAAGGAATGAGATTTCATGCTTGGCACAGGATGGCAGTGAACAGAGAGAGAATGAACTGGGCTGGTGCTCATAGAGTAACCGTCAGAGCACACGCTCCCGCTGCTCTCAGTGTCCAGGTGACTCTTCTTATAGGGCTGATGATCTCAAATTCAGATCAACTGCATACCATGACAGAATCAGCAGCAAAAACCTCACATATTACAGAGGCCATCACACCATGATCAAGTAAGTGATGTGGCTTTCCTGATCACTCAGTCAGCTAATCTTGTTCTTTACAGATATTGCTACCTGTTAGCCTTGCTGGGAGGTCAGAAGACACCACCTAAACTGGCTTAAAAAATATAAAAAGGCATTTTTTGTTTCTTTTTACTTGAGTAGCTGTTAGAGGCCTGGTTTGAAGCCAATTTAAGTCAATGGCAGGATTTAATTGGGCTTTGTTTCCAGGCTTGGCAGCAGCCTCTTTTAAAATCATTCCTCTGCTTACAATCAAGACTTGTCCCTGCCAGATTTTGTTCACTTCTGCCTAGGTTAGGCACCGGGACGGGTGGATGACCGTCACTGCTGCAGTCGCACACTGCTCGTGCTGTCCTGGAACTTGAAGCCAGGCTGCTTCACTGTTTCCACTGCGACTGCAAATGCAGGAGAGGAGCTGGGAACGAATGGAGCGATGCAGAGTCGGGGAGGGAGGGGTTTGGTGGCTGGGCTGGAGTTAGTCACCGCCGACTTCCATTTCCAGATCATGAGGAAGGACTCAAGCCATTTTAGGCATTTTCTTGGACTTCTTCCTCAGCTTTTAATTGAAATGCCCAGGAGGGACGGAGGAATCCACAGGCCCATTTTGCACCGATATGGGATACTCCTACACAAGCTTAGACGCACTCGCCCTTTGTACTGTAGTGTCTGACCACTGTTATTAGCCCTTGGCTTGGCTCCTTCACATGGGAACAGGAGATCTCCCACACATCTCACCTGGAAGCTGATGTACTCATCTGTGAATAGAGAGACACTCACCTCAGTGCAAACAATTTTAAAAGATTTTTCTTTCGGGGGTTAAATATGCCAGGATGGATTGAATATTCTAAACAAAACACATTTAATTTCCATACCTTGAGGTGTATAAATATACATATGTATTTATACATATTTATCTGTCGCAGTGTCACATATATGAAGACACGAGTCAGCAAACTGCAAAATCACAAGAGGCCTCAGGCACCTTTGTTTCTTTTCAGTCGGAATTCAGATGCCGACATCTAGCAAAGCAAACAAGAAAAAACACCACCTGCGTAGCTGCCAAGACAACCGGCACATCCAGCCACAGACTTTTCACTACACTACTCGCTCTGGTGGTTGAAGTTTTGCATCTCCCCTTGCCCACCAGCACCATCCTTTTAGCCACAGCAGCTGTTTGGGACGTCACCACCAAGATGTCCTGGGGGAGGCAGGCAGCAAGCATGCCAGGAGCATGTCCAGGCAGAATTCCTTCTGTTCATTGTTGTGGGGTCCATGTTACCACCTTTTTTCTCTTGCTGAGACAACTGCTTTTCCTTTGTCCAGAGGAATACAGGGCCCTGGTTGCCCAGGGAAGCTTCTCCTGGGGTCTGGTGCTTGGGCCTGCAGCACCAAGCAGAATGACCATGGCCAAACCTCTTCCTACAGGGCCCAAACAACACCTGCACAAAACATTTACTCATCACACAAACAATGGTGAAAGAACGAAACTTTCTGTCATTCTGTGATGTCAGCTGTGCCTTTCATGCTTTGTGTATTGCTTTCTTGAAGCCGGTTTGTAAATAGCAACAAATTTGCAGTCATGTAAATAGTAACAAAAAAGGAGTAATGTCAACCTTGAAGTGATTACTTTTCTGATCACTATAAAAGCTCTCTATGTTCCCCCCAAAGTTACCTAAATGTTTCTCTAGCTCTAACAAGACAAACAAGTCCTTGCTGCCAAAATACTGTGCCAACCACAACTTTGACTTCTCACCGGGGTCTGCTGGTGTATGGAAGTTTTTTAATGGCCAGTCCAGACATTCCAAAAGTTTTCAGCTTTAATCCCAGATGGTTGCACCCTTATTGCAGTGCCTGTGCTGGACCAGGCAGCCAGCCCTCCCCTGACATTCCAGTGACAGGCTGTGTCCACCTCTATGCATTTAACCTAGAGTGTGCTGTGGCATCCCTCTCCCATGCCTGTCCTGAGATCAAAGGGAAGGCATTTGAGATGGCATAAGGTGTTGGAGTAGCATCGCAAAATATCACAAATGGGCTCATAAATGGGCTCATAAATCAGCTCATACACCAGCCCTGCTCTGCAGAAATTATCTTGCCAGGGCTTCAGACAATGTGAGAGCAGCAGGAGGAAAAGTATGAGGGCTCATCACAGATTCTGCCTTTTTGCTGCTCTCTGGGTGGCTTTTAATAGTGTAACACTAGCAGGGGCTGATGCTCCCTTCTCCGAGGCTGACAGGTCTCGTGCACGGGGCAATCAGAGGATGCAAACAGAAAGTCCAGGGCTGCCTGATGTTGTCGGTGTGCCTTGCTAGAAAATACCAAGAGAAAAAAAACCTCACAGGCATTGAAATGTGAGAGCTCATGGGAGAACTTCTGGGAAGAGAAGTGTTAAGCCCATATAAATTAGGAAGGTAAGGAACCGAGGATTAACCCTATTGTTTTACACAGAGTTGTCACCTTAGAATGTATTGGCTTTTAGTGTTTGTGGTTAATTATTGACTTCTATCTGGGTATTGAAGGAAAACACTTGCGGAGGGATTGCCTTTTCTGGCATGCCAAAAAGCCAAGAAAGTACAAGATCTTCTTGGAGAAAAGCAGAAAAGGAAAAAAAGAAAAGAAAACAAAAGAAACAAAACAACCAGACCTATATTTCTTGTGGAAAAATTTTCTTCCATGGCAACTGTAAAAACAGCTCGGACTGTGTTGATTAACTAAATGTATTATCCTGTAAACAACAGGGTCCCATTAGCTCACTCAGGCCAATACCCTCTGTACTGAAAACCTCTTTGATTCAGTAAATTTCTCTGCTGCAGAGTAAATTCCTGCCTGACCCTATCGAAGGAATCCCTTTACTATCTTGAAACATAAAAACTCATAAATCAGACAAAAATGTCATTCTTTTCCCCTTTTTGCATTTCGATTGCAGGCATCTAACAACACAAAGCAGTTCAGCACAGTGCTGTAGCAAATGAAAAAGAATTAAGGAATACTATGTGAAAAAAAGAACAGCAAAGGAAGGGAAGGTACAACAGAAATAAATGTATTCTGTTCTTTATAAGCACATGTGTTGACAATGGATTTGTATCTGTGGGACAATTCAGGAAACAAATGAAAAGATAAGTTTTGGGTTTAAGCTCAGCAGATTTCAAAGCACATTGTTTATACCTTCTGCAGTGCAGTAAAGCTTATCAAGAACTTTCCCATTGGATACCAGAGTCAAAAGAAATAGGAGGAATGTGAACAGCATGCTTCCTCCGGGTGGTTACAGTATCTCTAACTCTTTCAGCACAGACTTCTCATGTTAGCTTGAGCTCCATCTCACAATGACCACTTTTAGCAGATCATTGTAAATATAGTGCTGACCTGACCAAGTTGTTCAGAAATTTGCCATCATTTCACTCTCCGCAAGCTCAAAACATGTGGCAAGTTCAAGGGCTCTTAATTAAAAATATACTTTCACTCTAGAACCTCTTGCTTGCATCCCTGTAATACTCTGGGATAAATCAACTGCTGATGTAAATACATTAATTGCAGTGTAATTTCATTTAGAATATACAAGAGTACTACATTTTCATTTAATGATTCAAATGTGCTTTCTGTAAGGGGGAAATCACCTCCCTGTTACAGAGGGGAAAGCTGATTCTAGGAAGTGAAAGGCAGCAATATGGCCAGCCATTGGTAAAGCTGGGAGAGCACGCAAGCCTCTCGCTCTATTCCATGTTTGTGCTTCCAACATGAACCGGAATATGAAAACATTGTACGAAGATATATGCATTTCAGAGCACGAGATTTGGCTCTAGCTCACCAGACTGAAAGCTGTGGTATTCCTAGGCAGAGTGTACCTCTGCCCCTCTCTTATAATGAGAGGTCAATTTTTGTCTTTTTCTGTTTCGTTCTTGCAAGAGGAGACTGGACGGCATGTTTGCTAGGACTATAATGTTGCATTTGCTAATGAAATAAAGTGGTCTTTTTTGGAGAACTTCTTTTAAGCAGAACCATGTGTTCCAGGGAGGAAACATTCTTCTGGTAAACAGCTGAGCCTTTAACATTTAGCAACATAACTCTGTGTTTGCAGCTATTGAACACTGTGTGACTGAGGAAGCCGGCGTTTCTGGGAAGGAGGACTAAAAGCATTTTGCTTGCTGTCAGAAAGCCAGCCCTTTCTTTTATGTATACACTACATGCAAGAACCAGCTATTGGCTGGTTACTTCTTATGGGTTTAACAAAATTTGTCTCATATCAAGACACTGCTGGGTTTTAATGTTGATGCCGCTCTGAGCAATGTTCTCTGCTCCAGCATAGCTGGCTCTTGCTTTCCAAAAATATAGCAACACTCTGGCATTACTTGCAAAAATTGCAGCCTTAAATCATTTCCTCACCCCTCTGACCTGTGCCAGGAAGGACCCTCCACATACAGATCACCCCATTGGTTTGGAGAAGGGGGCCATTCCTCCTTCGCTCCCCAGGAACAGTGCTGTGAGAGCAGAGAGCTGTGGTGGCAGAAGGTAACTGGGGAACAGGAGAAATTACCTGCCAGACACAAGCAGCAGCCCTGGGAAGCTGAGGAAAAGAAGATAATACAGCTGGAAACTGCAGGCAGAAGCAGGACTAGAAGATGGGAGTGTCCCATCCCCGGCTCCTGCTCCCCACATCTGAGTCCCCCTCTTTCAGAGATGTTTGCGCAGCCACAGGGCTGCAGGGCAAATCCTGCTGAAGGAGACCAGAGAAGCTTCACTTAATATAAGTGATTTCCCGAGTGGCATTGGTGAGGGGAGGTGGTTGGTTGGGTGACTTTGGGATCACACACCGCTTCTCCATCCAGCAGCTGGAATTGAAGTCCACAGCCCTTGCTCCCTCTGAGCTGAGGGAGATGATTATTTTTCTGCCTGTTCGTTTCACTGAAGCTTGGATGCTGAGCTCTGGGTGTCACATTGACCCTTGCAGTACAAGAGGATCGTATCTGTTCCCTGTAGCACTCAAAGCAGCTGGGCATGCTTACCAATTTCAGTAAGTACCAGCTAAGGCCAAACAAGATCCCATGATAGAAGTTCAAGGCCCTGCCTTCCTCTTCTTACTTCTTTCCTGAGTGGATTCTCATTTTAATCAGACTTATGGTACTTTCATCCAGTTATCTCAAAGTACATAATGACTGCTGTAGTTACTAGCAATAATGAGCTAATCAGTTCTTCTTTCTTCTTTCAAGGGATAAATACTGCTATTCTTGCTGTAAGAAGTGAGAAACTGAGCCAAGGAAGAGCAGTTGTTGGGTAAATAGCTTTGGTTTACTTTTAATAGTGTAATCTTTTCCCGGTTTTATTTGTATAGTTTTACATATTTGCTTCATAGTATGTTCTGCATTCTATTATTGCTTATGAGTAATTTTGTCTGTTATTGTTTTGGCAGAGAGCATTTAGAAACAGTTGGTTGTGTGTATGTACTAGGGTTCACTTAAGAAAACAGCAGTGTTTTTAGAAAAATTAACAGATGCTGAAGAGGTTTTCTTTTTTGTTGTTTATATATATACATGATTTATCTTAATGTTGTTTTTCTGGGTTTTCCTTTTTCATCCTCCTTCTCTTGTGTAGAGGACCTTCATTTTAAGGAAAAAATATGAGTAGAATTCTTTTCTATTTATTTTCCATATACTCCAGCTTGCATTTAAGTCTCTGATATGGAAGGATAACTGAATATGACTTTCTAATATGTAAAGAACTAAGATATTCTACCAGTTTTGATGCTTGTAAGGCAGAGGTACGGTCTTACTAATATACTAGTTAATTGCTTATATCTGTAATTCATATTCAGAAGATGTATGTTGATTTGGTAGCATTAAGCAAAGAGTATGTTTCCCACAGCTAGGATATGCTTTCCTGAACTTGTTTGAAGGGCAGATAGACAGGTACCCAGAGCAGAGGGAAAGCTGCAACAAGAAAAAAGGACATTATTTGTTTGTCAGAATTTTCTGGAACTTAACAAAACTAACCGATCCATACAATACTCTATGGATTAGCAAATAACTAACCAGTTCTTTGATTTTTATCTCTCAGGCTGTGCTCCAGCAAGCACACATGTGCTTAGTTTTACTATGGCGAGTAGTACAGTGTGATTTCAGTAGAACTACGTGCTACATAAAACTAAGCACACAGGTAACTATTGGTAGGATTAAGTCTCTAGATAGGAACCAGTGCCACGAAACTCTTATTTGAAACATCTGCTTTGCTCCAAACTCGTTGTTTAGTAAGGGCCTGACATTTAGGTGTTTATGTGCACCTTGGTGTCTTTATAAAGCTGGCACTAATTCCTTATTGAATGGTGGATTAAGGGCCTCTAGAAAGTCTGAAAACCTTATATAGACTTAGTTCAGTCAATTTTTAATTCTGAGGAGACTTAAAAATCAAGTTAGTCTCAGCTGTGTTTTAAAAAGTGCTTCACAAGCAAGGGGAAGTCAATCTGACAAAATAAAAAAATGGAGGCAATATAAGACATATAACTGGAATATTTGGTGGGATTTAAGCAGCAGTAAGTGGCAAAAAAACTGTGAGAACCATAACATTGTTAGCCTTAATTCTCAGACTTTCTGCTCTCCAGCCTATTTTCCTATTGCTTATTTGTTCTTTCAAGGCTCCCTCCTCCTCTCTTCTAAAACATACGGGTTTACGCACTGCCTATGGCTCCATGACTTCTCCAGTAGGCTAATGCATGTACACTCCTTAAGTACTTTTAGAGCTGTTTGAATGTAACCCTATTTGTGTTTTCCCTTTTGTCCTGGGGAACACAAGAATCTTGCTTGGAATAAAGCCCAAACAAGGGAAGCTGAAGGGTGAGAGTATGTGAAGGAGCTGGTGGATAGCTGTTACAGGGCTGTGAATCTCTGCTCCTACCTTCTCTCAATGTGTGGTATTTATCCTGCTGTTCAGCCTAGGTTCTTCCCAAATACCTGCCTTGGTTCTTATACGCAGGACTGTGTAGAGCTCAGCCCTGAGGGTGGGCAAATACCCTGCTGCTTTTTCCATTAGACGCATATGCAGGCCTGCATTTCCCTTCTGCTCCTATTCTGTAATGGTGTATGGCCTGAAAAAGCCCAAACACAGCAAAGGGAAAAGGTGGGACGGGGTATTTCCTAAAGATTTGAGGAAAAGTCTTGGTGGGCCAGTAATCCTCTGAAAAGGCTCAAAGACTGTGAGGGCTTCTGAAGGATCATACAAGTATTACCTGTCCCTACCTGTAGCCTAAGGGTCAGCCTATGCCCAGCCTCAGGAGCACGGGCCCTGTTTCAGGACATCGCTATACCACATAGAATCATAGAATCCTAGAATAGCTACGGTTGGAAAGGACCTCAAGATCGAGTTCCAACCCCCCTGCCATAGGCAGGGACACCTCCCACTAAACCATGCCATCCAAGGCTATGTCCAACCTCACCTTGAACGCCGCCAGGGATGAAGCATTCACAACCTCCCTGGGCAACCCATTCCAGGGCCTCACCACCCTTACAGTAAAGAATTTCTTCCTCATATCCAATCTAAACTTCCCCTTAATACCTCCTGCCTTCTTCCCCAGGAGGGTATGGCATCAAGTGTGGGGGTTGTGGGTTTATGGCATAAACGGGAGGTGGTGGTGGTGTTAGTGCGGCTTTTATTTATATTTTGTAACTCAGATGAAAACCCGCGGCAGCTCTCCCATCCCCGAGAGAAGCAGTGCGCAGGGTGTTCTCTGGGTTTCGTGCATTCACCGCCCGCCGACCGCTACGGGTCCGTGTGGCCGCCGTCTAGTCGCCGGAACACGGGAACGCTGCGCCCCATCCCCGCTTAACCCAGGCCGAGAATGGGGGGGCGGGAGGCGGGGAGGCCGCGCTGCCCCGCTGCCTGCCAGAGCTGCCATGTCTGTGGCGCAGCAAGGCCCGGCACCGGCGGGAGGAGCGCCCCGCCCCACGGCACCAAGGGGAACCGACCGGGTGGCCCGCACCCTTCAGGGAGGGAGGGCGGGCCGCGGAAGCTCGCTCCGTCCGCTGGACCCGCAGGCAGTGGCTACCGGGCAGTGAGACGGCCGCGCCTCCCCCAGCCCAGGACTTTTCGGCCGACAGAAAAGAGCGGAAGAAGACGGAGCCCCTCTTTTATTACTTAAACCCCCTTCTCCTTAAGGGGCGGGGACGGGGGAGTTTGCGGAAGAGCCCAGCCACACGCGGGGCGCTGATTGGACGGCCGCAGTCTCGTGACGGCGGCTGGGCGGTTCCACTACTCTACCTCCCCCCCCTCCTTTCACCGCCCGCCCAGCGGCACGCCAGCCCCCCGCGTTCCATTGTGTGCGCCAGCCCCGCCGGGCCCCGCCCCCTGGGCTGGCCCCGCCCCCTTTTCCTCTTGGCTCATTTCCGGCCGCCGCCGCCGCCGTTTGCTTCCCTCCGAGGACTCGGGAGAGTGAAGAAACAACAGCCGCCATTTTGTTTGTGTGTGAGCGACTGAGGGAGGGAGCGAGACCGAGAGGCCGAGCAGGACGGGGCGAGCCAGGGGGAGGGCAGCGCAGAGAGACCCAGGGGCCCTCACAGGGGACGGGGAGAGAAGCGAGGAGCCGAGACGCCCGCCCCCCCCCACCCTGCCCGTCCCCGCTCTCTTATTTCTTTTCGCTTTCCTCTCTTCTCTTTTTCCCCGACTTCTTTCTCTTCCCCCGCTCCCGCTTCTGCCCGCTCCGCCACACACGTCACAGCAGCGGCCGCAGCCGGGCCGCCGCCGAGCGCCAGGCAGGGGCGGTAGGGAGCCTGCGCTCGGCCCCCGCGCTGCCTGCGCCGTCCCGCCCCACCCCCCACCCCCCCCCCCCCGCCGGGCAGCGCTGGGGACCCCCCTCCCCCTCCCGGCCATTTAACTTAACCCACCCCAGGGCGAGTCCCTCGCCTTCCCCCGGCGTGGTTTTTATTCTATTTTATTATTTGAATTTTACTCTTTTTTCCCCCCTCCCCGTTCTCGGAGGGGTCGCTGACCGGCCTCCTTCCCTCCTCGACTACCAACCTCTTCGCTTCCTTCCCCACCCTCGCAGAGGCGAAGAGGGAGTCCCCGCTGCGCCCGAGTTTTTTCTCCCTGGCTTTCCGCACCCCGCATAGCCCGTGATCCGCGGGAGCGGAGACCAGGCAGCCCACTCTCTGCCCGGCGCTAGCGCTGCCGATCGTACTCGGCCGTCCGGGAAGGGGGAAGGTAGGCTGAGGGGGGGAGGGGCCGGCTTCTTCCTCCTCCTCCTCCTCCTGCCGCTGCTGTGGGATCGGCCCCTCTGCCTGCACCGGAGGGGGGGGCAGCCTTCTACTGAGAGCGAGAGAAAGAGGAAGGGGAAAGAAGAGAAGAAGGGGTGGGGGGAGCAGAGAGGGTGTTGAAACCCGCCCCCCACCTTCCCATCCCGCGGTCGGTGCTGCCTCCATCAGGACAACAACCCCTCCTCCTTCCCTGCACAACAAGATGTGAAGCGGAGACTCCTGGGACTTATCCTCACCCTCCTCATCCTTACAGCTCCCCTTTCTGCAGCCATTAACGACGGGCGAAGAAGAAGCGAGTGGAGCTGGGGACCCTGCGCACGCCTTGCCTCTGTCCCCGCCGCCACCCCCCCAGCCCTGTCGCTGGCGGTGGGTTTTTTTTTACAGGGTGGTGTTGGAGGGGGAAGGAGCTGCTGCTAGAGGACGGTGATCTTTTTTTCTTTTTTCCTCCTCCTCTCCACTCCTTCGCCCGCCTCCTTGTGGCGATGAGGAGGAGGAGGACGGCGCTGAGGAGGAAGAGGCTGATGGCGGCGGTGAGGAGGCAGCAGGAGGAGGAGACCCCCCGAAGGATGAAGAAGATGATGGTGGCGGCGGCGAGGAAGCACCAGCAGCACAACAGCCGGGATTAATTTTACAAAAGAAAAAAAAAATCCAACAAAACCCAAACAAAACCAAAACCCCAACAGCGCTTTTTTTTTTTTATTATTATTTTTTTCCATTTTTTTTTTTGGTGGGGGCTTTACCTGCTTTTCCCATCTTCGCGCAGCCCTTTCGCCTGGGGGAAGAGGACTCTTCCTCGCCCCCCCCTCCGCGCCAGCTCCCACCTTCTCCCCGCTTCTCCGCTGCCGCCCTCCCGGAGCCCGAGGGGCAGAAAAAGGGGAACTTGGCCCCCTCCTCCGCCAGATCCTCCTCGCTCGCTCTCGGCGTTATTGTTGTTCTTCAGCTGCCTCGGGGCCCGAGAAGAAGGAGAGGGTTTGGGGGTTCACTCCTCCCCCACCCCCCCCGCACCTCCCGTCTCTCTGCTCTGAGTGATTGTCTAAAAAAGAATTAAAAATGGCCGAGAATGTGGTGGAGCCGGGCCCGCCTTCAGCCAAGCGGCCTAAACTCTCCTCACCGGCGCTCTCCGTGTCCGCCAGCGACGGCACAGGTCAGTCTCGGGGGCCCTGGCCCTCCCCACCTTTCGGTGCCGCAATTACTGCCCTTTTCTCCCCTCTTCTGCCTAAATCTCTTCCTCCCTCTCGCTGCTCTTCACTCGTGCCTGCGTTCGTCCTTTACGTCTGTCTGTTTCTCTCGGTTTTGCTCCATTTGAACGTATTGGCGTTTAATGGCATCGGGAGAGTGCTCGGATGTTTCAGCTCTTCTGTTTTTTCGGAAGTGATTGAAAGCAAAGCTGTTCAGTTTATTGTGCTTTTGATCAACTGCAGATAAGATGTAACAATTTGTCATTTTCGTGTCTTTCACAGTAGTAGTTATTACTGAGGTCCTTGCAAACCATGTATCTTTAATGCCAGTCGCAGAAAGTGCTGAGGGTGATGCTTTTGTACACTTTATTGCTGAATTATGCATGTACATTTGTACACATGTATGTATCTTCTTATTTTGCATATACGAGGGTTTTTTTTTTACAGCTCGTTCAGAAATGAGATTTACTTCTCTGCTGTTATCCATTTCTAATTCTTACATGCAGTCTGCTTATTTGCTTCACTTTTTACAGTCCTCCTTACTTTTCCTTGCAGAAGGATATCTAAAAACTGTTTTCCTGATTCTGGGAGACCATCGACTTTAAGAAAAAACAGCTTAAACCAAAATCCATATCCCAGTCTTGGGGTGTAAGGTTTATTGAGGCTTTTATCAGGCTCTTATCATCTTAGAATTAATGTGTTATTTCATCTTATTTGCATTAAGAATCAATATGGAGTGTAGCTCATCTCGCATTTCTTTGCCGTGAGGCCAAAATGTCTGAAATTCCCCTGTAGACTTAAGAGCTGCAAAGATCCTCTGCAGTCCTGCAAAGGTCCTCGGTGATGCTGTGCATGCAAGCTAGATGTTGGGAATCTTAGGTATCCCAATCCCTAGCCAATACAAGCTAGTTGTACTGGGAGGGGAGGGAGTAACAAAGGGCTGTTCAGCTTTTTAATGCTTTTTGAGAGGCAGATGAGTGTTTGGTGTCATTTTGCGATGAGAGTACTTGGTTACCTGTCCCACAAGAGTTTCTTTGAACTCACTTTACATCTTCTTATCCTGTGGCACATGGAGGAGGCTTCCTCCTGCCAGAGTCTGAGTCCTGGTATTTCTGAAGCCACTGGTGGTCTTGCCCGATGCTGTTAACAGCTGGCAAGAAAAAGAGTTGTTTCTTGTTTTGTCTGTTTTTAATGCTTCTCATTTGGCAGTGGACAGAAGGCTTTAGTAGCCATTTTTGGTTGAGCAGTGTATGTGATTCTACTTGGAATCATAAGGCAAATTTTGATTATTGCCTTCTCTGGTCTTGGTGAGTGACATATTAGTTTTGGAAAAGTTTTTGTGTAACTTTTGTTGCATATTAGGTACAGGCAATATTATGCTGTAGCTGGAGGACATGACTGTTCCTCATATCAACAGGTCTCTAGTAAGAGAGTAGAAGAGTGTTGGAGATGCTGGTCTTTAGAGCTAGTTATTGGGGGTTTTGTGCTAAACTTGGAAACCAGTACTTAGTAGTAACCAGTTTTAATTTGTCTTGATAGTGATTAGCTTGCTCTGTTTAGAGAGGTGAACTAAAAATACATACTGTGAGAGAAGTTCTGATTTAAAGATGTATTTTAATTCAGATGAGCTCACATATCTAAGTTAGGACTTTTATGATCAGATAAGGTTTGGATAATCTGTGTCAGTTTAACAGGTGCAGATTTTTGCAGAGTACTTAGCTTATTTTAATAATTAGCTTACTGGGCAGCTTAATGAACTTTTTGCAGTCATGCTGAAACATCGGATTGTTAGACAGTTTCAGTAGTGCACAAATGTGGTAATTTGAAAGTGATGGAGACAGTCCTCACCAGATAGCTGTGCAGAGGTTTATAGTGGCACGAAGACTTAGGTATATGCTACATAAAAAACTATTAAAAGAGTCTTACTCTTCTGAGTTGGATTTTTTTTGTTGTTGTTGACACCTGGATTTGTGACAGTTCCACTTTCTGTGTTTTTCTAATGTGATATCATACTTGTTCTCTATTTAGATGAAATCAAACCTCTTAACCAGTATGCATGATTTGAGGGTGTTTTTTCATTTGCTGCTTGATAGACTATTTTTTTTTTGTCCCACTTTTGCTGTTGAGAGACTCCTTTAAGTTTACATTTTTAACCTATCTGCTCCTTAAGTTTGCTTTGAAATAGTGCAGGCAGCTTTCATTAAGTAAATTCCACTTTTAGAATCTGTTGTATTGTCCCCGCTCCTTAGTTAATTATAGAAAATAAATAACACTGTGCTTATGTACTTACTCAAGCACTGTTTTTTGAACTGTTATTTGCAGCATCATCAGAAAGAGGGAAGAAGAAAGGTAACAAACTTACACTGTTGATGATACTTTTCACAGCACATGCACAGAGTGGCTTTCTCAGTGTTTCTTTTGCTGTTAACTTTTTGACTTACTTCTGAATCTGAAATACTGTTTTAGCTTGTCAGATACCTAAAAACAAAGGCTGACTGCAGTAACTTATGCCCAAACTTGAAAATGTTGTCTATTTATGTTGAAAACTAAGGTGACTATCTAATTCATGTGTGTTTTCACAGTGGACCTGGATGATACTGGGCTTGGAATGTACTAAATGCAATAAAGCTGCATTTCCCACTGTTGTTGCAGTGCTGCATCTCCTGTCTTGAAAATCTTAGATGATTTGTGTGTTCCTTGCATGGAATTTGCTTTGCCGTAGAACATGCTGTGTTAATGTGGGTTTCGGTTGCCTTATTGGTGCTAGTTCCTTCTTGAGGACATAAGAGTAGCATAGGCTTACATGGAAACTGAAGTGTTCATAGCACATTTTCTAATAAACATTTTGAAGTAATTTAGGAAGTCTTGGTGTTGTCAGTGTTGTGTAGTATATTAGAGTTTTTGAGTGGTCTCACTTTCTTCTAAAGTACTGTGTACTTCTAGAATAGCTTCAGGAGCAGGGCTGTGTGTGTGGGTTCTCTAAAACTACCAGAGGTTTTTTTGCGATTTATTTTTTTTCCCCTATTTAAATATTTGTTGCATTTGGGTGATAAGAAAAGTGATATTGTATATATACTTCTTATCCTGAGGTTAACTTTTCTGAGGACCAATACAGCTCTACACTGGGATCTGTACCTTTTGTTGGTGTAGTACCGGTAGTATGGGATGTGAGTGTTTGTTACACAGGGTGTGCAGCTCGTTACTATTATGGTTACATTGACAGAAGTACTTCGCCACTATGGCTCAGTTTCCTACCTTTCCTCTACTGCTAGAAACACTATTTCGATATGTTGCAACTACTCTTTAACAAGACTTCCTTAAGCGTTGCATTAGCAAACTGCTGTATGCTGTTCTGTTGCGGTCCCCCCCATAACAGAATAATTTGAGTGCATCCTGAAGAGTTATCTCCTTGAGTAAATGGGTGAAAGTCTTTCATAAACATTTTGACTGGATGCCTTAAACCAGTGATTTTTTTTATTTGACCTTTTTATTTGTGAACCCTCAATTTTTCCTGCAGTAATGCAGGTGTGCTGAAATTGCCACATACAGATTTCTGTGTGGTTTAATCATGTTTTATAGCCCCCTTCCCCTTTTTAGAAATAACCTGATTTCTGTGAACTAGGAAAGCTTTTAGGACTCTTGGTTCAGAACTGCTGTGTTTTGTGAGGGAATAAAAATGGATTATACTCTCTGCTGCAGCGTGGTTGTATGGTATCAGATCTTTGGGCTACTAGATCTGAAAACAGGATTTCAAGTGCTTAGGGTTTCTGGCTTGCTGTAACATTTGAAGTCAGTTTTCTACAATTAATTGGCATGTTTTGCATCAGAGATCAGTGTATGTATTTTTGTGATATGTGACTTATTCCGTTTGCTATATCCAAAAATCGCATTTTTCTGAGTAACAGCACATCTTCAATCTCCCTTTCAGATTTCAGTATTTCCTTTTATGAAGTTTGTATGTTCCTTTTTTCCTCAGGAACTGCTTCTGACCTTCAAAACTACTCTCTCTTACATCAAGGGTCTAAGACTTGTGACAAAACTTCTCACCAGTTTAACTGATACTCTTCTTTCATTTGTTCCAAATGTATCTGAATTTTTCTTTGCTCAAAATGAATCGTATTAACCATGTCTCGCTGCCTTTTCCAGAGGCATGTGCGTGGTTTATCGTTCTGTTTTCAGGCAGCTCTGTTTTTTCCCTAGTGTTTGTATGTACTATTTTTAAAAATAAATACTTTTCACAAATCTGTTTTCTGGCGAATTTTTAAGAGCAAGTCATTATCTACATTTAACTTAATCATCAGTTACATGGTTTTATCCTGTTGTTGAGCACCTCATTTTTTTTTTTTTTTTTTCCTTTTTCTCCCCAACCATTAACTGTTGTGAAATAAGAGATGCCTTAAAATACAGTTTGGTAGGTGTAAGTTGACTACTGCAGTAATGGATGCTTGTGTGGCAAAAATGGGCATCTTTGCTTTGTAGCTAAGTAGGTTCTTGAAGTAACTGTATTAGGAATAAATTTAAGAGAAATTTAAGTCTGCAAGACTTTCTTTAAAGAGAAAGCTGGTGATTCATATGGTGCTTAGTAACTTTTTAAAGAAAATCTTGCAGACTTTTGAACACTGTAGATTTCTGAATTGCTGCATCTGCTGTTTTTGCCCTCTTCACCAGGTGGATTTTGTGTGTGTCTGACACAGATATGTACTTTTTCTGAGCAGTGTTAGATATCTATTTAAAAAAAACTATGATGCGAGGACTGTACATATTGTGATCTAAAACTGAATCTTGAGCACTTACCAATAAAAAGACCTTGAGACCAAAAAGCTAATTTGCAGTTGCTATTTAAAAATACAGTGTCGCAGGTTTGATATTGCAGGGAAAACCTTTGTTATTGAACCTGGGAGTTTAAATCCTAGGTTAAATAAAAAAAACCCCACACAAGTAATTTTTGCATCTTATCAGTCCCTGTCCTAGAGTAGGGTTTGGTTTTAGTCTAGAGGGTCCCCAGTCCAGGTTATTGGTCAATTGGGTGTTTGCAGAAAGCCAGAGTTTGTCTGGGAAGGGTCTAATGGACTGCTGGGTTTAGTGTATGTTTTTAGGGCATTTGGGTTTCAGAAGGTACTAGGGACAAACACTGAACTTCTACTGTAGGAATTCTGGTTTCTTGAACCTTTACAACTTGGAGAAAACATTTTTACTATTAGATTTTAATTTTGTATGATTTAACATGCATTTCTTGCATCTTCTCTGTAGACTGCTTGATTATATCCACTGTCTCACCTCTGTGTCTTGCTTAGATGCTTTAGCAGTGCTTGTTCCAACTATATAATGATACTGTAACCTTTCATCACCCGAATTAGGGCCCCCTCTGAGAGGGATTGGGCAAAAGTCATTTAGATTTATTATTTGACAAATGGAGTAATTTTGCTGTGTAGATTTCACTGACACATAAACAATGCACGTGTCTCCAAGGATTTGTCTTTTCTGTCTTTACTTAAACTGTAGCAGCAGGTGAAGTAAAATATATCTGTCTCTGCATATGGTTGTATGCACTGACAAAAAACTTCCATGGGGTTACGTTGAATTTGTAGAATTTCAAGTAGAACTTGAACTAGAGCAGTTCATAGAACTCTCCCGGGGCAGTTAGTATCTGACAGCATGACTTTGTTCTCTTCCTAAATAGCAACAAGTTTCCTTAAAGTGGATTGGCATACAAACATATTTAAAGCACTCTTAAAAATGTGACATGCTATATTCTTCAAGCACACAGTTCTTCCAAAACTTTTGAAAGAAAATCAGAAAATGGAATGTTGAATTCTTAAATCATAGTAATTTGTGGTTTAGTTGATGATGTCAGGTGGGTTTACAGGAACAGCAAGGAGATGAGATTGTGGTCTAAACCAAGATGTTTATTACGAAGTTCAAGTTAGGTACAGCACAAGCTACTTTCTCAAAACCAGCACAGGTTATTTTCTCATATTGGTGGTCGTGAGATGGGGCAGAGGAAGATATTACTTTTTTCTGCTTGATGGTGTGGAACACCTCTGTACTGTACTTTTTGGTGCATCTCCATACCAGATATAAGTACAGTTTTGAACTGTATCTGTTTGCAGAATCATGATTTACCATTTTTTGTGTTGTAGAACTCCCAAATACAAGTGAATAGACAAATCTCTTTTGGAACATACACTTACTGTGTTAATGAAGTAGAATAATCAAATTCTCAGGTTTTATTTTCCTTTTTCAGAATTGTAATAAAAAAAATTTTGGCAAAATGCTGGTGTCTGGCTTACTCTGCTGAAGCTAAACTGCCTTTTACATATTCCTGAATATAATTTCAGCATCCCTGGGGAATTACTGCTTCAGATAAAGAAGTCTGATCTGCTAATGTCTGTTTTTTGTTTACTTGTACATAAATTAAGCATTGTTTTTTGTTTTACTCAGTAGTAATGTTGAGTAAACTTAAGTCAGTAATACTCAGAAAACTGACTTGACTTTTCTGTAATTGTGCATGTTAATTGCATCATTTCAGAGTTGTCATAAACTTGACAATGAAGTGAACTTTACTCTTTTGAAACTGATTTGTGATTGCTTCTAAAATGAAACTGATTCTGTGTGTTCATGCACATAAGGGTATTCCCTTCCTATCAGCATGTACCTATTCTTTGCCCACCAGTACAGCAGACCGCAGGGCATCTCTAACTTTCCCTGTGCACAGTGGTCCACTATTAATCAAATTCCTAACTGAAATGCCATTCTTACTATATAACAGTATCACAGACTATCATTAGGTAACTTAAGGTGATCATATGGGGGTTTCAGTGGCATACACAGGATAGTCTTGGGAATAAGAGTACTAATTTAGAGACTTTGCACAGAAGTTAAAGGTAGCATCAATGAAATCTACACAAATGGCAACATCTTCACAAGGAAATGATTAACTGTGTGGCTTGAGCATTTTGGAATTAGTGACAAAATTTCACCTTATTTGGGTCATCAGTGATGGCAAGACTCATTCATACCTTTGCATTGTTAAGTAAAAGGGTGAATAGGCAGAGACACAAACAGTGGCTCTGAAATTCCCCCTGAAGTAATGTCAGAAACATCAAACCCTGTCTTGATTCTTGCACCCAGTCTTTTCCATATGATTACACCACTTTTGTTTCCCTAGACCAGCTACAATTCTGTGTTCCAGAATCACAGCCATTGAATTTTTGCTGTGGATTTTCAGTGATAAACACCTACTGTTCTCTGTAGGTCTAAATATTGGGGTTTGAAGATCTTGATTGTGATCATGAAAGCAGCTTGTTATAAATACAATTTTTCTTCTGAAGTGGCAAAAATTCATCAGTTAGAGTCTACTACAGTTGATATTTCTGTTGGTAGTGCTTTGGGATGGGTATGACTTAAACTTGCAGATTATTGAGACTTAACAAAATGTTTTTTTTTTTCTTAAGCAAGAGTTGATGGCACCAGTGTTTGAGTAGGAATTGGGACAGCTTAAAAAATATGTAGCCTGTGAGGTCCTAATTTTAGGACTTCAGTATATGTTGAATGATAAGTTATTGCTTCTTTAGTGCAATTCTTTTTGTTTATACTTGTAAAATACTTATATTTATACCTGGTTTTTACAACTGATAGTGACATCATGTGTATTCTAGATGGTGAATTGGACTTTGACCAACAAACATTTGGTTGTTTTTAAACATCTCTGCCTGAAGTTGTGTACTACCGTGATGTGCTGACACGTTTTGTGTCTTTGTGTTTCTTGTCTTAAATGGGGTTTGAGTATGTCCTTTATAGCTGCGTGTTCTACTTTTCACATTCCTCAAACTACCGAGTTTCTTGGTGTAGTGAACAAATTCAGGTCTTGTCTGAGTTAGCAGGAAAGTAAGGAGGCAGTGCTTCCCCAGTTTCTTGCAGGGAACAGAATTAATATCTAAGTCTAATGCTCTAGTCTGTTACCCAAATAACATAATACAGCATAAGAATTCTCAGTTGCTATTGTTTAAGTGGTAGTGAAGACTTCTGTATCACACTTCTACTTTGGGTTATATAGGGCCTGATGAGCTAGGATTTTGGAAGCAGTAGTTGCGATGCTTAATCTAAACCTTTTTTAAGCTTATGTTGCTTTTTTGCCCTTAGTTTTGCATCAAGTTAGGAGACTAATTAAATTAACTCTACATTTTAAGTTAGGAAAATTGGTTTGGCAGAATTTGCATTACCATTGGATAATGGTAGCTTTGTAGATGATGTGCATGAAAAGCCTTCTAAATGGGCTTTATAGGTAAGAATAGACTTGATCTCCAAAATGCTCTGTGGCAAAGTTCTCTCATACCTGCCTGGTAAGAATGTTCAAGTTTCTGCCTCAGACGTGGTTCCCTTCCCCAGTGAAACTGAACCTGTCTCGATTTTTTGTTATTGCACAGGCCTTTGGAATTGATGGCTTTCTTTATTAGAGCTTGGTTGCAAGTTTGTTTCATAAAAATGAGCAAAGGTATCTGCATTTTCATGGATACCAGAGTTCCCTTGTGAGAATAGTTTCCTTATCTTGTTCTGCCTTTTTTGTGTGGTTTGAGTTCTGGGTGTGGGGGTGTTTGGTTTTTTTTTTTTTTGTGTGTGTTTTAAGAGCATTTCAGGCAGCACATTTTAGGGCCTGTAATGCTGGTGCATGACTGCAAGCCCAAATGGCTCATTTCTCTGGAATATTGTTGTATCCTCTGGGCACTTTCTCTGTTACATAAAGGCCCTGGTCAACTGCTGGAGAGCTTTCATGTTGCCGTGCAGAGAAGAGAGTGACCTCAGCAGCCTATCATTATTCTTTGTCTGAAAGTGCAGCAAAGGTGTTATGTGTTCTGTGTAGTCCAGCTTCCTCTAGGGCTCCTGTCAAACCTGTCACATGCACACTTTGTATTCAGTGTCCTGTATTAAGCCTTGTCCACTTGTTTCATTGTGAACCTAATGACTGTGATATAATTTGATCCACTGATAGGTTTCTCGAGCCCATTAGCATTTGTGCGAAAAAGTGACTGTTCAGCAGTTTCTAATTTGATATTTCTGTGTTCAGGCTATAATGTAATAAATGGGATGCAGGGACAGGAACTGTAAAGTCTCTTACCTCTCTCTGCAAGATCAGCAATGAGGTAAGCACTAGAGTAAGTTGTTGTCTTGCATGTCTGGTGTGCAGGGTTCTTCAGGCATCATTGTTCACACGTGACACTGTTGGTGCAGGTGTACCAGCCTTTCTCTGAGACTGACTGCTTCAGTGTCTTGAGTCTGAGGATACAGTACATGAGTAAAGTGTTCTTGCACATGGGCAAGTTCTTAGAAAATTAGTGTTGTTCACTGCAGCCTGTTTGCTAGAAACGGATAATTCCATATTAACAGAAATGCCTGTTTTATGCTGAAAGGCGAATAGAGGTCTGTTGTCATAATCCAGAAGAGAGAACATGACTGAATCATGACTGTAGGCTAGAAAGCACACAAAAGAAGCTAGCATGTGCTACTTGAACCCACATGTTGATTTCTTTGCTAAGTAGGTAGTATAGATATATTTTATTTATGTAACGGCTCTATGTCCAGCTGGAAAACAGTAACGAGTGGTGTCCCTCAGGGGTCAGTGTTGGGACCAGTCTTGTTCAACATCTTCGTCGGCGACATAGACAGTGGGATTGAGTGCACCCTCAGTAACAGTGGGATTGAGTGCACCCTCAGTAAGTTTGCCGATGACACCAAGCTGTGCGGTTTGGTTGATATGCTGGAGGAAAGGAGTGGCATCCAGAGGGACCTTGACATGCTTGAGAGGTGGGCTGATGCCAACATGATGAAGTTTAACCATGACAAGTGCAAGGTCCTACGCCTGGGTCGCACCAATCCCAGGCACAGGTACAGGTTGGGTGAAGAAGAGATTCAGAGCAGCCCTGCAAAGATGGATTTGGGGGTGTTGATCAAAGAGAAACTGAACATGAGCTGGCAGTGTGCACTTGCAGCCCAGAAAGCCAACCATATCCTGGGCTGCATCCAAAGGAGCATGACCAGCAGGTCGAGGGAGGTGATCCTGCCACTCTACCCTGCTCTTGTGAGACCTCACTTGGAGTATTGTGTGCAGTTCTGGTGTCCTCAACATAAAAAGGACATGGAACTGTTAAAACAAGTGCAGAGGAGGGCCACGAGGATGATCAGGGGACTGGAGTACCTCCCGTATGAAGATAGGATGAGAAAATTGGGGCTGTTCAGCCTGGAAAAGAGAAGGCTACGTTGAGACCTCATAGCAGCCTTCCAATATCTGAAGGGGGCCTATAGGGATGCTGGGGAGGGACCCTTCGTTAGGGACTGTAGTGATAGGACAAGGGGTAATGGGTTCAAATTTAAACAGGGGAAGTTTAGATTGGATATGAGGAAGAAGTTCTTTACTGTGAGGGTGGTGAAGCGCTGGAGTGGGTTGCCCAGGGAAGTTGTGAATGCTCCATCCCTGGCGGTGCTCAAGGCCGGGTTGGACAGAGCCTTGGGTGACATGGTTTAGTGGGAGGCGTCCTTGCCCACAGCAGGGGGGTTAGAGCTTGATGATCTTGAGGTCCTTTCCAGCCCTAACTATTCTATGATTCTATGTTTTTCCTTATGTTCTAAGCAAGGAAATCTTTACCTTGCCTTGCCTGCTTTGAGTGCTGTTACATTCCTGGTGCTGCCAGGTGCTCTTGCAGTAACAGTAGCTTGAAATAAGTACTTCAACTCATTTGAAAATTAATCACTTGATAAGGCTTCCATGTCTTATTGACTTAAGGATTTTGATTGCACACTCTGAATCTGTACTAGTTTAACGTCCATCTTGGTGCCAGGTGGATTTCCAGCCCAGGCTGGCAGGTTCCATGCGTCATGCAGATCAGACACTGTCAAAGGCAGACTTCTTGGAAGTAGAATCTAAACCTAAGGAAGTAATCCATAGTATGCAACACAAACTAGCACACTGATTTTTAAAGTTGCTTTCTCACAGTTTAGGATGCAGTTCATACTACTTAGTCCAATTTAACTAGACTGACACTGAAAGAAATGGTCCTGCTCCATCTCCTGTCTTTTCTGATCCACTTCTTCACTACAGATCTAATGTAGCCAGGGCAAGTCAAGCAAGTTTCTTGACTCTACAAGAAAAGACTTAGGGGTAGAGTTCATAAGAGGACTTATTATATACCTTTGGATGTTGAGACTACCTTAGGTTGAGACTTTCTGATTACCTGCTTAGATGTTGTTTTGTTAAGGTACTTTGCTTCTCTTTCCTTTGAATCTTAGGTGGCAGTAGCAATCTTTTCTATATCTTCTTGTTACCCGTGGAAATAAACGCACTAATAATACCATAAATAACATAATGTGGAGTCACTCTGTGCCACTCTATGGAGATCAAGGTTTAGTTCTGCCACTTAATGTCTGCTTATTACTGGATGTTTGAGCTCCTAGACCAGATACTGGCTGTTGCATCCCAGTTTCTCTGTGTCTGATTTTACCTTAAGATCTCTAGGGATCATGAATCAGTTAGGCAAACCTTTGCAGGGCTGATCTGCTTCCTTCAACTTCCTATGAGCTTTATTTTGTTAGTAAGAAATCTGTGTGTAACCTTAATGAAACAGAATGCAAGGCAAGCAGTGGACTTGGTGTACTGGAAGGTCAGTCAGTTCCAGGAATAGTTATCACCATTGTTTTAAGCTAAACCTTTGGCTTTTGCGTATGTGCTATTATTTTCATGTGGTATATGAGCTGTCTGGCCCAGTCTTACCTGTTTTTTTGATTGGTCATAGGTAGGAATCTCTACCATGGGCTTTAGAATACCTGTTATATGAAGAAGACAGTGAAATGAATTTCAAGTGTTGCTAGAGATACACAAAGCCTTATTGACCTTTATAGTCTTCTGAGACTCTTCATGTTTCAGTCCCGTGTCTGAAAACTTCGGCTTCCCAGCAGTTGACTAAAAATGTAACTTCCATAGTTGACCAGACAACTGAGTATTTATCCAGTTTTGTTATCTACTGGTTGAAGAAGGCTTTGAAGTTTTGGGAAAGACTTATAAAAAGAGCAAACTCACACCAGAATATTGCATTTTTGGTATTTAGGACTTAAAAGTTAGGCTTGTAGCCAGTAGTATTCTTCTATAATGAATCTTCTGTTATGTAATCTTTAACTTATTAGGATTTTTAATCCTAGTCTTACGGAAAGAACATTCTACATTATTTTGATGTAAACAATCTGACTGAGATTATCTCTCAACCATTTAGTTTTGGTTTGGTTTTTGTTTGTGTGTTTTTTTTTTTTTTTTAATGTATCTGTTGATTTGTTGTGTTTTGTGACAGTAATAAGAATTAAAATAATTTCGAGTTTTTAATGGCATTTTTCTTCTTGTCTGTGGGTGGCACAGAATGATCAGCGCAAGGAGCTCAGGTAGCTTGTACCTGGATACTCCAGTTGGTTCGGTTGATACATTGGAGGGAAGGAATGCCATCCAGAGGGACCTTGACATGCTTGTGGGGTGGGCTGATGCCAACCTGATGAAGTTTAACCATGCTAAGTGCAAGGTCCTACACCTGGGTCAGAGCAATCCCAGGCACAGCTACAGGTTGGGCGGGGAGGAGATTCAGAGCAGCCCTGCAGAGAAGGACTTGGGGGTATGGGTTGATGGAAAAATGAACATGAGCCGGCTGCAGTGTGCGCTTGCAGCCCAGAAAGCCAACCGTATCCTGGGCTGCATCAAAAGGAGTGTGACCAGCAGGTCGAGGGAGGTGATCCTGCCCCTTTACTCTGCTCTCGTGAGACCTCACTTGGAGTATTGTGTGCAGTTCTGGTGTCCTCAACATAAAAAGGACATGGAACTGTTGGAACAAGTGCAGAGGAGGGCCATGAGGATGATCAGGGGACTGGAGCACCTCCCGTATGAAGATAGGCTGAGAAAATTGGGGCTGTTCAGCCTGGAGAAGAGAAGGCTGCATGGAGACCTCATAGCAGCCTTCCAATACCTGAAGGGGGCCTATAGGGATGCTGGGGAGGGACTCTTCATTAGGGACTGTGGTGAGAGGACAAGGGGTAATGGGTTTAAACTTAAACAGGGGAAGTTTAGATTGGATATGAGGAAGAAATTCTTTACTGTGAGGGTGGTGAGGCCCTGGAATGAGTTGCCCAGGGAAGTTGTGAATGCTTCATCCCTGGTGGCGTTCAAGGTGGGGTTGGACATAGCCTTGGATGGCATGGTTTAGTGGGAGGTGTCCCTGCCCATGGCAGGGGGGTTGGAACTAGATGATCTTGAGGTCCTTTCCAGCCCTAACTATTCTATGATTCTATGATTCTAGGATATGAGCGAGTAAGCATTGAAGCTGGAATTATTTTCTCAATTATGAAGAAGGGGAATTTCAAAAAGAATGAGGCCTTCAGAGAAGCAGCTTAATATTTTCATGTGAAGAAAGATGAGCAAGTCTTTGTCTTTCAAACCAAGAATTACACTACCCCTCCTTTGCAGTGTTATCTGAAATCATCTAAAGGGGTCTTCAGAGAAAATGTTTTGTGGTCGTTTGAAAACAAATTAGGTCTTCATACTTAGATGTTTACTGATTGCTTTCTAGGTGGTTTTGTGAAAGGCTTAATGGGCAGTGATGTGATATCAGGACAGGAGTAGTGATTTTTCTTTCAGCACTTGCCCTCTCCTGGAAGCTGTATCTGTTCAAGAAAAGTTCTTTTCCCCAGCTACAGTCACTTACAGAACTCGTCTTTGAGCTGCATACTCATCTTTGCTTCCACAGCTGTTTCCATTTGCAGACAGGAGGTTGCTGTGTGCTGCCATTATGGTTATGTTGTATGTACAGGGTTTGTGCTGGCTCATGTTCTTCTCAGACACTTAACTTTCACTTTCACTTTTGTTTGTTCCTCATTAAGGAGAATTTTTTTTTTTTCTTTGTAGCAGAATAACGTGTGAATTACTCATCATACTTTGTACTTCTACCATGGGCTATTTGTCAGTGTTCTGGATATAGTGCTTCAGCATTTGCTTGTTAAAGGCATCCTAACGGGCATCTCGAAAAGCTATTTTAAACTGTCTTGTATTTTTTCTTTTTGATTGCTTTCCCCATTTCCCTGATCTCCCTTCTGAGGGGATCTCAAAGATCTCTTCCTCTGTAACTCTTCCCATTTCATCAATGTTTAATTCTTAAGCTAACCACTGAGTACTGTAAGGTTTTTGGGGACTGGAGGGGTTGTGATAAGTCTAGTGACACAAACTGTAAATTCGTTGTTTTAAATGGGGGGGGCAACTTTGACAAAGCTTTATTCTTCTGATTCATCCTTCACTTCTGAATTTTTGAAAAATACCGGTCATGCTAAGGAATACCCAGTGATGCAAATAAAAGCTGAGTCCTTAGTATGTGTTGCAAAGCATAATTTTTAGCACAAGATTTACATTAATGAAGAATGGTCTGGCTGATTTGAA
Organism: Amazona ochrocephala; assembly: GCA_039720435.1. Classification (NCBI taxonomy): domain Eukaryota; kingdom Metazoa; phylum Chordata; class Aves; order Psittaciformes; family Psittacidae; genus Amazona; species Amazona ochrocephala. Next base: position 82,027,298 of record CM077880.1, read on the forward strand.
TAGTTTAAAACATAGTTCTTTAGTGGAAGTTATCATTCTGTCCCTGGTGCTTTGCAGTAATGAAGAGTATATAAATGGAGTTACAAAATCTCTGTTGTGGTTTACCTGCGTTCTTGCCAACCTCGTGCTCTATTTTCAGAGTTCTTAAGTCATGATCTTATCTGTGATAACAGTTACATAGTTGTGAAAACTCTGTTAGTACTGGAGTTTGGCAGTTTGGTATGGTATGGTTTGAAACATTTTGAGCAGATTTCTAATGCTGCTGAGCTTTTCGGACTTACAGACTGTTTAACTAGTATTTTTCTAGTAATATTTGGACCAAGTCGTCTTGCCAGCCTCTCTAGAATTCAGTGTAATTGAGATTTTCTTTTAAATGCAGTTGCTAGATAATGAGTAGTATTTTAGGTCATTGCTGGATCTGAAGTTTTTGAAAGTGGAATGCAATACCTCCTACAGAGCATCCATGAAATGACCTTTTTGGCAGAGGTGGTTCTGAAATGTTCTAATAATTAAGATAAAAATTCTCTCTTCTTTACTAGGTATTCTTCCAAATACTAAGTTTTTAGATGTGTGTCGCAACATCACACGGTGGCTCAGTTTTTAGCCATAACCTTTTTAGGTTATGTTTGTTTTAACTACCATAGATTAAATATGCAGCTCAAGGTGCATGCTCCTTCTGAGGACATGAGAACTTCTTGTTTTCTTGAGCAAATTAATTCTGGTGCTGTCCAATATTCCTGTTTCTGTATATCCCAAATAGTAACCTTTCTTCACTTGGTTAGCTTGGGGATTGCTTTGCATGGGCTCCTGAGATATGAATTTGATTCTTTCATCTTGGTGGGTTTGGGTTTTTTGCAGCTTTGTGGCCAGGAGGGTTATATGATTGTTTTCCGACAGTGGTCTTTGTGGGAAGATACTGACTGTCCAATGAAGTTTCATGGAATTTTGCAGTTCTGCGCCCTCAAAAAACAGCAACACCACACCCCCCCCAAAAAAAAAATAAATCCACACAAAGCCAACCAAACAAAAATGCCAAATGCCATAACTAAACCTCTGTTTATTGTTTTATACATAGTAAATGCTTTCTGGAAAACCGTATATTAGTTATCTTTGTTCCAAAAGTGACTGACAGACTTCAGTGAAAGTTAAATGACAGTGCTTTCTTATCAACCTTCTTAATTCTTTATAATAGTTGTCTAATCCCTTTGGCTAACTGTGGGATTTTAATACAGGTTTTTTCTCTCTTCTCAAGTTGAGAGGTGATAGTCTGAGCTTTACTCAGATCACTGGTCTGTGATCTTTCAACAGAAAACTGTTGTAGGAGAATGAAGCACAATGGTCTTCTCTATTTTAGACTCTGTAAAGTTTAGAAATTACTTTTACCATGGCAGTTTGGATAGCTTTCAGTAATGACTGATCTGGGAATTTTGCTGGAACGTAAGTCAAGTTTTGCTAGTTACTCGAAATAGAAAAATAAAAACTAATGAACAGGATTCTTCTGAAAGATGTTGCTGATTGCTCTGACCTCATATGAAATTTGTTTTGTTTTTCAGATTTTGGCTCACTCTTTGATCTAGAACACGACTTGCCAGATGAACTGATCAGCTCCACAGAACTGGGACTCACCAATGGTGGTGACATTAATCAGCTGCAGACCAGCCTTGGCCTGGCACAAGATGCTGCCTCTAAACACAAGCAGCTGTCTGAACTTTTACGGGCTGGTAGCTCCCCAAATCTCAATATGGGGGTAGGTGGTCCTGGCCAAGGCATGGCCAGTCAAACCCAACAAAATAGTCCTGGAATGGGAATGCTAAACAGCATGGTCAAAAGCCCCATGGCACAGGCTGGGTTGACTTCTCCCAATATGGCAATGGGTGCAAGCGGACCAAACCAGGGTCCTTCAGCCCAATCCACAGCAGGAATGATGCCGACAGTAAACAGTCCAGTTAACCAGCCTGGCATGGGAATGAACACAGGAATGAATGCTGGCATGAATCCTGGGATGTTGGCAGCAGGCAACGGACAGGGAATGATGCAGGGGCAAGTCATGAACGGTTCAATTGGAGCAGGCAGAGGTCGACCTAATATGCCATACCCAAACCCAGGAATGGGTAGTCCTGGTAACCTGTTGGCCGAGACACTGCAACAAGGCTCTCCACAGATGGGAGGACAGGCTGGACTAAGAGGGCCACAGCCTGGAGCTATGAACAAGGTAAGACAAGCTAAACTTGACTTTATTACCTTCCTTCTTGTTGCTGAATTTGGTAAGATTTATTCCTCTGCGGTACGGGTTCTATAGAATAGGACTTCTTTTCTTTTAAGAGTCCTGGATCATGTGGTAAATAGTTTATATGCTGCTAAAGTGGAATTTGGAGCAGTGATGGGAGGCAAAAATTGAGTCTTTCGCAACAAGTAATACTATTGCTAGATTAAAAAGTCTATTGTAGAAATCTTGTGGCAGTATAGTTTATCAGCAACACTGGAAAGTAACATGGTTATATTTTATTCTGTTTTGTGCATCATCCACAAATGTACTTTCCCATCTAATATGATCCTGGTATTGTGTGTGATAGGAATTCGTCAGGACCTTTTAGATATGGTGGTGCTCTTTTCTTTGTGACATTTAATGAGAATATGTGTTGTCTAAAATCAGCTGAATGTACATGCTGTGGCAGATGCTGAGAGGCACTTTCAGGTTTGAATAGACTTCCCACACTATATGTGCTAAAACACTTACTTTGGCCTTTGAAGAAATAGGTATGTGAGTTAAGGATGGAGGATGAATGCTTGTGTAGTCACCTGAAGACAAATGTTGTGTCTGTAAAAGACACTTAAACCAACTCAGGTCTAATTTTAAACTTTATAAAGGCTTTGTGTATGGGAGAGTAAACCAGTAAGCTGGTGTAAAAAGATCTTTTTTATGCTGGAGAAGGAAATGTCCTTATGGGGTTTAGGCAATGGGAAAAAGCTGCTGTCATGAGTCACTGAGAAGCCGAGAGAAAACCTAGTGGTTTAAGTGACTAGGAGATGTCTGCGCTGAATCTTTGTCATGCACAATTAGTTGGGTTTTTTTTAGTGTAGGGAGCCACTTAAGTATGTATTCTCCAGTTTTCAGTGTTTTTATCGAAAGCCTAGAAAATAATGTTTCAGTTCACTTTAGGGGTGAGTATTTTGCTTCTTGGCTAATGAGGGGGCAGTTTTTTCCAGCATGCTTTGCAGTACCTGAATAGATCTACTTTGAAGTCCATTTGAAGGACTTGAAATGATAAGTAACATAGTCTTTTAATGTATTTGAAATGGAAATTAAAATTATGCTGTTTATTAATGGTTTTGATACACTTTAATGTAGTAAATTGTCATGTGAATGCTATTAAAGTTCTTGAGCTGTTTGCTTAAGCTCAGTGTGCTAATGGTTCTGATAGATATCTGTATGTATGCGTCTAGTAATGTGTGACCTGGTCATGTTAGATATTTTTGCCTGATAGGAAAGTTGTTGCAAAGCTTCATCGCTACAGTATCAAATTTGTATGCAGTTTGCTGTGGAAAGAAATATGTAACTACTTAGAAGTATTCTTGTATTGGAATGACATGGTATTTCATTCATTATTCCTTGGCTGTAAAAAAAAGTAAATTTACTTTGATCCTCAGAAAGCGGTATTCAGAGGTCAAAAATTGATGTATTGCGTGAAATGCAACTTCTTAACCCCTGCTTACCAGAGCTCTGGGGTTATGCACTGTAATCTCATTTAACTAGGAGAATTAAAAGAAGGACACAAAATCAATCTTTTGGTTGATGTAGCCCAAAGTTAAATTGTGTTCTTTGCTTACTTAAATTCTGAAATGTGTTGTACATCAAAAGTAAGAACACTTTGTGCCTTTGGGAATATTCAGACCAAAACTTCTGGGTTTTAGTTTTCAGTCCCAGACTGGTTAAAATACTTTAGAGTTCTTTAATTGTTGATTAAAAAAACCTGGTGACTTTGAGTGTGGTGGGTATAGCTCTTGCACAGGAGTTGAAACTGCCAGATGAGAGAGAACAGTCTGAAATGGAGGCTGAAATTCCAGAATGTCTTCAATTGGTTTGGTTGTTGGCAGGGAGCCTGTGTTTCACTTCATGCGCTGGAGTTAGCAAAATCCAACAACAGTCATGTCTGACCGTTTTCTCTCTCCACCCATCTGCTTTTGTGTTTTCCCACCTACAAATTTTCAAAAAGTAGAGGAAAACAGAGGACTCTCGGCAGTTATTTCTAAAAGCCTTTTAAAAAAAAATAATAAATTGGTAATTTTAGTGCTGTGTTGCTGTTAATGTGGGAGTTTGTGTAATAACTTCTGTAGGTTTCCTTCATCACTGCAAAAAATGTGCATTATCCAGGAGCTGGCCTTCAATGGAAGGGAAAAAAAAAACCAGACCAAACACTTTGGTTGTGTTCAGCTTCACCATGTCACCTTGCCAAAGTCAGCCCCTTTGGGTGATGGGGGGGGAGGGGAGTGTTGTCTCTGGGAGTTCCATTTCAGTGAAATGGAGGTGTGTTGTCTGCAATGGTTTGTACTGAGGAATAGCTTAGGTTTCCTGTGCTGTGAACTATTTGGGAGGGAGGGTGTTATACTCCTTTAACAGTAAAGATGAACTTGTGACAAGTGGCTTGTCAATTTGGAAAGCAAAATTGGTTACATTTCTGCTTTGTTCTGTTGTTTTATGGAGTTACTGAAGTGTATACTCTTCCTCTCCTCCCAAAACATTGGCTAGCAACAGTGGAACACCTGCTTTACATATTACCCATGTACTTCCAAACTTTTCTAGGTGTGTGGCTACTTTTTAGGACTTGAAATCCCAAATGTCAATGTAAATGTTTGATTTAGGGTCACCTGGTACACATAAAATTGAAAATGTGCAGCTTACATCCTCTGGCTTAATGCTGTAGCTTTTCATATGCTGAAAGCAGCCACTGACATACAAAGAAGCTGTCTGCATGCCGTCTCTGTGCCAGTTGCATGAGACTGTTGAGGAGCTAATCCAAGCTTGAAACTCAGATGGTCATTTAAAAAGAAAAGATTCATTTGCATTGTTTTTCTGGTCCAGTTTGTGGTCCTCAGTACGGAAGTTAATGCTGATATTAGGGAGGGGTCATCTTAAAGGAGTTGATGTTGCCAGTCAGAGGAGGTGTGGACCTTGCTTTCGTGACAGTACCAGCTTAAAAATGCCTGTGAAAGTCTAACTTGAAAGGAACTGAGAAATTTGGAAGCGAAAGGAATTGTTGTCAGTTTTGCTTTCTTGAATAGCTTTTTGTTTTCTATGTGCTAGGTTTGGAGCAAGTTAAGAAGGTGACAGATTTGCCTATTACTCTTAAAATGGAAGCTTGGAATTTGTTTGTAAAGCCTTGATTCTTTCAGTGTTTAAGCATTTTGGGGGCTTTTTGTTTCACTAGATAGCTTTACAACTTCGATTAATTGAAAAGTAAACAGCAAATTCAAGATCCGTATTAGGTTGAGAAGAAATTCACATTTCCTGTTTTGAACCATGTTCATTCGCAATTTTATCTACTTAAGTTTGTTGTTCCTCTGTGTTATGTTGAGAATGTCCAGTTACAGTCTTATTGTCCAGCCTCTTACTAGGGGAGGAGAGTATTTTGTGTTGTGCATTTCTGTATTAGCAGTGCTCTATCACAAAGTGACCAAGTGTCCTGGCCTTCAGATCACTGAGATTTCATCTCCCACTGATTTAAGAAATATTGCCTTACTCAAGTAATGAAATGGATATGAAGGCAGTTCAGATTAGTAAGAGCATTACTACTACCTCTGGTATTTATTTCACTCGCATGTGAAATTACATGAAATGTTTAGAGTTCCAGTAGTAATTTGTCATTTGGTTTACTATTGGGGTATATACAGAACTTCAGTTGTAATCAATACACTTGGTTTTACTGCTTTAACCTCTATTAAATAGTGTTCAAGGCCAGGTTGGACAGAGCCTTGGGCGATGTGGTCTAGTGTGAAGCATCCCTGCCCATGGCAGGTGAGTTGGAGCTGAATGATCTTAAGGTCCTTTCCAACCCAAACCATTCTATGATTCTTAAAAGAATCAATGTCAATATTATACAAAGACAAATATAATTCTTCAGAATCTCCATAACTTCCTTTAAGTAAAACAATGAGAAATTTCAGAATAAAGTTCTGTTCAAAGCTGCACAGAGACAGAAGATGATGTCACTCTCAAATTGTAAAATTAGATGATGTTCCATAGTGCTAGCATATTTAATGTCACATTTTCAGTAGGAGGTCAACGTTCTTGGTTGCCTGTTAGCTGTTTGATTCAATAGGTAAAGTTTGTTGTGTATTCTGGTCCTTTGCTTTTTCTTTTTTGAGCCAAGCTGAAAAAATGGAAAATTGTTCACTTGATCCAAGCGTAAGGGAGGAGCATTTGTGAGGGAGAACTGGAGCAGTAAAGGCATGGATTTGAATCAAAGTTTCTGGGGTGGTTGGGGGAGTTCTTTGCACAGATGACGGTGAGATAATGCTAGTGTCTTGCAATAGTTATCTTAAAACATTATGCAGTCACGTGCAAAGAAGAGCAATAACAGTCATTGGAAAGAACACAATGGATACCACTAGAAAAATTTTGTTGTTATGCCTAGGTCCAGCAATGGACTGACTACCAGTCAGTAGAATGGCACTGTGAAGTCATGTACCATAAATTCTTGGTTTTAAAAAGCCAGCTGGAATTTACTAAAACTAACTTTCCTGATTTTAACTTACACTTGTGAATGTATTTAACCTGGAAAGATACTAGATGCTATTTGTATGGTCTTAAATTAGTGCATGCACTGCAGTTACCCTGAGAGACATATGTAGTTGATACTGCAAATGTTGGCTGATTTGAAAGAATGTTACTAAAACTAATACTATTTCTTCACTTCTACATGCTTACATTTATCTGTGCATATCTTAAAACTGGTCATTGTTCAGTACTACTGCTGATACCTAGTTGTCTTTCAAATCCTAGACTGTCAATGAAGCAATTGTTTTTATAGAGAAGCAGTAGAATATATTTAATGTGTATGTGTGTATGTGTAAGTTCAGCAGGAGGGCCAGGAGACCTCCTTGGATGGATAAGGAGCTGCTGAGCAAAATTCGAAAGAAAAAAGAGGCTTATAAAAGGTGGAAGCAAGGTCAGGCGGCCTGGGGAGAATACAGGGATGTTGTCCGGGAAGCTAGGGACCAGGTTAGGAAAGCTAAGGCCCATTTAGAATTAAACTTGGCTAGGGATGTTAAGGATAACAGGAAGGGATTTTATAGGTACATTGCCGATAAGAGACAGGTTAGGGACACCGTGGGCCCTCTCCAGAAGCTATCGGGAGAATTGGCTACCCTGGATTTGGAGAAGGCTGAGGTTCTTAATGACTTCTTTGCCTCAGTCTTTACGGGCAAATGCTCTGACCACACCACCCAAGTCTTGGAAGGCAGACGCGGGGACGGTGAGGGTGGGGACCCTGGGCCCACTGTGGGGGAGGATATTGTTCGGGACCACCTTAGGAACCTGAATGTATACAAGTCCATGGGACCGGATGAAATCCATCCAAGGGTCCTGAAGGAGCTGGCAAATGAAGTTGCTAAGCCACTGTCCATCATATTTGAAAAATCATGGCAGTCAGGTGAAGTTCCCGATGACTGGAAAAAGGGAAATATAACCCCCATTTTTAAGAAGGGAAAAATGGATGAGCCGGGGAATTACAGACCAGTCAGTCTCACCTCTGTGCCTGGCAAAATCTTGGAGCGGATTCTCCTGGAAGCCATGCTAAGGCACATGAAAACCAACAAGGTTGTTGGTGACAGCCAGCATGGCTTCACTAAGGGGAAATCCTGCCTAACCAATCTGGTGACCTTTTATGAAGGGGCTACGGAACTGATGGACAGGGGCAGAGCAGTTGATGTCATCTACCTGGACTTGTGTAAAGCCTTTGACACTGTCTCCCATGACATCCTTCTCTCTAAGTTGGAGAGACATCAATTTGATAGGTGGACCACTCGGTGGATAAAGAACTGGCTGGATGGCCGCACGCAAAGAGTAGTGCTCAGTGGCTCACTGTCCAGCTGGAGACCAGTAACGAGTGGTGTCCCCCAGGGATCGGTGTTGGGACCGGTCTTGTTCAACATCTTTGTGGGTGACATGGACAGTGGGATTGAGTGCGCCCTCAGCAAGTTTGCCGATGACACCAAGCTGTGTGGTTCGGTTGATACATTGGAGGGAAGGAATGCCATCCAGAGGGACCTTGACACGCTTGTGAGGTGGGCTGATGCCAACCTGATGAAGTTCAACCATGCTAAGTGCAAAGTCCTCCACCTGGGTCGGAGCAATGCCAGGCACAGCTACAGGTTGGGCGGGGAGGAGATTGAGAGCAGCCCTGCGGAGAAGGACTTGGGGGTGTGGGTTGATGAAAAAATGAACATGAGCCGGCTGCAGTGTGCGCTTGCAGCCCAGAAGGCCAACCGTATCCTGGGCTGCATCAAAAGGAGTGTGACCAGCAGGTCGAGGGAGGTGATCCTGCCCCTCTACTCTGCTCTCATGAGACCTCACTTGGAGTATTGTGTGCAGTTCTGGTGTCCTCAACATAAAAAGGACATGGAAGTGTTAGAAAAAGTCCAGAGGAGGGCCACGAAGATGATCAGGGGACTGGAGCACCTCTCGTATGAAGATAGGCTGAGAAAATTGGGGCTGTTCAGCCTGGAGAAGAGAAGGCTGCGTGGAGACCTCATAGCAGCCTTCCAATACCTGAAGGGGGCCTATAGGGATGCTGGGGAGGGACTCTTCATTAGGGACTGTGGTGAGAGGACAAGGGGTAATGGGTTTAAACTTAAACAGGGGAGGTTTAGATTGGATCTGAGGAAGAAGTTCTATACTGTGAGGGTGGTGGGGCCCTGGAATGGGTTGCCCAGGGAAGTTGTGAATGCTTCATCCCTGGTGGCGTTCAAGGTGGGGTTGGACATAGCCTTGGATGGCATGGTTTAGTGGGAGGTGTCCCTGCCCATGGCGGGGGGGTTGGAACTCGATGATCTTGAGGTCCTTTCCAGCCCTTACTATTCTGTGATTCTGTGATTCTGTGATTCTGTGATTCTGTGATTCTGTGATTCTGTGATTCTGTGATTCTGTGATTCTGTGATTCTGTGATTCTGTGATTCTGTGATTCTGTGATTCTGTGATTCTGTGATTCTGTGATTCTGTGATTCTGTGTAACAGGTGTTTTTCCTCAATTTGTACTCAATGGTATTGGAAGTAGAATGGCAATCAAAGTTTTAGTTACTTGACCTACCAAACTGAAGATGCTTGCATTTCATGGTACTGTAACAAAACTTCAGGGAATTTCTTCAACCTTTGTAGTTGCTTTTCTCAGATGGAGGGGAGTGTCTGAACAGCCCGATCTGATGCTGCTTGTGCTTGTGAACTAGGATGTTTCCTGAGCTTGTGTTGTCTATGCCCTTTATGTGGTGGAAGGTGTGTACCTTCCACCTGGCAACGATAGCCTATGCTTCCATTGGAGGCAGGGAAGTCAAGTTGTCTTCCACTGTATGCAGAAGATGTAACCATTTGAGGTTACCTTTGCCATCCCTTGGCCATGCATTATCATATTTTTGCAGTTTTGCTTGTTTCCTGTTCTTTACTGTGCTGTGGATTTCTGTCTGCTCTTCCTGTGTCTAAGTCTTTTCATATGTGCTGAAAGTAAGTTGAGGCTGTGAGGAGAAGAAAAACAACAGATGGGATGGGTAAGAAGAGAAATGAGAAGAGCAATGGAAGGAGGTGGCCAGGAAGGGGAGTGCGTAGAGGTTGTACTCACTGACTTCTAGCTATGATTCAGTCATGTATGTTTTTGCATGGTATTGCAGATGAAGCCTTGTATTTGTCTCATGTAATGGTACTGATGTCACATTTTTTTAGCTGGTTCTTCTGCACTTAATTGTTTATCTGCCCCTCACTCCCAATAGATCATGAATGCAATGATGAACTGTGTCAGTCTGTTTGTTTCCTACTGATAAAATTATACAGGGTTATTTTTATCTTACTTCAGTAGTCATGAGGCCATCCATATCTTCCTGTTTGGTGTTTTCTTTTATCCATATGTCTCAACTTCTCACAGGAAATGACGTGAATGTGTGTTTCTGCTTCTTGTGCCAGGGTCACAAGGCCACCTTGTGCCAGGTGAAGAACCTCAGACATGACCCTTCACTCAGTCTAGAGTTGCATGCAGGTTGTTGGTGTCAGGTCAGTGGGTCTGTGACAGCAAGACTGGGAGGCATTGCCATCAGGTTCAGCTGTGGATCCTGGCAGGTGTCTGTTTCACCTGGACCAAGAATGGCTGCTGATTTGTTCCAAGAGACCCGGAGACATTTGGTTTTTAGCATCCTTCTTAGATGTTGCTTGAGTCTGTGGCTTTCGGAGTCAGTTTGGCATGTTTGCCCTCCAACCTGGCCTATGCTTCTCTGGTCTTTGCCTTTCCTGTAAGACTGAGACAGGGAACTGAAGGTTACCTCTGTCAGGAGCAGCTGAGCTGGGCATGTAGTCTTCTGCTGCTAGGTCCCTGGGTACAGCAGGGTGGAAGAAGTCCCCTTGGTGGGGTGGATGATGGTTCTTGGCCCTTGGGAGAGTGGAGCCCTGTGTTTCTGCAATGGAGACAGCCTTGTTTGAAGGGTTGGTTTTATACCCCAAACAGTTCCAATGGCTCACGCTAAAGAAAATACTGGAACTTTTTGCTGGGCCAACTTGATTAAGACATTTGAAAAAGCCAGCTGCTTCACATAGAGCTTGTGTTCAGCTGTGTGGCAGATACAAAAGTTGGTGGCATGGTAAAACCTCATCCCTGAAATTCATTAGAAAAAGTTTGTTATGAGTGACATGGTAAAGGTGGGGTTTTTTTTATGTCTGGGCTTAGGGTTCTCCCCCTACAGCCAGGACAGAGCTAGCTCTTCAGGCTGTAGTTATTCTGAATCCTTTTTTTATCAATGTGTGAAGTCCCCACAGTTGTCTGAGTTGGGCATCTTAATTTCTCACTGTGCCACCAGGGTGTGAAAATGCGCCTTGAACCTTAAATTCTGAATTATTTGATTAGGGTTTTATTTTGAGGCTGATAGCAGTGTAAGTTGCAGAAGTTATGAGAGCAGTGTTAGTGATGGCCAGCATAGTCTTTGCTTTAGGGTACTCTCAGGTGTCAGCTAACTTTGGGAGCTGTGATTGCTAATGAACTTGAAAACTGCTTAGAAATTTCTGGGTTTGGGGATGTACCTGTTTTCAAAACCCTTTCTGGAGCCAAAGGGATTCAGGCTATCTTACAGGAAAACAGACCTTGTTTTAAGGAAATGATTCCCATGGTTAGTCCTAATTAAATCCGACCAACCGCTGGTCAATTTGAGGCAGCAATGACAATGCGAAAGAGTCCTGAAAGTGTTTGCTGACTCCTTACATTTTTCTTCTTTCTTTCCCTTCTGCTCAGCTCACAAATAAGATCCTAGTAGTTTTCTGAGGGAGAAGCAGGAAGGGTTTGAGTCTTACCTGTCCTTTTTTTGACAGCAGCTGCCTCATTGGTCACTCTATCTGTATTCATTGCAGTTGAGACACAACAGGGGTAGTGCCAAAGGAGACAGAGGAAAGGAAGGCTTTTTTGGTTCTGCCTAATCATTGCAGTTTGTCTTCCATGTGTGGAGATTCTTTGCTTTGCTTTCTAATGAGTTACTGCTCTGTGATTATTGTTATTCCTTGTTTGTGGAAGAGAGGCACTGTCCTCAAGGAAATTCAGTTGTACATATCATAGAATCATAGAATAGTTAGGGTTGGAAAGGACCTCAAGATCATCGAGTTCTAACCCCCCTGCCATGGGCAGGGACACCTCCCACTAAACCATGCCACCCAAGGCTCTGTCCAACCCCACCTTGAACACTGCCAGGGATGAAGCATCCACAACCTCCCTGGGCAACCCATTCCAGGGCCTCACCACCCTCACAGTAAAGAATTTCTTCCTCATATCCAATCTAAACTTCCCCTGTTTAAGTTTAAACCCATTACCCCTTGTTCTCTCACCACAGTCCCTAATGAAGAGTCCCTCCCCAGCATCCCTATAGGCCCCCTTCAGGTATTGGAAGGACCTTTTCCATCCTGTGCAAAAATATCTGGGTTTGGGGCACAGTTTATGGTGTGATGCCAACCTCACATACTGCCGATTTCCTACATTTAGGATATATGTCGCCATCATTTTATCATCTCATGCTGCAAGGAAAAGAGGAAAATGTCTCCTGACAGCAACCCTGAAGTGCCAACCTACTTTCTAACATATGGCTTTGAAACAGGGCCCCTTTTGTGCTTAAAAGCAGAGGTGCAAGGAGAGCATTGCCCTCATGGAGAGGAACGAGAGTGGCTGAGGGAGCCCAGCAAGGCACTTTCTCCAAACACATTGGCATAGGAAGACTTGAGGAACTGGACGTAGTTTTGCATGCTGCGGTTGGTGCTCTCCGACTGCTCCAACCAATCCTTCAAGTCCTGCAGATGGCTTTCATAGCGGTGCTCTGCATCATCTTTGCTCTGACGCAATTGGTTCAGTTCTGTTTTATTCCTACTCAGCTGGGTCTCCAAATCCAACATCTTGGACTGGGCGGCCCTCTCTCTGGACATCGCTCGTTCTCGGGTTTGTTCCACTTGTCTTTTGGCATCCTCAATGGCCATCTCCAGCTGATGCGCCAAGGAGCTACACTCCCGGGTCTTCTCGTCTAGCCGCAGCTGGCACTGGTGGATCGACTCCTCCCGTTTTGCTATGACCTGAAGGAATTCTCTGTTCTGGGCACTCCGTGCACAGAAAGAGCGGGCAGAGTGGAGTGAAGAGTATGTAGAGCAGCTGACTGCCCAGCTAGCAGAAAAGGATGGGTATGTTGCTGAGGCGCTGTCTACTCTGGAGACCTGGAGGAACTGCCACGACAGAGCAGTAAAGGACAAGAGTGACCTAGAGCTGGAGATTGTTACACTGACCAGCCGTCTTGCAGACTTACTGGAAGAGCAGGCAACTCAGGAGGACAAGGTGCGGGACGTCGGAGATGTGGTGCTGGATAAAGTGCATCAACAGAGTTCAGAGACCTCTCATCTAAAAATGGAGAATGAAAGACTAAAGACTAGTGTGGCCCCTATGGAGGAAAAGCTGAAGCAAGCACAGGCTGAAGTGCAGCAGCTCCGAATCTCTGTCAGAAACTACGAAGTGATGATTGAAAACTACAAATCACAGATATTAAAGACCCAAATGGAAGCAAAAGGTGCAGCAGCAAAACTGGAGAAGATTGATAAAGAGAACAAGGCACTAAAGGAAGAAAAGAATAGCCAGGTGGATCTGTCATACAAGCAGCTGCAGAGCAAGCTTGCTGAACTGGAGAAGCTGCCTGAGCTCCTAAAGATGAAAGAGTCACAGATAGCAGAGTATAGAGAGCAACTTCAGAATTACGAGAGAAAGAACATCAACCTGTGCGCCCAAATTTCCGATCTTCAGCAGCAGATTGAGCTCCAGGGGGACAAAATGGAGATGACAAGGGAGAGGTGTCATTCTGCCCAGGAGGACAAAAAGCAGCTCACCTTGAAGGTGGAAGAGCTAGAAAGAAAAGTAGAGTCAACGAGTGCCCAGAACAGAGAATTCCTTCAGGTCATATCAGATGTCTAAAGTGGCAGGCTCTTTAGTGAATTTTGTGTTTCTTTTCCTATAGCTTGGATTTGATTCTACTTTACTTTGTAAATGCAAATTGAAGGCAACTGTTTTAGTGGATTGGCAGATGTTACAACCTGAAAAAGTGTTTGACTAATCACAGGTAATTGCTGGGCATGTATGTTACTTCTCTGTAATAAGGAGAAGGTTCAGGAGGAGAAACAAGGTGTTTCTACTAGGGGAGGATGCTTTGAGAATAAATGTAGGAATGATTGGAAACAAACCTACTGTAGGAGCTTGTATAATTTTTGAATGCAGAAAAATGCCCAGACTTGAACCAAGAAGTATCAAAGGAGACTGAACATTGTCTAGTCAAATGCTAATGTGAATTGAAACAATGCAGCTCTTTAAAGTACATTTGTGCCTTTATTATTATGAGTTATGGCTCTTTGAGGATCCTACCTGAGTAGTGGTGAGAGCTTGTTAATCTTAACAAAGATCTCCATGTTTCCTGATCTTCTATGGCTAGTTGTTTTGGTCCTAGAAGACCTGTTGAATATACCTATAGTTTGTATGATATAGAAATCTACATCCCCTATGGATGAATCGCTCAGTAGATTTGTTTTGTTTGGCAACAAACATCTCCTTTTGACCTCTAGTACTGCTCACTGCAAGTGGGTTAATGTGACTGTGTGGTTTTACCTATGCCTATGGTATATTCTTAAATAGAAAAAGATTGTATATAGACATGCATTGTTACAGCTGACTGGAGAGGAGCTGTGGGAGTGCTGACAGTTGGGTGGGATATTTTGGGGATAAACCTTGCTGATATGAATGAAGGTGGTATTTGTCTTCATGTGAAGGTGCTGGGGGCGCAGAAATTCTTTCATACTTGTGAGGTACGTAGCCCTTGGAATAAATTTGTGGTTAGGAAAGCTGAAATGAGTAATCTATTGCACAAAATCTTTGTAAAAAGAAATAATCAGGCCGATTTGACCAGACTGACCTTATAGTTTGGTAAGTTGGCTTCACTGTGTTTACAGGAGCTGTCTGGTTGTGAAGTTGATGTTGTGTGACGGGTTAAATACATGCACATGGAGGAGCAGGGAAGCATGTGGATCAGTATTGCATTGCAACTGGTTCATGGCTGTGATCCCTCTTGCTTCTCTGACGTATTCATTTGCCTTCCACGTTGTGAATTTAAGTTGTCTTACTTGAGCATTTTACTGTTCTAATTCCTAGATGGGAATGATGAGCAATCCCAGCCCTTACGGCCAGCCATATAGTCAGAATACTGGGCAGCAGCTTGGAGCCAGTGGACTTGGGCCTCAGATGCAGAATAAAGCTGCACTGCAGAATAGCTTACCACAGTTTCCAATGGACAAGAAGCCAGTTCCTGGGGCAGGAATGCCTAACATGGTAAGTAGAATGAAAGATGTCTCCAGAAAATGTTGTAGTAGACTTAAAATGGAGCAATATGCTCTGCGCTTGCCATGTTATAAGTTTTTGCAGCTGTCATATCCAGTGTGAATGTGTGCTATGAATCCATCCATAATGCATTTGCTTAACTCTAGAAAGGCTGATCTGAAGGAGAAAGCTGAGTTATACTTTCTCTTTTGGAGAGGCTGGACCTCCATTCTTTGCCCTTCAAACCCTGTTAGCAGAGAAAATTAAATTAAGCTCCTTGGCTGAAGTGAGATTTGCCACCTGTTTGGGCACCTCTGCTCTCTTCTCCCATCCCTTCTCTTGAAGTTGCACTGTTGGGCCCCTTCTTCTCAGTGTAGCTTTGTTTGGAGGCTTGTTTTGCTGTTTGTACTCACTGATTTTTTTGAGAGAGAAGTATCCCTTCTGAAACAGAAATGATAGTGCTTAGAAGCCCCAGTTGTGTGTTCATTTCTGTTCTGAATTACATGAACACAAGCAGTCCTGATGCTGGATGTTCCTTGGCAGTTGTTGCTGTAGTAGCCGTGTGCCTCCCTTTTTCCCCTCACACTGTACTGAAGCAGGGCTTAAGGAAGGGAAAAGAGGAAGCGGGGAAAGTGGATGGCAAATAGTGGATGGTGCAAGCTTAAAAATGACAGGCCTGAACATTAGATTCCCTAGCTTGAGCTTAATGCTCATGGCTGACTGTCTCATTTTAGGAGTTTAAATTGGTTAGGGGTATACGTGCAACATGTCCTCCCTTTTTATCCCCTCTATACATGTGTTTTTTGTTTTTTGTTTTTTTTTTTAATTTGGGAACAAATTCACATTTATAAATACAGCTTATGTTTCTTCTTGCTTCAAATTCCATGCCCGCCTTCTCTCCCCCTCATTCCCTCCTCCGGGAGGGTT
Organism: Amazona ochrocephala; assembly: GCA_039720435.1. Taxonomy (NCBI): domain Eukaryota; kingdom Metazoa; phylum Chordata; class Aves; order Psittaciformes; family Psittacidae; genus Amazona; species Amazona ochrocephala. Next base: position 82,043,290 of record CM077880.1, read on the forward strand.
AGTCTCTTGACTTTTCGGTGTTGCTGAAAAACCATTTCCAGGTAACTTGTACCTTGGAATTAAAGAGCTCAATACTATGAGTTTAATTTTTTTTTTTTTGGTGTTGTGCATGAAACACTGGAAGTCTCCAAACCAGTTGGCTATATGAACCAATAAAAGAGCAGCCAAAATTTGCTGTTCAGAACCCCAGCTGAACCTAGGAGTGAGAAGTTGCTGCTATCTCAGTTATTGTTTAGAACGACAGGCTGCAAACAAGGCAGGTAGGGTCATATCAGAACATGCAGAAACTCTGAGGGGACTGACTAATTGGTAAAGTCTCCTTGTAAAAGGAAGGGTTAATAGTAGTATCGAAATGCTGTGGGAGAACTGGGGCTTACAAATGCAAGTAGTTGAGCTCTAAAAATCTGGATATCTCCAAAAGCATCCTCTAAAACCCTCTGTGAAGAGTCTGTTAAAAACTGAAAGCTGTTGAACTGAAGTGATACAAGCAATGCAGAGTCCCCCAGCCTCTGTTCTTTGCAAAGTACTCCTCAAATATCTTCTGGAAGAAACACAAAGAAGTCTGAAGAAGTAAACAGAAGTAGTACTAGATGTTGCCATACTTGACATTAGTTCTGTGGCATGTTATTCAGCATATTATCCTGAAGTTGTGCTTCATCTCTAGCAGAGTCTAGGAGGTACTTGTTTTGAATGCCTACATGCAAATTTTCTGATGGAAAAAGGTTCCCAGAATTTCTCCTTCATTCTCATTTTCTAAGAACAGTCAAATTGAGGCACCTTATACTGAAAGAAAGGGAAAACTCTACTTACCCTAAAAGGTGCCTTGTTCCCTTAATGCAGGAATTGTGGATGCAACTTTCTAGCCTCCGAAATGAGAAGGAGATTTGAGGTCTCAGTGCTATTAATATTTTCTAGTTGGTCTAGCACTGCAAATTAACCTGACAGCATGTGCAAAGTTCTGCTACTCTTTGATAAGGCAAGAGCTTGGACTAGGAGGAGAGAATTGACAGGATTATTGCTAAGGGGTGTATTTAATGAGTCATCCAGAGCTACAGATAGGTGGGCTATTCCCTTAATTGTGGAATGTGGTAGCTGTTTTCTGCTTCAGTTCTTTTTTTGTTTTTGCTGCTGTTTATTTGTCATTGCTAAAGGAATTATTCTCAAAAACAGATTTATTTCTGGGAACTTCCTTTCCGTCTCCTCCAGGGCCAGCAGCAGGCTCCTCAAGTTCAGCAAGCTGGGATGGGGCCAGCAGCTTCTCAAGGAATGGGTTCTGGAGCACCAACAGCAGATCCAGAAAAACGGAAACTTATTCAGCAGCAACTAGTTCTCCTCCTGCATGCTCACAAGTGTCAGCGGCGAGAACAGGCCAACGGGGAAGTGCGACAGTGCAACCTCCCTCACTGCCGAACCATGAAGAATGTCCTGAACCATATGACACACTGTCAGGCTGGCAAATCTTGCCAGGGTAAGTGGGGGAGTGGTTATATAGATGCAGTTATCGTTTGTAGAATGAGAAGGGCATCTTCTCAAAGGGGATGGAAAACTAGTGGGTGGCTTGGGAAGTACAATTTTTTTTTAAGCTATCTCTCCCCTTAAGAATGGAAATCATAAACAACTTCTGAACCTCTAAAGTTCAGGCAAGTTAAAGACAAGAGCACTCATCTCTAGGCATAGAGAGATGAGTAAAGATCTTTTGCTTAACTCTGTAACTCACTGCAATACCTTTTGGATGCTGCATTCTGATAAGGGTAGGTGCAAAGCAGCAATCTGCAAATAGTAGTCTATTTGTTTCTCTTAAGTGCAAGAGACAAATTTCAAGCAGTAGCTGGCCAGGAATTAAGCTGCTGCTGGCACTGATGAACATTTGGTCTATCTTAGCAGCTGAGGAAAAATGTATAATACCTTTTTGGTAGCCTAGGCTTATTTGGGTTGTGCCTATTGGCATTTCAATTGCTTGGTACAGTCTGCCTGATGTATATGGTGGTGGACTTTGAGCCATAGGTTGGGCTATATGAGATAGGTCTTTGAAGTAAGCTTTAGTTGAGCCAATAGTTCTTAATGAAATCTAGCTACATTTTCAGAGCTATTTCAAGTAATACTGTACTGACCTGTGTTGATGTAGATGTGTTTGCTGAGAGAATTTGTTGCTCCCTACCTAGTTTGTATGCGCCATGTGAAGATACTGGTAGTAACGCTTTTCATAACTCTCCCTTTCTCAGTGGCACATTGTGCATCTTCCCGACAAATTATCTCACACTGGAAGAATTGCACACGACATGACTGTCCTGTATGTTTGCCTCTCAAAAACGCTGGGGACAAAAGAAATCAACAATGTAAGTCTACTGGGGAATTCCATGTACTGGATAAACCATAAAATGTATTTGGGAATTAAGCTTTCTTGCACCCAGGTGGTAGTGGTGATGCTCTTGCTATCTAGGAACATGTAATATGATTTTCCTCTTGCTTTTAGAGTCACAGAATATTTTTCTGTCTGATAGCTAGTGTCTATGGAAGATCTCTAACTTTATTGGATTTTCCTAGCAGGAGAGTGTTAGGGGTGAACAAGTAAAGATCTTTCAATCGCATGATTGGCTTTTCACTACCATTTCTTCCAGCTGGCCAGATTCTGGAGACAGATAGGCGTGCATATACACACACTGTTTTGTGATTTCAGCCCTGATTATGTTTGGTTCTGTCTTCGAACTTTGTTTGTATCAGATGTCTCTTCCCCCTTCTCTTTGTTGTCCCTTTGGTCTTCCTGCTAAAATCTTCGGCATGACTTTAGTCATTGTGTTACCTTATGGTGGTTTAGTTTGGAGGGGGTTTTTTTGGTTGGTTTTGTTGTTCGTTTTTTCCCTCCTTCGTGTTACTTTGGGCTCTTCTCATGGTTCATGTGAGCTATTTCTTGTTTTAAGGAAATTAAAAAAAAAAAAAACAACAACCAAACCTAACATTACAGTGACTGGTGAAGAGCTGTGTATACCCTTCTGCCTTTAGCCTCTGTGTCATGATGTGTTTCTGTTTTCAGTTCGAAGCAAACAGAGGTGTCCTAAATACTCATGGGATTTCCTCTCAGCAGCTCAAAGGGAAAATAGCATGTTGCTGGAATGGGTGGTTGGGTCAAAACTTGTTTCCCTGTTTCATGGCAGGTTTCCAGATCTGGCCTCTGCAGGTGTACCTAGAAGGAGATGGCTTAGTTATCTAGTGTACTCCTTAGGTTCTCTTCCTGTTTCTGTGGATGTCTTTAGGCTACCTCCTGCTGTCCTTACTCACTTGATACTGGTATGTTTCTTCCAGCGCTGCTGGGTGGAGCTGCAGTAGGACTTGCAAATACTGGCTCTGTGGGTGTGGGGCAGCAGACAACACCCAGCATAAACACTACCAGTCAGATAGACCCCAGCTCCATTGAGAGAGCCTACGCAGCCCTTGGACTGACCTATCAAGGGAACCAGATGCAGACACAGCCCCAGGCTCAAGTGAAGAATCAGCAACAAGGGCAGACACCCCAGGGTCTGCGCCCTATGAATCCTATGAGTAAGTTTATCTGTGTTAAAATATGAACTACAGGCAACTTTCCTGTACTATTATCTAATGTAAATTTTTTTAACCTACTACATTAATACTGGTAGTTGATTTGCAAAAAGCATGGCTTTGCAATATTTTAGGTTTGGTGTAGCAAGCTGAACAGTGGAACAGGACCATTAGAGGGACCAGATGTCTTCTCTTGGAGAAGATATTCTCCAGGAAAAGTATTTTCTTCTCAAAGATGGTTAGAGTTTGGGTGTTTATGAACCAGTTTTTTAAAGCATTTTATTTAATGTTGCTTAGTAGCTTTGTAATCGTACTGTAATGCAAGTTTAGGGCTTTTTAAGAGTTTTTAATTGGAAATGCATGTGTTGGAATGCCTGTATTGAAGCGTACTTCCTTGTCACTCAAACTGCAGCATTTTACAGCTGTATTTCAGATAAGTAATAATTGTTTTAAGAATTAAAAGTAATAAATAACACTTTCTCTGAATCCTGTCGTGGATGTACATAACTGTAAATTGCATGGGTAGCTTATTGCAAAATGTCATGCCTTTTCTGAAGAAAATGGTTCTTGCTTGGAGTTTGTAAATATCTTTTTTATAGACTCAAGAGTTTGGCCTCTGCATTCTCATTGGGTGCTCCTTGTAGCACTGATAAGAAAATCCAATGAGATGGGGTTGAAAAGCTCCTGGAAAGCGAAGAACTGAATCTTAATGTAGAAAGGACAAGCATGGAGAGTGTAGACTTTTGACTGTTGTTTCATTATTATGAGAGGGTGGCTAAGGAGGGAATTGCAACAGGTAAGAGGAATTACCAGATTTATGTTGTCATGGCCTACATGACAACAGGGCTGGCTTAGGAGGAACGGCAGGATTTGGTGAGGACTGCAATGTGATAAGAGGCAGTCCTAAGTAGATCAAACAAGTGGTTGGGTTTTGCAGTTTAAAAAGGGAGAGTTAAGGCAAAGGTTGGCAGTTGTCTTCTACAGCAGCTTGCTCTCAAATGACAAAATGAATTTGGGAAGGAGAAGAAAGTGACTAAGGGAAGGGAGGCTGGAGGCAGCTTTATGAAAAGGCTGTTAAGCACTTGGTTGTGATACCAGAGGTTTGTATTAGGCTTGATATACTTAATTTCAGTGGATTTCTCTTGTATACAGTTTCAAATTTTGCTTGAAATATAGATTCTGGGGGTTCAGGTGTCCTAAATATGTGTGAAGCTTGGTAATGGCATTCAGGCCACTGTTAACCTCACAGAATGGTCTATTCAGGAGCTCCAGGCAGAATTATGCTTCATTTTTCTCCATTTTTTAAGTCTTAACTGTAGTGTGTGAAGAAAGTAGGCAGTTTTTTTATGGTGATTGATGTTTGCTCTGATTCAGAAAAACGTATTTTGATACATAACAAATTACTAGAGGTTTTTCCTGCAAAGGATTGTCAGGTTTTCCTTCCTAGTACAAACACTGATGTTGGTTATAGGATCCTGGATTATGGAATAGGTGAAAGTGGACCTTGTCAGATGTAGGTGGTAGCTGATTTTTTAAAGCCTTTGTGAGTATACATCCTAAACCTCTGAATGACAAAAAAATCCAACTGCTTCTAAACAAAAAACCTGAAGTGGTTGGTACTCTTGCATGTTCAATTGAGGTGTCACAGGACAGAACTCTGGCACATAACGTTTGCAGCAAATTGAAATTGCTTGCTTGTTGAGATGTACAGTAAGGTAGTGGAATTAGGTGATCTTCAAGGTCCCATCCAACCCCAACCATTCTATGTGCAGAATAGTAGTGTGATGTCATGCTTCGCTTTGAGGTTACCAGTGTTGTGTCTGAGACTTATCTTAAGTTTGTAGAAGGAAGAGAGTAAAGAGAGTAATGGGTAATTAAACTCACTTCAGAGAAGTCAAAGTACTTGCCAATCTAGACCCTTGTTATTGCTGAGCAATTACTGATTTTGCACAGTAAATGGGATATTAATTTAAGAATACTTATTCTTCTGTTTTCTAGGTGCAAATCCAATGGGAGTGAATGGAGGAGTTGGGGTTCAAGCTCCTAATCTGCTGCCTGACTCAATGTTACATTCAACCATGAATTCTCAAAAGTAAGTTGAATTATTCTTTGTACCCCAGCGATCTTGTTTTGATCTCATGGCACTTGTTGCATAAGCAGTGGGGTAAATGCCATTGATGGCTATCTCTCCCTTTGGATTCTGTAGCTTTTGTCAGAGTTTTCCAAATCCTTGGGTAGTACAGCATGTACTCATTCATGGTGTTGTTTTGGTGTCTGTGCAGCTATTCCTGCAGAGTTTGTCCATTGATTAGGGAATGGCTGAGCTGGCACTTTGTCTTAACATTATTCTGAAAGAGGCTATGACTGTAAGATGACTAAGCTTGGGCTAGACTTCTGCCCTCAATTCTTGCTCTGTTTTTGAAGCCCCATGATGAGTGAAAGCGCCAATGTTGCCAGTTTGGGAGCCATGCCAACAGCTCAACCATCCAATACTGGAATTCGAAAGCAGTGGCATGAAGACATTACTCAGGATCTCCGAAACCACCTTGTTCATAAACTGTGAGTAGCTAACATCAAAACAATCTCCTGTTAAGTGAGTTGCTGCCTCTGAGGTGTATGTGTGCAGCAGGAGGAAGCCTGGCTTCCAAAACTAGGGGGCCAGGGACTGAGTCTTGTCAGGATGCATGAGAAGGGTGTCATGGTTTAGTTTTAAACGAGTGATTTAGGGTTGCTCAAAGAATCACCATCAGAGGTGTTAGCAAAACCTAGGGCACCTGAAAAGGGAAAGCAGAAGCCTGAAAGATGGAGTGTATCTGCTGGTTTGGGACTGTTGTATTGGAAGTGTCCCACTGTGTGTTCATGCCATCAACACGGTGGTAGCATCCTCTGGGAGCAGTAGCAATGCCGTAGTCTGTCAGAAGATGTGCTTGCTGCTTTGTATTCAGGTCACTGGGGTTAGTTCTGGGTCCCTGTCTGGACTTGTATCCCATTATCTTTTGTATGCTTTTTTTCCTTCAGGGTCCAAGCCATATTTCCTACTCCTGATCCTGCAGCACTGAAGGATCGGCGTATGGAGAATCTGGTGGCATATGCTCGGAAAGTGGAAGGTGATATGTATGAATCGGCAAACAGCAGGGTGAGATGCCATCCTCTGCCATCCAGTCGTGTGTGTATCTCCCTCAGCCCATAGTGACTGGGGAGGAAAAGGAGTGAAAGCCCAGATGAAACTCCCAGTCTGAGGAAGTGCTAGGAGTGGGGGTGGTGCCTGTTGGGGTCTGCTGTGCCTGAGACTTCTCTGAGTCCCCTGAAGGCAGCATGAAGTTCTTCACTGTGATTCTCCCAGAGAAGTGTTTGACACAAAAAATGTCTTGTGTTGGTTTAATGGTTGCCAGCAGTGCCCCCTTTTTGCCTTTGTGTCTGCCCAGCAGCCCCTGCAAAGGGGGAGCCACTCCCACCCAAGCCAAAATGTATGTGTGAGGTTGTTTTGCAAGCTTGAGTTACTGTGAGTTGTTGCCTTTTAGTGTGTCATCTCTTTTTCCTGACTTGTTTCCTCCCCAACAGGCAGAGTACTATCACTTGCTAGCGGAGAAGATCTATAAGATACAAAAGGAGCTGGAGGAGAAACGAAGAACCAGGCTGCAGAAGCAGAACATGATCCCGAATGCTCCAGGCATGCCACAGGCTCCAATGAATCAAGGGCCAAACATGGGACAGCCCCAGCCTGGGATGTCTGCAAGTAAGAGCAGTTGGGACTCCCTGGTGCAGGGGAATCCTATAGTGTCATTTTAGTAAGCTAGTGATCATTTTGCACTTGTTTAACAGGTACCTGGCTTTCTCAGAGTTAAACAGAACTTTTCCCTCTTTGTTCTGAAGTATGTGCAAGCTCTTTGCTTTGCTTATGTGTGTGTTAGTGACCATAGATTATGTAAGAGCATTTAGTCTTCTGAACAAACGAAATAATTGTAAACCTTTACACTTACTTTGAGGGTGGAGGGAGTGGAGATTAAGTTGCATCCTTAAGACTGTAGAGCTTCAGTCTCATTAGATTCACTCCTAGAATGAATTGATTTAAAGATAACTTCAGTTACTGTAAGATACGCGTTTTCATAATATTTAGTTTGGTTTTAAAATTATCACTACTGTTACTGTTGTTGCTAAGGGAGTATGATGATTGACGTGCCTAGGTATTTATGCCTTTCACAGTTTAGAAGTTTGTATAGCACTTGTTCTGTGACACATTTGGGGTTTTTTGGACAAGTGGCCTCTCAAGCATGCAGTGAAAACCAGACTTTACTTCTTTCCCCCATGCAGCTATCTTGTATTTCGCAGTAGTTCTGTTACTTGACTTGACCTTCCTAATGCTAAACAGCTTGGTTTTGTTTTGTTTGGGTTTTGTTTGTTTTTTGTCGTGTCCCCCCCCCCCCCCCCCCCCCCCCCCAACCATGTATTTGTATATTATGATGAAATTGTAGAGGAGTTAATGGTCAAAACTATCACGCTGCTGAAGAGTGGAATGTCTCCTTAACAATAGGAAGGGACAAAGTGCTCTAGGCTGTCAAGTATCTAGAATATTTTTACTTGGGTAACATAAAACCAGGTAATATTATTGCAGGTGATATTTTTTAGTTAGAAAGTAGAGGTGTCTGCTGATGTTGTAGTCTTGTATTTCCAATGAAGTCCTGTAAATAATTGAAATACAGGATTTTAAAGTGTGTTTCTAAATACAGTTTTATTCCATATGCTGATTTAACAGTAGAAGAGAGCTAATATTTTTTAATTATTTGAGTCACAATCTGTTTTAAGATGACTCTTCTTCTTCACCCCCATAGAATCATAGAGTAGTTAGAGTTGGAAAGGACCTCAAGATCATCTAGTTCCAACCTCCCTGCTCTGGCCACTGAAGTAGTCTTTCTTAAAAATAAGTGCAACAGTTCTGCAAACCTACTTTGTAGAGCTCTTCCGCCTCCAATGACTCCTTCTCTTAAGAGGTTCCTTCTCAGAAGAAAAGGATTTTTCTCCTTGATTCTTTGTCTTTCATGTTCTTAGATACTTTACAGTTAAGAATGGAGTTCTTAAAGACAGCTTGTGGCAACAGATATACAGCTGTCAATGACACTCTAAAAACTTGTCGAAGGAGATTGGGTCAGAATTTTATATAGTCAATTGAGACAAAAAACTTACTTTTTTTTTTTTTTTTTCATAACACTGCAGTTGCTTTAGGCATGTGATGCAAGAAGTTCTTCTTCCGAGTTCTTCTGCTTAAATTTGAATGTACCTTGGTAAATCCAGCTCTGGGTCTTTTTATGCTTGAAGTCAGAGCAGGGTTTGCTGGGGTGCATACCAAGATCCAAGAAAGATTCTTAAAGGTTGATACCATGACTTCACTTGCTGTGTAACTTCTGTAGAAAGTTGGTGCTCAGTAGTAGGTGTGACACAGTTAGTTACTTACCATGTACTCAGTAGTTCTCAGTCTTCAGAGCTTTGATAAATACTGTGTGGAACCATATAATTTTTCATACTGTTTTAAACCTAGAGGTGCAGTAACAGTGTAGGGTGGTCTGTAGAAGTTCTTGTGGTCTGAGGGGCTGAGTTTGTTGTTGTACCTCAATAATATACTTCACATTTGTCCTCAGTTTCTGAAAGCTGACTTTATGTCAGATGATATTTCTGTCAATGGGACATGCTTACATTTTCAGGGAAATTTTTGGTTTTGCTTCACATTTTGAGGACTCCTTAAGAATATTTAGAGTTACTGGACTGTGTCATTCCTTTTTTGTTTGTTTGTTTTACACATGAGGTTTTATGTATGTTTGCTGGATAAAACCTGGTGGTCTTCTGAATGCCGTAATCTCATTCCAGTATCTTTTTTGTCCAGATGGTCCTCTTCCTGACCCAACCCTGATACGTGCCAATGTGCCAAACCAGATGATGAATCGCATGCAGGCACAGCCAGGTAAGTATTTGAAGAAAATTAGCTACTGTGATTTTGAAGGAATCTTGGAATTGGACAACTCTTGCTGAAGTGTTATAGCCCTTGCTTCACCTGCAGTTTTCCCATTTGATTGAGAAAATAGCAGTCTATATTGTATAATAATTATATTACTATATTTATATATGTAAAAAAATATCTTGGGTAGCATTTCATGATCTTGTGGATTTGAGCTGCATGTTAGCTGATTGCTTGGTTAATTAAAGAACTCTGTGCTTCTGACATTTCTGATTGTGTGAACATAGATTGATCAAACAGGGTCAGTCAAACATGGTGCACTTAGCCAGCTTAGATGAGGACACAGTGACAAAGGGAAGATGGTGAGACTTGCTACTTAGAAGGAAGGGACAGAACCTTTGTTATGTATTCGAAAAGTGTAGCCACTTAAGTGAAGAGTTTGGGATTCAGTGAGTGAATTTCTAATATGTAATTAAGGTAACGCAACTTTCTGCAGAAAGTCGATCTTCAGCAGTGACTCTTATAGTTATTTGTCGTGTACTCCAATAGTTCTCAAACTTCAGAGCTTTGCTAACAGTTGGTGGAAACAAGTCTTTCGGGGGGAAAAGATTGGTTTGTATTTTGGAGGAGTATGGTACCTTGGACACTTTATATTTAAAATTATTCCATGTAACTGGTTGGCAGAAAGAATTCTTTTCTTTATAGTGCTATTGCATGTTAGAATACTGGTTGATAGAAAACAAAATTCGGAAGAAGTTAACAGCGTTTCTTCACTAAATGTTGAATAGTGCCCAAAGGAGAATTCAAGCCTTTGTTTATGAGTGTTTTTTTTGTTTGTTTGTTTTTTGTTTTGTTTGTTTTTGTTTTTTTTGTTTTTTTGGCATGAATGCACAGGAATGAATCAGTTTGGCCAGATGAACATGCAGCTGTCACCGATGGGACCCCGGCAAACCCCTCCTCTTCAGCACCCTGGACAGCTAAGCCAGGCTGGGGCCATGAACCAGGTCAGTGTGTGTTCCCTCTGCCCAGGGTGGTGAGCTCTCAGGTTTGCTTCTGTTGGCTGTAGTTTTCTTAGGTAAATAAATAGAACTTAAAGAATCAAGTATTTATTTCTTCCTTCTTTTGACCCTTTGGGTTCCTCCTCTTGCATCTCTTCTGAAAGATTTGTTTGGACTATGGTCAGCTTTTGTATCTGGGTAGTAAAATATTGCCTAAAAATGGAATTTTTTTTTTGTGCTGTTGCATCCTTAGCAAAAGGAATGAAAATTAATCTTAAATCACAGTTCCAGTCTGAAATCAATATCTTTTTCCTTAGCTTACAAGGGAAATCATCATTATATGTGTTTTTTTGAGAGGAGCTGTAAGCAGACTTTCCGTATTGTATTTTACAAATAAGTGGCAAGCATCAATTTCTGCAACAAGATGAATGTTGTTTTGTGTAAAATGTTATGGAGTTATATGCACACTCTGTGATACTACTTTGTTTTCCAACAGATGGGATTTCCTTCACGCATGCAGCAACCAGGAGTTGGCCAACCTTCTGGTCAGAATCAGTTTCTACAACAGACCCAGTTCCCTGCTTCTTCCCCGGGAATGAACACGGCGAGCATGCCTATGACTCAGCCTGGCAATCAGACACCAGTTTCTCAAGTAAGTTTCTGATTTCTGGAAGTGGTGTCACTGGGCTATGTTATATACAGGTTTCATTGTTCAGTTTGTAGTGGAGAACAACTTGTTTTCTCAATATGCTTTTGGAATTATAGGCAACTAAATTCATTTATTGAAACACTGCATTTTGCTGATGTAGCACTGGGAATGGGAAGAGTGAAACATTTTTTGCTTGTTCTCAGGCTGAAGTTTAAGTATGACAAAGGAATATTTCTAAGTTTCTTTTTGTGGAGCAAAGAAGAAATTGTTACGCAGAATGCAGTAGTTGAGAATTTCTTGTCGAACAGCAAAGCAGTAGAGGCTGAAAAATTGAGAGATGGTCAGCTAAGTACTAAAAAAGCATGTCTGTCCAGGACCAATGTATGTTGCTAGCTTTGGGGGATAGGAGGGTTGTCACTACTGAAGATCTGAACCTGCAGTCTAGCAGTTTCCTTTCTGTCCTTTCCCTCTCCCTTTTCAGCAAGAACCTTTCAGGCCAGGAAGAAATAGGGAACGTCAGTTTGCTTCTCGTTGATGCTTCTTCCTAGTTTGCAGGCAAGATTCTTGTGGAGTGACAGCTTTTTCCTTGACCAATACATTATTTTTTTTTCTTTTGTAATCTTGTAATGGTGCAGTTACAGCTGTGCTTATTTCTGATGATAAATTTAGTTTCTAGTTTTGGGGTGGGGGCATGGGCATGCTAAGTGTATTTGAAAGCGATTTTTCACTGTGGTGCATTGTCTCATTCAGGATGTACAAATCTGCAGCTTTGGAGAGAAGTGGTTTGTGATCTGGGAGTGTAGGTGTGCCATTCTTTAAATATACCAACAAGTAGAAGTTATTCTTTTGAAACATCTCTTTGAGCTGAATAAATAAATCAGCTTTCTGTTTGTGTGGAGCAAAATAAATCTAATAGACCATTTCTCCTTCTGAAATAGAGTTTTTTAAAAACAAAACAGATTAGTTTGTCACATTTTTTAAAGTATGCAGTAACTGTGGGAAAGCAGCCATTTGACAGTGATTTTTCTTTTTCTATTTCAAGTCATTGCAAATGTGTACTTGTCTTGTTTTTCCACAGGCACAAATGACCAGCACTTCCTGTCCTGTGAATTCTCCTGCAATGGCTCCAGGTTCTCAAGGGAGCCATATTCACTGTCCACCTCTTCCACAGCCTCCCATACACCGAAACTCTCCTTCTCCAGTACCTAGCCGAACCCCAACACCTCACCATACACCCCCAGGCTTGGGATCACAGCAACAGCAGGCAGCAGCAGCTGCTCCCACTGCCCCCACACCTACTCCTCAGGCAATGCCTCCTGGACCACAGTCACAAACTATGCACCCCCCTCAAAGGCAGACTCCAACACCTCCACAGGCGCAGCTGCCTCCACAAGTTCAGCCTCCAGTTCCAGTTACACCATCTGCAGAGCAACAGCAGCAGCCCTTGTCACAACAAAGCACGACTGCGTCTGTTCCCACACCAACAGCACCACTGCAGCCTCAGCACCCCACAACACCTGTAAGGAAATACTTTAATTGTGCTTCCCCCTGCAAATGTTTAAGGTTTAATTTTTAGTTGGTCTTTTATTTTTGTGTGAGTCTGTGATAATGGAGGTAGCTCCTGGCATGTTTAATATCAAAATAGGGTTTTTTCTGCAACTGGGAAGTAGTAGTTTTTTCATGGAGACAAGTCTGTAGATCATCTGGTGTTTCCAGAGAGGGAGTATTTTTCAGAGTTATAGTGCATGTTTTGAAATTTACTTTGAAATATGTATGAGGTCTTTAGTTACTTCTGCATATGCATAGTGGCAGTGTATAGTATGGAAACAATATGTAACTTTCGGTACATTAAGACCTTCCAGTGCATGTTTCTGTTGCATGTTTTTCTATAATTGGAGTTGTGCAGCAGTATGTTCTCCAGGTGAAGCAAGTGGAAGGACTAGAGTGCATTTAAACTTGGTGGAAACATAGCACAAGTAAAAGGTAGATTAGAGAAAGAAGGCTTAAGTTCATTAGAAGCCTGCGTATATAGAATAATGTGTGTGTTGTTCCCTCAGCTTTCACAGCCAGCTGTAAGCATTGATGGGCAGGTATCCAACCCCCCATCTACCAGCAGCACAGAGGTGAACTCTCAGCAGACTGTACCAGAGCAGCAGCAGCCACCCTTGCAGGAAGTAAAAATGGAAATTAAAACAGATGAAGGGGCACCAGAACAAACAGAGCTGCAAATGGAGGAAAAATCTGAGGTGAGATTGTCAGCCAGTTGTTGGGTAGAATACCTAGTACTGCCAGATGCTTTCTGCCTCTGTTGAAGCCATTCCTTCCAGAGTTCACCTGAGTAGGTGCTGCCTGCTGCTGCTGTTTTAATTATTGTCTTCCTCTATTTCTTCCTAAATAAGGGTCTCTGTTTTCTGCTGAAATGGTGGTAGAAGCAGAAAACACCATGATAGCATGGTTGCAGTTGTGAGGCTTTTTGCTAAATGCCAATGTACAAGGGCACTCTGGTCAGTCTGTCAGATGTTATTTGTGGTTGTTAGAATAGCAGATATTAGGATGAGAGGAAATGGCTTCAAGTTGCAGCAGGGGAGGTTTAGATTGGATGTTAAGAAACATTTCTTCACCAAAAGGGTTTCCAAGCATTGGAACAGGCTGCCCAGGCAAGTGGTGTAGTCACCATCCCTGGTGGTATTTTAAAGATGTGTAGATGTGGTTAGTGACATGGTTTAGTGGTGGACTTGGCAGTCCTGGGGTAACAGTTGGACTCAATGATCTTAAAAGTGTTTTCCAACCTAAATGATTTTGTGATTCTGGATGTACATGATTAGCTGCTTTACTGGGCTTTGACAACTTGTCACTGGGGCTGGCTAGGAGCGTGGCTACACAGTAGTGTCATCCTGGCAGCCACAGTGTATGAGGGACTGTCAGATCTGCCTGAAGAGCTGGATGTGTACCTGTGTGTCCACTTGCAGCTCAAAACTGATTAACAGTTTATCACTGCTAACATGGCAGCATTTAAAGATTTGTTCTAGTACATCTGCTCAAGTTATAGGCAAGTGAGTACAAAATAGATACCCTTAATCCTGGGAAAGAGTGATGGGCAGGATGGCGGATAGGTTTAAAGGATGGAAATGTGGATGTGTGACTTCACAAGAGACTGAGTGACAGGCTTCAGACTGTTTTTCAGGTTAAAGCAGAACCAGTCGTGGAGGAATGTAAACCAGAACCAATAGAGCAAGATGAGAAGAAATCTGAAGTGAAGACTGAAATACCAGAGGGAGAAGAAAGACCTACTACTCCAGCTACTCAGTCTTCTCCAGCAGCTGGGCAGTCCAAGAAAAAAAGTAAGCAGGAAGAGTTTTGACTGAAATTCGCTGCATCTCCCTCCCTAGAAAAATCTTGGGGGGTAAAAAGCCCATGAGCTTTCTTTATTGGTACTCAGTAGACTTGTATGGACTGTGGCTTTTGGAGCAAAATACCTGTGCTTGTCATTGGCTATGGACAAGCTCTTTAAGGTATTGGACAGTAAGCCTTAGTAAAATTGTCAATACAATAGGATTTTAAATACTTCAGTTACAGAATTTCTAAACAAGTTTTTTCTTGGGACCTCAGAGAGTGGCTGTACCTGACATGTAAACTGACTTTATTAAACTTAGCAGTGTCTTCCTATGATAAAAACAAGATTCTCTTTAATATTTTGGCCATCTCCTTGTGTCCAGGTGATCATTTTAATATCCTTCTCAGAACTCTGTAGTGCAGAGGATAAACAAGGCATACTGATACCTTAAACTCGTTGTCTGTAGTACTTTTTTTTTCCACAGACCCCACGTTTTCCAGTATGTTTCTTCCTTACAGCTGTTTCTGCTATCCTTCTAATGCTGATTGTTTTTCAAAGTTTTCAAGCCGGAAGAGTTGCGGCAGGCGCTTATGCCAACACTGGAGGCACTTTACCGTCAGGATCCAGAGTCTCTTCCATTTCGGCAGCCTGTGGATCCCCAACTACTGGGAATTCCTGTGAGTGTCTTAGCAAGATGCTTGGCTGGCTTTAATTCAAAAGTACTGTATTATAGTATACCCATTTGAGAACAGCTTAAGGCCATCTTGTTAATGTTTATCTATTGATACACTTGAAGGGGTTTAGCTCAGGCAGTGGAACATGTGATGTCTGGCTTAGGAAAGCTTTGGGGGTGTTTTTCCAAAGTTTGTTTGGTTCTGTGTTCCTTTTGATAGATAAGCAGGTATGCCGTATGTTAAAGTGACTACCAACAGATCCCTAGATCTCCAGTGCTGTGGGGACTTTTTATGGATGTTGCTTCATGTTGTGATATTTCTATTGCTGAATTCTGTAGGTGTTTCTCATCATATATAAAGCTTAGCTGAATTTGTGGGAAATTAAGGCGATCAAGGCCACTTAAAGAAACCTTTCTGGGTTGACCACACAAGTTTACTGTATATTCAAATATCCATGCATAGAGGTCCTACTTGGGTGCTTTGGGCAGTGTTGGGTTTTTTTGGCTGAGAGGTTCTTTTTGTTTTATGGATTGGTTTTTTGTGTCTTTTTTTTTTTTGGGGGGGGGGGGGTGGGGGATAAATACTGCAGAAATTCAAGCCTGTTCTGTTGTAAGCAGGCATGAATATTGCTGATATTCTTAAACAAGCTCTCAATTGGCTGTCATATTCCAAGACCTTTTGTAGAAGTGGTCCCATAACTGATCGGGGTGAGGACTGGAAAAAGGCATTCTTTAGAGGAGACATGATATCTTTCATCATCTGATAGTTATTTCTCTTTATTAGGTTGTCTGATCTACTAAAGAGAGTCACATTCTATTAATGCTCTTGTGTATACCCTCAGCTTACAGGCTGCAAAAAAATTGCCATTTACTACTTTTTATCATACTTGTTTTGGTGATTAAAACGAGTGGCTATATTTCATTGGGATTGGAAGAGCAATAACACCTGAGAAATAAAGGAATAAGAAAATAGAGCATTGGGGAGCGATATGCTATTACTGAAGAGATTTCACCGTGTGTCACAAGCAGTTTGACAGTCAAGTCAGGGAGGAACCTGTTTTTCTTGATGTACTGCAGATGAATTTATATGCTGAGAATGCACATGCTGTCATGTCACAACACAGCTTTATAGCGGTGTTTTGATACACTGTGTATTCTTGCAGGATTATTTTGACATAGTGAAGAACCCCATGGATCTTTCTACTATCAAGAGGAAGCTGGACACAGGACAGTATCAGGAACCCTGGCAATATGTAGATGACATCTGGCTCATGTTCAATAATGCCTGGTTGTATAACCGCAAAACATCCCGGGTATACAAGTACTGTTCCAAACTGGCTGAGGTGTTTGAGCAAGAAATTGACCCAGTTATGCAGAGCCTTGGTTATTGCTGTGGAAGAAAGGTAAGAAAATTAATATTAGTCTGCTGTTTGCTTCCTGGTATTGAAGGGGGAAAATATACAGCAGTTGTAGTTGTTAGTACTTTTGGTGTGTCAAAAATTTTTAATAAAGTCTCAAACTTTTAGCTAAAACTCAGGTTTTAGCAAACCTGAGTAACCCAATTTTGAGGTTTTTGTGGGTATTCTGTCCAGTGCTTACATCATCCGTTTGTGTATAAGCCCTTGGAGGAGGGGAAAGTCAGTAACTGAAGGCTTATTTTTGATTAGGGCAAACCCGTTTTCAAATTAAACAGATGTGGGTTTGTTATAGCCGAAGTGCTCTCTGCTTCACTGTATATTGAGGCTGTCTATGTCCATTGTCTTGTTTTGATACGCTTTTCAGCTTTGGAGAAGAGCTAACTTGAGCACAACAGCTCACTGAACGTTGTTTTTATGACTTGCACTTCATACACTTGATGTACTGTGAGATCTGTATACAGAATAAGGTGGAAATGATAGTTGTCTGGGTCACACTTGCCTTCATTTGGAGAGCAAATGAAAACATATATAAGTACTGAGACAATCCATTCCTCTTTGCAGCTGGAGTTCTCACCACAGACTTTGTGTTGCTATGGCAAACAGCTATGCACAATCCCTCGAGATGCCACTTACTACAGTTACCAGAACAGGTAAGGAAAACTCACTTGGTGCGGTTTTGTGCATGCTGCAATCAATCTGTTAAAGGCATGAATGTATTTACATATACACCCTCTTAATATCTGTACAGCTTTGTGTTTTAAGATAATTTGCTGGAAGTGCAAATTGAATAGTTTACCTTGTGTTAATGATTTCTTTCTGCAAAAGTTCACTGCAGCCTTTGGTCTTCCTCTTTTTGCTTGCAGTAATGTGATGTTTTAGTAAATTTTTATCCTGCAGTTCATTAAGATTTCTTCAGTAATCTACAAGTCTGTTGTCTTTGCTTCCTATTATGCAGCAGTATTTTTTATGCAGAACACAGAGTAAGCTGTGCAGCAAGTATATGCTAATAATACATGTTATACTTGGCAAGTCTTTGTTTTTCTCACTATGTTAACACTGAGGAGCAAAACTTATTTCTGTGTATTCAGATCTTCAGCAGATTGACTGCTTGCTTTTTTCCTGAAGGTTCCTTAGGGGAGTTGTCTCACAGTAGCTGTCAGCAGCTCTGTAAAATGCTGTCACTTCTACAGCTATTTTGAATTCTTTTATTATTATTTTCTCATTTTGCTTGGGCTTTATTAAAGGATTTAAACTTAATTTGACTTCTGAAGGAAGGTTTCTTGCCAGGCATCTCTGCCAACTGGGGAAGCGAGGCAGGAAGAAGCAGGGAAATACATGCTTTAACACTCTGTTACCAGAACGCGCCTGTTAGGTTTTGGTTACCTCTAGACTGTCACCTCCATGAATTTAGTTCCCACTCTTAATTCTTTCGAACATCTTAAACAAAAATACCCAGAACAACAAACCCACTATAAGGCTTTTACGTGAAAGCCAAGAATGGTTTGCAAGAGTTGTAGTTTACTGAAGCACCCAATCAGGTGAAAACAACTGAAGAGCTACAGAAGTTGAATCTTGACTACCTTAAGCTTCATAAAGATTTATAGCAGTGAATGAAGGTTTTTAGGAGTAGAAAATAAGAAAATAAGCTTATAATATCCCATAATAACTACTGTCCTTTTAGACTTCTGTAGTGTAGAGCTTTTCATATCGTGTCAGTATCTTCCACTTACACTTATCTCTGTGCAAGCACTAGATGGACCAAAAAATCATTACTCGCAAATGTGATGTGCTTTACATGTGTTCAGACATTAGAAGGGAATGTTTGCACTGTAACAGGTGCATACATGTGACTTGTATATTATCTTGTATACACGCATATATATATATTAGACCAAAATGTACAATTTTGAAAGTATTGCTCTCTGCAGTATCTCAGATGAAAAATGGGAGAGAATTAAGAGACCTGTCTTTGTAGCCTAACGGCTGCTATAGCATTGATTTGTGTGGCTTTATAATAAAGTTGTTTGAATTTTCTTTTGTTTCTTTCTATTTTTAGATGTTTTGTGCACTCAATTAACATGCCTTAGTAATGGAGAGGCTACAGTTTTAGGACATTTTTGAGGGCTGGAGTAGAGTCTTGAATTAATCACTATTTTATTCAAGTATGAAAGACATCTTTCTCTGTGACACTTGCTGTGTTGATGCCTGGATTGTTCTACACTCAGACCAGGCTGTGGCAGAATCATGTCATTGTAGAGTGTTATGTGTGTAGATAACATTAGGTATTCAGTTAACGTGCAGTGTGACTGTCTTACAGTGTCTGTAAGATTTTCAAGGACACATTTTATTGTTCTTGAGGCTTCTTTCTGTTTCAACTGGGAGAGAATGTGGTCTTTTTAGCATTTACACATTTAAGTTGGAAGACTACCCCTCTTCCATTGATCTCTTTCTGCTTCTCTGCCAACAGAACTGCTGTGCTGACGTACAAGTCAGAGTGGCAGTTTTTCATTTCTTCTGCTCTTTCCCCTTTCTCATTTTTAATCCTTTGCTGTATGTGGCATGGATTTTTAAAATGAAAGAGGATATGGATATGCTAAAATGAAATACTCTTGTTTAATTTGCTTTAATAATTTGCTGCTTGTGAACCCATTTGAGAGATTTAATGCTAATCTGTGCTTTGCCTCAGCTTTCTGCTTTGTGTTTTCTTGTCATAGAATCAGCTAGTTTGGAAAAGACCTTTAAGAGCATGAAGTCCTGCTTCTATGTTTTTGGTTTTATCCTGCAAACACCTGTTTCTTTGTGTGTTATTTTATTTCTTCTTCATGCTTGCCATTGTCTGTACTTGGCTCTGATTGCACAAAAAAACCCAAACTCTAAAAAGTCCCCAAATCCCAAACCAACCAAACACAATGTGGGCGCTATAAGTCTGCATCATTGAATAGCCTTGTTGCTGCTGATGACCTACTCTCCACTCCTGTCCCTTGGCCTGCTGGAATTGGTGGCTCCGTTGCTTGACTTGGGTTATGTTGTGTGGATGGAGCAGTTCACCCAAATATGACCTTCTTGCTGACAGGTATCATTTCTGTGAGAAGTGCTTCAATGAAATCCAAGGGGAGAGTGTTTCTCTAGGAGATGACCCATCACAACCTCAAACGTGAGTTATCTCTGTGTCCTTGGGCATTCATAAGCTATATAATAATCTATAGTGCCTTCTTAATGGGAAGTTTAGTTTTGGATAACCCTTGCTTTTTGTAGGCTAGTAGAAGGTGGACAAGATATTCTTCACAAAAGCCTGGGCTTGTGCTGTATTTTATTTTTTTCTTTAAAATCTGGAGTGACTGAACTGTAGCGAAAAATAAGCACTTAGTCAAACAGAGGTTGAAACAGTCTATGTCAGCAAGTTTTAACATTTATCCTTGTAGTAAAACTGAATAAGGAAGCAATGTGATCCTTTACAAGCTACTGTCCCATAGAAAAAGAACATTTTCCACATTTTATGCATCAAGGGTGGCATATACTTCAGTTGTCTGTCACTGTGAAATACAGCTTTCTTTGTAGTGTCAGTGTTTAAAAAACCTGCTTGCAAGTTTTGTCTTGATATGTTGATACATGTGGTATGGCATAAATGTGTTGTGTGTTAAAACTGAATTTTATTGCTGTTTCTCCGTAGCACGATAAACAAAGAACAGTTTTCAAAAAGGAAAAATGATACACTGGACCCTGAACTGTAAGTCATGTTGTCACACTTTGAATGAGCGTCATTATTATTACCATTATTATTATTACTACTACTACTGCTATTTTTGTAACAAGATGTTATTCTCTATCAGCTTTGCTTTCCAGTGTTCTCCAATTTCATGTAGCTCTATTAGTGGGCAGGGGGGTGCTCAGTAAGCAGCATTCTGTGCTGAGAACCCAAATGACCACAGCTGTACTTGAGAAATACATAACACTGTGTATGGGTCAAAACTATTGCATTTTGTTGTCTTGAATGTGGATCACAGAAGGATGAATGCAGATAACTCTGTTTTGAAACCATGTTGTGGCAAAGTCTCAGAACTGGTTTGAGTCACTTGGCAGTATCTCTTTGAGTGCTGTTGGCTTTTCTAGTTGTCATGTTTTACAGGCAGCTGTAGTAGAAGTTGCTAAATTCGAATGTCAGTGGTTCTACACTGCTTTGGAAGCAGAACTGTAGATGTCCAGTGAACTTAAGATCACGGTGACCCAGCTGCTTTCCTTTGTATTCCTGTGGGGTTTTTTTTGAAGCCACTTTACATGGTCCTGCATTATACACCTGTGCTGCTACTGTACAAAAATTATCCTAACTCTCAAATGAATGAGCAAAAAGGATGTGTATTCTTCCCACACCATCTTTCTAAGGGCATAAAGGTCAGTCAGTTCTTCTGTTTTACAAGGCCTGTGGGAAGGAGAGAATAGTAACTTGATTCATAACTTTCCTGTCCCTTAGTTACACTGAAGATACAGCTCAACACTAGAATACAAGCCTAACTTACAGTATGGTACCATATGCTCAACATAAATGACAGCTATTCATTCAAAATCTCACTCTTACACATGTTCAGAAGGAGTCAGATTGTCTTGACACATGAAGCAATCTTAGGTATTTTAGAGAATTATATTCGCCAATATTTGAAGTAAACCTTACCACTTACCTCAGTTGTCCTTAAATCTCTGCTAGTATTCTGAAAGTGACTTTGATGTTGCTATTGTTTTCTTCCTGTCCACTCTTCTGTAGTATATTTGGAATGTACCCCAGGTTTCAAGTATAGTGGGGCAACTAACAGCCAACTGCTTCCCCTGTTTCTTTGCTTCTGACACCTATGAATCTGTTTCCCTTCCCTATAGCAGCAAGCACTTCACAGATTTTAGCCTTAGAAGGTCTTCACTTTAGGGGAAAAAAAAAACGCACCCATCGAAAACAAAACCACAAACCAGAGTGAAGTGGATGGCAGTAAGGCAAGCAAGTAGTAATAATAATGTGTCCCTGCATAGTCTACCTGACTTGAGCTGATAGATTCTTAATGCATTCTGGAGGCAGTTCTCAGTATAGATGTGCCCTCTGTGTTAAATAGGCTCAAGACGCTAAATATTAGAAATTCTCTAATAAAATGCTATACAAGCAGATAATGATACTACTAACCTTTGTTTCCTTCCCCCTTTTCTCATTCTACAGGTTTGTTGAATGTATAGAGTGTGGAAGAAAAATGCACCAGATCTGTGTTCTTCACAATGAGATAATCTGGCCTTCTGGGTAAGAAATTTCTCCTTAAGTAGAGAGTATATGATAGATTTACTAGAGTTAGTGCATGCACATCCTTACGTTGGTTATAAAAGAGCATTGAATGGAAGAAGTTGCATTCCTGGCTGTAAATTCTACAGAATCTCTAGGATGGCATCATACCCTACTGCATTGTGTGTAAAGTTGTTTCTAATCTTTAATGTTTCTAACGTTCCTGTGTGTGCAAGAGGACCTTTCAGCTTTGTTTCAAGCTTTTATGTTTGAAGATTCTAGTCCTTCATGAAAATATATTTTTAGTTATAGTAACAGTTTAATATGGTCTGTTTTCTATAGAGATCACTGCTTTGTCATCCAAAAAATAAATAATTAACTACTGAAAGAATTCTAACATTTTCTTCTCCTTTTGCTTCAGGTTTGTCTGTGACGGCTGCCTAAAGAAAACAGGACGAACCAGGAAGGAGAACAAATTTTCTGCTAAAAGTAAGATTCTGGCATTTACACCAATGCATCTTAAATAATTTAAGAATGGGGAAGAGGTGGATTTTAGGCTCATTTTATATTTATTTCCGGGTTGGGCTGGGTTTAGGTTTTTTGGGTTTGTTTGGTTGGTTTTTTTGTGGGTTTGTTTTTTTTTTTGAGTTAAAGGCAGGTACTTTTGATCAGTTCTGAACACCAGTTCTGTGATGTTCAGAATGTTTGCATTCACAGCTGATGTCTTTGGTTAATAGTCTGTTGTAGAAGGCTAACACGCTGTTTTAGAGCGCTGCTAATGCAAGATACACATCCTTTTATCTCAGTTGTCTTATAGCATTGGGAAAGGGTTACTGTGTGACTGCAGCCTAACTTAAATTTATGATAACGTGTACCAAGTTGCCATGCTACTGCTGCTCTTAAAAGCTTTGATGGAGAAAAGGGCTCCATCATAAAAAACCCCAAACCGCTTGGTAGACATTGCCTCTTGATCAAGGCAGCTGATTTGAAGGCATTGTAGGAAGAAATTGGTGCAGTCACCGTCTGTTCTGTAGACCAAGTAAGGCTTTCAGAATCTTTCTAGGTTGGTGTACTTACAAATAGTATTTCCATTTCTGCTTAAAAAATAATATATACATATATATCCCTGGCCAGCCAATAGCATCAAGATTCAGCAAATGAGTCAGTGAATGGGTTCAATGTCTGAGTCTTTTTCTAAAATCTCCATAATCAAAACTCCTGATATTCATGAAGAATACAGGAAAAATACAAGGGGTCTTATAGTTTGTATCAGGTTTTATTTTGAGCAACCTGTATGTATTGCATACTTAACATAGTATAGAGATGTGTTACTGAAAGGTGTCAAATTGGAAAATGAGAAGCTGATTGGCAGCTGTGTCAATCTCCAGGGGTAATGTGCAGCAGTGCGTCAGGCCCTCTTACACTGGAAGTCTTACACTCCCTTTCAGCTTCAGGCTTTTGTTAGTTCTGTTTGAGAAACTTCTAAACTAACTATGTTACTTGCAGATACAGATGTATTTACTTGTTCTTTCCATCACTGAGATATGTTCTTTTGGTAAATGCAGAGACTAACTTGGCTAGTGTGGCTTCATAGGCAGAATACACTTCCAAATGGAACATCAACTCTTGATGCTATGTCTGAGAGCAGTGTTCTGTAATCCAGTTGAAGTAACAAAGAGCTTCTATTCAGGAGGAGCCTAAATTGTAATTGACATCTAAGACAGATAGACATTGGGTTGAAATATGGAGTCTTCATTTAACTAATATACAAACCATAAACATGGCTGCAGGTGAAAAGCAGCTCACCCCATCTAGAAGTGTTTGTTTTTAAAGATAAAGCTCTAATTTACAATTACATACTGCATACAGTGAAAGTCATTTTTCATTAAATTCTGAGTAATCGCATTTGAACAATTCCAATTCTGTATATATTTAGAGCTGTATTTTTCTCCTACAGGGCTACCAGCTACAAGACTTGGTACCTTCTTGGAGAACAGAGTCAACGAATTCTTAAGACGACAGAACCACCCTGAGGCAGGAGAGGTTACAGTTAGGGTGGTACATGCGTCTGACAAAACTGTTGAAGTGAAACCTGGAATGAAAGCAAGGTATGTTCTTTCTGTTTCTAATATTGCTTCTTCTGGGGGGGGGGGGTGAAAGCTTTTTGAATTTACTTACATGCTACTGTTCTGAAAAACTTTCTTATTCAAAACCTGACTACTGACCAGTTCTTGGAAGATAGATGTTACAGCAGCATGTTCATTAGTTGTGATGAATGTCAGCTTTTTCACAGTAAGAAGTATATGCGTCATATTTGAGTAGTCTGTAAGCATTTAAAATTGCATTAAAATTATACTTACAGCAACTTTCATCAGTGTTGCCTTTACCTAGTGACATGTATTCTCTAATATGTGAATATGTTTGGTATTCCTTTTTACCCTCTGTAATCTGCAGGTTTGTAGACAGTGGAGAGATGGCAGAGTCTTTCCCTTATCGAACAAAAGCGCTTTTTGCCTTTGAGGAGATTGATGGTGTAGACTTGTGCTTCTTTGGGATGCATGTACAGGAGTATGGCTCAGACTGTCCTCCACCCAATCAAAGGTGAGGAGCTGTGTGAAACTTTGTTTTATTTTGGTACTGCGTCAGTTGGGTGAACCTTCTGTGTGTACAGCTTCAGTGTTGCATTTGTGAAGACTCTTAGTGCTGTTACCTTCTAGAAACAAAGTAGCTTCTGTAGGAAATAATGTCAGTTGGGGCCGCTTCTCACTGGCGGTGCTGGCTTGACAAGACACTGTCTCAATGACCTGTTGCCAGTATTCTCAGGGAAGGGATTTGATAATTTTAGAGAGGAGGCTAGGGTGTCAAAAGAGGGCTGAGATTCTAGAGGTAAAATAACGATCAGAGGCTTTAAAGATTGCTGTTATATTGGATGCTTTAAATGTATAAAAATAGCATGAATAAATTTGTAGAACTACTTTAAAATCTTTGCTTCTCATCATGCCTTTTGTGTTTGTTTTGGGTTTTGTTTTGTTTTTCAGGCGAGTGTATATATCTTACCTTGACAGTGTTCATTTCTTCCGCCCTAAATGCTTGAGGACTGCTGTCTATCACGAAATACTAATTGGATATCTAGAATATGTCAAGAAACTAGGGTAAGTGGTTTTGGTTTGGGTTTGTTTGGGGTTTTTTTTTATGTTCTGTGCAGCATTTGTGCTAGGTAGTTCTTAATGCAAATGCAACTACATCCTATTGTGCAGAATGTGGTGTCTAAATTTCAGCTGGTAATAGGATAACTTGGCCACAACTGTGTATAGTTGAAAAGACAAAAAGAGGAGAGGCTTATGCTTCAGATATTTTAAGGTTTCCAAACTTACGTAAAACTTTTTTAAATCTGAGCAGAAAAAGTGAGCCTTTTATCTGGACCATAAAGTTTTGCTGGCTGTGTTGATAGTGCAGTCCTTGTGTAATCCCGTGCTTATAAGGAGAAAGTTAAGTGCATTTTGTCTGTACTGATTTATTGTAACAGCTGTGTAAGGCCAGTAAGAAATCTCTTACAGAATGAATAGCTGAAATTTGTGAGAAACTGAAAAGTTAGATGAGAGATGAGAGTACACTTTGGGCAGCACAAAAGAGAGCACAGAACAACTGAAGAAATGAGAAAGGCGGAAATTAAACTACCATGATTATGGAAGTAGAAAAGGCAGTGAAGGAAACATCTATCTATTGTCAAAGGTATCTGTTGTAGCTTGGCAGAGTTATTCATGAAGAAATTATTAGGGACTATGTTTAGAGTAGCTGCATAAGAAAAATTAGCAGGGTCAGAATGGAGGTGGATGGTACTCTCTTCAGTACCTCAGTGAGATGGTATGTTCCTTAGGACTTTAGAGGCATATATTGGACTTTTCTGCCCTTTTTATTGTGTATTTTCTAACCTGTGAGTCTGAAAAAAATTGCTGCTTAGTGCTCAGAGCCCAGTTTTACTCAAGGCTGTTTTCTGTGATAATGGCTAACATCAGGTTCTCATTTTGGGAAAAACAGTATTGGTCGTGCAGTATCATCTCTCCCTTCTCAGGCAGAAGGAATGACAACTGGCTGCCATTTACAGGGTTTGGGTAGGATTCTGCAGAGCTGTTTCTCAACATGGCAAAGATGGCTATTTTTCTCCAACTTGAGATCTGATTATTTCTCCTACTGGAATTCTTTTCAAAAACTAATAGAGCTGAAGATGAAAACGTGTTCTTTGTGGTTTCATCTTCTCTGCAGCTGCTACTATTCGGATGTCATTTGTCTTCATAATACTTAGATTGTACACCCAATAGCATATAGGTTAACGGTGACTGTTTATTCCCAGATATAATTGTGAAACCTTTCAGTACTGATTCTCAAAGTTAAAAAACAGAGGGTTTATGGTAGAAAAAATAGATTGTGTGTTTAAGTGAATCATTTTCCAAATGTTTTTAGATTGGATATTAGGAAGAAATTCTTCACTATGAGGGTGGTGAAACACTGGCATTGGCTGTCCCTTCCCTGACAGTGTTCACTGCCAGGTTGGATGGGGCTTGGAGCAACCTGGTCTAGTGGAAGGTGTCCCTGCTCTGGAATTAGGTGATATCTGAGGTCCCTTCCAACGTAAACCACTCTGACTGCACTGTCTCAAGGGAAAAGAATTCTGGCTCTTACTACTGAAATACTTAGTATTACTAAGTAGAAATACTCCCTCTTTCATTAGTTAATTGGGAGGTGGCAATTGTATGTCTGTATGAGGCTTTGATTTGTATCCAGATTGAAAAACATGCACGCTGTATATAAATTACTCCACATATAGTGCTGAATTATAAAAAATTAGTGAAAAGATGGAAATGCTGTTGCATTAATGAAGCTGGGATGAACACTAGAATTAAAATCTTGGAGAGCTATAATTATTGTCCAGCTGGTAACACCAGCCAACTCTGTGGTAGCTCCATCTCGTGGCAGAGAGGAGAGCAAATTCTAGTATTAATTATCAGAGCCTACATGTACTTTTTAAATTATGCTAGGTATACTACTGGACATATCTGGGCATGCCCACCTAGTGAAGGAGATGACTACATCTTCCATTGCCATCCTCCTGACCAAAAGATACCCAAGCCCAAACGACTGCAAGAGTGGTACAAAAAGATGCTGGACAAATCTGTGTCAGAGCGGATCGTACATGATTACAAGGTTTGTGAAGTGTATGTTTGTACTGGGGGTGGGCTTGACCAGTCTTGTCTTGCTTTCTTTCTTGCCTTTTGCGTTGTGCCTGATTCTTGAAGCTTGCTGTTTTAGTTTTAAATGAATTGAGCTCTTAAAATTTAAAGTATATCCCTTTCAAAGCATGTAGCTTCTGAAATAATTCTAGCAAGAGATTTGAAATGACTTAGAACAAACTGAATTATTGAGGAATACTGTAAAAGAGCGCAAATCTCATTTCATTAATACAAGGAAATTACGTGGACTTTTTAATCTTCTGTTAAATAAAATTTCAGGATTAGGCTGCTGTTGCAGTTAGAAATATATAAAATCTTTGGAGTCACCAGGGCTTTAACTAGTGTTGATAATATAGTGATTATTTGTCCCATTTGGTAAGTATGTGTATTGGAGTCTAGCATGTGTTTTAAATGTGTTTGTGGAACTGTCTGTAACTGATGCAGTGTTAAATCTGCATTTAGAACGTGCTCTCGAAATGAAATATTAAGCTGCTCTTTGATCTACCTTTTTTCTCATGTACTGAAAAGGCTGCCTTTACTTCTGTGACTTGAAACAGTGCTAACCAAATGTTTTGCTCTTTTCAGGATATATTTAAGCAGGCAACGGAAGATCGTCTAACAAGTGCAAAAGAGCTACCTTACTTCGAAGGAGATTTCTGGCCTAATGTTCTAGAGGAGAGCATTAAGGAACTAGAGCAAGAGGAAGAAGAACGGAAGAGAGAGGAAAACACTAGTAATGAAAGCACGGATGTAAGGATGCTTCTGCTATTTCATGATCTAATGTAAAAGTTGTGATTACGTGTGGCTAATTTTGAAAAGAAAAGGGCCAGGCTAAGTGGCTTTTTCACCTTTCTAGCTTTACTCTAATATCATAGAATCATAGAATAGTTAGGGTTGGGAAGAACCTTAAGATCATCTAGTTCCAACCCCCCTGCCATGGGCGGGGACAATACAAATTTCAGTTTTACATTTCATAAATTACAACTGTTAAAATACCACTCAGCTACATTGGTAAGAACAGCCACTGCTCATATGGCTTTAAACCTAGTTAATTACTACAGTCAATTAGATTGAAACAGCTGCTAGTTGAATATTTTACTGCTGAAATCCAATTAATATCAATGTTTATGCTGCAACCTTAGCTGATTTGGAAGCTCTTTCCTTAAGCTTAGCTTTTGAATGTTGGCTAAGTCTTTTCTTTATAACTTATTTATAATGCCAGTCTTAGCAGAATGTTCTGAGAAAGGGACAGAATGCTTTGATTTAGTAGTTTACACTGTATAGGTTTTTTTTTTCAGTAGAAGGCTTTAAGGCATTGTGAATCTGAAGCACAAATTCCTGCTGAACTATTGTTGGGCTACTTAAAGAAATTTCTTGCTGTTCTCTTGTTCAATTTTCATGGAGAATGTGCACCAACTGTGCTTTCACCTTCCAAAAAAAAAAAAAGCTATGCCTCCTAATGATAAATTTGAAATTAACAGATGCTAAATTTATGCAGCTGCCCATCCTTGGATCTTCTGAGCTTTTATGGAGTAAGTGATGAATCTAGGATAAGGTTACTACTTTTGCTCATGCAGTAGTACATAACTGTTTAAGCACTGCTGCTTTGTCGCCTTACTAGATTTTTTGTCGGGATTAATCTTTTTCCTGAAAGACCTCTGGATCAAAAAAATTAGGTTTAACATTATAGCTAGAATCTGTGGTTTTCCTGTGCTGCTCTTACAAGGACTTTGAATGAATTAAGTGCAAGAGTAACCTGTGAATGAGGCAACTTGATACTGACTTTGCATTAACTAACACCTTACTTAGGAAGGTGTTATTTAAAGGTTTGTTTTCTACTTGGCATAGCTGCAAGTTCCCATCTCTCTATTATAGCAGAAACCTATCACGAGGAATCACCTAGCTCTGTGTGAGGTTGGTCAACACTTCGTCCATCCTTCCAGCAGTTCAGCCCCAAAATCCTGTGAGGGGGGGAAGCTTGTGGCATATTACTATTTAACTTTCACTATTAAAAAGAGGTTCAACTCTCTATTGACCCCATGTTTTACTTCTTGGAAATGAGGCAATAATAAATTCTGCTGTCAAATGAAGTTATAGTCATTCATGTTCACTGGAAATTTCTGTCCTGACAAAGTTATTTTAAGCTTAGGAAGAATGCATGTTTGGATAAGAATTGCTTTGATCCTTGATCATCACATGCTGCAGTATTTTGAGGGGCTCTCTGAGAAGCACAGGGAAGAATAAACCATTAATTGCTAAATGATGATAATTGAAATTAAGGTGACCTGGTTTATTTGACTACTGCAGGATATGACAGGAGAAAGGTACATACTATTAATTGCACTACTAATGCTTTTTGGAATCAGAAGAACAGCTTCTTATCAAAATCAGTTTAAGGCGGTCTATTAAAAAATAAAAATAAATTTGTCAGAGCTGTAACAAGCTAAATCTAAGTGGATTAAGTTTTTCTTCTGGTTAGTGCAATATCAGGTGTACTTCTCAGTTATTTTGAGTTGAATTGCATCAAGAAGCCATCTACTGAACCTCTTTGTGATTATCCAAGAGGTTCTTCAGTGTTCAGCTATAGCAGACAAACAGGATTCAGTAAATAACGTTTCTCTTGCACCTCCTGTGCGTTTATGGGTTTAATATTTTTAGAACTACCTATCTTGGTGTGTTCTGGAGTGATTCTAATGTGATTAATTTCATGTTTCAGGGGACCCTGTAAGTGTCTTTGGAACAAATGATTGTGAAATGTGTTTTGTGCTGCAGTTGTGAAAGATGTGAAAGTAATAAAATACTGACGTGATGTGGCTTAGATACCTAACATAAAATGCCTTTACAATTAATAGGTGAGCAAGGGAGACAGCAAAAATGCCAAAAAGAAGAACAATAAGAAGACAAGTAAGAACAAGAGCAGCTTGAGTCGTGGCAATAAGAAAAAGCCTGGCATGCCCAATGTGTCCAATGACCTCTCCCAAAAGCTGTATGCCACTATGGAGAAGCACAAGGAGGTAAGAGCTGATAGAATGAGATCTATGTATTTTAGTTCAGGAGAGAGGTGTACAAAGCTTTGATACTTCAGAGTCATGCCCTGTAAATTATATAGGTTTGACTGGAGAACTGAGTGGCACACCAGACAAGCACCAGTAAGTCTGGGCTCTTTGCTGTGAGGGTAGTGCAGATAAATACAACTGTGCTCATATGGAACTTCCTAACAGTCTGGATTGTCACAACAGTTTTGCTGTTCAGTCCAGTGCTGCTTACCTAATGCTTTTGAAGAAGGTGAACCTGCAAGGCACCTGGAGGTTTGAAATTCCTCAGGTCTTACGTGCTTGGTGGCCCATCACTGAAGTGTTAGCTGGTCCTGGAATTGTGCTCTCTGTGTAATGAAGTTTGGCAACTGGAACATCTTGACAAGTGCTGGCATATTAAGTCTTTTTACCTTTCAGGTCTTCTTTGTCATCCGTCTCATTGCTGGCCCTGCAGCCAACTCCCTGCCCCCCATCGTTGAGCCTGACCCCCTCATTCCATGTGACTTGATGGATGGGCGTGATGCTTTCCTAACCCTTGCTAGAGACAAGCACCTGGAGTTCTCCTCACTACGAAGGGCTCAGTGGTCAACCATGTGCATGCTGGTCGAACTGCATACCCAGAGCCAAGACCGCTTCGTTTACACCTGCAATGAATGCAAGCATCATGTGGAGACCAGATGGCACTGCACTGTTTGTGAGGTATGCTTGGTGAAGCTCTTCCTACTTGTGTCCCTGTATCTTTACATGAACTGATCTCTCAGTACTAACTGATGAAAAAAGATCTGTACAGCTCATCCTCTGGCAGTTCAGAAAGAAACAAGAGGAAGCAGTTTCCATAACGAGCAATTTTACTAATCCGCTACTTGGTTTGACTTTTGTCTTCTACTTTCAAGCTGTGGAGAACTGAATTTCCTGTATTTCCTGTAGTTCATTTAAAGTGCTGCTGCTTAAGCAGTTTGGAACTGTAGCAATTGCTTGAGCCACAGTCAGGATCAGCTGATTTTTCTGAAGAGTGTTGCATCCTTTCTTCTCCCAGAGTTAGAACTGTTGTGCTGCAGTATTTCTGTAAAGGGACTCTTCATTGGTTTACTGGCATAAAGGTTTTGCTATGCTAGAGGTCAGATTCTTGTAGTTGGGTGATTTTTTTTCCACTACTCTGCTGTGTCTCTGTAGATGCTGCAAACAGCATTTTTGTTTTCAGAAATCTTTGTTTGCAAGTGTGTTTGAACATCTGAGTCCACCAGTGTGGGTCAATTCTTTGCCCTGCAGAAGCTGGACTAACCTTGAATCTGGTTTGGAATGTAAATTTTTAGCCTGCTGGAAGTAAATTACCATCTCGGATTCAGTTCTGAAAAGGTCTGATTAAAATTGGATGCTCACATTTCCTTTTATATGCCAAAAAATAAATTCTAATTTTTTCCGTGGATTAATGAATCCTGAGGACTTGAATCTTTTTCTTAAAGATCAGTTATTGAGCCAAAACTCATGTGCTGTTGCTTTCACAGAATGTAGTGCTGTTCTGTTACTTCAGTCAGCATACTCTGTTCTTTAGCTTGCCTGAAAACTGAAAATGTAGCCTTCATTCTCTTTTCTTCTTTGAAAATCGGTACCTCTCCTGCAACTCTTGCCCTCTTCTTCTAAGGCAGCATCAGACAGGCAGCTTTTTGTTCCCTCCCTTTTTCTTCTCCTTTCCTACTGGGAAAGAAAGGGATTTTCCTGGCCCAGCTGAATAATGCGTGACTTAGTAGCTCAGCTCAGAGCAAACTTGTTTTTCAAGCTATGTATATTTGTGTAGATTTCAGACTTCCTTACATCTACACACCTACCCAGACTATAATGTGGATTTATTCCTTCTCTAGTAACTCAGCATGGTGTGAAAGATTGAATTTTTCCCTAGAGCAACAATTTGCCGGAACAGACTGGTAGTAATTTGTTAAGGTAGCATAACATTGCTTACTTGTTGTACAGAGTTTCTGGAACACCGATAACTTCTCCTTCATTGTCTTTCCAGGATTATGACCTGTGCATCACCTGCTATAACACTAAAAACCATGACCACAAGATGGAAAAACTAGGCCTTGGTCTAGATGATGAGAGCAACAACCAGCAGACTGCAACCACCCAGAGCCCTGGTGATTCGCGCCGCCTGAGCATTCAGCGCTGTATCCAGTCTCTGGTGCATGCCTGCCAGTGCCGTAATGCCAACTGCTCGCTGCCATCCTGCCAGAAGATGAAACGGGTTGTCCAACACACCAAAGGCTGCAAACGCAAAACCAACGGAGGGTGCCCCATCTGCAAGCAACTCATTGCTCTCTGCTGCTACCACGCAAAGCACTGCCAGGAGAACAAGTGCCCAGTGCCCTTCTGCCTCAACATTAAACACAAGCTTCGTCAACAGCAGCTTCAGCACCGCCTGCAACAGGCACAGATGCTCCGCAGGAGGATGGCGAGTATGCAGCGGACCGGTGTGGTAGGCCAGCAGCAAGGGTTGCCCTCCCCAACACCAGCCACCCCAACAACTCCAACAGGCCAGCAGCCCCCAACACCACAAACCCCACAGCCCCAGCCTCCACCCCAGCCTGCCTCGCAGCCTCAGCCTGCACCTCCCAACAGCATGCCACCCTACACCATGCCAAGAACTCAGCCCCCCAGCGCTGTGTCCCAGGGCAAGGCAGGTGGCCAGGTGACTCCTCCAACGCCACCCCAGCCACCTCAACCACCGGTGCAGGGTCCTCCTCCAGCAGCAGTGGAAATGGCCATGCAGATCCAGCGGGCAGCAGAGACCCAGCGTCAGATGGCACAGGTTCAGATTTTCCAAAGGCCAATTCAGCACCAGATGCCCCAGATGCCACCTATGGGAATGAACCCTCCACAGATAGGCAGAGGTCCTGGTGGTCACATAGATCAAGGAATGGGGCCAGCAGGAATCCAGCAGCAGCCACCCTGGGTGCAAGGGGCCTTACCCCAAGCTCAGCTGCAGCCAGGAATGCAAAGGCCATCTATGATGTCAGTAGCCCAGCCAGGTCAGCCAATGAATATGGCTCCTCAGCCAGGGATGGCTCAGGTACCTGGCGCTGCTCAGCCCAAGCAACCACCTCTGCCCCAGGCGGCCTTACAAAACCTACTGCGGACTCTCAGGTCTCCCAGCTCACCCATGCAGCAGCAGCAGGTGCTTAACATCCTTCACTCCAACCCTCAGCTGCTGGCCGCTTTCATCAAGCAGCGGGCTGCCAAGTATGCAGGGACCCAGAACCCCCCAGGGATGACGGGCCAGCCTGGCATGCCTCAGGGTCAGCCGGGTCTCCAGCCGCAACAGGCCATGCAAGGGCAGCAAGGAGGTGTACACCCCAACCCAGCAATGCAGAACATGAACCCCATGCAAGCAGGAGTGCAGAGGCCCAGCATGCCCCAGCAGCAGCCACAGCAGCAGCCGCAGCAGGCCATGGCTGGGATGAATCCTCAGGCACAGCAGATGAATATGAATCACTCGGGGATGGCTCCCCAGTTCCGAGACCTCCTGATGAGGCGACACCAGATGATTGAGCAGCAGCGCCACCAGCAGCAACAGCAGCAGCAGGGAGCAGGACCAGCACTGGGGCCAGGCATGGCCAACCACAACCAGTTTCAGCAGCCGCAGGGCGTCGGGTATCCCCAACAGCAGCAGCAGCGGATGCAGCACCACATGCAGCAGATGCAGCAAGGAAACATGGGACAAATAAGCCAGCTTCCACAGGCAATGAGTGCAGAGACGGGAGCTAGCTTGCAGCAGGCGTTCCAGCAGAGGCTACTTCAGCAGCAGATGGGGTCCCCAGCTCAGCCCAATCCTATGAGCCCCCAACAGCACATGCTCCCCAGCCAGGCTCAGTCCCCGCACCTACAGGGCCAGCAGCTCCCTTCATCGCTCACCAATCAAGTGCGTTCTCCACAGCCTGTCCCCTCACCACGGCCCCAGTCCCAGCCCCCCCATTCTAGCCCATCCCCTCGGATGCAACCTCAGCCTTCTCCACACCACGTCTCCCCGCAGACCAGCTCCCCACATCCAGGACTGGTAGCTGCCCAGGCTAACCCCATGGATCAAGGGCACTTTGCCAGCCCGGACCAGAGTGCAATGCTTTCCCAGCTTGCTAGCAATCCCGGCATGGCAGGCCTCCATGGTACAAGCGCCACGGAACTGGGGCTCAGCTCCGAGAACTCAGACTTGAATTCAAACCTTTCACAGAGTACACTAGACATACACTAGACACATTGTAGCATTTTGGGAGCAAAAAAAAAAAAAGAAATAAAAAATGAAAATAAAAGAAAAAACTTATTTTCTCAAGACTTTTTGTACTGAAGACAAATTTTTTTGAATCTTTCTTAGCTAAAACAACATTTTTCCCTGGAACACATCTGAACTCTGCAGCAGTAGTTTGTGGTTTTACAAACAAACCAACAATGAACCTGAGGGACAGTAGAGTACAAAGAATATATTTTTGTTATGGCTGGAATCCTGACCAGTCCTTTCTCTTGGGTTTCTTTTCTTTTCCTCGTGTGCGTTGGGGAGGTCGGGATGAGGGTGGTCTTTGGGCTGTTCACCAAAGGCTGGGCCCTCCTCGTGCCTCCAATAGGGTTTTGTTTTTTTTGTTGGATTTTTTTTTTAAATTAATGAAAATATGTAATATTGATAGTTATTATTTACTGAGGCAGATGGTAAACATTTTCCCTATTCTGGTTTTATTTCTTGTCACTGAAAAAAAACCAAACACACCACACCAGAAGCGAAACAAAACTAGGAACCTTTTCCTAAAACCGGAGGACAAAAGGGGTTAGTGTTGCTTTAAAAATACATTACATATATAAATATTATATATATTAAAAAATAAATACCGATCTTTTCCTCTTTGGTTGGAAATATGTCAATTCTTTGAAGAAAAAAAAAAAAGTGTAAAAATATTAAATAACTCAGTCCCCTCCTGAAGTCTACTTTTGTCCTCCAAGAATTTTCTATACAAGAGTCTGAGCTTAAAAGAGAAACTTCAAGTATTAAAATAATTTGTACATGTAGAGAGAAGACAACATTTTTGCAAATACACAGGGGCAGCTGCCAAATGGATGTAGTATATATATTGTGGTTTCTGTTTTCTCGAAAGAGTTTTTTTCGTTATTTTTACATCTAACAAAGGAAAAAAAAAAAATAATAAAAAAGAGGGTAAGAAACAATTCCAAAGGGATGATTTTAACCTGAGAAAAAGTCCCTGGGGTTTCTTCTTTATGCTTGCTTTCTCTTTCCTGTGCCCCTTCCCCACCCTCTTCCACTCTCTGTAAAACTTGAAAATAGAAAGCAAAAAAGGCCCTCAAATGTTGTAAATCATGCAATTAAAGTTGATTACTTATAAATATGAACTTTCGATCACTGTATAGACTGTTAAAAATTGATTTCTTATTACCTATTGTTAAATAAACTGTGTGAGACAGACAGCCTGTTTTTAATGCTTCCCTTATCTCCCATGTGTTACTTATTCTTCAGGTGGTGGGCGTAGCAGAACGTAGATGCTGCTTCAAGCGTTCGCTACTTAGATGTTGGAGAGCTATTTAATGTATATAACTGTTTTAAAGTGTAAATCTCTAATGAAGGATGTGGAGTAATAATTAGTCTTCTCTATGGGCACTTTTGGTACAGCTTTGCATTCACGTCTGTTCCCAGCATGTATCTTACCAAAGAACCGAAGTCTGACCTCAGCAGTTGTGCCAGGCAGCTGTACCCCACCAGCTCACCCAGCCTGGGAGCAGCTCGTCTTCAACGGACCTGTTTTGCGTTTTGAAACGAGAGCTATTGTTTGGATATGTGATATTTCACTCGGAATATATTGTACAGCGTTTGGCACCAAAGCGTCAGCGTGAGGTAAGCTTGTGCAGATGTCCCATAGGTGCTGGGCACCCAGTTACCCCGTGTTAAATCTGGTGCTCTGACAGATGTATGTGGAGTATTTATTGAACATGGTCTGTCTGTGGAGCACCGTTGTAGTAAGCACAGTTGTGTGCTGCCCATAGCTGCATGCACATGGAGTTAATCCCAAGTGCATGCTGTGCGCTGGTTGGGTACCGTGTTGGACTGGCTGCCATGGAGG
This sequence comes from Amazona ochrocephala, assembly GCA_039720435.1. NCBI lineage: Eukaryota > Metazoa > Chordata > Aves > Psittaciformes > Psittacidae > Amazona > Amazona ochrocephala. The sequence continues at coordinate 82,079,464 of CM077880.1, forward strand.
ACTTACCACAACGTAGCCTTGCTGTGTGTGCTGTACATGCAGTGCTGGTTGCTTTGGGAATAATTTATACCAGGTCATTACACACCTGGAATACCCAGGTGTGATCAGAGCACATCATCTTTGTAACACCAGCTGTGTGGTGAGCATCAGTGCATCCACAAATCCAAGACAAGTAACAATGGGAGCAAGCTGCTCTTGGGAAACTGCTGGTGGAAGATGTGGAGGCAACCTAGATGGATGGGAGCCTCAGCTGAGTGCCAAACAAGAGTAATGGTGTATTACAATGTGCACAGATGTTAGAGGCTGTTAAATGGAGTGAAATGCCTGATGTTTACATATAAACACAAGGAGGACAATGAATCTTGTATTAAAAAAAGGGGGTTGGTAACCAGGCTTTAGCAAGATCGTGGAAAGTTCCTGGAAGGCTGGAGGAAAGCAGCCTTGTGCTTTGGTATTCTCCCTTGGATAATCCCTGTACTGAGCACACCTGTATGGTGCAGATCAGCTTTGCACCAAGCCCCCAGTTACCTTGTCTGCTTTGGGAGGGGCTGCAGCTGACCTGCTCTGAGGGAGAGCAGGAAGCACAAAACCACATACTGAATGCCTGGGATAGCTCAGGTTTGTGTTTTCCATAACCCTCATGGCATGCTTTCCTCTTCCTTCCCTGCATCTAAGCAAAGCCAAGTCTCACTTCCAGCCTTGGGGGGGACTTCTAGGGATGGAATATAAATGAAATTCCTTCTGACCACATACTGATTAGTGAGATGTAAAGTGTGCCTGGCTTTCTGACTTGTATGCTTTTGTGAATCCCAACCTGGGAAACTGCTTTTACCTGTGCCTGTCTATGTTGTCAGCACACAGAATATGTTTTGAAATTGTCCCAGCCTGCACAGGAGCATCTGGCTTATGCTGAAGTGGGGAAGCCTTGAGTTTTTCAGAGCAGCTTTGATTCAGAGAGACATAGATCTTCCAGTTTTGAATGCCACCATAGTGACTTGCTTAAAAGATGCCAGAAGGCATTTTATGTGACAGCACAGCTGCCCTGTCCCTATCTGTAGATGCTGTCTCTGAGCTAAGCTCAAATGTTTCATTGAGGTGGTGTGGATGGTCAATGGCCTTGAATTTGTATGGGGTTTCTTTCCCTTACATCATTCTGCCTCTGCTTTCCCCAGTTCTACTGGAAAACCAGAATCTACCAGTTGGGGAAATACTATGGCCAATGGGGATGGGGTAGGACTTCAGGATGGCAACAAACTTCAGATGTCATCTGTATCACTGCTGTGTGCTCTTGCCAGTCATCTGCATCCAAGTTAAGAGTAGCTTGTTTCACTTACCATGTGTTTGTTAGACTCTTGGACCAGCAAAAAGATATCGATGTTAATGCTTATAGTCAAATAATAGGCGTTCAGTGATGCAAACTCTCTCATATCTACTCCTTCCAGTGCCCCGTTGACTCCCAGGATCAATGACTTGAAGTTTCAGGCAGGAAGCGCTTATCGTGAGTTTGTTACAGGGAGGAGCATTTATGGTTTCTCCTTCTGTCTTGGGGCCATCTGTTTGTTAAAAATACTCTACACCTTGCTCTTCCCTGTTTCATTGTTCCACATTATGGACAATTTTACTGTTTATGGAGTGTTTTAGGTACGTTGCATACTTGTTCTTTGTTACTCCTAAAACTGGTTTTATCCAGCTTCTGGTTACTCTGATGACTTGGCAATGGTGAATTGTGTATAGCTCTGGGCCTGCAGTATCATCCTGTGGCTGTATGTGTCTACACTGCTTTTTTTATTTATTTTTCTTCATTCCAGCATCATAGATACCCTCTTCTACACAGAGCCACTTGTTACCACAGGAGCATAGAATGGCTGAGGTGGGCAGGCACCTCTGCAGAGCATCTAGTCCACCTCCCTGCTCAAAGCAGGGCCTCCTAAAGCAGGCTATGTCGGACCATGTCCAGATGAGCATCTCCAGGATGGATGTGCCACAGCCTCTCAGTGTATTCCCTGTACCAGGTATATGTATGCATGGAGAAGATTCCTTTCCTCATCTGATGGATGCTCCAGCCCCTCATCTCCTTTGCTAGGCTGTGCACTGTATCCATGTCTCTCTCTTGTACTGGCGAGCCCAGCCCAGACCTGAACACAGCATTGCAGATGTGCCCCAACAGTGCTGAGGGGAAGGATCCCCTTCCTTCACCTTCTGGCAACACTTCCCAGCGCACCTGAGAAGGCTGTTTGCTGTGTTTGCCATTAAGGGCATGTTTTTGGCATATTTGATTTACCACCAGGGCCTTTTCTGCCAGGCTGCCTTCCAGCATGTGCTGGTACTTGGGGTTGTCCTTCCCATGTGCAAGACTTCACATTTCTCTTTGTTGAACTTCCTGTCAGCCCATTCCTTTAGCCTGTTGAGGTTCCTCTGGATGGCACCGCAACCTTTTGGTGTATCAGCCACTCCTCCCAGTGTTGTACCATCTGTGAACTTCCTGAGGATGCACTCTGGCCCATTATTCAGGTCACTCATGAAGATGGTGTGGAACAGTATTGTCCCCAGAACCAACCACTAATGACTTGCCCCCACTGGACTTTGTGCCAGTGTTCCCAACCTTTCAGTCCACCTTGCTGTTTATCTAGGCCATATTTTCTCAGTTTGTGAGGAAGTTGTCAGGGATGGTGTTAAAAGCCTCAGATTAATTCAAGATAAACAACATTCAGTGCTCTCTCATCCATCAAGCTGGTCATCTTATCATCTGTCAGGTTACTTAAGCATGATTTCCTCCTCGTAAATCCATGATGACTATTCTCATTCACCATCTTGTCCTTAGTGTGTTTGGAAATAGTTTCTTGGCAGATTTGCTCTGTCACCTTCCCAAGGATAAAGGTGAAGGTGACTGGCCTGTAGTTCCCCAGGTTATTTTCCTTCGAGACAGGAGTCTATTCTTCCACTCCTCAGGAGCTTCCCCCAGTTGCCGTGACCTTCCAAAGACAATAGCCTTGCTCTGACACCAGCCAGCTCCCTCAGCACTTGGGTGTGCAACCATCAAGTTCCATGGACTTGAGCACGTCTAGTTTGTTTAAATGTTCTCTAACCTGATTCTACTTTACAGAGAGTGCTCCAGACATTCCCCCTGGTCCCAGGGAGCTGGGGTTGCTGAAAGCGGGGACCCTCAGAGAGGCACCCAGCTGTGCTGATTTCACAGAGAAGTTACTTTTCTGTAGGATGCTGCCCCCCCAGAACATCCCTGTTTTCATGCATACATGTGGGCTGCGCCCCAGGCTGCCATATGTCAAGATCTCTGCTGTCCACATGACAGTGCAGTCTTTGCTTGCCTAGCTAGTCCATCACTTGATTGTCAGTTCTCTCACATGTTGACTCTAGTTTAAAGCACTTTTCCACAGCTTGGACAGCCTTTTTCAGCTTAGCAAAGGTGGTTTTGCTCCCTTGGTCAGGTGGATCCCATCTTTTCATAGCAGCCTTTGATCATTGACGTCATTAAAAATTGTTGTAAAAGCTGAATCCCTACTGACAGCAGCTGCACAAACAGTTGTTGACCTGCAGGCTGCATCTGTTCCCCCTCACCAGCAGCAGACCACTCAGCCCACATACTCATAGCCACTGCATCCAGAGCTGTGAAGTCACATGTGATACGCTCCAGGTCTACCCTGGAAGCATCATCAATGCCCATGTGGAACAGCAGCAGCAGGTGCTAATGGTATGAGGGCTGGACAAGCCTTGGCAGCCTCTCCGTAACCTCCCACATCTAGAACCTGGCAAGCAGCACATCTCCTTAGGCAGGTTGGCAGATGGTGGCCTCTGTGCCCTGCAGCAGGGAGTCTATCACTGCCAGCACCCATCGGTGTGGTGCTGCTGCATGGCTCAGGCAGTTGAGATGTTTCACTAGACATAGCTCGCAGCTTCATCACCATGGGAGCCACTGTGTACCTCTCTCAGCTGCTCCTTGGGAGCTGAGCTCTAGACTCAGCAGTTACACAGGCTTCTCCTTAGTACCTGCTGTCTGTTAGTTACAATAATACATACACAGCAAGTGTCACACCAGGTAATTGTGCGAAACCTAGAACAATGCTGGTAACAGTCACCTAGTCATTAGACAACTGCTGTAATAGTGAAATGAGCTACCTCACAGCTCCTGGCAGGCCAAGACAAGTCCAGACAGATCAGCCAACAGGGCCCGAGTTACTCACATAATGTAGAGCTCGTGGCCTCTTACAGGTGGTGGCAGTACCACAAGGCTGAGGTGCATGATGTGATAGTGACAGCCAGTCCAGGTTCTGCTTCCTTTTCCAGTGTTTGATACACACTTAGTTTGTCCACAGGAAACTCCCCCTCCTCTTTCCAAGGTGGTATTTTTACACACACCATGTCCTTGATTGCGCTGCTCCCAGTTACAACCAAGACCCTGGCTCAGACTCTGGAGAGCCTGGTGCTGGGCCTGTATTGAAAGACCGCAGTGGCCAGAAGCATCTGTTCCTAATGCCTCCTACCCTTAAAATGAGCTTTTATTTGAAGAACAGCCATAGGTTGCCCTGGTTTGGGGATGTTTGTTGTCACAAGCCCTCTTGGGCTTTGTACCACACCACCCTTGGGTAATTGTCAGTTTGTACAAGGAGCCATTTCCCCCCTTGACTTGTCAAAACAGATTATGTGCTGTAGATCCCAGCCTAAGACAGAGCATAGCCCAGTCCCTGAAATTCTGGGAACACAGTGGGCTCCATCTGCAGTGGTTTCAGCAGCAATCTATGCCTGCATCATGGTTGAAGAGCTGCTGAGCTGCTCCATCAGCCTCATGGGTACATTGCATGCATTGGTATTTGCTGGCCCAATTTTGATCTGGCACTTCATTTAGAGAAACAGGGGTTTGGTGACATGCTTGTGTTACTGTCTCTTAGAGCAGGGTCTTGGTTGTGACTCTGCAGCAGGGATCCTGTACACAGTGATGTTTGAAAGGGAAACCTGTTCTGTAACCGGCGTTGTGGGCAGCCAATGGGCAATCAGGCATGGAGCCAGTCTACGCTCCTGTTGTAGGGAATGTGGTGGATTTAGGGAGGGTGGAGGAATTACTATCGGCACCATCTCCCACAGCCGTCTTCGAAGCCTTTCAGAGCTCCTGGTGAAGTTGTCATGGCCCAGACTCTTGTTTTTCCCTGGTGTGCTGGGTGGTGTCAGGCTTTGACGTATATTGGGAGCATGGAGCTATGCAGGATGCAGCCACAAGCTCTGTCAGTGGGTGATTTGCTTCTTCTCATGCCCCTGCAGGCCCCGTGGCAATAGCAGGGATTGGGAGGCAGTGAGAGTGGCATTACAAGAAGAAAGCTCTTTGCCCACCCACTCCTCTGAAAGGGCATAGCTTCCGCTGCTCAGAAAAGTGAGGAGTCCTCACTTAGGTTTGTTTCCTTCTTCACTTTCAATCGTCTTTGTTTCCCCACAGCACCACTGTAGCCTTTCTGAAATGGGGAACGCAGGTATTGCTGTGTACCCTGTGGAGCAAGAGTCGCAGCAGCATGGGTCTCTGGGGCCAGTGAAGCAAGAGCTCAGATGTAGAGGCATGCCTGGGCTGACACAGAGAGGGTCTCCAAGGGCTGGAAGGCAGCACTTGGGTGTTAAATTTTGGCTGGGAATAAGGCATGGTCAGCCAGGGCCCAGCTCTGCAGTACTGCCAGGGGCAGCGGCTGCAGGGCTGAGGGCTGTGGTGTCTGCAAACACAGCACTGGAAGCCAGGGCCACTTTTTCTGCTCATAGTAATCTCAGGTACCTAAGATGAAAGTCCTTCAGGCATTTGCTTTTCCTGTGCTTCTTGAGATTGCAGCGAAGGCAATAGCAGTGGTCAGGGAGTCCCACGTTCTTCCTGTGCAGGTGTGTTCTGGCAGCAGGTTGGTAAGTTCAGGTTTCACTAAAGAAAACCCTTAGGGCAGGTATTTTGGACATTGTTTTTCAGTCCACCTACTGTAACCCCGTTACTGAAATCTGCTGTTTCTCCCCTGGACTGTGGATGTGCTGTGTCTCACCTGAAAAGTTGTTATAGGGCAGGAGAGTGAGACATGCGTTTCCCTTCCCTCTTACACTCAGCCAGTTTCTGTTTCTGATTACAGAAGCTCATACCTGTTCCTCTCGCAATTCACTCAGCTCCAAGGAATCAAGGGGAGAACAAGATTTATTATTCCAAAGCAAATCTTTCTTCTGCACTGGAATAGGGTGGGGAATTACAATTAGATGCTTATTTCCAGGATGATTTTGAGGTTTTATCCCTTCTCCTTTTTCCATCAATAGGGTGTGAAGATTGGAGTGTGGCACTGAAATGAGCTCCCTGGTGAGCAGAGTTTTGGGAGCCACACAACAAATATCTCACCAGGCCTGTCAACTGAAGCCAGGGCAGCCTCAGGCCTAAGGTGTGACCTGGGTCTTACAGCAGCCATGCTGCCAGGGTCTGTAGCCATGTTCACGGGCAGGGTTAGAGCTGACAGAAGTTAAAACCCCAAAATCATAAGTTAAAACCCCATAATCATGAGTTAAAAACCAAAACTCTCAGGTGGTTTTGTGTTTGCTCACTGCTTTCTCAGTCTGAGCTGGTAGGATGCTGGAGAGGGACTCTTCATCAGGGACTGTAGCAATAGGACAAGGGGCAGTGGATGAAACTATGCTATAAATGCACAAAAATTCTAAACCCAATTACGTATCACAGTAAGCACTTCAAGGCCTCTTTTGTGTAAGATCATACTGTCCTTGCCAAATGAAACATCTATTTCTGCATGAAAGCTGTGAGAATGATTGCATGAGGAGATGGGGAGGAGCAGCATTAACTCATAGGGGTAATTCACCATGTGAGTCTCAGACACGGCAGGGCCGGATAGGAGTGCACAGCCCCGTTGTCCATCCCGAGTTCTCCATCCTCCTCCCTGCTTGGCTGGCGGCTCTCACAGCACCCAGTGGCAGTTCCCTAGCCTGGGTGACACACTGCTGCTGTCAGTGTGGAACAGGGACAAAGGTGTTGCCAGTGTGACATTAGGTACCTGCCATGCCAAAGGCATTCCTCCCACCCAAACCCAAATCATTTCCCACTTACCAAGGCGCATAGGAAGCCGTGTGCTTCCTCCCTTACGTTGAAGATGCACAATTCCCATTGTTTCAGGGCCGCTACACTCACACCCACACGCTGATGGCTACTGGGCATCAAATCAGTTTGGGGGGTGGAAGTTTGTGGGGTGGTTGTTTTTTATTATCATCATTATTGTTATTTGTTGCTCCGTTCGCACGAAGTTCTGTGCCTCAGCGAACGAACGACAACGCAGAGGTATCGGAGAGGATGAGACCATGCCCGCGGCGCCCGGCCCCTCCCCACCCCCGACTGCGGCCTCCACGGCCGCCCTTCGCCGCCGCGGCGGACAAAGAACTACAGTTCCCATCGTGCCTCACGGCTAGAACAAGCTATTTGCTGATTGGCTTTCTTTTCCCCGCCGGAGCCAGTCAGATGCGCCGTTGAGTGGGGGACGCGCTCTCCTCGTGTGAGGCGGGCTGGCGGCGTCCCGGGAGCCATGGAGCAGGAGCAGGGCGAGGTGAGCGGCAATGGGCCGCGGGCTATTCCGGGACCGGAACCGGGGTGCGACGGCTGCGGGTGTGCGTAGGGTGCTGGGGAGAGAGTTGGGGCGCTGTGCTGGGTGCCCTGCGGGAGGGCGCGGAGCCCGGGCCGCGTTAGCGGGGTATCTGCCGTGGTGTGGTGCTGAGGTAACGGCTGCCCGCGCCCCGGCGGGGGAGAGGGTTTGCTGGGCCGCCTCCTCCCGGCCACCGTGGTGAGGTGCCCTCGCGCCGCTCCGTGCTGCAGGGGTGGTGGTGCTGACCCGGGAGGCATGGACCTCTGCGACCACCTTACCTTTCTGAGGTGGTTGCGGGGGGTGCTGTCCTTGCTTCTCGGCCTGTTTCATTTGCGTTTAGTGGAAGCATAATGACCCGAAGATACTCACTTCCTACGGTGAGAGAGGTGTTCAGACATCCGGAGTGCTGTCTGAGGGCTGGATCTGCAGGACAGCAACTCAGTCTCAAGGGAACAACGTGGGTCTGTTTTGTGTGAAAGACAGGGAGACTGTTGGGAGACAGCAGTGAGTGAAGTTTGATCTTCCTGTTTGTGTGTCTGTCGTAATACCCAGGAGCCAGGGATCGGAGAGAATTTAGCATTGATGGACTTGTTGCTCATCTTTTGTTGTTGCACACTTGAGTGAACGATTGTATCCTGGTGCCTCATGTGGCTGTTCCAATCTACCTTTCTATTCTGTCACTCCCCATGCTGATGCTGACTTCTTGCTGGTGTTTCATGAGTTGCTGACACCTTTTCCCAGTTCATTTTGCCTTTAGTTGGAGCCTAGTTCAAGATTCTTCTAATCTGAGACACAGACACTGGATTTATTTCATAGAATTGTAGAATAGTTAGGGTTGGAAAGGACCTTAAGATCATCTAGTTCCAAACCCTCTGCCTTGGGGAGGGACACCTCACACTAAACCGTGCCACCCAAGGCTCTGTCCAGCTTGGCCTTGAACACTGCCAGCGATGGAGCATTCACAACTTCCCTGGGCAACCCATTCCAGTGCCTCACCACCCTCACAGTAAAGAATTTCTTCCTTATATCCAATCTAAACTTCCCCTATTTAAGTTTGAACCCATTACGCCTTGTCCTATCACTACAGTCCCTAATGAAGAGTCCCTCCCCAGCATCCCTATAGCCCCTCTTCAGATACTGGAAGGCTGCTATGAGGTGTCCATGCAGCCTTCTCTTTTCCAGGCTGAACAGCCCCAACTTTCTCATCCTGTCTTCATACGGGAGGTGCTTCAGTCCCCTGATTGTCCTCGTGGCCCTCCTCTGCACTTGTTCCAACAGTTCCATGTCCTTTTTATGTTGAGGACACCAGAACTGCACACAATACTCCAAGTGAGGTCTCACAAGAGCAGAGTAGAAGGGCAGGATCACCTCCCTCGACCTGCTGGTCATGCTCCTTTTGATGCAGCCCAGGATATGGTTGGCTTTCTGGGCTGCAAGCGCACACTGCAGCCGGCTCATGTTCATTTTCTCATTGACCAACACCCCCAAGTCCTTCTCCGCAGGGCTGCTCTGAATCTCTTCTCTCCCCAACCTGTAGCTGTGCCTGGGATTGCTCCGACCCAGGTGTAGGACCTTGCACTTGGCATGGTTAAACTTCATCAGGTTGGCATCAGCCCACCTCTCAAGTGTGTCTAGGTCCCTCTGGATGCCATTCCTTCCCTCCAACTTATCAACCGAACCACACAGCTTAGTGTCATCAGCAAACTTGCTGAGGACACACTCAATCCCACTGTCCGTGTGTTCATGGGTTCAGCAGTAGCAGTCATTTTTCTCCTTCTTGGTAGCTGGCGCAGCGCTGTGTTTTTGATTTTGGGCCTGGGAACTGCACTGATAACACCAGTGTTTTCAGTTACTGCTTGGTAATGTTTTGGTCTGACCAAGGGCTTTCTGAGTCTCATGCTCTGCCAGGGAGAAGGGGAACACGGGAGGAAGCAGAGACAGGACACCTGACCCAAACTAGCCAAAGAGGTATTCCATGCCACAGCACATCATGCCCACGGTGTAAAAACAAGGGGCAGAGACCTGGAAAGGTGGGGCTCACTGCTGGGCGGGTTCGTTGCTAGGTCAGGCTTGGTATCGGGTGGTGAGCTGTTGTATTCTCTTTCTTTGTATTTCTCTTGTATTATTATTGGTGGTAGCAGTAGTGGTTTGTGTTATACCTTAGTTACTAAACTGTTCTTATCTCAGCCTGTGGGAGTTGCATTCTTTTGATTCTCCTCCACATCCCCCCCTGGGACTGGGGGAAGAAAGAGGGGGGAGTGAGTGAACAAACTGCATGAGGGGCTTAAACCACGACACCATGTCACCGACAAAGATGTTGAACAAGACCGGTCCAACTGTGCTTTCTTCAGTCGCTGCCTCTCTGCTCTTCTGCTGTAACAGCAAGTATGAGGAGTTAGGGAAGATGTGTAGTTGTGGAGACATCTGGTTGTAGGCAAAAACTCTTAAACATTGTTCTATCTTCCTGCTGATGCAGCTTCTGAACTGATGTCAGCTGTGGACTACAGCTTCCAGAGAACATGACCTTTCTCCAGAGTCAAGTGTGTCCTGCTGACATCCAGTCTGTACTGGTTTTGTGGGCTGTGGTGGCCAGAGTGTGCAGTTCTGTGCTCTGCGCTGGAAGGTTGTCGTGACTTTCATGTTGAGGGTGTCTGCGCTGCTGTGCTGTGCAGCTGTGTTGGGAGAGTGTCCTGGTTTCAGCTGGGATAGAGTTAATTTTCTTCCTAGTGGCTGGTGCAGTGCTGTGTTTGGACTTTAGTCTGGGAACAATGCTGATAACACACTGATGTTTTAGTTGTTGTTCAGTAGCACCTAGCCTGATCAAGGACTTTTCAGTCTCCTGCTCTGCCAGTGAGGAAGGGCACAAGAAGCCAGGAGGGAGCAGAGAGAGGACACCTGACTCAAACTAGCCAAGCTAGCCGAAGGAGTATTCCGTACTGCAGCATGTCATGCTCGATATAGAAATAGGGGCAGTTGGCTGGAAGGGACCGATTGCTGCTGGCCTATGAGCTGGACATCGGCCAGCAAGTGGTGCCAAGAATTTGGACCCCTGCCTTTGGGGTTGTTACGTGGACTTTTTGCTCACCCTGAGGCTTCTCCCTTGTCCCCCATGCCAAGGAAGGCAGGTTTACTTTGGGATGTGGTGTAAAATGTCTATTTTAAGGCAGGCTGACTCTTTATTTTTAGTTGGTGTCTACCTTCTGTCACAAAACTTCATCTTTGGAGCGGACAGAGGAGGCGGGTGATGACGATGAGGAGGATGAGGACTTGGACGTCTTTGAGGGTTACGACAGCTTCCGGGGCTACAACAGCAGCATGGGCAGCGAGAGCAGCTCCTGTCTGGATGAGTCTAGTGATGATGAGGTGGCAGACCGGGAAGCTGGAGAGCTTCCAACCTCTCCTGTGCACCAGCCACCCATATGCCGGCTCCCAGATGACAGTGGCTCCGAGCCAGGTACTATGCTGCCTGTTCTACCTAAAGCATGTGTGTGATGGAAGGAACAAGGGCTGGGGGAGCTGAAGGGTATGTGTGAGTATGCTTTGGGAGCCGCAGTAGATTGACACTGCAGTTTCTGGGCTATGTGGGGGATTGGCTGTGTGTAATGAGGATTGCCTGGGCTCAGCTATGTTCTTGTGGTGCATCAACCCTACCAACTGCTCACGTTTTTGTGCCTTCCTTCTCTCAGCTGTATGTGAGATGTGTGGGATTGTGGGCACCAGAGAGGCTTTTTTCTCCAAGACCAAACGTTTCTGCAGCGTCTCCTGTTCCAGAAGCTACTCCTCAAACTCCAAGAAGGCCAGCATCCTGGCTAGACTGCAGGTGAGTCAAAACCCTTCCTTATTCCCTGAAGATGTGCCTTGTACACTGGAGTTGGTGGTTGCTTTCTAGTTAAAGATCAGACTGCCATTACCAGTGGCTTGTTCTTCCTGCCTGAAGTCCCCAGTGTGCATGCCAGCTGAAGGGTGATGGTCCCTAGAAGCTGAGGAAGGACACATTGATTAATTTTACCTGCTGTTTCTTCTTGTTCCTGTGAGCATTAGAAAAATTGTAGTAACCTGAAAATCACCCTAAGGAAGAGATGCATGCCCTGCTGGCCACTTGCAGCAACTGGCTTCCTCTCCTGTGCCACTGATGTTCCTCATGTGCTTTCTTTTGTAGGGAAAGCCACCAACAAAGAAAGCTAAAGTTCTCCATAAGGCAGCCTGGTCGGCCAAGATCGGGGCCTTCCTTCATTCGCAGGGCACAGGGCAGCTGGCTGATGGGACACTGACAGGCCAGGATGGTGAGTGTCAATGACAGTGAGGAGATGCAGCGTGCTGGAGCTGTAGAAAAGGAGACATCTGGAAGGCTGTAAGCTCTACAGTCCTCTTCCTTCCCTCTGCTACACTCCCTTGTACTAAAATGATGTGTGTGGATCCCTCTGACAGAGTCTGGCAAGACACAGGGCATCTGTCTCCCTCTCCGTGCAAGTGCTAATGGTTGGTGGGCTCCTCCCCATCTGCTGCTGCAGCCCCATCTTCACTCCTTGTGCGGCTTGATGTGGAGTACAAACTATGTAGTCACAGTCCCACAAGGTGCTGACTTCTGCTGGCAAAGCTGACTTAAATGTGTCCTGCTGCTCCCAGCCCTTTGCTGCCCCACTCTCTGTGGGAAGGTATATTTAACCCAAGTTGCTTGTGGATCAGCTTGAGGAGCAACCAGTTGCTGCGGCTGAAGTAGTAGCAAGCAGTTGTGTTAGGGTAAGAGTGAGCCCCAGGAGGTGGCAGCAGGGATTGATCCCAGAGCAGGCTGCTGCTAGGGCAGATCTGTAGCCTTGGATCAGGAGCAACTGTGGAATGAATATTTCGGTGCTTCACTCTGATTTTTCCCAGAACCCTTTGGGGAAACACGTGCTGCTGATCTGACCCTGTGGTGTTGCTGCTGAGAGGCAAAGATGCTAAGTGGTTTAACACTGACAGGATACATTCTCCACTCTTACCCAGAGTGCTTGAGCCATGGGCTGCATTTGGCCTCTTTTCTTGCCCCTCCTTCTCCCCCTTTGCCGAAAGCAAGTGACAGCAAGGATCAATTAATAATATAGGTGCCTTCTGTGGGGGACTGGTCCCTGTGCACTCCTAGGATTAAATTTCCCACCAGGGAAAATGTGGTTGAATGCAGAGTTCCTATGTGCTGGGGCAGAGGGATCTGTCTCAGGTAACAGGGTGCTCTGTGTCTTCTACAATCTGACTTGATTTTCTGCTCTCATGTCTGCTTGTAGCGCTCGTCCTGGGCTTTGACTGGGGAAAGTACCTGCAGGAGCATGGCTTCAAGGCAGCTCCTGTCAGCTGCTTTAAACATGTGAGTTCTTTGCTGTGCCTTGCAGTGTGCATGGGGCGTGTTGTACGCATGGGGCTCCCCTGTACTCCTGTGACAAGTGGAGGGGAGAGGCCTGGGGAGCTGGTGCAGTGAAGGAAGTTGGGGCTTCTCGTAGCTCAGAATGGGAGTCCCATAGCAGGACCAGCAGTTTTGGGGAAGAAGCAGAGGGGGACTTGATAGAAGCATTGCTGATGGTGATGGCCCACTGCTGGCTGGGGACAGTTTGCAGTTTGTGTGGGTGAGCACAGCCCAGGGTGGTATGTGGGGAGAAACTCAGCTGATGTGGTCATGGATTTGCAGTCCTTATGGGCCAAGTAGCTGAAGCACATATGTGGAAGAATGGCAGTTCTTAGGTATTATAGCAGACCCAGCCTCTCTATGTAATAAGACTTTTTAGTGGTGATCTGCGATAATACTAACAAAATGTCCTTTATCTAGAGGATAGGTCAGGAAGACTTGGCAGTTTTATTGATGATTAGGGATTTTGATACCATAGAGGAATGACAAGTTACTTTGGGCTACTAGGAGTGCTGACAGTGAAATAGTTGAACATTGCTATACAGTGTTCTGCCTTTTGGGATCCTCAGTGAATGCCCCAGTGAGATGTTTGGAACAGTTTGTTTGCATTTCAAGCCGTTGGCAGATACAGGAAGGGTAGAGTATGCATGTACCTAAGGTGAAAGTGTGGCTGCCTGAAACATGTTTCTGAAAGCTAGAATGAGCCCTGCTCTAACTGTCCCATGTCTCTTGTGACTGCCTCGATCCTTCAGGTGCCGCTCTTCGATCAGTGGGATGATGTGGTGAAAGGTATGAAAGTGGAAGTGCTGAACAGTGATGCTGTGCTCCCCAGCCGTGTGTACTGGATTGCATCCGTCTTGCAGACTATAGGTATGTCTGCAATGGAATTCCTGACAGCTAGGGATGAATGACCTCTGAGGGAGCCTCTGGGGAGCTGAGTGTTGCTGATCAAGGAAACCATCAGCTCTTTGGAGCTCTGCAACTGCTGAGAGATTTTGGAACAGGAAATACCAGAGAGTGGGGGTGGGAGGAAATCAGCATCTGGTTCCTCTTCTAGTTTCTGGGCTCTTTGCAAGGGCGGTTCTGCCTCCAGAATGGCTGGAGCTCTGATAACCCGTGCAGAGCTCTGAAGGCCATGCTGTCAGGACTAAGCCTCTGGTGCCCAACAGGAAGAGGAGAAATTCCTGGTCTCTAATGCCTTGCTGTGGTTGTGTGCTCTGTCCTGGCAGGGTATCGGGCCCTTCTGCGATATGAGGGCTTTGAGAATGATGCCAGCCGTGACTTCTGGTGCAATTTGGGCACAGTGGATCTTCACCCCATTGGCTGGTGTGCCATCAACAGCAAAATCCTGGTACCACCACAAAGTGAGTATGGGGTGAGAGGGGTGATGGAAGAGCCTTGGTTTATGCTTAGAACAGGGGGACAGGTCCTCCCAGTGTATGTGGGAACACAGCTCTATTTGTGCTCTGACTTACAAATAGCAGGTAGTTCTTTGGGAAGCTGGAGAGTGATTAAACTGCTCCCCCTGCATCTCCCTGTGTTTGATCCTGGGGGTGCTGGAGACAGAGCTGGTGTTAGACCTACAGACAAAAATTAATGCAGCTGCTGTTCCTCCTCCTGACCCCAGACAGTGCCTAGGCTTAACCTTTGGGGGAACTTTTTGGTCCTACATCCTGGGCAGTGTCTCTGGGGAGAGCAGTGGCTCCAATCACTGCTCAGCTGGCAGTTCAGAGAGGGATGCCAGTTTAGCAAAGTTCTGGCAAGCTGAGATTTGCTTGGTGTGGCTCACATGTTTTTGCTCTAATATCATTTCCACATGTAGATCAGTCAAGTTGGGTGTCTCCTTGGCCCAGTCCAGTCTGTAATGGCCATCCTTTGCAGCCAGTTGTGGGGGCAAGCTGGCAGAACTGAGAGCAGGTATAGCATCTGCATCTGAAAAGACCCTTTTAAGGCAAATGGGTTCACAGAGAGGAAGAAGGGTGTAGTGTGATGCTATAATTCCTTTGATCATAAAGATATGCTTTTTCCCTATGCATATGTAGGTATCCATGCCAAATACACTGACTGGAGAAGTTACCTCATGAAAAAACTGGTGGGAGCCAGGACAATCCCAGTGGATTTTCACATCAAGGTAAATGTGGAAGATGTCATTTTATGTGTGGGAATGAAGCTGAAGCCAAGAGATACATGTGCAACATGTCTCTTCTGGTTCTGATCCTTGCAACTCCTGTGTCACTACTTGAAACCTGGGCATGACAGGGACAGTGGGTGCTTCCCCGTGCTCCTAAGATACCTGTTATGATGCTGTGGGGAATGCTGCAGCTGCCAGGCCCTGTCAACACAACTGTTTCTCCTTTGGGTCATAGATGGGCTTTAAAGCTGTTATCATGTAGTCTGGTGGGAAATACTGGGGATGAGGTTTACCCTTTTGCTGAAAGGAAAGACCAGTGAAGCTCCAGCCTGAACTTCCCCTGCCTCATTTCAGTGCTGAGAGTCAAAAAACCTTTATCCTAAGTATTGGTAGCACAGCAGCTTGTGGGGAGTGAAAGGGGTGCAGGTTCCCTCAGAGTGCATGGGAGCAGCTGTAAAGAAAGAAACCTTGGCAGCTTTATAGCTCTTAAGCCTGTGCTGGGGTTAGACCTTGTCAGGGAAAAGAGGCTCTTTTGTCCCTGGCAACTTTGTAAACCACAGATAAGGAAGATGGTCCCAGACACAGCAGGCAAGTGGTAGGTTTTCCTCTGTGTGAGGTGATTGGTGACACTGGGCTGGAGACATTGATAGAGTTGGTGTTTCCCTTGTTGCTTCTCAAAGTCAAGAGAATGTTTGTGTCTTCTTGGTCCTGGGCCACAGCTTGTAGCTGAGAGCTCGTACCATGGAAGGGAAGTGGTGGAGGGAGACGGATGTTGTCAGTTTCTGTCTCCCCTTCGCATCTCAACTCCCCTCTAATGAACAGGAAGTGGAAGGGAAAGAGCTTACCTTAAAAATTTCAGATTCAGGTGTAGGCTGGTTTTTCGTTGTCTGAGTCTGTTTTGAGCTGTACTTCCTAGTTGCTGCACGGCATTCTGGGATCACAGTACCAAAATGTCAGGCACTTTTTTGGCCATTTGTGGATGAGTAGGGCCAGGCTGGGTCAGCAAACTGAAAGTCTCAAACAAATCGGTTAGAAGGCAGGCAGTGACTAGTGTGCCTGCACCTTTGGGTCAGTCTGCAGAATAACTGGCATTGGAGCAGATAGATAGCCCAGAAAGCCAACAGTATCCTGGGCTGCATCAAAAGGAGCGTGACCAGCAGGTCGAGGGAGGTGATCTTGCCCCTCTACTCTGCTCTCTTGAGACCTCGCTTGGAGTATTGTGTGCAGTTCTGGTGTCCTCAACATAAAAAGGACATGGAACTGTTGGAACAAGTGCAGAGGAGGCCACGAGGATGATCAGGGGACTGGAGCACCTCCCGTATGAAGACAGGCTGAGAAAGTTGGGGCTGTTCATCCTTGAGAAGAGAAGGCTGTGTGGAGACCTCATAGCAGCCTTCCAGTATCTGAAGAGGGGCTATAGGGATGCTGGGGAGGGACTCTTCATTAGGGACTATAGTGATAGGACAAAGAGTAATGGGTTCAAACTTACCCAGTCTAATCTTCCCCTGTTTATGAGGAAGAAATTCTTTACTGTAAGGGTGGTGAGGCACTGGAATGAGTTGCCCAGGGAAGTTGTGAATGCTCTATCGCTGGCAGTGTTCAAGGCCAGGCTGGACAGAGCCTTGGGTGGCATGGTTTAGTGTGAGGTGTCCCTCCCCATGGCAGGGGGGTTGGAACTAGATGATCTTAAGGTTCTTTCCAACCCTAACTGTTCTATGATTCTATATTGCTCAACCTCTGATCAGACTGAAAAAGTGAAAATAAGGACTTGACCTCTTTTAAAGGCAACTGAAAATCCTGTTGCCAGTCTTCTACACCTCTAACTGTCTCCCAGTCAGCTTTGGGAAGTGCAGGGTGTTGGCCAGCAAAGTCTGAGGGGAAAGCTGTTCTCTGAAGTGTTTGGAGAAGGAAAACCCCAAGTGTGATTGATCTCGGTTCCTCTGTTGGTTGTTGCCAGATGGCAGAGAGCATGAAGTACCCGTTCCGGCAGGGCATGCGGGTGGAGGTGGTAGATAAGAACCACGTGTCCCGGACTCGCACAGCAGTGGTGGACACGGTGATCGGGGGCAGACTGAGACTCCTCTATGAGGACGGTGACAGTGATGATGACTTCTGGTGCCACATGTGGAGTCCCCTCATCCATCCTGTGGGCTGGTCACGGAGAGTGGGCCACAGCATGAAGAAGACAGGTAGGGATCATAGTAGCACAAGCATCTTCTGATTTGCTATGAGCTGTCTGGACTCTGCTGTTAACAGGTCTTGACATATTAGGAGCCAGGAAGTTGCTTCAGGACCTGACAGAGAACGTCTGTGTAGTCATGTGTTTGCTGCTTTTCCCTCTGGATAGATAAAAGCCCAGTGGTCTGCTGCCACACGTCAGGAAAAGGGAGCCTGTAGGGTTTCTTGCCTGAAGCAGATGTCTATCCCCACAGAATGAGAATGCAGAGTTTGCAACGTCAGAGGTGTTGAAAGTCTTTTTGAGGAAATTGATGCTGGCTTCTGTAAGACTGGATGCCATCAGGTTGGGCTTTTCTGGACTTTACAGAGAATAATTTTTGATCAGCATAGATTGGTAGAGAAAAAACCCCAAACAAGACTCCAGCACTGCTGATCCTTTTGGTTTCATCTCTTCCTTGCTGCAGCACCTAGTGATTACAGCTGCATGTAGAGATGTTAGCAGTAGTGCTCAGGGAACTCAAACATCTGCTTCTAAGCAAGCCTTCCATCACAGCCAGTGTTATGAGAAGGTGTAGAGGGACTGACCTGTTCTTATTACTCTCCTCATGGTCTCTGATCTAGGTCTTTTATAGTAGCTGAGCTCTCACCAGGGAATTAATAACCAATGTGTTTTCTTACTGCAGTTGCTGAAGGTTTCTTACCTCTGTTTCTTTCATTCCTCACAGAAGAAAAACGCAGTGAAATGGCAAACCATCCCACCTTCCGGAAGATTTACTGTGATGCTGTCCCCTATCTATTTAAGAAGGTAGGACAAATCAGCAAAGGAAGCAATGATATCGCTTCCTTCCTTGGGTATATGTGCTGCTGGGTGGGTTGTTGAGGATGGCTTATTTGTGTCTTTTACAGCTACAGGGCAGTAAGGTGTTTGGGGTGTCAAGGCTGTGGTTGGGCAGGGGCAGGTCAAGATAGAAAGATGGAAGAACTAGAAAACAATAATAGATTGAGGGACTCAGGTGAAGGGCAAGCAGTTGCTTGGAGCTTTGAGTTGGAGAGGGAAGACGATTGCATGGGAGAGGCTAGTTCCAGCAAGGAGCTGGATCATGTTGGTAAGGACTGAGATAAGAAGGGGACTTGCTTTGCTGTGAAGCAGCAGCTGAGTACTAGGCCTGACAGTCTAACTGACCGGAGCCCTGGCAGGAGATTGCTGGCTCAAACACAGATTGGTTTGCCTGCCTCTTTGTATTTCTTGTAATATTTGTTTCCTCTCCCAGCTTGGGTTGAGCCAAGTAAAGAAGCTCTAATCTGCGCTTGGTGTCGGGATGGGACTGTCCCATACCCCTGACAGCACATGGTATACCAGAGTCTCCCTTAGGTACGAGCTGTTTATGCTGAAGGTGGATGGTTTGAGGAAGGCATGAAACTGGAGGCCATTGACCCCCTGAATCTGGGCAACATTTGTGTGGCCACTGTTTGCAAGGTAAGTTCAGTGGGCAGAAGGGTGTCTGAGAACTCAGCCTCTCCTCAGGATTTTGCAAATGAGTAAGATTGGGTAGGATTTTGCATTAGGAAAGGGCTGTCAAGAGAGGTAGGCAGCTGCTGTGTGAAAGAATCAGAGTGTTACCTCAAAGGTATGAGGAGCTGATGAGACCAGCTGTTGTCCATGTGTACCTAAGTGGACAGCATGAAGATGAGCATGCTTGATCTGCAAGCTAACTGTCCAGTGCGTGTGACTGGCAGCCACCCTTCCTTCACCCTTTGACATGCAGTAGGAAAGATCTGTTCTCCAGTTCTTGGAATGCGTAAAGAGAGACCTCTAGTGCTATCCTGAGGAGAGAGAGAAGAGCAGAAGAGTTGCAGGGTGACCTCTGTGTGGGGAGCACTGTGTCTTTAGGGGCATGCTTTCACTGATACAGGAGCTGAGGATGGATGTGTCTCCTGCAGACTCTCTTGATGAGATGGTACTGAGTTCTATTCGTCTGCTAGTGTTGGGGAAGTAAATTGCTTGGCCAGGTTTCCTCAGTGAGGTGCACTGCATGTCCCGAAAATGTGGCATCAACTTGAGTTTTTCTTGCTCCCTTCAGAATCTGTTTGCTCTTGTAGAACCCAAGCTTTGACACCTGAGGTTTGGCAGAGAGGTATTAGGAGAGCTCTTTGTGTTTGTAAAATACTTCCTTCAGCCATTGCTTGGAAATGTGAAGAGGTTGGGGCAGATATGCCTATCACATTTGATAGGAACGAGTTACCAGGGAGTGATGGGATGGGACAAGTCGTGTTGCTATAGGAGTAGCAAGTTTGAAGATGATGCTCTTCCCTTCTGCCTAGTAACAAATTCCTGACCTGGCCGTTGTGGTGGGTCTCTGGGCTGCCAATAAAGTCTGTTTCTGAGGAACAACGGAGCTTATGACCATTCCTGGCTGAATCCTTTTCACTCAGCTATTAGCCTTGGTCCCAGTCCTGCAGAAATTGCTGCTGCTTTGGGGACTAACTTATGTTGACTGACATATAAGGAGAAGCTACTGCATGCACTGGAGCATATAACATTGCATTTTACTCTCTAGCAGCAATTGTGATACCTCTGTGGAAACTCCTGGGGGGATCTTTTGAGAGGAGAGGTTTTAGAGGAAGCGAAGCTCTACACTCATGCTCTTCACTCCCATCTCAGGTCCTCTTGGATGGGTATCTCATGATCAGCATTGATGGAGCCACGTCTGATGATTGCTCTGACTGGTTTTGCTATCACGCCTCCTCACATGCCATCTTCCCTGTCAGTTTCTGTCAGAAGAACAACATCACTCTGACCCCTCCAAAAGGTGAGATTTGGACTCTGCCCTATGGTACAAACCTGCAGGGTCAGATTCAGGCGAATCAAAACCAAAATGTCCCAGTCGGCCTGTTTTCAGGATGATAGGGCTGGTTCAGAGATCCAGTCAATTTTTGCTCTGCCCATGTTCCAAATCTTACTATTTTGTGGAAGAAGTACCATCTCTAGAGGGCATTAATGGCATGGTGGATAGCTCCTGGCAGATCAGCAGGAGAGGTGTAAGATCCCCAAACTGAATAGAATCAAAAGTTTAAAGGGCGAGGAGGGTGGGAAGGGATAAGCAGAGCCATTTTTGCATGAGTCGGTGCTTAAAAGTGACAGGAGTCACCTCTATTCTTGTATGAATAAATCCGAGACCAGTATTTCTGCAAAATCCTGAGAGGCAGTCACCCTCGGAGTATCTTTACTGCTTTGTATGGCCGTACCCAAAAAGGCTGGCTCCGAATTTCTATGTTGTACCACTTTTGTGCAGTGCTGTTCTGTCCTCCTTTGATATAACTGCTGGTGGGAGAAAGACTGGTCTTCGTCGTGTGCTTTGAACATACTTCCTACCTGCTGCTTTCTCCTCACCTTTCTCTGTGGTCTGAATGTATGACTTGACATGGATGTTCGGAGTTGCAGCTTACAGTGTTCTGTATTTGCCTGCTGGGGAGGGATGCTGGACTGCCATGGAGCCTGTGCACTAGATTTGTGTCCAAGATCAGGATCAGTCTGTACATGCTGGTTTATGAAACTGCTTTGCAATCAGTTGCTATGCCTTCTTCCTGCCTATTCTGCCTTTTCCCCCAGTTGGTCTCTTCAGTGATTGCCTTTTTCCTGTCACCACTCTTTCCTGCTGCAGGGCAAGATGCAAGGACCTTCAAGTGGGAAAGTTACCTGGAAAAGACTAAATCAAGGCCTGTTCCAGCACGACTCTTCAATACTGTGAGTGCTGCCAGGAAGAAGGGAGGTGTAGGGGTGCTTGCAGTCAGCAAGCAGGAGCACGAGAGCTCTGGCTGTCACAGAGTGGTTGAGGTTGGAAGGCATCTCTGGAGGTCATCTTGTCCAACATCCCTGCTCAGGCAGGGTCACCTCTAGTGGGTTGCCCAGGACTATGTACAGACAGCTTTTGAGTATCTCCATTAATGGAGATTCTGGAAACTCTCTGGGCAGCCTGTGCCAGTGCTTAGGTGCCCTCACAGTGCAGAGTGTTTTCTGATGTTCAGAGGAAACCTCCTGTGTTTCAGTTTGTGTCCATTGCCTCTGGTCCTGTCCCTGGGCACCACTGAGAGGAGCCTGGATCTGTCTTTGCACCTCCCTTCAGGCATTTATATACATTGATAAGATCTCCCTGAGCCTTCTTCAGGCTGAACAATTCCAGATCTCCCAGCCTCTCCTCATATAAAAGATGAGCCAGTGCCCTCGTCATCTTCATGACTCTTTGTGGGACTGTCTCCACTATGTCCATGTCTCTCTTGTACTGGGAAACCAGAGCTGAACACAGCACTCCAGGTATGGCCTCACCAGTGCTGAGCAGAGGAAGAGCCCTGTTTGGCTGACTGGGATGAGCAGTGTCATGCCTTTGTGAATGTAATGGTACCTTGTTCCCTCTGAGCGTGATCTGTGATTCTGTAGTCCTTTCAAGAGCTCCAGGCTCCTTGTGGGTTCTGCACTGCTTACTGCCTGTGGATATGTGGGTGAGTGGGAGTCTGGTTTGCACCAGCAAAACTGCTGCAGCACCTGGGCCTGTGCTGGTCTTTCTGATCTCCCAGGGCTATGAGGCTGATGGGTTTGGTCGGGTGCTCCTTAACTGCTGCCTGCTGCTCCCTCTAGGTCGGGATCTTGGTTCCAAAGGCTGGGCTGAGACTAAGGCCACAGCTGGCCTTGGACCTGTTCATGTGTGCCCCCTTCTTGTATGTGACTGGTTGGTTCTGTTGTGTCACTGTGGACTTGCTCTCTCTGTGCTTGCTTTAAGTTGGAGGCGAGCCTGTTCTAGGGTACTGGTGGTCAAATGTGGATTTGGACTGGATCCTTGAGTTTTCTTTTTTCATGTTTTCTGCGACCAGGACTGCCCAAACCATGGCTTCAAGGCAGGCATGAAGGTGGAAGCAGTGGACCTGATGGAGCCCCGGCTCATCTGTGTAGCCACGGTGAAGCGTGTGGTCCACCGTCTCCTTAGCATCCATTTTGATGGCTGGGACAGCGAGTATGACCAGTGGGTGGACTGCGAATCTCCAGACATTTACCCTGTGGGGTGGTGTGAGCTGACAGGCTACCAGCTTCAGCCACCTGTTGTTCCAGGTGAGGGAAGATTTTACTGTGGTTTCTAACACTAGAGGCAAAGGTTTCCCTCTTCCTTCTCTGTGAGTGGCTCTTCCTTTTTTTTTTGGGCTTTGTAGGGAGGAGAAAATGGCCTCCTTGACTTGTGCTGGCTACCGTAAGTCCTCTTGCTGCCACACACTCTAGTAGCTGGCAGAGGGAGGAGTCTGTGGCGGGGAGAAAACAGCTTGAGATTCGAGGTTGGCTCTGTTTTCCCTCTGTTTCCCCACCTACACACCAGCAGAGTATTGCTCCTGATGAAGTTGAGTAGAGTTCCAGGTGGTCCTATCCCTGCACAGCTCCCTTTTACTAAGCCTACCTACAACCTCAGCCATGTAGCAGGGGGAGCTTGGCCCGTGCTCCCTTTTCTCATCAATTCTCTGGCTCTGTCTGTTAAAAGGTAAGAGCATCCCTCTCAAGAGTTTATTCCTTCCCTTCTCACGAAGAGGCCACTGCCTCACCTTTTCAGTTGTTTTCCTTCTTGTCCCAAGCTACAAACCTTGGTTCTTTACTGCCCCTGCCAAACCTCTGCTGGGCCTCTCTCCCCTGTGCTGCCCCAGCCTGCTCCTGGGCCCTCGCCTGGAAGCACAGACAGCAACTACGCCAGAGCCATGCTTTCTCCTCAGCTGCTTGTCTTGGGAAGAGGGCGTTAGCTTGGGGGGACGGGTGTATCTTGTTTCTCGCTTATGTCACTTCATCCCAGTTACCTACTGGTTATGGGACTTGGCTTTCGTTTCCCTCTCGTCTCCATGACAGAGCCCACAGCTCCAGCGAAGGCCAAGGAGGTGCCCAAGAAGAAGAAGAAACCCTATGGAAAGAAGAGTGAGTGATGTTTGGTTAGTGCCCTCCCGCCCGCTCGCTCGCAGGCTGGGCCCAGTTAGAGGAACCCTGTCCATGTTCTTTCAGAGCAGGAGAGAGAGGTCTTGTCTTGCTGTGGATGCCCTCACTCAGCTGTGGGTTCAACAACACAGCTTCATCCTTCTTAACTGCCCTATTACCTAAAAGGGCAGAGAGCTGTGTGTGTGGGAAGGATCTGTTTCACAGTCTACTTTCTGTTGGCTGAGGTATAGATGGCGCTTGCTTCCAGGTGTGAGGTTGTGCTGCTTTCCCTACTGTGTCTGTGGTTGGAGGGAGACTGCTGCAGCTAAAGGGTAGCTGGAGAGCGATCTTGCCTGCTTTGTGCTGAGGGAAAGAAGGCCTTAAGATGGCTGAAGAGGCCAGTAGCGGGGCTGCACCATGTTACTGTTTAATCTTGTTGTTGTTGTGATCGTTGTTGCAATAGCTGTGGCAAATCATATATAGACAGACAAGAAATTCCTTCCTGGGGGGTGGAGAGGAAAGGACATATAAAGAATTTAAAGACATCCAACCTAAGTAAAAATGTCAGTTAAAAATGGAATTATTTATGTTATAATGTCCGTGCCTTGCAGTCAACATGCCCATTGCCTAGGACTAGACCCAGACAGGTAAGCAAAGCTGACTCCAGACTGATTCCAACAGGACCCACTCCTTGGAAGTTAAGCACACGCTGAAGTGCCTTTAATGGAGAACATGGAGGAGCATATCTTGAGATGATAACTGTAGAGTTTTTCTCCAGTAGGGCATTTCTGTGGAGTAACCAGTTGACAGCTAATGACCATGTAGCTTGCTGGTCAGTTGTGCTGGTCCCTGGCCTGTGGTTTCTCAGTGGAGCAGGGTTGCTGATTTTCCAGGGAAGAAGAAACATGCTTTTCCCCATGCTCTGTTATCTCTTTGTTAAGGAAAAAAGTTACCGGTCAAAACCCGCAGCATCAAGCAGACTGCCAAGAAGCCCTCTGCTACGAAAGCGAAACGAGAAGCAAAAGCTGCCAGCAAGGCTTTGCCAGAGCCATCACCTGACGAGAGTAAGGGAGTGAGTTACTCTACCCAGCAGGCGCATGCAGCTCTCTCACATATACCCTGCATACCACCAGCCCTCCAAAGGCCTGTGCTGCTTCTTGGCTATGTAGGCATGGGTGCCCCCAGGCAGGGAAAGGAGTCCTTCTTCACTCCTTCAGAGACAGATGGAGTGGAAGAAAGCCCTTGCCTGCTTTCCCTGGGAAGGGTTGCCTCCTGAAAAGGTTTGATGGCACCAGTGCAGCTGGATATCTTGATACTGCTGATGCCCACTGAGGGCCTGGCTGCCCTACTGAGCAGTCTGATTGTGTGAGGTCGGTCTGGGAGGAGAGACAAGATGGACATGTCCAAGGTGTGCTGTCGCATTCCAGTCCCTATAAGGGCTGTCGCAGCATGTGAACACAGTTCGTTTTGCTAACCATCAGGAGATGTGCTGACCAGAAAAGGGTCTGGCAGCTGGGTCACCTGCCAATCCTAGTGGATATTGGGGAAGAGGGTTGGGTGCGGCGCTTTGCACGCATGGGGATGAAGCCTCATGAAGGCTCCTGTTGCTGAAAGAGGGTTAATTTCCCCTTTGTGGACCCAGACAGGTAGAGAATGGACCGCATGCTATTGTTCCCTAGGAGAAGTTGTTGGGAGCAGGCAGCTGAATGCTGCCAGGGTTCACGGATAGCTTTGCGCTGGCAAGACAGGGCTGCCTATAGTAAGAGACCCTCAAGAAGCAGGCTGGAATCCTGGGGTGTTTTGAGCATCTGCACGAACAGATCAGGTTCTGGGGTGCTGCAGGTAGAGTGAGGCAGAACGGGCTCATTTTACTTACTTATTTTCCCCTCTCTATTTCTTGCTAGTTATTGCCACGCAGGTGAAAGAAGAAACAATCGACCCCTCGATAGCAGAGTTTGAAGATTCAGAGCTTCCAGTTCCTATCAGCAGCATAAAGCAGGAGGAGGTCACAGACTGATCCTGGAGCATCCCCCAGCTGCCCACAGCAGCCTGCACTTCACTTTTTGTGGCTCTCTGGGGAGGGTCCTGGCAAAGGGAAGCAGGAGACTACAAGGGCCTTCCCTCTTTGAGGCAGACCACCCTGCAACAGCACGACTCTGCTTTCCTGGTGTGCAAGAAAACTTCCCCCAGATTTGTAATTTTAATCCCTGGCAGCCAGACTCCAGAAGGGCCACAGGTGCACTGAGGAGTGTGACCAGGCTGGGGCTGTGTGTGCCTGGCTTTGGAGGTGCCTTTGAGCAGGAGCTCCCAAGGGGGAAGGAGACTGCTAGAGCACAAAGGGGCAGTTTGAGTTCTTGGCTGTGGCTGGAGGTGGTGAGTTGCAGTCTGAGATGATGTGTGCAGGTCACATGTATCAGGAAATTGGCTGCCCTTACAGGACATCAGTGCTGTGCTCCCTGGTCTAAAGCCCTGATACCCTTGAGAAAGTCAGGACAAGAAGAGTAGAAAGAGGTGAAAAAAAGACACCCCAAAAGGGATGATGAGGGCTCTTGGGGGAGCAGGAGACCTCTTTGAGTGTTGTCATTCCTTGGTTTTGAACCCAGAGCTGCAGAGGACATGGTGTACAGTTTGAATTTAAAATTTTTTTAGTAGTCCTACTGTAAGCACAATCTACAATCTGTACCTTAAAGCCCTGTGAATTAAACTTGAGGAAGAGGCCAAAGGTTTGTTTACTGCTTTCTGGGCCACCAAAACACCAGGTTTTAGGGGAGAAGAAAAGGGCTCTAAGTGCATCAGTAGAACTCAGCAGTTGTTTGGAGTGGTTTGGGTTTTTATGGTTTTTGAGGGATGCAATAGCATTTTTCTGTGTGCTTGCTGCCGTTAATTTGCCAGTTCTGCATAAGGGCTGAATATGACGTAGATAACTTAAAGCAAGGGATGTCATTTCCCATTTTAGGGCAAAACAGTGACATCCCTCTCTCCAGACAAGCCTCAAAGTTGAAGAGAAAGAAAGGCCGGTATGGCAACAGTGAGGAAAAACAGTTTTGCATCTGGAGCAGGTCCCTGTGAGCTGTCTGCAGGTGAGGGTGTGTCTGGCAGTGCCACTGCAGGGCAAGCAAGTGCCTCCTTGTCAAATCCTATGGGGACAGCCTTGGCCATGCTCCCTCAAGCTCCCAGGCGAGAGCTTGTCATGCTAAAATAGTTCCTGCTTTTCATGACCAAAACGACTAAATGTTGGCAAGCTGTCTACAGAGCATGGGGCAGAGACTGGGAGTAATTAACACAGTCTTCCTCTTGTTTCCCTTCTAAAGAGGGAAACAAAGCCTTTCACCAGAGAGGAAAGAAAGGGCCATGGGGCAGCAATGGAACACAGGTGGGAGAAGTGGGGAGGGTCTGTGTCAAAGCGGGTGTGAGATGTGCCATCTTGGCCCGCCCCGAACTGCATCCTGGGAGAGGGAAACCGTGGTGGGGTGAGCATGATAGGGGAGGGAGGTTTATCAAAGGCTTTTGATGGGGCCTCCCTGCCTACCTGCCTCTGGCTGCTGCCTCTCCCAGCACCTCTGCCTCTTGTCACTGACTTGTCATAGATGGGTTAATGCAAGGGCGAAGCCATTGCATTTCTCTCTTGTCTAACAGCTGGGCTTGAGAGCCACCTTCTTTGTAGGGTGATAATTTCCACATGCCTTCAGCTTTCTTAGATTTAGATTAGATATTGGGTAGATTTAGATATTAGGAGATATTCACTATGAGGGTGGTGAGGCCCTGGCACAGGTTGCCCAGAGAAGCTGTGGCTGCCCCATCCCTGGCAGTGTTCAAGGCCAGGTTGGACACGGCTTGAAGCAACCTGCTCTAGTGGAAGATGTCCCTGCCCATGGCAGGGGGTTGGAACTGCATGAACTTTAAGGTCGCTTCCACCCCAAACCATTCTGATTCTATGATTCTTCTTTCTTTTTGCTGTAGCCATGGTAGTTCAATGGCAGGAAGAGTTTGTCTTTTAAAGCCTTCTCAATCTGAACAAAATTCTGACTTTAAAATGGGTCTGGGGGAGTCCCAACCTGGCCTGCCATGAGGAGTAAGTTGGGCACATGCTTATGATGGGATCAATTATGGGATCAGTGATCCCATTCAGTCGACAGGGCCACTGACCAGATTTTGCAGGACATAGAAAGGTTTCATTCTGCTTATGTTTTAATTCTGAGGAGCTGCTGGGAATTCAGGCAATGTTTTCACTGACGATAATTTTTGTGTTTCCTGCTCTTGAGACCTGAGCCCGCGCAGGATCTTACACTGGTGCTGTTTGCAGTCCCACTCACAAAAACAAAACGAAGCTTGTGGATTCCAGCTTTTCCATATGGAGGGAGCCTCGGGAAGAAAAAGCAAGGATTTGTCTTTGATGCTCAAGTCGCCAAAGCATGCCGCAAACACTGCAGAAGCTTTTTGCACCAGGTCTTTCCAGGGTCGTGTCTCTGTGTCCTGCAAAACTAAACCCCATATGTTTGGCAAATGAGCATCACTTTGGTGGCACCAGCCTTTCTCCTTTGAATCTTGTTCCATATCCATGTTGCTCTGGTGGGGACCGGTCTAGAAATCCTGTTGCAGCCTGCACGTTTCCTAAGCTCTGCTCTTCTTGAAGCCTCTGGCTGGTGATTTTTCTGACCTCTTTTTCTTGCTGGGCTTGCTTGCAGCCTTGGTCTTGTCTCCCCAGCCAGGGCAGGTTTGGAAGGTGGGGGAAAGCTTCACTTTCAGCCCTCTGGCTTCTGTAGGGGACCCACAGGTGGCCCCTACACGGAGGTTGAGTTTGTCGATCCACCTGGAAACATGGCAGGAGATCAGGGAAGGAAACGGGATGGAGCAAAGGGAGAGGTGAAACTCAGTGCCTGTGAGTGGGCACAGGTCACTTCACAGCCAGGCCCCACATTGCTCAGAGTATATAGCTGATTATGTGCCTACCCCAGCCTGTGGCTGCTTTCCCTGTGCCAGAAAAGTGTGGGCTACTTCCATCCCTGCACACAGGCACATGCTCCATCTCATCACCATGCCCCAAACCAGCCAGCATGCCATGGGCTCGCTGTGTGGCAGGGTGCAGGTGTCCCCTGGGGCCCTTCCACCCTCCTGGCACTCACCGGCGCAGGGGAAGGAGCTGGCAGTCACAGTGGAAAGGCACATCCCGCAGGTTGAGGATCTCCAGCCCAGTGAAGTTGCTCATATTGGGGATGCCGCTCATCTTGTTGCCCTCCAGGTAGAGGCTTCGGATCTTGGGGCCGAGGCCAGTGAAAGCACCGGGGGAAATCTGCAGTGAAGGGAGAGGGTCAGTCAGGGGGTGCTGGCGGGTGCAGGAGAGCCAGTCTTTGCCCCTCCGCTACCAGTTATCTTGGGGGGAGCTGCAAGTCTCTTCTCAACCTGGTGGCCGCATGAATGAGCCATTTTGAACAGCAGGAACTGTGAAAACTCAACTGGTTTCAGTCACATTTTAGGACTCATTAGACCCTGTTCAGCCTTCTTAGAAATAAATAAGGTGACATGTCGGAGGTATTAAAGTGAGCCCTGGGTGCTGTTAAGCTCATAGAGTCATAGAGTGGTTTGGGTTGGAAAGGACCTTAAGATCATCTGGTTCCAATCCTCTGCAATATGCAGGGGACCTCACCCTAGACCATGTCACCCAAGGCTCTGTCCAACCTGGTCTTGAGCACTGCCAGGGATGGAGCATTCACAGCTTCCTTGGGAAACCCATTCCAGTGCCTCACCACCCTCACGGTAAAGAACGGTCCTCCTTATATCCAATCTCAACTTCCTGTGTAAGTTTAAACCCATCACCCCTTGTCCTATCGCTACAGTCCCTGATAGAGTCTCTCCAGCATCCTTACAAGCACCCTTCAGCTATTGCAAGGCTGCTATGAGGTCTTCATGTAACTTTCTCTTTTCCAGGCTGAACAGCCCCAACTTTCTCAGCCTGTTCATACAGAAGGTGCTCCATCCCTCTGATCATCCTTGTGGCTCTCTTGACTGTTCCAACAGCTCCATGTCCCTTACGAGAGTGCTGCTAATGCCACTTTCTTGAGAGAATGGAGATATTCAGAGTAATAGCAAATGAAGCCGCAGGGCAGCCCATAAGAGAAAAAATATGGCTAGGGTTGGGGAATAGCCTGAACTCCACTGAAATTGGGCGTCCTTCAGGACTGGAGGCAATAAGCCTGTCCCAGAGGAGCTGGAGGCAAGGCTGGAGCAAGGCAATACTCCAGGCAAGCCTGAAGACCGAGACCATCTTAGGAACCTGAACATATACAAGTCCATGGGACCTGATGAAATCCATCCACGGGTCCTGAAGGAGCTGGCAAATGAAGTTGCTAAGACACTGTCCGTCATATTTGAAAAATCATGGCAGTCAGGTGAAGTTCCCGATGACTGGAAAAAGGGAAACATAACCCCCATTTTTAAGAAGGGGAAAATGGATGAACGGGGAATTACAGACCAGTCAGTCTCACCTCTGTGCCTGGCAGAATCTTGGAGCGGATTCTCCTGGAAGGCATGCTGAGGCACATGAAAACCAACAAGGTGCTTGGTGAAAGCCAGCATGGCTTCACTAACAGGAAATCTGCCTGACCAATCTGGTTGCCTTCTGTTATGGGGCTATGGGACTGATGGATGGCATAGAGGCAGGGACTCTTCATTAGGGACTGGAGTGATAGGACAAGGGGTGACAGGTTCTAAAGCAGGGGAAGTTTAGATAGATAGATATATATATATATAAGGAAGAAGTTCTTCACTGTGAGGGTGATGTGGCACTGTAATCTGTAGCCCAAGGAAGTTGTGAATGCTCCATCCCTGGTGGTGCTCAGGGCTGGGTTGGACAGAGCCTTGGGTGACATGGTTTAGTGTGAGGTGTCCCTGCCCATGGCAGGAGGGTTGGAACTTGATGATCTTCAGGTCCTTTCCAACCCTAACTATTCTATGATTCTATAAGATGTCTCTCTTCCCAGCCAGGCTGTGGACGAAACCCTGAAGCCTTGGGAGTTTGGAGACATCTGCTTGGATGCCCTTATAGAGGCCACCATCCCCTATAGGGCAATGGAACAAGATGGGACCGGTGACTCTGCCCCTCAGGGGTCCCTAGCCCCACGCACCCACTGCAGGCCCATGTTGTCCAGGTAGAGGTGCTGCAGGCTGGAGGCCACAGGCAGGAACACTCCATCCCCCATGCGCTTGATGGGGTTTCGGGACAGCTTCAGCTCGCTCAGGGCAGGCAGGCTCTGCAGGGCTGCCGTGGGCACCTCTGCCAGCTGGTTTCCCTCTAGGTGCAGCTTCTCCAGCATTGTGGTGGGAGCCAGGGCGGTGGGAGCGATGTGCTTGATGGCATTGCCAGCGAGGTAAAGCCAGCGCAGCCCCCCTGCCCCGGCCAGGTCACCCTCTGCCAGCTCCCCAATGGTGTTGTGCTGCAGATGGAGGGAGATGAGGTTGGGCAGGAGCTGGAAGGCACCTGTGGGCAGGTGGGTAAAGGCGTTATGGTCCAGGTCGAGGTAGGCCAGCTGCGGGGCACCCTCGAAGGCGGTGGCTGCCAGAGTGGAGAGGCGGTTGTCAGTGAGGTAGAGGTAGACCAGGCTCTGCAGTCCCCGCAGCGCCCCAGGGTGCAGCGCCCTGATGCTGCAGCTCTGCAGGTGGAGGGACACCAGCTCCTTCAGGCCAGGGAAGGCGCCCGGTGGCACCATCCCAAAGGCGTTTCGGCGCAGGTCGAGCAGGTGGGTGTCCCTGGGGAAGCCCTGGGGGATCTCCTGCAGGCCCTTGTTCTCACAGGACCCGTGGTGGAAATCAGGCGAGCAGGAGCACCCGCGGGGGCACTGCCTGCTGCTGCCGGCCCTGGGCTGCTCCGATGGCATGGCAGGGGTGGGGGGCAGCTCGTGGTGGCCACATCTCATCTCCGGGGGCCTCAGCGAGTCCAGGGTCCGGCCGCGGAGGGCAGTGGGTGCTGCACAGGTCCCCTCCACCTGTACCCGCTCCCTCAGCAGCCAGTGGTGGAAGGGGCGCAGGAGGCAGGAGCAGAGCAAGGGGTTGCTGGCCAGGTTGACCCTCACCAGTGCCCCAGCCCCAGCCAGGGCCGGCAGCCCCTGCAGCTGGTTAGCCTGCAGGTCCAGAGTGCGCAGCCGAGGGCTGCGGGCGAAGGCTTCGGCCGCCACGTCCTGCAGGGCTGCGTGGTCCAGGAAGAGGTGCTTCAGGGAGGCCATGGCCAGCGCCTCCTCGGCCAGGCAGGTGATGGGGTTATGGCCCATGTCCAGCCGGGTCACCCCATCCAGCCTGGCCAGGGCCTCGGCAGGCAATGCCTGCAGCTCGTTGTGGTCCAGGCTCAGCCTGTGCAGCATGGGCAGGGCGGCGAAGGCCTCGCTGCCCAGCACATGGAGGGTGTTGTGGGACAGCCGGAGCCACCTGAGGACTGCCAGGCCCTGGAAGACCATGTCTGGGAGGTAGACCAAGGCATTTGCCCTCAGGTCAAGGACAGTGAGGGACCCCAGATGGCCAAAAGCACCTGGCTGGATCTCCTCAATGCGGTTCCCCTCCAGAATGAGCTGCTGGAGGGAGGACAGCCCGTCCAGGGACTCCTGGTAGAGGATGGCTATGTCATTGGAGGCCAGGTTGAGGTAGGCCAGCCTCCCCAGCCCTCGGAAAGCCCCTTCCTCCAGCTTCTCCACCTTGCAGCGCTGCAGGTCCAAGTGCGTGAGGTACAGGGTGCTGAGGAAGGCTCCCGCTGGGATGACCACGAAGCTGTTGCCCCGAAGGTCCAGTTTCTTGGTGAGCTGTCAGTCACACAAATCAAACATGGAGTTACCGCACGGCTGCCGCCACCACCCGCTCCCTGTCCCCTGCCCACCTGCGGGATGGCGGTGGGGATGGCCGTCAGGCTCCCGTTGAGGCACAGGACATGGGCACGGAGGTTGTCGCAGACACAGGGTGTGGGGCAGCGGGCGGCAGCCGTCTCCCCCAGCGCCACCGTGAGCAGGAAGAGCCCCCAGGACAGCCTCATGGCGGAGGGCACCTGTGGCTGTGGGGACAGGGGGTGAAGCCAGGAGGGTGTCTCCAGCCAGCTGTGTCTACCAGCAGCGGGCGCCAAGGGGGCTGTTGCTGTGACCTGGTGGGGCAGGTCTCACTGTCTCTTGCTCTCGCACAGTGATTTTACAGGTCGTAAACAAGGAAGAGAGTGGAAGAAGGAGAGAAGAAACATTCAGAATGGAAAGTGAAGGGCACAGACCGCAGGACTCCACTTGGAGAACTGAAAGCCGAACACCCTGAGGGACATTTGGGAGCACCTACACGGGGCTTGGCAGGATCATTGGTGTCACTTGTGGGGAACTGGCTTGGAGCAGATACCCCCCCCCCCCCCCCCCCCCATTTTCTTTATATAGCTCTAGCATGAAATGATCTTGATCTGTACAAGGTATCAATATGCCCCCCGCGAGAGGCTTGGGTTTCGTGTAAGGCAAGCAGGTATAGCCATTCACAGGATGTGATCACGCTGGCTGAGCTGCCACCTCTTAATTGCAGATGTCCCATCCCTGTCACCCGGGCCACTTCCCACCCCACAGTTCCGTGCCTCCCCGAGCCATTCATCGCAGGGTTTGCAATAGAGCACCACTGTTCAGCAGCAGGACCGAGGGGTTGGGTTTGGCCAGGCAGAGGTGAGCCCCTGGGGTGGAGGTGCCAGAGAGAGGCCAAGGCTGGGGGGAACACAGAGGGGGTGGTGGGGCTGCAGCTATGGTCAGTGCACCCCCCAAGCTCTGGGGAGCAGAAGCAGTGGGCTCTATAAGGCCATGTAACTCATGGAGCCACACGGTGCCCATCCCTTTGCCCACCTTGGCTCCTCATCCCCCACAGCTCCATCCCCAATCTGCCCTCCACCTGCCCCCCCTGCCAGACCTCCCTCAGCCCCACACACACACCCTCGGGTCACCAGGCCCCCCTGTGCAGCCACCGGCCAGTGTCACCAACGCGATGTCCCCATCGCAGCCCCCATCCACATGCCAGGCGTCACCCCCCACCGTGTCCCACACACCTTGGGGGTCACCCACCCGGGGCCTGGGGTACCTGGACCTCAAGGAGCGGTAAGGAAAGGGAGGAGAGCAGGCGGCCACCCCGTGCAGCAGCAGCCCAGCGCCTGTGCCGGTGTTTGCTCTCCCTGCAGGAGCGAGAGCTGAAAGGGACCCTTGTGTCGCTTTCCCAGCAGCCCTCACCGCACGGAGCCAGAAATGCAGGAGGAGGAGAGGGGGGGTGGGGTGCAGAAGGGGGGGGGGCAACCTTGGAGAGAGGGCAGAGGCCCATCCATCACCCCCCTCCTTGTACCCACCCCAGGGGCGTGGGAGCACCAGCACTGGGGAGCCCAAGCCCAGAGCGCCCCAGCACCAGCCCAGACAGAGCCCATAGGGGGTTTGCACTTGCTGCTGCCCAGGCTTCGCCTTTTCTTTCCTTACCAAGGCACAGGAACTGCAGAGCTGCAGGGCAGGAAGGTGACATGCAGCCAAAATGGCAACGGCAGCAGTAAGCCTGAGCTGGCAGGGCGGGCTATGGGGCTGTGCCTCATCTACAGCCTTCCCGTCCCCTCGTTTTGCTTCTCTGCTTGTTGCCAAGAGGTGGGGGGGCAGCGCCTGTGTGGAGCAGACAAATCTGTTGCAGAAGGGCACAGAGGCCTTTGTTCTCCTCCCTGGCTCTCACTTCCCTGGTTTGGCTCTGGGCGCCATTCCCCAGGAAACACGAGCAGGTCTGCAGCCGGACAAAACTCTCATACTAATGTTTCTCTCCCCTTCAAGCCCTTCCCCTGTTCAGCAATCTCAGCTGCCAGAACCAGGATGTCCCATCCCGGTGCCACCTGTGGGTGATGGACAGGCTGGATTGGGTCTGCCAACCTCCCCACTGCCAGATGGCCAAGCCTTCCCGGCCATGGCCTTGGGCTGGCATCCCCTTCATCCCTGCAGCTCCCAGGGTGCTTGCTGCTCCCATGACACAGGGTGACCCAACTGCACCTTTGTGGCACTGCTTTTGTGCTCATCCCCACTCTGCTACACAGGGAGGACCACTGGGGATATAGATCTAGAGGGGACGAATCTGCCTTGGGCTGGTGGGAGTCACCCTGGGCAGCTCAGTGCCTGCACCGGACCACCAAGACCCACCCTGAGGTGGTGGTGGTGGCCACAGGGAGGACCACCTGAAGGGAGCAGTGTCTGTTTTGGGTGCTCTGGCTGGTGGTCTTCACCCTGAGCCTGCTGTGTGCCACAAGTGTGGCTGGGCCATTATGCCCCTCCGAGCACCATCCCTGGCAGTGTTCAAGGCCAGGTCGGACAGGGCTTGGAGCAACCTGGTCTAGTGGAAGGTGTCCCTGCCTGTGGCAGGGGTTGGAACTGGGTGAGCGTTAAAGGCCATTTCAAACCTACCAATTCTATGACCCCAGTGCTACCACCTTGCAGATGACCTTGCAGCACTGCCTTTTCCCCATGCTGGAGGCCGGTTTCTTCCCAGACCTGATGGGCATCACTACCCTCTGCCTAAGGGACAGTGGCATGCAGCAGCTCCGGCCAGGCACTTGGAGGGGCCCAGGGAACCTGAACCGCAGCCTCTGCTGTGACCACCCCACGCCTCAGTGGAACACCATCTGCCAGCTGATGTGGAGCTACCTGCACAACCACCGTCACTGCCCAGCACGCCCGGCTCCCCACCGTGTGGCCCCTCCACCTGTTATCCTGACCAGCTCCTCCCCCTCCTGCATGGCTGACCATGAAGGCACCAACACCTCCCTGCCTCTGCTGGAGGACCATGGGGAGGTCAAGGTGTGGAACCAAGCACCCTGGCACCGAGAGCCATGTCTGTCCTCTCCCCAGCCTCCCTAGGCTTTTAGTTTGCTTGCTTACCCAGCAGGGAGCTAAAGCAGAGCTTTAGCTTCTACCCAGGCTGGAGGGAGACAGCCAGCCTTTGCTCTCTGATGGGGCATGGCAGCAGACTTGAACTCCCACTTGGTGAGGCTAAACCCACCCCTACGAGGCCAGATACTTTTGCTTTCCATGAAGGAAAACGTTTTACCTCTGCTGGTAAGGAGCACAAGCCTACTGCTGCTGCTACAGGGTTTCACTGCTCACACATCACAGAATCAACTAGGCTGGGAAAGACCTTTAAGATCATCAAGTCCAACACCCCAAACTGCTCCATGCAGACAGAGCTCTGCACCACTGCTGCCTGGAAGGGCTATGTCCAACTTAAAAATGGTACTGACAAGAGCGGTGCTCCTGGGGTGAGACAGTTGCACAAGACAGCTGAAGCAGTACTGGAATGACCCTGTCTTCCTTCAGGGTACCGCTGGGAAACAGGCCTCCTCTGGGAGCAGCTTCTGCTGGAAACAACAGTTAACAATTCCCATCCTCTTTTTCCCTACTCTTGAGGGGCTGCTGAGTCCATGTCCCTCCTAGAAGCAATCAGGTTTCTGCAGAGACCGTAACTTCTACCCTCACCTCCCCCTTTTTCCTATAGATGTCTGACCTTGACACTGAATACCAGGACCAGGAAAATCCTGCTACTAAATAATGCCTGCTTTTGAAAAACACTTAGCGATCAGCGTCTCAAACTCGTTCTGCTGCTATGGCTACTCAAAGCTTCCCGCACTCACTCACCCCACAGCCTGGCCCACAGGTCTGGGTGGGAGCAGCAGCATCCCTCTGACCTTTAGCAGGCTCTGTATGCACACACACTGCGCTCCACCATACCCACTGAAGATTACCCTCTGTACAGTAACCCTTTGGCTTGGTCTCTGCATCATGTTCCTTTTCTCCATGACCCTCCTTCAGCGCAGAGGGACATGAAGAGCAGCAAGACACCAAGGATCCTCAAGGAAAGCTATGCTCAACACCCACAGAAAACACAGATTCTTTTATGTCCCAGTTTTGCCCTGAAGCTGATGGCAAAACATTACAGATTTGCTTGTGCATCAGACAGCTGAAGGAATGAGCCAGGAATGAGGTGACAGAGGCAGGGCTCAGCCTCCAGTGATTAAAGCTCCTTCTGTAGGCGCAGGTATCTTCACTTCAGTTGGTTTTCACCCATTTAGACACAGAGGAGTTCCTAGCTTCAGTCACAGAAATGGAGAGAAGATGCATTTTGCTGTTAGGGCAGCCTTTCTTTGTTTTAAAAAGGGACACTGCTCTGACATGAAGAGCAGCACCTCTTACACCTCAGGCTAGACACTGCTTTCCTGAGCCTGCTGGATCATAGCCGCAACCCCCAGCCACCCCTGTTACAGCACTGGTTGCCCTGAACAGGCCCACAACCAGGAAGAATTTAAGTAGAGAGTGCATGCAAGCAGGTCTTGCACATACCACATACTTTATTTCAATGCAGTACCCCAAGCCCTTGTTATTGTCCATGCACACCCCAGAGCTGACACCAGCTTTTCCTGCATTTAGGCCAGCTGTGGAACACATCTCTCACAAGGAAGGGACACCTAACTTCATTTCTTTGCCTCCTTTCCTGGCACTGGCCCCATTTATACTGCACTTTGACTGCAAGGCTGGTTAAGGGAGGTGAACAGTCTTCTCCAACTGAAAACAGAGAGGGAAGGAACAACTCCTTGCTACCTGAAGAGAGAGATGAGTTGATTCTCAGAGGCTTGAATGAAGAGGGAGCAGGATGAGCCTGGGTGCTCAGGAGTGGTACAGGTAGATGTCACAAAACACATGCAGGCCCATGGACAATCCTCCACACAGATTTAGGGGCATCTGCTGCTACTCCACTGCAAGAAGTAAGAACAGCCCAACCCAAGAATGATCAGCACAGCCCTAATTCTTCATACTCCGGTATGTGCTGTTTTCAAACACATGTACAGCACACACAGTCCCACTGTTTTGTCAAAGGCAGGAGAAAGGGAACATGTATTCCACAAGGATTTTTGTATTCATTTCCAAGCCAAACCTATCTAATTAGGAAGAGAAGGGAAAGGAACAGGGAAAGGGCAGGAAGAAGGAAGAACACAGGCGATGGCAAAAAAATTTACAATGAAAAGACACTTGCTCCCTAAGCAATGCCCCCCTGGGTTAGCCACACACACAGACATTCCAAGCCACTGTAGCAGGGGAGCAGTATATTAAAATACAAACCAGCCACACACTGCCTTCGATGAATGGACTTGAAAGAAGTAGCAAAGGGGAGCACAGCTTGCCCCTCTGACCTGGCAGCAGCAGAAGGGGGTCAAGCACTCCCCTGGCCTGAAGAAGCAGGAGCATTATTGCCTCCCTCCTGCACCGTGCTGAATGCTACCAGACAGGAGTCACAGTCCAATAAAATAAAATGCACAACGGGGTTGATCCTGATGAGAGCACTTCTCGGCCCTGTATCAGTCTTGACAGACCCTTGCCGATGCGACCAAACAGAACTCTTCTTTTCGATTGATGCTCAGAGCAGCACTGACATACTCCAGCATAAGCACCTGCCCTGCAGACCAGGGAGTCACTTCATGAAGAGTGGGAAGAAAAAAAAAATCATCATGATTTGTCCATGTTTATGAAAGCAGAAGGAAGGACAGAGCTGCAGGGGGTGGGAGGAGGAGAAAAAGAAAGGGAAAAGAAAGAGGAACGGACAGTGTGTCTGTATGGGCTCTGGGATCCTCTCCCACCATGCAGCTCTTCGTTCTCTGCTGATGACAGTCCTACGAGGAGGGAAGGGCACAGCAGCTTGTCTCCTTTCTCCTACAGCTGGTGGAGGGTCTGTAAGAGCATGTGGCGAGCAAACGAGCAGGAGTCAAGAGCACGGTTTGGTCTGCGGAAAGAGGAGAGACACAGATTTAAAATACTAAATCTAAGAACTGCTTTGTATTTGACTCTGAGTGAGCAAATAAACAGTATTCCAAATGCACTGGGCTTGCACACCCAAAAGCCTGCATCTTTTCCCTTTGGTTCTCTCCTCTGAAACTATTTCCTCACTGCTGCATAGACAACTGCTTCCCGCTCAGACGTGGCTGTGGAAAACACTCTCCCGTTGCCGATTCCAAGTCAGGAAGACAATAACCAAGAATCAGACCACTTATTTCCACAGGTACACAAACCAGCAACAGATTGTTGGTTTCTGCATGCTAGTGTCTCATTTTTGGTAGAGCACAGCAGGTGAGGGTGGGAGCCCCCTTCCCTCCCTTCTGGCAACAGGATTTTCCATATAGATCCACTGTCCAGGGTCCCAAAACACAGAAGACAAGCCTGTTCCTACTCAAAACTTTACTCACCAAGTCATCTGCTATTTATGACCTAATTTTACCTCTCCCACCGTAGCAAAATAACCTTTAAATAAGTAATAACAATGAGGCCTATTCAATCTGGGAAAGAAGGGTGAGCTGAAATAAAGACTGGAATATCTAGGTAGAAACAAGCAACAGCTGCAGTGCTTGGTTGGGATAGGGCTCCGTATCTGCTGCAATTTAATAGAAGTATTGGCAAGAAGAGTCAACCCCTTTTATTTCTCCAAGAACCATTCAATGCCCCACATTTACAAACACAATTACAACTCACAGTTTATCTTCAAAGCAGCTGGGTGAGGTATTTCAGTTATCATCTTTGGAAGACCCAGCCCTGTTTGCAATGGGCAGGTTGATTCTGTCTGGGCAGCTCCCCATTTTTGGAAATAGGGAATCTAAACTGCTGCTGCTGATCACAGCCAAGCTCCCTCAACCTTCATGCCTAACGCCAAGCCTCTTCTAACATCAAGAGCCTCCTCACTTGCTGTGAAGTTAAACTGCTGCCACTCCATGCTACAGACTGGTGGAAGAGGCCAGTGATGGGATCCAATCCAACTGCAAAGAGCAGCAGAACACCCAGCAAAACCCCCACCACCTCCTCCAGTGGGCAGGCAGGCAGACATCCACACCCTTTCAGCTTTCACCTAAGATTATACGAAAGCACATGTGGATTCACAGCACCCTCTTGTGTCCAAAAAAATAGCAAATAAGGCCTGACAGCAGCAGAGTAAAATGGATGCTGCTCTCAATCCATGGCCATAATTCCTCTTTTGGGATGGAGAACATAATCCACATCATCAAAAACTGTCACAAAAGAAAAGAGAATTACTTCTCCAGCACTAAGCCCTTTACAGCACAAGGCAGCAGAGCTCCAGCCTAGGCAGCTACAAGAAGTATACAGCTCTAGAAGCCCATAGGTACCACAATCCTGAAAGAAAAACCTAGAAAGTATATAGAAAAAAGCGTATCAGTTTGCTGTAAATGAAGCATGGGATTGACAGAGTGGAGTAATTTAAGGTTATTATTATTATGACTGAATTCCAAGCTGTAGGTTAATTAAGGAGCTGTGTGCTGGTTTCGGCTGCAGTAGCTCATTTTCTCCACAGTAGCTTGTACGAAGGGACATTTTGCATTTGTGCTGAAACCAGTGCTGGTAAAACAGGGACATTCTCCTTATTTCCAGGCAGCAGAGTCAAGGCTTTTAACTGCTTTTCACTCCACCAGTGAGTAGGCTGGGGGTGCGCAAGGAGTTGGGAGGGGATACAGCTGGGACAGCTCATCCCAACTGCCCAAAGGGATATTCCATACCATACAGTGTTATACTCAGCATATAAAGCTGGAGGAAGAAGAAAGGGGGAGCATTCAAAGTTACAGCAGTTGCCAGAGTAATGTGTGACTGAGCCCTGCTTTCCTGGAGATGGCTGAACACTAACCCAGCGATGGGAACCAGTGAATGAATTCCTTCTTTTGCTTTGCTTGCATATGCAACTTTTCCATTACTTATTAAACTGCCTTTATCTCAGCCCACATGTTTTCTCACTTCCACTCTTCTGATTCTCTCCCCCATCCCACTATCAGTGAGCGATCAAGCAACTGCATGGTGCTTAGTTGCTAGCTGGGGTAAAATTACAACACGCTGTTTTAACTGGACTTTATGTTTCTTGAACTGTTGTTGTTCTCT
Organism: Amazona ochrocephala; assembly: GCA_039720435.1. Taxonomy (NCBI): domain Eukaryota; kingdom Metazoa; phylum Chordata; class Aves; order Psittaciformes; family Psittacidae; genus Amazona; species Amazona ochrocephala. The sequence goes on from CM077880.1 coordinate 82,119,608, forward strand.
CCAGACAACTGTAAAGAATGCAACAGCTGCTCTCCTTATTCCCTCCAGGAAAGCATTTCAAGAAATACATGTATTTATAAAACACAAGTATACTGCTTATATATAGCATTGACTTCATTATGCTGCACAGGACCCAGGGAAATTTATGATATCACCAGACCTTGCAGCAGAAGGGTTTTCAAATCAGAGAATGCTTCAGCTCCATGAATTTCGTAACACCAGGGACACTGCAGACCTGGTACTAGCACCCCTGCATACCAAAGGCAGGCAGACAGATCTGCTTTCTACTGTGAGAGGCCCTTGACTCTCACACAGCTTTTACAGAAGCTTTGAACAATCTCACTCTTCCCTCTTGTGCTTCTAGTGAAATATCGCCTCTACATTCAATGGAATCAACTCCTCAACAAAAACCAAGGCCAGACTCCTACTCTTACTTTGTATGTACAGCATCATCTTGAGACAAACATTTACGGAAGCCTGGGAGAGGCCTACATACACACAGGGGAAGGGAGACGAATGTCTTTTGTAAGCAAATTTGTTTAGAAGGACATGTAAAGTTGAGTTATAAGGTTACTCTGGGAACTAGAACCCAACATAAGTGATTAGAATGGTTAAACGCACCGAACCAAAGTCCCCTTTCTCTATTCCCAGCTTCAAGTGACTTAAAACCTGTTTGGAGAGCTAGGGTGTGATAAGTGGAACTTGTTATGATCCAGCTGGGTCTCCACATAACTAACACCTGATGAAGTCAGTCATTTTCTTCACCTTTTTATTTTAGGGCTGGTATTGGATCCTTATACTGCACATATTTACTTGATCAACAAGCAAGATCACAGGCAGGAGTGTAGGAAGCAGCAGAAATACTGTGATCCATCTGGACAACTTCACATGGCAAGATCTGATACTTCCTGCTTAAACCTATGGAGCTGGAGGTATATTTGTTCAGTCAGTAAAGCATATGATCCTTGGCCTGTAATTGCCTAATTCCCAGCCTAATCAAGCCGAAGAGGTAGCAAACTGTTCCACCAGAAGAGCCTCTAGGTTAGGATTTACATCACTAAACAAGCTAGTTACATGGTTTTGTTTTCCGAACCTGACCTTAGCATGGCTAGTTGCTGAACACATACCACTGTTACACATCAGCTTTAACAGCTTCAGTCACACCAACACCTTATCACAACTGGCCTGCTTCCAATCCCAGCAGAACTAAGAAAATACTACCAATATTTAACTGGATCCTTAATCACCCATATTTCGCGCTAACCACAAGTATCTGATGCCTCTGCCTTTTATCAGCAAGAGATTTTAAGCCATCTGCATGCTACCCATACCACGAAAAACCAAGAAGGCTTAAGGCTCATCCTGTAACCAGTTAAAAAGCTGCTCTCACCTTACATGGCACAGGGTTCATGCCAAAGCACTGGTAAGCTCCAAATGGATTTTGGACTTCAGCTGTTTTGTCTTAGGTGACAATTTCAGACTGTTTCTCCTGTTGACTTCTGAAGAGTAGTATTTACTCTTCCCCCTCTTAAGGAAAGGTCTATTTGGTGTGTTTTTTTCCAAGTCTCATCAATGCTGAAGTTCACACCAACTTAATCCAGAACAGATATGGCTTCCACAGCTATTGCACTTAATATGCATTAGCATATTAAAAACCCTAGAGCTAGTGGGACATTTATTATCCACCTATACTACAAAAAACATTAGAGGCAGGCAGTAGAAGCAGTTTCTTCAACACACACGCTCCCAATTTAGTTCTCAAATATTGCTAACTTTGCTGCTCACAGCAGGAAGTTTAATTTCGGAACAAATTCAGCCTTTGTGTTCTGCAGTGTTTTGATCTGCTGGCGTTCAGTGTTACACAGCGTGATGATCCAGGCAGAGCTCTGCTGACCCTCATACTCAGAAGGACGATTTGGAGGGCACAGTCAGATCCAGTGTACTTGTAGTTCACCCAAGATTAGTGGCTTGAAACCCAGCAGGTTTCCTTTAGCTTAAAACCAACTCTTGTGTGAATAGCATTAATAGCCTCTGCTTCAGAGCAGTTGGTTGCAATGCCAGCTTTCCATTAATTCTTTAAGATCAAGATGATTATTTTTTTTACTCAAAACCTTGCATACTGCAGTAAACAAGACAAAAGTAGAGGCCTATTACACTACTAATCCTTAATTTCAGAACAGATTATTTCGTAGGCTTTAACAGAACAGCTCGCATGTACCTATGAACCCTCAGTTTCACTAGCTCCCATGGAGAAGACTGCATGGCAAGTACAATACTCACTTTGTGACAAAAGCAGAGAGAACGGGGGCCAGAGATTTCGGGAAGTAATCTTGCTGAACCATATGATTCAGGGTCATAAGAATACCATAGAGGCTTGGGGCAACTTTGACCTTCTCTTCACTCTGAGAAAAGGACAAGAAGATGAAGTCACACATCAGAAAAATCACTATTTTATCTAATCCACTGTAGCTCACAGAGGCAATGAATTTTGCTGAAGTGCTTTTCTTTCTGCAGGAAAGAAAAGATGGTCACTAAATCGTGCAGTGTTTCTCAAGACAAAGCCAATTCCACAGCCTCCTAGCACCATCATCTGAAATAAAGCAGCACCAAGAACATTTTATTACTTATCAAGTGGCAGCAGTCATAATAGCAAAAGGAAAGCAGTGAACTTGCAAGTGAAACTACGGAATCTTCTCAGAGGCCCTGAGTGTTCTCTTAAGGAATTCCAGACTTCAATTCATAAAGAATTCAGTTGCCTTCATTAAAATAATTTCTCTTTTATTACTCTGTAGCTCCTTTTCATACCATCTCCTGTTCTTTGCCAGGCTTCCTCCAGAACTTGGTGCAGTATTCCCAGAACTGGTCTCACAGTCATGTACAAGATAAAGCTAATCCCACTGCTCACATGACACACAAGTTACTCCTACTCCTAAATACGATGCTAACCTACATGTCCCAACTCTTACATTGTTTCCATTTATTTCTCCACTGCCACTTCAACTAAAGTCCCTCATTCTATAGACAGGATCTAAACCTGTATTCCTACATGTATGATCATGAGTTCATTCCAGAATAACCATTGCTCACGTGCTTCCAGCTATGTGGGACAAAATGATGGCAGATGCTCCCTCTCCACATATGCTTAATTCACCAGCAGTCTTCTATATTAGAGGACAATCAGCTGGCTAATCTTCAAGGGCTTCATCAATACCTCTTTCTGGCCTGAAAGTTCTTCAGGAGCACAGGTCTATGCTTTGTACCTTATACATATTTGCTATTTCCTGTAAGAGGAAGTTGGTAGTCCCCAAGACAGGCACTGGGCAAAAAAAGTTCCCTGGTTCTATTGACCCCTCTGAGAAAGAGGAAGCTTCAGCACTGGTCCAGTGTCCAATGAACACAGGGAAAGGCTAAGCTCATTTTTAGGAAGTTAAGATGCGTTCAAGCACATCAACAGCATTCCATACTCCAAGCTTGGTATCAGCAGAAGGAAATTCATAAACCTAATAAAGAGCAGGCTGCTATAACATAGATATGTCTATTCTGTGCTTTAGAATTCTTGGTTCAAGCTCCCATTCTCAGCTTCCAGGTCTGAAGGCAGTGAGAAACACTAGCCCTTGTAGCACAAATAGGCAGAAGTGCTTAAGTTTGCCGACAGAACCTCTCCCCAGTCATCTTACTGAAAGTGAAGCTGCAGGTATTCTAATTTCCACTAATTCAACTTTCCTGATGCCTCCATCTTTACTCACAAGAAAGTTTATTCCCTGTAATTACACATTCAACACTCGTATTTGGCAAGATACTCCAAAGAATGAAGTTGAATGCTGCTGATCTAGTATGAGTAGTTGGGATAGATGTTGAACAAAACAACATCTTTGCTGGTGACACAGACAGTGGGATTGAGTGCACCCTCAGCAAGTTTGCCGACGACACCAAGCTGTGTGGCTCGGTTGATATGCTGGAGGGAAGGAATGCCATCCAGAGGGACCTTGACACGCTTGTGAGGTGGGCTGATGCCAACCTGATGAAGTTTAACCATGACAACTGCAAGGTCCTACACCTGGGTCAGAGCAATCCCAGGCACAGCTACAGGTTGGGAAGAGAAGAGATTCAGAGCAGCCCTGTGCAGAAGGACTTGGGGGTGTTGGTCAATGAGAAAATGAACATGAGCCAGCTGCAGTGTGCGCTTGCAGCCCAGAAAGCCAACCGTATCCTGGGCTGCATCAAAAGGAGTGTGACCAGCAGGTCGAGGGAGGTGATCCTGCCCCTCTACTCTGCTCTCCTGAGACGTCACTTGGAGTACTGTGTGCAGTTCTGGTGTCCTCAACATAAAAAGGACATGGAACTGTTGGGACAAGTGCAGAGGAGGGCCACGAGGATGGTCAGGGGACTCTAGCACCTCCTGTATGAAGACAGGCTGAGAAAATTGGGCTGTTCAGCCTGGAGAAGAGAAGGCTGCGTGGACACCTCATAGCAGCCTTCCAATATCTGAAGGGGGCCTATAGGGATGCGGGGGAGGGACTCCTCATGAGGGACTGTAGTGAGAAGAAAAGGGGTGATGGGTTCAAACTTAAACACGGGAAGTTTAGATTGGATATGAGGAAGAAATTCTTTACTGTAAGGGTGGTGAGGCACTGGAATGAGTTGCCCAGGGAAGCTGTGAATGCTCCATCACTGGCGGTGTTCAAGGCCAAGCTGGACAGAGGCTTGGGTGGCATGGTTTAGTGGGAGGTGTCCCTGCAAATGGCAGGGGGGTTGGAACTAGATAATCTTATGGTCCTTTCCAACCCTAACTATTCTATGATTCTATGTTTTTCAGCTGTGCTACTAAGAGATGTCCTAAAGGCACATTAGTAATGTAGTAGATTAACTCCTGGACATGGCTTTTTACAGACACTGTAGTCCAACAGCAGCACTATTTCCTTACCTGACCCTCCCCTCCTTTAAGGGTTGACTAAGGATGTGCAGGACATTAAGCAGAAGTACAAAGAGCTGACATCTTCATCCTCATGCAACCTTGCAATCTGCTATTTCTGTTGGACCTGCAGACTTCCATTGTCCCAGGGCATCAGGCATGCACAGGCACCCAGCTGCTGCCATAGCAACATAACTACCCAAACCCCAACCAGTTTGGTCTTCAACAGTCTAAACAGATCATAACTCTTTCCTGCTTCCTCACCTTAAGTAGTCCCATGTGGACCAAGAGGCTTGTGACAAATGCATCTGAATTAAATGTGGCAGAAGTGAAGGCTTTTTTCATCAAGGCATCTAAAAAGAAATAAACACATATTAAATAATAGAGAAAGGGATCCTGTAACAGGTTTTAAGATAGAGATTGATCATACAGGATCTCAGGGAGCATCAGCTGTTTTGGGATGTCATATTCATTAAGACACAGTTGTTGTCTCTCAGGGAGTAGGTATAATCTCTGAAACACTGAGACAAGTAAAACCCAGTCCTTAAGTATAAGGTCCGATACAAAGGAAGAACAACCCAAACAAAAAAGCACAACAAAACCCCCAAAATCCCCACACTGCCAAGCTTCAAATGCTATTTGACCTCAGTCCTATAAACCACAACATGCTCTTCTCAATGCATTTGAACATGCATGCTATGTGCAGACATATAAATATGATCAGATGAAGTAGAGCATCAAGTTAGAAGCTTGACATTTTAAAAGCCAGCAAGAATTCACCTTTCATTTGAAACCAAAGGGAATGAGAAGACAATGAGAAAAACTTCTTTAGCTGTTTTCTGGGCCCCCTCAGGACCAATATTCCGCCACAAGCTATGGGCAAGCCAGTGCTTTAGCCTCTCATGTCTACAAGGTAGGCAGGGCACCTGTTCTGACCTATGACTGTTCTGGTTTCTTGGAACAGGCAGAACCTACTAGAGCAGCTGTAGAACAGTGTCAGACATTAACCAGGGACCTCAAGGTCACCTGATGCTTACTGTACTGGAAGGAAAGTAATTGCCAGGTTCTACACTTCCCTAAGGGGTAAGAGTAGCAAGGAACAGCTATTGAAATAAATGCACTTACAAGCACAATTCAGACAACAGGAATATCCTGTGCTCCATTTTGTGAGACAACTCAATGAGCACGAGCCAAGGCCAGCACTGGCTTAGTGACTATTTTTGGCTGATTGGAACCATACCCAACTGTAGAGAACACACATTATTGTGACAGCCAACAGCTAACAGTTTCATCATGTCTATGTACTCCAAATTACAGAAGTGCATGTTTGTTAGCATTAAAATCACTAAGTGGTCTTAAAAGTAATTGATCCAATTCTTTTGCACAATATCATTACATAGCTCGTGCATGGGAGAACTAACAGGGGATTTGAAAAAGATGATCAATGGTCAGGTGCCTAGGAGCACTTGGAAATTCCCATTTCCAAGTGAAAACATAAAGAGATACTATTAGTGTACAGGGAAATGACGTAAGCCAAATCACTGCTCCACAATATACAGTCCCTTGTCTCTGCATTAGCTCCTGCGCCTTGTTTCATGTTGCAAATCTCTGCTTCCTGAAGAAACTAAAACTGTTTCAGACTGATAAAAAGAGATACCACGAGGTCTCTCTTCACACTACCTTGGTGAGGATACTTTGTAAAAAATACTGCAAGTAAACAGCCTTGAAAAAGTAACTGCCCTTGGAACACAGAAGGACCATCTATTGACAGCCTAGCATGAAGGAGATGAAAAGCAACACAGGTCCAATAACAGCAACTACAACAGGCACTGGTCAAGCTTTAGAAGCACAAGATATGCTAAGTTCAGAATGAACCTCCACTTTTACTCCACACAATGGCATGGCACGTCTTGGTACTTTGTTATCTGGGTTCCTTGCTGCCAGGAACAAAACAGTCCAATGGCCTGGCCCACAGGGCCCTGTTCATCACACTAGCATCCTCCACACTGAAGCAGATCACACCATGAAATGAAGAAATGCCCAGTCACCTGTTGTTTCATGCACTGCTGTTTTCACTGAGGCTTCATCTTTGAAAACTGATGATATCCTTAGGAGAGTCGTAACTACTTTTTCTACATCAGATGTGTCTGTCTGAAAGACAAAAACCAAAAAAGCAGGCCATTCAGTACGCTGCTCACCAGCTACAGAAGATGGGTCTCCAATACGGCTGTGACAAGAATTACAGTCTTCAGCTGACTTACATCAGTTTTGCCTTGGCCATATCACAACACATAAACACCACAAAATTACTCTAGGTAGAAGCTCTAGTGCCAGTATAAGCATTAACTGTCTCCTGTGCTCCCATTAGATTCTTTGGGATCACTGGGGAGAAGATGCAAATCTAGGTCTCTAGAGAGTTATCACCTCCGGAGAGTAAATGATTCTTCAAGACAAGCACAGAAGACTACTGGCTCACCTACCTGCTGAGCTATGAGGGCAGAGCACTTTGGTCCTAGTCGCAGCAACTTCTCTGGTGATGGGAAAGCAAGGAATGTGGCAACATCCACAGGAGGAGATGGCACTGGAGTTGAATCCTGAAACAGGCAGAGTTCATCAATTTACTCTTCAAAGTAAATAAACTGGTTCAGCAGCAAAGGCACATAGGACAGGTGGACACAGGTAAACCAGGTCAGGATTTGTTCTACTTGAAAACTATTTGAGGCTGGAATGAGACCAGAGTTGAAAGAGCCAAAATACACTAGCTCGACTGCATGGCATTGCACATACAAGGTGCCCACTGTTTTCTGAACATGGGAAGACTTTTTCTACCCATGTTTGTTATGACCACTACTCAACCTTTCCCTCCATGCAGGGCTGCACATGTTCACTTTAACAAAGCATGTTTCCAAGTCACCTATATTTCCTGCATGCTATCACCCTGTTACTACATTGCTAGTCCACACAGGAATGTGGACACCTCCCAATACTCCAAGTTCAGATTCACTCCACATCACATTTCCTCCTTTACTTTCCTCCAGCTGAGGAAACAGGAATGCATCTGGAAGCAAGCTTACCTGTGAATCAATTATCTTCTTAGGAGTGAGTGACTCCTGCTCTCCCTGTCCTCTCTCCTTCAGCTGTTGCTGTTCTTCTTCCTCTTCCTCTTCATCTTCATCCTCCTCCTCCTCCTCTTCATCATCATCTTCCTCCTCCCCTTCATCATCACTAAGGTTTGAGAGTTACATGTTACATTATACACTTGCAATTCCTGTACATTGGAACTCGAAACATCTTTTCAAGAGCAAAAAAGCAGCCTCCCCTGCAAGATATACTGTAGGTGGTACATCTCCAGCTACAGATTGAGAGGACTCAGGCTTCAGTCACCCAGTTGACAATGGCAAGCAAAGAGCAAGAAACGCAATCAATACCAAGTCCATCAATGAAAACAAGACACAAGGTTTATCCTACTTATGGAATCCCTTGACTGTGCTCCACACTTCATGCTCAGTCCAACATCCATCTGGAATGTTACAGTTCTTGTCTTAAAACTGGTAAGTGAATGAAAGTGTTTATGGCAATTTTAATGAAATTTCCAATTTAAACTCTGGTATCTTGCCTACCTCAAAGATCCCAGCACAGTTCCCATATTGAAGCCTTCAAGAATCTCATGGAGTTGCTCACATCCCTCTTCTCCTAGACAGTTACCTAGGTTGACAGAAGAGAGTAGACTTAGCAGATGCACACAAGTTTGTCCTTGAGGATTTAGCTGCATATTCTTGTATCTCTCATTCTTGAAATTGAACCATTATCACTTATTCCTACACAATACCTTACAGGCAGCAAGGCAGACTTCAGATCTGAGAATCAAAGAGATGTTAAACCCATTTCAGCAGCATTACACAACAGCTGGAGACAAGCCAACTGCCTAATTTTTACTTCCTGTAAAGTCATCCAAGTTGAGTAACTCTCAGATTTCCATTTTTTAAATGCTGACAATTGTAAGGCTAGAATGTGTGATACCGTCAATATTCTTCCTAGTGGTTTCTCATTAGGATCAGACTAGACATACTTTGATCTAGCAAACTTGCATACCATTGAGATCCAATTTCTCCAACTCTGTCTTATCTTCAATAGCCTCAGCAACAGTCAGAGCAGCATCTCGTTTGATCTCACAGAAGGACAAATTCAGTTCCTATGAAGCAGAAAAACATTGATAAGAAAATCAGTAATGGCTTTAAACTGAAATGGGTATATTTAGATATCAGAAAGAAGCTTTGTACTATGAGGGTGGTGAGACACTGGCACAGGGTGCCCAGAGAAGCTGTGGCTGCTCTATCCCTGGAAGTGTTTAAAGCCAGGCTGGATGGGACTTTGAGCAACCTGGTCTAGTATCAGGTGTCCCTGCCCATAAGCGGGGGGGGTGGAATTAGATGAGCTTTAAGGTCCCTTTCAGCTAACTGTTCCATGATGTTCACAGAATTCTTAACATCTATCATCCCCATACACTTCATGTACTCACAAGAGTTCCAGAAAGAATCATTTGAACATGGCCTTAGTAAAAAAGTATTTTTAATTGGAAATAAAATCTGATAGACTCCCTACTTCATATACCTAAAAGGGTCAATTTGATACAGACTATTGTTAAAAGCAGCACTACTGAAGGTAACTACTCCACTAAAATAGCCACAGAGACCACACTATTCTGACTGATCACCTGAAAGGTAGCAGACATTTCAGTCCTTAGCAATCAGCTGACTGGTGATCTTCATTTATGCAAGGGTCATGAGAGCATTCCAGAACTCACACACCAGTAAGTCTTACTGAAGAAAGGTAAATACTATACAAAGTGAAATGCACATTTGCTTTCGGACACTTTGGTCACAGGTTAGACTTCAAAAGAAACTGTAAGTGGTACTATTGCTGATAAACACAGCCAGAAGAAAAACAGTGTGGACAGACTAATAAGAGTAAAGTTATACAGCAGCCAGACACCATCCCCCACCATTCCACACTGTGCTCAACCCTTTGCTGAGAAGGGATTTAATATTAACAGCAAAAGGGAAGCAGTCCTTGAACAGAATGAATCAGCTATGATTGCTTTATGCTGCTCTCCCTTAACCACTTCTCCTCTGGAAAATAGGATTTAACTTCTAGCAGTTCACCTCAATACTCCCATTAGAATCCTTACTTAAGTTTTCCTGGGAGATTCAGACCTGTTCCAGTATAACCAAGAGAAGCTTGAGCAAGTGATCTAACACAAAGTACCTACTTCTTTCTGTACCACATTCATATATGTAAATAAATATCAGCACTGAGCTGAAATTTTGTCTTTGACTAAGCCTGCCAGATTAGGAATTGTGTGTTCAGCATCTATCCTGGTGCAGTTGTGAGCCATGGCAGGTGTTTCTAGAGATCCTAGCTTGCTTACATTACTGACTGTACTTAGGCTGGTCTAGAATGTTGTCAAATGCAAATACTGATGTAGGAGGCTCTGGTCTTGCCAAAAAAGCTAAAAATATTTGGACCTTTGATACATGTCCTAACAAAGAAAAAAGCATTAACTGCATGAATTTTGAAATGCTGAAGCTCTTCATGAAGAGTGACATCTCAGCCCTCACTCAAGACCTTCTGAGAGGTTGTAAAAAGCAGATACTTCTGTTATTAGATTTCTTGATTCAACTCAGCAAGCTGCTGTTCAAGAGCTTCAAAAACATCAAGCTGAGCCACTGGTACAACTCCATGTAGAATAGGCTTAGCTGGATGAGATGATACCACTGATCCACACTACAGCTTATTGCTTTTGAGTTGTAAGCACAGAGCCTGCACTGAAGTAAATCCCATTTTTAAATAATCAGTAGTGGTAGGAAGATAGACAGAAAGACACAGAAAGAAGCATTTTCTAAAGAGATTCAAAGCTGAACAGCAAGACTGTAATACCTTTAATTTATGAAGCCCTTCTTTAACAGCATCAGCAATAGCAACAGCACCCTTCGAACGCACCAGGCAGTCTCCAAAGTTGATCGCTTCAATCTGCCGAAGGAGCTTCAGAGTCTGCATGACAGCACAAATTTGAAAGTACGGACATGCAAGTAAGTAAATGTCCTATCACTCTTGGAAGGTCATCTTTCCCAACACAGCATAGCATCAGGCTCCACCACCCAGAGGTGCTAAGGCTAGCCATATCTAGAGAGACAAACTCAAAGCAACTGCTTAGGACAACTCACCTCTGCCATGGCTACAGCTCCTTTCTCTGTGAAGGTATTGTCATTCAGGTTTATAACTTTGAGCAGTGGGTTGATAGCAAAGGCCTGGGCCAGTGCTGTGATGCCAGGATGGTTAATTCCATTCTGTGGCATATGGACCTCCTCTAGAGTCCCAATGATCTGGGAAAGGATTGTATAAGAAAAAAGTTGTCAGGAAACATATTTAAACTCAGGAGCAGAGCTCCATTCTTTAAGATTTGCTTAAATTGTTTTCTTCCAACTCAGAACTCAGTTCTTCTACACAGTATTATTTACCAGCAATTATGTCACAACTTTAAGTGAAACTGCAGGCTCATGGCAAGTGTCATATTAACACAAAGCCCAGATTCTAAGATTCACAAGTAGCATCCTCCTGGCACACCTACTCTAGATCCCTTAAGATAGGAGTTCTTCACCCGTTGTTCAATAAAAGTGAAACAGACCAAGCAGCATCACTGGATACAGTATTTTTCTAATTAAGATCTACATTTTACCTTGATTGCAGAAGCAAACCCATAAGAAAATTAGTAGGAACACTGTTTATGGGCTAAACAGCATGTCACAAAACACAATAATGAATCCCATTTTCATAATGCCATTCAGTCTGAACTCCTTATGAATCACTTATGCATATGTATCTAAGCAAATTTTTCGTTATGATTACTGAGTAGTCAGTCACATCAAGACAGCCCTTTACAGAAACAAAAACAAACCAACCCAAAAAACCCCAACCCATAACCTGCAGTATCATTAATATATCTGACAATATGCATTACAATTCAGAAATGACTTCTAGCATCAATGGCGGAAAGAAGGAACTAGGTGCCCCGAACTACAATGAATTCTCTTCCCCAATAACAGTGCAAGTTGGCCAGTGACAGCTAGAAAAAGCTAAGGAAGCATTTAGAGACCTTAAAGGAGGATGCTATTGAAAGTACTAGGTCACTTTTCCCAGATGATTGAACAACTAAGCAAAGAAGCACTCAAGAGGTCAGCTGGTACACCTAAGCCCAGGTAAACTCCATTAGCACAGAGGGAGGAGAAAGAATACTGCTGTTATTAAATTACTCAGGAGATACCTATTCCTCCCTCAAGTAACTACTTTACATGGCCACTAATTATGTGTTTGGAAACTTGGGTCACAGAAACATTCAGTCGTCAATTCTATCTGCACTTGTTGAAGGCTCCAGTTCCAGCAAACAACACTGCTACTTTAGTGAAGCAACCAGCCACTGCCTCGAAGCTGAAGCAAGCTCTGTGTACATTACCTTTAACATTAGCCCTTAAGCACACCTTGCTCCTATTTGCTGTTAAGCAGCTCTGGTTTGGTACTTACCCCAAAAGCTTCAGCCAGAGCAGTGGCACCATCATTCTCCAGACGATTTCTGCCAGCCACAAATACTTTCAAAGCAAGAGGCTTGCCCTGGGTACTTGATTTCCTGTGACACTCCTTTAGAGCACCTGCCAATATCTAAAGACAAAGCTAGTTTATACAACCTCAGCATCCCATTCTGAAGGAATCCAAATGTGCTTTGAGGACTCAGCTCTCAAGAAACACTTTTGTCACCACTGATATTTACCTGATCTACATATAACATGGTATACAATAAAACTGCCTAACTACAACACTTTCACAGTACAGTCTTCAGCAAGATGCGATAACTTAGCAAAACTAGAAGACAGTGACCCCACTAAGAACATTTGATTCTTAAACAGGTAAGCATATAGATCTTAATGACAGCAGTTCCAGTTTTCTGCTTCTTCCAACAGGCATCCCTTCAGCACTAGGGTTGGTTAACACTGCATTCTCAAATCTAAGTCTACTAGCTCCCTTGACAGGGAAACTAACATTTAGGATAAAAAATGTTTTCCTATGCTTGATAAAAACAGATGAGCTTTTCACACTTCACAAATTTATCCAGGAGAGCATATAGAAGGAAGGGATCTGGAGACCGAAGAAAGAGGCCAGCAACAATCTTGAGTTTAAAAGGAAATGGGAAGTCCTGCAAATGGGGAGGAATAACATCATAAACCAGCATAAGCTGGGGGTAAAACAACTTGGCAGAGAAGAACTTGAGGGTCCTAGTAGATGAGAAGTTGACTGTGGGCTAGCAAGATGCACTTGCAGAGGAGAAAATCTGCTGGGCCTTGGGGAAAAATATTGTCATCAGGTTAAGGGAAGTCACTGCTCTGCCCTCTGAGATGCATCCAGTACCGCATCCAGTTTCAGGCTCCTACATGAACATACTTGGGTGAGTGCAGCAAAGGGTCCTGAGGATAATTAAGGAATTGAAGAATTTTACATACTGGGAGAATGCTGAGAGATGGAATTAAAACTGGAGAAGAGAAGGCTCTGGGGGAGACGTTATCCGTGTATAAGAACAGCCAGAACAACAGGATGGGGAAGATAAGGTGGCCTAAAAGGAAAGCCAGACAAATGCACACAAACTGATGCAGAGAAAATTTCATTTAAACCCACAAAAAAGTAGTTTGTTTGGGTTTTGTGTGTGTGTGTGTGTGTGTGTATGAGGGTTTTTAAACCCTGGGATAGACTATCCAGAGAGCTTATCAAAAGTCTCCATCCTTTGAGATAATCAAAACCTGACTAGACACATCCCTGAGCAACCTGGTCAAGTTGCCCTGAGCAGGGAAGTTGAACTAGACAATTACCAAAGATCCCTTCCAACCTCAAGCATTCTGTGCAGGGCAGTGTGAAGCCAATCCTAGCTCCAACCTCGTTCCCGAAAAGTAAATACTCCTTACCTTGCCACCTCCGATGCCCATGCCACAGTTGTTGAGCTTGAGCTCCCGTAGGGTGTAGCATGCAGGGCTTTTCAGCAGTGCCTCAAAGCCACGCACTCCATCTGGCCCAAAGGCATTGTCACTCAGGTCCAGCTCCACCAGCTGGGCTCCAGCAGCAATGAGTGCATCCCCCAAAGCAATCTGTAAGGAAACAGACGGCAGTGGGTGGGAGTGGATTGACTCTTAGTGATAACATCACTGCAGTGGCTAGGTATGACAGGGATGCTGCAAAAAGATTTCCACTTTGAAGTCTTTCAGCAAAACTGCACAGGGAAATAAAACTTTACAGCTAAAGCCAGAGAAGAAGTTGTGCAAGTTAAGCTGAAAATAATCATAAGGAAGTTACCAAGAAGTTATCCCATCCCTTTAGGTCAAACACATCTTTCAAAGTGATTTCCCCCCTCTACACTTCCAGAAGAAATATTGTTTCCATTCTGTTGAGTTTATCATTTTTTGTTTCACAGGACTCAAGGAGGCAGGGAGCTCTGTAATGCTCTTGGAAGAGATGGCCACATGCTTTAGAAAGCTTAACTCCCATTCTATCACGAGGGTATTTTCCTAAGTGACAAGCTCCTTCACTAGCATGGACTCGCATTTGACTTTTCATCAATACTTCTCCACTTTACACAGAGGGAACAAAAATAAGAATCATTCATCCATTGAGACAATGTTATCAGCATAAAGATCAGCTCTGCTGAAAAAATACACTCCCACAAAAAGCATAACAGGTGAAAAGAGTTATTAGTCGTCAGTCTCAAGTCTAGTTTTCACTTACCAAAGCAGGAGGGATCTCAGACCTTAGTCTCCCTGTGAACATGTCACTCCAATGGCACCTCTAAAATAACAAACATACAGGCAGAAACCATTAAAATATTTACGACAATCTCTGGTTATACAGAAGTTTACACATACAAGCTGCATTACATCACTGGGACATCTTAATACTGTATATGCCTTCCCTTGGGCTTGTCATTTGTTTGTATTAAAGAGCTACAACAACCAATGTTACAATTACTTCACCTGTAAGGACATAAACCCACTGAAATGCACATTATAAATTAACAATACACAAGAATTCTTGCTTTTAATTCAAGCTGGAATACTTTTCTGCTGAGATGATTACCACAGGAAAAAAAGCAGCAGGCAACTGAAGGATACATTAGGAATGCAGATTTTGCTAAGGTTTGAATCTTGACAATCTGAATTTGCTTGAAAAGCCACACTTGGGTGACTAATGGGAATCAGCATTTCCTACTCCTCACCTGCAAAGGACAGTACCTCTAGCAGCACAGCATTGTAGAATCAGAATAGCAGGGGTTGGAAAGGGCCTTAAGATCACCTAGTTCCAACCCCCCTGCCATAGGCAGGGACATCTCCCACTAGGTTAGTTACCTAAGACTCTGTCCAACCTGGCCTTTAACACTGCCAGGGATGAAGAATTCACCACTTTTTTGAACAAACTGTTACAGTGCCTAGCATTAGGCTGGAACATGAGACAAGGAGGCACCAAATGTAATCAGTTCTAAGTAATGTGAAGTCTGGTGGCTTTGTAATGGAAAATAACTGAGACACTTGAAGGTCATTGACTTAGTTTTAGGTCCTTAGAACAAAAATGTAGAAAAACAGGATCTGGGGATGGGGAGCATCTGGGACCAGCAGATATCCAGAATGGGAGCAGTGAAACTAGCTGCTCAATAGAAGGAAAGGATTATTGCTATGTCTGTAATGTTAACTAAGCTGAAGCTCCAAAGACTGCCAGCAGTGATGAAGATTGTAAACAACTCTCAAAGACCATCACCTTTTTGTGTACATAGGGGAAACTTTCTGGAAAATGATGCAATTCATGTGTAGCTTCATGAATATGTGTGTATGCCCAGTGACTGTATAAGGATGGCCTGTGTAGCAATATGGGAGACACACTTGGAGGAGCTATCCCTTGTGTCTCCTGGTGCCACAATAAAGAATACCCGCTTGTCAACTTAAAACTTTGCGGGCAAGTTTGTTCCTGGAGTTCTCTCCGAATCAATCTGGCACCTCAGATGGGACCCTCTCTGCTCGGCTGCAGGACCCGCTGAGGACAGGGCTCCCTAGGGCCCCCGCGGCAAGTTTCCCCAGAGGGACCCCTTGACTCACTCTGATCACTGTGGGAGTAGACAAGGACCATCACGGTAAAGGTATTCTTTTGATTATTTTATTTCATGGCATTCCATAAGGCATAGGAGATGTCCTATGCAGGAGTGCGGGTTAGCGTTCCATAAGGTGTAGGAGACATCCAACGCAGGAACGTGGTTAATATTCTGTAAGGTGTACGCAGGAATAAGAAGGCCTTCCATAAATCGGGATAGGAAAATCTCATAGGTAAAGGCATATACCCGGCTGCTAGCGTCCATTTGGTATACCAGTATACATTCTGAATTGTTCCATAAGTGGGAACACGGTTGTATTTTTCTGGTGTCTGACCCAATTTCTGAAAATGGGTATTTGATGCTGTACTTGATCAATTAATGAATGGCAAGCTTTTTATTTCTATTGTGATGCTAATTAGTATGGTGTATGCTTTCGTCTTTGTTTTCAAAATTATGAGCAAATGTGTAGAATGTATGTATGATGTGGCTTGTTATAGTGATGATTTTGGTATTGGTGACAGACTGTTATAACTGTGCTATTAACTGTTTGATAGAATTTTAGTCTCTGTCTCAAGTGTTGTAACTGTGGAATTGTGGAGTGCGTCTGTGGGATCCTGTGTGAGTGTGTGTATATCGAGTGTATAAGAAAATAATGGGAAATAGAGTGGAGAAACAATAGAAAATAGCCCTTTGGGGGTGTACTCAGGCTCATTGGAAAGAATCAGGAAGATGCTCCAGGGGCTCGGTAAATAAAAAGACTTTAATTAAATATTGTAACCGATGGTGGCCATTATATACCTTAGAGGAGCAGGAAAAATAGCCCAAAAATGGGACTTTGAACTATAACACGTTGTTGCAATTAATGTTATTTTTAAGGTGGCAAGGAAAATGGGATGAAGTAATGTATGCAGGGATGTTTTTCACATTGAAAAGTCATCCAGAGTGGCAGAAAGAAAGTGGAATAAATAGAGCGCCACCTGATCCTAGCCTTAGAAAAGGGCAGAAAAAGGCTAAAACCCAAATTAGAAAGATGTTGTTCAGAATGTGACACAGGTGAAATGTGGCTGAAATTCAGAAAAAGGGAGGAAGATTTGATAGAAGATTATGCCTCCCCAAGATTTGCAACACAAAACTCACAAAGTCCAGTAAATCCGGTAACCCCTGCTGCAAGCCCTCCTGATTCTGATGAGGAGGAAGGAATGAGCAGTAATGACAATAGCAGAAAAGAATTTAAAGATACCCTAACTGCTGCTCATGTCCGTAGTAAAACAGGACCCGTGACACAGGCACCTTTAAGGGAAGCAGTGGGACCAGAGGGCCGAACCAGAATAAGAGTAAATTTTTCAATGGAAGACTTAGACGCTTGGAAACAGATTGCAAAAAATTATCAACATGATCCAATAGGAGTGGCAAAACAATTTGAATTGATTGTCAAAAGTCAGGATCCTGATTGGAGAGATATAGATTTAATATTAGATGCATTAACTGAGACTGAAAAGCAACTGGTGCTAAAAACAGCTTGTGCTCAGGTTAATGCCCGAACAATCACTGGTGCATTAGCAGGAAGAACGGAAGAACATGTTCCTTTGACTATACCAGACTGGGACTAAGACGATCCAGCAGATTATACTGCTTTAAAGAAATATCAGAATCTGATTAAATTATCAGATGCAATATCAAAAGCCATAAATTGGTCGGTTCCATTTGAAATAAACAAGGACCAAAAGAAACACCGACCGAATTCCTAGACAAGTTAGGAGAAGCAATGCGAAGGTATACTACCTTAGACCCTTCTTCTACCAAAGGGAAATTACAAATTGCTACCTTATTTCTAGGACAGACAACAGAAGATATTAGAAGAAAACTTCAGAAATTATCAGGACCTGACAGTTGAAATATAGAAAAATTAGTAGATGAGGCATAGAAAGTTTACAGAAATCAGGAACAGATGAAAGAGAGAAAGCCAGGAAGAACCATAGCAACTGCTACAGTAGCTGCTTTAGGGCACACAGGGACCTGCAGGAAGAGCAGAGGACAGGACAGAGGAAGAGGAACAGTAGTTAGAGGCAGAGGAGAAACATTCAGTAAGAGGGAAAGAGCAGATTTTTCTCCCAGTACAGAACCTAATCAGTGTCTAAAATGCAAGGAATTCAGACACTGGAAGAGACTGTCCTCAAGGGAGACAACAGGAAACACTAGTGACTGAATTAGCTAGACTGACAGGACTTGGGGAAATCTACCCTAGCAGATCCACTGGTTAAATTAAAGCTAGGGGAAGGTAAAAAGGAGATAGAATTCCTGATAGATACAGGGGCGACTTATTTGGTACTAAATCAAAATTTAACTCCGGTTGGAAAAGAATTTGTTACAGATGTGGATGCTACTGGCTGCCAGGAAAAAGCATTTTTTCCGAGACCATTAACATATAAATTGGGAAACCAGATTGGTGTGCATAAATTCTGATATATGCCAAATTCACTGAAATCCTTACTGGGGAGAGACTTATTAGAACATTTGGAGGCAATAATAACATTTCAAGAAGAAGAAATGGACTTGAAGGTAAAAGATGATCAGTTGATTAAAATTCTGATCTTATCTCCAATCCAACAGAAAATTAATGAGAACCTTCCTGAAATAGAAGTCTTTAACCAGGTATATCCAGGAGTATGGGCATCTGAAATTCCAGGTAAGCCAAATAATGCTTTACCTATTAAAGTAGAAACAAAAAGGGGGGCCCACCCAGTTAGAATAAAACAATATCCCTTAAAATTGGAGGATTGGAAGGGAATCAAAGAAATCAATGATAAATTTTTAAAATATGGATTATTAACTGAATGTGAATTGGAATATAATACTCCTATCTTGCCAGTAAAGAAATCCAATGGGAAAAATTACAGATTAGTTCAAGATCTCAGAGCAATCAACAAAATTGTGGAGGATATTCATCCAGTAGTAGCTAATCCATATACCTTATTGACTAAATTGAATCATACTCAGAAGTGGTTTACCATTCTGGACTTAAAAGATGCATTTTTCTGTCTGCCCCTGGCCAAAGAAAGTCAAAATTTATTTGCTTTCGAATGGGAAAACCCTGAAACAGGAAGAAGGACACATCTCACTTGGACAGTGCTACCTCAGGGATTTAAGAACAGTGCAACCATTTTCGGAAATCAATTGGCACAAGAATTAGAATCCTGGGAAGCACCCACCCAGACAGGCACTTTACTACAATATGTTGGCAACCTATTAATCGCTACCAAAACTGAGAAAGAATGTGTCCAATGGACCGTAGAACTGTTGAACTTTCTAGGGCTAAAAGGATAGCGGGTATCTAAATTGAAGGCTCAACTAATTCAAACTCGAGTATCTTATTTAGTGTATGAAATAACAGGAGGACAGAGAGAACTTGGAGCAGCTCTGAAAGAAGCAATCTGCCAAACACCACGACCATCCACGGTGAAAGATCTTCGGACACATCTGGGAATGACAGGATGGTGTCGACTCTGGATCCACGATTATGGTGCTCTGGTTAAGACCCTTATATGAGCTGCTGAAAGAAAAACTAACCTTTCTAAAATGGATAGATCAAGCTGAAGAAGCCTTTAAAAGTTTAAAGACAGAATTCATGAGAGCTCCAGCTCTGGGACTCCTGGACACAACTGAACACTTTTGGTTATATTCGCATGAGAAACGGAATTGTCTTGGGGGTTTTGGCTCAAAGATTGGGACCTTATAAAAGAGCAGTGGCCTATTTTTCGAAACAACTGGATGAACCAAGTAAAGGCTGGCCTGGATGCTTGACAGCAGTAGCAGCAGTTATTTTAAACATCCAAGAGGCCCAAAAATTCGCACTGGGACAAAAGATCACTGTGTTGGTATCACATGCAGTATAAACAGTTCTAGAACAAAAAGGTACACACTGGCTATCACCATCACCTTTCTTGAGGTATCAAGCCATCCTAGTAGAACTGGATGATGTGGAAATTGTGATCACTAATGTTGTGAATTCAGCATCTTTTCTTCAGGAAACCCCTACCAAACCGTTGACTCATGACTGCTTGGCCACTATAGAGACAGTATATTCGAGCCGACCAGACCTGAAGTAGGAACCTCTGGAGGGTGCAGATTCCTGGTTCACCGGTGGCAGCAGCTTTGTTAAAGACAGTAAAAGAAGAGCAGAATATGCCATAACTACAACCTCAAAGGTAATAGAAGCTAAACCATTACCCTCTAACACCTCAGCACAAAAGGCAGAAATAATAGCCCTGACTAGAGCCTTGGAATTGGCAAAGGACAAGCAAATAAACATATGGACTGATTCCAGATATGCCTTTGGGGTAGTTCATGCACATGGAGCAATTTGGAAAGAACGAGGACTTTTAAATACCCAGGGAAGACAAATTAAACATACAACAGAAATTCTATGATTGTTAGGAGCTGTTCAATTACCTAATGAAGTAGATATCATACATTGTAAAGGACATCAAAGAGGTAACTCTGATTAAGAGATTGGAAATAATCTGGCTGATTGTGAGGCTAAACAGGCAGCAGAGACAGAAAGAGTTGAGGTTATGTTTTTAATTCCTGATGGTAAACTGGTAATTGAACAAAATAAACCTAGGTACTCTAAAGATATGAAACTAGTTGTAGACTTGGAGGAGAGGAAAATGAAAAGGGTTGGATAAAAATACCTGATGGGGGAGGAGTGATCCCCTACAATCAATTATGGAAGTTGATACAAGAAGAACATAACAAAACTCATTGTGGAAGTAACGCCTTGTATAAACACTTAAACAGATGATAGGAAGAAATTTATATACCACAGTGCAATTAGTGACAAAACAATGTCAACTATGTCTGAAAAATAACCCTAAAACTGAAAACAGGAATCACATAGGGACAACTGGAAAAAGGAATTATCCAGGACAACAGCGGCAAACAGATTTTTCTGAATTACCTAGAAAAGGAAGTTACTGATAATTGTTGGTATTGACAGATACTTTTTCAGGGCGGCCAGAAGCATTCCCTTGCAGGGCAAGTAATGCAAAGCAAGTGATTAAGGTCCTATTAAGTGAAATAACACTTCATTTTGGGGTACCAGCAACTATCTCCTCTGACTGCAGTACATATTTCAGTGCAAAATTATTACAAGAAATCAGCAAGAAATTGGAAATAGATTGGCAATGACATGTTCCATATAGGCCTCAGGCCAGTGGGCAAGAGGAAAAAATGAATCACTTAATTAAACAACAACTTGGGAAGATTTGTCAAGAGACAAAGTTATATTGGTAGCAAGCATTACCATTGGCCTTATTGAGAAACAGAAAAAAACCTCGGTCAAAGGAAGGAATTAGTCCATTTGAAATTCTATATGGAAGGCCATATCAATCTCAATTTCAAGGAGAGAGCCTTCAGGAAGTGGGAAAAGGATACCTTCAACAGTTCTTGGGAAACTTGGCAAAACAGTTAGAAGAAATAAATGGCAGAGTGTTAGGGACCAGGGCCAGAGGTTTGGATTATCCTATTCATCCATTTAAGCCAGGAGATTGGGTTTTTATTAAGAAACTTGCAGGGGATCCCCTAGGAGTGGACCATACCAGGTATTACTGACTACCTTTACAGCAGTGAAGATAAAGGAACAGCCTGCTTGGATACATTACTCAAGAATCAAGAAGGCACCAGAACCAGAAAAACATCAAAACCGAGAAAAAGTATGGCGCATCGAGTCTTCAGGACCCACACATATGAGACTACATAGATCATAATTTGGACTTGTGTAACAGTAAGTGTAGAAGCATGGAATCAAAGACTATATCTGAGATTGATACAAAATGTTACTAGTGTCTTAAACAAGAGTGATTGCTGGATCCATACTCAGCTGCCTAAATCAGGAGAGAGACTGGGTATTCCTTTAATTGGCTTCCCCATCCCCTTTAAGACAAATTGGAATAGATTATGGACAGATCCTGTTTATACCGACAGGAGCCATACAAATTTATAGGTTTTAAGGATACAAGCCTCGAATATGTCAGAAGTTAAATGTATAACCACTAACAAAACTGTTAATCGGGGCAACATGTCAGTAGGAAATTACCCGTACTGCATATGGGCAATGCAACTTCACCTTTGAAAACATCTAACTGGTTATTGGAATGCTCCTGAAGGGAAGAGGTGGTACTGGTTATGTGGAGAAAATGCCTACAAGGCTTTACCTCCTAACTGGAAAGGGACATGCATGCTGGGAGTAATGGTTCCAAATTTTACAGTAATTGACACTCCTCCTTCTGGAACCTGGGTTCAGAGTTTTATTAAAAGAATCAAACGAGGATATACTCCCACAGCAGAATGGGACACTGCTTTCCATAGCTTTGTTAGATTGCTTATTCCATCTCTAGAGGTTAGTGAATTAGAAAAAGTGATTGTAAATATCTCAGCTGCAATTGAGGAAATGGAAAAAAAAAAAATATCGAACTGCTGATGCTATTCTAGCATTACAAGAACAAACAACCAGCCCATCAAAAGTAGTGGTCCAAAATCGAATGGCATTAGATACACTGTTAGCATCCCAAGGAGGAGTTTGTTCTGTAATCAGTGAAAGTTGCTGTTCCTAAATAGAGCAAAGTGGCAGGATTGAAACAGATCAGGAGAAAATTTGGAAACAAACTAAAATATTTCATGAAATGGCCAAGGATGATACCTCCTGGGGGTTTGAAGAAATAAGGAAAAAGTTAACCTCGTGGTTACCTAATCTCTCTTGGTTAAGGCAACTGGTTGCAGGAATGTTAATGTTTTCATATTGATTACTTGTGGTTTAATACAATGCTCCTTCTGGTATTGTAAACAATCTATGATAAGTTATAAAGACTGGAAAAGAAACAAAATCAAGCATCAAGTAGAAACTGGATATTATTTCAAAAGGACTCTAGAGGGTAACGGTAATATATAAAACGGTGCAAAAGAATTTGTAAAAGGACAGAAAAAGGAGGGATTTGAGACAAGGAGGCACCAAATGTAATCAGTTCTAAGTAATGTGAAGTTTGGTGGCTTTGTAATAGAAAATAACTGAGACACTTGAAGGTCATTGACTTAGTTTTAGGTCCTTAGGACCTTAGAACAAAAATGTAAAAAAAAAAGGATCTGGGGATGGGGAGCATCTGGGACCAGCAGATATCCAGAATGGGAACGGTGAAACTAGCTGCTCAATGGAAGGACAGGATGACTGCCATGTCTGCAATGTTAATTAAGCTGAAGCTCCAAAGACTGGCAGCGGTTATGAAGATTGTAAACAACTCTCAAAGACCACCATCGCCTTTTTGTATACATACAGGAAACTTTCTGGAAAATTATGTAATTCATGTGTAGCCTCATGAATATGTATGTATGCCCAAGTGACTACATAAGGATGGCCTGTGTGGCAATACAAGAGACACGTTTTGAGGAGCTATCCCTTGTGTCTCCCAGAGCAGCAGTAAAGAAAACTGCTTGTCAACTTAAGACTTTGTTGGCAAGTTTGTTCCTGGAGTTTTCTCTGAATCAAACACAGTAGAGAAATTGTATCCTGAACACAGAAAAGCCTCATGGTGCACTTCATTATATTTTCCCAATTCACGCATTCCCTGAAGACTAATGTTTCAGACAGTCTAATTATTCCCAAGATTATATGGCCCAGCTTTTCCATTAGAACTTAAGTTTTGTGGTTAGTCATTTGTTCACAGATCCTGCCTCTGCGGTGAGGCTCTTCCTTGCACAGCTTTCAAATTGGAAGCCTGCTGAACAGGAACAGTTAGGAATGAAGAAAGTGTTCCCATTATCCTGAAGTCCACAAGTTCTGCCATATTTTCATATGGTTGTTCTTCCTAATGGAAGAACCACCAAGCAAGTTCTGGGCCTAACTCAAGACAGGCTACTGGAGGGAAAGCATAGCTAGGCCTTCAGTATTTCTACATTACTTCCCCTTCAATTAGCCCCCGACTTGAGGATCTCACCTTGAGCTCTGATTTCTTCTCCAAGGCTTTGGCAATGACCTTTGCTGCCTCCACACCCACTGTGTTGCCTTCCAGGCGCAATGCTTCCAGACCATCAAACTCTTCAATTTGCTTGAAAACTCCTTCAGCTGCAAAGAGCAGATAGTCTAGTAGGCCTTTCAGCTATCCCCTTGGGTACCACAGTAACACTTTGATGCAGCTCACTCAACTCTACCCTTACGGAAACCAGCTGAACAATATCTGAAAGAATCCCGAAACAGCAACAGGAACAGAGCTAAAGTGTTAGGTCACTAAAAAGAATGTTCTCCATTCCACACCCTGCCTTTTCATACTTTATTTCTAGTTTTATTCTCAGAGAGCCATCATCCTATTTACAAGGGTAAGTTTCTTGACTTCCTAAAAAAAGATTCTTCTGCTGTTCAGCACATGGTTTAGAAGCTAGAGTGCATGTGACTATATAGATGTAAGGACTAAGCTAAAAGCTGATGGTAACTGGTGCTACATCAACAAGAAGTTCCCACTGACTGGTAAAAGTAGATGCCTGTTTAGCAAACATGTCAGGGTGGAGCAATTTAACTTCAGAGTAATCCTATGCAAGACACAGGAGTAGGCTACAGACCCTCTCCTGTCAGTTATTCTCAAGTTCCAAAGCCTTTACCCACAGTTCAGTGGCTCTGCACTATTAAAATGGCATACAAAAAAAGCATCACCTTTGGAATCAGTAGAAGTATGCACTACACAAAACCTTTCTGAAGAACATGTTGTTTCTTGGTGTGGCAGAAATGTTGATCTAAACATATACATATTCTCCAGGCATTTACTACATTAGCAGCTACTGGAAGACATTTTTAATTGTGAAATAAATACCAGCAAGAGAGAATCCAGGAAAAATGTGGCAGGAGTCTAACAAACTGGTCACAATTTGGGAAGAAACTGGACCATTGCAAGAGACTGCCAGCCATTCCCTCTGTGCAGGTCTTTAAGGCATCTACTTGTCAGTAAATAAGTAGTCATTCACTTGCTTACTGTTTTTAAAAGTAGTGACTTCTAATGCCCAGTGACTGTCAAAAGCACTTGGAGAGAACGCCCAGGAAACAAGAATTATACACCAGGGAGGTAAACCACAATTCTACCATCTGTAGCACTACCAAGGCACAAGAGAAGGAAGCAGCTGCAGCTGAATGACCCCTGCATCACAGCTAATATGACAACTTGTCCCAGCAGAATTAGCAGGAGGTTTACCACAAGACTTTAGAATTTCAGTGAGACACTTCCCAAACACAAGGGTATTTTCTCTTACCATCTTCAGCTGTATTGAGCTTAAGGCTCTGGCCTTTGAAGCTCAACTGTCCACCACCCACTTTCGTTTTGGCAAGTGACTCCACAAGCTTAGTGATGTCTTCTGATGCCATTTTTCTGCTCTTCCAAGTGTTAAGCTGTCAATTCAAAGAAACTGTCAACATTTGAAAGCAAACTACAATCCATAATCATTAGCATTTTCCCCACAGCTTGCTTATTGCAGCTAGATAGGCTAGATTAATATTCTAAAGCCAGTCAGATGGTGTTGATTCTTCCAGTACTGACAGGACTTGCGCTTTGATGGAGTTGTAATACTTCAGAAATAATCAGTAGCTAAAACTATGAATTAAGGCCACATTAAAACATTACTCTGGGCAATACTTCAGCAGTTATACTATTCCTCTCTCCCCAAACCCTAATCTTTAGTTAGACCTGCTGCACATCTGCCCTGTCATCCAAAGCAAGCCAGAACAAAAACAACTGTTTTTCCTTTCCAGTGATGTCCCCCATAGTGCCCTTGTCAGCACAGTTCTAGAACTGCCAAGTTGCTGAAATCATCGTGCGTTGCATCCAAAACTCTCTCAGGTTTGTGGGCTCTCTTTCTTTGCAGATATCCCACATTAAGCGGAATGGTCTTACATTGACAAAGGATAAGCAAATATTTTGCCTTGAGGCAAGTTTTGCTAGCCTTGCCTAGTAGAGTCTGCATACCATTATTTTATGAATATCAATCACTGCATAAAGTAACTGGCCTCCATTCATTCAGAGCATGTTTCTTATCCAGCACCTCTGCTAGGATAAAAGACTATACACAACTAGTGCTTAGAAGCAACGCATTCATAAAACAGACTTCAGGCATCAGAAGGGATGAACATTCACTCCTGTGACAGACAACTGGTTCCTGTCTATTCTGTCTGAATTAGAAATGGCCCCACACCCTTGCAGCTCTTTGAGCTCAACAGTGCTGATTTTAAAACACCCCCTAAACAGAAGTTGCATATTCATACTCTCCTACTGATACCTAGCTGTGAAGCCTTCAGCTTCACAGAGTACAACTTCTCTGCAGCTTTCATTAACATCAGTTTCACTTTTGAACACAGGAAAAAAGATCTCCAAGGTTATCAACACCACTTTTCAAGGATGACTGTCCTCTCAGATAAGTGCTGCCAGTAGAAAGATGCTCACATAACTTACTCCACTCCTACGACACAGACACCAGAGTGATGGACATTTCCAACATCTGCCAATCCAACACCAAGAAGGAATATAGAAGACACTCTTTCACCCATGAAGGCTTTACCAAACAGGAACAAAAGCTAGGATCCAAAGAATTCAGACTATTCACCTAGCTCAATTATTAACTTTACTTTTAAATACCTCATCACTTGACTGTTTAAAAAAATAGTTTTGTTCTACTCTGATACTCTTCAATACTCTACAGGTGTATTCACACCCTTTGCTTCTCTTTCTCCTAAATCCCCTTTTACTTTCTTTAGCTCACACACAGGCTACTGCCCAATTTCAACATACAAATTCATCATCACATCCTGAAGCATGTTTTACTGCAAACACACCAACCACACCCAATTATCAACCTACCAGAAGTCTCTTGACTGCTACATCTTCCAGACGGAAAGTTTTAAAGTGAACATAACAGAAATTGAAGAGTTAGTACATTTAGCAACTAAAACCACAGCCTGGAAACACCTGGAGAGAGGTTTCCTTGTTACTTACAGACTCTATGAAACTCTGTGTTTTCCGGTGATCTAAAAAATAAATTAAAAAAAAAAAAAGAGAGAATTGCTTTAATTACAACACTATCCACGCAAACAGACCACACAGCGGCAACCTGCTGCGCTACCCTAGGGAGAGGCCTGCCCTGCTTCCCCGGCACCCGGAGCGCTGGGTGACGGCCGAAGGTTACCCTCCAGCCGGCTCTGGACCGGCCTCCAGAGCAGCGAGCCCCGGTGACGGCTGAGGGTTCCCCATTTCCGCCGAGGACGCTGCCGAGCGCCGGCCACGCTGCCCCACCCCGACACCCCCCATTAACGGGCCCCGCCGCCCCGAGTAGTGGCACCCATGTACCCCATCCCCGCGGCGGCAGGCGGCTGCCGCCTCGCCTCACCTCACCTCGGCGAGGGACCCGGCTCCCGCCCAACCGGGAAATGCAATGGAGTGTCGCCGCCACAAGCCCTCACGCCGCCGCTGCCGCCGAGGACGATGGGTGACGGACGGGCGGCGGAGGCGGAGGATTTGAACGACGGCAGTTCTGCTCTCCGCTGCGGGATTGGCTGTGCGGCGTGACGTCACAGCCCCCCCTCCGGCCCCACGCCCGGGGCTGACGGCCGGCGTGCCGCAGCCGGCCGGCTTCGCTACGTGCGGGCGGGCCTACGGGGCCTGCGCGGTGGCGTCAGCCGCGGAGCACGCCGGGATGTGTAGTCCTGGAGGAGGGGAGTATCCGGCATGCCTCGCGCGGAGTTGCCGTGTTAGGGCGCGACCGAGGTTTGGCTTCTGCCCCGTGTTCTGTGGCTCAGCGAGGCTGTGTGACACCGGCCCTTGTCCCTGCCCTCGGCCACCACTGCTCGTGCCGCTTGGGCTCCGAGGCAGCCGTGCCACCGGTGTCAGAGGGCCGAGTGGAGCTGGGGTGTGCGGCCAGGCCTCTTTCACAACAGTGGGTCAGGGAGAATGTGGCCAGAGGAGCTCTGAGTTGCTCTGTAGGCTTCCCAGGTACCCTCAGATGAGACACGAGTGCCTTTTCCTGTGAAGCCTTATTTAGGTAATGTTTCTGCAGATCTCATCTTGTACTTAGGCGTTACTGTCAAACCTTTCCGCTAAGGAAAGCGTTTCATCCAGCAGTGCACAGTCATTCCTGTTTCAGGATGCAAAAAGCACCAGTTTGCTTGACCGCTTAGTGTGTACTGAAGAATGGAACTGACTGAAGAACAGGGTGGATTGGAGAATGAGGTTGCTTGAAGAATAGGGTTGTAAATGAGTAACCTCAAGGATGTTAGGCTTTGTTAGCAACTATAGAGAAAAGGAAATTACTAAGATAAACTTTGCCAGAACTGCCTGGTGGTTACTGATAGGACTGATATGACAGCGATCCTGAAACAAAGTGATGAAGAAATAACCACCAGGGGTCCAAAAGCCCACTGCCACATTTGTGTGTGCATACAGGAGGCATTCTCTAAAAGTAGGATGTAATGTATGTAATTTAATGAATATGTATGTTTAAGGACGATATAATCACAGCTTGGTTGATGCTTGGATGAGACACGCTTGGAGGAGTGATCCCTGTGTCTCCTGGCGAGTTCCTGGAGATTTCTCCGAACCAGTACGTTGTGTGTGACATTTTCTTCTCGAGTGTAGAAATAAAAGTACGTCTGGTGGGACAAGGTGAGCTGCGTATAAACCTGCTTCCTACTGCAGTGTGATTGTGCAGGTCCTCTTAATGCAATGCCTTCTCTCTGAGTTCCAACCTACATGCACTGGTACAGGTGCATTTCATGTGGCTGGTACAGGTACATTTCATGTGGCAGGTACAGATACGTGGTGAGATTGGTATTGAGTCAGTAATAGCCTGGATTTATTCTGCCATTTAGTCTCAAAACATTACAAGAGGCATTTTTTATTCTCTCACAATTCTCCAAACTGTGGTTTTAAGAAACGATATTGAATGCTTATATGGACCCAAGACAAGATTGTCAGTAATTGGCAGTGCTGAGTGATGTGGGAGACAGCATTAGGTTGAATGGCATGATAGACCACCTTTGTTCAAGGGGAATACAAAAAGCAATGAAGTTTCTTTATGGAGCATGACAGCTGAGAGAATAAAAGCCATAAGTCAGTACAGCAACCAGATGGAAAACCTGAGCAAAATTTAACTCAGAAATAATAAGAGGAATTTCTCTTGCGACTTAAGAAAACCAAGAAGATGAGGCAATGAGTAGATTATGGTTGTATGTGAGAAGCATAAAGCTGCCAGAAAACTCAGAGCAGATGAGGGAATAAATGAATGTGATCTCAAGAAGGAGCTTGAACTTTGAAAATACAAGCAAGGAATTTGGCTTTTGTTATTAGCTCTTCACAATATCTATTAATAAACAGGATCATATCAAATATATTTGATTCCCTTCTCTATTGTCCTCCCAAATACTAATACTAATTACGTGGGCTGGAGGGGCGAGAATAAAGTCTTTAACTGTGGATGCTGTTGGAATTGGAATGAATTTGTGCTGCGCTAGTGTAGCATAGATCCATACATTTATTCTCCCTACAGGAACAGCTTTACAAATCAAAGTAATTTTTATGACAGAGTATTTTGTAGCAGGGATTGGCGGTGTTCTGGCTCTGCTGACTTCCCACACACAAGACCTCGATAACCACTCCTGCAAATGGTGAAAATCTTCGTGCTAACCACTGAGGAAAGATGTTGTTTCATGAAAGGAGCTGTATGTGCTGGACCGTGACCTTGCAGGACATCTCTCAGTCTTACAAGGCAAAGGATATAGGACTGGAGGGAAGCATAACATGACATTGAATTGGGAAATGCAGTCTTGTAAATGAACGCTCTTGAATTAAACACTAGTGCTTCTTCCAGTATAACTCTTGATTGTGTGTAGACTTTTGGCTTTCTCCTCTTTTTCCCAGCAGCTCCTGAGCCCTCTTCTTTCCCTCAGCCGTGATGTCTCACCTTTCAGAAGTGCTTCAGAGTTGGAGGTGTCCTGGGCTCTGTGAATCATTTGGTACATAATGGCTCTGTGAGGCTGCTCTCCCTGTGTGGTCTGGGGCATATCAGGTTTCCCCATGTTTACTTTCCCATACCTGGTCCCAAGACACCGCTTGACAGGGCTCACTATTTCATATGTGTTTTGCTCAGCAGCGTCTACAGCAGAGGCCCAGCTTGGTTAGACTACTCATTGTTCAGCTTGTTCTGCCTGGAGAAGGGAGGGCTCAGGGGATACCTAACAGCAGCCTTCCAGTAGCTAAAGGGGACCTCCAAGAAATCTGGAGAGGGACTTTTTACAAGGGCAGGTAGTGACAGGACAAGGGGGAATGACTTTTAGCTGAAAGAGGGGAGATTTAGATTGGATATTAGGAAGAAATTCTTCACTATGAGGGTGGTGAGACACTGGCACAGCTTGCCCCAGGAAGCTGTGGTTGCCCCATCCCTGGCAGTGTTCAAGGCCGGGTTAGACAGGGCTTGGAGCAACCTGGTCTAGTGGAAGGTGTCCCTGCCCATGGCAGGGGGTTGGGACTGGATGAGCTTTAAGGTCCCTTCTAAACGAAGGGACCTTAATTATATTCATCATATATAATTCATGTCACAGGGTGTGTCTTGGGTAGGCAGATCTTCATTGCCTAAATTAGAATTTAGCACCATCTGAAGAACATGTACTGTCAGTTTTTAATGAACAAGTTTCTGTGTTTTTTCTCATGTCAGAACAAGGTTATTGTAACACAACGGTTGCTTGTGTCAATCAATCTTTGGATCATAATATCTAAAAAATAAAAGCAGTGTGATTATATATTGTGAAGAGCAGAAGACAGTGCTCTCCAGTGTCATATGTTGCGTTATACAATAATGTAAATTCATAATGTAATTCATAAATTATCTTTTTATTGTGTTGACAGAGCTAACAGAAGCCAGTCCTATTCAGTATAATAGCATTCTCTTTTTTGAACAACTTTTAAAATATTAAACAAGTTTAGTACACTTTCAGATGATATCTTCTACCTGCCTCTGAATTTGTCGGTGTTGCTTAGCTGCATCACACAAAGCAACACTCTTTTGGGTCACTGTAAATACAAGAATCAAGACGCTGAGGAGGGAACATGTCACTGATTACATTGGAAAAGGGGTGATAATTTAAACCAGTGTCAGTTTGGAGATGATCGACCTAACAGTAGACAGAATCCTTTAGGGAGAGAAAAACCTATCCTACCCGGGAAGCTAAAAAACCCATAAAACTCATTTCAGAGGGTTATTTGAAGTTAATGGTAGTGCAGCTGGGCAGGGATGGATGAATCCCTGGTCTAAGGCCATCAGTGGATGTCTGCCCTCACAACCATTCCCCATGACAGAACAACATGCCGCTGGGCCCCCTCTTCCTGTCAGCAACTCATTCCTGGGGCTCTGCTGGCATGGGCTGCTGTGGGGATTCAGGCCACTTTCTGCATATATTGAGGGATTTGAGGTAAAAACAAGGCAAAAATCTGGTTCAAAGTGCCTAAACTCATATATGTAAACATAAATATAAAAATACATATGCATGTACATATATATCATATAAGTTTATTGTATAATACATAGTGGTATGTAATAACAATGTTATACACATACACACACACTGTGTATTCTTTCCACCTAAAGATATATGTTTGCAGAAGATCTTATTTACAGGGACCCCCTTCAGCAGCATGGGGTGGAATACGTAAGGTCTGGCTGGAACAGATAATTGCTCTGCCGTAAGCGATGGCTTTGGCCCCCTTCCAGCAAACATATATGGGTGGGCAGCAGGGTCACTGCTTCACGTATGTTATAATCCCATGGGGACGGGGGTGTCTCGTAATTCAGTTCGTTGCTGCGCTTCACATGCATGCAATCACTCTGCAGAGGCAGCTTTGCTTTTTTCTGGGGTGTATTTTATACATCAGCAAAGACAACAGGAAGAAGAAAAATGTCGCATTAAAATAAGAACGGAGCCTCAACTGCTTAAGCACTTTCATTTTTGTATATTTTTTTTTAAATATACCCTTTTTAAAGCCTAATTCACCTTAAAGAATCTCAAAACCAGCCACAAGGGTTGAATCTGTGAATTTTTGTAATGGAAAGCGGAAGCCTCTAGGGCCCAGAGGATATGCAGGGAGGCATTTTCTCTTGCTGGTGCAGCTGAGAGCCAGCGAGCGAGCGAGCGAGCGAGCGAGAGCGAGACCTGGAAATGAAAGTAAAGAGATCGGGAGGCACATGGAGGGAGCTGCAGGGGCAGCCGATCCAGAAGCAGAATGCTGCCTTCTGTAATTAAATAGCACTTACTATTATTATTACTTCTAGTAATAATACATTAATAATATCTCTAGTAATACAATACCATTTATCACGGAAAGTTTATACATAGTGTGGGGGGGAAAACCCAAGGAGAGGTGAGTCCTTTATTATTATTTTGGGGGGATTATTTTTGTCTTAAACCAGTTCTGTGTTTGTGTGTGTATGTGTTTGTGTATGTAGAAAGGGGTGGACTTGAGAAACGAGAAAATCTGGATGTTGCTTCATTAGAAAGTAAAGGTTTCAAATAGTAGCTGCATGGATGAAATGTTGTGTAATTGCAAATTGAAAAAAAAAAAGAGAAAAATAATATGGGTGAGATTTTGAAGCAAACCCTCTCTTCCGCCAAAAATGTGGGGTTTGCAACAAAATAATTGTCAGAGATCCTAATCCCACCCCTTGGAAAAAAATGTGGTGCTAGTCTAAAAGTGGATAGCTGGGGGAAAAGCCCCTGGGTTTGTATGAAAAACTTGGTATTAATTGCGTTTGTGCCTGTTTGTAGGTTTGAGAGCTGTGTTCACGTCTTTATTTAGGCTGCAGTTTCCCCCTCTGGTTTGGTATAAACCCCATGAAGCAGCAGAGAAGCTCTTGTGAAATAGCTTTTCAGATGCAACCCTTCCGTTGGGGCTTGTAAAGTTTATCAAATAAGGTTGTGGGATATTTTATTTTCCTTCTTCCCCCCCCCCCCCCCCCTTCTTTAATGTTTTATTCAGTTTCCGGGTGGCACGGGAGGTTATTTATTTTTTTTTTATTTTTTTTTTTTAAATCTTAAAGCCGCCTCCCAGGCTCCTGGAAATGTGTGATTTTTATTTAAGCGGATGGGGGGTGGGGAAGGAGGAAGAGTACGTTTCGGTTTGTTTTACCTTTTCCTGGGAAAGTCTGCACGTCTCCTGCCATGGGAGACCCGTCCCAGCAGGACCGGGGTGGCGGGAATGCCGGGGTGCCGGCGCCCGGCCGAGCCGCAGGGGGTGCAGGGGACGCCGCCGGCCACTCTCCTCCCCGGCCGGGCCAGGTGGTGTTTTTGGCGGCGGCGGCCGCTAGGCAAGGCCGGGGATCGGCGGCCTAGTGCGGGGGGTGGTGGGAGGAGGCGAGCGGGTTTTCCCCGCTACACCCATGTGGGAACCAGCCCCGGGATTTAATTTGCAGACGAGGTGGGCACAAAACCAAGAGCAAGGGGCCGAGGGGTGGGCAGCGTCACCCCACCACCCTCTCCTCACACTGCAGTGCCCCTCGGGCAGGGCCCGGTGCGCTGGAGCAGGAGGAAGAGTGGCCTGCAGTACTTACGGTGTTATGTGTGGGGCACAAGGCTGGAGGGAGTGAAAAATGGGGTTATGGGCACCGAGGTGGTCTCTTGAGGCTTTGGCCACTGCCTCTGACACCCTCCTGGGGTAACCTTATGCTAAGTGCTCTTATTTTCAGCTGGGGGTGAGGGGTTTGTCACCACCTCACCCTGCATTCACTGGAAGTATTGCTGGGTGAAGCTGGTGGCACCTGGATCAGCTGCCCTGAGAGTGCCGGGGGCAGGAGTGGGGTGCTGGGATGTGGGAGAGTGGACACAGAGGTACTTTTGGGTGGCCTGTGTGTGGACGGGCAGGGTAGTCAGAGCCAGTGGGCACACTGTGGTGGCAGGGACTCAGAGCTGATGGCTGTGAGGAGTGTTCCAAGCCCAGGCAGTGGGGCTTGACCGAGAACAGCTGCAGGAGCAAGTGGGAGCAGACCCATTCTTCTGCACCACTGAGGTTGCCAAACTGCAACCACTGAAAGACTCTCATGTTGTAGACTAGTACATCCTGGAGTCTTTTGCCTGGAGGAGAATGCACACAGCCTGGGACTGAGCTCCTATCTCAGCTCTACAACCATGCCATTTTCATTCTGGTGCGCTTATTTCTGGCTGAAATGTTATACTCAAAGCCTGGAAGAACATCTAGTGTGAACTCATTGCCATCCCAGAAATACAGTGTGAAAAACTTTGCACAAATTCAGCTCTAGCAGGGTTGGGAATAACACCCAGGTCCTTGATAAGGTAAATTCTAGACTTTTGGTTCATCTCATAGTGCCTCGTGGAGCGTATCAGTTTGTGCTTGAGTCACCCTGTTTACTGGCTTGTGCTTCCTTCTCAAGGCAAGAAAACCATTTTGCCTGTCTGCACCACTTCTGTCCAGAGAGTAGTTTGTAACTCATTGACAAACTCTGAATAAAGTCTTTTCTAGATGCTGGACCAAAGAGGATAAACATCTCCAGACTGAAAGGATAAGAACTTTGTAGTGTGGATATAAATACTCTGGATTCAAACTCTGCTGGTGATTTGAGCAGACAAGTCTGGACAGACAGATTTTTGGGGGGGGATGGGCGCCTTAAACATACTGCTTCATTTGACGTTTTCTGCTGTGTTTCTAAGAATATTCGAAAGATTGAGAAAACAAAAGCTAAACAGGCTCTGTGCTTAACATTAATTATGCAGTAGCCGTGGAATGGTGTGCAGCAGAAGTGTTGCATGTACGGGTGGTTGGCTGCGTGTTGGGTTTGCCGATGTAACCTGTGTGTGGCTTGGTCTGAGGGTCAAATGAGACACGGTGAGGAGGTTGGAGCAATGAGGGGACACAGAAGTGACCAAGTTTGCTGGAGGGGTGGCAGGGAAGAGGTGTGAGAAGCAAAAGAAGGGGTGCGAACGGTAGGCTTCAGCCGCGGTGGGGCAGACAGGGCAGGGGAGAGGTCTGCCACCCAAGGAGGAGGGTGGAATCACATTTAAAGGGAAAGGTGGTTGTTCCCGAGAGATGCGAAGGATGTTGTTAGGGCAGCAGCATGTGGCGTGCATTTTGAGGGTGTTGCCATGAAGAGATGAGTCTTATGTGCAAAGTCGTGACATAAGCTTGAAGGTGTGATGGAGCTTTAGCAGAGAAAGCTGGTCACCCATTTGCAAGGGGAAGGGAATTCAGGGCAGTATCAGGGAGCAACAGTCTGGAGGGGTGATTAAGCTTCTGGTTTATGTCTAAAGAATCAGTGAAGGTCTTCAGTTGCAGAATGTTCACTGTGGAAGATGAGGGTAGGACTGCAGAGAGTAAATGGCATGCATAGCGCAGAGGGTTTTTTTTAATGCAGGTCTTGTTGTGGGACTTAACAGAGATGGAGCAGCTTGGTCAGCCACGCACATGAAGCAAGGACAGAGATATGCATGTTGGATGTGGTGGCAATGGTGGTGAGGAGAACAAAAGCAGAAGGGAGCTCCAGCAGGAAAGGAGAGTTGGGTAACTCTAGGAAGCAGACAGTCCGGAGCCTTTCGCTGTCGTCCTTTGGCTCCACTCCCCTTTTATTCAGTAAGGTTTGAATACCCTTCTCTACGGGCAAGCAGCAGTAACCAGCTCTGTGTGTAACACATGTCCACGTCCTGCTGGTGTGGTGTTTTAGCAGTGGGGTGAGGACAGGTACTGATCTCCCCTCCTTGCAGTAGTGTTTTAAAAGTTGAGCTCAGAAGCAGAGGTTGAAGTAGGCTGTGCATCTCAGAGGCTTTTCAAGGTGATCTGTTTTGTGGCCATACAGAATTGTGAAGGTGTGCCACAGGATTTTTGGAGTGCAGCCATTGTCTTTGTGGTGACTAGCCAGTGTTCAACTCTTCTCCCCACAGTCGCCAATAATCTTCCCATTTCAGCAGACTGTGGGCTGCCACTTTTCTTCCCTGACTTTTGTTCTCTCTAGCATGGCTCATGTCAGGGAGCAGCAAGAGCAGGGCTGCTTCTCTGGGGAAGATAAGCTAGGAGCTGAAGGTGCTGACAGCCACAGTAACTGGGTACAGTCCTACCACATCTGAAGAATGCAGGCAGAACAAGATGCTGATAGCAGGGGTCCGTCAGCATTCCCAAAGAAGATGAGGTGGTGAATTGGGTCCACCCAGAAAATCCAGCAGTAGGAGACGGTGTCAGAGAAAGGATTGGGGGCGAGCCGCCTGCAGTGTAGGTCCGAGATTTGTCGAGGAGATAGGACTGACGACAGGTCCGCATGCAGTATAGCTCAGACAAGGCAGTATGCCTGGACCTGAGCTGCGGTGGAGCTCATGGACCATGGGCAGAGGGTATGTGGGTGGGGTTCAAGGGGAGGCTGTTTGAGGCATTTCAAGCCTGTTATTGCACTCAAGAACCAGACAGTGTTACTGTTTTGCCCTCTCCCCTTCCCATCCAGTTTCTCTTCTGTAATTTCTTATGGTAGCTCTCTTCCCCACCGTTGCCCCTGGTAGCCCTCACAGTTCTCCTGGAGTGCTCTAGGGTTGCTCTGTCCTCTGTCGTGCTTCTCCCTGCTGTCTATGTGGAAATGATTCCTACTGCTTCTTTCACCTTGCCTATTTTCTCTTACTTCTTCTGTCTTTGCAGACTTTCATACAAGGGGAAATATCAAATGAATTATCTCTGTCTCTTTTTCTACCCCTCAAGACTGTCTGCCTGTAGTGTTAGTGATCATATTAACCTCACAGTCTCCTTGCTAAATTTCCTTCTTTCTTCCTGATTGCTCGTTATCCAGGCTATTTATAAATCATTCCAGGCCTTCTGTTGGTGTTGTGCTGAAGTCTACCTGCTTTTCTCCGTTGCTTCGGTTAAAAGCCCTTGTAAAGGTGCTGATCATCACTCACCTTGTCTGTTGGCTTTCCCTTTCCTGCTGCACTGCCCATCCTGTTCCAAATGCAGCTGCTTAAAATGTTTTGCCTGCTGCTTGGACCAGATTGCTCTCAAGTTTAATGTCTGATGACTTACAAATGGCACAGTGTCACTTTCAAGCTATTGCTTTATTGTGCTACCACTTCTTTCAGGTCTTTTTCTTGCTCCTAACTTTCCCCCTTCCCCCAAATCTCCTTCTTGGTAAAGGGCAGGTATCAATTCTTCTATATTTTGGATGGCACAGAGCACAATCAATAAGGGCTTGCTGAGTTGTCAGGATTGATTTTCATGTACTTTAAAGGTCCCTTCACCCTGTTCCAGATTGAGTGTGCCATAGATACTGTAAGATACCTTAAAATGACAGGGATGGTCTCAATGTAAAAAGGAGCTGGGCCATAATGCTCTCAAAGCTGTTGTAGTGTAGAGTTAGAGAAATTACTTATGTTTTTCTCATGATCTCTTCAGAGGTGATCACAGGCTGGGAAGGCACAGTGTCGTTAGCTCCATCTCATCTCAGTGTTTCTGGGCCTGCTACCTTTGTCGCCAAGTTACCATCCCTCAAATGCTGAGCATTGCTTGTGATCACAGCTGGTTGATGGCAAGACTGGGAAATTTGCTGTTGCCAGCAACTGTATTTTGCCTCCAAGTGCCATCCCATTTCCCCTTCTTTATCCTCTTCTTGTGCAGCAGACCTTGGAGAGACGTCTGGCGGAGCCATTCCAAGATGTGCTTCCATACTGCAGGGGATGAAGCTCATGTATCTAGTTGTATAATTCAAACCCATTTGAGTTGAGAAAAGGGATGTTATTCCAAAATGGCTCCATCCACTTATTTGTCTGTGCTTACAGAGACCCAGACTGGATCTGGTCAAATGCAGACATGTTACTCTGCCCATTTGTGTCCCTGACTAGGTGAGGATAACTCTCTCTTGAGCCATCCTCAGGCACTGCCCACTCCAGTCTCAAACACTGTGGGATGGGGCTCTGTTCCCTCTCTGTAGGAGCATTCCCAAGTCTGTGCTGCTCTTGCCTGCTGATTTTCATCATGGAATTCCCATTGCATAGATTCATGGCTGCCCTTTTATGTGGCCCACAGCAAGCAATTCCATCTCCTTCCTTTGCATGTTTCTTTGTGATATGTCTCTGTATACAGTATATAGATGACTTGTTTCATATGCCCTGCAATAAACCAGTTTAAATCTGGCCCAGATAAATAGTGGTCAGAATTCCTTATCATGGGAGGGGCCTAGCGCAAATTCCTGAAATGCCTGCCAGTGCGGAGGAAATGTTGATTTTTTTTCTTTCCCTTTTCCTAGAAGGCAGCCATGATAACAGTTGGTTCCCATTGCTTTGTTTACTGGCAGCCTAAGTAGAGAGCTCAATCTGAAGTAATTCGTCTTTGCCCGTGTATCTTGGTGGTGGCATGTGAGAAAAAGCAGACACTTGGTACTGAGCTGCTTGCTGTTCTGTATCTGCAGCATGGATAAATCATGGACTTCGGTGTTCAGGGCATCTGGTCTGGAACGTTTTGTTAGTAGTAAATTCAGGCACACACACAGAATGCTGTGCTGCTTAATTGCCAGCAAGACCTAAAATGACTCATTTTGTGTTGTTTCTTTTTATTCTTCCTCTGCAGCAATTATAATGGAGAGACAGAAGAGAAAACAAGAAATAGAGAAAGGACTTCAGTTCATTCAGTAAGTGGACAACCTCATTGTTTCCTGTGGCTTTGGAAGCAGTTATCTTTGTACCAAAGACTGCAGGAAGTGAGTGCATCCTATTCACTGATTTTGGGTCTGCTGCATAGGAAAGAGATATTTTTCCTAAGGATTTTCACTGTGATTCTTCAGGGTGCTTCTTGTCCTGCCAGCTCTCTAAACTTGAAATTCTATCATTGTAATTTCTTTTGGTTTTGCTCTTCACTGCAGTTCCAGGATGATCTTTATAGTCAGCATAGCACCAATAGTACTTGCACCTTCTACTTCATCTTCAGCATGAAGATCTCAAAGCGCTCTTTCAACAAGGTTATCCCACCTTTCTTGGGAAGAGAGATATTGCCTCTATTTTGTAGGCGGGGAAAGCAAAGTAAATGACTTGCCAGGTACCCCATATGGTGCCTATAGGAGAAATAGATGACCTGGGCTCTTTTACAGTTGCCAGCCTTGTAGGTGCTCAGGTAAGTCTTCTGTGAATATCATGTGGCCTTCTACAGCTTGAAGTGATTGCTTAAGTAATAGTTGTAAGTCCAAGTACTTCCTTATAAAGTACAATAGTTTTTTTTGCCTCCAGTATTTGAGTTTGCAAAGGCCTCAGACTTGGGTCCAGGTTGCGTGGTGAATAACAAAACAGCAAGATTTTAATCAGATTGGCTTGGGATCTCTTTTAAGGTCTGCTTTGAGTCTGCATTTAT
Source organism: Amazona ochrocephala (assembly GCA_039720435.1). Classification (NCBI taxonomy): domain Eukaryota; kingdom Metazoa; phylum Chordata; class Aves; order Psittaciformes; family Psittacidae; genus Amazona; species Amazona ochrocephala. The sequence goes on from CM077880.1 coordinate 82,159,071, forward strand.
TGTAGCTGAAATCTGTGCCTCTACAATAGGGGAAAAAAAAAAGCCAAATCTTCCATGTTGCATATTTATATCTTGTAGCGTGGCAGTGATATTTTCCCCCAGTCTGAGACTGCATGGGGCTGATAACCCAGTTTCAGAGAGGCAATTGTGAGGTTTATTTTGGTAACATTTATAAAAATGCTCAATATTCCTGAAAAGATGATAATTCAGAAATACAGGGTGTTGCTCATGCTTCTGGAGTGTATCTTGAACTCTGAACCAGGGGCAGTATCATTTGTTGGCTTGTTTTGATGTGAAAGAGGTAGTCCCATTTTATGAGCAGCATGAATGTTTCTTGCAAAGCCATGGCATTTCCTATACTTGATTTTAAGGAGTAGATGATGATTAGATGAGATGTATTTCAAAAGTGAGGAGGGCTATGGGAGGTGTGAAGGATTTCTCTGAAGCCTATTGTTTTCTCCTTGAAGAGGAAAATTAAATATGTGGACCAAGCCTGGATGACTTGTCTGGTCTGATCTGAAGAGTGGTCCTTTCTTCTTAGTCTCAGTGTTGTTGTGGGGTAGGTGTTATCCACACAGCACTGCCAGTTCTGTGGCAGAGCCTAGCAGCCTTGGCTAAGACAGCTGGAGTTAAGTGGCCTCCGACACCTGCATTGTTTTCTCCTCTCCTTTTGTGGTGTAAACCTAAAGGTATGTGGCTAAGTTAATGTGGAGGAAAGTGATTGCATTTGTCACTGTATATCTTTAGTCTCACAAAGGATTTGAGGAGGTCTTGGAGCTGCAGTCTGGTGTCTCTCATTAGAGCCAGATGTACTTAAAATACATTTGTATTCTTCATGACAATCTCTCATGGGACTTTCTCAAAGTTGTTTTTTTTCAGTTGTCTCTCTGAAGGCACATTACAGATGATCATGTGTGTGCAGGAAATAGCTGAGAATATGATTCCTCTAGTCCCAAATCCCTTTGGGACCTGACTATCTCTTGACACTACTTTGGCCATCACCAAGCGTAGTCCTCCCTAACTGTTCTCTTTGCTTCAGCTGTCTTTGAAGTGATAAAATGTTCAGTTCCTCACTGAGGTCAACAGCACAGGACCAGAAAGATGATTTCATCACCAGACAAAAGCCCTTGTTTGCATGGATGCCTGTTTTATGAGCATTTTCTTTCTTTTTCAGGTCCACTTTACCCCTAAGCCAAGAAGATTATGAGGTAATGAAGAACTTGTTTTCTGAAGTTGGGAGCCCCCTGGTTAGCAAGATTTGTTCTGTTGCACAGCTATTGCTTTACATACCAAAAGTGGAGAGCGTGGAATGGTCTGTCACAATTTGTCTGTAACGTAAAGTTCTAAGGTTCTGACAATGACAGCTGTCAGGAAAAAGAGAAGACGCTTGAATATTCAAGAAGAAAGGAGATTTGACTGCATTATTCTCCTCTAACCAGGAGACTGATGTTTTAAAGGAGGATGGGGAGGCAGGATAATCTTAGTGGAAAGGAAGTTTCCAAAAACATATGGAAAGGAATGGGAAATTGGTAAGCCTCTCCTGTCTCTGAGTAGCCACTCCACTTCAGTCTCTTTGCTCTCTCCCTGCTGCCCAGGCCTTTTTGCAGAAGCTGGTGAGAAACCTGTTTGCAGAGGGCAATGATTTGTTTAAAGAGAAGGATTTCAAGCTTTCGCTCGTGCAGTATGTAGAAGGTCTGACTGTGGCCGATTATGCAGCCTCCGATGAGGTGACCATCCCAAAGGAGCTCCTGTGCAAGCTGCATGTCAACCGAGCTGCCTGCTACTTTGCCATGGTGAGTGCCTTCCCAAAACGGGGCAGGGTGAATGTTGTGATTGCATTGCCATTCAATTGGAAAAGATGTCAAGAGGGGTTTCAACTGGTTTTGTCCACTCCCTATTCCAACACTGGAGAAAATGATGACACGGAACACTCTGGTATCTCCCCAGTATTGCACTGTGTCTTATGAGACCTGAGGAAGGACGTGAAGGAGAGGGGGCCAGGCCTAAGGTATTGGTCCTTGTTGGTGACGAGCTAGTATGATCCAGTGCTTTCCAGTACTGCCAAGTACTCTGGAATACTGTTTGAGCATTGCTCTGGAGGCGCCTGCCTCCTCACATGAGGCACTAGAAGATGATGAGAAGGCTTTGGGTCTTTCTTTTGGTCTGGAACTTTCGGCATACACAAGGAAAAGCATTCTGAAATACTTAGGCTATAAAAGGCTGTGTGCTTCCATTTTCCTAAGGAATATAACAGCTTTCCTTTATGCTGTCCTGGGTTCAGCAGTAGCAGTCATTATTCTGCTTAGTAGCTGGTGCAGTGCTGTGCCTCAGCTGATTCAAGGTGGTCTCTTCCATGCAGGGCTTATATGAGAAGGCACTGGAAGACAGTGAGAAGGCCTTAAGTCTTGACAAGGAGAACATCCGAGCACTCTTCCGGAAAGCCCGCTCCTTAAATGAACTTGGAAGACACAAAGAAGCATATGAGTGCAATAGCCGATGCTTGCTGTCCCTCCCACATGTAAGTTTTTGACATACAAATCAGTTTGCTTTCTGTGGCTCACCACCTTCCTCCTCCATAACATGCTTAGAATGAGGCCAGAGGATGGTGAAAAAGGAACCTTGGCATGTTCCTGGGAACATGTTATACCTAGAAATTCTGTCTCTCTGACTCAAAGAAGATATTTGACCTCCCATGTTTCTTCAGTCCAAGTTACCCTCTATGGATAGTGCCAGCCAGAGACAAACAGGTTTGGTGGCCTATTTGTGAAGAGCAAAACCCTACACTAACAAAATGTGAACTAAGGCCGTGGAAATATTTTAATTAGCTTGGTTTATATGCCTAATGGGAGTGACTAGGAGCATGGGACAAATGGGAACTGGAGCACTGGGAGGAAAACATGCATACTTTTACTGTGTTACATAAAAATGTCTCACATTTTACTTGCTGATTGCTAAGGCAAGCTGATAAAGCTTTTAATTTCTGAGGGACATGCAAAGGTGTCCTTGACATCACATGTCGTGTTTATTTTTGTATTCACAGGTGTGTAAATGTCTGCATTCAGAGGGGACTGTCTGCATGTACGAGGCCCTAGATATTTTCCTGACAATGCTTTTGTTGCATGTCCTTTTAGGACAAGTATTGAGCAGGAAAACAGACTGTGATTAGATAGATTCTAGTGACCACTGGTTGCCTTTGCTAAATTTGGTTCTGATCAATCACAATAATACAAGAAAAATACATCTACTTCAGCAGGAGAAGTTAATTTGCCTTTATTATTGGTGTTACAGAAGCAGTCTTTGGAAGCCTTGTTAGCAACTAGTTACTTTTTTTGTAAAGCTTGTAAATTCTGGTTTCTTCGACTTGGCAAAATAGGGTGACCAGAACATGTTAAAGGTGTCATGTTAGTTGGTTTGCTTTAAACAAACCCTTTTAAAAGCAAAGCCATCTAGTATAAGTGTTCATGTAGAGCTGTATTTCGCATTGCAGTTGAGCCACTTCAAACTTCAGGTATTAAAACTTCAGGTGATGAAGGACTTGCCACTCAGTTGACTCACGGTCCAGCAGAGTTAACTTAGTTTCCAGAGGTTTCCAGTGTGGTGAAGTTGATACTCCTCAGCGGTATGCTTTTTTTGGCATGGCATGTTATTTTTTAGGGTGTTGGAGGACAGCATATTGCACACCCTTGTTGAGCATCCCCTCATTTAGGTGGGATGTACGTAGTAAGTGCCTGAAGGTGGCATTTGTCTGAGGGAAGGGAAAGCTAAAGGAAGATCTTGGGGATGGCAAAGAGCGAATAACCCCCCTCCCCAAACCTGAGGCCTCCTGACAAAAAGGACAATGATTAAGCATGAGTTTTTGGGAAGAGAAGTGGAGGCAGTCTAGAGAGAAATACATCTTGACCTTGTCCAGGAATCTGAGAAGCCATCTCAGTGTTATGTTGGCATCTGAAGTTGGATAGGGTGAGCCGGGTCGGCATGAGTATGAGATCAGTGTAAAGAAATTACATCAGAGGTCATTCTGGTGAGTTTTTCACAGGGAGCAAGAAAATGGCTGATTTCGGAAGACACATGAGAGTGTTTGGAAAGGGAATCAGCAAAGGCAAACAGAGCAATGAAAACGTGGTTGGTGTTAGAAAGATCTGAGAGGTGGAAGAAAGAGTGACCATGAGATTTAACCAAGAAGTCTCTGGAGGGTGTGAGGACAGTTTCAGAAGGTGGTGCAATGCTGAAGGGGTGTCAGAGGGGGAGAGGAGAAGAAATGGACAAAATTTTGTCTTAAGTGAGGTAAGAGAAGATGGTGACAAGACCAATTTTGAGGGTGTGCGGGAGCAAGTGCCGTCATAAAGTGGCACTCCAAATTGAAGGGAGAAGTTACTGATACTGTGGGCTGGAAGAACCAGAGGCTAGTGAGGGGTTGAAAGGCAAAGGATGAACCTGCAGGTAGAAGGAGGTTGGAAAGACCAGCATAGCAAGTAGGGAGAAGAGAGCAAGCTTCAACGTAGGAGATGCTGGGACAGGAAGGAGGAATATCACGAGATGGGCAGATATTTTTTTCTGCTTTGAAGAAACTGTAGAAGTACTCTAACAGAGAGAAAGAGGAAAGCAGAAGGAAAGAGTTGCTGCTGATAAATTAGTGAAGAAGGTTATGGCAGGTTGTTAGTCCAGATGGAACTGGAGAGGGTGGAGAAGGGGAATGGAGCATGGCCTGGAACTTTGTTTGAAGCCCACAGTGGTGTGTGAGTGGGCATGGGCAGTGAGCAGGGAGGATGGTAAATGGCACGTGATAAGGAAAGCAGAAGGATCTGTTGAGGCAGTTTAACCAGAGCCAGAGGCAGTGAAAATGCCTTGTAGCTAATAAGTTGGAAACTGAGACTTGGTTTCAGCTTTAAAAACAAACAAACAAACAAGCAAAACAGGCTGGTGAATACTGTCTGTGTATCAAAACTGATTGTTAACTCTGGCTGTCAGAGAGGGAAGGCATGCAGGCTCCTTCCTGGACATGGAGACCTTGTGGAAGTTGTGTCAGCCCCCAGCAGCCAGCCATGGCAGCCCCTCCATCTGTCTTGCCAGCAAGACTCAAGAGCCCTGTTTGTGGAGAGTGAGTGCTTTCTTGGAAGCAAACACTTGATTCTGATTTTCTGCAGCATCAAAAGAGTGTTGGGGAGAGCTCCTGGTGCAACCTCAAAAACTCAGCGGGACTGAATGACAAGAGCTCTTTAGGTCTGCATTTAACTCTCCTAGGGCTGCTGTGGCAATTGTCCACCAGCTTCTGTCTGCAAGTGAGGCTTCCTGGTGCAGCCCAGTGTGCATAACTGCGTTCCTGTTTATTTCATTGTGCATGCCACAGAGGCAAAACTGAAAGTGTCCTGCCAATGGTTTTGTCCCCAGGATGAAAGCGTCACGCAACTGGGGCAGGAGCTTGCCCAGAAGCTGGGACTGAGAGTTCGCAAAGCATACAAAAGACCTCAGGTATGACTTCTTTTTTCTTATAGGCTATTCTTTGTCTTTTTCAGATTTACTTTTGGAAATGTGGTAGGTACTGCTCTGCAGTTACAGACATATGTACCATGTAGTCCCTCTAGCATGCTGCTGGCTACCCTACTTGTCCTGACCCTCTGACTCACTTTGCCTTGATCCATTTCTAACCCCATTTCTGTCTACTGCCAGGATGTTCACTGCGTCCCCAGCTAAACCAGGCAGAGCTGGGCTGGTGCTGCAGGAGAGGCCTCCGGTGCACTGGAAGCCTGTGTTTTTTTGGAGGAGAGGGACATATAGCCTGATCCCAAAGAAGGTTTTGCATTACAGACCTTTCCCTGTTATGGGATGAGGAGGGTGGAAGCCTCTGCTATGTTGTAGTGCCATGGATCATGAAGGGTTCCTGCCCCATATCTAGGCATAAACTTTTTTTGTGGTGGGGGAAAGGCCTCTGCTTTGGGAGACCAGGTACACATCTGGTCAGATGCTAGGAAAGAAGGCAGCAAATACCAAGTCGTGGGTACAATTAATTTATGCCAGTGGCTGAATCTGTAACTTGGCTCTGCAAGGAAGTGCTGCTGTGGCTGTAGTGCTGTTGCTGTTTTAATGTATACCCTGGGATGGAGCTAGAGGGCGTTAGGCCTCTTGGAAATTCACTCTTGCACAAAGCTGCCCCGGTCTTGTAAAATCCCAGCACACATTTTCAGGAGTAGGGAACATTAAATAGTAGTCGAGGCGTACATTTGTGTTTGCATCCTCAGCCGCATGCACAGTGGTGTGTTAAACAGGCAGCGTGTTCCATCTCAAGAGGGGCACCTTTGCAGTATGTTCTGAAGTGACCAATCACTTGGGCATCCAGTTTGCAGAAAAGCTTTTGGAGTAAATTTGGCCGTAGCATCTTATTTCTCTCCCTGACCAAACACACCTGTGGTTCACCAACCCCAAAAAAATCCTTGTCGTTGTAGCAGCTCTCACACTCCAAAATGATTCTGTCTCAAAGAAAGGGAAGTTTTATGCAGAAATACTTTTTGTAGCTGCTCCCTGTGTTGGCCTTGCCACCTTTTCGCTGCTGTCATGTTACTCAGTTGTGATGGGCTTAAACCACCTGTATGTCAGAAAAATAAATGAAAAGCTCCAAAATGTTTTTTGTTAGTTGAAATGTAGCGCTTGGTATTTTGACAACACCTTGCTATCTCTTGGTTTGACTTCCAGCTTTCACTCCAGTGCTGTAATGCCTTCCCAAAGTAGTAATTTCTTGATGAAAAGACAAAAACTTCTGTTTCTTGGGGAAGTTGTTTTGCTTCCTGATTGTGTATTGGATGTTGTGTTTTGCACTGAGGTGTCCAGAGCTAATATATGGCCTTTCAGTGTTCAGAAGTGTCACAGTGGTATGCCTTTTGGGGGGGACTGTTATGTAAGGGCAGTGCCTGGAAGGAAACCTTATTATAAGCCAACTTTGCCTCATTTAGGAGCATTCATAGGCTGTCTCTGTTTTAAGATCTCTCTCTTCCTTGCAGCAGGAATTGGAAACATTCTCCTTACTCAGTAATGGCACGTCAATCAATTTATCAAACCAGGTAGAGTTTGCATTGTGTGGTTGTCACTGTTCATGTCACTGTTACTAGAATGCTTCACAGATTTGTTTTATGTCCCAATTTATAACTGTCGTTTAGGATTTAAATGTGTTAATGAGTGTGTTCCACTTTTAAGGAATATTGCCAAGGAAATTAATTTCTTTGAAAGTACCTCTCATTTCTTTGAAAGTACTTCTCATGGCAACATTTTTTATGTTGGTAATTAGGTTGCTGAAGATGGTATTTTCCTTAGTTATTGTGAATGTTTGCTTTCTCTTGCATTTTAAACAAGTTTTAGTTTTCAAGTTTTTATGTAGTTAGGGCAATGCTAAGTATAAGTCAGAAAGTGCAGGTGCTGAAGAAACACACAAAATGAAATGATGCCATGTACCAAGCCAGGTGCATACAGTTTATGTATTCTTTGTGTTGTACTTCACACCGCTCTTTCAAGCAAACAGACTTTGAAACTGTAAAAGTTGTCATTTTGTACAAGATGGGATGCTAAAGAATTAGCTTAGCTCCCACCATTCAGCGGCTTGCCTTCACATCTTTCTAGGAAAGACAGCTTTCTTTAATAGCTGAGCCAAGCTTTTAATTTGCAGATATTCCCTTTTGCAATAAATGAAAACAGTGCAAAAACTAGAAGTTGCAAAAACTATTGCAGTAGATGCAGCATCTCAAGATTAATGCTGTACTTGTGTCTTTAAAGCTTAAGTTGAAGGCACGCATACTTACCTCTGTTTATGTTTCTGTAAAATATGAGCTCATTTTATTCCTTGCCTGGAGCTCCAAGTCAGCAGTTGTCTTGGAGGAAACCATTTCCTGTTTTGAGTTTGCTATAAATTGCAAATTGTTAAATTGCAAAATATGTGAACTGAGAAAAGGAATGTTGTGTAAGATCAGGCTATCAGATCTTACACAGCATGGGACTGACTGGTTGATGTGTCCTGGGACTCGGGGCACAGCGTTCTCATCCACACATGAAAAACCTTATTCTGTGTACAGATTTGCTCACATGGTTGGATATTGTGCAGGGCTGGTATTGCTTTGCAGCAGCAGGGTTTGTCCACTGCTGGAGGTAGAAATGAATAGGGTCCTAGGGTTAATGGTCTCTTAAAGTTTGTTGGGTTTAATGCTCTTGCACTGAAAGAGGCCATAAAGGAAAAGAAGGGGCCAGATGCTTTTAGGAGTAGTAAAGAGTCTCATCTGTGAAGTCTGAATATCTTTTTAAAGATGAATATCTGGTAATGTTTTTCTCTCTCCTTTCCTACACTGTTTTTGCAGACCACTTCTAATGGATTGGGCTCAATAGATGACATTGAAACAGGTAAAGACATCTCTCTCTCATTTTTGTGGCTTTGGTAAGGTATCTCACCAGGCTGGCGGGCCTGAGGGGCTCATTGTCATTATTTGTGTCTCTTCTGTGCACTCCTGGCTTTGGTAACTAGGAGGAGGAAAAGGTGGTGGGAAGCAGGAGTGTTTTTCCTGCAGAAAAGCTTTTTGTCCAGGCCCAGTGGGAGACACATCTGGGAACTGAAAAGGTCTGCTGAGGCACACAGTTCTCTCCAGTTGTGCTTTCTTAAAGCTGGGCTTGGCAAAGGTCCTGAAAATGCTCCTAGGCAAAACAGGACAGATAAAGTGAAGTTGAGGTTGTAGGCAGCTGTCAGTGCTCTGAGCACAAATGGTCCTCCAAGATGCTGAGGTGGAGGAAAATCAAGGGAGTTTGGAGGGACCCAGGAAGAGCTGTGTTCAAATTAGGCACCCAGAAGGAGAAGAAGGAGGGCTACAGGGTTGCTTTTCTCATGCTTGGAAACAAGTGACCTTAACTCTGCCCCTGTAGAAAGGCTTCTTATGTGCTTTGCCCTTTCTTGTGTGCTGGAGCATTGAACTCGTGTCTCTGAGCACATCAGTCTTCATTTCTTTGAAAGATGGCTCTCTGTGTGTGAAGGTAAGTGTGAAGACTTATCACTGCAAGTAGCAATTGCTCTTTATAGAACAAAAATAATTTCATTATTTGAGTGCTTTGGAAAACATGTTAGTTCCCTGTTGAATATCAGCTCAGTAGCTAAATGCTATGTGCAATCTTGAGTCCCAGTTCTGTGAATTAGATCTTTTAGTGCTAAAATGAACTGGACTCCTACTGCAGAGTTAAGAGAGACTGCATCCAATAAGCTCTTTACCTAATCAGGATTTGGCGTAAGAGCAGCATACCACCTTTGTTCAGGTAGAGAGAACCTTTACTGCTAGGAAATCTTTTCAAAAGCACTGAAATTACGTGGTATTCCATTGCCCTCAGAGCAGTGTGCCACCAGGAGGGCTGTGCATGCTGAGTACCTTGAGAGTTTCATATTCAAAGCTTTTCTAGCAAGGGCTTTTTGTTGTTGGTTTGGTGGTTTGTTTTTGAGATGCAAACTCCTGAAGCCCTTTCCCCCATGCTTTGCTTGAAGTCATCTGGTTAAGTCAGCCTGGCCCTGCACAGATCATGGCTCAGATGGCCTTTGGTCAGATAATGCACTTAGGGAACCACTGCTGGTTTGGGAAGCAGAGCTAGAAACAGAGCTTTTAGAAGTGCTGTACTTGCCCCTCTGGGACAAGCAAGTGTATGGCCAGAGAAGCTACCAAATGGGGGGCATGGAATGAGAGATGGAGGAGCAGATGGACAAGACTTATTGCGCTTATAATAATACAAGGGGCTTAGTGTTATGGGAGTGGTAGAAATCAAGGGGAGTCAGGTGTATGCCTGTGAGCTGCCCATCAAAGAAGGCTAGTTTATTTTCTTAAGATGGAGCAAACATTAGGTGAATGCAGGAGGTGCGTGAGCTTTCTGGACGGAGAGTATGTGAGACGTGGGTATGGTGGCTGGTGAGTAAGGTCAGCAGATGGGGTATCCCGAGGAAAGCAGGAATGGGAAAGGAGGGAGAGGTGAAAAGATTGGACGGCAGGGAATGGGCAGAAATGACTGAAGAAATGACAGCATTTGTGGTCAGGAAGAGGGGAGCAGACATCTCCCCTCTGCCCCTTAGAAGTAGTGGAACCTGTTGGTCCCTGCTCTTCTCGCCCTGGACTGCACTGAGCTGTGTGTATGGGTCCCATATCATTCTTTGCCTTTTTGTTGTGCATTCAGCTATTTCAGGGTCTTGAGCCTCTTAGGGTGTGTGAGAGCCTTTTTCCTCTGCTCCCCAGTCTGAGTGGGAACTGGAGGGCCTCTTTCATTCTTCAAAGAAGGTCTGAACTTCCGCATCCTTTAGGGCCTTGTCATTGTGAACCCTTTTGCTCCCCCCTGCACATGATCCTGGAGGCATCTGGATAATACTTCAGATTTAAACATCTGAAAAATGGGAAGGCGCAAGCCGTTCCTTTGTACTGAGGGAAATCTGGCCGAGCTAACAGTGATGAGGCCATCACCAAGCAAAGCTCAATGGCTGGCTCCTGAGCACAAAGGGAGATGAGCTGAGAGAAGCCAATGCAAAGAGGGCTTGCGGTTGGAGCTGAGCTTGACTTGAGGGGCAGCTGCAAAACTAAGGACGTTTACAGGCTTCCTTTGAGCTGCTGCTGCCTGTGGGGAATGTTTCCAGCTGCAGCACTGAAAACTTGTGCTGGATCCCATAAGGTACAGCATGCACTTTCCTTCGATTGCATGCATGAGGTTGTGGGGAGGGCTCTGTGTCTATCCCTTGCTGCTTCCCCCTGCTTTCCCTGTCTTTTGTCATGGCTCTGCCTCCAGTGCCTTGCATAGTGATCTTGGCTGTGGTTCATCCATGTGGACCACTCACAACAAAAGCCAGAGGAAAGGTGGCAGGGTGTGGTGGTGTGTTCCTGGTGGGGTTAGGGATAAGGGGGCCTGCATGTGTCTGTTCTCTCTGCTGTTGTTCTGTTCAGGACTTGGAGGTTTGCAGGAGCTGCTGATCCTCTGAGCTAAGAAGGGCAGCGACAGTCTGCAGTCAGTGAGCATGCAGTGTAGAGGACAGCAACACAGCTCACTCACCCAGTCCCAGCTAGAAAGGGATGGCTGAGTTCTTGTGGGGGCTGTGTGAGCAGAGCTTCTATAGACAGGATGCAGCATTTCTCCCTGGATCAAGATTTGTGTCTTGGAAGCTTGTCTACTTGCTTTCCCATTCTTAGCAATCTTTCTAATAAAAGCTATTGTCTGTCCTTCCAAACCTTGCCTTGCTTATAGCCTTAGACCATCATAGCTATGGTGCAGACACTGCTGTGTGGATTGAGAAAGTTGCATCTTTGTCTTACTTCTTTTCTTTTATTCCAGGACATCTGCACAGGGGCAGAATTAAGGTAGTTTGGGTGTTTGGTTTGAGAGCCGCAAGTGTAACGCTGCATTTTCTGAATTTCTAACATTTGAACTTCTTTTGGGTTTTTGACCTTTATTTTTTTGAGAATAAAGTGCTCTTCTGTGGAGAATATGTGTTTGTAACCTTAACTTCACTTAACAGAGGTTTATATTGCATGGTGGGAACATCTTACCATTTCAGTAATGTACTGGAGAGGCAAGGAAGCCTTAGGGAAAATCACTGCCTCTCTCATGCCCTGATCCTGGTTCATACAAGTTCCCAGGGGATGTTTGTTGCTGAGGTGTTGAGAAGGAGTGTGGGCAGCACCCTCCCACCTGCAGACATCAGGAAGCACTCAAGAGCAGGGCATTTCCTGATGGGTGTTTTGGGAGACCCCCTGTTAGCACAACCTGGTCTGAGTGCCTGATCTCTGACTCCTTCCCAGCAAGACTTTGTGTTTTTTATCTTTTGCCATTTAGGATGCCTGAGGTTTTAGAGAGGGTACGAGTAAGCAAGCTTTCAGCTGGGGTGTCGAAGCTTCAAGGAGTAGAGAAGGCAGTGATCTCTGCCAAATCCATTAGTGAGGACCATTGAAGAAAGCACCAGGTGGTGGGTTACAGAGAAATTGGATTATGTGCCCCAGCCTTTAGTCCTAGACACAGTGAACTCAGTAGCTGCTCAACCACAGGTTTGTGTTTTTCCTAGGTACTGTACATGCTTTTGTTCATGCTTGCCAAATCCTGATAGTCAGTCTGGGCACTGCCCTTTAGAGTGTGTTTCAGCTATCAGTGAGCTGTGAGAGACTGGAAACAAAAATGAAAGGGCATGAACTCTTCAGACCAGAGCCTCTCTTCTCAGAAGATTGGCATACTTGGTTTTTGTGATTTGAGGGAGTTGTACAATATTGTTTTTGTCAGGCTGTGCTCTGCTTGCCCCCTGCAAGAGGCTCTCCTGGGTGACTGGCTCTGTTTCTCCCTCATCATAGACTGCTCTATGGACCTGCAGTGCCTCCCAGCTCCTGTGGCCACCTCCATCCCTGTGAGTGAGGGGCTGGCCCCTTTGCCCTCTGACTCGGATGCAAAGGCCTTGCCTACCTCGCTGCCTGCTGCCAGCCTGCTCCCGTCTCCAGACTGCATGTCCTTGCCAGCGCCTGAGAGCGTGGAGGACTTCACAGATGGGGACATCATTGGGGAAGAACTGGACTCCCTCCTGGACTCCCTCGCCGAAGGATCACCATACCCTCTAGTAAGAGTGGGTGCTGTGAGGGTCCCCTGCTTCTTGTTCCAAACAGGTCCTTGGAGCATGTGAATATTTGTGCTGCCTCTCTCTCTCTTTCTGTCACTCTTTCCTCCTTGCTCTTCCTCTGGCAAAACTCATTCATTCCTTCCTTTACTTCTGCAATCGGCTTGGGGGTATCTAAAGGGCCTGCCTCTAAGCCTGCTTTCCTGTGTTCAGCATCATGGAGCTGTCCCTCAAAAGGTACCCAAGATGGCCGTCCCACACCATCACCTCTCCCCTGGACTTTGGTGGCCATGCAGTTGAAGCAGGCTTGAGCATAGAAATGAGTGTGCTGAAGCAGGAGTGATGGATGTATTTTATACAGTGGGCATGCTCTAATGTCCTTGTATTTTTTGCAGGCTGCATTCAGCCTAAGATATTTGAACAGGTCGAGGAGCTGTAGAGATAATCTATATTCATACTTATGTTGGATTTTGGTTGCCGGTGTTGCTGATGCTATTGTGAGCAAGCTTGAGTCTGGAAGCAATATACTCATATTCATGCAGGACACCTCTTGAGCCAAAAAGCTCAGATGAGAGGTGCCATGAGTAATGGTTGTCAACCTGACCTCAGCACTGCGTGTGCTCAGCTGCGCTGTTTCTTGACCTGAGCTGGTTTAAGGGCCCAGCACATGGCTCTGCCTTGCAGACTGATGAGCTCAGGTAGCCCAACACCTCCACAGGGACCTTGGTCCAGTCCATGTGTGGTGTAGATTGGAAGGTCTGTGGGAAGTCTGCCAGCAAATGGAGCTGCTGGGTGTCCTTTTGTTTCACGCGCTTGAGTGGAAGCCTGTTGCTGTCTGTATTCACTCATTCTCTGCTTGTTCCTAATTTCTGTTTATCCCCTCCCTTCCTGATTCCCCAGTCTCTGGTTCAGGGCACCATTCCTACCAACCTCCCAACAGAGATGCCCCAGCTGATCCCTGTGTTTCCGGGGGGAACGCCACTGCTGCCCCCAGTTGTGACAGCCAGCATTCCTGTCTCCACCCCGCTGCCACCTGCCTCCTTCGGGCTGGTGATGGATCCCACCAAGCAGCTTTCCTCCTCCTCTGTCCTTGATGCCTTCGAGGCCCCGCCAGGAGGAAGTGCCAGCTCCACCTTAGATTCGCTGGATTCCCTGGATCTGCTCCCCTACACAGACTCACGGCTTGATGCCCTGGACTCCTTTGGGACAAGCAGAGGGTCACTGGATGCCTTGGATTCCTTTGCCATTGGTAAGTGCAGGGCTGATGGGGTTTTGTGCTGCTTTAGCTGTGAATGTGTGCCAAAGTTATTTCCTTCAGTGCTGGGGATATCTGTCTACAGCTTCGTCTGCTGGTGCTGCAGAACGGTAGTGTAAATGTAAGGCAGGGAGTTGTCTTGGACAGAGCAACTGAGTGTATCTAGCTCAGGAGTAATGAGAAAGGCTATAGGTGTGTAATCCCAGATAAACAGCATGTGCATGGTGTGAAATCTCAAGAGGAGAAAGGAGCACAAAGGTGCATAATGATGAGTGATGAGATTTAAACTTGGCTTGGTGTCCAGGACACCTCCCTTGGTACAGTTTGCTAGACTATAACATGATTCCTCCAACAACTCTGACATTTTGGACCAAATGAGCAAACTCCTGGTGACGGTTCTAGATGATACATGACCTTGTAGCACCGGGCAGAATGGTAGAGGCTAAGGTGGGTCCCTCACATCTCTTTTTTCAGGGCAGTGAGTGTTCTGTTGCTTGTGGCACTGCACTCTCATGTCACAAGGAGCAAAGTTTTGGAGGACTGTGGCCAAAAAGTCTGTCCCCTCCTGTCCCAAGAGGGAAGGCAGGCTTCTTGACCTGCTTGACCCCAGTATTGGAGTATGTTGTCAGCAGAAGTATTTTGAGAACAGTAGATGTTGGGCAGTCAGGACTTCAATATTCAGATTCACCTCAGCACTGGGCTACCTTGGAGTTGCCACATTGGGAATGCCAGTGCTCAGCAGCCTATACTTGGGTTCAGTAGGGTTTGGGGAGCAAGAAGGCCTTTCCTGGAGTTTTTCAAAGACTTATACTGGTTGTTTGGGGAAAAAAATACAAAATGTTATAAAAGAAATGAAGCAGATGGCTTTAATAAGCGTTTTTTTGGTCTTTTTGTGAGCAAAACTGCCTCTCAAAGTGAAATGATTGTTTTGTGGAGCTCTTTCTCCTTTCTTTGTTCCAGAAGAAACTAGTCCTCAGGAACTGCGACACCCACCTGGCAGCCAAAAACCATCCCCTGTGGTGAGTGAGCCGCTCCCTTGTGCTGATGTCCCAAGGTGCTCTGGAGCCAAGGTAGTAGTGACTTGAATGATGTAGGTAATTCGTGCCCCTCCTCTTAACCTGCCCAGTGAGTGTTGTCTCCCATGTTATGGCAAGGCAGGTAAACATTTCCCTAGGGTCAGTAGGAAGGCATTAGTTCCATCTTCATTTTTGTCTGCCACTTTGCGTGTTGCCAAGGTAAACATGGTGTGACCTAGGTTGTAGGGTCAACAGGGGATCATGGAGACCAGTGCCCCACTATATCTGGCAGCTACATAACACTGAAGGATGAGGCAGAGTAAGCCAACTTTGTACTACTGAGGTTCTTTGCACCTGTCAGGAGGCTCTTCCATATGCACTTTTCTGCCCCTGTCCCATGTCTCCAGTCTTGGAGAAAAGGGGGAGGGATAGCTATGGTTGGCAAGCTTGGAACAAGAATTATATTCATAAGTTCCTGTGATCTGCTAGTCTTGTTAGCATCAGTGTGAAGCAAAGTCTCTATCCACAAATTAATCTGCTCCCTGAAGACTCACTGATAAGTGGTTTGGCTTTTTCCCATCTTGGAATAGGGTTGATATGAAAGTCTTCCAATGCAGAGTTGGTTGTGATGGAAGGTATGAGAGGGAGCGAGTGGGATATTTTGTTCTGTGACTCACAATAGAAGACTGAGGTCCATTACCAAAAGGGAAAGAGGCCCATCTTTGAAGTGAGCATACCACACTGTTTGTTGTCTTTGAAAGAGCTACATGCTGCTCTTTTGGAAATGCTACTTCAGATGGAAACATTTTGATAAGAGAGAAAACAAGAGGAGGTTTTGAGAGACTGGCATGGGGCAGGGGGTTGGAGAGGTTTCTTCCATGTGGTTGCAAAGCTGAAAAGAGAGGTTTGTGTGGTTTTGCTCAGGTCAGCCTTGGTGGAGTGAGTCACCCAGCTGTGCCCAAGGTCACTGAGCACTTACTGACCCAGCCAGAACCAGTGATGCCCAACACAGCCCTGCTGGTGAAGAACCCTCTGGCATCTACTCACGTCTTCAAACAAGCCTGTCATATCTGCTACCCCAAAACAGGTGATGCGTGTGCTCTGCAACCCAGAGCACTGGCACAGGCTAGGGTTTGCCTTTGCCTGGGCTGATAGGGTTGTTCTGTCCTGCAGGACCCAAAGCTGGTGATTACACCTATCGGGAAGGCTTGGAGCACAAGTGCAAGCGGGACATTCTGCTGGGCAGGCTGAAGAATTCAGAAGACAAGACCTGGAAGAGGATCCGTCCTCGCCCAACCAAAACCAACTTCGTAGGATCTTATTACCTGTGCAAAGGTGATCTGCAGGGGATAGGGCTGTCAGTGGTGGGGAAGGGGCTGTTTGGTATGTGCCAGGGGAGGGGACTTCAGTTGGTATCATGTGCTGTCTTTGGGGTCTTCCTGTTCCATCAGTAGCTCATGGACCAGGAGGCTGAGTACAGTGAAAGGCAATGAGCTCCCATGCTGTGGAGACAGAGCAGCTTTTAAAGTGGTGGAGCAGAAATGTTGCAAAGGCATAGTGAGGTGCTGTACAGAGCCAGGCACTCAGAGCTGCACTGTTGACATGGGCTTTCCTGAGAACCTGCTTCCTGTACATGTGCCTGCATTAGTCCTGCTTCACCCAGCAGCCCCATGACAGAGCTGTGGTTCTGCCTAGGGAAAAGCTCGCTCTGCTTGCCGTTTTGCTCCAGCCTATCCATCTGTATGGGCAGGCAGTGTGACCAGCCAGGTCCCTAAGGCAGTGTCTTTGCAAAGAACCTAATTAAGTAGGGAGATTGCAAGAGCCAAGATAACAGGGCTCCTCAGTGCTGGGCTGCTAGGAGAACTTAATCTGAATTGGCTTTAAAAGGGGCTGGTTAAACTGTGGTGTGTCACTTGCCAGGCACTGCATTAGAGCAGGCCTCCATCTGGAGACAGTTTCCACAGCAGATGTCATTACTTGAGATTGTCACCATTCCGTAGTTTGCATTAACATTCCTGAATGTCCTGGGTATAGGCAAACTCAGAGGGAGATGTCTTCTCTTTTTTTCTTTAACTCTGTGTTTTCTTGCTTTCAGCTCCTTGTGAGGTGTGGGCAGTGGGAGGAGACAAGAGAGAGTTTAGTTTCTGACTGGGCCGCCCTCCCTGTGTGGTGGTGTGTGCTGTTTATTACTTTGTAGATATGCTAAACAAGCAGGACTGTAAGTACGGGGATAACTGCACCTTCGCGTACCACCAGGAAGAGATCGACGTGTGGACGGAGGAGAGGAAGGGGACCCTCAACCGTGACCTCCTCTTTGACCCCCTAGGTGGGATCAAGCAAAGCAGCCTCACCATTGCCAAGCTCCTCAAGGAACATCAAGGAATCTTCACCTTCCTCTGTGAGGTACAGAGCTGGCAGGAGGGAGCAGGCACTTTTTATCATCTCCTCAGTATGTGTCTGAACCATTGACACATTGATAGTTGCCATCGCAGAAACATAGTGGGATGACTTGCACAACTGGAGTGCTGCAGTGGATGGTTATAAACCTTTCAGAAGAGATAGGCAAGGAAGAAGAGGTAGTGGGGTAACCCGGTATGTTAGGGAGTATTTTGACTGTCTAGATCTAATGATGGTGATGATAGGGTTGAGTGTTTGTGGCTAAGAATCAGGGGAAAGGCCAACAAGGCAGGAATCATGGTAGGGAGTCTGTTATAGACCACCCAACCAGGATGAAGAGGCTGATGAAACATTCTGTAAGCAGCTGGGAGAAGTCCTTGTTCTCCTGGGGACTTCAACATACCAGATGTCCACTGGAAATATAGCACAGCAGAGAGGAAACAGCCTAGGAGGGAGTTCCTGTAGTGTATGGAAGGTAACTTCCTGGCACAGCTGGTGAGTGACACAACTAGGGAAGGTGCCTGCTGGACCTATTGTTCCTAAGCAGAGAAGGACTTGTAGGTGATGTGGTGGTTGGAGCCTGTCTTGGGCACAGCAATCACAAAGTGACAGAGGAGTAAGGAGGGGGTCAACAGAACTGCCACCTTGGGCTTCTGGAGGGCAGACTTTGGCCTGTGTAGGAGCCTGGATGACAGAGTCTCTTCGGAAGCAATCCTGAAGAGAAAAGGATTCCAGGAAGGCTGGACCTTCTTCAAGAAGGAAGTCTTTAAGGTGCAGGATCAGGACATCCCCGTGTGCCGAAAGCTGAGCTGATGGGGGAGAAACCAGTCTGACTGAACAGAGCTCTGGCTGGAACTTGGGTAAATAAGGAGAGTTTATGACCTTTGGAAGAATCTCCATCATTTATTGGGTGCGGGAGGAAACATAGTGACAAAGAATGAGGTATTTAATGCCTCAGTCTTTTAATAGCAAGACCAGTTATTCTCTGGGTACCCAGACCTCTGAACTGGAAGACAGGGATGGGGAGCAGAACAAAGCCCCTGTAATCCAAGGGGAAATGATCGACAACCTGCTACACCACTTAGGTGCACACAGGTCTATGGGGCCAGATGGGATCCACCCAGGGGTTCTGAAGGAGCTGGTGGAAGTGCTCATTGAGCCACTTTCCATCATTTCTCAGCAGTCCTGGCTAACCTGGCAGGTCCCACTTGACTGGAGGTTAGCAAATGGGATGCCCATCTACAAGAAGGGCTGGATGGAGGATCTGGGGAACTATGGGCCTGTCAACCTGACCTCGTGCCAGGGAAGGTTATGGAGCAGATCATCTTGAGTACCACAACACAGCACATATGGGACAACCAGGCTATCAGGTCCAGTCAGCATGGGTTTATGAAGGTCAGGTCCTGCTTAACCAACCTGATATTCTGTGACAAAGTGACCCACTTAGTGGATGAGGGAAAGGCTGTGGTTGTTGTTTGCTGAGACTTCAGTAAAACCTTTGGCACCACTTTCCCCAGCATTCTTCTGGAGAAGCTGCTCATGGCTTGGATGGGTGTAGTCTTTGCTGGGTAAAAAACAGCTGGACGGCCAGGCCCAAAGAGTGGTGGTGAATGGAGTTAACTCCAATTGGTGGCCGGTCATAGGTGGTGTTCCCTGGGCTCGGTACTGGGGCCAGTTCTGTTTGATATCTTTACCAGTGGTCTGGATGAGGGGATCAAGTGCACTCTCAGTAAATTTGCAGGCAGCACCAATTTGGCATCTGGACAGGCTGGACCATTGGGCCAAGGCCAATTGTATGAGATTCGGAAAGGCCAAGTGCTGGGTCCTGCACTTGAGTCACAACAACCCCGTGCAATGCTACTTGGAGAAGAGTGTCTGGAAAGCTGGCCATCAGAAAAAGACCTGGGGGTGTTGGTCAACAGGCAGCTGAACATGAGCAGCTTGTGCCCACACAGCCAAGGGCAACAGCATCCTGGCCTGTATCAGCACCAGTGTGGCCAGCAGGGCCAGGGCAGTGATAATCCCCCTGTACTTGGCCCTGATGAGGCCACACCTCAAATCCTGCATTCAGTTCTGGGCCCCTTATTATAAGAGAGACATTGAGGTGCTGGAGTGGGTCCAAAAAAGGGCAATGAAGCTGTAAAGGGTCTGGAGCACAGTGTGATGGGGAGCGGCTGTGGGAACGAGGGGCATTTAGTCTGGTGAAGAGAAGACTCAGGGGGTACCTTATCACTCTCTACAGCTACTTGAAAGGAGGTTGTAGTGAGGTGAGGTCTATCTCTTCTCAAAGTAACAAGTGATAAGACAGGAGAAAGTGGCCTCAGGTTGTGCCAGGGCAGGTTTAGACTGGATATTAGGAACCATTGCTTCACCAGAAGGATTATTAAGCATTGGAACAGGCCGCCTAGGGAAGTGATTGAGTCACCATTCATGGAGGTATTTAGAAGGTGTAGATGCATTTAGAAATCGTAGATGTGATGGTTAGGGACATGGTTTAGTGGTGGATTTGGAAGTGCTAGGGTAGCAGTTGGACTCAATTATCTTAAAGGTCTTTTTTAACCTAATAAATCTATGGTTTTATATGTCCCAGCCATTTCCCTGCTCCCAGAAGGGCAGTGAGTAATGGATACAGCTGTGTAGAAGAAAGGAGAGGTAGTTTTCCTCCTGCAGCTGAACCAGGTGCACGCAGCCTCATGAGATCACCCTTCTCTTTCTCTGTCTTGAGATATTGCTTTGAATTGTAATTTAGCCCCAGCTACTTTAGCAACCAGAACCCTGTAAATCAATGAATTCCAGCCTGGTGTCTGTGCTGAGCCACTGAGACAGGCAGTTAAGGTTTGACTTGTACCATCTTGATGTTCTGCAGCAGAAAGTTCCGCACATTAGCAGTGGTACATGTAGAGACATGTTCTTTGCTGTGAACTGATTGTTATTTTATTTCTCCCCATCGTTTCCCCCTTGTTCTTGCTGTGTTGGCTAACTGAGAAAGAATATGTGGCTCTGACCAAAAGTTTTCCAACCACACTGGAAAATACTGTTGAGAATAAGCCAAAAAATGTTGCCTGGAAGCTCTTCCAAAAGTTCGCTTGCTTTATTTTAAAGCCCCACCACAAAGTTTTCACCAGGCTGCTTCTGACTTTGAACATTAGAATAGGCTGGTTCTGGTTCTTCTTCCCCTTCCAAGTGAAGTGGCTCTGGTTCACTGCTCTCTAAGATTTTCCCAGCATGCTAATTCTTCTCTTCTCAGATTTGCTTTGACAGCAAACCCCGGATTATCAGCAAAGGGACCAAGGACACACCATCTGTCTGCTCCAACCTTTCTGCCAAACACAGTTTCCATGACAACAAGTGAGTGAATGTTTTTGTGTTGATGGGAGCAATCTCTCACAAGTGCAGCCAGTTTAACTCCAGGGCACTGGTCTCTTTCTTTATTTCCTCCCCATGGGTTCCAATCATAGGGCAGTTCAAAGCATGATAAATAGCACTGTGTCCTTCATGCTGCCTGTTTCTTCCTGATGCTAAGGGATTTCAGGCATTGGCAAAGCCCTTTGAAGTCAGCCTTTGACTTAATTTGCCTTTCAGTTTGGCCTTTACATAAAGGTCAAACCAAAGATCCTCTAGCTCAGGATCCTACCTCTGGCTGGTGATGAATGTGTAGGAAAACAAGTATAAGAAAAACATCAAGTACACAGTAATACAACCCTCTGGTTCCTGGCAACCTGAGACTTAAGGACTTGCTGAGCCAGAGGTGTTGGTATCTTTGCTGCATACTTTGAAATGTGTCTGATCTGCAAACTTAAGCAGAGCATCACCCATGGGCTGAGAAGATTGAAGGTACTTGCCTAGGGTTGATAGGGTAGGAGGGCAGGGATTTGGTTTTCCCAGTGAAGTCTCTCTCTCTCAGAGGGCCTTTGTCTGCCCAGTCAAATGTCTGAAAGTCACCTGCAAGGGGGAGGGAGTGAAGATTTTTTTCCTCAGGTGCTTCATGTTTCTCTGGCACGGGCAGGTGTCTGGTCCACATCGTACGTTCCACCTCCCTGAAGTACTCCAAAATCCGGCAGTTCCAGGAGCACTTCCAGTTTGATGTGTGCCGACATGAGGTGCGGTACGGCTGCCTGCGCGAGGACAGCTGCCACTTTGCTCATAGTTTCATCGAGCTCAAGGTCTGGCTGCTGCAGCAATATTCAGGTGAGTGTGACTTGGTGCAGGGCTGGTCATGTGTGCACTTGAGTTTCCTCCAGTGTGTATCCCATGCCATTTGAGAGAGGAAGAGAGTGATTTGGGAGTACTGAGAAGTTGTCACTCAGCTTGTGCATGTTCCTTTTATCCTCAGGGACACAGAAGAGAGAACCAAAGTGTTTTGTGAGAGATTTGGAGAGGGACTTTTTACATGGACATGTAATGATAGGACAAGGGGAATGGCTTTAAACTAGAAGAGGATAGATTTAGATTAGATATTAGGGTTAATTCTTCACTATGACAGTGGTGAAGCTCTGGCACCAGAAGCTGTGGCTGAGAAGTTGTGGCTGCCCCATCCAGGGAAGTTTTCAGGGCCAGGTTGGACAGGGCTTTGAGCAACCTGGTCTAGTGGAAGGTATCTCTGCCAATGGCAGGGGGATTGTAAGTAGATGATCTTTAAGGTCCCTTCCAAACCGTTTTGTGATTCTAATTTGGCCCTTGTACCTTTACATGTGCTATTGTAGTTTGCAGACCAGGAAGCCTTTCCCTTGGGACCAGCTGCATAAGTTGAAATGATTATCAGGTAGGGCTGAATCCCCAGAGGTGTTTTGGTGCATAAGTCCTGTGCAAGACCCTAAATAGCAATTGGATCCCTGAGTGAGCATCTGGTGCAGTGAGAATGGCAGCATGCATAGGTTACAAAGCAGTTATACAAACGAAGACTGTGCATCTCCAGTTTCAAATTCACCAGCAGTGGAAAATGACAAGATACTTGGTGTTTCCAAGAGTGGCTTTGATGACATGGCTCTGAAGAGGTTATTGCAGAAGTTATATTCAGGTCACTCATATGATGACACTCCCACATCTGGCACTTTCAGTCCTTTCTCTCTTTTTTCTCTCTCTTTCTGACACGTTGGAGGGTTTCATTTGCTGCTCTCCTGTTAACTGAGTAGATGCTTGTCCACCCACAATGCTCCCTACATCTTTTTTAACCACAGGGTCTTGTTTAGTGCAGGACCCAGCCCAGAGTACTTCAGAGAGGAAACATGTTATGGATGCTTCTCACCACTCTTTGATACAGCTGGGGGCAACTTCTTCAGTTTATTGTGAAGTGCCTGTCACTGTTGTTCAGTGCAGTCATTGTCCTTGGCTTCACTCACTGGGGGATACAGATGAACAAATAGCATGCTGTGGCAAATGCCATCTTCTGTTCTTCTTGCTCGTGGCCACAAGAAATTAAAAATGACACCACCACAGTTTCTAAGACTGTGTTGCCTGTGAGCCATAAGCACCACTGCTGCCCTGCGTGGTTATGATACTGCCTGTAGTAACGTGGGCACTCTGACGTTCAAGCACCTTGCTCTTTTCCTCACCCCGTGGTTGGTTTATTTTTGTAATGTTTTGCTTGATTTGTTTTAGAAGAAGTGTTTTTGCTCCCTCCTCCCCTGTTCCTTCCTCTTTGGGCTGCAGAAGAAATTGGTTAGCTAGATTTTTGCTTCTTGCCTTCTTTGCTTGAAGAAGGATTTCCGAACAGGAAGGTGAGGAGATGAAACAAGCCATGAGTTTAGCTGCAGAAGTGGTCAGTAAGCCTCGTACTTATTCCCGTCTTTTCCAACAATGGGAGAGCCATCATATTTTTTTGTTTTGTTTGTTGTGTGATTTTGTTTGTGTGTTTCTGCAGGGCTGTATGTATGAGCCTGCTTTCCTTATGAGTTTTCCTTCTCGGAGTGGTAGTTTATTCCCTCTCTTAAGTATATCACTCATGATGGAAACAGAGATGAAAGGTAGTTGTTGCTATTTTCTGTGAATGCTTTAGCTTTGGAGCAGAGAGTTTGATTTGGGCACCGTTGCTTGGCAAGATTAGGAAGGAGGCGTCATTCATAGCAGCTTGCATTTAAAACCTCTGGTCTGTTGTGTTTCACAGCCATTTGAGTTTTTACAGAGCTTGTGGCTTTGTTCATGGGGATAAAGAATTGTATTAATGGAGTAAAGGTTCCCAAGATATGAAAATGTGGGCAGGCAGGACTGTTTTCTTGTTCAGTATGGCTTTTCACAGACATATAGAATCATAGAATCATAGAATAGTTAGGGTTGGAAAGGACCTCAAGATCATCGAGTTCCAACCCCCCTGCCATGGGCAGGGACACCTCCCACTAAACCATGCCATCCAAGGCTATGTCCAACCCCAACTCGAATGCCACCAGGGATGAAGCATTCACAACTTCCC
Source organism: Amazona ochrocephala (assembly GCA_039720435.1). Lineage (NCBI taxonomy): Eukaryota > Metazoa > Chordata > Aves > Psittaciformes > Psittacidae > Amazona > Amazona ochrocephala. The sequence continues at coordinate 82,182,722 of CM077880.1, forward strand.
TGGGCAACCCATTCCAGGGCCTCACCACCCTCACAGTAAAGAATTTCTTCCTCATATCCAATCTAAACTTCCCCTGTTTAAGTTTAAACCCATTACCCCTTGTCCTCTCACCACAGTCCCTAATGAAGAGTCCCTCCCCAGCATCCCTATAGGCCCCCTTCAGGTATTGGAAGGCTGCTATGAGGTCTCCACGCAGCCTTCTCTTCTCCAGGCTGAACAGCCCCAACCTTCTCAGCCTATCTTCATACTGGAGGTGCTCCAGTCCCCTGATCATCCTCGTGGCCCTCCTCTGCACTTGTTCGAACAGTTCCATGTCCTTTTCATGTTGAGGACACCAGAACTGCACACAGTGCTCCAAGTGAGGTCTCAGGAGAGCAGAGTAGAGGGCCAGGATCACCTCCCTCAACCTGCTGGTCACGCTCCTTTTGATGCAGCCCAGGATACAGTTGGCTTTCTGGGCTGCAAGCGCACACTGCAGCCAGCTCATGTTCATTTTTTCATCAACCCACACCCCCAAGTCCTTCTCCGCAGGGCTGCTCTGAATCTCCTCCCCGCCCAACCTGGAGCTGTGCCTGGGATTGCTCCGACCCAGGTGTAGGACCTTGCACTTGGCATGGTTAAACTTCATCAGGTTGGCATCAGCCCACCTCACAAGCGTGTCAAGGTCCCTCTGGATGGCATTCCTTCCCTCCAACTTATCAACCGAACCACACAGCTTGGTGTCATCAGCAAACTTGCTGAGGGCGCACTCAGTCCCACAGTGGAAATCACAGAGTCTTTGTCCTCACTAATGATGTTGCAAAAGAAGCTGAAATACAATTAATGAACACATGGGTCTTTTGGTTCTCAGATCATCTCTTTGGGGACAGTTCATGCTATTGAGAGCTGGTGTATTGAAAAATATCCTTTCATATTTGGGAGGGTTGGTTTTTTTCCCCAACCACCACATTTCTAGACTGTATTGTTGAGTTAATTCAGGTTTCTGGGACTGGAAGAAGGCAGTCACTTGCTAAGAACTTGACCTAAAATTCAGTCCTCTGACAAGAGCTGTATATGCTTCTCCTGTTGGTTCTGCACCCCAAGGATCACAGTGCAGGTGTACAGAATGGAGAAGATGGGAGCTGCTTTGGCCCTTTCTGGGCCAGGTCCAGTGCAGTTAACTTTTTACTGTGCTTTTTCCTAGCTTTATAGTTTTTGTCCCCAGAAAATGTACAGATAAGTGTTGTGTCCAGCTCTGGAACACTTGGACACGAAAGAGGGAGTTGCAGTTTTCCTAACTTTGTACAGTTTCTTCTGGGGTTAATGGTTAAGGAGGAGAAAATCCACAAACAGCTCTGATATGGGAGTAGTACTGGCTGTGCAGCAGCTGCCATTTTGGAGGCCTGAGCAAATGTTCTTGAAGAATGGTAAAGTTCCCTGAATGCTTTTCATTCTCTCCAAGCCCTGTACAAACAGCAGTATTGTTGCCTGGCAGGGACCTGGACAGCTGAAATCACAGGTGGGGAAACTGAGGTCAGGAATGCTGTGACTTGCCCAAGTTACACACAGCCTAAGCTAAGATGAAAACTTGTGTTTGCTGGCCTTTAAATTCTGGAACATGCTGGCTCTCAGATCAAAGATCGTGTCTTTGTGGCATTTCTGGAGAACACTTCAATAATAAAAGTCATAGGCAAAAGCAAAGCAAGTGATTTTGCAACCTCTCTGTGCTGGGGGTGCTGCATCAAGGCCATCCTCAGCACCCCACTTGTTGCAGTCAGCTGGCTGTTCTAAGATACTTGCTTCAGTTTGTCTTGGCAGCTACCTCAGGTCTTCATTGCATTTAAAGAACATGGCTTTTTTGTAACAGAGGCCTCACATTGACCAGACAGTTCCCACTCTTACATACTTTTCTCTTGCTGTTTAGCACTCTGAGATTCATACTGCCCATCTAGTTGGCTGGTGCTGGCAGGGGCTTTTCCCTCACCACTTGAGTTGGTCAGGAGCTAATTCCTTAGATAAGGTCTGAACAACCCTTTTTTTTGCTGTCTGATATTTCTGATTTCTGAAACCTTGCAGATCTTTCCTTGCTGATTACATACTCATGGCTGTTCCTTAGTTGGTTTTGTGTTGTTGGTCTTTCATTGCTACCCTGGCTGCACTTGGTGTTTGTCTGTGTTGTATTTCAACTTTCCTCTTCACCCATTGATTAATGAAGTAACAGGTTAACTAATGCCAGCAGGGATTAGGTGAGACTTCTGGGGTCTTGGAGATGCTACATATCTTGGTGGAATATCTGTGATCTTCCAAGCTAGTGCCCAAAACTCCAATATACAGTAGGTCAACAGTAACAAAGCATTGTCGTGAAGGTCTTGGATAGGATCTGTTGATACGGTGTTGAGGGACAGCCTCTTAACCCTGTGCCAAGAATCATCATTTTGGGAGGCAACATCTGGGTCCTTTGCTGACAGTGTGTGCAGAACATCAGTTCTGAGTGAGCCCAGGAGACCAAACTCTTAACCCTTTTATTTATCCTGTGTGGAGAGAGGGGCTTCCTTAGCCTGTGCTTAAATGTATTCTGTGGTAGGTCCTCTTACAACCCTGACATTACCAGTAGGTATACTGGGAGCTCTCAGTCACACAGGGGTTAGTAAGCCCCAACATAGGAAGTCCTGAAACCTCTCCTTCCATCTCTTGGCCAAGGCAGGGTAGCTCAGTTCTGTCCCCTTTTGTTCCCAGGAATGACTCACGAAGATATCGTGCAGGAATCAAAGAAGTACTGGCAGCAGATGGAGGCACATGCCAGCAAACCAGCCACCAGCATGGTAAGTAAGGTGCATCTATTGCTTGCAGCCTAGTTTTGCTCCCAGCTGTTCCAGCACTTTCTCTTTTTAACTTCCAGTGCAGTGCGTGACAGGTCCCAGGCAGACCAGGCTGGCCATTGAGGAGCAGGACACTTGAGAGCTTTCCTGGTGGCAGTGCTAGTGATGTGCTTTGTGCTTTGTCTTGCAGCACTGTTATCTGGTCTATTCAGTGGTGGGGTGAAGCCTCCAGAGGATGGAGGGCAATGTGCAGAGCATGGTGCTTCCTGTGACACCTTGCTACTGAAATCAAGAGACTTAGGAGACCATGGCCACACAGAGGGGGGACCAAAGGCATCCTGCTGCCCTTCAGTGGCCAAGGGACGATATGACAGTTTGAAGGGTTCTAAGAAACGACCCTCAGGACTTCTCTGAACACGGGAGTGGATGGAACTTCCAGCTTAGGTGCTGCTGGGGCTGGGCAGAGACCTTAGCAACGCTTTGCCAGGAGGAGGCTGTGAGCTTTGCCTCTCTTGGTGCAACTAGTCTCCCAGTGTGGGAGAAGGTGCCTCTGCCTGTACCCACCAGCAGTGCTAACAGCTTTCTCTGGAGAGGTGTGTGACAAGCAAAGGGCACCTCTTTGTTTGCTTTCTTCCAACCTGTTGGCTATGGGTGGCACTGCCTCACATCCCTTTTTATTTTTTCCCCAAGAGGGTGTTCTGTAGTGTAGGAACAGAGCCCACCCAGTGAGGATGATTTCCAACCCAGCCCTGAGACTGAGCTAAAGCAGTTCTGCCATTAGAGCAGGGAGTTTGTTGTTCTTTCGTTACTTTCAGAAAATCTATCTGATGAGGTGAGAAAGTTCATGCCTCCCATCAAGCTCTCAGGCATAGGAGCAATTCTGTCCCCTGCAAAATGTTGGGGAAGGTGTTGTGAATCCTTTTTGTTCCCACCTGACAGCCTGCTTTCCCCCTGTGGATGCTTCAGCTGCCACACCTTGGCCTGGGCCTTACTGTCAGAGCAAGGGTACATCACCTTTGTCTTTGACCCCTCACCCAGGAGTCCCTCTGCAGAGACCAGCACTGAGTGCAGCCTGTGAGCACCCTGCAGAGGAGGTGTTTTGTAGGAAAGTATATGAGTCACTCTGTGGCAGGTAACAGCTTTTTTTGCTGGTTATGGACGAGTGGAAGTGTTCAGAAGGCTCCAGGGCACTGATGCTGAGGAAAAGCAGATCTGATGGGCATGGGCAAGCCAAATGGGAAAAGCCTAGGTGACTGCACTGATGTTTGCAGTGGGCTTTGCGTTTACATCATGCTGAATGAGATGGAGTCATCTTTGAGGAGATGCTCAGCAACGTACCTGTGCAGCTTGTTCTGCTGTTGTGCTCTGACATGGTTGGAGGAGAGGAATGTGAAGCAGCAGTCCAGAGTAACCGAGGTTTCTAGTTCTTGAAGTTGTCTGACTTGCTTAAGGAATATGTTCTAGCCTCTGAGCAAGCTGAGAAGACGAGTTTCTGCAGCCTGTATTGTATGAGAAGTGATGACCTGGATGGCCCCTGCAGGCAGAGCTGGCTATGATCTCTTTCTGCCTGATGTGAGTACAGAGACAGCTGCCTGCATCCTCATAGTGGAGGAAACAAAGTGTGAATTTGCAGCAGCTTGTGACAGTAGTTGGATGTATATCAGCAATCCCTGCCGCATGGAGGGAGAAGTCTAGTGACTGTTCTGTCCTGCTTGCTATGGATCTGCGTTTTCCAGAAAGCTCTGTTTTACCATTCTCTGTGCATAATCAGGGGATAAAAAAACATGGGTGAACAGCTGTTGTCCTGCAACCTTTGCAGCTTCAAATTCACCTTTGTCTGGAGGTGCTGCTGATGGAAGAACAAGTTGTTCAGCAGGCACAGTCAGAGCATGTCCTCTGAAGCACTTGGGATCTGGATGCTGAGCAAGGGTTTAGTTTTGGCTTTTGGGGCTTGCAGGGGGCAGTGGATCAGGAAAAGAAATGCCAGTGCCTGCTACATCAGCTGTCAGGGGATGAGCAGAGAGCTACAGCTTCTGGGCCCTGTGGGCAGTATTAGGGCTGATGGCCAATGATGAAGTCTGGTTGTGCCTCACAGATGCCTGTCACAGAGCTGGACTGCACCCTCCATCCCTTCCAGGATGTTATGTTGTGCGGAGGCAAAAAGCAGCAGCCTTGTTGCTGCAGTCAGAAAGTGCCTACCAGCAGCACCATCAATGGTCTGTAGGGATTGGCAGCCTGGCACTGACACTGTGCAGGGAGACAGAATCAAACTGGTCAGATGCATGCGTCTGCAATAGCAAACCATGGCTTTGGCATCAGCACGTACTCAGCCAGAGGGCTGTGCTATGGGATGAGACATTGGCCTGCTGCCACAGACCTCAGGGGCAGGACTAACGTATCTGTTGAGAGATGTTTACTTTTGCCATTATTTTCTCCCGTCCAAGCAGGCTGATGTGACTCAGAGTTTTCTCAGCATCCTCCCAGCTTTCGAAGCTGGCTGCCTGGCAAAGACAACTTCCCAGGAGGGCTGTAAAAGCAGACCCCTCCTTCCCACCGTCCATGCTCACCCCGTCGCCCTCTGGTCAGCGGAAGCAAAGTCGCTCCCAGGGATTTTGCTGCAGTTTTGTCACAGCTGCCAGTTGGACTCAGTTACTGGCTGGGGCTATCCAGTTCTGGAGAAAAGAGGCAGGCAGCATGCAAGGACCCAGCAGCTGTGATGCGGCAGGTCAGGAGTGTGGAAGTTAGCAAGTGGAAAATGAAGATATGCTGCTTGCTGAAGACCTGTCAGGGATCTCGCACTTGGCCCCATAAAGGCTGCTGTTGGAGTAAAACCGGTGGCTGCAGGTTGAAGAGGCAGTGAGCAGAGGAGACTGTTGGAGGTAGCTGGGTGTCCTCCCATCACATCCTTAGGAATTGAGGGGCTTAGCGCTCATTTTTTCTGATTTTTGAGGACTCTCCTGGTTTTACTCCACTAGTTGGAGTGAAAAAAAAAGTGGCCTCAGAATCAGCAATTTCAGCATGGAGTGGAAAGTGTCCAGTAAGGGGTATTTGCACCTAAGTACAGCTCACTGGGTCAGGTGGCTGAGTAGCCTGGGCCCCTCATATAGTCCCCTGAGACATGTGGCTCCTCCAGAGAGCATTTCAAGTATTGCTGAGCGGGGTTCCTGAAGCTAGGAAACACGAGTGGCCATGCTGGGGCTGTTGCTTTCTGCAGAGCCTGAAGTGGAGAGCTGACGTGCCAAAGACCTTTATTTATTTGGTTACCATGGTGCATAGCTAACACTATATTGTCTGGCTCCGTAGCAAGGGGTGGTGCCACAGCCTGAGGCAGTTTTGCCTGGCTTCATCTCCTAGAGCCTCATGTGATATAATTTCCACACTGTTGGTTATCAGCAGCCTGCCAGGTATGTGTCTTGCCTTTGCAAATACAGTCATGTAACAGCAACAGCAGCAGCTTTGATTTTTCACTTGGCTTCTAATCCCCTGGGAGCATTCATGCCCACTGGATTGACCAGCAGTTTGCATGACTGATGAAGAAATGCACAGGCTTCTTTTGGTTAAGAATTTGTGGGAAAAGCAGCCAGGATCACCAGAATTACCTGAGAAAAGTTCTCTTTATCTCTGATCTATTGTGCCTTCTGGAGCCACTCAGTTTCTGGTTTTGCTGCGTCAGTAGGTTTGAGCCAAGCTTCCTGACCGTGTTGAAAGATCTATTGCCTGGAGGATTACATGGCAGATAGCAGGAGGCCGATAAAAGGGAATATGCCAGCAGTGCCATTTTATTACCTTAGGCCTATCTATAAGCTTGGTGGATCAGAGACAAGCTGTAGCATAATTTCCTTTGGAGACCAAGTGGAGATTGAAACTAGTGTTTAGAGGCCATGCATCTGAGAGGGAAGTACCCTGCTGCCTTCTTGATATCCCAGGTCTCAACTCTGCTCATCCCACAACCAGCCAGTTTGATGTGTTCCTTGTGTTCACCAGCACTGGTGAAAGCTGGCAGATGCACAAGTCATGTGCCAGGTGCCACCAGAAAGGCCATCTTGGAGGCAAGTAGGACAGAATTGCTGTTGCTTTTTGTGAGAGATGATGGTTCTCTGGAAGGGTCCTTTTCCCAGAACATCCAGGGCAGTGATGGCCTCCTGTAGTCAACACAGCTCTCTGGTCAGCTTTTCACAGCAATTGGGCACCTTTCACACGTCAGGTTTGGAGTGATGCAGAGTGGTAGTCAATAGCTTATGTGGCATTTCCTGAGAGATGCTTTGATTCTGCACTGCCTGTGCTTGCTGTTTTCCCTTTGCCAAAGGAGTGCACATAGGGTCCATGCTGCTGCTAATCAACTGCTGGCAGAAGCCTGCTCCGGGAGGATGTGGTTCTCCTGTCTGCTCCTTGTTAGATGCTCAGAATTAGAAGTCAAGGCATGGCAGCTGGGATGGGCAGTGTTAGCAATCAGAAAGCTGTTTCATCCATACACAACTTCTGTGCTTTATGGTCAGCCTGATGACTGGGGTGTTCTCTTGTACCCTCACATATTCCCATGCCCAGGACCACTGACATCTAGTCAGGTTTGCTCTTTGGTTTGGAAATGAACTGGAGACAGCAGTCACATGTTTTCCAGTGGTGATACAGAATACAAACAGCTTTCCAGAGATTTGTTCAGAAAACATGAGGCAGCAGTGATATGGGGTGGGCAGATTGGCTCCTTTTTAATCCTCAGCCAGTTAGTTATAATCCCAAAACAGCTTTTTCATGGGGACAAGTAGAAGGCCAATCAAGTGGCTGAGAGGATTTGAAGTATGTGCATTGTATATTTCTGCCCAGTGATCACAATTATCTGCCTGTGAAACTTGGTGCAAGGGGACTGTGAGAGATGGAAACCTGCCCAGAAATGCATTGGAAGGGGACCCAGCTCTGACTTCATGGTGTCAAATGTGCCTCTTAGTCCAACAGCAGGAGTGGTGGGTCCTCTGCTGTGGCACGGCCTGGTTGCCTCCTGAAGGGGCTCTCGGAGCTGTGTGACCGAGCTCTCACCACAGTAGCGAGGGGATGGGGATTGCCCTCCCTGCAGGGAGGCGGGGATTAGGGCTGGTGCAGGTCTCACAGAGCTTATCTGTACATGGAGATACGCTGCAGGGGTTTCACAGCCAGGCCTGGTCAGTGCTTGAATCTGCTAGGGTGGCTGTGTTTTGGCCATTCGTCAAAGCTCAAGAAATAATGCTGAAACAAGCAGTGGTTTTGCTCCTGTCCAGTATGTCAGTGGGCCAGCAGCTAACACTGGCAGAGAGACCCGAGCTGTCTCTGAGCTAACCTGAGTTGTTGCTGACACACATCTTGAGGGGTGCATTTTGGGTCAGTTTGCCTGAGGTTGTGGTTCTCTTCCTCAGGCTTCTCCCCGGGCTCCTGCGTCAAGCACCTTCGACCTCCAGATGAAATTTGTGTGTGGCCAGTGCTGGAGGAATGGGCAGCTGGTGGAGCCAGACAAAGACCTCAAGTACTGTAGTGCCAAAGCCCGCCACTGGTGAGCAATGCTGCCTTCTCTTCCCCCACCCCTCCCCAAGGGCAGAAATTTCTCCTCTTACCTTCTCCAGGGCTTCATTTAGCCTCTGGAGGAGGCTGCTAGGAAACCTTGCAGCCTCTCTGCTCAGGGTGTTTGTCACTACAGCAAGCATTGCAGACAGGTGTCTTCCAGTTTTCAGCTCTCTTTACTGGTCGTATTCACTTCCAGCATTGTGCAGGCTATTACTCCTGGTGCATGCAGTCCAGCTCCCACAAAGCTCTTTTCTCCCAGTTGCTATCTTTTCTTCTCAGAAAGGTCACTAATATAGTTCTCCTCTGCACTTGTTTATACTCCTACCTGTTTGCAGATGTCTGCAGGTCATTATTAGCAATGATTCAAAGTATTCTGCTTCCTTTTAAATTAGTTTCCTTGGCTCTTTCATTGCTTTGATTGCTCTTTTCCAAGGCATGTCTTGTCTTTTTGCAGCTCCTAGCTCCTTGGGGCCCATGGGGATGATTGGTGTGATAGTATCATAGAATAATAGAATAGTTTGGGATGGAAGGGACCTTTTAAAGGTCATCTTGTCCAAACCCCCCTGCAATGAGCAGGGGCATCTTCAACTAGAGCAGGTTGCTCAGAGCTCCATCCAGCCTCACCTTGAATGTTTCCAGGGATGGAGCATTACCACCTCTGTGGGTTGTTCCAGTGTTTCAACACCCTTATTGTAAAAACTTTCTTCCTTATCTAGTCTGAAACTTCCCTCTTTTAGTTACCCCTTGTTCTATCGCTACAGCCTCTTTAGAAAAGACAGGCTCAGCAGATGGGGAGGGGGAGTTGCTATTTATGTTAGGGATAGGCTGGAGAGTATGGAACTCTGTCTGGGGACAGGCGAGCAGTCGACAGAGAGTTTGTGGGTCAGGGTTAAAGGGAGAACAGCGATGGGAGACATTACTGTGGGGATCTGGTACAGACCACCTGATCAAGAGGACTCTGTGGATGAAGCGCTCTATAGACAGGAACAGCCTCACGCTCACATGCCCTTGTTCTCATGGGGGACTTCAACCACCCTGATATCTGTTGGAGGGATGGTACAGCCCGGCACAAGCAATCCAGAAGGTTCCTTGACTCTGTGGAAGACAACTGCCTTCTGCAAGTAATAGAGGAGCCAACAAGGAGAGGTGCCATGCTTGACCTCGTGCTCACCAACAGGGAAGGGCTGGTTGGGAATGTAACGCTCCAGGGCAGCCTTGATTGCAGCGATCATGAGATGGTTGAGTTTGAGATCCTCAGGACAGTGAGCAGAGCGTGCAGCAAGCTCACTGCCCTGGACTTCAAGAGAGCAGACTTTGGCCTCTTCAGGAACCTGCTCAGTAAGGTTCCATGGGATACAGCCCTAGAGGGCAGGGGGGCCCAAGACTGTTGGTTGATATTCAAGGCTCACCTGCTGCAAGCTCAGGGGCGATGCATCCCAACTAGAAGGAAGTGCTCCAGGAGGGCCAGGGGACTTCCTTGGATGGATAAGGAGCTGCTGAGGAAACTTAGGGGGAAAAAAGAGGCTTATAAAAGGTGGAAGCAAGGTCAGGCGGCCTGGGAAGAATACAGGGATGTTGTCCGGGAAGGTAGGGACCAGGTTAGGAAAGCTAAGGCCCACTTGGAATTAAACTTGGCTGGGGATGTTAAAGATAACAGGAAGGGATTCTATAGGTACATTGCAAATAAAAGGCAGACTAGGAACAATGTGGGTCCTCTCCAGAAGCTATCAGGAGAACTGGCTACCCTGGATTTGGAAAAGGCTGAGGTTCTTAGTGACTTCTTTGCCTCAGTCTTCACCGGCAAATGCTCTGACCACACCACCCAAGTCTTGGAAGGCAGACGCAGGGACTGTGAGAATGAAGACCCTGGGCCCACTGTAGGAGAGGATCTGGTTCGAGACCATCTTAAGAACCTGAATGTGCACAAATCCATGGGATCTGATGAAGTCCATCTGCGGGTCCTGAAGGAGCTGGCAAATGAAGTTGCTAAGCCACTGTCCATCATCACAGTCTCACCTCTGTGCCAGGCAAAATCTTGGAGCAGATTCTCCTGGAAGGCATGCTGAGGCACATGAAAACCAACAAGGTGCTTGGGGACAGCCAGCATGGCTTCACTAAGGGGAAATCCTGCCTGACCAATCTGGTGACCTTCTGTGATGGGGCTACAGAACTGATGGACAGGGGTAGAGCAGTTGATGTCATCTACCTGGACTTATGTAAAGCCTTTGACACTGTCTCCCATGACATCCTTCTCTCTAAGTTGGAGAGACATCAATTTGATAGGTGGACCACTCGGTGGATAAAGAACTGGCTGGATGGCCGCACGCAAAGAGTAGTGCTCAGTGGCTCAATGTCCAGCTGGAGACCAGTAACGAGTGGTGTCCCTCAGGGATCAGTGTTGGGACCGGTCTTGTTCAACATCTTTGTTGGTGACATGGACAGTGGGATTGAGTGCGCCCTCAGCAAGTTTGCCGATGACACCAAGCTGTGTGGTTTGGTTGATGCGCTGGAGGGAAGGAATGCCATCCAGAGGGACCTTGACACGCTTGTGAGGTGGGCTGATGCCAACCTGATGAAGTTTAACCATGCCAAGTGCAAGGTCCTACACCTGGGTCGGAGCAATCCCAGGCACAGCTACAGGTTGGGCGGGGAGGAGATTCAGAGCAGCCCTGCGGAGAAGGACTTGGGGGTGTTGGTCAGTGAGAAAATGAACATGAGCCGGCTGCAGTGTGCGCTTGCAGCCCAGAAAGCCAACCGTATCCTGGGCTGCATCAAAAGGAGCATGACCAGCGGGTTGAGGGAGGTGATCCTGCCTCTCTACTCTGCTCTCGTGAGACCTCACTTGGAGTGCTGTGTGTAGTTCTGGTGTCTCAACATAAAAAGGACTTGGAACTGTTAGAACAAGTGCAGAGGAGGGCCACGAGGATGATCAGGGGACTGGAGCACCTCCAGTATGAAGATAGGCTGAGAAAGTTGGGGCTGTTCAGCCTGGAGAAGAGAAGGCTGCGTGGAGACCTCATAGCGGCCTTCCAGTATCTGAAGGGGGGCTACAGGGATGCTGGGGAGGGACTCTTCATTAGGGACTATGGTGAGAGGACAAGGGGTAACAGGTTCAAACTTAAACAGGGGAAGTTTAGATTGTATATAAGGAGGAAGTTTTTTTACTGTAAGGGTGGTGAAGCACTGGAATGGGTTGCCCAAGGAAGTTGTGAATGCTCCATCACTGGTGGTGTTCAAGGCCAGGTTGGACAGAGCCTTGGATGGCATGGTTTAGTGGAAGGTGTCCCTGCCCATGACAGGGGGGTTGGAACTCGATGATCTTAAGGTCCTTTCCAACCCTAACGATTCTATGATTCTATGCCCTACTACAAAGTTTGTCCCCATCTTTCTTGTAAGCCCCCTAGAAGAGGAATATCACCTGAGAAATCACCATTGGGTCATGGAATCTGTGCCTCATCTCACCTAGGAAGCCTGGCATGATAGGATAGAAGGGTTTATAGGATTTCACATCCCATAACACAAGCCGCAAAGGCACAGTCCATCATCCTATTGCAAATGTAAGCCCTTTGTTGAACAAGAGACAGAAGCAGCAGATGCTGGAAGAAGTGAGCAGGTGAGGATCGCTTCCTGGAATGGGAAGGGCAACATCTCTTCGTGCAGCTGCTGGATAGAGCTTGAGGTTTTGCCCAGGGTATCTCCTGGTGATCACTTGCTGGAGCTGCAGGAGAGTTAGTACTTCCTGGCACCTGTTCGTAAATCAGTGCTTGTAATGACTTGCATCTCTACTGCACCTTTCAAGCAGAAAATATTCCCAGGTTTTTTTTTCTGTGGATCTGATTGCACAAGAATTGGCTGTGTAGAAGAGTGGAAAACAGCTGTTTAGTGTCCTTGGAGATGCCGTGTGAGTCTTGGGGAGACTTTAGTGACTTCATGAGAAGAGATACCCCAGGAAACATGTGGCATGTACAAGGAGAAATCCTCCTGAACACCCTTCTTGAGGCTTTTCTATCACAGATGTGCATGTCTAGGAATAGCTGGATAGTGCAGGGACAAGCTGGACAGGAGGATCTGGTCATCTCTCAGTATTTAAGAGTCCCTGAGGAAAACAAAGCTTTGTTCTGCTCTTCCTTTGCCTCTCCTGATTTATTTTCTGGTTTTCAGTTGGACAAAGGAACGTCGTGTGCTGCTGGTGATGTCCAAAGCAAAGAAGAAGTGGGTGTCTGTCCGACCACTGCCTTCCATCCGCAATTTCCCACAGCAGTATGATGTAAGCAACATGCCTGGCACAGCCAGGTGCTCCTTCCTCTTCCCTCCCACCATGGTACAGTGCTTTGAGGGCTGGTCTCTTAGAGACCTGGCAGGGATGCAAGCACGTGTTGGCTGAGGTGGGAAGCAAGGACAGACCGATGGCATCAAGATTTCAAACACATCCAGCAAAAGGGTGGAGCAGAAAGAGGAGCAGCACCTGTTTAAACCACTCTACACACATATGGGAGTTTCTGACATTGCTATTGATGCAGTCACCATCTCAAGAAGTGTATGGCATGGGGTTTGGGAATGAGATTTGATTCTCACTTTAGGTCAGGGTTTCTCGATGCGGGTGAGAGGGGAAATGGAGCACTTGGGAGGGGCTTGCCCCTATGGCTGTGCTGCTGTAGATTGTGAGACTGGCTCATAATGTATTTTGATAGCGGAACTAAGAACTCGGCTAAAAAGCCATGTTCTGTGAGAACTACAGATATGCAGCCTCCACCCCCAGCCCCAAATATGGCAATTGATAGTTTTTCTCTTCCTCTCCTTTCCTTTCTTCCTGAAAGTAGAGGGCACTTCTCCCCCTACCCTATGGGTTCTGTTGCTCCCTAGCCCATGGGCAGGCGCAAGGCCTTAAGCACTCTCCAGTTGTAGGGCAGTTGCTAGAAGCTGGTGTGGGGGAACAAGAGTTATTTACAGCTGCTACAGTAGGCAACAAGGCCAGCAGGTGAGTCGCAGATTATTCAGCAAAGCAGTTTGAGTGTGTGTTGCCTGAGCTCCCACCCAGCCCCAGCCAGAGAGGGGCAGCACTGTCTCTTCTCCTCCAGTTTGAATGGGCAAGCTGGTGTCCACACTGGTGTCCTTCTCTGGTGACAGGACTGGGGGAGAAGGAACTATAAGTAAATACGATGCTCAGAAAGCTGCTCATTTTCTCTGGCAATGATGCTGTTGGTAGCTGTGAGGTAGAGTTGTGTGCGCAATAGTGTGGTCTGAGCAACCTGTAAGGCCACTCTTCACCCACTTGGAAATTGGTGGAGAACTGAGCACCTTTTGGGACCAGCAGCTTGACCAGCAGGAGACAACATTGGGTCCATCCAGGTTGCTCCCTGCTGCCTCACCCAGGGCCAGCACTAAATGTGCCTGCACCCAGTCACCTATGGAAATGGCAACCAGAGAGAGGCCAGGGGCTGAACTGAGCTGCCCCTGGCAGTTTTATAGGGAAAACTTACCCTTCATGGCATCATTGAGGAAAAGGAGCATGAGTTAATGACATTTGGAGGGCCAGTTTGCAACCTCTTCTGTGTGCAGTTTAATGCCCCAGCTGTTTTTCTGAACCCACTTTCCCCTTTAGCAAGGAGTGTTTGTACAGATGCTAACTTCTGCTCTCTTTCACCAGTTGTGTATCCATGCACAAAATGGCAGGAAATGCCAGTATGTGGGCAACTGCTCCTTCGCCCACAGCCCTGAGGAGAGAGACATGTGGACCTTCATGAAGGAAAATAAAAGTGAGTGGGGGAAACATGGACCAGAGAGTCTGGGGAGAGAGAAGAGGGCATTTGGGCAATGGATGCAGGGTTTGTTAAGATGTACTCTTGACAGCAGAGCCAGCTGGACAGAGCTGGTGCCCTGAGCTTTGGTGGGATTATGGTGCAGGTCTATGGTAATTCAGAGCTGCTCTTTTCTTAAACATACATGTATATCTTGAGTCCCTCACTCTGGGACTAGTGCACACTGGTGCCATGTCTTGCACTGCTCCATTGTTGTCCTCCCTTTCTGCAGCTTGTTGAATCCATGCTGTGCTGTCCCTCCAGTTGCCTGTGCTGTCCCAGGCCTGGCTCCATATGGAGCTCTGCCAAAACACCAGTCCTGACCTGTAGCTGCTCTTGTATCTTTCTTGCCTGTCTTGTATCTGCCTTAGCTTTCTTGCTCATTTTTGCTCCTATCCATTGCTGCTGAGCTGTGGCACTCCCTGCTCATGGCATTGTATTCATTGGATTGGATTTGAGATCCCGAATGAGAATGTTGTTGGGTGGTGCCTTTGTGGAGTGGCTTATCTGGATTTAATTATGGAGGCTCCCAGCTTACTTTCTGTGGGATAGCTGGGGGGTTACCCATGTTCTGCCCAGCAGCTCCCTGGCAGCAATCTTTGTTTATTCAGACCAACAGTGAGCTGGGGAAAGCAACTCTCTGCAAGGCAAGTTGTCCAGGTGCTCACCTATTTCTGTCAGGAGATGCTGGAAAGCTTGGAGGGTTTCAGACATGCCCTGAGTTTTTTAGTCTTCCCATTTGGATGGAGAGTCTTTGCCAGCCAGATGCTGCGGCTTGTTTCAGTCCAAGTAATTTTGTTGTTGAGGCCTTTAAAGCACATCAGACCAGTCTGGGTGTGTTTGCTCAAGCACGAAGGTGAATCTTCAAATGACAAGAGTTGCTTCAGTCTGGGGGAATTTGCATTCATTATCCCAAATTGCCATGAGTTCCTCAATTACCCATTTAGAGAGGACTAAATCACTACCAACACACAGCATCACGTTGGTGCTGCAAACATTTGTTTCCATAGCCTCTCTCAGGAGAAAAGGGGAGAAAAAGGAGATGTGCACTCAAAGCTTCCACCCAAAATCTCCCTTACCACTAGTGTGCTGAGTGGCTTTTAAAACAAAAGCACCAAGAGACATCTACTGCAGTCCTCTGGGCAGGTTTTGAACTTGAGGCAAGCTATCATTAGGTCTTCTTCCCTTCCCCAGTGTTTCCTATGGCCAGCTTGCTTGAGGGCTCTCCTCCCTCTCGAGTGCTGAGGATGAAGCATAGGCTTAGAGGAAAGGGAGCGGTCTGAATCCTGCCCCTGCCTTAGCTCGCTGGCTGGAGTGAGATGTCTGCTGAGTCAAGCAGAATCAGGCCCGATGGAGAACCAGCTGGTGGGGGAAGTCCATGGAGATCTTGGGGCACTTTCCCTCCTTCCTGAACACTTTGTGTAGCTGCTGTCAAGGTTGCCACTTGATTCACAGAAGACACCTGTGCCACATGGTTGTGGTGTGAACTTGGTTCTTCTCCCCAGGGGTCTGATCTGAGGAGGTGACATGAGGCCTCCCAAGCCATCAGTGTGGCGGCTGGTGCTGCTGCAGAGGACAGGGGAGGGGAGGGAAGGGCTGCCCTAGTGTTTGTCCTGTAGTTCGTGCATGGTGCGGGAGGTTGAGTGACCTCATGAGTCGCCTTTGTGCAGTACTAGATATGCAGCAGACCTATGACATGTGGCTGAAGAAACACAATCCTGGGAAGCCTGGAGAGGGGACACCACTCACCTCGCGAGAAGGAGAGAAACAGATCCAGATGCCCACCGACTATGCTGACATAATGGTAATCATCTCATCTCTTGTCTTTTATCCCTCCTCCTCAGTGCTGACAGCCTGCCCCTCTCCTGTGCTCCAAGTGTGAGCCAGCAGGGACTGCATTGCTTTTGTGGGAAAGAGCTTGTGCTAATGTAGGTTAGATGGGCAGCTTGGAGCAGCACAGCAAGGGCAGCATAGATGAGGTGGAAAGAGATTGACCTGGCATCAGTAAGGCTCTGCAATGGCTTTTCTGTTAATTCTCCAGTCAGTAGGAGTCTATCTTAGGTTCCCTTTTGTGTGGGCTCAGCCCATCCACAAGGTTCCTACTGGCTCCTGGGAAAGCTGGCAAAGTCATTGCTGGCCTGTTGGAAAAGGTGGAGGAGAAGCTTGGAGAAGAACTGGGTTGGGAGCATAGAGGCCTGGGAAAACTAGAGGTAGATAGGTTTCCTTAGGCCAGGAGTTGTGAATGGTGTATGAAGAGGCCTGCATTGTCTATGCTCCTGGGTCCCATCAGCGGGGGCATAGGGACCATGTCAGTGAACTGTTCTCTAAGCCTGTTTGAGGTGTAGGGTAGATGACAGAGCATCTCCTCTGCTCCCCTGTAGCAGCAGCATGATGTCCTAAAGATGACACAGCAGGGAACTGTGAGAGGTCTTAGACTGAGTGGAGCTTCCAGGATGCTCTGGAAAGAGAGGGGGAGAGGCAGTGCCAGCATGGGGAAGACTGATGGGTGTGACTGTTCATGCACTGAGTGGCCCTTTGCCCTGTCTGCACCGGTTAGATGGGCTACCACTGCTGGCTCTGCGGGAAGAACAGCAACAGCAAGAAGCAATGGCAGCAGCACATCCAGTCAGAGAAGCACAAGGAGAAGGTCTTCACCTCAGACAGTGACTCCAGCTGCTGGAACTACCGCTTCCCCATGGGTGAATTCCGGCTCTGCGAAAGGTACTGTTGTCCCATTTCCCCTCTGTGCTGCTGCTGCAGGGATGGGGCAACAGGCCCCGGCACCTCATCCTTCCTCCTCCTTCACTCCCTCCTCCTCCTCTCACAGAGTCCCCAGGGACTTCTGCTTGGAGGAGGTGTACGACTGGCAGGCTTGGGTGACAGTGAGGCTGACGTTGGATCCCAGGGATGCTCAGCCACACCACTGAGTGGTAAAAATACATTCCCAAGCACGTCTTTTGAAAAGGAGAGGGGGTTTCACGTCTGCACCTGTGCCCTCCATAGCCAGGATGCTCTTGGCTCTCCAGCTGCTGAACAGTCTGCTTGGCCCGATGCTTGGGGGAATCCCAGGTGCTTTATTAAGTGGTTGGAATGCTTTGCACCATCTGAATCAGTGCCTCGAAGTGTCTTCGGAAGGCTTGTGATGGTTAGAAGTGCTGTTTTGGTTCAAGGGAAGGCTCTGTCTCATGGCTACCACGTGGCGTTGTGTGGTGGTTTCTCCTCATCCCTGCTGGTCCACTTCCAGCTCACATTGTTTTGTTCTGTTGACTAAATCCTCTGATAGACATTGCTCTGTTTGCTGCTCTGTTTCTCTGCACAGCCTCCATGTTGCCTTCCCTGGCTGCGCATGGGTTTCTAGGAGAATCACTTCACCCTTAGAAAGCAGAGTTGGCAGCATGTTTCGGTGGGCTCCAAGCGAGTATTCCAGATGGGGAGCAAAAAACCCTGTCCCTGGGTGCCCTCTTGATCGCACTCCTTGTGCCGGCAGGTTCCAGAAGAGCAAGACCTGCCCGGAAGGAGAGGAATGCCGCTTTGCCCACGGCCAGGATGAGCTGACAGAGTGGCTGGACCGGAGGGAGGTGCTCAAGCAGAAACTGGCCAAAGCCCGCAAGGACATGCTGCTCTGCCCCAGGGATGACGACTTCGGGAAATACAACTTCCTATTGCGGGATGGAGTATAGTAAGGGATTAGGAGGGAGCCTGTCAGCTGGAGAAACACAGGGTGGGTTTTCCAAGGGTGGCAGTAGCAGGGAGAGCGAGGCCTGTGTCTCGCAAAGGGAACTTTTTCTTTTCTTTTGTTTTAAGATTATGAGATGATGATTTATTAGTGGTGAATGAAATCGTGAATTTGATTCTCCTTGGCCAGCAAACACCATGCTCACCAAATTTGATCCATTTCCTCTCTCTTCTTTCCCTCCAAATTCTCCTTCCTCTTCATCTTCTTGTTTTCACTGTCCTTCATTCAAAGGAATGAATCCAGTTTGGACTGGGCTGCGAATGGGAGAACTTCTTGTATCATTCTTCTGCCCCTCAGCTCAGAATGTGGCTGCAGAGGTCTGGAGGACAAAGCTGAGAGGAAGGGCCAGACACCTGGTGAAAAGGTGACCGTGAAGTTCATGTGCTCCTTTTCTCAGTGCTGCAGAAGCAGCCCCATTTAACACTGCTGTGGCTGGCCTGCTCTCCTGGGAGTTCTGTACCAGAAAAATTAGGAATCGAGATGCAAAGAGGGAAAACCACTAGATCTGGCTTAAAACATGTAGGCTTAAGCTTCTGCTGTCTGTATTGCCCTGACGCATTAACTGGTGCTGAAGTAACAGCTGTGTGGTATAAAGACTATAGCTAAGAGCAGCAAAGTAATAAAACCACTTGCAGCAGCAGGAACTGGATTGTAGGTGACTTAAGACTGTTTCAGCTGACTGTACTCAGAAAGCAAATTGATGTCTCCTCATCAGATGTCCTTCTCGGCACGCAACAGATTTTGGTTTGGTTTTTTGGCTGGTGTGACTGGTAGCAATAAGACTGAAGGCATCTAGAAGGTGTAGTGGAGACCATGGCACACCCTGTGTCACTGCAATCTGTGCAGCAGTATTAGTCAGGAGGAAGGCTGTAACCAGAAGGAACCTGTGCTTCTGTGTTGCCTTGTGTCCTGAAGGCAGGTAGGGAGGTAATGGGGTTCCCTTCTTGCTCTTGGTTACTTAGAGCTGCATTTTAACCTGCACTGCCAGAAGGACTGTTCAAAAGGACAGCACTGAGCAGCACAGGCAGAGCTTTGCTGATGGGAATCCAGCTGGAAGGATGCTCACAAGCACCAGAGGTCTGTCCCCCTCCTCCTTGGAGCTCACGCAGGGAGCTTGCAGGCACACAGTGCAGCCAGGGTGTGAGCCACGGCAGGGGCTGTGGTAGAGGGCAAGTGGCAC
This sequence comes from Amazona ochrocephala, assembly GCA_039720435.1. Classification (NCBI taxonomy): domain Eukaryota; kingdom Metazoa; phylum Chordata; class Aves; order Psittaciformes; family Psittacidae; genus Amazona; species Amazona ochrocephala. The sequence goes on from CM077880.1 coordinate 82,201,763, forward strand.
AATGGGACCCGGCCGTGCACCCACTCCTGTCCCACCTGACGTGTGCCACCATGGAAAACAGTGATGCTGAGCTCTGAGACACGAGTTTTGGCTTTTATAGTGGCAGCAGTGAGAGGCAGCACTGCTCTGCATTGCCAGCCTTGTCCTTCCTGGTGGTCTCATCCCATAAGCATTAAAAAGCATGTCCTGTCCTGAGCTCCCCTCTCCTTCTCTCTTCCGCAGTCCAGCTACGCTCTGCAGTTTTGCATGCATGGATGGCACCATCCACTCAGACACAAACACATCTCCTTCCCAGCATTTGTAGGGGATGTATTTTTCATACAGAGTCTCCCAGGACAGCAGGCTCAGAGCCCTTGGGGCTGGCAGTGCTGTATCCATGGTAAATACAATCTGGCCGTGAACTGCTTCATGCTTTGGCATTGCTGGGTTCCCCTTTTCCCTCCCTGCTCCCATATCCCTGGGGTTCCCAGCTTCAGGAGAGATGTGGAAATGCAGGAGGAGCTGTGGGGACAGCTGCACCTTTTTAAACCAGCCTCCAGGTGGGTGCATCAGCTCCACTGGGATAGTTACAGCCTGGGAGCAGAGTGCACTGCATGCTGATTTTGGGTCTTTTCAGAGATACTCCATGCTCTAAGTGAGCTGAATGCGCCCCTGGGCTTAGAATTGTTTAGATTTGAAAAGACTTTGAAGATCATCAAGTCCAACCGTTTACCCTAGGACTGCCAAGTCCACCACTAAACCATGTCACTAAGCACCACATCTGCATGTCTTTAAAATACCTCCAGGGATGGCAACTCAACCACTGCCTTGCAGAGCTTATTTCCTCTCCTTTAAAATGTGGATGGTGGTCGCTGGTTTGGTATGAGCTTCCTTTCCCAGCTGTTCAGCACCTTGAGATCTGGTTTGGAAGGGGCCAGGACCATAATATCCGATGATACGCAGGCAGCTCACTGGGAGAGGTGGAGAGGGAAGTGGCTATTTCCATCGCTGCCTATGTGTGGGGAGAAGGACAAGATGGGGAAGGATCTGTAGTGCTGTGCGGAGGGAGAGTGGCGCAGCATCAAGTGTGGCAGTTTGAGGGGTCAGGTGGTGTATTTTCTCCTCTGCTCTTCACTGTAGCTGTCTGGGTCATACCTTCTCCTGGTGCTCCTTGTGCTTAAGTGGTCAGCTTCATAGACAGAGAGAGAGACAGGGGAGGAGGTTGGCATCAGCTCCCGGGTTGTCTTGTTCTGCTCTTCTCGGGCAGAGATGCCAAGGAAGCTGATCTAGATCATGGAACATTGGGATGTGTTTTCATTTTAAACCAAACCTGCATCTCTTAGTGTGACTCTAGTGTTCACTGCGCTGTGATTTCTCATACAGTAACTTTGTAGGGTACAGAGTGGGTCGCTGTCCTCTCTCCCTGTTGCTCCAGAAGTTTGGATTGGGGCTGAGGCGGGGAGAGGTGTGTGAGGTGAGGTGATGTGAGGGAGGCCCACAGTCATGGGGGTTGCGTCCAGTATCTCTTTATGTTTTCCCTGGTATGATAACCTGGTCTGTGGTGTTGCAGTACTTTGTCACCAGACTTGTTTTAGTGTGTATATATGTGACCCCTCCCATGAAGCATATATACACAGGTATTAAATATATCGCTCTATATAATATTATATGTGTGTGGTATCGAAGGAATCTTTTAAATGAGGGTAAAGGAAAAGGACTCAGGCCAGGAAACGCAGCATCTCCAGTTTAAATATGAAGACTTTTATTTTGGTTAGGGAAAGGGAAATAACAAAGAGGGGAGGGGTTTATATAGATAGGTGTAAACTTTGAGATGGGACAGCTTTCCCTGTTCACATTTCTGAAACCCCCTAGGATGTCCTCGCAGTCCTATCTCGATGGCAGAGGATTATACTGCTAACTAGCAAGTAAAGTTTTAATGGTAAAGGCTTTGCTTATATTATTTAAAGGGCAGGAAGCATCACACTTGACTTCCCAGGCTTGCTTTACCAAGCCCAGACGGTTTTCTTCAGCACGTCATGTACTCTTAACAGAGCTAGCTGCAGACAAACCACATGTTGTAGGGCTGCTGACCCTGTGACAACTCTCTCTTTTCTTCATTCATGTGAGAGAAGAAGGTTTTGCAGCACAGAACCAAAGTCGAGGGTTATTAACAAAACAAGTGATGGTTTAATTTTATAACATTAGAAGAAAATCTCATGTCCTGTAAAATAACCCCAGACACACACACTTGTACAGAGCAGGGACTTGTCACATGCTGAAGGACTTAGTGAAAATCTTTTCCCAAATCCTTTGGTAGGGGCCGGGATTTCAGTGACACTGGTGTTGGAGCTGACCTGACCTTTACGGGGGGAAATAAAAAACCAAAAAATACCCTACTTAGTGTGTATGAAACTGTATGTCAAAAATGGAAGGGTTTTAGCAAGTGAAAGGAAAAGATAGCAAGGGGATGCTGCAGTTCTGAGCTGGGTAGTAATGATTTTGAGTCCTTTAATATGTCTTTGTATTAATATAATTTAAGAATACCACGCTTTACTATTAAAAAAAGAACTTAGTATCTTTCATAAGGTCTAGTATCAAGATAATAATGTAGATGTTTTAACAACATTTTTGGTTTTGTTCTTAAATAAATAAATAAATAAACCCCAACAACCAAACTTGCTTCTTTTAGCCTTTGTAATAGAAAATAAAAGTGTGCACTTTAAACCCTCTCCTGATCCAGTGTATGTCTGCATTTTTCAAATGCCCTGCAAAGGCTTTTTGTCCTGGTTTCAGGTTTCCCTGCTGTAAGGAGGGAAGCAAAGGGAGCACTTCAAGCACTGGATCGCTTTGCTTTCTCCCATCTTTTAAGTATAAGCTACTGCTGTTCTTGATAAGTGGAAAATTGCCTCTGTGTGTATTAAGAGATCCTGCAGTTCTCCATCAGGTGCACTGTTCTTGTGAACTTTAGGTGTACTTAAGACTTCTTTTGGTTTTCATTCCCTCAAGGATCAAGAATCTACATGCTCTGCATTAACACACAGTTTCAGGTGTTTGGGTAACCTGTGTTTGGAAACCTCCAGTAGTCAGGTCTTGTCATCACCTTCACTTAGAGGTTGTTCCACTGTGTAGGCTGCTCTGTTCAACTGGGTCAGCCAGTTCTTTTGCCCACCAGTGTGCTCCCTGCTTTGCCCTACCCGCCGAGTCGCAGGCGGTGTCTGTGCAGATCCCCCTGCAGAGGATGCTGTGCAGTGATGGTCGCCTCTGGGGGAACAGGTCAAGGTGAAAACATTTATTAATAAAACTATTTTCTTAATTTTTCAAATCCATCACGATACAGATTGATCTGGATTCCCCATGAAGCCAAAACTGGACATGTGGCAAAGACAAGGGGGTCCCATGGAGACACCCTGCTACCACTGCATAAACTGATGGTGTGACCAGAAGGTGATCTGCAGCCAGATCTGAGGAGAGGAGATTTATGATGCATCTCCCCCATGTGCCTAGCTACAGACACAAGGACTGATGTCCTTCTGGTCAAAGGAGGAGAGGCCTGAACACAAGCTTGTAGTGCAGAGGGAATGAGGATCCAGTGCACTTCTAAGGTGCACCTACACAATGTGAGAGGCATTAGTTCTACGCTCCGAAGATGATTAAGGTCATGCTGGCAAGAGCGAGGGTAGTTTTCCGGTACAATAGAGAGCAAACTGCGAGGCAGACAAAGCATGAAGAGAAAAACGACAGTGTTTTCCTTGCGGGTTTGATGCAAACCCCTCCTCACTGGTGGTTCTTCATTGAAGAAAACAAACTTGTATTTTGAAGAGCCAGGGAGAGGAGTGGTGATTTCAGTACTCAGATCCTCACAGGAACTTCAGCAAATACAAAGTCAAGGGGATGAGCCCCAGCTCGGCCTGGAAGGATCCAGGTTCAGTGGGGGACTGGGAGGAGCAGGGTAAAGACTCATGAGAGATAGGAGGATAGCTTTATCCTAAAGACCTTTAATGGCATCACACAGCAGCCTGGCAGAGGGTTTGCCTTGCCAAGCATGCAAGCTGCAGATAAGATTCCCAAGCAATTCTGTGACTGAGTCTGCCTGCCCACGCTATAGGGAAACGTTTCTTGGCAGTGACAGCAGGTGGTGCAAATGTTGTCATCACTTTTAATTGTGTTGCTGCAGCTGTTGCAACCAACACCAGCATCATTTTGTGTTGTGTCTTGTGTATGGAGAGCAGCAGAGCTCCTGTCCTGCAGGAGCTGTAACCTGGGGAGCTGTGCTGGCCACTGGCTGGGGTGGAGGATACAGAGGAGGTAACACTGTGGAGTACTTGGGGCTCCCTGGAAAGCCATGGGCACTGCTCAGAGCTCTGCACCATGTGTCATCCAGCCTCAACCCCCTTCTCCTCAGGATGGGAGGGGACAAGATGGGTCCCATCCATTCCCAATAACCTCCCTTCCTTCCCAGCTGGATTGTCTCCTCCTGCTTTTCTGTGGGTCCCCCTCCAAGCAGAAGCAGGAGGTTCTGGTGTTTCCTGAAAGCAGATCCAGATGCAGCAAGGAGTAGAGATCAGGAGAGATGACAGCTCTGTCTGATTCCTTCCTGACTGCAACAGTCCTGGCACTGGCAGCTCCCAAGACTGCCCCTTTCAGGGTTGCTCCTCTCTGCAGTTTAGCTTATGGATGGCAGCACCCCAAGAAATTCTTACTTTCTCCTGAGAGCCTCGGTAGGCACAGAAACTGCACAGAGTCCCAGGAAATAGATTCATTCATTACCAGCTGGATTACTCCTTCCAAAAATGACACTTACCCAGGGCTAGAATGGAGATCTCTAAACCCAGATGCCAGAGTAGATTTGGCTTGCTTGAAACTGGAAAAATAATGCTGGAGGTGCTCTTTGGTGTATTTCCCTTGTTCTCTGTGGGTTTCCTCTGTCTGCCTTAGTTGCGGGCTTTGGGTAGTGCTGGGGCCCTCCAGCTGACGTTTGGGAAGAGTGAAGCGCTGCATAGTTTCTCTAATTGAATACCAAGACATGCTCCCCTGTCTGTACCTCAGCAAAGCTCAGAGGCAGTGAGGGAGAGTCCTGCTTCCACGGGAGTGAGATGGCCTCAACTTTCCTCAGCTGAACGGCTTGAGTATGACTGCAGCATGACCGGACGTTACTGTGGTGGGGGTTCAGTAGAAGCAGTGTTTCAAAAGAAGCTCTTGGCAGGTTGGATCTTCTCCTGTTCAAGACCATTCATATCTTGGCTTTGGGGGATCAGCAGCAGCCAAACTGCCCATCCTTCTTGGAGGACAGGTTTTCTTCCATCCTACTTGTATTCCCCAGGCTCAGCTGACCCCTGTGTCAATCCATCAAGCTCTGACCTCTTGGACTATGATGCTGTAGGATCCCTGCTCCTGCCGGGAGCCACGTCATTCCCTGGGGAGGTGAGTGAGCCTGCAAAGGGAGAGCCAAGGTCCTTACAGCCAGCTTCTTCGTTTTGATAAGGAAGCAGCCAAAGGAGCATGTATCTTCCTTGCTGTCCCACCCAAAGGTCTCCCACAGGCCCTGGCAGAGGCCTAGCAATCACTGTCCTTGGATTTCCCCATCCTGCTTTAAATAGCCTGGTTTATTGCTGCTCTTGGCACCTCCTGGGCCCTACTTCCTGCCAAAGCTTGTTCAGAGATCTCCCAGAGCCAGCTCTGCCCAGGCTTCCAGTGTTCCCAGAGCAGGGAAATGCACAAAGGCAGCTCTAGGTGTCCTTCCTGCTGAGGGCAGCACAACTCCTGGTGATCCCAAGAGCCTTTCTCACTTTTCTCCCTGGCTAGCACCTAGTTTTCCAGCAAATGGCACCTCACAAGGGAAGACCACGTGCAGAGAAGCAGAGCTGCCACGTGAGCACACTGAGAAGGGGGAGATGTCTTGGCGGGGGTGTGGGGGGGTTGGGGAAGCAAAGCTCATTAGCTTTTTGGCACTCCTTTGGAGGAATTAGTTTTCCTTTCACCTCAGGTGGGAGGTGCAGGTGCCTCCATCCACCCAACTGTGCCGCACGCTTGGGAATCCAAGTACTGCTGCTCCACACAAGGAGAAGGGCACGTATGGACACATACACAGGTGTATGCATGTGGTACCCTGCCTTGGGAAGGGGCAGCTCCTTCAGAGGTGGGGCCTCTGCTGCCATTCTGGGCATTCTTGCTGCTCTGCAGATGGTCTGTTGCCACCACCAGCAGCAGAAGAACCCTGTAGAAGACAAGGTGGCGGGATGCAGGGCAAGTGTCCTTTGAGAAAGGCCTTGGTAAAACTCTGCCTGCTGGGCCCTGCACAGGTGAAAAAAAATCCCTATCAAACCAAATGCACTATACAAATAGAGTTAAACCTGGAAGTCGCCAGTGGAGTGTGCATTTGTCCTCAGACCTAGTACAAGAACAAAACCCAGTGATGGATATCTGCAAAGAGGCAGAGAAGGAGGGATAATACTGTTGTGTAAGCTTTGTGTCCTTAGAAAATCAGACACAAAATGTGTTTTATTTTCTTTCCATTAGATAATCAAGCCAAGCTTTCATTGCATTGGAGGAAACTAACAGCAATTAGTAACAGTAACCAGTAACGACTTTCTTTGGTCAAGCGTCACTGCTGCTGGTGGGCTCCCCAGGAGCTGTGCTTTCAGAAACAACTAAGTTCCCTTCTGTAATGGTGGTCTCAGAAGTCGGTGTGCAGCCAAGTGCCACCACCAAGTACAAGACCCACAACAACAATCTGCAGGAGTTCTGACCAAGGAGGCACCCGGGTGTGCCACTGTCTCTTGTTTTGGGTCTGAGGGTCCAGCAGGACCCCTTCAAGACACCGGTAGGAGGTGAGGTAGTGCAAAGGCAGCTCCAGAAACGGTGGGCGTGGCTCTGTGAAGGAGCTGAGGGAGCACTCCTGAGGCTGAGGGAAAGCTGGCAACTTGGATTGATGCCCAGGCTGATAATCCAAAATGCTAAGTGACTGGGTGATCTGTAAGGTCCCTTCTAACACATTCCGTGATTCTATGAATTTCCACTCAGTGAACTTAATCTTCTGAAGCCATAAGTGCCAGTCAATTGCTGCAGCAGCTGCTGTGAAGCCCTTGGGTTCCTCCAGACATGCACTCAGATGTTTTTCCAGCTTTCAGGACAAGTTTGAGCCTGGGGCAAAACCAGGAGGTCCAGCTGCACCTGGCACTGGGCAGCTACCACATTCCCAATCACTTAACCTAGGCATATATGATGGTTAGCTGTCCCAAACGTTAGTGGTACCAGCCAGTATGGACCAGAAGATTTCAGGAAAGGACACAGACCTGGCTGGCACGCAGTTCTTCCAGGAGGGAGACATGCAATGATTTCTCTTGCTGCCAGCAGCCAGGATGCACTGTCTGCAGGGGCTGTCTGCTGGCTCCAGCTTTGGGTGGCTGGAGAACCACTAGAGTTAGTAGGGGAGTATTCTCCCTGAATGGCCTCACCACTGATGGTTATCACTGGCTGTTTTCTTGTGTTCTCCCTGGGGAACAGGGAGGAGCAAAGAACAAGGAAAATCCCAAGAGTTTGTAGAATAGTTCTATCATAACTAAGAATTCTGCCAAAGCATCTACTGTGTGATTTCTGAGCCTGATTAGATTGGGATCTAGATCATGAAACTACCCCAGCTAATCTGAAATTCCCAACACCCAACCTGGCTAGGCAATTCTTTCTTTTTGTTTTCTATTGGGTTGAATCAAATGCACTTCCTGAGTGAGCAAAACCCTGTCACTTTTTAAAACCTCAAATGCTGGGCCAGTGAAATGCTTTACTTCAGGCACAAGAAAATTCCTAATGACTTTGCTCAGGCCACTTCCATGCTTAGAGCCATGCAAGGTTTTGCTGGGCTGTCCCCAGTAGCTGGGGCTCACAGAGCAATGTAGGGGTACCTGGTTGCTATTGACTCACGCTTGTGCTGTAAGGCTGAGCCTGGCAAAATGGACAGGAGCTGACTGAGAAATAAAGGCACTTTCTTCTAATTACCACACCCAGCAAAAGAGAACACCCCCAGCATGTGTAAGATGCTTCTTCCCAAGCCAGACACAGATAAAGAAGACCAGACTTTTATTCTCCCGTTTCCAATCCCTCCCTCCATACTAAACATTACACTAATGGGAAAGGAGGGGCTTTGCACATGCAAGATCTTACCTAACCAGGTGTTGAGTATCTGCAGGGTGCATGAACTATCTTGCTTTACATCACTGCTCTGAGAGGAGGCTGTTGGCTTTCTGATGAAACTCTGTGCCATTTACAGAAAGAAATTCTGCGTTTTGCAGATGATCCACACTTGATGAGAAAAATGCCTTATGCTGTTATCAATGTTGGCTTAGGAGGGACACACACTAACTGTTGCATGATGTACAAATACTGTCACTATCTGCATCTCAGGTGAAGCCAGCAGGCAGATGCAGACAGCGTGTGCATCTCCACAGGGGCAGCCTGCACAGCTCAGAGCAACTCAGAGCTTTCCGAGAGCCATGCTGAGGATCCTTTTGCTGTCATGTTTGCAGCTGACGTGTGTACTCCTGACAGTGCTTGCTTGCTTCCTTCCCCCACCCCATCGTGTACATTTGTTATAACACCTTAGGAAGGAAAAGGGTGCTGCCTTCGCAAAGTTAGATAACTGGCCCAGTTCTTCGCTGTCGGATTGGCTGGGAGAGGCCCAGTAAAACCAGCTGGCCAGCAGCCCGGCACAGCCCTGCAAGCCTGGAGCCATTTCCACAATTGGCCACTTCAGACTGGGAGAGGGGAAGGTGGAGACAGCTGGGCACACTGCTGCTTCCTTTCCCCCTTGCTTGCTCTCAGCCGGAGTAGTTTGGGAAGCCTGCCCCGGGTGCCCCCCAGCCCTCCTTGCCACGCTCGGGGTTGGCAGCCAGGCGTCTGGCCCTGCCTCAGCAGTGCTGGCACAGACTCAGCACAGGACATGTCAAGCTGCAACAGCACCGGGGGCCCTGCTGCCCTGGACTTCCCAGAAGTCCTGAAGTCCCTGCTGGAGTACTCCTTACCCTGGACCAACAAGATGACAGGTAGGGTTGAGGGAACGCATCGCTGGGTTTCTGTTTTGATTTCTCTTTCCCCTCCTTAAGTTGAAAGGCAAGAAGGGGGTAGATGATCTTGTCTGCTGCAAGCCCTTCAAGGGTGTGTTTCTCTCAAGTGTCCAAATCAGACATGGAATTCTGGCTTGGAGTGTGCTGTATGGCTAGGAGTAAAAACAGCAGCAATGGATTGATTACAGAATAAATCAAGAGTGCTGAGCTCCTGATCCCTTTAATCTCCGGGTTCAGCTACTTCTTGGAAACACTCAAAGCTTTGTGCACAGAGGCAGCTCGGGCACAAATCTCCATGCTCACAATAGCAGTGACTTCCAAGCTTGCCATTCGGGTTGTCCCATGGTTAATAATGCTGAGCCTCCAGACATTGCCTCTTCCCAGATGCAGACTGTCCAGGGAGCCCAGCCCACAGACTCTTTGCAAACTTTGTGTTTGATGCTGCAGCTGTTTATCAGTGGGAAGCTGGAGTAGAGAACATAGCAAATGTGGTGTCTTCTTTGCAAGAGCACTTCTGTACTCCGGGGCTGTCCTGCTTTCTGTGCAGCATCCTAGAAAACAAATGGAAAGGAGCCATGAGGTTATTTAGTCTGGGCTTCTGCTGTGCTGAACATTTCAACCTTGCTGGACTGGCCACTTCTCCATTGCTGGGTGTGCTCCAAGTGCCCATCACACAAGCCTGATTTTGGATACGATGCCACAAGCCCTTGGCAAGCTGCTTTTTGTTTGTTGTGTTTCAATGTTCGCTGCTGAGTGCCAGGGAGGTGTGTGGGAACACCTTGGTTCAGCAAGCTCATGTCTAGGCATGAGTGAGTTGAACTTACAGAAATAAACATGTTTGGACCTCACTCTTCCATAGGGAGTTGCAACCAGGGCATGCAGACAGCTCTGCCGTCTTGAGGGGCAGCATGACCCAGGAGCAGGAGAGCCAGATATGCCATATGGAGAAGGGCCCTGCTCATGCCCTAGGGTAAATGGGAGAAAAGGCTGCTGCTGTGGCAGGAAGGCAGCTGCATATAGTGAACCCTATGGCACCTGCACAGCTCCCTGTGGGAAAGAGAAGGAGGGCAAGGGTAGCTGCCATACCCCCTAAGGGCTCCTTTTGTCACATCGATCTGCTGCTGCCACCTGTGAGCTGGCTCACTCCTTTGCTGAGGCTTTGTCCACTGACTGGTGTGTTTACACATCACACAGTATGAAGCTGCATGTGGGGAACAGGGCATGTTTTCTGAGCTGACTGATACCCAGGTAGAAGGTGGACCTGGCTGGCAGGAGGCAGTAGCAGCCAAGGGTGGCTCACGTGCTGCAGAGCCTTACTGTGGCTAAACTGAAGTTTGGCTGCCTCTCTGGGATCTCTGGGCTCCACAGCCAAGTGGATTGAATTAATCCAAGGGAGGAGTGCTGGCAAGATACATTTGTTTGGCAAGAACTGGAGCGGGGGTTTAGAGGGGAGATCAGTGATTTGCAGAGGGAATAATTTAGCCTTAACTCACTGTGGCTTATTTGGCTGCTGAGGGTACTGTTTTGTGGCACTTTCTTCCTTAGCCCCAGGACCACCCTGCCTCACAGCATCACCTCCTGTACTCCTTAGAATTGTCCCTACTATGCTGCCTCCCTCCCCAGACCAGCCTTCCTGTCACGGCCCTCTTCCCACAGAGCTGAGTTCACCCCTCCTGGGTCTCCAGACCTACACACCACTCTTCTGGATTTGCTGGGTCTCAGGCCTCTGTTTGAAATGTGTTCTGTGATTCAAACCTCCCAGCGAGGCTGGTGTGTGTGTGTGTGGGGTGTCCCTCCCCCCATGCCTAGTGCTGGGCTGCCTCTCGCCTCCCTGCTGCATCAGAGCTGGGCTGTTCTGCATCATCTGGCCCTGACAAGACTCCCAGCAGTAACGGCTGCATTCCTCTCCTTACATCTCATTGTCCTCCTCTCTTCCTTCCCAGCTGCAGAGCAAAAAGAAAAGTTGTAAAAATCCAGGCAAATTTCAGCTTAACCAACAAGGTAAAGCTGATGGTGCAGTTCCCACTTTCTGCTGGCAGTGGTTTGAGCCTCTAATCCCCAGAGGCAGCAAAGAAAAGCTCTCGGAGTAGCCTCCCTCCTAGCTGGCAGGGCAGAACTGGTGCCCAAGCAGAGTGATGTGAGAGGGAACCCACAGGAATGCTCCCCAGAATTCAGGCCAAGCAGCTAACACTGTACGGGCTAAAATCTCTCTCCAAGCAAAGTCACAACCCAGTGGTGGTGCAGAACAAACCTTAGCAGAGTGGAGTGTGGGTGCAAATGGGCTGGAAGAAGAACGTGGTTGATCTAAAGGGAAAAGCCTTGAAGTAGAGGCTGCTGAGTGGTTTTAATAACCTCCATTCATATGGACGTTACCCAGTAAAGCAGTTTCCATTGAGTTCTGTGGGGGGGAGGGGAATACATGCAGAGTCTGTTCCTTGAAGGAGCACTGTACAGTACTGAGACACAGCATCATCCCAAGGGGCCTCCAGCATCAACAATAATGGAACAAAGCAACCGTGACAGCCATAACTGAAGCCTGCTCTGCTTTGGCTACATCCCCTCTCCTTGTTCCTAGAACTGCTCCTTCATGACCTCAGTTGGTTGTGTTCTCTATCTACCACCTACCACTAGCTGTTTCCCAGGGAAAACTGTTGCTGCGAGCTGCGTGTTCCACCTCTCATGTGTGGTCTGACATCTGTGTTTCATTGCCCCATGTGAAGTGGCATCTCCCTTTCACGCATGTGCTTTTTTCTTCCGCCAGCTGTGCTTGGCAAGGCGGAGGGAGTCTGTGGAGGGCAAGCAGCAGCCCTGGAGCATGCTGGGCAGTGGAGCATGAGCTATTCTGCCTGCTTCTTGCAGCTCCATTTATCAGCCTTGACAAATGATTCATTAACCTGCACTTTCCAGCCTGTATTCACAAGACGGACGTTTCCCAAGCTCCCTGTCAGGCAGCACATGCACAGGAGTTGCACTAGGAGTTCCACTCTGGTCTTCTGTGAAGGAGGTAGCAAGAGAAGTAGCTGGCAGGTAGGGCAGCTCTCTGTCTGCCCAGGTTGCGTGAAGACATCCCCTGGTTCTCATTGCAGTAAGGCAATGGGGGAAAGCACCTACCCCCCAGCACCTTCCAATACGTTCCTTTTCCTGGGGCATGTGGGGAGGGTTCCAGACCCAATTTTGTGTCACAAAGACCATCAGGGTTTATTGGCAAGAGTCAGGTCAACCTGTGCCTTGCCACCAGAATGAAATGCCTGAGGTTTGTGGAGGGGCAGCAGAACCAACCAGATGCCTGAGTGTCTGCCCGGGAGGAAGAGGAGGACCCTTTTCCACTGGCATTCAGGAAGACACCTCCACCCTGATACCTATGGCTCAGCTGGGTATGGATGGGACCATGCCAGGAAGGATGCACACCCTTTCCTTTCCCCAGTCATAGCTCAAGACGTAGTAGGTTTGCTGCGGCCCTTCTGCATCAAGAGGCAGCAGCCGCTGACAGGAGAAGCCTGTGGCTGTAGCGTTTGGCACTTCATCAAGCTTATTTGCTCTGCAGGAGAAGCTCCCCAGCCTGTGCTCTCTGGGGATGGATTTGACAACATTTGCGCCCTTTGTATGTTCAGAACCTTAAATCCCAGCACAGCATCCCTGTTGCTAGAACAGGGGAGTCTGGTTGGAGAATCACAACGCTTGCCTGTGATCATTAAAACTTTGACAGTCTCCTCCCCCCCCGCAGCCGGGCCATGCCAGCAGCCGCAGTGAAGCCTTTCTCCCCGCTTACGTTATATAGGGCACGCCGCCGTGGGCATCACGTAGGACAGAGGGAGATTACCTCCGTGTCACATGGGAAGGTGATGTGGGGACAAAGGCGGGTACTGAGGGGCCGGCTGGAGCGCTGGCGCTGGCACCGGCGGCGCGGACCCCCCGCGCGGTCCCCTCAGCGCTAACGGTCGCCTGACTCGCCGGGGGGTGTGGCAAGCGGCTAGTGCGTGCGCTGTGCCTCCGGCGCAGGCGCAGGGAGCAGCTGTCGGTGACGCAGCGCCCGGAGGAGGCGGGGCACGGCATGCAAACGAGCCGCCGGCGCCTGCCGCTGCACGTGCCCTGGCGGGCGGGGGGCGCGTGCCCGCGCCGCCCGGGTGGGCGGGGCCTGCCCGCGGGGTTCCTCCCCCCGGGCGGTGGGGGCCAATCGGCGGTGGGAGGAGCGGGTGGGGGGTGGCTCGGCGCTCGTGAGTACTGCACCCGCGCCGGGCGTCAGCCGGCCGCGCATGCGCCGTGTCTCCCTTCCCGCGCCCCGTCCGCGCAGCGAGCGCGTCGTTCGCCGGCCGCTGAGGTTCCCGGGGAGCTGCCGCAGCCTTGCGTCCGCGGCCCGCCGGCGACCGTTGACAGCGCGCCCGCCCGCCGGCTCGCGGGGAGCATGCCCGGCCGCGCCGCGCACCAGGAGGCGGCGGCGGCGGCGGCAGGACCGGAGCCCACTGCAGCCGGGGGCAGCGCGGGGGCCGCCGCGCAGCAGGAGCAGCGGGGCCTGGCGGGCGCCTTCCCGCTGGTGCTGAAGAAGCTGATGGAGAACCCGCCGCGGGAGGCGCGCCTGGGTGAGCGCGGGATCGCGCGTGGGGACCGCGGGAGCGCGCAGCACTCTCCCCTGCTTCTCTCTCCTTCTACCTCCTCATCCCCACCTCCCCCCCCCATCCTGCCCCGTGCCGCGGGCAGCGGAACCCGCTGGGTAACGGTGGGAGTCCCCGCGGGAGAGGCCGCGCGCCCGAGCCTGGCGCCCTCCCCCTTTACGCCCCGCGCCCCTTCTCCCTCCTCTTCCCCGGGCCGGCCATGCCAAGCGCCGGCTGCACGGGATACCGGCCCGCCGGGCTTGGCAGGAAGGGCTCGGCCTCACGGGCCCTCTCCCCGCCTCAGAGGTGCAGGGTAGCGGCGGCCGCCCCGAGCGCTGGGACTGCAGGGTGAGCCGGTGCGACTGGAAAATTCAGATGCTGCCATCGTCCTCTCGGGTGTATTTGGGTGCCGGCGTTGGGCGAAATGAAATGCTTCAGGTGCGAGGATTAGGCAGGAGTCTGGGGGTTTCGTTCCCTTAGCAGCCTCCCGTACCTTTAGACCCAGAGCTGGGAGCAGCAACGAAAAGATTTCGGGACTTCCTTGACCTTAAAATTGCTGAAAAGTTGTACGAGGACCCGCATACACGGCAAAGCCCTTCAGATCAGGTTTGGTGATAATCCGTGAGGGGGTGACCTGCTGCCTGTGCGCATGCAGTCCTGTATAGGCTGGAGCTGTCTGTCTCCCACTCGTTATGCAGGCAGCAGCTGTGTAAATAATAGGGCTGGTGCTTATATTCTTCAGTGCTGATGGCACACGTCTTTTTTGTTGACATGGTTTCTCTTCACCTTTCACCTGGGGGTATTTTTGCCTGATTTTAAGCAAGCCTGAGGTTTATCTGCACTGCTGTAGTGCCCAGAGTACCAGTGTATATTAAATTAGCCCTTGCATTTGGGAGTTTAGAGGTTGAGAATCGTTCTTGAAACATCAGATAATATTCGGGGTAGACCCAGTGCCAGCAGGGTTGGCAAGATTGTTTACAATGAGGGTTCTAGTTCAGATCCATTTACTTTTGTATGTGTAACATTGCACAATGCTGTGTAAATGGATCCATCTTGTGATTCTAGCAAACACTTTTTCTCATTTCTGTTTTCTTCTTTAAAAAAACGAAAGTGAGCCTTTGATAAAGGTTTTGGCTGTGTTGCTATGGTGCAGCATGCTGCAGTATGTAGAATCTTGAATCTGCAACATTATGGGGTTTCTTAGGGTATTTCTGCACCCAGTCGTCTTCAAAGGTGCTGTTAGCCGGCAGAAACAATTTAAGCTCCTGTGTGGAAACTATGATGGTAGGTGACTGGGATAGGGTGTCTTTTTGTGACTGGTTTTCTTGTCCAGAATCGTGTGACCTGGACTATGGAGATGTAAAATTTTAAGAGTAATGCCATTTTGAGGTACTGCATTTTCTAAAATTAGAAACATTCGTTGCTTCTACTAGATGATCCCGTTCTAACTCGGGAAGGTGTTCAGCTTGATTCTCTAAAGCTTGCTAGTGAGTCCATTTCATCTTGGTTGCCCCTGTCCAGTCATGCTGTGATGAAATTCAGGAGGTTCTCATTCTTAATTTCTCCATGGGTTTCCTTACTCTACCTTGTAACTGTTTCAGTTCACACTTTGTGGAACTTGTTGCTTTCTGTTTATTTTGATCTCTGATGCATTTCTTGCTTGCATATTTGCAAGACAAAAGAAAGAATGCCTTCTGTGTTAGCAGGTAGTTACTCCTAATTTTACAAAAGACTTGTCAGTAGAATTGGGACTCAACTGACTTCACAGGTTCCTTGTTTATCTTCTGTTCCATTATAGTGACAGCCAAAACGTTAAATAATTACTCAATACAGTGGTGTGTTCAGCAAGTTTTCTGAGAAAAGACCCTATTCTTTTTGCCTGTAATGCCTGTCAACAAAAATACAATGTTCTGTCTTATTCTTCAAGGGGAAATTGTGTCAACTAGCTGCAGCGCCCATTTATAGTCTCCATGAGCTACCTGTGGGTTTTCCAACTGCCGTAGGTAATTTGACTACCCAGTAAGCAAGTAGGCTTTATAATCCTTCTAAGCAACAGAGGACATCCAGTTCCAGCTGAGCATCATCATCTTGAAATGCCCTGCAACATACCAAGTATGTCAGATGGTCCTCGCAGTAAGTTGTTGTCACATACGTTGTAGGGGTTAAATAAAATAATCTCTTAATAAAAAAAGCCCTGTGGGGTAAAGGAAGAGAATTAATATTCTAGAGCAGGAGCATAAGTCTGTCCTAGTAATAATGGGCTGCTGCATATTCTCCAAAGGATGTTTTAATCACCAGTTGCGTGCTGCTGTGACAGGAGAAATGCCTCAACAAGCATTACAGTAATGGACATCAGGAATACAGAACCCTATAACCTGTCTTGTTGCATTGTCGCCAGTGGGACTGAAGATATCTGGAGCAATCAGCCTTAGTCTATATAGCGTGTTCAGTACAATTTGGCAATATTTTTTGATGAGTGTGGGGAACTTTGTCGAAGAAGTGTTTGTTCTGTTTATGGCTGAAATAGCATTTGACAGCTGTGGCCAAAATGACTTTTGGTCTGGGTTTGTTTGTTTGTTGGGGTTCTTTTGAGGAAAATCCAGGATGTGGACTTCATTTTTTTTTGCAGGCTGCTGCTTTTGGTGTAAACAGCAGTATTTCCAACAGTTCAAGAACTGGAATGCTCTGCCTAAATTACTTAACATAAACTAGTGACCTCTCTGTTAACAGCGTATGTACAGCCTAGCTAATAGGTCACAGGAACAGAATGAGGGGGCTAAATCAGACATCCAGCTATCAGCTGCATAAGTACAGGCCAGATTTATCAGGGTGACCTTGAATCACTGCAAATGGAGCCTCTTAGGATACTGCAGCTCTGCTGTCAGGTAATACCTGTTTACACTATAAATATCTTAAGAGAATTAATGTTTCAGATCCCTGAGCTGGGGTGGATGGAAACTTCCCCTCAAGATGAAAGAAGTTAATTAGGGTTTCATTAAATATTGCACACCCAGCAGGATGTTGTGCTGCAGAAATAAAGTTTAAATGAATTGAAAGGAAGCCAGTGGGAAAATGTTGATGCAAAA
The DNA here is from genome assembly GCA_039720435.1 of Amazona ochrocephala. Classification (NCBI taxonomy): domain Eukaryota; kingdom Metazoa; phylum Chordata; class Aves; order Psittaciformes; family Psittacidae; genus Amazona; species Amazona ochrocephala. The sequence goes on from CM077880.1 coordinate 82,218,473, forward strand.
ATGATCATACAAGGGGTTTATCTTATGTATCACATTTGAAATACATGGGCACCCAGTATTGAATCATAGAATACTTAGGGTTGGAAAGAACCTGAAGATTACACAGTTCCAACTCCCCTGCCGTGGGCAGGGACACCTCACACCAAACCGTGTCATCCAGGGCTCTGTCCAACCTGGCCTTGGACACTGCCAGGGATGAAGCATTCACAACTTCCCTGGGCAACCCATTCCAGTGCCTCACCACCCTCACAGTAAAAAACCTTCCTCCTTACATCCAACCTAAACTTCCCCTGTTTAAGTTTGAACCCGTTACCGCTTGTCCTATCACTATAGTCCCTAATGAAGAGTCCTTCCCCAGCATCCCTGTAGCCCCTCTTCAGATACTGGAAGGCTGCTATGAGGTCTCCACGCAGCCTTCTCTTCTCCAGGCTGAACAGCCCCAATTTTCTCACCCTGTCTTCATACAGGAGGTGCTCCAGTCCCCTGACCATCCTCGTGGCCCTCCTTTGGACTTGTTCCAACAGTTCCATGTCCTTTTTATGTTGAGGACACCAGAACTGCACACAATGCTCCAAGTGAGGTCTCACGAGAGCAGAGTAGAGAGGCAGGATCACCTCCCTCGACCTGCTGGTCACACTCCTTTTGATGCAGCCCAGGATACGGTTGGCCTTCTGGGCTGCAAGCGCACACTGCCGGCTCATGTACATTTTTTCATCAACCCACACCCCGAAGTCCTTCTCCGCAGGGCTGCTCTGAATCTGCTCCCCGCCCAACCTGTAGCTGTGCCTGGGATTGCTCCGACCCAGGTGTAGGACCTTGCACTTGGCATGGTTAAACTTCATCAGGTTGGCATCAGCCCACCTCACAAGCGTGTCAAGGTCCCTCTGGATGGCATTCCTTCCCTCCAGCGCATCAACCGAGCCACACAGCTTGGTGTCATCGGCAAACTTGCTGAGGGCGCACTCAATCCCACTGTCCGTGTCACCCACAAAGATGTTGAACAAGACCGGTCCCAACACTGATCCGTGGGGGACACCACTTGTTACTGGTCTCCAGCTGGACATTGAGCCACTGAGCACTACTCTTTGCGTGCGGCCATCCAGCCAGTTCTTTATCCACCGAGTGGTCCACCTATCAAATTGATGTCTCTCCAACTTAGAGACAAGGATGTCATGGGAGACAGTGTCAAAGGCTTTGCACAAGTCCAGGTAGATGACATCAACTGCTCTGCCCCTGTCCATCAGTTCCATAGCCCCATCATAGAAGGTCACCAGATTGGTCAGGCAGGATTTCCCCTTAGTGAAGCCATGCTGGCTGTCCCCAAGCACCTTGTTGGTTTTCATGTGCCTTAGCATGCCTTCCAGGAGAATCTGCTCCAACGTTTTGCCAGGCACAGAGGTGAGGCTGACTGGTCTGTAATTCCCCGGCTCATCCATTTTCCCCTTCTTAAAAATGGGGGTTATATTTCCCTTTTTCCAGTCATCGGGAACTTCACCTGACTGCCATGATTTTTCAAATATGATGGACAGTGGCTTAGCAACTTCATTTGCCAGCTCCTTCAGGACCCGCGGATGGATTTCATCAGGTCCCATGGACTCGTTAACTTCTGAACATGTGCATGTTAACCTCTGCTATTTTAATTTGTTTCACATATTGGATGTTAGAAGTGAGGAGGGAGAGAGGGAGGCAGCATGGTGCAGCAAAGACAGCACTGGCAGCCCAGTGCTTGTCAATTGTCAATTTACAGCAAAAGGACAGAAAAATTCAGATGATCTTCTCGTGTGAAGGAAAGATTTAATTGGGTGTGAGCCAGGAACAATAGCAAGAGGAAGTTGGAGGGACCGCAGTACAGCAGGATGATGGTGTACATCTAAAAGGCATTAAAAGACATGAGAAGGTCCACATACGGCAGTAGTATAGACTTTTTGGCACTACCTTCTGACAAGTATTTTTAAGCCTCATATTTATTCTACTAATCACTTAAGGTTTCTTTTTTCCTCCTGGAGGTGTTGTATTAGTTGTTGCAAAACAAAAGCATTCCTGGCTTGCATTAAACTTGGCATAACTTAAAATGGAATACTATTTTTTGTCAAGAATAAAGAAAATTTTTGTAATTCAGTGTTTTGATGCAACATTCACAATTTTCGTCTTGTTGATTAAAAAATGGTGATCTATCAAGAATTCATTATTGTTACTTGCGTTTGTTTTGGTGATGTCTTTGCTAGGCTATCACCCATAAGGCCCAATGCCAATCTGGGTTCGACTGTGCTGGGCACTGTGCAAACCTTGGGGAAATACACAATCCCTGATTCAGAAGTCAGATGTAAAATGGTGATTCTAATTTGGTGGGGTGTGTTTCAATAGTAATCAAAATCATTCTTGTATGCGAAGTAGAGCAGATGCTCTTTCTTTCCTAGCTTCAAGTAGGAGCTGTTTAGAAACGTTCAGATTATTTGGATCACGACTGTTAACCTGTACTTTTGCTTTGCCTAAGCAAAGGGTAGGAAATTTGCAGAACTCCCTGCGAAAAGGAGTTTATAGCAGGGATGGGAGTTGGAAGATGGCAGTTCAGGAGCAGCAGTGTGAAGTGACAAAGAGGAAGGCCAAAAGCTGCAAGATTTTAACAAAGCTCAGGTTCAGGAGCCACTGGTCTGAATTTAACATGTGCTCTTAGTCCCAGGTTAGTGACTGGTGAATGTTTTCCCCATTGTTTAGTATAAAATTGGTATCATTTGTATAAGATGTTCAGGGTATGGTAGATTAAAATGATAATTTACTTTGTATGGCAGCGCTGTTCTTTAAGCCATAAAAAGCTCTTTCAGTCTCAGTTCCACACCAGCCAAGGCAACAGCGGAAGGAATGCCAGTTCTATCGGAATAGGTTTTATATAAATAGACTTTTCTGATTTAGAGCAGAGTTCCACCCCCACTCCCACCCCCAATAAAGAAAAATATTCCTTTAGCATATTTTAGCCAGTCTAGAAAACTAGTGCCAAAGATTTGTGCATTTTGTTGGGCTGACCTGTGTGGATACTGGATCCAGTTAGGTCTGAACTAGTCCAGTGTGTGTCCCTGAAGCCTTTGTTCTGTTGAGCTGAGTATTTGTCAGTTTCCATGGTAAGATCCAATTTGAAGTTGGTTGGGGCAGGATTGTGAACATTCCTTTTGATGGCAGTGCTAGTACTGGTTCTGCAATGCCTTCTTCAGCCCTGGTAGAACTGCATGGCTGCATGGAGAACTGGATCAGGAAAATTACTTGGATTTTCTTTTTCTTTTTTTTTTTTTTCCTGCCAGCTTATTTTTGTCTCTTAAATTATGTAATTATTCCATAACTTGAGTTTTCTGCTTGGATTCTGTCCCAGACAATTGTTAAGATTCAGTAGCTACGAGGAACATAGAAACAGCCATTTTCCTGTAATATGTGCACTGTAGCACAGTAAATGGAGAAAATCTCATCAGTCTTTTGTGGCTTGGGGGTGGGATGTGGGAGTATGCCTTATTAGACATCTCCCCAAAGAGTGAAAATTGTATGTAGGTACTCTGAGCTATCTATAGTGAGCAGCATTTGGAGCTATTGCTTTGTGTGGACATGCTGAGTCATTTTGGAAAGAAATGCTTCTAAAATACTGAGCAGTAGACATCCAGGTCTCTGGTGTCCTGTGGCCCTTTTGACTAATTTCCAAACATAATCTGAAACCCATATTCTTTTCTTGTTTGTATTTATTCTTCTGCACATTTTTTGTGCATAGAATAAACTACTTCTGCTTCCTTGGAGCTTTCTTAGTGGCTTCCCATGTAATCCTAATTATGGACATTCCCTGGTAATGTCTTCCAAGGTGAGCCTGTGAAAAACAGGCTATTTTGCAGTGACTAGTTAATAAGCTAGATGCAGTATTGTATCAAACTTCAGTAAGTTACCACAGCAAAGGTGCTGGTCTTCATGGATACTCAGATGTCTGTGGTCCAGCCATCGCAGGGAGTCAGAACATTCCATACTGAGTTACATATGAATGTTGCCTTTCGACATCTGATTTTTCAGATCATGTCATGAGGCAGAACTATAGCTTACTGAATTTCCTTTCATGGGGATTTTGTTAGGCTCTTAAACCATGAGTCTCTCCTGTGTTGCAGCTTGTACAGTGACCTACTTGTATCTTTCAGATAAAGAGAAGGAGAAGATAAAGCTTGAGGAAGATGAGGCAGCAGCTGCCAGCACTATGGCAGTCTCAGCTTCCCTTATGCCACCCATTTGGGACAAAACTATTCCTTACGATGGCGAGTCTTTCCACCTGGAGTACATGGATCTGGATGAGTTCCTGCTGGAGAATGGAATTCCTTCCAGCCCTACTCACCTGGATTTGAACCAGAATCCACTCTTGCCTGTGGCTGAGCTGGAAGGAAAGGAGTCTGCCAGTGCTTCCACTGGTTCTCCTGCATCATCCTCTTCCACTGCAGTTTACCAGCAGTCTGAAGCAGCCTCCAGCACAGGTAGATGGAATAATATGGGGTTGTGAGGGACTTTTGTTGTTCTTCTATTAAAAGGTGCCTCTTCAGATCAAAGAGGAGACGTGCTAACCTGTCAGGGGTAGCTGTGGCAGGTTAATTAGTACAGACATACTCAATCTAGAGCCTTAGTCTGTGTGTCAGTTTGTGAAGATGCTGCCTGTCCTCTTCTTCCCCTTTCCCTTTCCTGGATAAAATGACTTGAGTGTCTCAGTGTGCAGTTTGTCTCTCTCTTTAAATTAGAAGAGCTGAACCACCGACATAAAGTATTTGCTTTCTTGGTATTGCTAGTATAGCGAGAAGTTGGACATGTTGAGAAAATAGTTTCTCGGGTTACTTTACAACAGATTTGATAGTTTTGACAAGTTGTTTGGGCTACCTTGGTGATTTGTTCTGCTTCTTTGGTGAACTAACTTGATGTACTTCAAATAACAATGCTTAACAGAAAAACAGTAAAGCAGTTTTTTCATGCGAGCCTGTGAAGTGTGAGAAGAGACACTTGGAAAAGGTATTAATGATGCAGTTTGATGTTCTGTAGTGCTTTGAAGTGGGAACTGAGGAATAAAGAAACAAAACTGTTCTTAAATGGTACTAGGAAACTTCTACTCTTCATTCGCAATATGGAGATCTTCTGTATTAAAGAACTCAGCAGCACGTTTTGCCCTGGATTTGGGGTTTAAACATGATAGCCACTGAACTTTGACAGTGCTATTTTATAAGCAGGCTTTACAGAAAGCATTTTGCTCAGGGCCTCTTTGAATAATCTGCAAGAGAAAGGTCAATGGGGAACTCCTTCAATGAGGCATAGGGTGTGGCTTTTTTCTAGGTGAAAAAACTTGTTGATCACTACTTCAGAATGGACTGATATTTGCAATTCACGTGTATGAAGTTTGTAAGGAAGAGATAAATATTACAAAGTTCATGTGAACACTGTCAGTGTCAGACAATTTGTTGGAACATTTCTCTCCATGTGGTGAAGTAGAACACTATTGCATTTGTAGCAAACCCACTTTTATTTAGTCGTTTGTTTGGAAATAGAATTGTCTGACCTTTGAGTGTCCCAGGGATGGGGGTCATTGGGCAGGCTTGCCTCTGTAAGGCTCTCTGTGGTACAAAACTCGGGCTGATACAAGTTTTGTACTTCCTGCTGTGGAAGGTGCTGCTTAAGTGTGCAAAGCATGTAGTTTTTGCCAAGGAAGTATTAACTCTTGTCCTGCATCTGCCTGCTCATGTCTGTTAGTCTGGCACATGTTCCTAGAGTTTGTGTTACAAACTGGACTGTGTAGCTTTTCTCTGTGCCAGCAGTGGTACAGCACCAGCCATACCTTAGGGAAATACCAAGTAATATTGTTAAATACTGCCCACAGTAGGGCAGTGAATAGAGATACCCAATTTGGCTTCTTAGTTAATTCTCTTCATCTTGATGAATGTATTGTAACTTCTCCTGTTGTTGCCAGAGTCCCCACCACAAAATGAGAGAAATACTCCCAGCCCCATTGATCCTGACTGCGTAGAAGTTGAGGTGAATTTTAACCCTGACCCTGCTGATTTAGTGCTGTCCAGTGTGCCTGGTGGTGAGCTCTTCAATCCTCGCAAACACAAGTTTACTGAAGAGGACCTGAAACCACAACCAATGATTAAAAAAGCCAAGAAGGTTTTTGTCCCAGATGAGCAAAAGGTAACAGATTTATTGCTGTAGACTTCTCTAGGCCTTGATCAAAGTTCCTGATTCTTTGTCCAAACATTCTGACGTTTAAAGCTAATGCACTATACCTATGTGATTGGACAGAAGTACCATGAGGAATAGAATTGGCAAGTCAGCTGCTGTTCTTGCTGGTTTGGTATCATGAGATAATTCCTGGGCAGGAGCAACTTACGATATACATGGAAATTAGAAGAACTATCAAGTCACATCCTCATTAACTGCACTTTGAAAGGCCATTGTATGTATTTGTGCAACATTACATCTGATCTGGCTTTAAGCAGCCCAGGCAACAGAACAGGTTGTTTTCTGTGAAAATTCATTCCTGACTTGAAAATAAGTAAAGGGAGCATTTCAGTTGGACTGCTTCTTAGTAGCCAAGTCTCTTGATCTCCCTCGTTCTAGCAGGACACTTGGTTTATGCTACAATGAGACTTGTGTAAGGATGAAATCTTACACTACCGTTGTCTGCATTTTGGTGTCGGATCCCCGCAAACCAGCGAAGGAGGTTCTTCAATACAGCAGTCAGTGTGAATGTCATTATACAGTAAAGAGGCATTTGCTTGATAGAGTTGTCAGCTTGGCTCTTTTTTTCTTTTTCTTTTCCCTCTCCTTTTTTTACTACAGGATGAGAAATATTGGACAAGGCGAAAGAAGAACAATGTGGCAGCAAAGCGCTCCCGTGACGCTCGGCGGTTAAAGGAGAATCAGATCACGATTCGGGCAGCCTTTCTTGAGAAAGAGAACACAGCGCTGAGGACGGAGGTTGCGGAGCTGCGCAAGGAAGTGGGACGATGCAAGAACATTGTTTCTAAATACGAGACCAGATACGGACCCTTGTAAGCACACCCCTTTTCCTTGTCAGGGCTCCTTGGTTTAGCCTCTTAGACTTCTCTGCTTTCTGTAGAGACTTCCAGAAATAAAGTTTGTGGAGGCTTTGCTATTTTGCATCTACACAAAAGAAAAAATACACCATCAAACCCTGTTTCTTTTGGCACGACTTGTTCAGGCCCTTTCCTGATCGTTGTGTTGCCCAAAATCTTGGTGTCCATATTTACAACTTTGTTTTTAACACTGATAGAGCATTTTCTGATGTCATACAATAGAACAGATTCACCTGTCTGAAGGAATAGATGTGGATCCCTCCTGACTGGACAGGGCTTTTGCTATCTGTTCTAATCTCCATTTTATGTGGAGGAAGAGCTTAGGAGACTCTTCTTGCCTTTTTTTTTTAACTGCTCTTTTCTCCCTGCCCCCCCTTCCCACTCAAATTGTAAAACATGATATTAAGTTGTAAGTAGATGTTGCTGGGCAGCATCATGAAATTGTTTCCCCTCCCACTCAGAGGCACTAGAAAGTACTTGTTGTATAGAACTCTGTTCCTGATGAAGAGCAATAGGGGAATGTTTAAGACAGGAAGACAGGAAAATATTCAATCTCTTGTAAAAACTGAGGTATCTCGAGGTTAATGCACAAGTCCTATTTGCACCAGAGTCAGTTCAGTGTTGATTAAAATACTGCTCAAACATCTTGGTAGGTTCTAATCCTGGATAGCTTCCAGAAATCAAGGAGAGAGAACAGTAGGGAATCTCTCACTTTAGATATAGACAAAATAATTTTCTGGGGGGTTTAGAATTTCTACCACCCCTCTCCTATTTTTTCTTTAGAGGGCCTTCCCTCTTTAACTGCTGATAAAGCAACATGTTACACTTAACTGAGTAGTAAGGAAGATATAGAAAAAGAGGTCTGGCATATTAGGCTGAACCTTGAGTCCCATCTGTTAAGGAACTGTCAGTACATTATGCTTTGGAAGAAGTTGATTTTGGTTTTTTAAGAAGCAAACAAGCCACTTTCACTTTACTGTACCTTACTTGTACAAGAGCTTGAGAAAAGAGTTTTGGTCCTTTGCCTCATCAGCAGTCTATGGAACAAACTACACCCACTCTAAGCATGAACATTTTACCTCTATCTCCTGTGTAGCAGCATATCTGGCCTCTCCATGCCTGCTGGTTCTCTCTCCAGCATGCTTCCTGTTACAAAATTAGCACACAAGACTTGCCCTCTTGGAATTAATCCATTCTCGGCACCAAGCACTTCTTCAACACTGTGTGGTGTTAAGAGAAATATATGTTGTGTGATGTTGGGACCTTCTGCGTGACCTGCAACTGCAAGAACCAGAAGTTTTAACAGAAGTATATGTCTAGAAGTCCTCTTAACAAGAGAAGCTATCTAAAGATAGTGGCTTTGTCAGAACTCTCTCAAGCTATACTTCCTGGGCAAATATTTATATTAGGGACTGAATGTGGGATAGATGATGTTTAGGCTAGTTTCCAGTCCCCCGTTGAAATCGGAAAAGTATGTTAAAAAAGCATTGGAGTTTCTTTTCTATACTGAAGACTTGCCTAGCTTGTCTTTTAAATATGATGTGGAAATTGGTGTGAGTTTAGACCAATTGTGTGTTGGCTTTTTAAGGAAGTGGAGAAGTAGGCTAATACAGAATGCTTAAAGTAAACTTTGATGCTTTGACCTATCTCCCCCTCTGTTATGCTCTTAATTTGATTAGAGTGGCTCTCGATGCAATGTTGGTCTAATTTCTTTCAGGCATACTAAAAATTGTCACCCTTTCAGCAGGGGTTTTTCTTTCACAGGGTGGTGTGTGGTGGTGATGGTGGGAAGTATGTTATAAATAAATTGTCACACTTAACGCTTTGCTTTGTTTAAAGTGACTTATCTGATTCCGAGTGATGCAACCTTAAAGACTTTTAAAAACAAAGAAACTAAAAAGCACACATGAGTCGCCAGTCTTCAGAGTGAGCAGTGAAATCTGTGAGGTGTCCCAACTCAAACAACTGACGATGACCCTGCCTGCCTGCTTGCCTGCAAGTACCCCATCTGAACTACCCAGGGCTGGGCATGATGAAAAGTGCAAAGTCTCCTTAATTCTGTAAATGGCTTTCTTATCTGTCTTTCTCACTGTAACTATGAGCTACAATAAGCTTACTTACTGGGGTTTTGTCAAGACACTCAAAGTTCATGTCTCAAGGTTTGTTGACAGCCTGTGTGAATAGAGACTCTGGCACTTGAAGTGGAAGAAAATAGGGAGCTTTAAGTGAGATTGTCTGTATATATTAGGAACTGCTATACTTTAAGACTCTTTTCCCTGCAGTAGAATGAATTTTATCTAATGCTGCAGCTCACTTCTAGTACAGTGTAGCATCTTGTGGAGTACTGTGAATGCAGAATTAAAGCAGCAGTTTGTGATGTGTGAGATTTCCAGTGCAGAAAAGTACAGCAGATGTATTGAAACAATCCGGAAAGCATCACAGTGTGCCATACAAAGAGTAGTCATAAAACTCTATTGCCCATGTATTAGTAAAACACTTCAGTTGCTTTTCTGCTCCACTGCTGTTAACTTGCTTTTCCCTTTGTTTTGTTCATGAGGCTTGCATTCTTCTATATCTTGCTGAAACCAGATCTATTCTCCTGTTAACGATTCCGCAATCACAGAAAAGGTGCTAGTCTGAGCTGCTGATACCTGTGTCTTTTGGCAGTCTGCAACTACCAAATGAGTATTAGATCCAGCAAAACAATGGCTATTTGGTGCCATATTACAATTTTCTGTCTCTTGACTACATGAGAACTGCAGTGGTGAAAGAATACTTTGTTCATCTGTTTTATGAAACTGAAACAGCCAATGATTTCCCACAGTTACAGCGGGCAGTTTAAGTATCAAAACCCTAGTGCTGGTGTGGGAGAGTAGATGGAAGCTTGGACAGACTGTGGGGATGGGTGTTCGCTGTGTGTAGAAGATGGAGGAAGCAGGTGGAAGTTCCTTTATAAGAGTATCATCAGCATAACGAGAATCTACTCTTATGTTAAGGAATGGTAGGAGCTAAATTTGTGTGAGAAGAAAAAAAGTACTTAATTTCTGGGCAAGAAGTACAGGGCCAAGCTTGTAGTCAAAATGGCGCTTGTAAGACAGGAGCATATTTGTGTCCGGAGATTCATAAACAGCATACACCTCAAGAAAACCAATCTTGAAAGCTTTCATAAGCACAAGTGCTGAAACTGAGGCGCAACTTGTTACCAGCAAAGCTCAACAGTATCACGTTGAACAAGTATTTTGACTTTGCATTTACCTAAGAGATTCCACCTCTAATTTCAGAGCAGAAAGGAAAGAGAAAAAAAGTGCAGAGCATCAGCTGATGTTGTAAACTTCATTTAAAATATAAGGAAAAAAATCTCAAACCCCAGAATTCGTAACCGGTTTTCTGAAGATAAAACCTTTGTAAAAAGCGCATACATTAAATGTACTTATTGAGCTATTATTTTTAATGGACCATGTTCTGAAGTCAAGAAAGTGCTTTCAACTTTTTTGCTGGTTACAAAAGTATACTTAGGAGTGTATTAATGTAGCTGGGATTCTAAAGCTCGGAGGTAATCTCGGGGTATTCTTTTCAAATAGATGAATAGTTAAGCTCCATGTTGCTGAAATGTCAGCAGATATCTCTATCTCTATCAAGTATTGCTGATTTGGACTGATATTTTTGATATGTACTGTTTGTTGTTGTTGTGGTTATTTTGGTGATAAATGCTAAAACATAGACTTAAAAAAAAAAAAGAAAAAAAAAGACCCTGACAGCATGTAAATGTAGCAACTGTTTTGCATTTTATCATTTCTAAATTTTCAGTTAACTTTGAATGTCTTCCTGTTTAAATCACAAAACTAAAGGGTATTGTAATTGGGGAAGGAGTTGCAGGGCCTTCGTTTGGGTTTTGCTCTCTTACTCCTTTAGGAATATCTTATAAATACTTACATATTGTATGCAGGATTTGGGTTTGCAGTATATCATGCTATATTTTAACAGCGAAATAGTCAGTGAGATTAGTATCTGCAATTCTATTAGCTTTCTCTGTTGTACTAAAAGCTTCCACGATGGAAACGAACAGTGAATGTTCATCAGACCTTTCTTTCAGAGAAGACTGTTAGCAACCTCTTGTGCTTCCCTGTAGCGCAGATTTGCACATTCTGTGATTTGTGTGTCTGGGTTGCAAAACTGGAAATTAGCACTTTAGGGTGAGTGTGGCTTAACTTTTGTAGTTGGAGATTTATTTTTTTGTGAAGAAGCAACATCTTTAAAGATAGATGAGAAGGTAGCAACTATTTAAAGGAGTATAGGTATTGCCAGACAAAAAATAATGTGCAATGCTGAATTCCTTTCTCAGTTTTTGCAGTCTCAGGAAGTTACATTTACTGCTTCAGAGCTCTCTGCTCCTTTCAGAAAGATTAACTATATAATCTCTTTCCTTTGACTAGGGTGACAATCCTATCCATAAGTCGTAACTTGTGTACATTTTCATAGTGATCGTAAGACAACTGATATTCTTTTAGATCAATTTGAACATTAAAAGATGCTGAATTGGCACTGCTAGAGTCTGAAGTTCTCTAGTCTCGGAACATGCTCTGTAGAGGCCATAAATGTGCCTGATGCCAGTGTACCCCCATTGCAGCCATAAAGGGACCATCTCCAAGGCGAAAGAATAAAGGGAGTTCACCTCTCAGCATCACTGCAGGGATTGCCAGTAAAGGGAGCAGTTTTTGACAGAGCTGTACATTCATTAGGAAGTGGATTGACACCAAATGGCCATTTCACAGTACTAACTTTGAAAATATAAGCTGTTGATGAGATCTGCGGGCAATGAGCATTGTCTTACTCTGCAAAAGAAACAGACTTTGAATAAACGATGTGCAACATTTAATACAGTATTGCTTTCGTGCGTGGTCTTTTAATCTACGCATAGTTGTATTTCCTTATAACAATGTGGGCTTGTATTTAAAAATTCCCTAGAAGCTTAATCTTTCACCAGTTGCCAAGACCTGCTCCCACTGACGCCAGTAACAAAGACCTCCTTAACTCCTGCAGGAAAGTCTTACTCTCACATGGTTATTGTAAAGTTTTATGAAGCACTGGAGTCATGGGTGTCTGTGCTTTACTCTGAAGCTTTCTGTGCTGGGATCAGGTGGATATATCTCAGATTGCAGGAGTAATGTTAGTAAACTGGTCCTGTCACTTTCTCATTTACACAGTTCGTGATGGCTTTGATATTCGGATAATCTCAGTTCTTTTTTTCCACCCTGCATGGACAGGGTGAAAAAGTAGTGCACTATAAGCTTGCACTGGGAGAAGAATCGTTTTGGGGTTTTTAAGTTACATGTGGCTTTCTGCAGTTCATCTAGTAACATTTTGTCTGGTCTGACAATTCTCTATTTCCCTGCTGTGCTGTTGGAAAGCCCAAGGTGCCCTAGCTGTAAAAATTGCTTTCAGCATTACCTGCAGGACTGCTACTAATTGTGCAAAATTCATTTCAAGAATGAGAGGAGCAGTGGAAGGCCAGCAGCTTTGGGAATATTGTAATGAAACCACTTGTGTGGAAAAATAGTTTTGTGTAGACAGCAGAAATAAGGGACTTGCACAGAAGAGAATATTGCTGCTTCAGCCTTGTAAAGCCTCCTCAGCATAAGAGGGTTCCTTGTGATCAGATGCCCTCACTAAGAATGAAGGTATCTTGGACCTTTCTAAAATCCACACGGGCTTTTGTTCGTCCTGATGGTTTTAGCTGCCAAGCACAAGATGAAGAAATGCATGAATCTCATAATTTTGGCAGCCTACATCTAAATCCACAAACAGCAAAATCATTTGTTAATGCTAGTCTTTTGCCTTTGCAGTACTGCAGGACACTGAGCGGCTTTCTAGATGTTCAGATAATTATTCTGATCTGTGTATCTGCCACTGTAACATGGTGAAGATAGATAAACTCACAGTGAAAGACTGGGGAAAAGGCAGAAAGAATAGGCTTAACATTTGTGGAGATGCTAACAAGATGTTAATTGAGAAATTGCAATAACTCATGGTGATGTGTATTTGTCAGACCAAACGTAATTTGTCAGTTTGATAGTATGCTATCCCCTCGTGAGTCGCTTTTAGAAGGCAAACTTCTTAGAGGTCAGGCAGCTATGGGGAAAAAGGAATCCTCTGAGGAAGATACATGTGTAGACAGACATAGACACTGGGCAAGGAGAATAAGGAATGAAAACAGGAAGAGAAGAATAATGCAAGAGTCCGATCTGAGCAAGATCACTAAAACTAAAGCCTCACTGTTTATTTTAGGCCAATTTGGATCCCCTCAGGTTAGCATCATACAGAAGATAGGTACTTGTTTAGGTTTTGGGAATCTCCTTTTCTTGATCTCACTTCCACAGTCCAGAAGAAGGTGAAAGGAATATACAGATAGGGAGGAGAGTTGCTACAGAAAGGGCTGGGAAAGTAGCAGTTGCTGTAAGAGACTGTGCTGCTGCACTGCGGGTTGACGTGCTGATGTGAATCGATAGTGCTGTGTTGTGAGGAAATTACTATCCGAGGCCCCAGTATTTCAAGGCCTTAATTCTGCTGTCATTTCTGTATGGGATGAGCCCGGTATCTATAGAGAACCATGTGGACTTCACATGATCTGTTCTTGAATGTGAAGCTCTGCCCAGGCGGTCCACTGCAGAATTGTGTCCTTAACACGTGATCAGTTGTAGTTATAAGGCTGTTGATAGTAAGTGTAATTTGGGTGCCTGTTACATAGCCAAAACCCTTGTTTACTTCATGTTCCCAACTAAGGCATGAGCAGAAGCCCTTTGCTGTGCAACTTGTGTATTAAGAAAAAGTACTTCACATATGTCTAGTAAATTAAGGCATGTGATTTTGGTCTGTGGGTCTCAAACTTTTCTTGTGCACCTGCCTGAATGTTTTCTTAGATCTGCAGCTATGTCTAGGTGAGAAGGTCTGGTGGGATTTGCTTTCCTGAGGGGGCACAATAGCAGCTCTCATCTGTCACGCTGTGGCTGACTGCTTGCTACTGGCCAGGATCATGGATGGATGCATCCTCTGCACTTTCATGTGAAGTTGTCTGAAATATGGTGATTAACATGATTATTGGAATACTGTATTTTGTATAACCTAGAACATGTAAATACACTTTTAAAACTAATCTGTTCTATGAAGTAATAAATAAGTGCTTCCATTGTAATATCTGAATATTGTTAATGCTTCATGTAGCTTGATTTGGGATTATTTTTTTCCTAGAGAACTACAAAACTCAAAACAAAGATTGATGTTGTGGAATTCTAGTCTAGTTGTGATGTTTTCTATCAACAAAAAATGTTTTGGAAATAATAATGACCTACTTAAGCAGAGAAACTGAGAATTTGAGGGAATTGATTCTCTTCCAGTCTTTCTTTAACAGTAGTTACTGATTACATTCATAATTGCACTCTTCTCATACCATTAGCTGGACAGTGGATTTGTTTGTGAGTAGTATTTGGAAAGTGGTGGTATTAAATCATTTGTGAAGATTAGTGGTTGAGGAAAACTAAAGTGGTTTGATTTGGTTTGGTTTTGTTAAACTATTCTCTCTTTTGGCTCAAACAGATCTGTCTCCACTCTTCAGCCAGACTGCAGCAAGTTGCAATGAAACAGTGAGTGACTGTTACTGAAGCTCATTTGTAACCTAGATAGTCTACATCTTCATTAGTTCTGTTATGCACATAGATGAGGCAGGTATCCTGCTGTGGTGTGGAGAGAGAGAAAGTGATTAATGACTTGAGGTTTTGCTGAGTACATGTTCACTGGATGCTGCACAGCTGGAACTTTCATCAGCTTTCATGGCCTTTTCTGTCTCCTGTTAAAAGGGAAAAAAAAAAACAAAACAGTGGAGTGAGAATCGTGAGCAGTCTGCTAGGAAATACAGACACTTGGGTTTTGAGGAGGAGATAAGATTGATCCATCAACCTTCATCTAAAGAGATTAGGCTGTGATGATGATGCTTTATCCAGCCGTAATGTAACTTGTTTGTCTTTAATGCTGTACTGGAGCAGTCTCCTCTATGGCAACAGCTGTGTCTGCAGTGTTCCATAAATGACAAAAGCCACAACATCCTTTGCAGGTGGCAGAGATGGTGGCATCTCTGGTTTGGTTTTTATTTTCTCCTTTATTTCTTTTTTTTCCTCCCCTCTCAGTGTTTCTTGGCTGTAAAATGGCTATAAACCAGCTAAGCATATGTGCAAGTTATTCAGAAAACTCTGATCCTGTAAAGCCTTCTGAGAAACATACAGTTTTTAACTAAATAGTTTGAGGGAACTCTTACCTGCTATATTTGGCCTGAAATTCTGATGTCTCTTGGATGAAAGTATTTTCTTGGCTTCAGATGTGACACTGATCTGTCCCATTCATTCAATGGGATGGGTGGTAAATCTGCACAGTTTTTATATTTAAAGATATATATCTGATCTTAGTTTTACTGCATGTTAAGTTTAATCTCTTGGATGTCTGCTTCTTGAGGTTGTCTATATATAATTCCTGTAAATGTAGCTGCTTTTTGAAGCAGTCTGTCAAGTGCATTTGAGATTATCTTGACTGAGAGAGTCTATAGATGTGAAAGAGATAATAAAGATTATAAAGCAGCTGAGTAAAACTGTATTGCCATAAATGGTTTTAATTTATATATGAATCTTTTATCCCAAACTGCTTATTTTGTACATAAACCTGCACACTCCTGGCAGCTGATGGGTGAAAATAAAGGTGCTTAAACAGCAATCAAATGAGAAAAGGGCATTTCACTGTTGCAGAGTTGGTATTATTTTATATTTCCATTTATTACACTTTTTTAAATGTATAAACCACGGATTAGAATTCTCAAAGTCTTCAGCTTGGATTTTGTGAGTAGTTTAAATCCTCTCACCTCTCTGCTCGTAACTGGTTTTTAAGAAAAAGAAAAGCTTTGTTTAAAATGTAAAATTTTGACTGTATTAAATTCTGTTAGTACCCTTCCTTTTTAAGAAATAAAATGTATATTCCACTACACTGAGATCCAGTAATTTTGTTCTCTAGATGGCAGACTGTTTGCTGTACACCTCAGCTGCCAGCATCGCACCTGCGATCTGCACAAAGCTGGTAGATGCTAAAGCAGCCGATCACCTTTTAGGATTAGGTTCTTGCTGTGCATTTCCCATGTGTTAACTTTTAGGCGTGCTGGCTATAGGTATATGATTCCCCACTGCTAATTTCTGGATTAATTGATTTCAAAAGCTTGCAAGGTTTTGCATTTGTCCTGTAGTGACTCCATTTTGAGCTGTTTCAGGTCGGTAGGAGGGAAAATCCTGAGAACTAGTAGTCAGCCACAGACACTTGGAGCTCCCGTTGTCTGTTGCTTTGGGGCTGACAACAATCAGAATTTAAGTTCTTTCATGAGAAGAATAAAGTTTAAATAAGTTTTGACCATGAGGGCAGCTTTCTCCGTGCCTTTCCATTTTTTTACTAAGCCTTGGTTATGTGGTTGGTTGTGTTGTTTTCAAGAGCTGACAGGTGAAGACCAACCTGGTAAGAAATGTATGTCTTCTGTATATTCGTTGCATCTTAGTGGAAAAAGCTTCCAGAGAAAGCTGTGTTCACTTCCTTTTGCTCCTTACAGTCTGTGATACTTCTGAGCCGCATGCTCTCAAGGAAAACAAGGTCACAGGCGTTTCAGTTTAGCTGAAGTGTTTTAGCATATCTAGAAGTTGTAGTAAGACAGATTTTGTTGCGGTTATTTGCTTTTGTAAAAGGTATCTTGTATAATTAGTGATGTGGATGCAAGGAAATAAAACTGAACAGGAGGAAGGGGGGAAGATGAGATTTCTCATCTGACTCTGCAGGTTGGGCTTTCTCCTACAGGGACAGCGACCGTTTTATGACACCTGAGGAAGAAGTATCTAGGCCAGGCTGTAGAAGATCTATGAAGACCAAGTTGGCATCTCACCTGGTCATTCAGCAGTATAATTCTGAAACATATGTATGAAGATGACTACCTGCAACGTACCATAGTGGATAAAGAAAGAAATCATATGGTTTTGCAGAAGGAAGAAATCAAGTGTCAATTAGTTGGGTGTTTTTTCTCTGGCTACCTTCCGAAGCCATGGCATGATGAATGACCCAGGCTGTCTGTGTATGACAGCTGGAAACCTGCCTCTTTAGAGGGAAAGGCCTGGCTTGTACCATGTGCAGAAGATCAGAGTTTGACACAGGAGAACAAGGAACTGCAGTAGCAACCGAGTGGATACAAGGATGCATTGGATGTATCCTCTGGTGTTAGGTGGCCTTAAAGTAGAGTGACTGGCGAGTGTTTGGTATCTTTTCGCTGTTGTGATGACATCTGGTAGCAGCACCAATGTTCATTATAGAGTGCCTTCTTTTCAGGGAGCTCGTGTATTCTCTTGGGTGGGTGTTGAGCGAGTTTATAAACGTGCTAACTCTGCACATTGTACTGCTAGTTCCCTTCAGGAAAATCTGCTGCCGTTGGTGATCTGGGAGATGGCAGTGGAAAAAATGGCAGTGTCTTACTCAGCCTCCTTCCTGTTGTGCGTTGGGGGGATCTGCTGACCTCAGAACTTCAAACGCATTTCTGGTCATTTTTTGCTCCTCTTGGCTACACCAAATCCACAAAAGAGCGGGGAAGGGATCTGTCTGCTGTTTGATTTGTAGCACTGTAGCAGCAACTGGAATGCCTTGGTTGAGAAATGAGCAAGAGGTGCTTCCACCAAGCTCTTCTGGGTTTCTGCTTGCTGTTGGTTGTGGTTGTTGGTTAGACATGGACACCGAGAAAACCCTTCCAAGTGTCTTATGTGTCTTTCAAGTGATGCAATTCCCTTACAGTTGGGAAGACTTGGGCTTTGAAAGGCTTAATCTGTGGGGTGACCAGGCTGCAAAAGTGGTTTCAGCTTCCACTTGCCCCTCAATTCCCCTTCAGGCATCACATGTCATCGTAGCCTTGTGTGACTGTTCGAACAAGAAGGAATGGAGACAACTGGAGAGCGGGCTAACACCTTCTCTACTGACGTGGAAGGCTGGGAGGCAGCGGGACCTGCAACAGGGTGGGAGTCCCAGTGTGGATGTGGGTGAAATATTGCCAGAGACCTTGTGTACAAAGCAGACCCCCCATCCAGCATGACACTAGAGCCCCTCCTGCCCGGGGAGCGGGGGACACAGAGGGGATGGAGGTGCCATTGTGTAGAGGTCTCGGAGCAAGAGGCTGTCTGGTTCAAACTTGAACAGGGGAAGTTTAGATTGGATATGAGGACATCAGACCTGGGCAGGCAATGGAAGGAAAGTGTGAGCAAAGGGACCGGAAGGGAACTGAGCCAGAAGCTGGCAGTGTAGGTATGACAGACTTGCGGGTGGGTATGTGGAGGGTCCCTGGGGAATAATTGCAAAAGGCAATGTGGGACCAGCCTTCCTTCCCTCTGGAAAGGGGAGGAGGCAGAAAAGGCAGGCTCATGAGGTAGCTAGGTGGAGTACAGTAGAAAGGTTGTGGCAGCATTCCAGCAGTGGCAAGAGGTGAGTTCATGTACCTTACCCCTTCTTGTACTTGGTCAAAACTAGCTCTTGAATGCTTTAATCCTTAAATGTACTTCCAGCTTGTGCGAGCAGGCTCTGCACCTCACCCCTGCTTCAACCCTGGCGCAGCAAGCCTTAGAGCCTGATCCCTGCACGAGTTCCATGGTGGCAGTGCAGTGCCAACGGGTACTGCCCTGCTCCAGGCTTTGTGCTGTGAACACACCCTGTGCTGCAGTGCTTCGTGACCCACTCGTGCTTGTGAAGGTTGCCTGTGGCTCCCAAACAGCAGCTGCTGCAGCCACCTTCAGTCTCTGCCATCAGGCACCAGTGCCTTCATTTTATCCTGCTGGCTTCTTATTTGCTCCTGAGGCTCCTAACGCTATCTATAAACATAAAACACATAGTTTGCGAAGTAGCCTCCTCACATTGTCCTAGATTCACATACTGCCTCAATCCAGCAGCAGTGGTTTCTCCTGCTGGGGACGCTGCTGCAGCCCAGGAAAAGGTGCCATTTTCTGGGTCCTCTTCATCCTAAAGATGCTGTCGCATCTGCTCGCTGCCTCGTGTAGCACAAGCCCCATCAGAATCCGTGAGATGGAGACATGTGCAAAAGCACACTCCTTTGGGTGAAGAAATTTTTAATAATATCCAATCTAAATTTCCCCTTGAGGCCATTTCCTCTTAACCTGTCGCTGTTACTTGGGAAATGAGACCAGCCACCTCCTTTCTCCATCCTCCTTTCAGGCAGTTGTAGAGAGCGATAAGGGCGCCCCGACCCTTCTCTTCTCCAGACTGAACACCCCAGTTCTCTCAGCTGTTCCTCATCACACTGTGCTCCAGACCCTTCACAGCTCCATTGCCCTTCTCTGGACCCGCTCCAGCACCTCAATGAGCCCAGAACTGAGCGTAGGATTCGAGGTGCAGCCTCACCAGCGCCCAGTAGAGGGGGACGATCACTGCCCTGGCCCTGCTGCCGCGCTAGCGCTGAGAGAGGCCAGGATGCTGTTGCCCTTCTTGTCTGCCTGGGCACAAGCTGCTCATGTTCAGCTCTGTCAGTCCGTACTCCCAAGTCCTTTTCCACAAGCAGCTTTCCAGCCCGGAGCGTTGCATGGGCTTGTTATGACCCGCCTCGGCCTCCCAAACCATCCCCCGGCTCGCAGTGCCCCAAATGGCGGCCGTGCCGCGCCGTTTCAACGGCCGCCGCGAGGTGGCGCTACGGCAGCGCGTAAGGCAGCACTGCCAGGAGCTCCGCCGGGGCCGGCTGCCGGCACAGCGCCCTCCGGTTCCCGGGTGCCCCCGCTGAGGGTCCCATAGAACGGCAGGGACCCGCACGCACCGAAGGGCGCGGGTGCGACACAGGCGCCGGCTGGAAGTAACCTGGAACTGATCTGGAGGAGGCAGCCTTACCCTCGTTAGGGGCTTGCTGTCCTGTGGCTGCTCTCCAAGGCCTCCTGAACTGAGCCCGCAGGAGCCCTAATCCAGGCTCCCGCTGCAGGACAGCGCTGCCCAGCTGCCCGTGGTACGGAGGAGGGCTTGGAGCAGGCAAAAATAGCTGGTCACACGGCTAGGAGCTCGTCGTGGTGATGCGGTAACGCAGGCTCCGTGCCACGTGGAAACATGGCCCTGGGTCTTTTGACTCCTGTCCTTCCGCCCTGCGCGCAGGGTAGCGTGCAGGGTACGTAAGGACCATCCAGAGAACGTCCTGGCAACCTCAGCCTGAAGAGACCCTTTCACTGCCCCTGGCGAAGCTCCACAGAAGCCTAAAGATAGGAACACAGCAGAGGGAGCGAGTGGAAGACAGCAGAAGTGCCTCCAGCACCCCCGAGCTCCTGCACCAAGGACAATGAAGCTGAGGAGCCCCAGAAGGGCGCTGCTTCCCATAGTTCATGCTCCCCAGGCTGCCCCAGCGCGCCAAGCCCAAGGGAGATGCCTTCCTGGCCCTACAGCTGGCTTTGTCTTGAGCCCGTGAGCAAGGCAAACCAGTGCACCCCAAGCATGACTAAGAGCAGCAGGACTTGCCCTGTACCTCCTCGCTGCCTCACTCCAACCCTGTGGCTAGCCCTGGCCACAGAGGTTGCAGAGATGAAGGAAATGAGAGAGCTTCCTGGCAGTCCAGAAGGAAAAGAGGTGACCTCTTCCTTGCCTCTTCAAAGATGCAGGAGGACCCTGAAGCAGATTAATAACATGCAACCTAAAGAGGATGCAACACACTGAGGTTTCAGCTCGGTACCAGTCCTTCTGGGGACCAGCTTGGGGACAGGATTGCAAGCTTTATTTCAGGCATGTGTACGGCTCATTATGGGCACCCTCCTCTCCTGCCATGCAGTGACTACCAGCCGGCTGGCTCTCTTACCAAATTAGGCTTCTTCTGCCCACCATCCAGCCCAACAGGCTGTCGCACAAGTTTATACCATGGCTGGCTAGGAACTCCTTTCTGATTTCAAGTCTAAATATATTTCCGATCCAGATGAGCTTCTAGGAGAGCAAACTCGACTTTTGCCCAGCACGTATTTACGATGTATGGATCCTGTCCCTCCTCGGCCTCTCCTGGTTCAGATCAAACAAGTTGCACGCTCACAATGGCCACTCGAGCCTGCTCTGTACCTGCTGCAGGTCAGCTCTGTCCTTCCTGAGGAGGGGTGTCTAGAGCAGCGCTTACAATGCTGGGTGAAGCAGAACCTCATGGTTGCTGGTCTCTCCAGACAATTCTTTGATGGGCATGTCCTTGAACTGAGTGTCTTGATTCAGACCCAAAGTGGCAGCACATGGGCAGCATCCACCCACTGCCTGTCTTCTTCCATCGCTCAAGCCTGAGGGGCGCCTGTCTTACAGCATTCTGGGGCAAAACGCTGCCAGTTTTGACAACTCTTCTTTTCCTGTGGTCGACAACACCTCTCTCTCCTTCTCACCCTCCTTGCCTGTCCCCTGCCAGTCCCTGTGCAGCAGTGTTCAATGGGAAATGAGACGTTATGCCGTCCCCTGTTCCAGACCATGTGTCTCTTGCGCTCGCTCTGAGGGGCAGGGTGATGCTGGGGTATTGCATTTCCACAGAAGGTAGGGTTTTTCCCCTTCCACTCTGCTCTGAGGAACTGTGGTAACCCTGTGGCTCAAGGAGGAAGGAATGACCTTTCTAAATTTACAGGGAGAGGCTGCGGGGCAGAAAGTGCAAGCAGGGCCGTGAGAGGTGAAGGAGAGGCTGTCAGGGGGCTGTTAAGAGTGGAAGAGGACACATCCTCCAGGTATCCCAACCCCATTCCAAGGCGCTTCATGTCCCTCTGTGGCAGTACAAAGCATTGCTCAGCACCAGTTCAGCACAGCCCAGCAGTTCCAGTTGCCCCAGGGACTGGACGCCTGCACAGTGGGGAAGAAGGAAGGAGGGGTGAGGTTTAAAAATAGTTCTCTTCTCATTTCTGTAGCTGTCATTCGTGGTACGTAAGCGAGCCTGAGGCTTCCCTGCTCCCATCCACACTGCGCCTTACATAATAGGAGATAGGCAGGCATTGCTTTGGGATGGGAACAGCCAGGGACTTGACATTCACGCTGCCCTGCCAAAGCCCATGGGTAGCTCCCGGGTGCCCAGGCTCTGGAAACTGCCTGCGGGCTGGGGAGGAGGCGAGAGCAGCAGGGGCAGCCTGAGGGCACAGGCTGGCCCTGTGGCAGAAAAGCAGGCAGGAGCTGCCAAGTGCCGCGGTGCAAAGGGCTGTGGGAAGGGATCTTAGGTTGTGGGGAGGGCTGCAAAGTGCCACAGTAAGTCATATGGGGTTTGCCAGAGGGGAAGATGTGGCCATAGGGAGGGGAGGAGGAGGGGTGCAGAGGTGGCAGTGGGAGGTGGAGAACAGGGGCTGCAGAGCAGCTCCCAGGGGGTTTGAAACTGGGAAGGGGAGAGCATGGGAGGATGGGTCTGGGGAGGGAGGGGAGTGACAAACAGTGCAGGGAAGGACAGTACTGAGGGGAACTGGTGTGAGGAGGGGGCTGAGTGGATGGGGAGGGTGGCAGGGTGAGAAGGGCAGTGCTGGGTTGGTGGGGGCTGGGGAAACGGAGGGTGATTCAGGTGCCTGAGGGAAAGGTGAAGGTCCATTGGAGCCATTGCACTGCCTATCCTTGCCTGCCTCCTGGCTGCTACAGGCCAAAAGCTGCAAAGGGCAAAAGAGTGCTCCACGCCCCCCCCCCGTGTCAGCCACGCTGGGCTTGGGCACTGCTCCCACATGCCTCTTCCCTACCTCCCCAAGGTCCAGCTCCAAAAACTGCTGACTCAGGAAAATTCCAGAGGTGAGGGGCTGCGTGTGTGGCTATGGGTCAGAAGGACAGAGCTGGGCAATGGTGGGGACGCCAGCCTCAGCCTATCTCATCTAGGAACACTTCCACCCCTCCCACCTTCTGGCCAGGAACTGAGCCATATGCCTGCTCTCTGTAGGATCCTCTCTTCTTCCAAAGATCAGTGGCTTTCACGCTTTATGTGCCAGCAGCCAGACTGCCTTGGGATAGGCATGAGTCACTGTGGTTATTTAAAGCGTGCCTTCTGAGCGCTACCCACGTGCCTGTGCTGCGCAGGCTGACAAGGGAAGCACAGTCAGACCCCAGAGCTCACACACAGAGGGCCGGACACCAAAAGAAACACTGGTACCTGGTCAGCTTCTCCCAGAGCAAAGGGGGAAACCTCGGCATTTGTGAGCACACAGAACCCCCCCCAAAGAGGGGAGAGCAATGCAGCTCATCCCAGGCTCAAACCGTGTTGAGCTATTTCCATAACCACACACCAGCTGTGCCTCACAAGAGGTGACTGTGTTGTTCCCCTGGGGCTCAGCAGGCCTGGGGCTGGTTTGGCAGCCATGCAGCCACGCAATGAACAGGAGGCATGACCTGGAGCTGCTGAGATGGTGCTTGGGTCCTCCTAGTGCTGGAGCAGGGACCAGAGCCCAACCTTCAGGCAGCTATGGTCTTCTAAATGTTGGGGAAATGGATGTCTTAGCTAGTAAATATTTATGGCATATTCTAACTACTCCCTGCTGGTTTCCATTAGGACTGACATCCCAGAGTAATGAGTAAGTCCCGGCGTGTGTCCTGCCTGGCTCCGCATCACTCGACCAGACCTGCTGTGAAGCCAGTGGCCTATGAATGAGTCCAGGCTTGGGGAAGCTCATTCTCCCCCTGCATCCCGCTGGCATCAGCCGAGGTCCTGGGCGCGCGTCCTGCTTAGGCTGATCCTCACCACAGCCACCCCGTCCTGCCCTGCTGAGGAGAGGCAGTAACAATCACCAGCCCTTTGCCTTGTGCCCTGGCAGAGGTTTGATGGCCAAGCTGAGACAAAACAGGGCGTATGGAAAAGGAGGCGTCATTGCTGAGCATGACATCTGCATTGGCAGTCAGCGTGAGGAGCTGAACGAGCAGAGCAGCTCTGTGGGGCCACCACGCGCAGGCCAGCTAGATGGAAGATCTCAGCCCTGCTCCCTCACCAAAGTGATTCTTTCTGGCTCAGAACAGGGGAAGTGCTTGTGATCTCCCGACCTGAGGCAGCAAAAGCACAGGGCTGCTCTCACTGGTTGCAGGGCACCAAGCTGCCCGGATGCATCCAATCTTTCCCTTTCTTTGGGCTGAGGCAGCCCCTTCGCAGATCCTGGCTGCTTTTGCTGTTTCTCATGCATTAACCTCTCAGGGAGGGTCTTTACACAGGGGCGCGATGCCTTCTTGAGCTTGCACAAGATCACTTTCCTCTCCTCCTGTCACATACGTCATTCAGCTTCAAAGCATCACAAAAGGTATTAAGGAATGTATTTGTGCTGAGTGCTCATTAAGCATTTCCAGCTACAGCCAGGCTCATCTTTTCCAAGGCAGCAACAGCAGGAGAGAAACATGCTAACTGTGGGAACTGTTGTCCTCTCCATGCCTAGCTCCTTCCTGCCTCCCTTCTCTGGCCTGTTGGAGGGCTGCTGTCTCTCTTCCATCTCTCCCATTGTGTTATACCTTGATTTCCCCTCCCTCCATCTCATTTGCTTTCTACACTTGAATTTTCTCTTGGCTAGACTTTGATCTTTACATTTCTTTTGCTCCTTTTCCCTCTCCCCCCCGCTATCTCATCACTCTTCCCCTCCATTCACCAGTCAGCAGTGGCCACTGTCCAAAGCAGCGCCAGAGCTGACAACGAAAGAGCCCTCCAGCTCCTACAAACTGCATTACAGCCCCAAACACCATTCCTAGCCGAGACTGTGGGCTCCAAGCTGATCTGCAGCTCACACCTCTCTCAGCTAAGCCATTCTCCTACGCAGCTCCACTACATTAGACCTCCGCTCCTTGTTGCTACAGCTGTAAAAGCAGGGACTGACACAGCAGGGGAGGGATCGTAGCTGCTAAAACACGTGCTTTATGCACCAGCTCCCCTGTTGATCTGTATCAAGCCCACAGAGGCTGATGCTTATTGCCTGTCTTCTCTCTGCTGCATGAAGTCCATGTGCCGCAGGACCCTGCGCAGCTTGGGACCCTCACTGCAGTGATGGGACACGCTCAATGGCTTTGTAGGGACCCCCAGCTAACGAGCACCAAACTGTTCTTTCAGGTCTCTCCCTTCACTGTGAGGTAATTTCTTCATCATCTTCATTAGAGGATTTGGAGAGGGCTTAGGGCAGACATCGACAGTTGCAGAATTACACAGGGCATGAAGTATTTACATGAGGGCTTTGGGATTCTGCTTCCATCGATGATGATAGTGTTACGCAGAGTTACAATCCTGCTTGCAAGCTGAGACACCTCGGGCCTGCCTGGTATTAGGCCAGAGAAATGCTGATCGCTGGAAATGGCACCAAGAACTTTGAAGCTGGGTCTGCTCTTGGCGGATGGCTCTGAGCCGATGCCTGGGATGGGTGGTGGATAGCCTGGAGCTGCTTTCAGGTGGAATGATAGCCTGATTCCTTGACAACAATGTCTGCTGAATTAAGTCCTGTGGTATTTCTGTAATAGCAGAGCTGCGAATTGCAGCTTCCCAGCTAAATTGCACTTGAGTAATGCTCTCATGACTTTACTATCTCCCCAACATTTTAATTAGTCATTTCTGTCTTCCCTACTGTGACACGGTATTAGCACAAAATTATTGTTATTAGTACAGAATGGCTGCCCCGTCACACAGCTCCCTCTGAGATGGGGCTGGATTTCAGCAGCAGCGCGTGGTCCTGAAGGCGTTTTTGGAGTCACTGGGGCAAAAAAAGCATCAACACAGTGGACACAGACCCAAGAGCAGATCTTTAGACCCCTTTTCTTTGCAGTTAGGGGCTCACACCCAAAGGCTGTAATGCTCCCACTGAGGTCAAGCCTGAGACTGAGCACAACAGAATCAGAAGTAGGCCTGGGGGAAGGACAGTGACAAAAAGAGCTAGAGATGGAAAAGATTCAGAGGGTCCATGTATCCGTGAGCCCTCTGTGTGCATAACCGAGCCAGAGCTGCATCTGTACTCCTGCTTTATACAGAGCACTGCAGGAGCAGTTTGTACTCGTAGATAACACAGCATGGTGATCGCAAAAACCTGCCTCCCTTTCGGCTTGAGCAATTAGCCCGTACTCAATGTTTCCATTAGTAAGTGAACTGAATGATGGCATTGGGCAGTTGGACATAATCCTGTTTGCCTACAAAGAACGTACACACTCCTGCTTCTGTAAGCACAGCAGGAGTCAAACTGCATCAACAGCTTCTTTGCTTGTAGCTCTAAGCCTCTTTTTAGCCACTTCTTCAACCTGCTTGGAAAAACCTCCTCAAGCTCTCGCTGCGTGTCACATTGCGCATTCTTCGCTGCACTGCCTGTACACTTCCATAAAGCTTCCATTGCCACAATTCAGGCCCTCCTGTCCCAGCTTCCCTCCATAGCTTTGCTTTGGGGTCAGTAGTTACCAAGCGCTTCAGGCCATTTGTGGTCGATGCACAGCACAGGAATTTGGTAAGACAAGCCTGTCTTTCATCAGACAATTACATTATGCCCTTGTACCACCATGCTGCTTCAACATGCATGGTGTGTCAGAGCCACATTGCCACTTTGTTTCTGATTAAACACCCCCAGGGTTTAATGAGTTTTCCTCCGGCTGTAAATCCATGGTGATGGGGACGGTCACTCCGGTAATCCTAACACAGTTCTGGACATCCTGGGAGGGGCGGCAGAGCCCAGTGGTGCTGCAACATACCTTCAAAGGCTGAAGGGGTTTGGAGGCTTCTGCAAAGTAAGAAGCAAGAAATAAGAAGAATCCACCTTGCAAAACCCATTGTCCCAGCTGGTCAGCAGAGGCTGGTCCCAACAGGCTCTTCAGAACAAGCTCCCGTCATTTCCATCTATGCTTCTGCAACTCTTGCATCTGACACCTCCTCTGCCATTAGCTCTTGGGCCCTAGCCAAAGGCTGTGGCAACACCTGAAGAGCTAATTGTGCTATGGCAGCGGTGCTGGCGCACTGGGACACCTCTGCCCGCTGAGCCCACTGCTGCAAGATACTCCAGCACGCAGCTGGCACCCACTGCGCTTGAGGCCCTTGCACTACAGTGCAGCGACGGGCTCCCACGGCCACGTGCCCTGCAGGTCTGTTTGCCAGCCCTGTTCCTCTGCATGCAGGGCAGCTGTTTCCATGGCAGGGAATGTGTGGGAAGTGGAGAAGACCAGGAGACACTGCAGAGAGGGGAAAAAGGAACCGGATGAATGGCACAGGGGAGACGGGTCCAGCAGGAGGCAAAGGTACTGTGGGAAGAGATGTGGCAGGATTCTCCTTGCACCCTACTACTGGCTGCTGTTTGCTCCCAGGATCAGGACATAGCATTTAGGGAAAATAATGTTTCGGAGCAAGGAAGATAGAGAGGCCAGGGAGAAGAGGCTGGGGCTCTAGAGAAGGATGCTACACAAGTTCCCTAGGTGGATGAGCTCCCACCTGGAGAGTGTCAGCACCCACGGTGACATTAGCTGGTATCATAGCCAAAAAGTTGGGAAATGCTTCCACACTCTTGGGATCTTCCTATAGGCTCTGGCAGCAGATGTCTGTAATGGCAAACATTATAGGGATGCAGCTGCATCTGTTCATCTTCCTTTCTAGTCTGCATGATGAAGAGCAACCGAAAGGGAGAGCAAACTCAGCTACAGGCCAGCGTGAGCATTTAGCTCCCGGAGTCCAACCTATTTGCGTGGCAAGGTGTGAAGAGGCCAACATTCACCCAGCACCAGCAAATGCTTTGTCAGGGTAGGCTCCAGGCAGCAGCAAAGCCAGCTGTGCCCCTGGGTGGGAAGTGGAGAGCCACAGCCCTGCAGCCTGCTTTGCTGGTGGCAGAGCCTGGAGAGCCGGCCACTGCCACCACAAGGTGAGTAACGTCCTGCCAAGAGACAATTACCTTCTGGAGGAAATGTGGCTCCCTCCAGGAGCAGCAGCTCCTAATTCCCCCATCAATACCTTCAAGTGAGGAAAAGGGCAGCCAATAGCTTGCCGGGCATGGGAGGAGAGGAAGAGCTCTCTGCATTTGGCACAGCCTCCCTTTTCTGCCTGCAGACCTTGCAGGGAGAGGGGGGAAAATTAAAGACAGTGAAGAAAATGGTGTCCCCTTGATGATTGTGCCTTCCTCAACAGAGCTGTAGCACCAAAAAATACCTGGGGAGGGGTTGCTGTTTTGGTGAGATCATAGCCAGCTCCCCGTACCCAATTCTGTTGCGGTCAACAAGACTGGATATAATTGGTGGGGTTTTTCAACCAGGCCAACACAGTGACCTCCCTGCATTTACCTCCCTGGCTGTGGAAGCCAAGAGATGCCTCCAGCCATTTGCAGGAAGCTTTTCCACACCACCGAGGCCACATGGGCTTCTCCAGTGGGGTGCCGTGGTCTTGGTTTTGTGGCTGCCTCATGGCCATGGGCAGCTCCCCCCAGCTCATGCAGCCCTACTTGGGTAGAGCAGCAATGGGGAAGACACTTGCGCAACTTCGCAGGATGCTTCAGGTATGTTAAAGGCAGACGTCCAGCCCCAACCAGTTCTGGACTATGAAGCTCTACTGGCCGGACAAGGGAAGGGTCAGCGCAGTTACTAACACAGACCTCTGCTTCCTAGCAATGCTTTTCAGATTACTCCTGTGGTCCCCAGGCAACCTCGTTCAACCAGTTCATCCCGCTCCCAGCAACACTCCCTCGCAGGCGGCAGAGATCAGGCCCATGCTGCTAGAAGACCCACAGCTCCCCGCAGCAGCTCATAGCAGTTACTCCATGCACTCAGAGGAGTCAACGCTTTGGTCTCCGGCACCCCGTGATGTAAAACACTGGGGCCAAGGTTGGACGGACTTGAGTCATTTTGGAGCATTTTAAGGGGCACATTGGGAAAGCCGCAGTTTTCTCTCAAAAATACAAAGTCAGAGAATCTGAGCTGTGATGTTGTCTGCGTGCTGGATGTCTGAATGACAAAGAGATGCGGTCACGGGCTTCTTCCTGCGGTAAATAGTGGTCTAATATGACTTTGATGGAGTACATGCTGCTTAGATACTGTATTATTCTCTACTAATGCACATTGGCTGGTCAGAAAGTTCCCAGAACAAGTATCTCCATGGAGGAAAATAACGTATTTCAAAGAGCACTGTGTCCTGGAGAAAAGAGTATCTCCAAGATTAAAAATAAAGCCTCATCAGAATAAAATAAGCATTCTTAGCTGGCTTTGTATCAACCAGTTAGTCAAAATGGCCAAGTTTCTAGTTTGAAGAACCAAGCGAGGTCTCTTTTGCAAGGTTTTATACACTGTGATTCATAATCTACAATATAGGACGGTTTCTTTGGTTTTCCTTCTGAAATCAGCCATTTGTGGTTCCCTGTGCTGGTGTGTTAGGTGGTGGATTACGGAGTTCAACACCCTATACAACATCAACTGTTTGCGCAGCGAGGCTGCTCTCCTTGGCAGCACTGGGCACCTTCAGCTCTGCCTCGGAGCATCACAGCCCACCTGTGCCCTTTCTGGGTTTATTCTGTTGGGTCCTATTCTTGTTCGAGTCTGTCAAGCTTTCCCCTTCCTCAGTGGAGGCTGGCAATGGCGTGGCTGCGAGGGATAAGCCGCCCTCCCTGGCGTGTCTCCATCCCATCCCGTCCCTCTGCATCGTCTCCTGCCCCACTGGAAGCAGCTGCTGGCGCTGGTGGGATCAGTGGAGGCGGCAGGGGAGCTGATGGGTGCCAGCCCGGCACTCGTGCTCCCCATGAGCAGGAGGAGCCGCAGCACCTCCCCGAGCCTCGGCGCCTCCACGTCTGTGCTGTCGGCAATGACAGCTCGGTGACTCACGGGCACCCTTCAGGAGCTGGCAGTGTCCCCAGAGGGGAACCACCTTGTTGGGAGCAGCCCAGAGGCAGTGAGGATGATCCCATGTGCGAGGGTAGCCAGCGGGGAGGCAGGCGAGTTGGGAGCTGCCGCCCATGCTGGGTCACCAGGGACACGCACTGTTCCACTGGTGGTGAAGGCAGGAGTTCCACCCGCCCTCACCTCCCCACAGGGCGCAAACACCTCGCTGTCCCCAGGGTGCTGTCCTACTTCCCTCTGCTCCTCGGTCCTTCCCTGGCTCGTGTTCATGTCTTCCAGGCACCTCTGCTGCTCCCTTCATAGAGTCACAGAACGGTTTGGGTTGGAAGGGCCCTTAAAGCTCATTCTGTTCCAGCCCCCTGCCACGGGCAGGGACACCTTCCACCAGACCAGGTTGCTCCAAGCCCCTGTGTCCAACCTGGCCTTGAACACTGCCAGGGATGGGGCAGCCACAGCTTCTCTGGGTGCTCTGTGCCAGGGCCTCACCACCCTCATGGGGAAGAACTTCTGCCTTATATCTAATCTCAGTCTCCCCTCTTTCATCTTATGCAGGGACAGGACATGACCTGGGTAGATTTTGGCAAGGTGCCTGAGGCCTGCTGAGACATCGCCCAGGCCTCTGTGGAAGCCCGGAGCAGCACGTGTTGACACTGAACCTACCCACAAGAACACCAGGAAACACAAGGTGCCTGTTGCCGAGGAAAGCATTACTTGGTCCTTGCATGAGTTTGCCCAGCTCTGCAACTGAGGCCCACGAAAGAAGCATTTCCTGCTGCAGCCACATTGCCCATTGCCCTCCTTGCACATCACCTGACGTGGGTCATTTTGAGCGTGGTGTTCCTGTTTTTCCCTGATGCAAGCCCCAGCTGCACCTTGAGTCACTTGCAGGAAAACATTGTCCTTGGTGGAAACACCCTGCCAAGGGGCAGGGACACGCTCCCTGCTGTGGATCTGCTTCCTTCAGCAGTCAGCCTGCACCACGCAAACAGAAGTAAGCAAAAAAGCCCTCCTCAACCAGGCCAAGGTAACTGCGGAATGACAAGAGGGCCACACTTGCCTCCTTGGCATCTGGGGAAGAGTGAGGTCCGCCTTGCTATGCCTGCACCATCCCTCCTCAAGCAAAGAACCTTGAACCTTCTTCGCAGAGATCTCTTCCTAACCCACTGACCTGCCTCTGAAGGCTTCTTGGTGGTAGCGGTGAAGCACGTGTCCCTCCCTGGCACATGCCCGTACCGTGCTGGAGTCACTTTTGCCACGAGCAATGGCCACACACAGACTGGTCCTTCACGGCTTCAAAAGCACCATGCACGCCGGCCAGGGCTCGTCACTCACCCAGAGCTGTGGGGCGAGAGCCCCGTTCTTCAGCAGCTTTGTAAAAAGCAGACCAGGTTTCTGGAGGTGAGGATGCAGGCAGCAGCAGGGGGACACTGAAGAACAGCCCTTGCAAGCGTGTTCCTGGTTGTGCTTGAATTGGAGCCCGGCCATAGAAACCAAAGGGGAAAGCACCAGGTTTGGGAGGCAGCAAACCAGCCTTGGCCTCTGGGCTGCTGCCTGCTCCCCGGCTGGGGACATACATGGGGCGGAAGGACCCTCTGTGACCATGGCACCAGCCTCGACCCTCGCACCCAGCGGGGCCGTGAGGAGCACCGGGGCCACAGCCACATGAGTGGGAGCAGGTGGCATTGGCAGGAGCACTCCTTGGGGATGCCAAGGACTCAGCAGGTCCCAGCCATGTTCTTGCACCTCTCGGTGCCGGCACGTTGGCAAGTGCCGGCACAGGGGAGGCACCCGCTGTCGGTGGTGCCTGTGCCATGTGTTGTTCAATCCCAACAATCCCAAGCCTGCAGCAGGCTCTGGGGCAGTGGGAGATGCTCTCCTGCCAGAACAAGCTCGGGCTGTTTGGCTGGGCCCATACTGAAAACGCAGCGCAGGACACGGCTGCCTTACAGCCAGCTTTTTCTGCTTGCATAAGGCTTTCCCCTGGGTGCCAGCCACCTCCCTCTCCCAGAACAGCCCGACTCGTGTCAGAACTGCTGCTGTCACCGCCTGAAAAGCCCAAGGCTGAAGCATGGCATTTTCTCCCAGAGCTGTCTCCTCCTTTCAGATGGGAGCCCGCCTGCTCCGTGACTCAAGTTGCACGTTTCCTTCTTAATAACGGAGTCCCCTGTGACGAGTGTCTAAACAAACACCACCCGCACCCCTCGCTTCGGAGGTTCCAGGAGACAAGCCCCATCTTGTTGCTGTGCTTTGCTGCAGCACCCAATCTGGGGACCGACCCAGCCACTGACAAGCACCCAGCAAATACTCCCACACCCAGGCACCACCAGACACGGGGCTCCAGCATCTCCTTTCCTTCTGGAAGGCTGATGGAGGGCAGATCCCTGTCCCGACACACTGCTTCCAGGCGGGTGTTTCACCTCCCCACACCCTTCGGGCTCCAGGGGCACATACCTTGGAGAGGAACGAGGCTATGCTAAGCCTTTTCCCTGATCCCTGCCCAGGCTGCACAGCTCTCAGTTGTAAACCAACTCCAGGCCCTATCACCCGGCCGTACCTGTGCCCAAAAAGGGAAAGGCTCCGTGCCTCCCTGCGTCACAGCCGAGCAAATGCAGGGCAAGGATCAGGGAGGCACATACTCGCCCTCAGTTTTCCATTCCCAGAAGCATGCACACTTGAGATAAACGATTACAAGGGGTTTGAGACACAAAGGGGAAAAAATAGTTTTGTTGCTTAGCAGAGGGTGACAGTCACGTGGCGCGCAGCAAGCGCGAGCAGCAGCTTGCAAAGCCAAGGGCAGAGCAACGTGAGCTCTTCCAGGAACACGTTCCGGCTCCGGGGGCTGAGGGGGCACAGGTGAGGATGCTGGTGGGAGCTGCCCACGAGCACTGGCTCCACGTTTGGTTGCCTCAAGAACATCCAGAGCCGCAAGGGCCCCCCGGAGAAGAAGCAGCTGGGTCCCACAGCCATGGGGCATGCGTGGGCTGGGACAGGCACCTCAGCATCCTCCTCAGCACAGAGGGGCTATCTCATCTCCTTTCACCAAGAAGAAGTGCCCTCTGCCAGAAATCACAATTAAAGCTAAGCAATGAGAGGTTAGGAAGAGGAACAAAATCAGACCTGCATTGTCACTGCTGATCCTCCTGTCCAACATCAAGCCTGCTCTGCTATGAGGAGTCACCATATCTGCAGTGACAGGCATACACAGCGGGGAGGATATGGCCTGCACACACACCTTCAGGCTTTGTCTGCTCCCTAAGCCTCCCTGGATAAACCCCAAACTGTTCCGCAGAGGAGAGAGATGCCACAACCCTCTGCAGAAATCACTGCTGAGAAAGGCTTCAGCGACCCTGTACAGTGACCAGTGGAACCCCTGCTCAAGGAGCTGAATCACGGCAGGACCAGGCACACAGACACTTTTTCCTACGCCGCTGCTATTCCTGGCAGCACGAGGGCAGGGAGGCAGCTGCCCTCGAGGTCTTGCACAAGCCTGGCCATCACCAGGCTATTCCTGACCTCCATCACTCACCCTGCCTGCGACGGGACACCACCAAGCACCACTCCACCCAACTGCAGTGCGGAGCAGAGGCATCCCCTGCCCACCCAGCACACACACCACGAAACAAGCATTTATTATACCATGCTTTTAATACAAACTTAAAAAAATCTGGAACAATAGAAACTGTACAGATTTGATCAACCTTTTTTTTTTTTTTTGTGTTTTTTTGTCTGTTTTGCTGTTTTTAACTAAATCTCTAGACACACCAATGTCCCCTTCCAAAATATTGCACAACATTCTGAATACAAAACTCCGATTGTATTCCTCCTTCTAAAGAAAAGAATAGAAATAAAATAAAGAGAAAAATAAAAAACAAAAGACAGCGACCCCCTGGGTGCCCCCTCTCAGCAGCCCCCTTCTGGGAACAGAGCCCCAGAAGCAGAGCACACGCAGAAACCCTCTGCTCAGACACATACAGGCTTCTGCTCTCTTCCGCTCCTCCTCTCCCCCAAGGCAACTGTGGATTCACTCCTGGAGAGGGGCGGCAGGGAGAGGAGGGAGGCTGCGGCAGCGGGGAGAAAGAACTCGTCACCACTTCTTTTTTTTTTTTAAAGTTTTTTTCCTGAAAAAATATTTTTTTTTTTCTCTCCTCTTGTTAAGAAAAAATCTTGAAAAGAAAAAAATTACGGTTTTGTTTTTTTGTTTTTACGTTAGAAATATACATATATTATATAGACCTCTTACACTTTACAAATGTAGCAAATTATTCAATACAAACAGACATCAACAAAAAAAAAAGAAAGAACAGAAACCCATAAAAAATAAAAGTTTAAAAAAAACAAAAACCAACAAAATTTTCTCTCTTCTCTTCCTAAGAAACCAGGGAAATTAGTGCAGGTTTTTAAAAAATAAACTCAAAGCTGAACGCCTACATCCAAGACTAGAAAAGACCCGAAAAGGCCGTTAAGTTTCCATCGCTGCCTGACGCTGGAGGAACGCTTCTGAAGCACGCTTTTTTCCTTTGAAGATACAAAGAGGTTGGTCCCTCCTCTTTTTCCTCCTTCCACTCACTCACACCACTGTGTTTTCAAGCAGGCAGAATACATGGGGCAGAGCAAAGCGGCATCAAAGCTTCACACACATAAGCAGGTGGACAGAGCCAGGGTGAGGGGGTTATCCCAACCTTTCCCTCCTCCTTTCCTTTCTCCTCCTGTGCTGGAGGAAAGCATGCTGTCCGGATGCTGGGGCAGCAGGAGGAGGATGGGGTAGCAGTGGTGATGTTCATCAGTGGGGGGGGGTGTCAAGAAACACAAGGAAACAAAAGGGAAACCCAACTGCTTGGCCATTCCTCAACAACATGTCCTGGTGTGGAAGCCTGCAAAGGCTGGTTTTGGGGAAGCCACCCTTCCTGCCTGCCCACGTGTTGGTCATAGCTCCATGGCAAGCAGCCTGCTCAGGAAGAGAGGCAGGGACCATGCCTCTCCCAGCATCCAGTGAGGGGCAGGGTGCTGGGAACTGTCCCTGAAGAGCACCAGGCAGTGGAAGTCTCCCTGGGGCTCACTGGCAGCATTAACTACAAGAGGGCTGGAGCGCCTTCATCTCAGCTCAAGGGGAGGGAGCAGAAGCCTGGGTTCAAGCCCACCTCCCCTGAAACAGGGATGTCTTGAAAGAGCACATGGGTTTGACAAATACAGGAGAAGTGGGCTTCAGTGCATGCTCCAGAGACATCACTGAAAGAAAACCAAACCTCGAGTTTGGGAGGCAGCAAAAAAAGCAGCTTATTTTTCTTTTAAAGTGAGAACTTCAAAAACTGGAGTCTCATCATCTCCATCTCTCTCCTCTCTGTACACTTCCATACTCCCACAACAGCCTCCATGGCGGCCTTCTTCCCACCTAGAGAGCCTCCACCCTGCCGGGGAAAGCAGCAGCCCTCCTTTGGCTTCCTGCGAAGGTGGCTTTTGGAGTCCCTAACATAGACACAGTCTGGCTGTAAAGCCACTGTGGCTCAACTGCAGCACATCACCCTGGGGAAAGCTGCAGGGGCACTCCTGGATCCTGGCCCTGTGGAAGGGAGGCACTGTACATTGACCCAGCAGGATGACTGCTCACCTCTGAAGTGCCTGACACTGCCTTAACTCTAAGCCTGCTGCCACCTGCACTGACATGATCTGACTGCAATGATGAGTTTGGGCCAGGTGCTTCCCCTCCATGCTGGATCAGTTGCCTCTTCCCACTTCTCCAGAGGAGGAGGGGATGGGATGGGATTTACTCAGGTGGGTACCTCACTGAAAGCATAAATCCTTACGCTACCACTCAAGAGAGCAGCTTCGACAACACAGCCCTTCTTCCTCTTAAGTTGTGCTGCCTTGCTAAGGAAAAAGGAAGGAATCCCCTCTTTGAGACAAGATGATGAATTCACAGCAGGGAATGAGAAATCAGACCCAGCCCAGACTGCCTGGTCAGCCCTTGGGCGCACAGCAAGGCCCCCTCGCTCAGAAGGGGACAACAACAGCCACTCAGTTCAAGGCTGTCCTCCCGCAGCCGCACCTGGAAGTGCAGGTGAGGAAGGGAGCAGGAAGAAGCCATTTCACAGTAACGCTCTGCCCTCCCTGCTACGTGCCGGGAGGTGGTCAAGAAGAAGAGTTAGTGCTTTGCAGCACACAGAGCAGCTGACGCCAGCCTGGGCTGAGCAACAAACAGCACAATGGTCTACGCCCATGGGCACAGTAGATGCTCTCCGTCTATATGCAGACCCGTAACAGAACAAGCAAGCTCACCCACCCATTTCTGGCTAGCACGCAACAGGAGCGTGTGTATCTCCACTGACTCATCCTCTCCCCATCCCTCCTCCAGCCTCCAGCGAGGTGGTACAAGGAAGATTTCCCTACACCCAGGTGGACCTGTGTCCAGTGCTGGGGGGTTGGTGCAAGGAATCAGGAGTATTGTGACCTATGGTTGCACCAGTCCTGGGCTGGGGGAAGGGGAAACAGGAACCAAAAAAATCCCAAGGCTCATTTAAGGAGTAAAAAAGTGAGTAGGAAAAAAGCATAGGGACTGAGTGAAAAAACAAGTCAGTGCTTCAGGAGCGTTGCCAGCACAGCGCAACAACACTGGGCTCTCTCTCTTTTCCCATGAAGCTATATTTATAAGATTTGAATATTTTCTGTATATTTCTAATTTTCTTTTTCTCTCCCTCTTGTTTGTTTTGTTCTCGTTTCTCCCTCCCTCCCTGCCCCAAAATACTCTCTTTCCTTGTGTTCAGTTGGCCAAGACGACAGGCTGGAATGACTGGCTAGGGTACTGCATGGCATTCAGGTTGTAGCTGAGTCCTTCCACAAAGGGAGACTTCTCCAAGAAGAGGCTGTTGGTGCTGCCACTGAAGACCTGAGCCATATCAAAGGTACCACCTGTGCCAGTGTTGAACTGCGATGCCGGCGGGATGCTGCTGGCCTGGCTCTCACTGGCAACGCCATCGAAGAACAGGCTGCTGGCTGCTGGTGACCCACCACTGTACACGAATTCCTTGGCGTTGGGGGAGAGCTGTGACTGTGGAGCTTGGCTCCCGGTGTTGCCGACGAAGTTCAGAGAGTGCATAGACACGGAGAGGCCCTTGTGTTTCAGCAGGTTGGTGGTGGGAGACCTGACCATCCTCGGCTGCTGCCCAGCCCCTGCTCCGCCACCCCCTCCTCCGGCTCCTCCGCCCTTCTTCATCTTGGTGGAGCCAAACTTTGTGGCAGCAAAGGTGGCAGTGGTGAAAGTGATGGGCTGGGCAGAGCGAGGGATGAAGGTGGGACTGGGCGACTGCCCGAAGGAGGGGGACGGAGAATTGGACAGAGAGTTGTCCTGGCTGCCGATGGGGACAAATACCTGGGCATCGGGGTTGAAGCTGCTCTTGATTTCCTTGTCCAGCTCCATGGCGCTGCAGCCCTCACTGTCATCCAGGTAAAGGACTTTAACAGAGCCCTTCTCACCTATCTGGTAGGAAACTTCAAAAGGATCAATCCAGACGCTCAGCTCTTCTGGCACATTGGCACGTACATCCTCCACAGCCAGCCCGCTCCGCTTGGCTGCCAGCTCCACCACCGGATCCACTGTCTCCCCGATGTGAATGCAGCGATAGCCAGATCCTTTCAGAGGCTTCTCTGGGTACCAGTGACCCTCATATTTCTTCTTCAGCAGGCGCTCTAGCTCCTCACCAAACAGGTCTGCCCGCCTCCGAGGAAGCTTGTTGTACAGGTACGAGATGATGAAGTTAAGAGCAACTTTGATCTCCAGATGCATACTCCCTTCGCAGCAAGCAAGTCAGGGCAGTGTATTAAAACAGACAAAGTGACACACACATAGACAAGATCTGGCTCCAAACAGACCTAGAGAAAGAGAGAAAAGGACAGATGAAGATGGGAGAACACAACAACTCATCACCTGTCGAGATGAACAGCCGCACTTTGTCATTAACAAAAGCAGAATGAGCAGTTCACATGAACACTGAAGAGCAGCGATGCTCTCCAGGAGATTCACCCCAAGTCTACTGGCCCTCCAAACAGAGAGGGATGCTGCTAGGGAGGAGTCTCCCTGCTCCTCTACAGGAGAAATAAGGGTGTAGCTACACAGGTACACACATCATACTCACCTCACTGCCAAATCCCACTGCTGAAACCCAGCAGGCCAACTGCTTGTCCTGGCACAGCTATTTCAGCACATCTAACGCACCTCTCCCTGCCCTGGCACCCAGCTGCTTCCAGCACGGCTCCCCTGCACCAGCCTCTCCGGAACACGAGTACACCACCCTGGCAGCCTCGTGACTCGCTCAGTGGTTTGTGCAGAGACCCCCACTTGCGCTCAGGGCAGCAGGACCAGCCTCTCCTCCCGGAGACCGGGTGGTCGTGCCGGGTGCTGGCACAGAAAGGATGAGAAGGAGCAAGGGAGGGTGCTGAGGCACCAGCTGCCAGCCTGTGTTTACTATCCCCTTGACTGGCAGGCACAGATCCTACAAAGTGTACCCAGTGGAGGCTCTCTGCCTAGATACAAGCCTAAAATCTCAATTTAATTCAGTTGTGGGGGGGGAGAGTGGGACAGGAAACGTGCACGGGGTCACAAAATACGCATACCAGCAGCCTGTCTGACACAGTTCACATCGCTTATCCCTGCGCAGAGGGAAGCTAAGCTCTGCCAGGATCAGGTACCTACTTAATAAAAATTGAAATTGCTTGCCAAAGACTTAAGTAATCCTCCTTCCCTCCTCGTGAGGAAGTCTCTGAAATGGAGAGAACCCACAAAAGCCCAATGCAAAACCACAACACTCAACTCTCCCATTAGACACAGATTTGCAAACAATGTTCGCCTGGGTACAAAATAAAAGCCCCGGGTAGGTCAGCACCACACGCTGTCACCCATCCCAAGAAAACAAATCCCACAGATATTTTAAGAGGAAACATACTTCCAGCAGCCTCCACGCCTCTCCAGGGGGAAGCAGAATATCCAGTTTTTAATTGGCAGCTTAGTCAGAGGCCGCTCTGTCTCTTCAGCTGCCCTCACCTTGCTCAGAGAGACATGTCACAGTCAACCATCTTCCTAAAATGGGCTTTGAGGATGCTCTCACACAGCTCTGAAGCCAATGTTTATGCCATGTGCCAATTATTTGGGGGTGGGGATGGGGATGGAGTACAAACATACAGTGTCAGCATTCCCCAGAGAAGCTGGGAATCCCAGCAGCACAACAAGGTATCCACGCTGGCCTAAATCAGGAGTAAGAACAAACTGACCAGACTCGTTTGCTTGGCCTAGTTTAGTGGACAAGAAGCATTCAATGGATTTTAAAGCAACCCTCAAGTATTGTGAGGCTTTATTACAAAAAAACAAAGGGTGTGGATTCTGTGCTTTTTCTGTACTAGCCCGAGTTCAGAGAGGTTTGGCTTTAGGATGATGGTGACCAGAAACAGATACCACACCTCAAGTCTGCCAGCAAAGAGGTCAGTTCTGGAAGGAATCCCCTCTGGGTTTGACTCAGCAACATGAGAAAACACGGGAATGAAGGGATAAAAAAGACGGAAAGAAGTCTCGCCTTTAAAACCTGCTTTAAGCAATTACTGTAGTGTGTCAGCTTTTGGTAGGTCACTGAGACCTGACCAAGTTCTACTAAGAACAGACGCACACCAAAGAAATAAGCAACCGGAGTGTTTCAGAGAACAGCAAGGAGAAGCCATTTTCAGAAGAGTCTCAGCGCAGAGACAGAGCCTTTTCCAGAGAAAACAGCACAAAGCAAACCCCTGGCAGAGCACATGTGAATGTTATAACAAGAGCTTATACAGCCCACACTACCTCAAGAGGGGATTACATGGAGCCTTCTCAACCCTTTGGCT
The DNA here is from genome assembly GCA_039720435.1 of Amazona ochrocephala. Taxonomy (NCBI): domain Eukaryota; kingdom Metazoa; phylum Chordata; class Aves; order Psittaciformes; family Psittacidae; genus Amazona; species Amazona ochrocephala. Next base: position 82,258,216 of record CM077880.1, read on the forward strand.
TTGAGGCATCCGATGGAGAGGACACTCTGGAATCTCAGCAAAGTAAGCAGGAAGAGAACAGCCAATTTGTAAATCTTTTAATCTCGTGTGGTAAATTCTAATCCAGATCCAAAAACCTATTAAGAAATCAGAAATTACAGATTGGGAAAGGAGCAAAGGCTGAAATTTATTACCACCCTATTTGCTACATGAACACCTCAATATACTCTGAGGATCCCACATCCCCATGAACATTCTTCAGAAGACAGCCAGGAGACACAATTATAAATCACTGCCTCCTTTTTCTCTTCTAAGAGGTACTCCCCCTTCCTAAAAGGGGAATACTCTGTACTTTGACTACGAAAACCATTAGTTGATTAGCCTAATAATATCAACAGCTGCCAAGGTAGCTGTAGATAGCCGATACTCGCAGCAGAAGGCATGAAGATTCAGAGATTCCACTGACTCTTCAGGTTGCTGACAGTCAGATGTGCTCCAGCAGGACACCCTCAATCTCTTGCTACTGCACTAAAATATGATAACATAGTAATAAAATAATTAAAACTAGGTGATTCTGCATGGCTCCAAGACATGAAACAACTCGATATCAATTGTAGAAGGTAATATGACGAGTCTCCCATAAGGAGAGGCTTGCCCACGCTGCCAGCACTGCCAAAGCAAAGGCTGATGGTGCCATGGGCAGAACACTGACGTGCAGACAGGGAACAAAGGGCTGTTCCTCTGTTCTGCACAGGGAACCTGCTCGGACCCCCTGTTTTTCAGCACACCGATGTGCTGGAGGACAGAGGCCTGATGACCACTTGCATCAGAGGACAACAAACACAAGCACCATGCCCTCTCCTACTCCCTACGCAAACACGGCGGGTGACCTTGTGAGTATCCCTCCAAGCTCCCGAGCACGTCTGGCCCTCGGGAACCTGCTCCCGCCGCCTCCTCACCCCACCAGCCGCACTCCAGTGACTGCACAAGGCGGCTGCCACCATGACCTGTGCTCCCACAGCCAGCCGGTCAGAACAAGGGACCCCTTCCCAACCTCGCCCTCAGCGCCCCTCCTCCCCCGTGCTCCCTCACGGGCGGCAGAGGGGCTCCCCACACTCGAGGAGAGCGGCCCGCAGCCGACCGAGCCCTGCCCGGCAGAGCGGCCATTCCCGGTGACCCGGCCGGACAGCGCTCATCCCCTTCCCCACCAACCCCCCCGCGGTGCACGCTGGGACTTGTAGTCCTCCCCCCCCCCCCCGCCCCGCGACCTACTTCTGTCCGGACTACAGCTCCCGTGGCGCCCCGGGCCAGCCCGGCCCGGCGCTCCGCTCGCCGGGGCAGCACACAAAATTTTCCACGGCACATGCGCGCTGGCGGCCGGCCCCGGCGCTGCCCACGGCGGGGAACACGCCCCGCGGCCCGGCACCGCCGGGCAGCCGCCCCCTCTTTTCTTCCCCTCCCTCTCGGCAGGGACTGGGGGGCGGGGGGGTGAGGCGCGTCCCCATCCCACGGCTGCGGGACAGAGACCGGGAGGCCACAAGCCCCGCGTCTCCCCAACGCGGGTGCGTGTCCCCGTCCCCCCGGTGGGTCGCGAACACGGTCCCCCATAAGAGCCCTTTGACGGAATGGTGAATGCTCCCCGCCAAGGGCGAGCGCCTGGATCCACGCACCCGGCGGGGCACCGTGGCGGCCCCCGAGGCCGGCGGGACCACGGGGTGCAGCCCAGCCCACCCCAGCAGCGCCTTTGTTGTCTCTGGGCTTCCCCCTCACCACCTCCCCCTCAGAAGAGCCCGTGGGGGCTGGATCCGCCATACGGGAAAGGAGACACCCCGGCGACATCCCGCCTTACCCCGGCAGCCCAGCCTGTCCTTCTCGGTGCTAAGTCGTCCGCCCCGTCCCCTCATCAGACAGAGCAAAATGGTGAACTAGGGCATCGTAAAGCGCCGCCGACCCGATGACTTTCACCCCCTCCACCCCACCCTTGAAGCCCCACTAATCCCCCCAGGGACCGGCCGCCGCACGGTCGCTCCACGGCCGGATAAATTACACCCACCCCCAATGCCAGGCTCATCGCCCCCTCGGACCAAGCCCACAAAGAGGATAGGGGCTAGCGGAGACCCGTCCCGAGAAAGGGGGTGGGGAGAGAGGGAAGGAAGCTCCGCCGGCCCCACTTACCTCGTCCTCGGCTCCAGGGCCGGCGGCTGTCGGGGCCGTGGGCGCTACTTGCGGAGCCCGGGCGGTGTATGCGGGTCTCTGCCCCGTCCCGTCCCCTCCCTCGCCTTCTCCCCGGCGGTACGGTTCCTCCGCGGGGTGGGACTGGGGGCTGCGGTGGGGCCGGCGGTAGTGCAGGATGCCCGGGGTGGGGTGCGGGTGCCGGTGTCGCCGCCTCTCCTCGTCTGCCGCCCCTCCTGTCGCCGCCCGCCGGCCCGAAGGCGCCCGCACCCTAGCCTCAAGTGAGCCAACTCACGGCAAACTTTCACCCTTAGCAACCCCGCGCAGGGATCCGTGCTCCCGCCCAGCGTGATGCGGCCGCGGAGGGCGGGCCGGGACTACTTCCCCCTCCCCTCACCGCACGGGGAGCCCCGGGGACGGGATGGGGATGCGGGGGGGTTGCGTTCACCTGTTCTCTCGGCGCTGCCTGCCCAGGGGGAATGAAGGGGCAGGGGCTTTAGTGGGGATGAGCGTTGACCTCAGGACTTCTCCAAGCGGCCTAGCTTGAGGCGAGGGGGGTGGGGGGACACAGCGAGGTGGTGGAGAGGGAGTAGGGAGGAAAGGGACCGGCCGGCGTTTCCCTCGGGTGTTTGGCTGCGGCCGCGAGGCCGGACACACTGGTGCTGACAGGCCGCCCAGGTGAGGGGGGCCCATGAGGAACTGCGCCTCCCAACGGGACACGCTCGCTCGCCGCACAGCCCTAGCCAAGAGTTCAAGCACTCCTGCGCAGGAGCCCCCCAGCCCCGCTAGCGGTGCAGGCGGTAGAGCGCCGAGGCGAGGAGAACCGGCAACTCCAGCTCCTTTCCCCACGGCCGCCCCCTCGGGACCCCCGGCCCCGTGACACGGTGGGAGTGAAGGCGCTGCCGGCCCATCTCCTCAGGGGCCGCCCGAGTCACCGCAGGGAGGGCGGCAGCGGGCGGCAGCAGGCACCGCCGGCCCCGCGCTCCCCACCCTTGGGCGCACAACCGGCGCACTACTTGTCACCGCACACCCGTGCGCTTCCGCCTTCAGCGGAGGAGGGCCGGCCCGTCCGTAGCGGAGCTGGGGGACCCGCAAGGTGGGAGAGCGGCGGCCGTACTAAAAATAACTCAGGCGTGTTAGCAACAGCCTTCCCATTGGCTGGCCGGACCCGGCGGCGCCTTCGGATTGGTGCACTGCCTCAGCCAGTGAGCCAAAGGGGGTGTGAGCGGGATAGGCGGTGCCGGGCGCGGTGGCTGCCGGGAACTGTAGTCGTGGGGGTATTCCGCGGCCTGGCCGCTCTCCGTTGAACGCCGTCCCGCACCGCGGGGTGCTCAGGGCTCCGCCGTGCCTGTGCCGCGGCCGGCAGAGCCGCTGCGGCTGGTGCACTGCGGGCTGCTCCGTGGAAGGACAGCCACGGGGACTACCGCCGGGGCCGCCCGGGTCAGGGCGGATGACGGGCACCTGCGTCCGGCGGCTGAGCCCCGGCCTCCCCACTGGAAAGCCGGGTCACTCGCCTGGCTATTTATTTTAGGGCCCAAGGCCACCGGGTTGGGTAGACACCGCTTGCAAAGGGCCCTCTGGCTGTCCACATGTGAGGTGGCTTTTGATCCGACTCATGCTCCAAACAAGCCGGAGGGACACCAGGGACAGCGCTTCCAGGCTCTCCTGCCACATGTTCGGCATCGTCCTTGGAGCTGACACAGGCAGACCAAGGATGGTGAGTCAGCCTTCATGACTAGAGAGCTACAACAGTCCCAGGGGCAGCAATGAAGTGTTCTGGTTGTCTTGGTTCTGAAGAATTCCCGAGAAAAATCCTATCATGAGTCCCACTGCAGCTTGGAATTGTATCTTCTCAATAATAGTTATGTTCAATTTAGTGCCCATTTTCAAAAGGGACAAAGATCACAGCTGCTTCCTGAGTTACTCTGTGACCCTCTGGTTAAGTAATTCTACACAGCAACCGCCTCCCAAGTGCAAAAATACAAAGTTCCTCTCTTGCCCTGTTTCCACGCAGATCATCCACCTCTCTCCAGGTTTGGTTTGTCCTTTCTTCTTCCTTCCCCCCTCAGGAGCTGTTTACCTCAAGGACTGCTTTTGAAGCTGATCAACATCACAAATTAAGAATCCCAGACTGGTTTGGGTTGGAAGGGACCTAAAAGCTCATGCAGTTCCAAAACCCGGCCACAGGCAGGGACACCTTCCACCAGACCAGGTTTCTCCAAGCCCTATCCAACCTGGCCTTGAACATTGCCAGGGATGGGGCAGCCACAGCTTCTCTGGGCAACCTGTGCCAGGGCCTCAGCACCCTCACAGGGAAGAGCTTCTTCCTAGTATCTAATCTAAATCTCCCCTCTGGCAGGTTAAAGCCATTCCCCCTTGTCCACTCACTACATGCCCTTCATGGCCCAAGTCCATCTCCAAGAAATATTAACACTCTCCTTCCTAGTGCTGCAGGAGCTGTCCTTGCTCATTTTCCCACTATGTCAAGAAAAAAGAACTAAGTCAAGAAAAAAAAAAGAATTTCAAAAACTTTTGAAATTCAGGGTTGTTTTTTTCTGTGAAAGAAGGGGGAGAAAGAGAAGAGGAAAATTTATGAGAGTTATTAGGAGCAGCCTTGTTTCCATCATCACTCCTAGTTTCAAAAGGAATTCAGTTACAAAAGAACACTATTTTTTTGTTCTTAATTCTCCCTTGCTTTGCTGGAAACAAAATTAAGCTGTCAGCCAGAGATGGGGAAATTAAAATGACTGCGCTATTTTTAGCATCATTAAGGGGGGAAAAAAAAAGGGCAATTACATTTCTAAAATTCTACTGTCGTTTTAATGAGGTGTTACTAAGAGGGTGGTACACATTAGGGCTCTTTAAAATGCTTGTGCTTTGACCAGGCTCCTGTCATTACCCAGTACACATGCAGCCAGAGGAATTCTGTCACCGGACCAGCTCACGCATTCCTGGCCATTTGGCTGTTACGTCAAAGCAAAGCTCCTGGATCATGTGTGCTGTGTGAGGGAGGGAGGGAGGGAGGGAGGGAACCGCCAGGATGGAGCTCTTTAATGCCCAGGAAGGGCAGTCGGGTTATTGTCGGGTGTAATTAAGTGCTGTTGTACCCTGAATCCTCTTTACAGTCAATTCACGTGACGACCTCAAGGAAATGAAAAATTCTTTCCTGCTATTGAACCAGGCAAACAACATCTCCAGCTGAAGCCTGTAATGAGAAAATAACAGCTCCCGGGCAGGTAAGGCTTCAGGAGGATTTTGTCCTGCTCGAAGGCAGACTCCAGGCTTTTGTCTACCTTCAGGATGACACCTGGGGCTCAAAGGCTTTGTCAAGACAAGGTCTAGGTGATTGAAAGATGTGTTACAAAGCTATTTGTTGAGCTCAGCTGTAGCTGCATCTGATAGCTAGCCTGAAGAGGCGTCTAACAGGGAATATCTATGTTTCAGAATGCAATGATGCTCTGATAGTACTGGTAACAGAGAGGCCAATTACTTAATAGGCCAAGAGGTTCCATGTCATCGTTCCCCCAGTGTAAACACACAAAATGAAGGGATTTTTTTACTTATTACATAGCAAACTTTTGATTAAAAAATAAAAAAAGAAGCCATAACCCTGCCTAGCAAAGTTAACAGCAGGAAGAGACCTTTAGCTCCATGCAGTTAGGACCTGCAAGCAGCACCATGGGTGTTCAGCTGCCGCAGGGACACAGCCCTCCAACCCTCCCCTGTCCATGGCAGCCAGGGAGCCCCTGAATTGGGTGTCTTTGGCCTCCAAGGGCTGATGTAGCCCCTCCCAGAGCTTGGCAGGCACAAAGTAGCAGGACACCTCTTGTCTCATTTCCAAACCCTGCAAGGAAGCTTGCCCTTTAAGCATGTGCTCTGGTCGCCAGTACTGCCAGGAAATCTCCTTCTACTGGACAAGTACTTTAAAATCTGTTCAGGTAAAAAAATACCACACTTTTCTAGGGGCCCTGCCTGGGTTTTATTTGCTGGTGAACAGAAATTATTACCATGCAAGCAAGGCTGAGTTTTTCTGCGTTACCCAACTGTATCCATTACTCTTGTCTGAATTAGCAGCTTCAGGGCAATGTCCCATCCGTGCTCTTGAAAGGACCAGAAAGGCAGTGGCACTGACCTGATCCAGCCCCAGTAGCATTTGGCGTTCTCCCCAGAGCTCTCTGAGCAAACAAGGCAAAGGGGAAAAAGCCTAGTTCTCCCTTTCTCCACCTGCCCAGTGACTCAGAACAACTAGAAATGGCAGCCTAACTCTCACGGCTGCCAGAATGCAGCCTGATATACCCAGCAGCAAGAGCGAGGGCACCCAAAGTGCCAAGAAAGTAAGTATACAGCTCAGCCATTTTTGGGGGTGGGGGAAGGGATGGGGACACTTGTATCTCTATAGTAACCCCTGCCAGGCTGATCCTGCTGAATGATTGGGAACAAGGGCTGCTCCAAAATTGGATCTTCTAGGGGTCCCTGCCCCAGGGGCAGTAATTCCAAGACAAAAGAAATAATTCAACCTTCTTTTCTTCTCTTCTCTACTTTCGCTGAACAATTTCTGTTACCTTAGAAACTTCAGGGAAAGAAAAAACTATGTACAAACTTCTGCATTCACAGAGTGATAACTTGGGTGGCCTGAGTGAGAGCAAGTGATAAACTCTGGTTGAAGTGATAATGTTCCAGATACAAAAAGATCTGCACATCATGCCTTGCTTTTAAAGAAATACAGAATTTAACACGGCTGACAACGGCCCTGACATGGGCTCCCTAGTCAGGATCAAGAGGCAGCTGCTTAGTCAGGTTGAACTGCTTTGAGAGAGAGGGTTTTCTGGAACCAAAGAACCAGTTTGCTCTGAACATCTTGGCAAATGGCATCCGTTTTGGTAAAAATTAACCAGAGGTTGTGTAAGGGAACCACGGTGCAGGGAAGAGGACACAGAGATACTCTCAGTACTGCAAAAACCTTCGAAGGGAAACCTGAGAGAATTAATAGCTGGGGCAGAGGGGAGAGGGAGGAGCAGCTGTGACAGCTGTAGGACCAGTCATAGCTACAGCTAGCTGCAACAGGAAGAAATGACTTTTAAAGGAAGGATGATCACAACCTACCTCCTTGTTTTCAGTCCTACCCAAACCACTCAAATGGCTGGAGCAGCTAGAAGAGGCATTTAAGCCAAGAGGAGTTAGAGGAATTGGTACTAGCCTCAGAAACAACTGAAATTGTGGAGGAGGTACAGAACAGGCTCTGTCCCCCAAGACTGCACAAAGAGAATCCCGTTACTGTACCACAGGCTTTGCTTGGACTGTGAAGACTTCAACAGCTACAGAGCACGCTGAGCTTGAGCCTTGATTTAAACATCTGAGGAGCGTGCACACTAGTAGGGAACTCAGTTCCTCCTCTGCATAAAGGCACCAGTTCCCAGGTCTCTGCTGAGCCAACAGACTGCTTTTAGTCTGTACTGGTATTTGACAAACAAGCAGCCTCTGATTTCCAGCACACATAGCCTAGAACACAATAGATGGTTTCCAGTTACAGCAGGGAAGGCTTTGACTTATTCACAAGAACCGTATAGCGAGTCAAATAGCTTAGTTAGGTTTTAGAAAGGGATTGGATGTTTGCATGGTGAAACAACATCCACAGCCGTATTAGCTCGGATAAGGGTTACAAGCTCAGCGATCCTCACGCTACGCGACAAAAATGATCAGTGGTCGGGATCACAGGCAGACAAAAGCAATAGCCATTCCCTGAAGCTCCTTGCAGCAACATCACATGGCCATAAGCAGACGCTGTCAGAAACCAGATAACCCATTGTGTAGTTCTAGCTGGGTTAATCCTCCGTGTCCCCGAAAGCTCCAGAGAGGCTAAGCACAGAATGAACTGGAGAGAAATCCTTGTTATACAAAAAATAAAACCAAAAAGAAGATGCTTTATTGGTATGCATCCTACAAAAGTGGTTACAAGAAAGAGCCTTGGATTAATCTGTCAAAGCAAACATGGAACAGCTGTGCTCTCCCTAGGAAAGCACCAGCCACAAGCAAGTTCCTTTCAAAACAGGGCAGCATGGAAATATACTGGAGGAGGGGGAGCAAACACATGGGCTTGATGCCCTGTTGTTCAGAACTGACGATGGGGCGATTTCAAACAATTGAGAGGAGGGCTGGTAAGAATAACCCCAAGATGTTTCCCCACACCACAAATGGCATTTGCTTTTTACTGAGCTGGTTTTCATGTGTAAATACCTGCCCACCAAGATTTTTATAGCGGAGCTTCTGGAAAGGCAAGAGATAGTAATGCTCATTTGTTCTTTCTGATGGCAGTTCTGATCAGATTTCAGTCCCCACTCAGACTGTTATTTCTCCAACCCCAAGTATACCACTGAATTTGTATTGCTTTATAGAAAAATAATCAACTGGTTTTCAATACTTGTAAAGTCCAGAGATGTTCCAAGACCCTCTTGCCAACCCGACATGAGGTGTAGGCATGTAAAGATAGAATCACCTCTTCTTGAAGCCATACTTTTTCCTTTCATAGAAGAGATCTGTCTTGGAACTGCCCAAGTTGACGATCTTAGGGCAACCGTCTCTCTGTAAGAAAAAAAGAGGATGTATGCTAGGAGATGGGTAAACACAACATCATCACTTACATAGTTCTAGTAGGTTCTCAGTTCCCACACTCCTCGCTCTATCCTCAACATGTATTTTGAATACCTGTGCAGACAAACTGCCCTTCAAACCTGGTTACTACCAGCAAGAGAGTAGTGGAACAGATCAGAGGATAGACATCTATTTAACATTACTTTAGGACATTATATTTCTCCATCTCCAGGGTGAAGATGGAAAACAGCTCTTATCAGCAGCTTAATGCTCAGTGCCTCGAGACTGTATTCTTTCTAAATGAGAATATGCAGGATTTACAGGGCACAGAGGAATAACCTTTCCCCTCCTTAGGCAAAAAGCATCTTGTTGCTTCAGATGTCACCAAACTATTCTCGTGATTAGGGATCCCTCTCAGCTGTGACAGGAGAGCTGAATCTCAGATTTCCTGCATCCTGGATTGATTACTGCAGAGGCTGTATGGTCAGCCTGGGAGAGGACAACTATTCACAGCAGCTACACGGAATTAACTTCTTGTATCTGAATCTCAGTGGACTATGGGAGAAAAGGCACACAAAAAGCAAGAAGGAAAGTGGGAGATAAACTGCCTCAGAGGTATGCCCACAAAGACAAATCGCAGATGCACCTCTTGGTGTACCAGGGAACATTTGCCCTTGGGCCACATGAACCCAAAATCTACTTAACACTTGGGGGCAAAATGCTGTGGCTAGCAACAGCAGCTGTGGGGGACCCAGCAGGCAGAGGAACATGTGTTCTTGACTGTTGTGTAAGCCTGAGTGCATCAGATTTAGAAAGCCTCTGGGCAGATGTCAGATGCTATAGAAACTGCAGCCAAGCTGCCTCACCAATCCCTGCTCCTGTGCAGGAGATGCAACCCAGTGGGGAGGGTGTGCATGGTAGAAATAACAGCGGGGGGAAATCATCCCTCCCCCATACACTTGCCACAAACCATCTCCAGCTACCGTCTCCTTATGTGATTTTGAACCTCAAGAGTAGGACTCTTCCGAGCCTTACCTCCCACGACCCAGGGAGTCTGTGACAATCTTGACAGCATTATTGCAGGGCTCTGTTCATTCTTCCACCTCCTCCTAAGGAGGCAGCACATGAACACGCTTCTGTCCCCAAGAAAACAACTCACAGCTGTCCTTGGTAACAAGGCAGGATTTCAGCCCTTACCCACAGATTGAAGTGGGGTGAAATGATACCTCATTCCTCCCTTCACCAGAACAAATGAAGCAGGAGTAATCAGGCCCTTTGCCTGGTGCCCAACAGAATTCCACCTCCTCCTTCCATTTTAGTATTTGCTTTCTTGCTTCACTATCTTTTCCAGTCTTTCTCTGAGGATGATGGAAGTGTTGTGACTGAAACCTTGGAGTATGATAGCTTCAGGTATAGGGTTCTGTCCATCTCCTTTTCTTATTCACATCAGCACCAGCTACCATAACTAACAGCAGCACACTTAACGTTACTCATTCTGGGCACCCTACACCTGTGCCAGCACTTTTCAATCCTGTAAATCAGTCACATCCAATTAGTTTCAGATCTGCAACTTCACATCTGTAATAATCCCTAACATTTGAGTTTGTTGGTACAGAGCAACTGCCTTCACCCACAGCAGCCTTCACCCAGGTGTCAAAAATTCTTCAGTTCTGACATTATCCTTCTGCTCCTCCAGCTCTACCATTTCTACAATCCTCTCTTGCAGAGCAGCTGGCTCTTTCACACCTAAACCAGACACAGTAAGCTACAAGCGAGCTTAGGTTATGAAAAATACTTGTTTGGAATCAGTATGAATTGGTAGGAATAAAACCAAGCCTATTTTACTCGTGACTTATCAAGCCAGGTGCCTTGGTTCCAAAGGCATGTGAACAAAGCTACTCTTTCTCACAGCATTTCTGAAGTAGAAGGCGGCACCATTATCACAGTCTTTATATCCTTATTTTGATACTAAGAAATATTATGGTCCTGTTGGATCCAATGACTAAACTCAAATGAGCACCTACCCATGTCCTGAATTTATCTGCAGGCCTCTAGAGAAAAGGTAGGTACTGCAGAGAATTAAATCAGCAACTCACTCAGCTGAGCATGTTCCTGTAACAATCCGGACCATTCTCTCAGCATGTCCTGCAGTCATTAAGGCATGCTGGAAATAGCATTTGCGAAGAACCAAAAGCCAAACAACCTTTAACAGATACTCTCACAGCTATCAGGCCCATATCCTGGGGATACTGCAAATGTTCCAGCTCTTCCCTAAAGTCTTTCTACCACTTCATTTGTAGTTCTTCATGTCCTGCACTCATTGTGTTGGATATTAACAAATACCTTAAAGGGGGTAAAGAGCTGCCTCATTTAACATGCAGAGTAATGCATGTTAAATGTCTCAGCACAAGAAAATTATAAGATTACAGCACTGACAATAGAAATAAGAGATCATCGCACTAAAAAATGTTAGCAAAAAGACATGTCTTCAATACAGGCCATCCAAAAAGAGGAATAAAGTGCAGACACTAGACACTAAGGTCTATCTTTATGCTGTTATCCAAAGGGAAACACAGGTGGCAATTCCATAGGCCCTATGATACTGTACGTGCCCTTGGTCAGTGGCTGATAATGGACTTCCAGTGAGGAGCTGCTCCTACCAGTGTGTTTGCAGTGTCTGAAATCTCTCTGACCCTGATAAAACCTAGGCTGAGAGATCTGGTAACATAACAACTTAGAGGGGTAACAAGCAGTGTGTGGAGGAAGCGAGCCTTGAGTGTGCAGTGCAAAGCAAAGACCCTTTGGGATGAAGAGAATTCCAATACCTCAAAATGCTTTGCAAACAGGGGGAACTACCAACAGGGGAAGAAAGGTAGGACATAATGAAAACCAGTGCCAATTTTGGTAGTGGAACCCAAGCACCCCACATCCAACACTAATTTCAGTATCTCCAAGACCCTTAAGGAAAGCATGGCTACTAAATAAAGACATAACCGATTCAACAGGAGACAGGATGCCAACATACATCTTTTTCCTGGATGGTGCACTCCTTGCAGTAGTAGGCATCAGACACTCCTGGTCCTCCGCAGATCACACAGCGCCCCTGGTAGGAGCCATAGTTACACTCGTCGCATATGCGCACCAGGGTGCAGGGCCGCACGTACGAGTCACAGATCACACATTTGCCATCACCTGCAAATACAGCAGAGCTGCTGGTTATAGAACACTCTGACCTTTTCTCCACATTCTCATCAAAGAGGAAAAGCTTCCGAGTCAAAGAACTTGCCTCTATGCCCAATGACAATGCAGCTGAACTCCACAAGTTTATCTTGCACAGGATGCAACTTTGTATTTGCACCCAGAGTTAGGAGGAACAAGGGCCAGTAGCCGGTAAAATGTGAGGGTTTCATTTATTCATTCATGCATTCACGATCAGAGAAGGAACTCAAAGTCACTTCAGTGATTAGCCAAAACCTGCTTAGATTGTTTTTTCTCTAGAACTTTTCCTGAGTTTTTCACTTGTGAAGAAAACAAAAAGCTGGACTGACAAGACTAATGTCCTTACCTACACAGCAGCAGCAGTGTAGGCTTCTCCCACAGTGCCACATCAACAAAAGTCTGGGGTTACTATCCTCAATGACGTATGAGATTGTACTCATGGTCCCTTTAATCCTTCATCTGTGAGAAGGCCAAAGAAAGGGCAAACTGGCATAAACAGCCATTTCACAAAAGTAGCTCTTGCTTTCTCACAAGGAACCAACTGAAATTCAAGTACTCATATCATACAGATGCCATTGACAGTCTCTGCCGTGCTGGACCTTATCCAAAACACTGACCTAGGGATGAAAGGCTTCATATCCTATTACCAGTTCCCAAGGCATCTAATCCTGACTCCCACAAACAGCTCATCTAACCTGCTCGTAAATCTCCAGTACGACAGCCCTCAACTGCTACCAATGGGAACCTGTTACATTGCCAAGTGCTCCTGTAAACAGTCTTGCTGCTTCAGACTGTGCTTCTTTCCACTTTGCTTATTTCCATACTATTTTTGAATCACAAACTATTCATCTTATTTGCTCTGTTTCCCTTCAAGGATCTAATGACAGATCATACTCTATTTGGGGGGGGGCTTCCTGCTCTAACTCTAGATGTTGTGTGCCCTCCCTCTGCCCCCTTTTTTATACTAGATGCTGAAGGGAACCTTTCCCCAGGTGTCAGATTCCAAAAATGCAATTTTTTCCCCCTGCTTTGAAATGATGAGGCTGATCATTTTATATTACAGATTACGAGGAGCCAATCACGAAGTCACTGTAGCCACAGCTACTGCAAACCCTATCAGCATATTCTCTAGATAAGCATGCATTTGCCTGACAACCTGGGAGGGTAACTTTGTAATTATTCATTTATTTACACTTGCAATTCACAAGTAACTGTTCCCATCTCAAAGAGTGAGGTCAAGTTCGTGGTTAAAGCAAAAATGGAACCCAATTCCCAGTTCTACACTGGATGCTCTAACCACACCATGTTCTCAAGCAACTATATGTAGAAGCTATACTTACATTTTTCACAAAGTCTTCCAATTGCTGTAAGAAAAAAGGAAAAGAATTATTTGAAGCAGAAGCAGGAAAAAACATAAGTAACTACAAGCCTGAATGTCGAATTTGTCAAATAATTATCTTCTGCAGTGAGCAGTCTTGAAAAGAAAAAAAGTAAACCGCAGAAACAGTTTGAGCACAAATACAAGCATATTTATGATAAAACAGTATATATTCTCCTGAAGACATCTACCAAGATCAAAGCTTAGATGCATTGTAAACGCATAATGACACCCATTGACAGTAAGAAAATCTACATTCATTAGTCCATTTCAAACACAGCCAATGTACTTGACTGACGGAAATCCTATACATGACTCTTGGCGTAGCTTTTACACTGCTTTTAATGATGAAAAAAGCAATTAACCAAGTGTTTATCTGATTTAAGGCTGCCCAAATACCTTCCTCTCTTCAGAACAGGAAGGTAGTTACATTTATCTTAGATGCCTTGTCACTTGTATAGGAAACTGACAATGATAATGTTAGCCATTCTAATAAGCGTCATAAATATAAAATTCTAACTACCAGATCTACACATTCACAAATAATAAATAGTGATTCAGTCAAGTCTGAGGGTCAAGGGATTCAACAGAGCAAATTCTGACAAGAAGAAAAGCTCGTTATCTGTAAACAGGTATAACAAATACAAATAAAGCTCAGGGGAGACCTTAGAGCATCCTCCAGTGCCTAAAGGGGCTGCAAGAAAGCTGGAGTGGGACATTTTACAAGGGCATGTAGGGACAGGACAAGGGGGAATGGGTTTAGGCTGACAGAGGGGAGACTGAGATTGGATATTAGGAAGAAATTCTTCACTATGAGGGTGGTGAGGCTTTGGCACAGGTTGCCCAGAGAAGCTGTGGCTGCCCCATCCCTGGCAGTGTTCAAGGCCAGGCTGGATGGGGCCTGGAGCAACCTGGTCTGGTGGAAGGTGTCCCTGCCCATGGCAGGGGTTGGGACTGAATGAGCTTTAGGGTCTGTTCCAACCCAAACTATTCTGTGATTCTATAACCTGGAATACAATGTTATCTTGCAGACAGAAAGATGCTCCCAGAGCTAAAGCCTCCAGCTCATTCCCCTGGCTCCACTGGAATGGCCAACACAACGGGCATGCAATACACCAAAACCACGTCTTTTTGCGTGCAGCACCCGCCTCACTTGCCTTTACCCTATCCGAGGAACAGAAGCCTGCGGTTCCCCAGGCCTTGAAGCCACTCAGCTCCACTGCGGGAGGCGCGGGACCCCGAGAGCAGCAGACCCCGAGAGCAGCAGTCTCCTTACAGCACCCCCAACCCCACTGAGGCGGAAAAACCCCACAAAATACGGCAAAACACCAGAATAAAAGCGAAATAAAACAGGGGAGGGGCGTCCTCCCCGCCAGGCCTAACGGCCGCTAACGGCGCACACACACACACGCGCGTCCGCGCCTCCCTCGGCCCCGCAGGCCTGCGGGGCCGAGGGAGGCGCGGACGCGCGTGTGTGTGTGTGTGTGCCATTCGGTGCCGTACGGTGCGGTGCGAGCCCGCCGGGACTCACCAACGCCGGCCTGCTTGCGACAGAAGATCAGGTCCGGGTGGTGCTTGGCCATGGCGAAGCCGTCACCCGCCCGCCGACGAGAACGATTGCCTTCGACCCGCTCTCACCCCCCCCCGTCTCCCGATCCTGGCTGGGGTGAGCGCAGCGACTGAAATGGCGCGGCCTCCAAATGGAAAGCCGGGGAGCGATAGCCCGGAGGGGTGTTGAGAAAACTCTCTTCACCATTAAACTCCCCCCGCCCGGGGGAGACATCTCGTCGCTGCCTGTTGACCACTTCTAGACGCGGATACCTCCCTGCCAGGACCTGTGCGACCCCTCCCCCGCGACGACCCCGCCCGCGCGCCGGAGGTATCAAAACGGCTGCGTGACGCCATCGGGGCGCGACTTCATCTTTGTCAGTGAACAAAATGGCGCCGTACTGTGTCCTGGCGGCTCGGCTCCGGGTGAGCGGCGCGGCGGCGGCGGGCGGGCAGCGGGAGGGAGGGAGCGAGGGACAGGCGGACGGACACAGCCGGGAATCCGCGGCGGGGGCAGCGCCGGGAGCCGCCGGGCGGCCGCAGCCTCCAGCCCGGCCTGTCCCCGCCTCCGCGTGTAGGTCAGCGTGTCCCCGGCGCGGCCCAGCGCTCCGTTTCTATGACGATGGCGGGGAGGCCGCAGAGGCAGCGCGGCCGCCTCCCGGGCCCCGGGGTAGGGCGCGCCCTGCCGCTTGGCCCGGCCGGCCTTCAAGGTGAGCGCAAGGTGAACGGGGCGGCAGGGCCCGGCCGCGGCCCCGCTTTCTCCCTCTCCCCGGCGGGACCCCGCCGCGGCGGGCAGGGGTCGGTGTGAAGCCTTGGTCCCGGCGGGGCGGTGAGCGTGAGGGCAGGGGTCCTAACGGGGGAATAAAAAGCCTTTCCCGAGGGCGTGCCTTTTTCTTTCTGTCGTGTGCTGTTTCTTCCCATTATCAGCGTGCTTCAGCACAAGGTGACTTGCCGTTGTGTGAGTGAGCATGAAAGCTCTCCTTTGGCGACTTTGCTTCAAAATTCGTACTTTTAATATGGACAGAGGCCCGGATGGAAAAGATGCCACTGTTTCTGTATAAACAGGACCTAGGAGGGCTGAAAAAGCAGCCTGGATAAGCACTGAAACTGCCTTTTTGTTTCTTTGTGAAGACAGTGATAGTGATTCCCGTAGTCTTGTCTATCATGACCTCTAAAAATCACATCTGCCTGTAACATGAGCTTGCCGCAGAAGTTCTCTTACTCAGGACATTATTGTGCTTAATGTGTACTGAATTATAAAGGCGTTGTGATATTTTAAAGCCTGGAAGACAAGTATCAGGACACAGTTTTCTTTCTTAGGGCTGCAAGCAGCGATAATGAAGCCTGTGCTCCCCTTAGTAAAGCATGTGATGAAGTTAGGCAGTTTAACTTCTCACCTTGCCATTTGTGACCTTGGCCAATGTCTTCCCTTTCCTTAGGGAGCTGAAGCAAGAACTTGGCTTCTGGTATTCCAGAGTATTTTTGCAAAGCTTAGTTCATGTTTTATGTTACTTCTACTTCCTTACTTTAGAGGTTGGTATTTTAGTAAAGTTTAGCTTTTTAAATTTAAGCTAAAGTTACACAATAGCACCATTTCAGTCAACTTGGTATATTCACTCTTAATTGTTAAATAGCTTCTAATTTGTCCTTGGAACAGAAATGGCTACTCATAAAATGAAGGCAAATCCTTTATTAGGATAATGAATTGGTTCTCATTGTGTGTCATTGCATGAGAACAAGCAGTCATTTGCTAAGGTTAATATCCTATAATGTAAAACAAAAGCTGTGCTAGCACAGGGAATATGGGGAATTTAGTATTCTAGGAGGCTGTCTTCTGTTATCAGGCTCAGGGTATATAGGTTTTTTTCCCTCCCCCCTGTGAAGGACTAAGTCTGTGATGGTCAGACATGCTTCTAGGTGATCTGTTTAAGAGGCACATTTTTTTTGCCCATGTATATCAGCCTAGAGACAAGTCAAAATGAAACTCACCTTGCCAATCACTGAGATAGAGCTAGCATTGACCATGGCATATGTTATCAGCATTGGTTCTACTCATCTCCTGAGCTGGTTTGGAATTGGAACTACGTAGGAAGCTTACCTCTGAGGCAAATAAATCGGAATTAGCCTGGTTTGGGCTGATTGTCCTATTTAAAGTACGGTTCTGCTAATAGCCTCAAAGGGTCGTGATCTTTTTCATGACAAGCATGAGAGATGCTTTTAGTAGCATCCCATTTCTTGAGCCATGTTGGCAGCAGCACTGTAAAACTCTATAAACTGTCTGAAGCATCAGGGGTTTATTGAAGGCAAGTACTGAAATTATGTATGGGAAGCTTTGTGCATGCTGGCAAAAAGCAGTGCTGGCTAGAGCTAAACCGATCTTCAGAACCCTAATTTTGGTTGCTCTTTAGAGGTGGGTCTAGAAACTTGGGCTGCATTTACAGTTTGATTTGACCACACTGCTTTTTTTACAGTTTGATTATACTGCACTGGGTTGATTTTATTTTTTTAAGCTGAATCATGGTGAATGTTGGAAACTTGACCAGTGATCTTAGGCCAGGGAGGATGAAGAGAAATGGCATTCTGCATTTCAGCTGGGATATCTAGGACTGATTTCCCAGATAGGAGTGCATGTTGCACAGTTGCTACTCTTTTGAACATGTGCTCTTGCTTACTGGACTTGTCTGTCATATTTGCTGCTGTAATGTAAGTTAGTTTCTGAATTGAGACTCTTGTTGCATCTGGACTATTTACTGTAGTGAGCTAAATGCAAGGTAGCTAGCTTTTCAAGATGAGCTTTTAAAGTCCATAAAGACAAGTATCGGTTTTCTTAGAGATTTGGAAAACAATGATCCATTGTGCTGACTTTGGCTGGGGTAGAGTTAATTTTCTTCACAGTAGCTGGTATGGGGTGGTGTTCCGGAGCTGTGCTGAGAGCAACGTTGATAACATGGGAGTATTATAGTTACTGCTGAGCAGTGCTCGCACAGAGTCAAGGCCTTTTCTGCCTCTCACCTCACCCCACCAGCGAGTAGGCTGGGGGTGCACAGCTATTTGGGAGTGGGATACAGCTGACCCCAAGTGACCAAAGAGATATTCCATAACATATAACATCATGCTCAGCATATAAAGCTGAGTGAAGAAGGAGGAAGGCGAGGGTGTTTGGGGTGATGATGTTTGTCTTCCTAAGTAACCGTTAGGTATGACTGAGCTCTGCTTTCCGGGAGATGGCTAAGCACCTGCCTACCAATAGGAAGTAGTGAATGAATTCCTTGTTTTGCTTTATTTGTATGTATTAATATATGTATATTTATATGTATTAAATTGTCTTTATCTCAACCTGTAAGGTAAAGTTTTCTCATTTTTACTCTTCCAGTTCTCTCCCCCATCTCACCAGGGGCAGTGAATGAGCTGCTGTGGGGTGCATAGTTGCCAGGGGGTTGAAGTATGACACCATTTAATAGGCTGGAGTTTTTCTGTCTCTTAAGGACCTGCCAAAATACCAATAGACTTAGGAGCCCTGTAATGATTACTGCCATTTCTTCTGCTGAAATCTGAATAAGGACACTCATGAGCTGGGATAATGGATTCAATGCCAGATGAGAGGAGATCACTTGGCAGCTGTTTGCTGGGTGGTGAGTCCCAGGAAATTGTCAGTTCCTGGATAAAAGGGAAAATGTGTAGATTGCTGGCTATTTCTCATGGCTGCTGATCTCAAGGCACTTCTCACCACTCAGTAAAAAAGCACCACAGAAGCCTCCCTAACCAGCTACTATTTCAGTGAAGAGTGAGGCAGAACAAAATGGGAACTTAGTCTTGTGGCTTTTCCTTAGTTTTATAGTTCTGCTGCCCCATTTCTAAGGTCGCAGTGGAAAAAGGACAGTCAGAGAGAATCAATAAGCGTGGCGAGTGATATGTTGTAGATTCTTTACGAGGAAAGATTAGACTTTTGAACCAGGCAGTGTATGCTGTTGCTCTCTATTGGTGATGGATCCTTAGGCTTGCTGGATGCCAACATGCAAGCAACCATATTGAGTCAAATTAATTCACGACAGAGTAGAGATGTGGGGTGACATTTAGCTCCCAGTAAACTGAAGGTAGTGCTTTTTTAATGGGCGTCTTTTGAAAGTCTTTTGTAGACAAAAATAATTCCCTTGTTTTCTGAAGTTGACTGGCCTAGGTGGTTATTTTCCCCCAGCCTTGTTGGCCATCACAGAAACAGACCTTCAGTTTTCCAGATTTCCCTTGCCAGTCCCCATGTCCAGGCAGGATCCTTCACCTCACCTTCCTATCTTGGGTAGCCTGAAGGTGTGGTCAAGCAGGAATCAACTGCTTTGTATTGCTACTTCTGCGATTACTGTTTGAATAGTTATATAGTATTTGAGTAAATACTGCGTTTTATTGAGCCATCCCATGAAGTAAAAGGATATAGATGTGTATGATCAGACTGGCAATATTTTGGCTGAAAAACTTCTTTGTACCTCTCTTTGGAGAGCCCTACTTCAGATTCGTATCATAATCGGCGTTGATCCCAAGCAAGACTAGAATGCTATGAAGTCTCTGCAAATCTGTTCTTCTGTATGCTGAATTACAGTGAAATTTAGCTCTCAGTTTACTGGGTGACAAGGAGGAACTCCATTAATCAGTTGTGTTACAGGGTTCTTTTGGGGCAGGGGAAGGAATTACTGCAATGAACCAGAATACCTTTCATGGTCTGGTGAAGAGATTATTTTTCCATGAACAGTGATGAAATCCCTCAGTGTTTTTTCCAGCCACTCCAGCAGTGGAGGTTTTGACAAGAGAGTGGATACGTAAAGACATTCCCACAGCATTAATTGTGCTGGGTAAATGCTTACGTTAAAAAAGGGGGAGGCAGAAGAAAACAAACGCAGGAGTTATGTGACTACTGGGTAAAGAGCAGCTTAGATGTGTTTAGCAATGAGAAGCCTGGTAGCGTTTGGTTTGTTGGGGATTTTTTTCCTGGTGGAAGGAGGAAGAGCCTCAGCTCTGACACATGTGATACGTTCTGGAAGTTCTAAGCTTAGAGAGCAGCACAGTGAAATTTGATGGCTGGGTTTCATTTACATTCCTGGAGGAGCAGTGCCCTCTCTTGTACTGCCATGTTCACTTACTTCAGATATGCTTTAGCGCAAGAGGTGTGCAGTTATTATAGGCCTGTATTGCTCCTACCAAAAGCTGCATATCTAATAGCTTAGGATTGGATGGGGGAGAAAACAAACTGCACCTTTATTGCTGGTTTGCTGGCTACTGTGATCTTGCCTTGATTTCCTCAACTTTTTGTTGTGTAAGATACTAACAAATGTCATAAAAAGGATAATGAAAGTTTTGGGTAAAAATCAGTAACATCTTATTGGTCATGATTATTTCATGCCATGCTTTCAATGGTGGTACCAAGAAAACTGGGAAAATATTTACTAGGAAAAATTAAAAATGCTTGAGCAGATTTAAAGACTTGGCTCGCATTTTTGGCCATGCAAAAACAGTGATAGGTGCTGCAGCTGCGTTCTGCACAAGGAATATTTGCTGATTTACAACCATGCGTACAAAAGGAATATTTAGGGCAATGCTGATGTGTTTGTTAGCCTGTACTTTTCAAATCCTCATAATGCTGAAGTAAAGGATGGATAGAAAAAAGCCAGGATTAAGATTATTGAGTGTAATACTGGAGGAGGAACTCTGAACTCTTGTCTTCAGTCTGTTTCCAGACTTCCAGTGCTAATAACTGAGACTTTGAAAGGATGTAAGAAATGCATGTGCCAAATCCTTGGAAGTTTTTATGGAGGCTGCCCTCTGTCTCAGTTTTCAAAGTTGCATGAGAGCCTTTTAACCATGGGCACTCTAAAGGTGCCTCGTTGTAGCCTGCCCTTCTCCCTCGTTCCAGAACTGTTTCACTGTGAAGGCTGCCAAGTGAGATTTGGGCTTTCTTTTTTTATCATGTTCTTTTCTGCTGATGTGTTCAGCTCACAGTATAGTTCACCTGCCTTGCTGTTACCTGTAGGGTAAGTGTAAGGCTTGTCTTAGGGGAAAGGTGAGGATGCCTTTGTGAGAGGGAAGGTAAATGGCATGTGGATCTGCACAGCCAGGTTGGTGAAGCTGATGTGTTTGCTCCATGTCTTGTCTTTCTCCTGCTCTGCATTATGTCATAGACCAGGCATGTACTTCAAAGTCACTCTACCTAGCGCTCAAATGCAGCTCACCTTATGTGGAAATACAGTGAGGTTTGTAACAGCACACAGGGACCCTGCATAAGGAACTTGGTGTGTGGTGTTGGAACAGATTGGTATCTACTCAGTCCCATATTGTGTCACCTGCTAGACCTTCTGTATGAACACATCACCAGTGAGGAAATACAAAGCTACGTTAGCTTGCTTTGGAAACTGTATGAGTTTTTCTCCACCATGGCTGTAATATGTCAGGAGTATAGCAAACTGGTGTTTGCTTACGAGTTATTTCAGTGTTGCTTGAAAGCAGATTTCTCACTGAAAGCATAAGGCATCTGGTGCTATAAATAGAGATGTAAAATAATTTAGTAAATGCTACCCATTCTGGTAACCCGGTGTCTCACTTTTTAACATCATAGCAGTGTTGTGCTATCAAATGTTTATTGGGTGCCTTTAAAAACCTTTGCAACTTCCCTGTGTGTCGGGCTGTAGAATCCCAGGAGTAACAACTGAAAAACAATGGGTTTATTGATACGTTGCAGGAATTCATTCTGCCAGGTTTCAACGCTAACACTCCTTTTTCCAGCATGCCTTGAATAGTGGGATACGACGCTACCATGTTGCTCCTGCCCTCTGCCAGCGGGCCAAGGTGGCCATGAGCCACTTTGAGCCTAATGAACACATCAATTATGAAAAGCTGGAGAAGAACATCAACATTGTCCGTAAGAGGTAAGAGGGAGGGGTCAATGTGCAGAATTTAGCTCTGCAGTTACAGGAGGGAAGGAAAAAATGTCATGGGGTCCTGGCGTAGGAAATATTTAGTCGGGAAGGAAGCTTTGAGCAGTGACAGTTGCAATGTAGCGAAGCATGAGTTACAGTGTCCCCATATAGTGGTGGGGCCCTGTGGGAAGGTTGAAGGTTACAATGAAGCACTGCAACATGAAGAGAAACAGGGCAGTGAAGAGGAGGTGTTAGGTAGGTCTCTGTCCTCTTAGTTGAATGCCCTCTTTGAGGAGCCTTCACATTGGCCCTTGCTCCTTTCTTGGGGAAGCAGCATGTGGACTGTGGTCATTATAAGCTAATAGAATCATAGAATAGTAAGGGTTGGAAAGGACCTCAAGATCATCGAGTTCCAACCCCCCCGCCATGGGCAGGGACACCTCCCACTAAACCATGCCATCCAAGGCTATGTCCAACCCCATCTTGAACGCCGCCAGGGATGAAGCATTCACAACTTCCCTGGGCAACCCATTCCAGGGCCCCACCACCCTCACAGTAAAGAATTTCTTCCTCAGATCCAATCTAAACCTCCCATTTAAGTTTAAACCCATTACCCCTTGTCCTCTCACCACAGTCCCTAATGAAGAGTCCCTCCCCAGCATCCCTATAGGCCCCCTTCAGGTATTGGAAGGCTGCTATGAGGTCTCCACGCAGCCTTCTCTTCTCCAGGCTGAACAGCCCCAATTTTCTCAGCCTGTCTTCATACGAGAGGTGCTCCAGTCCCCTGATCATCCTCATGGCCCTCCTCTGCACTTGTTCCAACAGTTCCATGTCCTTTTTATGTTGAGGACACCAGAACTGCACACAATACTCCAAGTGAGGTCTCACGAGAGCAGAGTAAAGGGGCAGGATCACCTCCCTCGACCTGCTGGTCACACTCCTTTTGATGCAGCCCAGAGTACGGTTGGCCTTCTGGGCTGCAAGCGCACACTGCAGCCGGCTCATGTTCATTTTTTCATCAACCCACACCCCCAAGTCCTTCTCCGCAGGGCTGCTCTCAATCTCCTCCCCGCCCAATCTGTAGCTGTGCCTGGCATTGCTCCGACCCAGGTGGAGGACTTTGCATTTAGCATGGTTAAACTTCATCAGGTTGGCATCAGCCCACCTCACAAGCGTGTCAAGGTCCCTCTGGATGGCATTCCTTCCCTCCAATGTATCAACCGAACCACACAGCTTGGTGTCATCGGCAAACTTGCTGAGGGCGCACTCAATCCCACTGTCCATGTCACCCACAAAGATGTTGAACAAGACCGGTCCCAACACTGATCCGTGGGGGACACCACTCGTTACTGGTCTCCAGCTGGACATTGAGCCACTGAGCACTACTCTTTGCGTGCGGCCATCCAGCCAGTTCTTTATCCCCCGAGTGGTCCACCTATCAAATTGATGTCTCTCCAACTTAGAGACAAGGATGTTGTGTGAGACAGTGTCAAACGCTTTACACAAGTCCAGGTAGATGACATCAACCGCTCTGCCCCTATCCATCAGTTCCGTAGCCCCTTCATAGAAGGTCACCAGATTGGTCAGGCAGGATTTCCCCTTAGTGAAGCCATGCTGGGTGTCACCAAGCACCTTGTTGGTTTTCATGTGCCTTAGCATGCCTTCATGCTCCTCTGCAGTGTTTTAACAGTGAATGTTCTCCTGTATTCCACTGTAGGCGTAAGGCACGGAAAGGAGGGCTAGGCCTTTGTAAACATAGTGACCTTAATCTGCTGATAGAGGCTTGTGTGCCTGCTAAGTTGTCGTTCCTGCTCCATTTACCTCAGCAGTGGTTTGTATAACATGTCCTTCTGTGTTTGCATCCTTTGTTAAATGCGGTAGCTCTCATTTCAAGCCATTGTCTCTACTTAGTTACTTCTCAGAAGATCTCACCACTGACATAAATAGGTCCCTCAACTGATACAGTTGCAGGATGAAAGGTCTGAGGTCATGAAACAGCTTAGCTGTACTTGCTTGCTGTGGGATTTGGTATTTGCGCATCAAGTCTGACCTCTCTCTCCCCTCCACGTTTGCTGTCCTGAGGTATGACTCAAGTAACAAGCAGAGTCAATGCTTCTTTGCCTCTACAGGAAGATTATAAAAGAAAGCATAAAGTGACATCAGTCCATATGCTTTTGAACTTTCTGGTCTGAGCCCTTGTTTTAGCCAGTTGCTATTTTAATGCCGCAAGAAGAACATGCAGGTTTCTGTGTTAGTAGTTCTTAACAGCCTCAATTATATAGAGAAGCATTCTGTTGCATGCTTAGAAGGACAAATGTTGAAGTACACAAAATGCCGATACTAAAATTCTTCTCCCCAGGCTTGACCGTCCCCTGACCTTGTCTGAGAAGATTGTATATGGACACCTGGATGACCCAGCCAAGCAGGAGATCGAGCGGGGCAAGACCTACCTGCGCTTACGGCCAGACCGCGTGGCCATGCAAGATGCCACTGCTCAGATGGCAATGCTACAGTTCATCAGCAGCGGGCTGCCAAAAGTGGCTGTGCCTTCCACCATCCACTGTGATCACCTCATCGAAGCCCAGTCAGGTGGTGAAAATGATCTTCGAAGAGCCAAGGTTACTATTGCAAAAGCGTCAATTCTGTCTGTTTGAAAGCCTCCTTCCAGTCGAAGGAAGGGGTTTCATTCTGGGCTTTTTCCCCTAGAAGGACAGCCATGAATCAGATATGGTAACAGATTGCCTGTGATGGTCAGCTCTGTAAACAGGTCAGATGCAGCAAAGAAACAGAGTAAATGGATCTCTGGGAATTTTTCAGCTGAGATTCATCATCACATGGTTTAATGGACCATGAATGTAGGAAAAGCTAGATTTAACAATGGAAGGCCACATTGTGTGTGTGTGTGTGTTCTGGAGTGTGACAAGGTATTTCAGCTAAGGGAGAGCAAAATTCTTATTTCAAAGGGAAACAAAAGGAAGACAGATTACTCTATAGACTTATGCTCTTTATGCCACAGTATGGCAGCAGGAAAAAAATCCTGGACATGCATCTGCATTGCACTGGTGTCTTCTGTGAGGAGGGAGCAAATAGCTACTTTTGTTTCCCAAATTTTTTGCCCGTGAGTAGCTGAAGAACACTAACTGAAGCATGTGCAGCTTTCAGAGGGCTAGTGAGGGTAGGTATAAATGCATATGGAAGCACGGAGGATGTTTTTTACTTGTGAGTTTCAGTGTGGTGGTTGTGAAACTGCTGACTCACTGCTTTTTTAAAGTTCCCACTCACTGTTTTACTGCTTATTCCTCCATAGGGGCTTCTGTTAAATATAGACACATTCACCTCTGTCCTACATACCACAATGCATTGGCTGAGAAAGAACATGCTCTAAGCATAGTAGAGAGGTGAGGAAATCTTGTTACCCCAGGTAGACCTAGCGAAAGTCCACTGTTAGAGCCAGGAGGAATTGTGCCTTGGATGTTGATACCAACACTTGCAAACAGTAAACAGTTTGGAGGGGTTCAGCTGCATTTTAAGATTTTAGTTCATACCTGTTTCTAGATACTCCTGATGTTGAAGTAACTGCTTCTGGCTTCCTCCTTCAGGCCACAGTAAAGCCGCTTGTACCACTCAGGAGTGGATTTGGGGAGTTCTCACTCCACTTGTCTCAGTCCTGAGTTGTGCCCAAGTTGTGCAATTAAGAATTTGGGACTTAGCAAATAAACCAGTTTCTTGTCTTCACCTCCCGTCTTCTCCTTCCCCCCTGTTTCTGCATTTATTTGTTCTCTGTAGTGCAGTTATATTCACTGCAGCCCTGAGCTGAGCCGAGTCCCTCCTTTGCCATCCACTCTGAGCAGAACAAGTAAAGGTCCTGCCGCCTTCTGACTCAGTTCTGCTGCTGCCAGTTGGCACACAATGAATGCTGGCAGGCCAGAGGGTGGTTTGGATCTGCTCCTGGCACATCAGCATGCCTTACTGGGGGAGGGATGCACAAACAGAGTGAAGTGACCCAACTCCCAGTGGAAAACAAGGCTTAAAGAACTGCTGCTGCCTCATGGGAAACTTCAGCAAATGTGTGCTGAGACAATTCTTCCATTATCTCCAGTTTTCCTTTTCTCTTTATTCCAAAGGGTAGCTGCATGAGAACAGTCTTTTAAGAAACTCTCTCCTAGTGCTTATCTTATCTATTCTGCCTCTCCTCTGCCAAGAACTATCAGGACATAATAGTGTCATACTTCCTTGGCAACCCTGGTTGTTCTCACAAGCAATTTTCACAGTGTGACCTCCACCAGTAATGGTGATAATGCAGCAAGAAAGGCAGCATTGTGTGAGTCTTAGACAGCAGACTTGGTAGAATGAGAAATGACACCCACTGACTCCCCTAGCAGCAAGCAGCTTTCAGTTCCATTTCTTAATCTGTAAAAATAAAGCCAAAATGCTTGTCTAAGGGCTTTGAAATGCCTGCAAAGCATCTGTAAAGCAAAAGGAACAGCTGGTAGAGAAGGAAGCAGGGGATAGAAGAAGAGATGGAAACAAGTTTTTGAAACACCCAACACCCTGAAAAGGCAAGAAATGAGCAGAGCTTTTTTAAATGCATTATTGGCAGGGTTTTCCTTTAATTGTGCTATTTTCCTTGTGCTGTTTGGAACTGGAAATTAAAAATGCTTTAGTAGAGCTACAAGTTGGATGAAATTAAATGGCCTGGTACAACTGACTGGCAAGCAGTCTTGATCCCTTCTGGTTTTAGGAGTAATGTGTACCTCCTTCTAGCTGCTACAGAACTGTAAGCGAACTACAGACAGGCATGAGAGGGAAGGGAATGTGTTTGAATGAGCTCTTGATGTATGGAGGAAGAAAATGTGCTACTAATGCTCTGCATTTCTCTGTGTGAACAGGACATAAACAAGGAGGTGTACAACTTCCTAGCAACGGCTGGTGCCAAGTATGGAGTGGGATTCTGGAAACCCGGGTCAGGAATCATTCACCAGGTAAAGTGTGTGTGTATGTGTTTGCAATCTCTGAACATGCAGTGGCTCCTTTACTTTATGGTGAAGAGAAGACCTCATGTGCACACCCTTAGAGAATTTCACTAGTTTGGGGAAGCAACTTGCTTTCCTTGAGGTAGGTGAGTTTTCTTGCTTGCTCTCTCTCAGTTATCTTAACAGCAGTGGTTTTCTGAAAGGTTATTTTGGTCAGCCTGTAACCTGATGTGTGATTAGGTAGTGCCAACAACATGTCATGTGAACCATAGGTGCTTGAAATATCATAACTGCTTGTGGGCTGGCTCCTCTTGGTACAATTGGGACAGTAAGGTGATGCCATGAAGCTGGCTACGTAGGGCTAATGTGAATTGCTTTCAGTGGTAAGGACAGCAGCTTTGGGAACATAGGGGGTTTTAGGGTTATTTTGTATGCATTTGTTTCCATAAGAACCAGGAGGGTATGTGAGGACACCAAACGGAGCAGGTTACTTTAGGTACTCAAGAATGGCAATGCGTAACAAGTTGCCATGTGAATTCGAATAAAATGCAAAGTGGTTTCCAGATGTGAGATTCTCTTATTACAGCACTTGCATCGTAAAAGAACAGGACTGTCCAGGATAACATACCACTTAATGAGGCTTTTTGGTTTTTACAACCAGCACCTCTGGCGGGATTTCCATAACTTGCTCTTCGTTGACTTGCTTTGTGGGTCTAGTAGGCATTTTAGATTGTTCCTCTGAGTGCAGGCAGTCAAATCTGAAGTGTACCATGAAGCAAAAGGAGTGGAGAGGAGAATAAATAATTGGTAAACATCTTTTCAGGAGACAAATTGTGACTAAGTACTGTGAAGAGCTTTCTGCTACATTTTCTGAGATACAAAACAAGTTAAGGTTACCTTACCTTGGTGTGATGTGACAGAGAAAGGAAACGGACGAGGTGAACTCTCCAAAAGCCTATGGGAACACCTCAGGTCATCTGTGCTCTGAAACCACTTGTAACATCTGTCACGTGGCAGCATAGCTCTGTGCTGTGGTTACCAGCTTTCCTGTGGCAGACTTTCTCTGGCTGGAGAAAACTGGTTGTGTTGTACATCATTAGAGTCCAACTCTGGCAAAGTGAGACCTTGAAAGTGACCTTTCTTGGCACAAGTATACACATGTGAGCTACAAGCAAATGAAGCTGGAAGTACTAGAAGCAAGCCCTTGGTCTTCTCAATAGAGGGCCATCTTAGTTCTGCCCAAGCTGTTCTGTGATGCGTATGCTGTGAGGTCTGTGCTTCCCAGAAAGGCAGTCCATAATGTTGGTATGGCACATATGGAGTGAGAACTTCATTAGCTTGAGTTCTATACTGTGTTGCTACCATAGAAAACTCATCATTTTTTCATGGTAGAACTGTTTTGTGGTTTTGTTAATAGTTGGAGTCTCGTGTGGAGTCAATAGCAGCAATAAAGGAAGGGTGGCCTCTTGGTGTATTTGTGAGGGATCCTTCTATGTGATTAGGTTTTGGCTGGCAGCACAGTTTGGAGGAGCCTGTTGCTGTTCTACTGATATGCGAGCATAAGGACTATGAAAGGTCTCACTAGCATTGAGTAGGTGAACTGGCTTGCTCAGCAAGTTGGTTAAGGGTGTGGAGACTAAGGAACAGACTCTTGAGCCCTGACAAAGGTGACATCTTAGCAAAAGCCTAAACTGGAAGGAAAGTCTCTTTCAGTGAAAAAATGGAGATTGCTTTCTAAGTTTTCTTACTATTCTGGGACTGAGGCTTGGTACCTCATTCTGTCATTGCATCCTCCACAAGGAGTTGGAAACAGAAGTGAATTTCCAGTCTAAACCAAATTGAAATACTTTGCTGCTCCTGAAATCCGCAAATGCAAACTGATTTAGATTATTATTCCTGTCTTCTTTCTTGCTGTCCTTCCCCTTCTTTCCCAACAAACAAGCAAGCAAACAATCCATGTTTATTTTCAGATCATCCTGGAGAACTACTCCTACCCTGGCGTTATGCTGATCGGCACAGATTCACACACCCCCAACGGAGGTGGCCTGGGAGGAATCTGCATTGGTGTGGGTGGAGCTGATGCCGTAGATGTCATGGCAGGAATCCCTTGGGAGCTCAAATGCCCAAAGGTAGGAGCAGGAGGAATACTAATCTTCAACGTGAAGGGCAAGATATAAGATGTATAAGAAACATGAATTTTCAGGCACTCTATGTCTATACCATTCTAGTCTTGTTTGCAACCCCACACTGGCTCAAACAGATGGTCTATGATTCATTGGTAGTTCTGAGTTTCCATTTCCAGCCTTTTTATTCAGGGACTGAGAGAGGCAGGTGAGTGGGGATCTCCCTTCAGTTGGCCCTGTCAGTGATTTCAGCCCTTGTGCACATGTTCTGCTACTTCAGGATTTTCTGTTCTTCGCTATTGTGACCACCCACATTCTTTGGAAAAATTCTGATGCGTTGTTTTGACTGCTGAAAGGAAATGGTGTCAATATTTTATGGATTTTCCATTGTTGTTGCTCAGGTTATCGGTGTAAAGCTGACTGGCAAGCTTTCAGGCTGGAGTTCTCCTAAAGATGTGATCCTGAAAGTGGCTGGCATCCTCACTGTCAAGGGTGGAACAGGCGCCATCATCGAATACCACGGGCCTGGTGTGGATTCAATCTCTTGCACTGGTGAGACAATGCAAATCTCTTATCTGAGTGGGATGGTGCTGGATGTGAGTGTGGAGTTGTCTGTGGAGGCTGGGAAGGGAATGAGGCAAGAAGTACTAAATGTCCTCCCTTAGCCTGGCCAGGCGATTAGTACACGTCGAACTGGGAGAGTGGGTGAGAGTGGAATAACAAAATACCACTCCCTTTTGGTGAGAAAGTGACCTCTCTCCATTAAATCTTCTTGTGACTCTGAGAACCCTGAATGGTTAATCATGAAGAGTCCTGTAAGATGGTGCGTCCGGGTAAGGGTGGAAGTATTCCCACATACACTTAGAGTGGAGAGTCAGAGACGAAGATGACATTTTCATTTCAGCCTAAAATAGGTCATCAATAGAGGAAAGAAACAGGCTGAAGGGCATACATGGGTGACAGCTGCTAGAGGAAATGAGTTTTAGAAAAGCAGGGCAGAGGAATGACCAGAAAGCAGCAGTTTGTAACATGGAGTTTTACACAGGCTAACTATTGGTCTTGGGTGCTGAATTTGAACCAGTGGTCTGTAGTGATGTTAGTTAGGACTGAATTATGAGAAGTGTCCCTTTCTTTGGCTTGAAGTGCAGCCTTCAAGCTGGGCTTCTCTCCATTTGCATGGCTTGGCTACGACTTGGAATATTTGGGTTTACAAACTGAGAGCAATTTGGGATTTCTCTTCTTTGAAATCAAAAGAACTTGACCTGTGATACCTGCTGCTAGCACATTAAATGTAAAACAGCAGTTTCACTGCTATGTCCTTGAAAGGCATGGGTGATCCCAGTGGCATGAGAAAATGGTTTGGGTTTTTTGTTGTATTCCGTCACTGGACGCTTTTTATTCAACGCATTAAATTTCTCACAGATTTGTGGCTCTTCCAGTAAAGGGACATGGTGGGGAGGGACAGCACACTCATTGCAGGTAGCAGAGATGCTGCTCACTGCTGTAAATATATTTGCTGCTCAGTGCAGACAGGGTGTTGGGCCCCTGTCATCACTTCCAGTATCTGCAAGAATCAGTGTAGCTTTCAGCTCCTTCCCTGCAGAAAAGTCTGACTGCAGACACAGAAACATGACAGGCTGAGCCAGCCATTATGTAGTCAGTGTTTCCTGGGCTGTGAAACTAGGTTTCCTTTGCTAATGCCCTCATCTCTCTTGGCTTTGCTGTATAAGACAGCATGGACTGACTTCTGGAGGATTGGGTGGCCTTGGACTTCCTCATTGACCCTGTGTTCTCTTCTCCCACTCCTACTCTAGGAATGGCAACGATCTGCAACATGGGGGCTGAAATCGGAGCTACCACATCCATCTTCCCTTACAATGACCGGATGAAGAAATACTTGGGCAAGACTGGGAGAGCTGGTAAGAGGGTTCAGGGGTTGAAGTGGGTAGAAGTGCAGGTTCAAGTGAAGGTGTGTTCTGGGGGCAGCATCCTCCTACAGTGGTGTCCATGGTGACTTCTGATCTTGCAGGATCCTGTAGGTCATCTGATACAAGCAGGGAGTCTGTAGATGAAGTGGCTGGGGAAGTATATGGTAGACTTCGTGTGTTTAGCTCTTCCAAGCTTTTTCTTTTCCCTCTTATTTACTACACTTTTTGGATCTCACTTCTTTCTTATTCCAGACATAGCTGCGCTAGCAGATGAATTCAAGCAACACTTGGTACCAGATTCTGGTTGTCATTATGACCAGGTGATAGAAATCAACCTCAGTGAGGTAAGGCTTCCTTCCTGCTTGCCTATCTTGCATGTTGTGGTGTGACTCCGCTTTGTGTGAATGAGGACCAAGCTGGGAGTTTGACATGACACCCCTGGTGCTGTGCTAGAACATAGGAAAAATGCTTAGGTCTGCTTCACTGACAGCTGCTGGTGTTGGTGTCTGAGAATCCTGTTTAAACAGCTTCTAGGTAGAGCTGTGAAAGGAATTTATTTGCTGCTGTGTTTTGGGGGTTTTCTTGGCTCCTGTAATTTCTGACTTTGTCACTGTTTCTTAAAGCTGAAACCACATATCAATGGACCTTTCACACCAGACCTGGCGCACCCTGTGTCAGATATTGGTGCTGTGGCAGAAAAGGAGGGCTGGCCTGTTGATATCAGAGTTGGTGGGTAGCATTTGCTCTTTCCTCTGCCTTCATCCTTGTGGCATAAATGTTGCTCTCTTGGGATAAGCTATTGCTCACATAGCTTGGGATCTAACCCTTGAATTACTTACTGCTGCATGTCCTTTGACTTTGCTGCAGTGTCAACTCTTCACAGCTGTATGAATTTGCTGGGAAGAGTAGTGACCCTGTGGGCCATGTGTGTGGGATGAGATGTGGGATAGCTGGAGGGATTTGAATCTCAAGAGACAGACAAGTGTGTTTTCCTTCTTGGAAACTTTTGACTGATTGGGTTGAACATTACTGGTTGAAGAGCACCTTTGTTGAAAGTCTGTTGCATGGATTTGATGTAACTGAAAGGGAATTTACTTTTTTGCTGGTTAGCACCAAAATGCTGTCAGGATGGCACAGTATGTCCTCATGTGGTCTTCATACTGTGACAAAGGATGCTTTCCTTTCATCATTTCTTACGTTTCTTCATTGAAGCCTTTCCTGTCTTTGTGGAACAATACTTCTCTGTGGTAATTTGCTTAACCAAAGTGCAAGCAGGTGACACTTGGATCTTGTAAAACAACGACCAGACTAGTGGCCGGGTAGTGTGTTCTGATTGTGCAACCTCCAAAGCTGAACAAGGGATTGCTTGTGACCGCATTATATTGCTGGGAGGCTTGGCAATGTTAGTACCTGAAACAGCTTCAGATTACTTGTCAGCAGAAAAGGCATTTGTCCTTTGTTTTTTCTGCTGAGGAATGGGTCAGGGAGAAGCTTCTTAGAACCTGGCCTGCAGTAACCACCTCCTTGTTTCTGTCAAACACCACAGGCTTGATTGGCAGCTGCACCAACTCCAGCTATGAGGACATGGGGCGCTCTGCAGCAGTGGCAAAACAGGCATTAGCGCATGGATTGAAGTGCAAATCTAAGTTCACAATCACTCCAGGCTCAGAGCAGATCCGTGCCACCATTGAAAGAGATGGTTATGTGAGTATGGCTGCTCTTTACACTTAGGTGTTAAACTCTCTTCCAACAGAGTACTTGTGAGTCCAGAGGTAACTAATGCAAACCTTTTGAACTTTGTCCTCACTTGTCACTAGATAAGTGCAATTACTGGTGTGTTATTATGTCTGTGGGTCCTGTTGTCACCTTGGCAGAGTTTTGACCTGCTATCTTTACTACCTGGGCATATAAGAATGGGATTGGAACTGGGCAAAGCTGAGACAGTTACCAAGAACTGGGGCCCTGAGGAAATAACAGTATGCATAGCAAGGGATGCCTCATGCTCCTGGGATTCTGTGGATGGCCATGGCTGATGATGGGCCAATACCCACCTGCAATCCAGTTTTCTCCTTTAAGAATGGTTTAGGATGTGAGCATGCCCTTTTATTGGAAGGTGGTTCCCATTTTAGACTAAACTTAAGGCAGAACTCATATTTGATTTAAAATGAGTGTTTCTGTAGAGGAGCCTTCACCTACTTTGTTCCCTATTCTGTGCAGGAAATCATGCTTTAATTAGTTCTGATATTTAGTAAATGTTAAGATGGTTGTCATAGCATGGGGACCAAGTCTTTATATATATGTGGACATGTCCATCCAATGCTTAGTGCTTCCTCCAACCAAGTCCACAGTCATACCTTTCTTTAACAGCTGCCCTCTTAATAGAGTTGTTTGCTTAACAGACTGAGCAGGCACACACACCTTCTGCACTGTCACCAGTTCTCTCTTTATGCGGACAGGAAGTGTGTAGGATATCAAACAGACCAGATGCTGCCCTTCAGTGAAGTATCTGTGGGTAGCTGCATTGCTCAATTTGAAGTAGGTAGTGAATGAGATCATCCTGGCAAGTGGCATCCTGTGCTCGTGCCCAGTGTGAACTTACAGCTTCACTGGGATCAAACCTCATGTGTTTA
Organism: Amazona ochrocephala; assembly: GCA_039720435.1. Lineage (NCBI taxonomy): Eukaryota > Metazoa > Chordata > Aves > Psittaciformes > Psittacidae > Amazona > Amazona ochrocephala. The sequence goes on from CM077880.1 coordinate 82,291,653, forward strand.
CCAAAGTGACTCAAAACATGCAAGTGAAACAAGGAGGTGAATTTTCTCAGGCTTGATGCTTTCTGTTTCAAGACTGGTGTCCTCTTCCCCTGAAAGAGCAACCCCAGGAACTTATTCCAGGCTTCCTACCAGTAACAAAATTGTTCTTTGCCCCCAGGCAAAAATCCTGCGCGATGTTGGAGGACTGGTTCTTGCCAACGCCTGTGGGCCATGCATTGGCCAGTGGGACAGGTAAAGTGAAAGACCTCACTCTAGCTGTGTATCTTTTAGCTCCTAAAGTGCTCTGTGAAGCGAAATCTCATCGTAAAATAACACACTGGGAATTAAAAACTAAATGCTTAAGACCCCATTTGCCGTAGCTGTTTGACATGCACTGGAGGAGGAGGAATCAAACACTGCAGATTTACACTGAGCCCTTAGACGAGTGAAGCTGCACACTGGCTACACCTGGAGGCTTCTTACAGTAGGCAAAAAATGGGGAGAGATTTGGTATCTGCGAGATTGTGGGCTGGAGTTTGCATGGTCCTTTTAAAATAGGAAAAGTAAATTGGTCCAGCTTCAGTCGCCAGAGTGACAGGGAGGAAAATTCCCAATAGAAGAGATGGGAGACATATACTCAAGTGGCTTTGTCATTGCTAATGGTGGGATGTCCAAAGGCAATGTACTTCGTTGGCTGTTGTTTAGACAGTTCAACAGTGCACAATATGGACTATGAAAACCACTCCAGGAGTCAGCGTCTGGCTTGGTTTTGAGCCTGTGCTTAAGACGTGTCCTGGCACTGATTCATGTTTCCAAAAGACAGGGATTGCTACCAAAACTAAGCTGGGGGATTTTAGCAGTGAGACATCTAGAAGCAATATTCCCTTTGGATTTATGAGCATGGTTGTTTTTTTTCACAGGAAGGACATCAAGAAAGGAGAGAAAAACACAATAGTTACATCCTACAACCGGAATTTCACAGGTCGCAATGATGCCAACCCAGAGACTCATGCATTTGTGACCTCCCCAGAGGTAAGAAATAGCCAGAGGAAACGGCCATGGAATAGTTTAGGGTGTCAGGGAGCTAATTCCCCTGCCTGCAAAAGAGACATGGTTTAGCTTGGTTTGTAGCTTGGCTGCTGGCTTTGGGATTGTTGGGTACCGGACTTTCAAACTGAGAGATGAGGAGTAGAATATGCCTTTAAATGTGTCTGCCTTTTTGTTCTTTCAGATCGTTACAGCCCTGTCCATTGCTGGCACTCTAAAATTTAACCCTGAGACAGATTACCTGACAGGAGCAGATGGGAAGAAGTTTAAACTAGAAGCACCTGATGCAGATGAGCTGCCCAAGATGGTAACTGCTGGGTGTGGAGATGAAGCGGGGATGGGGGGGAAGGCCTGTCACTTGTAGTGTTTTATATGTAGTAAGGGACCTTCATGGAGTGATCTCCTCCTTAGGGTTGAAGCTAGAACAGATGCAGTTGTCTGTGTTGGCTGGTTCTCTTCATGTGCTGTTGGGGATGGCTGAGTCTGATGATTTCCTTTCTTCTTTTTGAAGGCATTTGACCCAGGCCAGGACACCTATCAGTACCCTCCCAAGGATGGCAGCGGGCAGCGTGTGGATGTGAGCCCCACCAGCCAGCGCCTCCAGCTCCTTGAGCCCTTTGATAAGTGGGATGGCAAGGATCTAGAGGACATGCTGATCCTCATCAAGGTCAGTAATGTAGTGGTGGAACACCAGCTATGACAGGACTGCTCAAACAGGGGTTTGCACATCAATTGCTAGAAGGTTTGGATGTGCCTTTGAGCTATCTGTGATTTCCCCTCCCACAACCACATTTCTGTGGAAAGTGAATAAAGGCTCTTCCTTCCAGGTGTTTCCTTCTGATACTTCTTTTTGTTATAACTCAGAGACTTTTCTCCTTTGGGCTAGTGGTTAGCTAGTGCTGTGAAAAATGAAGCTTGTTATACAATGTCATATGATCCTACCCATACCATGCAGGCTGCAGAATTTGTCCCAGTTACAATCTGCAGTAAAAAGGTGGGTGGGTTCTTTAATGGGCATCTCTAATAAATACCTGACTGTTGTAGGATGCATTTTATCTGAAATGAGGTAGTTAAGAACTTCTCATCCATCAGTATGTGTGTTCTCCTCCCACTTGGTATAAAATTACTTCACATTAGTTAAACATTGCATTTCAGTCTCTTAATGAAGACAAGGGTTTCTCTTCATTGCCTGTGGTGAGTTACCAGGATGAAAGCTTCAGTTAATACAGTGATTGATTCTGAAATGCAGTCCCTTAGGAACTGGCCTTCAGGGACATTGCTGATTCTCAGTACACAGAGCTGCAGGTACTCCAAAGGGCCATACTGAGCTGCGCTTGACACAGGCAATTCCTCTGCAAGCCCCCTGGCACTTACTGGTTGGAAGACCATTATCTCTGGTTGGGAATTCTGTTCTTACAAGCTGAGAAGGCTTATGTGCAGTTGGAAACTCAGAGGAAACACTTGGCATATTGCTGGACTCCCCCACCAGGGATGCTGAGCTGTAGCAAGAAGGGCTTAATTGCTTTTTTTACCTGAAGAACCTGCTGCTGAGAGGGGGGAGGACATGGCAGGAGGTGTCATGGCTAAGCTTGGTTTTGTGATTTACTCTTTGGAACAAGGGATGTTCTCCCTTCCCAACACATGCAGAATGACCATTGTGTTGTGCCTTAGAGTGCCATCATTCTGTAACAGATGCAGTTATCTTGGGTTTGTGCCTTTAAAAGAGAAGTGAGGATCCTTCACAATGAAAGTGCTGAGGAAGGGTCAAGTCACTGATCCATCCTAAGACATTCTTCTCTTCTACTGCCCTTTAGGTAAAAGGGAAATGCACCACTGACCATATTTCTGCAGCCGGACCGTGGCTCAAATTCCGTGGCCATCTGGACAACATCTCCAACAACCTGCTCATTGGCGCCATCAACATTGAAAATGGCAAAGCCAACTCTGTGAGGAACGCCTTAACCCAGGAGTTTGGCCCAGTCCCAGACACAGCCCGTTACTACAAGGTGAGACTTTCCCCAATGCATCCTGTTTTAAGAGGATATTTACGCTTTGGGCAGCCTATGGCAAAACTGAGGATCTCAGCCTCCTGCTAAGTAACAGCAGCTGTGATTCACTCAGCTTTTGAGGCTTTTTCTTGGGTCTTCTTCCTCTGATGATTGCAGTTCCTGTAGGTGGATCTGTCCCTACTTGCTATGGGGAAAGAGGGTCTTGTGACCCAGAGGGGGCCAGGAATAATAGACAAAAGGGGAAGAACTCTTCTAGGCACCTGCACACCTTAGAAGGCATGGGTGTCATCAGAGTGGGATTAAACCTTGCCTCTCGGAGCATTTCATCTGTGACCAGTCTAATGTTTAAATATGTTCTAATCTTGTCATCTTCATTCTTTAACGCTTGGCTTAGAATCTGAAGTGTCCTTTTACCCCCTGGACGGCTTGGCAGGGGTCTCAGATTGATTCTTGCAGTAGACAGAAGTTAAAATGTTCTTCACTGCTTCCAGAAGTAGAGCAGGGATCATGGCTGGTGTGAATGCAGCTCTGACACAGGACCATGGAAAGAAAGGTGGCAGCAAAGATTTGCTTTGGTCTGTTGCAAGTGTTAAAGTGGCTGTTGGGAAATATTTGGTTGCCATGTGTGCTTTCAAACTTGGAGTAATCCCCCCGATTTCAAGTGCCTGAATACCCATACACACACCCCTTCCATTTTAAAAGCTAATTTAGAAGCAGGCTGAGTTTAAGTTGGAGTGGAAAGTCCATGAATTACTAAAACATGAAAGAAGAACTTATTTTTAGTGTCAAGATGTGTTTTTCTGATGAGTCCTCTCCAGCCCTCATTAGTGAAGGATGGCAGTGCCCAACTGCTGCGAAGCACTTAATCCCAAAGGGTAGGACTGGAACTAGATGTGTGGGTGGGTATTTATTGTTGATTCCTCACTTGAGTGACTGCAGAAATGTAAATCTGTTTTGTTTGTCACAGAAAATGGGTGTCAAATGGGCAGTTGTTGGGGATGAAAACTACGGTGAGGGGTCAAGCCGCGAGCATGCAGCGTTGGAGCCACGTCACCTGGGGGGCAGGGTCATCATCACCAAGAGCTTTGCCAGGATCCATGGTGAGTCACATTTCCCCTGTGATCTGTGTCAACAGGATGTATTTGGTTTGGGTGGAAGTGGTGTTTACCTTGCCACAGGGTCAGCACCTCTGGGCAGAGACTCTACCTGCTGATAGATGGATCCTGAGGTCCCTCTTGTCAGGAATCTGGTTGTGTATCTAGTTAGATGTGACACAAACAGTGGAGATCCTGATTTTGCTACAAAGATAGTAACTGTTGCTGGACCACTACTCTGAGAAGCACCCGGCAGGGAGAAAGTAATCCTGATCTGCTGCAGTGTGTTGTTACAAGTGTGCTTGGTGGTTTGTTCTCTGCAGAAACCAACCTGAAGAAGCAAGGTCTGCTGCCTCTCACTTTCGCTGACCCAGCGGACTACAACAAGATTCATCCTGTGGACAAGCTGAGCATCGTGGGGCTGGCAGACTTTGCGCCTGGAAAGGTAACTTCTCACTGCACTCCATGGGCAGGGATGTGCCACTACTGTGGAAGGGTGTCAAGAGGGGCCAGGGGCAGCACAGGCGCTGCTGGGCAGTGTGGCCAGGCAGCCATGCGAGGAGCTTGGCACTAGTGGTCCAGGGAGCCAGAGAGCAAGTCAGAATCAGGTTGCATTACCCTGAACAGTTATGAGAAACCCTGATATGGTGTGAATTCCTGGACTTGTTGCCATAAGCACCGGCGTTCCCTAGAAGGAGCTGTGACCACAGTTTGGGTTGAAAGGGACCTCAAAGCTCATCCAGCTCCAACCCCCTGCCATGGGCAGGGAAACCTTCCACTAGACCAGGTTGCTCCAAGCCCCGTCCAACCTGGCCTTGAACACTGCCAGGGATGGGGCAGCCACAGCTTCTCTGGGCACCCTGTGCCAGTGCCTCAGCATCCTCACAGGGAAGAATTTCTTCCCAATGCCTAATCTATGTCAAGACCCACCCTGAGCTACAATTTTCCCTTTTCAACTCTTTGAAAGTACATAGGAATTTTCCTGTGAGAAGCTTCATTTGCTCCCTTTTGATAGAAAGAGAAGGGGGGAATAAAATGTGTCTTCTTTCTTTAGCCTCTGAAATGCATCATCAAGCATCCCAATGGGAGCCAAGAAACAATCATGCTGAACCACACCTTCAACGAGTCGCAGATAGAGTGGTTTCAAGCTGGCAGTGCCCTGAACAGAATGAAGGAGCTGCAGCAGAAATCCAGCTAAATGTGCACAATGTACCCTGTGCACTGGACTCGATTCCGCTTCAGCATTTTCATCAAAGTGCAATTCCATGCCTCCTGTTGGAATAAATGTCTGATCAAATGTAACCATAGCTTCCTTTTGTTATGGTACTTCCTCTTCACTGACACTATGAAAAGGGAGTGCAGCTAGGCTTACTTTTGTCTTTTAAACTCCCTTTTTCTATTTTGGCTCAGTTTCAGTTGTCCCACAGTTATTTATATTTGGAAATGACCGGCTAAGGTGGGTTTTGTCTGTTCAGTTGGTTGTTTTCTGCCCATTCATTTTACTGATGGCTGAAGATCTAAAATAAAGAATGTGACCATCTCTTCTGCCATGTGTTATTGTATTCATAATCCTGCTCTTCAGCCCCTGACACTTGCTGGATGAGTGGGAAAAAACTGCTTGGAGATATGGGATGGTACCTGCCTTCTGCATACCAGGAGCCTGAGGTTGAGGAGTATCCTCTTAGAACAGCATGTAAATCCATGCAGCTACCAGCTCCCTCCACTTATGGGAGATCTGATGCTATGACACAGGAGCTGAGCTGCTTGGAGGTACCTGGGCCGTTTGCTACCTGACAACAGCCCCTTGTGCTGCTGAGGCTCTAATTTGCTTCACCCAAATCTCCACTGCTACAAGCAGCTGGGGTTTCTGCTAGCAGTTTGTTTCCTCCATGGCTGGATGATTGCATGTCTGAGCACCACTGTGCTATAGACATCACTCTCTAAGCGTATTGTCTGAGCAGATGGACCTCAGTTACTATGTGAACCTGAAGAATTCCAGGCTCCCTTTTAATTAGGGCAATGCACCAGGAATAACAGTTCAGAATTAAGGGGTTCTAACAGCACTGCAGGGAGGGTGCTGGTGACTCAGGCTTTGTTTTCCCAGTTGGAGGCTAAGCAGGCCCACTATCCCAGGGAATTACAGCCCCTTCCTGCCAAATGTGCCTGGCTTTGTAATTATGTGTAGCATCACTCTCTTGGCAATGGGCCCTGCATAGATTTTACTGTTTTGTTCCCCCCCTTCCCTTTTATTCCTGTCAGGGAGGGTGATGGCAATTGTTTGTTATTGGCTGTCAAAGAAAAGTGTTGGTTGCAACACTGTCTGCCTTGAAATCCAAGTAGCTGAACTGCAGGAGGCAACTCTTCCCTTCCTGCTAGTCAGGAAGCTGAACAGGAAGCCAGGCTGTGTGGTTTTTACTATTTATTCCATTTCACATATTAACACACCCCCACAAACAAGTATTTGGCTTGCTCAAAGCAGTCTTGGTCCATAATTATGTGTTTCCAGTTGAGCTCCTGCAAAGTTTAGCTCATTCTACATAAAAACAGCTCGTACAATAAAGTATTTCCATTCAGCACAATAAGCAGCCTGTAGCATTCCACAGTGGTCATCTTCACAGAGCCCAAGTTACTTTTAGGTAAACTACTATCATTACAGTTCTTTTTGGCCAACTTCATCCATGGATGAACTTTGTATTCCCAGCAGAACATTACCACCACCACCTCTCCTGGCAGCAGCATTTTCCAGGTCTCAGGAGTACCACACCTCCATTAACTCCAGTGTTTTGCTGTTTCATTTCCTGTCAAAAGAAGGGCAGATTTCTACCCCTCCGAGATCAAGCTCTCAGCCCAAGGAAGCAATCCTCCTTGACAGGCATTCTCTCCTGCTTTCACTCACTGACGGCAACTCCCTTCTTAATTCAGACAAGCAAAGACCTCCCCAGTTTTCCCTGCAGGGCAGGAGAGCAAAGCTCCAGCTGAGTTTGTTGCTGCTGCGCTCAAGGCTTTTTGTGCCTGTAAATTCACTTCTTCAGACCAGTGAAGACATTTCTTGAAAGCAACTTGTCTCTATCTGGCAGGTTGGAAGCTGAAGGGGAAAACACAGAATGGCAGGTCTAATTTCTCATTCAGCTTCAGAGGAGCAATGAGCACCAGCAGGATCCCATTATCCCCCAAACATCCACCGGAAAGACTTTCTGTGGAGCAGGCTCTGATGGCAGCTAGCTGTTTGTCCACCATGACAGGAGGCCCAGGCCTGGCTCACTGATGGATCCCTGTTCACAGAGAGAAGAGGAGCACGTGCATAAAGAATGCAGGAGGAAATACATCAGAATTTACTATTTCACCCCCCTGTTATGGATGAGCTACTCACTTTTTCCCCCCCAATCAAAGCCTTCCCAGCACTTGCCCAGGCTCCTTGAAGCCTTGTCAACACTACCCCCAATGTTCAACACTTGAAATTCAAGCACCCATTCCACCTCCTGACTGTCCCTACATTGTTCAGTTGTTTAGATCCATCTTCCTCTCACACTATACTCAGGTGGGTCTTATGCGAAAACATGGAATGGGAAAGACAGTTTCGCTGCTGTGCAAACCTTGATGTGGTTCTCCCAGCACTGTACTTCTCCCGTGCTCACTCCTACGTGCAGAGCCTGCACCCACAGTTTTTAAATCAGCCCCCCAGGAGGAACTCTACCAATAACCACAAAGTGTTCCAGTAAAAACAGACGGCAAGCACAGCAGCCACAAGAACAATCATCTCCTTTCTCCCCTTTTCCACTCCTTTCCTTTAATGACTCTGCTTCACTATCAGCTTAAAGCAATCCATTCCTCAGGGAAGGGACGCTATTTTAGCCATAGAATAAAATCACAGCATTCACAAAGCTGTATGAATAATGCACATATTTACCACAAGAGTGTAGGGTGCCTCCTTCTTCTGGACTTCTTCCGTGGCACTGGAAGTGGAAGCCTCTGCAGAGCTTGGGCCCGTCGGGGATGTATCAACAAATGTCTCATCCACAACTCGGAAGCGGATCTCCTCCCCAATGTCCATGTAAAGGTCGTGGGCCCCTTCTTCTGTCTCATATTCCCATACCCACACCTGCTCTGCTTCATCGCTGGCCATGCCAAGGGTTAAGGAGGGGAACTATCAGTGTTCTGCCTGACAGATCACTTCCTGACAGCTTTGAGAGCAGACTCCATTCAAAGCCTCTTCACTATCCTTTCTCCAAGGGCAGTGCACTCTCCTCAGGGAGTCTGGCTTCTGATTTTCCTGCTTCAAGGTGTATGCCGCAGAGCAGAGTTTGGGTTACCCCCACCCCCCATAAAAAACAACAGCAACAAAAAAGACTCCCAAACAAACCCGCTCAAACCTACAAAGACCTTACCTTAAGTGTATTACACATACGATGCCTATCTCGACATCACACAATGTGGTAAAACCTGCGTCCTGCCTTCAACAGCAGCCAAGACTAGAGGCAGGGATTAAAATGTGGCTGTTCAGGGGCTGCTGCCATTCATTTCCATTAGCAGGCACATTGATCCTGCAAACTCCTGTCTGGCTGTGATAACAGTCTGCAGGACTTGCCTGACACAACGGCTTAGCTTCTGCCACTGAGCACCTCCATTGTTGCAGCAGTGAATGCTGTTGGGCCAGCACTGCACAATCCTTTGAAATGAAGTAGTAAAGTTATCAAAGGTGATCAAGGGATACAACTTAGCTGGCTGCTGCAGGGATTCTGGTGGGATGACAATATCATCAAAGAATCCAATAGAGACTGTGGAGAAAAGAATCTGATGAAGATTGAAACAATTCTTTGCAAACAACGTACCACAGCGATTCCTATAGCGCATTTCTAGACTCATTCTCCTTCCTCTTTCAGGAAGGAGGTGGTGCAGGAATTACTCTTTGAGCCACAACACTCGATTTCAGTTGGCAGCAAAGCAACCACCCAGCTGAAAGTCCATACAGCAACAGAGGGCACAGTCTGTGTGCCCACTGGGAAAGGAAAAGGCTGTTTGGAGCAGGATTGTAAACGAAAGCGTTCCAAGAAATGAGTCAGATGCTATAGAGGTCTGCGACAGAAAACTGCTTAGAAATCACAGATGTAACATATTAAATGCAGACCAATATACAGTTACAACAGCCTCCACCTCCCCCCTGAGATTCACAATGCTGAATTTTATCAGAAAGTGGACATGCCCAAATTCAGCACCACATGCAACCAGGATAATCTTATTGTCCTGGCTTAGCAACAGAGCAGAGGAGCTCGCCTCTGTGGAACACTCCTACAAGAAAGGAAAGCAACTCATCAATTATGTATTCCCTGAAACTGACAGCACTTTGTGCTCACAAAGACATTTTCCTGCCATGTTTTTAGGTACAGGAAACCACCATGGATTTGCAGAGAACTGTAGGGAAGATCTATCAGATCAAGCAGATACTACCACTTTGAAAAAACAAGTCAACTGAAGCAAGAAAACAAATCCAGTCTATGCTCCAAATGCGGCTGCCTGTTCTTCTTGGGCATGCACATGAATGACAAAAGGAGAGGGGAGTGCAGACAAAACCATTCAGGGCACGGGAAGCTGCCAGGCTCAAACTACTTCAGATCAGAGCAGTGCTACAGGCCAGTAATAGTCTTTAACCAGGCTACAGACAGTGCAATACCACCTGAAGTCACAGTATCTCAACAGCCCCAAGAGCTCTGCAGCCTGTGTGCCCCCAGCATTAGAAGCTGCGGTTTACCGTGAACACCATCCTGACTGCAGCTTTTAATCTGTCCAATGAGGATCTCATCCAAGAAGGGATGGAAGACCACGTAGCGGAAATGCACTTGAAAAGAAAACAGATCATTAATAATATGCCCATGTTAGTGAATTAGACTCCTTCCATGGGTTGGCAGCCATTAAAACAAAATCCCACACCCTGTATGCCCTCTAAAATGCTTCCCCAGTTTCTTGGACAATTTCCTTACAGGTATTGATTAGATAGAAAAACAGGAACAGGAGTTAACATTCCTAACTAGTTTGTACGAGTTGTTGCCCAGCAGTGCCCTGCTCCCTGCTCCTCAGTCTCGCGGGAGTTTAAGATCACAGAATGAAACTGTAAGACGAACAACACGGAGCAGGGCCTGTGCTGAAGTTATGATCTGAGCATTCCTGCACAATGCTCCAAGGCCAAGAGTACCAGTTGAAATTATACTTTCTCCTAATACTTCTGCTCCTTTTACCTTTGTCAGCAATGCTGTATTTTCTATAAATAACTGATAACACTTATTATCAGAGTAAGGTACTCTAACATAACTGGATTTTTCATCCAGTTTAAATAAGATGTTTCTAACTAAGCATTTTGCACTTATAATTATTAAAATGCTATACTAAACCAATCTTACCTGAACAATGCTATGAGCAATTTAACATAATTTCAGCTGTCTGTACTCAATGCTCCTCTTTTACATAAAATCAGTTACAGTACATTAAAGAAAGAGTTATCCCTAGGATCTATCAAGGGGCCATCCCAGATTCTGAAAGCAGACTTTTTCCCGAGCTCAGAGAGAATACATCCTCTCATTTTCAGTCCAAGGAGTAGTTCAAAGTTAAGAAGCTGAACAGAGATTAAAGCAAGGAGGAAAGCCGGCCACCCTCCTTAAATATTAGAGAAAGCCTTCATTTGAAGGGAGCAAGTTCTCCTGGAGTTAAACTTGGACAACGGGAGCCACATTCAGTTAGTCAAGTTCGCTTCTAACAGGAAACACTTCATTTGCTCAAGCTCCACTTACACAGTGAAAACTGAAACTGAAAACAAAAGAAATGCATCTCTTTCCAGTTTAAATAAACTTATTTTAACTTTGAAGATATTACAAAATTTGGTTTTATGCATTTACTTCCAGTTTTCACTCAGACAGATTTGCCAGAAGTCAAAGCAAAGAAATTAGTCATTCCTTATTTAAAACAAAAAGTTGCTAGACGTGTATGCTGAACCAGATCTGTCTAAGTCTCAAAGATGCAGCAAAACTTCCAGCTAGGAAAACAGCATCAAATGCTGTGCAAATGCTTTATGTAGAAAGGTGTTTCAATATTCTAGCTAGAGAAAATAAGTTTCAAAAAGAAACAAATACTAAAAAAACCACAAAATAATTAATACAACTGATTCTCTACATGCAGACTTCCACCATTTTAAATTAAATTAAATTCTTCCTCACTCCACACCTGCATCTCTAGTGGTAAAACAGAGACAGACTGTTGGAGAAAGTTAACAGGACTATTTAAAGCTATGTTTGTACCCAAAAAGTGCAAAGAAGGGACTTTTGCCATGTTCCTCTTGCCCTCCTTATAGGAATGGAGTTAAGGCAACCAACTTCAGAAGTTCCTTTAAATTTACTTTCTTTAACAACTGAACTCAAGTTTACATTTCCAGATCACCAACCCTCTGCAAAACTATGTAACTGAGGACAAGCACATACCTTTGGTATGAGATGCACCATCTCCAGGGAAAATGTATGAATCTTCCAGCTTTGTGATATCATACAGACAGATGCAGAGGCCGACGTTGTACACAACCTGCTCAAAGAAAGCAATTAAAAAGCAATAAGTCAAGCAACCCATCAGGTTAAACAAGTAAACCATTACATTTATACACTACACACACCTTTGGAAAACAAGGCCACAGCCGGGTGGCTGTTTTAATATACGCCCTTCAACAGCCCCAGACCAAACCACACTGCATTGCAGCGGAACCCCAAACCTACTCAAGTGTTATAGGAGCAGTGTTTTCTTTGCACTGCAAAGAGCATGGCTACAAACAGAAACCCCTGGGGCAACTGTAGGCGGTGAGAGAACTTGATAGTTGTTAAGATAGCAAACAGTTGCCCACAGACATCATTCACCAGCCCTACAGCTTGTCCAAAAGCTAAACACACTTTTTGCTAGAGTTATACTCTCAGAAGCCTCTAGGCTTGCTTTTGTCTTAAACTAAATTAGCTCTGGGGAGAGCCAAGGGCAGCTCTTGGTTTCTCTGCTACTTCTGAGAGGGCTTCCCAGCATACAAAATCTGAGGCCCCTACCAATCATCAGTGCATGAGGGAAGACCTTCGCTTTTTGTCGCTTGTCCCTATAACCTGCTATTCATAACCCTACATCACTTCAGGTTGCTCTTTTGAGCACGCTTCACGTTCCCTGCCTCGCGCTGAAAGCCGCAGGCTAATCCCAGTCCTAGGGCTGCACAGAGACAGAACACTTGCTTCTATCCCCCACCAAAGACCAACTTTTTACTGGCACACTGTATTTTGAGTACTAAGCACAGACCAGGCCAGCTATTAATACCTGAATTTTTCTTCCAGTATTGCTGCTCTACACTTCAGACATAACAAAAAATTGTTCACTATGAGGATGCTGAGGCCCTGGCACAGGCTGCCCACAGAAGCTGTGACTGCCCCATCCCTGGCAGTGTTCAAGGCCAGGTTGGACACAGGGGCTTGGAGAAACCTGGCCTAGTGAAAGGTATCCCTGCCCATGGCAGGGGGTTGGAAATGGATGAGCTTTGAGGTCCTTTCCAACACTGACCATTCTATGATTCCACCTTCTCTTAAATTCCCCCCTCTGGATGGATTAGTTTGCATCAGCTTTTCGGACTGAGTTTTGGATTGCTATTCTACACACAAACAGCAGTTACTCTCAGTTCTCTTCCATGCTTCTCTGCCTCATCTGGTATCTCATTATCTTCCAAATACAGCATTAGCCATTAGAAAAAAGTCCCCTCTGAGACATGGCTATCTGTTTACACTCTCCTGTATTTCAGTTACTGGGGGGGCCTTCACATCTCTATTCTGACACCTCACCCGCACATCTCATTAGGAACAAGAAACACTCAGGGATGTTATGATGCCTCCACCAAGCTATACATGACCCACGCTTTACCTTATTGGCCAATTTCTTGTTTAGCTCTTCCGCAATGGAATCATTCAGTTTCCTCTCAAACTGCCAGGGAGCAATTCTCACTGTGTCCGTCATCTCCACCAGGACAAACATGGTGGCGGGCAGCACCTCTGAGGAGAGCGACAAACACCGAACACCTCAGGCACCGGAACACTGCGAGGGCAGCAGAGACCTCGACAACTGGGGACTCCCCCAAAGCCTTGCACGGAGCCTAGCAGGGCAGCGTCCTGGATGTCCCGACATGAGACAGGACACGGGGGTCTGAAAGCGTGGAAGGGGGTTGCAGGCTGCCACGCAACGGGGTGAGCGACAAGAGAGCCGCTGTAGTATGGAGCATGGGGAGCCCGGGGGAACTCAGCGGGCGGAGCAGCGATGGGACGGAACAGGACAGGACACGATACGGAAAACAGACGCCGCAGCCGCTCCCGCACCCACCTGCCACACGCGGAACACCGCCGCACGCTCCCCAGCCCCACCGCCCTTCCGGCGCCTCAGCCAACCGCCTCCCGCGGGCGGGCGGGCCCGCGCTGATTGACGAGGGAAGAAGCCCTGACGGGACGGGGGGAGGAACCGTGTAGTGACCCCGCTCCGCGGCCGCCATTTTGTCCCTCCTCAGAGCGCGGTGGGACCCGGCGCTTTACCTGCCGGTGCGGGTGCGGGTGCGGGTGCGGGGCGGGCACTGCCGCCGGGACCGGCTGGTGTTGGTCAAGTGTGAGCATGGAAGTGCCCTCAGCAACCTGGCAATCTGCGCTTTACCTACCCACCGCCCCCCGGGGGTCTTCTCACAGCGGCTGCTGGGTCGCGGCTGATGTTTTGCCTGAAACAATCCCCAGTTGCAGTTGTAGTCACTTCGTTTATCGTTTTCATCAGCTTATCCGGCAGGGCAGCAGAGGTCAAAGTCTGTGCCTCTCCAAGAACCAACACTTGAGTTGTTTGCCTACCTGAACGGCAAATCTGGGTGGGTTTATAGCCCGCTTCAGCCTAGAAGCCTGCTTCAGAGCAGTAACTGCCCGGTACTTAGGTCAAGGTTATTGCCAGGGACATATTGACATCACATAGAACTGGCATAGTTTATTCTGTGCACGTATTAAAAAACAGACATTCTGAGCAGCATGAGGGATGGGAGAAAACAAGCGGGTGTGCTCATGTCTGGGAGAAATGAAAGCAGGCCGTTTGAAGTGTGCTTAAAAAGGGATTCACCAGGAAAACCAAACATCCCTGGCTGACAGTCAAACCTGCACTGCCAGCACAGCGGCTTTGATGCCAAGGCTGAGTGTGTCATCCCCGACCACCCCCAGCAGCGCATAGTGGGACGGTAATGAGCGGTTTAGGTGAGGAATCATTAAACGTTGAGCTGCTTTGGGATAGGATGGGAAGGGGAAAACGAGGTTGGAAACACCACGGCTTGGCCTCATTAAAAAGACACCTGTCTTGGCCATGGAGTTTGTGATCTCTCCGCAATTATTCCCGTTTCACCAGGATCTGTTGCGTTGTGGGTTTGTCCTTTCTTAATGGCTGGTCTGCACGTGTTGGGCATGTTTGTATTAAATGGGCCCTGGAACAACTTTTCCCCTGTCAACAACCTGAGAAGAGCAGCGTTTTTCTTCAAGCAGCATCCACCACCACAGCAGGGAGCTCTGCTGCCGGCAGCGCTGACACTGCTCTCTCAGAACACTTCAACCCAAATCCCCAGTGCTTCTCACTCTTCCCGTCCTACTTCGGGGAGCCTTTCAACAGCTCCTTCCTCCTGCGCTGCAGTCGCGGCTGCGCTAATCTCGGCGTGGCACAGTTTTGCTGGCACACGTGCCGCATCCCTTGCTGTTCTGTCCTGGCCTCATGCAGCTCTGGCAGTGCGAGGTTTGACCTTCAGCTGGAGTGCAGGTTTTGTGGGTATCTGGAGCTATGCTTTTAGAAGAGAGAATAGTTCCGAGCCTCTTCTGAGTCAGGGTCCTCTTCTGATGGCAGGGGAAGAATTAGCCTTGCTATCAGGTGAAGAGGTGTAAGTTAGACACTTAATACTGTCAAGGGTACTTTTGTGTATAAGAACTGTAAGGTTAAATAGGGGCAAAGGTTCAGGGGAAGAGCAGGCTGAATAACTGGGAGAGCATGGGAGATGGAGAGAAGTGGGTTTGGACAGTCATAATCACACTTCCATTTCTAGCCTGTCCTTGAGCTAACATTTCTTGTGCTTCCAATAGCCATGCCCCAGCAGGGGGGCTTTTGGGTACCTGATACAAAGCAGGTGCATCTCCCATCACCCTGATCCACAGCCCTGTGAGCAGTGGGTCTGTGAGGCCTTGCTTCATACTTGTTTGTGTCTTATGGTTGGGTCTTTGGCATCTCATAAAGTGCAGGCACCAAACAAGGTCTTCTATATGGGGGATGTGCAGATTCTCTCGCATGTGTCAGCTCTACAATTGCCAACAAGGGCTTCGCTCTGCAGGCTGTTCCGCAATAGGGCAACAGATTCCGCTTCTCTGCATAGCTACGTATTTTGGGAACACTTGCAGGTACTTTGATACTACTGTGGGGAAAATGAGTTGAAATGTGTGGAGAATAAGCTAGCAAAAGCAGCGTTAGATGAGCTTCATTGCCTTGGATACCAAGCTACAAACACCACCAGAGCTGAGTCTGGCTGGCTATTTCTCATCCTCTACCAGTAACATCACAGGCTGTGGGAAATGGTTTCCAGTCTCACCCTCGGCAGGTCACCCCCCCACATCCCAAGCAGTGTGTGCCTGGCCCTCTGTGCACGTGATGGATGTTGCTCCTTTGCCACCTAGGTTTTCTCCCTGGAGGAATTCTGTATTTCATGAACACCATCTCCAACGTACAAGTATAAACAGAAGCCAGACTTTGCCCTGTAAAACCTGGGTGTTGTCTCAACTAAGCTATGATAGCACTAGGAGTTATACTACGTTTAAGTCAGCAGCTAAGGTATCTTGATGTTGGAGAGCAGGCTCATTGTGTCGAGTGGTCTCTTTCTGTCCCGGTAGTACTGACACAATGAATATCCACAAATCTGCAGGGCCTGTATGCACCTTTTCATACATAACCACAAAGTTTCTGAAGTCTCTCTCAGCAGTATTGGGCCTTTTCCAACATTTGGGAGGGTGGTTCTCAGTTGCTGGGGTAGGGGATTTTTTTGACACTTAAGCTGCCGGAATCCAGGGATTGCACAAGGGTCTTCCTGTCACTCAGAGAAAATCCCTGACATTTCTCATTCCCACAACTGTAGAGGAAAACTGGAAAATACTATTTGACGTTACCTGAAGGCTCAGAAAAGTGAGGAAATTATAAAGAACCCCCAGATTATTTTGCTTTAAGATCTCCTCTGCCCCACATCCCCATTGCTGTTGGAGAAAACTGGGTGAGAGATGTTGGAGGAGGTGAGTGGTGATTTGCATCTCGACTGTATTTGCCCTCTTTTGATTGACTCCAAAGGAATTGTGTCTCTTCTCGCGTACAAAGTCCTGCATACTCCTGTCATTACTTCCACCTCTGCAGGCATCTCCAGCACCTCCGCTGTCTGACCAAAGCTTCCCCTCTTCTCCTTTGATAAGTTTTGCATACTTCAGACTCCGCTGCAGCGCATGCCCAGAGCTACCTTCCAGTCAAACATCCTTCGAGTTCCCTGTTCCTTTTCTGTCAAGAGCCTTTAATGATTACGTGACAGTCATGTTCTGACACTTGTCCCCTCTGTTCAGTTGATACTGTTTGACTGGACACATGGTTAACCCTGGTGTACCACAAACCAGGCAGGGAAGTACAGGTATTTATGATCATCAGTGTACAATGTACAATCACTCTTCTGGCCTCCAGCTGTTTCCAGCTCAGGACCCTCCTCATGTGGATGTGTAGAGCTGTCCCCCAGGAGAGGATGGGCCATCTCAGGAGAAATTCAGTATGAAGACTGAGAGCTGGCTGGGTTTCTTCTCCCCTTCTTTTGCAAGGTTTCGAAGGGTTGAGTGGGGAGATGGGCCTTTGGTGTCTGTAGGGGGGAACGGGGCTCCTGTTTTGCTGTGAAAAGCTGCTTGAAAAGGCTTGAGCAGAGCATGATGGGCAATGGCAGAACCCACCAACGCTTGGCGCTTCAGTGCTTCTTGCCATGGGCTGGTCTCATCTGTGTGCAGAGCCTTTTTCTGCACTATAGTTCATTGACAAGGAGGGACACAACCACTTTGTGGGCTGGTCCCTCTGTCAAAGCCCCTGGGATGGCCACAGATCAGCACCCAACTACCTGGATGGATGGGTGGGTGGATGGATGGGTGAATGGATGGATGGATGGATGGATGGATGGATGGATACAGCCAAGTGGAGCAGTTGTTACCTTGTCTCCTGACTGCACCGTGCCTCACAGGTTCCCACAGTACTTGCATGCCACCCTGCAGCCCCGGGGGTCATTGGTGGAACAGCTCTGGTTGCTACCATCGCATTCATCTATGTAGAATGACTCAAGGGAAGAGCTGTGTAAGAAACCAAAAGCAACCCACCACCACCCTGTGTCACAAGACACCCATGACAGCTCCCTGCAACACTGACACTGTGCCATGGTTGTTTGGGGTTCTTGCAAACTTTATTCCAGGATCACAGGGCCCTGTATGTTAAGGTACTGGTGTGGTCCACTCATCTGCTCCAAAAGGAGGCTGATACCACCTAAATTCCTCCCAAAGGGTGCCTACCCAGCCTGTTCTTAAAAACCTCCAGTGATGGAGACTCCGGTGCTTCCCCAGGCAATCTACTTGAGTAATTAACTGTCTGTTCTGTTAGAAAGCCTTTCCTAATGTCTAGCATCAATCTCACTCCTTGCAATTTAAACCCCACTACTCCTCACCCTGGTCCCCAGTGGATACCATTGATTCCTGTCCTCATCGCATCACCCTGCGCTCCCAAGAGAGGAAGTCTCTGGCCGACTTATGATGTTGCCTTTGCCCATGGAGATGGCTCTCCTGAGCAGAGTCGTGTTGGCACACAGGAAACCAGGAAGGGAAGATCTTCTAGGCTCAGGGGGTTGGCATAGTGTGCTGCTAGAAATGAGACCAGAGCAGGGGCATGGGGCAATGGGGTGGATTTGTGGCATGTGCTCCCCTGGCTGTGCTGGGGGTGACTGCAACACCCATGGATGCTTGGGGGCTGCAGGCTTGGGCATGTGGGGAGAGTGGCTGCAGCAGCACCAGTAGGTGTTGGGGTGACATGGGAGAGGCTTGACCCATTGCAGGGGACACCCCTGGCTTTCTGGCCCGTTCTCCCCCTCCAGTGTCTGTGGGGCTGCCCTGTTCCATCCGGCCATGCCAGCAATGCACCGATGCACGTCACTTTGCATAACTGGAGTGATACAGTCCCCCTGGGCTGACCCTCGTAGCCTCCAGCCTCCCATACAGTCTTTCTCCTTTAAGCCTAGCTCAGAAATGACCAGCCTGATCCCTCCCACCTGCCCGCTCCCCCTGGCCTGGCCCTGACGTCAGGGAAGGCGTGCGGATGCGTGTGTGTGTGTGCGAGAAGCACATCATCCGCACATCAGATCCCGCAGGTCCATCAGCAGGCAGCCGGCAGGCAGGCAGCCGGAGAAAGCCCCCCACAGCCAGGCTGCAGGAGAGACCGCTGCTCCTCGCACGGCAGCGGAGGAGCGTTCGGCCCCGCCGAGCACCGATGCTTTGCAGAGCGCAGCTCCAGGGAGCCCGTCAGTGCTAAGGAGGTGAGTGAGGGGAGGCACAATGGCCATCTGGGGCTATTGTGGCTGGAGGTTAAACTTCGTGCGCCGCCACCTTCTTTCAAACCTGCTTTTTCCTTTTGACGGTGGAGAGGTGCGAGGCTGAAGCACGACTTCTCTCCTCTGGTTCGGTTATTCCCCACCAGCCTCAGGAACAATAACTCCTCTGGAGGCTGCGGCGGCAGTGTAGTACTGTATGCCTGCTGTGGCTGGGGGGCAAATAGCCAGGGCTTTGCCATGAGGGGCTGAGATCAGCTGGACCCAGCTCTCTGACTGGTGGGTGAAGGGGAGGCGGTCTGTAAAAAATCCTTCTGATTAAACCGGGCTGATAGTGATGTGGGCTTGAATTGGGGTTTCTTTAGGACTGGCTGCACTATTCATTCCTGCTGATGGCAAGTTAGATCCACAAAGGAGGAAGGAAGGACACACAGATGAGGACATTTGCACCAGGTCTTTGAACAGACACTGTTCTAATTAAAAAAACCCACCCAAACCAAACACAACAAACCAATCTAATCCCATAAACTTGGTATTTGGAAGTGAGGATTATGCATATATGCTTAAAAGGTAAATCAAGCCTCCATGATGGCTTCTCCCTTTGCTTCTCTTGTGCATCTGGCAGCCTTCTTGCTCTCCCCTATGGCCTCCTGGAGAACTGGGCAGCCCAGCACTAAGGGAGCTTTTTATAATCGATCCATAAAGGTGACATTCATATTTTAGCGCTAAGCAGGCTGTATCGTAGGCGAGACTATCTCAGCAAAGATCCCTGGAGTTGTGAGCGTGATTGGCTTAGCTCGGGAGAGGATGCTGTCAGTCTTTATTCCCCAAAAACCGCCTAGTTTATTTTTCCTATAGTAATTTGTCTCAGCAAAGGGGTTTTTAACATGCAGGGTGGGCAAGGAAATTGCTTTGCTTGGTATTAACTCTTAACGGCATGACCAGAAAGGGGGGTGGGAGGGCTGAGGGGCTTTCATTAGCATTGGATAGAGACAGCATTTATAAAAACCTGCCAGACGCCAAGGCTGTGAGCCTCCTCCGAGGGAGGATGAAGAAACGCAGCCCAGCGAGGGGTAACCTGCTTGTGCCAACCCCTGCCTGGAGCCATCCTGGTTCCCCAGCTGGTTCCAGCCCTTCGCGACAGCCCCTGGGAGGTGCTGATTCGGGCTCTCTGCTGGCCACCACGTTGTTGCTGGGTCCCTTGGCACATGAATGTGCCAAGCAGCTGAAATGTGGCATTCTTATTGTTGCGCTGAGCTCTGGGGGCACATTTCTGCATCTGGAGTAGTGTAGCTCTTCTGTTTCAGTCCGTGTCTAGACAGGCTGGGTCTGGGGGAGCATCAGCTTCCACCGAGGATGGCAGCGGGCCAGAACATCTCTTTCCCTGCTCCATGGGGTGAGGAGATGGCTGCCTGCAGCCAGCTGCGGAGATGGGTGGTCTGACATACAGACACCTTTCTGCTACTGGGGTGGACAAAGCAGGGAGGTAAACCTGGCTTCTGAACAGGGGCCACTGATGGTCATGAGAGATGGAGAGAACATGATGGCAAGCGGCAGGGAAGAGCCCATGCTGGATCTTGCTAGAAAAGGCAGGAGGGAGAAAATAACTTCCAGCTCCTCGGCTGGGGCAGGGGGAGCGGCGGCACTCGGCAGACCCAAGCGTGGTGGCAGACAGCATCTGAGCCAGGGATTTGCAAAGGAATGTGGCGGCGTGAAGGGAAGCAGCCCATAAAGGGGATGGTGGGTCACGACCAAAGCCGGAGCGTGACAGCCGCTGGCGGAGCAGCCACCCATCCATCCATCTATCCATCCGTCCAGGGCAGCCCTAGGGTTCCAGCGGATGGGAAGGAGCACAAAGAAGTGCCATGTAGGAGGGCCGTCTCGCCGAGGGCCATTAAGCCAATTAAATATGCATTCTCCTGCCTGGCTGAGGGATGTGTGAGGGGTTTTTCTTCGCTACCGCTAATGAACGGGGAGTGGCAGAGAGAGGCTGGTGCCTCTTCAAAAGGCTCCTTCCCCCCTTCTGGGGACCTTGAAGGGCTGTTTAGTTAAACAAGGTCACAGACAGCACCCAAGTCAATGTGTTTGGCTTTAAAGAGACTGAGAGAGACAGTGATTTTATTTGATAAAGCACAGACCTTTCAGTTGCTGATGATGAATGGGATACTTGGATCTCGAGATAAAAGCTGATGCGTCTACTGCCTGTCTGCCTTAATTGGCCTGGATTTCCTGCGTTCTGCCTGCGAGCATTCTGACTGTCAGCTTGGCTCGGGAGCCTGCCCTCTGAAAAACATAAAAGCAAAGCTGGCTGCTGCTGCAGAAGGAAACCCTGTCACCAGAAGGCTTTGGGGTTCTCTCCGAGACGTTTTATGTGGGGATCTGGGAGCACAGGCAGAGTTGGGGGTGTTTTCATGGGAAGCATTCTTCCAGGGAGCGCTGGTCTCTGTGCTGCTTGCACACCTTCCTCTGAGGACTGTCACCCCAGGGGACCTGCAGAACAAAGCCACTCAGGGGAGACAGGGAGGAGCGAGATGCAGGTCCAGCAGTGGCTGTGGGGATGGGGCTAAACTGGAAAAAGGCTTCCCGAGCCCCATGCCAGAGCTGGGCTGCTGCGGCCTCCGCTTGCCTCCTCGAGTGACCCGGATTTCATCCCTGCACTGTATACGTACGTGCAATGGGCATGGTGCTGAGGGTGGTGTCTGCCTGGCTGGCAGAGACCTGCAGTGGGGACAGGTGCTTGTGGTCCCAGCAAAGGGGAGCATGACACTGGTGACGGAGGAGAAGGGGAAAGGCCTCCAAGTGCCTCCTCCTTGTCACGTGCTGGGGCTGCAGCATGGAGAAAGGGCTGGCAGAGGGTGGTGGGGTACAGAACAGAGGAAGAAGGACAGGAGAGGCTTTCCCTGGTCTCCAGCTGGGCTGTGGGGAGAGGGGACACCAGCAAGGACATGCTCATGTCTCCCCTCTTCTCAGCCCGCTTTTGCTGATTTTAATTTCCTCAGTCCCCTTGTTTGCTGCGGGGGTTTAAATGAGGTGGAAGGCAGGATACCGCCCTGGAGCCCCATGGTGCCAAAGCTTCACCAGCGTCAGCAAAGCTGGGTGTTCAGTCACTGGGCCTCAAGGATGACCCCCAAACAAAGGGAGAGGAGCAGAGCGTGTCTGGCCTTGGGAGCCAACCTTGGCATGGCCACAGGACAGGGGTCTCTGCTCTAGCCCCCGCTCCAAGCAGGAGTTAGGTGCGATGCCTCTAAGCAGAATGTGTCCAGGGGGCTGCACACCCCCAAGGATGGGGATCCCACAGCCTTGCTGTGCCCTGTCGCTGTACACATCCCAGTGAGCTCCTGCGCCTTGCCAGGGCTTTCCCCACATCCCCATGGACCAGCCAGAGCTCCCCAAAGCGCCTGAGGGCTGTTGTACTCAGCTTGTTTTCCCATGTGGGGCAAGCTCAGGTAATGGGGGCACACAGCAGTTGCCATCCTCAGGCCTCCGGAGTGTGTTCTCTGCCTCCTCCGCCTCGGCTATGCCCAGCAGGCTCCTGCTCCCCACCACCACTCAACCCAAACCAGGAGGCCCTCCAGGGCACCCAAGCCTGTGCTGGTCCCACATGTGAACCTTACACAGACCCACTCGGCTGTCACTTCGTCTGCCCAAGCCATTTTCTCCCTGCAAGGCTCCCCCTCTTGCACGCCCCTTCCCCTTCACCTCCTGTTTTTCTTTTCCCTCTGGGAAACTTCCATTTTTCCAGCCTCACGTGGACCCGCTGGAGGAAGCTCTTTCTCCTGGTGCCAGCCAACCCCCTCAGCATACTAATAGTTTGCTCCAAGCGTCGTTATTCAGGTTAAATACCCTCCATTGTTCCTAATCTGGAGGGGAAACCAAAAAGGTCTCCTCAGTGAAAGCAGCACAGAGGAGGCGCTCTGTGATGAAGCCATTTTCATAGTGTCAACTCCATGATGTGTTAGAGAACTGAAGGCCGCTTCCCCACATTGCTCCGCTCATCCAGCCCTGATCCTCCTGGGAAGATGCCAGATCCTGCAGCGCCTCTTGGGGACCACATCACTTTTTGCTGCCCAGAAGCAGTCAGGCTGCTTGCCAGCACAGGCAGGGTGGTCAGATGGGGGGCACAGATGGGAGCAGTGGAGCAGCGTGGTGGCCGCCCAGGCTTTTGGATGTCTCGTTTGCGGGGCTCCTTGAGCCCTTCTGAGCTCCTTGGGCATGGGGGAAGGAGGTGGTGAGGCTGGGAGTGGAAGAAGGAGATGCTGAGGCTAGTAAGGCAGGAGCTGAGCAGCCCTGGTGCGGGTGGGCTGTGGAGCAGGAGGCAGGTTCCTGTGCTCCAGTTGCTTCATGGCACAGAGGAGCCACTGAAGCGCATGAAGGGTTCGGTGCAGAGGTGGATGGGAAGCCAGCGATGGGAAGGATGTTTCAGAGGGGTTTGCCATTATGGCTGGAAGTCATCTTGAAGGGCAAGAGCAAAGTGGTGGGGTTTGCCTTGGCGTGGGGCTCCAGTGTGCTCTCTGCTGCCTGAAACCCGGGGTGAAGCTTTATAGGGCTGAGAGGGAGACACCACTAGGACACCAACTGAGGTGTGAATGGACAGACCCCCTGGAAGGGGAGCAGGAGTCACCAGGTCCCTCCCAACACTTCAGCTGCTCTAGAAATCTCTTCCCATGTCCTTGGTGCCTGCTAATTTCAGAGCTGAGGTGACCCCCTTTTGTGCTTTGCCCCAGAGCCACTGTGCCTCCAGGGGCCACAGATGAGTCAGAAACCAAATTAACTGTTCCCCGGGTTTCCTGTTGTGCGCCGGTGTCCTCCCAAAGGATGCTGCATGCCCCAGCGTGGTTGGAAGGGCTGCATGGGCTGGCAGGGAAGGGGATGGTAACAACATGGGATGTCTGGGGGGAAACCTGCTTCAAAATGCACAGGCCCCCGGTTTCATGCTCAGGGTGGTTCAGCCGTGCTCATGCTTGCTCTGGCTCCTGCTCTTTGGTGGGTGGTTCATCTGCCAGGCCACCTCTTGGACATCCCAGCACAGGGTTACTCCTTGGGCTTTACCTCCTTGCAAACCACATGATGCCAGCCAAAACCTGGGGCCCAGTGACCACAGCGGCAGCGGTTGAGCTGTTGTGGCTCATCTGAGGTGCCCCAGTGATGTGTGTGTGGTGTTGGCAGCCTGCAATAGCTTCCCACTGCCTCTTCCCTGTAGGGATGTGGCCCGTGGGCAGCAAGCTGCTGACTGGGGCTGGGCTTGGGTCTTACATCCCATAGCACTGAGGCAACCTCCAGCGGTGGGGAGACCTCAGAGCCTGACCTCGACCTACCTGTTGGCTCAGCCTTTATCCTTCATCCTTCCGGCAGAAATCCCAGCCTGTGGGAACATCTCAGAGGCTGGGGCCGGGAGCCCTGGAGTGCTGGCGCTGCATGGGCATCCTTCCCAAAATGGTTCCTGTCTATGGCAGCCTACACACAGCTGCTCCTTCTCCCAGGACATGTTTCTTATTGACTTCATCTCTAAGACGTGGGATTATCCTGAAACAAATGAAAGACAAAGCCACAAACCAGGTTCTTTCCTTCCCTTGGGATTGTTTTGCTCGAGCTATTTGGATTGTTTAACTGCTCCAGTGGGACACTGGCACAGGGTGCCCAAAGAAGTTGCGGCTGCCCCATCCCTGGCAGTGTTCAAGGCCAGGTTGGACAGGGCTTGGAGCAACCTGGTCTAGTGGAAGGTGTCCCTGCCCCTGGCAGAGGGTTGGAACTGGATGAACTGTAAGTTCCCTTCTGACCCAAACCATTCTATGAATCTATGAACATCCTGGGTTGATCCAAGTCAGAATGGGCTTTCCCAGGGCGATTCCTAGCACCTGGTGTTGCTGCTCAGTACCAAAAGCCATCAGTGTGCTGCCTGCACCCACAGATGTGGGCTGGGAGCAGAGGCGGCTGTTCCTGACAGCAAACTGCCCCTGCTGCCAAGACCCCTCCGTGGGGGTGCCCTGTAACACCCACCTTTGCTCCCCTGGCCGCAGGTTCCCAGCAGATCCGGGGCACCCTTTCTTCCCGCCGCCTGCCCGCCCCTTCCCAGAACGGAGGAGCCCGCCAGCCCCACCATGTCATCAGACCCCAGCGCCCCGCCAGCGGTGCCCCCGCTGCACTCGCCCAAGTCACCGGTGTGGCCCACCTTCCCCTTCCAGCGCGAGGGCAGCCGCATCTGGGAGCGTGGCAACCTGCTGCTGCGGGACCTGCCCAGCCCGCTCCCCACCAAGAGGACCAGGACCTACTCAGCGTGAGTACCCAGCGCACAGCTTGGGGCTGTCCTGCTCAGCTGAGCAGGGATCACGGTCACCAGCAGGGCTCTTGGCGGCTGGTGCATGTTGTCATTGTGGCACTCGGTATCTCTGCACCGCCTGCCCGCAGTGCTGCAGGTGGGATCCGTATACTTTCACCAGGAATGCTGTCTTTTCCTAGCAAACCTCTCCCTGTGCTGTTCCCCCAGTGAGACATCTCCATCCCTTTCCTCCTGCAGCACGGCACGTGCCTCCGCTGGCCCTGTCTTCAAGGGTGTCTGCAAGCAGTTCTCTCGCTCCCAGGGCCATGGGTTCATCACCCCCGAGAACGGCACAGAGGACATCTTCGTGCACGTGTCTGAGTAAGTATGAGGACATGTGGGGCTGGAGACCTGCGGGTTGGGGTTAGGAGGTCTCCGAGATGTGGGGATGAGGCTCTGTCTGTCCTCTACCCCCAGTGCGCAACTGATGGATTGGGTGTCTTTCTTCCTTGGTGCTGGGTGGTCCAGCTCTTGGCCCCAGCCCCACTTCTCCTCTCCTCTCCTGCAGCATCGAGGGGGAGTATGTCCCGGTGGAGGGGGACGAGGTGACGTACAAGGTCTGCCCCATCCCTCCCAAGAACCAGAAGTTCCAGGCGGTGGAGGTGGTCCTCACCAACCTGGCACCCCACACGAAGCACGAGACATGGTCCGGCCAGATCATCGGCTCCTAGGCCCCCAGGGGGGCCACCGGCTGCTCGGCCCCACAGAGCAAGCCTGCCCGGCCACTCACACGGGGAGCCGAGGTGGCAGCGGGGCCGGGGCTGCCCCCAAACATGCAGGCGTTTGCGTTCGGTGTCTTTTATAAGGTTACGGTTTCCTTTCTCTGTGTGTGTTTGTAAGTGTCTGTCGAGGGGGACAGGGAAAGCAGAGCCCTCCCCTGCCGCCCTCCAGTGCTGGGGTCAGGGCAGAGCCCCATGCCCCCTTCATTGCCCCGGAGGCCATAGGGATCAGGGGAGCCAGCCCTACCCCTGCCCACAGGTACTGAGAGTGGGAGAGGGAAGTCTGGGGGGGCTTGGCTTGTCCTCCGAAACCTCACTTTGGCAAGATGGGCTCCCCAATTGGTCCCACTGCCCGCAGCACACCAGCAGTGGGGCATGCCAAGGGGCTGGGGGGAAACAGGGCAGTGTGGGGCAGCGTATCACTATTGATGGTAGTTGATGGCACCTGCCTGAGCCACATCCCTCCATCAACAGACCTCAGGTCAGCGGTGTCACAGGGAGGTAGGTGGCTTACAGAAGGAAAACACTAAGGGGCAAATGGCTGCTGGCAGGGTGCTGGGCCCTGTGCTTGCAGGGGCAGGGGTACAGTTGGCACCTCTGTGCTCCTCACCACCACTGGGCCGGTAATGCACTTGTTTTGGCTCCATACTGACATGGTTTTTGGGGAGATGGCCGCGCCTCATCCCCCCAGCCCTCTGGAGACCCCCCTTCCCATCTGTGTGTGTGTGTGTGTGTGCATATCCATAGCTTGCCAGGGGGATGTGAAGGGCTGAGGGACGTAAGTAGCCTCAGCCACTTCTCCCCAGCCCCTCGGTGTAGGCAGGGTCTCATATACAAAGCACAAACTTCTTTGTTTTCGGTCTTCTCTGCCATGCCCTGGCCAGGCGGGCTCAGGAGGGACAGGGCAGAGGTCAATGGGATGACTTGCACGGGGCTGGGCCTGAGCTGACCCCAGGAGATGCTTCAGGAATCATCAGCATCTGAAAGGGTTTATTTCCAAGTGGGCCTGGGGAGCCGACAGCCAGCTCCCTTGGGCACCCACTCCCTGCTGCTGGCCCTCAGCACTGATGGAGGGTGGTGTTTTCCACATCTTGCTGCCACTGCTGCAGTGGGGACAGGGGTCTCTTGTAAGCAGGAAGAAGGGATGAAGCTGGTGCTGCACAGGCCAGCCAGGCCCTGTGGATTCAGGAGGATCTACTGCCTGCTGCCCCAGCGCAGGCTGACGTGGGGATACCCCACAGCCCATCTCACTGCCAACCCCAAGCCCGGCTCACCCAGGGGCTGTGGCAATGCTGCCTCAGGCCCCAGGATCCCTGGGACACAGAGTCAGCTTGGCCAAGGCAAACCTTGATTGATCCGTTTGTTTTCCCTTTCCCTATTTTTTTTTGGGAATAAACTACAACCCCAGATTTGTGGTGTTTTTACAACCCCGGTGTGGTTCCCGCCTGTCTGGCCATGTGTCAACCTTTGTAACATTGGCAATAAACCATTAAAAGTGACTTTCCCATGAGCCCTGCCCATCCTGGCTCTTTGTCCTGTGTGTGTCGCAGTGGGGATGCTGCTGGCTGTCCCAGGTAAAGGACCTGCAGCACTCAGGGATTTATCCAGACAGCATGGCCTGGGGGTTCTGGGGTGCTCCAGCTTTGCTCAGGGGGAGCAGACCTTGAGCCTGGGACAGGAGGCTGCTGCCCACTGAGATGGGGACTGGGGCTGGTCCCCCGCTGCTGCAGGGATTTTGGGTGCCCGCCATCTGGATGTGTCTCAGCCCAACAGAGCCCGGCACAAAGCACACGCTGCCTCCAGCCACTGTGTGTTGTAGCTTTAATAGGATCAATTTTATTTGTTTAAATATACATCTATCTGTATTTAAATATATTTCTTATTTAACAGTTGGTATTTGCCAGACAGGAGCTGCCCATTCCACACAGATACAGAGCCACTCCCCGACACAGGGCCCACCACATCACCTCACACATACACATACACATACACAGGAGAACCCCCAACTTACACCGCAGGCACCCACCGGGTGAGGAACACCATGGCAAAGAGGTCTCAGGGGCAGGTGAAGGGCTCCCACCCCAGCGCTGTGCCTCATCCCTGCCTGCAAGAACACAGAGCAGGCAGCCGGGACTCTCAGCTGCCCTGCTTGAGCAGAAGGGTGGGAGCAGATGAGGCCCCTTCAACCTCAGCCATGCTGTGATGCTGAGGTGCTGTCCCAGCTACTTCTGATGTCATCCGCATCCCTCCTGCAGGACAGCATCTCCTGCTGTGAGGTGCCCTCGGCTGGCCCAGGCTTGGTGTAAGCCAGAGACAGGAACAGGGAAGGTTCCTGGGCTTGATCCCACCCATGCACATGTGAGCTCTTGAGCAGACAGCGATGGCAGGTGCCTTGGAGGTCAGCCCTGCCTCTGCTCTGCTCTCCCTGCAACCCCCCCCACCCTGAGCAAGGGATGTGCTGCCGTCAGGAGCAGCCTCGGACAGAGCCTGTCCTTCCCTTCAAATGTGCAAGTCATCTCAACCCCCAAGGCCACCACAGTGTCTTGTGACTTCAGGGCTGCTCTTCACTCACCACTGAACTCACAAGAGCTCCTGCCAGCTTTGAATAGACTTACAGGAAAATTACCCCCCCCAACCGCACACATCACCTGATCCACAGTGAAACAGAGAAGGAGGAACCACAAAACACAATTCCTCCATGAAGGCTTCAGTGCCAAAACCAGTGGCCTGTGAAAAGAGTAGCCTGCATTCAGGTTTCTCCAACAGGTCCTCCTCTGCCACACAACAATCTCTGGGTAGAAAGAGGAGTTTGTGCATCTGTTGGGGATTTCTGGATGCTGGGCAGACCCTCGTGCTCATGCAGATGGGATGCATTACAGACCTGATGCGTTGCAGAGTTAAGAGGTGCAGCCAGGTGGAGGAGGCAGCATCCCCCCTTCTGCAGCCAGGCAGCAGCACCAAGGACCACGCAGGACTCTGCCCATGGCCACACGGGAGCCCTGCCCTGGGTCTACAAACATCAACATATCTCACCTGATGCATGCAGTCCCCTGGTTATGGTGGTGGTAGCCAGCTGAGAAACTTCTCTCTGCAGTCCACCTATTAGGTGGGAGATGAAAAGCAATGGCAAGGACAGCAGGAACAGGAGAAAAAGGGGAGAGGAAACAGGACCAAGAGACAGAGCAGTGCCCTACCAACAGGGACATGGTGAGAAAGGCTCATGGGGAGCAAAGGGGTGGGTTGCAGGAACATTCACTATCTTCCAGGTCCACAAACACCAGGTATGTGTGCCCTGGGTAGCTGTAAGTGGACATCTCCCTGGAGGGGATCCCTGAGCTTCTCTGGAGTACCAAGTTGTGACTAGTGTCATTGGTGCAGCCACATGTCCCAGCACAGCTGCCAGGAACAGAGGGGCAACATGAGGTCAAGGGCTGAAGGAGAGATGTGGCTTTGCAACGCACGAAGACCCAGAAGAGAACAGCAGGACACGTACTGGAGATCCTGCCTCCCTAAAGGTGACCATGTAAACTGAGCGTGTGGGATGAGATGGGGTGGAAAAGCAAGCTTGGAGGGCGCTGTTGATGGGGTACCTCCATTGGCACTACAAACCAGGTCTGGCCTCTGTTGGCCCTCTCTGAGCATGCCTCTGGCAGCAGGATGGAAAGCTGAGCACTGGGAAGGAAGGCGACCTGGTCTGCTACGAATGCCCTGGGTAAGGTTTTACACTGACACACTTGTGACACCTAATGGACATGGCAGTGGGTAGAGGACCAGGAAGCCTTCTGCCCACAGAGTGCTCTGCACACATCGGGTGCCTGGCATCCTCCAGCCACGCCACACAAGGTCTCATTTGAGAACACAGGAAATACATCCTGGGGTTTTTTGAGAGCTAAAGAGAGAATTAGTTTATTCATGCACCTGAGCAAAGCTCAGGGCAGAAGCCCAGTCAGTCATTTTAAAACTGCCATTCCCAGGTCACCTGTAGTGACTGGCACGGTGTGGCATTGAGGGGAAGGACATGGTGACCCCCTCTGTCACGATGCCCAATGCTGCAACCAGCTGGGGTCGCAGCTACCCCTTCCTACTTGGAGCAAACAGCCTTCCTGGCCTCCTGCTTCAGAGCAACTCGGAGAGTGCCTGGGGCCTCAGCAGCCCAACCTCCCCAGCCAAGGCACAAAGGGGAGAGGAAGGTGAGACACATGCTCCCTCAGGCAGAAGTGTTAGAGAAACAGAGTGAAAAAGAAGAGGGGAGGGAGCACGGGATGGTCACACACACGCTCCTGGGACTGGCCCTTTCAATGCTTTCTGACCAAGAAAGCATCTACATTGCTGCCTACCCAGCCCAAACTGTCGAGAGAGAAGTTTTTCTGGGGGCGAGGAGGTTCTGGTCCTATGAGCCCCAGCCTCAGATGGGCAGTGCCAAAGGGCTGCTCAGCAAAGCTCCCCTCCTGCGCACCCACCTGTGCTCATGCCTTACATCCCGACCAGCTCTGCACAGTGGGGATTTCCAGTCTATCCTGAGCAGATTCCTCCAGTGAAGGTGCTTTTCCTGGTGGGGGAGCAGGCAGGGCTCGGGCAGGGCTGTGGGACCTGTGCACTCAGCACTCATTTGCTCTCTCCGGAAAGAAGATCTCGCGGCATCGCTGGACCGTGTCCTGTGGGTTCTGGACGCTGTGTCCCACCGTGCGGGGATCATCGTAGATCTCATAGTCGTTCCCTCCCTGCAGGGGCACAGAAAACAGGGAAAGTGTCCGCAGGGCATCATCAGAGCACCCTCATCCATGCTTCCACATCTGGCTCTGTCAGGGGCTGTCAGGGCTCTGCTGTCCCAGGGAGGCAGAAGGGGCTGGGTTGGAGCCCTGCTCCTTCCCTCTTGTCTCCCCTCCTCTGTGCCAGGGGAGGAGTGTAGAAAGGATTGGGAAGAGCCAGGACCAGCAAAGCTTTTCCAGGGAGCCAGGAGCTCCCTGCCCTGCCTATGGATGAACTACCACATCTGGGGAGCAGAGGCTGCCCACATCTGGAAAGAGCTGACTGGATGGCCAAGCTGGTCTACAGCAGCAAGGAAGCATCATTCTTCACTACTCTAAAGGGAAGGAGAAGCTGTTCCTGCTGTTGAAAAGCCCTCTCCTAAGTGCATTTTAGGTCCTATGGCCGCAAGAGTGGCTGCATGCCCTGAGAGTGCCAGGGGTAGGAAAGCAATGGACCTGCTCCCCAGCACAGTGACCCTGCCACCATCATGCGCCTTCTGCAAACCTCTGCTGCACGAGAATATCCCTTCCCCTGGCAGCACTAGAGGTGCCAGGGGTGGAATCCAGGCTGTGGAATCGTGATGGAGCAGCACCATGCAGGAGAGAAAGCGGCCACACGAGGGGTGAGCAGGGGATACTCACAGGGGTCGTCTCGTTCCCAAAGAAGTGGATGGTGTCAAATCTCTCATCGTCGAGCACGTTGAGGCAGTAGCGCTTGTCCCAGCCCTCCGGGAAGACGTCGAAGCTGATCATGCCACCTGCCAGCACAAGGAAGGGCAACACTGGTGGGAGCTGACAGGGTGTCCCCCATGCTGGGATGGGCAAGCTCCCGATGTCTGTGTGGAGCCCCCAGCCCAAACAGCAGCCAGGCACCAGCTCTGCCTTGGTGTGCCTCTGCAGCATGTAGCTGTTCCTATGACAACAGGCTGGAGTGACATCAGTGTGGCTGTGGTGACCATCGGCACAGCTCCCCTGACTGCAGGCAGGCAGCAAGCAGGAGCCAGCACTGCAGGGGGCACGCTGGGATGGGAGGTCCCAAGAGATGCATCTGCTGGGAGACACTGTGGATCACACCTTGCGGATGGCATTAGCATGTTCAGTGTCACAATGGGGGCAATGTCCTTGGAGACTGGCACCAAGGCTCCTGTGTGAACACCACTGGCCCTTCTAGAGGGCTCTGGCACTCCTTAACCCTGCAGGGACCAGGAGCTCCCAGCACCCTGCACACTCACAGCAAACCCCCTGGACCACACAGCTCAGGGGTCCCAGCTGGCCATGCTGCAGGCCCCATGCAGGCCCTGCACAGTGATAAAGAGTGGTCCATGGAGGTACCATCAACATAACTGGGGCACGACCCTGGCCTGCCACCTCTTGCTACAACAGTCAAGTGTGAGTTGCGCACATCTGGAGGGGCACGAAGGCAGATGTGGCAGATGTACAGAGGTGAGGGAGCTTTCCCAGAGTGCGCACATGTGTGTGCACATGGACACCCACAGCCACCCAGGGTTAGCAGGCTTCCAGGCCTTGCTCTTAGGCTTACCCCAGCACTGCACTGCCTTTTGAGGGTTCTCAGAGGCAGCAGCTTCCCCGTCCTCGTGAGCTACCACACTGCATGCATAGGCTGCAGAGCCAGAACCTTGTCCCAGCAACAACACGGGTGACAATTTCCTCCCAAAACAAAGCCTTAGGGCACACGTATGTTGGGGTCTCGCTTGGAGCCAGGAGGAATGGGGATTTGAACTTGGATGTGCATCCTCCTGCCAGTTCAGGTCTCTGCTCCTCTTGGCTTCATGAGGACCATCTGCTTCTCCAGGCAGTCTGCTAGGCTGACAGCAGCCCTGGAGTTGCATACTCTCCTTCTTCACAAATCATACCCCTACTTCTCTTAGGAAGCAGGTACTTCTAGTAGTAAAGTAGACAGATACCCACAGGGATGGTCCCTGCTGCAGGAGAGGCAATGATCCCCCATGCCATTCAAACATTCAGCTCCTGATGCCATGATCCTCTCCTCCCTGGCTGGTTGAGGTGTCCCTGTTGGAGCCCTCCTTGGAGCCTGAGGAGCTGGGGATGGAGTCTGCGTGTTCAGCTTGAGGCAGAGGTTTCACTACCCAGGCAGGACACTGTGATATGTATGGGAGCAAGCGCCCTACAACCTCAGGGATGGGGATGCCCCTGGACTTGAGGCAGGAGTCAGCATGAGAGCAGGAGCCAAACTTCCCTGACCTCATTACCATCCTTCCTGGTTTTGCATCCAAAGCTATTTATCTGTGAAAAACGCTGAGTTTCACTGAATCCTGGCCTCTTAAACACGACTGGGCAGCAAGAAGGGGCTCTTGATGCCAGTCACAGAGGGTAGGAAATTGAAGGGAGAAGAGGTGGTGTGGAGGTCAGCCAGCACTGTCCCTTGCCTAGGCAGGGCATGCATCTGGGGGTCTGCAGGAGATCTTCCACCACCTCTGGGGCTCGTGTCCTCTGCAGTCTGGGACAAGGCACATGGAGCCAGCTTGGCAGAAGAGTCCCATTCCCACGTGCTCCTGGATTTGGATGCCTGACCTGAGACACACCACGTTTTCTTTGTGGAGCAGCGGGGGGGCCTGCAGCTCCCCTTGTCTTGATGCTTCTACACAACAGGCCCAGGCTCTTCATGGTTGTTTCCCAAAGTCCGAGGAGAGAGGCCCATTGTTCTGCATTGGGCAGCAGAGGATGCCACTGGCAGGATGCTGAAGGGGCTCTAAGTGGGGGCTCTAAGGGGGCCAGACCTGCAGTACTCACCCACGCTGGGTCAAGAGTTGGGTGTCACCTACTGGCTCTCAGCCTTGTCACCCCCTTTCCTTTTGGCTTAGGCTACCACACGGCACCTTCTTCTCTCACGCATACCCATGTGCCCTGTGCAGGGTCTCGTCCACCACCAGCCCCACCACTCACACACCCTCATTTTGCTCTCTAGGCTGGCCAGACCCCCGGGATTGCTCAAGCCCCTCCTTCGGTTCCTCGTCTTCACTAAGGGTGGCTCTCACTTGCAAAAGCCACCCCAAGAAGTGGCCCTGCAAAAGCCCATGGCAGGGAGCTGCAGGCTCCTCGCCTCTTCCTCCAAGAAGCCAACCTTTGTATCTAACCCTCCCAAGAAAAGCCCAGAGCTGAGACACGCGTGAGGCTCCTGTCATTCCTAGAGAACTGCATGTGTCCAGAGCTCTTCTGGCCACCCTGCTGCTGATGCTTGTGCCAGAACAGACCTGGGGAGGGGGAGTTCCACAGAGCTAACTGGAATTAAGGCAGGGATAACGTGGCAGGACAAAATCCCTCCTGTCTGCCTGACTGCAAGGGAGGCGAATCTGCAGCACAGTTTATTCTCTGCTGTCGCCCTGCTTTGGATGTGAATGAGGCGTCCCCGCAGCAGCTCCCCAGGACTGTTAGCTTTCTGTGCTCTTCCCTGGGTCTCCAGGCCCCCAGAGAGAACAGCCAGGGTTCCTGCTCCCCTTCCCAGCATTCCATGAGAAACACAACGAAGAGGCCAGGCAAAGGCAGGGAAGCTCGCTCCACTCACCTCGAGAGAAACGCAGGCCTTTGCCAGCAAACTCCCTCTGCAAGGCTGCCACAAACTTCTCCCGAATCCGCTCTTTCTGTGGAGCAAGGGGGAAAAGGGAGCAGAGAAGGTGGGATGATTACACACTGACAGTCAACCAGAACCCACCGTAAGCTGTCTGCTGGGCAGCTCATGGCTCTGCTCCCTTCCCACCTCCCCTGAGCCCCAGTGCAAGCACATTTAGCCAGCTTCCACCAGTCCTGACTGAGCCACATAAAGGCCACCAGCTCGGCAGCTCCACCAGCTCCTGGGAAGAGCAGGTCCCAGCGCTGCCTCGCTTCAGTTACCCCAAAGCCAAGCTCCCAACCCAGTCTCCAGCTTTGCTTCAGAAGTCTTGCCAAGTCCAACTGATCCCTCACTCCCAAGGAAGCTCCCTGAGGCAGGCACTGCTGCGAGCATGGGCCGAGTGCTCCAGAGATCTGCCCAGCAGATCTGCCATGCACCTCCCAGTCTGGAAAGCCCATTAGTTCCAGCTCTGTTGGGGCTGGGAGAGTGAGAGACAGAAGGCAGCTGCTGGGCAGCCTTTGGATACTGTAAATGAGGAATCACCCTATTAAATAAGTGCCTTATTCCCCGGGGCTCTCCCACAGCACAAGGAATCCTGCTGGCCACTCCACTGCATTGGCGGTACCCAATGAAGTCAAATGCTTCCATCCATCTGTGTCTTTCCTTAGGTTTTCTGATCCCCCCAGTGCTGTTTTCACCTTGCCGCATGTGCTGGCCTGGTGCACAGTTTGGAGCTGGGCTTCTTTCTCTTTGGGAAGGGCGTGAAGCAGGTAAGACCTGAGATCTGCGGTGGTGCAACACCAGCAAAGGGGAGGGTGAGCCTGTGTACCTTGTCCAGCTCGGAGAACTCGATTCGCTCCTCTGGGGTGCAGCTGCGTCCGATGGGGGAGATGTTCAGCATCCCGTTGCGAAACTCAATAAAGGTTCCTCTGTGGGTGGACAAGGGCACAAGGTTACGGTGCAGGGAGAGAAAAGCACACCTTCCCAGGGGAATGGCTGCTCTGTGAGACATGCAGTCCCTGCAGGGACAGGCAATAGGAGAGGAGCCATGCCCACTCACAGGTACTTCATGCCAGGCAAAGACCAGGCATCAGCACCCCTGATTAGTGTCTCCAAGGGGCTCATAGTTCTGTAACAGATATTGTAAGAGAAGAGGAATAAACAGTCCCTGTGTGCCCTGGGTATGGGCTGGAAGCAATGGGCTTAGGTGAGATGACAGGAAACGTTTTCTAATGTTACGAATAACTGCAAGGGCAGAGGAGGCCATGAAGATGCTGCAAGGGTTGGAGCAGCTCTGCTCTGGAGACAGGCTGAGAGAGCTGGGCTGGTTCAGCCTGGAGAAGAGAAGGCTCAGGAGGGACCTTAGAGCAGCCCCCAGTGCCTGAAGGGGTCCTCCAAGAAATCCTGAGAGGGACTTTTTCCAGGGGCCTGTAGTGACAGGACAAAGGGGAATGGCTTTGAGCTGACAGAGGGGAGACTGAGATTAGACATTAGGAAGAAATTCTTCCCTGTGAGGGTGGTGAGGCCCTGGCACAGGGTGCCCAGAGAAGCTGTGGCTGCCCCATCCCTGGCAGTGTTCAAGGCCAGGTTGGACGGGGCTTGGAGCAACCTGCTCTAGTGGAAGGTGTCCCTGCCCCTGGCAGGGGGCTGGAACTGGATGAGCTTTAAGGGCCCTTCCAACACTGACCGGTCCATGGTTCTATTGCCTGGACTGCACCAACTGCCTGATGAGACTGTGGCACCTCCACTCCTGGGGGCTTTTAAGAAGTGCTGGGTGTGCTGGGTGAAGCTGGCAGTGCCTTGCGGCAGTGAGATGGAACAGGTCAGTGTAACTCGCTTCTGAGGTCTGGCAGCAGGCTGATGAGCAGTCACAACTTCTTTGTGGGACACAAATCAGGTAGGACCCACCAGGGTCTTTGTATCTCCGTTTGTCTCCCTGCACCTTTGACTGCAGCTCTTACCTAAGTTTGCACAGACAGGACCCAGTTCCTGCTTGCCATCCTCACCTTGCACTGGGATTGCTACTCTGCCACCTCCTCGGTGGGCTGGTTCAAAGCACTAGGCTGGCAGAAAACTGCTCCCTTCGTTTTACTTTGTCATAAACCCCTGGTTCTCTCCGCTTATCACCTTGGAATAACTCACTGAGGGTTCAGACAGGCACCAAGGCAGGTAGGGCAGAAAACACAGGGGATGGACGGCAGCACTGCCAATGGGAAAACAGACTGAAACTCCTGTGGAAACCTGGCTGGAGCAGGGAGATCTCCTTCCCTGTCCAGCAGAGAAGCCCTGAGCTCATTCACCCCCTGATGTCCCTCCCAACCCTGTACACTGTTTCTCTGTGGTAAAGTGCTACCACTCTGAGACTGGGGGAAAAACTCTCAGCCTCCTGTCCTGTAAGTCAGTGAAGAACATCATGGGGAATGGACACATGGGCAGCCATGCCTGCAGCCTGGGAGCAGCATCTCTGCAGCACCAAGGGTTCAGCTGCTCATGCCCCAAGCCAGGACACAGGAGATGGGGTTTAAAGTCCATGCTCTGCTAGAAATCCCATAAGCCTAAATCCCCAGAGGCACTTGGGAGCTGAAGCTTTGCCAGGCTGTTGGGCAACCAGACAGCAATGAGGCAACCAAACAGCCTTGAGGGTCCCAGACCACGCTTCTGCGGCACGTTTTGCTGTCAGTCCTGTTGTAAAGAGCCACTCTGGCCCCCCTGACCGGTCACTGTATTGCCACATGGTGACTCACATCATCAACTGATCTGGATCACAGTTTAGCAACTTTTACCAGCTTACAAACACCAACGGAGAGCAGGAACAAACCGGCCAGGGTGAGAGGAGGGCAGAGCTGCTGCTTGCAACAGCCCTATTGGCTCATGGTTTGTGAAACCATGGTCTGAGGGGTAGTTTGACACTGCACTCAGGCTGGTTTAACTGTAGGCTGCCTCTGAAAGAGGTCCTCCTGCTCTCCCCTTCCACCTTCATGCCATTTCTTCCCTCTCCCTCTCCTTTCTGTGATAACATGATGAGTTGATCCAATGGAAAACTACCCTTTTCTTTCCTGGCAGTGGACTAGTCTTTGTTCAGATGAGGTGTACCAACCCAATGCATCCTGTGGCTGCTAGATTCCATGGGGGAAGCAGACAGAAACACTGGGTTAGAACCAGGGTGAAGCTGCGTGCTCAGGCTCTGGGCCTCACATCTAAAGAGCTATTGTTCATCTGTTTGAAAATCATAGGACCAATGATGCCTGACGCACTGACTGGTAACGAGCTGGTACCATTGTCCTAAATGAGATGCACACAGTGGCTGTACCCTGATGGACACAGTGGCTGTACCCTGATGGACACAGTGGCTGTACCCTGATGCACGCAGTAGCTGTACCCTGATGCACGCAGTAGCTGTACCCTGACGCACGCAGTGGCTATATCCTGCTTCCCAGAGAAGAAAATCCCAAGCATAAAGCAGGCATTATGCTAAAAAATAGTGAAGGCTCTCCAGAAATAAAAGACCCTCCTCCCCTGTTTGCCCACGGTGCCCAGCTTGGTGGGACACTGATCCTACAGGGGACCTCCAGATGCTAAGACAAAACCTGCAGCAAGGCAAACTCAGTAGCTCAGCTGCTCTCAGGGCAGCTCTGGAGCTCAGAGCTCCATAGCAATCAGTGATATAACTGCCATTTGCATGGGTTGGGGCTGTTACCTTTTCTTGGGCAGCTTCAGCAGCGCCATGTAGTTGAGACAGAAGTTGATCAGATCCTGCAGCAGCTCTTCTCCCAAGTGGTCCTGAATGGCCTGAGGGAGGAGGAGGAGTGAGGAAGATGCTTGACCTCCCAAGAAGCCCACCCAAGAACATGAACTGGAGGTGTGAGACTTTCAGATCTGGCATTTACAGGGGGAGAAATGAGGGGCCAGGCATGCTCCCCATGGCACACAGGGCATGGAGAAGCAGCCGCATGGCTGCAAGGGGGCTAGACCTACCTGCTTGGAGACCAGCTGCCCGTTCTTGTATTGCACCGTGCCATTCTCTGCAAAGACGTAGTCAAACTTATCAATGACTGTGGGGGAAGGAAACACAACCATGAAACATGAGCACTGCCTGGGAGAAGGGGTCCAAAGGACTGGGCTGCAGACTGAGCCCGCCATCCTCCTGCGTCCTTAGTGCCACACTGCCCAAGCCTCCCAAGGGGCCGCCAGCCCTCTCTGCTCCCCGCAAAGCAAGCACGGAGATTATCTTCTGCTCGCATGTGGGGAGCTGACGCATGCAGGGGGGAAACAACCTGACCGAGGCCGTGGGGTGAATCAATGGCAGGATGAAGATAAGGGCTCCAAAACACCAGGCTTTCAACTACGTGCGTGCCATTCTTCTGCCTGTCCTGTCCTGTCCTCCCCTCCCCGCTGCCAGCGCAGCGGGCCGATGCAGTTACCGGTTACCTAACTCCAGCCCCCGGCCACACAGCGGTCAGCCCCAGCCGGGAATTTCTCAGCCTCCCCCCGCTTCCAAGAAGAGCTCGCAGCGCAGCCGCGCCTGGCATCCATGCCAGAGGAAATCACGGTGGAGGGAGCAGCGGCTGCCCCTCGCCGTCCCGCTCCCTCCTTTACCCCGTGTCCCCATTGAACACGACGAGGAACCCCCGGACGCCCCACCACGGCGCAGCAGGCAGCAAGGGTCTCCTGCCCGCGGCGGGAGCAGCCGTCAGAGCCCAGATGAAGGCTGCACAAACCCAGCGCCGGAGCCGGCAGCGCTGGTTGCAGCACCCATTCCT
This sequence comes from Amazona ochrocephala, assembly GCA_039720435.1. Lineage (NCBI taxonomy): Eukaryota > Metazoa > Chordata > Aves > Psittaciformes > Psittacidae > Amazona > Amazona ochrocephala. The sequence continues at coordinate 82,330,555 of CM077880.1, forward strand.
GCCCGCTCTCCACGGAGGGAGGATTCGCAGCGGCTCCGGGCCGGGCATGGCCATCCAGCCCCAAGGGCGGGCTTGGGGTCAGGTTTAGGACACGGGAGAGCCCACGGTGCGCGCCTCACCCTCATCGCCGTCCCCCAGCTGCTCGGCTATCTTGGCGTAGTCGGAGCCCCCCACCACGCCGATGTGCACCCTCTGCCGCAGCTCCCGCAGGAACGCGTCCACCTCCGGGTCGATTTTCTGCCGGGGAAGCACCGGTGAGGCCCCGCCGACAGGACGCGCTCCGCCGCGCCGCGCTCGCCTCGGCCCCCGCCTTCCGCCCGGCCCCGCGCCCCCGTACCCCGCTACCTGCCGAGCCGGGGTCAGGGTCCCATCCACGTCGAAGAGGCACAGCACCCGGCCCCGCGCCGCTGCCGCCGCCATCCCGCCGCCAACCCGGCCTCTGGCAGCAGGAGGCGGGACTGCGCTGAGGCGGCGATGGCGGCCGCGCCGCCCTCCCGGGCAGCCCCGCGTCAATGCGCGGCCGCGGAGGACCCCTACACCAACCATCACCCGTGCCCACATGTAGCCGAAGGCCCCTTCCGTGTTGCCTTAGCGTGTGGGTCTTGAATGGCTTCCCTTCTTCAGCTTTTTCTGCTCCAGAACCCTAACGAAGGACCTGGGGTTTTGCGGGGGGGAATGTGTCTTTACATTTGTTGCTGTTGCTGCAGTGCCGCCTGTATTCAGGGGCTGGGGTCGGGGTTGAGCTACCTGGTAAGCTCGGCTCCCGCGGAGGTTTCTACGTCCTGAGGAAGGGGACCGCAGCAGCGTGCATTCGCCCTGTCAGTGCCCGTGCCTCGCCCTGTGTTTCTAATAGGATGCTGTTAGTAGCTGGTATGTTCTCTGGGAAAGTGCAGTTTTCAGCCTCCACCCCCCTGCACAAAGCCAAATCTATTCCTTGCCGTAACTTTTTGCTTTGACCTGCTTAAGCAATCACCCCACGAGTCATTTAGGATTAATCAGACCATCTGGCCAGGCCACATTCGTAGGGATCCTTGTTACGCTGGCCTGACACGCAATGGTGGACAGCCTGCCTGGCTGCTGTCTCCTGCAGTAACCCCTGGGTTATATTCCAACATCAGAAACAACCTATGTGGAACATCCAGTGTGTTTTGCTCAGCAGTTAGCTTTGCCTTCTGTCCCCACATGGTGCTCATGGTGCTGAGCTACATCGGAACTGGGGGGAGATTTTGTTACGGTCTGATTGGTTTTCTTCCCCTCAGTATTATTTGGTTCCAGGACATGGTGCCACCCCTTTTCCCAGTTCTCCACCAGATTCCTCTCAAAACGAAGCGTTCAGGTGGCTTCATAGATTCTGTTTTTCAGTCATGGTTTTGATTTTCCTGCCCCACTCCATGGAAGGGGGATCTACAGAAACAGTGTTAATAATTTACCCCTGTGCCATTGCCTTGGACAAAGTTTACCTCCACATCCTCAACTTCTTGCTGAGGGAGGCATTGTGTTCGTGTTTCCACACTGTTTCAGTGAGTTGCAAGGCAGTCTCTTGTGGTTATTACACGTGGTATTTGCCCTGGCATCGGTGTTCCTGCAAAATCACAGCCCTGTTGTCTTCTGGATCAGACCCTGGTTATAAGCTCCCACCTCTGGAAAGCTGGACTCTTCTCCCACAATGGTTTCTCAGCACCCAACTGTTGGCGTGCAGTTGGGTGCTGAATTTTTAGTTCAGCTTGAGGTTATGCTCATTTACAGGGCTTGTCTAGGTGTGATTACATATATCCCTCATCAGTTAATGTGTGGACACTTACTCCAGACTGTGAATACGTCAAAGTGTGTCTGCTGTGGCATGCTGAAGAGTACATAGAGATGCCTTCATGCATTCGTGTTGCTGATGCCCAGGACTCTCAAAAGACAGCCATGGTTTCAGGCACACAGTGAACTCCCGGGGGTTCAGGAATGCCAGCCTTTATCCGTGACATGGTACCAGGCTGAGACTTCCCATGTCTGGGTGGAAGAGCTGTGGTGTCAGGAAAACCTGCCAGCTCACTCCTGTGGCAGCCCTGCTGCTGAAGCAGCGCTCATTTCTTGCTGTAGCCCAGGCTGCCCTATGGTCTTGTCTCCAGGCTGCTCCTACCTGCAGCGCTCTTGGGAGAGACCTTCCTCCTTGCCCTTCGCATGACTCCTTTGGACATCCCAAAAGCCGGAGTTGGGCTCCCCGGGCTCAGGCGCACCCCCGCACCGCAGGGCAGCAGTGCCACCTCGGGGCACTCTCCAGAATTGCGGAGTCTGCTGAAACACGGGTCAGCGTTCCCGTTTCCGCACGCTGCTGCAGTGCCGCGGGGTTCACGCTGCAGGAGAGCTTCCCCAAACGGGAACTAGCGGCTGTGCTTTCTGCAGCTTGTTTGTCACGCCGCTTCAGAAATCCTGTTCAAGCGGAAAACCTCTCCCTGCACACCAACTACCTTTCGGTATCAGCCGGTGAGCACTCGTTCCATCTCGGTTTCCCAGGAGTGTGAGCCTGCCTTTTGAGGTGCACAGCTGTGTACACCTGTGCTTGTTTCTTCGTTTGGGTGAGCTCTGGGAACACGGCTGCTGTGGCTCTTTTGGTTATTTAATGCTTTGCACTTAGTCCACTCCTGCCATTCCCTTGCTTGCTGCCGTGATAGACAGCGGCTGTTGTCACAAATAAGATCTCTGTGACCAGCAGCAAATACTGTGTTGGAAGTTCAGAAGGCAAGTGGCTGTGAGCACTGGCTTACACTCTGTCTAGGGCTGCCATTAAGGTCAAGGTTTTCCTTCATACATGTTCCCAGGTAATTTATGTGGGACTAGTATTGGTACTTGATAGCAAACCAGCACCACAGCTGAATAACACAGTCTGAAATAACCAGTCACGAATCTTTGCTAAAGCCTCCGTCACAAGCCCTCCTTTGTATTACACTGCTAGAGAATGTTAGACAAACAGTGAACTGTGTGGTTTATCATTTGGATCCCACTTATAAGCATTCAGAAGGCCAAACCAAACAGAACTCATTTCTTTCCCCTGCTCCTTAACAGCACAGTGCTACATAATCCTCGCCAATAAACCCTCTGCAGCTCCAGAGGAACCCAGGTATGAAGTCTACTTCTTAAAGCTGTTTTCTTCTTTTTGAAAGTAGTAACATTAAGACAACCAGGAAAACTGGAGCCTTTTCCTGTGTTTTAACTCTGCTGGGCTTCAACAGCAGATATTAGATGTTTCGTTCCTGCATGCTTAGATGAGCAAGGACTGCACAAAACCTCTGCTGATGGAACACCTACTGTCCAGCCTTCAGTCACCTCATCCAAGCTGTGTCAAGCCTCAGGAGCATGGTCTTGATAAGATACCACAGTGCTTACAGAAGGAAAAGTATTGCCTGTGACCAGTTTTAGCAAAGGGCAGTAGCAACCACATCCAGTAGCAACCACATCCAGTAGCAGTACTTGGCACAAACAGCTTGGGCAGTTTTTTATCCTGTGCTTCCTAGCTGGGATCAGAGTGAAGACAATGCTGACTTCTGCTGCATTTGCTGGGCAGCTGCATGGACACAAATATTCAAACAGGAAAACCTGCTGTATTTATTTTATTGTAATAGAAAAAAACCACAAATAAATCAAAACATCACTTTCTGTCTAAAGACATTATTAACATTTTTAAAATGGCACAGGGGAACCCCAACAATACAAGACAGAGGAGTAAGTGTGTGTGGGGGGAAAAAAGGCTCTGTTCCCTTTCAGGAGCTCAGTTTCCCCACCCCTTTGTCAATCAGCTGGCTGAAGTTTGTCACTATATACACTTACATACACTTCTCAGTCTAGTTTGTATATCTATGGGTGGAACGGTGGGGGCACGGTCCTGCAATTTGCACATAACCATCTTTGAGGAAAATGGGTTTCCCAAGAGGCCTACAGGGTACAGGGTCTCGTTACCCAGTAAGACCAAGCAAACAGGATTCCCTCCTACAGTTCTTTTGCCATGAAACACAGAGTAGGTCCCTAGCCCAGGGGACCCTCTAGGAGCTCCGCGGCTATTGCAAACAGTGTATGGCCGAGGGAAATTTTACCCAGTGACCTTAAAGTAGCAGCAACATCTCTTCTGCAAAGGGGCTGCTCAGGAGGGGAAAAGGCAGATGGCAAAATGCATGGGGTGAACTGTTCTTTCCTGCCTCCCAAAGGGATGTAAAAAGTCCTCAAGTAGGCAGCCAAAGCAAAAACCAGGCTCAGGACCTCTTAAGTGGTGAGCACACAGGGGATATCCTCATTGTGCAAGAGTGTGGAGCAGAAATGTGGTACCAGTGCTTCCACTGCAGGCAGCTGCACCTGAGGCGATAGTTTGCTGAAAGATAAGCAACCACGGCTATGCTGCTTGCAGGTACCACACTACATACCTACATGCTGGGCTGCACCGTATCAGGTTGTGTATACTGCTCAACTGAGAAAGCTCCAAGATCTCTAACAAGCTATAGCACTTTGTGGCTGCAGGGGCCACTGCGGTGCACTGAGAGCAGGTACACATGAAACTGCAGAATGGATTGACAGTACCCCACTCCCACTTGTGTAGCAACTGCACAAGGTGCAGGGCAAGAAGTATTTGACAGAGTGACTAAACTGCAGTTTTCCTCCATTCCACCCCCTCAAAAATATGAACCATTATAGTCCACACTGAGTAACAGCATGAGAAACTCATACTGTATTATTCTGGGAGAAAAGAGCCCACCAGAGGAAAGACATCTCCTTCAGGTATGCAGGAAGTTTCCAGTGCAGCAAGTTTGAGATCCAGGACTGAACTTGCAGCAACACTTTTCACAACAAAGCACTGGGCAAAGAGCTGTACATTTGCATAGATGCTTTTTCAGTGGCATCTGGGACGTGCATTCTCCATTTCTGGAGCATCAGCAATGTTTTGGGGTTTGTCTGATGTCTTTCTTCTGTTCCTTCCTAAATGCAACTGCTATAAAATTGCTCATGAAAATAGTGTATGTACATGCATGAAAAGAAATCAGTGTGCCTATTCTTCTCCCCAATCATTTTCCAATGCAAATAATTGCAAAGCTGTAAGAACCTTAAACTAGAAGAAGCAGTATTGATACAATCTAATGTCAATCTAAGGACAGGACTGCTTCTGCATGTATCCCAATGAACTCAATTGATTCATAGAAGAGCTTGATTTTACTCCTCCTCATTTTCTTTACATCTGGGGAGACTATCACCTATTTCTCTTACACTCAAGCAGAGCCCTCTCAGGTGTTTGACTGCTTTGGAAAGGACAGCAATACCAAGGAAAACTGAATTCCCATTGTGTCTGCAACCACATACTGAAGGCAGAACTGGTCCACCTTATATGCAGTTGTCATGCTATTCCTGCCTTGCTGTACTGTAACTCTGTCTTGGTAAGAAAAAACAAACTCAAAGCCAAACAGAACAGCTCTTATGCAAAGGTAAATAGTTCACAAGGTTAACTATCTGCCAGTAATCTTACATACCAGAAAAGGAAACCTTTCACTTCATTTTGCTTCCATCTGAAATACTGATATTCTGTTCTGTCAATTGGTTCCACCCCATAACTATTGGATCTAGCGTTCCAAGGCTCTTGGTAACTCCCTTCCCCACACAGCTCGTCCCACTGAAGGTTTCAACTTGAGCATGACACAGACACACAGTTCAGCTTAATCACCTTTCCCACACAGCTGTGCCACTGCAAACATTCAAATCAGTTGAGTTCTGCTTTTCCCTTGAGCAAACAACATAATATCAATGAAACATGCAGAAGACTAATCCTGGGATACCTTTACTTCCTAAGCTACCAATAGTTCCTTTGCCTTTTTGCTACAGACTTCAGCAAATACCCCCATAATATAGGCAATGACAGGAGAAAGATGCAAGCCTGCAAGGGATGGCCACGACATCCCTTATTTACTCCAAATTGTGTAATGGGCTCTTGAATGCTCATGGAATGAATTCCCACTTACCATCACAGGAGTTACTTAGAAAGTGTCATCCTACTTGGACAAGACAGCCTTTATAAATTAGTATAATATTATTAGGAATTATGGCAATCTTTTTGGTAGTATTGGCTTACATGCACCCTGATAAATCCTCTCCCTAGGAAATTTTAAAACTTGTCTTGTAAATTCTGTAGAGTTAATTCTGATGAGAAATTATAAAATAGAAATCTGGTATATTGATGTTTAAAAAGGAAGAGGCCTGGTGAGGCTGGGCACACTGGGTCACTCCTGTTAGCTCTGTCCATTATGTCTGCTGAAGGTATTTCCTCCGGGTGGCTGGATCTGGATGGAGTCCAGGAGGGGCCTTAAAGCTTGTCCAAAAGGTCTGAGAAGGTAAAGAAATAAACATCTCAATAATCATCTCTTGATGAAAAACTTTTCCATTTACTACTGAAGTGCACTCACTTCCTAGAGCGCAATCAAACTGACACTGCTTCTAAGCAAATCTGAAGAACAGACTTCCACTACGAACTCAAGTAAATTTAACCAATTAGAGAGAGTTCACTGTTCAATAACTGAGAATCTCAGACATGATTTTATATAAGCTAGTTCTGAGTCCTAACATGCCCAGTCTGCTAATGTGGTAATACTGTGTCTGAAACTGGCTTTTAGTAATTCATTCTACTTAAGTGTGTGAATGAAAGCCCTGTAACGCAACTGCTGTGCTCTGTTAAGTACCACATCAATATTAAAGACTGCTAGAATAGCCTCTAGCTCCCTCATAAGACAATGGTTCAACACTCATAGAACAACTGCTGTTGCAATCTGTAGCATTGCAACATTGAAAGATAAACCTGGTTAATCTGTCAATATGATTCACTCTGTTACAGACTTCATTTGATTTTGAAACATCTGAAGCAATAAGAGCCCACGATAGAAGACATGTGTCTCCCAAAAAATGTGGTATACCACTGTTATGAGAAATAAGACCTATATGATGAAGCTCAAACCAGCCCACTGGGATCCTCACTAACTGAGAATTAAGAGGAAAAAGAAGTTGAGCTGGACTATCAGGCAGGAATTCTTCATTTCTTCTTTTTCCATCCAGTCCTAGCTTTAAAACTGCAATGTTCATTTTAAAATTACTTTTTCCCTGCCTGGTGACATTTAAGAGACCATTGCAAAATAACTAGTATAAGTTAAAAGTAGAAGATCAACCTTATCATGTCTTTTCAGCAATGTCGGTGCCAGTCAGCACTTGTTGTACAGTGTTGTAAGTGTTCAAGTAAAGCGAATAGCATCCTCTCCTTAATCTTATGCTGGTTCTCTATCAAATTTGTAAGCACTGGCATGAAACAATACACTAAGGAGAGGAGCAGCACGCATACTCACGTGGCAAGAACTTCAGCTGGAAGGTCAGTGATGTAGGAAGGGATTTTTTTTCCTGTCAGGAACTGTGCCACTTCATTACTGAAGGTGTTGCAGTTATGTTCAAAGAGGTTGTAAGATTCTCCTCTGTGACACAGGAAAGGAATTGAAACATAAAAATACAGACTCAGCAATAAATCTAACAAGCAGAAAAACTTCAATCCTTAATGAGGATCATCATCTTACACTAGCATTTTTTTCCCCACAAAGAATTCTAAGGCAAATACAGATATCAATTCACCTTCAAATTCAATTGAATCAGGGAGGAATATGGCATCTCTGCATCACCGACTTTATACAATGTTTTTTGGAGGGTAAGTGAGGTTGGGGTTCTTCAATTAAAACCACAGAAGGAATAATGAAAAATCACAGGAATTACTGACATTGAAATACAGCCAAAACACTAAATGCTACTTTCCCATTCTTGTGAGAAGTAGACTAGACTCTTTAACAGTCAAGACCTTGATTTTACTCATATGAAAGCTGGCAGCTTTAATACAACACTTTACCTATGACTCATGGGGCAAAGCACTATTTACTGAAATATTTCATATAGTGCCTTCATTTTCCCTGGTGATTCTTTCACAGGCATTTCAGGCATTGTTCCTTTTGACAAAAAAGCAGCATGAAAGACTGGTACAATGCTTTCTCAGCCTAGCTCAAGGCTGGCACACTAGAGGGTTGCCTAGCTGGTAGCTCCTCGTCAGTGCACCAGATCCAGTCTCACAGTCAGAAAGTACCACATAATACACTTAGCAGACAGAGCTTTGTAAGCAGGATCAGTTTCATAGTATCTTCCTCCTCTCTGCATCTCTTCCCCTAAAGGCTTTTTTTGTTGATTTTACAGTACAAGCTGCTACTTACCGGAACATAGATTCCCCCAATGAGGAAAGATACTCCAGAAAAATTTCTTCTGTGACTTCAGTGTTCCCCAGGTCAACAACTGTGTCTGGAGGTCCAAGAAGTGTCCCTCCCTGTAAAAATTAACAGCCAGAAGACAATGGTAAGTGGACAGTGAATTACTTTGAAGGACTCTACTGACTCGAGCTGTCATGGCTTGTCCAGGCACAAAAGAAAGTACTTTAGGTATATTTGTCAAACAAAAAGCCCTGCTGGCCTCTCCTGTTCTGGGAGCATGTTATTTCATGTTTGGGAGCATGCAAGTTGCATGTTACTTCTCATTCTCTGAAACGTATGCAAATGCAACTTACATTTCAGCTCGTATACTTGGCTCTTTATGCTGAAAGCTGTAGCCTATGGCAAAATTCTGCTTTAGAAGAATGGTCCACCAGTTTTGCCTCTCCAAGAGCAGAAAAGTCTGTCAAAGCATCATGATTTTATTATTTGAGATTTAACAAGGATGTCTTGAGTTGCCATGTCAGCACATAAATGCCTCTGATTCAGAATTTGACAAGGCATCACTCTGGCAATGCAGCTGCAGAAGGTGTGGTGGATAGATAGATTCTCTCAGCAGAAGCAACTCCCAACCTGTATTTATTTGGGCTTAAACCTGCTGTCCATGCTCCGTTTTCCTCCGATGCCCTCGGAAACCATGGCAAGCAGCCATATGTGGCTGAATTCAGAAGCCTCTTGCTGCTTTCTTATAAGACAGTGTCACAAGCAATTCTGATCATGTAACCCTATGACAAAATTATCAGAAATGGAAGTTTAACTTACAGGTGCACAGCTGGAAATTCCTCCACTGCCATAGAAGAACTCGTCCTTATGGACTATTATGGAGGTGTGCCTGCCACAGAGAACAAAACCACAGGTGAAACAAAGGAAATATTTAACCTAGCATATAAATCACTGGTAAATTTATGTGCTCAAAGACAATATGAAGTGAACAACTGAAAGAAAAAAGGTCAATGTGCTGTGATCTGCTAGGACATGATATGGAAGCAGTGATTATCAAGCCTATTGTAATACTGTAAGTGGTTGGGAAAGAACAGGCGTAGTTACGTGCGCAAGCATGAAGGAGCATAGGAAGAAGGGAACTTCCCCACCAGCATGAGATCTCCAGCATCCTCTTTCAGGTAAATGGTTGAGGGTAAATTCACAGACATGGAGAGACAGAGCTATCCCTGCTACCGCACTGACAGAAGTGCAGGTCTGACATACACTGACTGAGAAGGTCAGACAATCACTGGACATGGATCAATAGAGAGGAAAATGGCAGCTTTGGGAACATGTGTTTGCCTTAGAACAAACAAACAAACAAAACCAAACCCAAAACCAACCAGCAACCACCCTCTTGATATGAATTACAGCAAATTGGGTGTGTTTTGTAACAAAATGTAGCCACTGCTTTTATGCGCCAGAATGCCTGATTTTGTAATACCTACTTCCCACCTAAAAGTGCTTGAGACAAAGGCAATATCCTACCCTTGAAAAAGTGTATAAGTGCATTAAAATGCAACAACTACTACCAACAAGTTTTTTCATGGAGTCCACTGAGCTTTGGATGGAGAAGTTCAACCAGCAACGGACTGTATGTCATTTTACTGTCAATCTGTATTCAGCCAGCAGAAGTGCCTTGGTCTCTCTTCAGCACCAAAGTGTTCTTAAGATCTGAAGCATACACAATCTCATACTGAAAGTACTTCCTATACCACATAGTGTTCAGCGCACATTATGCAATTTAAATCTAGACACTTACCATATGCCATCCAGCTGTTTCCCTGTATGCAGAGAAAAGAAGAGTTATTAGCAACATATTTTCCAGATTTCAGCCTACAGTCTGTCAATCACATAGGAATTATGCTTATTACTTCACCATGACAATAATGCCAAAGATTTCATCCCACAGCTGCTTCTAAAGAAAAAGAATGTCTTTCTTTCAAATGAACTACCCGGACCACACTAGGGCTATACTTTTTTCCTCCTGCATGCAGAGGTGGCAATGGCATCTGGCAATGCCAGTGCCTATCTTTCTTAGGCTTTTGTCTATAGAACAAGAAAAAAACCCCACTTTTCCTCAGATTAGCGTCTTCAGTCAGGACCAGAAGAGTTGAATTTTACACAGATTTCGTAATAGCAGGCAGTTAGCCAGCACAGAGTATTTTCAGCCGGTGAAGAGAGATCTGACTTGAACACACGATCTGCGGTCAAAGTCTCTCTAATCTATGCCATGGTTTCCTCCTTTTCCTTCCCTCCCCTGCCCTTTAGAATCACCAGTTTAAGTGGGAGTCAGGTGGGGAGGAGTGCAGGGTTGAAATTTATACAAATTACTGTGCGTTTTGTAGAAGACAGCAGCAAAGACTTGCTTCAGGCACCACTAAACTGATAACATCATTGTGTCTTCTGAAATGCATTTCTAGTTCTCTAGAAGTGGGAAACCTAAAACTCTCTGGGTTCATGGTAGTATCTCAAGATCAAACCTCTCTTCAAAGGGTCACCAGCTGTTACTGCTCTAGGCTCAATTATCTATCATAAGCTAAAGACTTGGCTTCTCTGCTGAAACTGGAAGAGGCCGCTCTTCTGTTGGTGTCTGGCTTCCTCCAAGATACCTGGTGTGCTAGCAGTGATAGGCTACACTCTACTAGTTCCACTTGTCCTGTGGAAAGACACTCTCCAGTCGTGGCACTTGCATCAGTACCACAGCACCAACGACCCACAGGGAGGCAAAGGCACTGTCTTTCCCTTTCTATAGGCAGAGGGGTTTGGGATATTTATCCTCTTACTCCTCCACAGGGCTGCTTGGGTCTGGGAGTGCCAGGAGTGAGCAATGCCACTTCGAAGCAGCAGTAGTTCTTTATGAGTTCTTTCTCTTGGGCAAAACCAACTTTCAGTCATCATCAGGACAGAGTTAACAAAAAAAAAAAAAAAAAAGGGATTTTTGTTGATGAGGATAATCCTGCAAGAGTTCTGAGAAAAGGATGTTTATGTGTCCAAGTAAGGAATAAACGAAAGCACAGAGCGAGATACCTGCTTCAGATGAGGGTCGTAGAACAGCACTGGCAGGGAAAAGGCTGTTGTGACAATAGAGACGCCAGTAGAAGCGAGCACACACAGTTCTGAAGTAGGTGGACTGATTTGTCACTACCATGGATTACAGCCAGGCAGCAAGCATATTCCCTGTCATCCACCTCACAAAAATGTAGGCATGGAGTAGGATGAAGGCCAAAAGATAGTAGCAACGACGAGAGAAGCAAACTGTGTGTTACAACATCTCAGGAGCATTTGCTGCCCCTTCAGTGTACCTACCCCATGCTCTTCTCCTCCTCTGTCCTCTGTCCCTTGCTCCACACCTTCCCCATTAGAGTTTTTGCCTTGTGCTCTAGAGCTGCCAGACACCAGTGGCACTGCAGGCTCATTGGCAACATGCAGGGAGGGTATAGTGCACTGCCTTAACTTCAGCAGCTGGCCTATGATGGGCTCTCCCACGAGAACTTCACGTAATGTTCTGCATATCTGTTAATAGATTATTACATATTCATTCAAAATAAAACACTAGAACTTGAACTTTACCCTTCAGGGCAGAGCAACAAATCATTTCAAAGGCAGCACATACTAGAATTGTATTTGTCCTTTTGTGTGCTCAATGGAAAAAGAACATCTTAATATTTACTTTTATCCTCATTTCCAGCAAACAATGGTGAAAGGCTTTCCACAAAGCTGCCACTTTGCACCTAGATCCGTGTGCGGGTGAAAGAGTTCTAGTAGATGCTGACAATGTCACAGGTGCTGCTGGGAACCTGCTCATGTAATCACAGCACCTGCTTGAAAAGATCATTGCAGCAAAGGCTATCACATACTGGGCTGCTCCAGCCAGACTGCAGCCAGCTGCTCAAGGGGAGGGACTACTCATATTTGACACTTGTGAGACCACATCTGGAATGCCATGTCTACTTTCAGATCTCCTGAGTATAAAAGACACTGACATACTGGGCTGGAGCACTTGCTGTACTGAACAGCAGCAGACAGAACGGGTCTGTTCAGACTCCAGAAGAGAAGGCCAAGAGTCCTTACTGCTGTCTACAACAATCTAATGTGTATGGAGGAAAGGCGCTTTGTTCTACTCAGAGGTGAAAGGCAAGAGGCACTAGATGGAAAAAGGGAAATTCACAACCAGGTGAGAGGAGAAAAAAAAACTACCACGAAGGTCATCAAACCCTGGGGCAGGGATCAGAGTACATGCGTGATTTCCACCGTGGAGATACTTGGAAGTCAGCTGCCTGATGAATCTGCTCCCACAGGATCTACTTTGAGCAGGACTTCCAGAGGTCCTTTTCCACCACTCCAATTCTCTGATTGCATGAACAAAACCCCAGCAGAATTCAGGAAAGAGACTTTGCATTAGATTGCAGTCCAACCCTGGGGGCTCCTCTCTGGCCGCTACGCATAAAATCTTGCTGTAGCCAACAAGAGGCAGCAACTGCCAGGGCAATAACAGCACAGCTCTTGGCAAGTGAAGCTGCCTGTCTTCACAGGACCTGTCTGTCTGGGGCTGCTCAGCTAGGTCAGTTTGTGCCAAGCACTGGTTTGATGATCTTAATAGAGCTGCTGACCTGCTATTTTTGCTTGGCTCCTGTAAGACATTAACCAGGCCATCATGTAAAACACACGCCAGATCCGCAGCACTGATGACAATAAAGCATCCACAGCAGCTCCCCAGCCCGCTGCAAGCAAAACAAAATCCCTTTCTACCACCAGTGGGCTGTGCTTGGTCAGAGGCAGCGCAAGCCTCTCCAATGACAGTGGGGAATCCCATGCCTAAGAAACCTGCCATTATTCACCCCACAAACATCACCAAGAGACATTTAAGACCAAGAACTTTTGGTATGCTCTACAGCTTCCTATGCTACAGAGCTGGCTCTTGTCATCTCAACCCTAAACTGACTGACAGGAATAAATCAATGCCCACCAGCTTCTGAGGAACCTGGGCAGCTCCCTTTCTGCTGCTCAGCAGGAACCTCAGTGTTTGTCTGCTGCATCATGTAAGAGGTTCTATACAGACCTTCACCTCCACCATCATCTTCCTCCTGAAATTTTGCCTCTGTTGGTGATCCTCCTGTGTCTTCTTGCCCTTCTCTCAAACTCAGACATTGCACAGAAGAGGTGACAGCTCACAATGCCACTCCTGACAAGCTCATGTAAAGCCATCAGGGCAGCCCTGCACTAAGGAGTCTTTGCCTTCTGCTGGAAATTGTCCACTATATACAAAATACGTTGCAGCCTCTGAAGGCTCGATACACAACATCAGCCCCAACAGCATGACCAAGTGAGAGTCAGCACTGTTCTGTTTCCACAGACAGCTGCCCAAGTGAGAGCATGAGTACTGTATTGCTGCAGCAGTGCTACAGCACAAGTTGTATCCGCCCCTTGCAGTGACACCTTCCAATAATACTGCTTCTGGCAGCACCATCCAGCTTGAAAAAACAGAAGGTCAAGCTTTTGAGGGAGCCTCCCCATCTAATCCTGCAGTGCAACAGAGCTTACATCCCATAGACAATTGAGCACTCTAGACGAAGGGATTGCAAATGCCATCTGGGGTACTGGCAGACATCATCACATTTCAGGCTTATTGCTGCAACACATCAACTCACAAGCTGAGGCTGTCTGTAACTACATAGAAAAATCTGATCCCCCAGTAATTTTGAATAGACCTGCAAAAGCCTTTAAATTGCAGGCATTACTCTTCACTCAATACCCACAGCAAAGCTAATCCAAATGATCCACATGCATATAATATGGAACAGGAATGTACTGTTCCACTGAATGATGGAATGATACTCTTTTGGGCATCTCCTGTTTATCCAGGTAAAACAGAAAGAGCAAGATGACTAAAGACTTTAGATATTTCACATATTATCACAATATGTGAATATTGTGATATTCACAATATTATCACAATAAATATTTCCAGACGGCTGTGGAGCAGGAAAGAGCATTGCAAATTTAGATGTACACACTTAATCATACAGCAACTAATGCAGATGGTCAAGTCACCAGGTTTCAACTGTCCCACAAGTGCAAGCTCAGCCTGAAGCAAATGTGAAGCAATTCAGCTTAATTTGATGTGCTTGCCTTATGAGCTAATGCAAGTTGAGCTACCTTGTGTTTGTCACAGACCACAAAAATAGACATGAAGGTTACTGTGGCACACCTGTTTGTGATGATAGCTTGTCAAGCTTTGGAAATCTCATCACATACTTGATCTTTAGGGGTTTTTTTAATGCCTGATGTGCTTAGATGGATCTCATCTGAAAATACTCAGTATAACTCAGGAGGGGATGCCAATTCAGCATAGATCTGTGTGCTTCAGCATCTCAAAGATTCAATTTGTTTGAATGAGGCAGAGTATCATCTGGCAAGTAAATAAGTTTGAGGGTTTTTTTTTTTCGTTTGCTGTTATTTTACTTTATAACAGCCACAGCTCAAATACTTTCATGGTGCTTATGTGAGCCAGAAACCTAGAGACAAATACAACATTCAAATGCATTAAACAATTCCAGGACCCTCAGCTTAGTCACAGGAATGTGGACAACAAAGTAGTTAGAATTGTTTGTTGTACAACTGATTCAGGAGATTGTCACTGTTAGGATAAGAGGGTATTTTGAAAGAGGCAAGCAAGCCCGTATAATTTTAGGATACAATCAAATGGAATTACTTCCAGGCTTGGATTTATCAGGAAGGCTAAGCAGAAGGAAGATTAGATGCTCACCAATCTATTTTACTGGCACAGTTAATTTCTTAATCTTGAGGGCCACACAATGTACTTTATTCCTGTGCATTTTAAATGTCCAATAAAAGTGGTGTTTGTATATTCATCCAAATTATTAGACTGAAGGGCAGAAGAGTTCTGGGACATGAAGGAATTATATAGGGAGATGGGCCATCCGTCCATCCCTCACGCCCAAGAACACCACCAGTTCCTGAGCTGTAAAATAAAGAAATAACGGGAAGCTTAGTATTTTTAACAACATATCTATGTTCTGCAATGGATATGCAAGCCACCCCAAAAAGCAGTGAACTGTTCTCCCATGGAACTGAAAGCAACAGAAATACCCACTGGCTGACCAAATTATAACAGTACACTGCTTTGCATACTGTTGTAATTTCCTTAGGCAAATCCATTACGATTCCTGCCCTTTTCAAGTGAAAATTATCTGAATTAGTCAAGCACTTTCTCCTATGTGCTACCCAGGGTTCTCAACTGAAGCAAAAATACCCGACAGCCTAATGCAGAGGGAGGAGCCTGCTTCAGTTCCCTTCTCCTTGAGGTGCCTAGAGAGATCAAGAAGTAGGCTAGACTGGGGAAGAAAATGCACTTGATTTTCATGAAATCCCTAGCAAATGCTCTGATGGAATCTCACACTGAAGCAAGTCAAAACTCTTCAGAATGGGTGGAAGAGAGGCAGAGTGATGTGCTCTGTCTGGAAAAAAGGGAACAAAGCAGAATGTACTTCCTTTTAGCAGTTACCTTTTGCCAGGATCCCTTCTGGGCTGTTAAGTCCCTTCAGCTGAATTCACCACTTACATTTCAACCAATACATACTGCCAAGTCAACTCGTTAATTTATACTACCCTCATCCAAAGGTGCTACAGTAAACTAAGGTCCTACCCATTCTGTGAGCCACATGAGCAATAAGTTCTGTTATAGGACAAGAGAACTTCGGGAGGCGCAAGGCATTTTCCTTTAAGCTCATGATGCAATAAATTTGAATCTTCCTTAAAGATTTCTCTGCCCTTGTACATCTACTTCAAAATCAGCACTGCAAGCTGAACTATTCTGTCTTCCTCTGTACCCTCCACAGAATCAGGCAGATTACATTTTCTGTCTTGAAAACAGAAATCTCACTGCACTCAGGTTAACATTTACTATTTTCAGATCATGTAGGTGGACAGACAAATGTAGTCTCTCAGACTGAGAATGGTGGAGAGGGAACAGTACCTGTAGAGAAGATGCATGTAGAGCAACAGCACACAAAAATTAAACACAACACTTCTGATTTCAAAGGCAGTCAAACTGCAATATTTGGTCATGTATACTTTAGAACAGAAATATTCACTGAGAAATACAGGAATCTCACAAAAAAGTGGGAAGAACAAAAAGTGAAGACGAGCCCAAGGGCACGACTATGTCACTCTAAAGCCTGCTATGAACAGTGCTGTATAGCTCTGCCTTCCAGGTTCATCATTCAATAACAACGAAGGAAACTGATACTGAAAAAGTTAGGACAACTTTTAGTAGTGAGAGCTGATCCTTGAATGCTGTACTGACATAATCCACAATACTTCTGAATCCTATTAGCACAACTCAAGATATCATGTGGTGATGCTCTTGCAGGAGTCAGCACCAAAAGAAGGGATGCATCCTACTCTGGCAGTGGGATCTGAGCTGTTTTCGAGCACACTAGGAATTTATTTTAACACGATTATTGTATTTGTTTCTTCTTTCTAAATCATATGTATTTCCATATAGGTGATGTTACAGAATTATCACTCAAAGCTAAAGCACTGTTTCAATAAAACTCAGCATCTACGGGAAGAATACTTGAAGTACAGGTGACAAATGCATGGCACTAAACTATCCAAGAAACCCTTTCCTCTTCAATTTGTGACTTGTTCTGATGAAGTACAGTTTATGGACATCGCTGGCAAAAAAAAAAAAAAAGAAAAAAATAAAACAGCTATTGTCCATCTCAAAGTTGATGTACAGAGAAGTAGCAACAGTTTTTGCTGTCCTTCAAGAAAAAGAAAGCAAGCGGAACATTCTCTCCATCACTTAGCTCGTGGGGAGGTATCTAAAATAATCTGGAGATATGACAGAGCTGGGGGTAAACCACGTAAGAGCCGTAACTTGAAGGAAAAAAGGAACAAACAATGATTTGTTTTACAGACAATTCAGTTGCTGGATCCACACTACCCCAAGCGTTCTGCAGGCTGCACTGTCACTGTGACCACATAGGCCTTGTTGGCCCTGCTCCATGAACACGTCTGAGCTCATCTGGTTACCGGGCAGTATGAGTGACACGTCCCACGCTGCCAAGAGGTGTGCTCAGCTTTGTAAGTTTTCCTTTTCATTACACAGACTCCTCGAAATTTAGCACCAAACTGCATCACAAGCACAAGGTTTTGAAATTGCTGTTTGGATAGCATCAAAAATGAAGTTGTGCACCAAGTGTTTTTATGTAGAAATTCAGAAAGCTAAAAGATCCCAAGATTGAGTTTGTGTAAGAAGAGAGACCTGTGTGAATATTGGCATGGAGACGCACATAGTGACAAACTATTTCTGTACAAGTCTTTGCTTGGATCAACATGTCGAAATAAGAGTGGTAAAAATCTGCTCACCTCAAACACAGGTAAATCATACACACATGTAATTTGTATCTTAAGACATGTAACTCTTAGCACAGGATAAAACACGGCCAGTGTGAATTAACAAGTGAAAAATTACTTCCCTGAGGGCTGCAACAGAAGTGAGTGACCACACAGAATGTTTTGAGGTTAACCAGTACAGGAAGCACCCATCTTCCACAGCTGTTGTTGCTGTACGGCTAACAGAGCACATCCCATTCAATCTCCACAACATTATCTTCTCAACTTCGCAAGCCTATCATTGCCATGTAGGAAACCTCACACTAAAAATTATTTGGACTTTGATTTTAAGCCCGCAGGAAACCACAGAACCTCCTCTTAGTAAAGATGAGTGAAGTGAATGCCAACAAACTGTAAGACAAAATTACACAGAGCCATCTGCTCAGACAACTGCGCCTGTTGAGAACTCTCACTTCACACAGACTGCTGGTCTGATATGGGCCAGAACCTACATGTAACAGGTACAAACCACTTTGTTGCTCTGCTCCTAATTCACGCTTCCAAAACTTCAAGCAAAACCTGTGTTTTTTTCATGCCCCCAGTCCAAGGTTCAACTGGAAATACACACATACTTGATAAGCCACACAACAAGCTCCTGCCAACTCTCTGGAAGGAGAAGGTGGCTTGCTACACATCACAGCTGTGCAATGCCCAACCCAGTCCAGCCTCACCACAACACGAACTCAATAACCTTGTGAACACCAGCAGGCCGCCTTCCAGCTCAGCCTTCCTGCCAAGGAGTCACAGCAGTTGGGATGTCACGAACTGAGCTTTGTCTCACTTCAGGGGCTAAGTAACACTTTCAATTGGCCTTTAGTAAATCATGCCAATGACAGATGGTGGAAAAGTGCCTGGACCCTGTTCACCTGGACCCGCCTTACCGACAAAGCTGGTCCGGCTGACAACGGAGATGGGGATGCTGCAGCTAAAGCTCACACACCAGGCCCTCGAGCAAGACCCACGCTCTCCTAAGCCGTGCTTCAGGCACCGGTCACCGCCGCAGCCCAGTGCCCGCTGCCCACACCCAAGGGAGCTCTTTCCCGGCAGGCCATTCCCTCGGGAGAGCGGTACCGGGCCGGGTTAAGCCACGCCCGGGGCTGCAGCGGGTAATTTCGGCCGTTTCCCGTCCGGACCGCAGCGGTGGGTGGGAGGACACGACCCCGTTGAGGCGGCGGCGGCGGGAGGGGAGGCCCGGGTTGGGCCCTTCGCGGAGGGGGGGACAGTGCAGGTGCCCCCGCCGTGCTCTTACCCAGCATGAGGGGGCTGAGGCGCCGGGCCATGCCCTTGGACAGGTCGTACACATAGAGCTTCACGGGGTGCAGGGCCAGCGGCTCCTCCATGGGGGCGCGGGCACGGCCGCCGGGCGGCACCTGGAGCCCTGACAGACACCTGCCGCCCGGCCAGGTGTCGAGAAGCGGAGGGGAACGGGTAAGGGCGGCCCCCGTACCGGTCTCGCCACCACCGGTCCCGGGTGCGACGGCACCAACGGTGCGGTGACAAACGGAACGGAAAGAGCGATACCGCCTCTGCGCATGCGCGGCAGCCGGCGACCAGCCCGGCTGCCCCGTCACTGCGCCGTTATGCAGCGCCGCGGTTCCGGCCGGGGGCGGGGCTTGGCGAGGGGGCGGAGCCAGAGCTCGGTGGGCGGGGATGGGGAAGTCCCACCCCCTGCTATTGGCTGAGGACTGGCCGGGCGGGCAGAGCTCCCGCCTTCGCTCTCCGCTTCTCAACCAATCCACGCGGAGGGGAGGCGTGGCTTCCCGAGGGAGTTGCAGGGCCATTGGTCAGCGGCTCTATGGGGGGCTGGTCCCGTGGTGACTGGTTGGTTGAGCGTGAGGTGCAGGTGTCCGCGGCTTCGCTGGGCCTGTCGCGGCGCCGGGAGCCATGTCGGATTGGGTGTCTTACTACCGGAGCGAGGGGCCGCGGGAGGAGGAGGAGGAGGAACTAGACGAGGAGAGGGCTGAGGCGGTCGGTAAGGGCTCACCCCTCACCACAGGGGGCAGGCTGGGCCCGCTCCCCTCGGGGGTCAGCGGGTCGAGCGGGCCGCTTCTAAAGCTGTTCTCCTCCCTGTTCCATAGCGGATTACAAGTTCTTAGGTCGGGACAGCCTCATTTTCTTAGTGGATGCGTCCAAAGGCATGTTTGAGCCCGACGGGGACGGCGGGACTCCCTTTGACATGACCATCCAGGTAAGGCTGCTCGGGGAGCCTCGGAGCCCGGGTGATCGCCCTGCCTGGTCTGTTGGTGTAAGGGCTTTCGAGCAGCTCGAGGTTGGAGGATGGCTGTGGGGTTGGATGATCTGATACCCGGTGGGCCGCGTCCAGAGTTGGGTGAGGGAAGCGTGTATAGAATGGGCGATGGATCCGCCTTCAGCATGGATCTTGCTCGTAGAAAGGGTATGCTAATGAAAAAATACCTTAAGGCTGTGAACTGAAAGAGATCTCTACAAAAACAAGAATCCCAAACTCCTTCTCCTGGGGAAACGTAGCTTAACGCATTTGTAGTGGGTCTGTTTGCTAGAGTCTACTTGTATAAAGGCCTAATTGCCAAAGTCAGAACTTTTACACCCTTACTGCAGGTGATTTTCTTCATGCTTTGACCCGTGTGCATGTTTTCTCCTTTCTTTTTTTTTTCCAGTGCATCTGGAGTGTGTACACCAGCAAAATCATTAGTAGTGACAGGGACCTGCTGGGTGTGGTGTTCTATGGCACGGAAAAGAACAAGAACTGTGCAGATTTCAAGCACGTCTATGTTCTTCAGGAGCTGGGTAATCCAGGTAGGGGCAGTAAAGTGGTATGAAAGTCACATAGAAAGATGGAGTAAGGCAATCTGTGTAGCAGCACTGTCAGTAACTGCTCTATCTGGAAATAGCTGTCAGATTAACAAAAAGGTTGCTGTTACTGAGTTGTATTGGGGAGGGGTGGGTTTAGAAGTTTATCGAAAGCATGGAATCTTAGTAGGAGCTTAGCTTTTTCTGTTATAATTGGGTCAGATCCCTTGCCTATGTGTTTTCTTCTATTTTAATGTGGCGGCTCACTTGCTGTGTGCTAAACCTAAGAGGATCTTAACAGAACTCTTGGAGACCCATCATGTGTCTGTCTGCCACACCTCCAAAAAGCATGTGTACCTGCTAAGGTCCCATGCATTCCAGCTGATGGAGAGTATCACAGAATGGCTGAGGTTGGATGTGATTCCTGGAGGTTGTCTTGTCCAACCTTCCTGCTCAAGCACGGTCAGCTAGAACAGATTGTCCAATATATTAATGTGTTTGGTGTGTTCCATCTCATATTTTCAGAGCAAGTTTTGCAGTTCTGGAATTGAGCTCTTCCTTTTCTCAGAATTTTGTAGAATTAATCATAGACTCATAGAATGCCAGGTTGGAAGTGACCTCAAGGATCACCTGATCCAACCTTTCTAGGCAGGCATGAACTAGACTAGATATCCCAGCACCCTGTCTAGCCAAATCTTAGAAGTGTCCAGTGTTGGGGAATCCACCACCTCCCTGGGAGATGATTCCAGTACCTGATTCTTCTCATTGTGACATTTTTTTTTCTCCTGTGTCCAATCAGTATCTCCCCAAGAGTAACTTGTGCCCATTAGCTTTCGTCTTTTCCATCAAACTCCTTATGAAAAGGGAGTCTCCATCTTCTTTGTGGCCACCCTTTATTGTTAATTATTTATTAATTATCCAGCATCTGCTTGAGAATGAGTGCCAGTTGCTGAGTCGGAAAAGATAGGAGGAGTGCAAAGAATGCATGCTAGTGGTTGCAGATTCTCTGACAGCAGTTTTGTGGGTGATTTTGTCTACTAGCTTTTAATAGCAGCATTTATCTCTGAGGAGTTTTGATTTAATTTTCTTAACTAGCAGGCTTAATAACACAAGGGGGTCTCCTGAAAGAATGGTGCCTTGTCCTAGTTTCAGAATTAATTGCAACAGGGACCTGACAAGACTGCTTTAAGTTCTTCTCCTTTTGCTGGCAGCAGGCACCTTAGGCTTCTTGCTCATCCTTTTTTCCTCCTCTGTCCCTGCTTGCCCTTTGCCTTGCCTTAGAGGAAGTAGCTTGGCTGTGCTGATGAAGACAGTGCAGGTGAAAGGCGATGGTTGTTAAAAAGGAAGAAAACTGCGTATTTGCTGCCCCTGGAGAGCAGCATGCTCTGGATAAGAAAGTAATACTGTAGTTAGTATATAGTACATAATTGTGAAAATTTATGCTATTAAATGAGATTTCAAAAGTGCCATAGAATTTGAGTGAAGGACAAAGGAAGCTCTGCAGAATGCAGTAGCTGAAAAAAAACAGCTTGTCTCCCTTTGTAGAATTATGGGAGAAGATGGAGTCTGGTGTTGTACAGATGGGAAAAAGGATTCACATTTGAGCTAGAGTAATCCACAGAGCCTTGAATGTTGCTGTGCTCCATGTGGCGATCTATGGGCTGCATCTAACCTCTAGGTTGATTCTATCTGACATGAGGGGCCAGAGAGCAGGAGGAATTCTCCACCTTCCAATGTGCTGTGGAGATGCAGGATGTATTTCAGGCTCCTCTCCTCTCCCTGGTGGAGCAGCGGTCTGTTGTGCCTCTGCAGTGGGTGCAGTTGCTGCCTTTCCTGCTGAGCACTTGTCCTTTGTAAAGGGTTTGTAATACTCAGATCCCTGCCTGTTTCCTTCCCCCAGCAGGAAGAGCCCCTCATTATTGCTGGGACAGTTGTGTCCTCTTGGCCCTAGTAGGTGTTTTCAGGTGGTAACTGACTCGCAATATTGCAAACATTAGGCTATGCGGAACAATTTTCTCAGGTGGGTGTTGGAAGGGCATTGCCACAAAGGTGTGAGGGGACATTACTCGGATGTCAATTGCAAGGGCCCCTCAGTGCATATTTGGAAGAGTTTGCAGTACTTCTTTCAGTATTTCTAATGTATGTGAATGCTGTTATTCTCCTTAGGTGCAAAGCGTGTCCTAGAGCTGGACCAGTACAAGGGAGACAAAGGACAAATACTTTTCCGTGATACCTTTGGCCACAATGCTGACTATTCACTGGGTGAAGCACTCTGGGCCTGCTCTAATCTCTTCAGTGATGTCCGAGTCAGACTGAGCCACAAAAGGATCATGCTCTTCACCAACGAGGATGATCCTCATGCCAATGACAGTGCTAAAGCCAAGCTGGCCAGGACCAGAGCTAGTGATCTGAGAGACACAGGTCATTATTTTCCCCTTTAACTTCAGGCAGAATAAAAGTGATATATCCTTGCAGCAGATGCTAACTGCATTGCAAGTTTGTGATGGAAAAAGAACATAAAATCATCATAACTGGTGAAGTTTTCTGAAACCTTCCAAATAAGAAATTTGGTATTTAAGCTGAATTAGAAAACTTGCTATCCAATCTGGTATCCAACAGCTAATGTTTGTTTTCTAGGATCTCTTTTTCTACTCTTATAGCATAAATCAGGACTTGAGAAGGCCATGGAAAACAAAGTACTTTATTTCATTGTTCCACCATTTTCCAGGAGGAGAATTGTAACACTAAGTTAACACAAAAGGAAAATCATCTTAATGGCTTCATTTTGGATTAGCTGAAGAACAGCATCCTGAGCTCAGTGACTAGAGAGCAGATGCTTCTTTTATTCAACTATGTATCTGTGGTAACCAGTGCTTTTGAAGTTCAGCAGATGTGCTGGATTTAGAAGCTGTGAGGCTTCCTTAATCCATTAGCTCTTAAAAGTGGGAACACGGAATTTCTGAACTCATTACTTGCATCTGTGCCTGAGAGAGCTGCTTCATACACAGTGTTGTCCAGATTCTTAATTAGGGAGGAAACATTTTCTGTGCTACATTGTTTAGACTGAAGTTGAAGAATATCTTTTGCCTCTTTCCCTAGAAAATTTCCCATTTGGTGCAGATGACAATTTGGAGCTTATTCTTGCTGAAATTCTTTGTGTAAACAGTGAAATCTGAGAATGCTGAGAAATAATGCCAATGTAGGAAAAAAAGCTGGTTTGTGATCCTCCTTCTCCTATCTTTTGCTTTGTTTCTAGGTATCATCCTGGACTTGATGCACTTAAAGAAGCCTGGAGGTTTCGATATCTCTTTGTTCTACAGGGATATAGTAAACATAGCAGAAGATGAGGACCTTGGGATCCAACCTGAGCAGTCAGAGAAACTGGAACATCTCATGAAGAAAGTACGAGCGAAGGAGACCAAGAAACGGACTTTAGCCAGGTTTGTCCCTAGTTATTCTAGATAATATTCTAGAAATAGCCTAGATATTTCATTCAGTGGAGGCACCTGATGCCTTTTTAGACTGCATCTCACCTCCCTCCTCTGGAACAACTGGAATGTAAAGACATCAGTGCTTGCATTCATCAATCTTAATTCCTTAGGCCAAGATTGGTGTTTCTTCCCTAGCTTGCAAGGATATTCATCTTTGGTGGATGAGAAGAGCGGAGATTGAAGCGTGGCTGCCTTTTTTCCTCTGTGTGACGTCTTCTATATTGAGCTTGTCCAGGCTGATCGTTTTTTTAAAAAATGACATCATTGACAAGTAAAATACAAAAAAATCTGCAACATGTGCCATAGTTTGTAGCGAAATCTGGTTGAAATGAGGCTCTTCTTACTGGTGTTAACTCAGAAAAAGTCCCTCAATAGGAATAGTAGGTATTTTGGCCTATTATGAAACAGTTCTATGTGGCTAGTCTGTCTAGGCACTTGGTATGGATTCACATAACCTTGATATTTCTGATCTCCTACTGTAAGATTAAAGATACTTTCAGAGAGATTAGAGGGATCTTGGCAAAGCAGATAGTATTTTTGGAACCATGCACTCCGTAACAGTTGTGTTCTTAAATGAGTCAGTTCGTAGCAGAATGATGTGAAAGCACAGCAAGGGAGTGAGCTTCCCTTGACAGCCTAGTGAGTTTTTTAAATGCATATTAAAAATCCCAACCTGAGCTGTTGTCCCTGGCATTCTTGCTCAGATACATGTGATTTTTGGGGGAGGAGGGGGGGGGGCAGAGAAAATAAGTTATCTGAGGAGATTACTTTCTTTTGCAAGTGAACTTTCAGAAGCCTCAAGTCTGTATCTGCTTTTTTACACAGGTTAAATCTGTATCTGAACAAAGATCTGTCACTTTCTGTTGGTGTTTACAACCTTCTTCGCAAAGCTTACAAGCCCTATCCAGTGAAGCTGTATCGGGAAACTAATGAACTGGTTAAAATAAAAACAAGGATGTTTAATGCGAAAACAGGCAGCTTGCTCCTGCCTAGTGACACAAAAAGGGCTCAGGTAATGTATTTATTATGTGCCTGCTTTTTCCTGTGATGGGGGAGAAGAGATGCTGATTATCTTGCTGCTTTTGGCTGTGTTTCACTTTCAAGATCAGATGCAGAAATATTTACATCTGTATGCCCCTGAGGACAGCCTGTTCACTTTGTCAGCTATGTGTGAAAACAGGCAAAGAAAGCTGGGGCTGTTCAGCCTGGAGAAGAGAAGGCTGCGTGGAGACCTCATAGCAGCCTTCCAGTATCTGAAGGGGCCTACAAGGATGCTGGTGAGGGACTCTTCATCAGGAACTGTAGTGATAGGACAAGGGGTGATGGGTTTAAACAGGGGAAGTTCAGGTTAGATATAAGGAAGAAGTTCTTTACTGTAAGGGTGGTGAGGCGCTGGAATGGGTTGCCCAGGGATTCATGCTTCATCCCTGGCAGTGTTCAAGGCCAGGCTGGACAGAGCCTTAGGCGACATGGTCTTGTATGAGGTGTCCCTGCCCATGACAGGGGGGTTGGAACTGTATGATCTTAAGGTCCTTTCCAACCAAAACTCTTCTATAGTTCTATGCAGAGTAAGAGTGAGTTGTTTCTCTAGCATGGCTGTCAAGAGAAAGCGTAGCCACTAGTGGAAATGTGCTTAGAGACACAGGTCATTTCTTTCTGTAAGGCAGAAACAGGCTGTCAGAGCTTGACCCTATGTGGCCTCATGCTTTCACTACTCATTTTGCTTTTGGATTCACTAGGAACAGATTTTGGGCATTTTATTGAACAGACAAGTGTGACTCATAGGAGGTGGGGGAGTGTTGGAGCTTTTTTCCAAACAAGAACAAAAAAGGGTGTATTACCTTTGGTTTTTTTGTTATTTTATTCTTTGCTTTGTGTTTCTGCTTGATTGGCTGATGTAGATTAAATGTCACATTCTATTCAGGCATGGCCTTATTTCAAAGCAGAATATACAGTTGCTAGGTATATTGTCACAAGTGCACAAGTATGTCCTTTCATGCCAGAGGCTCTTAAAGTTGTTGTCTTAAGATAAGTATTAAGTTTGTTTATGCTGGACATTAACTTCTTCAAATAAAGTACAGGAGATGAGAAAAAAGCAGAGCATTAAGCTGTAATGTCTAACTTCAGTAGCTGGACTACAATATGTTTTTGTGACCTATCAAAAGCATTGTTCCTTGGTCGCTGTTTCTGCCAGGAGTAGATAGCTGATGTGCATCTGCTGAAGCAAGTGTAGAATCAGACAGCGCCTCTGAAAATGTCTGGTCCAACCCAGCCTAGAGCAAGACTCGCAAAGCCAGATCAGGTTTGTTTGGGGCAGCTCTGAAGAACTCCAAGGAACGGACATGGCCTCTCTGTGCCAGGGCTTAACCATCGTCTTAGGAAAGTGCATTTTGCTGATGTCCAGGTGGAATTTCCCTTGGGGTGATGGTCACAGACTGAGGCTTGCCACTTCTGTATGCGCTAATGATGAGACTTTCCTCTGTCTTGTTTGAAATCCTTTTTTCAGTAGTGGAAGACAGCAGTTGCATCCTCTTCCTGCTCCCTCCCCCTGCAAGTTTTTTTATGCTGCCAGCACTACTATCTGCTCTTCCCTGTTTTAGACATATGGAAACCGCCAGATTGTGCTGGAGAAAGAGGAAACAGAAGAATTAAGACGGTTTGGTTCTCCAGGCTTGTATCTGATTGGCTTCAAACCACTGTCAATGCTGAAGCAGCATCACCATATCAGGCCCTCCCAGTTCATCTATCCTGAGGAGTCGCTAATAAATGGTAAGTAAAGATGGCAAGAGAAGATTCAGCACCTTGCATTAGGGTAACCAGCTGATTCATAGTGGTTTTGAGCCATTGGGGATTAAGTGTAAAATCTTTGTCTGATATAAAAGCTTGCTAATGCTGAAAAGTATGGAGTTTACTGTTACTGATCCTCTCAGCTACAGATTAATTCTTGTTTTCTTCAGTAGCAGAAGAGCTGTTTGGATTTCGTGTTTTCATCCATCATGATAAGCAGCTAATCAAACTATGCAGATGTAGTCCCAGAATATTTGGTTTTGTCATTCGTGGAAGTGAAGGATCCTAGTACCTGAATAGAAGGCAAAGGTGGTTTAAAAAAAAAACAACAACCAAACAAAAATCAAACCCCAAACCAGTGAAGATACTTGCTGGTTTTAAGTCTATATCAGCTCAAAGTGAAAACAATACTCAAGAAGTACGGTTGAATTAACAGCACTTTATGGGCTTGCGAAGAGAGGAGAGGATGCTTAGGACTGCTTTTTCTCCCCTTTTTACGTGTGCATGTAAGTCTGCATATTGAGAAATATAGTATTAATGCATCCCAGACTTCAGTAGTAAAGAAAAAATTCTAGCTCCTCAATCTGCTGGTGGATAGAGGGGGCTGAGTTGTGACCAGATACTTTGTGGTGGCTGACTAAAAATCTTTACACTAGCTTCTCCAGCTTGTCAGGTTCCTGAATCAAACACCTCACTTATATGTCAGTCTTTTCTTGACCACCCAATACGGTAAAATACAAAGCAAATAAATGTGTGCATCAAGAGAGGAATACTGCAGTCTGAATTCTTAGCGCTACTTCTACAAAGGTTCTATGATGTGCTGCTACTATGATGTCTCACCAGAAGAGAAAGAGGCTTTTTAGATACCTGTTTACAACTTTAAATTGTATTTGATAGCTCAGATGCTCATGATTTCATTTCTTTCACCAGATTTCTCACTGCTGCGGTCAGGATCAGCACTAATGTCATTTTTGAGGGCTCTCCCTTCCAAAAGTTGGTTTTTACCTCTCCAATATTTCAACCACTTCAAAGAAGTCACAGGTTTTAAAACTGTAGTGTCTGGGCTCACATTCCTGAACAAAGGAGCAGAGCTGTCAGTCTGACCAGTATAGTCTTTACTTTGCAGGGAGTACAACGCTATTTAATGCCTTACTGATGAAATGCCTGGAGAGGGAAATGATGGTACTGTGCAGATATACTGCCCGGCAGAACATCCCTCCTCGGTTTGTGGCCCTAATTCCCCAGGAGGAAGAGGTAGATGAACAGAAAGTGCAAATAGCTCCTCCAGGTATGGGAAAATATGCTGCCTTTCCCTGCATGATTCAGCTGAGTGCGGAATGGTTAGGGAACAAAGGCAGACTCTTGCTCTTTTGCATTTTCTTACCTCTTTTAAGTGGAAAATCGTCTTCTGGGAGGGTGTAAACTAGGGAAATAACACTGCTTGTGTACAAAGTAAAGCATTTCAGAAATAACATGTGGACACTCACTTAATTTTCACGCAAGCCTTTTATCAAGCTTATATCCAGTGAGAGATGGGGAAGGTGAACAAGTTGATCTCCTTCGTACAAAGCAACTCGCAAGTATGCCACTCTTAGCTATGCATTTAGTTGGAACCTCTTTCAATAAGCCATTAGTGACATTGATTGTATACATTGAGATTGGGATTGAATGTCATGCTGTAGGTACTAGGAAGTGTTACGAATCGCTGTTGTGTACAACAAAACAGCTAGCTAGTTTGGAGTCATCAGACATAGGCAGATAATAAGTATGTTGGTCTTTCCCATACAGAATCATTTTGAGGCTGTGGTTCTGTATAACTGTTCTCTTGCTCCCTCTCTTCTGTGTAGGCTTCCACATCATCTTCCTCCCATATGCAGATGACAAGCGGAAGGTTGATTTCACAGAAAAGGTGCCAGCCAGTCAAGAGCAGGTGGACAAAATGAAGGAAATAGTTCAAAAACTCCGTTTCAGATACAGGTGCGTGGAGATAAATAGCATGCAGGGGGTAGCATGGGGAGGAGAGCACAACGCTCTTTGCTCTTTTGCACACATTGTTCAGCTGTGGTGTCCACGAGATGAGACTTTGATGTATTTTGGTGCAAATTGCTTCCCTTTGCAGTAGCTTTGTCCAAACTTTATTCTTAATAATTTTGAATACCCAGGCACCACATGCTTTATGTAGCACATTCTGGAGTTCTTTACAGAATTGCTCTTGTTCTCTAGGCTGTTGTCATTTGTTGCAGAGGTATTGCATTTTATTGTGGTTCTGCTAATCTATTGCAGATCAGACTGGGATTGTTTAAATTACAGCACTTTAGAGGCAATAGTTGGGCTGTTTTTGTTACAGCAAGGATACATTTTATGAAGTGCTTTAATGGGAGATCCTTTCCTAGGTATGTAGAAAGTAGGATAGCTGTTACTAAAGTAGAATACCACTGTCTCCATTTCTCTCACACAGCTTTCTAATGGGTTTGATGCATGACAGGGTAGTGATTCAGCAGGTAAATTGAAAAGAGGAAAAAGCAGTTCTGATGAGATGGATTGTCTGAGGAGAAAGAGGGTAGTTTTACTTGAAAGAAGTTGGGGGTAGATCTTACATGTCTGTATTCTTGGCTGATGTTTTGGGGGATTCTTGACAGGATTGACAGCTTTGAGAACCCAGTTTTGCAGCAGCACTTCCGGAATCTGGAGGCTTTGGCGCTAGATATGCTCGAACCAGAACAAGCTGAGGATCTTACAAGTGAGAATTATTGGTGGGTGCAAAGGGAGGTGGGGTAGAGGGCTCTTGAATTAGTTCAAAGTCAGAGATGTGCTACTAGAAACCCAAAAGTCTTTTAAAAATATTTCAGTTGTGTGCAGTTCCAAGATGGAGAATTCTGGATGTGTCCATTCTGAAATTTTGAAACCTTACTTTCTAATGCTGTCACTTTCAAGGGAAAGGAAAAATTGTTCACTTTACCCTCCAAAATGAAAATTGATTCACCTTTTCTCTGTGGTGACAGGAGTTTTTTCATAAATTCCTTTCTTCAAGAATCTAATTCATGTTTCACTCTGATAAATGGACAGAATTCCTGAGAGAATTGTTCTGTAGGAGGCAGTGATGCCACCTTATGGCTGTGAGAGTTCTTAGGTAAGAGTGTCTTAATAAAGGGTAAGAATCCTATTCCTGAAGGAGAAACTCCTTTTTTAAAACGATGTTGTACTCCAGGAACAGTGTTAGAGTGACTACTTGTCCCTTCTGAAGGGGCACCTAACAAATTATCTAGGTTCCTGTGTGAGGTATCATACAGATACATGACAGAAACAAGCTGTTTTGCCTCAAACTACTTGCAGCCTTAGACAGTAACCTGTTGTATTCTAAATATTTAAGATTGGACCTGGGTAACAGTACAAGCAAGTGAGAGATTTTTTTATGACACTTCCAGCGTGTCAGTTTTGTTCTACATATATATCTCTAATTCAGGATATGTGTGAGTCCATTACATAACATATGATACAGACTTTTGATATTATCAAGAGCTGTAAATTTGTCATTTGTGGGTATCATAACATAGGTCTTTGCATTTCACATGCTTGCAAGACACTTGCTAGTTATTACAGAGGCACAATTGTGTTGGTGACAGAATTGTAGAATCACAGAACAGTTTGGATTGGAAGGGACCTTAAAGCTCATCCAGTTCTAACCCCCTGCCATTGGCAGGGACACCTTCCACTAGACCAGGTGACTTCAAGCCCCATTCAACCTGGCCTTGAACACTGCCAGGGATGGGGTATGATGGCTTTGTTTAAAATTTCCTGTCATCACTATGTTTTTTGAGAGAGCAAATCTTTCTTTTTTGCCAGTGCCAAAGGTTGAAGAGATGGACCGCAGGTTGGGCAACCTGGTGGAGGAATTTAAGGAGCTGGTTTATCCCCCTGACTACAATCCCCGTGGGAAGGCTGTAAAGCAAAACGAAGGTAAGTGATGGTGATGCAGACACGCAACATGGTGTCTGTATTCTGTTTAGAAGCCTAAAGTTTTCAGTTCATCTCATAGTTTAAAGAAGCCACTTGTGTGACAGCTCTCCTACTCCTCTCCACAAGGAAGTGGATTTATATCCAGTGGTGGTTTTTAGGGAGTAGAGGAGATTGTGGTATCTAGTTGGAGAACTTGTGGAATGAGAAAGCGCATAGTGAAGTATTGGAAGCAATGTAGGTGAATGACTGCAAATTTATTTTATTTTTTTTTTAATTTTGAGGTGTTTTTTTGTGACAGAGTAGTAAAATTGTTCATGCTTTCAGTTTGTGTTGGTGAGGAAGCAGACTTTTATGCATGGGCTGTTTAGTGAGTCCAGGATGAGCATCTTTAGGGCTAAATGGCTGAGTAACACTGAAGTACATGTGTAGTTTGGGAGTCTATGAAACTCTGCATAAAGTGGGAGTGTCAGTTAGCTGAGCTCCCTGTGGAAGCATTGCATTCTGCTGTCTCAATGAGAATCCCGTAAAAGTTTCATTTTGGGGTGATCTTTCCATCAGAACACAAAGTTTCATACTTGTTTGAAATGACTCCCATCAGTGAAAATCTACATGACTGGCGTAGTGAGTGATACCTGCTTCTTAAAACACAACGTGGAAACTAGGTCTGTGAGCTGTTACAGTACCATGTGCTAGCTGCCATTAACAGTGTTGTGTATAAGGCACATAGATGTCTTTCTATTAAGCAACTTTAAAAACTTGGTGATATTAAAATTTCTCTTTCTAGCTTCTGATGGTCCAGCGAAGAAGAGGCTCAAGGTAGAAATCTCAAAAGATGAGCTGCGGAGCCATGTACAGAACGGCACTCTGGGCAAGTTCACTGTATCTGTTCTGAAGGATGCATGCAAGCTTTATGGGCTGAAGGGTGGGGGGAAGAAGCAGGAGCTCATGGATGCATTAACGGAATACTTTAGCGAGCATTAAGCAGGAGTGAAAGGCCGTGGTTGACTTCAGTCTGCTTAAAATTGTGGTTGTCTTATGTGGATGCTTATGTGTCTGTTTAATCTTGCTGTGGAGAAGGCGACTGAAAGTCGGTGAATCAGGCAGTGGAGGAAGTTTTCATTCTTAGTTGTGAAACATCTTGCAAAGTTGGATTCTGTTCACAGTAGCCAAAGGCAGAATTAAAGTCCCTGCTAACTCAGGTCCCCCACTGAACCACAGTTGTGCCTTCCTTGTTTCTTAATAAAAGTTATTTTGGACTTCTTACTTTGCAACACCGGCTATACCATCTTTGCATCATAACAACACCAAAACTCAGTGTTTTCAGTGTTCAGTGTGAGTAAGAAAAAAGAATGATCTGTGTTAATGGCCCCCTATGAGTTCAAGCAGCCAGTCAGGTCTGTGTGTTAACAGATGGTTTAGATGTGGTCTGTTACTCTCCTACTCTCCAAAACAGCCACTCATTATCAGTACTTGTAATCAGATTGGGTTCTCTTCCACCATTGGCATTACAAGGATTACCAGCAGATCATGAAGGAGAAAATCATTATGGGAAGCAGTTGCCAATCCTTTGGGCAACAAGCCAGCACTTCATGAAGCTGCACAGCCAGGTTTTCCATTTTGAAGTTGTAATAGCAAAAGCTGGTTTTAAAAAGGGGGAAATCCTATTCCCTGGAAGGCTGCAAGCACTTACTATGGTTAAATTACTTAGATGGCACAGAGCTTTTTACCTCTGCAGGTGTTGTTTTGGTCTGTGTAGTGTCAGTGTTCAGGGATTCCTGTTCGGCATGAATTAAGGCAATGTATTGAAGAATTAAGCCATGTATTAAGGTTGTGCCAATGCTGTAGTATGTGGCACATGTATCGGAGCCAGCTCTTGACCACTCAGCCTTTGCACTGTGATCACCCTAGCTGTGCCAGCATGCTGCTCACTTCCACTGCCACAGCTCCTCTCCAAAGAGCAGCTGGCCCCCATTGAGCTCTGCAGCACTGGAGCTATACATAGTCCATTATACTTCCAATCATCCTGCATTATAATAGTTATTTTTAATAAAAAATCTGTCTAAGCGATTGGTTTCCTTTGCCCTTCAGCAAAGAAGTTACTATAAACACTTGTTTTAGCAAGACTTGAAAGCAATAAAACAGTGAGTGTCCTGTGAATTTTCATTCCCCAGCTGCCCTTGTTAACTCGTGGCTTGCTAACCCCCAGGCACAGTATGTACCAGGTTTTGGATGATTGTGGTGTGTTTGTTCTATGTTATTAGATCTTCCCCCTGGCTTTTTGTGTGTGTGTGTGTTAACAACATAAAGCAGAACTTTAACAGGGAAGGCTGCAGAGCAGAAAACTAGACCATTTTGCTTGCTCAAGAATCCTTTATTTCTGCTGCTTATGTGCGTTGTCTTACATCAGCTACCTTGGCAGGGTACAGTAGGATAAATCCTTTGCAAAGTTGTGGTTTGAAGCACTAGTTCAACAGTCAGCATCAGTAGAAGGGAACAGCAGCCTTTCTAAACCTCATACACATGAAAAGGCTGCAAAATCTTTGCATTAAGTTCTCCTCATGAAGGATATAACTGTTACCGGCCATTTACAAAGGTACACAGGCATGATTTGTTCTCAGTGTTCATGAGCTGATTTCATCAGCTTGGGATGTACTTAATAAAGTTATGAAGTTACTGCCTCTATGGAAATGTTAAAGGAGAACTTATCTTCCCTTCTGGTATTGCACCTATTGGTCTTTCCACACTAGCTTTAGCACCCTGCAGTAGAAGGCAGGTTTGCTATGATCTATTTCAATGCAGAGGTTCAGGCTTTTCTCCTTAGAGCAGTAAGTGGATTTTGTTACACAATATGCATTTAACTAAAGGTAGCTCCATAAAACCACTATTAACCCAGAAGGCAGGTGGTGTTTCACACTTTTCCAGAGCATGGGATTATCTGGCATTCTCTTCTTGAGACACAGGTTATCTGAAAAATTATTTGCTCCCTCTTGTCTCAGACTCATGACTTACAGGGTTCATCTCCAGTTGTGTGACTGCAGTACAATAGCTGCCCTAAAAGCAGTATCTTTTATGGCCACGTGTAGGGTATTGTCAGCCCCAGCAGGCCTCTCTCTGCCTTGTTTTGTACTTGAATGCCCCAGGAAGCCCAAGCTCATTGATACTGTCCAAGAAACAAACCCATCAAACTGAAGGAGTATGAACTACAGCACTGCATTAGCCTGTAGGCAGTCTCTGAGCAGTTTAGCTTTACAAGTAGGAACACGTCAGTTAGCTGCAAATGCTTCCCCAAGGGAATAACAGTAATGTTTAGCTTTGTCAGCAATTTTATTTTTCTTAAAAAGTCAATATTTAAAAATAAGTGAAATAAAGAGATTTCGTCCTGTGCACTGCCATATGATTTCTGCTCCCCATACACCTCTTACAGCAGTCTCTTGCCTGGTTTCAAGATGGGTTGTGCTATGTGTACTGATCTTGGCTCCGTCCACTGCTACACAGTAGCCACTGCCTGCCTTACAGGTGGTGTACACTGCTCCATGGTGTAAAGCAACAGCTCCACAGGGAACCAAACCAGCACATCTTGTCCTCAGGCTAAACCATTCAGAACCAATTACTCACACCTGTTGGAGGCTGAAGCTTAGCAGAAGTACTGCAACGCAGAGGAAGTTAATGGGTGGGTTAGAAAAAGCCCTGAGCAGGCAGATGTGGAGATAAAGGAAGGATTTCTTTTTTTTCCCCCCGTTCTTTTAAACATCAAACTGAAAATACAGTTGTACAATCACTTTTCAAGAAGTAATACAATAAGTATGTTGGAATAATGGAAAGGGCTGGGGAGAAGAGGCAGAAACACTTAAGAATTAAGCCTCATTAAACAAAAAAATATGGCATTTTGAAATGAAAAACTGATATCAAAACTATGATCTCAACCAAAGGTAGACATCAATTCTCCCAACTCCAACTTTCCTATTCCACACATTTAAACTCATGAGCATTTAGACCAACAGTCTTTCTATAGCTTGCTGGACAGACTGGATCTGAGGCTTTAGCTGTGACCCCTCCTTGATGGTGATGGAGCAGGCAATGACAGGCCGGGAAACACCGCACGCCCGGCCCAGGGCTTGCTTGGAGCGCACAAACACATAAGGTACGTTCTTGTCCTCACAGAGAAGAGGGAGGTGCAGGATGATCTCCAAGGGCTCCGCATCTGCTGCCATCACAATGAACTCTGCGATCCCTCGGTTCAGTGTTTTGGTGGCTGTAAAAGAGACTGGAGTAAGTCTAGGTCCTTCTGGAAAGCACATGTAGTGAAAAATAACTTCAGGAGATGCAGAAATTGGCACGAGCAAGGAGATCTAATGGTACCATGAGGACAGGCCAGAGGAAGGTGGCAGCTGTAGGGCCAAAGGGGTTGTTTAGCCTGGAGAAGAGGGTGCTGAGGTGGAAGCGAGGGAGACACAGCTGCTGTCTTCAACTACTTCAAGGGGACTGCAGAGAAGACAAAGCCTGACTGTTCTCACAAGCGCGCAGTGAAAAGGACGAGTTGCAGACTGCTGCCTGAAGATGATTCTGGCAACGTGCTGGAATTTTATATTCACACACACCTCCATGGGGGTTTAAGCCATGGGAAATGGGTCTCAAGAGATTGTTTCTATCCATAGGGACTGCTGGTTTAGAAGTCTAGACAAAACTGCAAGCAGCCTGATCCAGCTGTGAAAGGAGCCACTTTCTGAGCAGGCTGCACTACAGGTACCCTCAAACACAGATCTTTCTTATGATTCTGAACTGGCCAAGCATCTGGTAATCCCAGTGCCACACACTGAAGTACCCATGATCACAGGGGACACACCAGGAACACAGCTTGGGCATCTACCAGAACTGCATATAAGTGCTGAAGAGATTTCAGCTTAGTTCTGTCCCAGAATATTGCTTAAGCATGACAAAAGGACAAGGAAGGAGACAGACACTTGGAAGAGCCAGACCTATATAAAGTTAGGGGTCCACAGCTAGAGAGAAAAGCCACTCTCTAGCCAGAACTTCTTGCAAAATCCTTGAGATGATTTCCAGCACCCTCTGCAACACACAGGTCTCACCTTCATTTGCTCCCTTGCGTAGCTGCTTATAGTTGCAGGACTGCTGCACAAGATCCAGTAGCGTTTTGGTGAGCTGTGCATCAGCCAGCGGGTAAGCTTTGGGGTTCACTTCTGCTTCACTCTACAGAAAGGCAAAAGAGTAACATTAGGAGCAAAAGGGACCTTGTTCGGAACAACACTACATAGGCATTGTGTCCACCACATGTATTGACTACTGGAGTCACATCACTATTCTCATCTGTTGTACACATACACTAAAAATCCCACTGCGTTTTATTTCTAAAGAGGAATTTCTCTGGGATTCCAAGAATGTCTTCATTCACACAGCCAGCTTACACCTAATAAACTAGCAGCAGCGAACGTAATTGCAGGGCAGTCATCAGGCATTTACTACTACGGATACTATATAAAATGAAGCATTTCATTGCACGAATTAACAAGCTCGGGCACGAATGTTAAGGAAATCCCGAGAGAGCACGTACCGGGTTGATTTCTGCCAATTACACACGTCTGCTAACAGAACATCTATGGCACAGCGGAAAGGAAACGAGGCCACAGGCGGCATTAAAGCCCAGCACCGCCGTAACGGCAACCCCTCAGCTCCCACCGC
The DNA here is from genome assembly GCA_039720435.1 of Amazona ochrocephala. NCBI lineage: Eukaryota > Metazoa > Chordata > Aves > Psittaciformes > Psittacidae > Amazona > Amazona ochrocephala. The sequence goes on from CM077880.1 coordinate 82,366,964, forward strand.
TGCGCCCACGCGGCTGCCGCCCTGCCCGCCCGCCCAGCATATGCTCCCGCACCCCGGGTGCCCCAGCACAGCCAGCCCCCCTCAACACCCTGGCTTCCTCCCTGCGGGGAGACCCGCACCCGACCGCGGCCTCCACGTGCTCGCCGCCCCGCAGCCGGGGACGCGCCGTCCTGCTTCCCCAGGCACCCCGGCGCGGCTCCCCCGGAGGAGGATGACAAGGCGGAGGCCGGCGCCGGGCCCCACTCACCATGGCCGCGGCCTGGGCGGTGCGGTGCGGCACAGCACGGCACAGCACGGCACAGCACGATCGCTCCTCTCGGCCCGAGCGCGCGGGGCGGAAGCGGAGCTGCGCCGCCGGAAGCCAGGCGGCCGGGGGGCGGGTCGAGCGGGAGGGGTCCGCTGTGCCCCGGTTCTACTCCGCAGCCGTGAGCGCCGCTGTAACACTCGGCGCAGCCGGCGGCGCGCTGAGGCGATGGCGGCGGGGTGCGCGCGGCCCGGCGGCGGTCACGGCGCTCGCTGGTCGCTGCCCCTCCGCCCGCCGCTCTGCCTCGCCTGCGCTGTGGAGACCCTGGGAGACGGCAGCGCCTCGGTGGGCAGCGCCCGCCCCGCCGCCGGGCGTTGGCTTGGGGGCACCCCCTTTCCCCTCAGCAGCCGCCACTCGGCTCTGGGCTCAGCCCTCTTCAGAGCCGAGTCTGAGGGTGGCCAAGCGTTGCCGTGGCGCTAGGCCAGGGGTGTCACCGCGGGTCCCGGGCCCTGTGGCACTCTCCTTGTCTCCCTCGGGGTGTGGGAGCAGCGGGTGGCCCAGGCCCAAGAGCTGACGGTGGTTGTTTCTTGATCCGTAGCTGGTGCGCAAGAGGCACGTCCTCTCCCGTCTGCAAGATGCCCTGGCCTGGCAGGCGCTGCCGGTCATCCAGCTGCTGACTTCCGACGAGAGGGTCTGCGTTCATTTGATAGGAAGGCTCTTTGGTAAGAGCTCTGCTGTGGCCTCATGCAGCAGCGGGGAGAAGGCTAAAATCCTCTTCTGTGAATAGGTACATACATGCGAAGCTTCTCCACATTTAGAAACAAAAAGAACCCAACCCCAAACCAAAAGAGTATTGAGGAACCCAATTCTGTACTTCTGCCATTCTGTGTTAGGTGTGTTACGAGCTGCTTGTGGAAATCTGCCTGTAATTTGGTTAGAATAGTTAATAAACATCCTTCTTCCCCAAGGAGCAGCGTTGGCATGTTCGTAAAGCTCTTGCAGTTTTCCGAAGCATCTTGTAAAGTCTTTCTGAAGAACAAAGGGAGTGTGTGGTGCATGGCTCTTCCCTGAATGCCCTCCATTCTGGTCTCATTGCCTCAGTGCTCCCATCTTGCTGAGCTGTGGCTTACATGAAGGTTCACACAGAAATGAAAGTATGAGCTTAAAAGGGTGTTGCAGGATTTAATATCAAATTAAGTGCAAAATATAAATCTACGTAGTGATATTTTGTTCACACCATCACTTCACGTCTGTAGGAATCCTGGTAGCAGCCGGACTGCAATAGCTGCTTCCTTCTGCTGGTCAGCCCCGCAGCAGAACAGCATTCTGCGGGATACCAGAACATGCCTTTCCAGTGACGGTTTCAGTGAGCTTGAACGTCTCCTGCTGGTTTCTGTTTGCGTAGCAGTGCTGTGGGAACGGTCTTTGAAACGTTGTCTAAAACCTTGATGGAAAAGAAATAATGGTCTAAGTGAAGGAACAGTAAGGAGGAAGAGAAGGGTGGAGGGTATGAATGTGAGTGCCTTCAAGGAGCAAATGTACTGGATTCCTTTAATTCCACGATTTCATTTCTGCATCACAGCTAATTCTTGTTCGTTGGGAAAAGTGACTTACAAGCCCCTTGCCTTGATGCACTGAATAACTCAGTGTTTTCCTGGTTGATTTCCCAGCACAGAATATGCTGTGCATGTTTTGGAAGCAGCTTTGTTAGAACTTTGTGCAGGTTTACAACAAATGTAAATCTGTTGCACAAATTTTGATAGAGTGCTGTCTGTGCACATAATCCTGCACAGATGTGGAGGGCTTATGGCCAATTCAGTCCTATGCTGTATGACCCTAACACGAAATACCCCAGAAGCTGTGCTTGCATTTCAATCCTCTTGTTTGCTTTTAAGTATTAGTTATCTCTCTCTTTGAGAAGGTTGGTTTGGGGACAGCTTGAAGGTTTTACTCTAGTTGGTGTAAATCCTAGAGCGGTTGGAATCCCCAGTCTAAGCTTGGGGCTACAAACAGTGATGTGTATTTTAGACAGAGCTGAGTTGAACCAAAGTTCATTTGGTGCAAGAGCGTAAGAGGGACCATCAAAAGTTTGACCAATGCTGTAGAGGAATTATTAATAGTAAATTCAGGGAAATACGTTTGTTTCTGGAGAGAGCATATTGGGATAAGCACAGGCAGAAGAAAGAGGGTTGAAAAAACAGGTGTAGTGTCGAGTGTTACATATGAGAAGATGGTGAATTTCAAGTAAGCCTGGATTTTATGCAGCTGTTATTGCAGTGTTCACTAATGCTGCGTGCAAATCCTTTCCAAAGTGAAAGGAAGTTACTGAGGACAAGGCAGATGAGACAGGGAATAAGTAATTTCATCTGTAGTGTCATAACATTGCTTTAGTTGGTCACATTTCTGAGAGGTCATTGGGTCTCCAGGGGGAGGTACTTTGATGGGATATGTTGAAACAAGGGGTTTGGTGTGGCAAAAGTGGGGGTCTGAACCAGATGCCTGATGCTGTAGGTACCTGAAGTTGGAAGGAGTTGGGAGGCAGAGTTTCTCACCGGTTGTGGTATATTGGAGTGAGACAGTGGCTTAATATATCCAATTTTCATACAAATTACTTGTGAAGTGATGCCTTCACGTTCAATTTAACATTGGAATAGCTTCCATATGCTTTAAACCTGATGTTCAAATTTGGTCTCAAGATTTTCAGTGCTGTGGAGGGAGAAGACTGTTCATGGTAATACATATGAATGGAAGATTGAAAGGAAAACTCACAGCTGGGCTCAAACTTCTGTCATTCGGTAGTGTTTCAGATGTGTGATACTGGATACACGCAGTGAGACGTGGGGATGGTAGTAGCAGTTACATATTTACTTTGATAGGTGGAGCCATTGACTTCAACTCTAAAGTACATAAAAAATCAGCAGGAGAATGGAATGCTTTCATGCCCGTGTGTCCCTGAGAGTATCCCCCTTCCTCTGACAAAGTCAGGCTGGTGTTGCGTGAAGTGGGGGAAACAAAACGTTTTTTGTGATTCTGAAAACAATCCGCAGCAATCTTTTTACAAGAAGGCATTATGGCACCAATGATCACAAGCAGGAGTGAGTTCCCTGACTGATTGTGGCTTATCTTTTAGGGATGTTGCATACTGTGGAAGACAGCAGTGCCCTGGACCTGTTCGTAGAAGGTGAGAAGCAGATGCCACATCTTAGTTACTGGCAGTTTGTGAAGGAAAGCTCTATCTTGTCTGATAATTATAGTGAGATGCTCAGCTTCTACACGGCTTGAACTAGGAAAATCATCTGTTTTCTATTAACTCAGCAGTGATTAGCAGACTGTTCCAGGGGAGTGTGTGCATGTTTAAATACTTCGCATTTCTCTCATTGGTAGTGTGTGTGCCATGAATTTAGTGTCACATGGGTAACGGTGGTAAACAATGCTTCATCTTTGGACCTAACTGAAGTCTCAAGTCAAATGGAAGTCTTCATGTAGGCTTCAGTGAACTTTGTGATCTACTGCTTTCCCTTGAGGTTTAGCTGTACAGGCTGCAGATCTCCCGTTTGTGAGCAGTCCTTCATTTGAAATCTGAAGGAAATATCTGCAGGGCTGACAGAGGAATCTCTGCAGTCCAGTTTAACCTTGGGCATCTCTGCTGAGTCTAGTGATATTAGCAATGCAGGGATTTCCTCCTTTCATCTTTCCTGGCTGGACAGGGGGCTCCTTCCTTCCAGAGGGGTTTCAGTTTTCAGGCACTTACTTGAAATGGTGCAGAACAGGTAAGAAGCCTTTCTGTCATGTTATCGATCTGTTGAGAGGTGAGTGCTCTCAAAGAGAGGAGTTTTAACTCAGTGTTAGCCAACTCTTGAAAGTTTTCAGAGATTCTGAGAATTCAGGGCAAGAAAGGGCCGATAAACCATATGTAAATCACTTGTCAAGACATGCCTCTGCTGAGATGCTCTTTAGTTAAAGTTGGCCTTCTAGGTAAACCTCCAGTATTGCCCTGGATACATCAAGGGATGGTGAACCCAGCAGTCTGTAGTATTTCTTTTTATGATGTTTTCCTAGAATTCATAACTAGAGTGTGTTTTGCAAATGAGTCATGCCATAAGACAAGATACATCCAGGAGAGCCTTACCAAATCCTATGGAACAATGTTCTGCACGGTGTCTCAGTAAGGGGCCTATTGTCAAAACTTTATCTGCTGAACCTTGAGGTGCCCAGGTTCTAAAAACACCAGAAGAGGAACTTTGCTTCCTGAGCTGGTCCACTTGTATATGTGTGGAGGCAGAGGCAGCCTGCCAGCATCAGGCAATTCCCTCCTGATTTAGTTAGGGAAACCCTGGGTAACGCGTAATCAGTGCCTGGTAAACAGAGTTTCTTGTTGATTCCTCTTACTAGGACAGAGCAGGCAGAGTACTTGAAGTTGCAGTGAACCAAGAATAACAGCCTTTTCTTGATGCTGAGGAGGTGAACAGTACCACAAAGATGACTGCAGCTTTGCTTTCTGGCAAAAGAAATTCTGGGGAGGAATGGCTGATAGACTGCACTGTTGCCTCAGGGGCAGTAGCAACAGGAGGAGGAGCTCTCAGTCTGCATCTAAGGATACTCAGCACTTTCAGTTTTGATATCCCTTTTGGAAAGAGTTGCTTTTAATTTTCACACTGTAGGAAGTCTGCTCTATTCAATTACCAGTTTGGGGTTTTTTTATACTTTTAAGCTGAGGCTTTGTTTTCTTCCCTTCCTGGTTCCTTACATTTATTTAGTATCCTGGTGCTCACTTTGTCACTTGCAGTTCATTTCCATGGGTGGCTTGTAGTGCAGCTTGAACAGGACTACTGAAATGTTGCTGCAGGGAGTTTGGGCTGAGGTATCAGAAGCAATAGCGATGGCAGTACCCTGTTCTGTCAGCAGCTCTGTGCTCGTTTAGTGTCTAAGTTCTTTGCTCACTGGTCTGCTTAAGCTCTGTGGAAGATGAATTGTGAGTGCTCTTGTGTGTGAATTACTGATCCTGTTCTTCTGCCTAGTTCTGGTGCGGCTTGTAGTGGAGCTGAAGTCAGAACAGTACTTTCATTGCATTTTGGATGAAAGCCAGAAAGAGGTCAGTGAAGACGAATTCCCTGTCCTTCCTTTTCAGTCCTTCAGAGGTTGAGGAGATGGGAATGAGTGGCTTTGCAAGGCTGCAGCTGCTGCACTGAGATGCCACCTTCTCTGCAGTGGAATGTCCTAGTGCCAGCTCCCCTGCTGTGATTTTGACCATGTCGGTGTCTTCTCTGGAATTGTCCTGTTATTCCTATTATGCTTTGCAGCCATATGACTTCATGATGCTTGTAAATCCGTGTGGCTTCCTCAGATTCTTCTTTTCCAATCTTATTATTTCAGTGATATGAGGACCTTTACCAGCCTGTGCTGTGGGTTCTCTTCATTCCTAAGTTTGTGATGGTCCCAAGGGATACAAAAAATTGGGAAGTAGCCAGAGTGGTTCATGTGCTCATGTAAGAACTGGAAGGGAGAGGAGGAAAAGAAACAACAAGCTAGAGATTTCTTGGATTAACTAAAAGATATTTTAGAGACTTAGCGGTGTGTTCAGGATTTTTCTGTGGCTTACTCTAGGTGGTGAAGAGGACTGATCTTAGGAAAAGTTCCTATTCTGGAGGATTATTAATCACCAAGAGCTTGCTGGTTTGGGTGCATTTCTGTCTTTGAACTCTGTCCTCACAAGTGAAATATCTTTTTTTTCTCTGTCTCCTCTACAGCTGTGCAAAGCAACTACCATGAGAGGCAGCCTGCCCACGTTCACTCTCTTGGGCAAGCTGGCGGATGCCATCCCAGGCTTTGCTGATATCCTGGTGGTAGAGCACAGTGAGTAATGTGTCATGCACCATGGCAGAGTAATACTCACAGCCCTAATACACATATGCATGCATGAACCCTGTGTGAATTCATGAAGGTCACCCAAGAAGCCTGACCAGAAGTCAGTGGTGTTCAGGTCTTCTGTGTTGCAGGTCAATACCTTCACAGCAGGTTTGTCATTGTGCTTTCAGCCAGCCTGGCAAAAACAGCCTCTGTGAACTGGGGTTTGTGGGTCTGCCTCACAGGCAACATATATATAGCTTTTCTTTCTTTCATCCAGCCCCTGGGGGTATGGTGAGCAAAGCTTAGCTGTTTGTGGGAGTAACTGGGATGATGGATACTCATATTGTGAACCATTTATTACTATACCTCTGCTCAGAGGGACAGATCATGGTAAGCATCTCACTTAGTTGTGGCATCATTAATCTGCACACACCAGTCTGTCCAGTGAACTTTTGCAGGTTTTCAAGAGAAATAGGTGGGTGCTTTCAAAAAATCAGTTCATTGCTGTGAGTGTTTGCCCTTTCTGTTCCTAACACTAGGTAATTTAGTAGATCATCTGCTGATGGGTTTGGCATACCCAAATGAGGGCATAAAGGCTGCTGTCTGCTACTTGTATGGCAAGCTGTACTCCTCCCCTGTCGGCACAGAACGGCTCTCAGCACACTTTGAAGAAAGGCTGTGTGGTATCTTCTTGAATACCTTGGGGAGTGCACAGACAAAGGAGCTGCAGATCAATTGTTTGGGTAAGGCATTGCTGAGAGAAACTGCAAGGTGCAAGGGAAGGCTTAGGATGAGGAAGAAATCTTTGGCTGATTTAGATGCTGTGATGTGGATTGTTCCCAAGAGGAGCTTTTTTTGCTGCTTGTCTGAAGCAGACAATCCTTTCTGTTACTCCACAGCAATCAAACAGACCAGATCTGCTGCTGAACTCCCCTGTTGTCCCTCAAGCCTCACGTTTACCTAGCACTGACTAGTTTTCAGTCTCTTCAGAGCATGCAGTGTGGCCTGGCCTGTCTCAGTTTGATGTTTCATCCTAGGAATCCCTGAGCCCATCCCTCAAAGTTTCTGGATGCAAACACTGTACACAGGCAAGTGGGCTTTGTAGAGCACTGGAATGGAGTCTGGCAAATACAGTCTTCAGATGTGAGGCATCGTGTTGTTTAGGTTAGAAAGCTAATGTGGAAGTGGTGCTTGCTTGCATTTATGCTTCCAACTGCACCTGTCAACTGTTGCTGGGGAGCACGATTTCAGCCTTTCTGACATTGCTTGTTTGTAAACCATCCAGGGAATTCAGTTTTCTTGTAGGAGGTAATCAGGAACTGGATTGCTCCTCAGCTCATTTACTCGGCTACTATAAATGGATGATGATTTCCTTTGAAAGTGGAATTCTATAGCTCAAACAACACCCCTCGTGAATTTGTACTGACATGTACTAATGATTTGCATCAGTACCTATAGCAGTGCTCCACACTTTTTATACTGAGGGCTTTTGTGTGTGTGTTGATATCCTTTAGGTAAACACAGCTGTTTCAGTAAGAGGCCGTGAAAGCAAAAGGGGAAGAGAAATGTCAGTTCTCTAGGAAGTATTTCAGGGAAAATATCTAGTTATTGTTGGGTCACTGACTGTAGGTTGGAGACTAATGCAGGTCAAGAGAACTCCCAGGAAACACTCTAAGGGATGGGTAGTGGAGCACAGAAGATGATGCAAGTAGAATGATCCTACAGTGATGTACCAGTGCACATGCAGGTCTCTGAGAAGGAACAGGAAGCAGGTCAGACCCAGAAAAAACCATTAGCAACAAGGGCTTGCAAGACATGGGGCTCCTGGCAGTATCTGAGGACACAGTGAGAAGCCACTCATTAAGCTCGAAGTGAGCACCTTTGTTAGGAGTGCAGGAAAGGGGATGAAGTTGGCAACAAGTCTTAGGCTGTAAATACTCCTGTGATTATATAATCCTTGCTGTGCCTGGTATGGTGCTCACTCTTTCTCTCCCTTCTGCAGGTTTGCTAAAGGAGCTGCTGAAATCTGACCATTTTGTATCCATTCTTATGAATAATTCAAAGCTGGAGGAGGAGACTGAGAACTCTGACCTTTTAGAAGGGGAAAATCCATTGCCACTTGTTCTCAAAAAGGTGATTGCAGAAGTAGTAGTGAATTGTCAGTAAATGTAAAGACTTTGCTGGCCTGTATTGAGCCTTCATCTGGGTCATTTGAGTGTGCTGTTGCCAACACTAGCAATAGACGCTACAGTGGAAATGGGGACACCCCCATAGATCACCTCATTTTTCATTCCTGCATCCTGGAGGGGACAAGTTTTACTCAGACTTGAGGTCTGATACAGCAATCGCAGTGCCAGCATGACTAAGCATGGGGCAGAGCTATTCTTGCTCATAATCTTCTCTGTTGTGGTTCTCATTTTACATTTTTGGAACGTATTTGGTCCAGTGTTTGATCTTGCCTTAGCAAGTTTAATCTGTGGAATACATACCAAAAGAGAGATCTTAATTTATGTTTTATGTTTTAAAATGTAGAGGAAACTGTTTCTTACTCATATCTGCATAGTTGATTTCCTCTCTCATTTTGAATTTTGTTTCCCAACAGCTTTTATTGACCAGAGATGAGATGTTACAGACAGCAAGTTCTCACTGTATGGCTGCGGTGCTGGTTCACTCTCCCAGCAGATATGCTGCTGCTTTTATCCATGCTGATGTCCCAGGTGAAGAAATGCAGTAGCATCTTATTGTTCATTGGCTAATGTCAAGCACTCCTTGGCTGTTTGTTTTAGGAGTCGGTCTATGAAATCGGCTCCATGAAATCCTCCGATGGCATAATGTGTGTGGTGACCATTTTATACCACTGAAAATGATTGTGATTTAGAATTAGAAATGGAAAGTAAATTTTCAACTGAAACTCCAGAGGCAGCTGCCAACAGGCAGAATGGAGTTTCCACAGCAAGAATTTGATGAGTCCTTCAGGTCAAGGTCCTTCTTGCAGGACCTTAGATACAAGCCAAAACAGACTGGGTTTCCATCATATCCCACTAAATACTGTAAATTTATACAGATTTTGGCCTAGGATTTAGCTTTAGAATGCAGTTTATTATTTCTTTGTAATCCCAAAGGACAGAAATGCTTTCATCTTATAAATTCTTTAGGAGATGTAAAAGTTCTGTGGGAAAAAAAGATCACTGCATCTGTGGTAAAGCTTGCTTTGTGGCTTTTCATTTGTGCCTAAGGCTAGAGCCACAGTTCAGCTCCTGCCTGCTGAGTTTGTGCTGGGAAGATGCCTGCCTGCAGGACTTTGCTCTCCAGTCACCTTGCTTTGAAGGCTAGCATACCCCCCAGCTTCCATTCCACTCTCCATTCCTGCCATTTTATAGTACACCCATTTTCCCTGTGGCTGTTGCTATGTGTATGCGTTTCCTCCTCCTTCCTCTGCTCTGTTCTGGGAGCAGCTATGCCAGGCTGTAGGCAGACTGCCTCTTACCAGGGTGACCTTATTTGCCTGTGTGTCTGTGGGTTTGCAGAATTCCTGTTTGAGTGTCTCTTGTGCAACAGTGAAATTCTCATCTGGTCAGTCTATTGCTGCCTGCTCCTCCTCACTGAAGAGCGCCTTTTCTTCTCAAAGTGTCACACAGTCTATGGTGAGTCATCAACCTTTCTGACAGGGGGACTGCGGTAATACTGTGGGCATGTGTTGTGCCTCTAGCTGAATTTCAGTGCTTTACACACTACCACAATTTCCAGTCAGGATGGATAAAGGACTGAAAACGAGTGCCTATCAGTCAGACATGTTTGTGATGTCCAGCATAGGTTGAATTTCAACATAGCTTTGAACTGTCCTAAAGACAGTTGGGACGGTTCAAAGCCTGCACCCGTTATAATAACCAATTATCATGACTGACGCTACCTGAGTTACTGTTAAGTGTTTTGGTGAACATACTAAGAGTAGATATAGGAAGAAAGGCTAAATTCCTTCCGTTCTTCTGGACTTACCTCCAGCAGTGGAGGCTGGGGCCTATTGTCAGGGAGCTGAGTGAACACTCAGCAGTTTGGGGCAGTTGTTTGTCAGTTGTTTAGAAGAATAATTGTTCAAATCTTCTTATTAAACCTTAATTTTGCTGCCATGCTGGGCTTTGGGGTGTTAAAAGCCCTCTCTGTGACTTCTCTTGAACATGCGCAGGCATTGAATCTCTGATGAGGAGTCTTCAGGATGTCCTGCAGCTGAACAATGTGGAGTTGCACAAACAAGGGCTCCTGCTCTTCACTGAAATCCTGAAGCGGTAAGGGAGTACCCCTGTCAGGCTTGCACCAGCAGAGTGTGGTGCCCCAAAATGGAGGCTGTGATCCTTTTGATTCTTAAGGTTTTCATCTGAGACCAAATATCTACGCCACCAGAGCCTTTGTGTTTAAAAGATGTTGCTGAACAAACGCATCTCCCTTATTCTTGTGATGAAGGACCTGATGGTAGTGTTTGAACTTCCCACCTTGTCCTCTTTGTGCATGCATCCATGAGGATATCTGCCTTTTTCCTGCTTCCTTACCAATCTGGGGTGAGAGTTCTTTCAGCTGTAGACAGAGCAGGAAGGAAGGCGAGGAAGGTCCAGGTGCATGCAAGCAGGCCAGTTCCTGCTTAGTGCATCTCTGTGACAAAACAAAGCATGCAAGTTCAGTGGCTTCTAGTCTTGTATCATCATCTGAGCTAAATTCAAACAGCAAAAGCAAATTCTAGGCTAAAATATTAATGTCTTCTGTCACTTTTTTCCTCCTGTTTTCTGCAAAGGAATAACATGCCCTAGCTTGTTTTTCTTATATGCTTCCTGTTCTTGCTTCTATGATCTTGTTCCTGTCCTGTCATGCTAGGGAAAGAGTCTTGGTTTTGCCACTTAGTTCCCCCAAGAGGGCCCTTGAGCTGGAGTTTTGAAATGTCACAGTCGATTTTGTAGCAAGTGGCAGGGTAAGGAGAAGGAAAAGCAGCAGTGCTAGAACAGTGTGATGATGCCAGTGTGGGATCTGTCAAAAAGAGAAACCAGGATGTGGGAAACACTAATTACAGCATTTGTGCTTGTAAAACAAAGAACACTCTGTGCAATTACTCTCATTTTCTAGCACACCCGTTCTATCTCTCTGAGCTTTGCCTTAGAAATTATGTTTTATTGAAAGCTATCTCATAGTGGAGAAAGGGATCTCATCCTGGAGCCTTTTCCTTGCAGCTGAATTCTCTTGGGTAAGCAAACCCCACACTCTGATGTTGTCCAAACAGGACATGCTGCTCCCCTTCCCAGTATGTCAGGAATGGTGGGTAGCTGCCCCTTGTCTCTCCCAGCACAACTGGTGTGGCCGGCATAGTTTGGGACCCAAAGATGAGAGGTTGCAGGAAACTGTGAGAGTACTGTCCTTCATGCTTTTCGCCCAGGCCCCAAAGACATCATAGTGCACCATATTGCAAGTGGGCTTGTGCCTCTTGAGTGAGTCAGCAAGACTCCTCCATCCCTTCCTCCCTGCATGAGTCAGTGAAGGCTTTTTTTCCTGATGTGTTTGACTTCAGAAGGTCAGCTGCTAAAGAAAAGAACTACAAAGGATTAATAGAATTACAGTGTAAGTGAAACAATTTGCAAGTTCAGTACATCATTTATGGCTTGGGCCAGAGGGTGTTCCTGGTGCTCAAATTCCTTGTCTTGCCCACCTCACAGCTTTTTCTCACAGCAGAATGTGAGGTGATTGCCAAGCTGGGTTTCATCCCACTGAGTGACTAAAAAGAGTGGTTCTGCCTCTGCTCACTTTTTACCTTGTAGCTGGGCTAGCAGTGTAATTCCTACTGAAGTTTATTTTCCCCTCCCATGGAAGCATTTGCTATTCATGGCTTGCTTTAGCCAAACATAGGATCACAGAATGGGTTGGAAAGGACCTTAAGATCATCCTGTTTCAACCCTCCTGCCATGGGCAGGGACACCTCACACTAGACCATGTTGCTCAAAGCCCCATCCAACCTGGCCTCAAACACTTCCAGGGATGGAGCATTCATCACTTCTTTCGGCAGCCTGTTCCAGTGCCTCACCACCCTCACAGTAAAGAACTTCTTCCTTATATCTATATATATATAATCAGAACTTCCCCTATTTTGGTTTAAACCCACTACCCCTTGTTCTATTGCTACAGTCCCTGATGAAGAGTCCCTTTCCTGCATCCTTGTAGGCCCCCTTCAGATACTGGAAGTCTGTGAAAACTGAATAACAGAGAATCCCTTTGCCTCCCAAGTTTTGCTCATTTCATGGTGTGCTGTTTTTCTTGCCTCACTTTGTAGATGCCCTCTGGCAGGCTGTTAGTGCCTCTTGTCTGCATGTAGCTGCCTGTCTTCCCCTGCCTTCCTGACTGCACCTGACTTGTCAAAATGAGCAGTCTGCCATTTACACAGCTCTGTCCAATAATGAGATTAATGGCTTGACATCCCTCCACACACTTGTGCTGAATGCTCAAAGGTGCTGGGCTGCAAGATGATCAGATGACCAAAGCACACACTATCAAGAATTGTCAAAACAGTTGGATTGTGTTTGTTTTCCTGGTTACTTTTCAAGTTCATGAAAGTCCCTGTCCTGGCAACATTAGAAGTGCTATGGGCCTGTAAGAGAAGCTATTCTCATGGCATTGGCCTTGTTCTAGATGGTGGTGTTTGCTTATTTACTCAGAAATATGAATTGCCAAATAACCCTGCAAATGCCAGAGCAGATGGCCTCAGCATAAAGTCGTAGGTGGAGAGATCACTGTGTTTCACAAAGCCCATTTTTCTTGTGCTTTTGATGTCAGTGTTCGCTGGTGCAGTCAGTTATCCAGGCTGTAGGGGTTTTTCATCGTAGTAGTGCTCCAAGCCTGCTGAAGTTCACTCTTTATGGCAAATCCTCTGCCTTCTCAAGTTTGAGACATCCTCCTTGAGAGCAGGTGGCTCTGAATACTTGAAAAACATGGCTGGAACCACGCAGCTCAGCTCTTCATTTTATGAAACTGAGGAGAGGACAGTACGGTTACTTAGCTCTGACAATGTTCTCTTTGCTTACTCTGTTTCCTCTTTGCAGGCAACCAGTGGAAATCAAACTATTTACAAACAGAGGTGTATGTGTAGAAGCCATTGATGTTTTGATGGAGACAGTGAACTGCCCAGTGCTGGAGGTGGCATTGGAGGCTGTGAGTGCTGTGGCGGCTTTCCTGAGGTAGGCAGGAAACTATTTGCAGACTTTTCTTTAGATAGATCTGTCGATACCATGTCGGTCTCTGCTACTCCCCTGTGGCTGTGTGGGTGAGCGCTCTGCAGTGGGACCTCTGGCTGAGCCAAGCGTGGGTACAGCACCACTAGCTTCCCACATGCCTCAAAAGGCTGCCAGGGCAATGGAGCTGGGGTAGGCAGCAAGTGACTGTAGCAATAAACTAGTGTCCCAGGAAGACCTATGTGGTGGTTGCTGTGGCTTTGTCACTCTGTGCCCCATCCAGATAGATAAGAACAAGCATAAGTCTCTGTACAGTCATATGCTTCCTGACTCTAGTGGGAGTGGACAGTGGATGCAGTGAAGGTGTGTTTGGGTGCCCATGTGGACTAAGGCACTGGTCAGATATTGTGACCTTATCATGCTGTGCTGGAGAAAAGTGGCGTTGACATATTATTATGAAAAGAGCAGTTATTTCTCCTGGTGTGGCCTTCCCAGGTGGAATTGTTCCCAGCAGGGAATGTTCATGTTGTCTTTCTGCTTGTTCAGGAAGGACCATCTGAGCTCCCCACCAGTCCCATATGAAGAGCTGAAGAAGCTGCTAGAGGCAGTGCTGAAGCGATGTGCTGACCTTTGCTCACCCCAGAGTAGCAAGAGGCATGCAGTAAGTCAAAACTTGTTGCTCGTTGGTAGGATCAAGCAGGACAGTGATGATCTTCCTACCGCATGTAGGAGTGTGGATGCCGTATATATGTTTCATCCCCTTTACCCTATGGGTGTTGGGTTCTCTAGTGTGTCTTTTGATCCTCCTGCTTTAAGATGGTACCAGTTTTTGTCTTTATAGTAGCTGAAGATGGATGCTGGTGAATGTTGTCTTTCTAAATCAGTGAAGATTAGTGGGGCAGCTCTTGAGCATGCTGCTGTCTTTAAGTGTCCAGTACTACAAAGTCATTCCCTTTCTTCAGGACTCCACCCTGTAGGCTGCATCAGTCAATCTGGGTTTTTTTGGCAATGAGCATCTCTTGCTGTGCCTTCAGACCAAGAGGATCATTATATATGCACTGTGATCCCTCAGTATGGGAGCTGTTAGCCACTCTTTGAACTGCGATTCCTTTTCTGTTCCTGGAATATGTAGTTAATGTGATGTGCTGCTGGGACTTGAGCATTTCTGTAGAGAGTCCCCATTGCAGATGGCTAGTGAAAAGACAAGGGCTGAGCCTCCTTGCTCTAGGCTTAGAGCCACGTAGGTTTAGATTGCGTGTCTGTAGTGGCAAGAGCATCTTGCTGGAGTACCAGAGTTCCACATGCCTGATGAGCTATCTTTAGGCCCAAGTTCTTTTGCACCAGATGTCTTTCTTCTCTACTTGGAGAAGACAGAACTGCTTTCTGCCCATAGGTAGGTGTTGGTCATGCCATTTGCACACACCTAATTCTTGATGCCCCATTCAGAATAAGGAGCTTCACAGGAAAGAAATTTAGGAAGATAGTAAGGATGTCCAGGCTGTCTTTAAAGGAAAAAAAAGGAGAAATGATTGTACCTGTACTAAGTTATCTCAGCATCAAATGGAGAAGGAGTTCTGAATTGTCAGATACCAATGTGTAGCTGTGCTATCCCCTGGTAGTATTCAGAGAAGACCATCACAACAGGTTAAGGCTTAAAGGCAGATTTTGAGTTCCAAGTGCTTCCCAGTTTGGGTAAATGATTAACTCTGATGCTGCAGTTGGCTTCTTGCTGAACTCAGTAGGATGCTGTGTGGGAACAAGAGCTAGTACATGCATAGTTGCTTACAAAACTGAGCCAAATTAGAGAACTAAGATTTCAGCGCTGTACAAGGAGAGGAACTGTTCAGTGTTGTCTGAAGAATATTTGGAAGAAGTAAAAATTCTTAAAAATACCAGGTTTTCCCAGAAGGGTTTGAAGCTCCATTAGGTGAGCTATTTATAACTCAGATTAGACCAAACCATGGCAATACAGGCAGTAAAGACAGGGCAGTGCAGAACTAGTAGCTCTGTGAATCTGTTCTCCCTATCAAGGGCACAGAAGTTCTCTAACTCTGCTTTCCCTGGGGAAAGCACAGCAGTGAAAAGCAGTTGTGTGAAATCTATTGCTCCTCCCGCTGCAGGTATCAGAGAAAAAAGCTGGGTTTTTTCTGACAATCAACATAAGATTTTAAGGACTTCTCTCCTCTTACAGGGTGATCTCCTGTTCCCAGCATCTCAGAGCCACTCAGCAAACAGAAATCTCAGCAGCGTTTCTCAGAGACAGGGCCAGTTCTTGCTCAAAACCCTGCAAAGTTTCAGAAATGCTTGCAGGTGAGGACAAGTCGGTGTAGGTGAGTGGTGTGTGTCCATGTCCATCCATTCTTCTGTCCTTGTAGTTAAATGCCTCTGCCCACCCCCACCACTAAAACATCACAGGTGAGTTCAATGCATTGCACTTGTCAGTGAAGCAACAGAAGGAGGAATATGTAGTGATAGTGAAAAATCTGTGCTACCTGTGTGTGTCTCCCAGTATATTTCTCTGTTTATTCAATGTCTTTGGCCTTTGAGGAACTACTTGAAAGTTAGCCACTACTACTGACAGTGTAAGAGCTGTTGGAAGGTGTGTGTGAAACCATATTCCTGTGTCCTGGGGTATGCAGCGTCACTGCCGGGGGGGATTAACCATTTAACAAATGTGTATCTGCTTCAGATGCCGGCTTTGGATTTGCTCATCTGTTAACTGCCAGTGGGTTTATAGACACCAACATTTCCTATGCTGCTGGATGAGAGCTATCTGTCAGCCTTAGCTGCACAGCAGACGGTGGTACATGAGTTTGCATGTGAGTCTGTTGTTAGGGAAGTCTGGCCAACTTAGTTATTTTGCTTTCCATGGCTTGACTAATTCAGTCAGATGCAGGTGGCCCTGTCTACACTGACCCAGTGTCTTGGGTTCTGTCATGGCTTTCAGAACAGCTGAATGCTCCGCTGGCTGATTTTCATGAGGTTTGCTGTATTGTGCTGCAGACACCCTGGCCTGGCTGAGAACCTTTACTCTTGCCACACTAAGGCTTTCCACAGCAGATGTTTTCTTCAGAGAAGCTAAGTCTTCCTTTCCCAGATTGTACTGTTGTGCAACATTGCTGACTTCTAATAGCTTTGCTCAAGATGTAACTCTATGATTGCCAGATTCCTGCATTGCTGACCCAATAAGTGTTTGTAGGGTCCTTAATGGTGAAAGTTTTGATGGAGGTGTAGTATTTTCTGAGTTCCTTTACAAAGCGGGGAGGATTCCTCTCTCTGATGTCAACTCTGTGTTTGTAGGTTAGCAGTGGAATTCCAGAGTGACTTCATGGCTCAGGAGAATGCTTTCACTGCCCCCAACTCTGAGAGCAAGGACACGCTAAGCAACTTCTCTGAGTTCCTGTTGAGGATTTGTGACAGTCTCTGCATCCCCATGGTCATGGTAGGGTTTCTTTTGAATTTGATCTATTCCTTGGATACCTGGAATGGTGCTTTCAAACATCAAGAATGGGTTGCACAAGCTGGTTTTGGGGGGAAGACAGCATGTAGAGTAAACCAAGAACAGGTGTGGCATTGCCCACCTCTCCAGAGCCAAATGTGGCATCACACGGTTCGTGCGAAATGGGGGTGTATGGTCTCAGAGGGTGGAGAAATTCATAAAGCTTCCATGTAGATGGCAGTCCACAGCTTCAGACTGTGCAATCCCCATAGCCTGCCTGCCATGCTGTCTAATCCATGGAAGCTTTGGATGTTGCAGAAGATGAAGAGTGCCTGAAGTGTTGTTTCCCTTCTTGCCTGTGTCCCAGAAAGCAGCAGTATTTTGCATCTGCACTTTCATTTTCCTGCTTCTTTCCAGAAGGTATTGGTGAGGCTGCCCAGTCTACCAAGCAAGGGCAGTACTAAGCATTGTGCCTCGGTTAAGCCAGGGACACAGTTTAAAAAGTAACTGTGGAGAGTCACATGTGCTTTAGTGCTCCATACAGACTTGTCACTAAGACACTTGGAGCAGAGCTGTCAAAACAGTGGGGCTCTGGTGGTGGTTCCAAATGTTGAGTAACTTTTGCTCGTGCTTTGCCACAGATTCAGGTGTACAGACTCTTGCAGTTGTTTGGGAGATTGGAAATGTTTTGGTTTGTATTTTCTTAACCAATTGCTTGGGGGGCAGCTCGGCTGCACTGCAATTGCTGTTGTCCTCCCTGTAGGGAGGTGCATGTCTCGTTTGGCAAAGCTGGAGTCAGTTTGCTGCTTCTTGCTCATTGAACTTGGTTAAAAATTAATGGACTGTGGGAAAATTGTCCAGTGACCTTCTGCAAGAGTGAGTCGAGTTGTTTTGTTCTAAACAGTTTAGGTTCTGGACTCTGTAGAGAGCTTAAACACCTGTGTTTGCCACTACCCAATAAAATGCTGAAGCACAGGTGTAAAGTGTTCCTGAAGTCAGCTGCACGTAAGCATATGTCCTGTGTTGTATGCCACGCTGGAGAATTAGCCATCTGAGCTGTGAAAGCAGTTGCTTCCAGGGCAATATGGGCAGTAAGGACCTAACTGTTTGCCAGCTGGAAGCAGGAAGTAGTTTCTTGTTTGATGCAATGTCTTGCAGAGTTAGCAGCATAGCTCATATTGTTGGCAGAGGGGAGTGTTAGTTGCTTTGAAGTGCTCATGTGTACATGCTGCCAAGCATTTTGGTAGAGCTGTTACTCCATTTCTTTGGATTTAGAAATCTCACATTCTGGGAAGGCAGGAAAGCTGCTGTTTTCAGTGTTTATTGCATACCACGCACCTGATCTTTTCTTCTTTCTACAGAACTACCTGGAAAGGGCTGTCAGCCCATCAGTGATGGAGGTTTTCATCTCAACACTCAATACTCTCTTTACAGTGGTGCCAAACATGCAGAATAAGTTCTCCAAAAAGCTGGGTATGGGGGTAGTGTGGGATCATGTTCTCTGTGCTCTTAACTGGTGGAACTTAACTGCTACTGCATATTACTGAGGCAATGAGCTTAACAAGACTTCGTGTGGAGGATTATATTACATGTTTATATGAGTAAGAATAGAGCACACAGTCATGTTCAGCAGGATGAAAAAGTTATTTGGTCTAGCAATGATGATGGGACAGATTTTATTTTAGATAAATAACTTGTGTCAGCTTCACCCTTCCCTCTGGAATATTCAGCATTGGCTGTTCCTGTAGACAGCGATTATGCTGGAATCGTTGGTAGGTTACTGCTAGATAGAAATTCTATTTACTCTGTTATTCCTTACACTTTGCACATCAGAGAACTGATGTAGAGAATTCCTCTATTCTGAACACGTGAAGCTGTCAAATCTTCCCTTCTTCTCCTGAGAAAACAAATGAATCTCAGACACTCCCTCCAAACCAAACTCTGAGTAGTTTGCTTTGGGAGAGGACACTGAGATGGCCTGCCTTGTTCACCAGGTTGGTGTGGAGATGTGTGGGGATGGTTATGGGACCTGCCTAACTTTTTACCTTATTGTGCACATTCTGTGTCTCTTTGACATTTCTGTCTTTGCTTTCTGTCTAGCATCTTCGTCCTTCATCCGACTGACACTGGAGCTGAAGGCCAGATTTTGCTCTGTACAAAGGTATTATGATGTGTGCATTTTGAGGAAATCAAACATTTCCAGATGGGAAAGCAGATCATGCCATATTTAATGCACCTGATTTGGAAAGATGGAAGGCTGAAAGACTCTAGAGTGGTTATATCTTACCGCAGAATGTAAATGGCAACTGCCAAAGGAAAAGCTGGATGCGGGAGAAGGGAGAAGCAGTCAAATAGGAGGCAGGTGGATCCACAGAGTGTTGTGAGAATCCTGTGCTCTGTTGTGAGATGAGCAGAAAGAGATAAAGCAGCCTGGCTTTGGATTAATCAGATAAGTGGGTGTTTTGAAAAGAAATAACAGTAGCATCATCTGGCTTCCCAGGCACATATTACCACTGTCATTGTTCCTTGTGGTGTGGTAATGTATAAGAAATGGGCGGGAGGAGGAAGACTTCAACAGCAGGCATTGCAAAGGGTCTTCTGTAGCAAAGGCTATGACTTCTAGGGTGAGGAGGACTTGAGGAGACTCTCTGTGCATCTGCAGAGGTGTGTTACCCCCTCTTTCCTATGACTGCACCTTATTAAAGAGTAAACAAAACACGCAGCACCCCTAGCCCAGGTTACCACTGAAACTTAGGTTGGGGATGTTTGTGCCTTTGAATGGTGTGTGTGGGAAATGATCAAGGCCTCTGAATACAGTAGTTTGGGGCACTAATGATGGTGCATTAGAGTGCAAAGCTGATTCATTATGTCCTGTTCTGCAAGGAGATCATTGGAGACAGAAATAATGCCACAGAATCTCCTTCCTGGTGTTTGCCAGTGGAATCAGGTGTGGGAAGCCACCCTCATATACCGCCCATTCTCTGCAGTGTTTGGGGTCCTGCCCTTGCAGGACTCCCTGTGTATACCAGGTGCGATGATTGTGAGAGTACCCCACTATATTCATGTTGTCCCAAGGTGTGTGAAGGGGTTCACTGCCAACACCATGCACACCTGCCACATCTGTGAGCTGACTGTCCTTTGGGAATTACTCACTTGCCCGGAACGCCAGCTGGCTCCTGGAGTTTTGTTGTGATGGGGCAGGTGCTTGTATGCGATGATTCAGTAAACTGAGGTTCTAGCAGACAGCATGTGAGATTGGAAATATGAAGAAGATATTCCTGGCCTTCTGCACTGTATTTTTCTTCTCTTCTTCACAGTAATCCTGCCTTGAATCAGGCCTGTTCCAGCTTCCTCTGCAGTTTGTGCTTGAGCCTTTACTCTACCACAGAGAAAGAGAGAACTTCTTCTCAGGAAGGCAAGTTTGGGGAAGGAGACAAATGGCTTCATTTACTCTGAGGTCCTGACACCCTCTCTTTAGGCAATAGGTACAGAAATAACTAAAAGGACAAAGGAGAAGGGAAGGGAGGGCACACATAAGCTCTATTTAGAGGTTGTGGGGTTTCTCCCCGCAGCTTTTTTTTTGAGCTGGTCCAACAAGGAGTTAACACTCACAGAATGCATTCTCAAGGATTTGGAACTCTGTCTGTTTACATGGTGACATTTACTAGCACAACTGTGCACGGCTTAATTGAAACAATCTCATTTGCCACATAGTCACCTATATCTGCAGATTTTTCCTCTGGCATACTCTGTAAAGCTTTCCTGTCTGTACTGTATCTTTCCATAACAGGTAAGTCCCAGATAAGTGAGAGGAAAATTTTCACGTCACAAAAGCCACTTTTCCCACTGGCAGTGGCTGGTCACCATACATGCAGCATCAGCAGAAAGCTGGGAACCTCAAACAGAAATGTCTTTTCATCCTCAAAGCCAGCTCCATTAAATCAGGTCTCACAACACCTTGCACCAGATCATAGGGGTGTGCTTGCTGTATGCAGGCTGTGGGGCAGGAGGTCGGCTTTGATATTTCTTACATCAGGAGCTTCCTTAATTTCATGTTCTTGAATTAGGGCAGGCAGATGCTTCCATCCCCCTGTTCCACTCTGCTTTGCTGTAAACATTCCTCATTGCTGCCTGCCTGCTGATAGTAGTTTTATTTCTAGAGCATGACATTTCTGAGCTTCTGCAGAAGGGTCTGCCTCAATTAAACTACACCACTGCTGAAAGCCTTCTCCTCCTCGCTGAAACCCCTGAGCCTTTCTCTTTGGATCAAGCTCTTTGCAGCCACCAACACTGCTTTATACTACTCTCATACTTTGCCTACACCCTTGAGGACAGGTGAGCCAAGAGTATACAAGGTTTTGTGGTTATTATATACCATGTATTAGTGGGTGAGGCATGTCTAATGTTACTATTTGCACTCCAATCTCCTTGAATGCAGGTTTGTCCCAGAAGCAGAATTATTTTTAGCCATAAGAAATTTCCTCCTGTCAGCACAGGACCATGGAGACTGTCCCCCTCTATACATACTCAGAGCTGCACTTTACCTACTTGCTGTCTGTCAGGACAAAAGCCAACCACTGGACTTGGTAAAAGATGATTTCATTCCTTCCTCTTGGACCCTTTTTTGGAAACTAAGGTTTCTCCCCACTCCCATCAACCCTCTTGAGGAAAGTATTTTGACATAGGTGGTGAGCGGTGAGTGAGTGAAGGGCGTGCAGTGCAGCTACACTCTGGAAAGTTAACTGTGAAAAGCCACCAGGGAATCTAGATTTGACTGAATAAACCTGTGTATGTGTGGGAAGTGTAAATGCGTTGGATAGGCTGTGAATTCACATATGGAATATAATAAATTTCATCGCTTCAGTCTCCTGAACGCATCTACAGCCTCTGCAGAAGGCTTTCTAGTGTTCCCATATGGCACTTTGCTGCTGCACAGCTTTGAGAACTGTATAAAGCCTACAAGTTTCTTAGCCTTTATGATGCAAATGGGCTTCACAAAATGATGTTTAACTGATATATTTGATTGTCTACTTAGAAGGCAGTGTGACTGCTTCTCATAGCACTGACATCACTTCAGCTTTTTTGATATTCAGTATCTAGTGATAATTCTGTTCTCTCTCCCTTTTTCCCTCCCACACATATACCAGAGGTCGTTGTGTACCATAAGGAGGATCCTGGATAATCTTCCAGATCTAAGCTTGGTCTATGTCCATTGTCCTCTCCTGCTGAAATTCTTCCTGCGCTACCCTGAACTTATGGGGAGATTTGGACACCAAGTCCTCCAACTCTGGTTTTCCTGGAAAGACTGCAAGCAAACTGGGATTGAAGAAGATGGTTTTGGCATGTCTGATCAGCTGAACAGTGTTAACCCATTACTTCCCATTCTGAAGAGCAATTCCAGCATTTTACTTATTCTACTGGTATGTAACTTTCACAAGCACAGGCTGCCATCTTGGCCCTGATTTAGGGGGCTTTTTGCTTCTTCAAGCTCTCAGTGGTGTCATAGAATCATAGAATAGTTTGGGTTGGAAAGGACCTTAAGATCATCCAGTTTCAACACCCTGACATGGGCAGGGATACCTTCCACCAGACCAGGTTGGTCAAGGTGCTGTCCAACCTGGGACATGAGGCCAAGGATTGTGCTACAAGGGCCAATGACTGTATACATAGACTTCCACCTCCCAGGGAAGCCTGATGTGGAAAATGGGTCTTTCTCTGTCATCCATCCACTGTAACAGGAAGGGATCTTTTGAAAGCTGGTTAGGAAGGGATCTGAAGGGTGCTCATGTATGCCTTGAAAAACCTCATTCCTTTCTCTATCCAGATACACAGCTGGGTACTCCAGATTCTTCTGTGGCAGCCTTTTGAGAAGCCGTTTTTCTAATTTGGGAGAAATGCTTTGCTACTGATAGATGAGAAGGATATGAGGACCAAAGAACTTGGAAAAAGCAGCATGCAGAGAGCAGGTCTTGAGGGCACGGCTTCCTGTTTGCTGGGGGTTTTAATTTTGTTTGGTTTTAACTGGAGAGTCTTGTCAGAGATTTTTGCACAACTCCTGAGTTTCCAGGGCTGCAAACAACACGTTTTGTTGCTCTTTAAAGGTAAAATAAAAATCTTGGGGCAGGGAAGATTATTCAGTGCAGGAAAGAAAGGGGCCTTGAAGTAGTAGCAGGGCTTGT
Source organism: Amazona ochrocephala (assembly GCA_039720435.1). Classification (NCBI taxonomy): domain Eukaryota; kingdom Metazoa; phylum Chordata; class Aves; order Psittaciformes; family Psittacidae; genus Amazona; species Amazona ochrocephala. Next base: position 82,389,872 of record CM077880.1, read on the forward strand.
GTGTTTGCTGGCATAATGAGCTCTGTTAACCTATGTAATCATGACAGAATCTAGGTGCTGATGGCTGCTTAGAGACCTCCTCTCACTCCCACCTCTCCCACCTCCCCTGTCACCCATTCCCATCAGTGGCCACTCTACCCCATGACTGTTCAGGCAGTCACACAGTAAATACTTGCTGATATTTCCACACAGGAACATGAGATTTGCCTGGAAAGACAAAAGCAAAGAGCTGTGATGTTTCTTCTGCAGCCTTTTAGAGAAATTAAAACTATATATCAGTGTGAATAGAAGCCCATGTCAGCAGACAGTGAAGAAACAAGGTTTGATTCTGAGTGGGCACCCATCAGGCATTACAGGCTGGCACGTATTTGTTATGATCAAAGAGGCCGTGAAGTACATTTTAATATCCCAGCTTACTGAAATGACTGACAGGAGGGTTCCTGTGTGGGGCAGTTCTTTTACAGTGAGGGTGATATTGGACACTAGGTAGCAACATCCAGGCATTTGGTAACCATTGCAGAGCATTAGCCAAAATGATCAGTGAGTTCACATATCAAATTCAGGAGGAGAAGTGTCCCATGGGACTTGCCTTTGGCAGTAGTTCTGGAACTTAGCACTCCATCATGTGGTGTATACATCCCAGGTCTATCAATAAACAAAAGAGAAACAGAGACTCCTTCCCTGAATGGTACAGTGTTACTGCTTCCCTTTGTCTGTATTGCTGTGTGCTCTTGCAGACATAAATTAATTTAGCTCTGTCCTGGTCGTTAAAGTGAGTTGTAATAAATCACAGCCTTTGACACTTCACCTTTCAGTTGGAGAAGAGCATAATCAATCTGAATTTAGATGGGCTAATAAAACAGTGCAATATCCTGGGATAAATATGCTGTCAGATGTAAAGAAAACTTAGGAGGTGAATAAGCTCAGCCTGAGAATGCACTAGTAAAATGGAAAGGCCTCTGTATGGTACAGTGAAACAAAAATGAATGTCCTTCCAGGGATGATTTATTTGCTCGTCTGCTTTTAAGAATTGTCTGGACTAGATCGAGCCGATGGTTAGTGGCTTCATCTGAGACCTTGAGCTCCTGAGTAGGAAGGAAGATGTTAACACAGTGATGCATTTACCAGGACCAGGAAGGCTGTGGCCCTTGGTTAGTGCCGTTTTGTGTTGTGTGTGTTCATCTAGGGGTGAATGTGATCAGGATAACACACTGTCCCACTTGTCTCCTCCATGCTTCAGATCTGAGCTGCTCTCTGAGAGGATGGAGATAGGCTGACTGGCATTAGATTACATTCCTGAATGTTATATGGAGCAGATCTGTGTCAGTGGAGCGGATTGTGCAGACAGTTCCCTGCCCTTTATTCCTGAAGGTCTCAGATATGAGCAGGAATCAAGCTCAGAACTAGATACTTTTTTCTGGCACAGGCAGCCTGTTCTTACCTTAACTGCTTTCCTTGGGTATGGGGTCCCGCAGCCATTTCCTCTCCATCATCCCAGTCAGGATTCCTGACTACTATGTGATAGGGAAGGCAGAAGGCTGTCCTGGCAGGCTGTGGGGTTGGTTACTGAGACCAGTTTTCTGTTTACGTCTTTCAGCTATACCATTTGCAGTGCAGTAGCTGGGACTACTGGGGGAGGAGAGTCAAGGTAGTGATGACGTAATACGTGTTGAGATGATCATATTATGTCAGCACTACCGAGCATTCTCTGCCTGGTCTTTATGGAACTGCATCTGTACATGCCATGCAAGTGAATTTAATGTTAAACACCTTAGCAACAAAGGTGTGCCCAAGTTAAGGCTAACAGATGTAGGGTTCAGCTCAGAGGCTCCAGACAGAGCTCTGTAGCCAAGAAGCAGGCTCATGGGCTGAATGTGGTGTGCATGAGTCCCATTTTCTGAGATTCAGTGGTTGCTTGTATGGTTCCTGTGTGTTTCCTGTATGTTTCATGTAGTTCAGGTGTTATGTTGCTAATGCAGATACAAGGCTGCCAGGCTTTTGAAAATAAGTAGCTGTGGACTGACTCATAAGTTTGATTTTAGGTACACATCTTTTATATGCAACCTTAGTTTTCCAAACAGCAAGGAGAGCGGAAGTGCCAGAAGATCTGTGCTTTTGGAAATAGGGCCCTGGCTTTAGGATCCCGTGTGTCTAAAACCTTACCCTTAACTATGTTGTGTGCTAGATGGGAGTTACACAGCCACATGCATTCTTTAAACAGGATATTATTCAGAGGTGCCTATCAGATGAGAGTCTGTCTGCTTTATTCAGTTCTCTGTTTAATCAGGACATACTTCATCTGAACAGTACTTTATTAGTCTGTTTCCCAAGGCACCAGATTAGCATAATGGTATTAAATAGCAGTGACTTCTGCCGAATCAGGGCAGAAAGTTAATGTGTGTACTTCTTCCCTCGCAGGACCTGGTCTGCTCAAGCTCTGTGGAGGTGGCTTGGAAGGTGTTGATGACTCTAAAGATCTTCCTGGAAAGCAATGACCATGTCCTTGTCTGTGACCTCCTCCGGAGTCAGTTCCTACAGATTCTGCAGCAAGTGCTGGTAGAGAGCAGCTCAGCCTCCTTACAAGGTGACTGCCCTCTGTGACTTGGTCTTGGTTTAAGATCTACTAGCAAGGTTGATGGCTGGAGGGATGCATTCTGGGATAAAACGTTTTTGAAGTACTGATATAACTTCTGTACATATCTGCATGAGGAAATTTATGGACAGATCTGTGCTGATTTAGTTTCCTTTTCCAGAGATTCTTAGTTTGAATTGAGAAAGTCTTTGTCTAATTTAGGTTGTTCTGGCTTCAAACTGTGGTTGTTAAACCAAGGCAAGGTTCTCTTATACTGCCTTAAGTGTTCAAGTGGAGAGCTGTGCTGGGCAATCTTCCATCTTGAGTGGGGACTCAACTAGTGACAGAAAGACATCCTCCTTTTTGCCTCTTCTCTATGCAAAACAGCTTGGTGTGCCTGAGTACACTCAGGGAACAGAGATTGTTTGAATCCTTCATGGTATTGATCCCCCAACAGGAACTGTGGCATCAACAGATCCCTTAATTCTGTTCAGTTTCTCAAAGAGAGCAGGGTTGTGACTGGGGGAAATCCCCTGTTTTCACTACTAGCCCTGGCTGTGGAGTTGGGACTGTTGTCCCATTGTGAAAGGTGCTGTGCAAAGCACCTTGTGAGCTTGAACTGAAACAGGGAGCAATGCTGGGGTGTCCTTGACTCTCCTAAGACAGGGGCCCAGAACACCTTTTACTTGTTCCTGAGGCAGGCCCAGATACTTCTAACAGCTCTGCTCTGTTTGAGGTGTTTTGTCATGCAAAAGTTGGGATGAAAGCAACAAGAGGAAAAGTATTTTTGACTTACAACATCAGTAGGCTGGAGAAGAGGTTGGGATTTAAAGCAGGAGCGTGGTGGAGCTTGAGGTTACAGGGTTATGGGTAAAGAAGGCCATACTGGAGTCTTGTTTGGTATTTTGCACATTTGGACACTTGTGGTGTCCTTTTGTCACTGGTCACGGGGTGCCAGGGGTTGTAGGGAGGCAGATTGTCTGTTTCCTATTGTGAGAGTCAGACCTATTCCTCCAAACAAGTGGTGAAAAGAGGACACCGGGCTAGGGGAGCTTCTGCAAGATTAGAGCCCTTGTGCTGACACTAATATCCCCAGCTCCAGTTCATACTGCACCTTGGATTTGCTGAGTTCCTGACGGCCCCATGAGAAAGTCAAACACCAGATGTGCTCTGGAGACACGACTTCCTTGTCATGTCCTTGTCTTCCTTCCAGCATGCAGGCAGCCATCTGGGAGGTCTGGGGCAGGTAAGGAGGTCTGCCTCCCTGTTTGAACAGTAGCCAGCTCTTAGGCAAGAAGGTGGCCCAAGAGCGAGACTCCATCAGGAATATATTAACATTAAAGACACCTGTAAATGTTTCCTCCTCAAAACTGAAAACTCCCGAGCCTTTGTGAAAACATTTTCTGGAGGTAATGTATATGTAATATTTAAGTTTAGAGTTCACTGCCAAGCTAAGCTGTCTGCACCCTTCTTAGCTAACAGGAACCTGCCTGTTTTGCTGAGCCTCCTTTTCCTGGTGCAGCTGCGAAGCAAGGGTGTGAGGGAGCTGGACAGCACAGACTTCAAGCTGCTTCACCAGGGTGAGTCTGTGCATCCATCTTCTCCCAGGGGTCTTTGATCTGTGTTTGTTAATTGTTCCATAAGATGATATGGGGCATGCCCTTTGTCCTTTGACAGCAAGTCTACCTTGTGTTACAGTTACGGTTGCTTTGAAATACTTTCATAGCCAGAGCATTGTAAAGAACCCTGGTTACCAGTTCAGTCAACAAAACCCAGGTTCTTTTCCTCTTGCTTTTGCAACACATTTGTTATCTGGAACCTCTCAAGGTGGCAAAAGCATTCCCCTGGCCATGACATGATTTCAGAGTCTGTGGCTGTTGTTGACTTGGCACATGACAGTATTGCTGATGTGCTTCTGGAACCATCCCTCTCCATCCACACTTGCTAACGTGCTCCTGTGGGGTTAAGGCAGGCCACAAGGGTCCCCTGTGAACCTGGGCTTGGCCTGGAGTTCGAGTCCAGTGTATATGGGTCTCAACCAGCTGCAGGACTTGCCCACTCCACGCCAGAGACCTAGAAATGCAAGTTGTGTTTGTTTCTTCACCATACCATGACCTGCTGTCTTGTCTAGTGATCCTCACTTGGTAACTTCTCCCTTCTTTTTTGCCTATTGGAGGTTCATGTAGGCTGTGAAAAAAGAATAGATACCAGGAGGAAGTTCAGCTGATCCATCCTCTCATCCCTTCCCTGCTCTGACAAATTGATCTCTCCATCAGGCTTTGAAGGACTATACCCTTCAATTTGAAATGTTCTGTGTCTTGGGGCTGCCTGTGTTGCCCTTGTGAAGGAGCAGAGTTCTTCAGACATTCATTAGCCAAGGAAATGGGGGGTGTGGAAGAACCATGTCCTCTTTTTACCAGCCTTTTTGGCTGCTGTGATTTCAGAGAGCTCAGCTGCTCCCAGGAGTCACAAACTCCTTTTGCTGTTGCTTTCTGCTCTGTATTCTATAGCAACAACTTTCTCCTATGACAGTTTTGCTGAGCCCTGCAGTCCTGGCTTTCCTCCCCAAACTTGAGCTAAGTATTGCTCCTAAGTGTTTGGTGCTTAACACAAACATGGTGCATTTATTCCTAGTGTGAGCAGGGTTGGTAAGAGTGGATGAGCACAGTTTTCTGTCCCAGTGCCCATTCCTCAGTCTGGTCACCATCTGAGAGGCACATGGCTGTTTATGGTTGACCTAATATTGGGATCAAACTCACTCTGTGGAAACAGGTAACTTATAGCCTGTTGCTCTTGGATTTATGAAGGGGGCCTTTAGGGATGCTGGGGAGGGACTCTTCATTAGGGACTGTAGTGAGAGGACAAGGGGTAATGGGTTTAAACTTAAACAGGGGAAGTTTAGATTGGATCTGAGGAAGAAATTCTTTACTGTAAGGGTGGTGAGGCCCTGGAATGGGTTGCCCAGGGAAGCTGTGAATGCTTCATCCCTGGCGGCGTTCAAGGTGGGGTTGGACATAGCCTTGGATGGCATGGTTTAGTGTGAGGTGTCCCTGCCCATGGCAGGGGGGTTGGAACTAGATGATCTTAAGGTCCTTTCCAACCCTAACTATCCTATGATTCTATGATTATGGCCCAATATGATATATGCCCTTTAGTATACCCTTTTCTATTCCTCCCTCCCCATCGTCATCCTCCACTGCAGCATCCAGTCTGAAGCAAACACTCTAAGGCAGATGCCAGTTGCTTTGTCTGTACCATTCTCTGATTATTTTCACTTCAGGTTTTGTGGCTCTTTTACGAGCCCTATTTGCACTGACCAACTATTTTCTTGTGCTGAGGTGCTTTGTTATGTTGATGTCCGTGTTATGAACATTCTTTTGTTTGCAGTCAGTAATCTCTGTGGGAAATGCAGGCCAAGGGACACTGACCTCCTGCAGCCATCCTTGAACTTTCTGTACTGGAGCCTTCATCAGACAACACCTGGTAGTCAACAGAGAGGTGAGGCAAGGTTGTATTGATTGCTGAATTAATCTTAGCGAGGTTGTAGCTGGGCAATCAGATACTGTGTTCTAACTGTCTCAAGAGGTGAGGTGGATTTTTCCCTTTCCAGACACAGCGTTAAAGTTAATAAAGACCATTTTGTATTTGGGATGAAGGTTTTTAGCTTGAGGCTTTTGATTTGGTTTGGTTTTTGCTGCCTTCTGATAATTGAGGAGTTGGCTGCTGAGAGACAGAACCACTGTATTTTTCTTATTCATAAAACGCAGCAGTGGGGCTTTGGTGCCTTGTTTGAAATTTCCTGGTGTTGCCATGATTCAAAAAACATAACAATAATAGAGAACAGCTCTAACCAACCTTCCAGCTGTGTTTAGCTGAATGCTGGTCGTTTTATTAGGTGGCTGAACAGTCACTTGTGCTGTGGGAAATGAACACCAGTGTAGCTGGACAGCCTTACTCTGATGAGCTGAGGCTGCCTCGCTGCAATGGGGGTGTGCTCTGCCCTTCTCCTCTGCTTGTCAAGCTGGTTTAACCTGTGCCATCCCCTCAGCCGCTCTGATTGTCTCTCTCCCGTGCAGCAGTGGCTGTGCTGCTCTCCAATGTGCCCTTGCTCGAGCTCCTGCAGAAGGTTTTGGAGTGCACCTGGTTGCGGTCCCCTCCCTCTGAACCTGCTGCTTACCTCTCACCTGAGGATGCCTTGCTGTGCTCTGGGTGGCTGCTGGCTGCATCCCTCCTGCTTTCTCAGCATCGCTACAATACTGAGGTTAGCACCACTCCAGTGCTCAGATCCAAGGAATGGCTAAACCTTAAAAACTTAATTTAAAGAAATCTTCATTACCAGAGGAAAGTGGTTTGCTTTGGCCTGGAATCTGCTTGCCTTGATTGCTCTTCTGGTTTTGTTCACAAGTTATTCCCTGCTGCACTTCTCCAGCAGGACTGGAAGCTAGCATGTTGCTGAAGGCTGAGACTCAAATCATTGGAGAGTTAGAGGGAGGCAGGAATCCTGGGGGAGAAAGTACATACCCAGCCTTCCTGATCCAAATCACTTCTCAGGACAGAGCAAAATACATGTTAATGCCTTTCTCAGGGGAAGCCTGGGGGTGGGAGACACAGTTCCCATGTTGTAAACTACTTCTTTGATACTGAAATGAACAAAAATGGAACAATCACAATCCAAATCTATTATTGGCAAGTAAGTGTTCAATATTAGCAAGCTGTTATGAATGTGGGCAGCTGTCATTGTATTAGATGCTTTGCAGTCCCTCAACAGAGCTGAGCTAAGCTGGAGTTGTCAGCTGATACTGGAATTACAACTTCGAGGGAAGCGCTTTCTTACGCCAACACAAGGGGAAAACATTTACTTTTGAAGTATCTACCCATGCCTCTGTCCCTCTTGCTGACTGGCTGTGTGGCTAAGGTACAGTTGTGTTTGGTTATGGCTCTTCCTACTACTCTTTGTGCTTGGCAGCTATGTGCAGGGGGTAGTGAGAGTGAGACAGGCAAACAAGCTGCACTGTAGTTTGGAAACTGTCCTGAGCTGGCAGCGAGTGAGTGAAACTTCAGGGCCCACTGATGTGACTCTCCCTTCTGGGTCAGACTCCTGACACGCTGAAGCTGTTCCCTTGTTTTAGAGCGGTCATCATGGGATAGCATCTAAGGACTGAATGTATCTGTATTGGAGTTTTTCACCTGGTCCAAACCAGCACCATATTTTCTCTTCTCTTTCATTCTTGTCTAGGTTCACCAAACACTCACTCTAGACCTAGCAAAAGTCCTGAATGAAGTCATCTTCAGGAATAAGAAGCCAATTCTGCTGTTAGGTATTTTTCATGTGTTACAGGGATTTGACTGGAAGCAGATGCTTAAGTAGCATGTTGCAACAAGGGAGAACTGGTGACTATAAATGGGACGGTGGAGGTGCTGGTGGGAATCTGGAAGCTTTGGTCCATTTAGCGGTGGGGTATGTAACTGGTGGTGAGAAAAGGCAAAAGTCTGGAGTTCTGCGTTTGGACCAAACTTCCTTGGAGGCTGGTAATGACATCTGGAACCAAGCACGAACTGGAATGGTGTCTTACGGGGAGGAGATGAGCAAAGGGTTGCCATTCCTGTCTGCAGCTGCCAGTAGCTGCTGGGGAACTCTGGTGGGCCTTAAGCCCAAATTTGCTCTCTCTACTCTCTCCCATGCTATTGCACAGGCACCAACACACATGGTAGGGGAGAGGAAAACACTGATCCAAACTAATAAGCGGCTCCTTGTCTAGTGAGCATCATGCAGTTCCTGAGAGCTGTTCTGCGACAGAACTTCTCCTCCTCCCTGCTGGTGATCATTGGTCAAAGCACAGACCAGGCTGCTACACAACCACAGCCACCATTGCTGCAGGATGCTGCCTTGCACCCCCTCATCCCACAGCAGGTCTTCTCGCTTGTTGCCAGTCTGCAGAACCTTCTGGTGCATGTCCAGTTGAAGGTATATAACATACGACTTTTGGAACAACACCAGTATTGGGCTTCAAGCAGGTACACTAACCTGAGGAGAAACCACCCTGTTGCGGAACCTAAGGGGCTGCCTGTTTGGATTTCTTTTTTCCCCTTTTGTTTGCATTTTCCACCCCTTACAGATATGCAATGAGGAGGAGGGAAAATGTTCTTGCTGCAGAATGGTGCAGTGAGAAAGAAGGTAAATCAAGCTATGCAGTACTCCCTGCTGCTGAACCGGATAACTGAAATTCTGTGTACTAATGATCTCTGTTTTCCCATCTCCTGCTCTGCAGGGATGCCACATCCACAGGGACAGAGGCGGGGAAAGTGTAACAAATCCCAGTCCCTCCCCCAGTCCCCTGGCAAGGTGCTTTTTGAGGTAGTACGTCAGTGTGCATGTAACTTGCTCAAGTGATGTTGGGCTCCAGGGGCAGTACATCAGTTTACATTTAAATCTCTCAAGTGATGTTGTGTTCACATCTTTATTCTTTGGAGGCTGTTACTTAATTTTGTTTTAATCTCAGAATAAGTAGTCCTGCCTTTGTCTGGTTCCTTGATGTGACAGATCATTTGCAGCACGTTGTGAAGGAGATGAAAGGTGTTATTTTTCTGTGCTGCATGCTCTTCAGATCCTGCCACTTAATGAATTTTCCTCTTGCAATAGCTGTTGACTGGGGTTTTATTTTCTTCTTCTTTTTTACCCTATCCTGGTATTCCAGAAAGACTTGCTGCTCTCTCAAGCGGTGGTTGCCTGCCTGGAAACTCTAGTGGAATACCTGTATGAGAAGAACCAGGATGTTGGTAAAGTCTTCCTGCTCTTTCTTCTCCTGGGTTTCCCTCCTGCAGTTATTTTGAGCTCTTCTCCATCCAGTAGCACCCTGGAGCAGATGCCTGATGAGTTTATGCCCAATAAGAAAAATCATTTGTATGCCTAAAGTTAATCATGTGCTTTGTAGGATGAAATCACAGTGGCTAGGTCCCCTGCAGACATGAGCCATCACTTTGGTTCTGGACACGCAGATCCTTTCCAGAAGGAAAATAGTCATTTCCCACTAACAGTGAAAGGTTTAGGAAAGGAAGGAGTGTGTGAATAGTCTGTCACTTCCAGGCCAATTGTAGCAAAAATTCAGACCATAAATATAGGGAAGGTAGGATCTGAATATGGTGCGTCTTCCACAGCAACAACATTGGTCACAGTTTGGCCCTTAGGGAGGGGAGGGGAGAATAGGACACTAAACAGCCTTAGGGAATGAAAGCTGGAAATTCTACATTTCCAGGGGCAAATGCAGACCTTAGTTTCCGGAGTCCATGTCAGACCTGAGGTATGCCACATTAGCAATATAATATAATATGACAGCGTAGTGCAGTTGGTGGGGAGGATGGACTCCTCTGCTTATTGTCAGCCTTCTGCCACAAAGTCCAGATGCTGGCTCTGACATTAAACCAGACAAAGTTCTCTGTACCCTGACCTGTTCAGTTATTTAAACATTAAGAGAGAAGGGGATGGAGTGAATGAACATCTGACAAAAGGGATACTGGTGGGAGAGAGAAATAATAGAATCCCAGACTGGTTTGGGTTGGAAGGGACCTTAAAGCTCATCCAGTTCCAAACCCTGCCATGGGCAGGGACACATTCCACTAGGGCAGGTTGCTCCAAGCCCTGTCCAACCTGGCCTTGAGCACTACCAGGGATAGGGCAGCCACAGCTTTTCTGGGCAACCTGTGCCAGGGCCTCAGCACCCTTATTTATTCCTAATGTCTAATCTCAATCTCCCCTCTGTCAGTTTAAATCCATTCCCCCTTGTCCTGTCACTACATGCCCTTGTAAAAAGCCCCTTTCCAGATTTCTTGTAGCCCTTTTAGGCACTGGGAGCTGCTCTAAGGTCTCCCCAGGGCCTTCTCTTCTCTGGGCTGAGCAAGTCCAGCTCTCTCAGCCTGTCTCCATAGCAGAAGTGGTTCAATGAAGATGTGATGCTGCAGTTGAATGACAGGCAGTAGCTGAAGGGAGGCTATTAAAGGGCTAGGTTTAAAAAAAGAGAAGTGCCATGTTATGGGGAGGTTCTGCTGTTTTGGGATCAAGTTAATGAAATGCTGCTTCAGCAGTGGCTGAACCTCCCACTTTGGCTGCTTAAATGCTTTCTGTAGTGCAGAAGATTGCAACAGCAGTAACAGAAGTCTCCTTATTCCAAGCAGAATAAGGGTCAGCTATGTTTGACTGAAAGAAGTGAGAACACTGGAAAGAGCATGGCCTGGACTCTGCCTCCAGAAGTTGTCTCCTTTGAGGCTTTCTAAAACACTCTCTTGGTCCAGAGAATTTTCCGGATGTGCAGAGCAGGTTCAGTGCACAGTGCTGGTGCTTTCTCATTTCCACCAGCAAAAAGATACCCCCCAAACATTTTGCATGATTTTTTAGAGTTGTTTCTCCGTAGGAAAGATTTCTGTAGTGGCAATAGGGAGGTTACATGACTATAAGTGGCAAAGACACTTTCTAAAACTAAGGTGAGTTGCCATGGTTGAACATGTACCAGCTGACCTGTTGTAGCTGTCCATCCCCTGCTCCTATCTGCAATAAATACAAGGTAATAACACTTAACTTTAGTGTTCAGTGAGACTATGCTGTTACAGACAGTGACCTTGAGCCTTAAGCTCTGTCCATCAGATACATTCTTTATTAAGAACTTTTTCTCTACTGCTTGTTTGCACTGCAACCATCAGCCTGTCTGGTCCCCATAGTGTACATTCTGATGCAGATCCAGGCTCGGTTTGTGTTAAAGGCCTTTCTTCATTCCCCAAAGGGTATTCTGCAGCTAAATAAAACCAGTGGTCAGGAAACTTGTCCTCATATTGAAACCAGTGGGTATTATTTTTAAAACCCTGGGCTAAAGATATCCCCTAAGTGTTTTATGCCATGCACCCCAGGAGAAGGTTTCTCTTCCTATACCAGCACAAAGATGGACAAAATGTATTTTCTGCTTTAAAAAGCTTTAAAGCTTTTGTCCTCAAGACTAAATTTTTGCCCAGAAAGTGCCAGATTAATAAGCAAGAACAGAGCAAAATATCCCCTTAGTGTTTCACAGCATGGGGTCTCGAAGAGAAACCTTGGGGTCAGTATTGAAGACTGTCCTTACCCGGGTCAAGCCTGTCACTTGGCTGATTTTAAAGCTGTCTTTGATTGGCTGCTGCTTCTCTCACAGCTCTACATGTGGCTTCCCAGCCCTGGCATCGATTCTTGCTCTTCACACTACTCGATGGGGGCCAGAAGTCCTATCTGCAGCCAGAAGTGCTCAGGCTGATGACGCTGGTGAGCAGGGAAGGGCAGGCAGTTCTCCATTTCCCCCCCTGTGTTGGTACAGTGCATGTGGATCAGTTACTGGAACTAACCCCCTATGCACACCAAGTCTCAGATACTGCTGGGGCTTTGTGTGGTGCTGTATTTGTGCCCCATAATAATGATACTTTGAAGTGAACTTCCCTTCCACACCCTGGAGAAACTGACTGCTGTGAGCGGGCAGGTCCTGTTCTTCTGGTCTTTGTAGCACTTATTTATAATGCCTAGGACCCCCGGGGAGGGGAGGGGAAACCTGCAGAGAGCATGCAACTGCTGTTACCAGTCAGGGAGCATGCTGCAGCTTTCTGGAGAGCAGATTCTGCTCAGCCTCACAGCTTGTCTCCCCATCCTTGGCCTCACAGATCTGGCTTCTTAGGGCAGGGGGTTACCACAATCTACTACTCTGCTGTGCATGGGGCCTGCAAGCAAGAGAGGGAATGTGGTCCTGCCCAGCAGAAATACTGGAGTAAAGCCGTCATGGCAGCGGATGAGGGGAATGGGTTATTAATGTGAACCTTCCCCCTCCAAATACAAGATGGGTCTGTGACTATTTGCTATTCTTATTTCACTTTCAAAAGGTTACCTGGTGAATTTCAGTTCCTTCCTGACCTAAACCAAAATAAATGTGGTAAAAAATCAGAGCACCATCAACACAGGTATTGGCACTGCTTCTATGAGAAGTGGTGTAAAAGGCCAGGGGTTAAGGTACTGCAGCATCTCATTAAATAGAAGAGGCCTTTTTGGACCTGAGCCACTGTTGGAGTCTGTAGATCTTTCACTGTTTAATGCCTCTATTTTTCTCCTTTGTTCAAGTTTCTGAGATATAAAAGCAGCAATATTATTTCTCAAAAAGAAATTAGCCAGATTCTCCAGGAGGCAGCAGAAGCCAACTTGGCAGAGCTGCCTGAGGCCACATCTCGAGCTCTCCACTTCTTCCTTTGTCAGGTAAGAGAGCAGTGACTACCTAGGAAAATTAAAAGGGAATCCCTCGGGGCTTGCTTTAGCCTTTGATGTGAAGCCATAAACTTCCTTTTGAGGAGGTTATAGTAAGATGAAGAGGAGTCCTGCAGCTGCTAGCTTGGCCTACAGCCTTGATTGAGGAGTGTCCAGAGGAACTGGAAAGCGAGTGATGCCAGCAGCTGCCTAAACTGTGTCATCAGATCGGGTGGCCCTTTAATTCTCCCCTGGATCAAAGTTTGAGGGTCTCATTGCTGTCTGTGGAGATGAGGGAGGGAGGGATGAAGGAACAAGCCCAACAGTCTCCTGTTGGTCTGGAAATCATTTTTCCTTCTGGCTGCTCAGATTCAGAGCAGTCAGTTCCAGGTGGAGCCAGCGCAGACAGGGACCATTCAGACCTTGCTGGAGCGCCTTCTGGGACAGAGGACCACATCTGTAAAACATCAGGACATTGTGTATCCTTTGCTGGGCAAGATGCCTCTGGTAGGCGATGGGGGAGAGTGGTAGGTGTGACAGAGGGAAGAGATACTTGATCTGCTGCTCCTTCCCTTGTTCCAGCTGAAGGCAAAGAGAATTGGAAAAACTCAGAGTGGTTGTTATGCTCGGCTAGCTTTGGGATGAAAGACTTCATCATCCCCAAATTTGAGAGGACATTTGGGAAATGAGACATTTGGGATAAAAGATGGGTCTCTGTGCTGGGATTGCATTCACCTACGTGGCAGAGTGGCCTGATGAGAGGGGAGCAGGCTGGGGAACCTGGGACTTCAAAGCAGTTAACGATCTGATATTGATTTCCCTGGGGATGAACAATTGCTTAACCCTGTCTGCATGCTACCTGGTGCCAGTATGCCAGTGGCGTCATGGAAACCCAGAGATGATTTGAGCACTTGCAAAGGACAGTGAGCATTCAGAAACCACTGAATTACCAAGTTGTGTTCTGCTCAGCCTTGGAGTCCCCTGCTGAGAACGGAATCCTCTTCTCCAGGGATGTAAGCAGGGGCTGCCCCCAGATTACTTGTGGAGAAGGATAGAGCCTGAGGCAGTATCTGTTTAGTCCTCAAACTGCTTTTGCCTTCTTCTTTTCATCACGCCTCATTGCCTCAGACAGATGGCAGTGATGGAGGTGGCTGCAGCAGGGGTTTCCTGTTGGGGTGGGGACTTCCTCCTCTGTGGGACGCCTTCATCAGCCATGTGCCAAGGGATGTGGTGGGTGATAGGTGCTTGTCAACTGTGAGGAGCAGCTTGCCCTTGTGCTTACCCCCAGTGTGATGCTACCGCTCTGTGCTGGAACACTTGGAGCACAGGTTGTCCAGGTGGAGACCATCCAGCCCCATGAAGTTCCTCTCCACTGCATCTGCTTGTCTGCATGGGGGTGAGGGAAGGTGAAAGGGAGGTCATGTTACGTTGCTCAAGATGCTTCCCGTTTCTGGCTTTTCTTATGAAGAAGCCTTCAAATCTCATTTGTTCTGGAAGTCAAAATCATCTGGTCAAAAATAAGCTTTGACATCAGTTTTGTGACAAAGGAACTTCCTTCAGGTTCACTGAAACACTGGTGTTTCTCCTATGTGTTGGCAGTGGAGTGGGTGTTCCATGGCTTAGGGGAGGTTTGGTTTAGTAATGAAACCCTTCTGTCAGCACTGTGCCAAATGTGGGGATTCCCATGGCATGGTGGAGTTTCAGCCATGCCTTCCCTTCAGTTTCCACTCATGCCATCAATGACAGATGCCTGGGAGGTGTGGCAGTGTCCCTGTCACACATTGGAGACTGAGATGAGAAGATGTGGTGCACCCAGCCAAAGGAAGAAGGCAAGAATGGAACAGGACACCCCATCCTGTCATTTATTCCCAGTGAGAAGCAGAGAGAGGATGGACAGAAGTCATGTGTAGCTCATTCTCAGAAAAAGGTTTGTTGAAAATCGTTTATAAAGCCAGGTTACTGAACTGGCTCTTCGTGTCCTTTTCTTTGTGGGATGAGGCTTCGTTGGTGCTCTTCAGTTACCAGAGCACAGACCTGCCTGGTGCAAACATTGCCGTCGGGGGATGCGGGTGCAGTGGAAGAGGCTCCCTGCTCACCCGCCTTAGCTGGCAGTGCTGCGGGTTCTTCTGGACTGGCTAGGGCTGCTGGGATGCTCAGTCAGACCCCCAGGCTGGGGGGCAGACGTGCTGCTTGTCCCACTGGGAAGAGGAGACTTCTTCCAGTTGACGGCTGGTCCCTCGGGCTACATCCCCGCGCCGCCGCTTGCCTGTTGCCTCCTACCCAGTAAGTGCCCCACTGGGGCTTTAATTAACGCGATTCCTTCCCCTGCGCAGCCGGGGGCAATCCTCCAGCCCCGGGTGGGGGGGCAGGGGGCTGGCTCCCGGTTCCCTCCAGCCCCGTCGGGGCCGGTGGCGGGGCGGGGCGGGAGTTGAGGAAGTGACACGGCGGGGCGGGGCGGGGAAGCGGCGGCAGCGGCATGGCAGCGCGGCGGGCGTGAGAGCCGCTCCCGGCACCGGTACCCGGTACCCGGCCCGCAGGTGAGGGGCCCGGCCGTACCGCGCCGCCGTACGGAGCAGCGGGGAGCCCTGCCCCGGCCTGGCCTGGCCGGGGAGGGTCTCAGCGGGGCCGGGGGGCTGGGGCAGGCCGGGGGCTGCGCTGGGGCACGGCGAGCGGGCAGGCGGTGGCCGCAGCGCCCCAGGGACACCAGGGAGGGATGGGGGGAACACGCCCGTGCCGCCAGGGTGGCCAAGCCGGGGGTCCCGGCTGTGCTCCCGGCCGGAGGGCTCTGCCACCACCGCCCCTCGCCCCGGCCTGGGCTCTGTGAGGAGCACGGCGGCGGCCGCACCGGGAGGCAGCCCTCCTCTCCGTCCCGTCCCGTCCCGTCCCGTCCCGCCGGTTTGCACTCTCCGGTGTGCTGCCTGCTGCGGCCACTTGACACGGCTCTGTGTGGCTTCCCCGCAGCGGGGCCAGGTTGTCTTGGCTAGTCCCATTTCAACAGCTCCATCCCCGTGTGGTTGCCATTACTTTCAGCCATGCTTGAAAGAGAATCCCCATCTCCCTGTGCCCGCGGGGTGCTGACCCCCTCCTGCGGGATGGGAGGCACGATCCGTGCCCGTTCTGGGTGGAAATCAGAGCAGCTCGCTGGGTGCCTAACCGCGGCTGGCGTCCATCCCTGAGACAGGCGAGCTGTAGGTTTGGTGCTGAAGAGACTTTGGAGGGAAGCAGGTTAAACGGCTTGTTGTTTCACTGAAGCAGCCAATTGTGTTAGATGTGTTGTATCAGAAGTGGTCTGAGCAGCCTGCGTTTCACTTCCAAGGCTTTTGGTTCAGATGTGACAACAGATGCATCCTCATCTGGTTGATGGAGAAGCTGCTCAGGGATGGATTCATGGAGTGGGGAGTTTTCATCCCTTGTTTGGCCATGGCATGCTCCTGGGGCGAGCTGCACGATGGTGCCTTTCCCCCTGCAGAGGGGAAAGGGTGTCTTGCAAATTGTTCCTCCTGGGAACCCAAGTGTGGCAGCATGGCTCTGCCTGGTGAGCTCATTAAGTGAATAAATCCCAGCGATGCTTGGCTCAGATGGGGCTCCTACAGGAGAATTTATAAAGTCATTAAAAACATTCTAATGGAAAATACTGTCTATAACGCAGCATCTGGTGTCTTCTCTTTGGAAAAACACATCTAAATTAAGAGGATGGCGGACAACGGAGCAGCCTGGTGGGCTTTCTGCTGAAACAACCGGCTGGCCAGGGCTGCAAGGGGAATGTTGGTGGGAACCCCTTCCCATCTGTAGCATCAGGACAGGCCCTGGCTCCCTGGAGTGTGCCAGGAGTGCCAGGCAGAGCCAGCTTTGGCAGGGATTGGTTTAGGAAGGGAAGAGAGGAGCAGCTCTGCCCTGTTTCTGTGCTATCTTACCCCTCAGCGCATGTGAAGGCACAAGGGGAAAGCGTGGAGGAACATCTGCAAGAAGCTTTGGCATCCCTGTGCTCACCCAGTTCAGCCTCAAATGCCCTCTGCTACTAAATGGGGTGAAACGGGCAAGGGCAGTGACAGGGAATAAACTTAAGCTGGTCCCATGTGGGATGAGGAGCCTCACTTCACCTATGGATGGGGGCAACAACTGGTTCCTATTTGGTTGTCATGGGGCTGTTTCAGCCCTGATGGGTGATGGCAGTCAGTAGCTTTGATGTGGGGAAGGGGACAGATGGAAAGGTGATGGGCAGCATATGGCATGATTCTCTGGTCCTCTTCTTCCAACCTGGTCCCATGGCATGGTCTGCAGGACTGCTGAGGAGGACTTTTAAAGCCATTGAAAATGTCCTTACTGAGCACATTATCCATCCATCCTGCGGTATCTGCTGTCGTGTCTCTGTTAAAGCCTGCCTCGAGGCTCGGGGGCTGCCAGGCGGGCTGGTGGAGTTTCAGCTGCAGCAACAAGCTGGCCAGCAACTGCTTTAGCTGAGAGCCGTGCTTTGTAACCAGGGCACGCAGCCAGCCTGGCTCTTAAGGCCGCATGTTGGGTCCGGGGCACACGGGGTCCCAGAGCAGTCACTCTTTGTGCTTTGAGTCACTGCTCTTCCTCCTCCTGAGAGCCTGGGAGGGAGCGAGCAGCTGTGAGGGGCTCTGCAGAAGAGGGGACCCCCAGCCCCTTGCTGAGCCAGGCCTTGGCCCTTGTGTCATGGGTTTTGGCAGTGTGAAGCAGTCTCTTGGAAGCCGACCAGGCTGGTGGGTCCAGCAGAGCATCTGTCTGCCCAGGCTGGAGGATCAATCCTTACAGCCTCGGCTTCGTGGCCTCCAGGGTGGCTGGAACATACTGCAAGATGTCAGTGGACAGAGGGGACGGACCCCAGGCTTGGTGTGGGAGGCTTGCGCTGCTGTCCTGGCTCTGGACTGCACCCAAAACATGGGGTGTGATGCTGCGCCTTTCTCTGTAACGCCGGTTGTAATTACTCTGATCTATTCCCTCCCAGGGGTGCTGCCTGTTGCAAAGCACGACAGCAAAGTAATGCAGAGGGTTTCTTGTATTCTCCTGATGA
Organism: Amazona ochrocephala; assembly: GCA_039720435.1. Taxonomy (NCBI): domain Eukaryota; kingdom Metazoa; phylum Chordata; class Aves; order Psittaciformes; family Psittacidae; genus Amazona; species Amazona ochrocephala. The sequence goes on from CM077880.1 coordinate 82,407,716, forward strand.
TGTTTCCCTGCCTTGGCCCTTGGCTCAGCTCATCAGGAGCTGCCACTACTCCTTGTGGGGCTGGGAGAGCAGCCAGTGCTGCAGCTTTGCCTTGCTCATGGGCCTGAGGCTGGATAGATTTGTTTAAAGAAGGCAAACCAATGAGGAACCCCCCTGGATCCGGTGTGACGAAGGGATTTGTTCGTGTTCCAGTGTTAGCACTGCGGAGAGAGGCTCGGCCTTGCAGGGGAGCGCAGGCTGAGGAGCGGCACGGGTGTCAGGGTGAGAGCAGTGCTGGTGGCCTTACACATCTGCCTCTCTGGGGAGCAGGAGGCCCCTGGGGGATGCTCTGAGAGAGCTGCTGCTGCTCCTGTAATTGCTAGTGGCCGCTGCTGGGGAGCACCATCCCTGTGCACTGGCTGCCTCGAGTCCCACCGCCCGCAGGCTGACGCGCTGCTCTCCTTTACAGGGTCTAGGCTGTCACTGGGGTCCTCGCTCTCAAGGACCTTCTCTTGTAGCATCTCTCCTTTGTGTTGTCTGAGGGACCCTCCTGGCCAGGAGCAGCTCTGCCCGATCGCATTCCTGCAGGAGGGAGGATGTGTATGGGGAGAGCTGCCAGCAGGTCACCCAACTGCTGCTTGTCAGCGTGGGGCCTGCAGCTTGCACCCGGCTTGTAGCAAGGGGAAGGGACCAGGTACCAGCACCCCGAGAGGTGGAGATGGCTGAGGTGGCCAAGGCCGGTGCTGGAAGGAGAGGTGGACTGGAGCCCCTTGGCAGCCCTCCTCTGCCTTCGGCCCTGCTGCTGCAGCTGCTGGGCTGCTCTGACTTGCAAACCCAGCAAAAAGCTAGTGTTATTTTTGGGAGAAGGGGTAGGACTCTGCTTTTGTGCCGGGCCAGTGCTCAGCCAGGTCCCCGGGGGCCCAGCCAGCAGTGGAAGCAGGCAGAGAGGAGGGCTGGCTGCAGCATGGCACTGTCACCCTGCTCTGGCCCCTCATGGGGACAGGGGAGAGGCAGGTGAGGACCCTAGCGCCAAGGGCAATGTGCTGTCAGTGCTGAGGGGCTCGTGTGACTGTGGTAACTCTCCTCACTGGTTTTGTTGGTCCATTTTGTTGCAGGCTGCGGCGGCCGACATGGATCTGCTCTTCCTTTGCCCTGTCCTGCTGGTGCTGCTGCTGTCCCGGAGCAGCTTCACTGACCTGGAGAAACAGAGGGTGGACTCTGGCTTGGAGATCTGTATCCTTCTCCACAGCCTGCCCCTCCTGTCCTGTGGATGCACCATGCCTGCGTGGGACTGCAGGGAGAGGGGCAGAGACCACTGGAGGGGGGGCAGGATGGTGGGAGAGGGAGGACCCTGAGCCACTGAGCAGTGGTCTCACTGCTCTTTAACCGAGTTCCTGGGTTTGCACACCAAGTGCCTGACTCCAGGCAGGAGCAGAGATGGGTTTTTCAGTGGTGTTCTCCTGAGCACAGTGCTTTTCCTGTCCACTCCTCCATCCTGGGTGCTGAGCACGTTTCCCAGTCTGCTCTTGGGATGGCCAGCAGGGTGGCAGAGCACGCCTGTGCCTTGGGATCACTGGCTGGGATAACAGAAGAGGGCTCCTGGGCTTGTGGCACTTGGTCTCCTCTGTGCCACAGGTGTTTGTTGCCCATGAGGAGGTGGGGTAATGCAGGCCCTTCTTAGCGCATGGCAGCATCCCCTGGTCAACAGGCAAAGTATGAGAAGATATTTGTGTGCTTGTTGGCACATGTGTGGGGAAAGTGGGAATTAATCATTCCCCTTCACTGTCAGCCAGTGTCTGGTGAGTGGAATGCTCCCCACGAGCACCCAGTGCTGTTAAGTGTCCCACTGGGATGCACAGGGGCTCACTGGAAAACCGTGTTTCATCCTGGCTCAGGCGCTGCCCCCATCCCTCAGGCTCCCCACAGGATGGTGCTGGGGGCCTGGCTGAGGGAGATGGCAGGAGCGTGGTGGGAGCATGGTGGGAGCATAGTAGGAGCGTGCCAGTGGTGCCCTTGACGATGGTACAGATAAGAAGCTGTTTGAGGTAAAGCGCAAGGACCAGATGAACGCGCTAAAGAACCTGATCGAGCTCAACGACATCAACCAGCAGTACAAAATCATTGACATCATGCTCAAGGGGCTCTTCAAAGTGAGCCACAGCACGGGCCACCCTCTGGGCTCGGTGTGCCGTGGAGCTGGGGAGGACCGGGGGGCTCTGTGGGGACAAAGAGAAGAGCTGGGTGGGATTTAGGTCCTGGAGGGAGGATGCTGTGGGGTTTCCAAGTGGGGCGGCTGGGGCAGCACCCCTGGGGTACAGGGAAGGGCAGGCAGAATGGGGCAGTAACTGAGGGCTCTGGCAGGTGCTAGAGGACTCCCGGGCTGTGCTCATTGCTGCCGACGTGCCTCCCGATGGACCATTCCCTCAGGATGAGAAGATAAAGGATGGTAGGTGTTCTGACCTTACCCCTCCCTTTCCTAGTGCTCCGGTGCACTGCTGCCATTCCTCCTGGGACCCGTGTTTACCCAGACCAGACCTGGGCCGGTCCCTGTCCGTCCGGGACCTTACTGCTGCCTCTGACCTGGGCAGCCTGCCCACTTGCCCTCAGCGGTGGGATGGGGCATGTGTGCCCATGGGGCTGGTGGCTCTCCCCACAGCCTACTCCCACGTGGTGGAGAACACGGCCTTCTTTGGGGACGTCGTCCTGCGCTTCCCCAAGATTGTGCACCACTACTTTGACCGCAATTCCAACTGGAACAGCCTCATCCGCTGGGGCATCGGCTTCTGCAACCTGACAGGCGTGTTTGAGCAGGGACCCCACTCCCAGGTCCTGGGGCTGGTACGGCTCCTGATCCCTTCTCTGCTGCTAGGGCTGGGGGGGTGAGGTTTTGGGGGTCAAAGGAGGGCACGGGGAGCATACCCCATGTCTGAGGGTTGTCCTTGGGCTGAGGGATGAGGAAGAACATGGAGGGGGCTGGTGGGGAAGAAGAGACCATGGGGGGGTGCAGGTGGGAGCCACCACTTCCCGATGCAGTCTTCCTTTGCTCTGCAGATGGCTCAGGAGCTGGGAATCAGTGAGAAATCACCCGATTACCGTAATCCCTTTAAAGTGGACCACTCTGAGGTAAGGCGGCAGTGCTGCCAGCTCACCCCACGGGCTTCCCTGTGCCGGTCGGTGGCTTGGTGGGGAACAGCCAAAAACCCCATCACAGAGGAAGCATGGTTGAAACATGCCTGTCAAATTCCCCTGCTGGGCTGCAGTTGGCTTAGGGCATGTGCTGCCATCTCCCTCCTGTGGCCCATGGGAATGTCGGGACCCCATTCCCCTCGTGCTGTGTCTGACCTCAGGCCCCTTGGCACTGCTGGCTTCAGTGGGTTTGGGGTGGTTGTGCCTCCGGGAGGCTGCGGGGGCTCCCCCATGCTGACCCCTCGCTGTCACCCCACAGTTTTTCCCCAGCGCAGACACCTTCCAGAAGGCGCTGCGGGAGGAGGAGAAGCGGAGGAAGAAGGAGGAGAAGCGGAAGGAGATCCGCAAGGGCCCGCGCATCTCCCGCTCGCAGTCGGAGCTGTAGCTCCCTCTTGGCGGGCTTGGTCCGGTGCCCGGTGGTCCCTTTCCGTTTGTGCCGTGGGGTTTTGTTTCATTGCCTTTCTCTTTGGTTCAGCCAGGGCCGGGTGGCTGTGCTGGTGGGTTACCCCAGTGGGGCTGACGTGGGGTTCCCCTTCCCCAGAGCCAAAGCACAATCAGGAAGGCAGTGTGGCCATCCCCATGGCATGTGGGGAAGTAAGGGTGAGGGGGAGCCGGGGGATCCCCCCCTCCACAGCATGGCCTGCACTGAATGTGCCTCCTCCGTCATGGTGGGCTGGGAGCGTGTCACTCCAAACAGCCTCATGAGCAATGCTGCTTCGCTCAGTTTTGGGGTGGTTCTTTTTTTGGTTAGACTGGCGATCTCATTGGCACCCCCACCCGGTTATACCTGGTCTCTGCCCAGCCGCTACCTCTGCCGAAGCAGCTCTCCCCTCTTCCCGGCGCCTGTTCCACCAAGCAACATGTTTCACCCATCAGCTGTAGTTGAAAAGGCTGACGGCATCAGTTCCTGGCCCACCAACATCCTGCTCTCCTGGGCGGGCATTCCCAGAAGGGAGGCGAACATGCGGTGAATCTTCGGAAAGGAGGGATTTCAGTTCTTTGCCTTCTTTGCAGCTGATGGGTGTGCATAGTGCAAGTACCGCTGATGCTGACGTGCTGGGGAACCAGCCCTGAGCCCTGTAAGCCCGTCCTCCCACCCATAGTGTCTGGGCTGCAGGGGAATCAGAGGCAATGGCCTGGCCTTGGGACCCTGCACGACAACCGTGTGCTTTCCCGTGGTTGCTGATGAACTGGCAGCAGACGAGGCTCTTGCAGAGGGACTGTCCTCGAGAAGCAGTTGCTCTGTGCCCGGCTGGGGGCACCACGGCCTTTGGGAAGGGGGAAACGTCCTGAATGTTAAAGCGCGGAGCCAGGTCTGTCCGGCCAGGGGTTGGCAACGGGTGCGTGTTTTGTTTTAATGGAATAAAATTGACTTTATTTCTTTTTTATTAAGTAAAAGAAGATTGGCTCTTGCTCCTGTTCCTGGTGAGAGCCGGAGGGCGGCGGGTCAGGCTCCTCAGGAGACGGGGGTCCGTGAGGAGGTGCGGAGGGAAGGAGGTGCCAGCGAGGCGGGACAATCCCCATCCTCTAAGCACCATCACCGCCGCCTTGCACCTCGCCTTTACCCCCTCCGAGCCCAGGAATGCGATCCATGTCCCAGCAGGTATCCCGCAGGCAGAGGCGAGACCGTAACACCGAGCTCGCTCCACGAGTGCCGGCAGCGCGCTCCTACCCGTCTTTGTCACGCCCCCTCATGAATATTCTAATGAGGAGGCGGGACTCCACATGCTAATAGCAAGCTGCTGATCGCTGACGCGCCATCACACCACGCGCTGCTGCGGCCGCCGATTGGCCGGGGCCGACCTGGTCTCATTGACAACAAACCGCGGGGGCGTGGCGGGGGGCGGAGCCTCCGGGCGATCGGGGCGGCCCAAGATGGCGCGGGGTCGGCGGCGCTTGCCGGCAGCCTCCGCTTGAGCGCCTGTGGCGGGGTTCATGCGCCGGAGCGCCGGGCCGCGGCCGGGCCCAGCGCAATGGAGGGCGGCGAGCTGGGCGTGGAGAGCATGGACAGCCTGACCGAGCTGGGCGACGAGCTCACCCTGGGCGACATCGACGGTGAGCGCCGCGGGAAGGGAAGGAAGGGAGGGAACGGCGTGTGTGTGTGGGGTTACTCCCGTGTTTCCTCACGGGCCCGGGGTGCAGGTTCCGCACGGGGTGGTTGGATAAGTGCGTGGTTCTCCCTCCGTCTCGTGACCCCCTTTCCGCCCCGGTGTGGTCCCGCTGCTCGGGTCGCGGTCCCAGCACGCGTGGGGTGTCCCTCCGGCCAGCGCTGGCCTGGCGAGCGGGCACGGGCGGCCGGTGGCGGTTCTCACCCGGGATCGCCTCACAGCCGCTCCCATGGGGCTGGGCCACGCCGGGGGTTGTCGAGGCTGTAACGCGTATGTGGGGGTCCCTTCCCTGGGGCAGGCAGTGCTGCCCAGGGTCCCCCCCTGTTTCCTCGGTGCTGCTCGATGGCCGGAGCTGTGCTGCCACTCGTGCCTGTGGGAGGCCGCGCCTTGCCCCCCCTCACCGAAACAGGTGTAACTGCTTAAATTTCACCTTTTTTCCTCTAAGTTTCCTTATTTTTATACCAAAACTTTGCCCATCGATGGCAGAGCTCAGGCTCCCACTGAAGCACAGGAAAGTGAAGCACTCGCGTGCACCGCCTCACCAGGAGTTTCCCAAACAGCTCCTGAAAACCCATTACAAATGTAATTTCTCGATGAGCCGTCGGCTGGAGACGACGACCTGGCACCACTCCCCTGCTCTGCTCGGCTGTAATCCCAAAGAGAGCTCAGCTTTGGGGTGGTGATGGCCGAAGCGTTCTTATTTAGCATCTGGGAGGTAAAACTGAAGCTGTGCTTTTGAATTTCTAGTTGTGATTGATTTGAAGTGTAGAGGGGGCAAAATGTGCACCCTCCTGTTTTTAACTTATCACATGTAGAAGAAGAGTCCCTTATGAGAGCATAAGGGGCTTAGTTATATCGCTCTTAAAGTTGGTGCTGACGAAAGGTGGTGTTTGCTCTGGTTAAAGCACCACGTAATGACTTCTCAGGGTCCATATGGAAAGGGAGTTCTGATGAACGTGGAGCCACGGTGTGCCTGGGGAGGTGTGATTCAGAGCGATGAGTAACTGAGGAAAAGGAGCTTCGCTCTCCCTCCTCCCCAGCTCCCGGGGTGGATTTTCCTGGGGGGAGGTATATGGCAACCCTGCTTTTTTGGGGGTTTTATTTTTTTGTGCTCCATCTGTCATGGATCCATCTCAAGGTTTGAAACTTTGCGAGGGCTTTGATTTGTTTTCAGGTTGTCTTGTTGGCAGGTCTTGGTGTTCCTCTCCCCTCCAGGCTGAGGGACCCTCGCTGCCTGATTTTCATGTTTGGCAGTGGAGGAGGAGTGACACTGACTGGGCAGATGCACCAACTGCTTGGGATGCTGGTGCTCACCAGGGTGCTGCTTCAGGATGGGACACGAGGCTGATCAGGGGTTCCTGTTGCTGAGCTGGCTCTGCCTCCTGCCCCAGCACAAGCTCCCCCGTGAGCCACTGGCAGAGCAGTGCTGGAGAGGGAGGCCCAAGCTGATTGAGGGTATGAGGCGTGTCTGGGCTCAGGATGGATGAGTTGTTTGTCTAGGTTGGGATCTCCACTGCTTTCCATTCTCAAAGCACAGTGTCTCCAGGAGCCTGAGGAAGAGCAGCCCATGTGCAGGAGAGCTGAGCCACTGCCTGGGAGAGGCAGCTAAAGCCCAGCCCTTGCCTATCTGCCAGGTATTCCGGGCACTGCGCAGTGAAAGTGCTCGGTGAGTTTGGTTTCACAATACCTTATGGACGCTTCTTAACCTTGGTCTGGGCCGGGTAGTTTTCTGTATTGACATCTCACTGTGTTAGGGGCCAAGACATCTTCAACACAGAGGGTGTGGATGATATGGCAATGATGGGTTTATCGCTGATAGTTGTCCTCCAAAAACACCTGAGCTTTCTAACAGTTAATAGAGACACTCTCCCTGTTCCCTGTGTAGGCAAAGGTGTTTTAAAAAAAGGCAGAGATTTGTATTTTGGGTGTTGCCGTTTCTCCCACTTTTGATTGTTCTTGTGCTGCTACGAGGAAGGCTCTGGGGCACTTTAAAAGAGGTGGGTTGGATCCTCCGGCTGTCTAATTCTTTAAGATTAATCATTAGGCATTTTGCACTTAGTCAAAGTTAAGTCTGTGGTAAAGATGTGATTTAACTCATGAGAGCAAGAGTAGTTGCTTTTACTAAGATATTTAGTCTGTATTGAACACGGTGTTCTTTAAAACACAGTGCTTGAAATTTGGCTTTTGCAGTGGAGTTTACTTTTCAAAAGAAAATCGTGTCCCATTTATGTTTATTCCCCACTTGGGGTAGTGCTGTCTGGTAGTGAAATAGCAGTGCTATCAAATGAAGGTCTGGAGAAGTACGTAGTTGGGAATATCAAGTTTATCATGTTGAGGGTTGTTTGGGATGGTCTTAGCTACAGTCGGTTGGAGGGTGAAAAGCTGCTTAGGATCCACCTAGGTGTTATGCAGAAGCATTGAACAGCTCTCCTTGCCCCAGTAGGGTTTTGTGGAAGTTTACTGAGGTGCTGCATTAAAAAAACCCTAAAATCTTTAATTTCTCTAGTTAAAAGTGGAGACAAAGGTTTGGTCCAGCTGGTCCCTGAGGGCCGCTGCCGCTCCACGCTGGAGAGCTGCGTCCCTGCTTAGCATTGGGTTATAAATAGGTCAAGAGGACACATCCCCTCCCAAGCTTCTCCATGCAGCAGACCTGAGTTCTTAGAGCAATGGTCATGGTCAATGCTTAAACATCTCTGAGAATGTGGAAAGATTGCTGTTGGGAGGGGAGTAGTGTCATGGAAATAACGCAACATGGTGAAGCATTCACTGCGGGAACAGGAAGCTGGGGGAACAATCCCTTTGCTCTGTCTCAGGAGCGTCAGGCAAATTAGTTGTATAGCATGTGGGTGGCATTTCAGAGGAGCAGATGAATAGCTCTCTTATTGCTGGGACGATGTCCACGGCAACAGTTAGTGAAAAGTTTGCTTTTCCAAACCCCCTTCATAAACCACAGGAGCAGCGTCTTTCGGGTTTGTGGATGAGAGAGCTGCTGGTGTAAGGAGCCCTCTGCTGTATTTTTTCCTATAAACCACAAAGCTATTTTCTACTTTCTAAACCCGAATCCATGATTCAGTTATAAACCCTCTGTTACGGTTGTGGGTCCCCTCCCTTTTTTTCCTACTTCCAGAAGAAAAATAAACATGGCTTTCAGAGAACGGTGGTGGAGCCAGTGCAGCCTGGGCAGATCCTAGGGTGGGGAAGAATGTCTCACTCCTCATGCCACCTCCCACACAGAACGGGGGAAGCGTTCAGGTAGATTAGGTGTGTAATTGGATTGCATTGGATTAGATGGAGAGAAAAGGAAGCTTCACTTATGAACAATGATCTCTTGGTTGTGCATTTCTTTTCTGGGGGGAGAGCTGTAGTGTTGTGGTAGCACCCTCTCGATGTGGGCTGATAAAATCCTGGAAAAAGTGGGATGGAGAGAAACTGCTGTGCAGTGATTGCGGGCAGGGGTAAATAGGCAAAATCCAACACAGAAAGTTATTCTGGTTGTTTAAACACTTGTGTGGATTTCTCCTTCTTTCAACACTTCTGTAAGGTGTTGTTTCCTTTAGTGTGTTTTCTCCAGTTTCTGGTATGCTTGAAAGTAAAACAAAGTTAAGATGAAATCTTATTCCATTTCTTCATTTTCCAGATACTCAGTGGGGCAGGAGGGATAGGGGGCTTGAAAGCACCCCAAAAGCTGAGTGGGAGAAAGGTTAGTGCTGGATTTGCAAAGGTGCTTGTTTTTTTCCCTTCTGCAAGGGTTAGACTGGAGCAGTGATGGAATGAGAATAGCATTTTAGATATATTGGAGATGGAGAAGTTGTAGTCTGTGCTTGGATCTTGTAGTCTGGGGAGGTGGTGGAGGAGAGTCCTGCCCTTTGCTCTGAACAGCGAGAGGCAGGTGGATGCTGGCCACCTCTCGGTTTAGAGATGGTCTAGAGATGTTCAGTTGGTGTGGTATGTTCGCTGGGGGTTTTGAAAGACCCAGAGCTCCCTTCTGTGCGTGCACGCCATCATCCAAGTCCTGATGTAGTGGCGGATGTCAAAGCATGCGGGCAGTAAACCAGCACTGAACACATTTCCTTCTGTTTTACAGAGATGCTGCAGTTCGTCAGTAACCAGGCAGGGGACTTCCCGGATCTGTTCTCGGATCACTTGTGTGGCACCTTCCAGGGCAGCAGCAGCAGCAGTGGCGGAACCCTGGAGCCGCAGCTGCAGCGGCCATACAGCCAAGTGCAGCTCCAGCCCTTCCCGCCATCCCCTGCATCCCCCCAGCTCCAGAGCCTGCCTGCCAAAGCAGCACAGGCAACACCTCCGGCCCCTCCGCGGTCAGCCCCGCTCCTGCAGCCTCGGCCCCCACTCCAGCCCCAGCTCCAGCAGCAGGCTGTGATGATTGCACCAACCTTCAGCTCTGCTCCCCAGACCAGGATTATCCAGCAGCCCGTGATCTATCAGAATGCAGCCACCAGTTTCCAAGGTAGTGGTTGGGGTGCTTGCAATAAACAATGTCAGTGTTCAACCTCCATGACAAGCATGACGATCCTTTCCATGTGATGCTGCCGGTGGGGTGTCCTTTCTTCTGCCTACTTGGCTTTGGAGTTGGGGGAGCATGAGCAGCTGTCATAAATGAGATCTTTTGTGTGGTCTCTTGCAGTAGTTGTCTTCTTGCTGCTCTCCTCTGTTGTGGCCTTCTCTCTTATGATTCTTGGGAGGCTTGAGAAAAGTATGGCTAAAATGAGGTTGTTTGCAACACTGCCCTCCCACTGATGAGTGCAGCAGGCAGATCCAGTCCTGAAGCTCCAGCCTGTCCCATGTGGCAGTCCAGAATGAAGGCATGTTTTAACTGCTAAATTCTCAAGTGCAGTGCTTGCATTGAGCACAGGCACTTGTAGGGACCTTTGATTATGACCGGAGCTTCCTTTGTGAATGCCGGTTGTCTTCATCCTATTCAGTAGGTATTGATTCTTTACATGATGAGTACGATCCTAGGGACCACCAGGATGAGCAGGAGCGAGCAAGTGCTAGTTGGATGTACTGCATAATGTCACTGAAGTCATGAGTCCTGTGCTAGCAGAGCAAAGGTTTTGACTGTTTTCTCTTAGCTGATCCTCTGTGACTCCTGGGAAGCTTCTATTCTAGGTGCAATGTCCTCTTGCAGGAGGCACCAAAGGAGCTGGAAGCTTCCCAACGTGTGGGATGTGTTAGATGAATGCTGCCTACTGAGAAGCTCTGGGAAGAAGAGGAGCGAAGCTGGGAGCGTTTGCAGGCTCCAGAACAGAGACCTGTGTCTCTGGTCTATTTCTGACATCTCTCTTCTGCTTTCCAGTTCTCCAGCCTCAAGTCCAGAGCCTGGTGACGTCCTCCCAGGTCCAGCCAGTTACCATCCAGCAGCAAGTGCAGACTGTGCAGGCCCAGCGAGTGCTAACACAAGCTGCCAATGGCACCATCCAGACATTAACGCCAGCCACAGTCCAGACGGTTGCTGCACCACAGGTCCAGCAAGTTCCAGTAAGTGAAAATAGAGTGAGGCAGGCATCCAGCAGCAGAAGGAATTGCTTTTGCGGGTCTGGTCCCATGGCTTGCAGGGAAAAGGCGGCGAAGCTTGCAGAGCTGGCGGTCCTGGTCCTTGCTTTTGCACAAGCATTTCTATGTGTGAGAGGTATTTTTAACCAATCTGCCTTCCAGACGCATCTTACTTCAAGTCATGTGTGAGAGTCCCTGTTGCGAGCTATGGTGTGACTTCCAAGTAGTGGGCCACGTTCAGAAACCATTTTCACTGAATCACATGCATAACTAAACTTGGTCTGAAATATTTCTGTAACCTGGTGCTGCCAAACCAGATTGGAAACCTTACTTGAACAAGCTTTCTTTGACTTTTGCCTGCCTCTTTGCAAGTCCACCCCATGTGCAGTGTCTTATAAGGGCTGGCTGATACCGGAATGTCTTCTTCCAATTCTTCTCCCAGTTTGTTTGATCTTTTTCCTGCTACAGTGTCATGTGATTTTGTTGTAAGATGTACGGAAGACTTTTTCACTCGTGTGTGTGTCTTTGTATTGGATAAAAATGTTTGTGGCTAGGGGACTCTCTCAGTATGGCAGAGTTGCTCTGGCTCAGTCGTGTTGTGTCATCTACAGTGTTCTCCATATTTAAGAGCCAACAAGGTATTTGAAAAAATAAGAGCAAGCTGTATTACGGCAAAATAACCTGCAGTTGGTGTAGACCTGCTTGGTGTTCATGGTACGAATTCTTTCAGTGACATTGGAGGGGCGAAAGCTGCTACAGGTATTTGCCAAAGTAAATGTGTCCTAGCCATGTTAGACTCTGAGTACTCAACCAGTTAATGCAGACAGCTAATTGTAGGTGTAATAAAGAGGGGGAGGGAGCTTTTCCATCAGCTCGTTTGTGCTTTTTTTTCATACGTGTTTACTTCTGGTGATTGATTTGAAAACCGATGTCCTGGTGCTTCCTCTGCTCCCCTTCCTCCAGCACTGTTCAGGGTGTCTCATGGTCAGAGTTTGCATGAGGGTCTGACAAAAACCATTCAGGTAAAGCAGGTGAAAGTAATACTTGCCCCGCTACGTCCGCCGATATCTAAAGTTACAGCTCTGTCATCGCTTACTTCTGGCTACTGAGATCAGCAGGGAAATACAAGACCGCTCTCACCTTCACCTCTGACTCTTTTCAACCTAGGTTCTGGTCCAACCTCAGATCATAAAAACGGACTCTCTTGTCTTGACAACCTTGAAAGCGGATGGTAATCCTGTTATGGCCGCAGTACAGAACCCGGCGCTGACAGCACTCACTGCTCCCATTCAGACCACAGCTCTGCAGGTACCATACAGATGTTCTTCCTTCCTCACTGACCTGCTTTCCTCTTTACTCAGTGAGGAGACCCAGGCATTAGTATTCTGCAGTGGTGCAAACGGGAGGGGTTTTGAGGGCTGCTCTAGACACATCCAGAGCGAGTAATACCCTGTTTCTGCCAAGGCTAAACACACAGATTGTACTTTCTTGGCAGCCTCCCATGGCCAGTAAGCAAAGACCAAGGGCATGTTTCTGTTTACCTTTTTCTGGTATTACAAGGAGAGGAACATGACCTAAAAATTCCATCCAGTTTTTAACCTCTGGAAGACACCTGAAACTGAAAGCTAACTCACTCAGAATACCTGTGGAGCTTTCCTTTCCCCCTCAGTAGTGTCTAATAGCAGTATGTTGGATCTGATAACTAATTAAGCTGCTCTTCAAAGGGCATTTGTAGCGAGGACTCAGCGTAATCGATGAGATAGCAGCTGTGCTTCATGGCCTCCACTTCTTATCAACTCTTGAGAAACTTGTCCTCCCAGCCACGCATTTATTATGATCTTGTACATTCTAGCAGATACCTCTGGTCAAATATTTACTGGGGGAGTCAAAATTGCACGTCTAGACTTAAGTTTTGACTTTTGTATAGCATGGTAGGCTTTGTATGTACTTGTTCGCAGCCAGGCTAAAATCTTCAATTAACCTGATTGCTTTTAGGTGACATTTTTGTCCAAAGATGAGGCTTTTGTGATTGTGTCTGTCCGAGATAGAATCTCTAAAGCGTTTTGAACGCATTGAAATTTGGTGGAAATTAGCCAAAGGTGGAGGACTTACATTCACTTACTTGTCAAGTTCCCACTTGAAATGAAACTCAATTAATTTCCAATATCCCAACTAGAAGACTCTTTCAGTGTTGGAATTACTCCTGCAGTTGCTCATGGCTAGCTTAGCCTCGGTTTTGTTAGTCTGCCTCTTGACAGAAGTACCTCTTCCTCTCCATAACCACTTCCCTGATCCTTGGTGTGCTTCAGAGAGCATGTGTAACCTTCTCAATCTCATTTTGCTGGATCAAGCAGTGTAACCTTTCTTTACTACAGATGTCCTAGAAGCCCCTCTGTGCAACTGTTTTGGTGAGATTTGTCACCTTTTATCACAGAGTACATACTGCTTTAGTTTGATGTAGATGGTTTATCCTACATCTAGATGTCCATGTTTGAGCTTTTCATGCCAGTGTATATCACTCGTTGTCTTAGTTCCTCATCTTAAGGCATTTTTATAAGTTATGGATCTTTTTTTTTTTTTTGTCCATTTAATTGAATTTAGCAACTGCAATGCTCACGCCAAGGATGTTTCTTCCATAGTCATATGCTTTCTAATGCTGCCTTTACCAGTTTGGAAGTAGCATTGCCTGTTGCTGATTCAATGACTTTGTTTATCCACAGAAGAGGTGGATTTGGACACTTGAGGTGTAAGGATTGTAGGAACAACAAGGAGCCTGGTTCGTTTCTCTGTTTATTGGAGGAACAGAGCATGGTATTGGCAGAAGAGTGTTGACGCTCTTGGGGAACAAGTGATGTTCTTGCTCCACAGTGACCAGTGTGGAGGCGGAATGGCAGACTTTTCCTGTGTTGCTGTGCCAATGCACATGCCAGCTGAGGTGGATGGGGTGAAACTGGCCTATCTCTTCTGAGCTTACAAACTTCTATTGATTTTTCTTTTGTGTGCTTTCTTTTTTCTTTTGCCATCATAAACCTTGCCTAAATTGGTCGATTGCTTGTGGCACTGGTTACGCATGGTCTTTGTAGACTCTCGTTGGGAGCAATGGGACCATTTTGACCACAATGCCAGTGATGGTGGGACAAGAAAAGGTGCCTATCAAGCAAGTCCCTGGGGGTGTCAAGCAACCAGAACCACCTAAAGAAGGAGAGAGGAGAACAACTCACAACATCATCGAAAAGCGTTACCGGTCATCCATAAATGACAAGATCATTGAGCTGAAGGACCTTGTCATGGGCACAGATGCCAAGGTAAAGATGTGGAGTAAGAGCAAATCTAGTGTCACAAATTCTTTGTCTTGGGGTGCTCGTTCCTCTACTAAGTGAAGCTGTTGGGTACATGTGACTTAGTAGTATGCACACATGTATTGGGATAAGACTGTTGTCTTATCCTTGCTATCAATCACCTGTGTGATGGAAAGCTTGATAATTGTACTTGGGAAGGGTCACCTGTAAAATGCTTACTTTATTGTGCTAGTGGTGCTGTTTCTTGAAAATGAGCTATACCTTATGTGTTGGTTCTTTTGTTAGGCCTAACTTACGTAGGCCCTCTACATAGAGTATCCAGGTGGATGTTTTGATAACTCTGCCAGACCAGAGCTTGCTTAAGTTTCCTTTTCCATATAACTGCAGTAGCGATGAGGGTTTACAGAGTTTTCCAATATATTTCCTTTAGATATTGAGTAGTAAAAACGATTTGCTCAAATATTAGAAACTTTCTCACACCATGTATTCAGTGTTGCCCCACTCACGTTACCTCTTGCTGGCAGAGCAGGGAGCAGTGTTGTTGATACCTTGCATGGTCTCCGCACACGTGCGTGCACTAGTGAAGTCACCTCCTATTGCTGGGTGGAATTGGGAGCTTATGTTTTAAAAACACTGGTAGTGTGCAGTGGCTTCCTAGTACTTTGTGCTTGTGTTTACAAGTTAACCTGTCTGCTGCAGCTGGAAGCAAGTAATTTCATGGGGGTGGTCAAGGGAGTGAGGCAAGGAGAGAGCCACTTTCCTCAGAATTAAGCAGTGAATGATGGTTAACGGACAGCAGCGTGCTCCATCCCAGAAGAGCCACTTCATTGCAAAACTGTGGTGCTTTTGAAGGGCTGTTCTGGCTGAAACCTAGATGTGAGCTCTATTGTAATTTGGATGTTAATCTGTTTCTATTGCACTTTATTTGTAAGATCTGTCCGTTGCGTTGGCTGCAGAGTGTGCCCTGATATGTTTCTTTACGGTTGCTGAGTGGTCCCTTACACTCTCTTTCTCTCCATCAGCACATGATACAAAGAGTTGTGGTATCCCTATAAGGCAGGAGTGACCCTTTGACACTCTCCAAGTAAACCGCCTTCTATGTCTTAATTCCTTGCAGATGCACAAGTCTGGAGTCCTGAGAAAAGCCATTGATTACATTAAGTACCTACAGCAGGCCAACCATAAGCTGAGGCAGGAGAACATGGTTCTGAAGCTGGCTAACCAAAAAAACAGTAAGCTATGGAGGCTGTGCCGCAGGGGGAGGGGACACAGCATAAATGTTAGGATGCCTCTTGCAGTTTCTTATCCTTGACAGAGGTTGTATTGATAATGACTGGTGTTTGGTGTCCAATCTGAGTGATACTGGCGGATGCAGGATCAAGAAACAGGTACATAATGCACTCTGATTTTTGCAGAGCTATTGAAGGGCATTGACCTAAGCAGCCTGGTTGACAATGATGTGGATCTGAAGATTGATGACTTCAATCAGAATGTGCTGCTGATGTCTCCTCCAGCCTCTGACTCGGGATCACAGGCTGGATTCTCTCCCTATTCCATTGATTCAGAGCCAGGAAGTCCACTCCTTGATGATGCAAAGGTATTCGTGACTTAAGTTGTCAAATTCAAGGCAGGTACTTCAGGGATGTCTAAGGGCCAGAATTTAAATTCTCCTCATTCTGAAGAGTAGAACCAGCAGACATCTGGCAAGCAGATCTGTAGGGGACAGAGATCCCTTGTAAGGCCAAGGAGGTGCATTGGTGTGTTTTATCTGTTCTTAAATGATTGAAACTGCTTCCTGAGCTGTATTATCTGAGCCGTACCTTAGCTGCTAGAAGAACTGTATTTGGCCTTCAGCTCCTGTAGAGTCTCTGTGGACTTACGGTGCATATTCATGACCTGAAGAGCCCACGACTTTCCAGGGATATATATATGTCCAGTGGATAAGCAGGAGAACTTGGAAATGGACGATGGCATCGGCTGTGGTTAATGATACTCTAAGTAGCCACAGTAACAGAAAGCTGTTAGCTGTCTTTGGCTGAAGGTTAGCTTTGTGGGTATCACGGAAGAAGTAAAGGCAGTAAAGGTTAATCCTAGCCTAACCCAGGGATCCAGTTAATGATAACTGAAATAACTGGGCGCAGAATGAAGGTGAAGGCACTCAAATACTTTCGTCTTATCTTACTAAGCTAGGGAAAGCTTCACTGGAGTTCTTGCTGATCTTGACCTTAAAAGCTAATTTTAAAATGTGATTTGGTTCTCCTTTTTCCCTACTCCTCCCTTGGCGTAAGTACTTTTTATTCTATAAAATGATAAGCATTTTTTCCTCCTTTTCTTCACTCCTGTGAAGGTTAAAGATGAGCCTGACTCTCCTCCTGTGGCCCTTGGTATGGTGGATCGCTCTCGAATACTCCTCTGTGCTCTCACATTCCTTTGCCTTTCTTTCAATCCTCTAACATCCCTGCTGGATGCCCGAGGAACCCCAGAGTCTGACAGCCTGGTGCGGCATGGCTCCGGCAGGAACGTGCTGACTGTTGAGTCAGGTAAGGAACCCGGATAGTCTGGACCACAGGAAGTGATCGGGCTTACATGCTCTCCCTAGAGACCTAAAAGCTGTCATCTGCAGTGACAGCTGCAGGTTGTGAGGTCGACTTTTGATGTGGGTCAGTGGGATGGATTTGTGTGCTCAGGGAGTTGTACACCTTTGTTTAATGGCTGGGAGGGGTAGTGCAGGGCTGGATGTGGGAGGAGAGCCAGTGAGAGTG
Organism: Amazona ochrocephala; assembly: GCA_039720435.1. Taxonomy (NCBI): domain Eukaryota; kingdom Metazoa; phylum Chordata; class Aves; order Psittaciformes; family Psittacidae; genus Amazona; species Amazona ochrocephala. The sequence goes on from CM077880.1 coordinate 82,424,561, forward strand.
CTTGGACCTGGTTCTGGTTTAGATCCACATCTAGCGTTGTTCTTGCATAGAACCAGCTGTATGTGGTGAGGTAGAGGGAGTACCCACTTGTAGCCCAGCAGCCTGGGCTCTTGGGATAGACCCTGGAAAAGTAGTTCAGGGTAAGGAGCTTCTTCCTGTCCTCACCAGTCCTTGAGGCATGTTCACTTTATATTTGTTTTTAAGGTAAGTGTGATTTTTGTAACTTCATAGGAAAGTAGTAGGTGGAGAATTACTTCAGAAACAGTGTTGCTGTGGGGTCTTGCAACTGTCTTGTTCAACACACTTGTTCCATAATATTCATAGTTTGGAGTACAGCAGCCTAGGGGGCAGGCAGGGGATTCTGTAGGCATGCTGTCATTTCTTTGACTGGTAAATATGCTTCCTTAATTAAGATCAGAAAATGACCCTGAAGTAATGAGTACAGACGGGTGTATTTAATAGAAAAATCAGAATACAAAGGTACTCCAGGAAAACTGAGCACTGATTCAGTTTGGTTCCTGGTTTTTGTTGGGTTTCTTTTTTATAAACTTGGCGTGTAAACATCACCACTTTTATTTGGCTGGGAATGTTGTGGCTTGGAGTTTGGATGAAGAGCTATAGATACAGGTGTTTCCTGATCAGACTGCAGCCTTTGCAAAAGTTGATACCACATGTGGCAAGTGTAGCAAGACATCCTTCTGGGTCTTCTGCTCGACCTGTTGCTGGGCTTTTGGTGTCCATATTAACTCTTACCTTTCCTTGTTTGGGATGTCCATTGCAGATGCGGGTGGCTGGTTCGGATGGATGATGCCCACGCTGATCCTGTGGCTTGTGAACGGGGTGATTGTACTGAGTGTGTTCATAAAGCTCCTCGTGCATGGAGAGCCAGTGACCCGGCTGCACTCCCGGTCATCGGTCACCTTCTGGAGGCATCGCAAGCAAGCGGACCTGGATTTGGCACGGGTAAAGCTGACTTGTCGTTTTGCGTCAAGTGCATCCTCTAAGAGGGGGCTTAGATAAATGTTACCTAGTGAGACAGTGGCTTGGCATTTGCAGGAGCATGGTATTCAAGTGGGTTGTCCTGTTTGATTTCAGATTAGTTGATGCTAGGTTGTCTTGAGTGGATTCAAGATAGCCTAGCACCTTAGACTTCCCTCAGCCTAAGTTAGCAGGGCTGGATGTCAGTATTGGAAGAGGCTTCTGACTTCTGTCCTTGTTCCTTGCTGCTTCATCTTGTAGCTGTCTCCACAGCAAGGTCTTGGGTTTTGTCCAGAATCTGGCTTTTGCTGTCTGCTCTGTCTGCCTGCTGTTCTCCAGCCTTTTGGAAGTTCTCCCCATTGTTGAGGCAGCATTTGGCCTTTGATATGGGGAAACTTCAGGTTGTTTTAGAAGGCAGGAAGCTCCTGTCACTTAGTGCTGATGTGTCTCTCAGACAGTGCAGGATCAGACCCGTGTGTGGAAAGATATGTGTAAGGCCAAATTTGAAGCTGGTGTAAGTTGCCTTCATCTTTACCCTCAGCTAAAGATGTTGTCCTGTCTTGCACATCAGTGTGTCTTGTTCTCAATGCCCAGGAGTGTCTCTGTGATGGTGCTTTTGTTGTTGAACCCTTTCTCACGTTATTTGCAGGGGGATTTTGCTGCAGCTGCGTCAAACCTGCAGACTTGCCTGTCGGTACTCGGCCGAGCACTGCCAGCTTCCCGCCTGGACTTGGCCTGCAGCCTGTCCTGGAACGTCATCCGCTATAGCCTGCAGAAGCTGGCGCTGGTGCGGTGGCTGCTGAAGAGGACTTCTCATCAGTGGCGGGCAAGGGAGGCCACTGCAGGCTTCGAGGACGAGGCCAAGACTAGTGCTCGGGATGCGGCTCTTGCGTATCACAAGCTCCATCAGCTTCACATAACAGGTAGGAGCAGAGGTGAAGGATCTGCTGTCCTTATTTTGCCATATGAGGAGGTTCAGAGCTGATCCTAGAGGATACAGGGGAGCACTGCGGCCTCCCTCCTCCAGGAAGGCTGCTGTTGCAAATTAGCCTGACAAATTGAAGGAGCCACTTACTAGAATACAATAGGTTCATGCAATAACAGAGCTCTGTAAGAAGGGCCAAAGAACAGCAGCATCTTGAGTTAGGTGTTCCCTGGTCTGCACAGATGGCTAAGAGTTTTTCCTAAGCAGCAGTTGATAGAGTCCAGTCACTTTTTTGCTGCTGTTAAGGGCTTGTTTCATCTGTATCACTTGGGAATGATATATGGAAGCAGGGGCTGAGGTGAATTGCTGAAAGAACTTAAATTTCTGAAGCTGTGTAGAGAGCCAGTTGGTGTTGATAAGCTTTGAAAACCTGTGTGCACGTGTACTAAGGAAGTGCTTGAATGTTGCTTGTGAGCAGTTGTTTTTGCTGTTTCCTTGGCAACCAATTTGCAATGTTAATAGGTTCCAAGTACATCAGAAATCCAAGCTAAACTTCCTTCTGCCTAATGCTGTGTGAATTGTAGCCATGCCACCAGAGATAAGTGGTTGTTCTTAATATTATCTGTGTAGGTACAGATGGGGACTGCAAAGAAGTTTAGTTTTAAGGTAGTGATAAATATAGCAAGACAGATATTACTGATGATTTTATCCTAACTGGTTTAGCTGTACAGGGCTTTCTCACGGTGTATACCAACCTTGGTACCTGTGGAGAAAAGATTCGGTTATGGTTGTTCTGTTGCCTGACTACAGAGTAGGCATATGTGGTTGTAAACTTCTCATGTCAACAGGTTCTTCTTGTCCCTCTAGGACAGAGCCCTGCACATCATGGTAGTATTTAGCAGCTGGTACTACTTCACTAAAAATTAACACTCTTTTCCTTTCCCTCATGGTGCAGGTAAACTTCCCTCCAGCTCAGCTTACTCAGGCTTACACATGGCCCTGTGTGCTGTGAATCTGGCTGAGTGTGCGGAAGAGAAGATCCCACCCAGCACAATGGCAGAAATCCACCTGACAGCCGCGGTTGGCTTGAAGACCCGCTGTGGAGGCAAACTGGGCTTCCTAGCGGTGAGTTGTGGTCTCCTCTTCCATCACACCTCCAAGCAGAGCTCTGGGAAGGCCTGCAGGCTGGCATTGCTGTAGCTCAGGGTGTATGTCAGCACAATAATCACCATATGGTCTGCAATTATGATACGAGCTGTAATTGTGATATGACCTTTGTCCCCCATCGTGTGTCCCTTTCCCTGGGTGCTGTTCTCAACCTTAGCCTCTCCTTCCCCCAGAGCTACTTTCTAAGCCAGGCTCAGAGCCTGTGCAGCTCGGAGCGGAGTGCCATTCCTGACTCGTTGCGCTGGTTGTGCCACCCCTTGGGACAGAAGTTTTTTGTGGAGCGAAGCTGGACGGTCAAGTCAGCTGCAAAGGAGAGCCTGTACTGCACCCAGAGGAACCCTGGTGAGAGCCACATGTGTCCCGAGTGCTTGGCCTCATAGCACTCTGAGCCTGGGTATCTCTCCACCTCTGGGGCAAAAGAGGGTGTCCTGTTTGAGAGCATGCTCTTGTATGTGGACTTGACAGGCAAGAGGGGCTGTGGAGCTGAGAGATGTGTCTTCAGCCTGCAGGACCTGTCTTTCCCCCTTTGGATACAGTGCTGTGTCATCATGCTTGTGTCTTTGTATGCTGGAATTCAGCCTGACTGTGGCCATGAATGTCTGGGGGGTGACTTTGGGGTGAGCAGTGCCATATGGCAGAAGTGCCAGAGGGATATTTGGCCGAAGGCTGCAGCTTTGTAAATGGATTAATGGGTTAAAAAAGCCCTGAAAACTTAGTCTTTAGAAATCATTGCATTAATTCCTCAAGAGTTTTCCTCTGCTTGCTCTTCCTCTTGCTCCCATGTTATAATTCTTCTTTTCAGTTGTATTGGAAGGTGGCTATCGCTGTATGCAAGTGAAGTGGTTTGGTTTTTGTTTCCTCTCTAGCGGATCCTATTGCACAAGTTCATCAGGCATTTTGTGAGAACCTGCTGGAGCGAGCGGTGGATTCACTTGTGAAGCCTCAGACTAGGAAAGAGATAGTGGAACAAGAAGAGGAGGAGCCATGGTAAGTTTACACAGTGGCCACAGTTGCAGGCTCTGGGGCAGGGCTCGTGATCTCTGTTTGAGCGCTCTGGGGCAAACTGAGTGGTTAGTTCCTATTAAGACTTGAAATGACAATGTAAGTCTGGCCACCACAGCTTATTAGAAGAGTGAGCTCTGCCTCTTTGTATTAAAGCATCTGAAATCAAAGGTGAACCTATGTGTAGTAAGGATTTCTGGTGTCAGCTGGCACAGTCCTAATCGATTCCTGAACCGAATGAGTGGTGCTTTCTCTGCTATGACGAAGTTTAATGTTCAGGAGTGCTAAAATTAGGGTGCACATACCAGCAGAACATATGTGCAGAGCTCTATGAGCGTGAAGGTCTAGCATGTCAGGGAGTGACCCCCCCGCCCCAGCTCACTATCTTATCCATGAGCATTCACCTAACTGAAGAGCCACATCTACCAATGGTGAAAAAACAAACTGATGTGTTGCAAGCGATGATGTTGGCCAAAATTATCATTGCCTCTAAGCTCTGTAACCAAATGAGAGAGGCCGATAGGTGGGAATTGGAGCAGTGTTTTGTACAGAGCCACCCTTTTCCTAGACTCCACAGGAAATGGAGCCCCAGCCTTTGCAAGTAATTCAACACTGCTTCTAGCTGATACCCAGATACACTGGTGCCAGGCAAATACTATGCAAATATGTGGGAAGCTCTGTAAGGATCCTGTCCCCAGAAAGTGTGGGTAAAAGCCTCAAATGGGAAGATAACCCATCATTTCCCTCTGTAGGGAAAATACTGCACGTTTATCTTATTTAACTTCCTTTTTTTTTCAATCTCATGCCTGTTTTCTAGCATCGTTGCAGAGAATGAGCAGCAGTTCAGTCTAATTGCTGCCACAGTACAAATGCTTTGTGATCAGATGCTGCCGTTGATGATGAGATAAAGTAGCAGAATTTGTATAAGTGGGGTGGATTTGCAATATGCTTGTGGGAGTCCTTTTTCTTCTCGGGAAGGACTAACTTTAGTAATACAGCAAGCTTTCCTGCCCCCCTCTAGGGGTAGGAGCTCAACATCTTCCTCTGTAGCATGTCCCAGGAAATTAGATCATTGCTGCATGTGCTGCTTTTTCTGATCAGCACTGTGAATGTGTTGTCACTTGCCTTCATATGTATTTGCATATATGCAAATAACCACTTGCAGAAGAGTAGTTCAGCCACTTTTAGAGGCAGTGATTGAAAAGGAGCCTGTAATCAACTTGTGACATACGTCCAGCATCTCTGTAAATGAGATGAGGCTTCTGGAATTGACTGCTGGTCCCCTTGCGTGGGGAGGTGTGAGGCTGCTCCTCCCTGAGCATTGGCCTGTGCGCTTCCACTCTCAGGGTGGTCTCTTCAGTACAGCAGTGTTGTGTTTCCCATAGAGCTTGAACTTTCTGCTGCTTTAAGGGGTCAGCACAGTTTAAAAATGCCTTGTGAAGGCTAAGAAGCGGCCCTGGTATCCCTGTGTGACAGCACAGTGAAGGTCCGCCTTGCTTCTTGTTTCAGTGAGTTCTCCAGTGCCATGGAGTACTTGAAACTGCTCAACTCTTTCTTGGACTCAATGGGAAGTGGAGCTCCACCCTTTGCCAGCACTTCTGTGCTCAAGTCCGCCCTGGGTAAGTCTGGCAGAACCGAAGCTGTCCCAGCTGCAGGAGCTACTGCTGATACATGTTCTCTCTCTCCCCACCACCTCTCAAACTCCAGGCAGGGAGAAGGGCAGCCCTTGGAGTGAGGCTTGATTGCTGAGCAGCAGCACACCACAGCGTGGTATGGGATTGCATGTTCAAGCTGCACCCTGAGCCCTCACCTGAGGGCTTACTCCTGGCAATGCAAAGTGGAAGAAGGGTATAGCTTACAGACAAGCATAGCACTGTTGCCATTGGGGTTTTTATCACTGAATGTCCTATTGGGCCCAATACAGGTTGACCTCACTTTCACAGCAGCTGTCCTGCAGCCCTGGCTGTAGGCAAGTTCTGGATATATTTTAGGAGGCACTTGTGTTTTAGTGTGACAACGAGATATGTAGACTCCTTCTGAGCCATGAGCTCATCTGGGCTTGGCTGGTAGCAGGCTCCTGGCGTATTTGTCTAGCTTAGTATTGGTACAGGCAGCACCTGGCAGCTCGCTGGGATGCTACTGGAGCTTTAGAGACACACTAAATGTGCTGTACCTACAATGTGTAGAGCAGATGTACAAGAAAAAACTAGACATTTATTTTCTAGGGATTATTTTTTTTGTATAAAGGGAAGTCTATTTTTGAGCCAATATTGTCATGAAATTTAGAAGCGGGTCAGAGTAGCAGAGCCTGTGTCCTTTGGGCCTTGGTAACCTTTGGGAAGTTTTCCAGGGGGTGTGAAAAAATGGGGGAAATTATATAAGGAGACCTGATTTACTGGCTAGATGGTGATTAGTGCCAAGGCACGGTATATATGAGTGGAGCTGTTATTTTGGGGTGGTGAGTGGAGATCCTTGTTGGGAAGGAAGTTGACAGGTTTCTAGACTAGTAGACAGGTAAGTCCTTGCTGACAAAGTACAGACTTGGCAGCCAAAACTGCTTGCAGTTAGTGTAGGGTATTTGCCTGATGCCAAGTTCCTTTGTGTTCCTGCAGCACATTCCAGCATTGAGCTGGATGGCTGCATTCCTGTGGGATCTGTTTGGGATCATTAGCATCGATCTCAGTGGAAGGAGCAAGCTGTCTCCTCCGAAGCTGCAGCTCCTGATTGTGTTCCACAGGCCCTGACATGGTGTGCAGATGGTGGTCAGCAGCGGTGGCGATGGCAATCGGTTGGCTCAGAGGGGATGATGCAGCCGTGAGGTCGCACTTTGCCGAAGTGGAGCGCATGCCGAAGTCCCTGGAGATGTCCGAGTGAGTAGACCTCAACTTCCAGACTCCTGCCCCTTCCAAATGGGGGTGGCTCTTCCCCTAATGCTCTCCTGTGGGGCTGCCCCTGCCTGTGCTCTGGAGCTGCACACCTCTCTTGCAGATGTGCTCAGCAGTTCACATGTAGGTCAATGCATGCAAGCTGATACCAGAGCTGTGGACTGGAAGTGTCAGAATCGCTTCTTTAGGGATGTCTTTTGGCTTTGTTCTATCTGCACAGCCTGCCACCTTCCAGAATCAAACAAAACTAATGCACTGATGGAAAGGATGGTGTCACCCTCTTGGTTCTTTTGCACTAAAGCACCTTTACCAGTTTGCTTCCGTCTCTCTGTGTTGTCTGTGTTTCTGTAAGAGAAACAATTTCTTTTTTCCCTGTCTTAAGAAATGATAGCTCTGCTCTTGGGAGAGTGAAAGCTGGTGCTGGTTGCTGCTTGAGCTCAGCTCCTGGAGCTGCGCTGTGGCAGTGTGACATGATACTTCTTGAAAGCAGCACTCTTTCTCTTCCAGGAATGCCCTGGTGAAAGCCACCTTCTACGCGTGTAAAGCCATGCAGGCCTCACTGTCTGGGAAGGCAGATGGACAGCAGAACTCCCTGGGCCACTGTGAGAGAGCCAGCAGTCACTTATGGAACAGCCTCAACATGAGCAGCAGCGTCTCCAGCACAGTACTCAACAATGTAAGAGTTATAAGCCTGAGATAGCACATGGTTTGTCTTGGTTGTAAGGTTGATCTTGCTGCAGGTATATGATTTCTCTGTTGTATCAACATTCACCATTCATCCTGTGTCTCATGGGAATAGAGAGAGAACTTCTTACCTTTGCTTGCAAAGGGCATTTACATCTTTCTGCCTCTGCTGTACGGAGGAGCAGAGCTGCAGGTACAACATTGTTTCCTGGCCATGGTCTCGGATAGTTGAGCTCTTGCTCATCTCCTGCAGTAGCTGTCACCCCTTTCTGGTGCTTTGACCATATCTAGCTTGGCCCATGGAAATCATCCATCTCCATTCTCTAAGTGAAGTGTCTGACACCTGTAAAGCAGGACCTCATTATGTTGAGTCTGCAGTTTCAGGCAGCACTCTTGAGTGTTTTAACCCTTTACCAGAAAAGTGGGACTGTACTATTTGTGTGGGGCTTGTTTCTCTTCTTTCCAGGATTACCTAAAGGTGGATCTTCCCTTCATGGCATGTGGGACACAGTTCTGGTCCCTTCCGTCCCTCCTGGGTGGCAGCTGTAGTGCATTGTAGTTGCATTGCATGTTGTGGCAGTAACTGTGCAATGTTTCTGCAGTGCAGTACAGAGGCACTCTGCTTCTGCAGTGTGGGTAGGGTCCCCTAAGAGCAACTAGGACAGCAAGCGATGCTAGGGGGCAGCAGCAGATGGGCAAAAGGGATTCGAGCTGTGTCAAGACTGCATTTTTATTCTTTTGCAGGTAGCAAGGCTGTCTTTACACTTTACCCTAGTTAGTATCACTGTTTGGGCACGAAAGCCTTGGCAGAAGGCTGGGGTATTGCTGGTGCAGTATCCCCTTGGGTCAAGGGTCAGCCTTGTGGAGGTGTTGGACCTCCTTGGACACAGCTTAGTGCTTGCTCCTTAGGCTGGACCTCTCAGTGTCGGGCTCCAGAGATGCCACTTGGGCAGAAAGCAAAGCCCTGCTCCCCAGGGTGTGTTGTGGTGGGGATGATGTGGTTGGGAGGGCCCCTGGGAGGGCAGGAGGTGCCGTGTCTGCAGCTGTGTAGCACAAGGCCTGTTACTCGTCTGATGGGATGTGTTAACAAGCTTGTGTGCCTGGGCGCCCGGCTCTTGCAGATGATCCAGCTGCTGGCCTGTGACTTGCTGCTCTCTCTCCGCACCAGCCTGTGGCAGAAGCAGGCGAATGCCAGCCAGGCCCTGGGTGAGACCTACCACGCCTCGGCCCCTGAGCTGACGGGCTTCCAGCGCGACCTCGGCAGCCTGCGCAAGCTGGCCCACGGCTTCCGACCCGCCTATCGCAAGGTGATGCTTGTCTCCCCGGCATGCTTAGCTGTACCCCTTCCCAGGGGAACCTGTGGCCCCTCAAAGCGTACGGTGTATGTGGGCTTGAGCGGTTTGGACGCTTGGGGTGGGACGGTCTGCCGCCAGCAGCCTCCATACTTCCTCTTGGTGGGTGATGAGGGAGGTTTCCATGGGAGTCCGGTGCATGTCGGGAGATGTCTGCCTTAGTTTCTACCTAGAAAGCAATTGCGTCTGTACTGCCAAGCAAATACCCATGGCATTCTGTCCTGTAATGGGACTTCAGGCCAGGTCAGTCCCTCTAGTGTGAGTGGAAAGAGCACTTGGCCATGTTGGCTTTGCGGGTAGCCAGGGGGGATCAGATGCCTTCTGCACCTGTAAAGCTTACCTGTACCCCCTTAGCTGTATCCTGGCACTTCTCTGGGGTTTTCCCCCCCACCTTGTGTTCTCCTTAGTCTGTCTAGTTTTAAGCCTCTATAGAGGAAATGTAGTATGATAGGACGAGAGAGTTGTTCTGGTATTGTCCAGATTCTGGATTTCAGCGTTTGATGCTGTTATTGGAGTGCTGCACTAGCAGCCTGGGTGAGGTGCCCACGTAGGCCACAGTGCCAGGGTTTGCAGTCCTATTTTTCTACCCTGTTTCTGCTCTTGTGCCTCCCCCTTTCCAGGACACTTGCTGTTAATGTGTCAGAAGTTTGTTTTCTTCCCTCACAGTTGCCCTGACCTGCAAATTCCCCAGGGACAGGTGGGAAGATGAGGGAGGAGTGTGGAAATGGGTCTCTGCTGTTGGCAAGGCATCAGTGCTCCGCTCTGGAAATGCGGTGGCTGAGGGATGAAACACACTGAGCACCAGCACTGCCCCTGTGCCAGCCCACCTCTCACCCTCCATCCCACCTTTCCTTCCACTTCTAGGTCTTCCTCCATGAGGCCACCGTGCGCCTGATGGCAGGTGCCAGCCCTACCCGCACCCACCAGCTGCTGGAGCACAGCTTGAGGCGACGCACACCCCAGAGCAGCAAGCAAGGTCAGCCACAGGCGCCCCACTGGGAGGGGGCAGTGCTTAGGCAAGGTTAGGGGGGCATAGCAGCAACCTGCAGCCTTTTCCCTGTGTCTGAGGGTCAGAATAATGATCTCCTCTCACCCTATGGCTCATGGTAATGCTTCTGCATTGATCTCTGCGAGCTGGCTAATGTGAGCTGCCAGTCCTGAGCTGGTGGTGTCAGTGAGCAGGCTTGAAAACATTTGTCTTTGTGCAGTCACACGTGCATGAAACTTGGCAGTCTGGCATTTGGGGAGGTCAATGCAAAGGAGGAAGCCAGGAATCCTAAAGGGGAGAGCCAAGAGACACGGTGGTGGTTGTAACATGCTTGGGTGTTTAAGAAAATGGGCAGATGTGTGTGCTGGTGCTGGGACTGAGCCCTAGGAAGTGAAGCGAAAGGGACCATCTCTGTAGAAGGCAGGATTGCTGGTCCCTGCCCGACTCCAGCTCAGACTGTTCTCTGCTAGCCTGAAGGAGCTGCCTGGGGGTCTGCTGCAGGGTGCCCCCAACTCTAGGCACAGCCGATCATGCCAGCCAGAGATGCTTGGGCTCACTGGTGCCAGTCAAGGGCCCACACGGTGGGGTCTGCCATGCAGGTGGCTTCACCCTTCACTTCCTTCTCTTTGCCTGTAGGTGAACTGGACACCCTGCCAGGCCAAAGGGAGCGAGCCACAGCCATCCTGCTGGCCTGCCGCCACCTTCCCCTCTCCTTCCTCTCCTCGCCAGGCCAGCGAGCGGTCCTGCTGGCTGAGGCTGCCCGCACCCTGGAGAAGGTGGGGGACAAGCGCTCCTGCAATGACTGCCAGCAGATGATCGTCAAGCTGAGTGGGGGCACAGCCATCGCTGCCTCCTAATGCCGGTGTGGGGCTGCCTTGTGCAGAGCCTGGTTGACCATCAGCCTGGACTTCCCTTCTGGAGCTTGTAAAAAAACTGAAGCGTGAGGTTAGGGCTGTGCTGGTGGGATCGTGATGGGGTGGGAGAGGGAGGGTTTTGGGTTTGTTCTGCTTTTTTAATTGCCCCAGGTTTAGCTTTATTAGCCCCCTTGTTTGTTCTCAGGCACTGCAGCAGGAATCTTGTTCAGCTGAGGTTTTTTGTGACCGTGCCTGGGGCTGTTGGGAAGTGCTGCCCCAACCTGGAGCCCCCATCCCTGCTGGGGGGAGAAGCCCGCACGCCCAAAGCACAGAGAAGTGGCACATCCCGTGTCTGTTCTCAGGGGCATCTTGTTCCCTTCCCAAACACCTTTGTGGAAACCTTTGGGGAAGGCAGAGAATCTGCCCAGGCCTTTCCCCATGGGGTTGCTGAGGTCTGGGGCTGTTCCCAAGAGAGGGGGGAAGGCACCAGCTTTCCTTGAGCTATATGTAGGGAAACTGAAGCCCCGAGGCCCAACTTACAGAGGTGCTCCAGGAGTATTGCTTGGGGCCAGTACTGCCCAGCAAATTTACCTACAGTTTTTATACAGGGTTTTTTTTATAGGAGTGTTTGTGGCTTTACAAAAACATAGGGAGCGATGCAGCAGATTCCCCTTCCTCTCCACTTCATGCATCTCCTTCCTCTGATGGCTGCCTCTGGCTTTTGGCAGGGTGCTAGGTTTGTGGCAGCTCTACAAGCTGAGCCCTCTAGAAGGCTGGGGCACCCGGGTCGTCTGGTGCTGGGTGGCAGCAGAGGTGGACGTGCAGCGCCCTGCGCTCAGTGTGAAGGGTGGGTGCTGCTCTGGTGCCTTTTTGCTGATGCAGAAGCAATTTTAGAAACAGGTTTTTAACATTCCTCAGCTCCCAGGCCCAGAACTTGTGTTCAGGTGTTTCTCCTTCCCTTCTCCAGCTGCTCCACAGCTCTGGAGCTCCGGCAGGGACTGGGAGGCAGTGGTTCCAGGGATGAGTCTCCCAGCTCTGTCACCATCGCTATTCAGAGCACTTTGACTTGCAGGTGATGGATTGCCTGTGACTTGCCAAGACGGGGAGGCAGACTGGGAACAGGGAGGCAACGGTTTGCCCTTTTTTTTCTCTGCCTTTCCTGTTGCATCTCTCCAAAGAAGTGCACGCACTCTTGTGTGTGCAAATGTGGAAACCAGTCTTTGGCAGGTGGACATCCCTGTTTCTCCCTGCAGTAGCTGGCCTGTGCTCCATGTCAGCATCTAGAAGCACTTGGATATGGGCAGCAGCCCAATCCGATGCTGTCGCAGTCAGGCCTGTGCAGACTGACTCCTTCAGAATCAGAATGGGGCAAGAAGTCTCTGTGTGCATCCAGATTTTGCAGAGGGGTGTGAGAGCTTGAGCTCTTTCCAAATTGAGGGGAAGGAGATGGCGGCTTGCCTCACTTGCACAGGGTCTTCTGGCATCTGGGCTGGGGATCCTGTGTGCTGCAGCATTGAACACAAGTGACGCTGGTCCTGGAGTTGCTTGGCTTCAACAAGGTGGAAACTGTGTCCAGGAGAAACTCGTCTCCCAGCAAAGCCCTTTCCCAGTGACCCTGGGCTATAGCTGCAAACAAAAGATGCTTTTGTTTTGGGGACCAGAAGATGCTTCCCTCCATTCCCCACTTTATTTTGGGAACGGTATCTGGTTTAGATATTATTAACCCTAATTATTAATTTAGCAACCCTGCTGCAATGGCCAGGAGCCTGTGCTCCTCACCCTACTGACAGGCATCCCTTGCTTCCCAGTGTCTGCAGTTGGAGGTGAGCTCATCCCTTTGAGGGGGAAGAGGTTACTCTTGGGTGTCTTTGATCAGTTTGAGTGGGTCTTGATTGCCCATTCCTGAGTTTCCTAGCTTATTGGTGATCCTGTTTTGGGGGGTGGATCACATCCTCCTAAGTGTCTCTCACAGTGTCTTCCTGGTCGTCGTTTTTTCCTAAACCAGAGGAACTCCTTACCTGTGGCAACCTCCAAGTTATTTCCCTGGGTCTGTGTGCAACAAGGGGGAAGTTTTGTGCTTTAGTAAAGTGGGGGGAAGTAAAGCTTCAGGAAAACCATGATGCTGAGGCTTCACTTGTCACTAAGAGTGGACTGAGACCTGGACCATAGGGAGTACGGGTAGGGCTGGGAGGCTGTGGGGCATGATTCACAGAGGGAGCCAGCGCTGCTGGTTCTTCTCTACCCTCCAGGGCCAGGGGTCTTTGCCCTGTTTTTTCTATACTGTTCATCAGTTTGCTGCCTGTCTGATCCTACAATGTTTTTTATATGTGTGTGTATATACTTTTTTTTTGTTTGTGGGGGGGGGAGAAAATTGTTTTATGGATTGTGTGAAGAAAATCTATTTATCCACATGGAGTTTGGAGTAGGGACGATTTGTGATACGAGATGCAACTGGTGGTGGGGAGGTTCCCCAGGGAATATATCTGCTGTCTGAAAACCCTGTGCCAGGGCTCCTGAGCACCTGGTACCTAATAAAGGCGAATGTTACCACCACCTCCTGCCTGCCCTCTTTCGTTACAGCCCTCTTCATCCCGCCCAGCAGCTGCTCTCAAGCACGCGTAGGCTTGAAACACCCTTCAGAGACATTCAGTCATTTGCCTTAGGAAGCTCTCAGTCCTCTGTCTGGATAACCTGGACAATGGAGCTGTACGGCTCGCAATGAAAAAGGGCCCCTTGGTGGAGCACGTGTGGTGTCTCTGTGCTCCTTTGGGAGCAACCCAAGGGGCTTGAGCAGGGCCAAGTGAGGCTGCGGTTTTGGGAGCATCTACGTTAGTGGTGAGCTTTTACCTAACCTTGCTTGGAACAATGTCCTTCCGCTCCACCTCTGTTTCTCTGCTCCCGCTGGTAAAACTCTGTCAGAACCATTAAACTTCAGACAGGGAAGAGCTGTTCGGTTTTCATGTGGCTGCTTGAAGGGTTGTTCAGTTGGCTATGGAAGCGCTGTTCCCACCACTTCCTCCATCGGGGGGTGTTCCACGAGTGGGAGCAGGCTTTGCTCCCTTCTGCCCGTGGAGAAGGAGCTGGGGGTTTGGGAGCAGCATGGAGCCCCCCAGCCAATCTATACCAAGGCCATACAGTTTAATGTAGTATTTATTGACAAGGTGGAGGCTGAGGCAATGGGTAAGGGGAGGGAAGGGGGCTGCTCTGGCTGTGCTGCCAGCACCAGGGCAGCGCTTTGAGGCCATTGCTCTTCCCCCACTCGCTCACAGGAGCTGGGTGGGGGCGCCCGGCCCCGGCAGGACGTGTCCCATACCCCTGGGGGCTGTGGTCTGAGCAGCGCGCTGCCCGTGTGCCCCCGGCTCAGCCCCTTCACGGGGAGGCTGCGAACGGCTGAAACTCGCTGCCTGGATTGCGAGCCTTGCCCACGGTGCCTCCGCGATGGCGGAGCGCAGCCGCCAGCCCCATTCCCGGGAGAGGGGGGCAGCGCATCTCCCGCCGCGGCTCGTGTAGGCGGTCAGCGGCGCTCAGCCGAGCGGCAGCCCCGTCCCCGGCGGGGCCGGCGTCAGACGGTGACCTCGGTCTTGCTGTTGGTGGCGAGGTGCCGCGGCGCCTGCCCGTACAGCGGCGGGGCGGCGCCCAGGGGCAGGCCGGGCCGGCGGGGGGCGCGGGGGGCGGCCCCTTCCCAGCTCCCCGGGAAGGCCGCGCCCCCCGGCAGCTTGGCCTTGGGCAGGGGGCAGCCCTCGGGCAGTGCCTCGGCGTGCGGGAAGGGCAGCGTGCCGGCGGGGGCAGGCTCCGGGCCCCCCAGCCGCAAGTAGAAGTCCTCGGGGGCGCTCTCTGTGGGGATAGGGCGTGGAGTGGGAGGGATCCCGTGTGATGGTTGGCTGGGGAGTGGGGGATCTTGGGCACAGATTGGCTGGGAAGAGCTGTAGGGCCGTGGGGGATCCTGAGCTCTGATTGGGTGGACAGTGCTGCAGGTGTGTGGGGGAATCCTGGGTGATGGTTGGCCGGAGAGTGCGGTGGGTCTATGTGGGATCCTGAGCTCTGGTTGTCTGAAGAGAGCAGCTGATCCTAAGGGGTCCAGAGCTCTAGTTGGCTGGGGAGTGCAGTGGATCATAGGGGATCCTGAGCCTTGATTGGCTGAGGAGTGCAGTGGGTCCATGTGGGATCCTGAGCTCTGATTGGATGGGGAGCGCAGTGGGTCCATGGAGGATCCTGGGCTCTGAGGATCTGGGCTGGGGAGTGCAGTGAGTCCATGGGGGATCCTGAGCTCTGATTGGATGGGGAGCGCAGTGGGTCCATGGGGGATCCTGGGCTCTGATTGGATGGACATGCAGCAGGTCTGTGGGGCAGTGGGGGGCAGCAAAGCCTCTGCCATGAGCAGTTGCTCAGGAGCCCTGGGGTGTGTGTCCTGCCCATGCCCCTCTGTGAGTCCCCCACCCCTCCCCACCCATCTGCGGGGTCCATGGGGTGCATCCCCCCACCCGTGAAGGGTCAGCACTCACCTCCAGCCTTGAGGGTGGTGTAGGCAGCATAGGCAGGAGCCGACAGGCCCAGGCTGCTGGCCAGAGGCGGGCGCTTGCCATGGCCATGGGGCCGCCCCAGCGGAGGGGCGATGGCCACAGCGTTGTTCAAGGGAAGCTTGTCTGGGGGGCAGAGGAGGCGGGGGGGCTCAGCTGAAGGCTGGGTGAATAAACGCTTTTGCCTTTATTCACCATGGGGAGCTTGTTTTTCCCCACTGCGCCAGCACCTTACCTGCGCCGTTCCGGGGGGACCCGCGGGCCAGACCCTCACCCAGCGGGACCTGCACACCCCCCATCAGGCTGTCCATGTGCTCGGAGGGGCCATGACCTGGCTGCTTCAGCAGGTCCGTCAGCGTCCTGCGGAGGGGATGAAGGACCATTAGAGCAACACCCTGCTCCCTGGCCCCACCAAAGCATCCCAGGTCTGAACCCGCTCTTCGGAGACAGAGCCATGCAGCCTGGGGTTAGGAAACGTCCGCTGGGAGCAAGGAGTGCACCTAGGCTCCCAACACAGCTTCTGCATGGGGGTTGGCGAGCTCCCCCAACAGTGGATGAGGACTGGGCTCTCCTGGGACAGGGAGCACCAGTGTGTGCGGATGGTGAGGGAGATGCATGGCTTGGAGCGGGCTGCAAGGTTATGACAAAGCAAGTCAGAGGAACCTGAACCGACAGCAGCTGGAGGAACACCTCGGGGATGCTCCCCCAGAGTGAGAGCCTGGTGGAGGTGGGGAGAGCGGGTCCTGCAGAGCAAAGAAGACCCCGAGGGAGGGATTAGAGAGGCCGCTTGTGCCTCCCTGGGGAGGAGGATGAACTAGAGACAGCCCCCAGCGCACAGGCTGTCCACGTCTAACACCCTCCTTATGAGTAAGAGCATTAAACACCCTCACATGAGATAAAGCCCTATTTTGTTTAACATTCGTGCACGGTGATGCTGCAATCCCACCATGGCACACTGGCGGTACTGGAGCAGGACATGTCCACATGGACATGCTGCTTTCGGCAGCAAGTGCCAGGACACGACAAGATGCTGGTATGGGGCATTGCGATGAGGAGACACACCATTCCCCTGCGTGACTGCACAGGGGTGTCCACTCAGGGCTTATTTTGGCTCCTTAATCCCCATGCCTTGCACCTCAGTGACTGGCTGGCTCCTAGACACGCACCATGAGCTGTGGCAGGAGCTCACCGTTAGAGGCTGGATGATAAAACAGCAGATTAAACTCAACGTGCTGCATAAATACAAACTGGAGAGGAATGGGGGAATAATCCTGACTTGGTGGATGTGACAGCTCATGGCCCCGGAGCACTCAAAAGCCCAATGAACCCAGTGCAGGGAATTGCCATGGAAGGCAATGAGAGCAATGGGGAAAGCAATGCATTATACCCCGAGGTGTGGATGCTTTGCAGGGCCCCAAGAGCTGTTTCTGGGATGATTTCCCTCCCTGTCTGGATCCAGTCAACATCACAGGGTGATAGCAAGAGCAAAGCTACAATGGAGCTGCCCCTTGGGTTCACCTGATAGGATTCTTGAGGAGCTTTGGGTAACACCCCCCTGGGATCACTTAATCTCCAAACGGGCCAACAGGGCACTCATGGAGCAGAATAAACTGGAATGGGGAAGAGCAGTCCCTGGTGTCTGTACGTACTGGGGGTGACCAGCTGGAAGGCAGCTTGGTGGAAAAGGGCCTGGAGGACACCAAGCTGACCGTGAGCCAGCAGTGTGTCCTTGGTCATAGAACGGTCTCCTAGGCTGCACCAGGCAAAGTATTGCCAGCCCGTCCAAGGCAGGTGATCTTTCCCCTTCTCTTGGCATTGGTGAGGCCAAACCTGGAGTGCTGCGTCCATTTTGTTCTCCCCAGTGCAGGTGAGACACGGACATACTGGGGAGAGTCCCACAAAGGGCTACAAAGATGACGAAGGGACTGGGGCATCTCCCCTATTAGGAGAGGCTGGGTGAGCTTGGGCTGTTTAGCCTGGAAAAAAGAAGGCTCAGGGGGATCTTACCAATGTATGTGAACATCTGAAGGGAGGGTGCAACAGGGACAGTGCCAGGCTGACAAGAGGCAGCAGGTTCAAACGGGAACACGGGGAATGGTGTTTGAACAGAAGCCCCAACCTTTCCCCTGTGAGGACGGTCAGACCCTGGACCACGCTGCCCAGGTTGGCTGTGCCCCACAGCTACCGAAACCCCTCACCTCCCCAGAGCCCTCCTCAGCCGCTGCCCCAGCTCTGCACACAGCCAGGCTCCTTTGGCCACGGGTGCTGCACCCAGAGGAGCTCTGGGCCCCAGCCTGGGTGGGCTGCAAGCTGTGCCCAGGCAGGGCCGGGGGATGCAGATCCCCGTGGCTGTGGGCTGTCAATGTGGGGAGCTGCTGCCCCATCAGCTCCAACCTTCCCTGGGGTGCACTGGCCGCTGCCTGCTCTCGCCTGTCCCCAGGGCCCAGCACTCAACAGGGCTCTTTTCACCAGGAAGTTCAATGCGATTTGACCTATTTTCTCATCTTTTTTTTTCCCTCGGGTCTATTTATGAAGCTTGAGCAATCCTTTATCTGTGACTTCCTCTCCAGATAAATCCATCAGCACTCTTTCTCATAAGCGTGCCCTCCCTACCAACCACCCAGGGTGTTTGGACGATAATAATTGACAATAGCAGCATGAGCAGTTCTTAATGAGCTATTTTGCTAAGGTGAGAAGTATGCATAAGCCCTCAGCATCGGCAACATCCAGGCTCACCCCTGACACTTGCACCACCAGCCATGGCCGTCAGCAGGACCCCTGGGGGCTGCACCCCAATCCCTGTCCCCAGGCCCTGCAGTGCAGGGGAGATGGACCTGGAGGGTGACACTGTGCTGATGAGCTGATGTCTGTCTGTGTGTCTTCGGGGGAGTTTTAGGAGCCTCAGCATGGTCCCGTGGCTGGGGGTTTGGGGAAGGTCAGGCCACATCTCCCTAGGTCACTGGGTGGTTTGTGGCACCGAGACAGCTCCAAGGTGCAGATGGAGATGGGGAACACAGGGCTGATGTGGCTCTAAACCTGCACTGCCCACCTGCAACTAAACACTAATGAGCAGTGCCACTGAGGCCTCCATCCACCACCATGCCCACGGGTGCTGAGCGCATGAGGCCATGTGTGAAGGTCGCTTGCCAGCAAAGCTTGCCTGAGCACAGCCTCGGCTGTGCGGCACGCAGCCCTCAGCAAGTCTGGTTGTGCCAAATCAGCCTGGCACAAGCCCTGAAACAAGTGAAGAGGCAGATATGGGAGCAGTGATGCTGCAGGCCACAGAAGCTCCATGGAAGAGCTGGAACGAAGCTCTCAGTGCTCCCAGGCCATCCCCATGGGAATGCGTGTGGGAATGTGACTCAGGGTGTGATGGAGGAGAAACATGGCAAACCATGGCTGCAGGCGGGCAGGCGCCCGCCCGCACACACAGCCTCTGAGCCCGGCCACAGTGCCACCTTCACCAAGGTGCCATGGCGGGGACCTTTCCTATGGCTTACGGTGCATCCGCTCAGGGCCGGCCGTGCCCGGCCATGCAGCTCAGCTCTGTGGGACCCCTGCCTGGTGGGGCTGGGACGCTGCTCAGGAAGGGTCTTGCAAAAGGTACCTTTGCAAAACCAGGGTTGCAGCAGAGAGGAACAGACCTTGGGCAAAGTGTGGGCAGTGGGAGTGAGCCCAACTGGGGGGACACTGCATCCGGTCTAGGGACAGGGATCCAGGTCTTCCTCCCTGGCCCCTTCCCTCATCCCAGATGGCACGTAATGACTCACCATGCTGCCTGCAAACACCTTTCCACCACCGCCAGCCGCTACCTTGGTCATCGACTGCAGGCATGGCCATGGACTGCAGAAATACCTAGCGTGGTCAGTTGCAGTGGGGGATGTTCACCCCAGCCATAAACTGCAATCCCCTCTCCAGGATGGTCTGGGGGGGAGATCAGGGCTGTTTGCCTGCCCTCATGAGATAGGCACAGCCAGATCCCAGAGGCCCCCAAGGACCTGGTGTCCCTGCAGATCCGGGGCCTGGAGAAAAACAGGGGGGTGTGTTCCTGACTCAACGCGGGGTTTGGCCAGGCTGAGCGAGTGCTGGGGATGGGTGCCAAGCCTGAGCCGAGCAGGAAGGAGAGGGGTTTGAGGGAGCTGCCATAAGGCCCTGCAGGAGGAAGGCGAACGGGGAGGGGAAGACACCCCAGGTAACTGCAGCTCATCTGGGTGGACCAGCAGCCAAAGCCAGCAGAAACCATGCTGGAAGCAACCTGCGGTACGGGGATCTTAGGGGAAGCTGGAAGAGGGCTCAGGTGTCTCTGTCTAGGAGGAGCTAGTGGGGTTTCTGTGCCTGGCCGCTCATCCTGCGCTCCAGACAGGACCATGACAAACACCTGGAGGTGCGGAACTGGTTGACCTTCCCCCCCAAAGTGGGAAGCCTGCAAGCAGTGGGAGCAGGAGCTGTCCTGGGGCAGCAGGAAGCACTCCCCAGGAGCTGAAAAGCCCTGTCGGGAGGCAGAAAAGAATGGGAATGGAAACCAAGCCGGCCGTGCAACAGGGAGCTGGCCCGAGGCCACGATGCGGTGCCCGAGGAGCAAATGAGAAGCTCCTACCTGAGGCGTAAGGAGGGAGGCTCGGTGGCACTGCCCGAGCCATGCATGGGTATGGAATGAGGCAGCTAGAAATAGCCCTGTTCTCTCACAAGCACTGAGACAGAATGTAATGCCGGGGCCGACTGAGTGCTCACTGGGATGGAGGAGACAGCATCCCTTTCCTGATGCCAGTGCTGTGTACCCAGCCCCGGCACTGTCTCCATCAGTCCAGCACCCATCAGTCCATCCTCGTGCCCTGCCTGGTGCCTGGGGCTCTATACCGCATGCACTGCTCTCACCCTGCCGTATCTTGCCAGTCACCATGCCCATGGAACCAGAGTGGCTTGTGGCTTTATACAGAAGGATACAGTCACAGGAGATGATGGAAGTCCCTCTGCAGTGATGGAGGTGCCCTTCTGGTTTTGTCCCACAAAGGCAGGCAAGGAAAACTTGCCTTCTCCTGGGCCATATGCCCCGAAGGTCTGTGGCTTTGGGGAGAAAAGGCACTGATTTCCCTGAACTCATTCGGGAAGTCTGGATTAGCAAGAGGGAGGGGGACTATGGGGAAACACAGCTCCTGAGGCACAGACTTGAGGCTACGCCTGGTTAGTAGTGGCAGCAGTCCTGCCAGCAGTCCTGATGGTGCGAGAAGACATGGGAATGAGGAAAGGGGTCTGGGTGTCCTGGGGGCTGAGCTCTCCCCACATACAGTATCCGCTTCCCAGGAACTGGGGGGAGGCTGGAAAGAGAAGTGGCAGTGCGGAAGGGGAGTCAGGAGGCAGGGAGGCTGGCAGAGGCCGTATTGATCCTGTCAAGGTGCCAGCGCTTCCTCAGGCGGCACGGGGAAGAGGCGCAGGCGTGCAGCAGCACCCAGCCAGGCTCCCTGCCAAGGAGGGGCACAGCACCGATCCCCCCAAACTGCTGTACATGGCTAAGGAGGGCCCTGTGAGCCCCATCCATGCACATATATGACCCTCCTCCAAGCAGCGGCTCAGCCTCTGCTCCCCTGGGTGGGTGCAAGGAGCTGGGTGGGTCTGGGGATGGGGTGCAGCACTCAGTGGCTGCCAAAACCCCAGGCAGGCAGGGGGAAGGAGAGGGTGCCTGTGCCAGGGGGTGCAGTCAGGGTGGCTCCGATTGTCCCAGTGAAGCCACTTCCTCCAGCCCTGTGGTTTTGTTTGGGGTTTTTTAAAGCTAAACTCGCTGAACAAAATGACATAAAAATGGGTTTCTCTCCAGGCTCGATGTCCTCACTGGGAAGATGTGAAGTAGAGCCCCGAAATGGGGTGTATCTGGAGCTAGGACTGGTGCAGGAGGGAGAAGGGAAGGTGCACTGGCAGCCACGGGAGCTGGGCAGGAGCAGGGGGAGGCGCAGGGGGTCCCAAAGCCAAAGTGTACTTGACACCCCAACCTGCCCCCATGCTCAGCCACAGCAAAGGGCTGAAAAGCCAGGGTCTGCAGCCACAGGATGCAGTGGCCATGGGGAGGATGCCCAAGTGCCCGCTGGACGTTGAGCCCCAGCGGGTGTGCAGCTTGGTCCCCCCAGTGTCCCACACCAGTGCACAAGGACTTTGCACTCGTGCACACACACACACACACACGTGCACACGTGTGTACACGCACACTGAGGCGACCCAGCAGCCACGGTGGAGCTGCCTTTGCCATCTCCTCTCCCTTCTGCGCTGCCAGCCAGGCTAAGCCCAAGGGGACTGCAGTCCCGAGTCACCTCACACACAGTCAAATCCAGTCTCGTCTTCCCTGCACATTGGGAACCACAGCTTTGTTTTGGCGGGCAGCGGGAAGCCACGACCCATAGCTCACATCACCCACCCCACTGGGCAGTGGGGATGGCTCTCCTGAGCCACGGACAGGCTCCTTAAGGGACAGAGCATGTCAGTTTGAGAGGGCACGGGTGTACAGTCACCCCTTCTCATGGAGGCTGTCCTGGCTGGCAGCCCTCCCTGGCAGGACAGGTTGAGGGGCTGTAGCCAACACCTGCCCCCCCAATGTCTCAGCATGCCGGGGTGGGGGTTTTGGGGATCACCTCACCCTCTTGTCAGCCCCAGGGTGAAGCTGGGGTTAATCCCACACAAGGGGCTGGGAACAATGCCCAGTGGGGAGGATCAAGCGGGGCGGGTGGGGATCGGATCCCATTACCTGGAGACGGTCATCTCCGTCTGGGGACCTTGTGCCTTCTCCAGGCCCAGCCTGGTAAAGATGCCCACCAGCACCATGATGGCCACCACACCGCAGATGATGTAGACGATCATGTTGGTCCTGTCGCGAGTGGGGTCCTCGGGGGTCTCGTCCACCCGGGTGGGCGGCTGGCCCGTGTTAACCCAATTGGGGGTGTCGTAGTTGGAGCAGCCGCTCTGGTCCAGCCGCCCGGGCTTGAACTGGCAGCAGAAGCGGTACCCACAGGTCCCGCAGCAGTACTGGTAGATGCCGGCGTTGCAGTTGAACGGCGGGTCCCACTGCCCCATCACGTCGTAGTAACCGCGGCAGCGGTCCCCCCCCGGTGGTGCCGCTCCGGTGGGCGCCGGGGCCGTGATCTCCGCCGCCGGTACCTGGCTGCCGTTCCCGCTCTCACCTGGCGCCCCGGTGCTGCTCTCGCCGCTCCACACCCGGGCCGGCTCCAGCAGCACCAGGCAGCAGATACCCACGACGTAGCTCGGCTCCATCCGCCCGCGGCTCCGCGGGGCCATTCGGGCGAGGGGGGAGTTAGAGCCGCTCGCCCGGGACCGGCCGCATGGCCGCCGAAGAGCCCCCGTGGAGGATAAACGGGACGGATGGGAGGTGGGGGGTGATAGGGGGAGGCAAAAAAAGGGGGACGAAAAGAGAAAGGACGGGGGGAGAAGTGCGAGGGGACGTACCCCTTCCCCGCCTCCCCCAGACCGGCCGAGGGGCAGAGACTCAGAGCAGGAGGCGAGGCGGGCGGCGGGGGAGAGCCGCCGCTTCCCGCCGGCCGAGGAGGGGGTGCGGCGGCTGGCGGCGGGAGCGGGCGGGCGGGCAGGGGACCGGCGGCCGCCCCATCCCCGCGCCTCCGCCCGCGCCTCCCGGCACCGCGCTCCGCGGAGGACAGGGGGGGGAAAGGGAAAAGCAGCGAAAGCCCTTCGCACCGGGGCGGGAGGAGCAGCGGGAGGAGGAAGAGGAGGAGGGAGGAGGGGGGAGGGAGCCGGCGCGGCCAGAAGGAGAGCGGGGCTCGGCTCCCCCGCCGCCCGAGAGCCTCCCGAGGAAACCGGAGAAGGTCCTTCACAGAGTCCTCTGGAGGCTGCCCGCCGCCACCGCGCGGCACGGCGCCCGCCCTCCCCGTCGGGCACGCGTGGCACCGGCCCCTGAGCACCCCCCCGCTCCGCGGCGAGACCCCCCCGCTCCCGAGCGGGAGCTGCGCAGCGGCGAGCTGGCAGTTCGGGGCGCTGTGTGGGGCTCTCCAGCAGCCCCACAGCTGGGAACGCGCGGGGAAGGGGGACAGCAGCAGAGCCATCCTCGTGTGAGCATCCCCCAAGGGGAGCTGTGCACAGGGGGGCTGCAGGATGGGTGAAGTGGGGGGATGCTGGGACACCTCCAGAAATGCATTGTCCCCACAGCCGCGATGATTTTAGCTATGGGCAAGCCCCTTGTTTGGATGTCAAAGTCCGGACATGTCTGGGTGATGTGCGCCCACGGCTCCGCTCTCCAGCCGGTGCCACCTATAGCGATGGTATTAATTCCTGACCACCCGGTCCTCTCCCCAGAAAGGTGTCATTTACTGGGCTGTGGTAGCAAGAGCAGGGTGGGGGAAACTGAGGTGCCAGTGAGCCCCTTGCCCAGCACTGGCATGTTGTGCAGCATGGGCCAAGGGTGGCCAGGCAAGGTGCAGTGATACGTGGGATCTATAGCTGCACCCTCATCCTCTCTGGGGAGTCCTGCTTCCTGCAGCAGGGAAAGGCAGCAAGTCCAGCACCGCTACTGTCTCCTTTGGCAGATACTGCCTCATCCTGCCTTGCCCTGTCAGTGCTCTAACCTGGGGAATGGGGCTGCCTCTGAGCTGTGCAGGGCCAGCATCCAGATACCAGCACCCAGGCATGCAGTGATGCAAAAGACATTGTAATGATAGAGACGGGATTAAACTGAACGTGTTAGAGTGAGTCCAGAGGAGGGCCACGGAGATGGTCAGAGGGCTGGAGCACCTCTCCAACGAAGACAGGCAGAGAGAGTTGGGCTTGTTCAGCCTGGAGAAGAGAAGGCTCCAGGGAGACCCCAAAGCAGCTTCCAGGCCCTAAAGGGGGCTTACAAGAAACCTGGAGAGGGACTTTTGACAAGGGCCTGTAGTGACAGGACAAGGGGAAGTGGACTTAAACTGACAGAGGGGGCATTTAGCTTAGATATTGAGAAGAAATTCTTCACTATGAGAGCGGTGAGGCACTGGCACAGGTTGCCCAGAGAAGTTGTGGTTGCCCTATTCCTGGCAGTGCTCAAGTCCAGGTTGGATGGGTCTTGGAGTGACCTGGTTTAGTGGAAGGTGTTGAAACAGTATGAGCTTTGAGGTCCCTTCCAACACAAACCATTCTGTGATTCTATGACTCTACAAAACAGGTCGGGAGGCTCAGCTCCCTCCTTTAGGCCAGTGCTGAAGCTCTGTGGACCAGCTTGTACTCAGAGCAATCCCTTACCTGCCCCATCACAGCCGACAGGCTGAGGGTCTCACATGGACATGGAGCTCCCGCAGAGACTACTGCCCTGCCTGGGAGCTTGGGCAGCTTCCCGTGGGCATATGGGGCTAGAGCTGGCTGTTGTGAGCTGCTGGGGTGCAAGAGCACTGTGCCACATGTCACGCAGGGAAACAAACCACACTGTCTTCCTCCTCCCTGAGCATCAAGGTGAGGCGGTGTTTCGGGTGGGAGCTTTGCACAAACAGCGGGGTTGAATGCTGCCGTGTTTTGCTGCAGGAGGGATTTAGGGGGTAAAATATCCTCTCCCAAATCACCAAGCCTGGCCCTGCAGGGCCCCGGCCACTTCCCATCTGGAGGCTGGCGAAAGCCAGAGACTGTTGAAAACATGGGTAAGGAGAGCAGCTGGAGCCTGGGATACATCCAGTCGCCCCCCTCAGTGCCACAACCTAATAGAGATCCATTAGGCAAGGTAGCTTGTAGCCTCCAGAGCTTTCTGGAAGAGATAAAAAGCCAGTGAGGTGGAAGAAAATTGCACATCTCTGAAAGCCAACTTTCCTCCCATCTCGGAGGGGCTCTCTGGTGAAAGGCCCCATTGCAGGAAGTGGCAGACATGGGGGCCGTTAGCACTAATAACCAACAGCAGCATCGGCCTTGAGAGAAGCTGTGCAAGCAAAGTTTGCTGCTGCCCAGGTGATGCCAGCAGCCATTTCCCAGGCACTGGGCGATCGCTCCCGACATGCGTGTGAGCGAAGCCGCCGCAGGGGCCTGGAGGGTTTAACAGGCTGTTAGCAAGCGGAGCGAAAAACTGGCCAAAATCAGGGAGTTTGCTGGAAAACTGTTGCCTGGCGCGACTTGGTAGAACGGGAATGGGTTTAAGGGGGAGAGGATCTTCACTGAGTGTGAAACAGCCGATTTAAAGGGTCTCTGGGAGCAAGAGTGAGGGAGGGAGAGCTGCTCACAGGCGTTAGCTGCGTGCATCAACCCAGAAGGAAACCAAACCCAAGGGCACGGTGTGGAGGAGCAACCCCCCGGCAAGGGCTGGCTCCATGTGTTGCTGGCACATCCACCCACAGCCCACTGAGCCTTCAGCTTGTCTTTGTCAAATAAACGACCCAGCCACTAGCTGTATCCCAAAAGGGAGCGGGCTGCAGGAGTGAAATGCTATAGCCTGGCACCCACACCACTCAGGTCTCCAGGAATCAATGTCAGGACCTGCAGGAAGAATCAGGGCAGCAGAGACCTCCAGAGAAAAAGCAAAAGCACAAGCATGCAACATCTATGGGCATTTCTCAGGATAGGGAGTTGGGAGAGGAGCTCTGGTAGGCTTCGGCCACCAGTGCTGGAGGATGTCACAGAAATATGCCCTGCAGTGACAACGCCACCCAGACTACGGAAGGGTGTCTCTGCGCCTGCAGAAATAGGATACTGGTGGGGAGGAATACGCCAAGCACTGACACTATAAACAGATTGTTTCTGGCAGTGGTCTCTGTGTCATGGACAGAGATCCCGACAGACCCAGATCCCTGCCGATCATGGGAGTGTGCAAGGGAGGCAGAGCTGACAGGCCCCTGCCTGGTGATGATGATGATGATGATGATGATGATGATGATGATGATGATGATGATGATGATGATGATGATGATGATGATGATGAGGGAGCCATCACCCTCACCCATGTGAAGCAGAGCCACGGGAGTGTCCCTGAGCATGGGAGGCTTTGGGGTGCAACCAGCTCCTTGTGAAAGCAGGCAGAGGGTGTTCAGAGCCCCAGAGCTACCAAGACAGCCCCTACAAGAGCCAGGGAATCAGAGACATTTGCTCCCAAATGTGATTTTTGCCATGCAGGATAGAGTTGGCTCCCTGGCCAAGGAGTGAACAGAGGAAAGGATGCTGCTGTGGGGTGGATACGCAATGCTGAAGGGCTGTGCTGGGCAGGAGGACTCCTGCCAGCCAGCACCTCCTGCACATGTGCCAAGGAGTGCTGCTAGACTCGGTTTTGCTGCTTGCAAATCAGCAGCTAACGCCCAACATCATCAGCTGGGAAGAGCTGGAAGCAAAGGAAGGCTGTCAGGAAGAACTGCCAGCATGTGCTGTGACTGTGTCCCCTGCCTGGAGGCAGAGAAGAGACAGACTCCTGCCACTACCCCTGCTGGTACATGGGGTGCTGGCACCCTCTGCACCTCCCACTATCCCCCAGGACACCCAGACAAACCTGTCCCCATCCAAAACTTCGACTACTGAAGCTGGTGCTGTTCCAGCCATGAGCAGAGCTAGAAAGGAGGATCTCCTTACATTTGACTTCACTATGGGGGAAATTACTTTGGCCACCAGCATCCTGCTGAGAAGTCCTGGACCCATGGTCTAGGACTGGGATAAGAGATCCCTGGGGCAGGGTGCTGGGCTAATGTGCAGCATTCTCCCCTCCACATGTCCTCACAGGCTCAGTGAATGAGGGAAACCAAAAGAGGTCATGGGCTTCTGGCGTTGGTGATAAAGAACGAAAGCAAGGGGAAGTTAAATGCACGGGGAGGAGGGCACGGAGATGCTGTAGCAGAGCCTGGAGCAGCTCCCAGCCACCCTACTTCCATCCGAAAGTGCACAAGGGTTTTATTTCCCTGCCTGTGCTTGATGCTCCGGCTGTAAAACTGCTGTAAAAGAGCAACTGTGCCTCGTAACGGCTTCTAGAGAACACAGAAGCATATGTGCCTTTACCATTACCATCGTAATTGCGAACATTCAAAAGTTGAGATTTGCAAGCTCCCAGCTTCCCAAAGGCGTCTGGATCCAAACCCAAATGACATCCAGAGGAACGAGGAGAAAATCAGCTCAAAGCAAGGGCTCATCTTTAATTGATGATGCAGTATGGGTGAGCAGGATCCAGGCTGGCAGCCTGAGCTCCCCCAGCTGCAGCTGTTAGAGGGCAGCCGTGCCCACAGGTATAGCCGCAGAGGCCCCCGAGCACTGGCTATGACCCTCAGGGTCCCGGCAGGGCTAGCTGAGTATGGACTTTGCATTAGGATTAGCCCCAGAGACCATGATGGTGGCAGGGGCTGTGGTGGTGAATGCTCCCCCTGCGCAGGCACCCAGTACCCAGCAGCTCGCTGGCCCTTGGGGCTTTGCTGGTGTGGCCTGGATATCATTCTGCAGATGGGTGCAGGGTCTTTGCAGCCCCCTTTACATAAGCTGAGCTTTGGGGCAGCTGGTGCAGCATTGGACCCAAATCATTCCCTCACAGGTGCCTGTGAGTGGAGTGAGAACAGCCCAGCCCCAAACTTCCCTCCCATGCTGGGCTTGTGCAGCTGGTCCCTGCAGCTATTGTGAGGGAAGCCTGAGCATCCTCTGCTTTTCCTGTTGAAAGCAAGTTTCCAGCAGCCTTTTGAGCATCAAAAGACCACATAAGCACACATGGAGGTGGTGGTGCACAGCCCAGCTTACCCAGCACTGCCATGGCATCCCTCTTCCTCACCCCTCCTTCCCTCACAACCTCTCATGCAAGTTGCTCATTCAAACCCCAATCATTTAGGGTAAAACATCCCCAGATGTAGAAGGGATAAGAGCAGCTATCCACATGAAGGGCATCCCCATGGCTGGGGAGGGTCTGCGGCAGAGCAGACAGGGGGCAGTGGGGCCAGCCCTGGGCTGCTTTTGATCCTATTGGATTTGCAACAAACCCCAGGCTGTGGCAGCAAAAGGGACCTCAAGCTCCAGGACTGGCGGTGCCGGTGGCAGCGGAGTGAGCTGCTGGTGTTTGCGGGGGGGATTTAGGGCGCAGGGTGTGCGGGAGCAGGCCATATGGCCGGGAGCAGCGTGCGGCATGTCGTCCCGGCGGCAGACCGGCAGCCGCGGACGGAGCCTCTCCTTGGGAAGGGCGGCCGTGCCAAGCGCCGGCTCCAGCACAGGTACCGGCCGCCTGGCAGGTACACTCGGGCGCCGCGGGAAGCCGGTAGCCCGTGGCGTGGCATGGCATGGCCGGCACAGCAGGATGCTCCGTGCAAACCTGCTGCCCCTCCTCATCCTCGGGAACACGCAGGGGGTCACTTGTCACCTCCACCCAGCCCTGGTGAGTGTAACCATGTGGGTGGCTGTAGCAGGGTGTTGCTGTTGATGTGCCAGGGTCGTCATGGGGACTGCGAGCAGTGGAATGGGATGCAGCCGCATAAATGTGTCTGTGTGGCAGAGGGGCACAGGCGTGTGCTGCTCAGCCCTGCACTTGTGGCCATCTCAGGAGATTTCACACGGAAACGGGGGATGGCTAGTGGGACACTGCTCCTCCTCTGCTTGCTCTGCCCCATGCCAGAGGACAGGCTTCTCCAGTGGGGACATAGAAGGGCTCAGCATCGCTGTCCTCTCATGATAATCGTTTTCCAGCAAAGGAAAAACAAGGCACCGATCCTGTCTTGTTTGAGGTGCAAGGGGGTGAGAAAAGCTGTCAGGGATGTGTCCTGAGAAAGAGGGGCTTCGGCTCAGGCATCCGGGAAGGCTTGTGAGCAGAACAGGTCCTTAACTAATACTACAGAAGGAAGGGGAGGGGGCAGCACATCGGGTTCGCGTTTCGCATGGCAGAAGATGAGGGTGAGTAAGAAGGTAAAGAAAACACAGAGGTGCAGACATGCCATTCCTGCACATTGCCTCCACAGGGAGCAGCGTGCTGCCTTCCGGACCCTCACCTTCCTCTGGCCGCCCTTCCGGGAGGCTGGTACAGGCCCGGCTGCCTCTTCCCCTCTGCTCACCCTTGGCTTCCCAAGAGCAGTCCCAGGATGGATGCTTTCGCCCTTCGATGTCTCTTCCTCCCAGATTAAGGAGGAGGAGAGGGCTTTGCTGTCGGAGGGCTGGCTATGGGCAGATCTCCCTCACCCGCTGGGAGCCTACAGGCTCTTGAGCCAGCTTCGTTTGGCATGATCTCCTTTGCGAGTGAGACCTGCTGAAGGCGGCCCAATCCTATTAGCATCAGGGATTTGCTTCAGGTCTCCTGTCATTATCCTGATGACATTTCACTGTGCAATAAGCTTCAGTCTTTCAGGAGACTCAAGTTCAAGCGTGCCGCTTTTCCCCCCACAGGAACCGTCTCTGTGCTGTGCCGGTGGAGCCTTGCTGCAGCAATCAGGAGTCACCTTGGTCCTCCCACTGAACATTGCATTTTCCTTGTCCCACTCCTCGCTGCTGCAGCCCACGAAAATGTGAGGTATTCACTACAAACCGAAACTCACTGTAAAAGTACAACCTGCTTGGCACTGGCGTTGCCCCCATTTCTAATGAGAGCAGAAGAGCCTTGGCATTGGGGCTGGGTTGTCCCCATGCTTCAGAGATCCTGCTCTCCTCCTGCTTCTCCGTCTCATCAGGTGACAAGGGAACATTCCTAACATACATGAGCCACTGCAGAGAGCATGAGGCCATTGCAAGCTGGTGGGATGAGATTCAGCTTGAGCAAATATTTGGGGGGATAAAAAGTCCTGTATAATGTGAGTCTAGAGGTGCAACCTAGAGGTGAGAGGCGAGTGAATTAACAAGCAGCTTTGAGACAAACATCGGGCATCGGGTGAGTGCAATCCCCCCAGGGAGCAAGGGACTAGCAGATGGGGCACAGTGGAAACGCCTGTGGTCAGGGATGCAGGAGAATCCATGGAAAATCTAGGGAAAATAAGGGAAGGAAAACAGAGAAGGAAAAGGAGGTGAGATACTGAATCCTAACAAGTTATTTCTGATGACCTATGTGAGGTTTTTCAAAGTACCGAGGCCAGATGAGGGGCTCAGTAACTGCTTGCAGCCTCACAAAGAACAAGATAAGAAGGAAAATGCGCAATGGGAGGAATCAAACTAAATGGAGAAGAACACGAATAATACATGAGAATCCAGTGACATGTACGTGGCTAAAGCAGCGTGTCAGGCTGGAGCAAGCCAAGCATCATTAAAACCGTGCCAAAAGCAACAGGGCAGGCTCAGGATGAAGGATGTGACAGGTCTGCTCTCACTTCTGCAATCGCCTGAGCACAGTGTTGGGGTGCGGGTGGAGGCGACAATGAAGCCTGCCGTGTGCTAGCTCATGTACTGCGGGCAAGGAAGGTGTGGGACTCAGTGGGGAGAGCCAAGTTTGAGCCTCCCGGGCCGTGCACAGGACGGGTGTTCATCCTCACCCATTGTTCCTCTTGGAGATGCTCACAGTCCAATAGTTGCTGCAGCGACAGATATCCCTGTTGTCCCCCAAATGGGGTTCTCACTGGTGGGCATCCGTCTCATGATGAGAGCCCCAGGTGCTGCCGTTGGTCTCACTCTTTGCTTTACGCTCTACGCACTGTTTCAGGATGCGCCATCAGCCTTTTGCAGGCAGCGGGTGATGATGTGTATGCCCTCACTGGCAATGGGCTCAAATGCAGGGTTGTTGCTGCCCTGCTAACTTTCAATGCTTGCCAATGTTTGTCACAACCAATGGAGGTAATTGCTAGCGCAAGGAGAAAAATAAGCGCTTGGCATCCACCAGCAATGAGTTTCCCCTCTACTTCAGGCAGCACTTGAGCCAGGTCAGAAGTAGGTGTAAAAACTGCTGTCCCCATCCTTTTTAAGCAGGAGCAGCCAGCAGGGGTGGAGCCGCTGGAGCTGGCACCGCTGGGGAAGGATAGGCTGCTGCATCCCCAGCCAAGCGCTGGGAGAGGAGTGCAGCTTGGCTGGAGGCTTCCTCACCAGGGTCCTGACTGGGGCATGGGAATGGGGAACCAGATCCTGGGCAGAGCAAAGCTGGCTCAGGAAGCTGCTCCCCACTGTGTCCCAGAGCTGCTGTGTTATCACAGGCACATCACTGAGCACACAGCATGGCCAGAAGCGTCTCCTGGGTTCTGCTCCCTTTGTGTTTAGGAGGCTAAGATGAGACCTTGTTCCCCTGAATTATGGGAGGTGTGAAGGATGCAGGGAGCTAAGTGTTTGGAAATGTGGGAGCTCTCCTGACCCAGTTTGCCCCTCCCGAATGAAGACTGGAGCCCCTGTTTCATGAGGAGAGCTGACAGCTTAAGGCTGCTCTCACTAAAGTATTTCCAACGCTTCAGGTGAACGAAAAAGCCTCAGACACTTAGAATTGTAGAATTGCAGAATGGTTTGGGTTGGAAGGGCCTTCAAAGTTCATCTAGTCCAAACCGCCTGCAATGAGCAGGGTCACTTGCACCATCCTGCAGCAGAAAAGTGGTACATGCACCAGAGATCCCTTGTTACCAAAGGGCCCTTCGGAGGGGCAGGGGATGTTTGAGCATCGAGCTCACGTTTGGATGTTAAGCTCAGATGTCCAGGTTGCTCTTCAGCCCTGAAGAGGAGCTCGCTGGCTGTGTGGGGACAGCGGCTGCCACCAGCCTGCCCTCAGCAGGGAGCAGGACCAGTGGGAGAAGGGGTGGCCGGGCAGCAGCAGTAGGAGATGTCACGCCTTGCCGAGCAGCGGAATTGCACAGACAAAAAAAGCTCAGTGCTCAGAATTAACAACACCTGAATGGGCCTTCTACCGTCTTCCACATCATCGCCAGAGACAGTTCCTGTTGCACCAGTGTTACCTCGGGGGACAGATGCCCCTGCAAGCCACACTGCCCTTGCAGCCGCTCTCGTGCCACTTCTCCCTGTGCCATGGGGGATCGGTGGTTTTAGAAGCTGAAGGGGCTGGAGCCCCCAAAACCTTGCCAGGTTCCCCTTCCACACAAATGCCCGTGGGGCTCTGCCTTCATTAGTGAGGTGTGGGCTTCTAGTCCTCCTGCTCACAGTGAAAAGCCTTGCGAAGGTAACACGAGTGCAGCCTGGAGGCTCAGGAGTGCAGATGAAATGGGAAAAGTCCCAAAATTCCCTTTTTTTTTCCCTTTAATCTTACCATCTTTACGCCAGCTTTTGTCTTTCCACAAGCGTGGCTCCCACCCAAGGGCTCCCCTGGGACAGGCGCTGGTGGCCTGGGAGGACATTGCGGTCTCCTCCTGCAGCAAAGATGCTTTCCCACCAGCTCAAGGGAGTCGGGCTGCTGGCACCCATCCTGCTCCCTGTGTACCTGATGGGGATCCTGGGCAGGCTACTGGCCCTCTGCTCTCCATCTGGCTCAGAGCAGGGGGTGTATCCCCATCTGCATGGTGTGCCTGGAGCTGCAGCTACTCTCCGGAATGTCTCCCAATGAGCCTGAGCCGGTTCCCCTCCCCTCGCCTCGCCTCTTCCCTGGGGCCGCATGCCGCTTGGCTCCATTCGATTGCAGTGGGAGGACAGATCTGAGGAGACAGGAGGAAAACAAACTCCCTTAAATGTGATGGAGGGACTGCCTGGTTCTGTCAGCCACCGCACCCCCCTGCTCCCGGCTTGTCTTCTCCGTTTTCCTCTCTTTCTGGGGATAAGATGTCACAAGGATTAGGCCCGTATCTCCCCTGGGTGCTGTGGCTCATGCCCTGCTCGTCTCTTGAGGTCACCTTGGAGGCTAGCTCTGTCCCCCTGAATGTGGGTGTCAGCCCCAGAGGTGACTACAGTGGAAACTGCACCTTTGAAACACCGGGCATGGGCAGACATCGAGTTCTGCTCTCACTCTTCATGAGCAAATCCTTAGGCTGTCCTGGCTTGGTGACCAGCTAACGTTGCTGCTGGAAGAGGGATGCACTGCTCGGAGAGCCAGCCAGGCTGCACTGGGGCAGTGGGGCTGTAGCCAGGGAAGGTGGAGATGCTCCAAACCTTCCAAGGTGTCCTGCAGCTCCAGAGGTGGTCACCAAATGCAAGTCCATGAAGCATGGTGCTGGCACCACAATTGCATGGTGTATAGATGTGTGTGGCAGAGCGCACCATGTCCCAGGAAGTTCACCATCGTTTTGGGGTCACTAATGCAAGACGTTGTCATGATGTGTTATATCTGCTGCACAGCCTCACTGGCAGCAAAGAGAAACCTCATGGGGTCTTTCTGGTGCACTTCATCCCCTTCTCAAAATGGCTCAGAGAGGCCATACTTGCCCGCAGTGCCCCAGAGCCAACCCTGCCACCCGGTACCCGCATGTCCTGCTGCCCATTTCCCCTGGGCATCCATCCACTGTCACACTGCCTGTCTCGCCTCCGCCACCATCAGGGCAGCCGCCTTCCTATCCACCTGCCTGAGAGAAAGCATCACTTGCAGTCCCGATGTGTGGCACCTCTGCAGCAAGGCTGCCTCACCACTGGGCTTTTAATGTGGAGTTAATTGCAGCTGACACTGCCTGAGCCAGGGAGATCTCTCCTGGGTCTCCGGGTCTATGGCAGCACTTGGCCAGGATGGAGTGCAAGAGAAGGGAGAGTCAGTGCTGCCAGTATGTTGCTCCAAGACAGGCAACAAGAGAGCAAGGGCTGCGGTGTCTTTATTCTCTCTTGACCCATTTAAAGCAAGCACCGGTGACTAAGGGAGCTGTCAGGAGGATAAAAATACCTCCCACATGTTTTCTAGGAGTCCAGGAACAGAAATAGGGGTGCCACCACCTCTCCAGTGGGCGCTTGGCATCATGCAGTATATTGCAGTCCGGAAGAGGGAGTCCCCCGGGGTCTCTCACAGCAAACATGACCACATGAGGGGGTCCTCTGCTCAGTGCCATGCATGGTCCCCAGAGCCATCTCCCTTGCACCCTCCCTTTCTTTTCCTGGGGCTGGAGGGATCAGAAAATCCCCCCAAAAGCAGTGGCTCTCCCTTGCTGCCAACAAAAGGAGGAAAGCATCATGCAAGGACGTGTTCCCTGCTGTGCGGGTCACTGCACTGCTGCTGAAATGTCCCTGTTGCTGCATTGCTCGCCCCATTGGGCTCACTTCCCTGGGTGAGCTGCCATGCCAGAGGGATGGATCCCAGGGTCCCCGCTTGCCTCCCCGGCCTGAGCTGCTTCAGGCATCACGTCGTCAGCTTATGGAAACACGCACCTGAATTCCTGGGTTGGTGGCAGGGATCTGGTGCTGCCTTCCCAGCCTCTCCATGCTGGCACACCTGAAAGCTTTCGCACTTGGCGCAGGCTCAGCACACCAATGCTTTGCAAGCAAGATGCTTGCTCCTGATACCTGGTAGGTTTTTTGTTCTTCTTCAGATCACACATCTGGCTGCTGCTTTATTAAACCTTGGAAAGCATCTTTCACAGGAAGCCACAATATTGAATGAACCTGGGGTTATTTTCAGCAAACCGAAAGGTCTCAAACCAAGCGAGAGACTGCAGCAGATACCCTGGCGGCTTGACTGCAACTAGCAGTTCAGGGAGGGGAAAGAACCCATGCAGGAGGATGCTGTGGCCTTTAGGATGCTCTGGCCCCTGGGATGATGTGGTTTGCAAAGCAGAGAGTAAACAGGTCTCTCCTACCAGTAGCTTTCAAGGACAGATGTATCTCTAAAATGTGGGAGAGGGTTAGCAGGAGGCTGAATGTGGAGGCAGAGGTTTACGGGAGCCAGCCGGTTACACAGTGTGCTGAGCGAGCACCACCAAGAACCTGAACGTTGCCATCCCTAAAGGACTTGCTTGCTTAATAGATCCACCCAGATGTATAAGCAGACAGTGCAGGGCAATGCTTTAGTGCTAGTGAGGGTGTAAGTTGGTCTCCCTGGAGCGTTACTGGGAAAAGCAGTATATGCTGAAATAGGCGGTCCCTGCTTACCAAATCTGTAAATCCAGCTCTGGCTATATTTTCATCTTTCTAATAATAAGTGCAAATACAGTAAGGATGAATCACAGGCTGCATGCTGCAGGGTTTTTTTCCCCTCCTTTCTCTATGAATCTATCATGTAGGGGAGAGGGACTGTCAGAGAAAAGGAGCTCAGACCTGGGCAAGATCCTATCCCAGGCAAGTCTAAACCCATCCCCTTGCACCTCTGCAGGCTCTTGATCCTGGCCAGGAGCCAGTGGTCCCTCCTGCTCCGATTGCCTCCATCATTCCATCTGACCAACACAACACTCCTGCTTATGGATGTTTCCTTCCTGGGGCACTCCTGGCCCACCCCCAAACCACTGGACCTGTCCCATCCCTGTGTTCATCCTAGGTGCTTTGTACATCCCCACATCTGGATTTGCCTGCTGGGATTCTTCGCTTTGTTGCAAGGACCTTTTGCAAATGTTAATGCTTTCCTTTTGCTGGAGCGCTCCTCGGCTCATCTGCCACAACACATTTCACACGCTTCTCCTAAAATTATGCCCTGTGCTTTTCCCAGCATTCAAGCTGATGCGGAGCCCGGCGTGCCGGCGGCATGTGAGGAGAGCAGCTTGTCGGCTGTGCCTGGCTCCTGGGGCAGCGGAGCGAAGGGTTAAGCGCTGCCCAAGTGAGCATTTGCTGGCTGGTGGCTCCTGGGCAGAGGACTGCAGAGGTGGAAGGGCTGGGAGATGTTGCGGGACAGTGGGGGATCTGCATGGACCCACTTCGGGCTTTGTATGTGCTGTCACTGGGGAGAGGAAGATGGATCAGAGCATCCCTTGAAGCAGGACAGGTTTCAACACTTCCCCCACCTCAGCACACTGAAGCCTGAGATCAAAGTACATCACAATATAGGCGCGAGAATTTTAGCTGCGGGTGACTCTGGATTTGGGCTGAAAGCAATGGATGAGCTAAAGATAATCTGCTCTTAACACCTCCCCGGCCAGCCCAATGGCTCCCTCCCCCCCACCAATTTCTCTCTACTGTAGCCCACCCATAGTGTGCTGCACACACTCCTTGCACAGCCTCTACCCACCTCTTGCATTGCCGCTACTCCTGTCTGGGCCAGGAGCAGGGACACAGGATGCTCCCCAGCAGGTCCCTGTGGTGGGGGAGCAGGAAGGCCTGGCCATGGTGTGAGAGGTTCCCACAGAAAGTAACCCCAGGGGCAAGGGGGGCTCTCCTGAGCATGGGGTCAGTGCGTGGTTGGTTGTGGCAGACACCCACTGCCATGGGGAGGTGGTGTGTAGGGGTCCCTTTCACTGCTGCCCTGTGGCCATTCAGCATGAGGGCTGGGATGGGGCTCAGGTGGGCAGGGGAGTGCTGGGGACAGGTCAGGAGGGCTCCGAGGGACTGGCCTGGCGCACACCCCACTGTTCTCCCATTACCTGCAAAGGGCTCTCCAGAGCCCCCTGACACAATGTCCATGCATGTGGGCAACCTCCCAATCCCCTGCATCCCCTGCATCCTTCCAGTCCCTTCCATCGCCTGCATCCCTTCTTCCTCTGCATTCCCATGTGTGCCCTGCATCCCTCATCTCCTACAGTGTCCCTCACATCCCTCTGCATCCCTTTATATCCCCCTTCACTGCCTGTATCCCCTGAATCCCCTGCATCCCATCACAGTGTCTATAACCTCCCACATCCCCTGCATCCCTGAATTCCCACTTTCCCCTCCTCCAGACCTGTATGTGGGTTATGGGGAGGTTATATTTGCCTCCCAACCACTCTAAACTGCAAATGAGGACATTCAGGGTTTACCCTCCTCCAGCAGGACTCCCCCCAAATATCCCTGTTGGGAAATGCCACGGGGGGGATCCAGATTTGGCCACTGTCCCTCTGCGGCAGATGCTGCAGTAAGCACCAGTCATGACTTTGTGTCTGTGGTTAGAGCTGATTAAATACATCTTAAATGACTCATTGGGGAATTTTCATTCTTTTTCTTTTAATAACTCCCGGGGTCACTACAGGGCACGAAGTTTGCTTCCCTGAGTTGGTTCCCGATTTCCTTGCGGAGATGGATAAATAATTGAGGAACTGAATAGGAAACCAGTAACCCAGAGAGACCGTTATTGGGAATGCGCTGGGAAGTGTGTCACCCCCGTAGCATTTATAGATTTCATTTTGATACCAGTGGGAAGGGGTGGGGGGGCAGAGACACAAGGGAATTTGGCAGGAGGGGACTGAAGCGGGCAGGCCTGGGGGCTGGGCTCTGTGGGGGGATATGGAAGGGAGGATGATAGGTGCCTTGTTCCCCCTCATCCCAATCCACTGCTCTAACTGTTCCTGCCCCTCTGCAATGGGGTTACTCAGTGTCACAGCAATGCTCCCTCTCCTTTCGAATGGGAAGTGCTTTCAGTATCTCCTTCTGCAAGTAAGCCAGGATCATCCTCAGGGGAGGGTGATGGTGGCCATGAGGGGCTAGCAAAGGTGACCAGCCGCAGCCATCCCTCCTGCGCCCATCCTTTGCCATTGATTTGGCATCTACTTTAAGATTACCCTAACTTCATAAAGGAATTAATAGCCTTACCAAAAACATTGTTATTGTCAGAGAATAAGAATGGCAGCTATTCGCAGTGGGGGAAGAAGATGCTCTTTGTCACTTCGGTGCCACCATAAGCCCCTATTTAAATTGCCATCCTGAGCTCAGCCTCAGCCGCAGCTTTTGGCTGCAGATGCCTTCATCCTGGAGTTCTGCTGCTCTGCAAAATGCCGGTGCTTCTCAAATCGGGAAGCAGCATCTGGTAGCAGGACCCAGTCAGACTGCAACCCCTGTAGGGAAGGAAACGAGAAAGACATCTGCATCACTGAAACCTGTTGGGATGAGGAAGCAGGGGAATCTCCTGAAAAATCCCACCTGCTCTTCCCTGCCCGCAGCTCTCCTCCCAGCACGCGTCCTGTGGCTGTCACCCAAACCCCTGCACTTGCCCATTGATCCAGGCTCAGAATAGCTCCAGCAGCAGCCGGTGAGCCGGGGCCAGCCGACACCGGAGCTGATGGATGAAGGACACGGGGCCTCACTCCTATGGCACCCTGCTGCTGGTGACCCCCCTCCCACTGCCCCGTCCAGCTCCACAGCTCCATGCTTGGAAAAGGGGGGGAAAAGGTGAAATAGCATAAAGCAGGTGGAAGGGGGGAAGAGGCTTGTAGCAGGGAGGGCTGTGTTGTGTGCTGTGGCGCCAGCGACCTCGCCACCCTGCTGATCCCTTCTGCGGTGGGTCCAAAAGTGGACCCTCACTTCTGGGAGTCTTCCACATCCCATGTCCATGTCCACAGATCTTTGGGAACGGTGCGATGCGGGGGGGCAGCCTCCCGGCAGGGGGAGAGCCCTGCATGCCTTGGGGGTGTCCCCGGCGGTGGGGGGCTCAGTCCCAGTCACGGCAGTGCCTCAGAAGGAGCACAGAGGCTCTCCCCGCACAATCTGCCTGTCGATGATGATCGTTTCAGGTGTCAGATGGGGTTTGTGTCACTCGGCAGGGCTCTACACCCCTCGCTGGCTGGGACTGGCAGGAACAGCGCCTTTAAATGAGCCCACTTTGCTGTGCGAGGTGGGGAGCTACCTGCTGAAGCCCAGGGGATGTGCAGCCATGTCCTACACCTGCCTTTGGGCCTCCTCTCAGAGCATCCCCTGAGCAAGGTCAGGCTGACACCAAGCAGAGGGCTGAGCATCCTCCTCCATGGGGCTGAGCATCCTCTCTGCCCTGCAGGTCTCTGTTTGTGCGTCCCTGGGGTGCAGTGGGGGACAGTGGCCTTTTCCAGCTGGGAGCTTGGTGAGGAGCACAGGGGTTTCTCTTTTGGGTAGGGGCTGATGGGGAGTGATGGGCAAGGGAAGTGCCAGCTAGGGGGCCCAGGGAGTCCTGGGGGAGGCCTGACAGCACTGGCAATGGGCTGCAAACACACAGGGCAGTGGTTGGGGGGCAGGAGGAGGGTTTCCCTCACATCCCCATAGCCCTGGGTGCACCCACAGCTTGGCAGACAGCTCTGGAGGCAGGCAGCACCACTCCAGAGCTTGGAGAAGGGGCTCGGTGAGAAGTTTGGAGGGATTCAGCTGCAGGAGGTGAAGCTGGGAGCATCTTGGTCCCTGTCCATGCTTTGGTCTCCAAGGTCTGGTTTTGGGGCCAGTGTCCTTGCTTCATGATGCTGGGGAAAGTGTGGGGCTGCCCCTTGGCCAGCCCTTCCTGCCAGGGAAGCTGCTGCCTGCTCGCTGCAGCCCCTCAGGTGGTTTTTGGCTGTCCTCCTCTTACCCCCTGGGAAAGGCTCACTGAGCACAGCCAGCAGGAGGGGAGCAGCAGGGGTGGCCGCGGAGGAGAGCCCATGAAGGCAGCGAGAAAACCCCCTCCACACCGTGCCCCATGTCCCCTTCCATTGCTCCTCTGGCACCCTAAAACTCCTGGGTTGGAGACAGGGAGAGGCAGAAGGCAGCCAGTGCCACCTCTCAGCATCTCCTCGGCATGCCCGTGGACCAAAGTGATCCTGACACTAAGCGAAGGAAGGGGAGGCTGATCAAAGCTGAGTGGTGTGCTTTTTCCTTTCCTTCCTTTTTTTTCAGTCTCTCCTTAAGTGCGAACACCATCTGGCTCCCCCAGCTCCATCAGCGCTTCCAGTCCCCAGGCAGCTTCGCTCTCCCTAATTACTGTCATTAGGCAGTGGGTAGCAATTAGGGAGGGATGCTGATGAGCAGCATCAGGAAGGCTGTGGTCCCCCAGCAGCCTCATGCAGGGGCCGGGTGGCCTCTCCTCCCCAGCCAGGGGCCTTTTCCAGCTGGGAGCTTGGTGGGGAGCATGGGGGTTTCTGTTTTGGGTAGAGGTTGATGGGGAGGGATGGGCAAGGGAAGTGCCAGCTGGGGGTCCCAGGGAGTCCTGGAGGAGGCCTGACAGCACTGGTGATGGGCTGCTCTGCCTCGGCAGGGCTGCCCACCAGCTGCTGCTGGTGTAAGGAGCAGCAGCTCGCTGCGTCCCACTGTGGCTATGGTTGTCCCACTACTCCCTGCCTGCTTTGCCCATAGGTGTCCAGCCACAGAGGACCATTTCTCCTGAGCAGCCCAGAGGCCATGGTGATGGGCTGCATGACCAGAGTCATGCCCAACTGCCACCCTTCTGCCTGGCCAAAGTGGGGCTGGCCACCAGCATGCCTCTCCTCCCTGGTTCACCTCGCTGCATTTATGCATTCACCCTCCCATGCAGGTCCCCTGGGGTGCTGCAGCCATGCAAGCCGGTGTGCAGTGTCAGTGCCATCTCATGGCAGGTACCCTGGGCCTGCTGGCCTCTTCTCTTCACCCACGGACTCCCATGGGTGTCCCTTTGGGATTGCACCCAAGTGTCCCTCTGCCATGGCTGGCACTGGGAAGTGGGGAAGGCTCCTGTGGGGTGTGATGAGATCAGTGCCCTGGGGTGGGTGATGGGGTGGCCACACAGCCCCCATCTTCTTGCAGCAAGTGGGGTGATTGGAGGCTGTACCCAGAGATGAGCGCTCCCTGTTCAACACTGGCCATCGGGGTGTTGTTTCATACATGGCATAAAATGATGCCCTCCATACCCTGCCTGCTGCCAAGGTCCAGCATCCACAGGAAGCCTGTGGAAGGCTAAGCTGGGTCTGTGGGGGCTGCTTTGGGCTGGAATAGCTGGGCCTGTGGGTGAACTGTAGGAGATTAAAACTGGTGGGTGAACCAGCAAGGGGAGGAGAGAGCACAAAGTGAAGCAGAAGAACCCAGGCAGGGAGGCTGGTGGAGGAAAACAAACTTTGGAGGCTGGGGAGCCTGTGGGATTGAGGAGGGTTTGGCAGATGTGACTGGTGGCTGCCAAAGAAGACTTTGGCCAAGGGCACCCTGGTGCCTCACCTCTCCATACCACCACATCCTGTTGGCCAGGTGGCTCCTGCCTGTACCACCAGGGACGGAAATCACTGCCCATCCCTAGGGACACCAAGGTTTCCACGCTTTACCACCAGCATCATCAATGGGACTTGCAGGAGCTCAAATACCCCTGCGATTCCCATCGCAGGGAGGTTGAAATAGCCGGGGGTATGACTGGGGTGGATTTGCATTGAGGAGGGTTCCTGCTTCAGCTCCTTCCTCCTGCCCAGGGGTTTCCTCAGACTTTCCCCTGTCTCTCCCGAAACCCCGTGCTGCTGTGGCCCAGTGAAGCCTGGTCTCACCAGCCCTTCTCAGCAGTGGGGCGGGCAGTGGGGCGGGAGGAAGCACAGCTCCTGCCTCGCAGGGGGAAGTGAGAAACTGCTGTGGAAAGTCAAAGACAGGCAACACCCCCCAAAAAACACACTCACCCCACTCCTCATCCTTCCAAAGAGCTCCTGGGGTGGCCATGGCTCGGCTGGTCCTCACCAGGCTGTATGCAGGGGACATGCCATGATGTTGGTGTGGATGGAGCCTCTTCAGCTGTACCCCTGGGACCACAGTGCTGGAGACCCCTGAAGCCTGCGGAATGGGGACCCCCTACAGACCCCTGAGCGCACACTGGCAATGGGATCACTTTATTTTTTCATTTATACAACCATATTTTCATCTGTTCCCTCTGCTCTCCATGCATCAGACAGAAAGACATTCCCCTGCCCTGTACATAAGGATGGGGGTGCATGCACCTTGCAAATCCATCCCAGGCCCAGGCGGGCTGGGCAGGCGGGAGCAATGTCCCACCATGTCTGGCAGTTGGGCAGGCAGGATGTGAGGAAGATGCGCTGCATGCCATAAAAGAGAGGTGATCCCAGAGGCATTCATCAGCTGAGGAATCCAATGTGGATCAAAATGCCAATTCTGCAAACCGCAGATGCTGGTGGCATGCCATACAGGAGATGCCTGGCTGAAGTTCTAGTAGAAACAAGAGCAGAAGCCCTTACCTGAGCAGAAAGAGGGGCTTTTCCAACAGGATTGTATGGCAGTTGCTTTTCCAAATGGCCACGCTGGTCAGGGCGAGTGGTGCATCTGCAGGGCTGAGCTGCAGCAGCCACTGGGTGGGAAGCAGGAGATGCTCCTGACAGTCCTGGTTCACTTCGCTCTCACCACCATCTCCAGTGAAGCAGGCTGCTCTGCCTCCCACAGGCAGTACTTCCAGTACTAAAATGTCCCCAGGCCTGGCTTTGGCTCATTTCCCCACTGCATGGATGCACAAAGGTTGCTCAAAGGCACTTCGCAGGGTCCAGTGTGGAGCACAGTTACGAGGAGATGCCCAATTTGTGATGCAGGGGTAATCCTCCTGTGACTGGCAGCACAGCTGCTGCGGGTTACTGGGAGTGCTGGAGCCTCCACGGGTCCACAGCCAGGAGACAGTCACTGCGCACGTGGACGAGTCCCTCCACCGTCAGCCCCAGGACTGAGATGAGGACCCATCTCATCCCATCCCATCCTGTCCTGGGTCATGCAGTCTTACCCAGATGAAGACTTGTCTCCACCAGCGCCTTTGGGTCTGGGAAAGGAATTGTGGTGAGGAATTTGGGCCCTGGCACCTGTGGTTCACCTTTTGGGATAGATCTTGTAAGTTTAGCTCCAGTGCCAGGGGCAGGGGAGAAGAGGGATGAGCACCCTTCAGCAGCAGTGCCTGGTCCTGCAGCCCTAGCAGAGCTCAGGCTTGGGCAGGCAGTCACCTTCCCATCATCAGAGGGACATCCCCTCTACACACTGCTGCTGGGTGACCCTATGCTGAGCTGTGGCCCTCGGTGAGCCATTGGTGCTTGGAGGCAGTGCTCCCACACCTTGCTCTGCTCAGTCTCCAAGGCCACCTCACCAAAGGAAGAGCAGACCTGGGCTGCCACTAGAGCGTGCTTCTTGCAAATAACTTCTAATTGCCCATTCATCCCCTTTGGGGCCGCCAGGGCTTCTCACCCAACCCACTGGCCTGGGTCTGTTCAGCCAGGGGACCAGCTGCTGTTAATACGTGAGAACAGCACTCACACAATAACAAGTTCCTTTCCGAAGCAGAGCTCTTCCTGCACCTAAAGCCACTTGTGGGCAGGTGAACAAGACCATCCACAGAGCAATGCCTTGGACCGGCAATGCCAGCCAGCTCTGGCACACAGGCAAAGCTCTGGAGACAATCACATAAATAAAGTCATCCTGCCTACACTCGCGTCACTCCCTGCGTGGTTTTGCATGGCATGGAAACGTCCATCCCAAGTGGTACGTGGTATTTCTGCAGCCACAGTGAGCTGAAGTGGTGGCTGTCTGGGACTGTAGTGACAAGCTCGTGGAGCTCCTCTAGACCAGCAGTCTGCCTGCCCCTGGTCCTCCCTGAACTCAGTGACTGGAGGTCAGAGCAGACAGATGTTTTTTACCCTCTTTCCTCCCTTGCTCCCTGCTTGGGAAGATGAATGTGCTTCCCATCCCCAACTGAGAAGGGGGCTCCCATGAGTGGCAGTGGACACCTGCCACTGTGTGAGAGTGCCCAGAGGGATGAGAGATCTGGATAGTACAGCTTGCAGAAGACAGGGGAAACAGGACTGCGAATGGAGTAGATGCTGGGTGTGCCTTGCTCCCTGTGGTCCAAGCCTCCTCCTACGGAGATCAGTAGCAAAAACTGAGTTAGTGACAGCAGTGTGGGATTTGATCCCAGTGTAACTCCTTGCCTTCCCCTCCATCTTCCTTTCCTCACTCTTTCTGCTAGCCCAGCCCCATGTTCACAGGAAGCACCCATCCAGCAGCGAATTTGTCCTGCCACAACAGCAGCCTCACAAATGGCAAAGCAGCCCCTCCATGCTCTGTCCTCACCAGACACGTCTCCTCTGCCTCATCCCAATGGTACAGCTGTGGCAGCACTTGGTATAATTTGGCGTGATCCTTTTCAGCTTCCTCCAGCACTTACAGGTGTAACCTGGGGCTCGGCACAAACAGGAAAATGGAGAAGGGAAGTCGTCTTAGAATACTCATCTTGCTCGAGGCAAAACATGGTCTGCAGACATGGATGCAAGGCTCTGCCCCATTCTCCCTGCCTTCAGGCTCCCTCCTCTCAGGCGCAGTTCTGGGTGGTTTTGGTGGTGACCAGGGCTGTGGCCCCCAGCTCCGTGGCAGGCAGCGGGAAGCCATGGTTGCATTCCTCGTGCCGGGGGTACACGGTAGAAAGCAGGATGATGTCGCCATCAGCATCGCCTTGGCAGCATGGCCTCTGCTTTGTCCCGGCTTTCCCAGGTGAACTCAGCAGCTTCAGGCCTCCAATGAGTTGCT
Source organism: Amazona ochrocephala (assembly GCA_039720435.1). Taxonomy (NCBI): domain Eukaryota; kingdom Metazoa; phylum Chordata; class Aves; order Psittaciformes; family Psittacidae; genus Amazona; species Amazona ochrocephala. Next base: position 82,468,917 of record CM077880.1, read on the forward strand.
GACATGGGGCTGGGGCCAGGGTGGCGTCTCCCTCCATCACAGCAGGGTCCTTACAGCCTGGGATGGGCAGGGGGCTGGTGGCTTCCATGTTTGCTGCAAGGGAGCAAGACAAGGGGGTTGTAACCGTTTTGTAATCCCTGTAGGGCTTACAAAGTGAGAAGAGGCAGGTCCCAAGGAGAGGGTCCCATTTCTGGGGACACGTGGTGGGGAAGACGGTGCTGGAGAAGGAGGAGCTCGCAAGGTCCCTATCACACCTCTCGTGGTGCAGAGATGCTCCTGCTAACAACTGGCATTATAAGGTGGGGTTTCCCCCCCACCTGGAAAGCAGTAGGGGAAGGCAGATACTTGCAGTTGGAGCCCTGTCACTAAGCCCTGCCGGTGCAGGGCAGCCCGGCCCATGGCTGCTCGCCCTCCCCAACCACCTCCCGCTTAAAAATAGACTTGTTTACACCCTTCAAACGCAGGCGCGTGCTGCCGGCCCCGAGCTCCTGCAGCTTTCCATGCACCCAGTGCTGCAGGGGTGGGACCAGGGCATATGGCAGCGCATAGCCGAGCGATGCCTCCAGTGTGCTCCACTATGGCTGGACCTCTCCTGCTGCTGGATTTCTCCCTTCTCTTTCATTATTGGTGTTTTTACTGTGTGTGCGCATCACAAGCGGTCACAGACGCACTTGGTTTAGCAAAAAAGCCCTGGGTAATGTCCCCAAAAGCCTGAGTCACCCAGCCAACACCATGGGGCAATGAGGAGCCATTCTCCCTGCCCAGGGACAGGGAGGGGTGGTGCCAGGCAAGACCATTGCTGAGAAGAGTGGCCAGGGTTGAGTCCCTCTGGTGCAGGGGGTCTGGGGGGGAAGAAACAGCCACCCAGCCCATGGCTGATGCCCCATCACGGGGCACTGTGGCCTCCCCCCACCCTGAAAATACACCACCAGGAAAGAGGGGGTATTGAAATACTCTCACTCCCAGCACTACTTTTGATGCTGCTGGGGACAGCCCTGTGCGGTGTTTCAGTCCCCTGCCAATGGGACTGGCCCTGACCCTGTCAGCATCTCTCCGGTGTGTGTTGAAGGGCACTGGGCATCCCAAGCAGGAATGGCAAGCTGGGCGATCAACACAGGACCCCCAGTTGTAGCGCCATGAGGAGAGGCTCCCTATGGAGAGGTTCATCACTGTCCCCACAGCCCGTGATTGATCCATGGCCGTCTCCCAGCTACTGGGAGAGAAGCTCCTCACCAGCGCTCTGTATGGGCGCCCTGTGAAGCGGGGAGGGTGCCAGAAGGTGCTCTATGCACCTGGCAAAGGGAGAGATGTTTGAGCAGGGTTCCACTGGCAGCCAAGTGCAGATATATGTTTCAGGGGAGGATGTGGGATACCATCGCTCAGGGAGTAACTCAGCTGCCGGGAATGCTCCAGGGTGTCTGTGGAGCCTGTGTCAAGGTGCAGAAGCCAGCCTCAGCAGGGATGTGCCTCAGGGGAGCCAGTGACAAGTAACTCCATCTGCCCTGGGGTCCTCAGGGCGCTGTGATAGGGAGAGCAAGAGGTCCCCTACCTTGTGCCTCCTTGTCCGCTGCCTTCCTCTTCCTCCTCCACTTCCCCAGCTTGCAGACCAGGAAGCCCAAGACGGTGGCCAGGACCAGGACAGACACCGCTGCTGCTGGGACCCCGAAGATGAGGAGAGTGCTGGGCAGCGCCATTGATGGGTGGGTGGGCTCCAGAGCCGAGGTGGGCACTGCACTGGCAGGCTCTGCTGTGGGGTGAGATGCCAGCAATGTCAGGGAGGGGAGAGCTGTGGCTGGGGCAGGAGGGCAGCTGCATTACCCACCCATCTGCAGTGGCTGGGAAGGAGAGCGGCTCTTCGCCATCGATCACCCTCAATAAACTGTCCCCCTGCCTGACAGAACCCGCATCCCACCCGCTGGCTGGTCGGAGACGAGGGCATCCTGCTTTTCCCATGGTCACCCGTGTGGCAGGCTGTGACCCCTGCACTGGGATGGATCACTCTTCTCCCTGCACTGCATTCCCTGGCAGCCCTCTTCTTCTCTCTTCCTCCTTCCCCCCCAGGTGAAGGCAGCGCTTCCTCCTTCATCACCCCTTGCATTGCCATCTGCAGGACAAGGTTCCCTTCACCTGCCCACCCCAGGGTGCCCCCAGCCCTCTTGGGCCATCACCAATGAGCCCTGTGGAGCTCAGTCCCCATCCACCCTTGCCCCCTTACTTGTATTTTCCTTGAAGAGGTCGGAGCACTTGACGCAGGACTTGGTCAGGAGGTCGAAGCACTGGGAGGAGAGGCAGGAGGAGGCAGAGACGGCTTTTCCTGGGGAGGACATGGCGGAGTGGGAGCGAGAGCCCGGCTCCCGCATGGCGTGTCGGCCGAGGGGCCGCCCGAGTGTGAAATCGCAGAGCCCCGGGGCCGTGGCAGAGGGAGATACAGTCTGTCAAGCTTTGCTGATTCCCTTGGGGCTGGTGATCGCTGCGCTTGCCATGGGGCGGATCTTCACTAGGGAGGAGGAGGGTGAGGGCTCAAGCCCTATCCCTGCCTGTGCAACTGCCCTCAAACTACTCCTCTTCTCCACACTATGATTCCAAAAGCCCCACAGCTCCTGGCGTTCCCAACCGCACAGCACCCCAGCCCAGTGGTGTCACCCCCCCAGCCCACCCATGTTACCTCCACCCAGGGCATGTCCCCCAGAGTGATCCAAGCCCCCCTGGCATCCCCCCATGCTGCAGGAGGCTTTCCTGTGCCTGTACTTTTACAAGACCTCGTTGCAGGGATCCAGCTTGGATGGAAAATGCAGGGAAGGACCACAGGAGGAGAGTGCAGGGGCACCAAGGTTTCACCTTTAAAAGCTCCCACTGCCTCCAGGACATAGCCTGTTAATGACTGTTGCACAGGCAGAGTAACTGGTGCGTGCTCTCCATCCTACTAGTGATGATGCTCTCCATCACTTTGCTCTTTCCGTTGTCTCCATCCCAGACTTAGATGTGTGGCAAGGATCCTCCCAGCTCTTGGCACCATGTCTCATTTGCCAGGGTTCGGATCTGGCTCTGCTCAGCAGCTGCCCAGGGCATGGGCAAAGTAAGTCATACCAAGCCAGTCTGGTCCCCATACCCCTTTGAAGGGACTAAATAAACTCCTAATGGTCTTAGGTGTTCCTGATCAGGAGAAGGAGAAACATCCTGCCACCAGTACCTGCACATCGAAGCCTGATGCTTGAGATCCGGAATGGGTTAGTGATTTCAGAGCTGTAGGTGGCTCTTCTCCATCCCTACCAAACAACAGCCATGTGCTGTTTTGTTTTCATCCCATAGGAAAGAAAGGGACCAGCCACAGTTGCTGCATTGCTCTCAGCTGAAGGAGGCAGTGCAGGAGACCTGCCTTAGCCGCAAGAGCCCTAACAGGGCTTTACTGCTGGAGTCCCATCCTTGCAGCAGCTACAGCCTCCAGGCTTTTTCTATTGAGGTCTCTGCCACTTGCTGCCCTGGACCAAGGCTGGGATGGGAGAAGGAGGAAAGCTGGAGGATGCTCTGACTCAAGATGGCAGAGTACTGGGCAGCCAAGCTCCTCTGAGGCAGGCAGAGGCCTTGCTCCCTGGATGTGCCTACCCCTCTCCGATGGCTTTTGTCCAAGCTGAGCCACCGCCTCAGCCCTTCCCACCCGGCACCATGGGGCTCTGGGCAAGTGAAAGTCCTGAGCAAAACTGGTCACTGCCCACCAGTTCCACGCCTGCCTTGATTTCACTTCCCTTTACAGCTGCATGCCCAGCCATTCAGCCCTTCGCCTGGCTGCCAGGCAGCACCCTGCCCAAGCACCATGCCGGTGGGGACGGCTGTGCCAAGCACAGGGAGCTGCAGGCTCCACAGGGGAGCTGTGAGACCCGGCTGCCGTTCCTGCACCTCTAACTCAGTTAACTGCCCCTCCAACATAATCACAATAGCCGCCCCCCCGTGTGAGCAGGAGAACACCAAGCACTTCCCTCTCCCAGCGCATCCCCACATGCCGAGGTGCAGGCATGGGAGCTGGAAGGGTGTGCGTTCATCAGCAGGGAGCATCCAGAGAAGCTCCGGGGCAATGGAAAGCTGTGATGCAATGCCATGACCTGCAGCAGGGAGAAAAAGAAAAGCCAAGGGTTGCTCCAGTCCACATCTGAGCTTCACAGTGGAGAGCCCTGGGCAGGAGAGGGCACCCGGAGCCCCCGCTGTCCCCAGGAGGCAGCTCACAGAAGTGAAAGGGAAGGGACTAGGGAGCAGAAAACATCTTGTGTTGTGGGCTGATGGGGCTGGAGCCATGCACAGTGGCAGACGACCCCACAAAACAGCTCTGTAAGTGCTCTGTAAGGATTCCTGCCCCTGAAATACCTCCCTGCTCCAAAGGCTTTGGGGTTCCTCTTGCCCTGGGGTGTTTCCACCTACTGGTCTCCTTTTCCCGAAGGCGGATGCTCCTCCATCACCCCCCTCTTGCCCTCCCCTTGAAATTCCCCTGCTGTGCTTCCCCTGCATCAGTTGTCATTCGGTGACCCCCCGACCCTATTCCCATGGGTCTTGCTGCAGCACTGTCACCCTGCCCCTCTCCCTCCCTCTTGGCTTAATGCACAGTGGGGGCAAATGGGTCCTGGCATCTGTCAGGACTAACTCTGTGACCCCTCCAGTCAAATACATACACTGGGGAAAGCCCAGACGTGTTGCTTTTGACGTGGAGGGTGAAGTTTACAATAACGCTCAGGAGCTGATGGCTCCCGTTTTGGTACCTGGAGAGAAAATTTGAAGCTGCAAATGCATGGCAGGGAGCCTGAGACAGCAGCCGTGATGTTCTCCTGCAAATAAAGTGATCCCAGCTCCCGTTACGTGGAAGGATGTTGCAGACCCATCGCCACAGTTGACCTTACCTATTCCCCTGCGTTTCATGAGCCCTCTTCATCCTCCCCTGCAGCTCTTCCACGTTCCGTTTCTGTCCCAGCTGTCTCCTCCCGGGCCAAGAAAATGATGTTTGAATTCACACATGATAACGCTTACTCATGGAGAAAATCACCACTGACTTCCCCAGCAGCACTTGCACGTGTGCCTGCTCATGAGCACAGCCCATGCTGCCCGGCTGGCTCCACGCGTCGGCCATCCCCATCTTCATCTCCCCCATCGCTGCCTCCCCTGCCCTTCGTAGCAGTGGTTGGTCGGCTGGTTTTGGAGCAGCAAAAGTTAAAGCTTGATGAGTAGTTTGAACTGTTTGCACCTCAGAGCTGAATACACTTGGTAATAGCACAAATGCATAATTGAAGAGCAGAAAAAATGACTCACTGGATAAGGAAATGCGTGTTTCTTATCTCCTCTGCAGTGAAACAAAAGCCCTAGGAGCCTGGGACTGGCTAACCAAGTGCCTTTATTAAGCAAATAAACCAGTGGAGGTATCAAACAAGCTATTTAAAACTATATCTTAACCCTGGAGTCGGAGGGCTGGATTTCAGTGCCGTGTGTTCCAGTCCTGCACTGGGAGGGCTGGCTTCGGCCAAGGATACCGGCCAAGGATACTGCTGGGATACCCACGGTGGACAGGGCAGTGACCCAGGAGCGCGGAGGGACAGCGGCATTCTGCGAGTGCCTGTGCACACATGAGTGACCGGAGCAGCGTGAGCGGTTCCTCTGGTGTCAGGGTGGGTGAAGTGACTCACACACACGCCTGCAGAGCTGCCTGCAGCAGAAAATACCCACCGAAAGTTCACCTTGTGCTCGTGCGCACCGGAAACCCAAAGGCTTGTTGATCGCAGAAGCTGCAAGGTGTTTGTCGAGCAGACCCAGTCACTCTGGGACAAGCCTCTGGCAGGATGCACCCCACACCCCAGGAATGCCTGACGGCTGCCCCACATGCAGATGGTGCCTCTGGAAGGCTTTGGCTGGAGCCAGCCCCCAAAGCACACTCGGCACCTCACCCACGCTCCCCTTTCCAACGCCTCGGTGCTGGCTGGTGCGAACCATCTCCTCCCAAGAGGTCCCACTGTGCCTCCAAAGAGCTGGCCTCACAGTGCTCCAGCACAAACTGGATCCTCCTGGGGATCCCCTGCATGGCCTAGTCCCGCTTTGCGCTGCCTGCTCTAAGCCAGCTGGGCTTCTGGGCAAAACCTGGGAAGGTTTTACGTGAATAATGTGGGGAAACCAAAGGCTTTAGGAGATCCACTGTAACCCCAAAACTCAGACCCCTCTGTAGGTGCTCTGCTTCTTGCCAAGGTATTTTGTGGCACTGCTCAGGCACGTGCATGGGAGCTTGGCACAGGGCAGCACCAGCTCTGGAAGCTGTTCAGCTTCTCCCTCCCTGTTTACATGTCCCGGGACCTGTTCCTCTCCATGAAGCAAAGGAACAAAGAGCAGGTGTCCTTGGCTCCTCTTCAAAGGGACTTGGATCCCTCCACAGGTGATGCTGAGCACCCACATTAGGCTTCTGCAGTGGGCTGCCCTTTGAAGATCCCTCCAGGGCTACAAAGTGGGGGGTCAGCACTGCCTGGGCTCAAGCTCCCTCTGCCCATTCCTGCTCCCTCCTGTACAGAGCTCAGGAGGGACACAGCACCATGGACAACACGAGGAACCCCCCCTCCAGCCCGAGGGGAGCTGAGCCCTTGACCTCCCCTGTGAGGATGAGGTGGTGGTGAGGAGCGAGAAGTGCTTCCAGCTGATGTGCTGGCTGCTCTTGCCACTCCGCAGAGCGCAGTGGGGCTCTCTTCATGAGGTTTGGGTCTCCACACACTGCCTGGGCTCCCACAACACCCCCGTGTCACAGTGACGCACCTTTAGCTGAGTCCAGATCTTCTGCCTGGACTTCCCTGCAAGCAAATGGTGATCAAAGCCTCCTGACTGCTCTGCCTGCATCAGGGATACTGCACCATCGCTATGCTGAGGATGGGTGGGAGCTCACCCTGTCTGTCCCCCTCAGGTGACTGGGGGAAGGCTGAGTGCTCCTCAGCTTTGTGGTGTTCAAGGCCAGGTTGGACAGAGCCTTGGGCGGCATGGTTTAGTGTGAAGTGTCCCTGCCCATGCAAGGGGTTGGAACTGGATGATCTCAAGGTCCTTTCCAACCCTAACGATTCTATGATTCTATGTCTTAGGCAGCCTCCATGTGCTCTGCAGGGCCAGGCAGCACCTCCAGCACCGAAAAAGAAACCGGTGGCTGAGGGCGCTGCGCTGCCACACCACAAACCTCTGAGCAGGTGGGTTCAGCTGGTTCAGGCGTGTGCACACTGGGGCAGAAACCTCCCCAGCACTCGCAGCACAGCCCCACTGTGCTCTCTCGAGGCAGGAATCTCCAACAGATGGCTCCAGAGCCAGAACCAAAGCCTGCCGAAGGTAAGGGGCTGCATCCCTTGGAGCCCCCACCCTCTGCAGCTCGCTCCAGCAGCCAGGCACAGGGAGCCGCTTCAGTCAGCCTGGAAGTCAAAACTAAAGTCACCAGCCCCAACTGCATTTTGCATAGCGCTTTATTATAATGAACTGCTTGCAGGAGAGCTGCGGCTCCAGCTCACACACAAGAATGGTTTGGTGAATGCATTTGAGCAAGAAGGAAACCTGATAGAACACAAAGGTGCTTGCAAGCAATCCCAATGCAGAAGAAACGCTGTTTTTCCTGATTGCACGGATTCCTTGCAATTCATTCTGCTTCCTGCTGTACAACCACCCGCCTTCCCCACACAGAAATGACACCCCACCAACCCGCCTGCACTGCAGCCCAGCCCCAGCACAGCCATGCTCCTCAGCACTGGCCATAGGAGCCATCCCCCTAACAGGCATGCTTAAAACCGGCAGTGTGCCTGGGTAATTTAAGCACAGCCCAAGCAGGGGACAGGGAAAAAGCCCAGAACTCCTGCGGCACCTGCAGATTGCAACAGCTTAAGTAAGAGTAAGGGAACAGGAGCCTGTGTTGTTTCCACTACCAACCACTGCTCCCGAGGCAGGCCCCTGGGCCACCGTGCAGCTCCCATCACCCCAGACACAGGCTCAGCTGGCAGGTCCAAGTCTGTCCTCCCTCAGCCCCACCGCCGGGGAACTCCGTCTTCTCCGAGTGTCACTGGATGGTGCCCCATTATTGGCTGAGCAGAGGGAGTACAGGGATTGTGACTGTAGGCTGCTTGGACAGTCAGATGCCAAACTCAAGCTGGTGTCAGCCCCGCAGCGCTGAGAAGCACTGCAGCGCTGCAGGAGGAACGAGCAGCACGTGTCTGGACATGAGCGAAGCCCCGATCCGATCCGGGATGAGAAGCGAGGAAGCACGTCTCCGCTGAGCCCAAGCGGGCCCTGCAGCCAGTTGGCTGCCTCTGGCAGTGAGCTCGTCACCACCGTGCTGTCAGCTGTGAGGGTAGGGCTGACAGCTTCCCCTCTCCTCCCTCTCCAGCAAAGCACTGGGATGTGTCTCATCAGCCTGCAGTGGTATTGCCACACTGGCCAGTACCTGCACCGCTCTATGGCTTCTCAATGACCTTCACGTACTGGCCGGGTGTAAAAAGGCCAGAGGGATCCTTCAGCTCAAAACAATATAACGAATCTCCATGGCCACGTTAAGGATGCAACGTAGGAGAAAGCTGAGAGGCAGATTTGGCCCATACCCTTGCTCTCCTGGCCATCATCTGGGCTTGTTGCCTCCACTGTCCTGCCAAAGCCCAGAGAAGCAAGAGGGGAGCAATACATTGTGTGGAAAACGGGAGGATGAGGGGCTGCTGTAGAAGCAGGGCTGGAGAGGTGGGTCAGCCAGCAGCCTTGGGCTGTACTCACCCCACCACCACCTTGGCTTCTCAGTGACCTGTGGGCAAAGGCCGTCGGTTCCCTTTCAAAGGATGATCCTCCCCACAGCTTGCAGGGGCTGCCTCTGGACACACTGAAGAGCCTCTGGGGCCTCAAAGGCTCTGGATGAAAGGGTGATGAGTTGCACTGGCACAGGAAGGCAGATACTGAGGAGGGGAGGTGGAACAGTACTGTCAAGGCAAGCTGACACCATCCCCACTCCGAGACTGCTTTCACCATTTCCCATCCCAGTGAGAGCACCCACAGGGGAAGTCCTGCCTTCCACCACAGTCCATGGGGAAGGCTGCCCACCTGCCCCTAGGGAACATCTGGCAGCACAGCTCACTGGCTCACGCTTGTCTTCCCCTTCCATGCTGCACCACTGCACTGCATAGGGCTTGGCCACCAGCGGATGCAGGCAGGCTTCCAAGGGACTGTGCAGCGACGTAGCAGCTCCCATCACCCAACCTGGAAACACATCAGAATCTGAGGGCAGATACAGCTTTATACCCTGTAATAATCTTGTCTCTGGGCTAGATAACTAGGACTGTAAATCCCTGCTGATAATCACAGCCGCCATGTCTGCACGCTTTCCCCTGGACCATTCATTTGGCTTGATGATGCTTTAAAGAAACATCTAATGAGGATAATCTGATTCAAATCCCCTCTGCTTTTGGGCAGCAGAGCAATTCAGTCCCCTTCAAACTCCTTCTTCCTCCACGACTCTTTATTTCCCTTTCTCATATGAATCACTCTGGGGTTTCCTTTGCTTTCTGCATGACTATTTTGATTCTTTGATATGACCACTGCAATCAAGATTTGCTCCCTTTAGAACCTAATCAGCATTAAATCAGACTCACTTTTTAGTCACAGCCTCATAATAGGATGCTGGCCTATGCTTCAGCTCTCACTTTGGGTGCAGGGAACATTTCAGCCTGTTAAAAAAATTCCCTCTTTACCTGATTCAATCAAAACCACTTACGGGAGATGGGCACACATTTCAAGCTTGGCAAGAGAGCCAAGCTTTGGGAAGGAGGGAAGGTCTCAATCACACTCAGCTTTCAGCGCAGAGCAGATGGCGAACATACCGTCTATATAATTTATAGGACACCATCACTATGTATTAGTCCCATGCAGTGGCTGAGCTCAGGCAAACCACGGCTTGCACACACAGAGGGGACTTGTGCAGATGATGTTCCACGTGCAACCGGGGCAAGATGGAAGAGCCAGGCTTCAGAGGAAGCACACGCTTCACGTTTCATCTCCTGTAACACGGAGCAGAGGACACGGTGCAGCAACCCTTGCCCCGGAGGGGTTTTCTCTTCCCTACAGGCCGGGCACACACTTCCCAGCCCACAAACTTGTGTTCGAACTAGGTCAGTATTATGCAACATCTGTGCACGAGCAACTCCCCTTTCTCTTTCCCTTCCCCAGAAGCAGCTCACACAGCAGCACAGCGGATGCCAGGGCAGCCCAAGGCCGGGAGCTGGGTTTGTTTGCACTTCTTCAGGCCCGCCATGCTGGCGCAGCCTGGCGTGTGGCTTGAAGGGGGTCACAGAGCCCACACGGGATGTGCACCACCATCACAGCTCTATTTATACACTGCCTAAGCCTCCCTGCCCGTCACCCGGATACACACATGGGGATGGCAGGGAGGTGTGAAGGACGGACCAGAAAGGAGAATTGCTCAGGATGGCCAAATCAGGTTGTAACCAAAGAAAAGATCAAAAGGGAACAACTGGGTAGTAAACACATTCCCTGCAGAGCAAGGAGAGGGCAGGTCAGCCCCATCTCTAAGGCAGGAGAGCTTTCAACCCTCTGCATGGCTAAAAAGGAGCCCCGGAGACAAGTGCACAAGACTGAGCCTTTACAGGTACCAGCAACACCCCTTTACCCCAGGGCTTCCCTGGCTCCAGTGCCTTTGATCCTCTGTTTCTCGGAGTAACAGCACGAGGCACTGAGTCACCCCTCAGTCCCATGGCAGAATGAGGATTAATTAGTTGACGTTGGCACATCGCTTTGAAGAGAGGTGCTCCGCTGCAGCACGAGCCACAGGCTGTTAGATACCGAGCTGAGCCAAACGCAGCGCTGGCTTCATAGCTGTCATCTCTGGAAGAGTAAGAACAGGAAACAGCAGTGGGGGAAAACCTAGAACATCAACTGGGCCAGTGCCCATGCTGCCGTCCAACCCGGAAGAGCAGCCAGCAGAGGCTCAGGAGAGCTTTGAGCTGACCAGTGCACAGTGATAGTGCCTCGAGGACCGCCAACCCTCAGCAAACACCCATGGTGTTTCTCTAACTGAGCGCTGCGGTGACTTGGCCATCTTGGCAGGAGGAAGGCAGGCCCAGCCGCAGTATGCCACCATCGCCCCATCGCTGCAGGGTGGGCACACAGTGGGACTCGAGAGCTTCCAAGGGAAGACAGGGAAGGAAAGCCAGGAAAGCCTCCTTAACATGTTTAATGCTAGCCAGGCTTTTTAGGTCGGCGTAGCTGTGCCTGGCTCCTGCACGCAGACCACTCTCAAGCATGGCTGCTTCAGCTCGCTGGACCCAGAGGACAGAGCAGGTTTCCCATGGGGAGGTGGCCTCTCTCTGTTCTGCCCTCACCCCATCTTGGTGCTCCCTCCCGTGACGCACAGGGCCCGCAGGGCGCTCGCATACAGCCCACAGCCGCACCTGCGCCTGTGTAGAGCACGTCTCTTCCACACCCCACTGGCTGCCCTCGGCGGAGGAGGCTGTGGGGCAGGGGACAGGTGCGGAGCCTTTCCTGGCCCCTCTCAACCACCGCCACGCGCGAGCTCGAGGGGTGCCAGCACGGTGACACGTGTCAGCTCCCGCAGAAGGGGCCGGTGGCAAGGGAAACGTGTCCCAGCATGGGCCGGGAGCCCGCGCTGCTCAGCTGCCAAGGAGTCAGAGCGAGTCACATCACCCAAGTCCCCTCAGCCCAGCCCCTCTCTCGCACCGCACCAGCTCTTCACAGCCAAGGCGGCCCCCCCTGCGCAGAGCCCACCCGAGGGGACGCCGTCCTGCTCAGCATCGCTGCGCCATATTAATATTTAAACAGTGAGGAAGAGATCCAGAGACTTTGATTTCTCCCACCGGCCAATTCAAGGATAATTGAACTGCACGGGGAGTTCCAGCGTTTCAGAGTGCGATTTTGTTCCAGTTCACAACGAAACCCAACCGTGCCACAACGCCTCATGAGCGGGATCGCAGCCCAGTTTCAGGCAGCCTCCCTGCAGCAGAGTCAGGCAGGTTAGCAGCACAAAACACAGCCAATCTTAAGCAGGTCCCACCAAACCCTCCTCCCCCAGAACACAGGTGAAAATCACACTCTGCTCATTAGGTTTCTTCCGAACATTTCCACCCAGTTCCAGACTTGTGACCCCAGAGCACTGTCAATTCGCCCTCATCACACCCCTCCAAGTGGAGGCAGCTCCTGCTGCAGAGGCAAAGCAAGTGAAGTCCAGTGAGTTTTAACTCGTGCACCCAGGGTCATGCAAGGAATCAGGAAGAGAGGTGACACGAGCCCAGAATTTCTGGCTCCCAGCTCTGGGCCGTGCCAGCCATTGCTTCCTCTTGCATGTAAATCACTTTTCCCCCTCAGCGAAGGACAGCTGGTCACTGAATGGAAAGTGGCAGTTGTTCAGCAGCCCACAGCAAGGCTGTGCACCAGCTTAGGGTGGGAAGTGGAGAACACTCAGAGGAGACTGCCAGGGGATCTGGGCCAGCTGAATGGAGATGTAGCAGCTGGAATCTGGCCAGAGCAAAGCCCAGTGCCCCTGCAAAACAAGACCAGTTAAAAATCCCATGGGAGAAAGTGTGTCTCCTTTGCTTTTTCCAGCAGAGCAGGTACCTCTGCCGGAGCTCTGCAGGGCAGCTCCAGGCAGCAGAAGCCTCTTCATGACCACTATCCACAGCAGCAGCCGGCAAAAGCTGCCAAGCAGCTCTTACAGCATGAGCACAGCTGCCGAGCGCCACAGCTGACCTAACCCAGGCAGCTCCTTCCAACTACAGGTCTTGGCAAGTGGAGATATAGAGTTTCAATCCGTGCCCAAAGCAAATATTAGAGGTGGCCTTGAATTTAAACCTCTACCAAAAGTTTCAAGGTTTGGAGAGAAAGATAAGTCCCCAGGCTGAATTTATCTCTGATCTTTGCTCCAGGACAGAGATCTTTTCCTACAGGAGCCATATCAGTACACAGACTTTCTCTCCTGCTAGTATAGACCAAGCATATCATGTCTTAACACACTTAAGAGTTGGTCTGATTTAACTGCTGGTGTGGCAAGGCCAGCAAGAAAAACCCCTTCCCTTGGAAAACCTGGACTAGCAGAGAGCTATAGTCCCAGGAGGCAGTGCCAACCACGCTGACACAGAGCAGCTCAGGTAGCAGGCTGAGGATATAGAATCTTCTTCATGTGACTAGGCCGAAGGCAAAATCCTGTGGTCAACCTGCTGTATCAGAAGAAACCTTATTACAGCTCAACCAGCTCCACCACCACCCCCCAAAAAAAAGCACTGCATGACTGAAGCTTACACTAGTGCAACTGTGCAAGGTCTTCTGTACTTACTATACTGCTTTTACACTAATGTTGCCGACAAACAAAACCACATCCACAAACAGAAGCAGTCAAACCAGGAACGCTCATGGGTGCTCTTGTCACAGAAAGGGGGATTTCTCCTTGAAAATCTTCCCAGGGATGGGGAACTGAGGCAGCAGAGAGAGAAAGAGAAAGCAAGTAACTCCAAAATATCTCTGTTAGTTTAGATTTCAGCCACATTGGCAAGCTCTTTCCCAGTGTTTAAACACGACAGTCACTAGCCCTAGTTCAGCTTCAGGCCCTTCATGCCTCTGATCCCAATCCAAGTACTACTTTCACAAGGCCTTTATCAAATGTTAGCCCTGGCTACTCTATCCAGATGAAAGATATCCTCAGATGCCTTGTCCTCTCTGGTAAGGGGCAGTGTTACAGCCTGTCTAAACTAATAGCTGACAGTTCCTAGATGTATTTACTTAGCTGAAGCTGTAGCTTTAGATGTGTCCCAACTACTTTTAGTTGTAAAACATGATGGACCTGAGACATTGTGTCAGATTCTTAGACATGCACCACTTCCCCTGCCACTTCTAGTGAAGACTTTTTCCTAAGAGCATGAAAAATATCTGCCTCAAGGTGAAGCGAGATGCTGCTCTTAAGGAATTAGATTTTATTTTGTAGCAGCTGGGATTGGCCACCTGTAGGAAGTGGTACAAACAAAATCTTTCTTCTTTGAAAGTAGTATAAAGAAAGAAATGCCACATCTGAAACACAGTGGTAGAAAAAAAACCCCAACCTTATGTTTGAAGACGCAGGAATGCACAGTAGCACGTGTGGCTTGCTACAAAGCAGTCTGGGTGAATCAAAGAAAGTTTCGTTTTCACCAGTCAAGAAAGCACTGCAAAATTACTCTTGAGGCCAAAGGGATTTTACCCCAGTCCAATAGTGATTAGAGGCAACCAGGAAGCAACCTAGGAGACTGAAGAGTCTCCTTACCTTATAGCAGCTGTGGAGGAGATGAGAGATGGGCTCATTTCATGCCGCAGCCTTTCCTTCCCTCCCCCAGATTGCACCTGCACAATGAGAGCAAATCGAAACCAGTCTGTTCTAAACCATGGTCTCATTTATTTTCAGGGACCCAAAGCGAGAGCAAGGCTGCGACAGCATAACCAACAGAGAAACTTGTCTCTCAGCATGACTGCCTCTCTCTGGTGGCCAAGTCCTGGCTAGCACTGTCAGGATCAGAAAGCTAGCTGAAAGTAGGGCATGCCCATTAAGCTTCCCATCCTTCTTACACAGCCAGGAGAGTTTGCATATTTCTTTCTCCTCTGGGTTTTAGCCAGTCCAACCCTTTTGGGCACCATAACACAGCTGAATGGTTTAGCTCCTTTTGTTTCAGCTGATAAACAACCTAGCCCTCCCCTGCCAGCAACAATACAACTGGAGCTGGGATTTGTGTGTCCTCTGAGCAAGGATACAGGCTTTGTGCCTTGCTGAGCTGTCTTTACAAGGACTGCCAACACTCACAGCTGATTAAGCCTGCAGTGCTGCTTTCTGCTTTTTCCTGCTCACAGACAGATGTCAGAAACAAGCTAAGCAAAACAGCACACACAGCTAGAGCTCTGCACCTAGCTACATTAAAGCACACTATTAGGGATTAAATAAATTAAACCAGGAAGGAGCTTAACACATTCACTCTGGGCTTCATTTCTACCTGGCATGCATTTCCAGGTAAGAAACATCCCAGCGTTTCAAGAAACATTGTATTCGGGAAGGTGGCTCAAGTGGGTATAGGGGAAGATTCGTATTTGAAAAGCTTTTGCCACCACCCCGTGGCTGAAGCCGTGACTGCAGCCCACCAACTAGCTGGAAGTTCAAGCTGTGAGCAAGGACCGGCCTCCCTGCCAAGGCAAACGTGGGCAAGAGTTCATAGGTCTTCAGAGCCAGTGCCATATACCTGAACAAAGAGCATACAGCTAATTATTAAATAGCATACATTTTATTAACTTACAACTCTGTAACAAACTACTGAATTACAGTAAGAATATGGTTATCCTAGGCTTAATAAAATAGGGTTGCTTGTTATCCTGGGTTTGCTAGATGAAGCCTTTTTCTTTAAAGATTTATAAGAAAACTAAAGTGCTCAATTATCTCAATTAGCCCCTTCCTCCCCAGTTAGGTATCAGGCATGGAATACTGAGCCCTTCACTGAGCAGACGCTCACACACCTGGATCACTAACTGCCAGCTGCAGTACAGCCTTCCTTCCCCATTATTCTCTTGGGGGGGAGACAAAACCTAGCAGCTGGATTTCATGTTAGTCCAAGGTGCTATATTTCAACTGTAAGGAAGCAGGAACCTGCTGCCTCTTCTCTAGTACTTTGGGAAACTGAGATACTGAACATGATATGAGGTATTCGGGATTGCAGCGTGCTCTTCTGATATTCTTTCAGTAAAACACATAGCTCCTGGCCACTGGCAAAGTGGCTGAAACTCAAACTTGATCACGAAATGAGACTGAGATGTAATAATGGATAGGAGTCCCCAGTTCAAACTTCCCTCCCCCCCAGCACCTCTATACTATGAGCTGAACAGAAAATCAAGCTTTTCCTGGGAGATTAGCAACTAGGAACAGCTCTGGATGAGTGGTCATGACAACTTAGGCAAAAAAGCTTTCCAATGTGATTCCAACTGTAGCAGCTTGAATGCCTGAAGTAAAAACCCCGATGAATGTGGCTCAATTCTCACAATGTGAAGCTAATAAGAGTTCCTCAACAGAAAGCTAAAGGTCAAGGCAGAAACTCCTGGTACGTGACCAGCACAGATCTGTAACATCCGGAGAAGTCGCTGAGCAGTGGCAACTCGTACCCTTTCCAACTGGAAATAAAATTGAGAAATTATTTCAGCAATGGAAAAGAAAAGCAGTGTAAAGCTGTGATAAAACAAAACCAAAAACAGAGCAGGCATTAAATATGGTTCGGAGCAGCCAGGTACAGAAAAATCCAAACAGGCCTGTTTACTCCCCTAATGTTAAGGAAGGTACAGTGCTGTCACCTGAAAACCCTGAAAGGCTTGCCAAAGGCACAGATATTACCTGCTGGTAGGGAAGTGACCTCTGAGGGTGGAATGATGAACACACAGAAAAGCAAACACACATTTGCTGAATGCCAAACTCTCCCTCCAGCTTTTCAGGCCAAACAGGTAGCTGGAAAGAGTGGCGTACTAGATGGCAAAACAGTCTGTGAAGCAAACAAAGCCTGGCTAACAGGAAGCACTATATAGACAAGAGAGTTACATGGCAAATAACAGCTATGGAGCTCCCAGGAAGAGAAAATGCCTCAAAGAACAAGTGTACCAAGGCTTTGTTAATTTAGACTTGGCTTCCTGAGGCTTTGAAGTAGCACAGGAATGAGCAGGTAATCGACAAGACTCATTTCAAGAACAGCCAGACTCCTGTACCTCTACTGCTCTTATAGAGTCTGGTCTCTGACACTTAAGCAAGACAGTAGTGTATGTACATATATTTATTGCTAAGGTAATGATGTTCCTGAGGATCAGAGAGCACTGGAATGCACAAAACCTTACAGACACCAAATCAGCACCTTACCTCCAGCTCACAGTATAGCACAGGACTGCAGTAGACTTCTCCCAGTTTCCAGATGGAACTCATTTCTACACTGCAGTAATTCACCCTGCCGACTACAGAAGAAGATTTCCCAAATTACAAGCCACAAAATCAACATTGTTAAGAAAAGTACAGGGAATTCCACATCCACAAAATTATCCACAGCTAATTTTGAGAGCACTGTAGAAGGTAAGGCAACAGTGAGCAGTACAAACAGAATGGTACAAGATTCACAATGGAATTAGCACAGAAGTCTTTCATAATACTAGCGTGGAATAGTACTGCCACATTACCAAGTACTGTAACATTACCATTTTGGATAAGGGACTGGTACACTACCAGCACAGTCTGAATCTTCCACTCATTAGTAGAAGCACTCCTGGCTAATGTGGTATCACAGGGTGCACAAGTCTCTGAGGAATTAACTTGCTCAGGAGAGACATAGTACAGGACAACACTAAGACTTTTTCTCACCCCAGAATTAGGCCTCCTGAGCCCAAAATTCCAAGGACACAGGACCTCTGGTCCAACACTGAACAGTATGGTCTGCCCACTCCAGTTCCTCAGAGCTGAAGCAGGCAGGATACAGGAAAACACTCTCTCTACTTGAGGCGAGGGAGGGGGAAGAAAGAGATTAGAGGCACAACAGGGCCAGACAGTACACAGCAGGGATACCAGCATTGTATTAAAACCATACTTAATAGTTAAGTAGCTCATCCATTTAAATGCATTTTATTACCACAGTATCATATGCTCCTCGCTGCTTATTAAGACTATCATTAAGACAGATCTGCAAGGGCAGACAGAATAGACTTCTACAGTACCACAGGAAAAAAATACAAATCAATAACACAAATCATATTCAGGGATTAGGGACAGAGAAGAGAGGTCTTACTGGCAAAACCAAGGAGAGGGAAAGTGAGCATGAGACAAGAGAAATATGTTTAATCTAAGAAGACAATCAAAACCCCCCACAGGTGAGTTCAGATATAACTTAAATAAAACTTTTGACAAAGCCACTGGTTTCCTTTGTCTTGTTTCAAGTTAAGTCACTGCTCTGTTTTAAGGCAAGCAACAGTGAGCTGTGCTGCTCAGAGAGGAGGAAGAGGGCAGATGCCATACGTACCCCCAGTGACAAGAAAGCACACTTTCCCCAGGAAGAAGTTGGCAGCCACATGAGCTAAGGAAGCTTCGACATTCTTCAAGCTGTCAGAGAAACACAGATAATCCAGTTGGACAGGGAGGTAAAAGCAGTTCAGTATAAGGACAAATAGAATAACTTTCAGAAGCACATTTAGAAAGCCAATGATGTTAACATCTGCTGATCTGAAAGCTGGCAGAGTTATGCTCTATGCTAAAAGCATGGCATGAGAGCTCTCTGTAATACCCACAGCTGTTTAATAATCCATAACATATCCTTTTCTACCCAAGACTCAACAGTTAGACTTAGTTTGAATGGTCTCCTCTGTGATTTGCGGACACTAAGCATCCACATTCATTAACATCCAACAAGACTTCAGCACTCCGTTGACTCTTTCAGAAGAGCTAGCCCACACACTTCCGCAGCACCATTTGTGCTATAAGTGTGCAGCTGGGCCTGTCGTTTTTGGTAAATGAGAGCCCAGGATCATCACTCACAAGTTAAGTAAATAATAAAATGCTGACTTCTGTGCCTTAGCAAGTCTTTGCTTATGGCCTGGGGACTGAAACATCATTTCTACAAAGATGAGCACAAGATGAGAGAAAAGGGATCATCCCTGCAGCCCTTTCTCTTTTACCTAAAGACATACGCAGTGCTGATCCAACTTGACCAGCACTATCAGTGAACTGGGGACACAGATACAGCAACCGGCAGGTTATTAGGTAGCACTGCCCAGTGCACATTAGCCCTCTGCATATTACAGAGCTTAACAGCATGACCATCATTTCCACCTAATTTTAGAGACAGTATCTTTCCAAAGCTCAGTTCCCATCATCCCATATTCGTATTTGGGAATAAATTCTGCCTTCTCTGCTATGGCAACTTAGTGCACAACAGGCATGTTATTAGACAGAGCGGTTCAGAACTAATCCGTTGCTGAAGGCCAGAAAAACATTGCATATATTACTGAGCTGTTCCACCACAGCAAGTCTTGGCTTTGAAATCCACTATTCAGCAATTCTGACGCAGTAAAAATACAGATGTATTTATCAATCCAAGAAAGAATATCAGTTTCCCTCTCAGATTTTTGCCCTTCTTTTACCTGTATTGGCTCTTGATGTCAATCATAAACACAATCAGATCTATCCTGGGCCGAAGATGATCCCCCTCTGAAGGTAAGGGGAGGGATGTAGCAAGATGACTGAAAGAGAATAAATTGTTCAGTTTAACCAAATAGCTTGGCAAGACATTATCCACTTAACCATATCCAGATAACCATCACGGTTCGCCACGTAGCAAGTTACCAGAAAGCACACTAAACATGTAGGAACTGAAGAGACACTGCAATTCTTTAAGTGGTATTCCAGTATCATAGGCCTACTCACAGTTGCTGACAGCCACGATGGTACTTGCTAGACAAGCTTGTTTATAATGGGAAGCTTATTAGAGCATAACAAGACTCACAGAAGCATTTGCTCCCAACAGATCCATACAGCAGTCATTTAATTGTTAAGAAGAGTCCTTTCTAACAAAGTGAATCCCAGTACTTTACTGGTATATTTTGCTGCCAAGTTTCATTTAAAAATGTATCAGTGCTTTCCTGTCACATTCCAAAGATACTGCTCATGCTCTCACAGAGGACAGGCTACCTTCTCAGATGTCTGTGATAGAGGTATGTTGTATTCACAAAACCTTAAAATAGAGTATTATCACTAATACAGCTTTATAGATGAAGTTTTACTTCAGAAAGAGCTCCTATTATATCATTACCCCTTTTTTATCCCTTTCACTGTGTCAGGAGTTACTAGATTGGTTGATACTTCCTTCTATTCAATACTACTACTGCTGATACAGCTGTTGGAAAAAAATACAGGGTTGGGATTTTCTGTGTGTCTTCCCACTACAAGTAAAAAGGAAAAAAGAGAAAAGCTTCAGTAGTGCCTATCTGGGCCTTCCACAGGGAAGAATATTGTCAGCATCGTATTTTTGGAAGTTCACCTGAAAGACAGATTGGACAAAAAATAAATCTCAGAATTTCAATCTCTCTCACAATCCACTTTCTCTCTGGAAGCCGAGAGAGAAACACTGGTTTTGGTCTCCTAGGAGAACATAACTTCTAGCAATTAACTAAGGACTTAACAGCTTTCCCCAGCAGCCACAGACCACAGTATACATTCCCTTCTACTAATCACATGCGGTTCGTACTTTCGTCTGCCAGTCATAGAGGTCTACATAAAGGTCTATTGCTTCCTACAAGTAAGGAAGCTATGATTTAGCAAAAACATTCTGAAGCAAACACCAGATATGTGCTTGAAAGACACACTGCAACACAAACAAGCTTATCAATTTAAAGTGCAATTTAGTGAGAAGCTGTGGTGAAAGGAAAGCATCAGATCTCATTGTCTGGAGGCAGGTGTGGAACTCCCCAAAACCTCCATGGTTTAGAATTCTACTATATACTATATTGTCCCGTATGGTCAGCAGGTTGAAGGGGGTGGTCCTGCCCCTCTGCTCTGCTCTTGTGGGACCTCGCTTGGAGTGCTGTGTGCAGTTGTGGTGTCCTCAGCATGGGAGGGACATGGAACTGTTGGAGCAGGGCCGGGGGAGGGCCGCAGGGATGGTCAGGGGACTGGGGCGCCTCCCTTGTGAAGATAGGCTGAGAAAGTTGGGGCTGTTCAGCCTGGAGAAGAGAAGGCTGCGTGGAGACCTCATAGCAGCCTTCCAGTAGCTGAAGGGGGCCTATAGGGATGCTGGGGAGGGACTCTTCATTAGTGATTGTGGTGAGAGGACAAGGGGTAAGGGGTTCAAACTTAAACAGAGGAAGTTTAGATTGGATATAAGGAAGAAATTCTTTACTGTAAGGGTGGTGAGGTCCTGGAATGGGCTGCCCAGGGAAGTTGTGAATGCTCCATCGCTGGGGGTGCTCAAGGCGGGGTTGGACAGAGCCTTGGATGGCATGGTTTAGTGGGAGGTGTCCCTGCCCATGGAAGGGGGGTTGGAACAAAATGGTCTTAAGGTCCTTTCCAACCCTAACTATTCTATGATTCTATGAAGATAGGCTGAGAAAGTTTGGGCTGTTCAGCCTGGAGAAGAAAAGGTTGAGTGAAGACCTCATAGCAGCCTTCCAGTATCTGAAGAGGGCCTGTAAGGATGCTGGAGGGGGACTCTTCATCAGAGACTGCAGTAATAGGATAAGGGGCAATGGGTTCAAACTTGAACAGCAGAAGTTCAGGTATATATAAGATACAAGGAGGAAGCTCTTTACTGTGAGGGTGGTGAGGCACTGGAATGGGTTGCCCAAAGAAGCAGTAAATGTTCCACCCTGGCAGTGTTCAAGGCTAGGTTGGACAGAGCCTTGGGCAACATGGTATAGTGTGAGATGTCCCTGCCCATGGCAGGAGGGATGGAACTGGATGATCTTAAGGTCCTTTCCAACCCAAACCATTCTATGATATTTAAACCAACATTACTAGATGATGCCAGTAGCCTCCAGATATGCCCTGCAGAAGCCTTTTTTCCCCAAGTGACGAGAGACACAAGAACCCCAGCCCTGCAATTCTCTCAACAGCTGTATCTGGCAGGTAGCCTTGCCAGAAAACACTGTATTTCTTTGTAATGTGTATAATCCCAAAGAAGGGGAGCTAGGAGTGTCACAGACATCACAGCTGTGACAACTGTCACAGACTTCTGCTTCCCTAATGATACTAGGGCAGGAATTTATCTTGCTCTGCAGCACAAGCGTAAGTTTCCATGCCTTTAGGTAGTTACCCAGCTGTAGTAAGAGTAGCCACCTAGTTATGGTACCTCACAGCTCAGCAGAGGCTGCAGGATTTTAACAGAAAATTGGGTTATTAATGTATTATTAGCTAGCACAAACATCCCAAATGCCATGATGAGAGCAATACAGTCACTAACTGGCTAGTAGATCATTAGCTCGAGTTTGCCTTTACCGCATAGCCTTGGATTACAGCAACAAAATAACACAAATGCCTTCTGAAGAGCTGAATAAATTCATTTGGTCTTGGCAAGAGAGCTGACAAGGACATTTCATCATAAAACATTAGTTAATCAAGCTTTTTAAGAGGGCTTGTCATGCAGCTAAAGTTGAAATTCCAAATGCATCTTAATAGCCTGAGGAGGAAAAGCACATGCATGCATAGAAAATTGAAAATGGCTATGAAGAGCATCAAAAGGAATGGACATCTTTAAGCAAAACTTGTTTGGTTTCAAAGAGTTGCCAGCATTGCAACTTGCCTCCTTGCAACTTGTCCCATTTTGTCCCAGGATATTAAATTCATCAATATGCCTATCTCCCAGGAGGGGACAAAAACACCTGTGTTCCTCTCACACTCTTGCAATTTAGTAATCAAGCATCTGTGCAACATCCAAAGGGCAATGGTATGTGCACAGTGAACATGATGAATGTGAGCATTATTTCCACTCCCACATCTAACTATGCCCAGACTGCTTGCCCTTGTCTTGGCTTCTGCTGGGACAGAATTCATTTTCTTCCTAGTAGCTGGTGCAGTGCTGTGTTTTGGCTTTAGTCTGAGAACAGTGCTGATAACACACTGATGTTTTAGTTGTTGCTGAGTGGTGCTTACCCTGATCAAGGACTTTCCTGTCTCATCCCCTGCCAGCGAGGAAGCGCACAAGAAGCTGGGATGGAGCAAAGACAGGACACTTGACCCAAACTAGCCACACCACAGCATGTCATGCCCAGTATATAAACTGGGGGGAGTGGGCTGGAAGGGGCCGGTCACTGGTCAGCAACAAGATGAGCATCAGTCAGTGGGTGGTGAGCAATTGTACTGTGCATCACTTGTTTATTCCTTGCTCTCTCTGGAGGAATATTTCCTATTGTTACAACATTTTACATTTACTTCAATCATGAAACCGTTCTTATCTCAACCCGTGGGGTTTTACACTTTTCCCGGTTCCCCTCCCCATTCCACCGGGGGGGGGGGGGGAGGGCAGCGAGCGAGCGGCTGTGTGGTCCTTGGCTGCCGGCTGAGGTTAACCCCACCACGCTGGAGGCGGACCGCTTTTCCCCCTGCAGTAACGCGCTCCAGCGTTTACCACAGCACATTCTCTGACGCATAAACTCCGTGAACGCTCATCACAGCCGCCGCTTTAGCTCCACCTCTCGGACAAGGCGGCAGAAGGCCCCGGTACGATCCCGCTCCCCACCACTCACATGTTAATCTTGAAGCTCTTCTTCTCCCGGAGCATCGCCTTCGCCAGCTCCTGCTGGACCCCTTCCTCCGAACCCACCAGCTGCGCGGACAGGGAGGGAAAGCGCGGTCAGAGGCCGCCGGCAGAGGGCACCCGCGGTGCCGGGGGTCGCGCACGAACCGGCACCGTGGCCAGCCCCGGAGCGGAGGGAGGGTGTCGGAAAGTGCGGTACAGGCGGGCCCGGGAAGGGAGGCGGTGCAGGCGGACCTACCAGCAGGGTGGCGGAGTTGAGCACCGGGAGCTTGTCGAAAGGCCGCAACACCGCCATCGCTCACCCGCCAGGATTCAAACTGACGCACTGACGTAACGCGTCGGGGGCGGGCCTTCCAGCGCGCATGCGCATTTTGGGGGAAAGGGCACTTTCGGGGCGGGCCGTGAGGGTGGTGCTCTGCGGTGTTACCGCGCAGCTTCCCTCGGCGCGGGTTGCTCGGGGAGCTGTCCGGCGTGGGCTTGGGCGCTGCTGGGGATGGGGCAGCCGCGGCCTCTTTGGGCAACCTGTGCCAGGGCCTCAGCACCCTCACAGGGAAGAACTTCTGCCTAGCATCAACTCTAAATCCCTCCTCTGTCAGTTTAAATCCACTTCCCCTTGTCCTCTCACTAGCTGCCCTTGTCAAAAGTCCCTCTCCAGGTTTCTTGCAGGCTCTCTTTAGGTACTGGAAGCTGCTCAAGGTCTCCCCAGAGCCTTCTCTTCTCCGGGCTGAACAAGCCCAGCTCTCTTGGCCTGTCTCCATGGGGGAGGTGCTCCAGTCCTCTGGACATCTTCATGGCCCTCCTCTGGACTTGCTCCAAGAGCTCCACGTCCCCCTTGTGCTGGGGACCGCAGAGTTGAACACAGTACTCCAGGTAAATATAATAGCTAGGGAAGGCAATGTCCCTAACAGTGCACTGCAGCAGCACTCAGCATTACAAGCCGAATGGTCCCATGTGAGGTTTTGCAGCAGCTCCTGCAGCCCCAATCTCCATCCTACCCTTTCCTGAGCATCTCCCCCCTTGCCCCTAGGGCTGGCCAGCCGCTGCCCAGCCCAGCACTCCCCTGTCCAAGAGACCGGCGGGAAGGAGCCTGTGCTGAAGCACTACAGTTCTGGAGGTAGGGCTGAGCTTTCCCTAGTCCAAGGTCAGAGCAGGAGTATGACTAGCACTGATGTAAAGGCCTCAGAGGTCCAGTGTGTCCCAGTGGCCTGTGGTGATCTTTGCTACATCTCCTGCTCTTTGCCTCATCCCCAGGTTTGGCTCCAGCTTGGTGTGGAGCAGGGTCCAGGACCCCCTCAGCTCCCTGCTAGGGCAACCCCTCCCTCCGCCTTCAACCAGGACACCTCTGAATGCCAAGAGATGTGCCATGGGGAGGAAGAAGGCCGCAGGAGGATGAAGACGTCTCCCCCCACTGCAGCAAGCAGGAGATGGGAGGCGGAGGGGAGCGAAGGGGTGTAATGTAAGCTGACATCACATGGCTGCTGTGGCTTTTTTGATCTTGACAAAGGCAGACGGTTCCGCTCCTCCTTGCCAGCATGAGACAAATTACAGGTGAAGCAGAAGAGATTACAGGATATTTCTGGTTGTTGTTGAGTTTGACGGGGGGAAGGGAGGACGAATCCAGGGCAGACGTGTCCTGAAGATGGGAGGCAGGCAGATATGGTAAATAAAGAGACCCAGCTCCTGGGTTTTGGGGAGATGGAGAGCAATTAGGACAATGCTCCTTTTGGGCTGCTGAGGAAATATGCTAAAAGCCCTGGCACCTACCTAAAAGGTGTTTGTCCTCTTTGTGCTCCCTGATGCCTGCTCTCTGGCAGTGCAGCAGGACCTGGGTGGCTTCAGTGTCTGGTGGGGGAGATACTCGCTGTTCCCTGTCACTGCAGGGTTCCTCCTTTTCACGACATGCTGTGTTTTGGGGTGCAGTGGGTCCAGAGGAGCTACCACCAATCCCACAGTTATTTTTCCTTGTCCCTAGCAGGTTTATTGGCTGTCCCTGAGCAGAATTCCCTTTGCAGGGCTGACCCCCACCTTCCTGTGGGGACACAGAGGTTCACCCCGCTCCCTCCTCTGTGTGCCACCTTCACTGCACCCTTTAGCCAGAGGGGCTCTTAGCCCCTTACCAACAAAGAGGTTAACGGGATGGGGGGAGTGCAGTGGTACTGCCGGTCCCTGCCTGAAAGTCCAGGCTTTGGCAGAGAGAATTTCCTCCTGGGATGCAAAGCCGCTGACAGATAGCTGGCACTGCGAGCTGCGCCAGGCAGATTCACTTTGCCTTCCTTCCTCTTTGAAACGCTGGCAGGGATGCTCCGCGGGGGATGCAAAGCCAGTAGAGCGAGCTCACCTCTCTGAGGAGCCAGAGGGGAGAGCAAGTCACTGTCTTGCACCCTCAATGGCTATTTACCCATAAACCAGGGGGTGTAGAACAGATCTAATGCCAAAGGGTAGCATTTATAAACTGCTTTTCATGGGAAAGAATAGCATAAGGAGGTGGAGACTTGGACTGGCAATGTGCCTGCAGCTCTTGTCTAGATCTGTACCTTGGCAAGGAAAGGAGGGGAGAGCATTGAGACACAATTGGTGGTGGAGCCTGGGGTATATTTTACATATCACTGTATGACTGTGTCAGGCCGTTTCACTTCTTTCCTCCCTGTTTCCAGTTTGCAAAGCAGGAATAATGAGTCCATGTTCCCTTCTGAGCGGTGCAGGAGAGCTGATGCAGGGGTATCAGTGTTCTGGCCCCCAGCTCAGGCAGAAAGGGCAAGAGCAGGGCATGATGCAGAAAGGGCAAGAGCAGGGCATGATGCAGAAAGGGCAAGAGCAGGGCATGATGCAGAAAGGGAAAGCTCCTGATTGTGGGGCACTATATATTTCTCTGGTAGAACAAACCATTCAAAAAATGAGTAGAAGTGTAATTGTAGCCAATGTGAAGATGCTCTGGTGCTGCCAATGAAGGCAATTTGCATCAGTGAGTCTTGGCCTGGCCGTCACCGGTCCTCCCTGGGAATGGTACAGTCAATTCTGCAGCAGGACAGCACCAGCTGCTAGAAAAAATGTTATGCAGCACACCTTGCCCTCGTGTATCCTCGGCCACTTTGCTGTGTGATTCATCCAGTGGGTTGATGGCCGAAACGAGATATTTTCTCTGAATGATCACAGAATCCCAGACTGGTTTGGGTTGGAAGGGACCTTAAAGCTCATCCAGCTTCAATCCCCTGCCATGGGCAGGGACACCTTCCACCAGACCAGGTTGCTCCGAGCCCCGTCCAACCTGGCCTTGAACACTGCCAGGGATGGGGCAGCCACAGCTTCTATGGGCAGCCTGTGTCAGGGCCTCAGCATCCTCACTGGGAAGAATTTCTTCCTAATGTCTAACCTAAATCTCCCCTCTGTCAGCTTAAAGCCATTCCCCCTTGTCCTGTCACTCCGTTCTCCAAACAGCCAGAGGAGCAAAGGAGACAGGCTTTGGAGATGGTCTCAAAAGGAATGCTGACCCCGCTGTGGTCCCAGCTGTCTCTGCTCGCTCCCAGATCTCCTGACAGTGGTGGCTTCATCCCAGCCCCATTCAGCACGAGTTTTGGAGATGTCACTGGCCATGTTTCACTGTCTCTGAGCTGACCTCTCACAGTCTTGCCCAGGAAGCTTGCAGAATACAAACTCGTGTATTTCATTGCACTTGTTCTCTCACTAATAGACAAAAACAGTATCAGTTGCAGCAAGTGCTAATTGTTAGGGAAACTGACATTTCTACATATGTTGCTGGCAACTTCAGCTTCCTTTGGCAAAGGCTCTCCCCAGCTATCATTAGGCACAGAGTAAGTCTGATTTTTCCGTTCTGCTCTTTAAGTCACCGTACACATTTCCTTAGCTTTTTGATCAACTCACCAAAGCTTCTCAATTGGGTTTCCTTATTGGAAGCTGCAGTAGCACCCAGAAGGCAGGTTATTCTGCTTTTCCACCACAGTATCTGACTTATGCCCTGCCATGCATCCAAGATGCCTTCTGTATCCTGCAGCAATTCCCTCCCCTCCAGCAGCAGAGCAGGGAAGTATTTCTGTGACTCTTGCAGGAGTTTTGCCCTCTACTGCAGACCTTGGGGGAGGCTAGTTTGATAAAGTCCAACTTCTCCCATGCCTCTACTGACCTTGGGAGAGTAGTGTTTGGGGGATTGGTGCTGCCTTAAAAACAGGCAGACTAGTGCCTGATTATCTTGGAAGATGCTGATAAAAGCCTAAGGGATGCTAAAGAATGCCGAGGAAACTTGTTAGGAAAAACTTGAGTAACAATCAGGTTTGGGATTAAGCTGAGCTCAGTATGTTGTTCATGCTGTGATTTCTGGGCAAGCGACAAGCAGGAAGCCTGTGCCTGAGGTTGCCCCAACATCTCGTTTTTCTCCAGCCAGAGCTTTTGTCTGAGAAGGTTTTCATGGTCTCTGCTCTGGCTGGGTGGCCCTCTCGTGTCAAACACAACCCCATGTTTGCCTTCATCATGCAGGTGAATCTGTGGCTGCCCAGACATATGGAGAGAGTCAGAAGCTTGGTGGTGGGCAAGTATCCTGGAGTGAATGGCTTTGAGGGGCTTATGTGTGCACAGCCACTCAGGGCCTTCCTCCAAGTGAGGTGGAAGCAGCTGGAAGTCCCCCAGGGCCAGGCAGAATGATATGCACATGCTTATGCCTGGAAGATGCTGAGTGGCACACAGCAGCCTTATTCATAGTGAAAGCTGAACAGCAGTGAAGCATTTCCATGTGGTTTGAGCTATACGTGGAGCCTGGAGCCGTCTCAATGCCGTCCGTACCTCTTGTCAGAAACCAAAGGATGTGACAGCACCTGAGATCCCTGTCACAGGCGGCAAGAGCTGCCATGGAGTCAGAGGTAGGGGCTCTG
Source organism: Amazona ochrocephala (assembly GCA_039720435.1). Lineage (NCBI taxonomy): Eukaryota > Metazoa > Chordata > Aves > Psittaciformes > Psittacidae > Amazona > Amazona ochrocephala. The sequence continues at coordinate 82,497,055 of CM077880.1, forward strand.
CAAGCGTATCGCAGCTCCTGTGCTCATTTTCTACTGCCTCCAAGGGTACTTTGGACTCAGCTGGGAGGGTTCTTGAAGCAAGGGAGGCTGCCATGTCATGACATGTTCTGCACCTTTGCCTACCCTTAGGGTTTGCTCTGGGGACACAATAAATAATATCCTTCCAACATCTGATTCTTATTTTCAATCTGTTTGGCTTTTGGTTTGTCCAAACCACATTTCTCTCCCAGTACTGTCAAAACCATGAGGCTTGTGCTTTCCTCCTAATGCAGTGGGATTAGTGAAGCAGTTACTGCACTGGTGGTCAGGGTGGGTGTCATGGTTGAACCTCAGTGAGGTTAAAATTAAGGTGTGATTGCAGGCTTCTCTCTGGAGGCACATGGCAACCATCTGGAGTGCCCACCAAGCCAAGAAGCAGTTGGCTAATCCTAGCGGATCTGATCCTCCATGCAGATATCCTGCTAGGTAGAGGGGTCTATGGAGCCTATACTCAGTGCTTGTAAGCTATTATGAAGTTACATCAAGCAGAAGTGGGGCTTGGGAGGACAAAAGGAGGATCAGGAGGAAATGATGGCATGTGCTAGCCATCTTCCATGGCTCCTAGCACAGCCCTGTCCCTGCACCGATGCACGAAACCCCAGCGCAGACCAGGAGACAGGTCCTTTGGGTGTATCACCTTTGGAGCCAGCAAGTGCATGTGGGCTCTGTGACCAACGTGGGGAGGGGACAAACCCCTTTGTGCCTGGATCACAATTTACTGGGAAGCCAAACCTTGCATCTCACAGCTCCTGAGGCATAGGCACGTAGCGGGCATGAATCTGGGGCTCAGACAGTTCGGTGGGTATTAGTAGCCACCAAGCCTTGACAACCACCCCCTGCAGGTGCCTGCAGGGCTGTAGGTGTCAGACACTAAGCGAGCAGGGCTGAGTGGCGCAGGCAGCTCTCAGGGCTAGGTCCAGTTGTTTGACAGATTTTGTTTAAACGCTTGCATTAAACGACTTCTGGGTCACGGTGAAAAATTCCCTGTGTACAAAAAAGCCCAAAGCACGAACAACAACAACAACATAGTTTGGTAGCTGGTTTGTGCTCTTTGTTCTGTGCTGCTTTGAAAAGCCGAAAATGGTTTAACACTGCAGCAGCAGTGACAGAGCCATGTATGGATCCAGGAAACAAGGTATGGATCCAGGAAACAAGGTATTGATCCAGGAAACAAGGTATGGATCCAGGAAACAAGGTATGGATCCAGGAAACAAGGTATGGATCCAGGAAACAAGGTATTTCATTGAAGGCAAAAATCCTGCTTCAGGCAGCGATGTTTTTGTTTTCTGCTGGAAGACACTTTTGGTCAGTGTTGATTATTTTATTTGTGCATAAACCTCTCAAAGGGAGTACTGACCTCCCTCCCCCTTCCACTGCTGCCTCCCTCTGCCTCCCTCCCGCTGCTGACAAGCCCCCAGCCCCTGGGGGCTCACCGGTAGAACTGTGGTACCTTAACATCTCATACATCTCCATCATCCCGAGCCTACACACTTTTCCCCCAGCACTTCGCCTCCTCCCCAGCCCCATCCTTCCTTCTCAGCCCGGCAGAGAGCAGCTCCTCCGGCGCTGCAGCCCAGGCTGCGGGTGATGCGGGAAGAGGGAAGAGCATCCCTCGGCTGCGTCTCCCGTGGCTCCCACCCGGGTACCATGTGCGGGTGAGCTCGGGAAGCCCGTTGCCATAACGACGGCTGCTAAAATCCTCCCCCCGCCTCCACCTCTCCCCTACGCGGGGATGCAATTGGTGCAGACGCTCCCTCCTTCGGGGGGTGAGGCCGGCGGAAGGTGCCCTGGAGAGGCTGCAGGGGGGCTGTCGCTGCCGGGGAGGCGATGGGGGAAGCCCCCAGGAGCCGCGGTGGGAAATGAGGCTGCGTGTCACCCCTGCACGCCCCCGCCATCCCTCATTCCCTCCCAGCTTCCCTCCTTCCCTCCCGCCCCGCGCCTGTCGCCTCTCGCTGTCGCCCTCCTCTCCCGGAGCAGGGTCCCTTCTCCCTGGCACTGCCAGGCTGGGGAAAGAGCCCGATTCATCCCGACCGGGCCCGGCTGATGCCGGAGGGAGCAGACTCACCCCGTCGCCCTGCGGCCGTGGAAGGAGGTAGGCAGCACGTTGCAGGGCAGGTGGTGGGGTTTTGTCGGGGATGCAATGTATGGGAGCAGGGTCATGTCCTGGTCCCCAGCCATCGGCAGCCCCTTGCCCCAAGCTGCCCCCGGATGCCCAGTCCTGGGGGGTCTTCTGTAGTCGGGGTGAACCCGTGGCTGGTAACGCTGCAACCTGATGTGGGCTCCCACCCATTCACATGGGAGGGTTTTGTGCCCGAAGTCACCCATGTCCTGGCACTCTGCATGGCACTCCTGCCTCACTCACCCCTGCCTGGTCACCACTATGTCTCCATGTCCCCTGCAAACCCCCTTTCCCTGTTCCTGGCCTCTCCTGAGCAGTTTCTGTCTGGTCACTTTCAGTGTGCCCCTGGGATGCCCATCACAAGGGCACCCTCAGCACATGGGGGGGCAGCAGGAGGTGGCATGAGGGGATCCAGGGGTGACATTGAAGGATAGCGGCCGGAATGACACATGTAGCAGAGATTTGTAAAGGGTCAGTCAGCTTACCTCCGTGAGACGCTGTCTCACATGAAAGACCAAGAGCACTTATGTGTCTTTGGGAGGTCACAGATGTCCCATTGCAAAATGGGGTGCTGAGTTGAACTGGTCCAACAAGGGTTAAGGCACATTTAATATATGCGGGGCTGCTCCAGAAAGCTGACATCTTTGAATAAAACTCCCTCTTTTCAGCATTTTCAGCCAAAATCCGCTCACCCACCTGACAAGAGCAAGGGCTTTGCTAGGCCAGTCCTGCAGAGGCTGTGTGTGTGGGGAATGACACTTCAGCTTAGCCAATGGCCAGGATCCTTCACTGGGGCTAGGGACAGGCAAGCGAGGGAGGGGGGAACGCAGCACAAGGTGGGGGCTGCATAGCAAGTAGACTGAAGAATAGGTTGCTAGCAAGGAGCTGGGAAATGCTGGTGCTGCTGGCTACAGAGAAAGGATAAATTGGGAGGTCTGTAAGGCTGCTTTTTATTGCGATACTTTTTGGATGGCAGCTTCACTCCCAGGTTTGGAAAGCAGATGGTCAGGGAAGGAAATGAGGCTGCTGGCTTTTTTCCCATTGCACCGCGGGCTCCAAGCTGGAGTCACCTTTCCTGCCCATTTGTGTCATGAGCTGGGACTGATGGCAGAGGCACCTCTGGAAGAGGGGTTTGCAGCATCCTTGGCAGCCAGCCTGGCAGCAGCAGCTGAGGGGTGCAGTGGGTGCACAGGAGCTGCTTCTGCAGAGCATGGAGGAAAGTTGCACTGAGGGGCCTCTGGCCAAACCTGGACCTCAGACTCCTGTCAAGGAGTGTGGTCTGTGCCTAATTCCTTCTGGAAACCCCACAGCAGGGCCCCTGCTCCCCACAACACATCTGCAGTGTTACTGCAGGCTGGGGCAGGGGGCTCCTCCTGAGGGAGGCAGAGGCAGCCGTGAAGAGGCAGGAGCAGCACCAAGATGGCCCTTTGCTTCCAGCCATATGGTGGCTGATGCTGAGCTGCCCAGTCCTGTTGCTCTTGATCAGGTGAAGCAGGGACCTGTCAAAAGGGAGGTGTGACTCACTGAGAGGGAGATGGAAAAAGTCCTCCAGGACTTGGCAGTGGTAGGGGCAGCACTGTGGGTTGCAAAACCAATGACTGCTGAAAGCCAAACAGCATGGTAGGAGGAGACAAAATCCTCCGAGGTCTTCCCTGTCATGCAAGGAGAACAAATAAGTATCAATGTCCATGTCAATGAGTGGGAGGAAATCAGGTGTTTTCTCCAATGCTGGTAGTTTCTTGCTTATGTAACAAGAATTGCAGCTTTTTTCAGATCTAACCCTGTGACAATAAAGGTGCTACTCAGAGGGTAGAGACGAACCTCATGCAAGTCTTGGGATAAGCAGGCAGGGATGGGCTTTCCTGCTGCAAGAGGCAGCATCCTTACAGGCCAGGAGCAGGAAAGAGGATGGAGATGCTCAGAGCTCTCCCAAGCCTCGCTGAAGTGCCCCACACAAGGGAGGTAGTGGACATGTGGTTGCAGGCAGAGGGGTGTCTTAGAGGACAGTTGCAGGTGACGTCTTTCAGGTATCTGGAAAAGCAGGAGCTTGACAGGGGTGCAGCTCTGCCATATCTGCTGCCATTGAAATCAAGGGCATTTCAATACCCTCACTGGAGGGAGAGCCTGTAGCTCTGCTTTTTGTGCCTGAGCCTGTCACTGCTGTGGGTTGTCATGTGGGTTGCTCCATTGCAAAGGATGGGAATAAGGCACAAACACGGTGCCATTGCAGCTTTTAAATGGCCCTGAGTCAGGATGTATGTTGGCCAGGGCACCAGCAGGTTGTGGGGCTGGAACCCCATCTGCCTGCCTCTCCGTAAAGCTTCAGCCTTGGCGGCCAGGCACGATAGGTTTTCTATCCTGCTCACTCATTTTTAGCACTGGATGGACAGTGATCATGCATCCATCGTGTTGGTTTTTGTTCCCCAGGGCAGCGCTGCTCCAGACTCAGCACCTCGCTCCTGGGTGGCAAGGGGTTCCTGGCAAGACAGATCGGCTGCCCCTGGTAAGTGGCTCCCACTGCCCAGCACCTGATGTGATGTGGGGATCTGGGCTCTGCTCAACCAAGCACTGCAAGGTCCTTGAGCCCTGGGAAAGCAGGACACCAAATAGGTGAGAAGCAAGGGAGGGCTCAACCCTGAACTAGACCAGCTCAGACTGGGTATTCAGAGGGGTCATGGAGCATCAGGGGAAAGAGCAGCAGAATTCCCTGCAAGCAGACGAGGAGAAGGGCTGGGGGAGCGAGGGCTCACCCCTGTCTGTGAGGAGGGAGCGGGACTGCCACTCATTGAGGGGGTTCCAGTGATGAGCCAAAGGGATTGCTGTCTTCCAAAGGCTGAGGTACCTTGATGTGCAACCCAGCATGAACTGGGGTGCGGTGGGGCAGTAAGGAAGGGTGCAGGGAGGCTGGGCCCTGCTGATGGGGCAAGTGTCTCATCATGAAGCTTGGTGTGTTTCTTGGGTGCACCCACTGCACAGGGTTTCTTGCCTTTTCTCTGGCAGCCATGCCCCACTTCTTGGATTGGTTTGTGCCGGTGTATCTGATGATCTCTATTCTCATCCTGGTGGGCTTTGGAGCTTGCATTTACTACTTCGAACCAGGACTCCAGGAAGCCCATAAGTGGCGAACTCAGAGGCCGATCATGGAACGAGACCTTCGGAAGACACTGATGATTCGGGACAACCTGGCCTTCGGGGTGCCTGAGGTCTGACATGCTGCCCATCCAGTCCAGAAGAGCCTCTCCTGCATGGACAGCAGCCTGCAAGACTCAGTACGAATGAGAGTCTGGCTCTGTGCAAGCTGGGCTGATAGCAGCTTTGCTCTTTGCTGGTCTGGGTTTTGTACTCACCACTCTCCTTTCTGCCCCTATGTTTCTTAGGCGAGGTTTGTGTGGCACTGTAGACTCAGGGCTTCCCACATGCTCACAGCCCTCCACCCAGCCAAGGACTTCTGCTCCTTCCCATGGCCAAGATTGGTGAATGACTCAAATGAAAGGTCCCTTGTTAATCACACCTTCTCCCTCCCTGCCAGCCCAGTGCAGTGCCCAGTGTGTACAGGCAGGTCTGGGAGAGCTCTGAACCTGTGGGAGCACGTTGTCTCAAGAGCCTCTCATCACCTCTGCTACCACCCCAACACCCACCCTTTGGATGCAGTGGGTGCAGCAGTGGGCGCCTGGACATGCGGAGTCCTGTGTGCCCCACTCCTGATGTCCCAGGGGATGTCAGACAGTGCCACCACCCCATCTGCATGAGTCTGCACATCCCATGCTGTCTCATGGACCTGCCAGTAGCAGAGCAACCCATATCCCCAGGGTGCTGTCTCCGTGCTGTAGTCCCTGATGGCTGCTTTGGGCAGCAGGAGTCCCTCGGGCTGGCTGCCCAAATCTGCCACATGTCCTAGATGGGCTCATGTCACTCAGTCTCTCCTGTGAACCTGTCAATGGAAGCTTTCTCCTCTATTCCCAAAGAAAGGAGGAGGGTGCCCTGGGCTGATTTGAGTGAGTGATGCTCCATGGGTAATTCTCTGGGGATGAAAGTTAGTTTCTAGCTCTATGGTTTCTGGCTGAGGAAGGAATGGGTCAGAACACCCTGCAAATATCCTGGGTCTTTCTGGGACATTTCATCCCCCATTCAGTCCTTACATTCACCCAAAAAACAGAGATGTGATTACCCAAACTGGGGAGTCTTGCTCTGCAGGGAGATGCAGCGAGTGGGATTGCTCCTGTGCCCAAAGTACTGCTTGCCCTGACAAGCAATTGCTCAAAGCACAGGTGCAGCCTGAAACAGGTAAATCCCATGTATTTTTGTGCCTTGGTGACTGGGGCTGTGAAAGGGAAATGCCGTGGGGTTGGGCTGCATGGTCTGCACGGCTCACATCCCTTACCCTCTGGCACAACACAGCCATATCTCCAAGCGCCAGCTTGGAAACCTTCTTCCTCACCTCCACTCCCTTGTAGCTGGGGCTGCACCCTGCATGGACCCCAGCTGCGACATGGTGTAGCAATAAAATGCTCTGTACTGGAGCTGAGGGGCTTGGAGCCACCAGGCGCAGGTTACACCGTCCCTGTGGGAAGGGGGGTCTGGTCTCTGGGGCCTGCACCCGTGCAGGCTGCTCTGCCATCTCACCTTCTCCAAACCCGCTTTCACCGGCTGAGTGGAAAGAGGGAAAGCCGCAAGCCTGGTAAAACCGAAGGGCCGGGTCTGCTACTGCTGCCCTCACCTGGCTGCCATCCGTGGTGTGATGGGGCTCCCCTGTGCCCTCCTCCGTGCCCTCCTCTGCGTGCTGCCCTGCCTGTTCTCAGCTCTGCTCTGCTCCTGACTTGCTATAGAAACCAAGCAAAAAGAAGACAGCAAACCGGTCAGGGCTGGACTAGAGAGAAGCCAGTTGTTCGTGTCCTCTGGCTTGTGTCGCACTGTTAGTCCTGATGCAGTCAGTATTAAGCCAGGTATTTTCCATGTGTATGAAGGACTTTATTGCCAGCGGTGTCAAAGCCCTCCCCGGTGGAATAAAATTGCGTGACAAAATGCATGGCGGATGCTTGGTTTTCCTGATGTGACCACGGGTAGCTGCCTCCCTCCAGCTCTGGGCAGGTAGCAAGGACCAGTGTGCAGCGAGGTTTCCTTTACAGCAGCTCCGGGCAGGTAGCAAGGACCAGTGTGCAGCGAGGTTTCCTTTACAGCAGCTCCGGGCAGGTAGCAAGGACCAGTGTGCAGCGAGGTTTCCTTTACAGCAGGGTAGGTCCTCATCTGCGTGGTTTCTGTGCCAGCTATGCCACGGGGCTATCTGGGAATAATTCAGCCAGATGCAAACACTGCCTGCAGACTGAAACTGTGTCTCTCCTGTGGGACCTGTGCAGCCAGAAAGACCTCAGGGGAGAGGGAGATAGTCACAGATACTGTGTAAAGCAACAGGCAAGATACTTAGTGCTGGACATGCTGCACAGGATCGGGCTGGTCTTTCCCACCTTCTCTGTCTCTTTGCCTTTAAAGAAGCAGAGAAGTTACATTGTCCTTATCCCCAGCACTCCTCACAGCTGGTTGTTACCCCTCCAGCCCTCAGCCCTGGCCACCCAAAGGCCACCGCTGGGTGCATGGTTTGACATGCTGCTGTGGGTGCCATGCTTTGGGTGCTATGTGTGCCCAACTCTCCTTCTCTTTGCTCCCATTTGGCCAACAAACCACACATATTCTCATCCTGTTCCACCAAAACACTTATTTCTTCCTTTGTTACTGCGTTGTCCTTTGAAGTCTCTTTAATAGTGAGGATGGCGCACAGTGGCAAGCTGCTTTCTTGATCCCAAAGCTAGCAAAATTAAGAAACAATCAGAGTAATGAAGAAGCAGAAGATCAGAGTAAAGGAAAGAAGCATTAACCTTGATGAACACCTGACAAGCAAACATTGAACTTTCTCAGGAGGGCATAAATCATAGAATCAGAATCATAGAATCATTGAATAGTTAGGGTTGGAAAGGACCTTAATATCATCCAGTTCCAACCCTCATGCCATGGCAGGGACACCTCACACTAAACCATGTCACCCAAGGCTGTGTTCAACCTGGCCTTGAATACCGCCAGCGATGGAGCATTCACAGCTTCCCTGGGCAACCCATTCCAGTGCCTCGCCACCCTTACAGTAAAGAATTTCTTCCTCATATCCAATCTAAACTTCCTCTGTTTAAGTTTAAACCCATTACCCCTTGTCCTATCACTACAGTCCCTAATGAAGATTCCCTCCCCAGCATCCCTATAGGCCCCCTTCAGCTACTGGAAGGCTGCTATGAGGTCTCCACGCAGCCTTCTCTTCTGCAGGCCGAACAGCCCCAATTTTCTCAGCCTATCTTCATACGGGAGGTGCTCCAGTCCCCTGATCATCCTCATGGCCCTTCTCTGCACTTGTTCCAATAGTTCCATGTCCTTTTTATGTTGAGGACACCAGAACTGCACACAATACTCCAAGTGAGGTCCCACAAGAGCAGAGTAAAGGGGCAGGAGCACCTCCCTCGACCTGCTGGTCACACTCCTTTTGATGCAGCCCAGGATACAGTTGGCTTTCTTGGCTGCAAGCGCACACTGCAGCCAGCTCATGTTCATTTTCTCATTAAGCAACACCCCCAAGTCCTTCTCCGCAGGGCTGCTCTGAATCTCCTCCCCGCCCAACCTGTAGCTGTGCCCGGGATTGCTCCAACCCAAGTGTAGGACCTTGCACTTGGCATGGTTAAACTTCATCAGGTTGGCATCAGCCCACCTCACAAGCGTGTCAAGGTCCCTCTGGATGGCATTCCTTCCCTCCAACTTATCAACCGAACCACACAGCTTGGTGTCATTGGCAAACTTGCTGAGGGCGCACTCAATCCCACTGTCCATGTCACCGACAAAGATGTTGAACAAGACTGGTCCCAACACCGATCCCTGAGGGACACCACTCGTTACTGGTCTCCAGCTGGACATTGAGCCATTGAGCACAGCTCTTTGCGTGCGGCCATCCAGCCAGTTCTTTATCCACCGAGTGGTCCACCTATCAAATTGATGTCTCTCCAACTTAGAGACAAGGATGTCATGTGGGACAGTGTCGAATGCTTTGCACAAGTCCAGGTAGATGACATCAACTGCTCTGCCCCTGTCCATCAGTTCCGTAGCCCCTTCATAGAAGGTCACCAGATTGGTCAGGCAGGATTTCCCCTTAGTGAAGCCATGCTGGCTGTCACCAAGCACCTTGTTGGTTTTCATGTGCCTTAGCATGCTTTCCAGGAGAGCCCACTCCAAGATTTTGCCAGGCACAGAGGTGAGACTGACTGGTCTGTAATTCCCCATTCATTCATTTTCCCCTTCTTGAAAATGGGGGTTATATTTCCCTTTTTCCAGTCATCGGGAACTTCACCTGACTGCCATGATTTTTCAAATATGATGGACAGTGGCTTAGCAACTTCATTTGCCAGCTCCTTCAGGACCCACAGATGGATTTCATCACGTCCCATGGACTTGCGTACGTTCAGGTTCTTAAGATTGTCTCAAACCAGATCCTCTCCTACAGTGGGCCCAGGGTCTTCATTCTCACTGTCCCTGCATCTGCCTTCCAAGACTTGGGTGGTGTGCTCAGAGCATTTGCTGGTAAAGACTGAGGCAAAGGAGTCATTAAGAACCTCAGCCTTCTCCAAATCCAGGGTAGCCAGTTCTCCCGATAGCTTCCGGAGGGGGCCCACATTGTCCCTAGTCTGCCTTTTATTTGCTACGTAATCCTTTAACTGAAATCTGCTATCTGAAGAAAAAAAAAAAAAAAAAAAAAAAAAAAAAAAAAAAAAAAAAAGAAAGGATGGGAAAACATTTCAAAAATTCAGAGACTTTCATATTTATTTTTCAATCACCCCCACAGTCCTCGGGAGCAGCCAGCACCGGCCTGACCTGGTGGGTCTGCACTGCTCCATCATCTCCCACCGCAAGAGCAGGGCAGGAGCCGTGCTGTGGGGCTGCCCATGGCGCGGGTCTGCCCACGGTACGGAGCCAGGAAGGCACCAGAGCAGGGGCAGGAGCGGCCGCAGAGCCGGGCGTGGGCACAGGGCACAGGCTCGCTATTGTCCTGCCCGGAGGCGGGCTGGCCGCTGGGCAGCGCTGCCGGGAGCTGCGGCCCGGGACGAGGACCCTGCCCTCATTCTTGCAGCCATGGAGGAGGACGTCGCCCATTACCGCGGCCACCTGCCCGTCCCAGGCGGCCCCAGTCGCATCCCGGCCCCGCCGCTGCGGCGGGACAGCCCCCTTGGCGCCCCCACGAAGCGGAGCTGCCTCTCGGTCACCCTGCACCAGGCCAGTGTGGGTGCCGGGGGGCTCCCCTGGGAGCGGCTGCGGGGCCCAGCGCCCATCACCCCCGTCCCCCCTCGGCCCCGGCCCACAGTGGCCGAGGGGTCCCAGCGATGTGGCGGGGCCGAAGCTTCCCCAGTGGTGAAGATGGGGGTTCCCTGCGCCCTGCCATGCTCCGGTGGGTCTCTGCTGCTGGGGTGGGCTGGGCAAAGGGGGAGGGAGGCACAAAGGGGTCCCTTGGTAGTGCCATGGGGCTTGGCATGGGGCAGGGCCCTGCAGGAGCAGTGGGGTGACATGGGAAGGATGGGGAGCAATTCCTTCCTTGGGGGCCATTTCCCCTTCCCCTACACTGGGAATGTGGGTGGGCAAAGGCAGACAGGAGGTGAGCCTGAGTGGAGCTGAGCCTGGCACTCAGCAAGGAAATGAACAGCCATGGGCACCATGTCAGGAGATGCTGGAAGTGCTGGGATGCTTCTCTGTCTGTCGTCTGTCTGTCTTAGGCAGCCAGGCTGTGGGTCGCTCAGCCTAGCCTAGGTAACGACTGACAGTGATTTCTAAATGGTCCTGTAACCCACAGAGGGGGCAGTTTCCTTTTTGCCCCGGCCCCAGCACAGCATGGCAGGGGCACAGTGCAGCCAGGGCTTGCAAACAGAGTCACAGAATGGTTTGGGTTGGAATGGCCCTTAAAGTTCACCCAGTTTCAACCCCCTGCCACAGGCAGGGACACCTTCCCCTAGACCAGGTTGCTCCAAGTCCCATCCAACCTGGCCTTGAACACTGCCAGGGATGGGGCAGCGACAGCTTCCTTGGGCAGTTCCAGGTTTTTTTCCCCACTATGTAATCTAAATCTCCCCTCTGTCTGTTCAAAGCCATTCCCCCTTGTCCTGTCACCACTTGCCCTTGTAAAAAGCCCCTCTCCCGATTTCTTGTGGAATGCAGGAGAAGGAAACACAGAGAGAGGAAGGGGCATCCCCCTCCAGGATGTGCCCCCTCTCCAGATGCAAGCACATCCACTGGCCACATGCAGGTGGGCACTGTGAGGCATGTGTGTATGCCTGCGGGGGCACAGGGGATGTGACCTGCGTACCCCAGCATGGCCCATGGGCAGCACCTCTTCCTGCTCACCACACACATGGACACACATACACATACACACACATGCACACATGTGTGCACGCACAGAGGGGACAGCACTTGCACGGCTTCTGCGCCATGGGCTGACAGCCAGGAGTCGCAGCTCCGGAGTAGAAAAGGTTTCTCACGCCTCCACAAGCAGATTTGAAGGGCAAGTCACTTCTCATGAGCCAAAACATTCCTAATTTCCCTCCTCCGGGAAAGCAGAAGGGAGGCCTTGCAATAATACCTAGGGGAAAAGAGCGCCCTTGAGCGCCCTGCCAGAGCCAAGCTGCGAAGGGTTAAAGATCCTCCTCCCTAAACAAGCAGAGATGCTGAAAACGCTGGGGAATCGGGAGGGAAAGGGGCAAGAAAAGGCCTGTGTGATGTGGGTGTGCAAGGGGGGCCCCTCCAGGACACGGAGAGGGCTCATCGGCGGTGGCGTCCCCATCGCCGTGGCTGTTTCCCCCCCGGAGGGGTAGGAGATGGATCCGGAGCCTGGGATGCAGCCGGGGAGGGTGCGCGGGGGGGGGATTTTGCGGCGATGTTTAATATTCAGGTCACATGACGATGGCAGCAGGAGCAGCACCAGCATCCCCTCTCAGCTGAAATAGCCACTGGAGAAGGAGGGAAAGGAAGGGGGGGTGGGGGGGGAGAAGAGGATACAGGGAAGAAAGAGGGAGCTAAAAGCGGCGTCTCGCAGCCCACCGTGCCGCTAGGAAAGTAAGGGGAAACCCACCCCCTTGGGCGAGGATTCGAAGACAAAGGAAGCTTCATGTTCAAAGGTAGGATGCTCTGGGCTCGGCAGGGCTGGGCGATGCCGGAGGGACGCCGCTGGGGCTTTTTGTGCAGGCACCCTCCGCTGTGCTTCCATACTGCCCAGCTCTGGCCACGGAGGAGGAATAACGCCGAAGGGCAGCAGGGGAAATCGGTCCCGGCTTTGTGTGTCTTCTTTTTTCCTTTTGGTGGCAGCAGTCTGGCATGAAGGAGAATGAGATGGGCTGTTTGCGGATCTGATGGGGAGTAGCTGGCGCCAGGGGCTGCTTTGAAAGAAAGAGATAACCCGAGCTGGTCCAGGGCTGGGGGAAGCCCATGAGCTGCTCGCCGTCTGGCTTGCCCCTTGCTAGCGACAGGCAGTGGCTGCAGGGGCAACAGGGACATCCCGTGATGTTCCTTGGGCATCTGTGCAAGAGCCAGCGGCGGGCAGGGAGGCCCCGCACCAGCGGGCAGGCAGACAGGGGCACAGGCAGCTGCGGTGGTCCAGCGGTGCTCAGCATCCTCTCGCCCTGCGATACAGCCGTGCTGCCCAGGGGTGAGCCGGAGTATGGGGTAAGGGGTGCATGGCCGGGGAGTGGCAGTCTGGGTACAGCTGGGGCTGAAGTGAGCATCTAACCCTGCAGCGGATGGGCTGGGGATGGGCCCGGCTCCTTCACCTCCAGCCCCTTCACCTCCTTCACTGCCCTAGATTTCAGTGCAGCCCCGACAGAGCCGGGCTCCTGCCCGAGTCCTCTGCAGAACACTGAGGGGAAGGAAGGTTGCTGCCGGGAATACTGCAGCAGCCGAAAGACTGGGACGAGTTTCCCGTCCTCACTGGAAACGTCCAGTGATCCTCAGGCCAGGAAAAAAGATCTGGTAAGAAGAATGGCTCTGTTCTGCACCCTGAGGTCACGCAGTGCATCCGGCACAGCTTAGCCTTTGCCCTGCACAGCTGGGAGAAATGCCAGGGTCATCACGGAAACTGAGGGGTAAAGGGGATTTTCCAGTAGAGGGATGCTCAGTCCAGCACCTCTGCAGATCAGAAGCAACACCTGCAAGCCCCAGGGAGGATGGGATATTGAAGGAGCTGCTGGCTTTTCTTCCTAGGAACCTGGTGTTACCCCTGTCAGCCTCCTTCAAGCTCCAACCCCATCCTTCTTCCCTGTTCCATGTTTGCAGGCAGTGGAACTGTGGGTCCAGAGCCACAAAAGTGGAAGGGGCTGGAGTGAGACCCGTGTGTCGATTTCTGCCTCCAGCCAGAGCAGGACAGCCTCGTGCCACATGGGAGCTGCCAGGAGGTTGTCCATGTGCTATGTGGGGGTTAAATAGCCTCTCCTTGCTGGAAGCTGGGCTGTGGTGAGCAACTGTTTGCAGCCCTCCCTCCTTCTTACCACTCAGACAAAGGATGGGAAGGCAGGGGGAGGGGATGCAACTGCATCTGGGTTATGGGGACAGAGTAGATGTTAGTCCCCACTACCTGAGCCCCTAAGGACCCACAGAGCCACCTCTGTCCCCAGCTAGCTGCTGTGAGCACAAGGTAGGCAAATGTGAAGCGTGTGCTTCAGGAGGGGTGCCTGCAGCTGGCCATGTACACCAGCCTTCCAGGGAGTGGTTTTGGGGTGGACTGGGAGGGTGTTAGAAGCAGGAGCCAGCTGGGACCATGGGGACCTCTCCGGGCACCCACTGCTCTTTTGACTCTGCCCTCCCTGGCCCCAGATGCTGCACCTCTCCCTGCTCTGGAGCCAAGTGGAGCATCTCCTATAAGGCAGAGATTATCCCCTGTCAGCTCAGCCCAAGCCGGCTCCCACAGGGAACTGGGCAGCAATGACCCTCCTAAGTGAACTTGGCTTAGCACACGGAACAAAGTGGCAAGGAAAAGGGTGGCAATGCAAACAGCGGATGTAAGTGGTTAACCTTGGCTAACCCTCTATTCATTATCAGCTGTACTGGCTGTAGGACCCTATCATGTATTCATTACAGGAGACAGCTGGAGGGGCCAGGATGTGCCTAGCATGCACAATACTACCCCTTGACCAGTCATTCAGGGCACTAATGAGGTTTCCTAGCAGCATTAGCATTACTGCATGTGAAACAGAGCCATTCCCGAGAGACCAAGTAGGCACGTTTCATGTCTCAAGGTGCCTCTCATAGCTCTGCCTTGGTTTTTTAGACCATGACCTTCCCAACAAGCTGCTCTTCAGTTGGCTCCTTGGATTCCTCTGTGGGAGTCAAGAGGTGGAAAACTGTGTGTGGAAAGCTGAGCCCTTGGGCATCTCTTCATAAAATGGGGCTTCCCTGCCTGAGGCTATGTGGGAAGAGAGGAGAAAGGAAGGGTGCCTACACCGCGACCTTAAATGTCCAAAATCAAATGCCCAGGGCAACATCACTGATGGAAAATCCAGGAAACGTTTAAGGAGTCTTCGGTAGATCTTTTCTCTTGGCCTCAGGGCTTTATATAGGTGGTCAGGAACCTGACTCTGAAATATCTGCTCCAGCTGCTGCAAGCTCCTGGCTCCAGCAGTGAAGCCTGCAAACAGATGATCACATATTGAATGTCCACAGCAGAGTTAGGAACATCTCCTGGCTCTGGGCAAAGCATTCTTCGGTGAGATTGAGGTATGAGCTATGAACCTCTTAGTGAGCCTTGAGGTTGGCTACCAGCAACTTCCCTGCTTCCTCCTCCCTGTGTAAGAACAAGGAGTTGGAGGCATAAAAGAGAGGGCAATAGATTCCCTGAAGACAAGCTACTGCCCAGGCAGCAAAGGGGCTGCAGCCAGGTCGTGCACTCATCCCATGCAGCTGCTCAGCTGGGCTTTCTTCTCACCTTGTCTTGTTCCCTGTCCACCTCTGGTGTTTATTTGTCCCCATTACTGCCATAGCTAAGTGCCTTACTGGGGCCACAATCCCCTGCCCCATCTCCCATCATTCCCTCTGTCATTCTCTCTTCTCCCTCTCTTTGGGGTGGGTGGGACCAGAGCAGGTCTCTGTGAGCTGTGCACTGGAGGATGCTGCAGCAGCGTGAGGGACATAGCACACGGCTATGGTACAGGTCCTGTACCGGGGTGAGGAGGGACAAAGGGCAGAGTGCAAGAGAGCTGGCTGCCTTGGCCCTCCATGCTGTGCAGGGCTCTCCTGGCTGGCAGCAGCTTTTAGAAAGCTGGAAAAAGACAACAGGAGCCCCAGGGGATGCCCTGTCAGCAGGAAAGGCACAGGAGCTGTGATGGGTGCAAGAGCAGATTGCAGCTGGGAAGCACTTGGCTGGGCAGGCTGCTCCCTAGGCAACTGCCGGCAGCATGAGGTGCTCTGAGTTGCCAACCTGGTTCAAGCCAACAGTCCATCTTGTGCTCTGGTACCTGCAGGGTACTGCTCGCTGCTTCAGGAGAGGATGGTGATAGCTCAGGGTGAGGGACCATCCTCCAGCAGACCTCTTCCCTGCCAGCAAGGTGAAGGTACAAGAACCTTCAGACATTATCCACAGTGCTGTGCATGGGTGGAAGTGCTAGCATCCTCTCGCACAGGGGGAACATCCCTTCTCCCACATAAAAAACTTCTCAAGTGGTGTCAAAGGAGCTGGGTGGAAGCACCCTTCTCCCTGCCAGTGGTGGCCCTTCCAGAAGGTCTGCCCTCAGCACATGATCGTGGGATATTAAAGATTATGCACAATGTTAAATCTTCACTGTGTAGAGCAGCCCTTGTGTCTATACGGGGGCTTTGATGTGGGGATGCTGGGCAGGGTCACCAGCCACCCGTGCAGCCCAACCCTGTCCTCAAACAACATCACTTTGACCTCTCCCCAGCCCTGGTCTCTGCCTGGCCTGGCTGAGCTGTCACAAGGACCCTGAACTGGTGCTGTCAGTGTTCCCAGCCTGGTGACATCTGAATCTCCTTCCTTCCCAAGCAGCATCCATCACCCACCAAATGGCAGTCGCCCACCTGGCTTCTCACGTCCTGATCTGCAGCCAATGGGTTCTGCTGAGTGGAGCGAAAAACTCCACAGAATAGGATAATTTAGTGTGAGATACTTGAACTGAAGTGGCATCCAAAACAAGTGGAGTGCTTAGCAAGCAAAAACAGATGCTGTCCCTGTCCCAGGAAAATAACTATCTAATTAGACAAAGCATGGGGGAGTCAAGTAATTAGAGTGGGAGAGGCTTTAGTTTGCAGCTGGTCTGTGTATGAACGGTATTTGATTCCCATCCCCTTCATCTTCCTTTCTAGATTTATCCCTCACGCCTCCCTTCCCCATCAATTACAGCTTTTCTCCCATGTCCTGTCCTCTCCCAACCTCCAGCTTCCTCCCAGTGGGTGGGAGCTGCTCACTAACGAGACAAGAGATGGAGATAAATGGACGAGGCCCACCTCAAGCAGTGTGTGCCATCACCTGAAAGAGTCAGGGAGCCCATAAAGCCCATAGGGGCTTTCTCTTTGCTTGTTTGTTTTCCATGGAAGAAGTGAGGGGGGAAAGATGCAGATAATTAGTTTATTGGTCATAATGATTAATTTCTTAAGCATGATAAAACCCATTGATCTATGAGTGGGAGGCAAGTGCAGAGGTTGTGACCATGCTTTGCGCTTCCACAGTGCCTTTCTCTGAGGAACTGAGGCTTCACAGCACAGGCAATAATGCAGCTGCCCCTGGCAAGGGCCAAGCTTTGAAGTCTCCATGGTAAATTCCAAACTCTGTTTCAATGACAGGACTTGACACATGATAGTTTTCTAAAGTCTGTTCCACTGCAAATTTCATGCTAAACTTGGAGGGGCAAAACACTGGTGATCCTGGTGAGTATTGGGAGACAAAACTGAGGAGACACGCACAGAACTTTGGGCACCCCAACAGGAACCCAGCCAGCTTCACTGCGTCTGCTCATGCTGTTTGGAGGTAGCATTCAATATGCTGTGTGCTCAACGAACCCCAGTTCTCTACCTCCTCATCTGGTGTGATACGTTGTAGGGTGTGCTGGAAACTCAAGTAGATGTTCCTCCCTGAAGAGGAACTTCTTACTGCTAAACTCTTGCCATTCAGTCATCAAGTACCCTTGAAATGGATGCTCGAAGTTGCCCTCAGTCGCTGTGACAGGTCAGCAAGGAGGTCCTTATTACACGTTAATGATGATTTTTTGATCTTTCTCCTATGTAGGACCAGTGGAGAACAAAAACGAAGCAGCCATGTCTGAGCTGGTCCCAGAGCCGCGACAAAAACCAGTTGTACCAATGAAACCCATGGGCATTAATGCTAACTTGCTGGGCTACATTGGTATTGACACCATCATTGAGCAGATGCGTAAGAAAACGATGAAGACAGGTTTCGACTTCAACATCATGGTTGTAGGTAGGCAGGTACCAGCTGAGGTACTGCGAACCATGGGCAGGGACTGTCCTATGGGGCCAGGTGGGAGGATGAGCCCTGCAGAGAGTGGCTGGTACAGGGGAAAGGAGGGCTTGCGCAAGGCAAGGAGAACCCTACAGCCTCCTCCTCTGCCAGCCTGGCTCCATCCCCTGGGCCTGCTGTCATTGCAGGGCTGTGGCACATGTCATAGGCTTCCTCTTTGCAATCCTCAGGTCAGAGTGGACTGGGAAAATCGACATTGGTGAACACCCTCTTCAAATCCCAGGTGAGCCGCAAATCTTCAGGATGGAACCGGGAGGAGAAGATCCCCAAGACAGTGGAGATCAAAGCCATTGGGCATGGTAAGAGCCAGGCTTCTGGGGTGAAGCAATACTTATGCTTCAGCACAGTCTGGCAGAAGACCCCAGTAGTTTATGCAAACAGTTCTTTGGTATTAGGAAGCCCTTTCTCCATGGGAAGCTAAAGGACAAGTGTCAATTTTAGATGGCCTCAGATCCAGCCACTGCTTTACTTAAACAGTAATGCCACTGACGCCACAGCCAAAAGTGAGGGGTAGAAAAAGAGTTATAGATATTTCTTCTACCAAGACATTAGTCTACATGAGTGGATTAAGCCTGCTGTAAGTCATTCCCACCTGCAGACACTTAAGAGTCAATACAAACTGCATTAGTGGGTCCCATCCCAAGTTTGGTAGAATACATCTCCTCATGGCAAAGCGTCAGCACAGCTTCTAAAGTGGTGCAGAGTAATGTGTATCATCTCAGATTCAGGATGGGGAGGACAAGTTGTGTAAGATAGGTACGAGCTCTGGGCCACAAACTGAGCACAAATCCATTTTCCTGTGGCAGAGTGGTATAAGGTGGCTTTGGTGCAGAGGTTAGCAAAATGCAAGTGGGGGTCACCACTGTAGAGGCATGACCCAGCCTGGCCTGGTTATGCTTGCTGGGCAGGGATGAGGGCAGAGCACTCGTGTTCCCTCGTAGGGTACAGAAACATGTTTCATGGTAGAGCAGTGCCCTGGGAGGCTTATTGATTGTTTGCAATTTCTTCCCCAGTCATTGAAGAAGGTGGTGTCAAAATGAAGCTGACAGTGATTGACACACCAGGATTTGGGGACCAGATCAACAACGAGAACTGGTGAGTTTTACATGGTCAGGGCCTTGTGTCCCAGAAAGGACCAGAGTTAAGGTGGTATATGGAGCAACTCATCTACTTGGCCTGGGAAGGATCTGGGAGTCCTATTGCACTTAGGGAGCCAGTAGTGGGGACATGGAACTGTGAACACCTTGGGTTTGTGTGCATGCTTGGCGGTATGCACACATTACATAGCAAGTGCCTATTTCTGTGCCTAGTTACAGAAACTCTTAAACATCTCAGCTATTGGTGAGATGCTTGTGGTGGATATTTTTAATGCCAGGGTGTGCTTTGCTGCTGCCAGAGCCAGGAACACTGTAGGCAGGAACATGTGGAGATTTGTACCTGTCTATTCATCTCTCTCTCCCACCTTAACAGCTGGGAGCCTATTGAGAAATACATCAATGAGCAATATGAAAAATTTCTGAAAGAGGAGGTGAATATTGCAAGGAAGAAACGAATTCCAGACACGCGAGTACACTGCTGCCTCTACTTCATCTCCCCCACAGGCCACTCGTATGTACACAGTCCCTCATCCTTCCTCAAGGCCCTGGTGCTCTGTACCAGATACATACCCTGCACTGCTCCACCTCAGGCCCAGGGGTCCTGCCTGCAGGGCTGGCCACTGTTTAGCTTAATTTTGGGTGCTGCGGTGCTTGGAAGGGTCTAGAATAACAAGAGCAGGAGAAATACCACTGGTTTTTGGGAGAGGGCAGGATGGATGGGAAGAAGGAGATGAGAGCATGGTGGTGGCAAGCCGGGTACGTACAAGGGGGGGTTAACTGATGCTCTGATGCTGGGAGAGTCACTAGGATGAAAGGGGAGGAGGGTAAAGTGACTCTTTCCACATTGTTCCCCCTTGGGCTGCAGGCTGCGGCCTTTGGACCTGGAGTTTATGAAACATCTCAGTAAAGTAGTGAACATCATCCCAGTTATTGCCAAGGCTGACACCATGACCTTGGAGGAAAAGACTGAATTCAAACAAAGAGTGAGTATCTCCTCTTCTGCATGAGATCCTTCCCTGCCCTGGCGTGGAGGTAGGAGAAATACATGCTATGAGTCTTCCTGGAATGGCAGCACAGTCCCCAGGGCATGCACAGGGTCTAGTGCTGAGTTGATGGGTAAGTCCTGAAGATGCAGCTGTTTGTGGTAAGAAAGACGGCTGTTAGAGGGGGAAGAAATGTGTGTATTCCTGTGACATCTACTGTCACGGGAACTGCAAAGCCAGCCAAGTAACTGGGGTTTGGGAAGAAAGACTCATCATTGCCTCTGTGTGTCCTTACTTTGCTGCACAGTCCCTCCAGCCCCTGCCTGCGGGAAGGATGTCCCAGATGTGTTTGCCCAGCCACCCCACCTGTCTTTCCCTCAGGTTTGTGTTGCTTTGTGCTCCAAGATGTCTCTCTGCCCAGGTACGCAAAGAGCTAGAAGTAAATGGGATCGAGTTTTACCCCCAGAAAGAATTCGATGAGGACTTGGAGGATAAAACAGAGAACGACAAAATCAGGGTAGGAAACATTTTATCATGGGAGGGGAAGGGGGGATGAGGGCTGGTCATATTTAACAAGTGTAAAATGGACATATGTCACTAGAGGTTTTTAAGTGCTTCTTGGTTCATGAATGAAAGATGCAATGGACGTAGGGACCTTCTGGTCAGCTAAAGGAGACAAGCTCCTTTGGATGAGCCTTCCATTCCTCAGTAGTCCATGCTCCTAGCCACTTTTTTCTGTGCCTGCTCCAGTTTGATTTGGTTTTCTAGCACTGGTGCTGGTACCCAGTGCTCCCCCATCTCTCCTGAGATCTGAACTATGGACCACATGTGCTTTTTAAACAATTGCATCACACTGGTGGCTCATGGTCATTTTGTATCTGACTAGCACATGAGGTCCTTCCACTCCCTCAGTCACTACTTGCTCATGAGCTCTGAAGTTGCAGCAGAAATTCTTGTTGTTATTCTCTAAATGCTGCTCTTTGTGCCTCAAACTTACATCTTCCCATATAATAACTCAGGCTGCTTTTGTACTGACAACACCTCTTGGCCTTGTGATGCTAATGCATTTAATTATCCCACCCATCATTTTTGTAGCTAGGCTCTTAGTGAAAACAGACTGTCCTCCACGGCAGTCCTCAAGAAACTCTTGTACTGCTGCCTGACACTTGCCCTTTCAACTGCCCGAACTGTCACAGCTCCAGCAGAAATTCCCACCTTCTCCATCTTATTAATCATTTCCCATTTGGCAATATATTACACATCCTAGAGAAGACTAGATGGGTTTTGCTTCTTCTCCAAGCAGTTGCTGGGTTTGAGGAGAGCTCCACATTTTGTTCTGCACGTCAGCACCACACATAAGAAATAAACTGCTTTTTGATCTCCGTTCCTTTGGTAACTGCAGTCCCTTCCTAGGCCCAGCGATATCTATAAAGTAGAGCAAATCTATGACCATCTGCACACCTTTATGGATAGCAGTGTCTCCAGCACCTGTGTTCTGGAAATGAATGGTTTCTCCCTGTGCTTAAGAGTCTGGGTTACCAATAGCCTCACCTACTCTCCCATTTCCCAGGAAAGCTGCACCCCTACCTCATTTCTGGTATTCCTCAGTACAGCCATTTCAGACATTAAACTTGTTGAATGTTCATATGTCTTGCTGGGGAGGATTATTTTATCTCCTTGTTCTGGTGAAGAACTACAACCTGGGTGAGAAACAGGGCAAATTATCTATATGAATAATGCTGGGCTGACAGACCCTCATAAGAAGTACCATCCAAGGCATTTCTTATTTGGTTATCCCTCTCTTCAGAAATGCTGGAGATGGGAACAGAAAAGCTCTTCCCCTCCCCACCAAAGCCTTTGCACTACTGCAAGCTACCCACCAAGCTTGGGGGGTGCAAGGGTAAAGAGGACTGCCAGTGAAGTGCTGTCCTGGAGAACCTCTTCTCTTGGAAAAGGCCTTATGTTTGGTGAGCTGAGAGGAAGAATGTGGATGGGGAACAGTGACTCTGCTGCTCTCTGGAATGGGTTCAATAGATCTCTGCACATGTCTCTCCCCAGCAGGAAAGCATGCCCTTTGCAGTAGTGGGCAGCGACAAGGAATACCAAGTGAATGGCAAAAGAGTCCTGGGCAGGAAAACACCTTGGGGAATCATTGAAGGTAAAAAAATCCCTTGTTTCTGGGAGCTGAAAGTTTCTCTGCAGGCCCCAGTAATAAGCCAGGATCCAGACAGCACGTCCCATGGCCACCTTCCCATCCCTTCTGTGATAAACTTTTCGAAACCAAGCAAGAAGGGAATTCTCAAATAGCACTGTTGGGAGGGAACTGCCATGGTCAATGTGGTACCACTGCTGCCAGCTGGTAGAAACTGGAGCCACCCTGAGCAGCACCGTGTGTGAGGCTGAGGTCCTGAGGCTGCCTTGGTTTTCAAACACAATTGCACACATGACTGCTCAGCATCTCTTAGCATGTCTCCCCGATGCCTGACTGTGCCTTTCAGACAGCTGTCTGTCCCTTCTGAAGTACGCAGGCTCTGCCCACCCGGAACCTCCCCCTTGGCAATGACCTTCCCATGCTCTGTAACCATAAGGCGGTTGTTGGAAGAAGTCAAACCTAACATTTGCTTGCTGTCTTTTCAGTGGAAAACCTGACTCACTGTGAATTTGCCCTACTTAGAGATTTTGTCATCAGGTAAGGCCATGGTCATGCACCAGTTTGCTCTTGATGAGCAGGAAGTCCTCCTGAGACCCTCTTTGAGTGAAATAGCCCCTATGGAAAGGAAAATAGAGTATATTTCAGGCAGTGAAGACTTATGTGGGGTCAGGTTAGATTGAGTTAAGGGCTGGATGCTCTAGTGCCTCTCTTAGTGACATGACCACTATGTGAAGTAGGTACTAGTTTTCATGTATGAGCTGGATGGTTGGAGAAAAGCAGGGTACTACCACCCCCCTTATATCCCATTAAGGATATTAGGTTGAAACTGCTTCTATTTGTTGCTGACAACGGGTTTGGTGTGGAGACAGTGAAAAAGAGGCCACTACCACATCCTAGGCCATGTGTCCTAACAGGCTGATGGATGTGCTGGAATATATGACCTGGAAATTGAAAGTTTCATATTTCATTTATCTTTCATTGTCCTGTCTGATTTCTACTTTGTTTCATGAACTTCTCTCAGTACAAATGATACCTGCTCTAAATTCTGTAGAAGAGCTGCAGACTCATGGTCATCTCAGTTCACTATAAATACAAGAAGGTTTTAAAACAACACCAAAAATAAGAAAATAAAGGAAACACTTAGAAGATAGAGCCCTGTGGCTCATTCCACCTGTTGGTATGGTGGTATTCAGACAATGCTGGGACATCACCCCACTGTTCTCTTTTTGTTCTGTGATACCTTCTGCAACAGACATGCTTTCCCTAAGCCTTACAGTGAAAACATCCTAACCAAGTGATCATCACAAAGCACACAGAAATCCCAGCCCACAGGCTTTCTATGGAGGTTAAGGATGATGTTCACAGCAGTGTTCTGCAGGTAACATCTGCAGTGGACCCACTACACCCTCCTGGTGCTTCTTTGTCTTGTGCTTCCTTGTCTCACCACTGCTTCGATGCGATAAGACCATGTCTGCTCTGACATACCAGGATGGCCAGTGGCTGTCCCACTGGCACAGATGTGAGGGGCAGGACACGGGCAAGCACAGCCAGGGATTTCAGCCCATATCCTGCATCCTGCGTATGTATTCTTGAATGCTGATGCTCCAGCTCTCAGCTGTGTATGATGCCACTCATGCCATCCATGCAGAAAGGGGTATGCTCACTAGCCAGACTGCCTGAAGAAATCTTCCATTTATGTCAGGGAATAAAATGATCATCAGAAGATTAATAGTGACTGAGCTGATCTTGCTTATCGTATCTTTCTCCTAACCCCACCTTCACTTTGCCCCCTGCAGGACCCACCTTCAGGACCTGAAAGAAGTGACCCACAACATCCACTATGAGACCTACAGGGCCAAGCGGCTGAATGACAATGGAGGGCTGCCCCCCATGACTGTCGAGACAGAGGAAAACCATGAAAGTAACCTGTGAATGACACACACACACCCCCCCCCGCAGTCACCCAGTGTCTCTGGATATGACAACCCACCCCTGCTACCTTTGAGTCTACCATGGGCCCGTCTTGAAGCATGTGGCGCATCCTCCATGTGCGTGAGAGGATGTGAGTGTGAGTGTGTGTCTGTCCCTACCTATGTGCCAGAGAGTGACCAAAGGTGAGGTCTCCCCTGTCCTTCCCAGAGTGTTCTCATTCTCAGTTTGTTTTTTGCATAGCGGACTGTTTGTCATGTTCCTTTCTCTTGTTTCTGTGTCTCAGCTCTGAGTCTTGTGGGGGGGCAATAGGGATGGAGGGAAGGATTTCTAGGGGCAGGAGGGGTTTGGGGGTGGGAGGTGTGGGTCATGCTGTGGTCCTGTTTTAATGACTTGGAGATACGGCAAAGAGACTCCAGGAGAGATGACGGAGGCAGTGCTTGCAGTGTCTTCAAGTGAGGGCAGCAGAGATTTCTCTTGGCTCTTTGGTGAGCAGGAAGGCAGATGGTTGGGCTGAGGGCATGGTGGCCCAGCATTTTAAGCCCATTTCTTGCTGTGGCTTCCCAAGGGAAAATGGCAGCTTGGAAGTGGATGAGAGAAGTGACAGACTGACATATTTTGTGGTTCAGAGGAAGTGACCAGTGGGAGGAGACAGAATTAGTTCTTGGGCTGTAGCAACTATCTGAGAAGCATCAAAGTGCTTGAGGAAAATAGTTGTATTAAAAAAAAAGAAAAGCAAAACCCAGACAAAAAGAACATGATTCTGCTGCAGAGAGTGCATTTGCCCTGTTCAGTGCTAAGATCCAAAGCCATGCTTGTGTCACAGGCTTCTGATCCTGTACAGATGAGACCAAGCTGTCCTGCGGTCACTCCACCTCATTCCCCATTGCAGCAGTCTCTTACCACCAGTACTGAGCTGGTCCTGGATGAACCTTCCCCCCGCGACACAGCCCCCGTGCTGTGGGAGCACAGGGAAGACAGTGCCATGGGGGGGTCTCTGTTGGGAGCTTCCCAGGGGCAGCCCCGCTTAGTACAGGGCCTTCAGGATCTTGAAGGAGTGCAAAGAGCCATGGATTGAGAAGCACTGGGTCTCTACTGATGGTGGGAACAAAAGAGATACCTCCTCTTCCCTCACTGAAATGTCTGTGTTTGCTACTCCAGCAGTCTCAGCTTGCACTGCTCCTCCACCCTGCTACTGCCCTTCCAGCTTCCATGGCCCCTTCTCCTGTGCTTTTGTTGATATTCCTTTTTACCCCTGCATAGCTGGCTTCCTTATTTCTTTCCCTATCTCACTTTCTCGGCTCTTGACCCTTTCTGTCTCTCCTTCATCTCCCTGAGCACTTGAACCTTCCTCTTCTCCAGGCTATTTTCTCCCCCTTTGTCTCCCAGTCCCTCGCACTTCCTCATCAATGTGTCCTGTTGAAAAGCTCTCATTTTACCTTCCCCTGGAGGGAAGGTAAAGACCCAGGAGCAGAAAGAGGCACAACTTTACTGAAGCTATATGCCTGCATCTAGCTGGCATCCACTCTTTTCTGGATGTCCCTGAGACAGGTGGAAAGTGTCAGGGCTGGCTGCGCAGATGGGAAGAGAAGAGAATGTCCCAAGTTTGGCAGTCTCTGCCTGTCACCTAGCACATCACATGGCTGGCCAGGGCTGTCACCTCCAGGAGAATTTCCAGTTGCATTTCAAATGCAAGTGCAGAATGCCATAGCACAGGATGGCAGTGCTGCAAGGAAAGGGAGTGCAATGGGTTTGGGATAGGGTTGGGAAGGCTGTCAAAGGAGGGAGAGAGGAAGAGGTCCCAGCAAGGGAACAGCAGAGGAGGACTGAAGCCAAGCCTCAGATTGGTTCATAGAGCTGTACAGGGGCCAAGGCTGGGAGAGGGCTCTCCAAGCCTCAGCAAAACCATCTGAGAGCATATGTGTATCCTGTGGCTTTCTCTGATGCTGTCACTGCAAAGTGAAGGTCTCCTCACTCCTGTGTTCCCACATGTCCACACAAACCAGACATTCTCAGCACTGCTGGGACGTGAGGGCCATACCAGCCCTTTGTGGTCCTTTCACCACCCATGTTCACAGCTCCACATACAGCTTCCACCTGCACCAGCCCTGCTCAACCTACAGAGAACAAAAGCCCCATCACCAGTACCATGGACCCTACAGAAACTGTACACTGCTCCCCATCCTGCCACCTACACTGGCCATCCACAGCTCAGCATGGGGTCAGAGCCCCCTCCCAGCTTGTCTCCACCATGGAGGAGTTCTCAGCATCACTGGCTACCAGAAGCATCTTCTCAGCCTTCTCTGCTCTGGCTGCTCCTGCTCAGCCTCTACATAATGTTTTAAACCCAGAGCAGTAGGAAAGACTCCCTCAGGGCTCCTCTTCTTCAGTGCACTGAAGCACGAAGCAATGCTCCATTGTCTAGAGGAACACTCTTGCCACTGGTCTGCATCACCCTGGGCTGTGATATGGTCATTCCTATGACTCTTGGCCCCAAACAAGGGTTATGGCAAGTATTGCCCTGCTTAATGAAAGCAAAGCCGACCCCACACAACAGAAAGGAGAGATTTTTCTTTGCTTGTAACTAGATTGCAAGGACAAGGCCATGTGTTTGCTCTATAGGTTTAGGAATTTTTGTCTGTTTGTAAAAGGTGTTTTTTAAGCTCTGCTCTATAATTTTCTGCCAGATCATGGACTAATTCTAAAGGATCCATAAAAGCGAGCTGAGAAAAACAGGCTCAGCTATTCCACACTGCCATCTGCTCATCTGTCTGAAGGTCTACAAAGGGCAAACACAAAGAATTTCCCATGTTGTGCAACAGCTGCAGACACCTTTGGGAAAAGTCTCTGTGGATGGATCAGGTAGGAAAAGCCTGAATGAATCCCAGCTCTTGTGTGCCAACAGCTGCGCTCCAGGATGACCACAGCACGCTTGACATTCCCCTCCGGCATCGCTTCAAGGATACCATAGGAAGGTAGAGGCTAAATTTTACGCTGGAGATACCCCCTCAGTGTGTTCAGAGACAACTTTTCACCACCAAAGGCACTCACCAGACAATCTGTGCAACACATGGTGAATCCCAAAGGCTGGATAAATTCCACCAGGCTAAGATGGTAATGAACATCACGGCAGGTGTGGCCATGTAGTGAGCAGAAGGCCAGAAGAGCAAGCAGCACTTATGCAGGCACTAAGTAGTATTTGTGGTTAGTCGTAAGGATAAGGTAATTACAGTTCAGCACAGGCGGTGAGCGGGCATCTGAGGAACTGCTGCCCAAGGCACACTGCCAGCTCCTCTCCCACAGAAGCAGCCGGCTTGGAAACCAGAAAGCGGCGCTGCGAGGGTTACGCGAACAGAGGGCGGCAAAAACAGCTCTTCAGGCAGACACTGCACCGGGGCTTGGGGGAAAAGGCTTCCCGGGCCCAACCGGGCCCAACCGGAGGCCGGGCCCAACCGGAGGCCGGGCCCAACCGGAGGCCGGGCCCAACAGTGAGCTGGGCCGCGGTCCCCTCCAGCGGCAGCCCCAGGAGCCTGTGCAGAGCGGGGATGGTGCTGGCCCGCAGCCCGTCCCGGGGCAGACGCGGTGCCCGGAGCGGTGCGCGTCCGGCCAGGCGGTGCCGCCCGATGTAGCGTCCTCCGCGCCGGCCGCCATTAAACCTCACGTTACCTAGCAACCGCCTCAAGGCCGCCTGACGGGACGCGTCACGGGGGCGGGGCGTCGAGGGGAGCGGGGCCCTATGGGGGGAGAGGGGAGGGCGAACGTCACAGGTCAGAGGCGGGGTCATCAGAGGACAAGATGGCGCTGAACCGGCATCACTCGCAGCAGGGTGGTGTCGTCATTCCCAATGCCGAGAGGTACCGGGGGGCTGCGGAGAACGGGGCCGGGTTGGGGGGGGGGCGGGGCGGCGGCTCCTGATCTCCTGATCTCCTGATCTCCTGATCTCCTGATCTCCTGATCTCGCAGCAGGGCTCAGCCGGGGGCTGGTGGAGCGCGGTGGAGGGAGGCAGCGGGGCTCAGCCGGGGGTTGGCGGAGAGCGGTGGATGGAGGCAGCGGATCCCCGCTGCGGCGACTCCTGTCCCCTCCCGGCTCGACCCGCCCTGGGGGCTGCGTTCTTATCCGCACACCATGGGATAGTTTGGGTTGGAAGGGACCTCGAAGTTCATCCGGCTCCAACCCCCTGCCACGGGCAGGGACACCTTCCGCTGGAGCAGGTTGCTCCAAGCCCTGTCCAACCTGACCTTGAGCACTGCCAGGGATGGGGCAGCCACAGCTTCTCTGGGCACCCTGTGCCAAGGCCTCAGCACCCTCACAGTGAAGAATTTCTTCCCGATATCTAATCTAAATCTCCCCTCTTTCAGTTTAAAGCCATTTCCCTGTTGTCTTGTCCCTACAAACCATTGTAAAAAGCCCCTCTTCAGGTTTCTTGTAGCTCCTTTAGGCACTGGGAGCTGCTCTAAGGTCTCCCCTTAAGGAGCTTTCTCTTCTTCAGGCTGAACTAGCCCAGCTCTCTCAGCCTGTCTTCATAGCAGAGCTGTTCCAGACCTCTGAGCATCTTTGTCACCCTGCTCTGGACTCAGTCCAACAGCTGTATGTCCCTCTTGTGTTGTGGCCCCAGAGCTGGATGCAGAACTCCAGGTGGGGTCTTGCTAGAGTGGAGTAGAGGGGGAGAATCCCCTTCCTGGACCTGCTGGCCACACTCCTTTTGATGCAGCCCAGGACGTGGGTGGCTTTCTCGGCTGCAAGTGCACACTGCTGGGTCATGTTGAGCTTCTTAAAGTGGGAATGTGCTGGGGCGGGCAGCGGAGAGCAGGCCTGCTGGAGTCATCAGAGCAGCTCCGTCTTCACTGTTGGAGTTCATCAGTCCTTAGTGCCACTCCAGCAAGCACGCAGGTTGAGGAGTGAGCTGCCATCACTTGCAAAACGCAAAGAATTGTTTGGGGGTTTTTATGTCGTGCAGCCAGCTGGTGATGTCGGAGAGGCAGAGGCCACTGAAGAGAGGAGTGTGAATCACATGAACTCAAAGTAAGGAGAACTTGTTGTCCAAGTTGAAACCTGAGCAGAGCAGGTCCTCTCCTCATGAAAGCAGAGGCAGCTGCTCGATGCTTGCCCCTCCTGCTGAGTGGGGATTGACAGACCAGCTTGATGGGCTCAGGCTTTGGTTTGGTTGTGTTCGGGTGCTCCTGGCATCCTGGCCTTGGCTAGACAAACCCCACAAACCAGGGGCCCAGTAAAGGATCATTGAGTGGATTTCCTGTTGTTTACCAAGGGTGGTAAACAATAGGAAAAAATAGGCTCCAAAAATATGCTTTAGATAATGTTGAGCTCACAACTGACTGCTAGTACTTCAGTCAGTACTTCTCTGGCGTGTAGAGCTCTTGCTGGCTTAAAGGAGATCTCTTTATCCTTGACCTCAAGCTGTTTTTCAGGGTGCTGCTTAATCACAGGTAGGTGCAGCGTGGCTCCATGGAGTGCAGAGCTGTCCTGTGACAGCCCTGGATGGGCATGCGAGCAGCCCATCCAGACCAGTTCAGCAGCCTCATTATGCCCAGTGGTGCTCGCTGCTGTGTGTAATTTGTGTGCGTGAGTAGCTGGGAAGGAGTAAATGTTACAGTGACTACGCAGAAATTCTTCCCAGTGAGGCAAACTGACGTGAAATGCTGCTACAGGACGTGGTTGAGGAAGTGTCCTGGTAAAATCCAGGATGTTGAGGAGCTATTTAGCTTAGAAGAAATGTTTCCCCTTTGCATCTTGGAAATGGAAAGAGCTCTCTGCAGTCTCTTCAGTCTGCCCCTCCCAGCCAGTTTGGGAAGCTGCATCTTACTCAACTATGAAGTAATTTCCCAGAAGAATTTCTTGGTCAGGCTAGGGTTTTTTTCTCATTAAAGCTAGGGGTTTTAATGTCTTCCTCCTTGGCTGGCTGCATGTTTTGGATACATCTATACTGTTATGCTTTTCCCTAAAGAGCACACAACCCCGAACTGCAGGGCTTTGGGTTGTTTCCCATGTGCTAGCCTTGCTGATTCCTCCCTTCCCCCAGTAATTTTGCAGTTTCCTGACTTGATCTGACTTCTACAGTGTGCTGATCAGAATACATCAGGATTACTTTAGACCCAGCCTCTTCAGGCTTGTGTTGGATTAGGGGCTTGTGTTTTCTTTTCCCAGCTCCTGAACCATCAAACACCTCAGATCCTTCTGTCACTGTAACACACTGTTAACACTGTACGTTTGTCACCCCCAAGACCATTTTGTTTATTCTGCAAATTTTCTTACTAGGTGGTATGTTTAGGATCTGCCCTGTGCATTCATGGGCACGTTCTCCCAAATAGACTTATTTTTCCTGAAAACAGATTTAACTTTCCAAGCACCTCCATACCCTTGACCCTGCGGTGATCACAGTTCTCATCTGGCTTTGCATCGTAAGCAAACTTCTCTCATGTTCCTGTAGATATCCAACAACAATAACCTTGTTGCTGACATTACTGGCTCCTCATTTTGTTCCATAGCATGGTGCTGCTTCTTGCAAATACTTACTTAAATCATGTGAAGCAGGGTCAGCAGTGAGGGTATTAGCGAAGCAACTTCCTCAGTTTGCACAGTGGGTGCAGTCTTACAGCAGTGCTGTTTTCCTGTGTGGTGGACAGTGCTGGATTTGAGCATAGACTTGGAGAGAAAGGCTTGCTCTGAG
Organism: Amazona ochrocephala; assembly: GCA_039720435.1. Classification (NCBI taxonomy): domain Eukaryota; kingdom Metazoa; phylum Chordata; class Aves; order Psittaciformes; family Psittacidae; genus Amazona; species Amazona ochrocephala. The sequence continues at coordinate 82,527,607 of CM077880.1, forward strand.
GTGATACCTCAGATACATCAAGGGCGTGGTTTCAGACACCTCCACCCTTTCTGTGCCCTGATCTTTGGGCTGAGGGTCTTCTCATGCAGAGAGAGGAATTCCTCGGCCTAATGGTTTGGGAGACAGAAAGAGAAACTGTCATTTAAATCATCCCTGTGTTGAGGAGGTTTGAGGATTGTTGTCACAGGTGAGAGGATGAATTCTTCCCTTCCACATAAATTACCCATCTGTGTTCAAAGGAGAAATGTCAGGGCCCACATCAGAACTGACTCTTTAGGGATAATACTCATTGTTTCTGGTGTGCTGTCCCCCTCCCTTCATGATGGGTGTGTGGGTCAGAGCTGTTGCTGAGTTTGTCTCTCTGATTTGTTTGATTTCCTCCTCTAGTGTTCTCAAACATTGTAAAGATGTGGAGCTCTCCTTCAGTGACGTGACGGGCAAGCCTGAAGCCTTCAGAGGCACCAAGAAGGGGATGCTTTATCTCACCCCTTACAGAGTAAGTTTAATGCTAGCAGGGCTGCTTCTTTCTCAAAGGGTCTTGAAGACGTTAGACCAGAAGCCTAGCCTGTGATAGAAGAAGTGACTTTTGCTATGGGAGAAACCACTGAGAGTACTAGGTAGGAGATGGGAAGATGGAAATGGAATAGTTCATTCTTGTGTCACAATCCCAATTCCCTACAAAGGCATTTGCAGTCTGGATATAGTTGTCTAGATAATGTGTTTCATATAATGTGTCAGTCAATATTACTTTCTTTGAAAACTATCATAGCTTATCCTTAAAAAGCAGCTGTTGTGGTTTAGACCCAGGCAGTAACCCAGCACCACACAGCAGTTTGTTCATCCCCTCCTTCCCCCTGTCCCCAGGGCAGGATGGGGAGGAGAACTGAAGGAATGTAAACCCCACGGGTTGAGATGAGAACAGTCCAATAACTAAAATAAAGTAAGATATAGTGATAATAGAAAGAATGCCAACAATAACAATAGGAAACAACAAGAGAAGAAATGAAAGCTCAGAAAACACAAGTGCTGCACAATACAATTGCTCACCACCTGCTGACCGATACCCAGCCTGGCCCGAGCAGCGATCTGCCCTTCTAGGTGACTCCCGTCAGTTTATCTACTGGGCATGACATGCTGTGGTATAGAATACCCTTTGGCTAGTTTGGGTCAGGTGTTCTGTCTCTGCTTCCTCCTGGCTTCTTGTGCCTCTCTTCACTGGCAAAGCATGAGACTGAAAAGTCCTTGGTTGGGGTAAGCATTACTTAGCAACAGCTAAAACATCAGTGTGTTATCAGCATTGTTCACAGACTAAAGCCAAAACACAGCACTGCACCAGCTACTAGGAAAAAAATGAGCTGTTGGAGCTGAACCCTGGACAGCAGCGCAATAAAATTGTCTAAATGTGCGCATATGTTTTAAGTGGTTTTACGATTTTGCAACATAACACTCTTCAGGTGAGTGAGCCATGTGCCATCAGATCTGTTTGGGATCCTGCAGTATTGAAGCTGTGAAATAACAGTGCATATTGATAGCAGGAGTTCAATTATCCTCTTTTTGGATGCTGCTACAACTAGAACTCCATGACCACCCTTTATACTTAATTCACATAATTCAGAGGTGTTCCCTCCTGTCTTGCAGATGATCTTTGTGTCGAAGGGGAAGGATCCTATGCTGTCTTTCATGATGCCATTTTATTTGATGAAAGGATGCTCAATTGAGCAGCCTGTTTTCTCTGCCAATTACATCAAAGGACAGATCCAGGCCGAGGCTGGAGGTATGTGCCTGTGCTCTGTAGACTGAACTCTTCCCGAGTGTTAGAAGTGCTTTTCTGTTGAGCATTACATACCCAGCTTATGTGCACAGGAAAGATGGACAGAGTGGCTGTGGCAGTACAGCTGAGATGTCCTCACTGAGGTAACTTGTGTCTTCTGACCTTTAAGGTACTGCTTCTGTGTTACTTCCTACCCCCAAAGCTGGTAACTGACTTTCACGGATGGCTTTTGTTTAGTCCTATAACTTGTGTCTTGCTGTGTATGTCATGTTAACTCGGTTTCCACATGTGCTTGTTTTCTCTTGTCCTTGACCTAGAAGGGATAGGTAAGTGACCGAGTCAGCAGTCATTGGTGTTGACAGACAGGATTAACAACACTTGTTTTCTGGAAGTCAGTAGCCACTTACCAACTTGGGGATGTTTGCTGCAGCTAGGATGCTGCTGTATATTGGTGATTTAGCTTTGTTCTCAAGTCAATGATGAAACTGTGGTTTGGTCATGACCAAACATGGGGAACTGCAGAAGATAATCAGGGATTGAAAATGAGGATTCTGTTTCAAATTTCTTCACTCTTCACCCCTGGAATTAGTTTATGTGCATTTTAATGGCATCTGGAGAGCTTATACATTTGCTTTCTGTCTCTAACAGTGTTTTAAAGTGACTGAGTCCTCTGGATTGTGGATCAGCCCACTTTCTTGGGCTGAAATCATACTAAGAGGTTTTAAAGAGGTGACTGAGGGGCTGACTATCCATGGTGGATTGTTTTGTTTCATTTCTAGACTTCATTATTACCTTCATTGTTAGGCAAAGAAGATAGATCTTCTTCTATGAAATGTTTTATATAAATGAACTCTTTTTTCTTAAAACCACCAAAACCCAGAGCACCCCACAAAAGAAACGCCAAAAAAGCCCCTGCAAAACAAAGCACTCAATTATCTTGCAATTTCATCTCCTGCTTGATATTTTATCCAAAAGATTTCTATTTTACTAAAGTGTTTATAATCTGTCTGAGCTTCCACATGTCAAATAGATTTGAAGTAATGCATTTGATTTAAATCCTAGCTTCAGTTGCCAATCCTGATCTGTAGTCCACTGAGGTCAGCAGTAAAACTTCATCTGAGGGCTTTCGATTAAAATCCTCAGTGACTTAAGTGTTTTTAATTTACACTGTGTTCATTGTTAGGTTCTGTTAAACCTTTCAGGAAAGAACAAGACAGACTAATACCTGCAGTAGGCTGCTTCTACATAACTGCAGTGGGGATTGTATTCTAAAGGGTAAAGAAATTCCTGATCTTCTTGACATGCTGTTTTGGGGTCATCTGCTAGCAATGCCATGTCTCTTTCCAGTATAATTGGAGTTTTAGCTGGTTTGCTGCCTTGACTGCTACTGAGGAGGTTGTTTCAATTCTAATTTTCTAATTCTCTCTCCTCTAGGTGGCTGGGAAGGGCACGGGACATTTAAACTTACTTTCAACAGTGGAGGAGCCATTGAGTTTGGACAGCTAATGCTCAAAGCTGCCTCTAGTGGTAAGGGATCTTCAGAGTTGCAGTTCCCCCATGGCTGAGCGGGTTGAAGAGTAGTGCTCTTTATGAGCTTCATGGGAAGAAGGGTGCCCTGTGTACACTTCCACATTTTCTTATGTATTTTTTAATGTTTCCAGGGGAATTTTTGTTTTCCCTTCATAGAATCATATCATAGAGTGGTTTGGGTTGGAAGGGACCTTAAAGATCGTGTAGTTTCAGCCCCCCTGCCACAGGCAGGGATACCTTCCACTAGACCAGGTTTCTCAAAGCCCCATCCAGCCCCATACTTCCAGGGATGGGGCAGCCATAACTTACAGTCCTTTTTCTTTATTTCATCTTGGTGCCTTTTGCAGTCAGAATATTCTTGGTTTGTGCTCCTGAGGCAGACCACCTTTTCCTACAGAACCTTCTTCCTCTTGCAATAAAATTGAAATATGTGATGGTGAGAAATTGATTCACTCATCTCAGTTCTGTAATACTGGAGTAAGATGGGGGAGAGGGGAAAAATACATCTTAAAAAATAACTTCTATTTAAGACTTTCGAATGGGGGAAGAATGTACTTTATTTCTGATAAGAAAGGTTTCTTTTTAAAGAAATGTGCATTTAAAGATGTACTTTTTTTTTTTTCCCTGATAAAAAAGTTTGAAAAAGAAGCAAAAAGCACCCTACTTGCTTTAGAGTGGTCTTTCCTCCAGCGGTGGGAGCTCTGTGATGGGACTAGTACCTGATAGCTAGTATTTCTGCAGTGGGCTTCCCTTAGCACCCTGTGAACTTGCAGCAAGGAGGCTGATGCTTTTCAAGCACAGCGCCACACCAGGACTGTGTAGTGAATTTAGACGAAGGGAAGCAATGCTGCATGAAGAGGACTGTTTTCCTTTTATGCTATATGCTTAGTTGTAACAAAAGGATGTCTGTCTGTCTTACTAAACATGTGCTCCTTAGCTTCCAGTGGCGCTCCTCTCCAGAACCCTGGCTATGGCTATACACCTTTTCCTGGAGGATATGCACCCACCCTACCTGCTCCTGGGGCCTATGCAGCTCCTCCCCCACCAAACGGACCATATCCTTATGCACCACCTCCGATGAATGCCTATGGACCTGCTCCACAGCCCATGGGATATCCATATGCTCAGACTTCAGGTTTGGAAGTTGTGTGATGATGACTGGCAGGGTGTGTTTAGTGTTAGTTGTAAAGAAATCACTGTGGTATGGTGGGGGTTACTGTCTGTATTTGCAGCTGGATGGGAGGTGAAAATGTTGTTTGTAAACGGTGTGTCTGCTTCGCAGAGAATTGTTGCCTGCTGGCATGTCAAATCCTGCTGTCTGCACCCCTGCCAAACCTCCAGAGCTTCCCTCACCACTGCTCTTGCCCAGAACCAGTATAGTGCTGAGACCGTGAGCTTTCTTCCACCCTGTCCCATCGCCACAGTTCAAAGCATCAATTCAGTTTCATCTTTTTCAGGTATTTACCCACCGCTTCCCAACATGAGCCCCATGTTTGTGCCACCTCCTCTCCCTCCCTACTCTGGGCCATCTCCTGCAGGACCCTCAGCCTCGCTGGGCCCGGGGATGCCAGGTAAGTGAGACCTGGGGGCTACCAGGGGCCGGGTGCAGAAGGGTGCTTGGGGCTGAAGCTGTGGGTGGCATTGTGGGCACAGCATGGGGTGCAGAAGCTGTTGTTTCAGGGGCTCAGAGTTGTCTTGATCAGTTATTTGAGGTAGCGGGGCGAGGGGAACCGTTCAGCTCTGCACTGCTTGTGGTCAGCTCCTGCCAGCTTGCAGCTTTCCCAAAGCTCTAAATTCTAACCCAGCTTGCTGCAGTTGCTGTTGCCTCTTTGGACATTTGTTGCCTCCTTGAAAGAGCTGTGGCTGTGGGAGAAGGCTCTGGGACTTGGGCCACTGCCTAAGGCATGTAAGATAGCTTTTTCTTTTCTTTCTAGGGGACAGTAGGGCCATGGAAGCCACTTCCAGTGCGTATTACAGCTCTGCCAACCCACACAATGTACACATACCTGCGGTAAGTACCATGCCTGTGGTCTGCCTATGCTTCCTTTCTCTTCTTCGCTAGCAGAGACGGTGGTTTGCTTTCCTAGCAAAGTCCACTGTGCCTTCATACTGAATGTGCACAGAAAGTACACCTTTTCCTAGGAGGAAGGTGTGGCTGTTTGTCCCATGGTAAATCCTCAATCAGGAAAGGAGAAGCACTGTAAGACTTGCCCAGTAATAGCCATTGGGTATTTGTGTTGCTCTTAAAGGCATAACAAATTTGCATGGGCACAGAACACAGTACTCTGCTTCTGATGGGCCTGAAAGTGGGAAGAGTTAAAGAGCAGCAGGTCACTTAAGGAGGGGAGAACATGTGGGTTTCTCTCGTTTTCTTCTGGGCTGTATGGAGACAGGGATGTCTCTCGCTGTTCCGTCAGTGGCAGGTGGTAGGTAGGCTGTAGCTTACATTGTTGTCACATTGTATGTGACAGCTGATCTGCCTGTGCCTTTCACCGCCTCATGTGGCTTTGTGTTGGGCTGGAGACCAATGGAGCAGCAAAGCTGGCCCTCAGCCCGGGGGTTTGCTCTCTGCTGGGTCAGAGCTATGAACATCAACAAAGCCCTGGGAGTATGGTGATTAAAACAAATTAAATGCAATTTTAAACATGGTCTATTTGCAATAGGCCATTTGTTGCCTGGGTTTGAGGCGACCTTCACTAGAAACACTGTGGGAGGCAGCACATATCCTGGAGTGTACTGATACTAGAGAGGAATGGTGTGATGAAATGACAGCTTAAAACACAGCTCCTGGCTCGCTCTGTAGCTCAATGAAGAGCAGTCATTTCTTGTAAGCCAAGCCTGAGAACGCCTGGGAAGAGCTTGTCATGAAGCAAGCAGGGTTGTTGACTCCACTGTGTCTCCTTCCAGGAACAGCCACCTCCTTATACACCTCCTGAGGAAAAGAAGAACAACTAGCAGAAGGAAGTTGCTACCAGCCTCCCACACTCTCTGTCCCCGAAGACAACTTGGCTGTCCCTACCCCCTGGGTTAGCGTATCTCTAGGTCTCTTTGTGTATATACAGTATGAGTCGTGATGGGCAGCTGAGCACCTGCCATTAAACAGTCAGTGGCAATACAAGGTGGAGCAACAGCACTTTCCTTCTTATTTGCTTTATCTCATGGGGTCGAAGCACTAACCTTTTGCTCTGCCATTGGCTTGAGGAGAGAGATGGACTTCATATTAAACCACCACTATACCACACCACTAATCTAGGACTAAAATATGAAGGTTCTGGGATCTTGGAGTAAAGCTATTTGGAATGCCAAACTTTTTACTTCTTCTGAAGCACCATCCAAGAGGAAAGGTACAGAGAGCCACGAGGTTCCTTGCATAGACCCTTGGGTGCCCCAGAAAGGTGTTAGGTTTCCCAAAATTCACAGTTCAGCGTGAGATGGGACTTTGGACATTCCGTATTATGCTGGAAGCGTGTTTCATGTCCTGGACTAACAGACATGGGGTGACAAACTTGGGAAGTGCATCCAGAGAGACACTGAAGCATTTGGCTATGCAAGAGGGAAGGGGGTGGGCCCCTCTCAGCCTGTCCTTGTGGACACTGAACAGAAAAGCAAACAAAGGCGTGCTGCAGGGCAGTGAGATGACAGACTGGAGGTACGGATCAGTCTTCTTTCCCCTCTCCTAGAAGCAGGTCCCGTGTCTGTGCAGTGATCCTGTGCCGCATAATGGAGGAGACAAGTGCTGCACAGGAGGCTGCTTGCCTTGGAGCAAAGTCTGTTACATTAGGAAGATGACCTGGGACTAGCCTTGTCAGGAGACGGGTCCCACAGCTCCCTGTGCTGAGCAAGCTCGTGCTGTCTGCTGGCTCCACAGGGGAAGGTGGGCCTTGTCTTTTCCTTCAGCCACCGCATCTGTGCGCTACAGTACTGGAGCTGGGGTGCTTAGGGGGTGCAGTGCCCTCTCTCGGGTGGGAACTGCTGCCTGGTGTGGGTGTTACTGATGCTCAGCTCTCTTGCAGGCTCTGGCTGCTCAACCACAACCTTTCCTTCTTCCTTAGGACGTAGTGCCATTAAACATGCTCTGAAGAGAGTCCCCCTAGTCTGGTGGAGACACTTGTGATCCTTTACATAGAGAGGGACCATGCTTCCTCCTACAGCCTTCCTACCTTCACAGTGAATGGGAAGGAGTGTTTTCCTTCTTACTTCCCTGTGTGCCAGGGCTGTCCTGTAAATCAGGTTTATATGACTTGCAAGTGGAAATTCCTAAAGCAGCCCTGCACAGGGGGAAGGAAGATTCCTTATCTATAAGTACCTTTTAGGTCTGAGTTAGAGACATTCTAATAACTCTATTTAAAAAGAAGAAAAAAATCAATTATGAATGTTTGTAACTTTTTTGAATTGCACTTTAATACAGGAGTGTTGATACCTTTAACTGCGTGGTCACCGTTGTGTGTGTTGTGTTGATCTTCATTCTTGCCTTCTCTCTCCCTGGTGCGTGGCTATGCTGGATCTGGAACCAATTAACTGGGGGAGAAAAAGGTGGGGCTCATCCTGTTGCTGCCTGGGGAGGGTGGAAGGCTGGTTCGTGCCTTTGATCTCGCCCAGATTGCCAGAACTGGTGTGTGTTCATGTCCTGGGGGCTGGGCCACCACCCTGCTGTTCACTGCAGCTGTATTTGTAGCACCTCTCCTATGTGCATTCAGTGCCGGAGGGAAGGTCTCTCTTTTACCAGGAACTCCTCGCTAGCCAGTTTCCAGTGAGGCAAAAATAAATACATGGTAAAGGAAAATGGCCTATAACCGTGGACTGGGAAATCTGTTTCCTTCCCTTTGTACCAAGGAAAGCTGTTGCCCTGCTGAACATGATGTAACTATTGGAACACCATTTCCTACTCTGCATCTGTCCAGTCTCTGACAGGGAACCAGTTCTGTTTCATAGCGTAGGTGTTCCTTTTTCGATGCCCTACATTAACCAAGCAGCTATAGCTAGCAACATAAATAAACATGAAACGAGAGAGCCTGGGACCTGCTTCCCCTTTATTTCAATTAATTTGTCTCAATCACTTCCCAAGAACCAAGCCAACTCCTGTACATACACATGAAGTGTGCTCATCCCTTCTTGTCGGCACTGCAAGCATCATGTTCAGTGTCTTGCCACTGCACTCGGAGAACATTGCTGGAATTGGCCAGAATCAGCCATTTGGTCCTGCAGGAACCAGAGCTGGGGGATGACCAGGAGCCCTCCAGCATCTGAACGGAAAGGGGAAACTTGGTTTTGCTGATCTAAGATGTGGTGTTTCCCCAGTCTGAGGCTTCATCTTGTGTATGTCTCCCTGGGCTGCAATCTTAAAACAGCAGTCTTCCCCAATGCTGCAGTCATGAAGTCTGGGACAGCTGGGGTAGGCCATGTCTCACCTCAGACTCCTCCATAGGATGTGCGCTGCACAAAGGTGAAGCAGTTGAGGACTTTAGAGTCTGTCCCACTGCTTGCTTGCAGTTTATTAGTGCAGGCTCCTTCTCAGAATGGAGCTGTGGATGTAGCTGCCCTTGGGAGGAGCCTTTCCCTGAGAAACCCTGAGTGTTCAGCCTGCTGCAGGAGGCCCTGAGCCCCCTTTTAGCAGGAATCTCCTGCTAGATCAAGAACAGGATGCAACTTCAGTTTGGAGACACATGTGGCCATCTCCCAACTCAAAGGACACCCTCAGCTGAGCGTCAGCATCTTCCCTACACTGCTTGTGCACAACACCCTGCAGCTCCTGGGGCTGTACCACAGCAAGGCTGTTGGGGTTGTGCATGGTCAGCAGAGGTTTCTGCTCTGCTGTACACTGATTCCAGAGGAGCTTTAATACGATGCTAGCATGCATGCTAGGCTGTAGTAGTGCTGGCCTCCAGGCTGCTGGAGCTGGATCAGGCCTGCGAAGACTGCACAGGACCATCATGTCCCCAGGAGCTCTTGGTCCTGGGATGGGTACACAGGAAGCGTGCAGCCCTATTGACAGCCCCTTATTCTAAGCCAAGCTGATTATAGCAAAGAAAAGAAGGTGACCAGATCTGATCCTTGAAGCTATTGCCATCCATCACACATGGAGGGAGGGGAGTCACTACCCTAGAAGATACAAAAGCATCCAAAGCCTTTCTACAGGTTTAGTTCAAGCAGCCCCGCAACAGTCAGTGGTACCCACCTGAAGCAGAGAAACGCTCAGGTGTCAGAGCTGATGAACTAAAACAGTGTCTGGGCTCTGCTTGTGTGGAATCTTCCACAGGAGGACCTCAGAAGGCTTTGCCATCACTGAGGAACTATGCTCTGCACACCCTTAGGAGGTGGCAACAAGAATTCCTGCTTCACGCAGACTGAGCAGACATCATCAAGCTGGTACCAGAGGAATGGTCACCCCCAGCACTGCTGGGCACACCACCGAAAGGCACTTGTGCAGGGAAGAGCCCCATGCCCCACGCACGGTCTCACAGCCCACGGCGGCACGGACCCCCATCCGCTGAGCCCCATCACAGGAGGACGGGGCGGAAACCCTCGTGGGGGGCTCGCTGTCGGACAATGCGCCAGGGCTGTGCCACAGGGTACAGGTACCACATCACCACCCCCGAGGGGTTAACAGTGACCGAGAAGTTGTCTCCCGTCTTCAAGCCTCTGGTGATCTCCCCGCTGTACACATCTTGTACCTGGAAGAGAGAGATGGTGGCTATCAGGCTTTCCACACACCTTTCATCTTGAGGTCCAGCCGTGGGCACTGACATGGCATGGCAGGACAGGGCACAGCAGTGGGCAACAGGAGGGTGACCCAACGTGTGGCTGCCCCTTCACGCTGAAGGCAGGGAGTGGGAGCCCTTCCCTCTCAAAAAACACACAGGGTGGCAAAGGAGGGAGCTGGCACGAGAGGGATCCAGGTGCTGTGGGGCATGGGGCTCACCTCATACACAGCATCCTCAGGGAAGTGGAGCTTGGCCAGGCTGGTGGTGTAGACGTAGGGTATGTCTGCCCTCCGGCTGAAGAAGACAAGGGCACTGGCACCCTGGGACAGTGGGCGCAGGAACACCTCGATGAGGGACTTCTCCTGAGGGTGGGGATGAGCGGGTGAGGCAGAGCTCCTGGGATCGGCACTGGTCCACAGACCTTGTCCTGCAGGGTTGCTCCACCAGCAGATCCCCAGCTCCCACAGCTCTCCTGCTCATGTTTCTCGGCATCACTTCCCTCTCCCTCCTTATTGTGACACCTTGTGTTGCTCCTGTCAGCTCCCCCAAACACATCCACCGTCCTCCTAACCTTGACAATCCTGCGCCCCTGGATTCCCAGGGGGTCCTGGTTGATCTGGATCATCAGGCGGTTCTGCAGGATCTCCTTGGCGCTCGGGGAGATGGTGCGGAGATCCGTGGACATGAGGAGCGGAGCCGCCATCACTGTCCACAAGGCCATTTGGGAGCGTGACTGCTCGTAGCTAAGGCCGAAGTTTCCAATGACGAGCTGGAGAGGAGAGGCAGAAAAGGGTTAGAAACTTCTCTGCTTGTCACCCTCAGTGATGCTGCAGCCTGCTGCAAGTGAGCACGCATCAGAAACCTCTCACACACTCATTTCCCCTCCAGAAGCCTACCACTGCTGGGGGAGCTCACCCCTGCTAGGTGCTTAGCCTTCAGCACACATTCAAATGCACTCACTAACAGCCTTCGCTTCACCATTACCCCCAAGGGCAACACGAGCTTTCCCTCTCTGCAGCAATAGGGCTCCTGCCCCTGGCACTCCTCTTTTGCCCTGCCCCTAGAAGGGGATCACTGCAGGTCCCCTGTCCACAGCACCCATCAACCAGCCGCACCATGTCCGGGTCATTCCAGTGGCCAGGGCCAGCTGCTGGCTGCAGCACGTCCTGATTTGCGAAGAACCAGTCCAGGATGGAAAGTACACTGTCCCAGGAGTCCTGGATGTCATCGTAGTTACGCCACAGGTTGCAGACCTCTGCCAGGATGGTGTAGTTCACCTGGAGAGGAGCACAGGGTCAGGCAGGAGGGAGAAAGGACCCAGTCTGCAAGGTGGGGGAAAAGGGGCGGCCACACTGGTTGAGAGCTGCAGCGTCCAGGAAGGGTGTGAAAGGCAGAGGGACCTGGAGAAGGGCAACATCTGTCCCCCTTCTCCAGGGGGACAGAGCCATACCCCAATACAACTGGGCACAGCCTGCTACAATAAGATGTCTGGCAAAACAACCACAAAGGCCATATGGAAATATGATCAGCTGCAAGAACGAGGGCAGCTCAGGATTCACTCAGAAGATGTAAAAGGAAATAAACACCCACACTCAATTCTCAAGAAACATCACTAGCAGGAACATCCTCTTTCATGCATTTAAAGAAGACAGGACCCATATCAGAAGACTGTCAAGATCAACCAGCCGAGTGGGGTGGAGAGGGCATGCCCCAGGGACTTCTTTCCCCAAACACCCATCACTCAGCATGCAGGGAACCCCAAGTGTCCCATATGCCTGGCAGGGAGGCCATGTCCTCCAGGGACCTGCTGCAATCCTACCAGCAACAGCGATAAGCAGGGTTTAGCACCCGGCTCCTGCAGCTCCAACAAGAGCTTCCAGGAGGGCACAAGGGACAATGGAAACAGCCACTGGATGGGACAACCCTCACCTTGGGGGGGAGCCCCCCCTGGTACGCTGGCCAGCTGCAGGAGTAGACGATGGGGTGGCCAGTGGCGTTCAAGGCCCTCGCCATTTCTGGGTAGCCTTAAGGAGAGAAGATGACAACCGGTGAAGGAGAGAGCTGGCAGCAGCTTCTGTTCCAGTCAGCCTGGCCAGCCTGGCCTCCTGCTTCACACCAGCTCCAGGGCATCCCAACTCCCTCCTCTTTGCCCACGAGCTGCAACAGGAGACTCAGACTCGAGGAAGAACCGGCTCTTCCAGCATTGCTGCGGACAGCCAGCTGCCCTGACCAGCGCAGCAAGGGGAGGGCCAGCTGACCGGGGAGCTTTTACCCTCTGCCTGCTCCTCTCCTGACGAATAGCACCCGTCCAGCTTCAGCATGTCCACACCCCACTCTGCAAAGGTCTGGGCATCCTGCTTCACGCGGTCCAGCGTGGTGCCCGGGTATCCCCCGCAGGTGAGTGTGCCCAGGTCGCCGTAAATGCCCAGCTTTAGGCCCCGGGCATGGACCTGCAAAGAGAGGAGAGCTGCAAGGAGGGCACGAGGGGGATCCCACATGCCTCCCAGAGTCCTTCATCCACTCCCAGCTCCTGCCACGGCAGCACGGGGATGCAGGGATGCCCACACCCCCAGCACACACTCACATAATCAGCCAGAGCTTTAATCCCCCTGGGAAACCTCTCGGGGTCGGGCACCAGCCGTCCCGCCGCATCCCGCTTCTTGGCAGACCAGCAGTCGTCAATGTTGATGTACTTGTAGCCCAGCTCCCTCCAGCCATCCTCGGCCAGGCGGTCTGCCATCTCGTAGAACAGCGTCTCACTGCAGGTCGAGGGGATGGGGACACGTCAGGCTGAGACCCCACAACCCATGACCTCGTGCCCCACCACTTGAGGCAGACAGCAGGACTTCAGGTCTGTCGGGGGGCTCTGGAGGGTCGGTAGCTGTAGGACTGGCCTGTGTCGTACGGAAGGGTCTCCAGGCCTCCCTTTTAAACCTCATCCATGCCCCGTTCACTGATCTCACAGAGGGGAAGCACTTTCCCAACACCCCACAAAGACCAGCCACGTCCCTCCGCACCGGGGACCCCCAGCACCGAGCTCCCCACCTCCCGCACATCGTGCTCCCCTAGATGCCAGAGCCGTCCCGGGCCTGACAGCCGACCTGACCACCCTCTTCTCTCCTTCCCCGTCACCGCCCCGTGCACCCCGCAGGGCAGACCCCAGCAGGCTCCCTGGGGCAGGGCACACAGAGGACAAGCGCTCCGTGCACGGAGGGGTGGCCGAGCCCCGGGCTCCGCCGCGGCCGCGCTGACCTGATGCAGTTGCGAGGGTCCGCCCGGCAGTCCACGTTGCAGCGGAATCTCTCCCAGGCCAGCCAGCCCATGGGGGGGGTGAGCGCCAGACCGTTCTCCAGGGCCGCTGAGGGCAGCGCCAGGGCCAAGGCCAGGGCCAAGGGCAGCCCGCTCAGCACCGCCGGCCCCATGGCTGCCGCCGGGACACAGACCGCCCCGGCCCGGCCCCGCTCACATGATGCGGCCCGCGTCACCAGACCGACCGATCGCACCTCCCTCGCTGCCGGCCCGGCCCCGCCGTGCCCCGCCGGCGCCTCACCCCGGTGGTATCGCCCCCGCGCTGTGGCACCCTGTCAGCATTGCGCCCCGCACCCCACGGCTTTGCACCCCACTGCTGGCACCGTGTCACCGCAGCACCCCAATAGTTACACCGGGGGGAGGGGGGAAGGGGTTAGGCCCCCGAGTGGGACCGCAGGGGTGCCCGGAGGAGCGAGGCGGTGCGGGAGGTGCCGCTGCGGCCGGCGGGGCGGTGCTGCCAGCGCGGCCCTCCCCCGACCCGCCGCTGCCGGGCCCGGCTGCCGCGCACCACCGCTCACGGCCGGCAGCGCCGCCGAGCAGGAGCGGCCCGAGGTGAGCCGGGACGGGGCCCGCGGTCCCGCCGTCGGGGCGAGGCGCCGGGCGAGGGCCGGAGAGCGGCGGTGGGGCGGGAGCGGGCTGCGGGGCCGGGCCGGGGCCGCGGCGCGCCGTAGGTAGGCGGCAAACACAGAGAGGCACACAAAGAGACAGAGCCCAGCACCGCACAGACACACGCGGGATCCCCGCAGCCCCCCCCAGGTCAGCGCTGCCATGGGACAAGGCTGGAGATGGCTCAGGGTGCGGCGCTGAGGGCGAAGCACCCCCAGGGAGCGGACTTCTGTTCGCCTTCCAACAGGGGGCTGTCCTCAGCCCTGCCCCACAAGCCCTCATGGGCTCCGGGAGGCATCCTGGAGGGTGCTCAGCAGTGGGGAGGCTCCCTCACCCGGATCTGGGCAGGGAATGGCCGCTGTGGTTTGCTTTCTGCATGGTTCTGTGCAGAGTTTTAGCCGTTGGACATCCATTTGCAGCGGTAGAATCACCAAGGCTGCACTCGCTGTGTCCTTCGGCAGCACCAGGCCGAGTTGCCTGCTTGGGGGTCTTCACACAGCACAGCCTGTGCTCCTACAAAACCCAAACCAACCCCCCAGGAGCACTGGCGTTGAAGACAGTGCGAGTGCCCCTTGGTTTTGCCACCCTGGGTTCCACAGCCACCCACCTGCACTGCCTGTCCCTGGCCACTCCTCTGCGCCAAGGGTCCCGGCTTTCTGGGGTGGGAGTGATGCAGCTCTTTGCTCTTACACTCCACAGCTGTTCTGGTTTGTGACTCCCTTTCTGCCACCTTTCCTCCAGACAGGGATGGGGCTCAGCACGGTGAAGCTTTGGACGCCCTCAGCGAGGGAGCAGCCTGCCCAGGGAGGACAGCAAGGGGTTGTGGTCTGACCCACACAGCCGGTACGGCACCATGCACCTCACTGACAGTGAACCTCCTGGGGCTGGGGGTGCTGCTGGTGGGAGGCTGGTGGGGACGGGTGGCCCTGCATGGAGACCGGGAGCGGGAAGCAGGTGCTCAAACGGAGGTCACAGACCCCTTGGGTCTGAAAATGCCCTCCTTATCCTGCGCTATTAATGAGAGTGAAATTAATGCCTTGCAGGCACAGCGGCAAATCTCTTTGATGTGCCCCATAAAAAAACCAGCAAAGTAGGTCACTCGCGGAATAGGAAATGAAGCAGCAGTGTGGTCGTTCCTGGAGAAGGCAGGTGTCTTAGTGGTGGGGCTCTAGTGATGACTTCCCTCCCCTCTGCAGCAGTGAGGAGCCAGCCTGCCATTTGCAGGGGTACTTGCTGGGGTAGACACTGTCCTGTGGCATGGGCTGCTGGCATTGTGGCTGCTTTTCCCAGTGACAGGCCCAGGGCAGGATCATGCGCTTCCCGGCAGGGTGGCTAAGATGCTCCTCACCCCAAACCAATTTCTTCCCCCTCTCTTCCTCTTCTAGGCAGGGCGATGAAGCTGAATGAGCGGAGCGTGGCCCACTATGCTACCTGCGACTCACCCACCGACCATGCCGGCTTCCTCCGCAAGCGTGTGGAGCGGCATCACCACCATGCCCACCACCACCATGCCACCTCCTACCAGCGCCGCTGGTTCGTCCTCAAGGGCAACCTCCTTTTCTACTTCGAGGAGCGGGACAGCCGGGAGCCCGTGGGGCTGGTGGTGCTGGAGGGCTGCACCGTGGAGCTGTGTGAGGCTGCCGAGGAGTTCGCCTTTGCCATCCGCTTTGATGATGCCGGTGCCAGGGCTTACGTGCTGGTGGCCGATGGGCAGGCTGCCATGGAGGCCTGGGTGAAGGCTCTGTCACGGGCCAGCTTCGACTACATGCGGCTGGTGGTGAGGGAGCTGGAGAAGCAGCTGGAGGAGGCCTGCAAGAGCTTGGCTGCTTGCCGCCAGTCCCCGCGGAGGTCCTCCTCCTCCAGCAGGAAGAGGCACCTTTCCAACCCTGCCTTGCTGCCTCTCCCGGAGAAGCCTGCTGTCCTGGAGAATGGTTACTCCACGTGGGGTAGTGGTGGTGCTGTCCCTGGGGGGGCCACCTGCCCTGACCGTGATGGGGGGCAAGCAAAGCCCCCACCCCTGCCTCCACGCCGGCGCTCAGCTGCTGGCAGTGCTGTGGGGTCCCCGGCACCCGGCCTCTCGCCAGGCATGACCGAGAGCCCGGTGTCACCGGAGACAGCCTGTTTCTCCAAGCTGCACGGCTGGTACGGGCAGGAGATTGCAGTGCTGAGGCGGGAATGGCAGGAGAGGCAGAAGAGGGGACATCCATGACCAGGACACAGGGTGCGAGCTGCCAGCCAGCCAATGCACAGCAAGCTGTCTCCTGTGCTGGAAGAGCAAAACGAGGGACACTGCTTGCCCCCTGCCCTGGTTGGTGGCCAAGTGTGCAGTGTGTGTGTGCTTCATGGGGCATGTGGGAGGGACACGAATCTTCCCCAGACCTCACTTTTCATTTCCCTGAAGCTTTATACAGCTGGAGAGTGTGTAATACCAGCGGAGCTGCCTTTGAATGCTCCTCTGCTGGTGGTATGAAGTGTGGAGGGGGCCCAAATCAGCACGTATGCAACAAACCTCACCCAATGGGCTTTGTCCCCTGCTGCCCTGGTGTGGTTGATGTTACGGGTGCTTCCACACCTGCCTTTGCTTCACACTATTTTTTGGTTTTGTTTCTCAGCATGGGAGTTTGCACAGGTCAGCATTTATTATTGTCTGTGGTCTTCCACCAAACTTCTGCCTTTGCTCTTTCGTGGCAGATAAGGCTGGGCTCTTACGAAATGCCTCCGAAGGGGTACTGGCCCTGGCGGGTGCTTCCAGCCTTGTGCCTCTCCCCACAGGACACTGTGAGATGCTGCGGCTGTGGCTGGCCCAGCAGCTACAGCAATGAGGACTGGGCTCTTGTGTCATGCTGGTCTTTTTTTTACTTTCATATGCACTAACCCTCCTCCCTGCTAAATCCTTCAGGATGTGGATTTCATGGGCTTGCATCCGTCTCTTTGGGCACCTGAGATCAGCAGCAAGGCTGAAATGGAGACACTGAGCCTGGTCTGAAGGAACAGCAGGGACCAGAAGCTCCCAGGGCTGATCTGGACTCTGTTGAGCGGTAGCCAAGCCTGTTAATATCTCCATCACAAGCCTTCCTTGTTCTAAAACAGGGATGCTAAAGCCTCTTTGCCTGAGCAGGGATGAATTTCTCTGCTCTTGCTAAGTGCCATGTAGGGCTCAGCTGGCTCACTGGGCAGCATGCCCAAGACGGTGCCCACAGCCACATTCTTGCAGGGCCTCTTGTGCTGCTGTGGCTCTACCCAGCTCCGGGCAGAGCTGTGTAGTTGGAGGAGTGGGGAGGAGGAGAGGGCTGCTTCCACGAGTGGGGGTGTGGGAGTGAATTACAGGTAGCATTGACTGCGTGTCATCAGTGTCTGGGCTTGCCTCTCCAGTGTCAAAGCTGTACCACTGCCTTCTACCAAAGCGAGCACCCAATCTGCCAGTGGGTCCTCTGATTTCATGTCAGTGTCACTCGGCTGATATCTGTAGCACGTCCCATCCTCCCACCATGTGAGGAGTGCAGCGGGGAGGCACGCCTGTCGCCTTGCTGCAGAAACAGGCTTGTCCTTCAGTAGGTCAGAATCCTTGGCCATGAAGCAGATGGTACAAGTAGGTGGGTGCTGTGTCCAGGGGCTCTAACACCCTGGAGATGGGGTTTATAAATCCTCTCCCTGGCAATGGCTGTTTCTCAGAACAGAAAAAATATACAAAACAATCTTGTGCTTCTTATCTACCAGTGTTAAACCTGGTTTTATTGCCCTGTGTTATTAAAGAGCCATGCTAGGAAACCAAGAGGCAGTTTCAGGTCGTGATGGCTAGGAACCTCTTTGCCTTTCTGAAGTTATATGCACTCAGCTTAATACTTTGCAATAGCCAGTAGAGATTGCCAATGCAGAAATCAAAAGACTTCCATTAACTCTTGGTGCCTTTGAAAACATACCTCTGATAGTTTTGGATGATGAGCTTCCAGCCTCCTGCCTAATTATAACTTGATGGTATATTAGAGGAAATCAGATCTTAAATCAGATCTTTCAGATGCAGTTCCGAGCAGTGGGTGTGTTACCTTCACATGCGAGCGATGCAATCCAGTCCTCTTCAGTTTGTGCCTGTTTTATTTCACAGTAAGGATCTCTGAGTTCAGGAGGATTCTTTTTATTCTGCTTTTTTAAGTGAAAACAGTTCAGTAAAACTAGGAGCAGATGGCCACGGGCCAGTGCCCAGGCTCTTTCAGCAGCCTAGCTGGCTGGACTCAGGGGCCAGCTCTGCTTCCCTACCTGCTGCTTGAATTGTTCAGTGCTGCAGCATTTCCTGCTCGGAACCTGTGCCCTTCCCCATGTCATGGCAGCAGCGTCAAGGGATGGTACTGCTTGGTGCCTGCTTGCTCTGAGTGTGGGTATTTTGGGACCAGCATCGGATTTAGCAAGCATTTTTCAGTGGTTATTTTTAATCTTCCGTGTAATACAGAGGGAAGAATATTCCTGATGCCTCAGGCTTACATAAGGCAGTTTGACAGTAAAGATTCAACTTCCAAAATAAATCAAAATGTGATGGCAGTTCCTACATGAGCCCCAAGAATTGTGAGTGCCTTGAAAGGGAAAATAAATTAACAAAGCCAGTTCTGTCAAAACTGGAACCAAAACTGTATTATTCATTTAAGGGCAGTTTCACTTTTAAGAAGCTTAGTTTGTTCTAATCAGCCAGGATTGTGCTAGTAACACTACTAAAGAGCTTATATTTAATGCTTTAATCTGTCCCATTCAAATGGCACAATTTGCACGCTACCTGCTTTAGCACATACCCCAGCTAAATCCTCAGTCCTGCAAATGAGGCACTGCTCTCTGCCTTCCATCTGATCACATCTGGAGTAATTCTGTGGTTCATTCTGCAGCACTGAGAAGCAAATGGCTGAATCCCAGTTGGTATTTGTCCTCAGCCGAGCTGTCCATGGCCGGGTCTTTGCTAGGTCAACAAAGTGCAGCGTGACTTTAGATGAGCTTGGTCAGGGCTTCCTCATCATCCCGCTCATGTAGCAGGGATGGCCCTTTTGTGAGTAAAAAGAGCTGTAATTGGAGTCTTGCTCAAATCTGTTTGGGAGTACGGGGTTTTTAATGACCACTGCCACTTGCTTCATTAGGCAGGAAGCACCTGTGTGCTCCGCCACTTCCTCTGAAATGGAGCTATCAAACCAGCTCTGCTGAGACTCACTTGTGCTGGCAGCACTCTTGAAGTAGCCCCTGGGCAGAAGGTCGGGATTTCAGCTTCCTGAGATCGCACATGTATCTGGCTAATGGAGTATCCTCTCTGCCAGCCTGCAGGCACAGATTGTCATGGAAAAGCAGACAATTTTCATTGCACATTGTCCCCGACAGCAAAATAAGACTGATTGCCACACACAGTTTTTCTCCGGTCATTCAGGTTTGGACTGTTTCACCTCCTGCCTTTGCTTTCCCTTATTATTTTTAAAAGCTAGAAAATGTCTGGGCAGCATAGGACAGGTTCCTTCACAAAAGAGGAGCTGAACACTAAAGCGGGATGGCTACTGAAGTCAAATCATTTTCTAAGAGTTTTCTTTAGCATAATAACAGAAAGCAATGGGACAAAAATGCTTGAAATTAAAAGAAATCGAAGTCTGAAAGGAGGGCAGTTCTGCCATGGCCTTTGTAAGCTGTGCCAAGAAGGGCTCCCAGTCCTGCTAAAATAGTTAGTGGAATCCTTGTATTTTTCTGAGGCTGGAATTACAGACTGAGATTACTGTTTTATTTCTGAACATCCATCTTTCTATAAAACAACGTTTTTCCATCCAATGCAGGTCCTAGCAGGTTACTGTAGGAACCTGACGGTTTCACCCATGGACATTCACAACCAAGACTGGATGTTTTCCATTTCAACAGCTACCAAATTAATAGTGTGGAGGTGGTGTCTCCCCGATGTTACCCCTCTCAATCGCCTTTGCAGAGAAGCCTCAATACCCTGCTGAAGCTCCCAGGGAACGCCTGGAGCTCCCGTGCCAGGGGCGCCTTTCTGCAGCACCGGGCACAGTTACCGGCCAACACTACGAGCAACCTGCAGAAACACTCTCACCTTTTTGAAGTGCTTATATTTTATGTACACCTGTATCTTTCTAAGAGGCAGTTTTGCATGCGCCTTTGTTTTACATGCGGGAATTGTATTTTGCATTTCAAGACGTTTGTATTTTATGCCGTGAAGCCAAATAAACCGTTTTGATTTGTAGCCTGTGCGCTGCCAATGGAGTTGTGAACCCTCAGCGTCCGCAGGACCTGCACGTTTGCAGGGTCACCCGGCCCCGTTCTCCTCCGCCAGCCTTTGCGGGCCCTTTATTGGAACCCTTACGGCTGCCGGTCTCCGTCCCCACCGGTCGCACCAACAATGGCCGCCTCAGACCCCCAGCCTCCAGCAGCGCCGCCACAACCGCGCCGGCCAGCGTGTGACGCGCGGCCCCGCCTCACGCATGCGCGGCTGCGACCCCGCCCCTCCCCTTAAGCCTCGCGAGAACAGGAGCCCCGCAGCCCCGGGTGACGCCTTGGTTCGGCGGTTACGGGAGCCCAGCCCGAGGGAGGATGGCCACGGCGGGCGGGCGGCTGCTGGCGGCGGCCGCGGCTCACTCGGGACGGGTGTGCCGGGCCGTGCCGCTTGTGCCCTCCCGGAGCGCCACCGTTACTCGCAGCGGCGCCATTTTGCCCAAGCCGGTTAAGGTGAGTGAGGGGCAAGCGGGTGGGGGAGCAGCCAATCGCGGCGTGACGGATGACAGCGGTGGCCAATCAGAGCGAGAGCACATGCTGTGGGTGGGGCGCTGGGTGTGAGTGACAGGGAACAGGCTGAGGAGCGTAGCGGCTGGGGCGGGGCGTGGAGGCGGAAGCGCTCGCCAGCGGGAGGGTGGCGGGGAGGGCCCGGAGGGGCCGGGGCCGCCATAGATACCCGCAGGAGGGCGGCAGACTCCGCTCCCCGGCAGTACTGGGGCTCAGGCACGGCACAACTTGCTGGTAAAGCTCGATCTTTTCCAATCGACCCCTCGCAGACGCCCTTCGGTCTCCTCAGAGTGTTCAGCGTCGTGATCCCCTTCCTGTATGTTGGCACTCAGATCAGTAAGAACTTCGCAGCCCTGCTGGAAGAACATGATATCTTTGTCCCAGAGGATGATGACGACGATGATTAACGGGTATATTGTTAACATCACCAGCGATCTGATTATTTATGCTTCCTGTTTGGTGTGGGACAGGGAGGAGAAACCTCTCGCACCAGGAAATACAGCTATAGCTTGAAAGATGCATTTGCAGTTAAACAGATGGACAGTGTTGCCTCTGGCTACTAACTTTCCTGTTTTTTTATACCAGAGCAGGCCAGACTAGTATCTGAATGTGAAATCACAACATACATTAATTGGAGATTGTAATAAACTGATTGTGGTTTAGCTCTTGTAATTTGAGTCAGAATGAACTGTACTCAGTGTGTACTGCAGACACAAAAGAGGGACTTCAGTGTTATTATGTGTCCAGAGAAGAGCAGTGAAACTGGTGAAAGGCCTTGAGCACAAGTCTGATGAGGAACGGCTGAAGGCACTGCGGGGGATTTAGTCTGGAGAAGAGAAGGCTTAGGGGGGACATTATTGCTCTCTACAACTACCTGAAAGGAGGTTGTAGCGAGGTCAGGATAGGTTTCTTAACAAGGAATAAGACAAGAGGAAATGGTCTCAAGTTGCACAAAGAGAGGTTTAGATTGGATATTGGGAAATGTTTCTTCCCCAAAGGCCTATCAAGCATTGGAACAGCTTGCCCAGGGAAGTGGCTGAATTGCCATCCCTGGAGGGAGGTAGAAGACATGTAAATGTGGTGCTTAGTGACATGGCTTAGTGGTGGACTTGGCAGTCCTGGGGTGAAGGTTGTACTCAATGATCTTAAGGATCTTTTACAACTAAACGATTCTGTAATACTATTCTACATGTTTACCCGTTTAAAAGTCTGCTAACTCACAGGGTTACTATTTTAAAGTAAGAGAATCACTTATGGTCTGAAATTCTGATACAGAGCTGAACAATTTAAAAGCATTCTGGAATCCATCAGAACAAACTGTCGGGAGTAGCTGGGACCACTCAGATTCATTGGATAAAGGAAGAATAGAAATGATTCACTTTCATCGACACTTTCTACCATTTTGTTATTCCATTTGGCTTGCCCTTATGAAAAGATTTGAGTTTGGGTGTATTTGATTTGAATGAAGAAGCTGTTTCAAAGAAGGTGTTGTAAATACTGTTGCTTTATAACTGGTTTGGTGCATTCCGTTTGATAAAGGGATATTCCAGCATGCACCGCACAGCTAAAACCAAAGAATTAAAATGTTGTAAAGACTGCAGTGACCTGTTAAAAACTCCTTTTATGTAAACCCCACTTGTGTGGTTCAGGGAGAGGGAGAGGTTCACTGGAGCTCAGTATTGCATATCTGAAGAGTAATGGCTTCTTATTCTATTTGCAGAAGTGCCATGGAAGAACAGAAGGGAGAAAGCCATTGGCAAAGCAATGGTTCCAACATCTGTCACCTGTGTTTTGTCTTTCCTAAATGGGACAGGGGTCTATATCACCTTTGCCAGTGAGTGTCCTGCACATCTGCATGTCAGAATCTGTAGGTGCGGGTTGAAGGAAGTGCTTGATAGGCCCTGCACCCTCACACACACACATGCTCACCTCAGCAGAGACTGCTTGGGATTCCTGATATTAGCAGTATGGGAAACACTTAATAAAAGATCAAGAGGTTAAGGTGTATGACTTTGGTTTTGTGTTTGGTCTTGAGCATTTCTGTGTCAACCTTTCTACCTCTACATCTGCTCCACTGCGGATGCTCTCTGCGTATTTATTTCTTCCTAAGAGTACTTTCTAACTCAGCACTAATCTACAGTATGTGACAGATATTCTAAAGGAAGCAGCAGCCCCATTAAAAGAATGGAGTGCATATTGATACTGGCACTGCAGTTCACTGGTTTACAGCCTAGCACGTCTATCTGATGGAGACTGTTTCATTAATTTCACCTCACTGATGATTAACTACAATATTATCACAGAGTTAAAAGTTTTGAGTAAGTTTGATGAAAGGTTAAGATCACAAGTGGTAAACTAGCTGATGTCTTAAAGCATTTAATCTCTGAACAGTGAGAATCTCTGAACACTCTGACTCCAAGTTCCCGCTATTTCCTCAGCAGTTCAACACTTACTTCTATATGAGCCCTATTGTATTTATTTTCTGAACAGGGTATAAACTTCAACTCTTCATATTTACTACTCTAATTAAATCCTTGCGTAATAGACTTTAAAAGGTCTTTTCTACAATCAGGGCATGTGTAGAGTAATTTGAGTCACATCAGACCATCTGTTTTCTCAAATACCTTGAGAGGTTAGGAAAAAATTATTTTTTTCCCCAAGCCAGCATTACCCCAGTGTCTCTCTCATGGTTTCCTATTGTCCTGGGTTCAGCAGTAGCAGTCATTGTTTCTCCTTCTTAGTAGCTGGTGCAGTGCTGTGTTTTTGACTTTTGGCCTGGGAACAGCACTGCTAACACCAATGTTTTTAGTTGCTGCTCAGTAATGTTTACTCTGACCATGGACTTTATGAATCTCATGTTCTGCCAGGGAGGAGGGGAAGCCAGGAGGAAGCAGAGACAGGACACCTGACCCAAACTGACCAAAGAGGTATTCCATACCACAGCACGTCATATCCAGTATATAAATTGGGGTAGTTACCTGGAAGGGTTAAATCACTGCTCAGGTCAGGCTAGGTATCGGTCGGCGGGTGGTGAGCGGTTGTATTCTCTTCCCTTGTTATTTCCCTTATCATTATTATTATTGGTGGTAGCAGCAGTGGTTTGTGTTATACCTCAGTTCCTGGACTGTTCTTATCTCAACCTGTGGGAGTTACATTCTTTCAATTCTCCCCATCCCTCTGGGAGCTGGGCGGAGGAAGGGGGAAAAGTGAGAGAGCGGCTGCGTGGTTCTGAGTTAGGGCTGGGCTTAAACCACGACACCTGTCACTAGACTGGCCTCTTCTCTCCACTGCCCACTTTTCCCTTCAGTATCCATGTAGTGTTAAAAAGTTTCTTCTAATGTTGCACACATTAACATGGTGTATAGTTCAAACAGCCACATTTGCTCCCTTTTTACTTGGCCCTGCTTCCCATGTTTGCTGTGTAACTGTACCTACTGAGAGAAAGGGAGGCTGCAATCTAAATGAACTGCAGCCTAAGAGCTGAAGGCAGCTGGCAGGTTCTTGACTCACCACTGTTCAAGTTGCCTCCTTCATCCCACAAAACTGCCTGAGAAGGGGTTGCTCCAGTTCATCTGTTCTTGTGAGCTAAACACAGCCCTGCTCCTTTTTCTGTACTGCCAAATTCCTTATCACTGTTTTATCCCACCATCTCTCTTGGCCCTTCCAGACTGTGTCAACTCTGTCTTTAAAAACACCATATACAAAGCCCCTGGGTACACACATGTACACATCCCTGGGGAGTGCTGCTTTACAGGCCTCAGATGGGGAAGAATGCCCCATTACTTGGGCCTAGATGAAAAGAAGTTTGAGCATACTACAAAGACTCAATGCTGATCATGCATGGGGGAGCTCCAGCACGAGTTACCTCCTGAAAACCTGTTCTGACTCGTGAGGAAACAAATTCTCCTTACCCTTCTCAGAACTAGTGATTCCTGATTCAGTTAAGGTGATGATAAGACACCACCTTCTGCAAGGCCTCAGAAGTTCCAATAGAGCCTCCCTATTACAGGCAACAGTGCAAAATCCCATTTTTCCAGGTAATTTCACTTTACAGCAGGGAAATCGACTCTGCTGATCTTTTTATCGCACAAAAGGTTGTATTTGCCTATTGGATTTTATGCCATTCTCTGAGGGGAAGTAAACAGAGACTAATGTCCAAGTAAAAAACACAAGGTCAACAAAGTCATAGCATGAAATTGCAAAACACTGTATGAATACATATGGGCCTCAAGCACGAGAATATTTCTGCAACTACACTGGCTTTTCTGAAGGCCCACTCTTTCTTCCATGGGGCTGAGGCTTACGCACGGAGCTGCAGGCTAAACAGAAAGCACCACAGCCAGGATGCATTCTGGTGACTTAGCAGGCACTCCAGAGCAAGTGATGGGACAAACTTCATCTACTGGAAATACACACTGGCAAAATTAGGAAATCACAGCTCTTCATACAGATCATACTGCATCAAAAAGAGCGTGACCAGCAGGTCGAGGGAGGTGATCCTGGCCCTCTACTCTGCTCTCGTGAGACCTCACTTGGAGTATTGTGCACAGTTCTGGTGTCCTCAACATAAAAAGGACATGGAACTGTTGGAACAAGTGCAGAGGAGGGCCACGAGGACGATCAGGGGACTGGAGCACCTCCCATATGAAGATAGGCTGAGAAAGTTGGGGCTGTTCAGCCTGGAGAAGAGAAGGCTGCGTGGAGACCTCATAGCAGCCTTCCAATACCTGAAGGGGGCCTATAGGGATGCTGGGGAGGGACTCTTCATGAGGGACTGTAGTGAGAGGACAAGGGGTAACGGGTTCAAACTTAAACAGGGGAAGTTCAGAATTGATATAAGGAAGAAATTCTTTACTGTAAGGGTGGTGAGGCCCTGGAATGGGTTGCCCAGGGAAGTTGTGAATGCTTCATCCGTGGCGGCGTTCAAGGTGGGACTGGACATGGCCTTGGATGCCATGGTTTAGTGGGAGGTGTCCCTGCCCATGGCAGGGGGATTGGAACTAGATGACCTTAAGGTCCTTTCCAACCCTAACTATTCTATGATTCTATGATTCTATAATGAACTGCACGCACGCTGGATTCAGTTAGTCATTAGGCTCCTAACATGCTATACAATCTTTCTGTATGGATTTTTATTTTCCACTGCATAGAACTTTATTTATAATACAAGGCAGGAGGACACAAGAGTCGATCTCTCAGGGATTGTGGCCTGCATAGAATTTGGAAAGAAAGTCTTTAGGTTGTGGGGTTTCCGTCTCGTGGAAATACCTCATGATGTGAGTCCTTTGCTTCCATACATGGATGGTTTCTTGAAGTTCCATTTTTCCCTGCATACAGAGAAAATAATTTTAGACTAATTCTCAATTAGAGCCCAAATCTAACTATGCAGCACTATGAAAGGTATTTGAATGCACTTAGAAACACCCTTGAGATAGCTACATCAACAACTCTGTACTCCTAAAGGCTGCCTGCATCACCTATGCTGTGACACAAATATATGCACTGTTCCTGCCTTGTGACTTTACAGCTTCATGTTTTGTACTAACAAGTCACTTGTCTCTACAGCACAGCTTCCCAGCCCTGTGGAATAGGCAAAGGAGCCTTCTTAGAACTTCTCATGTTTCTCTCATGAGTGCCACCCCCATAAAATTCTACACAACATTCCCAACTTCCATGCACCTCTAATTTTTTTAGTAGTGGCAAGTTAGCTGTAAAACCAAGTAAAACAGCTGCTAAGTGCTTTGCACTGGTATCTCTACCACAGAGATATCAAACACAACTTCTTCATGACTCCGGTCTAGGAATCATTGTACTGGTTTCAGAGGATGGCAGGCAGCATGGGGCAAAAGGAGACTGCCTGGAATTGTCACCTACAATATTATCTAGGGTTTTCTTTCCTGAATTTTTTACTCATGTAAAGACAGACTATCTGTCTCTTAAGTGCAAGAAATGCAGCAGGTGAGCACAGCAGTCCTTGACTGAAAGCTTTCTAATGCATTAGAACTGCAGAGGCCTGTTTTGAACTCTTGCCCTACTCTTGGCATGCTGATTATTATGTTGAAGCAGGCAGGCCTCTCAGGCCTGAGACATAACCAGATGTGTTACAAAGGTGGGGTGTTCTGCCACCCAAAGCCAACCGCCCACCAAGTACTGCAACTCTAATGGATGTTTCAGCATTGGTGAAGAAAACCACATCCCAACATAAGGAAGTACTGCAGAGAGCAGAAAGGTCATACTTAATGATAAACTTGGCTAGCAGCATCTTTCTCCCCTTTCTTTGCCATTGTTTTCAAAAAAACCCCAAAACCCAACCCAACAAGAAAATATATCCCAACCCAAAAAACCCACATCAAACTGACAACAAATTTAGTATTCAAACTATTGTTTTGCTTGCCATACACTTCCTCTTTTAAATATCTGCAATCTGGAAGAGCCAGTACACTGTGTGACAGAAATCCACATTCTAGCGTCTCTGGCTTAGGTGAGCCAAGACCTCTGCATGCTAAAAAAGCAGTTTGATCCCTTATCAACAGGTTTGTTGACAGAGACAAACCAATTTGGACTGCAAGAGACAACTCCTTCTTAGCACAAGCTGAAATAAAACTGCCCTTCTCCTCCACCACATTAGTTATGGACTCTCACATTCTCTTCTGCTTCAACAAAATGGGAATAACTTGTTTGTACCTTAATAACCAGCATGTCTATCACCCGTGGGTCTGTAACGTGGGCATTCTTCATGAACATCTCCCGCACCTTGTTACGCCCCTGTTTCACTGTGATGTCCAGCTGGTATAGGTGTACTACGGAAAACACAACACCCACACAGGCTATCTGTATTACTTTTCATTATTTTTCACTGACAACATGCAACTCGGCCATATGAAACACTACACAGTCATTTGTTCTTGCAATGCCTGCCAGCTTAATGCGATTAAGGCACATAAACAACAGCCATAGTACGAGTCCCAGTGCAGTTTTAAGGAAGCAGGCAACCATGCCACACATCCCCGTTCTGCAACGTTACAGCTTAACTTCTCTTTCGCTTAGCTAGGAAAACCGAACGACAAGTAAGGAATGAGGAGACGGGGGTTTCTTGCCCAGATCTCCGGCAGTGGAGGCAAGCGGGCCGGAGGGGGCCTCGCAACCCAGCAGCCGCTGTCAGGCCCCAAACAACCGTGTCCCCTTGCCCCACACGCAGCGGGGAAAGGGCACTGATGGGACCCCTCACCCCCGAGGGTAACCAGCACCCCCCGACGGGCCCTTTAAGAACACCGCGGGGGGCCATTACGACCTTGAGCCGGCGCTCCCTCCAGCGCCCCTCACCGGTGTTGGGCACCTCGCGGTACCAGGCCCGGTACAGTTCTCTCACTCTCCGCTTGGCCTCGCCCAGGTTCCGGCTGAAGATCGGCTTCACCAGGGCAGCGCCCGCTCCTTTGCCCGCTACCGCCATCTTGTTGCGGCCGCCACCTCCGTAGCGACCCTCCCAGCGGCGCATCCCGCCCCCTCCCCGCTGCCGATAGGATCGCGCACCCGGATGGCGACTTTCTATTGGCCAGCTGCGTTGCTACTCCAGCCTCTTGGGCCGGCAGTCTCACATCTCATTGGTTAGGAGACACGCCAATCACCGCTGGCCGCACGACGCAGGATCAGGCCGGGTGGGCGGGGCCGCGGTGTGTCCCGCCTCCCGGGGCCTCTGGGACTGTGGCAGCCGCCTGGACCCGGAGGGGAGCCGGGGGGTGAGGGGAAAGCGGGGCTGAGGCAGCCGGTCGCTGGGATCGGTACGGGGAGGGCGGGTTAGCCTCGCAAGGCTCCTCGAGGCGTGGCCGTCGCCCAGGTCAGCCTTCCTGGAGGAGGGGACTGTGCAAGACTACAGCAGGCCGTGGGGTCACCCGCAGGGTGACAGGAGGCAGCAGAGCGCTCCTCAGCCGGGACCCCGTTCTCGTACGCGTCCTGGCTGCTCCCAGCCCAGCACCAGCTGGGTGGCTTGTACGGCTGTTTTTGGCTTGAAGAACTTGCTTTCCCCTTCCCCGTTATCAGTGCTAGATCTGTGTTGTGCAACGGTGACCTCTTTGTCCCCTTTTGCCTTCCAAAATGCCACACCGGCTAACGTTTGCACATGAAGGCTGACTTTCAGTGCATTCTTGCTTGCTGGAAAGACAGTCCTTACTCTTGGTATAGCCACACTGTTTGTCCAAATGCATAAGTGCAGGAAACCTTTCTAATTGTAGTTCACTGAACCCCTGTGGCACGGGATTGGAACTAGATGATCTTTAAGGTCCCTTCCAACCCAAACCAGTCCAAAATTCCATGAAACCTTCTCTTCAAAAGCATTTATGTGTGTGCTGGTAGCCATAAACCCGAACATGTTCAGTGCGGTGTCACTGAGCCAATCAGAAGAGTAACACTGAAAGGACCTTGAAAGAAACAGGTTGGGTGCTGACTGTAAGAGAAGAAATGTCAAGCAAGTAGCCAGGGCAGGTTTATAGCAGGACTGTGAGACAGCCGCAAAGAGGACGGGTGAGAAAGAAGACTTTCTAGATGACTTTTATTCTTTCAGACTATCTTGTAGGTGAAAAGCATAAATGTGCAGTTCCTGCAAAGTAAAAATCTTAACAGCAACATTAATAAGCATTTGCATATATCTATGATTTTCATAGCTTCCAAAATTACTATTAGAAATATAGATCTGAATGTGTGAAACGTGCCTCCAGTTTCAGAGATTTTCTTTCACTAGTGATTACGCATAGATGTTCATTTATGCTATGGTCACGTCAGCCATGTAGTTAAAAAGCAGCTACTGATCTAATCATCACCATATCTTAACGCCTTGCAAAACAATTTGTCAGGAATATTGCAGGAGGAAAGGTAGCTCTGAAATCTACAACTGGACTCCCCTGGGCATCAGGCAGACACGCTGCTGTGGGACAGCACCTCACGGGAGGCAGTGCGGCTGGGTATGCAGTGGGGCTAGCAAGGAGGAGCACAGGCCAGGAGTACCTTAGCAATATTTCCAAGGTTGTTTTTTGTTCCTAGAATTGGCAGGACCCCAGGGTTGTTTTTTACGCAGGATACCCTTGTTTTGTCAGTAAGCTAATTCAGGACTAATAATTCTTTCAGTAGCTGTGCACGCAGTGAACTGCTTCTGCAACTGATGCAAGCCCAAAGTACAGCAGAGCTGGCTAATGAGGCATATGTGTACTTGCAGATTTGATCATAGTTCATAACTTGATATGGCTGTCCCATTCAAGATCCAGGCCTGGAATAAAAGAGGTCTTGAGTGGGACCTGGCATGGTCCTGCCCTAGACCTGCACCTGCAACCTTTCTGACACAGTTTGTGTTGGTGGAGATGCGTGAGTGAAAGGAGAGCGGTGCACATTTATCTTGGGATAGCTTGTACCAGGAATGGGTATGGGGAGTTCGTGAGGGCAAAGCAACCATCCTCCCGTGGCCTGGGCTGGTCTTTGGGGAGCACAAAGGTGAATTTCTGCAGGAGCGTGGTAAAGAAGATAAAGAGCTCCATTCTGGCCAGCTGTTCCCCCAGGCAGACACGGCGACCTGCAAGAGAGGGAGGAGCAGAAAGTGTCTGTGAAAGAGGATATTAAAGCACACTGGAATCGTGGCAGGAAGAACAGATCGCTCCTCCTGCTGTGCCTCTGGCTTCCAGCTGGATCCTCCCCTCAGATTTACCTGCTGAGAAAGGCAGGAAGGCCTCTGGCTTCACAAACTGCCCATTTGCATCCAGGAAGTGTTCAGGGTAGAACTCATTTGGCTTCTCCCAGACTGCCTCATCCTTCAGCACGGAAGATAAGTTGGTGATGATTGTCGTCCCCTGCACTCCTCCACAAGAGGAAACAAGTTATGTGAGAACAGCAGCATTATCCTGACACCATGGATCAGTGCTGATCCCCCTTCAGTCTGTTTCTCTCATCTGATAGCAACCATCATTTGGTGCTTCAGAATACGGCACCAATCTCCTCTTCAGTACCTTATTTAAACAGGGGTAAAGCAGAGCACTTTTCCAATGAGGTGTGATGCCTGCCCTATGCTCTGAAGCATCTGAACTTCAGCAGTTGGTATCTTTACAAAGGCCATTACATGCAAATGTGAATTTTATGGTTATACAGTGGAAACAGCCTCTGCTTATCAGATCCTCCTGGACTATTTGTGTGGCCAGAGAGAAAAAGCTGACTGACTGACTTCAAAGCCCAACATTCGCAGGGGCCATAGGAGATTGCAAAGCTTTCTTGTTCCATGTGTCAATGTTCTAAACCAGAGGAGATATTGCAAGGCTAAAAAATAGAATCCCAGGCTTGCATTGCTGCCAGGGCAGCTGCCCGGCCCAGTGGCAGTAGACTGAATGCCAGTGGAATTTGAATAGCTTCAGAGATTAGAGTTTTAAGCACTACCATCTTAGGAAAGCCAATAAGCTGCTGCCATGTGCCTGCAGTGAGCCTGTTAGGCTCTGTTACTTTCTCCCTCCAACACAGACAGTGAATGTCACAGCTCATCAAGAGGAAAGCAAACCTTTGCACTGAGCTGCCCCTGAAGTTGGGTTCCCGCATAACCAGCGCAAGCCTAGGGCAAAACTGTGACCATCTGCCTGGATTTAGCATTTCAAAATTCCCTACTTCAGTGCTCACCAGTGATTCTAATTTGGGTCTGGAAGTGCACTGCTGCAGAGTTGTGTGGGTTCACCCACACCCCCTGCCTGGGATGCACAGGGAGAGGATGCTACATTGCCTAGCTGGTCACGGTCACCTTGGGAATGAAGAAGCCTTGCAACTCTGTGTCCCGGTACGTCATGTGAGGTAGTCCAATAGGAGCAATGTCCCCCCAGCGTTGCGTTTCATGGATCACAGCACTGGTGTAGGGCATGTTCACTTGGTCCTTCATAGTGGGTGATTGCTCTCTGCCAATCACTTTATCAATCTCTGCTTGGACCTTACCTGTAATCAAAGCAGCTATGGAATTAGAATGCCCTTGCATAAACAAAAGGGTTTGGTACAAGCTGTAGGAAGGCTGGCACCAGGAGATTGTAGACACTGGTTGAAAGCCGGACATGCAGTTAGAGAAAGCAAGAGAAGCTAGAGGGGAATGCATTTGTTTTCAGTTGCTCAGAGCCATCTGTGTAACTATTCTTTGTGCACAGTGTCTTTAATAAAGGTCTTGTCACTTGATGTGCTCCCTTACCCCTTCTCTATGCAGCTGAAAGGGTACCTGGGCATGTGGCAGTAGAAAATTAAACAAGATTAGCATCTATCCCAAATACTGGAAGGAGGGTACTCTGGCCACTGAAAGTCCCCAAGTAGCCTTCAAAATGAAGGCTAGAGTGAACTTGCCCTTCCAACTCCAGTCTTTTTATCAGGGCTTCCCCCCTGCCACCTGCCCCTACCAGAACAGCTACCTTTGGTAAGTGTTTCTCCTTGTTTCTGCTAGACCAACTATCACCAAAGCTGTTCCTCATTGCAGGAGCCCCAAACCGTGGACACATGTTCAGTCTCCCACAGAAACATGAGGTTTGAAGGGAAGACACCACACCTCTGCTTGTCTTCTGACTTACTCTGTATTTCCGGGTGGAGAAGCATGTACAGTAATGCCCACCGGAGAGTGGTGGAGGTGGTCTCAGAGCCAGCTGAAAACAAGTCTGCAGTCACCAGGCGAAGGTTGTTATAGTTGAAACCACTCTTTTCAGCCTCCTTACCCTGTGGAGGGCAAACAAGAGGGTGATAGGAACTGGGGTACTCGCTGGGTGAGAAGACCGTTGTTCCAGAGAACAGAGGAGACCTGAGCTTCTGCTGGCATCAGCCTACCTGATGAACCTGAGAAACACTAGATCCATTTTTGCTGACCAAGAAGTTCACTGGGGGGATAGAGCACAATGCAGACCATAGCCTGTGTGCGACTGATGTACTTCACTAACCTTGTTACCTCCTGTATTTGAAGGTCATCCGTCACCTCCTGTATCCTGAGAGATGAAAGCTATGCTTGCCTTCAGGACAGAACTGAATGCCTTGTGCTCTCAACTCAGACAGACAGCAGCCCCCCCGCCACACCTTGCCATAAGATCCTCTCCCAGAGGAGGTGGAACACAGTTATTGAGGTTTGATCAGATCATCAAACTCACACAGTAGAGAGGAGGCTGCATTGATGTGGCAAATGCAAAATGAGCAGTATCTTGAGGGGGTTCTCTATAGAATCATAGAATCATAGAATAGTTAGGGTTGGAAAGGACCTGAAGATCATCCAGTTCCAACCCCCATGCCATGGGCAGGGACACCTCCCATTAAACCATGTCACCCAAGGCTCTGTCCAAAGCGGCACTGAACACTGCATTACAGATTATGTGCTTCTGCCCTGCTATTTTCTTACAATTAAAAAAAAAAGAAAAAAGATCAGGGTATTATTGCTGCCTATTAAGTCTGCCACACCAATTTCAGCAAAACTGGTCTGTCATCCAAATGCTAATTGAGCTCAAATTTGTTAGCATATGAGACATGACAAGCTCTCTGCATGAGTTCATCTGCTTGTCTTTCCTAATCCTCTTTATACTTTCCTTTCCTAGGGACTAGCTTCTGTTAAGTCATTCTGTATATTTTGATGCTGTTGTAATATGGATAGCAATTAATAAGGCATTTAAGACTCGCTGTTACTCCAATAAAAGATCTCTGGCAAGGGAGCTATGGGGCTGAAACAAGTTCACCCAGTAGGATTTATCAGACTGGCCGACTAGGGGACCTTAGTGACAAGAGGCAACATGGTCAGGCTCATGTCCACCCCCAAATAGTACTGCTCAGTGCAGAGTAACTAACGTAGGTCCCGTTACTCTTTCCGTACGTGGACTGGAGGTGCCCAGCGCCCACAGCACAGCAGGGTTTGTTATGCAGAGCAGCAGTCCAGTCTGAGGACTTGGATGGTGGAAGCAACTTGCAGGCTGAATTTGCTACTATTGCTCATCTGGCACTCGAAATTTAGTGAATGCATGTGTAGAAACATGTTGTGGATGCATGGGCTGACGCAAGTACCTTTGATGTCATACTGACTTCATGCCTGATTGAATCAAAGGAAAGACTCCTGTTAATTTCAGTAAGGTTCAGATTTCCCTTCATCTGATCCGTAGGGAGCTAGATCTTAGCAAGCAATTCAAAGACACACATCTCAGAGGAGACGCCGTCTTTCCAAGTCATGACTTGTTTTGAAGACAGGCTGCGGACTGGGCGAGGATACTAAAAAGCCAGTCTGTTGCTGCCGTTTTGTATCTACTTTTGGGTCAGTCAATTATTGAAGCACTGAGGTACACAGAACCTTGCATGTTCACCTGTTCCCTGGTGCAAACTTGGAAATTTCAGTAAATTCTCAATCATTGCCTTTTAAATGCCTTCATAGTGCTGTGGGCTGGAAAAAAAAGGAGTTGCTAGACTCTGAGGGGAATGTGAAGGCAGAAAATGGGAACAAGCATCAGCAGGTAATATGGCCCCTGAATCGAGCAGGTTACAGCATGAAGATGTTAACACCTTCTCAAGATAAAACATGGAATTAAAAAATAGGAAATAGTAACAGGGTTTATACAGCTTTATGAGGAAACTCAGCTTCTATCAATGAGCTTAAATAGGCAGAAGAATTGCCCCAGAAACTGAGGGTCTGCTGGCATCAGCCTACCTTCTCCATTTCCTTTAAAAATGCATCAGTGAAATCTCGGATTTCAGCAGGGTTCCAGGTCTTCATGTGCTTTTCTATGAGCACGTCTATGAAGTCCATGAATGCTTTTTGCCCTCGAAAGACTTTCTGTGGCACTCCAGGGATACGCAACAAAATGGGTACCACGTTAAGAAGCTGAGACATCCGAACCAAAGAGAGAGAAAATATTATGTAATACAAAAAGAATAATAATGAAAGCACAAGCAACAAAGGGCAGCTTCTTACAGACCATGCTATGCTCTTGGTTTACCTGGGGCAGGAATCCAGCTTCTTCACTCAGTGAGCTTTCAAACAAATGTAATAGCTTCTTGAATGTCTCGTCACCATAGTCGAAGCGCTCTCCATAAATGGTGGTGCAGATCACGTTGCAGACAGCATTATTGACAAGAAAGCGTAAATCAAAAGGATGGCCTAAAAATGGAAATGGAGACCAAGCAATGAAGCTAAGTGACACCAAGCTATTGGACCTCAGCTGTCAGCCACGAGAATACACAAATGCCTTCTTCAGGTCTTCTAGTGAAAAAGCCCCCAAGCCACTGGAAGTACAAATGCATCATACTAGGAAGTGGAAATCTTCTCATCTCCTTCTACTATTTGGTTGGTCCTTGTTTAGAAGAGCAAACTCCTCAAAAAGCTGAGTTGCAGGGTAGTTCTGTGCCTTGACCTTTGCTTTGTGTCTAGGTGACAGGCAATGTGCTGTGAAAACTTCCAGCTGCTCTTCTATTGCATGTGATAATAGGTTCCACTAAACTTCCTAAAGGTAATAGTTACACAGCTCTAGGAATAATTATGTATTTTACCTCTTTATATCTATTTATTTCCTATTTGTTTCCTGTTTCAAATGGATTAGTGTTACAGTAGCCCTACTGTGTAAATTAGCAGTGGCTTCCAGGTAAAGCAGGTCCCTAATGCTTATAGACTAGAAACACTGCATGTGCTTAGGAAGAGAGCACTGCTTGCGGACAAGAGTGGCTGTAGTATTACTTCTCTCTCTGCATCACTGTGTTGCCTTTTTCTATGATTTTTCCATCCTTCTGGATGTGACAAACCTCCTTCAGCATTAACTGCAGCGCACAGAAATCCAGCTTCCTCCGTCACTCGCTCCTCCAAGGATTTCTTTCCCATCCCAAAGTTCCTCAAGGTAGAGAGTGTGAATTTCCTTAGCTCCTTCCAGGCATGCCCGTATCTTGCTACAACAATCCCTGGAATTACGGATGAGGAAGAAATGTCAGGAGCTCTGACCTGCACATCAAGCCAAGTTCGCTAGAGAATAGCAAATGTGGGTTTGGAGGTACAGGTGTGGATAAATGAAAGAGTCTGAACTTGTACAGCTTGTTCATACAGCAGTTTTAAATCAGGTTACCTTCAGGTGCGTTGTGTATGGCTAGTGAAGGTGGAGAGGGCATTCAGTGAGAGCAAGTGCTGCTAAGGATAAAGGAATCATTCCCCAGAACCATTCAGCATTACACCCTTAGCTTGTGTGAGTTTATGCCACTGCACAGCAGCTGAGGATAAGTGCTGGACAATGCTCTGTCTTGGGAAAAAGTTACCTTCTTTTCTTGTGACGATGACACACACACAATGTGTGAGCGTAAGCACTAATCACTGGGTGTTGGGAGCTACAGCTCCAATGCTGGCAGGAAAGTTGTAGTACCGATAGTGTCCTGGCACTGCTGCAGAGGTGTGTGCTAGCACCTGGAGCTGTACTACAGCCACTAACAGGAGCCCCTTTTTATCAAACATGATTTTGTCACCACCAAAGCGTGGCAGACATACAAGCAGATTGACCAGAGGGACAAAAGAAGGTGACACCATACTGAGGAAACCTTCCATCTACCCAGTCCTCCTTGTGCTAGTGCCAGCAGAGAATGTCCATGTCCAAGGCACTTGCCTTCAGATTTCTCTCCGTAGCCCAGATGTTCATACATTGGCAAGTATGGCCGGTCAGCAAAGTCCTCTGATCTGTGGACCAGGGCTTCCTTCACTGCTTTATACCCATTCACTACTACCATGTTGGTCCAGCAGTTCTGGAGATTGAAGATGTTTCCAAACTTCTTGTGAAGCTGCCAAGATAAAAAAATACATCCCTGAAAAAGAGCTGAATGTAACATCAAAAGTATCACCAAATCCTTCCTTAGAGCTGTTACTTTGTAGTGATTTTTGATGTGCTTTTATTAGGAGACCTTCAGCTGATCTTTAACCTTTGTCTTTGTGGTGCAACAGCTCAGAGCGGTGCCAAACAGCAGCTGAAGCAGGGATCAATGCTCTGTGAGCACAAACTTTTAGATTACACCTATCCTGGCCAAACTGCTGCTGTGACTGTTATGCAAATCTTTTGGACTTTGTCTGACAACACAAGGTCAAGGACCTTTATGAGCATTTTCAAAGGCTGCATGTTCCACAATGAGTTATTTCCTAATACTTGTATTTATTTTGATGTGAAAGACAAGTTTTGAGTCTGTCTGCTTCTGCTAAAAGGAAATATTGATGATAAACTGATAGATATTGTGGGGTTTTTTATTATGCATTTGTTCCTAAAAGATCTACCCAGAACATGGTTCCCACAAACATGGTTGGAAGAGGCAATTCCACACTGGAGTTTCAGGTCAGCTTTCTCCCTAAAAGGAGCTTACACATCTAGTAGGTCTGGTAACTGGCACACAGCCTGTACCTGTTGTGATTTATAAGAGACATAATGCGTGTCAGCCATGCACTCACTGTGGGAGCTTGCCATGGAGCTAAGCCCCCTCCAGGTAGACAAGCCCTTTGACTGGTCATAGACTGCTGGGAAGGCAGGTCGAAGCCCCCCTGCTAGTCAGCAACACTGAACAAAGCACTCGGGAGTGTGTTGTTGGAAGACAGTGCAGTAGTAGCAATGCCTCCAGAGTGTGCTCTATTTTCTTTCTCTTTTTTCCTGCCTTCTTTCTTTTTTAGTTAAAAAGCTGAATGTCTTTATTTCTGCACCGTAGCGA
This sequence comes from Amazona ochrocephala, assembly GCA_039720435.1. Taxonomy (NCBI): domain Eukaryota; kingdom Metazoa; phylum Chordata; class Aves; order Psittaciformes; family Psittacidae; genus Amazona; species Amazona ochrocephala. The sequence goes on from CM077880.1 coordinate 82,564,939, forward strand.
TGCAAGGAGCTGAAGCACTTAAGACCGTATTTGCAGTGGGGTCGGAAAGGGAATTAGCGCTTTACTGGCAATTAGAAATACATCATTAAAAGTGATTAGTGGTCAAGATTGTGGTGAGCATGACCCTAACGTGACGTGCTTTGAAGCGGTAATCTTTTGGACTATGTGCAAGGAAATAATACAAATGCTATATTTAGTCTCTCCATTTGGCAGATTTTGGACAGACAGTTGAATGATGCCTTCCTAGAAAAAAGGCCTTTAGAGTTTGCAGGCTGAAGCACAAAACCCCTGTGGTTTACCAGCTGCAAGCTGTGCAGTGCTTTTCCTTTGAGAAAAGCTAAGCCCTGACTTTCAATAGGAGCACTACCGAGAGTTTGGGCATTGCTGCTGGGGCAAATCCTGCAAGCTGATCCCTTTAACGGGAACTGTTGTATGCCTGTAGGTGTGCCTAAGTAACTCGCAGGGAAGTCTGCCATTCCTGCAGCCACATACCCAGCCCACAGATACTTGCTTGTCTTCCCTTGTTTGTACATCTCCCTTTCCCCTTGTCCCCACATCTGCCCACATTTTAAGTTGGTGGCCAGCTTTACAGCAGAGCAAGCATTGTCTGTCACTGGGGGCACAACAGCATCTCCCACTGAGCTCATGCAGAGATCAGGAGATGGATGCTGAAGGGTATTGGTGTATGATTATCTATTTATTGGTATGAGCCAGGTCAGTCCTTAGGCAGTGACGTGCTTTGCCTTGGGCTTTGGAGAGGGCATTGTCCTTCAGCTTTGTGCAAAGCTGGATCACACCAGGGCATCCCCACCCCACCTGGACCCATGGCTGTGTGAGGGGTGCTTCATTGTGGGGCTCAGTACTGACCTGGTTGAAGGAGTGGTGGGGTTTGTTGAAATCAATGCACAGCATGGTCCCAATGAACGGCAGTGACACTGGGCCCGGCGGGTAACGGCTCCACCTCCTCCTGCGCTTCATGAAGTCAAAAAGTAAGGTAAAGACTATTAGAAAAACTCCCAGGATAGAGAAGTTGTTCCAGCAGGATGACAACTGGGACCCCAGCCTCAGGAGCAATGCCATTTCATAGACTGTCTGCTCCTTGGTCTTCCTCCTTTGACCCAAGGCTGTTTCTGCCCTCTCCTCTCCTCTCCTCTCCTCTCCTCTCCTCTCCTCTCCTCTCCTCTCCTCTCCTCTCCTCTCCTCTCCTCTCCTCTCCTCTCCTCTCCTCTCCTCTCCTCTCCCTCTTCTTCTCTCCTCTCTCCCTGCAGTTGCTGGACTTAGAATGTGGGGCTTGGCTCAAATCCATAGCTCCTCCTCTGCTCAACACAGCCTTTGGGGAGGGCCATGCCTCCTCTTCCTCCTCCTCCTCCAAAGCCGGAGCTCAGGGGCCTCTTTGTCCCTGCCGGTGGCAGTTCCCGCAGTGTTGCCCTGTGTGGGGCAGGGCTGGCTGAGGTCCACGTGGTTAGGTGCCCTCTCCCACAGCCGAAGTGGGATCGCAACAAGCAACCCAGTCTCTGCTGCATTCTCATGGGGTGATTTTGACTCTGTTTAAATCTGTGTCGCCTTCTTGTTTGTACAGACGAGTCATGGGAGAAGCAGTTCCTAAGCACAGATCACCCAGATTTCTGTTTGTAGGGCTGAGGATTTGTTCCACTGAAACCCAAGAAAGCTCAGGTTAGGTCAAGCTTCCCGTTACAGAAAGCACTTGTCACAGAAATTAGCCTAAAATCATGACCTGAGACTTTAAAGGTCCTTCATGTTTCTGGCAATAACAATCTTTATCCAACTCCAAATGTCAGTCAGCACAATGACCTTGGTTTTTGTAGCATTCAGCTCAGCTAGGGGGGAGAAAGCACATGGATTGCAAGAAGCCTCGTGTTTCCAGCCTTTGGGGCAGCAGTAATGCAAATGCAGTTGTGGAGACAGCCAAAGTATTTCCTAAAGCAGCACAGCTGTGTGCTGCTGGCATCTCTGCCATCTGAGATCAATAAAGCTCACTCTTACAACAGTTAGTTCTAGCTAAAAAGAAGCAGTAAACCCATCACAGTTTGATCTGTGATCTCAGCGTGATCAGAGAAGAGCTCCTAATGGAGCAATTGCTGCAGCAGTGATGGAGAGCTCAAACTGCAAAGTGGTGCACCTGCAAAGCCTGTGCAGCCAGCTCTGGTATGCAGCCAGGGCCTCGCAACACCCCTTGCCCAAAGAGGCACCTGAATGCTCATGATTCATGATCTCTGCAGGGATCCCCTCAGGTCCCCTCACTGGAGTCTCTATACAGCATGACCCTGCATGTCCCTTGTGAAAGCATCATGACTAAGGGTTCATCTCAAGTATCCATAAACAAACATACGCAGCATGGGAAACAACCAGGGGAATTACCAGCCTCCCCCTTCCAGCCCCCAACAGCAGGATAGTGATTTCATTTGGATTAGAGAGACATGGTGGGATAGTTCAAATGACTGAAGAGCTGCCATAGATGGACGTGGTCTCTTCAGGAAAGACAGGCTGGAAAGGGTGAGGAGCATTTGTGCTTTATGCAGAGGAGTGCCGGAGCTTTTCCAGGGGACAGGTGATGAGCCAGCTGAGTGCAAGGGGAAGGAGGGAATGCAGCACAGGCAAATGTGTCAGGCTACTTGATCAAGGAGAGGAAGTCAATAGAGTCATCTCACACAGTCACAGGCCTCCGGACTGACTCAGGGGTGCGCTCTGACTGGAACAGCTGTATGGTCAGGCACGATCCAGGTGGTTTCCGGAGTGTGCTGAAGACAATTTCTTGACACAGGCAATCAAAACAACGAGGGGAGATGCTCTGCTGGGTTTGCTGTTCACAAAAAAAGGAAGAACTGGTCTGGGACATGATGGTCAAGGGTAAGTTTGCCAGCACCAACTATGAAAACTGAAATATTAAATCCTGCAAGACATCAGCAGGACAAAGAGCATTACTGCTTTTGCCTTCAGGAGAGGAGATTTCACCTTGTTCAGGGCTCTGCTTGGCAGGATCCCGAAGAGAGCTGCCCTGGAGAGCAAGGGGGCCCAGGATAGCTGGTTGTTCTTCAAAGGCAGCCTTCACAAAATATGAAAGCCATGCATATGATTTATTAACTTGACTTTGGCAAAGCCTTTAACACCATCTCCCACAGCATCCTGGTAGCTAAATCAGTGAGATACGGACTGGCAAGTACACCATAAAGTGGGTGAATGATTGTTCAAACCGTGGGGCTCAAAGAAGTGGGATCAGGGGTACAGAGTCCAAATGGTGGCTGGTCACCAGTGACACCTCTTACGTGTCCATACTGGGCTGATGTAGTTTAACATATTTGTTAATGGCCTGGATGATGAGACAGAGTGCGCTCTTAGGAAGCACAGCCTGGGAAAGAGCCAAAGCATGTCTGCAGCTCAGTCTGGGAGGTTGTTGGCTTTTGAGTACCCACCACATTTTGAACACCTCTGCTGTGAGCTGTTATGAGACAGAGCTGCAACAATCCTGTACTCAGGGGACTGTCTGTCCTGAGCGATGTCTGAATGCTAAAAGGTGATCAAGGGGTTCCTCTCACACTGTTTTCCATGACCCATGCACTCAGATGACAAGTGAAAAGGTGGGAAATGTAGTCCCAAGAGCATCAGTGGACATTTCCTGACCACCCCACTGGTAAAAGGATGTTACCCTGCCCGTTTCAATTTATACTGAGCTCTATCTGTATGAACTTCAGCTGAAAAATATCCACCTGGGTTCTCCCCATTTTGCTCATCTTGGCTAGAGCCAAAGGCTGTCTGACTCCAATCACTCACCTCCAGGCTGCAAGAGGATGGTTGACTGGAATTTGGGAAGTGGATTTGCTTTTAATGAACATCACCCTGGAAGGCCACCAGAAGAGTAACTCTTCAGCTGCTTTTCATCCTGTGGCTCAGCCTTGACATAAGGTGAAGAAGTTGCAACCTGAGAAATGCACACACATGAGTTAAACCTTTCCAAAAGGTCTCTGGGTAAACGATCTTTTCCTCTGCCTCCTTCAGGCTGCAGACTAGACAGTTCCTCCACTGTTGGCTGGTAGCATGGACTGCCAATGGACTGCCAATGGACTGCCATTCCTGCAGAGGACTGGAGAAAGTGCTGCAGCTGAAGTAGTTTCCAAAGAACAGTTTTCAAAGCAAGCAAAGGGACAATAGACATCAAATTCTCTGAGAGAGAGAAAGGGAAAAGGGTAATTCTCCTTCTGAAGAATGAAAGATGTTCATTTGCGTTTCTTTCCAATACAGCAATGTTTTGAGTACTTTTCAAGGTAGGGAAAAGCACCTTTAAATTCATCCATACTGATTTTAGCTGGCTGCAGCCCTGCTGTGCACCTCTTTGTGCACAGTCAGTTAAGAGACGAGCTAAGTGAGGTTACAGCAGTTGTATGCAGACATCACCATTCTTTGACTGGAGAACCCGCAATACAAACAGAAGGGCAGCTTTAAGAAAAAAGACCCTTAGTAATACTGCAAAATGAAGCATATAGAAGTAAGGTAATGCACAAGCTGCCTGCACAATTTTAATTGAGCCTTTTTGTCTATATGTTCCGTAAGGTCATTTTCAATTATGATCTCATGCTATTTTTCTCTTTCTGAAGGACCCTCCCTTTATTCAGTGCATAGGACTGATGATGAGCATTTACTAATCCTGTTTAAATTATAGTATTTGGTTTCAAAGCCTATTTTGTCACCTGCTGTTCACACCGTTCCTGTAAGGGTGTTTTCGTTGGGCTTTTCCACAGTGATCATCAGTGGCTGCATGGGTTCAGAGCAGGCAGTCTTTTGTACTCACAGCATCCCTCTGAGGTGTCTCCAAAGGAGAAAATGGAAACGTAAGAGCAAATCACCTCCTAAGTGGTGGTACCTAATAGCAAAAGCCTAGAAACTGCACACAGAGCTGTCCAGGACCAGTGCCCAGCTACTGGTTGGCTGGGGTTGCAGGTACCCCAGACACGAAGGTCACGGGTTAGTGCCTGTTATGAAAACTGCTGTTTCTGTAACTACCCAGCATCTCATACTCGTTTCTTTGCAGAATTGTGGTGGAAATCCTTCAATGGCCAAAGAGACACTCTTCCTTCTCTCCCTCTTTGCTTCGATGCTGGAGCCAGCCAGGAGGCACTGGTCACATAACGTGAATATTTCCTTGAGCTTTCAGAAACCTTTCATCCAAATCCCAGCAGGGTGACTGCTTTCCTCTTAGCACCATCAGATGGATCCAAACCTCAGCAGTGTTTCATTCTGGAGGAGCAAAACCTCTTGGAACAACACATACGGTCAGCGTGCAGCCCATTGCTCTTGTGCCCTGCTCTCCCACCCAGTCTCAGGCGTTTTTGGTCCTTACTTCACCTCCTTACTTCATCCCACCCATTATCTTTTGCCCGTTTCGCCTTCACTTGGAAGCCCCCCCCATCCCAACCACTTCAGTGCTGGGAAGGGGCAAGGGGAGCGTGGAGGAGCCCAGCTTCACACTTGTCATTCACCTTGCCAGCCTCCAGCAGCCAGCAATAACCACCACCTGCTCCCTTCAGACATCTCCGGGGAATTTGAGCTGAAACACTGAGAGCTCCATCAAGCGCACGCAAACCGGGTTCTCAAGTGCTTGTAACGCGGCCAAGTTTGAGCACAGTTTGAGAGCTGGTGCAATGTGTCTTCCTAACAGAAAGCTGCCTCCTGCCAAATTTTGGGTGTGATGCTTCAAAGCATGAAACTGAGAAAGGAAAATATCGCCAGGAATTTTTCTAATGGGTTAGGAGGAGGTCAGATAAACAATGGGTTTCTAAGAATGATGTTAGCCATTAGAAAGGGATTAAAACAGCTTTGGCTGAGTGTTCCCAAACAAATTTAGCCTGAGACACAACCCCAAGTCAGGAAATGTTCGTCTCAGCCATTTCATTGTGACTTTCTTGGCCTTCAGATGGGGTTTTATACGTTGGAAGTACTTCTACAGCCTTAAGATGGACTGTGTTAACAGCTTGTTTGTAATAAAGCAGTCGGCAGAACTGAAATAGCCAAGTCTTTCATAGTTACTGTTACTATGACTTACTGCCAGCCTTCCCACATTGCAAAGAAATCTGTTCTTCAGCCTTTTCTTCTTTAAATTCCCCATGGCTTCCTACCCTTTTTCCTATATCAATAAAAGCAGCTCATCTATCACCAAAGTGTGTGTTGGTTGGACTTTGCTTCTTTCACCCATCTTATCCCATCCCATCCAATCCCATCCCATCCCACTCCAGCTCATCCCACTCCTCCTCATCCCGATACACGTCCCTTGCTCTTAAAGCACAATGACTCTGAACTTGGTACCAAAAACGAGGCAGAGCCCCATCTGGCCATCCAGGGCCATCCCTGCAGACACTCAAGGCCAGGCTGGACATGGTTCTGGGCAACCTGCTCTAGTTGAAGATGTCCCTGCTGATTGCAGGGGGCTTGGACCAGATGAGCTTTGAAGGTCTCTTCCAACCCAAACTATTCTATGATTCTGTGATCATTCACCCCAGAGAGACAACTTTGTGCTGGTGCCATAATATGTCGAGGAGCCAGGCCCTAGCCACCTCTGCGGACAACTTGGCAGTGCAAGCTGGGCTGTTGCTGCAGGCATCAGCATCCGGATGAATTAGGCAGCCACTGAGATGAAGTTTCCCCCAGACAAGCCTCAGATACTAAAGGCAAAGTGAAAAACTGAAATGATCAGAGCAGAGTGGCTTTATCTTGACCTCTTATTTCACAGAGCTTGAGACGACACTGAACTGAGCTCACACAGTAAAAGGGTTTCACCAGTTCAGCAAGTGACTAGATGATGGCAGTTATGGGCCTAAACCGTGGTATCCTTGTCATAGTAACTGTGGTCAAAGCAGAAATCAGAACAAGGTGGCTTGGTTTTAGTTACTGGATTCAAGTTGAGATTCTCCTACAGGCCTTAATTCCTCAGGCTAAAATGTTCCCACCATTACTTTACCCTGGGTTAGCCGAACAGCTCAGCACACACAAAGTCTAACCCCAGCACAGAGAAGCAACAAATCAGAGCACTGTTTTGCACAGGTCACGGTAGCAGAACTGGTCTAAAATGCCTCCTGAAGACACCATTCAACCTCTGTGATGTGGCCAAGCCCTGGGGAGCCTCCTGCTTGCCCAGAGAATGACTGGCAGCAGTTGCCTTGACTCACACTCTCCTGTGAAACTGTCAGAAAAGTATGGCTTATACCCCCAATACCACAGGCTGTTGGTTTGTCTCAGCTGCTGGGTTTGGTTTCTTGTTCCTACAGCTCCTCAAGAGCTGCGAATGTGTTGCTTTTCTGTTCAATTTTGGGTTAGGACTGATACCGCTCGGCTTTTCTTTGCTGAAACGAGAGCATCCTGAGGAATTTTGGACAAATCCTGTTAGCACTGTGGGTTTTTTTCCATAAGAGATGCATTTAAATCCATATGGGGAAACTCACTCTGCTTTCCTGAAACGTGAGATCACTGGGATGCCTTTGAAAACAATGAGGTGATTAAATCCGTTTGGAATTGGTTTGGAAGCCAAACAGAAAAAAAGCATCTTGGTTCATTTTCTGCTGTGGATTTGCCCAGTGAGTTAAGAGGCAGGACTCCGCTACCTGCTACCTCAGTTTCCTTGCTTGTAAACTGTGTTTAAGGATGCTGTTTACCCAGTTGTGATAAAGCATCTACAAATCAACGTGCAAAGTACATTAATGAGCACTAATGATTAAGCAAAGAGGCAGGTGCCAAAGGGCACAGAATAGAGGTTAAAAAAGATGAAATATTAACCTGAATGCTCGCTTTTTTCATCATCTATAACTAGGATCTTTGTCTTCTGGCAGAGGGAGTGTTTCACAGGGGGCATTTTACTGCTGTTTGTGTGATGGAAGGATAGCTGAGAAAGCTGTTGTTTTCATAATCAGGTCCTCAATTCAGTTCTTTAGGAATCAAAATCCAAAGGGAAGCTAATCTGTCTAAAAAGAGAATAGCATTTTTCTCCTGTGCTTGCGGCACTGAGGAGCAGACAGAATAACCTTGGGTGATGCTGTCTCCTAATAGGCAAGTCAGATTTCAGGTTACAGTGATAATACTCTCTCTTTTCCCTCCAAGCTCGTTAGCCTGTTTCTGATGGCTCCTGAACATCCAAAGCATTCAGAGCTGTGTGTGCTCAGCACATCTCAGAAAGAAGAGATGAAGAGAGGCAATACATCTAAACCACACTTGCTGTCACAATTTCCTTCGAGTCAGTAAAGGTAGAAGTGACTATCTCTGTTCACATCACCTTCCTCCCGGCTGCGATTGCTCCAACAGTGAAAGTAAAAATGTTCTTGTTCTGGTAAAGTGGTACATTATCTCCTTTGTCCATTTAAGCGTGTGCTCGGGGTGGTGCCGCAGCAGTTATTTTGGTGCATGCTGTTAGCTCCTGCCCCATTTAAGTTACAAACCATTTTCAACATTGTGAGCACAGGCTGTCGGTCAGCTCAGGATCCCTTTCCTCCCCTTGTGCCACCGCATTTGCACAGCTCTTTTGTATAGAGAACCTTGTGTTAGCTGACCTGTCAGCGTACGATGAGGTGTGCAGACATCAGCCTCTCAAGCACTGTCTTTTTGTGTATTTGCCTTGGGCTAGGTCTGGTTGACACAGTGGATCCTACAGAAACAGTAGAGCAGTACCTAGTCTGGGGCCTTGCTGTGCTGGTCCCTACTGAGGGACAACACCGCGTTTCTGCAGGGGAACTCAAACACAGGGCATCAAAGACAAGTAAACACCTGAGCGAACCGAACCCAGTCACTTTTGTCACTCTGGGTGCAGACCTCGCTCCATGCTGCAGGCAGAAGCACACTGCAATTTTTCTCAGGTGTAAAGGACAGTGGCTGCAGGCTCAGGACATTTCACAGAGTCACAGAATCAACCGGGTTTGAAAAGAAAGACCTCAAAGATCATCAAGCCTGTCCACCTGCTACCCCAGGACTCCCAAGGCCACCACTAAACCACGTCACTGAGGGCCTCATCTACATGGTTTGTGAACACTTCCAGGGATGGTGACTCCACCACTGCCCTGGGCAGCCTGTTAAAATGCCTGAGCACCCTCTCTGTGAAGAAATTGTTCCTAATATCCAGTCTAAACCTGCCCAGGCACAGCTTGAGGCCGTTTCCTCTTGTCCTGTCACTTGTTACATGGGAGAAGAGACCAGCCACCTCTGCGCTCCATCCTCCTTTACATGAACTTGAATGTTTGCTATAGCTATTTATTAACCTTACACAGCACCGAGTACAGGCATTCACTGTGCCTGGGAGTGTGCATTGCAGACAGGAGGAAGTGCCTGAAGTTTGGGAACATCATGGGCATATATGAGTGGCATAGAAGGGACAGCACTGGGGAAGTGGTTTCCATTGCCACAGTAAAAGCAACATGAGCCTGAATAGAGAGTTTTCCATGCCTGCAATGGGGCGACAGCCAACGGATCCTCCTCCTACTACTAAACACCACGTGGCTACTCCTGGCAATCCGTAAAGAAACAACCGAGACACCTCTGGCTTCGGTCACAACTGGCCGAAATCCCAGCTATCTCAATGCTCCCTCTTTGTCCTAGACACCTGAGGAGCTTCAAGGGGCAGGAATTAATAATGGGATAAAGAAAAAACAGTGACTGATGGAGAAATCCCAGGGGAGAAGGGAAGCAGTGGAAAGACAGCATGGTCTGAAGAACAGGCTGTTGCTGGTGAAGGCGCATGTACTGACAGGCCAGGCTTCACTGCAGAAGAAAGAGTGACTGCTGCTCATTGGGTACAAACCGATGACTGCTCTGTCAAGTAATCCATGATCTCCTGAATTCTGCCTTTGTTCAGCAGTCCATTAGGGCAGCAGCAGATGATGAGTGGAATAACTTAGAGTGATTCCATTGGCAAACTATATAAAACTTCAACAGCAAAGATAGAATGTGCCTTTGTCCATAAATGATTATTAATCCACTTAAAATTAAAAACTACCCAAACACACAATTCTGATGATCCAAAACCTCTGTTAATAATTTCCGAGAGCACAGGGCACTGGCTGTTAGAGCATGGAGTTTATTATTTGCTGTTTCCATGAATAGCACAGTGTCAAGCTCTCGTTACAAATCTATCATGGTTTTATCTGCACTTACTCTGTCAGTATAAACAACGGCTTGAATACAAGTCAGCGCGGAGAAGTTTTTATCAGCGTGCTGGAAAGAGAAGATTGTCATGTGTTACTGTGACAGTGAAGCAGGTTGTTAATGTTTGCTTTCTCTGTGAAGCTCCTAATGATAGTTTATGCCTCATGGATCCGAATGCGCATTGGAAATGGGAATGTATGCTTTATTTCTTTATGAGCAGGAAACCTACAGATAACTCTTTTGGTTTGAAACATTGGCTCAGTCGTGCTCACAGTTTGATTAATAACAGCGGCAGCATATGGAGTGAAATAGAAATTAGAAATGATGGGAATGCAGGCAAGATCTTTCTAGGGAGTGTTCAGCCCGTTGGTTACCTTTGGAACTCCATCCCTAATGATCTGTAGGTTGTTTTTGCCAATAGCAGTTGCTACAGCCTCGCAGCGATTCCAGGCAACAAGCTTATTTATGTGATCGTTTTCGTGTGTTCCACAGCTGTGAAATTGTGGTTTTGTGCTAGGAAATACTGCATCAACAGAAATACCCCCAGTCTTTCACCCAGGAAGCATCCATAAGCAGTGGAAGGAGCAAGAAGCAGAGCTGGGGGCTGCAACAGGAACTGAAAAGCAAACTATTTTCTCTGTGTGAAGCCGGCCAAAATACCGAATGGGTGCCTAAAGACAGGAGGCTGCCATGCTGGGGTTGTGAGAGGGACAGCAGTGACACAGGAGGTGTCTGACCCTACTGCCCTCCTCCCGATGGCAAAGCGCTGAGCTCCTTGGCATAAACAACCTCTCCACTTGCAGAGAAACAGCAGCTTCCCAAATGCTGACCAGAGGGCTCATGCTCGCAGCTCAGAGTGAGGTGTCCTGAGCAGCAGCGATGAGCAGGGCCGAGCCAGCCAGGAGAAGGGAGTCTGTGGCAATAGCACATTAAAAAATGTTATGTTGCTTAAAAGCACGAAAGGCTGGAAATTGTGAACGCCGTCACACACAGAGATGACAAAGCTCAGTCCTCCCATACGCTGCTTATGTGAGTTAAAGCCTTCCTGCAGCTTCCTGCTGATTTGTGTTATTTGGGTCCTATCCAGAAAGAAGGAAAGGCCCAAGACAAATTCTTAACTACTTTACACTCTTTATTGCCTATTCCAAAGTCCAAGGCTTTTTGGCTCGTCTTCACTGTGTTTTGAACTAAGGCCTAATATCGGGGATAGTCTTTGTACTTAGGATTAGAAATCCAACAACTGATTCTGATGTTGTCTGTTTTCCTGAGCAAGTATTACAAGTTAGATAGTGAAGGGTACGGTACGTCCTGTGGTGACAGCTTTGTGTCAGATGGATCCTACCCCCGAGTGTACCTGTGGAAGCAGAGTCCACGTGGGTCTGACAAGCACACCTTGCTGCTTGTGGTGCCTGGAGGGAAAATGACAAGGGAGAAATCTGCCAACCCCAGCCAAGCTGCCCCTGCAGCCCTGGTGGGGGTGAGAGCCGCTGCTGGCCACGCTCTCCTCTCCTGGCTGGTTGCTCCAGGGAAGCAGCTTCAGACCCTCAGGCCACACAGCGCAGGAGTGCTCAGCCAGGAGCACAGCGGGGACGGGGATGGAAGGGCTGCAGATCACACAAGAGGTCAATGAACAATGACATTTGCCACAGAAAAGCATCCAGAATGCAGCTGCAATGTGCGAACTCCTTCATACCTCTTGGTTCCTCTGAACCAAGGAAAAGGAGCGTCTAGCCCTGGGCTCTGGTGCACAGCGCAGGCCGCCTCTGGGCCTACCCCGACCACGAACGGGCGCTGTAAAAATCTCCTCTCATAGAGAAACTTCCATCTTCTGCCTCATCTGCTCCAGCTCAAGGGCAGATTTAGATTCAGCTGGTGCTGCTTGAGGGGAGACTGAGATGAGATCTTAGGCAGAAGCTCTTCCCTGTGAGGGTGCTGAGGCTCTGGCACAGAGCACCCAGAGAAGCTGTGGCTGCCCCATCCCTGGCAGTGTTCAAGGCCAGGTTGGACAGGGCTTGGAGCAACCTGGTCTGGTGGCAGGTGTCCCTGCCCATGGCAGGGGGTTGGAAGTGGATGAGCTTTAAGGGCCCTTCCAACCCAAACTGTTCTGTGACCCTATGATTCTGCCCTGGAGATTACAAAGGATAATCCTCTCTCACGAGCGTGAAAAATCAAGAGGTGTCTGAAACCCTGCTGCATTTTCCCATGCAGCAGTGGAGCAGCCGCAGGGCCCATCAGAAGCAGAGCAACCGCTCTATGCCATGCTCAAACTGCTGTGAACGGCCTTTGGCCAGTCCCCACCTCCTCGCCATCTGTCCCCCTGCTCCATTCGTGCCCGGGTTCTGCTGGAGTATGAACCCAAAAAGCCTTAAGGTGGCAGCACCAGACAGCCCTCACGCCTGGTCCCCTGCGGCGCTGCCCGGGCCGCGGCCAGGCAGGGGCGGAAGGACCAAGGGCTGCGGGGCAGCGGTGACCCGAGCCTGCAGCGGAGCGGGCAGGGGAGGCTGCACCGAGAGGTCCGGGCTATGAGAAGCGGCGGTAAACTCCTTCACACCTCGCGGGTCAAGGTGAAGGTGGCGCACCAGCCTGAGGAGCGCCCCTGCTAGCAGGGGTGGAAAGCGGCCGCCGCCTGACGTGCTCCACGGTGTGCGTGGCCCAGGGTGTCCATCCTGCTCTCCTCAAGCAGACTAGGCTCGACTGAAATCAGGGAGAAGAGCTCTGGTCTCCAAAGCATCAGCCCGAGTGTCAGGTTTGGTAAAGAACACGAAAAAAGCAAGAGGGAGCTTCAATTAGAAGTAAGGCTTTGAAGATGAAGGCTTTTCCAAAGGTTTCCTGCAGGCAGTGGTCTGCACGCTCCTTTCCTCCTCTCTGAGGAGGGAGGGATCACAGCACAGTTCCCTGCAGGAGTGGGGTCCAGCTGCACCAAAGCCCTGCAGGTGTGCTGGATTTCAGGGTTAAACATTGATCCTTATAAGGGATCCATGCAGATTGGCTGCCCTGACTTGTGACACCAACATGAACTGCTGCATTTGCTATCAGGAGGGAGCCATGACAGAGAAGGCTGAGGTTCTTAATGACTTCTTTGCCTCAGTCTTCACCGGCAAATGCTCTGACCACACCACCCAAGTATTGGAAGGCAGACGCATGGACAGTGAGAATGAAGACCCTGGGCCCACTGTAGGAGAGGATCTGGTTCGAGACCATCTTAAGAACCTGAATGTATACAAGTCCATGGGACCGGATGAAATCCATCCGCGGGTCCTGAAGGAGCTGGCAAATGAAGTTGCTAAGCCACTGTCCATCATATTTGAAAAATCATGGCAGTCAGGTGAAGTTCCTGATGACTGGAAAAAGGGAAATATAACCCCTATTTTTAAGAAGGGGAAAATGGATGAATGGGGAATTACAGACCAGTCAGTCTCACCTCTGTGCCTGGCAAAATCTTGGAGGGGACTCTCCTGGAAGGCATGCTGAGGCACATGAAAACCAACAAGGTGCTTGGTGACAGCCAGCATGGCTTCACTAAGGGGAAATCCTGCCTAACCAATCTGGTGGCCTTCTATGAAGGGGCTACAGAACTGATGGACAGGGGTAGAGCAGTTGATGTCATCTACCTGGACTTGTGTAAAGCCTTTGACACTGTCTCCCATGACATCCTTGTCTCTAAGTTGGAGAGACATCAATTTGATAGGTGGACCACTCGGGGGATAAAGAACTGGCTGGATGGCCGCATGCAAAGAGTAGTGCTCAGTGGCTCAGTGTCCAGCTGGAGACCAGTAACGAGTGGTGTCCCTCAGGGATCGGTGTTGGGGCCGGTCTTGTTCAACATCTTTGTGGGTGACATGGACAGTGGGATTGAGGGCGCCCTCAGCAAGTTTGCCGATGACACCAAACTGTGTGGTTCGGTTGATACATTGGAGGGAAGGAATGCCATCCAGAGGGACCTTGACACGCTTGTGAGGTGGGCTGATGCCAACCTGATGAAGTTTAACCATGCCAAGTGCAAAGTCCTCCACCTGGGTCGGAGCAATGCCAGGCACAGCTACAGATTGGGCGGGGAGAAGATTCAGAGCAGCCCTGCAGAGAAGGACTTGGGGGTGTGGGTTGATGAAAAAATGAACATGAGCCGGCTGCAGTGTGCGCTTGCAGCCCAGAAAGCCAACCGTATCCTGGGCTGCATCAAAAGGAGCGTGACCAGCAGGTCGAGGGAGGTGATCCTGCCCCTCTACTCTGCTCTTGTGAGACCTCACTTGGAGTATTGTGTGCAGTTCTGGTGTCCTCAACATAAAAAGGACATGGAACTGTTGGAACGAGTCCAAAGGAGGGCCACGAGGATGATCAGGGGACTGGAGCACCTCCAGTATGAAGATAGGATGAGAAAATTGGGGCTGTTCAGCCTGCAGAAGAGAAGGCTGCGTGGAGACCTCATAGCAGCCTTCCAGTAGCTGAAGGGGGCCTATAGGGATGCTGGGGAGAGACTCTTCATGAGGGACTGTAGTGATAGGACAAGGGGTAACGGGTTCAAACTTAAACAGGGGAAGTTTAGATTGGATCTGAGGAAGAAATTCTTTACTGTGAGGGTGGTGAGGCCCTGGAATGGGTTGCCCAGGGAAGTGGTGAATGCTTCATCCCTGGCGGCGTTCAAGGTGGGGTTGGACATAGCCTTGGATGGCATGGTTTAGTGGGAGGTGTCCCTGCCCATGGCAGGGGGGGTTGGAACTAGATGATCTTGAGGTCCTTTCCAGCCCTAACTATTCTATGATTCTATGATTCTGTATTCTTCTCCAGGCTGCACGGGGACAGGCAGGAGGCCACTAACAACCTGCAGCAATGGGAACTGTGACTGGATAAAGGCGGAATTGCTGCTCCAGGGGAACGGCTCAGTGCAGGAAGGAGGGCACAGAGAAGGAGTGGAGGCTCCCCCTGAAGGTTTATCAAAACCTCACTGCCCAAAGCCTTGGGCAACCCAATGCAGCTCTGAGACTGGCCTTCACTGAGCCATGAGAGAGACCTGGAGAGATCCCATGCAGCCTGTTCTGCATGAAAGTTCATGTCTGTCCTTTTTGTGCCAGTCACGGCTGCTGGGCTGGGATTGCCGCTCACAGCCACAGTTTGAGTTCTTGTGTGACTCCTGACCTAGAGCATGTACACCTTTGATCGGTGGAGGTTTCTTCAGTTTTGGAAAAATAAAAAGCAAAGCTGAAGAAATATGGAATACATTTACTGATTCTATTAAAAAAAGAGGAAAACCCCCTGAATTCTGGGATGACTGAGCAGTCCCAATGGTGCAGACCCGTGACAGGCCAAAAACCCTATTGAGAAGTTGCTGAAGTGTAACAGCTCTGAAATAGCCACCAGTTACCAGGGGAGTAACCCCTGGGTGAGCCTGGAGGTGCTGGGGCTTTCTGTGTTGTCTGAGGAACAGAGAGCAGCTCTTGGTTGCACCTCAGGGTCAGAAAGAGGGCTGGGAGATGTGAGTTCCTGCATCCCAAATCCTTAGGGCTGTAATTGCAGAACACACTCCTCGAGTGATTCCAAGATGAGTTACAAAACCCAGGACAAGTTACCCGCAAGCCACACAGAATACACAACAGTAATGTAAAAGATGGAGGAATATAATGACAGTCTCGAGAAGACTCCCAAAATCAACAGGAACAAGGACAAAGATGTCTCAATCTGTTCCTGCCTGTTATGAACTCCCGGGTGCTTTTGGAATCACAGTGCCACAAGGCTGTTCAGAATGATGAGGGATACTTGTCACTCTGGCAATTACAACAGCCTGAGCTGCACAGGCAGCAGTGTAAATCAAGCTCAAATGCTTGCCCTCAGTTGAGGCAGAAGGGAAAATACAGGAGTTTGCAGTTTCTTTGCCTCCAACGTGAGCTGCTGTGTTGTGTGCCTGTTAGAAGCTTATTTCAAGGATGGGCACTTAGGAAGTAGTGGTCTGAAGGTACAAAGCCTGCTTGTTCAGCCTGGAGAACAGAAGGCTCAGGGGAGACCTTAGAGCAGCTTCTGGGGCTTAAAGGGGGCTACAAGAAACCTGGAGAGGAGCTTTTCACAAGGGCATAGTAACAGGACAAAGGGGAAAATGGCTTTAACCTGACAGAAGGCAGATTTAGATTAGACATTAGGAAGAAGTTATGAGTGTCTCACCACTATGAGGGTGCTGAGGCCCTGGCACAGGGTGCTCAGAGAAGCTGTGGCTGTCCCATCCCTGGCAGTGTTCAAGGCCAGGCTGGACGGGGCTTGGAGCAACCTGGTCTGGTGGAAGGTGTCCCTGCCCATGGCAGGGGGCTGGAACCGGATGAGCTTTGAGGTCCCTTCCAACTCAAACCAGTCTGTGATCCTGTGATTCTCACAGCAAGGAAGGATCTTATTCTTTCATGAACACCGCCTGTTTCCTTGTGCAGAGGCACAGTGCCTCATGGGAGACTTGGAATTGTGGCATTTAGGTGCCCCCTGACCTCATGACAGATGTCAGCTGTGGTATTTACCACTCCCACAAAGAGTCATGCAGTCTCTTTAATGACTATAAATGTTCAGTGCTCAATGAATATAATATAAAGCAGTTTTTTCTCAGCTACTGAACCCTGTACTCACAGATTTCCAGACATAGGCATACACTTACAAATCAAAAAGGTAAGAACATATATTCCTAAACTCCACAAATCGGTATATCCTTAATGCACCTCGTGAAGAAAAGAGTAGGTCAGGAGAGAGCTGTTGCAAATAGGCAGATAGAAAGGCTGTTCGGACAAGCGCCAGACTGGTCCTTCCTCTTGCACTGTAAAGGACAAGAAAGGAAAGCTCCACCAGACGCTTCACTGAACACTGGACTGCAGACCGGGGAGGGTGGTTTGGGTTTTTGATCAGCTACTCTCAAAGTGCAAGTAACTCCAATAAGTGCTAAAAACAAGGGGCAAATCTCTCCCTCTGCGGACATAAAGGTTGCACAGACTTCAGGTGCAGCTCTTTCAGTTAGCTCAAATGAAACCCCAGCAAATTGACATCAACGTCTGCATTGCATGGTTTCTGTGGTTGCTGTTGACTGGAGGTAGAAAACCAAGATGATGTATGTGTGCTTTGAAGAGGAACCAACCAACCCCGGTGACCTGGCCAACATCTCCCTTTTAAGTACAATGGAGACTATTCTCTATTTGGAACAACCACTTGGATGCAAAAAGGTTGTTTTACGTTAAAGAGCTGATCTCAGGGCTTGTTGCTCTGTAGTCTAATAAATGGCAAAGGATGAGTTTAGTATGGGACCTACCCAGACTGTTCTTCCAAACCTCACACACATGCAGCTTCATACAGAACAGAGCAGCAGGAGCAGCCACCTCCGCTAGTGAGAAAACCAGGCCTTCGGGTGCCTTTCTGGTGCTGTCACGTCCCCTCCTCTCATGTTTTAGCAAGAACAAGCCTCAAGAACAAACCTTCTTCTAGTGACCTGTCATTTCTTCGTGGCTCCTACAAACAAGCAGGTCTCTCTTTTCTCACCTTTCCTTATTTGTGAGGAACTTTGGCCCATAAAGCCGTAGTCTGACCCTCATCTTGGGGCTGAACCCATCAAATGCAAGCAATGGGCAGCACTTCAGGCCAATGGGGCATGCTCCAAAGCAGAATTTGTCTCAGTCACTGTCAGTCTGCAGTCACTGTTGCCAATTATTAAGGATTGGCATTATTTTGGTGATTTCTAATTTGTTCATTTTCTGATTTGTTCATCTTCTAGACTGCAACAATTCCACACAGTCCAAAAGGATGCACCTTCTTTCCCCCTTCTTCGGAAGCAACAAACTACAATGCTTGCTAAGTCGATCTTTTACATTTGCCATAAGGAGTGCTTAAATTTCTGCTGTAACAGCACCTTTTCCAAGTCTTTTGTGTTTCTGTGGCAATGTGCTGCTGCTGTTTTCAGTAAAAATGAGCTGTGTGGCTGAAGTAGGCCATGACGACTGCAGCCATTAATGCCTTCTTTAAGGCTGCAAATGCCCACTTCCACCCCACGGCTCTGGAAGCTGTTTCTTCTCCCAGCACAATTTCCTGCCCTGTGAAGCTGAGAACGTTCCACACTTGGAGCAGAATCGAACATGAAAAATCCGGAAACCTGCTTAGTCTAAAGATTGGTCCGTTCCTTATGGCCTCTGCTTTTGGTTGCTGGAAGTATCTGCACCAACGGTGTTCCACCAGCTTTGCTCATTTTCTCGCAGAGCACAGCTCTCTGGTTTCATTTCCAAATGGTCACTTATAGCTTTGCCATCTATCACCTGTACAGGTAGCAGCAATTCCTCCTCAGGTGTTCAAGCCACCCCAGGGACAGGACACCAGCTGAACAGACTGCAACATCCATTTATATACGGCAACCTCCTCATCTTCGCTTCCAAAACAGTACACACATTACAAGCCCCAGAAGCGTTACATTAAATCACAGTCTTTGTTCTGCTTACGCACACGGTCTTTTCTTGCCTCTTTTGAGATCCATTTCCACCTGCCAATTCCTAATCCCATTTTCATCACACAGCACTGAACACTAATTTGTCTGTATTTCTTTTTTCTGTATTTCTTAAGCTACAAATGGGAACAAGTACAAGTGGGATTTGTCTTACTCGTAAGGTACTTCAACACCAGCTGATGAAAAAGTACATGAGAAGCAGATATTGTTATGCCCCATAATCTAGCTCAAGTGTCTATCCAACATCCAAGTATCATTCCAACATCCCCAAAATAATGTCCTCAAAATAATCTGCAACGTGTAAGAATTCCATGATCCACCTTTCTTCTGAGAGGAAAACACAGCTCAGGTGCAGGAACCCAGGTGGAATTCAAGTTTTCCTAATACGAATGCTACAAAATGTACAGACTTTTCCCTTTACAATACAATCCTTAGACATGGTGACACTGCTCTGACAGAGCGGCTTCAGCTCACAGGACTCTCACTGAAAGATGTGGTACTGAAAAGAAGTAATTTCAGTAAACCCCAGAAAAACAATGTCATGATATAGCTCCAGGCCAGGGTCACCGACCTCCAACCCTCCTGCACAGGAGGTCTGCTATGGGCTAGGAGAGTTTATCATTCAAATTATTTGGGTGGGACATAACTCTCTCTAGGGCTGCTAAGAATTACCAGCATTTCTCTAAAGAGAGCCAGTAAGGTTGAGGACCTGAAACCATAGCATTAAATCTGAGTGAAGCAATTCTAGAGGAGGAGGAAGAAAGGGAAGCAATCTTGGCTCTCAATATAGCCCCACGGAAGAAGCCAGCAAACAAGCAACGCTTTTCCCCTAATTCAGGCTCCCTCCTGTAGAGCTACTAACTAGGATACTTAGCAAATTAAACCCTACATAAAGACTCTGTAAGCAGCACCCTGTTCACTTTTCAGCTGGATGACGAAGCAAACTTTCTGCATCTGACCAAAAGTATAGGCAGAGTAAAAAATTAAACACATATAATGACAGCAGCTATTTCACTGACCTATACACCATAAAGAAAACCTCATTCTTTCTTTTACAGCTTTAAGTTATAATTTCCAGCTGAATAGTGCAGGCCGCTTTGGGAGTGAGGTAGGGTGCAGGGTGTCTGCATGGAGGTGACTTTTCAGTCATACGCATTAGCCAAACTCTCTTTGGCATGCAGCAGTGCCATAAAGAAAGTAGTGGAGTTAGTTGTCCCCCACAATGTTCTAGGAATTACTTGTGCCTCTTCTTTTATTGACTGAATTGTCTGACTCACAATATACTGCTGTAGCTCTACCTAAAAAACCCCAAAACTCAAACTAAACCAAACAACAAAACCCCCCCAACCTGTTTGTTAGAAATATTCCACAGCCAACAGGAATCTGATCCCGTTTCACAAGAGGATTTCTAACCCAAAACTCCGATTGTAACTACACCTCCAAATTCTCACATGGAAGTCAGCAGAGCCACACAATATTTGCTGCATCTTTGTATATTCTACACCTGTAAGTCCCTAGATGACCTGTACTCTTTCTGGTTTTCCACAACTTTTAACCACTAAAAGGAAATTCAGACCAACGATGATTTATTCATCCTCAACCATCGAGATACCCTGTTCCACTTGCAAAGGTCTGATACTTGAACTTAACTTTCTACATTTCTAGAGGCCTGCTTCTTCCAGTCATTCCGGTAAGCCAGGGACAAGGTCAAAACAATTTTGTGCCCCTCTACCAAGCATTTCTATCATGTACAGGACAACCACTGCGTTAAAGATGGGAGAGGTAATTCCTGATGTAGTAACACTGTTATTAGGCATGATGATGTAGAAAGTTTATAGCTGAGCCCCAAAATGCTCTCCCTGTAAATGTCACAGTTTAGAGGTATTATCTTCCCTCACACACGTTCTTATGTACATTACAGTTGATACTGTGCATTGAACAGCCAGAATTCCAGAGCTGTCATTTCGTTGCCCATATCTTGACAAACTACTTTAAAAAATGCACGCCCCACCAACAATGTTCCTTCAGCTTGCACTAGCTGGACTCCACAAACCAGATGCACAACATTCTTTGGCAGACGCTTTGCCATGAACCCCTTAGCATTCTTTTATTTCAACACCATTCTGGACCATCAGTTTGCTTTGGTCTAAGACTTATTCAAAAGGTTCAAGAACATCACAACCCCAGGTAAAATCCCACTCATACCAAGGTGACACTCAGGGAGGATGGCCACCACCTTCTGCAGTGACAGCTGAGCCTGCTTTCTCCTGTGCTGCACAATCTTACTCACTGTAAGCTCCACAGTAGTCTATGCCTTGGCATTCCAAGGGTAGATTTCACACGTAGTTGAAATCCATGATCAGTGTATCAACCAGCAGCTCCTGGAATCAAGATATGCTGGCTGTACACATCCCAGGGCTGCTGTCAGTTCCTGTGGGATGAGTTCCCTCATCCTTGTCTCCAGTCGAACACCGATGAGCTCGTAAGACATCCTTTGCAAGTTGAATCCATTACATATCCTTTATGGAAAAGCATGGGTTTTTTTCTTTGACCTTGTTCAGCAGTGCTGGCTCACTCAGATTAGTTGTAGAGCTTCCTTTTCAAATGGCAACCATGCACTTCAGAAACACCATTAAACCATCACACACATTCCCCAGCAAACCAGTGCAATTCTTTTTCCTCAGAGATCCTGATGGGAGTCAGACAGTGTGGAGAAACTTGAAAAATAAGCTCCCTTATCCGAAGTCTCATTAGTTCATTCCTCATCCAAACAGGTAATTCCCAAGCGGCTGGCAGGCCACACATTTTCTTCTTTACACAATATCCATGTTTTAACTTTCTGCCGCAGGTAATTTCTGCTCCGCAAACTAAATTAGCCAAGATTTCCAAACCTTTCAAGTCCGAGGTATCCATAGTATCAAGCTACTAATCGCTTTTGCAGGACGGAGCTGGCAAACATTTTGTACGACGGCTTTCAGAATCCACTCAGGCACTTCATATCTTCTGAGCCAAAAGAAATTCTTTCCAACTGGATTTTATGAGTGCTCTGGGCCGTTTCCAGGTTCTTCTAAGAAGCCATTACACATTGTTTAGATTCCTCCTGCCTTGGTTTCAGGGAACCATGGCAGCTTTGGTTTCTGTGAAGACTGGACCAACACAGACAACTTGAAACACCCCTCTCTATTAAAGCACACCCCTTACCTCTGACAACAGCGCTGACGACAGGCTAAGCAGCAGCTGATTTGAACCTTAAAGCACACCCCAGTGACAAATACTTCTCATAGAGCCAAGTGTGGTGTTTCACAGACCACCACAACAGAACAATTGCCATGTGCACCCACAAAGCTGCTCCAAGCCTCCCTCCCAGCTACCCAAACCCCTTCCCCAACTGCGTGACACCACCCTGAAGAGCCAAAAGGAACAAACTGAGTGGTTTCACCACAGGGCCCTCTGCTGTGGTAGTACCACAACGTGGACTTCTTCACCAACATACATCAGTGTGATAACAGTGACTCTTTTTTCTTTTCCAGAACAGGTAGAATAGAACAGACACTAGCAAAAAAAAAAAAACCAATTTTTATTCAGTTGAAAAGAAGTCATTTACTCAATCACATTAACTATGCTAAAAATGATTTTTTTCTGACTACACCAGCAGTTAAATATTTTCAGCACCAATTCAGGACACATTAGTGACATTTATCACAACAGGTCTATTTCTTAATGTAGAAGGACATACTAACTCAAGTAGCTGCTACTGGGAAAGCTGTAAGCAGAAGACTGCCCTTTCTTTCCAAATACTTGTCAGTGAGAGTAGCAACTGCCAGAAATAAATAAACGCCAAATTATCTCCCAAATCTTTAAATTGATCTTTAAAAATAGAGTTAAAATAGATATCTTAATATGAGCTATCATAGATTTTATCTTTTATGTGCTGAATACTCCAAAATGCGAGTAGCTGAGCAAGCATCCAGCACATAACTTTAAAATAGTTCTTCCCTCCCCACAATATCAACCCCATTCTTTTATCCAAGTCATGCTGGTTAGATCCCTATCTCTAGTGACTTCCCAGTAAACACCACGCTGTTTGGTATCACTAGGATAGGCTACCATCCTACGAGTGAAAGAAGTCAGTAACTTGGTGAAATACCACCAACTTGACATGAACAAAATTCATCCAGTCATTGGCTCTTTATCTCTGAACATCAAACAATTCCTAAGCTTTAGTTCTGAGAAGCTTTTGTGGTCCTCCTCTTGCTAGGCCAGTTCAGAAGGTCATCACTGAAGGCAGGACTGATGAAGGCAAAGAAACCAAAAAGCAGCAGATAGTACTGTCTCTCTGTCCTTTGAAACAAACCAAGTTCGCACAAAATAAAAGGAGACAAGGTTAAAATGAAGTTTATTAGTTTTTTTGGTTTTTTTAAGCTTTTTTTATATAAAACTGTTTGTGAAACAGCTATTTTTTTTCCCATGGCAGAGTGACCCCTGAAAGATGCACTAACCCCTTTCTTAAGGCCTTAACAAGGAAAAAAAAAATCAGGATTTTGTTGTAGTTCCTTACAAACCCAAATGGTTTAAAATTACATAATTTACAAAAAAAACCACCACCCCAAACCAAACCACCACCCCAAGTAACCATATAGTGTAGGCTGTTACACTGACATTCCCTCTTCCTTCCTCAGGAAAAGCAAAACGTAAATAAGAGAAGGGCTAAGTGGATTTTCTGATCAGTTTGAAGACACACGGACTCCAAGAACATTCAGACTTCCTTTCCAGCTCCCCCACCTGGCAGGTAAACTGTATCTGCCTTTCACCTGCCTTCAAAACCGAAGGCAGTGCTGTGCAATGATTTGGGAGTGCGTGTTGCTGCCACAAAGGGCAGATACCCCTTCCGACTGTGTGGTACAGACGTTCCCACACAAACAAGGTGTACGGGATCTAGCAAGTAGCAGCTATCTCTTACTTCATGAGTCTCATGACCCAAGAGTGTTCAGATGTTTTAATAGTGTTTCCCAAAAACGATAACCTCCCTACCCTGCATACGCAGGTACTGACACCCCATCACCTGCAACCATCCAAGCCTTCTTCCCAAACCCTACCATTTATCGTGCTCTTATTTGCCTTTTGAAGTTGAACTTCCTTGGATGTTGTGAGAAAGCAAGCAAGAGGAAGGGAGACAAGTCCTATCTGGAGTATTCCCAGTTCTGCTCTTCTTTCCCACAAAATGTTAGGCTCCATAAGCCTAGCTTTGATTTTGGATTTAGTATTTACTTTAGCTACAGTTTTCTTTTTTAATTTATATGGGGTTTTGGTAATTTTAATCAAAAGCATCAAAAGGGATATAGCGCACCTTTCATTTAAAACAAAGTCTTTGAAGACTAAAAAATAGATCTTTATATATATATATATATATATATATATTTATCCCTCCCTCTTTAATTCCCCCCCACCTGTTTCCTTTTTCCCCCCTCCCCTTCCCACTGTCACTATGGAGATTGTGTCCATGGAAACAGCTGGTTCAGACTCCTTGGTCAGATTCTGTGATGTCCTCAGTCTTGAGTGTGATGTAAGAGTTTATGAAGGAAGTGCTGGCATTGGCAGGCACGTCGAGAGGGGGCATGGCTGCACAGTGGGAGAGATTCCATTCAGTCACGAATGTCCACCACTTTTTATCTCAACAGCCTAACCTGAAAAACAAAGCGAAACAGTAATATTGGAATGGGTCCTTCCCTCTGGTTGCCAACACCCCCTCCCCAGCTTTGGAAAAACTCACTCAGCAGCCTACTGCTGCAGTAGCTCCAAGAGCTCTTTAGTTCTGTGGGCTGAAAACGGGTGCAAGCACCACGGTGTGCAGTTTGCAAAAGCAAATCCATGTGATAAAAAGAAAAAATAAGACTTGGTTTAGCAACCAGCAGAAAACTAAGTAAGCTCAGTTCTGGAGGAGGCCCAGGATGACAGGACAATCTGTGCCACTACAGTGGCATAGCACTCCTATGGAACAGCTACCTTTGGCAGCCGGAAAGGAGCTCGGTCACCTCATTCATGTTTCCTCCTCATCTTGACTATGAAAACTGGAAACGGAGGAGCCACACATGTCCAAATGCAATGACAGCTTCTGGGATGCCACTCCTTAGGGACTGGACCCAAAACTGTTTTCATGCAGATCATCAAGCTACCATCTGACACCAGTTTTCAGTGAACATGCAGCAGACAGTGAAATCATGTCAGTCCAGCTGCAGGAACCAAATCTGGGAAATACCTGGATTTCACAAGCTAAAGGCGAAGCTGCAGTTAAACTAATTGGAGCACTGGTAACATTGTTGGGTTCTTGTCATTTTAATGTTGGGGGTTTTTGTTCCAATTGCCAGATCACAGTGGTGTCAGCAGTTCAGGGAAGGACCAAGTTTGTGATGTCTTTCAAGGCAAATGCGGGAGCGTCCAAGTGTTTAGCATGCTCATTCTCCTGGCCAGAAACTCTCAGAGGCGAGAAAATGAACGTCAGGAGTTAGCTAAGTCGGTGGAGGCTCAGCTCAAAAGAGAAACTGCAGACAAAGTCAACATTTCACTTCTGTAAGATACGGCTCTTACTCATAAATCTGCACAGCCGAGAAAGCAAAGCTTGAAACAATATACTCCTTTCTTCCCTTCTCCCACAGCACAAGTAAGCCCAGAAGCAATTTGTTTATTTAGTAAGGTTACTTACTTTGATATAACTTAGATAAATCCCTCCTCACCAGCTAGTGAGCTTGGGAAAAGGAAAAAAGCTCTCAACATAAGTGACACATATGGAAAGCAGTTAACGGCATTAGAGGTGTGCCTGGAAACGAAGTAACACCCATGTTCATTCATAGCTGACAATTAAACTCCCGGAACCCTAACTAAGTGGGATACAGAAGTCAATGCTGTTCTGATTATCAGCACACCAATTAGATTACATCCCAGCAAGCCTACCTCTTGGCTGCAAATATCTCCTCATACAGGGGTGCCAGGCTAAGAGCAAAGAGTCAGGCAAGTAAGTATGAGAGGGGTAAGCCATGGAGCTACAGCTAAAGAGGAAAGCAGGGAGGTTCCTAGAGAGTTCAGGCAGCTGACCTTTGTGGTATTCATTACTGTGCAACTGTGAGCCCTCGCTGAAGGAGTGTCAAGGCCGTGTTGCTGTCTCTGGCTCCCGTACAACTGCAGCTTGCCCATGCCTGGAATCGGTCCAGAGCATTAGGCACTGGCTCAGAGAGGAAATAGGCTCAACACACAGAGAGTCCTTCCCCGTTCCTGGACAAGATCCAGAGCACCAGACTCACTCACACAGTCACTCCTCAGATCTGGATCTGATCCAAATGTTCTAGAGGCAACTGGCTCAGGGAGAGAGAAGCAACAGAGATAGAATACACTGACTTGCCTGGATGTTATCCAACATGCAGGATTTTTCTTAACTTGCTGGGCCTAGGCGTGAACCAGGAATAGACCAACCCAATAACCTAACAGCTGAGTGCCCATTCTATCTTACACTAAGGCCAGCAGAAAGGCAGCTCCTGCACCACCAGGACTGCTACAGGATTCCCCTGAACTTCTTACTGCAGCAATGCCACAACGTATTTAACTTTTTAACAAGCAGATCGTTTGGATTTACGTGGTTTTTATCTTGGGATGCAAGGCCAGGTTGGAGAAATTACTTTTTAAGACACATTCAGCATCAAAAAGGGGAGCCTAAATAAGATCCGCAGATAAAAACTGATTGAGGCAAAAGGGAATTTGGAAAGAAGTGATGTCTCAGGGAGAATTCTAGAGCACACAGTGAATATGGTACAGAGATTCCACAGTCGGCAAGGTCTTAAG
The DNA here is from genome assembly GCA_039720435.1 of Amazona ochrocephala. Lineage (NCBI taxonomy): Eukaryota > Metazoa > Chordata > Aves > Psittaciformes > Psittacidae > Amazona > Amazona ochrocephala. The sequence goes on from CM077880.1 coordinate 82,591,346, forward strand.
CCAATACAGTCCTATGATACATCAAAAAAGAGTTAGCACTGGAAAATAATGCAGGAAACAAAGCTGTGTAAAGGTCTCTGGGACACAGTAATGTTCACCGGTGCCTCAAGGAAATGGCCCAAAAAATCACCACTGAGAAAACTTCTCTAGCATTAAACAGTTGTAACAGACACGTTGTCTGTGAGGCCACCATCCTGTTGTACCATTATGAATTATATTGCCTTTTACACTCCAAGGAAAAGGCAAAAGCTTAAAAGAATCCCAATGACCTTTACCATGGAAGGAAAAAGTTACTCAAATAATGAACATGAAATACTGTTTGCATGGTAACTGTTCTAACAACACTCCACAGCCAAGAAAGACTGCTGCTAAAAATGAAAAGTCACAGAACACAGCAGAGCTAAACTAAGTCAGCTGTCAGTCTACAAAGTGTTTATATGACATGCTGTCTTCTGCTACTGCACTAAAAAAACCCCAGAATTCTCTGATTAATCTCTCATCCTTCACAGAAAACACCATTAAAAGCACTTCACAATTACTTAACTTGAGAAACAGGTTAAGATCTCAGGGTAAGGGAGGTGCCTGGGGGGCAAGGGAATGGCAGTGAGGGTAAGGAACTGTTACAATCAGCTCAGAGAACAGGCATGAAAGAGCACCTTCACCTGCATGATTGCAAGAAAGCGAGAGAAGCAACTAGCTTGAGTGAGAAATGCAACTGAGCAGTGAAATGAAGGCAAGAGACCTTCTTGGGCTGCAGTTTATGGGAAAGGGTGTCAGCAAGAGTTAATCCGAAACCAGACACCTCACCTAGACCTCCCCATTGCCATCAAATGACAATGCACTCGGTGGAAGTGAAATAAGAAATCCCAGCCTCATCCCATTCCCTGGGTGCTAACTGCCACCTCTGTGCTGCTCCCTCCTTGTGCCAGGATATCTGCCCAGCCACACAGCGAACCAGATTAGGAAAATGACCCAGCTCAGTTGCTAACATGACTAAATGCAGCTTGAGACAAACTGAATTCCCCACCATACAGTTCACACATGGGCTGTATGAATGCTGTGACAAAGGAGAAGGCAGGAAAGAAGGGCAGTGGGGGAGCTGGGGTGTGAGAGCAAAACCACTGTTTTCCACAGCGGTGCTGACTTACAGCACGTACAGCGCACACTGGGTCCAGACCAAAGGAGGGTGAAGGACCAGAGTAAACGCTACAAACATAGAAAACTGGGGCCAACTGTGGATATAGTTCTACCTTCTACCACCCATGTCTGTTTGCGAAACAGAGGAAAATGACAGTCCAAAGGGAATGTAAACGGCTCCTGACAAGATTAATGTACTTATCCCCATATTTACATTTCCACAAGACAGGGGATTGGAGATTACAATAATCTTGAACTCATCAGTATTCTTACATGTGAAATTCAAGATACTTTGATGCATTTATTTATATGAAAGCTTACTATTAACTACTCTGAGACTTACGGTAAAAACCCCTTCAGATCCTTGTGGACATGATCATAGCAATATGAAAAGAGATTTCTGCCAACTGTTTAGCTGAGAGTGTAATCAGCCAGCTGTTACCAGCTAACAAGATTTGCCTTTCACTTCTAAACAGAAGGAATTACTCCGCAAACACAAAAAAAGTAAAGTCACTGCCTGAACAGAATGGTAGCAGGAAAAACCCAACCAAACAAAAACCCACTTATTGCAAGTTCTCTGAACGTACACAAAAGCACCTTGATTTCTGACAGATACGGGGAAGGTATTGGAGGTAAGGAGCCACAGAAGGCGGCAGGTGGAAACTGGAAACTCTCCCCAACTCACCTGTGCTTGCTTTTATTTCCATTCCCAGGAGTACACTTCCCCCCTCACCCCCGCTCCGACTGCTCTGTGCTGAGGCTGCCTTTCACCATCTTGTTCTGCAAGGAGGGAAGAGAGCAAGGAAGGAGGGGCTGACGAACCAGCAAGCCAAAAGGAGGAGGAAAAAGAAAATGAGGGAGAAAAGGAAGACAGGGGGAGGGAAAGTGAACATATAGAGAGTGAGAGAGAGAAAGAGAAGTCAGTATTGGAGCCAGACAGATTTTTCAGACAGAGTTTTCCCTGTGACAAAAGCAGGCAATTCTGAAAAAGTAAAGAGTTTGGGATAAGAAAGCTTGGTTAATTGTAAGAAACACAGAATTTAACACAAAAAGGTAGAACAAGCTGAGAAACATCACTTAAAATTGCCCCACAGATGGTTTAAAACAATCTAAGACTGCAGTGTCCCCAAAAGGTGAGGTACCCCATCCCCTTTAAATCCTACTCAGTGCCTTGGCTTCCTTATCAGTTCTGTTGCACCAGCACTTGATGGGGTGCAGACACACAGCTAGCTGGATTTGTGAGAGGAAGCTAACCCTTCAAAAGATGATTAGTTTTCAGACAGCGTTTTCCCTCTGATAAAAGCTGCTATTTTGCAAAAGTAGCACATTCAGGACATGGATGGTTGAAGCATCAATGCTGACAGAAGGAAATGGGAAAGCTCACTGGGGAGTATGGGGAAAGGCAGGACCAGTCCCTCTGGACTTAGCTTGCTTATGCCTGAAGTGTCAAGCGCAGTTAATGAGGCAAGAAGCACCTTTGCTCTCCAGGAGCCACTTATTATGATGAGGTGTATTTACTGATGTGAGGCATGGACTGAAAAAAGGTAAGAGGCACTATACCAGGGGACTTACTTATATTGTATTTATGAAGTTAGTTCTTCCACCCATTAACTACAGAAGTATGAGGTATCAGACAGCTACGAATTAGCTACTAATGTTTAACTGGCATTACCTAAAAGCATAGTTTTAAATGGTCTAGTCTTTCTTCCTCTCAATTGCTCATATCATGCAAAAAAACAATGCAATTTCTTCTCCAGTCTTTCTAGAGCAATAGCTTTCAACCTTCCTGTTACTGCCTTGCAACTGCCACTTCCAGCCACTACAATGGGAGGAGCAGGGTGACCCTACATTCTGCCCTGCAGAAGGATCTGGAACAAACCAGCAATGATCAGTGAACTGCAGGACAAGGGCAGAGTCACAGCCAAGGCAAAGAAAACTCTGCTTGACTTCAAATAAAGGAGTCATGTCTTTACTGAGCAAAAGCCAACAAACTTCAGTGTCAAAGAAAGGCTGCTGGTGTTGAATTCCATTGCGACGCAACACAGAAAATGATCTGCAGTGGGACAGTTTTGAATGAAGTTCAAAATTTTATTGCCTCATGAAGTACTTTTATCAATTTAATTGGCAGTTTTCCCCCTCCCGCTCCCAAGATTACTTTGGAAATCGATGTGCCTGCTCAGTATCTTCTTCGGAGGCTGGAGTCTGTCGTTTCCTTCCGAGGTTCAAGCACCATAGCTGTAAGGACATATACAGCAGCACTGACCCAAGCTAGCTATGAAAAGCTTAACACTACGTTTCCCTGCAATACTTCAGGCAATAGGCAGCAAAAATAAAACAGCCTTCAAAGACATAACCTTCCTATTCTCTTTAGTCAAGTATCCAAATTTGCACACTTAGGTAGTTGCATTCCACAGTAAGGGGAGCTCACCCTTCCCATTTTTCCTTGGCAAGACCTGCAGGTTCGTGTAGCATTAATGCATCGATTTAAGCCTGCTGTACACTTTTAACATTATTCCTCAATTGTACAGCATAATTTATTTCTTTTACATGACGAAAAGTAGGCCAGCTCTGGATAACAGCCTGAATGCCCCCAGAAACTTCCAGCACATTTTAAATACGTGGGTGTAAATACATCATATTGTGGTAGAACATTCAAAAAGGAACATGAGACTAATTCTTACACGTTCACAAAAGACAGATTAAAGATAATCTGTGAAGACAAAAGACCACCAGATGTCAGTCTAATTCTAGGCAGAGAAGAGATCTGCAGAAAAGACCTAACTGGGGACTAATCCCTGCTATAAAGAAACACCACTCTTCCCTATTATCACTTACTTTCCAGCATAAGCCATCCGCACTCTTGCACAAGTCCTGTTGTAACCGACTGGTCACAAAAATGGACATTTTCTCAATACTCTGAGCATTTAAAACCAATGGAGAGTTTTAAGCTATCCACAGCCTCCCAGAGAGATATTCTCCCTCATGGGCTGGGAGCCATATTCCCAGCACTGTATCACATTGCTTATATGTGCAAGAGAGTATGTACTGTCTGCCTTGTCTCCTCTTTCCTTATGGACAGAGCAACTGCAGTCCAGCTCTTAGCACCACTGTGTTGGCAGGCTCCAGGAACACTCGATAAAGCATGGCCGAGCCCTAGGCAGAAGCAGCATGCTGAAAACAAGGATGGGACTTCTGAAGAGTCTAAGATCTACAGGACAACTAAACAGATATGTTGAAGGCTGAGTGGTAAGTCTAGTTACTACCAACAGACTAGAACGAGGTGCTTCAGGTTCATCACTACATTGGTTCATGACGTAGCCCACGTGTTTCTAAAAGATGGTTAAAACTTTTCCACGAACCATTTTAATTCCTCTTTGCATCATCAGTAAATCCAAGGAGAAAAACTACCACCAGTTTCAGTGTAGCACTCAAAGAGAAACAGTGAGCAACGTACTGATTCTATCACAGAAGGCAGGAGATGAAGCCAGGTTTTCTAAAGAGTCATTAATGATCTAAAGAACAACTGAACAGATTATACAAAAACTTAATTTATCTTCTTAAATTCTCTGTATTCTTCTCAAGTTGATGTTTGCCCCCAGAATATACTACAGCACACTTCACAGAAGAACTGATCTAAAGCATCTGTGACTACAGATGTATCCAGGTATAAAATTACTAATCCAAGTTTAGACACCAGAAGAGGGCAGTAAAAAAATAGTCCTAATGCAGGAGAAGATTCTTACCTTGTGCTTGGGGCACCTCACTGAGAAATTCTCTTCGTTTAGTAAACAATCTAAAGGAGGAGAAGAAGGCAATTTATTAGTTTTTTAATAAAACGCAACTTGAATAATACATCACATGTTAATCCTGCCTCACAGGTATGTATTTTTCATTCCAAGATCTCTTGAAGGAATGCTGTCTTATTAGCAGGTTCATCTCTTCCACCCCCGCAGTTTTAGCAAATAAAATTACTAAACACCTCAAGTGACAATGTTGCATGGATTACCAAGACAAGTTCAAGCATCCCCAGTCTCCCTGATACTCTGCATGGAGTAAAAATCACAACAGCAAGTCTACAAATCCTGTATCCCAACCCCTTTCAGCTATTCGAGCCTTCCTTGCTACAGCACAAGAAAGATGCATTTATCCAATCTGAACAGATAATCCCTGCTCCATACTCCATAGGCAAATCGTTGCCTTTCATGCTTATCCCACAGGCCCGCAACATCAAAGGGAGAAGGGGTGTAGGTCACTAGGTATGGGCGTTTACAGCAGTTTCTTTGCAATCCCAAATCCTGGTGATCAGTTTATGCTTTGATACTATGTCTAGTAGTCAGGTCACTCACGCTGCTCTTGGATCCGCTTCCGTGACTTGTATATATGAAGTTTCTATGATCTAAGTAGTAGTTTAATTAATGATTTAAACCTATTAGGGACAGCAGGGTGCCTACATAGAACTGCTTATTTAGGAACAAATTAAGCAATACTATCATTTGAGAGCATTTCTTTAGTGGCATTGCCACTGTAAAGTGCTGCTTCTCCCTCCCAAATTATGTCTCCAATGGATGTCAAGTAGGTGGCTCCTGAAACCTCAGTGCTATGCCCACACCAGGAGCACCACAGGCCAGTTCTCTGCCTTCCATTTGTGGCTTCAGACACCCTGTATTCAGCCTCACAGCCAAGTGAAAAAGCAGCATTCTCCTGACAGAGTTCAGCTCCCTACCCTGGACACCCTGCACAGCTCTCAACCAGCCCAAAGTTCTGACACTGTTCTTTCCAAGTGCCCCGTGGACCAAAAGCAAGCTGGCCAAACACTATCGGTGCATCAGTAGGACGGAGCACTGTCACCACCTCAGTGCAACCAACACCACTGAGAATTCTGAAAGGTGGCTGTGACCTCCTGCCTGCTCCAACCTACCCAAATAGCTAGCAAGTGAAGAAGCACAATGGTAAATAAAACGTGCTAATTTAAAAAGCTCTTAAGTATGCCGCATAACCAGTGCTACCTGCTGTTTCAATCTGCTGGAAGAGTTTAACAGACAGCAGGAGACTACAACTAAAGCTTCAGGGAAAAGCTTTCTAGACACCCAAGCTTTGGCAGAGCATCCCTCTGCTATGAAACGCTTCTGTTACAACATGAATGCCTCTGGCCTGAATCAAAGGGAAACAGCATGCAATGGGCTAAGATACTTGAGAGATTTTAGCAAAGGTGAGTAAAACCCTTAATCCTGCCACAGATAACAATTTCAAATGTAGTATTAGCAAACAACAGGGAATAAATAAAATATTGCCTCATTATAAGGGCGGGAATTGTACATTTAGACTGCAGCATGAATTATCACTGCATAATACAGCAATCATCACAAATATACAGAGCAATCATCAAAAACACACAGTATGTTAGAACAGGATGGAGTTTTCTTCCTTCTTGGAAACCTATCATTGGTAATGAATGCACTTCTCTAGCTAGTACATCAGAAAGGAAGACTGTACCATGATCAGGAAGAACTGTCAGAAACCTCATACCTCATGCCTGATCTGCATATGGAGCTCAATTTCTTACTGAGGATGTCATTTTTGTTGCAGATACAAACACCAGATCCAATTAATAGGAATCTTTTTGTTTCTATTAAGGGACAACTATGAAAAATTTCATCAGCTCACTGTAGAAAATCAGCTGAATACCAATAAGGCAAAAATTGTTCATCATTACAAAGCTGGCCTGCATTTCAGTTAGCAGTTCCAAGTACTTTATATCACAGATTACAATTCATCATGAAGTCACAAGACACATAGCTATGATCAGCTCATTGTGGCAGAAAGGGAGAAAGAACCAAGACTTGCCCTTGTTTGTACAGATTTTTCTCCATAAAGTAGTCAGGGAAGAGCTAAACCATTTTTAATAGAAGCAATTATTCTTCTGTAAGCTTTACACTTGGTCTCACCCTCTGTGGTCTGCCTGCTACTCATCCTTAACAATACTTGGGAAGACACAGGATTTCTGTTCTCTGAAAATTCACCCTATTTTTCTGCTAGTCTTTTCCTAATTTACAGTCAAAAACCTTTTGTATGTGAAACTGCCTACGATCCATGTTGTGGAGACAAGTGTGCTGCAGCAACCAGGATCCGACTCCAGGTGGGGAGGAACAAGCAGAGGGAGAGGATATAAAATTTCAGAAAACAAAGATCCTGTTTCCATGGAGACATCCCTAGGACTAAGTTATCTTGAGACATCAGAGGCTCTTCATAAATTTGGACAGACGAACGCCAAACACAGACAACGTTAACTGCAGTCATTTCCATATAAAAATTACTTAAGTGGCACTACTGATCTTGATTTTCACACAAATGGCTAAGAGGAGTTCAGCTCCCTTGCTCTCTATATTGCCGAAGAGTACTTTCTATGAAAGGACATTAAAAGGAAGGCTGAATTAGGCTATATAGAAACATCCATATGTACGAACTGGCAGCTTATGAAGCCACGCGCGTTGCATAGCAGGCAATTAGCAACAGCGGTGCAAAACCTGGCTCCTCACAAGGGTGCGACTGGAAACCAAGCACAGTCACAGAAGCTGGAGCCCAGGTCACACCGCAGGGCCAGCCTTCAGCACTGCAAGTAACTGAAGCCCTTTCCAGATATTCCACCCTCCAGACCTTTACAGAAAATTTAGTGCCCTTCCGAAGAGGCACAGTAACTGACAGGGTACTAACTTCTAACTCACACCAATGCAGAGGTAAAAAGACACTTCAGCTCATAATGCAACTACCTAGCAGCACAATATGCATACTCCATCCCAGCTGAGGCATGGTCACTTCCAGAGATGTCACCGTCAAACACCAAGTGTTTAGGACTTGATGTACCCTAAAAAACACTCCAGTAAGTGTTTTCTGATATCTTTTTAAAGATACAAAACCACTCATATATATTCCAAAAGCTCAAAAGCCCTTGCAAATGTTAACACAGACTTGAGGATTCAGAAGGGATCTGTTTCAGGATCTCAATAAACCAAGATGGCACCATCCATCAAAGCAGGATGGCCAACTTCAAATGAAACTACCACAGAACCTAAAGAACTTGAGAAATATTTGTATCTGATTCACTACAGAAAGACAGCAGCACTGCATAATAGGTAACAGGGGTTTATAGGTAGACAGCAGGCTAAGGAAAAAGAGAAGAAAGCTGATATGCTTCTCAAGAAAGCCTACATTTTTTGCTTGGGCACAGCCAAACCCCAAGTCCTATTCCATACAGCATATTTCTTTTATACAGATTTATTGGAAGAACGGCTATAGATTAAGACTGCTTGGTTACACCCACAGATACACCCAACAGCAAACAAGCTCTTTTACTGTTGCACCATCAGGCTGAAACTTTGCATGCTGAGAATCTACTTCAAGGTGGGCTCTTTCATTTGTTTTGGTTGAAAACTTCATCTGAAGCAGCCTAACAATTTTCTTGAGACTCTTTCTCAGGGAAAAGGTTATTCTGCCCATGTTAAACTTCTCTAGAAAGTTCTAGCATACCCTGCTTTTCAGCAGGACCTCAGCTCTCAGGCATGTCCTTGCCAGCTTACCACAAAAATCAGTAAACCTCTTTGAAAGGAGCAATGGGGATTTTAATCTGCACATCTTCAGGTGAGGCTTCCTAAACTTTTAGTAGTTAGATCCTTCAAAAAATCCTCCAAATATACTTTTTTTGGGGGTGAGCAGGTCTTTCCTGCAAATGAGCCTCTGGCCTCAGACTCAGGCACCCGACCCAAAAGCACTGCAGCTGTTGGGGGACACTGCTAAGGCCAAGATAGGCAGAAGAAGTGAGAAAGGCAGTCTGGAACTAGAAAAAGAGTGGAGGCTAGCAGGATGAGGAGACCAGTGCTAGTAGAAGTTAGGAGCAGGGAATTAAGGATGAGTGTGCCACAAGGATTCAGCCAGAACACTGGAGACTAAGAACTAGTGGGATAAGGCACAGAATGGTGAAACAGAGGAGATCGAGCGCAATATACAAGAACAAACAGGAAGTATCAGGGTTAAGTGTGACAAATGGCTAAGTTAGGGGAACCAAATGGGAATAAAAAGCCCAGAGCAGAAAAAACCTCAGGAGCTAGAAGCAAGAAAGGAGAGAAGCAGGTGATGCAAGAGCAGAGAGGAGGACACCAGAATGACAGCTAGAAATCTGGGCAAAGGAAAAGTTAGAATGGAGTAGGGAGAATTGTGTCTTACAAAAGAAAAAGGAATAAGGAATTTGAGAAGAGGAACCTGAGACCAACTAGATAAAGAGCTTGTGGCTGGTATAAAGAGCCAGAGTGGAGAAAGTATCACACGCATCCAGACTGAAGACAAAGAAACAGAAAGGAAGATGTAAAAAGAAACAAAGAGAAGTTTTTGTTCTCACTAACTCCTACTCTTCCTGGAGAGAAACCAGAGATTCACCAGTTTTACCAACTCTCCCCCTATTATTTAAGTATGTTTGCGAAACTCATAGTCCAAGTATCCCATCTCCATGCAGCTCTTGCAATCTATTACTGCCGTATTACTCAAAGGAGGAAAATTAGCTTAGAATGGTGCACTCTGACAGATGGCCACATGACAACATGATGTCTCATAACAAAATTACAAGAAAATGAAGTAAGCACAGCCTTGGAACATGAACACAAAAAGCTACTCTAAGAAAAAAAACAAACCTCAAAGGCTGCAAAGTCAAGACAAATGGAAGGAAAAGCCAATTAACATAGCCCTCTTCTGTTTATTATAGGTAGACATACTATATTACATTTAATACGGTGAAAATAGTATGATTGTGTACTATTTCTTGCAGAGGACACTGCCTCTTCCGTGCATGACAGAACTGCTCTTGGGAATCAGTCATGATTGTTCAGTATATTTGTCACCTGGAGAATCCTACTGCATTTGCTGAAGTGGAGTAGAGTTAATGAGGAAGGTATATCTGAAGAAACAGGACAATATCTTAATTTTGATACCTGTATTTATAACACGGAAAATGCAGTATACTGTATCTAGTAACAAGAATTCATATTAAGCACCCCAAACTATCGGGAACATTCCCTACCATTTTTTTCCTGGTAATATAAAGGGTAGGTCACAAACCAGAAACAAATTACTAAACACAATATGAATGCAAATCTGACAATTCTGTCCCTCAAAAGTATAAAAAAAAAGGCTGTTGATGTTCATAAAACTCTTAGGCATGACAGAGATGAGCGTCACAGAAAATTTCACAGTTCTGCTTTCAGAACTGAGATGGACCCATACACAGCAAGTAAAATACAGAATCAGTGAGGACAACGTATGCTCATGAATGAGTACTCTTCCATCCTACAGGTGAGGTAGGGCCTTATGGAAAAAGACGTCAGTCTTTAAGTAATTACTGTTTTATAAGGTACATTCATAAGAGACCAAAATCACACTTACATGGACACCCTCATTTGTAGCGTTTTTTGATTGTGTGATTTTTGCAACCCAAATAATATTTAACACCTTACTGCATGTAAAATCAAGCATTCTCTATGTGGTACTAGTAGCATTCCACTGCAATATTAACTTAATTAAAAGCATTTCTATTAGAATAAAACGAGGTGCTCCAATAGGGTGGGATTTCACAGCAAGAGGTGCGATGCAGTCATTCAGAAATGAGCATACCTACTTCAAATACTATAAACACTTGGAAAACAGCATAAAATAGCTGGTGAAAGAAGTGGGCTGCTGTGGAATTGGGATAACAATCAGGAAGCTTGCAATTATTTGCCAGTCTGGAGTTGTAATCTTGAATCTTTACTGCTTGCTATCAAACTACGTATTGAATGACGGAAGTGAGTTACAGAGGACTGGAACAGTAGGATATTATTCATTCTATGCTGGCAGGTTTTTTTAACCTAAGAATAAAGTTTATCTCCATTGAACCGCTTTCACTGCTGCACACAAAATGACAGCTCACAACCCCAGGCCAGGGAGAATACCATCCAAACCATTAGCTTGTTCAATAATGAAAACTGGATCTACTCAAGAGACTGGCTGAAAAGTTTCTAAGGAGGGAGAAGGAAGGTTGTGCTGCAAGTGTCACTGATGATTCCACAAACCCTTTGCACTTGAAATCATTACTATGACTATCCACAGGACTGTAAACCTGAAAGAGCAGGCACCTTTCTGGTCACTTGCACCCTTTTAACAAAGGGTTTCTAATTTTTGCAAGCAAAGAGTGGTCAGTTCTCATATTCTTGCCAAATATGAGTCACTGTAGCTGCATTCCCCCAAAGCAGGCTTTTTCCAGCACTTCCAGGCAGATTCTTTTTCATTACAAGTTCCATCTTGTCCCAATGTGTTATTTATCTGATGCCATTTCTCACCATTTATATTACTATATCTTCATGGTAGGTGAAAAACTGAGAGGGAATAAAATTTGTAAAGTACTTGAGAATTAGTTTGTTTCTTGTGGTTTTGAATAAACACGAAATACAGTTAGCAAGCCATCTGTTCTTACCTGCATCGATGGCACATGGGTAATGGTATCGGAAGGAGCAGCCTTTGATGTAGCAGCCTAAGGTGGCTCCCGATTCCTGGCAATGGGAACATTTCTGAAAGGGAAACCAAGAAATGGCAATGAAGACTGCAACCATCTTTCCAAATATGTTTCCAGATATTTTCCTGGGAACTTTAGTTAAACCCCATTCCAGCACAAATTTCCCATGTATCACAACGTTAGAACTGTATCTTTCAACACCATATGACTAAAGGCCTTTTGAATAGGTAATAATATGAGCTCTTTCAAACGATGAACTTCTCAGGTGTACTAACCAGGCAAGAGATACCAAACCTTCAAACCAACCATAAAGAACTCGAACCACTTCTCAAATCTATTTTTCTGGCCCTTGTTTCAGTACCTGACAATGACATCAGTGTTAAAATTGGAAGGAGCTTTTCTTGAACCTACAGCAGCTTTAAAAATGAGAATTAGCATGACAAAGAATGATTTAGGAGACACCATTAGTGTAAAAGTAATTTGGTTACATCATTTTCATTATCACTAAGCAGCCCAAAAAGATCAAGGCTAAGTTGAACATTTTTTCAGAGGTGATTAAAAAAGGTTTATCTGGAGCAGAAGATGCCATCAAGGAGAAAATAGCTCACCGTCACAGAAATGGCACATCTCCAAAAGAAACGCCGGCAATACTACAAGGATGCTCATACATTTATTGTCAAAGTCGTTAAGACTCATCTGACGTCCATGTTCAATTTTCATTACTTAAATCCCATTATCTCAACTGGTCAATGGCGTATTTAACCATATTAACAGTGAGATGTGAATGCAACAGAATGAAAGCCACTCACCCATTTACTTCATCCTGAATGACTTAAGGAATGACCTATGGAAGCTGGCCTATAGTGCATCTCGTTTAGACAGCAATTTTATTTCTTGAAGGTATACAGTAAGGGACTTTCATTAACTAATCTAAGATTCTGATGAAAACTGATTTCTGACAGGTTGACACTTTTCTAAAAAGAAAACAAGCCACATCTGGTAGAATGCACCAAAGGCAAAGAGGCTGCTACTGTTTAAAAATTAAAATGCAAATAGACTGTTATGAGGGGGGAAAAAAAAAGATGACCTACAGTAACTTCAGAGTCACACACAGAAATTTTGGTTGTGCTGATAAACACAACTAAAAACACAAACAAGGCCTTGTATAGCTAGTACAATTCACCTTGAATTCAGGTTAAGAGACGTTGCCTTTGGTCACAGACTACGCACAGATAGATGATGACATGATCTAAACCCTCCTTTTCTTATTGGGAAAGCTAGTATCAAACTCTGTGTGCAGTATTAACACTATCCGCAAGTGACACCTGCACATCACACAGAACAGATGCGCTCAAACCAGCAGTGCAAACCTGGCACTGGACAAAACATGGTCTTTTACCATACAGGGAGATGGCCACATCATGCCAGACCACACTTCTTCACATCCCCAGTGAACATACATGCTGCAGTGGAGGTCTGCAGAATAGATGTGGCCAAAGATAACAGCCACAGCGAAGATCCTCCTCTGCGCAGTAATCTGGGCTTTGATTACACTATCTCAAAAACCACTGAGAATATCTGACAGTTACTGCTTTTCCTACCCTTCTGTGCTATGCAGAGATGACTACACTTTGTATTTAAATCACCGAATGAGGATGAAAGCAAAACTAGCTCCAGCAGTAAACCAGGCGGCCTCCTTCAAATCAAAGCAGATGCAACTAACAGAAAAGCTTGTGAGGCGTCAGTTCTCATGACACCTACAACTGCAGCCTTGAATACTGCCTTCTCTTTTTGGTTATGCCAAAGCATTGAGAGCCTGATCTCCCATGCTCCCTACTTAAACTGTGTCCATCTTCTAAGCAGAGAATGCGTACCATGACAAACTACTGCGGTATTCATGATGTAAGGAAAGTGTCCCTGAGGCCTAGAAAGGGACACTCAAGCAGCTTGCTTTTGCCTGTCAGAATATGAATGCTAGTTTCCAAAGATAAAAAACCCCATCTAAACCAATATTTTAATGAACACCAAAATGTATGGACCCCTAGCCAAACTGCAATGTAATTCTCCTTCTCATGGGAGTAAAACCAAGTTTCATGCGTAGAAAAGTATCTCTTCCTGGCTACGAAGTCAACCCTGGAAGAATATTATGTACTGGCAACAGTCTTAGATTCACCTATGCCAAATATTCACAAAGTGCAGCTTGAGGAGTTCTGAACCAGAGCTCTTTACCTGTACACTTTATTCTTTTAGATGTGGCTGACTGAGATTAATTATTCCAACAGGACAGAACCCAAATTGTCTATTCTTTTTGATGACAGTTATGAATATCTAGGTTTCTTCCTCAGAGGCATTCTGTCCTCCCCACTTTATCTGGTCTTTGAAGTACCACCACACTGTTGCAACAGAAGAGGCCATTCTTCCCAGGAACACTGTGTCCTGTACAGAGCAGTCAATAAAGCCATAAGAACTACAGCAGCAGAGATTAAACTGCAGCTGTGTAAAATATTTCTTAACACTAAAAAGGCATGTCTTAGAAGAGCGTTCTGTGTGATACAACTGAAAATAAGACGACAAAATTTTTGATACTTTTCCAAATGTTAATTCAGTCTTTGAACTTATTCTTTGCTCAGCCTAGCACGGTTCATCGTGCTATTCTGAAACTTGAAGCAGAAACACGACAGGCATTTTGAACGATTTCAAATATGCCTATGGCACTCAGCTGAGAGAATGGGTACCAAATACTTTCAAATCGGTTGCAGTTAGGGCTGATTAGACAGTAAAAGCGAGTAGTTAAAATGCCGGAGATTAAGCATCAAACCTTCATTTCCCTTTTTTTAGCCTGCCAGACCAACCAGATTATTACCAAGGTTACCTGCAGCTACGCCCACAACAGCAATTCCCCAGCCACTACTACACCATTGACTGCTCAAGGCAGAGATCATCTGCTGCTGCTGGCTCCCCTGCTGCTGAACAAGTCTCCATTCTGGCAGATGCTTCTGCTTTTCACAAGTCACTGACAGTCTAATGGCCCCATTTCTTCTACCTCCTGGGACCCCCGACCATCTGCTTCTTTCAGGGGAAGCTGAGGGAACCACATACACAATAACGACTCTCTTCTTTCGAGTTCTTCCTTCTTGACGCAGTACAGCGACTGAACAAAGCAGACACCCTACAAAGCTGCATGGTTCTAAACCAATTTACGAGTCTATCATTAAATCTTTGAAAGAGACTATCATCAAGCAATGCCACATGGTTTCCAAATATACCCAGGTGTTTCTAGAAAGACGGAATAAAGTGATTACAAAATGTCTGGACGATCTCAGTCTGCTTTTGCAAGACATCACTGCTGTGCTTTAAAAGATAAAACTATGCACAGATCCTGCTGGTACTTTCTATGGCTTTGGTAAGAACCCTTATCTTACGCATTTATGTTTCAAAACAGAACAAAAATTACACCACAATGAGAAAACATTCTAAAGACAAAATGAAATCGTGGAACTTCATACAGGAAACGTGTGAATTGGGCTTAATGACCACTAATTGTTCTCTTTGGTTCATGAGCAAATTTGCACCCAAACTCCACCGTCCTGCAGCCATTCACCAGCAGATGGTAGCAGCCTGCTTGTCACTTGTAAAGGAATTATAGCATTCTTAGCCAGAGAAACAGCACTCAGGCTCTCATGGGAAGAGAAATTCCTTTTGCTCAGTAAGCAGCCTGCTTAACCTCCCCTGCTTAAAAGAGCTGAAGGCTGGTACTTGGAGTGTGTTCCCAATGGGATGTGCCAATGGATAGTAATCATTGCCAGGCATCTAATCGACTCCTGGCTTAAATTAAAAAAGAGAAAAAAAAGAAAAAAGAAAAAAAAAAGTGGGGGGTGGGGGGGAAAGACCATACAGCAGAGATTGATTCGGAGGTCCTATCTCCACTATTCATCTCTGGCCACAAGGCACATATATCTCACTTAGAATAGGCTGGAGAGACTGAAAAGTGCCATTTAGAAGAGACACTCCATCCCTTGAACTAAATTATCAATAGCATTAAAGCCAGATACATTGTCTCTACCTCTCCACGCTATTAGCAGCCCATTTCTTCCTTGCAACAGCTCATCATTCTCTGTCGACCGAAATGAAGTAACACCCAACCTGGAGGCCTGAACAGTTGGGGGAAAGCTACCACAGTGACAGCAGAGCTGCTCTGATTCATTCCAAATGCTAAACCATCCACTAGTTCCATTTCTTTTGCTTCAAGGTTGTGTTTTTTTTTCCCCTGCCATTTGTATCCCTGCATTTCTACAGAAGTAAACTCTGCAGAAAGCACACTGCTCTAAACATAATAAATAGAGATGTGGATTTTGGATTTGGTTTTCTCTTTTGCCTCCCTCAGATTTGTATCCAACTAGGTGCTGGAACACAAACGTGTCCTGAGCTACCTACCTTCCTCCTCCCAGTCAAGCACGAGCTCTCATACTTATGAAAAGAAGTGCCCCAAGCTGCTCATGTAAAATACACACACCTTAACTTTCCTCCTTGGCTGTACATTGACAAGAGATGATGCCTGTGTAGGTGTACTGGAATGCCACAGTGGACAGGGTTTTGCTGGTGGGAGGATGGGAGCTGCCAAACTAGCCCTTCTGACATATTCTGTGCAGCAGCAGGATCAGTTGGTGAGAAGCAGAAATTAACTCCTCCTGCCTAACAGCAATATAAGGTGCTTTCAGGTGATTCCTTCACTATCTTTTTGGTGGAACAACTACAATAGCAGTTTAAGCAAGGACATTCATGATAGATGCAACCATATTTTCTACATGTCTATAACCTGGAGAGTCTTTCAATGCTGATCGGTTGCTTCTTCCAGCTTGCACACCTACACCCCACACTCAGGCCTCATTCTAACTTCCTCGCTTCCAAGCACCAGTTTTCCTTTTGCTTTATGTTTTCTTCCCTTTTCCCTTCACTTTTTAGGCACCTCCTTGGTTTTCCCCTTCTCGCACACCAGTGTCAAGAATGCACAAACAGAAGAAAATGGAAAGCAACTACTAAAGGTTACTAAAAAAAGGCAAGCAAAAAAATGAAATACATGTGGCATTAATTATACAGGTATAAGTCTTCACTTCACATGTTATATGCATTTTTCATACTCTCTCCTTCATCTGTTTAAATTATAAGCTTTTAGGAAAATAATTGCTTCTGCATAATTGCACTGCACAAATGCAGATGTAAGATAATAAGGATTTCAGAGTCAGCTGCAATATTAGGAAGGAGGGCCTTCTGACTATTTCTGGTTAAGCAGTTGGCAGGCTAGGCAGAGGCTCAGCTTTAATATCCAGGCGAAAGGGCAACAGAAGCAGCAGGCAGCCACATTCTCTTTCCTGGAAAGCGGGATGCAGAGACAGCTTACTGCAACTAGCTACAAGGAAAGCTAAAACCAAAAACATTTGGACTGTTTGCTGCAGGAGAAAACAATAACTGATTCTTTTGGAAGACTGCTGCGGAAAAGGATTGAGATGAACAAGAGCAGGCTGAGCAGACATTTTTAGGAAGCAGGAGACAAAAACAGTGCTGCTGCTCTGCTATGCAGATACCGGTTCATGAAAAAACTTGCTTATGTGACTGGGGCTAGAGACAACAACCAGTGCTGAAGGATGCAGAATGATGAGTTTCCATTTCCTGTCAAACAACTGAAGTTCTCCAAAAAACAGGCGCAGAATACCAGAGAAAAACACAAACCCCACAATTAAAAAGATAAAAATCCTTTAAACTTGCATTATTATAAGGGACCTCTTGCCAACGATGATACACTCCTGCAGCAAGCAAATAAAGTAATAATAAAGGAAAACAGTCACTGAAGTAAAATCGGGCAGCTATCTTCAAGCTAAGAAACTAAGGCTGAATTTAGATTCCAAGATTTCAGCAAACAGACGAATCAATGATCTGGAAGATGCTATACTAATAAAGCTGCATTAGGAACCACAGTAAAAAGTCAGAACTGCAGTGCTGCACAGGCTGCTGAAGCACAAAGGGAAGCTGCAGCTCAAAATGGATGGCATGGAAAAAAAATAAAAACCCACAGGAACTGAAAAATGTCTTAAAAAAGGGAAATCCTATTCAATACACACAAAACTGATTAAAGTACAACAGAAGCGCTTGAAATGAAAAACAGAGCATTCCATTTCCCTCGACTCGAAAGAGAAAGAAAGAGAGAAAATAAGAACAGAAATAAACTGTTTGTTTTGACAAGGAATGGTTTGCCAGCAGAAATTTCTAAGGTCTTATGCAGACATGTAAGCTATTCAGCTGTACTTATCGAGACCCTCAAAGAGCAGGGGGAACAGTAAGGTGTGTGAAGTCTGTGAAATTACCCAAGGTAAGTCAGATCTCAAACTGGTGGTAAACAGCTGCAAAAACATCTCACGATCCTTGATAACCGCCTCATAAAATGGAGATGAAAATTAACGTTGTTAAGTGCAAAGTGATACATATGGGGGAAAGATTTTTACCTATGCACACACATGATGACAGACTCTAAATCAGCTTTTATTAATCATGGGAAGGTATCAGTAGTCATCCTGGACAAAACCATCATGCAGAAACATGACAGCCAGAACATAAGAAGTTATTAGGAAAACAAATCAATAATGAAACCCAAATCTTCATTATGTCTATCTGCTACTGTCGTAGCACCCTGACATCTTAATATGGTGTGTGGTTCTGGTCACCCTATTAATAAAGGATCACAGATCAGAAAAATCCTCAAACAGACTGCGGAGATAACATAAAGAGCTTCCATAAGAGAAAAAAACAAGTATTTTGGAAAAGAGGTAACTGCAGGGGGACTGAGATCTACAAAATCAAATATAGTGGGCATCAGAGAATGATTCTTGGCCATTTCCAAGAAGGAAGTGTAAATAACAGGTTTAAATTTAAGATAAATCAGCTTACTTCCCCCCCCCCCCCCCGACAAATAATTAAACTAAGAAAGTCATCACCAAAGAACACTGCACTGGCAAAAAGACAAGTGAGTTCAAAACCAGATTAAACAAATTCATCAAGGATAGGTATGCCACCACCAGTTAAACACAGCGATGCAAAAGAGAGACTAAAGCTGTGATTGCTGAAAGGAGGGAGAAAATACGGAAGCAGCACTCTGTACATGCCTGGTTTACTACACATCTCCAAAGGTAAGTGCTCCTGGCCACTGCTGGAGGCAGGACACCAGAACAAAACACTTTTGCACCTGCCTGGAATGGCAGTTGTTTTGTAGTCCAAGATATTTGATTGTGAAATTCCACACTGAACAACAAAAAACACCCCATGATTATTAAAAACAGTGTAGGCACCCAGGAATTACAGTGTCACATTATAAGTTTTTAAGCCTCTTCAGTCTTACCTCCAGAACAGGAAGGCTGAGCTGAACTGTAACACCATATCAAAGAGCTGAAATCTGATCTAAGCAATAAATTCATATTCATTACGCCATACCAGCCTAAGTGTTTCACTCACTTGGTGGAGTGATCAAAGGCTTAAATGTGTATGAACATACTCTAGGAGACAAGACTGGTGAAAAGCTGAAAAAGTCATGGAGGATGATGAACCATCCCTGCCTCTCGCACAACGGAAGGAGAAATAAACCTAATAAGGACATAATAACGAAATAAGGACAAAGCATATCTGAAACAGATTATAGGTTTGATATTTCAGGAGTAAACTGATGTTAACTCAAACCTATTTAGCAAAATTAACTAAACCCAGAAACTATAAATGGTCATGAAAAAGCATGCCTAATTTCAAATTAAGCAGGCTAATGAGTACACACCTTTGTAGCCATTTCATATTTTCTAAAGGATGTTAAAGCAATACATAGACTACCAAGTCCAAGAAGACAAGAAATGTGTAAATCTTGTTTCCTTTGATGACAGAGAGCCATCCTGAATGAGAGAATGATTTCAGACAACCACTTAGATGTATATGGATTTGAATTTGCTAAAGTACGCAAGCCTAGCAGAAAAAAAAAAAAACCACAGTTTATGTTATCTTGGCTATTCATTCGGGGGATTAAATGTGCAACAATAAGTGCAATTTAGTTACCAAAAGGTCTGAAAGGTAGAAGAACAGAAGAAAAGAGGAAAAAGAAATTCAAATTTTCCAGCAGTGATTATGTGACAAGGACATACAGAGTTGTGGGAACAGAAGAGTTGACAAGAGAGAGCACTCACTCCACTTGGGTTTTGTGCCGGTAATAGATTTCTTTCCTGACCATCTTATGTACTGATTACAGAAAATATCCAAATATACAGTGAATTTCCATTTAGCACAAGGTCTACTAAGCGCAGTATAAAACAATAGCATGTGGTTGCCTTAAAACAAAGCAAATCGCCACTATAAGGGAAGAGGGTTTGGATAAATCAGATAATTACCAAAAGCTTCCCCTGTAAAAGCAGTACCTTTGAATATCAATGATTACACTGACAAAAAAGGATAAAACTGACATAAACAAGTAAATACAAACAATTCCAGGAATTTGCTTTCAAGAAGCTAACTGCATGATGGAACCAGTTTTTCTCTGGTCAAAGGAAAAAAAATGAGATGATGCTTATTACCTCCTCAAGGAAAATAAAGGTCTAGTTCATTAAGGACACAATCACTATGTTATTAGTGGCAGTGGATTCAACAGAAGCAAAACTTTTGTAAAGCTTAAAAAAGAAAAGGAAATGCTTTTGAGCAAAGTGAACAGTAAATGTAAGAGATTTTTACAAGATACCAAATACCCACACAACCTGGCAGGAAAAAGGGTGCAGCACAAATCCACCCAGCCGGCAACTCAAATACTTGTAAGACTGAGCAGAAATAAACCATTTGTCATTATTTATACTAATCTGTGCAAGCCCTTGCCATAAACAAGAGCCCCACTGTGCAAGACACTTTGGTAATACAGAACAAAGCACTGGTGGATGCAAAGGGATGGAACAGGAATAGTGGGACTGAGCCAGCAGCATTAGGTAGTCCATCACAGCAGCAGGCTAAGCATATCCAATTGTTCAGCAGAAATCCCAGACAAGAAAGGCTTTGAAGAAATGCGTGAAGGAAAACAAAGGTAAACATGCAGGGTGTTGAAAGTGAGACACTTCATTTAGGAAATTATAAAATTAGCCAGGATGCACTGAGGGGAAGCAGATCGTAAGTTCTTGAAACTCAAAGAAAAAGCAGCAGGATGAAGGCACATAAAATAATGATGAATAACTTATATCTGAGCATAAGAAAAGAGGAAGTCAGCAGATTAATGTGAAATAAGCAGGCATTTGAAAATGATAGTTTAGAAAAAAATGTTTGTAACAGCATTCCAAATGGACGGTTGCTCATTAATAAAAACATCAATTCCGAAATTAAGGTCTAAAGAGCTGCTCCTATTGCACAATCAAACTATAGCCCACTGCAGGCAAGGACAGGTGAAAAAGGTACAATGCCAATCTTACTAGAAAATGATCAACTAGAGAAAAGGTAGCAAATAAATATACTACTGAATACTGTTAAAAAGAGAAGGATGAGAAGACAACAGCTCCTCCAGAAGGCTGCTGAAGCAATAGTAGAGCAGAGCTATAATAAGGAGTAGCAAATCGCACACAAGTATTCCTGAGGTCACCGGCGGCGGTTGCTACAACCCAGGAAAAGAAGCCACAGACGAGCAACAACCGTAGATGAAATTAACCCAAGAGAAGAGGCAAAGGTGCAAGGCTTGCAGAAGGAGAAACGCCTGAGAGTCAGTACAACTCTCTTTAGCGATAAGTTGTCAAGTAACACATCAGTGTTACAAAGAAAATTGTAAAGAAGATAGAAGCTCATGGACTACAGCAATAAATAATCACAATTGAGGAACACTAAACAAATCAGTAACACGCATTGATGAAATTATCTCCTATACAGAGGTGCTGTATGTAAAATAATGTTTGCTGGCCAAAAATCTGAATGGGTTTAAAGAGGAATATGTTTTTGCACTACTCAATAATCATCAGGGACAAACCCTACAAACCATAATGACACATGTGCTGCCTAAACTGCCCATTACAATAATAGCTACTTCTCATGAATTCTAACTGAATTTATTCAAAAATATCTAGGGTCAGGAGGCTTGCCAGAGGCACATGACCCAGGAAAACTTTGTATGAGCTAGCAGCAGTTCAGAAGCAGCAGCAAATATAAATAGCAGCAGAAGTCCAAGGCTGGATGGCATTCCAGCTGGATATTACAAAGCCGCTGAGGCAGCGTCAGTAGTTTCCTTAAAGGACAGACTTAATGCTGTTCTCCTGGGGGAAGAACTTCCTCCGACAAAGGATTAAGGAGCTGTCTGGTTCTCTGAAGGGAAAATACTTCACGAAGATCTCTTGCGCTCAGAACACTGCTGAATCATGGTAAAAGCAATAATATCTGACTATTTGCAAGCCAGATCTTCAGTTTTTATAAATCCAGATCAGTCTATACTAATATAAAAAGGACCGCTATGAGCCAGAGACAACTACAAATACGTCGCTGTGCAAGATCAAAGGGAAATTTCAATCTTCTTTCCACCTGAGGCAGAAACTGAAGGAGACAGCCATTTTCGTGTTGTTTTTCATTTCTTTTACACAGACACACCCTCTTCTCACTTCTTATTCCTCCACCTTCTGGAGGCTGAAGCCTAAAGAGTGTAAGTCAGCACTAAAGTCTTTGTCAGACAGTTTCAGAGACTCAGAACAGAAAATTCTTCTTCTGGCATTGCTGTTGAAGTCCATTTGTCCAGAAAACTGAATTTATTGGTAACTATCCAGTTACCCCAGGAACTGCCTCTGAAGATTTCTGCTTAGGGGAACAGTACTATGTGGTACCACTAAAGAATCCTTATTCTCTCCAACGATAATGTGTGACATTTCAAAGTAGGAATAATTAAATTAAAGGAGTTAAGACTGCACTAAAACCTTGTAGAATGGTTTTATGTACCTATAATGTGCATACTGGATTTTTTCTGATCTAACCTGAACAATTCTCTGATGCCTAGATAAAAAAAAAACCTGCTTGTTTTTCTGGAAAGCATCGGTTATGCACTGTGTCACCTTTGAAATTTCAGTGATAAAATTTAACTTGAAGAGTTATTCTCCCAGAAAACACCTAGCAAACTTAATAATGAATGTACATATGGTACCAGTACATTCAAGTTAGGATCTTCAGCATTTTAGCTTTCTACCAGAAAGCAGAAAGCCAACATCAGATGAACACCTTCTGTGGACCTGAGTCTAAATGATACATGAACAAATTTTAACTTAGCTTCCTCCCATTATATCTACGCAATTAAAACAGGCAACCTTGTATCAGCTCCTTCATCTTCTCACTGAAGAAGATCTGATAACTTAAAAGCATACTGTACTTTCAATTCTCAAAGCACCCTACAAATTTGTCTTAATGGTCACAAAATAAGTGGCTTTAACACCTACTTTACAGATTAAATGTCTTGTCAAAGGCCACATAGGAAATTTTTGATAGCACAGACACAAAAGTCTGAAGAGTTCACAGCTCTCAAACCTGAGCTCAAGTACATGAAGTTGCCTTTCCCTCCCATTCCCACCCCTTCTTTTTCCCCCGCTTTTAAGTTTCCCACTGAGCAGCAGCGTCCTTCAGAGAAAGTCCCCATTTCAAGAGATTCATGTCAGGACACCCTCCTCCTTTCCATTCCTTAGTAGTAAGCCTTTTATGAAGATGGACAGTCTCCTTTAATCATCAATAACTTTCTGAAACTTAGCAAGCGTGAGCTCTCAGTAAGAATAAAGGAGTCAGAGGTGCAAGAAAAGCTGCAATTAACAGCAATACAGTGCAAAGTACCAACAAACCCACATTTTGTTAAATGATAACCCATGAGAAAAAGACAAGCAGAGCTGAGAACTAAGGGAACCAAGCATAAATCAAAAGAATATCAAATGGAAGGAGCTAGAAACATAAAAAAAAGCCATCAGCAAGCGAAGACTGCACAACCAGTTTTTAACATCAAACTTTCGTATTTCCTCAAACAGAGGGAAAGCTTAAGACGGAAAATCAGCTGGTTGAGATAAGACGTGTGTTTATGCTACAATCAGTTGTGCAACCAGACCTCATCACGACATACACCCTCTATTTTTACCACTAGCAGCTCAGGTACTGACAAAGGGCACAGCGGCAGCACGCAGAGCCCTGGGTGGGCTTTGCCACTCAGTAGTCTCTGTGTCTTGAACAGGGTTGGTATTTTTACACCACGTCCTACCCTGTTACGTCTACTCTTACCAGCATTTCACAGTTGAAGACAGCTTAAGTATATCTTCATGATTAAAGTAACTCCCTGAGCACTATCACAATTTCTCAAAAGCAACTGCAGGTATTTTAGTCCTTTTAACTGAAGAGAAGTGCCTGCTTTAGGTTACTCCAGCTAGCAAAGTAGCCCAGAGGAGGGGAGGGAGCATTCAGTCCCTAGTGCTTCTAGACTGTGGATAACAGTAATGAAAATCCCCTACCTTTTCAAATGTCCAGACAAGTAGATGGTTGAGCTTAACATAAGTAACAAATGCTGCAAAGCTGTGTACATTTGAGAACCATCTTAAACAAATTAAAAAAGGTACCTTTTATTGTATCTGCTAGTTTGTGTAACTAGTAATATTGTTCTGGAAAAACTTTCTATCTGAAGTCATGATCTTGACTGGTCCATTCATTTCCGGACCACTTTAAAACATCGGTTTGTACTCACACAACCTGCTGCCCCTCCTATCCCAAGCAGGGACATTTCCCTGTATCAGTACTGACACTAAGAGTCAAGAAAGCTGGTCCAGCCAAAAAATTAGCTTGATAAAAATGATGGTGGGCATGTGTGTGTAGAATTTGCGGGCCAGACCAGCTGCCTGACTTGGTTCAGTCACAGTGCAGTTGTACACTGGAGTACTGGCAGAAAGAAAGGTGTGAGGGAGAAGAATGGCTTCCAACAACTTCAACTTAGCCTAGATAAAATTACTGCCATATTTCATCTTCACAACAGACTTCTCAATGGAACAGAAGTGCTTTACAAGGGATACTCTTCACTTTTTTTTGTACCTTTAACAGCAAAGGAGCCCTGAACTTTTGCTACATTCCTACCTCCCTCTACCCTCATCTTATTCCACTTACTACCCTCATTTGCATTTCACTTCCCCAAGCCTAATGTCTAATCTAAATCTCTCCACTGTCAGTTTAAAGCCATTCTCCCCCCATGTCCTGTCACTACATGCCCTTGTAAAAAGCCCCCTCCAGATTTCTTGTAGGCCTCCTTCAGGCGCCGGAAGACTGTTCCAAAGTCCCCCCTGAGCCTTCCCTTCATTAGGCTTGATGGAGCCCAACTCTCTCAGTCTGTTCTCATAGCAGAGGTGCTCCAGCTCTCACAGCATCTGGGCTAACAACCTTGTGCCCACATCTTCAGCTACATACCTTCCCAACATGGCTCAAGACACTTTTGCTCACCCATGGCTCCAGCAATACAAGACTGCTGTTAAATGCTAATTGCTGACTAATGAAAACTAATCATCATGCAATTAAACTTTAATCACTAAGCAGCTGGCTACGATCCAATCCCTAACAATGAAGGCTCATTAATAACTTTTCCAAAGTACTCTGCCCATGATGACTATACTAGAGTCCAGCTAAGTGTATGGAATTGTTTGGAAAATATTTCCTCTGCCTAGAAATTAAAACTACCCAGAGTATAACAGTGCAAGAGTAGCACAGTTTGGATTAGCTGAAAAGGATGGTTTCAAGATTCAGGGAACCCAAACTCCACTCCTGGCTTCTTCCATAACCTCAGGCAAAATGTGCAGCACAGACAGAACCTCTTTCTCCAATTCTTTTTTCCTGCAGAGAAACCGAGTTTTAATTTCACTGTAGTTTCCAAAATTATTACGTGAATACTCATCATACTTCAGGTTGATTTTCACCTTTCTAAATCTAGGGAAAATTATCACTTTCAGAACGCATTTCTCTAATTCAAAAAATGTATTTGGGTTGTATAACTAGGTTTATAATGGGCAGATAGATGAAAATTTACTTTTGAAGAAAAGTTTACAACCTGCTTTCTACATGGTCTTAGCTCTCACACCACCATCATTAAATGTCTCAGTTTTGTCTGCACCATTCCTACCCAAGGCTACTGCACAAAGCATTATGCTTCTATAGCTTTTGCTGAACTTGGTTTGCACTGAAATGTTTGGAGTGCTTTTCTTTATCATGAATGACAGAACACTGGTATAGTTGCAGCCTCATTTTTTGCTTATTCAGCCATCAAAGGATTCAGGATAATCATAGAACAGTTAGGGCTGGAAAGTACCTAAAGATCATCCAATTCCAACCCCCCTGCCATGGGCAGGGACACCTCACACTAAACCATGCCACCCAAGGCTATGTCCAACCTGGTATTGAACACCGCCAGGGATGGAGCATTCACAACTCCCCTGGGCAGCCCATTCCAGCGCCTCGCCACCTTTACGGTAAAGAATTTCTCCCTTATATCCAACCTAAACTTCCCCTGTTTAAGTTTTAACTCATTACCCCTTGTCCTCTCACTACAGTCCCTCATGAATGTTTATTTTAACAATAAAGAATAATTCTTTATTTTAAAAGTCTCACAAAAGATAGAATGTGACTTTAATAATCCATACAATATTATACAACAGAAAGTAATAAATTCTTACCTCTAAAATAAACCTCTTATCAAACTGAACAAGTAAAGTAAGATTAAATATATACATAACTTTTTTTTCTCCCCAAAATCAAGGAAAGTATTTTTCAAAGTTTACATGTTTGCCTGGTTGTAATCAAATAGAGCCCATTTTAAACACAGAGGCATGGAGCAAAATAAGCTCCTTAAGTTCTTAAATGTCCTTCAACACTTATTTGTTAGAAGCATTCTTCTAATGAAGTTAAGGGGATACAGCTCTTGACTACCATATGGAATTTCTCGAAGTTAAAAAAAATCTTAGTCCACTTTAAGTTAACAAAACAAAACATGAACAGCACAACAAACCCTTCTCCACAATTCCAGGGAATCTTAATCTATTTACCAGCCCAGCTTCAAATGATTCAAGCTAAAATGAAGCATAAATGGATTGTATTCAGCCACTATTGAGAATTTAGCAAGAGTTTGGCATCTCTACAAGTAACAGGCAACTTAAATCTTACAAAAAGAATTGTGTGAGCTTGTGGATAGCCAGACAAAAAGCTCTAAAGCTTTGTTTAGAAATCTCCTGCACAGACAAGGCCCCATTCACATTTGGAAGAGATTCTTAGAAATTAAAGATACTTAAATGTATTTTTAAATGAAAATTGTACAGATTCTGAGGATCCCTGATGCTTTACAGAAAGGCCACAAATGTGGAATGAAAAAGCTGCTTTTTACATACAAGTTTCCAGCGCTTCTGGCTACAACTAATGTAAGTGATTAAACAGCCTATTCTTTCCCAACAGTCTATTGTCAGTAAATCTATTTTCCGCTTTCCTCACTCCACATGGTAGACAAACAGTAAAATGCAAAACCACATGCAAGCACAGTCATAAAACTCATAGTCCGGGATAAAATAATGGCAAAGGAGTCTGCTAGTGAAAATATACAAGACCTACTTCCCTGCCTACCCTCCATCTTCTGTCTGACTCCCACAAAAGGGGACAATTCTCAATACCAGAGAAGTCTTTCCTCTTTTCCCAGCATCATCTTGATGTTGGAAACCTCAACTAAGCTGTACCTCCTGCCATCTACAGTTCATCATCATCAATACACTGCACCATTTCCACATGATTTCTACTCACAATTAAGCAAACGAAAGCCAGCTTCAGATCATAAATGTAATGAATGGCTTCCAGTCACTCAAGATATTGAAATACATGCATCAGAAATGTAGATGTGGATTCTGTCTGCTCACCTCTTCAGCATTTGAGGCTTGTGACACCACTACACAGAGCTGCTGTGAGCTAGGAAGTGCTGTAGCACCAGTCATTCACACTTCTAGGTCTCTACCAGAGGAAGACAACAACTGAGATACAACAGGGGCTCCTACCAGGTTCTCATCTCTGTGGTGGCACTCTCACAGACCAGGAGTCATGACAGCACAGAGAGTTTCAGTAGTGCAGCAGATGGCAATGCCTTTCTGAGAAAACAGAATCTGAAGTTCATTATTCAGCCTGTCTTTCAGAATTTCTTCTCCGCCCGAGATTTCATGCTTCCTTATTTTTGTAACACTGCAGAAGAATACGAAAGATGCTGCCATTTCCCAAAGAATGTAAATGAACGTTAAATTAATTGTATTAAGGGCTGTCATTGAGAAAGAGTGAGCACATTGCCAGCTCAGGCAACAAGGTGTTTGGACACAGCCTGTCAATGAAAACCAAGAACTCAACCACTTCAAGGGTAATTGCAGAAGGTGCCTCAAGATTCTGTGGCACTCCTCACTTGAGGCGTTAAAGCATACTAAAAGCTGTTGCCAAAGATAAAAATAAGCAGACAATGTTCTCAATACACCCCTTTTTCAAACACTGCTAACAGTTCTTGAATTCATTACTGGTTTCCCTTTCCCCACAGTGAAAAATTAACAAGCTCCAGTGTCACTTCTTCCTACTCTGGAAATTTCTCCCTATTTATACAGTTTTGGGTGTAAGAAACACAGGTTTTCCTTCCAGTATTTGTCAGGCATGTGGCCTTTGAAGCAGCAGATTATTATTTCAGCTGAACCCTGACCTGATGCTGAACTTCACTCGAGGGGCTTTTTGGAGGGGAGGAAAAAAAAAGTCAGGTTCTGCACATTTTTCTTCTTTAAAAGGAAAGATAATGAATTTTAAGAAGTCAGCATTCATCTCCCAACACTCAGAAACAGTAGCACTGTGGGTCTAAAACAGTGCCTTAGTGGAGCTGTCACCTGGGCACAATTTTGTGTTAGATCTAATGGCTCTAATTACCAGTGGAAAGGGCCTTCCCTGTCAGAGGCAGCAAACGTGGTTCAGAGAGTAAGTGGATTCAGATGGCTGATCTGGCACAAAGATCCCCACCCCAAGCTAGTCTTCTGATGGATTAGCCAGCTAAAAGTCAACCCACTGTGCAAATGCAGCCCTAGCAAAAGGGAAGCAAGCAGCTTGCAAAGACGATGAAGGAGGATCACCCCTCCTGACAGCAAATCACTCCTAGCCTGGCTTAGGGATAACATAGCACATCCGTGCCAAATGAGACATTCAGAATAAACTGACACCTCCAGACTCATGGTGACACACTACTTAGGTTTCTGGGGCTAGAAGCTGTTTTGCCAGAGGCAGCTAACCTTCCACAATTTTTTCAGTTCATACCGATTCCCTAGCTTAGGCATTTGATTAGCCACACAGTTAGCAACCTTTTAAGAGCAATTACTTACAGAGTGTGGGCGCACTTTTGTCTGGATTTGATTTCCCAAATCTGAGAATATAAATAGTGTAATTCCTATTGATCCCTGTAGGCACCTTTCTTTACCCAATTTACAGCCAGGATCCAGAATGGTAGAGGTAAACAAAAGAAAATGGTTCTATAAAAGCAACAGAATAAACAAAGTATTATAAATAGGTAATCCTCATTTCCTCCGTGGTACAGATTTCCATGTATAAGATACCATGGGAGATCAGGAATCTCAAGTGGTCCAGTAAAGCGTGTGAAACCAGAAGCTGTTCTTCATAAAGTCTGGATAGCATATGTAGGACTGGAGGTAGGTTTACAAACTAAAGACACACTCAGCGTGAGCCTGAAGGCTGCCACTGCCCAACTGTACTGGAAAAAAAAAAATCCATTAAGGGTCCATTTGCAAAGAGAGAGACATGCATTTAGGTTCTCAACTTCTGGGAGCCCGTACGTGGTTTTTAAGAACTTCCTCCAAAGTCAGTCTGACCTTCTGAACAGGCTTGTTAATGGCTCTAAAGCAGACAGATTTCTCATCTTCAGGTAAGCAGCAGGCTTTGAAAGATAATCCATGGGCAGCTGAACAGATAAAATTCCCGACTGGTGACAGAAAGCCCAGAATCTCCTTCCATTATACTACAATCATGGGCAGATTTTACCCTTCACCACCTGTTACTCCATAGTTCTCCTGACTGAAACCCAAGATGATCCTTCCAGTAAGAAGCAACACAAGAAACAAGTTCCAAAGACTTCTTTCCATGTAAAAGGATTAAAAGATGTCTCAAGCTGGCAGCGAAGCAGAGATTGATGAGAAAAGCATGAAATTCTTTAGACCTTTTAAAGATCTCTTTTAGAATGGGGATAAACAAATTTTCCTTTCACAGAGCACTGTCAGCAGAAACAAAAGCTACATTTACCTTCAGCAAGGCCAGTTCTGACAAGGGGAGGTGGGAAGAAACAAACCCCAAAAAAACAACACATGAGAAAAAGCCACAAGTAATACCTGCGCCAGGCCAGAGCCTCTGCCTTGGAAAAATAAGTGTTTTAGGAAGAAATTTCACCTCCTAGTCAACAGCTTTTCAGAACAGAACTATCTTCAACCTAACAAGGTGCTCTGCATTGTTCTTCACTCACAGCTTCTTCAATTTAACAAGGAGAATAAAGACCATCAATTCTTCCGAATGTTAAATCTGCTGACAGCTACTGAAGCGACTCCATAATTTTGCTAGTTTCAAAGGTAACCAAAGATTTCATCTTGCACGAAAATAAGTTTCTGATGAATAGGAAAACAATGAGAAGATAAACAAGATGGGAAACTGTTTCTTTACAGGTATTTACAGAAAACTGCATGCAACTCTCAGTTTTCCAAATCTATAAATGCAAAAGAATGGCTGACATGACTCTAAGAAGAAAGATCAAAAATTCTCCAGAGGAAGAATATGGATGTATTTTCAAGCCTGCTGCAGGAATACCTGCTGTAAGTTTCTTAATATCACAAAGGAAAGATCTTACCCCAAAACACTTACAATCTTCTTTAATTAGCCCAAAACATGGTGTCTGGCTATCTTCAGTATTTGAAAGAAAGCATTTTATAGGCAACAGGATCACCCTGAACTAAGGAGATGGCGTTTCTTCAGTTCAATATTTCATTGGCCTTGGAACCAAAAATGTCTAACTCTAAGAAGGCCAGTTAGCACTCTTACTATGGTTTTAACAACAGTTTGAGAGAGAAAAACAGACTACTTGCCAGGTAGGTCCATCTGCTGGAGTATTTAATTTGAACCTTAAAATAAAGAGAAGCCGTTAAGCCATCCTGCATCTGAAGCAGCCCAATTAATCTGCTCAGCTATTGACATTCTCAGAGCCAAGAAGCCTTCCAGAGCGGCCAGAGTAAGAGGAACACCTTTTCTGCCACTGAGAAAACAAGATTCTAACATTAGGTTGCTGCTCAGAAGACAATATATTCACATTTTCAGTCTAGGGTGAAATCACACTTTAAGGAAAGCTCGAAGCTCAGGAGAGTGACTTCACAGTTTGATAAGCCGTTTTAAGATAATACCTTCTCCTCTGAAATTTTTCTAGAGCATCTGGTACAAGGTGATCTTTCAGCAACCTCACTGGCATTCTAAGCCTTCCTTGAGACTGAGTATGGGGCTGTTCTCAAGAAAAACCCTGCAGTAAGAACTGGACATTTATTTATACAAGGAACAGAAAGCTTAACACAGCAAGAAAAATGCTTCAAAGTCCTTCCTGATTCTAGAAGGCAAATGAGAAACAGGTGTTGGGAGGAGGGAGAATAAATCTGTAATGACCGTCCGTGTGAGAAAAAAGAGGTGAGTCTGCGTGAGAACAAGAAAGAGAGGGGGGTTACTTATGCCACTACCTCTACATTATGGTTTATGGTTTACTGCCTTTGACTAGAAGTTTCTTATTTCTACACTGGGATGTAGTGAGAGCACAGGGGGTAATGGGCTCAAACAGGGGAAGTTTAGATTGGATATAAGGAAGAAATTCTTTACTGTAAGGGTGGTGAGGCCCTGGAATGGGTTGCCCAGGGAAGTTGTGAATGCTCCATCCCTGGCGGTGCTCAAGTCTGGGTTGGACATAGCCTTGGGTGACATGGTTTAGTGGGAGGTGTCCCTGCCCATGGCAGGGGGGTTGGAACTACATGATCTTAAGGTCCTTTCCAACCCTAACTATTCTATGATTCTATGACGCTGCAAAAGCAACAACAATAGAGTCACATCTCTAAAGAAAATATTTCAACTCAATGATATGGATTCCATTTAAATTTGGCGCAATATTTGCCCTTTGTGGGTATTACAAGCAATTTGCATATATTCTGAATTATGGCAGTATTTCACTTGCACAGAGTGTGTTACATAGATGAACTATTTACTTCCAGGCTCATGACCCTTCTTCACATGCCATACACTAATGTCTTTCCTTATCCCAGTCAAAACCTAACACCTAGATTCCTGTATGCTTCTGCACCCATCTGCCTGCTCTCTCCTGCTGGAAGCAGCTACACAGCTTGCACATCTGCTTTTCCAGACATTAACACTGATGAACTGCACATCACAGGGAACGAAAAGAAAATACACTTGCAAAGCAAGGGAAAGATAAAGAAAGAGCGTAACAACAACCATAGGAAATCAGCTGTCTGAGCCAGAAGGCTATACTCAGGCAGTGGGGCAAAAGAGACTAGTTCAGCACAGTCTTCCCACTGCCTTGGGATGGCTTCTGGCAGGTACACCTCTGAATACCCTAACTGCCATCTTCATGTTGCACATAACCCTCTCCTATCTGAAGAGGGAGGATATACTGCTTCCAGAGGAGAATACAGCACCACAATTTGCTACAGTAGGATAAAAAGGTTGAGGAGAAAAAAACCAAACCAAAACAAAACAATGCTGGAAGAAACCCTATCCATTATTTGTGACAGAGGCGAAAGATGGATTGGTTTTATGGAGGTAAGGCAGAAGAGCCCAGCATTCAGGTAGGATACCTCTTAATGTGTTTGTGTAAGACAGTAACAAAATATGCACAAGAAAATGGTCCCTGCCTCAGTTCAGAGTCTTGTAACAGAACAGTGGAGAGCACTGAAAGGCTACATATTACTGCTCATACACAGAAAAGCAAGCAGCATTTCTTACAGACTTAAATAGGAAGCATTAGGAAGAAGTAATTTTAGAATCAAATGAGATTGTAAGTCTGAGTGACGAGAAAAATCAGAACAAGATGGCAGTGGATGGATTGATTAAGGATGGTGTAAATTAAGTCACATTTTGAAGTGAGAGTCCGAGAACTCACCATGAGCTCCAGAACAATTTAAGTTTGTGGCTGAAGAACATGAATCTGGAGTAAAAAGGAAGCTCTGCAAGACACTGGGGAAAAAAAACTACTGGGTTACCAAAAGCTTTCCAAAGGCATGGTGTTCCAGGATAAAGGGAAGGAAAGCACCAGCAGAACTTCAGTGAATGCCACATAAAAAGCTAAGAGTAATGAACAACAGCCTCTGCAAAAGCAGCGGAAAGAAAAGGCGTAATCAAAAGAGGACACAGGCAGGCAACAAAGGTGGAACAACACTTCAACAGCAGCACAGCTGATGGTGATAAATGTAGCTGACAGGGAAAGGAAAATTAAGTACTGGATCTGAACCTTAGCTAGAAAGAGTTCACCATTAACACTGATTACAACTGGAGTAAAGCACAATCAAAACCACAGTGGAGGACAAGAGCCCCAGACAATGCACTCAAGAATTTTGAAATAAAAAAAGGGAAAGGAAATTAAGAGGTGGTTGCAAAGGCAAGAGAGGCCACAGGCATTTTGTACCCATCTGTTTTAGAACATGGCAAACACTCCTGTCTACAGGTACTATGAAGGAAAAGAAAAACTAAGAGTTAAGCAAGTGATTAAAGGAATGAGGTAAAGAGAAAGGACACAAGGTTCAAGGGATAAGGAGAGATATTCTTGTATGGTGCCGTAAGAGTAGATGAAAGAGTTAAGAAAAGGAGAAAAAAAAATGTTCTACTTGTGACAAAGAGACGATCACAACACTTGGAAGAATGTGATAAAGGGGAGGCCAAAGTGTATTCAGTCAGAAAGTCATAAAGATCCCACACAGAGAAAGAACTACATGTCAAACAACATGCAAACCTTATGAAAAATGCTATGGGTAACTGGCTGCTATTTGACAAGTTTGATTACTGCCTATCAACATAGCATGTTTCTGCTGGGCTTACACCCCTTGCAGGTACAGGAACACAAAACGGATCGCTGGAGGACAACTCAAGAACTTGGCATTTGCTATTGAGAAAAACAAAAACCATAAATGAAAGACATGCCTTAAAAAAAGAGGAAAAAGGAAATATCAGGCTGGAGCGATCCAAATTCAAAATACTGGTGAACTACAAGACATATGAAAGCACATCCACATCACAAGTAGAATCCAAATGGTGGTGGAAATCCTGAAAGAAACCTTGCAATTATCAAAGATATGAAACTCAACAGTTGCATCAGAACAAGCACACATGCACGGCTCGATGAAAACCAAATGAAATTAACTGACTTTGTTTAATGAGAGCCTAGAAACAAGAATTCAGGCCAAATCAAGTTAGGGCAAAGAAGCATGTAATTACTGTCAAAGAACAGCAAGTGAAAATTCAGAACAAGCCAGGAATCAAACCTGAAGGGAAAAAGCTCATAGGGAGGAAACGAGCACACTGTATGTAACAATACAAAGGGAAGGGAAGATACAAAATGGATCCCAACACTGTTTAGAGAACGGAAGAATCTGAAGGCAACAGGAAAAAGTAGTCTAGTGCCTCCTCTTCCATGATCTGGCTGATGACAGAGCATGAAGCAAAAGGTAACCATAAATAAAGGGATGTAACACACTGATGACGACAAAGCAAGCCACCTAACTGCGGTTTTTAAAGCACCAGCTTCTGTCTTAGAAAATCAAGAATAGTGAGTGCCTCCATCCACAAACAGGTCCTTGCTTTAGTTTTACCTATTTCTTCTCACTCTTTTATACATGCACTTTGGAGGAAGTCAGTTACCAGTATAATTTATGGCATAATCCATATCAATCAATACTAAACCCACCCACATTTCACTTAAAGCTTGCAGACCTCTGCGCAACTCTACTCTATCCACCTTGTAAGGGCTGTAAATTCTTCTACAGTTGAGCAATATGTATTGCAATCACAGAATAACTTCAGTTGGACAGGACCCCTGCTGAAAGCAGAGTCAATTCTGAAGCTAGATCCAACTTCAGAGGTAAAGTCGGTTGCTTACGGCCTTGCCCAGTCACATTTGCACAACTCCAAAATTTCACACCTCTGTCGTTCCCCCACCCTTCAATCCAATGTCTGACCACCTTCACTGTGAAGTTTTTTGCCCAATATCAAATCGGAATTTTCTTTGTCGCAATTTGTGTCTGCTGCTACTTGTCCTTTCACTGTATGACTCCAGAAAGAGCCCCAAGAATGTTAAATATGTAATAGGGTAGAATAAGGAAAGGCAGGGGGGGAGTGAGGGGAGGAAGAGAGATCACTGCAATCATCAGAAACTCTTTAGACATCCAGAACATTTAGTAGGTAAGGAGCATCCAGCTTTTTGATGCCTGAACAATCTATCTGATCAGGTGTGGCAGAGATCTAAACAAGGTCATCAAAAGGACATCACTAGAGATATATTTAAAATGAAAGATGATTGTTTAAGACATGAGAGAAAAACAAAAAAAAAATGGTATTTCAAACGGCATATATATTGCAGATGGAAAAAAAATAATCATTAGATATAGCAAGGTTAGGTACTCACCATCTCTTTTGCCATTTCCACAGCTTCCTGCAGCCCATACAGCCTGCCACAGACCAGGTAGATTCCATTGGCCCAGAGAATACAACCCTCATGGACCCAAAATTCATTGCTGTCAAGAGGTAGTACAGGAATATGTAACTCCAGCTCAGTGCCACCTTCTGAAGTGGGCATAGACGGTTTTGAGTCCAAAGGAGTCTTTTCACCGCCACTGCCACCATCAGTGGCTGCCTTTTTACAAGCAGGTCCCCTTGAAAGTGACCGAGAGGCTCCGCTACAGTCCTCAGAGCGGTGCCGCCTCTTAAAGCGGGGATGAGCAGCTAGGCTTCTTTGTTCCTTCTGTTGTTGCTGTTCCTCTTCCTCTTCCGTATCTGTCTTGGAACCATTAGCAGCACTTTTGTGCCGTACCTTGACCTTGCTCTGCATTTCTGTGGCCCTCTTTGGAGGTGGGTTCTTGGGCAAGGTGGCTGCATAATCCTGGGGGTAGAAAGGGCCAAAGAGGTCACCCATGTTACGATAATTGGCCCATTTGCCACACAGGCAGCAAACCAGAGGCCCTAAGACAGAAGACTCTGTTACCACAGGGCCTTGCAGCATGAAAGTTGAGGTGGGCAGCACTTTGCTCTCCACATTGCTAGGCGGGGGTGTTGAAGACCGCTGTCCTTTCCGACCTCTCACCAGTTTGTTCTGCTCTTCTTCCTCTGCATTAATGATTGTGCACACAGCGCCTAAGTCACACTTGTTTACCACGTGAATATAAGGGAAAAAGAACTTATTCTTGGAGTCAGTTTTATCTACAGACTGGGTAGCATATTTAAGCTTGATCTCTGGTTCTTGAGGCTCCACAATTGGAGCAGCCCGTCTAGGCTTCCGCTTCCGTGGCTGTGCTGCAGGTTTTCTCCTCTCCCTCCTTTGCCTCTTCGGCTTTGGCTCACCAACAACTTCCCCTTCTGAAGACTGCGAAGGTACCAGTGGGGGTGGTGGCGGCGGGGGCAGTTGCTGCTGTTGCTGCTGTTGTTGCTGTTGCTTCTTCTGCTTGTTTACGCTTCCAATTGGCCTCCCCTTTTTCTTTCCAGAGGGAAAATATCCTTTTGGAGGAAAACCATCTGGCTTGGGCGAAATGTTTGTCGCATCTCCATCTTTTTCCTCAGACTTTGGATTTGGTTCAGAAGTAAACACACTGGAAGGGGAGATCGGCTTTGAGTCAGAAAAGGTCAGAGTTCCAGCTCCGCTTACAGATCCGTCCGACCTTCCCTGACCAAATGACTTCTGAGAAGATGGTGCTGCTGCACTGGATCCTGTTCCTTCTTTACCAACACTGGCAGTTTCAGGGACCTTTTTCTTGTTCTTATCCTCCTCGCTGCTTTGCCACTCTTCTGAGGATCTTGGAAGAGTTATTTCGCCAGCTGTGTCCTGGCTGGCTGGCCCCACTTGATCTGACACGTCTCCTTTTCTCTTTTCAGCCTCTGGTCCATGTCCAGTCATATTTCCTCCTTCAGGTCCACTCTTAAGGGCCAGGATGTCATCAAGAGTGACAGTATCTGCACCAGTTTCAGCACTGTTGGTAGAAACGCTTCTCCTAATATTAGGAGATGTAATTTTTTGAACAATAGCTTCCAGTTTTAATCCTCGCCCCTTTCTTGGAGGTAATATTTTGGTCTTAGCCGGGCTTGTGAGGGAAACAGCAGGGCAATTCCTATTATCAGGACTCGGCAGATTCTTGAAGGAATCTCCCTTTGCAACTGACTTGCCTACATCTTGGCTTTGAGATGAATGGGCGTACGAGTTGTACGTTTTATCAGCTCCTTCTTTTGCTGAAGCCATCAGACGCCCTTTATCTTCACTGCCACTGTGCTTCATGTCATGTGGCTGTCTTTTGGTAGGGATAGGCGAGATGAAAGAACGGACTCTCCTCCTCATAATTAATGGATTTTGAGGAGACTGGTCTTCCTGGCCAGGAAGCCTAAGCATGGCATTGCTTGGCTTGGGCAAATCTGTAGATTCTTCTCGTCGATGCCCGTCGCTATCTTGAGGGCAGTATCTTTTTTGACTGGGTCCAAGAGGGCCACTGCTTTTGGCCGGAGAAGTTTGCCGAGAGAGATCCCAACCAGATTCATGATGCTGCAACTTCTGGTTGCCATGTTTCAGTTCGGCACATTTGCTCTGAGTACTGTCACCCCCCATAACACAGCGGCCAGCTTCCTGGCTTCCAGTATCGTGGTAAGAGCTACCCTGAAAGTACATCATTCCATCCTTGTCATTTTTTACAGGACTTCTCACTCTTTCCAGAAACTGCTGTTGTCTTGGGCTTTTCCTTGCTCCTTCCTGCCTGTGCTGAGCTGCAGCAATCACACCCTGAGCAGCGCTGCTCGCCCAATCTTTGTACTCTTCTTGCTGTTGCTGGTACATCTGTCTCTTGTAATGGTACTGGGAATTTAAACTCTGGTTAGGGTCACTGAAAGCATGAGGCCTAGCATTTGTGTGATATGCTGAAGCCAAAGATGGGCCTTCTGAATTCTGAGGGTAAGCAGAATGCAAGGAAGCCCTGTTGACTCTTTCAGACAGTGTCATATGTGGGTTCATGTGATGCAGATCTGCCCCTGGACCTCTGCTTCTGCCTGGTGACATTTTCAGCTTATCAGCAAGATCCTGAAACTGAGAAGGCGATTTGCCTCTGCTGCTTCCAGTTCTGCCAGGTCCTCGTCTCATCTGCATTGATCTGCTGTCCTGCTGGGGAATGTAGTCTGGAGCAGCATCGGAAACTGCAGCTCCAGGGCTAGCGTTGCCTCGGAAAGATTCATGCTTGATGCCAGCAGGATGACAATGGTCTCCTGTTTTTTTACTATTGAGACTAGCTGAGCTCTTTGACTGTTCAAAATCTTCTTCTTTTATTTGCCCACTGTGAGCTTTCATCTTGGTTTCCATGGATACTAAACCACCAGGGAGTATTACTGACTGGCTCAAGCCAGGGGCAAGACGTTCACTCCTTCCACTTCTGCCCTCAGGACCCATGTGCCCCATTGGGTGAGGGCCAGGATCTCTGACAAGCTGCCTTAATGGAGATATGTCACAGATCACTGACCTCCTCTCTGAGAGTGTTCCCCCTTCATGGGCAGAAGACTGAGACTCCACATCAAACTTTCTACCAATAGGGTAATCAGCTAGATTTATCTGTTTCATATCAGGAGCTGCACTGCCAGACTTCCTATCCCAGGGACCCCAGTGAGGGCTTTCCAGGAGAGACCCCATGCTTTTGTTTAAGAGGCCTCTATTGGCCAATTCATTGGTTTGACTGATTAAGATATTGGGCCTCATGGCTCCCTCCAAACTCCCAGCCATTCCAGAATGTTCTTGTGCGTTCCTGGAGTACCTTCTGTCTGGATGGTGGTGGTGGTACCCCTGTAAGACCTCCTGCAGGAGGCTGGGAAACTTCTCATTCCGCCCTTTGCGCTCACTGTGCCCTGGAAAATCCAGTTTTTCTTGACTAGAAGGATACTGTGGAAAGCCACCGATATTTCTCTGTATACCTGCTGCAACGTTATCCTTGTAACTGTACCTTAAACTGCCAGGAGATTTGGAAGGTTCTGTTCTTGCAGGAAAATTTGGCCCAACAACTGCATGACCAGGCTGGCTGTTCCCCTCTCCGTTATGGTTAGTGTTATCTCCACCTTTGCTTCCTTTGCTTCCTCCTTGAGTTTCTGGCTGTGTCCCTGCCTGCCCAGCGTCTTTTGCTCCACTAGCACTAGCTGGTGCCTGAGTGGCTGTGGAAGCATCATCCTGTGCAGGTTTATCTTGTCCACCTGACTTTTCTACTCTTCCTGTCATGGCTTCCCGGGAGACAATTACCCCAACTGCCTTTTCGTTCACTTTGGGGGCATTTTCTACAGCCACCACAGCTTCCTTCGATCCAGGGGAGGCCACATCTTCCCTAGCTGCAGGGCTGCTGCTGAGTTTTGACGGCTCATTCTGAGAGCTCTGTGCTGGTGAGGAGTTGGATCTCTCTAAGTTACCCCCTTTGTAAGTGGTGTCTGAGCTGGTGCTCTGGCCACTCAGTTGTCTCACCCTTTCCCCATGATCCTCTGAACTACTGGAACAGCCACCATCAAGGGACTCTGCTAGGGGAGACTTGAGCTGCTCCTCTGCCTGGGAGGAGCCTTCTGAGTTGGTGCAGCTGTCGGCCTTCTTTGAAGAGGATGACCTTTTGGAACTTTTCTTCTGAGGTGCCAAGGCATCTGAAAGCAACATATGCTGGACAGTGTTGGGCAGATTGGCCACTTGAGAACTTAGAGCACTCAGGCTGCTCAGCCCTGGATCTGTGAGCCTTTTTTCCTGCAGTCCTTCCATCCCAAACCCCTTGAACCCTCCTCCATGAGCATTAGGACTTGGCATCATAGATGGTGTAGGACTCAGCTGAGGCATCATCTGCAGGATTCGGTTTCTAGAACCCATAGACATGTTGCCCTGCCCACACTGGAGATTCTCTCCACCTGACATGAGTGGAGAAGGGGTAGAGCTGCAGCTTGGAGACTGAACCACAGATGCAGCAGGAGATGGATTAGAGATCGGACTGAAGTTTTGGTGGAACTGCATCGGTGACCTTACAGGAACTTCGGTCTGGCTGTACTGTCCCACTTGACTTTGAAGAGAGAGCTTGTTGGCAGTATTCGAATACTGCATTACATGCTGAGGTGGATGCTGCTGCTGCTGCCCCTGCTGCCCACTTTGGGGCAGCTTTGACTGCTCAAAGCTTTTCATTGGTTGAGATTGAAAGCTGTAGTTTGACTGGGTCCCATATGCCTGTGCATTGGAACCCACAGCATGGCCTTCATACTGCGAGCCAGAATTCACGCTGTAGCTTCCATCATAATTCTGTCCTGACTGGCCAAAACGCTGTGGGGACGGGAATGAGGAGGAGGATGACGACGAAGGTGGCTGATAGTGTTGGCTGAACTGACCCACTCGTAACTGGTACCCAGAAGCAGAGGAAGGCAGGGTGGATGGACGCTGCATGGGCTGCAGGTGTGAGGTGCTAGAAGCAGACTGGCTGGAAGCCTGGGGTAAAGGCTGATGAGATTGATAGATCTGCTGTCTCAGCTGCTGCACTTGCTGCTGGCTAGAAGCCTGCTGCTGATACTGGGAACTCCCTGGAGAAAAAGGACCAGTATAATCCTGTTGATAGTGGGATACACCCCCAAGGGTCGAGTGCTGTGTCTGAAACTGGCCCACATGTCCCTCACTTCCATACTGGCTCCCAAAGCTACTCCCTTGAGGGGGGCCATAGCTCTGTACTGGTCCAGAAGGCCTGCGCTGAGGTGGCTGCTGCCCTCCTGATACTACTGGATCTTTGTTGGCAGACATATAGTAAAACTCTCCTGTTTCTTTTCTGAAACCTTGATAGCTCTGATGGCCAGAGTTTTCACCAGGCATTGCTGTAGAGGCTCCTGCTGCTCCGCGACGTCCACTGCCAGCACCTCCTCCAAAGCTCTGGAACATCTGGGCCTGCTGCCGGGGGCTGAACTGCTGCAGTCGGGATGAACTGTGCACTTCCTGTGGGTAGCTCTGCTGGTTTCCGTGATAACTATTTTGCTCCCGAAAGGACTGCATGCTGTTCAGCAGCCAACCATAAACTCCAAAGCCCTAAATGGGGAGAAAAAGAGAGAAAAAAAAGGTATAGCATCCACATCTCCCAGTCATACCATTGCTCAATTTCACTGTTTTAATGGCTATTAAAATTAAGCATTTGTTTCCTACAGCAGTGTGTATCCCCTCTCCTTGCAACTTTCGACCCTTCTAGGTAGTGCAAGTAAGAGCAATCATCCACTTTCAAGAACAGAAGTCACTACCCTACTACCAGCTGGAGCACATTTTCAGCATTACTAACTCCCTGCAGGCATTTACTAACTGTGTCTGTTTCTGTGCCCCTGAAGAAACAAACTTCCAACAATACTTTTACAAAGCAATGAAGAACAATCCTTAATCTACAGCTGTTTTTCATGGATAATACTGGTAATAGCAATCAAGCATTTGCTACCATGTTTAAAGATGCAACAAGAGCCCTGCAACACACTCAAGCCACACTTGGATCTACTGCAGGAATTACATCCAAGGCCATAGTTCATTTTGGGAAAGATCTCTTTTAGAAAAGAAGATACAACTGATCAAAGCTCAAACCAAGATACTAAAATTAAAGGATCTATGGCAGCCTGTGAAAGAACTGGCACTAGCATGCCCAAAGACAGATGACAGCTCCATGCTCTGTTCCTGCCTACCCAGGAACTCTTTGGTGAAAAGGAACATGGCGAGACAGCACATGGTACTTTCCCCCATGGAAAGTCAGCACAAGTCCACTCTTCTTTGAGCAGAAGGGTCTACAACTTCATCTCTTGGGACTTCAATATTAGCCTGAATGACACTTAACTGAAAGCATTTATCAGACAAAATATATACTTTGGAATACCATGTATGACCATCTACATTTACATAATCAACTCTTCAGCAAACGCACTTCAGGAAGGCTCTTTATGTGCTTCAATTTATTTTTCAGTATGTGGAATCATAACCCTTCCATCAAGGACTAGCCTTACAGCTGCAAAATTGTTTGGGGACCCTGGCTAGCCCCTTTGTAAAAGCCTAACACATCACTATACACATTAAGTATGGTAATGAACAAGCATATGCATATACCCTGTCATTATTATTACTTAAATAAATAAAAATCAATAAACAGATGAGAAAAACATTAAATTTCTGAAACACCTTACGGTTTTCTCTTCCTGAAAACAAACTGGATAAAGCCACCTGGAGAGAGTCCTTCCTTTAAACAGAGGTTAACACAATGCTCACCCTTTTCCAGGAAACAAAACACTGACTCCTCAGACTGGAGACTTCCTGCAAGACCTGAATTACATTTTCTTGTTTAGCCATGTTTTGTGCTTACCACATTCAACTGAACCCACTTAGAATTAAAGCCTAGTTTTGCACTCAAAAAGTTTTGTTCAAGTAGATCACCAAAGAGCCCCAAGAAAAGAGGCACACAAATGAGGAGATGCAGGTGATTTCTGGCATCATGCTCTTTTCCTATCTGGCTCTCAATATATATTATATATTTCAGTTAATATTTAAGTTAGATACAGAAAGCTCTAACTCTACCTTTAGAGTCACTCAGCAAGGCACCCTGGTTATAGCTGGGTTTCTGCTACCTGTGCATGCAGGCTACAGAACACATACAAAAAAAACCCACTGCCATACATGTCTCCACAATCCCCCTCTGCTAACTCAATGGCATCTTTGTGTTGCAGCCTTGGTTCATGCAGCTTGATGTCCACAAGGATATTACCGAAACACCTATGAGAACAGAAGAGAACTTTCAAATTGTTAGCAATTCCAATTCTTTCCCCCCTTCCTGAAAGTCAACTTTACTGCTGTTGTTATTTGATACTCTTGTAAGTATCATACTATAACAGAGGTCTGCTGTTCTGCTGAACTTCCACTGTTCTAGCATTTTAAAGACTACATATATCACTTAAGTAACACTTTATGAATGCCAATCCAGTTTGGGCTTCTTATGGAGAAACCTCTCCTTTTTGCCAATAATTCCCTTTGATGCTTCATCAGTCTGAAGCTTCTGCCATCAAAATTGGGATACCTAAGGTAAGCTTTTTTCTCCCTTTTTGTACGGCTTGCTGTTAAGATGAAAAATAGGACCAAATAATAAAAGCAGGAAAGAAAACATACATTGAAATAAAAGGGAGTTACCAAACTAAAAGTAGGAGAACATTGACTGTAACTGGCAGATGTTAGAAAGCAGCTTCTCTAGATAAGCAGTTTGGGACTTTGCAATCAGCAACATTCATGTGCTATGGAGACGACGTGCACGCCCTAGCAGTCAGAGCTCTGCATCCTCTTCTCGTGAAAGCAACATTTCCATCCTCATCACAGCCTCAGTCTCTCCCAGAATCAAAGCCTCATTTTTAAATGACTTTACTAAAGCTTACTTTGCATAGTCTGAACAAGGCCCCAGGAAGCCTCTCTTGCATTACATCAGACAAAAACTTTTGTCACTGATGATATTCATTCGTCTGTAGTACTAACAAGGGGCTGAAAACTGCTAACATGCTTTAACAATGGTAGGAAACATCCTTAAGACTTCCTCACTATTAAAAAGAATAATTTTAATCACATAGCAGAACAGAAACAGCAGAAGATGTTAGAAAATACCTTCAGGAATTTCCAGTAAAGACAGATCCAGTAAAGATCAACCTGAGGCACAAATTTCTATCCTCCATAATCTCCTGCAGTCACAAAACATTTTGAGTCCAGAAGATACATACACTAACTCAAACCATGTTTTTATCCTTCAGTTTATCAGGGTTTGGTTTGTTTGGGTTTTTTTAATCTTGGATTTTATCTTGACAAATAAATGAAAAGTTTTCATCCACAGAACTTAAATCACTGGTGCCCTAAGCAAATGTGTTCTGTGTTCATGTCTCTCACGGAACAACACTTGCTTTGAATATCTCACAAGGAGCTTAACTTGAGTAACACAACAGTAGAATAACAACCAATGAAACAAACAAACAGGAAAAAAAAAAAGAGCATTTCATTAATAACAGGAGGTGCTTCAATCCATTACATTATTGATAACTTAAGACATACAGCACACTCTGGTTGTTAATGTACTATAAATATAGGACTATTACAATTACTATCATAATAATCTTTCTTAATAATAACAGCCCTGTAAAGTACTTAGATCTAAGTGCTATGTTCTCAGAAAACCACTGAGACTAATTCCATGGGCAAGCCCTGTTAATAAAATACATTCAGACAGATGAGACCTTCAAAGTCTATTTCGATTCACAGGAAAAAATATATCTATTTGATAAAATTCTTCCTGGAAGTCTTTAAAGAAAACATTTTCAGCTGGTACATACTCCTCCACATGCAGGAACTCTAGAGAACCATATACCAGCTGGTGACTACAGACTACAGCACAATCATGTAGAACTCCACAATGGTGGCATACGCCAATAATCCCACCCCCAGCAGAAGGAGACAAGCCCCACCT
The DNA here is from genome assembly GCA_039720435.1 of Amazona ochrocephala. NCBI lineage: Eukaryota > Metazoa > Chordata > Aves > Psittaciformes > Psittacidae > Amazona > Amazona ochrocephala. The sequence continues at coordinate 82,635,821 of CM077880.1, forward strand.
CCAAGTGCTCCACCAACATCCACAAATTACACACATTTACAGTGTCTTCCAACTCACACAACAAAAAACACCCAAAACCTTCCTCATTTATTCAAAGGGAAGGTAAGATGCTGATACCGCTTTCACTACTCCACTGTCACACCTACACTGTCACTACATGTGCATGTAGCTCTCATTAAAGCTTTGTGATTCTCCTCAAGTATTTATAGCCTGTAGCTCTAGAGCCACCTAAGCAAATCCACCTAGAGATTACACAGTACATGCACTACACTCAGCAGCTTCACGCTGCTCCTACACATTTGTTTCCTCCCCAGTAGCCCAGTAATCAAAATTCGCCTTCGACCCGGTAGGAACAAAGGGAGCATGTTACAAGCTTGTGTGGCTGATAAAGAAACAGCCTCGCTTATGAAATCACGGCACAGAAGTCACTAGAGAGAACCCATAGGTCTTCTTATCCATCTCTCACTTGGACTTATTTGTGAAACATCTGAAGTTATTTCAGATGGTCTTTCAACCCACCTTCTCCGCATGAACTTATTTTTAAGCACATTTACAATGCAGACTTTTTTCTTGTTTAATTGTCCAAAACAGCCTTGTAGAACTTATGTTAACATAGGAGTTCCTCAAAATATGGAGCTACCACATTGTGATCCTACTGTGAGCAAGATTATCAAATGGTAGTCAACAGCATGTAAGCATCTTTCAACGGTTCCTGCATGTATATGAGACTGCCCCCAACCATTGCTGCTTAACAGCGTTCATCAGTACTCCCACACCAAGACTACTGTGTGAAATGATCTCCTGCAACATACTGTGCTAGGTTTTTTTAATCCCCATAAATCTTGAAAGCTTTTTTGGTCCCACTTACCAAGGATTGGACAAATACAGGACAGCTGCCCAGATCTTCCCACGTAACACTGATGCCAGTATAGTAGTGCATCATTACAGACAGCTCAAAACAAGCGAGCTAAAACCCAAAAATACTGTGGGGATATGCTTAATTCTTAATGATAAGCCTGTAAAGGAGCAAATGAAACCAGCATCACTTAATTCTCTAGGACATAAGTGAGGTCTTTCTGCTTCGCTAAATTTTCTTTAGATTTGGGTTGACTACTGTGACCCATCTGTGCAGAGAATTCTCAGGCAGCAGTCAAATGTAATATATTTTCAGTGATCTGTCAAAGACCTCTCACTTCCTAGCATGCTTATCAGGAAAGAAAATGTAGTTACAGGCAGGTGGCAAACAGTAAGATAGTGTTTGCCACAGTATTAAAAAGTACATGAACAAGTGGGGTTTCTCTAGAGCGCCTAAGCTTCTGATTAAAATACTTCTTTGCTAAATGCTGTGCAAATAACAAAGATATACATACATCTCCATAGCCATTTCTAGTCATAACCCATACAACATGCAAAAATTACCAATTTTGTCCTTCCTCACAGCATCTTCTTAAAGTAGCAGAGCACACCCACAACCAAACCCCATCAAGCCAGAACCTGAGTATGAGCAACTCAGTGGCATCATTTGTGAGTAAACAATCTCCAGGATCTGAATTAAGTCTGAAATATAGGAAAAGAGATTTCCATGTACTGAGTGTCATTTCCATTGCCAAGGCCAAGTTTCTAACCCTCATTTTTGCAGGTATAGAGTTATTTGGACGTCAGAGAGGGACTCTTCCTCAGGGACTGTAGTGGTAGGACAAGGGGTAATGGGTTTAAACTTAAACAGGGGAAGTTTAGATTAGATACAAGGAAGAATTTCTTTACTGTGGGGGTGGTGAAGCACTGGAATGAGCTGCCTAAGAAAGTTGTGAATGCTCCATCCCTAGCAGTGTTCCAGGCTAGCTGGACAGGCCTTGGGCAACACCATCTAGTGTGAGGTGTCCCTGCCCATGGCAGGGGGCTGGAACTAGATGACCTTAAAGCACCTATATGTAGTTATTACACATGCTGAAGTGTAATAATAATAATATATATTATCAACATGTCACTGCTAATGCTGGTCATGACAAAACCCCTAAATTTTGTCCTGCCCAAAGAAAATCTTCATAAAAAAGTCAAATGAGTTAAAAGTTTGGCCAAGTGATTGTAACCCATTTCCATCATCTCACAGAGACACTATGCCTTTTCCATGAAAACGTCTGTACAGCCTTTAAAAAAGCCAGTCTGCGTGAGCTTAAATCCAAACAATTAAGGAACTGGTTCTCACAGAATGGGCAAAGAATAGATAAGGACAGCAGAAGGAACACAGTGAGCTTTGTCACTTGAGAGAGGAATGTTCTGAGGATTATTGTGCTAGATAACATCTACATTCACTTCTTATTTCATATATTTCCCTAAGTGGCCACAGAAAATTTTACTAAGCCTGAGTCATTGCATCCTCCTATCTCACAAGGGAGACGTGAGCAGATATACTCGGAGTATTATATACTGCTACAATAAAAGGCATCATATAAACAAGCAACAACAAAAAATAACCAGCATTTTGCCTGTGGCTATTCTTTGACTGCCCATTTCTTCCTCCACTCCCAGAATCTACAAATAAATAAATAAATGTGGACAATACTAAATTAAAATACCCAAGCAGATTTTTTGCATCTGCAGTCCTTACTCACTATAGAACTCAAATACTAACTCCAGTTTAGCTCTGTACTTTGAGTAAAGTGTACTGTTAAATTAATAAACATGAAGAAATAAGTGACAGGAACAAGATTTTCTTATAAGCTGGTATTAAAGTTGTGGTACTATTAAAACATGCGGTTTCAGACATGGAACTCACAATCAAAGTTCAGCAGAATTTTATGTGATTTTATAGATCTCATTTTCACAGAATCATGGAATGGTTCAGGTTCTTACTATGTCATTCGTCTTTGTCTCAATCAACATCGCAGATGCACTTAAACAGCTTTCCAAAATCCACCAACTGATTGCTGGAAGTTCTCTATCCACATTTCTAATACCACTCTTTTAATAAGAACCTATGCAAATCAGATTCCATTTCAGGTCAAAGATTAAACCAGTAATTTTGGTTTCACATACAGGGTCAGTCCTCTAAGCACTAGCTGAAGAGGTCCAGCATCCTGCGTGGTGCTAACACAAGCAATCATGCAGCAATCCAGCTCAGGGAACCAATATGGTCAAGAAGTAATTCTGCAAGGGAGAAAAGCCATTTCTGAACTGACAGATCCATTCACTGTATCGTTACACAAACATCTGTACCAGCAAAACGGACACAGCAGGCACTGCTTAAGTGGCACGGCTACTGGAGTGCACTTGAAAGCAGAAGTTCGTATTTAAAAGGCTCTTTATTTTTACACAACAGTCAAACAACCCTTCCCACCATCAAAATGAAAATAACACTCAGCTCTTGGTTTCTTTTCTCCAAGCTGCAGATCAGCTCACTGCACATCCTAACCCAATTCACTAGTTTTCCGAAAAGTCTGGCAATTCACTATACGCCTTCTGTTATGAATTCACCTGCGTCCCTATCCCCAGTGTCCCCCAAACAGTCAAACATCATGTCTGCTTTGGCAGCACAGCAATATCGGACCAACCATTTCAAGGACAATTGCTGATCTGCTCTTCACCTCCTCAGACACGCAAGATAGGAGGTTCAGCAAAGGCATCACAATTCTCACCATCTTTCAGTCACAAAACTGTTGACAGTGAGAAGTCAATTATTAATTGCAAGAGGAAAGCAGAAAAGAGTGAGCAGGGTTGCCAGGTTCTAGCCAAGAACCTGTGCTCTAGCCAAGGACCAAGGGTTCTCTCTAAGCTCCAACTTACATAGTAGACATTAATCCAGTACCAAAAATAGTCACAGGCATCCAGCAATAAATAATGTGCTAGGCTTGTTTTTTTAATTAACTTTCATAATTTGTTCATACTAAGAAGTAGCCCCTGCCTTTATAATCTTAAAAATCTCTTCAAATTATGACAACTTGCTAAGATGAATACTTAGGTCATATTAAATATTACCTGCAATACATGCCTTCCTTTTCTATTCAATGTAGTCTATACAATTAAGTCTTTTTATTCTGTTGTACAATGCCTGGTGCAATGAGCCCGTAACTAAGACTCCTGGGAACTCCTCAAGGCAAAAACTCCATCAGTTACATGCAAGTATTATTACGATACAGGTCAGGCACCCTATATAAGAATTAAATTCATTGATCAGGATAAAACCATTGTTGAGGATAATACCACCTAGTTACATGATATGCAGTAAAACTGAAGTCAGATAGAAATACAACCTTGATCTACTTAAACAAACAGAAGAATTGCCATCTAATTGCAGAAAAGCCACATCAAAGTTACATCCTCCAAACTTCTTTCAGAGCTTTTATGCCTTGAAGGCCCAGGGAAATCCTGCCTGACCAATCTGGTGGCCTTCTACGATGGGGCTATGGAACTAATGGACAGGGGTAGAGCAGCTGACGTCATCTACCTGGACTTGTGCAAAGCGTTTGACACTGTCTCCCATGACATCCTTCTCTCTAAGTTGGAGAGACATCAATTTGATAGATGGACCACTCGGTGGATAAAGAACTGGCTGGATGGCCGCATGCAAAGAGCTGTGCCCAATGGCTCAATGTCCAGCTGGAGACCAGTAATGAGTGGTGTCCCCCAGGGATCAGTGTTGGGATCGGTCTTGTTCAACATCTTCGTCGGTGACATGGACAGTGGGATTGAGTGCGCCCTCAGCAAGTTTGCCGATGGCACCAAGCTGTGTGGTTCGGTTGATATGCTGGAGGGAAGGAATGCCATCCAGAGGGACCTTGACACGCTTGTGAGGTGGGCTGATGCCAACCTAATGAAGTTTAACCATGCCAAGTGCAAGGTCCTGCACTTGGGTCGGAGCAATCCCAGGCACAGCTACAGGTTGGGCAGGGAGGAGATTCAGAGCAGCCCTGCAGAGAAGGACTTGGGGGTGTTGCTTAATGAGAAAATGAACATGAGCTGGCTGCAGTGTGCGCTTGCAGCCCAGAAAGCCAACTGTATCCTGGGCTGCATCAAAAGAAGTGTGACCAGCAGGTCGAGGGAGGTGATCCTGCCCCTTTACTCTACTCCAAGTGAGGTCTCACGAGAGCATTGTGTGCAGTTCTGGTGTCCTCAACATAAAAAGGACATGGAACTGTTGGAACAAGTCCAAAGGAGGGCCACAAGGGTGATCAGGGGACTGGAGCACCTCCCATATGAAGACAGGCTGAGAAAAAATGGGGCTGTTCAGCCTGGAGAAGAGAAGGCTGCATGGAGACCTCATAGCAGCCTTCCAGTAGCTGAAGGGGGCCTATAGGGATGCTGGGGAGAGACTCTTCACCAGAGACTGTAGTGACAGGACAAGTGGTAACGGGTTCAAACTTAAACAGGGGAAGTTTAGATTGGATCTGAGGAAGAAGTTCTTTACTGTCAGGGTGATGAGGCCCTGGAATGGGTTGCCCAGGGAAGTTGTGAATGCTCCATCCCTGGCAGCGCTCAAGGCCAGGCTGGACAGAGCCTTGGGTGACATGGTTTAGTGTGAGGTGACCCTGCCCATGGCAGTGGGGTTGGAACTAGATGATCTTAAGGTCCTTTCCAACCCTAACTATTCTATGATTCTAAGATAACACAAGAAATCTAGCCATACCACTTCCAATTTTCACCAGCCAAGGTTATCATTCTTCCTATCAACTTAGCGCTTCATCTCCCTAAAGTGACAGAGATTTAAGAGAAATCTGGGTGTGGAAGGCCTGCAAATACTCTTGCTATAGAAGACTTGAGGAAAAAAATACAATCAAGGCCATATCATGTTTACCGATAGAATGTTAGAGGAAAATAAGGTTTTTCTTTAACATGAGAAAGAAGTGGTCAAACTCCCTTAAAATTCCTCCACCCTCTGGATTCCACAGCCCCTGCCTCATGCTAAAGCCAAAAGCTGGAGCTGACCCATTCCTACAATTGAAGTGTTTTCTCCTAAAACAGATTAGCAGGGAGAGGCTACAGCCACAGATCCAGGGAGACAGAAAAACAGTTCAGATTAATACAAAGGAACTCCATTATATAAAACCTCACATAAGTGATTCAACAAAAAGACTACTTCTCCAGCAGCCCTATTTTAAGGAGTTCCTCCCCCTTCCTACCTCCCCATCCCTAAGACTCTCATTCCCACCCCAGCACTACAGGTTTTCTTTGGGTTCTTCAGATTGGACTGGTTCCTTCAACCATCTCATTATGCATCCCCACTGTTATAGTGGCATAACCAACAGACAGATGACAGAGAGGAGGCAGCATACTGCAATGTTGGAGCAAACAGTTAAAAACTTAAGTTTGCGTTTGGTTTGGGTTTTTTTTTGTAAATTCCTGTATTACTAAGCCTTGGCCTGAAACACTTGAATTGTCTGACTCTCACCAGCTCCCCCCATGGAGTCAATCAAGCCTTCCAGAAGGTCTCTTTCCATGTCAAGTTTATGCATGTAAGGTGATGAAACTTCTAACACACCTCAGTTAAACATCTGAAACTATACAGTATAAACTCAGGCCACTGTAACCACCAAACAAGATACTGTACCCTGTCACTTCACCTCCATGCTCCTAAGTTCTGCTGCCAAAGGCTACTACAACAGCAGTCAGACCACACCACAGTCACAAAATTAACTCGAATAAGCTTAAGGAGTTCACAAAAATTAACAAGCTACACTGCAGATGTTCTCACAACTGGTGTCTAAAGCTTTCTCCGCCCTTAAGAGATTTCAGCATCACCACAGCAGTAGTGTCAGGCAGCATTTGAGGCTGTTGATGGAGACACCTGGAAAACTGATGGACAGAGCTTCTGCTGCATATATTCCACCTAGTGTCTAGAGCATATACCCTGAAGAAAGTCAGCAGTTGAAAACAAAGAGGAGGGATGGATTCCCCATCAAAGGACAAACACCTCTATAAACACAGATTAGTGGAGGATAACAACAAAGCTGCTGCACTCCGGACATAACACCACTGGGGAGAAAATAAAAACCAAAAACAAATCCAGAAGACTCTACTGTTTCTTCCTCCATCCTGCCTCCCCTCAAGAAGCTACAAAAAGGACAATTAACATAAACCATACATGATGGATTATAATCATTCCATAACACTAATGTATTTCTGGAGTTTTACTGCAAGAAGACCAGATATTGTTTCCTCTCGTGTTCTGAAACATCCAAATGTTCTATGAAACACCAGAAGGTTTGCTCCCTTCTTTCAGCTAGAAAGGTGACAACAGAGACCAGTCATTGACTTTTCCCTTGAGAATTGCTCCTGCTTTGAATTTTACTCTTGCCAACCAACTGGGCAAAAGGACCTTGCTCCTTAGCTTATTTCTGAAGAACAACATTCATATGGAGCTAATTACAACAGTTTTCATGAGTAAACACAGCCTAACAACAGCTTTATAAACACTACAGTTCTGTGGAGAAGCAAGAAACTTTACTTCCTAATTCCTCCTCCTGTCCACGTTTAGGAGCTTCTTGACCCTGTTCTCGTTAAACCAAGAGATGCATTTTCTTCCAGTGAGCCTGACTGATACTCACTCAAATCACCTTTTTCCACCAACTCTGAGAGGCTTTTTAGTAGGCTGTATAGTGTACATACAGTTGCTCACCTCTCCCCCCTTTGCCACTTTCAGCAGCTCTGTTATATATTCACACCCCTTCGGTTTTCCAAAATTCCACCTTTCAAACATACAGCAAGCTACTTCCCTGCAAGGCAAAACTACAAGGAAACAAATACATGACAAGTCTAATTTCCATATCCAAACTGCAGGATACTGTCATTATTCAAAAAAACATGTACTCAACTGAGCAGTTTTCAAAAAAAGAAAAAAAGTTTTGTTTCTGATAACTGGAATATGAGAAGATACCAAATGCAGAAAAGGCAGAAGATACCAAATGTAGAAAAATACCCCAAAACAAAAAGGAGTAAGATCAGAGGGCAAGAACCATCACACTGCTCCCCAACAGCAGTAAACGTGATGCAGCTCAAGTCAGAAGTGCACAGATGCAGAACACCACACTGCAGAGGAAGCCCCTGGGTCATCACCAAAGCCAATTCACAACCACAGCTCCAAGTGAAGTTCTCTTTATGCACCCTCACAGGAAATGCAAGACTAAGAAAGGCAAAGCAAGAATGTTTCTCCATTACAATGCAGTGATTTGGAAAGAAGCTGAACGTGGATAGCACAATTCAGGGTTATTTTCATGCAAAATAAATAGTCGTTACTTTGGAGCAGTTCTCAATTATGCCTCTGCTACTTCCACTCTCCTGCATTACAGAAGAGAATCTACCACTCATTCACCAATGCCCGGCTATACAAAGACAATCTGCTACCAGCTGCTGTAGCAATTCTGCCCAACTCATTTCACTCACTGCTTGCTAAGTGCCTATGCTACTTTTCCAGACCTACCCAAAGGACCGTGTAGTAATACACACAAGATATGGTCAGGATCAAGACGACCAGAAAATCTGATGTCCACAACATTTCATGCAAACATGTTGGAGAAGGGGGAGAGGGGAAACCTCCCCACTTCCACACGCATGAAGAGAGAGAGGGAAAAGTCAGTGGCAAACCGAACTGTACATCAAATGACAGAACACTGCTGACTTTGCTTGTACCCCACCCCACCCCCCAAGGCAAGAAGAGAAACCAAAGACATGGTAATATAGAATTACTGAATCATTTAGACTAGAAAAGACCTATAAGACCAAGTCCAAACACTACCCCAAGCACCACATCTACATGCCAACCCTTCCAATAAGAAAATGTTTCCTAATATCCAATCTAAACCTCCCTGGCAGAACTTGAGGCCATTTCCTCTCATCCCATCATTTGTTACTTGGGAGAAGAAACCAACATCCACCTCACTGCAACATCGTTTCAGGCAGTTATAGAGAGCGATAAGGTCCCCCGGAACCTTCTCTTCTGCAGACTAAACACCCCAGTTCCCTCAGGGGTTCCTCATAAGACTTGTGTTCCAGACCCTTCACCAGCTTCATTGGACCTGCTCCAGCACCTCAATGTCTCTCTTGCAGTGAGGGGCTCAGAACTGAACACAGTGTTTGAGGTGTGGCCTCACCAGTGCCCGGTACAGGGAGACGATCACTGTCCTGGCCCTGCTGCCACACTAGTGCTGATACAGGCCAGGATGCTGTTGCCCTTCTTGTCTGCTTGGGCAAAAGCTCGCTCGTCTTCAGCTCTGTCAATCCATACTCCCAAGTCCTTTTCCGTGAGCAGCTTTCCAGCCTGGAGCATTGCATGGGCTTGTGACTCAAGCACAGGATGCAGCACTTGACCTCGCCGAATGTCACACAACTGGCCTTGGCTCATTGATCCAGCCTGTCCAGATCCCTCTGTGGAGCCTTCCTTACCCTTCAGCAGATCAACACTCCTACCCAAATTGGTGCTGTCTGCAAATTTACTGAGAGTGCACTTGATCCCCTCATCCAGACCACTGGTAAAGATATCAAACACAACTGGCCCCAGTACCGAGCCCAGGGAACACCACCTATGACCGGCCACCAACTGGAGTTAACTCCATTCACCACCACTCTTTGGGCCTGGCCGTCCAGCTGTTTTTTACCCAGCAAAGACTACACCCATCCAAGCCATGAGCAGCTTCTCCAGAAGAATGCTGGGGAAAGTGGTGCCGAAGGTTTTACTGAAGTCTCAGCAAACAACAACCACAGCCTTTCCCTCATCCACTAAGTGGGTCACTTTGTCACAGAATATCAGGTGGGTTAAGCAGGACCTGACTTTCATAAACCCATGCTGACTGGACCTGATAGCCTGGTTGCCCCATATGTGCTCTGTTGTGGTACTCAAGATGATCTGCTCCATAGACTTGTGCGTATCTAAGTGGTGCAGCAGGTCCCTTTGGATTATGGGGACTTTTTTCTGCTCCCCATTCCCATCTTCCGGCTCAGGGGCCTGGGTACCCAGAGGACAACTGGTCTTACTATTAAAAACTGAGGCAAAGAAGGCATTAAGTGCCTCATTCTTTGTCACTATGTTTTCTCCCACACCCAATAAAGGATGGAAATGCTCCTTAGCCATCCTCTTGTTCCTAATGTATTTATAGAAACATTTTTGATTGTCTTTTACAGCATTAGCCAGAGGAAGTTCTAGTGGGGCTTTGGTCCTTCTCATTTTCTCTGCATAACTCACAACATCCTTGTAGTCCTCCTGATTTGCCTGCCCCTTCTTCCAAAGGTCATAAACTCTCCTTATTTACCCAAGTTCCAGCCAGAGCTCTGTTCAGTCAGACTGGTTTCTTCCCCATCAGCTCAGCTTTCGGCACACAGGGATGTCCTGATCCTGCACCTTAAAGACTTCCTTCTTGAAGAAGGTCCAGCCTTCCTGGAATCCTTTTCTCTTCAGGATTGCTTCCCAAGAGACTCTGTCATCCAGGCTCCTACACAGGCCAGTCTGCCCTCCAGAAGCCCGAGGTGGCAGTTCTGTTGACCCCCTCCTTACTCCTCTGTCACTTTGTGATTGCTGTGCCCAAGACAGGCTCCAACCACCACATCACCTACAAGTCCTTCTCTGCTTAGGAACAATAGGTCCAGCAGGCACCTTCCCTAGTTGTGTCACTCACCAGCTGTGCCAGGAAGTTACCTTCCACACACTCCAGGAACCCCCTCTCCTAGGCTGCTTCCTCTCTGCTGTGTTGTATTTCCAGCAGACACTATAATGCTGATTGTACAGCATTCACTACATTTATGAGATAACCATTTATATGAATTAAAAAAAACAAAACACAACCACACACACATACAGGGATCCCACTATTCCAGAACTTATAGGTAACACTGTTGCACAAATCCAATCTCATAGAGACTCCGGTGTACACAGGCATTTGACCAAAGGTAACAGCAGACTGCAGGTACTGAATTTGAAGCTGATTGACAATATTTCACTATGGTACACAATGGTTTATTCCTTTAAGTTCTGGCAGGTGTGACAGCACATATTTTTGTTTCAGCCAATAAGTTTTAGGTATGTTTTTCCTAGTCATTAGCAATGTTGCACATGGACACAAGCCATCCATAGTCTGCAATACTAATACCAAGTATCTAGCTCAGTTCAAAGCTATCATCAAGGCAGAGTTTACAGCACATTACTTCTACAGGAAAAGGGATATGAACAATACTCCCAATAAGCTGTGTTAGAGCTTCTAGCATAGCAGCTCCCCATACAATTTCTAGCTAAGTACTAAGCTCTTATCAGAACTCATCAGAGAGTTCTGTTTATGACTTGCAATTTACCAGCAAGTACATGACCGAGTTCCTACTGCTAAAATACTCCAAAATAAATCCTCATATCCCAGCACAGAATATACCACAATTCCATACGTAGTTATTGGTATGAACACAGACATGCTGTATGTTCATGCAGGTGATTTTCCCAGCTTTTCTGTATTTGCTGCATTGCAACACAGCCAAGAAATAGTGGGCTTCTCAAACGGCAAACAGATCAAATGCGAAAGGGACTCAAGGCAGGGCTCTTAGACATAGAACCTGGGAATGCTTTCTTCACTCTTCCAATATTATCACCAGTTACAACCACTGGTAAAAAGAAACACAAAAAGCACAGGGAAAAATACAGGCATGTTCACTGTCACCACATCAAGCCAAGAGGATGCTTGCGCTCTCTTCTGCATTTCTTAACTCTGTTCTTGAGGAATCACTAGACAAGAGGCAGGAAAAAACAGGAGTTCTACTGCAACATGAATGCTTTGTTGTATCCAGGACAAAACAGAAGTTTGACTGTGGTGTTGTTCACAAATGCACCACAAGTTCGAGAGTGAGTAAAATTTAATTTTCATATTTTCTGTCTTTAAAGGCAAACAGGCAGCATACCACAGAATCCAGAACATCCTGGACTGATCTGATCCTACACAGGGCTTGAGAGAATGTACATTTGATTATGCATCAGCGTCAACTTTTGAGTCTTTTGGTCTGGCTTCCTTTCTCCTCCCCCCCTCCCCCCCAAATTAAATGAAACCGACATATAGACATAGTGAAGGAAATCATATGCTTTTCCAAGTGTCCCAAACCAATATGTAACTTAGATGCATGCAGCAGCAGGAAGGCTCAGCTGAAGAAATCAAAGAGTAGTATAGCTGGACACGAGTGCGACACAGATGCACCAGCAGTACATGGCTGGAAGACAGAACCTTCATCTCTTCCAGTCAGTCAAGACTGAAGTTTAGTCAAGGACTCTAAGAAAGCGGACCCTAAAATAAGCTTCACAGAAACAGAACCTCACATTAGGATCCCATTACCAGAATACAGCAGCCTCTTCTGCATGATTTTAGAGAAGTACAAACCTCTGCTGACATTGTGTGTGTCCTCTATCAGTAGTACTAAACAGCTTTCTACAAAGAAAAATAATAATCTACATAGCATACCATTATTATTAGAATTGGTTAAAAATACTTCGGACTATTTTTTATTTCACAAGTCCAAAAGCAAGATCAGAATATTATTTTTTTGAGAGAGATCTTGCCCAAAATAGTCAAGAAAAAACAAAAAAAACCCTTTTGCTGTTGGACAGTTTAGTTACTTGAATGGGAAGAGTTGGTTGGTCTCAGTCCAGTCTCTACCAACAAACCAGCATGCTAGTTGGCTCTTCAGAAGCTTCTACATAATCCTTCCTGTCTCAGAGGCCAACTGCGGGATTAGGTAACATGAATTCTCACCCAGGCAGTTAAGGTACATACTGAAGCCTGAAACGGCAGCGCTGCCAAAACCACCTCGAGATCTTTGAAAGCTGTCAGACCTCAGGTTCCAAAAACGTTGGCCTAATACCATTCCTAAGTATAAAAAAAAAATAATTGAACGGGGCATGAAAAAATAAATACATGTTTTAATGAAAAAGCCACCGCACCCAAACTGAGATCTGGCATACCCTATGTCAAAAGGCAAGATATGCATAAGCTATAAACTCTTAAATATATCCTTATCTCAAATTATAGTGAAGCCAAGCAAGCAGCATGAAATTATTCAAGTTTATTACATATTATGCCCTCATTCCAGATAGCAACCTGCCAAGCTAGTAGAATAGCAACAGGAATTGTGCAGTACAATTCCTGTGAAGGGACCCTTCCAAGAGCAGCAGTATTGCCATTTTGCTGTGCTTCATGGGTGGTTTAGTTAAACATGACCTAAAAAGGAAGGGAGAAAAGGGGTATACGATGATTTTCTTTTTAACATTGCACCCAGAGCCCAAAAGGATGACTTTGCACACATTTCCATGACAGGAAAGGGGGAGTGGGGTGGGGAAGGAAATCCCAAACCTACATATTGCACTCTTTCTCCTACAGACTTCAGACACATATCAATAGTAGACAGAACCACATTAAGAACTTTTTTACTTACACTGCTTTAAGTCTTTACATTTAATGTGAATGTCCTTTAAAATGTAGTAAAGAGGTTAATAACTCCACAGTTCTTCAGCCGAAGGCTAAGGAAACAACTTCTGACAAGAAAAAGAGGCTTGTGTACTAGTTGCAAAGACACAAGTTTTCTGTTTCATTTGAATAACCTTCAGATCTTTTTTATGCATTATATAAACAGATTTTCTCAATTATTAAACAAGTCATCTCAAGCCTTCTTTATGAAGCATTAGTAACTAAGAAAAGGAAATCCCAGCTCCCGGTTGACGACACTCACAACCAAGCTGCTCCTAGTGCTGTCAGATTGGGAACCACGCTTAACCTGCCCTAGGCTGCAAAGGTATATGAAAGTATACATTTTAGAAAAACACAGGTTTCATCAATCCCAAAGCCTCCGATATCTGGTTTAGAGATCAAAGCCCAATTTGTGTCTGAGGTCATTCCCAAAACTAGAAGCAGTAAAAACGTACAGCAGCAAGTTGCACTTTTGACACAAAAGGTGTTGTCATACTCCCACTCAGAAGACACAGTAGTTTGCTCGCTAATTTAACCAGAAAATATAAAAATATGCATTTCATGCGCCAACAATTTACAGAAACAAGGCAATACTATTCTCCTCTCCTCATAACACTAACAAACTTTAAGACACACATGACTAAAGTAATAAACCACAGAATGGTTTGGGCTGACCTTAAGATCATGTAGTTCCAATCCCCTGCCACGGGCAGCGATGCCTCACGCTAGACCATGTCACCCCAGGGTCTGTCCAGTCCAGCCTTGAACGCTGCCAGGGATGGAGCATTTACCACCTCTTTAGGCAACCCATTCCAGTGCCTCACCACCCTCACAGTAAAGAACTTCTTCCAGTGAACTTCCCCTGCATTACTTTAAACCCATTATCCCTTGTCCTATTGCTACAGTCCCTGAAGAAGAGTCCCTCTTCAGCATCCCTATAGGCCCCCTTCAGATACCAGAAGGCTGCTATGAGGCCTCCACACAACTTCTCTTCTCCAGGCTGAACAGCCCCAACTTTCTCAGCCTGTTTCACCCAGAAATTATTCCTGCAGTGTGCAAACGCAGCTGCGTTTTTTTTCTCCAACTAAGCCCAATGCAAAGACAACAGATGAAATGCAGCTTCAAACAACTCAAAGTGAACTAATACAGAGCCTTATTTAAAGGAGCAGATCTAAGGAAACAAGTAAACAAACAAAACCTCACAAGTAACAATACTAATAAGTTTTTATCACATGCACATAACCAAATGGACTTGGTTCTGCTGTGCAATACCCACCTATAAATCTCAGAAACCGAAGTTACCAAACCAAAAAGCAGTCTAGAAAAATCAGTGAAAAAAAATCCAGCTTTTTCTTAATTGAGTTCAGCCAGTATGCTACAGACCTAACCCAGGAGCTGCTGCATCTCCACCATCCTGTCACTGATCGTTCTACAATGAGAGGGTAAAGGTGAGCCAAGGGCTACATGCACATTCATTGCTCAGGAAGCATGCTAAAAATTAAACACTCCAAAGAATTACCCATGGATGAATCAACAGATGGCAACAAGTCACACAGACATGAACAGCTTTCAAAACGCTAACCTAAACAGGGAAAGCTCTGCCACTGGGCCCCAATCCCCTCACAGGTACCTGGTATGGTACATTGCTGCAGTTTAAGCAAACTGCCTGCCCTTTTAGTGAGGGGGGAATGTTATGGCTGAGAAAATATGCACAAGAAATAAAGGATTCTGACGGTGCCAGATTTACCCACGGAGACAATCACTTGTTGATTCACATGCAAACGTGCTCCTGTTTTCAACTTAATAACAGAGTGACAGTATGATGAGACAGCTCTGATACACAGGCTAAAACGCTTCGGTTACATAACTTTCTCTTATTCCTTCCTTGAAGGTAGTAACTTCCAACTGCAGTCCTAAACACAACTTCCAGCCAAGCAAACAGCATTAACGAAAGACACCCTGATCCTCACAGCAGGCCAAACACTGTATTCTGACCCTCTCTGCGAGTGAACAGTGCTAGGTTAGCCATCCAGAGTGAACAGAACACTACAAACCCCAAGCATTCACAACACAGCCTGTGCCCCTGCTGCAATTTGTGTACAGGGTGCTCCCATCTTCTCCGACATTTTTGATCATTTACCCCTTGAACGGCAGCACCATCTCCACATCCCCATCAGAACTTCACATTTCTTGCAAAAGACCATTCTGGGCACAGAAAAACAGGTGGGCACCTCACCAGGGAGCGTAAGGGCCTCTTTAAGCACACATAAACACGGTTTTTTCTTCAAGGAAAAAACGGGGGGTGCGCGGGTTAACCGTGCTGAGCACAGAACTTCCTGAGACCCTTTCACAAGTCCTCCTCCTACCCAGCACTTGCCCTCCACCTCACGGAAGAGACCCCACATCTCCTCCTGCACCACCGAGGTTGCCTCTGCCTCCCCGCCGAGGGGCAGCCGGGCCCCACCGGGCCCCCACCGCACCTGCAGGCCTCCCCACACCGCCACACTCCCGGGCCCCCCCCTTACCTGCGACCCTCCCTCCCCACCCTACCCCCGCCGCCGCCTTCCCCGGCGCCCCCTCCCCCCCCGCGGCGGCGGGAGGCGCGGGCGGGGCAGGGGCGGCTCAGCAGCGCGGGCGGCGGGGCGCGGCGGCGGACCAGGACCGCGCCCGGGTCCCGGGTCGGGGGCGCGGCGGGGGCCCGGGGGCGCCTCGCTCCATTCTCCCCTCACGCACACACACACAGGAAATAACACGGGGTCAGCTGACCCCCGACAGCCAATGGCGGCGGGTGACGGGGAGCAGCGCGCGCCAGCAGGAACGGCGCGAGGCGGCGGGTCCCGGCCGGGCAAGGGAGTGGGGAGAGGAGGGGGGAGCGGCGTGTGCGCGCTCTCGCGTGCACGCGTGTCTGCGTGAGAGCGCGCGGCCACCGCCTTCTCCCCCCCCCCCCCCACGCTCCCGCTCAAAGGGGCTGCGCGCCACCGCCCCGGTGCGCCGCGACCCTCGCGCGTGCTGCCTGTTGGGACTTTCCCCATCCCAACCCCAGCCCGGCGGCCCAGGCGTGGCGGGGGTAGAGCAGCTTCCAGGCCGCCCTCGGCCCTGTCGGGAAGGGCCCGTGGCCGTTTCCATTCTACATCGCCTCATAAATCAAAACTCGCCGTTCCCGGCCCCACAAGTTATTTTAAGAACCGGACTTATGACGTTCGGCCACCCAGGTGGTAGTGAGGCAGCTGCGGCCTGGCAGTCCCCTCACCGACCCAGAGTCCCAGAGCACACCCCGAGCCGGCGGCCAGGCCGCACGCCGGGGCCGGGTAGGCCCCGAACTGGAGGCACCTCAGCGGAGAGCTCGGGAAACAACATGGAGGCGGCGCGGGGCTCTCCTCCCCGCCGACCGGCTGCGCCCCGCGCGTCCAGCCCCGCTGGGGCAGTTACAAACAGCGCTGCCGAGCCCCCCACCAGCAGCGAATGTGGGGGTTAAATGCGACTAATGGCACTTCTGCGCTGGAGAAACGGCTCGGCTCTTAGAGGAGCATTCACTAGGTGTTGGTTATCAGTAAGGGGGCAAGGAGGCTGGTGGAAAGCAGCAAGGATGCTCCTCTGCCAGCTGACCCTGCGTGCCGGCAAAGGAAGCTCTGTATGACACCAGTTTCCTCCATCTGCCACTCAGCATTTCACGTGATAACGCAGGAGGCTGCAGCCTGAGAAGCTCCAAGTGCCCCTGCGGAGGGAAAGCTCCAGCATCATTTAGAACTTGCTCTGCCAGGAACTTTACTGAGCAAGTATCACAGTTTCCATAACCACCCTGTTGCCCAAGCTTTGTTCTCCGGATCCTCAGCAAGCCTTATCCTGAGAGAAGGGCCCTGCTCACAGCTTACACCAAAAAGCAGTGGACTGCTTAGAAGGACTGTGTTGTAGGCCCAGACAGGTGACAACTTCACTGATGGCTCCTTCACAGCTGACTTGCTCTTTATGAAACATAAATACAAACCACCACATCTTGTACCACACATTGTCTGTCAGAAACCATTCACTGACTGAAATTCTATGTAGGTAAGACTCCAATGATGGCAAGAGTCTGGGGAGAACAACTGGAGCAGACAACAATTACATGTGCTCCTACCATGTGTCTTCCAAGTTAACAATGTGCGGATGCTGGGGACTCCCCAGCTGCAGATCAGGCACTGGCGCAGCAGGAGTGCCCAGGAAGGGCTCACCTGCTCCTCTGCTCCTCTGAACTCTACGGGCAATGCTCCTTTTGGAAGCAAGCCTTCTGCTGTCACCTATGCCTCATCTCCTTCAGATGAGATTATAGTGATGTGCTGTGCATCAGCTACCTGGGAATTACAGCTATAGCAAGCAGGAGCTGCCTTACAGCACGTGTTTAAGGCACAGTGCTTTTCTTACAAGAGGTGGAGGTCACTGCTTCCTTCGCCTGAAGAAGAGGCTTCCACAGCACATTCACCATCACAAAGCATGAGGTTACTCTAGTGGCAGTCAGCTTTAATCTTGTTGACTGCCACAGCATGCTAAGAGCTTGGGTAGAGCAACATTCCCTCTGGGGATCCAGGACTCTGATAAAAGCTGTAATGGGGTGGGGGAACTCGATAAGGTTCTTATAATTTGGTTCTCCATTATCTGTTTTGTGATTTTGAAGTGAAACGTCAATTGAGGTTAATCTTTCACGTAGATTTATATGGTAAGGGTGCTTAGAGCACTCTACCTAAATTTAAGCTTACGTTAAGGTAGAACCCTTTTGTATATACAAATACATGAGAACATAGCTTACAGAGATAAGCTTGGTATATCCAGGTATTTTTTACCTAATGTCCAAAATGAAGTTGCAGCATAAATAGACAAAGTTTTGTAATATGCTCCAAAAGGTCCTGTAAAAACTACAAGCACAGCCAACACTCACAAGTCAAGCATTTCTCAAAGGCCCAAAAAAGTGAATCTACATAGTTAAACACTTGCACCTCCAGTCTGCCGCACAGCACCATTTCCCACTTTTACATGTTAAGGAAAGTACAAAAAGGAGCTGCTTTTTAAAAGCTCAAAACTACACAGCTGATTTTAAAAGACAAAATTCAGTTTAAGAAGAACCTGTGCTATATATATAGGCAAATGCCGAGCTATTGGCAGCTCTTGCACTACAGTAGACATCACTGGTAATAGACAGGGTCATTAAAAGCACAGAATGAAAACAAAGTTACCACAACAATATTAGTTAAATAGCACACGAGCAGAGACGCTACAGCCTTCGCAGCTTTTGAAGTGATGTATCAGGCTTTCACGTAAAACCCCACTGAGCTTAATGGAGAATTTAATTCTCTCAGAAACTAATTTTTGGCTGTCTGCAGACTCCGGATGAAAAACCACTGTCATTAGCACACCTTGTTCACATCACCGAGGTTTCTACTTGCCACTGAACATTTCATTCTCTTTCCAGAAGAAAGAAATTCACCCTTCTGCCTTGGCCATTCAATGACAACCCTTGGCCATCATCTGTTACATGAAAAATATGGATATATATAAAATATATATTTAATAAAATATATCATGCTACTAGGGCTGTGATCCTGCAAACATGAGCAGGGCAGGAATCCAACATCCATGGCAAGCAGCTCTAGTTCAGGGTAAAGTCACCATTAATATCTATACACTCTTATCTTAGAAGCAATATGTAAGCAATTCTGAAAAGAAAAAAAATATTGGGATTTAAGGCCAAAAATAGTTCCCCACCAAAATGAAGTCTTAAAGGATCAATTTTAAAATCAATGCAGCAAATTAAAAAGGTTTGCATGTAAATTTCATGCAGCAAATACATTCCATCTTTGAAGAGTGCTATAAATTGAGCAGATGTGCTATACCACCGTCATAAGAAAGACTGAAGTCTATGCATTTAGTGCAAGAAAATTGCCTCAGCCATAACTGTACTGAGCCTCTATGGCACCACCACAACAGGAATCTCCCAAATCAAATCCTCCCCGTTCTGCCCAGACACCTTCTCCCCACCTCCTAATCAAAGTGCTTCTGAGTATAGAGGCACAAAGCACAGGCAGGCAGGCAGGAAAATGGCCTCAAGACTTAACACCCTCCTCGAGGCTGGATGGCAGATTCTGGGCAAAATAAAGACCCTCGAGTAGCCCTTAGGGTTAGTGCCATTGCTCCTACCACTGCTGCTGCCCTAGTACACATGTAAGCAACGCTGACATGAACTCCTGCAACAGCAAAAGCAAACATTTGTTTGCCCTTATGCCTGAAAGTGAGGCTTACGTTGCATGTCCCTTTCCCCCCTCTCACGGACCCCGGAGAAAAAAGGGTCCTTTTGACCCCAGAGGACTGACAAATGGAGATGGAAAGTATCCTTCTGTCTTTGAGGTCATCACTTCTGATCTAGCTGTAATTCAGTAATTACTCAGTTCATGAGGCTCTCCAGAAGCATATGTTAGTAGCTTCGGGGGGGAAGGACAGAAGGATGACACCATTACTGACCCTAACCACCTCTCATCTCCACATACCCTCTGAGCTCCCTCTGCCTGGAAGCAGGGAGGACAAAAAGTGATGCAGCCGGGCAGGGGGGTAATCACAGAATCACAGAATCACAGAATAGTAAGGGCTGGAAAGGACCTCAAGATCATCGAGTTCCAACCCCCCCGCCATGGGCAGGGACACCTCCCACTAAACCATGCCATCCAAGGCTATGTCCAACCCCACCTTGAACGCCGCCAGGGATGAAGCATTCACAACTTCCCTGGGCAACCCATTCCAGGGCCCCACCACCCTCACAGTATAGAACTTCTTCCTCAGATCCAATCTAAACCTCCCCTGTTTAAGTTTAAACCCATTACCCCTTGTCCTCTCACCACAGTCCCTAATGAAGAGTCCCTCCCCAGCATCCCTATAGGCCCCCTTGAGGTATTGGAAGGCTGCTATGAGGTCTCCACGCAGCCTTCTCTTCTCCAGGCTGAACAACCCCAATTTTCTCAGCCTATCTTCATACGAGAGGTGCTCCAGTCCCCTGATCATCCTCGTGGCCCTCCTCTGGACTTGTTCCAACAGTTCCATGTCCTTTTTATGTTGAGGACACCAGAACTGCACACAGTGCTCCAAGTGAGGTCTCACGAGAGCAGAGTAGAGGGGCAGGATCACCTCCCTCGACCTGCTGGTCACACTCCTTTTGATGCAGCCCAGGATACGGTTGGCCTTCTGGGCTGCAAGCGCACACTGCAGCCGGCTCATGTTCATTTTTTCATCAACCCACACCCCCAAGTCCTTCTCTGCAGGGCTGCTCTCAATCTCCTCCCCGCCCAACCTGTAGCTGTGCCTGGCATTGCTCCGACCCAGGTGGAGGACTTTGCACTTAGCATGGTTGAACTTCATCAGGTTGGCATCAGCCCACCTCACAAGCGTGTCAAGGTCCCTCTGGATGGCATTCCTTCCCTCCAATGTATCAACCGAACCACACAGCTTGGTGTCATCAGCAAACTTGCTGAGGGCGCACTCAATCCCACTGTCCATGTCACCCACAAAGATGTTGAACAAGACCGGTCCCAACACCGATCCCTGGGGGACACCACTCGTTACTGGTCTCCAGCTGGACACTGAGCCACTGAGCACTACTCTTTGCGTGCGGCCATCCAGCCAGTTCTTTATCCACCGAGTGGTCCACCTATCAAATTGATGTCTCTCCAACTTAGAGAGAAGGATGTCATGGGAGACAGTGTCAAAGGCTTTACACAAGTCCAGGTAGATGACATCAACTGCTCTGCCCCTGTCCATCAGTTCCGTAGCCCCTTCATAAAAGGTCACCAGATTGGTTAGGCAGGATTTCCCCTTAGTGAAGCCATGCTGGCTGTCACCAACAACCTTGTTGGTTTTCATGTGCCTTAGCATGGCTTCCAGGATAATCCGCTCCAAGATTTTGCCAGGCACAGAGGTGAGACTGACTGGTCTGTAATTCCCCGGCTCATCCATTTTCCCCTTCTTAAAAATGGGGGTTATATTTCCCTTTTTCCAGTCATCGGGAACTTCACCTGACTGCCATGATTTTTCAAATATGATGGACAGTGGCTTAGCAACTTCATTTGCCAGCTCCTTCAGGACCCTTGGATGGATTTCATCCGGTCCCATGGACTTGTATACATTCAGGTTCCTAAGGTGGTCCCGAACAAGATCCTCCCCCACAGTGGGCCCAGGGTCCCCACCCTCACCGTCCCCGCGTCTGCCTTCCAAGACTTGGGTGGTGTGGTCAGAGCATTTGCCCGTAAAGACTGAGGCAAAGAAGTCATTAAGAACCTCAGCCTTCTCCAAATCCAGGGTAGCCAATTCTCCCGATAGCTTCTGGAGAGGGCCCACGGTGTCCCTAACCTGTCTCTTATCAGCAATGTACCTATAAAATCCCTTCCTGTTATCCTTAACATCCCTAGCCAAGTTTAATTCTAAATGGGCCTTAGCTTTCCTAACCTGGTCCCTAGCTTCCCGGACAACATCCCTGTATTCTTCCCAGGCCGCCTGACCTTGCTTCCACCTTTTATAAGCCTCTTTTTTCTTTCGAATTTTGCTCAGCAGCTCCTTATCCATCCAAGGAGGTCTCCTGGCCCTCCTGCTGAACTTCCTTCTAGTTGGGATGCATCGCTCCTGAGCTTGCAGCAGGTGATCCTTGAATATCAACCAACAGTCTTGGGCCCCCCTGCCCTCTAGGGCTGTATCCCATGGAACCTTACTGAGCAGGTTCCTGAAGAGGCCAAAGTCTGCTCTCTTGAAGTCCAGGGCAGTGAGCTTGCTGCACGCTCTTCTCACTGTCCTGAGGATCTCAAACTCGACCATCTCATGATCGCTGCAATCAAGGCTGCCCTGGAGCGTTACATTCCCAACCAGCCCTTCCCTGTTGGTGAGGATGAGGTCAAGCATGGCACCTCTCCTTGTCGGCTCCTCTATTACTTGCAGAAGGAAGTTGTCTTCCACACAATCGAGGAACCTTCTGGATTGCTTGTACCGGGCCGTACCATCCCTCCAACAGATATCAGGGTGGTTGAAGTCTCCCATGAGAACAAGGGCCTGCAAGCGTGAGGCTGCTCCTATCTGCCTATGGAGCGCTTCGTCCAGCAAGTCCCCTTGGTCAGGCGGTCTGTAACAGATCCCCACAATAATGTCACCCATCGCTGTTCTCCCTTTAACCCTGACCCACAAACTCTCTGTCGACTGCTCACCTGTCCCCAGACAGAGTTCCATACTCTCTAGCCTATCCCTAATATAAATAGCAACTCCCCCTCCCCGTCTGCCAGGCCTGTCTTTCCTAAAGAGCCGGTAACCTTCCATTCCAACACACCAGTCATAGGTGCCATCCCACCATGTTTCTGTGATGCCTATGATATCATACTCCCGTAGATGTGCACACATCTCTAATTCCTCTTGTTTGTTCCCCATACTACGGGCATTTGTGTAGAGGCATTTGAGCCGAGATCCAATTGAAGTTGGGTCATTGGCTGGAGCAGCTGGAATATCCCTACATTGCTCCAAATGTTTACTATAAGTGCTACCAACCGACTGGGTGTGTTGGGATGGAATGATGCCCCCCTCCCCCAACACATCTAGTTTAAAGCATCCTTGACCAGCCTGGCAAGCCTCCTACCAAATCCACTCTTCCCCTTGTTTGTCAGACCAGCTCCACCAGCCCCCAGGAGACCTGGCCTACTATATTGAGTCCCATGGTCAAGGTACCCAAACCCCTGACTATAGCACCACCCTTCTAACCATTTATTAACCTGCCCAATCCTCCTAGCCTTTTCAAGGTCCTGCCCTGTATCCTGGAGAATTGACGAAAAGACAATCTGAGCTCCAGAGCCCCTAACCACCTCTCCCAGAGCCCTGTAGTCCTTCTTTATAGTCTCCAGGCTACTGCTATCTATATCAGTAGCACCCACATGTATTACCAGGAGTGGGTAATAGTCAGTGGGACCGACTAGAGCAGGCAGCTTCTCGGCCACATCCCTGATCCGAGCCCCTGGTAGGCAACACACCTCCCTTGAGGCTGGGTCAGGCCGGCAGATGGGTGCCTCTGTGCCTTTCAGATTAGAGTCCCCGACTACTACGACCCGCCGCTTTTTCCTGGCAGCACCAGTAGTGACCTTCTTTACCAGTGCACCAGCTGGTTGCGCCTGGTGGGAGCGCTGTTGCTCATCAGTCCCCTGCAGGATAGCAGAGCGCTGTTGCTCATCAGCCCCCTGCAGGACAGCAAAGCGGTTCTGGGTAGGGACAACAGATGTAGGAGGAAGCCCCCTGCTTTTAATTACCCCCTTCCTTCTTTTTTTGTTGTTTTTTTCTGTTACCTTTTCCCAGCTTCCTGGGTTAGCAGCCTCCTTTCCTGGGTTAGCAGCCTCCTTTCCTGCATGGGCAACAGTAGACACCCGAGGCCCAGGAACAGTCTGGTCCCGGAGCAAGCAGTGCTGCTCCCCCTCAGCTTCCCTGACACCTTTCATCCTGGTAACAGCTTCCTGCAGTTCAGCCACTTGCTGCAGGAGGGCCTCCACCAGGGAACGCAGAGTGTAGCCCCGCCCATTGCTCACCCTTCCCTTAGGATACCCCGAGCTCTGCACTACAGCCTCCCTTCCCATCGGCTCCGTCTGGGTGCCTACACTGGCCACCACCGGCGCAGCCAGAGCAGAGCTCCCAGACCGAGCCTTGCTCGTACGGCGAGTGTTCACCATCCCGCTCACCACCCCGCTCGCCTGCCCGCGCGAACTGCCGCGCAAACTGCTTCGAGCCCGTCCTGTTTGCTCGAGCCCGTCCTGTTTGCAAACTGCTTCGAGCCCGTCCTGTTTGCTCGAGCCCGTCCTGTTTGCCCGCCCTGTTCGCCGCGCTCCGGGTCGCCGCGCTCCCTGGGGCAGCTTTTTAACCAGTCAGCTCTGCCGCCGGTCCTCCTGACGCCGCCCCCTCTGAGTCAGCCGCTCGCCTCCGCGGAGCTGCAGGCTCCCGGGCAGGCCTTGTCGAGGACTTGTAGCTCCCTCGGGGCAAGTTGCTGCTCCGAGGTGAAGCTCGTAGTCGCCGAGCCTCCCCCCCCCCGATCTTTTAATCAAATTTGCAGGTAACGTATGCTGAAAAGACTCTTGAGCGCCCCAGTGTTTTTAGAGGAAAGATGATTTCTGAATGCAGCTGGTGGGGTCCTCAGAGATTTCTTCTCCTTTACAGAAGGTTTCCTTGCTGGTGAAAAGCACTGAACTAGTAGCACCAGGACGCTGAAGTCTCCACAGTCAGGCACAGGCACAGCACACATCCCCTCAAAGTATTACCCTTATCCTAATGCTTTCCCCTGGTACACAATTTCATGTCATTCTCACCACTCCACTTTCACAGCTTTCATCTAGAGGCACTTAGATGCTATGGGAATGGGCATTAGAGACTGGCTTGAAGATGGATAATATAAAAGATGACAGCAAGGTCAGGCACCTACAGGTCACACAACCAGGGACTGGAACTTAAATTCACGGTGGGACAGCTACATCTTTGAGCAAGTGTAAAGCAAGGGCAGCTGGTCTGCATCTCTTCCTTCAAGAAAGCATCAGCATGGCTGCATTCATTAACATTTCCTACCTCTCTCCCTATCTAGCCCCAGGATTTCCCATGCCTTCCTCCTATTTCTTGTAAGCCTACTTCAGATAAAAAGTGTTACATGTGACCCTCCACAAGGGAGAAGCAGTATCAGATATCTCCCAAGGAACTGCAGCAAAGACAGGGAGGGCTCTCCTTGCATTAATGCACCGACGCTGAACTTTTCCCCTGAAGACAGCCAAAGGATCTGTGTGCTTGCTGGGAACTGTTTTGGACAAGCACAAATTCTGAACATACTGACTGCCAGATCTTCGGTGCATCACCCAGAAACAGCTCTCCTCCAGACACAAGAAGCATCTCCATAAGCCATAGTGTTAGTTCCTACAGCTCAGTTCCTGCAACAGAGCAACAACTGGATTGAAAGACTGGAGCATCTCAAAGAAAGGAAAAGGACAAAGCAGCTGAAGGTGGGTAGCATGAATCTTTCTGCTCCATTTTTCAATACTGCAACACCTTTGTCCTCTCATCTTCCTGTTACAAGGACCCGATTCATAAAAATAAGGTCTATGTACCTTAAGACCTGCTCAGCTTCTTCTGCTTTTTTCTTTTACCTTCTGCCAAAAAACCACTTCTGGCAGGATTAGAATTCGTTGCTGTGATAGCGATTGTGATGCTGCAGACAAAAGAATCTGAGTCCAGTAAAAAAAGCAAGAAACGAGCTCGACTTTTGAGGAAAACCAGATCACATTTCCATGCAATGTCCAAAGTAATAAAAGTGGAAATTAAAATAGAAAGCCACACAAATATGATTCTTAGCAAGACTGTCTCCAACAAGGCAGAAAAGGCCATCAATAGATCTTCATTATCTGAATTGCTAAATGTATCTAAATAAAAGGAGAAGCTCAAATATTAGAAGAACTCACCTTTTAAAGTGGTCTTAAATAAAACTAACTCTGCTTTGCCCGATCATGTTTTACAGAAAGAGATTTTTTTTTTCTTCTACTTCTGCTGGCCTTTTACAGAGGTTTCATTTGCTGGGGTTTTTTTCCCTGCCTACAGGGAAGTGGGAATTTCCAGGCTTAACAAGCTTAAATCCCCATGACATATAGTCCCAAATTCTAGAGGCAACTAAGATTCTGATTCTGACTTTGCTCCCTGTTGGTTTCCTCCCTGATGCATGCAGTAGCAGTTTTGAATCTCAGCTGTTCCAACAGGAGGGAAAAAAAGGTCCCTGAAGAAAAAGCATTAGTTCTTCCAGTCACCTTGCTGCTACCACACTACCGAATTCATGCACATGCAACAGCACATGAGAAAGGCTTGCAGCAGCAAGGGGACATCAGACTGGACCAAAACCCAGAGGTCTTCTACATTCATCTTTTAAGAAGGCTTCATTTATATTAGGTAGTAATCCAAGGGTCCACAGAAGGTATACATTGCATGAAATCTCATTAACTTCTTGTCACTGACTTTGGCTTTTTCTGTCACTTACAGTGATGTTCTCTGGTCCTGATTCATCAGAGATTGGTTTATTAAAAATAGTTTTAAAGTTCCACCACTGTTTACTTATACATCTCCTATTGCTAACAGAACATTAGAAAAAAAATCCTACTTCAAACACAACCACTTTAATTACTTTGTATCTCGAGGCTCATAAAAGTATGTTCAATGCTCAAGCCCTCTAATTCTGCTTTTCAAAAGACATTAATGTCTTATTTTAGCGCCCTGCATTAAAGTCACACTCAAATCCAAGTCAGTTTAGGGCACATGAGAATATACAGAACTTATGACTTTAAACACAACAGGTTCAACTATTTATGAGCACCACCGACACATCTGGGGTTGGAAGAAGGAAGTATATTCCCTGCATGTCACCTAACCCAAGTGATGGTAATGCCTTAAAAGCCATCACGTAACAGAGGTAACTATCCTGAGTTAAGAAAATCAGACTTTAATTTTGTAAAGGCTGGACAGACCCATCTTTATAGAGTCCAAGGCACACAGTAAAATCTCAAGTCACCTCTTTCTATTTCAGGATTCAAAGAACTCTTCCAGTTGCCTACTTAAGTTCAGGTTCAAACTAACAAAACCTCGGCTTACATATCAGGGCTTTCATCATCCCTCTTGAACAGACTGTCTTCTGCAGCTGGGAATCCTGTGGGCACCCACATTTGCCCTGAGAGGTAATGAGGACTCAAGGCCCTCATCTAACTTTCCTGTAAACGTGCTCAAAGTCGTGGGTTCCATCAGCGCTCTGAAAATAAGATAAGCGCTTCTTCTTGGGACATGACCAGTGAGCACTGAAGGAAGAACAGAAGCCTCCTCAGCAAGCATAATTCATGTCGACCTACCAATTGAATGAGCCTCCACTGTCTTCAGCAAGTTTCAAACCCACAGATAAGAACACAAGCTATCCCAACACAAATGAGGAGCAACAGCATACAGGGGGGCTGCAGTTCTCAAGGTGGTTCCCTAATAACCCTGCCTGAACCCAGGTCTAATGGAGAGACATTGCTTACACTGGTGATGAGAAAGCATTTCATCAGAGGTGAAATTTCACATTCCCTGGGATACCTGCCTACAGCTGAGGGGTGTCCCCCCCATTAGGGCCAAGCCTTTCCACAGCAGGGAGCATTTCATGAGAGAAAGGATGACCACTCTTCTCCAAAACTGGGAATGCTTCAAACTCTTACAGTGTGATTCATTCCACAGGCTGAAGATCAAGGTGTTGGCTTACTCCTAATATTGATGGAAAAGGGTAGTCACCCTATTTATAATCAGCCAGCATTATCTCATCTCCAGAAACAGTAAGTCAGCAGCTAGCCTTAGGTGATAAGTAGGGGGTTTCCTTAACAGTCCTCTTCATTGAGATTGAAGGGTTTTCTTCTTTAAGAATTAAAAAAAAAAAAAAAAAAGGAAAGTAAGAAGAAAAAAGCAGTGGTGGCAACAAGAAAGGGAATATCTTAACAGAAGGGGGCGGGGGGGAACCAATTAACGCTTTCAGCTCATCCTCTTTCACCACTGCCTGGAAATTCTCCTCTGATAGAAGCATTGCCTGCTTAGGGCTTTCTGAGAGACCCTTGCACATCCTCACTGATTACTTCCCCTACTCAGGGAGACAAGACTGTCCTTTACCCTAAATGCTTTTATCCTCTTGATGAGGTCTCTTACCCAGCTGGATCCTGCCTCCTTCTCCCACTGCAATCTCTGAGCCTGCGAGAAGACACCTGGGGACCTTCCACTTCGCTTAGGAAAGAGATTTAATCCTTTCATATCCTAGCATGGGGCTGAAGTGATGCACTCCTCCCCCCTCCCCAAACACCTATGGTTACAGTCCTGGGTGATGGATGTCCCCAGCTGAAGAGAAATCAAAGGAAAGGGTTTACTCCACTTTTTTCTGCCTTTCAGGAGTCATTTGAAAGCAGGTGTAGATAAAGAACTGAGGAAAACCCCACAGGGGACAATCCTGCCATACTCAGACAAGATGATGAGGCTTAAAATCTCTGCCGTATCTCATTTTAGCTAAATCACATCCCCAGTGTCCTCTGCCCTCAGTTTCACAGGGTGCACATTTTGCTCATTGCCCTCCACCTCCCAGGCTCACAGGCAGTGTTTGGTCACACCACTTCTGCCTTCCCTGGGGAGGACCCCCTCAATGGGTCGTTTGACTTAATCCTCCAGGGGGGCTGCAGGGTGATTCCAGGCTTCAATTCCCAGCCAAGCCCGGGTGGTGACTCAGACGAGCCAACAGACAGCACTCAATGCAGACAATGATTTTTTTTATCTTCAAAAGTGCTTTACAAACTAACAAATCCTTACTTCCCCTCTGAGAAAAGAAAGGAAAGGGGGAGTGGGGGGAACCCCTAAACATCACCACTGTGATGGAGCAGCGATGTAAATAACCCCGAAAGTCCTTTCAGGTTGGAGCAGGGGCAGAGGAGAGGAGTCCTGCTATGCAGCAGTGCTTTGGTTTTGGGTTTTTTTTTGTGGTGTTTTTGGCTTTTACACCAAAGACCTGGATCTGAATCCTGTTTCAGATGACTACAGGCAGCACGGTAGGACAGAGGCTATAAGGCTGTAGCCAGCTGGTCCCTTCCCTGAGGGCCATGAAGCTGGGGGTCTGAGAAACAGGCGGCAGTACATGGGTGTCTTCCAAGAATCCACTTGCCTGTTCAGACTGCAAAAGTGCTGCACAATTAATTATACATCTGTGCTACAAAAGATCAGCTCCATAACTGCAGGGGGTGCTATTCATCAGCCTTGAAACGCACTGGCAGAGGACAGCCAGGGTCCAGTAGTTGAAATAAAGAAATAAATAACTACAAAAGCAGGATGCGCTCTGGGTGGTTGGGGGTGAAGTGCAGCGGCGGGACCCAAGTGACCGGGAGCAGAGGAGCGTGGCGCTGCAGCCGCTCTGGATGCGGCGCTTTGCCCAGAAGCTTCGCCAACCGGAGCGGCCGAGGAGCCACCGGTCACTGGG
Source organism: Amazona ochrocephala (assembly GCA_039720435.1). Classification (NCBI taxonomy): domain Eukaryota; kingdom Metazoa; phylum Chordata; class Aves; order Psittaciformes; family Psittacidae; genus Amazona; species Amazona ochrocephala. The sequence goes on from CM077880.1 coordinate 82,665,260, forward strand.
GTGAGGTGTGTAGGCAGAGAGCAGTGGCAGCGAGGAGCCTGCCTGACACCTGCATGCGCTTTTCCTTCCTCAACCCTCCCCTTTCGAGGAAGCAGCAAAACATCACGTTCCCAGCAGCGAGAGTGTGGTCCAAAGTGGCTCCATCGCAGGGGCAAATCCTGAAGGATACCCTTCCCCTCATACCCTTCTTTTGAAGCCCCCCTTTCCTGGAGCGGGCATTTAGCAAGTACAAATACACCACAACGTTAGGCATCCTTCCACTGTCACTCTCCACTATCCTTCCTCTTCCAGACACACACACTAACACAAAATGACGGCTTCCTCAGTAGACTGAATGAGCAAAGCCCTCGCCACGATCCTTAATTGTCTGCGCTTTACTCTCTTGCTCCAGTCATATTATATCACAAAACTCAAAGCAGCCCACCCACTGCCCCGGTCTTTGTCCAAAATCTCAAGTGACCAGTAAATTGGACACAGGGGAAAAAAAATGCTGAAGCAGAAGGGAGGGGCAAGCGAGCCCCCCTTTTCCTCCTCCCCCCCCCTTTTTTTTTTCCTTTTTCTTCCTTTTTTTTTTCATTTTGAGGTTGCTCTTTGCTGGTGCACCCACACTGCTATTGTCAGTTAAAACAACAACAACAACCGCCAAAATCCCTCCCCAAAAGACTGAGATATTAAATAAATCTTATCTCACACAGCCCTTGAGAACGTGACCCCGAGGCCCTGCCCTTCTCCCTCCTGCTGTCCCCACGCACGCCGGGGAAATGGCAGGCCCCCACCCCATCCACCCCCCTGCTACTTTCAACCTGCAGAGCCAGAGAAAAATAAAACCGCATCCAGAACCAAAACAAAATAACAACGAAAACCATCGTCAACGAGAGATACAGGGGAAAGGATGGCGGGGGGGGGGGGGAGAAGCCCACACACACGCATAAACCCCATAACCCATTTATGTCGGTCTCAGAGCAAGCAGGAGCCAGACTGCAGCGAGCAGCCAACGAACAGCTGGGGCCTTTCAACAGGGACAAGGAGAGCGGCCCCCCGTGCCCGGCCACGCCGGACCCCGGCCGCCCCGCGCCCCGCGCTGCCCACCCGGCCGGGCCCCCAGCCACCCAGGCAGGCACCCACCCGGCTCCCCGCGCACCCGGGGTGGGCACGGCTGCGTCACTGGGGCGGGTGACACGCACAGGGCGCCGCAGACACACGGCCGCCGCCACCGCCACCGCTGCGCGCGTGGTCGGCCGGAGCTGGCCTCTGCAGGGCAATTTTCCACTCTCAACTTTGAGGGAGAGGAAGCGGGAGATAAAGCCCATGTTACTGTACCTTTCTGGCATCTTTCTCAGCTTGCCCTGCTGCTTCTCCCCACCCCCTTCCGATTTATCTCAGCTACTGGTTTTATAAACCGAGGGGGGGGGGGCGGGGGGGAGGGAAGAGGAGGGGGCTTTTTTCCCCCCCCCCTCTTCTCTCAGCCCCGTCTGCACCTTCTTTCCGAGCCCGCCGGTGAAGTCACAAGACTGAGACTCTGACATCACAGAGCCCACAAACGCCGGATTGTGACTTCACTGCAGGGTAGAACAGGGAGGAATAGGAGAGGGGAGGGGAAAAGGCTCTTATTCAAACACATATCTGCAGTAGTAACAAAGGGAACTCAGGAAATGGCTGGCCAAGAAAATGGCTTTTTTGCTTTTTTTCTTTTTTTTATTTGGTATAAAACATACTCTCCTGTCTTGCGATTTTTTTGGTGGGCTTTTTCCCCAAATAAAGTTTGTGACCACGATGGTAATACCTTTTCAAAGTGGTCTGAGCAGGATGGACAGCAAGCGCCAGCCTAGGTGCCAGCCCCCAGCGCAGCGCAGGCTCCCGCAGCCCTTCTGGGACAGAGCCGCCCTCCGTGGCCGCGCTGGACCTGCTGGGGCTGGAGCAGGACAATGTGCTGGGGTGAAAACCGAGGGATGCTGGCACGGGAAAGGCTCTGGGGGAAATTAATGGCAGAAGGGACTGAGAGGAAAGGGCCGAAACAGGCGGATGCTGAGGGCTGCGCCTGGGATGTGCTGGGAAGGCAAATGCAGAGAGCCACCGAGCAAGCAAGGCCACCCGCTGCTACCAAAGACCCACGATAGAGGTCTGGGGGCCATGGGCCAGCTGAGGTAACAGGACCCAGTGTGCACTTGGGGTTTTTGATTTCCCACCTGAGGATCAGAAACCACTTTTAAACTATAATTGTAGTAAAAGAGGCGGTAAAGGTCAGGATTAAGGTAACAGTTGTATGTGAGGCCCAAGCAAGGCAATAGGGTTAAAGAGGGAGGTTTTCCGTTCCCTGGCATATTTGTAGGTCTTAGGTGCCCTGGGGAGGGCAGGGAGCGTGGGGGTAGGTGAGGGAATAGGCTTGAAGCCTTTGAGGTACTCCCCAATACAAGGCAATGTTTGGATGTTGCTCTGGGAGCAAAATATGATACAGACTTCTGTGGTCATTTCTGAAATAAAGCCCAAGGGGAAAAAAGAGGAGCATTAAGTGGCTCTTGTCTTACTGTGACCCTGGAAGGTTTGGGGGGGGTTGGTTATTCAGCTGAAGGTAGCTTTTCTAACACCAATTTCTTAAAATTTAACGCAACCTCAAACGTTGATAAATCAGGACCTCCCCCAAAAAAAAAAAAAAAAAAAAAAAAAAAAAACAAAAAAAACCAAAGAAATCTGTTATTTTTCTTTGAAATGGGTATTTTTTGTTTTCACCTCTTTTTGAAGCAAGGCAGCTCAAACCCTTGCACTGTGCTTAATCCTGCCTGAAGGCCAGGAATTCAGAGGGATAAGCCAAGGGCGCAGCCACAGCCAAGTGAAATAAAAAAAAATCAAGAATTAAATAGTGCTAATTGCGGACAATGTTGTGTTTGTAAAGTTACTTGAGCTGCAGAGCCAAAGGGGAGGGAGCCTGTGCTCCTCACAGTGTGCCCACTCCTCTCTCCAGCCACCATCCCTGCCTGCCCTCAACGAGACCTACAAAGCATTTCCCACCACTGCGCTGACATAGAAGGGAGGAGAAACCAGCACTGCCATCACCGCCTGCCCTTCCCACAGCCTGCCAGTGCGGCAGGAGGGAAATCTGCACGTGGAGCGCGGGAGAAGCGAGGAGGAAACAATCCAGATCCCTGCCAGGAACCGGCTGGCAGGTACGCTCCCGGCTTGCGGCTGCCTGGCGGCAGGAGCACCCCCCGGGTGCCCAAGGTGCCTCAGAGGGCTGACAACATGCGCAGGGGAACTGGCAGTCCAGCAGCAGGCAGGGGTGAGAGGTGCTTGTAGGAAGCTTGAGCCCCAGCGGCTCTGTGTCCTTCCAGCATAAACCCCAGGCAGCCAGAGGATGCTCTTCTACATGAGAGCTCCTCCATGGCTGAAGCCTCCTTTCCCACACCAACTCTGATCCCAGTGCCCTGGGGCATCGCCCGAGCCCTGGCACAGTCACAACTCTAGGAATGATTTCCCCTGTTGTTTTATGGCTTCTCTGTGCCAGTACAGCAATAAACCAGGCTGCAATGAAAGGAATAAACTCTCCTGCCCCTGCTTGCAAAAGGGAGGGAAAAGGCACGAATCGCAAGCAAGGAGGTCCCCATCTGATCTTGTATCCTCCAGCAAGTCTTGCTCCTTCTTTGGCCACAACTTTTCTACCTTTTTTATACTGACTGAATGTCCTTTCATCATTTTTAATTGTTGTTTTTTCCACCCTGCTGACTGCATGAAACCTCCATGTTTATCCCGCTCCTCCTCTCTTGGGGAATCTCTCTCAAGCCGCCCGTGGCAGGGAGGCAACATGGCTGCCAGCACACCAGGATGCCAGCAAGGCGAGGAGGTGAAGGCAGGAGAGAGGGAGTCACTGGCATTTGTTGGGAAGCGGAATAAAGAATTGGGGAAGAGGAAGGAATCTAACACATGCACACCGACTAGCATGGGCTTGCTCCAACTTGGCCCACAACGCAATTACCTGACTTGGAGGCCGGCCAAAGCCTCCCAGGCTAAGTCCCTCTACACTTGTGCAAAGTGCTGTCAGAGCTGCTGGGACCATGAACAGCCAGGGCTTCGGCAGCACATCTCATCCAGAAAAGAGAAAAGGAAAAGAAAACCCCAACCAAGAGACAGGGCAGGGACTGAATGGGCTTATTTTCACACAACTGCAATTGTTTTGTTGATGCGGAAAGGTAATTAAAAAAAGTTCTGATTTCAAACGTGCCACAGAATTCCCAGAGCCCGGAGGCTGCTGCTTAGAGGCAGATTAATCACACTGAATTCTCCATCTAGATATTGCATGCACTCCAAACTCCCACCGCTAATAGCTCTAATATTCTCCTCAGCGTGTGCATGCTGCTGGTGTTATGTTCCAGGAATATTAATTCCCCAACTCAAGCTCCTTTTGCTTGCGCATGTACCCTAAAGGCTTGCTGCCAGGCACGGGGAGATTATGGAAAAGAGAAAACAGGGCTAGAGGAGAACCGGGGTGCAAAGGTACTGGCTGGAACTCCTCGAGGAAAGTCATTAATGTTCTTTGGATAAGCAAGCCATCCAAATAAAATCTACCTGAAGGACAAGTTCTTTAAACAAAGACAGCCAACTACACACGCACAAGATGGTTGAAATTAAAATGAGCTCCCAATGCTGGTTTTGTGTTACCCATTCCTGCTACCCTGAGACTTGCCCAAAATTTCAGTCCTATTGTGGGAGCTGAATTAAGCGTTTTGTTTCCCTTCTGCTGGTGTCTTCCCCCAGCCTCCTTTACCCTCAAGTAAGGCCGCACTCACCAACTCCTGCTGCCACATGCTAGCAACAGTGAAAAATAGAGCAGGGCATAGCGCAAGCACCCAAAGAGCAGGTAGCGCTTTACCTGGTGAGCACCTTCTACCCCAGCAAAACCGACAGGCCTGTAGGTTCAGGGTCCAGCTCAAGGTCTCACTGCATGTCAGGAACCAGGAGGTGCACCCCTGGGATCCTCATTCCACATGGAAACCAGAAAAAGGGAGGATGAAGACAGGAGAGAAACGTGTAATCTTTCTCTGAATTCAAATAACTGCCATTCCTAATAAGCAGTTCAGTGTGTGTGTGATCTATATATATGGCCAGAAGGCCAGCTGCTAAGCTTTAAAACCAATGCACACTTGAAAAGTACCATTTAAGATGCCTATGATGTAATTTTCAAAGCTGCTGAATGCCCAAAGCTCCCAATGCTGTTCAGTGAAGACTGCAGGCAATCGCCAGATTAAAACACAGTTCCCTGAAACTGGCCACACCAGGACACTGGAAACCACCACGCAGAAGACACCTCAAAACGGATGGTGCTGGTCACATTCCATTTAGTAGGAGTACTTGCATGACAAGAAGTTATCACGGGCATGATTTTCTTTGTCAAGCAGTCAAAATATGTATCTCCATGTAATACAGATCAGCATGCCTGTGTCAGAGCAAGAAAATAAAAGGGAGTTTGCCGCTTTCATTGCAGGTGTTCCTACAAAGCACACCAGCACAGTACTTGAACCACAGCTTCATTTGGATGTACAGACCAGCCCACCGGAGTGTTTCCACAGCCCACAACACCCTACCTAGTCTCTGGACTAGAACCTGCAATACCACCGATGCACAGATGTAGGTGATGGTCCTTCCACAATAATGACAGGTCAAAGAAAAAAGGCAACACCTTTATGGCTGAACACTTTACAGGGGGCTGGTGCTGGGAGGGAGACCGATTAGAACCTTGTTGAAACTTCCTCTGTATCATGCAAGTCTACAACCACACACATGCCCTGAACTCTCAGCCGATTTCTTAAACTTGGCTCCTGCAGCAGGGAGCGGGAGGACGGGACTCCAACACAGGCACTGCCTGTGTAAGGCCCTTGGGGCTTAACACTGCTGTACTGGGAGAGGCATGAGCTTCCTTGGCTGCGATAAACCGAGGCATCACTCTGTGTAGCTTAGGTGCAAATCTGTGATCCGCTTTCTCTCTTTGTACACAAAGAATGAAGGTGATAGTGAAGCTGACATCTAAATCCTCACTACTGCACATCTGAGATAACCCTGGCTGGTTTTGTTTTTCATACTCAAATGTATGAGAAGGGAGAAAGACAGGAGGATTTCAACCCTTGCCAAACCCCGTCACCAGCCCCCTGAGTTACAGATCTAAGAACTCTTACATGGGATGAGGGCTCTTTGCTTTTATCTCCTTGTGCAGCGCATGTCCTCAGCCCTTCGCAAACAGATGTTTTGCCCTCCGAAAGGGAAAAGAAGGAAGAGAGAGAGAGAGAGAGGGAGCACCAGCACACGAGAGAGCGCGAGCATGAGCAAGAATGCTGTCTGCAGATGTCAATCAGGACTTCAGTCTAGGTCTAACCTGCCAGTCCTGCAAAAGGAGGATACATGAATTTTCTAGTTGGATAGTCAGTATCATCAAACAAGAAAATTGTGAGGTTTAGATTGTAATGCAGTGTCACGTTCAGTAAAAGGGCCTCGCTACATGGAGATGATGTGGGACTGAGGAGCTTATTCCTAGCACCTTAAAAATTAAAATTTCACTACAAATATTCTAAAGCAATGGTCAAAAATAGCGCAGCATTTCAGACCGGTTTTGTACGGCATGGTAATATTGGCACGGGGGAAGTGATTGTAGGTAGAATACTGTCAGGTTTGGGGAGAGCTTTCTCTGCATTTTAAAAAATTATATGAAGGAAAATATTCTTGGGAATGCAAAGTCTAATGATTACATGTATATAGAGAGTGTCATCTCTATCTTGGCGTTTAGCAGAAATCAACTCCCCCACGCCAACACCCTCCCCTCCAGCCACCCACCCTGATATTCTTCTTCACCACTTCCCACCCATTAACCCAGTACCTGCAGTGCAGTGCTCAAGTGGGACTGGCGGTGCTGCTGCCGCTGTCATCTCCTCGGAGCTGGCAGTCACCTGCCAATCTCGCCCCCACTTCCTCCTCCCTCCTGCTCCCCCCCACCCCTCGTCAGTGCAGCTTTCCCTGGGGATAGATCACTCTCCCCCCGCTCCAGCAGCCTGACAAATAACTACTGTTAACTCAATAATATCCCCCTCCCAGGGTTTTAATTACCAGCCGTCCGCAGGGCGTGAGACTCACACGTACAGAGCGGAACGGGCCAGAGAGGGAGGACAGCAACAGGGGGTCACAGAGTTTGGGCTGACAGCAGCTTCACGCTGGGGGATGGGCTCCTTGTCCTCCATCCACATGGCAGGGCTGGCATAGGCAACCTGCAAATCCCAGTGGGATGCTGCTGCCAGGGCACGTGGGGGGGGGGAGTAATGTGCCAGTGTATTTGGGGAGGGGGGATTTAGCCCTGTGGGAAGCTGCTCCTGCAGGACAAGGAAAAGCTCTGCTACACCCACTAGGGAAGCAACATCCATCCAGGACAGCGTTTGTTTATATGGCATTTTAAATGAGAACCAGAAAAAAAGGTGGGGGAAGGGAGAGGGGGAAAAAAAAAGCAGGTGCATTTCTGCTTGTACGTCTTTGCCAAATACATCTGTGTTTGCACATATGAAATGGCTTTCTTCTTCCCCCCTTTGCAAGGCAATAGTCTTATTTTGCCATTTTTATTTGCTGAAAATTCATGGGTCTGTGGCCTTGCATTAAATGAGCATGGCTTTCTGACCTTTCAAGCAAGCTCTCCATTTAGTATTTGGTTTTTTACACTTCCATTTACACGCCCTTGATTTTTAACAGGTCTGGATAAAGCTCATTTTTTTAATATGAAGTTTTATCTGAATAGTCATAAGCCTGTTAGTGCTCAAGTTGCCCCTCGAACTCCCCCTCCCCCCCGAGGTTAAACAAGACCAGAAATCCTTTTGTACTTGAAATAACAAGCTGGGAAGAAAGGAAGAAAAGAAGGATAAAAAGCCCAAGCCCCACATTCTATCCCTTTTAAATCATAAAGAGACACTGCAAAAGGCGCATAAACACAAGGCTTTTTCTTTTTTTACCCCCCTCTTCTTTTCCTCCTCTCCTTCCTTTGTAGGTCACCTTTACTATGAAGACATTGATGCTTCAAGTCTTCATTTGCCTAAATCAAGAGAGTAAGTTCAACACCTCAGTTAGGTAGCCACCATCCCCTAGGCAGGCGATGAAAGGGAAGGGGCATCCATCCCAGCCCCAGGGAGGAGGCACCCTGCATGGGGCAAGGATGGGCTCTTTTCTGGGAAGAGAAGGGCGTTTTTGGAGGAGGACAAGTCTGAGGGCATGGCACGAAACACGCTGTGCTCAGGTGGAAGGGGAAGTGGCAGACATGTTGTGCTGAGGGATGGCCTGATGACGGCCTCTGCACCCCGGCAAGGGCTGATGGAGGCAGTTGAGGGAGAGGGCTTTGGCAGCCACCCCTTGGCTTCAGGGGAGCATCCTGGCAGGCAAGAGAGCCCCTGCTCCCCTGAAACAAACAGCAGCCTTCCCAATGCTTCATTAAACTAACACAGCTTCCCGCCATTGCCCCGGCAACCGACACAGGCCTCCTGTTTGCCAGCTGGGGGAATTAAAGGCAGCCTGGCAGCCAGCCCCTGGCTCCTCCGAAAGCTCCCCTTACACTGTCGGAAAGCACCCCCAGGTAGGGGAGGGGGCCAGGCGATTCCCAAGGTGCTACTGGAGATGGGGCAGGAGTCTGCCAAGCTGCGGTCACCAGGGACCTCACCACTGCCACCAGCGCTGGTGCTGGAGGGCTCGCCAAAACGATCCCTGGGCTGGAAGAGGACTCAGTAACCCCCTAGATGGGCCAACAAGGCAAAGGTAGACACTACTCCCCATCACAGCATCACCTCTGTCCAAACGTGATCAATAGTTCACACTAATTAGCAGCACACTCCTCTCGCTGCCCATCTGCCAGATGAGTTAGCAAATCACATTCCCTTGTCTCTGGTTTTCTTCCTTTCTCTTAAATCACATACACCACAAGGTAGGCCTTAGTGTGAGCCCCCCTTCTATTACCCCCTTGGTGGACACTGGAGACCACAGAGCACAAGCTGCCCTGTCCTTCATTTTCTTAAAGAAAGCTGCCTTAGGAAGAGCTCCAAATGAAAACACTGATGTTATACTGGCCTTGAGTGCTCAGACACCCTCCCGCCCCTCTGCCTGCTCCCAGTCCAGCCATTCAGATTGAATAGGCAGAGATGTCCCTCCTTACAGCCACAGCAGAGGAGCTCCTTACGCTGCCCAAATCCCAAAATTAGATCCGCTGGGCAGTGTGGGTGCGATGTGCCAGCTGCTTCCAGCACCTTCCTCCCACCACCACAAAGGAGGCTGGCCAAACTGGTGAGGGGAGGAAAACACCTCGCTGCACAACGGCCACGGATAAAGGAGCATTATTCACTCGCTCGGGCATCCACATCTGTTTTGTCCTGTTTTCCATGACTACTGGCTGTGAGCTGAGGTCTCACAGGGAGGAGCATTAAGTATTTATTCCAGCTCTCAGTTTTGTCAGCTTCTGATGCCACCAACGTGTTTCGATTCTGCCTCGAAAACAACACTGGGGTTTTTTAATCCAGGGATCCCAAAACAACCCTGCAAAGGTACCTCCAACCTCATCAGCAGTCGCCTAGGAAGGCTTTCCTCAGCTCTGCAGCACACATATCACCACAATGTCTGATCCACCCATGTCCAGCCTCTGAACAATTATTATGTCCTACTCCTCTCTTGTTTTGTGATAGTATTTTGTTTTGTGAAACACTACTTAGCTACACTTAGAAGAATTAAGAAAAAATAAAAAGGGAGGAAAATAATGAAATTTGTACATTCCAGAATCTGGCCACTACTCTGCACCGCACGAGGAAGTGGCACATTGAAAATGTGGAGCTGTTTGTAAGTACTAAATACACTCTAGCAATCTTTCGGGGACAGATGTACAGGCAGTGCATCCAAGCAACCCTACAAAAATCAGCCCAGAGATCCCCCCTCAGTGACAGAAGACAGCACTATAGTTAAGGGTGTCTCTGCAAACCTTGAGCAGAGGGAAATAAGGGGCTGAAAAATACAATTAAACACCTCCCTTCAGTCCAAAGCTCCCCAAAAGAACCATTGCAGACCACGAAAGGGGAGTCTGAGGCTAAGGGGAAAAAGTACAAACATTTTGACATCATCCACTGTAAATTATAGCAGCAGTGGGAAGAATATTGCCTTAGCTTGGATGGGGGATGCAGAGAAAAGGGGGAGCTTTCAGCTACTTGCAGAAGAAATTGCGAGGGGAAATTGCACAGGGAAGATGAGCAAGACCACTGCAGGTAATGGCCATTAGACTGGGAAGATGGGTTCAAAGCTCCAGGCCAGCAGTCCTGGTTTAACCGTGTGTCTCCTACTTTGGAAGTTTCTGGTATTCTCATCTTCTGGTTCTCTCCTTGTGCAGGACTCTGACCTCTCAATAACACCACACACACACAAAGCAAGCAGATTTCTGGTTTTTAAGCTTTCCTTCACAGCAATAAGAAGTTGAGTCTGGGAGACTTAAACCCAAATTCCTTCCCCAAACAGAAACCAATCTGTGTTTAAATCTCCTTTTTTTCAAGTAGTGCCAGAGTGTGGAGGGAGAGGAGGGTGACAACCCTGAGGCAGAGGGACACCTGACTAATCTGGACTGCTCTGTGCCCAGTCCCCACCTCCCCAACTGGGAAGCACTCAAAGCCTGCTGTTGCCAAAGCCACTTCTATTCTTTCCACGCTCCTCACTAATTAAACCTTCAGTCAGGTCTGCCTCTCCTCCCACCTGGAGTAGCTCAACTCCCTGCTTCCACATTTTTCATTCTTCCCCAGACCCAGGATTTAAGTTTCTGGAGTCTCAAAGCTCCTGGATGACGGAGTGTGTAAGGACTTGTCTCCTGTCTCAGGTGAAGCCCGGCTCCCTTCTGCCTGCCGTCCTCGGGGGCTGGATTTCAGAGCAGAAGAGACTGCTGTCAGCGAGCCAAAGGCGCGCAGGGGTAGGGAAGGCGCTGGTCTTGTGTGTGCGCCGTGTCCTCCTTCCTCGCTGCTGCCATACATGATTAATCATCCCTGAGACACGCCCGCTGCTTCCCTCTGGCTCTCCAACAACCACAACAGCAGCGGCAGCAGCAGTTGAGAGCAGGGAGACCTCCTCGGGTCCCCGGCCCCAGCCCAGCGAGCATCTCCCAGCAGGGACCTCTGATCCTCGTACACACCCCTCTCTCGCACGCGCCAGTCTGCCTCATGGCTTCGCAATTAATCGCTCCCTTCCCCCCATGTTCAAACTCGGCTCGTCTCCCCCCTCCCCCACCCCCGTCCATCTGTGTCTAATTGCATTTCATCTGTAGTCATTCTCTGGAAAACTCACCGGGAAGGTGTCCAGGAGACTAGCACAAGCTCAAACACGCGCTTGACACGGGGAGCCGGGGGGAGCCCGGCTGCTCCGCCGAGGCGGATGGGGGGCCCACCTCTCGCCTGCCCGCTCTCAGCCTGGGCAGGGGATGGGGTGCCTGCTGGCGGGCAGGAGGCTGGCAGCAGGGAGAGGCGGCGCGCAGCCAGGAAGGGCCAGCATTGCTGGCGGGGCAGAGGTGAGGCTGCTCAGATGCCAGCTTGTGCTCCAGCACGGGAGGCTCTTGCTCCTCTGCTTTCTCTGCCAAGCAGTGCCGGTGAGCTCTGCCAAGGCCAGTGCTGGGGGAAAGGCAGAGGAGAGGCAGGGTCCCGCCAGCACGACCTGCAACCAGCAGCATTTGGGAGCTCCCATTGCTTCTGCTCTCCAGGACGCCGTCCGCTTCCCCACACAGGCTCTTTCCGCTTGCATTACAGATGTTCCTGCCTCATCCACTGCACACTTAAGCTGGCCACATCCCAGCTGTGCCTAGGGCAGCGCATGTAGCCCCGCTGGCCACACAGCTCCTTGGTCCCACTCCATCACTTTCCTGCTGCTCCAATCCCACATGGCCTCCTGTAAAATCCACATGTTAGCCTAAGACTTGTTCACCCTGGGAAGAGAGTGATAAGCTGGGCCCTGAAGAGACACACTGGGCACTGCACACTAGCTCACGCCGTAACCGCTCTTACTTGACACCACTGGAACAAGCAGCTCAGCTCTTAATTGCGTATGAAAAATGCCCACACAAAACAAGCCAGAACAGCCAGAGCGCCATAAACTCACACCCCAGCTCATTGCATGCCAACTTCCCTGCATAAACAAGCATAAGCGCACAGTGGTTTTACACTGCAAGCAAGGTTTCCTCCCAGAGAGGCGGGCCCCCAGTGTGGGCTATTTAAGGTCTCAGATGAGGGGTTGGGCACACATCACAAGTACATTTTGCATAGGCTGGAGCCACCTGACTTCACTGCTGCATTACACAAAGGTATGGGATAATGCGTGGCTGTTCTAAAGGTCAGCTTGGCTCTCAACAGGAGAAAGATTCTCCACCTTTTCCAGAGAGTCAGTCTTCAAGCTGCGGGAGGGTAGGGACTGAACTACTAACCCATATAACACCACCTTAAGCCTGCCTCGTCCATTTGCTGCCAAAACTCCAAGCGTTCACAGCTCTGATAAGGGTGACATTTACTTCAGTAGTCCAGCATTTTAAACCCAAACTCATCTTTTTCGACTCCTTTTCCTCCAACCAGCCAGCAGCTCTGCAGGCTTGTTTCTACCCTGAGTTTGTTTCTACCCAGGTTACCAGTGAGGAGAGGTTACAACCAGGTGACTCCCAGGTTTTCCCGTTCCTGTTTGCCTTCCATTGACAATGGCTGCCCACCAAAATCATTCCAAGAGATGCAAACATAGAAGTAAGCAACTGAGTTACCATGACTAATAAGTTACCATTTGCCAGCTGAGTAACAGTAACATTGAACCAACCCACCTCCTGACAGTTGAGGCGAACATTTTACTACTTACTGCCATGAAGAACACTACTAGAGTCTAGATGACAACTTACAATCTCATTGTGGTAAATCAACTTGCTGACAGTCGTCTGTTCGTACACTTTGCTCTGCCAGTATCAGATTGAGTCAAACCTTTTGGTTCCACCAAATGCCACGAGCCAAAGGCGTTTCTGCGGTACAACTGCAATACTGTTTGTGGTGAAGATGCAGAAAGCTACTACGTTTTAATCATTTTAAGCCCCTTCCCAATTATTCTAATGAAAAGTGCCATATTGAAGCTGTTCACTTCCAGAAGCAGATTCAACAGAAACAGAAGTAAACAGATCTTTAAATAAACACAAAAATCATTCTGCCTTATTCCTAGGTATTGGACACCGAACCAAGAATCCCAGAAGTCACTTCCCAGTTTTGATGCAGACCTTCTGCACCATCTCACACAGCACAGTTCTTTATGAAGATACAAAATGGGGACGCTACCAGTTTTGACATGAAGTAAGGTAGAATGCATGCATCGGTGCTTGTTAAAAACCTCCATACAAAAGACAAGGGTTGTACAAATAACTAAATACAAATATACACAAGAAATTTCCCAGTGCCCCATAACTCTGACCTTGTAAGGTAGTCTACAGAGAAGGGTATTTTCCTGACGCTTACTCATTTAATGAAATGAGTACCTGTAAGAGAACAGACAGCACTCCATTTGCAGATAAATTTTACCTGCTTTCAATGCTAGCTCAGAGCCAGCACATGCTGGGAGTAAACAAAATCCTTTACAAGACAACCATTTGTGACAAATGAGAGCAACACATGGACTGAGGACCAGTGAACAGGTCCCCCATGCACACCAACATCACAGAAACTACCATCACCCTCCTGAACTCTTGCAGAGGTCAGGAACTGGGCAAGACACAAACTTACCTATCCTTCCTCTGCTAATGGCACTCTGCTCTGTGTCAACACACGTCCCCCACGCTGGCAGAGGAAGTTTTTACTGGCATTGTCTAAACTGCATTGTTACAGTGCAAGGACTGTCAACCCTGTCTCTTTCATCAGCACAGAGTTCTCCTTATCAGAGAAGAGAAGCACAAAAGGGAGAGAGAATTACGTACACACTAGCAGTGTTTCTCCGATGCTCAGCATAAAAATATAATCAGAAATTGTACCAGAATGGTGATGTGAAAAGCACCCTGCCAAGTCAGTAATAAATATAAAATTCATATCTTACATTTCCACAATGTATCACCTCTCATCCCGCAGTACTTTATGCATTGTTGGGACTCAGATGAATCCCCAAATCAGAACAGATTTGTACTGGAGTCTAACATTTTTGTTGGCTGCACGTTCATTCAAATTACACCCTTTAGCGAGAGCAGGATAACAGCACTTAAAATGGCCCCTTGAATGCAGTGGCAGCCATTTTAAATGGGCCCAACTCCTTCCAGCCACCCGACTCGTCCCCTCCAGTTTGTCCCACGCACCCCCTGTCCCTCTCACTCCCTGAGCCCCATCCTCAGCCCTGGTCCTCCTCCCACCCACCCGCCCTGTGGCAGAGGAAAGACGAAGTGGTATTCTCTGGGTCTATGAACAGCTGGCTCACACCAGTAGGCCCCATTGATGACATCCTAACTCCAAATACAAACCATCTAATTCTGGAGACCACAGCCATTGACATCTGGGCAAGCCTCAGCGTTAAAAGGCAATAAACCCCTATCTTCTCATCTTCCACCCTTCCCAAGCAATACCACTGCACAGGTATTATACACAGCATCTGCAGAGACCAAGAACTACATGTTGTGCAGCCAGCAGTAGTAACAGCTTCTCCTTTTTGTGAAGGCCTCGTGAACTGGTAGAAAACTAGAGGTGACAAGGAGTGAAAAGTCATAGCCCACCTCCCTGTGGCTCATTATCCTAATACCCATCACTGAATCCTTCCTGACAGATGCATTTGCCAACTACTCTGATGGTAACATTGAGCAGTGACACTCCTTCTTATCTCATCAACATGCCTATATGACAAAACCATGTCCATTTTGGCCTAAACATTTCATCTTCTGAAAGACAGATGCATAAAACGTAGGAGGTGCTAAAAAAACCCTGAGAAACACTACAAGTGTTAGTAGCAGGAGGTACCTTAAGGCAGACTTGCTGACTGCAGTCCTTCATGCAACATACCATACCTGATCACCACGGGTCTAAATAGGGAAGGCATCTTCTAAAAGCTCCACTAACACTAAAATGTGCAAAGAAAGACCAGATTGTCACAGCTCAGGAGCCACGAGAGGTAGTTCAGTTCTTCTGAATTCTGATGTTGCCTCTAAGGAGCCACAGACAATCTCAAACTCCTCTGCCTTATCACTCATGGTAGCACAGCTCACTACGGATGGCAGCAGTGAAATGCACTCCAAGGTTTCCCTTCTGTCAGTAAGACTTTGGAGCTCTTCATATATTTCATATTCCTATCTATTCACTTATTGGTGGCACTGCCTACAAAGTATTTAGGGAAGAAAAAACCCTTGGAAGCCACAACAATATGAATGATTTAAAGTAGCCCATCCAAAGAAGGAAAAAGAAGCTACTCATACTTGGAGATGCTTCCAAAAGGAGGCACATGATAAAGGTATTTTTATTCCTTCTGTATTTCCAAGTACATTTATCTGCATCTACACTGACAAAAAGTCAGGACAGTTACTTCACCTCTGGTAGCAGAAACACAACTGTAGCCCACTCAAGAAGCAACTTCTGACATTAAACAATAAAACAAAAACATAAAACCCCACCACCTCACCATGTCATTAAGCTTTACAATGAGACGACAAACTATACATCATTTGTCTTCCTTTTCCTAGTATAGATAAGGCTGTAGAACAGCATCATCCGAAGTGTGATCCACAGGTCGCTACTGGCCTACAACAGGTGATCTGTACAGCATGCTATCTGCAAACAACATTCAGTGAGCCATGGCACCTAATAAAACTCCCTATCATAGAATTATAGAATGGTTTGGGTTGGAAAGGACCTGAAGATCATCCAGTTCCAATCCCCCTGCCATTGGCAGGGACACCTCACACTAGACCATGTTGCCCAAGGCTCTGTCCAACCTGGCCTTGATGCTCCAGGGATGGCGCATTCACAGCTTCCTTGGGCAACTTGTGCCAGTGCCTCACCACCTTCACAGTGAAGAACTTCTTCCTTACATCTAACCTGAACTTCCCCTGTTGCCCTGTGTCATTTTCCTCATTATAAACTGAATTATAAAAACTGAGTGGTTTTATGCCTATATAACAGATGAGCATTTACATCAAAATGTAAAACATCATCCAGAGTGCACCTGTTTTGACCAAAGGGAAGAGGCAGTATGAGACCTGAAATCCCTGAGCCAGCCATCACAACTGAAACATCAGCATTTTCAACTCATGGTCATTGCAATGATGCAGGCATAGGAGATGCAGGATGCATCAGTGGGCAGTCTCCTAGAGAAGACTGTTGTGACAGAGCTACTTCTATGCACAGGTGGGCACTGCTGCAAGCAAACAGCTGTACTTGCAGTATTATTAGCAGTCTCTAGAGCTGACAAGCATCAGATGTTTTGGTTGCAACCATACCTGAAAGCTGGTATTTAATTCTGGATGAAACCTACTCAAAAACCTCATGATGGAATAGAAGGTTGCGGAAGAGCACCAAGTACCTTACCAAGAACCAGAAATCGATTTATGAACACAAGGATTAAATACAGGAGATTGCTGAGCAATGGCCAATGAGCTGGGAACTGAACTGTCTACAAGCCCCTGACAAGCACAAACCAAAAAGGGGCTCATTCAATGCTAGTTGAACTACGCACAGGTCCAGTGGAAACCAAGAAAGGAAAAACATAAGCCTGTTGTTGCATGGAGAAAAGAGGACAAATCACCTTAACAGGGAGGCATACAGTCTCTTCTTAAGAAAACATTGGAAATGCAATCACCTGGCACAGCTAAAACTAAACTGAACCAACCACCCGAAAATGTGCAAAAGGAAGAGCCACAGCTGCTGTGTTTTGATCATGTGAAGGCAATCAGATTGGTGGGGTGGGTTTTTTTTTGTTCTGGCTAGGTAAAGGATATTCAATTCCACAGCTGAACAGCAACTTACTGTTACTTATCATTGTCTACCCACGCTAGAGTGTGGGACAGTACCTGTCGCACATGAATGTGACACACCTGTCCCTACAGTACAACTGTACTGTGCAAGAGGCTTCAGGCAGAACCTCCATTCCTGACTCTTTGAGGATAATCAAATAGCCATGCTGAATCAGGCTGGGGGTTTGCTTGGCTTAAAATATATATACTCCAATAAGTAATTAATACACTGAGTAAAGGAGACCTTTATAGAAGATTCACCACATTCACTCCTTCAATTAAGGTTTTAAACGTTCACATTCATAGATTTACACCTCCCTCTTATCCTTCAGCAATGCCACAAAAGACCAGAGTTTACATTCCTGGCATCTCAAAGATAGAAAAAGAGAGGGAAAATAAAACCAAATCCTCCAGAAAACAATAAAATGGGGGAAAAAAAAAATAAAAGGCACCAAAAACCTACCAGGGATTTTGTCCATCTCCAGAAAGAAGAAATGATGCTCCAGTTGGACTGCCAGGATTTTTTTCTCTTCCTATGTTTATAAATGTGTCTGTAAGATGAATTAGAGAAGCAACTTGGGCAACTGGAGGAGAAAACCTGAGTCCCCCAACCCAGGTGTGGGGCTGCTCCGCACCCCAACAAGGGCAGTGAGGAGAGGGCAGATGTGGGGTAAGGGGATCCAGTCTCCCTTAGTACCTTGGCAAAGGCATTTCTGCTGCGCATGTGGTGAACTCGGTTCACTCCAGCAATGGACAGGCACCCCGGGGTGACAGGGGTGTTTGTGCACACTAACTGCAATGTCAAGGTGTTTGCGCCTGCAGCGCTTACCTCTTCAGTGAGGGAAATGGCAGCAGGATGCAACTCTTACCTGCGCTGTGCCGGTGACGTCACAAGCAGCTAATTCCAGCCTGGTTGCCATGGAAACCAGCAGGCCTCAGCACCAGTTAGCGGTTCAATATATAATTTACTTATTCTTTTTCACCTAAGTGATTAGGACTCAAAATACAGAAGCATCTTGCAGATCCTCTGATCATTTCACAGGAATTTCTTGAAGGCAAACACCAGCCTGAACTACTGAGCTGTGCGCTCTCTAGGGAAAAAAAACCCAAACAAACAAAACCCAGGCAAATAAAAGCCAAAACCAAAACAATCCTCTCCCCCGCTACCCCCTGCCCTCCCAAGTTTCAAGGGAGACAAACGCTGCAGCTCCTGAAGATTTCACAGGGCTGTGGCTGTCTGAAGGAGACGAGCCGACAGCAAAGGAGGAGATAAAAGCCCAACACAGGAGCTGCGGCATCAGGCAGGACCTTTGGTCTGTTCCACCTGGGACACCACATCCCACAGGCAGCTGCTGCCCAATGCCGCTGTCAGCATAAGGCACATCTGCACTGCTGGTGATGGGCAGCAGCAGGACCCCAGGAAGTCCCTTTCGGCTCCTACAAGCATCACACGTTAAGGATCAAGTCTCTTCTCTCAGGAGAAGCCTTTACGGGCACTGCTAATCAATGCAACACCAACCAGAGCCCTGGGGAAGGCACAGCTCCATCTCCATCCCGTCTCACAACCCAGGACCGGTTGCCTGTATTTTCCACAACTTTTTTAACTAGTGCTGCAGTCAGAGGTGATTTCTGTGCCTTTCCCACTGCCTAATTAGTCACTGCAGAAGCTTGTGCAAGACCTAAAGGTTACACTTCAACATAGTGGTCCAGTGAGAGAAAATATTTTTACTGGGAGAATTTTCAAGTGATTCATATATCTTCAGGTAGGTTTAAAGAACTGGTCTTGCTGCTTCTTGTTGTGCTCCATTACGCTTTAAAGCGGCACCTTTCAAAATGGGAAGTTTTAAACATTACCTTTGAAAACCAGCTGCTTTGTGGCTGAACCATGCAGTCTGGCAGAACAATAGCAACAGCAGCACTCCCCAGCCCCCCTGTTTCAACCCAGCATGGGCCACCCCCCTCTTAGTTCCCAAAACAAGTCATCCCAAACAATCCCTGCTGCATCCCTTCTCCTCGCTGGTCCTTCCTCACATGCAGAGCTGGCAGTAGGGAGAAGACAACAACCACCAGTAAGACCCAAACAAACAAAACCAGAGGCGTTATTTTGGCACAGTTTTAAATCAGGCACATGATTCCCTAAAGAGTAAAAGAAGAGGGAAAAAAAGAATCCACAGACAAGAATCTTTCCGTAGTTACTTTTTGTTCATGTTCCTGAATGCTCTGCATGGCAGAAGTTCTCATCTGCAACACATTTGAAAGCCACCAAGACAAACTGGTAGGGGACTGTGCCAAGCCATTAACACTTTCTGGAGTTCAAGGGGCTCTTTTCTAGGGAAAGAAGTGCACCATCAGACACCAGGATTACCTCAAGAGCAAATTTCAGAGGCCCTCCTACTCCAAATTATTTACCACAATAATTTAGAGTGGACCAGTGCTTTCATTTGTGCGCCACTTCCTTTCCTTCTTTGATCTGCAGCATCTCCATTCCTCACCCTTTGCATAACCCTCTACATTCCTCACACCTCAACAGCAGCTTCCCTCCAGTACCCTTTGGTCTAAACTTGTTCCTCTTATTTCCATTACTGCCACCCTGGTACCCTTTCTGCCCCTTCATGCTCTCACCCTAATACTGTTGGGTCACAGGATGCTTCCCTCCTCCTCTAGTATTAGGATCTTGTGCATGCTCTACCAACATCAATTACATTAAACAGCAATAAAACCTTTGAGAGTTTTCCAGGAGTTATCCTGATTTCAGTGCTAAGGGAAATAAAGGATCACATGGGAAGTGAGTAGTATCAGAGGGAATAAAACACAGAACCAGGCTGATCTGTACTTGGGGCATTTCATTGTCAGAACTGGATCGCACCCCTGACAAATTGGAACAGATTTATGCCAAGAAAGAACCACTGAAAAAAATAACATTGTTTGGCTGTACATGGAGGAGTATGATTAAAAAGATGATTAAATGTTTCTATTTTTTGGGGAAAAAATAAATAAAACCAACCAAACAGAAACCCCAAAGAATGTCTTTAAACTCCTTTGCTACAGCAGCACATTTCATACAGGGAACAAGGCAAGAAAAACATATTGCAGTGACTTTAGCTATGGGAAAATGACTGATACTTTGGATTGAGCTGACAGCTGACTTCAGAGTCATCACTAGGGCTAACTTCTTCCTTCTCCACGCAGCCTACAGCGGTCTGGCATGTCTCAAAACTTAAAAGAAAGGGGAAAAAAAAAGCTGCTGATTTCATAGGGAAGAAGCCTAAGAGGCTGTTTGGAGGATGAAGTCAAGTACATATGGTTCTATTTATTTGTTTGTTTTGGGGTGGGGAGAGGGAGCCAGTGGCAAATTCTCAGCCCTAACAACCAGCTCACAATAAAAGGAGCACATGAAGTCAAGAGCTCCTCAAGGAAAAGAAATGCTCTTAAAGTTCGTCTTTAATACATACATGGCAACATATTTGCAAGATTCAAAAACTCGGGCAGCATCCAGCTCCAATGATTAAAGAGTGTTTCTCTTTGAGGCCATCATCTGAATCCAGCCCATGTAAACTGTAATCCAAAACTGCCTTTGGATAGCAGGTCATCAATATAGTTTACACAAAACCCCCCACTGTGCACTGAGGTGATACAAAACAGGTACATGAGGCAGGTCATGTCCTAACACACCCTTAGACCTCTCCACCACAAACCAGACACAGCTGCATTTGAATGCATGACCAAAGTTTGCTGCATTTTCTTTTAGCAGGAGGGGGAAAGAAAAAAATCCCCTTAGGAAACACTGTACAAAAATATCCCTTCGCTGTGCTTTATGAATGAGAAGTCACATAGAAAAAGGCAGGAAATGAGGTAAGGCTGCTTCTTCCCTCACTCTATATCGTGACCGCAATGCACACATTCATTTCTGAGTTTAAGAATATAACCACATACTCGTATATAGCTGCATCTCATCCAAGTGCTGGTCACTTGGGAAAACTTGGAAATTCAAGAATTCTTTGCCTCTGATCCTACAGCCATTACCAGTTGGGAGCTAACATACATTTCTTTTTTTGTTCATCCTGACGCTTTGAATTATAATTTGCTCATTAGCCTAATAAATATCTCATAGTTGTGTGGCCTGGAACAGCAGAAACAGCAGTTATTAGAACAGTTCCCCACTGCAGCAGAGGAAGCTTGCCTGACCTTAGCATCCCTCAGCACCTTAAGCAAACACAGATCCACTATAGCCGTGATCCTCATGGAGCTTTCCTGCTAACCCAGACATAGCAAAGCAAGAGGTTGTGACTCTCCTCTCTCCAGAGCGCACAAAGTCTCTTCTTCAGTCACAGGAGAAATATCCCATCCCCAAAGGTTTTCTCCATCTGCTCCCACGAAAAAAAGGAATTATAAATCCATGGCACAGGGGCAACAAGTGCTGCAAAAAAGGTTCACTGGCTCAAGTGCTTTGGCTGTGCTGAGCATTTCAGCAGTGACCAACATAATTTCCTGACATTCCAATTTTCCCAGGTTGCCTCTACATCTGTCCTGTGTCTTTGTGAAACTCCTGTTCATACTTGATACAGAGCCTTGACAGAAGTGCCCTCTTAGAATGGAAGGGTAAGAAAACCAAGAGGGACTAACAGCTAACAGAGGTTTTAAAAAATAAACCCCAACAACATTTCTCAATGCATAGAAAAATGACCCCAAAATAATGAGCATGGGTTTGGTTGGTTGATTGGTTGTTGGCTTTTTTTAAAGCCAAGATGGTGATTCGGATTCTGTTGAAACCTCCCCTGGCCCATTCCCAAAACATATGCGTGATGAGAAGAGTAATGACTCTCCCAAAAGCACTAAACAGGGCAATTTTGGGACCTCCTCCAAGATCTCTCTCCATCTGTCCATCTCCTGCCCAGCAACTCATCATGCCCCCAAGTCTCTAACTTCACTCTGATCTCCAGCCCCAGCATTAGCTCCTATCTCTGCCCCACGTTAATTTGGTCACATCCTACTCCAGAGCAACATCTTTGCTTTTGCTGGAGTTGCCTCCTTTCACAGACTGACACCAGGGAAATTCCCTGGTTTTCCATTCCCAAAGCCAAGTGGTCCTCGAGGCACAAAGGGGCAGAACTTACTGTTGACAAAAAGGAGAGGAGCAATCCTGTAGCACAGATCTTCATCAGTCCCAAAAGCAGAGGCATCAAGTTTTGCCTCCTTTCTATACCAGCTCACACTAGCTCCAGTAGCCCACTTGTCCTCTTTCTCTCTGGGGCTACTTTTCAAGCAAGGCTGAATATTCTAGCATCATTATCAGCCCTAGTTCAGCCCTGCTGAAATCCTCTTATTTGCCTGCAGAAAATATGGGAAGAATTAGCAGTGATATTGGGCCCCAACTACAAACTGTCCCTATAGACAAAACACTTAAGTACTGATGTTGCATGTACCCAAAGGAGATAGCAGAAAGACTCTTCTGCCTGCAGTAGGTGAGAGGCAGACCTGCCATTTCCCTGGGAATTGGGCTTTTTCCCTTAGCCTTCTGATTTACAGCACAATCAATAGGTTTCTGCCCACTGCTGCCACCCCCTTTAGTTTCAGAATTGATGGGTGGCAGCGCTCCAGCACTACTGCGCTACAGACAAACTGCAGAATGCCACCAAGGCAAGTGCTCCACTGAGTCACACACGGTCAGCTCAGCACAACACAACCAGGCCAGGCAGTGCACTGGAAAGCTCTGCACCTCTCAGCCTGCTGAAGCTGGGAAATACTATTAAATGAGGGTAACAGAAGAGGGCAAAGGGTAGTGGCAGACAAGTTAGCTAAATAAGCTGAAAACAAATTGTTGGATAACACACCGAGATAATCCAAGTCTTTACTTATGCTGAGAGCGGCAAACAAGCCCCTCCTGGCTCTTTCCTCCCTCCCTCCTCACATTTCCCTGACTAGATGTGGCTGAAAAATGATGCTCTTACTAGGTTAGTTTACCACAGCACACTTGCAGCAGTAACAAGGAATGTGGGAGGCAACTAGGCCCGTTCTATTTGTCAGCCATGCTGATCTGTATCTACTTCAACCCACCACGAAGCCATGCACTTACAAGCAACCTGAAACCACAATCCAAACCCCAGTACTGCCTCATATCTGAGGCGTACACTTCATCTCCAAATCATGAATGGTACAGATTAAGTGTAAGCCTGCTTCCATTCAGATTCTTCCATCTGCTCCCCTTCCCCCAGTTCAGTCGGAAGGGGTTCAAGCCTAATTCCTGCCTTCCTCATCAGACACCCACAGCCAGAGCTTACAAAGGGAAGCCCTCTGGCACATCCTCTTCTGAAGAAGCAAAACAACATCATCAGCAGAGACAGGCTTGAGTCTGAAGCACGGCATGTTGAGTCCTCATCCAGCACCTTCCCTCCAGTGTTATGGCACACCTTCTCTCCTCTCCCTGAGATGCATGTGTTGGAAATGATACCGCATCCATGGCACTGCCAGTACCACTTTATATGAACCTGCAGCTTGACAAGCAATTACTTAGTGCATCATATCAACAAGTACCTGGATCATAACTTGCAATCCAGCCCTACCCTTTCACCCTCCAACACCTTTTGAGGGCATTTTCCAGGAAAAACTTATCACAGGCCGACTCCCAAAGTCGACAGATGTGAAAATGCCTTAATTACACTGCAGTAGAGCTCACGCCTTTTCAAAGCTTTAAGGAAACAAAACACAAAACAAGCCTTCTCTCAAAACAAGCCTCTCCTCCTCCTCATGGAAGGGCCTTAAGGCACAGCTGGATCCTGCCTGCTGGTGACAAAGCTGGTTTAGGAAGCCACTAGTGCTCACTCCTTCCCCAGGTGTGACTGGGAAAAGGTTCTGTTTCAGTAAGGATGACCACCAAAAACACTCTCTGCCCACAGCCTCGGGCACAAAGCCATGCTCCAGCTCAGAGGAGGGCCTTTATGCTGTCAGGGTAGGGAATACTCCAGGCAGCCGGACAACACCACATTCCTTTCCCAGCAAAACTTGTATGAAATGCTGCAGCTTAGACAGACACATACTACTGTTTAAACTAACACTTGCCAAAAGAGAGAGAGGAAAAAAATTAATCAATATTCCCAACCTGCTCAAGTGCTCAAACGTACAACGGAAGGAGAAAAGAAACATCGAGGGACAAGAGAGGAAAAAGAAAGTGTTTTCAGATTAAATGAGAGATGAAAGAGAGAACCAACAAAACAGAGATGGTCAGCAAGTCTCTTCCACAGACACACAGCTGTGCAGGAGCTTTTTGTACCCGAGGACAGATTTTATAGCAAGCCAGAGAAGCAGCAGCTCTCTTTAAAGGAGCGCAAGGTAGGAGGTGAAGAGAATGGAAGGTGAAGGAAAAGGGAAAGCTCAAGCTGCTTAATTTTGTGACTGGGACCAGTGGACAATAAGCTATAAAACACGTTGGCTGGATGTATGGATATGAATGAACAAAGGGATCCCTCATTTTCATCCCCAGTGCCTGCAGTTCTGGCAGGAGGCTCCCTGGACACTGGGACACAGAGTGCAAGTGAAGTGTCTCAGATGTAGGCACCACCCAAGAGGAGGCCTTGCCAAATCACAGCCTCTGCAGCCGCAAGACAGAAGCACATGGAGCTGCTTTGACAGTCCAGAAAGAAAACCCCAGGCACTATCTTAAATTCAATTAGACTTTCCTATAGATAATGAAAGCATCCCCAGTGGTATCAGATAAAAAAATCAGTTATAAAGAAGTACAGACCCTCACATTTCAAAGTATACAAACACCAACATTTTCAAAGTATACAAAGTATATAGAAACACAAAGTAGCTTCTCTCTCAGGGTAGTTGCTTCAAACTATCCATGAAGAATGGTTTTTCACTTTCCAACCAACACCTGGTCTCAGCTCCAGCATCACAGCCAGCTCCAGCATCCAAGCCAGCATATCAGACTGAACAGCCCAGCAGTCCACGCAGTGTGGTGATGTGCCTCTGGCACCTTATGCTACCATAAGCATTAAGCGAAGACCACGCTGCTTCAGTTCCACTGAGATACCCAAGGACTCATCCCATCACTGTAGAGCTTTGGCTGATGAACTACCAGGTTAAAACAGATGTTTTGGCCCCAAATAGTTCCTTTGAATAAGAGACTTCATCACTAATCTGCAGAAGAGTCCTACAAGAAATAGGATTCACCTGCAAATACCAGAAGAGTAGATGTCCCTTCCCAATAATGCTTTACTGGTCAGAGTCCTCTAGGGCAGAAATGTGGCTTACAACAAAAATCTGGGAGAGGGGACCTAAAAGGACAATTGAAATGTAAGGCTACATCTATGATAAAGCTCTTCTAGGGAAACACGGCAAACAGCAGAAAGGCATTTCTGCTGTGCAAAACCCAGCATGGCCCATCTTCACCTGAGCTGCCCACCCACAGGGTCTAATCAGCAAAAGCACATGTTCCACTGGCAAGGGACAAGCCAGACAGGCAAAGGCAGACAAAACAGAGGGCCTCTGAGATGTCTCTGCGTCCTCCACTCTCCCGAGGCAGAGCTGGAAGTCATCACTTCAAAAAGCTAATGGAAAAGAGGGAGAAGGTTGGGGGGGAGGAAGGGGGGAAGAGATCAGACTCTGTGTTTCAGACTCCTGGAGCCGAAAGAGACTAAAAAGCTAGCTGAAGCTCAGCAATCCACCCTGCTAAAAACCCTATGAGCAGGCACAGAACAATGCTGATTTTACACTAGAAACCAGAAAACGAGGTGGAGGGAGAATGCAGGACAGTGCTGTGTTTCTACATTAGGATTTTTAAGTACACTGCAGGATTTCTGTCTCAGAGTACTCACTGAGTTACATCAGACTGTAACGGCCTGTTGATTTTGAGGGATTATGGCAGTGCTGCTGATGCAGGGGGAGAGGAGATGGAAGATATGGTGCATCAGCCAGCATGGATACACATTTCAGATGATCACCTACACTCCTGGGTGAGAAAGACACAGCAGATTCCCAGTGGGACCAGGACCAGGAGGGGACCGTGCACAAGACCATGTTAGTAATCTAGGCTGGCGCTGCAGGCAGTTTTAGTCCATCCCTGATCCCCATTTCATTCCCCTGAGGCAGCAGATGCCAAAAGCAACGTTTCTGCAGGGGAGTCCCATCCAGGGTTGGCAGGACCAGAGCCACATGGCATGGCACACCAAGTGTAATGGAGGAGGTGAATCCCGTGCGCGGCATGTTCCTGAGATGGATTCAGCCTCACTGTGCCAGGCTGACAACTTTGCCTGCCTGCCTTTCTCTCTCTCCTGTATTTCACAGAGTAATGGTATCCTTTCCTTTCCTTTTCTTTGCTCCCGGGCACAAGCAATCAAGAACAAAGGATGAAAGAAAAATGCGGGGGGGGGGGGGGGGGGAAGCGAGAGGCGGGGGAGGGACATTTGAGAGTTAAGGAGCAATCTTCAGCAGAGAGAAGAGAAATAATATTTTTTATAAAAAAGGAGGAAGAAAGGCGATGCAGAGGCTTGGAAAAAACACAATATGCAAATGAGGCAGAACAAAAATCAGAGCTGGGAGGAAATAAAATCAAATCACACCTAAGAAACCCACCTCGCCAGCAGCTCTCTGCCTCTCAAACAGGGGGATGCCATCGGGGTGAGGGGTTCCCAAAGCCCTCCATCTCCAGCAGACACCCGTGGCTCACTGCAGGCAGGCAATCTGCCCTCTGGGGCATAGCAAGGGAAGGGAAGAGGGAAGGGTAAAGCGATTCTGGAGCAGTGCAAATCCTTGTTTTCTCTCTGAGGTAGGGAGCTGTGGGGCAAACAGAACCAGCCAGGTGCTTCTAACATGATGTTTGTCAAACAAGCTGATTTCAAGCTTCACTGGAGTAGTCCCTCGGCAGCTGCTTTAATCTACCGCAGCACTTCTCCCCCACAGCAGGCTGAATTCCCGTTGTCCCTCCTCCAGCTTCCTCCAGGACCGAGGTCCCCCGGGGCAGAGACCTCCACCCTGCCTGGCAGCCCATTGCCTCACAGACCAACCACCTCAGGCCATGCCACAAGCTAGCAGGATCAGCGTGAACTGGAGGTTTCCAAAGGAAAAGGAAGATCCCGCTCCTGCAGATGACATCCTGCACTCAGTGCAGAGCCCTCATGCCGCTCAGAGGTGGGTGTCAGCAAAGGTGGTCTCTTCCCTCTGGACCGTGGAGTAAATAACTCATCCATCAGCTTGTTCAGTAGTGACACTGTAGTTGGTGGTGTGTTACGACACACTGTAGTGCGGTTACCCTTCTACTCCTCATCATTTATTTCTTCTCCTTCCAAGGGATGGCAAAATATCAGTGTGTGCTCCTCAGCTGCGAAGAGGAAGAGGTGTAAAAGGGAACTAAGAAGCAGCAGGATTCCTGGCTTTTAGAACAACTCTGGGACTCACCTCACCCCATTTTAGCACCAGCAGTACTCTCTTTTCTCATAAAGAACAGCTCCTTTGCCACAGCTTTCTTTTCTCCTTCATCCCGCATTTGTACTCCGAACATTGTCAGTTGTTTGTCCAGTTCTGCCTGCAAACACCTGATGCTAAGAACTATAAGCTATCAGTTGGCCTTTAAAAAACAAGCCATTTTTTATAAAGTTTATCCTTATCAGAAAAATTGACTACTTCTTTTACTTACTGCCATGGAGCATCGTTTAACTTAGTAAATACAATTTGCCAAGCAGCACAAGTCACAGCTGCGTTGCAAGGGCCAGTTAAAAACAACTTCAAGAAGCTGACAAATTCCACAGCAGAGGTGTCTATGCACTGGTGGGGAACATAAAAGCCAAGGCAAAACCCTGCACTGTGTTTTACAAAGGACGGTGGATATCCAGGTAAAGCAGACACGGGAAGCTGCACACACACTGAGGGAAGTAAGCTGTCTAAGGGGAAAACAGCAAGAGCACAAAATGCAGTCATGAGGTGTGGAGGGAGAAGCGGACAAGTTTTAGCAGAGCTCTGTGCCAGACAACTGCCCGCAAAGGTCTCTCGCACCTCCAGCACCCAGAGCGGCTGCAGGAATTGCCCAGGAGTTGCCATGCTCCCAAGAGTGGCTCCCTCACCCAGACACCTGCAGGGAGGCAGTGAGAAGACATATGATGTCTCAGTTCACACCTTAGCCAGGTCTGTGTCCCCATCAGTAAGAACTGCCACCACAACTGACACTAATTGGTTCTCTTGTTGTCATGCTGCAGAGGTGACAAGGACCACATGGGCACAGACAAGAAGCCTCCCTCTCTCTGGTCCCCCCAGGTCACGGCTAGGTACCCTGGTAGGAACAGCATGCTTGGATAGCTGGTATTGCCATGATGTGTGTGATGCTTGCTGGTGAATAAAGAGCATCACTATCTGGAGCTGTCGAGCCTGCGTCACTCACTGCAAGAAGCAGGGGGGGGAAGACAACTACCAGCTTAAACCAGATTTTACTGGTAGGAGCACCACCAGCATCCAGGCTCTCTGGGACTGTACAAGGGAACCTGAAACATTATCAGCTTCAGTTGTAGCCTTCATCCCCTCCTTCATCCTGGAAAAACAACAATTAGCACACGTGTGCATTAGTGCATGCATGTGTTTGCATGAGCCTGCACTGCAAACATACACAATAAACAGAGCGAGGAAGAAAGGGATTGTTGTTTGAAGCTCAAAGCAGCTATTTGTAAAAATCAGTGTGCAAGTGAGAATGAAAGAAAGGGCAAGAATTACTTTCATCTTTCTGGGAGGGAGAAGAGGGGCAGGGAATTAAGCACACACACACCCCCTGAGCAATGCCTAAGAAGAATTACGCTGCTCGTGACAAATGCACTTTTCTGGTTCTGTGAAAAATCTGACATAATGAAAGTACCTTGAATGCAATTACTGGCACTTGTTTAGCGTGGCAGGGCATTGCACTGCCACTGGGCTTGCTCCTCTCTGCTCCCAATTAGCATGCCAAGTACTCCAGACACACACATGGGCTCACGGGTCAGGGATTGGTGCGGAGGAGCAGCAACGAGCTACCTGCCCTCCAATGAGGGAGCAAGCGATGTGCTGGAAAGCTCCAGCTTCCTTCATTTTACATCCTCCCATCCCTATCACACTCTTTTCCTCCACTCCTCCAGGGTCTCTGGAGGCAGTGATAAAAACCGCAAACTCTCCCCCTCCTCTCTCAGCTGGTCTCATTCACGGCTCATGGCAGACCCAGTTTCCTCTGGGGACTCACTAATGAAGACGGCCAACGTTAATCTCTTTCCCCCTCCCTGACGGGTCGATTTATAGTTCCACGGAGAGTCCTGGATTGCAGCCAGAGGGCTTGACACATTCTTCTTGTTCCAAGACGGAAGGGGGGGGAAGAGACAGGCGCACGCACACACACACACACACACACTCTGAAGACACACACGCACATTTATGATTTGGATTTAGCTGGAAGATGCAGCTGGAAAACCTGTTAACCTGTTCCAAAACAGCAGCTGAAGGGAACAGCAACCAACAGTGCTTTTGTATATACACGTACACTCGAAACATCTTTGTGTTTCCATAGCACCTCACTCAGCCCAAAGACCCCAAATCACAGGGATCACTCCCTCACCACCAGAATGAAATAAAGCATCAGTTGTGTGCCAGCAGCATTACCCGTGAGTCATTATGAGAGGAAGCAAACGATAACTCCTCCAGGATAAACTGGGGGGGGGGGGGGGGCAAAGGGAAATTTTAGGCAGAAAGTAATGAACTGGAATTTGGCCAGGACACCGAGGTTATTGTCCCCTCATCTCATGGAAAGTGCAGTGGGATCTTTAACAATCGATTGATCAAGGCCTCAGTTCTACCTCTCATCCATAACAGGTCCCAGCAGTAGCTGCAGCTTCTCCTAGGAGCAATGCTAGTACATGAGGTCAGGAGGCGCTCAGAAAGAAAGGCACCCCTGTGATACCCCCCCAACCTGTCTTTCCTATAGCACTCCATGGCATTGCATGCACTGGAACCCCTCAGACCTGTCATTCCCTTTTCAAAGGAAACCGGACAGAAGGAAAAAAGGGTATATTTTTACCACGGAGCTATAAGGGAGTATCCCTTCCTCCCCACCAGCCTTTAATTCCTTCCCCCTTTGGCAGTTACTGCTGTAGCCTCACTGCATCCCCTAACTTTGCAGTATTTGTTTAGTTCAGTTACCCGTCAGCACATGGGATTCGGATTCAGCCGTGATGACAGCACCGCTCTGCTAATAGGGTCAGTCAGTGAGCTACTGCTGCAGAGCCGCAGGGGAGCACAAAACACTGCCTTTATTCCTGTAAGACCCATACATTACCTCCTCACCCCCGCCCCCTCAGGAACCAAGTGGTGGATTTAAAAGGAGCACTGTCAAGTCATTTAGGCCCATTATTTTGCACTAGAAGAAATGGCCTTTACATGGCTCTCCTTTAAATGGCTCTCATTCCATCTTTAAGTAATCTTGAAGGTTTCAATTGCAGGGCTGTAAACCACAATGCAAAAAGGCACAGACAAATAGATCAGATCAGATATGAGACTGCCCAGACACAGAGTTCCACTTGCCAAGCTGACTGCAGAGCAAAAATAGAAATGAACACTGCACATAATTATAGTATTTTACATTTCCACTGCACTTTCCATCCTGAAAGATCCCCAAGTGCACACACATGTGCATGCATGTGCATACAGAGAGGCAAGACACTGGGAAAATTCACTTGCTTGTGAAACAGACCAAGAAATCGTGGTCCAGTAATAACAGCTTGTACTGAACCAAAGCCTTCATTAACACACACACAAGCTCATAGAAAATCATTATAATGTGAAACAAGACTAAGCCAAGCCACAGCAATCTGTAGATCAGCAGCTCTGCTGCTGCTCAGCGTTTCCCCCAAAACAGAAGATTAGAAACTGATCTTTCATTAGGTCTCGCCCTCTGTTTCCAGGGAAGCCCAAGGTGCCAATTCCACTTTGCTACCGCAGGGCAGGGGCAGCTCTGCAGCAGTCACTCCCCAACCTTCCCCTCTGCTGCTGGGAAGTGTTTGCAGCCTGTTAACACACACATCCTCCAGCCCTGTGGGCTGCAACAGCCCCATTTTGCAGGCAGCAGAGCATCTGAACAGGGGAACCAAAGCCAGCGACAGTGCCCTAACCGCAGTGCTCCTCTTTCCCTCCTGACAAGAGAACCAGTGTCAGGTACAAAGGCCCGTTCTCTACCTGCGTGCCACCCAAGATGCTCTGAGCAAGGATGAAAAGGGCCAGGGAAAAAAGTGCTGGAAGAGAAGGAAACGCACAGATGTGACGCTTTGGCAGAAACCTCCAACTTTCTCAGGAGGCTGGAGGCAGGGAGAAAAGAGCAGGCGCTAGCTCGAGCCTCAGGCTAGGGTGCTGGGTCACTCCCTTCTCTTTCCTGCACGTCTGTGGCAAGTCAGTTTTGTCTTCCACATATTAAATATCTCATAGCAGTTTTAAACGCCCATCTGAGCACACAGGCATTTCGATGTTGACTTGTGGCCAAGCATATGAAGAATGGGGGTAGGAAGTTCGAGAGGAGACAGAGAAGGCGGCGTCTCTGAGGGCACTACAAAAAGTGAAGATAAGTGAGGAGAAGGGAAGGAAACAGTCTGAGGTTATGAAATGATACAACAGCTGGCTAGATAGGGCAGAGAGGTTTTGTTTCTTAATGAAAACCAGGAATCCCACCAACAATACAACTTAATCAAGTGTAGTACACAACTACTCGTTCAGCAAAGAGCCTCCCTACTAGGAGCCTAACATTAGGATGAGGCTGATACCCATTTTTGATGCCCCTCACAGAACAATCTATTCACTCGGCAACACACTGCAGTTGTGTCTGAGGTTCAGTGAACAACTGGCACGTGCCCCTCTCAGCAGAGATTTTGGGGAAGGAAGAGATTTTGTCAAGGACACTGCAGCAGCACCCTCCCCTGTACTTAGGAAAACAGCCATGGGATTGTTAATGTCCAGAGAAAACTCCAGGTTTTAATAAGGTCGCATCTGAAAGAGCCCCACATAATAAGCTGCATGGAAGTCAATTTATCGACCTGAGCTCACAGGGCTAAGTCAAGCCTGCTGGGATTCAAAGTTGTGGTTGCAGGGTGCATAGGTAATTCATACCCAACGCTTGAGGCCATCCCCTCTGGCTACAAATGGAAAACCAATGCAATTCCTTAAATTTCATTTAGTTTAACAGTCCAGTGCATTATTCAGGAATGCAAGGAAAAGCCTGCTTAAAACGGGATTTTTATGTTGACAATGTCACTTTACCAACAAATAGCTCTGGCTGCCCAGTGTCCACAGCGGGAGACAGCCGGCGCTCAGCTGGCTGATGTACCAGTAGCCACAACCGCCACCAGGAGCTGCTACGCACAGTGCACAGGCTGCGGTTCCCTGCTCCTCCCAACGGGACTGCAGATTCCCAAGGAGGGGGAAGGGCTAACGGGAGTAAGAGAAGAGGCACAGGGGCAAGCCTGGGGTGAAGGATTGTTAAATTAAGGAACAAACCTCACTGCCACTTCACATTGGCCTCCGATGGGCACCCATGTCAGCTGCATTTCCTCAGCCTTGTGCGCTCCCTCCCAGACAAGGGAATTAACCACCAGGATCAGGAGGCTCCTTTCCCCTCCCAGAGATAACATGCCCACTTTTTACCTGCATTCAACAGCAGCAAGATATTCCGTGGGCTTCTGAGACCTTACCCAGCGGCTTCAGCTCTTCCTTAGTAACTAGACCATGTGGGACAGCCTTGTGCCTACAGAACAGGAGGGCTATGGCAATAATACATCTTAGCAGAGGGGATGGTACAGGCATGAGGTTGCTGGAAATGACCTTAAAACAATCTTTAGAATTAAAAATAGATGGGTGCATGTGACTTTGCAGTTTGGTGTTTGCTGTTTTGGAGTTTTGTTTTTTGGTTTGTGGTGGTTTTGGTTGGGGTTTTTTTGTGGTTTAGTTTGAGGATTTTATTTTATTCTTACAAACATACTATATAAAGAATGTCAAGACAAAAGTTTGGCCATTCCCTTTTCCTCACCCCTCTTTCCTAGCTAGCAATGAAAGTTTCTTCTAGGCTGAAAGATTACAACAAGCAGCAGACCAAGAAAATGCTGTCCTCCTAAACAGCGAGAAACTGAAAGCCGTGGTGTTAAAAGGGAATGGGATTTTACTCAGCCCACACCAAACTCTGGCTGGTCTTCACTTGCTTTTGCTACTGTCTGTAACAAGGCATCTTGTGTTAAGCTGAAGGCTGTCAGCAGGCTCAAAATTCTCCTACCTACAATTAAAGTAGCAGAGCTCACAGAAACATCCGTTCTACCTCAGCAGCAGTTCTCTTAACTAAGCCCCCAATAAAATTAAAACACAGAGCATGCTTTACTCCTTATTCTAACCAAAGATATATCAGGTTTGATGACAGTACCATATTTTACATCCATCATGGCGGGGGGGTGGGAGGGAGATAAATTGGTACAAGCCCAGTGTAAAACAAACATTCCCTTTGGGTCATCTTTAAAACTAATCTGGGCACGACACTAGAAAGCACACTTAAGGAGACAAACAAAAACCTTCCAGTTGCTTTATAAGCACACTATCAGTGGAAGACGCCCCAGTAAAAATAATACTATATGGCTGTATTAGCTGACTGTTATTGCTGGCTACTCAAGCAAAGTAGGGCTTCAACAACCCAGAATTTACAGGACTGCAAGCCTGGTGGGTCTCTGGGTTTGATTTTGTGCCAATTCACATTCACTCATGCTCTTGGATAAGTCATGATGCCGTCAGCAACCTCAGCCCAGCTGGAAAACTGGGTTAAGAAAGCAGTGGACACTCACTGAAAACTAGGGCTTGCCTGCACAGGGACACACGGGAGATGCAAGCTGAGGCACTTTAAGCAGACAAATAAAATGGCATTAAAGCCCTGTGTGGACAGATTTATCCAGTACACAAACGTGCCCCTGATTTGCCTGCTTCACTACTAAACCTATTTTTACTAAATCAGCTGAAAGTTAATCTAAATCTAAATCAGGGTATGGTCAGATCAGTCAAGCAATCCAGTCAGTGCGGGCCACCCCTTCAGTCAGACAGCAGTAACTCACCTTATATGCTTCCAGACTTCTGTAATGCAAAGAAACTCATAGTGTCCTCAGACAAATCTTCCACAAACTGTTTGTGTGCTACTTAAGAATCAGGAGGGACAGACTGGCTGGGAATCAGCAATCTGGTACGTTGGCAGAGGCTGGCTACAAAGGATGTCCCTAGAGTTGCCAGTCTAGCACCGCTCCTCAGCTCCAAAATTAAATAGACAAACTTTAAATTTTCCCCCCAAAAAAGACAGAAATAAAGCTTTTGACCCTGCTGTGATGCTGCCTCAGGAACAGCCAGAGACATTGCCACCAAGAAGGAGCATTCATCTGCAGGAGGACATTTTCCAGCACCACAGTTATTTCACAGAAGCAAGAAGCCAGGCAAGGTCTGTTGGCAACTCTCACACACACACTACTCCAGGGCTGGACAGGGACTCATGAAAACAACTTCCAACCTCTTCCCAACAGTGACCCCAGCCATGCACCCGCCTCAAGAGATGCCGGCACATCTTTATGGCCTTGACAAGAAGATGCCTTTCATGCACTGGCTTCTTCACTTGGAAGAGGCCCCCAAAACACCAGGTGGACAGACCTTCTCTGAGTGGACATGGAGAGCTGAGCTGGCTGCTGAAGTCAAGGGAAACACAGAGCTGCCACAGTAGCTGTTTCCTGAGGAACACAAGCTGCTGGAACCAGGGAAAGCACTGTTTTAGTGTCTACCTGATTTTCTGTCCCTCCTGCCCCAGGGTCACATCATCCTCAAATGGGATTTTTTAAGAATGAAAGTGTAAGGATGGAAGAGAGATGTCACTGCTCCCCCAACCCTCCTGCATCAGGAGCTGGCTGGGGTGGGCTCCATCCATCATACCTGCCCATAACACAGCCCCTTCCAGCCAACCTGTCACTGTGTCACGAGAGCCATCCTCTCCTGACTGTTCTAATTGGCACACACCAGCATCAGGGCTGCTGTCTGCCCCCATCGCCAGGGCTATGCAGTATTTATTCTTTGCCGGCAGCTCTCGCTCCCCGTGTGCGTGTTCTTCCTCACTGCTCCATCAGGCACACCTCTGCTCCGACCTGCTGCCCTGCACTGCAGCCCCAGCCACAGGGCTGCTGACCCCCAGCACTCCAGCACTCCCCAACACTGCTGCCCTCCGGCCCCAGCGGCACTCTGCATGCAGCTGGAACAGAAAAGCAGCAAAACCCCACATCGCCCCGGGGAGCTGGCTCGGACCACCAGCCTCACCCTGCCTGCAGCTTCCCGAACAAGTTAAGCTTGGAAGGGGAAAATGCCCTGTGTCCCTGCATCCACACCTCCCCCTCCCCCCCCGCTAGCCACCGGAGCAGAAATCCTTTTGTTTCTCATCAGAAATACAGCAATTATTTCAGAAAAATCTCTCCCCTCACCACTGGCAGCAATACCACAGCCTGAGCCAGGAGCTCTCTTGATGATCACAGACAGTGGAATATTCCAGAAAAAAAGGAGATGATTTGGGGAGGGGGAGGGGAGGAGGTATGTGGGATCCAATCTTCCTCTCCCTGCCAACCCCTCTCCATCTCTAACAGATTTCATTTGGTACCATCAGGATTTCTGTGAAATTTACACCCAATCCTCCCTTTCTCCCGTTTCAACTCCTGGCTAAGCGCAGGCAAAGGTGCACAAGAATAACATGCTGCTCCACTTTTCTCGCAGGCTGGACAAATAAGTCTTCAGCTAGCCACATGGAAGCCATTAAAAATATATTAACATACCCAGCAGGGTCTGTCACTTTTTCTTTTCTCCCCCCCCTCCCCTTTTCTTAAACACAGAGAAGGAAGAAATCTTGCCACAGTAACAAGAGGTTTTCATCAAGTCTCATTACCTCAAGCACAGCCGCGCACCACAGCCCCCACAGAGAACAGCCTTCGGTTCCTGCTGTCATTAAAGCAACGAAGATCTTAAACAAAAATTAAACCCAGGACAGCATGAAGTTGGGAGCACATGAATGGATCAGGCAGTGAAGGGTGCGTGAAAGCCGAGGGGAAGAGTGGGAGCAGAGCCACCAGACAGGGCTCTGCTCAAGCAGCTCAGGAGGGATGAGGCAGGTTAAACATGCCCTGCAGAGTGGGGCAGGGGCACTATTTTCAGTTTCAAGCTGGTGTCTGAAGGTATGCTGTATTTCCCGGCGATCAAGGGACACAGCAACATACCGGAACATTCACAAGTCTGGGTATAACCAGCCTAGCAATTATGATAAGCAAGAAGCTTTTTCTGAGATGATGGACAAGAAGGATGATTCTGCACACTTTGTCACACATCCGTTTGTACTCCAAGGGGGTCCTTGTCCCTTCCGAACAGCGTTGTGGCTCATGCTCCCTGGAACGGCTGCGCAGCACATCTTAACCTGCAGCAGCTGCTCTAAGCCTGAAGCAGGTGGCTGTTGGTGTTACTGGTTTGGGATGCGGGTTCGAAGGGCAGGAGGCAGCAACTCTACATTTAAACAAGGGATTTCTATACCAGGGGGTTGTTAGTCACAGGGCTATTAAGTCAAAGTGCTCTTAAACTGTAATTTCTCAAGTATTTCTTTGGGCAAATCACTGGGTTAAGCAGCTTTCCTCTCTACCCTGGCTACTTTAATCCAGATCAATTCCCTGATCCAGTTCAGTGTGCAGCAGCACGTTCAGCTGCGCTGGCACAGCTGAACAAGCAGCTCAGGAGCAGCAGCAGCAGCAGGGGCTGCTGAAAACAACACTCTTAAACTACACCCTCGGATTCAACAGGCATGGCACTAGCCCCAGGACAGCAAGACGCTGCATGCAAACCCCATGATAACAAAGATAAGGGAAGAGGGATACTTCATGCACGGTTAACTGGAAAGAGATGATTCAAGCCAAACAGGATGTAAAATAAACCCCCAAAACTTGGTGATGGTGCGTGTGTTTTATGCACCTCCAGATGAGATTAAGTTTTATTTCTCCCATGGGAATGGAAGAAAGCAAAAAGCTCTTTGTGAAGCAGGCAGTACAGTTAGGAAAGGCAGAGCTATGAAGAGGTGATGACAGTAAAATGCCAATGAAAGGTGGACCTCTGAGGAGCAAGGTTCCTGCACATGAGGAGCAGGAACTGTGCAGCGACACCACAGAAATAACTCCCTTACAGAGCAGTAAGGAGCAGAAGGGAGCCAAGATGTGACTGGATGAGTAAGGACTTAGAGGGGTCCACCTCAGGTGCAGAGAAGGGGATCAGGAGAAAGGAAGCTACTTCACATCTCTGGTGTCACAACCATTCCAGCTGTGAACAGTTTAACAGGTCATTATCCAAACAGTTCATACACCCTCTGGTTCTGGAGTAATTACATCAATTCTTAAAAAGACATCACATAATGAAGTCTACGGATATCACAGAAGCAGATAGGAAAGTAAGCAAAATGTCTGACTATACTAGGAACAGACCAGAAAATAGTACTGATTTAATAATGATATGATACAAGTCAAAGATATATTTTCCTCTGCAGCACTGAAACCTGCTCTACTCATCCTACCTTGGAAAGGGAATAGAAGGAACTGAGGGGGTTCAGCACATGGCAACTAACAGATGAGACTTGGAAGACAGCAAATGCTTCCATGAAGTCCACATGTGCAAAACAACAGCTATGTGCTAGTGGAGAAGAAAAGTCTTCAACTGCAACCAGACTATACTGCATCCAGGGCTGTGACACAGTGGGTGCACGCTCTTTTCCCCAGGAAACCCATCCACCCTCACAGCCAGCCACCACAACCTAGCAATAACTGCCATCAGCCATGGGAGAGAGCCGTCCCTTGAAGAGATGAGACAGAAAGGCAGGCTCTATCCCCATGCCAGCCCAACTCAATACACCATACGCAGTCTTCACTGCGAAGCTTCATGCTTGGTATTTCCACAGCCTTGCAGACAAACAGCTTGACTGGGTTGCTCTTCCTAGCCACTGCAACATAGAATTATAGAATGGTTTGGGTGGAAAGGACCTTAAGATCACCTAGTTCCAATCCCCCGCCATAGGCAGGGACATCTCGCACTAAACCATGTCACTCAAGGCTGTGTCCGGCCTGGCCTTGATGTTCCAGGGATGGAGCATTTATCACTTCTTTGGGCAACCTATGCCAGTGCACAAACTCTGTCATGTAAAAGAAATCAAGAGCCCTGCTTTAAGCTCATTGCAGGAATATAAGGGAGTCTTTTGCACGCTCCCAAGTGTGACAGCAATGTAATTAGGTCAGGGGATAGCTGTGCTGTAACAGATTCCTTGGGCTTGGCTCTATCCAAGGGAGAGCTACACACGAATGCTGTTTCAGCTTGTGTTTGCTCACTGCCAGGAGCTTGGATTCTTGAAAACCTACTCCTAGTGACTAGCCCGTCTCAGATCACAGCTCGGGCCCTTGATGTGGGCTCCCAGCTCTGTACTTCTGCAACTGCCTCCAACAGCAGGGCTAAGGACAGCGAAGTCTGAGCCAAGGTACTGCTGCCTGCAGCTGAAACAGGCCTGCAATAAATGCCAGAGAAGAGCCAGCAGGCTCGAGGCAGCACAAGCAAGGAAGGTACTTGTATTGATGCAGGTTAAGGTTATCCTGGGGACCAGGAGTTTGACACCCGTGATTAAAGCACAATTAAGAAATGTTTCCTGACAGTGAAGTCCATTAGGCTGTGGAACAGGCTCCCACGGGAAGCAGGGGAATCCTCGTCCTACTGTCTCTGTAAGAAGTGATGGGACAAGTAGCACGGAATCGAGCCCCATGACTGGCGATGGCAGGATGGGGCCAGTTCCACAAGAGGCCTCTTTCAGGAATAACACCAACTTAAGAAATTCTCTCTGCCCCTCCTGCAACATCCCTCCAGTTTTGCCGACACTGCTGCTTGCAAGGCAGCACCATGGACTAAATCACTGTGGCCACTTCACATATTCGGAGGGACGGGAGTTTTGACTGACATATTTTATACCACAGTCTTACCAATGGTTGCATCCACAAACCTGATGGAATGGCAGTGGTGGGACAGGACAGGAACGTGAGGCGGGAAGTGAGGAAACAGGAATTTCTTAGGTTGTGCTATAGGTGTCTTTATACTAACCCAGAGTGAACGAATTCATGCAAAGGCAGTGAAGGATGAAACTGGGGTGGAGGGTGTTAACTAAAACATGATTTAGTATGGTCAGACTTGTGCATTTGGACATGACCTAACATATATGGAAATTTATATCAGAGAATGTCCCTGTTAATAATATATCTGGTATCAACTAAGTTTCTGACACAAAGGGGTGGCACTAACTTAGTGGTTTAGGTCTTACAGACTGTCTCAGTTTTGATTTATTTAATGTTTAATTGCCTCCCTTAAATGTTTCCTTTATATATTTTTGAATGGCTAAAAGATCAGGTTGCGTTTGAACTGTGCAAACCAACAGGAACATGCAGTCTGCCCCATTTAAAGCTAGCGGACACCTATCTCCTTTCTTGCTGGGTTGGGTTTTTCTTTTGGTTTGGGGATAGGGGGAAAGGAGGTGTTAAGAACATCACAAAGTTCAAAATTAATGTCTCAACTTGTAACACACTTCTCCCTCTCCCACAACACTGGTTGCAGAAGCTACCCACGGCTGACACTACTCATAAAGCTCCATATGGTTCTGCTTCCCT
The DNA here is from genome assembly GCA_039720435.1 of Amazona ochrocephala. Classification (NCBI taxonomy): domain Eukaryota; kingdom Metazoa; phylum Chordata; class Aves; order Psittaciformes; family Psittacidae; genus Amazona; species Amazona ochrocephala. The sequence goes on from CM077880.1 coordinate 82,704,917, forward strand.
TCATTTTTCCTCAGCCTGACAAACTCTAGCACTCCTCAGGATTTCCTGGTCCTTGGAAAACAGGAGAGATTCCAACAATTCCAGTTTTTACAAAGCTCCCATGGTGCTATGTACGAAAAAACTATTGTAATGGCAAAGCATACAGGCAAATTTGGCTTAACATCACTGGTGCTGTAGAACCCTTCATAATGCACTTAGTATTGGTAACAATTATTTACATTGCTGTACAGTTGAAGGATTTCAGCAACACAACATACACATACAGCAACAAATGTCTGTGCCTGAATAACAGGTTAATAAAGTTATTTTATTTAAGGCAGAAAGTGCTCAAAATGGTGTGCCATTTTAAAGCACCCATGATTTGACAACAGTTTGTACAATTATCACAAACCTCTCAAGGAAAGCTTCTAGTACACCCAGGAAATAACCCTGTACACAGCGAGTACCCTGCATGCACCGTAACTCAGCAAGTGCTTTTTGCAGCTCCCTTCTACACTCAGTCATGAAGGATACAGATCATTACAGCCTCCAGCTATAGAGCTTTAGCTCCCAGAGTAGCAGCTCACACTTTTAGCTCTGGAGATCCCCAGTTCAATCTGCTGCATGTCAGCCAAGAGGGCAGCTGTCATATAATTACAGCCACAACTTTGCATGTGAAAAAGTAGGGAGAGCGAACAGAGATCTTATTATAGAATCCTGGTTGCAACCTGCTGAAGAGCTCCCTATTTAAAGTAACTTCTTGTAAAGAGAGGGAGAGGGAGGGGAAAAGGAAAAAAAAAGGAAAGAGGCTTCCAACGCAGCTTCCCAATGCTCTCTGGTTTGCAGAAGAAATCAATGCTGCTTTGCAAAAAAGCCTTTTGTTGCAAATGCAGGTATATATTAGATGGAGCATGCAATTGCAGACCAGGAGTAAGTCTCTAGCCTCTTATGAATCCCAAATAAACGAAAAGAAAAAATGCTCATTGCTGCAGCTGAGATCTCAGAAGTCCAACAGTGCATCTTAGCGTCTGTCTGAACTATAAACCCTCGCCAGCCGCCACACCATTTTGCTATGCAAGTTAAGTATTAAAATCTAAATGTAACTCAGTTACATCTTGTCTTCTTCAAACTGTACGCATTCCCGGGGAGAATTAACAGGAGATCTGGGAGAAGAGTATGTTTGAACTATAAAGGTACAAACCATGGCAAAAAAATCAGCCTCAAATAAAAAGATCTTCTAATGAGTACAACACAAAACAATTAGAGCAAGTTTCTTCTTCTCTGTTAACCTTTCTGTAGACCCTTCTGCACACATGCAGCAATTTTTGAGCCAAACATACTTCCAAGCCAAGAAGTTCAAAACCAGAACTTGAAGCGACGTAATCCAGTTTTAAAAACACATTCGTTTTCCCCAAACAATTATTTTAGACAGCTATCTTTCTTCAGTAAAGCTATTTCAGGCTTAAAATACAGATTAAATTACTTGCAGAACATTCTCCTCTCCTACAGTCCCATCCGTACATTCATCCATCCATCTATCCATCAGCCAGCAGCACAGAATCCATGGATTCCCCACAGCCTGGGGTGAATCAAACACTTTGGACCATGGGCAACAGACGAGATGATGTTCCTTCGAACTACTTACCTGCTTGCTAAACACAGCTCGAAGTAGACCAATCTGACTCAAACTGTTCAGTATCTGCCTGCAGGAACACAGACTTGCTGAAACACGGAAACCAGTTCATGCACATGCTATACCAGTGGCCTTTCAAAACTCCCTGAAACACAGTGCTGTGATTCCAACAGGATTTGAAGGAGAAGTGCCTAGTAGACAGCCAAGCTGGAAGGTGTTCAAACGACTGCTAACACCAAGAGCAAGCCTGCAATAGTTAACTCCAGAATTCACTAACACTTTGTATTTAAACCAGCTGAATTCTCTGGTGACATCCTCTCAGTAGCCTCATTTCTGAAGCCCCATTTTCACTTGGCTCAGACAGTCTTCTGCTCCTCACCTCAAGCAATACCTACTCAGGAAAAACAAACTACCTGCCCATCTCTCTCCCTTCAGAAGAGAGTGAGGGAGAGAACCAAGGACACAAAGCTCAGTTTTAAAGAAAGCTATGTGCAGCTGCAGCAGCACAGAAACATTTGGGGCTGATTACACACACACAGCAGAACCCTGGCTGGGTTCATCCCACAGAAGGGACCCGTAAAACGTTCACCTTTCCCTCACCTACTGCAACCAGGCAAAGCTCACAAACATCTGAACCACACTTGCTGCAGACATCCAATGAAAGCAGTACAATCCTATGCAGAGATGACTGTAATGAGACACCGTTATGCTATTTTCTGGTATTATTTCTGTAAATTTAGCACTGCTAAAAGGTTCCAGATAGACACTCTCTGGAGACCAAGATCCTTTGCCTACCCTGAGAAGATATGCAGAGAGAACAGCAGCAAAACTTATACGTGCTTTTCTCATCCCTTCCAGCCTGCCGAGGCTGAAATGACTGACAAAGGTCCAAAATGAGGGACACACATACATTATTAATATTGCACTAGTAGTCTCGCTGTTGCTGTGACAGTCTAAAGACTTAACAGAGGCAAGCTCTGCAGGGAAATATTACTTTACTTCAAAATCATTCATTCAGGAAACTTACATACTGAGGAGAAAGGAATCATTCTGCAGCATGCTCTGTCAAACCCCTCAGCTTTAAGACCCTTCATTTCTAAAGCGAAAGCAATTTTAACAAGAACAGGAAATTGGCGTGAAGCATGAGGCGCTTCAGATTTCAAGTGAGCAACACTGGAACAGCATTACTTTCGGACACAAATCCTAACATACGTCTTTTCATGCCTGACCTGCAAAGTCCATCCCACTTCTGAGAGCCAGGTAAGTGTTTTGTCTCTGCAGCCTCTCTGCTGAAACAGCCAAGTGACATACCAGTGGGAGGATAATGGGTAGCCATGCACTGGCAAGTGGAAGGGAGCCAAAAAGCCACTTCAGTTGGCCGCTCAAGCTGCAACCTGTGCTTTAAGCCTGTGTGAGGCTCCAGATTTACCTTTGTTTCATTCCAGGTCCCATGCTACACCTGCTGCCACAGTGGCTGTGTATCCATAAACAGTACACAAAGAGATGTGTCTTTCTACTGATCTATTAGCTTCCTCTCTCCTGTTGCAAGGGAACAGTTTATGCAGGGGTATTAGTCTGTTTTACATTAATTTCTAGAACTGGGACAAACTACCTGAACTTTGACATGTCTGAAGAAAGTTAAATTATTTTCATCTTTCTTAGCAATGAGAATAGATTTACTTCTTAAACACAAAATTTCCCTCCCAAAATATTTGAAGTACTTACTGAAATGTTATCTTTACCAAAGCCCTGCAAAGCCTCAAGATTATTGATACCATGTGAAATAAAGAGGCACAACATTGCTTCATACCAACAAAAAAAGCAGCCAACTTTTCACACAATAAAGTAATTAATTTTGAAAATTAGTACTTTCTATTAAAATTCTTGTATTTAAAAATCCAAAAAGGTTTCAAGTAACTCTGGACACTGATGGGGGCAAAGAAAAAGCAGACCCTACCCCCAGCTGGATGGCATTCCTCTCTTTGGGTGCAATGTGGTAACATTTGATTGACGCATCTGATCCATTCCAAAACTCCAGGCGATGTTTTAATCATCAATGGGCAGAAGAATCCTAATAATTTTTGGGAAAAAAAAAAAAAAAGAAAAATAGAAAACCAGAGTAGAATATGGAGGCAGGACACAGAGCACCTGGTGTCTGTCTAGCAGATCCAGCTCATTTAGCTGGGTCCAGAATAATCAACAGATTAAAGACTGAGCTGATGGCAGAAACTCACAGCTACCAGTATAAGCCCCTTCCTCCCCTCCACCCTCTTTTTGCCATCTCAGCTCAACCCAGTCTCCCAACACAATCTGGAATGTTAGTACCATACCAAAGGAAATGGAATAGGAAGAGGGAAAGGAGTGGGAAGAGAGAAACCAGGGTAAATACGGATAGCATGAAGAGCCCATTGGCATGCAACCAAGAGTCTGCAAAGGCCCTTGCTACAGCAGAAAACAGGAGATCAGGCACGTACAAGGAGACGGCAGGAGAGCAGATGCAAGAAGGTGAAGGTTCAAGTGGTCCCTGAGCACAGGGGGTAGGAAATGGCAGCAGACATAGTACAGAAGTGAGCCCCAGCATGCACAACGAGCTCAGCCTTCAGAAGCAGCAACACACCAGGTGACCTGCTAGCTTGTGATAGGCATTTTCATTATCAACAGGCATGGTTCGAGAAATACAGAGTGTGAACCTTCCACATTAAACAAAGCTTCCCAGTCCACCCATAAATTTATTTTGCTATCAGCCAAACTCAGATCCACCAATATCAACCACTTCTGCTCTGAAACAAGCCTCCACTTACAGTCTTGCACCAAACAGTTGCTGCTGTTTCATTTCAGCACTAATGAGCACTTGCAAGCCCTCAGGACTGGCCAACCTAAGAGATGGCACAATCCCAAGAAGAATTTACCTGTTCCAGCAGCAGCCAGAAGGCAAGCATCATCAGTGTGACTCTCCAGCTGGACAGCTGACATATCAGACCAGCCCACATCCCAGCCAACTGACCTGGAGACAGACACCTTCCCACTGGAAGTGCAAAGCTGGCTGACCAGTCAGCAGGACATCAGGGAAATACTCCTGTTCTAGCAGGCCAGAGCTAGAGAGACCTGTTTGGGAACATGAGCTGCACAAAAGTCTCCAGGCACATCAGTCAGTCACCCAGTTGGTTTTTACATCTGCCAGGTGTTCCCAAATCTTGGGAAGGTTAACAGCAGAGAAGAGCTGGATGGGGGAAGGAGGGAACGCAAGAGAACAAGCCGACGTACTGCAAAGGGAAGGGAGCAGCAGGCTGAAGATGGGATCTTGCAGTAGGAAAAGTGGTTGCTACAGTGCAGAGCAGGAGCTCGGGGAAACCGGAGGGGGCTGTTAGCAGAAAGAAGGCAGGTAAAGGCATGCTACTGCAGGGAATGGCAAGGGCCTGTAGCTCAGGGCTGATAAATCAAATGGTGCTGCCAGAGTTTTACACCAGCCCCTGAAGCCCCTGTATCAATGACTGGGGGGGGCAGCACAAGTAGGATCTGCCACAAGCATGCCCATCCAGCAGCTTCAGGTAGTCATTTAGGGTATGTCTGGACCGTTAAGTACCCTTAAGATAAGGAGAGAGACCTTGAATTCAACATGACACAGTCATGTAGAGCTTGCACAATGAGAGAAGGGTACGCTCCCAGCCCTGACAAGGACTACACAGCAGCAGCTCACACCTCCCTTCGGCTCCCAGGAGCAAGCGGTTGCAGACCAGCCAGACTGCCTTTGTAACCAACCGCCCAGGCCCATCAGGAGGGCCTGAACCCTGTACCAGCAGCAGCAAAAGCACAAACCTCCACCTCACGCTCTAAATAATTAAACTCTGTGGGAGCAGCAGCAGCCTCATAAAACTCCTGCACAGACCAAGCCAGTCATTAATGGGGGTCAAAGATGAACACTCTATTTTTTGTAAGTGTGCTTTGATGTGTGGGGAGAGTGGTGAAAGGAGATCTTCATTACCCTCTCTGATACCTGATGAATTTTCCCCTTCCTGGCTATCAACATCTCCTACTTCCACCCAAACCCCATACCGCTGGCAATCATCCGGACAGCCAGGGACAATCAGGTGTGTCTGGATGACATCTGTGCTAGCTGCTCACCTGCAGGCAGGGAAGCAAAAGGCCTCCCTGAGCAAAGCCAGGCTCTACCAGAGGCTCGGCCAGTGCTTATTACGAGGTCTGGGTTTCACACAGATGCCAATGGGTGGAATCCCAGGGCCAGTATGATGCAAACCACAACCCCACACACCGTCTCCCCTACAGCAAGGCACAGAGGAGAGTACAAGCCAGTAAAATCTGTCAGGATTATTAGCTTGGGCTCACAGCCAGAGCTGGGAGCTGCCACAAGGGCAGGGAGGCTGCCTGCAGCCTTGCAGGTCAGCAGGAAGGAAGTGGAAGTCCCCTGGCGGGCAAGGGGAGGCAGCAGGCAGGAAAGGCAAGACACAGTTGAGAAGAGGTCATAGAAACACTAGGCTGACCTACCCCTTCTGGCCTTTACATACATACACACAGATGTGCAAGCTGCTTACTACTATGCTTTGTTCAGACATTTTAAAGCAGAGAGCGCTGCTTTTCCCACTCTCTTTGCATTCCCCCACACCAGTTTTGGAAATGGTTCCTTACTCTTCCCATCAATAACAGCCTCAGGTGAAGAGAAGCAAAGGCAGGTTGGTTTTGGGGAAGGGGTCATCACATGGACAGAGAAAATGCCACCAGCAGCATGAAGGGATGTTGGATGCTCTATCAGCAGTGCTAGTTCCAGCCTGCACCGTCCAAGCCTCTGCCAGCCTGTTTTTCCTCCTGCATTTTCTCCACATGGAGGAGAAGTCACAGACTGGAAGTGGCTTCAAGATCTCTGCTACCGTGCTGAGAAAGTGGCTGGTGTAGCAAAGCCAGCTTTCATTTATTATCTGTAAGCAGTACTGATAGATGCCCCTTTTTTTCAAGTCACTAGGAACCTTCTCCCAACAAAGCCCAATAGCTGCACTTTCAGAGGGAAGTTAAGTGCTTTACATGCAATGCCAGCACTCATCTTTGCCAGCATGGCAAAAGCAACAGCCGTTACTTTCATTATTATTAGAAATAAGGGGGGAAATAGCTCGGACTCTTGAGCTTTGGCACCTCTTCTCTCCCACCGTTTGGCTACCAGAGCTCCGGTTACTATTGAGGGCAGAAGTGCTCACCAGGGCACACATTCCAGGGGGCTGGGCCATGCCACGTGGCCAGGCTCAAAATGGCAGACAGCGATGAATAGGGTAATTAGAAAGTACAACAGAAGCCACAACATAAAACCAAGGAGCTTCTATTACAAGAAAGGGTTCTATGGCATGGTTAGATCCATCACCCCATATGCTGGGTCATGGTGGTGCCTCGGGAGCCTGCTGCTGTTATCTGTTTGAAATCACATTTCAGCCCATCTTTCTGCTTAATGCACGAAAAGCAGAGCTAATCAGATTCACTCTCTCTCTCTGCTTAATGTCTCCAGTTCCCAAACATGCTCTGTACTGCTTCAATTGATGTTCAACTAAACCAGCCAGGAGCACACTGGGAAAAAAAAATATTAAAAAAAAACGGAACTACCTATTAATTTCAGTCCATCTTTCCACCTATTATGTCTAAAATTCCTTCTACATTTGAGCCCTGCAAACAAGTCAGGAAATTCCCATTTCCCTCTCTATGCCACACCCAGCTCATGTATGAGTTCCCTTCTCCAAGCTGCTCCTCCAGTGGTAGGTATCTGGGCAATTAATTCCAGCACAGATCTTTCAGCCTTTCCTCTCGTTCTCTGGGACAGCTTCTTAAAATATTTGCTGGCTAGGAACCTCCACAGAAGGATGTCTTCTGCTGGCACCGTAATAGCCCCTCTTTGTTAATCTATCTGAAGTGACCATCACATGCTCTCCTACTCCCTCTCTCCCCAGCACTATTTAATTATTGCAGTCTTACACAGGATCTCTAATGTGCCCTCAGCATTTCCAGTCTGAAGACAAACAGGGCCCTGGAACAGCTTCTTCTTTCACTGCATTCCTTTGCACCCCTCGGGGCAGCTGGAGCATTGCTGGAGTCAGCTATGCCACCTGGATCTTCACTAAAGCAACCAGCACAACAGCTGGGAAGCCCCCAGACTGGGCAGACTGCATCAAGATTCAGCAGAGATCCAGGAAAAGACTGGCTTACAGGAACACCCACCATCATGAGCCGGGTTAAGCAGCACAGGAGGAGAGTCACCCATTACAAGCACAATTGAAGATTTGCCAACAACAACAAAAAAAAACCAGCAAGTATTTACAGGAGATGAGAAAGAGATGTAGGTGGAAGACAAAATTGCAGCATTCATCTCTCTATCCAGGAGGAGTGAAAAAAAGGAAGACTGCAGAGATGAAACCCCAGACAGCCCGTGCATCTGTCCACATCCCCCAGCTCATCCCCACTACATCAATCAGAACAGTGGCAGCTCCAGAGAAGACCCCCATTATCCAGCTCCTGCACTAACATCTTCCCCAGAGGCCGCATGCATGTGCAAGGGGGTGGAAGAAAAACATACTTCTCAATGAGATTACTTACAGCATTTTCTATATTGCCCCCTCTCTTAAAAATGTCTTAAAAAAAATTACTGCAGCTGGCTTATCAATGTGTCAGATTTAAAAAAAAAAACATATCCTTGAAAACAAAGACGCTTTGTGCTCAGCATATCCAGTGGCACCATTATTTAATATCAATACGCTGGTTCTTTCCTTTATTCACTCCATCCTTCGAACACAAATCCAGTGTAACAGCCACCCAGTGTATAATCTTACCATGCAAAGCAACACAACCCTCCAATAATCTTTCTCTTGCCATAATGCTTTCACATACCAACAAGAAGAATTTAGGCTTAAATGCTTTAAAAAAAACCCAACCAACTGCAGTACAGCATGAAACAAATCTCTAAGAACTCTCAAGTTGGAGTAAATTCCCTCATCCCTCCCTATTACCTTCCTTATTTGAAAATGGCTGCACAAATACTGCTAATTTGTGCACCAGACTGACTGCAACCTTCCCCTCCCACCAGGTACAGCCGTACACACATAGGTCCACAGACACATAGGCTCACGGCATCCCGCTGCCTCTGGCACACTACTCCTTCACTGACATCATCTTCACCTTCATGCTGTATAAAATTCACCAGACAGACACAGTATCTGCTCCCTTAGCCATAAAGCAGTCACTGTAGGCCAACAGACGCCTCCATCTAGTCTCCCAAATGCACACTCTGACCTGCACCGTGCCCCTGCTAAGTAGACGCTCAGGCATGCATCTTGTTAGGTGACACATGCCCCTTCCCTGCCGTCAGCCAGGGCTAATGCAGATGGTGTATCTGATGGATCCATCACTGGCAAAGCCGTGGCAGGAACACCGCTTGCGCCGATCAGCAGGAGCAAAGTTCCCACACAGGCTGAGCTGCCACCCGCCCCTAGCTGCATTGCATCCCTGGTGCAAGAAGGCACCGTTCTGTACTACCACAGCAGTGTCCCACAAGGGCTTCCCAGTTTCTGCTGATGCCTGGAAATTAGGCAGTAGCATCTGGAGCAATGGCAAGTCACAGTTCAGAGATAAAGACTTCCTCCTGGTGCATGGTACCCAGCTTCAGGCTTGGCTCCCCACTGGCGTGCAGAATACTCTCTGGACATTTCCCTGTCCTTGCCATCTATCCGAGGCTTCAGGGACCACCTGGTCCCACCAACCCTGAGTCCTCAGTCCAAACAGCCATCACCATGTTTAGGGAAGCACTTTCACAAACAGCCTACAAGTATCTCCTCAGCCAGTCTCTTTTTCCTCTCTCACAGGCGAGGGCTATGGCTACTATTTTTTGAATTCTTTAATAATAATATATAAGCCTAATAATAATAACTATTATTATTATTAGGCTCATAGCAGTGGGCTGTTAGCAATGGGCTTTTGGGAACTATGACATGCCTTTAACTGCAGAGGCAGTGAAACTCAACCTTTTCCCTTTTATCCTCACTTTTGAAAATACTGCTTGGGAATAGTCAGCATCTGGAGGCACACAAGTACATCCCAGGGAAAGAATGAGAGAAGCAGAGGGGAAGGGAGGGACCTGAAAATGAAGGCTGAGGGCCAGGCTTCACATTACAGCTGAACCAGGCTAAGAGTTCACTGCTGCCAAAAAAGGGGGCCCCATTTCCACCTTTCTTTCACTCCCTACCTTTCACTGCTGGGAAAACAAATCCTGCCCCTCCTGCGTGGCAGCTCTGATACTAGCCTGAACCTGGTGAGCAGGTTCAGCTCTCTGTCCCAGGAGAAAACTATTCACTTTTTTATGTTTTTGGGCAAGTCAGCTTTCCCAAAGCTGAGCAAGCTGGATCTGTTTAGTACTAGAGTGGGCACAAGGCAAGGAATACAGCCACAGAGCCACGATCAAGGCATGCCCACCCCTCTCAGAAGCAGCAAGTGGTTAAATCAGTTCAGCCACAGTAAGAAAATCCATCCTCGCCCGTGTGAAGCTGTGATTTCACCCAGCAAGTACATCAATCAGCACAAAACAAGGAGCCAGGCTGAAAAACCTGCAACAGAAGTGTGTGCTAGTTGTCTCGGAACAGGGAGTTTTACCTATTATTAGGCTCTACCTACCAGTTGCATTTCTGGATGATGAAAGCAGCTGCATAGTTAAAGAATGACACTAAAACTGAGAAGACCCAAAGCAGACAGGAATATGAGAGGTTCTGCAGGATTCCCAGTCATAATTGTGCCTATTTCTAAATTGGACTCTGTTATCAAACAAGATGGCTGCCTTCACCACTGTGCTCAGAAATGTCTGTTTTCATTACAAACTTTACAATTAGTTTCATGGTGCTCTTGATAAAGCATTTTTTTTTCCCAGCAGCTTCTACATCATCAGATGAACAAAAATTATGCAGTTCTTTTTGATTAAAAAAAAAAAAAACAAGCCCATTTACTCCACTGTCTTTATTCCTCTCCACCTCCTCTGCTCAATTACTAAAAGCAATTTACAGACAATAAATGTAACTTCACAGCTGCCTGTATGAAGTATTCCCTTCATTTTATAGATGAGGTTACAGGCTATACAGAAATTAATATCAGTAAGGTCTACTTCAAAGCTGGATATGCAAGAGGAACAGATGAATTCGCACAGAATACAGATCATGCCTGTACTCTAGTAAAACCAGTAATAAAGAATTAAGGATGTTACCAGTTGGATATAAATTCCTCAAATGTATCTGCTTAAATACAGTAACAAACAAAAGCTTGCTCTGAGGTCTTGCTTGGGTTTATTTTGTTATTATTAGGAGCACCACTATGAGATTTCAGATTTGCCGCTCAGCATCCCATTGACCAAACATGCTCGCTTCCCTAGTAAACACATGCTTAACTGCTACCCTCATGGGCTCCAAGAGGGTCTTACCAGCTGGTGCATGATCACCAGGAATCTGCAACTAGAAACTCAGTACCTCATTTTAATCCATTAAGATAAGCAAGCCAGGAGAGATTCCAACATTCTCTGCCACAGCCCCAAGGGCTTTGGCAGGGTGAGAAGGAGCAAGAACCTACGTCTGTTGTTAAAATCACCACAGGTGACTTTGAAAAAGCACCTGGAGTAGCAACACTAAAGGGGAGGAAAAAAAAGGTGCAGTTTTGTGCAGGCACTCTTCTGATGATAACTGCTCCTTAAGGCTTAATAAAAATGCATGGCCAACTTTTCTTCTTCCACACATTAGCACAGCTCAGAAATAGCACCCAAGTCTGGTTATACAACTCAGCAGGCCCAGCTTCTCCCAGGAGGAAAACACCACAGGCGTGCAGGTACTCCAAAGCCTGAGTCATCTCAACGGTCCCTTCAAGGGAAAATAATCCTATTAAGAACTGGGGTGTTGGCATTGAAGACAAAAAGGAGTGTTAATTTTGGCATTCCTTAATGACGCTGGTTCCATTCTGTCCATTTACTACCAAACCTAACACCTGAAGGTTAGTAAATTCACCACGCTCATCCATCCACCCCCAAGGTTCTTTCCAAACACCAGCCCTGCTTTTGGCCAACAACTGCCTGGTCATTGCCCATACATTTTCTTATCCCTGACTAACACAAACCAGTATTTGTACAACCACAGCGCTTTGAAAACTAATTTAGGATTAAGGCCTTCATTTCTAGCCTGCATACAAATACCAGCCATGCTGAAACCAACAGAGCGTTGTGGACTTCTGTGCTGTGACCAGCTTAAAACCAACAGCCATATCATGCACGCATCAAAAAACAGATAGGCTTCAAGACAGACCAAAAAAGTCAAGCATAACACAAAGGATTCTGACTTGTAAAATCTCTCACAAGGGGAGAGCTGATAAACACCATCACATTTCTAGCAGAACTGCCATTTTCTGTGTTTTCATTGCAGCAAGCACAGATGTCTGTGCCCACTGGATACTTTGTGCCCTTTTCACCCAAGCCAGCAACAGCATCACAGCCTCACACTAGCCTTGAAAACAGCTCAGCAGATGTAGCTGTTGCAGAGAGCGCCCGCCCTAGCAGGCCGGAATCTATGCACAGAGCATGCAACCCATGCTCCTCTTTCCAGGCAAGGTCTGGGGTGTTCATGCCCTGAAACCTCCCAAAAGCTGCACAACAGCAGGAGGAGAAACACAACCTGGTGGGATTGAACAGGTAGTCCTGGGGTTTAAACTGGCACCCCGACCCTACAGGAGTACAGAATTTGACTCCTACCATGACCCCAGTGCAGTGGCCCCATTCGCTCCACCTGAGGACAGGCCACAGCACACACTTCCCCACCTCAACTCTTCCAAAGCGGATGGGCTGGGAGAGAAACCAGCGGCTCAGGCTTAGGATTTTATTTTTGAGGTTGGTAGATCTGTTGTGGAGACTGATCCACTGATACTTTCCTAATATAAGGAACATATAAGATGCCTAGAATTTGATAGCTGCTTTTTAATTAAATTGAAATAAGTAAATCACAGCCTGTTGCCATGGAGAATGAACAGACACAGCCTCTTGACTCCAGGGCAGGATCAAGCAGGAGAGGCAGACAAGGCTGTGAAATTAAAAACACCTATTTTAAAGCAAATGGTCTTGATAATTAGCAAAAAACGTGGCACAAGGAAATAATATAACCATATGGCAGGAAGTGGTTTTCAAGGTGAACTATGAAGCTGTTTTAAATAAATGAATAAACTGCTGGAGCTGCTGGGTCACTGGCACAATCATATATGCAGGATTAAATGTGATTTTAAAGAAATACACTGAGAAAATAGCAATAAGCTCTTCTTTCCCTTTTCTGCCTGTAGCCTGTGTCTGTTCTTATTTTTACGGACTTGTTTTGAGTGATTAACGTTTGCACCTATTTGCAGTTACCAGAGAGCCATCAAACTCAAAGCCTTGCGGTTCACCCTGAAGGGAGAACCAAGTTTATGGGATATAAAACCTTTTATCTGTTACTCAGTGTGATTACACAATCCTGGCCAGGTCATCAGACACTAATAATCATTCCTGAATCTGCGCATCCCTGTTATGACTTCCATGACAAAGTGACTTTGGAGGGAATTTGCCCTCCACACACCACATATCCGACCCTGCGCTACATCTTTCGAGAAGCAGCACAGCTCAGAGAGAATCCATCAGTGGGAGACAGCACACCCTTCAGCACAAGCTTGGCTGATGGACAAGAGCCTTGCAGGTTCCCTCCCCAGTATGCCCAGAGCACAGGGCATCAAAACGTTCCACCCCTTTTATGACAATTCTGCTGTGCTCAGATCTAAAAAGGCTGCAGCATGGGAAGTTCCTCGTCACCTTTTCGAACCCAGCCAGGGCAAATCTGAACAAGCGTCTTACAGTTTCCAGCAAGCATGCGGCCAAAGTGCACCAAATTCATAATAGCTTAAAAATACTTAAAATAAATTGTACCTGATGACTCAGTTTCGAAAACGTGCTGTACATTTTTGTGAAGGGAAGGGACAGATGAACAAACTTTCACTTCAAACCTCCCATTCATCCTAGGGAAAAAGCCAACCTTTTCTCCTATTTTGTGAAGACACAAATTGTCAGCCACAGTCATTAGTCTTCCACGGCAGCTAATGACACACATGAAACAAACTGTCAGGGTCCCAGTCCAGGCCCCTGTGACACAGCTGGCTGCATTAAAAACCAGTCACATTCTAAGCCCTAATCAGCAGAAGTTGAGCTGGCTATTGACAAGTTCCAGTCTGTTCCCTACCATGACCAAGAAACACCCGCCAAGGGAGGGGAATCGTAACAGGGATCTTGGAGAAAGAAGGTGTTGGGGAAAAATGAGCAATTAAACTCAGCATTGTCTGCTTTCACAGTTTTGCCCTATTTTGGAGCAATTGCTGCTTTAACTGAAGTCACACCACATAAGATTCGTGCCTTCCATTAAAAATAAACTCCAGGTCCAAGTCTGCACGAAGACATGCTTAAACTTGCAAATTGTTTTTACCCAGAAAGGACACCAACAAGGACCCCAATGCCATTCCTTAAAAACGCTGGGCTGGGGATGGCACAAGCAGGCTAACTTGTAGCCTTTGAGCAGCTGACACCGACAGCAGCATCTGCCCAACCTCCTCACTCATGCAACCCCTTTCTTTCCAAAGCCTGCGTGAGAGGGACTGTGAAACATCTCGGGACCCATCAGCTGCATGGGAAGGTGCTGCACACTCTTGTATTCCTCACTCCCTGCACACCACTTCCCTGGTGTGCAATTATTCTCCTGCTCCTTGAACCACAGTCCTGTCCTACCACCTGAAAGCAAATGGCTTCGCTGGAGCTCTTTCTGCCACTTGTAGGCACCAGACACAGAGGGCAGCGGGTGGCTTGTTCCTCCTCACCTCGTAGCTTTACTTAGGTTAGTTTTGATTTTAAGAGATTTAACACAATTATCAAGGCCAGCCTAGCACCTCCCTCTGAAAGGGAACTGTAGTTTCTTCTCTGTCCCCACCAGCCAAGATAACACGCAAGGCAAGACTCCTTCCCAGGGACTCCCTGCTGGACAGAGCCAGGGTTAACCGGCACCTGTGTTAAGACTCAAGCCAGGCGGCCGCTTGGCATAAGAGGGAAGATGCCAGCCGTGCCCAGGAGCAGATTATTTCCATATCATAGCACAGAGGGCAGCAAGCCAAGAATAAAATCATGAAATAAGAAAAAGAAAACAAAACCAAACAACCGTCACACATAAACCATTCCCTTCACCAGCACCATGCCATGCCGTACACACAAAGAGGGGAGAGCACTCAGGAGACTCAGTCCCCTGCCCAGGCTGCCCACAGTCCCCCATTCCCATCACTTGTGCCCTCCCCTTGCCAGGTCTTCCCCAACCGCCTGCCTTCTCCCATGCCACCCCAGCTCACCTCCTCAGGACCCCCACAAACTGCTCCTCACCTCTACATCCCCAACACCCATCCCAGCACCACACTCTCAGCACCCACACGTAGCAAAAACGGGGCAGAGCATTTCCCAAAGGAGAGGCTTCAAACGCCAGCCTTGCTGGGATGTTTTTCACCCACCCTGGGCTCCCACCGAGAGTTTCCAGCCATAAACCTCGGTGCGAGGTCGCTCACTCGAGGAACGTACGGCACATGTGCACACCACTGTCAACAACTTCAAGTCACAGACCCGGTGGGCAAGCCCCGGGTGGGCGAGGGCTGCCCACCAGCAGGAATTTGGCTTGGGAAAGGCAGCTTGTAAGTGGGATGGCGCCTTGACAAAAATAAAGATCACCTTAATGTTCTTTTTAACAGCCAGAAAGGCTACGATGTGCTGGTCCATACGGGGTTGGGGGAGAAGGGTGGGCGACTGGGGGAGGCAATGCATAAAACCGCACGGGGTTAACTGTCTGCTCACCGTAAAAAGCAACCACTAAGAATGGGAGGTTAACGACGGCTGCACATAGGCAGCCGGACAGAACCCAGGCGAGGGTCGCGGGAAGCAGCAGTGCCCTCAGCAGGCCCCCAGAGACCGCCTGCCCCCTGCTGTGGAGGCGCCCGCCCTTCACACGCGGGCAAGGCGGCTGAGGGAGGGACGCGAGGGCGGCGGGTCCCGCTCCCCGTCCCCAGGGGGGAGCTGGGGTTACGGCCCGCTTAAAAACAAATAAAACACACACACCAACCCCCCCCCCCCCCCAAACGCCGCACACGCCGTGGGGAGCAACAACACAAAACCCCAAAGGTTTTGGGAAGTCACCTCAGACCCAGAGCGTGCAGAGGAGCCAGGAGCCCAGGGGTGCCGGTTCCACCCCGCCGCCCCGCCCTTCCCGCCAGGTGGGGGGGCGCTCTCGCCCGCCAGGTAAGGCGGGCGGGCGAACGCCGTAACGGCGGCCGCTTACCTGTGGGGGCCGGTCCTCAGGGTCCCATGGCAGCCCCGTCCCGCGGCGGGCAGAAGGGCTCCCGGCTCTTTGTTGCGCCGAGGGGAGCGGGTACGGATCCTGTCAGCTCATGTGACACGACGGGCTCGGTCTCCGCGGCTTTTCCTTGTTGGATTTTCCTCACCTCTCCCCCGCCCGCCCTCCGCCAGCGCTCAGAGCAGGCCCCGCAGCCGGGCGCGGGTCTCAGGCCCGACCGGCTGCTGGCAGAGCGGCGGCGGCCGGGGAGGAGGAGGAGGAGCCGCTGGCGGGGCGGGCTCCCTCGGCAGGGCCGGGCGCGGAGGAGGGCTCTGGCATCTTACAGCGCTGCCTGGAGGGGGAGGCGGTGGGGCAGGGCGCTGCCCCCGGGGCCCGTCGTGTGTCGGTTCCCCCCCACCCCGGGTCCCGCTCTCGCCCCCGTTTCCTGAGAGGAGGCGGTGCTGCAGGCCCGTCCTCGCCCGAGGCCTCGGTGGGAATCAGCCTCTGCTACGGCCCGGCGGGCTCCGCTCCGGGGCGGGAAGGCCTCACCGCCAGCCCTCCTGCTGCAGGCGCCGGCTTTCCTAGAGGAAGGGCCGCCTCACTGGTAGTGGGGTGTTGCTGGGACCACAGAGGAGTCAGGCAGGGGCCTCCCCGGTCTCCTTTAGAGTGGAGTAGGAATGGGTAAAACGGACCCCTGAACAGTGGGTTTGTTCCCCTCTTGAGGCTACTGTTGCAGCACTCGGGGCCCTAATGCATATGCCTGGGCCTGCCGCTGCAGTCGGGAAACTAAATGAAAACGTAATTACGTGAGTTCCAGTAAAAGCAAGGAAAGCCCCTCGTTTTCAATAGAAGAGAAACAGCAGTACTGAGTCAGATCAGCATCCTGCCTCCCAGAGCGCTGAACAGACAAACCCTAACATAGGCTGTTGGCTCCAAAACGCAGCCGTGGCACTGCCCTAGAAGACCTCCCCTATGGCCTGGTGATCTGTGATCCGGCACTTCCTCACCCACAGCTGGGGTCTTTGCATTCAACAGCTTCCAAAGCATTTTTATTAATTAATGCATTCAGCTTTTTTTTTTCCTTGAACCATGTGAAATTTTCGTGTCTGCTACATCATGCAGCAAGCACACAGCTCTCTTCAGACAGCATTTAGCCAACCTCTTCTTGTTTGCCATGCACAAAGTGGGGGGGCAGAGAGAGATCACCTTTCTGCAGCTCTTTAATGCCTCTATGTGCCATTTTTTTTCACAAGCCAAGTCTGAAAAACATTATACCAAGCCATGCTGTATATAGGAAACAGAGATGACATTTCTCTCAGAAATGCAGGCAGCTCAGAAAACCTTGGACTCCTTCATCAAATACAACCGCAAATTGAATGAGCAGCTTCCCTGCTGCTCTAGTCGGTCCCAGGATTGCTCCTACACTGGCATTGGCTTTCTAGACACCACAATTGACATTAAAAAATGGCACCCTGCAAGCAAGCGCATACACAAGAACATACAGACCATAAAACTCCCTCTATAAAGTGGATGCAATAAGACCAGCAGCCATCCAAAACACACCAAGAAGATGTGAGATTCAGCCAGCCCTGCAGATATTGTTGCACCTGCTCTGAGGGGAACACTGGTGAGCTGCTTTATCCAGCAAGGTCACTCTTCCAGCAAAATAGATATGAATTTACTATGATAAAGATAACACAGCAACAGCAACCATCTTAGAAAATCACTTTTCAAAGGATCAAGGTTTATCTGGTATTTGTCTAGTGCAACCAAAATTAACAAGGACTTGCAAAGACTGACCACATTAGCTTGCTGCAAATTTATTTTTCTGCTTTTTAGTTTAGTCTCTGCTGTAGCATTCCTCCCACAAACACGTGCCCAGTAGCGATAATATTCCATGTTAAAAACCACACATAAAATAATCTTTTAAATTTGTGTCTCTGAAAGATTTTTTTTTCCTGTGTCTCTTCTCCTAACCTTCAGGCTCTCCCTTTCCCAGCTCATTACAGGAAGTAAATCCGCAGATGAAAACACATGAAATAGAACCAGATACCGCCAGAGCATCAAACATGAAATATGCCAGGACCACTGCACAGACAGCATAATCAATGCCCTTCCTCCCGCAGCAAAACCACCAAAATTCTTTGTTCCTGTGTGTACTTGTCCCATATCTCTACAGTTCATCGCTTCATCCTGCACGTGAAATAGCCCCACAGAAACTGTGTGAATGAACCTAAAATAATTGCTGTCTTAGAAAGCACCTACTGCCAGCCAGTAAAGGACAGAAAACCGTACTCATCATTAGAGTACCTTTTGTCAGACAGCAGCAAGTTGAGCCCCTCCATCCTTATCCCAAAGGAGACCTACAAAATGTTCCAAAAAGATAAAGCTTGGCATTAAAACTTACAATCCCTAGACACCACAGCTCGTGGATCTAAGGGAGGTGTTGCCTTCCTAGCCTGTTACAGTCTCCCTGCTGACCTCTCCCTTTGTCGCCAGCACAAACACCCTTTTTCTGCCAGTGGTTCAGCAGAGCACCAGCAGCCTGTTCGTCACTTCTGCTCACACCCTTTTCCACTTCATAGGTGCTCCTTTTTTTCCTCAAGTGGTTGCATTGATTAATATAATTAGATTAAACTAAGAGCAATTGCATCTAACCTGTAGTTAGCTGGAATATTGCTGCCTTCTGTCAGATCTGATAGAGACCCTGAGCCCAAAAGCTTGTTTGCTTTTTCCAGCTCTATCAGTTGATCTAATAAAGGATATTACCTTTTGCCACAAATCTTGCTTCCCTAGGATCTTTAGACCATCTGCAGCTACACCACCACTTTTAGCATCTTACCTGCTTTAACCAATTCCTCCAGATTCTCTTATCTGTGAATTAGAATATGATAAAATGGATTCCCTTCTGTATCGATTCTTATACTGTTTTCATGAACGTAATATCCAAGTACCTTCTAGGACTGCATTAGCTCATCTGACTAACATCTGTCACATGGAGGGCTTTTCTTTTTCTTCTTTTAGGAAGAAGATGCATGGAGCAAAATGTTTTGGTTTCATGAGTGGATTTTTTTTTCCTCTCCACTGTTCATGTTGCTTTGTGTTTATACCAGTGATAATGAGGATGGTGGCAGTTTCCGTGGTAGCTCTTATTTCCCAGGAAAGTTAATTGCAGAGTGTTGAGCTACCCATAGAAAGAAGTCTCATGCACAAAGCAGCATTTTCATATGTCATTCCTCACCAAAGAAAAGCTGATCCATATCCTCGACATTTGGGACAGAAACTTCTTAAGGAAAGAACAGCATTTCCTTTTCTCCAGAAAAAGAGTTTCAACCCGTGATCCTCAGTATGTGATGTTCAAACAGATTGTTGCAGATTATTAACATACAGGCCAGCGCTCTATACAGTTAGTTATAAATAGGAAAAATCTGGAAACCAAAAAGAGTAGCATGCCTTTTAATTGCACTGAGGCAGATTATCATAGGACATCTTGGAGGGAAAATGGTGGAGACAGACTATTTCATGGTAAAAAATAGAGATAATTTACTTATGTGTAAGGAATCACACTGCTGTTCCTCAAAGAGGAACCCTGAACGTTCCCACGTGTCTAAAAAGGCAGTAGGTACAACATATGAGCTACTGAAAGATAGAAACTGAGGTGAAGAGAGGAATCATCTGTGCTCAAGCACTGCAAGCAGAAATACCAGAAGACCTCAGGGAGACAGTAGACAGCAGATTTAATATGTTTTTGCAATGTGATATGGCAGCAAAAATCATGCAGTTAATTTAATTTGGGGTTGTAAAGGCAGAGACCTCTTCTCAGAGATATAGGCAATAGTCCCATTTTTTAATATAGCGGTGAGACCGCAGTTAGAAGACATGTTTAGTTCTGGACAACTCAGTGCTAGCTAGATGTCAACAACTTGGAGGGAAATAAAAAGAAGAGCAACATAAAATGATAAAAAAAGCTGGAAGGGATTGCAGTGTGTGTAGGTTGCCTGAATAACGACTGTGAAGAGCATCACGGGAATTGCATACGAGAATTTCAGGGGTGCAGAAGCACCAGGGAATGAGAAAGACTGTTTAGGGTTGTCTGGGGGAGTATAAATGGTTTACATGTAAATTAAATTGAGCAAAGGAAACAATCTACAGGCCTGCAAGACGGCACCCCAAAGGAGCTCCCATCACCTGGTTCGCATAAGACTGGAGCAAGGCACGTAAGATACCTTACTGCAGGAAGGGATTAGATGAGGACAATATGCCTTGGAACTGTTTAACTGCCCGCTAACTGGAATATCTGCAGAGCAATAGGTCTCAGCCCAGTACACAGTGGAAACTTTCCCTTCTCTACGCCATTGCTGGAGACACTTGTAAACTAAAATACCCATGCTTAGTTCCAGCAGGTGACCATGGAGTGAGTGCTGTATTCGGAGGGGCTGGAGGGGTGTATTGTCAGAATTTTTCCCTTTTACCACTGGGATTTTCATGTGAGATCACTGGGTCATCACCTGGTAAGAGCAGTCGTGGTGGTACTCCTGTGTTTTAATAGTGTCATCATAATGTTCCCTGGATTACTCAGACCTTTGGGTGGATGTCCCAAATGGCATGTACCTCTCCCAAGAAGTCTGGCGTACAGCCAATTGGAAAGAAAAAAGTCAGAGCCCTTATTATTCCTTAGTTAGAGGGGTGATATCAAGATAAGTCCTTTTTCTAACGTAAGAAAGCTAACTTAAACTTGTACCCATAACACCTTTATATCACTCTGTACCATCGTATATTCTGGCCTGCCTGTCGCACAGAAAAGCAGGACCTGACAGTATATGTTCCTCCCAAACAAGGGCTGGTACACCATGTTTCTGCTCATCCTGGATGTGCTACACACACATTGCTGGGGGAGGGAGGGAGGAGGGAAGGATGGCAGGGAAAGGCCATGCTATTTTATAAGCATCCTAGAAGGGGTTTGAATGTCTTTTCTTATTTGGTCTGTATTTTTTAACACCACCCCTTAGGGAGTCATATGCAGTGATAATTACCTGTCCAACTATACACAGAGCACACAAAGGTATAGGCCCCTGTAACTGTTGACCTTAAATGGCCTTTCTCTGTATAGAAATGTCACCCATCTTCATGAAGGAAATCTTTCTGCTTACTTATTTAAATGAAAAACATGGCCTAGCACAGATGAGCATACAGCAAAGTGTACTAACAGTTGGGTTTAAGATAGGCTTGTAATGAATTGCTGAGGCATATGCTAAAATTAATTCATCACACCCCCCTAGTTTATGATGAACCTCTGACTGTTTTATTTGCACTCTGCCTAATGGCCCATCTTTCTCAGGACAACATGCATTAAAAACCTCCCTGTAATTCCCTGTTTTTACCTTTCAGGCTATATTCAAAGAAAAAAAAAGGAAAAAAAGGAAGTGTTTTCTCCTTTGTTTTAAATGTAGCTCTTGTCTAAGTGCTAGGACAGGCACTGTCAGTTCTGAAAATTCAAGATTAATCAATTAACAATTGATGTCAAGTGACTTGCCATGACTGGAAATGAGAGATGCTGCATTCATTTTAGCTCTGCAAGAACCAAAAATAGCTAACCTGATTTTTATGGACAGCAAGATTATTTTAAACCTTTTGGAGAGGAGAAAAGGAAGAGTTACAACTCCTATTAAACTGGTTTCTTCAAATCTCCCATTGCGTGTTGCATATTCTTTAGCAAAGGGCCAATCTGTAGAGAGGGCTATGCTGGAAGAGCTGCTGTGCTTCAGGTTCACACCCTGGCTTGACCTGAATGAGGCTGAAAGCATACAGAAATCCTGAGAGGGCAAAAGCTGAGCTGAAGTTTTACTTTCTGTTCCCCATGTGCCAGCATAGCACTGCACTGCTTGAATAAACAACCCAACCGAGTGGGAATTACATCACCTCAAAACTGTGGTTTCCTTTAAACATTAAAAAGAATGGCAAGTATTTCCATTCACATAATTATCAGCATTATCACCTGTCCTCACACCTCCTTCTTCTCCAGCATCTCACTGTTGGGATGGTAGGGCCTCTTCTCATGAGCAGAGAAACCCTTTGTGACTCAGCTGCAGCCATTTGCTCTTCCTTGTCTAAAGCCTCTTGACAAGCTCAGGAACTTCTTCAGCAATCAGGAAGACTTTATGGGGTGGATGAGGAGCAACTCAGCACATTCACTCCATAAATGCTTATTTGGAGAATTACAGCATACATATTTGGGCTTTCCATGGTATTTTGACTCTTATTGCCAAAATGGTGGACACCTCTGTAAAAGAGAGCAGTGACTTCTCCTGCAGCTCTGCTACCTCAGCCAGGCAGACATGAGCCTGAATGATACTTGCATGGGAAATCAAAAATGAAAAGCAAAGCGCTGCAGAAACTGGGGCTGGTGACTCAGGAAGAAACTTCTTTGGTTTTCCTAAACTGCAAGGAGCTCAGCAGCTCCCTATTTACTCACCTACTGGCTCTCACCTGGACAACCTGGTACAAATAAGAGCATAGGAACCTGAATTCTGTTCCCGACTTCACCTCTGACACCCTGCAATTTTGGAAAAGTAGTTAAACCTCCTGAGACTGCATTAACATCCTGAGTCTCCTTTTTTTTCCTATTTATGAAGCTGAAACGTCACACTGGGCCTTGCAAGGACTACTGGAATCTTTGATTTTAACGGCGCATGTCAGTGCCAAAAGTACCGTTAGCGGTATTACAGGGCTAATTTCCTCACAAGGGAGGGAAACTCACTGTGGTACGGGTATTTTTGGTACAATTATTGCCCCTGGAAGTACTCAGATATCATTGCATAAAATTGTAGGCAGACATATCTTTCAGATGGGATAGAAACCAGAGGCCCTGACTAGTTATTAGAAGACATAACATTTTGAAGAAGTCCATATGTTTGCTTTTCCATATTCACCCTGTTCCAATTTGGATAATTACATTCTGACTCCTTAAAGCAGGGTGGCTGACCTGCCTGGCCCTACCAGCTGTATATCCAAATCTTCATGTGGCCCAGAGCAATAAGACACAACCCACATAATTCGAAGGGCTGAAAGAAAAGAGGATCTCCAGGAGAGGTTCATTGAAAGACTCCCTCTCCTGAACGAGAGCACATCCACAGCTCATAACACAGTTTGGCAGCTTAAAGGCCCAGTTATTAATAGTGAAGTACGTAGTAACATACTAGTTACTAATAGTAACCTGCATTTCTGTTTTATCATTAACAATGACAAACATTATACCACGGACAGTATGTGGAGACTGGGCTTGCCCTAGAATCAAGCAAGAGAAGACGCTGAAGCTCACATTCTCTGCTTTTCCCTTGGAGATCACTGGTGCTCTCTGACCGTCTCTGTGCATAGCGAATCTTGGTGACCACAGAATCCCAAACCACAGAAAGAGCGGTATCTGAAGCCTTCATCAGCTTCCTGACACAGCAAAGAAGAGGAGAAGCATGTGCTGCAAATGACTTTTTTCATCATGGACGCAGAAAATTTTCCCAGACCCAAGATAATATTCCATTTCCAAATGGAAAGAAAAGTGGTGGCAGCTCCGAGTAGCCCTGAACATTTGGCCTATTTTGCGTTTTAGATGCCAGTCTGACTCATTCATGGTGTCAGCAGCCACTCTCCTGGCCCTCACGTGGGCAGCCCTGCGCCAAGACACTGGCATCTGATGAAGCTAATTCTCCAGACTTCATGGATGCTGAGGGGAACCTGTCCTGTCCCCATCTCTTCAGATGTGCTGGTGGCACCTGGGCCATGATGCAGAGCTGTAAGTGGTGCCAGAGACACCAACCCCAGGAGTAGAAGACAGTCATGGCTGGGGATGTTCTGCATGGCTGAAGGTGCCCAACCCTGGGAGTCTGTGGTGTGGGGGCTATAAGGGGAGCTGGCAGGGGGATGTGGGCAGGCAGGGGACATGAAAAGGAGCAGCGAGGACCTAGGGCACCATCTGGTGGCTTCACTCACTGCCTACCCCAAATCCCTGTCTCACAGGGTCACAGTGTTGCATTAGTCAAGGGCTGAAGGAACACCAGGTCTTTCCAAGAGGCAGCTCTGGCCAGAAGACACCCCTGCCGTTGGTGCAGACTTATGCACCTTTATGGCACCCCTGGATGGGACAGTGGTGCAAACCAGAGCCGTGGTAACCATTTCACTTGGATACTGTTCAGTCAAGCACCTCCCCTGGTTAAGAGCCAGCCTTAGCCGGGTATTTGGAGATAATTTCCACTAGTGATACCCCTGAGAAGGAGAAAGGAGTAGAAGTTGGAACCGATGAAGAACACCTTGGGCTACACCTTGGACATACATTTCATTGTCATTATCCAGCACAGCAAGGTCTTTCTTATCTACAGATAAAGGCAAAATACAGTTGTCGTGTTTCATATATCAGAACAGTACCCATGCAATAGCTTTGTCCTCTGCAGGAAAGGATGAAACCAACAAGCCAAAGAACCACTCATGTGCACCCCCGGTTTTGCCTTCTCAAATTAGGATTTGCTGTAAAGCATTGTGAAGGAGTTGTTTTAAAGGGACCAGGTGACCTCAGTATTACCAAGGCCCTTTGCAGCAATACCAGCTAAAACAAGTGAAGATGATCACAGTGAGATACTGCATTTCTCAGGACCAAAGGCTTACACCTGGTGGAGATGGCAAATGATGGTGCTAGCATGGCACCTCCTTTAGAAGGTGTCAGGGCAGCTCATTTCCACCTTGCACCACTGCTTACTTCAATAGCAGGTCTCCACTTCCGTGAAATCCTGTCAATACAAAAGGATAATTCAACACTTGGAAATCAAAGATTATACCACTGTAACCTGCGAGCATGCTGTGTGCACAACAGCACTATGCTGGGGGAAGCAAGTGGAGCTGAGGACATTAGGGGCACAGTTTTTAGAGGAAACTCAATATTTACTTTAAAACAAAACACAAGATAGTCATCACCTCTCATCTTTGGGGAGCTGGGGGAGCCCATCCTTCTTTTTTGTTTAATTGCTCACCACTTAAATATCAACTCCTTTGCTCCTGTTAGTAATACTCATTTTCTGCATCTATTCTCATGGGCCATAGAGCCAGGTAAGACAGAGACCAAATGGCTGCCTTTTTCCTGAACAAATCTCTGCTACAAAGCAGCTATACCAATATTATATGAACTATATTTCCTAGTCTCTCCTACCTGTGCCTGAAGGCATTTCCTCATACCTCCTTGGAAAACTACATACAATTTAAAAGCATCCCTCCTTATACCTTTCTCTGTCACACACTCCAATGCAACTTGTGGCTGCCAGTGGCACACAGTGCTAAAGAAGCAATATTAGCTTGTGGCTACATAGCTTCAGAACTTCCTTTTCCTTGTGCAACAGCCTTTTACCCCTGCAGGGGCAATCCAGAACCCATTGAAATCAACACAGTGCTCCCCTCGACCTTGGCAAGCTTTGGGGCACAGCCCAAATCCTCAGTGTCTCTTGGAGATTTTTACTTTTCCACTTAATTGATCAGAACCTGGTGTGATTCTTCCAGTACTTCAGCTCTGACTCTTCCAGAATAGTCTTTTCTGTTCCAACTACCATTCTTCCTCTCATGTTTCATTTTAAACAGCTTCAGCTACTTAATATATAGAATTTTTCAGGCATAAGGGTAAGAAACACGCTATTTAAAAACATAACAGAAAGACAAGACAAATCAATTCATTGCAAAGTGAGATCCTTGCCAGGAAATTTCCAGTACCACCCAGTATTTTTAGCATTTGTAAAACTGAAAAAGCAAAACACAAAAACTAAGCAGGATTGTTTTGAAAGTTTTCACTTTTTATCTATTTTCCACCGGCTTCTGCTGAATATTTTATTGCCATGCTGCAACATATTTCTAATTCATCTCATCATTTCTTCAAATTAGTTAAGGAAAGGAGTTGTAATACCTGCACAATGCTCTTGAAATTCTTCTGTGAATATGGATGTTTTCTGGTCATACTAAAATTCCTTACTTCAAAAATATTTATGTGTAATTGTCATGATCACTTTAACAAATGGAAAATGGGTCTAATAAGCCACACTGTCTGTTCATTGCTGTTTCTGAAATGAATTCCTCAACACTGGGAAGAGAAAAAGCATTTTCCTGTGGTTAAAGAAAGTCCAAATTGCATGTTTGAAATCTCTTCTAATAAAAAGAGCAAAGCAATAAGCGGATTATCTCTTTAAACATAGTATAGGAAGGCTGGAGGCCCCGGAGACATTTTCCATAGCCTCTATCTCTGATGCATAGCAACATTATCTTCAACTAGAGAGGGTCCTATGACCCTGGAGCTCAATTTTAATTTGATCTTCTTCTTTAAAGAGGTTTCTATGGTTCCTCTCAAGTTATGCTGCATATTCTTATTTTGGGTTGGCTTTGTTTGGTTGTTTTTCTGTTGTTTTTTTTAATCTGAGATAAAACAGCCTCAGCTTTTTGATCCACTGTTTTGATCGTGTTATATGGATATTTCATGTAACCTCTTCCCTATCAGAACTAGAATATGCATAAGCACAAATGGTAGGCAAGTTCCAGCTGACAGGAGAAAAGCTTGGATAGAAGATTCCCCTCTAGGGCCTCCCTCCAGTAGCTCTAAGTTTCAGAACTGATCTACACGGGCAAATAACCTATGGGGTCAGGGTAAAGGAGACTTACACCCTTGTTGGGAAATGCTGCCCAGCTGAAACAAGGGTAAACCTATTGCCTTTGGTGGGGCAGAGGTACCATGCCTGCTCCCACAGAGGCTCAAAATCCAAAGTGATAACAATGCCCATTGCCAAAAAGAACAGAAAATAGGAGAGCTCAGCTTGAATGTCTCTGTTCTGAAACCTGGCCCCAGACCCTCTTGGCTTATGCAGCACCAGCAAGGGAGTTTCTGCATATTCCCAACTCTTTGTTTCTTTTCCTTGCTCTGGAAAGGGCACTGCCACTGAGACAGGGGTATTTTCTGCCAGGCAGGGTTATTTTCTCTATTTTCCTTCTCTCTGTCTTTATCTCTCTCTGTGCATCCAGTCCTCATCGTGTAGTGCTGTTATTGCTGAGGCAAAAGCATTTACTCGGAGGCACTGATTTGAGTCGGCTGAGTATGGTCACAGCAGGCATCTGTGACTACTTGATGGGATTAGCAGATTATGAGAAAGCATGTTTCACTGTGGGGTTCCTGAGAAAGGAAAAATGGGCAGGTGGATGCTTGGATCTTGGTTAAACTATGCATGAAGGCCTGATGGCTGTGTCAGGAAAGTCATAGACACAGGATCAGATGGACTGCTGCAGGTCAGGATTGGAAGATCAAGCCAGCAAGCACGGAGGTCTCTGGATTGTCCCATCATTTACAGAGGATCGAAATTTAAGTATTTCAGCCATTCCAGGTGAGAGAAATCTGCACAGATCCCATCTGCACCATTTCTAAGGTACATGTGAATGCTTGACAAAAGCAGCTTTTCTTTTGCATCAAACGGCTTTGCTGCAAAATAGCTCTGCTGCATCAATGCAGACTGAGCTCAGTGGGATTTGAACAGATGCATTCTTTTGTTAATGAAGGGCAGTTTAGAAGGAGCCAGGGGGTCACAAGTCCCTCATGGTTGTGCCCTGAAGTCATTGCGGATCTCTGCGGAGAACTGAGGATGTAAGAGAGTAGTTCTGCAGTACAGAAAGATGTCTGGTCCACACAGAGTGAGATTTTTTCCTGTTAGATATTCTCATATAGTGTATCACAGGATTCTTCTAGAGTTGCTTGCTTCTTTAGTGTCTGCAGAATGATGAAAAGGAGAAAAAAGAAATGGAGGAAAATTACTCAAAAGATGATGAATTAATTCTTAATAAGCAGGCCCTGACATTTGTTCTGTTAGAAATGGCTTTAAGTGGTCTGCTGAAATGGAAGCTACTACAGTGAGAAATGTTGCTCCACCAGAGACAAACGTGACTAATCCAGCCCAGGGGATAAAGATGCCTCCTTTACTTGTCACTCTTCCCCCAAAAAGCTGTCAGACAGGGAGGGGAGGGAAAATTGGACTTGGTAAAAAAATAAATCACTTTGGATTCTGTGCAGGAGGAATTCCCTGACCTCCTCAATCCTGTTTCTT
Source organism: Amazona ochrocephala (assembly GCA_039720435.1). Classification (NCBI taxonomy): domain Eukaryota; kingdom Metazoa; phylum Chordata; class Aves; order Psittaciformes; family Psittacidae; genus Amazona; species Amazona ochrocephala. The sequence goes on from CM077880.1 coordinate 82,733,008, forward strand.
CAACAGTTGAGTCTATTCCTCACGACCGTTCCTTGTGTAGACAAGGCGCTGACAGACTGATATTTTAAGCGCTGTGTGGCACAGGCCTGCTGTAAGCAAGGTTACACAGCAAGTAGCTGAAATGCCACCGGGTGAAGGAAGCCCTACCTACACTAGCATTTTCGCTGTTGCCACCTCCAAAGGGAAACCTTTTACAAAATGCTGACTCCAGGCACCTCTAAAGCATGCGGGATTAACCCCTCGATACCCAAGCTGGCTGACAGTCCAGCAGGACAGCATGCAAATGCTTTTGTTTCAGGGGCTCTCTGCCCTGCTTCCCTTTACATCTCCCTCTCCACACACAGCATCCTGCACCAAGGGCTGGCCTGGACTCTCTGCAGCAGGGTCGGCCACCATTCATCAATCCCAGTTTCTGCTCACAGGCCAAACACACTGGCCCACAAGTCTCATTTTTAAGGAAAATACCCAGTTATATTTTGGCACAGCCAGGTGGAGGAGGAGTGTCCCAGGTGGTCACAGCCCAGGATGACTGAGAGGAAAGCTGATGAAGGTGCTTGCACCAGTAGTGGAAAGCACAGATGAATTCTCCTGTGCAGCAATCACAGGGCACTGCCACTCACATTTCCCTCTGATCAGTACGTGAACTCAGGACACTTGGTGGTGTCTGCTCTTGGTGTGAGACCTCATCCCATCCCCTCTCTTTGCTTTCTTCTCCTTTGTTTCTCCTATTTCTGCTTCGACCTTTACCCTGGCTGAGACTACCAGCACCAGACTGACACACACAGATGCTTTTTTGCTCTTGCTTTGCTCCTGCTCTGTTTTACAGACCCGCTACTCCCCAAAGCAGTTGAGTGGTGTGGGCCACACACAAGCGATTCAGCACAGCCCAGACAGCTCCACACTAGGGAGAAAAACCCACGCATACTGCATCTCATCATCCAGACTGAATCATTCCGAAGGGGGCAGCTGAGAAAGGTATACAGAAGAATAAATAGCACAGGGAGAAGAGATCAGGACCTACTGCTCTCCCTATCCAACTAGTTCAAAACGCAGCAGGAGCACAAAGCCAGGGACACTGTCCTTTCCAGCATGCATGATGCATTGGGGCATAAGAGCCTATATAAAACAGACCATCCTTCCCCTCAATGATCAGATACCTGCCACTGTCTTTGCTACCACCAACCACTGTTGTGCCACAGCAGTAACTGCAGGAGGCAGAGCCCTTGGGACCAGACTACATGGCAAGTAGCTCTGACACAGAAGAGGCTGCTTGATTTTAGACCACTGTTTCCTAAAAGGTGGAAGTTGTGAAAATGCCTCAAATACTGGAGAATACTGTTTTTCAGGAAACAGAGGGATGGTGTCAACTGAAGCTGGCACCATTCTCCACACTGCTTAGGCAACCTGGGGAGCTCTCCCCAACAGGACATCAGTGGGAGGAAGCAGGAGACATTTTTCAGGAACACTTTCCAATATTAGAATAATGCAGGTATTTTTTAACAGATAAGAGGTCTGGAGGGAAAAAGAACAACAAAGTTCTGAAGACAGGAAGGAAATGTTCCCTGGGGTGTCCAATGCAACTTTTGCCCCTGTGAAGCAGCTGATGCCTGCCAAAGGCATGATAGAGGGCTATGTGGGCCTCTAATCTGCTTCATGTGGCCCACACAACTGATCTGCACCTGCATATTCCTAGTTGCAGCTATTTTCACTATGCATGCTTTTAGTTCCTTGTCTCTAACTCATTACTCCCAGCCCAGCAAGAAGATCCAAGTTCAAAATGTGCCTACACTGCCTTTTCCTGAGCTCCAGAGCTGACAGAGACTGTATCAGCCCAGCCTTAGTTCAGACCATCTTATGTCCTACCATGAAACGGCTCTCAGGTGTTTAATGCCAGTGACAGCAAAGCTGTGTCCAGAGTCTGCACCCAGTGCACAGATTCCTCTACCCCAGAGGATTTTCAGCTGCCTAAATAACCTGGAAAGGACAATAGTGGAGATCAGCATCTGGCCAACTCTCTGTGCACATCCGTCCTGTTCAGAGCAGCAATGCCAAATGCCTCAATGCCTTTCAGCATACGTCATACAGCAAAGCATCTGCACGAAACCGGGTCTGCCAGAACTGGTAGAGCTGCAGGAGCAAAGGTTCTGCTGGAAGAGGGAAGATGGGCTACATGTGCAGCCCAGCTGGTCAGTGGATGCCACGTCCCATTTTCCCCTTTCAGTGGGCCTGCTAGTGCCATGGTGACTCTGTGGGGTTTCTTTCCCCATGCGCCCAGGGCATAAGGAAGCTCTCCAAGAGCAGGATCTCAGCCCTTACCTTCCCTGGAGGGCTCTTTCTGGGTGATGGGTTATTTGTATTGTCCTTGAGGATAGAGTAGACATCAACTTGCTGCAAATCCAGGCACTGCAGAAGAAGAGAGATTAAGTGTCAAATAAATTACTTTGGTTTAAGACACTAGGTTGTTCCCCATCTCATGCCTGACATTTTTTAGGAACTCCTGCCATCTCCAAAATGTTGAAGTTCCTGACCTGAACTTGGGCAAACAAAAAATTCTTTTCCCTTGAAAGCTCTTCAGTGCAGCTGCATCATCTTCCTTTTTCAGGCTCACAGGGGCAGGCTTTGATGTTACCTACCCTGTGTAAGGCAGTGGAGAAGAATGCCAATGCTACCACCTCCTTCCACTTCAAATTGTCCCAGAATGCAGAATAAAGACCCCTCTGTCTCACAGAAGGATATTGTGCACCAAGCGGATCACAGGTAATGGGCAGTGCCCTGCACCCAGAACTGTTTAGGCGCTGACACCCAAAAGCTCTTGCTCATGGCTATTCTGGGCATGCAAAGGTGAGAAGAGGGGCAAGGCCAAAGGTCCTGTAGAACAGGAGCTGTCAAAAATAGGAAACCCTACCTCAGGCAAGATTCCTGTTTATTGTCCGGGGTTTTTTTTCCCAAGCTGGATCTCTCTTTTTCTTCTTAGAGTGAGCAAAGAATAATAATAATAATAAAAATCAATACACTCCCAGGCCCTCAAACATACCCATGGTCCCACACAGCTACATAAACATACACATGCCCTGCATGAATATGCACCCACTGGTCCCTCAGGTAATCGTGTCACAGGAGATGCGTGTCAGTTTGAGTGATGTTCCAGATCTGCCTGAAGGATCAAACATAACAACCAGGAGGACTTTTCCATGTGTGTTTCAAGGATGACAGCAGGTTGCCAAGGTGGCTGTTTCTCTGGCAACAGGAAGATGGGAGGAGCTCCGGCCGCAAGAGGGGCAGATGGTATTAGTGGAGAGACTGCAAAAGGGAGTGAGGCACCCTGCAACGCAGCAAAGAGGAAGAGCAAAACATGGAGGCCCGATTCTGGGGCTGCCCAATCACCTGAAGCCTCATCATTTTATCCAGAGCTACAAACACTCAGTATCCTTTGGGATCATGGCCAGCAGGATGGTGGTTTGAACAGGACCAGATGATAGAGGAGCAGCATTTGCAAGCTGAGCTTGGAACAAACAAGCACTTGGACAGGAGGGGGGCACAGAGAATGGAGCACCACACCGCTCTCCCATTCCCACCCCTCCTCTGGGAACAGTCATCTCACCTGTCTGCTTCCCACTCCCAACAACCCGCTTGCCTACACAGATACTCCCAACTATTCGCATGTACACTCACACACACAGAGAATCCCATTTCCCCATCCTCATTTTCAATTCTCTTTGTGACGCTCACAGTGAGGACCCTGTCCCACATGCTGCGCTCCCAGCAGCCTGGCACTGTGTCCCCTTGGCAGGACAACAGGCAGCCTCTTTCGCTGCTCTGGTCTGATGCCACTTGCAAGCAAGAAGGATCCTTTTGGTGTTTAACCTCCAAAAATGATTCCCTCCCTCCATGAGCCCTCTTCCCATGGAGGCTGTTGACAGTGCTGGTCCTTTGCTGGCTCGTTGGAAAGCTGGTTTCTCCAGTCAACATTTGCAAATTAATTACTTTTCCTTGGTCGCTGACCACCTGCTACTGTCACAGTGGAGGCACACAGGCCTCTCTCCTCCCCGCTGGCAGATGCCTGCTCATCCCCGAGCAGCCTCCTTGTCTCCCTCACACCATGAAAAGCTCCTGTGCTCTGGAACCTGCCTGCACTGCAGGGGTTCCCTCTGCTGCTCTAAAAAGCTTATTTGAAGTGTAAAGTGGATGAAGTGAGTCCCTTAGATTGTTATTTCCAAGCTGCTCATTAACAAGGCAGCTGAGCTGGAAGACAGAGGAAAATACAGGTTTGAGTCTGGGCAGTGCAGTGAGGTAGAGCTGCTCTAGTGATGCAGGAGGACAAAGAGGTCAAGGAACAGCTGGCAGTGTAGTGGGAACTAAGAGGGTGCCCAGCGGCCCTCTTATTATCAGGGCTTTTTGCTATCTGCTGCTTTTCACTGCATAAACCTACCCCCAGGGACCACGAGGTGAACAGTGGCACCTGGAAAAGCCATCGGGGAAGGCATTTGCTCCTAGAGATATTCAGCAGGATGGCTTTGCAGAAGGTGTGCTAGGACCCTTCCCACACCAGAGGTGAGCCTTGCTGCTGTGTAGCATAACATGTCATGAGCTGCACCAGCCTGTTCCAAGCCTTTGCTTTCATGTCCAGTGCTGCCTCCTGTCACTCCTGCTCTCAGTTCCAGGCCTACAAGGACACTGTGGTTCTTTTATGTGACTAGTTTCCAGAGTCCGACCTCTTGCTTTCCCCCACAGATAGCCCATCTGGCATGTGCTGGCCTCCTGTCCCATTCCCTAATCACTGACCTCCTTCTTTATCTCATCACTTAGAGTTACTTCTCATGCGTCCTTTCCATTTCTTTGCCTTAGACCCCAACACTGAGGACAGATTTCTGCCCTCCCCATGAATTAAGCACTGTGTTGAACACCCGATTTAACAGCAGCAAGTTTTCACAACACACCTAGTTTCAAGCACAGCGTGCAGAGCTGGGTTTACACCATGCAGAGTCCCAACACAATTTGGCAGCAGAGCACCAGAGTCATCTTTCAAAGGAAATAAGGTTTGTCAACTTCCCACTCCCCTCACATGTCCTGAGGGCCCATCCAACACAGGGTCCCCACCCCAGGGCTCTTGCCCTCTTTCCTCCATGCTCCCTCCTGCTCTCATCATATGCCATGTGTGCGGCTGGAGCTGCTGCTTCATGCCTGAACGAGTCACCCCGCAGCAGCTGCTCTACGATAAAGGACCCTCCATCAGGCGGGCTCGTACCCCCCGGCATGCACAGGCAGGAGGTGGTCCAGGCTGCTTACAGCTCTGCCGAAGAGGGCTGAGTGCCTGCCCTGCACACCAGGCTGGCTGCGAGCCCTGCACAGCTGGTGTGTGGTTAGCAGGCCTCGGGGAAGGCTGCCTGGGCCAGATCCATAGGGCTGCAGCAAGCACAGAGGCTCAGCCAGCTCCAGGCGCTGCCTGTGCCTAAAGCTGCCTCTGCTGGCTTGCTGGATTAGCCTTTGCAGGGCCTCCTGAACAGAACAACATGATGAAACATGTAATTAAGATGGAGCTAAGGATGCATGACGAGGCCGACTGAGCGAGAAATGGATTTGATTTTTTTTTGTCTCCTTGCAGAAATCATCCACTTCAGCAGGAAACTACCCATTTGGATTTTTATAAGCCTGAATTAAAAATAAATTACTTGATACAAATGAAAAGGTTTATAACCTGCAACCTCCTTTACCCAAAGCATTGCTTTTTGCCCAGAATAAACATCTCATGTACAATACATAGTGGTTGCTTTTAAACCTCTACTCCAAAAATTCAAGGGCCACAAAATGGTGCACCCCCTCCCCCACCTGTGAAGTGGGAATGAGAACGGGGCAGGCCCATCCTGTTGTTCATATCTGCCCCTGATCAGGTCTCCTACCTCCTTGGAAGAGCTTTGCTCCTCTCTGTAGTACATTCTCCAGGGCTTCACTTTGTTTAGTTTAAATGATTAATGCAGCAGAGCTCACAGGTTTTCCTTGGAGAGATGTTTCCAGCCCTTACAGACCCTGCAGTTAGAATGGTTTCCTAATATTTAGGAAATATCCTTCTCTACTCACTTTCATTTTATGCCTCCTTGTTTGTCCCACAGATCACAGGGGTGGGGAAAAAACAACCCTTCCCTCCATAGTGGAGCAGCCCACCCATGGGAGTAAAAGGAGAAAAAGGAATCCATTTAAAATGGATCTGGATGGGTTCTAAATGGGATTAGGGGTCATGGTTAGCTGAGGTAGCTGAGGTCTGGGCCTGACATTTCAGGAGAGATGCTCCAATCCTATTACCTATGACGCTGAGCCTGCTGGCCTTGAGGTGTGGGAGCAGTTGGTGTTCCCCAGTTTGGGGAATGGAAAAGGAAATCTTGCACAATGAAAATGGGAGATGCTCCAAGAAAGAGACTCCTTTCACTTTCTTCCTGCCCTTTTCTCCCTGACAGAGAAACTGCAGGGTCTGTGACACTGACGCCAGTTAAGGTGTCACAGCAGGAGCTCTAAACAGCTGGTGTTGTTTTGGAGGAGCACATCTCTCTGCCCGTTTCCCGAGCTGTCATTCTCCAGCTGGGAATGTCATGTCCATGAGACACTCTACGGTACAAAGTGGGGCTAAGATCCCGTCTTTCTTCCTACCTCCTGGAAGACCTTCCTCTTCTACCACCAGGAACCCCTCTGGCCCAAAGCCTGCTGCTCTGTGCTACTACACTGCTGTCAGAGGAAAGGGTGCTGCCCCACAGGGCATAGTGCAAGGCTTTGACACTGAGGAGGCCATGAGTGGGGCCAGGATGGAGACACACAACATACATAGTCCTGAGAGGAGCTAAGCAGGGCAGAGCACAGGGTCACCAATACCAAGCTTGTGCACAGTTACTGCTTGTATTTCGTATGATACTGGTGCTGTCTGTACCATGGCAGAGCAGGAAAAGGAAGGGTTGTACCATGATGCAAACAGAAGGGATGGAGGGTGATTCCGGTACTCACATCATAGACAGGAGATGGTGGTGGTGGGACAGCTGAAGGGGGCTGGGTTTCCACCTTCTGTGTCAGGATGTTTAGCTGGTTCCTTTTGGGGAACAACACCTGCTCAGGACAAGACACCAAATGACACATTTGGAGCAAACACCACCTTCCCAAAGCGAAGTGAACACCAATGTCATGTCGAAGCCAGCTGCTTGCATACTCCCTCCCTGCTTTCACAGGAAAGAGTGCTGGCACTCTGCAACATGTGGCCTGGTCCCTTTCCTCACCACAGGGTTAAATGGTCTGGTGACTTACCCTGGAGCAGTGGAAAGGAGAACTGGGCTCTGTGCATTCACAGAAATCACAGAAATCACTTCCACCACTGAAACTTAGGTGGATGGAGGGTTTAAGTATTTAATAGCACACAACAATGCTGTAGGACAGAGAGTAAAGCAGGGCCCTGTTCAAAGTGTGCAGGGGAATTTCAAAGAAGATTTCTATGAAATTCTATGAGGATTTGGCCAGGAAGCTTTTGCTCATACACAGTCTAAAGAGCACAGATGACCATTAATGATGACATATAGTCAGTGATACGCTAACATACAAGTCCAGCATGTGGTTGAAGGAAGAAGGTCTCTTCCTCTGAAATGCTTCTTGCATCAGATGAGTTCTCCTTGAGCACGTTTCGTCCATGCACAGATAAGGGTTAGCCCTGCTCAGCAAGCAAGAGAGGAGGCAGAAAAGGCAGAAGGCTCTGCTGAGTATCTCTGTTCTAATTCAGAAAGAAGTGGGATGATTATATTCACATCACATGAAAACGATGAACTGCTTTCCAGTCCATTAGTAACTAAGGAGGATGCTAAATAGCTTCTCTTAAAGATAAACATTTTTAAACCAGCAGGTCTGAGCAAGCTGTGGTGAGAAATATGGGCTGTGTTCTGCAGGAGGGCAAATGTAATGTCTGCAAGATCTCTTTGGGCCCCAAGGAGAGCCAGCAGGTCTGACACTTGCTGGCCCACCTCAAAACCTAGAGATGCCAATTGGCAAGTCGTGACAGTACCTCCCTCATCATCCCCATGGAGACGCTGTCTAGGCAAACAGAGATGGGGGCCCGTCTCCAGCCTAGTCATTCTGCTGCTCACACCCCTTCCCCCTCCATCAGACTGCCTGCAAAGGAAGTCTCATGAGATTAGCAGGTCTGCCAACTGCTGCCATTCTGTTTTCAACCTCCTGATGTCTGACTGTGTATGCTGAAGCCTGATGCTCCTTGGAGTCATACAGTACCAGTAGCACAGCCTCCACAAAAAATGCATGCAGAGTCTGCTGTTGTGGTGGCAGAGGGAAGTTTGAAAGAGTAAATATGGGGCATACTCTACCTAGAAAAAAACTATCCCCAAATTCCATTTTAAAAGACACAAGGGGGGTTTAAGCCAGCCTGGAGATCTCTGGAAGAATGCAAAGGATGTTATTTGAACACCTGAGAGTGGCAGTACTAGGAGCAGTAGCTTTCCCCCCAAAGAGGGATTCCAGTATCACAATTCCAGAGTTTTTTCCATAGGGCCCCTGTCTCATCCAGATCTTCAGCCCTACTTTTGGCTTTTCTTCTCTTTCCCTCTGCATCATTTCTTCCCCACTCCTGCTTTCCCTTTTGCCCTCAGCTACTCATCCCAGTTTCTACTTCCTTACCCAGCTGATCCCAACCTGTGCTACTAGTCTGCTCACCTGAAGAGCCCTGTCAGCCCAGTCCTAACACCCTCCTCTAAGCTCCAGTGCTTCCTCACTCCAGATTCCAGTCCCAATTTCCCTCCTGAGGCTCCTTCCAGCCTCACAGAATCACTGCTGTTGGAAGGTGCCTCTGGATATTGCCTTGTTCTATCCTCATCTGCTCAAAGCAATGTCAACTAAAGCAAGTTGCTCTTCAGGTCCTTGTTTCCCTTTTTTTTCCAAGTTAATTGGGACTTCCACACAGCTTCCTTGGTGTCCTTGTCCAGACCTTCCCCTCTCACTCTGCCTCTTAATGTTTTCTCTGTCAAACAAAAGCCCAAGGCTCTGGTCCCCATCCCCTCCATGTTGCAAATTGCTTTCTTCTATAGTGCCTGAGCCACGGCTCAGGAACACAGTTGCACAGACTCCTTGCAATCAGGTTGCACCCTTGAATCAGAGTAGTCCCCATCATGAAAGAAGATTAGAAATGGGGAAAGTTCTGCCCTCCTCCTGCCACCAGGGCTGCAACAGACTTGCTCGAGTGCACAGGACATTACCTGTCTAAGTGGCACCATGTGGAAAAGCAGCCTCACAGGGGCTCCTTTAGACAACTGAGCTGCTAAATTGACAAGAGCCACAACTGAGCAGGCACAAACTGCAATTTTCCAAAAACCCATCACAAGACTCCATCTTCTTGAATATTCTCAGAGCCAGCACAACTGCTAGTGTGACTTCTTGCCTTGTGCCTGATCCTTGCTCTAAAGCAGAGCATGCTGGAGTCCAAATGATTACCAGAATTTCTTTAATGGACAAATCAATGACTCATTTTGTCTCTCCTATAATCTTTTTTTCTCAGAAAGACTCAACTTAAAAGAAAAGAAAATAAACCTGAGGCAAACACCCAACATGGAAAATTTCAGCACAGGGACTTCCAATCCAGCCAAGTTAGAAGCAAATGAAATAAATTCCTAGAATGGGTCGTGTCAGATATTGCTTTTTATTTGGTTATAACTTGCCTTTCTTTTCCACAGAAGCAGAGCTGTTGCGGCTATGCTCAATGCAGCAAGAAGAACTGTAAAGGTAATGAGGACTTCCCACCCATAAGAGGTCTCTACGTACCCTGCACCTGTAAGAGAGAAGGCAAAAGATTCACAGTATGAGTGGAAGTTACAATCCTGCTGTATCTTTAACCGTGGAGAAAGTCTTGAGAGAACTAAAATAGAGAAACAGTGTGGAAGACGGTAGTGCAGATGCACACACCCTTCAAAACCTTCAGTCTGAAGTTGAACAGAGAGCAGGGTGCAGCCAAAGAATCACACTAAAGAGACAGGATATAAGCAGCTGCACTTCATATTGGCTAGATGGAGGTGATATATGAGGGCCAAGAAGGTGGTACGTAGAGGCTCGCTAGGGTCTCTAGTGAGAGGGGCAGAAAGACAGATGGTGGAAAGCACACAGGCCACACAAACTAGCAGGGTGGGTACTGCAGGCATCCTCTGACCAGTGAAGCAAAGCTATTTCATCACAGCTCTTTGCATTTACACTTTGTAAGAAGTTTTCCATATCCAGCACTGCATTCAGTAGTGCAAATCCAGCCAGTCAACAGCATGCATGTCTGTGCATTAATTGAGCAACAGACCCCTTGTCCCACATGGGAAAGGGGGAGAGATTACAGTGAGCACCCAACAGTGAGTGCCTAGACCGTGGGTCTGATTATGACAAGAACCCTAACCACTGACCTTGCATTCAACCATCTCTGTCATGCTGCTAAAGGCCAAAGCACACTGTCTCCTAAACAATAACACCTAAAAGCACACTCTGACTCTGTGCCCAGGCTCCCTGGTTAGACCCTGGCTTTAAGCCTGCTGTTCCCAGGAGGCTGCAGCAGGGCAGATAAAAATCACTGCAACTTCATGGCCCATCTGAACACTGGGAACAGTAGCACAGGTCACCTGTGCAAAGTGCATTTAACTCTGATGGCATTAAGTATTTGGCATAAAGTATTATTCCCACCTGGCTTCACAGCATGTTTGGGTAGAGGAAAAGAAGAGAAAAGATCATCTTTTCATAGCCAGATCTGGCTGATTTATAACCACCTACCCTTTCTTTCTGGTTGTTTGCTTACCTCTAGCAAGGACAAACACTCCCTTTCCCATCTTGTGAATGTTATTCCATTTGACGTCACAGTAGTATGTGCCAGTAGAAGAGGTGTTTTCAAGGGGCTTGATTATGTGTTTGTAAGATACAGTAGCAGTCTTATTCTCTTCTCCAGGTGGGATGGTTACACTTTCCAACTTACTGTAAATGGATGTTTTCTGGCCCAGGGGATTAATCCAGTAATAGAAGATTGAAAATGTGGTGTATTTCGGCATATAAGGGAAGATGACTGTACAGGGGATAGATATTCCTTCCTCAAGCAGTGCAACTTGGATTGGAGGCTTCTGCCATACATTGACGCTTGCCCCTGTAAGGGTGATAATGGTTAGCAGTCACCTAACATCACTTTAAGTCAGGAGCAGCCTGCTGCCCCAAAGACAGGGTCACACTGAAAACAACTGTATGTCAGGAAGTGCACCCGCAGCATGCAGTGTTGGCCCTCGTCAGAGATGGAGTGATTCAGAGCACGTGCCCTGTGTGATCTGCCACATCTCTTAGGTAATTGCTGTATGATTTGCGATAGCCTGTTGCATTCATAGGCTTCCCCTTTTCCCTTGTGAGCTCCTCTGTACAACACCAGTGCGCAGAAAGACAGGAAATGAAGCAGGAAGTGAACTGATTTTGCAGTGGTATGAGACTGTATTTACAGCAGATGAATAGAAAGCAATTTTCCAAGACAAATGTTAGCTGGACAGCTCTCGAAACTTCCAAGTTACAAACCTCTGCTTGGGCATCTCCATGTGGCCATGTGATGGCTGCGCCAGTGAAGGTGCTGTAGGCAAAGCAGGTGTTGTAGGTGGACTGTGTATTTCTGAAGCACGAGTGAGGAAGGAAATTACATATTCTGTACAGGGGCCGGCACCAGGGCCATGAGAAGTAAGACACAGCTTAATCACTCCAGACTTTTACTGCTGTAAATGAGCAGCAAAGCACAAGACTCGATGCTAGATATGGGAACCATCTGCAGAGGACTGCAGATCTTAAGTATCTGTATGTGACAGTATCTTAGGCAGAGAGATGGGAGATCATGCCCTTCATGCGCTTCCTCCTTACACAGATAGGGCTGTTGAAAGTGATCTATCACTGCAATTCTTTAGACAATGATGTCAGAAGTTACAAGAGAGGATGAATAAGCACAGATGGAAAACCACACCATAGTTCACTCCCTGTTTTGTTTAATAAAAAATAAAATGCTAAGAGTGAGCCATGGGCTAGTAAGGAGCCCAGGGTGCAGGACCTCTTTCGCTTCTCAGCCAAAGCCAGGTTTAACATCAGGCAGTCTCAGAATCTGTTTAACAGCTGACACGACACCACATATAAAGCAACTTCTTAAGAGGAGGTCCCTGCAAACTACTGTTGTCTTTAAAAAAAGGAACTGGAAACTTACACACAAGTCTTCTTACAAAATGAAGGATTCTTTCAGAGACATGAAAACAAAAGGTGGGGGGAGGAAGGAGTAGAGAGAGAAAGGAGAGAGGCAGGCTTTTCCATTCATGCTTTTGATGGGATTCCCTGGAGTTCTGCATTTATAAGCAGGCTCATAACAAGGCATTAAAGCTGTCCCTGTGCACAGCCAGGCTTGCTTCCCTGTCATCATGCACTAATACTGCATCGCAATAGCAGCATCACCTCTGCACAGTGGGACTCAGTGTTGGAAAAGGCAATGCAGCCATAGGACAGCTGAATGCTAAGCACTGAGGAAGGCTTGTGGGGGGCAATAATGGAGGAAGAGTGTGGCCACTGTCCAGAAAGGACTGTTAGGAAGTAGTGTCCGTAAAGGAAAATCCTCTACAGACGATATATAGCCAGGGACAATAGCCAGAGAGTAAGAAAGAGCTTAGTTTACATCACTAGAAAAAGGTTCTTAGCTGTAAAAGCAACTGAGATGCAATACAGTCCTAAGGGACGCACTCAATTCATTGTGAGCATGCAGTCCTGTGGACACTAGATACAGTATTATGGAAAGACGGTGGCAGAAAATCCTGCAGACACTGTAGGAGTGATAACCTGAGTGGTCTCTTCTGGGCCTTATTTTCCAAAATCATTCATCATCCTTCTCCTGATCTCTACCCAGAACACACATGAATATAGTTTCTACACAAGACACGGCTAAGCACTGCTGTAACAAAACAGAAGAGAGATCCATTTTCTTACAGTATCCCAGGGGCCATTAGCTTGGGAAGAACATACTAGGGAAAAAGCCAAACCATTTTATTTAGGTTATCTAACCCTTCTCCCATGTTTCTTCTTTCCTGAGGATTCTCTCTCTTTGCTTTGAAATGCTTAAAAGACAGAAATAGCAGCAGCGTGCCAATTCCTAGAGGGGATCTCTGGAAATTAGCAAAAGATAGCAGCTGGAAACACTCTAATATGAACAAACGTGAGAGTAAACAAAAAGAATAAAAACTCACTGGTTTACCTCCACACTGAAGCAACCAAAGAAACAGGAAGATGACTTTTAGAGCAGAGGCCATGATGAGGGGGTCAAAGGCTGGAAGACAGCAACCAGACACAAAGATCCAAAAGGTGAAAGAGATGGGGGTTGTCAGGTATTTCCACGCCTGGGCAGCTGGTTGATCCCCTCCTGTTTATGAAGGGATGTCGGGATATGCACACACCGCTTTTGCCAAGTTGTTCCTGGCAGCTGCAGCTCTTCTGCTTTTCAGTGAGACTCCTCCCCACACCAGATTTCATATCTCTGTACTGTTACAGTGGTGTTACACCTACCAGTGGGTGCCCAAAGATTAGACCATAAACTCTTCAATGCATTGAGCGTTGTCTCCGGATGACTATAAAACATCCCACTCACTCCAAGCAAACTTTGTCACCTTCCGCAATGACCAAAGCCTGATGAGGGAAAAAAAGCGCTTTGACTGAGGCCATTTGAGGGGAATGTGGTCAAATTCAGGGAAGGATTCAACTGATTCTGGAGTAACGGACAAGCTTTAAAGTGGCACAGTGGGATTTTTACCGTAATTTTGCAAGGATTTGTTTAAACAATTGTTTTGGAACAGCTATTCCTGAATATCTCACTGCATGGACCATCCAGGTTTTGGAATAAAGGCACGTTACTTCTACTAATCTTAATCAAGTGCTTTGTTCACACAGGGAAGCTACTGAGCAGCGCCACAGGGTGTGGGTTCTGGGCAGAGTAGCAACATTAAACTCCTCCTTTAGGTGAACACTCAAGTGTGGGATCCCCTGTTTTGCCTTCAACACAGGAAACAAGTACCAACATCAGCAGTCAGTACAGAGGAACAGCTCCGCTGTATTCTGGACTGTACAAAACTTCCCTCCACAGCCAACTCCTCTATTAGGTCACTTTGGAGGAAGGCACTCTTATTCCAGAAGTGGGAGCAACCAGACAGCAAATTCACCCCTAATGGCTGGGATGTTTCAGATCCACACAGCTGGCTCTGAATCAGCTTCGCTATACAGGCAAGCCTTAAGAAATCGATTGCAGGGGAATCTAAGGAGAGCCCTTTGAAGAAGAAACCCCTCTTTTTGTGGGAGGATCCTGCCGCCTATACTTATGAAGAGTCTTTGATTTTGATGAAAGCTTGTTTTTAGCTAAGAAATCCGAAATGCAACAGCTGAGCAGTGTCTGACTCAAAAATCCCCTAATGTCTGAGAGGTCTTAACTTCTCTCTTGGCAGCTTCCTCCTTTCGTACTTTTTGTGAAACGTTTGTGCTGTCCACAAGAAAGCACTTTGCTGCAATTTCAGGGGTGCCTGCACACGTGGGGTGCTTTGCTGTGGAGATTGGTGGGAGAGAGCTGTGCAGGAACTACTGAAGAAGGCAGATGAGCCTGTCATCAAAATTGCTCTCTATGAGTTGATTTATCCCTCCCGACTTTGTAGGAGCAAGGTTTGCTCCAAAACCACCTTTAGTTTACAGCATTTTTCCTCCTGTTCAGCCTGGGACAGGTCCTCAGGAGGAAGGGGTCCTGGGACAGGGGGTGGCTTGCAGCTGCAGCCACTGCTGCCCCCAGAGCGCAGGGATGACTCCAGTACCTTGCTGAGAGAGCCCTGCCAGATGGGGAGAGGAGCAAGTGGCTTTGTATGGCTCTTGAAGGCTGGTGCAGCAGCTGCACTCCTCCAGGGAAGGTTTAGCTCAGATTAGCCAAAACCAACTCCTCTCCCTAAGACATGCTGATGTGAGCTGCACGAAGCTGGTCTCAGCTGGAAATTACTCCTCCCAGGTCTTAATGCTGAACAGCAAGAACAATCAAGAGTGGTAACAAGACACTTGGGGCTCACTTGGTGTTTCAGATATGTAGGCACAGATCAGGCAGCTGTGGCTCTGAGGGGCTGTTGGGACACAACAGCGCTCAGCAGCACTTCTTAGGCCTGAACAGCACCTCAAGGTAGTTGGAGGAGGGAGAGAGAAGGGGGCAGGGTCTTACTACCCTCCTGTGGAAGAGCTCTGCTGAACAGTGAGGGTCTCCTCTGCTCTTTATCATGCTCATCCCCATGGTAGCACACAGCTTTGCAATTTCCAACATTGATGTATTTCTAGAGGACAGAACATGCTGCTTCTGTCAGTGATGTGTTTTAACTGTTATCAGCATTTATCTGCTTCAGGAATTCAGAGCGATAAGTGGATTAAGTGCGGTAGGTTTGTGGGGCTGCTGGGTCAACATCATCCTTCCATCTTTTCCCTTCTCTTCCTATAAACAACCCTGTTGCCACTCTAAATGCCAAGTCCTGGAAATATCACCATCTGGAATTAAAAAAAAAAAAAAAGAATATATATAGATCTAGTATTTCAAAAGAGATCACACATAAAACCCAGCTGTGGGATTAGAGGCACCACATGGCCAGAAATACATTCACTGCTGGGATTTGCTCACTGAAAAGAAATGGCTTTGAAACGACTACCTAGCAGCTATTAACTGCGAGACAGGATGACATTCTGTTCCTCAGAGCCTAAAGGGAACCTGAATCTTTGAATGTTAAATTCCAATTCAATTTGGTCTGGAGATTCTGGACTGGGTTTTAACCCTGGAGACATAAATGGGAGAAGATGAAGATGAGGAAGATGGGGAGTTTGGCGTTTCTATTGCCAGGCCGTAGCAGGGCTGAACTGATCCCCCCTAAAACTTAGGTTTTGGAGCCAACCAGAATACCTGTGCCAAAGGAAATAAATTATAAAGCTCCAAAGGAATAGGTCATTGCATGACCTTCACTCATGCATTATACAGTACACTGCTGCATGTGAGCTGGTCCCTGCAGCACGATGAGGAGGGAACTGCCTGTCCAGCTGTAGCCCTGCAACAGCACAGACTGTCTAGGATCTGTATGGCTTGGTTCTTCCTTCGATGTGGGGGAATACTGATCACTTCCTGAGACTAAATACATGACTGGGCTAGGTGCTAGCAACAGTTTCTGCTCCTAGCTGGAAAGTGTCCATTAATTTCACTCAAACGCTGTTAAAAACCCACGACAGTGGCCAGCATTCCCAACTGTGAGGAAAAGCACATTGTTCTGGCGCACACAGAGGACGAGTTTGGGCAAGTGCTGAACCTACCAGAATTGCCTGTTCACAGCTGTGTCCAATGTACACCCACAAGTAAAGGCACACACACACACGTGCCCACACATGCCCCCCCAGCCAACTCCAGGGAAAGCATTTATTCAAACAAAAAGGCTGCTGCTAGCCAAGGCAAAAGCAGCGCTGCAGAGACCACAACAAAGCCTCTTTATTGCTGAAGCGTTTAACACCACAATCATCCAAAAGAGAAACACCGCTTGGCGCAGAGAAAAGCTGCAGCAACTCAGCGAGCCTGATTGCAGAGAGCGCTTCAGAGCATTCCCCAGCACGGCAGCTCCGGATTCGCTGCCTTGTCAGAGACCAGCTCAATCCCCCATCGCTGGTAAGCCAGCCAGCGGCAACACACGCACCTCTGAGGATTCACAATCTCTTTGACTCCTCTAACTCCAGACTCAGAGGCGTACAGTTTCCCTCCGTCTGGCGGCAGGAGCGATAGGAGAGCCAGTGCGAGCGGGGCTGTACCTCTGCCAGCAATTTTACCACTGTTGTGTGTCGAGTGCCTCTCCAGCAGGGCTGGATGATGCCGAGGTAAAAGTTGCCAATGCCCTAGCTATGTTTCTACCCGTTGAACTGCTCTAGGGAAGAGAACAATCACCAACTCGAGGGGAAACCAGAAAAAGAAAGGTGTTGACACTACCGTGGGGAAGGGAAGGGGCACTTCTGAAATTCCCTTTCACCAGCAGAATGAGCCTGCCTCAGAAATCACCCCGCTCCTGCTCTTTTTCTGTTCATTTACTGGAAAGATTCCCAGAGACTAAATTACCATCACACGCCTGCTGAGCTCGCAGGGGCTGACGCTGCGTGGCTGAGCCTCAGCCCCGCCGTGTTCCCTGCGGCTCCCCTTCACGGGCTCCTCGTACAGCCCGTGTGGCAAGCCGGGCCGAGCCGGACTTATCCCGGAATGACTCTTTGCCTTCTCAGGCTGACACCTTCCCACAGAACACCTGCCTGGCTGGGCCTGCGGCTGAAGCGGGGCCAGGCAGAGACGCTCTGCTGACAGCACAGCGGGCCACGCTCCGTCCACTCATGCAAGGAGGGGATAAAGCTCCCCCCCGGGCAGCTCACCCGCACCGGGAGGAACAGCAGAGCCGCCTCTGCCGAGAGTCACCCGCTCGCCGCCCCCGAGCCCCGGGCGGGCTCGGCCGCTGGGCTGAGGGGCGGCGGCCGTTACCCGTCAAACCCACCCCCTTGCCCACAAGATGGCGCCGTCGCCTCGGCCGCTCACGGCCGCTGTCCTTGCTCCCGCCCCCCGGCGGGGCCCGCCCCGGCCCTGACCCGCGGGCAGCGGGCTGACAGCACTGATGGCTGCGGTTCTGCCACCGGCGTTTCGGCTTAAGCCAACTGCAGACACGGGGCCTGGCTCGGACAGATCCCGTGTGAAGAGCAGGTGTTGTGCCAGGCCCGGCCTCCTGCCCGCACCCCCCTATCTACCCACCTACCAGGTCACTGGGGGGAGCCACCGTGTTTCACACCCGGTACTGCTCAGTGAAGAAAACAAGCACAACCAGCATCCATTTAAGGCAAAATTAATGCTAATTAACCGTAATCAACAACTCGAAGGACAACATTTACTCAGCAAGCTGCAGATACTGCAGGAGCAGGCTGAAGATGGGGTGTGGGAGAGGAAAATAAACCTTGGGGTAGGCCCTGTCAGATATGCAGCCCCACTTCAATGGGGTTAATCCATTCCCCTTGGCTGCTGCCCTTCTCAGCCCTCTGCTGCCACAGGTCCCTGCCCCTGCAGCAGCCTGGACCTGTCACCCCACACACATCTGCCCCAGACGCTCACGAGCCATCCACCCTACACCAAGGGTGCTGTGGAAACTCCTGACAGCACTGGTGAGCAGCACGGTTGTAGTATGAATGGTACTTCTCAGCTTGCAGAGGCCTCCTGACACTGTGTGTGGGCGCTTCCCATGACCAGCAAAGTCCAGGCACCTATTTCACACTGCTAACCAGCGATGCTGCACTAGTCAAGGCTCCAGTGATGATGTTTAGCTTCCCATGGTTGCCTCACCAGGGGCAGGCTCAAATCAGTGCCTCCACAAACAGCAGCAGCAGCATCCCAAGGGCATGCATGTGGCTGCTGTGGGGGCCCTCGTGGGAGCAGAGAGCAGGAGTCGCAGGCACACAGCCCTCCCACCACCATGGGATGTGTCGCCAGCCCCAGGGTGCCACCGCCAGACCAGCCTGGACTTTCTCATGTTAGCAGCAAAA
This sequence comes from Amazona ochrocephala, assembly GCA_039720435.1. NCBI lineage: Eukaryota > Metazoa > Chordata > Aves > Psittaciformes > Psittacidae > Amazona > Amazona ochrocephala. The sequence goes on from CM077880.1 coordinate 82,751,605, forward strand.
ATGCTGGTGGTGGGATGCTGGGCGGGAGCAGGGCATGATGCTGAAAGCTCCCAGCCATGCTCTCTTCACACAGAAGCCCCTGGCCCCTCTCCTCGCCAGCTGCATGCCTTGAGGTGCGCACATCATGCTCTGACATCCTCCCGAGTGAAGGGCTGAGCTGACCTCTCTGTAAGGGGCACAGGGTGTGATGCAGGCAGGTTTGGCAGGGACCGGGTCTGCACAGGGCAGGCACAGGGAGGGTCATGTTGGACAAGGTAGCAGTAGTTGGGGGTCCCTGCCAGCAACGGCCTCACCAGATGGCCGGTATGGCCTTGTCTGCGCAGCAAAGCTGCTCTGGCTTCAGCAAGCCTTGCTTTGAGCCAGCCAGCCGTGCCAGCCTCACTCCCTGCACCCTGGCAGGGAGCAGCTTCTGACCACTTCTAGGGGCACAGGCCTGCCGCACTGCTGCCTCCAAATCCAAATTCCTTCTCCCTGCACTCCCCTGCACTCAGACCATGTAATTCCCTGCGCTGTTCTTCCCCTCACCTTTTTATGTGGGTTTGGGGTTTTCTTTTCTTTGCCCTGCAGCAGCTTTCCAGCTCAGGGTACTGGGAGGCACAACCCAGAGCACAATGACAGCAACCTTGGGAACCAACATGGACCCCCGCAACAGACGCATGCAGTCACACCCCACTTTAGATTGGCACAGCTTTTCTTGCACACCAAGCCTCTGCCAGCTCCTGGGAGGAAGGCTGGGAAGAGATTAAGTAGCTAAGAATCTCACTGGCAAATCAGTATGGCTCTTTTCTTTGTCTATCAATTCCTTAACTTTGCTTTTATCATGAAATGTGGAGAATACGCAGACTGATACAGCTGGTTTAGCAGACTCTCCTAGGGTAGAATAATGTCTTTTTGCCACCAGGGCCTATTCTGGCTATGCAAGCTAAATAAAGAATCCTGGCAAAAGCATTTGCTGGAAGAACCACCTCTCTGCTAGGATTTTTGCCAATACAGAAATGTATTTCATTCTGTCTTCCCTCCCCACCCCCAATTTCCCACCTGCCGTCCACATCCTTGGCTGACAGGACTACAGGACAAGGATCTGTAGCTCTGGCCTCATGCAGGAAGATTGGATTTTTTTTTTTCACACCCTTGCAGACCACTTCTGAGTGCACTGAGAGCAGCCAAGGCTGCCATGGGGCAGCGGGAGACCTTGGAGGGGTTTTCTGAACCTCTCTGTGGGCTTGGAGGTTGGGCACTGAGCCTGAACCACTCCATCTCCTCCAGTGTAAGGCATCACTCCTGCCTGGAAAACCACGTGGTGGTAGATGTGCATCTCACAGGGATGGGAAATGGGAAATGCAAAAGCCCTGGGGTGCAAGAGGAAGCGTGTCCTGTCTGCACAGAGACATAACCTCAGTGAGAACAACTGCATGGAGGTGGGACTAGGTGGATACCAGAACAGGTTTCAGATCCCTTCTCCTGTGGCCAAGTGTATCTCCACTTCCTCTTTTGATATATATATATATGTGTGTGTGTGTGTATATATAAATGTATATATACATTTATGTGTATGCACATATATGTATGCATGTATATACACATACACACCCATTTTATACCTAGCCACTAACATTTGCTGAGGTTTCCCTAAGGCAGCTGCCCTGTATCCTCCATAGCACAAGTAGCCATGCAGAGACCCTCTACCACAGCCAGGCCCGTGGCTTCTCCCACAGACTGTCCTCTCCCTGCTCTGCACATGCTGCGGACATCCTTCCCCACCCTTACACTGCTTTCTTTAATATCTCTGCCCAGCTGTGGTTTATAAGTTGTTTAAATCTTTTCTAGGAACAGATAGAGATCGCAGTTACCCAGAATCCAAAAACGCAGACAGCTTGAAATGTGGTTAGGCTCTGCCCTACTTTCATTGAGCTGAGGGCAAGGCTCTGCCAAGGTGCTCAGGGGAGAGGACAAGAGGAGAGAAGGAGAAAAGAGAAAGATGCATCTCAGCAAACCACCCCTTTCTCCAGCCCCAAGAAGCAAACCCAGCCTGTCCCCCCCCAAGCCTGCTGTGTCTGTTTGAACTACACCACTTCTCCTCCTGGTTTGCCCAGGATGTGCAGGTGAGCAGGGCATGGAGATGGGAAGCCGAGGAGAGATGCTTTCCCCCCTTGTAACATGTGACACAGGCATGGGCATCTCCCCAAGCTGAGAGAGGTCTGAGGGTTTTGCTGACTCAGGGCCACAAGGATGGCAACGCAGGGAGTGCTGCAGATTAAGAATGAGATGTGTGGGTAGAGTTTTTACTGTCCACACACTCACTGACTGCTTTTCCCTACACTAAGTTGCTCCAAGGCTGGGGGAGATGCAGAAGTGGAACTCCCCTCCTGTGAGAAATCCCCTGCCTGGGGAAGCCCATGCTGGGTTGCAGAGCTGCTGTGAGGCTGTGCCTGCATGGTGAGCATGACTCCCTTGCACCGTCAGGCCCTTCCAACAGCAATACTTACAGGAATTCGCACGGACCTGGAAAGGGATACTGCTGAAAAAGTTGCCAGGAGGCCTTTTTCCTTCTCTCAGTGGGGCCAGCCCACACAACTAACCTGCAGACACGGAAAATGTTTCCCACACCTATTTTGCCCAGGGTCTGATTTTCATAACCCTGGGCTTTTCTCACAAGCACCAATGGTGTGCAGAGGAGATGGGACTCAGGTAGGGGAGAACACTTGCAGATATGTACCTCTGGCTCTGTGACTTTCTCCAAAGTAGAGAATATTTGCTAAGCAATTCCACCAATATTCCTCCAGCTTTGGAACAGTTATATAGACAAATAAGCCACTTGCTGCCACTGATATTTTAAGGGCATTCATCAACCCTGCTTGGAAGGGCATATATCAAAGCAAGGATCAGAGCAGCTGTGGGGTATTTTTGCTGGTGCTTTCACTAGTAGTAGCAACAGTGAGGCATTTTGGGAGACTGGATTGCTGCAGTCAGGGCCATTGAGAGATGCTAAAGAAGGTATCGCCTGGAAGATGGTATAGTCCAAGATCATTACAGTATTTATTAACACCATTTACAAGGACTGACTTGAACAGCCTTGGAAGGAAGAATGAAAAAATGCCAGCAAACACATTACGCTTTCCTGCAAGAGGTTTTTTCACCCTATCGAAAAGCTTTGTTAGAAAGAATGATGAGAATGGTAATAATAAGGCACTATAATTATACCTGATCCTTCTATAATCTCTCTCTCTGCAGAGTTCGGGAGCACTTTACTGCTATTATTGGATTTGAACAGTCCCATCTGGATAACATATGACTGATTTGTTTGCATGGCTTATTTTAGATATTTTGGCATGTACATTAGAGTTGCCTTTGTGTCTGGCCAATTCCCTGCACAGTCCGTAAGAGCAGGAAAAGACCTTCAGCTCCTGTTCTCCACCACCCCATTCTCCCATCCCAATGCCTTGGGAAGTTCTTCACAGAAGTTTAAGGATGAAAGGTGCCATCAGTCCCTCCCAAATTAGTACCACAGACTGAGGTTTACAACCAGGAGGCTGGATAATACCTAGAACATCTGGATTTGCACCTGTATTATTTGAGGCTTGAGATTCAATGAATCCCAAAACAAGCCCAGATGCACCTTAAAGTCTAGTGGCAAAAGCCTGGCACATACCTTGTTCTAATGTACATGCTCTGTGGCCAGAATAGTTGCTACCTTTTAGGCTGAAGCCTTTAAATAAGGGGTCTGCTATGGTCACACATTCCAGGCATGCACAGAACCAGGGAAGGCGTGATGGATGCTCGCGTCTTTCCGGACTCAGCATTCCTTGCAATGCCATCTCAGTTACAGTGACGCTGGCAAGCTCCCACCGCAGCTCTCCTTCCCTGTGGTGGCTAAATGAGTGAGCAGCTCCAGCAACATCAAGAACTTTGTTGGCCTCTTGCAGGAGTTCTTGGCTGTGTGAAACTGGGCACTTGCTACTTCACTCTGCAAAGGCCAGCAGAAGAGACGTAACTGAAAAGAATTCAACTCATGCTAAAGAATGTTATCATGAAAAATTAGATTTAAAAAAATTAATATAAGCAGGACACAAAACCTATGGCTTACATTACCTGAACTGTTTTCAGCCAGAAATTCACACAATTGTCACTACCTTACTGTGCAGGGAGTAAAACTGAACTTTCAGGCTGAATCCCCATAAAACTTAACAAACACAAGTTGCCCAATTCTTTTGTTGTTCCCACTGCTTTTTAAGGACCTTTTTTTCCTCCTGCATCCTTTCCATGTCCCACCTGGCCCCATCAGCACACAGGTGGGGTTTCCAGTGCCTACCCATCCCCAAGGCTGTCGGCACATTTTGTTGAGGAGTTTAAAAGGACACCTTAGTCCTCCTGTAAGTTTCCCTCCAACTTCATTTTTGGAGTACCACATCCAGTCTCCTCGCTTTCATTCTCTTAGATTCTTTAGAGCCGTCTTTGCAAATTTGTTTACTTCTGGTTTATTTTTGAAAGACAAACCCCCAATGGACATAAGCTCTCAAGTCCCTTTTGAAAATGCTGTCTTGTCTGTAAGTGCTTTGTTTGTGATCCTCTCCAATCCTTTAGGCTATTGTTTGTGAGCTGGAAGGCATCTGTGCTTGGGCTAATCACGTCAAATGCCAGCAATTCCCCCAGCATGATTTGTTGCACAAGCCAGTGGGAGCAGGGTTTGTTTTGATTACATTTAGTGTGAAAAACCCACATTTGCTCACATTGGCCTGACAAAAAAGAGGGAGTGGAGGGGCTAATCCAAAATCATATGAGGGGAACAACAATCGGGTTATTGACTTCAATGGCATCTGGGACCAGCTCAAAAACTGACAGCTCTGATGGCAGGGGTGGTGTCTTGGGAAAGTAGGTAGCCCAGGAACTAAAAAAATCTTGCTTTAAAAGTGTGTGCACATCATTTACTCTGGGTTGGATGGATCAAACACAGATCTAGGAGGCTGCCAGTGCTGTATGGTGTTTTGCACAGCTTTCTCTCAAAGCTGTGCCGCTCCTTTCTAAGATGAGGTTAGTCAGGCTGGGACCCCCCAGCCCTGTCCCCAGCTAGCACAGCTGAGCAGACCAGTCCCAGCCACCACCCTGGGCTGATGCTGGCCTCCCCGGAAGCCGTCAGCTAACAAATCAGACTCTCAGTCATTCTGGATGATGGCAACGTTTTTCTCCCTAGCCTGTGCCGGTTGTTGCCTCCAGGCATCAGATGGGTGTCCCAATTTCTCTGCTCCTGGAAGCCAGGAGGAAGCATCCGAGGGCTGCTCCCACTGGGGCTGCTGTCAAGCTGCTGTGAGGGCGCACAACTGCAGGCTGTGAGGTGGGGGTACAGGTCTGCCATGCGCAGACACCCCTCTGCCTTGAGAGGCCCCAGCACGGGTACCAGGAGCTCCACACACCCCAGAGCTCAGCTATCCCCTGCTGAGCCACTGCCTTTGCTGGCCTCAGCTGCATCCCTGCAGTTGAGCCTAAGTCTGAGCTTAGGCTGGCTTGTTCCCACACTCCTCCCATAGCAGAGGGGTGCCCAATAAGGCACAGAGCTCAAAGTTGCACCTGGATCCCAGCTCCCCCCTATTTCCCGACGCAGCTTTTCCTCCTCTGGAGGTGCTCCATTAGTCACCATTAATCCCTTTTTGTATTCACAAACAGGTTAACCTTGCCAGTGGTCTGTGGCAGGGATTTCCACAGCTTAGGCTATATGTTGCATGAAGAAACGTTTCCTTCTGCTTCCTCTGAGTCTTGCACTTGAGTATTTTGTCAGATGCCTCTTTGTTTAAGAGAACACACTTACATGGTCACCTATTGCATGGCATTTAGCTTCATACATCTCTGAAGCAGACCTCAGCCAGCTCTTTTCCAGCTGAATACACCTGGTTTATCAAGCCAGCCCTTACACGGGAAGCATTTAGAAGTACTCTGCTTTGCCTGACTCAAAACCTCAGCTCCACCAGCCCTAGCTGAGATCACAAGGAAGCAGGAGTACACAGAGGCCAGGCGGCTCTGCAGGGAGGCATCAGGAGTCGCAGAGCAGCTCTGCCACATCTCCCTCTCCCTTTGACACCTGCTTTCCCTTTGAACACTGCCCTCAGTAGCCCTGCGCTCGCTGCAGGGCAGGCAGAAACTTCCAGTGCATGCAGTTACTGATGCCAAACATCTAAAGAGCCGGTGCAAAATGAGCTCAGTGAGACAAAGCCATCATACTCCCCTAACCAAGGTATCCTTGTAAAGTAAGGGCTTTAGCACATATAAAGACTAATTATACTACACATTTTCAGAGGGACATCAGGGTAAGGGTCCAAAACGGAGACCCAGCTGTGTGTACACAGAAGGTTTTGTTTTGAAGCATAACTGTCTAGGAGGAGCTCATTTCCAAACAGAGGATGCCCAAATGTTAATACATTTTTGGAAATGCTTTTGCACAAACTTGTGCTCTTAAAGTGAATCCTGAACCATCGAGGCAGATCCCTAATGGCATACAGACCCTGATGTCAGAGGTAATCAAGCACTATTGTGAGAGCTGCTGGCTGTGGGGCCCCTCCTGCACACACACATGGGTACATATGGAAGTTATTAACAAGTTTCAGTGGAGGATTTCGGGAAGTTAACCCCTGAGGCCCCAGAGCACTGCTTACAGACAGCTAGTTGAGAGCAGATGAAGGGCAGTTTCCAGCTGGATGCCTGCAGCGTGTTGGGACTGAAATCCAGGCCCTTCACTGCCTGGTAGAGGAAGACCCTCTCAGAAGGACTAAACTTTTCAACTTCTGCTGTTCGGAAGAACGGTTGAAAAAAGCCATCTGCGAGGCTGTGTAAGTTTCCTCAACAAACTGAAATGAGTCAGCTGGAGAAATGTATAACATAACGTATAAAAATGCAAACAATTTTCTTCTATTCCCCAAATGGCATTCAAGAGCTCGTGAGGAAGTCTGCAATCTCCTTGCAAGTCCCTTTAGGAGCCACCAAAAGAAACATTTGGATATGGGCCACCAGGAGCTGCTCCTACAAGGCAGAGGGACCGGCTTAGAGGCAGGGTGATTAAAGTGAACATCTCCCACTCAGTTACCCCCAGGATGTAAATTCTTATGGTTTTGCTTTGGACATCTTCTCAAGAGCTGAAAGAAAAAGGCTTTTCTTCCAACATCCACGCAGAAAACGAAGGAGGGCTCTGTAACGCCTGCCACAGCCCATGCACTTTTCATGTTCCTGTTCTTCCCAGATTGGTTTCCTTTCTTGCACCAATCCTGATCTGCAAAGTGACCTCTCCTCAGGAATAATGATGATACTCACCCATAATGTGCTTTAAACTTCCATAACAGAACAATGCTTGGCAGTCATTCACTGCTTTTCATCCACAAATCTCAAATCAATTCGCTGCAGCCCTGCATGGAATTGACTGACTTGTGAGATGGAGATGAGCACTTGCTGTGCAATTAAAAAAAAAGAGAACAAAGTAAAGTAGACTTCAGTAAAATCCAAACCATTTCCTCCTCCCTTGGACAGATTTTCCTAAAGCACAATACTGGCTGCAAATGGGGCTCTTCTGCAGCCCCTGGCCATACAACCCAAGATGCTCGTTTTCAGCCAAATGAGAACAGTTCACAGCCAGGTCAGAGCAATACGGTCAGAAAGCTCTTCCCTCAGTGAGGTACAACCATGGCCATAAACCAGACGCATTCCTGGGCTCAGTTATAAACATGGAAGAAATGAGCCTGCTCTTTGTGCCCTCCCCAGTTTCTGAAAGGAAGGTGGTAAGGCAGACAAGGCAGCTCAGCATCAACACCGCCAAGGAAGAAAAGGATCAAGGGGACAGGCAGGGTGCCTGGGGTGGCAGACCCTGTCCCATTCCTACTGCAGCAGACAGAGAGGGAGGGCAGCTGTGTTGCTTACCCCACCAAGACAAGGCCTTCACCCAAAAGCCAGGGAACAGTCCCAAAACAAGACAAGTGTCCAGAGCCACCTGAGATGCCCACAGGGGACGGCAGGGCAGGCAGAGGAGCTATAGGAGACTTGCGTTCTGCTGGAGCTCTGCACACAAAGCACTGAGGGTGAGCAATGGGATGGTGTCTGAGACCAGGGCAAATCCATAGCAGCCAGCAGCAGCTGGAGCATGCGTGTGGCCTGGGAATGCTCCCAGCAGCACGGGAGGTTTCCTTCCACCAGCACGCCATGCCACCACCCTGGTCTGGCACACCAGCAGCACACTCCCTGTGCAGCATCCACCCTTCCCTCCACAGGGGGCTTTGCAACCACAGCCCCTGCAGTGACAGCACCTCCACTGCTCTGCCCCATCACCTCCTCCATGGCTCATCCCACCTCCCTGCCCTATGCAAACACAGGGCTGCAGAGATGTTCAGGGGAAGGGACCCCAGAGAGTCCCCTCCAGTTCAACCTGAGGCTCACACCAGGGCCAGTTCTGAGGTCACACGAGGTTGCTCCAGGCTTGACCTGTTGGGCCCTGAAACGTTCCAAGTGTGGAGACCACACAACGTCTCCAGACAACCCACTTCCCATCTGGACTACCTTCATAGGAAAAGGGTTTCCTTGTAGCCAGCCTGGCCTTGTTTTCCCTGTGTCCGTTATGGCTTGTTCTACCACTGCACACCACTGTGGTGAGCCTGGCTCCTTGCTGACCTCCTTGTAGGTGCTGGCAAGCTGCTGTTAGGTCCCTCTGAAGCTATGTCCTCCCTGGGCTGAACAAGCCCAGCTCCCTCAGCCTCTCTTTGCACGGTAAATGCTCCAGCCCCCCGAGGTTCTTGAGGTCACCCTCCCTCCCAAATTCAACTTATTACATTTTTGTTGCACCAGGGAGTCCAAAACTGGATGCAATACCCTGACTGGGGTCTAAGGAACAAAGAGTGCCAGGAGGTGATCACTCCCCTCATCTGCTGGTGGTGCTCCTGTTAGTGCAGCCCAGGATGCTGCTGGCCTTTGCTGCCAGGCAGCCCGCAGAAGGATTCAGCTTTGCTGTCTGCTAAGGCGTTACAGTGCCTGGACAGGGCTGCTTCAGGAGCTGGAGATACAATAATCCTGAGTGACAGGGTGTGTGCCTGAGCTGGGGATGCACAGGACGATTCTCTCAGGGTGGGCTGAACCCCAACCCTATGTGACACTGGCTGGGGTAACGCAGGGCACCCAATCCTCACCCAGGGCACCATAGCCTGACTCAGACATCTGAGGGCCCCAGTTCACCACATCTAATGAACCCAGCAACAATGAGAGATGCAATTACCTGCTTAGCTTTTTGCCCTGGCCCTGCACCAGACTACAGCTCTGGAAGAAGCAACACCTGAGCACACACCAGCCATCATGCTGCACGTGGACCCTGTGATAGTGAGCAATCCCAGCTTATGCTTTTGCGCTGGCCTGAGAGCCACAGAAGCCATAGAGCCACTGAGGTGCCCCTGGCCTCCATGGGACCAAGAGGAGCCAGTGGCAAGTAGATGGCCACTTCTCTGACACTTATTTAACTACTTTGGTTCACAAGCCAATGTCCCAAGGTAGGAGGGCAGGCACCTTGCTGTCAGCACAGCATCACAGCTCTCCAGAGAATAATTCAAAGTCTAAGTTAGGCTCCTGTGATGAATCACACCCATCTCTCTATGTCTCTGCGGACTCCATGCTTTGGTTCCTCAGATAAGATACCTGAAGCCAAAAGAGCAAATTCAGAATAATCTCTCCCCCTGTACAGGTCTGAAGGGGAAAGTCAGGGTGAGCTCAGCAGGCTGCCTGCCTGGCTACGGATGCTTCAGGGTGTGCTGAATGGCTCGGCTCAGACTTGACAGTACTTCAATTTCTCCTTTCACATATCTGCTTTTAGTCACTTATTTTGATGCATCATACCTGCCTGCAACCCTGAAATGAACCATAACTTTATTTAAGCCGACACTCTCATTTGTACTCGAGCTCACCAGTTTGAGTTCACTGACGCTGTGCCCTGGTCTAGGATCTTGACTTCTCATGCTTCTTTAAAACACTGTACAAGTTTTAAGGTACTAAAAACACTTCTGGAAATCTCACCCCTGTATTTTTAGGAAGTACCTTCTGTTTCGAAAATTCTTTACTTGAATACAGTATCAGATGAATTAAGCTTATTGTTCCCAACTAGGACCATTCATTTATGTTCTGCTTTTGGTCTTCATAAGAAATTCACTTGTTTGGTTTCAGCTGGATTGCCATGTCTCATCACTAAGCTGAGTTTCCAACACGGCAATGGAATGAAAATATCACCATGTACTCATTGACTTTTAAAAATTAGTGTAAAAACATGTTTATTAAAATTTTTTAAAGTCTTATATAAAAAATTCTTTTGCCTTTTTGGAGGCAAAACCAAAACATCTTTTTATGCTCTGTAGGTGGCAGCAGCATACTATCAGATGAGCATAAGAAAAGGTGCTGGATCCCACCTCTTCACATCCTCCCAGGGCGCACCTGACTCTTCAAACCAGGATTACCTCTGCAGAAATACCATGCCCTTAGTATAAGGTAACTCCTCTGCACTCCCCAAAATCTGTTCAAATAAAGCAATGCAAAAGCCAGTGAAGCTGCATGTATTGCACACGGCTGCAATGGTTTCTCTTTAGAGCAAACATTGGCCTCTGAAGTGGCAGGCACCACATACATGCTGCAAGGAACAAAATGGGTCTCACTCCACCATGGCTACATGAGTCTGCCTATGCCTGAGCTGCACTGCTGCGGCACTGGACTCAGCCACACCACTTCATGAGGACACATTTGTAACAGAAACAAGCTTAGGCACTTGGGGACAGAAGAAAATGCAGAGCTGACCTGGGAGGACAGGCAACTCACCTTCTTCTCAAGCTTATAAGTTATAAATGGAGCAAAGAGCAGAACTTGGAGGGGATGGGAGGGGGAAATAGCTGCTCTTCAGGTTTGGCTTTACCCCAGGCATCTCTGGGGAAGGCCACACATGCTGTGCATGTACTAGGACACAGCTGTCACACGCAGTGGGTTCAAGCCCTGCTCCCCCTGCTCTCCCCTTCCTCGCCCAGCAGCCAGTCCAGCCCCATCGATGTGGTGTGTTTCCCACCAGCACAGCCACCTAACAGGCATCTCCCTTTGTCTCCCATGTGCACAGCATCATCTCCCAGCCCAGGGCGGAGACGGACTAGGGACGATGCTCCTGTCTGACCCTCCCCTTCCACCCGGGGGTGAGACCACCTGCTCCCTCAGGCACATCCCTGAGGAGCCCCCCAACCCTGCTCCATCCCCTGTCGCAGCACTAGCAGGCAGGCTCTGGCAGCACAGCTCTCGCAGCACAGGCACTGCCTGGCGGCTCCGGCACAGGGGCTCAGAGAAGACGAGGGGGGTTCCCCCCATCTCATCAAAGTGCAAGGGGTTGTTCCGGGTCCCCGCCACCACCAGCTCCAGCAGCCGGACCACGCAGTCCGAAAACCAGTTCTTCAGGCGAAAATAGCCCTCCTGGAAAGAGATTCGGAGGCTGACGGGCCCTGTTGGCATCCGCACGCTCAGGCTGAACAAGCAGTTCCCCTGCGAGCTGTCACGCACCAAGTAGGTGCCGACAGGCTCTTGCTGGAGCTTGGCGTGAGCTTCTCCCACAGACAAGGGGCCCCAGTAGAAGTCGCTGGCCTGGAGGATACTGAGGGATCGCTCCAGGATTTCCCACTCGCAGCTGCGAAACATCCGAAACCGATCGGGCAAGCCAGGCGGCACGGGGCTGGGGAGAACACTCCGATGCTGCCTTTGTGGATGAGAAGCAGTGGTGTGCGTGTTGTGCAGATCATCTGGCCTCCCTCTGATCATCTCTCAAAGAGCCCATGGATCCTGGAAAGATGCTGCCTTTACCATGCTTTCTCCTTCGCATGCATCCTGTGGGACAGAAGAAGAATGAGGCAAACCAAATACCTTCTTCTAACTTGGCAAGTGAATACACTTCACAAGGAAGAAAGACCAGCAGGAGTACCAAGGAGGGTACTAAGGAGTTACTGTATGTTACTGACCCCCATTTGTAGGAATAACCAGGGATATACACGCAGGAAAAATCACAGAATAGAACCACAGAATGGTTTGGGTCGGAAGGGACCTTCAAAGGTCATCTAGTTCAAACACTTTGCAATGAGCAGGGACATCTACCACATCAGATTGCCCAGAACCACATGCAGCCTGGCCTTAAATGTCTCCACGGATGGCACACCCACCACCTCTCTGGGCAACCTGTGCCAGTATTTTACCACCCTCATTGTAAAAGACCTATTTAAAACCATCACCCCTCGTCCTGTCACAACAGACTCCGCTAAAAAGTCTCTCTCCATCTTTCTCATAGGCCCCTTTTAAGTACTGAAGGGCTCCAGCTGGGTCCGCACCAGGGCATGGTGGCACCTCACAGAGCTCTGCATCCACTGGGTCTCAGATTCACAGCTAGGGCTCCCCAGCACACCCTTCAGCAGGCTGGTTTCAACCAAGCAGATCTTGGTTATTTCAACATTTCCCTCTGTTGGATGCTTAGGCGCTTTTGAGAGTGGCCTTGAAACTGGGAAGGGGAAATGACACCCCAAATCAGAAGGGAACAATTTCCCAAAGCAAGAAAGTCTCGCTTAGGTTGTGATTCAGTGAAGGGTGGAAAGGTTTCGTCACACCTCTCCAACTCTTTCTCTGACAAAAGGAGAGAGAACAAGACTCAAAAAGAAGATGGGAATGAGCCTTTCCCACCAAGCCTTATGAGCCACTCCCCCATTCCAGGACATTCCTGTTTCACTGTGTCAGGAGAAAGCAAAGGTCTCCATACAAGACCCCTTTGAGAAATGTTCATCATCAACTTCAGGGCTGGGACTGTCCACTTAATGCTGGTACCAGCCACTGCTGATGTCCAAGAACAGTTCTGCACCTGCCCTTCCAGCCCCTTAACTGCTGTTTCTGCTGGAAGGACATCTTCCCCTGCCAGCAGACAGTGCTGCCCTCCTCCTCTGCTTGTGTGCTGCATTCAAGGGGCTGTGCCTTACTGTCCCTGCCCTGCTCATCTCCTGCACCCCGTGTCATCACCGGGATGCCTGTTCTCAGAAATGCAAATTCCTGAACTCGGTGTTGCCATCAGCCAAGTCATCTCAATTATATGAAAAAATACATATTCAGCATGTGTGTGTATATATTTATGCATAAACGTAAAAACCACAGCCCCAAGCCAGACAGGCTCATTCTGTGTGAGAAGCTGAGCTGTTACATACCACTTCCCCAGGCCTGACAAGTCAGTAGCTCACCGCCATGGCCTGCTCTTGGTCCCTTGACACACTCCATTAACCCAGTCACACACACTGACAGCGCAGCCGTGCTGGGAGCAGAACAGCCTGTTGACATGCAGCCTGCAGCGGAGGAAGACACACGCTCCTCCACCTCTGTGGGCAGCCCTCCCACTGCAGACTCGCAGGAACACTGGGGCTCATGGCAGGCAGGCAGGCAGGGACCTGTGGAGGGCTTGCTCTGGAGGGAGAGCTTCAGGTCAGGCTTAGCTCCTCGCAAGGCTCCCCTTATCTTGCCCCCTTTGCCAGCTACTCAAAAGCCTCGCGCTGCTTTTGGTGCTCATGCCAGCTGGCTGGCCACATGGACCCCACTCTACACCTGGGAAGAGGACACGGAACGGCAGGGCCAGATGTCTTTCCCTCACATGGGCACAGTAGTTTTGGAAAGGAGACACATCTGTCCCCCCCAACATCTCTCTCAAAACTTAACAGTAATACCAGTAATGTAGTTGTCAGGCAGGTCTCCATACCTAAAGCTATAAACAACACCCTTTCCAAGAGCAGCCTGAGAAGCTTCTCCAGTTTCTAGCCTTGTGAGTTGAGCCCCTGGTACTGCTCTGAATGCTGACAATCCTGCCTTTTAGATCCTGCCCTTTCGCTGTATGTCACAGCAGGAGGGAAATTCCACACTTAGAGAAAGGTAGGGGGGGGCAGGAAGGAGTTAATCGAGCTGGGGTTTTCTTTTCCTTTAAAAAGCAGCAGTTGAAAGCTGCTCGGATGGTTCAGCAAGTCAGAATAAATCTTAGGGGAAGCTGATTTAGTGAGCAGAGCACAAGTAAACAGTCACCACATGCAGCAACGAGGGCCATCTATCACCACGGATAACTCAGCACTGTAGGTGCCACAAGAAGTTGCAGCATCTCTGTCCTACTGGGCAAGGAAGGTATAGAGCCCTCTGACATTGGCTACTATGGAAAAAGAAGGTCGTACTCCTGACAGATGCCTCCAGGGTTGCAGCTATAGCCTCAAGGGGAGTGAGAAGGAGCCCTGCTCCCACCAACCACCACTCTTCCAAACAGCAACTTCGCTTGGGTTTAAACAGAGATTTTGCCAATCTCATGGGTCTGGGCTGGAAAATGAACTGGAGCAGGAAAACTGAAGCAGGCAACTGTCTTCATTTCCAGTCTACTTTTAGAAACAGTAACATAGGTAATATGTCTAAGGCTGCTTGTTTGCCCCAGTTTTCAACCTGGAGTCATTCACCCCAGTCCTTTAAGAGAAATCCACTGCTACTAGAAGTCTGACTGACTAAGAACCGAGACTGTCATCATTTTGAATTCAAACTAAATGCAGAAATAGCACCCTCACAATTTGTTCACTCAGTTTGAAATCTACATATGGGTCAGAGCCTCCGAAAGTGTGAATTTGTTTAGCTTCAGTGACCCATTTCCAACAGATGACTGCCTGGCCTGCAGCACAGCATTAGTTAATTATTAATATTAGCCCTGGAAGTGCTCCTGATATTACCTTTCAGGTTCGCTTTTAATGAGTCAACAAGTCTGTGTGTACATGGCCCCCCATGCCAAAGAGGACAGGCAGACTCTCAGGATTAGGAACAAACCAACCCAGGGTTGTAATGGAATACACATGTATAATTAGTCATATATAATTAGTTCTGCTTCTGATTTGCCACACCACGATTTGCTCCCCCACCCACCCACACCCGAAAAAAGCCCCAAAACCCCAGCAACTCAAACGTGTTTCTACCTCCCTCCTGTGAGATAAAACAGAGCTTGCAGCCAAAGCAACATACCCTAAAAAGCGGCATCCTGCTAATTAGAAGAGTGGATAAGTTTCCCCAGACCTTCTGATTTACTGCAAGTTCAAGAGCTTTTCAAAATAAGTGCTCTTGACACAGGGCATTCTGCTTTCCTCCTCGCTCGCTACTCAGGCAAAGCAGTGTATTTCATACTAGGAGACAATTCTAGTAAAGGAAGGGAATGCACGCAGCCTCTGGTGTCAGCCACAGCTTGACAAATCTGGCATGTTCAACAGCAGCTTCAAGTACTCAACTATCATGTGTTCTCGCACTCTTCCTCCAGGATACTTGAAAGAGCTTACCTCTTGATATTTACCACCCATAGGGATGAGTTTCTGGATGTCAGGCTTGGAAGTGGTCCAAATTCAAGAGCTCTGATGCGGCACTTCCCAGTTTTTGCAAAGCTTCACTTAAAAGCACATCCATCCTTTGAAAAGAAAGAGACAAACAGGTGACTGTCGTTATTATTGCTACTTACAAAGCTATGAGTTGATTAGGTCCAGACAACTCACAGATGGCCTAAAGACAAACGCAAAGACCAACAAGTGGCCATCATCTTCTGGAAGTGGAAACCATAAAACCCATATGTTAAGAGATGACAGCAACAGGAATAAGCTTAAGGATTTGGAACAGCAAACTCAAACTTGTACTCGTTGCAACATCATTTAGAGTACCTTATCTGAAACTGTGTAGGTAGCCATTCACTGCCAAGTTATCCAAATAGCAACTCAGTCCATTCTGGCCTGCTGCCCCAGCTCTCAAGGCTTTCCTTTCTCGCCTTATGGATGGAAAACTAAACCCACTGACCTGGTGGAGCAGCAGACCATCACATGGGCAGTTGCGCATCTGCCACTGGACCCATCAGGAAGCTGAAAAAGCAAACCCAGCCTTCAGTATGCCTTTCAGCATCACTCCCTGTAACGCTTCACTTATCCCTATGCTCCATTACTTAACGTAGCTTCTCTGCATCCCCTTTGCAAAGCCCAGACTAGGCATACACACCACAAGCCATGTTGATTTGCAGGTAGCAGAACTGTGGGTCTATCCCATTCACTACCCACTCCATTCAGCTTCACCACGTCCCAGTTACCAATCCCACCATTCTCAGAGCAGTTAGATGGAGGCTGGGACAATTTGGAAAAGCTCTCCCTGAGATACCCTGTAAGCCCTTGCAGCAGCGTCTTCATTCCAAGCAGCAGAGCCCGAGCAGACATCTCTTGCTTGCATGTCTGCATGCCACAGAAATGCGTTGCCTACTTATTTGTGGCTGGAGAGGATGTTTCAAAGGAAAGCTCCAGCAAACGGCTGGAAGAAACCTCCCTGGCAAGAGCCAAGCACGCAGCACTGTGTTTTAATGGTGGGCCAACCTGGTTCCCACAGCCACCATCTGCCACACACTGGCAACCGTTTAAACCATGGTGTCCCCGCTGTGGTGCGTGACCACACCAATACCCCTTGTAGCGAGCACCCTACCACAGCCAAGGTGACCAGGGCAGATCCAGAGAGGGTTTTGTGGAGTGGGAAGGGAAAGGCAGGAGATACACAGGCAGCTGTGCGCCAAAGAGCACAGGAGAGAGGGAGCTGTGGTTAGGCGAGGAATGCGGCGCAGCTCAGCTAAGAGGACCAATGTTAATAACAGCCGATTTCTCCAGCACAAAGCTGGCCTAGGAGACACTGCAGTTCCCTCTATCTCTTATGCCATAACTATAAATAGAGTTTGATGCGAGGCTGCCATTATGTGTGATACATGAGGGAATATGTGGAAAAAAGAAAAAAAGCAAGCACTCCACACACACATATCCCAAACCCAAACTGCGTTTGTTTCCCTACGAAACCGGCATTCCAGGATGCAACACTTAATAAAATCAAATAAGCTGAGGCAGCACACACACTGTGACAGTTCCTGCTTCCACACAAGCAGAGTCATCGAGCAGGAGGATTCTGCATGCAGGCTCTGGGAAGTAGCCGCTGGACACCTTGCAAGCACCGGGTCTTATCAAAGCCCTCCCAACATTTGGGGGTTGGAGAACATACTTCAAAACCCACAAATAGCTTCCTGATATTTAGGCTTTAGACTTCTTATCACAGAAAAACATGACATGTGTTTTCTGCATGAATGTGACACTTTGCTGATACAAGCTAAAAGGTTTTTACCCCAACAAAACCCACAAGACAGTGTGATGTGCACCCAATATTCTTCAAGGCAGGGAAACCTTCAAGCAGGTTTGGCTTCAGCACTACACGCTTCAAAGTGAAAAAAGAAAGGAAGGTGGCAGTTTACAGGGAAAGCTGATTGCTTTTGCTAGACCCACTGGAAGAGCTGGAAGAAAGACTCTGTTTTCAGGGTCCCCTCCTCACACCCTGGATATACTGTGCACATTCAGAACAACTACTTACAAATGAAACAGCCAATTCCTCCTAGAAACAGCACAGTGTGAAACTGTAATCCTGCCATTTCAGAGTAACAGAGAAGCCGCATCGCTTCCCTGAACTTGAAGGCTGCTGTGCAGTAGCCACAAGCAACTATAGCATGTTCCACAGTAAGTAAAGCTATCAAAGCTAGCAACTGACTTCAGGCAAAGACAGCGTTTACTGCAGACTGAACTATCCCCCATCCTCTGTAACTGGGCAAAAAGAATTGAAAACAAAAAGTTCAAAAAGAAAATCAGTAGGGTCTCCTGCTAAGCTCCAAAGCTGCAGCTGAGCCCACCCTGCCATGATTTAAGGAAAGACAGTTGTTGTTGCTTACCTCTGGCCAACACAACAGCATTTTGGTAAGTGAGGGAAGCCCAGTGGCATCGCTCCTGACCTTTCCAGTTTCATAGCAAGCAACCATCCCTGCAAATGCCAGTGCAGCAAAGCTGCATGAAGCCTCAGCCCTGTGCTCAGCCGGAGAACACAGCTCCTGCGGGGCTGCCTTTCCTTTCCTCTACCTCACAGCCCGATGGCTGGGGAAGCAGCCCACCGGGAAGGTAACCGGGGCTCTCCCCAGTTTGGGCGCAGGAAGAAGGAGATGGGAGAGGGCACGACGAGGAAGAATAAAGAGGCTAAGATAACACCAGTCCCTTATGGCTCCCTACTGGAAATGCTCTGTCCCATCTCCCCACCAGGAGAGCGATCAGTGGAAAGGGGGTAGTGATGCCCAGGGCTGGATCCTCACCCTCCACTGGAGCAAAGCTCTGCATCCACCAGTCATGGCTACTCAGCCTCACCAGCTCCCCTCATCCCCAGTACAGCAGCGCAGGTATGTTTCCTCCATTCCAGCCTCTCGCAGCTAAATTGACTTTTCCCAGTTGCTCCAGCACCCTGTTTGAGGAAACAAGTAAATCTTGAGAAGCAAAGGCCAGCAGTGGTCCCTGCAACGGCCGTGACCCCTTGTCAAAACCATCACACTTAACAGGAAAGGCATTCAAAGCAGCAGCTAACTTGAAGAAATGAGCAGCGTCTGCAGCTCAAACTGGTTCAGTATCATGGTCAGAACTAGGATTTTAGAGAACAGTCCCAACCACTTAACCAACGTGAGCCGAAGCACAGAGGCACAGGGGAGAGGGATCCTTCCTTCTCTCTTCAGGAGGACCAGCTTCAGGAGGTGTGAGAGGCCATTAAGCGGTACCAGTAACGGTGCCTTCAGAGGAAGGGGCGAGGGTCAGAAAGCGCAAAACGCACCACAACACTAAGTTTTATAATGGGGATTTCCAACACACAGAATAAAGAAACTCGTCCCGAGAGTCAAAAGTCAACAGAAAAAAAGTTAAGTCATGAGAGGTTATTTAGGAAATCTTAAAGTGACAGAGCGGGCAGAGCTCCCACACACGATGGAGCAGAGATGCTGCCTGGCTCAGGGGACAGGTTCAGGAGACAACCCTGGTCACACCACAGGTACTAGCTGTAGGTACGACAGCTTGCAAGGGCTCTGACATGGATCAGAGGCACCAAACACACATGCTACAAAACCACTGTCCCTGCCCAAGACTGTCAACAACCTCAGCTGCTGAAAAGCTGAAAAGTTGAAAAGATGAAAAGCTAACCCTGGTGGAGCTGATAGAGAGAGACATAAATCACTGACGGTAGGGAGCAAATTTACATGAGGATGGCTGCCCTGAAACTGGGACAGTAGGCGGCCAAGATGAAACAACAAACAGAACACAAATGTCATTTTTAGTTTATCAGACCCAGAAAACCTCCAGGGGGATCATTTAGTTGACAGGGAGAGCCGCAGTGGGGATGAGGACACCGCTGAAAACTTACACAAGCAAGCAGATAACTTTTCTTGCACAGGATGCTGAGAAGAGTCCTCAGTATTCAATGTTGTTTAGTCTAAAGTGGGGGAAGGGGGTCTTCTAATGTCACTTTTCCCCATCTCTTCTGGTAGAGCAGAAAGTCAGGTGGGCACAGTGGACTATACCCAGGAATTTGAAGGAATTTGGGAATGGATTGTTGAGATGCAAAGAGAGGTGCTCTCCCAATCAAATCAGCTGCCACTTCCAATTGCCAGAAGGCTGCAAGTGTTGTAAGGAAAAGTTTTTGACGTGTTATGCTAAGGCAGGAGCAGCACATGGCTACCTGACTGTGGGAAAAGGTAATTCCTAGAGAGATCTCCCCATCAGGAATATGGTGTATGAAGAAGCAACAGCTGCTGGGACACGCCTCGCATTTCCCCAAGGCCCCCATGCCAGAAGCAAGTCAAAAGTGAGACACGGTGCACAAGGTAAAGAGCCAGCAGCAGTCAGATACCCATGAAGCAGATGGACAGAAGACAAAGAACAGTCGCACCCCAGGGTGATGGGAGATGGAAAAGGGGTGTCCTGATGAAACCAAGGCATTTCAGCCCTTGGACACCTGATCATCTCTCTGGACCCTCCCAGCTGCTGCATCTTCCCCCTGGATTGACTCAGTCCACTTTGCAGAGCATCCCTCCTGGCTGCTGGACAGGTTGGTGGGTATAAATGGTCCAAAGCCTCCCCCAGCTCAGGCACAAGCAGCTCTCCTCCCCCTGCCCATGCAAATACATAAGCTGACCTAGGTCCCTTTCCAGAAATCACCTCCCCCTGTCTTCAAGCTGCCATTGCCCTCAACACCTCATACACTGGAGGTCTAACCCTGTCCCCCAGCAGGCAGCTTCCAGCCTCATGCTACTGAAATCTAGGCAGCCAGCTGGAAAAGCAGCAAGCCCTCTCCATGCCCTTCTCAGGGCAAACAGTGGCAAAATCACTTTACCCTGCCGGCCAGAGAAGTCAGAGGTTGCTCAAAATTCAGCAGGCTGGCAAGCACCAGGAGGTCAGGTAAGACTCTGTCCTGGCAAATGCATACAGACCTTAGGGAAACAAATGGGGTCTATATCTCGAAGAGCAATAAATGAAGCGGCCCAGCTGACCAATGAGCTGAGTAACTGCGCTGAGGGTTCATTAAGGAAAGCTCTAGCTCCGAATGCAAAAGCACTCATTAAAAAAACAAGAAGCAAACACAAGTGTGAGGTTGCAAAATGGATGGGTGGGAACGTAACAGTAATGTCACCACCTGAGAGAATACCTTGAGCTCCAGTCACCTTCAATAAAAACAGATACAGCTGAAACAACTGGGATGGGCCTAAAGATGGGTGATGAGAAGTCACATGTAAGTGCTCAGACTGGAGAAACTTCGTGCTCAGTTTAGACAGCAGGCAGATACAAGGGAATGCAAGAGAAAGACACAGTACAATCGAGCCGTTCTTTTTATGCTCTTTCATAAAAGGAGAAGTGAGGAAGTTCAAAGGTGACTGAGATTGAAAAGTAACTAATTTAAAAACTCGTAAAAGGAAAAACTCCAGTCACATAGGCTTTAAAATGGTGCTGCTGGGGAAAGTGAGAGAGCTGATCTGAGGAGTCTCGTTTCTTCCTCTCTGCTTTGTTTCTGTAAAGTACCCACCACACCATGCTTTAGCAACCCCAGGCAGAGAAATCCAGCAGCAAAACATTGGGTTTTTTAGCATCACCTTTTAAAGCTCTCTCTTAACCATTCAGACTTTACATCAGACTAAGGGGAGCCCCACAAGGCATAAACGTCCTTTAGTCATGCAAAACTGAAGAACTAAGTGAGGGTATTAAAGTCACTGTGAGGAATCAACTGTGGACCTGCTACAGAGTAGTTAAAGCAGCTCAGCCCGTTTTTCCCTTATTTTTTTAATGACTAAAAAGAACAGCACCTCTCACTTGGATGTGCTGACTTGAATACTGGTGCACATCCTACACACATGGGAGATTTCAGCTGATTACTGCTAAAACAGCTCAGAATCAGAAATGGCTGTGGCAAGGAAGTTAGACACTCCCTCTGTCCCAGCTTCCCCTTGAGTGGGGCTCTTGGTCCATTGTGTCACTTAGCTGGGCCTTGGAGGACAAACATAACTTCCAGCAGGCCAGACTGAAGAACACTTCTCCAGCCCTGGCTTCTCTCCCTCCACACCCCCAAAGCCTCACCAGAAAACAAGGAAGAACCCAAAAATGGATGAAGAACAATGTTGCTGGTCTGTCAAAAAGCATGTTCAAATCATTCCTAAGGGCATCTGCACATCATCACTGGCATGCCAACTTAGACAAACCTATGCTGAACCCTCCTCAGCTTTAGCAAGGCACCTTCAGCAAGCTGTGGAGAAGCCCAGCTATGCAGCCCAGATGGGAGGAACACGAATGGAGATCTTTGACATTTTCCAGCTGGTAATAGTCACACTTATTTTCTTCCCTGACAGCTTTAGCCTATATTTCCAAATAAACTTTGCTACTGAGGAAGTACGAAAGTGCACCAAAACTGTTTCTGAACTGCAGAATCACATACACACACACACAAAACCCCCTGTTGCACAAGTCACAATCTGAAGTCAAAACTTGTCTTCAGCATTTGCAGGGAGTAAGGGGGAGGACAAAAACTCTCTGCAACAAAGGCAACTGAGTGCTGCCAGCTTAACCCAATTTTGACAGCCACAATGTAAAGCTGAAGCAAATTTAATACTGGCACCCTTTGATGCTTTCCCTTGTACTTCGCATGTGTTTGTGAACAAGCACAGAAAGCGCATGGGGAGCAGGAAGGGAGAAGGCAGAGAGAATGTGCATTATCAAAATACCTTGAGAGCAGTTCTTGGAACTGTGCAGCCTGCAAGCCTGTATCAGACACTCATTTCCTGTGAAGTGCACACAGGCCTTTTCATTTCTCCACTGAAGAGGACGAAAATAAGGGGGCAGCTCTATGGTCTCCAAAGGCAACACAAACCCAGCATTTAGTGACTTTACTAAAACTGAATTAACATTTTTATATTACTAAATACCTATCAAACAGAAGCAGATTCCCAGAAGTTTAAAAAGTAGGACTTTCTATACCTCTTGCTTCTAAATCTTGCAATCTTGCACTTGGTCGGGGCAGGGGGGATGGGATGAATTTTGCTCCAGTCATTTTGACCACTCACTAGCACAAAGCCACCAAATCCTGCTATATCAAACACCACTGCACTTTTTAGCATTTTCTTTGAGGGTCTGAGACTGATTTCAGCAAACAGACGAGACAATAAATATCTCACTGAGGCAGAAGGCTACAGGATATGCACAAATGCAAACCAGAAGAGCAGGCAGTAGTGTAGACTGACAGTACAGAAGGGAGTAAGTTGATATCACGCCTGCCTTCTGCCTCTACTTACATGTAATCAAGGATCTAATTAATGCAGCATTTAGCTGCCTTATTTTAAATAAATATATGATGTATGATGTCTCCCAATGACACACACACTTAATACCTTTATTTTGCATAAAGATTTCACCCCTGTATGACACACTCAGCTTTTGTTTGGACCATATACATTCTCATTTACAGAAAGAGATGCAACTCTCCTGGCTTAGGAGCTTTTGGCAAGCACCACTAGCCAAGGTCTGCAGCAACCTGGAATAACAGCTCATGAACATCCCATCTCCCCACAGCTTTATTAATCTAACCACAGTGTCAACCCAATCCAAACCATGTCATATTTAAGTATTAGCATTATCTGTTAATCGCTGACCAAACTGAGGTAGGAGAAACCAGGGGAGAAAAGCCTGTGGGTGGTAGGGGAAGATGGGGGTGGTGAGGAGTTACAGGGAAAGACTCAGAGGAAAGAACGAAACATCCCCAGTGGGGATGGAGAGAAAGAGGAGCAAGGGAGGAAACACAGCTCCAAAGGCACATTTTCTCCTTTGTTTCTCAGCAGTGCAACCACAGGATTAGTGGCAGCAACTAAGAATTTACACCACCCAACTCCAGCTCTATCCTTGCGCAAACCGACCACCAACTTCACAGAAATCCCAGTTGGACTGAGGGCAAGAGGCACTGGCTGCATGTCTGAAGCTGTCATCTGGAAACTGAATTTGGCCTTCTCTGAGCAGGCAGGGCAGGCACAGGGACACCCACCTGGGAGGATGTGCAGAAGCTCAGCCTTTCCCTGGTGCTCCTCTATGCCTGCTTTTCCAATGTGTCGCCTCCCAACTCCACTACAGTTAGGTGATAAGCTGGGCTACTCAAGGACATGCAACATACTAAACCATAACAAGGAGCACAGAAATAACAAAGGCCCAGATTTCAGTCTAGCTCAGGAAAAGATGGAAACCTGTGTGGGAAGTTGGCATCCCAGTAATCCCACGGGTTTGTGCCCAAGAGCCTTCCACTCTGGAGGGGACAAGAATCCCTACTTCAACAACTACATTTTAAATCACATACCCAGCAGAATGGCTCATGAACACAGAAACAAAGCTTGGCTTCATCTGCAGCAACTGGCCACATCTCGTTGTAATTTGATTCAATCAAGACCAACATTATGTGATAATAGAGCCTCAGTCCCACAAACTTCTGTGGACGTGCATAATTTTTAAGCACATGACCCTGCTGTGACTGAATGGGTTATTTGATGTTCACACGGCATCTGCACTGCAGTCCCAATTGTTTGGAGAAAGAAGATATGCCTGCATACCCTCTTCAGGATACAGTCAATAGAGAATGAAGCATCAGGAAACTAGTTATTTCTAATACCAACCCACTTTACAGAGCTGAGCACAGTCAACATGTGACCAAGGCTTTCATTTAAGTTCTCTGAGAGCTGCAAGGACTTGATCTATCAAACAGCACTGTCTGGACCACATAGTCCTAAATAGCAGTTTGCTAACAATACTCTTTGCCCTCAACTTTACAGAACAATGGTCAAGCCACATCCCCCTCCTTCACCCATGCAGGGAAGTAAAAAGCCAGGGACATGAATTTAACATTCTTGAGTTCCTTTCAGTTACCTCCAGGGTTCATCCAGAACCTGTTGCCAAGCTTCTACTGAACAGGAAGGAATACACGAACTAAAAAAAGCTGGGGGGGGGGGAGAGCGATCACAAGAGCAGCACAAGCTGAGGTTTTAGGTGGTAACTATTCCAAAATTCTCAGTAAGAGCATGTGTGTTTGTGGGAAAAAGTGAGTAGCGGATCCTACATGGCTGCGAGCACCATGACTCAGATCGCATCAAGAAGGAGGCTTCAGTGATAACCTTTGCCGACAAGGCTTTTCATGGGCACACAGCACTGATCTTCTGCGAAAAGACAGGTGTGAGGCTGCGCTCTGACTGTGCCACGTCTGGAGGATGGCAAGTTCCTCTGCCTCTCAAGGGCAACCCCAACGGGCACGTATGCTCCGGGTTCACAGTTACCCCGTTTCCCCGTAACGCCTTTGGTTCTGGCAGACAGCTCGCTTTTCCAGCTAAGACTAAGTTTAACACCCTGCACACCACTTCTCCAGTGCTTTACGTGAAGAGTAGAAAGCGGCATGGAGACCAGGTTACCCCCTCCCTGGTCCTGTGCGGCTGCTTCCCCACAGACCCACCCGAGACATTGCATAAATCGCGGGTTTCACTGTAAAACAAGCATCTCCCTTGCCCTGATGCTGTGGAGAACACCCTGACGGCAGGACAAGCCCCAAGCCCGTCCGAGACTCACAGGCTGCTCCCAGCACCCCACAGCCAACCCAGCAAGCCACATGGCTTCCTTCTAGCGCCGACAGAGAGTTGCCAGCACCAAGGATTCTCTCCTGACACCCCCATCACCGGGGAAGGCACCCCCAACCCCAGCACGCTCCTTCTTCCCCCGCCAGCAACAGCCCCAACACCCCCGGTGCCAAACAGCAGCTCCCGCCGTTCTAAGACGCCAAGGGGGGAGTCCGGAGAAAACAGACAGACAGGCAGACAGACGACCCCTCCACCCCCCCCACTCCAAAGGCCGTTTTCGGTTAACGCCGCACAACTTACTCTCGGCACCTCCGCGAGTGCCGGTGCGAGCTAGCGCTCAGTGCCGGAGCCACAGCGGAGCTGCCCGGCCCTACCCCCGCCGCCGCTCTCCCACCCCGAAACGAAACCGAGGCGGCCCCGATCCCCGCCACCCGGCGCCGCCGCGCTCCGCATCTCCCCCCGGCCCCTCAACTCACAAAGGGGCCGGTGCGCGGCTTACCGGGAGGGGGGGTGGCGGCGCGGCTGCCCGCCGGGCCCTCCTCAGCAGCGGGGCGGGCGGGCGCCGCGGTGGCGGCGGCTTGCGGCTCCGGGGAGCGGAGCGGAGCAGAGGGGAGAGGAGCGGAGAGAAGAGGAGGGGAGGAAACCCCCCAAGTGTGTCTTTTCCGAGGAAGGAGCCACGGGGGAGGGGAAGGGGAGGGGTTTCTCCCTCCTCCACCACCACCCCGTCTTTCCACAGAGTGGCTCTTGCGGAGGGGGGGGAATTAAAGAAGAAAAAAGTTTTCCTTTTTCCTTTTTAAAGGAAAGTTAGATGGATTTAAGGAAAGAAAAAATACATAATTAAAACAAAGAGGCTGCGAAAGCCTCTTCGCTGCAGACGGGCGGAGGAGCTCCACCGGGACGGTATCACAGCATCCCGCGGAACCCGGCGGGAAGGCGGCACAGGGCCCCGGCGGCGGCTGAGGGGACCTGGGCTCCACCCCTCCTCCCAGCGCCCCTCTGCTGCCCTCCAACACTGCACCGGAGGTGGGAAGCGGAGGAGAGGGAGTGCAGTGCCCAGAGCTCGGAAGCAGCGGGGAGAGGGGGCTCCGCGCAGGGCTGGGTACTGTGCGCAGGGCGGGGGACTGTGCATGGGCCCGGGGCAGCAGAGCCGGAGAACGAGAGCCCTTCGCAGCGGCGGGAAACGGGAAGGCTGTCCCGGCCTTCACTGCTGGGGTTCTCCCAGCTCCTCTCGGGCACTGCAGGAGTCCCCAGAAGGGCGGTGGGCACCCCCGCAGCACAGCGTGTGCAGCAACGTAAGGCACGCTCGGTGGATCGAATGAAAATGCTGGAAATCACAGGAAAAAAAAGGAAAACACACAAAAATGTTATGATGTAAAATACAAATAGTGCACCACATGGTGCATACCGAGTGAGCAGATGTAAGAGGAGAAAATACAAACTTCGTAATTCAGTGCAAACTGCACAGTTGTTAAAGACCAAGCCTGCATTTAGGCTATGACTTGGTTGCACCATCGAAGCTCTCATTCACCTACATACTTTCTCCAGACCCCGCTGAGGCTGCTGCATGCTTTCTCTGGTGTGTGTGTGTGTGCCAGGTGAATTGCCCTATTGGAAAGCTGCATGCAAACCCCAAACACAGACATGCTCTGCCTGCTGTGTACCAGCCTAGTGATGCAAAGCAGCTGTAACTCCGGGTTGAGCAGCTGACTAAAAGAGCTTTACAGCTGCTTCGCATTGCTAGTGAGCACGAAGCAGTCAGAAACACACCACTGAATCTGATCTGCAGCCTTGCCAGAAGTTCCACTGAGTATTGAGACATTCAACCAAGCATGAAGATGCTGCTGACCACAGAAGAATTTCTGAACTTCCATAAGAGTCTGGGCAAAGCACTTCATGTTTTGGGCTTTTTTTTCAGGGAGGCTTCAGTGGGAGGACCTGCTGCTGGAGCCCTAAATCACAGCAGAGATGAAGTGCTCATCTGTTCCATTTTTGGCTTTTAAGTAGGCTTGTCACACTTTTCTTTGTATTTTTGGATGGCGGCTTCAAAAATATCCTGTGGTTTGCTTCACAGTTGCCTAGTAGGGAGTCCGTTTCCCGCTGTGGGTATTTATAGCATTTATTGGGTGACTTCATAAACTCTACCAGCCACCTTGACTTAACATTATTAAATGGATTAATTTCATTCTGTCTTTTAATCTTCATCTTTGCCTGCAAAAAGTAACAGCCAGCCTTATTGCTCAGAGATTGTGGGTCTCGTTCTTCTCTCTCTCAATCATAGAATGGTTTGGGTTGGAAAGGACCTTAAGAACATCCAGTTTCAACCCCCTGCCATGGGCAGGGACACCTTCCACTACACCGTGTTGCCCAAGGCTCTGGACAGCCTGGCTTTAAACACTGCCAGGGATGGAGCATTTACCATGCCTTTGGGCAACCTATTCCAGTGCCTCACCACCCTAACGGTAAAGAACTTCTTCCTTATATCTAAGCTGAACTTCCCCTGTTTAAGTTTAAACCCATTCCCTTTTGTCCTATTGCTACAGTCCCTGATGAAGAGTCCCTCTCTGGCATTCCTGTAGGTCCCCCTCAGATATTGGAAGGCTACTATTCACTTGAGACTGTGACCTCGCAGCACTCAGAGCTGAAGTGCATTGCAGCTATCCCCTTCAGCAATAAAAGCTGGTCAGACGTATCACAATGGCACCATTGCCCACAGTTTTCCGAAGCTCAGACTTGACTCACAGGGCCCAAAATGTGTTCAGGTTCAAGGTACATCTGAGGTGGCTTCCTTATGGGTGGAAAACACCAGCATGCTGAAGTAGCTTTGTGGCTTGTGACACAAAGCAGGAGATGGCAACCAAACCATGCTCAGCTGCATTTCTTCCCTGCTAGCCTGAAACCAAGCCTGGATGTGTTTTAGCTGAAAAACAAATCCTGCCTCTGAGTTCTCTTAAGAAAAAAGGATACAAGTAAATTCCCTATAACCAAAAGACTCCCCACGCTCTCACCACTGGACAGATGCTTTTTCTCCCAACTGCTTTCAGCATACAGATACCCACCCGAAAGGCTCTGCGTAATGACAATGGGGATGCAGGCAGGCTAATGGCCCTGGCATGAGCAACTTGCTTTGAACACTGCACACGGGTACATCTCTGGAGAAAGCTGGATCCATCCTAAAGACAGGGTTTCTGAGATGCCCAGGATGCTGCAGACAGCGTGGAGAGGAATAGCTCCCAGGAAGAGGCCAGGATTTGTTCTTACAAGTTTTATCCTACCCCCGATTTTTTCCTCTGCTTAAGGGTACATAGACCCTCCCTATCCCTGATACTAAACGTTTGAAAAGCATTAAATGTAAAAGCATTAATTGATAGAGCTGTCGACGGAATGAACCATTTCCGAATAGGTTTGTCTGAAGTCCAGCTGCTGGGGGCAGTAGGTCTGAAGTTATCCTACCTTTGGATCATAGTTCTGCTGTGTGGGATTTCTCTGCTCGTTCTTCAGCAAACCCCAAGTCTTTGGTAAGTTCAAAGATGTAGATATCCAACAGCCCAAGAGGCAGTAACACCCGAACAGCTTTTCTCCTTCTCAGCATGTGAGTTCCTTATGGTCTGCACAAGGTAGAAAGAGCCATGAGCTGCCTATTTGCTGCTGTCAGTTTGGGAGTTGTGGGAAGAAGAAAGGGATTTGGGGGCAGGTCATTGCAAACTGCTAAATAAAGATGATTTTCTGGGAAAGCAAAAGGCATGCATTGACCCAGAGGAAGGGAGAAGGTAATGCAATGAGGGAAAGAACTGAGGTGGAGAGAATGAAGCACTGAAAATCTGCAAAAGAAAGGAAGAGAAGTACAGAGAAGCAAAAGGAGAAGATCATAGAGGGCACGGTGGAGGGAAGATGGGTGATCACCTTAGCTGTGTCAGTACTGCTTTGCCCTTCAGCCAGCAAACCTGTGAGTGGAAGTTCAGCTGGGGTTGGAGCATCACCTCCAGATAATGAGTGACTCCAGATGATTATTCAGGGGCTCAGTGCCTTATTGGCCCCCCAGGCAGACCGAAACGTGTTGTCACCCACTGGTGTGCACACCGGTTTTGGGATGGGATTTGAGTGGGAAATGAAACTGCCCTGGACAGGGAGGGATCAGAGTGGCTCAGGCATAAGCTGGGGGATTCCTGACACGTGATCAAATGGGAAGGAAAGGGAGAAAAGAAAGCATGGGGCAGGCCTGGGTACCTGGCATGAGAGGTGATGCAGGCAGTGGTGGAGATTTGGTACAGAGAGAAGGCTGGAAGGATGTTTGGGAGGTGGGTAGGAAATGACTGCCATGATCTCCTGGTGTGCTGTGAGTCCAGCCTGCAAACAGCACCAAATGTACAACCTTTGACTGCATACAGTCTTAGGTGGTTTTTCTCTTTTGACCCTTCCTCCCCTTTCTAGATGGCTCCTCTCATAACTTCTTAGAAGCTTCCTTTTAGGAGATGCTGACAGCAAAACATTAAGAAGAATTAAAAAAACAAAACAAAACCAACAACCAAACCAACAACACCACAAAAGGAGAAAGCCAGGAGGACAAAACCAACATACAAAAATCCCCCAGCCCCCTTCCTCTGCTGCCCCCAGGAAAAACAGCCCAAAACAACAAACAAAACCACCTTTCTGTGGTTTAGAGTGAGCAGAGGTTGTATTACATCAACTCTCCTGAGAAAAGTTAGCACAAGTAGTGGCCCCACTGCGTGAAGTGGTGGCCAGGCCCCTCCTTCCCCTCCAAGAGCAGGGCTTTTCTCAGTATTGAAGAGAAACTGCTTTCCAGGAAATCGAAGGTACAGGGGCTGCCCAGAGCAGTGTCTTAGAGCTGCTGCAGGAGCTGTGCACTGCTGCTTTCAGGTTGCCAACCTCTGGCACAAAGCTGCTGCACCCCTGTACCGAGCGATGCTGCATGTGGTGGAGGGATGGAGGGTGGGGAGCCACAGCCATGACTGTGCCATGGGCAGTGGGCACCCCACACATGACTGTCGATGCATCTGCATTCCAGTCTGCAACAACCCTCTGCTGTTGTGGCTTCCCTCCGCAGCTGTGGTGGGCACCACCGTGCTCATGTGCTTCAGCCTGTGCCACCAGCCCAGCACCAGGCTCCTGTATCCTCCTCAGCTGGGCCTGAGCCTTATGGAGCAGTGGGGAACATTGCCCATTCTCCTGGTGCCAATGGGCAATGTGCAGCTCAATGTGCCTGCAGGCAGCAGGGCTGGAGGGGAAGCTGGGTAGCTGAGTGAGCCGGCACACTGCTGAGCCTGGGCACAGCAGTTGCCATCAGGAGGTTGGGCTTCAGAGGGTGCAGTGGCCCGGAGCTGAGCTGCAGCGAACAGCAGTTGCAATGCTGGGCAGAGACAGCCCAGTGGGATAGTGGGATGCTTTGCTGGTGGCTGTTCAGGCTGCTCTTTCAAGGATGGAGCTTTCCTGTGCCAAGAAGGGCAGGTGGGCACAACCGTCTCCTTTCCCTACAATCACATACATAGGCCCAAAAAGCCCGATCTTCTCCTTCAGGTTTTTATAACATGCACAGTTATTTCTGTGAGAACACAAGTCTAGCAATTCCTTGAATGTTTATTATTGTCAAACTCCAAAAAACAGAGGAGGGGAAAAAAGGGAGGGCAGTTCTCACTCGTCAATGCAGTTATGGCTCTGTACATCCCCCTGGTTCATTTGAGGGAGGAAGACCCAGCAATCAGTGACCTTCTAGGTTTTCAAAGAAAGCACCAGGCTGCATAGCCTGGAAGGTATTTAGGTCAGATGTAAGCAGCTGTAGAGAAAACAAACAGCCTTTTATAACCCTATTGCAAACCATTCCCTCGCCTCTGAATCTGGCCTATATGTCAAACACCCCAGAGCAATAACAGAGGAAATGAGGGAGGCACCAGCCGTCTGCAGCAATGGACTCAGGTGTGAGCTCCCTGGGCTCTGTGGCCCCATGAATCTGTGACCACCTCTGACAACTCCTCCCAACGTTGCTGCCCACCAAACAAGGAGGGAGGTACTCACTAAGATTTCATTGTGAGCCAGAGGCTTACTGTTTCTCCATGTTATCCCACATTTTCAGGACAAGTTCCTGGAGTCCAAAAGTGATGGACCTTACATGGAGCCTTCTGCTCAGAATCCTTTGCCTGGAACATGTAGCCTCAGCCCTGCCCATCTTTCCCGGATTTGTTGCCCCACACTGAGATGGGAAGTGATGCTGAACCCCAGTCACAGGACACAGGCACTGAGTTCTGACCTGTGCCCACCTGCTTCAGGGTTATCTCCAAATAAACAAAAACAGCCACAGAGGAGTACAGGGAGTGATCCAAGACACTGACCCCATAACAGAAAGCTCCTGAGTCACTGCTGGACCTAGAAGCAGGGGCTACCTCAGCTGAGGAAGCTGAGCCTCTATAATGAAGAAAAGCAACATAGAAGGCAGGAAGGGAGTATAAACATGGGTTGTAATTTTCAGAGCAGTTCTAGCAGAAGTACTGCAGGCTGGTACCATCTGACGGCAGTGTCTGTTGCAGTAGACTGATTTCCAGACGGGCCTGCTTTCCAGATGATCACAGGACAAAGGACTCTGTCACATTAATCACTGTTGTTTTGTTAAACATCCCATCTTAGTTCAAAAACTGCCAATGGTTGGGAAGCTGCCACCACCCTAAGTAAACTGCTCAAGTATTCAACTACTTTTTCCATTATAAAATGTATACCTCAGCTCCAGACTGTTTTTTCTTGTACCATTGTTAGGCAGCACAGCAATTAGAGGAGCAAAAATTTAATCCTCCATAGGCATTCTTAGGCTTTGATCGTATCAGACCTAAGTGCTCCTCCCCCATAAGATGTCTTCCAACCCCTTATCAGGCCTGAAAGCTCTCGCAGGAAGCGTCTCCAACTTGTTAACTTCCTCCTTGTATCATAGATGTCAAAACTGGGAATTCTTTTACACCAGTAATCACATCCATGGAATTAGCAGACACAATATAATTCCTGCAATGTAACCTCATTACACCTGCTCTATATTCCCTGCTTATACATCTGAGGATAGAATTAGCCTTTCTGACTGCAGTGTTGCACTGGGAGCTCACACTCAGCTGCTCCTACACCATGAATCAAGCCTTTGCCAGAGTCACTTCTTCCACAAACAGAGCTGCCAGACCTGAAGAGTGGCCTGCGCTGAGTAACTCAACCATTGGGCTGTTCTAAAAACACACATTATAGTGTAGTCATGCTTCATATTAAGGTTTACTTGGAATTTTATGAAGGGTTAATAAATAATTTCTACAAGTGGTAATTCATGTTAGAGAAATGTGTAGTATGTGTTGAGGAGGGCTATAAGCACACCAGTAGAAAGTCCTATAGACAGCTAGAAGCTATCTGTTGGATTGATAATAGATGACAAGTAAATACCTATTTATTAAAACAGCTATTAATTATTTGTTAACCTTTTGTAAACTGAACCTTAATATAATGATAGGCTGAGAAAATTGGGGCTGTTCAGCCTGGAGAAGAGAAGGCTGCGTGGAGACCTCATAGCAGCCTTCCAATACCTGAAGGGGGCCTATAGGGATGCTGGGGAGGGACTCTTCATTAGGGACTGTGGTGAGAGGACAAGGGGTAATGGGTTCAAACTTAAACAGGGGAAGTTTAGATTGGATCTGAGGAAGAAATTCTTTACTGTAAGGGTGGTGAGGCCCTGGAATGGGTTGCCCAAAGAAGTTGTGAATGCCCCATCGCTGGCGGTGTTCAAGTCCGGGTTGGACATAGCCTTGGATGGCATGGTTTAGTGGGAGGTGTCCCTGCCCACGGCAGGGGGGTTGGAACTCGATGATCTTAAGGTCCTTTCCAACCCTAACTATTCTATGATTCTATGATTATGCTTGTACCAACTTTAACATTTTGACACTTGCTAACTAGTCAATTTTTAGTCCAATTACCACAAAATGTGTTAATTGGGTAAAATTCCAGTTTCTTAAAAATCAAAACACAGTGTAAGACTGTATCAATTTCCTTGCTGGAGCCCTATTATGTCAACAGCTTTTACATTTATCAGCCAAATCCATAAACCAAACCTATAACTTACATCCCCAAAAGTTCCCAAGCAGCTTTATGGATTATTTTCCATAAACTCATGAGACTTCACATTAACTAGAACTCTTCCCTTGTTTTTCAATGATCTTTGTATGTTCCATTTTCTTATTCTGAGGGCAATAAGGAGCTCATAGGCCTGTAATTACAAATATCAGATTACTCCTGGCTTTTGCTATTATTTTCTCCCAGCCTATGGGAGATCTGCCAGATTTTCCGAGTGAAGGAAGGTTAAGTCTAGAAAAAAGCTGGAGAGAAACTCCTCTTTCCATGTTTCTTCATACATTAAAACAGTAGTTAGCCTCAGGGTATGCATGAGTTTTGTAGAGACCTGGAGAGTAGCTCACCTCACTAGTTAACCAAACCAGGCCCAGGGGATGGGCACCAGCAGAGACTCCTGAATCTGTCCCAAATACAAAAGACTTTCTGATGAAGAAGGAAATGGAAAGCTGAGACAGGAAAGAGTTTATTTGTATGATGGGTGCTCATATATAATTTATACGCAATAAATGTTTCTAGCTATTTCATTAGTTGCAAATAAAGTGATACAAATGTGCACCACTTGGAGCTGATGCATGGTGTGTGCCTGGGGCTGCTTCCAGCTGAACGGTGGTGGTTCACGTGGGGATGATTTAACACTCCAGCAGCCCTACGCCAGCTACGTTACAGCTGAAACCAGGACACTCTACTATCCAAATTCTGCTGCATGTTAATCCCTGGGGCAGATGCACACCACTTTTTCAACCACTCATAGCTTGGCTTATTAACTTAACTTAAACAGATTTCCATTTAAACTATCACATTGGCCCCAGACTATGGTGGGTAAAGAGCCAGCATCTATTTGTCTCTCACGGATTCTGCAGGGCTGGAGAGCTCTGGGACAAGGAGCACAACAGACACGTGCCTGGAGCAAGGGGAGAGAAACCAACTTAAATCATCACAGCATTTTTTTATCTTAATATGTCAGCTGCTTTTTCAGTCACCAGAAACTCATTCACATGAATGAAATTCAACACAAAATTAGGGAAAACCCAAGGAAAAGCACACCACACGAGGTGCCTTAATGGGTCTGCCTCTGTCAAACAGAGCCCAGGGGTGGCAGGACTTTCATGTACTACCTCAACTCTTCCCACATGGGCAGCTCATTTAAACCCTGGGATCATCTCCAAAGCAAGCAAAGTTTGTGGACAGAGCTCAAGGGAGGGAGATCCCCACTGAGAAATGTCCACAGGGTGCAGAT
Source organism: Amazona ochrocephala (assembly GCA_039720435.1). Lineage (NCBI taxonomy): Eukaryota > Metazoa > Chordata > Aves > Psittaciformes > Psittacidae > Amazona > Amazona ochrocephala. The sequence continues at coordinate 82,785,948 of CM077880.1, forward strand.
CTGTGGTTCAGCCCCTCATTGAGGCCTCTCATTTCATAAGTTCCGTTCTCCTTCCAGAACAAGTCACGTTAGCAGATAAGGTCTTCTCCTCCACAACCTTGTGCAGAAGGGAGGGATGAGAAGGCAGCTTTCCTCAGGCAGAGGGATACCAAGCAGTGTACGCGACAAAGTGCAGAAGACTCATTAGGGAACCATGCACTGGGGAGGTAGGGGCTTAGCTGTAGTCATTAAGTGTCTCTCTGTTCCCCCTGACCCCACTGTGTGCCCAAGCAGTGCCTGCACCCAACACCAACAGCTCTGCACTTACTAGATTTTGCCCCTCTCCTTGCAGGGATCCTTGCCCTGCTCTGGGCTGCTGAAGCAGAGAGCATCTGGTCCTTGTCACAGAGGAAGAACTGTTGTGTGGGCCCTGGCAGCACCCCAGTCTTGCTTGCTCCCCACAAACCCACAGCCTGGGAGCCAGCATGCTGGGGCTGGTTACACGATAAATGTTGTCCTGTGACCACTTTTATGTTCCTGTCCACTACAGATTGCAGCATATGCTCACAATGTGGGGCTTTATACAGAGGTATATCGTGTATATATCCTCTGAAAGAAAGCAACTAAGCTAGCTATAGCATGCTTTTTTACTTGTATAACTACAGAAGAGAGTTAGGGGTACAGGGGTATTACTAATAAATCACTATATTATCAATATGTCAGTACTTCAGTGCTTGAATCCAACCAGCTATGGGGAATTTGTCCCTTGGTAGCAATCAATCTGCGGTACTTAAAGTTTCCTCACCAGATCTTCAGCTAGCATAAACTGATCAACGCTGTTCCAAGTCAGCGGAGCATAACAGCTCTGCACGTCCCACTGTTCACCCTTACAGGTCTCTTTCTCCTTGGCAAGGACATAGAGGTTAAATTATCCTTTGCTAAGCACACAGGATATGTCAAACTAACTCCCTCCCAGTTCTTTATGCATACCAGCCTTTCTTACCACCAGCCCAGCCAACATCCCAGCACCCTTCCAGGTGGAGCCTAATTTGGTCCTCCACAGGCAGCAATTCCATTGCAGTAGCCTGTGACACTTCTTAGAAGCAGATGCAGCAGAATGAATTCTGTGAGACATCCAAGTTTCTCCATGCACCATGCAGAGGGCTCTCCTCCTGAGGGGTAGTTTGCCAAGCAGTAGCAGGGGAGATATGCAGTCTTATAAGAGGCTGGGCTGCTGTTTCAGAGGGATAAGTAACATTACACCGGAGAAAATAGGAAGGATCTGGAGAAGATCTCAGCCATCTGGCTTTGGCCAACAAGATAGCAATCCTGCTGCTGAGGGAGGGGCCAGGGCTACATCTTAGTGCAACATTCCCCACTTGCAGCTCTATCCCACGTCACCAATTGCTAGGATTTCTGTGAGGAATTTTTCCTTTCCCATGAGGTGCCTGCTGATGCAGCCTCCTACCAGAAGTGACTTGGGATGCAGCTCACAGAAGTCCAAATTTCCTGAAGAAAGCACCATTCCCACCTAAGCCCCAGAGGTCATCTCTGTGACTCAAAGCAGAGAACCCAGATCCTACTGGCTGCTAGAGGGGGGCAGAGGGCCCAAGATGGTGGGGAAGAGAGTCCAAGACCTGTGAGTGGTGATGCACATACCAGCATTCACAGCAGGATCCCAGGATTACTTCAAACAGGCTTGTGCCCAAAACGTGGTACTGAGTAGAGGCTGGAGCTGCCACGTAAACAACTTTGGTGACTAGCACCAACCTACAAGCTCTGTTGAGAGCGCTTAGCTCTCAAGTTAATGAGCTTTCTGGGACTAGCTGTCAGCACAGAGAATGTTGCCTGTGGGTACAAGTTCTCTGAAGTCAAGCTCCCTGTGCCACAGGGACGTGGGGCAGCCAAAGCCTGGGACTCTGAAGGGGATACCATGTGCTGTGATGTGCTTGCATGGCTAGCTGGACAATGCCACCACCTTTGAAAGGCTCATTCCACTGATCCCCAGAAGTGGATCTGGCTCAGGCGGATGGGCTGTGAGTCACGTTTCAGGTCTGCACACCGATTCTCTCTCCTTTTCAGATTGCAGTTAAATGGCAATCAACTTTCCAGGCCATTGCCTGTTGTCTCACCAAGGACAGAGGTTTCCTCAAAGGGTCCACATCACCGCTGCTCCTGACACAGGGTGCTCTTCCTCTAGAGGTATACCACAGACAGAAGAATCACAAGCCTAGCAGCCACTGCTAACAATTATGCTGCTTTCTGGTGACTTGTTGTGAAAAAGTCCCAGCAATTCACAGGAAGGCCCTGGCCTACATTAGCAGCAGCAGCAGCAGTGATTGATTATTGAGTGCATTTTACAAATCTCTTCTGCCAAGCTGTCCCTTGCTTTTCACCTGTTGTAATCAGACACACATCTCTGACAGCTCTAGGAAAGATGCTGGAGATGGTACTGAGGCCTCTCTCCCTCTGCATGCCTCCCCACCACTTACAGTCTGCTTTCCTGTTCCTCCTCCAAGGAGGCTATGAAAAAGCAATGCACTGGATTTTCCAAACCTATAAGGTTCTGATTTCCTTCTAATGGCTCACTTGGAGGGGAGGCTGAGCTCCAGAGCTCTCATTTGTTCTCAGTGATGGGTCCTCAAGGTTACCTTTCAACTTCTGGGGTGCAGAGCCTATTTTGCCAGGGTAAGATTGAGGTAGGCAGGAGAAGCAGGGCTGTAAGCTTCTACACTGGTTTCTTTCGAGCTTCGCAAGCTGTTCTGAAAATATATGGTGTAATTTAGGAGACTGATGTGCTGAACTGAGCAGAGAGTTTTCAATTACCAATATAAAAATGACTCCCTAAGAACAGACATTCATTTTGCTCTCTCCAACTGTTCCAGCAAGACATCCCACTAGTCACAGCACGGTTTGACTTTGCTTCATTTGACAGCAGAGTCCTTGACTGAAGGGGAACAGTTGTGGTCTGTGTTAGGCCTTGTTGACTGACTGCTGGAAGGAACGCATGGCACCAGCAAGTAGTATTCCCAGCCATACTCAGGCATTGACCTTCTTGAAGCCTGCTCTAATGAAGAAAACTGTGGAAACCTCCCCAGCTGAGGGGGGTCTGGTTTTGAAGAAGAGGAGTACAGCAGCTAAGGAAGGCAGTGCTGTCTGCTGTTTATCTGCCGCAGCTTGGCCCTGCGGTACTCAGTTCACTGTGATGGGTCACAGCACGGGAGAGTGACCCTTATCCCTGGAGCAACACGATTCCAGCAAGCATTAAGAGTTCAGAAGAATTTCTCTATCAGAGAGCAATGGGAGCTCAGCACTGGTGTCAAGCACTGAGCCTGTTTGATGTTGCTACAATGCTCCTGGGTCACAGTTAAAACATCTCACGCTGTGTTGCTGCAGTACAGGCAGTTTCCATAGTCAGTAACACATCTGCTGGAGGTAGCCAAGGATGCAGCCATACTTCCATGACAGTGACTTCTCATAGGTCCCTATCGTGCCCAATAAGTATGTTGATGGCAACTGCAGACCCCACAGACATCATTAACTCCTTGTTACGCTTACTAAGCCCCATCCAAACACAGGGCATTGGCTACCTTCCACAGCATCTCCCTGCCCTGGGCACCCAAAAGGAGAGCTTTCAGGAGCTGGGTCAGGCCAGAGGCTCCAGGACCAGCTGGAGACTGCCCTGGTTCCAGCTGTTCAGCCAGGTAAGAGGTTTCTGTGCCTGGAGGAGACGGCAGGCAGGGTTGGTGCGACTGGAGCAACAGCTGGGTCAGGAGGAAAACAAGGAATGATGCTGTGGAGGGTTGAGGGTTTGCCAGGATGTCCCCTTGCTGCAGGGCCATGGGTGGGGAGCGGTGGGGTACCGGGAACCGCTCCCCGCGCAGGGGAGGCCGCGTTTTCAGGCCCTCACCCACTGCCCCGCAGGACCCCCGGAGCCATGAGGCTGACAGACGACAAAGATGGCGACACTCCCACCTCCCTGCCTCTCTTGGGCCGCGGCCGCCCCGGGACGGCGGAGTGGCAGGAGGCGGGGAGCAGGGCGGTGCAGCCGGCCCGGCCCGCCCTGCCGCCGGGCTGCCTCCTCCAGCCACGGCCTTGCTCTGCCGTTCTGGCCGGACAGAGTGGTAGGAGGGGGCTGGGGCGTAGCGTGCGGGCTCGGGGAGCGGAGCCGGGGTGGCCGCCAGCAGCCGCGGCGCTCCGGGGACCGCTCTCGGCGCCAGGGGGGGGTCCGTCCCCGGGGCCGGGACCAGGACCGGCTGCCCCAGGGCGCCCTGAGGCGAAGGAGCGGGTGTAGCGGCTCTTCCTGCCCGCCGGGGGACCCTAGGGCTGCAGCCCCGCTGGGCTCAGGCAGGGCGGGCCTGGGGAGGGCAGTTGGGCACTGCCAGGAGCCCAGGGTCTCAGGCACGTCTGTGAGTAAGGGGCAGGTCCATGGTCACACCAGGAAGTCAGCCCATGGTTGTCAGGATCAGGCCGGCCAAGGGTGAGACAGCCCCGTGATCAGCAGGCACGGCCATGATTCTTGGAGCTTCACCTTTGCCACTGGAGACCATCACTACTGGGCTGCTCCTGGGCTGAGCTTGAACAGACTCATGGGCACGAGGGAAAGATGTAGGGGAGTCGCTATGTGTAGCTGACTGGGGCCATTGGAGCCTGTAAGTGGTCTCAGAGTTCTGACAGCAGCCTTCTCTCTCAGCCCATCGCCTTTGTCTTCACACTGTACAGAAATATGGGCTCAGGAGGGGCTTGCTGTAGTGTGATTTAATTGCTGTCAGGTCTCAAGAGGCTATTTAAGGGAATAGAGACCTGAGACAAGTCACTGGGAAGGCAATATGGCATGAGAGACCTTGGGGGTAGCTGCTTATGAGGCACCCTGGAGGTCAGATGGGCTTGGGGGTGAAGGGGAGATACTCAGACCACCCCTGGAAGATCCCCGAGGCAGGGTAGTACTGGGGGGTTCACTCAGGAGCCTGGGGTTGAGTAAAGGTCAGATGTTAGCACCGTAATTACCAGGCAGATGGGAGGGATGAGACAAGTTTGAGGTCGAGCAGGTGTCTAGCCCGTTGTGGACTTGTATCCCATGCCAGGGTGCAGGAGGGTGGCAGCAGTGACCACGGCAGTGCTCTCTCGAAGGTGCCGACTGGTGGTATGAAAGAGGAGAAGCACAAGGTGAAAGAGGAATGTAGTACTGGAAGCAGCATCCTTATTCCTGAAATTGTCTTTTTAGTCCAGGACAGGTGCCTGGCTGACTGCAGCTAGCTGGGGGAATTGTGCATGGTTCCCTCTTGCCAGGTCTCCTGTGTCTTCTGTTCGGCTGGCAGCTGCTGCAGAGACAGAGAGGAGGCTTTTTTCCTCCTGTGTAGGGAAAGCTTGTTTCTTCCTAGGAGCATCGCTAGGACGTGCTGGGAAGAGGATTCCCCAAACAGGCAGGCAGGGATGGCATCTTGGGATGTTGAATGGAGAGCTATAAATCAGCAAGCTGCTAATTAAGACCACAGGAGGCTGGTGAGTTACTAAAGACCTGTATTACTCTTTTCAGAGCTCTGGGCCATTAACAAGATCCCTGGGACCTACTCAGAGCACGTGGCTCTCTCCAGGGACACACCTGTGAGCACTCTATTTTGGGCATGTTTTCAGAGGTGAAGTTCCCTGTGCCCTGGGGCCATCTGGCAGCCAAGGCCTGGGGATCATCAGAGGGACACCCTGTGCTGTGCTTGCATGGCTGGCTGGACAATGCCAACACCTTTGACAAGCTCATTCCACTGCTCCCCAGAGGTAGGTCTGGCTCAGCAGAATGGTTCTTATTGTGTTGCAGGGCTGCATATCTGATACATTCTCCCTTTCAGATTGCTATTATGTGGCAATGGATTTTTCTGGCCACGGCTTGTCATCCCATCGACCTGCAGGCTGCCCTTACCATTTTCTGGATTACGTGAGTGATGTGCGCCGGGTGGCAGCAGGTGAGCAGCTGAAGGGCCCCTTGAGAGGCTGTTTGTGCAGAACGTGCTACATTGCTCCTTAGGACAAGCAGAGAGCGTTTGCTGCCAGGAGAGGGGTTGGTTGGTTCCCTCTGCTTCTCCCCATCCTGATATAAGCTGGTGCTTTGTGACCACAGGCTGAATAAACAGTCCCTTTCTCACTATTTTGTGAGAGGAAGAAACAGTAAGAAGCAAATGTTTCTATACTAAAAAGCAGTAGTAGCAAAGTGGTGAATGCAACTAAATAGTTTTGCCAGACTGGCTTTTTGTAGTCAGTCAGTGACCTCTAACCAGTGTTAGGTGTAAGCTGGAGACTCTTCTGGTTCTCCCTGATGGCAGCTGGCTGCTAGCATTAGTATCATACAAAGAAATCTGACAGCCAAAGTGTATTGGGCTCCTAATAACTCCTGATCTAACTGTCCACCTGTATGCCGAGGTTGTGGCACGTGCAATTTTGCATCCATCCCTCATTCAGTATACAAAGAGCCTCTGGAAGTTCTTCAACGGTGCCAGAGGGTAAAACACATCTTTCAGTGAGGTGCATTTCAGATGATGCAGCGCTGATGAAGCAGTGTTTTCCCATAAGCCTCTCGGGGTTCTCTAAAAATGAACTGGAACCTGGTGTGCTAAATGATGCAGAGAGCTTTCACTTGGGATGATCATAATTCCCTCAAGGCAGCAGATCTGGCTCTGTGTCCTCATGGCTTTTGTGGAATGCCCTGCAGCAGGATGCTCTGTCAAGGTCTCTCTCTTTGGCAGATGCTGCCCAGTTAGACTCCTTTCCTTCCTGCCAGTCCCGTGTCTGGCAATGAATGGGAATTTGCTGTAGTTTGTTTGCCATATAGAAAGAGATTGAGAGCTGCGTGACTTAACTACTAAGGAAATGAGGTGGTGGAAGCTCTCTTTCTTTAAAACTGGCCTACTTAGCCACCTCATTTCAGGATTAGGAAGCAAATTAAGTAGTGAAAAAGCCCTCCTGTGAGAAGGGGCCTGTGTTGGTGGAGAAGCTTCAAGACGCTGCTGCTTTCGTTACTAATGCAGCTCTGTTTTTGTCTGTTGCCACTTAGCGTTGCAGTGGAGAAGGTTCACCCTGATGGGTCACAGTATGGGTAAGTGGCTCTTGTCCTTGTAAGCTGTGAGATTCATGGAAATAGGAGTAGGTAATTAACTTACAAGACATACCACTAGGAGCTGGGTTGGAATATTTATTATATGGTGTCAAATACCAGGTTGCTGCTTGAGTGATTCAGAAATCTGTGTCCTTGTTTGAAATGCCTCTGCTTTCAGGACCCTGTAGTACAAACAGTGGTCAGATTTGCTGTGGACCTGTCTCCAGCCCCAGGAGGGAGCAGCAGTGTGCAAAGAGGGGTGATCTGTGGCAGGAGAATTCACAGCAGGCCTTCCTGCCTGGTTCCCACAAGGCCACAAAGCCTGGGGAGAGCAGGGCCCTTCTTGGTGGTTCATGGAGCTTGCTAAAGGGAACCAGACTCCAAGCTCTATCCCTTTATTGCTTGGGTTTTGCCACGATTTGGGTTTTGCTCCGCAGGTCTGTGCTGGCTACAGCTCACAGAACCTGCACACCATAGTGTGCAACTAGTAACTCCTCCTTGGCCTTTGCTGCCTGAGAGGAAGATGGGTATGTCACAGGACAAGAGTCCAGTTGGCCAATAGCCCTGCTCTCTGCCTGCCACTCTAGCTGGAGCTTTGTTCATTGGTACTAAGTGCATTTCTGCTTCTAAGGCAGCTCCTGCTGTGTGTGAAGGGAGTTTCTGTTACCAGGGGTGTGTGGTGTGTGTGTGTGTCCTGGGTGTAACAGAGGACTTTTCTCTCCTTTGCAGGTGGAGCTGTGGCAGGAATGGTGAGTAAAGCATCCTTTCTTCATGGGATTTGTGATTTCTGCAGCTGGAACAACAAATAGGATGGAATTGATGGGATGAACTCTGTTGGACTTGGATTACAGGGGAGGAGAGGCCCTTCCCTGACTCCCTCTCCAGTGCAGCGGGATGAAGACATCCCTCAACACTCAGCTTTTCTCTCGTATTGTTTCATGTCTCCTCAGTTCTGTTTCCTTTATCCTGAGATGGTGGACAAGCTGATCCTGCTGGAAAACCTTGGCTTTCTGCTAGCACCAGAGGTTAGATTTCACATGTACTTCCTCTCACTTTTTAAAAAAGTAGACGTTTGGGGTTTTTTTCTTTCTTTCATTTGCTCAGAGAAAGCACTGATGTGACCAGTTCCTGACACATCACACAAGTCTCGGTGCTCTTCCTTTTGGCAGGCACAGATCTGCTCCTTGTTGCATGGACCGAGGTCTCTGTGGAGGGTGGCCCTTGGGGGACACTTGGTAGTGCTCCACATCGTACAGTCCCTTAGCACTGAAAATCACTTGTCTTTGCCATACCCTTGTGCAAAGGGAACTGGAACCTCTGTCCAAACAACTGCCAGCTGTCCTTTTGCCAATAGCTTGTTGGTGATCTGGGTAGATTTCTTTTTCTGTTCCTGGCAGGATGTAAAGCTGCATTCCCAACCTGACCTCATTGCTACCAGATGCTGGGCTTTGGTTGGCAGAAGTGGGACAGAGGCCCAGGGTCAAAGAGACAAAAGATAACAGATTTCCCTTGTTCTTTTGGACAGTTGTCCTCAACTCAAAAGTGAGGCAGGAAGGGGTAGAAAAGATTACAAGGGTAAAAAGTAAGTTCTTTACAGCCATGCTTAGCTTTCCATTCCTGCCTTGCGTTTTAAGTATTGCTGTTCCTTTTCCCCCAGAAATGGACATTTTTAATATGATGTCCATAACTGGTACGAGTTCTGAGGGATGTTGAAGGGTGACATGCCCTTTTCTACCCTTTGATAAGGGGTAAAATGATTCAGAAGTGGGGGGTTATTTCTGTGCCCTGTCTCTTTGTTTCAGGACACTGAGGCGTGGCTGGAATCAAAGCGATTGGTGATCGACAGATTGCTGAGTCTAGAGGCAAAGCAGCAAACTCCCAGAGCACGGAGCCCTGAAGCAGCATTGCAGAGGTCGGTTCCCATTTGTCCTCTTCATTTGCTGCCTGGCCTCACCTTGGACAGAGTTACAGCTGTGTGAATGAGAAAGGGAAACTGTCTCTGCACTTCCTCTTTCAAGGCCTCCTGGAATCTCACCAAGACCTTTTGCTTCTGCTGCTTCTTCCTGCTCTTTTCTGAAGCAGCCTGAGAGCTCGCTGTCACCTTGTCATGCCATTTTCGCTTCGCTTCCTCCCTTTTCCAGAAGCACAATTTCTCTGCCATGTCTCCCTCAGGCTCTTAGAAGCAAACAGACATCTGACAGCAGAGGGTGGGGCAATCCTACTGCAGCGAGGAGCAACTGAGACACCCACTGGTAAGGGGCTGCATGGAGACAGGGTTCATCCCAGTGCTGGGCCAGCCCTGGGTGTGGGATGGGAGCAGTGCCAACAGCCATTGTCTTCCACAGGGTACAGGGTGCCCTAACTACAATTTCATACAGCCTGAATGCGAGCAATTAAGTCTGGAGGCAGAGCTCTCCATTCCCAGCAACTGAGTTTGGTGCTTGAGTCCTGGAACACCAAACGAAAGGAAATTAAGAAAGGAGAAATCTGAATTAATCCTAATCCTCCTGTCTCTGAAAATCTTGGGCAGACCCCAAAGGGGAGGAGAAACAGAACAGCTCCTGCTCCTGTGAGACATGAAAACCTTGTTTTTTCATTCCAGGGCTGGTGTATAACAGAGACATGAGAGTCCGTACGGTGAGCATTGCTCTTCTGACATGCCCCCTGCTGCTTCTGAGTTCTGAGCTTATAGAAAACTCAGCTGTAGTGGAGGTCCACTCCCTGCTTCCGCTCAGCTGGTTACTTTCTGCGTCTCCAATTCCTGCCTCTCTTTTAAATGCTGCTGTTAAAAGAGCCTCAAACATTGACTCAGCTTACAGTCACTGGAAAATGTTACTAATTTTTTTTTCCTAGCAGTTCCTCTGCCCCAGGGCCTCACAGCCACATTTTCCTGCTGTTATAACTCTTCAGGCAGCAGCTGGATGGATGCTTTCTGTCAGCTTGTCAGGTCACCTGTATAAGAAGGGGAGAGTGTGGAGCAAAGTCCACATGTTTGATGTTTTGATAGCTTTGTGCTGCTTTTGAGCAAGCAGGGCCTCCTCTACCTGTGCCATTGCCAGGGTATGAAAGCCAGAGTAGTGTACTGTCTCCTTTTTAGTAAAGGGATTTTTAAAGCTTTTCTCTGGTATGAGATCATTCCCATATGTGCTGCATCCCAGCAGGCAGCATTGCTGGCAGCCCTGAAATGCAGCTGGACAGAAGGAGCCTTTGGAGAGCCAGCTAGTCTTGTGTGCGGCCTGGCTGCCTGTCATGTCCCAGCATAGCAGCTTTGGGGCCGCAGCCACTTCTGCCTAAAGGGCTACTAGTGCAGCAGGGGTTGGGTACACTCTCTGTCCCCAGCTGCTGTCCCTGACTTTTGCTGCTGTCCCTGTCTTTGCACCTGCAGCAGAGTCGAGAGTCCTTCACAGTGGAGCAGTGTGTGAAGCTCCTGCAGAAGATCCAGGACCGTGTGCTTATCATTGTGTGAGTGAGGCACAAGCCAAGCCAACCCTTGCTGCCTCCCTGCAGCCCTGGGTGGAGGGAGTAAAGGTTAGAAAGGAGTCCTCAGGCAACCCCTCCTCTGCAGCAGCCACCCAGACCTTTGGGCCAGTTGGCACAACAGCACAGCCTCAAATGTGAGAAGCATTTCTCAGTTCCTTACCACTGCCCCAGGCTGGGCAGGCTCCTTGAGCAGTCAGAGAGCAGCTGGAACATCCTCCTTCCAGCTTCGGCTGTGCTTGCAGGCTGGGCCTCCCTGGTGCAAGGCTGACTGAGGAAATGCCAGTCCTGCCATGTCCTCCTGCCTTCACGCTCCCAATCCCATAACTTTCCGTCCCTTGGCCCTATAGGACGGGGCCATCCTTGCAAACCTGAGACCCTCCACACTGTTCCTACTTGTTTTCCTCCTGGCCCAGCTCTTCCCCAAGTCACAGCTCCCAGCCTCCCCCGTTCTCCAGACCCAGAAACCTCTTGCCCATGCAAACAGGTAAAATCAGGGCAGCCTCTACCTCCTCCAGCTGGTCCTATTGCCCCTGGCCAGACCCAGCTCCTGCAAGCTCTCCTCTTGGCTGTCCCAGGCCAGGAGAAAGGCTGTGGGAGGTAGACAGTGGTTTGCACAGAACCCCACAAGCTGTTGAGCTGTATGGGTGAGTAGTTGGTTCTGTCCTCCTCGGCATCTGCCCTTGGAGGGCAAGATGTGCAGGGCCCTGGCTGCCTTGGTCTGTGTTGTGCCATTAAAAGACTCTTTAGGAAATAAGAGGAAGTGCTAGATGTCGGGAAATGAAGAGCAGTTTTGGCATCCCTGGTCTGCTGAAATCGTAAGATCTTAAGGATATCCCTGCTTGTCCAGAAATGCAACATCATGGTGAGGACAAGTCCTCTGGGCCATACAGAGTACATGCCTCTGTGCCTGGGATGTCACCTTGTCCCATCACCTGCAGTGGAGTAGGAGATAGCATGATCGTAACTCTGCAGGTCTAATGCTGGCTTCTCCAGGAGGACTGCCCTGGTACTTCCCTCTGCAAGTGGGGCACATCCCGTTTAAAACAGCAGCGTGGAGGGGAGGAAGGGACAGAGGGCAGATGTAGAGGCTGTATGGAAGAGAAAAGGCAGAAGACGTGGTGGGGCTAAGGAATGGTGTATTAGGAGACAGCACTTGGAGGGGAGCAGTATCTAACCAGTCTCCACTTTGACACTACCAGGCAATCACCTAAGGTTTTGAACAAATAGTTTGACAGAAAATAGCTGCCGCTCTGACTGCCATGTATGACCCTGTATCCCTGCTGTTTACAAGCAGCTTAGAAAGAGCAGCTGGCTCTTTCACCCCACTGTCCTGGGGACAATGCTTCTGCCCAGGACAGTAGCAAAGAGAAATGCAGACACACTATGTACTGTACTGAGCCTTGCTGTTGCTTTTCAGAGCACAAGATGGACTCTTGGTACCGTACAAGCTGGACACCAGAAATCACTTTGTGAAAGACCTACGGGAGGCATTTGAATCTACCCTCAAAGAGGTGAGAGCCAACTCCATCCTTGCATCTCTACTGTATGGGTCCCCAACCTGGGAGCAGCAGCTCACCTTGGTGGGCACCCCTGGTGGCCACTCCCCCCTAGGCAATTTGTCCTGAATGGCACAGCCCTCTTGTCCAACTTGGCCTCTGCTGCCAGAGTCACAAGTTAGTACTGCACTCTAGACCCAGCTCTTCCCTAGTCCAGTCATCCCGGCCCTGTTCTGCCTTCCCCCCACCCCACAGCTTGTTTAAGGGAATGCTTTCCTGGTCCACATCTTGTGTCCTTTCTTTCCAGCACAACCAGCTAATAGAGGTACCTGGGAGTCATTTTGTGCACCTGAACAAGCCTGAGGTGGTGTCTGGGATCATCAGCAACTTCCTGACAGCACAGAACACCAGAGCCAGGCTCTAGGAAGCCCTCACTGCTGCAGGAGGCCAGGAGAATATCGAGCTAAAAAGCAGGCTCTGGAAGAATTGTCACCATTCTTACCTCACATCCAACATGAGCTTCATGATACTCTTTCCTAACCTTGGCTCACTGCAGAGTGGAAGCAGGTCTGCCAGGGGCTCCCTGAAGGAGAGCTGAGCAAAGTACCTCAGTTGTCAAAGGCAAAATGAATCCTTCACTTCCGGCTCTGGAAGTACAGGAATAGAGGCCCAGAGTGGCCTTTTCTTTGCTTGCTCCCAGCTTGCACCCCTGAAATGAAACAAGAGTACAGGCAGAGGTATCCTCTATGGGACCAGCGGCACCAGCTGTAGCTCAGCAGGAGATGGGTGGCTCATCTCACTTCCTCCCTTAGGATGGTACAACCACTCTTATCCTAGGATTAGAGCTACTGGAAAACCAGGAAAGCATTCTGCTTTTCTGCTTGCTTCCATGGATGCCTGAGCTCAAAGGCCCTTCGTGTCTCCCTTCTACTGAGACCTGTCGAAAAAAAAATTAGCTTTTTTAAGCTGTTTTTTAAATAAGAGCTCACCTGAGCACAGAAGGCCATTTTAATGAACTCCTAGGGAATGAGTCACTAATCCTGTATCTGAAGCAGCAGGGAGAATTACTAATAATGGAAAAGTTGGCAGAGAGTATTTCTGTCCTTCTAAATAAAGATTAATTTCCTAATGTTAACCCTGTCTTCTTGACTCGAGAGGAGAGTGAACCTCCTTTCTTTTGGGATGCTTGCCCAAGCAGCTAGAACACTGATCTTGGAAGCAGTAATTTTTACATGCAGTCTGCTTTAGTTGAGGCACAATTAAGATCCATCTGCCTTCTAGTTAAATCGATGCAAAAAGCCAACTGAAGCAAGCAGGCCTGGCAGTCTCCCCACGCAATGGAGACTGTATTGACAGTGGGTTTTCCAGGGGAGGGTAAATGCATTTTAACCTACCTCAGTGGAAATTCCCAGTATTTCCACCTTACATTCATGGTTATGCCCACATGGAGGCTGCAGGGTGATAATGGGCCCTTTCTGATCACAGTGCACAGGGGTGATCCATCATGAAGTCCAAAGCTGCACAAAGGTTCTGTGGGCAGTGCAAAAGCACTGCCCCACAGCTGGATGTGCCTGTTGCCATCCTTACCTCCCTCCTGCTGGCTGACGACAGGTTAAGAGAAAGGCCACGGAGAGTCTGGTTGCCCCCTCCAAAGGCAGGCTGCCAGCTCACCTTGTCCTAGTGACAGTGCTGAACATCAGCTCCCAGAGCCCGCGCTAGATATGGCTGTAGGGGTCCACTCACAGCCACAAGACTGAGCACCTCAGCACCTGGCTGCAAGGAAAACACTGAGGGAAGGGGGAGGACTCTCTACCAAACCACCTTCCTTGTGACAATAGGTCTGGGAACTTCACAGATGGGCTTTTCCAAAGGTCACTTCCCTTCTTTTCTAACTCACCCCCAGATAAAATGTGCAAAGGAGCACCAGCATACAAGCCATGACTTTTACTGCCACCCCAGCATACAAAAAGCTCCAGGTCTCCCCAAGCAGACCAAAGGGGAGAGAGAGGCATCCCCACATTTTGAGAACATAGCAGCAGTTCATTTACAGTTCTTCAGCCATTCCTGCCCCTAAAGAGGCTGTGCTGGGTCAATCCCAGCTCTCACCAAGCTAGAAGAGGGCCTTGGACAGAAGGGAAATACAGGTTGTCACAGGAAAGGCCTCAGCCCCTTGGCCTGAGCACCCTGGGAAGTCATGCCACAGGGCCAAATGATGGCCAGAAGAGCAGGATTCCATTGAAAGAGAAAGAAACTCCTCCTTCAGCGACAGTTGCTGGGATCTCTCATTTCAGATCCAGGGGCAGAGACAATCTGAAGATGCCTCAGTTCCTTGCAATCATCTTTCCAGCCCTCTCGAGCATGGGCACCCAAGGAATAGCTCAGCACAGCTTAGTATGGCCGAAACTTGCGCTGGGCTCGCATCAGCGCGATCCTCTGCTTGTCCTCCTCAAATTTCTTCCTCAACTGAGCGATGTCTAAAAGAGACAGAAAGAGAACAGGTCATGTGGGAGCAGCAGGTCTCCCTCCCCTGGGGAGCTTCACTTGCACACACCAGAAGGGGCTCAGTCCTGACACACACTTCCCAGAACAGGTACTTTTGACCTGGGCTAAGTGGCAAGCTGGGGCTCTGGAGCTCCTCTCTGGCAGCGCTGCAGCTCCCTCTTGGGGAAGAAAATGGCTAGTTTTCCCTCTGAATTGCTGCTTTTGTGCAGGCTGAAGAGACATCTATTGGAAAGCCATGATCTGTGCACTCTCCCACAAAATATTGCAACAGCCCTTTCTAGAACAGGTGGTGGCAAGAGGCCCCAAGAGCTGGCGAGGCTACCTGCACAACCACCCAGCAGACTGTTCACCTGCAGCTGGATGCAGGTGACAGACTCTCCACTGACAGACAAATAACCATGATGCAAGGAGTAAGAGCCACAGAGGGGGCAGAGGAGGCTCGGACACTCACGTTCTCTCTTGGTCTCACGATGCTGCCAGGCATAGAAGTTGAGCAGTTCTTTGCGGGCCCTTTTCTGTTTCTCCTTCTCCAGCAGGCGCAGGTTGGCTGCTTCTGTCCGGGGCAGACCAGGCTTCCGGCCCCTCCGTGTTACCTTCACCCAGCCCTCCTCATCCGGAACACCCTCCTCCTTGGCTGCTTTGGCTTCTTCCTGTAAAGACAGGAGGGTGAGACAGCCCAGTGCAGATGGGCTGACAGCCAGCCTGATGCACGGCTCCCCCCACGAAGCTACAGCTCCTGCTTCTGCACAAGATTTGAAGGCAGGCATAGAAGCAAGAGCAGGCGTTCAACTCTCAGTCAGGACACTGTATGCAAGCTAGGACCCAGTTTATTTGTGGATATGCACTGTAAGCCCTGGATGGAAGGGTCAGGTGTTGTGGACCAAACCAGGACCTAACTGCTCACCAGCACCAGGGAGTCAAACAACCCTGCCAACCAGCATGTTTCCCACCACCCTTTTCACTGAGGCCAGGACACTGAGAGATCTTCTCTTTTCCTTTTCTCTCCCCAAATAAACTGCTTAGCTGGGTCCCCTCCCCAGCCCGGCCTCACCTCTTCTATCTTTTTGTCATAGTCTTGCATGTAGGCATCCACCTCAGCCTTCAGCTCCTCCTGATCCACAACTGAGGCTGCATAACTGGCGATCCACTCTGAGGAAGAGGGCAGAAGTCAGCCATAGCCTCTGCCAGAATCAAGCCCTGGTCTGATGCCTTTGGGCAGCTCTAGAGAGAACTGCTGTGGGGAAGGAGACACTGTTCCCATTCTGTTCAGCCTCCCCACACCACAGCTCAACCAACTTGTGGCCCAGGCCATAACCAGAAAGTGACAGAAAGAGTTTGCAACTTTCCCAAGCAGGAGCAGGCTAGCATTAAGCCCAAGAGGCGCAACACCAAGGGCTGCATTCCTGTCAAGTGGTCACATCTGAAGTGACACCCCGACACACATCAGGGTGTCAGCACTCAATAACAGGTGCCTGTTATTGAGTCGGATTCTGTTTTGAGTGTAAGACACTGAGAGTTTCTCTGAATTTATGCAATATTGAAAAGATGTTGGAAAAAACTGCCCTTCCATTGTACCAAGCAACTCCCTTCTCCCATACGGTCACAGGACCAGGCTACAACATCCACTACAAGACTGTGAATAATAATACCAGGGCAGAGAATCAGCAGACACCTTCCAGCTCAGTACAAAAGGGTAAGAATTAATCTGGGACATGCAGGGTAGGATTCAGCAAGGAATAAGCACAGTTCTTCCCCAGCACTAGCTAGCAGGAAGATAGCCAGGGCTGACTTACTCTTAACACCGGTTTTCACAGGGTGACTCTCTGTTGAAATCAGCAAGGGACCTTCCTGTGACAGAGCTTTGGCTGCCCGGACACCAGCTGGCTTCTTGAACACCACATACGCCACTCGAAATCCCTGAAAGTAGAAGGCATCTATGCCAGTCAAGATATACCACAGAAACTGGTGACGATGCAAAGAACTGCACCACAGATATAATAAAAATCAAGCCTCAAGTTGCAGTGGGATAGCAAAAAGAGATAATGCAAACTTCAACAAGTAACCACATCACTCAGTGCCCCCAGAATGGTTTCCCATGTCTCACATTTCAAATAGTACCCTCCAGTGCTTGTGATCTTTTCCCATTTTAACCATCAGGATTCCCCTCCCCACCGAGCTTTACCGTTGCAGTTTCACAGTTGAAGAACTTGGACTTCAGTTTTTCTTCCTTCTCCCCGGGCCCTGGCTTGTCACACATGTCCACAGACTGGACATCCCCGCAGCGGCTGAACAGCCTGGTCAGAGAGGCCTTGATATGGAGAACGAGAGAAAAGAAGTGCTACAGAAAAGCAGAAGCAATTTCTCACCCCACTCTCTCAAGGCTGTCCGGCAAGACCCCAGCCCCTCAGCCCACCGCCATCCCGAGGCACGCCTCGGCCCCGGGTTCATGAGGCGATGCCCGCAACCCTCAGTCCCCCCACCAGTAAGGCGCCCCCCGCCCCTCCCGGCGCCAGTCCCACTCACCGCGGTGCAGTACGGGGGCACGTTGAGGACGAAGAGGGTGCGGTGAGGGGGGTGCGCGGTGCCGGCGCCTTCCCGCAGCTGGTGCTCCTTCACCAACAGATAGTGGGGAAAGCGCTGCCGCGCCCCGAACTTCACCGCCAGAGCTGCGAGCGACGCACCGGTTAAAGACCCCGCTGCCGCCCGGACCCCGCTCCCGCTCCCTCCCCGCTACCCCGGGCCCCCTCACCCGTGTAGCCTGCCGGCGCCTCCCCCACCACACGCTCCACGGAGGCCGCCATCTTAGCTCGGCGGGAAGTGGCATGGCGCGGGGGCCGCCGGGAGTCGTAGTTCCCCGCGGCGGCGCGGGGCTGCTAATGGCTGCGGCGGGACCCTCAGCCGTGAGGGACGTGACCGAGGCCCCAGGGTGGAGTTCAGCCAGCAAGTTTCCCTATCCAGAGCATCACCCTCTGTAAGAAAAGCTTGTCACACACCAACTTAGCGTACCGGTTCTGAAAACGAGGACCTGAGTTGCATGAAACAGGCACTGTGCTTAATCATATGGAGGCAAATAAAGGAAATTTAAACATACATAAAACCATTCAAAGATAACTGTAAAAGCAACCGTTTTAAAAGACTTGTTAATCAGAAAAAAAAGATTAAAAAATTACCTTTACAGAGAAACTTGTATTTATGACTGCATGGAAGACAAGACCACTCCAAAAATAAAGATACTGAAGGAAGACGTATGTACAATAAAGCAAGCAATTATATGGACAGTTGGCTCAACCAAATATCTAAGTTAATGACTATTATCAGCAGACACAGTACATGCAAAACCCATGAAAATATACCAAACTTGCAAATTGTGGCATCACTTCACAAGTCATCATGTTTTTGAAAAAGCAAAGGAAAAAAGGAAGAAATTCTATTGGAAATTACCTACCACATGTCCTGGCCAAGCATACCGAATTAGTGCCAGCAATCAGCGCTTCATATATGAGTTTATAATCTCTTAAGAGGCCAGAAAGGAAGTGAACAAAAATACACCACGGGGAGATTTAGATTAGACATTAAGAAAAAATTATTTACCATGAGGGTGCTGAGCCCCTGGCACAGGTTGCCCATAGAAGCTGTGGCTGTCCCATCCCTGGCAGTGTTCAAGGCCAGGTTGGACAGGGCTTGGAGCAACCTGGTCTAGTGGAAGGTGTCCCTGCCCATAGCAGGGGGCTGGAACTGGATGAGCTTTAAGGTCCCTTCCAACCCATACTGTTGGGTTTGATTCTATAATAACCATGCTGCATGAGGGCAAATGTGCCCAGAGTTGAGCTCAGTGGAATGCAGACAGCCAGAGAGAAATTGTGGATCTGCAAGGTCAGCTCCTTGAAGTAGGAACAGCTGGCCACTCTTCTTTCAATGCCTAGCAAAAGAAGCCACACTATGAAGCATTAGAAAACTAAGATAACTTTAGAGAGTGAACTCAGAACAGAACAGCAATGCACACCAAGACATTGCTGCAAGACAAATCGTGGAGTGCTGCTTAGACACTTTCTTCACCAATTAGAAAATAAAAACACTCCGATAAGTCACAGAGCTAGAGAACAAAGCAGTTCTTCAGGAGTATGTTAATGTCATAATTTCTCACGGATAATCTAACACAATGCACAATTTTAATAGCAAGTTACAGAGGAGATCTTGCTATTTGACTTTTGGAATTGATATGTATCTATTAATAAAAAAAGCTTGAATGCCTCTTTCAGAAGAGACAGGGTACAGAATCATAGACTGATTTGGGTTGGAAGGGACCTCAAAGACCATCTAGTTCCAACCCCTTGCCATGGGCATGGACAACTTCCACTACACCAGGTTGCTTAAAGTCCCACCCAACCTGACCTTTTTCTTCTAATCAAGTGGCACTTTGCACTGAGGAAGTTAGTTAATCCCTCCCTTGAGGAGAGGTCTGCAGCCACAATGCATGTCTCCACATCTCCATAACTTTCTATCTAGCCAATAAGGAAAGTACTCTATTCCATTTAGAACAGGTACCCTGATTTCACAGCTGTATTATTTTTCACTAAAATAATCTTCTTAATTACTAGGCTGTCAATAACAAAGGCCATTTTCTTTTCTGTGATAACAGAATTTAAACTAGGTGGGGACACAAATTTCTCCCACTTATTAGCAAGAATCAGGAACTAATGTCAATAATCCAGATTAAAAGGCATATAAGGATCAATTCTCTCATCCATATACTCCTTTTGCTCTTCATCACATTATCGGTTTTAAAGTTTCTATATTGATACATAAGCACACTTGATTGGAACTCCACCTATTTTCAGTTGCTTCACAGCATCTAAAAAGGCTTAGAATCCACTCTGTATAACAAACGTTTATTCAGAAACAAGTAATACATTATTTTCTCCAACCCCTAATGTTTCCTCCCCCTCCCCCATTTTATTTTAATTTTCTTAATTAAAACACAAGTGTTTGATGGGCAATCTAAAAAAGGAGAACCATGGCTGTCTTAGGTCCCCTCCCCTACAAACATCTGTTGTTCACACCAAGCACCCTAGCAATAATTGTGCCAGCAGCTTCCAAATTAAAGAGAGTGCTCTCTGGAAAAAAAAAAAGACAAGTCCTGCCAAGTCCTCAGTTATTTCAATGGCTAAAAGTGATACAGTGAGATAGAGGAATGGTTTGCACGAGCTAGATAAGGGCAAAGAGTTAATACAGAATGAGAAAGTGAAAGAAACATAGGATTGATTGCAAGAAATGAAATCCGGACCTACAGTGGTTACAGAGGTCACTGAAGTTCAGCAGAGCTGAACAGAATGGAGTAAATTAATCTCCTAGCTAGAAGGATCAAGTTCAAACCCCAGCTAGATTCTGGAAGTGGCTCTCAGCTCTCCTCTCTTACAATACAATTTGAACAAATACAAACAAATGGAGCTACTGGGACTTCAAATATCCACGGCAATTACGCTGTAATAACAAAGTGAAGTGTTGGAAGTGCCGCCTAGTGGCCTGTGGCTCCTCACAGATGCTCACTGGCCCAGGAAACACTCTTGCTGCTCTGCATGGGACTTGCTTAAGGCTCCTCTCCTTTGTGTTCCTTAGAGTGGTAACTGCTTTTCTCTTCAAAAACGCTCTCTGAAGTCATGAAGTGCTGCAAGCATCCTCCAAATTCAGGCGTGTGAGTCCGCAGAGCTGCCAAACATTGCTCAAATGACACCTCCCAAAGCGAGTTCTCAGGTGCAAGAAAAGACTGCTTCTTATGTTTTAGCATCTGAAAATGGCCCCAGCTCCTTCTTTTTTATAGGAGTGGGTAAGTTAGAAAGGAAAGGAAAAAAAAAGAAAATCACATCCCTGCATCAGCGGAGGATGCAATACACTCTAATGGGAATGAAACACTTGGATTTCCTCTAGCTCTGAACACAGGATTGATTCTTATTTTTCAGTCCAGAAAAGAGCAACTGACCCTGACCCTACAGGACTAATATGTTCACTGTACAAATGCCAGAGCCTTTCCCTGCTCTCCCACCTCACTGTAGAGTTAAACGCCCCCCTCCTGTAGGGGCAACAGGTAGAGCACTTGCGCATATGTCCTTTCTGCCTTATGCCTCTGTTGGCTGCTATACACAGCAGGAGGCTCAGGTTTTCACACTTCTCAGTTACAGCTGCTGAGCAGAAAAATGTCCAACAGCCAGAATGAAGTAGTATGCCACCAAATGCAAGTTAAAGATGCAAAACAGTGCTTCCTGTACAGAGCCACACCTGACTTTGTACCCAGTGGAGCCATTTCAGACACAATGTGGTACTCCTGCTTGTTGATAACCGAGGGGACGCACCTTCTAGTTAAAGGTCAGAAGAAAAGAGAAGGAGATCACCACTCCTTCCCTCAAAGTCTATGTGCACTTTTAATGGCCACTAGGGGCTTTGGAGTAAAGGATGGAGTTACATGGTATATGCTTGGTAATACATTACTGGCAGAAGGGGGAGGTTATTTTTTTGGAAAAAAAAAAAAATCATGGAAGAAAACTCCAACTATGAAAACAGAAAGTACACACACAAGAGGGAACACTATTGTACAGTAAGGTAGTGATCATAGAAAACAAAAAATTTCAAGGCAGGCAAATGCAAGTAACATCTGCACTCCTGCACGTTTCTTTCCCCAACTTAAACGGGTTTCCAGTCCACTTCTTGCTCCCCCTTCTCAGAGTTTGATTTTGAATTCTGTGGGCTGCACAGAGGCAGAGACCCCTGAAGATTTGAAGAGCGCCTTCAAGATCGTGTCAGGGTCCACTTCAGCTGGGGGATTTGAGGAGGCGCTTGCACTTGACCGGCGTGGTTCCCCTTCCTTCTTTACTGAAGGGGTATCGCTCAATCGGCTGGAGGATAAAAGTAAAAAAAAAAAATAATAATAAAAAAACCCCAAACAATATCCAATATCAGAGATAAAAGCTTTAAAGGGCTGTGAACACTATGGAGTCAAGCTGTATTTCCCTCAGCTCTAACACAGAGTGGCACAGAGAGAAGAAGGAAAATATTAATGGGACAATAACTTGCCAACAGTTTTCCTCCCCTCAGGTTCCCCCCAAAACAGAGCCTGCAAATGTGTTTGGCTCCTCCCCCACCCCGAGGACACTTACAGCAGTATAGGCTGGTCTGAGGTGATCACATTCCCATTCATATGAAGATTGCATTTCATCGGTTGACCTAAACAAAAATATAATAAAAAAAAGTCATTTTATCAGAATTGTGGTAAGGCAATATCACACAATATCACTATCAGAAATATCACACAACAGGGAAAGCAAGAGTTCCACATGTTGGGAAAATGTGAGAAAGAAAAGCCGATACATCTTTTATTGCAAAATCACAGCAACAGAAAAGCCACCGAAATACTCAGTACAATGTGAACAATCACACTAATTAAGAAGTCATGTATGGGTACAAACCCCTTAGTACAAGGGTTTTGTACCTAATATGTGGGG
The DNA here is from genome assembly GCA_039720435.1 of Amazona ochrocephala. Lineage (NCBI taxonomy): Eukaryota > Metazoa > Chordata > Aves > Psittaciformes > Psittacidae > Amazona > Amazona ochrocephala. The sequence goes on from CM077880.1 coordinate 82,807,982, forward strand.
GACACAAGAGGACTTCCTATTCTCAGCTGCCTAGTCCTCATCTGATGATCGTAACATACCACTCTTCTAGAGAAAGAAGCAGCACCTATTTCCAGCTAAAAATTAAAAGCTAATTTCAGTCTATATTTAGATTGGAGGTGAATACAAATTAAAAATCCCATTGTTCAAAGCTTATGGAGAAGCCGGTACAAATCGTTTTACAAGTCAAATTCAATATGTCTCTGGTGACACCTTGAGACTTCTGAAAATACTAGTTTTATCTGTACTTTGCAAACAGCTATTCTGTAAGCAGGTAAAGCCTTTGTAAGGACTATCTAACTCTTGGCACTGAATTAGAAACAAAACAAATTTCATTTGGAAATTAGAATAGTGGACTCTGGGAACCCTCCTCTACCTTTAATCTTTTCATTTCACTTAAACTGTGCATATATTTAGCTGGTTGCACAAGCATATTACATTATTTAGTTCAAACTGATTTACTGGCATTTCCTCTCTCTTGATAGTATCCGAGATGTTTTTAAACTCTCCGCTGAGGTGGCAAAAGTTGTTGATTTATCTATCTTAAATGCAACTCTGGCCTTGAACTTACCGTCTAAGCACCTGTTGTTGTATTTCTTATATGCTGTGATAGCATCTTCTTTCTTCACAAATACTACCTCAGCCACTCCAGGGTGCACCAGACGGGCTCGTTTCAGGGCACCACACACACAGAATAACTCCTGAGGGCAGAGAGTTAGTCATGACCACAGGTCACATCAAAGGTACCACTTCGACCAAAGACACTGAATAAAAAAGGCTTAGTTTCCCAATTGCACCACCCATCATGCTTAGTAAACACACGGCAGAATCTTGGTGCTTGTCTGTGTTTGCTGTAGTATGAGTACTTCGCATTAGTAATACAGGTTGCAGAAGCAGAAAAGTTCAAGGCCAGTACTCTATACTGTTTATCACACATGAAGATCAGGCTTATTCTCAGCCTGCTGAGAATGGAAGTGTCTAGATAATTTGGATGAGGGCAAGGAGAACACCAAACATCATTTGGGGGAATTCTTCTAGTGATATCAGGATTTTGTCCCATCTTAAGCACAGACTTAAGAACAAAACCCAAACTGATCAGGAACCTTCAAAGTTTTTGCAAGGAAAGCAAACCCACATCATACCCCTCTTCATTACATTCACCACAGACCAACCAACTTATCAAAAGAAGTAGAATAAGGGAAGAAGCATCACTTATCCACAGTTTGGCAGTAAGCAACACTCACAACGATGTCTTCCTCTGTGACTCGAGGATGCAGATTGTTAACTGTCATCTTGGTACCTTCCAAAGGACTGAACGCCAGCTGCCAACACAAACAAATGCATCCCATAAAGAGGGCAGCAAGCAGGACAGCAGAGAAAGCATTACCAAAAAAGTCACTAAAGGGATGTCTGGGAAAGTCTGTACGCACACACAAAGGTGAGAGGTACAGCCAGTAATGGGAAGTACCAATGGTCACAAAAGCCCAGCTCACCTGATGGCGATAAAGAGGCCCCTTTCCCATGCTAATTTCTCTCTGAAGTAACTTTTCTCTTTCATTTCCAAATATAAAACTTAACTTAATCCACATACATACGCCCACACTTTTAAGCCCATGTCTGCTTCACTCTGCATCAGCCAGCAATCCCCCAAATATGGTATGCTGAACTTGACATGCCTGGGAACACCTGGTGGGTTACCTGTACCCAACATCTGGCAGTTTTGCAAAGCAGTTCCAGCCAGGTTGTCTACAAACTGCCTGAGAAGTCTCATGAGTACAGCAAGAAGCTGTATTTGAAAGAATCCTGTTTCTTCTTGCTAACAGGAGTGGACAGAAGACAACATACCTAGTAGTGTTAAAACACTACTCCTAGGGACATGGAAGCCACCAAAGAGTGTTCAAACAACTGGCCCCTCCCTGTAACATGGATTCCTCCAGGACCACGAGCTCTCTCATGCTAGAGAAAAAAGTTGAGAGAAGCAAGATGTCCTGTCTGAGAATTCCCAGTTTCCCAATAAACTTTGAAGAAAAGAATATTTAGATAAGTTTCAAATTCTTGGGCCATGGGCTGCAGTTATCAGAATAAGCTTGATGGAGTCCAAGAAATACTAGTGGAAGGCAGGCAGAAATAAGCTGCTCATATGACCAATGAACAGCAAGTTTCATATCATAGAATCATAGATTCAGATGTTTCAGAGACTTCTATAAAGAGCATCTCACACTTCCCTAAGCTCACCTCAATGGGTGCTAGCTCTTTTGGAGGCTCTTCTTTTGTCACCAAGGTCCGGGACATGTTTGCCAAGGCCTTCGTTCGCATAGGAGAGGGAGGTGCAGGCGGAGCTGTGTATGTATCATTCTGGACCACTTTAGTCAGGGGAACAGTCTTGGACAGAGAGAATTTATTGCCACTCAGCCCAGTCTAAGGAATAAAGAAAGTATCTCTGAGAGCTGCAGGCTACAAAAGTCATCCCTCTCTTTGAAGCACCAATAGCAGGAGAGTATTACTAGCATGCACTAAGAACTGCGAGTCCTTTCCAGTGTCAGAACCACTACAGTGCTTGAGAGTTTCAGCTTTGAAACAGAAATCAACTCAAGTTTCTGGACATGAGCATATAAAAGTATGTTTATTCCCAAAAAGCACTTCCCTCACTTAACATGCACTTTTTACTTTCATATTCTTTTTAAATGAACTTTACCAGTGTGATTTGAATTTGAAAAGCTCCTTTTATGCAAAGATTTTCAACTACTTCACAAAGTATTCACAAAAATTGCTCATTAACAATAAGACTGGACTGTACAAAGACCTAGTACAAAGAGCAATATTCCAGAAGCACGGAGTGTAACCTTTCTAGTTGAAACTACCAGAGTTTAAAAAGCCAGACTAAAAATCGTGTTTGGTAGGTGCTACGAACACTGGAGAGAACACATTTACTCCTGCAAAACCATAAAAAAGCAGACAACCCATAAGGCTGTTTTTTAAGGATCACATATGCCAGGAGGTGTATTCCGAGTACTCACATGAGAAAAAAGAAAATGGGATAATCACTGCACTAGGCTGCCTGTGTGATGGTAAAACCACATGAATTTGCTTTTTTCAGAACCACAGAATGATTTAGGATAAACTTATGTCCAATCCTCATGTCTGAACCAGGGCTAACTTCAAAGACACATCAGGTTAGCTCAGTACACCCTACTTTGTCCAGTTAAACACTGAATATCTGGGAATGGCAATTTCACAACCTCTTTGGGTCCTGTGCCAGATGCTGATCAATATTCTGAGAATTGCACGACTTTCTGTGTCCATCCATCCATCCCCCCTTTTTCTTCCTGCTGCAACACATTTGTTGCTTTGTCTTCTCCCTGTTCACTCCTGAAAAGGACCTGGCTTTTGCCTTTTCTATGACATATTAGGCAGTGAGAGTGGACAGATCTCACTACAGACTTTTCTTCTCAGTCTTAAGAGACACTGCACTCTCCCCCTCTCACACATCATGTGCTGCAGCCCTCTGACCATTCTGTTATACTGTTCTCAGTCTGCCAGTGTCTGTTTTTATCACAGAGCCCCAAAATAGGCACAGAACTCCAGGTGCATTCCCAAAACACCAAACAGATGGAAATAATTATCTTCTTTGATTTGCTGGCTATGATCATACTAACATACAATCTACAGCTGGCCTCCATTGCTGGAAGGATGCACTGCTAACTCATTCTTTATACACCACTCAGCAGGACCCCCAGGCTCTTTCCTACAAAAGCCGCTTTCTAGCCAGTCAGTTCTCAGCTTAAGCTGCAGATGGTCATGCCATCCCAAGAGCAGGACCTCGCATTTGTCTGTGTTGAAATTCCATCTTCTCCGGAGCATCAGTACTCCCCAGAAAACTGCCAACTAAGATTTTGCATTGCAATAGATTTCCTGCCTGGATGTCCAGTCTCTAGAAGCAGCAGAAAGCTTTCCTTGCTTGCTTAGACAATAGCAAGATAGGCTCAAAACACTTCTCCAACAGGAAGAAAGTCAAGAACTAACATGCAGCAACCTGCCAGCAAGTAAGAAAGCACATTCTGGCTGCAAAAGACCTATAAAACCACAGTTAGCCTAAAAGGAAGCGGTCCCAAAAAATAACACTTAGAAGCATTGGCACAAAGAGAAGGGTGGGGCAAAGAGCAAATATTTCAGGAGAAAGCATCATTTACACACTTTAGAAGAACATAAGCCCTGTAAAGCTGCAGCCTGTGTGTCCACCCAATGTGAGCATGGCATGGTGGGGACTGTTCAGATAATCTCTTACCGCGTTGTGCAAGAAACTGCTTGTTGTGGTGATTTTCATCTGTTTGCTAGCAAGGGGAGAGACAGTTTCATCATCTTCTTCCATGTCATATAGACCCTGAAAAGAAGCAAGGTAACAGTTTATAAGCAGATAGATTTATAAGCAAGTTTATAAGAAGTTTTCTCCTGTCTTCAGCCTTTGTCAGGTAATGAACATGACTACATTGGACTTTACTCCCGCCCTTGAAGCCTGGGGACACAAAAGGTGAAGGCATTCAAGTCCATTTCAAAATATCAGTGTAAAAATTATGCAACTTCTTTTCCGAAAATGCTGTAATAAAGCTGTACTGAAACACATATAGTTTTTTCAAATCTCTAGACCTCATTAGGACTGGTGAAGACACATTAATGGAATAAAACCTCAGTGTCTCCCTTTTTAGCACCCTGCTACCTTTAAAGCTGAAGCCTGTGCATCCGATTGGGTTTTTGTTTGTTTTTAAATTAAGCAGATGCCTTCCAAATACATCTGAACCAAATGTTCTTTTTGAGCAGTCTGCTTTCCACAACAGAGCATATATCCATTTGGCACTAGAAAACACCACACTAGGAGCTTTACTGAATGAATAATGAATTTCCCAGTTCAACTTAATGCTCACAGCCCTGCCTTAGAATCTTGACACAAGCTCCTACACAAATAATTTTTTCACGGACTTTAAGTAATGCTAAGAAAAAAAAAATATAAACACATGGCACTGCCCAGAATATAAGAAGACACAAATCAAAACAGCTCCCCATTAACTCAGTAGAAAGGTAAAGAAAAATGAAGAGATTGGCAATGAAAGCTTGCAAAATACGTGGGTTTTCACAGTCAGCAAGATTCTGGTTTACAATCAGGAAAGTTGTTCCAGCCACAGAAATGCTATGAAGTTAAAAAAAAAGTGATGGCAGAACAGAGGAGAATTGTGCAGAAAACCCCTGAAAAATGCTAGCCGTCAGGACAACGGACTTGAGTTTGAAACGGATGAAATGGATTCAAAGCTTATAGTGATGAGGTCAGAATAATGAAGGCACTTCCATAAGTGACAGCATCTGTGACAGGTGAGGGCAGCAGGTCAGAAGTAACATACACAAACAGCTAAAGTTAACATAAATGAGGCCAAAAAAAACCCAACAACCCAGGACATGATGTTGGAATACTGACATTCACAGTATTTCATGTAATACCTCATGTATGCACACACACAAAATAAAACGAGTAATAAAACTGTAATTCCTCCCTGAAGGACCCAAGGTGGTCAGGTGTTTGAATGGCTGGGGGCTGTGACAATGACCTTTACAATTCATCCCAGAGGAGACAACACAAATTCTAGGGTCTTCCTCAGAGTCTGCTTGGCAAGGGATATGACAACTTTGAAATTCCATCAGAATACCAGTTAACATCATTCACTGTCAGGTTCCCAGCAGGGACCCACAGTGGGGATTGCACAGAAAGGTTATACCCTCTCCCACCTCACTGTAGAACATTTGATCATGTACAGTCATATCCATTATCTGAAGAGACCGGCAGGATGCTGGATCAAAACAAACAACAACTGCATGTGAGGTAGTGTCACTGAGAAATTTACAGAAAGACATCAGAGCTAAAGGTCACACTCTCTAGAGAAAAACATTAGCACACAGAGATAAAAACTGGGAATACCTACTTCATATTCATATAACATAGAAGGATTCAAGATTAATTAGACTAAATGAAAAATTCCATTACCATGGCAGTATCTTAAACACGCAAGAATAGGGAGCTAAGCTGTTACAGATCTTCCACTTTTCTATTTAAAGTTTTCTTTGCATGTTCCAATGTTCAGGAACACTTCCCTTCCCCCCCAGAAGGTAATAAAGAGCACCGAGCAAGGGCACACACCTGTTTGTGTGTATGGTTGTTCACCACATTGATCCTCATTCCTGCTGGATGAGAGTGTCCAGGAACTGGAGCCTTCTGCTACAGTTAGAAAGAACCAAAGCATTAAACACTAAAGTCCACCAGATCCTCACTGCAGAACAAAACTGTTAGCTGATACCCTGAGACCACTTAAATGAAACTCAGTCTCCTGCTCTTGAAACATATTACCACAAAATGCTATTAGATAATGTCTATGTTTGCTGTAGCATGTTAGATATAAGATAGTTCTGCTTGATTGAAGAAATTAAGACCTAAGGCCACACAGAGAAACTGATTCAATTACTTGATTTTTAGTCCAAGATTTGTGGGAAAGGGACAGTGCCCTGCCAGCACGGACTAGATTTACATTTCTGCCAACATGAAAACAGGAACGGGGAAAATCTTTCATGCTAGAAGGAACCAAATACCAATTTCCATTAAACTCAACAAGTTTGGACACAATACTATTTAGTTCAGCTCTATTTCAAGGGAGTAGTATATACTGCCTCTTCACATTAGAGCTGGAATAGGCTCTATTGCTTGTAGTGGAATAAAATGATGCACAGGCTAGTGTAGCTGACCTTTCTGTGGCCTGTTGCACCAAGAAACAGGGAAACCACAACAGAAGTAGTCAGAGAATGTAGCTGTACTATTCAACAACTGTAATTAAGCAACACCTCGCCCCAGAAAAGCCTTTTCAGTTTTTGAAAAAGCTGGAAGCTTTCCGTTACAGAAAAGAATAGGTCGTCTTCCAAAAATACTCCATACGGGCCGTAAAATCTTCAGATCTGCATTTTATCTAGACTGTAACTTACATCACAGCACCCTCATGTTTCAATTTGCTAATCAATTCAGAAACAAGGGTACTTGTCGTACAAAAACACAGAGTTCTGGAAATTCTTTAGCTTTCTAAGGCTTTTCTCTTCCTTTATGAGCAACAAGACCACAATACAGAACATCAGAGCTGTGTGCTGCATATCAGATCAAAATACTTGAGTTTGATTCTGCTCCAACATTTGGGAAGAGAGGAGGGCCATGAGAAATTTGGAATTTTAATAAAAACCCTAAAACCAAAAATAGTTAATTTCTCATGTGCATGGTTTTGTCTAGTCTTAATCACCATTATATTCTACAATATTTTTTCTTGCATGATGTTGTCTAACAAACAGAAAGTACCAAGGTCACATGAAATAATGTATAAAAAAACCCAAACAAAAAATCAAGCAGGGTAGAGAAAATTGCTACTGTACCAAGTATCTGGAAACTATTTTAGCTCCCAGAAACTTTGTAGAAAATGTTCAGCTCCTAATGGCTGATGGCGGGGATTTGGCTTAGGACAGGACTAGGGGTAACGGATTCAAACTTAAACAGGGGAAGTTTAGACTGGATATGAGGAAGAAATTCTTTCGTGTAAGGGTGGTGAAGCACTGGAATGAGTTGCCCAGGGAAGTTGTGAATGCTCCATTGCTGGCGGTGTTCATGTCCGGGTTGGACAGAGCCTGGGGTGGCATGGTTTAGTGGGAGGTGTCCCTGCCCATGGCAGGGGGGCTGGAACTAGATGATCTTAAGGTCTTTTCCAACCCTAACTATTCTATGATTCTATTGCATGAGCATTAATTATCCTCCTAATTAAAATGCTACTGAACAGACTGCTCTATGGCTCTATGATTAGCCCTTCTTATTACCACAAGAGTCCTTTCTCTTTCTTAGGTCATCCTGACAGTAATTTTAGCCTGAAATTCCACCTACAAATTTCCTAGGCTAATTTACAGAAGAAATATGTTTGATACTTTTGAGCAAAACTCACAGCTGAGCAGAAGATGGACTCATCTAGGCTTCAAATCAATGAGAACAGGAGATTTTCTAGGCATGTGTAAGCACACTGTTGATTGTTGGGAGGAGGAACATGAAATAGGTATGCTAGGAACTTCAGTTACATGCTTGTAGAGGTGAGGAACAAAACCACTCCTCAAACCACAATCCTGACAGCCTGGAAACTTCTATTCTGACTCTACCCACAGTACCTAATGCACACACATAGCTCAAAGGCAGCTGTTTCTCAGAGACGTTTGCCAAGAATCCTGCACATGCAGCAAAGTGAAATTAGAAAACTGCCAAAGAAAATCAGCAGGTTAGGGTGATCAAGTGATTATACTGCAATTGAAATAAAACTTGAGCCACAGCAGGAACGCATCATGTAATCAGGCAACTCTCTGGCAGCAAGTGCCTTCCTGAAAACCAGATAAGTAGAAACAAGAGATATTATGGAAGGGCTCACTGAATTTTACATCTTAGATACAAACGTAGCTCTGTATTCTAAATCGTTACCCTGCCACTAGGATAAGCCAGTTATCTGGACAGGACAATCCACCACATCAGACTTTCAAAAAGGGGTGGTGTATGAATGACAAAAAGTGCATGCATTCTCTTTGATTTCAGGTGGGAAGGAGACTACTTACCCATTCAGGACAACTACTTTAATGCTTTAGTGTTTAGGAGTGTTCCTTTAGTCTTTACTGGGCCCAAAATTCACATTAAAACTTAAGTGAAAGCTGGGAGTCTACAAAAAACTCCAAGCAGCTGTAAGGACACCCAGAAGGCTCTGAATACTGCCCTACAGGCTGGACCGAACTGTATCACCATCACTTCTACTGTAAACATGTGAACACATTCATGCATTATCATTTCTACTGGATGGCTGTAGAATAACTGAGGGGCTCAGAGGTGTCTTGCTTGACCTACTTGGATAGTTTTGGTGATTTTCACAGCTGGATTCACTGTTCCCATAGTTGGGCTGATAGCAGCTGGAGTGCTCCGTTTTAAGCTGATCTTCTCTCTGGCATCCACCACTTTGGTCACCTTTTCAGTAGCAACATTTTGCTGTTTTCGGGAATTCAACATCTCTCGAGCATCCTGCACCTTCCCTTTGATTTTAAACCGAGCATCCTTTTGAACCAGTTTTTCACGGGCATCTTTAACCCCCAGTTTGTGTCGGGCATCTGTGAGGCCTATCTTCTGTCGGGCGTCAAATGTCCGCTGGAAGCCAACAGCTGGGGATGATCTGTTTAGAAGATTTTGTTGGATCCCAATGCGAGATCTTATGCCTCCATACACTGGCCTTGTGTTAAGCCTGAAGAGGGAAAGAGTTTCAGACATTGTAAGATGTGATACAGTATAAATAAAAGTATTTGTGTTACTGCAAACAAAAGCTCATTATTACTGCGCAGAAATCCACTCAGGTTAGATGTCCAAATAGAACAGTAGAGCTCCTAAGCTGTTTTACGCTGGATTTTACAGTCTACATAAACAGCTAAGGAACTGATTTTCAAAATCCATTCTTAAGCTCACATTTACAATCTTCAGTAAAGGGTCTGACTTCAGCTGTGCTAACTACACACTATATTTAAATAAAATTCATCAACAGCTTAGGTACTTCAGGGAAACCTTTGAAGACAAAGGAGAACAGAAACACATTTTCTAGTTTCAGGACTGAGCAGGTCTAAGCATCTTTTGTAATACATTACTACATCCTGATACAAAGAAAACATGGAACTACATGTGACTTCAAGAATTCTGGGCAGCAAATTCATATATGTGGGAGTGTAGAAGCTTCGATTTTAAGATGTATAAGCACCAGCACCAATCTCAGTTCAAAGCCACCAGTTTCAAAGTTGATTAACTACCAGCAAAAATACTTATCAGTCAAATCACTTTCAGACATCAGTACCTTCTCTTCAATCTACTAACAGAACTACTGCACTCAATGGCCTTTACTTTGAAGTACATCATCATCATAACACGGAGGACAGAAAGATAACAGCCCACAGAAAGGACAGCAGTTGTACTTGTACACAAGTATTACTAAGCAGCAGCCTAGTATGCAGTTAAAGCTGAAACTAGCTCCTTGTTACAGGTTTGATTTGCTTTTTCAAAATCTCCCTTTAAAAGGAAACAGCTTGTCTAATGTTTTAACACAGCTCCTCCTTTAAGTATTTTTTAACGTTTTCTTTTTTCCATTGGGTTTCTTTCTGAGAAAAGAGGGAAAAAAATTATTAGAGTAGCAAGAGAAATTTTAAAGTTAAGGTACTGAAAGAATATTCTTGCTGTTATTTTTTTTAAATTCAGATGAGCTACAGAGGGCTACAGTGTTCAACAGCTTTCTTAAATATATTATCCAGTATCATGAAGTCTAAAAGTAGGTATCTACAATTCGTTGAAACAGCCAAAAGGCTAACACCAAAAATTCAAATGACACAATCTGAATTAGTTATACAGCTTTGTATCAGTATTTATTTCCAGATCTAACCCCACAATCTTAACATTATGTATGGTTATGTATTTTCAGTGGAGGGATCCATAAAAAAAAAAACAATCAAACAAATGAGATGAAAGACTAAACCTTCCCGTCTGTCTCTTTCATTCTTGTGCTCAGAGAACTGGAGAGCTAGGACTGCTATCCCATTTTGATACGTAGCTAAGAATCCTATGGCTGCACTCCCCTACAGCCAAAGCAAACTAGCTAGAAGAAACAGGAGTATCACTAAGACTATTTATTAAAATATATCCAGAATAATACAGAATACTAACAACACCTATAAAGTAACAGCCACAGAGAACAACACTTCCCTTGCAATTCTAGCTATGCATTCAGAGTGGTGCAGAGGGGCTGGATGAGTGGGTCTTTTTATTAAGCCTAATAGAGGTCAAAGTAAAACCTGAAATATATGTATCAGCAGTTAAGCCAGAATTAATTAAAACTGTTACAGACACAAAGTAATGAATTTGGTTAGGAAACAATTACTGCCTCTGACGATTCGTGTTCATACTCATAAACAACCTGCTTCTGCAAAGAATTGCTTACCCTATAACAGCATTAACTGCTTAGGCATTTTGTGCCACAGCACCTGAAATAAAAGGAAATCTCAAACAATTAATTTTCCAGAACTCCACATTCTGTCTTGAATATTTTTGTGGGTTAGTACATTTTACAGGCGAAGATTCTTCTGCTATTTCATCCAGACTACTGAGCAGCATAGACATGATGATTTTAGTTTATTTAGTTTATCCAACCTTCACAAAGTCAAGTTAGCTACCTCAGAAATGCTATAAAGTGATGTTGCGGGCTTAAACCCAGCTGTGAACTCAGCACCACAGAGACACTCACTCACTCTCCTCTTCCTTCCTTCCCCTCCAGGTGGGATGGGGAAGAGAACTGAATGAGTTCAGCTGAAATAAGAACAGCCCAATAACTAAAGTATAATATAAAACTACTACTACTACTAATGATAAGGGAAATAACAATCAGAGAGAATATAAAAAGGGGAAGGAAAAAACCCAAGAAGTACAAGTGCTACACAATACAATTCCTCACCACCTGCTGACCAATACCCAGTCTGATCTGACCAGCGATCTGGGCCTTCCAGGTCACTCCCCCCAGTTTTTATACTGGGCATGACATGCTGTGGTATGGAATACCTCCTTTGGCTAGTTTGGGTGAGGTGTCCTATCTCTGCTCCCTCCCAGCTTCTTGTGCCCCTTCTCACTGGCAGAGCATGGGAAACTGCAAAGTCCTTGATCAGGGTAAGTGCTACTGAGCAACAGTAAAGCATTCAACATAAAACTGTAAAACATTGGTGTGTTATCAGCATTGCTCTCAGACTGAAGCCAAAACAGAACTGCACCAGCTACTAGGAAGGACAAAAATAACAGTTACGGCTGAACCTAGGACAAGTGAACTGAACATGACAAACATGGCACAAAAATTGTTACAGTGCTGCAGAGTGACTATTGTTCAGCAAATAAAAGCAGGAAGAATTCCTGGAAGAAATGAGAGTTAAGGAGGGATTTGAAAAAGGATCTAGTAGGTGCCTGGCATATTAAGCAACACAAGACTGTTCCAAATATGCAGGATAACATGAATGAAAGTGCAAAGCCAAGGCCTTGTCTAGACTAGAATTTAAAAGTTTTTGAACATTTTGCTAGCATATGTTAGCAGATAACTTTCAAAATACCAGACATGTTAAGTAGAGACATTCAGAGTTAAAAATCCAGTATTTCCCAATGACCTCTAAATAAAACAAATTTTAACACCTCACTCCTCCAACAACAAACTAAGAAAAAAAAAAGAGCATGCTCAGCTAACACAGACAGGTAGAAATTCATGGACAAGATCTTCAGAAGTATCAAGAAACCATGGACAAGATCTTCAGAAGCATCAAGAGACTGCAGCAAAATGGAAGATGAAAAGCTACCAAAGGAGAAGCCAGATAAGAACTGCCACCAGCTGTACTAGAGTAAGCGGCCCACCCTACAACGGAGACATCTGCTGTACAAGGAAAGAATGTAATTGTGTAGCTAACATGTAACACACTCGACATCCACCCAAGCATTTGAAACAATCTGCCAGAGCACCATTGACTCTGCTACAGAGACTACAGTTTCTAAGGGCCAAGCAGCAATCCTCACGGAGCCACTGCAGCCTGAAGCCTCGACTGTGCGGATCCGGATCAGCTTCGCTAGTTACGGCTCCCCGTGGCACAACTCCACCTCCCACGGCCATCCCACAATGCACCGTGCCGCTGCTCTACGAGCCGCGCAGGGAGCTGCGGGGGGACCGGGCACCCCTAGGGCACCGCATGGGGGACAGCTCCCGCTGCAGACACAGGGCGGCCCGAAGCCCAGAGGGATGGGGGGGCTGCTGATCCCGGCTTGGGGGGCACCATTGGGTTAATCAGCGGGGAGAAGCAGGAGGTAGCGGGGAAGGCGTAGATCTGAAAAACCAGTGAAGCAATGGGCTGTGCCACCAATCGAAAGCGCAACGAGAAGAACCCGAGAAGGGAGCGGAGAGGCGGCGGCTGGGCCTGCCCTGCCGGGGCCGAAGCCCACGGGGCAGAGCCAAGCACAGGGCGTAACGTGTGGGCACAGACCCCAGACCCCCTCAGCCCTGAGCGGCGGCCAACACCGCCAATCTGCACAGGAAGCACGGTCCCGCAGAACAACGCCTAAGCCAATGGGAAGGGGAGAGCGAGGAATATGGCCGGGCCGCGCTGAGGCAGGCTGCGACCCGCAGCCTTCAGAACGGAATGACAGAAGGAAGAGCAAAGGAACCATCGGAGGCCTCCAGTCCCAGGCCGCCGCTGTTACGGCCGCTTACCTCCCTTTCATGGCCACACCACGCTTCCGTATGAGCTCGTCCAGAGACAGGTCCGCCATCTTGTCGCGGGACCTAACGATAAGACGCAGCGAGCCAGACCCGGACGTGACATCACACCGCTTCCGCTCCTCGCCCCGGCTCCAAAAGTAAAGCGGACCCCGCCCAAGTGGGGCGTGTGTCCCAGAACCCCCCGCGACGCCAGAGCCCTTCATTTGCATACCGAACGGTATATCCCGTCCCGGTTCTGACCGCGGCAGCGGGTATGCGTAGTAAAAGGGAAGCGGAACCGGGAATACAGTCAAGACAACAGAAACTCAACATGTACACCGTGGAATGTTGTGCAGATCATCTCGCCCTGACCTACAGAGATAACACATAGGGTTCTGCTGTCAGGGCGGAGGGCTTCGCGTCATGCCTTAAACTTATGAGTAAGGAAAATAACGACCCGGGGTGACGCCCGGGTCCTCACTGCCAATGTGAGAGGAATTTTTGCGCGGGTACAGGTCGCCCTCGGGTGCCCCGCTTACTTCGCGGGATGCCCGGGTGCCGTGATCTGCCCGTTCATTGGAACTGGCGTGATAAAAACAGCCCCGCGCGTCGAGTCCTCCGGCGCCGTTTCGGTAGGGTGACAGCGGGCGGAGTGGGTGCTGCAGCCCCGTCCTAATGGTTCGCGTGTCAGCGGGAGGCGATGCGTTTCGGACGGTGCGTACATGGGAGCGCTGGCGCTGTTTGACCCCAGGCTAATCAAAACCAAGCTTCGGCGGGAAGAAGGAGCCGTCTCCTCGCGCAGGCGTGGCCGGGGCCGAGCTTTTCCGCGCTCTTCCAGCGTCATCTCCCGCCCTCTCGTGTCCTGGCTCCGGCGGCTGTGCGTGTGGCATGGTGGCTCTGGGCTTCATCTGGGCCCTCGGTGCTTTTGGGCCTCCCTGTGAGCGCCCTTTGCAGCACGGCATACCCCCTGGCCCTGCAGCGCCGGCTTTCTTCCCGTCGTTAGAAAATGTTAGATTAGACATTAGAAGCTCTTCCCTGTGAGGGTGGTGAGGCCGTGGCACAGGTTGCTCAGAGAAGCTGTGGCTGCCCCATCCCTGGCAGTGTTCAGGCCAGGTTGGACGTGGCTTGGAGCAGCCTGGAAGGTGGAAGGTAGCAACCCCATGGCAGGGGGATGGAACTGGATGAGCTTTAAGGTCCCTTCCAACACAAACCATTCTGGGATTCTGTGGTGACTGGAAGGCACATTGCCAGAGTTTTGCTTCTGCTCACAGCTCCCTCTCTTCCTCAGCAGCTCTCAGAAGAATCACTTGTACGGTTCCCCTTCCATGCACTCACCATTGGCTTCCTGCTGTCTCCCTGCCACAATGCCCTGAGCTGCAGTGACCCCGAGGCATCGCAGCGTCCACAGCAGCATCCACTGCATCTCTGTGGAGCTGTTGGTCCATACACACTCCATGTGAGATCCACAGGGAAGATCCTGAGAGGAAGCTTTTGGACTTCAGCAGAGTGGGAACCGCCAGCCAGGGCTGGGGACAAATGCAGAGGAGATGGGTGCAGCTTATATGGTGGCTCACAGCCACACTGTCCAGTTCCCACCCTGACCATCTTCCATTCTCTGTCCAGTTCTGCCTCCTCAGGGAGGGCGAAGGGATCCTGAAACACAGATTTTCTCTCAGGAACGTTTCAAGCCTCTGTGAGCCTGCAGTAGTGATGCAAGGTCACTGCCCAGTTGTCCCCTGGGACCTGATCCAGATGAAGGGTGGCATATGACTGCATCGCTGTCAAATTAGGGTACACTGTAATAAGTTTGTGTCCTTTCTGCAGCTGTCAGTATGCTTGTTCAAACTGAAGTGGTGGGGGTAGACAATGTGTGACAATTGCAAAGCCTGCTTGGTGCAAAACGAACAGGCAACATTTATTTCAGGAAATTTTTATGACTATAAAAGCATCCCAAGTGGTTCCAGACTAGAGGGCCATCTACCCACTATCCCCTTTCAACCTGCAAGGACCCCCAGTGGAGGTCTCTTCCAGACAACCATCCAGATACACATTGACCTTGGGGATATCTGTGCAGCCACAATACCCTTTGGCAAGCACCTCCACTCTGCTGTGTGGTGAACTACCTCCTTCTGTTCATTTTGCTTCCATCAGCCTAGTTCTTGCAACTGAAGGTGAAGAGCGCAAGTGTAGCTCCTACCCACCCTCTCGTCTACCTGCAATCCCCTAAGTCAGCTTCTCTCTTGGTGAAGAGTCCAGGCCTGCTCACCCATTCCTTCAGAGAAGCTCCCTTCCCAGAGCAGGCACCTTCCCTTCCCACACTGACATCTCACTGGGAAGCTGGTTAGGGGCCATCATCCAAGCATGCTGTTGTGGGAAGGAAGGGTTTAAACCTCAGGATCTCTGTTTTTACAACTGTTGCAGTCTTTCTGTAAGAAACAAGAAGCTGCAGCTGAGGTTTCATGGGTCTCTCCCTGGTTCTTTCTCAGAGCTGTGAATGAGAAGTCAAATATTTACTGAGCGACGGGCCCAGGCCTCTGCTTCCCTTCCTGTGGCTGTGAGATGGGGGAAGGTGCAAGCAGCAGCAAAGAGACCTCCCTCAGTTCAGGGGTTCCCACAAAGGCATCCTTCTCCAAATGTGATGGGAAACTTTCAGGCCTGCCCTTGCTTTTCCAGTGGTGAATTCCTGGAGCGTGTCTCCTTTGCTGGCTGAGACCCAGGGCATGGAAGTCAGAACAGAGGAGACTCCCCTGCCTCACACAAATTTCCTTTTTAAAACATTAATTAGGAGGTTATGCAAAGGACATCGTATTAACCTGGGGTAGTATATGGCTCAGTGTCCGACTTAAAATGTTACCTTTGCTAAGTCATACAAAGGCACACAAAGCAGCTAAAAGCAGGATGACATGGCCAGAGAAAACATCAGATAAGTTGCCGTGGAACAAGGTCACATCATTGCCCAGTCCAGACAAAGTCCATCCATCACGATGACTGACCGCAGTGTTAGATGTGTATCCTTGCTCTTCAAAGGACAGAAACCAGTGTGCCCAGTGTGTCAGAAGCCAAATAGCTTTTCTAGCTGACTTCAGTTAGGAAAGCTCCTAACCATCTAAGCCATTAGAAACCTTCTTAACTCTATTAATTATAACAAAACTATTAAAAATGTAATATGTTGGCAGAACACTCCCCCTTGATTGCATTAATACCATCACCATAATCATTACAGAAACATTTTGTATGAAAATGATTGAACAATTTTCTAATTAAACTCAAGAGGGAATTAGCTGCCATAAAGGTAATTTTTCGATTTCAGGTTTTGTATGCTGAAGTAGAATCCTAATAATTACAATAACAATCTCCTGACTTATATATTCAGATTGAAGACACAGACATTAACATTTTTGAAGGTTATACTAGAAATGTTGGTTAATGTGAGTCCTTGTTTATGCCTATAATCTGAGAGTTTTGTTTCCTAGGAGGGACAAATTTCATTAAAAAAAAAATAAAATAGAAAAGGACCAAGTTTGGGATTTAGCTTGGACTGAAACATTTTCAGAAATACCAAGATATTGTGGTAAAAGTTTAAACCATTAGCAAATATGCAGGCCTGGCCATCTCCTCTTCTTCTTAGTTCTTTGCTGGAGAACTTCAGTTATTTTCACTGCATGTAACATAAAACAGAACAGGACTTGTGTTGCTGTTGCTTTTTGTCTGGGTTAGACGTGAGTGTTTCAGCAGGTAAGGCAAATTCTTGGAGCCTGGGTGTTGGCTGCTGGGGCTTTTGCTTGTCCTGCCTGTGTGCCAGAGGAGACATGTGCTTGCTTCTTCCTTAGCCTTTCTTATAATAGAATCATAGAATAGTTAGGGTTGGAAAGGACCTCAAGATCATCGAGTTCCAACCCCCCTGCCATGGGCAGGGACACCTCCCACTAAACCATGCCATCCAAGGCTATGTCCAACCCCACCTTGAACGCCGCCAGGGATGAAGCATCCACAACCTCCCTGGGCAACCCATTCCAGGGCCTCACCACCCTCACAGTAAAGAATTTCTTCCTCATATCCAATCTAAACCTCCCCTGTTTAAGTTTGAACCCATTACCCCTTGTCCTCTCACCACAGTCCCTAATGAAGAGTCCCTCCCCAGCATCCCTATAGGCCCCCTTCAGATACTGGAAGGCTGCTATGAGGTCTCCACGCAGCCTTCTCTTCTCCAGGCTGAAGAGCCCCAATTTTCTCAGCCTATCTTCATACGAGAGGTGCTCCAGTCCCCTGATCATCCTCCTGGCCCTCCTCTGCACTTGTTCTAACAGTTCCATGTCCTTTTTATGTTGAGGACACCAGAACTGCACACAATACTCCAAGTGAGGTCCCACAAGAGCAGAGTAAAGGGGCAGGAGCACCTTCCTCGACCTGCTGGTCACACTCCTTTTGATGCAGCCCAGGATACGGTTGGCCTTCTGGGCTGCAAGCGCACACTGCCGGCTCATGTTCATTTTCTCATTGACCAACACCCCCAAGTCCTTCTCTGCAGGGCTGCTCTGAATCTTCTCCCCGCCCAATCTGTAGCTGTGCCTGGCATTGCTCCGACCCAGGTATAGGACCTTGCATTTAGCATGGTTGAACTTCATCAGGTTGGCATCAGCCCACCTCACAAGCGTGTCAAGGTCCCTCTGGATGGCATTCCTTCCCTCCAATGTATCAACCAAACCACACAGCTTGGTGTCATCGGCAAACTTGCTGAGGGCGCACTCAATCCCACTGTCCATGTCACCCACAAAGATGTTGAACAAGACCGGCCCCAACACCGATCCCTGAGGGACACCACTCGTTACTGGTCTCCAGCTGGACATTGAGCCATTGAGCACTACTCTTTGCGTGCGGCCATCCAGCCGGTTCTTTATCCACCGAGTGGTCCACCTATCAAATTGATGTCTCTCCAACTTAGAGAGAAGGATGTCATGTGAGACAGTGTCAAAGGCTTTACACAAGTCCAGGTAGATGACATCAACTGCTCTGCCCCTGTCCATCAGTTCCGTAGGCCCTTCATAGAAGGTCACCAGATTGGTCAGGCAGGATTTCCCCTTAGTGAAGCCATGCTGGCTGTCACCAAGCACCTTGTTGGTTTTCATGTGCCTTAGCATGCCTTCCAGGAGAATTCGCTCCAAGATTTTGCCAGGCACAGAGGTGAGACTGACTGGTCTGTAAATCATAGGAGTGATATTTGTAAATTCCACTGGGAACAGGGTCTTTCCCCCTCTGTTGCCTCTGCTACCTACACCCCTCCAGGCAGTGGGGATGTTGTAGGCACATAGTTAAAAAATAGGGACTTATGTAGACATATGGTTAAAAATTGGATCTTGTGTTACTATGGAAAACCCTAAACAAGGGCCTCCTCAAAGGTCAGGATGACCTGGGAACAACACTGACTTATGAAGAGAATTAATAGCTGGGGAGAAGGTTTTGGCCTTGTGTGGGTGGATTAAGAAACAGGGCTAATGAATCTCTAATCAGGAAAAACTAACCTTGAAGACTGGTACATCCTGAAAACACATGGACGTCATCAAGATATGACTTTAACATGTCAGCACAACATGATTAGGGTATCCTTTACATGAATTTTCCTCATTATACCTTCATCATAATACTAAAAGGTGGTATAATACAATTATGCCTATAGGTTGAAAGACTCCTGCCCGGGTTAAAAGGCCCTTCCCTAAACACGTGTAATAAGGAATCAGTGATGTAGTTTTACGTAAATTTCTTGACCAATCATTAAGTGCCGGGAGAGTTATGGTGAGATAGTATCCTGAACTGAATTGTATATATATGTGAACTGTGTATGGGGTGGTGTGCTGGCTTTGTGGGATACCACCTAGCACCCCTTTTTGCACAAACTTGGAATAAACAAATGCCTTGGTTCTGTGTGGGAGAATTGGCTATTGCCCGCTTGGTCAACAGGGAGAGCAGGAGGGAAGAGGACCCCTGGGCTGGGTCTTTGATGGGAACAGACAGAAAGCTCTCCCACAAAAGTCTGAAGGACTGAGGTAGCAACTAGTTGCATCCTACAGAGCTGAAGAAAAGCCATTGTGCCTCAGCTCCAGGGATAATCCTGCATCAAAGGTAGGATGATAATAAATCACAGAGAAATCCTTTCCAGACAGCAGGAGGAGGATCTAACCCACTTGGCTGTCTGAATTCATTTGTACACAGCTCTTGTCTTGCCAGAGATGCTGTCTCTGGCTGGGATGAGCAAACTTAGACTCCCAACATTTTCTGCCCATCTGTGAGATATGGGTAGACTTGCCCCCCTTCTTCTGGATGAAGAATCTATGAGCAGGGAAAACGTCTGAGAATCTACACTGGCATTTGAAGAAAATCTAGGTCAGAACTGTCTTAGCTTGGCTTAGATAGCAAATGAGACTGAGTGGGGGAGTTTCTTGCATAGTTGTGTTGACTGATGAAAAGGGAGAGGAGGAGGGAGAGGAGGGGATGGGAAATGTTGTACGCTTCTCAAGCTCTGGAAGAATTGCCTTGTCCACAAGAGGTAGAGGGTGGAAGAAGTTGTGGGAAAACATTTCAGCACTAGCAGCAGCATTTCTCCAAGTCTCTCAATGATGGTATAGAGCCAAAGAGCGAAGGGAAGACAACTCTGGGTTATTTCGTGATTATATCCTGTACAACATGGAGGAAGGCAGGATGTATGTATGTGACTCAACCTGTTCTTCAGGGACATCCTTGTTTGGAGGTTTCAGGCTATCTCAGGACAGCCAGCAGCAGCGGCCACAACCATTATGCTTGCACCCAGTGACCTGTCTAGAGCAACAGTGTTTTGCAGATTGCTCCAAAGGGCCAACAAAATTTCTAAGCAGGTCACAAATAGAGCATGGCAGCTTGCCATATACCTACTCTTAAACCTATATAATCACATGGCGTTTGGCTCAGGGTCATGCTGATGCTCCTACTTGCTGGTACTGGACAACTTCCCTGTCATTTACCTGGCCAGATGAAGTGTCCACCTTAGTCTGCAACACCTTACAAGGTATGAAAAACTAACTACTGTGGTTCTTTCTTTTTGAGAAAGTTGTAGGAAATACGGGGCATATGTAATTTTAATTCACCTGCTCTATTCCCCAATAAATATTTCCAGTTAAAGGTCTTCTGCAGCCAGTTTCTCAGAATACCCTGGTTTTCTAAAAGCCAATTTCTTTGCACATAGCTGGATCCCAGCTGATGCTTCCTTCTCTGGAGACATTCAAAACCCACCAGGACACATTCCTGTGTAACCTGCTCTGGGTGGCCCTGCCTTGGCAGGGGGGTTGGACTGGATGATCTCCAGAGGTCCCTTCCAACCTTAACAGTTCTGTGATTCTGTTGTCAGTGACCTGAAACATGCTCACAGACCAGTGGATTCCTGAGAGAAGCAAAGCAATTTGCTTGCAGAGAGCTGCACAGCAATTTGCCTTTCTTTCGAGGGACCCTTGAGAAAATACCAGGAGGGTTGTGTAGCCGAGGAAACTGCTGGACTAGAAAGCAGAACTGCAGGAAAGGACTCATCAGGCACAGAGCAGGATTTCCAGTCTATTATATTTGGCAGATCTCAAGATTCTCACTGAATATTTTGTTACATGAGCACATAAGCATACTTTTGCCCCATTGCATCCCCCTTATGCTGTGAAATAAACCTTTCAGAGCATTTTGATCAAGAGCTGTGGCAGATCGAGCTGAAGGGTAAATTGTATGAACATGGGAGAGCAGCTGAGTACTAACAGTCAGGAGGCATTTGTGTTAAGACAAGTGGCCTTTTGGCATGTAAGAGTTGGCCTCAGTGTCTGTGCCTGGGTACACATACCTGCGCACACCTGCCTTCTGAAAGCCCATTGTAGCCTTTGTGAACCTTGTCTTTTAGTGCCTTCATCTATTTTCTTAGGTAAGGACATTTTTACTCAAGAAGGATGCCTGCTTCCCAACAGGCCATCTTCAGCCTCGCTGCTGAAGCAGAAAATGTGGGCCTACAGTTTGTGCACCTGCTATAGAAGCAGCTGAGGGCAGAGATGCCACTGCTGTTAGGGGTCCTGCAAAGTGTTGGTCCTGCTACTGGCTGTTGGTAAGGAGGCAAGTGAGGTAACTGAGACCCAGCCTGTTACCTGACAGTGTCATAAGCACTTGTGAAGAGCAGGTAAGGTAGGCTAGAAATACAGATTCTCTTTCCACACAAATGCTGCTTAATAGGCAGCAAAAAAGAAATGTTACATGCAATATATGCATGCTACTGAGGCAAGCATTTTCAATTTTTAATAAGTTTACAGATAATGATTTATCCTAGGAGCCCCAAGCACTGAGCATCCAACTTACTAACTCTGAAAAGCAGGCAGTTCACCGGGGAAAGAAAAGCGGCATATTGTGCAGCAGCTGTTTCATCTTGTGGTCCTGTAAATGAGTAGCTTGACTGAAGTCATGCTACTTTTAATCCCAAACTACACCTTTCTCAACGACTTCTTCCCCATGTTTCATTATGGGCCACAGTAACGCTGGGTTTCTCCAGTATTTCTCTTCTTTCCAATTAATGTGCTCTAAATTTTGTGTTGTGCTTCCCTGTGTTTTCCACTCAGCTTTAACCGGTGGGTTCTGAAGAAGCAGCAAACAATAAACTTGGCAGCACTTCAGCGTGAACACCCCTTCAGTTTCGGTTCTTGGAACAATGCCAGCTTGCTGAAAAATTAAGAACAGTTTACAAAGCTTTGTAATGCTATGTTGATGTAATGTTACATTGCCTCCCTGCTCTTGTTCTGTGTAGCTGCTCCCCATAAACTTAGCGCTGAAGAACTTGCTTTGTCAAAGATGATGGTACAGTTTGAGTGAGACAGGCAGAGGTCCGAGGGTTACTTAAAAGACTATTCTGGCATCCAGCAACTGTCTCTGTTTCCTCATAGAGAGATCTGCAAAGAGCTAAGCTGGCAGAAAGGGTGGTGTGAAAAGGAGTTATGAGAAGCCTCATCTCCAACCACAAATGCTCCACCACTTGTCCCAGGAGCTGATTTAATCTCAGTGGTAGCTGGATGTTTGCCCAAGCTGTGATGTTAGGATGCTTGTGCCCAGCTTGGCTGACCCTGACCCCACAGGCTGACTTCTCAGCTTGGACTTGACCTCTGTGGTCGCTGTGGGTTTGCCCAGTCATCACTGGGCTGTGGCTGATCCTGATCACCGTCACCAGTTCTGCTCTTTGCACCTTGCTTGGGTTCAGTAGGACTGTGCCATGTCGGTAGGTGTGCTGTCCTGCCTGACCTGCTGTTCCCCACTGCTCCCGGCGTGGCTCTGTATCTTCCGTACAAGGTTACATGTACACATGGCTCTGAGAACATTTTGAAGGTGTATGGGCTGGAAGACCCTCACCAAGTTGTTTGCAAGTGGTGAACAACCCCAAACAGGAGGGACACCTCCATTGTCTTTATTTTTTTAATGGCAAGCTGCAGAGACATCCCATAAAATTGAACCACTGCCCCTGTTCCCGGTCTGTATCTTAACTCACCGTGACAATTTCGCTGTAAAACTCTAGTTGCTTTTTGTAATAGGAATGCCTGAGGATATTTCTTATATCATGCATCACCCCCTACAAAGCAAGCACAGCACAAAGCAGACTGTTAGCATGTGGTATAGCCAGCAGTGCAGTCCTTGGACACTGGGAATCTTTGTTTCTCAGATTATGCCAATCAGCAATGAAGAAGTCATTCATTTCAAGCTTTGGAGGAAAGTCCCATTAACGCAACACATGGCTGGAAAATGCTTTCTGCACTCATCTATGCGCCTTGGACAGCTGGAAAATTCAGACATGTAGCGTGTGTATGTCTACTGTGGGACACAGAATCACAAAATCTCAAGCTGGAAGGCACCCACAAGGATCAAGTCCAACTCCCTGCTCTTCGCAGGACCAGCTTACCTCTTAAAGAAAAATACCTGTTTCATCCATTGCTGATCTCATACTTAGGGTTGCTGGAGCTCAGCTTTCCATACCCTCATCCCTCTCAGCTGTCACCGCTAATATATTTTGAGCAGTGTCCCTAGCAGAAGCTAAGTTCTAAATGAATGGTGTATGCAGATGACCCTTTTATCCCACTGCCTAGATGCAATTATACAGAAACATAAAATACCTGTTTGCTGTCAGTCATAATATCATCCAAAGGTGTAATGTCAAGAACTTCAGTTATTTTAGTTATTCTGTCCCAGATATGTGTCTCACAGGCAACAAACAGCTTCTGCAGTGCAAAGGCAACAGCTGGTTACAGCAGCAGTCACAGTGGAAAGAGAAGTGTAGTGTGGAAAGCATGTGCTGAAACCACATCTGCAGTAGAGTAAATTGTAGGGCCACTATCTGGTTGAAATACATCTTCAATACCTGGTAAATAAACTGTTTCATCAAACTGTTAGCATGTTGAAGCCCATTCTTCAGCATCTGTGGGTCCTTATCACCACAAACAATGCTAATAATACCTCATCTCAGTCTCATCCTTTAAGGTATACCATTTTGGTATTTTCCTTCACCATCAGAGCAAGTGG
Source organism: Amazona ochrocephala (assembly GCA_039720435.1). Lineage (NCBI taxonomy): Eukaryota > Metazoa > Chordata > Aves > Psittaciformes > Psittacidae > Amazona > Amazona ochrocephala. Next base: position 82,831,888 of record CM077880.1, read on the forward strand.
GTCAGACATCAGAATGAGGTCTCCCATCTAGTACTTAATGCATTACCCATAAGGAAACTGAACTGTGTTTTCTCATTTGTGCTTAACATGGGAGAGATCTGTGACTGGGATTTGAATATGCCCTTCTGAAAGTCAGGCAGAAGCAGGTCACTGTCAGTTTGCTCCCCATAGCATTACACAGGCCCTGCTGGACTGAAAAATCAGGGACACAAACTCAGTCCTCAACCCTGTCTGATACTCAGAGTCTGCTATACTGGCTACACCATGTTGATCTGATAAGGGTCAGATTGAGAAAATGGACATAAACATACCTTAATCATGATGCTGCCATCTTTATTTGTCAAACTGGTACTGTTTTGCCTTAATTTTTCCCAGTCATGTATCTTGAGCATATTATACATGCCCAGCACAGCAGATAGACGTGAATCATCGTTTATGTTCTCAGACTGTTTGTGCCTGCCCATCGCTTTAGACAAGAGCTCGTCATTTCTAGGGCAAGAAGGATATTAAAAAACTTAGCTATGACAAGAGTAACAATGAGTAAGCATAATTATTTTACAGCATGTTATGAATTTATTTTATGAATCCAGCGTTTTCTACAACGTGCTTCACAAGTGTATCATGTAGCTAGCAATCACCTTTCGTGTGGGAAACAGTACTTTCTTAGCTCAGTTTTGCATGACCACAGTGGAATGTGATCAAAAGGCGGCATTTTGACTCTGTCATTGTAGGCCGATATCTTTTATTAAGAATTTAAGAATTAACCCCGGGAATATCTCCTTCCCTTTCCAGAACAATCCAAGCCATCTTCCAGTTAGAAAGAGGTGACAGCAGGTTGAAAATCTGGGGAGAAGGAGTCTAGGGCATCTGGCAAAGAGTCCCTAAGGACCGGATGAAGCAACAAGTATGTAGCTTTTCAGTGTAGAAGCACATTGCATCAGAACTCTGAATAAATACCTACCTTTTCTCTAGCTCTGTGACCTGCTTTTTCAGCTTCTCATTCTCTTCCACCAGGTCTTTTTGGGTGACCTCTCCAGCAAATGCTCTGAAACAGATTTCTTTTGTGAGATCTCTTTATTTGTGCTTGGACACTGGGACAGCTGTGAACTTGCTCCTACTGAGTAGTCTGAATTCCAGAAAAACAGCTGTGGTGGGAAAGCACAGAGCACCCAGGAAAAACTCCAGGAGAGCTTAACAACCACCCCTGAAAGCTCCCACCTAGGATTTATGCTCAAATCAAGGGAAAGCCATTTACATCAGAAGAAAGAGAAATGGTGTTGTGAGGATCAGAGGTTGAAGGCTTGAAGAAAACTCAAGTATTCTCCACTTGTTAGAATCTATTTTTGTCCTTCCTCTACTTGTTTTCTCCATCTTTAACATCAAAATGTTACCAACAAGCATCTCAAAGCCTCTAGACAGTTCCGTTCTCCTCGATTCTTTTCTCCACAAATGTCTGTGTAACGTCAGTTCCTCTAGTGGGTGAAATTCTCCCATTTCCATTTCCAGTGCCTGCTATTTAGGTGATACTATTAGAGCTTAGTAAAGTCCTCTCTACATGATGACTCTAAGTGTATTGCAGACTTTCACTGTAAAAGTGTGAGTGCTAGAAATATTTTGCTACTTATTATTCACCAGAGGTTTTTAGAGATTGTGCCCCCTGTATTATAGATCTCAGAACAAGTAGATGCAGCCCGAACATAAAGGAGACCACTTGTTCCATGTTTCTTTTTCCTCCTTTCAGAGCGAGCAATACCATCTTGTATTAATATTCTGTTCTTGTGAATTATCCAGTGAAGTTTCTGGTGTTAATGAAATTAGCTTTATTACTGCACAGAGAAATATCGTGTTCAGAGCTTGTCTACATTTGGAGGTGGTAGAAGTACTATGGCTAGTGGAGGAAGATGACTGGCTGTAGCTGAAAGGACAACACTGAGAAGAGGAAATTCAGTAAAACCAATACTCACTCCTGATAGTTCCTGTGTTCCTGCTGGTAAGGATGAGGGACATTGCTAATCTTCCGTATGCTGTGATTAACAGATGCAGTAAGCTGCCTTGAGATGGAAGAAAACAATCTATGTTAAGGAGCGAGTCCTGAGAACAAACCAAGAATGAAGACCTGAATTTGATAGGTGTAATCTGCATCTAGACTGGTTTCCTGGCAACCTTCTGTAATTAGGCAAACAAACTCAGGGACACAAGTGACTGAGCTTGGTCATCATTTGAGCCTAGGTGTAGTGTCTGGGAACCTTTGCCTTACATCAGACCAAGTCACAAACTTGAGCTACTCCAGAAGAAAGCTTCAAGGCTTCAGAAAGTCTGAGTATTCCTTTATTATCAGGCTATCAATGACTGCATACCTGCAAACCCTTGATGACCCCACAGATACTTCAGCTGTGATCAGAAACTGAAATACCAGTCTGTCTTCATGGAAATCCCAACAGCAAAGCCTCTTCTCCACAAAACTGTTCAGGAAGGGTGTGGACATCCAGCTTTTCAAGTTTTAGGTAGTATATTTTACATGCTATTTCAAGTACGGCCTCCTGGCCTCAGTCATCAAGAATGATTTATGTTTGCATTTAATCCCCAAGAAGCCTTCCATTAGGCTACTATTTCCTTTTGTTTCCTCCTGATTAACAATTTCCATCCTTCTTGCCAGTTTTTCTGCCACTACGTCCTCCCTCAGTGCTTGCCTAGTTCATTAAGAGGGTCTCTGCATATCTACTCACTGTCCTCAGAGCTGCTTTTACCAGTTCTTCATTCTATGTTAGGCTGGACGCCTTTATATTGAGGGCTGCTGTTGTGAAGGCAGCCATTACATACTCAGAGAAGTATTTGCATGGAAATGAAAGTTCGTGTAACAACATGACATGTTTTCATGGCATGTGCCCTGGTCAAGTACCATAAACTGCACCCTGAGACAAACCTGTTTCAGAGGCAGCTCATTGCTGGCCATGACAATGCAGTCAAACAGGAGAATGAAAATTTGGCTGTCCCGCAGGCCAGAGCTGTGATAAGCAAGGCTTGAGTATGTTTCAGTGACAGTTGCAGAAGCATTTATGATTTTCTCTCGTATCTATATTTTTAATATAAAGAATCACATTACCTAGGGTAGCTCTCCAGTGTCTCTAGTCGAGTTTCAACAGAGTTAGACCCAACAATTTTCTTCCTGTCCATCAGGGGAAGAAAGAAATAATAAACCATATCCAGTCAGTAGGCAGTTATCCGTTAAAGTCCTAAGAAATGCACAAGCATTCCTCCCTCCAATTCCTGATCAACCCATAAGGAAAAAAGTCTAGAGACCAAAATTTCTCTAGGCTGTCCTTTGCCAGGTTGGTGGTTTGTGATTCAGTATCAATAGCGCAAGTAAAATACTCTGGAAGAGTAAAATCTTCATGTTATACAGTACTGATCGAACAGCTTCTCTAAATTGTCTCTGGGTTCCCTATATAGCCCTGAAAAATTTACTGCTTACTCAGAGCCCTCCTTGGGTCTGGCTTATTTGTAATCTTCTGTCCCACCTGTCCTAACACACGCCAGCTAAGCTAATCATTAGGGGCCATGCTAAACATTGTAATTTCTGGTCACTGGACTCACGCTGCTTGTTCTTCTAGCTTCATCAGCCTTTGATTCATTTCAGAACACAAGCTCTCCAGCGCTGAAATCCTCTTTTCATAGGCTGATGGCTGCGACAAGGTGTCATATGTTTGTCTGATGCAAAGAGAAAAGAGAATTCTTCAAATGAAGGGAAAAAAGATCACATACTTTGAACAGGTACCTTTTAAATGACAGCTCCATGAGCAGAGGCTTCATGGCTGCAACCGTGCTATCAAACAGACCAGAGCCAGGATGCTTCATGGTGCAGGATGGCCCAGCACACACCTGAATGCAGTCTTCGCTCAAATGAGCTAGCACTCCTGTAGATGAGGCAGTTCAGAGGACTGCACAGGCCAGGGTTTACCACAAATAGATGGAGGGTTTGAGCAATCATTAGAGCTGGATGAGGTGGTGATAACAGGAATAACTCCTGAAAAACAAACTCTACCCAGACCTGCAGAGTGTGGGGACAGCAAATGCAGGCGGCTGTTGAGTTAAAATCAACTTTGCAATGTATGGGTGTAGGGTCTTCTTAATAGAGAAGATCAAAGCTGTGTTCTTAAGGTATTTTTTATTACTACAGCGGCTCTGTGTCCTGTTCCCTAAGGATGATAACGAACATCAACTATTATTGCAGAGACAATCCCAGGTTGAGATGCTCCTGCAGCTCAGACGTAGGCAGAGTATAGACAGCAAACTCTTTCCTGCAACCCAGCAATGTCAGAGAAAGCCTAAGTGTGAGGCTTCATCATCAGTTTATGCTGATCCAAGTCTGTACAGCTGCTGCAAGGGGCTGTCCTGCCCTTCTCTTTTAACACCTTCCCTCTCCTCTTTTACTGGAACTGCTTTTGGTTTTGTTTACCCATATTGATTCCTTTCCAGTTCATTTCCAGTCTTTCACTGAGGACTCTTTTTTTTTCTTCCTTGTTTAAGCTCAAAATTTGGTATAAGATTTGCATTTATGTTAATGTTTCCCTGCAAATCTGATGAGTTCAGAAACCACGTCCCCAAAGTGCGGGATCTGTTACTCTATTTAGACTGTTCTTTCCAATTTCTCTTGCACTTACACCCATTTAAAATCTGCCTCACCCTCTGAACTTAACTTAACTGAATTTGAGGAAATTAACCATCCCTGCGATGGATAAGAAATAGGAAACAGTTTTTACTGAAAATTTTAGTCAGCAAATATTTGCAGTCCTTTGTTGCAACCCCCAAAGGGACTTTGTAGAAACATTCAGACCTACTACAGTTAAACTTGATAAGTTTAGCCAGAGACAGACACTCGCCCTGCAACATACCTGCTGCCTTCTGCAGTCATCTCTCCAGGATCAGCATACATGTGCAGCCCTTTAGATACCTCCATTCTGCTGTTGTATGAATCAGTGGTGTCCATGACTTTACGGCAGCAAAAAATGTTTGCTGAAATGAGTAGCAGCACAGGGGACTGTGCTGCCAGCACAGCAGGAATATACTGCAAGTGGCAGGCAGCTGCTTGCTTTCACAACAGGACTTTTCTGCTCTGAATAACAGAAACAAGCCCACCCTTCCTTACCGGAAAAGGCCCTATTTCCTTGCACTGTTTCTGGTATTACGTCTCTCACCAGCCAATAAAGTCAGGGGAGGAAGAAGACTTCACCCTCCAGTGTTGCACAGGGAAGTTTCAGTTTCATCTGCACACATCTGCACTGCCATCAGCCATGACTAGCAAGTCAGTCTTCGTCATTGCTATGGATTTTGGCACATCCTTCAGTGGGTACTGTTTTTCCCTTGCTTCAGGTGCAGACCAAATCCGGCAGGTGTACTGGGGAGCAGAGTATGGGCTCAAGACCCCAAAGACACCCACATGCATCTTGTTCAACCAGAAGAAGGAGTTCAAGAAGTTTGGCTATGACGCTATAATGAAGTACAAGAGCCTGCCCTCCAGTGAAGCTGACAACTGGTACTTCTTCCAGAACTTCAAGATGAAGCTGTACAACACGGTAGGTGGAAGGAACAGTTACTTCTAATGGGAGTCAGAGCTATTGATTTATTGAGGAGGGGGCTTAAAGGAATTGGTGAAAAAAGGCTGAGTAAATGCGGATGATAAGGATGAACGAATGGAAATCAAAGAGTATTTTGAGGAACTGAAGAAATTATTTATTTTCTTAATCAGACAAAGGCTTCAAGGACCCTTTCTTTATGATGCTGTTCTTTGTCTAAAGATGATAAAACCGAACTGCACACTTCAGTGAAGCCAAACATTTCTTTCTAGCAAAAAGCTGCCCTGCTCCAGAGCTTGGCAGAGAAACTAGCCACCTTCCGGGGCTCCCTGCCTCAGTCCTTGACAGGAAACAAGTGAAGTTTCCTGTAGTTTAAGTGAGGTGGGCAATTTCAGGATCACCATGAGAAGAGCTCTTACGGTGATCCTGAAATTGCCCACCTCGCTCCAATTACAGGGAAACTTCACTTGTTCCCTGTCAAGGACTGAGGCAGGGAGCTGCCTCCTCCTAGCTTGTCTCTCCTTCCCCTGAAATGGTATGATGAAGCTGATTTAAGGGTTGCTGGCTGTAATTTAAGCATGTGTGATTGCTATCTGAAGGCTCTGTGCCAGTTCAAAATTGTTCACAGCTTCTTCCAGGCTTGCTCATTCAGTCAGAGATTAGGCTACTTTAGGGCCTCCTTGTCTGTGAGCCAGGGTACCACAGGCCCTCCCAAAGTCCGGAGTTACCCGCAGCACAGGGACAGCCTCTGGGACAGCCCCAGAAAAAGTCTTGTGTTTGCTCTTTAGCATCCCCCAGCGCTAAGCAATGAGTGTTGAACTGGATGCCTCAGTGGGTGGGAGGCCTCTGTGAACACTTTCCTCCCCAGGAAATTTGGGAATGATGTTGTCGTGGTTTAAGCCCGGCCGTAAATCTGCCACGATGTCGTTCGCTCACCACCCCACTTCCTCCCTCCGTTCCCAGAGGGATGGGGAGGAGAATTGGAAGAATGTAACTCCCACGGGTTGAGATAAGAACAGTCCAGTAACTAAGGTATAACACAAATCACTACTGCTACCACCAATAATAATAATGACAAGAGAAAATACAAGGAAAGAGAATACAACCGCTCACCACCCGCCGAACGATACCCAGCCTGACCCAGCAGTGATCTCACTCTTCCAGGTAACTGCCCCAGTTTTATAGTGGGCATGACGTGCTGTGGTATGGAATGCCTCTTTGGTCAGTTTGGGTCAGATGTCCTGTCTCTGCTTCCTCCTGGCTTCCCCTCCTCCCTGGCAGAACGTGAGACTCAGAAAGCCCTTGGTAAGAGTAAACATTACTGAGCAGCAACTAAAAATATTGGCGTTAGCAGTGCTGTTCCCAGGCCCAAAGTCAAAACAGCGCTGCACCAGCTACTAAGAAGGAGAGAAATGACTGCTACTGCTGAGCCCAGGACAGATGTGGTCTGCCACAGTATCACCTGTGGAGTTGTGGGTTCTCATTCACTTTTGGAGGAGGATGGAGAGACATTTTACTTCAACCCCATTTCTCTGCACCCAAGAAGCAAATGGTTAAGTGAAATTTCATGACAGAATCAGAGAATGGTTGAGGTTGGAAAGGACCTCTGGAGGTCATCTTCTCCAATCGCCCTGGCTCAAGCAGGGCCACCTGGAGCTGGTTGCTCAGGACTATCGTCTGGCCAGCATTTGAATATCTCCAATGATGAAGATTCTACAGCCTCTCTGGGAGATGATTCGGAGGAAACTCCAGGAACAAATTTGCCAATGAAGTTTTAAGTTGACAAGCAGATATTCTTTACTGTGGCGCCGGGAGACACGGGGGATAGCTCCTCAAAACGTGTCTCTCGTATTGCCACACAGGCCATCCTCATGCAGTCACTTGGGCATACATACATATCCATGAGGCTACACATGAATTACATCATTTTCCAGAAAGTTTCCCGCGTGCATACAAAATGTGATGGTGGTCTTTGAGAGCCATTTACTTCTCCCAACAATTTTCATCACTGCTGGCAGTCTTCGGAGCACCAGCTTAATTAACATTACAGACATAGCAATCATCCTGTCCTTCTACTTATCAGGTAGCTTAACTGCTCCCATTCTGGACATTTGCTATAGTCCCCAGTAGATGTTTACACCAACTTAATGGGTTCATTAACAAAGTAATCATCCTGTCCCTCCACCCATCAGCCAATTTAACTGTGCCCATCCTCAGGTCCTGTTTTTCTATTGGTTTTCCCACACTTTTTGTACTAAGGTCCTAAGGACCCAAACCTGTGTCAACTGCCTTCAAATACCAGTTATTTTCCATTACAAAGCCACCAAACTCAGCCTTACCCAGAACTGATAACACTTGGTGCCTCCTTGTCTCAAGACCAAAAGTGTCTACATGTTTGTCCAGCATATGTTTTGTCAACGCCTTACACAGAAGTATAGGTACAACCAGAGAGCTCTGAAGTCTCTGTACAAACATGAGGGAAATGTATACGGTAGTGTCGCGTAGAAAATACAACTTTCCACACTGGCTCTTCAAGAGGATCTACAGGGTTTGTACAAAATTTGCCCTATGAAAACCAGCTGACTTATCAACCACATTGGTATTTTGCCTACTGAATCACAGATGTTGTGGATAAGCAGTTTGGTAGCTGACCTGTGTCAGTTAAACTGCAGTTAGTCACAACACTGAAGGTATTGCTGGGAGTTGACTCAGATTTGAAGACAGGCCGTCTTTCTGTGCCATATGTTGTTCAGGGCTCAGTGTGAAGGGGACAGGTCTGTCCTGAGACTGCAATGTGTGACCCTAAGACTTTTCTTGTAGAAAGTCACGTCCGACATGGGGCTGAAAGCCAGCAATGGAAAGACGCTTCCTGCCCTGAAGGTCTTTTCTGAAAGCCTGCGCTACCTGAAGGAACATGCCCTGAACACCATCCAAGAGGCTTCTTTCGAAACTGTCTACAGCAAGGAGGAGATCACCTGGGTCATTACTGTCCCTGCCATATGGAGCGCTGCTGCCAGGCAGTTCATGCGGCTGGCGGCAAAAGAGGTAAAAGCAGGGGTTATCCTACCTCCCTGAATTATCTCTGGTGATTTCTTTGCCCATTGGGGCAGAGGAACTCCTCAGCATTCGAACAACCTGTATCATTTCAGTTGATGAGGGCGAGAAATCTCCGATGTTAGGAGTGGTGTAGAAGAGGATGCCCCAGACTGGCAGTAACAATAGCTCTGCCCTCTCCCCCTACCACTGTGTAGAAATGAGCCCCACAGGGATCACCAGTGCAAGAACTATCACCCCAGCATGGGCTCCTGGGGTGACAACAGCCTCCCTAGCAGGTGGCATTTGTGCAGTGGGGATCTCACCACCTTTCCTTGAACTGACACCTATCTCTTTTGATTTTAGGCAGGACTTATCTCTGACATGATCTCTGAGAAGCTGATCATTGCCTTAGAGTCAGAGGCTGCATCACTGTGGTGCAAACAGCTTCCACAGGAAGGGTTTATGACAACCAGCAGTGACAAGAAGAAGTTTGAGGACTCCCCTGGGATCCAGTATATTGTTGTTGACTGTGGAGGTAAAATATTCCTTGTTTAACAGGTGCCATCTTTGCTGGGCATGGAGCATGGGTCTTTTGCATTGGCCCTAAAGGTCTACAGTGCAGTCCCAGAGCTTGGACTCCACTGCTGTGCTTGTCATGGGGTTTTTACTTTTATTTCTCAGTTAATAAGATCCTATGGCTAGGCAGAAAAACGGGAGAAAAGGGAAGGACTGCTAAAGGCGCGATCCATGGCAAATGGAAGTCACTGAGTGCCTCATGCTGTCACGCACTTCAGGCCAGGCAGAGCAAGAGCCAGATGAGTCTGCGCCATGTCCCAGTGTCAGGCACCAATGCATACCCACATGCTCTTTTCTATTGCCTGAACGCACAGCTTCCCCTGCAGGAGCGTGTGCAGCCCCCAGTGAACGGAGCAAAGAGGTAGCTAGCGGGCCCTGTAGAACAGATCATTAAGAACATTTGGTGAAGCGCCTCTTAGCAATTTCTCTAGTTTCCTGTGTGAGATTTTTTTCTCCATGACAGGAATTTCCTGCCAAGAGCAGCCTGGTGATTGTGAACAAATACTGAAAAGTCCTCCAGAGGCCCACAGGTTTCTGAGAGCCTCAGCACTGCTGCTCATCTTCATTTAGAACTGTGATTTCGAGAGGCAGGAGTCAACTGTCTGTGTGAGGAGGCCAGACTTCTTTTGTGACCAGAAAGGAGGTGAATTTGTGCAGGGAGCAGCTCACTGGCGATTACTGTAGGAACCCTGAGAGAGCAGGCTTGTAAAGAGAAGTGCATAAATTTAGGAAAACTAGAGGTGTGCAAGCAGTAGCGCAGGAGTGAGGACAAGGAAAGAAAGTGACAGAAAAGCACCCTTGTGAACCAGGAGTTCAGAAGGTAAGATAATATTCCGTGGAAAGTAAGGAACTTGTGTACTTGAAAGAAAACAGCTAAGTTCATTTGTGTTTGTGTGTGTGTGTAGGTGGCACAATAGACATCACGGTACATGAGATCCAAGAAAACCATTACCTGAAGGAATTACACAAGGCATCTGGAGGTGGATGGGGAGGCAACAGAGTAGATGAAAACTTCATTGATTTCCTCAGGGAAATATTTGATGATGGTGTATGGAATGAATATGAAGAGAAATACCCTACTGAATTACAACATATGGTGTACGAATTTGGTCTACAGAAATGCTCTGCCAGCAGAGAGGAGGTCTACATACGTTGCTACTACAACTTGACCAAACTGGCAGAGCGCAAGAAGAACATCTCCCTCTTCTTCAAAAAGCACAATGGAGTTGTGTGGTGTGATGGGGTATTCATGGTTACGTATGAGAAAATGAAGACCTTCTTTAATTACAGTATCAGAAATATCATTCATACTTTGAGGGTAATTCTTGACAAGCCTGAGATGGCCAAGGTCCAGTACATTTTGCTTGTAGGAGGCTTTTCGTCTAGCATCATCTTGAGAGATGCGATCAGTGAGGCCTTCAGTGAGGGGTATCGTATCCTTTGTCCTTTGGATGCCCAAGCGGCCATTGTAAAAGGGGCTGTTTTATTTGGAGTCAATCCACGCATAGTTGCCTCAAGAGTTAGTGCTCAGACATATGGCGTAGCAGTAGCTCAGGACTTTGATGCTGCTATCCACGACCACAGTAAAAAAAGGATCTCAGAAACGGATGGCTATATCTATTGTATAGATCTCTTCCAGAAATTGGTTGGAATTGATGAGTCAGTGAATATAAATGAAGATGCCCAGCATTATTTCACGCCAGTAGAAGCAGATCAAACAGAAGCAAAGTTTTCTTTCTATTGTACAGAAAAGCAGGATGCTCAGTATGTAGATGAGGAAGGGATGGAATGCCTTGGCTCCTGTACAGTGCCAATGCCAGACACAAAGCTCGGGAGGAAGCGCCAGCTGAAGCTGGATATTAAATTTGGGCTTACTGAATTTAAAGCCACATGTACTGACATTACTTCCAACCAAAGACGGACAATTACAATTGATTTTTTATCTGTGTAAATTCTCAGTACCTCGAGCAGAAAGAACAATAACTCAAGGGAGAACAAGGCTTCAGTGAGAGACAATAACCCAACAATAGACAATTCAAATGGACCATAAAGTTCATCATCCAGCCTTCTGCTTGCACAGATTAACAGTTTGCTAGTCTGATTCTCTATGATTCTATGGCACCTTCCATTATTCACCAACCACCCTTTCAGGCAAACACCTCTCCTTCTGTTGTATCTGACAGCAGGATTATCTGCTGCTTTATCTCTTGCCCTTCTAGCTTAGCCCAGTTGCATCGCTGAATAGTCCATACCACCAATATAATCATCTGTACTCTACTTGTGTTTGATACAAAGCTTCTAGACAGGTGTGTTAACTTCCAGATATATCAGACTATAAGTATTTCTTTTAGCCTGATGTCTTCTACATTCTTACTTCCTCTGATATCAGGTCCCTTCATCTGGAGTCCAGGTTTAACTCTGCCAAGGGTGACACTGAATGGATTTCAGTTCTCTTCAGGACATCACTTACATAGATTGTGTGTAATTCACGGGCTCATGTCTCAGTCAAGGGTGCTATGTGGTGCAGTAACTCAACGTAGTCTGGGAGCTTGTATCCAAAACCTGTGGGAGTGTTGTTTCCATTAAACCATTGGGTAGTTTGATCTTCGAATCATAGAATCATAGAATCGTTAGGGTTGGAAAGGACCTTAAGATCATCTAGTTCCAACCTCCCTGCCATGGGCAGAGACACCTCCCACTAAACCATGCTTACTAACTGACTGAGTAGATAAAAATGATAGGTAGTAACATTACAGATATGGACAGTGCTTATGCTGCTGCCTGAGCTCCTCTATCGGGCTCTGGGTATCCTCTACATCTCTGACTTGGGTTTGCTGATTTCCATGTTCATAAAAGCTCATTTCTTTGACTCCTGCCTACAGCACCTGTGCCCAAGTTCAGCATAGCGTGAAGTGCACGAGCCCAAATTTATCCAAGAAAATGGTGTGATCCTGCATTGTACTGGCTCTGGCTGGGGTGGAGTTGGCTTTCATCACAGCCACCCTTATGTTGCTGTGTGATTTGTGACAAAAATGGTGTTGATGGCACACCAATGCTTTAGCAATAGCTGAACAGTGCTTGCACAATGGCAAGGCCGTCTCTGTTTCCTGCTCTACTCCTCCAGCAAGGAGGTTGGAGGGGGAGAGTTGGGAAGCAAAGGGCTGGAAGAGGAACACAGCCAGCACAGCTGACCCCAAAAGACCCAGGCCATGTTCTATACCCTGTTACTCCATGCTCAGCAATAAAACCAGGAGGAGTTTCTCCAAAGTAGCTATTGCTTGGAGGCCGGCTGGGCATCGGACTGATGATGGGATGTGGTGACTACTGTTGCCTCACTTGGGGTTTTGTTGTATTTTTCCCCCTTCACTAAGGGCGTAGCTCAGCAGCAGCCTGTCCCAATGCAAATACTTGGTTAGCTGGGTACACTACATGAAAACTCAGCGCTGTCATCTTTATTAGCTGTAATGACTGCGTTGGAATCACTGCTAGCCATGCTATTTAATGCTGTCAATCATTAAAGCAGCATTCAGAGAATTAATCCATATATATACTATGCCCCATGATGTACAAAAGCTGGACTATTTTGAATATATCACCTTTGTTTTCACATTTAAAATCCTATGTGCAAAATAAAAGTATTCTCAACAGAAACCTGTGCAAGTTTCTATCATGTCAGATAGTACTGCTCTTAAACTGTGCAAGGGCCATTCTGGGCGACTAGGTCCTAAGAAGGTGGGAACGCTTGCTTTTTCCTTGATCTTTGGACTTGGTAGTTTCAGCGGTGCAGACTGCAACACAGCTCCACCACAGCCTGCCACTGCTTTCTAAACAGGAGGGGGAAGTATGGTCTGGTGGCAGCTGGGAAAGCTGCTTGAGTCAGCCCCAGGTCTCTCCCGCCCATGTGCTATGTGGGCTTTGGCATTCAGCAACAGCTGTGATTACAGCTCCTAATTTTGCTTGTTTTGATGAGCTTGTAGTGTTGATAACCTGAGAGAGTGAGCATGGAGCAGATGCTGGTGTTTGTCATCTCTGAAAAAGCAGTGCCGAGTGTCAGCATCTCAAGCTAAGCATCCAATAAAGCTGGCAATACCTGCTCTGGGGGGCTCTAACCTCTGCCTGACGGTACAGGGGGTGCTGGGAAAATAAGAATTATAGCTGCCAACCCGCTTCCAGCCATCCTCTACAACAAGCATGTCTGCTGAGCTGGGAATTAAACCCTGCTGCCAAACAAACAGGCAACAGGTTTATTTATATTGAACGTTAAACTTAAAGGGCTTTCACGGAGAAGGAATCACGGGCAGCTCTGCAATGCCTGTGACTGGGGAGTCAACAAGCTCTGCAGTCAATCAGCATGGCCGGATCCGGAACGGCTGGGCGGGTGGAGGATGCCATCACCTGTTTCTGTCGCTGGAACCTAAAGCACATGGTTTCTCAGAAATCAAAACGAAACCAGCCCCACTTCCCAGAACCACTGCCATTTCCTGCACTGCTGCTTCCGCTGCTTTCCTGGCTGGGCACAGAGCCAGGAAAAGCTCGGCTGCCGCACGCAGCCCAAACCACTGTGGCTGTGCTCCCTGCTTGGGATTTTGCAGCACACTCTGCATCACCCCTCCACACCCCGGCCTGACCCTGCCTGCTGAGGAGCATCCCATCCATCCACGGCCAAAACTGCTTGCAGAGCTGCCCAGCACTCCCTTGGAAAACACTCCCTGTTCAGCAGAAATCACAGTTAAGAGCATTCACTTCCTTTGGGATACTGAACAAAAGGAACCATGGGAGAAGAAAAAGAAACAAACCAGGCAGGCTCCCTCTTCCCCTGGGGTGCAGCGGTATCGGCAGCAACGTGAGACTTCATGATTAAACAGCGCATATTTCACAGCTATTCCATTCCAAGGCTAAAAGAAAAGGCTTCTGGATCTTTTTTGTTTCAATCTCTAGAGACCGCTAAGGTGTAGTGCAGATGTGTATAACCCTGTTATTGATAACAAAGTTTTATGAGGTATTACTGTGTTCATCTCACAAGGACTCAGCAAATCACGCAGCAGGAAAATAGAAGATAATTTTCAGAAACAGTGAAAGTAACACCAGCAGGTGAAAGAAAGAATAGAAGAGCATGTCACAGAGAGCATGGTGACATGCTTGAAGGCATCATTGTTGGTTTTGTTTGTGCAGGAGAAGGTCAGGGACTGCTCTGTGCTGCTCACTGCTGGCTTGGCACCGGGCAAAATTGACCCATTGCACCCCAAAACTGGACCAACAATGATGAGGCTATGGTGTCTCTGTGGAAACATGTTTAAGAAAGGGCAGTGAATGCTGGAAAAGAAGAGGGCAGGTACAGCACCCAAAGGGACAGTGACTGGTAGTCCATGCTGGAGCAGCACCAGAAGCAGCGAAAGCACAAGGATCCCAGTGCACCAACCCCCAGTTCCTGCACTGCCCATGGTCTTGCCAAAGGGCCTGAGTGTAACCTGTGCCACAGGGACTAGGACAGGGTGAAGAGAGGTGTCTATGTGTGGGTTGGGGTTTTATTTGTCAATAATTTACTTTGCTTGAAATTTCCCAACTCAAATTGGGTATTTCCCAGTTGTTTTTTTCCAGGTATTTCCCAACTCAAACTGTTGTGGGTCAAAACACAACAGGACGCCTGATGCTCTATGGAGTGAATGAGCACCTTTGTAGTGCAATGTCTCAGACAAGGTTGGGAGAGCAGAGGAGTCCCCTAGGGAAGCTGAGGTTTGCTCGTGAACTGCTGCAGACAAAAAACAGAGGAGAAAGAAACGAAGGGTGAACAAGAGAGATGAAGAGGAAAAGACTGAAGAAGCTAAGACTCATCCTTGAGCAACGTGCATTGCTGCCGCAGCTCAGGACAGAGAGTTGGGCTCACCACAGCACTCCAGCTTCTCCCACTGAGAACTGTCCACAACAGGTCAGGGTGCACCAGGGTCTGCACCTACAGGGAGAGGAGGAGTTGCAAGCGCAGTTGTACGTGTTCACATCCAAAACAAAAGCCAGCTCTGACTCCGTACTCTGGGCCTCCTTGAGCCCCTTTCCTTTTGAGTAAAGTGGGTGCTCATTTTCGGGAGCTTGCTCTCTCCCCGGCCACTCATGACAAGCACCTGATGCGCACTCTGCTCTCGGCCAAAACCTTGGTGCTTTCCCCACCGAGTTCATCCCAGGTGGTTTTGGCTTCCAAGGTCTGTGAGCCTTCAGTGCCATCCTTGCTCCTTCCTCTGCATCCCTGTGCTGGTGGCTGGGCTTAGCCTATGGCACTTCCCCAGTTTGTGTTTGCCTTCAAAGAGGCAGCCCCCTTTCCTGCATGGGTTTTCCTGGAATCTGGGACATTTTCCTGAGGATTTGGGGATGAGAAAGCAGAAGGCTGTGCAGCTTTGTATCAGACCACTCTTTGTTTGCTGTGGTGAAAAGGGAAGGGCGGGAAGGGAGGGGAACTTAAGTCTTTTCAGGCACTCCTTGGCAGTGGTGGGACACAACCCCTCCAAGCAACCACCACTTCTGCCCCAGGGTATTGGTTTGGTTTTGCTCACTGTGCTGCACATTTCACTGTTGTGTGGGCTCTTTCCCTCCTCCAAACCATCCCAAACAATACAAGGTTTTGTCTGTGCTCAGCGTCCAGCAGCAGTTCCTCAAGCCCCTTAGCCCTTCTTTCATGTGCGTGGCCTGGACTTAATCAGAACATTCCTGCCAGAGGTTAAGCCCGGGTGCTGTGTGGATAATCCAAGATTTTGTTTTCCTCCAGTTCTAAGTGACCGTGAGGATAACGGGCCCACAGGCACCATGTGCAGCTCCACACTGGCCTTTCTCCTGCCCCTTATCTCTTTCTTACTCCTGGGCAGGTAGGGCTTAGGAATAGGACAGTGATCACAGCTGCAAGCTGAGAGGATGAGGGTAATGAAATGCCTGTGCTTCTGGCCTGGCTGTCCTTCATCACTTACCTCCTGTGTTAAAATAAGGTGGCTTTTCAGGCCATTGGAGCCATGAGTGCTGTGCCCATGCTGCCATCACCATCCCTGCAACACTGCTGGTTTGGGCTGGTGATGCCTCCCAACTGCACAGTACTGAGGTCAGGAGCAGCTTCAGGATAAGCCCCTGCTAAAGCAGAGGGCTATGGGGAAGGTAGTGAGTATAGCATGGAAGCAGGACTTGAGAGAGTTGCTGGACCTAGAAGTGGGATCTTTGGAGTGAAAGACCAAGAAGTGACGGGAAGAGGGTATAGCAGAGCACCATGGTGCCTGCAGCACAGCAGCCCTCTTGGGAGCAAACCAGGAAAATCAGTGCTTGGGCAAGGACTGCCCTCAAGAAAGAGAAGGCAAGCACTGGCCTTGGCAGGGTGAGAGGGGAGGAGAGCTGCTCTTTTTCTTCCCCACTGAAAACTCCCTTTTTCCCCTTTTCTCATCAGACAGTGGAATCTTTGCTCTGGCACCTGATGCCATGGTGAGAGTCCATGTCCTCCCTCCTCATGTGGCTGGTTTCTTTCCTGATTAAAAGTGATTAGGCAGCCCTAAAGCCTGCAGAAATGTGACCGAGGGGAACCGAGACAAAGAATTCATTCAAGACCTCTTAAATCCCTGAGGCAGTATTTAGAGAGCCCTGAGGAGAGAACTGGAGCAGAACCGCCCTGCCAGGACCTCCCTGCCCGGACCTCCCTGCCCTTCTCCCTCCTGCTGTGCCCTGTGTTGCCAACGTCTCCTCCACAATGTCATTCTCTGAAGCAGAAGTGCAAAGTGCCCGCGGTGCCTGGGAGAAGATATATGTGGATGCTGAGGACAATGGGACAACTGTGCTGGTCAGGTAAGGAAAGAGCCATCTTGTTGCTACCCCAGAGAGCTGAAAAAGGAATGGCAAGAAGGATGGAGTTACCACCTAGGGGCATGCCCTGATGGTTTTCATGCAGCCCTTGCTGGGAACATTTTGACTTGCTGTAGTTTATCCCACCTCAGGTAGGAAATGGGGAAGATGAGAGATCCATGCAAAGTAAAAGGAAAGGGAGAAGGAGGTGGGAAAGGAAGGAAGAAGAGACAAGAACAAATTATTTACCCCACGTGTTTAAGGTAAAGAAGAGAGAGTGTGGTATGAAAGAGAATGGGAACAAAACATGGGCCCTATTTCCCTCTTCTCTTTACCTCTAAACTGTTTTAATAACTTTTTTTTTTCCTTTTTAACTTGCATGTCCCAAATATTTCTCTTCTGATTCTCCTTCAGCCTCCCCAGTCCAAAGCCCAGCTGTTCCAATGCACTGTGCACTTCCTATGGGCTTTTCTCTCTGTTTGATTTCTTCTCTTTTTCTATAAGACACAAGTTTCTTCCATTCACCTTTCACATATTCCTCTCTCAGCTGGGACCTGCATCATTTCCATATGCACTGAGCAACTCAATACTTTTCTGTTTATCATACCTTTACCTCTGCCTTTCTTGTATATCACACCTTGTGGCTGGATCAACCTTAGAAACTGTCGTGTGCTGCTCTTTCCTTCTGCAATCTACACAACCTAAGGACAGTTGGGGTCAGAAATGCAGCTATAAAATGCTAGTAAGCATCCAGTGGCTTGGCTCCCCATGGTAATTTGCTCTAGAAGGTTTTGCCTTAGTGTCCTATAGCCCCAGCCTTGCCTATAGAAAAGTTCTGTGCTCCCCAGTACAAGAGATGTACTGAACATACAACGAAAGGCCATGGAGATGATGAAGAGACTGAAGCCTGTCTCCTCTGAGGAGAGGCTGAGCAACCTGGGACTGTTCAGCCTGGAGAAGAGAAGGCTGAGGGGGATGTTACCAATGTATATATAAACCTGAAGGGAGGTACAAAGAAGGATCCTCTCAGTGGCACTCAGTGACAAGACCAGAGGCAATGGGAACAAACTGGAACATGGGATGCTCTTTCCAAACATCAGGAAACACCTTCTCACTGTGAAGGCGACTGAGCAGCAGCACAGGTTGCCCAGAGAGGTTGTAGAGCCTCCATCCATGGAGATATTCAAAAGCTGTCTGGACATGGTCCTGGGCAACTGGCTTGAGCAATAAGGTTGTGCCAGATGGCCTACATTGGTCCCTTCAAGCCCAAATGTTCTGCGACTCTGTGAAATGTAATCTAGAATTTGCTATTGCTGTGTCAGGTGGATAACTGGTTCACCCAGCTGAGTAAACTGCTTGTTTAAGAGCTTGACCAAGATGACTGTAATTGATGTATTATAAAAGACAATTCCTTTACAAATAGCATTGAATTGTGTTACTTTTGAATAAACCAAACGAGCAGTACTTGGTACTCAAACAACAATCCATCACAGGCAGTAAGAAAGCTTAGGGATGGGCTCTTGGAAGGGGATAATTAACAAAACCAGTAGTAGGATTTCTCCATGGAAACACGCACCGAGAGCACAGTGGACGTATCTGTTGTCCAGCACATCTTTGGGAATACTGCCCTGTCACACTCACCTGATGTGAATATCGTCATCTTAGTTCTCTGTGCATTTTACCTCAGCCTAACACTGAGTCAACACTGAAGAAAAAATTTACTTCAGAAGCAGCAAATAAACTCAGGATAGGTAGGTTCTAAGGTGGGGTGAGCAAAGGTGCCCTGGGGAGAAGTGAGACAGGCTGCAGTGGGCATAGGGGCTATGCACAGATGGGAAGGGTAAAGAGGAGCCAAGAAATGCAGGGGAAAGAGGTGCCCCTTCTAATAAAGAGAAGGAAAAAGGACAATAAATGCGTAAGACAAGGCCTGGAATGTGAAGCCGTATCTATGTTGATACCTTGGTCCACAAATTAGGATGTCTCTCGTTTCTCAACAGGATGTTTACCGAGCACCCAGACACCAAGTCCTACTTCTCACACTTCAAAGGCATGGACTCTGCTGAAGAGATGAAACAGTCAGATCAGATCAGAGGGCACGGCAAGAGGGTTTTCACTGCCATCAATGACATGGTGCAACACCTGGACAACTCTGAGGCTTTTCTTGGGATAGTGAACCCACTCGGCAAGAAGCATGCCACCCAGCTGAAGATTGACCCCAAAAACTTTAGGGTGAGCCAGCAGCCTGCTTCCCAGGGACTGTAATTGTGACTGGGAGGATGTCTTCCGCTTTGAGGGGTAGAACTGAGGAAAACAGGCTTTGTATATAAAAATACTTATATGCTTCAGAGACTGGAGAGGTGGAAGGTGAGATGATTGATGGAGGACAATAGCAGGAGAGAGAGATCTGGCATCTGTTGGGAAGGAGGCTATGCAGCAGATGCGATGCAGGCAGGTCTGCTCAGGTGGGAGCTGCAGAGGCTGCCCACGAGTTGTAGTTGGTTTTCTCAGTGCAACAGGAATCACATACGTCATTTAATAACAAGACATAGAAAAGGGGCTTAATACTGGACTTGAGTCCTTGATGTCTGTTTCTTTCTAGTAGCAGGAACTGAGCTTTGCTAGGACAACCTGAGCCATTACTGAGCAGCAACGCCAACAGAATTGCCACCACTAAACAAACACAGATAATAAACACAGGATCAAATTAGTTGCCCAAGTCCACCTAATGCCACTAGCAGAGTGCATTTGTAACTGTTTTGTCTGCCTCACACATCACAAAATGCAAAAAGAGGCACCTTCTGGTGAAGGTCACTCAGGCACCAGGAAGGTGGTTTCCAATGCAGTGGGCCCAGTTTTCAGTAAGTGGGAGAATAAGTGAGGGTTTCTGCCAGCAGAGATCCCGAAAATACTCTTTCAGGGTAAAGATGCACACAAAACAATAAATGCTGCATGGAAAAGGAGCTGACATTTCAAAGTATATCATCTACCTAGTGACTATGAAAACAAACCCTCATTACTAGAGTGTAGATTGCTATTTGAGGAAAGATTAGGAAGGAACTTACCTCCCAAGCAATGTATTCTATAGGTATGCAGCATGGGGCTCCCTGTGGCTTCTAAACGTTTGGCACAATCCACTGTTAGAAGGACTGCAGTGGATGTACCAAGTGAACTGGCCCTGTCCTGTACAGTCCTGCTGTCTTTAAGTGATGGGTGCAGTCAACATTAACTAGATACAGGATAGTTAAAAGGAGAGCAGTAGTAACTGCATTTTTTGGCGAACTCTGTATCTATTTTCCCATGACCTATTACAATCTTTGTATGCAATATACTGCTGAATTGTTCTTGTACCCCTTTCGACTCTCCAAGAATCACAACTAAGAATATGTATTTTGTTCTTATGCCCCTAATGTGGAGGAAAGTTGACACTGGTTGGTTCTTCCTTCCTCCTTGTTTAGGTTATCTGTGACATTATCTTGCAACTGATGGAGGAGAAATTTGGTGGAGACTGCAAAGCTTCCTTTGAGAAGGTGACCAATGAAATCTGCACTCACCTCAACAACGTCTACAAAGAGGCAGGTTGGTGAGGACGTGCAATCTCCAGGCTCTTTGAACATCTTGCCAGCACTGATTTGCTGCTTTTGGGCCTCCAGCCACAGATGGAAAATGAAAAAGTGGAAAAAAAAAAGGCAAGAAAATGGCTTATGTAATGTAGATATCAGTGTCAGTAATTGCCTTAGTGAACTGAGTTTCTACAGCTAAATCAAACCTGCAGATACATCAAAGCCAAACAACAAATCCTGATGGACTTTGCAGCTTCGCTGCTTCCGGTGGGTTCCTCTGGCCACTGTATTTGAAGACTACATTTTACACTGATGACTTTAAGCTCGATATTCATAAGAGAAAGACTTGCTCCTTCCAGCAGCACCAGCCCAGAGATGCACCAGCAGCTCTTTATCTCAACTACCACTTCTCCATCCTCATGAACATCAGAAACCATTTTCAAGCATCTCCAGGGACTTCTTAGAGGTCACTATTTAAGAGGCATGAGTGTTGTTCTGTGTGTAAACCACAACAGTGGAAGGTTTGGTGCATGGGAAAGACTATTGCCTGAGAAAGACACAGGGAAAGTCCCATCCTGCATGAGCCAGAGGAGTTTCACAACCTTGGGAGACGTTTCTCTGGGCAGCTTGCAGCACAAAGGGTGACAACACTGAATGTGGCCACCACTGGGTCACTTGGGGCAGGGACGAACATCTCCTGCACATGGATTTCACCGTGCTACTCCCAGCAAATTGCTCTAGCCAAACACCCAGGAGAGAGCGATACTGTCAGGCTTACTAGCTGCTCTCATCCTTTCCTGTCACAAGGCCTGAGCCTCCCTTCTGCAGTAACTGGGTCCCAAACTATTTAATTGCTTCTCCTTGTATTCCTTAGACATGGGGAAATAATCAGCTAATAACTGCAAATAACCACATGTCGTTTTGCTTCAGTGTAATGCAATAAACACAAAGAAAGCAGATGCATCATCTTATTTATAGCACAGAAAAGGCACTGTGATGTGCAGCAGTGGTAGCTGGTTACAGTGTGTGGTTACTAATGGCGCGTGTGTGTGGGGTTACCAAACCAGCTCAAGCTCCCATCCAGGCAGTAATCCAGCTCCTTGGGTGGTGGAAAGGGAAGCTTCTCATTGACCACAAAACGATTTTGTCAACTGCTAAAACCGCAGGATTCTCCTTTTGATGTGTAGTTTTCCTCACCCATCCTATTTGCTTGGCAAAGAATGCTGAAATCCCAAAGTCCAGAAGGTGCACTCCTGCTAGAGTGGGAGGATAGGGCAGGCTGCTTTATTTGATCTGTGTTTTTAGTTGACTTGGGAGAAAGGGAAGCATATTGTGCGCATTGCCAAGTACTGTCAGAAAAGAGCAAAACTTGCAAAACACTATTCCTGATGTCAAATCCCTTCAAGGGAGTGCAGGCAGTCAACACCCTGTAAAGCTCAAAATAATTTCCCCTTTTTATTTACTTGCTTTAATGCACACTAAGAGCACTATTTGCTGTAACGATGGTTAGCGCAATGATGTGCTCGTCACTGCAGCCATAGGCACCCTGGGCTGACAGGCGCCTGACAACACCATCTGATGCTTTGAGGCACTTGTGTTTCCTGCTCCTGGGATGAAGAGAGGTGTAGCAAAAGTAAAGCATGTGACACAAATCAAAGTCAGGCTTAAGCAGAGTTATTTTTTAAAGCCATGTACAAAGCCTTTTTAAACATGAAAAGATTGTGTGATGTAAGTTGTTTAGGAGTACATGACCCTTTTTGCTGCTGTTGCTGCTTATCCGAGATCTCAAAGGACAGCAGGAAGCTTTCCCAACAGAGCATAGGTTAGATGACATATTGAGATTGAGGATACCTGAGCCAAGTTCCCACTTTTCCACTAGCCTCATTGTCCAATCCTGTCTGACTTTCCTCGTACTTCAACACGCCTCTGGAAAACAGCAACATTCATGTACTGGGGAGGCAAACCAAACACACTACTTACTGAACTGGTAAATATATGGTGCTATACACACTGTATGTGTTCTTAGGGATAACTGATCCTGTGAAGAAAAACGTCATACCTGAAGGGAGAAGGAAGAGATTTCCTTTGGTGCACCACCACTGAGTGGGACAAAGCCCTCACACCAAGCTTCCTGGTTTTCTTTTTTCTTACAGCCTGTGGGACATGAGGAAGGCCCGGGTGAGACAACAGATCTGTGACATAGCACGGGCAGTATGGCACGTGCCTGTGATAGGTTAAGTCAGGTAAGTTTTGTGGAGTCTTTGTGTCTCATCTTAACCAGAGCAATGCAGACACATGGGAAACACTGAGAAAAGGGAAGAGGAGTGAGAGAAAATTCATCCTCTCATACATGAAGTTTGTCTGCTCAGCTATTAAAAGGAAGTGCCAGTAATGCCAGTAATGTTGCTGGAGAAAAAAAGTATTCCCACAAGCAAACCTTGACATTGCAGAGGTCAAACACTTTCCTGATGCAAAATATGACCTAAACACTGTAAAAACACATATGTACCTAAATTGAGTTCATTGACTTCATTGAGTGAACTCAGACCTTCCAGTGGGGGCAGCTTTGGGAAAGAACAAGGAATAGAGAATAAATAAAGGATCACAGACAAAGAGATGAGAGAAATTTAACTTGACAAAGTTCAGTTGCTGCAGTGACAAAGCAGATGCTTGCCCAGAGGAAGCTGCATTTGCAAGGCATCCCTATGCAGATACAAATCAATGTTGGGATAAAATCCAAAAGTCCAGTGGTATGCAACAGCATCACTAAATCACTCTGAGACAAGGACTATGAACATCCCAAGGTAATTCGAAATGACAGGGAGTGTTTTACAGAAGTAGTTAACCTAGCTGTCAGGGCACTGAAGTGTAGCAATCTTGCTAGAGTGAGCCAAGTGGCCTCCCTGCGTCCCCCTGGAGCATGGGCAGTAGAGAGGCTTAGAGGTGAGCAAGGGGGAAGAGGTTGCCTCAGATATCCCAGGGCTGCCCAAAGAGGGTACTAGAGACCTTGCAGAAGATTTGGGGGAGCATGCAGGAAATCCTTCTAGCAGCGCCCAGAGGAAAACCCTCCCTTGCAACCACTCCTTCTTCTGGAAGGCCATTTGTGCTATTGGTGGTTGAAGTGAAGGGCTGCTTGAGCTCCTTTGCTGTAAAGCTGTGGGTGTAGGCATAGATACACCCCTCAGAGGTGTTGCTTTACACTGAAAGAGTAGGGGCTTTTAGATGCTGTTTAAAACACCGAGTGACAGGTAGAAGGTGGTGAGGTTACAGCCCAGATGGGAACATGCAGGAGCAGTGACTGGTCCTAGCGCCTGCTCAGTGCCAGGGTGGCCTCTTCCGTTAGAGCTGGAGAGGAGCAAGAGAGCCCCGTTAGACTCTCAGTTCACCTTCCTGGTTAAACAGAAGGTACCACAAGGCTTATAATGGTACAACAAGGGATGAGAAAGGATTGCTGCCTGTGGATGATGATTGTGAGATATGACATCTGAATCAGCACTAGAAGCCATTGGCCCCTGAAAGAACAGGACAGTCACTGAACTCAAATGCTCATCCATCAGACGTGGCTCTCAGGAGTCTCAGAAAAGCACAGGTATGACACATGGTGCAAACCAAACCAAAAAAGCTCCCAGACCTACTCTAACCTTCTCAGTTTTCAACACTGCAAAATTATCTTCTCTCATTACAACATCCTGTTTTAGGGAAAGGGGATGTTAAAGAAGATGCCTTTTTTTTTTTTTTTCCTTTAGCTTTTCTAAAGCTAATACCGAGATGATGAATATCTGTAATATCACTGAGGCTCAGTTAACCTTATATGCCATGTCAGAAAACTGCTGGCTTATGTAGTCAGGTGGGTTTGAGCCAGTTCAGGGCATGGTTATACTGGTCAGATTGCACATGGTCAGTATCAAACAAGCCTAAGACACACAGGAGACATTTCTTCTCCTGGTGTGAGCCAGCAGCACCCTAGACTGACGCGTTTGCTTACTCAGTGGACGGTAGAAATGGCAGTCCTGTTGTACTGCAAGAATACTTCGTATGCTCTGGAGAGCCCAGGCTTCTGCTTCTGATGTCCCTGGAAACACTTCCCCAGCAGGAAGCACTGATGTGGTGTCCCTCTCGCAGGCAGCAACATCGTGGTTCATATCCCCCTTGCACAGCCACATGAGAGGAGACAAATCAGAGACATGCTTCTGGTGATGGTGGTGCTGATCTTCATTCAGCCTCCCCAGGCTGTCCACCAAGGACACCTGGCAACCACTGACCATTGCCACCAGGCAGAGCAGGCGAATCATCATGCTTTAGCATGGGCCACCGCAACAGCTTTGCACAGGGTTACAAGCAGGGGCAGAATTTCAGCTGACATCTGAATTATAGTCCACATCCTCCACCAAAGCAGCATTTGCCCTACCCTGCTGGAAATTAGTAGTTCTTTACTCCTGTTGCTTTGCTGGAAACCTGCTAATGCTCAGGAAAATGGCAGCAATAAGTGAAGTTACAGCCATTTGATGCACCACCTTCTAGCGAAGGATACACAGAGGCTCGAGCACGTCTTTGGTGCTGGTGCAGCCTGATGGCCAGTGCTGCAAAAGTTGACACCTTCGCAGCTCTGGGCCAGCCCAGGAATGATTTCTAAGCTTTGTGCTCTTAACTGAGCATCACCGTCAATACTTCACTGCAGCCAGCGTTTGTCTGATCATTTCACCAGGGAAAGGGCTGTACATTTCCGGCTGTCCGTCTGGCTCTTTTTGACCTTCTCTGTGCTGCTTGCTAATCCTGACTCTCTGTTGTGTATTTCCCAGGACATTGCTGTCCTGCAGTGCTCTGCATCACCAAGAGCCTGGGGAAGTGATGTGGGACTGCAGTTTCCTGAGCAACAGGAGGTGAAAAGCCAGAGCCAGGAGAGATAGGTAATGAGAGAATTTTCTAATTGCCTGCTGACTGTCCATCATGTGCCCACAGAAGGGAAAGCAGGGATAAAGAGGAGAGCATGGGCTAGAAATAAACACTACTTGCTCTCTTCCCTTGTATTTCCAGCTGCTGATACAACTCCTGCCTAGCAGACCGCTGCTTCCCAGTTCTGCTGGCTGCAGTGAACAAACGATGGGCCTCTGGTCTTACTGAAAAGAAGAATTAAAGAATTGCATCAGCAGCAATGGTGCAAGAATTTATTAAGAAGCCAGTAGGGAAAAAAAGTGATCAAAGAAGAAAAAACAAAACCAAAATAAAACAAAGAGCAAGAACCATACAGGACTGAATGAAGACCACATCAATACTTTCTATAAGCCACTGACTGCATAGGGAGAAACTAACCTCTACTGTTTCCTGAACAAGGGACAACTATACCAAGGAAGGTTGGCACATGAAATATGGGATGGAGAATAATAAACTGTGAGTGGTGCTAAATGAATAAATCTACTCTTTCTTGCTCAGTTTGTACACCTGCAGCCTAATCGAGATTGCTATGGAGCTACAACTGTGTCAGCAAAATTTCAGTGATACTCAGCTATGGCATCCTTAGGTTCCCTTAGAAGCTCCGTCCCCCTCCCAGGCTGCAGTAAGCCTCCTTGCAGAAGAGACAAGGTATTTTCCTTGAACAGGAATGGCCTTGAGCACTGTCTGATCTCAGGCCCCCTCAAGGACCTGCAGACCTGCAAAATCTCTTACTGAAGAACTAGCAGCAGTGCAGATTAACACAGATTATGGCACAGCAGCACTCACAGAGATTTCACACAGGTCTAGCAGGCCACCTCTGGCTTTCTCAATCTCCTAAGAATCAATGGCTGAACAGGCACCTAAAAGGAGACAAGCTGGTTAAACAGGCTCAGAGTGAGAAGTGGTAACGATAGCGTGGTCAGATGATACATAGCATGACATGAGCTAGTACATCTGTGCCTGTAAGGATGTATTCCATGTGGGTTAGTGGGTTGAGCAGCTTGATCTTCTGAATGATCTCACCATTGTATTTCTGGTTCTAGACCAGAAGTCAGGCTTAACAGTTGCTGAACCGCTTACTGAAGAAAGAGAAATTAAAAACCGCAAGTGAAGAAGCCCGAACTATTTGATTAGTGTCAAAGCTCTTACATGATGCAGCAGAGATGGATAGATATTTCCTCCAGATCCCTTCCATAACAATTTTGATCATGCAAACTAATGTCAGTCAATACCATCCTTCAGCTCTCCAGCAGGAAATATGCAGGTGATGAATACCTCATTTTTCACCTCTTGGAAATTAAGATTCTGCTGGAAGGGTGGAAGATCCTTACTTACTTAGGCACAGCCAATAAAGCAGTCTCCCTTTCTGATATATGTTCCACATCTCTTGCATCAGAAGTGTGTTTCATCACTTACTTTAATTCAGTTCTCTCCCTAACTGCACCCCAGTCCTGTATTTCCACATGTAATTCAGATTATTTTATCAGGAAATCAGAGGTAAGACATACCTTCTTGCTGTTTAACAGGAGTGTGGTACTTGGAAACTATGAAGCTCAACATCTCACAAAAACCTATAAATAATGGAAAGCCCAAATCCAATCACCCTTTTAGAATTAAAAGCCATTTGTAAAAATCAATGGCATATTATCCAGAATTTGCTAGTAAGTGTTTTGTCACAGTATGTAAATTCTGTCACAATCCTCCCCCTCCATCTTTTACAATACAAAATTTCCAGTTGCTGGCTGCAGGGGGAGACAGGCCCTTACTATTTCTGGACTAGGAGTATTTTTATTCCAGAAAAGAATTCCAATGGAGTTAGCAATCCACTCATCAGCAATTCTGCTGTGTAAGATGTATCTAGAAACGACTGTTCACCTTTTGCCACAACACAAAAATTCCATTAGCAAAGGTGCGACAATAGATGTTATTAAGCGCTTAAACAGAGTGGTCATGCCAAGGGGATAAACACTGGCAACTTACATTCATCACACAGCTGGGCCCCATAGGAAATTGCATTTCTTTAGAAGCTTAAAATTACCTGAATTCAAAGTGGAGTGTATGTGCCATGCTGGATACAAGTCCTTGCAGAGTACAAAGGTCCTCTTCTACATTTCCCTGCCAGCCAAAATACTGCTGAATTATCTACTATTGTGTTAGAATTAGCACCCTTGTGCTCTGGTCATACTGAAGGCACTACAGAAGAGACACCGAGTTAAAATGCACATAGTGTATTTACAGTGGTATTATACTCCCATGATTAGCAGGCCTACAGAGGCACTTGGACTAGGGAGATAGAGGAGTACATGTCAGTGGCGCTATCTCAAGGAGAATTAACAAATTTCTAAATTCTATGTGCAAACAGAACATACCTGAATAATTTGCTGGCCCCAAAGCACGTTCAATCCAACAGAATCAACAGCAACCCCTTTATGTTTTATCAGCAACATGGACAGTGGGATTAAGTGCACTGTCGGCAAATTTGCTGATGGAACCAAGATGTGTTGGTACACGAGAGGGAAGGGATGCCATCCAGAGGGACCTTGACAGGCTTGAGATGTGGGCCTATGCAAACCTCATGGTTCAACAAGGCCAAGTGCAAAGTACTGCAGAAGGGTCAGGACAATCCCAATCACAAACAGGGGCTGGGCAGAGACTAGACTGAGAGCAGCCCTGAGGAGGACTTGTGGGTGTTGGCTGATGAGAAGCTCAACATGACCCATCAGTGTGTGCCCACAGCCGAGAAAGCCAATCCTGTCCTGGACTGACCAGGAGGTTGACGGAGGGGAGTCTATGCCACTACTCCACCCTCCTGAGACCCCACACCTGAAGTGCTGCATTCAGCTCCCCAACACAAGAGGGACAAAGACCTTCTTGAGCAAGTCCTAAGGAGGGCCATGAAGATGCCCATAGGGCTGGTGAACCTCTTCTGTGAAAACAGGCCAAGAGAGCTGGGCTTGTTCAGCCTAGAGAAGAGAAGGCTCAGGAGGGACCTTGTAAGAATCTTCCTGTACCTAAAGGGGTCCTTCCAAGAAATCTGGAGAGGGTCTTTTTACAAGGGCATGTAGTGACAGGACAACAGGGTGACGGCTTTAAACTGACAGAGGGGAGATAAAGATTAGATGTAAGGAAGAAATTTTTCCCTGTGAGGGTGGTGAGGCACTGGCACAGGTTGCCCAGAGAAGCTGCAGCTGCCCCATCCCTGGAAGTGTTCAAGGCCAGGTTGGACAGGGCTTGGAGCAACGTGGTCTGGTGGAAGGTGTTCCTGCCTGTGGCAGGGGGCTGGAACTGGACAATCTTTAAGTCCCTTCCAACCCAAACCATTCCGTGATTCTACATAAAGGCAGCTTGCACCTAAATGAAATGCAACTTTTTGAAACTAAAGTAATTAAGGAGTTAATGGTTGTGCCATGATAATTATCACTCTGCATGCATGTTTTTGCTTTGAATATCTGATTACAACCCTAACCATCGTAAGAAAGACTGCTTCTCATAGAGCACATCTGTACGTTAAAAACTATGTCAGTTTCACAGAACCATGGAACTGTTTGGGTTGGAAAGGATCTTAAAGATCATCTTGTTCCAAGCCCCTGCTGAACTGCAGAGTAACCATCTTAAGAGACCTGTATAACCTTGTGAAGTTATTGGACAATACTGTTTCCTTTTTTTTTCGTTCTTGGATTTTGTTTGTTGTTGCAGGGTTTTTTGTGTGTTTAATACAATTAAGGATGTAGCCCACAAGAAAAAGCAGAAAGAGTCCTTATGGAAAAAAACAAATATATTGAACACATACCAATCAAATGGTACAGATATGGGACTGGCTTTGATTTCAAAATTTAAGTAGAAATAAAAAAAAAAGATGTAATGCAACAGCTGTTCAATTTCCAAATCTAAATAGGCACTGTAAAAAGACGTTTCAGCTTTCTCCAGCACACATTCCTGCCTAAATGCTCCCACCGTAAGCAACTCCTAGGTTCCCAAACAAAAAACAAAACAAAATCACTGGGAACATAACCTTAGAGTAAAAGTTAATATCCATCCACCCACCCACTTACAAAAAAGCAAACAAACAAACAAAAAAATCCCCCAAAATACAACTTTTCAATGCTGCTGTTTTGACTGGAGCAGAATTGGAGAATTTATAAAGGTTGAAAAGCACCCAAGGCAAGTAGTACAACATATTTTGTTCACTAACTTGTATTGGAAAGGAGATTAAAAACATTGAGATCTGCATCTTGGTACATAAAACTGCTGTCCTGAATAAGAGAAATCTTTCAGAAAAGTTTTACAACTTGGTGGAAGTCCAGGACCCAGCTTTAGGCATCATTAATTGATGGGGTTTAATTCTGACTTGGTTATAACCACTTATTATATACTGTACATCTACCCTAGTTGGATCAGTGTCTGGAACTGCTCACTGGTGTCCCTTTGAACAACTGTAAACTAAACCATAGTATGCAACTCCATAGGAAGCTAGAGATCAGGTGAATATACAGCCAGTTATATCTCCCCTGCTTCACGCTCCTCAGAGCTCCTCGGGTCTTCCGATCGGCCATTAGCACTTTCATAGGAACGTTTCTTGTCCTTGAAATCGCGCGGTGACCTCTCTCTTGAGCTTCTATCCTTATCACGTGATGTCCTATCACGGTCTCTTGAACGTTCTTTGTCTCTGGAAGATCTTTCCTTTGAGGATCTGAAACGTGTAGTAAATTTGAGAGCTCAAGTGAGTCACAAGTCATAAGTTATCAAACAGCATTTTGAGTTTTTTCTTCTTTTTCCAACCCAACTTCAGGTTTATATGAACAGAAATTTATGAGAAGACATCAGAAATCATTCTACTCTTTTCCCCTTCCTACTTCCAATTTCAAAAGACAAATACTGTTAGTCAGAATTTAATCTACATTTATTAGAGCGCCCGCATTAAGGTCAATGTGCTTCACTAAATCTCTTAGTTTCAACCTCCACCCTCAAGTTTGCATTAACAGAAGTTGAACTGAAATTTCTCATCTGTAGTCTCCAGCTTTAGAGGAATTCAGCTTATCTCAGATACATAAATTCTAAACTTAAATGTGCTTAAAAATGGGAGTTCAATTAAAAACAGGGAGAATTTAACTTGCATAATTCTGGAATGAGGCTATCACATGGCAAATATAATACAAATCTGGAATCTGTGCCACAATTAAGTTTTGTTTGAAGAATTATCCATTGTGTGATTTTGCAATGAGGGGTGGTGCTGTTTTTAGATATTTTACTCTGATAATTGCCATTTACAAAACCTTTACAATGGAGCCAGAAACAGGCTGTTAAACAATCCACAGAGTTTCAAATTAAATTGGCTACCTGTACTGGAAAAAAAAATGGATTATACATCCTTCCCTATATTCCCTCAGAGAGTGCATCTAAGCCTCTCATGCAAAAACAATGTTTTCATTTTAAGATGTACAGCAATCATGTAAGATTCTAATACATACCTCTACAGAAAAATCTTAACAACATGCCATAAAGCACCCACTAATTTCTTACTCAAAAAAGCTGGAGTACTGTGCAGTAAGACTGTACTCTCTCCACTTACAACAAGTTACTGTCATCACCTCGAAGCTTCAAAACTAAAGCCTGCAAAACACTCCTGCGCTAATTCCCTTTTGTAAGCTTACAAAGAAGCTACATTTTAATTCCTCATCTGGGAAGATTACTTTCCCTACAATGCAGTATTTTGCAAGACTTAGTATTTGCAAACACTCAGACCCACAGGTATTACTCCTATTCCACAAACTGGACAACAAATAAGAAGTGGAGCTACGTAAGAAGTTAATACTGTAGTTCATATAGCTGTTTCACAAGTATCTGGTGCTGCAAGTCCCCTGCAGAAGTACCAAAGCTTCCAAACTGGTTAACTCAATCTAACTCTAGTAATTAATCCTAGAATAGGCAGACAGATAGGATGCGATGCCATGCACAGCTCTGGCTTTTCATTCAACACATTTCTGAAGGAATACAAGATGTATTCAGCCAGCCATCCCATCTCTATACAGGTGAGTCTCTAATTAGCTGACAAGAAAGAAGACTGGCTTTAACGAACCACACCATTGTGATATGAAATTTTAGACAATTGCTTTAGCAAGCACTATTATTGCCAGAAGACTCAGAATTAAAATACCATTCTCTCCTTTCTGAAGGGCAAGGCATAGCCTTTAGAATGAGAACTTCTACTAGACTTATATTACCTAGAGTGCTTGGAAAGCATTACTTCCCAACTAATCAAGTGGATTCCTTCAGCAGAAACCAAACTCTTCACCAGATACGTGGGCAGCATCCATGCCGTCCCATTCACCAACTATGAACTGTATTAGGTTATACTGGTTCCAAGACATTATCTATGGATGCCGGCATTGTGTCCGAGGACAAAAAACCGTAAGTAGCTTTGGACAAAAATCCCAGAGCAGCCTGAGAAAGTCCTACAGCAGGCAGTCAGATCTAGGAAAGCAGGTAAAGATGTAGCTACAGTTTCAAACCCTCCGAGGAGTTTGTCTGCTCCTCAAAACATGACCAAAATATATTAAAAAGCCAAAATCAACAAAAACAACAGAAAAGAAACAAAACAAACAAACAAAAAAACCAACAAAAAACAAAAAAACCCAACAACCCACAAACCAAGCGCAAAAACAACCAAACACATGAAAACCAAAAAAGCAGAGTCTGTACTTCTCTGCCATAGCAAAGAAATAGGATAGGGCTAGAATATTCTGTTGTCAACTGGGATCTGAAAGATATTTAAAGAACTGTCTAAATGCTGAGTGGGATCTATCTCGTCAGCTTTAAATGGCTGCAATGAAGATACCTTAAGCTGAACAGCCAGATTTCCTTAATAGTCTGCAGAAGAAACAGACACTTCAAGGCACGATTTGTCTCATTTTAAAATAGATGTAAAATTATGTCAGATAAGTCTGTAATGAGACCCACAAGATTTACATCTGGCCCAGTCGTCTAAAGCCAGGTGAAATGAAACCCCATCCTACGACTTCAGGTACTCTTCATCCACACAATGTCTGTCTGGGAGTGTATTAGCCCTCATCACATGAATAAGTGGGCTCAAACATATGGACACAAGCATCTCAATTTACCCACATTTAGGTCTGTTGCCATGACTCGTTATTGATCTTATATTGAATATACATCTCAACATTTAACTTCAAATATGATGACTTATTTTAGTTATTAGGAACTTAACAGCTAACAGCAAGGAAAAGCAAGACTTTGCTTTGACCTGCTCTTGATAAGCCAGCAATCGAAGCCTAGGTAGACCTAGGATTCCTATAACCTTAGGCACATTTCTGTTATTACCAGATGGGTACCCATTATCTCAGACACATTGCTATTACTGCCAGATGGTTTGTGTTTGTGCACATTCAGTTGTGCCACAGAGTATGGAGGTCCACTCCTTATATTAACAAATTTGAAATGAGGTCCCAGATATTAAAAGATTTAAACCGATCCACCTGTTTATAAGGCAAATGATGATACAGATTAAAGAAAATGTGTCTGTTAGACAAATTTATGTATTTGTAGTATCTCCTCAGATGTAGCACACAATAAACATCCCTTTACTTTCAGAACGAAGTAGTGTCTGAGAGGTGGCAGCTTTTCATTTTATGTTAGATGCTTTCTGAAGAAGGGTAGAAAGGAAAAACAGAAGGAACTGCATGGTTTGCTGCAAAGAGTAATAGTCAGCTAATGTTTGCCTGTGATAATAATGTTGTTATACAGAACAAAATGGGAAAATGACTTCCAGGAGAAACACATCAAGAGTTTCTCCAGTAAGGAGTCTAACTGCCTAGCATGCTTACATGTTAAAGCCATAATGGATGCAACCAAAATGGGAAAAAATCCCAGACATATAAATAGCTTTTACAGCAGGATTCAGCAGCCTACAATAACTGTATTTTATGGTACTTTAACCAAGTCCAGAAATCACACTGAAGACTTTAGGTTAACATAAAATGATGCAACACTTCCCACATAGCAACCAAAATAGCCACACTTCTCTTCAGGGCCTAGAATTAGTGGCACCATGGGCTGCCACTGCTGTGGCTTTCAGCTGTCTTTCTGCTGCTTCTGGTGCCACAGTCAGCTCTTCTGCAAGAGCTTGGCAAAGGCACCATGTTCCCCAGATCTCAATTTGGTTATTCAAAACAAAAAGACTATGACTCCTTCCTGAAGAAGTTAACTTGATGGAGCATTTTTTTATTTTCCAGAGTATTCTTAGCCAGAATTCCTTGGACAACTCAATGTTCTGAGCTGAAAGAGACAGGCTTGAATAAAAGAAGTATTTCAAATCAGTATTTTAATTCCTCAAAACAAGCAAACAAACACACACATCACCACCACCACCACCATCAAAAACACCACAAAAAAACCAGACGGCAACAAGTACTTCCCTGGACTAGAAAAAGAGGAGGTGAGGAAGTATAATACATTTGAGCCTGCTAGTTCAGGTTTATTTTGTATTCTGGCATCAACAGTGGTACAGTATTCAAAAGAAGGACTTCTCCCACATTCATGTGAAAATCGGCTCTAATGGCTAGAAGGGCACCTCTAAAAAATTGGTATCCAGCCTTGCTGCAAGTTCAATAGCTATCCTGGCCTCAGCGCAGCAAGATCATAGCTCTACGAATTCTTCAGATACTTGAAAAACCCCCAGCTCTATTTATTATTTCAACTGTCAGACAAAAAAGGATGTTTACATGAGAACTTCTTACTGAAGTGATATACCAGAGGGTCATGCTGCCACCCAGAGGGACCTCAACATGCTGAAGAAATGTTCTGATAGGAACCTCACAAAGTTCAACAGGGAGAGTTCAGCCTTGTCTAATGGAAGGTGTCTCTGCCCATGGCAGGGGGATTTGAACTAGATGATCTTTAAGGTCCCTTCCAACCCAAACCATTCTAATATTCAGTAAGCTGCTAATGATGGCATCATTATTTTTTTCCTGAAGTTAACAGTAACACAATGACTGGTACCAAGGATTCTTCCAACACAGGTGTGTCTCATTCCTTCAGGACACGAACTGACATCAGAAGTATTTCCAGCACTGAGTATTATAAGGTTGAAATCTTGTGTCCTAAGGTACATTGTATTTTTTTAATATTCATTCACAAAAAACAAGCCTTGAAGGGCTTATCCTTTGATATTATCTTGCAAAAAGACACTGACTTTACCTTCAGATCACCCTGTGCTTTTTCAATTCAATTTTGGTAGCTGAGACTGACACGTTTACTGTTATGTGGACAGCACCAATGGTCCACACTATTTCCTGGTTCTCACATATTTCTCTGCTAACATACAGAAGACAATGCATTATTTGTATTATGCACATCATATTGGAGAGTTTGAACAACTACAGTGAAAATCCTCAACAATCAACCACTATAGTTTTCTTCAAAGGACTGAAATCGAGTCTTGCAAGGCTGGACTTCAAAGCTGAAGAATTAAAGGCAATTTCAGCATATGCTCTAAATGTTGGTTCATCTAAGTTAACAAGCGTGTTGATTCAAATGAAAGTGTTTAAGACTGAAAAACTACAAGTTTGAAGATTTGCTTATCTGCCATTGTGAATCCTTGAAGAGGCAGGGTCTTTAGGATAACTATGACAGACTACAGTCAAGATGGAAACTGCAGAGTCTGAAATGCTGACTTTACGAGACTAAAAAACACCCTAAAGAATTCTAAACACCAGACACTACTGATTATATCAAGTAGAATACTGGACATTTAAGTTTCATCCATCTGCAACAAAGTGAAGGAAAATAAGACTTGAATCAACCCTGTTTTCTATGCTCTCTTAGAGAGCACAACAGGACTACAGCCACCTACATACTCCAGGAAGAAAAAAGCAGCTCATTTTTAGAGAAAAGAGCCCATGAGATACTTGAACACATTCAACACGTATTTATTCATCCTTGGTGATTTGACTCCTAAGATAATTTGAACTGTAAACCCTGCATGCGCATTTATTTCAAAACCACATCTTTTCTCTTCTTGCAAGTTGAGAGACTGCTGGAGTGCTGGGCACTACATCCACTGTACTGCTCTCAGACCTAGGCCACAGTGGCTGACCTACAGAAGAAAGGAACCCTGGTTATGAGCAGGCCTCCCTGCCAGATGTGACGTTGTGCAATTCCAACACTCCTAAATTATGCTTATCTTACTCATCTAAAATAAGCCAGCAACTCGTCAGGAGCAGACAGCAACCAAGTCATTCGAAAAGCAACAGCTCCAGACTGCTCTCTGCAGTAATCCTTCCGTGAGGGGTTGAGCCACTTTCTTTGCAAAGCAACATCTTCAGATGCGATGCAACAAGTTTATTTTCAGGCATATCTAAACTTATCTGGCACAGTACAAACAGATGGGCTCCAGTGCTGGGAACAAGAGCCCAAGGGAAAAAACAAATGTATGACAGTAAGAGGACTGCTGGTATCCCTGGGTTCAAATGGAGATCAGTTGTTTCACTGTCTATGCTGCAGTAAGCTGGTAGTATTGACACCAGTACCTAATGTCACTTGTCCAAAATAGAAATAATACCTAACCCTATTCCTTTAATTAAAACCCAAACCACTATGGTATGTAAAATTATAAATATGCTAAATGCATAGTGAAGGACTTACAGTAAAACACATTCAGACAACACAATCTGAGACAGTCTCAAAATGTGTTTAAATTACCAAGTGGAAAATGTAAACTCAATTTAGTTTCAAAATTCACATCATGCATCTAGCAAAAGCCATTTATTTCTAGACAAATGTTTACCTCTTTTTGGAGCTGCGTTCTCGGCTTCTCTCCCTGGAACTATGCCTGCTCCTATGATGGCTGCGACTCCGGCTGCGGCTGGTAGAGCGAGACCTGTGGCGATGGCGCTTCTCCCGGGATTTGGAGCGAGTTCTTCGCTTCCGTTCCCGGGAGGCTGAGCGAGAGCGATGTCTGCGGCGATCTCGGGACCTAGATCTAGAAACAGAAAGGAATTAGACCAGACACTGCATTCGGCTGGCTACTCTTATCAGTGTACTATGAATATTATGCACTGTATGCATAAGCAAATCTGCATGGAGAATGGTTAGTGGTGCTCAGAGCTATTGCATTGTCTAACACAGGCAGAAAGTACTCCACTGTGACTAATGCAGGCAATTTTAGTTAAGTCATGACTGTATGTATGGTTGCAGCACAACCAATTCAAGCTTCTGAAATGGATTAAAAATATGGAAAAAACTACTTTTTAAAAATCTTAAAATCTTGTCTTTATCATGTGAAGTTGTAGAACTCTGTGATAATGTTCTGAGAAAACAGGACTATATCATTACCCACACAGCTACTGCAATAAAACTACTCTAGAAGGATCTAAGCACCATTACCTATCCCATCCTCCCCTCCCCTCCCCCCTTTTTTTTTATTACTTTACAATAATACCTCATGGGTGACCTTCGTTTGCGTAGGTTAGGAAGAAAACTCGTACTATTGATGGGTCATCTGCTGAGAATTAGCCTGCTGCTTAGTATATGGGTTTTCACCAAAGGGTATTAACTAGAAGCTTCTGTTTCGCAGCAAGAGCAACTCTGTGTTCTAAATGTTATTTTGGACAGTAAGTTGCCTTGTAATAGCCACAAAATAGAAGTAGCATGGTGATAAATATTGTATAAACACACAGGGAGATGACTACATAACAGAATATTTTGTCCGTAAAGCTGGACATCTTTATCAGTGCTAGACAAAATGTTCCAGCTTCTAAAAGGCTGGCTTCACTGGTGGTATTCCTTGTCTGCAGATTTGTTTACCTTTTGGTATGCTTGCTGTGGGATCTGGACCTGAAATAAATGGAAAATGGTATATAACTTTTCCTTACAGAATCATATTTAACTACAATTTCATAATAATAAACCAGACTATTGACCTGTTACTGTATTTCTTATTTTACTAGCAATTGAAGGCTTTTTATTTGATGTTAATACTTATGCAACACATTTACCGGGAAACACATTCCTCCGACAACTGTTTTGTGTTTGTTGGCTTTTATTCATTTTTGAGACCACCATACTGCAAACCCAAAAGAATATCTAATTTGCTTTTTATTCCCATGCCTCCCACAGAAAAAGTCACAGAAAAAGTCCAAGTCAATACTCCCTTATTTCTTTTCAGACACATATTATCAGGCTGCCACAGATCTCAAAAGTTTACATTGCTAGCCTCTGAAGCTAACATGTCAGGAGAACTGCAGTTCAAATTCCATTCCACTTCAGCCTGGAGGCAACCATTTCATGGAAGAACAGGGAATCACTTTCCTCATTCATACATTCAACTATTTCCAGTAAGGAAAATTTTTTAACATCTCGAAAGAAAATATCTAACATCTACCAGATGTTCAAAACTCACATGCGTGTAAGCTCACATCTGTCAGGTCTCAAAAAAAGCTACACACCTGAAAATTATCTCAGTTAAAGACCATTTGTTCAAATATGTAGACACTTCTATCCATAGTTTTTAAAAAAAGGTTTCTATGAAAACAATTCATGTTTTAAGAGTCTGACATGAAATTCACTCTTGACCATTTTAAGTTTCCAAGGAATGCAGATTATTGTGGT
Source organism: Amazona ochrocephala (assembly GCA_039720435.1). NCBI lineage: Eukaryota > Metazoa > Chordata > Aves > Psittaciformes > Psittacidae > Amazona > Amazona ochrocephala. The sequence continues at coordinate 82,869,992 of CM077880.1, forward strand.
TCTGCAGATTTAGAAATGTGCATGAACTACATCTTATTGTTCCTACTGAAATTAAATAGGTCATTATGTATATGCAATTAAAATAGATCCCTACCTCCTCAGCTTCTCCCTTTCTTCTCTTTCCCTCTCCTCTCTACGTTTCAGGCGTTCCTGATTTCGTTTCTCCTGTTTATCAGCCACAATCCTCTAAAAGCAAAAGAATACATTCATTAAGCTGAGATTCAAAATTTTTCACATGAATGTGCTATAAAAATAATCTAGACAGTCAATATTCAGTTCTTTTCCTCATGTATATTCCCTTTCCCTTGTGTAATTATTCCCTCTCTTCCTCAGTATATTTTTTTTGTCCTCCAAAAACCAGAAGTTATTGCAGAAGGGCTGCATCAGATGGGTGTGACACGAAGACCTGAAATACATAGAGTTATATTAAGTTTTCCACAAAGGGGAATTCAGAGCAGTAAATCATGCCTTTAACAGGGTTAGCACAGAAACTCTCATGTCGTATTTTGGCCACTGGGGAAAGGTAGAAAGGAATCAGAACTGGGAGAATTAATGGTTTTAACTCCTTCAGCTACGCTGTGACAAAGAAATCCTTGGTCTCTAAGAAGTTGGTTGGACCAATACATCATTTTGAGGCTATTTGTTTCTATATTGTGAACATGAGATATAATTAGAGAGGATGCTTCCGCTGTAGACCCCAGGTTAAACTCACTACTACTGGGGACAAGGCACGCTCAGTAGAGGGCCCTCAGATGTGGAACTCACAACTGGAGATCTGGCCAAACCCAAGTCTTGCCACCTTCTGGACATGATGCAAGAAATTCAACTCTTTGTAAAGACCTTCTTCTGAGATGTGGAATTGCCCCAGCAGCATCTTGATTAGATCTCTGAGGAGAGCTCTGAGGAAGGAGGGAATAGTTATTGTTTTCTTTTTTTGTTAGTGAAGTACTTCAAAAGATTATTTTATTGATGTTTTGGGAATGTGAAATAATTATACATGCATTTTTTTCCTTCCCAAATAATGTAAATAATCAGTTGTATGTCAAATATGTCAAGTCCTATCTATTCTTTCTTGTACAACATCAGTAATATAACTACAAGCAAAGTTTCTTGCTTAAGTGACTCTTTGCATAACTTCATGGAGGGAAGAAAGGAAGCACACATGATCTATTGCAGGCATCTAAAGTTTAAGTTACAGCAGCTATTTTTAGGAGCCTAAATTGCCAATGTAGTCAGCAGAAAGAGTTGGGCTTTCCAAAGGATAAGTCACACAGTATTCATGCAAGACAGCTGGAATATTATGAAATACAAACCAAGCCAATTTACTCAAACTCAGTAGCACAATTTTCTGCTTTTAGGACTTCAATTCATGTAGCTATTGTCTTTAGTGATTTCTACAGTTAAACGCTTAATTGAGCCTTGAACTCAACTTTCATAGTAAAATTATAAATGACATCCGTGTCCAAATCCATCCGCTTGAATACCAAAAGTCCAGAATATAATTCCAGTAAATCTTTCTTCCAGCACAATTTCTAGTCAAGACCCAAGATTAGGATAATATTCCAACTGGATTTCAAATCATCAGGCTATAGAGAACATGCAAGCTCCCCATAACAATAATTTTAATTGCCTGACTTCAAGATACACGTATTTTTGTATTCTGACTGTGGATAGCTACTGCCTTGAGCTGCTGGAGCTTATTTATTTCACCTATGGTCATGTAAGCTTAAAAGCCTTGAAAAATTACTTTTACAAAAGAGAAATCTTCAGGTTTTTTTCTTTATTTTTTTTTTTAATTATGAGTACCTTCTGACATGCTGTTTTACAAGAACGAGCCACAGCAATAAAAGTGTAATGGACATTCAATGGTCAATTACTCAGTTACTGCTATCATTGATAAAGGTAAAATATCTTATTGCCCTAATCCTCCCTCTCCCTTATGGTTCAGGGGTAAAGAAAGATCGCTGCTTGGGTCAGGCTGGGGATCAGTTGGCAAGTGGTGAGCGGCTGTATTCTCTTCACTTGCTATTTCCCTTATTATTATTATTATTATTATTGGTGGTAGCAGCAGTGGTTTGTGTTATACCTTAGTTACTGGACTGTTCTTATTTCAACCTGTGGGAGTTACATTCTTTCGATTCTCCTCCCCATCCCTTCGGGAGTGGGGGGAGGAGGTATTCTATAGGGTTGGTACCTACAGAATAAAAGTAACCTCCTAATCTTTGTCTGAATAACAAACAAATTGAGATTTAGTCTTTTACCATACAGCAGACTGTTTGAGATCCATTTTACAAGTACAATTGCATGTTTTGTTCCAAAGATGAGTTACTTTGAACATGTGTTTTAATACACCCCAGTACAAAACAGGTCATCATCCCAAATGAACCAGGTAAGTGATACTTAATTAGAATGTTTAGTGTCTCATAGACTAATGAAATCCAAAATTTTAAAGTAATATGGGAAGAAATTAAAACACCCAGAAAGAAATACTCCATTAAGGTTGCCTGGCAAATAATTAAGTAGTAGCACACACATGCACACACAAAAATGGAAGAATGATTTACCCTCAGTTCCTCAAGCTTCTCTCTTATTTCAATAAATCCTAAATGAAGTTTTCCTCCAAAGTGGTCAGCAAGTCGCCGATCATTGTCATGAAGACCAAGATAAGCTGAACACACTTCACAAACACGCAGCTTCTGCTGCTGAAAGCTGGAGGCGGGCATAGAATTCCTGTACACTTCCTGGAGAAAAAAAAAAAGAAAAAAAAAAAAGAACAAAACCAAAAAACCAACAACAAAATGATTTGCTAACAGTTAATTCTCAATGCACACATAAACAAAGATAACACTTTACCAATGGTATACTACAAATTGATAACCAAATTCAATGCATACCAGCATACCCTTTAGTTAATTCACACTATTCATAAATCAACTGTCCCATTAAGATCTGAACGGGGCCTACAAGGGTGCTGGAGAGGGGCTCTTCATCATGGACTGTAGCAATAGGACAAGGGGTGATGGGTTTAAACTTCAACAGGGAAGTTCAGGTTAGACGTAAGGAAGAAGTTCTTTACTGTGAGGGTGGTGAGGTACTGAACAGGCTGCCCAAAGAAGTGGTAAATGCTCCACTCCTGGCAGTGTTCAAGGCCAGACTGGACAGAGCCTTGGGTGACATGGTCTAGTGTGAGGTGTCACATGGCAAGGGGTTGGAACTAGATTCTTAAGGTTCTTTCCAACTCAAACCATTCTATGATTCTATGATACAAGGCAAGCTTCTTATTTTGAAGACTGGACATATTTAAAAGCAGGACATCAGCAACTGGCTTTGCAAATTAAATAAAGCGAGGTGATCATCATCTTTATTTAAGACCATATTACTTAGAAGAAATAACAACTTTTTCGTATGCAACAATGAACACACATTAACAGCAGAATTATTGTGTTACCATATTATGAAAATATTAGTTTTAATTTTGAATGCAGTTTAAAACAGTAGTGGTTTCCCTGAGAAATCTACCTGTTTAGACACTAATTAAACAAGTTATCTGAGCAAAATTTATCCAAGATACTCAGGTGACAGACAAACAAGACTGCCTGTAACCCCTCTGGTATTATTAAAACAGCTGCAGGTGTTTGTTTCTACAGACTTAAGTATCTTGGTGAAATACCATATGCAAAGCTCTGGATGAGTTCTGCCACCTGAACATTACAACAAGGACAGTTTTTGACTTGCCTGATACACAAGCCATTGATTAACTATGTTTTAATAAAGACAACAGTTTACTTCATCGAAGCTTTCCAGTATGAGCCACATCAGCATACCATCAGGAACAACGGGGGCGCCACAGCAAGAGCTGTGAGACTGAATGAGGTAAGTAAGTCTGACAAACACAGACACAATTCTAGTGTCCATAGATACAACTGGCCTATACAGTTAAAATAAGATAAATGCATCAGCTATCAAAGAGGGTATAATTTTAATAGTATAGGAGTGACTTTTAAAATAGAAACTTCACAGGATGCCAACAAAGCAAATTCTTGTTTTACAAAAACCAATTAAGTGAAAGCAGATAAGACAACTTGCATTACACAGATGCCAACCATTTTAATCTTGACCCTGTCCTTTCCATCCCCCGAGCCTTGTACACAATCAACTTACTTCTGCTTCTCTCTTCTTTACCCGAGCCTTCTCCACTTCATCCATTACTTTTTGAGATTCTTCCACATTGCCATCAGCTCCAAGCTGTTCTACTCTGGCCAGCAGTTTCCCAATTTCTTCATTCAATTCATGAACTCTTTCAGCCTTGAAAGCGAAATAAAGGCTTAACACAGGAAATGCTTTTCATTATGGAAAACAATCTGAACTATTACGAGTTATCATGTGCAAAAAATTACAGAATTAAAAGAAGCATGCAGAGATAGCTTCTTCAGGTAGAAGTGAAACAGAAGTTGCCTCATTTAAAACCACACTGTGAAAGGCTGAGTTAATGTACCAACTCAAGAGCAGAATTTTGTTCAAACTTCCAAGTAATTCACACTCTTGTCTGTATGGGTCTTGCAAACTAGTATTTGCACTACCATTCATCTCTAGCATGTGCATATGTGGAGAAAACATATGAAAGTTATTTTTTCCCCAGCAGATCTAGAGAAAAGCCCAAATTGTTTACTTCAATGTTTTGATCAAAAAGTGTTAAGAATTACTAACACTTATACTGCATGGTATAATGGAGAGTCAAGTTTCCCAAGCAAAAAAATATCAGAGAGGTCTCTTCCCTGTGTTACCCTCTCTGTGCTTTAAAGGCAGTTTTGAGAAGGATAAAGAAAACTTATTTTTACCCCCTCCTCAGTATGAATTCTCAGGTTTGATAGCTTGACAAAGCCTCAAGTTGGCTCCTCAGAAAAACAGACCTTCAAAGAGACTTCAGTAACTAGTTTTACATGCTTACTTTAGCTGCAACTTCAGCGCTGATCTCTTCTTGTGTTTCTGCTAGTCTTTTCTTAGCCACTTCTGTTCTCCTGTCACAGTCTGCAATAAATGACTGCAGGTGGTCCATTGCCTAAAACACCAATGAGAACACCAGTCAATGCTGTCAAGAACATGAGTATTTCATTAGCCGTAACGCTTTTCAGATTTATTAAGGCTTAACTTTAATAAGCTTTTATTAGTGAAACTTTGTAAAACCATCTATCAGTTTATGGTGACCAACTGCATATAGAAATACGCGACACTTTAAAAATCTTAGCCTACGCTACAATCACAGCTGTAAGTATTCGCAGAAATTCGGAAGTGAATCTGTCTTAAGCCTTCTCTAAGAAGAAAAGAGCATTTCTAATAGACATTAAAATTCTTCTAAGGATATTCAGGTTCATCTCACCCAACCAGTACATGCAATGTAACTTTTCTTCAGTAGGGTTTTAAGCTATTAAGCACATTAACACCATCTCTTCGAACAAAAACCCCAAACCTTTTTGTTCAAGCGAAGACTTCCTAGTTGGGAGTTCAAAACTACATTACTCAAACTACAGTGCACTGAGACACACCATATGATTTGTTAACCCAATACAAAATTACTTTCTTCAGTAAGCCTAGGATTTAAGGCTCTCTTCAAAGCATGGGCAGCCTTAGCATTTACTTGCTCCTTGATAACAGTAAGTCAGCATCCAGGTCTATAATTATTTGCTCTGTGGAAGATTTAACAGTTCTACCTAGAGATGACTACCAATGTTAATTAAATCTTGGCACATAAGCATGAAGAGGTATGTATCTTTTATGTAATTGAGCCCAGGATTTTTCTGCCTCTATTAATTACTTTTGTATGTACCAAAACTTAATTTTTGTTGCTCAGTTGTATCTGTGTACAGATATCTACCTAGATACACAAGTTACACTGTCTCTCCACCATTATGACAAAATACATACATCAAGCTCAAAGAAGAAATCTTGATCTTTGGAAGCTATTTCATAGTCTGCCCTTAATGCCAGGTCATGCACCTTCAGACATTCTCCAAGGTCCATTCTCTGAAAAGAGACAGAGGGAAAATTGTAACACTTCTGAAAAGTTATACAAGGAATGAAGTTAGCATTATTGTCTTTAACAGTCAAACACTCTAATGCAAATCATCTCCCCAGTAGGAATGACAGGACAGGTTAATGAAGCTTTAAGACAATACCGTATCTTGAAACAAGATACATGAATCGGGAAATAATAAAAGCAGACAGAATCAACAGCTTATCAAGATGGCTGTCTGCATTAAAAGTATCATTAATGTCTTGCAAAAACAATGTTTTACTGGAAGTTCAAAACAGTGACTGAAGTACAGTGACTGACATCCTGTATTAAATTAAAACAGCCTAGGAGAACCAAGTTTCCTGCAAGTAACTGACAATTACATGGTGAAATGTTTGATCTGAACTGTCTGCACACTCTCTAATATGTGTTCCAATTATATTAATCACCTGGAATAGCTATAACCACAGCCCCACTGTTAAGTGCTGCTTAAAAACCATTCTTGAAGCATTTCAAACAAGACAGGCAAAAATCAAATCCCAGCAAAACATTTTGCAGATGACTGAAGTTGAGCTGAGTGTCAGACTACGTTCAAGAATGAGGGAAGAAAAAGTACAGATATATAGGTATGTTATTTGTAATCTAAAACCGCTCTAGGAAGGGCAGAAAGGAAGCATGAACTTGAAGTAAGCAGACTACATCAGTGATCTTGCATATAATGCTACTGAGAAGATTGCCCAGAATCCCATTAGGTAAGAAATACTGTTTGAAATTGAAATTTGTATACCACATATATATGGATATATGCAACCTGTTTCCTGAAAGTTTGTTTGGAGATCAAGACTGTTCACATGACAAAAATACCCAAACAAACCCCAAACCAAAATGAACACACACACATCAAAAACCCAAGCAACAAAACCCAAACATAAAAGAAATGGAACAAAACCAATGCATCCTCTCTGCAAAAGCACCAGCTGATGGATAATCACTGGAAGTAATAACTGAGTTACTTAAAACCAGCAGAGTTTCAGTTAAGTCTGCCCTTGGCACTGCTCACTTAAGAAAAATTAATCTTCTCTTAACATTGAAAGCACATAATGAAAGCTGAACTCTGATGTAAAAAGCCATTACTGTTGTAGTTTAATAACTGTTTTAGAACCAACTGAAATAATTAATAACTTGTTTTGTGAGTTTTGTAAATAAAAAAAAAGTGTTAACGCAAACTGTTGCAAGAAATTTGGATTTGAGCCAATAAGGCACTTATTTGTGCATTAAAAAAAGAAAAAAATTGCATTTAAATAAAAATTCAAGCCTCATGAGTACAGTAAAAAAAATCTGATCAATTGCTTTCAAATTCTCAAATCATCAGCTAGATGTTCCAACAAATCCATTAAAGTAACTTTCATGGAAGCTGTTGGTTTATTTCAAATGTTACAGACAAAAAAAAGTTTAAAATACAGAGTTTTGAACTTGAAAGCTTTTGATAAACTGCACTTATTTAAATACCCTTCAGCCACCATAAATCTGTTTTCCGGAAAAGCATTTGATTGCAACGGAGAACATCTGACTGCAATGCTAAAGAAAAAAAAAAATTAGCTTTTCCTCTTGCAACTACACAGGACTTCAGCAATTTTGTTAACTGATGCAAATCCACAAAATCCCTGAAGCCCTTGAAGCTGAGCAATGTATTACACGTCTATTTCCAAGTCATTAGATGCTGACATTATTTAAACAGCACCATTCTTTCAGGAAAGTACTCTGATGCTAGGATAGTGATGTGAAAGAACATTCTTAAATTATCTGAAAATTAGACACTTAAAATCCTCTTAAAATTGTGGAAAGTTTGTCTTTATGCTGGCTCATCACTTGCACTGATAAGATATTTAAGGTTAAACCATAAAACTCAAGGTCAATCCTGCTTTAAGTGAGGCACTCCAGTTCTTAATGCATAGGTAAGGCTAGCGACATACTTTACAGGCCTAAATACAATGCCAAAAAGCCTGAAACACATCTACCATAGCATCAGAAAAACTCTAGTTTAGTATGCAATCTACATATACTTTGAATAAATGCATTAAATAATCTTCCATCATACTTTAAAAAGAACAGAATTCACATGACTACCGCCACACACCATCCACTTTACATATATATTATGCTGCTCTGTTGGATTTGCCCTCAAGACAGTGCATTTTCTGATTTCTTTTCTTTTCAACTGGGACTTGTAGCTCCATAGCCTGAAAAGACGGTAACTACTCTGAGCCAGCATTACTACTGAAAACTTTTCTGCCCTCCCTTTCTCACTGTACTATGCTATCCCGTGCAAGCACATCTGCCTGTGCAGTTCAACACAGTCTGGGTACTAACCGTGTAAAATGTTACCTTAGCAAACTAAAACCAGAGGCAATTTTTCTGCAGTGTACCTTTGTCCAACTTGTCAGACAGCTACACAAACAACATGCTGACAATGTGTAAGGGAGAAATGTAGCAGTGGACTTCAGCAGCTAGGATCTCTTATAGTATCAAGATGCCACTTCAGAAACTTCAGTAATATTAGTAGCAATTTGGGGGAATGAAAGAAGTGTTATGGAGGGATTTCTTTTGTCAGATGTCCCAACCAGAAGGCAGGAAATTTTGACTCTCCTTCTGCTCTTCGATTCAACAGAATGCAGCCTTACAAGTATGTGGCATACCAGACACGGAGCAAGCACAAACAAGTACAAGAGAAAAAGATTCTTTCTTGTTAGCTTTGCTGCTAAAAAAATTATATTGTTGTTGGAACTGCTCCTTAACACAGCATGTACTAGTCTTATATTACTACTAAATGTCTTTTTTAAAGTTCTATTAGCTAACCCCAATGTAGAGAGACATTTAAAAACCAAACAAACATAAATTTAAAACTCTCAGACTAGTTTGCACGTAATATGCAGTACCAGGGTAAAAAGCACATCTGCTGGTGTAAGTTATGCAATATCAGGCAGATAATTCATCCTAGTGATGATTCATTACTGTCAAAAGTATATGCTGGATCAGGATTGCTAATGACCTTAACCACAGAGCAGTTAGTGTTATAATTTGGCTCACATGGCCAGCTGCAAAGTAGAGGGAGAGTGGATAGAAATGGACAGAAGAGGGGGATTGGACCTAGATGATCTTATGGTCCTTTCCAACCCTAACTATTCTATGATTATTTTAATTTTCCGTGTCCACCTTGCGATTTGGTCCCAAGACACACCCTCCCCCAGAGGTAAAGAACAAACATGCAGTCAGCCATTTAAAGATCAATCACATTTGAAACAGAAGATGGTTACGAGGGAGGCTAATGTTCAGGCACTGAGCTACGAACGAAGAAGAATGCACATAAACTGGCTTTCACTGTTGATACACTGACTTTCAGATGGACTTACACTGAAGTGATTTACAGAGGAGTCCTGATGAGTAAAGCAAATACAGAAAGATGAGAACACCCAAGTCCTCAGGCTACACATAACTAAAGTTTATTGAATATGTGAAGCCATGCTTTGGGCTTTTTGCAGTTACTGCACTTTTATCGAATATTAAAACCAGGAAAAAAGCCTACGTATTTAGAGAATCCTTCTTACAAGTTAAAGCTGTTACAGATTAGTCTAGAAAATTGCCTAGGTACCACATACAAAACACAGTATCAGGATTCCTTTTGCTATTGTTCAGCTGTATGTATTAACAGCCTGCTAACCATTTTCTGTATTGTTTTTTTTCTTCAGTGTTAGATGGGCAATTAAAGTGACTTGATTTCCTAGAGATGAAGTTTAGATAACTGGTCTTTCATGTCAAGCAACCTCATATTGAAATCATTCCATCCACAAAATGGATAAAAAGACTTTGGTATTAACACAGAACTATTGATTACATACATTTAGTTTAAAAACAATGATGCATAGCTCTGCTTCAATCAAATCAGGTACCAGAAAAATAAATAAGAAGAAAAAAAAAAAAAGGGGAGAGAGAATCACATGAGTTAAATATAACCAGACAAAGAAGAGCTGGCCAAGGACTTGGGCAACAGAGAATGTGAAGAGTTTTCTGAAAAACAGATGTACGCTTAGAGTAGCTGACACTAATAACTGAATCAGAGACTAAACTCTGATGTGATGCTGCTTCTGGAACATCAAATTAAGAAAGCTTTCTTTTCAGATCTTGAGCTATCCACAGCAAAATTTCCATTCTGTCATTTTTGCAACGACTACGTATTGCTTCGACATGAGAGATCAGATTACTGAAAGTACTCTATATGGAGTGCAAAAAGAGCACAGAAAAGCCAAAGCTACTTAAATCAAAACACAGAGGACTGACATTGAGCCAAGTGTGACATAGTAGCACATACTACCAATACTTCTAAAACCAGCATGCATTTTTGATCGGTCTTGAAAGAAGATACTCTGGGCAGTGTTTACACAGAAAATTCTTTCTAGCTATAATGATACCCATACCAAAGCAGCTCATATTCAGCAACAGAAGGATTTTGCTTGTTTGTTTGCTTGTGAAAATCTGACATTACTGAAAAATTTATATTGAAGGAACAGCATCTCTCTCCCTTTATCCAACTGTCAAGGCAACCATTGGGGTCTGCATGTGAACACCCTTGCTACTGGTAAAAAGAAGCTGCAGATAGACTCCTTGCTGAGATCTTCCTTATTATGGAACTCACTTTTCATCTGCACTAACCATTTTCTTTAACAGATTTCTAGACTTGTGATAAAGCTTGTCCTTGTAGGCAACACATGTTCAGAAGGGGAGCCTTTAGAACGATGTAATAGTGCATGATTTAAGTCCTCTGGCTCCACTAACAGGGTTAGCTTTTCTTAACTTTTGACTTCACTAGCAGGAAATAAATGCTGAGCTAAAAAGAGGCAGAAATTATTAAGTTACTGAAGTCCTTAGCAACCACTGAAAATTCCAGGTATCTTCAGAAATATACTACTTTAAATACATTTCTCCCTTTAACCATACTCATTTTGAAATACTTAATTCCTTAGAACAGATCTTCACTGAAAGACAAAGCTAGCAGCACTCTTATGTTAAAATGTTTCAGTATTTACATAGTACTCGGACTTATAGCCTGATTATATAAGCCATTACCATTGATAAATCTAGATAAATTAAACCCATTAGATGGAACACGGCACAATCAGTTTACTTTCCTGGCACTAATCAAAGAAATCAAGATTACATTTTCAAGAGGCAGACACAAGCACTTTACAATTCATCACCACTGGGCTACAAATGGAGGTAGTTTATGCAAGACTAATTTAATTTGATTTGCAAAGCTAAGGGAGTTCTCACGATCAAAGCAATCCTGAACTGAAAAGCTGGTGACTTCCAGAAGAATGCTTTTTTACAACACTACAGCAAATGATCACACTGGCACACCTAAGTTTTAAGCATGCAAATAGTTCCAGAGTGAATGGGACTACTGGCAAAGAAATCGAATCCAGATTAAAACACCTTGCTAACACCTATCTGCAGATGTGTGAATTAACTGAATTTCTCTTTTACAGTAAAAGGAGATTCCAACAGTACAGTCAGTGAGCCTAAATAGATTCAGCCCACCTAGAGAGGGAGACTCAGTTCACTTGCTACTGGGTATTTCTCTAGGCTCCACTGCCTAGATCCCTTCTAACTCCAGTGCAAGCTTCAACAACTAGCTGCTTCAGATGAAACCTAAATTTAGATGTCCATCTGGAGCTGAATTCCACCCTTAATAAGCTTAAAGTTAATCATGTATTAAAGTATATTGCTAAACCAAGGTCTCAATCAATATGGTTTTAGTCAGCAAGAGTCCTGATGAATTAAGTGCAATGAGTTCATGAGTTTCTAAAGATACTCTTAACTGCAGGACTGAGCATACCATACTTTGAGGTCTGTATAAATAAAATGCAAGAAACAATGCTCCTCAACAAATACACATAAATACAAATATAAAGTGAATCCACTGAGCTGAAAGGAGTTTTTCAACCACGGCTTGCAAGACCACAAACACTATTAATGAAATTTTTTCAACAGGGAAGCAAAATCAAGCTTATAAGAAAGCCAGATTGCTGCAGAACTGCTTGGGCTCTTCAAAGATAGCTTCAAAGATACTATGAATATCCAAGACTTAACTACTTTTAACGTTATTAAGTGTATTTGCTTTAAATCTTTCCAACTTCTAGTTTTCATTAGTACCTAACTATTAATTCAGAAAAGTACAATGATACAGAAAACGCATTCTTACACATCTTGTAAAACCTGCTGAAGACAGCACAGGGCTTACATCCAAAGAATGCTGTTGAAGATATTCACACCATTACAGGAGTCAGCCGACCCCTATGTATGATGCTTCAGTCCTAATCTCATAACATAAATAAATATAAGCAAATGTTTTTGTAATGCTGATCAAAAAAATAACTCACGAACCATGGTTTAGGGAAGGACAAAAAAAAAAACACAAAACAAAACAGCAACAAAGCTCCCACAAGCCTGATCATTAGCAACCATTAAGGATTAAAAAAAAAGAAAAAAAACAAAACACCCTAAAGTGAGTGTTAAGTCTTTAAGACAAAAAAAAAGAAAAAAGAATTGCTAACTTTAAGTGGTAACTTACTGTGTCCCAGCAGCCAGGGTTTACAAAGTCTTATTAATCTCTCATGATAAAATTCAGAACTCAAAATGAATGAGCAAACTCTTAAAACCACTGACTTACGCATCTGAACCAGTGCCCAAACAGTATATGCCAAATGCACAGTAACTTCAAGACATCTAATTTTTGTGGTATGAAAGAACTTTGTGATACAGAAGAAAAAGGAAACGGAGTCTTTAAAGATAGGAAAAAAAGCTTAGGAAGCCGCAAGACTTACGCAGAAGCTCAGCAAGTGGACCTTTTCTATTCTATGCCCTTATTTAATAAGACAAATGCCAAATTCCCTAGTTTGGTTCTACTATTTTGCCACCTCTTCCTGTACTTCTTAGCAATTACAGTTGTGCCTACTTTTGCAGGGACTCGTAAGAAGAAGGAAGAATGGACTGTAACTATTGATCTGTCAGTACAAGTACCAAAATTTCTAAAACGAACAAAATTAGTGTGTGCATGCATGTTTGAAGCCCTTTGATCAATCAAAAATGCTAGGGTAATTTAAAATCACAGCTACTTGGAAAACATATTAAGAGGCCAGTTGACAAGTAAATCAGTTATGCCTACATACTTCAATTTCACATTTTGCAAATGAATTTAATTCTGTACTTTGTTAAAGGCTCCAGTCCAGTTAGCCACTTGGAATGGTAACAGCACAGAGAACCAATAATGCTTCAAATAATTCTTAATACAGGTTTTCCAGTACTGCTACAGGGTAAGAAAACATGCCAACATGAATAAGAAAAGCTGCCAAAGTGCAGCATTAAGACTGCCAGGCACCTGAGACACTGGAAATAATCATACTCACCTCCCTACTGTTAGATATTCTAATATCCCAGAACACCAAGTTACATAATCAATGCACTGTAACTCACCTGCCTTTCACAAAGAATAAGCAAGGTAAAGCACAGGCATATTGACAATGCTAGTGGCATGTGTCGAAGCTCCTTGTTTGCTATACTCAGGCACAGGAACCTCTACTACAGAGTACACAAAACTGCAAGCCAAACAAGTTACTAATACTGCATAAATGGAGATTTTTAAATTGCCTTGGAATTTGTGAAAATGGCACTGTAACTGGGTATTGTACGTAAGCGTTACTGTCATGTTCAATATATCTCAGCTTCTAGAAATTCAATTATCTGAACTTTCAACTGTTTTCACTAAAATATTTCTGAAGAAAGAAATATCACCTCTCCTCCCTATACAAGTATTTGTGTAGAATACCATCCCACTACAACATCAAGTTTTCAGAAAGTAAATTCAGAATTTATGCATAAATCATATTTCCTTTTTCTTACTAGTTGCAGCTGTACCAGCTTAAAACCACTGTTATTGCAAAATTCATGCAGATAACATTATTCTATTTAGATTTTTTTTTTTAGTTTTAGCAAACAATGCTGAATTTTTAACTAGTAACTGACATGTAGAACAGGAAACTTCCAAAAATCAACTTCATAACCCATAAATTAGTTGTTTGTAAAAGTTCAGAGGAACCACCAGAGAGCACTACATACTTGCTGAAAATGATGAGATTAAAATAGATACTACAAAGAACGAGTATAAATCAATTTCTCCATTCTTGTCTAAGAACCCCACAAGATTTAGCTACATACAGTTCCAGACAGCACGTCATGAGGGCAGCAGTTGAGAAGGTGGCTCTTGCACACTCTGTCATCATTGAATTTAATTCGTTGACGGGTTGTGTCACCTGCAATATAGAAATCAACATGTTCCAGGTTAGAAATTTGGGGGAGCCAGACATGTTCTGCAGATTACATGCAAAGCGTTAACACTGCCCTGTCACATATGGAAAGTCTATGGAAACCGAACTTAAAACACTATGCTTCTTTGCCAAATAACACCAAAACCACAAATCTGCGGTTTAATGCTCTATAATGCTGTTTTAAAGTCCTCTCACACTTCCCCTACAAAAATGCAGTGTGAAAAGTGCTTGAAACATTATTAGCTTAAAAACACTTTGCTATAACAGCATTTGTTAAATGAGCTATATAACGTTCAACTCAGATTTTGCATGAAGTAGTGGTGTATACTTATGCAACAATTAGCATATAAAAGAAACCTCATTAAACACAAAATTATATACATTGAGTCTTCATCGAATCCCACCTGATACTCATTTTATGATTTTGCTCTTGGATGCAATGCACCCTCTTACTTCTGATGGGAATAGCATAAAGAGCTGGTAGAAGAATTATTTTACATGCTTACAAACCTGAAAAACACTGTCAAACATATGAGCATAACCTACATGCAAAATTATTTTACACGTTTGCATATCTCCATATCATAAGCCTTTTTCTTTTTTTTCTTTCTTTTTTACATGGTGTTTGTTGGGCTGGGAGCATCTCAGTTGTATCTTCATAACGGCAGGTTGTAGTTCCTGCATCAGCAGAAGCATCAACCTGCCCACAGACTGAGGTCCAAGTGCAAGTTTAAATAATCCCATGTTGGAGCGAGACCTGAAGTCTTCAGAACAAAATAACTAGCTGGAATTCTGGGGATGAGGGTAGGAATATGTTTTCCTTCAAGTCATAGCGTAATTGTCACTATTTGATTTAAAAGAGATCACTGCTATATAGCTCTCTTCTTGTTAAGACACAGGCATGATAGAACACCTTAATCTCTTCCAGGATGTATCTCTTTATTATTTTTAAAAACGTAACAACTTGTTAAGATCTCTAATCACTGAAAACCTAGTGGTGAATTACTGAAGCAAGGAAGGCTGCTGGGGAAAAAAGGAAAAAAAAAAAAAAAAAAGACATAAAATGAGTTCGGATAACAGCCTTTTCCATTTCATCAAGTATTTTAAAGACTGTAGATGCATTTCACAGTTAAAGTTGGGGTTTTTTTATGGCTTCATGACCTGAAACACTGAGAATTTTGAATCTATTAATTCAAGAAGCCAAATTCATTACTGAGGTAACTACAACAGAGAGGAATTGAAAAAAAGCCTATCTTATAAGTCAAGTCTTTCTTCTTATGTAATCAGATTTTTAAATATCAGTTCTATGCATAGGATGCTAATACATACCATTTTCAGATTGGACAAGTTTCATATTATTAAGCAAAGTAAAGTTTCCAAGGACAACACATACATAATTTGCCTGTGGGATACAACAGTTAAAACCTGCAATCCACACACTAAAGACAGCTTCAAAGCAGTTCAACAATAGGTTTTCTAGAGGGCAACTTTGTGGCTTAGTTATACTACAAAAATATTTAGACCAATCCCTTTATAATCATGCCTGCTACTGCAGTAAAGAGTTTTGCCTTCTGTTTTGTTGGTTTTTAGGAGGTGGATCAATATTTTTTTAAAACACATAACTGCGTTTGTTCCACATTCATTAACACATCTGAAAAGTTATTGATAACTCACGGCTCGGCGAATGCGGGGCCTTTCTGACACTCCCTTGCAGATTGATGTAGGCAGGCAAAGATACATTGAACCTTTATAAATAAAACAAGGGGCCAGATTGTTCAGTTTGTATAGAATAATAGACTCTGCCAGCAATTTTAACACAGCATCTAGAAATACACGTTGACTGTAAAGATTCTTCCATATAAAGACACATGAACAAAATGAAGAAAAGTATTTGAAAGAATACAGCCATTGGCCTAGCACCACTAAGCTCTCAGGAGTCAACGAGTTACCAAGACCAGATAACTGCTGAAAGACTCACTGTTCTTGAAGTGAAGTTGGCAAGCAGTATTTTCCCAGATGTTACCTTAACACCTAGACTTAGCTTCTTCCATACCCCTACCACAACTAGGAACTAATGCTGCAATACAGTCTTTATAAATCTAAGCGGCTAACATGATAATCACAATTACTAAACTGAGATAAGGCAGCATGGAGGGGGGAAGTAGCAGCAAACCATCGATGACAGCCTCAAGATCACATTCCACATTTACATTTTAAACATTTATTCTTGCTGCACTATGCATTTAGTGAGATATTCACCTTTTCTTCCTATGAAAAGCAGTTTCACACATTTGCATTTCTTTCTAATCTATGCTGTCTCAGTAGAAAAGGTTTATTAAAAAGAAAAGGCGTCATATATTATGACTGAATTTTGTGTGCCTCTGGCAGCTCATTCTCAAGTCTGAAAATGCTTTCATTTCTTCCTGAGTTTTGCGAGTTTCAATACCCCTGAACAGTGCAGACCTGCTGGCAAAGACAGAAGATGCATTCTGCTGCTGACCCGCAAATGAATCATCTTGAATAGATGACGATCTAGGGTATGCATAGGTTGCTGAGGAGGGAAGGCAGACGAAAATCTGTGGATCAACTATACAACTGACATTCAGCCTATAACAAAAGAGGTTTTTGCAGATACCTTCTAGGAATTAAAACAATGTGAACAGAAGTGTGTTTAAGCCAAGGACTTCAGCTGTACGTCAGATAACCAAGACAGTACTCCTCTTTGTCAAACTGTACGTAGGTTGATGTACTCTTCATATGGTCAAGTAAATGCTAAACAATGCTAAAAAAATAATAATTCATTATATATTATGTCGGAACAAAATAATACATAGGTACCAAGTAGCTAAAGTCATCTAAATTTTAGAAGTATCATGAAATGTTTAAAAAGGGGACACTATCACTGATATTTCAGACTTCTTTACAAGTCCTATTTTTATAGGTAAATAATTAAATTAGCTCAGAATAGCAACTATTTAACCCTGCCTCTGAAGAACTGCAGAGTATTCAACTACTCCGTCTTTAGGGCTCATACTCATTAAAGAAATCAAAATAATCTACCAGGGCATTACAGGAGTCAACATCTACTGCTGCAGCCATCCCTGCGCTTCCAACTATATTTTCTCCATTAAAAAAATTACAAAATCATACGATTGATAACATTCATGATACAGAAAAAATTATTTTGTTTTTCTAAAAGAAGTAGCAGCTTTAGTTTTATTTTATGTACCTGACCCAAACGGCATTTCTGTGGGTGATTGCTTTCCAGATGAATGGAAAACTTTGAAACAGAATTGAAACAACTGCAGAAAATAAGCCAAATGTCAAGGAAATTTCTACATTTGCACATCTCCTATACTTTGTAGGAATAAGGAAATTGCAAACTAGAGACACAAATATTAAACAAATGATGGCAGTAACGTAAACTTTCTAAAGGACATTTGTATTAAATATGTTGACTACAAAAGCAACATCAATATTCCAGATGAATGCACACTGCTGATTGAGGAACACCCAGAGGTTAAGATCACAATGTGTGCTTGCACTATCCAATTCACTTTGAACTCTGAAGTCTAACCTGTTAACAGCCCCCACAATGTCATTCTTGTTCAGTATCATTTTAATCACAAATGAGAGGAACAAACACTTCTGCATCAACAATGTCTAGCATTATAACATGCTTATAACAATGACTTACTTTATCCAGCATCTCTTACTATTCTGATTTATCCTAACAATACACTACCGACAACAACCCCAATGTGTTAGTCAGAGTTACCCTTTTTAATCCAACTATAACCTCTAATCACAAACTAGTGGTACAATTCATACAAAGACAATGATGTGCATTTTCATGCTTCTGACCTCCTGCATTAAGTTACATCAACCAAACAGGGTAGCTTTCCACTCAGGTGTTTGAGGCATGAGTCCCAACACACTGGCAAGGGATTCTGAAAGCTTCACTCATAGAGAGCTACTCACTGGGTGGAATATCAGGTTAAAGACTGCATATCAAATTTCATCAGCAAAGCAAGCCCTGTATAGCAAGTATTTAGCATCATTATTTAACTGAGGCTTATGCAGTCACAGAAGATCCTGCTCCTGCTACACACTGAACAGGCAGTTAGTTGTGATGTTCTTGTCACTAACCCTGGACACACCTTCACCGTAACACCTCTAGAATAATTTGTTACTAAGCAAATTGTTTCTGGTTTACACTATGACTAAATTAATACTTGTGAATTCAGAATATAATGAAACCATTTTTAGCTAATACCTTACAAGTATAACCAACATGGGAATCTTTTTCTATGAGGTATGAATGTGAAGAAGTCCATTTGCTTCTTCACAAATGCCATTTCATATGGTGTCCCATATCCAGAGCAGAATAATTCCTCAAGTCCCTAATTTTTAAAGGATAAAGTTCCAGAACTTTATAATGAAGCCAGCAAATACACACAATTCACTAAACATGATCGTTGCTCTTAAAAGCCTTCTGGTCGCTCTTGATGGACAAATGAAGAATCTTTTAATGAAGTCCATGTGTTGCTACTACTTTCAGACTTCTGAGTTGGCACCAATTCAACATTCTGGATAGGTTTTGCAAATATCCGTGTATAAAAGATACTTTTTTCTGCCTTTCCTTTGCTCCTGATCCTCACTTTAAAGGAGAGCTCTCAGAGAAGGCTCTTGGTTGCCTAACCTGGCTCTCAGCCTGAAGCTACTCAAATGGCTGTCAGCCCTCCAGTAACCAACAACAACATGCTGAAACTTCAAAAGCACATACTACCTTCCACCTTTACAGAGCATAAAGCAAAGTGGAAAAGAAAAATCTATGTACCCTGATAATACCAACATCAACACACCAACCATCCTTATGTACACACACTTCCCATATGGAAATGATTAAAAAATGGGTTACAAGTCATAGACTGCACCCCTGTCACCATAAAAAGCATGTCACCAAATGCCGGGTGACTAAGATAAGCACAGGGGTGTCACCTCCACTCCTCCCAAACGAGGACAGAAAAGTCACACATTAGTAACCATTACTAAGGGTAACTGAAGTGGCTAGTCTAAAACAGAAAAAACTGATTAAGATGTGAATAGATGCAAAAAGCATATTTTAAGTTTCAATGCCAGAAGAAAGTGATCTAGAACTGAGTTAAAGACTCCAAGCACAGTGAGCAGTTCAGTCAAAAACCTAGCAGATGAAGCAAAGAGTTGCTAATTGGCACTTCATACATATAAGTTCTATACATCTAAAAATTTTTCCAATAATTATATAAAATAGAATTTGTTAGGATACTTGGGAGAACATTTTCATGACCACCTGTAAGCCCCAGAAGCATGCACAAATTTACCTGTCTCTTAAGAATAAGTAACTTTGTTTCATATTTCTAGACTATAACCTAATTTTGATGTAGTGGCAATTACTAAAAACAAAAATCAAAACCACCACCACATTTCTCTGCAACAGTGAAGTCCAGCAGTTTCAAGATGTGGTTCCAGGGCCATTCAGATTTGCTCTGTGTCTCCACAGCAGTCAGAAGTAATGATGCTGCTCCACCCTTTGCTTCTAAACACTTCCTCACACCAACTCTAGCACTCTGCAAGGTGAGCAGGTAACTGACCTGGCAGTAAACAAACCAGCTGAGCAATGTAAGCTGATTTAAGATAAGACGGGATTTCTACAATCAGGCCTTTTAAAGAAAAGTGGACAATCTTTGCTCAATTCAGTTATATTCTGGGAGAAAAAAAAAAAAAAAAAATTCCAGGGGTACTAATATAAATAGTTACCATTTCACTCCATTTGTAAATTAATCGATTTATTGAACACAATTATGATCCCATTCATAACGGTCACTTTTGTTTCCTAGAGACAGGGATTGTAAAAAAAGGGTTTGCCTAAATATTATTAAAAACAATGTTCAATCAATTTTACACTTGAAAATTAGTATTAAAAAAATAATAAAAAAAAAAACCCACACTTTTCTATCAGCTTATTTCTAATACTTCTGAGTGACAAGTTCATGCAGCTCTGGTCATCAAGTATAAATTCAGCTTGAACTAACCTTTTAACTATTGACATATGTAATAAAAAGTCCTTTAGTTTAACTGTCAGCAGTAAAAAAATAATGTAACAAACACATTCTTATGTAACTTCATAAGATTAGCACCTGGTCTTCAGCACTCTTTACTTCTCAGTATTTGGGAAACCCATGTTATGTATTTAGTAGTTTATATTTAAGCCTCTCTAGTTAAGTATGCCAGGTTCTCAGTACATCAGTAGAGAAAGACATACTTCAGAGAAGATTTTGTTTTAACCTGCAGTCATGACTACATTAAATTAGTCCAGCTTTACTAACATCAAAATCTAAGCCACTTAAGGGGAAAAAAAAAAGAAACCGTTTTGGCATGGTCCACATCCAATCCTCCAATCCACTTTTCCAATTCTTGTCAGAAAAAGTGTGCAAGAGGAGTTGAAGTTTGGTATATAAGGAATTTTAAAACACACTTGTTTTTAAATAGTGTGCTTTTCCGGGTGTGTAAGAGAACCATACATGCAGAATGATCTCATTGTATTGATATTAACAATACAACTGCTTTTTAGATATCACAGATGAAGTATCACAGAAGTGGTAAATGCTTCATCCTCGCAGTGTTCAAGGCCAGGCTGGACAGAGCCTTGGGCAACATGGTCTCGTGTGAGGTGTCCCTGCCCATGGCAGGACACTGGAACTAGAGGATTTTAAAGTCCTTTCCAACCCAAACCATTCTGTAACTCTGTGAAGCCTAAGAACTGCAACTCACTGGAAACTCCTGAAGAGCATCTGCCAAGCCCCTTCTGTTTCACTTGCCTGTCAGCTGTCTGTCACATGAGCAAAGGCAAGCATGGAGGAGCACAGCACTGCCTAAACCTCACATCCTGGCAGGTGCCAGGCAGCAGTTCATTACACACTGAGTGACGCTGTGTGACGACAAGTGCATCACCCCACTGCCAAAATTCAGACAACGGAGAAAGCGGGTTGCCAAAGTCACAAAGGTCTCAGATCTCCCTGCCTGCAAGAACAGGCGAACAGCAAGTGGCAGGCCTGGAACAATGTATCTAGTTCTAAACAGCCACACATAGGACAACTCTGTTTGAAATGAGAAGGCTCCTTAGTAACACAGTTTATTTTTCAGAAATATTCTTACAGCTCAGTGCGTATTTTCTGAATCAATTTGACCAATACAGAACGGTGCTTTCTAGGTGTCCTCAGAGCTTAACAGCAAATCCACAAAAACATTCTGGCCCCAGGGACACCAGTTACAATGCGTGTGCACAAACTTCCACAAATTACAGACTACAGCTCATCTCCTAAAACCATGTTTAAACACCCAATTGTGGAACATTCTCCAAAGAGCATATTCCCTTCTTCTACAAATGATACTACAAGCTAAAAAGTAATACAGACTACGTATCAAGCCACTACCATTGGCTTTGAACTGAGTTCATTCTATACCCACTGAATAAATATTTGATATGTCTCTTCTCATTAAAGGAAGAATTTTAAACTTGCACTTTAGTCTTTTCAACAAAACAGAACAACCAACCAACAAAAACAAAAGGAAAAAACAACCTCCAAAACTCACAACAGCCAAAACAAAACCCTTGAACTATAAAGTTCAGTTAATCAAGAAATTTAAAAGTGCTTTGGTAATTCTGAACAACATAAGCCACAAACATCAACCAAAGGCGATGGGGACAAGTAGGGAAGTGAGAACTACCCGCTACAAAGAAGTGAAAAAATTGCACATTCTAATAACAACCTGCAATTTGCATATTACTAGAAATAGAGTATTTGTCAAAGGTGATAGGAACATAAAACCCCACATGATTCCAAACCCCACTACTCTCAAGGTTAGCAATATTTCAATGACCTTGAGCCTGGCCTTGAATTTAATAAGCAGCAGCTTTGCAGAAAAAGGATGACTTTCAATCCCTGTGCATACTTTGGTTTAAATAATACCCCACTGAATTTAAAACAAAACCAAAACCTAGAACTGTGTTACACTGAGATCTTCAGTTCCCCACTTAATCCAATAATGGAAGCCTGTTTTGCAAACAGTCTTTCCTCCTTATCCTTCCCCATTCTGCCCATTTAATTGTTGCCTCTCTAACCAGTTAGATTTTAAACAGTTCAGCAGATGTGGTTTGGGAATTACAGGGCAAGTGGGGTGGGGGAATACAATTCTCAACAAAATAACTGCTTTTTCACAAAGCTAAAGGAAATATAGCCTGAAATGGTTTTCTTGGTTTAGATTGTAGTCACTCAGCATTTTTAAGCAGCTATCACAGGTAAATCATACCAATGAACAGAAAATACATCCATAAATGGAAAGAGTCACACAGCCCCCCCACTTTAAGCTTTCTGTGTGGTCTTAAGTAGCCCTGAGACAGCAATCTAGGTGCCAGCACTGGGAAGATTTGAGTTTCATGTGTACGGTTACTTTGCCAAGCACTTGGACACATGCAGCCACAACAGGAAGCATTCAAAAAGCTTCTGAGGCAAGCCTAAAACACCCTAAATCAGGTCCTGTAGGATGACTACTCACTAACCATCCTTGCTTGGGAAGGCAATCTTGCAAGAACAATAGTTTTCCAAAGAGATTATCACGCCCTTGTTTAAAAACAACTATAGGCACTCAGCAGAAGGCATTACTGATACACCTGGTAAGTGAAAACTAGTTACATTTAACTAAAATACTAGATTATACAACAAAAAAACCTAACAAAAAACCCAACAAAACCTGCCAGATCACATTACCCCAGTACCAACAGATCACTGGCACAAGATACAGCCATACAAGATGTAGCTCATACATTCTACTTGGTGCATGGGAAAACAGGTAACCATTAATTCAGCACAAAGCCTCAACAAACATGTAACAGATCTGCAAGAGCGAGTACAACGTGCAGAGCATTTGAATAACCTCCAATTGTTGTCTGTCCTCCGGTGCAGTACTCTCTTGTTCATACGTAAAATACTACACAGCATAACGGGAACTGCATTTTTTTAGCAGCCCCCAAGCTATTTGCATTTATGGGCGACTGCCAGTTCAAACTTACATGTCATCCACCACACACCCTGACAAGAACTCCCAGAAGCTTTACACAGTGATAATCGTCAGTTCACTATGCGACCCCAGCGATCCCAAACCTGACTCTACATGTAATACGTCCCTCTTGGGATTACTGCCTCTAAACGTTAAGCTTTTAATTAGCTGTTTGTGGCTCGTTTGTTTTTAAAAGACTTAGTACACTTGACTTAACTACACTCTTTCTTTCAGAAAGCAACAGCCATACCCACCTGCTAACTGAAACCGTGGTCAGACTTTACACTAAACTACCACCACCAAAAAAAACCCACCCCCAAATCCTGCCCTACTGAAGTGGGTGCTGGTTTGGAGTGGGGGTTCTGGTTTGTTCTCCTATAACCTCAATATAGCAAACTGCTGTCTCCCTCAGCGGAAGCTGCGCGGGAAAGCTCAGCGCGCGCACCTTTAGCGACGCGGTTTCACCGCGAGCCCTGGGCACCCAGCGGATCCGAGCTTAAACCGCAGCCGAAACGGCAGCGCGGTCTCCCGCTGCCTGCACGGCGGCTGGCACTGGCAGCACCGCGGGGGGAGACGACGCCTGACGCCTAACGCCGCCGCAGAACGGGGGCGGCAGCGCCGAAGGCACCCACTCCGCCGCTGACCTACGGCCTCAGCAGGCCCCGCCCCGCGGGCGAAGGCGGGCGGGGAGCAGGCCCCGGGCCTACCAATCACGGCGAACGGCTGGCCGGCCGACCTGCCCGGTACCACCGTGACCTCAGGGGCTTCGGCGGCTTCACCCCGTCTCCCTCTCCCCCGCCCCATCCCCGGATGGGGGGCACTTACCGTCCCGGGACGTGCCCATGAGCTGATCCAGCATGGCGCGCATCTGGGCCTGCGCCGACATCTTGAGCGCGCGGGGGGCCGGCCCGGCCCGGCCGAGTCACGCCGACAGCGGCCTACAAGGCCCGAGGCCCGGCGCGGCGCTCAGCCCTCCCACTCGCGTCACTGGCGGGCCCGGGCGGAGCCGCTCCCCCGGCGCCGCGGGCGGGAGGAAAGTAGGAAGCGGCCGCTGCCTTTGCCTCGCGCTCCCGGTGGGAGACGAAGCGGGAAACCGATCCCGCGTACCTCGGTGCCGCCGCCGCCTCCCCTCTCCCCTCCGTTCCTCCCGCTTCCCCTCACGCCTGCCACGCGCGCGCACCAGCGGTAACGGAAACCCGCGCGCACGCGCCCTCGACCCCCCTCCCCCCTTCAGCCGCTCCGCAACGTCAGCGCGGACGGGTCTTGGCGCCCGCTGATTGGCCATGGCCTGCGGTGATCGGCCGGTGACGCATTCGCGGCGAGGCTGCTCATTGGTCCGCCGTGCCTTTCTCCGGGCTGGCCCCCTGGGGCGAGCGGATTGGCAGGGCGACCCCGCGTAAGCACTGTGTCGTCCCCGCCGTCTCCGGGTCAGCGGCGGTGGGGCGAGGTGGGGCAGGGCTGTTGGGGAAGCAGGAGCCGAGCATTACCCAGCACTGGTGGGCCCGACCCGGGTTCTCATCCTCTGTGAGGGGAGACTGAACCGGACGTTTGCCGAGGGTCGGTTCTGACGGGCCGGAGCAGGTGGCTAGGCTGAAATTAACGCAGAGCCGGAGGGGGGTCTGGCTGCGTAACGGGCGTCTCTCGCAGAGCGGCCCCGCTCATCGATAAAACGCTCACCGGGTGACGGGAGCGAGTTTGGACCCGCGAGTGCTCGGACGGGTACGTACGCCGGAGCTAGCGCTGACGGAATAGGCTGCCGAAGGACAGTTCCTTTCTTGAACTGACACTCAGCTCCATTTTAACGGCTTCGTCCTTCTGTCAGCGCAGCGATGGTGGGACTGCTAAGAAAAGCTGCTGTAACACTCGCTTTTTAGAGAACCTCCCTCATCACTGACGTTACTGATGTTTTTTGCAGCTAATTCGGTTTACACAGCACCGAGATCCAGTCTCAAAATGACTATTTCCGTATTTTTTACCTATCCTAATACCTGCGTTTGCAGCTCTCCCTTTCTTAACCACCGTGTTGCCATCTAGCGCCAAAAACTCTCACTGACTGTCACAAAGAATCGGTTGTCATCGGCTGTGAGCAGAGTCGCGCTCAACTTTGACGGTATATTTGAGAAAACACAACATATAAAGCCATTAAAACTCCCGCCACACTTAACCTGGGTTTCACGAGGGCTTGCAGAGAAGATGAAACGCCCAGGCAGGAATCTTCTGTAACACGTTCAGGAAAAGGTTTCCTACCCGGTGCTCCTCGGCTCTTCAGAGCATGGCCCGGCTTTGGTTTTTCTTTTAACATGTAAATTTACCTGTGTTAGTCATTACATTACTTTGGATTGAAGGGGATGTAACTGGAAGAGATACCAATACTGGTTACAATTTTCTTTATTTAGCACCTTAGCATGTTTGAAGAAAATTGAAAAATTTCATCTATTATTTGTAATCATACTGTACAACCTCAGCTTTAGGTACTCCTTAAAGATCATCTATTTCTGGCCAAATTTCAGCTTTTCTTCCAGAACAGAACACCACAGCCTTTAGATGCAGCAAACCTTCAGCCCACCTGGAAAGTAAACTGCAGAATGAAGCAGCTGCATTAAATAACTGGGAACAACAAATACTTTGCAGCCATTCTCAGGGTATAGTGACCTCCCCTGATTTTCATCTAGCACTGCAAATCAGTTGGTACTTTCCCACCTAGGATATCGACACTTGTCAAAAGGACACCCGTCAGTTTTAACCAGTGAGACATGGCAAGAGCTGCAAACCTGGTCTACAGAACCTTAAAGTTCCCATCTCTGTACTTTACTTAAGTACCCTGAGTCTCCCCAGTTTTAAGTATCTGTTGTGCCTAGCTGTACTTTGGTGTTAAATATCTCTGAGTTTTAAACACAGAGAAAGGAAAATAGATTTAGATGAAGTTATCCTATTTGCAATGCTTTTCTGCCAGAATAGCTTGTTTTCCTTGTTAGTACAAAACAACAAAACAAGCACTTTGTTAGCCTTGCTTAGAGCTCCTGCCCCACATAAAGCAGCCTCACGTTTTTAGCCATTACAAGTTGCCCAACGTAATAAAGACATGGGCCTGCTCAGGTGAGTCCAGGTGATGGCTACAGAAATAGTCTGACACTGAGACAGTTGTGGTTGTTCTGTCCAGAGAACTGAAGGCTCCAGGGAGACTTTAGAGCAGCTTCCAGTACCTAAAATGGCCTACAAGAAATCTGGAAAGGGACTTCTTGCAAGGGTAGGTAGGGACAGGACAAGAGGGAACGGCTTTAAACTGGCAGAGGGAGTTCTACATTAGACATTAGGAAGAAGTTCTTTACTGGTGAGGCACTGGCACAGGGTGCCCACAGAAGCTGTGGCTGCCCCATCCCTGGCAGTGTTTAAGGCCAGGCTGGACAAGGCTTGGAGCAACCTGGTCTAGTGGAAGGTGTCCCTGCCCATAGCAGGTTGTTGGAACTGGATGAGCTTTGAGATCCTTCTAACCCAAACCATTCTGTGCTTCTATGATTCTTACAGATTTCTTATGTATTTTGCATATAATTCAACCCTTTTCTTAGAGGAGAGCGGCAACACTGCAAGCCAGTGTTTCTTTTTAAGAGAAACTTGCTGTTCCAGATTTCAAGACAAGATGGCAGTTTGGTGTATCTAGTGTCACTGACAGTAATCAGCTCACTTCAGTGAGATTCAGTGTGTGAGAGTAGCGTAGGAAGCCTACAGTCTCGAGCCAACTGCTCAGAGACACTGGGAATCCTGTAACGCATGAAGTAGTATCTGGCTTTTTGAATTGTTGCCACTACCTCACCGCCATGGAAAAAGTAATGAAGATAAAAAAAGAGGTTTGTGCTGCTGCTGCACTCACCAGGATCCAGTGATTTTCCAAAGAAGGCACCTTCAGTCTTGGGAGAGTAGAAAATTCCCCATGTACAGAATGTGGCTGGTACATCTACAGTAAATAGGCCAGTTCTCTTACCTACGGGTTTTGAAGGGAACCAACAACCCCTGCACCTCCTTAAGCAGTTTAGCAGCAAAGACTGTTACCTTTTCTCACTACAGTCCTCCCATTCCATGACAGCTGCCTCCCACATCACACCACACCTGCAACCCAGAACTGACAGAAAGCATGAGCCAGAAAACCCCAGCCAGTTTCGGTGATGTTATGACCTTTATTGGGGAATAAACAGGTAATTCAACAGAGTCACCTCAGCCTTTCCCTCCCGGCTGCTGAGGCAACCTGAAACCCACCAGGCCGGCGACCTCCTCAGGCGAGCGCTCGCCCCGGCCGTGGTACTCCTGATGGAGGGCCTCGTGCTCCCGGACGCTGCGGAGCAGACAGAGGTAGGTGGCAGCCTGGAAGTGCAGCTCCTGCTGGGCCCGGCACAGCTGCTCGCTGGTGACCTGCAGAGAGGAGCCATGAAGCCCCGAGGACTTCACACCGCGCCCCGCCTCATCTCCCCGGGAGAGAGAGGCAAGAACGGGTGGATAAGCGAGTGACGGGAGCCCCCCCGGCCCCCCCCGCCGGCAGTACCCGGTTTGCGCGGAAGGCCGCGATGACATGCTGGTAGGCGGGCGTGTCGCGATAGGGGCGGCCCGCCCTGCCGCTGGCGTGGCGGAGCTCGCGCAGCAGCCCGCGCAAGGTCCGCAGAGGAGAGCCCAACGCCGCCATCTTGCGCACTTCCCCACCCCACGGCCGACCGAGCGCCGCCGCCTGCTGCGCCGGCCAATAAGGAAATCAGGCTGTCGAGCGCCGAGTTGGGCGATCGCCTCCTCCAGCCCTCCGCGCTCGGCGGAGGTCGAGTATCGAGGGGAGGCCGCGCCGAGGCCCGTGCGCTCGCTCCTTCTCTCTCTCGCCGGGCCGTTGGTTTGGGGACGGCTGGGTCAGGGGGACCGCTGCGGGGGGGTGAGTTGGGCCGCGGCCCTTTCCCTCTCCCGCGCAGCCCACGTGTGTGCCCGAGGTCTCTCGGTACAGCTCGTTAGAGCCCAAGGGGGGCGCTCAGTGATCCCAGAAGACGCAGACCCCCGGCAGTACTGGGCCGACGCTCCGGAAAGCAGTTGCGGCTGTAACGCTCCAGCGCGGCCGCGGGGCGCTGCTATCCCCTGGGTGCAAAAAAACCAGTCCACCCCAGATGGGACTCGAACCCACAATCCCTGGCTTAGGAGGCCAATGCCTTATCCATTAGGCCACTGGGGCTGCCGTGAAGAAGCACTTTCTGCGCGCGCACTTCTCTTCTGGCCCCGCCCCTCTGCCTTTTACGGAAACGCTGGGACGTTTCTGACTGGGCAGCGTCTTCCCGCGCGCGGGCCGGCAGCCGCGTGGCCCGCTGGGGGCACGGGGCGGGGTTTCGCGTAGCTCCCTGCGCTTGGCTGTGCGTCGGAGCCACCCGCCTCCGGGGGGAGCGCTCCGTTTCATGCTACGCGTCTGGCAGCTTTCAGCCGCATCTGCGTGCGGGCAGGATCGCCCTTGCCTCTGTGGCTGCCCCGACTGCATGAAGCTGGCGCCTGCCCCCAGTGAAAACCAGCACTGAGAAACCCAACACAAAGCGCCAAGGACAACCCTCCGAGTGGAACCTCTTTACATCGCTTTTGTTACGATAAATCACGGAGACAGGGCTAATATGTACATTCGTCTTTATTTAATACAGCACAGACACATGACATTTAAAAAAGGAAAATAAAAAGTACACTCATGAAAAAAGCCTGTCGCAGTCAGGGACAGGGAACAGTAACGCCGAATTGGGTAAGGCTCCTCCTGCAGAACAGGCGTCTGCCGGCAAGGTTGGATCCCAGAGCTAAGTCTGCTGCCGAAAAATAAAAATACTAATAAATCTTTGCGCTCCCTTCAGGACAGCACAAAATACACGGGCAAGTCCCTTTTAGGACAGGTGGAGGCGGCATCCCAGATACAAACCCTATTTCTGTGACTGGACCAAAGCACTGGTAAAATGAGAAATGCTCTCCAGCTATTCTTGCAGAGGTCCTATAGTCCTGACCTCTGAAAACGCCAGACTTCTCAGGGATAGCAAACCTGAGTATCTGGAAGGAGTGAAAACATAAAGTAGTCACACAGAAGAGAGTTAAAATTAGGCTCTCTGATAGGGCTCCACTAGCCAGGACTGGGAACGTGCAGGGGAACAAACCAGCTTCCCAAGTAACAAAAGACTTAACAGCCATTAAACTGACCAGAACAATATACACATTTGGAACTGATGCGGGCTTTCTGTGGCAGCAGCTTCTTCCTTTTCCTGCTTCAGTTCAGGATGGAAATTAAGCAGGCACCAGTTCCTCTGGCAAAGAGCCTTACACACTTTTTAAAAAATCAAAATACAAAAAAGGGAGACAGGTGTATTTACAAAATCCATGGCTGGTACAGTACATCATTTTTAAGACACACTAAATGCTACAATCTTTCAGGTCCTGAGATTATTACAAAAAAAAAACCAAACCCCAACAACTCAAAACTTGCGTCCAGGTCCAGTTTTATGAGGAGAGAGGAAAGAAATCACACATATTAAACACAGTATCCCATGAAGTTACTGGAACACACCTCCCTAAAAGACCAATTGAACTGGATTACAACCCAAATGTAGCTGCATTTGGTTGTTCAGGCTTGTTGTCACAAGAGGGGAGCATTTCACAAGGGAGTTTCCCTGGAGAGCTCATCAGGTAAGCAGCACACGGCTGTTTGGATTCTTTAAGCCCCATGATCCAAAACATGTGAACACTAAGAGAAGGAAGGTGACCTTGTACAAATCTATGCTGGACTGAATAAAGCATCACAGGAATCACCAACTCAAACAGGTTTGCCATCTCGTCCCAACTGTGCATTCCTTTTTGTTAGAAGCTGAGGAATGCAAAGAATTCTAGCTGTGATTTAACATTGGTTTAGAACAAAACACTTGGCCAGCTGTGCTCCCCAGTGAAAGACAGAACAACACTTTCTCCACCTGTTGTTTCCCAGCCTTTCATTGTCTTGGGGACCACAGCAAGTCAGGTAGTTAAGCTAGCAGTGACCATACTTGCTAAAACATACACATATATATACACACACTAAAATGACACCAAACAAAGGATATTGAGGCCAAACATCTGTCGAGGAGATGATCCCCACTACCATAAGTTGTGTAGGCAGGTATTCGGATGCACTGTTCTTCACATGGCCCCTATCAGGCAGAACTAGAGGGACTTGCACCCACACCTGGGTTGTTTTTTTTTCCCAATGAAATATTCTGAACATAGTGCTTTTGTATCATCAGAAGTCATCATCACAGATGCCCTTTTATTATAAGCACCTGACTTCAAGCTAGAGAATGCCAACATTTTAAGGATTACTCATGAAATGCTTCTAACTCTCAGTAAAAGAAGACTACAAGAGACAAATCACGTAACGAGGGTACTAGTTTAACTGCTAAAATATAATGCTGCTCAGTAGACTTTTCAGGGTAAAAAGTAGTAATTTTGCAATTTATTTTCTTTTTAACAGTAGTCCAAAAATAAAATTTCTCCGTCTATTTCCAGTATGGATCTTGAGAACTATGCAAGAACATGGAACTAATTGCTACATGATGGGATCACCGGCAATAAAACACACACTACAGTTCTCACCTCTGAGCTAAACTGTTATTTGTAATTACATACAAGACTAAAAGATCAGTGACAAATACCCGGGGATCGCGATTTAGCTTTTCTTTAAAGATCCAGCTACTGTGTAGCCGGTAACTCCCCTTGTTTAGAAGCAACTTCATTTAAGTGAGAAATTAATTTAATTCACTTCTGATACTGGAAGGAAACCTGGGATGTCTCATCAGTTTCTCCCCAAATCCAATCTGTACGTTTAACAGTGCTGTAGCTTCTTAAACCAGTTTTGAGAGCTGAATATCCGAAAAAACTCTCAGACTAAAACCTGTCACAAGAGGCTATTTTAGCTTCCCTCTTAAAGCAACTTCATGACACGACACTAGGTGTTGCACCAGTGAAAGGGTTTCTTTTTTAAAATACAAATTTCTCTCTTCACGTTAGCAAAAAAAGACTTCTGCAGTACAGACATTCAAAAAAATACTCCATTTTCTTTGGGTAAAACTTCAACATGTGTTAAGAGGGGTAGCTGCGAGAAGGAATGCATGTAACACTGAAACACGTAAATACTTATCTGCATAGTTGATATTAGTGACTACTAATCAAACTAAGGCCTTATCTGGAAAAAGCTGAGAACACAAAGTTTCTTCCCCCACTTCTCTGGCGAAATCTGGTAAGTCTCAAGCTCAGGCTGCCTCAGCAGTTACTTGTTTTGGCCTGCGATGGTGGTATCTCTTGACTGGTTTTGGTTGATTCTCTATCCCTTCTTCTCTTGGAACTAGAGAGCAATAAACATAACTATCTATTGATAAAATACATCTGCACACACTGCTGGGCAAAAAGAAAAAAGCCACAACCAAACCAAAACCTCTTAGTATTGCGCATGACAGGAGTCAAAGTGTACACCGCTTGCTTTGGATTACTTCACCATAAAGGAAAAACTTACTAGTTAATGGTTATGGTTATTACTTAAGCAGGAGATGACAGCCAGGGAAGAGACTGAAATTCACTTCTAGATACAAAACATGGGTTTGTTTTTTTTTTAGAGTTGCTCTGTAGAATTACAGCTGTCAAAATGGCTACAAAATACAGACCTATATCCTTGACTACTGACAGATTAGCAGAGTTTTATTTATGAGGAGTGTGCAAAAACAGCTGTAGGGAATCTCTGTACTTCCCCAGTTTTGGGCCAGTTCCAGGCCATGCTGATCTCTCAGCATAACTCATAGCAGCAGCAGGGCTTTCTATGGCCCCAAAAGGCTATTACAGCAGCAAGGGATCACCGGGTCATAGAAAAAGGATGATGAAGCCGCACCAGAAGTTTCCACAAACAAAGCATTCCCCTACGCAACAGTTATATTTCCAGTGGCCCAGTAAAGCATACTTCTGGCTGCTTATTTTGGCAGTGATTTCTTAAGCAGTAGACAGACACAGATTTTTCACAGCAGCTGCATTTGTTAAAAAAGACTGTAACAGTCAAGCATCACCAGCTGTAGATTCCCCATCTCACAGATCAGCCTAGGATAAAGAGCACGTGTGCCCAAAGCAAATTAAACCGCAACACGAGAGCCATGTTAGCTCAGTTTACTGCCACCGGGGGATGTGGCAAACTCCACTGATGCACTAAGGCAGATTAAGAAGCACTCTCACTATCACTGCAACTAGCTGCCCTACCAGCAACAGTCCTATCTTTGACTGGCACCATTAGATTGGTAGAAGTAACCTGCCCATGGCCTAGTTTACATAAACAGGCTCACTCAAACACGTGAAGACAAGCTAAGAACTGAAACAGCAGATAGGCTATTCTCTGCCACAGGATATTTACTATCTTATTTTCTGCTCTCTAGGTAGATTCTCCACTTACAAAGGGCTCTTCGTTCCATTCCCATTCTGGAAAGCAAATGCTTCTTTTTCATATTGCAACTCAAAATTAGATCTTCCCAGGAAAACACATCAGAGAACTAGCACAGTCTAGTGATGTGTACATATGTTACCTTAAGTTTAGCACTTGGTCAACAAGTGAACTGATTAATTTCAGGTACACATTTATAATAATCATAAATTAAGATAGATTCTTGGCACAGAATTGTTATAAATCACTAGATGATCTATTGCAGATTTGCTAATTTTGTCAGAGAACAAGGAAACAAGCACAGACACTATTATGAGGGTTCACTTGAAGCTAACAACACAGGAACTTACTGTTCATTATATTAAGAGAACAAACCATTGATGAAATCTCAACAAATAGAGAAAAACTACAACATGAAACATACTTCATGGTGAATGTTCTAGGCAGCAGGAGAAGCATAGCCAGGTCTAACTTCAGTTAGCAGCTGCACTCTTGCAGGTTTTACCAAATTCCTTCTTACATATGATACACAGTAGAAAGCGACAACTTTGGTAAATATGTGAATCCTTGCAGTAATTGGTGTCAAACAGATGCGACACACAGGAGTCCTTGTGATTCATCTCAACTCAAACTTGTTGCAAGCTGCTATTTCAACCTTCTTTCTTTCCCCCCTCCTTGGGCTTGCTAGCCACACGTCTTTGCCTCAGCAATTGTGTGAAGCGGTCCGGTATTTAATAACGTTGCCAGACAGGGCCCATAATGTTTTACTTGTGACCTAATTAAGATCCAAATTTAAAACCTTTCCGAAAATAATGCAAGAAGTTTCGTTCCCATTAGCCTCTCCTTTTCTCTCATGCACATATACGCACTCACACACACAGTTTTATTGTACTGCCATCTTTGCACAAACGTTCACCTTTCAAGTGTTTAATAGAGCCAGCAGGATGCAGAAGGATGAACAGGTTTCTCAGGAATATTGCTGTATATATGTGTGCGTGTGTGCGTATGTGTGAGCGTGAGAGAGAAAGAATGCACAAGCACACAGAACCAACGCCATGGTACAGCAGCTATGAAGTTCCACACACTACACGCTTTTTTTGTTTTCTTTACAGAAGGGAAAAATAGTTTAACAGCATAAAGCCATTTTGGCAAGCTTAAGATTTTCCTCCAAAATGCCTTCCAGCACTTCAGGATCTCTGAGAACAGTTTAAAGAGGGGAGGGAAATAAAATTAAAAAATAATTAAAAAAAAAAAAAAAGGCACTTAAACAAAGGACAAAGGCCTGAATCAAGTAAGTCATGGAGGGTAACGGGCATTACACCAGAGCTAGGACCAATCAAAATCTACCAACCCTTTTTAATGTCCATAAAATTAAAATTGCATAAAGTGTTAATTAAGAACTCGTTTACCTCCTCCTGCTTTCACCTTCCGGTTCACTTCATGGTAAAAAACATAAAAAATTACAAACCCAAACAAAACCCAAGTGTCCCTTTAATGATTCCCCCTCCCTGATTCAGCAAAAGATGAACGTTAGGTGTGGGAGGAAGCCTTCCACAGCTTGGCTACAGATTTTCCCTGCAAACAAATCCAAAACACAAGCAGAAGAAGGAGCACTGTGCCTTCACCAAGTCACTCCAAAAAAAAACAAAACAAAAAACCAAACCAAAATCCAACCAAAGAAAAAACCCACAAAAAAATACAACCCAAAAAAACCACCAAAACCAAACCCCAAACCAAACCCAACCCAAACACCCCAACACTTCTAATCCATCTGTGGGCAAAAACTACTCAAAACAAAAAACTGTAAACTAGATTAAAGTTTGCTAATAAATACACCCAAAGTTCATTTTACGAATGTAGCAGCAAATGGGATAAAGTTAGCTGGAGTCCAAGATGACTCCCAGAGGGTTAATGGTTCACACAACTGATGACAGCTTGGGAGAGTTGCAGGATTTCTCTGTTTTCATGTCCTCAAGGGTCTTGCACCAAGTGGAGAAGGAGTGTGGAGGAAGGGTCAGGTGATGGGACTGCAGGAAGGAAACAGGCTCTTGGCACCTATCCAACCCCCAAATCTGCGCATCGGACAACTTTGATAGGATTCAAACAAGAAGCAGAATCCAGGTAATTAAAAGTTACTTCTGATTAGCAGAAAACAGATGTGAAACCCACAGCATCCACACTTGTGACTTAGTTGATCAGTATTAGTCATGTTTCTCGTATCAACAGAGAAGGCCAGACAAAGTGATTTAGGCCATTTGCATCTTGGAGTGGGAGAACACTGCAGTACCAGTCCAAGGTATTAGGAAGCTTTGCAGCCTATTTTTCATCTAGCCTGCCTTCTTTCTCTGCAAGTGTCTTGAAAGGATTTAAAATAGCCACTATGACTTTTGGGACTTTGGATCATGTAGCAGAAAGTATTACCCAGACGGTTTTAACATCTAAAACCTGTGTTTGAAATTATTGCTTGCATTTGTTTGGAGCTTTCAGTGAGCTTGGCGTGTTAGCTCATATACAGTCCCCAAACCAAGTTCAGCCCTGCTGCCTGGAAAAGACAGCTCTACTTGGCTTTCTTATTGCTTGTGAATACTGAGGGTTATTTAGTATGTACAACTACAGTTTATTTATTAACAAAGGCCCTTAAAAAGTAGTAAAAACTTCGGGGAAAATGTCTTTAGAGGAGCTGCTGTGCAGAAAATAGTAAAACATTAACCTAATTTTGCATTTGGATGTTGCAGAGATCTTTCACTTCCCCACCCTGTTTATGCTACCCACAAAGGTCTCTAGGAGCCACTCTATTATTTCCTTTAACTTGGCCTTGCTAGGTTTAACGAGGGAAAACAGGGAACAGGGGATGTAGACCCTTTCAGTGTTACGTTGCCAATTTCAAAGAAGCTCAGGAGCGTAATGACTGAACACAGTTACCCTCTGGGGGGCTGTTTGAACTAGCTTCACAAAGAACATGCGGTCATCTTTATTCTCATCCTACTGCTTATTTCCACAGTAAGCACTAGTTTACTTGTTTCCCAAGACTGAGAAGCTCAATTGGCTGCACAGACAGGACTACTCTTACCCTTCTTAAAATTTAGAAAGGATACTCCCTAACTGAAGATGAGGCATACTTCCAGGAAGGGAAGGATGCTGAAAGGAAATTTGTGCTGTAAAAAGGGCTCCAAGTCTCCCAGTCTAAAATTTCTTAAAATATGAAGACAAAATACACCAAAATTTGAATGAGATGCCTTGATGAAGAAAACACAGAAGAGGTAGAACTCTCTTAGGACAGGGTCTTTAAATATATTGCTGTCTGATGCTCACTGCTGCACCTCCCTCAGCTACATACATTGTTAAGAAGTACATGGTTTGACACAGTTCTGAGAGTCAGCGTCTTGCCAGAACTGTTAGGTCTCAAAACCTGAAAGTTATCTTCCTTTAACCCTTCCTGGAGAAAAGGTGTGTGTGCTGGGGGGAATCAGATAAAGCTTGCCTTCTGAATACATGATGTCCTGACAGAATTTGCACAGTATTAAGAATATCAGGGTCTACATAGCTGTTTCAACTCAAAATTAACCTTGATAATGGAGATGCAAGCTTATCTAATTAACATGCCACATACCAAACATTAGCACTAGCTAAAAAGCATTTAATTGGCAGATGCTGTGGAGTGAAATTAATGAACTAATGCATCTTATTTTAATTCAATCTGTCTTTCACAGAAGTGTTGTGCAAAAACATTTATTGCTGAGCTCAACCCAACATTTTATACTAAATACACAATATATATTATTTTAAATTCACGTATATATATTTATATAAAATTAAAATGAGCTCTAAATAGAAAAGAAATTGTTGTCTGGTCTAAGAAAAATAAATCACATGTAAAAGAAACCTGAAAGCTATAAGTTAATCTAGAAAAAAAAAAACATTGAAGATTCGTTATCCAAGGGTCAGAGTCTCTCTGGAAGGTGTGAGATAACGAGTAGTCACTGGTTCATTCTCAAATTGAACTACTGGAAAAACTGGTTACTAGGAATTTCAGCATCTCTGATCAAGGGAATGTTTCGGAATTCAAGGAGAAGGGCATCATACGACTTTATTTGCTCCTTTCCCCTATGACTTATTTCACTTCCTGCCATTCTCGCCTTTCATCTGACAGCGTAAGGGACTCAACAGTGAAGTTCTGTCCTAGTGTCGAAAGTGCAACATATGCTGGATACTTCCTAACCTTACAAATAAACCAGTCGATGTATTGCTATTAAAAAATTAAGAAACCCAAACAAAAAAAGCCAGCTTTGCAGTCTTGTGCTACCATGCAAGAAAGAATTCAGGTCAGGAACTCCCCAGGCCAGCAGGGGCTGGACATGCTGGAGACAACCCATTCAGCCCCCAGAAGAGAAGGCACCTCTGGTCGCTTTTGAACGACTCCTCTTTGGCTAATGCCTGAAGCAGTATTAACCTGGCTCTGGAATAGGTCACAAACAGCTTTCTTTATCTACTGGATCAGTATAATGCATGGCTTTTGGGAGGAGTTAGATGAAAGATAAGGAAGATCTAGAATGAGTAAAGAACTGTTTGTTTCATAAAAAAATAAATGAGTAGAACATTACTTAATTTCAGTAGCAGATAAGCACAAGGCAAAGGAAAACAAAGCTTAACAAATGGAAGGACTGAAAAGGCAGTGTGCCTTTAAAAAAAAAATGATGTGGGCAAGAAATGCTAGTCTGACCAATAAAATGTGGGTTTCCTTTTCATGTAAAAGGAAAATTTTCCAACCCTTTCCTCCCTTAAATATTCATATTTTAAAAAAACAATCAAATAAGGAGCAAAAAATTTTCCCACATCTTGATATGCCAAGAGATCTGGTTTTGAAGACAACTCTCTAATTAGACTGCATCCATCTGTAGGCTCCCTAAAGCCAAAACAGCCTTGTAACGCCGGAAAACATGCCCGTACGGGAAACTGCATTTGTGTAAGGGTTGAATTATAATGCAAAGTATCCCAGCACCACCTCTATTCTAGAGAACTTTTGGTCCACAACCATATAGTACACTCAGGACCTATACATCATCGTATACTGGGCACTTTGGGCACTAATGAAGGGGATGATTCCACCTTACACAATGGATGGAGAAACCAATTCCATCTCCTCTCACGCTTTCAACTCTTCATTGGACATCACCCAGAAAGAAAGACAGACCAAAACAAAACACATGTTTGTGCTGCTGTGGGTTTGACGATCAATTTCTTTTAAAAGCCAATCAGAACAGGTAAAAAAGCTTGTTTCTTTAGGCAAGATCAAACAATGACCAGTCTGCATGACCAGGAGGACCAGTCCTCCTTTTCCTTCTCTCTTTGATCAAGTATTGTTTTCTTTTTCTTCTTCCTCTCACCACAGTGCTTGGGATCAAAATATGTAAACATCGACAGAAACAGCAGCCCTGTGACAATAAGCACTTTCCCAACTGGGCAGATTCTGTCAGCCAACCAGAACTGCTTCAGCTCCCTTGCTTGTCCAGAAGTCACTGCTTTTTTCGCTGTAACTTAGTGTCCCCTTTA
Organism: Amazona ochrocephala; assembly: GCA_039720435.1. NCBI lineage: Eukaryota > Metazoa > Chordata > Aves > Psittaciformes > Psittacidae > Amazona > Amazona ochrocephala. The sequence goes on from CM077880.1 coordinate 82,908,459, forward strand.
CTTTGGCCTCCATCTGTAGTTTAGAGATAGAAAAAGGGAAGAATAAAAGCATGAGTGACCTTTTATTTTCATAACTTACAGCAAAAGAGATAGGAATTTAGCACGTTCAGCTTTAGCATTACCAAAATGTACATTACAGGGTGGAAGACTGCATCTTCTCTATAGTTTATTTATTAGAAATAGCACTGTTGAAACCTGAGATACCAGGCTTCAGATGAAAAGATACCATCTTGCTAAAGATGAAGTTGCAACTTGGGATACAAAAACAAAAAAACAAACCCCAAAAAATCAAGCATTTCTTTAGAAGCCTTTACATTTTAAGAAAGCATTTTTAGTAATTTAGTATTCAACCCATGGCACTTACTGTGAGAAAAAAATCATGGTTGTACCCAATTGGTTTGTTTCCACAGCCTTTTAGAGCAACACTGCTCAGTTTTTTGGTGCTGAGAACAGGATGAACTCCCAACCCAAGCCACTGCCACCCTTCCTGCTCCTTCTGGAAAAAAAACAACCCAAACCAACAAACCCACCCAAACAAAACACCTACAGATGGCAGAGAAAAGAGCAGGGTCTAAATAAACTGCACTTTCTAAAGCTTTTTGATAGTTTTCAGCATCAAGCCTTACAAACAGAGAAAAAGATGTTCTACTTCAAGCTTCTCTACCAAAATATGCAACTCTTATCAAAGATAAAATTATCAGGGAAGGCAAATATTGCATTAGGGAATCATTACACTGTACAAACAGGTATACACTCTTACAAGAAGCATGAAGAAGCTTCCAGCTGGAAGGTCAGTTTCTCCTCCAATGGAGAAATTAGAACAGAGTGGAAAAAAGTCATTTGACCAATACAGACTTTATGCAGCCTGTAAATAATCATGTTAGGGTCCAGTAAGTAGTATTCCCCCCCCCTCCCCAACTGAATTTATACACTTTGGTTTCTAGAAGTGCTATGATAATTGATGGTTTTGAGCTTTTTTTTGCTCCTGACATTGATGACAAGAAAGAAAAAAAGAAAGTTCAGGTTCCTTAAATACTGCTGTGATAGAATGTGTACTGTCCGCTGCTACTAAAGCTTGTCCCTCTGCTGTGCCTCTTTTAAATCAATTTCAGTTCTGGGGCACGTTTTATTTCAGTCTAGGTCAGAAATCTAACTTCTAAGTTAAAAAAAAGTAATAAGAAAAACACAGTGTCTTTACCTGTGTAAGCTTGCTGCAAGTGAGCAGGCAGAGGTGAGTGAGACAGTGTTGCTGCATGCTGAGCACCTGGCTGTAAACCCTTCAGTAAGTCTAGGGGAAAAAGGAAAAGGAACAAAAATAAATCTTAAAAACAAGAGGTAGCCTTTATGAAATAGGAAGTTTTTATTTTTAGGGTACAATATATTTATTTTTGGGGTTTATAGCAGTTATAGTATATAACTATACATATAGTATATGCTAATTTGCACTGATTTCTGAAGATGTATCTCAACAACAAAGAATCAATACCTGACAACATTCCAATGACTGGAATAAGTCAACAGAAACAGACCTTGGATATAGTTAATCAAAAGTCAGAGCAAGGACCATGCCTTGCTATTGGGATGCAACTCTTCATGTCACTTCCTTCAGCAGAAAGGCCAAGAATTAATATAGCTTAAACCCCCAAAGAATTTCTTTTCAAGTAATATGAAAAAAAAAAAAAAATAATAAGTGCCATCTGGGCTGATACTTCCTCTTAAGAGAACTGTTTGATTTCCAAGATTACTAAACTAAGGATATTTTAAGGACTCACCATATTAAGACTTATTTGTGTTGTGGCATTTGGAGATTTTTAAGCTGTATTTTTTTTTCTAAAGATAGAGGATTAAAAGTTCACCCAAAAAAGCATGTTCAAAACTAAACATATACTGTAAATGTAACAATGAAGTTAAGCTGGTATCAAAAATGATTCATAATTATCTTAATTTGGATAATAAAGTTTTACCAGTGAAGAAATCACATTTACTCTCCTGTAGGGATTTTCATAAACCAAATGGGAGTCTCCCAGAACTTTTTTGCTTTTCTTCTTAAATTCCATTTTCAGGATGCATCTTTTCTTATAGCACAGTGTGGTAACTGATTCAACTCACTCTGAGTTAGGCTGTGGTGGAAAGCCGCTGAGGTAGATCCCGAGGTGGTTGTCACTCCAGCTGTGTCCGTCCCAAAGCCAAGCAGCTCCAAGGGAAACTGGAAGGGCACGGTCACAGGAACAAGGCCGCCCAGCATCCCAAAAGGAGTTAATGGTGCAGATGTCACGTTCTGACTGGTTACAGACAGAGGTGATGCCATAAGAGTCAGAGGTGAGGCGTTAGCCAGTAATGATGCTCCTGCTGTTGACTGTACAAAGAAAAGGAGTACTTCAAGATTTTAAAGTTTTGAGTTGCATTCTTTAAGGAGATAAGAATCAACTATCTTCCATTAACTGTGGCCCTATTAAGAAGGTATTAAACTATTAATAAATATCCACTTATCTACCCAGGAGGTCTTCCCACTGTTCATCTATTAAAATAGTACAATTATATCTCAAATTCAGACATGACATTATGGTTCATCTCTCGTTTTTCTCAGGTCATTTCCTCTATCTCCTTTGTAATTATGTACTGGGTCTACAGTCAGACTCTAACGCAGCATCTTCTACAGATTAATAACATGAGATTGTCAGATGTAGATCTGAAGTTCTTTAGAAACACAGTATTACTCTCCCCTCTCCATATCTGGGTCTTAACAGAACACTAACTTTATTTCCAAAGTGGCTGCTTAGAAGCAATGATTTTTGAAAATTAAGATTCATATATAAGAACCCCACACTTAAAGAGAAGTTAGGTTATCAAAATACACACATATGCAGGTATACATGTGCATACACGTGTCAAAGCAAAAGGCAAAGGAAAATAATCTCTGCACTCTACATAGGTCACAATGAAGTTAAATTCACTGTAGTTCATAAATGAAAATGCTGAGATTAGCCAGAGTATTTTAGCTACAACAACTCCCAAACTGCATTAATTCCTCTAACATTAGATCAGCTTATTCTTGTTTAACAATTGTTTTTCACTATGCAATAGTAATTTTATAGGCTAACATATAATTATATATTAATATTCTCTAACCATCTACTACAAAACAGTACAGAAAGCATTCTAAATCAGACTCAAGCTCAGATATTTCAGATATCCAAGTTAAAAAGACTCATACTGAATAAGACTTCAAACCTGTGTATTTACACATGTAAGCCCTAACTAAACCCAAAACTTAGAATTAATGATTCGCGTGAGTTTGAAATGAAAATGGAAGTCTCTGTGACTTCCGTAATATCAACTTACAGAAGCAGCAAAGTGATAAAAACTCCTAGAAGCAACAGAGTTTCTATTACCAGGTTTTGGTCTTAAGGTGTTCAGATGAAAGCAGCTAAAAAAGTTGCTGCTTATGAGAAAACATCCTGTAAGTGTAAACAACTACAGATGTGATGTAAGTAGCAAGTGTTTGTATTGGTCATCTTAGGAGTGACAGCTTCTAACACTTACTCCATCCCACAAGTAGGGTATTAAAGTACGTTGAAAGTTTTCATCCCTGATTATTCCCTTTTGCCTTCAAAAGTACTAACTGCACAATAAGCCTATGTACAAAAAATGCAACCGTTCATTGTCTATGTGATCTTTACTGTGCAGCAAAATGAAAAGCCATACAGTAATCCTCTCGTAATTGTCGTTTCGTAAAATGCCTGAAAACAGAAAGCAGCTTTGTAATATGCTCTGCCAAGACAGCTTACTCCATCAAAAAGGGGAGAGAAGTTCAGTGATGGAAAGGGCTACGGAGAATGCCCTAACAGAGACGCAGTTCAGATGTTTCTATTTATTTCACCTATATTGGCACTTCATAAAAGGGTTCACCCTGGTCATATAAATCTGAGTCACCAAGATCCTTAAAAGTCTAAGCCAGATTCTGCTAAGGAGTACTAGTGGTAGGTAGAAGCTTTTTAAGGAAATAACACTATGATGGCTGAATTTTGGATTACTTTGGCTTTGTATTCTTAGGATGTAACTTAACAAAGTATTCCAGAGTAAAATTTCTGTGGAGCTACAGCACGTGTATGCTTATATTCTGGTAAATATATGTATCAATCAAAAGGAGGGAAACTCTTCTTGTAAATTCTTCCTAGTTAGCAACATCTTTTTTATCACATGAAATCATCTAGTCTGATTTTCAATGTAAGAAGACATTGAAGATGTCAACACAACATTCTAATGAGCAACTCAAGTACCATTCTCATCATCTGACTGATTAACAGTATCTCAGATAGGAATTAAATCCCTAAAGCTTTAATGGAAAGGGCATTCACTTTCAGCCTTATGCAAAGTTTTAAGAGGTCCACTGCAGTTTGCAGTACTTTGTACCTTAGTACATTGTACTTAACAACTACTCTGGAATTAAGTTCAGCAGCCATTGGATCTTTAAGGCTAAATATAAAGCCCTCTTACCACCAATCTCTTCCCCTTCATTGTACTTGGACTGGGAGGTAATTTGATTCTCATCTTCTCTTGAACATACTCCACTGACTATGCTTCAGTCTGCACAGTAGCAACAACCCTATTCCAAGGTTTATCTGCCTTGCACCATTCTTATGAACCATTCTGAGATTACCAAAGTAACTTCTGAAGCATCAAAAACACCCACATATAAAGACACAATAATAATTTTAGTGATACTGTGTGCTGCTCAGTACCTCTAGCTGATTTCTCCCTCCTATATACCTACACATCTTATCTTGCTGTATGACAGTATGCACTCATGTTACTTGATTATACACCACACCCCCCTCAAGTCCTCTTCAACATCAGTGTCTGCCAAAATACTTTTAATTTCCCTGATCATCAGTTTAAAAAAAACCCAAAACACTAAACTACAGGAAGGTTTGCAGAATCCACCTCATCATCCAATACAATACTATTGATTTTCCTCATCCTTCATCTTTAAACACTACTACACCCATTTCACATTTTCTTCTACAACACAGCAATTGTATCCACTGGATTTTGTTGACTGCACCAGGAAGAAACAACTCCATTCCCAGTCCATTCACTATTGCTTTTTTTGTCTCCACTGGGCACCTTCCAGAGCACCCAAACTTGCCTGTATCTGGCTCACCTTTTCTCTAAACTCTAAGAGGTATCCACAATGGCCCCGGCACAGTACATGGGTTGGCTGGGGTTCTTTTTCACTCAAAGTACCCAAAATAATGAGAAGGCTGTGTCAGAACCTGCCAGACATGTCTTGTTTACTGTAACAGACTTATGGTGCAGTAGGATGAAAGACCATAAAAACATCTAATAAAAAATAACAATAAAAAAATCATCTTCCTCCTGTCATTCAGCTGCATTAAGAAAAATTTGCTAACAAGCTAAAAAATTACAAACAACTGCTTAAAGCTGAGTATACACCACTTCGTTACAATAGCTATGTCCATTGCTCAGAAAAATACAAAGCTGTCCATCTGCTGTACACCAAGACCCTAATTTACAGTGATATTGCCTAAGTTTACTTAAGTAGTGAAGACCTCAGAATAGAGAGAGCAATAAAGAGAGCAAAACCTCAAATCAGCCCAGTAATTAAACAGTTCCCAGTAAGAACACCACACAACTTGGGAAAGCAAGTTGTCTTCTGAGTAAATCATAGGTTTGCATGGGGTTTAGAACAACAGTATTTTCAAAGTATTTGTTTTGTACGACTGTTTCATCTCCAGTGCTATAGTTCTGCATAGCTTTCAAACAATTTCTAGGATACTTATATATTAGAGATGTCTCATGCAGTTTGACTAGACCCTAAAATATAAAATCCATATTTAATCACGAATACTTAATAAAAGCCCTGCATGTGTTAACTTTAAATACAAGTCTTGCTTTATACTCAAACCAGAAGAAACTGAACTCTAGTTTTGCAAATTATTCATGAAGCTTGGCAACAAATGTACCAATACACCTTCTCATGTGACCAGCACCATTACAAATAGGTAGATATGCAAGAATACACAAACCCAATAATGCAAGAAAATACCACATCCCCTGGAAATACAGCCACAAAAGGCTTACCTTTTCTAGTGTTCTTAACACAAACAACAAAAGTATATTGTTTCACAGAACAGACCAACCAACATTTTACAGTGAGGATTCATTCCACACTGATCCTTGAATTTCACATTAGCTGGAAATACCTATTTATTAGTGAGAAACAGTTTCACCAGTATTAACATTTATGCTTAGTAAAGTATAAACATTAAATTTATGACACATTTGCAAATCAAGATACTGTAATAAAGAATGTTTACAAAATAAGTGTGATAAATATTAATGCAAGGTTTAAATGTAAACTTGTTAGATGCATACCTGCACACTGGCTGCTACAACTGGAGACCCTGAGGCAGAAGATGGTCTGTGTGGAGTTGACAACTGTTTAGTAGCACCCTGTGTTCCACTTCCTGCTCCCCCAGACAGACTAGTCCTACTAGCTCCACTTGAGTTAAGGTTACTGCCTCTGCTGGCAGGTACATTCATTCCAACTCCACCCAGATTATTTTTACCAACAGTTCCAGAAGGAGAAGAGTTGGGCAATTTTGTAGAAGCCTGAGGGTTCTTTGCAGGCTGAAGGCCTGAGGTGCGATTAGAGGGCAGCAAATTCACTGTGGGAGACTGCCTGCTGATATTTACACCACTGGACTGTTTATGAAGGGGGTTGTTGCTGGAGTGACTACTCTGGGAAACTAGTGCACTTGAACTGGAAGAACTGGGTGTTGTTGCAGGCCTGGGGGATGAGGTGGACTTGGATGAAAATTTAGGTGATGCATTGGGCTTGGGTGTGACAGAGGGTTTAGATGCAGTGGGCTTGGGAGAGGCAGCAGGTTTAGGAGAGGCAGCCATGGAGAAGGGAGGCTTGAAACCCTGGGAAGAAACTTGTGACACCATAGCCTTGGCTAAATAGTTACTAGAGGTAGAGGTGCTGGATGTTGTCCGAGAAACCAGTGGGTGAGACACTTGAGAGCCACTTCCAGATGAGGGATTAGACAAAGGCAGGCGATATACTACAGACTTGTCTTGAGCCTTGGTGACTGGTGATGAACAAGACAGTTTGGGATTACTACTCAATTTCACCACTGGATTGGTCTGTGATTTACTAATAGTTGCTTGTAAAGGAGATACATATTTCTGCTGTACAGCTGAATGCTGGTGCACCTTTGTCACTTGTGATGTTGAGGAAGAACCACCTTGAGCCTCAGAAGATGATACCAAGATATTAGAATCCTTGGTTCTCTGAGAGGTGGGAATAGCTGCTTGGGTCTTAGAGGAAGAAACATGAGTCTGTGAAGAGGAAGAAGCGGCTTGGATCTGGCTTGACCTCTGTAGTCCTTGCTGAAGTAGTTTGGCTGGCAAAGGCTCTAAAGAAACCTTAGGATTTTGAATTGAAGATCCAGCAATAAGGCCTGAAGAGATACCAGTGTGAATTAGGTCCTGGGGTTTCTTTGGTACTGGCCCTGTGTGACCAGCAATAAGACTTGATGAATGGGGTGTCTGAGTGGGCTCTACTTTCTTTGAAGTTGCCAGGGGCAACTTACTCATAATGCTTGCTAGTTTCTCTTCCCTCAGTCCAGGACGAGGTCTGGATGTTGGTGCGTCTATGGTGGACCCAAGAGGTGATCCCTTGGCACCGTTATTGATAACTGCCAGAGCATCAGAAATAGAGTCCAGTGAAGGTGGGTGGAACGACAGGTCTTCATCCAGTGAGTCATCCAAACAGATGGTCTCTGGAGCTGGTGTGCAGCTAGAGCTGGCTGCGGTGCAGACAGGCGTGCTGGAACTCAGTACAGTAGCACAACTTGAACTGACTGAAGACATACAGGTTTTCTGTTCTTTCTTTGGACTGGAGTCCTGAGAATAAAGAGATAACACAGGTTTTAATAGCCTTTCTGGAGTAGATCTGAAGTCTTCTTTAGTGCGATTCTGTTATACTCTATATTCAGGTGAACTGAAGAAGGTCTACTATTAAAACTTTTGTACTACCTATATCTAGGTCTTTTAGTCCTCCATACTAATTCAATATTTGTGTTTTAAAACCTGTTTGTGTTTAAAACCTGTTGCTCCATGTAACTGAGTGCCCCACGCAGTTAAGAATAATCTGTAAAGAACACGGTAGCTGACCTGACTGCTAAGTAAAATTGCTACTGAACTATGACAACACCTTGTCATGTCTAACAAGAACCTCTATCAACTCATGCTATTCTCCCAACCACATGTTTTTCCAGTCTTACCAAATTTAATAAAGATGATGAACACAAAGCACACACACACACAAAAAAAGAAGTGAAATTTTACTGTAACTAGTACCTCTTAAGAGTAATTTTCAAAGAACTAATATAGCCTCAAGTTACAAAGCTACATAGAAGTCTTTTGAACAACTTTTTTTGAAGTAACACAGCACCAACTCAATAAGCTCTGACAACATTTCCTGATGGAATCCGTCTGCCAGAATTTTTCTGGATCAGAGGCAGGAAACAGCTTGTATCAAGAGGTCACATAAAATTCAGATATCTAAATAGGCATTTACCTTCACTTTGGGTTTAGGGGCCAGAATCACCTTCTTCTTTGCCCTAAAACAGAGGATACACATGTGCATCAGAAGACAACAGAAAGGCAAGTCACTTCAGTTTCAACTGTTACCCTGTCCCAATCTGACAGAAAGATGACTACTGTAATCCAGCTTTAATAATAAAACATCCATGAAAATGAGTTAAAATACAGAGGGGGAGAGAAAAAGCACACCTTTAATCCATTTTTTGGGTCATATATCTCTAGTAATTTAGACGCAAAACTCATTGAATTGCCGATATAATCTGATATGTATCAAGAGAGCCACTTCCTACTTGTCCAATCTAGAGAAACTCAAAAAAAATCAAGTCATTTCACTTTACATTGATGGTTTTGTCGCTGAGGAGTATACTTTGTGCTCTCATTTATATTTCAAACCACATAAAATCAGTTGCTTCCTCCCTCCCCCAAGAAAAGAAGGGGTTTGTTGCTTAACAACTGTGTCACTGCTGTTATCTAGCTTCTGTTTATTGCAAGAAGACATTTAACAAGCTTCCAAGTTCTTTTGCAGTGTAAGTGAACGCCATAGCACCAACTGCAGTTACGCAGTCAAGGACAGCATTAAGGATTATTAGTCATCAGTTTCAATTTTTAAGTTAGGCATTTCACACATTTTTGTTTCATTTTTATTTCTTCAAAAGGATTAATAGATTTACATTTTATAGGTCATCTTCTTTCCCACACAACTAGGAATATGCCTGGTTAAAAGACAACCTTACTGTAGGTGGACCATGACTCAGTTTTGTTATATATAAAAATACCCTATGTCAATCATTTATCACAGAGACTGCAATTTGTGTGTTATCCAAAACCATAATTGTTTATTTGAATTCTGGCTGAATGTGGACAGGTCCCCAGAGGGACATAGCATTGTTGAAAATCAAGAAGGTAAAGTTCCACTAAGATACACAGACTTATGTTGTTACAGAGATATTTATGAAGAAAAGAGCAGAAGTACTGCAGCCTCTCAGTTCAATTTAACATGCTGTACAGCAAAATTCAGACAGTATATAGCACTTTGAAATACTCTGAGTTAAAGGCATTAATCCAAGAATTAATATCCTCTTGATTTACCTAGCCAGTTCATAAATGAATTAAAGTATCATGCCACAAGAACATTACTTATTAACACTGTATGTCTCTTGAAACAAATCCCAAAGTCTCTCCCTTTTCTCCCCTGTCCAAAAAAAAAAAAAAAAAAAAAAAAAAAAAAATGTAGCAAGAAGATGGATAAAGATACTATGAACAACCTGAAGATAGCAGTTGTAAATGTTGTACTCACGGAGCAGAAGTGAGGTGATTGTGAACACTTCGGCTTTCTTTAAAAAGCATCCTACAACAGTGACGAGTAAAGAAACATAAGGTGATTCCCACAGGGACAATCAGCAAATGACCACCAAACATGCAAATATCCTTGACTTTTCAGAAGAACACTTCGATCATCTGTCTCCAAAGCAGCTAGTAGGTAGCTTGTTTGTATTGCTAACATGATGTAGCTCCAGAAGGCCATAAACAGAAGAATGTCAAAAAAAAACCCAAAACAAACACCACCACAACCAAAAAGCCACCAAAAAAAACCCCCAAAACCAACAACCAAACCACAATCAACAAACAAACAAAAAAAACCCCAACAACAACAACAAAAACCAATGAAACACCAAAAAACCAAAACCCTAAATTCAAGTTAACATTCAAAACACCTCTGTGAATGGCCAAGCAGAAGCCAATGTAATAGAATTTTGAATTATCTCTCCTCAAATAGCAATGAGATATTTTGAATATCAAATTAAGGATTATAATAAACTCTTCACATTATGTAGTCAGACACTGATCACAGTTTGAGTTTTGAGGTTAGTCTGCTGTGCTTTGGTGTCATTTTTGTTTCTGTTTTTTTATCTTTGTTTTTTAAAACAGAGGAAAAAAGTCCCAATACAGTAGCCACACCAGCTTTTAATTTTCTTCAGTATTTTACACAGGCCACTGAGTACCATTTCTGTGACTTCAGTTACACTGGACTTAAAACACACATTTTACCACAGAGCCAGTGAATGGCAAGAGGTGGTATGACAAATCTCAACAGTTCACATGCTTTTATTTCCTTGTTATCAACCCCTGAGCTGACAAGTGGGAAGTGAAAATGATTCTCGATCTGTACCTTTCTTGCAGCTTACTACCCAAATGCAGCTATACATAGACAGCTAATGAAAACTTGGTCCTCTTCCCTGTTTCCAAGGTAGGCAAATGAGAACAGACAAGATCTTCCTACACTACTGCTATCACACTAACAGCGATCACATCATAAACAACTGTCTAAACAAGAGCTTTTCACTGATAACACATCCTTAGAGCTCCAATAGTTAATGAAAAATCCATGTATCCGAAATCTCGTAATCTAGCAAGAAAACATTGACATCCTCGTGTTATTTCAGTGCCTTAATTCTCAGATTCCACTTCATCCCATTTTCTTCACCATACTAACCTCCAAATCTGTATTACGTTGCTCCCCATCAGAAACTAATGAATGCCCATGAAGAACATAATGTAATGAGATGTTCCTTTTGCTACAAGTTCCATGTGCCACTGTCTGTCCTACCCAGAAATTTCCCCAGAATTTTTATCTCACACCTCCTTCCTGCTGCTTTGCCTATTCCTTAAACTTTTTAATTTGGGAATGAAAATTCAAAATTAAACCAGGCCCCAGAAATTTGTAGTATCATCCTTATGGGTTCAAGACAAAAGTGTACTACTACAGGAATAGAAGTTAAAGGTACAGTACAAAGAAAGGACAGTGCACTGTATGCTCTGTATAGTAGTCTATGTATAGTATGCACTGCACTACTGCAGTGTACGCAAAGCAAAAACACACTTGGAAGATAACCCCACCACTGCATAAATATATTTAGATTTAGAAGTTGATGAGAGATCAGTATAAGATTGTTTCTCTCTGATCATGATTTCAAGTCAAGCATGCTGCTTGACCTGCACAAAATAAATCTGCTCCAAGCCTACATGCATGATGACCTCCAATGACTATTAACTCTTTGAATTAAAGGAAACAGAGTTCCTGTTCCTTACACTTCGTTTTTGAACGTACACATTTATGTTGCAGGCTTTTTTCTGACACACATGAAATTAATATGCAACCCAGTTGCATAAAAAACTGGGTTACATTATTTGAAAGGCTTTAGGATCCTTTAAGACCAAAATATTTCTCTAAATCCATGGATATTAATAAAATAATCTCCTGGGGCAGAGTACGGAAGTTATATACATTGAAAATTCATATGACAAAGGTACTTGTGATACCCATGGACAAATGAACAAGGTGTAGTTTTAAATTATGGTTGATACATATTCTCATGCTTCTATACTGACCTATGACGAACAGTAAATGCAGTTAACTTTGACAGAGCAAAACTTTTTCCTCTGCGCTGAACCCACAAAGTTCTGGTACCACAGACCTACTCTGATTAGTAAGTATTTCTTGTGAAATGTGGTCAGTAGCCCATTTTTAACATTAAAAGCCTTCATTTTTCCAGCTTCCATAGTTCCTTCTCACTTGAGACCATGTATAAAGCTAAATCCTTCAGCATGATAATCCCTACTCTAACTTCTCAACAGCACTGAGCATCCAGCGTATGAATAAAATGTACTGTATTAGGAGCTACCACTACCAGACTCCCTGAAATTCTTGCTTTTTCTCTTTCTGTGTGTAACTGTTTGTCTACAAATTACAATACATCACTTCCTAAAGAGAACACAGTGAAGTGCCTCCCTATAAAAACAGAACAACTTCTATGGTACCAAAACTGCCTAGTTGGCAAAGGACGTCTTGCTAGCCCACAGAAAGTTATGGTGAGGCAGCTCCTGATGTTTATTTGGTTTGTAGGTGGGTAGAGGTTTTTTGTTTGCTTGGGGTTTTTTGTTTTGGGGGGAGAAGTTGTTTTGGGGTTTTTAGGTTTGTTTTTGTCCTTTTGTGTTGAAATACCTTTTATAGGTAGTTTAAAAGCTTATGGAAAGTTTTCAGCATGCTTACCATACGCAAAGGAAAGAACCATATGTTATATGGCTTTCGAATACAAAGTTTTAACATGCTTCACTTGTATGACCCTCACATTATCACTTGACTGTTTTGCCACTATCAGTGATCTCCGCGTTTTTAAGCTAAACTGGGATTCCTCATCTTGTTTACTTCAATAAAATCTTCATATGAGATTACCTCTCACTCATCAGCATATTTCTGATATAAAACTAGATCCTTGAACAGAAATAAGTCAGCTGTATGCCAAGAAGTGTAAAGCTCCATTTGTTCCTTTCATTACTGTTTCACAAACAGCTTATTGCAACCTCAATTTTCTACACTGACTATTCTAGGAAACAATCAGTACAGTTATTTTTACAGCTTGATATAGATTTGACTAATCTACAATCAAGGCAATCTCACTGATTAGTATTAATGTATCATAGAATAGTTAGGGTTGGAAAGGACCTTAAGATCACCTAGTTCCAACTCCCTGCCATGGGCAGGGACACCTCACACTAAACCATGTCACCCAAGACTCTGTCCGGTCTGGCCTTGAACACTGCCAGGGATGGAACATTTACCACTTCTTTGGACAGCCTGTTCCAGTGCCTCACCACCCTCACACTAGACTATGTAACCCAAGACTCCATCCAACCTGGCCTTGAACACTGCCAGGAATGGAGCATTTTATTATATATCATTAAGATTTTACAGTCAAGATTTGATGGGAAATTGTCTTTTGCAGCAGATGTACAGAAGAACACCTATATTTGCTTCTCTTCTTCCACTCTGAAGTGTTTGAAAACTGTCAAATTTGTATTTCACAATGATTACTATTGCTCTCGTTTTCCCTCATTTGTATGGTTGTTTCCACCTAAGTCAGTAGGAAGCAAGTACAAGTCTTCATCAAGAAACTGGTGCATTTTTAACTGCAGCATCACAGAGCATCCCAATCACATACAGGAAATAAAGAGCACAAACCTTAGTGTTTGTGAATTCTGGTGTTGAAATCCCAGCTTATAATCTATGTCACACTGCGTTATCAAACTGCTTACAAGTTAATAGGCATGGCTGCTTTCTACATCACTATCACTTTCTACACCACAGAAAGAACTTCCCAAGCAGTTACCCCCCCCCCCCCAAATGAAGCGTCACACGTAGTGTTACAAACTGTCATAAATTCAGTCTCCAGCAGATGACAACAGCAGATAGTTCTCCAAAGAAAACACTGGGCTTTTAGCGCTTAGGCTTGCAAACAAGGTTGAATGTTTTTCAGAAGTTAATTTTCTATCTTCTAAATTATTTCAGTTCCACTGATGTAGTTTGAAGTTTTAACCAAAATTAATAGTAAGTATTTCAGTCAAATGTATGACAATAAAGAAGATCCAAGAAATATTTAGTACCAATATTAATAGATATACAAAGCAGGTACCTTACCTTGCTTGCATCCAGCCTTTAGGCCAAAGTGGCTTCACTTCTGTTTCCATAAAGGTTTTGAGGTAATCTTCAGCAGACTGACTTCTATTTGGCTCTAGCTCATAGCATCCCAGCTTGATTTTGACAAGGTTACACAACAGAGACCTGCAAAAAGACACACAATAAGTATACTGAAAGAAACAGTACTTTCAAAAGCTCAGCAGAAAAAGGCTGAGAAATGGAAGGACTGATACCACTATACAGCTGCTGTCCATCACCATCTGTAGAAAGAGCTCAGTTCCAATTGCAGTTTTTGGAAGCTTGCTACTACAACTGGTATGATTTGTCACTACCACTTTTCTTCCATTTCCAGCAGACCGTACGGCTCACTTTTTGCCATCCTTACTATAATGCTGTACTTGGTTTTACTTTTTTTTTTTTTTTCTGGCTTCCTCATAGCTGAAACATCTCCTCTCATGTTGCTCACAGTAACCTCTATTTCATTTAAGATGGAGAACGTCTAAAAGCAAGTGAAATCCATTTTACACTCAATATTTCAACAGAAGAGTCTTCCTGACAGGAATGTTGTCTTTTACTGTCCTCAAAAATAAAATAAGTGCACACAGTTAAGTAACATTGGCCTTTAAGAGCCTCTTCAATGAAGAACAGATTTAAATACCTCTCGTTAAGTATGGCTCCCTCCTGGTCAGTCTAAGTTATACTATTTTTATATATTCTGTGAAGCTTGCTTCCCTGTTGTCTTAACATACTAAAAAAGACTCACTGCAAGAAGTCCATCAGCCCTTTTTAATAATACATACATTTGTATTAAAATTAGCTTACATCTTGCATGAGAAATGTCTGATTTAGAAGGATTTGCTTGCTTAGAAACCTACTTAGATTATTTAAATAACAGTAATCTCAGTTTTCAGTTAAAAACTACTCTAGGAAAAAGAAAAGTGAGACTTCATAATTTCAGATAAGAATCTGTGTTGCTTTTGAGAGATAACACAGAATTTGTGTTCAGAGGGGATGTGAGGGGTTAAGATTCACGCATTCTGGATGCTGGCTTTCCCAAAGACTGGGAGGCCTGCCAAACCAGCATCACCAATTCTGAAAGTCCACCGTATTGTGGCAGAAATCTTTACTGCTCATTGGTTGACAGTGTTTTGTGACCTACTCCTAGAATGGTGGGAAGCAGATATAACTCTGCTTACATGTGTTCTTTGCTTAAAGAAGCTTAAAGCTGTAGGACCAGGAAAATATTCATGTATTCGGGTAACGCAGATAAACAAGCGTTGAAAAAAGGTTCAGACATAGGATGATATTGCCTTTCGTGTTAAAGAAGGGCACCATTCTAGGCTTGCCTGCTTAGCCCCAGCACTCTCCAAAAACTTCTCAGAGGTGTATTTCTAAAAAGCATTGCATAACATCCCCTCAGAGATCCCTTTATGAAGTCAGTGATAATTCTTGGTGGAAAAGGTGGTTTTGTCTCACCTCACTGTGTCATCCCAATGAAACTTCTTTCTGGGTCCCACAACCCTCTTTCCAGGTTTCTCATCATCATCTTCCTCTGATCCATTTTTCTCTCGTTCATCTTCCACTTGTAACCTACAGACAGAACAATTATTTTCTTTATAGGTATACAACAGAAACAAAATGTTTCCTTGAGTAAGGAGTGTAGCTTTAGGTGCTAGGGAAAAAAAGCAGATTCTTCAGATTCTCATCACACCCCTCCTGAAAGTTCATCTCCCCACCACTTCATGGTCCTCAGAGACAAGTGGAAAGGACACACTATATGGATCCTATCAAGCTTGCTAGCTATAAGCTTCATGCAGTGCCTCTACTGAGAAATGGCAGGAAGCTTACCAATTTATTAATGCTTCTCCAAGTCTAAAATTAGTTAACTACGAGTGAAACTATTACAAAGAACAAGGACAAAATACATCAAGATCCTCAACACACCATCCTCCTCTATTAATCTGGCATTTTGAGAATCTCCAGCATACTTCTCAGTTTACAGTTTCTTTCTCTTAAGACCTCAGTTAATGGAATTTCTTTCTAGAGCCAGGTGTGATAGCACTACATACCCAAAACTAAGTATTTTGGTTCAGTTCAAAATTTACAGACACCTGTAAACTGAAGCCAAGTACTTTGCTGAGCTCAGGGAATGAACAACGTGGAGACAGACTTTCAACTGGACTCCAGAACGGGCATGCAGAGACTCCAAAAATACCTACTTGGCATTCTTGGCTTGATTGCGGGCCTGGCAGTCCTCTTGATACTTGCATAACTGCTCAGGCATGACGTTACTGACAGCCAGCTTCAGCTTTTGCAGTGGTTCTCTCAAGCGGTCATCCTGCAAAAAGAAAAACATCATATCAGCCCTATTAGATGCAATGTAAAAATGTTTCAGATAGGAGTGAGTGGGAAGTAATTTTTGTGAAACTAAAACAATATTCCCAGCACTAACAACTGACCACAACAGCCATTTCCTACATGGCACTTGAATCCTGTTAGGTGCAACGGCATTACAGAAATGCATATACTTAAAAAAAAAAAAATGCATGAAAAATTTCAAGTCTTGAGACTAGAAACAATGAAAGATAGCCACAAAGAAAATTATCATGAATAGCCCAAAACATTATGGCATGATCTCATTAGACAGTTATTAAAACCAAACTAAGGAAGAAAACCTTAGGGGAGGAGCAAGATGACACTTGCAAATAAGCACCCAATTAATCCAAGTTTCCCAAAAAATGCTGTGGTATAAAAACATCCTAGCTAATGAACAATATATATGTATCAGATTATCTGAATATTAATTATTATATGTAATTCATGTACTTCAAAGGTAAAGACTATGTATTTAGAATTACCTTCAAATTAAGAACTTCAACCATTAAAGTACTATAGTACATACTTCCCTACATGTTTTAAATCTCTTCCTACATCCTGTCTTCACAGTGTTAATCATAACTGCTTACTGAGAAGAACTAGCAAACTATGCACTACTACATCTTACTGCTTAAAAATAGCATATGAATCTGTTTGTCTTCTTAGCAAGTTTGAGACTCTGCATTCATGATCCTCAGATCATCTGCAAGATTCAGTCCTAGATTTCATCTAAAGAATCCAGTCAGGATACTTCAGATCACAGATAAATTTTTATTCAATAGGAAAACATACTCTAAGAGAAAAGCAACTGCAAATGACACACGAAGTATTTGTAAGACCTAGCCACAAAGGCTATTTTGCACAAACAGCACAGGCTGGGTCATCTATTATCCATCTAGCCTTTCTTTTCTCTTGACACAAAAGCGCATGTAATAGTTAATGGGTATTTTGTTTCAGCCTATCATAACCATGATTATTGTGGCTTTCTACTTCTGCTACTTTGATATGTACCTTGTACCTAGCTTTCAAGGTGAAAGCACTTCATTCTCAAACAAAGGGTCTGAAAAAGTATTTGTACCTAAAGCAGTGACAATAGCAAGTACACATACACACAACAAAAGAAAGCACTTTTAAGCTCATCTAGCAACTGATCCAAAATCTTTTGCTTTACTGGAGACTGTGTGGTTGCTGCACTACTCCCCTGTATTCTGTCCTCATCACCATTACATAACTGATCCATGCTGGAGCTAATCTCCCTATCCTTACCTGGACATTGAGGTGTAACTTTTTCAGACGCTTTATCAGTGTGTCCTTATTGCATGGCACAAAAGCCTCAAGGTGAGAGTACACTCCATTGCGGACAGCAGGATTTATCTCCTGTAACTGTAGTTCAATACTGACAAACACACAAGAGACAGTCAACCAGTGAGGCACCCCAAGATGAAAGTGACAGCTAAAAATAAAACCTAAGGAAGCTCTGTATGCATAATATATTCTAGCTATGCACACCAAAAATATCAGCTTGGAACATTTTCAGATAAACTTTTTTTACAAAAAGAGGATGTCTTCATCAATGGCAAGAAACCATTCAAATACATACTTTGCCAGCAGTGTTGAACATTATTCAAATTTCATTTACTCCCACCACTGCACATCAATCTTGATACTATTTTGACTACTACAACCTTCTAGAGATTATTTTTTGTTTCTTGGCATACAAACATAGAACTTTCTATATTAAATACTTAGTTGTTGCATTACAGAGTAAAAAGAGCTGGAATTTTCCTTCATGAAAGCTGAAGGTGTTTTGAGTTATGAAAGTGGGGGACAGGAAGAAATAATGGCAGTTTTGTTGAATTTTACACATGAAGTCAAGGACACAGGGCACTACAAAACACTTTACACTGGATAAAGACAG
This sequence comes from Amazona ochrocephala, assembly GCA_039720435.1. Lineage (NCBI taxonomy): Eukaryota > Metazoa > Chordata > Aves > Psittaciformes > Psittacidae > Amazona > Amazona ochrocephala. The sequence continues at coordinate 82,926,866 of CM077880.1, forward strand.
ACAGTCATGACAGGAATCATATTCATATATAAATCTCTTTAGCTAGTAACTAGCTTAGACTGATCTACCTTGACTTTTAAGGGCTTTGTTGGAACAACCTCAATAATATTTCCTCTTCTGTACTTTTCCTTTCACCCCCTTTCCAAAAAGGGAAGGTTGTACAGATAAGCACTTACTCCAGCAGAATATTATTCATGTCTTGCGTGAAAAACTTCTTCCTGCCTTCTTCATCAAACATCTTGGCGGCCTGATAACACAGCAATAAAGAATATCCAAAAGTTCATACAGCATTTAATCACAACAACCTTTGTATCTTTACTTTCACAGCTGTATTTATTATATTCTTATTTCCCAGAAAACAGCATTATTTTGAAAATAAATAAGCAAAACCAAACTATACTGAACTGTTTAGAAAAAAGGTGATGATTGTTGTTATTCTACTCAAAACCATCCTGCTCTAGAGCAAATAATCATTACATTTAGAATTTGCCTGGATCACTCATGTTAACACGTTCATCTTTTCAATAGCTATGAAGAAAGAAATTGGTAGACATGTTTTATTACCTTACCACCAGCTACATTCCACTACCACTGTTTGCTTTAAAAAGAGAACAAGTCGAGCAGGCAACAGCACCAACGTATTTCTACGTTCAATCTGCGAAAGGCTCCTTTCCTACCTTTATTATCTGCCTCACCCAGTTACAACTTCCCAGCCTTCTTAGATATGCCTTAATCCTTCACTGATGTTTCTACACAGGGATTATATATGCTAGAGGAATACCTCGTCACCCTTTTCTGGCACTGTGCAGCATTTTCACCATCTTTAGAACATACCTGTAATATTTTTGGTCTCTTCCTAAGTCTGTCTGAGCGTAGGAAAAAAACTCAGTCTTATTCCTACACATACTTCCTTTTATTAGAAAGTTTTACTGATCTCAAAAGGATTCTACATGGGAATTACTGTATCTTTATTCCTATCACCTAGATTCTTCTTTTCACAAACAGTAACACCTTATCAGAGAAATCCAATTCCCTGCACCATTCTACAAAAATCAGTAAGGTCTTCTCTCTAGTGCCCATCCACTCTGCAGATTTATAGAAATCAAGAGGGAAAAAAGCCCTACTTTTACAGACTTATTGTCATCTTCTATTTTGGCACTAGGATCAGACAGCAAGCTAGAAAAGAATATGCATGCAGAAATGTAAGCATGTATGGTATCATCATACTGGCTGACAAATACTAGAGGCAGCCAATATGCTACAAGACTGAACATTCAAATAATCAAAAATCTCCAATACTGCCTTTTAAAAAGTTTTAATGACTTATGACAAATTAGGTAAAAACTAATTTGTAGTTAGCTATATAAATGCAAGTGTTAGCTTGATAAAATTCCTTTGTTACTATGAAATACTTCCCGTTCTTACTATTTGTAAACTGACACATTTAAGTTCAGAAGAAAAATTATTCACTGGAATTATAAACTCTAAACTGCACAGGAAAACAGAAGTCTGATACTCTATCAGAAAACATAAGGTAGTCCATTGTCTGAATGCTTTACCACTTCAGTCATGAACACTGATAGCAGAGTTTAAGTTCCTATAACGACCGTGTTCTGGCTCACTACTTTCTACTGTAAACTCAGCTGCTGAAGGGATGGTACTACTGAAGCATTTGCCCTGCTAAAGAAAATTTAGAAAGGGGTATGTTAGTAATTGTTTTACTACAGGTGTTTGCAAGTAACAGGATACCAGGAAGACAAGTGTGAAAGTCTTAAATCCAGCATCTTTAAGCATAACTAATACAAGGATTATTATCATCTTCTGGTTTATATGAAGTGGAAGGTAAGACATGTTTTGACATTTTGGTCCCAGGCAGAAATAATTTCAGCATTATACCATCACACTGGACAGTGTTGCTGGCTGAATTTGCAGATTCAAAAACTGCATCACTATCACTGAACTGTGCTTGGGTTTTGCTTTGTTGGTTGGTTTGGGTTTCTTTTTTGGTTGGCTGTTTCTTGTGTTTTTTGGTTTTCTTTTTCCCCACAGATTATCTTGATAGTTACCTTCACAATATAGAAAAAGCCATTTTATTAATTTTCCTGCATGTGTACAATGCTGTTTTCTGTCATGGTAGTTCAGAATTGCCCACTTAGGGAACTAGAATGCATTCATCCACAAGAGGAGGTGAGGAAATTTTTGTTGTATTTGCTTTTTTTTATTATTGTTCTTAATCTAGAAACATCATATTCCTGCAACATAGGCTTTTTCTGACAGCTGTATAAACTTCTTAGTTTTCTTTGCATTCAAGAGCACTAAAGCTGTGAGCATGTGAAGTATTTGACAAAACCCATTTCTTTTTTCCTGCCTTTTAGAAGATGTTTTTTCCCCACTGATTATGTGTCAGTTGATTTCCATTTACAGAAGGTGAGAAAGTTGGAATCTTTATGTCAACAGTCTCTTTTTTCCCCCAAGTGTATGGATAAACTTGTTCTGCCAGCACCAAACTTCCAGAAGACACTATCAAAAGCAGAAGATGGAAAAGTTAGGTTTTTCCAAGATCCACTGAATTAAAGCTTTCTTCCAGCTGTGTGGAGCTTGTTATACTGTGAAGCAGCATGAATTCGGGGTAGGCCACTAACACTTCCTGAACTTTTGGCCTAACACAGTTCTTCTGCAGTTTTGCTAAAAGCTTATTATTAGTTCATAGCAAAATTAATCTGAGCATTCAAGGATAGGTAAAATAATTTCTCTCACTTTAATAAATATTAACCTCTTGGCTGTAGTTAGCTTGGTACATTTAAAAATGACTAAGAACATTATAAAACATTTACATACAGGTGAGAAACATTATGTTTTATCATTATCTGTAGCAAAGCTAGCTCTGCTACTGTTCAAATTATATTTTTCCAAACAGGTAGTAACTTGAGCTGCTTTTCCAAAATTTGCTCTGAATAAGGAAAAGCTGCACTTTGTTCTGAATAAGGAAAAATTTTAATATCAGAATCTGAATAATCAAACAACAAATTCATTCTCAACTTATAACATCCATAACTGAAACAAGGAACCTATCATATCTTAATAGCTCTGATCCCTTTCAATAAGCTATTGAGACATTTTTAACTTGTAGATTTAATACTTTTCATTAATATTTTAAACAAGTTTGGACTGCATGCTAGCTTTCCAAAAGAAAATACTCAGTTTTGTGGTTGTTTTGGAATTTGTTCTTCTTGTAGCTGGGTGGTGGGTTTTGGTGGTTTTTTCGGGTTGTGGTGTGGGGTTTGTTTGTTAGGTTTGTTGTGTTGTTGTTTTCAACTGGCAAGTTAAAAGTTACGTTACAAAGCCAAAAATTCAAGACATTTGTAAGCTGCTGTCATATTTCAGGTTTCTTTCTCCAAAGAAAGAAAACATCCATCAATTCCACCAACATTCAAATTAAAGTAACACTGATATTTCCATTATGGAAAAAACCTCAAACAAACAACAAAAGTTATTAACCACAGAAGCTCTAGAAAAGCTTGTCTCCACTGTGAAACAAGCACTGCTTTAACAATTGACCTGCATTGTCTCTGTGGCTGTTTCATTTGAGTATAAATACAGATTGACATTAACATCAGTTCTAGATTTTTTTGAGTTTCAGCCAGCAATTCAAGGATGACAACTTGGGCCCTAATTATTCTTCCTTGTTCTCTCAGATTCTTGAATGTAATTCTTTACCAGTGAATTCATACTTACTGTTCGAAGGTCTCCAATGCGCTTTTCAAGTAGCATAGGCAGACCTTCTGGGAGGGCAGGCACCTGCTTGGGTGTCATGACCTGAGAGGTGTAGGTTGCCTGAGTGACATTTCCATTTTCTCCTGACAGCTCAGATACTGGGCTGCCATCAGAAGTGCCATCAAGCAATTTGTCCAAGTCAATGTCTCCCAACATCTCCAGGGCACTTTCAGCTTCTTGCATGAGCTCGCGTTCATTTGTGCTACCAAAAATGGAGAGGACAGGATCATTGATCCTAAGATTCAAGTCAGAAATATCGTTTCCTGCACTGAGAGAGGACGAAGGAATTTTACTAGGGGTAGAGGCTGCGACAGTCACTGGTGGTTTTGGACTAGATTCCTTCTTCCTCATGGCTTCCTTCTCCTTTTGAAATTTACGGATCATGGCAGCCAGAGAGAGAGAGTCTTTATACAGTTTCTTTTTCTTCTTTTCAGACTTGTGTGAATTTAAGGCCATTACTCTGCAGAGGAAAGAAATCTTTCATTAGAATGCATGTGACTTTTGAGGCCTTAGTAACTTTGGTAAAAGTCTGGGAGTTTAGTACAATCAAAAAATGGCTGGGGTAACAAAGCAAGTGCTTTGTGCTTCCATCTTCAGACTATTCTATTAACTACCATAAAACTTTGCTGGTCATGTGATTTCATACTTTCCAGCTGATTTGTTTTGTTAGGTTATGTACACATTGAGGCAAAGGTTGTTTACTTTTGACTTCTCAACTTAATTATGGAGAAGCTGGCACAGTTGTTAAACTCATGGCTGATCTATGCTACCAAAATACTTGAACTTGCCTCTCAAAGTTTGTGAATGGTGACAGGCTCCTTTAAGACTAGGCACACCATGTACACTAAAAAAAATTTCGCGAAGAATTTTGACATGCAGGCTCAACATCTGTATGCTACTTAAACGGAGCACTTCTTACCAATTCATCACCTTGATGAAAAAAACCCCAAACTATCAATGAATTCACAATACCAACTTGAATATTCATAATAAAACAACTTTCACTCAGCAAGTTTTCCAGAAGCCAATTAAAAACACACAACCTTAATCTTTCCATGCTAACCTCAGAGCTCAGGAAAGCACAGAAGTTGCTAAGAAATATGTAGAATTAAGCTACATTTGTAGTTTTCCAGATTAGAAACCAAGGGATATGGAGGAAATTATTTTTCATTAGAAGATGTAATTCTTAGTGCTATATAAGACTTTGGATAGATCAGTGATGGATAATGCTATTCACAAGCTTAAAACCTCTTTTCTGTAATGCTTTTTGCCCTTGTTTTGTTATTCGCTGTTCAAAATCTAGGGGGACAAAAAATTAGCTTGTAGGAATTATTTATGAAAAAAACCCCACATGAACTCCAAACCCCAAATCTACTAGCTATTAATTATAGTTTAAAAAATATTCTGAACAGATGGGATAATTGTGTGCCATAGCAAGATCTTAAAACCAAGCCTCACATACAATTCAAGGGTTATCTAAAGAAAGAAACCTACCCCAATGGTTTAGGAGGTTTCATTTTCCGAGGCTTCTTCTCCTTCTCTGTCCCTTCATCTTTCCGCTTGCGCTTCTTCATTCCACGATCTTCACTTTCTTTCAACTTTGCTATCTAGAATGAGATCAAATAAAGGGCAATGACTCTTCCACTCTAAAGGACTTATAAAGCAAGAAACATTTAGTTTTCCTTACGCTTTCCAACTCGGAGCCAGGAAAAATACCTCAATGTGTGTAAAAGCAAACAGTACCACTGGATCCTAACAGCAGCACAGCTGCTGACAAGCCTCAATAATTACTGATCTTTTAACAGTTACTGAATTCATAGAATCATAGAATAGTAAGGGTTGGAAAGGACCTCAAAATCATCGAGTTCCAACCCCCCTGCCATGGGCAGGGACACCTCCCACTAAACCATGCCATCCAAGGCTATGTCCAACCCCACCTTGAACGCCACCAGGGATGAAGCATTCACAACCTCCCTGGGCAACCCATTCCAGGGCCTCACTACCCTCACAGTAAAGAATTTCTTCCTCAGAGCCAATCTAAACCTCCCCTGTTTAAGTTTAAACCCATTACCCCTTGTCCTCTCACCACAGTCCCTAATGAAGAGTCCCTCCCCAGCATCCCTACAGGCCCCCTTCAGGTATTGGAAGGCTGCTATGAGGTCTCCACACAGCCTTCTCTTCTCCAGGCTGAACAGCCCCAATTTTCTCAGCCTGTCTTCATACGGGAGGTGCTCCAGTCCCCTGATCGTCCTCGTGGCCTCCTCTGCACTTGTTCCAACAGTTCCATGTCCTTTTTATGTTGAGGACACCAGAACTGCACACAATACTCCAAGTGAGGTCTCACGAGAGCAGAGTAAAGGGTCAGGAGCACCTCCCTCGACCTGCTGGTCACACTCCTTTTGATGCAGCCCAGGATACGGTTGGCTTTCTGGGCTGCAAGCGCACACTGCCGGCTCATGTTCATTTTTTCATCAACCCACACCCCAAGTCCTTCTCTGCAGGGCTGCTCTGAATCTCCTCCCCGCCCAATCTGTAGCTGTGCCTGGCATTGCTCCGACCCAGGTGTAGGACTTTGCACTTAGCATGGTTAAACTTCATTAGGTTGGCATCAGCCCACCTCACAAGCGTGTCAAGGTCCCTCTGGATAGTATTCCTTCCCTCCAGTGTATCAACCGAACCACACAGCTTGGTGTCATCGGCAAACTTGCTGAGGGCGCACTCAATCCCACTGTCCATGTCACCAACAAAGATGTTGAACAAGACTGGTCCCAACACCGATCCCTGGGGGACACCACTCGTTACTGGTCTCCAGCTGGACACTGAGCCACTGAGCACTACTCTTTGCGTGCGGCCATCCAGCCAGTTCTTTATCCACCGAGTGGTCCACCTATCAAATTGATGTCTCTCCAACTTAGAGACAAGGATGTCATGTGGGACAGTGTCGAACGCTTTGCACAAGTCCAGGTAGATGACATCAACTGCTCTGCCCCTGTCCATCGGTTCCGTAGCCCCTTCATAGAAGGCCACCAGATTGGTCAGGCAGGATTTCCCCTTAGTGAAGCCATGCTGGCTGTCCCCAAGCACCTTGTTGGTTTTCATGTGCCTTAGCATGCCTTTCAGGAGAATCCGCTCCAAGATTTTGCCAGGCACAGAGGTGAGACTGACTGGTCTGTAATTCCCCGGCTCATCCATTTTCCCCTTCTTAAAAATGGGGGTTATATTTCCCTTTTTCCAGTCATCGGGAACTTCACCTGACTGCCATGATTTTTCAAATATGATGGACAGTGGCTTAGCAACTTCATTTGCCAGCTCCTTCAGGACCCACGGATGGATTTCATCCGGTCCCATGGACTTGTATACATTCAGGTTCCTAAGGTGGTCCCGAACAAGATCCTCCCCCACAGTGGGCCCAGGGTCCCCACCCTCACCGTCCCCGCGTCTGCCTTCCAAGACTTGGGTGGTGTGGTCAGAGCATTTGCCGGTAAAGACTGAGGCAAAGAAGTCATTAAGAACCTCAGCCTTTTCCAAATCCAGGGTAGCCAGTTCTCCCGATAGCTTCTGGAGAGGGCCCACGGTGTCCCTAACCTGTCTTTTATTGGCAATGTACCTATAAAATCCCTTCCTGTTATCCTTAACATCCCTAGCCAAGTTTAATTCTAAGTGGGCCTTAGCTTTCCTAACCTGGTCCCTAGCTTCCCAGACAACATCCCTGTATTCTTCCCAGGCCACCTGACCTTGCTTCCACCTTTTATAAGACTCTTTTTTCCTTCAAATTTTGCTCAGCAGCTCCTTATCCATCCAAGGAGGTCTCCTGGCCCTCCTGCTAAACTTCCTTCTAGTTGGGATGCATCGCTCCTGAGCTTGCAGCAGGTGAGCCTTGAATATCAACCAACAGTCTTGGGCCCCCCTGCCCTCTAGGGCTGTATCCCATGTAACCTTACTGAGCAGGTTCCTGAAGAGGCCAAAGTCTGCTCTCTTGAATTCAGAGTTTTCAACAAGAAAAAAACTGAAAGGCACACACAGACTGATACCCATAAGCAATGGTGAAATAGCCTTGGAAGACTGAATCCCCCCACCTTCTTCTTCTACCAGTTTAATTGCTGACCATGAAGTTACACAGTATGCAACATCTTTCTGGCCAATTCAGATCAGCTGTCTCCCCTCCCAAGTTCTTGCTGATCCCATCTTACCTGCTGGTGCAGAGTAGGGAAAAAGAAAGCCTTCACATTATGCAAACATTATTCAACACATCAGAGTTTTGTCTGTTGTCATGAATGCTATTTTAGTCATAAATCCAAATCATAGCACCGTAAGGGCTGCTATGAAAAAAAAAAAGTTAACTTCGTCCCAATCAGATCCAACATAAGAGCCTTAAGATTATGTTAAACTTAAAGAATTATAGAGCAGGAAAGGACATCAGAAAGCAGGAAGCTCTTGGAATGGCATGGAACTTGTGAATGTCCTATACAAACAATTATGTTCACATTGATCACAACTTTGTCAATGTACATAGAGCTGCACAATGTTTGGAAAATACTGTATATGTGCTTTTTAGTATAGCTGTTCTTACGCACCAAGTTTCTTTTAACAGATATTTTTAAGTGTTAGTTTGAATATCAGGAACACTTTCAAATCATGCAAGAGTTGTGCAAAATCATAAAAGCAGTACTGGAAAATTTCTCATCCCATAATAAAATCCCAATAAAATTACAGAATCATCTGTCACTTCAAGATGGACGGACACTTCTTAGCTTGTCTAATTGTTAGTCTTACAAGACTGGACATCCTGAGTTATTTCCTGAAAGCTAGTACCTGAGCCACAAACCAGAAAACACAGTAAAACAGTGCTGTGCATCATTCTGGTTTCAGTCTCTTCATCTGAGCCATTCTATGCGTATCAAATATTTCCCAGTGTCCACCTAGCATAAGATGTGCATAAAAAGCATTAGTAAGATCACTCACTTTAGGTGGTGTATGCTTTTTGTCTTCTGCAAAGTCTTCATCCTCTGAGTCAGATGCCTGGCGGAACTGCAGTGTACCAGTGTTGATATAAAACCCTCCATATTTGGTTGTGAGGGATGCAGGAACTAATTCATCATACTGGGCAGCAGAAAAGATGAGTTTATCAGCATTTCTTAATAAAATATATATATAGTTAATTTACCAGTCCCTATACATAAAAAAATTCTATACAAGTACACATCACAGCTTGTTGGAATAGAAACAGGATAGAAATGTTACTGAAAAGTTACTGGCCAAGGCACAGGAAGTTGACATCACAGAATTAACTTTTCTACTTTCAAATAATGCCCTTTCTTGGAAAAAGACAGGATTATGGCATTAAAAGTACTGCTTTCTGAAGGAAATTAGGATAGGCACAGAGGCTTTACTCCCCTACCCAAAAAAAAAAAACACAACAACAAAACAAAAACCAAAAAACCAAACAAACAAAAACCACAAACATACAAAATTTCAACCTTTTTCCCCCCAATATTCTGTCTTTGAGGGCATGTACATTATGTTAAATCTCAAGGTATGTAAATCATATGAACAAATATATACCACCTGCCTCCAAGCAAGTTCACTTGATTGTTCACTGGTTGCTTTTGTCCAAGAAATAGGCAGGCACATAGTGAATTGTTAGTTTTCATCTAGGACACCTTACACGCATACCAGCAACATCACTGGCTGAAATAAATTTTGTGAAAACAAACAAACAAAAACCCCAACTCCACAACCCTGCCTCTACCGATTTTAAATTTGAAGTTTAATACTTCTACTGAATGCCCTTCAATTTTATGAAACAATGTGTGGCTCAAATTACTTTGTTAGTCATACACTTTTATCACAGGCCCTTTAAGTTATCTGTGATAGCTACAGTTATTTCCAGAATCTAATTCTTCCATATTTTCAGAAAAGATGACAGTCTGAACACTGCACTGGAAGAGAACTAATCTGTGTCGGAATTTTACAGATTTGGATGTTATATTCAGGAACAGGACTGAAGATTGCAGAGATGTTTCTGTAAATTAAGCATAAGAGCTTGTCAAGATTATATGCTGTTTCATTAAGACTGCCAGAGTTTTCATTAATACCTGTCTCTGCAGTGCATGTCATTGTCAGACGTTTCAACACAAGCTACATTTAGTACTAACTCTAACTACAGTGCTCTGCTCAAAATCCTCCTTCTCTTACAAAAAGTACCCTGAAATTTTCTTTTACTAAAAATGCTATCCCAGCCATGATAAATTTCAGTACAGTATCTGTTGGCTTATTTCCAATTTTATGTGTTGAATATTACATTGCCGTTTATACGAATACCACCTTGCCAGAACTTTTTTCACTGGAAGTCAGGTAAACTCTCACTCTGTTTAGAGAGTTTAAAAACCACAGAAAGTTTCAAACTCCTATTATACACACTTTGTTTTGAAAAGCACTTAGTATTTATGAATGAATTTCCCATTTAGAAGTACAAAGCTGTATCTCAAAAACAACTGAAATCCAAAGACATAGGAAAAGTGGTAAATACTGAAGTACAGAGTAGGACATGAATTCTATTATTTCATGACCAGTAGCCTCCTCAGAATGACATTCTTCCCCCAAGCATTACCAGGAAACTCTAGGAAATATCTCGTCAACAGCAAGTTCTTAGAAAGGCTGGAAGGATGAGTAGATTAATTCCAGCTCAATGTGTAAGTAGCAAAGCAAGTCACGGAAGTGTTTGCAAGAGAACTTAGGGAAGGTTGCCTTGACAATGCTGTTATCACTGCACAGAAAGACAAGGTTGTTCTGAATGACTCCAAATTCAAACTACCAGGTTTAGTTTTCAGATTCAGAAAATTTTAGGATGGTGCATGTAAGCAACAAACATAATTCTGGAACCTACAATCTACCTGGAAGCTACAGTCTGCCTGGAAGCATTAAGCCAGAATGCCTGAGACACATACCTGCCAACAAAGATAAGGAGGAAGCATTTCCAGGGCCTAGAAAGTGTTACAAAAGTACCGGTTACCAGTAAGTACCAGAAAGTGTTACGAAATACCTCAGTGTCTAACAGGCTAATAAGAATCACTTTCTGCCTATCTGAAAGGGTAGCATTTTGAAACACCTCATAGGTGTGCACTCTGATAAAGGAAAAAGGCAATTTTGAGTTACACCTGCAAGCAGTAAATGTTTGGTAACTCAGCCAAATGATTAAGAATTAAGATACCTGAGAAGGAAACAATGTGCTTGTTATTTTGAAGTCTGAATCAGCAGGCTTTCCATTGCATGTCTTAAGACAGAAACCAACAGGCTGAATACATTAGCAGGCCATTTTAACTGCCACAACATTAACTAAAGACTTCAGATCACCTACGTGAAGGGAACATACAAAGCGCAAAGTAGTGTCAGCTACCAACTTATTTCATTTCCCCCTCCATATCAATGAAGAAAAAGTGGTTTAAGAACTAAGAAGTCTGGGCTACCAGAAGCATTAAGAAAGGAAGAACTAACCAGAAGAGGAAAACACAAAATGTATACTTTGACAGGAAAGCTGGTGAAAGAGCCTGAACTGGAGACCTATGTGGATTTATTCTGAATAAGTAGTCAGAAATTTCAATGAGTCATCACCTTTTATCTTCCTGAAATGGAAGGCTTAACAAGCAGTACAGAAAGGCAGAAAGAGAAAGAAAAAGTGGTGACAAGACCTATGAAATACCCTAAGATCATATGAAAGACTAGTGCAAGAAAGCAGGAGAATCTATTAATTGGACAAAATGAAAGCAAAGTGGGCTTGCCATTCATCTCAAGAGACCAGGACAATCATGCAAAGTAGGAGGTGCAAAGTAAACTTCAGTGGAGGCTGGGTAAGAATTTCAGAGAAATCCGATGTTTTTCCACAGCTATCAGAAGCAGCTTTATTATGCATAAGGAACATAAAAGGAAAAAAAAATAAATTACTATCCACAGTGCTTAATAGACAGAGCAGACATTTCCTTTTTGAGCTGACAGGGTGTGAACTGTATTGGTGAAGCGGGGGCAGAACAGGATCAAAACAGAAGAATACAGTAATTGCCAACTTTGAAGGAGAAAGTACACAGTTAAAGCTGGGACCATTAACATAATAAGTGAATAACAAGTAAAGGAAAACACAGTAAAGACTCAGCTGCAAAGCAGTAAGGAAGCTCTGGAGAACACACAAGGAAAAGTAAGGAATAAAGACATTCCACAACTAAGGAAGCCATGAATCACAGCAGATTAACAGAATGATCGACATGCTATGTGGCACAGATCCATAAGAACAACCCAACCAGAGAGGCAGAATTCATTCAATACAAAGATGAACAAACTGTCTATCTGGTAACAGCCAGCAGGGAAACGAGGTCAGCAACACTTGGAAGTGTAACTTGTCAATTGAGGTTTCAACAGCTTCTGCTGAGGACTATGAATTCAGTCAAACTTCTGAAGAGCCTGTTGAAATTCAGTTCTCCTAACCTTTGAGTTTACTTTTCCCTACCAGAATTGTTTTTTCCTCAGCCTACAGAACAAGGTATAACTCACAACTAAATGTTTAATCTTATTATCAACTTAGCTAAAACTGGGGCATGCAGACCACAATCTACTTAGTATCCTCTCCTTTGAGGTAAACACTCTCTTTTAGCACTTCAATTGAACAGAGAATTTGAATATAGTTGTACAAGATACTGGCAATAGCTAGATTAAACTTCATTTTAAAGTTTCTTCAGAACTCTCAGCTAAAGAGAACATGGCTCTTGCAACTTCTAAATCTTCTGATTAATTGGTTTCAAGACTTTTGCTTTGCACTAGCTTTTCTGCACATGAAATCACAGAACTGATCCTGTTAAGGAAAACAGGTAAAAGCTCTTTAGTGATCTGCTTTTCCTTACACACTCCAAGACTGAGAATAAATATTCTCATACCTCCAAATACACAGGATTTCATATATGATAGACTCCTGAGACCAGAAATTTGTCCAACAAAACATTATGGAATCATTCTGCAGAAAACAAAGGAAGACTGATCTATTGTCTGATCATCTAAAAGCAGATCAGCATGTAAGTTATTTTCAACTACTGTCCTTGAGCTAAATTGCTATGTTGCTAGGGCCATTAATCTAATTAAATGTTTGGGCGTGAAAGAAATTTAATTGGGTTTATGGATTATATCAATTTAGTTCTGAAATCCAAACCCACAGTATACAGCGGTATTGTATTAATACTGTCAGCTCCTGTGTGCAGATATTTTGACCGTGAGCTCATTCAGCCCTCTTCCAGGCAACAACCTACATTATAAAAATACATGTGAAAAGGTTTTGTAACACTTCTGTATTAAACTCTAGAAATGAGATCTGGAAATGAGATTTGCTGCAAACATGTCCAAGTACTTTTGAAGACACGCACCCCGTGCATTATTTGTTGTGAAACTGGTATTATGAAGATAAAAGATAAGCAGGGATCACAGAATCACAGAATCACAGAATCACAGAATAGTAAGGGCTGGAAAGGACCTCAAGATCATCAAGTTCCAACCCCCCTGCCATGGGCAGGGACACCTCCCACTAAACCATGCCATCCAAGGCTATGTCCAACCCCACCTTGAACGCCGCCAGGGATGAAGCATTCACAACCTCCCTGGGCAACCCATTCCAGGGCCCCACCACCCTCACAGTAAAGAATTTCTTCCTCAGATCCAATCTAAACCTCCCCTGTTTAAGTTTAAACCCATTACCCCTTGTCCTCTCACTACAGTCCCTCATGAAGAGTCCCTCCCCAGCATCCCTATAGGCCCCCTTCAGGTATTGGAAGGCTGCTATGAGGTCTCCACGCAGCCTTCTCTTCTCCAGGCTGAACAGCCCCAACTTTCTCAGCCTATCTGCATACGAGAGGTGCTCCAGTCCCCTGATCATTTTCGTGGCCCTCCTCTGCACTTGTTCTAACACTTCCATGTCCTTTTTATGTTGAGGACACCAGAACTGCACGCAATACTCCAAGTGAGGTCTCACGAGAGCAGAGTAGAGGGGCAGGATCACCTCCCTCGACCTGCTGGTCACACTCCTTTTGATGCAGCCCAGAATACGGTTGGCCTTCTGGGCTGCAAGCGCACATTGCCGGCTCATGTTCATTTTTTCATCAACCCACACCCCCAAGTCCTTCTCTGCAGGGCTGCTCTCAATCTCCTCCCCACCCAACCTGTGTATCACTTTTATTTCTTGTTCAGTCTGTTTTTGAGATTACTTTAACCAGCTGGGGAGGCTGTTTAGTTTTCATCATTAGCCTATTGAATAAAGTCAAGCTACTGAAGTTACTTAGTATATGGCTGCTTCAGTCAAATGGACTTAATACCCATACACTGTGTTCAGTACACACTTGAAGGTACTTCAAACATACATAGTTGATGGTTCTCTATGCTTCTTACAGACACAAATAACTGAAATGCAGTCTTTGGCTTTGCTGTCCTTTAAGGAGAGGCATTCAAACAAACAAACAAATTTCTGAAAAACAGCATAATCAAATATACAATGAAACCCTGGACACGGCTAAGGAGGAACAATACATTGCTTTTCTAATCCAAGATGACATTAAAAAACAAGCAGAAAGGGCTTTCCCATGGGTAAAGAAGGTTACTCTTCCAAATTGCATAGGCATGTTGTTTTGTGGTGTGTTGCTTTTCACCCCTGGGGTAGAGGACAGCTAGCAAAGCACAACAGATAGAAGTGTAACAGACTATTAAATAAAGATGTAATACCTGTCTCAGGGTAATCTAGACTAGGATAGGATAGTCTCCTAGCAGAACCCTAGTTTAGTAGTCAGGATATTGTAATCAGTCAGCCTACAAGAACACCTTGAGAGAAGTACATATATATTGTCCCTGTTTTGTTCTCACCATGACTACCATCTTTTATACCCCTCCACCAGTCACAGAGTCAGGCTATTAGCTTAAGCGACCTTCAGTGCAACAGGATGACGTTCTTACAGCCTTTCAAGGCTGCAATATTTCAGTCCAGGATATAGCATGTATGACCACTCATGTGACCACCTTTATCTGTTCAACTCAATTCGCTCAAAGATTGAGCTCTGACCTACGCTGAAAATACAGTTCAGGGGGGCTTATGATAAATAAATATGTCATGTATTACTTAACCTCTCCAGGTCACCTGTTACAATGCTACTAGAAGATTCTGTAGAAAAGAAAAGAGTTACACTTTTCCATTCATTTACTGTGAAGAGCAGACTTAGCATATAACACTTAAGACAAATGCTCTTATCAAAGATCTCTTATTTTGGCATGTTAAAACCCCCCTTTATATTAGATTAATAATTATAGTGTTTTCAAAAAAACTACACAAGACAGTTCCTTGTGCTGCTTAAATAAATTTATCTAGTTGTGAAGAATAGTTGATCCTAGGCCATGACCTCCCCCTCTACTAGCTCAGATGACTCCATCTCAGATGATTTAGTGCTCTTCAAAATTTAAGTTTAGCAAAACCCAAGAAGATGTTACACACATGATTATTTCTTACTCCTACATTCTTGATGTACGCAAATTTAAATAACAGTACTACAAAAAAACAGATGCAAGCCTCAGGCTTTTTCGAGTTCCTATGCAGAAGCTGAGTTTTCAGCTTCTTAGTTGTCCCACTGATGTTGTTAACTACATGAGCAGTCCTAAACTACCTGGTTGAAACCAACACCAGAACATGGGGCTGGGGGGGGAAAAAAAAAAAAAAAAAGGAGAAGGAAAAGGGAAAAGTAGCAGAAGGAGCAAGAGAACATTACTGTTGCAGACCTGTTCTGCTAATTCAACTACTTCTGTCCCTCTAGCCATAACGGCTCTTGGTTAGGGAACTACTGGATATATAGTTTAAACATACTATTCTGCTTAATGCAGAACAGATACCTGTTTTCTTTGTTTGGTACTCCATTTCACACCTTTATTTATCTTGGGGTGAGGAAGAATAAAAAGCAGTGAAATAATCTCCTAATTGAAATTTGTCCTGCTATTCACACAAACACATATGACATGTCAGGTGCCAGCTGGCAGATCTATCCTGAAGACACCTGGGAAGCACGCAAGACTTCTTTTGTTAAAGGTGACGTGGCGCACTCAGGTAAGTAAGCACTGTTCTCCAACCACAGAATTTCCAAGACTGGGCAAAGTGACAATGAAGAAGACAGACCACTAATATAAACAGAAATCCAGAGCCAAAAAAACAGCTAATGAGCTGAATCTTAAAAAAGCTTTACTGTACCGTCATGTATTCAGAATGGATGAAGTTTCATGATAGAGTTCCATAAAGTAAGCTCTTTCCATATAAAAAAATGCAGCAATGTTAAATTTATTTCTCAAACATGAAAGCATGTTTAATGGAGCCCATGTAGCATATTCCTGCATATGTCTCTAACGTTGGTGGGGTTTCTCATTTTATTTGAGACATTTAATCTCTCTCCATAGCTCCTCTCCATAGCCCTCCATAGCTGCGCATAAAACAAGCTCCTTTCAGTAGGAAGGATGAGAGAAGAACACCTGGCTCAGAATCCCACAAAACAAAGGGTAAAAATTACCATCAGCTGAGCTCTGCTTCTCCAGGTAGGTACCATTAATGACCCCTGGCACACTAACCTCTGACATTCCCCAAATGGATATCACCTCTCACTGGGAGAAAGCATCTCAGATATTCACGAGTCTTAGGCAAGATGCTCTTACTGGCAACCCATCAGCTTAAAGTATCAGATGACACCACCAGGAACACTTAAGGGGAAGCCAAGATGGGAGAGAAGAGGATATTAAAATCAGTCACACCTTTAATAAGCCTGGAGATAATGAGATGAAGCAAACCAAATTTATTCTGAAAAACGTGAAAACTGTGTATCATGACACAAAATTTTTGTGAAGACTAAGCCCTTATATTATGGAAAGTATTGTAGGGAACCCAGACAGAAAAACAGCAACTCTATTACCAGTGCGTTCAGAATTACTAAAATCAACATATAATCCTTGAAAGACTGTCTTTTAGAAGGTCTGACCTCTTGAGGCAAGATACAGCCAAAGAAAAACATGTCTTCCTATTAAGTTAAAAAGTACTTGTTTCGGAGAAAATTTCCATGTATGAGAAATGACTGGTAGGCTAGTTTTCTCAACCTGGCATCACAGGATTCTTACACTAGTGTTTAGAAGGCTGCTGTGGAACCATGAATACAGTTGACTAGGTTAAATATTGTCATATTGCCCTGAGTATCCAAAGTACTGAGGTGTAGGCTTCCCATTGCTCCTGTTCATATATTGCTTCAGTTCCTGTCAGCGCTGCTACCTGGTACCACTGCTTCAAAAGACAGCTTTCAGTGGTTACAGATTTCTAGGTAGATGCTTATTCCTCTGCATGGGAAGAAGTGGAGCTATAGCATGCATGAGTGAAGGTGCTAGCTGGTCTTTGTTCTGGATGTACAAGTCTTACTATCTCTGATTAAGAGAAAATTGCATACTTTTTCACTTTTTTTTTTTTTTTTTTTTTTTTTTTTTTTAAGATTTCTTCAGACCCTTGTTCTGTATTACATAGCAGAAGGCTCAGAGAGCACTGTATCCCTCTGGAATTGCTATCTATGTGAAGCTTACATTGTCCAGAAGGTATTCAACTAAGGGAATATTAGGAGGTCATCACAAGACCAAGGAGTCCAGCCACATCAAGCTGATATGCATGTGTATGCATGTGTGCATGCAGGTAGAATAAAGGGGAAGCAGAAATCTACAGGAATATCATGCCACAAAAACACAGTTCCTGCCAGTTTACACTATAGTAAAACCTATTTTCAACATCAAAGCAATGGAAAGACTGAGGAGGGACAGCTTGCTCTTCCAGTTATGAATATTTTGTATATTAACAGGAGTTCTTTAAGATAAGCAAAGATTAGGACTTGCCATCAGAATAACCGCTATGTGTTAGCAACAACAGCAAGATGGTCTTGGTTTACATTTTTTTCAAATGAGGAGTTCACAACCCACTGGCTACAGTCAAACACCGAACCCAAAAATATCCACTGATACAGACTGAAGCATGGATTTCCACTTGCCTGCAACTGCAACCAGAGAAGAAAAGAAACGTCTTTCAAAAAGGACCAGCTAAAAATTTTCCAACGAGGAGAGCAAGGTAAAAAAACAGAGCAGCATATATATCAGATTCATACAAAACAAACAGGAACCTGTAACTATGCACTTACTCCTGTAAGAGGAGACACACCTGAAGGAAGATGGGAGGCAGAAACTGACTGCATCACTTAGGGTAATATGTACCCAAAAACCTTTCATCAGTTGGCATTATGTCTGTGCCCACCGAAGGGAGCCCACTGAAGGGAGCCCTTACTTTTCTGTGTTTAGTAGCCACCAGGACATTGAGGGTCTTAATGCAGCCATGCTGCAAACGTCTCTACTGCACTGTAGGAAAGTACTGATTCTTTGCAGCGTAAACAATGAAAGTAAATCTTTAAGAAGCTTGTGCATAGTTCATATTTACACAGAAAGCAATGTAAACAGTGGCAACGTAGCCTACTACGCACACCAAAATTTACCCTACTTCATCAGGGCAGGTACCAGTGACCTTTGAGGAGCCTGACAGGAAATGTTTCCTCACTTAGGAAAAGCTCCCTTTTGTCAGCGCTTTCCAAAAACCTTATTCCAGACAGGCTATGTCCTGCATCCCTCTGCATTCCAGCCCCATTAAAATTTGTTACCTGAGAATCATGCCATTAGCAAATTCCCTGCATTTGACCCCGATCCCTGCCCTCAGGAAAACAAGCAGAACAATTGCCTTCCTGGATCCTTGGAGAACCCAAATGCTCTTTGTTACATATGCTATTTGTTACATATGCATCCATGTTACATGTACAAAATAGCTAAATTGGAAATGGATCTAAAGCAAGCAGAATTTCTTAACTCATACAATGCCTGCTAAAAACATGCTTAGAATTTTACTGGTTTGATTCTTGAATAATACTTCATGGCATTACTTCAAAATCTGGTTCTAGAAGGAAACTACCTCTAAAACTATGGAATATTATCTGTTTCAGCGCCGAAGAGCTCAGTATTCCATTAACACCTGTGACAAGAAAAAGGTCTAAAATTCTAAAGAAGCTTTCAAATATTTTTTCTGGGATACAGAGGGAGACAACAGGACACCAACCTTGGAGCAATTCAAGAGGCACTCATACTCATTTTTCAAGTGTTTGTATCCAGGATATTATAGCTTTTTATGTGTAAGAAAGTGCATCTTCCAAAATGAGGCAAGCCCAGGCTGGGTCTAGCTCAGGGTACATTTCTCAGGGTACACTGTGATTTAATAGCTGGCCACACAGAAGATGAGCAAGCCAGACACGCAGATCTTTCTGAACACTTCCTATTTGCATCTGAGATGGAATGAGAGGTTTTGTTGAACTTAACTCCTACATTACAGGATCCTTAAGCTTTGCACCAGCAACTTAAACTGCAGCTGGCACACAGTGCATTTTTTTTTTCTTCTTTTCTATATAGAAATGGGGATGAAAGCAAATCAGGGATGGCCTCTCTCTAGTCTGTATTTGTAATGCAGACACAAGGCATAATGATTTGTTCAGGAGAGCAATCTTTAGAGAATACACCATTCTCCCCAGTAGCTTCCACAGCTACCACATGATGCAACCATCTGGTTCCCTAACAACTGCCTTTTGTATGTTCCTGCAAGGAGTCTGGCAAAAGATATCAGAAATAAATGCTTCTGCAAATCTAATGGATCTGCTGCTGGTAACAGCAGCAGCACTGGAAGGAGGCACAGCATGAGAAATACTAATACACTTGCGAGTGTTCCATCCTGCTAGACTCACACACTTCTTTGACAGACACACCTGTACTACTGAGCACTGAAAGTTATCCAAGTCACGTATCAGATCTGTGATAGATCACAATAAACCCAGAAAAACCAAGATACAACTTGGGTCCTGTATGAAAATTTCAAAACCGAGGATGGTTAACTTAAGCAACAGTGACACCCAGTAAGCCTACAGGCTCAAGCTGTTTCTCAGCAGGAGTGAAGAACCTTCGTCCATACTGAGCTGAAGATCAGAATCTGACCTTTGGAAAGGACATACAAAGGCTTATGCCCCAATACTGTTCCAGCAGCACAAAAGAAGTTGAGGGATAACAAGAGGACAGTTTTAATATTCTCAAGTTCAACTAAAATTTTAATGCAGACCAAGAAAAAAGACAAATCAATACAAGCTACAGTAAGTATCTACAGCAAACTCACTTTTCATGAAACTTGTTCACACGCCTTCAAGACCTGCTTCAAAAAACTAACAGAGATAAGCTCAGCCTGCTATCTACTGCATAACTTCTTTTGCTAAGAGTTCTGCAGCACACCTTCTGCACATCACCCACAGTTCTGAAAAGCAATATTCATTGCTACATCTATATGCTAGATACCTGACAGCTCAGTGTTCACAGAAGCTCTTTAAAGTTTTAGAATTTCCTAAGTCTACTATCACATTCAAGTGAAGGCACAACACAATGTATGCTAAGCAGTGCACTTCACTTCTGTGCTTCCTGTTTTCTCACAACTCCTTTTCATCATCTTTCCATTCACATTCAGACTTTCAGCCTCCTCCTCTTCAGAGCGAAAGATCCCTGCTGTTTTGTCCAGTGTAACTCATATCTGTAAGCAATGGAGGAAACTGAAAGCTGGAGAAAGTATCATGTTTTTTTTCTAGGGGGTTTTGTTTGTTTTTACTTGACTAAACAGCATACCTTCCTCCTGGTATCCAATAAAGGAGAATTATAGGAGGCCTCCAAGATTTTAAATCATCCATTCTCTCTTTCAAGCTTCTTCCTCATTCTCACAATTTCATATACTATCCCTAGCATATATTCAAATGCCTCTCCTAAACCTCCTGATATCCCTGATATTGCCTGAACCCAATATCTTTTTTTTTTTACGTAGAAACGTACTTTCATCTCTGCAAAATATTCAGACAAAATAAGCTGCAGTGTTGTGCTGTTTAACCAAGCTGTTTTATCTCAAATTTTTCAGACACTCAGTGAATGTTTAGAATAACCACCCTGTTCTTAGTCAGTTTTAAGAGCAGAAAACCCTCCTGATCTAATGCAGGAAATCTAACACCAGTAATCTACTAACAATCCAGATAGCTGGTACAAGAAACTAAACAGAGCCAGTGTAATTTCAGACCAGGGTAAATGAAGGGCACAAATAAAAATAATTTCTAAAGCTGGAAAATTATGCAGCCTAGCAATAGCCTTCTTTATTCTTGCAGTGCATGATGACATTTGAGTGAGACTAAAAATACAATCACTCTTTGGGATTCCCAAATAGTGCGCCTTTTGGATCTACTAGTTATACACAGGCACAATTTTTTCCCATACCTTTCTTTATTAAAAAGAATAAAGCATTGTCTTATTTCCTCGTGCTGCTTTGATGAGGCTTACTTACCGCTTCAGAATTATCAATAAAAGGGTCTGTTTCATCATAACCATAACCTATATCAATTAGATCCTGCAGGCGATCCTTCCGATGTTTATGGGGCTTTCCACCCTGAAAACAAAACAAGCGTTAGATCATTTGGGAAACACAGAAACAACATACTAAAGTCTATAGAACATAAAACATTTGAGGGATGGTCATTCAGGGAATTATTAGTTTTGCTTTCATGAAGATGGTCTACATGACTTAATAAAAACTTGCACACAGGAATGAGTTCTGGTAAACGTGCCTCACCAGAATCATCCCTGAAAGGTATTCACTAGCCATCTGATTTCTGCATTACTGAAATTTTCCTAACATTTCCTATTTAGAGATGTTTCACTGTTCTATGTTTTTACAGCATAGTGATAGGACTGTTAGTGATAGAAGGGCTGGGATAATTTAGGAAGTATTAAGTTTTCAAGGATATTACAGAGTGGTTACAAAGGAAAATACTAATAGCCTAGCATTCAGTAAAGTGTTTCCCCACACAAAATAAAGTGCTTCTCTACACGAAAGTGAAGGCGGAGTCAAAAATAAAACAATATTGATCTGGTACTTGCAGATAAGGTGTCTATGAGTTTTCAAGAAATTACAGCAATCATATGACATAACTGAAGAAAAATGTGTTAAGATAAAACCCTGAAATGCAAGAGCCATCATCTCAGTTGATAGGACTGGACATGAAACGGTTACTTGAGTAACTCAAAGCCAGAAGGTGCATCACAGACTGTGGGCTCACTTGCCTCCAGGACACAATAAACTTCAATTTAACATGCAAGTACTTTTCTCATGTGAAAGTTTTATTGTTAATTCAAGTAAAAACTCACACCCAGCTCAAACATTCAGGGAATCTAAACTTAGTTATACAAATGGCAATCTACTTTTCTGACTCCCACATATTGTTAGAACTGTCAATGTTAAAGTCTCAAAAGATCAAATTCTCCAAAAGGCACCACCTTCACTAAAATGCTAACCAGTTATCTTCAATGAATTGAAAAAGACTGCTCCTGAAGCTTCTCTGCCTGTCCTCTACAGTTAAGCACATTTAAAATCTGAGTCTTTTCAGTTGTGCCATCCAAATATCATAACTCACTCGTTACTATGTGTATGCAGACACTGTTCAAACAAGGTTTCATCCTTGGTCTCATGAGAAGCCTAAGCATCTGAACACCTCCATTTTAGCAATATTTTGCAAGAATTCAAGTCTGTAACTAGGTAAAGCATGTGCTCTTGCAAGCAAACAGGAATCTCTTGGGTATAATTAAACAAATAAACACAATAGCCCTGGGAGGAGTGGGAGGGGAGAATCAAAACTAAGTGCCATTTTTAATTCAGGTTTCCAAATTGCATTTCAAGCCTCAGATTTCTAAGCTTAGTATTCCTAACTTCCTATAATCCCCCTACAGTCACTCATGCCACAGCTGAACGTCTGCGTGTTCCCAAAACATGCCATAGAAAAGAATGTGAATGAGAGCAGAAAAAAAAAAATCTTAGGAAAAATAAAGGTAGCACTTAAGGATTCTGTTTAACCCATGCAAATGCTTATGTAATTCTCATGATTCTAACTGAGGCACTAGCAGGTTGTCTGAAGAACGCCACGTAAACTATACTTTACTGATATCACCAATGTGTAATGCAATCCACCTCCATACCACATCTCTTGTTAAGACCAAGTAACCACCAATGTCCTTGTTTGCCAATCCAAAATCCTGTTGCAGCAACAGCTATCCAATTATTTCAGTGTATGGGCACTACAAAACATATTAAAAAGCTGTCAATACATTCTGACTGCCTGTTATTCATAAAAACATAGTGTGGGTATGGAAAAGAGTTAATAAAAAAGAAGTTCATAATAGCTGAACGAAGAAAAGCAGGATTAAAATAGTAACCTATATTCAGACATATGAAAATATCTGAACCATTTTATGTATAGGTAGAGAATTTTCTTCAGGCCTGGTTTGCTTATTTTTAAGGAAGAATTTTGACAGTCTGTGTGATCAAGATGTCAAACACAGCAGAACTATATCATCCAGTGCATCAGTGTTTACTACGCAGCAGTTCAGGGACGTTTTACCACTGAAGCTTTTCAAGTCTCTCAAAACAGTTCCTCCAACCTTGTCCCACAACATAAGCAGTCATGACATTAGAGCGAATCAAGATGTCTAGCTCCTGAGGCTGCAAACAGTACTCATGCAAGTTTTCAAAAAGCTCAGTATGACTTCTATAAATTAACTGTGGCATGTAACCTAAAGTCTAAACAATCTTTCCCCAACAGGACTAGAAGGTGGCAAATACAACACCAATTTTTGAGGAATCTCCCAAGGACAAAAATTAGTCTATAAACCAGTAAACCTGATCTCTACATTGGCCAAGTCAATAGAAGATATAAAGAACAAAGCCAGCAAGCACAAGAAATATACATTCCAGAGCAGGAAAGAATTTTGGTGGAAGAAAGCAGCACTTCAAACACTTTAAAAAAGGTCCAAATATCTGTAAAGTCAAGAAACTATCAAGTGATAAGAAGGAGGGTCCACCCAAATCAATGTCTAGGTTAAGGCTGAGTGAGAAAGGGTATGAATAAGTATTTCATTTTGGCAAAGAAAGTAATCAGTCAAGTCACCAAGGGATGTGCATTCATTCATCTTTAGAAGCAACAGAGAGGGCCATGAGTTGGAGAAATCATGGAATAGTTTGGGTGTGAGGTGTCAAAATTGCTGAGGAGAGTAAATATAAGAAGACAACTGAATAACCACAGAAAGACTGCGCAGTTGCTCTCAACTTACTATGATAAATCATCAGTTGAATTCAGTATCAATAAAAGCAAAGTAATTGACACAAAAGAAGTACAACCCAAACAAGAATAAACATGGTGTGCTCCCAATTTCTTATTCTGCTCAGGAAGCACTGAAGTTGTTACACACAGTTCAGTGACATTTGCTCAACAATCAACAGTGGTCAAAAAGAAAACTAAAAAACCAAAAAAAACCCCAAAACCTGGGACTTATTAAAAAAGGGACAGAAAAAAAAAAATCAGAAGTCATCATTATATCACCAATAAATCAGGGCATCCTACCATTAATATCCTTTAATTTAGAAACAGAAATTAGAACAAAAAAGGGAACAGTAAGCCAACAAGGATGTTTAAAGGTAGAAAACAGCACTTCTGCACAATAACAATGTTAAAGATACTTCAGCTGGGGAATGAAAGGACTGAATTTAGATGACAGCATCAGAATCACATGCAGCCTGTGGAAGAACAGGGAATATTTCACTGTTTCTAACAATACAGAAACTATGGAGCACCAAGCAAACTCATAATGCTTAAATATAAAGTATGCTTTCACACAACAATCATCATGGTAATCAGTGTCACAGAACACAAACTCAGTGAACTAAAAATGATCTGGCAAATTTAAGGCAAAAAGCTGTAAGAAAGTTAGTTAAACATGCAACCTTTGACTTTGGGAGAAATTGAGCCACAGATTGACAGACAGGCACAGTGAAGTAACATCAATTACTCTGTTAAGTGTAATAACACTAACTCTGTTACACTTTCAAGTATGAGATGCCACTAGTGTCTGAGGATTATTCTGCTATCCATTAGATAGACCTTTGTTTTGATCCAATAAAAATTCTTACCTTACAGAATCATAGAATAGTTAGGGTTGGAAAGGACCTTAAGATCATCCAGCTCCAATCCCTCTGCCATGGGGAGGGCCATGGGCAGGGACACCTCACATTAAACCATGCCACCCAAGGCTCTGTCCAACCTGGCCTTGAACATCGCCAGCAATGGAGCATTCACAACTTCCCTGGGCAACCCATTCCAGGGCCTCACCACCCTCACAGTAAAGAATTTCTTCCTCACATCCAATCTAAACTTCCCCTGTTAAAGTTTGAACCCATTACCCCTTGTCCTCTCACTACAGTCCCTAACGAAGGGTCCCTCCCCAGCATCCCTACAGGCCCCCTTCAGATACTGGAAGGCTGCTATGAGGTCCCCCCACAGTCTTCTCTTCTCCAGGCTGAACAGCCCCAACTTTCTCATCGTATCTTCATACTGGAGGTGCTCCAGTCCCCTGATCATCCTCGTGGCCCTCCTCTGCACTTGTTCCAACAGTTCCATGTCCTTTTTATGTTGAGGACACCAGAAACTGCACACAATACTCCAAGTGAGGTCTCACAAGAGCAGAGTAGAGGGGCAGGATCACCTCCCTCGACCTGCTGGTCACGCTCCTTTTGATGCAGCCCAGGATACGGTTGGCTTTCTGGGCTGCAAGCACACACTGGCAGCTCATGTTCATTTTCTCATCAACCAACACCCGCAAGTCCTTCATCCAAGATTCAACATACTGTTTTTACAACAGTGTTTGATTTTGTCTAGAAAGCAACAGTCATCAAAAGAACGAGAACTGGAAACATTCTGAACAGTTTTATGCTGGTGTTTAAAACATGTAGCAATGTGCAAAAAAGTTCTGAACAATCAAGTAAACAAATGGTACATTAAACTTATTGCATCTTACTTTATGAAAATATATTTATTCACAGGTTTTCTGAGTACCTGCAAGACATACCAAATACTGCACCGATTTGATTATGGGTACAGGAATTTACCTGAAAAGAAGGAAAAAAATCTTCAAAGAATACTGTTCTTCATGCACCAAATTTTTCAGAAGTACTGCCACATGTGCTGCGAGTTTTTTACTCCATTTTAAAACGGATATAGATAAGCAATACCTAATTAGTTTAAGGAGGATATAGTAATTCTTGCAAAGCTGATAAAAAACCCCCGCAAAAAAACCCAACTAAACAACAACCAAAAAAACAAAAAAAAAATCCAAAACAAACCCAAAAACCCTCTACTTCTCTTTCATACAACCAGTGATTATTTTCACACTAAAGCACTACTGAAGAGAGAGAAAGGGTATTTAATTTGTTCTAGTTTAAGCTAAGGTGCGAATGTCTCACCACAAGAATCAGATCGCTGGATGCTGTCAGAATATGAGCAATTGCACTGGGTCAGCATAACAAAGATGCAATTCCTCTGAGCATGGAAGGTAAATAGATTGATGGTTCTCTTATTTGAAAAGAAAAAGTGCAGGGAGTATCTAACACAAGAACTATTAATCATGCCACCCTCCATGCTTAGCGGCCCTAACATAAGTTGTTCTTTCTGCAGAAAACATTCCTCTTCCAGGAATTTTGTGGGGCTGAGGGGGGCATGGCAAAGAATGACAGTAGGTATGGCAGAGAATGAGAGAAAGCCAAGAAATCAGAAGTGCATATAGTAATCGAGATACAAGAGCACTGTGAACTTAAAACTCTAATAAGTTTGTTACCTATTGCTTTCTAATAGTTAAAAGTATCTATTTGCCCCTTTTATGACTATTGAGCATTTAAGTCTGTTTTTCCTAAGCACAACAATGCTTTGTCCATAAATGTACATGTTTAGCTTTGATGTATGCATAAATACATATGTAAAATTAAATTGCTTCCACTACCACTCCCTCCTGCTTATATTGCTTTACGCGCTGTACATTAACTTTAACCTGCTGTAGTTAAGCAACTTGTTTTAGGACATTATAAAACCTCTAACTTGTATTACGGAAACGAGTCTCCTAGAAAAGTACAGTTGAAACATTTTTCTCTCACATTCAAAAAACTAAGTTATCTTTCAAATGAAAACCAAAGAGTATTCTGGAACTGGCTTCTCAATTCACTGGGTATACTGGGTTCTACCAATCCCTCCAGAAGATTAAAATGATTCCTTTCTGTTTAAGGGTTTCTTTTGTTCTGTGTCACAGTAATTACTTCTACAGAATGCACAGACTGGGCACTCAGAGAAATCTACCTTTGCCAGGAAAAAAACAAAAACAAAACAAAACAAAACAAAAAACAAAAACAAAAACAAACAAAAAAAAACAACCCAAAAACACGACCACCAAAAAAACCCTTGAATAAATCAGACAAGAAAGATTTTAATATGTATATTAACAGCAAAAGATACAAATGACTGCTCTTGTTTCCCTTCTTTATTTTTGAGGTACTCTATCAGTAATCCAGAATATCAACATGCCTAAGCATGATGATGAGTTTTGATTGCCAGCTCAGAATTAATCACCTAACCCTACCCATACGAATTCTTAAAGACCTGTTTGGGTGTGGTTTCAGTCAACATTTTCTGATTTCTACCTTTGTTTATTACCGAAAGCCTCTTTATGTTACTACCTAGTGTTGCTCAAGTCATTCATGCTACACTTTCAGGAGTCAGCAGAGTATCTTTAGGCAGCTGGAAGCTACAAGATAAAGTCATCAAGCAATGACTTATTATTCAACAATAACTTCCTATGGAAGCATTCCAAACTAGTCAGAAATTCATCAAGATCCATCAGTATTCTGCCCAAACAGAAGAGCTGCTCAAGAGCGTATAACAGCATTACATAAAATTTCTTTCCTTCAGCACAGTATTTATCACTAATATCAACCTGCATCTATTACTCAGTTGTGCTTACATAGGAAGCTCTTCCAAGAATAGCTTCTCGAGCTATAACATCCTATAGACAAATCTATTTAGCAGACTTGCCTAATAAGCTTGTAGCAGGTTCAAGCTGCTTAAATGAAATATCGTCAGACTGTCAGCTCCAAAGTATAGAGAAGTTATTTGACACTACATTAGCAACCCTACTCAGAAAAAATTCCAAAAAAAGAAGAAAAAAAAAGTGTTAACATCTCTACAGCATCATAAGTTATCACTATTAAATATTTGCACATTTTAATTCAGATAAATAACTCACATATTTTGCCTCAAACTTCTTGGCTAGCATTTCTACTTCATGCCGCTCACGCTGTTCATCATTAAATGGATCTTCCAAGTGAATAGATTTCTTCTGAAAAAAAGCAGAAGTTAAATATCATTCCATAAGAAAAACTTTTAGTAGGGTTTTTATTAGAGGCATTTTATGTCAATAAAAAATGCCCTGATAACTAAAGAGCTGGATTTTATACTGAGTCCAGATACTTATCTTATTCTCTAAAAATCAGTTTGATCTATTCGGTTATAATTCAGTTACTTTGCTTCTCATGAGAACACAAACAGAAAAGTTAAGAGAAAGACGAGACATTTTCCCAAGCATTCTACTACAACCTCAATTTTAAGTGTAAGCATAAAAGAACTATGGCCATTTGATGTTTAAGAGAAAGAACTCTCTCTAAGTAGAACTATCTTTTGCTTCTGCTTTCACCGTTGCCTCTTACTGGTGCTGTGATCCTTCCAGATACAATACGCCAGATGTACCTGGTACGTTAATCAGCAAGGAAGCAGCCAGAAGACTATAAAATTCAGTAAGTTGCAACCATAATTAATTCCTTTAATTCTTGTACTGCTATTTTTTCTTCAGATAATTTCACTAATCATAGCACAAATTCTATTGACACTATGGCAGCTACGACAAGAGAGATTTAATATTCCAGCTGTACAAATAAGCAGGAAGTACATCCCCCCTCCCTTTTTTCTTTTGAGAAAGAGGTTTTCATTAGCATGAAGTCAATATACAGTAACCAAGGATATACATAGTGGTTTGGGGTTTTTTTAATAAATAA
Source organism: Amazona ochrocephala (assembly GCA_039720435.1). Classification (NCBI taxonomy): domain Eukaryota; kingdom Metazoa; phylum Chordata; class Aves; order Psittaciformes; family Psittacidae; genus Amazona; species Amazona ochrocephala. The sequence continues at coordinate 82,955,739 of CM077880.1, forward strand.
GGTATAGCAGAAAAACAGGCTGCTGTCTTCAATTTAAGAGTTCACATACCATATAGTAATTGCTCGAAAGGGAGCTGGGGGAGGTACTAAGATGCTAAAAGACAACAGAATGGAGTTACATTTTACACAACTTTATGGATGGCAACTACAATGCACATGGACCACTCATCAGTGAATAAACAAAGCTTTATGGCAGACTAAAAACAAAAAAGCAGCACCAAGTTCAGAAAAGCAAGATCCTTCTTCCACAGTATCAAAAGCCAATATATTGACTAAATGGTGACCAAATAATGGCAAACTAGCCCAACAGTATTGAGACAAATGTAATTAGGAAGGTAAACTAAGCAAAACTGAAAACACCACATAATTATCTTATATTTTCTAAATTAATAACTTAAAGAAAAAAATCAATAGGTTAATCCTGAAACATAAGTTGAAGTTACATACATATTTCCTGCAGGCATACTTAAATATAAAATACCACTCAACACATGCAGCACTGCTTTCTCTACCTTTACTTGGAAATACTACTAGGCAAATGTTTGATTTTGTTTAATTGTGAAATAAGACAAGGCTGAGGACAGGTAAAGCAAAATCTGGTACTTAAGTGTTAGTAAATTTGTCTCTCCACCAGATTCTCAAAGTCGTAGCTGACTACCACTTGGATTAATTAAGCACTACTGAAATCTCAAATTCAAGCAAGTTTTAGTTTTGACAGTTTCTGCAGGATGAATAACTCTGACTTTGCAGTAACTTTAAGACATTACTTCAGTGCCTTCATACCCTACTTGACAGAAGCCATCTTGGGTTTCTGGCTCACCCGCTTTAAGTTTTAGACACCAAGCTTCTATTGCACCAACACAAAGGGCAGCACACTTTCACTTTTGCCAGTTGTTAAAGAGACAAACTCTTCAACCACACCAACTTATTACTCACAGGCAAAAACTTTACACACGTAATTCCAACCAGATGAACTCTACCAACAACCCTATCAAAGGACAGTCTCTTGATCAAGGCAAAAAAGCAGGACAAAGACAGCATGAGATTCTAACAAACATTTTCACTTGCTTCTGATTCAGGCTAGGAACCCAAATTTGTAATTAAACAAAAAAGAAAAGAAGAAAAAAAAAGTTGCCCTCCTTCTGCCAAGTAAGTTTTGGGATTCTCTACCATTTAGTAAAAGACCTATTAAAGCCGTGTTTGAAGTTACTCCTGTGCACCAGCCTTTGCTTTTCCAGAACTGCCCGCCTATGGAAAAACTTTCTTGGTTGTTCCAATTCCAAGCAACACAAGATAAAAAGACATGTTCTCAATTTTGTAACATTGAACTTTAATGGGAATAGATATAAGCAAGTCAAGCAACTTCTCCAAGGGACAAGGAGCCTGCAATAGTGCTCTGAAAAGCCAATCAATCTACACCCTACAAAACCAGTCTGCACAGCTAAGTTTGTATGAACTGTTCATTTTAAACTGAATCATTACTAAAAACAGCAAAAAAAATTTGGAAATCTAACACTCCACTTAAAACCATAGTGTTAACTGCCCATTAGTTACTACCTAAGAGAAAAGAGCAAATCTACTTTCTAAGAGAAAGAGCACTTTGTAAAAGAAAGAGCAAATCTCACAGATTCTGCAGAGAAGTATAAAGGGCAGGCACTTCTTGGTCAAGCTTCATTTCAAACAAAGTAGTTTTCTCTGCTGCATTAACTGGTATAAATTACCATAGCTATCCTACTCCACAAGCAGGATCAGTTTTCCTTTCACAATTTTCTTCTATTTTAGGACTTTGAACAATTAACATACCAGGGTAGAAGACAGACTTCTGTCATGCTAAGACTCCTGCACTGCGCAGAGCAAATTCTCCTCTTGTATTTGCTCTAACTGTGAAGGAACCAGAATGCACTAATTTTATTTCTGGATAAAATGTGCTTCTGGATAAATGTCACTTTTCATGCTGATTAAGAGAAGATTTTAAGTCCTCCTTACCATATCAGAGTAGGTTTTCCAGCTTCTACCATATAGCAAGTAAAAACGTGAACTGACAGGCCAAGTACATGTCAGTTTTTCTACAAGAACACAAGTCCAGAATCTCTTTAAGAGGATCACAATTTATAACACTGTTTTACATAATCAACTGATTACTCCGCATAGCCCAGCAAGACAGACCATTACGATCTATTAATTTCAATTTGGCCTCTAGAGAAGGCTGAAAAACAGGCACAACTTCTTATAAAGCATTTCTACCACTGTTTCTACCTTAAAAGAAGTCTCCAATCCTACATATCTTCTGGTCCCAACTGTACCAAAAACCCCATAAATCAGTCCTTGCCCCTAGAAGACATGGAATTTACACCCAAAGCAACACTCAAAAGCCATTTTTTCCACCACTATGTGTGATTAACTAACTACCAATCTTCAAGACAAAAAAGAAAAGGGCAGTTACAGAACTGGGAACTGCCAAAAGGAAAAGTCAAACTCCACACACTGAACCACTTCTAAACACTAACACAATTTTTCATAAGCAAACTGCTTTCAAAGATGGCACTTGACAAGGCAGCATGCTTATGCCACACCAACTCAGAGGAGTCGTAAGTGGCACTGTTTGCCCACAATAGCTGTAGGCCAGGATGAACAGAAGGAACCTTCTAACTCTCATTAGATCTCAGAGGGATTAAAATCACAATCATCAACTTTTCCATTTTCCACATCTGAACACAATCCAGTGCATACACCCCTCCAACTACCAAACCAAAAGCAAGCAGGCTGCTACGTACAGTTAAATGGCATTACCACCGAGAAACACTTTGGTTTGGTAAATTAGAAGTTTCAGCCATTCTCAAGTTTGTGCTGGATGCAAAAATAGACTGGCGATATCAGTACTTGTATTTGAGGTTTGCTTTTATCACCAGAGCTATCAAAGCCTTCATAATAGTAGTTACTTCCTTGTCCCCTGAAACCTCCTCTGAAATCATGTACTGGAATTAAGAAGGACTACAACTATCTGAATCAAGTGCAACTTCACTGCTATTCTCAGCTCACTAAGAATGAGTGATTTAAGTGTGACCAGCTTAAGGACACACGTTTCTCTTTCCTACTTGAACTTGGGTCCTGTTGACTGGCTAATGCTGCTTACTTCTTGAAGTTATCTACACAAGATCTTCTTCTTAAAAACCGAAGTAGTTCGAGTACCAAATATTTTTGGTTGGGAGGAATAGTAAAAGTGAAAGTACTTTTTTTTCTTGAATGAAGTTCTTAAGAGTTACAGGTGAAGTTAGTTTCAACATTAACTCTCATTCACCACCACCACCCCTCCCAAAAAAACACCCTGCAGAAACTCATCTCCAAGTCTGCTAATGCTCACTTCATTGCTTCTCAGCGCTTATAGGAGAGCCGGGCTTATACCTCTCCATTTACCTGCACACAATCTATAGACAACCCGAAAAACAGACCGGCATGCCAAAAAGTTTCGCCCAGCTGCCGGAACAGGCTCCCAGAAAGGGAGGATGCAACACTAGCGCTCCTCGGTCAGGGAAGGGGAGGGGAAGAGAGCTGGGTAAAGCCGGGCACAAGGCACTAGCGCTCCCCCGCCCCTGCTCACAGCCAAGGCCAAGAGCCCTCGGCCAACTCTGGGACAAGTGTGAAGCCTCCCCTTCCACCCACGGGCACAGACACAGCCTCAGCACCACGAGCTCAGAACGACTGCAAGGCCGCCGGACTTCCCCCCAGGCCACCGCCCCGCCGGGTCGGGACCACCCCCGAGCAGCAAGGGACGACAGATAGCGTTATCGGCGAGGCCGGGGCCGTGGGCAGCCAGCCACCCGCCGGGAGGAGGAGGAAGCGCAGCGGGAGGGGAGGGGTAAAGGGAGGGAAATGGGAGGTCCCGTACCCGCGAGTCCCCGCACAGCAGCAGCTCCGGGTAGCTGAACTCCACGCAGCCCTCCTCGGTGGGGTCCTTCAGCACCACCTCCAGGCGGACCGTCTGGCGGAGCGGGAGCGCCTCCTGCGGCGGCGGCGGCTCCTGCCGGCTGCTCTGCCGCGGCGGCGGCGGCGGTAGCTGCGGCGGCGGCAGCGGCGGCGGCTCGGGCCGGGGGGGCTCCCGCTGCGGCTGCTGGTCGGCCCGGCCGGTCTCGCGGGGTGGCTCCAGGCGCGCAGCGCTCTCGCGGGGCGGCGGCAGCGGCTCCGGCCGGGAGAGCTCGTGTGGCGGCTCCAACAGCGGCGCCTCGCGGCCCGCCGCCGGCGGCGGCTCCGGCTCGCGGCCCGCCGGCTCCCGCTCCAGCGCCGGGCTCTCGCCCTCGCGGCGCCTCACCGGTGACAGACTAATGAACGGCACCCGGCGCGGCTCCGCCATCCTCCGCCACCCCCCCCCCCCCCCCCCGCCTGCCGTTCGCCGGCCCCCTCCTCACGCGTTCGGTGACACCGCTCTCCGCGCTCCCTCCCACCGGCCCCGGCTCCTCCTCCCTCTCCCCTCCCCCCGCCGCCGCCCGGTCGGAGCTACCCCCTACGTTCTCCTCGCCGCCTCCAACCCCGCCATCTTGGCACCCCCCCACATAAATAGAAGCAGGCCCGCAGGCCGCGCAGGCGCACTGGGAACGCCGACGCTACCGCGCCGCCCCGCGTCGCTGTTGTTATTGCTCAGCTTCCCCCCGACGTCAGCGCGGCCGCCGGCGCCCGCCCCCAGTTGCCTTGGCGATGTGCACGCTGCCTGCCGGCCGCGTCTTAAAGGGCCCGCGGCCAGCCGTGCCGCCTGCCGCCAACCCGCCCGCCCCGAGCCGCGCCGGGCGACCCCGCCCGCCGGCACGCCGTGGCGGGGCAATGGCGGACGCGCCGCCGCCGCTGCCTCTCCCCCCACCGTGCGCCTCGCGGCTGCCCGAGGGTGACCGTTGGCGCCAGGGGAGCGGCCTCGGCGGGGATCTCCCCCCACTTTGGGGCGGGAGGGGTGGAAGGGGCAGCCGCGGGCCGGGCCGCTTCATGGTGACGGGGCGGCGGGAGCACGCTGCGGGTATTGACAGGGCTGTGCAATGCTCGTCCTCTCAGGGCAGCGTGGGACGGCTGCCGGGGCCGCGGGCCTGCTCAGGGGAAGGTGCTCTGAAGCCTCTGGAATTGAGCAGCTATAGGTCAGCCACGACAGAAAAGCAGGCCTAAATGCTGAACAGGATGGAGAGTGGAGCTGCAGGGGGGACCAACCGTTTCCTGGCTGTGAGGGTGATGGTGTGAACGCATCTTGTCCCAGTGGTGTCAAGACACACTCTGAAGCACTGCTGGATCAGTTGGGAAGATGAAGGTTTGACAAAGTTGCCCCTCTGTGAAGTGTTGAGCCCAGCCAGCTCCTGCAGAGCAGCAGAGGCTGCTCTGGCCACCAGGCCATCTTCAGAGGTCACGTGTTGTGCAGCCATGCCTGTTCTGCAGGTTACTAGCTCTTGCAAAGAGAAGCTGTGGATTGGTGAGGAAGAGTTGTCCTCTAGGCTGGGGACAACGCAAGAAAGGCAGGGTATGAGCAGCAGGAGCTGCCTGCAAACAGTGTAAGTGTTGCAGTCTGTCACCACCTACTTTGACAGGCTGATGGCTGGTGCTTCCAGATGGAGGTATTCCACCAAGGCACTGCTAAGTTTCAGGAAGCTATGAACATCCTCATGTGCATTGCATTCTCGGGCTTCGTTGGAGCAGAGAGAAAGATGTTATTTCTTGTCCTTTTTTAGCCTCAGAAGTACTACATAGGAGGGTTGTTCTCGTTCTCAAAATATACTCCTGCAGCCCAAATGTAATTTACATATGTATATTATTTGGGATAATTATAGCAGGCTATTCTGTACAGCACATCACTGCACTTCCCAAACTGCATTCATTACAGAGCTTGATGTTCCCTTCTCGTTGCATATGAAGTCTCTTGACTTGACTCCTTACTTTCATGTAGACTCCAGAGAAGATCCATGACACTAGAACTGTGTTATTGAAAGTTATGATTTTGCTAACAGGGAATGGAGGACATTCCAGAATACTGCTTACAGCAGGAAGTCAGTGGAATGACTGACTGATCTGAGAATCATACGCTGTCTCTTTCTGAAGCTGGAAAAGCTTTGTTGAGCTTTATAGTCAAAGGGACTTGTTTTATCTTAAAACCCTGCATGTTCTATTATGACTAGCAAGCTTGGCAGAGGTATTCCTCAAATGTACTTTTACTTTCTATGTCATAATAAAATTATTTGGAAATCCCACTTGTTCTCCTGGCGAGAATTTCAGACAGCTATCTGATGATGCACTTAACAGGCAATGTGTTTCTGTATTCAAACTGAGTATTGCTAAGCTACAGACCTGCAGACCCTGCCAGGAAGATACCAATTCTCATCAAAGTTTCTGTATAGTCTATGTCATTAAACCCTGTGGCAGTAGAAAGAGGCTTTTCCTCAGCAAAAGAGCAATTTATTGCTCAGTGGTCAAAAGTCTTGTGTGGAAGTCACAGGCTCTTCTGCAGCTCTGCTAAATGCTTGTTTTCAATTACCAGGTGGGAGTCTAGGCACTGAAATAAGTGCAACAATTTTTTGTTTCTGCAGATAATACTTGGACATATCCATGGAAAGGGATGAAAATAAGCTGTGCATTTTAAGTATCCAACTTAAAACTCCTGTCTTTCAGTCCCCTAAGATATGTATTCAGAAGTAACGAATGTAGAACAGGTTACTGAAAATCAGGATTTTTGAAAATTAAGGAAATTAGGATTGCAAGTGTCTGAATTCAGTACTTTAAGTTATCTTGGTTGTAGTGTAGATACACCTGGAAGCACATTCCGGTCAGATTTCTAACACACCTTTTAAGTAAGAAAAAAATAAGCTGGATAGGAATAACTCAGCTGACTTATGATAGGGCTACAGAGAAAACCAGAAGTAGCTCTTGGAAACAGTTTCAGGTGGCCATTTGTTCTAAATTATGAGATTGCAGACTTTGAAAGTAGAAGCAGCCTTTCGTATCTAAGGTTCTGTAAATATTTACTGGTTTGTTTATATACCCCCTCTACCTCTCTTCTGGGAGGTTAGTTAGGCAAATAAACCCTCACATTTATGCTATCTGTCTAACCTCTGAGCATTTTGGAGCACACCTTTTTTTTTTTATGAGGCTCAACATTTGTTTTTGCAACTAGGAGAACAGCAGTTGTGGATCTTTGAATCTGAAGTGAAGTTACCAAAGACGGTTTGCTCTGGATCTGAGTAGCTGAATGAAATCAGAAAGAAACTTGGCAGCAGATCCAAGCACAGCAGTTACTGGGATATATTATCGTTACATTTGGTCCAGCGTACTCAAAGCACTCAGGAAAGACTTCCAAGACGCAAGCCAAATCCACTAGATCTTCAGTTCTCCAGGAATTTAGTTTTGAATATGCCAGAAGAGTTTCAGGCTTGTGCTCTGTCAAACAGTTTCAAGAGGAGCTAGGTTTGTATCTTTTCCATTTTTTTTCTGTTCTGCTGCCTGTTATGTTCTTTGGTGTTAAGCTTTGTCTCAGGTGTTGTTTGTGTATAATATCGTGTGCTGCGCTTGTCAGTGGAGCATAAAATAATAATAATAGAAAAAATAAAATGTATGTTTTGTCAGGTATTTTGCTTTTTTCTGAGGACACGACAGTGCTAAAATAGTCCAACTAAAGTACAGATTCCTTCTTTGTGTATGTTACCTTGACGGACACTTAATACCAAAAATGCCCTTGAAAGAGGCACATCAAGAGTATAAAAAAAGCATGACAACTGCAGAAAGAGAGTAATTTTGAGGTGAATTTGCAGTTGCTTTTTATTTGATTGGTGAAAGCCAGTATGAGCAGATCATACAAAGGAGAAGCTCAAAACTACAGGTGCTGCAGCCACACCAGTGAGCGGCAGTTTCTTGACCTGACTTGGTTTCAAATTGTGAAAGTGACAGAGACAGCCCAGTAAACCACTGCAGGCCTCTACCCTGGTGCAGGTGGGATCCTCCTGCTCTGCTTCAGGATGGCTTCTCTGTCTGTGAGACACACCTCTAGCACTCTTCCTTTTGGGCTGTTAGTATTCAATGTGTTAAGAGTCAGAGCTGCACCCTGTTGTGTTACAGACCCGTGCTAGCTGCTCTCCTGGCCCCAGTGGAAGCTGTTCTGACTGTATGGCCTCCTTTGATCTGGACATCCCACAGCAGCAGGCCCAAGGTCCCACCAGAAGGCAGAGCTGTCCTTATGGTCAGTTGTGTCCATGTACAGAGAGCTTGCTTTCTGTTTCAAAGGCTGAATACTTCCATAAGCTGTGAGGCTATTGCCCTAGGATGGGAATGTGGGGGAAAACATGTTTTGTTTATGTCAATAGCTAGTTTTACCACTCAAGCTTAGGTGGCCAGGGATTGCAGTTTGTCTTCTGCTTTGCTTAAGGTGAACACTGGGACCTACTCTGGGATAGGAGCTATATTGGTAGCCAGGTCATGCCTGTGCCAGTCAGCCAGTCAGATCTCAAAAGCCTCTCAGAGATACTTCTAGCAGGTTTGGGTTGTTGGGATTTGTTTTTGTTTTGTGAGAATGTGCTCATTTTCCATGGGTTGGTTCCTCACTATATCATAGAATTGTAGAATGGTTCTGATTGGAAGGAACCTTAAAGATTGTCTAGTTTCAACCCCCTGCCATGGGCAGGGACACCTTCCAGTAGACCAGGTTGCTTGAAGCTTCATCGTGCCTGGGCTTGAACATTTTGGGGGTGGAGCATATACAGCTTGGGGAAACCTATTCCAGTGTCTCACCATCCTCACAGTGGAGAGCTTCTTCCTAATACCTCATCTAAATCTTCCCTCTTTCAGTTTAAAGCCATTCCCCCTTCTCCTATTACTACATTGCCCCAACCCAGGTGCAGGACCTTGCACTTCACCTTGTTGAACTTCATGAGGTTCACACTGGCCCGCCTCTCAGGTCTGTCCAGGCCCCTCTGGATGGCATCCCTTCCCTCCAGCATGTCAACTGCACCACACAGCTTGGTGTGGTGAGGACTTGCTGAGGGTGCACTCAATCCCACTGTAAATGTCTCTGACAAAGATGTTAAGCAGTGCTGGTCCCAGTGCCAACCCCTGAGGATCACCACTTGTCACTATCTCCATCCCATCAGGCAATTCTTTGAGTGCAACCATCCAGACAATTCCTTGTCCAGCGAGCAGTCCATAAATCAATTCCATGCCTTTAGAGTTCAGAGACAAGGATGCTGTGGGGGATAGTGTCAAATGCTTTGCACAAGTCCAGGTAGATGATGTCAGTCACTCTTCTCTTATCCACCAATGCTATAATCCTGACATAGAAGGCCACCAAATCTAACAGGCGTGATTTGCCCTTAGTGAAGCCATGGTGGCTGTTACCAATCACCTCCTTATCTTCCATGGGCCTTAGCATAGTTTCCAGGAGGATCTGCTCCATGATCTTGCTGGCACTGAGGTGAAACTGACTGGCCTCTAGTTCCCTGGGTATTCCTTTTTTCCTTTTTTTATGAACTGGGCTTATATTTCCCCTTTTCCGATCAGTGGGAACTGACTGGTGTATCCCTCTGGAATCTTGTCTTCTTGTGGTCCAACCAGGCATCATGTTGATCCTCAGTCCTTTCCCTGAAGCTGCTGCCACAGCAGCTGCGACTTTCATTGCTGTGTCAGATGACACAGCTCCAGGTAGGGTGGTGTTTGTGCAGCTTTTCTAGAACTGCTGCTGCACCACAAGAGTCCACTGCACCAACATCACGGATGGCATTGCTGGTTTTCTATCTAATGAGGCTCCCTGTATCCAAGTGTGCTTTTTTTTGACCTTATCTTCCCTCCTAGAGTTTTACTAAGTTTCTTCTTGCTAGATCAAGAATCAAGGAATAACACCCCCCACCTCTTTCCAAAGCCAAACACCAATGCCCTGCAAACCATTTTGAAAACTAATTTATTTTATCTGCAGGATTTCCCCCCCTCACCTTTATTTTATGTTCTTTTAATTAAAAATACTGCTTACTGCAGAATATACCTCCAGCTTTCTCTCCTCAGGCACATGTACTTAGAGCTATTACCAGCTGCTCTACCACAGCTTTAAAAAGTCTAAAGTACTCTATTCAGTGAACAGTGGTTTAGAAGGACTGTAGGCAGGTAGATAAATGCCAGATGTTGGGACTAGAAAGAGTGCATTAGCTTCAAGTAATTAGGATATGCTTTACCAAGGAAGTGATACTCATTTATCCCAATTTCAGGGCAGAGGAAATGTGACTGTTGACTTTATCCCATGTGTTTGTATATTGCTCCCTGTGAACTGGGCAAACCTTACTTCTTGGAAAATGAAAATTTGAGCCTATAAGACACTATAGTCCTTTCAAGAACTTCAAGAAAGGCTCTGAACAAACCTGTTCAAAAGTTCAAGGTTTCAATGACAATAGGAAGCTTTAAGAGCAACAACAATTTTTACTCAAAAGTTTGTTACTGCTGCTGCAACTGGAAGCACTTTTTACCTTTACAACTGGATTTAGATGCATCTTTTTTTCACTTGCGGAAATGAGGAATAGCCTGCCAATACCGTGCTGTGTGACAGGACAGCATAAATGGCACTACTAGGTATGTGGCAAATAGCTGATAAAATCAGAATGTTGGCTTCTATCTCACATTAAAAATAAGCTAGAAACCAGGGCAAGCCTTCATGCTAGAAAAGTAAAGGGATTTACAGGAGTGTATGTCTCATGGCAGTGTGAGATCCGCAGTCAAAGGCAGGGGTCTTATCTATCATCTGTATTGTTCACGTGCAATTTCTCAATGAGAACTTCATACCTGACACAACTTCTATGTGACTGGTGATATTTATTCTCTGCAGAACATCGTAACATTCTTTAAGCTGATAGGTAGAGTTAGACTGTTAAACTTCAGAGGAGATTCTAAGCCTCAAGTATTTAATTTGCATGGAATAGCAGGTTAGGAAGAAATCGGGTTAGAGAAAATGGAAAGAACTGCATCTTGGCCAAGGAATAGGAACCTGCTCAAAGAAGCTGCTGTTGGGAATAGCTGTTGATCCTGGAGAGAAGGTGAGATACTAAAACATTAAACATCAGCTCTTAAGTGGGTGCATTTACCAAGCAGAATGGGGCTAATTTGTTCCCTCAGATAACCATACTAAAGTCACTTGTAACTAACAAGAACACTTTTATAGTTACAGCTTATTTTTTACTTAATCGTTAATAATTGTTTCTGCTTCCAGTGTCTAGATTTCTTGCTGGGGCAAACACACAACTTTCATCTTTAGGGTTTCCTAATGTTAAGGGTAAACTCAGTTGAGGCTGACAAATAACTTATAAACTTCTCCAGTAGTAATAATTTTAGGTGAAGCAGTGTGGACTCCGTGTCTTAACTGAAATTAATTTGGGAATATGAGCATCTGAGAGCTTTTCTCTGCCAAGCAGTGAAGATTAGTTTGAGGCCTAAAATCACTAAGGAATTCCTCCTTGCCCGTTTACCATTTACTTTTCTAAGAAGGAAGAAGAAATAGAGGAAAACAAAAAATCAGCACCTTCTAAGTGGTCACAAGAAAATTTAAACCACTTAATGAGCAAAGGTAAAAGAACCCTTTAGCCAAAATCCTGGAATTTTGTTGTAGATACAAAGAATAGCAAGAAGGGTTACAGCAGAAATAAACACAGAAGAGATTTTATAGAGGAGCGCGGGTAATAAGAAACCAAACCATCCAAACAAAACTCCTTTTCATTAAAAATACAAATGTATATAAAGGGACCAGAATTCATCAACCGGTGAAGAAATTTAAACAGAGGCGCATCTGCCTGTCACTTATTGATTGTGACTAACAATGTCACTTAAACCATAGTAAACTGCATTTAAAATTGAAGAGGAGCTGCTTTAGGAAAGAATAGGTTTCCTTAATGGTAGCTCTTTTATGATTCACACCTGCTCATTTGACAGTGCAGAAAACCATAGATATTTACAGAGATTGAGAGGGATTATGTGCTCTGGGGAGTTGTCCCTCACTATTTTCCTCATTTGCACCATTTCTTTATAGATGCTTGCAGCATGGGATGCTTATCTCCCCTGAAAAGCCTGTTCCATCAGGCTAGCACCCCTGGAGGCAGCCGAAGATTCCCAGCCTGTCTGAAACTTTGGAGTCAGGTTATTATCTTATCTCTGTACAGTTGTCTGCTGGGTTTATTCTTCCAATAGTAATTAAAAGCACACACGAATATGAGTCACAATTTCAAGTAGCTACCCCACCCACCTGTAGCACGAATGAGAAGGACTGGCCTTGTAGGGAAGTCTCAGCTTGAATGGCAGTTTCTACCCTAAAAGCAGTAGTAATGCTGTTTAATGAGGTAAAAGGGTCTGCAAGTAATTTTCTGCAATACAAAAGCTGACGTGCCATAGATTTGCTCTTGCTGGGGCTTTCTTTTGTGAGCGCTGACCTAGGACAAGACAAACACTTTCTCAGTGCCCATGAAAACAGAGCCAGTCAGGCTGCAGGCCAGACAGGCCAGACTGGCTTTGGTCACTCACCAGTGTAATGGGGAATCACGTGTAACGCATGTAGATTGCAAAGCAACCTCCTAGGAATCATGAAGACTTACACCGTAATATTTGGCAGTGAGATTGGGGACATTTGCTTGTTTTAATTTTTCTCTAGTTCCTCCTCTGACTTCCAGACTGATTTTACAAAAAATCCAATTTCCTGACCACTTCCCCCCCCCCCAGCTTCTCAGCACTTTGGAAACTGCTTTTACACATATAGTTCACATCTAAATAAGTGCACATTATCACAGACAGCTGAGACTGATTGCATAAACAAATTACCACATTTTTAACATTTATACAAGCTTATGATCAGAACAGTCAGAAGCATACTTTGCATGTACACTTCAGCATTTTCATACTGCCATGGTTGTATTTCCAAGCCAAATTGCCTTCAAAAAGCAAAGCACATATTCATCACCAAGAATTAACTACATACTGAGCTTGCAGATTCAACACAAAGCTGCTTTTGAGTTGTCACAGCATTAAAAATAGCATCTGAAAAATTACTTATGAAAAATTACTTTCCATACATGAATAATTTAGATGGACGAATAAAATATTATTAAACTCTGTTTTCTTACCGTCCCAAGTTGTATTTTGAGAAGACTTACGAAATCTAAACATTTTTGAGCATATTAAAGCAAGCGTGTAATAGCAGCAATAGCAGTGGTGATTTTAAGAATAGAGGGGATGCTACGTATCAGAAATGCTTGTGTGAAAACAAGCTACATTTTCTATACATTTTCTGTGCATTTCATATGTAATTTTTCTGGCCTTAAAGGAATTCCTCCTTACATTGGTAAGTAATAGTACAGTCATATTTAACTGAGTACTTATCCAAGAACTTCCTCACCATTTTAAGAGATTGAGTTCTTACTGTCGTGCTGATTTCCAGTCCTCCATAGGACTTAGCATATTTTACAGATCTGAACGAATCTTGCCTTAAATGCCAGTGAAATGAAGCGAGGCAAGTAATGCTCAGAGGTGGGGTGAGGGGAGGAAGAGATATGTGGAAAGCAGCAGTACTTTGGCAGTACTTTGTGGTAGTCCTGCAAGGCCAGTCGCCTTAGTGGGTAGGTGGGAAGGGAAAACACTTGGTTAGGAAGGAGAACACACAGAAATGAAAAGCAGACAGTGATAAAACCTGTTTGGGAATAACTAGGTAAACCAAGTGGAAAGTCTTGTAAAGCTTGCCTCAGAAATTATTTTGCTATGACCTAAAAATAGCTTTTCTGCCTTTAAATGGTGGGAAAACCACTGATGTTTTATATAAATAAATAACTTTCAAGTTTGCTCAGTGATGACTAAGTTCATCACATGTGGCATCATGAAGAAGTTAGGCAAAAGTAAGATTGAACTTGTAGAATACCAATATTATAATCATCATCATTATTGGGAATATACCAGGCACTCCAAGACCTGGTTTATTATTTGATTTTTTTAAATTAATTTTTTTTTTAAGTGTTCTTAAACACAACTATTGGACATGGACTCCAAAGATACATTTACTTCATGTGAATTAATTCACCAGCTCTGCAAAGTTAGACACTGTGTTTTGTCACATAATGGCTGCCCATATAATGGCCTCACCCTCTGATGTGAGGCAAGAAAAAGATTACTGGTAGCTTCAGAGTAGATAGGCATAATGATCCCGTCATGCTTAAGAAGGGCAAAATCATCAAAGAAAATTACAGCTGCTACAATATAACTTAGATTTGAAGCACGGTTCTTTTCTAGGTGACATAAACCATCTCAATATTACTTTATGTATTCTTAAAATATGTTATTGTATATTATTTAATTCTGCATTGTTGTGTTTTTTCTGACCACATGGAAATTGCATACAGTGATCAAGGAACAGATGGCGGAATCTCAGGCTCATCACTCATCTAAGAGCTGGCTTAAAGTGCGGTGTGAGGAGTCCAAAAAAAGCAACGCAGTTCTTAGGTCCACGAAAGTGCAATTCAGAGACAACAGCATAGGTAGTATCCTACTTTTCAGTTAGATTTGGCTGTATCTGGGAACTGCTACAAACTATCTCATAGCATATTTTCTGTCAAAATAACTTAAATCGCAGGTTCTTGAAGATCTTGTAAAAACGTTTTAAAGACCATTATTCATTACACTGCATTAATTATATTAAATTCTCTCAAAGAATTACTAAGAATAGTATGTGGAGCCATTAAGCACAATAAATATGTAAGTATGAACTGAAGTTTCTTTTTTATTTGAAGAATACACAGTGTCTTCTCAAAAGCCACAGCTCTTACTAGACTTTTATCTTAAAATCTATACATAGATGCTAGTGTAGTTCATCAATTAAGGAAGACTTATAAGGAATTTAGAAACTGTCCCTTGCCTAGAGATGTGAAATTTCCTGCTTTATTTGTTCCAAATGAAAGTTTAAACTCTACAAAGTCAAAAGTAAGCTTTTGGTTTGTGGCTTCTAAATGTGATTACAGGGCAAAAAAGGGTTGTTTCAAATTCTGCAAGCAGCCTTAAACAACTGGACTCCATCAATCTTTCTGTGATGCTGTAAGGTTTATCTAATAAAGAATGAATGGGAAGTATTAGCTCCTGTGACATGGATCTTTTGTTAGGTTTAGCTCAATACAATACTGTAGTTATACAAATGTAATTACATACATTTCTGATGTCATATACCTAATTTTAAAAAATAGTGTAATACAGTATCTGTAAAGTACATGTGAATCAAGTTGAGAATGACAAATGATGAGAAGTAGCCATTAGTCATCATTAGAATGTTCTGGGGGTTTACTTTAGTAGGGTCCTGGAAGGATGGAGGATCCAACATACCCCTTGATGATCCAGATATAGATGTAAACCAGCACTAATAAAAGACTGCAGAGAAACAGACTAGTATGGTGATAATAAGACAGTCACTCAGAGTGATCTGCATAAGGTGAAAAACTGACCCCGTTCAAACAAAGTCTGTATTTTAGAGCTAAAGGTAGGCTGTCTCTTCTGAAGGGCAGACTGTATCCTGGAAAATACCAGCTCTGGAAAAAACCAAGATGCCATGTCACAGTCAAGAAGCAATTTAATGCAAACTCCTCCTGTGATGACAAAAAGGATGAATGCAGTCTTTGAGTACACATGTAGGAGAACAGCAAGCAGCAGTATGGAAGAGCATATTCCAACATTACACATGGTGATAAATATGCCTAGTGCTACACGGCCATGTTTTTCTGTTGACAAACTGATTGCCAGTTTTCCACCCTGGAAAATATCCTTACAAGGGATGCTGTCTTCCATACAGACTGAGGTGACTTGCTTGTAGTTTATATGTACCAAAAGATAAAAAAAACCCCAACAAACCCAAACCACCAAAACCCCAAATCGAATCAGACAATGCTGGGCTTTAATGACTAACAGCAAAGATGGATGTTGGAAGAATCAAATATTATAAGACAAGGCCAAACAAGCTGAATTTAGAATTAAGAGCAAAGACAATTTAATAATTTGAACAAATTGCAAAGTAATTTGATTTTTTTGACAGATTTTCTCACTAGCCACCTTCAGGTTTTCTGGCAAGTAATTTTATGGAAAGGCAAGAGAGTTATTGGACTCAAAGATTAGCCAATGAAATCTACCATCTTGCACTACGTAAGGTCAGGTCAGATTATCCAGTAGCTGATTAAGAACCTGATTTTAGTGGTTATTGGTGACACTTTCATGCAATTATGTACTTAATTAGTGATCATATAAATAGATTAAATGGGGAGAGGGAAGTCTGGAAATGAAACTCAAGGATGACTGGAAATTACTTCTGGAGATAACACAGGGAAAATTTAGTGAAAGAGTAAACCAATGGGCAAACCTCTGATGCGTTCCTTAGTGTGTGTATAGCTCCCATGTAGTGAAGCTACATGTAGCAACAGCTATACATGTAATTATCTAATTTGTGTCTTGCTAGCTAATGGCTAAGTTCCTTATTCAACCTTAGACAATTTTCATATGAAGATCAATGACCAATCTTCCAGCTGAGAGAACAACATAAATGTAAATGCCTGCTGCAGTCCACAGAGCTGGAACGTGACATGACTTTTCCTTCACAATGAAATTGCCACCTCCAGCTTGAGTACATTACTTGGCTCCACCTGTTGCTGGTCTTAGAATTTATATGCTGGATTCCAGAATTCATCCAAGATGCTATATTGGATCAGTTCAGATACTGGCCAAAGCAGATGTCATCCTGGAACTCACTTGCAGCAACAGACAGGATAAATGTCCTCTCCTGCAGAGTAATTCACTTAGATGTTATTGGCATAAATGTTCTTCAGGTATTACTGAGTTTAATTAAAGGTCATCTTCCTTATCTGTCAGGAATGGGTCAGCACCCAACTAAAAGCAGTTGCACACTGTTTGGGCTTCAGCTTTCTCTGCCAGCCGCTATCAATGATTTGACTGCTAGCACAGTACCTCAGTTGCTTACTTGGAATGTAAGAAATAACTGTATTTCCCATACTCTGCCTTGAAATTCTAATGATGCAGCAATTTCTTTCTGCCCTAGTCTCTCTTCTCCTACATTATGTGAAATGCTGTTTCAATTTCTTATTCACTTATTCCTGACCCAATAAATTCATCTGTTTCCCTGACTCTGCACATGCATTCCTCACTGCCTGCTTGTTCTGTATAGCTCACTTTCGTGGTTGTTTTTCCTCCACATCTACCTTCACTCCTAGCTGCTCTATTTAGAGTACCTTGACTCCTTAAATTTCCACACTTCAGGGAAATATGCAAAAGGACAGTGATAACATTTTGTTAACTCTGCCTCAGAAACAGCTTTAGAAATTCTTGATTAACTTCCCTTTCTGTATCAGCTAAGGCAACTCCAATTCACACCCCTGTTCTTTGAACGTGATCTCAGATTAAACAATGGAGGATGTTCTTAGAACACATTTCTAAGGTAAAATAAGCACCAATATTTCAGCATTTTCCTTGTTGTGCATTTTAATAGTACCTACATAGCTGTTCCATTACCACGATCCTAAATATGTAATATATCTTTTATTTCATCACTGCTGAAGGCAAAGCCCTGCAGTCCCCTGTTCTTTATGTCTTAAATGACAAAAGCTTTATTACCAGTCAATAGAAGGTACTGTGCTAACCCCCACATTATTTAGCATATCAAATAGGATTTTGCGACTCTAGTGAATAAAGGTGAGGTTTTTAAAAACTTTTCCATTGGTCAGGGGGAGGGAATTTCAAATTAGTCCCCAGGCCCTTATGCTGCAACGCCACCACACTTATTTCAGAAGATTCAACCAACACGTAAAATGGTCTGCAATAGACTTGGATGCTCTTCAGCTCTTCTGCAGGTTAAGCTTCAATAAAGGGAGTAATTACATCCATTTAACATCTGCTACAAAGCCACCAACATGATTTTTTGAAGCTTTGTACCAAGACTTGTAAATGTATTCCTGATCAGTTTCCAAGTTAATTAAACTGGGAGGGAAAAGAAAAATGCCTTTTACAAGTGAAACATGTTTTATAACTGCTTTTGTTTTATAACTGCTTTCAGTGAAAATACTGCTGCTTTCACACCTCTTTTGAATGAGTGCAACGTGTCCCCTGCCCATGCTGAAAGGCTCTATTATTGTTAGTATGATGGATCAGATTTCCAGATATAAATGCAAGTAACCACAACTGTCAATGTACTTCTAGATACCTGAATGATGAGACCCACAGTTTTTGCTTAAAGCCAAAAAGAGCCAATGTTATATGGCGGAAATGTGTGTATGTTCCACATACACCCAGCCTCCTTATTTTCAGCAAACTACCATAACATCAGGATCAAGGCCACTGGCTTACCTTAGACAGATTAATGAACATGCATTTAATGACCAGTCACAAATCTACCCTCTTCCACAGCAAAATGAATATACTATTTCAACTTTTGCAGTATGAAGCAACATAGACCAACAAGGCATTCATATGTACATTCCATTCAGAGCTTTAATCAAAGCATAGACAGTAGAGAATACAGTATTATGAGCTTCCCCTAAAAAGATAAAAAATACTTTGTCAGTATTTTACAGATCTACAAAATGTAAATTTTCCTTTTAGAAACAATGTACACGTTTTACACTACAAAAAGTATAATGCATTTCTATGTTACAACTGATGCCTTCTTAGAATTATGTATTCCCTGAACTGTTCTCTTTAAAGAACAGGAGAGTATAATAAAGCCCAATAAATATATTGCTAATGAGGGTGGTAAATGCTGAAGAAAATTATTCAAAACATCCTGCTCTTTTATCCATCAGATTGCTAAACTAAATGGATCACTCACATGAATTATATTAACATGAATAAGTGTTTCGAGTGTCAAACCTCAAAGCAAAATTGAAGAATACAGTCAGCCAAACAAATGACAGTATTACTTATTGAGATTTATCCAGAAAAGGACAGTGCTCAGAATATGGTTTGTATTTTACTCCAGACAGGTAATATACATAAGTGTTTATGTATTATCTGATACCCAAGTACTTGCTTTTGGTAGTCACTGTCATCTTCTCTACATACACATTCCATCACTTGCTGAATAGATTAGTTTCAGTCATTCAACAAATGACTCTTCTCCAGAGGCCAGAAGGCTTGCTGGAAAAAAAGCCCACAAAGCAGTCCAGTAACTTGTGTGGAGAAATCTGAGGAGCACTTTGACTTGTGGACAGTTGGAATTACTACTAAAAACCTGAAAATTAGAATGAGGAATAGAGACTGATGCAACAGAAAAAGTGCCAGTAAAGGTTTAAAAACATACCACCAACCAACCAACCAAAAAACCCCAAAACCAAACTTGCTGCATGTTTTGCAATCACACTCCACTACACTGTTGCTCAGCTGGATCAATCTGTTTGATCATTTAAATTTCTGCAAAGAAGGAGATACCCAGCATGCACAGAAGAATCCAGGACCCACATCTTGAAGCCACACACACAGTAGTAACTGACCCAATTCATTCTGTGACACTGACTTAAACAGGGACTCTGTTCTCCTTGGCCCACTTTTTCATGATGCGGACAATGTATTCTACTTGAGAATTGCCAGTGCTCTTCAGAAGATGCAATACTTCCCGTAGAGTCTCTCTATAAAGGTGAAAAGCAAAGATTTAAATGAGGGCAAGACCCAGATTATACAATAAGCAACTACCCATATCCAAACTAGTTTGCAAGGCATGGTTCCTAGACAGAGGGGTCCATTCAGCCGCAGAGCAGTTAGAGGTAAAAATTCACAGTAAATGTGATCCCAGTGAACACAAAAACCCCACCTTGTATTCCACTACAATGAGAAATTTAAAGTAAGAAAGTCAGCAAAATATAATTAGTTTGGAGTTTAGTGTTTGCATATGTGTATATTCATATATAAATCTTTACTTTTGCAAAATAGCTCCCCAGAATAAAGCAAGTTTTTTTTGGTTTTGACTTTAATGCTGTTTGCTAGTCTTCAGTATGGAAACATCTAGCTTAATACTGCCAAAGCACCTTACACATTAATACAAATAACATGGAAATGAACATTACCAATACGATAAACCAGTATGAAGCTCCAGTTTACCAGCTAGTTTACTGCAAGAACTTGCATGCATACTGAAAAACAGGCAACCTGTGTGTATTTCACTGCATCTACTGCAGTAATTGCTAAAAGGACACTTGAAGGGTGCAGTAGTTAATGAGATTGCTCCAGCACTGAAGGGAATACAAGAAGGGTGTAGAAGCCAAGATATACACCTACCAGTCATGTATGAAACAGCAACTTCAGCCAGAGGAGAATGGCCATCTGGCATTACAGCAGAATATTCATGAGGGATCAGTTCTTAAATATAGCCCCACTACTCTGTCTTATTCTCCCATCCAGTGAAATGGGCCGAAAGCAAAATTATCAGTAACACAGGTAATTTCCCTTAAGCTTTCAAGTGAGTATGTTTATCTGACACGTACAGTGTCTTCAGAAAGCAAATTTTAGTGAAAACACAGTTGCATCTACTCACACTGTTTGGACAAATTGTGTCCTTCCAACAGCACTGGGTAAATGTTTTCTTAGTTCTGTTCTGTGAACCTTAAAATATCATAGGACGGTCTTCCATTCTTATGCCATTAACAATGAAATGAGGTGCTTTTCCCTCAGTTCATGAATACAGCACATTTATAACTTAACTCGTCCTAGTATTACAACTAACGTATTTTGGTTTCATGGCATTAACTGATGAGTTATTCTCCACTATATATTCCAGAGCTGTTGGTGTGGAAGACACACTTAAAATTGAACACTGCATATGGAACCACTGGCCAGAGTGTCTGTTTTCTGAAAGGTCAATAAAGAATTGGAAGAGGATACATACACCTAAAGCTAAGATTATGATTCTGGCTTACAGCTGACTGGAAATAAGAAAAAAGCAAAATAAATTCAGATACAACACAGAATACTCACTTCGCTTCTTGTCCAGCTAAGATCATTTGAAAGACACCCACACAAGCACCTCTCTTGCCTTCCCAGTATTCGGTATTGCTGTCCAGTCTCTCCAGAACATCAAATGCTTTGGCTGAATAGTAATACTGACGCAACTGCACAGAAGAGTGAAACATTATTCCTGACTATATGACCATCTTTTAGAAGGGGATTAAAAATTGGGAGTTCAGTTTTCTGAAATCAGCACTAAGTCACAGAAGCAATGCACACTTTGCTGATTTTCTGCAGGCATCAAGTGACACAGAACAGGCACATTTCAGTTCTATGTAGCGAAAGAAGTGATATTGTAACATTACTGGTCAACGTCTTTGAACATTATAGGCAAACTGCACTGTGAGCTTCATTAGTTGGCAGTGATCTGCACTGTTGTTTTGATCATATACAGATAACACTAGCTTACAGAACTTTTTTTATGAGGTGCCCTATCTGGCGTTGTACTGACTACACTGAAGTTCTTGATTAAGCATCAACTTCCAACTAGTGCAAACATTTCAAAACAGAACCACTTTTCCTCATGTAGGTCACAGAGGATGGTCACAGAGACCTCATGACGGTCACAGGGACATATTTGATGTCTTTTGGGTTTAATTTGGAACTAAATTTTTTTCTTCACTGTTACAGTACAGTACAAAGTAAGATTCAGTGACTCTGTAATCCAAAATTTTCCTAAGTGTAGGAAAATCTTTGTACCCTATCATTTCTTCCTTCAATTCTCTATTTGTAAATGGGAACAAGAAGCAAGTTGGTTGGCAACAGTCAGTGTGAAAGGAGTGACCACACTAACTGACTTTTTAATTCAGCATAACTTGTGGACCTTATGACTGTGAGTATCCTTAACTTGGGCAAGACTGAAGAACAACATTCTTTATGGCTAGCATCTTCCCATAACAGAGCACAGAAGGTAGGCTGAGCACAACCTTCCATCCTTTGGTGGCTGGAAGTCTGCATCTGCTGAGAAAAATGCAGGATGGGCTGTGGGAATTACTTTAGTCAGAGAAACACAGGTACTACAGGATGAATAGATGAACAGAAAATTCAATTTTCTTCAGATAAATGGTGATTTTAACCATAGGTGACTGACAAGCACTTAAATAGGTGGGAATAAAGATAGTGAGTATAAGCAGTATCAGATGTGTCATCTAAAAAGATAAAAAATTAACACTGATCTCTCCAAACTGGCATCTGACCTATATTAAGCAGATACTGGTTCAATGTCCTTCTATCTGACACAAAAGCAGGAAATGCTTTACTCCAAGTCATGTGCTGTTCCCTATATGGACAAGATGAGATCTTGCATGAAAAGCAGCAAGAAATTAGCCAGAAGCCTGCGTCCCAGCTATCAGCATAGCAATGGGGCATCAAGCTACAGCTAGTCTCAGGATGCTGTTGACCTAGCTCCATCCACATTCATTCAGCATTCTATTGAGTGAAGCCACTATAAGCTTTAAGGAAAAAATAACTGTCCAGGGAAAAAAACGCAGCATAAGGCTCCTTGCTGAATCTATGCTAGATTATTATTTTTTTTACTAAGAAGTTTCTTGTCATTTCTACCACTAATGGCAGCATAAAAAACTGTTATTGACAGCTCAAGCATGGAGTAAATTATCAATGTTTTATTCAGGGGGATGTCTATCAAGAAGGCCTGCAGGTTAAAATACCGACTAAACCTTGCCAACTCATCCACGTTATTGAACATCCCGCTGTTATAAAAGAAAGTTCGCTAGTGATGACAATGATGAAGAGTATCAAAAAAAAGGATTTTGGTACAATCACTGAATTAACATGCTATACACCAAGTTCTAAAGAGAAGACTCACTTTGTAACAGTCATTGGCAATGAGCTGCAATAGGCTAAATGAATCTCCTGACGTCTCCATCTTCAGATAGAGCTTCCAGGCCAACTGTGGTTTCTTATTCACAATATCTGCAATAACAACAAAAAGCTGGGATTGTGCAAAGAATATGCCCCACATAATACTCAGTGGCAGATGAAATAGATGTTCCAAAATTTCTTTACTTAATGTAAATGTATGCCTCGCCCTGTGACCATGGCTTTGGGAAGGGAAACTTGTCCTTATCTTCTGCCTTACTAGGAATAGCAGCAAATTCATCAGAGAATAGCAATGTAAAGAGGAATAATTATAGCATTTACATCTCGGATTGTATTTCTCTGATACATCAATAAGCACAACTCTCATGATTTAAGATGTGATTAAGGAATAGAATGGAAAGCATTAGAGAACTTATTTTATGCAGGACAATGAACTGTAGAAATCCATTTAGATGGTGAGATTTAGGATTATGTATTCTTACACATGGAAAAATTTTAATTGGCACCAAACCGAGGTCTTTAATACTTGATGCCCACCTCAATCTAAACATTCAATCCCCATGATTCATAACAAACCAAAAAGGGGTGTGTGTTTGTGAGTATGAAGCCCCTCCAAATGTAACCAAACCTGTCATTTTACACGTACTAGAAAAAATGTTTCCAAATTCCTGAGATTTTGTGCTGGTTTTAAATTTGTCTATATGACTAGAATTTTTCACTGGCCTTTAAATTTAAACACCACTGCTATACACAATAGAAATAGAAGAATCTGAATCTGCCGTCTCAGCTAGTAGAAATTCTACTAGGGCCTTTGAACACAAAAAGTGCTAATATTTGATTTTTCTGGAGATAAGAACCCATTCTGTTGATACTGAGGTTGATACTGGTAATTCCAGACTCATTCAAGTACTGAGAGAAAAGAAAATGAAATTAAGTAAGTATTCCTTTCTTTTTCAAGTCTTATCAGCAACTCAAAGAGTTGGTCACACATGTACCACTCATGCTCTTTCAAAAGAGGGTCAGTTTAGCTTATTGTATCTGTGACCACTGTTCTAATGCGTATGTTGCAGGTAGAATGGGTGGCAGTCATCAACAATAAACATGTATTACCAAATCACAGGATTTATAGACAATTTCAATTTAGAACACAGCAAGACATCAAATGAGGTTTTTCTCTCATCAGCTCCAGATACCATACACTGTGGCAAACAGCCAGGTCTTAATCTCCAAATACCAACCCAACTGCCTAGAGAAATTGAGTACTGTGCTAATTCACAGGTTTTTTACCTTCTCAAGATGAATTTGATATAAATAGTACAGTTACATCTTGCATCCAAAAAAGATGCATCTCTGGTACTTTTTGCCCTTTAGAAATATTTCAGCATTGAATTGTTTATGACTCAATACCTAATCATATTCTGACATGAATGTATTATGATCCTTTGTAATTTCTACAGCAGCCTTTATCCAGAAAGATCTAATAGTGATTTACGTACTTGCCACAAAAAGATAACCGTATTCATCACTGAGCAGTTGTTTCTGCAAAGAATTCTAGCAGCTAGAATACTAGCGCAGAATGAAAGAACAAATTTTAAGACAGACACCGAAGAATACAGCAGCTCTACTGAAACCAGCAGGAATTCAGATGGCAAAAGGCACACTCAAAAATAAAGAGTAACTCCTATGAAAGAGCTAGAAAATTTTTAATTGATAACATGGTATTAAATCTACTTAGATAGTAAGTAGAACCTTCAAAGAGTTCTGCATCCCCAGATGTGTCAAAGAACTACTATAGCACAGAATCACAGGAATGAACACTGTCTACTGAACAACCTATTCACTTTTCAATGGGAGTTCTCCCATCAAAAAAATTCACATAAAACATTCACATATAAAGCACTCAAAACCAATCAGGTACCACAGCTTAATGAAAAAGGAAATAAACTGGCATGTCCTAAGATGGAGTCATAAATAGGCACCCACGGGTGTGATGTGCCTGCCTGAGAGATCATGTTAGAGATGTTTATCGTATCTGCCATATGGCATAATGTCCCAAAACACGCGTATTTACATTCCAAGTACAACTACTGAAAATGGTTAGATAAGAGAACATTTTTGTATTGAGGCACTGTAAGGAAAACAAATTAACCTACAGAGTCTCAGTCTTGAATCATTAGACAAGCCCACTTCTACACTATTTTACATGTGGCACTATAGATGTATCTGCACAGAGGCACACTCTGCAATGTTTTAAAACCTGGCTCAAAACCCTAAAATATAATTTGCTATAGGATATTAAACATAGCAAAAGTTTTCTGGGTTCAAGGGAAGAATGGAAAAGTTTTTGGAAGAAAAAACATGCTGAGATTATAAAGGAAATCCCTCGGGCCCCGAAGTTTGGAGAGTATGAACAGTAATGCAGTAGGAAGAAAAATACTGCGTAAGTTTGCCTGATTCTTCTCTTCCGTAGACGAGTGACATTGGCTCCTTCTGTAGGTAGACAGACTGTTGGGACTGACTCAGTATGGATGCTTCTGTGTTTTAGTCTGAACATTTTAAAAGTTGCAACTCAGTCTTTTGAGACAGAAAATCTTCACTCAAGCAATTGAGTAGACAATTGAGAAGAAAGAGGGTCACTGGTTAGGACAAAGCTGCATTGACAGAGCTGTAACAGCACTGCAGTGAAGCAGTAATTGCTTACTAAAGCTAGATGCATGAAAGGTGCAATAACCACCCGCACTGTAACTAGTGCAATCAGCGTTTCACTTTCATAGTTCTGAATCCACCTACAACATTAAATTCAATTAGGAAAGCGGATTGCCAAGACTGATGCAATAGAGGAGGATCTGTATTCTGCAATGTTGAGAGTAAAGTGACTCACAGCAGCGAGCTAGCCAGCTAATGTAAACAAAATCACGCTTTATCTTCTCACTCTGGATCAAAAGGAACACCTGAAGGAAGAAGGAAAATAAAAGATTATACATGAACGTACTGTTAAACAAACAGAAGGCAGACCTGCCTCGTTTCGACATGCAGCTAAGGCTGAAGCCACATGAACAACTGCTTCAAGAGAAGAGATAGGGTATGCAAGTGCAGTGAGGGGGTATCTCATCCCCCTTTGTCGAGTAGGTGGAGGATTCAAACAGGGCCATGCTTATCAAGGGACTTCCGCAGCTTCGAAACAGCAAGCTGTGAGGAGGGTGTGGCCTACTCTGAACAAGTGCCAGTGGGTGGCCATGCAACACAAACAGCACAAAGGAACACTGGGCCTGTGGGAAAAGCTATTTGGAATGTGTTTGTTTAGAAAGCAGTGCAAGCAATTACATTAGCATCTTCTTGAAATACCAGAAGTTTCACATATATATGAGCCTTTCCTCCCCATACATGTCAGAGAGTATTCCAGGTCAGCAATAAGCCATTTCTAACCATTTTGGATTCAGCAAGGTTCTGAGCCAAAACATTTGTCTTTTGTAACTTACTCTACAAATACTGGTTTATTACATTCTACATCTAAAGGGATGTGTGTGGAAAAGATATACACTTAATAGTGTATTCTGGCTTTTCTCACAGAAAACAGCTATTTATGCCCCTCTGCAGGTGTATCTGTAGCTATACTAGGATGCTACTGGCAAAACTCTATATACCTTTATAGGAACAGATATATGTGCTGGAACAGGGAGTTCGACAAATTACTGACATTTTTATTGGTCAAACATTGCTGATCCCCTAATTTGGGCTGGGGGGGGGGGGGAAGAGGGGAGGTGGTGGTGAAAGGAGGGGAAGGGGTAGGAGGGAAGAAATAAAAAGAAAGCAGCATTGTCACTGTAAGTAGCACTTTATCATAGGTTTATTTCATTACTTCCAGGGAGTAAGCTTTTAAATAACTTAAGTGCTATATGTGGAGGTATTTTACAAGTTTATGAGACACCGGAGGAGGGTGATCTTTCTATGAGAGTGTCATCACAATCAAACAGCACACATTAGGCCAGACTAATCAATGTAATTACATAATTCTGTTTTTAAATGCATCAGCTATAAGCCCAAGTTTATATAGAATCATTTGTAAGAACATAAGAGGGAAAATGTGGATTAACAGCAGTTTACAGCTTTGTGTTTCTTTGTTGCCTGGCTGCAGCTAAAGCTTACTTTTACAGCATTATCATTTTCATGAAGTCTCAGGAATCACTGTAGCCTGGTAGCATAGTTTCGAAAGAGTCACCTACATTTGCATTAAGCTAACTAAATTTAAGGTAGGTGAATTGAAATATATATCCAATTTGCATGACGGTCTTGGATATTTTTCTTAAAGACAGATGCAATTTCAGGTTACGGAAATTAAGGGTGTGGGTGTGGGGATGGAGAAGGGGGAAGAGAAAAAGAAAAAACCAGGGGGCTCCATTGTTGAGAAACCTGAAGAAGTTAAAAAGTCAGAAAGACAGAAAAAACAAACAAAACAAACAAATAAAACCCCAACCCAAACCAAAACCCCCCTGCATGATTCACTTTTGACTACATGATTGTTTTGTTGGGATTTTTTTCTGGCTTGTCTTCTTTCTAGTCTTGCAAAAAATGTTGCTTCCATCTTCATAATAGCTATTTGCTTTTGCATATTTTAGTTGTAATTAAGTTTCTAGTGCACATAGACACAAAAAATGCTGTGTGTAGAAGTTAATCTCTTCCAGCTGCATCTGGATGCTGCTGAACAAGATAGTGAGCATTTCCTCATTTCCTCACACATCTCCCAGAGGGAGACATACATTTATTTATTTATTTAGACCCAATTTTCTAGGGACACCTAGAAGCTCCTAACTATTTGATGTCTTTTACTCAGCATGCCCCAGTCAGCCTGAACAATAAGACTGCCTGGGATCCCAGACAAAGCGTAGGAAATCTGATTAAGAGGGCATTCTTTGATCAATTAGAGATAGCTGCAAGCATACTTGCGATGCACCACAAGCAGCATGGCTTCCCATATAGCTCACATTACAAGATTAGCAAGATAATCTTTTCTGAATGGTGTTCCCTGAGAATTTCACTTCCTCTGAGAAGGGGAAGATGATATTCTACACAACCTGCTTGTTTTCAACCAACATGAAGATCTGGAGCGAAAAAATGAAGGAAAGAGGAAAGTATGTGGGAAATGTTTCCGCTGTTTCTTAAAGAAAGTAAATGCATACCTCTTCAGCCTCCTTAAAACAGCCTGTGGCAGCTTTGGCTTGGGCATAGTTGAAGTTAAAAATGTCATCATTGTAGAAGTAACTCTGAAAAATAAGCCGCACAGACAAAATCCAAATAAATAAGACAAAACCCCTCCTCCCATGGTATAACAACATTAAAAATACCCCTGCTCCCCATTCGGAGTTAGACTAGAACAAGACAATGGGAAGGAAAAAGAAAAACCCACGTTATGAACATGCGGCATTTATAAACAGTGGGTAGAAAATTATGGACTGGCTTTCCATCCTACATTTGTGACTACAAACACAGCTGGAACATTCCACACTATTAACCATGAGATGTCTGGGGAATGCTCCAAGATCAAAATTGCAGCGGCAGCTTTGTGGGTATAATTTTCACTTTAGGCGTGTGAAGACACGCTGTGCTGCCATGGTCTCTTTCACCTCCTAAGCACTTATTTCACCACTAGGGTGGTAAACAAGTAGTTGACTCCCTAATGGCTTAAGGAGATGAACAGTTTGTTTTTCCAAGACTTCTCAAGGTGCAACAAGAGATCCTGTGGATCTGGTTGTGTGATACATGCGCTAGTCTGACACACTGGATCCCATGATGGAGGTGGAACTGCAGTAGCAGCTGTAGGCAGACAGCACACCTGCCTGGTGTGTAATAGGTGTGATGGCACTTCTTTGAGCTCAGGCTTTACTTGCATGCATTCTATCCGATGTGCAACACCACATTTTTCTCTCCCATAATATTAGACTGGACAAACCTGGTTAACGACAAGTCAGGTTGATCTGCAGCTTTTCTGAAGAGCTGTATGCACCAAAACAGGAAATGTAACTCTATGTATAAGTTAGCCTGATATTTCAGTTTGGCCCAAATAGCTTAGATTTGATAGTGGTCGTATGTCCAGACTGCAGTATAACTCAGATGACCAAAAGCTGACTGTGTTCTATGTTCAGCACTGCCTTACACTGCTGCACCCAGTAGATCTGGTAGAGCTAAGTTAGAACACAATACCACAACTACAAGTGTAGATGGAATTGAGGATCCCTGCCGAGCAGAGGTGCAGTGCTTATGAAAGAGCATGGGAAAAAAGCAGGGTGGTTTATGCAGTATAATTGCTGTAACAAAGGCCTTCCTGGGTGCATAATAGCACAGTGTGTGGAAGAATTGTGGAATCAATTAGGTTGGAAAAAACCTTTAAGATCATCAGGCCAACTGCCAAGTCCTGGGATGGGCCCTAAATCATGTCACTAAGGGCCCTGTCTACAAGGTTTTTGAACACTTTCAGGGACAGTGATTCCATCACTTCCCTGAGCAGCCTGTTCTAATGCCAGATTATCCTTTTGGTGAAGAAATTTTTCCTAATATCCAATCTAAACTTGATTGGATATTAAACACAGATTGAGGTTATTTCCTCATGTCCTATCACTTGCTACTTGGGAGAAAAGACCAGTCACTTCTTTGCTCCATCCTCCTTGCAGGTAGTTGTAGAGAGCGATAAAGTCCCCCTCAGCCCTCTTTTCTACAGACTAAACAACCCCAGTTCCCTCAGCCATTCCTCATAAGACTTGTGCTCCAGGTCCTGCGCCAGCTTCACTGCCCTTCTCTGGACCCACTCCAGCAAGAAGAAATGTTTTTCCTTATATAGCATCTATAAAAGAAACAGAACTTGTGTAGGAAGATACAATTTTTGTTTTGTTCCCTCATTAAGAGTGAGGAGGAGGTAAAAGGCATAGTTGGGACTGTACAAAAGACATGGGAAGCAAGGGGTAAACCCCCTTCCCAGAGCTCTCCATCTTCTTTCATGATGTAGGGACACTTGAGGAACTTCTTCTGTTCCCTGTCACAGGCAGGTAACGAAGGGTATTGATCCCGTCCACCCACATACATCAAGTTAGTGCCTTGATAGGAGATAGGGGGGGAGAGGGAGCACCTTTTCTCAGATGTCTATATTAGGGTTCAAGTATAGCAAGCTATAGCAAATATAGCAAGCTATGTGAAAGCATGAGGATGAACCAGTCAGGTGAATCTTCAGTTCAGTTTGTGAAAACATTTCAGTACCCTTAGGGTGAACTAATGGGTTTCACCATATGAGAATTACAACATGTTACTGTATTCTTCCTCAATGATAGTTTCATGTGAATCAGCACAAGTCCCAGGTTAAGCAAAGCTGGCGAGCATAATGCTAGTTTTACTGCATGAATAGTTTCTTCTTTTACTGCATGAGTAGTTTCATGGGGGAATGGCTTTAAACTCAAAGAGAAGAGATTGAGATTAGATATTAGGAAAAATTCTTCACTATGGGAGTGGTAAGACACTGGCAGAGGTTGCTCAGGGAAGCTGTTGTTGCTCCATCCCTGGAAGTGTTCCAAGGCCAGGCTGGATGAGACCTTGAGCAACCTGGTCTAGTGGAAGATATCCCTGCCCATGGCAGAAGGGCTGGAACTAGATGATCTTTAAGGTCCCCTCCCACTCAACCCATTATATGATTCTATGATTCTGTTCAAACAGCCCCTATGTATTTTTTAATGAAAATGGAAAAGCAATTCTGTCAACAACGAAACTCAAAACCAATGTAATTTTATCCTAACCGCATAATTGCTAGAGACCACACCTGCTGCAAAACCCGAAGCCAACAGAAATGAACTAGTGCTGCTGATAGTGCAACACATTCACAGAAACTAGATGTTCCGTTTTGTTTTTTCAAACTACATTACATGTACTGCACTTCACTCTTTTGAGGTATTTTTAGTGGTCTTCAATTGTTTCATAAAACTAACTGTGCTCTGAGTGATGTCCATTTCAATGACATGCTCAGACACCCAGTTGCACAATGAAGCATTCGTTGTGGCTGGAACTCAGCTGAGCCTGAATTAGCTTGTCTTCTCAGTTGATCGTCAGTTATTGTGTCACCCTCAGGGCAGCAGGCAATACATTTATAATAAGGTATCCTTTGAGACATTCTCATGCCTACAGCAGTTTTAATCAATCATGAATGAAGGTGGTGTTTCCTGACAGAATATAATGCAAACAATCTTCACGAGTGCACAGCTCCACTTACAGAGATGCAGCGATTCTACTAAACTTCATTCCTGTGAATGAAGCACAACAGTCACTGAAAAGCCACCAAAACCTTGCCTATAACATGGTGCAGGAAGAACTGTTTGCATCCCTGTGACCTGAAGAGAAAGGGAATGACCTAAGTAAATCTAAGCAGTGGTTAGTCTCAGCTAAAAAATTGAGAATGATGAAATACTTCAAAATGATCATGCAATGAAAGTGGTAGTAGGCTGAAGACTTTTGTCCTGAGTCCTTGCTATTTATCAACTGCATTATGTCTCAAATTACCAGTACTTATGATTCCCTTCAAGAATTTAACAAATACATATTTTACTTCAGCTTAATCGCACTGCAACTTGCTAGATACAATCTATAAAACCATCCAAAATTGCAGTCTCAACCCTACCTTGAACTATGACAATGAGTGCCATAAACCAACTGTATTCTGAGAAGGACAAAATGCATTTTCTTGGAAAAGACACTGTGAGTTTGCTGTAATTCCAACAAGCTGTATCTTGTTTTCAGCCTCTCCTAATACAAATGGAAGTTTCAAATATACCTTGTTTATTCTAATCCTCATTTTGTGCAATTTTATTAACTTCCCTCTGTAGCAAATAACATCTATCTTCTAGATCTCTTTAGACAATATTTCGATTTCTAGCTATTCTCCAAATCACCTTACTTTCAGAATTTGAGGGGGGCTGTGGTCAGTATTTCAAATAAGAGTACACCACTGCGGAATGAAAGGCAACAATCTTTTTTTTTAAGCAGAATTTACTTAGCTTAATATTGTGTTTCACCCTTATAAATGCATTCACATTACAACAGTGAAAACCGAGGGAGTATAGATATAACATAGAATCATAGAATCATAGAATAGTTAGGGTTGGAAAGGACCTTAAGATCATCTAGTTCCAATCCCTCTGCCATGGGCAGGGACACCTCCCACTAAACCATGCCACCCAAGGCTCTGACCACCCCGGCCTTGAACACCGCCAGCAATGGAGCATTCACAACTCCCATGGGCAACCCATTCCAGGGCCTCACCACCCTTACAGTAAAGAATTTCTTCCTCATATCCAGTCTAAACTTTCTCTGTTCAAGTTTGAACCCATTACCCCTTGTCCTGTCACTACAGTCCCTAATGAAGAGTCCTTCCCCAGCATCCCTATAGGCCCCCTTCAGATACTGGAAGGCTGCTATGAGGTCTCCATGCAGCCTTCTCTTCTCCAGGCTGAATAGCCCCAACTTTCTCAGCCTATCTTCATACTGGAGGTGCTCCAGTTCCCTGATCATCCTCGTGGCCCTCCTCTGGACTTGTTCCAACAGTTCCATGTCCTTTTTATGTTGAGGACACCAGAACTGCACACAATACTCCAAGTGAGGTCTCACGAGAGCAGAGTAGAGGGGCAGGATCACCTCCCTCGACCTGCTGGTCACGCTCCTTTTGATGCAGCCCAGGATACGGTTGGCTTTCTGGGCTGCAAGTGCACGCTGCAGCCGGCTCATGTTCATTTTTTCATTGATCAACACCCCCAAGTCCTTCTCTGTGGGTCTGCTCTGAATCTCTTCCCTGCCCAACCTGTAGCTGTGCCTGGGATTGCTGCGACCCATGTGTAGGACCTTGCACTTGTCATGGTTAAACTTCATCAGGTTGGCATCAGCCCACCTCACAAGCGTGTCAAGGTCCCTCTGGATGGCATTCCTTCCCTCCAACGTATCAACCGAACCACAGAGCTTGGTTACTGATGCCAAGGTGTGTATATGTGGGCAAGTCCAGCTTGCAAGCTGAGATCCACATATGTATGTTATGTGTCACAGTAGTTCTGCATGCTTTCAGAACAGCTAAGTTTTTAAAACAAAACACCCAAACACAAGTAGTCAGATAACCCTTCCCCTCTCCTACGCGCACATAATAAAATTGTTTCTCCCAAATCTCACAAGGTTGAATGCTCCTTCTAGTGATAAATATAGCAGGACTGAAGGCTTGCATACATGTACCTGTCACTGTTTCTGCCTCTCTCCTGACAGTTTTTAAACATTAAATCTATTCCTCACCTATACTTCACTGCATAGGCTCTTCGAACATCTTACAAAATAATACCGAGTATTCTGTGCTCTTCTTTTTCCCTTCAGATTTGCTGTCCAACCTTACGATGACACTTTCCTTTATACCCTCACAGATGCAGAATTGTCTCACCTAATCCCCTCCCTGTAGCAATTCTCTTGCCTCGTGACTTTGACCTATCCTCTGCTCACTCCATTGCCTCTTAATTTCTGTTCCGTGTCTTGTTTGTTTATGGCTCTTTTCTTTACAAATACTAGCCTTACTTTCCAATATTAATGACAAATCCATTTGTTTCCCCAGATGATACTCTCTCTCTCATTTCTAAGCTTTTCCATGTACCTTGGAGGTGGTGAGTAATCACATTTAACTTTAAACTTTTCAGGTTAGAACTAGTTGTTTAAGAACTTTTTAAAGGAAATTGCAAGAGCAAGGCATTTCTATGGGGTGACTCATTGCATTCTAAGATAAGTGTAAGAAATACATAGGATGAATTCTCCTCTGGAAATTACCATCTGCCCCCCTTGGCTATAGCCTGAGACCAGATGATTGGTTATAACTTAGAAATCTGACTTTTAGATGGTTCGAGTCAGGCAAAACAAACCTCATTGTTAAGGTTTCAGCACTCCTTTCCTTCAATTACACTCACACTCCAATTTTGGGTGGTGATGGCGTGTGTCTTCATTCCGCTACAGTGGAGCCATTCCAGTGCCAACAGCCACTTGGGGTTTCTTCAGTGATGTCTTTCCAGATAGTTTAAAAACACTACACCTTAATTTTGCACCCACCAGATGCTTTTGCCACCATTACAAGCACATGTTTTTCTTTAGATCTCACCCACCTTAGAATGTTGTGATTTTGCTTATCATGTGTATCTCTTTAGTAATTTTCCTTTTAGATACTTGCTCCTCTTCCAACCAGAGTTCTTACACCTCTAGTTTCAAATAATTGGAACAAAACTCCAATTGTCTAACTCTATAATCATATTCCAGCCTCCCTCTCTTTCCGCACATCTGACTTATAGCTGGGTATCTGTAAGTTATACCCATTTTATCCATTGAATATTGGTAATCTGATAATGCTGTATTATGACAACCGCAAACACCTTCTCTTACTTTGAAAAATGCAACATTGCCTGAAGGGTACCACTCAGATTATTTCAGCAAAAATAATATTCTTAGCTTACTGCTTTGGTAATAATGCCCTATCTTACTGTTCAGTGGCTGCTTTCCCTATAAAATATAAGCATGACTACTTTCAGAGTCCTTCATGTCCTATATTCCTTACACACTCTTGTTCACTAAAATGACGTCCCCAATATGGCAATTGACAATAATCTCCATCACTTATTTGGTAAATCTTAAGAAAACATTTGTTTGTTTGGTTCGTTGGTTTTTCTCCATGCTGCTCACTCCATAAATACCCCCATTTTTTCATTGTCTTCCTATAATTAT
This sequence comes from Amazona ochrocephala, assembly GCA_039720435.1. Taxonomy (NCBI): domain Eukaryota; kingdom Metazoa; phylum Chordata; class Aves; order Psittaciformes; family Psittacidae; genus Amazona; species Amazona ochrocephala. The sequence continues at coordinate 82,990,335 of CM077880.1, forward strand.
CTTCCTCATCTTCTGTGATGCCACCAGAAAGCCTGGTAATGGTTAAATTGCAAGTATGAAGAGACCATCATGCTGCAAAATGCTATCTTAAAAACTGCTTCTTCACATTTTGAGCCTTTTGCTGTACCTGCCCACTTATAGCTCACTTGTTCCTGTGTTTTATTGTTGCTGTTGTGTTTCTGTATCCTTTTATGTTTACACAGTGTCTCATACAGTACAATCTAATTCCATTAGTATTCATTCCATGCATTAGAGTACTAAATAATAATACTAACCTTGACTGAGTTGAGGTAAATCAGGACATTACCAAACTGTCTAAGAAGAAAGAAGTAGGAGGACATGCACTGTCTTCCTGGAATGGTATCTAAAATTCAAAAGAGAAATGCAAATTTGTAGAACTTGAAAGTCACATGGTAATGGAAATCACTGCCAAGGTTGCTGGCAACTGTGAAGGCAGCTAACTTCTGAAAATAGCATAGCTTGCCTTTTCAGGCAAAGGACCATACTAGAGGTTAGAAAAACTATTAGTTCATCTTGTCAACTTTCTCTACAGCATGCAATAACTATTGCAAGACTGTATTCAACAGCAAATTCTACAGAGACAAACTGTTTAAGTAACAGGCCTTTTCCATGACACAATTTCCGCAGCATAATTTTACTGTGAGTTATTTTCACTCTTAGGACTCTTCGTACAAAGCCCGAGTTTGTTATTGTAACCTAGTTAGCCTTTTTTTTTTTTTCATATAATCATAGAATCAACTAGGTTGGAAAAGCCCATTAAGATCATCAAGTCCAGCCTTTAAAATTATGCTTTTCAGTTATCCTGGACAAAGAAGTTTGATATATTCTAGTTTTAGTTCCACTAAGAAAGCAAGCTTGATACGCTGAAAATATTTTCATTGAAAAAAACCCAACCAAACAAAAAACCACACAGGAAAAACACTGAGTGAAAAAATACAGTATGAAAATTAACTTCCATGCATTTGGGATTACCACATTGCTCACAAGTGGTGAAGCCATAAATAAATTAGGCGTCAGTACAAATAAGTGTCGGTAAACTTTGCTGCCACTATGTCATCGTAAACTTTTTGCCATCATACTACGCTGTCATCTACCCCGAAATTGCATGCTGTGTTACTCGAGAACTATTCTAAAACTTTTTTAGAGATTCTGAAGTAAGCTTACTAGGACTAATTTTAATCAGACTCAACCAGCAGAGATTGGTCAGAGATGCATGACAGAATTATAGAATGGTTAGGGTTGGAAAGGACCTTAAGATCATCCAGTTCCAACCCCCCTGCCATGGGCAGGGACACCTCGCACTACACCATGTCACCCAAGGCTCTGTCCAACTTGCCCTTGAACACTGCCAGGGATGAAGCGTTTTGGGCAACCTGTTCCAGCACCTCACCACCCTCACAGTAGACAACTTCTTCCTTATATCTAACCTGAGCTTCCCCTGTTTAAGTTTAAACCCATTACCCCTTGTCCTATTGCTACAGCCCCTGATAAAGAGTCCCTCTCCACCATCCTCATAGGCCTTCTTCAGATAATGGAAGGCTGCTATGAGGTCTCCACGTAGCTTCTCTTCTCCAGGCTGAACGGCCCCAACTTGCTTAGCCTGTCTTCATGCAGGAGGTGCTCGAGCCCCTTTATCATCCTTGTGGCCCTCCTCTGGACTTGCTCCAACAGTTCCATGTCCTTCTTATGTTGACGACACCAGAACTGCACACAGTACTCCAAGTGAGGTCTCACAAGAGCAGAGTAGAGGGGCAGGATCACCTCCTTTGACCTGCTGGTCACTCTCCTTTTCATGCAGCCCAGACATGGGTGGTTTCTGGGCTGCAAGTGCACACTGAAGCCAGCTCATGTTCATTTTTTCATTGACTGTCATGTCAATATCGGTCAAGTCCTTCTCTGCAGAGCTACTTTGGATCACTTCTCTGCCCAACCTGTAGCTGTGCCTGGGATTGCCCCAACCCAGGTGTAGGACCTTGCACTTCACTTTGTTGGATGAACCTAAGCAGCAGCTAGGAAGGCACAAATGCAAGTGATGTCCAACCACTACTACTTCATGATGTCAAATCATCATTATCCCAGTATACCACCATCCATGTATTTTTAGTGAAAGATCTCATTAAAAAACCATCAGAACATCTGTAAATCTCACACATCTCAGCAAAAACTACTGGCAAACCCCCTAGAATTTTATAGTTCTAGTTCATCCCATGTGACTCATGCAGGAAGAGGAAAAAGTTCACATTTTGAAAAATTTCTTCGGGTGACCTAAGAATACCTTGAAGAAAAGACTGCACAAAGTCCAGAAGAAGTGTTTCAGTCCTCCCACCCAACACCAGATATGCCTCACTTGGTCCTAGAAGAGGATCAGTGAAAATGAAAGGAGTGCTTTCCTCCATTATCCTTCCAGTGTTTTTAGGATAGTTTGTAAGACTGATGTTAAGCACCCAGAAACACTGCACTTAATGGAAATGTTGATGTTAATTTACTTTTACTAATGTTCCTCGTGCCCCATTTCATCCTTAACTTATCTCAGAAATCTGGTCTGTTTCATTTTCTACCCGGTTGAGACTCTGGGAGAAGAGCATGAGGATTAACTATAAAAATCTAGTTACAGCCTCCTTTGTAATGCCAGTTCTATTTCATGTCACTGGGATTAAGAATTTTTAATAAGCTTAAAAAAAAAACCCAAAGCAGTAAAACCAAGCCGCTGTTCTGGGTGTTATTCGTTGCTGCTAGAGGGCGAGTATAGACTCCTACACTGTGCTTCCTGATTTGAGGGATTTTGGGGTTGTTTTGTCTTTTTTTTTTGTTGTTGGGTGTCCCTCATCCTCCTGAAGTACATAACTTTCAACATGAGATGAAATGTGTACATGTACAAACACATTACACTGTATTCTTCCTAAACTCTTTGATGTTGCTTTTTTCTTAATGCAGTCATGGGATTTCTACAGTTAACAAGAGCAAGTCAGAAAGAAATCTGTAATGAAAAACTATTCCACATCTTCATTTTAGTCCATTAATTTTTTATAATCCACGTTAAAATCAGGAGCCCTGTAGACACAGTTGTGAGCAAAGGATTTCCTCACTTTAGTGAACACAATCTACTTTCGTAACAAAGCAGCTAAGTGACTTGATAAAGATCTTAAACAGACAATCTAGTGGTACAAGCTCCTTGCAAGGACTGGCCCAGTGGGAGGTGCTGAAGCATGACTTACATGCTTGAATAGCAGAAGCAGGGCTGGCTATTTAGCAAAACCCCAAGTACACAAACAGCAAGAATTCTATTCTTGATTCTAAATCCAGCAAAACAAATGCAGAACAAAAATGACCACAAATATACAACATAGTGGCTAACATGCAAAGTTACATAAAAACATAAAAATTATCCTATTGGAGCCAAAGTCTATCTGGTTCAGAAGCTTGCTGAATAAGAATATAGGTATCGAAAGAATATATTCTGATTTCACATGTAATACATGCTGCGCTATGTAATGCCTCTTCCTGTGAAGTTTCTCCTAGCTTCCAACAATCTGCACTGACAACTTCCTAATCATCACTGAAATACTGTGTTAAACAGCCACTGGGCTTTTCTTGTCCTTTTTTTTTTTTCTTTTTCTTTTTTTTTTTATTACCTTCTCATTCTCACAAGATTCTGTATCAAATAAGTTGTGTTATTTGAAAAAGTAGTTCGTGCTCTTTGTTTTAATTGTCTTCCATGATGTCAATGCTCCTTGGGTTTTGTATGGTACAGTAACTAATTCTTTTCTATTCCTCTTCTCCTTGTTACTTATGATGTTCTGTATTGTGAACGTAACCGAACCCAGTCATTATTTTCCAGGCCATGTATCCTCTTTCTCTGAGCATCCTTGCTGTCTTTATTGTGCCCTTTCATTGTTTTTTAAATGTAAGAAATAGAACTGCAGACAGTATTCAAGAAAGGAAACCATGTCAGCATACAATGACACAGTAATTACTTTGTTTTGTTCTCTCTTTCCTCATCAATTCCTAAAATTCTCTTCAACTTTTCTGATAATTTTGCAAATACAGTTTAAGGTGTCCCGCCCCCCCCATGCGCTACTTTGCATTTATCAAAGCTAAATTCAATTTGCATATTATTACCCAGCCTCAGATATTCTTCCACAGCTTTCATCATTCTGAAAGCTTTCATTTTTCCTTCACTGGGTAATTTTGAACCATTGGCAAACCTAGTCATGTCATTATTTGTCTCCTATACCTCATTAATTATGAATACAAGCCTTTTCTTGAAAGAAACAAAAGGTTCCTTCAAGTGTTCAAATCAGGTGCATTTTATCCTTTTCACTGCTACTTCAATGAAAAATATGTTAGAAATGAGAAAGATTATTATGTAGCTTCCTTTCTTGAAATTGGTACTGTGGGATTTTTTGAGGTATTTGCTAACACATGGATTTTGAATTTGATTATACCCAGATCACTATATCAGAATGAAATTTTCATTATAAAATTTCTTATCAGGTTCTATGTAATGTTTGTGTTGGTCTAGAGTCACTTGCTCACTTGTGTGTCCTGTAAGAAAGATGAAAACTTAGCATTTAAAAATTAACTCTTTATATCATGCTATGTCATTGCATTTAGTAGGGCAATATGGGCAGAATAGAAGTCTCCACAATTATTTAATTATCTTTCTATATAAAATCTCTAACCTCTTTAATATGCCACTCACTGTTCCCATCCAGGCTGGCTGGTGAATATTTAGCCTTAATGTGATAACTCTCCTATTTGAGCATGTAATTTAAAACAATTTCATGTTACTCACTGATAAAGAAAATATATTTACTTTGCTCTGAGAGGTTTCTATAACATTTAGAACCACTTCTCCACTGGCATCATCTATTTAGTAATACCGCATTGTAGATTAAATAGGAACAATATTCTACATGTTACCTTCCTCCTATCACATTTAAAAATTATTTTAGGTTTATACCTTCCTCTTCTAAACCCAGGTGCTCTACTTTATTCATCTTATAAAACATCTAATATTTGTCTAAAGAAACTTACAGATTTGGTTTTCATGTGTTTGCTTTTTGTTTTGTCCTATCTAAAGTGAACTCTGTTTGCCTCTTCTATTTCCTGTCTACAGTTTACCTCCACCCGTCCTTTATTTGAAGATACAAATCCCCCCACGCTATTTCACCTTTAAAGGGGGCATTACTTTGAACCGTGTGCTCTTCTGTGTGTCAGCTTTCTCCCACAGGTTTCTAAAAAGATGACAAAGCAGTTTCTATATGGAAGTACCAAGACTCTAAGATGCTTGCAGTGGAAGTCAATGTTTTCACCTTCTTGTTGTTGGAACCGATCCTACCCATAGGCTCATTTTTTCCCAAATACCCCACCTTCTTAATTGAACTACATTTCTGCTCTTTTATTCTTTTTTTTTAATCTTCCCCTCAACCATACCTCAAGTCTCAGCCTATTTTGTTCTGCATATGGGTTTAAAAATATTTCACAATAAAATTAACTCTTCTAGCTTCCTAACAGTTTCAAATTTGGGTTTGGGCTACATCTTCACTATACATCTTTTCAGGGTATCTCTTCTCATACTATCTCTGCATTATTTTTATCTGTGTGTGCTACAGTCACTCATGACACCTGCATGACTGTTATGGGCATTAAGAGGTCTACAACCATTTTATCAGTCATGCTGTGACTTCACTGGCATCACAAACCCTGTTAGTTATATGCCTACTGAGTTCTCCACTACTGCAGTTCATATTGCTTCTGTTAACTTGAATCCCAAGTCCAAAGAGAAAGCCTCAATGCAAAAGGAATGTGTTAGAAAAACCTCAGCTATGGATTCACTTTCAGCCTTCCAACATGAAGCGCTCTGCTGCATAATCTCAACAGAATAAAGGCTGCCAGAGGAACATAATGGCTCAATAGTATTTCTGAAAGTTTCATCAGTGCTGCCACTCTGCCTCTTGAGCTCCTTCTCTTTAGTCACCATGGACACAAGAGACAGCATTCTGTCTCTGAGGACTATAAGCTCTCTGCACCATAAACATGCTTAAGTTATCCACCTAAAGAAACAGCCCTAGCGACAATGACTACAATGGAAGTGCCATTTTGACTGAATTTCTGTGTTCCAACTACTGCCTTTTTATTTGTGATTTTGGTTTTACTTTGGCAAGGGGAAGGGAAAACGAGGTCTTGGTTTGGTATATTATTGAATAAGTAAATATTGAAGATATATTGATTTTGTTAAGTTTCGGTTTTGTTTTTTTTTTTTTTTTAATTCAACCAAAGCGTTAGTCACAGAGCCTCCATTTCTCTCTGTAGTCCAGTTCTCCTTGACGTTTTTATCATCCTCAGTTCCAGGGCACACTCAGTGCTAGAACTCCATGAACTTGATAGGCATTTGCTAGCAGTCCTAGATTTGTACCTGTGAGGTTTCAGCCACACACTTCCTCTAATTATGCTGTTGTCTTCTGTTTCTGTAATGGGGATTATTAGTCAAACTGCCACAGACTCTATCAGTGAAGACTAGCAGCTTGCAGTATAGCCTCTTTTCCAGCTAAATTCATGCAGTAAGGTTCAGAATCAATTAAAACTGCTAATTTAAGCTGGCAAATTTGCTTTCAAATATCTTAGGCTGTTACTCACACTATAGCAACAAAATACCTAGCAAGTGTCATGCTAACAGTCAGCAGTTAGAGATATGATGGTATATATTTGGATACTGTAAGAAGGATTACATAATGGAGAAAGAACATTTCAAACATACCACGTTCGCTGGCTGATTCACCCACCAACTGGAAAAACTGCTGAGCAATTTTCAGATGATCTCTCTGGGAGACAAAAAAAAAAGAATCCAACACGAGTTCCAGAGCTGATGCTCCAATACACAGTGAAAATACACTGAGGAACGGATGGGGATGTACCACTCTATATGCCTAGAGGGCAAAGAGGCCTTTTGGAAGCAGGACAGAAAAGCCAAATTCATCTTGATTTATTGTCAGGACTAGCAACAGAGATTTGCATTTCACTTATTCTAGACTGAGTACTATACAGAAGAAGATTAAGAGACTCAGAGATCCTGCAATTAAATGACTGCCTCTTTCACTCCATTCCAGTCCCTAGAGATCTGTTCATATCCTACTGCTGGAGAAGCTGGAGAATCTCATGGGCTTCACTTACCAAGCCCATTTCTTGTCCAACTGCTGCATTTACTACTCCTTTGAGGATGTACTCCTGGGGGAAAAAAAAAAAAAAAAAGTTAAAAGCATCAAGGAGGACAAGGTGAAGATTTCAGGAGATGAGTAAGAGCCACCTATGTGCACATATTTTCTTCCTAAATTCAACTCTATCCCAAATCAGTTTAATAGGTAGCTGGTTACTGTGACCCTATAATAGTGCTTCAGCAGAGTAGGACAAAGTTACCCCCAAAAAATGCATTTTACTCAGTAGTTAGTCACTTCTGCTAAGTATGTGGGATGTGATTCGGAGAAAACTCCAGGGACAAACTCTCCAACAAAGTTTTAAGTTGACAAGCAGGTATTCTTTATTGCAGCGCCGGGAGACACAGGGGATAGCTCCTCCTAACGTGCGTCCCCGCGTTGCCACAGAGGCCATACTTGGGCATACATACATACATATCCATGAGGCTACACATGAATTATATCATTTTCCAGAAAGTTTCCCGCTTGCATACAAAATGTGATGGTGGTCTTTGAGAGCCATTTACTTCTTCCAACAATCTTCATCACTGCTGGCAGTCTTCGAAGCACCAGCTTAATTAACATTACAGACATAGCAATCATCCTGTCCTTCTACTTATCAGTTAGTTTAACTGCTCCCATCCCCAGGTCCTGTTTTTCTATTTCATTTTTCTTACACTTTTTGTACTTAGGTCCTAAGGACCTAAAACTATCTCAACTACCTTCAAGCACCCCCATTACAAAGCCATCAGACTTAACCTTACTCAGAACTGATTACATTTTATGCTTTTGTGCCTCCTCCTTTCAGATGCAAAGGTGTAATGTGGTTTCTTTTAAGTCTTATGCTCAAAGATAACCAGAAGGAACACCATAACATACTATCATGTTTTCTTCACAGTCATATAACCAAGAATCATAAGTGCTATATTGTTATATTAAGGCACAGATCTCACATCTAGTATGCATATTGGTTAAGTATAACCACTAACATCCTCGCTCCAAAATGCATTGCATTTTTCATCAGGCAAAAATGTCACTACGTTTGTGCTCTGGTGAAATTAGGAATAGGACTAGAGCACCCTGTAATCTCTACTCTGAAATACAAGTATAGTTTAATTCTTCTCTAAACAAGATTTTCTCAGCATGTAACAGATTTATTTGTCTTATTAAAATCTTTTAATTAAGCATTAATTCTATAAACCTGCTTTAATAGGTACTTTTGATAAATCTGGCCAGCACTGTCACAGATGTAAACATGGAGAGACACCTACATAGAGCAACAATGGAGTGCAAAGAAATAATCTGAGAGTACTAGGTAGCATCCTAAATAATCATTTTAGCAGTCTTACCAACTCTCTTACAGATGCCAAATTATTACCCTATAGGTACCATGACAAACAAGAAATTTGAGAAGACCTGAAGAAGGATATACAAGTAGTTTTGCAAGTCTTAGTGGGAAGTCCCTTCCAAGTGTGAGAAAATGGGGGGAAAAAAACCCACAAAGATTCTCATTTCAAAATGTGACCGAGAATGACACTATGTTATGTGTATTAGGCACATATATCGAAAACAGAGGCTAAAGGATCAATAGATGCCGAAAACTGTCCAAGTAAGTCTTGCTATACTGAAAAATGCAAGAATTGGAAAGCAGCAGCAGAAGACACTCCTCAGCACAGAATCACCAGATCTGTGTTCTTGAGGATTTCCTTTCCCCTCCCTCCATCTAATCCTCACACAGACTCATGAAAGGTCCCTTTCATGCCCAGCTATGTGACCTTTGGAAAATAAACTGCAAAGCGGAATAAATCAGAGACTAAAGATGTTGGAACAGCCACAAAAGAAAATTACAGTAGCAGCCAAGGGACACTGCACTTTTCACTCATTGCAGCCGAAGTGAGATGGGATTAGAAAAGACCTGTTATTTAAACCATTTAATCTAATCTAGCTAATTTTTAGAGAAATGGCTTCAGGACAATCCACATAAGCATCTAAGCTAGCAGGTCCGAGGGATGGCAACCATCACTAGGGCAGAATTGACAAGTAGCTGTAGTTGGAAGAGGGCTTTCATCTATGCACTAAGTCAGCTCTCCAGAATCAAGTCTGCACACAACAGAGCTGTATTCTTAGTTAGCCCCAAGAGGTACAGTAAAAAGCATCCTAAGTATCACATGCATAATTTATGCATGCGGATTAAGTCTATTGTTGATAAAGATGCAAAACACAAGAGTTTTAAGAGTGGGAATGGGACAAGCTGCCCTCAGGATACCAGTTTTGTATGGGGCAGATTTCATATCCATTTATAACCTGTCTTTATGTACTATGACATCAGTTTCCAATTACCTGTGGAGCTGTAGGTTCCAGGTCCTTGATCAGGTTATAAGCCTCTTGCACATCATCTGAAATACCAGACATTAGAATGCATGACAACCCATAGCACACTGTATTAGAACAAGTCGCTTGTCCTCTACAACATTCCCCAATAGTTATAGACTAAGAAATAAAGCAGTCAGACAGAAGGAGAAAGATAACTATAAATCACTGTGAATTTTTATCACAATGTTGATGGTTTTCTAGAACTCAACAAACATGGAGTGAGTAATAGCTTCTTTACTACTACAATTTTCCTAGTAGACATGACTTGCTCCCCTTGTTCATTATCCAGTGGCCGCCTTCTCAACAGTACAAGGTCAAGATAATAAATCCTTCATCTTCTCGTCTTTTCTCATATTTATTTACCCCTTAAGGAGGATAGGGTAACATGAATCTGGAGGTGAACTTCATCTCTTCCTTGTCAATATTTCAAAATCTATCTAGCAGCTCTTACCTGATCCTAATTCTAACAAGCAAAAAGCACTACTGGTATAGAAGTTTAAATGTAAAGTTTAAATTCAATCAACAACTTTCTTCCATCCAAGAAATAAACAAACTGAAAAGATCCTGAACACCTAAATCAAAAAAGATGTTGGCACTATGGTCAGCTTTGTAAACCAACCTAGTGAAGATGCCCTTTTTATTGGCAAAATTTTGTTAATACAGCATTGTACCAGCCTCATCAAGCAAAAACTATTTTTTGTTAGTACATACCATCCATACACTGTTTCATACAATATTACTGGTAATAATACCAATATTATCTATGGTGATATTGGCAGCAAATTACTGGACAGAAAGGTGACTGGGAACAGCAGGCATAGATTTACCAATGCTAAAATGTACTGACTAGCCCAATGTACGACTGGTTGTATGGATAAGGGGATAGTAGTGGACACTGTATAATATGACTTTATTGAGATTTTACTGTATTGTGGCAAATACAAATGTGCCACAATACAAATTTCTGTAACAGCTAATAGTTATCAATAGTGGGTTATTCTAAAATTTGTCACAGTGTGAGCTGAACTGAAACAATGAAGCAGTGTTTCAATTGAATATGAAGACAAAAGAAGCAGTCCTGGATACTGAGCACCAAAGAGAACTTATTGCAACTGAAAAGATTAAATCTCACCAGTCTTGTTAATTACAAATCCTACAGATGTTACCCAGAATAAGTATCTAAAACTCCAAGTCAATCACACACATGGAGCTTTTTCAATGTATTATGCTTGTATATGCTCGGATTCTCTGATGAGCTTACTGTGATGCAAAGAATAACAAGCTGGTGTGACTTACTTTTGCCAGAAGTATAGAACTCCTTTTTTCCTGGTAAGTTTTCAACATTTGGGGGGGGGGAGGGAAGTAGGCATGGACTTTATTTATTTAAAAATTAATAAAATATGTTTTTCTGCTTTTAGATGCTTTGGTCATCTAAACTTATTCTGTGGCCTTTAAAAGGTTTTGGGTTTTTTGTCACCTTTAAAAGGTGACAAAATACATTATAAAAAAGTAGTGGATGGAAAAGCAATCATCACATTAGATGACTGCAGTTAACACCTACTCAGTACTCAGCCAGTCAAGCTGCAGTTGAATAAAGGAACACAATGAAGGAATAGGAATGGCTCTGAAAGTAAACTCATATAAAATTGAAAGAAGCCAGACAACTAAGAAGAGAAACAATGCTTTCCAACTGGTTCTGGCTACCTACCTGCATTCTTTGAGAGTTGTATAGTAGACTTGGAATGAAATGTTTTGCTCACAAACTATAGACTTTTTTCACAGTGATTCTGGCTCACACTCTGTGTCATATTCACAGAAAGAGTGTAACTAGTATAACTCTCACTATAAACATATAAACACCATCATCCCCAGAGCCATCTTCTGCAGCCCGAAAACCCCCCAATACTCTGCTGAAGTAGATTTATTTGACTGCACACAATGAAAGCCCTTCTCTACAAGCCATGGGAGCACTTAGATCGTTATTTTCCAGAGGAACAGAAAATGAAATAAATTGCATTTCACTACAAAGGAAAAAAAAAAAAAAGGCATTTAATTGAATAGTCAGTTGCGATCAGATGAATTAATGTCATCCCTGAAGCTATGGAAGAGCCAGAGGAAAGTGATATTTACCTTGCCGGAGATAGTAAATCACAAGATTCAGTCTTGCCTCAGGAATAACATCAACCAGAGGAGGCAGGACCTGCAAAGCCCCTTCTCCTCCTCGGAACACCACCTGCAGAGAAAAGCAGCATATTGAAAACTGTGTTATCAAAACCTTGTCTATGATCTCTTAATTCAAGGAAATTAATCCTGAAAATCCTATATTAACAACAGGAAAAGGGCAGTGGTACTGACATTACTATATTCTCTGCTTTAATATAACTATAGAATTATGCTGTGTGACAATCTTTATTCTGAAGAATATATTTAATCCATCAGTAAAGAATAATTTATTCCAGCTTTTAGCAACTCAAAGCAGTGATACATTATATATAAAAGATTTTAAAGAATAATATGGTCTGAGACAAGAGTGAGGGGAATACATGCAGAATCACAATTTGCTTATGAAGTATTCATATGGAAAAATAAGGCTAACAACTCTGCATTTATTTAGAATGCCACAAGATCCGAAATTGGTTAGGAGCAGTCAATTATACTCCAGTTTCACATGACAGTTCCCCCAACAGAATCTAACATACTTATTCAGTAAACCACTGGCAGAAAGACAGAAATTCAAAATAAATAATGTTGACTTACAAAAGCTCAGTTGGAAAGCAGCTTTAACTCTTGGGGGAAAAAGTGTTAGCTTGTTGTGACTACTCTTGGAAAAAGACAAAGCAAGCAACTCCTCATCGTTAAATAAAAGCAATCTACTGTTAGGGGTTGATCAGCAAATAATACCACTGCAGGGAAAATTAACAGGTGATTAGCGACCTTTAAACTGCAGAACACACAGCAGTGTGCTGAAGACTGCAGCTTTTTCCCTACAACTCCTTCTTAAGTACTTTTAGGGTGAAGACCATTTTCTCTGAGTTATCTTCATTCCATTAATCTTAATTCCACTCACACTGTTTTCCTACTAAGAGTTCAGGGTCATGCATTCTGACTTGTTTCTACAGTGTCCTTATTGACTGGGTTCCACAAAATATCTTGCAAAGGTATTATTACAGGACATAAATTATTTTAATATGCCTCGGGGGTTAAAAACAACAGCATTATTATTTTCTTGACACAGTCTCAAACGGAGAGGAAAAAATGCCATGGATAAAAAATACACTTGATGGTGCATTGATTATATAGGCAGGATGTCCAGAGTGGGATTTACATGGCAGCAGAGATTCAATTGGGTCTGCAAAGTCCCAAAATATTCCATTTTATGAATCATCAAGAAAAGCTCTACAAATGAGTGCAGTTCATATAAAATCCAAGAAATACATTACTCACCAGATTGTGCTTAATGAGCTCTTTGCCAAACTCAAATGATGATGAAGCACTCTCTGTTAAGTTCTTGAGCTCTGCCTGGAATTACATATATTCCAAAATTTTAACACAAGCATAAACGAGTTTTATATGAGCCTGACAGAAAGACATCTCCAGCAGTGCTGGATCACTGGAAGGTTTTTGCCTTCCCAGTTCTATGTAATTTTTTAGCAACTGGGTAATATTTATAGACACAAGGTCATAAGTGGGAAAAATGTAAGACTACTGGGCACACATGTGGACAGATGGCTTAACACCAGGAAAACTGACAGAGGTGACATTCCTAAGAGAAGGACACAATGACAAAATAAAGACCTCTATCAACATTACTGATTAAGACAGATAAGAAAAAAAACCCCAAACTGTACAGAATCTTGAACTAAAACAAAAGTGTACTGAAGGGCTGTTCAATAGATACCTCAGCAGCCTTCCCATTGTAAAGGCGGAAATGGTTACAAGCCTTAAGGTTAAGAGCAATGGTGCTGTCAGGAACTTGCTGAAGATAAACAGCTAGCACTTCCTGTGATACATCATAGTAATCCAGTTTGTAATAGCATAGGGCCACATATACATTCAAGGCCAGGAATTCCCTGTGGGAAAGAGGATTAAAGAGAACACTTAAATTCCACCACAGAGTTATACTACAGAACATTAAAATCAGTGATAAAGCTCTCACATGTCTATACATCTTTTAGAAGCATGTCAAATCACAGAATCAGGAGGTTGGAAAAGACCCTTAAGGTCATCAAGTCAAGTCCAACCATTACCCCAGCACTGCCAAGACCACCACTAAACCATATCACTGAGGGCCTCATCTACATGGCTTGTGAACACTTCCAGGGACAGTGATTCAACCACTTCCCTGGGCAGCCTGTTCCAATGCCTGAGCACCCTCTCTGTGAAGAAATTGTTCCTAATATCCAGTCTAAGCCTACCCTCAGCTTGAGGCCATTTCCTCTTTTCCGTCGGCTTGTTACTTGGGTGAAGAGATCAACCCTCCACCTCACTATAACCTCCTTTCAGGCAGCTGTAGAGAGCGATAAGGTCACCCCTGAGCCTTTTATTCTACAGACTAAACAACCCCAGTTCCCTCAGCCATTCCTCGTAAGTCTTATTCTCCAGACCCTTCACCTTTGTTGCCCTTCTCTAGACCCGCTCCACCACTTCAATGTCTTTTTTGTAGTGAGGGGCCTGGAACTGAATTCAAGGATATAGGAACTGAATAGGATTCGAGGTGCAGCCTCACCAGTGTTGAGTACAGAGGGATAATCACTGCCCTGGCCCTGCTGGCCACACTATTTCTGATGCTGTTGGTCTTCTTGGTTGCCTGGGCACAAGCTGGCTCATGATCAGCAGCCATCAACCAGCACCCCAGGTCCTTTTCCGTGAGCAGCTTTCCAGCCACTCTTCCCCAAGCCTGGGTCATTGCATGAGGTTGCTGTGGCCCAAATGCAGGACCTGGCACTTTGCCTTGTTGACTCTCATATCACTGGCCACAGCCCATCGATCCGCCCGTCCAGATCTCTCTGCAGAGCCTTCCTATCCTTCAGCAGATCAACATTCCCACCTGACTTAGTGTCATCCACAAATTTACTGAGGGTATCTTTGATCCCCTCATCCAGATCATCAATGAAGATATTAAACACTGGCCCTAACACCGAGCCCTGAGGGTCACCACTAGTGACCGGTCGCCAACTACCACCACTCTTTGGCCTAGACCATCCAGCCAGTTTCCAACCCAGCAAAGAATCCACCTATCCAGGCCATGCTTTATTATCTGATGTGGCCAGATTTAGTTCCACCTGTGCTTTCACCTTTCTAACTTTTTCTCTACATAACCTAAGAATACCTTTATACTTTTCATGGGGTAACTGTCCCTTCTTCCACAGGTGATAAAATTTCTTTTCTTTCCTTTCCTGAGTTTCAGCAATATCTCCCTGTTCAGCCAGGCTGGTCTATTCCCCATCAGTTTGATTTTCGGCACATAGGGACCATATGCTCCCGCACCTTTCATTCATGAAGAGCATCCAGCCTTCCTGGACCCCTTTGTCCTTCAGTAATGTTTCCCAAGCAATTTTGCCAACCAGCATCCTAAACAGGCCAGCCAGTCAGCCCTCTGGAAGTTGAAGGTGAAGGTTCTGCTGACCTTCTTTATGACTTCTCCAAAGACTGAAAATTCAGTAATTTTTTGATCACTTTGCCTCTCACCATCATATCACCCACCAGTCCTCTGTTTGCGAACAGCAAATTCAGGGAGGCATCTCCACTAGTTGGCTAAGTAACCAGCTGAATTAGGAAGTTATCTTCCACACTCCCCAAGAACTTCCTGGATTGTTTCTTCTCTGCTGTGCTGTACTTCCAACAGACATCTGGTAGGTTGATGTCCCCACGAGAACAAGGGCAAGTAATCGTGAAACTTCTCCCAGCTGTTTGAAGAACGCTTCATCTGTAGCTTCATCCTGGCTGGGTGGTCTATAACAGACTCCTACCAGGATATCAGCTTGGTTGGCCTTCCCCCTGATCTTCACCCATAAATGTTTAGGCTTCTCACTTGCCACATTGAGTTCAGGGCTGTCAATTCACTCCCAGACACACAATGCAACCCCACCACCTCTTTTTCCTTGCCTAACCCTTCTGAAGAGCCTAAATTGGAGTTTCTGAGAAATGTTAAAGAGTTATTGGAGCTCTAGCTGTCAGATAAGATTGCACAGATCCAGATTTGCATTAGTGTTTTCTATGGCAGCTACTGCAGCTTTAAAGAATTACCTATAAAACTTTTGGTTTGCAAATTGGGGAAATGGTGGCAACTTTACACTACGAAAATGCACAGAAGACAAGCACTATTTGGCCTGACAGAACAGGATTTTCTACGCAAATACATTTAATATGCACATAAAACTTTGAAAACATTTTTATGGATCTTATTATCTTATACCAAGTACAATTATTTCAAAAAAATCCTTGCCATGACAAGCTATCAAGCCGGAAGAACTAGACACAAAAGACAGGCATTTGTGGAAACAATAAAAGTGTAACTGTTGTGAAGGTTACCCATTTAGCTTTGAGTGTTTGTTTCTATGGGTCCTGGAAGTTCAAAAATCTCCTGAGCATTACACAACATAAACGCACACATTATCATGGACTTCTCTAAAGCATTCAAAAGGAAAAAAGATAGCTATGTATTTTGGGACAGCAGTTTCTATTTTACTAAACAATTACTTCAGCCACTTAAGAATTTAATTTGTTACTTGTTAAATCCCAAATTAAAAACTTGCAGAATATGACAGGAAAAACATCAGCAAATGTCATAGCAGGAAAAGGGGTAATGGGTTTAAACTTAAACAGGGGAAGTACAGGTTAGATATAAGGAAGAAGTTCTTCACTGTGAGGATGGTGAGGTACTGGAACAGGTTGCCCAAAGTGTAAATGCTCCATCCCTGCCAGTTCAAGAGCTGGTGGGACAGAGCCTTGCGCCACATGGTCTAGCGTGAGGTGTCCCTGCCTATAGCAGGAGGGCTGGAACTAAATGATTTTAAGGTCCTTTCCATCCCAAACCATTCTATGATTCTATGATCAACAAAAATTGAAAGAATTTCAGACTTAAAGAAATACAAGAAACTCTCTACATAAAAACTAAGAACTGAACCCTTCTCAGAAAGGCTAAGAGGTGAAGAAGTCAGTAACCATCAACAAGGGTCACCAGAGTGGCCATCACAGGGGGGAAAGAAAAAGATGAAGCAGGCACATAACCATGTATCATTTCAGAAGTAAGTAACAAAATAAAAAAAAATATCCCAGAATTAATTACAAAAAAATATCACTTCAAGCAAGCAAAAGAAACCAGACTTTTTTTAAACCTGAATTTTTCAATAATGCTTTGCAATGAACAAAATTGAGGGGTTTGCAACTTGTGCGCATTTTGTGGGGGGAAAGGGACATAGCAATTGGAAAATTTCCTACTTTCAGAAACCAAGCAGCTAAACAGAATTCAAATACCAACAGCACCAGAGAAATTGCACTAAGGTTCAGAGCAAAGGTGCCCACCGATTATTAAGAAGAATGCGTTTGTAGATATCAATAGCTTCTTGGTAGTGGGACCGCATGTAGTGGATAGATGCCAAGCTAAGCTGATCTTCTGTAATGTCCTGCAGATTCTGGTGAGAGCTCATCAGTTTCTTCTCATCACTGAACTAAAAAGAATGTGACATATTCTCAGACGAATTCAGTGAGAAAACCATTTTAATTAGCTGGATTAGTTTTGTCCTTGCTGGCAAACAGCAGGTGATTAATACTAAACATCTGGAAAACCTCTGTTATTTTAAAGTTAATTTGACCAGTGGAGAAAACATTAGAGAAGACAGACCGGTTAAAACTAGATAAATGTGAAGCTGAAAACTAAGTAGACATTTTCCTTTAAAGTGTGATTTATACATAATTACATGTCATATGCCTTGGTGGATAAGAGTGAAAGAGCTAAATTATTTCACAAACAGAATTTCACAACACAAGATCTGACTGTTATTATGTGAGCCAGCAGAAATTTTACTGTTTGCAGATCCAAATCTTATTTCTCATGGATAGCACAAAAATCCAAGACTTGCCAACACACAAGCACTAATTTTCACAAGACTTATTTACAGCATTAAATCTCTTTCATTAGCTTCTTAAAATATCAGTTTCTTTAACTAAATGGTTTATTTTTGAAGGATTGCTGAATAGCACATAACATGCACACAAGGATAAAAATAAGGAATAAACATACCCATTATATTTGTATTACAACAGTAAAGGTGAGGCTATTCACCTAATCACTCCACTCAAATCAGTTATTCCAGTGCTTCCCTTTGCCAATTCTGCTGATTCAACAGTAATAATGAATTCTTTCACCAACAAAATATCATGTGTTTGGGTTTCATCTATCTTTTGGGTTTTCTTCAAATCCTTTTCCTCCCTCTTTGAGTCAGTCACAAAATGATATCCCAGCATAAAGGCAAGAGAAGTTGCTGAAGAGAACTAAAGACAACGAGCTTCAGTTTTGCAAAACCCTTTATATTCCAAAGACTAACCAGATGAACTAATAATTACTCAACTTCTCTTTATCGCAAACACCAGTGTCGGCACCACTAGAAAAATGTTTTAAGATTTCTCTCTTAACAAAGATTTAAGTATAGAGAATCTGACATCAAAGCTAACATTCAGGATTTATACTTCCTTTCAACTCAGCCTTTTCAGTAGCACAATACTAGTTACGTATAACATAGTATAACACAAATCCAAATTTAAGGAATCATAGCTATTTGTGGCAAATGAAATAAGCATTTAGTTCTTGTTGAAATTAATGTAAATTTCATGCTATAAACAATGTAACTTCTTGGATACTGAATTACTTAGGAGGATCAGTAGCAGCATACAGACCACTGGTCAAATTGCTAAATATAAGGCAGCTGCAACTTACAAAATCTTGGTGCACAGAAGAAGAAAAATAGTGGCTTATACATTTCTGATTCTATTTGAGTTCCAGGTTCCTCGTGATCCAAAACACCACAAGGTTCCTGTTGTTTGACTTATGTGAAGTGTGTTGGTAAGACTTTCCTTAGATACATGCTAAAGGCATCTACCCTAAGTTCATGTTTTCACACTCGCTTTCTCATCCACATTTTAATACAGAAGGGTGGTTATGCAAAATGTTTGTTTTCTTGCTGTCACAGACATTTTAATTATTCTGCCAGGTTGCCATATAAATTACACATTATCAAATTGAAAAGAAAAACAAAGCAGGAGTGAAGAAAAGACATCATACCTTATGTGCCAGGTGAAAGAGTAAACGGTTCTGAAGATGACTCTCAGGTGCTGAAAGGAAAATGTAGTAATTATCGCTGCACAGAACTCAAGCTGTCTCTTATTTTTAACTTTCTTTCTCAACAGACATGCATGCACCCATATTCTTTCATTAACTAGCACAAGTACAGTTCTTCACTGATGCAGCCGTTGCAGGTCATGCCCAAGCAGGTTCTACCAATTTTATAGTGGTTTAGAGGCCTTCTTGCTTCCTATCTTCATTCCCTGACCATTTCTTTTTAAATCTGTTGAAAAAAAACTTTTCATTGGCCTCTAAACATTTAAGAGGCCTTCCATGAGCCTTTAAACATTTAGGAATTGCACTATCGTTTCCCTGCAGGGCCATCTGGATAATTGTGGGGTTTTTTGTGACACACAGCACAGCATCTTTTAGAGAATAAAAAGCAGCAACAGATAAACTCATAATCAAGGCTCCTTCTACAATGAGTCACATTTAAAATAAGTTGTGATTCACAATTTTAGGAATCTTGTCAACTTTGAGTATATTGTGAAACCCACTGCTGCTATCATTTTGTTATGTATGCACATCATATTATGCTTAGCTAAGATTCAAACTAAGATATGGAAAGAGATTTAAGGGAGACATATCCTTTCTAAAGCCCCTGAAGTTCATGAAATTTCTTGCTGAAGCAGGATTAGAAATTCCATTTAACTCACTCCATATGACACAAATTGTTAACTGTAGTATTTCAAGTCACTAGAGAGAGCTTTGTGCTTCACTGAGAGTGACAAAGGTCCTTATCCAACAGAGCTATTAATTTCTTCTGCAAGCCATCTTCCAAAAGCTTTCCCTTATTTCCTGTATCTTCTTTAGCCTACTCAGCTAATGAGCACTCTTATTCTTGCTCAGACCAACCAGCTGGCAACCTATGTTTCAACAGAAAGGATGAACATGGAATCTTTCAAAAAGCAGAATGACTTACTGTGTTTATGAAGTCACAAAAGTTGCAGAGTTGGCAAAGCAATGGCCTGTAACACAAGGCTGTAATTCTTCTGACATCTTAAACCATGAAAGAGGGCCCAAACCACCAAAACCTCTTCCTTCCACCCTTCCAAGATGGAATTTTCTGGTAATAAGTTAGGTGGTTTGGGGTTTTTTTAAGCATGTAGGGACAGATTTTTCAGGCTTCTCACTCTTTCTCTACATAGTAAAAACACCCTTTGTAACAGTGGACATTGCCAAAACCCAGGCCGTTCTCATCAGGCTGGCAGTGTAAGCCTGCCGACATACTTCTGATAGGTACAGCAATTATTTCTCTCACTTCCTCCTTCCCAAGCTGTGTTATTTAACCACGTTACTAGAAAAAGAGGACAGAGAGTTGTATGTTTTAACAACTGCTACAACATAAACGTCCCAAAAAAGCCCAGGCGGTATGAGAGCTCTCTCACAAAGCCACATCTTCACAACAGAGCATCAAGTTTTTAAGAAGTTAAATGGCCTTCAATCTAGGATAAAAAAATGGGAATTTTCATTAGCCTAATTATTAAAGAACAGAAAGGGTTTTTTCTGATCTACAATCAATATTGTATAAGCAACAGTAGCAACAGTATAACTAGAATGTACTATTGTGTCAGAAATTCTTTCATGCACTGAGTTAGAAAGTTGTTAAGGTACTTTAATTTAAATGCATGTTCTTCGAAATGTTGCTGGCAATGACAGTGTGGCAATTCCACATGTGCCCCAGCATTAACTGATAGGTTTTAATATCAAAGTTTGGAAGGGTTGCACATGGACCCCACATGTGCTTTTGTGGGGAATTTAAACCAACCACAACCACCCCTCACAATTTAAAACATTTGGTTTACACTGAAAATAACGTATTGTATAATCACAGTGCTATGGGTAAAGACACATGTTCCTTTTTTTGAGTAGGTTCTGTTTCTTCTTTTTTTTTATTTTCAGTGGGTTTTAGCGTTAATTTTGCTGTGAAAATTGTGACTTGCAAGCAATACTCCCCCAAGAATCTAAATGAAGGAATTCTTGTTTCAGTGGTCAAGCAATACTCCCCCAAGAATCTAAATGAAGGAATTCTTGTTTCAGTGGTCAACCAATGACTGCTGTGCTGCCGCCTTAGACCTGGCATCTGATCTGACATTAAAATTATTATTTACTTCTTGGCAAAAATTGAAGGGTTAATCCATGTCATTTTACGCCTAAAACCAGGCAAAAGATGAAACCTGAGTACTGATGGTGTGCATGGATCTATGGAGGGAGAAAAAAAATGTTTGCTGTCATATGACATTACATGATACTATCCATTTGATAGCCTTTAAAATAAGACACTTAATGTCAGCCAAAGAAGGAGAGGGTAAAAAACAAAAGAAAAAAACAGTCCTGTTAATATAGTAAGCAGAGCCTTGGAAACATTAAATATCAGCAGTTTATTTTCTACCAGTGCCAAGTTCATTTTTTGAGGAAGACAAGGAAACATATGAATAAGATCAGATTACTTTCCAGAAACAATTTGGTTATGAATATTGGATAAAGCTGTTGTCAACCACTGAAACAGGAAGTGATACAACTGCTTCATCAGAGATAACGACTTTTAAGGGACATTAGGCTTGTTCTTTTACTACTCTTTGCTGCTACTGAATTTCATTGTTGCTGATGTATTGACACCACAAGGAAGCACAATCTTTTTCTATTCTACTTTTTCAAGAAGATGATCAAAAATTATTACTTTTTTATCAGTACTAAGCAATCTAGGGATCATAACAAACATGATGATGCATGGCAACAAACTGGACCCTGCTCCAAATCTAGTACTGTTCTTGTGCTAAAGACAGGACTGAGATAGCTAGATAGAATATATCTTTTTCAAGCTAGGAAACACGTCAATATTCATACACTAGAATTTTTGTCATGATCAGTGCTGATGTTCCAGGCACTAAAGTCACAGTTGACATTGATCTTAAAAGTTTTCTGTATAGTTTCATGTGCTGACACTGAACACGTACCCAGTGAAGTACTTGTAAAAGTATAATGAACAGAAGACAGTTATCTTCACTAATTGCTAAACAAAAAGTTAAACTCACTAGAAATGGCAGCTCAGACTCCTTGTGGGTTCCATTTTGCTGCCACAGGCAGTAAGAAGATGATGAAACACAGTAATGGACAATGTGGCATTTCTGCCCTCTTGTAGAAGTGCAAGGCAATGCTGGTCATGCGTCCAGTATTAACAAATCCCATCTAACAGATGTAATGCATACGCCGTAGCAGCATTTCACACATTAACATAGAACACATCTTATACATAGCAGGAGCTGGTAGGAATGAAACAGGGTTAAGAAGGCTCCATCCTGACAGCACAGAAAATAGCACCAGAGGGAATACAATTCTCCTGTCCCTGAGAAACAGCATCCTGCTCACCTGAATACAGTAGCTGAATGAAGCCTTCTGTGCCTCAGAACCACAGTTTCACTGGTGGAAGGAATATGCAAGGGCATGGGAAAAATGTCTGAAAAGTCATGGTGAGGCAGCAAGGTTCACACTTACACACACTTGAACAACTCAACTTTAGAATGTTCTTAAATGAAATTTAAAGAGGACATTCACTGAAATTTTCCCATTCCCAAAATATATAAAAGCTAGTTCTGCTATGTTCAGTTACTTGCAATATATACACGTTTTATTTCAGTCATGCCTAAGCACAGGAAGTTAAAGATCACTGAAGCAAACACTATCAATTATTACTGTTCTGTAGCTTTCACAATACTTCAAAAAGAAGCAAGAAAATAGGGTTAGTAGTTTTTAAAGTTTAACTATGTATAAGTTGATATTTTCACTTACACACTTTGAAAGTTCCATATATCTAAATCTGCTGGGGCAAAACCACAGCTAAATGCAATGAAAACTAATTATTGCTCTCAAGCAACTTTTCCATGCCCGCTTGTAACTGCACATTTTCACTGGTGACAACTTTCTGACACCTGGCAAACATTAGTACACGCATCAGCAAAACTGGTTTGGAAAATGTCAGTGTTCTTACTAACCCATTTCTGTTCTGCATTTGTACAACATTGCTCCTTTCAGTATAGGCTGTGAAATGAGAAGTACCTCTGTTCAGTTAAACCACATTCAGATCTGACACATGCAGAATTGCGAAGAAGTAATGTAATTACAAAGCTCTGCCCATCAAAAATTAGAAGGGAGGAAAGAAAAACACACAAAAAAATCCCAAAACTACAAACAACTTTAATGACTGAGCAACGTAACTCTATCTGCCCATGAATCTTAAATTTAAATTGTAAGATTCCGTTTATCCAAAAAAGACTGCTTTTCATAACAGAGCTCACTGCAGACCCACTTATGTACACTTTGTGGCTTAAAAGAACAGTTAGTTCTTGTGTTTTCGTTAACGCAGTGAGCGCTACGCAGGCTTCTAAACACTAGGATCAGTTGCCAGGGTCACCATGCAAATGTGCCAGGATAAGTTTCTACTCCTTATCCTCTGCAAGACACATGAACTGTGAATGCACTATAAGGTTATTTGGTTTTAAATTAAAAAAAAAATATCTATTTGTTATTATTTATTAAACCAAGATGAAGACTTTCAGCCTCATTCTCCCAGGGCTATCGCACACATGGAAAACACGTTCAGCCAATGTGTGACAGCAGAAGGGCAGAAGGAGTAAACAAAGCATCACTTGGCAGCTTTACTATGGGATGACTATGAAACAACAGTAGCTGCCTTGAAATAACTCCACCTTAGATACAGGAACATTAACAACTGCAATGTAAGAAGACAGCAGAGAAAAAGGAGAAGCCAGAAATATATGAAAGGAATTTGGAAGAAAGCCTAGAGGAGGTAAAGTACAACTGTAATGAAAAACTTTCAAAGAAAGATTTTTCTTTATTGCCTTTTTGCTCTACTTCTGAGGTTATATTTGCATTAATTCTGGTTTATATGACTTTTGATATACAGATTTATACTTTCCTGAGAGAATGTACCATGAAGTTTTACTTAAGTGACGACAAGCTAAAAGAACACATATATTACAAAACAAATGTAAAACCTTGCTCTGCAAGAGACTGTGGACTATCTATCTATCTCATATGAAATGCAGTAATTACCTCATGGCTTTTAATGCTAATTTCCTAATTTTTAAGTATCCTGCATGTTTCTCCTCAGACAGTTAACAACAATTTTCTTAAACAACAGCAACAGTACATGGGAAGAAGGAGCTTATATTTGATTTCTAGATATTTACATGTTTGTGTAGAAGATTTATTACTGAAAGCTAGCTGACAGTTATGTTCCCTTTCACAGAGAGATTCCATCGCTGTAGTGATTTAGAATTATAGCTGAAAATAAATTATTTCTCCCTCATTTGCTTTAGCACTATGCTACTTTCAGGAGCTTAATATAACTGCAGAAATAAACAGCGAGTGGTATGAAAGAATTTAGGCAAAATAATCCCAAAATAACAAAGATAAGCAGCCCAACACTAACACTATCATTCAAGGCAGTACTGGATAAATGGTATTCTTCTAGAGACTTCACCTGTTGTGTCTATATCCAATTAAATATTTTGCTTCTTTAGGATCTTTGCAAAATCATGTAAGAGGTCTCAAGATGTTATGGCCTCAGCTGTCAATAATATATTACAAACAGCCATCAATGATGCAATCCTGAGATGTTAAAGAAAACCTAGAAGAGGATCTGTCTGTCTTGAGTGAAAAGAAAACCATTCAACCTCAATGTAGAAAGACTGAAATGATGGGAGTGAGTAGGGGAATATACAACACTTTGAAGCCTTCAATGGAGAAAGGGCAAGTGCTGCAAACCTTCAGCTGTGTCTGCCTCCTCACCAAGCTTAAGTAGCCAAAAATCATCAGTGTTACAGTACTCACAAAAAAGTTTTAGCACCTCACTAAAAAAAATTGGCATGCTGTCCTTAAACAATTACATAAAATCAGGACTAGCAGGAGCGCTCAGTTACTCTTTGTTCCCTCCCTCAGCTACGCTCTACATCTTACACTCCTTTCTTAATATTCTTGCCTTTGCCTCCAAATTTGTGGTGCACTAAAAATGAAATTATTTGTGAATACTAGAATTTTTCACACTTCTTGAAGAATACAGATCACAAAGCTCTGTGAATTTTTATAGTTACAAACAAAACATTCCAGTGTTTTGTTTCCAAACAGCATGGTCTTCTAGACAATTTAAAGGGGCACTACAAAACTGTCCTTTTTGAAGTTACTCCTCCACAGTAGCAGAAAGTACAGTTATTTTCCTCCCTACCCTATTTTCAGCCCAAGACTAGAAGACTAAAAAAAAGAAAGAAAGGAGAAAATCTGCAAGAGTTTCATTCTGCAAAGGCAAGAGTCAGAACCTGAATGAGGTATCATTACTATTAATCCTATTTAGAAAGCACCAGGATACTTATGGCTATGGAAGACAATATACATCACAAAGCTAAAAAGAGAGTGATGGGTAACAATTTAACCGCAGAAACATTTTGGGCAGTAAAAACTGCCTTGGAATCTAATTTTATTCCTCTTCTTTAAATTATCCCATTCAGATTAAAGTAGAAATGTAACAATGGGACTGCAGTGAACTTCACACCTTGAAGAATCACATACCCAATATCTGACTTATGAGGCGACAAGATCACCTACTAAGTCACTCAAACTATGTAAACAGAGCTCTTGTCCACATCAGGGATAATACTGAACTCTCTCAGCTCCACACTGTGCTAATTTCACTTGTCTAATTAGCTTCATCTGCACTGGCTCAGAGATGTTAAATCAGTCAAAAGAAAAGTAACTTATTGCTGCTGGTCAGCAAATGCTAGGTTTTGTATTTAGAAATTAATAAGATAATCTATTTTCCCGATGCTTCTTTTCAGTTCCAGCTGCTCCACTTGCCCACAGTATTTTTAGGAACCAAACTGCAATAAAAGGCTCCTGTTAAATGGAAACAAACAAACACAAAAAAAAACCCAACCCAACTTTGCTCAAAAGTGTCCTTCCTTTATTCCTATATATATAAAAAAGCATTAAATACTTTGTCTGGAAATCACTTTCATTGTTCAAGTCCATGAGTAGTCCTTTCCATCAGAGACATACATCTTACCTTTCAAGGCTGCTTGTTCAGCTTGTGTATACATTCCCAGAAAGAAATATGTGCAGGCAAGGTTCACCCACACATTTGGATTGCAAGCTGGTTGCTTGGTTAAGGCCTCATATTCCTGTAACAGAAGAGAGAGTTGATTTTTAAAAAATGCTTAATAGCACAGACTTGTGTTAAGTATCGTCTTTATACCATATTTCTTTCACCATTTTACAACGTATCATTAAATTCCTGAGATTAAACAACTTATTCTCAAGTTCACTTCTAACAATGAAACTATTACATTCTAACCTAAGATATGTCCCTAGCTCTTTTTTGTTTACAGCAATAGGACCAAAAAAAAGAAACAAGCAGCACTATAAATCTTCATTGTATGAGCATGAATTCTGTCAATACTGAAATTATAAATATATAAAAATACAATAGAAATAACTGTATGTAAGTACATTCTTTACATTTCTAAAAGATTACTGTATTACATTTATAAATGCATCAAAATAAGCAACTTTTCTGCAGTCTTTTCTGATGCTTTCCTAAGTTCTCCTCTAGTCAAAGCCTTGGAGCTATAAATGCCAGGTGCCGTGGTTTAAGCCCAACCGTAAATCAGCCACACAGTTTGCTCACTCACTCGCCCCCTTCCCCCCCCCCCACTCCCAGAGGGATGGGGAGGAGAATCAAAAGAATGTAACTCCCACGGGTTGAGATAACAATAGTCCAGTAACTGAGGTATAACACAAACCACTGCTGCTACCAATAATAATAATGATAAGGGAAATAATAAGGGAAGAGAATACAACCGCTCACCACCTGCTGACCGATACCCAGCCTGACCCAGAGTGATCTCACTCTTCTGGGTCCCTGCCCCCAGTTTATATAGGGGGCATGACGTGCTGTGGTATGGAATACCTCTTTGGCTAGTTTGGGTCAGGTGTCCTGTTTCTGCTTCCTCCCGGCTTCCCTGCCTCCCTGGCAGAGTATGAGACTCAGAAAGTCCTTGGTCAGACCAAACATTAGAGCAGTAACTAAAAACATCGGTGTTATCAGCACTGTTGCCAGGCCAAAAGTCAAAAACACAGCGCTGGACCAGCTACTAAGAAGGATTGAAAACGACTGCTACTGCTGAACCCAGAGCACCAGGGAAATCACTTTGTGAGTATTTACTGGAGCAAGTGTTAAAACATGCTTTTATAAACCTGTAGGTAGTGTCTTAGCATAGACTAAAGCAGTGGTCTCCAAAGTGGAATGTATGCAACAATGCACCCCGGCAGTGGTGCAAGACAATACCATTGTGTGCAGGGAGAATTTTTTTGGTACCATTAATAACTATAATAAATATTTTTAAAACAGTGTTTATTTAATCTTTACCTTGCATTTTAAAATTTCTATTTTGTGTATTTTTATAATTACATGATAGTACAGTACTATATATTTATACACACAGGTATGTATGTTGGGTGGGTGTGTTCAAAACTTTTTTACTGATGGGATGCATGATCAAAATTATTTGGAAACCACTGCATTAAAATACAAACCTACAAGTCAGTATAGTGCAAATTCAAAATTTCCTAATAGATATAATTAAATATTACCAAACTGTGCATAACTTCACCGTTTCCCATTTTAAGATTTACAGACAATAGCAACAGAAAACCAGTATTCTGATATCTTACACATCCACACTTATTTCCTATCCTTTAATAGTGCCACACGGACTGCTTCATTTCCTGCTCTTTGTGGAACATAAACACTTAATAGATAAATCTTTCAATCTACTTTTTTTTTTTTTCTAATCAAAAAAACTCAACTTTGCAGCTACAGAACAGTGACAATCCTGAAGATTTTTTTCCCCTCTGTCAAGTTGCTGTTTAATTACTAGGAAGGACCATCCCAGTGAAAGTGCCTCCTGCTGGTGCTCCTGCTCTCCATTCGGCCATATCCAACCAGCAACATAAGGCAAAGCAAGTAGGGTCATGCAAAGTTCTCACCAGACCTGAAAGAATGCCATCTACGTACTCCCAATCGCCATCAG
Source organism: Amazona ochrocephala (assembly GCA_039720435.1). Lineage (NCBI taxonomy): Eukaryota > Metazoa > Chordata > Aves > Psittaciformes > Psittacidae > Amazona > Amazona ochrocephala. The sequence goes on from CM077880.1 coordinate 83,018,366, forward strand.
CCTCTCATTCCTCCCAGCAACACAACCACCTTGCTGACTCTGTACTCTCTCTCCAAACACCTGAATTGGCATTTCCCTCTGCCTAGGAAAAATTTACCAGGCTGTGCTGCTATGGGTAGAAAACTTCATACCTCTTGGGGAAAGACACAGACGTAACAACAGCACCAGATAAAATAACCCATGCCCAAAGGTCAGTGAATCCCAAGAAAAGAAATATGCTGACAACAATAAACTTTATAGTTTGCAAGCATAAAGACATTTTTTTTCTGTTGCCAAGTAAACTGCACTCCAAAACAGAGAAGATATTAGTAAGGTATGCTCCTAAAAGCCAGCTGAGTCTTGCTAATACTTCAGGGAGTAACTGTCCTTCAAGAAGATTTAAAATAAATAACAAAAAACAACCACCCAAATCAAAATATTTACATAGAGGCCAATCTTTCCTACTGAGGCCAGTTCAATTTTGATATAGATCTGTCACAGAGCTCTAAGAGACAGGCCACTGCTGTTTATTGGGACCATCTGGAATCTTTCAAAACCCATCCAGATGAAATGTACCCAAAGGTCTCTTTTGACTATAGCTTCAGGGAGATAAATTAGAAAAGACAAAGTGCATAAACACATGTCATGTTCTGGCTTGGCCATTCAAAGCAAGCAATAAATAAAGAGTGCTCTAGAAGTATCAAAGTGAACTTATGGAAACACAGTAAATAAAAATTAGGACTATTAGTGCTACTTACCCTGCAGTTCTGGGCCATTAGCCCAGACTATGTGCTGTTGCCCCTTTCCTCACTAAAAGACATTCAACATCAGTCTCTTGAGGACTACTTCACAAGTACCTTCACTCTCCTCTCCAAAAACCCAACAAACTCAAACAAACTAAATACTCCAAAAGCTTTCCCAGCAGTCAGCCTGTGACATATTTTTGCCAAGCAGGAGCATAAAAACTTGCTATTTCAACCTCCTGCAGCTCTCATGCCTTTCACAAGACACATGCACTTTTCCTAAAAAGCAGGCTGCCAGATTGATTGCCTACAACTGTGGAAACCTACTGACAATGCTGTGGCCAGCAAGGATTCTGCTCCGTGCCCTTATTCCTTGTCTGCCCATAAACACATATCTTTAAGAGCCAATAACAGGCCAACATATAGAGCTGCCCCACAAGTGCTCAAAGGAGGTGTGGAGATACTCATCGTAACCTGGCTATGTCAGAGAAGACTAGAAAACTTCACCAAGCCAAAAATTAATCTTTAATTTCCTAGCTTCATCTCTCAGGAACTTGTGTGTACCTGTATTCTCACACTTCTTGTGGAAGTACTCAAGCAAGACCCGATTCTGTTCATGGATGAACCATTACTCTAGCACAGCCATGTTCCTTTTCTGATTTACTATTTGACTGAAATTATCCTGAGGGTAGGCAGGAAGTCCAGTCCAGTGAAGAGCGGAATGACTCTCAAGTCTCCTTTAGGAAGGAGGCAGCAGACAGAATCACAGAATGGTCTGGGTTGGAAAAGACCTTAAAGATCATCTGGTTCCAACCCCCCTGCCATGAGCAGTGACACCTTCCACTAGACCAGGTTGCACCAAGCCACATCCAACCTGGCCTTTAACGCTGCCAGGGATGGGGCAGCCACAGCTTCCCTGGGCAAACTGTTCCAGTGTCTCACCATCCTCACAGTGAAGAATTTTTCTCCTAATGTCTAACCTAAATCTCTCCTGTCAGTTTAAAGACAACCCCCCTTGTCTTGTTACTATATGCCCTTGTAAAAAGTCCCTCTCCACATTTCTTGGAGGTCCCCTTTAGGTACTGGAAGCTGCTCTAAGGTCTCCACAGAGCCTTTTCTTCTCCAGGCTGAACAAGCCCAAGTCTCTCAGTCTGCCTTCATAGGACAGGTGCTCCAGCCCTCTGAGCATCTCTGTGGCCTCCTCTGGACTTGCTTGAGCAGCTCCATGTCCCTCTTACGTTGGGGGCCCCAGAACTGAATGCAGTATTTCAGGTGGGGATCTTAAAAGAGCCAAGTAATGGGAGAAGAATCCCCTCCCACAACCTGCTGACCACGCTCATTTTGTTGCAGCCCCAGTTATACTTGGCTTTCTGGGCTGCAAGCACACACTGTCAGAGAGACTGCAGGAATCACTGACTGTAGTTTGTGAGATTTTAACCAAAATAATGCATTGAAGGCTCTGGCCCAGGGATCATGCTTTGCTCTCCCATGTGCAGCTGGTGGGCCAAAATGGCATTACCATGTCTGGCAGCTGTACCACGCCACCATCCTGCATTCCTAAACCCAGGCAGAGGGTGCAGAGTGCAAATGTGAAACCTGTTCTTGAATCCAGCCTAGCAGTGGACCTGCCCTTGCCAATTCCTCTCTTAAATTGTTAATACCTCAAACATATTATAACCCTCCCTTTCCTAGGCCCCAGCTGCTACAATTTATAAGATCAGGCATCTCAGAAAAAGAATCATCGGACTGATTCAGGTCCTTGGGTGACACTAAGAAATCTTTCAGGAAAGATGTAAGATTAGTGCTGTGAACAAGTCATGGCAGAAAGACAGGTGGGGTTTTCCCCATTAGGAATCGTAGATGTGGAAGATTCCAGAAAAGTAATTAGAAGCTGTCATTACTAGGGGAGTTTTGCTTGCCATACAATGCCAGAAAAACACTAGCCACTCAGTGTTAGTAAAAATGAATTTGTCAGAGAAGGAAGCTAGAGAGTCTCCAGGGAGGGACCACCACCATGACTGCTGGAAGACTTGAGCCCAGTGCAGTACCAATTGTCAACTGGTGTACAGCAGTAGGGATGACACCAGGACAGTGTCAGTGGCATATCCTTTGAGAAAGGCATCTACTTACTAAGAAGTGTGACCCGAGTGAAGCTGTGGAAAGAATACACAATGAGACAAAACCATAATTAAACCTGAAAAACAAAATTGTGGAAAGTAGCTGCAAAAAAGTGAATGGAAAATTTAGGACATGATCTCTGACATTTAAATTAGGCTACTAAGCTAGTATTAAATCAGATACTAGGTAACGTTAAAAAAGGTTTATTTTTATGGTCCAAGATCTAGAGGATATAGATAATAAAGAAATTTGTCCTTGAGAATACAGCAGCAATGCCTCTGTAACATAGCAGAGAAGATAAGAGCATTACACTTCTACCTTAAAGCTGAACTGAAAGGCAATTCAGCCTCCACAGTCAGCACTCTTTTCCTTGATTACTAAAGGCTTGGGAATAACAACTACCGTGTTCTGTCTCAAAAGAAACTAGGTTGAGATGCACAGGCTCATTTCCCACATGCCACCACAAAATGACAAAGCTATCAGGACTCACCACTGTGTCAAAGATCAGTCTTAAATCTGAAAAGACAGACCCTGGCATTTCTCACTTTAAACATGCACACAAACAAACCAACCGAAAACCACGCATGCAAACCTTTTATTGTCCTGACTTGGGTAGAAAAACGGGAAAAAGAGGACTGTTACAGTTTTTAAAAGGCCGAATCAACAGCATCACCTAGTGGTGAATCAAATGCCACATACAAAACCTAATCTATAAAAACGCCCCAAATAAACCAACCAAACAAACAAAAAAAAGTTCTTACTCTTTCGTTGAAGGAAACATTTAAAAATCCACTCTGGCTATAAAAGCACCCGCTGGGTATTCCAAATAGCAGAAGTGATTTCAAAGAAATTGCAAGCTATTCTTCATTTGTATACAAACATTTTTCTGTTCTTTAAACTTTCGCTCTCCAGTAACGCCTAACATCTAGATATAAATTAACTGCAGCAATTGATTGTTACATTCATAATCTTTAAATTCTGCACCTCAAGTTACCACTATGTCCTGTACTACTATTCTGCATTCTGTGCTGCCAATTTGATTCACCGAGCATTTCTAACATCTCTAATGGATGTCTCCTCTTCAGTTTTTTAAGGGGGAAGGTGCCTTGTGAATTTACTTGGAAACTTTAGAAATTCTATTTCTGCTTTACATCTGCATCTTGTGCATGTGACCATGTATTACTACAGTTAAACACCTAATTTTACCCAGGATAGAAACTATCACCATTGTTCTAGAATGTATTACTCTGTGGTTATTTTTGCTTGTTAATACTTCAAGTTATCATCTGGTTTTAATATTTTCTTAATAGGGAAAGCAAAAACCTGCAAAACCATTTATACTTCACAGTTCTGCTTCACAGTGAATCGCAGTGCAGAACTCCCTAGCTGATACTGACTGAAACCAATAAGCCCTAAATGGTGCATTACAGCATTGTAGGGACCCAGCAATTCAACCTGTAGGAATACAGCAGTGAGATAAACAATACTTAGGGAGAGACGGAGTTGTTTTTCAAATCTTGACTAGCTTATATGCAGCCTTGTGGGTGAGTTGTTTTTCAAATCTTGACTAGCTTATATGCAGCCTTGTGGGTATCACCACACCATTCCACAACACTCCCTGCTCTGCTGTGTACAGATTACAGCTCTTGGAGGTACAGAGCCAAGCAGCCACAGAAATTTGCTAAGACTTCTACAGAGAAATACGCTAGCACGATTAAGAAGATAGAGGGATCTGAGGAACACTGGCAACAAATCGATTTGCAACAAACTGGGTTTCATTGAAGACATAAATGGACACGAGAGAAAGAATTGTGTATTCTTTCTCTTACTCATGCACTGAAAGTAACACAACAGCATTTTACAGTGCAAATATTAAAAATGTATGTGTATTTGAATAATCAGCACGTCTTTTAGTGACTTAAAGCTTCTGGCGAATAAGTATGTCTCATTGCATTGAATTACCCAATACAAGAGAACATGAAGAACAAGAAAAAAGTACTTTAAATGGGCAGGGGCATCAACCTCTAGAGAAAGAATACACAATGAGACAAAAACATAATTAAACCGGAAAACCAAAATTGTTTAAAGTAGCTGCAAAAAAGTGAATGGAAAATTCAGGACACGATCTCTGACATTTAAATTAGGCTACTAAGCTAGTACTAAATCAGATACTAGGTAACGTTAAAAAAGGTTTATTTTTATGGGCACAGAATCTACCTTATTACCATACATTTGTGTCTTAACTGGCTGGTAGAATTGTTCTCTATCACAGAACATCTTCTTCCTTTTGTCATCACTTTATCACATCCTGATTTCCAACCTCGGGGAGCTGTATTTCCCCACCTTACCTCCAGTGCTCTCTTGTAGTCACCCAAATGAAAGGCACAGTATCCCATCCAAAGGTCAGTATCCTCCTCTTGCTCACCCACCTGCCGTTTAAACTTTGTAGAGAAGAAATAATGTAAGACTTTTGTCAGCTGCCACACAGTTTATAAAGCCCCACAGATAATCAAATTAATACTAGGCCATCTTATCTCATGGACGGCTTGACAGCTATGGATGCTATAGGTGCGGAGCTGCTTAACATTTCTGAAGGAAGCAGCCGGCAACTCTCACATGCCAAACCTAGTCCTGCGAACCGAGGAGAAAGCTGCTGGAACAGGGCCTAAGGGGGGCAGAAAGAAGCGAGGGAGACACAAGGCCGGGGAAGAGCTCGCCTCGCCCCGCAGCCGTGTCGAGCACAGGCTTGGCAATAACGGTACCGCTAACCCGAGGGGAGCGGGAGAGCCGGGGGGCAGCGCCGCCCTCGGGCTGAGGTCTCTGGGGCCGTCGCCGCCGCTACCTCCAGCAAGGCGATCGCGCCGGTGAAGTCCCTCAGGGCCAGGAGCTCTTCCAGCTGCGGCACCTTCTTCCCTTTCTTCCTCCGCCTGTCTAACGGCGGCGGGGTATCCGCCACTGCCGGCTTGGCCCGGGAGAGCATCTGGACAAAGATCAGAGCGGAGCCTCAGTAGAGGTTCCCCCGTCCGAGATGGGGGAAGCGCCGCGCCCCCCGGCCCGCCACCTCTCACCATCTTGCCGCCGGACCCGCACTCCTCGCTCCGCCGACGGCGCCGTTGCCAGGGTAACCGCGGGGCGGTGGAGGGCCCCGGCGCAGGCTCGAGAGCAGCGGCGAATAGGCGCCGGCTCACGACTGGAGCCGCCCCCCGGGTTCCGCCTCCAACGAGAGACGGGGAGTGGGGGGAGCAGATCCTCGCTCTGTCTATAGTCACTAGCACACTGGACAGGTAGGCATAATGTGGTCTAATTTCAGCTGCTGACACTTAATTCCCCGTAAACACAGATTCACATACGGGTGCAGAATAGAGAGTCCCCTCACTCCGGAAAAAAGTTGGAAATGGAGTGTGTGATGGAGACGAAAGACACCAGAGAAACGTACTGATGTGCAACCGGTTTGCACACTACCACCCCTTTTGTACCCTTGTCCTGTGTTCCATACTGGTTCCTCCCCAAACCTGGAGGATACTGTCCTGGTTTCAGCTGGGATAGAGGTAATTTTCTTCCTAGTAGCTGGTACAGTGCTGTGTTTTGGACTCAGTATGGGAATAATGCTGATAACACACCAATGTTTTAGTTACTAAGTAGCGCTTCCCCTAACCCAGGACTTTCCAGTCTCTCCTGCTCCTCCAATGAGAAGGGGCACAAGAAGCAGGGAGGGAGCACAGCCAGGGCATCTCCCCCAACTAGCCAAAGGGGTATTCCATACCATATAATGTCATGCTTAGTATATATACTGGGCAGGGAGGTGTTAGCAGGAAAGGCTGGGCATCAGTAAGGGGGTGATGAGCACTTGTACTGTGCATCACTTGTTTTTCTTGGGTTTAATTCCTCTCTCTCGTTTTCATCATCATTATTATTATTAGCTTTTTTCAATTATTAAACTATTCTTACCTCAACCCACGAGTTTTATGTTTTTTTCCCCTGTTCTTTTCATCCTACTAGGTCAGGAAGGGGGAATGAGTGAGCAGCTGCGTCGTACTTAGATGCTGGCAGAAGTTAAGCCGTGACAGATGACAGTCACTTGACAAAGCTGTATCCTGCTTAGTCTACAGCAGGGGCTAAATTTTATGTTGAAAAGAAATATATGTCCTGTCACTCTGAAAATGAAGTCCTTTAGAGAAAAGATATGAAATCAACAGTTAAGAGGAAAGATGAGTTACTATTTGTTTTGGTAGTTTAGGAGTTAGGTAGATGAATAATATTAACTTTCAAGTGTGTATGTGTTAGAAAAAGGTTAAAACGAAGAAGACTTTCTTAACTGAGCTAGATATTTATGATACATCACATATTTAGCTTCATCTACTGGTATGTGGTAACCACATACCAGGTTGCTGGTAGTATGATGCAATTTCATAGAATAATAGAATGGTTAGGGGTGGAAAGGACCTTAAGATCATCTAGTTTCAACCCCCCTGCCGTGGGCAGGGACACCTCCCACTAAACCATGCCACCCAAGGCTATGTCCAACCTGGCCTTGAGCACTGCCAGGGATGGAGCATTCACAACTTCCTTGGGCAACCCATTCCAGTGCCTCACCACCCTTACAGTAAAGAATTTCTTCGTTATACCTAATCTAGACTTCCCCTGTTTAAGTTTGAACCCATTACACATTTTTCTACCACTACAGTCCCTAATGAAGAGTCCCTCCCCAGCATCCTTATAGGCCCCCTTCAGAGACTGGAAGGTCTCCATGCAGCTTCTCTTCTCCAGGCTGAACAGTCCCAAGTTTCTCAGCCTATCTTCATAGAGGAGGTGCTCCAGTCCCCTGATCATCCTCGTGGCCCTCCTCTGCACTTGTTCCAACAGTTCCATGTCCTTCTTATGTTGAGGACAGCAGAACTCTACACAGAGCTCCAAGTGGGGTCTCACAAGAGCAGAGTAGCAGCACAGGATCACCTCCTTTGACCTGCTGATCACGCTCCTTTTGATGCAGCCCAGCACATGGGTGGTTTCTGGGCTGCGAGTGCACACTGAAGCCGACTCATGTTCAGTTTCTCATTGACCAACACCCCCAAGTCCTTCTCCACAGGGCTGCTCTGAATCTCTTCTCTGCCCAACCTGTAGCTGTGCCTGGGATTGCTCCGACCCAGGTGTAGGACCTTGCACTTGGCATGGTTAAACTTCATAAGGTTGGCATTATCCCACCTCACAAGCGTGTCAAGCTCCCTCTGGATGGCACCCCTTCCCTCCAGAGTATCAACCAAACCACACAGCTTGGCGTCATCGGCAAACTCGCTGAGGGAACACTAAATCCCACTGTCCATGTTGCTGACAAAGATGTTGAACAAGACCGGTCCCAACGCAGATCCCTGAGGGACACCACTTGTTACTGATCTCCAGCTGGACACTGAGCCATTGAGCACAACTTCTTGCGTGTGTCCATCCAGCCATTTCTTTTTTCACTGAGTGGTCCACCTATCAAATTGATGTCTCTGCAATTTAGAGACAAGGATTTTGATTACAACTATTCTCTTTCTTACCTGTAGATTTCCTTTCACTAGATTAGTAACTTCTGATGAGAACAATCAGTGCTTTGTAATCTAGTTTCACTCTAATCTGTGGCAGCAACTGTGAACCCCAATATCAGACCTAAACTCTTGATGATCCATGACATTGGCAATATAATCAGAACTTCTACTTTATCAGGATATGTACTGGGTCAGGATCATGCTGTACCATCAGGATCATGAGATACATGACCCACGTATTTGCATGCTTTTTTGGAGGCTTGTTTTTATCAGTAGATAGTTTCAATTCCAAAGAATAACAGTTGTAAAATCTTCCTTTGTGTTCTTGTATAGTAAATGAGAAAAAAAGATTGGTTCTGGAAAGTCAATGTATTTGCTATGCAACTGATATATATGTATACTATATACATGTATATAGCTTCTATATAGGTATGCTATACAGCTATGTTTGTAATTCACATTACTGCCTTCTAAATCTGGACAGTCGGAATATTGTAAAAATCATTTAAAAGAGAAAAAATATATCATGTCGTTGGTCTTCTGTAATACTGAAAGTTAAAAACATCTTTATACTATACAGGCTAGACCTGTAAGCTACTGACTTTAAATAAACACATACATTACAGTACTGTAATCTTTTCTTTTCTGTCTGTCATCACATTTAGGATTCCAACCTCTAACAAAAGTGGAAAAAGGGGAAACTGAAACTTTTCTATTTCATTTTTCTTCAACATTATTTTCTGAATATTTTTAAAGACAGGGTAAAAGCTATAAAACCCCTGATATAAGGAAAGCAAGTGCCTGGAAAACATAGGGTTAAAATCCTTTTAACTTAGGTCTAAGATAGAGAATAAGGTTTGTGTTGTAAGTCTGTGGTGTGATAACAGAATTTAGTAGTCTTACTAACAAGAGTGAATTTCCATCCTTGTAATGAGTGAACTCTTACTATCCTTCTAATTTATCAGTTAGCTTGGAGACAGTGACTCCCGAACATCTGCTAGCTTGGGATACTCCTTATCTCCCCATCCTGTCCTGCTTGCAATAAATTTTGTACCAAGGTCACACTGCTCTAAATCTTTGCCAGCTCTCAGAAACTTGTAGATACAGCTGGTTTCAGCTAATTGTGAATTACTGGGGCATCCAACCGTGCCAAAGGTGAAAAGTGCACCCTGAGGAAGACTACTTACTTCATCTTGAAGACCCCTGCCCACATGAGGAAGACTACTTACTTCATTTTGAAGACCCCTGCCCACGACCATCGGAGGGCAGTGCGCAAGCGCCAAAAGGGAGGAGACTTATGATAATGAGTACCTAAACTCATTGTAATATCCCCTCCACTCTCTCGGGAACCTAATGAATATGTATGTTTGTGTGTAATAAATATCTGCTTACTTAACCCCTCGGTGTGCAAGTTCGGAGGAGTGAACCCCCTTGCACCAGGGCCTGTAATAAACATACCTGCTTTATAACTCCCCTTGAGTTGTAGAGTCTGATTCCGTGCTTCACCCCAAGCAAGCAAAATAGTTTGGATTCAGTCATATTAATAGTGGATAGAACTTGCAAACAGCATTGAGGTTTTTCTACATTTATCCTGTTGCCTAAATAAGATCATCTGTTGCAACATACAGTATCTCATGCAATTTTAATATTAAAAATTCTGTATTGCATATAAACAAAATTGACAACTTAAGGTTTTTCAAAAGTACAGACACGACCACTGAAACCAAGGAATTTCTTTTTCTTTTTTTTTTTTTTTAAAAATGCGAATTAAATTCATAAATGTGTCTGCTGTTCTTTTTATTTACGTCTTTTCAGATTTTTTTTTAAATGTACGTTTTTCACATTTCCTAATTCTGCAATGCTGGAGACTTGCAGCATCACTCTTATTTTAATGGAACCTTGGAGTCTTGTGTACTGTAAAAGTTCCTGTCCCTGGAGAAAATAAACAATAATGTACAATTGTGAAACTCATAAATTGATCATAACAATCATAATTAAAAGACACTGAGAAAATAAATAATTGTAGCAAACAAGTAGGAAAAAATCTATTTTAAAGATACTCAAATATTTTGTTCTGCAAAATAAGACAATTGTATCACAATGCATGTTTCTTTACAAAATAATGGCTTGAAAAATGCTACATTGATTGTCTTTGGTACCAAAGAAATTAAAGATGAGCTGGCAATTTGTTTACATTATTGTCAGACTTACTAGCACTATTTGTTCTAACTTCCACAGTAGTGGAACTGGGAACAGTTGAGACATGCATGTAACTCTTTGGCTTTTCTGAGCTTTCTAAAGTTTTCATTCTGTATCTTCTCTCTATTTTCTCATCTCTGAGTAGTCAAGTGGAAATAATGATTTGTAATTAAGTAAAAAATAAATCAGGCTACGTGACAGTAAAAATGAATATGGTAAAGGAATTGGAGATGCATTCAGAACAAGTGCCTTGTTCTGAATACAGTTGCACTTTTACAATATGAGCAGAATAGGCAAAGGGACTCTGTGATGCTCAGGTTGTCCTCTCATTACCATTTTTCAGGACCCTCAGACTCTATACAAAAGAGAGACCAACAAAATGAGGAAATCCCTGTCACAAGGACCATTAAAAAAGGACCGGAAAATGTTCTGTAGGGCACAACAGGCTGAGGGACTTCGAGGAAAAACTCTGTGGTTTTTGCTCTTTTGGTTTCTTTTTCTCTGTCTGCATGTCTTTCAGTATTCCAGAAGATTGAGAAAACCGCTTGGAGGAGTTTCAGATCAGGAAGTCAATGCTGATTATCTGGTTTATATACACCCTATAATATCTGGTTGTTTATTACCCAATAAAACAGAAGTCAGAGCAAACAGTGCTGCAGAATCAGGCACAAAAAATCACTGTTCACTAAACTCAGTGATACAGTTCTCTGGTGAGTTAATTTAAATTGGTATTTCTAATCTAACACAGATTATAAGAACGCTTACAGAGACCCATTATGGTGTTTTGTAGCTATGCAATGTATGCACAGGTATTGTTGTTTGTGAGGGTCTGAATTCTGTCTTCAGATGAATAAATACAGGGCCTGCCTATCTGAACCTTATTTGCCCCTGTGCTTCTGAAGTCAGAATAAATGATAAACTATAGAGTTTGTATTCAATGATTCAAGGGTAGACTTCCATCACCTGTTAATAATTCTAGAATTACAAAGATGAGGTACTCAAAATGATGTACACCTAAGAACTGTTTTTTTGGATAGATACTTGCACATAGGGAAACCATTTAATGCTAGGATATTTTTAACTTTCTGACAAGATGGTAGCAGTAGCTGGTGCCTAGAAACCACAGCCAGAAAAAAATGCACTGGGGACATTAGATGCAATTTCTTTCCACTTTATTCCTTAGAAGGTGATTAAACCTTGACTCATAAGAAAGAATAAGTAGTTCTAGTAGATGTGCTTTTAAGATATTTTAGGATGAATTTTGTGGGTTATTGTGGGGGTGTCAGGAGGAGTTACCTTAGGCAAGATATTCCTGGTGTTTGAGATTTTTGCTCTGTTTCGCTATGTCATCACATTCTTTCAGGGATAGGCAGAGCCATTTACATTGCCTTCAGGATGCTCCCAGTGCTATTCTGTTCAAAGACACTATTTCTAATTAAAGCTGCAGTTGCCTGTAGGAGTCAAAAAGCCTTTTTTTCTCTTCCTCTGACACATAACTTGGCTTCTTGGTTTCTGAATCGTATCCCTCCTTGACTAACCTTTGAAGTGTGAGAGTTGGCTCAGTTGGAGAAAAGTTACTGAGATAGCGGGGCCTAAAGAGATGTGGAAGATTTTTGGGGGTATCTGGTTGATTTGTGTCACTGGTAACCTCTTGGTTTACAGATTGCTAGGCTAGAGTTTGCAAAACAATTAGATGAAGTTAGCTGGGATCCTAGGGGGTTTAGCTTCATTCTGCAGTCAGGGCACTATGAATGAACTGGCATTGGTGTCCCCAGGGACTAAAGATCTCTCAGGCACAGGCAGTAACAAACTACGTATTACAAATATACAAATTTTTTTTGCTTTTGCTTGTAGCAGGCCCATCAAATTTTGAGATTTACACATATGACTCACTCATTTACTTTCTCTTCTCTCCACCCTTATGATCTCCTCTAGTATCAGTATCTCACATTAACAGCGTGATGCAACAGCTTTTCTTTGTCTCTCTCACACCATGGAGCAGATGTTACTAATCAGTCTGCCGGGCAACTGCGTCTGATGTGCAAAGCCCTGAGGTGCAAGGGAAAGTGTGGTGCTCAGCAGGTTCCAGGGAGCACTTGCTTCACTCCAGCCGCAGCCTCCTGCTGCATACCCTCCAGCTCCACATCACCCAATGCTAAATGTGTGCTCCTGGGACTTGACACTGAGAGACTACAAACAGTGGGCAATTAAATAGTTGAGAAGTCAACAACTTATTTATAACATGTTCTGTCTGGGGACTCCCTGTGGCACTGTGAAGGCAGAGGTTAAGGAAGAGATTAAAAAGAAATGCTGTGCCAAGGCTATTGTTGATTTTACCTTTTGTTTTTAAAGGATATTTTTAAGGTACTAGGAAAACCAAATAAATACATGAATAGATACAAAACCAGGGAGACCTCAGTGCTATTGCATGCTTCCTGAGTGACCAGCAGTATAAAATACTCAGTTCTATGTGTATTATCCATGATAGCGAATCGTTTCTCTCAAATAGGCTAAAAATTTTGTACTAAAGACTACAAAATTGCACATCCTGTTTTGATGAAGTTAATGAGAAACCTCCTGCTGACTTATATGGGATAAATTTCAAGGAATTTGTAAATACCTATTAAATGGGGCCATGATGAGCCCATGATCTCGGCATGAAAGGCTATATTCCGTTCTCATTCTGTGGCTCTAGTCAGCCATACTACTCCAGATGTTTAAATGACAGACTGCTAATTAAGAGTTACTGTATTACTAATACCAAATTCTAGATGAGATATGCTGAGGTGTTCAAGGTCTGCTCTTAAATGCTGGCTTATGTTCTCCTTTGTTGTTTGGTATAAGAAAGATTCAAGCAATAATCACTTGGTATTAAAATAAAATCATATAAAATGTTTATGCAAATATATTTGAAGTGTATTCAACCCCTTTTAAATACAGTTTTGAAAGAAACCATGGAATTACAGTTCTATTTTAAACCCAAAAGCACTATTATTAACACTTTTGCTGATTATTTTCCTTGTTTTTCTTAAAATTATCTCAGGAAGGTAATAAAAGTAAACGGATTTCTTATCTGACAGCCTTACTCCAGGTTTCACTAGAAAATAAGAAGCTGATGTAGGTTTGCATAAACACCCCAAATTCAGACCAGTCACACTCAGTACTTCATTTAGATTTGCCTGTTGATTCCTTTTATCTTGCAGTTCCCCTTTGAGCCCAGACTTACCCATAAGGCTTGTGGATGTTTGTCTTTCTTTCATTCTACCTGTCTTCCCTGAGACCATTCAATATTCAGGAAAGGCCAAGAGCCCTCCATAGAAATGAGCCCTACAGAGTCCAGTGTATGGCTTTTAGCGATGCCATTAAAAATTTAGCTTTAGTCCCACAGGTCTGAGAAGTGGCCTTCAGCTTTGCTAATCCTTGTGTGATGCAAGAGGTTGAATCACATTAAGTATGAATATGTTTGGGCCCCATTTGTAGAGCCATCTTACAAAGAAGCAATGGGCAGTGAGACCTGTGCTGCCAGAGAGCAATGTGTCTGGGGCAGACCTGGGGTGCTTTGGTGCGTAATGCTGGGTGAGTATGAGCAGACAACCTTTGTGCTGAGTCTACTCTGTAAGTAAAAACAAAGGCTTTGGTCTGGAGGATTGCAAGCCAGACATTTTTGCCACACAAAAAGTGCTTCAATGGTAAAAGCTAAAGGAATGAAATTGGTTTCTTATCACAGAAGAAAATATACCCTTGATTTATGAGTCTAGCCACCAAAAATGGTATGGCAATTTAACCAGAGATGTAGGGCAACTCATACATGAAGTAACCATCTGTTTTCCTCTAGGCTTTAATGGACCTTGTATTTTATTTCCATTTAAAAGAGTTGTCTTTACAGTCCATTTGTCCCCTCCTCTTCCTTCTCTCAGCTCATCCCCTTGATGAAGAGTTAGTGCCCTTACAGGACAAGGTTTCAGGTAATGTTTCAGTTTTATAGCCTCAACCTTACCATGAGCAAACATTCACGGCAACCTTTAGCCTCTCTCCTATCCTGAGTTTTGCTGTTAGTTTTTCACGAACAGAAGTGCACCTAGTACACTGGAGGGCGGGCAGAGGTGGAGGTGGGTAGGGGGATAGGGAAGTGCCTGAGATAAGGGTCATACAGCCTGTCTTTGAATCTACAGCGTGGAGATCTCTTTCATCCCGTCCAGGAACAAAACCAATGTAGAGTATCTGAAAGGAAGAGGGTTGGAAGGGAAACGGAAAAGAGAGACCACACACAATGGATCTTAACTGAACAATAATGAAGAAACGAATGTTGCGTCTGGCCCTTGGGCCTTTGTTTTTCTCACTTCAGCTGCTGCAGCAAGTTTGTTCAAATGAATGTAGCAACAGTAATTACGTGATCAATGTAATGCTCATGAATTACTCGGATTTCCCATCAACTACTGATAATTTGAAATTAGCTGTGAAGCAAGCCTTGAAAAGGGTACAAAATGAAGTCCAGCTGACAGGTAAGGTGACAGGTGTCGGTTATTCTTCTCCTGCTGTGGCTCCTTGTGACACTTTGTGCCACAGCTTTCTACTCATCTGACCTTCAGCAAACTGCTCCTCCAACAGGCTCTCTGCTTAACTGTTCACTTTATATAGATCTTACAGAAACAATGACCTCCCTCTGTAAAAACAGAAGTTTTGCCCACAGATGGGCAGAACCATATTTGCTTTCATGGTGTTTGGGCAGATTCTTCCTGTATGCTTTTCTGGAGATGTTCAGTTGGGATTTGAAATATGGGAATTGCTGAGCTGGATCAGACAAGACCAGTGATCCATCTAGTGTGGAAACTGGGATGCTCTTGCTTCCTCTCCTGACAGTATTAGCTTGTGCTTTCTGAAAATAATTTTCCTCTTGACCCCATCTGTTTACCACATTATGACTTGAAGTGTGACAAATGTGGAGTCTGTATGTTTTTCCTTCCTTTAGAATCACTGCAGGAGATGCTTTTATTTATTTTTATATATTACCTCTTCTTTCAATATCACCAATCTACTATCATTCTCTGGAATATCATGGGGACAGAGATTCCAGAGAAATGGTATCTATTCCCTTTCTGCCCTCTTCTTGAAGAGGCTTTGTCAATTTTATTGGAAAGTGGTCTCTCAGTTACTTCATACAGAGTCTTAAAAAATGTCTCTAATAGTGGCTAACACTGAAAGTACTTTGTATTGAAAGTACTAAGGCTCAACAACAGAAGTCAACAGTCCATACTGCAAATTTTGGAGCAAATTTTACAGTCTCATCCTAAGCAGTGGGCGTTAGGTGGTGCATGGACTTTCTAGCAGTATTTTTTGTGGGAGACAACCTAGAACAAGACTACTCAGGCCTGTGTGTTAGTGGTTATCTGCAACTCATAATGCTATTTACTTTTATGTTTGCATTACAGGAGAAAATGTTACAGTCAATGCCACCTTCCACAGCTTTACCTCATCACTCTATGTCTCACAAGGCTGTCGTACCAGCACCTGTGAAGGTGTGGAGCTCATCAAGCAAATTTATGTGAGTAGCAGGCTTCTTTTGGTTGATTTCCTAAGAAGATAGGACTTGTTTCTGCATGCATGCATATGTGTCTGTCTTTCCTTTTTAGCTTTTGATCCTGTTGTTCAGTTTCAAACAAATTTGACAGAGAAGTGGAGTTTTCAAAAAGGAGGTGTTCCTGTAGGTTTTGTGGAGACAAGCAGGCAAATACTGGAGAGAGATTCTTCCTGGGGGCTGTCATTACACATTTGGGGCAGTACCAGCAGCCTTCAGCTTCAGGATTCTTTTCCTACACTTTGTCCTCTTTTTTTTATCTGCACAGCTCTTCGTGTGGCCACATAGTCAAAGCAATCCATTAAACAAAAACACAGCAAAGCAAAACACAACGAAGAAAAAAAAACCCAACAACAAGCCCAAACCCTCAAAGAGCCCAAGTAGAACAGAAAAGGTCCATTTCCAACTGGATCAGACCCTGATCTGGTTCACCATTAGTTTACACAAATACACAAAGGAGACAGCTGTGTGAGGACGGGAACATGGGGGCAGAGCGATTAGGCTGGCACTGATAGCAAAGAAATTCATATGGAACTATGCCCGAAGGGCAAAGATGAAGTACTCACTTCTCACTAGAAATCACAGATGTCACGTGCCAGAAACTAGCTGAATGCCCTAGTATGCAGAAAAGCTTCAGTCAGAACTGGTGCCTTACAAGAAGCTGTATTTCAGTAGATTTTGTCATGTCTAATAACTGTTTCCTCTAAGTGAAGCTTTGTCAATCCAATGTGAATTTTCAAATCTAGCAATTTATGAGCACATGCAATAGTCTTTGATAAGAAGTGGCTCATGACACACAAAGCTACTGGTCAGGACTCATTTGATGGTCATGGAAGGTTTTGATTTTTTTCATACAAACTTCATATGCACATAACTAATAATTTTTCTGACACACAGTATCTTGTAATTCCAACTGCTCTGTCTTCTGCAAATGCAAGCAGTTCTGGTTTGTGTAATTTCATATGTGCAGTTGTAGCAATTGCAACATTGTAATCCTAACTTGCTGCCTCTCCCTTAATTAAGGTCCTATTCACAGGCACTAATCTGTCATTTGCCTTTTCTTAGCCTTCTGGATACCTCCCTCTTTCACTCTGGGTTTGTTCTTTAAACCTTTCTGTAGCTCCTTTGCTACTCTGTTCTTGAATTTGCTGGATCAATTCTGTGACTCCTCAAATCCTCAAGTTTTCCTTATTTTCCCATCCTCCTCTCTTTGCCAGTCCTCTGCAGTATCCCCGCTACTGACCCTTTCTGATCCTTTGCAGAATAGTGGCATGCTTGGTTGTGTTGTCATAGGACCCGCTTGCACTTATGCCACCTATCAAATGGTCTCGTAAGTACCACCTTTCCCCTAATATTGTGTTCTTAAAAATATCAATTGCTGAACAGTATTGTTTTGTGTACAAGAAGCCAGCAGAGACATTTGGGTTAGGATACATCAGACACCTCAAGGTACATAGTCAAGGCAGTAAGATTTCTATGCATAGCCACTATGTTTTGTAGGGAGAGGAAAAACCCATTCCAAAGCACATTGATGAAATCCCATTGCTAGAAGGAAAACTTTTCTAGTTGCTGACTGTAAATTGATAAAGAGCTTAAAAACCTCAACTCTTCAGCAAACGCAACAGAAGAGAGATGTTAGCTTGAGGCACGTACACATCACAGTACTGAAACTATGGGGTCCTTCTGGGTGGGTGTTCAGTCATTGAGAGGGGCCTGAGTTATATGTGCCAAGAGAAGGTCCCAAAACCCCAACCATCTTCAGTAAAGTGTGTTCAGATAGGAAGCAGTCAGCTTAATCCCAACTCCCCTGCCTGAGGAAGCATTCCTGAAGAATGTAATGTCCACTATTGTATTATACATCAACCTCTATGATTCTATTCTATATTATATTATACATTAATATGTTCATTCTGAGATATTAGGAAAAGGGTAAGCTGAATCTGCAGACTTCTAGCATAAATCAGTTAAAAACGTCATATCAGTCATAACATACAAATCCATATTTTTACTCATGTGAATAACCTCCCTTTTTAAACTTTGATAACCTTTCGGTTTCACTGAGAGATACTGGGAATATGAGGCACTTTTACCTCAAGCTTTATCTGTTTTTAACTCCATGCTTTTCTCTGAGTGGCATGACCAGAAATTAGTACAATGTTACTGGTGGATGCATGTGATTGATCTATATAAGAATAAAAAGAATAAATCATATATATAGGACCATAGTAAAATACTACGCAATATACCCCATTTTATTCATTGTGCTTCCTAACTTTTTATTTGCTTTTCTATCTGCTGGATATGGAGCTGCCCAGAATGGTGCTGAAGTATTTTCCTCGGACTCTGACACAGATAAATCAGCATAAAATATGGGTAGGGGAAGTTTATGCAAAGCAATGAACACTAACAAGCAGGCAGCTGGCTTTTGCCCATGGTGCAATACCTTTGCAAATCAGAACAAGTGCCTTACTTTACAGCACTTTAAGTGTGGGCAAGAAGCTGTGGGGAGGGCACCTTATGGGCAGTGGGCTGTGAGTGTGCAGAGCCTGCAGCAGGGCAGCTGCTGCCCGTGCTTGGCTGCCACTGTCTGTGTTTCATCTTCATATTTGGTTTGTCAGATGGATATTAAGTGACACTGAGCGTTAACTGCAAGAGGTCCATATGCACGGCATCAACTGGGATGTGACAGAACGGTAGAAGTAACAAGCATTTGGAATTAGCCTGACTGTCTACCTCCAACTTCTTCATCATCTGTGATGCAGGGAATCACTGGGCATTATTAATGGGATGAAAGTTAACAAATCCAAATTCTGAAAATGTAATCCTTTCCAAATGTAACAATTCTGCGCCTAGGGCAGAGTAATGCCGGGCACAAGTATAAGTTGGGAGAGGAGTGGCTGGAAATCAGCCCTGCAGAAATGGTCAACAGAAGTCAGCAGTGGTCCCTTGCAGCCCAGAGGGCAAACTGCATCCTGGGGAGGACCAAAGATAGTATAACCAGCTGTTTAAAGGAGGTGATTATCCTGCTGTATTCAGTGTTGGTGTAGCTTCACCTTAAGTAGTTTGCACTTCTGGGCCCAGCAATTTCAGAAGGATGTGAAGGTCCTTGAATGCATCCAAGAGGAGGCCAGCAAAGCTGATGAAGGGGCTGGAAGGCATGTTCTGTGAGGAGTGGCTGAGGACTTTGGGTTTGTCTGGTTTGGAGAACAGGAGGCTGAGGGGCAACCTCATTGTTCTCTACAGCTTCCTGAAGAGGGGAAGTGGAGAGGGAGGTGCTGAGCTCTTCTCATTGGTATCCAGTGGTAGGAAGCATGGAAATTGTTCGAAGCTGTGCCAGGGGATATTTAGATTGGGCATTTGGAAGCGTTTCTCTATCAAGACGTTACTCAAAACACTGGAACAAGCTTCCTAGAGAGATAGTTGATGCCCCAAACCTGTCAGTGTTTAAGAGACATTTGGGCAATGCCCTTCACAACATGGTTTAGTTTTTGGTCAGCTCTGAATTAGTCAGGCAGTTGGACTAGATGATGGTTGTGGATCCCTTCCAACTGAAACAGTCTATTCTTTTCTGTTCTAAGTTCAAACAGAATAATGTCCATTTCATTAGTGAAATTCTCTCTCTGGCATTACTTATTACATCATCTGTGCCTGTTTCTGTTGCAAGAAACGTAAACCTTGTAATTTGGTAAGTGTTCTTTACCTGGAAAATAAAATTTTGTTACAATAATGCAAACAACTCTAATAGCCACATCTTTTGCAGGCAAAATTGCCTGTCTTAAAAAAACACCATACAAGGACTAAAATATTTTTAATCTAGCCTGATAAGAATGCAGCACCTAGGAGAATACTTTAATCCTCTAAAACTTATTGTCTCTGTGGATAAAAATTGCCTTTCTTTTACGAATTTCCTGTCAGCAGAGGGTTGCCTTAGTTTTTCTTCCTGTTTGCTGCTTTTGTACAGCTCCTAAAATATGCCATAGTGAAACTAATATTTTCCTTTGAGTTGTAGGAGTAAAGTTTTTTTGATGGCAAAAAGCTGTCACCCTTCAGCACTGCCCCAACAAAAAGATCAAATCCATCCCACGTTAATGGCAGCCAGGGAGCAGAATTGGATGGGTCCTCAAGTCTTTGGACTCCTGTCACAGCCCTTGGACAGAAATGGTGCATGGTACCCAAAAGGGCAGGAGAAACTGGAGGCAGTGAGAGAAGCTTCCTGGACCAATTTAACAAGGCCTTATCCTGACCTCAAATCTTCTTGTGTTCTTGAGAAGCCTTCTGTTTCGGGTTAAAATTGCTGTTAAACCAATGCACAGCACAAGAGAAGAGGGAGATGACGGCAGGAATCATGTGGTAGCTGCTTTGGTGTGACAGGAATCTGTTCAAACTTATTCTCTTGTCTCTCCCTTCAGATTTGAAACAGTACTGAGCCTGCCTCTGATCTCTGTAGGGAGTTTTGGACTGTCCTGTGACTACAAAGTAAACCTAACACGCCTTCTGACCCCAGCCAGGAAAGTGAATGACTTCTTCTATTATTTTTGGAAAGAATCTCAGCTACCATTCAAAACCATAACCTGGGAATCTGTTTACATTTACAAGGGGAATGAAAACTCTGAGCCGTGTCTCTGGTAAGAATTGGATCTATCTCTGAAGTGGCTGTTGATAAACTCCATCTCCATCCTTGGATATGGCTTTTACAAGCTGTTCTTTGAGTCCTACACTTTGGGGGGTGCCTTACAGCTACTAAGGAATGAGAGAAAGAAAACATGAATCATACCCTTTAGCCGCACTGTGTATCTGAATGTTTCATTTTCATTGCATTCCAGTATGCTCAAGCCTTGGCTTTTGCTGTGGACAGCATAGCCTGTTGTACGTGCTGGAAATACCTGTTTATTGCATCCTTGATGTAAATAGTGTGACATGAGAGGCTCTCCATAGATGCCTTTCTAGGTCAGGTGTTATCAGTCTCTTGTTACTCTCCTAAAGTTTCTCCACATTAATGGCTTCAATTTGTGGGCGATACTGTTACTAAAAAACATTTTCAGAGTTCAAACTGTATCTTTCTTTGAACAAAATGACCCCCAATGATTGCAGAGTTTAAGCTATGCTCTCACCAGTTTGGAGCAAAGGAGACAGTTTTCACTTTGTGATCTGAAATGTCAGCCTGTACTTGATTCTCAAGAATGTTGGGTTTGCTTCTTGGCTAAAATCAAAGGCTTTTTTTAGTCAAATAGACTCTTTAATATACTGATATTTATCACTACTCTTCCATTATTGGCTTGTATTTAATTTTCAGCTTGAAGTGTTTCTATACTCCTTTGATTTTTCTCTTAATTTTGGGACATAAAATACTGATTAAGTAAAAAAAACCCAAACAAACTAGTTTCTTCTACTAATTTTATAAACGTAGCTCAAAGGCTGCCAAGAATTAATGGAAATAGCTATTATTTATCTTTCCAATTCATAGCCTGAGGAACTTGCAGAATATTAAGTTAAATTTATGACTGTTTTCTTCAGAGTGATGTAAGCATGTACTTACAGAACGTCTTTTATACAGAATTTGGGTGGGTTTTTTTTTTATTTCTGAATTAAGGGGAATAAAAACCAATTTCCAATTCACTGTTTTGTAGATATTTGGGGTCTTTTATTCTTTGCTCCTTCTGTTTTAGTATAGATAGCAACTTGATCAGATAATGCTATGATTACCTGTCTTTGATGCTTTGAAACATCAGTGCACTTCACTTATCTCTTACTATACTATCTATTTCTCCATGTTTGCAGCTGTAGTTGCTGAATACACCTACACATACTTTGGCTAAATCCCTTTAATCCTGCAGGCTTCATATCTTTCAAGGAAGTCTATGCATGTAAATTATTTACCAAGTGTTTCTTACTTGGTCTTTATTAATACTTCTGTTCAGGATCTTGACATCAGAATTGTTCACGTTCCTTTTCTTTAATGTTCAAGTAACAAAAAAAATTTAAAATTTAAAATCAATTTTTTATCTCTGCCCATTTTTCAGACTAATATAGTTGTAAAAATGCGCCTCATTCTGCTTTAATAGAAACTGTCAGCTTGAAAGTTTATGAGCTGTCTAATTTTAAAGATCAGTTTTTGCTAAAGCACAAGTTATACTGCATGGGCTAATTGTCTTCCCCATATATGTATACAAATAAGTGAATACCCACAGCGATAGCTAAATCTGGTTATGTCTCAACTATGGATATGTTCCTGTAAATTAATGGTTAATGATTCTGCTCCTATAAAAATACGGGAAGCAAAATATACTTTGTAGTTCTTAGGACTGGGGTCTCAGTGTTGCTAAATGAAAAGTTCAGCATTTTGAAAACAAAGGGATTTCTTTGATTTTCCGTCTGCATTAACTTTATTTCAGACAGAATGTCTCTTCTCAGATATAACATGCTGAGCCAAGAATAGGATTTAGGAGTTGGCCAGTTTTGCTTAATCTTTTAGTTAGCTTTTACTCACTTGGTTATGTTTTTTGCTGTCCTCACTTTTCCCTTTCAAGGTTTAACTGACTAAGTAGAGGGTTTTTTTGTTGCTACTTACCTTCCTTCACTTCTCTCACAGTCATGGTGCATGTGTGCGTTCTATCTCAGTTCTTTCTGCAGCTCCCTTTTACTCCTTTGAACTTTCACGTTTCTTCTAAGATTACCACTGATGCCTTAAAACAGCAGAGCTTCCTTGGTCTGCCTCATGGTTAGTCTCACTTACTACAATTTCCCCATATCCCTGATTTCCTTTCTTAATTGTTAATGTCTTATTACATCATTTGTACAGCCATGTTCAAATACCTCTGGGTGACTTTCCTAACACTTCTAAGTCTTTCATGCCCTGTATTGATTTTTCTCTCTTTTATTGCTGCAGAAAAAATGTTCCATACTGCCTTACAAAGCCTCTTGTGCGCTCTAAACAGCCTATCTCACATTTTGGCTTATTTAGGAGAAACTGAGGAATTAGCCATTTTCTGACAGTATCTGTGCTCCCTTGTGTCAGGTATATTAATGCACTTGATGCTGGAATCACACCCTTCTCCGAAAAACTGAAGTACAAGGAGATTTTGAGGACTCCAGAGCAGCTTCAAAAAACCGTGAAAGATCCACACCGAAAAAGCAATGGTAAAAGAAGGAGGGAGGAGGAGGCAGGGAGGGGGAGAGGGGACTGAGGGTGCCCTGTTGATTTTCCAGGTTGGTTTTCCCAGGAAATCAAATGTGTCCCTTCGTTACATTTTAAGTATAGACTTTCCACAGAAATGATGGAGAAAACAGATACACCAACTCACAAGGATGTAAACGAAAAATGGCACAAAGTTCCTAGATTCCTCTCTCCATCCTCATAAAATATGGGGGAAAATCCTAGTTCCAGAGAGCCTTTGGGATGAATTATCCCATCTAGGCACAAGATTCAGAAATCCAAGAATCACAACTCTTCCAAAGAAGGGCCTTAGATATTACAAAAACGCTTAGCTCTCTAACATTCCTGTGTTTGCAGCCCTGGTACATATATGGGCCTCAGTTGTGCCATCAAGGGGCACTTCTTCTGGAAGTGACCCATCTAAACTAGAAAAATGGCTGAGTAAATACCTCATCTTCTCCCAAGAATAAGCACCTGGCATCAGCAGGCCCAATGAGTGAAAGAGTAATAAGTAAGCCAATGAAACTATTACTCAGATACCATTTAACTGAGAAATGGTCATGTTCAGTAGCCCATATGGCATCAGAACTGCTAATGCTTATTTGAGTGGGAAAATGGTAGTGTTCTGGTGCAATCAGACATAAAATGGTGCAGGTGTTGAGGCAACTTTTACTACTTTCTCTCAAATATTCCTGTGTTACTGCAGAGAAGCTGTTGTTCTGTGCCTGGGTCCCAGCTCAGCACAGGTAATGTGCTTTAGCCCAGCATTGCTCTGCTGCCCGCTACTCAAACATGGGGGAGCAGGCAAATGTCCTCTTCTTGTCTGTACCTTTCATCAATCTGTCTCCATTTTTGCCCAATCTATAGTGATCATCATGTGTGGCTCTCCAGTTGATGTCAGCACAGACCTAGGGACGGAGGAAGTGGATAAGGACGTTGTTATCATCCTGATAGATCTCTTCAAGTAAAGTATCACCTTTGCTTTTCCTCTCCTCTGCAGTTTTCTGAAGGACAGAGATAATGGAAATAGTAGAGTGGAACTGCTTGGTTGAAGAAGTGCTCTCTCACAAAATGTTTTCCGCTGCTGTCTTTCCTCATGTCTTGCCATTTATCTAAGCTGCTTAGTGTTCAATTTGTGGCACATCCTCTACAACATCCCCTTTAGTGCACATAATATTTTTCTAAGGCAGTGACAGAACAGGTGGGCTTATAATGTCATCCTGTGGACTCATCAGTGCAGGAAGACATGAGAGAACCAAAAAGTCAGAATGGTCATGAGCTGTTCATATGCGATAATGTATATTTTTCATACACTCTGCCCAACCAGACAATTATGTAAATGTGGCTTACAGTATATTTTTCTAGGCTTCATTGATTCCATTTTAAAGTTATTTTGAAGAGTGGTACAACTGTGCCTTCCACTGTATAACTCTGGCATTTTATAACTGTCTCTTAAACATCTTTATGACTACATAAATCTAACTTTTCAGAGGCATTTCTTAGTATACAACTTAACTTTTATGTTGTTCAATTTCATCCTTATATTACTAATTGCAAAGTCTTTATAGATGAAGACTGATATAAACTGGCCTTATCAATGGTAGCCTCAAAATCTTTGGCTGTATATGAGGACCAAGAGGTCCTCACTTAGGCCCTAAGCCTAAGTGACATAGAACAGCTCACATCCATATGTCTAAGTGTATGTGCCCAAGCTGCTTTTTGGGTATGGCTTCAGTCACTGTAGCAAGTCACAGTCTGAGAGAAAGCTAGAAGAAAACCATGCCCAGGACTATGCTGGCAGCTTACGGATGATCACAAGGCAAATGTATGTGTCCATATCTTGATCTTACTCATTTCACTGTTGATACAGCAAAAGGACCCCTGAATTTCCAGTGCCTGTGGGACTTCCCAGCCCTCGTGTCTAAAGCTGACCTCGACAGGGTAGGGCTGAGGAGCTTTAGATTAATGACTTCAGTCATTTAACCTTTGGATCCAAACTGGAGCCTGTGGTTCAAATTCTAACAGGATCTTCTTTGTCCTGTACACTTTCAACTTCATCATCTATATTTTTCAGAAGTGCCTCTAAGAGCTTTAGACTTTCACCACTTTATTCAGGCACTAGAATACCCAGTTGGTTCTCCTGAGGCAACCGGATACAATTTCTGTTTCTTTGCAAATGCACAATGGGGTCTACATATGTAAGTGCTTTTACTTACTGATGTTGCCTGTATAATTGTTGCCTCACAGTAGGTGGGAGCAACTAGGGGCTTCTTGCCTATGGTACGCATCCTTCTGGTATACCCAGCTGCCTCAGCTCAGTTTATATGCTGTCCTCCTTAAATTTACTACATATCGCTGATTTTGCTGAATAACTCAAATCGTGTTCTTCTTAAAACAGAAGCAAAATACAATGTGTTAGATGTAAACTCAAGCTGTAGAAGACAGCAGACAAGGTCACATGCTTGTGCAGGAGGCAAGTGCCTCAGACAAAGTGATGGATTAAAGTTTCTTCAGCTCTGAGCCCTCTGGCAGCCAGAACACAAAGATAGTATTTAAATCCCCCTCAGGGGAGGTGAGATGCTGTAGGATTATCCAGTCTGGTGGAGTCTAACGAAGTTTCTTTTTCACCTGGCTAGTTCAGTCCAAGCCAGAATGAAGAGCATTTAGAAATTCTTCAGGGTGAAAAGTGCAATGTAAAAGTCAGAAGGTTCAGGGAAAGGCAGGGACAGGACTCTGGTGTCAGGATTCCACTTACGGCCATGGATCAGAGCTTGCTATTTCCAAAGATTCTCAGTGTAATACTGAATGAACAAATAAAAGCATCATCAAACATCAAAAATGAGAGAAGGCTCATACATTTATATATATATATATATTTTTAATGAATCTGGCTATAGCGAGGACAAATACTGCCACTTGACACTAATATCTATTGCTAAATTACCCTGTAACATGTGAATCCAGTAGTAGCCAGCCTGCAAAACACTTCCAGAAGGCCTGTCAGGGTGATGAAACAGAAGATGTCTGGAAGCTAGAACGTTTTCTGCTTGTTTTAGCATAGTTTTCCTGGATTTTCCTAGCTTACTGAATTAAGCAAATAAATCAATATGCTGTTCTCTGCACCTCTGATTGTTTCATGCCCTCCTGTTAAATGCTTTTAATGCAAGTTCTGCTGATTTCTAGCAAGAAATACCAAAATTAGAGGAACATGCACAAGAGTGAGGAAGAGGTCAGAAACATGCACAGTAACACGACAAAACTACAGGTTGCAGTACTGTGGATTCCAAGAAGAGATTCAGTTTTAATAAAGTCCTGCTTGAAAGAAGAGGAAATAAATAAGACAGAAACCACACAGTTACAATGATAACAATAATTCACTGCAACCTTTGAGTTTCATATTGCTAGATCTCTATTATATTACTTTTTAATGTAGCTAAGCACAGAAATCGGCGTCCAGGAATGAACAACATGGAGTTTTGTCCATGATGAAATCTAGTTTTTAGAACTATTGTTTTTACCTGTTAAATGACAGTGCTACTGAGAACAGGATAGTGATTCTGTCAAGGTTGCCATTGCCTCTGTGGCTGATTGTTTGTGGTGTTCTTGTGATTTGCTTTGCAGTAATACGTACTTCAGGAACAACAACTCAGCCCATTACATGAGGAATGTACTTGTCCTGACTCTGCCACCAGCTAATTACAGCTCGAATACCGTAACGACTGAGGATGCTGTCCTGGTAACCATGTTATTTTATATCTGACTAATGCATTCAGTTCATTCATATTCATGCGCTAGGAAATAAAAACTAAAAATGCAGCTGTAATCATACCCCATCATGCTTCTATGCTGATATTTTCTTACATTATTACAGGATGACATTTTGTCCTGCTGTAATGGTGTAAAAATATATTGTCATAAGGCAAGTGTGCAGGCTCTCATACTCCTGCTTTGTGAAGTTCAACTCAAGCTTTTAATTTGGTCTGCACATGTCATGTTTACTGGGTGTAAGGGAGATCTATAGGTATATGGCCTTCTGACTCCAGTTCAAAGTGACTGACAATCTTATATGTAGCTGCAAGGCATCACTGAAGGGAGATTTATTGGTGTAATCAAGATGGTGAGCATGGAAAGTTCAGAACTAGTAAATGTTGACTGATTTTTGTGTACGGATATGTATAAGCAGTGGCAACCATTGCTGTTTCTGCCCAGGGGCTTTCCAGTTAAATTTCAAATATAGGATTTTTTGTTGTTGTTTTTCTGTAGGAAATGTGTATTTTTTTAATTTCCTGGAAAGCAGAAACTGCAAAAACTGTGTCTGCTTAGTGAAACTGATACTCCTGCCATCTGCCCAGGAACCAGACTCT
Organism: Amazona ochrocephala; assembly: GCA_039720435.1. NCBI lineage: Eukaryota > Metazoa > Chordata > Aves > Psittaciformes > Psittacidae > Amazona > Amazona ochrocephala. Next base: position 83,046,022 of record CM077880.1, read on the forward strand.
ACATGTAGAGTTTCTCCCAGGACTTGTGGCTTTGACTGCCAGCTCTCCGGTAGGCAGCCCAAAGATTTTGGCTGGATTTACAGGGCTTTCAGATCCGCCAGCCTGGGCTCAACACTTTCTGAGTGCCAGCTCTATGGCAGGCTGCTGGAACTTCTGGCACATCTCCTTGTCCCTGAGCTGTGGCCATCTGGAAGCCCAGACTTGCTGGCGCCGCACCAGATTATTTGCACAGAAAGTCTAATCCAAAGCCAGGGACTTTGGGTCCTGCTGAGCAAACCTACTCAGAACCTACAGTGTAGGATTTATTCGATCCTTTACATGAGGATCAACATGTCACAGCTTTACATTGTCCTTTTACAAGTTTTCACCACCTCCCTGTCTTCATACACCAAAAATATGTTTGTTTACTTTTGTTTTTCCAAGTGAGAACATCGATGTGGCTTTGCCCATCTACTTACTCAGTGTTCAGCAGATTCTGGTCTTCCATGCTGAAGCTTTTGCCAAAAGAGACCGCTACAGATATTGTAGTTTTAAGGTAGACACATGAACACTCAAATTGCCATTTTTCTTTTTCTCCTGTTGTAGATGGAAGATGACTTTGTTGTTGGATATTTTAATGCAGTCTTGCTGTTTGGACATATTTTGAAGAAATTTATCTCCTCCCAGAGCCCAGTGTCACCTCTTAGTTTCATCAATAAATCCCGAAATATCACTTTTGAAGGTAAAAAAACCAGTCCTGCGTAGGGTTCACTAAATTGATGAAGGGAAAGAGATTTTGGTTTAAGCATTCCAATAATAAGTCACTTCTACACTAAACAAGTCAAAGCCCTTCAATGAGTTTTATTCCAACCCTTTTTTCTTTTTCTATAATTTTATTCCAAGGATGTTATCTTCAATATTAGCAGAAGCACTACATAGCAGTTGTGCAGAATCACCTCAGTGTACACAACACAGAAGAGATAGAAAGTCAAAATGACAATCATTTGAAACATTACAATTAGCAACAGACTGAGGACCAGACTGCTTTCTGGGCTTTCCTGCTGCTTTGAAGTACAAAACACATATAAAGAATGTTGCTGCCTAACGAGGGGTAGGGGAAGAAGGAGAGACAGAGCTTCCCCACCAGCAGAGGTGGAGGACAGGGACCAGGACCAAGAAGCTGGCATCATTCTTTTGACAGAGCTGAACTCTCTATAGGGAGACTATTTGGAGAATGAGAAGGGAGCTGGAAGAGTGAGGCACATAGGTAGGTTTTGGGGTCCATGCTTCCTCTAAAGGCAGCCTGGCATTCAAGCTGTTAATATGCAACAGCAGCATTCCTAAGCCTTCCCTAATAATCTAGTCTTGACTTGGGGCCAGAACGTATGAAATATGATTGAAGTTCAAAATGACATCCACGTAGCCTGCTTTAATGAAATAGTTTCGGCCTTTTCAACCAATTTACAAAGGCCTGGGTGCCTGCAGTGAGCGTAAGCCAGCTAGCAATGGGTTGGCTCCTAGTCAACTTTCTTGTTGCTCTCACAGGTCTAGCAGCGGTGGGCTTTTGTAGACCACAGGCTTAAAATCACAGAATTTGATTATTAGGAAAAGACAGAGGCAAAACTTAGATAAAGAAGGGACAACATTACCTCTCTGGAGGCAAGGTCCCTGCTGTAACTTCAATTCAGAGATCTATACAAAAATGATGACTCAAAGCTTTGTATTTATGTCCCACCTGCTTCTAGCAAACACATTTATGGAAGTTTCCCAAATTCTCCTAATATGGCCTAAGAGGTTTTAGACTTATCTTTGCTTTAACTGTGGTATCTCAAACATATCAAAATACAGTTTACTAATTCCTCCTGGAGACAGCATCCTTTTTTGAGTATCAGTAAACTCATCTGTTCAATTTCACTTCAAATTTGAAATGTAAGTTGCACAAACTTTTTCACTTATCCAAAATCAATCTCACACTGTACTGCCCCAGATTAGTTATAGTTTTAATTAAAAAAAAATAAAAGGTGTTGAACCTCCTTCATTCTTTCTTGTGCTGGAGGCTGTGAGAGCAGGGAGTCCAAATAACAATGATTTTGATATTAAGAAAGTGGACCATGAAAAACTTAGCATCAATTTTTGAGATGAGAAGTGAGAAGGGTAATTCCTGAACTAAAATAATGGTGCTGAACTTCAAGAAAAATTAAATAAGTCATCAGCAACAGCAGCAAAAAGCAATCTGAAGCTGATCAAGAAGACTCTTCTGACAGAAGAAGGGAGAAAATGAAAGTGAGACTTTCAGGAGTGGTAGGTACTGGCTAAGCTTGTGCACTTGATGAAATGACTGACTTTATGAGAGCAAAATGAAGCCATGCTGAGGGATTTAGGAAGTTCCACCTTAAAAATTCTTTGAATGTGCTACGTAGGCAATTTCTCAACCTGTACATTTGCTGACATACAGGGGCAGGAGGTTAAAAGGAAAAAGAAATTGTTAAAACAGTATTATTAGAACCAAGCAGGTAGCTCTTAAAAGAGTAAGGGGAATGAAAGTATCTCTGTATTTCCTTTCTTGCTGATAGATCCAAACTGTGGGTGGAAACAGGCAAAATGTCCCTACAAGTGAGGTTACGCTGACATTCTTGGTATGCTGAAGAAACCTGACAAATATATTTTTCTATAGCTAGAGGGAGACTTTCCTCTTTAGTGCAGTCAGTTCAACACCTGTTATTGGATTTTGTAGAGAAAATGTAGTATGCTATTGTGGCAGAAGCAGCGCTACACTGAGCTGATATGTATTCTAGTATGTACATGAAAAAGATGAATACCCCGAGCATCAGAAATCCTTTTATTTGTCCCATCCTTCCTGCTACATACTTGTGTTTCTGAGAAAGCAGGCACTCTGACTAATTCCTTGTGTCTGCAGGTGTTCTGGGTCCTGTGACTCTAGATGAATTTGGAGACATTGATACGAATTTGACGCTGCTGTACACGTCACAGACTGCAAATCATGTATGTATGTCCAGGGAGCAACTGTTTGACCTTATATGTGAAAGGAGAAACAAAATGCCCTGTACTATTGCATAAAAATGATGACGATAACCACAGCAGAAGCGGTGGCGTGCCAATGCATGATGTACATGCCAGGAGGGGGTCATGAGAGGTGTGCTGGAGACTGACAGGGTTGATGTCATCTGGTGATTCAGTAAGTGAAGTGCAGCTGGTACTTTGTGGGACTGATACATTTCTTTTCAGAGAGAGGGAATGAATGAGGAAGAATATGGCAGCTAAAAATATGGCTAAGCTGAGGAATGCACTACTGTAGCAAAAAGAGCAAGAATTATTTGAGTTTGGGCAATACACTTATTAATGGTAGTTTGAAGCAAGGGACAAAAGAAGGAGAGCACAGCTGCTGACTGCATTTCTTCCCTCCTACACCCATAGTTCAAAACTCTTCTGTATTTCAACACTCACAACAACGAGACACTCATGGAGGCTGCCAGTCCTGATTTTGTCTGGAAGAACCACAAGCTGCCCAGTGACACTCCAAGCACTGGTGAGATACCCATAAAACCTACCTCTTCGAAGACAAGTCACACAATTCTGTAATCCGCCTGCTGTGAACCCAGCATGCTACCTTCACACCGCCCCCAGCCAGTGATGGGAGGAGCTGGGGGCAGAACAGCATCTTTCCTTCCCCTGCTCCAGCCTCCCATGTTCTCTGCATCCAGCTTAGTTCTAAATCTGCATTTCTGCTTAGTGCTGCTATGAAGTCTCTCTGTAGACTCCGTACTGTACCAGTGATTGTGGGGAACACCATGGAGTGTTTTGGAAGATGTTACCCCTGAACATATTAGCCTTAATTAGAAAATGGTGGTGGTGTGTATTGCTTTAAAGACTGTTAAGGAAGGGCAGCACAGTTAAGGTTATGATGAGTTACCTGATCCTGCATAGCAGCATGGCGGCTCCTGCTTGCCCCTTTATCCTTGTTGAGGGGAGCTCACAGCACTGTGCAGATTCAGGGTGCTTCTCTGGAGGGGTCTCTTAGAAGAGCTGGTGCTTCGCAAAAAGACAATGGGAAATTAAGTTATTGCTCTATCTACACTCAGACTTCAAATCTGAAATCCCAGAAATCACCACCTCTTCTTCTTTTGAGTTTTTGGTGACTCCTGGGTAGAATGGATGAACCCTCTAGCTATTCAGCACAACAGAGTACAACCTTGTCAGTCTGATCAGATTGGGATTATTTCCCCAATTAAACTGCTGCCACATGGTTATTGGCAGTGGAAAGGTATATGGTTCAGGGTGTGATCTGCAGGATAAAAATTACTGCAGTAGCAGTGGTTGCAAGGGCTAGTGCACGCTGGGTTAGCATTCACTTGAGTCATTGCTGTCAGTGAATGTCCGAAGATGCCACTGTTAAAGTTCTCTGCTAAAGGCCTCTGTTAGTTTGCTGGATTGCTTACCTCTGTTAGGGAATAGGTAAAGCAATAACTGGAGAAATAAACACTCTCTGCTAAGAGTCCATTCACAGTAAGGTGGTACATGGTTTCAAACATTCTTATTCCTCAGTAAAGTGAATCAAATGTCTTCAAATTAGGGCTTACCCCTCCTAAGAGAAGCAGGAGTTCATTGCCAGGGACACATGAGAAGCAGATAGCAGCACTGACAAGACTCTAGTTAGATAGGTCTGGAAAAAGCAGAGGGAGTTCAGTGAAGCTTTTACTTTTCAAATCTGGTCAAATCTATAGGCTTCCTTGGTGTGCCCAAGAGTCCTACTTGTGCAGAGACAGCAGTGCTGCAAAGGTCAACGACAAGGTGTCCCTGCAGCTCCACAAGCTATATGCTGCCTGTTTGCAGTCTTCTCAGTGTTGCTCCAGTCCCATTCTCATCCATTGCTTGGGCCCCACAACATGCCATGTTGTCAGTGGATCTTTGTGTCTTTAAAACATTCCCATGAGTGTGTCCTTGTCTGAAGGTGCTGTACAAGGGCAAAAGGAAAATGGGACTTGCAGAAAGCCAGTGTCTACAGACCATTAGCTTAACATTCTGCACTTAACATAGGCCTGATTTTGTGGCCAAGCTATACTAAACCAAAGTAAAACCACCTCCCACAGGCACTTGATTATTTTGTTTTCACATTTTTGAAAATAAATCTTCATTTAGTGTGAGTTTAAATAAATACATTCCCCCAAAGGGCAACTTTTTACAGGCAAAGTTTAAGCAATCGCTAAGCTTTGCCAAGGCCAATCAAAACTTTCCAACCAGAAATACGTTTTTTCCTTCAGGGAGGTGAACAGACAGCAACCAGAGCTCTGCTTCTTCCTAAGCTGTAATTGAGAACAGCTGACACAGTTCCGCTACCCTCCTTCCTCCTGGTACCCAGTAAAGAAAGGGTCTTCATCCACATTTTCTCATTACTTAGAAAGTTTTAACCCTTGCTCTAAACATGGACAAGGTCAGCCGTCATATTACACAAAGGTTTCTGGTTACAGAGGACCTGAGAGGAGCTAATTTGTGATGTATGTTGTAATTTGTATGTTGTAATAGTAAGAGCCAGGTGGTGGTAGCAGCGCCTCAGGAAAGGGAAATTTTGGTCCCACCGCACTTCCAGGGGAAAATACAACCTGCTGATTGTTAACCAGCAAACCACGATTCACACAACTTAAGTTTTAAAGAATTCATACGAAATGCACATTCCTGTACTTTGTAGATTCTCATGTATCTGTCCTCTTGTTAGTGGTGACTTACTGTCGTTTCTTGGTAGAGGGAAACATTCATACTGTTTTCAATGGAGCATCAGACTAACGTTAAGTTGCTAAGAGACCCCCAGACTGATGCTGGGATGAACACACAGAACGAAGGTGGGAGACATGATACACAAGACAAGAAAAATCAAAGCCAGAAAGCTAGGTCCAAATCCCAGAGGAGTTCCAAAATTGAATTCAATGTCAGATGCAGACACATTGGTATACTGAAAATCCCTGCCCAGTTGCTGCCTGATTCTGAGGGCAGCTAATGTGTGTCACGTTGCCTTTTATGTATTTACTATTTTTTACACTTTATCATTTTTCTGTGTGCCTTTATTTCTGTTTCTGAGAATGGGCAGGATTGTGTTAGCCTCTAAGATTGAGTAGCTCCACTGTTTTGCTATCCATAACGTATATGGCAATCTGACAAAAACCAGATTCAACTTTATCTTCTTTCCCTGAGAGACTTGCTCAGTAGAGTAGGCACGCTCTAGATGTGTGGCCACCAGATGAAGCTCTGCACTAATGGCCTGGCGCTCTTCAAAGGAATTTGATGGCTGTAATTTTCCTTCCCAGTACACCTGAGCTCCAAGAACTGACCCAAAACAGGCTTCGGGTTGCTTTTCGACATTTAGACAATCAAAATTACAACCTTAAATAGTCAGTTCCCAGCCTTGTCTGTCCTGCCTGCCTGCTCAGGATTAGGACACTTGTGTCCTCTGTGGTTTTGGGTCTAAGTCCTCACATGCCTGAACAGCCTGATTTTCAAATTATTTGGCACCTGGCAGCTTCCAAGGACTTTACTAGCTTTGTGCTATCACCAGATTAATTTACCTCTACAGTGTATGAATTTCTTATAGAAGAGTACAGTCCACTCAGCAGCACTTCTCTTCCTTGTTCAGAAATTAATTCACAGTCTCCAAAAGTCTGTCTACAATAACTGTAGAATGACTTTAAACAACTGGGCCAATAAGGCCCAGCTAAACATGGGAAATGTTAAAGCTGTACTGTGCCAGTGACTCTGATTTCAAATGGCCAACTGCTTACCCCATCTACATCCGATCACTGAGAGAGTTGTATCCAAGGTTTGCCTCCACCAACCGCTCTTATGAAGTTAGTGCAAAGAGAAGTTTGGCTGCTTCATTTTTTTAAAATGTGGTTACTGAGAAAAGTAATCTTCTAGTTTGTTTTTAAAGAAAACACCTGGAAACTGCTGCTGAGTTGATGTGAGATTTAGTGCTGTTAAATTCACCTCCCATCTGGGTGTCCTTACAGAGAGCCCACGCCTTAGGCAAGGCTTTAAGACTGCACTGCTCTAGGTTGTTCTTCATCCTGCACATGTCATCTTTAGGCAGTGCTGGAATTTACGAAAGCCTCTTAATTTGGATGCGAGCAAAGAATATCCACCTCAGGTACTGTGACTTGCACATGTGTGGGTGAGCGTAATTTCTTAAGTATAATACTGGTTTTCAGCATCCTCTGTCAAGTTGTTTATGTTTATTTTTCAATTTTCTTTTTGCAGGCCCACACATCTTGACTATTGCTGTTTTTACACTCACAGGAATTGTGATTCTGGTTCTGATCATCTCTTTGCTGATTCTAAGGTACCAATGCCTTTGGCCTTGAGTTTGTCCTTGAACAGTTTTCCTCCTAGGGCAATGCCTTTGATGTCTCCTGAAGAGACATTAGTTAGCTTACCTGGGTGGTTGCCCTCAGTGTGAACTCTTTAGTATATGCTAATCATTGTTTGCATCCATAGTGTTGTTGTGTCAGGTTAATAATCATGGGAGAAGATGCAGCAAGGCTCTGAAGTTTTGCATCTGCAAAAAAGCTCTGATTCCTATGCATGCACAAAAACATACGTCTCAGTCCAGTCTTCAGAGTTTTTCCACTTTACTGCCCCTCTTTAGCTTAGTTGGGTTCATTTATGTTTCTTTAGCCTATTGGTGACATGAAAGTTCAATCTAGAAAGAAGTATTTGTCTTGACTCACTGTAGGAGTCAAAGCACCATGATGTTTTGGTGGTTTCATTGCATAGATACATCCTGTCTTTCAATTTCTTTTGACTCAGTTCAGCTCCTCTCACACCAACTTCATTAACAGCTAGAATTTCATGAGCATAACCCATTTCAGCATTATCATGATGGAAAAAGCAGAAATAGAAATCAATGGTGTGTCCTTTTGCTGGAAGAAATGCCACCCCTTTCCAAAGCATATGGTTTTCTTTCATTCTCAAAAAAAAAGTTCTTGCTGCAATTATTGGTCTTCCTTTTCTTATACATGTGTATGTGAAAATATATTGGAAAAAGTGAATATTTGGTTTGTTAGTCAATACCACCCACGCTCCTGTTTAGAGCATTTTCCAGCAGTCATCAGTGTGAGGATTCTCCTGCAGTCTCTCCAGTCAGTCCTGTGTTAGTTTTTTCAATAGAGGGAGGATTTGTACAAATAAGCAGGTAATTTGATGAGCACTAGTTTTCTCTAAGAGAAGACAGTGTCTGTTCTGAAGTTCTGCAAAGGAGACAGCAGATTCCTTCTGCCTGTTCTGAGGGCTCTTCCCTCATTTCTGAAAATGTGCAGAACACAGGCCACCCACAAAAAGGCGACTAATCTCAATGCTTTTGTTACCTCCTCTCCTGCTGTGGTATTCACATCAGTTCTTACCATCTAGTGTTGATGGCAGGACTTGTTTGGCTTGTGTTTGTTTGCGGGACCTCCCTTCAGAGTACATTCAATAACATGGAGGAAAAAGCATATAAAATCCAGACAGCCCTTTGTACTTTAAATTGATCTGACATCCCTTAGGACTCTGACAGTTTCCTGGAAGTTTTCTGCTAAATCAGTTCTTCTGTTATATCTATGAAATTCAATGAGTATTTAGGCTTTTCCAAAGCTAGGGGAATTAGAGCAACCTTAAAGTAGGAAACTGTACAAAAGGCCGTGGGGCTTGTGCTCAAGCTTTGCTATCCTGACACCCCATCCTTGTGTCACCCTGACACTAGAAGCTTCCCTGTCCTAATCTTCCATTCTGGATAGGATATTCTGGAAGGATATTCTGAATGAGTTTGCTTGTTTTGCAGGAAATACAGGAGAGACAATGAGCGCCGGAGGAAGAAATGGTCCCATATACCGCCTGAGAAAATCTTGCCTCTGGAAACCAGTGAGACAAGTCATGTTAGTTTGAAGGTAAGAAAAGCACAATGCCCAAAGCTGGGTCTTGGATTCTTTCTTCTAAAGACCACTGATGCTGGAGTGTTGCATGCTCTGACTACAGTGCAGGATATGGCTCTGGTTGAACTAGGATCTGTTAAATGTTTGGGGGTTTTAAAATATTTTTAACCCTCATTTGCTGTATTGAATTAAAAAAGAAGATTATTCCCCCTCTATCCCCCCCTAATGTATCTGTTCCGCAGCAGTAAAGCTCATTTTGTGATGGCAGAATGGGCTGGGTATGGATTTCCAGTCCCTTCCTGTTACAGATGATTTCCCTGTGCGTTGTTATGCCTCTGTAACACCCAAGAGCATGAAAGCAGCATGCAGAGGCCTGGCCAACTGTGGGAGTGGCAAGGATGTCCCATACTTTCGTGCCATGTAGTGGCCCTCCCAAGAGAGGCTTATGCTTCCCTGTATGGCACACACTGACATTACTTAACCTCTCAAGACCTGCCAAGTGGGAAGTAGGTGATAATTGCAAGTTAATTATTCTTCTTTATTCTCAGATAGATGAAGATAAGAGACGTGACACCACCCAGAGACTGCGCCAAGGCAAATATGACAAGAAGGTAATCTGACTGCAGTGTCCACACTCTCTTCCTTGGTTTAGGAGGGCTCTTTCTGGGAGGTGGTTGTCCTTCTCCAGAGAAAATTCTACCTCCCCTGACCTTGCAAAATGGCTTGATCCTATGGAAGGAATAAGCCATTTGTTCCCTATCAGATGCTTTGCATCTTGCTTACTGATGGGAGGAAAAATACTAGACTACATGAACCCCCAGCCTAGTCCAGAAGCACAGAAGCAGAATGACAAGAAATCTGATGCATTTTGTTACTGAAGAGATTAACAGATTAACGGTAGACAGGCTATTTACATGGCAATTCTTGTACATTCAGTGAAGCTATCAGCCTGAATGAGGTATTTTCATATTAAGATAAAATCTGCATCACTGGCAGGTCTAAATAGTTCCTATCTGCCTGGTAAATCTTTTGAAGGAAATATATCTCAGTGACTTATTAGCTGATTAACCAAAACTCCAACAGCAAAGCAGTAGGCAGGTGTTCCTGTAATATTTCTGTGTATGGGCATTTACTAGAAAAGAAGGATGAATTGCTGTTGTACTAAACCTATGTTTGTTTTTTTTTTCCCCACTGGTATTTTTTCTTCAGGTGGTGATCTTAAAGGATCTCAAAAACAGTGATGGTAATTTCTCAGAGAAGCAAAAAATAGAACTGAACAAGGTAACTGTTGCACGTAGCAACTGGACGCTGCAGGGTGGGATGGAGCCTACGAATGAAGTCGCTGCTTTCCATTGTCAACAGCAACAGCCATATGCTTGTGCATGTTTGTGAGGTGGATGGGTAATAAGTTCCTCAAAAGATACTGCTTGATGAACTTTCTCTTTGTGTGTGTGATCTCATCACCAGTGCAGAGTCTGAATTGTATGCCAGTGAAGCTGAAGGTGAATGAAGTAATTCGTGCTCTGTCATATGGCCTTGCTAAATACATTCTTGCAGCTGATGCTGAAAGTCAGTGCGCTCTTTTTTGCTCATATCATGCTGATTAGTAGTGGAATGCTGTAGTTAAATCCTATTACTGAATGCCAAGTGCAGCTCTTTAAATACAAGTAACTCTGCTAACTTGTGCATACAGACTCTTTTAACATGAGACATGAATTTGGCTGCATTACTGCATCTTTTTTGAGTGTTTTTCCTTTTTGCACAACACAGCTATACTCTGGATTCAGTGAGCTCTAAAAATACCTCAAAGTAAAATACAGTTGTCTATAAAAATGAACAAAGTGAATAATATCATGCAGTGTCATAAAATTTTTATTGCTTGCTCATTTACTGACTGATTCACAACATTCTGTCACTCATAATGGCTATCGTGGTCAACTGGGAGGTTTGAGTAGGGAGGCAATAATGGAGAGAATAGTGGGCTCTGGAATTAACTTGCAGTATCCAAAAGCAGCCACTCTTATCTCCCTAATCCAGAAGGCTGTGGAATGACAGATGTCTTCAAGCATTTCACTCAGTGCCTTAGTATACACTAGTTTAAATGAAACTCACACATCTTATCAGGCCTGTGATAAAAAGCCATGTCACACAAGTATCATTGACCTGTGTTTCTGTACTAACAGTGATTGCTTTTAAAAATAGATGCACTGTTTTTCCTCTAGCTCCTACAGATTGATTATTACAACCTGACGAAGTTCTATGGCACAGTGAAGATAGACGCCATGATCTTTGGGGTCATTGAATACTGCGAAAGAGGTTCTCTGCGGGTAAAGGATTTTGCAGGTCTCCTTCCACCCCCAAATTATAAAATTTCCAGTAAGGAAGAAAATCCCCATCTCCGTGCCTCTGGCCCTCATGCAGCAGCCATGGAGTGAGCAAATGGTGGCAGGTTTCTGACTCCAAGTTTCCTCTCCTTTGCTCGGTTCTCTCCAGCCTTCCTCAGGTGCTGCTCCTGCTGCCATCAGTTTGATGGTTCTCAGCAGCCAAAGGATGAAGTGAGGTGCAAGCAAGAAACAGTGCAGACAGAGCTCCTCCCAAACAACAGCAACAGCCAGTATTTGTATTGTGTCCCCTAATGCAAGCATTTAGGATATTACCTTTTCTTTATTTTCCTAGCTGTAGCCATTATCTCTGATGATGCCTTTGTGGACCCCACAGTGGCCCCAGGGTGTGAAAGAATAGAGAAAAGAATATATTCCATAGTAATAAGGGACAAAGAGTTTGAGGCTGGAATCTGGCAAATCCTGTGCACAAGGGACAACAACCCTTAATTTTTGTTTATAAAAAGAAATGGTAAACTCATGACTAGCAAAAGTTATGGAAAGACTTATGGTTTATTACTACTGATATTATTTCAGTGCTAATCATTAAGTAATGGTGGCACTAGCTCTTCTGCAGGTACACATTTTTTCTACATCTGAGTTCGTACAATGACTCATCAGTAGCAGCGGTCTCTGGAACAAACTCACAGTAAAGCAGCAAAATAACAGCTCTGTCTCTAGTTCCTCTCTTGTAAACTGGCATACTCATGGAGGTTTACTTTTAGCAATGGGAACCATAGTGGCTGGGAGAGCTGTAAATAACTGACACTTTAAGAAACAGTCTACTTTGAACTCATAAGGCTGTAAGTAAATTAATAGGAAATGGACTGTGAGCACAAAGCACAGAAATTCTTCTGCCTTCCTCTGGCATACCTTGTCCATTTCTGCCTCAGCTATTTTACTTTATTAGAGACTTGGCTTCAAGAGAAAATTCACAATTTACCTTTAATGATACGAAACACTCTTTTCTGGTTTCCTCACTTTTCTAGCTGTATGTAAGCCTAAAATATATTTAATACCCTAAAATATATTTAATATCCTCTGTTTTGAGTCATCTCCTGCTGTAATGCATGTACTCTCTATAAAAAATGAAGGACTGTCTCTTTCAGTCACTGATTGAAAGGCTGTGCAATTTAGGTACTCATATCTCATCTTGTGCTTTTTCCCTGATGTAGATTAGAACCATTCTTTTCTTCTCTTGACAGGATGTTTTAAATGATAAAATCTCTTACCCTGATGGCACGTTCATGGACTGGGAATTTAAAATCTCTGTCATGTATGATATTGCCAAGGTAAGCGGGCTGCTGACAGTGCAATGTTAATCAACCTGTCCTGTCTTGCAAAACTGATCCTTTGGAGAAAGGCAACACGCAGGGTCTTCTTTTCCTCATTAGAGTTGTATGCCCTTCCACTCTTTCCCCCTCTGGGAAGAGGTATACAAGGCAGGAGGAGCCAGTGGTTCTCAAAGCGGAGGTACAAAGGGCTAGAGCTGGCTTTGGGTATTTATAAATACTCAAATAAAGTATATCCCAAATAAATGTGACCCAAAGATCAGAGGGTTACAACCTGTTTATCAGTGCCTCTGATTAGTAGAGCTTTTGCAGTCACAAGACCTGCAAAACACACTGTTCTCTGGCCTCACGGAAGGCATACAAAGGAAAACAGTTGTTTTTCAAATGATGGAATTATCCTGCTTTGTATCCAGAAATGGGATCAACTTTTTCTAAACAAACTGCTTATTTTACATTCTAATTTTCTCACTCACTAGAGTGACAAATTCCAGTTTCTCACTACAGCTATCCATTTCAGGCAGTTTAAGAGGGAAGAAATTAATCTTATACAGAAACCAAGATTGTTTTTCAGTAGCTTTCGTCAGATCTTTCCATTTTACGCTTGTTAAAGGAAATTCTCTTCTACATTACAGACTTGTATCTGGTTAGCTGATAGGTAAGGATCCTTTATAATTCACAGGTATAATAGTTAATTATACCTCTGCAGGTTATATAGAGAATTACCTCTGCTTTTTTGCTAGTGTTCAGCTGCTCTCCTTTTCCTATGTCTGGTTTGCAGTTGGACAGTCCTCTCATTTTCCTGCATGCATCAGTTCAGATTTGGTCTCCACACCGAATGATTCCACTGTGTCTGTTCTAAAGAGATACTGAAAATCTTGCGCTTTATTAAAGCCCCCTCAATCCAAATTGTCACAGTTTGTTGGCCTTGTTAATGACTTTCAAGTTCAGTTAATGTTTAGCATTAAGTTTCATTTTAAATATCAGCGGTGGAGTTTCCCTTCCTCTTAAAAGCATACCAAAAAAACAGGGTATTTTTAACCTTTTGCAGTTCACCTTCAGATGTTTCTATTCCTTGGTAAGTGGGTTAGAGAAAGGAAAAGCCCTTAATCTGCTCTGTTTCCATTTTTCTCCTTGTTTTTGCTATCTTTGTTCTCTTTAGGTCTGATGGCACCACCTGTAGCTACATGGATTTAGCTACAGGTGACCAAAGAGCTCTGATGAAAGGTCTGCTAAGGATGAATTGCATAAATTGAGTCTTGCAGTTATTAGTGCATACACTGTTGTTGTGACACTATTAAATAAAGGGCTCTGCAGGATATTGTGCAAGGAATTGTAATATTTTTGCATTGTGTCAGAAAAAGGGTTCTCAGTCAGAACTGAAGTTTCAGAGCAGAGGTTACAAAAGTGTCTCAATGATTTAGAAATACCACATTGAAAGTCATTATAGATTTTGAAAATCACATTGTTAATAATATTGATTCTTAATAAGCTCTGTGTTTTCAGGTGTGCAGGATAGGTGGAAGGAGAGAGGAAAATTTTATCAGGCACAGATATAAGACTTCTGCCTCCAGAAACTGTTAACAAGAAAGCACTGGTATAAGAAAATCAAAATCAGCTTTGCCTGCCATTTGATGCTGAAAATGATTGGGAATTCTGCTGTAGCAATCAGTGTATTTCCTGGCTGATGAAAGCAGGAGCTGGAAGAAGGCACAGCTGGAGGAAATTAGACCTAAGCAGGCAAAACAGCAAAACATCCTGGACAGTGTCATCCAGGCTGCATGATAAAAGCTGCTTAATCAAGAAATGTGTTCCTTGGATACAGCATGTACACAGACTCTCTAAATTTTGGCATGGTTTAGATAGGTCCAGGATAACCAGTCCAACAGCATTCCCCAAAGGTTGCATCTCTTGCAGGCTGCTTGTGTCTCTGACATACATCTACTGTGCCCAAACCTCTGCTGTTACCTTAGTGATCTCTTGCAGCATTTGCTGATCTGTTCCAAATTACAAGTACCCAGTCTTTGGAGAGAAACCCAGCATGTCACACAGTGTATTCATGACCACATGGGCTATGTACCCCTGATTAAAGTCTATCTAAAAGTTATCATATAAGAGGAGGAGCTATTAATGTAGGAGCCTAAGTGGAAGACCATTCAGAGAAGAAACTAAACAGATATGACATACCTGTTTTGGCTTCCACAGAATATCGATTCTGCTTCGTATACTGAGCTAAAGGAGAGAGGACTATAGGAAGAAAAACAACCAGCAGTAGGCTTTAAGTAGGTGTGAACTTAGGTAGTTAAGAAGAGAGAGATGAAATAGAATAAATAATAGCAAGAGGGTGCAAATTAGCATACCTACTCCCTTCAGTTTACACCCACTTGCTAATGTTAGTTTCCTACTATGCCTCAGTGCTGGCCCCTTCTCATGTATTGCACCACATTTGAGTGTCTTAGACTAAATGAGATAAATTCAGAGGTGATGAGTGAAAAGGAGCAAACTGCACACCTTTGTATGCCTGTGTGTGTTATGAGTCAAGAATCTGAATCTCAGGAAATATAGCTGAAAATGCATCAGCCAGTCCTCATGGTGCCCACTTCAGAGTTTAGCTCATGGATGGCTGGTATATATTGACTAGTATACAGAAAACCATAATCAGTCAGGTCAGAAGATTCTGATTGTGATAGATGTCCTGGGTTCAGCAGTAGCAGTCATTTTTTCTCCTTCTTAGCAGCTGGTGCAGTGCTGTGATTTTGACTTTCAGCCTGGGAACAGCGCTGATAACACTGATGTTTTTAGCTACTGTTTAGTAATGTTTAGTCTGACCAAGGACTTTCTGAGCCTCATGTTCTGCCAGGGAGGAGGAGAAGCTGGGAGGAAGCAGAGACAGAACACCTGATCCAAGTTAGCCAAAGAGGTATTCCATGCCACAGCATGTCATGCCCGCTATATAAACTGGGGGCAGGAACCTGGAAGGGTTAGATCACTGCTCGGTCGGGCTGGGTGTCAGTCGGCGTGTGGTGAGCGGCTGTATTCTCTTCCCTTGTTATTTCCCTTATCATTATTATTATTGGCGGCAGCAGCAGTGGTTTGTGTTATACCTTAGTTACTGGACTGTTCTCATCTTAACCTGTGGGAGCTACATTCTTTTGATTCTCCTCCCCATCCCTCCGGGAGCAGAGGGAGGAAGGGGAGTGTGTGAGCTAATGACGTGGCAGATTTACGGCTGGGTTTAAACCATGACAGATTGTCTAATCTGACCTCCTGGTTTATACAGCCTTAGTGCATCATCTAACACTCTGCACTGACCTGTCCCTAGCCCTCTGCTTTGCAGAAGAGGATCTGCTGCAATGTTTCTGAGTTAAACCTCTGGTATATGGTAATCTTCAAAGATGATGCAGACATAAAGTGCAATTCTTCTCACACCTATGGTTTTCACTGGATGAACATGGAATTGGAAACACTTTCTTTTGGTGTGACATTCTAACAAATCTAAACTAAATTTACCAAAAAAACATTTATTGAAAAACTTCTGTGGGAGGGAATAATTTTTCCTAATTGCTTATTTGTGCTCTAATCTTATCAAAACCCAAGATGCCATGTCAGGCTTTTGTTACTTAAGAGGAAGGATTGTCTTGCATGACATTATCCTTCTAATGATCACCCTGTCATCCTGGAAAGTATCTTCAGTAAAATAATATTTGTTTCACTCCATGATGGGGAATTGTGATTTATGTATATCCACTGCCGTTGAAGGCCATTTAATTACTTGGACAGATATTACACTAGTACTTCACATTCTTGTTGAGTCTGCTAACGGATCAGTGTCTCACATGTAGTCTTGCTTTCTTCCTCTTTTATCTTCAATCACAGGGGATGTCTTATCTGCACTCAAGCAAAACTGAAGTCCATGGTCGACTCAAATCCACAAACTGTGTAGTAGACAATCGCATGGTAGTGAAGATCACTGATTTTGGCTGTAATTCAATTCTGCCTCCAAGAAAAGGTAAAAACGGTACCCAATTAGACTTTCTTTCATGGTTTTCAACCAGTGGAATTTTCTTATATTAGAAGGCCTGTAGGGTCTAATTACATCTTGTATAGAGTAAAAAACATACAATATGATTTTGTTTCTTGTAGCAGCCATCATACAAATGCTATCTGAAAACACTGTCTTGTCTTAAATAACACAATGAGAGAATTATTAGCAGGTAGAGAAAGAAATTAGGCAGTGTATGTGAGAAGGGAAGGAAAGATTAATTTTCTACTTATAGTTAGGGAAAACAGAATTCACGTGTGGCTGGAGATGCAAGAAACATTTTCAGCACTCAAGGCCTTCATGCAAACAGCTCTCTTTAGCAGTAATGCTGAACTGATGTGAAGAAAAAAAGAAGAGTTAAGTACCACATGGTCTTGTCATTGATCAGGTACACATTACCACAGTGTTCTGTAATTTCATTTAAATATTAACACTCGTGACTGATCATCCTTAAAAAAATCTGTAATGATATGCAGTAATAACCGTAATGTTTTTCATTCTTTAGGTTGGAATCTAGAAATAAGTGCTTGATCAGACTGGAATAATTTTAACAACTTTTCTTTGCATTTTCTATTCATCTCATATTCATTGGACATTTCTGTCAAATTGAGCACTCCTTCCTACTCATCTTTTCCCTCTTACTTGATCTTGAGTGAAAAGATGAACTCATCTGAAATTACACAATCTCAATCTGTATAGTAGAGCTTGGGGTATAATGAGCACAGCATTATGCCATAATTGCTATATATGACCTGAGAAGAAACTGTGGTTGCAACTAGGTTGAGAGAAATTTTCACGTTCAGACACAAACATGTTCAGGAGTAGCAATGAGAACTTAAAAAGGAGTAAGAAAAGTGCGGTGAATGTAAGTGCTCTATTCAGTCTTTATTTTACAATTTTCATACTTAAATTTATATTATTACATTGTAATGTATTTATCTTCTTTCATTGCTCACAAGCAGCCTCAAACTTTGGGGCTACTAGATTTCTTTCCTTGAAGAAGAATTACTATTTCACAAGAGATCTACAGATTCATTGTGGCTGGGTGTTGCAGCCTGATATCATAACATTGTATTCAGTGTCACTATGTTCAGGTCACTGTTACATCACCAGCATGTCATAACAAACTGTCATACCACGGCAGCATCCAGGTTTTGAGGTACAGTGGTGGTTGTTGTACTAGAAATACAGATTAATAAGTTCGGTAGAGAGAAAGTGGTTATGAAGAGGAAATATTATGTCAGGCTCAAAAGCTCTTGAGAGTCATTTCAATAGATTCATGTTATCAAGGCAGCTGGGAAATATTATAGTCTTCTCATCTGACATCTTGTATAACAAACTCCATGCGTCTAGCTCAATAATTTATGGCTCGGCTTTTTTCTGTTTTTTTTTTTTTTTTTATAGCACTGGCATTCCTTTGTCCTATACAGATGCATAAGCTATTTCTAAGTAGCACACAAAAGGTAGCTAAGAAAAGCAAGTTTATTGCCAATAGTCATAACTTTTCTGGAGGTGTGAGGGTCTGCATCTGCAGCGGAAAATAGGAGGGTCAACAAATCCTAGACAATTGAAAACTACCACATCAGAGGGTTATCTAGCCTGTACTGATGTCAGCTTCTCAAGAAAATGCTAAAATAGGAAATAAACTGTACCAGTGGGCTCTGGGATTGATCTGGACAGACTAAAAGTAAATACCACTGTAGCAAATGGATGCTCTGAGAAGGATCACTCTTTTTCAACTACTTCTCTCACTTCCCTCTTTACCTTATCTCCCATTATCATCGGGATCTTCAGACCTGTGGACAGCTCCTGAGCATCTCCGTCATGCTGATGTATCTCAGAAGGGTGATGTATACAGCTATGGGATCATTGCCCAAGAAATTATTCTACGCAGGGAGACCTTCTACACCAGACACTGCCGGGACAGCAAAGGTAAATCCACAGATTTCTCCTTCATTGCAGCCTTCCGGGATGATGTAGCTGTAACTGGACCATTCAAAATGTTATGTGAAAAGCACTGTCTCTGATAGCTGCTTGAGCTGCTGCTTCTTTCACTATGTGGTAATTGAAGAGCTTGTTTGAAGGATCTCACTGTGGGGGGCAAGTGTCCTTATTCTTCCTGTAAATCAAGTTTGCATTGAGTTTTCTTGCCCTTTCTCCTCCTTTCTCACCTTGGTTACAGCATTGCAAAAATTAACATTAGAGAATGCTGTTCAGGCTTACTCTAACATTTAAAGGCCACAAAGGTTTTTCTGTTATAAGTTGTGCACAACATATAATAATTCACTCATAATAGGCATTGTAAATCAGCAATGTCAACACAGAACAGCAAAAAATCAGCAGCAAGAACAGTTGGTGTTTGAAAACTGGCAATTCAGACTTCATGCAAGCATGAAAAAATTAACTTCAGTTATTTAACTTCCGTCAGAAAAAGCATCTCCTCCTGTAGTACATCCGTTAAACCCCATTTTGTGAATTTTGTGACAATGCTTTTGAGTGGTTAATAGCCTACTCAATCCCAGTTCTCAGAATCCAGAACTAGGTATACTAGAACTGACATAAAAGCGTGTGTGGGTTTGAGATTTTCCTGGTGACAGTTACCAACAACAAGTTTAGACATTGCCTTTACCTCTGAGTCATTCTGATAGATCCGCCTCACATTTGTTAAAACATCTAGAGCAGCAGCTGGACAGCATAATAGCTCTTTTCCTGAGTTATATTTAGGAATAACTTCTGAGGCACATTCATCATCCTACATTATCACAACTTTGTGTTCATATTTGGGGAAACACAGTACTTCACATCACCAACCCTTTAATAGAAATGTAGACCTGAGAGAGATTGATAATGCCTGTTCCCCTTCAAGCAAACTCATCAGGACTCCATGCTTAAGACAAAGCAGAGAAAATAAAAATTTCTATTCCTTTTCCTGGGGAAGAGGTAGGCACAATTGTCGTGAATGCAAGGACTTTACAAGTATCATAGACAGAAAAAGGAAAGAGCAATGTTCTTCCTTGCTCATTTTGACTTGCAAAGTAAATTCATGACAAACTACATTTTATATTTGTTGAGCAGTTACAGTCTTTCCGTGTTTTGATAATGATTATTAAATTAGTCTCAGACACTGTTTCTGGGCTCTTCTGAGATGTGGTGGCATCCTCACTGCTCTGAGTTTGACTCTGGCTGTCACAGTCACAATTCCTTGTTTTAATTTTGACCTGTTTCCTAACACTGCAATTTGTCATTTTAGAAAGACCATCCCTTTCAAATAGCATCAGGTTAATCCATCCAACTGGAATAATTTTCAGCACCTCTAGATTCTTTGCTGGAGATGGTCACAGGTTATCAGTATGCTTAGTAAGAGAGCAATAAACTTACTGGGCCCAAAGCCTGTTTGGTAAGCTTGGATTCAGTTAAAAAAAAATCTGCTTTGTAAACCTCAGTTGAAATATTAAGTTTTCCATTCAGTGAGGAGATTGTTTTCTCCTGAAAACTTTTTCCTTAAAAGCATTATATAAGATACATATCACTGATCTAATAGCTTCTGGTATTATTCTTAATTTTGGATTATGCAATTCGAGCAAATGTGTTCAGCCTAGTTTCAGCAGTTCATCAAATTTAATGTAACAGAAAGGAATGAGTGTTATTGTATGTTGCTGAAGTGCCTCCTCATTTAAATGTCTGGATTCATTCATTAGCCAAGATAAGACAGCAAGAGAGTGGACCATACTTCTTCTAACACCTTTGAATTTTTTTGTGGAATCATCCAACTTTGGGAGACAGTAGCTCAAACTTGGCATGAGTATTAATTTACAAATATCTAGGATAAAAAGAGAGAAAAGAATGCCAAATTAGAATCAATGGTAATGGACAAAGAAATGTCCATGTTGCGTGTTAGATTAATTTGTTTTTTTTAGTGTCCTGCTGAGAGTCTTTCAATGACTAGGCTATCAGAACTTAATCTCTGCAGGTTAGAAGACATGAAACTGATATTTCAGGACAACTGATACAGCCAGTTCTCCAGGGCTTCTTTGACAGCAGCAAGGACTGTGTTCAGATTTTAAAAGAGTTGTTTTAAAATGCTGTACCTAGATTCTATACACCAACTTAGGAAAATTAAACTCAACTTCCAGGTACTCAGTGAGATAATCTTCTCGACCTGCAAATACATATCCACCAACTTAATATGCAATAATATTGCTATTAATGTGAGAAAAGAAGTCCCACTAGCATGATGGGCATACAGAACTGGATTTCTAATGTATAGAAGTAATTAGGTCATAGTCCACTGACTTCTCAGCAAGACAGCTGTTAGGCCAACTGGTTGCCCCACTCTCCTGCAGAAACACTTCATTCAGTGCTCAAGACTGAAATCTTGTCACATACCAATGCTCAAGTCAAGCTACCTCCTTGTTCCACTACTTTCTGCCACTGGCTAATTGCAGTGTTGCTAATAGCTGTTGTCACTTCTGCTCTCAGGTGTATGTGCAACATGGAAATTCAGCACATTCCTCTTGTATCCATGAGACTTACAAAGATTGTCTCATCTCAGCCCATAGAAGGCTTTGTAGCACTCTCTCCACTCCACAACATTTGTGAGACTCGAGCCTCATGCTCATTTTCTAGTCTGTAATTTCTGTCACACAAAACTGAAAACTACTGAATCTTTTAAAGTGATCATGCATATTGGACATGCTTAGGCATCCCTAGTTGTTCTAGACATGCACATACCATCACGATTACAAACCTTCCTCAAATCATTATATGCTTCCTTCAGTAAAAATGGCTCCCAAATACAATCAGACACTATTACTAAATGTGTTTCATGCTGGTTCACGGCTCTCTTTCAGTTTCTCTTTCTCTTCCCCAGAGGTAAAAAGTTGTTTCTCTTTTTTAACTAACTCCCTCTGGAACTGTTGAGGTCTGGAGGAGAAGAACAAAGAGAGAGATTTTTGCTCTAGCTCTCACTGTGCCTAAATCAAGTTGTGCAAATGCAGCCTGCATTCTGACGTGTTCAGAATCCAAATAGCTTTCATAGAACAGATTTCATGAATAAAAGTACAAATGAGCTAACAAATGCAATGTTTTTAAACCATATACATTAATAGCCTAGATTCAAGGAAGCAGAGCATCTGTAGGATGATTTGAACTGCTCTGATGAGAGTTGTATGTCTCTGCATTTTTGATCAAGTCACAACTGGCTTTTCACATTGTTTTTTACTATAGCTATACTTCATGCTGACAGGCACACTAATAATGCCTAACGTTTATTTGGGAAGATGCCATAACCATGTCTACCGTGACCAGTAAATACTCATGTACATTCCTATTCATTTTGATTTGAGGTACCTTCAAGCCAGCCTGATTTGATCTTGTGCCATATACTTAGAAAAGCTCCAAAGTTGAAATTCACATTAAAATGAGGGAACTTTCTTTAAGGCTTCTATTTATACAGTGACTTGTAACACCATAGAACACTATCCACATGGAATGTCCTTCTTATGTTTTTTGTTTAAAAGTTTTCATCTTTTTCCTGTGTTAGAGAAACTTTACAGAGTGGAGAGTGGCAAGGGAGTGAAGCCTTTCCGACCAGACCTGTCATTGGAAACAGTGGAAGAAAGACAGATGGAAGTAAGCTAATAATTAACTAAGGCATTTTCTATGTGAAGGGCAGAAATCCTGGCCAAGCTAGAGCTCATGATCATGGGACGATGAAAGCTTTGCACATTTCATGCCAAATTCCCTAACCTGATGGGAAAAAATGGTACTCTATAGTTGTTACCAGTCAAATGAAATACAACTCATGAAAATTATTTCACTGGAAAGAAATGGACACTTATATAGTTCCACTCTGCTGACCTATTTTAGATATCTTCAAGATGGGATGAATCACACCTCAAATATACCTCTCTCTCTGCTGATTATATAGCCCCTAATGCTTCCTGCTTGGGTGAAAATGTTTGTATGGTAGACATCAACATATTCAGCAATGAACCTCATTCTTTTTGGCTGAATCATCTGTTTCAGAAAAATCCAGGACTCAGGATATTGGAAGTACAATTACCACATCATTTACCTCCATGTCAATAACTGTATTTGGCACTAGCTGCAAGACTGGATCCATTTACTTGCCTTTTATTGATGTACTGCAAATTCAAATTCAAGTTATGATCATGTCACTAGTCACCACAGGGTTAAATTTAAGATGCCTGCAATGAGTATCCTAACCACTGATTCAAAACAGTTAGTCACACATTTTAATATGTTGCCTGTCAAGAGTAACCAGAAATTCCCTAATGAACTGTTGCTGTTTAGCACCACTAACCTTCTATATCCATTACTCAGGTGGACTTTCCTTATATTTTTGTTTGAAGGTGTATACACTAGTGAAGAGCTGCTGGGAAGAAGATCCAGAGAAAAGGCCAGACTTTAAGAAAATTGAGAATACTTTGGCTAAAATATTCAGGTGAGCAGCAGGAGCTCTGTTTCTCAAGATGCTCCAAACTCCTCCTAAGTAAGCTGATGTGATTATGATTCAGTGGAAAAACTGAGTGTCTTCTCTTAGATCCTTTTTTATTCCTTGGCATTTAAGTAGGCAAGCACGTGCATGTGAATACGTACATGGGTGTACATGAGCATCTATGCATGTATTAGCTGAGCGAGGGTAAGACTATCACCATACCTCAAATTGTTACATTGTGAAAGTAGCAAGCTGGATAATTAGAGATTGAAACCATTTAAGTAATTCATCCGCTGTCTCTAGTCAAGAGTTGGATAGTGACTCATGTTGTCTAAGTTTCAGGAAATGAGAGCACATAAATGTTTGGAGGATGATTAGAAAGTTTGAACAAGCTAGGTTGTGCCATACAGGAGCTTGGATGGTCCCAAATTAAGCTGATTGGAAGTGCTGGGTTGTAACTCACCAGAAATATTAATTACAGGGTTTTATTGGTATAAAGTTGTGGCATAGTAAGGGCCATAGCTGGACAAACAATGTGGAGCTATGCAGGCCTTTCACCTGGCCAATGCTGCATTGTTCCTACAGAGTTTGGTCTGAATTATTTTGATGTCCAAACAGTGAGCTTTTAATCACTTCTCTGGGGAAATTGCTTCCCATTTCTTCAAGCTCTCCTCATCAACAAACCCCAACAGTACTTGTATCATTTCACACTTTATATGGGCAGAAGGACAACTGTGCTATGCATAATTGAGTGTATCAGTTGAATAATCTTACTGCAGATGAATAGAAAGACCTTCTGGTTCAGCTCCTGAGCCCCCGTCCTATAAAAGCAGGGAGGTTGCCTCTTGCTCCATGTGTCTCATTCTCCCCATGGGGGAGTCTAAGATGGTGCATCCCTGACATAAAGATTTGTTTGAAATAAGAGTGATTTTAAAGTCCAGTTGGGTACAATACTAATCTGACTTTTCCAGTGAGCCTGGTCTCATCAACTTGCAGGCTGCTCTGGCAAGCGCAGGCTGCCCAGACAAACAGAGGTTATGAGTGACTCATGTTACCATACTTTTGCTTCCAGGAGTTAGTAGGCTGGAGTCTGCAGGATCTTGTGAGTAAAACTAGCCCAGGAGCTGCTAATTGTTCCATTGAATTGCTCTGTCTTCCACACAAGCAGCCCAAAATTGTGTTAATGCTTCTGGCTGAAGTCCCCATCTTAATCTTTCATGCAATTTACTACCTACTATCTTTAGCTTCCTCTCAGCATTCAAGTTGACAGTTACTTTTTATAACAGAATGTTCACAGATTACCCAAGGTAACCTGAAGCTGGTAATATTAGCAGAGAGAGGTGATTTAAGAGTGCCTTCAGAATTACTAGCTTCAACTGAGAAACATGGATCACAGACTTTTGATTCATATATATGTCCTCCAAGAAAGAAAAAGAATGATGCGCTCAAGTCACTTTGCATTCTAACCACATGGAAGTAAAACACAGGAGGAGTTTCCATTGCTCCTTTTTGGCCTCTTTTTTGCCTTGCTCAACAATGTGCTTCTGTCAGCCTTTCTTTTTGGCTCCTGCGTGTTTCTTTACAGTAACTACCATGGCCAGACCAATGAAAGCTACATGGATACCCTGATCCGGCGTCTACAGCTGTATTCCCGGAATCTGGAGCACCTGGTGGAGGAAAGGACACAGCTATATAAAGCAGAGCGAGACAGAGCAGACAGACTTAACTTCATGTTACTCCCAAGGTAACTGGCCAGGAGGATTTTGACTGTTATTTTTTTTTACATATATCACCTGATTCTTGGAGAGTGAGAGTTGGCATTAATATTAATCTTCCATTTCATTCCCCTCTTATCTGATCCTGCTAGGGAGAAAAGAAGAAGCAGCTGTCCTTGAAGTCTCCACTGTATAGTGGAGTTTCATGCCAAGATGGTACTGGGACCCATTACCTTCCCCAACCTCTCTTCAGGCACAGGATCTCCCTTTCCAGTACAAACCTCTTTTCCACTGCCTTTCTGGGAACACACAGAGCTCTGTTCTGCTCCAGCAGAACAGAGAGTAGTAAGAGTATAGAAGGAGTGTCTCCAGTTGGAGAGCAGAAGTGCAGTCCAGTTTCAGGATGGGGTTTAGCAATGCAGAAGAAGGGCTGAGGTGGGCTGGGCCATTCTGTGCCATACTGGGCTAGATGGATGCTTCAGAGTATGATAGGACAAGTATTACTGACACAATAGCAAAACTATCCTGGTATGTCATTACTATATTTGAGGGTATTTAAGTAGTCAGGGTATTGATTTTATGACTAATCTTTTTTTAAAAAGTGTCTGTTCAATCCAGTTTTGGGGAAAATGTGTACCTGTGTAGACTATGTAATAAGAAATTCATGTTTCCTTCTACTCTTTTTCTTTCTACCACTCTATTGTCTTATTATAGATAGAACCCAGCATTGTGCAACACCTATAATTTTCTGGGACTCCTGCTATTATTCTCTTTTAATATGCCCCCTAGGAACAGATATTTTCCTGGATTTAGAAATGGAAGAAAATGAAGGTCCTTCTGAATAGATATTGACTGTCATGGAATTGAATTTTTGTTCCATAAAATTATTATAGTATCTCATTTAAAATCAAGAGTGTTTTGGGGCTAAGTTTATTTGCTGCCTTTTTAGAGAAAGTTGGGGCTGTTCAGCCAGGAGAAGGGAAGGCTGCGTAGAGACCTCATAGCAGCCTTCCAGTATCTGAAGGGGACCTATAGGGATGCTGGGGAGGGACTCTTCATTAGGGACTGTAGTGATAGGACAAGGGGTAACGGGTTCAAACTTAAACAGGGGAAGTTTAGACTGAATATGAGGAAGAAATTCTTTAAGGGTGGTGAGGTACTGGAATGGGTTGCCCAGGGAAGCTGTGAATGCTCCATCGCTGGCGGTGTTCAAGGCGGGGTTGACATAGCCTTGGGTGGCATGATTTAGTGGGAGGTGACCCTGCCCATGACAGGGGGTTGGAACTAGATGATCTTGAGGTCCTTTCCAACCCTAACTATTCTATGATTCTATGATTCTATGAAGTGATGTAATTATTAGGATGAAATTACTTCTCTACTGCAAAACCAGAAAAATATGTCTGTTCTTACTTATTGTGTGGGTAGAATGTAGATCTACATATCAGAATTTTCAGAATTTCAGTTTTAAATTTGACTCAATATCACTATTCCTGACCTTACACAAGAAGCTCAGTTGTCTGTGTCTCAGTTTCCTCATGGCTATACACTTGAATTTTGTAAGGCTGTAGCACATTAATTAACGTTATTAAGTGCTTTGAGGTCCCTGGCTGAAAAACATTATGGGTATCTTAAATACAATTACAGTAGCAGTTTTCAGCAAACTATTTGATGTTTTCTACATAGAAAGCAATTATGTGGTTGGGTTGCATGAAAAAATATCTTCAATATTAAGCACTACTCATCTGTCTTCCTGCCTTCTCTATTTACACAGGCCAGTAGTAAAGTCTTTGAAGGAAACTGGTCTGGTAGAGCCAGAGCTATTTGAAGAAGTCACTATCTACTTCAGTGACATTGTTGGCTTCACCACACTCTGCAAATACAGCACCCCTATGGAGGTGGTAGATATGCTGAATGATATCTATAAGAACTTTGACCACATTCTTGACCATCATGATGTTTACAAGGTGATTAGTTCTGCAGTTTTGCTCACTTAACAATCAGAGGATGCACAAATCAAATTGCATGATGTGGTGGACTTGGGAACCTCCCTTCTAAGCAAAGACAAAAGAAGCAATGTGCCTGCTTATACTGATTTTTCTATACTAGGTGGTAATAGATTCATTAACTGGAATGCTGGGTACAGTTATAAACACTTATATACCAAGAAGGTTTCAGCTATTTTAAATTAATCAATCAATCTTGCTGTCCAGGGAAGAAATGTTTAATCATGAACAAGAAGATCTGATACAACCTTTCTGCTTTTAACTAAATATGTAATTTGCCATGTCTGCAGGTAGTGAATTCTAATTTTGTTACCACAGGTGGAGACCATTGGTGATGCTTACATGGTGGTGAGTGGTTTACCTAACAGGAATGGCAACCGGCATGCAGTAGACATCTCCATGATGGCTCTGGACATCCTCAGCTTCATGGGATCTTTTGAACTGAGGCATCTGCCAGGCCTGCCTGTTTGGATTCGCATTGGAATTCACTCTGGTGAGCAATAGTGCTAGATCAACAATGACAATGTTGTTGCCTTGGTTTTGAACAGAATAGACAGCTTGAGGCATCACTATGCACCTCTCCATAATGAAGCTTACTCTTTTTTTCTCTAGCTTCCAAAACTGAGAGCTAGTACCTGTGCTTTTTTTCTGCACAGAAATTGTGTTTAAATACAATTAACACTGTGCAACTGTGTCCTTTTTATGCTTTCATTGGATTATGCAAGACTAACAGAGCTGGTCTAGTAGAAGGGGAGACCACTAGACCCTTTGGAAAGTGAGGTACAGAGTATTGCCGTTGGTGAGGAACGCAGAGCTCCAGCAGGCACCGCACTGCTCTGCAATGGTGAGACACCTTCCAGTCTCTTGATCCACCTTTTAACATTCTCTGCATCCCATTTCTAGGTCCATGTGCAGCTGGTGTGGTTGGAATAAAAATGCCCCGTTACTGTTTGTTTGGAGATACGGTGAACACAGCTTCGCGAATGGAATCCACGGGTTTGCGTAAGGATTTCATTTTAGCTGTCAGTGTAACAGGACCAAAGGCTGTTGGTTAGTTTGTGACTGAAGTGTCTGTTTTCAGCTGAAAACTATTTATTATCAGCTTGCAGAAGTTTTAAAGATGAAGAAGCCTTATTTGTTTTCATTACTAATTATTTCACTGTCTGAAGTGACAGTGGACACTTCACTAAGCAATGAAGAAATTGTTCTTTGGTCATGCTTCAGTACTGGTAATGGGGAGTACATGGGCGGGATCACTGTCTGAGTTCCCCCAGAAGACATGATACTTATGTGTCTGGAATTCAGTTTTACTCTATGAAGTGTAGATTTTTAGTTTAACTAGAGTCGTATTACAACTTTGCTGTGTAAATATGAAAACTGGGTATTTTAAATTGAAGCAATTATGTCTTCAACTTCACCAGTAAGGTACTGTGCCAAGAGTCAGTTTGTCTTTCTTCTACAAAGTGTCTTCACACAACTATCTCTATTTAGATAATTCCCAATTACTCTGTTCCCTTTTGGCATCTAGATACTACAGATACCTTGGTCACCTGTATTTCAGATCAACAGCTGTACCAGCAATTCCTCCCTAAATGCAGTGCTATATAGTGGAATCAGATTTTTTGTACAGCAATGTAACTGATTCTCATTTTATTTGACTCTCAGAATTTATGTTGATAATAGTTGAAGGAGTTTCTGCTATAGCACCAGTTTTCATATATACTCAATATGATTATGTGGAATGTTTGCAGGTTGAGCTTTCGTTGTCTTTTTAATTTTTAGCTTTAAGGATTCATGTAAGTGGTTCCACTATTAGCATCTTGAAAAGAACAGACTGCCCATTCCAGTATGAAGTGAGAGGAGAAACGTACTTGAAGGTAATCTTTACCATGTCTAGTGTGAGGTGTCCCTGCTCATGTCAGGGGGGTGGAATTAGATGATCTTAGGGTCCTTTCCAACCCAAACCATTCTATGATTCTACGTAAATGCATGAATACTGAGAAAAAGAGTAGTATAAAAGCATCACATAGCTGAGGCTGCCCTCCAGCTCCATTAACAGGTGGGGAACAAGGGTTACACATCAACTGGCATCGCAGTCTCTTGTGGTTGAAGACACTTCTATAAAGACAATGAAGGCAATGAAGAACTCCCTAAGTCATAAATTAAAGCAACATAAAGATGTGGAGAAGAAATGAAACGTATCATCTGTAACAGAAAACTGCAAAGTGAATTAATCTGATGGAAGGGAAGCTGAATCTATTGCTAATTTCCTCATGCTCTGATAGCTGACTGTCTATCTAACAATCCATTTACTTCAGTCTATTACACTTGGCAGATTCTGTACTTGGGAGCTGGTGGCAGGCAGCACAGCTCACCTCTGCGCGGCTGCATCTCCCCCATTATTCTTCTCACATCTGATTCTTATTTCTTTGCTGTGAGCATCAGTTACTGAGAACAAGGGAAGGCAAACACATCAATACTCAATACAGTATTATTTAAGTGCATTAACAACTGGAAATTGCATTCTAATCCTGAGAAATGGTGCTTTCTCTTTGTCATACATTTTTAGGGCAGAGGAACAGAGATTACCTACTGGTTGACGGGTTCTGAGGACAAGAAATACAATCTCCCAACACCTCCTTCTGTGTAAGATGGTCTTTATATGTGAAAAGGGAAGAGAAATTCCCAGTTTTTGCACTTTAGCCTTCACTGCTCCTCCCTGGCACTTCTGTTTTTTTTCGTATCACTCAACTTGCTTTCAGTAGTTACAGGCTTAACAGTGTATGTGCATATAAACGTGTAAACATTCATGACGTGGGACTATGTTTGTACTGAAGGTTGGAACTAGATGATCTTAAGGTCCTTTCCAACCCTAACTAGTCTATGATTCTATGATATATATATAGATGCTTAATGGGTTCATTTCCTTGGGAGGGAAATAAGACTTCCAGGACAAGTTCTGATGTGGTTAAGTGCAGAAAATACACATGGAAAGTACATGTCTCTGGGCTACACAGGAAATACTGTCAACCCCATTTCTACGGTACATTGCATTTGTAAACTCAGAACTCTTTTTTTGGTTTTTAATCAATATGATCTGTTGAGACGATCAGAATTATAAAATTGCTAATTCTTCTGGAATTCAACTATTGAAAGTACCTATTGAGCTGTATCACTGTTGTCTGTGATAGTTTTGGTTTTGCTTCTTCATATGGGTTGTGACTGATAAAGTTGCCCCTTAAAATTGTCATATATGGGGTATTCCAGAAAATTTATGAGGAAAATGTATGAAAAGTGGCAATTTAGTTACTGAAGGATGCTTGAAGTTGAATAGGGAAAGGTCTGGTGCCATTAATGGCGTTTAAAGCTACAATCTATTTTGATTGGGAGTGAATCTAATTAATTTTTCCTTCTCATGCAAATGATCATAATTTTTTTTTAAGGTCCATAATGACACTGTGCAGAGTCATGGATCTATACTATTTGGACAAATCACATGGAAATCCTGAAATCTATTCACAAATCCAGAACCTGAATATGATTCTGTGCACACTTTTTATCAGTAGGATGTGAATGTGATTAAGATAAACATGGGGATAGAGATGTTTAAAAAACACTGGGTATCACTACAAACATGTAAATCACTGATTTTTTCTTTTCCATCTTTTTGCTTTTAGGGAGAACCAGCAGCGGTTACAAGATGACCTAGCAGAGATGATAACCAATATTCTTCAGAAAAGGGAAAATGAAGGATCCAAGACATGTAAGCTTTCACGGGTAGCTAGTTACCGATCAGGTACCCTGGAATACCTGCAACTGGTCAGCACAGAGAATTATGACACATATATTTAAAACTGTATGTCTAGTATGACTCAAAAAGCTGCTGCAAATCTCTGAAGGACTTCATATAAAGCTTGGAGGCTTATACTCTCAGCTAGAGGAGAAGGAAAATATCTTTTCAAGCATCCTTTCAACCAGCTGACCTGCTATCAGTAAATCAAACCTCTCTTCACTGTAATGTTGAAATTGTTGGATGAATTCAGTAAGACACATGCAACCTGATTTGAGGTAAATGAAAATATCTGCACTTGAGTCTGGAAAATATTTGGTTTTGTTTGTTTTGGTTAGTTTTTTAAATGAGATAGCCTGTTCAATAATCCACTTCTGAAAATATTCATAGCAAAGCCTTAATTTGCCATGATTTTTAGATGTTGTATTTAATTTGCAATTTCTATTTGAAGAAAGATTTGATGTAATATATTTGAAAATATCATTAAACATATAATACATAAATCCTGGATATGTTGCCATTTTGCTTCTTCTGTTGGTTTCCCCTGTGTCTCACACATTTTGTTTAATCAAGTTGACATTGTTCAAGAGACAACACTTCTGTTATTTACCTTGGGAGATTACTCCAGAAGCTGTATTGTTTCTAAAGCTTATCTGAATCTCTTGAGCTTGCAAAATGAGACTGGAAATCTTGCAAAAACAGACTTTCATATCTTTTCTCCATTTCTGCTTCTGTCCCCAAGCCAGAAGTGCAACAGAAATGAAGAAACCAAACTTACTGAACTTAAACCTCAGAAACTTTCAATTCAACTTTTGGATGAAGTTTCACAACCAGGCAAAACTCAGGTTTTACTCAAGTGACTTGCTCATTAACTGACACCATGGCATTTATATTAATAAACAGCTTTAAAAAGCAACCAAAGCACAGGGGAGGCATGTAAAAGAAAATCAGCAATCACATGAAGAAATAACAACTAGTGACTGAAACTTTTGCAAAGGCTTTTTTTGTGCATCGGTGGCTTTCAAAGCAGAGCTACTTCTTTCACCACTGTCAAATACTGGTCAGTATTCAAACCGTAAAACTTGGTGGAAAATCATTCTTTTATTGTTTTGAACAGCATCTTTGTTCGAGTAAACAAAATATTTTAAAAAGAGTAAGCCAGTTGCCTGTGTTTTTTTTTTTCTCTGTTAACATGTATTGGCTTTGTAGGAAAACACAAAAAAAGAACAACCTGGGTGTAAACACACAGAAGTGCAAAGATTCCTGGAGAAAATAAATCATGAGGTGCTGTAGGGCTTATACTTTTGCCTAATGAATGTAAATTCCTACACCCAGGAACATGATATAGAGAGAAACAGCAGACAACATGTAACCAATAGCCACAGCTTTCAGATTATATGTAATCAGTCTTAAACTTGGACTGGCACTAATCATAGAACCTTAGAATCACAGACTGATTTGGGTCGGAAAGGACCTTAAGTTCCAGCCCCAGACGCCTCACACTAGACCATGTGGCCCAAGGCTATGTCCAACCTGGCCTTTAACATTGCCAAGGATGGAGCATTCACAACTTCCTTGGGCAGCCTGTTCCAGCACCTCACCACCCCCACAGTAGAGAACTTCCTTATATCTAATCTGAACTTCCCCTGTTTCAGTTTGAACCCATTACCCCTTGTCCTATCGCTACAGCCTCTAATGAAGAGACCCTCTCCAGCATCCTTGTAGGTCCCCCTCAGATATTGGAGGGCTGCTATGAGGTGTCCACACATATTCTCTTCTCTGGGCTGAACAGCCCCAACTTTCTCAGCCTGTCTTCATATGGGAGGTGCTCCAGCTGCCTTATCATCCTCGTGGCCCTCCTCTGGACTTGCTCCAACAGCTCCATGTCCTTCTTATGCTGACGACACCAGAACAGCACACAATACTCCAAGTGGGGTTATAATACCATGCCATCTTCTGTCGGTATCCTAATGGAAACATTCATTGGAATGAACATAAAAAAAAAAAAAGACTGGTATTCTAAAACCAGTATTAAACCTATTGATATAGGTTGAAGAATATCAGTACAGTATGGAAGTACAAAGTCTGCTATTTCCTGCCTCATTGTGCAAATCAATAGGCTTTGTCTCAATGCCTGCATTCTTAGGTGCAACTGCTGCACTACTTGGCACCACTGGGCTGTCCTGGTTGCTGTATCTGATAAGCTCAGCAAGTGTAGCTGTAATGCAATGACAGGCATCACTTGGACTCTTCTTGCCTGAAGAAGCCCACTACTACTATCTTAATCAGAGCTGCTCTAATCTTTGAAGTGATGTAAGTCTATACTTAAAGAGGAGTTCCATGGGTTCCATTTTTGACACCTCTGAGATACAAATTATTTTAAAGTTGACACTGATTGAGACAATTAATTTAAACAGTATTTAGTTTTCAGTAGCCCTTTTCTTTCCTGCATTCTTCAGATTGTAAATTTCATATAATTCTTTGAAGATAAATAGTTTTCTTAGCAATGAGATCATGGACCCATCTTCTTGTAGGTTTGTTTTCTATGTGGTTTTGTTCCTGCACATATCTGTCAATCATACATAACAATAAAATAATTTTTTACTATCCTTTTAAAAAATTTGCCCCTGGTTTCTGTTTTGAATCTGTCTCGGACTCAATTTCTTACCATTGCATCTTGCTATCAAATATTAGATCTGAGTCTTCTACCATCAGAAATCTATCAGAAATCATTCACCTCTCCTGTTTTGGTTTTTTTTTTTTTTAACAGTGAAATGTTATATCAAAAACCTTGTGTGAGTTCTCTGAGTGGAATGGATTTTTGTGGCACCATCACCATTCATTTCAATTTAACTCACACAAAAATAAAATTTCTGTGAATCTAGGTTGGAAGCATGAGGAAATGAATCTTTCCAAATACACATCAGAGTTTCATAGCTTTGGTCATATTCAGACTCCCCCCATTTCTCCATCTTATTTTTGTCATGCAGAGACTCATAGAATGGTTTGGGTTGGAAGGGACCTTAAGATCATGTAGTTCCAAGCCCTCTGCCATGGGCAGGAACACCTTTCACTAGACCAGGTTGCTCCAAGCCACATCCAACCTGGCCTTGAACACTGTCAGGGATGGGGCAGCCACAGCTTCTCTGTTCCAGTGCCTCACTACCCTCACGGTAAAGAATTTCTTCCTAATCTCCAATCTAAATCTACCTCTTTCAGCTTAAAGTTATTCCCTTTGTCCTGTCACTACACGCCCTTGTGAAAAGTCCCTCTCCAGATTTCTTGTAGACCCCTTTAGGCACTGGAAGCTGCTCTAATGTCTCCCCAGAGCCTTGCCTTCTCCAGGCTGAGCAAATCCAACTCCCTCAGCCTGTCTTCATAGGGGAGGTGTTCCAGCTCCTGAATCATTTTCATGGCCCTCCTCTGGACTTGCTTGAGCAAGTGCTGTGCTGGAGGCCCCAGAGCTGAATGCAGTACTCCAACTGGGGTCTTATGAGAGCAGAGGGGGAGAATCACCTCCCCCAACCTGCTGGCCATGCTTCTTTTGATGCAGCCTGGGATACGGTTGGCTTTCTGGGCTGCAAGTGAACATTGCTGGGTCAATTTGAGCTTCTCATCAGCTAACACTCCTCCAAGTCTGCCTCAGGGCTGCTGTTGATCCATTCTCTGCCCAGCCTGTAGCTGTGCTTGAGAATGCCCTAACCCAGGTGCAGTTGAATTGGCCTTGTTCAATTTAATGATGTTCACACTGGCCCACCTCTTGAGTCTGTCCAGGTCACTCCGGATGGCATCCCTTCCTTCCAGTGTGTTGACTGCCCATGTTGCCAACAAAGATGTTAAGAAGTGCTGGTGCCAGTTCCAACCCCTGAAGAACACTTGTCACTTATCCATACTCCCCTCGTGTTTCCACATTGTGTATTTGTGCTCTCTATCCTGCGTGTGCCTCTAATTCCTGGCCACATCCATCACTTGTACACAGAGAATCTTGTTTTAAATACTGTGGGGTTTTTTCTTGTGGTAATCCCATAAAGAGAATTCTATGGAAAGTAAATTTTTTTTTTACTTCCCCAACACAGTAAAACTGAGAGCAGCACGTGGCAAGAGAATTTTTCATTTGGAAAAGCCTTTGGAGAATATCCCTCCAAAGCAAACACAGCATCCATTCATGATTAGGCATTTAAGAGTTATTTTTGACTGGGTAGGCAGTAGTGTTGTAGTGCTTTTTCCCTGGGCTTAAGGCCAAGACTTGCTACTTGGCCTGAACTGGTTGGCATGTGACCTTGCTATATGAGAATATTACAGGCACCAGCATCAAATCTGAACTATCTCTAACAATTACCGAAACACAATGGCCTAATAATGGCTGGTTTAGTACAGTGGTAGAATATCCAACACTGGGGAGAGAAGAACAGGCAGTATCTCAAAATTATCTGAACCAAGGGGCAGGGGGAGACCCCAGGGAAAGTTGTCCTATCTGTAAGCCTTCAGAAAAGAACTGTCCATCAGCCTTTCTGCTGGGACATGTGCAGTTTTTCTTCTCAAATGAAAGCAAAATGTGCAGTTTGACAAGGCACCACCTAACTCTCTGTGGCTTTACAGAGGCTTTTCCTGATAAACCTTTGCCCCTTTATGGGCAATCACTCTCAGCCAGCCCAGCAGCCACCTCCTCACTGACTTGCGCCTCATGATGATGTTCGGCACAATGGTGAGAGCCAACCTCGGCCTGGAGTGACCCTCACGTCCCAGCCAGGCACTCGGGACTCTGAAAAAGTGCCGGCGACAAAAAGATGCCAGGGCCCTGGGCTCGCCGTCCATCAAAAGCCTCCCGCACGGCCTTCTGTCTCCATCACCGAGGAGACCGGGTGCGAAGGGCAGCGTGCAGGCCTTGCCGGCGGGGCTACCGGCGGCTACGAGCTGAACGGCCGCCTGGGGGCCGCCGCCACGACGCTTTGGGCGGGAAGCGCCGTGTGAAGCGCAGCCGCCGCTGCCGGCAGTTCCCGGGGCGCATTCTGGAGCCGAGAGGAGAGGGCGACCAGTACGAGACGCAGCCCTTGACTTGCCGGGGCCACCCCCAGCACGGGGCGCCGTGGCTGGGACGGGTGCCAGAGGAGGCGGGGGCAGCGGCGGGACCTGCCCTGAGCGAGGGAACTTGTTAAAGTCCCGCCGCCCGCCGGTACTCAGAGGAGGTGTGGGGTAGCAGCAGTATGGCCCAGCTCGGCGGCGGCGTGTGCTGCTGCTGCTGGGGGCTTGTCCTGCTGTGGGCGGCGGCGGGGGGCCGAGCAGGTGAGGCGGGCGGGGCGCGGGAGGGCAGTAGGGGGGCCTTGCCCCAACGTCCCCTCTCCGGGAGGGCGGGAAGGGAGGAAGGCAGCGGGGTCGTCCCCTGTTCCGGGAGTGCCAGGCGGCCGGGAGGAGCTGTCCCACCGGCTTGGCCCGGCCTGGGCTTCTTACCGCGGCTCCAGAGGAGATAGTGCGGCTCGTCCGGGCCCGCCCCGGAGGACCCGCCGGGCTCCGTGTCCCGCTTCGTCGCTGTGCCTTCTCCCCGGGGTGGATAGGGCCACCGTGCCGCCTTGTGAGGCGGCGAGGTGCCTCGTTCGTCGGCAGTGCCGGGGCCGTCAAGCTCCTCCACCCTTTGGGGAGGGCGCGGCTGCTCATGGGCTTGCTCTGAGAGCACCTCACGTCGCGCCGGCTGGGATAGGCTCGGCCGTGGTGCCTCGTGGGTGCTAAGTGCCGGTACTTATTTTCTGCTTTCAGAGCACCTTTCCCGTTCCCAGAGTGGGCGAGGGGAACCACGCTAGGGATTCAACAGATAGGAGGCTGCTTGAGCTCCCAGCGGTGCTGGTTTTTAATGTAACCGGCATGCACGGGAATCATTTAGGATGTATGCTTCATTTTGGTGCTGTGGCCTACAGCATGCTGTATCTTAACAGAGTTTTAATGCTAGCTTGTGGGTATAGGTTGTCATCTGTGTTTCAGAACTCATACCTACGCATGATCTAGTGTTTCCTGAGTAGATTAACTTGTGTTGACATGAGAGTAACTAATTTACCAGTATCTGGTTAGCTTTTAAAGTCTGAAGGTGTTTTCTGTGGTACAAACACCCCTTCATGCTAATTTTGTGCTCACGGCTGGTTTTTTTTTTTGTCCTATATTTGCGTAATGTAATAGCTTTTCATTCAAAGTTGTAAGGCTCAGTTAGGGTATTTAAATTCTTGTTGTAACTTCATAGTCAGATTAAGATGCAAACAAAATTTGGCAAATGGCATAACGGATCATTTTGGTGAGCTTCACGGTTTCTCATAGATTCTCTTAAATCTTAAAAATTGGGTTTCTGCTTGGTTTGTGTGAGACTTACTGCAGCTGTGGACATGCCACTGTGTGATAGAAAAACATGCCAGTGAGGTTATGAACATAGCATTATTGTTTATTTTTTTTCATTTCAAAGTATGAAACAGGTTTGCCAGCAACTAGAAGAGTGGGGAGAGGAGGCACTAAAGGAGGGAAGTTTGAGAGATGCTGAGCAAGTGTGGGGCATGTGAAAGTGAAGGGGCCTCTGGAAGATTGGTGAAGGTTAGTGACAGCAGCCATTAGAATGTCCACTAGAGAATTTTGGATACCATTTGTACTGATGGCAATAGTAGGGTTGTTGGGGACCAAATCTCATCAGGAGAATATCTCCTTCTTCTGCTACTTTCAGTGAATTCTGAAGATCTTAAAGACTGGATTTAGTGCTTATCTTATAGGAAATTCCTAGTTCATACATTAATTGCCACAAAACAAGGAGAAATTCAGGTAACTGTTGTTTTAATGTGTCCAAAATGTTACAAGCATATAATTTTGATGATGGTCCACCTCATCTTGCAGATCTACTTTTCAAACTTTATCGGAGTTGGCAAAAACTTCAGTGCTACATTAGCAGGACTGAAGGAAGGGTCAACTGTGTATCATGCAGAAGAAGTGAAAGAAAGTTTAGGGTTTGAATTAGTTTTAGGTAATTTCTGATTCCTTACATCATAATTGAAGTACTGGTAGAAAACTACTGAGGAGCAAATAGAAATACCTTTAGGCTATTTAGTGGAGTAAAGTTGGCCTTCAGCATTTTGAATTGTATAGTTTTTTCAGGTTGTTTTTTTTTTTATTTGTTCTTTAGCATTTTGAATGCCTTGGATATTCTTCATCAGACAGTTAGGAAAGTGGTTTTAGAGAATGTTCTCTGGAAAAGTTGACTTAAATTGAGAGACTATATGATAAGTGAAGGTACTTATGAAACTGTTATTTTTGTTCCCTTTGTGGATGACGAATAACTGTTTTAGCTAATGCAGACAACTTGCCAAGCTTTACTGGTCAAGTATCCTTGTGAGCATGAAAACTGTACAATACTCACACTCTTACTTTATAGTTCACATTTGAATATTGCTTCTCTCTCATGTAAGCACAAATCAGGAGATTAGGTTTCAAATAATGACAGGCCTGTTAGAGCCAAATTGGAAAATTACTTAGACCTGAAATGTGTGAGGAAATAGGGTGAATTAATGCCAATAGAATAGAAAACACAAATAGCTTATATTCAAGCAGAACAAGAAAGCTTTCACTCCTTTAATTGAACATTACTGGGTTTCATGTTAAGTTCTTGTGTGGTTTAAACTAATCTCTAAAGAAGTCCTGAAGTGCTTAACATTTGTGTTGTAATGGCTTCCAGTCATAACTGTACTTTGAAATCCTAGTTGTACTTTAGAGGTATAGAACGTTTTCTTAAGAACAGTTAAAAGAATGATTCTAAAATTTTTAATGGGAAAACAGAACAAGCTCTATCAAATTACAAGGCTGAACAGAGACATCATATCGTTCCTTATTGTGGTGGACCTGCAATATTTAGATGTTAAACTGTGCATATATAATCTTTACTAGTGAATGTTAGCTTTAGGAGAGGGTACACTGAAAACAGAAGTGATAGGTTTTTGTGTTTCTAAGTTGCACAAACTAG
The DNA here is from genome assembly GCA_039720435.1 of Amazona ochrocephala. Classification (NCBI taxonomy): domain Eukaryota; kingdom Metazoa; phylum Chordata; class Aves; order Psittaciformes; family Psittacidae; genus Amazona; species Amazona ochrocephala. The sequence goes on from CM077880.1 coordinate 83,084,574, forward strand.
TTTTTCAGTGAAACAGTGGAGTGATAGCATCCTTATTTAGTGGAGAGATGGACACTGTAAAATAGATCCAAACAATTCTACAAAAACGCTTCATATTTGAAAAGTCACAGCTAAAAATAAGCATGTGAAATAGAGATAAAAATTAGTAGCTTAAGGAAGCCAGTATTTTTGCTATTAAGAGGAAATGCTCATGGTTGTTTATTAGCTTATTACATGCAACCTACCCAGTACTTCATTGCTTACAAGTTGGCTTCTTTCTCAGACTAAGGAAAAATAAGAGTATTAATTCTCACTCCCAGACCTTGTAGCTCTTTTGCCTGCAAGAAAGAGTGAGTTCTGTTAATTTCTGTTATTGGAAAGTCCAGTAGCATATCTAGATATATTTATGTTTTAAAAACAACTTATATCTGGGAAAGCATAAGGAAAAGCAACTGTTGCATATTGCCAAATAGATTTTACTGGTATTCTTAAGGCACCTCAGGTGTTATGTTTGTAGGTATAATTTATTTAATAGATATTAGTGTCAATTATCAAATAGTGTGTTTATTAGATAGTCTTGGGCCATCTCGCTGTATTGCACTTTCTTTCTTCCTCATCTTCTCTGTCCATTCTGTTCTTTCATTGCAAGTTACTGCTATTCTTTCATGTGCTCTTCAGCATCTGCTTTCCTCTTTGTTTCATCTTGCCTCAGTCCTCTCACTTAGTTTTTTACTTCTGTTTTTTCCATATTCTCACAAACTTGTATTTCCTCTCTCCTACTGCTACCAAATAAAAGACAAGCTCGCTTTTAACATAACCTTGGAAATGCCTTTATTAGGCCAAAAAGGCAGAAAACAGATTTGGCATTTCAGCCAAAAAAACAAGGGGAGTACGACCAACTCCTAGCCATAGCTGAAGTGTCTTTATTTTCCCATTATTTAGGGTATAACCCTGGAAAAAAGCATGTACTTCTCAATTCTTGAAGAAATCCCAGCACTCTCCCAACTGCAGTCCCTATATTTGGATCTTTATTTGGCAGAAACATTGATGTATCTCTAAAAACAGGCAATTTGAGGAAAGGTTCCTCTCAGTCCCTACTGACTGCCGAAAGCAGAAAGAGCACTGGTTTATTACTAGGCTTATTTTGTTATTGCACTTCTCCACTTCTGTCTCCCACCATACAGTGGTTGTGGTAGAACTGCATATCGCTGATGCTATGCAGTTCTTCTGGCTGGCTGGTTGAACAAAGGGGAGTGGTGACTCCACTGACCTACCCTATCCCCAGGGATTTTGAGTCATTCATTGCAGTAAATAGTGTGTGCTTTGGCTTGTTATTTAGGTTATTCTAAGTGATACTGTTTTGGAATAGCCACAGGTTATCCCAGTCTTTTCTGTTCTTTAGAGTCCTAATAGGCTGAAATGCTTGTAAGCATTCTCAGCTACACACTGGGAAGTCTAACTTCAGTAATAAAAGGATGACTTAGAGATTCATGGAGACACTGCATTTGATTCATATGCAAGGATTTACCATACAACTGCTGGGATAAGGGATGATAGGGCCCCTGCCTCATCCTCCAAAAATAATGATTAAAAAATGCCAGCATTATTCTGAGGGAAGGTTCTCGTTGCAGGGCACATACGGGATTGTTTGGAAATGTGCAGTTGCTTCTTCTGTATCTATATTTCATATCATACTTCAGTTCTGGATGGTTTTCTTGTCAACGGTAGTGCTGCTACTTTAGATGAGCGCAGATTAAAATTGTAACAGATTGGGCGATAACAAATGTTTTAATTACATTGTAATGTAAATGTGTTTTCACAGAATCATTAGGGTTGGAAGGGACCTCTGGAGATCATCCAGTTTTAAGTGTACACAGCTTTGTAAGCCTGTAGTTTTAACTCCATCTCTAGAGCATTTAACTCTATAGCAAGATAAAGGCTTATCGTCTAAATCTGAACAATTATTATATTGCTATATATATGTTCCTTGAAATAAACATAACAATTTAATACGTAGGTATTTCGACTATTTAGAGCAGGGCAATTAGATTTGCAGAAACTGACATAAAAACTAATGGGGTGAAATAGGACAGTGAGTGAATGAGTTGGGGAAAAAGATAATAAATTGGTAATTGGAAATGGTCTTTTCCAGCATCATTGTTAAGCCACATCTGTGGCAGGTATCTTGATGCTGTTCCTTGAGAGGCCTTGCTAGGTTTCTTGCAAATTATCATGTAATTTAATTATCTTGTAGTTTCCCCTTCTCTCCCATCCTATTCTAGTCCTGGTTTTCTTCAATTCAAATTTATCTTGTAGTGAAGTAGGGGCAGGGCAAACTCCATGGGTAATTTAAAAGTTTGCTCTGACATTTGAAAGTAGCTCTGTGTGTTCATGCTGGCAGAGCATAAACCAAAGAAACGCAGCCTGCTGTGTTAGAACACCTGTGTCAGGTGGGTCTCTCTGGCATTGAGATCAATCTTCTTTTACAAAAGAAAGCACTTTTTTTGCTCTAGGCAGAATAAAGTTTCTCTGACATATCTGTTTAGCCTGTGGGCACTAATAATAATACCCAGCTGCCTGGTTCCTCTTGACTACTTGCCACCTTTCCACAGCCTAATGAAAAGATGGGAAGAAAATAATGTTTTGTGTTTGTTCTTGTTCTTTTTACCCTTTTCTCAGCTGTCTTTGTGCACTGGGCACGTGGTCTGTCTCTCCCCTGTCCTGCACTGGGCTTTTTGCTTGGAATCAGCCTTCCCATTTACTGCCGGACGGGCTGGTTGTGTTTTGTGCTGACCCCTTACACTGCTTCTTCACTGGACCTCCTTTTCCTAACCTCTTTGCTTATGTAAGCTTTTAGCTTTGTAAGGTGGCCTTTGGCTCTGCTCTCTTCAGCATTGACCCTTATCAGCCTGCTCTCTTTATAGATGTTTGTTTTTTTTTTTTTTTTTCAGTCTGAGTGATTCCCCTGTTTACCCTTCACTTAAAGTAGCAATTACAGTATGCATTACTAGAAACAGTTAAGGAGACAACAGAAAACCAAGAGCGGCTTGAGGAGTTACCTGTCATGTTTTAGTCCTTTAAATAGCCTTAGTACCCGGGAGATGAAAAACATGTTTTTAAACACTGTGTTCCAAGTCCCTGAAATGACTTAATCACCAAATATATTTGTGTAAAAACTTCTATTCATAGAATGGGGAAAGAAATGCAGTTCCTTCACTACTAAAATTCTGTTCTTGCTAATGCTTTCCCGTTCATGTGAATAGTGTCTCTAGTACATCATGAAGATAGATATAGTGCGTAGTGGTACAAAATCTAGCTGGAGGCCAGTAACAAGTGGTGTATGCCAGTGGTTGGCACTGCTCAGCATCTTCCTTAGTGATCTGGGTGATGGGACAGAATGTACCCTAAGCACGTGTGCTGGTGACACATCTGAGAACTGTGCTGCTGCTTGGAGGGACCTCAACAGGCTGGAGAAATGGCTGACAGGAACCTCATGTAGTTCAACATATCAGTATATGTTGGGGCTGATTGCTCGGAAAGGAGCTTTGCAGAAAAGGGTCTTGTGGACACCAAGCTGAACATGAGCCAGCAATGTGCCATTGTGGCAAAAAAAAGGTAACTGTCTCCTGAGCTGCATCAGGATGAGTATTGCCATCAGGTTTGGATAGGTGATCCTTCGCTGCTCAGCACTGGTAAGGCCATACCTGAAGTGCTGGGTCCAGTTCTGAGCTCCCCAGTACAAGAGACATCTAGAGGTACTGGAGAGATTGTGGCAAAGGGCTGTGATTAAGGTGATTGAGGGACTGGAGCATCTCTCACATGAGGAATGGCTGGGAGAGCTAGGATTGTGCCATCTGAAGAAGAGAAGGTGCAAGGGAGAAAACTCATCAATGTCTACAAATATTTGAAGGGAGGGTGTAAAGAAAACAGAGCCAGGCTCTTTTCAGTGGTGCCCAGGGACAGGACTAGAGGGAATGGGCACAAACTGGAACACAGAAGGTTCCCTCTGAACAGCAGGAGACAGTTTTTAACTATGAGGGTGGGTGAGCACTGGCATAGGTTGCTCAGAGTGGTTGTAAAATTTCTGTCCTTGGAAATACTTAAAAGTCATCAGGGATGAATTCTGGGCAACTGGCGTTAGGTGAAGCTCCTTAAGCATGGGGGTTTGGACAAGATGACGTCCAGAGGTCTCTTCCAACCTCAGCTGTCCTCTGATTCTCTGTAAGAAACAGTTTTAGCTGTTCTTGCTGGAACACCAGGAAAGAACAGCTTTGTGGATGTTGAATGATGCAGATTATTCAGCAGCCTGGTAAAATGCATAAAAACTGGCTTAAAGCAACTGGGTAACTGTTATGTCAAAAAGTGATTAGTGGAGAAAGTTTAGTCCTTGGAAAATGTTTGGGTTTGCTTTTTCTATTCAAATGTGTCATGGCTCTTCATAAAAATAGCTTATTTATGTTATGTTTTATAGTAGTGAATAAAGTGGGTGCACTTAATTTGAAATTGAACTAGCTGCTTAATCACAAACATGTTACTTACAGCTTTTAAAAGAGCATTAGGTATTGTGCTGCCATTATGTTGCATTTGTTGTGGTTCCATTATCGAAGTATGCATACTGAGTATTTTGCGTAAGATCATCTAGAATTAGATCAAGTTCTCTATTTTGCAGCTGTTGTGATGTGATACACAAAATGAATCGTTGTGAGGAAGTAGTAACCAAATTGTAATTTCTTGCTATAAACTGGCAGAACTTGTTGCTACACACACTGGAGAAGGGTCTGGGGAATAAAAACATTGTGGGTTTCTCAGTAGTTTTAAGTGTTTACAAGTTTATCCCTTAACACTTTTTAAGTAGTTCTGGGAACTTTGACGCACGTTGTGTTGAATTATTTTCACTTGCAATACTGTAGTAGTGAAAAACAGTTTGCTTTGCACTTTGTTCTTCAGGACAACAGGATTAAAACCCAGCTAATGAAGAATGCTTTTAACAGCAGTCCAAGCAGAACTCTTGAGCAATCTAGTGCTCTTCCTTCCTGTTCATTTCACCGTTGAGATTGACACTAATATGGCTGGGTGATAGGGATTGTGTATCTTACAAAGGATTGCATACCTGTGGTGCTTTTGTCTTTAAACCTGTGATCCACTGAGTTTTAGTGTTCCTGTTGTGTATTGCCACCTCCAGAATTAGTTGCCCAGAAAGACAGTTTAGAAAACTTTTGCAACCTTTTGAATCTTCAGGTGGAAAACAAAATCCACAGTAGCCTATAATCCTTTGCTGTTGCTAAGTCATGCTGTCTTCTATTGTTACTTTCAATAAGATTTGTCTAGATTTTCTTCTGAGCCAGGGTAAGGAAGTACTTTTCTGAATTTTCTGTCAAGACTCAGCTATGTTGGAACTCTACACTGAGAGAATTATAGATGATTTCTAAAAGAGTATAACATGAGAATATTTAGCTGTAAGATTTTGTCTTGGTAAAACTCCATTTAGTTCTCACGCCACTCTTCAGTATGTTAAAATTACTGTTGCTCTCCACAGTAGAACTGAACTTGATGGAAAGCTATCAAATTAACTTTTTAAAATTGTGACAATGTTGTCTTGATGTTTCAGTATTGGGTAGGAAATACTTACTTGTGTTTGTTTCCTTTGCCCCCTTTCTTCTCCACCATAGAAATCCGCTATGCAACTGTGTACTGGAATAAAGCTGCAAAAACACTTCAGGTCAGGAATATGCTGGATAGGCATGGAGATGCTTATGGTTTCTACAACAACTCTATACAGACAACAGGTTGGGGAGTTCTGGAGATCAGAGCAGGCTACGGAGGTCAGACCTTAAGCAATGAAGATATCATGTATGCAGCTGGCTTCTTGGAAGGCTATCTCACAGCTCCGTAAGTACCTCAGGAAGCAACTCAACTTATGACACTTCCAGTGGATTTCTGTACTTGTGAGTTGTTTGTTTGTTTTTCATTTCACTTAGTTCCCATCAATTTAAGCTAACCATACATTTTGCAGTTGTGTGCTATTCTTTTAATTAGTAGCTGGTATGAAGTATAGCTTTTCATTGTGGCATCAAGATGTACCCTCTTCTCATCCTGCAGGCTCTCGTAACACCTTGGTGAGATAGAGTACTGTATCAGTGTTACTGATTAAATAACAGAATCACAGAATAGTGTATGTGTAAGAAAGTGCCTAAGCCCTGTGTTGCTAGCAAAGGCTACAGGGCTTCCTTAAGGACCTTTTTCAGCAAACACTGTTGAGAAACTGCTGGGAACAGCTACTGAATCTTCATAGCATAAGGAATTTAGTCTCTTGGATAATTAATAATAATTAAAAAAAAATACTGGCAAGCCTGAAGGCAGACTGGTGTGTTTTCTGGAAGGGTCATGTTATTACTGAAAGCCCTTTGGAGAGAAAATGAGGAACTGAATCTCTCCCACAATGCAGATCTATGAAACTGACAGAATTTTGTACTTGTTATGAATCCAGAGCAGTTTTTTAAAGAACAGAAAAAAACAAACCCCAAAACTACAACCAACCTATTAACCCATCCTTCCGCCCTCCAAACTCTAAGCAACAACCAACTGAAAAAAATAACCCCAAACCCTGTTTGTTCCTTGACAAAATAGGAAGACAGAGTGGCTTCTTATATATTATGACATACTAACTGATAGGATATAGCTGGTGATACAGCTAAGAACACAACGTATGACTTGTTGAACAAGCTCTTTTCCTTTGTCAAATTAGTCATAGAAAAAAAATTTCCCAAATTCTGATGCATGGCTGGGGAATAGCTGGGAGATGCTTACGGTACTTTCACCAACTTTGCTTCCAGAACACTGAAATAAATACCCATAGGCTGTGTTGAACAGGTCAGCAGAGGAAGGTTGTCTGTTGAGCAGTTGCTAGATATGGCTGCTGGACAAGATGATGGTAATTAGTGAGATATTTTAAGATCAGTTAAGGTTTATGGATAGCTCTGATCATATGATAATGTGACTGTCTAGGAGACTTTCCTGGAGAGGAAGCTAGGTCTCTGGAAAGTGTAAAGGAAATTCACTAAAGTAATATTTGTCAATAACAAAACAGTTCTGAGAGAAAGAGTAAAGGAATGCTAAAGCTCAGAGTGTACAACCTGTACTCCAGGAAGGAAAGGAAATTAAGTACATGAGAGATCTGGATGTATGCTGTTGGGTTATTTGGCAGGAGAGGTTACTGTTATGTGCTATTCAGCCAGTTTGTGTAAACTGTGTGTGGATTTTAGGGGTGCTAGGATTACATTTAGAATATTGTTAAAATTGGGTATTGCTCAGCAGATTTTTTCACAAGGTTTTACCTAGGTACTCATCTCTAAGTGGTTGAGCTTAAGCTTTGTCATACTACAGAGTGCCCAATCCATGCTAAGCCCAATTAGATAGCAGTTAATGTTCTAGTAGCAACAAGCCATGCCCTGTTCCCCTTCTGCCTCCGCAGTCGATTTATAAATCTTCCTGGCTTTTTAAAAAACTGAAGCATATGCTGATTCCTTTAAACATGGCTTGAATGTGAAACAGTGTCTTCAGGGACTTTATCTGATCTCTTAGTCTATGCTTAGGTGTAGGGGAGGGAGATTTTCCCTTTTGTCTCTTCCAGGAGTGTCAAGTGAAGATTCGCAAGTTATTCAGGTCAAGGCTTTTGTCTTCTCTAGGTGCTTACTGGGGTTGTTTCTTAGCCGTAGCTGTGTTACTGTAGGGCTACCAGCTCCAGCACTGACTGGTCCTTTGAAGAGAAGTGAATGTAGCAGAAAAGGTAAAGAACAGAGATCTTAAACTCTATGGGTGTGAAGTTGAGGGTTTGTATCAATGTGGAAAAGTAGGCTTTGAGACTTTGACTTTTAAGCAAAGTGGGAAATTCAACTGTTTTAAAGGAATTTAAGTGTGAGAGGGTTAAGATGCAAAACCAGAAGTAGCCAAAGCCTTTCTTTTCAGAGGAAATTTTTTGAGAAAATCCACTGAGAAATCCTTTGACAGTGCAAACCTGAAAATGCTTACCATCACTAAAATGACTATCAAATAATACGCATGCCATCTGAATTTGGTTTTTAGCTGTGTCTTTGCCCCATTATATATCTGTAACTGCAATGAAAGCATATTCCTCACTGGGAGTTATGAATATAAGCTTTTTCAGTCAGGTCTTGTAAAGCTATTTTGGATAAAGAGGGCTTCTCCTGAGGCTTAGAAAACATACTGAAAATGCTCCAGCTGAGGAACAGAGATTGGTTAGTGGTGTACAAACTTGACCCTTGAGAAGAACCTATTACTTCAGGTTTTAGCTGCAGGACCTTTGTGGTTCTTTTATGCAGCAAACTGCAACTAATGAATCCACACAGTGTTTGCAATTTCCTGAACTGTGGGAGTAGTGAGAACACACTAAGTTTGCAGATGTCAGGATTGCTCTCGGAGCTCCAGTTCTCCTTTATCTTGCCTAGAGAGTCGGGGAAACTTAATTAACATGCAGGCAGATGTTCTTTCTTTGGGGCAGTTACACAAGTCTTCTGAAGTAAAACTGGGAAACAGGGTTTCCCAATCCATAACTCTATTCCCAACAGACTGCCTAGCACATTCAGCCTGTCTTCAGGGAAGCTGTCTAGCATTATTATCACAACTACTCTTATGAGAAGTCTCTAAACACTCTCACTCTGCTTTTGCACACATCAGTGCCTGCAGTAGCTGCATACAGCTCAAACTTTCGTTTTAAGGACTGGGTAACAACAAGGAGGAGTATAACAGTGTGTTTAACTGAGGGGAATGCTTTATTTGCATCAACAACCACTTAGCTACCAGACTGAAAACTCGTGTCACTTGCCTCTATATGCACCAACCATCTCTGGTGGCTCAGGCAAAGCCTACCCGTATAAAAACATTGGGTATGCCTGGTAATTAAAGTGCCCTTTAGCGCATTGTTACCTGTAGCCTGAACAACTCCAGGGTTTCCAGCTGTCTTGCATCCATTTGTGGTAATGACTCCATGAAGTAGAAATGACCCAGGGTGGCTCTTTGCAGAAACCCTGAAGTCCTCCTGGGAAGAGCTCTGATGTGAAGCATTAATGGGAAGGATACATTGCATGCCTTATCCCAGGCTGAAGTACAAGTTCCTACAGAAACTGTTTGGTGAGCAGGAGCTCCAGCTTGGCAGTGCCTGAAACTTGAAGACCTTCATGAATGCTCAGCTAGCTCAGTTCTTGCATTATGCTGAAGGCATGAAGCAGGGGTTTAGACGCAGCTAGGTGCCTCATCATGTAAGCAAAAGTGACCAAGTATCTAAGTGTACACTTTGTCCCTGTGAGGAACTTAAGCAGAATGTAAACCAAACAGATAATAAATAGCAAAGTATGAGACACGGGAGACTATTTTATCTTGGATTCCTGGGGAAGAATTAATCTCAGCTCTAGCTGTATAAATCTGTGATAGAAAAAAACAATAGCTAAGCTGGCTGGTCCCATTTATCAGTGAGCAGAGAAACACAAGCCTTTTCTAAAGCATCAGTCATCTTGCTATTATTAGTACCTGATTAAGATAGTAGCCATTTGAAAACACATAGTTAGGGGTTGGGTAAATCTAATTCTAGTGTTTGTAGTGTCTGGAGATCCAGACATTTGGTTAGTCCTATCATCCAACCAAAGATGATTGCTGTCTTTTTTTGAGTATGAATTATCTTCTCCCATTACAAGCAGGGAAGTGTTAATGAGGCCTTATTTTACTTGGGCAATGGCAGAGCACATCCAAATCTGTGACATTACTTTTGATCTCTTCCAATTGGGGCATGCCAGGTGCCCAATAGCAGTATTTAAATTTGAAGCAAAGTTAATTTTCCTGTCTTCTGGTATAACCTCAGCTGACCTGAGTCTTGTCATCTTCCTCTCTAATTTGAAGCAGCAGTGCTCTGCTTTGCTGGTTTTAGACTTTGAATTCTTGTCCCAGCTTTGTAATTGCCTTGCATTTGGCCTTAGATACAGTTGCAAAGCCTTACCTTGCTATAATGATCCAATTTACTTCAGAGGATAATAGCCTTACAAAACATGCAAGCCATGTGCACAGAAGCTTTGTTAAAGCAAAAAATTTAAACAGAGCAGCTAGGGGAAAAATTTTCAATAACCTTGAGCATTTAAATAGAAAAATCAATTCCAGGAATTGTCTGTCTTCAGTTAGCATATACAAGATGGAAAGCTATTAAAGAAGCTGTTTTCAGTCCACTGATTCTGAACTAAACCCGTCTCCACATCCATCATCACAGCTTAAAGATGCTACTAAAATCTACCTTGTGTTGCATAACATTTGAGGACAAAATGAAGAGAGTAGAGCTGATGGTTGAGCCTGGAAGCCTGATCATCTGTCCTGGCCTAGGCAGTGATTAGTGCAGTATTCTGGCAGGTTTTTTATCCTCCTCATCTGGTTCTCATCTGTAAAAGGCCATCTGCCAGATGGATTGTCTAGTGCTATTTATTCCTCTTCTCTAGTACCATAAGAGCTCTGACTTGTAGTATGGACTATGTTAGGCTATAATTTCCTTCCCAAAATTACTTGAGATTTTTATTTGCCAAATTTGCTGCGACTGTAGGTGTGGAGAATATTGATCTCTCTCTTCAACTCTCTAGTCTTCAAGAAGTAGGTTATAATCATGGCCTGTCATTTTGTGTTACATGGGAGACAGAAAGCTCTAGAAGCAAAATTGATACTGTAGCTGCACTTTCAAGAAAAGTGTACTGGTGTGAAGCTGCTTAATGCTCCTCTCTCTTGCCCCAGCACTTCCCTCCACAGATCCAATGAGCCCCAGCTTGTGCCTGCCACTGATGATCTATGCATCAGTTCATCTACTAACACAGGAGAGAGCTGTCTTCTTGCACCAGCTCTGTTGCTTATCTATCTACATAACCACCTAATTCAAACTGCAAACTGACAGAAGTATTCACTTTTTTGCAGGGTTAGTGTTTAGCCTGAATGTATGCAGACAGAGTTGGTAGTCAGAATGGTATGAGAGCTAAGAACCAGCAGGGTCACATGCAATCAAGTACTCAGAACACCAGCTGGGAATGGGGCAATGGACAGAAAGAGAGGGGAGAAGGTGGTTAGAGAATCAATAATTGGTTCTCTAATCATCAGCAAATCATTCAGTCATCTGTGGCTGTATTCTCGAATTACAGCCTGAGAGAAACTGGGAAAAGCTTGTGTCTGCATCCTTCCCAGAGGAAGTAGTCTTCATGAGTTTTAATGCAAGGAATTCTGTCCTGCTGGCATGTGCTTTCCTTGAGGCTGGTATCTGTTTTACTTCTGTTTTCTTTCAGCATTTGGTAGGAGCTAATTTTACTAATGACTGATGTAGTTCTGTCAACTCCAGACCTCAGGGAAATAAATTTCTGCTGATTTCCACCTAGAACTAAGTATTCCTCCTTTTTTGTTTGTTAAGCTTGATCCACAGTAAGAAATGCTGGAGTTCTGTTTTGGCTTGAATCAGATGATTGCATTTCACCTAAATGGAAGGATGATTTTAACTCATGGGCTCCTGAGCCATTTTTGGCAGTTGATTTCATCTTGAAATGTAAAAGACTTCACTTCAACAAAATTATGAAAAAGCCCCAACCAACCACAAAAAAACCAAAACCCAAACAAAACCTTTGCAACTTTTGTTTCTATTAGTTAATAGGGATGACACAGCTAACTGAATTCAACAACAGCAAAAGCCTCACAAAACTTTTGGTTTCCATAAAGCTGAATCTGTTTAGGGCTGGCGTGACTGGGAGTTTCTGTGGGAACATTAGATTAACTTACACACACTTTAAAATAGAAATATTCAGCTTAATCAGAAAGTAAGGAACATGGTTAATGGTAAGTAAAGGCTGCTAGATACCAGGCTGAAATTCTCTCTCAACTGAATCAGCAGATTATAGTCTGCTCACCTCTGTGTTTGGTTTGTTGTTTTGGGTTTGTTTTGTTTTTTGGGGGTTTTTTTAGTTGTTTTTGTGGTGGTTTTTTTTTTTTTGGCTCCCAGTAGAATAGTTCTCCAGTAAATTATTTCTTTAAGTTAATGTGCTAATGCTTTGAAGATGCTTCTGGCCTACAAATACTTCTCAAATGTGAATTTAGCTATAAAGTAGTTCGGTCTCATTCTTGCTTTTCTTTCCATAAGTTCTTATGGAAACAGTAGTTTGAGAAGCTACTAGCAAGGTCATTTATTTTAAGTTAAATTTAAACAATCCATTTGTGTTGCCTTTGCTGCTTTGTTGCCTTCAGTCATGCACTGAAATAATTTCTGTGGTCTGGAAAAGCTTACGTTGTGCACTGTGATGTTTGCCTTTCAATGCTTGTTGATCAGTGGGTTGTAAGCGAAAGGAAGGGAGATGCAAAAGAATAACTTCTGCTACTTTTATTCTTTCAGGCACATGTATGACCATGCTGCAAATATGTATCCACAGTTAATTAAGAATCCCGTCGTTCGAAGTGGAGTTCAGAATTTTATGGCGTATGTATTTAGTTATTAGAAAAGAAAATACTCAAAACGTGGGTTTGGAGTATGACGGTTTTTAAAGGGTTTTTAATCTCTTCCTTATGGGCCTAAGAGGATACATGCTTCCTTTCCCTCTGCTTGAATGCTGTTAATATGAGAAAAGAAAATACATGACGAAGGGCATATATATCCATGCCTAATTCTGTTTCTTTCAAAGAAATGTTTAAAACCATTGCTACAGGGGGTGTGTGGATAATGCCAGTGAATTCTAAAGGTCATGCTAGTCAAAATGCTTTTTCTAAAAGCTGGTATTTTGAATGTCACACTGAACAGTGTGGTCTCCAGGCACCTGAATCTTTTTAGCATTGTGTATCCTTTTCACCCTCTGTTAGGTTAGCATTTTGTTTATTCTACTGCTGATGTTAATTCTGTTCTAATCGCAAAGGTCCTGATTCCGTTTTCTCTTCAGCTGTATAAACCAAAAGTAATTCTTCTCAAATAATGCACTTACACTGGTGGGAAACTAGAAGTGGGAGGAGAGCTAGGTCAGGTACTGGGAAACTCAACTGTGATTACCAATTATGTAAATCTCCTTGACTGAATGTTTTCTTCCATTACAAATACTTCTGTGAAACTTTGGTTGTTTCTGGGGACTATTTTTTCCATCTTTCTCTTGTCTTGTGCTTTCCATGAGGGGTTATATGTCTGACTATTTCTGTTATTGGTACACATATATAAAGTTGATTTGTTTTAGCTTATCCAAAAAGAAGAGGAAAAAAATCTTGGCAATCCCTTGCCATCATTTTTCGGCGTTGTTGTCCTCCTTGTGAAAGAAATGGGGTAGCTACCATATCAATGTGTACAGTTTTTTTCTAGACTGGCTCAGCATGGTAGCTGTATCCCCCAAGATGCATTTTTGGATGGAGAGGGGTAATACTAGGTGACCCTGTATATTTTTTCTGTTGGTTATATCCTAGACTCCTGCATCACTGGTTTACTTAATGGCAATTTCACAGTATGAGCTGGTGCATTGTCCTCAAAGGTGTTAGCCCTGAGTTCTCTGAACATGTCCATTTCTTCTGACATACTTCCTGCATCTTGTTGCTTCTAGCAAGTTGAATCTGGCAGGTTTTATCACCTATATACTGCTGGAAGAGTTTGATTCCTTGCCAGGTTCATTCTGTCTTTTTTTACTGCTGTACATAATGCTGGATGGATAAATATAGGAGGATGGAAGAGGCATGAATCTGTCCTGACTTTGTCTAAAACCTGTGGTTCTTCTTTGGCCCTTTGCTCACAGCAAAGGAGGGAACCCTAGGAGATCCTTATAATGTGGGCTGCTCTTGCCCTAAGGTCTGTTCAGTTCGTGTTGCCTTGTGCTCTGAATCTTGATTATTTAGAAGTAACCTCTTGATTGGATTTGGCACATGGGATGGTTGCATTTGGTCTCCCACCTTTTCCTCAGAGGCATAGCAGTGGGTCTTAGGCAGTGTTTGAGCACCACCAGCCAAAAGCCTTCATTGCACTTGTACGTAGGGAGAGAAATAGGCTCTTCAAAGGCCAGGCTCATTTTGTCCTTAAATAGGCATTTGAAAGGGAATACCTATCAAATGTTGGTTTCCCTTTGTTGACTATATGGGGGTGTTAGATCTAATGTAGCAGAGCCACCCACAGAGGTGGAGTCCAACTCCTTGATACTAAAGTCTAGTAAATACACACTGCTGTAGTAGAGTGTGTTATATAGATCTGAACATTTACACCCAGAGGATATAACATATAATGTCTGCAGAATTTCCAAAACATGATTTGCCTCAAAATGCTAGGAAGGTTGGATCATCTGTCCCTTCCCTGCATTATCAATTGTACCCTAAAACAAAAACAAGAAAAACCCAACCTGTTTGTTCCTCTGCAGGAGACAAGATCAATGGACAAGACAACAAATCAGAAATAATAAGGATGACCCATTTTGGAGGCATGCTGGCTATATTATTGCACAGTTGGATGGTCTGTACATGGGAGCCCTCGAGTGGGCTAAACTACACAAACAAACAGTAAGATTACTGCATCTCTCTTTCAGTAGCTGGGGATGGGATGTCAGAGGACAAAGATGGGAGAATGGAATCTGATATTAAAAGAAAAAAATAATTAGAATAATTAGTGGCAAGTACTCATTCTGCATACCATTCTACAAAAACTTCCGTGATTGTTCAGTGTAGATAATGTGACTGAGCACTTGTCACCACAAAGTCATGTCACCACAGATCCTTTGCACTGGACTTGGAACCTGGGTGCTCATGTGCTGATTAGATTGGCGGTGGCTTTTGTATCAGCGTGTGAATGTTGGAAGGACAGACAGAGTGGTTGCTGTTTTCATTTTGAAATTGTTATAAAGGAAATAACCCTCTAGGTATAAAGAGTAGCTGCAACAGCATGAATCGGCATGTAGGGAGTGAATTAAAGCTTTCATTCTTTTTTCCAAGCATCACATTTCAAACCTTAAAAGCCTCTCTATTGTGGGGTATGTTTTACATTGTTAAATGTCTTCTCCTTTTTTGTCTTTTAAATTTTGGTGGCTGTTGTGTGGTGTGTTTTTTTTTTTTGTGTGTGTGTGTTTGTTTGGTGGTGTGTGTTTGTTGTTTTTTTTTTTCTCCATTCAGTTAGAATTCTATTCTGGATCGTCAGCTTGTGTGTAATAGCAGAGCTTCCTTAACTCCAGTAGAGCTATAGTAATTACAATGCCGTCCTTAAGTCTAATGTCTTAATAGGTTTCTCAATGTGAGAGGGAGGGATTGAGTAATTGTAGTTGACCCTTTTTGTCTTGGTTAAACCATATCAAGAATTTAGGGAAGTTGGAAGTCCTAAGTTGTAAACAATTGGGTTTTAGTAAAAAGCACATTTCTTTCTTGTGTAGAACTTGCTCTGGGGCTTTCCTAATGGCAAGGGGGAAAGTGTTCACAATAATGGTAAAATCCATCATGATGGGCCTGACTTAGGGAAGATAGTAAGAAACCTTGACTTGCTAGGAAAAAAACAACTCATTTATTTGCTTTCACACCACCTGTATCTGAAGAGCCCTTCAAAGATCATCCATTTTTTTTGCTTCTTCATAGTCCTTTAACCTCAGATGGGGGAGCATAAAGTGCTAGTTTGTGTCTGAGCTGTTTCTTTATAATAGGCATGCCTTACCTGAAACACGTATTCCCTGATACTTATTTAATTGTGTATTTGATACTTAAAATCACTGACCTCTGAAGTGACTGGGCCATTTTTATTCTCTTTTCAGAGATCGCATTAGCATGCCTATATAAAAATGGTGTTTCTAGTGAAAGTTAAGACATGTGGTTCAGTCTGAAATATTTGTGTCCTCTATTCTTGAATTATATCCAGTGGATATGTTTGTTTCTTTTCCCTAAAGTCCCTGGAGCAGTTGGTGGGATTTATTTTGACTCCTCCTTCCATTCACAGTTTCAGCTTTGGACATTATCACCTATGTTGAGATCCATATCTTCTTACTCAAAGCAAAAATGTCCCTTGTGTATGTATTTCTGATTCGAGGTGGTGCTGCAGTTTCCTGTTTGCCAGGGCCAGAAAGTTACCACCAGTCTTTAACCTCTGAGTACAGTTTGGACAGCTGCTCTTGCACCTCAGTGTTTGGTTTTCCTTGGCATCAATACGATACCTGACAGCTCTGTAAAAGAACATGCAGTTCACTTTGTTGGATATTATTCTACTTTTCAAATACTTTGGAGAGATTAGACTGCAGCAGTGCCATTTGTATGCATATTTACTGCTGTTAGTATCCACTTAGAGAAATAAACAACTTGAAGATTCTTCCTCGGAGCTTACATGGACAATAAAATCAGGTGCAGATGCAATGTTAATGACTAGTATTCTAGCTTTGATACAACCATTTATCTGCAAATCAACCCAGCTTCTGTAAACTGTTGGTACTTAACCTTAGCGACCAAACAGCATCCCCTTACCCTCTCGAGAGAGGACCAACAGGATCTTCCTTATTCCTTGTGATTAAAGAATATCTACTCTCCAAAGAGGCTGTTTTCAACTTTGCCCTTGCAGTACATGTTAAAATAACGTTTAAAAGGTTCTTTAATTTAATCCCTTAGGTTGTTAGTAAGTGGAATATTTGGCAAATGAATTCACTTCATAGGTGATTTTTTTTTTTTCCTTATTTCTAAGTATTATAGTTTGGTTCAATTAATCCAATGTTGTTGTGAACTTATATTGTGCAACAACTGCAATAACAAGTATTTATTATTTCCATTACTCATTTCTTAACTTAAAAAAAAATAATAAAAATTCTCTTTACTGAAAGTGCCCACAACAAATTCTGCATGTCTTAAAAAGCAAATTGCATTCCTATTACATTTTTTCCTTACAAGTTTGAGAGTCGTGTCTTCCTTCTTTCCATTGGTGGATACTGCTGTTGTTTCATGTAAAACAAAAAAAATCCTTTCTGTGTATGTATTGTTTTAGGATTATTATTGCCGGTTTCTCTTTTGATCTTTACTGGTGCAGTAGTTTGTAGTAGTAGTAGTGGTGGCTTTATTTTCTTTTTTCATGCACCTCCTCCCCACACCAAAAAAAAAACAACCCAAACCCCAATCAAAACCAAGCCTAAGACCAAGAAGTGACAGGCTGTATTATTTTGTTGCCTGATGTTCTAACTGCTAGTGGGAAAAACTGTGTGTATGTCTAAATTCAACTGACCGCGTTGTAAGTGCAGAGGGCAATTTCTCCCAACTGCCCTAAGCTTCAAAGAAAATTAAACACTGCAGAAGAAAGGCCAAAAAGCCTTTTTCCTGAACTTCCAAAAGATCAGAGGCATGGGGAGGAAGAAGAGGGGGCAAAGATAGATTTCTAAGTTCTTGCATTTCCCCACCCCCTCTATCCTGATGTTCATACATGGACAAAGTGTTCTGAACACTGAGAAGTTGTTGGTTGACAAGGGTAGACCAAAATTGCTAAAGGGAATGGAGAATAGGAGCTGCATTTACAGAGCCTGTGAGCGCTGGGCAAAGTTGAATAGAATTGTTTCATTTTCAGGAGAATGGAAACAAGCTGTTTCAATAGTAAATCTGCTTTTAATTTTACACCTTGCATGTGTCAGGGTTTCTTATTGGCCCTACCAACTTGCAAGTAGTTGGAGTTCTAAATTTAGTGAATTAGTTGATGTGCACTTATTTGAGGAAGACAAGTGAAAAGATCTGACTTTTCATTGTCTTGTATGCATGGCAGTGTGAAGCTATGCCAAGTCCACAAAGAGATTAGATGAGAGTTGGATTATGTGCATGCAGGTCACTCTGTAAGGTTCAGTTTTTTCTTTTCTCCTCTAAACTTCAGGTCTACTTCACTTGAATATTGTGGAACCATTGTGTCTGCCACAAACTTTTTCTTTGTGCAAAGAAAAGTTGGTTTGGACTCTGAACTATTCTACAGTAATAGTAGTAGTACATATTTTTATTTGTATACATATATGCAAATGTTTTATAGTGTACTTTTCTGAACTTTTTAAATTGCATAGAGTCTCGTTTCCTGCAGGCCTATTTTAGGTAGGTGCTTCCATTAAGACATTCATGAAGGCAATCTGTGTGATCAACTTCTGTATTTTGAATTTGATATTTACAGGTATCATTAAGAATTATGTCAAAATCTGAATAGATTTCCCTGTTAAACTGTGACATTATTCCATCTGGTTTAGCAACATTTCATGTCCAGTAAACAAACCCAACCCTTTTGTCAAGACAATTTGTGAAGGAGGGGCACTCAAAGAACATTAAGCCTTTTCATCTGCCTGATGCTCTACCAACGCTGTGATTAATCTTGGGCTTGTCTACACAGGGAAATTACCTTTGAATAAGGAGGAGTCAGAGTTCTAAATACTACAATGATTCTAGGACAGCTCTGCATTTGTACTTCATTTTGTATTGAGAATGCTTATGTATGGGGAAGGTACTGGAAAACACTTGTTACAGAATAACTTGTCTATTTTAATATCCTATGTAGACAAGCCTTTAGCAGACAAGGTTGATTCCCTCCCATCTGCTACCCTTTCTAAGTTTATTTCTCCTTACAGCTCATGTAACTCAAACTCAGTCTGATATTTTTATCTTCTTGCTGTTCAGGATGGTACCCTAGAAGTGCCACACATTCTAGCAAAAGGACTTTTTCCTTTTGTTGTGATTATACTACCTCTCTGCTTATCAATTTAGCTTATTCAGTCACTCTTCTTCAGGATGTAAACCATGCATGCAAGGAGTTTTCCTGACATTGCTGTGTGAGATGGGAGAAGGTGATTACAAAAGGTTGTGATACGCTCTATGTTATGCACTTGTTATGATGCATACTTTTTTTTTTCCCTCATAATTCTTGCTAGTGAGCCCTGATTAAGTCTTCATAGAGAAGATTTCTCCATATATCCTGGAAATCAGCTGTAGTTATTTCCAAACTGGGGCTCTCAGCTTTGTGGCACATGCCTCAGGCCACTCCTGAAGTTCCCAGATTTGGCCCGCATTTAATCTTCTGTTTGAGTGCATTGTTTTACTGAGACTTCAGAGAAGCTCTGTGCACTGTGCTTGTGTGATGTCACAGAGCATCAGGCAGTCTTAAACACAAAACCAGGTTTATCCAAGCAAAGCAATGAATTCCTGGAAATAAACTGGAACAAACTTGCTTGCCTCTCAAAAGGGGAGTGAAAACGGAACCCTAGTGGATGCTTAACAACCTACTTGCTCTTTTTTCCTCTTTGTAGTGGTAGCAAATGCATGTCATGTAGAATTTGAATGTTGCAAGGCTGGCTGAGCATTCTCATATGCAGTCCTGTTTGCTCCTCTGCTGGTGGTACTGTACAGTAGTGCCTGTGTGAATCAGATGTTGGAAAACAGCTTCTCTTCATTGAGTGGTGGGCTTGTAGACCTTTAAGTGCAGCTGAATGTGGAAAAATTGTGATGAAACAGTGTTCAAGTCTCTCTCTACGGATTTCAGTGAGATAGCAGTTGTTGAGACTGTTTTGTAAATGATTTATACCACTGAGTTGCTTAAATTATGTAAAGATATATCTCTTGATATTTGTCACTTGTGGCCTTTGCTGCTCCCAGTTTGGCTCCTGACAGCAAAAATATGATGAACTAAAGCAATGTTACATATATGAAAGCTGGTTTTGGGTTTCTTCCTGAAACTATAGCTGTTGTTAGGGCCTTCTGTGATGCATGATTTTTAGTTACGAGAATAGTTTATTTCTCTCAGTTGTCTTGGTAAGCCTTGTGGGAAGGTTTAATTGCTTTGCTGGGAATATATGGTCTAGAGTTTACTTATTTTTTGTTTTTTTCCTGTTAGTTATTCTCTCTGCCAGAACAGTAGATGGGTAGCACAGAATTCAGGCTTCCATATAAGAAGTAAATGGATTTAGTGCTGTTTATTTTTTTCCATTCCTTGTCTCCACTTTATGGGGGTTTGTAGAGAGGTCAGCTGTATGGTTTAATAATGGTGATTTATATTGCAAGCAGTGTGTTTATTTGCTATATGATTGTGTCCCATTCTAAAATTACCATTTATAGCCTTAAAGTGACATATGCTCTGACTTTTTTTCCTTAATCTTTACGATAACTAAAGGTATGATGCAAACAAGAACAGGAAATACTTAGAAAACAGTCTTTGGAAGTTGAGGTTAGACCACTGTTAAGATTTTATTCTTGAAGAGGCAAATTAAAAGAAGGTTCTGAAGAGCTAGTTGCACAACAACCTGTGCGTAGTTAGCCCTGGCTAGCTCCAGCTGTAAGGGGTTTTGAAAGCACGTAGTGGAGAGCCTTTTGACTGACTTCTTTCTTCAGCTAGTTTCATACTTTATTAGTATTATTAGCATATCTTGCTTCTCTCATTTGTTTTCTCCTCAGTCCTGAGGATGTCTTAAATTGCAGTCTTTATAAAATCCAGAAACTCCCTAGAATGTTTGTTAATGTAAGGCTCTTCAAAGGCATGCATAAACAAAACCCCCCTAAAATTTTATTACTTACTATTACCCCAGTATAACAGTAACAGCAGACTAATTGGTGTGCTGTTTGCAAAGGCACACAGAACTTGCATAAGTTATAGCTAGTGCCTCCTTTTTTTCCCCTCAGAAATGTTAGCATTGGTAATGCCATTACAAGGGCCAGACCCTTAAAGATACCTAGATGCCTAATACCATGCTAATGCCCTTGTGAGCAGGTATTTCCTAGACCATGTAAGAGCTTCCTTTGAGAGTAAAAGAAAAATTCTGACAGCTGAGACTGTCTTGATGGTTCTCTCTCTGAAAGTGCTTTTTGTGGTCTCCCTTTCCTCAGCCACTGAGCATCTTTGATGTCCAGTTTCTGAATGCAGTTGGAGACCTGTTAGACCTCATTCCTGCATTATTTGAGTATTCTGCAAGGGGTGGACAATGCAATGTGGAGCCAGGAAGCCATGGGAAGTATCAGTGGGATATGGGTCACTGCTCTGCACTCATCAAGGTGAGCATCAAGAACTTCATCTCCAGTGACTGTGTTGATTTGCTGTGTCATGAGCCTGCATTTCTGGAGTCTTCATTGTTTACATTGCATGTGCATAAAAAGACTCCTGTCAAGGTGCTTTTATGCAGTTGTCACTTGTGCCTTTATAGGATTTTGGGTCCAGTTTTGCTCACTTGTGTTCAAGGGCAGGGAAAAAGTCAAACCAAACCCACAGAGATTGACAATGAAAAGCTACTAGAATTACTAGGGAATGGGGAAAGACCCTGGAGAGGAGACTGGAAGAGAGTAACTTGTTCTGTCTAGCCAAGTGAAGTCTGAAAGGGGGTATTGTCAATGCCTACAAATCCATTAAGCAAGTAAGCAGGGAGGAAGGAAAAGAGGATTCCTTAAACTAAAGGACAGTGCTAGCGCAAGAACAACTGGGAGCAATTGGCTGGTATTTTCCAAGTGTTAACAGTGATATTCTGGAATGGCTTTCCGATGGGAGTAATGACAGAAAAAATACTTCTAAGATAAGTGTCTGATGCATCATAGTGGCAGTTAAATTTTTCAATTAAAATTATCAAGGACCTAGTCAATATACAGAGACTCCATGTATCCCAGAGCAACAATACTCAAATTAGGAAGCATTTGTTCAAGCATTTGCCTGTCACAAGGGGTTTCTGAGCTAACAACAAATCTTAGAAACAGGGAAATACTTTTAATAGAGCTATTATCGATATGTATTTACCTTTTCAAATTAAATATACTTGCATTTGCTTCCATACTTTAAAGTCACCCAGAGGCATTTTCAGTGAAATAGCATGTTTTAATTTAATGTTGGGTATGTTTGCAGAGGGCTGATCTGAATATGTAAATACAAGTATTCAAGAGGAAACTGGGGAAACAAAGAATATCATGTGATGCAGGTGTTCCAAACCCCCCTAAGCTGTTTCATTTTGAAAAATAACAATTACTTGAAAACAACACATGGGTAAGAATAATTTCTGGAAGTTTCAGAAACTCATTGTTAAGTACACAGCTAAAAGCACAAGAATCTGCTCCTTCTTAAACAATACAATTAATCAAACTACTTAGAATCTGGAAGACCAACTTTTTTTTATCAAGTACAAAACATGCAGAGTATAGTAAGGTCTGAAATTATTTCCCTTTCTGCTTCTTTTTTCCAGGTTCTACCTGGATATGAGAATATATATTTTGCTCATTCCAGCTGGTTTACATATGCAGCCACACTGAGAATATACAAGCACTGGAACTTTAATATAGTTGATCCAGACACTAGGACTGGCCGCGTCTCATTCAGCAGTTACCCAGGTAAGGTCAAGAAAACTAAACCAATATCAATATCCAAGATATGGATATGGACCATCTTACTGTCTTGCAGATGTCTTGTCTATAAAATGGATGATATCTTAACAAGCACTGGCTTCAATCTACCTTAAAACATTTAGCCATTGAGAGGACAAAATGTCTTCTTCAGTTTAATGTCTTGAACATGATATTGTTGTTGTCATCTTTTGTTGTTGGTTAATCACCTTCAACGCTCTGAATAGTACTTGTTAAATATTCTACCTCTGGCACAAACATGCTCCTTTGAATTCTGCTCACGTCTGCTGTCATCTCAACTGTTGAACTCCTCACCTTGCCTATAGCATTCACATGTTTGGTAATAACAATTTTGGACACTTCTGTTTAGCACTGTGGCATGACTCAAGTTGTAATGAGATTATTAGAGAGTATCAGAGAATAGCCATTTGAAACTGTATCGACTTCTTTGGTGTTGGGTTAACAAATATTCAGTGTTGGGTTTTGTTTGTTTGGTTTCTCCCCCCACATCTGCCTCTTCTACAGCTTCTCTACAAGCTGTTGCAGAGGACTGTATTTTTTTTTAATGCTGATTTTATGTGTTCGCAATGTAGCCAGCCAGAATATTTAAAATCTCCCTTGGGAAGATCAGGCAGCACACAATATTCTCAAGTTTCCTGGAAGAAGGTTAGAAATTGCCAGCAGTTAATGTGTCAGTGGTAAAATATTTACTCTTGCTAGGGTAGCGCCAAGGAACATGAATAGGAAGAACCAAAGCAAATCTAAGGCATTGCATAAGTTTTTAAAGGTGGAATTTCAAATTCAAAAAATACCCAGACACCCAAGAATTTTCATAAACCTTTTATAATGAAGCACGTGCTCTTGAAGACTGTCTCATTCTGATGAAATTTTATTCCCTGATAGTTTTAAAATGTGCTCTATTGAATTACTGTGCCTGCATTACTACAAAGACAAGGATTCTTCATGGCAGGGAATTCTGGGACTGTGACTGAGAAATTGTTTTGAAAGGCAAAGTTGCATTAATTTCATTTTGAGAGCGAGTCTGACTGTGGGGTTCGGACCCTCCCCAGTGACCTTCAGAAGTGCAGCATATTCTAACATCTGCAACTTTTGCTCTGAGGAAGGAGTAGAGGTATTCTGGTGAATACCTGTTAAGTGTACAGCCTCTCAAGAGCTTGGGTTATCTCCAGTTCCCTTGGAGAAATTTAATTTACTTGTTGCAAGGAATTTTGCCAAGCCTACATAACCTGACAGAAAGGTTTCTGTCTGAGCTCTGTTCATCGCCTGAATGTACAGAAGGTTATTCTGGATCTTGTGTCTTTCAGCAGAAATACTCTTGAGGATAGTACTATACTTCAGGAGAGTGTGGCTTGATTTAGCCAACTGGTGCATGCTGCGTTGTGCTGCAGATTCAAAACTGGGTTTAGCCTTGAAGAGTGTGTTTTATTTTCTTGTTAGTGGGTGTCTGTGGTGACGTCTGTGGGTTGTTAATTCTGCGAATTCTTTGTATAATGTGAAATACAAGTCTTCTGTTTTAATGAGACTGATAAAGTATGCTGTATGGGAGGATACCTGAAAGTCAGCTACTACTCAGCTGAAATAGTTGGGGCCCATTTACTATTGTACAAAATCCCAGTGTGCTTACCTGAGAATGAAGTCTGAAGAGATGGCTTACTTTAAAGGTTGCCTGTGCTGGGTAGGCTCTGACACAGCAATATGGTACAGTGTACTTCTACCAACAAAACTGAGTTAGAACTATAGTGAAACATAGTTCCCATGGCTACAGTGAAGTTTGAGAGACCTGTGGTATGCAAAGCGAACTCACTGGCCACCTAATTACAAGGTACTACCACAAGCACTAGACAAACATGACCCACTGACTACAGCAAATTGCACTAGCTGTGGGTGTAGTTCACAAACTTGCAGTTTTCCAGAGGATGAGTAAGCTCTAAAGCACTGGCCTGGTAATGATCTAGGGACGTCACGCAGGAGGGAGGAAACTGCCAAATTCCTTTGCTCCGTGTTGTGATGAGATGAAGCCTTGTATTTTCACACCATCTCCCCATAGAATATGGAGGTCCTGGCCATGGTTGAACTTGATGATTGTAACTTCTCTGCATGCAAGTTTCCACTGTTATTTTCTGTCCTGATAGACATTAAGAGCCAGTAAGAAAGGCCAAGCTAGTAAGCTCTCATAAATAGAAACACGATCCTAATGTACATAAAGTACTGACTTTTGGAGGAAACAACATTTTAAGAACAATGTCCTTTCAGGCCTTCGGTGACAAATGAGTAATTCAAAGATTCTTTCATTCAGTAGACTGGATATGAAATAAAACTCTTCTGTTTTATAAAAGCTGTGTCAGAAAAGCTTCAAGGAGTCATTTGCCTTCTGAGAAGGAATGTGCCAGCTACCTGATTTCTCCTGGGGTCACAAAGTAAAATTGTTGAGATTGCTTATTTACCGTATTTCAAAAGACTGGCAACTACACTGCTAAAAATATTTGTTGTGACTCAGTTTAGAGGATGTAAGTCTATTCACTAACCATGATGCATGTCAGCATGTGCATTATAATACAGCTACAGGGCCTTGCACTTCCTTGCTTCTGCTGTGACTGAGCAGGTAGCAGGGCAGGCAGGAATTGCAGAGTCCATCCAGGCTTCCCCAGCAGTTCCCCATGTTCCTGCTAGCATGCTGAAATGTCCGCTGTTACAGCATCTTCTCTGATGCTTTCTCCCTGTCAGAGTAACAGTAGTGCTGCACAGGTACAGTTAAATGGAAATGAACAGGCGTAGTAATGTTGACGGATGATTTAGCTACTTGCTGCTTATTTCCACACTACTCCTAATCCTCACCTGAACTCCGCTCACAGTTTTAGTTTCCTCTTCAGTTGAAAGCATCTGTGCAGAGCTGCATGTAGGACAGCTTTGTGAATGTCTGGAAAGGAAGTGACTGAGCTGAATTCTTTGGCACCACTGACTTCAGTGTCTCGTTTCAGCTCTGGACATAAGTACTTAATGTGATTGGTGAATCTGTGTACAGCAGAGGAAACTTACATTGTACAGTTGCTCACAAATGCTGAGTGTCATTTGGGGAGCATGAGAAATGTGATGTCAGAGATTTTAGGTGCTGGGTTTTGCAGGACATACCATACCTAGGAAAAGATCAGAGAGAACCCCCTTCCCCCCCATCCCTCTCCCCCTCTCTGAGTCACTGCTCTACACTGCCCCGTTGAGGTATTCAAAGAAATGAGCCCAATTAACTGATTAATTTTGTAGTTTTCCTTGGACAGCAGGGAGGTTGCAGCTCCCATGATTTACATCCATTTGGCTACACCTCTTCTTGAATAATTAGTTGTAAACTCCAGTTAACAAAGGGAATCTACCATTTGGATCCAAGCACTCTGGTTTGGGTAGTGACATACTTCCTCTGGGCTGAATCGCAGTCTTGTTACTCTTGATTTTAGCTGTTAAAGGAAACAGTTGAGAAGAACTTAACAGCCACTTCTGTTTCTCTGGTCTGTTGCTTGGTTGAGACAGGCTATGACATGGGAACAAGATGGCACAAGTTGGCTTGATGAATTGGCTATACATATTCTGCTAAGGCAGGAGAGATAAGTAACATGTCCCTTGAGTTGAAGTAATCTGGTGTTAGTACAGAATCAGGAAGTGCAGTGTTATCCTTCCCTAAGGCCTGAGTAAGAGCTAGGGGGGGCGACACATGGAAAGGGTGGTAGCCCTTTCATTCCAGGGACCAGCTTGCTCATGAGATACTGGTAGAGCACTTCTTGCTTCCTCCAACATGTCTCTAAAACCTTGAGGGAAGCAGAGAAAAGTCTGGTGTGATTTGGAGATGGGAGACCAGAGCTATAGTGTGGGATGTGCTATGTCTTAGTGCCTAGGAGAGGTCTGTAAGTGGAAGTAAGGCAGCTGGCAGGAGCACAGTATTGGCACGAAAAGCAGCTGCTCATGAGACTAAGTAAACTAATCCAGAGAAGAGATCTTCTTTGCCATTCTCAAGTGTGTTTGTAGCCCAGAGCATTGAGCATCTCAGCTGGAGCTACTCGCATCCCTGTGAGGTGATTAGCAAAACCTCATGGCTCTGACTTCCAGCCTTGTTGTACTGACTATTTCTGTACTTGAATGAGCATAAGGGCCTCTTAAAACACCTGAAAAGCTGATGCCATCTGGTTCAGAGAGCAGCAGCATACTTTTTTAGGAACAGTAGCTGCCAGGAGTGTGTTACCCGCCACATAGTCTGTAGTGTGCTGACTCTCTGAAGAACACTGACCCAGATTTCAAAAAATATTTTACTTTGCTTGGCTGATTAATATTGTCATGATGAATGAAACTGCAGACTCTGAAAACTTCAGCATTCCAGTGGTGATTGGAAACTGAATCTAAATGGCTCAAACTCATTCTGAAGTGCTTTCAGAAGTCCTATTGCTTCGCTCTATGTAGGAAGAGTCAGGTTCATTGGGGGAAGGCTGGGGGGAGGTGGAGGGGAAGAGGTTAAAAAAACCTCATTGGGAGTGGCTGATAAAAATGGGAGATGGGTTTACAGAAAAAATAGGTGAACTGTACAGTGAGATAGCAGTTGACATATAAAAGGCATTTTCAAGTACAACAGATCTCATACATACTTAAAAAGACAAGAATGACACAAGAGAACGCGAAATATGTGCTGATATCTCTAGGCTTCACCCAGGTTTTGTTTTTGTGGACATCTTTGTCCCGGGCAAACCTGTTGTAGGTGTTTTAACTTCCTTTTGTTTCAGGAGTGCCTATGCCTTAAGTCAAAATGGTATATGTTGTCTTGGAATAATTAGGCTAGTAATGGTGTTTTGTGGGGAGCACACTGTATTATAAAACACGGCAGGATAAAACTTGGTAAATACTAAGGCCCAGAAGGAAACCCTCTTGTTTTCAGCTTCACTGAGTTTTGCAATTTATTTGAATTACGGAGTTCAAACTTCAGTTAATTCAGCATCGTTCCTTGTGTTGACACTTGCTTTGAATTGAGTTTTGCTCTTTTATCTCAGCTAATGATTGAAAAAGAAGAAAAAACTGTTTGGTTTATTTTGAAGTAGGGCACTTGGCGTTGGCACTCATGGGGGAATGGTATTCAGTTTGGATCACAAATGTTTAACAATTTAATTTCTTCCCTCTGGGTAAGCACTTGACTTGTTACACAATAGTTTCTTGCTGCAGTGTCCCATGTCTTTCTATAAAATAGACTGGCAGAGACAGGTTTAGAGTGTTTCTCTTCTTGCCCTTACTGCTTGAAAGAACTCTGCTGTTTATGTGTGTAATTTATTGACACTCTTTTTCTGTCTCCAAGAATAAAATACTAGGAACCACAAGCTGCCAGGGTACTTCGTCTGTTCCGTACTGACCTATTTTTAGAGAACAGGTGACCACAAAGCGTATTTTCCTTGATCTGTTCTGATTTGAGAACTTGAGACTTAAAAGAAATCTTGCTGAAATTGAGCCCTTAAACAGTACTTTTGCTTGAAGGAAGTCTGTCTTTTGGTGAAAGCCCATGAACTGGAGGCAGAGCTGAGTCATATTGCTGTCTGTCATATGTTGCTGACCTTAGTTTGTTTGCAGAGTGCATTAATAAAGCTTGCTGTAGAACATTTCGTAGTGGCACTCGACTACTACCCTGATGCGCAGCATTTTAGCGTTTTGTACTCTTCAAAGAGGGATACCATTGAAAACTCATTAGCAAGAGACCAGTTCTGGATGACTTCCCCATCAGGAGCTCAGTTAACAACAATTCTTGCCCAACCTGGCAGCCCTGTATCTGCTGGGGAATCTCAAAGTCAAGTTATTTCTGCTTTATAAGTAGTCACCATGCTACCCATGGCATTACAGCTGACCTTTGCAGCTCTGTATACCACCTCAGGCTGCATGTCTGCAGCTGGATCTGCAATTGGACCTAGGACTTCTTTTGGCATGTAATGTGGAAGGGAATATTGCCCAGAGATCCATCACTGTTGAGTTTGCAGGGCTGATAAGCATAAAGAAATCCCAACGACAACCTATCAGAAAGAGGAGTAGATAAAACTCTCACTCAAATACAGGATGTGGTTTATGATTTAAGAGGTGCCTGTTTTTTCATCTTACCAAACCCCTTTTAACAGTTTAACCTTTTAAGGTTAGACTGGAGAAGATTAAACTAGAAGGAAGGCTTTTCTGCTTGTCTTGGTTTAATCCAGAAGGGGTTAATTTAAAGGTGTATCTGTTGTCCTTGCAGAATAAAAATCTAAAACTGAAGTTGTGAATGCTCCATCCCTGGCGGTGTTCAAGGTCGGGCTGAACAGAGCTTTGGGTGACATTGTTTAGTGTGAGGTGTCCCTGCCCATAGCAGGGGGGTTGGAACTAGATGGAATTTAAGTTGGAACTTAAGGTCCTTTCCAACCCTAACTATTCTAAGTTTGGGATGAAAACGTGAAGCAAATGCTCTACACAAACAATTAGGCTGTGTTGAAAGCGTGACAAATGAGAAACTGCTGACAGGTGGGTTTAAAACACTTGCAGAAGTTGCCACCTCATCTTTAATATTTGTACAGCTTGGTTTCAGACACATACATGCTGACTCATTCATACCCTCTTAGCTTGTCACTCTCTTTTGTTCTGTGAGTATATCAAAGGTTCGCAAAAATAACAAATTTGTGCTATTGCTTTTTAAGGCTTTTTGGTGTCCCTGGATGACTTTTACATACTAGGCAGTGGCTTGGTAATGTTGCAGACTACCAACAGTGTGTTCAACCAAAGCCTCATTAAGCAAGTGGTGCCTGAATCCCTGTTAGCTTGGCAGAGGGTCCGCATTGCTAACATGATGGCAGATGGTGGCAAATCTTGGGCAGAAACGTTCTCGAAGTGCAACTCAGGTGAGTACACTTTCACATGAGTCTTAGAAAACAGGACTTGTTCCCCCTTGTACTTTTTAACTTCCACAGGCAGCACAAGTAATTCTCTCTTTGCTCTCATACCTAGGGACCTACAACAATCAGTACATGGTGCTGGACCTGAAGAAGGTCAAGCTGCAGAAGAGCCTTGATGACGGTGCATTGTACATTGTTGAGCAAATCCCAACCCTTGTAGAGTATTCTGATCAAACAAATATTCTCCGGAAAGGTAATAGCTCTTATAGCACTTACTGGCTTAGGAAAGCCGTCTCTTTGTGTCAGCTGTTGGAGAGTCATGCTTTGTAACTGGGAAGGGCTTACTGAACACTAGTGCTGAGTTGCAAGATGGAAAGCTCTGTTGCCAGGTCTGTTACATTGTATTCATTTTTTCTTTATGCTGTGGCATAAATGTGGTGAGCATCTGTGTTTTTCAGAACCAGGGAAGTGAAATATAGACTTTTACCTTCTTTCTTTCTTTTTCTTGCCTTTTTTCATGGTATTATTTTGCCCTGTCTTAGAGACCCATGAGGAAAAATGTGAGTTCTCTTTGGAGTAGTACTAAATAATTGTGATGCTGTGGGCTACTTGAAATGTTTGGTGAGTGTGTCACCATACAAGGAGATGAGCCTTAAAATATGAGAGAAGTTCTATGTTAGATTCAGCTTCTGAACTTTTCTGGAGCTCTATTATCTGATAAATACTTGCTGTTTAAAAGATTCCTTAGTATCAAGACTGGCAACAGCTTGTTGGAAAACAAGCAAGTAAAAATCCAGGTGAAGCAAAACACAGACTGTCAGCTTTCTTTCACAGATGTTTTGTACACGCTTTATGGCAGCATCCAAGGGCTTGAGCTCATTCCACAAATTTAAGTGCGTGTCTGGTGCTTTGTGCTCCCTTCTCTAATCACGTGCAGAGGAGATGAATTGATGAATTGCTTTTCATCATCAAAATGACTGGAAATGCATTTATGTTAGCAGCTGTGGTTGTTTCACTCTGGAATTTTCCCCTGAGTCTGTTTCCTTGGAAAGTTCTGGCTTATTTCGGGCATTGCCACAATGCCTAAGGGCACAGTAGAGCACTGCAATTCATGTTTCGTTATGAAGAGTGAGTAGTACATTGATTTCAGCATCAAAAGTATCGCATCAGATCAGAGCCTGGGATCTGAGTCTCTTCCACTGGATATGTAAATATTCCCGTTGCTATTGCTGAGATCTCTTGCTCTGATGGGCAGAGGAAGAAGCTGTTTTGTTTCAGACAATTTTTGCTGCCTTCATGTAATCCTTCTCACCCGCCTTCAGCTTTACACTATTTCTGACTTGTTTTTGTCACTGTTCACCCTGCCAGGTCTAACTGGCAGGTTTCACTGGTTTATAGCAGCCCTTGGGTAAAGCCTGCCTTAGATTGGGCGCTGCACTGTCTGCATGGGATTTGCAGTCTTGCAGAGCCTGAGATGCAGAAGAGCTCTTGTTGGAGGAAAATTTTAATAGCTTCTTCTGTTTTAGCAATTTAAACAGAAGTTTTTCCAGGTGGGATAAGGGATTCATCTGTATGCACCGCATTCATGCGAGACAATAGCAACCTTTTGAATTACAACTAAACTCTACTGGTATGGGAGCTGATGTATCTGTATCCTCTGGCCCGTGTCATCAGAGGCTGGCCAGTGTACTCATTCCTGGAGGATGCCTCTATTACAACACAGTTTGTGTATACAACCCTTTTCCTTCACATAGGTTCTAGGTCATGTAAGCAAATGACAGCAGACAGGGTATTCCTGACGGCTGCATGCTAGGCACAGGACCCAAGCTGGTAAAGTCTCAGTGTGGGTGGTGTTCCAGTGTTTATGCTGCCTGTGTATCTGTCCTTCAGGGGGCTTGGTTTCTGTGTGTCTTGCTCACAGTGAGTCCCACTTGGTTTTTCTTAAGTATCTCACAGCCAGACTCATAGAATCATAGAATCATAGAATAGTAAGGGTTGGAAAGGACCTCAAGATCATCGAGTTCCAACCCCCCTGCCATGGGCAGGGACACCTCCCACTAAACCATGCCATCTAAGGCTATGTCCAACCCCACCTTGAACGCCGCCAGGGATGAAGCACCCACAACCTCCCTGGGCAACCCATTCCAGGGCCCCACCACCCTCACAGTAAAGAATTTCTTCCTCATATCCAATCTAAACCTCCCCTGTTTAAGTTTAAACCCATTACCCCTTGTCCTCTCACCACAGTCCCTAATGAAGAGTCCCTCCCCAGCATCCCTATAGGCCCCCCTCCTCACATGCTGGGCTGACATTAATACATGGAATGCTGCATTTACCGGTATCTAGATAAATAAGGTGGTAAAACTCTAAGCTAAATCCTGGTGTGTGTCATTTGAGAAGCAACATTCCCACTGACACCAGGAATGCTAGTAGTTTGGAGAGAATCTGAAAGTGTGCTGCTCTTGGGCTAGCTTGCATTATGGACTCTCTCCCTGAACACTCCTTCCTGCCTGTCTTGCAAAAGAAACCCCAACAAATTAAATGTTAAGGTATAGGCATCTACTTTTTATCTCTTCCAGGACTTGCTGTACCCAGATCCTGAACTGAATGGTCTTCTGGCTCTTTACAAGCTTTTCTGCTTTCTACACTAGTCTTTTTTCAGGCAGTTGTATGTGAGCTATCTAAACTCTCTCTGGAGGTCTGGTTGTTAAACCTGCTCTTTAGAGTTAGCAAACCTGCAGGATTTGTACTTGCTTTTGGAAAGGGTAGGGCAGGGCTCTGCTCTGCCAGTCAACCACTTCTTAACACTCAAAGGCAGATACTGGCAAATGTGCAGCTATCCCCCATCTTTCCTTATTGCAGCGTGCAGCCACAACTTTCCAAACACATGTTTGTGTGGTCCGTGTGTGTTTGTGGCTACCTACCTGTCCAACATGTCAGCACAGTGTATTACTCTGCTGTGGTGAGACGGGAGGTTTGGGAGAAAGCTGGCAAGTTTGGTGGAGGTAAATGATCTTCTGCTCCTCTGAGGTTGAGCAGGGAAACCTCTGCAGGAGGTTTCTCTGTGTATTCACTTCAGGCACCTGCAAGTTTCTCAGCTGTTTTGCACAATGAGTCTGCAGGGTGGAAATCTAGGGGCAGGTTGGGTACAGTCTCCAGTGGTGTTATACTGGGAGTCAACCCTGGTCATGCCAGTGACTATTGCCTTATTTTCCTGTGTTCAAACCAGTTTGACGTGTTATTCCTCGACATGCTGCTAAGGCAACACAGCATGGAAGATGGTATATTTTTCTTTTTTTGATATAAGCAAGAGCATTCAGCTTTTCTAAGTAACTAATAGATTGGATTTTGTCTTTGGCAGGTTACTGGCCTTCATACAATATTCCTTTCCATGAAAAGATTTACAATCTCAGTGGGTATGCAGCATATGTTGAGAAGTATGGCATGGATTTCTCTTATGAGCTTGCTCCAAGAGCAAAAATCTTCCGTCGAGACCACAGCAAGGTGACCAGTTTGGAAAGCATGAAGTACATCATGAGATACAACAGTAAGGCACATGTTTATGTACTGTGGAGCTGATCTTAATAAAGCAGTGTTACTTTTATTTCTTGGATCATAGTGGGAAGCTGCAGCCTCTTGTACAGATCAGAGTTCTGTTACTCTGTGTGCAGAGTACACACAAAGAAAAAGGAGTAACACAAGGCCATGGTTGAGGTAGGAAACCAGGCTAAAATGACTCTTAACAGAGTTCCTTCTAGAACAAGGGCCCTCAAGCTCGCTGTTTGACCTTTCCAGAGAGTTTCTGATACTCCAAGAGACTCTGTGGACTGCTGTTCCCTAATACGTCTACAGCCTGTCAATTTTGAAAGCCTTAAATCCTAAGCAACAGTTAGGGTCAAATCAAATGAGAATTTAGGGTAAAACTACAGGTCTTTTGGTTTTTTGTGTGTGGTGTTTTGTGTTTTGTTTGGTTTTGGTTCAGTTTGTTTTTTCCTGTTCATGCAAATAATCTTTGGCAGTTAATGCTCTGCTCTGCTTTTCCCTGACAGGGGGGTTCTTAACTGCATTACAGCCAGCTTAGTTAACTTCTGGCTAAGCCCATCTCTTAAGTACAGATAGCTTTAGATGCTGTATTTTTATTCCCAATTATAGGGAGCATGCTGATTACTGGGCTTGAGGTTTGGGAGGCCTCTCCCAGGGTGGGGTATTGCCAATGTTTTGGCTGTGAGTAGCAGCGTGCTTGTAGATGTTGAGGCTTGTCCACCTTCCCCTCTTAGTTTGTAGCTGCTGCAGTGGGTGCTTGAAGGCTTTGCTTCATGCTACTTACTTCAGTCCAGAACAGAAAAACTAAGGCTCTCACTGCTGCACTTTTCCCTCCACATCTCCTTCCCACTTCCCTTGCTCTTGCGCTTTTCTCTCCTGACAATGTTACTGCAAGGTTTCATCATGTGGAGTTGCAGATGTTTGTGGTTAGAGGTTGGCAGTAGTCCCCTTGGGATGCAGAAACAGTTGTATGGACTTGGATTAGGAGCTTGTCTACTAGTTGTCCTGTCTCCAGCACTGACTTCTAGCTGGTATCTGGGGAGGGGCATGAGAGCAACGTGATAGACCTATATTTCTACTGGCTCAGTTACCCAGATTTTAGTGGCTTGGGCACTTTGCATCAGCTTTTTGTGAGGGGGCTAACTTCTTTTATTTTCTTCCTTCCTCCCCACCACATTTCTCTCCAGACTACCAGCGCGATCCTTATGCTGAGCACAATCCTTGCAACACCATTTGCTGTCGGGAAGACCTGAATCCTTCTTTTCCAGTGCCTGCAGGCTGCTACGACTCCAAGGTAGATTACCTACGTTTCAATATCTGCTCTACGTTTGCTGCAGCCTCTGTGCTCCTATCAGACCTGTAGGATGCATCCCTGCATGAGGACATATATGGCCAGGCCCATCGGTTCCCTCCTTTCATGCTGTCCAGGTGGTTGAGCAGATCGTGAGATCTGTGCAGAGTCCTGTTTCCTGTCCCTAACACCAGTCTTGAGATAGTGGCAGAGGGCAGAGGATGCAGGGGGAGGTGTAGGAAAAGAATGATGGGAACTTGTGGTGTTTAGGGGTTAAACCCCAAAGCCTTGCAGCAGGAGGAGCCTAAGAGAAAGCTGAAAGGAGTCATCCCATCATTCCAGGAAGGTAAGTCCTTTGACTCCTGTTCATGGGGGCTGTGTGGGTGCCTCCCCAGAGCCCACAGGAACGTGTTTTCAGTTGCGCTTAGCTTTACCTTTACAAAAGCCTGGCTTTCTGCTGAGCCACCCTGCTCCAGGGCTCCACCTGTCTGTGAAACTGCTTTGAGCAAAGTTTGGTGAAGATCACTTTGCTTTCCAGGGGAATGCAGGAAAATCCTCAGACCCTCTGTCCTGGAGAAAGCAGCAGTTTTTCCAGGCAGCCTGTGTGATATTTTCATTGTGAGGGGCAATGCCTGAGTAAGCAGCTATCCAGGCCAGCCCTGTTGTGCTGGGAGTTATACAGTGTTGTGTCCTGGGGGGTCCAGCCTGCTGCATTTTGGGATTACGAGTTGGTTGCTAGGATGAGCCCTGTGGAGGCTGTTTTGGCATCACCAGTGCTGTGTTTTGGCATTGCTTTGTGTCCAGTCAGTTTACAGGAATGGGCTGGGGGAGGACAGGGGACCTAAGAGGGACACTGAGAGAAGTAGGCCAGAGCAGAGGCAAAACCTGTCAGTTTCAAGCACTTTAGTGCCATTTTAGTGACTGAATTTGGGAAGATGGGGCAGGCTGGAGACCTCGTGGGTGGTAATGGAGGAATAGGGTGGAACCTGGCAGCAACATTAACTCTGTGCTGCTTTTGTCCTTTCCTGTTACCCCGACTTGCCTCAGGGGACAGCCCAAGTGCTTATCATGCAGCAGAACCTAGATCAAGCCATCTAGGCTGCCCAGTGCACCTCCAGCTCTTTGGAGGCACAAACCCAAGGAGAATTGTCCCAAAGGCAGATGTGCTGCCTCTCTCACCCTTGGTAGCACAAGGACTAGAGGGCAGGTGGGCTTGTACTTTGCTGCTGCCCTCCAGCTGGATGCTCTGTGCCTGAAGATGCCTCTGTGCAGGTGAAGAATGCTGCCTGATCAATGCGTTTCCCCTTGCTCACTTTCTTTACCTTATTGTTATCAAGTCTCCTGGGCTATCCCTGCTCTGTGGGATGGCTGCATGTCCACCACCGCACCACAGTTTTGCTCAAGCTCCTGTCTTTTATTACAGGTGTCTGACTTCCGCCTGGCTTCAGCATTCACAGCCACTGCCATCAACGGCCCCCCAGTGCAGGGCGGTCTCCCTGTCTTCACCTGGAAACGGTTTAACCACACACGGCACCAGGGCCTGCCAGAATCATACAACTTCCATTTCGTCACCATGAGGCCTATCCTATAAAGCCAGCATCAATATTCCCAAATAGTTTTGGGTTGCTTTTTTTAATAGAAATTTTCATTCCTGTGTGCAATAAATCGACCTGATGGCCACATCCTTGTGCCTTACCTGCCTTTGCCTGTCCTGCCTGCTAGGCACTTTGTATTGACATTGATTGCCTTGGTGCAGCCCAACACGTTCTGCTCTTCTGAGCTGTTTGAGTGGCCTGTCCTTTGACATGGATTCATGTAGAGTTTTGGTGATCTGAGCCATCATCACAGCTGTTTCCAGAGCAGGAGTGAACTGCAATTTGATCAATTAAAGTGATCTATCTTTAGTAGCAACATGGGGCCTGCCTCCAGGGCTGGCCCGAGCCAGGTGGCTGCTTTGGGCCAGTGGTGGGCTTATCTTGGTGCTGGGTTGGTGTCTGTCTTTTGTTTGAGCAGTGCCTGCGAGATGTGCTGCAAATTCCTTCTCATCTCTAGTGTCTCTGGCAGAGTGAAGGCCATGTTCTCCATGGCAGATCAGAGTGCCTCTTGCCTACAGGGCATGGTGATCAGTGGCACTTGCAGGATTTCCTTTGTCTTGCCGAAGCAGCAGCAGCATGCAAGGGTCAGGCTGCAAAAGGCAGTGAAGGGCTGTGCCTGGTGCTTTCTGAAGGCAGACAAATCTTTTGGACACACACACACACACACATGCACACTCTCTCTCTCACTCTTCCTACCCCAGGCTGCAGCATAGCAGCAGGGAAAGAACCGTGTGTGTTGGTGAGATGGATCTTTTACCTATGGATCCAGGAACTTGCTCAGTGACCTCTCTGCCTGCTCCATCAGCTTGTGGAAGTCGAATGTGATGCTGGCACTAACAAATGGCCAAGGCTGTGCATATTGCTCTTAACTACCTGTATTTACACTGAGGAGTGTTTTGTGCTAGATGTCATATATGTAATTAAGCAAAACAAAATAAACAGCTCTTTCCTCGTGGCCTAGATGGTCCAAGCTAAACTGGGCACAGCACTGCCCTGTGTTACAAAGGGGAAGAATGAGCAGTGTGAGATTTTGATCAAACCTCTGGCGTTTAGCTTGTGTGATGGGGGAGTGAGTTAGTTACTGCAGTACAGATGAGCTTCTAGCCTGAATATTTGCCTGTCACAGTAGGGCTGAGGGAAGAGGGAGACCAGAAGTTACAGCAAAGCTTTCGCTGAGGATGAAAAATCCATGCAGGGACTGAAGCGATTTGCTTGCTGGAGCAGGAGGTAAGTGTGAGAGGCTGGAGAGAGCCTCTGTGTCATGTGCAGGGGTGGGAGAGCACTGTGGGAAATGACCAGTTGCTGAAGTACTCACCATAGAGCTGCGTTTTGCTCTGCAGTACAGCTCTTTGCTGTGTAAAATTTGCTGAACAAAGTTACTCAGCTGTGGTATCCAGACACACTGCAAGTGTATGCACTGGTGCATGGGCCAGTTGCAGCTGTGCCTGTGCTAGAAGGGGATGGATGAGCCCGGTGGTCGCTTGGTGCCTCTTGTGAGCCACAAAAGGTTGCAGTTGCTGTGCCGGTGCTTTCTGCTGGAGGTGGGGGGGGGAGGAGGCAGCCCTAGCCACAGGATTTTGGACTCTGCAATCACTTTACTGCTACCCTGAGGTTCTCCATTAGTGAAGGTGTCTTGCTTGCCCACAGCTGGGACCACAGGGACCTTGACCTCTCTGTGAGCCCTTGCCTGTGTGGCTTGTCTTTGCCACAAGCTCTGTGCA
Source organism: Amazona ochrocephala (assembly GCA_039720435.1). NCBI lineage: Eukaryota > Metazoa > Chordata > Aves > Psittaciformes > Psittacidae > Amazona > Amazona ochrocephala. Next base: position 83,121,901 of record CM077880.1, read on the forward strand.
CAGACCACCTCCATGTATTTTGCAATCCCAGCCACCCTGCCCTGTTCCAGTTGTGTGGAACGAAGGGCAGTGGGGCACTGGAGATGGGAGATGTCTCCCTGAGCATGAGCAGCAGCACTCAACCAAGCAGCCCCTACCTGTGTTAAGCTCTAGGGGGTAGGTCATGCGTCACTTGTGTGTGCTGGGAGCCTGCGGAGGGCAGGCTGTTGTTCCCGCTGGTCTGCCATCGAGGGGCGCTCGCTCTCTGTCTCAGTTTTATGAGCTCGCACTGGGACTCTGCAGCCCCAGCACCCGCGGGCAGCAGCCTTGATGCTTTTTGGCTGAGCACCAAATATAAACTAAGGACTTTTTGTGGAGCCCTCAGGTGTTCGCAGCTGATCACTGCCTGGAGATATTTTTAAACTACCTCTACTGAGGTCTGGCAGCCACAGAGTCAATGAGTGGAGCGTGTTGTACCAGGCATTAAGCGTACCAGGCATTAAGCAGCACGCTTAAAAGGACGAGTGGAGCTGAGTCAGGAGCACTGCAGCAAGCAGAGAACCAGGAATCAGCTGCTTGCTTGAGACTGGAAACACAGAGTGGCTGGAGGATGGCTGTATGCTACTCGACTGTCAGCCCTACGCAATACAGCACCAGTGCCGGCCTCTTCACTCAGTCTTATATGAAAGTACTAATGGAAAAGTGGTGTTTGTTTAAAAGTTGGTTCCCAGGGACTGGGAAATTGATGATTGATTATGGCTTTGGACAATGATCCAGGGCACACTTGGATGCTCCCCCCTGCAGGGAGCAGAGGCATTCAGCAGAGGTGACATGCCCATTTGTTATGGGACATTGAAATGGGAGCTCTGCCTTTTTCCCACCTTGAGCTTCCTATCCTGGGGCAGGAGCTCTTTTGTGCTGAACATGGAGCTGTGGAAAAACAGAACTCTGCTTTTAAAGGTAAAATGTCTCTTTCAGCAGCTTACTGCCCTTGGCTGTAAGCCTGTGTCTTAAGCATTTAAACTTCAGGCTTTCAGGCTTGGCTGGAGAGGGCGTTATGTAGTGGATGGGCTTGGGAGGTGGTTGTGGTGAACCTGTCTTAGAATAATAGAGACCTGCTGTTCAGTCACTAGAACCTGCCTACAGCAGAAATGACGCCAGCAGAAATGACAGCACAACCACCAGTTACTCACTTCACTTTATACTAGCCCAAACTGCAACAGTGCTTGAGCACAGTGACTATATTTTGTGATAAAGCTAATGGTCTAAGCTCTGTGCAGTATGTGCACTCTCATTTTAAATAGGCAGTTTGAGAAACCTGGGACTTCCAAGTGTGAGTGTGTGCAGGCATCACTGCACAAGAGTATATCATCTTTTGGCGAGTGGCTTGAAGCACGTTTCAGTAAGTGCAAGAAACTAATTATTGCCAGCATATATTAATTATATGTCCATGAAGTATGGGCTCAGCACTAACTCAGGGATGGCATGACAAAACTAAGCTTCAAGTACGTTGAGTCCTCTAGAATTCGACAGCAGTGCTGGGGCCAAGGGGCAGCTTTTCCCATACTGCCTTTGCTAAAACTGTTTATGGGGGCTCAGCTGAGTTCCACACTTATTTCATAGTGCTGTACCTGGCTTCTACCCTTGAAAAGCAACAGCGTGGAGGGCAGAGGCTTTCTTGATCCCTGCACTAAACCACCCTTTTCATTACCCCCAATTTTATTACCCTTGACTGATGCAATTAGTTCTGTGCATGACAGTTGGCCCCTGGCTTGAGAAGCATGGGCCAGTTGGGTGTGCTGAGGCCACTGCTGCAGGCTCACAGCTCTAATGCTTTAGGGTGCTGTGAAAAACCAAAGCCATTGTCTCTACTTTGTCCACAGCCTCCTGCTAAAAGAATGAACATTTTTATAGAGGGTAAACACAGCCCCTTGCGGGGAGAGGAGAGTAGCACCAGCAATTTGGCTTCCATTCCTCTCCCCCCCAGCGCAACTTCAGCGTGCAAGTTTCTGTCTGTCCAGGGCACATAGAATCACAGAACGCTTTGGGTTGGAAGGGACCTTAAAGCTCATCCAGTCCCAACCCCCTGCCATGGGCAGGGACACCTTCCACTAGACCAGGTTGCTCCAAGGCCTGTCCAACCAGGCCTTGAGCACTGCCATAGCCCCTCTTTGCTTTGCAGAATGGCCTGGAAAGTGACTTTGCAGAAATTATAGCATTGCTTTAATTTCCTGCTTCTCTGAGAAGGCGAAGAGGGCAAGGGCATGCAGTTGCCTTTCTGGGAATGACCCAGAGCCAAACCATTGCTGCCTACCGTTACTTGAGGAAGGTGGTGGTGTGTCTGATGACAAAGCGCACACACTGGGCTCTTTTTGAAAGAGCTGGCTCCGGAGCTGTCTGGAACTAAGCACAGATGACTCAAAGGTTAAAAACCCAGTAGTTTATTTCAAAGTATAAATTTCAGGCTTGTCAGACAAAACCCCACTACAGTTAACACAGCCACATACACTCAGCTACAGTACATACAAAACTGGGGAGAGCTTGCAACTGCCCACTTGAATTTGGATAATAAATCAGTCCTGTTGTTTCTTTTGTATTTGCAAGTCCAGCTGCAAACCAAACGAAATCAGATTCTGAGTTTCCTAACAAAGGATTTTGCACATTTGACCCCCAATAGCCAATAAATTACTAAAGCTGAACAGGACTCTCCAGGCAGCTATTACCCAGTTATCTTATTTACAGATATAACCCATTAAATACCTGTGAAAATGTGTGCATGTGTATATATATAGATATAAAAAAGAATGCTCAGCCCAATGACAGTGAGAAATAAAGATGCATTTTAACAAGTATTTAGGCTGAAAAGAAAATCCATTCCTTTGCTTGCTTTCAGCTGTCCTTATTTTCTTCTTTCTCCCCTTAGAAGGTGTTTGGAAGGAAATACAGATTTTGGTAGCAGAGCTGGCTCAGTGTCATTTGAACTCCTCTCCCTCCGGTGTCTTCATACAATGCCCACCCCATCCCAAACCAACAAATTAGAAAATAACCCCAATATATTTATTTGTTATAGCAAGGTTCTAGTTAAAAAAAAATCTGGATAGATATTTTTGATTAAATGAATGTACTCAGGTGTTTATAAGAAGGCAGAATCACAGCTTGATTTTGTATAGTGCTGTAGCAATACTCAAACTGGGGAACAGCTGCCTGGGGAGCAGGAACAGATTTGACCCGTCCCTACATACAGTAGATTCTGATTTATTGGACATTTAAAGACAAACAGCATAAAAAAATCACTTCAGCCCTTCCTTTGTTACAGTACAAAATGATGCTCGGATCCTAGTACTGGCCCGTTGTGCTCGCACTGAAGGCACAAGGGGGTTTGCTGTCGTTTTTAAAGGAAGCAGGGTAAGACCCCTTATCTTTACAGGGAAGACACCATGGGCATTTTCAGCCTTGTGCTAAAATCCTTGGGACGGGTGAGTGTCTGGTCCTTACACTCAAGTGATCCAACAGAGCCAATGGTGGCACAAATAATTCAAAGGAACAGTTTCAGACAAGCTCCTGTTCCAAGGGAAACTGGTTAGAGCATGGAACTAAATGAAGGATGAGGGGTACCTGCTTTTGCACCCTTATGTTTTCCGAAGCTGCCGCTGCAGATGCAGCACAGATGCAGCACAGATGCTGTATCTACAGCCTGCCCCCTTCCTAAGATGCAGTTATTTGAATCCAAGAAAGCTTTTTTTTAGACGTACACTGGAGTAAAGGAGGCCAGCGAAGCTCTAACTAGGAAAAACGCAGTGGAAAGGAATGGCATTTTGCCATCGGCAGTCCACAGAAGGGTTCCTCACCAAGAACTAAATTAACTCTGGACATCTAGTTGCCCTGTGTCACACAGAGAAGGCCAAGCAAACCTAAACCAGAACAGAAACTACATGAGGACGGAAACACAGCGCTAGAATCAGGGCTGTGTTTGCCAAAACAAAGGGTACGACATCGAAGGTGGTACTGCTGCAATGTCATGTGCCCAGTGGCAGCAGCAAAACCCAAAGGTCAGAAGCAACTTTATATCAGGCTACTGAAAATAAGATGGAAAAATTGGCATGAAGTGCGAAGTAACTAAATGCAACCCTTCCACTTACAAGCCATAGAGAGATTTTTAGGCATATTTAAAAGTGGGTTATTGGAAACCTCCAGCAATGAACACTTTATGAACGGCCCAGTCTACAAGCATGGTGTTAACAGACCTGTATGGAACATTCCTGGATACTTCAGTAATACATTCAAATAAAGTCTATTAACTGAAATAAATTATTTCTGGATGTTTGTTGTTAGCAGAAATTCAGTTTCTCAATAGTTTCATTGTTTCCAGGAGGTAAAGAATAATAAAACAACCAACCAACCCACAACACAGGGAAAAGTGTCACGAGCTCAGGAGTTAGGCATTACTCTTGTTTGCAAGTGTAAGGGCAAATACTGCAGCAATGTGCTCCACCATGACAAAGATTTTGCAGAAGTGGCTCAGTTCATACAATCACAGAATCAACTAGGTTGGAAAAGACCTTTTAAGATGATCAAGTTCATTATTCCAGGACTGCTAAGTCCACCATGAAACCATGTCACAAGGGGCTCAGCTATAAGGTTTTTGAACACTTCCAGGGACAGTGGCTCTACCACTGCCCTGAGCAGCCTGTTCCAATGCCTGACTACTGCTTTGGGGAAGAATTTTCTCCTAATATCCAGTCTAACCCCTGCCCCAGTGCAGCTTGAGGCTGTTTCCTCTTGTCCTATCGCTTGTTACTTGAGAGACCAGCCACCTCCTGGCTCCATCCTCCTTTCAGGCAGTTGTACAGAGCAATAAGGTACCTCTGAGCCTTCTCTTCTCCAGCCGATCCTCATCAGACTTGTGCTCTAGACCCCTCAACAGCTTCACTGCCCTTCTCTGGACCTGCTCCAGCAACTCAGTATCTCAGTACAAGTGAGGAGCCCAGAACTGAACACAGTGTTTGAGGTGTGGCCTCACCGGTGCCCAGTACAGGGAGATGATCACTGCCCTGGCCCTGCTGGCTGCACTATCGCTGATACAGGCCAGGACGCTCTTGGCTTCTTGGCTGCCTGGGCACAAGCTGCTCATGTTCAGCTCCATCAACCAGCACCCCCAGGTACTCTTCCATGAGCAGCTTTCCAGCCACTCTTCCCCAAGCCTGGAACGCTGCATGGGGTTGTTGTGACCCAAATGCATGACCCCGCCACTTTGCCTTGTTGAACCTCATACAATTGGCCAGTGCTGGGATGAAACAAAAAAGTCAACTGTATGTTCCTTATTTAACCTCTCCACAAAAAAATCAACTGCACTCTGCCATATTAACCAGAAATGAACCTATTAAGCCAGAATCCACTTTTTACCATCAGTTCAGTTGTGAACTACATCTTTAGTAAATAAAGATGAGTCTTTTTTTCTCTAGAGATACAACTCATAAAACCTTCAAACACAATATCAGACCACCTCCATTGGAGGAAAGAGAAAAATTCTAACACAGGACTCCCCTCCCCGCCTATCCCAAGCAAGACAAAGCCAAGAACAGTTTGGGTTGGAATCACAAATAAATAAGCAGTGTAAATTCTAGGTTTTATTCTAATGTTTATTTTGATTTTCAAACTATAAAACCTCATTGTATTGATATGGCAAATGGCCCTTTGGTACCACCTCAACAGTATATTAAAAAATTGTCCAAGGAGGACTTGACAGCCATCAACTGGAATGAACTGCTCTAACCTCTACTACAGAACTGGCTTTATAAAGACCCGACTCTCCATAAGCAAACTAACTGCATTATTAAGTAATCCGTCCTTGAAATACGCAGACAAACCAATTAAACATAGAAAAATTCAAGGCATTGTTGATTATTGGCACCAGTATTACAGGGACAACTGTTACTCAAAGGATAGGTTACACATCCTTCAGACATGAGATTCAGTGTGAACCTTCTCCCATGATGCTTGGATTCAGACAGGATTTTTGCTTGCCCAAATCAGTAAAACTGTGATACTTTAAATGCAACATTCCATACAGAGAATATCCGTAACTCACCTGACAGAAGTGACAATCCCAGCTACATGGAGTACAGCAAAACAGCACAAAAATCTACAGTGCTGTTTCTTTCACTGTAAAAGCTCTTGAAGGGAACAGAACAACAGAACCTATAATCTTACAGGATATTCCACCAGCCATGTTTTGGGATTTAATTTTTCCTGCCCTTTATTCAACCTTGCTTTACATGTAAAAACGTTGGTTTTAAGAAAGACAGCACTGAAATAAATAAATGTCACCTTCTACAGCTTTGCTGTATTAAAAAACCAGATCATTTTCCTTCTAAATCCACTGTTCAGCTCTGCTGGGTAGGAATGAGACAGAAAAGTGACAAAACAGAACTCTCACACATACTCTTTTGTCCAGGTGCATTACAGTTTGGTTCTCTGAAAAGCAAGTTTTACACGTCAGTGACAGTGGGACAGATACACCAATTTCTTTTCTCAGCTCAGAAGGATCATGAAAGCATCCATTAACATTTGCAGTTGCTCACTAGCTTTAGGTCAGTGTCTAATTTCTAAACTGCTTTTGGTGTTTTAGCTTTCTGCAGAGGCAGGCAGGTGATGGGACAGAGAAGATGACTGGGAAGCCGACTTCTCTGTACTTTTTCCAAACTGAGTGCAAGCTGCTAGAAGCTTTTAAGGTGCTGCACCAAGGAGGTTTCTTCTTTGGCTGAACTGCAGCATACGGCTTTCCCAAAAGAACAGGGAAAGGCTCTGGTGGAAAATCCCATCTGTATACCCTAATATTCTTGACAGGACAAAAACAACTACTCAAGAACTACAGTGAGGAAAGGGTTGAATGATACTGCAGATAAAAACAAATCCATCATCAGCAGATGTTACACTTTCTGGTCTTTACAGAAATAATAATTACTGCAGGTCAGGAAAATGAGAAGCAGTAACGAAAGGCTAGAAGTGTAAAGGAAAAAAAGCACAAAAAAGAACACCACAAAGTATCTGGCTACATTTTATTTCTGAAATTATTCTTTAAGGCACAAAATAAATCTAAAAAATAGGGCTGGATGAGTGAGGGGAGAAGTAGAGAAATTATCTGAGCTAGAGAGGTGTAAATGCAGTCTCTACAAAACCCAGTTTCAGATCTGACCTGGGAATGCTCTCAGTGTGAGTGGTGAATATTGTGAAAGCAGAGGAACATTCATATTTAGGAGAGGTAGGAGGTAGTGGGTTGATTGTTTCTTTTTCCACCACCTCCACATTTACACACCCATTGGTTCCCTGGCCAGACTCAAATTCCTTTCCCTCCCCTCAGAGAGCTCTTTACAGTTTGTAAAATAAGACAAGACCACTCAGTCTTCCAGTAGAAAAAGTGACACCTTGAACCACCCTTTGCATCATAGCCTGCTCAGAGTGGTGGGGGACAAGAGGCAAATCTCTTCTTGCCCTCATGTTACTGCCTTGGTAGACACTACAGATGTGTGTTTTGCTTCAGACAAACTGTAATTCGTTATTTTGTTCGCACTCTGAAGCAGAATCCCAGGCATGCAGGGTGTCCTTGGGTAAAAGGGAGGTATTTAGGTGGAACAGCTGTCATGGAAGGGAAAATAAAATTTTCAAATGGCCCATGACTTGAGCTATCCAGAAAAACACAGGCTCTCTTGCTGCAGGTGACACTTTTATTTTCCTTTTGGCTCCGAATGCATGTAGTGTACCACACAACTGTCTAAGTAATCCTGCAGAGAGAGGATTTAAAAGTGAATTTCATGCAGGGGATCAACCCCCCAAAACTGGGGTAATTCTTGGTAGGACAGGTTTAAAGGCTCCAAAGATCTCTAGTTTAACTGCTCTGGGAAGAGATCACATCTGTGGACTGGGGGTCACAGAAGGGTCCAAAACGTCCATAGATGTCCTTAGCCCGGACCGCAAAGTAGTATTTGCTGCCAGACACAAACTGTGTAAGAGTGCATGCCATAGGCAGCGGGAGGGCCTTCACTTCCCCAATTTTCTTCCACTGTGAGGGCACAGTGGCACTTGGGTCCTCGTGGTAGGCGTAGAGATGGTAACTGTCCACAGTGGCACAGCTCCGGTCCACCTCCATGACACTCCATGACAGCACAATACCATTCTGGCTCTGTACCCGTGCCAGCTTCAGCTGGGGCTTTTGAGGTGGAGAAGTACTGGCAGCTTCTGGGGGCAGACGCGGTGGCTGTGGTGCCTCTGGGAGTGGGGCAGGATGTACAGGGCGTGGTGGTTCCTAAGAAACATAAGAGCAATAAGGAAAAGGTCAAAGTCTGCAGTGGTGGAAGGAGACTGATTCATCATTCCCCAGGCAACTGGAAGCAAATGAGCCTGCAATCACTTAGCCAGCACAACTCTTAGTCCTGTGTGTGGAGGCAAGAAAGTAGCAACAAATGTTGAGAACAGCTGGGACCAAGGATGCCATAACTTCTTAATATGCGCATATAAAACCCTAGCTGTATAGATGATCACTGCCACAGTTATTTCCCAATATCCTCTGCTTCTTATCCAAGAGGTGACGGTCTGAACACTGTACTCTTTCACCAAGGCTGAGCGGGCAAGCTCACAACAACTTTGAGCTAATCTACATTTGAGCTGCCGTTTCCACATCACCCGAAACAGTTCAGGCAGTAAATTAAACTGACAACTCATCAGGCAACCAAGGCAGGCTTTCAGTCACAAAAGGCAGAATGGGTAGTGGTGCCAAGTGGATTTTATCACTTTAAATGGATCATAAAAGCTCAGCCTCAGTTTCCTTAATATTTTGAAGGACACAAATGTGGCTTTCCATTGTTTTTTGGTTTTGTTTCCCTCCCCCCCCCCCAATATCACAGAAACAGTTCTGGGTCGCTCATGTTAGTTAAGGAATGTGGATACAATAGGAACACAGTTTTGTTATTCTTCAAACCAGCGGCCTTTCAGGTTGGGTTTTTGTCATCTTAAGTGTTCTGTGTTATATTGGATTGATTTATTCTCATTAGTTATACCTTTTGAATGATATTTAAATTGAAAGAATGAGTAACTGCATTGCTGGCAATATATTTAAAATTTCATGACATCACAAGTGATGTGACTGCCCAACAGTAAGTATGCAGGCAATTTATTTGTTTCAGTCTCATCAACAAAATGTTATGAAATGAATCAGAGTAAATTCTCAAATACTTATGGAAAGGGTTTGAGGTGATGCAGAAGTAATCACTCCCAACAGTGATAAAACTCTGAAATTAGGGAGTTGGCAACTTTGAGATCTTCTCTGTACCTTGTTCTACCTCAGTTTTGCAAACAGCTGTACTGAGAATCTGGTCATCCAATTTGTAGCCAAACCATGACAAAACTTTTTAGTGTCAGTTCTTCTGCACCTTAACTCCACAGAGAACAATTCACGCTACTGGTGATCTGGAGAACACTGGGGTAAGCTAACAGACTGCTCAGCTTTCACCAGTCTTGGCAGAAGCTGCTGTAGGTGATAGGGTTGTACTATGCATGTGAGCTGGCTGCAATATGTCTACAATGCATTTCCCTATCCTGCAGTTCACACTAAGAAGCAATCCAGAAGACATTAATGCAGAAACAAGCCTATAAATTGCATTGAGTAATTTCAAAAGGGCTACTCACAGCATGCACTTGTGGTGGTCGATGATGCACTGTAAGCTGAGGTGTTCCAGATCCAAGAGCTAGCCCACTGTTCACGACATATGCAGTTGTTTGAGGCATTCGTACTGTCATACCTATAAGAAGCACAGTGAATACTTTGAGTATTCAACACTTAAAATCAGTTAAACAGAACACTGGGAAACTTGGTTTAGTTGGATGAAACCAAATTTCAAACTGACACACTCTCCTCAAACTGCCAGCAAACTGATGAAGTACGTACAACAACAAAATCACCTTTCATCCCCTGAAGCTGTAAATGAAAGAGAGCAAGTGCTATGTCTACAGAGGGGACAGAATGCAACTGTGCAAACTTCTGTAGGATAAACAGCCACCTGAACTGGCTATTTCTCATCTACGAGAATTCAATCAGACAGATACACTGTTTTAGCATGACTGCTGTTCTATCTCAGGAAATCACAATTATCTGAAGAAAGATGGCCAGAAATGTCTTAAGATAGAAAGTACAAATTTTAGCATTATTTCTAGTTAGGCATACTACTTAATTGAGGTAGAAATACAAAACTATGATTTGCCAAACACTTTGGATGAGTTCTCACAGTTATTCTGTCAAAGACAAGTGCAGAGCTCTTAACTCCTGAAACACCTGCTACTGACAAGAAAGATTGTTTCAATGACAATATAAACCAATACACACCAGTAGCAGCATTTCTGAAAGCTGTATAACCAAGATAGTGAAAAATGCAGAATGGACTGAAAGATGAAAACTTACGACAGCTAAAAGGGCTCAAGACACGACTGTCTTGTTACCAATATGTGAAACCTCTCTAACTGGCATGCCAATATGAAGCCTTGAAATAATCTGTATTCTAACTAAACTAGTCTTTCACCTACTCAGGTTAACCATCTGGCTTCCTTGTCCTGAGGTTCAGAGAACACGCAGTACTATGCAAGAACAGCCATGTTCTTGTGCCTTCTGTGGCTTGTCAGACAACAGTACTGTGTAAGACACAGACATACTTTTCAACAGAGTAACAGAACTGCCTCTAACCAAATCAAAGTCCGGATTTGAAGGAACCTCTGGAGATGACCATGCCCAGCTTTCTGTTGAAAGAATGATTTTAGGTTAGGTAATTCAGGGTCTGGTCAAGGTGCATCTTTACCTTCACTCAAACCTGCCTTGATTTCTGAGATTTCTAAGCAGACAACTGCAGGATAAGCATTCATTGTATCACTGGACCATCAGGTCAGAAGCATATTACACAAGATCTCATTGGATGACCTTGACTGAAAAATATGAATTCTTACCTCACTGAATTCTCCTAGAAAAGGCCTTAAAATAGCACATTACCTATTTTATGTTCTTCAACAACACATTAATTATATTACATGTGTAACGCTAAAGGTATTCTGGAGATACTATTACTAGTGATGTTTATTTAGCCATAATAGCTGCTCTAAAATTAGTAGCAGATTCTGACAACACCATGTATTTTGGCACAGAAGAAAATACTACTAAAGTTAATTAATGTAAGTGAATGCACGGTTAAGTACTCAAAACTCCTAACAACAAGCAGACACACAGAATCACAGAATCACAGAATAGTAAGGGCTGGAAAGGACCTCAAGATCATCGAGTTCCAACCCCCCCGCCATGGGCAGGGACACCTCCCACTAAACCATGCCATCCAAGGCTATGTCCAACCCCACCTTGAACGCCGCCAGGGATGAAGCATTCACAACTTCCCTGGGCAACCCATTCCAGGGCCCCACCACCCTCACAGTAAAGAATTTCTTCCTCAGAGCCAATCTAAACCTCCCCTGTTTAAGTTTAAACCCATTACCCCTTGTCCTCTCACCACAGTCCCTAATGAAGAGTCCCTCCCCAGCATCCCTATAGGCCCCCTTCAGGTATTGGAAGGCTGCTATGAGGTCTCCACACAGCCTTCTCTTCTCCAGGCTGAACAGCCCCAATTTTCTCAGCCTATCTTCATACGGGAGGTGCTCCAGTCCCCTGATCATTTTCGTGGCCCTCCTCTGGACTTGTTCTAACACTTCCATGTCCTTTTTATGTTGAGGACACCAGAACTGCACACAGTACTCCAAGTGAGGTCTCATGAGAGCAGAGTAGAGGGGCAGGATCACCTCCCTCAACCTGCTGGTCACACTCCTTTTGATGCAGCCCAGGATACGGTTGGCCTTCTGGGCTGCAAGCGCACACTGCCGGCTCATGTTCATTTTTTCATCAACCCACACCCCCAAGTCCTTCTCCGCAGGGCTGCTCTCAATCTCCTCCCCACCCAACCTGTAGCTGTGCCTGGCATTGCTCCGACCCAGGTGGAGGACTTTGCATTTAGCATGGTTGAACTTCATCAGGTTGGCATCAGCCCACCTCACAAGCGTGTCAAGGTCCCTCTGGATGGCATTCCTTCCCTCCAATGTATCAACCGAACCACACAGCTTGGTGTCATTGGCAAACTTGCTGAGGGCGCACTCAATCCCACTGTCCATGTCACCCACAAAGATGTTGAACAAGACCGGTCCCAACACCGATCCCTGGGGGACACCACTCGTTACTGGTCTCCAGCTGGACACTGAGCCACTGAGCACTACTCTTTGCGTGCGGCCATCCAGCCAGTTCTTTATCCACCGAGTGGTCCACCTATCAAATTGATGTCTCTCCAACTTAGAGAGAAGGATGTCATGGGAGACAGTGTCAAAAGCTTTACACAAGTCCAGGTAGATGACATCAACTGCTCTGCCCCTGTCCATCAGTTCCGTAGCCCCTTCATAGAAGGTCACCAGATTGGTTAGGCAGGATTTCCCCTTAGTGAAGCCATGCTGGCTGTCACCAAGCACCTTGTTGGTTTTCATGTGCCTTAGCATGCCTTCCAGGACACCATGTGTCTAATTTGCAAATAAGGGTAATGATAAAGAAAACTAAGTGTGGGCTGAGGCTGCCTTGCCTTTAATTGCCTTTTAACAGAAGACGCACATATGCCCCTCAGAAGAAAGGGCTGGTCAGAAGAACCTGAACTCAAACACACCTGGCGTAAGAGCATAAGTTTAAAAACTATCAGCAAGTACTCTGACAAGAACAGCAATTTCCTTACACCCTGACATTTCACAGCTCAAGAAATGTCAGCTCAACTTCTGTTGAGCACACCTGATTTTTCACAGTCTATGGCAGTGCAGCTGAGTCCAACCATAAAAGACACTTAGAATTAAATTGCTACAAACATACATGGATATTCTCCTTTCCAGAAACTATAGTTTCAGAACAATGAATTGATTATTTCTGCATAAGCCTACACAGGTACAGTCTTACATCACTCAAGCACATAGTGTTCTGATTCTGGCTTATACAAATGATGTCTGGAAAATCACTACCTGGATGTCACAAAAGTAGGCTCATACTCAGTGCACTAGAACAGGGAAATTTATGTTTAACATAAACGTGTTAAAATAATTATAGTCTAGAAGCTGTGGGGAGCTGAAAAAAAGGCAGTTAAGATATATCACTTTGTAACGTAGTAGAGACTATTGCTTAACTTTAAGGTCTTTATTTCTGACATATACTACTCAGTTCAGAAAATCAGTTTCCTGCTATGGGTAGATACCAGTTACATGTTTGCAAAGTCAAGATGAACTTGCTGACATCTCTAGTCAAGGAAATTCAAGCAAGGATCAATTTCTGATACATTTGGTGAGGAATTTAATCTGTCCAGGCCTAGAGAAAATAAGAAAATTTGCTGGGCACAGGACAGATTCTAAAGAACTACATCAGAATGCCTGATACAAATGTAACTTTTAGACAGGAAAATGGGCATGATTTACTACATGCTTATATGCTTTGATCTTACAGTGGTGCTCATCACATTACCTTCTGCTACGTTGTAAAGCATTAGGCATGTCATTCAGAGATACTTAATTGGCAAAGGCAGTGCCCAAGATTACTTAAATCTTGTTTTTCCTCATTCACATAGCTGCAGGGGGAATGATTTCTTCATAGCCTGAGATTTTCTCAAGCCTGTAAACTGCGAAAAAACCTTAACCTCTATAATTTGGACTAGTATTGTGAAAAAAAAAAGCAAACCGCAAAAAAACCCCAACCCAAACCCAACAACAAACCTGAAACAAAAAAAGAAATCCCACATCCATCAGGTAGAACATATCAAGCTGCGTTGTGCAAAAATGCACATGGAAGAAGGCATCCCCTACCTCCAGTCTGCGGGTTGACCGGCCTTAAACTTGGGCTTGACACGATGGCTCCTCTTACAGGATTCGGAGCTGGTGGTGCAGGAAGAGTGGTATAGACCACCTGATGGTTTGCAGGGGTTCTTGGTATAGGAAGCTTTGCAGCAGTTTGAGTCAGTGACCGATGAGTTATGTTCACTGTTGTCGGAACTGGAAAAAGACAGAAAGACCACAACTTAGAACGGAATTCCATGACATTAAGGTGATACACCTGTTCCAGAATGCACACCTCCTTTGACTCATCTCAGCTAAGCAAAATAAAAACTCTCTCTGTGGAATTCTATCTGCTTTTGATAATGCAAGAAGAGAGAAAACAGCTTAAACGGACAGTAATTTCCATCTGAAATAATAATGCCAATATATATAATACAAATTCCAGACAGAAAAATAACACCCCCCCACCCCCTAAAAAAAACCCCAAAGGGTCCTGAATATAAGACAATACCAATGCCAACTGATCTTCAAAAACCAACTACAGAAAAAGGGGGGGAGGGGGGAGAAAGAAGATCTATGTTTCTTTATATTAGAAAAAAGGGGGTGGTGGTGCGTGGGGGGAATCACACTGCAGACAAAATTACATTTAACCATTTAACTACGGATGGAACTTCAGTGTTAGTCCTGCCATTCACTCTGCCAAAAGGATTCATTGCCAAATGCAGGTGGAAGATCTAGGAGTGATGTTGCTAGTGGGTTTTTACCTCCCACTACTTCAATAACGCAACTGCTAAAGAGTTTCTTCTCCTTCGCTTTTACAAACAACAGTATGTTTAATAATTTCCCTAACTGCCCTTAGCAAGATTTCTTCCTCTCCACGCAATTAATTTGATCCTGAATGCTTTCCAAACCAACAGGACTCTCACTTCATTGGTTTAAAAAACACAAAAGTTATGGTAAACTGACTAGAATGGAGGACTATAACATAATTTAAACATTCTGAATATGCACCTGAAAATATAAGCAGAATGTAGAACACACAAGAGTCTAGTTTAAGAAGAAAAGTGTCACTGCATTTATATAACGGTGTAAAATGAAGTTACCTGTAGGTAACACATGTATGGTGGTCTGGGAAGGTCCACTCGTTGGTACTCCTGCCTGCTGCACAGGGTTTGGCTGTGAAGGCTGTAAAGGCTGCAAGGGTCGTGCCACAGGCTGGGTGGATATGCTCAATCCTGTAACAGGTGTCTGCTTCTGCTTCTTGACATCTGCTTTGAAATAAAATGAAATTATAGATTTTAGCAAACAGAAGTTAGAAAATCACAGATTTAAAATCTCTCCTCCTCCCCCTTCACAGATTAGCAAGGATATTTCCTAGAATGACACTGCTTTGATCATTTTGTTATGCAAACAAACAAACTGCAAAATTCATTCAGTTCCTCTCACTTCCACCATCTCAGCCTCTCCTTCCCCCCCACACCCTATAATGTTTCATTCTATCTTCATGAAGCCTGTGTATTTCAGCATAATGGCAAAGTCTTTAGAAGTTTCTATTAAAAAAAGAGAATAGCCTAAAACCTTCAGAAGGCCTAAACACCGCTGTACTCAATTTGTTCCAAAAAAAAAATAAAAAATGATAACTCCCTAAATAAGACTTGTCTGCCTTTGATGCTTGCATCCTTTCTTATTTGCTCACTTTTTCCTTTGTTCAAGCCCTTTTTGTTGCTGTTTTGAATTTTCATGCTCTTTTCTTAATACAGGGGAATCACTTTATTATTTACGGAAACTTTTAAGAGAATTTAACTAGTTTCCCCACAGTGACACCCTCCTCAACATGACAGTGACTTACGAGAAGTGACAAATAGCATCTGTATCTGTAGTTTACTACAGCAGTATTTTTTCCTGCTCTAGTTTATCTGCGACAACATAGAATCACAGAATAGTTTGGGTTGGAAAGGACCTTAAAATCATCTAGTTCCAACCCCCCTGCCATAGGCAGGGACACCTCCCACTAACATAAAAATTTTCAAGTGCAAGTCAGTACGTAATCATGCCTGTGCACGAGTTGAATAAAGAAGAATTAACAAGCTTTTGCCTGCATATTTCAGATAGAGTAGTAGAGGGAAGTGAAAGCACCATGAAAAACCAAAATCACAAGATCAGAAAGTAGCTTTTAAGGGCATAATTCAAAACTAGATTTGCCCTAGTAATATTGTATATGAGCAGCCACTAATTTAGTAAAAATCTTCACAATTTGAAAACAAAGAATTTATTAATATATATTTTATGCTTGAGAAAACGTATCAACACTATACTGAAGAACACAATTAGGAATTATCAATTAAGTATTTGACTTCAAAGAGTTAGGAACAGGGTCAACAGCAGTGTAGCTCAAAACCTTGGTTTTTTTTTTTTAGCAGTTGGAGATTATATTTATGGTCTCATGAAGCTGTCTTTAACATCAGCTACTAACAGCTTGAAGTAGAAGTACCCTTCAGAAACTGCTATATGAGAAATACAATTCAAGACCTCCACAATAAAACGTAATATAAATTGCAGACCATACTCTCTTTCTGTATACTGAATAGCTGAGCTACTTCACTAAAGCCATTTGATGAAAATATAACCTTATTTGCTTTTTTCAAAGTCTATAAAAGGAGCAGTAAAACGATGCTCATTTTGAAAACAGAAGGTCAGATATTTCCTGCTCTTCCATCAAGTAACAGGTCTTGTGATTAGATCAAGCTTCTTTTATTTTCCATGAGTATGAAAGATAACCCAGTGTTCAGCAAATTACTTGACTCTAAAGAGATTCCTACAGAGATGCTGTTTGCTTTGAATATTCACAAAGTCATGCACAATTCAACTGCCATTGGATAATTTAAGTGTTGTGAGTGCATTCTTAGTCATGACCTAGGGAAGATGTGTTCATGACTCAACTAGTAAAAACCATCACACTACTGCTGTAAAAATGTAGTTCAAGTAAAAATGACAGGACAAATGTGAGGGCTTTTTGGTTTTGCTTTTGTTTTTAATCTCACACAGAAGCAAGTTCATTTGTGCCTGATAAATCAAGAGCCCTGCTGAGATTCCAATTGCTGGAAAGTAGGTCAGGATTGCACCAGTCATGGGAAGCAATGGAAGATAACCAACCAGACTTCACTAAATAAATGGAAACACTTAATGAAGGCTGTGGTTGTAAATGTGGATGTGAAAAGAAAAAATCATCATGGAAAACAGGAAGACTGGATGCACAGTAAGCACAGGACTAAGGTTAAAAGCAATACAGAAATAGTTCCAATCCTAAATGAACACAGCACCATATTCATTAAAAATGTAGACCTGGAGGAGACAGGGCAATCTGATTTATAGAAACGAGCATAAAATGGAAATCATTACTACTGGAGGTGTAAGGAAAACTCTAAATCTAATACACAAACTGGAAAAGAAGAGGGCCTAATTTCCATGCCAGAAAATGGGTCTACACACTGCAGTTACAGCAGGAAGGAGTTGTAATCGGCCTACTAATTCAGAAGTGGTGTAGTTACAGAACAGCAAACATACAATATGCATGTTCAAGAATCAGACAAAAAGTAACCCAGAGAACTACAGATTTTTTTTAATTAGATACAAAAGCTAATAATGATACTGTATGTATTTAATATTTTTTCCTACAAAAAGAAATAAAAAGTGGAACATGGCTGGTTTTGAGATAGTTGTTTGTGCATCTTAAATTACAAATCTATTTGTGCTGTTTTAGTTTTTATATAATTTGATGTACTGCATAACACACGTATTTGATAAAAGCAGTAAGAGGACTGTAGTAGTATTGCAAGATACTTGCAGACAGAAAAAATATCTAGATTGCTCTTTAATAAAAAAAAAAAATGACAACAATTGTTCGGAACAGAAATTAACATAGTTTCTCAAATGTTACACAACATTTTCATGAATAGCTTTTGCACACATCAGAAGGTGTGCACTAAATTTAGCTGCATGTATTAAACTGGAAGATGCCACCATTATGGAGGTGGACCAAAACATTAGTCAGAACGAAGCTAAGACTTGACAACTAGAAAATAAAGGATGATAGAGAGCACAATATTAGCCACTCAGGAACTGATAAGAACTTCTACTATTCATGTGAGAAACCATGTGTGGGACAGTGATGATGATCAGGGAGACCTGCATATGTTAATTACAGAGTGCCTGTGTGTGCTTGTCTGATAAAGTTTAAGAGAAGAGGAAATGGAAATATAGAATCATAGAATCATAGAATAGTTAGGGATGGAAAGGACCTTAAGATCATCTAGTTCCAACCCCCCTGCCATGGGCAGGGACACCTCCCACTAAACCATGCCACCCAAGGCTCTGTCCAACCTGGCCTTGAACACCACCAGCGATGGAGCATTCACAACTTCCTTGGGCAACCCATTCCAGTGCCTCACCACCCTTACAGTAAAGAACTGCCTCCTTATATCCAATTAAAACTTCCCCTGTGTAATTTTGAACCCGTTACCCCTTGTCCTGTCACTACAGTACTGTACATGCAATTATATATGATTGTGCAAAAGCTGTCTGAAGTGTAATCTTCCTCTTTTCAACCTGACTGTTGTTACCAAAACGTGAATTATTTCCTGACAAACTTGCTCAAAACCCTAGAGATGTGCTTTCACTGCATGGTGAAACTCAAGCTTTTATTGAGGTTTTAGTCCATACATTTCAACTGACTCTTCACAAAGTCTAAACATAAACTAATCTACAAGGCTGCAGACTACAGTAACAGATTGGCTTCTGCTTTGCAGTGAAGAGACAGAGGAGATATACCATCCTGAAATTACCCCACTAACCTTTCTCCCTAATGAAAGGACAATTTTCCAAAACCTGATAATGAAGAGGAAAGAATCTCACCATACTCCAAAAAAGAAAATTGTAAGATACTGGCTCAAGCCCCCAAAAAGAAACTGAGAAAGAATTAAGTTACTGTACTGTAATGCAGCTATGACTGCCATGGCTGGTAGCACTTCTACTTAGGAGAAGCATTCTTGTATTTGCAACCATGGGTATTGAACTTTTCACATGACTGTGAAGTGAAGGCACACCTTTTGCAATCAGAGTTAGAAAAGGTCTAAGAAAATGTTACTTTTGATTGAGTAAGTTTAGATGAAATACAATACTGTGACATGCTACTTTAAAAGATACCATAAATCCATTTACATATGTTGGTGTCCTTTCCAGAATATTAAATAGGACCGGGGAGCTTAACCTTACCTGACAAATTTCCACAGTCCAAGTGCAACTATCTTTTTTATTACCTCTTTGAGAACAAACACTCAGAAGAGATGACAGGGGTAAAAACTTCATTCTCTCGGTTTTTCTGACACTCAGCTAAGCAATCCACAGAACCATCAAAACCCTGGCTGGAAATGACCTCTGGTGGCCAGGGTCTATCATTTTTGCAACTATCCTCCAAGTAGTTGTAGGCTACTATTACACTGTCTCTCAGATTGTTCTCTGCCAGACATGCTATGCTCTGTTGATCTCTTCTCTAGGCCACCACTATCTTGACACCATCTACTCGGCCCTATCCAGGGCTACCACAACTATTCTGGACAAGGAAGAGGGAGCCTAAACTGGACCCTATATTTCAGCTGTGATCACACTAGTGTCAGTGTGGGGGACATACTAACTTAAATTTAAATGAGAACACACTGTTGGCTCATACTTTCATCAGTAGTGGACACTGAATTAAGAACTAGACTGTCAGCTATCAGAAGTGCATCATGCTTCTCTAACACTTGTATACATGCACCCCCTTCTGATGTTAACACTACATTTCTTCCTCACTGAAAGAAATGCTACTATGTGCTAATATGATTTTCTACATTTGTATAATACAAAGACAAAGCAGATTGTGCTATTAAGGAAGTACATGTAGAAGTTGATCATATTAGCTAAAGAGATAGCTATCAAAGTTGTCTAAAGGAATCAAAATTATTGGTGACTGGACTGCGGAACAAAGCTCAGGGGCATGTATTTAGACACCATTCAGAACTAAAATTTTATCTCTAATAGCAGAAATAACTTTTTTTTTTCTTCAGTTAAGATGACAGTGTCATAAATGGTCTTAAATACAGACTTGAATTACTTCTCTGAAATACTATAATTCTTCACCAATCCAGTGCTAATTACAAGTACACCTGCCCATAGTTCTGCAAGACATAACAAAAAAACAAAACAAACAAAAAAAAGTGTTCTTTTCAAAGATGAAATGCATCCAAACTGCCAAAGGTTGTAAAAGCACAACTATATTTAGTCTAATCTTGAAATATGGTCCCAAAGCAAAGAACAGATCTGCATTTGGTATTTGAACTCTTGCACATAAAGTTTTTTGGCTAAACAAAAGATTAGAAATGGCAATAATCAAATGCCTAAATACCAACTGTAGAATTAAGAGATCTTTAATGAATCAGTAAACAGAAAAACGAGATGTATCTATGAGAATTCACCACAATATCTGTAAGAATTCGAATGTCGCAAATTATTCCCCAAACCTAGCGGATTTAAGCATAGACAGCAACAATGCCTAAATTAAGATAAAGGTAAAAATCTTAAACTGTTCTACAGTAAGTAAATTCCTTTTAATTAACACCTATCAGAATTCTTTAACAACAGTCCTGTTTAACTGAAACACCAATGAAGAAAATACCCGAAGCAGAAACAAAGGTCTATTCCTTTCTGTCATCCACGAGATGAAATAATACTTGCAGCTCAATCACCTCCACATCTAGCAAAATATTTTTCACCTACCTTGAGAAGAGCCATCGTCCTCTTCATCCAGTGTAAGATCAATGACAGCTCCTGAATCACTTCCTGTGACCTTCCCGCTCTGAAAGACAAAACTCCTTCATTTTGCAAAAGCAAATCCAGGGAACACAGGTGGAAAAGGGGTACGAATTGAACATTCAGAAGGAGAGATCTCAGAATTCTACACTCAATTAGAAAGGAACTGATGAAATAAGCAGAAGGAGGAAATTTCAGACAAATTTTCCATGACTTGAAAACCAGACAATAACCAAATGACTGTACTGTGATATCAAATACTGAAGTATTTTCAGCTTTGTAATGAGTAAAAAAAGCCTGAGGACCACTAGTACCATATAGTTACTTTACAGGTAAATAAATAACTATTTGGTGTTACGAAGTATCTTTCAATTGCGACTCTTAACATTTTAATCTGGTTTTCATCTGCGCTTTCCTCTATAGTAGCACAACCTTTTCACAGAAGAGTCACCAGGACAATACATTATTTTGAGACAGCTTCAGCCAATGTGCCTATAAAGAGACTGACTTCACAATAAGAAAAAGGGAAAGCCCCATTGGAACCTGTATGCTTACATCATCAAATGCCACCAGAAAACTCTAACTGTATTCAGCTTTTTATTTTGTTGCTGTATTTTCATCCATTGTCATAAATTTTAACATTCTATTAATCTACACATGAAGCCATTTATAATCATTTATTTAGAGAGAATAAAGGGACCTTTTAAGCTATCATGAAGGCTGTTATACCCCCCTGCCCCGGGACCAGCAAACAAGATTTATCTTCTGAAAAATTATTGTCCCTTGGCTGTTCAGACCAGAGTCCAGGTTTTTAAATATGCTTTCTAGAGAAAAAAAAACCCTTGAATTATGTCAATTTCTAGTTCCCTAAACTTGCTGCAAAAATTAGGGACTTTTCTGTTGGTTTGTTTTGTAGAAGAGACGATAATTTATTGTTGGACTGAACTGCTCCAGATTTATGGATTAGAGTAAACCAGACTTCTTAGGACATGCAAAGGGTTTGGAAAGCAACATAATTACCAACATCTCTGAACAATTAACATGGAAAAAAGCATAAGAGTTACCAGCCCCACATGGCCTGCACAAATGCCAACACGATAAATACTAGGAAGATTAGAGATTTTTCTGTGTAGTTAGATGGGGACAGATGCAAAACCCCTAAGAATTGAGATAATCTGCTCTATAACCTTTCACTTGGGTAAAACTAAGCCTTTAAGGAGGTCCTAAAGACAATTCTCACACAAGCAAGGCTTTGAGAAGAGGGAAAAGAGGTACTGCATGATTACTAAACACGAACAAAAGCTGTGTTCAAATTATTGGTCACTGAATTTGGAGTGCCTGACATGACTCTTCATTATGCACTATTAAAACCCCATTTCTTCTTGCCTTAAGTTCTGATGCTGCCACTGATGAAATTCTGCTAACAAGCTATAGGATACACAATTTGAATAAGAAATACCCAACTTTTCATGTTCACAGGCAATAATCCCTCTATAGGGACTCTACTATACACAGAGAAACATCTTTCAGATTTATTAACCATGGAACTCTTCTGTCAAGTAATTTCTATTTAAAAGAATAGAGCTTCAGTTTTCTTAGCATGATGAGCTGATAATACCCACTTGAAGCTTAAGATAAAAGGCACAGTCAAATAATCAATGATTGCTCGATTAATATAAAGGGGAATTTCATTCCAACTTGATCATCTTTGCAGTCAGTGGTGTGTATTTTGAACTATGACTCTCTGCCAGAAGAACACAGACTGAAAAATGGAAGGAGATTTATAAGGACTGCCAAATGGAATCATTTGGAATCATTCCTGCCAAAACCAAGTAACACCCTGTGCTCAACCTGTCAAGAAAATAAAACCACCCCTTTTTACGCATCATGACTATTTTAGTCAGGAATTCTCTCGGGGAAATTTTTGTTGTTACAAGGACTTGTGAAAACTCCACTTTACAACAGAGGTTATGTTTGAGGAAATGCTAGAGAGAAACAACTGCTACTATTTCTGTAAAAAGAAGGGAATGGGATTCTGAGGAGACAGCCATGTCACACATCAAAAGAAGAGATTCAGATGTGCTGCTTTAAGCAAAATTAGAATCCACCTTAAGAAGGCTTTCAGCACTAATGAAGGCAAAAGGAAGCCTGACACTGGGCTTTCAGTCATGTATGAACAACATTCATATTTATGTCAAAAACTGAAATAAGATAGCAACTCTTTCAGCTCCTAGTATTAGATTTCAGCAAGCATTTAAGCAGAAAAAATAATGCAGAAAAGCAAAGTCAAGCCATTCTGCTCTGCTGTCAGTTTTCAGCTTTCTCAAAACACAGGAAGCCAAGAACCTGAATCTGTTCCAGCTGACCTCTGCAAAAGAGCAAGATGACGCAATCGTAACACCTTTTCATCAGCACAGTCACACTAATGAAATAATTAAAACCATTTAATGAGAATGCAAAACATATGCCAGGTGATTTAGTTCACAAATTGCCTAGCAAGTCTGAACAACAGAAGATTCAGTCACCTTAGAATATCAAAAAAGATGGAACAGAAACAAAATAACCACAGTAATACAGAGTGATCTCTATTTAAAGATCATAGTTACAAAAAACCTCAAACCAAACAAAACCACAACCCCTCGAAAACACTGTTTCATTTGGCAGAACCTTCTGCAAACAGACCAGAAGTGTCACTTCAATCTTATTGCTTACAACAGCATTTTGGTAGTTTCTAGTAATCAAACAGAAAAAAGTTTACATTGAGATTTAAAAGAAATTTAAACGGCCAAACTTTTTTTCACCCTTCTTAAAAGCCCATCTACCAACATATATGCCTTTAGCTCCAAGTAAGCAGAAATCCTCCAAGATACTATTATTCATGATGCCATTTGGGACCTGCTTCATCCATAGCTGATGAGCTAAGTTTCTACAAGCTGGAAGTAGCAATATCGTGAACTGAACTATTCTGGTAACCACAACTGCAGCTGAGTTGCCTTATTTTAAATATTTCTCTGCTGTCACATAGCAGCCAGGAGTATAACAATCTTAGCACAAAACAATGCAACAAAAAAGAAATTAAAAATTAAACCTAACAAATTCTACTACGAAATGTCAGAGTTTTAAGGATAAACATGAAAAAAAATTAGGAAGAAAGCAAGGAAAAAACCCTTAGACTTCATCTTTTCCTGACAATTTTAATACAGCCACATCTTTATTCTTCATCTGGTTTGTGAACTTCCATTTGCAATGAAGATATTTTGCATAAAACAATGTCACGTAACTGAATATTTCATACTGAAGTATAATGCAGATCCAGCCAAGGAAGATGCATGCAATTTGGAGCTGAAAGGTGAAACACAAGGTGATGGGGGGAAGAGGACTCTAAGGTACGACTAAGAGCAGAAATAAAGGTGAAAAAGGAAGCAGGAGTCAAAAAGGGAGCAGGGGAAAAAGCGAATTACAAGCCAAGCATCAGCTGAGCATGCATCACCACAAACACAGATGTATGGTGCACGTGTACTGTAATGCTACCCTGCTGTTCTCGGTGTTGCGCATATCTCCCAAAACATCCAGCCAAGCAGAAGGCACTTTACATTGACAATCCTGATCTGTTTTGAAAAGCGTGCTCTTTAAAGAAACTCTTGTCAAATAGCAGGCCCTCTGCTCCAGCTTCTTCAGTCTGCAAAGTCATGTCTGCATTGACCAATAAATAACTTCCCCTGGGCTGTGCTTGCATGTCAAATGCCTCAGGCAAGCATGAAGGAAAAGAATTCTAATGCCAAACACATAATCTGTGAATGCAGCGACTGAAAGACCCTCCAAGAGGGGCAAACCCAAAACATTGAATCCTCATCTCCTTCAAATATCTGAGTAAAACCTGCTAAGTCCTGAAACAGAGACTAAGTCACAACCTCTTCTACGCTCCGCTTAATCACCTAAGCTTAAACTGCTTTATAGTGCATATGGAAGACAAAATACTGAAAAGTATGTATAAAATGAATGCAATTATTCAAATTTTTGCATTTCTCTCACTTAAATTCATATTGGAAATTGGTATTTCTATGTCTTCTACTAGCTACAAAATGTTTGCTGAAAAGTGATCTATAGTACTCATTCTTCTGAGTAACGGTTTAAAATCTTTATTTTTTTTTTTATCATGAAAACTATAGAAATGGTCTTTGCTTTCACTTCTTACATACTCATACTGCAGTAACTACACTTCAGGGTTTTCAATTAAAGGTTGGTAAAAACGACCTATACTCAGAATTCCATGCATTTTCCACCGCACATACTATGACAATATAACATCTGCTTTCTTCCAATCCCATCTGTTGAAGTCTTTTTAACAAAGCATTGACAAACAGATGTACTGACAAAAAAGAGAAACTTATGGGGAAAAGTGCTAGGAGAAGGCAGCAATAGTACAGTTTTCCTTGAGGAGGAAAAGAATTATACAGTGACTTTCTAGAACCAATACCATATGGATATTACAGGTATTTTAAAAACAAATAATGCTCTTAAAAATAATAAAAACCCTGGAACTTCTTAAAAATGCACAAATACAGCAAACAGGGTCACCCAAATTTGGAATCACATTTAAGACATGCACTAAAACCAATGTAAATGCTTTGTAATTAAGAACTTTCTTTTGGAAGACTGCTGTTATATCCCAAACGTCATTGACAGCAATATCTAATAATTAACCTATGCAAGTCAATAGCAACTTAATCAGGAGAAAACAGAAAAGAATCAGCCTCGCAATAAAATGAAGTATTGAAGAGCTCTGGTGTTGAAATAATTCAGTCGCAGTTTCCTCATCTGCCTCTGGAAAAGCAGGGGCATTGAGACAGGCTATTATCTCTATGTTTTTCCACATGCTGAGACCATTTCACAGAGCTGTAAAATACACTGTAGTGGAAGAATATCACCTCAGCTTTGCTATCCAGCAACTTTTTTCAGACCAGCACTGATGCAAATTAGGTTGATTCATCATTTGTAATTTCGAAAAGAGAGAGCAAAAGAAAAAAAGGGATCGGGATGCAGGGAAAGAAGCTATTCCAATTCCATGAGGACAACAAATACAACAAAGATGACTGAATTTACAGGCGAAAGCATGAATGGTAGAGACACAAAGTTGAGAAAAGGGGATATCTCCCAGTATAATTGTGAAATTTAACACAAAGAAGTGGTTACAACCTCACAGAATACATATGCCAATGGCAAACTAGTGAAGGAGACTGGAAAGCAATTTCTAGAACTCAAAGTGAGCAACTAATGTTACCTATCACACCATTTTGTATAACAGCACGCATACACACGCCAACATGCCACAAGTATTGTACCACATGAAAAAACAAAAGGTAGATATTGGTATTTTGAAGGAAGTTGTGATTCACATCTGGTACATACAATAAGAAAAAATAAGTTTTGGTATTATATAACGCCACGGTTCAGTTCATCACAGAGATAACAATGCTACTCATTGTAATGCCACCTGCTTTTCATAAAGGAACAATTCAGTACGTGACAGTGGACCATTAAGGAAAAAAATGCAACTACAAAAAAATACAGTAAGAAATAAAAATTAATTCCAGGCTAGTAAAGATCTAAATTCTGAAGATTACGTGTGGCACACTGACAGTGCAGACAACTTTATTATTCACAGCTTCTACAGAAACAAAACAGAAAAAAATCTGGGGGATTGTAAAACAAGACAATCCATGAAGCATCACATCATCACAATCATACATGACGCTCCAAGGCGTTATATAATAGCAAAATCAATCTTAAAGTATGGGGAGTGATGTTAAAAATACGTTCGGGGAACAGTGGGGAGGGTGGTGATGCAGTGTTTGTATGCATAATTATAAGGCCTATATCATGTTTTTAGTCATCCATATATAAACTACAGATTCCAAGCACAGTCTAAACAGCTGTGGAAATTATTTAATACATTTTTGAGCCTATTTCAGTCACTAACTGCTTCAGTATCTGACTTATCACTCCTTAAACAGCTATTTTTCCCAATGCAGTAACTCCCACAAAACTGGAGTAATTATTCCAGCCTTGCAAAGCTGTCATGAAAATTTATTTGACAAGGTACCAAACGTATTTGTCATCTCTTACCAAGATAAAAATAGAAATGATAATGCTGTAAAGTTAGTTTACCAGGTTCACAGTTTGCACAAACAAAATCTCATAGGGCTGCAATACATGTTTTGATAGTGTATGGTTACATACAATACTCAAATACTATTTCACTGACATTTTACATATTGCATTTATGAGACTTCAGTCTTCCCCTTACCCTTAACTGATACTGTGCAACACCTTCTACAGAACAAGCACAATGCAAGTATGGAAAAAATGAGTAATCAGTCTTAGCAGACCCTAAGTATTATACACCCTCACATTTCTTTGGTGCTAAAAGTAGACATTGGCTCTGATACCCCTATTCTTCACTGTAAGTGGTGAGGCACTGGAACAGGTTGCCCAGAGAAGGTGTGGCTGCCCCATCCCTGTCAGTGTTCAAGGCCAGGCTGCACAGGGCTTGGAGCAACCTCACGTAGTGGAAGGCATCCATGCTCATGGCAGGGCAGTGGAACTAGACAATCTCTAAGGCCCCTTCCAACCCACACCATTCTATGACTCTGTTGTTATTTAGAATCATAAATCAAGAAGGCTCAGAGACTGGCTGCCAGAAATGCTGTTCTCAGGCACTAGCAATCATAATTCCAACTAAAAGCTATAAATGAACACTTAACATGATGGTGAAAATATTTCTCTACTTCTGTGATTCTGTTTTTCTTTAATCAAACAGTTAAAAGTATATACAATAAGCACATACATGCATGCATGCGCGCGCACACACACACACACACACATCTTTTTACTGGTTCTTACGCTTTTAAGGTGAAACATCTACCTTGTTTCCCCAAAGCCTACTGACAGTTTCCCAAGAGTACTATGTAGGATGGCTATCTTGGATGATCAATAAATATATTTATAATACTTTTCAGATTAGTATAATGCAGCTTTTAAAAGCTACAATCCATTTTTGCTACAATGTCATAATCAGCTAGACTGTCTCAATTTTTTGGCCCCCAAGTGATAAACTGGAGCCTACAAAACACAAGTACATTTCCTTACTGAAAGCTGCTCTCAGTAACTGCAGGTGGTCTAGGTAGCACAGATATGGTCTCAGGGAAAGACAAATCACTTTAAAAGTCATACAAGAATGGATTTACTTGTATTTTGTTCCTTACAACAGCCACTCAATTCCATTATGTCAAGTCCTGTCGGGAATTTTTCAGATGATTTTTTAAATTCATTTTTTAAACTGTCCTCCTCCTAACACCTTTATAATTAAGAGTTCTGATCAGTCTCAGGTAAAGGTTCCACTTCACAGATGAAAGCTAGTTGCATTCTAAGCAGCACAAACATAACCCTAGAGACAAAAATCAAGTAGCCCATTTTACATATATAATTATGCATGTTTATTTTCAGTGACAAAACCATGAAATGCAAGGAAACATATTAATCAGTAATGCTTCAACAATATAGAATAAATAGCTGCTTATAAATTGTAAGCTGACATACCCACTTTGATCACATTTTTTCCCAGCTGACATTCACAAAGTTTGTTACACATTGCAAAGTACACGGATAGGAGTTATAAATGTACTTTATTAGCATTTACCAGATGAATTTCCAATAGTCAGTGGAAAAGCTTAAATTAAACTGTAGTTCAATCAAACAAATCAAGGTATCTCAGAAACAATGGGAAATGGATAGGACACTGATGTGTTTTTTTAAACTAATATAAACTGAAAAGATGAAATTCAGACTGAAAGATTTGTTCCGTAAGAGGACAAGGTGCACCTGGAATAGGGAAGAGGGAAGAAATGACTATTCACCTGACCTGGTATTTTAATAAATATAATGTAATCATTCTTGTACAGACTGGCTTTATATCAGCCATTTTTAACACATCCAAATTTGTTCACTGTTGTTTTATGTCACAACATAATAAAAGCTGCTTTCACAGATTCTCTCAGTACACCACAGCTATATTTATATATTATATATAATATATATAAATCCTGTATCTATAACTGGGATTCATAATAAAATACTTTAAACCATTCTAAAGATTTGGTATATAATTAAAAATGCCTTTGCCTCTGTAACAATAATATTTACCTCAAAACATTAAAAGTGCTTGTCATGTTTTCAGAAATGCAATTCTAGGATCCGAGGCACGGGAATGGCCATTGGTAAAATTACTGAGTTATAACCCTTCAATTTATGTGTACGCAAGAAAAAGTTTCAGTTGAGAGACTAACACAAACATAGTAAGATGCCCCCTCCCACATCCCTCTGGGCATTCCTTCTGAAGCAAGAAACAGAGGAAGGCTGAAAAAGGAGAAGCAGTCATACAGCAAAATCATACGCCCAAGCTGCTCACTGAAAACTTTCTGACCTAAACAGTATGTAACTATTGAGAAGCTGTATAGTTCAGGATAACCAAAGAGATGCACCAGACCAAAACCACAACAAAGCCAAGAACATGCTCAATTTCAAAGCATCCTTTCAATGCTGTCAGGTACTTGACACTGTGCACAACAGAGCTCTTCCAGGGCACAGAGAAGGTGCATATAGTGAATAACATTTCCCTTTTAGATTTCCCATGCTGTAGATCACAGAACCTTACAGTAGGGATTAATTACTTAAATAGCAATAAAACAATACAAAAATTAACATACTGTAAGATGTAAAGTAAGATGCTGTGCCAACTTCATAAAAATAGAAAGTAATTACGATACTCCTTGAAGTAACAGCAGAGACTTCAAAGTTAACAGGAAAGAGCACAGAAAATACAAGTTCTAGATTCACAGAACCAGGACCAAAGCTTCGTTACGAAAATGAGATGCAAACCTAAATATATGGATGTATTACATAAACTTCCAGTCATTCCCTACTGTTTTCATAGTCATCTCCATCAATGGAAATGGAATTTAATCAATGACATGGCAGCCATTATTTAAAAAATTAGTTTAGTTGGCTTAGTTAAGGCGAAGTGGGTTTTTTTTCCCTAATTGGAATGAAATACTCCTATTTTTACAAAAAGATCTAATTATAAAATTCAAGAGTGACAGATGATAAATTTCTTTCAAACTCTATTTGTTATACTCAGATTTTTAATTTTAAATTATGATTAACAATTTAAGTTTAGATATACAAACTGTTCTTAACCTGTTTTTTAAGAAACAGAAATCTGGCTGTTTGAGGTTCACTGCTGATACTGCACTGAGGAGCCCAAGTCACATCCATGATGTTCACAGAGCAAAACATGTACTGCAATGAACAGGATTAACTTGAAATGTTATCTCACTGTTAAAAAAAAAAAGGGTGTGGGGAGGAAAAAAGTGGGGAGAAGACACCCTGCTCCTGTATTACTGTGCACACAACTGAAGTTGCAAAAGCAGGAAAACATCCTATTTGCCTACTTCAGCGTTTCTAGAAAGCAAAAACATGTAGGAAGCATCCATTTAACACTTTGGGTAGGAAAGGGAACAGAAGAAAAAATATTTCAGCTCTGGAAGGTTAGAATTCAAATATTAACAGAAAATTTAGTGAATACTGACCCCAGCTGTTATGAACCAATAATACTTTCAGCCCAAACCAGGAATGCTCTCCCATACAAAAATGAAAAGCTAGTGATACTGCATCTAGTAGCTTTGAAGTATCAGGTTCAAACTGAAGGTACTTAGAGGACACTGTACAGTTGGTGCCAACAGAATTACAATTTAACAGTGAGAAACCAGAAATACCCAATTATGAGCTACAGAGTGAAGTTAACATTAGAAGCCAAATGATAATTGAAAAGAATAAGAGACATGCCCAGATTGGCCAAAAGAGTCCCTTTTCCAATAAAAGTTACCAACTAGATTTGTGTGAAGATATCTAGATGCAGTTAGGACCAGAGCAGGGCATGAGGTCAGTATGACCACAGTATGCAGCAAGAGGGAACAAAAAAGAATCATCTCCTTACAACATACTTTTCTGGTTTTTCTGGATAACTGTTCACCACAGTAGGCTGGAACAAGCAACTACCCCAGTCAAAATGGGATTTTCTTTATTAATAATACATACCCATCATGGTGAAAGTTTAGAGTAGATCTCTTCAAACAATAAACTAAATTTGCCAGTCTGGCTGAATTACAAATTCTATGAATCCCTAAGATTTCAAAATCTGTGTTGCTCTAATAAGAGTAAGAATAGAGTAAGTTGCTGCACAGTTCTCTAGTTTGAGAACTGTTTGCTCTTTTTCTTCTTCCTAGCCATTAGAAATGATAACTTAATTATTTCAATTTTATTTCACTCCAGACTTGACAAAACGATAATCCTGGATCCATGATTCCCTTCCTCTCATCATTGTCGTAAGATAATGCTGCAACCAAGGAAGTGTAGCACTGTGCAGAATTATTTTTATATTAACAATTACATCTAATCAACTAGCTCAATCACTATAACACCACCAAATAAAGTGACTGTGAACACAATACGTGAGATGAATATATGGCACTTCCAAAACCTTTTAATCTTTAACATGATCCATCAGAAAATGGAACACTCTGTGCTGGTCTTACAACTCAGGCATCAAGTCCTCTGTTCAGGCAATAACAAAGTGATATATCTTGTTCAATATTTGAAAGCCTTCCCCAGCAAGGAAGTTCTCCACAGAATTAAGAATTCATCATGATCAGCTGGGATTTTTCTCTATTTTGTCCACTGCTGAGCAATCAAG
Organism: Amazona ochrocephala; assembly: GCA_039720435.1. Lineage (NCBI taxonomy): Eukaryota > Metazoa > Chordata > Aves > Psittaciformes > Psittacidae > Amazona > Amazona ochrocephala. The sequence goes on from CM077880.1 coordinate 83,153,402, forward strand.
ACACTTCCAGTAAAGTCATTAGTGTTATAAGACACGTGTGTGGGTGCGTTTGTGTACACACACACATACAGAATTTCAAAAGGATAAAAATGGTTACTCTTATTTCATTCAGTTAATGGAAAACACTTTTAAATGCTACACTGTTTCTTCTTCCAAAGTGGACCTACTATAATTTGTGATTTGATAACTGGATTTCCATTTCAAAGATCTCTTGATTTGTCAGAATCTCTAACAAAAATAATGACATAGAATCACAGAACAGTTTGGGTTGGAAGGGACCTTCAAAGGTCACCTAGTCCAATCCCCCTGCAATGACAGGGACACAATAGTAGAGACAAACCATAAATTAGATTCTCAAGTGTGATTCACTAAGAATGAACAATGACTAGCCCTCCTAGCTTTTAATTTTTATTTTTCATTAAAGAACCTTTTGAACTACAATTTCATTTCTCTGACAAAATTCATATCCACTACCCTGAGAATTTCTAACCTGTAAAAATCACCTATGGAAAATGTATTGATAGTATCAGTTTATTATAGTGATCTAATCCAAAGAAGTTAAAACAACAATATTTGGGTAGAGTTTGATGGAGAAGAACAGGATGTGCTTTTTGTTAATTATATACCATACTGACAAAAACTATACTGACTACACTGCAAAGACTGTGAAATGCAATGGAAAGGGTGAGAGGATATACAAAAAAACCTCTCACAAGGTAAGCACATACAGAGACAACACTTCAACTGTAATTACTTGCCACTTTAAGCTACAAGCCTGTTCTGAGCTCTTTTGAGAGCATTTTCCCCAGTTCATGCACAACTGATGTGATCCCATTTTAATACAATTTGTATCAAGTACTGCCTTTGGAGGACAGAATGACTCCAATCTTAGCCAGGAACATTAAACAGGAGAAGGAAAGATCTGCAACACAAATATGCAGCTCACAGAAAAAATCAATTAAAAAAAAAAAAAGGCAGCACAATCCTCTGGTAGGTCCAATAACAATTTGAACAGAGAGCGCGACAGTGGTCAAGCAATTCTAGGTGGTTTCATGCATATGTATGTATTTGTAGTGTATCTCTATTTCATTCAGCTTCTACTTTCTCTGTGTTCTTCAGTAATCAAGTATTTGATTTGTAAGATGCTACATTAGCGCCAGCAGACACAAGATTGTATAATAAATACACTCTTCACAAAATATAAAAGCCATGCACTCGGTGAAGAAAGCATTGCTCTTCAGCTAAGTGGAAATGAGTATTTCCCTTTCATTTTTTTTTTCTTTTTAAATAGCTCTGCCTAGCCACTTAAAGAGTCCCAGTTGCCACAAAGTCATACAAACTCCAAGCCCTGCTCTGTTCAAGTTTCTGTTTCATCGCTCACTTCAGGAGTGCGAACAGGATACTTCTTGCTGAACTAGACCATAAGAAATTTCTTTAGTAGATCAAGTGAAAAACCATATCAGTAATTCTTCCATTTTAGCAATTCACTTGAAAGCAGTTCCATTACAGAAGCATCAAGTCATCGGTTCTTGTTTTATCACACGCTTTATAAAGACATGTTTGTTACAATAGCCTCGAAGGGGACTGGCAGTTAGGTTCACACTGGCTGTGCTCTTGGAGAGAAACACTTTGGAAGAAGTGTGGTTCAACAGGATGGGGCTTTTGGAATTCAGAGCTGGGTGGCCCTCTGGGACTAAAGTCACAGAGGTAGTGCCAGGTGGCACCACAGATTTCTTGGGGAATAAAATTTTGCTTTGTTCTAGAACACCATGGTTTATAGAAGAGGTGGAGGCACCAGATAGTGATTCTTTCATCACTTCATTTGGGATCTTACTATAAAGGTAACTGGGGGCATTATTCTCCATTACATCTGACCAAGCCCTGTAGCGAACTTCCGCAGCTCCCCAGTAGTGTCTAATAGCAGATTCAGAGCGATGGCCTGTCACTGCCATTATTTCTCTAGGCCCCAGTCCTGCTTCACACAGTAGCTGGATGGTGGTAGTTCGGAGAGAATGATTGGTGTATCGCTGAGAAAGCCTGGCTGCCACACTTATCCTGGGCATCATGGTACCTAAGTAGTTCACACCCATTGGTTCTCTTTTGTACCAGACAGGCTGTTCTTGCATTTGCTCTGATGTTAACTTTAAAGGATGCAGGTAAAAGGCAGGGGGCTCTGGAGGCAACTTAGACAAATAAAGCTCCAATGAAAAAACAGGACAGTTTGGGTCCCCTGGCATATCATACATTTTACCCATTTTATGAGGATCTTCTCCATTTTTTCCAGGACATCTAAACATAGCGTATCGACGCCCGTTCTTGTCCTTCTCAACAACAAAAGCATCTGGAGCCAGATCTCTTAAAATTTCCCTCCCTCGTTTGGCAAAATGCAACTGCAAATCAAACCACACCTTGTTGACAAGTGCCAGTGGACTGTGCAATCCCAGCACACCAGATTCTTTAATCTTACGCAAGTCCTCAGCAGCTATAGGGGGATGGTGGTGAGTCTCATCCTTTCCCTGCATGCGCAGCATCTTCAGCACACTCACAAATACCATGTTTGCGCTAGCAAACTCTTTGTCCTTCATTAAGCAAATCTGACGATTATAAGGTGGCATTTTCAGATGCCGGTTTAAACCAGCACGCATTGACTTGTAGCTTGCCACACTGTAGGTATTTCCGTCGTGATTCCTTATTGTGTAATAAAACTCTCTTAAGATATCATTGAGTTCACTTACTGGGACCAATTCAAAGCTAGGATCCTTGCCATTTTTGGCCAGCCACTGTTTTAATAGGTTAGCTGCCCAGCCAGTCTGCTTGTGGGTGTTTTTTATGCTCTTAGCATCCTCTTCCTCTTCCTCCAAGCCAAAAAGGACATCCTCAGGGAAGTTAAAATTCGTCTGTGCTTCTTTATTTTCTGATGAAGTCTCCTCCTGTTTCAACTGCTTTTCGAAACAATTGATCAAAGTTGTATCATCAAATATGCCACAAGGATACGGCATATAGCGAACTACTTTTTGATCTGAGGGCTGTAAAGTGTGGAATAATACATAATATTTTGCATTTTACATAAAAAAAGCAGGTGGCATTAACTGAATTTTTCAAATGATATGGCATATCAATTCCATACCTCACTAGCCAATTAAAATGCATCAGGCCCTTCTTTATTAACCATGGCATTACACATGCTTTAACTGATTTGACTGAAAGCAAGCCTAGAAACATATGCTATAACAGAATACTGAAAACTGGAAAGCATCATGTGTCTTGTTTCCCTCCTACTTGCTCACCTTCCACTGCTAAATACCACTCTCGCACACAGTCTGTTTTTCCAAAATCTTTTCCGGGTTGCAGGCTCTACCAAAGAAGAAAATCTCCAAAATATACTGAAAATTAAATCTTAAATCCATACATCTGTCGTCCATTCTGGTATTGACTTTCCTGCATCTCAAGTACTGACAAATGTTTTAATAGCTATAATCCACAGGTATCTTTGAAAAAATGAAGTTCCAAACAACCATTCATTACGAAATGCCTTAATAAAAAGGTAGAGTGAGGCACAGTATCTTTGCCAGACTATTTCTGCAACAGGTAAGAAACAGTCTTGTCTAGTATATTTTCTCCTTGCTTTGAAATACAATTCAGATTTACCTACACCTTGAAACAGTATTAAATGTGGAAATTTTCGCTAGAATAAATAAATTTTATTCCCCTTTACAAAATGACTTCAGGTTAACAACAATGTAAGTATGAGGCAGCTTGTAAAGTATCTGCACATAGAAAGAAAATTAATTATGAATAATTTTCAATACCTTAACTTCAACCTTTAAATTTCAAAGCAAGTTCAACAAATTTTAGATGAGGAATCCAGAAATACTGCAGGTTTCCCTTTATCATGAAATAGTTATTCTTGAAGAAAGCTTCCCTGGATTTTTTTTACATATGGGAATGAAATATTAGAACTCCAATTCTTACTAGCTTCTGGATTAGGATGGAAATGAGAGAGTTAAAGTAATTACGAAAATATTTGCAGCTTTAAGCGCAAGCTACTCAGACAAAAACTGGGCAGGGTTTTTTTTTGTAGGTTAGCTCTGTTTTACCAGACAATTCTTAGCGTGCTCCTGAATTACCGACTCATCTATTTACACAAACCCCATCAAAAAACTTCTGAGAAGATTATCAGAAGCAGATGCTTCAAGTAATACTCTGGATCAGAAGAAGAAAATTACTAATGGACAGCAACTAGGAAGGATGTCAGGAAAAAAGAAACTAAAATTGTTTCCTTATGAACAATAAAGGTAAAAAACTTTTCTCCTGTGGATTGTAACTTTAGAATTTTATATAGAAACAATCAACAACCTACCTGTGGTGTTCCTTCAGCAGTTCGCTTGTTTGCCGAAGTATCTGTTGGTGGCCTGCTTGTCTGGTTTTCTGAGGGGTCAAGAAATTGTTCATTTGCAGTATCTAATCAGTGCTAAATATGCTATCCACTATACAAATTTGGAGGCAATATTAAAAACTGTTTGATATTAAACATCCAGTATATGGCTTATTTTACAGCTCTAATTTTCAATTTTAAGTATTCAAGCTTGATTACTGCCATTTTTCAGATGGAACAGAAGATACAGAAAAGCAAAATGGCACTTTCCAGCCTAAAAGCAGTGTATGCTCCCTTCCTTGGAAGTCTGACCATGTATCCAAAACATTCTGAGAACAATTCCCTTGCCTTTTGAGGACAAAGCATAACTACAAGCTCTCCTCCCTCTCTATGTAAACAGACAAAATACAAAACTGAAGAGCTCTACAATGATTCAACATTTTTTGTACAGAAAATTGACTGAACAACGGATGGTTAGACAGCAAAATACATAACTGAGACAATTTGTGCAGGGAGACGAAGTATCTTTATTAGCTCAGTCAAACGTACATCTAAACTAATAAACAGAAGTTGCTTAAATATTTTATGTAAACATTTAAATCCAAATTCTCTGTTCTCGTTCCTTTTAATTTAAGCCAGAAGTTATCAGCAATAGTGCTAGCCCAAAGCAGTGTTTCAATTCTGGTGAGAAAACTACAAGGGTATACACTAAGGCTACTTGAACTGCATAAAATGAGACATGTTTTTTTGACACGTAGGCCCTTTGGTCACTGTGCCTCATCTGCCACACTCCTTTTTACGTTATGTTATATCACTGTATTAGCTTTAGAGCTAAAAATCAATACAAGGCCTGTAACTGTCCAACTCTGCAGAAGGCATGTTTTAACACAGGTAATTTAGAGATGGGAAAATTAAATAAAACTAGTTCTGATGTCAAGCTGTATTTGAGTTACTTTTAACATTCCATTCTGCGAATGAGAAACTTGCTGCAATTCCAACTCACAAATCTTGAGGATCTCTTAGAAAAAAAAAAATTCACAGTATGTAAAATCAGAAGAGCAGAGAATCACCGCGGCATGGCCGAAGATGGAGACAAAGTACTTTAAAATGGTTAGTCTATATACTGTTATTTGAACAGTACATACTAACACAACTTGAACACTGTGTTCAGAGACTTTACTTTAAATTCAATAAATGTAATACTTTGGGACTAGGTTAGTATTCAGTTGTGTTTTTCTCCCCCAGATTTTGTTCACTTTAAAGCGTTGTGAAAATTATACTTTCATTTCTGTATGTCTTTGCTTAGATTATTTTGAGAGACTGTATTAAAAACAAGTATCAAGTTGTTAATGGTAGGAGTTTTGGACTTCATCCTAGAAATTATATAAACGAAGCTCTAAATAAAAAAAAAAGCTTACAGAGCCACACTGCTGACTCCTCCTAAGGAGAGACTGTTTTAGAAAACGGCTGGAAACACATTAACGACAGATATGATTTTGATCGTGACAATTTCAACAGAAAGGCAACCCGGAAGCAGCATCTCAGTAAAATACACTCATAAACAAATTTCCACTGGAGTGCAGCTTGGTGTTTCCCTTTTTGTCTTCCCAGTGTCAACATTCAAACATAACTTACCAACTCTGGGTGCTGTAACGGCAGGTGGCTCAGCAGCAGCTGTACTACTAAATGCAGAAAGGGGAATCTTCATCTGTATGGGAGCTCGACTGCTGATAGCATTATGAAGTCCTGAAGTACCCACTGTGGGCAAAGTCCTTGGGGCCTGGGCAACAGGATGTGCAGTAGAAACAGCCTGTACTGCCAATGTTGTGCCTATTGGCCCAGCACTGGCTGGAGAGTTCCTTTGAATACTAGGACTGGGCACAGATGGGCTGTTATTTGGTTTAGTTGGGTTAGTTGATGCCAAAGACACTGTAGTTTTGGTAAGGCTACCAACTGTAGAAGAGCTTTGTACGGATATAAACTCAACGTTGCCTGACTGCTGGTTAGTCACCAAAGTTCCTGTGTGGCCTTGCAGGAGCTGAGGCTGGGATGACACTGCCACAGGTACATGCAAGATTACAGGCAAAGACTGCAATGAGACAGACACTGACTGAGTGCTGCCACTGGGCACTTGGTTAGTGCCTACAACAGTAGCTGTGTTAGCTGCGGGAAGAACTGTCGTCAAATTGCTGGTAGAGGTCACTGGAGGCTTAGGATGTCCACTGATAAGTGTTGGAGGAGCAGCAAGACTGGAAGCTGGCACTACACAAAGAAAACAAAAAAACGACAAAATGAAGTCTCTGAACCAAGTGGGAAGTTTTGCTCCAACACAGCAAATGGAAATGACTTATGATTAGTGTGGTGAGTCACTTGAACAGGTTTTCCGGAGAAGTTGTGAGTGCCCTATCATTGCAAGTGTTAAAGTCAGGCTGGGCAGGGCTTTGAGCAACCTGGTCTAAAAAAAAAGATGTCCTGGGCCATGGCAGAAGGGCTGGACTAGACGATCTTTAATTAACAGTCATTTCCAACCCAAACCATTCTATAAGAAGTGTGGTATATTATTAACTTCTTTTTTGCCAAAAAATGCTACACTCTTTTTTCTGTTGTACACTCTGATACTCAATGGTCTAGTTAAAGACACAATTAATACTGTGCTCTTGTTTGATAAATTACATATAATAGCAAAAAAATAGGATCTACAAAGAACTATGACACAAACACGCTCAAAGAAAGCTCAAAAAATGAACTGTTGAAAACATATGAAATACAGCATTTTAAACACTCATGTTAGTTATGACTTACTAACTTTGTATAGGAAGGATCTCGCATCCAGAAAATTCTACCGAAACCAAGAATGTGTCAGAGAAGACACTTACTTTTGAGCAACAAAATTTCAGCATTAAATCACAAGCACAATCCAATACGAGCACAACACAACACAGAAAATCAGTATATGCGTACTATGAAATGATTCAGTGGAAAAGATTCAGTATTCAGTATTAGCTAAACTACTTTTCAAACCAAGGATTACAATGAATATAATGGTGGATTTGATTCTACATTCCCTATAAAATTTTAATTAGAAACTAAATTTAACTTGACTCCCTTAAGAAATGGGGTTTATGACTTCCTTTAGTTCCCCATTCAACTTCTGTAGCCATTAGGCAAAGGGTAAGACCAGCATCCTACATTCAAGTACAAAATACTGGTCTGGACGCCACATGTTTCACTTCTCAGCAGCTGAGAGACTGCAAGTTTTGCTGCCACACCCAGACTGCCATTTGCTGAAGCATGGAATTTACCCACATGTTCTGGGTGGCCAAATCAATACATTTTTCCCATTACTTGGCAAGCAGACTACATGAACGTAAACTGGGAATGTGATAAGGAGCTTAAAATAATGATTTTTGATATTAGAAAATAAGAAGTCATAAATACCAATTTTGCTGTGTTATTTAATGGAAAGCTAAAAAACTTTTAAGAAGAGAATTTTGCTTGTAGTCCATAAGACAGTTTCTCACCTGCATTCACAGGGGCTTGAAAAGTTGCTGGTGTGCTCTCTCCTACATTCCTCTTTGACTCCAGCATCTGCCTCACTGTGTTGGCATTTCTATGGAACAAAGTTTCAGTTAGCATTTCTCAATAAACCACACTGGGTATAATTATGAACAGTACAGTGTAAACCCCTTATTTTACTGCTATTCTTTCCATTAAGATTTTCTAACCCCATTTATTTTATGCTTCCATGCAAATTAGCTTTGAATATTCCCCTACTAAAAAAAAAACAAAACAGAATTATTTGTAAATTTTCAAGTGCTGTCTAGCATCAGTATAAATAGATCATAGAATGGTTTGGAAAGGGCCCTGAGTTCTAACCCCCTTGCCATAGGCAAGGACGCCTCACACTAGACCATGTCGCCCAAGGCTCTGTCCAACCTGGCCTTGAACACTGCCAGGGATGGAGCATTTGCAACTTCCTTGGGCAACCTGTTCCAGAGCCTCAGCACTCTCACAGTAAAGAACTTGTTCCTTATATCTAACCTGAACTTCCCCTGCTCAGTTTGAACCCATCACCCTTTGTCCTATCGCTACAGTCCCTGATCAAGAGTCCCTCTTCAGTATCTTCGTAGATCCCCTTACTGGAAGACTGCTATGAGGTCTCCACACAGCCATCTCTTCTCCAGGCTGAACAGACCTAACTTTCTCAGCCTGTGTTCATATATGGTAGGTGACCAGCCCCCTTATCATCCTCACGATCCTTCCTTGAAATTAAACTTCCATTTTACCCATTATATTTTAGCTGCTGAAACAACACTCATCTCGGTTCACCTAAGAATGGATTCAAAACTATCCATTTACGACTTCTGTGAAAGAAAATCAAATTTTACAAGTGAAGAATAACGAAGGAAATGGAAGAACACTAACTAAAAAATACCAAAAGAAAAACCCAGCAAAAACCAAACCGAAAATACAAGGATTATTCATTACATTAGGTATTTCAAGTGTCCTACTGTAATTTTTACATGGGCATAATGATGTGTTTTGCTTACCGATATGTCATATTGGTTGTGTTTCCAGTGTCACTTGCTGTTTTTGCTGAAGATACAGGTGTATTTGGTGAAGTCTAAAAAAAAATAAATAAAAATAAATGAAAAAAAAAAAGGGGGGGGAGGGGGGAGAGGAGGGAAGGGGGTAGGAGGAGAAAGGTGGAGGGGGAGGGAAGGAAAGCCATGACAAAATAACAGTAAGTCAGCTTGTAAACTTATGCTTTCATTACATTTCATTATATTTCCATTCATATTTGTGTGAGAGAGAAATTTTCTGGAACCAACACCGCAGGAGAACCTGACATGTTTAAAGTCTCCCTAAACCTCCTTCGTCCTCTCCTACATCCTCCCTTTTTTTTAAATCTCTTCCTTTAGGTATTTATAGGATGAGAATAAAAACTTCTGCCAGAAAATCAACGGACTTCTAAGCTTTCACTTCTTCACAGTAATTAACCTAAAGTATTTATTCCAGACACAGATAAATGCTATTGATTGTATGGGGCGAGAAACTGTACTCCTTCTATCCCCAAAATCAAGGTACTGGGATTCATGCTCATTTACTTTATACTCTTCTTACTGAAGTAAATTAGAGTTAATTACATACAGTTTAAGATGCTTTCACACTATTAATGCCTAAGAACCTTCTGTACAAATCAGAATTACATAACAGCTACTAAAAGGCTATTCTTTCATATTACTGCTTCTAACCAAACACGATAAACCTACTTTGTGAGGTCACATCTTTCTGCATATAAAGTTTCTTTATTTTTCAACATAAGGTTAAAGCTAAGTCAGAAACAAACAAATCTAGTTCTTACTTCCTGTCTTTTCTTGAAGTCCTCTCTGGCTGCTCCAAACCGCTTTGTCAATCTAGCAATTTTAGCCTAAATGGGAAGAAGACGAAAACAAGCAAACAAAACCGTAAGTATCCTCTCCAAAAACCATCAAAGAAGTTATACAAACTATAAGATACGGAATTAAAACATGAAGTCGAAGGCTATATCCATACCAGGGGAAATTATTCCTCTGTTGAAACATGGTACAACTATATTACTTGAGAGCAGCAAAAAGACACATGTATCAGTCAAGATAAAGACAACTTACTGTCCTTCCTATTCACAACTGCACAAACAGAACCCATCCTGCAAAGGTTCACATGATATTCTGCATGAATGAAAGCAACTGAAAGCATCTGTTTTTAACATCTTACGTTCCAACTGTATCTTAAAATACACCCCATTTCATCTTTCATATTATCTATTCTTCCCCCATTTATCCTATTCCTCCCTCTCACTGACATATGGTGTATCACACACCCTACTCTCAGGTTTGTTCTACTCTATTTGAATGCTCAGGTCTCAGGTTCCTTATCTTCATATGCACCATTCTTACATCTTGCATTTACTTCTTGTGCTTCCCTCAATATACCATTTCGTGACCACGCTGTCTATAATTTACCCTGTCTACACTGCAGCTCTGATGGCTGACTTACGCTGGAGGCAGCAGTTGCGCCCTCGTTCTGAGCATGTACTTGTTTATGCTTTTTTTGTTTTTTTGTTTTTTCTTTAAAAAGAGCGACTTTAACATACTATAATTTCAGAACTTCTTACCTAAATAGAGCTGGTCTATTTAGAAACCTCACCTCTTTCACATTTTTACAAAGGAACGTCACAAGCTACAATTATAGCCTGCCTTTAATTACATTTTATTTCAATTTCTGTTCTTCTACAACACAGAGGTGTTTTGGAACACCTTGCATAATAAAACCATGTAAGCTTAGACTGTGAGTTACAGTAACATTAACACACTAGCAGCCTTATACAGTGTTATTAATTTGGCACTGCAGTTAATGGCTAAAGACACCGATACACAATTATACTGAAAGCATCTTACAAGCATCACTTAAAAAATGTCTGGGGTGGAGAGTAGGAAGAGTTATGCAGTAGGAGCTGGTCTGGGAAACTCCATACTTGTTATATTCAAGGAAAAATTGCCTTATTGCTTTGTTATGACATAAGCTTTTAACTGTCACTTCAAAATTCTTTTATGTTTGTGATGCTCCTCATGTCACCACTATCTACATAATTTCTATGAAGAATGCTAGAAAGCACACTGCATTCAACACTAGCTATTTGCCTCCTTGCTGGAACGTAATTATTTAGTTTCTGGGGAAATAACATGGAGAAGCAGCATGTGATGTTCCTTTGTTTGAACATTGTACAAAAATCCAGAGCTACTGTCATCTCCTATCTGCAACCTTTCTGGTTTTAAGCACATTTCTGATTTTATAGAGGTATAAGGTATTTTCATATTTAACACTTATTTGAAGAATGTCTAAATGGAACAGAAGAGTGGAAAAGCAGTTTAATAACAGTTTGCCGGAAAGAATATTTACTTTGGATTTTTTTTTGATGATTAATTGGTTGCTTTCTTCTGAGTAGGGAAACAGAATTTTACAATTCAAAAGCAACATCAGTATTTGCTGCTTCCCCTTCCCTCTCTGTGGAGTCAAAATGACTTCCCTATCGACAACTACAGGAGACTTACTACAAAATGTTGAGGAACTTAGTTTTAAATTTGACTACAGTATACAGTCCAACACACACACTCACCTGCAGTTCGGTAAGCACTGTTTTATGCCTTTTGCTACATTCTACTTTCTCTATTCGGGTTTTCAAGTCCGCCAGAGTCTTGTCAAACACAGCACATTGTAAAGCAGTAAATTTTTCATCTAATAGTCTCTGGATAACCTGCAAAATTATTATATAAAGAAAAAAGAAAAATAACAATGCAATCCCAGAATTTGGGAGACCATCTATAAAAATATTTTCAATTCTTAACAAGTACCCTACTACAAACAGAACAATGGTAACAGTTTTGCCCTGCAAATCAAATAAATCTGTAGTCACTAGTAAGCATACGCTTGCACAGCTAAGAAATGTTTCTACATATATTTTGGTAAATACAACTGGTCCTTCTTTGCCATCAATTCAAGAAATTAATTTAATTGCAATATGATGTGTATAAAACGTTATACATATAAAAAGAACCTTAACAAGAGAAGATATTTTCATAAACTGCTGTGTTTACACAAATTGATTTTTCCTATTGTTTTTCTGTTTTGAGGGGACACTGGCACTCAAAGAACAGAAACTAATGCCATGCAACAAAACTTCATTTCTGAGATGCATTCTCCCTAGCAGAAATGCTGTGTTGGGTTTTTATCAGAAGCTAAAAATGGAAAGAGAGACTGATTTTCATAAAGTTTACCTGATGCACTTATTTTTTTTCTCCCTCCCATACCTACACTGCAGTGCAAAAAAATTCCTTAGGAAACAAAACAAACATGGTTCGGTTTTCTGCATCCTGCATTACTGAAGTTACAACATGCATTAGCTAACTAATGGAAGAAGGATGCAAAGTTTTTCCTTCAAGACCACAGGTTTCTTTACATACTAATGGTGCAAACAGGCAATTAACAGCTCTATAAAAGTCTGCAACACACAATGTTGACTGCACTCTTGTTTGGAAACAGAGTGGTTTTAAAGCTAGGTACACAATAAAGTGCAGCACATAGAAACCTTTAACCACACTGAAATCTATCTAAGATGAGGTTTAAGAGTTTAAATATTTCATGCATTTTAAATGTAATTCTTGCAGCATAGTTTTCAAATCATATTTAGTCTCTTACAAGTAGGGCTGTATAGGACTCCATATGTATGAAGACACCTTTGTTACTCAAACTATGTCAAATTTTCAACTGCAGAAAAAGTGTTGGAGGGAAGAGGGGGTGGGAAGCAAATGCGTTTGCCACCTCTGCACCTCCATTCTACCTTTTGTAATTTTTGGTCAACATCCTGTCTGGCTGTAATTTTTACTTGGAGTTCTGCTTCATAATCTTCCCTCATATATCGACGACGTTTAGAATGAATGCTATCCATGTCCTCAGATCTGGAACGCTTTCTCCTTGACACTTCACCTGGAACAATGAGATACAACTACTTGTGAGGAACCTTTCAAAAAACAGGTATCTGTAGAATGCTGTGATTATTAGGAAGCTTATTTGTCCCCAGCTCAAGCTTTTTCATCCAAAACCTGTAAGAACGCTTCTAGAAAACCAAGACGTTTGGTGACATCAAAGCACTACAGCTGTCCCTTTGGTCTTTGTATACTGGCCTCCCTGTGAGTTTCACTTTGTGATTCACCATGAAACTACTGTCCCAAATGCAAAATGGCTCTAATACTACCACTCCCTCCTTCAGAACTTGCCTCCAGTTCTTCCTGCTATCAGGACCATTCTATAATGAAACCCAGCTCCCCAGAAACAAAACAAAACCCTCTTCTGCAAAAGGAATCCTCTCCTTATGATTCCAGCCAAAAAACCCTACATTTCATCCTGTCTGTGCCAGCAATAAACCTTTTTCCCCACCTGCCAGAAAGGTTTAACCTGTATCTCCAATCCCTGACTGAAAATAACACTCAATCCTTTTACTTACTTCTTGGGTAAGAATGAAAGTAAAAATCTAACAAAAGAAAAGGCTCAAATCAGAGCTATATTACAAAAGTAATTTCCATCACAACAATGAAGCACAAAAGAGACCTCATTAACTCCTCCACCTCCTGACACTGTATTAAGCCAATGGAAATTATGAGGAAAGGAAGTTATAGAGCATACTGTGGGTACCTGACTGCTATCGAAATACCAAAGACCATAGCACCCAACCGCTCTACCCCAAAACCTGAGGATGATAAAAGACAGAATTAGCAGTACATCGATGAAGATTCACTGGAGACTGAAAGAGCGTAACAGTTACTTTTCACTGCCATAATTTTTTCTTTACTTGTATTACATACACTGTGAGTCATATTTCTAACTTTTTCTTTTAGTCCAGATTTTTTGATGGTTAAATTTTGTTAGTTTCAGTCTGATCAGATTTTCTGGTTTTTTTGTTTAATTGCACTAGAAAAGCATTAATGTATTGAAAATGATTACAAAATCTGCATGTCAACCCAGGTTATTTTCAAAAGTTTGTGAAAGCATAGGGCCCCAAAGTTAAGTAAGTTTTGTAGTGCCACAGGGCTCTTCATAAACATTTGCAGAACACTGAGTATTTGCAAGCACTATAAATGTCTAAGGTATGAGTTTTCAATATTTTTTTTTTTATTTTTTCTCTTCATTTTCCACTATTTCATGTCATTACAGAAAAAAAAGAGCTACACCTTTCCTTTATCCATCAGAAAAACTTGTAGAAATGGAAAAGAAAAACTAAATAGTTAGAACACTATGCCCAGACTACTGAAGACAAGTTTATTAGGCTCTTCCATACAACTTCTTCCTACTCCCAGGCAGTCTCTCTAGAAAAAGTCTTCACTTTGAATGGTACAATTAATTTGTAACATCACCTGTGAAAGGATGAAAGAAATGGATGCAAACTGAAATACAGGAAATTCCATTCAAGCGTATGAAAACATTTTTACTGTGAGAGTGGTCAAACACTGGAAGTGGAACTCTAGAAAGTTTTGGAGTTACCATCTGCGGAGATACCCAAAACCTGCCTGGACATGGTTCTGAGCAAACTGCTCTACTTGACCTGGTTTTGAGTAGATAATCTCTAAAGGTCACTTCCAAACCTCAATGATTCTGCGCTTTTAACATGAGCCTGCAGTAAAGAATAATAGCTTTAACATTGTGTACTTCTCTCTGTGTGTTTCTCGTCTTCTTTGTGGGCCTCCTCTTCTTTATCCTCCTTACTCTCCTTTCTCGTCTCCTTTTCCACCTCTTCTACAAATGGGAGAAAAAACAACATGTACTCATTATGCTGACTTACAAAAGTCTCATAGAGACCCATTTTGACTAGTGAATTTAGAATACTTATGAAAAATCATGTTGGAAAAGGTAAAATAAGTATGACACGCAGAATGCAGAGATAAAAAAAACAGAATATTGTCCTTCAGAGCAAAAATCTGAACTACCACATAATGAAACAATCCATTTTTAATGCAGCTAAAGTACTCAATAAACTGTTCCCGTTTATTTTTTGCTTAGGAAAAAAGTATTAAAAATTCAGTAACAAAATACCAATATGCTCTATTTACAATTGGCAATTTTACCAATTAACCTTACGGTAGAACAGGCTAAGAGTCTTCGTTTCTTAATAAATTAGAATTTTCATTTGAAGTGTTTTCCTTAATACAAAGTGTGACAATTTAAGGCTAGTCGTTTAAAAACATACAGTTTAGGAAATTCTGAAAGGAAGAAATATCAGAAGTATCACCTCCAAGTCCACACAGGCTGAAAAGAAAACTGCTAGCACTTCCTGAAAACTTTTACTACATGTTCCATGAATTTCCATTATATGTTTCATACACGAGGTATTTGTTACCTTCTGTGCTTGCTACATGCAAATAAAACTAGAACTTTTAAGATGACATTAAAATCTATCCAGAATATAACAAGTCAGCGCTGTTACGCACATCTTGATCTGTACAGTTTCCTGTTTTCATTTTGTTATTCACAAAGATATGTCTGATGTTCTCTTAACACTGTATTTTGGTTCTATTATGAAGAACTTTTTTTTTATTTTTACATTTACACAAGTCACCTAAGAAATCAGAAAAAACGAAGGAGTCAGAAACCCCTAAACTGCAATGATGGTATTTTTCATTTTGTTAATTTATGCAAGAAATAATCATATAATAGCTGGAAAGGACCATAAGATTATCTAGTTCCAACCCCCCGTGCTATGGGCAGGGACACCTCACACTAAACCATGTCACCCAAGACTCTGACCAACCTGGCCTTAAACACTGCCAGGGATGGAGCATTCACAACTTTCTTGGGCAACCTGTTCCAGCGCCTCATCACCCTCACAGTAAAGAACTTCTTCCTCATATCTAACCTGAACTTCCCCTGTTTAAGTTTGAACCCATCACCCCTTGTCCTATCACCACCACTACAGTTCCCAATGAATAATCCCTCTCCACACCCCTGTAGGCCCCCCTTTAGATACTGGAAGACTGCTATGACATCTCCATGCAGCCATCTCTTCCCCAGGCTGAACAGCCCCAACTTTCTCAGTCTGTCGTCATACAGGAGGTGTTCCAGCCCCTTATCATCCTCATGGCCCTCCTCTGGACTTGCTCCAACAGATTCATGTCCTTCTTATGTTGAGGACACCAGAACTGTATACACCACTCCAAGTGGGGTCTCACAAGAGCAGAGTAGAGAGGCAGGATCACCTCCTTCGACCTTCATACCACACACATACTTCAAAAGCTATCTGATTTAGTTTTGAGGTAATAAAGTGGTGTAGTGCCTATACAACCTGCTTTTTAAAATTTAGAGACAAGCTTCCTTTGTTTAATTGCTATGAATAAAATAGGAGTTACCTAAGAATCTAAAGGAGAGCCATTAAGTCCAAGAGCACTTTTTTCACAATTTACAGATTCTAATATTTGACTGAAGGATACAAATATTCCATGGAAAGATACTAAAATACCAAGTTACAAGTTTTGAAGCTGAGCTTTTTGAGTTCTATGTAGAGAACACAGTAATTTCAGGGAGAAAGAAGTCCCTTCCTTGCACACTTTCATCATTCTGACCAAATTTAGCTCATTTGATTAGAAGTAGTTCATACACAATATACAGCTACACCTCTCTAGTCAAGAAGGTTTGAACCACAATATGGAGATAATTTGACAATTGGCTATCAGCAGATTTTTCACTGATAAGCAGTCCTCAACATAAGAAGGACATGGATCTGCTGGAGCAAGTCTGGATGAGGGCCACGAGGATGATCAGGAGAGTGAAGCACCTCCCATATGAAGACAGGCTGAGAAAGTTGGGGCTGTTCAGCCTAGAGAAGAGAAGCTGCATGGAGCCCTCATAGTAGCCTTCCAGCACCTGAGGGGGTCTGCAGGGATGCTGGAGGACTGTTTATCAGGGACTGTAGTGATAGGACAAGAAGTGATGGGTTTAAACCGGAAAAGGGGAAGTTCAGGTTAGATATAACAAAGAAGTTCTTCACTGTGAGAGTGCTGAGACACTGGAACAGGCTGCCCAAAGAAGTGGTAAATGCTACATCCCTGGCACTGTTCAAGGCCAGGTTGGATAGAGCCTTGTGTGACATGGTCTGGTGTGAAGCGTCCTTGCCCATGGCTAGGGGTTAGAACTCAAGGTCCTTTCCAAACCATTCTATGATCTCATTATACTGACGCTACACAGGAAGAAGCAATGAAGCAATCCTTTAAAAAAAAAAAAAAAAAAAAAAATTAATTATATAATTAAGTTACCACTGTATTTATAATTCAGTTATTTTAAAGTCACACTGTTGTGGATCTGGGTTTTTTACTCTGTGTTTGTCTGTCACTGAACAGTTGAAAATACCTTTTAATAATTTCTACAGCTGCAAGCATTGATACCTGCTAAGTGACTGACTGGATGCATATTTAGATGTCAGTTCTGCCAAAATACACATGTAAATGGAAATAAAAATAATGAGTAAGCCTAAGAGCTTCTGAACAGTATTTGGAAGTTACTCTGAACTGCACAGTCATGCTCTCACTATTCCATAATCCTGTAACTGCAATGTTCTCCTTATAGCTTGGCTAGAACAGAAGTGTGCCCAATTTCTAGTTTGCAAAATCCAGTGGATCAAAAATGCAGCAGTTGTGCCTTTGCCACTTTAAAGAAACATCTTTCCACCATATATTCAGCTCCCGTTTGCAGATATTAGAGACTTCCTTAATCTTCTATTGGATGAAGAAAACTTAAATTCTTTTAGGCTTTCCAGAATAAGGCTTGTTTCCCAAATGCTGAAATACTTTTTTGCAGCAACTCTCTGGAAGCCTTCAATTTTCCCTTCTTGAAGCAAAAACCAGAAATAAGAACATGACTGCAGAAAAGTGGTTTCATTGGTGCCATTTAAGCCTAACATTTTCCTATTTATGAATTCAAGAACTTTGACCGCTAATTCTGTCACAAGAACAAAGATTCATGTTTAGTTGTTCATCCGCCATTCACAGGCTCTGAAGATCTCTTCAAACACTACTTTCTAGAAGACAAGCTGTAGTTTTTTAAATGTTAAGTGCATTATTTATTCTTAGAAGGTTGTAGTTGGGTGTGCTGCCTGACTTCAGACTCCATTAATAAAGACCAGTAACAAGTAAGCTCTCTTTCAAACTACCCCTGGAGGGCATGAAAAGCCATTGCTGTGGAGAAGCCTAGAATCAAGGTGTCTAGAATGCACTCAAAGTGCCAGCAATTCTGAGAGAGACTTCAGATTTGCTTTTGGCAGACACACTCACCTGGTCAAATTTGAGAGCATACAGATTAAGAGACAGAACATAGCAACAGCTACACCAGGTAAACCCAACAGCTCATTTAATCCAGGATTCTATTGTCAACACTTGCACGTCAACTGTAGATGATCAAGTAAGGAAGAACAGAATGAGAAAGAACATATTTACACAGTCCCAGAAAAATTCCTCCACTTTCTGAAAAATTGCTGGTGGAAGACCTCCAGAGCCATAGGGTTTCTGCGCTTGATAGCCCCCAAAAAATTCCTCTTCCACAGAATACAAATGTAGGTAAACTTTGAGCAGTCACTGTTGCTAGCAAGGAGCTCCATAATTCTCGAGATGGAGAACCATCTTTTCCATGCTTTGATCCTGACTCTCACTTTTCCCCTTTCCTCCACTTGGTATGTGAGGCTCTTGTAGAAGAAAACACAGCAAATACCCATTTCCCCTACCACTTACCATATACAGATCTTTGCCACATCTCTCCCTCCATCTCTTCTTTCAGGCTGAAAGATTCTATTCTAAAATACACTCCCATCTTTGCCTAGAAGTTCTCTCCTTGATATGGTATAAGTCAGAAAGTAAAGAAGCTGTAGGAGGAGATGAGCTGACTGTAGAACGGACAAAGAGCAGATAAACTACAAACCTGCAAGAGACAAAAACCTGAAGCCCCAAAGTGCAAGGAAATAGGGCCATCTAGAGGCTATATTCAAAACAGCAATAAATAGAAATTTTCAAAATGGAGGAGATAAGAAGTCTGTGACTTCCAGCAACAGAATAAAGATTCCCTCTCTACCCACAAATCTGCAGTTACTGAACAAGTACAGAATTGAGCATCATGGCTCAGCACTCATCATCTCAAGTACTGGTAAATGAATGCAGCACAAGAAACAAGAGGAATTACTAGTCCACACACAACTGCAAAATTAGATTTTTTTGGATTAGAGACATGGTGGGATAGCTGAAATAACTACAGCATTCCAGACAATGAACACAGTCTCTTTAGGAAAGACAGGGTGGAAAGGGTGAGGAGCATTTGTGCTTTATGCAGATGAGTGCCCTGAGGTTTGCCAGGGGACAGGTGATGAGCCAGCTGAGTGCTCATGGGCAAGGAGAAGGAGGTAAAGCAACACAGGCAATGTTGTGCAAGTCACTCAACTTGATCAAGGAGAGGAAGTCAATAGAGTCACCTAACAATGTCGCAGGCCTTAGGACTGACTCATGTGTGTACTTTACATGGAAGTGCCATGTGATTTGGCACAATCCAAGTGGTTTCTGGAGTGTACTGAAGATATTTTCTTGACACAGGCAATTGATGCGTCAAGATGCTCTGGATTTATTATTCACAAACAAGGAAGAATTCATCTGGAATGTGAAGGTCAAGAGCTCACCAAGGTTCACCTGCAGCAACCATGAGACTGTGTAATTAGAAATCCTGCAAGAAGTCAGCAGGACAAATATCATAACAGTCCTCCCTCTCATGGTGCAGATTTTACCTACTGACCTAGTTCAGGACCTACCTGGTAGTTTCTCAAAGGGAGCTCCCCTGGAAAGCAAAAGAACACAGAAAAGCTGGCTGTTCTTTAAGGACAGCTTCCTCAAGGCAAGACGACTGATCATTTCATTGTGCAGAATGCAGAGGCAGCATGGAAGAAAGCCAGCATGGGTGAACGAACAGGGACCTCCTGACAGTTCCAGTGTAAAAAAGAAATACATAGGAGGAACTAAGAGGACTACAGGGAGGGACATCGTCCAGTTGTGCAGTAATGGAATAAGAAAAGCTGAAGCTTAACTGGATTGAAACCAGTGAGGAATGTGAAGGGCAAGCAGGGCTTCTGTAACTACAATGGCAACAGAAGGAAAGCTAAGGAAAATTGTGGGGCCACTGCTCTTTGGGACAGTCAACCTAATGAGTGAGGACATGGAAAATGCTGTGATACTCAACTTTTCTGACTTCACTTTCCACTGGCAAGTTTCCATTGGTTTCTGAGAGCAGAGGGAAAGACTGGCAGAGTTCGCAGAAGCAAAGTGCTATCCACCATCAAGAAGATATAGCTAGGGCACACTTAAACCGGGTGGATACAGAGAAGTCCATAGGTACAGATTAGATGTACCCAAGAGTGCTGAGGGAGGCAGGTGCTGTTGGCATTGTGAAGCCCCTCTCTTCCATCTTCATGGCAACCAAGGGAAGCTCCCAATGACTATAAAAAAGGAAACACCACAGCCATTTTCAAGACAGTCAAGAAGGATGATTCAGGGAAACTAAGGCTGGTTGTCCTCAACTGACATCTTGGGGAAGTTTGGAAAAACTCCACATAGGAAGCCACTGCCAGGCACACAGAGGGGAAAGTGACTGGGAACAGTCAGGTTGAATTTAGTAAGGACAAATCACGGCTGACAGACATGGTAGCTTCTTATGACTGGCTCAAAGAATTGGCATCAGTGGTATATAGTCCAACTGGTGGCTTAGCACTAGAGGCAGTTCTCAGGGATCCATACTGGACTGACGCAATTTCTTGTATTTACTAGGGGCAGAAGGTCACACTTGGCAAGTCTGCAGACAAAAACTGGGGGGAGTGGTAAATACTCTGTGAGGCATTGCTGCTGTTCAGAGGCACAGTGGCAGGCTGGGAAATTGGGCTAACACGAAGTGCAGCAATTAGAAATTCAAAGTCCTGCATCTGGGATAGAACAACCCTATGCAACAGGACATGCTGGGGGTTGACTGGCTAGAACAATACTCTAGAGAAAAGGCCTTGATTCCTGGTGGAAAACAATCTGAACATCATTCAGCAATGTGAATTAAGTTCAATATCAGCAATGTGAATTAAGTTCAATAGCATTTCAGGGTGTAAGAAATGTGTCCAGCAGGACAAGGGAAGTGATTCTCTTGTTCACCACTTGAGAAACCCCCATCTGGAGCACTACACCCAGTTATTAAACCCCAAATACTAGAAATGCACTGACAAAACCACAGCGGATCCAGTGAGTGGTCACCAGAAAGGTCAACGGAATGAAGTACATGCTATATAAGGAACAGATGACAGAACTGGCTTTGCTCAGCCTTAACAGGTGAAGACTAACTGGAGACTGTACTGCTGCCTTCCATCACATAATAGGAATTCAGAGCAGATGGAGCCACTACTCTTTCAAGGTGCACAGCAATAGGACAGGAGGTGACAGACTATAAAGGGCATTATTCAGCTTAACACTAAAAAAAGGATAAAAATCGTCGACTAACTACATGAGAAGATTGATGTACCATGTTCCTGCACTTAATGATTTCAAATGTTAATGAGTTAGCATAGCCATCAAATAAGTTACATAAAACTCACTGTGAGTTAAATGAATAAAAGCTATATGGCATAAAACTCTTACATGACTGTGTTTCTAATGAAATCTTTCCAATGCTGTCTTTGGGTGGAAAAAAAAAGAAATTTGAAACAAATGGCACTTCTGACATTCCTGGATTATCCGCATGTTTTCACTGTTACTATTTATTTACACATTAAAGAAGGTTCAGGTCCTTTCTTACCCTCAACAACAGTTAATGAACACATTTCTCTTCCCAGAAATCTTTCTGTTCCGTATCTGGCAACTACTCATCCTTCCTCTTGTTTCACCTACCACCTCACCCCAGTTTGCAGAATACGAGAAAAAAACAAAACAAAACAAAAAAGAAAAAAAAACCCAACCCCAAAAAAAACCAAACACAAAAAACCAACAATCCAACCAGATCTCGATGATGACAGTGTTTTTGTGCTACGTGCGTTTTTTTTCTGGGCCTCAAATTTTATCCTTGAAACCTGTAACACTGTCACACACAGTGACAGTGGTGGGTAAGACTGCTTTTTTGATTGAGAAACGTATCAGAAGTGTGTCATTCTAAGAAATGAACAAAATCACAGACTTGAATTAAAACTACCAATTTCGAAAATCCTTACCTGGAAGACTTGACTTGTTTGGTAGTATCGCTTCAGCACATTCCTCCTTCTCATCACAGGGATCCTCTTCATCAGACAATACTAAGAAAGCCTCTTTTGGCAGACTTTCATTGCTTTCCTGCTTGGATGGTGAACCTAAACAGTTGTCTATTTTCTCTTCTAAATCTGTGACTGTGTCATCCACTGGAAGCAGAGGACTTTTAGAAAAACAGCCCAGTTCATCTTCAGCAGGGGCTAGTTTTTCCAAAATCGGAATAATCTCATCTGTTTCCATAGAGTCAGTATTGTCCAAGATACTGTCACTTGGCTCACCTGCTGTTTTCTGAACAGTCATTTCTGGAAGACCTTTAGTGCCATCTTGTACGTCCTTTGCTTCCTGGTCAGCTTCCATACTGCTAGAGATCGCTTCTTTTCCAACAGTATCTTCAACAGTTACTTCTTCAGTGCTCTTTTCCTCATTAAATGAATTGGAAGTAATACTTGAGTCATGTGTTTCTACCTTCTCTTCCAAAGAGTCATTAATACCAGAGATTGATTTACTTTCACCTTCCAATGGGATATTGCTCTCTCTTTGGTCCAAATGATCTTTTGTATTATTTTTTTCTTCTTTATTGCTACCAAGAACTCCATTTTCAGTCTCACAAGCTAAAGCAGTATCAGTATCTTTACCTTGCTCAGGAGTAACATTCTCTGGAGACAGTGTTAGAGGTTTGGGTTGCATGTCACTGACTATGTTGCCTGCCCTACTTTCAGGGCTTTTAGCTTCACTAGTTTCATCAGAAGGTGTTCTTCCTTCTTCAGAATTAACACATAAGTCCACTAGGCCATTAACTTCCCTCTTGTCCTCCATACAGTCTGCATTGCTTAAAGGGGAATTTAAATCAGAATCTCCATTCTCATGCTTTCCATTCAACAGTTTAACTTCAGTTGTCTTCAACAGCTCCTCTTTAGCCTTATAGACAGCTTCAAGTTGTTGTCGATCACTTACTCTCATTGTTTTTCGTGCTTTAAAGACTTTTTTCTGACGCTCATCTGTGCTATCCATCTTGACCCTTAAAAAAGTTCAGAAAGAATTGTAAAGATAACTGATTATCACCATATTAGCGTTCCTAAGAAAGACTGCAGCATTTGGCATGTTTTAAAGAAAACCAGTATCTACAGCAAACTGTATCTAACAACACACTTAAGTTTTATTTGTCCTCAGAAGACGTGAATACAAGTTTCTACAACCATGCAGCTGCTTGCTCACTCTCATCTCCACACCGCTGCTCCCCCCTCCCCCACCCCTATGTGTGATGGGGAAGAGAGAACTGGGAAAGGTAAAACCTATGGGTTGAGATAAAAACAGTTGAATAATTGAAATAAAGAAGTAAAATATCTTATCAACAACAATAATAATAGGAAAAAGAGATAGAGAAATAAAACTCAAGACAGACAAATGATACAGTTGCTCACCCCTCTCTGACAGATGCCCAGCCTGTCCTGGAACAGCAATCAACCACAATCAGCCCCTCCCAGCCAACTCCCCTCAGTTTATATACGGTGTATAATGTCCTCTCGTATGGAATACCCCTTTGGCTAGTTTGGGTCAGCTGTCCTGGCTGTGCTCCCTCCCGGTTTCTTGTGCTCCTCCTCAGTGGCAGAGCATGGGAAACTGCAAAGTCCTTGACTTAACAGTATGCACTACTTAGCAACAACTGAAACACCAGTGTGTTATCAACTTTATTCTCAGACTAAAGCCAAAACACAGCACTGCACCAGCTACTAAGGAAAAAATTAACTCTATCCCAGCTGAAACCAGGACAGTATGCTGCACACACATGCGTATGTGAAGATTACTCAGATCGCACTACAATACTACATAGTAATATTCTGACTACACATTTTAGACCAGCTGTCTATTACCGTAGTATCACAGCAAAACCAGGTAATGAGGTTTTCTAGGTAAAAATAGACTGTGCTAATGTAAGAGCCAGCAGCCCCACTTCTTGTATTAAAGTAAGAAATATTCTTGGTCCATCAGTTTACATTTATTTTCTCTTTCTAAAACTGTGTAATTTCATGAGATTCAAATAAATTTAATAACTTGGGCAAAATACAAGATTTTTTTATTAAGTAACTTTTAAGAAAATTACAATATATTGAATGAATTTTTGAACGTGTTAAGATACTTTTTTTCTTCTCTACTGAACTTGTGTTTTTATAGCACTTGAATTCAAGACCATTTGTGCTCATGAAACAGAGGTTTTGTAGCTCTTTTCCAAAAAATTTCCTTTTTCAAAGAAAACTGATGGTATTGACCTCCATATAATTCTACTAATTCCATCCACCCGTGCAAATATTAACAAAAAGAAGAACATTAATATAAAAAAAATTAAGGAAAAAAGTGTTTGAAAATTTACTTCATCAAATCAGTAAAATGAGTTAAATAATTTTGTTGAAATACAACAAAATCTCATTTGTTTCTATTAAATGAATTAACCAAACAAACCCACAGTGATTTTTAAACTCTACTCCTTACCATGTGGTTTTGTTTTAGATATGATAATATTGTTCAAAAGCAGAAAGCAGTTAAGGAACTTGGTATATCCTAAATGAAACTCATCAACCAAGATCTTGAATCAGCTGATGCTAACCAACGCAGCCCTGCTAAAACTACACCACCATCATATGTTACTCCCCTCTAAGAGATGGCTTTTCTCAAGTTTCTGAAAACTTTCATAAGTTCACTTGGGTAACAGTAGTTAAAAGATACTACAGTGTAGAAAAAGGAAAGAAAATAAATTAGGAGGTTGGTTTTGTTGTGTATTTTTTTTTTTCAGAAGCATTAGATAAGCAAACCGTTCTACCACTGACACAGGAGAATTATTACACAAAGGACACATTTTAAATATTTACTACAGCTGTTTTTGCATCTTCCCTCAATCCATTTCTATTCACAGAGCTTAGAAATTCATTAATAAACTGCATTTTGTCTTTTCAGGAGGGGGGTATGTATGTATATACATATATATACACACACACACAAGACTATTGCCAACACTAGCTCAAATCAGCAATGCTTTTTTACAACCAACTCGTCAAATTCACAGAACAGACATTCTGCAGCCTCAAAGTACTTAGACCCTCTTTGTAACCATACTTGCCTACAAGTTTCATTTAGGCAGCCATAAGACTGGCCTTTAGCCTTCTCTTCATCAGCTGACAGTTGCTGAGCTCCCTCAGCACCCCACTGCAGATCATGTGCTTTAGGTTCCTATCACTTCCTAGTTTACTTTGGATAGTTTGTTCATAAAGGAAATTATTTAACATTTATGCACTGCCCACCCACAATATTCTAAGATAAGACATGAATATATATTCTAAAGTACAGTAAGAATTTGATTATCAAGACCAACTCTAAACCACACAGTTACGACAGACTGTATTTTACAATTATAAGGCTTCTTATACTTAACACAGCCCTACAAAAATATGGGCAATAAAGAAAGCAATGCAATAAAAAAAAAAAAAAAAAAAAAAAAATTCCCGTATTCCCATTTCCTATTAACGTGAGATTCCCTTCCACTTTATCTCAGTTCTCTTCTGCACAACAATCTAGAATCCTCATATTTAAGTAACTGATGGTGCTTAAATGACTCTTTAATTCTCACCACAGGAACAGATGAACAAATCTTTACAAAGGGTTGCATCAGCTCTATTTACAGACTCTCAATAACACCATTTAGACATGCATTTCTGCCACTCTGAACTAGATTTTTTGAACACGATTGTCTATTACTGCATTGCCACTAGTGGGAGCAAAATGTAACACCTATAGAGAAACACTGATCTGAAACATCACTTCACTTGATTTTTGAAAATATTCTCATCACATAACCATTTCCAGTCAGATGAAAGATGTACTCCAGGTGAGCTCTTCACGTCTGTCCAAAGTTCTCTTCACGCTAAATACAGTATCTTCATATTTGTCCAGAAGAGAATTAAATTTCACACAGTAATTCTAGCCCTCAAGTTAGGAGAAGCGTACGAAAACCTCTAATAACGTACATGCAGGTTTTGAAAGCACATCCCTTCCTTTTTTCCCCCAAGAACTCAGGCATGTTTCTTTACATTACTATAAAAGCATACATCAGACTGTCATGTGACCAAGTACTGATCATCATACTCGCATCCCATGCATATAATCCCCTACAATCAATGTGCGATGCTGTTCCTGACATATATATTGCATGGGGGGGGGGGGGGAGAGAAACCAGTCTTTGCTAACCTTGAAAAACTTCAAAAGCTCCTAAGAGACGAGCAGCTACCAAGTCTTCTGTTAATGCAGTGCAAGGATACAAGGCCTCTGTATCGAAATTAAGACAGACAAGTAGTTTGCTCTCCTGGACTACAATGCTTTCTTTTACAAGCATTTCCCAGCATTTAAAGGTTCTTCTATTACAAAATTTCCCATCCTAATTTTCCTATGACCAAAAGTTACACTAAGAGATCAATAAAATGTTCAGACAACTTAAAATAATTCGTAAGTGCATGACCTGAGTAGTCATAAAAATACAACTTTTAAAAAATGCACATTTTCTGCTCTAGTTTCCTTAATCATCTAAGCAGTCTTTCATTCATATTTTTAACATAAAATACAGTAAATACAGAGTAAAAGGAATGGCATTTCTTTTTTAAATTTGCTAAGGGCAGTAGTTGCAAAAAAGCAAACATCAGAATACCTTCATAATGATGCATACTTTTTTCTTAAAAATATACTGAAAGACTAAGCTTGAATTTCAAATGTTTCAAAATTACATTTACTTAGTCCGTTAGGATACTATCTAAAAGGTAGTTAAAAAAACAAGCTCTAATATGGATTTACAGTAAACCTTTATAAGAAAAAAAGGCTTCTTGTAAAATTCCATTGGTATAATTGGTTATTTGAGTAACTTGTAAATATTTTCAGCTCAATTCCACATGATCTGTAACCAAAGAATATCCAATAACAGCTCCAAAGCATATAAGAATAGATGAGATTAAAACATGAATGCTAAACTGGTTAACAGCTAGGCATGTATCACTGGAGAGCAACCTTAAAAGTGTTTCCAGCCATACCCACAAGGGAGCACACTGCAGCCAAGTAACAGATCTCCTGTGAGAGCTGAGTAAAAGAAGAAACAACTAAATTGGTAACCAGTCCAGGCAAGTTTGGTCATACCAGTGAAAGATAATCAGCAGGCATCTGACAAATACTGCCTCCCAGTCTTCCAAAGCGGTAAGAAGGCTGCCCTTCAAAAAGCAACTACAGAGGTTACATGAATTCACTATTGCACAAATAAATAATTTAAAACTAGTAGTGTTCTAAATGAATGAACATTGGTAGTCTCTCTTTACACTTTGCCACACAAAGTTTAGCTATGCTGTCTATGCACTTCCCTCATCTGGTGCTTGGGTATTTTCAGTTTTTACCCAGTGTATGACTGAGTCACACAGAAGGAAATGAACGGCTGAAGCAGCAAACCAGTGGATGGGCATCTTTTATTTCAAAGAAGAGGATTTGTACAGAACAGCACAAAATGCCTCCTACATGTAGAGCTAAGTGTGTAAGCGTTAAATACTGTAAATAAGGTGGTATTGGGTTACTTTTTTTGTTTTATCTTTTTTAAAACACAATCATCAATTTTGAATCACCATCACACACGAACACATGAACATGAACACCACACATTGTGTATAGTTATTTAGATATCATTTATGAAAAGTCCCTGTTTCATTTTTAGCTTGAAAGTCATTTATACTCATCATGAGATACAAACACACCATTAGGCACTTCCCTCCATTTAATATTTGTAGATGTCATTCTCATGATGTGCACTACACAGCAAATCCAAAATGTGCCACTGCATCCAGGAATATGCAAAGCACTCCTGCCTCAGCCAGTTAAAAAGCCTTCCCTCTATTTCCTGATTTATTTTCTTTTTAAATTATTTTTAATTACCATTACTCTGTATAGAGATTGCAGCTGTAAAGCAACAAAGGAAGGTATTAGCTTAGCTGCTATGGATTAGCCTATAATCATGTGCTCATATGAGCAGCCCAGGAGCTGCTCAAAACATTAGCCAATCAGCAGGCAGCTGCCTGAATCCCGCCTAGTAACAGGCGGCAGCCAATTAGAAGGCCATGGAAACATGGAGGGGGGGGTGTCGGGAAAAATGCAATCTAAACAATGGTGCACAATGGGGTTTGCATAATATCATCGGTCTAGAACAGCACTGGCAAAGGGTTCCTGGAATGCACGGAGCGCTAGCCAAAAGCACCACAACCATACATTTGCCAAAGCACAAGAACTACATGGGGGAAGTTAAAGCCTTTGATCATGAAAATCAGTGTTCCAACATGCAAGTGTAGTGTAGCCAAACCAAGGAAAGCAAGGCAGCAAATGAGCAGGAGTATTCTGTTCTAGACTGAGAGTCCCAGGAAATTAAAGTAGTGAACCGAACCTACCTTACATATAAAGCAGTTTTCTGTTGAAATAAAGTGCCGGTAATTTGGTTTTCTATCACTAATGCAAGATACCACCAGCCTACTGAGAATCACATACAACTATGCCTCTATTTTAGAACGTATTAAAGAGATAAAGTCTCATAAGTGCAGACAGTATTTCTTCTAGCACATCACCACAGATGATTGGAGTTTCCCTTCCTTTTAGGCTAAAACAATGTTAGTGTTGGCTGAACAAAGTGAAAGAATGTGCCATTTTCAAAGAAAAAATTAACGTCACCATGAAAGCACTGCACGGTGGGGGAACAGGCTCCGGCCCCGCACCTGATTGGCTGGAATGAGCAGCACACGGCAGCCAATCAGACAACAGCTCCTTAAATTCTACCCAGCAACAAATCCCCAGGAGACCGCTGGCTAGAACGCAGACACAGGGCATAAACACGAACACTGGCAACACAAAACAGGCGAGCGGAGTTTGGGTTAAAACTAAAGATTTTCCAAAAAGCTGGTAAATCATGTAAGAAAACAGTAACGGTTTTCAGTCTGAGGCCTGGAGCTGCACAAAAGCACTAACCCAGAAGTGCAATGCACAGCCACAGTATGGATTTGGTGTTCAACCTGCAGAAGCATTTTTAGGCAATTCAGACTACTGAATTTCTGTGATGTTCAACTGAAGAAACTGCTGATATCCAACATGGGTTCAAGTACGGCAGCTTGTACGCTCTCTTTAAACACCATGCAGTGCCCATACTCTTCTGGTGACCCAAGAGAAGCACCAAAATCAGTGCTTTTCCGTGAGTGCAGTATGACTTCTGCCATGAAAGTAGAGGCCATTCTCCCCCACCTTTGCAAGCTGTCTTCTGAACAACCATTTTAATAAAACAGTAAGTCCACATGTGGACCTACACCTACGAAAAACACCCAAATGTACGGTTACAGGCTTGGTAAGCCTTGAGAAAATTCAGAGTACAATTTCAAATAGTTTGTATGGTCTTGCGTACTGTACTTCATCGACAACTTCATGTACAAACTTGAACTACGCTCTCATCTTTCACTTCGGCATCACAGCAAATTAAACAGTTATCCTGTGCCTTCTCTAGAATCAGAGTAATATACCACCTTTGATTTTAGCTCATGAACCTGTTTCTCATAGTAAATTAGTAATTTTAGAGTTCTTTTCTTAGGAAGCTGCCATGCCTTGTGGGATGAATAGATCCCCTGTGGTGAAAAAAAGACCATCATCAGGTCCATTTACACAACTAAGATCTTTCCGCTGCTGGTGGTTTTGCAGAATTGTCCTTAGATGATTCATCAGTTTATGCCTGGTAACTACTACACAGAAAGTAGATACTTTTGAAGATGGGAAACCAAAAAACAAGCAAGAGACAACTACTGAAATACACACTCATTAGCCCTACACAAACAACTAAAGAACCTTACAAACATCCTCTGTCCCTAAAGACACAAAGCTTCAGTTCATTCTCCAAGAATGAGTTTTGCCTTTTTCTGTAAACTAAATTTTAACAGCTATTTAGGTCATAAAAGCAGTGAAACTGCTTGAGTAGAACTCAGCCAGAACAATAGTGGTAGATGCTGTTTCCTTACTTCCCACAAATAGAGATTTCAACTTTCATCAACAACTCAAAATACAAGCTTTCAGTTCAGCTGCAAGAGCCCCAAACACTAAACAAGTACTGCTATTTGAAATATCTGTAAAAAGCTGAATTTTGCTGTTAACAAATTGATTTTTTTAGCACAAGCTAAAGCACTAAGCACGTTTGTTTCTGATATATAGAAAAAAAAAAAAAGAAATTTTATGTAAAGTTGAATTTGAACATTTTAAGATACATTTGTGGAATAGTTTTATTATACATGGTCTAAACGCTATACTGCAGTTCCATCTTTGGCACAAATTAACCGTTACCATTATCCTTAAATATGAGGCGGTGCCAATAATTTCACTGAAGTGGACACTAACTGCCACAACATCTATAATTAAAAACTTGTCCAACTTCTAACATTCCAAACTTAAAACCTGAATAACCTGAACCAACTGTTCACGTACATGCAGACCAAAAAAAAAAAAAAGCAACTCTGGGAAAAAAAAAATTCTTAAAAAAGGCAAGATATTCTGTTCATGCTTAGGCTTTTCCATGCATTAGAAAATACAGTAATTTTTCCTTTTACAGATAAAATTTCAAGTGAAAATTCAACAGGCCACATCTGTAAGAAGTTATCACTAATGTAAAGATACCTTCACAAGTCTTCTGTTAGATAAAATGCAGAATATATCACTGATATATTTACCTTTAATATTCTGTATTTTCTAAACTAATTCACATATATTACAAATGCAACTAACCATAGTGATGCAACTTTAGCCTTCAGACACAGCTTGGTGGCAAGAGACTTAGGAGGCGTCTGATGGTAACAGTGATCGCCTGAGGTCACTTCTTCAATACCAGAAGAAACAGAAATGAAAACTTGCAACAAACAAGGTGATGCCGGATTAAAAAGTTATGAAGTGTTTGTCATGCACACAAGTGCCTTTTAGAAGGTTGCTGAGTTGTTTTTTTGTTGTTTTTTTTCTTCTCCAAAGATCACATTTTCTCAGTAATAAAAAAGCAACAATTTAAAATGGAACTAAAATAGCAGTTGATTAGTTGGCTGTGGGTACCTGCTGTTACAAAGTACTGTAAGTATTTCCTCTGAGAAGAGAACCTTTCTCAGGAGCAGCAGTGTCTCTGCTGCCTTGCGTGCTTGTTCCTTGCAGATACCTGTACCTTTCACGCATAGAATTCAGTCACTGCTGCACGCCCACGATGCACATCACCTCGGGTTGAAGAAGGCAGGTCTTCAGTACGTGAAGGAATCAGCTATTTCATAATTTCATCTAACCGAAGCCTGGTAGTGACTTCAAATATCTTTAGATTTTGGGGGAATGAAGCCGAAGAGTTGAATTTTCTTTCTGTGAATCCCGGGAGCCGCAGAAGGGAGCCCTTGCCGCCATCTTGCCCCCTCACCAGCGCCTGGGTCGGCAGAGACGAACCTCATGGCACGGCGGGAAATTAGGCGCTCGGGATTGGCTGCGGGAGAACCCCATTCCACAAAGCCGCCCAGCAACCGCCGAGGCGGGCCGTGATGGAGCTCCTCCCACGGTGATGCGAGCACCAATGAGGCACGGCACTAGTGTCCTCCGCCTCCCACGGCAGGCGGGAAGGGCCTCATAAGAGCCACTCCAAAACACGAGGAATGAAGGGACAGTCAGTCGTCATGTTCTGTGCCAACAGCAGAAGTGTCAGGTGGGGGTGTGGCACGCTAAGTACGGTTTGTGTATGTTTTGCTACTGTTTTTTTCTTTCATAGAAAAAAATAATTTCTTAATTCTCCTTTCAAAACAGAGTATGATAATCTGCACGTCTTTCTTTCCTTTATTTCTAAGCAAGCAAGAACAGAAACCATCCTTCTTACTCTGTTTAATATCCCATTTAGTTTGGTGATATGAAAACTGAGTCATCCACAACATCTGCAACAGATGTCATCGAATCCTCATTAAATGTGGACTCTATACCTGAAGTTACAGGCTTCTCTTTGGCTCTCAAGTTATCCGTTGGTAAGTCACATCTCACTAGAGATGCACCCATACGATTTGTGAAGTCAAACTAAAACCAGTGTGGTATTTGGAAAGGTGAACAGGATGAACCAAGAAAAGAAACTCTTTAGAGTGAAAATTAATTTACAAAACGGGTAGGTAAAGCACACAATTTAAAAATAATAAATACATGTTTATTACAAGTAACTTAAGCAGTGATCTGCATGTACAGCATTTACCATTTTCAACCTACAAAACTATCACCTATGCAACTTTGATTTGCATTACCTACTGAACTGATGGCATAAACCATTCTGACTGCTGCAGAAGCGAGATATTTCCACACCTTCCTATATAAATCTGCCCCCTAGTTACTATTTCAAGGAACTGGTTAAAGGCAGGTAAAGTAAAGCCAATTTAGTGAGATGGATGAGTGCAGCCCCCAATGCATATGGAACACTTACAGTTGCCTAATTCAGATCTTCAGCAACCTGAAAAGCACCCTCTGAAACGTAAGGTATACATAAGCACTTCTGGTATGTGAAAATTTATTGTTGCAATTAAATAAGGAGAGAAGGAAAGAGAAGTGTGACCATGGACAACAACTGATAGCTTTCGAATGACACAAAAGGATCACAAAACCTAACCAGAAATCCCAAATAGAAGATTAAAGTGAAGGAAAACAAAAATCTGAATGTAAGAAGTCTTCAAAATATCAGGAAAAAAAAGCAAGCAAAACCAAAACCCACAAAAAGTTTCTTCTAAAAGCTACAATGTACTGAAACATTAGTACCAGTACCTTAGAGTCACAGAATCATAGGCAGCCCTGCAGCGAAGGACTTGCGGGTGTTGGTCGATGAGAAAATGAACATGAGCCGGCTGCAGCGTGCGCTCGCAGCCCAGAAAGCCAACCGTATCCTGGGCTGCATCAAAAGGAGCATGACCAGCAGGTCGAGGGAGGTGATCCTGCCCCTCTACTCTGCTCTTCTGAGACCTCACTTGGAGTATTGTGTGCAGTTCTGGTGTCCTCAACATAAAAAGGACATGGAACTGTTGGAACAAGTGCAGAGGAGGGCCACGAGGATGATCAGGGGACTGGAGCACCTCCCGTATGAAGATAAGATGAGAAAGTTGGGACTGTTCAGCCTGGAGAAGAGAAGGCTGCGTGGAGACCTCATAGCAGCCTTCCAGTATCTGAAGGGGGCTATAGGGATGCTGGGAAGGGACTCTTCATTAGGGACTGTAGTGATAGGACAAGGGGTAACGGGTTCAAACTTAAACAGGGGAAGTTTAGATTGGATATGAGGAAGAAATTCTTTACTGTGAGGGTGGTGAGGCACTGGAATAGGTTGCCCAGGGAAGTTGTGAATGCTCCATCGCTGGCGGTATTCAAGGCCAGGTTGGACAGAGCCTTGGGTGGCATGGTTTAGTGGGAGGTGTCCCTGCCCATGGCAGAGGGGTTGGAACTAAATGGTCTTAAGGTCCTTTCCAACCAAACTAGGATTCTAAGGTACATTCTATTAGAACTATCAGTTACAAGCCGCTCCTTAAGGAAAGGTAGCTTACTCCACAGTCATTAGTTAGCTACCTGTGAGAAATTTTACTAGCAACTGCGCTCCCCTGCTTACAAGTTATTCATTAATCAGAGGCTAAGTATTTTCCAAAAGAAACTAGTGTTGGGGAAGGATGTGAAATGAAAAACAAACGTAGCAACCTAACATTCCATCCATTACAAGATAGGAGAGAAAAAAATAATTGAGTTTCCAGTGCTGGTAACCCACTGTATTAATATGCTAAGACCCCTAGATAATGCAGGTGATGCATGTTTTCACAGTAATGATAAGCAGTTACTTCCTAATAAATTTATATGGCAGTCAGTTTCTTACCATGCCAAGCAAACAATCAAGTAAGATTTATTTACCCTAACAAAAGTGTACAGTGGCAGATTAAATTCTCTTGGGTCAATGGCAGACAATTATTTTCCTTGATTTACTGCTAAG
Source organism: Amazona ochrocephala (assembly GCA_039720435.1). NCBI lineage: Eukaryota > Metazoa > Chordata > Aves > Psittaciformes > Psittacidae > Amazona > Amazona ochrocephala. The sequence continues at coordinate 83,187,645 of CM077880.1, forward strand.
CAAAGATTTGTCCCATGTTGCAAACTACTAAAGGCTTGTTTTAAGAAAAATTACCTGAGGTATTACCGAAACTGCATTTATTTCATAATCAAACATGTAAGCAACTATATAGCATAGATGGTTCTTCTACTTAAGCATGGTCAGAACAGGCTGCAGACACAGACTGCCAGATGTAAATTAATTCTTTGCTGAACTCACCAAGGAACAGGAAGCAGACAGGGGATAAACACAAGATGGCTTCTTTATGTAGTTCTAATCATGGAAATAAATGTTAAGAACAATAGAACTAGTTTTGAAAGAGGTTTTGTTGACAAAAAGTAAAATAGTATTGAAAAACTCTTGCTGTATTCTTCCTTTCTAGAACCTTCCATGTATTCCCCCTTTTCTCATTGTACTTGCTGCATAGTCAGTGGACTTGCAATCTTGCTATAGTATATTTGCACAAGTTGTTCTGAGACCAAATGCAACACCTTAGATTCAACTGTTACAGTATAAAATACTCTTTTCTCATTAGTATCTTCTTGCTACACTTTTAAAATTCAATGTAAATAGGAATAAATTTTGAAATAATGTCACACAAATTCTAAGTGGCACAGTTGTATTTATCTGTATTAGCAACAAAGCCCAATACACTCTAGTAATTTCTGAGGTGCTGATTTCCATGTAGTGCTAACACGCTCATGTCAACTCATGTTATATAAAAAAAAAATTAAAAAATATTAAAGTTTATTCCTCCTATCTATGTTTTTGAATGGACATTAGTAACGGAATTGCACCCACTCCACATAAAACATGCTGATACTGGATTACACAGTTGTCATGGTTTAAGCCTAGCCGTAATTCAGAACCATGCAGCCGCTACCTCACTATCCTCCTTTCCTCCCCCCCCACTCCTAGAGGGATGGGGAGGAGAATCGAAAGAATGTAACTCCCACGGGTTGAGATAAGAACAGTCCAGTAACTAAGGTATAACACAAACCACTGCTGCTACCACCAATAAGAATAATGATAAGGGAAATAACAAGGAAAGAGAAGACAACCGCTCACCACCCGCTGACTGATACCCAGCCTGACCCAGCAGTGATCTAACCCTTCCAGGTAATTGCCCCCAGTTTATATACTGGGCATGATGTGCTGTGGCATGGAATACCTCTTTGGTGAGTTTGGGTCAGGTGTCCTGTCTCTGCTTCTTCCCGGCTTCCCCTTCTCCCTGGCAGAACATGAGGCTCAGAAAGTCCTTGGTCAGACTAAACATTACTGAGCAGCAACAGAAAGCATCGGTGTTATTAGCGCTATTCCCAGGCTGAATGTCAAAAACACAGCACTGCACCAGCTACTAAGAAGGAGAAAAATGACTGCTACTGCTGAACTCAGGACCACAGTACACAGTCATGTTTGCATATGAAGGATGAAATAAGGTGTGAACATGATACAAGCACTGATAAGGTTGCATGTGAATTCAGATAAACCTTTTTGTTTAACCCAGCAAATACCAAACAACCAAGCCAGTAAACGACGTCTCAGCCAGATCAGCTGGCTGATGTTACTAATTGCGCAGCTGCTTTTAACACTTAAGCCAGCAGAAGACAGAGGACAGAAGAGGGAACAAGAGAACAGTTTGACTAGTGCATTGCATAGCAGTCTTTCAATACCAGCTTACAATACCTGTAGAACTACAGCACTGAGTTACATCAGGGAAGCTTACCCTCCAGATACATATTTAGTAGGATCAGTGCTTTGTAGAACTCAACTCCTTGAACTGGCTGACAAAACAATTAGAGGAACATCAGGGCTCCACCACCCTGCAGTACAATCACGCAATAGAAGAGCCTTGGGTTTTTGTTGGGTCAATGTAGTATGAGTCAGTGACTTGCTGTAATAAACAGGCAGACCTTTCAGAGGTTGACAAAGCACTACAGGTATCCCATAAAGTCAGCATCATCTGGTTATTCAGACTTTTTTAGGGACAGGGCAAGGAGGCTGTTCCCACAAATATATTTGTTATCTTCAAGTGAAGATCTTCCTAATTATTTTTAAATGCTTATAACTACTACTCTGACATAAAACAGCTAGGTGCAAGAGTAGTAATTACATAGTACATATGTAGTTATTTCTTGAAAGCTTTAGAAATACTGTAAAGTAGCACAATAAACATCTTATTTAACTCCTGCGTTTGGACTGTACTAAATTATACAGTGGTGGAAGGACCATGAGGCACAGCGGTTTTTGGACAGAGTACTAAGAAGAAAAGGAGACAAAATTTGCCTCTGCTCTACGGATAGTACCAAACTCCTAATGCAGTCTTTCATTTACATATTTCCAGACTTATGCACTCAATTACAGATAAAATAAGTTGATTGGTCTCAGCATTACGAATTCAATACCACGAGTATTAGTACAGAAAATATGAAAAGCCATAGTATCCCATCCTTTAAAAACATTTCAGCAAACATCCTGCAGTATGTGCTAACATTTTATTCTCTTTCAAGAAAAAAAAAAATTATTTGTGGGAGTTCATATAAATATAGAATCACAGACTGGTTTGGATTGGAAGTGACCTTGAAGTTCATCTGGTTCCAAGCCCCCTACCATAAGCAGGGATACCTTCCACTAGACCAGGTTGTTCATACTAAGCTTTTTGCCAACTAACGTGATGGTAATCAAGTATGTTTTGTAATAACATTACTTTATTAGTTTAAATTGGATGACAAACTCAATTCCATAACATTCTCAAGTTTTCCTGGTCGTATGAAGCCAGGGTTACATACATTTGAGCTGTAGAAATTTTCTGCAGAAATTCTGTACTCACTCATCTATTTGGATTGTCTATTAACTTAGTGACTTGGTATCTATTTTAAACATACCAGGAAAATGAATTCAGGAAGAGTCTATTTATAACCCACAGCTGGTTTGGATGGGTCTACTTAATATTCAGGCATCCCAATCAAACACAAAGTGTCACCATCACAAAGATGAGTACAGCATCAACTAAAAAGTTCAGACTACAGAGAAAAACCCATGTCTAGTGTGCCAGTGTATCCTCAGGGGAATATATCTATTGAAGCTTGAAACTGAGATGATGGGGGGGGGGGGGGGGCGGCACAAAATTATAAAATGAGATATATAAACCTTTAGAATCAATTTTAAGTAATGTTAAGTTTGATGGCTTTGTAACAGTAGTAATGGAAAATTACTGAGGTGCGTGATTCACAGAAAAAAAAAAAAAAGAGTACAGCTAGAGAACATACTGAGAATTCTTGTAGAAGATAAACCGTTGTAGTTTTAGGCCTTTATGACCTTAGTACAAAACAGGCTAGAAGAACAGGACGTAAGGATAAGGAGTATCTGGAATGGCAGGGGTCCAGGATGGGCTGCAGTGAAACTAACTGATAAGTAGAAGGACAGGATGATTGTTATGTCTATGGTGTAAATGAACCAATTAAGCTGGTATAAGCATCTACTGCACATGTTTAGAAGGCTGCCAGAAGTGATGAAGACTGTTGGAAGAAGTAAACGACCCTCAGAGACCACCACCACATTTTTGTAGGCATGCGGGGAACTTTCTGGAAAATGATGTAATCCATACGTAGCCTCATGAATATGTATGTATGCCCAGCGGCTATATAAGGAGGGCTTGTGCAACAATACAGGGACACATGTTAGGAGGAGCTATCCCCCGTGTCTCCCGGCACCGCAATAAAGAGTACCTGCTTGTCAACTTAAAACTTCATGGGCAAGTTTGTTCCTGGATTTTTCTCTGAATCAAAATGGCTTAGCCTAAAGCTATCTAATTACATCTTACATAAACATGATTTGCAAAATTCGTGTGCCTGCATATGATAATCAAAGAGAAGAGTCATTTGTGACAAGGACCAAGAGGGAGAAGTAACTCCTTAAGGTGTTGCAGATTATCCCAAAAGAAAATTTCTGATCTTTAGGAGAGGCTGACAGCATTAAAGCATTTTCTCCCAAACTATTTTGCTGCAAAGACAGAAAAAGCCAGACTGATGTCCCTAGCCCTATTCTTTTCTGAGAGAAAACAAACAAACTAATAAACAACTTGAGAAACCATATTAGGAAAAAAATGGACAGAATAACCCTCACCTAACATTAGTTCTGCTTGGCATATACAAGCAGTTGGATTTTTTTACTCATCTAAACCTCTTCACTAAGTATTACAAGTAATTTATAAGTAATCATGTGTGGTTTTCAACTACATAGTACAGTATGACTTCACAATAAAAACAAACACTAAATGTGCCTTCCTGTGCACCTTATCAGTATTTAGTATCTAGGGATTAAAATCACTTCTAGAGTTTATTACTTCCAAGATAATTTGAAAATATACAGAAGAAGCTAACCTAAGCAAGCTACAATGTAGCTGTACTAAGTTGCCAAAAGTCACCTATAAATACAGTCATTAAAATTTGATGCAGCTTTCCTGCCTCAGGAAAACTAGTATCCAATGTCCAATCTGAACATCTGGGGACACATACTTCAAACAATAAAACATAAAAGTAGGTAAGTTTTGAGCACAGCATTCCAAAGATCCCTACTGGGAAGCAGTTTGGATTAGATGACTCCCTCCTTTTGCTGGTTGCCTGCAATCACACCTGTCTTCAACCCAGATATCAAATATTGATCTTAAACAAGGCATGCAGGAATTCTGTCATATTTGTAATACTGAAATAATTTTCAATAAATATTCTATGTATGATCAGTGATCTCAACCGACTGCTTTCACTCCTTGAATCCATAAGGAAGGATTTCAAACACTTAAGTACCAAATCCAAAATCAGGTACAGACAAAAAATTATGCATTAATTAAAAAGCAATTAAAAATTGCTGTGAAACAGATGAAAATAAATCCTAATGTATACAAAAGCTGGTAAAATTTTCCTCCCACGATTTTAGACAAAGCTGGTTTACCCCATTTATCTCTTTTGTCCTCACATACACTTCATTGAGAATATCAAATATTTCCTAGACTTGAGACTACTAGAGAAAGAAAAATACATCATTCATGCAGGGGAAGTGGAAACATGGTACATAGGAGGGAGGGACAGAAAAAGAGACAGACCAGAGACAGGAATCTTGATTCTAACTGCATTGTGAAAAAAAAAAATAGTTATGACTAGAGTGAGAGTCAAATTTACTTTTATTATGCTTAGTATCTTATGAGTCCTTTGCTGTCAAAGGCCTGGGTTTTTCCTCTACTGACTCTATGTATCTTGCATTTACTTTACAAAGCAAAATGCTAAACCAAACAAAACCACCACCAGAAAAAAAGAACCACAAACAAATCCAACCCAGTTCCCCCCCATTTGCAACTCTCAAGTCCCTCCTACCTTCATTTCCTTTATGCCTTGTGTTGATTAAAAAGAATAGTAAACAACCAGTAAATGGTTACTTTCCAAACTGACTCAGCTTGAAAAATCAGCTCTTACACTGGATTAGATTCTTCTAAAGAAAACTAACGTTATCTGAAGAAGTGACATCTACTCCTTTTGCCCACATTTACATTTGTAGCCTACTACCACAACCACTTAAACCTGTATTTTAAACCTGTCCAGTACTCTGAGGTGCTCTGACAAATATAATGAAACCAGGAAGATATTTTATTTGACACAGTCATGCAAAAGGAGGACCAAGCAAAGACTGCATTTGTCAACAGTCCTGTGCCATTTCTTGATCTGTAAACACCTTATAGCTGCATATAATAGAAGCATAAAATGAACAAATGCTTTCAGAATATTTTACCAAGGTGTGAGTGGTAGTGTTGTAAACTGATGCCCCGAGCATTTAAGCTTCTTACCACCTAGTTCCTAGGCTACTGAAGGTTCCTAGTTGTTCTACATAACAATTGATAACATTAACAAATTACTTAGGTTTGCTTTTATTATAGACTCTTCCAGAAAGGTCAAGCTGATTACCCACCACTGAAAACAAAAGCACCCAGCAGATACATGTGTAAATACAGAAAGATCAGCAGTGTGATCATTACTACCTTTTCAAGCACATTTCTCAGTGAGTGAAACCTGTAGCAGAAATAACCTAAAGAACTTACCTCTATTTTTAACATGATATGCACAGATAGCTAAACCAGATCTTCTGTTCTTCAAACAGAATTTGTTTAGCAGAGCTGAAATACAACTGAAGCAACCTGTGCAAGTGTCACCACTTTTCACTACTGGACAGCATCCTCTCAGGACAGGTCAGTACTAACCAGTTTTAAAGAGCAGCAGTATAAAGATAAGTGTAGTAATTCCATAAGATGCAATGTAAGCATTTACACTTCCATTTTCTGGTACCATCCAGAACAAAGAGGCAAAATGAAAAAAGCTCTTTCTGTTGATACCATTGCAAGCTACTTTAAAAAAGTGGTTATGTGCAAGAAAAAACAATAAGCAGGCAGGAAAAAAACCACCCAAAACCCCACAAAACAAAAACCAAAACCAAACACACAAAAAATCAGGAAGTCTGTTCCATATATCTTTACATTTAAAACAACAAACCTATGAAAATAGGACACTGACAATTCTATATAACTTCTTGTGAATACAGGCTTTGGAACTCTCTCCCAGAAGAGAGAAGAAAGCACATCCTCTGGCTTCTCCAAGGTTACCTCCTCTGTAGCCACCTTCCTTCCAGGACACAAATATGGCATCTTGTCAGATACACAAAAAATTGATATAACTGAAGTAAAACTCTGCCTCTGAAATATGATTTCTGATCTATATAACACAGACTTCTATCAGACCTGAGAGATTAATTCCAAGTACCTGACTTCCACTTCCTTGGTCAACCAATATGATTAGAGCTCCATTTTGCACTTTCCTCTTGAATTCATTTTTTTGACTGTTTACTGTTCTGACATGGTGAGATAAACCATTAATTCAGTAAATGCTGCTGATAAAAATACAGAGAAATATACTTGAAGACAATGCAAGGAATACCAAGCTTAACAGGATCTTACAAATTCTTCAAGCTGCATGATACATGTCAGATGCAAACAGATAAAGACAGTGGGTTTAATATCTAAGGGCAAAGCAGAAGTAATGAAAACAGAGGATACATGTCAATTTTGTTTTTATTTAGGAACACCTATGTAACAATGTACACAAGCAGCATGTCAAATAAACATGACGTATGTCTTTGTTTTATGGGCAAGGCACACTGCAAGGCTTGAAGCTCACATTCTAGAAGGAGGTGGTAATTCTCAGAATTTTCAGACACAGAGACTAAGACTTCAAAGTCCCTGACAAAAACATAGCACTTCTTTGGTGGTGGGGTTTTGTGTTTGTTTTTTTTTTTTTTTGGTGTTGCTTTTTACTTCAAAGAATTCAACTGAAAACATCAGGATAAACTTGAAGTGCAACACAATGCAATGCATTTTGGATTCATTTCCTCACACCTACGAAAATTGTTAAAAGGAGCACTGTTAAAATTTCCACAAGTTCAGACTGTGCTGTCACGGGTTTTAACCTTCACATCCCATTTACTCATCTTTGTCTTCCGCCTACAAAACTTCATTTCAGAAAAATATTAAAAGAGTTCACACATTACATGCTTCAAAATATGTTTGCACTAGAAAATCTTTAAGTGAAGGTGAGAAGAAATGAAGCTGTTGCCAGTGGGGTTTGTAGAGCTTTTCTAAGAATACACACTACAGTTGCTTAAACGTACAGCAGGGAGCATTGCAAAGGTCACAGAGGATATTAGGGGTGATGCAAAAGAAAAAAAATCCAACACAACATTACATGAAATTTATCGTCAGATATAATGAAATACTTTTTCCTCCCCATTTTGCTACTATAGGCTATGGTACAACTAATCCAGTATAATCCTGTCTCAAATTCTGAAGACAAGCCAAGGAACAGAAATAGAAGACCTTATTGTTAATATAATAAAAAAATACCAAAATAATGGCTAGAAAGTGTTGTTTACCACTAAGAAAATGTCAATTTGCAAAGTCAGTTTTATTGGCAGGTTGTTGCTTCCCATCCCTCACAATGGTAGGTTGAAGATTTACCAGAATGAGGAAGAAATAATAATTGAATTTCATGACCTTCTTTAGACATCTTTCTTCAGACAGACTCACTGTTCATCTGCGGCCACCAGAGACCACCACAGTTGCTATGCAACATCTTTTAATTTCATCTCATTTTGACATTTGACATTTGGGAATATTCATTGGAACCTAATGCTCTTTTAACAACCCTATCTCACTCCTTTTCCAAAGATCTAAAATGCACTGATTGTATAACGTCAGATACCAAACGAAAAAGTGAGCTATTCTCAACTGTTTTATGAAATGCGATCAAGTAGACTTTTCAGAGACCAGTGAGTGCTTTTTCTTTACATAGAGGAAAGTGCCTATACAATTCTGGTTTTACGATCCTCCCCCATAAAGACTTTTTCTTCCAACTGTGCACATTAAGCCATCAAAAAAATCTATCCTGTCAGACCACATCAACAAAATAGACACTGAGAATGATCTGACAAGTTTGTGTACAGAAACTGCACGACCAATTTTACGTCTATTATGACCTTTTTCCTGGGATTCTGGATTGTAGGCACACATGAACTGCAGTCTTCAAGGAAAGAGATGTTTAAGAGACATTTCTAGATAACCCTCTGAAAATACCAGTCTGAGAATACTATATTGCTTCAAAAACCAGACATAATGGCTCTCTGAAAGAATAAGGACTTAGTTCTTCCCCTTCTATGAGTATATAAAACCCAGTGCTGTTACATTCTCAGTTCTTGAACTCTCTCATGGAAAGGTAGTGTCGCCCCCAGACCAATTCCATGGCCTTATTTCCCAAAAATATTCTTAAGCATCTCCAGAGAAAAAGAAATTCCATTATTCTAAAAGGTGATATAGCTAGACTGCCCATCTCCAGCTGGTAGTATAATTCCCAAATGCCTTGAGAAGGGCAAAGGATGGATGATGTGTTGCATGCATTATTTTTTCTCTCCACCCATCTGACGAGAGGTTTTGATGGGATGTCTGAAGCTATTCTAACACTGTCTCTGGCCAAGATACAATCCACTCTAAAAGATTTTTGCATGATGGTACTTTTTCAGAGGACTTCTGAATTCTGGCATATTGCTTCATCAAGCTGCACAAGTCCAACAAATCTTAAGTATACTTTTGGCAATCTTTTTACTAAAAAGCTTTCCGATAGTCATTTTTTCTTGCAAATTCATACTGACACAAGCCCCTTTGAAGACTGGATTTCTGTGATCAGTAAACCATAAAGGTCATAGAAATAATTTAAAGAAATTCAGTTAGTTAAAAGGGTGATACCACTTGGATTAACGTTCCAATCACCAGTCTCTATGAACAAGATAAACACAAGCTACTTAGCAGCTACAGTAGCTTCTGTGTTGCAGGGTGACCAAACATCAACTGTAGCAAAACCCTAATACAAGTGATCTGAAATACTTTCTGTGAATTACAGCTTCTTGTTAATATTACAAAGGAATGTGGACTTCTGAACATAAGAAAATGAAATCAAAATACGTAGTGCGAAGGTATTTCTTATGCATGACAAGAAAAAGCCCATTTTTGTGGTTTCTCAATTTCTTAGAGAATGGTCCTAGAAGAAGAAAGTAGAAAAAAAATTATTTGTAAAATGTCCTCTTGACAGTCTTGTTGAACACAGCAGGCTGCACGCCTTCTCAGGCCAGGTTTCAAAGGACAAAAATACAAACTAAAAGAGAAGACAGAGAGACATTCGACTCGATAAATGAAAGCCTTTGCCTTTTAGAAAAAGAAGCTACAGACCTCTGAGATCAACTTACACTTCCAAAAGTATTTCTTCTGTCTTAAGAGGCTCTTCACTAATGACCTTGATGAGGCTTGAGATTATGCAGGATGCACAAGGCATTCCTGGCTTTAAACTTCACATCTAGGATGATTTTTTTTCTTTCCCCTGTGGAATTGTTTTTAAAGATAGCTATGATGAGCCCCGGTTTGCAGACACTCAACATCATCAACTGTGCATGTGTCCTGGTTTCATCTGGGATAAGTGTTAACCACGACAGCATGGTAGCTGACAGTGAACTTGTGGACAGAAGTCAGCCAGGAACATTTTCTTGGTGCCAACTGGTAAGATCATAGATACTAGCCTAGTGAACCAGAAAAATAAATATATGATCATCTTATGACCCATGCCTCTTCCTGCTCAGAAAGAGTGGGTCTAGAGCCACCTTCAATGCCAGTGTTGCATTCTTAAATGGAAAGGATGGAAGTAAAATCAAAACATACTCCTTACAGTAATGAGGTGATTGTTTTGCTTGCTACTGCAACTCTTTAAAAGTAAGAAAACAAAACATTACAAATTCAAGAAACATTGATAGTCTGTGTAAAACATCATACTAGCATTCACTGTAGTATACAATACCAAAAAAAGGAGCTGCAAGTTTAGTTGAACCAACAGAGTATCTGACAGGGATTTTGCCCAAACAGTTGACAAGTGTTTCTGAGCCTGCACCCAAAAAATAATGGCGAGTGAGACTGCCAGCACTTTCAGTAGCAGTTAATATGTGGTCTGTAAAAGACTTCTCCAAACTGCTGTCTGAAGAGCTCAAAATAGCTTTACAAAAACATCCTTAATTTTACCATTGTGCTAGAGCAAGAAGCAGTTGTGAAGCAACAGTCCAGGAGCACCATCACAGCAAACACAAAAGTACATGAAGAATTCATATGGCTATTTTGGACTTCTTGCCTTCCTAAACTCCGTGTGAAGTTATACGGAGAAAAGTGCATCTGCACACAGTCTCTCAGACAGAATGATCACCTACAATAAACTTAATTTTCCTTGTTGTGAAAGCTTCCCAAATGCCACCCAGAGTTAGATGCCATCAAAGATCTTGAATGAAGAGTGTAATTACAATACCTAGCAGTCTTTAATTTTTGCCCGGAGGAAGCCTTCATCCTAAAGATTTTTTTTTTTCCTAAGAAAAATAATACTGAGTAAGGACTCTGCTCAGATAGGATGAGTAGCAGGATTTTCCTCTTCTGTATGGATTTCCTTATCAAAGTCATTTTCTTGGTGGTTTTTGTATTATATAGTTTGATAGGGACAACACACCATCTCCCACCAAATATCTTTCTGTACCACATCAGAACTGGAGGTAGACCCACACTTTCTGGTGGACAGTATTAGGATATTCTCTACAAAATGCTAGTAATAGAAAGAAACAGATACTGCTTAGCATGTTTTAGCAAAATCCTCACGTGACATTCACAGAAAACTGCTTTGTTGCCTATTTTTCTCATTTGGAATTCAGTTAGTTTTCTCACTTTCCATAATGGAGTAGTTGAAAACAGGGAAAATTCTTTTTGTATCCTTTTTGCTGGGGCTGCATATTTTTTGCTTTAGAGCAAGATCCAAATTTAGTTCTTCCTGATTCTTATCATGTAGAGCAGAATTTGAGACAGGAGTGCTCTGATGGCAGGACGCTGGGTTTGTTATTTCAAGCAGCCTTTTTACCCTGAAGGATAGTGCAAACCAAGCTTGAAATACTGACTTACAATCATAGAATCATAGAATAGTTTGGGTTGGAAAGGACCTTAAGATCATCTAGTTCCAACCCCACTGCCGTGGGCAGGGACACCTCACACTAAACCATGTCACCCAAGGCTCTGTCCAACCTGGGGTTTAACACCACCAGCAATGGAGCATTCACAACTTCCCTGGGCAACCTATTCCAGTGCCTCACCACCCTCACAGTAAAGAACTTCTTCCTTATATCCAATCTAAACTTCTCCTGTTCAACTTTCAACCTGTTACCCCTTGTCCCTAAGGAAGAGTCCCTCCCCAGCATCCTTACAGGCCCCTTCAGATACTGGAACACTGCTATGAAGTCTCCATGCAGTCTTCTCTTCTCCGGGCTGAACAGCCCCAACTTTCTCAGCCTGTCTTCATATGGGAGGTGATCGAGCCCCTGACCATCTTCGTGGCCCTCCTCTGCACTTGTTCCAACAGCTCCTTTTCCTTTTTATGTTGAGGACACCAGAACTCCACACAATACTCCAAGTGAGGCCTCAGGAGAGCAGAGTAGAGGGGCAGGATCACCTCCCTCGACCTGCTGGTCACACTGCTCTTGATGCAGCCCAGGATACGGTTGGCTTTCTGGGCTGCAAGCGCACACTGAAGCCAGCTCACGTGAAGTTCCTCATTCACCAACACCCCTAAGTCCTTCTCTGCAGGGCTGCTCTGAATCTCTTCTCTACTCTACCTACAGCTCTGCCTGGGATTGCTCCAACCCAGGTTTAGGACCTTGCACTTGGCATGGTTAAACTCCATAATGTTGGCATAAGCCCACCTCACAGGTTTGTCAAGGTTCCTGTGGATGGCATTCCTTCCCTCCAGCATATCAACCAAACCACACAGCTTGGTGTCATCGGCAAACTTGCTGAGGGCGCACTCAATCCCACTGTCCATGTCTCCAACAAAGATGCTGAACAAGACCTGTCCCAACACCAATCCCTGAGGGACACCACTCATTACTGGTCTCCAGCTGGACATAGAGCCATTGACCACAACTCTTTGAGTGTGGCCATTCAGACAGTTCTTTATCGATCAAGTGGTCCATCTATCAAATGGATGTCTCTCCAATTCAGAGAGAAGGATGTTGTGTGGAACAGTGTTGAACGCTTTGCACAAGTCCAGGTAGATGACATCAGCTGCTCTTCCCCTGTCCATCAGTTCCATAGCCCCATCATAGAAGGCCACCAAATTGGTCAGACATGATTTCCCCTTAGTGAAGCCATGCTGGCTGTCACCAACCGCCTTGTTGTTTTTCATGTGCCTCAGCATGCCTTCCAGAAGAATCTGCTCCAAGATTTTGCCAGGCACAGAGGTGAGACTGACTGGTCTGCAGTTCTCCAGCTCATCCCTTTTCCCCTTCTTGAAAATGGGGGTTACATTTCCCTTTTTCCAGTCATCAGGAACTTCACCTGACTGCCATGATTTCTCAAATATGATGGACAGCGGCTTAACAACTTCATTTGCCAGCTTCTTCAGGACCTGCAGATGGATTTCATCAGGTCTCATGGACTTGTGCACATTCAGGTTCTTAAGATGGTGTCAAACCTGATCCTCTCCTACAGTGGGCCCAGGGTCTTCATTCTCACAGTCCCTGCATCTGCCTTCCAGGACTTCGGTGGTGCGGTTGGAGCATTTGCAGTGAAAACTGAGGCAAAGAAGTCATTAAGAACCTCAGCCTTCTCCAAATCCAGGCTAGCCAGTTCTCCTGATAGCTTCCGGAGGGGGCCCACATTGCCCCTAGCCTGCCTTTTATTCGGTATGTACCTATAGAATCCCTTCCTGTTATCTTTCACATCCCTAGCCAAGTTTAATTCTAACTGGGCCTTAGCTTTCCTAACCTGGTCCTTAGTTTCTCGGACAACATCTCTGTATTCTTCCCAGGCTGCCTGTCCTTGCTTACACCTTTTATAAGGCTCTTTTTTCCCCTCTAAGTTTCCTCAACAGCTCCTTATCCATCCAAGGAGGTCTCCTGGCCCTCCTGACATACTCCCTTCTAGTCATGATGCAACACTCCTGAGCTTGTAGCAGGTGATCCTTGCATATCAGACAACAGCCTTGGGTCCCCTGCCCTCTAGGGCTATACCCCATGTGTCGTGGTTTAAGCCAAGCCGGTGACCCAGAACCACTCAGCTGTTTGCTCACTCCCCCACTTCCTCCCCCAGCTCACGGAGGGATGTGGAGGAGAATCGAAAGAATGTAACTCCCATGCGTTGAGATAAGAACAGTCCAGTAACTAAGGTATAACACAAACCACTGCTGCTACCACCAATAATAATAATGATAAGGGAAATAACAAGGGAAGAGAACACAGCCGCTCATCACCCACCAACCATCACCCTCCAAGTAAAACCGAACTATGGCCTGCACTCTGCTGACAAAGGAATTGAGAAAAATGCATTGGCAATATTAATTGTGGTATTCCACTTGGCTGCCTTGGACTCCAGTTCATACTGAAGTTCTAGCATGCTCGGTATGGCAGCACTCAATGGTGGTCTGACTTCATTCAGGCCACGATAGGCTACTGTTAGTCTCCACTCTTCATCCGACTTTTGCACTGGCCATATGGGGCTATTAAAGGGTGAGTGGGTCCTACTGATTGCTCCTTGGCTCTCCAGCCTACGGATCAGCTTATGGATGAGAATCCATAAGAGAGGAGCCTGGGTTGGTGCGATATTGCTGCCGGCGCACTGTTGTGGTTGCGATTGGCACTTGTTCTTCAACCTTCAGCAATCCCACAACAGAAGGATCCTCTTCTTCTTCTTCCTCTGATTCACGTAATAATAACTCCTGATCAGATGCTGTCCCATGTAGTAAGTGCATTGTTTCTTCATCTTTCTTCACTATACAGCTTTTTGCGCCTCTTTTTTGTTTTCCCCCTTGTGTACAGAGGCAACCGATATTGGCACGAAGAGCTCCTCTGGTTTAGCTGCAGTGACTATCACTGTAGTTAGAGTGGCTGTAGTATCTGTTGTCAGGGTTGGTGCAGTCACTGTGCTTGGGGTTTGAGCAGCACCAGCATCTGCACTGTCTGTTTCTGTTAGGGTTTGGGTAGCTGCTGTACTTGCCACTGGGGCTGGTGTAATTGCTGTGCTTTGAATTGGATTAGCTGTGTTGTCTGTTGTAGTCAGACTCTGGGTAGCTGCCGTACTTGTCACTGGGGCTGGTGTAGCTGCTGTGCTTGGAGAGCTGGAGTAGCTGCGCTGGCTATTGTGGTCAGAGTTTGAGTAGCTCCTGTACTTGTTGCTGGGGTTGGTGTAGTTGCTGTACGTGGAGTAGATGCGTTATCTGTTGTAGTCAGAGTCTGAGTAGCTACTGTACTTGTGGCTAGGGTTGGTGCAGCTGCTGTGTTTGGAGTTGGAGTAGCTTTGTCATCAGATCCAGAGACATTTTCTTCCCTTTGAAGGCGCTGGATAGTGTTGAACAGGACTCTGTAAGCATAGGCCAAGCCCCAGTATGTCGCCATGATTTGTCCTTCTCTGGTATGACCAGGATGACAATGCACTAATTTAAGTGTTTTACTAATTTTTCTGGATTTTGCATGTGTTCAGCAGTGAAGTTCCAAAGCACTGGAGGGGCCCACTGGTCTAGATTCTTGCCCATACTATCCCACACACCCTGCCACTCATGACTATCCCGCCTCGGGGAAAATCTCTTGGTCCTCCTATATAGTCGTCTAACCCTAGACAAGACCCAAACATGACTCTGCTTAACTTTGGAGATCAGATGAAATGGTCATGGGTAAAACACACTCTGCATGTGTGCCAACATGGTGACCCCTATCACAATCAGCAGGCAGGTCTCAAAGGTACCCAAAGGCCATTCAAAACCTACAGAACTCTCAAATGATGCTGTAAATAGCTGGGGGGGAAGGGGTTGGGAACGTAAGGGAATGTCTCCTTCATAAGTTGACCACCCAAGGAGAGAAAAAAGATGCATAGTTGCGAAACACTTCTATTACATACCTCCCAAAGTACAGAGGTGATGACCACATTGGGAATGCAAGCCAGATCAGTTTCATGATCAATGAATCTACTGTATTACAAGTCATTACCATAAAGTACAGGGAAACAAGAACCTTAGCCCAAGCCCCTCAGCCAATAAACGCTACAATAGCAAATACCAGCTGTAAGTAAGGTACGACATGCTGAAACTGTGAGATCAAGAGCAACAACTTTGAGAGCCAATAAATCAGCATTGTGACAAGTGACTATTAAACCGAAACAATGAATGATTATCACAAATACGATTAGACACACTCTGATCAGATCTGTCATTATCTCAACCCTTCATGCCCCATGTTAGGAGCCACAGAGATGTCGTGGTTTAAGCCCAGCCGTAATTCAGAACCATGCAGCTGTTCGCTCACTCCCCCACTTCCTCCCCCAGCTCACAGAGGAATGGGGAGGAGAATCGAAAGAATGTTACCTCCCACAGGCTGAGATAAGAACAGCCCAGTAACTAAGATATAACACAAACCACTACTGCTACCACCAATAAGAATAATGATAAGGGAAATAACAAGGGAAGAGAAGACAACCGTTCACCACCTGCCGACCGATAACCAGCCTGACCCTAGCAGTGATCTAGCCCTTCTGGGTAACTGCCCCCAGTTTATATATAGAGCATGACATGCTGTTGTATGGAATACCTCTTTGGTGAGTTTGGGTCAGGTGTCCTGTCTTTGCTTCCTCCCTGCTTCCCCTCCTCCCTGGCACAGCATGAGACTTAGAAAGTCCTTGGTCAGACTAAACATTACTGAGCAGCAACTAAAAACATTGGTGTTAGCAGCGCTGTTCCCAGGCCAAAAGTCAAAAACACAGCAGTGCACCAGCTACTAAGGAGAAAAATGACTGCTACTGCTGAACCAGGACACCACGAACCTTACTAAGCAGGTTCCTGAAAAGGCCAAAGCCTGCTCTCCTCAAGCCCAGTTGCTGCACGCTTTTCTCACCATTCTGACGATCTTGAACTCTCATGATCACTAATTCACAAGGAGCCTCACAAGATCCTTTGTTACAGTCAGAGTGTGTTCAGCCTACAACCAGAGTACCAGTTTCTAAACCATGAGATCTAAAACTAGCAATGAGAGTTCTTTCTCAACTGAGATGCAACTGGGCTGACATTGCTGGCATGACACAGCTCTGGTTCACTTTGAAACTGTGCAAAGACGATTAAAATTGCAAGGAAAAGTGAGAAATGCTCTTTACAGCTTCTTAGTCCATCTCAGAATCCTGTTAGTCAATGCCTTACTGCCATAGTAGCTTCCAAAGACCCAAATAACTATTTCAGTCAGCTTAAGTTCTTCCATCTTCTCATTATTACCCAGGTAATGAAGCAGAAGAGAATTCAAAACATAGGGTCTGGTCTGCCAGCACCTCTTGGAAGCTGTTCTTTAAAAAGGCTGAAAAAAATCCTGCCCCGTCTGAAGCCTTTAGAGGGTCCTGAGACTTCCCCAAGAAGAAAAGAAATAAAATCTACATGACTAAATTTAAGAAAAGACAAAATCTGGTTTGCTTCTCCATGTGTGGCTTTGTGTTCTGCACTGTATTTGAATAAGCTGAGGAAATGAAAAGGAAGACAGACCTAAGACAGAAAGCATTTCAAAGGAAGTTAAGACTTGAAAACAGAAGGGTGTTTATTCAGTCAGACTAAAGGACAGAGTGAGGAAAAAACCACCTCACATTACACTCCGCAACTTCCACACATCTATAGATCTTTGTCATTGTTATTCTACATGAACATAGCTTTCTGGAAAGCCAACATAATAAGAATATATTCAAAATTCAATACAAGTAATTAGACTTCAACCCCCTTCAAACCAAAAGCAAAAACTTTTAACACAAAAATTAGGTAATGCCCTTGGAAACAAAGAATTTTTCTGTCTTTGTAAAATACACTCCTTCCTCAAAACCATAAAATAATTCTGTTCTACAGTTATTGCTCATATTTACAGGATTGCTGACAGTGAAGTAAAGGATCAATATGCCTTTTTGCAGTGACAAATTCTACACCCATATTCCTCAGTTCTTCATTTCCACCCTACGCTATTTCTATTATGTCGGCAAAACAGTTTGTAAAACACTGCACAGTGAGCAATGGAACCAGCTTCCCTTCAGCAGCCCTTCAGACCAGTCCTCCAATCCAGCTCCTTGCTGTACCGACATCATGAACAGGATGCTAAAGGCTAGGACCAAATAACTAAAACCAGGAAGGTACAAGGGCGGCTTAAGCAGGTTGATGTAAAAATGTCAAAATCACAGCTTTGATTATTTCCAACTCATTTTCAATCTACTTAAGCCACAGCTACTCGTGGCTTATGTACTTTACCACCACATGATGACGGGTTTGTGTGCAGCATGTGTGTCTACCTATATGTGGAATTCCTCAAGCTATGCTGTTTACATGTGTTTCTATCATGTATGACTACATACTCGGAACTGTGAACTTGACTTCCGCCTCCCTCTACACACAGCTGTGCACCCCCCTTTTCCCCATGCTCAACCGCATATTAAAAAACAAAAAACAAAAAACAAAAAACAACAACAACAAAAAACCAAACAAAATCCCCCTCCCCAAAAAAAACCAAAAAAAAAAACAAACCCAAAAAAACAAACAAAAATACCCCTTCCCAAAAAATCCCCAACACTCCAAAATCAAACAAAAACAAAATCCAAATCACCACAGTTTTTGCTCACTAAGGCAATTTCATTGCCATAAAGGTGTCTGAGCTCTTCAACATTATGAGATACTTAGTGATAAACCAAAAGTAGCAAAAGATTTGTCTTCAAGTGTCACTGCAAACCAGAAAAATACTAAAGGGTATTCTGTAAAAGGAACTATTTTGTTCATCAGGCTTCTTTCCTTTCTAGAAGTCTGAATTCCCAGAAAGATAATCAATAAACAATCAAGTCATAGAGGCAGTTTCACCAAAAATTAAATTAAAATGCTCAGATTCTTCCACTATATGCCATTCTCTGCTTTTGAAGGTGTGGCTTTTCAACTGCTCTGTTCAAGATTTCTTCAAATGTTCCATAGGAGGGGCTTTAATTTCTCACAAAGATCTGCAAAGTTCAGTATCTTTCAGGTTATCCAGGCAGTGAAGGTGAGATGAAACAGACAGCATACATACCAAATTCAGCTCTGAGTAGTTTCTGATACACTCTACCAACATCTGTCAGTCTGAAGGGGTGTGTGAAAATTTACACTAGATCCACATACGGTGAAGGCCCCAGGCCTGGAGATTCTAATGTCTCCATACTGCAAGAGCAGAACTTACTAGCAAAGATACCCCAGTCTGTAAAAGCAGAGAAGCACCCACTACTTGCCAGCAGTGGCAAGTGCTCAGCACACCCATGCATATCCACAGCTTTTCAAGTAAGCTACTTACATATTAATGATGTTTCCAGGAGCTAATTATAATATTTGCATTCTAATTACGCATGCGCTTTCTTGCTGAGTGGGTGTCTCTGGTGGCCATCAATCGTCTTCCTCACTGTGTTTACTGAATGAACTCAGTGCTTGTGCATGCTCCCAATGTCCTAAAGCTGAGTTAGCAGTTAGTATGTCCTTGCTTCTGTTCTGTTCCAGTCCCGCTTCCATTGGGCAGCACTCCGCTAGCTATCTTGAAGACTAGCATCCTTGGTCTTATATACTGTTTCCTGAGTTGTTATCAGTCCCATGATGCTCCTTCCCCTTTCAAACATTCCTTTCTATGTGTTTGCAAGTTAGAACAGTTTGCTCTATTTTACTATTTAACTCTAAAGTCACACACACTATTGTTAGTTTAAACCTATAATTTAAGCCTACATGGGGACAACCCCCAAATAAAACTCTAATGATTGTTTTCTAGCCACAGTACCTGTGTGCTTGTGTATGTGCATATGCATATGCACAATGACAAATCATAAGGAGGATGTGGCATTACCTTTAGCACAACATACTGTGACCTGGAGAATAAAGCACAAGACTGGTGCTGAAGATCATCTTTTTTCTATTTCAGTTCCACTACTGATCAACAACTTTGCCCTGTCAAATCAGCATTATCACCTGCCTTTTTCTTGACTATAAAGTGAGACACAGGGATGAGTCTTCCTCTGTAAGCTCTACTGTCAAAAGTCAGGAATTGTGATAAAGTGATCCACAAGAGTCTTGCCTCTTGCATTTTCTTAGGAAAAAAGCTTCAGCTAGTCAGCAGGTACTGAGAGGAGACTCAGTAACACATGCAAGTAAACAGAAAGGTAAATAAATTTATTTTAAAAGACAACTTTTATCTAGTTTATGCTTTAAGAAGACAATACATTTCAAGTTCACAATGGATATGGAACACATTTCATAACCTTAAAATCTATACCATACAAAATCATTGTTTTTTAAGTACAATAGAGAATGAGAGAAATACTTTTAGTAGATCGGAAAATACACATGCAACTTTGGAACAAAACCACCTACAATGCTTGTCTTCTAAGAGAGAAAAGGTAAGATTAGATGACAAATTATGAACTCCTGTGAGCTGGCATCATTATCTGTGAAGCTTAACACTGAATCTGCGTACCTTCAGTTAAATTCTTTATTATAACACAGTGCAGGACATATTTTACCAAGTAAAGGACTTCCCTATTCAGAATGTTATTCTGATATTGAATTCATTTTGAAGAGTGAAAGTTTTGATTAATAAATTCATTGCTTCTAAGAATATTCCACAAGTTACAAGTTCATTCCAAGTGCCACTGTTTGTGTCATCTTTTTTCACAAGGCTATTGAAATAAACATGACAAAAAGCCCCAAATAACCAAAGAAAAAATATCTATTCCAGTGCTTCAGCGTCTTTGCTAGGATTAGAATGGCTCTCCTATCAAAAGTTTCAAAAAAAGATAAATTAAAAAAAAAAATCAGACACTGCTTCTTGAATTCATCTGTTGTATCAAATCATTTGAATTTACGAGAGCACAGAAGAGAAAATAGCGTATCTTGATGGGGAAAAACAGATCGACTTGTGCTCCATTATCCAAACATGCGCGTCTTAGTTTAAGCAAAGTACAAGACCATGTTTTACCTGAAGAGTTCTGAAGTGCTCAGATCTTCCAACTCTAAGGACAACAGGATATAGAGGTTACAGTAAACTGTGGTAAATGTGAAAGTACAAGGAACTTTGGAATACACAGGATTAAGATTCAGTAGCCCAAGCACAGGCAACTAGTGCTGGTTTTGATGCTCTGGAATCTGCATAAAGCTAGCACACAAGATGCAGAGAAGACCAGTGCCCTCCTGGAAACACAGCTGAGATGCAAGTCACATCCTAGAGCATCTAAAATGGCTCTACACGACTATGCCTGCGAAGTGAATCCTATCCTTGAAAGCTAACTCATGCTAAACCCCAGAAGTATAGGAAGCTCACAGTGAACACCTCCTTTATGTCTCCAAGCTACCAACAAATGGTCTGGCTGCTATAGAGGAAGTCTCTTGACTACCACCTAAGGCATATAATAAAACTAGTATTTTGTGGTACACTTCTAAGGGAATCAGACTCCTAAAATGTCATTTTCTTCATATGTTTAATACATCAAAAGCAAAGACCAATTCAAAGTGATCCTTGCGCTTCACAAAAGGGCACAGATTCCATGGAGTGTAACTAGTTCAGTAACAGTTACAAATAAATGAAAATTCCACACTGTACATAAAAGAAGGCTTACTTGACCTCTAAAAAGGGCTGGGGTAAAGAGCTCTTGAGTGAATCAGTATCTTTTCCAGACTTTTTTTTTTTTTACTCAAATAAGAAGCCTGGACAAGTTTTGCAGAGAACCAACTAATAACAAACATGGATTCTCGTATGCAAAGTTCACCATGACAGTTTTGTTCCCTCTAATTTAAAGCACTGATACTGAGAAGAGCTTAGAGGAAGAATCTGTATTAAAATCTTGAAAGTATCAAGGTCCCCTGCCTTTCCAAAACAGAGTTAGAGAAATTTCATTATGTTTCTAATGGACATTAAGAGATCTAATCATTTCACCTCCTAACTGACCTTGAGCAGCCACTTATCTAGAATACTGTACTCTCGACTACGTATTTCCAATTACATAAAACATGTTTAACCTGATGATTGTTCTCCCAAACAAGGAAGTGATTTGATGCACAGTACTGAAGGTGATTTATGAAATAGAACACCTGCTTGACAGGTAGCAGAAAACAAACTACATCTTTTAATCTTTTTGTAAAATACATGACATTGTCATGTTCTCCCAGAACACAGGATTCTTAAATAGGAAGACTGAAACCCAGCTATAAGTTATGCTCAGTCTGAAAATGCTTTATTATCGAAAGTTCTCTATTCCATGGAACTTTACTGCAAATCAAGCAGCAATTCTTTGAGAAAGCTATAAAGCTTAGAATGTATCTGCTTAATTTGATGTCCGAAGAAACATTCTCACTCCCACAAATGGTACCCAGATGCAAAAGCTTAGTGAAAGCTCTTGACATCAAATCCAGACCACAGTATATTTGCATGTAAGTATCCTACTAGTCATATGGCACAGTATAATGCAGAAGTCTTCTGGGAAATAGATGCTGCCATTTTGTGCATTTGGCCTGTCATGGTTAGAGATATCCTATAATCTTAGAATTGCACGTGGGTGCTGTGGTTTTGGGTAAACTTAGTCCACTTATGCTAAATTTTCAAAGCAATGGGCTCCACATCTTGATATACTACTCTTGTGAGTTCAGGTTCACAGGATTGACTGAGGTTCACAGTGCCCACAGATTTCAGTACCTGTGCAAACACTTTGTCTGGATCAGCCTTCTTGATGATTGTGACAGCAGTGCTGGACACTCAAATGGTTTCTTCTCAAAACCCAAGCAATTTTAAGTACTGATCACCAAAGCACTTCCACCTTCCTCAAGGGAAGGTCAGCCGCAATGAGGGACTAGTAAGTGAGTGATATATGCTGCTTTCATTAACAGACTTGAGATTTAAAAAACAGGAAGCAAAGCACCAAACCCAAAACACTAAAATAACACCTAAACGAAAAAGTAAACTGTGCTGACAGAATAAAAGCTAGTCAGATTTTGCATACAAGCAAAAGAACACTGTAGCTACTAAGGCGTAAATGTTAACTTTTCCCAGATCAAGTATCAGCCAGGTTTCTTTTAATCAGGCTTGTATTCATTAAAGTGCATCATTTATTCTGTAGTCTGTTGTTCCAATATCCTTGTTAAATGAAAGCTAGTTGTTTGTTAGAAACAATAACTCCTCTTTAGAGGATGGAAGCAAAGCCTTCCCCCAGAAGAAGCTTACCTCCTATACTAAGAAATAATCACAGCATGTCCAAACCAATAGTCTGCATTATCTACTTCAAGTGGCACTAAAGCTACGTTTTAGCATTTTTACTTTGATATGATAGCTGGATTTTCTATGCCAAATGAACAGTTTTGGGTTTGGCTTTGCAATGCTTCTTCTCCATTGTCAAGTTCACTGATAATCTCCTAGTCTGAAGAAAGCAAGTTATTTACAAAATTTGTCTTACGCTGTCAAACAATGCTTCCTGGAACATACATGCAGCTCTAATGCTAGCATGCATGATACTAGATTTATCCCAGCCAATAAAAGAAAGCAAATGCAATCCTACAGTTTTGTCGCTTTGAGAACTAGCTCATGAGACATTAGTTTCATTCTCCCTGCTGCTGTAAAGTACGTAATATTTGCTATTAGGACAGTTCAGCACAAAATCTTGGGCTGCAACACATTCCAAATTCTCTGTGTATGGAGATTCTCTCTGCATGGAGATTAAGCCTTGCCTACTGCCTTCTCAGAAAGGAGGGGACGGGAGGAAACAGCAAAAGCATCCAGAATCACTGCAACATGTCTGATCAATAATACCAAACGCCTAGAACTGAGGAAGACTTTGTAAAGCATGACAACAAAAGGACCATTTCTAGTCTCATCAGACCATTAAATGACCTTAGCTGTCCATCTGCTGAAACCAGAAATGCACTTCCTTGGCTAATACAAACCTGGCTAAATTTCTTGACTTCATCATCTAAACATCTTATCTGACTAAGAGCCACAAGATGAGATGGTCCAGAAATTATTCTTGGCCACAAGACCTAGACAACTTTTGTGGGTTCTCACCACATCAGTATAAGGCTAGGCACGGTTTGGATGAATATAGAAGCAGCTCTAAGTCAAACTAGTGATAAAGGTGGTTACCAGTCCCCACTAGGTAACTGTATCCCATTATCAGACATACAGATTACATGGAAGACTTAATTCCAGCATTATTCCATGTAACCCAGATGCAGAGTTGCCAGAGGACAAGTAATACATCATCTGTTCCAAATCCATATGCCATCTAAGTGCAATAGGTTGGCCATTCTTTTACTCTGAAGCCTGTCTTCAAATCAAGATTAGATGACTTTCCGTAAAGACAAAAAAGGAAGAAAATTCACTCCTTGCTTTGAAAAATATTAGCTAGTCTGCCTCCAGCTTCCCCCACCCCACCTGGAGAGCCTGAGTAGTCATTTCTGCTTTCTAAAGGAACACAGAATCATAGAATGGTTAGGGTTAGAAAGGACCTTAGGATCATCTAGTTTCAACTCCCCTGCCCTTCCCTCCCTGGGCAGGGATGTCCCATACTAGACCATCTCCCCCAAGCTTCTGTCCAAAGTGGCCTTGAACACTGCCAGGGATAGAGCATTGACGACTTCTTTGGACAACCTGTTCCAGTGCCTCATCACCCTCACAGTAAAGAACTTCTCCCTTATATCTAACCTGAACATACCCTGGTTAAGTTTAAGCCCATTATCCCTTGTCCTATTGCCACAGTACCTGACCAAGAGTCCCTTCTCCAGTACCTTTGTAGGCCTTCAGATATTGGAAGGCGGCTATGAGGTCTCCACGCAGCTTCAACAGAATTACTGCTTGCTTTCTTTCTTTCATTATTTTACTTAGTTTTTTTTTTCTTTTAAAACTCCAGACTGGGCTGCATAAGCAAAACCAGCCTGTCTGTCAAAAGAAATGATCACTCCACTCTGGCGCCTGTGAAGCCATAGCTGAAATATGGTACATCCACTTCCAGGACCCAGGTCCAGGGGAGAACCACCAAGATGGTTGAGGGGTGGCGGCACATGACAGATGAAGTGAGATTACTGAGCTGAATTTGCTAAGTGAGGGGAACTAATTGCTCTCTTTAACAACCTAATTGGCATTCATAGAGAAGACAAAGCCATACTATTTTCAGAGATGCACAGCACACTGACAAGCTTTGCAGCAAGGTAAACTCCAGACAGATACAGAGAGCAGCTCTTCATCACAGGGGTGGTCAAACACTGAATGTTTATCTAGAGTGGCTGTGGAATCTCCACACTTGCCAATTTTTGAACCTCACCTTGACAAACCTTGGAGCAAGCTGGTCTGATTTTGAAGTTACCATCCTTTGAAGAAGTCAGAGTAGATGACCTCCATAGGTCCATTCCTACCTAAATTACCGGTTTAACTTCTACATTATTTTAAATAAATAAAGTCATTTTGTTCTTGAGACAGACTAATTTTTATGCCTTTTCCCAGACACCTTCTTAGTTTTTCAACATTGCAAAAAAACCCTATGGACAAGAGGGCTGTAACCTGTACTAAGACAGAATCCACATTATCAGTATAGTCAAGGCAGATCAGTAGGAGTAAAGCATATGACATCATTACTCTTTCTCTGCATTTAAGAATTTCGGCCTCTCTACATTAACTTTTTATTTGGGACCTTTTTTTGTCTCTATCATCCCTACTTAATTCCAGGGCTGGGGCTCCTGTTAAGCAGGTACGTTCTGTAACAGATGGTTTCTAAATGTACAAATTCAGATTTTGCTGTGCAATAGCAGACTCTGAGTGGGCCCCACAAAGCAAATTATCCCGATGACTGCAAAAGTCAATCCTTCTATCCTTTGTAAGTTAACAAAAGTAACTGCTTTACAATACCAATCAAAGAAACTTTACTTGGTGCATGCTTCCTACCCCCATCCCTCCAAAAGCTTTAAAAAGCTTTTTAACCAATGTAATATTTTATTGATACAGTGACTGGGGATGATGGAGAGCTGTTTGTTATTTAAGACTGTATCAAGGCATAACTGCATTTCACATATCAGGTATTTACACCAAACGCCCTTGTTAGAAACCAAATTACATTACGATTGTATTTAATAAAGTCTTACTTCTGTTAAACCACCTCAGCATTAATTCTAATAATATTCTTTTGCATTTATTGACTCCCTCAGGTGTCCCTCCGTTTTTTTTTTCCCCAGGATTGATGTGAGGATAAATGTTTGGGTCATCCTACTTGACCTTTTTTAAGTAAGTCTTCAAGGTCTTCTGGAATTTACAATGTATTTTAAGTTCTAGGGAAAGATACCTTAGAAAATAAATATTCTCAGCCAATTCTTTCAGAACTCCTGGGTGCAGATTACAAAGACCTGTTTATAGCCTCTTCAGGCTATAGGCACTCTTCAGTATCTTCCTTGTAACTTGTAGATTTTAAGTACCTAAACCACCTGCAAGATATTATAATGTAATCTATTAAAAAAAAAATCCAAAACATGTAATCTGACTTCTCTTTAATTTTGAACCATGTTATCATTGTTAAAAATTGAGAAATTCTTTTAAGAGTAATATAGGTGACTAGTCACAGTTTTCTCTCAGGAACATTTTGTTCATCACTTTTCTAATTTTCCAGGTTCCACTTCCTGTCTTTTCTATTCTTCCATCCTTGTGCTTACACTTTACAGAAAAGGAGGAAGGGGTCCTGAATTGCTTCCTTCACATTGCAATGAAAGCAAGACAGATTTTAATCCATAAAGGCAGAATTTGCCCTTTATGGACCAGCTTTATATAGTTTTTAATGGTGATTTCTAATGTCATTTATCTGGGGAAAATCTACCATACATATACATATACACAGTTTCTCACACACACCATTTTTGTAGTTTTGTTTTTTTTTTTTTTTTTTTTTACTCTGGACATGTATATAGACCAGACTTCTAAATGAAAAGCAGAATTGTGTCCTGTGTCAAACCATAAGTTACCACTACAAGAAACTTAACAAAGGTGTCAAAATTAGATACTTACAAAAAAGACTCACCTGGCCCAAGATGTTGGCATACAGCGTTTTACTCTGCCATATCAGTACTTAAGTATACCTTTATTATCATTAAATTTTAAATTTCCCCTCCAATACAACCAGTAATAGTTCTCTTTCCTACTCACATCTTCTTTGTTGGCCTCAATTCACAGTCCATTTCACAACGGCTTCAATACTTTCAGACCCTATTACTGCCATTTTAAACATAAATAATTTGCTTATTTTGCCCATCTACCATTTTAGCTTTATTCTCTTTGATTAATCTAATTTTTCTTTCAACCAGGCAAGGCCCATCTACTGCCAGTCCCACATGCCTACCTTGGGCTGCTGCCTGCCTTTCAAGTAACCATGCATTCCTTGAACTGTTCATGCATCTCCAATTATCTCTTTGTCTCTAGCTCACACTTCTCAGATCCAGCCACTTTCTTTTACCACCTCCCCTTTCTAATCCCCCCTCCTGTCAAAATTTTGATTTGTAAAACAAAAACAACCCAACTATGTTTGTGCAGAACTAACACATCTGCCCCATGCAGTCATTTCATGCACTACATGCATGAAACTACAATGCAGTATATTATGTAATTAGCAATACTGTAATTTAAAATTTGCTGCTTTAAGGCAAGTTTATTGTCTTCTGAGGGGGGAGATCAGACAAAAGCCATATTCTGATCCATTTCCCTATTTACAAATACACCTTTTCAAACTTACACAAATGCACTTGAGAATGTGCATTTACACTAAAAGACACAGGGCCAACAGTTCAGTGTCCAATAATGTTTAACAGCTTTCCCATCTCAAACAGAAGAGAATACAAACTAAAATCAAATAATGATGTTTCTTCATAACATCATGATGCCAAAAAGAACACCAGTGGCGGATTCAACCTCCTTGATTTTCCACCCTTATCACGGATAAGCTCACAGTACTGCTAAGCCTCCATGTGCACCAACTGGTGTCACTATAGAGACAATAACACAGTAACAAATGAGTAGAGGTTTGGGTTTGAACCAAACACAGTAACATTAGCAGCAAAAATTACATATTCATATTTCTACTCATACTTCTGATACTTTTAAGGTAATCAGTTTCACTGAAGTAAACATTTTACAATAATTGTTAATATTCCTCTTAACAACAGCAACCCCAAAACAATTACAGCAAGAACAAACAACTTCCAGGCTCCCCAGAAAGCATGTATTTAAATTTATTTCATGGCATTATCCCAAAGTGGGAGTGGGCACCTAAGTGGAAAAATAACTTCAAAGGCCTCTAAAATATTAACGCAGAACACAAATTGCTTCTCTTACCTGGTGAGAAGGTGGCACGTGCAAAATGAGCTTCCTCCTGTGAGTAAGGCTCTGACATGTAGCTCATTTGCATAAGTATCACCAGCTACAAGTAGACTTCCAGGTCGGCCATCTTGATACTAAGATCTTGTTTTGTTTACATAGCAGCATGAGTACTGTTTTTTAGCCAGCATGAGCTACGCTGTCTCACCTCTCAGCTAGTAGCCGGCATCTGCTTGTTAAAGCCTGCTGGAACTCCCAGTTCTCCACACAAGTGGCTGAAGGTGCCAGGAGTGCCCCTGCAGCTCACTGAGCATGCCACAGCCTCCAAGGGAACGCTGCAACTGCAAGTGCCTCCAGTCGTACTCTTTGTACTGCCTTCTGTGCTGCCAACTATTAGCACTGCAGCAACTATGTGCAGTGAAGTACCTCCCACATACCACACAGTAGTACCAACAAGCATAAATTTATTACAGCACGACACAGCACACTAGAAAGAAAAGAAAGAAGAAAGCTTGAATTTCCTCACAGTATTTTCACTTACTAGCAATCTAATTACACCTAGGTTATTTTGTGCATCTTTTCATTTTCATCAGCATGGCTCTTGCAGTCCAGAAACCAGAGTGCTCCTGCAATCCACGCACAGAAGTCCATGACACATGTTAGGTGCTGCCGACGCGCAGCCAGACTGCAGTTACAGCTAGCTGGCGCCAGTAAAAATTTACATACAGGGGCCTCATTTCAGGACTCAATTGCAGCAGGATATTGCTGAGCAAAGCCTCTCCCTGCCAGACTACTACGGGTTCTAGAATATGTGGTATAGTTACTTGCTTACTAATAATCCAGAGCCGGGTCAGAAGTCAGCTGCTGCTATTACTGTTCATACAAGTGAAAATTGAAAAGAGCCTCTGCAAAAGAAATTGCAGTTTGAAGCCTGTTCCTAGTAGGATGTGTTATGCACTGCACTGGTCACAGGAATTCTGGTGAGCACTCTGTAGTAATGGAAATAATACCAAAAAATGGGTATGTGTGATGCTCAGCAACCAGCTTTTCTTAAACTGATATTTCCATTATTTTGCAGCCTACCAATAATCAATACCAGCTGCAGGTAGAGTAGACCCATTTTTAATCTGATGCTGAGAGGTAACATGTATGGCCATTTAATTTGCTGCTTCCACTTAACATTTTTTCTTAACTAGATAAAGCGAAACAAAAATTCAGAGCCATGGACTTTTACCTTTTCTAGGTAAAAGGTACAGTGACAAGTAGAGGCAGGAGCTTGGATTTCAGCCTCACTATGATGTCAAATGGTTTATGTTTTCATTCTAACCTTTTTCCTTCCAAAATCCAAATACATTAACAAATTTATATGGTATAAAAGTGTTAAATGTACTTATATGTATAGAAAATAATTTCAGAAATACTTAGTCTCAAAAAAAAAAACAAAAACCGCAAACCTAGGCTTTGCTTACTACTAAAGTGTGCATATGTAAGGGATGAATCATTCACCAATACCTTTTTCACCTAATTTGCTGCCTTATAAGAAACTCCTATGGCATGCAACAAATCAATGCAAATAAATATACCAGTTATTATACTAACTGTAAACATGAATTTGTGAAACCTTGAATAAAATCGCATTAGAGCCACAGTAATGTCTGACGTCTAGCAAAACACTGCTGATGTTGCAGCCTGGCACCATTTAGTGGAAAGGGAAAGTCATGGAGACTGATGCTTGTCGGCTCCTGCAAGGCAAAAACAGGGCCTCAGGACAGTAAAAGCCTGCTTTTCACTACAGGCCTCTTCTAGTTCCTTATACTGTTCTCTTAGGAATGCCAAGTGACAAGCCTATACATAGTCAAATTATACCTTCCCTTTTCCTACCGTGAGTGTAATTTTCTGTAAAGCTGGTTCTAGGTTATTTGAGTATAGCAGAATTTGCTGTCTGTAATGTCAAAAAGATATTGATTTTTTGTCTGAAAGTATTTAGTAATGCTGATCATTCTTCATTGGCTGTTACAATTGTTCCTCAGCTATTGTATCCAAAAGCCTAAAGTGATGTGTAAGGGAAAAATAATTATTTTTCCAGAATGACTGTCACATTAAAATAACAACCATTAAATATGCAACTGCTCTGGTATTGCTCCACTTTTACGTGACATATATCTTTTATTTAGTTTCAGGCAGATGTGTGTATGTTAGCACATTTAACCACTGTGCAGAATACATCTTCCAGTGATGCTGTTGTCATGTACAGAATGAATCATCAGATGAACAGCCTCTGAGCTTAAAAATAAAGGGCACCAATGCTGCTTTAAAAGAAGCAGACACAAAAAAAAAAAACCACCACCAAAAAAACCCCCGTGTTTCCTACACAGCGCCATACCTCCTCCCCACCTCTACACCCTTGTGCACAAATACCAGAATAACAATATGATTCTCAACACAGAAAAATGGATGCTGCAAAATAAGAGCCTTTTACGTGAAGAATTTTTCATCCTCGACTCCATTCCGCTCAGGGAAGTCCAGGCCAGAGCTTGCCGACAGCCGCACGAGCGAGCTCTCTATCTGCCGTCTGGGGGAGGCACCACCCCACTTCCAGAACGTTCGCGCTGAGTCACCGCAGTCGCTCGGCCCTGCCTTCTTCCCCGCACCGCCGGGAGTCTGGTTTTAACGCAGAGGAGGAGCTATCGGTTTAGCAATCAGAAATGCACCAGCTAGGTGAAGCAGGGCACGGTGGGCTGGGGGGGGGGGGGAGAGCTGCCCCGAGGCTAGAGGCAAGCTCAGGTAACCTGGGGTTGCTAAGCTGCACACCACTGCAGCTGCCCAGCTTACTCTGAGCACTAGCACAGGGACTCTTTTAGCTGCGGTATAGGGTATTTGGGTGTTTTGGAGGGGTTTTGTTTTTTTGTAGTGATGTCTTTTGTGGTTTTTTAATTTTTTTTGGGGGGTAGGGGGTGTAGTTAGAGTGTAAGGCGGGAGAATAAACAGTCGCATATTCCATTAAATTCCCCAGTAACTGTTGTTATGTAAAGAAACAAAATGTCTGCCTGCCTACCTCACATTTGAGCATTGTGTCAGTGGAAACACCTGACTTTGCCTTCTCCAAGCCAGCGAACAGGACTCTTTTCTCCAGCACAAGCACAACTTTTGAGTCTTTCATCAGAAATGCTTTTCAAGAGCCGATGTTAGAGTCAAACACAGTACGGCCAATGGTGTTTGAAATAATTACCATTAGCTGTATGGTTTCACTTGGTACATAACAAAGACAACATCCTCAAATTTTAAATGTCAGTTCAGTCAGCTTAGAAAGGTACAGAAAAGGCTGCCACAGTGACTTGCCTAATTGACACAGAATTTTAGATAGGAAAGAATTTGACCGATAAAGTTTGTCTAAAATGAAATAAAACCAACCAAACCAACTATAAGGCAATATGTCACCAGTAGCTTGATGAAAAAGGTGAAAGGAAAGGCAAAAGGGAGAGGAAGAAAAGAAAGGAAAAAAAACCCCACACCCAGCAGAACAAAAATGAAAGGCCCTGGACCTCCTGCAGGCAACACACAGTCCAAAACACCCCCTTCTCCAAAGCATAAGAGTCAGCCAGAGCGTTGTAGCTCCCAAGTTTTTCTCACATTGGTCTTTGAAAGACACAGAAAATTATGTTCATTTCTGAAGCAGAGAACTGTCTTATCAACTCATTACCTTAGCCAGTGTGGTTTATTTCAAGATACGTCACAGCAGAAGCATGTATCAACAAAAGGAGCAGGGAAGGCAGGAAAGGGAAGGGGGAAGGGCTGACACTAGTTGTATCTGCTTTTCTACTGTAGGAAAGGAACAGAGAAAGCATAAAATGAACTTCTAGGCAGTAAGTCTAACATTGCACTCCCTGCCTGTCCTTAAAGTGTTCATGACTAATTTTGTTATTTACTAAACACTGAAAACCCGAGGATCTTAACCTGCAAATCAAGATGATGTGGAAAACAACCATTTGCCTTACTTGCAATTCCTATGAAGACAAAAAGTTTATAGCTAAAAGTAAAGATCCAATTTAACTGTTTAATCATAGTCATAATGTGATTAAGTATTTAAGATTCCAAACAGTTCCAATTGCTTGGTAACCATTTATTTCTAGCACCTAAAGAACCAAACAAGTCGGCTGTTTGAAAGTGATTTGCATGCACTGAGCAGGATTGCATTAATTCAGCAGTCCATTCCAATTTGTTTCGAATCCTGCCTGAGATTGTTCCCTCCCAAAATACCTACCAAAAAAGAAGTCGCAGCTGTGCAAATTGAGACAATTCTGAGTTTTAAGGGAAACTTAAAAAAATAATCCAGCCTTGACAGAATGGTTCCAAGCAATATGGTTTAGTAATGAAAAACTGGCCAAATACTTCGAGCACAAATCAAAATAAAGTAGAACAATCTTCTTATGATCAGATACACCATTTGGAAAAAAAAAGAAGAAAAAATGTAAATCTTGTGAATCTATACAGTCCTTCAGAGTAAACTAATGAACTGATGTTGGGTATTTCACTTTGAAAGTCTGTGTGAGACTGCTAACCCATTTGTAATGTATTTACTTCTGAAAATTTATCCTTCCAGTTCACTTATCAGCAATATAAGGCTAATCGTTCTAGAATGCAGCAGCTCTCAGAAGTGAAGAAAATGCAGACACAAGAACACTGAGCAGAGTCTGACAATGCATCTCAACATTAAAAATGTATAGCGATCACTTCAGTTGAAGTTGTTAATTCATTACAGACAACTACTTCTAATTCAAACCATGAGCATTTGATTTATGTATTTAATAAAAACTCCCCCTTTCGCCCTCTCTACTGAAGTGCCTTGTCTCCATGCAGGTAAATCCGTGTTTTTAATTTCTTTTTGACTGAAGAACATGCTATTAACACCATGGGAGGGAAGACAGAAGAGATCATGCTGTCAGCTACCAGTACTACTGTACAGTGTACTTGGACTTCTGGAAACAGGGATGCATTCCATACACAGCACAGGTTTCAAAACCTACTAGACTTCATGCATTCTGACACCCACTTTAGGAAACAAAAAAAGAAAACCAACCCCAAAAAACAAAATCAGAACCTACACCACCCACCTCATACAGCAAAATGCTGCAGCTCCCTTCTGGGCCAGCCATTTTGTTCAACACCTCCAGAAATAACACTCTTTTCAAAATGGCCTGTTAAAGAGCAAAGTAAACCAAAACCAAAGGGAAGGGAAGACACTGTGACAAGAGCCTTCCTCTGAACTCTGGCAATCTCCCTGTGACTTCCTGTAATAGGGGAGTAAGGTTACCCAGCTCACAGAAAAAAACATGGGCAACAAATGGTGCAAAAAAGGACTGTATGAAAGCCATGGTATGAATATACAGTATTCTACTCAAACATAATACATGTGAAGAACTACTCTTTACACTAAATGTCAAAAAATAAACTATTTTCCTTTTCATGTTCCCATTAAAGGGTTAAAAAAAACCAAGAGAACTCGACAATTTTTCAACTTGCTGTTTTACAACATTTTCATGTGATCCTTAAAAACAAAAGGCAAAAGCAAAACAAAAAACACCCCAAAAGAGCCACAACCACCAAAACCACACACAAAACCCAACCCAACCAAAACAAAACCCCAAGCAAACAAAAACACCAAAACCAAGAAGAACAAATCACCACAGGACATGTTGGGTACAGTATGTTTCCGACATAAAATTTCATCCCCTTCAATGATCACAAAGTAGGAGTTCAGTGATCTCATTATAAAAAAATTGTTTCTGCTTGCTTTGAACGATACGAGTTATTAGTATCTATAATTAATAACAATAACTGACCAAAAACCACACCAACACAAATCTCAGTAATCATTATAAGACTGGTGTCAGGATGACTTGACTCAAGAGTATCTTGCAGAAAACCAGAAATATCATTATTCGGGGGATAGGAAGGAAATCTCATGACATTATTAATCTGTGTTCATTAGATGGAAGTGAATGTATGGCAGAACTTCACATTTTTTCAAGACAAAGGCATTCAAGTAAAATTTGTTTTCGAAGTTTTCAGACATTTTAAAGTGCCCAAATGTTCTCAGGACCTTAACTATCCTACCCAATCAAGAAAGTCCACTATGAATTAAAATCTGACGCTAACCAAAATTCCACTAGCAATAAAGCAAGTAACGTGCTACTTACCTACCTGCATTTCGTCATAACCTGGGACCTCACATTCTCCTTATTCCTGTCACCGATCTTTTATCCTAATGCAGGAAAACCCCATGACTAATTACTTACAATTCACAATTTGCTTAAGTCAGAAGTCAACTTGGGTTAAAATCTTGTATTTTACTGATTTTTTTTTTAAGTTCTTCATATTAAATAATATGAATATTATAATAAATAATAAACATGGATAAACCACATCTCCTGAGTACCTGATCTACCTAGAATACTTCATTTCTTTATAAGCAGTGTATTATCATTACCTGTAGAAGATCATTTATGGGAACAAGTATTTAAAAACTAACTTAACCATGAAGTGCTTGGCTACAGCATATGCTAAAACCACCAAATTAATTGTGAAAAAATACTGAGGAAGGACTAAACTTGTTGGTGTTTAGTACTGATTTTTACATCCTTAGCACTAAGTTCAACTTCAGACAGGAAAATACTATGAGCTACATCCTGATGAGTTAACCAGCTCTGCTGTTCCTCATATGTTTCTCGAGAACTTGAAATAACGCCCTATTTAACTACTCTCAAATTAACTCCCATCCATCTTAAGATCCCATAAAGACCTTAACCAGCATTTCAGACAAACACAAACCAAGAAAATAAGTCATGAGGAAAAATGTCTTCTTTCTCCCCCTCCCCAACAAAAAAAAAAACAACACTACTTTTCTCTCATCTTCATGTCCCTAGACACTGACACCTATTAACCACCTTTTAATGAGTGCTGAACATGACAGATAGGTAGGCCACCTATCAGTAATATACGCAAGAAAAGACCAGGCCATGTTTAAACCACTAGCATGCTTTGAAACTCAAGATGTCAATTAAGCTATTTAAAAAAAACTTGAAACTTTCATTCTATCATTTACAGTAGTTCTGCAGAATTTACATGTGTTATATTTGAGTACACATTTTCATTACCATTGATATTCCAATGTATTTATGCAGGTTTTGTAATTCTTACCTACCGTTGGAAAAAATTACATGTTGAATATGTGATCACATGTAGATTTAACCACTTGATTACAAAGACGTAACAATGATTATAAACTGTTTATGTTTTAGTTAAAGAATGTGGCAAGCTTTCGAGAAAGGGCAACATAAAGCGAGAGCTCTTTTGACCTGGTAAGGAAAGAGCCAAACTGAAATAATTTGGCAAAACAGATGGCATGACCTTTGACCTCTCCAGTGCCACCCTGTGTACTGTCTAACTGAGCAGGGATAGAGGTCTATGAATTACTTCAGTGATGGGGTGGGAAACAAAAAACTCCCCCTTCCCCTCCCCCCCCCCAAAAAAAAACAACCAAAAAACCACCACCAAAAAAAAAAAAAAAAAAAAAGAAAAACCTCCTGTTGACAGAAAAGGACATTATTTTATGCAGCTTATAATACTTAATTTTGCTTAAACTTTGAAATTCTTTCTCAGCAAAACAGAGCTGGTGCTTACCTCTGTTACCTCTAAGGTCTGGAGCATGTGATACCAACAGCTCTGCTCATTTGCATACAGCCAAGCTAAACTGCTGCTATGAAGAGCACTTCGCCAGCCATTTTGAAATTGCACTGTCTCAGCTGCACTGAAAAATGTGATTAAGATGGCTGCAGTGTGCACTCAAGACCAGCCACTCAGTGACAACTCAGCAGTGGATAAAAGATTTGTATAGCAAAGCACCTCCCTCTTTGCCACACTGCAACAAACTGCACGGGCAGACTGGGGGGGAAACAGGAATGGTTTCTTGACAGGCAAGAAATGGTTAACACACAGCTGCAACACTGCACCTACTCAGAGCACCACTGGTAAAGAGAAAACTAAGAAAAACCTCAAATCACCGAGAGGCCGCCTTGCTAGGTCTGTGATCCAGGAATTGTACTGCATACTTCAAATCCCTGCCGACTCCAAGCAGTTCAGAATCCATGTCATATATTAACAGTCGCAGAAACAGAGCCAGATCATGCATAGACCTGACAAACACTAGGGAATACTTTTCAGGAGTAGCCTCATTTCAGTCTTAAAAAAAAAAAAAAAAAATTAAAAATCCAAACCCAAGAACTGTAAGAAACGGATCTGTACCTTTTTACAGCACCACCTATTTTAAAACACTGTGTAATATTAGTTGCCCAATAAAAGTTTACTTGAGGGGGAACAGGAAGATCAATTTAAAAACCCCAAGAATATTCCAGAACATCAGTGTCCGCAGAAATCAAGTATCTAATTATTTATGAATGATGTAATATGTTATTTTTTTTTTTTCAAAGACGACATATCTAGAATCCTTTCAGGAATTTGCTGTAATCTGGTAATGATAGTGAGTAGTTTGCTCCTAAATAACTGGTTTGGTAATCTATGAAGGGAACAGAGGGATTGTCAAACAAATATACAGTCTTAATGCAATCAGAAGTAAATATAATACAAGTTTCTCTCTAGTATCTGTTCATTAACATAATTCACACACTCTTGTCCAGGAAACAGTAGATAGTTCTGGAGGGAGCTCCTCTGAACCTGCCTCACTTTATCATGTGCACCTCTTCAACAAAATCAAACCCAGCTAATTTTAAAATGAAAGAACTGCAACAGCATATGGGGCAATCCTGAAGGAAATTAAATGTCGAATTATTCCTACCCTTATACCAAAAAAATAGTCTTCGTGATCCAAAATCAGATCAACACAGTAAGCTCCCCTCCCCCCACAAGTAGGAGAAAACGTGCCCTCCACATACTTCTTTTATGAAAAATGTCTAAACTTACATAACTGTGCATGTCTGTTGCCAGCTGTAGCTGATTATTTCAGGACTGATTAATCATGCCAGCAGTAGTTGTCTGATGTATACATCAGCACCACTGTTACTATTTCAAATTTAAAAAACATTGCTATACACCACCTGGCTTTTCCTTTTGTCCTTCTATTGACATGATTTGCAACACATGCCACAAATGTATAACCAACTACATTGATTGTTACTGTCTTTGGTAATACTGTACAGAATCAGAAGACTAAACTAAAATATGCTTGAAGTTCAAATACAAGTCTCTCAAACAAATTTGTGAAGACTGGAGAACAACCTTATTACAATTAGCTTAAAATTACCCACTACACTGAAGCTTTTCTTCACCAAGACCTGTTACTAAATCAAATTTATAATGAATTTGAAAGCTGTTTTTTTCTGTTACTGAGCTATAATTCCATGTTGCTTACTCTGAATTTCATACGTAGAACACCTTCAGTTTACAGGGATTTACAGTACTTTTGCAGCATTTAAAAATTCAAGCTTAGTACTTAATTTGTATGACAAATATGCATAGACTTTGATTTCCACTTATTGATGTTTTAAACAGAAGAGAGTTCTATGTTTAACACACGTACAAAATTCCTGCATCCAAAGGTGAATTCTGACATGCAATCCTGGAAGTTCTTCAAAAACTTAAGGAGGTTCTAATCTGGAACCCAAGACCTGCACTGGTACAACACTGCATTCTCTTAACATTCAGTCTTTGAGCTTGATATATGGAAACTCAATGACTTAAATAGGTTTGAATAGAGAATACTTTGAGAACACTTTCACCAAGCCAGAGAAAACAGAACCCATGTCACAATCCAGCTGCTGCAGTCAGTCATTTTACCTTGTCAAAAAACTTCATGAATGTGCAGCGGTACTCATACGTTAACCCAGACTGCAAAAAATGTAGCTGAGTCGTAAGAAACCATATGTATTCACTCAAGAGTTCACTTCCATATACTTCTGTTAACATACATAGTGTTAACAGGTTAAAAAATATTAACCAAACCAATTTTAAAATAAAACCTGATGTTTAATTAAGCAGAAAATTACGACTGAAATAACTCATCTGAGAATGCTTAGATCCAGGAAATATTTAAGTGAATCTACACGAGCGTGGAATTCCTATATTAGTGTGGGACTACAATTTCTTATTGCAAGTTAGGGTGGCACCTACACAGGTCCTCTAAGCACCAAAAATAAGTGAGAAAATTGGTAATTTTAAAGAGATTCAGAATGGAATGTAAGCATAACCTGCTAAGTTTAGATTTCTATTAAATACATAACAAAAACTCCAAACCACCTTAACTCTGCCCTCTTCTGATGACATGCCAACATGTTGCAGTAGTATCTCAGCAAGTTCAGTTATTCTTGTCATAAGTCGAAGTTTAAAATAGTCCATTTTTCCAACCTTCTCATGAATACCAAACAAGAAACTCAAGAGAATGGCACCCTGTCATTTCTCCAATTACTGCCTTGCATAAATAATATCTCCCCCTACCCACCTCTTAAATATTACACTGCGCCAGACTGTATACTGGGGCTATATATAAGAAGTCATGGGGAGGCAGAAAATTCTAGTTTTTCTCATTTACCCTGTTTTGTTTGTTTCTTTGCTTAGGTTGGTTTTTTTTTTGTTTGTTTGTTTTTTGTTTTTTGTTTTTTTTTTTTTTTGTATGTTAGTTAATATTAAGCAAACAAAACAGTTCTTACACTGATCAAATCCATGAGAGAGACTACTATTTTTGTATACATCTGAAGTCTCAATAGACCAAGTACTGAAACTTTCCTTTACTCCTATATTTACATAGGCCAGCAGGCTGACTTCAAGAAACATCATTCACTTTAGGACTGCAAAGACTTCAAAGATAAAAACAACTTAAACCAGTGGGAAAAAGAGCAAGCCCATGATGATCATGAGATAAGGAACATTAGAGCCCAGAAAGTCATAATCTGCACAACATTTGATGACTTTTCATGAAAGAAAGCCACTTGATGGTAGGACCAATGAAAGAAAGTTTTCAATGTATGGACTG
The DNA here is from genome assembly GCA_039720435.1 of Amazona ochrocephala. Classification (NCBI taxonomy): domain Eukaryota; kingdom Metazoa; phylum Chordata; class Aves; order Psittaciformes; family Psittacidae; genus Amazona; species Amazona ochrocephala. The sequence continues at coordinate 83,226,652 of CM077880.1, forward strand.
AAGTCAGCAAGCATGTATTTCTATATGCTAGTTAGCTACTAAACATGTTTTGAGAAGACTTACAAAGAAGTAGAATGCAACACCTTTTTAAAATGACTTCTGGAAACTGCAATAAGTTGGAGACAAAGACAGAACTTACTTTTGCGTCAGGGTTTGTTGTGATGGGGTTTTTTGTGTCTGTTTGAGGTTGGGTATTTTTTGGTTTGGTTTTGTTTCTTTGGGGGTGGGTCCCCCTCCCCTAATTTGTTTACACTATTCTGAAGTGGAGGATAATGCTTAGCACAAAATGATGGAGCAAATATACAGGTTATTTTACCGGCTAGTTGACATATCGACAGCCATTCATAAAAATCTGTGCTTTGAATTTACTTCAGAGCAATTTCAGAAATTGGATCTAAAAGAGAAAAACATTTTTCCTGTACTAAACATATGTACCTTATGCACAGCAAACAAGCTCTATTAGTTTACCTAAATATCTTAGAAATTGTTAAAAAACATACTTTGCACACAAACATATGATTTACTAAGATCTCTTACGATTTGATGGTGGTTCTAGAAGAAATAAAAGCTAGTAACTCATGAGTACAGATTTAATCACCCATAACACTCATGGCTCAAAATAAAACATCTTAAGTTGTGCAGTGCGTTGTTGTTTCTTTCTTAAGAAAGTTATATATAAATCCCAAAGGGACATAAAGGACATTTATACAACATACATACAAACAACACAGTGTTCTGAATTCCTCCACAGTGATATGGTGGAAGCTGACATACAGCTGAGGATCAGGCATTTACTTAATACCACATATTATGCTTTCAGTTACGCCACCAAGGAATTGTTACCAAAAACCAAAAAAGGAAGGGAGGGGGAGCAGATCTGCTATTAAATACACTGGTGATTGAGAAAAGTATACATCAATGGTACTGAACAAGGTAATGAGTGAGCAATGGAACTAATGAAGCCACATTTCCTGCAGAATTATCGTCTTGCTATTTCTTAGAGTAACCTCATGTTATCATTGGCACTTTACTACACAGGGCAAGTGAGTGCACACACGTCCAAACTGAATGTTCCATGTTGCTATAACAGCTTCCATACTGCTTTGACAAACAATACCCATGTCCTGACTTATAGCAAGGTATCCTCCCAAAACAATGTGTAATTGCCAAGTTCCCTCACTGGGGACAGTGGTAGCCTCTTCTCATCCCAGATGCTTGTTTTCACAAAACTTGCAGGAATAATTCTCTTTGACACTTACTACTGTCACATTTACTGAAAACCAACAAGTATTTCAAGAATTACTATGGATAGAGCAATTGACAAACAATGTTCAGATAAAATTGTACTACTGTGCTAGAACTGAGCAGATCTCGGTTAAAACTTGTGGGGTTGTGGTACAATTAAACATTTTTGCCATATACAGTTTTGCAGTTTTCTGGTTAAGCAAAAAAAGAAGATAATTTTGTTAAACACATTTGTCTTAGTGGAATTCCTAAGTGGCATTTAATAACCTTGATCATGCATTTTTTACGTTTCATGCACGCATTTATTTTCCACTAACAGCATTTTTTTTTTTATTACTCACATAACCTCTCATAAAAACATAAAACACTAAGCCACATAAAACTCAAGTGTAGTTGAAAAGAGACAAGCTTTCTACATAGGAGCCCAAGGATTTTCTGATCCCCATTGCTACATAAATAGGGAAAAAAAAAAAACCCACACAAAAACCACCAAACCTAGACAAACAAAAAAGGCAAGACATCTAAAGACACTGTGCATAATACACAATCTTTTCAGGCAAATAAAAATTAAGATTCCACATCATCATGGAAAATGATGCTTTTGAAAAAATAACCAGAACTCAAAGGTTGACAAAATCTATGCTCCAGATCCTCTTGACTAAAAATCTCAAATCTAGAAGACTTCAGTCACCTTTGGGATCGCACACCACGCTTTAATATCTAAACCAAGACTGAGCAATTTTAAATATAAAGTATTACTCAATTCACATCTAAACTTTAGTGAAAGATTAAGGCATTCTGCAACTGTCCAACTTAACAAGAGCAGCTGATTACAGGGATGACTTTCAAGATTCACATCCTCTCCGCTTGTCAAAAATAAAATCAAGGTTTTTATTGCCCCACACAACAATCCTTCTTATTTTTCATCCTGTATTTTGGTAAGTAACTGCTGTCTGATGAACAGTTTTGTAGAATATGGTAGAAACAGTAGTGTTTTTTTCATATAGTTCAGCATGTGGTACAGTGTAACTGAAACAGAGTCACAAAAATACACCATGAAAGCATCATTTGTGTTGGCCAGTTTATGAGCTCCCAATATTTTTTTTGTGTGTAGGTATACCTCCCATAGTAATGCCACATGCTAAGAAAAAGTAAAGAGTCCAGCCGTAGCTTTAACTGGAAAATATTAACAATCCTGGATGTCACTGAATTTAAGAGAAATATTCCATAAAAATATTTGGGACGAAGAAAAACCCAAATACCACCCCCCCATTCACATATCATAATAGTTTTAGATCTTGTACCTTATTTTCTTCAGCTGATATCTCTTATGAAAACTGATGTACATCTGTGTCATTGCAGTAATTTCCAAAATAAACTCACAAGCACATAATTAACCCACAGTATAGAAAAACACCATGGAGAGAGTAAATGAAAAAAAAAATAAAAATAAAAATTAATTCAACTTGCAAACTATCTAAGTAAGAGCAACCGGTAAAGTATCTTTTGGCCTTACTATCTACATTACATGAATAACCTTGAGATTTTTGGCATAAACATAATTTCTTACAGCAAGCCCACATAACTCTTATCAATGATTATACTACTAAAAGCATCTAGATGGGGAGGAATTTCCCTATTTTTTTGTTTTTTTGGAAGGAAAATGGAGTATGTGGTTAGTCATGACTTCACTATGGAAATACTATCTGTATGTAATAGAAAAAAATGCCTTCTCCCAAAAATCTCAAACACAATGAAGATGAGGATTTAGTAACTAATTAGGAATCAGTTACTAACACAAGATTTTTTAAATTGCTTAACCTGTAAAAAGTTTCTGTCTACTGCAGATTCTGTGAAATCAGTATCTAAAACTGACCTATTTTTATTCATAAGTTGTTCAGTCTCGTGGCTAGCAAGATCACCTCCCATGCTGGGGGGAAAGCATATGTCTATGATACTATACTATATGATACCACATTTCCTGTCTTTATGCCCCAAATGGAAGCATTAGTAAAGGAGCCTTTACAGGAAACTAATGTACTACAGCTAATATTGATCTTCTAAATACATGAAATAGGCATAACAATACAAGCTAAAGCCTGAGGCTTCAGCAAATACAGCAGAGGATAGCATGCACAAGTATCTACTGGGATTAGCATCTTGAAAACTGACTTTGTAATGGATAGGAAATGAAAACTAAGAGATCCCTCAATAAGAGCATCAATTTGACTGTTTTAATTGATGTATATAATTACTGCATCCTTCTATGAATTGATTTTTTATGATCCGTTTAGAGCCTTCACAACATTCAAGATGGCCTTGTTAAAGTAATTCATACAGAAAAATACTACACTGTTCCACATTATCACAGGAAGCATCAGTTCAGCACAGCTACATTTGGTAGCAAGGTTGCAGCTGATAAAAAGCCTTTTAACTCCAAGCAGTGTAATAAGCGTACTAAACTAAGAATGTAACAATGAGAACACAAAGATCTCCTGAGATTCTTTGAAAAAAGAGAACACACAATGTACAGTTAGTAACAGTGACAAAACAAGTTTTTCTGTATTTTAATTATTTGGCATTTATTAAAAAATGTATTGCTCTCCAAAATTGTTAGTACAGTTCCTGTCTGAATTATATACAGGTAGGAACTTGACACTTTTGGAGCATAGAAAATAACTGCCAAATTTGAAGAATAAATAGTGGGTGTAGTTGCCACGATTCACGAATTGCACGAGTCCTCATGCAATCATTAGTGAATTCATTTTATGATGGCCCTGACAACTACCATTATCCTCACTTCAGAAATCTGAAAAATGATAAATTACCTACTCAAGATCACATATCAAATAGCAGTGGGGTTTGCATTTTATTCCCTTTCAGAGAATTCTTAATATTTGAGGTCATAATCCCCTTCATACCTTCTTGTAGGACTGCACAAACCAGTACCTCATCAGAAAAACATACTTATTTCTTACACTGTTATCTGCTGCTTGTGTACAGAGTTCATATTTAACTTACTAATTTCAGATTTATGCAGAAATTAAGCACATCCTTTATATTTTCATTTTTAAATGCAACATACTAATATCTACTTTAGGTAACTGGTAAAACGGATAATGGTCAAAAATATATTTTAACTTGCAAAAGAAAACCAAACACCATGCCTGTAGAATATCCTGATCCTGCAGATGGAAATTCTAATAAATTTATTCATAGTAATACTGTATTTGCTTGTACAATCTGGGATATTGACCAAACATTTATTAACATACTTTCACTTCCACCAATTAGCAAGTTAAATAAGCTGTCTAGATGGACAACTGTTATTTTTCTGTGACTGCATGAAGGATGCAGTTTTAAGCTCATTGGCTGTTGCCTAGAATAGTTGAGCTATTCAGCCCTTTATTTTAAGATAATATTTTTCCCCATCAGCAATTCTTTCCAATTTTCCCACTCACCAAGTCCTCTGTGTTAAGGGTCACACCAAAATGACAATACGTAGACGTATTTCAAGATTACTAGTATGCAACAAAATATTCATAGCAGCATTAAAATACCTGAAGGGGGCCTATAGGGATGCTGGGGAGGGACTCTTCATTAGGGATTGTGGTGAGAGGACAAGGGGTAATGGGTTTAAACTTAAACAGGGGAAGTTTAGATTGGATATGAGGAAGAAATTCTTTACTGTAAGGGTGGTGAGGCCCTGGAATGGGTTGCCCAGGGAAGTTGTGAATGCTTCACCCCTGGTGGCGTTCAAGGTGGGGCTGGACATAGCCTTGGATGGCATGGTTTAGTGGGAGGTGTCCCTGCCCATGGCAGGGGGGTTGGAACTCGATGATCTTGAGGTCCTTTCCAACCCTTACTATTCTATGATTCTATGATTCTAATGTAGGCATTTCTACTGGGTATCTGCCAGAGACTAGGAAATCCAGTAAGCCACATATATATGAAAAACTGCTACCTCCAGCAGGTTACCATGTGACATCAGTATTAAAGTGTGAAACGCTTAACCTGAATACAGTTTCCATATTGTGAATAATTAAATTCAAAGAAAATCAGAAGTTCAAATGTGCCTTCTTTACACTAGTATACTTCTTAATATGTTAACTTTTGCCATATTGTTTGACATGGGCCTTCCTGACAACCTGGAGTTGCTACTCTGGCCTTGTTTACTGATCACATCACGTAAATAAGGCATAACCAGCCCCTTTTTTTCCACTGAAATAACCTAATTTTTAGTAAACTAGCATGCCCATACGCTTCAGAAACTTTAATCTTAAATTCATCAGTGCGTTATTGATCGCAATAAGAAAAAAAAAAAACAAAACAAAACAAACAAAAAAACCACAGTTTTTTCCTCATTGCTCCTATCGCGACACTCAACAACCACAGCTGCTATATTTGCGACGATACCCACTGGCTGTGTGCACCATCACTCAGCTCATGTCATTTCCAACTCCAAGAGCAGGAAACACTCTTGACGCGCCAGGCAGGCAAACACACCACTGTCCCACCCAAACACCCGCCCAGTGACGTATGGGAGGCGCCTGCACCTCACCTCACCCATACACAGAACAGAACAGAACGAAATCAGGCAACTGCCCAAGTGTTGCCCAGCTCTTTCCACCTTCACGACACAGCGGAGCGCCCCAGCCATACCCTACCCCACGCCAGACCTACCTGCAACCACCGCCGCCACCGCAAGGATCCCTCCACACGTGGGGAGGCGAAGAAAAGCGCCGCCCTGCGCCCAGCGTCCCACCTGCTGCCACCTCTGCGCGAAAACCACACCGCGCATGCGCGCCGCCACCTGCACTGGAGCCGCGTCACGTGCTCCCATGCAGCGCCCGCGTAGCTGCGCCGCGCTTGTGAGTCAGTGCGGCTGCCCACTGCGGCGCGTGTGCAAAGCTGCAGCCCCGGAGCATGCGCACTACTGCCGCCGCCGCCGCCGCTGCCGCCGCCGCGCGGGGCAGTGCTCCACACGCAGCGTTGCCGCTGCCCGGCCGCTCGCACCGCGGAAGGGACGCGCCTTACCTGCGCCCCTGCGTGCCGCCGCACTTTCTGTCTCAGCGCCACGCGGGCGCCGTGGCCGCTCCCGCTTCCCTCGGTGCTGCCGCCGGAGATTCAAATCGGATCCCGCTCCAGGAACCAACGCTGCCAAGCCCCGTCGCACGCGCCGGGCCGTTATGCAAATAAGCCACGTGTCCCCTCCCCTCTCTCCGCTGACCCCGCCCCCTCTGTGGCCCAGGGGCCGGCAGCGGGGACTGCCTCGGAGCCGGCCAATCGCAGGGCCGGCCATCTTGGCAGCATGCAAATGAGCTGTCGAGTTATTTAAATGAGCGGGAGGCTCCGCCCCTTGGCGGGCAGCGAAGGATGGTTATTGCTGATAACGTGTCGGGGCTGAGCTGCGGCCGTCCCTCACAGAGGGCGCTGTGGCGGGGTCGGGGGCAGCCGGCCATGCCTCATTCATTCCTGCCTTTCGTGTCGTCTCTGCCTTGTCCTTCCTGCTATCGCTGCCCTTTCCCAGCTTCCCACCACAGGAGCTGAGAGGGGTGTGTGCCTTTGAAGCGTCTCTGGCCCGAGGTCTGCTGGGCACCCCTGAAAATAGCCTACTTTATCAGTTTCTTGCAGCTCTCCACTTATATAGGCTCTGCATTGTGTGTGGGTAGTCTCAAGCTTTCTCCATGACAAGCTGCATGTGGCTAAAACACAGAGGTTTGGGGTTTAACTAATCGGCTTTAGATTTCAAGAGTGCTAAGAGGCTGAAGGCTACCACGGGCTGCGCTTTAAGTGGCTGTAAGGCACATGGCTTACTTCGGGTGAGGCACAGGTCCAAACCGCAATGGCCATTTCCCACAACCCATTTCTGCCTCAGGGGTGCAGGTGGGGAGAAAACCACAGGACCTGCTTTAATCTGAGCCAGAACTTGGCGCTCTTTGTATCAGAGCCAAAGGCAGGAATGCCCATTGCCAACAGCTGGTCTGTGCAACAAATGAGGCATGGGTCAGGTCTAGCAAACAGACCAGCAGCTGTATCTCAGGTACACAAGAAGATAAAAGAGCACAGAAGGGTATGTGTAGAGGTTTTGGCAGAAACTCTATTAAACTGCCTGTGCTAATCTAGTGCTGAGATTCAAGTATCAGACACCCACCAACCTGGCTATGGAGAGTCCTATTCCCTCCTTGTTGAGACAAATGCAGTTCATACTCTTCCTGCTGAAAGCATGAGAAATGTTGTCCTCATTCATCTACTTAAAGAGTAAGCTAAATATGAATTTCTTGTCTGTTGCGTACAGACCAGGCTGACCAACAGGACATTCTGTTCTTGTAGTTTGTGGAACGGTACCTACGAGACAGCCATTTTAAGACTCCTGTCAAATGTGCTTGGCTGATTGAGTGGCAATGTTTTAAGATGCTGCCATTCCCAGTGGTTTGCCTGACCTCCTTGCAACATGCTTCCATTGCACAGCCAATATGGAAGAAGGAGATATATACACATGCCCATAAATTTCTGCAAACACATCTGCAAGAGCGCCTTAAGCAGGGGTGCAAGCCTGGGAACTGCCGAAATGTGAACATACATCTTGCTCTGCCATCTTTGCTACAGGCAGGACAATTTCTAAGAGAAAGTGTGCCAGACACCTGCAACAGTTATTTCTCAGCTAGCTTTATTGAGCTGCAGTGCAATAGTGGAATGTTTTGTCATGGAAAAAGGGAGGCTTGAGTTTTAGATGAGTCTTCTAAGCTTTTGTGTGCAGTCCGAGGACAAGGCATTTCAGAATGAAAAATCTAGAATTATCCATAAGTGAGTCGTTCCTAGCCATGCCTATTGTTTAACTTGAAATTTCACTGCCAAAGAATGCTTTTGCAAAGTCCATGCACATACATCCTTTGAGAATCAGGAATTAATGCTCTGTGGTTAAGAGATGTGTGTTTTCAGAAGACTGGGTAATATTACAGCCATTTATTTGGATAACGATTGATGTTATTCCAAACAATTCAGTATGGAACACAGTATTTTGTCCACTGCAGTGCATTTTGTGTACCTAAAGGGAGAATCAAGAAGGTTTTGTCACCCTAAAGAATATACAGTTTGTCAAGTCTGCCTTTAGGCATGAATTTGCTGCTCGTAGCTTGATTTTTTTTTTCCTTACAAGTAAATAGAAAGTATAGAAATGCACCAAGAAATTAATTATTACCAAAATCTTTCTTGGATCTCTGAAGAAAAAATAGTACCAAAAATCTGAGTGCCTCAAAAAAAAAAAAAAAAAAAAAAAAACAAAAAAAAAAAAAAACACCAACCTATTTTCACACTTAATATCTGTCTCCATTTGGTGACAGAGCACGGTATCAGTAACTGAGGGTACCAACTGTCTGCTACTAAAAGAGTAGACAAATTCTGAAGAATCCAGCTGTCCAGAGGTCATATGTTGTTCACAGGGACAGAAACAGAAACATCTGAAAGAAGTTCGTAGAGCCAGTTCTGTAATGAGACATCGAAACATGAAAGTTGCCATTGAAATCTCATATTTGAATAGCATGGGAAAGTTTCTGCAGTGCCCAGTAGTTAAATGGCTATTTCTGCAGAATTACTCATAAACATTTCAAATGCTGTTTAGAAAGGTTTTGATTTGTTCGGGTTTTTTTCTTTGACTTGTTGGGTTGGGTTGTTTTAATTCTTAATAAATTAAACACTTGAAATGTGACAGGAAACAAATGTATTCAGAGTTTTAGATTGAATTGCGTAGAAATTTAACTTGGAGTGTGATTTCTTTTTGCAAAGACAGAATTTGATCCTGCTCTTCATTAGAGCTTTACAACAAGTTAAAGCTTTACAATGAAGTTGCTAATCCACTGTCCATCATATTTGAAAAATCATGGCAGTCAGGTGAAGTTCCTGATGACTAGAAAAAAGGTAATATAACCCCCATTTTCAAGAAGGGGAAAATGGATGAGCCAGGGAACTATGGACCAGTCAGTCTCACCTCTGTGCCTGGCAAAATCTTGGAGCAGATTCTCCTGGAAGGCATGCTAAGGCACATGAAAAACAACAAGTGGTTGGTTGCCAGACCAATCTGGTGGCCTTCTATGATGGAGATACAGAACTGATGGACAGGGGCAGAGCAGTTGATGTCATCTACCTGGACTTGTGTAAAGCCTTTGACACTGTCTCACATGACATCCTTCTCTCTAAATTGGAGAGACATCAATTTGATAGATGGACCACTCAGTGGATAAAGAACTGGCTGGATGGCTGCAAGCAAACTGTTGTGGTCAATGGTTCCATGTCCAGCTGGAGACCAGTAATGAGTGGTGTCCCTCAGGGATGGGTGTTGGGACTGGTCTTGTTCAACATCTTTGTCGGTGCCATGGACAGTGGGATTGAATGTGCCCTCAGAAAGTTTGCCAATGACACCAAGCTGTGTGGTTTGGTTGATAAATTGGAGGGAAGGAATGCCATCCAGAGGGACCTTGACACGCTTGTAAGATGGGCTGATGCCAACCCTGCAGAGGAGGACTTGGGGTCGTTGGTTGATGAGAAACTTAACATGAGCTGGCTGCAGCGTGCGCTTGCAGCCCAGAAAGCCAACTGTATCCTGGGCTGCATCAGGAGGATAGTGACCAGCAGGTCGAAGGAGGTGATCCTGCCCCTCTATTCTGCTCCTGTGAGACTTCACTTGGAGTATTGCTGGAGTACTGTTCTGGTGTCCTCAACATAAAAAGGACATGGAACTGTTGGAACAAGTCCAGAGGAGGGCCATGAGGATGATCAGGGGACTGGAGCACCTCCTGTATGAAGACAGGCTGAGAAAGTTGGGGCTGTTCAGCCTGGAGAAGAGAAGGGTGGATTGAGACCTCATAGCAACCTTCCAGTATCTGAAGGGGGCCTGTCAGGATGCTGAGGAAGGGCTCTTCATTAGGGACTGTAGTGATAGGACAAGGGGTAACGGGTTCAAATTTAAACAAGGGAAGTTTAGGTTGGATAGAAGGAGAAAATTCTGTACTGCAAGGGTGGTGAGGCACTGGAATGGGTTGCCCAGGGAAGTTGTGATGTGGAGCAATCTCCATCCCTGGCAGTGTTCAAGGCCGGGTTGGACAGAGCCCTGCGTGACATGGTTTAGCATGAGGTGCCCCTGCCCATAGCAGGGGGGTTGGAACTAGATGATCTTAAGGTCCTTTCCAACCCTAACTATTCTATGATTCTACGTCACCCAAGGCTTTGTCCAACCTGGCCTTGAACACTGACAGGGATGGAGCATTCACCACTGCTTTGGGCAGCCTGTTCCAGCGCCTCACCACCCTCACAGTAAAAAAGCGTTTTGTGTGTAACAGAAAATTTCTTCTTGATGTTCTCAATTCTCCACTGAACATAAGGCTTAAAGTATGTTATAACATTTCATTTTCTTATTTCCAGATACTTACATAGAACAGCTCTCAACGTATGAATGACATAGTGGTAGTAAGCTGACATGATCCTTCTTTCTCTATGTCAAATTGTGTTAGAAAAATGAAACGTAACACCTTGAATATTTGCCAAATATTAATTCTCTCCATATGATTTAATAATTGCTAATTGAGGTATTGAAGAGTCACAAATGGGAATGATGAAAAGGAAAAAGGAAAGTGATGAGCAAAAGACATATAGTTCTCTGTGTGAAAATGTACTTTTTATATACAAATATTGACTTTTAATGAAAACAAAATATGATCATAAGAAATGGTTAGCAATAGGGAAAAAAAGAAAAGTAATTTTATTTGTACCTTTTATTTTTATATCATTGCTGGAAAATGTGTATGCTAATGGATGACACTTTTGAGCCAGTAAGATTTACTCTTTTTCTTGATAATTGACTAGATTAATAAGTATTTCTTGCATAGAAATTACCTAATAGGATGGAATTATTACAAGTTCTCTGATTATAAACAGTTCCTACACAGGACAAAAGAAACACCATAATACCAGAAAGTTAATTTCATGAGCAGAAATATTTCTGGCAAGAAAAAAAAGCCCCACATATCGCTATTGGACAACATAAGTCTGTGATTTAATGGCTAATTAAGAATATTTAAAATGTCACAGAAAAAGGAACTGCAGTATATTTTCCTGGTGAAGAAAAACAGAGAAGATTTTTTTTAATTCCTTTGTCATAGAAGGGCACTTTTTTTCTAAATACAGAAACTTAAAGCACAGCCAGCAGGAAGAAATCAATGAAAATATGGTAAGACATTTCTTAAACTTTTTAAAAACATAAATTTAACAACATACAAAGAACACAAACAGTAAACATAACCAAGATACTTGAGAAAGTTTTGCTATAATGAATTAAAGCTGCTTAAGGCATTTATGTTACTTTCCACTGTAGATTAAGTACCTTTCTGTAATGTGACTTCTGTAAAATATGCTAATATTGTCCATTACCTTTAAGGGTAATAAGAGAATTTGAGGGAAATTCCTAAACCTACTGTATTCCTGTTTGATTTCATAATAGTTTTAAAAAATAAACTGTATTAATCATGAAGTAATTATTCTGCTGCTCAGCTGTTTTGTGATCAAACTCATTCTGTGGTGACTTTGCTGTATTAACTAATTTATTTACTGAGCAGACATGTTTATATTACACACCTACCAGTCATTTTTTCCTCTTAAGCTGTCCTCTCCCTTTCTTACCTTAAAACTCTACTATAACAAGCTAGATCTGACTTCAATTCTGGTTTTAATAAGAAAACTGATTTTTGTACCATAAAGATTGGTATAGTTCAGTGTTAAGTGCACAGTTACATGATGAAGTAGTGATAAAAATATGTTTTTATAGCTTGTTAAATTTGTTTCTACTACACTAAACTATCAGCATTTTGAGATAGAGCAAGTGTCATCTGTACTGTGAACTCTTGTGCTTAACATCTAGCTAAAGAGTATATCAGACTTCAAGAGAAAAAGTAATTTTAAAAAAATGTGACCTAATTGACAACTAGAATCTGTTAAATGAAGATCCTTTTACAAGGGATCTAAATTTAGTTAATTCTAAGCACTGGTCAGGAATCTGTTGGAAGAACTTGTCTCCCATTGTCCCACTTAGTCTTTGATATAAGAAAGTTGTGAAACCTGGTTGTAAAAACAGCAGCTGATATACTTGAGAACCTTATAATTATAAAAGCTTTTTAGGCTTTAGCTACTTTTCTTGCAGTTTATTTTGAATCACTAGAAATATTCATGTGATGGTAGCCGTGGAACAATATGGTTGTCATCAAGCTGTTGACTATGAAACCTACTTCCTGAACCCAGTTGTCTTTCCATTACTTAACAGACAATTGCTCTAGAAGTAACTTGGTTTGAAGATGCCTTCCTTCCCCCCCCCCCCCCCCCGCCAAACGCAAAGTAATACTGTGGTAGCATTGTTACTACAGTAGAGGTTGAGAAATCAGTGCTCAGTTTTAATTCCCACAGTACTTCTTAGAAGCAATGTGCTTGACCTCCAAATTACACAAGTAAAGTTTTTAAGGGACACCTGTCTTCATTAAGTTTTATCCAATGTATTTAAGTATTTTTAGAAAATTATGAAGAAATGTAAAGAATATTTCATACGTTCTCTCCCTGGAAGCATATTTTGACCTGTTGGAAGAAATATATTTGAGCATCACTCTGGAATGTAATGAATATGGGATGAACTATGAAGATCGTCTGAAATGCGTGGGCTGATTTTTGCGTAGTTATGTTACTGTCTTAGTTTAAATGGATGAACATATTTCACCTTTTTGAATGTTTAGAAATTGAAATGCCTACTTTAAAAGAAAAATCTCTATACTATTTAAAAAGGGGTACCCTCAGAGTGAATCCGTTTCTTTTCTCAGTTTCTTTTCCTCAGCTCTAACCTTGGGCTTTTTTCAATGTAATACCTGTGTTAGATCTTTCTAGAAAGTGAATGACTCATGCTTGGTTTACTTTATTTATATATTATTGTTGGGTTTGTTACTGCTGTATTTCCTGCTTAGGTTGAATTTTCTCCACATTGACTGAAAGTGAAAATGAAGGGCAACTTAAGTGTCACTATATTTATACTAAAAAAAGGGAACCTTTTAAAAGTTTGGGTTTTGTCAGTGTTAAGTTGCCTGTTATTTTTGCTAGAAGTCATTGTCTTGCCTTTAAAGCTTTTTCCTAATTGAAGTTGTCATCTGGTACTTTTTGCCATGTTCTGAGTACTTTCTTATGACCACCTCCTGTAGTTTCTTTTTTCATTATGTGCTTAAACAAGGTGAATACCTCTTGTATAAATAGAACGTAGAAAATGTCAAACAGTTCTTCCAGTACTGAGGCAGGTAACTAGCTAAAACACATTATATTCACTGATCCTGTTTAAAGTCATTCACAAATGGAGAACTTGACATCCATCCATTGCCAGTCACCACCATCTTACTTAATAATGTGTTTAATTTCCATGATTTAGCAGAATAATTTTAGACAATTTTCCAGATGTTGGTGGACTTCAGGAAGTGAGAAACGAGCTCTTGTATTTTCATAGGAAGGAAGGAAGGAAGCAAGGAAGCAAACAGGCAAGCAAGCTTAGGTTGCCTCTTCTTCCCCTTTCACCTGGGAGGCATGGTCCACAAAATTTGAATGACGGAGCCACTGATGAGAAGACCTCAGAATCTGGCTATCAGGCTAACATATACACATAGACAATCTTACTCCTCAACCACTGTTGTAGAGCCCTCTCAATGAGACATTCCCTATGATACAGGGACCTGAAATCACTTCTCCACTCCCAGTTTTGTGTGACATGCATCTGTTCTATATCAGCCATTCCCTGCATCTATGAAGGCTGTGAAAATCAGATGGATACCTGCCACATAAGAAGAGGAAAAATTAAAAGGAAGGGGACCAGTTGATTACAACAAATAGTAGGGTTAGTGTCACAAGCAAAACAGACATGAGTTTGAGAAAATTGATTTAATTTATTACCAGTTAAAAAAGATTTTCATTGTGGGAAACAAAAATTAAAACAACACCTCCCCCTTTTTCCCAGGTTCAAGTTCCCCCTCTTCTCTGACCTTGGAATTCACAGGATTTTTTCTCACATGTGTTTTCCTTGATTCTACAGTGTTTTACCCTTTCATAAGTATTTTTTTCCCAGAGATGCCACCAGGCTGGCTGATAGGCTTAGCTGTATCCTGCAGTGGGTCCGTTGCAGAGCTGGCTGGAAACAGCTGTGTCTGGCACAGGGCAGTCTCTGACCTCTTCTCAGAGGCTGTCCCTGCAGTCCCCCTGCTACCAAAACCTTGCCACCTACACGCAATACATTCCTCCCCTTGCCTTTGTGAAACACATTTTTTGTCATTAAAATAGAAATTCATCACACATCCTCCACAAACTTCACTTACAGCACCAACAAAAAATTCCCCACATCAGCATCATCACAAACTGACAATGGTGAACAATACACACACACACAAAAACTCCACCGCTTGTCCCTTCACCACAACAAAAATTCCCAACATCATTATCAAACCTCCCCCAAACTATTCCACTACCTGAAACGTTGAGACCAAGTTTTGCCTGTTACCTCTCCCAGTTACTGTCATTTAAAATTCTGTGAGCCCCATGGTAGACACCGAAATGGACTGTGGTGGCTTAGCCTTGCCTTTCAGCCAGCTGCCTGCCCAGGCACCTACTGTCTCCCTCTTCAACAGGACAGGTGGGAAAAGCAGGATGGACAAGCTTTGAATAGTGATCTAAAGACCGTAAAATCTCTTACCAGTTACTGCTACTGGCAAAACAAACTCAACTTGGGGAACATTAATGGAAATTATTGACAATAGATTTGCGTAGTTAGAAATATAAAAAAAAAAAAAACAAACAACCTTCCCCTCTCCCCTATCACAAATCAAGAAGAGCCCAGAGTTCCAGTAGTGTAAAAGATCACATATTTTCCTTTATTCTTTGATTTTTTGATAAAAAGGCTGAAACAGTAATTTTTATTAACAAAACTATCTTTCAAATGTATCTCATTTGTTTCAAAATAAATCTAAAAAATTCAAAACAAAACATTACCTCATCATACTTGGTTTCTTCATTAGGATGGAGCAAAGACAAGTTTCTAAGGAAGTTCTTCCTGTGGCAAAAATACCACCCTTGAATCTTGAGAAAGAGAAATAGATTATGCAGAAAATCCATAGATATGTGGAAGAAGTTATGCCATCTCTCAACAGCATGTTCTAAATGTTTGTAATGTCTTTGAGCAAATTAACTCTTCATTTTTCATTTCACATTACCCCAGTTTTCAGATACCAATAATTATTTAGTATTTAATCTTAAAGAAAAATTTTATTATATTAATAATACTGCTAATGAAGTGACAACACTACTAAAAATATATTCAGTTGAAAATTCAGACATTTTTAATTTCTAAACACTCATTGTGTGACCTCAGTTTATCCTGGTCTTGTGTCTCTAAAGGAAAAAACAGAGCTATATCTCTAGAACTCAATGTTCTAACTGGAGTTAAATAGTGCCGCCCTCATGATGCTAGTGCTGAGTTGCCTGAAATAAGATGAATGAATCAATTTAAGTGTATCTGATGGTAACACTGTCAGCCGCCAAAATGCAACTCTTTGTGTAATGGATGACAGAAGAGTAAATATTTCTCAGCGCTTAAATAACACACTTTTTACACAGTATTTCATTAACAACAGACCTAGACAATATAAATAATTGTCAGAAATACCACTTGAATATTTTTAAGATTGGTGTTGATTGTAGAATAGGGTGGTCTGAAGAATGGGGTTGATTGAAAAATAGGGTTGTAAATAAGTAACCTCAAGAATGTTGGGCTTTGTTAGCAATATTGAGAAAAGGAAATTACTAAGATAAGCTTTGCCAGAACCACCTGGTGGTTACTGGTATGACAATGATCCTAAAACAAAATGATGAAGAAATAACCACCAGGGGTCAGAAAGCCCACTACCACATTTGTGTGTGCATACAGGAGGCATTCTCTAAAAGTATGACGTAATGTATGTAATCTAATGAATATGTATGTTTAAGGACAATGTAATCACAGCCTGGTTGATGCTTGGTAGAGACAGGCTTGGAGGAGCGATCACCCGTGTCTCCCCCTGCCGCAATAAAGAATACCTGCTTGTCAAGGTAAAACTTTGTTGGCAAGTTCCTGGAGATTTCTCCAAATCATTTGATACATTTTGAAAGAACATATCCATTAAAACCCGCTTAACTTAGGAAATTTAACAAAGTATCTGGCTTTTCTTTACATCCTCTCCACAATCACTCTTCCATTCTTGTTCCCAAAACTTGACTCACAAAAATGTGGAATTGCATTGAAATCTGGTCAGGAGACTCTCTGTCAAGTGACAAAGCTCTGAATAAAAGGCATGAAACTCTCAGGTGAAGAGTCAACTGCTTTCAAATTACTGAGGGTGTTAAGTGCATTTCTCACCAGCCTTCAAAGTAGTTCTGCCTTTTGTACTAGTCTCATGCTAATATCCAGCCTATTCTCTCCTGAGATGTGTCCACAGGGCATGTGATGTTTCCATCTCACCTATTCGAGCAGCTCCAGGCTCTGGTATTTCTTTTGCTTTACCCTTTCCCAGCCTTTCTGTGGCTCTCACTTCTCCCCGAGATGTGAAACTGTTCAGGCTTCTCTAATCAGCTGGGAAAAGAGCAGGTTCACTCACAGTTTTGGTCACTCAACAGTAAAACCAATGAGGAACTACATAGCTACCAGTTGGCAAGCCTACAAGCTACAGCATCAGAGCAACAGCAGAAAACCAAAATTGTTTTATATATATCCATCATAACTGTGAGAAATGGAATTGCTATACAACGAAACCCCAAAGGAGGTGATGCTATTTATCCAGGAAAGCCATCTGCCTGTTGCAAAGCAGTAAAAGGTTTCTCTTGTTTCAGGTTCTGCTTGGACGAGTTATATTATTCTGCTTTGCAGTTTTTTCTCTTTTTAGTGGCCTTGCTTCCTCTAATTTTAAACGGTCTTTTTCCAGTTACTTAAAAGTAATGTCGCATTTGATAGAAGGCAGCTTTTTCCATTATACTAATCTGCTAAGCATTGCTAGGGATTACGACTATGGTTTTACTTACTAGTTACTTGCTAGTTCACTAGGAGAGTGATAAGAATGATTCCTTAGAACAGGAAACCTAATGCTTCTAGGGTTTTATTTCCCGCTCAGATTGATCCCTTCATAATGGCTCCTCTCTGGCTGTGCAAACACACACTCTTCAACTCCTTTAGGCACCTTCAAAGGAAACTACTTCCACTACCAACACATGGTGGGTATGGAAGTAAAACAAAATGCATTTGCCCATTAGCTGAACCATGACCGCATTGGAGCTCGCGAAGGGTCACTGCACTGCCTGCCTGAATCCCTGGTTCTGGTTTTATGAACAACATTTCCTATATTTATTTTTTGGAGCCGTGGAGCTGCCAGTGGTCTTGAAAGTGGGTAAAGCAGCGCTGGGAGCCCCGCCTGGGCTTGGTATCTCCGGCCAAAAGTCTGAGGGGAGGGCGGCCTGCAGTTCCCTGCAGCTGGCGGCCAGGCCGGGAAGTGCAGGAAGCGCCTGGGCCTCCCGGAGCGTGGCAGCCGTGGCAAGGCCAGGGACCGGGCGCGGGGAGCTGTCACCGTGGCAACGCGCGTGAGGTAAGCTGTGTTGCCTAGCAACCGGCGCTCCGGGCTCGAGGAACCTCCAGAGAATTCGCAGCGCTGCCGTTGGAGCGGGGGGGAGGGGAGCGGCGCTGTCATGGGGGAGGGAAAGAAACGAAAACCTGCCTTGAAAACGGGCCCGAAACCGGCGAAACGGAAGGACGAGGGTGGGCTAACGCGGGAGAGGCCAAGCGGCTGGCGGTAGGGAGGCCTGGCGCCCTGGGACCTAGCAGAGGCCGTCCCTGAAGAGAGATCCCCAGCCGCGCCACTTGTCCTGCAGATCAGGTGTGTGCTCTCCTCGTTGTTCCTATAGGGGAGTGCAGCCCGAGCATGGCAAAGAGCGTGAAAGAACGTTACAGAGCATCCCTGCCCCAATTTTTGTTTTGGTGGAGACTGAGATCTTGAGGAGCTCATTGAGCGTATCATTCTTATGGAGCGGAGCTTCTTTCTAAAATGATGGTACTGGGGCTGTACTTTTCTGGTTTTCAGTAGCATTAGTAGTGCCAAGAGTCAAAACACAATTCCTTAAAATAGAATGTGTTTATGGAGACTTGCTGAGATCTACACTTTACATCCCAACAAAAGTGGTCACAAGTGAGAGAGGTCCAGAAGAAGCTAATGGAGACAACCAGATATCTGTATAATGACAGTTAATTTTCTTTTTTTTTTTTTGTTTTCCTGTTTACTAGATGTTCTGAAAATTTGCAGCTTGCTCCTTGCAGACCGAGGAGAAAGGCTAGGATGCAAAGTATAAAATTACAAGGGTAAACATTTATTCATGCATGTGAGGTGTCCCAGCCAAATTGAGGTACCCCAAATGCAACTTTACACAAGGTTCTTGTGCTTGCTCTTGACACCTGAAGTGTCAGCTACAACACGATTTGACTAATCACTAACACACCACCACCCGTTACTAATCGTAGTAAAACTTTGCAAACCAACTATATTTTTGCAGTGTTCTGGCTGCTTGTCTATTGATTCAGACATCAGTCTTGCCACAGTTACTTATCTATGATGCCAGATGATGCTGGGAAAGTTTCAAAGACGTGTTAGAGGGGCTAGGTTGTTGGCGTTATCTTGGCTGTTCAGGGCTCTTTTATCCTTCATGGACAGCACTAAGCTTGCAAGACCCAGTCGCCTTTTTCCACGGTTGGGCTGTTCTATTAGTCCTTGCAATGAGCTGATGTCCATTGGTTTGTTCTCTTGAGAATGAACAATATCAAAGTCTCCAGTAAAATTCCACTACCTAATTACATTGCAGTGTGTAATGTGGACTAATATATATTAACAAAGTTAATACATGTTCATACTATAAAGATTGCCTCATAGAATAGTTAGGGAAGGGAATTTGCATAATGTATACAACAGATAAGAATGATAAGGTGTTATGCACAGACTTAATTATGGCTTCTACATTGACTGATTCCTCAAGAAAGATATCTGGTGGTTATGATGGACATGTAAGCTTCACTGAATTAACAATTAAAAAGTAAAATAGAAAAATGTGAGGAGACGTACAAAATTGGAAAAAAAATTACAGTAGTAGAATACTAACTTGTCTATCTACATCTCTATTTTGTTTTCTCTCATATGAAATAGTTTTCAGGTATGATACTTCTATCTCAAACAGGTATATCACTACAGAAATTTGAGTTCAGAGATGTCTGAAAACATAGATTAGAACAAAAATGAGAAGGTTAGAATGTTTTGCTTAGAAAGTAGCAAGTGAGGACAGCCATAAATGCTATGAAAACACTGAGTGGCACAGATGTTTCATACTGACTGTCCATTTGTCCTTTCAAAAAATACATTGAGAGCATGTTGTGAAAACTGAAAGACATGCACTGTGAATGAAATAACCTGCAGCAGTTAGGAAGCCTGTTGGGATTGTAGTCTCCATATTAGAACTGCCTGGTGCAACTCATGCTCTGTCCAATGTGAAAGAAATCGTTCCAGTATGACACCTTCCTATCACTACTGCATCTTCACTCAAACCTGAGCATATACAGTTTCTAAATCACATAACAGAAGCCAGGTCTGCAGGTTCCTAAGATGTGCAGAATGTGAGCATGTGTTCTTGCAGCTCAAATCCTGTGCTGCATCAAAAGAAGCACATCCAGCATGTTGAGGGAGGTGATTCTGCCCTTCTGCTCTGCTCTGGTGAGACCCCACTTGGAGTACTATGTTCAGCTCTAGAGCCCTCAGTATAAGACAGACATGGACCTGTTGGAGCTGGTTCAGGGAAAGGCCACAAAAATAATCAGAAGGCTGGAGCACCTTTCCTATGAAGGTAGGCTAAGAGAGTTGGGCTCATTCAGCCTGGGGAAGAGAAGGCTCCAGGGATTCCTTACTGCAACCTTTCAATACTGAAAGGGGGCTTATAAGAAAAATGGGGACACACCATCAAGAGGACTCTGTGGAGGAAGCACTATAGACAGATAGGAATAGCCTCACTCTTGCAGGCCCTTGTTCTCATGGGGGACTTCAACCACCCTGATATCTGTTGGAGGGATGGTACAGCCCGGCACAAGCAACCCAGGAGGTTCCTTGATTGTGTGGAAGAAAACTTCCTTCTGCAAGTAATAGAGGAGCCGACAAGGAGAGGTGCCATGCTTGACCTTGTGCTCACCAATAGGGAAAGGCTGGTTGGAAATGTGGCGCTCCAGGGCGGCCTTGATTGCAGCGATCATGAGATGGTTGAATTAGAGATCCTCAGGACAGTGAGAAGAGCGTGCAGCAAGCTCAGTGCCCTGGACTTCAAGAGAGCAGACTTTGGCCTCTTCAGGAACCTGCTCAGTAAGGTTCCATGGGATACAGCCCTAGAGAGCAGGGGGGCCCAAGACTGTTGGTTGATATTCAAGGATCACCTGCTGCAAGCTCAGGAGCGATGCATCCCAACTAGAAGGAAGTGCTGCAGGAGGGCCAGGAGACCTCCTTGGATGGATAAGGAGCTGCTGAGCAAAATTCGAAGGAAAAAAGAGGCTTATAAAAGGTGGAAGCAAGGACAGGTGGCCTGGGAAGAATACAGGGAGGTTGTCTGGGAAGCTAGGGACCAGGTTAGAAAAGCTAAGGCCCAGTTATAATTAAACTTGTCTAGGGATGTTAAAGATAACAGGAAGGGATTCTATAGGTACATACCGAATAAAAGACAGACTAGGAATAACATGGGCCCCCTCCAGAAGCTATCAGGAGAACTGGCTAGCCTGGATTGGGAGAAGGCTGAGGTTCTTAATGACTTCTTTGCCTCGGTCTTCACTGGCAAATGCTCTGACCACACCACCCAAGTCCTGGAAGGCAGACGCGGGGACTGTGAGAATGAAGACCCTGGGCCCACTGTAGGAGAGGATCTGGTTTGAGACCATCTTAAGAACCTGAATGTGCACAAGTCCATGGGGCCTGATGAAATCCATCTGTGGATCCTGAAGGAGCTGGCAAATGAAGTTGCTAAGCCACTGTCCATCACATTTGAAAAATCATGGCAGTCAGGTGAAGTTCCTGATGACTGGAAAAAGGAAATATAACTCCCATTTTCAAGAAGAGGAAAAGGGAATTACAGACCAGTCAGTCTCACCTCTGTGCCTGGCAAAGTCTTGGAGCAGATTCTTCTGGAAGGCATGCGGAGGCACATGAAAAACAACAAGATGCTTGGTGACAGCCAGCATGGCTTCACTAAGGGGAAATCATGGTCGCACGCAAAGAGTTATGGTCAATGACTCAGTGTCCAGCTGGAGACCAATAATAACGAGTGGTGTCCCTCAGGGATTGGTGCTGGGACCGGTCTTGTTCAACATCTTTGTTGGTGACATGGACAGTGGGACTAGTAACAGCCAGCATGGCTTCACTAAGGGGAAATCCTGCCTGACCAATTTGGTGGCCTTCTATGATGGGGCTGTGGAACTGATGGACAAGGGTAGAGCAGTTGATGTCATCTACCTGGACTTGTGCAAAGCGTTCAACACTGTCCCACACAACATCCTTGTCTCTAAATTGGAGAGACATCAATTTGATAGATGGACCACTCGGTGGATAAAGAACTGGCTGGATTGCCACACGCAAAGAGTTGTTGTCAATGGCTCAGTGTCCAGCTGGAGACCAGTAACGAGTGGTGCCCCTCAGGGATCAGTGTTGGGACTGGTCTTGTTCAACATCTTTGTCAGTGACATGGACAGTGGGATTGAGTGCGCCCTCAGCAAGTTTGCCGATGGCACCAAGCTGTGTGGTTTGGTTGATACACTGGAGGGAAGGAATGTCATCCAGAGGGACCTTGACATGCTTGTGAGGTGGGCAGATGCAAACCTTATGAAGTTTAACCATGCCAAGTGCAAGGTCCTACACCTGAGTAGGAGCAGTCGCAGGTACAGCTGCAGGTTGGGCAGAGAAGAGATTCAGAGCAGCCCTGCGGAGAAGGACTTGGGGGTGTTGGTTGATGAGAAACTTAACATGAGCCGGCTGCAGTGTGCGCTCACAGCCCAGAAAGCCAACCATATCCTGGGCTGCATCAAAAGGAGCGTGACCAGCAGGTCAAGGGAGATGATCCTGCCCCTCTACTCGGCTCTTGTGAGACCTCACTTGGAGTATTGTGTGCAGTTCTGGTGTCCTCAACATAAAAAGGACATGGAGCTATTGGAACAAGTCCAAAGGAGGGCCACAAGGATGATCAGGGGACTGGAGCACCTCCCGTATGAAGATAAGATGAGAAAGTTGGGGCTGTTCAGCCTGGAGAAGAGAAGACTGCGTGGAGACCTCATAGCAGCCTTCCAGTATCTGAAGGGGGCTATAGGGATGCTCTTCATTAGGGACTGTAGTGATAGGACAAGGGGTAACGGGTTCAAACTTAAACAGGGGAAGTTCAGATTGGATATGAGGAAGAAATTCTTTACTGTGAGGTGGTGAGGCACTGGAATGTGTTGCCCAGGGAAGTTGTGAATGCTCCATCACTGGCCGTGTTCAAGGCCAGGTTGGATAGATACTTGAGTGACATGGTTTAGTGGGAGGTGCCCCTGCCCATGGCAGGGGGGTTGGAACTAGATGATCTTAAGGTCCTTTCCTACCCTAACTATTCTATGATTCTATGATTCTACAGGACAAGGGATAATGGTTTTAAAGTAAAAGATAGTAGATTCACACTAGCAATAAGGAAGACATGTTTTACTATGAGGGTGCTTGTCATGGTTTAAGCCTGCCCCGTAACTCAGAGCCATGCAGCTGCTCACTCACTCTCCTCCCTTCCCCCTCCTCTTCCTTGCCCCCACTTTTGGTGTGTTATCAGCATCGTTCACAGGCTAAAGTCAAAACCACAGCACTATATCAGCTACTAAGAAGGAGAAGAATGACTGCTGCAGCTGAGCCCAGCACAGTGGTAAAACACTGGAGCAGATTTCCCAGAGAGGTGGTAGATGCCCCATCCCTAGAAAATTCAAGGCCAGGATGGATGTACTTCTGAGCAACCTGATCTAGTTGAAGATGTCCCTGCTTATTGCCAGGGGTTGGACTAGATGACTTTTCAAGGTCCTTTCCAACCCAAACCATTCTATGATTCTATGATTATTGATTTTCTGTTCTAAGATAACTCAAATAAAATTGCATCTACTTTTGATCTTCTTAAGTTTCATTCTACTCCAGGCATTAAACTTGAGTCTCTTGCATCCACAAGAGAAACCAGTTCTGAGCTTTTCCCATTACTATCATACTGTAAAATGGGAAAGAATTTTCTAATTGTTTTGCTAAAATTCATACATGACAATCTGAATTCCTGGTACTAGACTTATTCTACAGGTCTTCTGTTTAACATTTTAGAATTACCATTTTAGTATAAACTTCAATACTAACTGTGAAGTGGGTATGTTATTAAGAAGAAGCTAACTAGCAGCTACATGCTAGAAGCATATTCACTGCCGTGGTGCTAAAAGCAAATTTGTGAAGTCCCAGATGTAGTGCCCCCTCACCCCCGAGTTCCTTTGCTGCAAAAAAGCACAAACTATCCCAGATTCTTCAGACATCAGAATTTTTCTGTAAAGTACAAATCACTGTGGCTGTATGTTCTTTCTATGATTCATGAGCACACTTTATAGCATTTCTAAAGTGTAGAATTTTATTCTTGGTTTCTAGTTGATGTGATAAACTTCTCCCCATTTATCACTACCACCAACACCAGTTGGTCAAATTATGGTCTTCTGCATTAGAAAAGAGTGTATGCTATTCTTCATAAGATAAATGGAAGAGAATAATTCCATCTGTAAAGAGACCTTATTTTACATTCACTTAGAATTTAAACTGAAAACACATTTAATATCAAGCACGGAACAGTAATATTATCAGTCAACTGTGCTATTGAAAGCGCCATATTTTATTTCATATATCCAACTTTTGCATGTGCCATCTTTTAATATTTAACAGTGCTACACAGTTATATATGAAGGCATGGGTTTCATCTGATCTTGACTTTACTGTGTATATTGATATGCTGATTTGTGAATATACAATTCCAATTTTGGAAATGATATCATAAGCTTCAGAGTAGTAAGAAAGCAGGCCTGTAGGTCTTTACACTGTTATCTTACATTTGCACTAACAATAACACATTTTAGGAATAAACAGGCAATGGATTAAATCCCTGATTCGGGAAACTTCAGGCTTACTGAACAGCTTCTTGTCTCATTTTACATCACCAGCAGTGCAGTGCTGCTGCCTCCTCTCACTCCAGCATCCAAAATCACACTTATCAGCTCAGCATGGCATGTGGTGAATGAGGAGTCCGAGAGGGCCTGTAATGATAGGCTGTGGCCATGACACATGTCTCCCACTGTGCTGTTTTTCCCAAAAGCACATTCCCCAGCTGCAGCCTGTGATGTGACTATCAAGGGGAACTCAGCATGGGACAAAACACATCAGATCTTCTCTTTTGAAACACAGGGTTTATTGCGGCTGGTCTTTAGAAGCTACAGGGGGGTTCGACTATAGCTGCCATGCTGTGCACTAAGACAGTTACCAATAATGCACTAGTTCCTGAACATCCTAGGCTGGGTTGCTATACTCAGGAATTAAAAGCTGTTCTTACTATTTGGTTGCAAAATTAATTGGTCATTTCTTAGAGACTCATATAACTACAGTAACCACCTTTCTTTCATGTGAAAAGCAACAGTCCACTCTTGTTTATACTAATAAATTATTTCATTGTGTTTTTTTGGAAGTGCAAAGGTGTTGGACCCATTTTTGTGGCCAAACACCAGTATAGAGATATTCCTTATTTTCTCTTTCAGTTTGAAGATGTAACGTAACTTACGTGCATCTTCAGTAAAGTGACAGATGGAAGTGATACTAGAATTAAACTGATTAGAAGTAACATCCAAAGGGAAAACCAGCCTATTATAGTATTTTATAAAGATGTGTTACAACAAGTGTTGTATTTACTGTAAATTGCTTCAGAAAAAAACCACAGAAATAGGATTTAATAATTTTCAACTCTGCAACTGAAGAAAAAGGCAAATTTTCCATACTTTTTGTCCTGCCAAGCATATTTCCTATATGTGAGTTTTTCAGTTACCCACAGATTCTTCTTTCTAATTTTTAAAAAAAAACAAACCCAAAGAAACAAGAAAAGTGCTGGTGCGGGAGAGAAAGGAAACTTTCAGAAAGTGAAATAAGTTTCAAGCTTTTTCATGCAATGGTTTCACTTAAGTGCTCTCTTTTGAAAGTACTCTTGAAAGCCTTGATATTTGGTTAAAATTCATAATACAATTACTGCAACTACACTGAAATTATAGCATAGTTATACCAGTTATTTTTTATCCTACAATTACCACTAATTCACATAACCACAAAGAACATGGCTGGGAATAATCATAGTGTGAATGCAATGGTTCCTGTGAATACAGTGTCTGAGATACATACACGTACAAGTTAGCATATGCATATATGAAATTGTGTGTCTGTCTGTACGTGTATGTGGAATTCAGATGTAGAATGCACATGTGTTGCTTAGAATGGGGATAACTGGAATACTGTTACAGTTACTTCATATTTGTATTGGTATCAATCATTAAAAAACATGACTTCACTGTAACCAGGGATCAACTGGACTGAAACTACACTGTAATTAATCACTGTGTGATTATATTGATAACACACATGCTTGAAACCCGAAACCCAAAACATTTAAGTCTCTATTGCACATAATTTTAAAACCTGACATAGTGACTTTATTGTAATCTCAGTTACTTTCAATTGTTTATAATTGTTGAAATGCCTTGTGGCATGTGCTGAAATGCCACTTTTGTTTTTTAATTACTCATTAGAGTATTTGAATATGATTAAATGATTCCAAACTTGGTTTCGATGCTTTTATAATTCAAAAATAGGCAAGATGTAGAATTTTACACATGTAATATTAGATTCGTGTAAGAAATACTGAGAAATCACTACAGTTTGAAGGTATTAGACTAAGGTATTAAATGTTCCACGTTGTTACTGGCATGTTTTGCATTAGCTTTGACAAGAAATTGTTGGAAACATTTATGTTTTTACAATGTACTAACGCTTTCACTATAGGGCATAAGGAATGCTTATAATCTAAAGAGTAAGGAAGATGTGAAGGAGATAAAAAACAAAGATAGAGCAAAATAGTAGCAGTGACTTTTTTGGCTCCATGATTTCTGTCTCAGTTTTTCAGTTTTGAGGTGCAGCTTTGTCTCTGTTTTATATGGCAGAAAACCAGAAGGGATTGTTTGCATGAAACACAAAGAGAACGAGAGGCTGTTAAGGACCTTTGGAGGCAGGAAAGTGCAGTGTTGATGAAAGAAGGAAGTGAGAGCCATACAGGAAGCAGTCCATCAGAGAGTCGTGAGAGTTAAGAACAAAGAGTACTGTGCAATGACATCATCAGTGAGCCCACAGAAATTACTTCTGTGACTATATCTGTCAACAATAAACTCTGGTGGATTCCTTACAGGAAAATGTTCATCCATCCCCTTAGCTCATGTAAACGTTGAGTGATGGTGGGGAGGAAGATGACTGCATGGAAACTATGTCACTGAATGATAAGCTGTGAAATAATGATTTTTGTCTGACAGCAAGGATAAACTACAGCTGAAAACAGAATCAGGAGAAATTTGCATTGGACTTATTTGCCAATGTTCTTGCCATTCTACTTCTGCATATCTGGAAATTGAAGTAGAAATGTGTGGCTAAGTATGTCAAGATAATTATTCAGGATGCTTTTGCAATGTTATCTCTGTTGTGAAATCCCACTGGTCATGATAGTTCAGTTTTAACAGCACATGCCTCTTAACTTCCTTTCTTTAGAGGCAAGAAAGCTGACACAACCTTGCACACTACATACTCTCCTGCATTATATTAATGCATCTGTAAGCGGAGGGTTATACATTCAAATCTTTTCCACCAGCTGCATGTCTGCATAGCAGTATGGCAAGATAGTATTAAATGATGCTGTCATTAGTGACTTCTCAAGAAGACTCACTTTGTAAGCCAGCAAGCCTAGTCAGGCACTTATCTTCTAAGCCTATGTACTATTACGCTCACCTTACCTGCATGCAATAAAGTCAAGTTAATATACCTATGAAAACATGTGTCTTTGAAGTACCTGAACCAAGCAAGGCTGAGTAATATTAATGACCATTATATGACCATACATATACATATTAATCGGTGTACAGACCTGTATGTTCCTAAGTGGACTGTCCAGTGTTTCACATTCATGCAGTAATGATTATTGCATGGGTGGGTCTGTTTTATGATGGCATACATAAATATTTAATGCTATTGGTATGAGCATTGTAGGCACCTGAGGAGCGTTACAAGGAATGTGCAACAACTCATTTCCTCCACAGATTAATGATTACAGCCCATAACTTCTAATTCAGGAAAACTCTTATTCTGAAATGGAACCATGTTTGAGGGGGAATGGTGGAGGACAATCACACAATCACTCCCTCTTTTAAAATACTTAAAGGTCCTTTTTTTAACCAAACTTATTGAAATGAAAAGCACAGGGAAAGAAAAAAATTCTTTTTCTATTGAAGCAAATGGGATTTTCTTGGCGGTGTCTGTACGTGCTAGCGGGTGAGAACCGATTAACTTGAAACCCAACATAAAATCCTTAAATATGAACAACTCAGTTTTAGAAATATCCAACATCAAAAGGCAGAGAAAAGGGAAACTGGAATGCAAAGACAAAAGACAAAATTGCACCATGTTAATGCTGAGATATCGTACTGGCTGATGGCTGGATGTTACATTTGCCTGATGATCTTAGATGAACAGATGGCAAGATATTTTAGATTTGGAGACTGCTGTACTGTAGACAACAAAAAGTGTAAGTACTTAGAACGCGAGATCTGTTTAAGAATCTAGCATTATAGCGACGCAATCTGTACGTGTACCTGCATTCAAGTCACTCTTTCTAGAAATATTTTTTGGGGACAAGCCAGCAGCTTCCTCTTGATACCAAAAATGTATTTTTTCTGTCTTCTTCCGAAGAGATGCTTTGCAAGAATTACTTGATTTGGTTTTCCCATGAAAAACAAACAAAAAAAGAAGATACATTGAATTTATTGAATGTATATGACACATTAAATATAAACCAAAACAAACCCAAGCAAAGATACAAACCCAGTTCTGAAAGGCAGAAGTAGTAATGATGCCTAGGATCTAACATCAACGGACTCCTCTTAAATTAACATGGCTAACAAAGGAAAGACTTGGAAATAAATTAGCCACAAAATGAAAATACAATGGTGTTTATTCTTCACCCTAGAACCCACTTATTCTCTATAAAGAAAGCCAAAGGAAAACTAGTAAGTCAAGAGGACTCACATAGTTCCAGGAAATGGCCACATACCCATGCCAAGATGAGAAGGAATGACCTCATGGCATCTGAAGACTGACACAGAAAAGACCTATGTAACCTTCCTGATGGTTTCTTGCTCCCCTCAGCAGCACTGACAAATATATCCAACAAGCTGGCACTGAACCAGCTCACCTGTTTCAGTGCTGCCTGGCTGACAGCCCATTCTATGATTCCATGGTAATGTGTGGCTCAGTAGAGATCTAGATGCTACAGATACTCCTGGAAATTTCAGTGAAGACACAGCCTGAAACTGGCACACAGAGCTCATCCAGCTCATGATTACCTGCTGTGTTATCATGACTTCACGGAGAGCGCTGAGCTGCCTCATTCCTCATAGTGTTCGAGCGCTGCCACACTGAATAATTAGCCTACCTCTGCATCCTCATGTTCTATCTGCACATCTTAATGCACGAAAAGCTGTGTGTACCAAAGAATTATAATTTCAACAGGCTCATTTCCCAGGGATACATCCTGCAACTTCTGACTGTGGGGAAACAGGAAAAATACAGGGGGAAAAAAAACCCGAACCCCACAGGAAAAAGAGAATTGCTTACAGTAAGGACTGTATTACCGTAAGGACTATTTACCCTTCATATTTTAAAAGCAAATTGTCAAAAGCAGATCTCCTTGAATGCATTATAAGGCACTCACTGCAATTTTTGATAATTTACTTTTATCTGTGTATACCTTTGCCGTCTGTGTTAAACTTTGATGAATACTTCCCTAGGTAAATGCTACCTAAATGCTAAGTTGCCCACAGTGTTCTTTCTAATTCAACTTAGAGTCTTTGACCTTGTGTCCTGGGTTCAGCTGTAAACAGTTACTTTTCTCCTTCCTAGTAGCTGGTGCAGTGGCTGTGTTTTGGCTTTAGTCTGGGAACAATGCTGATAACACATGGATGTTTTAGTTGTTGCTAAGTAATGCTTAACCCAATCAAGGACTTTTCAGTCTCATGTTCTGCCTGTGAGGAGAGGCACAAGGAGTTGGGCAGAAGCAGAGACAGGACACCTGACCCAAACTTCCATACCGCAGCACATCATGTCCAGTACATAAACTGGGGGGATCACCTGGAAGGCCCAGATCGCTGCTCGGGTCGGGCTGGGTATCAGTGGGTGGGTGATGTGGTATTGTGTTGTGCATTACTGCTGTTTATTGTTTTCTCCTTCACTTTTTAGTTTTATATTCTCTCCCCTTGTTATTTCCCTTGTCATTATTATTATTAGTCATAGTAATAGTAGTAGTTTTGTATTATACTTTAGTTATGGGACTGCTCTTATCTCAACCATGGGGTTTACATTCTTTCAAATCTCCTCCCCATCCTGCCCAGAGCTGGGGGGGAGGAAGAAATGGGGGAGTGAAAGAGCAGCTGCATGGTGCTGAGTTACCAGCGGGGTTTAAACCACAACACCTTGCAAACAGCATAATGCATATTTCCAAAAAGACCATTGATTTTGAAGGAAGCCATTCTGACATCTGAAACATCTATCAAATAACATCTTCCTCCCAGACAGTCTGAGCATGCAATTTCAGACATGGCTGTAGATTCCTCAGGTGCTCTCCAAGTCAATACCAACTCTGTGTAGGCTTCAAGGTCCTGTAGAAAAGAGCTGAAAGTGAAAAAAACCATCCTTTTCAAGTGCACTTCAAACTGGGAATAGGAATTGTCAAAAAGTTACATAGAAAAGTAGATTTCATCTTTGCTGGTGCTTGGCCTGGTATTTGGACAATAAAGATTTATGTGTTTTTTTCTCTTTCATTTCCACTTGCATGCTGCACTCCTGAGCTGTCATCTGCTGAGTACCTGATAAAGCTCCAAGGAAAAGAGAGGGATGAAGCACAAAGTTGCTGAGCTCCTATCTGCATCTTAGCAAAATGGCTAGAAAGCTGACACGTGAAGACAACAGGTATTTCACAGCCTTCTAATTGGAATTCATTCAGTATGTATCTATCCTGATGTTTAGAAAAGTTTTTCTAAAACTCTTAAACATTCTTAATATGAAATTATCTTCTTCTCCTTCCGCTTTGTTACTTCTCGTGCTATTCCAGTGAACATGAAATAAAATAATTATTCTGATCCTTTTTGCATCAACTTCTTCAATGTTTGAATTGTAACCATACTTCTCCTCACTCTTCACTAGATGAAACAAATCCAACCATGGGTCAAGTTTTCTAGATTTCTTATAATTTTTGTTAGTCATCTTCGTATTTTCTCCAGCTGACGTGTATTTACTTGGAGTGTAATGCCCGTATCTGGACATACTATACTTATTTATAGATAAGATTTTAGCAAGTTTTTGACTTGTTACAGAGTGAAAGGAAATTCTGTCATTGTTCCCTATTCACTTTAAATGATTCTTATGTTGAATAATTTTTTTTAAATGATATAAAATCCTTCTTAGGAATTTTATTGGGAGTTCACTGATGTACAGTTTCCCCTGATTACATTGATTTATGTAGTATTTTTAAATCATTTCTTCAGTTTCCTTGGTATAAGTACCACTGCTCAAACTTCATCTCTGATTGAAACCAGTAGCCTCCTAAATGAACATGCAGAAATTGTGCATATCCATCCTCACAGGTGTGGTCCGTTAGCCTTGGCTGGATGCCAGGTATCTACTAAAGCTGCTCTATCACTCCCCTCCTTAGCTGAACAGCAGGGAGAAAATACAACAAAAGGCTTCTTGGTTGAGAAAAGGACAGGGAGAACGTTCACCAATTACTGTAATGGGCAAAACAGACTTGACTTGGGGAAATTATATTAATTTATTGCAAATCAAAAGTCACAGTAGGATAATGAAAAATTAAATCTTAAAACACCTTCCCTGACCCCTCTCTTCTTCCTGGGCCCAACTTCATTCCAGGCTTCTTCACTTCCTCCCGAGTGTCACAGTGGGATGGCAAATGGGTGTTACAGTCAGTTCATCACATGTTGTCTTTGCTGCTCCTTCCTCCTCACACTCTTCCCCTGCTCCAGCATGGGGTCCCTCCTACAGGAGGCAGTCCTCCATAAACTTCTCCAACATGGGTCATTCACACAGGCTGCAGTTCTTCACAAACTGCTTCAGCACGTGTCCCTTCTGCAAGGCACAGTACCTCAGGAACAGACTGCTCCAGCATGGGTCCCCCATGGGGTCACAAGTCCTGCTGGAAGACCTGCTCCAATGTGTTTTCCTCTTCACAGGATTATAGGTCCTGCAGGAGCCTGCTCCAGTGTGGGCTTTCCACAGGGTCACAGCCTCCTTTGGGCATTCACCTGCTCTGGTGTAGGGTCCTCAATGGGCTGCAGGTGGAGATCTGCTCCACGGTGGACGTCCGCGGGCTGCAGGGGAATCTGCTCTGATGCCTGGAGCTCCTCTTCCCCCTCGTTCTGCACTGACCTTGGTGTCTGCAGGGCTGTTTCTCTCACATATTCTCACTTCTCCCTTCCAACTGCTGTTGTGCAGTATTTCCCTCCCCACCCACCCCCTTCTTAACTATCTTGTCACAGAGGTGTGATATCATTGTCACTGATGGGCTTGGCCTCGGCCAGTGGTGGGTGTGTCTTGGAGCTGGCTGGCATTGTCTCTATTGGACATAGGGGAAGCTTCTGTCATCTCCTCACAGAAACTATCCCTGCATCTCCCCGCTGCCAAAATCTGGCCGCGCAAACCCAACAGACTATTCAATACATCTGGAAGGTCTTCCCACCTTTATCTCCTAGTCACAGGACAGTATCTCTGGCACTGTAACTGAGTAAAACACAGTAACAACCTGTCACCCAAAGCAGACGCTGCTCAGAAATTACCACCTGATCATAGCACTCTGCACATGCCCAACAGGTTTGTAGATGCAATTTCGGTCAGCAGATGATCAGACTGTAGCCAAGCAACTCCTTTACTTTCCGTAAGATACATAAAAAGCTGACACTTTCATCCACAGGAAATGGACAGTATGCCGAAATCCAAGTTGCCATATATATTTTGTCTCTTTATTTGTACACAGCAAAACAATCATCAGTCCTGCAAACTCCAAGCTTCTGACAAGAAGAAAGAGTTTAAGCATTTTGATTCTTGGTTTCAATTCAGCCAGCTAAAAACTGGTTACACTCACTACAATAGTGGTTAGTGGGAAGCTGTCATCTAACTGTCAGAGCCTACACTCCCTAACTTGATTTACACAGTGTAAGAAAAAACTCACTGATAATAATTACTTCTGGTTATAACCAGCCACAGTTTCAAAGTCACCCGGTGTCCCTGGTCACCCTGAAAACCTGATGATCTGGACATTTATTTAGGTACTTCGCATAGCTTTAGTTATTTTGAAAATCTGCTTTTGACAACTAAGTGCTATTTGAACTATGGGTAAGTTTTAAGTCAGGCTATTTTGTGATCTTAAACATTAAAAAGAACCCAACCAGGATCCAGAACACTGGTTGGCAGGTTTACAGATTAAAGAATTTGCTTTATTTATTCTTCTGATGGAAATGGTATTATGATAAGGCTCTCCTACGTACGGAGAATTCTGAAGAAAACAAAATTACATCCATTCTTGAGCATCCAGGGTTCAAACCTCCTGCCTTTTTTTTTTTCCCCAAATTGTTTTATCTGTGCTGTCAGCAGAGAGCTGTTAACAGGATCCGAAGACAGTTAGGAGACTAACCAATGGAGGTTACTCATCAGGACGAGGAAGAAATTGTCAAACCCCGAACCTACGCAATTTCTGAGCATGCTCAGCTGGCAATGCCAAATACTAACAGCTCATGTTCACACAGCACTAGAGAATGACTAGCAAACATCATGCTACAATTTCAAGATGTCCTTGACAGACATACCTTACTAATGCAAATTTGGTGGTTAAGTAACAGCATGGGAGAAATGGCGCTAGCAGTTGAAATCTATTGCAAAGCTATATGGATCTATTTTAAAGCCTGCACTAAAGTAATTACATAGAATTCAGAATTTATAGTATAAAACCCAGATGGAAGCCCTTTCCATCACACAATGCAATGAAATCTGTTCCTTATCCAGCACAAGAACAACCCGCAGAGTATGAGGCTGGGGTAAGAGAAAGACAAAGCTGAAAGGAATACACTGATGAAATGCCTCTCCTTGACAGGGCTGATGAACAAGCAGCAGCCTAACTGAGTGAAGCTCAAAGAGCTGAGATGGATAATTTTCTCCAAGGACCCCAGCTGAAACCTTTTCTGTGCAGTAAAGAGCTCAGTTCAGCCCCTGCATAGTTCATTTGACCCTCTTCAAACACCTCTCTCTGTGACTTTGCTCCAGTCCAAAGCACATAGTCCTGTCCTCTCAGATGACAGACAAAATCTGCAGCCTAAATAGGGGTCTCCTGACCTTTGGATGTCCCAGGGACACTGTGTGCATTTGATATCTGGCATTTTCTAACAAAGACACATTTCCCATGCTGCTGTGAGGGAAATACACTAAATATGTCAAATAAGAACCTGCATCCTTATTTTTGTCTAGACTTTTCTCTCTCTGTGACTGACATATAATAGAGTGAAGTTAAGTCTGACTTCATTTCTTCCCACTGTTTTTCAACTTTACTTCCTTTATTGCTGTGCACTGAAGCAGAGCAGCTATAAACCTATTGATTTTTGTGGGGAAATCAAGAAGTTTCATTCCTCTGTTCTTTCTCTGTTCAGTCTCATAGTCCGCATGTGCTACATGTGCATACACACACATCATCCATCCATACCCCATCATGGCAATGTAGGCCCTCCATAGTTATAGGAGGGCCTTCCATCTTGTCTCACTGTGGAAAAATTCCAGGTCCAAAATGTATCCAGAAATATTTTGTAGTTCTGTTGGCAAGAGAAAGGGCAGATAAGATTTTGGTTCCTTGCATTGCAAGAATTGTTTAAAACCATATCTTCCTCTGATTAGAATAATTTCTGACAGCCAGTGCTCACAGTTCCAGGGTAGCTAAATTTGCTGACACTGCAGGGATGAACACAGAGTAGAAAGCATAGAATTTTTCCTAAATGGCCCCAGGAAAACTTAAAGAGCTGGGATGATAAAGCGTAAGATCACCATAATTAAGTGGTGTTATATTTATTCCCAGCTCAACTGAGAGAGATTACTAGCAGGGAAATTTATACATTTTGAACTTGTGAACTTACCATTTTATGCACAGTCAGAATCACAGCTTCCTTCATTTGTATTTTTCTACTATTCTACTCATGGAAAGAAAATTTGAGAAACAGGAAAATTTAATTGTAAAAAGCTGCAATAACTGACATAGTAAAATCATATATAGGAATAGTACTTGGAAAAAACCAACATTGAGATTGGCTGCATAGATGTCATATGACATAAATGTCAATTTTTCTGTGTTGTTTTGAAGTGGGAACCAGCTTTACAGCTTTATACCTGTAAAGACCTCAGAAATCTATTTAAGTAAGCTCCCCATGCATGCCTTGTAGCCTGAAGTGGATTCTGGGGCTTCTTGGAAGTGAAATGTCAAATCAGATTATATAATTGTGGCTCTATGGATTTGAACAAAGCTTCAACTGGTTTTATTGTTTGTTGTTTTTTCTATCCTTATGATAAGGCCCCACATTCTTTTCCAGGTGAATCATGGCCGAAACTGTTGGAAGATGCTTCTAACTAGTGCCTGAAGAGAGCCTTTCAACACATACAGATTGTAACTCCTTGTGAATCAGAGATAATTATACAGCAAAGGCATACAAGGCCACAGAGAGAGCTGGACAGTGAAAAAAGTTATTTGGGTCACCACCCAGTTTTCACATTTATTAAGTAGCTTATTTCTCAAAAATTATGGTTCCAGGTCTTTCCTAGCAGAGCCATGCTTCTGGATTCCCCTTTTTTTTTCCAGGACACAGTGTATCACGTGTACTTTTAGCACTGATAAATACTTGTGAGTATAAACACAATGTGGAGTGCATTGCATTCAAGTTTGCAGGACATTCTGTACATGTTCTGTTGACCTACATATGCCTTCTGGCTCTTGCTCAACGATACAAGGCAGCTCTGTTTCCTGCATGAGTCAACACTCAAGAATGATATTTAAATAGAAGAAAAAGTAAGGAAAGACAAAACAAAACAAAAAATCAAACAGGAACAGATTCTAGGGAAAAGCAAGTAGCAGCTTGTGGTTTTTACACACAGAATTACAGGGTTTTTTTCCTTTTTAGTATCCATCATGCTAAGAAATCGCAGAGAAGTCAAAGCCTTGTAGTTTTTATTACCCTACAAGTAGCCTGAGTGGAAAGACTGTCTTAGAGCATAATGTTGACCTTGTTTAGCTGTAGTGAAGTAGATACTGTCCATGTGTTTGTTTCCACTAGAGTTTCACAGTAAGAAATGTTATGAATACACACATGAACAATCCCTTTTTATCAATGAAGATACAGTCTTAGTTTAAAGAATAAACTTTCAGAACCTGGATCAGTTATGTGAAGAGTGTGCACATTCACCATCACAATTATAAGGTGCCATCAAGTTACATGGCCATTCCATTCATTAAATTGAAGCAAAATCAAACGAAGACAAGTTTTGTTAGGAGGATAGGAAGTGCTAAAAGAGACTCTTCCTGGGTGAGTTAGTCCTCATGTTGTACCTTCCCCTGAAACAACTAACAGTGATTACTATAGGAGACTGCTCTCATCTACTGATGTAATGCTTTCCTTGCTGTTGAATGCCCAGAGAAACACCTTGCTAGACCCCAGCTTTTCCTGATGCTTTCTGTTTTGTTTCTGTCAAAGTGTTTTTCTGTCTTATATGCAAGATTATTTTCTCTCTGGGGACAATGCATTAACAAATGAAATTCAATGTTGTCAAAATTGGGGGAATTTTTGTTGTGGGTTTTTTACTATCATTCTGACAGGAACAGAAAGAAACTCCAAAGGGAAATATACAGTAATTTAGATGTGGAGGAAGAGAGAACAGTACAGAGATGAAATGGGACTCAGCTGGCTAAGAAAAACAAATAGAGCATGGAGGACAACCAACAAGAGGTAGAAAGACCACTGAAGGGACTCTTTCATGTTCTTACTGTGAGAAGGCAGAAAAAGCATTTCACAGGTGCTAAAAAATACTAAACTAAAAGAATAAATAAATAAATAAACCAGAATCTGTCACCCAGATTTTACCAACTGTTCTCAGGCAAGGAGAGACTGAAACTGATTCACTTCTTCATTTGCTCTCGGCAGCCTGTACAAATGAGCTGATGGTTATTTTCTGAGGAAGTAGTGTTCCTATCCCTCTACTTCACAGGGCACTAATCAGTCCTTGAGTTGGCAATCTCTCCTAGAAGGCATACTACAGCAAGAGCATGGAAACTAAACTGCTCTTTGCTCAGTAGTGGTCTCATGGGCTCAGAGAAGAACCATAAGGGGAAGGAAGAAGTACAGTGGGTAAAGGGTCATATGCTCTTACCCACATCTCACCTCTTTGGAGGGCAGACAAAGACTTTCACTGACAGTGACCTACCCAAGGCAGAAGGGTCTCTTCCGAAAACACCCGCAGGAGAAGTATCTTATTCTAGTATTATTAACACAACTGTGTTGCCTATTTGGGGCTTTCTAAACAAAGATGCAGAATCTAGTTATTCTCTGGAAGGGTGCTTGGTGGAGGTCTCCGCAAATCAAGCACACCAATGATTGTAACTTTAAGCTATTTATACATTTTTGACAAACAGAGAACATTGGCTGAGTTATACGATTTGTTTATTAGTTAGTATTCCTTATTGGTTAAAGGTCTCTCTTGCCTCACATGCTAATCAGGCAGCATGTTCAGTCTTTCTCTTGTAGATAACTGAGATAGATAATTCTAAACAAAGAACATACATCCTCCTTTGCTGGGTGACAAGTCAGAACTACTGATGGGTTCCCAAGATACTGCAAGCATCAACCAGAGGGAGAGGACAACACCAGCTGTACCATCACACCTCAGGTTGGCTTTGGGGCTGAAGTCAGTATTGCGTTAAGAGAAGAAACAATTTGGCAGAAAATAACCCCCTTGCATTCCAGCTGGTCCTCAGATTTAGAGGGGCTGGGTGCAGCCAGGCTTAGATTCAGAGGGATAGCAGAATCATTTTGCCAGAATCATCTGATGCCAGAATCAATTTACCACTATCAGTGTGGTCACGTTCAATACATTGAATGACCAGGATTCTGGATGCACTAATAGCACACTGCACCTTCAGCCTAATCGTGCTCATGAACGAAAATGGCCACACTGACAGGATTTGGTCATGTTCAATGAGAAAACTGTTACAATTAGCTACTTAAACAGTGCAGTTTATTGAAGCAAAAGATACAGGTTCTTATGGATTACCGGTGATAAACACACTGTCTGCAAAAAGCACGTGCAAATAATAGCGTGGTGAATTGTATAAACGCTCAACAAAGTTATGAATAATACAGTCTGGCTTCAAAAGATAAAAGTAGAAAGTGACTCTATATAGAGATTCCTAATTTTCCCAGGGAAGCACTTGATACAGTGCAAGTCTTACTCAAAGGCGTCCCTATGGGGGGGAAGAAAGGTCCAGCCCATCGACTGGTGCCAGGAGTCCAGAGTAATCTGCTGATGGAATCTTCCTTGACTTGTCCACGATGATGTCTTCCCTGATATTCCCCCTTCCTTGGGCTATTTTTATACTACTTTTCACCTTCAAGGTGGAGCTTGAATGACTCTAGTCATACATACCTTTATTATTATTGGTGTAAAATTCTCTCACTTCACTTTTAAAGGTATATACCAAAAAGAATTCAAAGAGCATGCTCAAGAAAGGGTGGTCTCACCTTGGAGGTGGATAGCATTGGAGATGGAGGTGTGTTTTTTATTAAAATGTATTAAAATGAAGCAACGTTCACACAAAGGGCAACATTTTGTTCAAAGTTTAACAGCCAACCTGACTGTTGGCTCAGGGTAGCAGGTGTGCAGCTTACCAGTCCTTATCAATTTTTAATATCACCTAGTTCCCGTCTCTGCTTGTGTTATGACAGAGCTTGGCCACAGAATCTCCACTCCACCCCATCCTCTGTCAAGCAATGTTGCCATGGGAACCGCCATAGAGTGAATTCCTTGCACAGCAGGTACTGTCGCACCTTACCCTGAAAGTCTGTTTAATTATATACCTTTCCGTTACGTGTGAACAATGCTACATTTTCAAATATAAGCTTAATTTCTAAATCATGTTCAGTAATTATTCCCCAGTTGGTTTAGCAGGGCTTCAAAGTCAGCTGCTTGCTCCCACCACCAGCTGTCTGCCACCCTTTTCACTGTGCCAATAACCTCTTTATGGAGATGTACTTTGCACCAGGTCACAGAAATTATCAGTTTGAATTATAACTTTGCAGGCAGGGAAATAGGTTGCTTGTTGTGTTTTTTTCCCCCCACGTCTTCAATGACCTGATTAACAGTGCAGCTCCACACACCTTTGTACTGATTCACTGAGAAGGGATGAATTGCATTTGTGAGGGAGAAGCAGCAGGAGGAATATACATCTTGAGGGTCAGGATCTGTTGCTGAGAAAACAGTATCTAGAAGGACTGCTTTGAGTTACCTGCTGTGGGGCTGGCTGCTTGTGGGAGCACTGGGAGAAGCTGTGTCAGGCGACGTTTCGGATTCCTGAAGAGCTCTGTGCCTGGCTCCCCACCCAGCCCTGCACGTGGGTCTGGTCACCAGCAACTCTTGTTTTCCTAACAACTGTTACCATCGCACTGTCACACAGACAACATTAGTCATCAGGGCTGGAAAAGGTGTTATACAAAGGTTCACACTGCTACCAGTCACCTCCTGTGGGGGGAGTGCAGCAGCGGGTCTCTATGAAGGCATCTTTACAGGACTGGATTGATGAGGGTGGAGCCTCTTTCAAGAGCGTGTAAGGCACAAGATCCATGTTCAGCTGAACTGGCTGCTAGTACCAAGTATGAAGCCCATTCCTTCACTGGTAGCTGTAATAGTAGTGTGTTCATTTAAAATATGAAATGGCAAGAGCTTAAGCCATGAAGAGCTGTTAGAATTATTTCTATTGATGAGGAACCACTCCCCCCATCCCTTGGCATTAAAACTTGAAATCACAAATAAAATTTAACAGCTTCTGCCATGCACTTTTGGAGGGACATGCCACAGGTAGCACTCTACAGAGAGGCATTTTTGCAGCGCAAAGATAGGTGGCTGCCAGAGCAACTCTAGAGCATGTAATCTGTGGGAGCTGCTACACTTGACAGGTTTAACTGGTCCAGGCACAACACCCCTGGAGTTGTCAGCATTTCTCGCACAGTAGCCATCACCTCCTTGCAACTGTGAACTGACAATGTCTTCTTCCCCACCTGGAAAAAAGATGAGGCATAGGAGAACTAGAAGGCTCCTCTTTATGCCTTCCCGTAAGATTATCCATGCATGGGATTGTCCCTCCTCACATGCTGGGGTCAGTCCCTCCTTCTAACAATAAAGAGCCAAAAAAGGCAGTGGGAAACCTACGCATACACGCCCAAACTCGTGTCCTTTCTAGAACTGTTTTAATCTGCTGTGGCTGGGAAACAGCGATGACACTGAATATTTTCAAGTGCATTAAGCCAGACGTGTGACTTGATACTTCTGGATCCATGCCTAGTCAACATGTGTGAATTGCTCCAGTGTCTGGCTATTTGGTGCCTAGATGATCACTCCTCCATGTTTAACTGTGCCTTCAGAACTCTTTCAGTCACAAAATGTATGGGTCTGGCTTTAAGTTCAGTTCAGAGGCAGGGGAAAAAAGGAAGAAAGCTTGGAGACCTCCTCTCAGACACCTTGCCCACCTAACGCCCTTAACGAGCTAAGAGTCCAGTTTCTTCTCCAAAAGCCTTTTGCTTAGATTCAGCTTTATAGCTTCTAAATGGAATGAATGAATAAACAACCACCCTTTGTCAAATGTTGTCACTTAGAAGCTAAGTAAATACTTTATCAAAAACTTGTTTACACATGAAGCTTTTCCTGATTAAGTCCATGTGTGGATACTTCTGTTCTGAATAACAAATATCCACGCACAGTTACTTCAGAGCAGCCATTGCACTTTTAAATTCATTGCCTCCCCAAACTCACATTAACTTTGAAGTGCTCTTAAAATTAACCTATTTTCAGAGCTTGTTTACCTGCCAATGTAACATAGAAAATTGAAGATAGAATGAGTGCTCTTCATGTTAGTAAAGAAGGGATGAGAATAGCTGTTGTGTTTTTAAATTTACACCCCAGCTTGTTTCACAACGTTTAATTTATACAGACAACCTTTGACCTTTTTTTTTATTGTGTCGCCCAAAAATGCTTAGCTTTGGTAGAGAGAACCCTCTCCATTCCACACTTTCCATGATGACATGAGATAAGGAATGTTCATTGGATAAATACGACTATTTGTCGTGGTTTAAGCCCAGCCAGTAACTCAGAACCACACAGCTGCTTGCTCACTGCCCCCCTTTCCTCCCCCTGCTCCCAGAAGGATGGGGAGGAGCATCGAAAGAATGTAACTCCCACAGGTTGAGATAAGAACAGCCTAGTAACTAAGGTATAACACAAACCACTGCTGCTACCACCAATAATAATAATGATAAGGGAAACAAGAAAAGAGAATACAACCGCTCACCACCCGACAACTGATACCCAGTCCAACCCAAGCAGCCAACTAGCCCTTCCAGGTAACTGCCCCCAGTTTATATATACTGGGCATGATGTGCTGTTGTATGGAATACCCCTTTGGTCAGTTTGGGTCAGGTGTCTTGTCTCTGTTTCCTCCCAGCTTCTCCTCCTCCCTGGCAGAGACTAAGAAAGTCCTTGGTCAAACTAAACATTACTTAGCAACAACTAAAAACATTGGTGTTATCAGTGTTGTTCCCAGGCTGAAAGTCAAAAACACAGCACTGCACCAGCTACTAAGAAGGAGAAAAATGACTGCTACTGCTGAACCCAGGACAGTATCATCCCCTTATTCCATAACCATTCACGTCATCCTCAGATCCCACATTTGTCAATATACCATCACTCTTATCTCATATATTTTTATATATATATATATATATATATATATATATATACACACATCCACACACACAGAGAGAGATATCATTCCTTAGTGTATGGACCAATCCCTATAAAGCTGCTGAGTTCATTCAGTCCATGATGTAGGGCTCCATCTCCTGTAACAGTCTTTCAGAGCAGGAGAGACAGTGCGCAGTGTTGGATTGTTGCCTGCTGATGACATCGCGAAGTTGTCTGGTCACTGCTGAGCTCGTCTGCTTTTGTCAAAGTTCATTCATTGTTGGAATGATGGTCGGAGGGAAGTCAGGGCCAGTCGCTGGTGACCCGAAGACATCTAGTTGGTGGGTTATAAAAGTGCTACATAGCAGGCAAGGGCATACAATTGAGTTCATTGGCTGTTTTCCCCTAAAATCAAATCCCCTTGAGGTATACATTGGACTTCCCCATCTTCCCACATTGCTCACCCTGGGTCCCTGAGCAAAAAGCAATCCCATGAGTGGGTTTGTCTTTACCTGAAGCAGGAATAACCCAGACTGTCTTCTCCAGCAAATTCTTTATGTGCACCACAGGAACTTTGTCCCCCTCCACAGTACATAAAAGTTCTGACTGGGCTGGACCAGCCCTGTTGGCAGATTCTCTGGTGTTGACCAACCAGGTGGCTTTTAGTAAATGTGTATCCCAATGTTTGAAAGTCCCACCACCCATTGCTCTCAGTGCAGCTTTTAACAGCCCATTGTATCGTTAGATTTTCCCAGAGGCTTGGTAGGGGATGTGATGTACCAACTCAATGTAATGCTCTTCGGCCCAAGTGTCATCTATAAGGTTGTTCCAGAAATGAGTCCCACTGTCTGACTCAGTTCTCTCTGAGGTGCTGTGTCACCACAAAATCTGTTTCTCAAGGCTCAGAATAGTGATCCGGGCAGTGGCATGGGGCACAGCCTATGTTTCCAGCCATCTGGTGGTTGCTTCCACCATGGTAAGCACATGGGGCTAGCCTTGGCGGGTTGGTGGGAGTGTGATAAAATCAATCTGCCAGGCATCCCCATATTTGTACTTCAGCC
Organism: Amazona ochrocephala; assembly: GCA_039720435.1. NCBI lineage: Eukaryota > Metazoa > Chordata > Aves > Psittaciformes > Psittacidae > Amazona > Amazona ochrocephala. Next base: position 83,269,469 of record CM077880.1, read on the forward strand.
ATCATCCTCCATACCAAAGAGGCTTTAACCGCTTGGCTTGCTTAATTGCAGCACATGTTTCACACTCATGAATAACCTGGGCAATAGAGTCCATTGTTAAGTCCACCCCTCAATCATGAGCCCATCTGTATGTTGCATCTCTGCCCTGATGGCCTGAAGTGTCATGGGCCCATCGGGCCAAAAATAATTCACCCTTATGTTGCTAATCTAAGTCCATCTGAGCCACTTCAATCTTAGCAGCTTTATCCACTTGTTGGTTGTTCCTCAGTGGCCCGACTCTTGGGTACATGAGCATCTACGTGGTGTACCTTCACCACCAGGTTCTGCACCCAGGCAGCAATATCTTGCCACAGTGCAGCAGCCCAGATGGGTTTACCTCTGCGTTGCCAGTTGCTCTGCTTCCATTGCTGCAACCACCCCCACAGGGCATTTGCCATCATCCATGAGTCAGTATAAAGTATTGGCCACTTTTCTCGTTCAGCAATGTCCAAGGCCAGCTGGATGGCTCTCACCTCTGCAAACTGACTCAGTTCACCCTCTCCTTCAGCAGTTTCTGCAACTTGTTGTAGGGGACTCCATATAGCTGCCTTCCATCTCTGGTGCTTTCCCACAACACTGATGGCAGGACTCATCAGTAAACAAGGCATATTGCTTTTCACTTTCTGACAGTTTATTATATGGTGGGGCCTCTTCAGCATACATCACCTCCTCCCCTGGTGACATTCCAAAATCTTTGTCCTCTGGCCAGTCCATGATGACTTCTAGAATTCCTGGACGACTGGGATTTCCAGTTCAAGCTCGTTGTGTAATTGGTGCAGCCCACTTACTCCATGTAGCATCAGTTGCATGATGTGTAGAGGAGACCCTGCCTTTGAACATCCAGCCCAGCACAGGCAACCAGGGTGGCAGGAGGAGCTGTGCTTCAGTGCCAATCACTTCTGAAGCAGCTCAAACCCCTTCATAGGCTGACAGTATCTCTTTGTTCTTCAATCTTCAGTAATTCCACAACAGAAGGATCCTCTGAAAGACCAAGCAAAATGGACAGCTGCTTTCTTCTGTCTCCAAAGCAGCAATACCAAAAGCCCATCAGTACCGCTGAACCCAAGACACTATTTCAGGGGGAAAAACCATATTTATATGGTTATTTGAATTAAAATTCCTGTAGATGAGCCAATGCTATTGGGCTTAATTGCTTCATCTATTTATGAATGTTCAGTGTTTAGTTTATTTTATTGCCATCATCTCACTATGTCCAGCCATTTTTCTATGAAATATCCCTTGCCTCATCACACCTAATTCCATGGAAATGTCTTCCTGCAGTTAAAAGTAAAATCTATCAGGGAGTCAACATATATTCTAAGCACAGCATGCTTACATTGACACAGATGTTGTAATTATAATTGATGGTTAGCAGCAAGTGAATATTTATTGGGGAAAAAAAAAAGAGAAGAAAGGCAAAAATATTCTTGGCTTTATGAAACATTTTTAAAACTGTAACGTTTTTAATTAAAGCTTTTTACACTGTTCTTCCTAATTTCTTAAAGTTTGACTGACAAAGCTAATGAAAATTCAGCCTTCCCAATCTCCATGACTAATGAAGCCACAGAGCCAAAAATTCTAAGAATGAGTGGAACTATAGCGCAAGGGGGTACTGCTGCTAATTCGTTTTTGTTCAGAGGATGGGTAGAAGAGACTCAACTACTCATGCATGTCCAAAGTCTGCTGGTAGAAACATGTTAACTATCTTAAACATTTCTTAGTAGAGGCAAGACCTAGCCTTAAATGTCCTATGCCCAAGGGCAACAGTGTAACCATGGCATCCTTTCATAAACTTTGCCTTTACTGATCCACGTGTTCTTTGCCTACCAGATGTGAGCAGAGTGCCGAAATCACATGAGAACAACAATCTGGATTTGTCTCTAGGACTTGATGCTATGAGAACACAGGGGAAGGTCAGCTGCCATGACCTACTTAGCTTTCTGGGAGGAGATGCAGCCTCTATCATAAATCCCTCGTGCTGGTGGGCACGCATGATGGTCTTGAGATTTGCTGCATATATGAGAAACAGCAAAATCATCTCTTATGTAGAAATATCCCTAGTTCTGGCAGAAGTGGGACATGGCGGGCAGTTAAAGGTTGTGCCTCTGCTTTCTTTTGAGCAAATTAGGTGTTTCTCCTGGCAGCTTATAGTCTGCTGGCCATCAGCTCAGCTCTGAAATATGAGCTATGGTAGATGGGGGGAGGGATGGCCAGCCTGGAAGGGTGTGAGAGAGAATTCCATTCCAGGCACAGACTTTTGGTTAAAGCACTATTGTTCACATGTGAGTTACTTGAATGATCAATGAGAAAAAATCTCTCTCCTCCTTCCTCCCCCTTTTTTAGCAATCCTAATGTAGGCATAAAGAAAGATAAACACTTCTGCTTATATTTCACTGTTTCAAAGCTGTGATTGCATTGAGCATTTCACATAAGACTTCAAAGTGCTTCTGCCTTTTCATTTTACATATGGACACAAAAGTTCACTTGAAAATACGTGTCCTGCTCAAATTACACTAAGAAAACATTGGAACTATGATATACACCCATCAGCTAGACATAAATTAGCACTATTTCAAATTCTTCTGCAGTGTCTTATCAGTTTCCCGCATTTTTTCTCTCACTCTAGGATACAGGTTTTTACACACCTCTGCTGACATGTGGAGAGTTTAGTCTCTATGCTGTCAAATACTGAATGCTTTGTGAAACCCTATCATTAAAGAAAAAGAACTCACAATGAGAGCAAAACAAACAACTTGTTTTAAAAAATGAATTGCTGTGATAAGAGGCACTGTTAAAAATATGCATGTTAAATCCATGACATTTGAGCACATGTATTCCTTATTTTTAGCCAAGAGATACATAATACAAATATGGGGCAAAGTGTGATCCAGAACTGGTAGGATATTTTACATAATTACCCAAGTTATTGGTTGAGCTAGGGGAACTGTGAATTACTTTCAGTAGGTTAAAAATCACAGTGGAAGTAGGAAGCTTCCACTTTTCCAGAAAAAACTGTACACAGTAATGCTGCTGCAAATCAGCAGGAACCTAATAACAAAAGACACATTTTTAGAAAACAACCAGCAAAATATATTTGTCCTATACACGTCTGATATTTGCCTTTTTGTTTGCCAATACATGCATACGTTTAGTGATGAAAACTATCCTCTGACACTATAAAGGAGTACCAACCTCTCTCATCTTAGTTGAAATGAGGTAGTTGTTGCTTAATTGAAGTTAGATGCTCTTCCATTTTAATGGAAAATTAATGCTGAAAGTTCCTTAGTCCAGTTCAGAAAAGAAGTATTACAGAGCAAATTCATTAAAACACCTGCTACCACCACCCCATTGCTAAACTACAGAAATCAGAAAACTGTGTTTATAAAAACCATAACTCAGAAGAATGCTGTTGTCCAATCAATGAATGTCATTTCCCTCCATTTAAAAAATCTCTCCATGAACATCACATTAATACCTTTATCCATGCTCTGAGGCAAAGCCCAATAACTTCTATAGACTAGATGAATCACAATTACTTGGTCATTTCATAGCTTAAAGGACTGTAAACATGGACATCTATAAACCATAGTCTGCACTGCTGTATCAAGGTAGATCATCATTTGCACTGTATATAAACCCTAAGCTGCACTATACAAAAAACCTACTCTATATCATTTAAAAGATAAATCTGGGAAAAAACAATAGACCTTATACTGAGGTCCGCTGAGTTATTTTGACCTCTGAAAGATTCTGGAAGGAAGGATGCAAATTTACTTGTTAATGAATTCCTACTTTTTTGTGTGTTTTACTCTTCATTTAATCTCATTTCTGTTTTGTTATTTTCCTCTGCCAACCTCCTTTCATCCCTTTTTGTCTTTTTTCAATCTACCCTTCTCCCCTTTCCTCCTACTCCTTGTGTAACTTTTCCAGCCTGTTCTCTCTTCCCATCCTTTTCACCATGCTTGATTCTCTTCTGGTGCTATCTCATGGGACCTGTCCTTGACTCTTCTAATTTGGTGTTTAGGCTGTGCTAGAAAAGAGATTGATAATAGTTTCACTTTCCCCTTCTCGTTGTCTTTCTCTCTTTTTATAACATTCTGAGTCACCAAAATACTTAAGCTGCATCAAAAGAAGTGTGACCAGCAGGTCGAGGGAAGTGATCCTGCCCCTCTGCTGTGCTCTCGTGAGACCCCACTTGGAGTATTGTGTGCAGTTCTGGTGTCCTCAACATAAAAAGGACATGGAACTGTTGGAACAAGTGCAGAGGAGGGCCACGAGGATGATCAGGGGACTGGAGCACCTCCCGTATGAAGATAGGATGAGAAAGTTGGGGCTGTTCAGCCTGGAGAAGAGAAGGCTGCGTGGAGACCTCATAGCAGCCTTCCAGTATCTGAAGGGGGCTATAGGGATGCTGGGAAGGGACTCTTCATTAGGGACTGTAGTGATAGGACAAGTGGTAACGGGTTCAAACTTAAACAGGGGAAGTTTAGATTGGATATGAGGAAGAAATTCTTTACTGTGAGGTGGTGAGTCACTGGAATGGGTTGCCCAGGGAGGTTGTGAATGCTTCATCCCTGGCGGCGTTCAAGGCCAGGTTGGATAGATACTTGAGTGACATGGTTTAGTGGGAGGTGCCCCTGCCCATGGCAGGGGGGTTGGAACTAGATGATCTTAAGGTCCTTTCCAACCCTAACTATTCTATGATTCTATGAAAACAGTAACACAGATAAGGAATTACTCATCCTAGAAACATATCCTATTGTCTGTATTCTAATAATTTCCTAAATGCCACAGTGACAAAGAATATGGTTTATTTTGTATGCAAAACACAAAATGAAGAAAACTTGTTGAATTCTGGAGAAGATGGAGGAAGCAGAGAAAATGTCAAACAAGTGGTGATCAGCCAAGACCAATATGTCCCCAAAGAAAGGGAAACAACATGCTGTTCAGATGTCATAAAGAAAAGAACCATCAAAGAACCCACATTTCTTTGTGTTACTAGTAAGTTAAAAGTTGACCAAACACTAATAGCATGAATCAGACTTGTTTACAATTAAACGAACAAAAGCTGTTAGGCAAGGCCCAATTTAATAATAAATCTAGATACTTCTCGGTGGTGTAAACTGTTAAAAACCATGAGCAATACGCAGAAATTACAGAGGTAGCATGTTTTCATCCTCTATGCTGAGTGCCATGCCCTTGTGCGTGGATTTCGCTGCCGTCTGCTTATATCTGAGGACCGGGGAGATTCAAAAGTCATGAATTTTATTCCAGACCTGAAAAAGAAATAACTCCTCTGCCTGTTTCCTTTGAAACTGACCCTTTCTGCTCCAACAACCCCAAGACTCTGCTTCTTCCTCAATTTTCTACCCGATTTTCTTGACCAGCCAGTCTACTGTACTTCTGTATTAAATCACAGTCTCTGTTTCTGTTTTCTATATTTCCTTCTTCTTTCCCAGTCGTATCCCTGGGATACCCAATGCCCAACATGACTATCTACCTCCCATATCTAGTTCCTGGTCTTTTTCCATTTAAATTAGGTCCCCTCTGTAAAGTGTTTGGGCATTGATGGGGTAGAGTAACTGAGACAGGCATCTTGGTTTTAGTCCTGTTATTTGGCCATAGTCCAGCCCACAAACAAGTCAGAGCTCGACCAAAGACTATGCGCATGGTTAAAATTCAGCCAGATCTAGGGCACAGCAAAGTATCTCTGTAACTCTGCACATGCGTGGTGTATATAGAGTAGGCAAGAGGAAGCTTGGGCTGACAAAACCTAATTACACAAATTGGAGTTTGGTCAAGTCATTAGGTTCAAACACCCATTCCAGTGACAAGAAAGAAGATGCTCCAAGATCTTCTGGAAAAATACTTCGTTAATCTTCCAGTTTTATATTTCATTAAAAACATCAGGCAAATTGAGGACTAAACCAATTAATTCCAGGTATAGTGCTCAAGTGTACTAAGCAACTCTACAGTATGCTTGCATAGGTAGTATTTACACTAAAAAGACTGTATTTCCCTTTACCTGTCAGGACCCACATTCAAAGTTTGTTGTTGCCTAGGAAACAGCGGAAAAAAGCCATGAAAGCAAAATATTTCATTTCATATTCTATATGGCTTTAGATATTCATAGTATTATCAATTGTTCCTACAGACAGGGAATTCTCAGTTCTAGTTTTTGCAGATAGGTGAAAGATGAGCAGCAATTTGATTTTATTTAAGAATGTAAACACCGGTAATTTGAGTAGTCCACTGGTCAGCTGTCAGATGATCCATTTCCTGTGCACGACTCCAATCAAACTGCACTGACCTCCAGCAACTCCCTTAACCTCATTCTCACGTTTGTGTGAGCAAACTTTTTTCACGCCTTCCCTATGAAAGGATCTGTGACATAGGCGGTATGATATTGTTGCCTGAAAGTGCAAGAATGTAAACTTGCTGTGCAATGTGTTAACCACAACATCTGGAATACACATATGACTAAAATAGTCTGCTTAATGTTTGACTCACTTGTAGTATCTCACACGCACTCTTATGGTTACTCCAGAACATTGTAACAAATAAATATACTGGTAGAGATATTTGGGATAAAAAGAGGAAATAAAAACGCTGTTTCATAATTTAGAAACTTTTTTTTTTTTTCTCATAAAAATGCAAATGCTTGAAGTGTGACAAAATTGACACAGCAACTTTCGAAGCAACACATATTCGCCAGTATTTAAGAGATGCATGAGGGAAACTTCTTGTTCATTGTGTCACACTTCTCAAGTAAGCAAGCTAAAAACTCTAGCTGTGACAAGAGTTTACAGTTCTTGCATCGGTGTCATAGATAATTGGGTCTGACTTTCTCAGGGGCAGAAATACTTCGAAACACAATATCCACGGAAACAAAGGAACAGAAATGTTGGAGTCTGTCTTTTTTCCCCCCCTGATGAAACATGAGTACACTTTTTATTACTATAACACAAAAATATAAAAATAGAAGAGCTGTTACTGGGAGAATAATATGTCCCATGCATTTCAATACAGTTTTAATTGCACAGTACAGGATGGGACCCATGCCGATCCTTTGACAATACAGAGTATTGTAATAGTGCAGCACAACTGGCTTACCCAAAGCACCACAGCTGACAGCACTGTAGTGATTAATATAAACAGTAAGTAGCTCTCTTGCTTCACTGACTTCTGTGTCAAGCAGAAAGAGTATCTGCTGCTAGCTATATTCACTTGCATATCTTCTTGGAAGGAAATCAGGATGCGAGCAACCAACACTTCCCTTTTACACTGGGTACTAAGGATATTAAGCTGAAACATGAACACCTCTGGTCAAGCAACTTTATCCATATTTAGTACTTACAAAAGTACAATTCGTCCATACTACCTCCTGACTCCTTTGGGCTTTTGAAGAACAAAATACAGCTCATATCTCTTCCTACACCTTTAGGTTCTGAGTTAGATTATCTCTGTGACTTCTTTGGAGTTATGAGAATAGCTCCACTTCTGATAAGAGACTACTGCTTTTATTTAGGCAAAATCTGTGTGGGCACAGGTGGTTTTTATCAACAGTGTCTCTAAATATCTCTAAATGGATCTACATAGACTCTAAATGGGTTATCTAAATTGGTTAGATAACTAGGCAATGGAGTACCTTGTCTGCATCCCCATTCCCACCTCTTCCAAAGCTGTGCCAATGGTGAAAAAGTGACAAAAAAACCCCAAACCCAACCAAAAAAGTAAACCCACTGCTGCTGATGGACAGGTGGGCAGGGATCATCTCCATTTATCAGGGTTATCTGGAGAACAATGTAACCCAGTAACAGAGGAAGAGATAAAAGACAGAAACTAGAAGCAGATTAAAGGCACATGGAAAGACCTGATCTAATATAAAGAGAAGGGACAAGGCTTGTTGTTTTGCTGTTCAGTATGACAACGAAATAATCAAGCTAGCCTTCACACTGAAACACCACTGGCCAGTTTAACTGTGTTACCAGCCCAGTGTGACCAGCCCAGACAGACCAAAAGAAAACCAGAACAGTTACATCTGTTGCAATTACAGGTCTTCTCTCAAGTAATGAGTACAAGTGAGAAGTACACCATTTGTTAAAAGTCAATCTATTTTTTTTTTTACAGCCACTTTTGGCTGTAAGTGGCCATTGAGAAATGATGCGGAAAATGCAGTGTAATGGAAGGGTAACTTAGGCTGAGGAAGGATAAAGAAGTGCCTTCTACTAGGTGAGGTATTAAAGTGTGAAACCATTCCCAAAGCAAGCCAGGAGGCTGTGACTCTGTGCTCCAGTGAGGGACATTTTAATAATGAGATTGTATCAGTCACAAGAGGAAATACAGTGAACATCTTTCAGGGGAGATTGTCACCTCCCCCACAGAAGAGTTCAACTGCTTTTTTGTACTTCGAATGCTACCACACCAGATCAAATGCAGTACTTACATATTTGCAAGTACAGTGCAAAAGGAACAGAGAAATCAGGTGTGGTCTGACATGCATTTCAAGGGAGATTCTAGGCAAGTCTGAAAAACCTGTGCTTAAGGTTACCAGCGCAAACCATGCACCTTTCACCACGTATGACCAGTAAGCCACAGGCTTCCCACCCCAGGCTACCTCAGAGGCAGCGGCCACATCCCAGCCTCCCAACAGCTCACTAAAAACACCCGGGGCGGTCCAGCCCGCTTTGCCCCTACGTGGCAGGCTTTCCGCCGGGCAGGAGCAGGCCATGCACGGCAGGAACCCACACCGAGTGCTTGTGGCAACACTCCAACGGGAGGCTCGGCCTTAAGAAGGGCAACGACTTCCGTGGGGACCGAAGCAGCGCCGACAAGCGGCGCCCATGGGGGCGGGGAAGGCTGCCCCTGAAGCCAGACCCTGTCCTGAGGCGCTCCCTCCCCCAGCGGCCGCAAAACCGGCTTCTCCGGCTGAAACCCGACCCCGGTCGGGCGGCCCCCTGTCCCTGCGGCAGTCTGGGGCCGCGCGGGGCGAGACGGAAAGACAGGAGTAAAGTCCCGTCTGAAGGCGGCTCCTGCTCCGGGGGCGACGTGGCCGCCCTGCAGCTGCCGGCTGCGGCCGAGCGGGGCGACACTGCGCAGAAGCCCGCTCCGGTGGCAGTGCGTGATCCAGTCCGGGGAGTACCGCCCGCCCGGATGCAGCCTCAGCAGCTGCTGCCTCCTTCCAGCGCCCTAACCGGCTCAAACCGGCTCGAACTGGCCCAGACCGGCTCTGCTGGCAGCGGAGCAGCCCCTCCTCCTCCTCCTCCCTCCTTTTCCTCTTCCCCTCCCTTGAGTCCTTGGCTTACCTTGTGGGCGGGCGCTCCCTTCCTCCGGTTCTCCTTCGCTGCGCGCAGGGGCTGTGCTGCGCCCTCCCCACCGGTCCACGCCTGCGGAGATTGTTGCTGCCCTTCGGGGTAATCGGCGTGTTGCCTCTCTGTCTTGGCGTCCTACCCACATTTCTCTCTCCTCCACGGCAAAATAATGAGTGTTTTGCTTTTTTTTTTTTTCCTTCCGCTTAGGGAAGAAATGGGCACAACATGAGCTTTGCCCTTTTGGGTAACCAGGCATGGCCTATCTGGTTATCTCCTCTGCTTGTCTCACATCTGGATTCGGTTTCTTGCTCCCCGGCACACGTACACATGAACACATGGGACCTCAGCGGCTCTGTCTCCTCTCATCACAGCCTCAGTTTCGTGCCACCATGATGGCAGAGAAAGGCCCCCCCAGCACCGCTCATCTCCCCCAGTAACGGTTACAGCTGTCCGACCACGTCAGCACAGGAAACATGGGTTCCCTCTCCCTTCTGCCCCACACAGCCACCAGGGAGATAAGCACACCCTGGTTTTGTCACGTTGTGACCACAGAAAACACTGTCGTTTTTTAACCCATCCCCCATACTTACAGATGAAAGGAAACGCGCCTGATCTCATGTTTAAGAGGATGTGGCCCAGAGGTTTGACTTCCCTCTGGAGCAATTTCCTCTCACAGCAGGTCCTGTGGGTGCTCTGGGATGCGTGTCTGCGTGTCTGCTGTTTGGAGCCCGTGGCTGGCACTACTCTGTGGCTGAGTGGTTTTGTCAGGCATGGTTTTGTGGCACAGAGGAGCTGTACATGTATCTGAGCTTTAGCCAGCTCTGCTGCACTTCTGGTAGTTTTGGTGCAAACTTTGCTTTTGGATATCCCTGCTTCTGAAGGTATTGAGGTAGTGACCCTACTCAGGGAAACATTTCTCACAACCTCAAGGGGGAGGAGTAGGTTTAGGACAAAAAAGTGTCAGTGTATCCTAATGACTCACATAGATAAGAAGATGGAAAGACCAATTAGCGCCAGCTCCTAAAACCTACCGAAAATCCTCCACCAGCTATACCCAAAACCAAAAAGACATGCCTATGAGGACATCTTGACACAAAACAATGAACCCAGGAAAGCTGAGGAGTGCTTGGTAGCTGGCATCACTCGTTTTAAGCGCAATTGCAAGGAAGCCTGGCAAGACTACTGGGACCAAGTGAAACTAACTACATTAAACCAGTTTTTCTCTAAAATGAAATCACCTTCTCCTCTTATAGTTGTTCCATTGTTGCTACAATAGTGCAACATTTCCTGTGCTATCCTTTCTTCTGCCCTGCCTGATTCAGGCCAAAAACCGTCTTGGTGGCCCACTGAGTTTGCTCTAGCTTGCAAATGCTTTTCTGGTACTGGGAAGCCCAAAACAGCACACGCGATGAGGAACAGCGCAATTTCACATGCGCAAATAGAGAGAAATAACAATTCCTTTGAACTTGCTGGCTGTGCTTCTGGCTAATGCAGCTCAGTAGTTGGCCTTGATTTCTGCAGAGTGCACTACTGAGGATGCACTCCCATCTGGAGTCTCAGGTCCTTTTTTGGAAAGCTGTTTTCCAGTGTATTTCCTGAGCTGTACAGATTCGTGGGGTTGTTCTGTTCCAGGTACAGGACTTAGTGTTTGTTCTTGTTTAACTTTGTGAGGTTTCTGTTGTCCTATTTTTCCAGTTTGTTGAGACTACTGCTGAATTACAGCCCAGACATCAAGCATGTTGACCTCTCCCCTTCCAGTTCTCTTTTCACTCCCTTCACCAGCTGCAGAGTGTTTTATAGAGGCTGTTCGCGCACTGTTGTCACTGTCTGCTGAAGGAAATGCATCCAGTCACAGCAATGACCTCTGGGGAAATGTATGTATGTGTGCAAATACACGCACACATTCACAACACATTACCAATTGAAGTCTGGACAAAGTGAATTTACTGAAATTCATTAAACTGTGGCACTTTGCAGTTATGCTTCATTTTAGGTGTCTATTTTAAGGATCTTCTGCTCCAGGAGTAGAAGAATGCAGCTTTTCAAAAGAAGTAGTTCCTGCCTAGCCTTGAAACAGAGAAGGTTTGAAACTATAGGGAAAAAAAATGTCTCACTCATTACACGGGAGGCTGTCTGCAAACAGCTGTCTCTGCTAAAAGGAACTAGCCCCACTGTATAAAGCACTGCTTCTCCTTCCCCCACCCCATCCTTTGCCTCCAGCCCTCATGCCGACAGAAAATACTTGCATTCTCACATTTTTTCATAGAGTCAAAAGTATCCCCTCATCGTCACACTCTATTTTTGACTTTCAAATGCTGGCAAGCCTAGCTCTGGGAGGCCACTCCGTCAAAGGGAAAGACTCTGCCCTACCTGCCTGTCCTGTTCCCTTTCACTCTCTCCCTGATTTCCTTAGAGAAGATAGGTCACATTGTCTCTGAAATACTGTAGGGAAAGTGTTTGGGTTTTTATCTGTAACTCCAGGGATCAAAAGCGAAAAAGAAAAAAAAGAAACCTTCAGGAATTTCGGGAATCAGAAGACCATTTTACATTGCAACTGAATGTGAATACTTTTGTAACAGGCATGTTCCACCCTCCCTCTTTGAAACAGCGCTTGATAAAATTCCTTCTAATGCATAATGCCTGGGTTAGGAGGAGCACCAACAGTCCTGATTTTGACTGTTCTCGTTTGTCTCCCTCTCCTGGTCAATGGTAGTTATTTTTTTTCCAGATTTTGTGAGGATTTGGGTGGTGAAGTCTTTGGCTTTTGTCCATACACAAAGAACTCAAAAGGAATATGTGGCTGTGCAAAATAGATTTTATATGTACATGCTTGTTCCAGTGTATTGAAGGGTTCAATAAATATTTATCTATTTTAAAATTCACCTCTGCAGTCTTGAAGTGAAAACATAAATCTTGCCATACGTCTGAAAATGAGCCAGGGGAAGTCTGCTGAACAGAGTGCTCACTTTCAGTCAAGCTTGGCACATTGGAGTGATGCCAGGAATGCTGGAGCTGAGAGGTGGCTGTATTTCGGAAGAGGTGGTGACAGGGAGAAGAGCTGGAGTCATTGAGTTTGAGGGAATTTGGCAGTTGTTTCGGTGTAGCAAATTGAATTCTTCTGGCTTTTAAAGGTTTAGTATTGACATAATACACTGCAGGCTGCCAATTTTTACCTTTTGCTTTACAAGTCATATAAATAAAATGTACATTAAAAACCCTCATTTATTGCTGTGTATAATGAAAAGACTGTGAATAGATTGAGGGGTACTCAGATAATAAATAATCTTCCTGTTGTAGTTCTGACAGTACCTGTTACTCCTTCAATGCAGTATTTACTCAATAATTCCTGTTTTTGTAACTTACCTCAGTTGTGTTTCTGACCTACTGAACAATGCCAAGCCTTTTTTCTGCCTCCTTATAGCTTCCATTCAGAAATTTAGCCTTCCCCCTCCCCCCCCCCCCCCCCCAATCCTACCACTTTCTGGCTTTGAAATCCATCTCATCCACTACCCATGGAAACTGACATTTAAGTCCTGACTTTCACAGATCTCTTTCTGGATCCTGGATGCATCATCCTCAGCACACTGAGGGTTTAGTCAGGGATTTTCTGTAGAAAGGACAGCCAATTGTGTCTAGTTATGTAATTTTGGTAGATAAAATGTGTTATTTACACTAAGACAAACAGACCTTCCAATTTCCTTTCATTTATACGCTGTAGAAGAATGTGAGTATCCTGTAGTCCAAAAGATTTCAAGTAGTTGCATTTCCCAGTGCATCACTAAGCTGCATTCACTTGTGCAGTGGCTGTGTTGTCTTCCTGCCACCACTCTACTACCTCCTTTTTTCCATTTTTTAAAAATGGAAACTAGATACAGGCTTGTTTCAGAATAGTCTTCTAGTCTTAAGCAGAAATCTGTTCTGTGATTGCAAATCTACCCTGTTAGGGGTTTGTTTGTTTGTTTATTTTAGCAATTGCTGCATTTGGGGAAGAAAAAGGCAAAACTGCAGAGATGAGAAAGGAATGCCAGAGACAGAGATCTAAGAAAGTAGCTGTCTGGATTATTTTATTATTTAAAAGGTAAAGGAAAAATAGAACCAACATTAAAAAGCTTTGAAAAGGCATTTTGCAGAATGTAGACATAGAAGAAGCGTAATAAAAATTCAATTCTGTTTCAGTGTTTCAGTTTAAAAAGAAAAACAAGCATTCAGTGACAGTGCTTTTTATGAAGAGCACACCAGCATTTACTCTTGAGTGCAGAGTATACATTCTCAGAAAATTCAAGTTTATTGGTGAATTAGTCAGAAAAGTTAGGAAAGTTGTTTGTTAAATAATTTTTTTATTGTCCTGGATTGTCTTGTGATAGCTCTTCAAACTTTTTTGGCTCATTAAACTCACTCAGATCTCCTACTCTAGCCTAACTGGGGGACTTATAGCATGTGTTGTTTTTTCTGTGATTTGTCATAATTGAATGCTTTCCCTTTAGCAAACAAATGTCCTACTATGGAAATTTTGAAGAAAAAAAATGATCCCTGAAAGCAGCCTCCCTCCTTTGTTCAAAGTGGTTTAGACTGTCATGAGATTGCTATTTTAATCTGGCAGAAGTACGAGCTGCTGTTGAAAGGAGCAGGCTGGCTTTCCTTCTCCCGCTGTCTCCTGCCACTTCTTCCCCCCACTTCCCTTGTGCCACTCATATGTTTGTGGCTGTGTGATGACTTGCTTCAGGGAACCACTCCATTTGAAAGCAAATTTTTCTTTAGCTAGCCTAGTTTTCCTCACCGTGAGGAGTGCAAACAGTAATGGTGGCCCAAGGGCAGCAGCAGGAGAAAGTGTGTGGAGCCAGGCAGGGAGGGGAACAGGATTATTCTTTGATGTTTATTTAATAGTTAAACAGGAATTACGAAAGTCATTATGTGCTAATGTTGATGGTACTGCTACTGATTTTACAAAGTATTGATAACTTGATGGAAAACTGATTTTCAACAGAATTAATTAGTCTGCTTTTTTCACTCACATACCTTTCATTTGTCAGAGAAAGACCAATTGCTTTAGAACCACACTCTTTCAGTTTGGATAAATGGATTAATTGTTACAGCTTCTGGGTACATAATCTTGGCAAACCTCTAAGGAGATACAGGTAGACTGTGCCTGCAGGCTTCAAAAGTGTCTTGATTTATTAGGGATATATAAGACCTGAATCTTTGGCAGCTGATAGAGTTGGCCACAGGTATGGGTCAAAGTTGTTTCAGCAGAGTCTACAGGAGATTGATGCTGCCAAATGTACCTCTGCCATGTTGGTTCCTTATATTTGCCAAAGATCTAATTAGTATGTGTAAAACAAATGTATAATTATGTGTATAGGAAACTATGAAATGTATTAGTACATTAAAGAAGAACAGATTTTAAATCAATATTGAAGTAGGAAAGACTCCTGGTTCAGAATTCACATGTGTAGATTTATGCCAAATTTTATTTTCATACAAATAAGTGAATTTGTTATTTATCCCTATGATTTATTTCACCTAGGTTTGACAATTCACTGGCATCTGCCATAATTACAGAAATTATCACAGGATTTGAAGTAGAACAAGTGTTTGAATCCCTACAAGAAAGACTGATAGCAATCCTGGAAATCTCGGTGTAGAGGATAGCCTGAAGTTGGCTTAGGATCTTTCTTTAGATTCCTAAAAGCGATATTGGTATCCTTAAATGTCTTGAAATACTTTAAAATCCTCAAGGTGCTTAGGGTAATGTTAGCTGTAAAATATAAGCAGAAGCAGTTATAGTGCTGCAAAAATGGTTTTGTGTTATATATTTCAATATAATATATTTCAAATGAAAGAAACAAATTTTTATTCAGAAATCTAACTTTGTCACAAAAATGTGGATTGTTAATGTAGGAGTCAGTATTGAAAAAAGCATCAGAAGGTTTACTGAATTTCTTCTGATAAGTTTTCTCAAGGAAGTGTTCAGTCACATTCAGAAGGCTTGAGGACAGAGAAGTGTGGGTGACCTAGAAGCAGAATAGATTGATTAGGTGGTGCAAAATAAGCTGCAAGGGAGCTAGGAGTTGAGAGGGGATGAGCAGTTGACTTGAGATGCAAGGGTGATGAGAAGGATGAGAATGAGCAGGAGGTCAGGAATTGGAAAAATCGAGTTTGAAATTCTTTGTCAGCAAGTGATGAAGCCTGTAAGTCTCTGACAAAGGATGCTTGCTGAGAGCCGAATACAGTTGCTAGTTGCTGGCAGTACAAGAAAGGTTCCAAGCTGTATGGCATGCTTCCATACAGCTGCTTACATAGGAGGAGTAGTAGTGTTGGTCCTGTACTTTTCTGTGGTATAGCTTGACTCTGCTTTCAGAAAAAAAGCACAACAATTTCTAAATATGGAGAGAATGGGAATTTTCTATTAAAACCAAAATAAGATCTTGGAAATTCATTCTGCTTTCCTGTCCTAAAATTGAAATATTGTGTATCGCTCCCTTTTCTTGAGTTTGATGAAATTATAACCTTTTTGCTTGTATGTTGTTTTACATTCAGAGTCAAGCTTCTGTGAAACCAGAGTTTACGTTTCACTTGGTTTTCAGGGAATTAAATTAGGTATTTTTCAGAAAAATACATGTTATGTGTTGACTCTTCATGCTGTGTGACATTTCTTTCCTGTTAATTTCAGACATGGTGACAGAAATATGATCGGTTGTGTTATGCAGTGACAACTAGAGAGACTGCAGTATCCAAAGTCTAATACTAGGTTAATCAAGACAGAATCATTACAGATGCAGTTCTAACGTAGCCAGTGCAGCCTGTAGTTGGCATCTGCAATAGTTGGCTTAAATAATCCAGAACTAGATCAGTGAAATAAACCAGAAAGAATAGCTGCTGTTGTGTGATTTCAGGTCTTATAAGCAGATGGAAGGAGCTGAGGAAAAGCTGAGGAAAATGTTTTTGTAAAGATTTAGGAAAGAGACAGGAAAAACAAGTACTGAAGTAGGGGAAGGCATGAGAAGACTCGAAAGAACTGGGAAAGAAGTAAGAAATGACAAGAAGTAAGAAATGACTCATGAGCACTAAATAAAAGGAGCTGCATTTACATGGATCTCTACAGTACCATTTCCAGGTCTCCAAGGCTCCTGGGATGTTTGATAGCTAGGATTAGTGAAGTCTTGTTAACAGAACTATGTGTCATTGCTTAGTTTTGTATAGTTGTATCCTGTGTATCCAGTAAGGCTTGTCTGTTAGATGATGGAGTGTCTTTGTCTCAATTGCTGTCTGCTTTACTGACCCCTGACTTGATTTACTGCTTTGGTAACCACAAGAGCACAGGCTGCAATTCTCTGTGTCTTTCCAAGCATCTTGGTGAGCAGGGGGAGGTGGGCAGACATATAACAGAGTCTGCACACAGGCATGCAAGGTCATGTGGCATCTTCAGTCTGAGAGTCAAGGGAGCACCTTAGGGGACTTTATTGATGTTCTTATGTTCAAAGCTGTGAATAATTTGCTCACCAGATTGAAATATGTTGCTGAATGTGTGAGCCACTTCTGCTTTATAGTTTGGGTGTTTGTCTTGTGTGTGTTGGACATTGACTACTGAAATAGGAAACATTGATGCCGCTCGCACTGGCAGGAAGCTGGTAGGAGTAGGATGGATTGAGGTTCCCCTCCTCTGGCAAAGTTAGTTTAAAACCCTCTGCCTCAGCTTGGCAAGCCTATGATCAAAGATGTTCTTAAGCATCTAAGTCCTCAGATATTAATCAAAGGTGGTATTTCATAGAATAATTGAAGCTGATCTAATAGCTTGCAGCTATCGAGAGACACAGTCCTGCTTGCCCTTCCCCTGCTCCTGTGTGTGGTTCTGTCCTCTTGTGTTTTGGGTGACTTTTAGTGAGCTGTTCACTTTCTGAAATAGTAGAAAACCATTGTTGCTTACTGTTTGTTTTATGCAGTGACATATGTTTGGTTTGCTTTCTACTCCTGAGCAAGATGCACAGGTTAACCAAAGGGCCAGATAGGTGCTATAGGGCATGGAGGGTATAAGTAGGTGAGTGGGGTGGGTGGGAAGGAGTGGAGCTTTCCTTCGGAGTCAGTAAGCTCTTAGACTGGCTGAGGTGTCTCATGAAGTGTCAACCTGAAAGGTGCAGAGGAAGAGCTCCCCTTTCTGCCCTGCAGTCTAGGCTCCTGCTCCCCTAATCTCTCCTTCTAGCTCCATGTGGGTGCATGCCTGGGCTTCCCCTGCAGTGTTACCGCTGGTTCCCTTCCTCAGTGCCTGCCCATGGATCATGGGCACAAACTGCATGTCCCAAGGGACTTCACGACCTTTCTGACTGGGTGCCTGTGTTACACTTAAGTGATGGGGTTAAAGAAAATATACCTAACTTGTGTGGCCACAGCATTAGCTGGATGACTGTAAATCCCTCCAAGATACTTGTTTAACTAGATTTCTAACACTGGTCATCAATACATTGTATACCGCAAAATGGTCTTTACAATAATGTTAGACAGTGGATCTCATGGTAACCTCAGAAACACACATTTGTTTATGTGGTGGGGTGGAATCTGTGAAAATGTGCTTGATTTTCTTCTAGTCTAGTTTTCATGTGTTTAAGTTCTTGACTATGATAGTATGACTTCCAGATCGGGCATAGCCCAACTGAATGTTTCCATTTAAAGGTGGTTGCACTGTGCAACTGCTTTCCTGCGTCTGAACAGGACTCACATGTCTGGATTTTAAAAATGTTGGACTCATTGAAGACAGAGCTAGAGATATATTTTTATAAAATATGATTATTATTCTTACCTTTTTTACTTTATATCTTCACGTTGCCACAATTCATAGGTATGAGGGTGGACTATCATATGTAGAATGATTTTTCTGTGTTATCTTTGCACTCCTTCTGCTCTTGTTTTCAGTGATTCAGTAGGTTTTCATTCTGTGAGTTCTCATTTACATTGTAAATTTCTTTTGCAGGCACTGCCTTTTAATATATACTTTTTCTGCAACACTACAATTAACTATAGTTCTGGCTGGAACATCGGGGACCTACTGTAAGGCAAACAATTCCTAATCTTAATTATACATGCAACAGTAACGTGCTTGGCAGTCCTGGTCTTTGAGAGTTGCCCTGTGTTCCAGTAAAAAGAGTAGTTACTCCCTCTTTTCTAATACTTCTTTTTTGCCAGTCCACATTTGTACCACATAAACAAGGTCTCCAAATCAAATGCTTAATTAGAACATTTTTTGAGGTAGGGCTCTTAGCATCAATGAAGCAATGTGTTGAAGTCTGGTCCAGTACAGAACTTTGAGATGCTTTACCAATGCTGCCATCTCTTGATTTTGTTTGGTATTGCCACCCTTCATAATTAAGGGGAGATATGGTTGGATTCTTAAAAGCGAAAAACCAAGACCCCTCCAAACCCCCGAGTTAACCAATGAAATTTTTTTTTTTTTTCCCCTAAAGCGTCTCAGCATTTATGTAAATAAGATCCTTATACAGCAGGTCGAAGGAGGTGATCCTGCCCCTCTACTCTGCTCTTCTGAGACTTCACTTGGAGTATTGTGTGCAGTTCTGGTGTCCTCAACATAAAAAAGACATGGAATTGTTGGAACAAGTCCAGAGGAGGGCCACGAGGATGATCAGGGGACTGGAGCACCTCCCGTATGAAGATAGGATGAGAAAGTTGGGGCTGTTCAGCCTGGAGAAGAGAAGGCTGCGTGGAGACCTCAGAGCAGCCTTCCAGTATCTGAAGGGGGCCTATAAGGATGCTGGGAAGGGACTCTTCATTAGGACTGTAGTGAGAGGACAAGGGGTAATGGGTTCAAACTTAAACAGGGGAAGTTTAGATTGGATATAAGGAAGAAATTCTTTACTGTGAGGGTGGTGAGGCACTGGAATGGGTTGCCCAGGGAAGCTGTGAATGCTTCATCCCTGGCGGTGTTCAAGGTGGGGTTGGACATAGCCTTGGATGGCATAGTTTAGTGGGAGGTGTCCTGCCCACGGCAGGGGGGTTGGAACTAGATGATTTTAAGGTCCTTTCCAACCCTAACTATTCTGTGATTCTATGATTCTATGAAGCTACGTTTGCCTCAAGCAGGGCTATGTTCAGCCTTTTCTATCTTTAATACCTTCTTTGACCAGTCCAACAAACTTTGTGTTTGTTCTGAACTGTGGTCACTCATTAAAAATTAACGCTGAGAAACAGATCAAAAGAATGAAAACAACAGTAGTACTACGTGCGTCATGAAATCCTAAAGGGTCTCTTTTACAATGGAACCCATAAGGGAATTAGAGACTACAAAATCTTTCTGAGTTCATGGAAGTTGCAAATCCTCTTTCTCTTACTAAGCAATGGTTGTTTTGGCGTTTCTATAAAATAGGGTCTTATCTTAGTTTCCAGTGAGCAATCCAATGTGTTGATTCCAAATGATAATTTTGTGTGCGGATTTTAGTGTTTTGTTCGGTTTTCCCCCTTTGTCCAGGAAGTTTGTCACTAGAAGATATTAGTTTCTTATAGCTGAAAGAATTAATGCAAAAGGGTGGATTCCAATAGGCTTATGTTTTTATTGAGGGTTTACAAAAAGGTCAGTCATTTTTTTTCCCCCACTCCAATTTACCAGTGTTTTAAAATGTGGGAGTTCAGGATTTTGGGTTAAAATTACAATTGTTTTTAAGCCAGTGTGCACGAAAAACACTGAAACCTGAAGGTATCATTTCGAAGTGATTAAGATATAGTATTTCTGTAGAATCCTACTGAAATATATTCTGAATTTTAAAAAAATTAAACTTAGTTATGTTTTCAAAATTAATATGGTTAGATGTTAATTTGAATGGATGATGTTTGTTAACAGATCTAATCTCTGCAGCCAGATGAAAATGAACTTTTCCTTGTTTCTAAATATACTCCCTCCTGGACAGATTGAAACAAGCTGATGTGATTATAGTGCCTGTCTTGGCAACTGCGTTTGATTCGTAAAGACAGTTTTGCCAGTGTAGGTGTTTCCACAAATGATTTTTGAAATCCTTTAAAAATGATCACATTTAATGAGAAGAAAATGTAAGTTTTCATTTGGACTTTTGATGGTTTTGCTCTCATCCTTACAATGTGAAGTGGTACATTTCCAATGAGGGTGCTGTTTTCGTGAGAGCTGCTCTGAGCTTTCCAGTACTTCTCCGAAGTTACGTATTGTAGAATACTGCTCTGAACTGGAACACAGCTGATGACTCAGAAATATTTGGATCTGTAACACAATTTTACATCTATCCTCTTTGAAAACCCCACTGTAATGTCATTCTATAGCTTCGCTACTCTGATATTTTAGTAGTGGGGGAAGACAACTGTTTTTGTTTACATGTATGGTGGTTTTTATTACTATTTTTCTTTGACTCTCTGCTCGCGGTGCTCTTGGCTAGGTAATTTATGGCCTAATATCAGAGCCTTAGACAACTGTGTTGGTTGCCAGAGGCCTAGCAATCAAATCTGAGAAGTGTTTTAAAGACATGTTTTGTTTGAAATTGCTTTTTTGTCCTTCCCCAAATGAAATCTTGCTGCTGCACAGATTTAGTTTGGAATGGAAGACACATCAGTGGAGGACAGATAGTACGTGTTTATAGAGACGCCTGAAAAACAAAAAAAAAGGGAAGCTTGCTGGGGAAGTTAGAAGTGGGCCACTCTCATTTGGAGAAGAGGTGGAATTTTCAAAGACTGGGATAGGCATTAGGGTAATACTTCTGAGGCCATGACTAACATTTGTTTTTGTACAGGCTAAAGCAGTGGTCAGGAAAGGTCTCCCAACCTGATTCTCTGAATGCGCATGTGGTAGCCCTGGGTGCTCTGTTGCAGATTCTGTGATGTGCTGCAGGATAGCATCCTGTGTCTTTCTGTGATCCTACCCTGATACCTTGTTGTATGCTGCTGCCCCTGTGTATGTTAGCAGTTCTTAGCAGGTCCCAGTGGCCTTGTAGCTTCCGCAGCACCATGCATTGGGAACAGGGTAATAGTGGTATTGGTTAAGGTCTCTTTAGAAATGAAACACTTTTTCTTTGGCTGTTTTTTTTGCGAAAGAGCAAGGACAGTAAAAAAAGGGTGTGTGTGTGTGTGTGAAAGAGCAAGAAGAGCCAAGGCTGTGTTGGTTTCATGTGATCTAGTGGTTTAATAAAATGCATGGGCTTTCTAGGGAGCTCTAGGGGGAATCCTAGTAGCTTTTTATTCCTTTTCTGCTTGCTGCTGCTCTCAAACAGCACTCCCAAGTGCTCTCCCTTCTTTCCTTTTGGTTTAGGATGGCTCTTCACTGAAGCTCCCATCCAGTTCCTCAGCTGATCTTTGCAGGTATCTCTGCAGAATTTACCAACCAAACTTGTTTTTCTTTCTCACCTGATTGTATTATCGACTTTCAATCTCTCTGCTGCTTTTATACTGAGGAAGGGCATGCAGTGTTTGCAACAAGCAGTGTGAACTGATCATGACCTCTCCCACAGCAGCATTTTATCTGGCTCCTCTTACCCATTAGGTATTCTCTTTGTAATAAGGAACTGTGTTTCAGCTGTGTAATTGTAATTGGTTTTCATTTTCTGGAAGTACCAGTTCACCTCCTCTGCCAGCCACCAAACTCTCTCCCTCCCTCTGCAGGATTGATTCAGCCAGCCTTCTAGTCCTT
Source organism: Amazona ochrocephala (assembly GCA_039720435.1). Taxonomy (NCBI): domain Eukaryota; kingdom Metazoa; phylum Chordata; class Aves; order Psittaciformes; family Psittacidae; genus Amazona; species Amazona ochrocephala. The sequence continues at coordinate 83,291,465 of CM077880.1, forward strand.
GTGCTTCCTTTGCCTCCACAGAAATTCTGTCTTCTTTGCACTGAGATTTTTAGCAATCACATGTAACATGCAAATCCCATGTTTACTTTTTAAATATCTGGTCTTCCTGCTGTTCTTTTTTTTCTGAGTGCCTTATCTTCTCCTTTCTTTGGAAAATACCTGCTCTTACCTGAAGAACAGTGTGATTTTACCCTTCAGCATTCAGAGCATGCCTTTTGGTGACTTCTGATGTGAGGCCCCACCTCAGACATGGTGAGAAATTCTTCCATTACTTTTTCGAGCCCTCCAGAAACTGAGTTTGAGATTCCCATAAAGGAGGAGTTTCTCTCTGGTTTTGGGGTTATGGTTGAGGTAGTATTTCTTCACTTTTTAAACCACAAGTATTTGCACAGTCTTCATTAACGTATCTTCTTCCTTTTTCTCTTTTTCTGTCTGGAGTAAATCTGGGTCTTCTTTGTGAGGTTTTTATTTCAGTCGTGTTTCTTTGTTTTATTGGAAATTTGCTGGTGACAATGCCACTTGCTAGTGCTTCTTTTTGCATTCCCACTTGCTAGGGCAGGGAGTGTTCACTGCTTGTACTTAAGATGCCAAGTACGACCACAGCCATAACAAGCTCAAAATTAGATAGGATCTTGTTTAGGGAACTGGAAAGTTAAGCAGGATATGGGCAGCATCATGGCTCTGACAAACTAAACATAACTGCACTGAGAGTTAAGAAAAGAGGTAGATTCTTCATTCTTAATAACCTGTCAACAGGGGAAAGAATCTGTTGGAAAAACTAAGCTAATTTTTGTTTTAAAACCTCATTGACCCAGCTTCCTACAACCTGAAATCATCTGAGGCAGGAAAGGGGATGGCCGTAGTAACAAATGGCTTGTGGACAGGGTGACCTTAATAAGAAGCATGTTCAGAGCAAACTGCAGACAAGTCAGTTCTCAAACTGTATTGAGAGTTGAGGTAGTCTCTACAGGAACAAGTGAAGAGAGTGAAGCAAAGGCATCTTTCCTGAGGGAATCACAGGGTATGTCTGCATGGTATATTATGGGCCAACATGAGTTTGTGACTACCAGAAATGTGTTGCATAAACATACTCTTAACAAGCCAGTCCCTGAACATGTACCTATTTGGCATGGCAGAATGTTTGCTTATTGGAAGCAATTCTGCCAACCCAAACATACAGAAACCATGTGCCAAACCTCCCCTCCAAAATAAGTGTGCCTTTAAGATTACAAGATTAAACCACTACTAACAACAATCTAAAGCAATATATTCTGGATTCTTTTTATTTGCCATCTGGTGTTGGAACATTCACTGTCTGCTTGCAAGTTTGCCACATTGTCATGAAAACCAGAAATGTACTTAAAAAAATAGATCTCAGGCTCTGGGGTAGTTACCTGATTACATCCTCTGCAGTGCTCACAAAGCCATCAGGTATCGCAGGAGTTGTTCTGGGTGTGACTGCTCAGTGAAGAATTGTGCGGATCTGAATGCCAGGGTGAGACATACACATGTTCACAGATGCTGAGTAAAAGATAAATCTTGAGTGAGTTTAGAGGATGTGCAATATCCTTAAGGATGTGGAGAAGCTTTCTTTTCTGGGTTTAGGTAAGGTAGTTTAAGATGTTCACAAACCCCAACTGTTCAGCTTCCCTGAGAACTGGAGACTTCTGCCTACCCTGCTGAGCTGGTGAGATGGGAAGAGTGCTACAGTGCAGTGTCAGATCACCTTCCCCGACAGTGCTCAAATAATGGGCATTGAACAACAGTGGATGAGGATGGCTTGCACCTTCAGTCCTCTTGGCAGTGGGAGTGAGGATACTACTGATCGGAGTGAGGAGATTGGGGGTGACGTGCATCTGAGTAATAGTAATGTCTGAAATCACTTCCAGTTCTCTGTAGAATAAATATGTGTCTAACCGAAGGCAAGGCTGGAAAAGTGCTGATAACGTGGCTTGATATTACAGACACTGAAATTTACTGCCTCTAAGGGTCTTTCTGCTTTCTCAAGAGAGATTGCAGTAACCTGCTGTGCAGAAAGGAGTGTGCTTGAGAATCAGAGGATCAGGTGTCACCTCACTGAAATATGTTTGTCTTTCAGACTGAGCCTGAGCCTCTGAAAGTGGTTTGGGTTTTATTTCAGTATCGGAAGGGAGGCTGATTTCCAATCAGATAGTGATGTATCATCTTCTGCTCCATCACTGCTGTGTATCTGTTCACGATTAGATACAGATAGAGTTGTCTTGTACAGGGTTCCCTGGCCACGTGCTGCTGCTGCTTTCATTTTGATGCTCTGTGTTTGGAACCAGAACCTAATGCATATCAAAAAGCTAACAAACCCCAAGAACTGGAGTGCAGTGGATGTGTTAAGATAGGCTGTCTGGGTATTTGCTCCATTTCTGTCATTTGTGCAAGTCTCTCTTGTCCTACCCAACAGAAGTATGCATTTGGGTGTTTGATCATTTGTTTTATATTCATTATACTTTTAAACAATGCTTGGCTGACCTAATGTGCTGGGAGTGATCACAGCTGTGTGTGTGCGGGTGTGGGGTTATGCACTCCTCCATTCTGCCTGTCATGCTCCTTCCCTTCTGTCAGTTAGCCAGCAAAGGCTGAGTTGTGCTGGTCTCTGCCATTCCCCAGGGATTTTCCAGCTAAGTCCCTAGCTCAGATGGGAAGAAGGAAACAGTGCTCTTTGATCCTGTATGGTAAACCTCAGGGGGCTACAGGAGAGATACTGAGAGTAAAGTCTAAAAGCTGTTGAAAACATCTGAGTAGAAAACAATTCTCTTGGGCAAAGAAAGCATCAGTTTCAACATGACTAAGTTTCATAAACTGAGATACTCTGCATGCATCCATTACCATGTGACAGGAAGGATATTATGCAAGAGGTTCACACAAGATGGTCATGGGAGATGAAGCCTGCTCAAATCTTTTATCCTTTCAAGGGGACATGAAACGTGTTCCCAGGGCATGTGTTTCTGCCAGTCTCACTCAACTTTTCCTTGTCTTCTCCACTACTGGGAAGGTGTGTTCTGGAAAATGTAATAGCCTGAAATGAATATTTTTCCCTTTGACTTGTTATTTGAAGTCAAATAAAGATTTTATTTCCAAATAACATTACTGTACAGCACTCAGGCATGTCCTGAGGAGGAATTGATAATATTTTTTGGTGCCTCAGATGTGACTGTAAATGTTCCCTAATCTACAGCAGTGCAAAATTGCCTGTATGTGATGGGAAGGAGGGCTTATTTTTCAGGCTGGCGGATGAGGAGTGCTCTTCTGTTCCATCCCACCGGCACCACTCTGATGAGCCCATCAGAGCACTGAAGATGTGTACAATGAATGCTAAGCACATCGTGCAAATAAGCACAATAATAATAATGTTGAAGATGGGAAATGAATAATTTCTCTAAATGAAGCTTGGGCAGGAATTCAGATAGAAAGTATGTAATTAAACCAAGCTGGAACTCGATCAAAATACTGAAATGGTACTAGGAAAAAAGAGAAAAGTTATTTAATGACTATTAGCAGGAAGAACCTTGGCTTTTCATTCCATCCAGAAAGAAGATAACTGCCAGCATCAGGAAAAGTAGTATTCCCCAGAGAATGTACCTCTTTCTCCCACATGATTTTCCCATGGGGAATTGCTATCTTGAGCTGCCAGGATAATGCCCATCAGTTCTGGAAGTGGGGTAGAGATTTGTGTGGGGCAGAGGCTTCTGGTTTGAGCCTGATAAAGGCAGTGGAAGGGCTGGAGGTGGATTTTAACACCTGGTCCTGCTCAAGTGGACAAAATGACTTAAATGACTGCTTACACAGTCCTCTCCCATCTGAACTCTGACCAGACTGGACCTCTGCTTGACTTGGACTCTCCACTACAAGCATTACTTACAATCCTATGACAATCTGAGGAAGAAAGAGAAGCAGCAAGGCTCTTCACCCCATCACTAACCACAAGGGCACATTTACTGCTATGTGACAAAGAGTCAAAACTGCTGCTGGCTTTACTGGCTAGTGGTTGCCCCCTTTTCTACTCCCATGCCTAGAGGACAGAATAAATTATCCAGAGAGCACCTCTCTTAGCTGAAAAAGGCTGAACTTTGGTTGTGTATTTGTGGAGCTCAATGCACAATTAACCTGGCACAAGTCTCTGTGGCATAATTCACTGTAAATCCTTGCACAATAAATGGATTGTAATCACTCCATTTCAGTGACTACTGAAAGGCAATTTGAAGACTAAATAAAGCAGGATGTTGAGATTTCAGATTATAGGTCTTTTGAAAAGGTTTGAGGCAAAAGGAGAATACCTGCAGTGCTCTTCAATGCTTTGATGTGGCTTTGTGTGCTGACAGGGAATGATCATGCAGTACATGGCTACATGGGCTCATAGAGGGAAGGAAAGATCAAGCCTTTATTCCTGCACTGGAGGCAAAGGAGGTGGGAATGTGTTGCAAATCACATCATGGACCTGCGCTCAGTAATGGTGAGTAACAACCCTCAACCATTTCTCCCACCCATTCCCCCAATTCCCATATGAAGTGATAAGTTGCTTAAAGCATGGTTTTATTCCACAGCATGAGTGCCATCTTGCTGCTAATTTGACTCTCCTAAAGCCAGAGTGTGACTTAGCTGTGCTCATGGCCACAGGCATGTTGATATCTATGTAAGACTCAAGCAGGCAAGGAACAGTTTGTAGAGGAAAGCATCATTGAATGCCACAAAGCCAAGTCCTCAGTGATGGTAAGGTCAGTACAGGAGCTTCTAGCAGCTGGCACTCTGCCCCTGCCTCCCAGGTGATGATATGGTGTGGTCCAAGGCTGTGTGACTGCCTATGCCTGCTGCTGTGCTAAGGCTGAGGGAAATTAAACCAGTGGGAGCAGAGCTGCTCAGCCTGGGATGACCCAACTGAGGAAATGGCAGCTCAGTGCATGCCAATTACTTGGGGATCCCAGGATGGGGGCAGAGAGAGTTCGCTGTGGTGGCTTTCATGGGCTGATGTATAATTTAGGCCCAGTTAATGTGGGAGCTTTGGGCTGTAACCTTCCTGCAAGTGACTGAGAGGAAGTCTATAATCCGAGCCACTCTCTGCTTCCCACTGTGCCTGCGTGATATGGGCTGCACTGGGGACTATCTGTGCTTAAGGTGCTATGAATCAGATCCAAACATGATTTAAGGTAATTTTCTTCTAATTCACAGTCAGGCAATGGAATGAATCTGTCTTCTGAGAATAAAAAGTATTAATAACTCCTTGAGACACAGTTTAGAAGCAAATGAATGCCTCCAGTTTTTGGTAAATTTTGAGAGTGTTTTTTTTACTGTACGGAGATTAAATCCAGTAGCAGAACACATGAATTAAAACAAAAGCAGCTTATTTGCATTGTGATTAACCATTCCTGAGAGGAGAAGGCTCATCTGGCTGTGAATATATGGCAACAAACGTTATAAATGGTGCAGTTGGGTTTAATCTTTGGGTTTTATGTTTCCACAAAATGGCTTTCATACAGAAACGTTTTCTTACCTACAGCTGAAATTTGTCACCATGGTAACCTTCCAGATTTGGAGGGGCGGGGTGCGCTAGGCAAATATGTGGTCACAACCTCAGAAATTGTTATCCAAATTTGGATTCATTTCTCCCCTTTTTCTGTAACATATATGAGGTTCTTACACACTGGGCAGCTGCTCATGTAATCAGGTCAGAGGGAGGCCATACAGATTTAAACTCGTTTTGTTTCTTTAAAGGAGCAGTGTTTGGGGCAATTTCCTCCCTTATTCAACTGGCTCCATCCTTCCCCAGCTGCAGCTCCAAACCAGCTTGGCTCTACAGGAGCTGCTGGCCCATGCTCTGCTCTGCTCAAGTGCCTGCAGTGTCACCCACTTTTGCTGAGGAAATGCAGGAATCCTGAAGTGGAATCCAGCAGCTCAGCGCTGGATAATATGCTGTTCATTTGCTGGCTTCAATATTCACGTAGTTCTATAGTTCTGTTTTGTTCTGTTTGATGTACATAGAATCATAGAATCATAGAATCGTTAGGGTTGGAAAGGACCTTAAGATCATCTAGTTCCAGCCCCCTGCCATGGGCAGGGACACCTCCCACTAAACCATGCCACCCAAGGCTCTGTCCAACCTGGCCTTGGACACCGCCAGCGATGGAGCATTCACAACTTCCCTGAGAGTGACTTGGGGCCTTAAACAGGCTAGTTTTTCAATTGTGGATTTTTTTCTTTTTTCTTTTTTATTTTTTAAGGGAAAAAACCTGGTCGAAATGTGCGTTAAGTCTTCCAAAAATAAGATTAATAAAACCTTAGAGAACCCTCCCCCACAATACTGTGTCAATGCAATATTATTTGAAGGACATGTCACTGTCTTGATCCTTTAAGTTCTGATTTTCATTTCCCATTTTACGTGTCAAACTACGTCCTACTGCTTGCCCATGTTCTCTTTCTGGCTTTTAGGTTGCAGGAAAAAGGAGGAGTTTATGATTAAAGCTCTGGACAAAGGCTGTGTAGAGTGAAGTTGCTATTAGTGAACTACTGGCTCTGCCACTAACTCCTGAGATAGATAACCACTGTTGAGTCATTACATTTCTTTCTGCCTGAGGTCCTAGCCTGTAGACAACACACAGTCTTTCTTCTCGTCCTTTCGCTTTTTGTGTGGGCATAAAGTGTGACAAGCGCTAGTGGGAGGGATATTCTTAACCTGTGCAGTAGTGCCTTGGTTTCATTTGAAGCTTCTTAGTGTAGCTAATAGATAAATAGCAAGTAGGAACTATTTGAAGGAGTGCAATAATAACTGAAGTGGTGACCCTATCTATTTGTTTGCTTTTGGGAAGTTCCTGGCCTGCCAAAGGAGCTAACAGTAACCCCTGTTATCTGAGTACACTCACTTCTTTTTTCTCCCTGTGCCTGATATTTCCATCTTCTTTTATTTTCCCTGTATGGTGGGGGACCAATGATTTTGAAAGTTATCTGAAGTTTTTTTCAGGTCACTTAAACTGTTTGCAGGCTCAGACTGGCATGTGCATCTTGTGTGCAGCCAAATCATGTGTGTTTGCAGGAGACAGTATGCTTGTATTTCTCCCACGACCCTGCTGGCTCATTAGTGTTATTTCTGGAGGTCTTGTTTCCACAGTAACAGGCAATTACCATTGTTCCTTGGACTGCCAAAGTTACCACCAGCAACGCAGAGGAAGATGCGTTATTCTCTATATTGGGATAAAATGCTTTCATATGTCTTGCTATTCACTGAATGCCAATCCTGACGCAGGTCCTGTGCAAATAGCACACTCCACCCCCTGCCAGTGCTGCTTTTGCTGGTATTAAGACATGCCAAATTCTGAAACAATCCAAAATGAACTTCTCTGGTCTGTGGCTACACTGGCAACGACAGGGTCAGGATTGAAGCGGCAGGATGACTGTACCAATGGTAGCTCTGGTAGGAATATAAATAGAATAGCTTGGAGGCAGTTCTTTTTGCATTTGTACTTAGCCCTGTTCTAAATAGTGCTAGCTAGTGACGTCAATAAAATATACTGTCTTCACCCTATAGCTTCTACCAGTACGGTGGTGGAGCTCACAAAGAGGAGACTGGTGGTCTTATGCTAGCAGGATGCCAAAGTGTCTGTATGCACGATGCCTTTATCATCCCCAAGGGGCAATGTGTGGCTTCTCCTTTCCCTTCTATCTTTACATTGCAAACAGATTGCTTCAGCCAGAATGGGTTTTAAACTCCAGAAAACATATCCTGAATTTTATGTGCATATCAAAAGATAAGGCATCTTGGAAGCTGAAGGAAAACAAGCTTTTGTGGGCAAGAGAAGTGGGGTAGTGAGGTGCTGTGGCACCTAGATTAGTTTTCATGACTTGGAGTTTTCATGGCTTTCAGTGACTCCAGTTTCCAAGTGTACTCCATATTCTAAAAAGCTCTGGGGCCATGTTATAAGCTCTGAGCTCCTCTTAACAGAGTTTTCTTGTGAATGAGTACATGGATGGATCTACATATAGTCATTCGCACAAATGACTAATAACAGGTGTTGGAAGAAGAACATAGACTCTAGCCTCCATAAACCAAAGCACAGGGGACTGCAGACAAGGAGTCTTGCTCCAAGATAGCTGAAGAAAAGAGATCAAGAGAGGCATTATAAAGCTGGGAAGGAAGAGCTGTTCATCGTGGAAACACTTGCACTAGAGGTTTTTAAAATCTGGACTTACCAGAGAAAGTAGAGGACAGGTTCCTATCAGGCCGACATATGAGGATGCCGGTGAACCTGCTGCTTTGACAACTACCAACATGCTTTAGCTGCCCTTGAGGAAATAAAAATCCAAAGCAAAGTGCCATTATCTCTTCTAGAAGCCAGCCTAATTTTTAAGTGTCTCTCAATTAGTGGGGACTGTAGTGTAGAAAGTCCTTCAGTTTTCTTGGGAGCTGACCATGGAGCAAAGGCAGTACTGCAGAGAAGGGTTAGGAAGACATCCTTAGGTGTGGGAGAGCAGTTCTACCTAATCCAACAAGCTTCTCTTCTTCTCTTTTGTGTTGCATCCTCTTAACATTTTGGCACGGTCTATATGACAGAAAAACATAAAAGGAAGATAATCTTATTTTCTACACATAAATTAGAATCTAGTGTTTAAGTTCTAGGTGACAGTATACGAGTTTGGGTGATTCATAATGAGCCAAGACTTGGTTTTGTGTTGTAAGAAAATATTCCCATCTCGAAAACAAACCAAGCTTTTGCTCCTTATCTGTCAGCTTTAGAGCACCCACTGGCATCCCGCATTTTTAGCCGGGGTGGTGTGCCGAGCTTGCCAGCGGACACTAGGTGGAAGCCTTGGGCTGCGGTTTTACTGCAGCTGCTGAAGGCAGAAGGAGCAGAAGACTTGTGCTTTCAGAAGCGTGATCGTTTTCTTTTCCTGCTGCTCTCACATGCTGGAAAGGAAAGTTTAAGCTTTGCAGGTGCAGAATTGGGTGAGCGGAGGAATGGAGGAGAAGTGTCTGCCCCACCCCAGGTCCTACCTGCAACAGGATTTTGTGAGCAGGGCTGCGGTGGGGGTGTTGAAGCCTTCCTAGTTCTTGGGAGTGGTTGGGTTGCAAGATTGATTTAATTTTATCCTCATTTATATATCCTGATGGTGATAATTTTGAGATCCCCATGAATGAATATAAAAATACTAAAATCGAGATGAAAGTAAGTACTGATGAGCTGATTTATCTAGCAACAAATGCTGGTAGAATCAGCTAAGATGAAGTGCATGCTCTGTTTGTGACGATTGCTTTCAATAAGGCCTCCAATCTTAAAGATGTTCCAAATAGGGAGATTTAAAGTTAGTACAAAGAATGAATCACAGGTTAAGTGAGAGCCAGATGAAACTTGAAACGTTCATTTTGAGAGAAATCTCAAAGTTAATGATTTCAAAGCTTCTTGTTGCTCTTAATGATAAAAATACTGTTTTCAGTGTCTTCCTAAGAACTGAAAATTAAGAACCTTTCAATTAGGTACATCTAGAAAAATAGCTGATGTTTTCTTTTGAATATTAGTTAAATTTCAGTGCTGTTTCACATGTCAGTTGTAATGCAGAGTTCGCTTATGCCAAATCAAGTCTCATATGAGGGCATGTTATGCAATCCTACCAGTAACATAGCATACCGTGAATATAATAATTAAATATTCCATTATATAATTTAGTACAGGTGATTTTTTAAAACTTTATTTTCAAAACAAGTGATTTTTCTAGGAAGTAACAAATTTCGTGTCCAGAGTGGTACCAGCTTTAGGATTCTGTGCTGAGTGAAACCATTGAAATTTTTACACTCTGAAGAAGAAATGTGCTGGGTACTAGTTAGGGACCTATTGTTTTTGTTACCCTAGAAACCCGATTCCAGGCTAATGGCAGGATATTGAACACATCAGTGTCTCTCGTTATTAACTGAAGAATGCAAAAACAAAACAAGTATAGAATATGATATAAAAATATAAGGCTGCATTCAAAATTAGTGTTTTAATTTGAAAAAAAATCTGGCTTTTTAAAATTTAATTTAATTTTATTTTTTTATTTTGCTAAGGCAAACCTTTCAGTGCTGAAAATTTTGTTTGAGCCACCTTTTCCATAGGGATTTTTCGTTCGTACTTATGATTTTGTGAAAAATGTTGATTTTATCAGAATAGTATTTTCTGGTTGAAGTCTGTTTCAATTAAAATTTTCTCACTAGTGTGAGCTGTTATGACACTCTCCTCCTCCACCCTCTGAGCTGTGGTAAAAGGGTGAGTGAAGTTATTGATTTATCTTTCCTTATATTTTTTTTTAGTGCAATGACTTCAAGAGCTTCATAGCTGTTCTGCAGACAGATGCACAATTGTGAGATATCAATATGGACTGCAAATCTCTACTGTCAGTCAGCTCTTCTTCCTCTCTGCATAACGTAATCCCTATCTTCACAGTGCCTGCACAGATACACATTTGCAAAGATGTTTTTCTGGAGATTTTACTTGTTCTCATCTCTAGCAACATTATATGGAGTTTCAGTTCACAGTTCACTGTGTTCCCCCTCCTACCACTGAAATGCAGCCAACTCTGAGCTGCGGCTATTAAACATCACACAATCAACACCACAAAACAGATTGTGGAAAGCAAAGGAATTCAGAGAAAAGCAACAGATTGAGTGAGGACTGCAAGGGTTGTCTGGCAAGTGATAACAAAGGGTAATAGGGAATGAGTAGTGGATAATAGTGGTGCAGAATAGAAATCACCTTGATATTGAGGTGGTGATACTAGCATGCAAGGGAGACCTTTTGAGGGTGGCACAAAGAGATGTCACTAGGAGTAGTCAGATTTCAGCCAGGGAGACAAGCAGCTCAGCTGCCCTAACCACTGAGTTTTGTCAGTGTCAAGAGTCCCAAGGAAAGGGCTGCAGGCATCATTGCTGGAGAGTTTTAAAGCCAATCATAGTTTCAAGACAGGACAAGGCAGTATTAGGACAGGTGAGCAAAACAAAATAGAGTAAATAGCCATATCTATCCTCACTTTGTATGAGTCTGAGAAAAGAGTCAGGAGAAAGATAGCAAGGTCTGAAGGAACTTCATGTAGAAAGTTAGGAAAGAGCATGAACTGGCATGACAAGAGGTGTCACATGGCAAGGAAGAAGATTTCAAAGACAGTGCTCTTCTTTGACAACATGATGACCTTAGGGTAGGAAAAGAAGAAAATGGGAAGTTGTGCAGTGAACCAGAGGAAAGGCGAAATGTGTATGAATGTACATAGCTGTTTATGTGTGTGTGGCACAATAGGAATCTCATTGAAATTGGAAAAAATATTATAGATGTCTGCATCTCAGTTTGCCCAGACTGCTGGAAGAGGACACCTTGGCACAAAACCTGCACATGAATTCTTGCTGCTTTAGGTAAAGTGATGAAGGGGGAAGGTTGCCAGACACTGTCACTGAGCATTCAGTGGACAAATAAGAAGCAACTGCAAAAGTCTGTTTGCAACTCAAGTTGCATAGCAACACTAAATTGTCAGATTGCTGTAATGACAGTCCCTTATCCCCCTTATTAGAGCTCTTTCTAGGAGTCATGCAGTATGATGTTACTAGCCCACTCCCAAGCTGGCTGTCTGATCTTTATCTCTTGCTGAGTGATGCCGTGTAATTTGCTGCAAAGGTATCTTGAAGTAGTACACCACAGAGAAAGGTCCTTGAGGTTCCATCAACATAGGTCTTTGGAAGCAAAAGATATGCCTGTGCAGGATGAGGCAGGAGAGACAGGTCAAGGAGCACCAATATCCTCAAAGAAGTCTGTGTCTGACAAGCTCAGCAGGATGTATGTTACCCCATGTTTTCTCTGAATGGAGTCTTCCTTGATCCAACTGTAAGGCTATTTTGAGGGGTGAGCCACAGTTGCTTATGTGTTTCAAACACTTCTGGTGCTCACTTCTGTTTGGTGATTAGATCAGTCCTATGGACTACTGCTGCTGTGAAATCCTAACTTCCAGCCAGCTGTTTCCTGCTTTTCAATGTAAACACCTTGTGAGCTGTCTCCTGGTGGAGATGCTGAAGTACAAAAGCAGTCACAGCATCATTATCCTGTGATGTTTTAGACACTGTCAGTATCTGAAAGAATACCTAGAAGTCTGTTTGTCTTGCAGGATGTTGCTAATATCCTGCACAATTTCTTTCCTGGATCTCTTGTATAGCATAGCATCCTTTTCCTTGTTTCATTCTAATGCTGTTTCTTTTGCTGGCACAAGATCCTGAAATGCCCCTGCCATCTCTTTGCAGCCAAGGCAACCAGGGTCAATGAATACCAAGGTGTAGCTAGAATTTTAAGGATGCAAATAACCTGAATGAACTCCTTTACTGCAAACACCAGACTGACATGGACTGAGGACACAAGGTAGAGTGGAAATTAGCTTACAGGCCTTTTGCGTGTGGTGATAGGGAGAGTGGTCTGTGTAAGCAAGTAATTCTCATTGATGTATCTCCTTTCTGGGGAGTTCCTGGTTGTAAACTATACTAGCTTTTTCAAGAACATCACTGCAAATTGTGAACAACAAAACAGACCTCAAAAGGACGGGATAGACAGCCTGTCCCCTCTGTATAGATTAATGGAATATTCTGCTTCATTAAAATAGCTGATGAGAAAACAAAGAGCCTCAAGATTCAGTTCCTCTATTTTTTCTGTGGCCAGAACCCAGAGCACACAAGTGTTATAACAGCTGGACTAGATGCTACACTTACTTGCTTGATATTAAGGGGATCAAGCTCAGACAAGGTCTAACACAGTAGGTGATAAGTACCCATGCATGATATTGCTGAGAGATTAGATCACCATGGATTTACCCTTGACAAGGAACATCTCTATAATGCAAAGTAGCTTACCAGTCCTTACAAAGAAAGAACAAAAGGCATTCACCTGACTTTCTCCTTTCTTCCTTTCAGTATCTCCATGAACAAGAATTGCTGGATGGGACTCTCCAAAGAACTTATTTCTCTCTCCAGGAGAGAGTCTCCTTCTCTCTGACTGTGTTTTAGATTTATCTTGCTTCCCCCTGAGGCTAAAGGATTTGAGATCATTAGAGAGCAACCGTTGGAGTGGTCACCCACCAGTATTGTAGCTCAGTCATCCTGTGGACCACTATCAGGAATGATTTATCCAAGAGCTCTGCAGAACAAATAGACTTTGATGCCTTGCAGCTGCTCTACATGTTTGTTGACAGCTCTCGCACTTCAGTGAAGAAGTCAGTCCTGAGTTTTAGGCTGTGTCACTCAGACTGAAGAGTTTTGTATCACCTTGTTGACATGGGCTGTCTGGAGGTACAGATACAAGAACCTGTTCCATGGGGCTGGTTTACATTTGATAATTGTTATCGCTATCTCTTTTTAACTTGGTCTTCTAGTTTATGGTGGAGATAGAGCTGAGGGTTGCCACTGATGAGTGGAGGACTGTTTTACCAGACCTCAGGCTATGGTTAGACCTCTTTAAAATTTCTCTCTATGTATGTCTATCAGTCTCATTCTGTGTGAGTTACTAAGTACCATCGTTGCAGTGCCTCAGCTTTATTTGACAATCCAAGTTTCCTGTGACCTTTTGAGGATAATGTTTGCAGGTTAAATGTGCTGAATAAGGACAAATGAGAAATGCAAAAGTAGTGAAACTGTGTTTTAAAGAAGATCATCTTCTGTCAGCATTGTTTGCATGTGTGCTCATTTCTCATAAACATTCAAAGGCTCAAGTTTCCTATACATGGAAAACAAATGTCAAGGCTGCACATGACTACTTGTCATAAATTAATATTAAATGGGCACACACACTTCATCTGGAAGTGCTTGTACACTCCTTCTGTCAGAAAGCAGAATAAATAATGATCAGAATCACCACCTGGAGCTGGTGATCTGCATATGCAGATATGAAAATGCTCTACAAGGAAGGTCAAGCCTCCAATTTTGCAAATGGGATATGGTTCTTCAGGAAAGTCACTTGTCTGGTGGTCACAGAGCTTCCAGTCCTCTACCTAACCTGCAGAGGCAAACAAGGATCCACATTTGATTATTTTCTCTTCCACCCTTGACTGGCCCTTTTAAAAGGAGTCACTCTCCCTTTCATTTACTGCTCATGGCACGAGGTTGTCTGTCACTACCCAGCACAGGCTTCCTTCCATCCTGGCTATGCATGTGTGCTTAGTGGAATGTATTTTTGATCTTCCTCCTTGCCTTAGAGTCATGCCTTGCCCCTTTCCTTCAGGTGACCTCTGCTTCTGCCTTCAGTGCCCCTTGCTGCGAAGGATCTCTTCTCCCCTACATCTCTTCTGGTCTGACCAGAGGCAAGTTTCCTTGCAGAGCAGGCCTGACTGTGTGCTTGGGTATTCTGTACTTGTCCTGCCATCCTTGCCCTTTTCTGAGGGGTCTCTTCTCTTCTAGGGCTGTCAGAGGAAGATTTGTGGTTCTGAGTCCTCTTTCTGCTTGCTTGTGTGGGATTTCATCCTGACAGTCCCCCAGACTGTGCAGAGATGCAGGATGCAGGAGGGTTATAAGGAAAGTGCATTTTTTCCTGTGAGGGCAGATTTTGATAGTGGGTTTTACAAGGTTACCTGTGAGGATGGGCTTGGTAGTGGTTTCGAAAAATGAAATTTAGTCAGAAGGGACTTGTTCAAAGTGTCTGAAGTAACATGTATCAGAAGAGGTCTGTCAGGAATACCTTTTCTTTATGTCTCTCCAGAAACTAACAAAGGGACATTCAGAGAAAAATTGGCAATTTTCAGCTACTTCACACAGTGGTAATTAAATCACCAGACATGTTGACACTGGGTGATCTGGAAGCCACAAACTGAGGTGAAAAATGTAAGTGGTTCCACAGAGTGAGCCCGTTTCCAAATTCCTAGGAATTAAAATTTTTCTTGAGCCTCCTTCTACATCTTCTTTTCAGGGCTCCAAGGGCACTTCCAGCCCTGACTGTCCCTGCCCAGCATCTCCTGGGTCTCCTTCCACCCTGCCCAGGTCCCAGGACCCCAATTCAGCCTCCAAGTGCCATTGGTCCTTCAGTGACGCTGAAGCAGGGCTACTTTTCAGTTCCTCACGGCCCTGGCCTGACCAGCCATGGGTCCCACTGCACCATGGAGGTCCCGCTGCACCATGGAGGTCCTGCTGCACCATGGGGGTCCCACTGCCCCCTGACTGCACTACTCCCTGGATGGGATGGTGGGATTTTGCTGGGAAGCTCCCAGCCCTCCCAGTGCCCTGACACTCTAAGCTGTTTGGTGTGGACAGTGCTAAACTCTGTTGGCTGTGTCCTGCTCCATTTGTATGATTCCTCTTAAGCCCTGTACAGTCTATGCCACCATATGCCATAACCAGTAACATTTTTAAAATGGACAATTCTCATCCAATACACTGCGTTTATCTACAGCAAGAGTGTCGATGCCTGCCAGGATATTGAACTGATTGCAGAGACTGCAAATGTGATGCTTGGACTAGTAAGTCATTTTACCAATGCATTTCCTCTTAAAAGTGATGATTGTTAGAAGTCATTGATCTTTTTCTTGTCCTCTTAGTCCAACAATATCACAGCTCTAAAATGGGAAGCCTTGCTGTGTGAGCACGGATATACAGATCAATACCTGTTCTCATGGTAGCAAATGAAAATGAGTGATACAAAGGTGGACTTGCACAACCCTGTTAGCAGGAACAGTTTGGAGGCAAGTATCAAATGTCATGGCAGTTGGAATGAAGAAAGTGAATAGATTCTTATGGCATCAATCTGCATTGGTTTGGAGTTTAAAGTTTATTATTTTGGGGATAATTGCAACATTTCATTGCAAAATTTCTGGAATTTCTAGGGTGAAGGAGGGGAGTGATGCTAGAAATATCTGTTGAAATAGCTGTTTCTCAGTGTTTGGGTACATCCATTTCAGAAAAGCATGTAATCAGTCAGAAGAGACTAAGGGACCCATGCTTCTGTGAGCACATACTTCTGTGCATACTAAAACTGCAGGCTATATTATCTTTGCTCTGGATTTACTAGCAGATAATATTGCAGCTCAACGGTCAAAGTCTCCAATACCAAAAACCATTAACTGAAGTACAGCCTTGATACAGCCCAGGTAAATTTTGTTCTGGGTCTTCCATTGATGAGCTATTTAAGCAAAACATGTTGCATTCATTGTGAGGACTTTATATTTTTTGTACCTTGCAGGACAGAGAGATCAAGGAAACGCAATTTTTTTTTTTTTTAAAAAAAGAAAAGGAAATAACCTTTTAGACCAAAGATTTAAAAAGACATTGGTGTGCTGACATACATCACTTCATTATGTTGGGCTGTGGGAGGGGAGAGGGTTTCTTCCCCAAGTACGGAAAAGCCTTCTTGCTCTTTCCAATTTTAATGCCAAGGTCAAATTGACAGCTCAGCTGATTTGCACACTCACAGGGGGATGGCTGGGTTGCCTTGCTTGCACACTGCTTCATGGTCTTAGCAAATATGGGACCTGACTGTGCATCAAGTCTGAGGAATCCCATAAGAAGCATCCACAGCAAGGATTTAACTTGTGGCTAAAAGCCAGACATGGCTGCATCCATATTAACCTCCCCTCTGTAAACCCCAAGAAGGTCTCCCAAATCTCTCCTCCCCAGACCTCCACCACTCTTCCTCTTTCTTTAATTTTTCAGCTAAAAATAGGGTGACAGAGGGACTGTGGGGTAAGCAGCTGGAGTAGAGCGGAGCCAGTTGCCATAGAAACCAATGAGCCACTTAGCAGCAGCACTTGCCTTCCTCCTTTGCCTGCGGAATTTTTTTCCCTCTTGTTCATGGAGGGTGGTATGGGGGGAGCTGGAGGAGCCCCACGTGTAGCCAGGAGCCAGCTTCCTTCCCCACGGCCATACAGGATACCAGCGCTCTTGAAGGGTCTGCCTCCCAAGAGAGGAAAGGGAGAGGGAGGATGGACATCCGATGTAAGAAGGGTTTGGGTGCCACAGCTTGGACATATTCTGGGAGTCTCCCCCTCACCCTGGCATCTCATTTTCCTCTCATCCTATATGGCACTTGGATGGTGCCCCAAATGCTCAAAGAAGGCTCTCCAGTCCACTGGTGCCCTGCCCTGTCTTTAAAGATGGCAAATAACAACGAAAGCAGAGTTTTACGTATTTGACCGTGTGCTGTATTACATGCTAGGCTTGAGAAGCCAAGACAGTAGTTTGGAGGTGAACACAAGGGTTAGAAGAAGAGAATGTTCCTTTCCTCTCAGGTCTTCCTTCCATCATGAAAAATTAACATTTGGGTGAGTATTTAAAATAGATATCCAACCTACTTTTGGCTCACATGGGGCTAAAGTAGCTTTAATTTCACTGCATATACATTTCTCAGTGGGGAAAACCTATTTCCTTGGAAGATCTAAAGCTCTAAATGGGATACCTGAAACATATTAAGCTATAATTTGGTTATACCTGGTACTGGTTTGCAGTGCTTGATATTCAGTCCATTTTTTCTTCTTCTTAATTTTTTTTTCTGAGACTGAAGAGACATACATTGTTAGGTACAGCATACTTCACTAAGTTTAAAAATAAACTTAGAAAATATTATCACTAGCAAAAAAGTACTAGATTGGCAGCTCTTGGAGAATGAAATCTTTCCTTCAGCCCTGGAGTGACAGAGGCAGTTTTGGTAAGACCTTCCCACACTGCTCCTCATCTCTGTGCTCCAAGTGTGGCTTTCTCCTAACCTAACTCATGTTAAAAACCCCCAGCTACTCACACCTGGATACAAACCCCAGGTGTGTGTTTGCAGGAGCTATTTTCTTACTCATGCTGTGCTATGTGGAAATAGTAGTTGCAAAGATAGATATGCATTAATAGGTGCTGCAAGCACAGTAAAGCTCTAAGGATTTGCCAGCAGAACCATACTTGGTAAAGCTTGCTGATGTGCTTCTCCTTCATGTTGTAGGTTACTAGCATTTCTGAAACATGGGGGAGAAAGTCTATTGGCTAGAAATCATGATAGATAAAATTGAAAACAGTTGCTGGAAATTTGGGCTGGATAGTTTTCTTTCTGGTGGTCTGAAACTGGGGTTTTGTGTTTGATTTCTCCTCTTGACATGAATGGAAGGCTGAAAGATAGTAAATGGCCTCACACAGCATTATGTGTAGAGAAGTGTAAATGTTAAATAACGAATCCTTATACCTGCAAAGACAAATGTATCATTTAACTTCTATTCATCAGAGAAATTCAGGCAAGATGTGTTAGGACAGGATTAAAGGTGTACTCAAGCTGATGGGAAGACCTTCCTCTCCCAGAAATGGTCTGGCTATGTGAAGGGTGACATTTTGCAGCTGCTTTGAAGAGGTCAATGGGAAGTCCAGCTTTGACTCTTGGTGCTGACTCTTAACATTACTCATCTGTATGATATCACTGAAGCCAGCAGGACATGCCTTTGTTCTAAAGAGCTGTGTGAGCACTTGTGCAGCTGGGTGCCTCCACTTGAGAGTTGTACAGAGGCAATATAGGGAGCATGGAAGAAACACAGACATGTATTTCTGAGTCAGGGTCATGCTGTGTTCTTGTGTTGTCCTGGTTGGCACAGTAGTTGTTTTGCCGCCCTTCCCATCAAAATAATGCAAAACAACATCGAGGTTTCCTTAATGTGTCACATCAGGGCCACTGGTTTAGTCACTCATGCTTTCTTTTCTCTCCTCATTTCTAAACAGGATCCTGTGCAGTCATCTCACATGCAGTTAACTTCTTTCCAACATTTAACTGAGGCTGTAGTGCAAAATTTGGATCTGAATTAAAGTACATCCCCAGATTTAGGCAGCTTGATCCAGGTTTGGTGGTGGCCCGTTCCTTGGTGAAAGGTGTAACAGCAGCCAAGTGTCTTCTCTTGTATTTTATTATGTTTCTTAATTTCATGGTGTGTTTTCTTTGTTTGTTGTAGTAGCCTGAAGTCATGCATCAGAGCTGTTATTGTATTCATGAAAACATACCAAAGGCGAGCTTCACTGGCTAATTAAATCTTCCCTGTTGCACACTGGCGTGACAAATATAGATTTAAAACAAACGTAATTTGCTATTATAGAGCTGCTCCTATTCTGTTCACCTGATGTTATCAGAAGGGTCTGGCCCAGGAGGTATGATGGGCTGAATGCAATGCAGGAGGTTGAAGGAGCAAAAATCTGGGGCAGGTGGGTACAAAAATAAAGGGGTCTTTGTACACAGAGGAATTCCTGTATGATTGCAGAAAAAAGATAAAGGTTACAAAGCAAATACTTCCATCAGCAAGATCAGAAGCTGCATGTCTTCTGTTCTCTTTAGGAGTCATTCAGAGCTGCAGCTTTTGGCTGCAGAAAGCAGATGAGAGTCGGGATGAGAAGAACTGAACCCTACAGCAACAGCTTGTGGTGGAGGGGAACAGAGAACTGTCAAGCACACTGGACATCAACAACAGATGGGTTTTTTTGCAAAACATGGTACCACAGTAATACTGGGAAGGAAAAATGATGGTTTTCCATCTCAGCCTGAGAACATTCAGAAGGAATAGATGTGTTCTTGATAGATTGAACTGAAAGGTAAGGATTGGTTCATGTCTCCTTCCTCTTCTCCCTCCTTCCTAAAAAAATCTTATCATTTTTTCTCTACTTCCTCCAGACCTTCATCTGTGCAGAAAATCCTATTTCCAGCCTCCAGGCAACTGCGAGTTTTGCAGCCTCCAGCCCCTAACCCTACTCACTAGTGCCAGCTTAGCTGATCTGATTTTGATGCCCTTTTCCTCAAGTTTACAAGCTGATGTCCACAAACTCCTGTCTAGAAGCATTGGTGAAGAATGTATGCCGGTAGATGGGGTATTCTGGGTTATCAGAAGAGAATTGACTAGGGAAAAATTGGCCAGGTTGCATTCTTTGCAGGAATCAGGACTGAGATGGCTTCGCCACCCAGCTGCTAGAAACAAAACTCATGTTTTTCCATTGACCGATCCTTAATGCTGTTGGAAAACTCCCTAAAAAAATAAAATAATGATCTTTACATATAAAATGATAATGTTCTTGTTAATATTGCCATTTTCATCAATAATATTGAGGTTACATTGAATTTGTTTCCATGGTATCTCTGGTTTTAACATAGAATTAGGTTTTGCACTGGTTCACTGCTGAAACACCTAACGGGGAAGGCAATGAGAGAAGTGATGGTAACTTGAAGTTTGGTAAATCAGCCACTATCCATACTGGGGCTAAGGAACCTCAGATTCATTTAGCTGTTTTCTCCACTAAGATGAACCTAATAAAGCTAATAATTTTGTTTTAATTAGGATTAGATGCCAGTAAGGAAAAGGGAAGGTTTTATGCCTTTCTCATAAGTGCTGAAGAGCCACAGAACTGACTCAAGCATAAAACCTCTCTGGAAGAGAACAGATGAGGATGTTTCCATGCTAGCCATGTATTCAAGAGGACAGTGTGGCATCATATCACATCTGTTTTGTGTTCTAAGATTTCCTTACAACCTTAGAGTAGAATGTTATTCCCTGAAGAATGCAGTCCTACTGTTTAAGAAATGCTTTGATATAAAATGTATTCCACAGGAAATTCCGTTGCTGTGGAAAATGTGGGGCCTTGCCAGAAACCCTCCTATGAGGACAGAAACTGACTCCCAGAAAAATGAATGGACTCCATGGTATTAGATGCTTGGGGAATGGGTTCAACTCTATTGCCCTTTTCGGTGAGATTGCAGCTGACAGTTCAGGCAGGAGGATATGTGCAGTGAGTAACGTGAAGTGGGATAATGCATGCAGAACACTGTGTGCTGGAAGACTTACATACGGCTCTTGCTCAAAATAGTGTCTTCAGACATAGACTGTGGAGTATGTGCATAATGGCTCTTTGCTGAAGTTTCTGTAATGTATAACCTTTGATGGGAAGTAGAGGCTTTGCTTCTGCACAAAACTGCATCTGCCTTTGCAGGCTGCTGGGCATGTTCTGTGATGATGTTGGTGTTATTGCATATGTAACTAGACATACTTCTGAAATGATGCAGATTTTTCCTTCATTATGATCTGGTGTAACGACAATTCCTCACCAAAGTGTCAATCTCGTCTACCTGCACTTCAATGGAAAGAGATCTGATTATTTGTTTAAAGGCAGCAAATACACTTTCTTCCCTCTCTCCCTCTCTTGTTCTCAGATAATTCAGGCATAACATCTTCACAGTTTTTTTCCTGAGACTTGCTGGAATACTTCATCACTAGGACAAGGCACAGGTAGCTGCAGTTGTGCTTCACAACCAAAGGAACTGTTTGAGACTTTGTTCGCTTTGCAAACAAAACAAAGCCTGGCTGCTTTCTGTTGTTCTCTTTTCTATGTTGTTAACTCTGGGTATTGTTCACTGTCAGTGCTAACAGAAAATAAATTTTAAATACGGCTCCTTTGAGCAACTGATCAGAGAAGTTTAGAACGAGAGCCCTCTCACAAATTTACCTACTGCAAACCATTCAGAGCTTGCCAGACCACTCTCTGTTCTTTACGGTACTTTGAATCATGACAGAAAGACACTGTAAACCTAAACTATTATTCTTAGCTCTGTCCTGTGTTCAAGCTGGTTGATAACAGCAACTGTCCTCTGCTTTCATTGATGTACTTGTGAGATCCATCAATCAGGGCTGTGACAGCTGCACAAGAGGGGGAGGGTGCAAGTGTGTTTTACTGTCAATTGTATTTGCTAATGAGAGATGAATCCATTACTAGAGAGAGAGCCCATGTGAATTAGTGACTAAGTCAATTCATTAGCAAGCACTGGCTATAGTGCCAAGTGTTGCTTGGGAGAACTGAAAATCCTAATTCCTCCACCCCCAGGTCCCCTCTGTGTAGCCTTTCACATTCACTTCTGATATTAACGGGAGATCACAGCTGCTGGGAAGCTGGAAGATACGATTTTACAAATGGATGTTGTCTGATGTCGATGTTTCCTCCTCCCCTCCCCAAGCATCTGACTTTTCTCAACCGAACGGACAGATGATAGAGAAAAACCGGGATTATTTCTTTATGTTCATAATAATAATGACTTATTTTCAAAGTGCTTTTGCTCAGTAAGGAGGGGGGATAGTGTTTATCCAGCTTGTATTTCCCATCTCATCTGCCAGTTCTACCCCAGAGCATCCTCTTTCCACTTGATCTCCTCCTCTTTCTTCTTCCTTTTTACCACTTCTGATCCCCTGCACATCATGTTGCTTTGGTGATGGTCCCCTCGCCTGAGATCAGACATGGTCCTACTCTGCTTTGGCTTTACAAATCACCGCTGCCTGCTTTCTAGTCTCTTTCCTGAACTGCATGTTTTCCTGACCCAGCCTGTTCTCCACAGGGCAAATTTCTTACTACCTGGCAATACATGCTTCATCTCCACTAGAAACAACAGTGTGTGGTAGCTGCCTTTGATGTGAGCAGTGTACTGGTACCTGCAAATGCTGGAGAGAAACAGAGTCCCCCATGCTGATAGCTCTCCAAGCTTTCTGCCTCACTACTACTTAAAGCAGATGAAGCCTCATTTTGCATGAGGCAGGACATCATAGCCCTAAAAAGAGAGGAAATCACGACAAACTCCAAAGCTCTGGGAAGAATTTGGGGCCATCTGGAAGACAGCATCTTCAGCTGCAGTCTTTCAGGGAGGTGCTCATTCAGAACTGTCTCTGATGGCAGAGTGCTGTCTGCAGAGCCACCAACACAGCTCCTGCTTTGTCTCCTTGTGCTGCTGATCCCACTGCTGGCCAAGTCTAGGCTGGGCTGTTTCTGTGGGGATGAATCCTGAGGTGGTGTCATTACATGTAGGCAATGTGTGGGACCTGCGTATACCAATTGTCTCAATTCTACCTCTAGAAAAGCCCTTATTTTTAATTCAGATCCTCTTTGTCCATTGCTACACCTTTCTTTACATTTGCTCTCCCCTTCTTTCCAAGGGGGCAATTTCCAAGTGATTCAAGAGCTGATTTTTGCATTGTTTCCCTATTTCATGCCATTTCCTGGCCTTGCCTAGCCTGCCTACCTGGATGGTCTGTTTGGAAAGGGTCCCCTCATCAACTTGTGCTATTTTTCTGTGGTCTGGGCCTATGCTTCCTTACATCTCTGGCCAGGTCATGTCTCTCAGCCATGACTCCTGTTTCACTTAACGGGTGGCTACTGGGTTTTTGTAGATTCTGAGAAAGACTGGAAAAGTTTTTTTTAACCTTGGAGAAAGGACAGTGAACCTCATGTCAGTGGACAGTGGAGGGAGTGGATGTTCTGTGCAGTGGTCCTCCCTTGTCACCTTTGGGGAAAATGGGTTGACTTTGTTTTGTCCCACTCACTTTTAGCGTTGTAGAACCAAGCTTGGAAAAGGGAAAAAGTGAGATTCCAAACTGTTTTTTTTTTTCCCTGGGTGAGAAAGAAGCAGAAAAGTTTGAATGCAGCTGTGGTTATGTTGTTTTACCCCATCATGTTCCGCCTTGTTCCACCTCAACCCACGCAGTAGGTTTTGGTAGGGGTAGGAAAGCAAAGAAGAATCTTGGCAGGGGTGTGAAAAGGACTAAGGGGGAGAAGTGGGAAGTAACTCCTATGAGCCAGGATAATGGCAGGAGAGTTCGGCCTGAGAAGAGAATAATTCACTGTTGGTCTTGCAGATGAGGAAGGCTATGGGGTGTGGAGAATTACCAATGCCTGTGGGGAGGAGCTGGATTTTCTCCATCACTGAGGGGCCAGCGTCACTGCAGATATCATCCAAAATCACCATCTGGTTTTGGGAATGCTGGTGACTCTGTGAATGTTTCATGCTGGGGAGCGGGGAATAGGGTGCTCCAAAGGCAGTTCAAATGCAGTGGCATTTCCAGAGGGAAAAAATATGGAAACCTTGTAATGACTTTCTAGAGTCCAGGTCCCGGTTTGTTTTTTTTCACTTGAGGCTGGCTGTACTGGAATTACTTACATTCTTAAACCTCCTTGCACTATTAATCCTCACAATAACCCATTTGTAAGTTCCACTTCCCCACTACAAATGGAAAAGCTGTTCAATGCAGGAGATCAAGGAACTTGCCTCTAGACCTAGGGTGAGGCAACTTTCTGATTCAGGTTCCTTTCTCTTATGTATTATATCTCCTAGACCATAATCCACTTCTCACACCTTCCTTCATGTGTATCATCCTGGTTTCTTCTACTTACCTACCACAGTTACTGTGAAACCCTCCTCTAGTTTTGATTTAGCCATGTAGGAACAGTTTTCCTGCTTTTCTGCCTCAACTAATCGCTTTTTAAAACATTCAGCTGAAAGTGCATCTTCATAGCCTACGCTCTTGAATTTTTCTCTTCCTCTGCAATTATTTACCCCTCAAAAGTGGTTTTATTTAGCTACAGTATGTATATTAAATATGAAAATGTGGTTGACTTTTTTTGGAAGAGTTATTATTGGATGATTTCAGATTGCATGATGAACATGAAGTAAATAAGTCTTGCTAAGTAGTTAGGCAATGGAAGAGTCAAAGGTCACTTCAGTATCTCTAACAAGCATTTGGCTCTAGGTGCCACAACCTTTGAGGATATAGGCTGCAGAATAAATTTGAGTTATAATTTGCTGGTGGACATTTTCAAGTCTTTGTCTTTCTTTTGTAGTTTTTCTAGCTCTTCTATGTCATACACATTGCTACCAGCATAATTTATGGCACAACACACAAGGTAGGTTGAGGCAGTAAGAAGTCTTGTGTTCGGAAGAGGGGATTAAAAAACAGTAATTTGTACCTATCTGTGTACGTAAGTACAGAAACAAAACAACTCCAGGCTCAGAGCATATGCCTCCTAAACTCAAGATAGTTTAAAAACCTGCTCAGTTAAGCTTGATCTAAAACCTGCCAGAGCTGTAATTTAGTTTAGATTTCAGGCAGTCAGAGCCACTTTTGCTGCATGGGTTTCAGCCTCACTTGGAATGGGCTTTGCAAGGGGCTTGATAGAAATACAACAGACATCTGATCTCTGCGGCAGCACAGCTGACTCTGGGACCAGTTTAGCTGAGCTGAAACTGGTTTGAATTATGAACAAATGTTTGCTTTTACAGCTCTGATTTAACAACATCCTTCAGTAGTGGGGCTGGCGTGGTTTGTCTTAAGCATACTGTTCTCCACAAGGGTGGTTTTTTGTTGTCCTGTCCAGTCTTCATCAAGAGCCAATAATGGATTGCACATGCTATTCTCATTAATATGTTTGTATAATGTGTATCTACTTCATCCTACATCTACATACTTTTCTACATTTCTGTGCACTTTTCAAAGCTTCAGTTGGCTTGAATAATACGGCTTGAATCTTGCTAGATTCAAACACTCCCTTTTATTTGGTAGGGTGTTAGGACTTCTCAGCTTGGAAAAGAGATGTCTGAGTAGGACATGACAGAGGTCTAGGAGGATCACAGAGATGGGTAGGATATGACTGTTTTCTTTAAATATAAAAAGTAGGAATTCCCAGTATATCTATCAGTAAAAAGCAAAAAGAGGCACTTTTTCTCATCTGGTGCATGCTTAAACTGTGGAGTTCACTAGATGGTGTGGAGGGCAAAATTATAAATAGTTCTAAAAGCATCTTCACACATTTATGGTGGGAAAAAAAAAAAGCCATTAAGATCTAACAAACAGATTGACGCAGATGTGGTCTTTGGCTCAGGAAACTCTCAGCTGCAGATATCTGGCTGCTGGGAGAATACAGTAGGAGAAGGATTGCTGTATATTTGCACTGTCTTTGCCTAAGCCTTTGCTGTTTCCTACTGCAGTCAGAGAGCTGAGCTGGGTGGTCCTTTGGGTCTAGAACCAGGCATATGCTCTGAGGTTCTTATCAGTATTTCTTTAAGGGCATGCAAACAGCTTGTTTGGTGTTTAACTTCACCAGCAGAGGATGGACTCTTGTCAGGAGCTGTTCCTAGATACCAAGGAATAGCAGCATCATCACTGAAGTTAGGACACTCAATAATCATTTAGAAGAAATGTTAACAAACCTTGATTAAATATCGATGTTATGAGTCATAGGGAGTTCTTGGAGGTTGGGGAGAATGGGAAGAAGGCTTAACTATTGGTGGAACCCTGTGAGGGAACTGTGTGTCTAACATATCCAGTATGTGTCTGAGTAATACCCACGACAAGGGTCTTAGCTGAAATTTGGATCTCTGATACAAGGACTGTGTTCTAGCATCTTTTTAGCTGGATGAAGCAGAGAGTGAACTTCTGGCAACTTAACTATAGCAAGAGTCTGGGTTTTTTTAATTGATGTATGCCTGTCTCTAAGCATAGCTATTCTGTGTTTAATATAGGAATTGTAGCAAATACCCTATATATTTAATTTTATCTTAACCTCCTTGTCTGCTCTTAGAAGTGCCTTAGGGAAGATTGAACTCCAGAAGCTCTATTCCCAAGGGAATGTTGAACCATAAACCACTCTCAGACTGTCTTGGGACAAATTCAAGCTCCCTCATTAATATATCTGGGCTTGTGTGAGACCTGGCAACACAAGATGTCAACCTGGGAAAGCTGTTTTCCATCAACAAAATTTACCCAGTCTACCTTAAGCATGAAGTGAAATGGTGAGATGAGTTCCTGAACCTTAAGGCTTCTCCATGAGTTTCTAAAATCAGGCCAAGCAAATTTTGAAATAGCTGGGAGCTGCAGTGGAGGCAAGTTTTGTAAAGAACAAATGCACTTGGAAGGGCATAATGTGCTTTTTTGTTGCTTTTGATTACTGCAGTGGTTTTCGCTTTGACCAGCAAAACCTCCTTCCTCGCAGTTAGCAAAGGCATTTGTTTAGAAGCAGGGGTGCCAGTGTTGGTATGTATGGAGACCAAGAGAGTAGAGGCCCAATATAAAAAGAGGCAGATTTTGAAACCGCTTGTGATATTCCTAATGTCTGTTTAACTTGAGAGCTGGAGTATGTCATAAAAGTGATGAACACTTCATGACTTCTGATGACCTGAACTTTGATGCATACTCATGGAGGTGCCATGGAAATACCAAAACCTACACACACCACACACCACAGCTCATTGCCTTCCTGTCTGAATTCCTTTCAGCTTTGATCTCTTTTGCAGTTCTTCATGTTTCCCACTAAAAGGGCTAATCTATGCGACAAGTGGCTGTGTCTGACATGCTACCCAGCTGCCCTCTCCCTTCCTTTCCTCATGCAGTATATACTAAACAGATTCTCATTATTGTTCTCTGGTAACCAGGCAACAATGAAATGTCAGCTTGGCCTAAATAAATAAAAAAGGCATACATATCTTCATGATATATTTATATCTGCATACGTGTAGTTATCGGTATATGTGATCATCTGAGCATGTCTATATGTGTGTGAAATCCAACTGTGACAATACTTTGTGCTACCGTCTGTGATCTTGAAGCTTTCTGTTTAAGCATACCCATGCTGTCCTAATGGAAATATTATCACTGCCTCCAAGTGACAGGTAAGTAAGCTATGGTATAAAGAAAAAAAGTGACATTTCAAGGTTGCAGAAATACCCAGCTGAAAATGCAGGAACAGCTTCTTGAAAAATGTGTGCACGAATATTCTGTACCAGATCCAAATCATTCACTCCATCACTATTTCCAGTATTGCAAATAGCAAACTGGCATCTCCCTGTCTTTCCTCCATGCATCTGCTCCTCTTTTCCTCTCTCATTTTGCTCACTCAATGCGTCACTGCAGTTGTTCCCCAGTTTTTTCCTATTTTTCCCCCTTGACTGTTCCCCTCCATCAGATGTCGTTTACTTCATATAGACACACTTTCCTTAGACTCTCTCTGGCTTATTCTCCCTTCACTGCCACATCTCCTTTCTTCTCTCCAATTCTACTTCAGTCCACTCTTCCTCCACCGTTCACCCACATATACAGAACTTGGCAAGATGCAAAACGTGGCCATTCTAAGAGAAACCAGTGGCATATCCTCGGAGCTGGGAGTGGCTATAGACTACACAGAAAAGCACTTCCCAATTTGGAGGTGTAGAATTCCTTTTGATAAGAGGCACAAGGATTACCTGGAGAGGAGGAAAGAATAACCACCAAATTTTGTTGCTCTCTGTAGCTCCTCTCCTTTCCAGACAAGGAGGATTTCAGGAAGTTTCTCTCATATGAAATGCATCTATGCAAATACTTACTATGAGCCAGACATGAGTCTTTGCTCTGGCAATGCAGGACTAGTACTTTGGAACTTCAGTCCCCACTCAGGAATTTCATGGTGCAAAAAAGAGCCCTTTGGAGAGCTATGGGCTGTTCTCGGCACCCTGCTTACTTGGTGAGTCCAAAGCATCTTTGTGTATTGGCAGTCCCTTGTCACCAACCAGGACATTTCTCAAATCAGGTCCAAAATAAAGCTTGCCTCCCCTGTGAGTGCCTGGGAATT
Source organism: Amazona ochrocephala (assembly GCA_039720435.1). Classification (NCBI taxonomy): domain Eukaryota; kingdom Metazoa; phylum Chordata; class Aves; order Psittaciformes; family Psittacidae; genus Amazona; species Amazona ochrocephala. The sequence continues at coordinate 83,319,813 of CM077880.1, forward strand.
CCCCAGGATCTTTGTCCTTCTAGTGTGTGTTTCTTAGAGGCTTAACCAAAATATTATTTAGATGCTGTTCAAGACCTGGGGCAAAATCAGTCAGGCAAACATCAGGTCTCAGTGGATGTCTTGAGTTCTTCCTTGGTTACCTAGAAAAGAATTCAGGTTTCTCAGGCTGAGAATCACTGCACTGAGTTGTTCAGCACTGAGAGAAACCAGATCCCTGGTCAAAATTAGGGATCAAGGGATGGGGAGTCCAGGCTTTTTTTGTCAATGTAACGTGCACCTGACAAAAATAGCAAGGGCCTGTACAGAAAACTGTATGCTCAGGGTCCGTTTTAGTGAGGGATATGTTTACACAGTCAAGAGGTTTACTCTAACATAAGCACGACAGCTTATCCTGTGTAAGTTGAGTGGGCTTAAAAGAGGAGTGGGAGGAGAAGTGCAGCAGAGCTGGAGGCAAAAAGGGCAGGAACAGCTACCTTAAAGCATGACTATTTCAAATGTCCTGACCCATGTGGGCACCATTCCCATCTCTTAGCTGAAAACACTCATTCAAGGCTGTGCAACTGAACAGATCTTCCATCACCCACATTCAGCCATGACAATCTTTGCAGGTCCATTGTAAGCCAGGACAGAAACCAGGACAGATTTTCAGTTGGCTGCAGAAACCAAAGCTGCCACCATCCTTTCAGGGATGCAGTCAGAACCCGTTGCTGATGACATGCCAGCAGCAGGCTGACAGGACTTACTGGGTGAACCTATAAGGGATGCAGTCTTTCCAGTGAGGCAGAATGTCACTGCCTTCAACCCCCTGCTTCCTTCACGGTGTTGTGGTTTCTTATTCATCCACAGTGGGTGCTGAGAGAGCAGCCTGCCCTCCCACTTCAGCTCGAGTAGGGGAACAATAGCAAATGCTGATCATGAGAGTCTCTGTGAGTAGACTGGGCACGGCCAGGGCACTCTCTGTCCTGTGATCATCGTGAAGACCCTGCGGTAGAGCAACCCCCAGCACAGATTAAGCCTGTGCCAACACACAGACAAAGCCTGGCTCCAGCTCAGGGATGGCTTTCTCCAGGGGCTGATCCCGGGAAATATGAAGCGGCAAAAGAGGAAAGTAGCTACAGGGACCTGAGCCCCACTGTGCCACTTGCCTTGCAAGTGAGCCCTGGACCATTTTAGCTCCTAGGATTGACTAAACCAGCTGATTGCTAGTGGCAGATGGCCATGATAGGTGTAGAAATATTTTCTTTCTAGATTGCAAGGGGAGGCAGATGAGCCTCATCCCTGACTTGGCCAGACAGGCTAGGTCACCCAATGATGCTAAATTGCTTGAAAAAGAGAATTAATGGCTTTTAAGTGATGTTTCCTACAGTAATTCCTCTTTTGCCTTCTACAGGGAAAGATTTGGGGCATCTGGTGTTGTAGCTCCATCTACCAGGAAGCAACAAGTCAGGCTTCACTGTCAGTCACAGATGGTGTAATTAATTCTTCTAGGTAGTGTAATTAGTCCGTCCTATCAGCTACATATTTTCTCAGTCAAAATTATGCTAAAGCTAATAATACATAAAACACAGAAAACAAAAAAGAAACCCAAAAAATTGGAAGAAATAATGGGAGGAGAAGGGATTAGAACAAAATTTACCAGTGCATAATTTTTTCTTGTTGTACATTTCCTCTTCCCTTCAGCTTCAAACACAATTCAGAACAACTGGTGAATGTAGCAAGCAGAATGAATACAAATTGGCTTACTTTAAATAGCAGCATGTAGGACTTAGCCAAAGTCTGCTTTCAGATACTGAGGCGAGATAAGGCATGGATCCTGCAACGAACTCTATGCAGGCATTGTGTCAGGGCTGATGCTTCTGCTCTGTGCCCAGAAGTGTGGGATGCAGGAATGCAGTGTGTCCACTGCTGATGTGTGCTTTTCTTTGACTGGAGTCCCAGCAGGGCAGAGCTGATGGCGGGACTATGTGGAAATCTGCATACAAGTCTCCTGCAACACATTGTGAGGTGCATTGGATGTCTCTGACTCCAAGTAAAGGAGAGGTACCTGGGGCCGGTCATCACAGATTTGGGAATTGGTTCCCAAAGCAGGGAAGGGCTGAGTTACCTGGAATGGCACCCATAAAAGAGGTTTCACAGCCACCCATAGATGGGGGACTGTAGCCCAGAAGAGCCTTGAGGGCTTTTTTCTTTTCCAACCCAGGTGCTAATGCGGAGCATCTCTTTCAAATGAAGTTTGGCTCTGGGAATAGAGGACCACCCCAAAATGTAGCTGCTGTGGGAATTTCCTTGGGGCTCAGGTTTGAGGGTTGAACTTCAAGATCAGAAATCCAGAAACTGCTGGGTGAAACCTTCCTCCACCATGACATGAATTGCTTCCCCAGAGGTTGGGCAGGTGCGGAGGGAAGGTGGTAACTGGCCTGAGCAAGCTGGAAAAGGGGCCTGTGGGGCTCTGAAATGAGTTCAGCCTGTTGTCATGTCACCTCCTCTCTCCCTGAGCTGTTTTGGCCCCCAGGCTTACCTAAATCATCCCATGGACTTTCAGTGCTCAACTTGGGAGAGGATGGAGGGGGGTTTGGTGAGAGGATGGGGATGCTGCAGCGCAGTTGGGGAGGAATTCTGTGAGCAGGACATGTCTGGCTTTCTGTGGTGGGAGGGAGGGCAGTGAGCGATTTTGCAGAGAAAACTGGTGCTGAGAACATGAAGCTATTTTGGGCATAAAAGAAGAAGATTCAAAGCAGACTGCACGAGTCAGTCTCAGTAATGAGATACTTCTGAGCACAGTCGATCTCCGTAATCACTCCTCTGTGAGCTCTCCAGGCTAGGCAGGCTCACAAAAGCCCTGTGGTGGCCCTGGCTCCAGCATGGAGACCAGCACATGTTGCCTCAGAGTGCTCCTGGCCTGGGGTGGCCCCACAAGCCAGACGCCCCATGGCACCTGTGTGTCTCATCCTCACTGTTGAGTGACCCTATGGCAAAAGGAGAGGGAGAGATGGCGGCATCCCTGTGAGCACAGAGAGCCTGTTTCCCTGGAGATAGAGTTATCTCTTTCTATGAGTGGATTTAGCCCAGATGGGGAAAAAAGAAAAAAATAAAAAATGCTGAGCAGGAACAAAGTCCTTTTTTTAGAGCTTGAGGAGGCACAGCTTTGCCTAGTGCTGACCCCTGAGTCTCTAAGAGCATCCTCTACTCTGGGAAGAGGTGGTGGGGCAGCCTTGCCATTCCCACTGATACTAATACTGAAACTGGTTTCCCCCTGATGCTAGTGATTGCTGCAGTGTGGTATGTACTGCGAGAAGGCACAGGGCTCTGACCACCGGTGGGGGTTATCCTGTGCGCAGCATTTGATGTTACCGGTCCTTTCCATGGCTTCAGGTTCAGGAAAACCAGCTATGGCGGTGTTCACTTGCTGCACCTCAGTTGGCATGGCAAGGCCTGCCTCATGACTGCCTTTTGACAGGGCACTTTTTGCCACCTGGTGAGAGGCAGGTTCGAGGTAAGTTCATGCACTGCAAATGGCAAAGACTTTTGATCACAACCGAGCTAGTTGCAGAGCTTCTGATACACAGGTCAAAGCACAGGAGCCCACTGACCTGCAGTATGGCTCAAGAGAGAGCTGGATGTGTCCTTCACCCCATGACAGATGGTTTATGGTTTCTCAGGAAGGCCAGAGTGCAGAAGGGACTCTGCTACGCTCAAACTTTGTCATATAGAAACTCAAGCTTCAGGCACCGCACCCACCCCTTAGTCTCCCTGGCAATTTAGTTTCTGTCTTTCTCATCTCATTTTGCTTCAACATCTCTCCTAACACCCCCCCATCCATCCGTCTGTCTTGTTGCTAGGTGAAAAACTCAGAGCAGCAGCCATTGAAGCTGACTCATGGCCCATATGTGGGAAACAGACACCAAGTATTGCCTAATGCCCTGAGTGAGCTGCTGTCAAGACCCGACTGCCCTCATGGGCTGTGATTGCCCTGAACAGCCTCATCTGCAACCCTCACCCACACACACTCTGCTCCTTAGTCTGGGAGTGCCATATAGCCTCAGCCTTGGTCTGTGCCTGAGCTATGTAGTGAGCAGGTTTGCTCTTATCTCTTATGAATTTGGTTGGGCTTCCTGGAATGATCGTGGACTTCATTTGTGGTTGTTGGATGATTGCTCTACTGGCCCTGCTCAGGCACTGTGAGGCTGGGCCTGTGTAAGTGACAGTATGGTCCCGGAGTCCCCATCTTCTCTTGCCTTTTCCGTGTGGAGCAGCCTGCCACTTCTGCTCCCTGAGAACCTGACAGCAAATAGAGATCCTGAGAGGTGCTTGGGTCTTGTCTTGCCTTGCCTCAGGGACCTCCCCAAAATGCTGCACTTGTTTTTCTTCATCACAGGTACTTCTCAAGGCATGGTTGGAGGTAGTGTTGGTACTTCTTTGGCTTTAGTTAATCCAGTGCAAAAATATTCATGTAACAAAATGGGGCTATAAGGAAATGGCTGCTTAGCTTCTTCCTGGAGACAAAAACCTCATTATAGAATCATAGAATCATAGAATAGTAAGGGTTGGAAAGGGTCCTTAAGATCACCTAGTTCCAACCCCCCTGCCATGGGCAGGGACACCTCCCACTAAACCGTACTACCTAAGGCTATGTCCAACCCAGCCTTGAGCACCGCCAGCGATGGAGCATTCACAACTTCCCTGAGCAACCCATTCCAGTGCCTCACCACCCTTACAGTAAAGAATTTCCTCCTCATATCCAATCTAAACTTCCCCTGTATAAGTCTGAACCCATTACCCCTTGTCCTCTCACTACAGTCCCTAGTGAGGAGTCTCTCCCCAGCATCCCTATAGGCCCCCTTCAGATACTGGAAGACTGCTCTGAGGTCTCCACGCAGCCTTGTCTTCTCCAGGCTGAACAGCCCCAACTTTCTCAGCCTATTATAAGACTCCTGCTGGTAATCCTGATGTTTTTGTTACTTTTGGATTTCTGTCCTTTTATGCTAGTGACCTGAAAACTTTCTGTAGCTACATGGTTGATACGCCACCTTGAACAATGTTTCTCCCACAACAGGGTGGTGTGAGGTATCTCACCCTCTGACAGTGAGTACCAGGCAGCATGAAGAGATGGGACTTGGGATACTGTGATACTAATTATTTCTGGCAGAAATATGTGAGGCAGAGCGTGGGGAACTTAGCCAGATTTTTTCTTTCAGATTTTTCTTGATTTACTTTAGAGTTGGAAGTATGCAGTGACTTGTAGTATCCATGGTGATCTTCATTCACATTGTTAAGGAAGACCTGATCACCAATTAGGCTAGCATGACCATTTTTCTCTTTGGTACATAATGGTAGGCATTTAGGGTGCTGGATCTGTTCAGGTTTTACATATCTCTAGAAGGATGATGTAAACAACTAACCACCAGCTCTGAAGCTGTCAGCTTGACTTAGAGACATTATTGGAGAGGATGCAGGAGCATATAGCTCTCCATTGTATCTTTCCACTCCTGATTCTGATCTCATCCAAGCACTAAGGGTACTTCAAATTCATACTCTCAAATCTTCCTAGAGTGCAGAACCAAAGGCTTGATTTGGAGGCAGGTTAATCTGGCAGAATAATTGCTCTTCTCAGGATCATGACAGGAGAAACCAATTTATATATGTAATTTTGGGGCTTTGTGATGACTACTTACTGCACAGGACAGGAGCTCATTACATGCAGTTGAAGCAACCTGGGTAGAACTTGGATTTGAACCAAGATCAAATAATAGACTGCTTTAGGGTCCTGCCCCACTCTGGGAAGAGCATTGCTAAAATGGCTAGAGTATATTGGCTCATATTGCATAGTGGCTGGGATGGAGTGCTGGGAGATAAAAAGCAGATTAATTGAAGGAATGAAAGACAGTTCACTATCAGCATAGCATAGAGATCTTTGCTTAGCTATGTTGTACTGTATGCTTTCTTCTTTACCATGTGTACTTCTCCTATTTGGGTCCATTGGGGAGTCCCATACATTGGTCCATTTTAGAAGCCATAATCAGACCTTGAATGTTGGTCAGCTGTGTAGGTGAAGACAGGTTCTGTTCCTTGCAATGAAAAGGGACTTTAATTTGGCTCTTCCATGAGGTCTAGTATTTGTGATGTGTTCACATTTTGCATCAATAAAATGAAGTCTTAGTTCCTTCTTTTACTTATGTGTAGTGTGCTGTTAGAAATAGTACATATTTTTAATGTTTTGATAGCTTTTTATTAAAATAAAATGGAAATGGAAACCACATTCCTTAAATGAATTTTATCTCTATGGCAGTTCCAGCAATTCAGATCTGTGTCAGTGCCAGTTTATTGCAGTCTATTTTCTCCTCACTGAGCATCTGCTTAACAGTTCAGTGCAGCTACAGACAGATAGGAACATTCTAGCACGCACCTAACTCCACCCTGGGGCATGGCAGAAGTTACTCAGGGTACTAATTTGTCTCTCTTAAAGCAAAAAGATTTTGGTCAAACAAGATGTTTTGTCCACTGAACAGGTTAAAATGATCTTGGAATAACAAAAATGAAGATTATGCTCTCCCTCTCCCTGTTCTTTCCCTTAACCTGTTTTTTCCTGGCAGCAGTATGTTAAACAGTTGTTGCATAAAGTGTATATTAATCTTTGTATGATTTACCCTGGTCTGCTGTCTTGCAACTTGTGTGTAATGTAACATAATGGCTGTGACCTATTATAACAAGTTGCAGAGCAATAGGCCATGAAGCTCCATAGACTCATGCTTTTTGCCCATTGACTATAGGATTAATTAATTTTTTTAAGGTTTATTCACTCTCAAATCAAGAAATGGATCTTAGTATCATGTGGAAAATAAGTACAAGATTGAAATCAAAGTGCTCTTGTCTATGTTTATGGAATTGTTTAAGAAATACCACTTTGGTTAAGCTGAGCATGGAAACAGGTATAATTATCCAATTAATGTAAAGAGTACTGTGAAGGAGGAGGAGGATGGCTTCCTGCTCCAGTGAAGGTAGGGCGCTTTCCTGCAGTGGAATTGCTGTCCTTGCCACTGAGCAGCATCCAGTCAGCCATAGATTTGCAGTGCAAAATGAGGCCAAGGTTCTTTAAACAACAAAAAATTATCTACTATTTTGAATAAAATAGAACTCCTGTGTTCATACCTAAATGCTCCTTAAAGAAGCTGCTTTTGAAATGTTCCTCTGTCAAGAAGCTTTTCTGAACAGTGCACCTGGAAGGAAAGGATCTTGTTGTAGGGGTCTTGCTGCAGGGTTGGGACACCACTGAAGAGACCTCCTAGGTCAGTGAGCTTAGTCCCCCACTCTGACAAGCCCTACCTTAGACAAGCACACAGGTAGGTACTTGCTGATGGCCATGCTGTCTCTGGCATGCATATACATAACTATGCTTACTTATAGGGTTGCTTGCAGAGCTGGAGCTTGCATACATGGTGGGGAAACGGGCATATGTCCAGAGCAAATGGACCCATTTGCTGTCAAACAAGCAAGAATTGTTTTGCCAAATAAGGTGCTCAGACTTTCAACTGGAAAAACATGTGATGAGTTATACTCTATATCCAACATGTACTTCATATAGAAGATTTCAAAGTGATTTTCAGGATTCCTACTGCTGTGTCATGATCTTGGCAAAATGGATGGAGCTGGCTGCTCTCTCCCACGAGAGACCATTGCAGGGACGCAGCATTGTACTTCCCAGAAGAAGGCCTGGCAAGTGTGATGAGGCAAGGAAATATCACACAGGTGACTTCTGGTCTATTCTTGGCAAAACTAAGGGCAGCCAGGCCAAGGTTTTCTGCTGTACCTTGTTTTCTGTCCCATCTCCCCCTTGCCCCAGACCTTATCTTACTTCACGGTTTCTGCTCCTCATCCTTGTCACAGCAGTGGGAAGCAGAAAGGAATTCATTCAGGTTTTAGAACTCCCCATCCTTCCCCCTTAGTCAGCTGTGTCTCTTCCTGTCTGACAAGTGAGATACCTGTGCCACCACTCTGGTGCTGGTGCATTCCCAGCCTTGGGGGAGTCCTTTGAGGTCACCCTCCTCTGGCTTGTGATGGAGCATTGCTTAGCATTGCCCACACTGCTGGCTGCTGCTTTAGGCACACAAGAGTCTTGGAAAGGCTGCCACCCGCTTCTTTGCCAAAGGTGTGGTGAAACTGTCTGCAAGAGTGGTGAGTCTAGAAATGCCTCTGGAGGGGGGAACCAGTAATGGTGAGAATGGAGTAGGGTCTCCACAGCAGAGGAGGAGTCCTCCAAGCATGTGTTTTGAATACAGAGATCCCTTTGGCAGGAAGTGGCTGGTCCTCCTAAGTTTGCTACATGAAGCTTTGAGGAGAGAAAGTAATTTCAGCTGCAAAGCCATTAGATAGCACTCACCCCACACTGACTTGTAGTGGCAGACTGGTATAGAGGGAAGCTCCTACAGGAAGTGCGTGGAAACCCAGCCTCTGATCATCTCTGGCTGAGATTCCTACTCCTTTAGAGCAAGAAAAGTCTTTCAGCTCCTCATGTACCCGTGACCTTGGTTTGGCACAAAATGAATACAAAGCAAGGAGCAGCTTAGTGCTCAGAAGTGTAGCTAGCTAACTACAGCTGTCTTGGATCGCCCTCCTGCAAGATCTACAGATTGCAAGGCAGGAATGGGGGTGGGGGAGAGGATTTAGTCAGCTCATGAGCCTAACTTTTCTGTCTCTTTCAAGAAAGCGGATTTATTGGTATTAAACATGTCTCTCTTAATTTGGGTGACTTAAAATGGAAACTGACTTTGAAAGGGGATTTCCTATTAACTAGCTGGGAAAGAAAAATAGGATAATACCATCATCCCTATACAAGGCCTATAGATGAGATGCTGGAACAGAATGATCTAGTTAACTGCTGCTGCTTCAGAAATGATAGCTTCTCTGTAAGAGTAAGCCTTGCTCAACTTCCTCTGTGAGGAATGGTTGTATGGATGCTTCCATAAAGTTATTTTTATGGAAAAAAGGGCATTCTTACTGGGTCCTTTGGGGCTCAGGTAAGAACCTACTAAGTATGAATTCTGAGGGCAGGATCATGAGTGTTCCCAGCTCTTCCATGTGTTATGTTTGAGGCCAGGTGGAGACACAGACATTAGAAGACTGAAAATTCACATTTGTTACCATGCAGTTAATGCCAATCAAAACTTGGATTAGTTAATGATTTTAATAAGAAAAAGAAAGCCTTGTCTATACCCAAATTTGCACTAGTTTAATCCAGGTTGGCCCAGTTATCAATTTAATTAAGTCTATGCAGCCCCTTTATGTGGAAGAATTGATTTATTTAATCTGAACCCTTTTAGTCTACTTCAGTTAAAATGAATCTGTATAAGGGGATGTCTGTACAGCTAATGGAGGTGGATGTATGTAGGTTATGTTTGGATAAACCAAATCCAGAGATCATATCAACAGGCTGCTGCATCTGGGCTGATTAATGGCAGGGGAATGCCACATTAGCATCATTATATGTCACAATAAGGATTTTTTAATGTCAGTGTACAGTATCATGGAGAATTGGAGATGTGCCCTGTCAAGCCTAGCACTGAGTCTGGAGACCAAGGCCTTTTCCCAGGTCTGTCAGTCGAGACACAAGGCAACATGTATTGGAAAGAAACAACCTCTTGATTAGGTTGAAACACCTTTGCTTTCATTGCTTGTGTCTGGGTAAGGAATGTGTCTTTTTGCAACATTATTTCCTTGTTGCATTCCCTGGTTGTGCAGATGCTGCTCAATGCTTGTGATAGGGAGATCTTTTTTTCCCTAATGTGGCCTGGGACTTCAGCTATGGGTGATGCGATATGAAGTAATACGCAAATAACTCCAAGAGGAGACAGTTCTGCCATGTGCCTCCTGAGCAGCTCCTTGTAAAAATATGCCTGGTGCTCAGGGTTTGGCCTTGAATAAGACAGTCTTCCTCTTAAGCCTTCTGTCTTTAGACAACTTGGAGCAAATCACGGGGGTTATCCCAGCCCCTAATGGTGATGAGTAAAAACAGTGTGTCTCAAGAGTTTTTTAGTTACCTGGACTGCCCTTGCACATACCAGACAGATGGTGCCAGCATGAGAGCCTCTGAGCTCAGTTGTTTTCTAGGGTGGCTTTTGAGGTTGCCCAGGGCAGCCTAGCGAATCTCTTACTCAGGCTCTGCTGAGTATTGACAGCAGCTGACTCACCCCAAAATCTCCATCTCCTCTGAACTCAGCTGGTTGCAGGCAGGAGGGCAAAACCTTCAATTTACAGAGTGTCATGAATGCCTTACATGAGTTTGCTGCCTCCTACTTGCTCATGGTATTTGCTTGAAAATTCCAGGAGAGTGAGGCACAGATAGGACCTTCTGTATCCAGCTCTCTTGTATAGGAAGCTAAGTGATGGTGAGACAAGAGATTTGATGTTTTGGAGTCACTAGTACTGGTCCCAGGACGTGCTGACTGCCTTCTTAAGAAAAGCAGAAAAACAGATAGAAGAAAGAGCAGGGAAGGGCTGCTGCAAGCAGTCACTTTTGGATCTTGCTGCTGTTTGTTTACCTTCTGCCACTGTGGTTTACATTCCCTGGGAAGCTTGTTCCGAAAGTGCCCAAGAGAAACTGGTGTCTGCCTACCCTGCGGCTGCTGTGTCTGATTGAATCACTGCCCTCTACAGGATGGGCATGCCATTGCATCTGCTGGACCAGGTGTGTTTCCAAAGGCCATAAAAGCATTTTGCTTCTTTCTGAAAGATTTGGGTGGAGCTGCAGGAAACGATCAGTGTATTGCAACAGGCCTGTTGAGCCGAAGGAAAGTGTGAGGCAAGTGATGGGCGCTTGGATCATTTGTCTTGGTCTGATGTAGGGGAGCTGACCTTTGCTATGCCTAAAGTTTTGAGACAAACACGAAAAGGATCTCCTAAACAACTCAAAAGATAAAAGGCACTGACAGCTTGTAATCGCTTGGGCAAACTGCATGGAGGCAGAGCAGGGATCCTGCTGCAGGCAGATGGGGGATGCTTTCCTGTATTGTCTGCCCTGAGGCAGTGAAGATCAACTGCCCTGGCAACAAACTGCCCGGAGAGAGTGGCACAGACGCTGTGGTGCCCTGGGGGCACAATGTGAACTGGGGCTGGGGCTCACCAGGTTCCCTGCAGTGAGCCTCCACCTGTTGGAAGAGTCTAAGAGAGCCTGACCCTGTAAAAATGACCCTGTCCTGCAGCCTTGTGGTGCATCCCTCCACCCTGGATTCCAGCAGGCTCACCGATTACAAAGACTTCAAGGACTATAACTGAAAGGACTACAGCTGAAAGAATATCCATTCATTGACCAAGAAGACATTGCTGGATCCATGGGGTGGTGATCGTATTTTCTGTTTTCTTTATGTCTTTCTTTCCTTTCTCCTTTTCTTCTAGTGTTTTTCATGAGAATATGGCTTTTGTGCCTCCTGACACAGTTTAGGGAAGTTTGCAATAAAATTAATTGTTGTTTCATTTTTTAATCTCTGGAAAGCCTGTGGTTTGTCCTGTGAAGTGTGCAGAGTATTGTAAAAGACCACCTTCCTGCATGCATGCTGAGCAGAATGGGACAGTATGTAGGATGATGATGAGAAGAGCAGAGAGATGAGGATAGGCTTTAAAGCAGTGCTAAGACTTCTCCTCGGGTCTGAGCTCTGTCTTCGGAGACACAGGAGGACAGCCTGTTGCAGCTGTCAGGATGTAGAGAGGCCAGGGAGTGAATGGGGGACAGGTCGGAGGTGTGGAGGAGTATGGAAATGTAAGGCCTATGTTGAAGATATGACTGCTGTCCCAAGTTGCCCTTATCAGTATTCTGCATGTGTAGACCAGAGTGGTCAGCATGCCACCTGGAGATGGCACAGTTCTGTGTGGATGATGTGGAGCAGTGTCCCGACCACCTGCAGTGTGTGACCACCAAGGTTAGGGGGAAGAGACATATAATAAGACAGAAGACTAGTGATCCATGCAAGACAGGGAAGTGTTTGGTGCCTGTATGAGGGCCATTCCTGGTTGGACTTCCTTGGCCTCTGTGGTTGTGTGTTGTATGTACTGATTAACTATGGGCTTATTGGCTACTTGACAATGGCATGAGTGCCTTGGCCAGTGCTCTTAGGTGATGAGGGAAGAGAAGAGGATGAATAGGGGCAGATCCTAGCTATGGCTGGATGGAAGAGCTGCTGAGACACAAAATGGTGGCAGATCCACTGTCTTTTGAATTGATTTGTGATGGGTTGCTGTGATCTGCCGTGATTGGTTGCTTGGAGGATTCGTGTTGCTTGGCAACCCACCCTGTTGTCAGGTTCATCTGGCATTACTGGGAGGGGGCACTTTGGAGGACACTGCTACTGGGAGGGGAAGGGGGAGCTAGGGGAGGAGGGTAAGTATGATAACTACAGTGGTACTCACTGGTTATGCTTTGCTCAGGGCTGTATAGCGGAGCAAGAACTGGGTGTGGTTATGCCTGTGTGCATTCCTCATGGGTTTGTTGGGGATAGGGAACTGGTGAGTATCTTGATGCTGCAAAGGGATGTGGTCAGGGCAGCTGACAAGGGGGCTGGGCACCCTGTATTGATATCTGTATTCAAACCTGGGGTTTTGAAGAGGCATATGGTGTGTGTGGGTATGGGGACCCTGGAGCATGCCTCCCCATAACCTTATGAAGGCAGGCTGGTAAGCATGGAGGCTGTAGTCTGCCCATCCAACATGGTCTTGCTCAGAAATTTGTGCTCACAGACCCTGCAGAGTGTACTATACTTTTGCAGAAATTGACTGAGGATAGGAAAACAGTGGGACAGGTTGCCCAGAGAAGCTGTGCAGTCTCCATCCTTGGGTATGTTCAAGACCCAACTGGTTAAAGCCTTGAGCAACCTGATCTGATCTCACAGCTGATCCTGTTTTGAGCAGGATGTTGGACTAAAGCTTCTTGAGGTACCTCCCAAACTGAATTATCCTATGATCCCATGACTCCCTGATGGTGAGGAGTGGCTGCTGTTCCTCTATCAACTGTGCTGTAAGGGTCAAGCACTTCAGGTCAGTACAGCACCTCTGTAGATTTCAACCCTTGCAGCCATCAAGAGAAGTTTGAAAACAAAAATATCACAAATGCAGTGACAGCCAGATATGCAGTTGACAGTGAAGCCAATTGTTCCTATTCACCACCTTAAGGAGATTACACTCCTTTCATTGCAGCACACTGAGACATCAAGCAGTTCTGACCTCTGTCAGACTTCAAAAGAAACAACAGATTTTAAAGGAGCCAGTCCTTTCTGATGAAAACTCTGAAACTGGTGTTGAGCTGTAACTCCAGGGGGCATTTATCACATGTACATATGCTAGATGCTTGCAATCATAGAGCTTGAGGTCTTCCATTATTACCTGAGATTGTGTGATCAGTTATTTCAATTCTATTCAGCTGAGCTATAGCTGCTGTTAGTTGCACAGAAGAGTAACTGGTGACAGTGTGGGGGAGATGGGATTGTCACCAGCCTGGTATTGCTGGTCTGTGGCCCAGGAAGTTAGCCAGTATCAGTGGTCTCATCAAGCTGTTTCCATGAAGCAAAGGAACTATATACAACTCAGTGTATTTTTTGTGTGTGCCTATTTAGGTACAGCTGGTATACCTAAGGACTTGTTTCCTGTAGAAGAAGATGATAATAGCCAGTTTCCTTGCTTGCAATTTCCATGGCTGCCTTACCAGTCAGCCCTCAAGCCAGGAGATAATCTAACACGTGTTGTGTTCAAGTGCATCAGTGCCTCTCAGAAAAACTGTCCTTTCAGAGCACTGGGTTGCAAAGTGGTGCTAGCATGTGCAGCAGAGACCTATTCAACACCAGCTCTTGGTGACCAGAATGGTCCACTTGCAAACTTTTGTAGCACACTGCCACCAACCTGTATTCCAAATTATGCAGCTTATCTTGCTTCTTACATGTCTTTCCAAAAGTGTGTGGCCATTACAGGCATTGCACTAGGCCTTCAGCTCCTGCTAAATTGTCATAACATGCATGTTCTGTCATTTACCTGTAACAGCATCTCAAGGTTTGCTGACATTTCTGTAGCCTGTTCTGGGTAACACAAGACAGCAAGGCTGACAAGGAGCCATCCCATCAACACTGGATTTTCGGGAGTCAAATCTGCTGTTGCTTAGCCCAACAGAGCCACCAGCGTTGGGTTGGCTCCTGGTAGGTAAAAGCTCCTCTTGATGATATATATAGGTGTAAGGGAGAAAGAAATTTAATAACATAATTCAGAGTTAGAATTGCCATTTAGTGGGTTTGTCAAATACTGTACCCTCCCAACATTCTCATTATTCTCTTCCAGCATCTCTCTTCCTCCTTATGCATCTGCTGAGATGCCATGAAGAACAAAATAACAGAGATCCAGACCTCCTCTGTTGGTTCTGAAGTCAAAAATATGTGGAAAAGTGGCATTAGTGATACCTGTTTTTCTTGCATTAGGTAATAGATTGTCCCTTGTGCCATGTGTGCCACTGAGACAGTGTCCTCTGCAGAGGCTGTTCTACAAGAACAAAGCTCTTGGCTGGCAAAGGCAAGAATATGGGGGTCTATGGAAGTTGTCGTGTGAGAGACGCAGATCAATTATTGGAAAAAAAGAAGTACAATTCCTTCAGGTAGCATGAGAGCACATGGCCATCCTTGACCTGGAAGAAGGACATGACCAGCAAGGACACAACAGCCTGCAGGCTTGCTCTTTGTCAGCATGAGAAAGCCTGGTAGCACAGCAAGCTTTGGCTACCAACTTCTGGGTGACATAGGGGCTGGAGCAGAGATGTCCAACTGCTCTTTTGCCAGGGGAACAAGCTACAGCTCCCCAGAAGCATTATGTACTTGCATCTAAAGGGTGTCACAAAGGACAAATGGCCCTGTAAAACCAAAGAGAGCATGAATACAGGGGGGTGCCATGAAAAGAGCACAGAATACAGTCACAGATTTTCCCGTCTCAGATAAACTTGTTTATGAGGGCAAGAAGAAGCCAAAGCTTTCACTGTGAGATGCTCTGAGCTGTCCTTCCAAATAAATGTTGCCTTGCTCTAATGCCCAGCCTCTGTCCTTGGACTGGGAAAGTTGCCAGAGTGTGGCCAAAGCCCTAGGTGGGCATTTTCTAAAGATGATGATGGGAGAGGGACAGAACAGTGTGTGCTTTTCTGAAGTCAGTGCTTGGTAACGGATGAGGAAAAGGCATACCCCATTCATGTGAAAGGTTCCTGCTTTCCATTTTCCCACTGCCAGCCCATAGAAACACAGTCACCCCTTGGGTCCTGGTAGTAACACATCTGGGAGAGGGCAAACTCAGAGGCTTACTGGAGGATGGAGGCTGCTCAGCTGAAGCTAGACCTCACTCTGTTGAGTTCATAATCACTGTGGAGGTGAAAGAGAGCTCATGTTTGAGTAAGGCCTGATCTTGGGATCAGGTTTACAGCTGATGTATGTTTAAAAAAAAAAGAGTAGCCAGAGCATGAGACAGCCTGTGGGATGTGTATACAATCAAGGTGCTGAGGCTTGAGCTTTGGGATGTGCATACAATCAAGATGCTGAGGCTTGAGTTTGGTTTAGGCCTAAAATGAAAGGGAAAATGGACTGCTGAGCTTCAAGTCAGGTAAATGTCCTGCATTTCAATTTAATGGTAGATTAAAAGAGGCGGCTGAGGTGTACCAGGGCTATTTTGCTTATTGCCACTTCCTAGATGTCTAAGCAAGGAGACGTCTAAGTAAAGGAGAGAGGAAGGTGGCAGTTTTCTTTAGAATATAGAGCAACCTGACAGAAATCTTAATGCTTCATCTAGCTAGAAGGCTGAACTATTGAGTCAGCTGGCTGACCCGGAAAGAGCTCAGAAAAAGGAAATGTATCTCCATCTGCATAAAGTAGGTAGGTATCCTTTTTTTTCAGGAAGGTGTGGTGGTGATGGGGCAGCATGATAAGCTCAGTTGTTGCAGGTAGATACTCTTCTGGCTCTGTGAATTCAGATTTAGGACGCACTTCTTCACCTTTTAATTTAATGAGACTACTAAATAAACAGGCACAGGAGCAGGTGACCCTGATCCTGCTGGCTTTCAACTGACCAAGGACACAGTGGTTTTCAGAGCTACTTTTCAGTTCATTAACATCTCTCTTCTGTTTGCCCCTGGGCAAGGAGTTATCTCAGGGACCACAGCGGCATGTTAACTGAGATAATTTTTCACTTTAAATGACCCTGCAGAAAACATTTGTCTTAAATTAGGTGGCCGATACAAATGTGCAATAAATGCTGCTGTGAGCACCTAAGCCAAACCCTGTGGGAACATTGCCAGCTTGCAGGCTCTTGGTTCACTGATGAAATTATTGTTACTTCTATTTTGAAGAATGCTTTCAGACCCACATCTCTGTGTTAGTAAAGTGATTCTCTTTCCTAATGTCGTGCTGCTCCTTGTTCAGAATCCTTGTCAGTATGAATAGTATTTTCCTTCGCTATCATTTTTCCCTCCACTTGGCAAGTTATTCGCAATACCATCTGATTCACCTGAAGGAGGAATGAGAGGAACAGAGAGCGCCTCAGTGCTGTTATCGGTCCCAAACTCCTCTGGAAGAAGCTGTGTCTGTTAGGAGGTCCTGAGAGATGGGGATTTTCAGACCAGTTGTACCGGCAGGAAGCTCAGCTGGTGACACTAACCAGTGCCTATGTTTTGCCACGTTGCTACTTAGAGTGAATCCATTCACTGGATATGCCCCATTCAGTATGTACGTGTGTATTAAATGGTATCAAAAGTTCTGACAGAGCTTGCCAGTGAAGGAGGATATGAGAGGTGGGTGGGATTTAATCTATGTGCTTTGTGCACATAGTTTCCGTGTGTTAAGGACTGAAAGGAATTCATGGAGAAAAGATATGAACCATGTGTTTGGGAAGAAAAAAGTAGTGATGCTTTGATGACAGTATTTTTAGGTCATAAGGTGTTTTAAAAAAAATAAAAGTACATTCTTTAGGAGGAAACCAAATATTTGTGTATACTGCTGCTGCCAGCTTTTACCTCGGTGATAACATGTATATTTTTAAGAGGGATTTATTTTTTACCTGCAGTAACTTAATGTTCTGAGTGAGTTTATAATAGCATTGGTTAGCTGGTAGCATTTAGTTTGAGTGAAATACCATCCCTGATGTCTATATTCCACTTTTATCAGTCTCAGAGCTATTTAACTTTACTTATTCCTTTCACAGGAGGTGGTTCATTTTGTAGCAATGTCCCATTGAACAAGCATTAAGGATTTGAGGCTGTGTAAGTAAAGGAGAAGTATTCTGTGTAGCCTGAAGAAATCAGTGGGATAGCAAGTGAAAAGCTGGGTATGTCCCACTACTGCGTCTAGACACCATTTAATGGAGTAGGACTTCTGTACAAGAAAAATAAATGCGCTTATTTATGGTAGTGCTGATACTCTAGCACTTTGATCCAACTATAACATACAGAGCAAAGAAATGGCATGTTATTAACTATGCTATTATCTACAACAAAGCAAAATAAAAGGTGAAAAGTAAGGAGTTTAAGTGACCAAATCTTACTGCCCTGTGTTTATGTAGTGGATGGTTTCCCTGATAATACTGAGAGCTGGGAAGCTGTATTTCTTGGAATGTGGCAAGCTGAGTTTTTGCCTTTATGTGGATATTGTGTTAAAGACCAGACTGGCTAGGTAGAGCCATGGTAGCCAATCCCTGAGGGTTTGTGCGGCAGCTCTCAGTAGCATGAGCAGTAAACGAAATAATTGGTGTGTTGGTTCTCATCCAATAATAATTTATTTCCTGGGAGCAACTTCAAAACTTAATCCTAGAATTAAATCCCCTATTCCTCCTTGGGATTTTAATTTAGTTTTGACTGCTCTGATGGATCCTCTGCTAGAACATTGAAGACAGCTTTCAGATATAAGGGCGATTTTCCTGGCTGCTGTATGTCCTGTATGGCAAATAGGTGAATGCAGGCACTTTCTTGAAAACACTCTTTTTTAGCTTTTCATCACAATAAGCTAGCAAAAGCTTCATCTTATCTCTTACTGAAAGCGGTTTTCCAGTTTCCTTTAAACCATGAAGGCAATCTGCCTAATCCATTTTGCAGCTCCTCCAGTAAGGAGGAGAGTGCATTACTTGAATCTGGAGAGAACCAATAAAGTTTTCATCAAGCAGAAAGTTGGTTTTAGAAGGAAACACAGATAATCTATCTCGTTAGGTTTGGGACAGGATGGAGATGACTCCTGGAGGGCTGTGGTTTCCCATTCATTCAAGTATGTCAGGAAATCATGCCTTGTTAAGATGAGCGAGGTGGGACAAAATCTCCAGCTACTGAAATTATCTTTGCACCCCAAAGGTGGAGGAGAAAGGCTTCTTTCTCAGTGCAGAGTGCTGTAAGGCAGTGCGTCAACCTTTTCTTCTTGCTTCTGAGTGCCATGTGAAAAGGGATGGAATGTATGGCTAATGCTTGTTCCATACTTTGATGATATATGATACAGCATCTGATTATAATTACTATTTATTATTAGATCTGGTGGCTTTCGGCAGTTAGGTTCTTCAGTCAGTGTGTGCTGTAGATAGAGGAGCTATGTATCATCATAAAAAAATGACAGTGTTAGTTTGAAATCTAGTCTGTGCTTTTGCACTTCAAAAATAACACATTTCCATTTGAGAGGAAGAACTCCACAGTTTCTTAGTTTAATGTGTATGTATTTCATATACAAATGACCATCCAGGAAAACCAATTTCAGCGAGCCTGACGTTCCATACTCAAAAGAATAAACCAAGTCTATAAAGACACAGAGAAAGCTATTTCTCCTTTAATCTACTTCACACTTTTTTTGATTCTGCATGACAAAAAACCAGTCTGTTAGTTGTTAAGGATTTCTGGGGACAGACTGACCATGGCAGAGACGGTAGGGGATGCTGCAATTATTGTGATGTAAAATGAGGAGAGCTCAGCTAAGTGTCCTGGTTTGACAGCTGAGAGAACATACATCGTTTCAAAGTAAATGCAACAGTGCTTACAGTACTCTTCTGCAGGGCTGCTGGCAGGATGAGCGTCCTCTGAGACATCAAACAAAGCAAGCCTTCTCTTTCTGCCCAGGTGTCTTTACAAAAGACTGACTAGAAACACCCCCACCCCTCCGAGTGGCTTCTGGCTCATTCCTGCACTAGCTTCTTGGTCCTGAGCCATGTGCAAAAGAAAGGATAGAAGGTTTCATGCCAAATTTCAGCCAAGTCCTTCAGCCAGGTTGTGACACTGTCAAGGTTGTGTGCTTGTTTCTCTGTTTGTTTTCCTTTTAATTATCTGACAAAATTTCTTCCTGCTGCTCTTTAGGCAGCATAGCATGGCATCCTTGCTTACGGACCTGTATGGTCAACATCATGGTGGTGTTCTAAAAACATCATAGGCTTAGTACCTGACCACTAGAACTTCCCACAGTATCTCAGACAGTGGGAAGATCTGGGATGTGAGCATAGAGTTTTTTGTCCACTTTGTAGTCAGATTGGCAGAGTGTACTGGGGTACAGAGCACTGTATAAAACACCTGGAGACCTGGTTACCATGCTCTGCAGCCCATTGCAAACACCCAAAGGAATAATGAAAAACCTTTTAAAGGTGTGAATTATCCAGAGCAATCGATCCATTTCATGATTTATAAGAAATAGCTCCTCATAGATATGACTTTTCTTACACTTGATGCAACTGCATCTGTGTTTGTGCAGATGACCTATGAATTGCCAGTCTTTTCCCTTAGCTGCAGACCCCATTTATCTAGGGACATAATGCACTGGAAGTGGGCTCTGATTTTATGAAGTTAGTGGGGCATTTACTGAGAGTTAAATATAGTGTAGGGCCTTTAGTGTCTGTCGGTGCTGACAGATGCTGTTCTGTGGTGGCAGAATAGCTTTGCTGCTCAGCATCCTCCCCAACACTGTGTCTGCCATATCCAGCCCTGGTTGCTTTTAATATAAGAACTTTCATCCACATTCTTTTATCTTAGGCAGGACAAGAATAATACGGCCCTAAATTTATAGTAAGCATGGACACATTTAAAATAAATCCCTCAATTTGCCTTACAAATAGCATTTAAGTGTTTTTGAATAGAAGAGATGTTTGAAAAACCATTTCCCGTCAGAGATGCTATTTGTTTCATTTTATGCAGTTCATTCATCTTAGTTGATTAGAGAAAAAATAAAGCCAACCCCAGCTAGTAAGAATAAACCTTGTCATAATACTATGCTGCTGGAGATTTTGTAACAATTTTTATTTAGAGCCTAATTCCACAACCATTATTTACAATAAAGATTACATCTTAATCTAAAAGTAATTTGGGGGTTGGATGCTGTACAGAATCTCAAGAAGATAATTCTGAAGCAACCAGCATTTTTGCGTGCCCAATTTAAAACTGGTAATTGAGCCCAATTTCTTTGGTCAGGGGCAATGGACCACCTTTCTCTGAAAAAGGTATCATATCAGACACTCAGGCCCCTAATCACTGTAGGGAACTTGGCCCTTGTGATTTGAGAGAATTATAAATATATGTAGATATAATGTTTATATAAGATGTACACATACATCTATTGAGTAGAAAGGCAACTAGCCTTATCCTTAAAATTGAGCAATAACACAGGCTGCCACATACCGTGTAACTGTGGACTTTTGTAGTTTTAGATGGAAAACTTATGGTGGATTAATTCCTTCTAAGGTCACAGAGAATGATAATCTTAAATATTGCTGACTTGCTTAAAATAATTGCAGCTGTTCTCTTCTGATTGATAGGCGCCTTTTCAGAATGGTTCCTAAGATACTTCTTAACCCTCCATTTTGTGTTTCTAAGTAGTATGCTGGATGACAACCAGTCTATCTCTTTTTTGTAAAGCTCCTTCTCTACTTGTTTCATCTGTAAAAATGCAGGAGGACCTGCATAGTCCTAGTTTTTCTCTTCTTGCCATACAGAAAGGAAAAACATCCCTTGGCCAAATCCTGTCTGCTATTCTTGTATCACTATCATCAGTGAAAGGAATGAGAAAGTCAAATGACTAATCTCTTCAGCTATTAGCAACTTCTGTATGTAAGTATCACTCTACATTCCTTTCCTCCAACTGTTCTGAGATAATTTCAGATTACTTCAGGCTTTGGCTAATATGTCTTCCATTTCTACTGAAATTAGAATGAAAAAGATCAGAGTCACTTTTTTAAGCATGCCTAAAAACGTTAGGAAAATCTTTCAAACAGAACAGACCTTACTAGCACCCTCAAGAAGATCCTGGCTGTCAAAATTAAAATCTTGGTGTCTGCTTTTGGCAAGGAGCTCAAGCACAGATTGGTATTGCTTGTGGTCACTGCAGCTATGAAAAATACCACTGCACACTCACTGTATGTGGACACAGAAATCCATTCAAGCTCCAGGTGGCATATTGATACATGTGCAGGATGCTACAGCCACATTGTCATCTATGGCCCTCCTGACAGACCAGCAAACCCTGCTTGAACCGTGTGGATGAATTCTGAGGTACCAGCTGTCAGGAGTGGAGGGTTGAGAGACAGTCCGGAGCTGCTGCGGTGTCTTTAGGAGGTTTCCTCCCTCAGGAAACTCAGCCGTATCCATGGCCCTGCAGGTACATACCTGCAGCAAAGGGACAGCACTGAGTTCTTGGCTGCTCATTGGAACAGAACTTTTCAGAATGTGGGATCCAGCCCTCCTTGCCCCTCTTTTAAGGGGTACATTCTTCACCACTCCTGGAAACAGAGCATGCCTAGGTAGGTACAGATCAAGATTACTGTGTTTTTCTTGGAGGACGCTTTTGGTGAGAGGGATGCAAAGGCTGGACAGTGCAGCCCACATCAGAACCGAAGCAGAGACACGGCATTGAGTGTGGGGTCTGATTTCCTACAGGACAAGTGCAACTAGCAGGGCAGCAGGCGGAGGGCTTTTCCCGTTGCTCACGTCTCCAGGGGATCCCTGAAGGCCTGGCTGAGCCCTTCCAAAGTTCCTACCAAGACCCAGCCAGTGGCAGGGCGGGAATTTGTGCCTCTAGTGTGACTACATATGCTGAAGGATGCATTTGGCATGCCACTTGAAGGGGCTCTTGTTATCCTCTCCATCTTGCCCTGTTTTAGGGTAGACTTTGCAGTGCGCAAAGGGCAGATGGGCATGCTCTGGGTGGCTCAGGCCACCCAGAACTAAACCCTGGCATGGGAGGAAGAGGATTGGATCCCTGACCACAGAGGGGATCGCACCATAGGGGTGAGGCTGAGAGTGTCCCGGGTAGCAAGGGCACAGACACCCGTGGGCAGGGCAGCGCGGGGTGTGCCGATGCATATTGCTTTCTGTTCAGACTAATTTTGTGTTGCTTAGCTTCCAGGGGGCTCTGAGAATAGAAATCAGAGTGCCAGGTTTAATTGTGGAGTATCCAATTTGGATATTAGCATTATCTCCACTCTCACTCTTTTATTTCGGATCCAATTCTGCTGGCGGAGGGCCTGTTCCTTTCTTCTCATTACTACCATTTTATGGTTATTGTTAATATATATATATATACACGTATTTTTAATCGTTCCTTATCTCAGTCGCTTCATTCCACGTGGGTCACAGTCCCAGGGGGCCGCGTCCACGGCTGGGACTGGGTCTCAGTCCCGGCCTGGCCGCAGGCGCCAGTGCCGCTGGGGGCCCAGTCCCTGGGCTGCCTCTTCCCCCCTGCCGGGCGCCGGGGGCTGGACCTGCCCCCTCCGGCAGCGGGTAGGGGTGGATCTCCTGTTCGCTGCACGGTCCCTCCTCCTCCTCTCCCCCCGTTCTAACCACGGCTCACTCGCACAGGCGCCCGCCCTCCCCCCCTTCCCCGAGCCTCGATTTTTTCCCCCCTCCCCACCATTTTCCGCATGTACACTTTCTTATTATTAATCATTGAGCTGCTTTATTAGCTCCCCTTCCCGTGCTTTCTCCAGCTCCGGGAAGCATTCTTGGAGCTTTTCTATTGCAGAGGATATATATTTTTTTTTGCTTAAATGTATTTTTAGGGTGATGCTCTGAACACTTCCCCCTCCTCGCCCCATATCTCCTACCCGGGCAGTGTCATAGAAGCGACTGAAGTTGAGCATGTCTGAGGCGGATCAGCCTTGCAGGGAGAGAGGGGGGCAGTAGCTGCTCAGAGCAGCCCCGAGTGCTTGGAGCAGGATTTGCTGGTATGTATGTGGGTCTGTGTTTTATGACAGCTCTAAGTGTGAATTGTTTTCCGTGAGAGATGGGAGGGGAGAGGGAAATAAATAAAATAATACCTGCGACTTCATTAAACAAATGCCTGCAGAGCTATAATCCCTGTCCGCGTGGGCTGGAGGAGCCGGGTGTGGGGGGATAGAGGGACGACCCCCAGCCATCAACCCACCCCTAGGAAAAAAGCACCCAAGAGCTCAACCCAAGCCCCAGAGATCCAAGGGCCGTTTTCCAGAGGGGGGAGGAAGCGTAGTGCAAAGCGGACACACCGCAGTTGACCCCCCCAACCCCACCCGTGGTAGTGCATGTGTGTGTGTGCTCCCCGCGCAGCCCATTGAGCAGAGTGGAGCGGTGCGGGCAGCACTGCAGAGGGTGGGCACGGCCCTCGCCAGCCCGCCGGGGGCTGGGCCCGGGTGGGCGCGATGCTGTGCGTGCGTGGGGAGGGGGGGGGCCTCGCTTTCTCGCCGCGGTTCACATCGCTCCCGCTTCTTCCCTGTCTCGTATGCATGCCTATCCCGGGAATGGTGTAGTCAGCCCGTATCTGAATTATTTATACACCCGTGCCAGCTGGGTTTTTTTGTTTTTTCGTTTCTTTTTTTTAATATATTTTTTTTTTAAATTCCGCTTGTGTGCACTGTTGGGAAATGCGTTTTGCCTCCCTTTCTTCTCAATATATTAATGTCTTTGCTGGGGAGCGGTTTTTATCCCCTTCAGACCCCTCTAAAACAAAATTGATGCTTATTTTTCCCTTCAGGAAGGGGACGCTTTGAGGATAATCATGCTTCACAGAAGAAAGGCACCGACCTCCAGTTGCTTTAAACACAACCTCCTCCACTAGGGCTCCAGGAAAAGAAAAAACCCAGAAAAAGAATAAGAATAATCATAAAAAAGGCTAAAGGAATGCTTACTCTGGAACCTGCATTTGACGATCCTCACCACTTGTGCTGAATATCCGCTGAAGCGATTCTCTCCAGCTTTTGAATTTGCACCGCTTCAAGACGCAAGATTGCCACAAAGAATCCTCTATTCTTTTTTTTACAGCCAGATAGGATTTTCTTTTTAACTCATTCCCCAACATTTGCCCCCCCTGACCCTTATTCTTCTTATGTGGATATGCAAGCAAGAAGAGACTGGACATTCCCAACATGCTCTCTCCCTTGATCTGTCCGTCTAGAGGTTCTGCTTCTACAAACCAAGGTAGGGAAATTCCTCTTTCTCTGTTTTACTGGCAGCTCATTCTGGTACATGGGTTTGCCCAGGGAAGACCACTTACGGTAGAACAAAAGGTTTAGTGATGCTGCTCTTAGAAGCAGATACAGAAAAAAGAAAAAGGGAAGAAATATTCACCAGACATGTTGATTCCCTCTTGGCTCATCAAATAGGACATGAAGGGAAGGCGAGAGGGATGCTTTGACTTATGAACCGCATTATGAATAGGGGGAAAGTCCCTTGAGATTTCATTTTGAGGGTGGACAGGTGGGGTCAGGGAAAGACACGGAAGGAGGAACATGGCTTTGGGAAAGGGTGAAAACGAAGATAATTCCCATCCATCCATCCATCCATCCATCCATCCATCCATCCACCCACCCATCCGCAAACTGCCTTTTTCTTCTCACTGGTCCAGCGGCTCCTTGCCATGCTTTGATGTGAAAATAGAGCTCATTAGGAAAACCAGTACGTTAAAAGCTGCTTGTTGCCTAGCGGAGTGGTGCATTACTTAAAACCCACGCTGGCCTCTCGATCGTGAGCGGCCTAACACGGGGGCCGGGGACCGGGGACCCGGGGGCCGCCCCTAGCTCCGCGGCAGGAGCCTGCCCAGCGCAGGGGCGAGTGCGTCTGCTTGCGTGGAGGTGAAGGGCTATTTTAAGTCCAAGCACGTCAAGAGACTTAACCTGAACCTACGAGGTGCTGTATTCAGGCAACTCCACGGGTTTAAATTTATCTCTGTCCGTCCCCCTCCCCCCCCCCCCCCCCCCCCGTACCCCCCTCCAGTGCTGTCAGCGGGCATCGTGGTCTCTCTGACGCCCTCCCGCGCCTCACACCCCGCGTCCCCAGCGCGGGCAGCCCCTTCCCCAGCCCACTCGGGAGGGATGCAAAATGGCTATTGTGCAGCTTGGCTCAAGATACGTGAGAGATACCGGTGCATGCCGACCGTAATCGTGACATGTGAGTCTTCCGTAAGATGGTGGCAAGACAAAGGGAGCAGAGTGCCGCGGGCTATGGGAGCTCCAGGCACAAGGTGTTGAGCGCCTCGGGGTTATTTTAAGCCTAAACCCGTGCCCGCCGCGCAGCTGTGCCCGGCATGCGTGGGGCTGCTCAGCTTCACGCCGGGAGAGGGGCAGGGGAGCTGGGTGAACTGCTCCACCCCCCCACCGCGGGGCGGACCCCCACCACCCTTACCCTCACTGTCAGCCCCCCACCCGCCCTCTCGCCGACCCGCCTCCCACTTCCTCTCTTCCCTACAGCAGACCGGAGGCCTGACAGTGGGCGCGGGGAGGTAATACAAGGCTGGGGGCTCATCCCACAATCCCAGAGGAGGAGTATGATGGAGGGGGGCTGTCCCCCCAGCCCTGTCGTAGGGAGAGCAGGGGCGGTGGCGGGTCCCCGGCCCCTGAGGCACCCGGGGCATCCTGTGGCTGGGGAGCCTCTTCCACCCCTCCCTCCCTTGCCTTGATGCTTCCAGTGGCTCTTTCCCACATTTCCCAGGGGATTTTGTCATGCTTTTGTTAAAAACCGGGAGCAGTTCCCTGTCGAAGGGTTGAGAACTACCTTTTCTGCCATATTCTGGCTGTGCTTCTATAAATATCTAATGCTTCCCAGGGTTTATCTGCGCCTGGATCCTCCCTGGCAGAGCACTCCCTCCCTCCCTCCCTCCCGCTCCCTCCGCAAGTGGGAGTAGAAAGTTTATCTGTGTGGGGAGGAGGGCGTGTGTGGGAGCCTTTCTCCCGTTTCTGGGAGGAATTTCTCAGGCCCCGGATCCACCTTAAACCCCAGTAGCGACCAGATTGGGAGATTGTTGCCTCCTGCATCAGGTCTCATTTAGCGGTGAGAGCCCCTAAAAGCCCCATCCCCTGGGGGATGCCAGCAGGGTCTGGGTGGGATGCATGGCAAGGGAAGACGCTGGGTGAGCCTGGCTCAGCCCTTGCCCCTCTGCCCCCCTCCAGGGGCAGATTAGAGGGAAGGGGAAAAGTTGCTTTGCGTTCCTGGCAAGGGTAGCAGCCCCCGGCAGCCAGGCTGGACCGTGTGCTCCCCCAGGGTGGCCCGGTGCCTGCCATAGCCTCCAGCCCTGCCTGCCAGGCACGGAGCCCAGGCAATGCCGAATCCCCGCCACGGTCCTTCCCAGCTGTAACCTGGGCAAGGGCTGGGCAGAGGGTAGAGCAGGGTGGATAGGAACTGGGGAGGGGTCTTGCAGCTCTGATGATCAGCCGTGGTGGCAGGAAGCATGGGCCCACATCCTCATCCTGCCTTTACCTCCCTCTCGCTACCTTTACCTGAGACTTTTCCTCACCTTCCCTGCCAGCTCCGGCAGAGGTAAAAGGAGATGTCTTCTAATATTGCCCCCTAACCATTAGGCACAGTTACCTCAGGCCTTGTAAGCAGTGTAGGGGCGCAGCTGGTTCCCCCCTGAGCTGCCCCTTGGGCAGGGAAGGAGGGCTGGATATGCAACACTGCAGTGCTGCCCCACTGCCCAAGGCCTTGGGGAGCAGAGAAGGGGCATGGCACCCTGGGGTGTGGGGTGACCTGGTGTGCCCCAACTGCAGCTCTGAAGAGAGACAGTGTGTGTGTGGGTGCAGGGTGCTCTGTCAGAGGGGAGGTGTGGGTATGGGAGATTTTGAAGTGTTCACCCACGCAGTCCCAAAGCAGCAGCTCTTGTTGCCTCCGCATATCCTGGTTTTCTGTGGTCCTCACCACACCAGCTTGTCTCCCAGTCCTGGGTGTGGGTCTCAGAGGGTTGGGACAGGTTGGAGCAGGTCAAGGGTGGAATGGGGAAACAGCCTGGGGGTGGTGAGAGCTGCTTTACCTTCCTCTTGGCTCTGCCTTTGGTACGCAGGCGCAGATCTCAGCAGAGAAAAGGGAAGAAGCATGGTCAAAGCCGATACTCCCCTTTCCTGGGGACCCTGGGCTCTGATCCAGTGACACACACCTGCTGCACCAACTCAGCACAGCCTGCACAAGTCCTGTGCCTCTTGTGATCCCTTTGGCAGTGAGACAAAGCCAGGAAAAGGAAGGGGGCAAAGGAGCAGCCCCCAGCCATCCTGGTCTGGGCAGGGCATCTGTGTTGATGGCTGAGTTTTATGTTGTACCTGTGAACACAAAAGCACATAGAGATTGTGGAGAGATGGAAAATACAGTGCCTGGGCAAAATTTCCAACCTTCCATCCTCATCTAATGATTTGGGCTTTGACTTATTTTATCCTCATTCTGGATTATCATCTAGGCCTGTATAAACCCCTATCAACCTATGAACCAGCACCACATCCCCAAGTGCATGGCTACAGGGGGGAGAGGTGGCAGCAGTAATTCCTGTGTTTCATTTGCTGTTGGAGCTCAGCTGGGGCTGTTTCTTGTACTTGGTTTGGAAAAGGGCGTGTGGGCCTTGTCTAAGGTGCCAGAGCCATTCTGCGCTAGCGCACGGAGCTGCGCTTGGATTCCCACGCTGGACTCATGTTGCCTAGGCTGGCACTGGGAATCAGTTTCTCTGCAGTACCATGTGGGAGGTCTGGATTTGATTCCCAGTGCTGTTTTCTCATTCCCCCAAGCTGGCAGAGGATGGGAGTGCTGTACAGACAGTGCTGCTTGTCTGCAATGGGCTCCATTACCCACTCCCGTCTTTTGCTTCTTAGGATGCGCAAAAGCTGCCTGTGAGATAGTCCAGAGTGAGGACTGGTCTCTAGACATTTAATCTTCTCAGCCTTCAGGGAGGCCACAGCTGTACTCTACCTGTACCCTACTTATCAGCATGGCTCGGTGCGCAGTGGGGAGAGTTATCTTGCAGCTGGAGAATATGCAGAGGGTTTTTAAAACATCTTTTTTTTCTTTGTGTAAGCTGCAAATTATCACAAAGAAATGGATTAGTTAATTGGAGAGATGGACTAGATGATCTTTTAAAGAGAGATGTCTCTGTGTGTTGTGATTGCCTAATCTACAGTGGAATACTGGTAGCATCCGCTCTGCCTGACATTGGGGCTCTAGAACTGCCTGACTTTTTTGATTCTGTGATTAGCCTTCTTCAAGATGTATGTATACCTGATAGAAAAGCAGGGAGTGGTTGAGAGAAGCATGGCTGGTAAATTATCTGCTATTGCCTGATCTGTCCTCTACCACCCATCCACAAGAATTCTTTAAACCACAGTGAATCAACTAACTCGTTTTGTTGCTTCACCGCAGTCAGACGGACTAGCTACTGCTCTGGGTGCCTCCCTGCATAAGACGAAATGGCTGTTCGAAGATTGCAGCACTTACATATTTGGAAGGGTAACCAGAGGAAAATAAGATACTTAAAGCAAGCATGGCCCTCCTGCTACCACTGCCTTGTCCTTTCTCCTGAACCTTGTGTTTCTGCTTCAGCCAAGTGCGTCATAGTGGAAACTAAAAAGACTATTTCTCCAGCCACAAAGCAGGCTCCACCATCCCTCTGACTTATCCATCTTGCTTGTATGTTCATCTAAAGACAAGAGAAGGAGGCAGGCATGGACTGACACTTGCCTTGGCAAAATCAGTGCCATGGTCCTAACCACCTGGGAATTAGGAGGCTGACCCATATGGGTTAAATGTCAAAGCTACTTTTCATGTTGGGGAGAAAAAAATCATCCAAACAACTCCACCCTTTATAGTTCAAGAGCTCATGGCTTCCTTAAGCTGCAAACCACCAACTCCCAGATAGAATTTTGCATCAGTATGGAACTGGTGTGTGTAGAAGTCGACTCAGTGCACAGTGATCTGTGCAGCCCAGGCAGCGTACCTCCATGAGCCTGAGGTCAGCTGCACGGAAAAATGCCTCTCTATGTGCTCAGAAACAAATGCATGGCACTTAGGTAGGTTGCAAACTGTGTGGTGGTCAAGCAAACTCAACCCATGGCTAATTTGTACCTCTTGAGGCAAGGCTTCTTTTTATTTAGTGTTTTCTTAGAAGCAGGAGAGAACGCTGGCTATGAGCAGGAGGAGGGAGTGGCTTCTCTTTGTTCAATTTTTACACATATACCAAATATGCTTAATGCAATTGGAATAAAAATACTGCTTTTTCTGTGCTCAGGACCACTAAAAGTGGGAGAGGGAAAGGTTATGCGTTCCAAGACTGTCAGCTGATACTTACAGAATCATAGAATAGTAAGGGTTGGAAAGGACCTCAAGATCATCGAGTTCCAACCCCCCCGCCATGGGCAGGGACACCTCCCACTAATACAGAGGCTATTTGCAGACTGTGAAGTATGCTGGGTGGCTCCCTTTCCTTTCTAACGTAAGCAATCAAAGACCGTGTTTCAGAGCCTTCAATATAGATGGATTGATTAAGCATCTCGGGGAAAAAAGAGAAATTATGAATGAGAGTGTGGTTACTGGCTCAAAGCAAAAGGGATACTAAGCTGAGCCCTTTGCAACATTCACTCCCTATACCTCTAAACCCCACCCACAAGGAAGGTTCAAAACTGAAAAGCATCATTGAAAGCAGCTCAGGTAAAATGTTAGGTTGCCAGCTCTGAGTACCAAAGATGTTTCTGTACATATAGTGTCATTAATGCTGGTGGGTGTGTGTGTGTGGCTGTGCTGAAACACTCATAGGGAAGAAACACTTCACTATGGGGAGAAATGGGAATCTAGTCTTCATGATCTGTTTGGTTTCTTGTCTCTGCTGATTGCTATCCACCAAAAGAGGTGTGAGGCCACCAGTTTATCTGACCTGAATAATCCATGGGACATTATTCTGTCACTTCCTCCCAAACCTGGCATGTGAAGGGACTAAGAGCTCACCTTCAGTTAACTCTTCATGTGATGAACTTCTAAGTTATTTCTCCAGGCAGCAGTCAGCCTGCACTACTTTGTGTGTAGCTATATAGTTGTGAAATGGGAACAGTTCTTGCTTATTACACTCCACTCCTAGTCTGGATTTGAACCACTGATGAAGAGATGCATCATTCTGGCTATCAGCATCCTTTACTGGACCTGCTGTCCAGACCATGGGTGAGCTCTGTATGCAAACCTTGTTTGTTCAAAATGGTGAAATGGTATGTCTAGCATCTATTTACGGATGTGGTTAAGCTTAGATAACTGCATTCTGTTTGAGGACTGCACTTCTAAGAGATGGAAGGACCAGGGAGAGTGTGGGGGAGTGAACAAAGACAATGACCACAGATCAGAGAAAACAAGACCTGTGAAGAAAGATTGGGAGAGCCAGGCAAGTTCAGTCTAGAGAAAAGACAACTGTGTGTGGATACCTAACTGTCTGCAAATACCATAAAGATTGCTACAGAAAGAGGACAGGGGCCAATTATTCTCATTAGTCACCGAGGACAAATCAGGAAATAAATGAGTTTAAGATGAAGCAGAGAGAATACAGATTAAACATAAAATTAAATGTTTACTGCAATAATGTCTTAGTGACAGTAGAAGATGCTGATAAGCTTGGCAGAATGGTTGTGACTGAAGATATTTAAAGCTAGATGTAGGTGCTGAGCTATCAGGATTTTGTATCTAATAAGGTCTGTCTCCGGTGAACTGTAGATCATGATAGTTGCATGCTTAACCGAACAACTTTGGAAGAAAGGTAATGAGGTTGATCTGTTCTCCGTAGGGAGAGACTGACTGTCCCATTGGAGGAAACCGTCTTCACCTGAGTGAGTTTGGCCTGTGCTCCAAATCTCTTATGGTATCCGTAGGAGTCAACATGATGGTGTTGACTGGTGGCACAGCTTGAACATATTTGGAACTCCCCAAAGATGTCTCTTTTCTGAAACCTCTGGTGTGTTGTGGTGGTGTGTCCTGTCCTGGGCGATGGCTACAGCTTCAGTGTAGAAATCTGTGCAGAAAAGACATAAACCTGTCCCATATGAGCAATGCTTTAGCATTTGCGGGCACAGTTCTTGAATTCCGGGATAATTTGGGCTGTTTCAGTTTGCAACCATTTCCCTTTCAGTAAGAAGCTTCACTGGTCTGTTGCCATCACTTTCGAGGTTTTACACTATCACAGCATCTGAATATCTAGTGTTCCAAAACCTGATACTGCAAGGGGAGGTGATGTATATCATAACATACTAAACGTGAAAATACACACCTTGCTATTTCGTGATGTCATTCTTTTTTCTTGCAAGATGAGTTACAGTTTAAAGGTGCCTTCTGTTTACTCACCTTTGCTGCTTCCTGAAGATAAAATGGGATCTAGGAAGCCATGAGCATTGAGGTTTCTGAGAATCATCACTTCACTAGCCAGCGTTCTCAGTCTCACACCTCTGCTCTGAGTTGGAGGAGCTTCCTATGTACAGTTGGGGTTTGGATGGGTGGCTCTTTCAATGGGTTGGGGGAGTGGTCTCTCTAATTTTAGTCAGTAGAGATTCTCCTGCCTTTAGGTGAGAGGGCTGAAAGTGCCATTTTGAGGTGGCAAGTTTGGCCAGCTTTGTGAATGTGCTGTGTGGCCTAAACCCTATGCAAGTTTATATCTCCCTGTGCAGCAGCAGAAGCAGGGACTGTGGTGCAACCTTGCTAGGGGATTACACTTATTTTTTAGCAGAGCAACAAGCAAGTAATCCTGACCTCTGGTGCTTTCTGTAAGAATCAGGAGTTTTCTATACAGGTGTCCAGGACAAACACAAATGCAAATGGAGGAAATGACATGATAAGCTCTCCTTTTTGTTATACTTGAATTTAACGTTTTTATTTCACCTCTTCTCCTAATCTCTTAGTTAGGGTTGTGGTGCACTGTTGAAGAGCTAATATGCACAATTCTTTCACACGGGTGTAGTTTCCTGCTTGTATGACCTCTGAAGAATTTGGAGGATTTTGCAAAAGGAGACAAATGTAAAATTTATGAAGTTCATTACTTCAAAACAGACTAGAAGGTGAGATGGTTACTAAGAACCCGCTGAGACAGATAAGATTTGGTGTCATGAACTGCTGATAATTTACCAGCACAAATGCCATGTCCTACATCACAGCTGATTGCCTAATGAACAGAAAATTGTTTTCAGGTGATAGGTGTAATAGGCTAATGATACCTGAAGACAGCAATGGCCCTGCATTGCTTCTGGCTATAGGACACAGGTGGAAGGTAGTCTGCCGTAACAAGGGATTGTGGTTTTTCTTTGCGCATGGGACTTCTGCTACTCCAGCATCCCAGCTGGAAATATGGTCCTGGAGAGAGCCAGTGGATGTTTGGAACGTGAAAGGAGAAGGCCCTAAATGAATGTCACCTGGAAGTGAATTACAGAAGATCCGCCAGGAGCTTAAAGCTGGCTCTGATTTCAAGGTAATCCTAAATCTTCATAGCATCTGAGGGCAGGTGGTTTTGAAGCCTGTGCAGTGAGAAGAATGGTTGTACCACTCTATGGAAAAGTGTTGGGATGCTGCCAGCCACCCCAGAAGGAGGATGGAGGAAAGGGTGCTGCTGTGAATCTCTTTGTGCCAGGTAAAGCAGGATGGTAATGCATTGCACATGACTGGATTTCTGGGGAATTTCTGTCACAGGACTCTGCTGAGAAATATGTTTGAAGTACATTGTGGCAGAGGAAATGCACAAAAATGCATGAGCTTGCGGCTACTCTCACACAGGCATATGCTTGTGTGGAAGGCATGTGGGAGAGATCTACATGCCCCTGCACCCCTCTGTCTCCTCCTCTATAATTCTCTGTTATTGCTGGCTGCTGTAGTTAGTGGCTTAAGCATCTCAGGGGAAATTCCCTCGTGTTAGATGTGTTCCAGTAGAGGCAAGCTGAAACATCAGAGGCTGGCAATGCCCAAGGGAGAGTCTAATGAAAGCGACAGAATGACATAATCTGTTCTCACAGTCTCTCCTCTTCAGCTTTCTACATTCCTGGTGCAACTTGAAATTACCCTTTATTACTGAAAAGGTGTATATTACATATAATTGAAATTGCAAAGATAGCCTCCTGAAACATGGAAAGTCAAAGGATAAAAGCAGGTTGGATGTGTTCTGAGGTACCGTGTATTTGAGCATTCTGGGAGCCAGGTTTTAGCATTCCATCTGGAAGTAGCAAAGTGGTAAATGCCACAAAAGCATAAATGGAACCTCAGAAAAGACATTGGAATAATTTTATTAACATGATGGGGAGCCTGTATTCTAAACAGGAGGGGATTAAAAACTAAGTAGCTTAGAAGAATAGGATAGCTGTGGGATGGCTGCCTTGAAAGATACAGCGACTCTTGCAGAAAGCTTTCTTTGAATTCCTGGTTTGAAAGTTTGCAAGCTTTCAAACCAGGGATTCAGAAACAGCTGTGAGGATCATGCTTTATCCACTTTTAATTTGCACCATTTCAATGGGGAGCGAAGGGGCTAAAAGTCTCTTTGAACTTCAGGGTTCAGAGAACTTTGCAGGAGATGAGTGCCCGTGCTGTGGTGCTCCCTGAAGCAGAGGCTGGATGCCCACAGTGGGTATCTTACATCAGTGACCCTTTTCTCTACAAGGTTGTGGTTTTTTGTTTGTTGGTTTTTTTCTTGAGCTATATGCATATTATTTTTTTTTTTTTTTTTTTTTACTGGAGGAAATAATAGCTTTCAGAAACCAGGAGATGCAAGATCAGAGATGAATGTTGGTTAATGACATACCTCGCCTTAGTACTCTTATACTTTTTCTCATTAGGACTTTGAGGTGAAATCACATTCCTTATTCTCAGCTTGTCTGTGAGATCCCTGACTTACGATGTTAGAGATGGTGATGAAATTTTTTGACAAAAGAGATTTGTTAAGGAGGGAATGTGGCAAGAAATGGGTTTACTGCCTTTCACAGAAAAATATTAATTTCACAGATTTTGCTAGCTCTGCACTAATTAGAGCATTTGATGTGTTCTCATGAAAAAGAGAAAAGCCCAGAATAGCTAGCAGCTTGGTAAGCAGGGAAGTAACTGCGTTTTGACGTATTCCTATTCTGCATACTTTGGAGTGAGGGCTTGTCCCCGAGGCTGTCCTAGCCAGCATGAGAGCCCAGACTACCAGGTCCTCTGCAGTAATGCTTTTTTGGTTGGAGCTTTTCCAGTTGGAGCTGTTCTACTTTATATAAATGCCTATTCATTGTGCTGGAGAGTGAGTGCTCTAACAACTGGGCTATGGAGGTAGCTTGTTTCTTTAGCCCAATATAAAGTAATTACTTACATAAAGGGAAATGGCTTCAGCATGAAAGAAATAGAGAAGTAGGCTCCATAGCCCAGAGGCTGTAGACTCCTCTGAGATATGTGAGACATGGGAGCTAATTCTACCTCCCAATTAGGCAGTGCAGGTTTGATCTTGTTCTGCTTTAGATGCATTTGTATTTCTAGTGACAACAAAATGTTTCATTTAGCATCCAGATCCAGTGCTGACTCCAGGTGGGAGAAAAAGTGACAGGAGGAGGTGAATTCCCAGGGAACAAAGATCTGATCCTTGAGCAAATGCTCTTTAAGAAAGAATGAGGGATGAGAACTACAGAGGCGCTGTGACAGGAAACCAGAGTTATTGCTTCAATTAAAATTTTTGTATTTTCCTCTAATGTGCAGGTAGTTAAAAGTTGTCTCAAGATCTTTAAAAACACTGGGGGTTTTCATTCCTGCAGATTGCGTCCCTTGGTATATCCCCTCTCGTTCATTACGTGTTTGCTTTCATAAGCTTGGTGAGATGTTTGACTTCTACATGGAAAGGGAAGTTTTTCCAGAACCTAACATTAGCTTTGGGAGACTTGTTTCCAGAGGATCTCTGGGTAGTCAGTGGAGAAAGAGGCGGTCCTTTGAAGGGCAATGTAGAGCTGATGCCCAATGGATGTACTCCTAGAGCCTTCTGGAGAAGCAAACCCCCATTGAGTACAAAGGCAGCCTATATATGTGAGCTTCCTAAAGGTTTCTACATCTCTCCTTTCTGTGTGTATGCATGTTAAGATGAGCAGGGCTTGGGGCTGGAAGACAGGAAATTGTGTTAAATTCATCTTGCTTTTACCACCCAGTCTGGAAAATGGTCACAATCCAGGAGGAATCGAAAGTCTCCTAATCCCTGGTCCTCTGTTTTGTATTTTTCCACTGTAACAAAACTAGCTACCTGATAGTCACATCTTTTTGAATGTGAAGGCTTGGAGACCCCTCAGTCTGATATAAATGGCTCTCAAATGGGATTTGAATTTTCAAGAAACGACAATGTCCATATAGCTCAGCCCAGCTATGATCTCTGGACTTATCAGTCCTTAATTTCAGTCCAGAAAGTGGCAGTTGACACATGAGGTCCTTTGACATGACCAGGTATTATAGGACTTGTCTGTGGTGCCCCACAGAGAGCTCTCAGGATGCTGCAAGAAGACCAAGGAGAGATGGCTGGGGCTTGCTTCTTCTGTAACCACTGTGTCCCAGGAGGGAGCTGGTGTAAGAATGACATTTAATTATATATCTTCACATGTTTTTGCCTGCATGCATTTAGAAGCATTGCCCATCTCCACGAGGGCAGATTTTTCACAAGGAAATACTGTTTGCATGATGAAGCATAAAAATCAAATAAAACAGAAAATTAGAGACAAGTTTTGCCCTGGCAGTCTGGGTCCTTTTAAGTACACAGGCTAATACAGAAATCGGTGTACCTTCTCTGATGTGACAGTCTTCTGTGATACTGCAGTTCGTCAACTGTGGCAGGGCTAATTGCAATGCGTAGCTACACAGGGGTTCAGGTGTAGCCCAGAGGCCCGATCTGCTCTCCCTTTGAAGTCGGGCAGAATGTTGGCATTTGTGTGGTGAGGCTTGGATTTTGGGTGGCTGCCCTGTGGTTCAAGGCACAAGGGCTTGCAATACTTATATTTTTTTAAATCCATTTCATTTCAAAGTATTACTGTTTATAAACTTGCTCACTTTTGTCATCTCAGGAACAACTTAAAGAGCTCTTGAGATACTGTCTAGGTTGCTATTTTAATGCCTGCAATGAATGGTGCATAAATCTGTGCTGCATACAATAGGTGGGTTGTTTTATTTCTTCATATTTGGTCATTTCCTTGTTTTTCAGACATTAAATGAGGTGATTTTAAGGGTGCCAACACATTAATCAGCATTTGCTACGTATAAGTTTTCGGGTGTTTTCTTGATCGCATAATGTATTGCTTTTCCTGCAGTATAAAACAGCAATAAGTATAGAATCTGACATTCAGTTTTGGGATCAGATTAAGTTGTGCTGAGTTTCCTCCCCCAGATCCTCGTGGACCATGCCTAGAGGAGAAAAATCAATGACTCTCTGTTAAAAATTGCTTAAAATGACTGTATTTGGCATAGCTGAAATTTCCATTTGAACAGAATTTGAAACTTTTAAAGCAACTTAATGGTGTTTGCTCATAATCTGAATGTCTGAATGACTTTGAAAGAATAATATAAAATGATGGTTTAAAAGTTGCAGGGCAAAACTTCACAGAAGATCCTAGAACCTGATTTTACTGTCAGAGATCCAGAGGGAGAGAAAAAAGAAAGAGTTAAAGACCTAAATTCCTTTTCAACCTCCTAATTGATTTTATTATAGGATGTGTAAATATTTAGTGAACTTAAAGGAGATGGCAGAAAGACAGTGTGTGCTACAAAATGCTTCTGGATATGAATGGATCTACATGCTCTTTTGGTGAAGCCTGGAGACTTAGACAAGTTTGTATGCAAAAGACTCAACTTGAACCTTGGCATTACTGAAATGCCACATTTATTACACCAGCTAAAAAAATACAGAACTTAGATAAAAGCATCTGGAGATAGTCTGTTCAATGAAATATCAGCTTAGCAATGTAAAGAGAAGGCAAATTTCACTTGGAAGCAGCAGGTTAAGCTGTACCTCTTAATACAACTGGAAGTGAAACATTATACATACATACCGGTAAACAGAAGAACATACTGGGGAACAGCTGTACAACCTTGAGCAGTACTTGCAGTTCAACAAATGGATGGAGTTCTCTGGTGCAAAACTATAGGGTTTGGAGAAGATGTAACTGAGAATTGTCTCACTGTTTGCTAGAGTGAAGATTGTAAGAGCCCCACTAAGGTTTTTCTTGGCCATAGTCAGCTACCAGTTGGCTGAAGCAAAGCTGACCTTCTTCATCCCAGCTGAGCTGGTCTAGTATATGCTGATCAGCATTTGGCAGAAAGTAGCCATCCTTGGTCTGTGCCAGGATATATAGTCAGGTGGTTTGGCTGGAGCTCCTCTCCTCTAGATATGTATGCATTGATCTGGTCTTTCTTTTCAGGCTAAATGCATCCCAAGATCTTGTAGACTAGTCTGAAAGGAGGATCCATGGACTTCAAGTAAATCCAAAGTGTAGAGGTGGAAGAGGTGTATGCACGTATCTATACCATTTCACATTTTCTGAACATCCAAAAGATACATACTCTGCAGATTTGTACTTATATTCAATTCACTTTGTTTTGCTTTTGCTCAAACTGATCCTGTTGCTTGTAGTGAGGAACTTGGTGGCAGTAATACTGTTCGGACAACTCACACACCTTGTGGCTTTACAAGTGACTTGAGTTGTGCTAAGCTTCTTTCCTCGCTACTTTCTGTTGGTACACACACTGTAAAGTTAAGCAGAAGACCTCTTGCTTCTTTGGAGAAATGGGCTGACATGGGTCATGAGAAAAGGTGGTGGCATGAGGGCAGATTTATATACCTTGTTGGACTTGCAGTGGCAGTAAATTGCATTTCAGTCCTGGGAAAGCCTGGACCATGAGGGACTGAGAGAGCTAACTCCTAAGTTTATCTGCAGTAGCAGTACATACACATGGGAGAGGGTGGGAGTGAGTAGCTGATGCTTTATTTTCCACTCTTTTTTAGGGAGAGGTAAACTGATGCTACATCCTGCTCAGTGCAGGTAGATGTACCCTGCTTCATCTGGGGCCCAGAGGAGGGGGGGAGCAGGCACAACCAGACGCAGAGTGGCAAGGACCCCTTACTCGCTTCGCTTAGACACTGCTGAGCCACAGCTGCTTTCTGGCTATCGGGAGCAGTCCTGGGCCAGTCAGTATCTACCCCCATCCCTGAGCTAAACAACCATGGAGGTGATGCATCAGTACTGCCCAGGGCTAGCTCCCCATCCAACCCTCATCCTGAGGCACCCCACCCTCCCCTTGCTCCTCCATTCTCTTTCTCCCTCCTCCAGGCTGGACAAGCCTGACTGGATTTCATGCTGTTACCCCCAACTTGGGGCTTGGGCAGCCCTGCAGGTGATAGATGGGGCTGGGGGAGCAAAGCCACCCTGCCTCAGAGCCTTTAAACTAGTCTGGGAGCTGTTGGAGGCTCTGGTGTCTGGGGAATGGTGGTGGTGAGTCATAAGAAGAATTCCGGAGGAGACTTCAGGGGGCAAGATTTTGAGGAGGGAGAAAGGTTTTTCTTTCTGCATCCTAAAAACATCTTTGCTCCGAGATCCTACTTCTGTGACTGCACAGTGCTTCAGCAGTGTTTGGGGTGCTTTGCACCAATGTGATGTCTCTCAGGAAGGCTTTGAAGAAGTCTTCTCCCCCCGTGCCCTGCTTTCTGGTGAAGGAGGACAGAAGCCTTTGACAACATGGTTTGGAGTGAGCTGATGTTCAGGCTATTAGGAAGGTGCTTATGTCCACTATGAGGGTGCATATGGAGAAAGTCAGTGTACAGAAACGTACCTTAGCAGTGGTACCTTCGAGTAATGCTTAATTGGCACCCGGCTGCTGCTCCCAGTTGTTCATGCAGGGCCTTGCACAGGTCTCCAGGGGCCACTGTTTTTTGTGCGAGCATCAGGGACTGATGCAGCAGCACAGCACTGGTACGCCAACAAAGCTGAACCTGCAGTGTTTGAAAAGCCTTTGGCAGTTTTCAGTGAGGGACTGATGGTGGGGACAGGTGTGTGAAAAATCCATATTGTCTTGTGATGTGCCTTGACTTTGACAAACCCCCGTGCCTTTTACTTTGTGAGAGTATTTCCATTGGAAATCAAAGAGATTTGAGATATATAGCTGGCTAAGCAGTCATACCTCAGAATAGGATTTGGGGATTAGCAGAGGGGATAGTAAATTGAATAGTAGGAGTTAAAATCAGCCTACACTTGGAAAGAAAGCAGAGATGAGAGGTGCACCCCTAGAAAGCAGTAATGCTGGAGATGACGCTGGGGTTACACCAGCTAGCAAATGAGATCTGGGCTCACAATACAGTGCAGCAGCAAAGAGGCTGATGTGATTTCTGGATTGCATAAGCAGAACTATTGCATCTTGGAGCTGGGAAACGTTTTCTATGTGTTTCTAGTCATGTTTTCTTCATGTGCCTCATCTGAGTATACCTGAGCTATTGAGTTCATTTCTGAAGAACTCAGTGCCCCAAAGATGGCAGCAAATTAGAACAAATTCAGTGGAGCAACAAAAATGATTAAGATGCTGGAGGGATTGATCTAAGAGGGAAGATTAAAGTAACTAATTACATTTAGCTTGGCCAAATGACAATTAAAAGAGAGATGTGATGACTGCCTTAAAATGTGTGCTTAAGAATGTAAACACTGAGGAGAGAGAAAGACTGAAGAACTGTTTAGCGCTGTTGGAGTGGCTGTTGGTTAGGTGCCTGATCTGCCCTGCTAGGGGAGTTGTGTCGGAGCCTAACCAGAGCTGAAGAAGTAACTGTAACCAAACAATAGTAGCAAATGGAACAAAAGGAAGCGCTGAATAGGCAGCGCAGTTGCCACAGAAATGTGGCCGAGGCTGAAGTACCATTCCCAGGGAAGTGATGGTATTCTGTGAATGAGAGTAGCCCTGGGAGCTTTGCTACAAGGTGTGCCCAAAATTCTCTAGAGAGGACAGAAAGGATGCAGTGTTCCCACAGGAGTCTTCCCTCTATAATTTACAGGACCTGTAGATCATTTCCTCCCATCCTTTTGGCTGTGTTTGTGTAGTGTTGCATCGGTGTCAGGGTGTAGCATTTTTAGAAGGTAGTTTGCAGGCTAGAGGGAGAGCAAGCTGGAGGCTAGGGGTAAATGGCAGTAGACAATAAGTCCTGTAAGAATGGCTAAGAGAGCCAGGCATGATCAGTCTAGAGGAAAGCTGACTTGTGGGTGTAAACCTAACTGTCCGCATGTTCGTAAAGGACTGTTATAAAGAGAGAACAGGGGCAAATTATTTCCTTCAGTTATGAAGGGGAGATCTGGAAGGAACGGGACCCTTAGCTGAAGCTTGGAAAAGCAGACTCCGTATGAAGAAGTCTAAGTCAGGCAACAGGGTGACTAGGAGGGGCTGGGGGAGTTGCCATGAGTATAGATACCCAGGGATGACATTAGACAATCACCTATCAGTGTGCAACATAGGCATCAGGAAATCAATCTTGTTTCAGTGGGATTTCATATGATTTCATAGTCTTTAAAAGGCTTTTGAGCTACACAAGCAAGTAATGTGGTGCTTTTTCTTTGCAGGTTATTTGTTCAGGGCATGTTTGTTAATGTTTCTGTTTAATTATATTTTCTTCTTTGATTATGGATCTGTCTGAATGCTGCCTTTTGCAATGGAAGGACTACAGGTGAAATGCACACTTATAAAAAATGCAATGAGGAGCTAGTTTCAAGAGTGTGTGGATTAGATTCCCCCCCCCCCTTTGGTGTGAATCTTTTTTGAGGTATGAAATAGCTTAATTGGCTTTAAAAAAAAGAGTCTCAGTGCAGTATTGTATTTCCTCATTTTGACAGGCACAGGAAAATATGAAGAAAGAGCTCTTATCACAGGATTTCTCATCCAGTTGTTTCTGAAGTTGTACTTAAGAAATTCTTTTTCGTATAAGTCCATTTTCAATGTGAGGAGGATATTCCATACCTGGAAATGTTAATTTCCTGATCTGCTTTTAAGATTGAGTGCATTTCCAAGTGAAATGAAGAGGTGAGGATAAGAAACAGAGCCATGAGCTGGTGCAGTATCTCAGCTGGTGGCTTCAGTCTCTCTGGTGAATGTTCACACTGATGTGAAGAGCACCCTAAATTTATTATTTTGTAGTAACTTTTTGGAGGGCCATTTGTAAAATAAATGCTTTAGCTTAGTTCCTTGTATGACAGTGACTGTGTCCTGACACAGCTAGTTCCTGGGCAATTTCAAGAGGGAGTTTAGAGTGACAGGAGCCCTGGATCAAAGAAACAGATTCTTGCTTGTAAACTTGGATGAGCACCGTTTAAGGAAAAGGCTGAAGCACTGCATGCAAGTGGGGTTGTGCTGACCTGGGCTGCAGGGAAAACTCCTGTGGTAGAGCTAGGAGGTTGGTCAGTGGGGCCCCTTATCTAACTTTTCCATGCATTGACTCTTACTCAGTTAAGCAACAGCTGTGGTCATTAAAGTAATTTCCGTCCCTGCCCCAGCAGTGCCCTGCAGGATTTCAGTGGCCTTCACTGTTGGTTGGGGATAGCATGTCAGGCTGTTGACTGCAGTGGGTGAAATGCAGGCACGTGTCTCCTTGCCAGCTATAGGCAGTAGCTTCTCACAACTATGGCAAGCTGGGGTTGGATGAGTCTTAAACAGAAGCAGGGTTTGTCAGAGCCCAGGAGCAAGTCACTCAGTGTATCAGTCTGTCTGTGAGCTGGGACGACGGGACATGCACACCATACAACTGTATTCAAAAGTCACTCTTTCTTTTGTGTTTGTGAAGAGCCCTGAGTCTTTTCAGCTGATCATGCCACAGAAAAATGCTCTTTACTTGGTCTTGACTTTCAGAGTTCTACCCTTGGCATTCTTCAGTGGTTTGGCACTAACTGAAAGAAATAAAGCAAAAGCATTGTACAGAGCACTTCACAAGGCGTATTCTGATGAAGTCAGATCCTTGAACAGCTGCGACAGAGACAGGGAGGCAGCCAGAAATACAGAAAGGGGAAGGAATATGATGGGAGGTTTATGCTGGTGAATATGAGTCTATGATAAGTCCTGTAAGTTCTATGCTTAGAGAAGATCTCAGTTCTGTGTTAGCTGCAAAACCCTCATTCCAGACTTCCAAGGCTCTGTAGGCAGTGTTAGATTTGCAGATGTCCTGCATGATACAGGGTTTTGGATACAGTAAAATACCATGCCCTCTGCAAAACCAGTATGGGACACGTTGCTTTTCCCTACATTTCTGTCAAGACTTTCCACTCTAGATATCTGTCTGTCTCTCTATTTATGTTTGGAAGGCAGCTTCTGGGCTTATGTACTTTATGGCTTGCCAGTGCAGTGAATCAACTGCATGTCCTGGACCCATACAGTCCTTAGAAAGAGCTGCACTCCTGTTACTGGTGCATTGGATGATGATGAGGAACTTGGTTTGGAGCTCTCTGCTGCAGAGCAAAATATTTCTACCTTTAAATTAGCTCTGGAAAATTTAAAATGTTACATTCTGTTACATTCTATGACTATACATAAATATATAAATAACCTCCCCAACCACTTTCATTCTAGGAATTACTTGGTTTAGACAATACAAAATTATTAAGAAGGAAGTGGTGGTTGTGAATGCTTCATCCCTGGCGGCGTTCAAGGTGGGGTTGGACATAGCCTTGGATGACATGGTTTAGTGGGAGG
This sequence comes from Amazona ochrocephala, assembly GCA_039720435.1. Classification (NCBI taxonomy): domain Eukaryota; kingdom Metazoa; phylum Chordata; class Aves; order Psittaciformes; family Psittacidae; genus Amazona; species Amazona ochrocephala. The sequence goes on from CM077880.1 coordinate 83,362,675, forward strand.
TGTCCCTGCCCATGGCAGGGGGGTTGGAACTTGATGATCTTGAGGTCCTTTCCAACCCAAACTATTCTATGATTCTATGAAGTCTCCCTCTCTGGAGACTTTCAAAACCTGCATGGTCTGTTCCTGTGTAACCTGCTCTAGGTGGCCCTACCTCGTCATGGGAGCTGGACTGGATGATTTCCAGAGGTCCCTTCCAACCCTAATGATTCTGTCATTCTTCACAAAGGTCCAAGAAGCGGCTGTTTGGAAGCATAGACTCAGGTCTGATGCCTCTGATTAGAGACACCAGAACTGACATGAATAGTGGCTGCTCTGAAAGTTGTGTAGGTAGAGTCAGTAAAGTGAGAGCCTGCACTGGATGTGCAAATGTATGTGTGTATATGCCCCTACTAGCAGCTAGCTGGCCAGTCTTCCCCCTCACTATACTGCAGTACTGGCTAATGAGTTTTCCTATCCCAAAGGTATACCTGCATGCATCCTGCTAGTCCTGCCATGCTCTCATGTGCTGGCGTTAGGAGACACATATATAGGGTGTTCTGACCTGCTTCATGCTTGGCAGACGGTAGAAGCTGATTCCTGGAGGCAGCCTTTGGTCAACCGGCAGATTGGTTGCAGGGAAGTGTGGGGCCATTAGAACTGCAGCTTCAATGTACCACAGTTCTGGGCGCTTGAGAGGCATGAACCTCATTGTGTGAGATCTTTGCAGCAGTGTGCTGTGATTTCTGAACGAGACACTCAGCATATCCACCTTCTACCTGACTCTAGCTTGCCATGGAAGCCAAGATACATAAGCTGTGTCTTTCCTGTTCCCTGTTTCCACTGTTGTTAATGTCTACTGATGACTTTTTTTCCTGAACAATGCTACAGGTTGGAAATGCTGGTGGCACCCAAGGTGAATCACTACATGTTGATGTATCTACCTGTTGCTCCGTAGAAGCCTGAGACCCAGACACTGAGGTTTTAACGGCTCCCTGCCAATCAGATTAAATATTTAGCAGCAAAAGGTTCTGGGCATCACATTCCTGACAGTATATTTCATGCATCATTTGCTGTAAACGTTGAGAGATTTTTAGCTTGCAAAGTAACTCCCTCTCCACTCTCTCCCATTATTATCTCCTCTTTTCACTGCCCTGCTCACTTTTCATTCTCATCCTCTCTTCATCTGCCCTGCTGCTTCCTTCCCCTTTTCCCCTTTTTCTCTGATTGTTCATGTGTGTGTAGTTGTGTACATTGCACCTGGAATGGATGTCAGCCTTACACATGACAGGAGGAGGGTGCAGGCTGTTGATCTTCTTGGCAAATGGGCACCCCTTGACTCAGGGAAGCACCCTGAGGACAAGGAAAAGAAAAGCACCTCTGTCATCCCTCTCTCCATGATCCAGCTCATCTGTCTGTAAGCACTATCTGCTTTGCTCTTGGCACATGTGCTGGCAGCCTCTCTTTTCAGCCCCTTTCTTGCTGAAACTTCTGTACAAAAAGGTTGTATGGTCCCATCCATCCCTGTGGTATTTCCTTGTCTCACTAATTGTAGGTTTGCAACAGACTTATGTGTCAGCTGTGCCCACACAGATGGCTGACACCCCTGTTGCTGGGATTGGGCCCCTCAAAACCAATAATCCAATGAAGGCTTGAAAGAAGAAGAAGGAAAAGAAGGGTATCTCTAGGTGATGTTTCAGTATGGGATGGTATTTTCTATATTGGCAGAGGATTGTCTCCTGGGACACAGCAAGCAGTGCAGAGGGCACAACGACCTTCCTCCAGTTCTTTCAGTGTGTTGGTTTCACTTGTACAGTTGTCTGGTGGTCATCTGAGTTTTCAGCCAAGATGTCTAAGGAAGTTGGCCTTCAGAGGAGCTGTATGAAACAGGGATGAGTACTGGCCAGTAGTGGTGGGTCTGGGCTGATACTTGGTTGGGGAAGGTGAAGTCTTCTGGGCTAGTGAGCTCCGTAGGCAGGCTGGTGCACTGCATGTTTTGAGCTGCAGAGCCTTCTCTAGAACTTGCTCTTCTTGTACACATTGCTTACAGTGTTTTGATGCTGTTCATTAAAAGCTGTGGTCGGATGTTTTGGCTCTTCATTACCTTATTCCTTTGACTGTTTGGTATGTGGATTTTTTTCCTCTGCTCTTGCTCCAAACATGCTGTGTGCCTGAACATGTCATTGCAGCCCCAGAGGAAGCCTGTGGTTCTCACTGCCTCCATGTTTGCCCTGTGTGATTGCTGCTCCACATTGCTGCCATCTCACATCTGGTACTCAGCCCCAACTCCAGTGTCCTGTGCTACCAGTCCAGGAGATGATGATAATTGGTGCCAGGACCAGGTTTTTCAAGCAGTTTCTCTCCCTGCTGTGACAAGTTTGAAGCCATCTGGTGAAACATCAACCTCTTCATTTCACATTTCTGTTGGCATGGACATATCCTCTGTTCATGCTACTGCAGCTGTTGCACCAATGTCAACTTGAGATTGTGAGAGAGATGGGACTGTCTCCTCATGGCCACTGCCAAAGTGATGGTTGGTAAGGTGCATTGTTTTGAAAGCTGGGATGTGAATGCTTGTGTATGAGATTATTTTTGCTTATGAGATGATTGGGTGTGTTTTAAGTGGAGGAAAGAGGAGAGTGGGCCCATCATGTCACAGTGACTAGAGAAGATGGCTCTTTTTTCAGTGCCTACTGCGGCAGAGCAAGAAGCCTTTTTGGCTGTGAGCCTGCTGGGTCGGGGTCTGGTTATCCAGATGGTTTGAAGCAGGTACTAGGACATTTGGGGAGATACTTCAGAGGTCAGGAGTGAAAGACAAATGTAAATTCTGTAAAGCATAATAACATGTATCATAACATATATATCATAAAACATAATGGCTTAGCCCATAACAGTGATGGGCAAACCAGCCTTCTTCGTTTCCTATTTCTCTCTCTCCACCCAGCTCCATTGCTCTGGGCCCCTTCAGTCCGTTCCTCTGCATCTGGTAGCTTATTTCCCTACAGGTGTCATCTTGGCAGTAGCTCAAGCCTAAGCACTTCTGGGAAATCTGTGCACTGCCTGAGCACTTTTTCTTTCTCTAATATGTCAGGACACCTGATTTTTTTTTTTTTTTTTTTTTTTTTTTAATATGTACTTTTAGGCAATTGCTTTCTATAAATAAATAAAAATTCTAGCAGAGGCAGAAGCTGTAAAGCAAATGGATCTGGAGAGGACAGTCTCTTAGCTGCATGCCAGGCCAGCATGGGTAAATGAATCAGCTGGAGGGGCTGCACTGCTTGCCCACTGACTCACTTCAGCTGCAGGGCCAGAAGCTCAGCTGTGGTCTGATATGTTCTCTGACATCTTTAATTAGGAAAGAGGAGTGATAAATGGGTATTGCTTTTAGTCTTGCTGAAGTATCCCTGGCCTCTGGATGGGATGGTGACAGGGCTGTGCTAGGAATATGGTCAGGGAGGTGGTTTAGGGTCCCTGAAGCTTTGCAGGCTCAGAATATAAAGTACAAACAAGAGGAGGGGTATCCCAGAGCAGGCAATGTAGTTAGGTGATCATGCACAGGTCTTGTTTGTTCCAGCTTTTCCCTCTCTCCTGAGATAGGTATAAGAAAGCGTGGCAAGAGGCCAGTTGCTGGATGTGTGCTGTGTTAATAGATCATGAGCCCCCTCCCGTGGCATCCCATGTGTTGCAAAGGTGCTAACACCTGTGCAAAGGGAGTTTAAAATGCTGCCACATCAGATCAGATGGGCTTTACATGCCTCTGGCAAAGAGGTAGTGGAAACACATAGTGCAAAGGCCTCCAGGAATTTTACTATACTTGAACATCTTCATTTTTGCTGCGTACAAACATGCCTCCTGGCTTGGAAATTAGGTCTTGCCACAGTGTCGTCTTGACAGGACACCAAAGCAGGGGGCCGTGTCAGAGAGGCTTCGCAGGAAGCCAAAATAACATTGGAAGGCTGATATTTTTTTTTCTTTAACTGAAAACAGGGACCAGTGGGCTGTAGCTCAGTCCTGTGGGCTAAGACCTGGCCTGGAGAAGTGAGAAAGCTGCTATGAGAAGGGGAAACAAGAAAACCTAAAAGTGAGCATAGTCCCAGGAGGTTCCAGGGATGTGAGTATTGTGCTTGAGGTGAAATTTGGAGGGGCAGTTCATACAGGCAACCAGATTTGCTTTTTTTACTTCATTTTAGGGGTCAGGAGATATTAGCAGCATGTAATCTTTGGCTGTTCAGGATGTGAATATTGGTTCTGTTATATAAAACTAGGGAGATACCTAGCAAAAGACTTCAGCCTGTTGCTCACTGAATGCTTTAATGTGATGGCTATCTGGTGCTATAACCTCAGGATTGTACAAAAGCCCCTCACAAGGCAGAACAGGTGCCTCAGATGCTACTCTAGCATTTCGAGATGTTCAATGTGAAAACAGCCCTGGCTCTATATCGACCAAACCTCCACCTCTTGGCTGGGTGGTGCCTCTGCTCCCTCCATAAGCAACTCATGGGAGGGAGAGCAGCTGCTCTGTGCCAGGGGCTAACCCCTGGCATGGCAGTAAGGTTGCGTTTCTGTCTTAGAAGCCGATTTCCTACAAAGGCCAGTCTAGGTGTAAAAGAGTTGCAACTTGAACATTGTCTCCAGTTCCTGTTTTCAGGAATACAGGGTTTTAGTGCATTTAGGAACTGGTACTGTTTCACGTCTGGCAGGAAAGGGGTAACTGGTCATCCTGCAAAGAGTTTCTTCTCCCACCTGCTTTCCTCCTTCAAAGAAATGCAGCCTCATCTGCTGGCCCAAGATGAGATGAAGTGCACAGATACTAATTTATAGATATTTATATTTATATATACACATACACTATTATATATATAATAACAAATGTTTATGTATAAATAAATAGTGTGTGCGTATATTAAAAAAAAACCCACATACCCTCATTTTGCTTTATACATAATTCTACAGAGGGAACACACTAGTCTTCCAACATTTGCTCTGTGGCAGCATAACCCAGAAAATGGTGGAAACTGGAAGAAGAATTTGATTTGGGGTGGATTACAGCACCTTTTCTCTTGACTCCAAGACTACTCCAGTTTTTATTGACTATCTCTGGTCAACAAAAAACTCCCCTAGAGCAGAGCAGTTGCTCTCTGTACAGTTATCAATGACAACAGATACCCTGTGGCTGCCAGCACTCCTCAAAAACTGTTGTGTTTCTCCGCAGGTCTCACTCAGGTGTCCCCATCAAGTACAGCACAGCATAGTTTGTGACAACCACAGGGCAACAGGCTGCATACAGTTTGCCAGGCAGGGGCTCAGTCAGAGGTAGAAACTTATTTTTAGTCTGAAGTTAATGGCAGAATTCCCTCCTCTCCCTGCAAATATTGGGAAACTACAAGTTCAGAGGAACCAATAAAAGAGACTAATGACTGCAGAGAAGCTGTCAAAACTGTTAGTCTCTTCTCTTGGATCCCAGGGCTTGTAGGGTTTGTAGCTGTAGGGCACTTTTACTCATGGCCTGGCCTGAGGCCATGGGCCCTCCGAATTACATCTGAAAACTTATTCTTTATGAATCCCAGGTTTTTTGGCACCTCAGGCCCTGTAGCCCTAGCCAGGACTTGGGGGTCTCTGGGCTCTGTGGTGTAGGACCAGGATTTTTGTTTAGGAGGGAACCAGAGCTCCCAGAACTTTCAGGTCGTGCTACAAAAGCCTGGTGAACTTTCTGGCCACCTTTCCCAGGTCTGTTTAAAGCCAGGGTCCAAGGGTCTCCACTTCTGAGACTCACACTAGGAGACAGTGTATTTTGAATTTCTTCAAGTGAATTGAGGTGGAGCTGGGCTTTACATTCCACTGTTAAAGAGCTGCTGGAACCAGACTCCCTGGATCCATGGCAGACCCCAGGGCAGGTCTCTTGATGAAACAGGAGATTTCTAGGTCTGGATTGAAATTTCTGGATGGGTGAGTGCTGGTGTTCAGAAAAGCTGTCCCTCCAACCCAGACCCTGGAGGCTCGCTGCCCACTGCAGCCCTGCTTTGCTCTCCAAACCTCTGCATTGCTCTTGCTTTTCCTTGCCAGCAACGAAACTGCTCTGGAGTAAGTGAAAATTTGTCATTATGAGTTGAGATATTTTCATGAGAATAGGCTTAACAAACCAACATTTGCTGACAACATGTTGTTTCATCAGAAACTACTGATCAGCAGTATGTTGCAGTTTGAGTCATTGTGGCAAAGTCGATATTGAGTATCAGGGATTTTGCTTGGAAACTGACAACTATTTATGGTATTTCAGCAATTCCTTTCTCTCTGCTCCTAGCTAAACTAGGATTTATTGTCCTAGAAGATCTTGGACGTACAGGTTTCAATGCACTCTGTTGGGATCCTGTGAGTAATGTTGGGTATGATCTCACAAGAAGACATTGCTGCCTTCAGGGAAATGCAATAGAAGGCAATAATAATCTCAGCTCCTGTGAGCTTATTATCCTGTGAGATTATTATCTCAGCTCCTGTGGCTTCCATCACTTGAGAGCCAAAAGTACTTTAAATACCATAAATAATTAAACATTATAACTCTATGAAGGAGAGAAGATGCATCTCTATCTCTCTGATGAGGAGAATAAGGCAAAGGGTGAGGAAGAAAACAATGGTGTTTACACTTTCAAAAAATGCTTATTGATTTTTAGATGGTGGTATGAAGGATTAGAACAAGACATCACTTGCTGTGGTTCATCCCCCACATGCTTTCAAGATTTAAAACCAGTTATCTAACAGTGTGAATACAAGTGAGCTAAGAGGTACCAAGGATGGACCAAAAATATGACAATGAGGAACAGAATGACTGTGGGAGCCACGAACAGCAAAAAAATAGTTTAGAGATAAGTGATGGATAGAGAAATCTGAGAAGTGTGGTAGTTCATGGCGTATATTGTACCTTGAAGGAAGTTCACATGAAATATTGGAATTTTGGGTTTTCTTTTATACTGAAACTCTTACACTGTTTTGAAAGTATAAACTGACATGAAAGCATAAGTAACTCACAGCTGCACTTTGCCCACATTATTGAATTTTATTTACTGGTAGGGTATTCTCTATTGTGACAATTATCTGGGCTTGGTGGTTTTTCTCTCTTATTCTTACTACTAATGCTTTTTTTCCGTGCTGCAAATGTAAGCTATAGTGATTTGTTTTGTGTATATGAGACGTGGTCTAAGGGAGCTAAGCTGCACCCTGAGGGAGCCAGTGGTGGAGATGGGCTAGGAGGAAGCATGGGCTGGTACCTCCACACATCCATTGGCTGGCACATGCAAGAATGAGCAGCTAGGTGAGCTACTGAAAAGGTAGCTGAAGCAGCCAGCATGAATGGATTCAGGAGGTTAGAGAAAACAGTAAAACAGAGGATAAAATACAGGGAAATGGCATTCAGCTGAACCAGATAAAATCTGTTTGCTTGCAGTGGACTGGGGCTTCCCATCCCTGTCCCTGAAGCATCAACTGCAAGTGACTAGCTGTGGTCCAGATGTGGCTTTGCCTGTGTATGTTTTTGTCATTGCAGCTCTATAAATATGATCGAGTGCTGAGCAGAGAGAGAGGTTGGTGGCTGCTGGGCTGGGTCTGTCCAGCTGGGAAAGCTTTCTGGACGCTATTGATTGAAGGTCTTGGTGAGAGGAATTGGCCCTGACCTGTCATACAATTGCAGGCACAGCATGGTCTGGTGCACAGCACTAATGTACTGTGAAAGCATATTGTATCCAGAGGCTTCATGGCTGGTGCCTTACTGGTCGTTGAACTCAGGGAGACAAAGATAGGGAAGGGGGAGAATGTTGCGTGGGGAGAGTGAAGAGAGAAAGGAGAAGAAAAATGAGACCACAGGAAGATTTCCCGATTTGCAGTTGTCAGTTTGCCCTTCATTCTGGCTTTAGAATTTATTGTAAGGATCAAGTCTTTCTAAATGGATGAATCCTTTTTTGGACGCTTCTGGGTTGGAAGCGTACAACTCCAAACATTTTGAATGGCACTATCTTTGATGGCATGCACTGGGTTTTCCTTATTACTTCTAGGCAGATTTTTGTTGTGTTTTTCTGTATGTGATGATAACAGGAGCATAGAAGTCATTTACTGAGAATTGAAGTGAGGAAAATTAAAGGGACAAGGGACGGGCAATTACAAGGAAGGAGACTCACAACAGTGTTTTCTGGGTACTTGGCCATCTTTTCTAGTGGCCTGACCAGAGCTAGATTTTGATCTTCTTGGCTCTGGCATGCCTTTGCGCCCATGCTAAACACACGTCTTGGTCCCTCTCACTTCCAGGTTAATTCCCTGTCTCATTTCATGAGAAAGGCTGGCATTTTAATGATGATCCTTGGTGACTAAACCCCATTTTCCAAAATGCTGCGTACTAGTGGAAATCCAGGGGTCACAAGGCTCCTGGGAGGTGCTGGCAGTTTGTAAAATGTGACCCAGCAGTGTCCATAGCACTACTGCTTTTTCCTGAACTAGCTCAAAGGATGCATCTTTTTCTGCATCCTGCTGCCTCCACTTATTGGCTCTTTTGCCCCCCTCACATCTTGGTGTTTTGGGCATAGGGCCACCTTCTCTGCCATTTCTGCTGTCTGTAACACCTTTATGAGAGCCTGATCAGGTCTGGTGAGCTCTGGTATTTGGCTTTAGGGCTGTTTAAGATTTGCTGAAACAGTCTCACAGTGAACAGAAGCTGCGTGAATAGTTTCTCTTAGCTTGCCTTTGCTGCATGGGCTGCAAGATTGAAACATGCACTCATGGAGATCTTTCCTAAGGGCCAGGCAGGTTTAAGTTTTAAAGCTTTATCCCACGCCATACACGATATCTGAGGAGATTGGCAGCAAACTGGAAGATGGTATCCAAAGTGCAGGTGTAGTTTAAGTCTGTCTCCCTCTGGTTCAGATGTCCTTTTTGGGATTTTCAGCATTGTAGGAGAAGCTATCACTCAATTTCTGCCCAAAACAAAACAAAAACAAACAAAAAAAACCACCAAACTCATATTTTCTTTATCACTTGCAGTACGGTTTTAGAAACCTTTGAGATTTGGCTTTTATAGTATTTACATCTGGCATCTGAGGAACTTTAGACTCACTCTTGATGTGAGACTTTGAGTAACCTGTGGGATCTCAGCAGTGACATTGTGTTTGGCAGCTGCCTTCAGGAGACAGTGCAGTCTCTGTCTCTCTGCTCTGTTTTTCCTTAAACAAAATGATGCAGGTTATAAACAGGTACCGAGTGAGGTGCAATAGAGAGTTTCAGGAATGGAAAAGTCCTTCCAGCCTTGGAAGCAAAAATTCTCCTCTCCTTTCTTAAATCTTGAGTTTCAATATAAAAATCTGCCAATACACTAAATGTAGAGTTGATTAAGATGGAATAGAAAACCTCAAATTAATACAGCAAATAATGAGAAATGAGGAGGATGTGTTCTCCAAACCATTCAAGTGACGTTAAATGTGCATTTCTCATGGGTATTAATGGATTGGAGGTATTTAAATCCTGAGCTTTTGAAAAATGCTTGTTCTCATGTTAGTACTGTGCTGTTGATTCCTGCTTGGAAATGAAAACTGGAAGTGGAGAATTAAGATAGGAAGGAAGGGATTGACATATGGATTACTGAATTGTTCCAGTTTGATTTTAATTGGCAAAACCAGTGCTGCTCTGGTGCAGTGTTCTGCTGCCTGTTTATACCCAGTCTTGCACTTCAGGAAGCAAAGCTGCTTTCAACCATGCTGAAATCCCTTTGGAGGGGCCTTATGCACACAGCAGTGCATCCCTTGTTTTGTATGATCTTGCTGTGAGCCTGGATCCAGTTCTGAGAGGAAGTGGGAAATGGTGCATGTCTCGTAAAGTTCGAAACTCTTGTTTTAAATGGAACATGCATGGAGTGACAGCTGTGGCAGCTGAACCCTCCAGGTCGTGAGGATATTTCAGTCTCTGGCAGGGAGGGCCTGTCTCATCCCCCTAAACTTGTCCAAGCAGGATTCTGGTGGGGGGTGTGAGATCCTGGCAGGGGAATAGTGGCTCCAGTCTGGCTCTGCAAGCCAGGCTCGCAGAGAATGGTGACTGTGCCAAGCCTCTATGCTCTGGCATTTAGAAGTTGGCACTGGGCAATGCCAGACTGACCTGCTGTCTTGCTTAATGGCTTTTGTGTGTGACACTGAGTCCCGCAGCTCTGCACGTGTGTGCCAGCCTGGGTAAGCAGGTCAGACTTGCTCCTGCTCTCCATTGCCCAGCCATTACCTTCATCTTCCCTTGCTCATCCTCATGAGGACCTGAGGGGACTCAGCTTAGAAGGAGGGGTGAACACAGCTGAAGTTCTGTTCCAGCAGAGGAAAGTCCCAAGGGGTGATCAGACAACCATCTACAGGCATTTTCATGGTGGAAGTGGTGAGTCAAGGGGGAGAAACAGTTTAGTCTGGGTGAAGGAGATATTATTAAAGAAACAGGGTAGCTGAGCAAAGGGAAAACTTAGGTTGAGTTTAGGAAAACGTTTCTAAACGTGAGCCTTGGAGCCATCTCCTAGCAGCAGCAAAATCTTATTAAGTCATTTCAGAGCAGGTAGTGTGCTAAAGCAGATGCCATAGACAGCAATCCTGAAGTGACTGGGGGAAGGGCAAGACCATTAAGCAGAGTATTTTAATTTGTAATTTCTATGAATCACTTGGTGTTGGTCTCAACAGAAGCTCTCAGGCTGTGGCTGTATCAGCTATCACCCATGATATGCAAAATGTGTGGGTGGGAGTCAGTGGGAAGGACACTGGGAACTTACCCTTGGGCAAGCTTACAATAATAAGACATAGTTCTTCATCTGTTAGGAATGATATGCGTCTAATTGATGATCAAAGCGTTCTATGTACCGCCTAAGTGTAGGGAGAGAATTGCTCTTCGCTGCATGGGGCAGAATAAAGAGAAGCACTTTTTCACCATATCCTTCTATACACCTGTTGGATAGACAGAGCAAGCTAGCCATTGAAGATGGGGAGGAATGGATATGTGATACATAGGATGAATCTGACACTGCCCAGATCATGGAGGAATTGTTACCTGGCTTAATTAAAAAAAACCCAAAACAATGAACAAACAAAACCCAAACCAACAAAAAAACAACAAACCAACTTGAAAGAAAATAAATAAAGAATAGAAGTTAAATATATGTGCTACTTTACACCCAGCATCCATGGAAGGAAAGCTAACAGTGAAGCATTGTGAGAGATCTCCAAGGGCTTTGAAGGCTTTGTTTGGGGGTGTGTGATGCTTTCCCCCAAATAAAAAGACTGACTTGGGAGAAATAAAGGAAAAGAGGAAGCATTTTGCAAGTAAGTTAGATAGAAACCAATCTGTGGGACATTACAGGCATGGATAAAGGTACATGTTGGAGAGGGAGTGGTTGTGAAGAGTAGAAAGAAGAGCTGCCCAAAATGCCTTGGAGAAATGTTTCTACTACTGTCATAGGAACATTTATATATCAGAATGAGAATATAAGTGATGTTCAAAGCTAGTTAAAATCAACTGAGCCTCACAAGATTTTGTCTAAAACTACTGAAATGCCCTTGGTGGAGTGTTTACTCAGAGTCACCATAATGAACCCTTTTGGTCTAGGTGCTGGATTGTTCTTGCATTCGTCACTGCGTGGCACTTTCCATTGTCTCCAGCCTTTGCCATCTTCCTACTATGAATGTCATCCAGCATCATTCATTTTGTTTGTCAGCACCTGAAGTGCGCAGGTACTTCTAAGACATCTCCATCATACCCCAGATCCATCCCCCTCTTCTTCATCTTTGTTACAAAATTCCTGGAACAACAGGGCTGTGAGCCAGAATAAGATTTATGAGCACTTATGTCACCTACCTGGTTAAGCAGTAATGGGGGAACAGCAGTGCAGGAGTTGTCAGCATACAAATAGCCTGAGCTGAAGGTGCAGTAGGACAGTGGTTAAAGCAGTGTTAGAACATGAAAAATGCTTCTTCAGAGGTATACAATAAGCAGTGTGTTTGGACTGGGGACGGCACGAACCACGAGAGTGGGAGGCTGTCCTAAGCTGGAATCAGGTTGCCAAAAATCAGGCAGTTGGAGAAACTTAGGTGTAAATCATAGCATGATATATAGCTTTAAGCCCCAGCTTTTAGGAGTAACAGTTCAAGACTGCAATCAGCCCTGCTCCTTTCTTTGCATGGATGGTTGTAGGTCCTAAAGTTTGCCTGTAAGGCAGGTAGTAGACAGAAAGATTAAATATGTAGTAATTTTTTGCAGTAGGTAAACACAGAAATAATGTTCTTCTTTGGTCTGGGCATACAGTTATTTCCTTGCCAGACAGCCCAGTAGAATGCCTAGTGCAATGTTAATTTCCCTACAGATTCTTCTAGTGTACTTGCTATTCCCTGGTGCTGTGCTGGATACCAGACACAGAGCATCTTCCAGCTTTGTAAAGTATCTCACAGGTGAGATGGATTTCTTCCTACCCCCAACTAGGGCCTGAAACACAAGGACTGCTTTTTGATTCATTGTCTGATGCTGCTCAAACTGTCAGAGAAATGAAGCCAGTGTGAATTATGATGCTGTCAAAGATTATAAAATACTGAAGGCTATGGTAACATTGATGGCTAACACTGGGGCTCCATGACATCTCTTTCTAGGTAGTGGTGGGATTGAGGGTGGTGGTGAGTTCTGGATCTGGGCTAGGATCAGGGATGAATGTAGACTGGGAATTAGCATTGTAGTTGGTGCAGATGCAAAATTAGCTGTTGAATTTGGATTCTCTGGCTTGAAGTCCTTTAACCAGCACTGGGACTTCATTGGAGCTCCCAATGAGCAGAGCCCAGAAAGCACTGGGGTATGAACTTTCCCATGGCTCTCCAGGGACATACAGAATAGGGAGGCTGGATGTAAGGTGATACTGCTCTTCTTCCAATATGGAGCCAATGTACCTGTGAAGTTCTCTTTGCTGATGGCTAGTGTACACTCTTCAGCCTCCTGCCCCAAGCATTGTCATCTTCCTAATTGGGAAACCTGCTTTCAAGACAGATTTTTGTCAGGGACTGCACTATCACAGGATTTCCTTTCCTCTTGCTGTCTTGAGCTTGGAGGTCAGGTTTTGGGGACCCTGCAAATTCCCTCCCTAGGGGCTATTGTGCAAGGCTGCCTAGCTGGCATGATTGCAGGAAAAGGTGGTACCAGCACAGGCACATGACAAAACTGCCATCAGACTCCTGGGACCAGCACATGTTCTGCCTCAGTTTCTTTAGCTGACCTGAAGGTTGCCTAGCGTTGTTGTAGACTGCCTGAATAGTACTCTGTTTACAGTTAGCTTGGTTGAGCGCACAGTGACCTATATGTGTACTTTCTGTATTTTGAAATATCATCCAGAAATATCTCTAAATGCTGAGCTGTATTTTGCCTGTGCAGCCTAATAATTTTCTATTAATACCTATCTTAGGTCTGATCCACATAAAAATGCAGTGTCAAATGGGGTTCTCGTGATATTTTTAAGCAATCTAACCTTTGGTCCTGGCCAAATTCCAATCTGAATAATTACTGTCTGACTACCTACATTCCTCTTGTATTTTCAATTGGAGAAGTTAGCTTTCCCGTCCTGTTTTAACGGTGATTGTGTAACATTGCTCTGCAGCACTAAGTAGATGCTGCATTCCTCTACAATGGTGGATGTGTTTTATTGGTAAGCAAAATGAGATTATAGAGGTATAATGGTTTTACAGGCATGTTTATACCTAAATATAGATATGTTTGCAAAACCACTTTGTCTAATGGCCCTGTCACATATTATTTTCCAGGGAGTAAGAGACAATACAATAGTGTGGAGTAATGTGTAAAGGATTTTACTTGCCAGACTAGAGCTTGGGATTTGCTACATTCTTTTGGAGTGGCAAAATCACAAAAAAGACTCCAACCGCAGTGTTGCTCCACACCACCACCAAGGGAAAAACCTGCCCATGTAAAATACTTTGTAATAAAATATACTGGCACATTCTTTAAATTGTTTTTGATAGGTGAAATTAGGCTCTAGCAATATTAAATTTACTTGAAATAACTAAGGGCAAATACCCTGTTCTTCAACTGCAGCCTTGTAAGGTTCTTTGTGTGTGAATTTCTCAATTTCTTTTCATTCTTGGAAACAAGAGCACCACTCAGGAAGGAGGTTTGCGTGCTGCCTCCAGTGCTTCCTTGATGGTGTGGCTCAAACTTTTGCATTTGAACAGTGTAGAAATTAATCGATAAAACTCACTGCACAATTGTTCTGAGGTCACCTTACTCTGGTAATAAGTCTGTGCTGGCTCACCCTTGCCTCTCCTCTACTAGCACACATTCGAAAGGGGCTTGTAGTGAGCCAGAACAGAAGAAGAAAGGGAGATGGGGTTGGTGCTGGCATGTTTGTCCCTTTCCCCAACACCTGGCATGTGCATGTGAGCAGAAGTGACCCCAAAGAGGGTAGGGAAGGGATTGTAACACTGTGAGCACCCCTGTTGTAGTCTTGGAGCAGCTCAACTCTGTGCTGTGAACCTGTTGCTGCCTTATAGGAGCTGAATAGTGGAGGCACCACTCAGCCCTGGTTTGGGTGTAATTTATTTGTGTTCCCTAGCCTTATTGCACCCCGGGGTCCCATCTTATGAGTGAGCCCTGCCTGGACCTGGTACTTGCTATTCCCTTGGAAGGATACTGGTCTCTGTGTTGCAGACTACTCATGGAACACTTGAAACACATCATTGTCCTGACATAAGTGTTATGTGTGAGAGAAAAAGAGAGAGCTGTTTTGGGTGGTACAACACAGGCTACTTACATATTTCTCTGCCTGATCCAGGCAGAGCTTATAGCTGAGGATCCAAAAAGGAAATGCTAGGTTGGCTGTGGAGGCACTGATGACCTTCTCTTTGCATTAGCTTCTTCCTAGCCTTGCTGCTCCCTGCATATCTGTGCAACTCCTGAGGATCTGGCACTGTATAGGAATTCCATTTTCCATTCATCTTGTATTGAATGGAAAAATTTTCCTGGGGGGCACATCTCATGAGCTAGACACCCAACAGATAGGCATGTGTGCTCTTCAGGATGTGGGCTCTCTGCTGCTGCTTGGAGGTAGAGATGTGGGAGATTTCTTGACTTTGATGCAGGTGAAGAGAAGGGAACAATGGGGTTCCTGGATGGTATTTTTCCCAGGGGGAGAATTCTGTATTTGGTTGTGAAGGCAGACTGCTGCCATGATTGCCTGCATAGCCCCTGCATCACTGCTATATGAGCCCTGGGGTGGAAGGCCCTGTGAAGTATTCCTGGTGGGAGGGGACTGGGAAAAACCTACACTTTGGTCCCTGGGCATCACAGCTAGCCATTGCCTAACCAAGTGTAATATACTGTGTAAGTCTATGCAGAGGGATCACAGGAGACATATTTTAAAGAGAACAAATATGGCATTAAAGTCAGTGAGCAAGAGAGTGAGAGACAGAGAGCGTGTAGCATGCATTAAAGTTAATAAAGCATTGCAGGAGTGGGGACTGCATTTCACTGTGAAGGAATCTAATTTAGTGACTCGTAATTGGAGGATAACGGTCCTGCTGGAATGAAGTTAGCTGTTCATTTTGCTAAACTCTTGAAGTCTCTTGGTTCTCCTTGTGAGCATCTCTTGGAAAGTGGATCCGTCAGAGAGTTTAGAATCGATTGGTGCTTCGCACCCGTGGTCCCTTTCAGTCTCTTAAGTGGATTTGGTTCCTCCAGTGCATATTTATTATCTATTTTATCATCTGCTTATTTTTCTGGTACTATCAATGGAGGATGCATACTCTCTGCTTAGCATGACAATGAGGAAGCAGGTGCTGAGCCTGTGTGCTCTCCTGGGCAGGATCAGATGAGGCCCCTTGTGCCCTTTCTCTTTCTGTGGGTGATGTCAGCTACAGCTGTTTTGTGGACAGCCAGCCTCCCCAAAGAATTGCCATCCTTCTTCATGCTGCTGTTGCTTTCTGTTCATTTGATAGAGGCATGTGTAGCAGCAAACAGTATGGAAGGGTCTGGTTCCTGGACCAGAAGTGACCAAAAGTGTAGTGCAAAGAAGCACAGGGCTGGTGTATTTATTCCAAGCGAGCCTGGCTGCTGAAGAAGAGTCATGGGTGTGAATAGCTGACCAGGACATTTTGTGCTGAGGGAAAGTCTTCTTGGGTTTGAAATGCCTGAAATCTCCTTGTGACAACAGCATGGCCCTGGGTGGGCACACTGAGCAGGGCTGACTCCCACAGGGGTGGTGGGCAGATGGGGGAACGTTGCTCAGCTGTTGTCCTCAGAGCAGGGGGCTCTGATATTTACACTGCATAGATGCTACAAGGATTAATTCACTGGTGTTTGTGAAGTGCCTTGAGGATGAAAAATGCTGTGAAAATGTGAACTATTATTAAAACAAGACTGAATAAAGAAAGAGCTAGGAACAATCCCGCAGGGAACAGCCCTACTCAGGCAGGGGCTGGAGAGATGACCTCATCAGGTTTTTCCATTTCTACTGTTATGATTACAAAATAAAGTGGACATGTTCAGGGAGAAGATCTGTGCAACATCCCTGGCTGTAGTAGCTTAGGGTGAACCTTTGTAAGCTCCGTGGGTCTTTCTGCTTCTGGGCAAAAATAGCTGTCATAGGGGCTTGGAGGGAATGTCTTCCCCACACTGCATTGATCCACTTTTTGACACAACTGATAGGGATTTTTGGGTTCCTGGGTTTTTTGTGTTCCTGGATTTTTTAAAAGATATGAATCTTGTATGGGTGAAAGGCGTATGGCTGACTGTACTACAGATGGGAGCTGTGTGTGTCCTGGTGGTAAGAAGGTTGTGTATAATGGATACGCCATACACATAGACTCAGTGGTCTTGCTCATTTGTCCTCACTTTATTCTGGAGGTGCTGTGCTGAGAAAGTAAAAGGAAGTCCTTATCTGCCTTGTCCCTTTAGCCTTTCTGCCTACACCTCCAGCAGAAGGCCAAACTGATCTCAAGCACCAGTAATTCCTTTGTGTTGAGGGTAAGCACTTAGATGTGGCCTTGACTTAAGCAGTTAATTTCACAAAGAGAGCTGATCGGCCATCAAAGGACAATTCTCTATCAGTTTTGACTTGGGTCTCAGAGTGACATGGGACCTGAGAGATAACATGATTCCACCTTCTGCTGGCAGCTGTTCTTTGAAGTGACTCTGAACTCTGAACTAGAGATTGGACTGGTCTGTTTCCTCCAAGTTCAACAGAGTACTGAATACAGCCACAGGGCTGGGTGTTAGGCAAGAAGGACGGGTGGGAGGAGGGCTAGTGGCTGAGGAGGATCCATGGATCAACCTTGAAGGCCGAGTGCATGATTGACTTGTCAATTAATCACTTTCCCTTTCTCTTACTTTCCCCCTGTTTTTTTTCTTCCTCACTCAGGGAGTGTAAGAGCCGAAGATGAGGCCCAGGGTGGAGTGCTACTCTCCAGGGTTTTGGCTGGTGCTGGCAGTCCTCGCGACAACGGGGAGCGGGGCCCGTGCCCAGAAAAGCCACCCGAGCATTGGCGTTGCGGTCATCCTGGTGGGGACCTCAGACGAAGTGGCCATCAAAGATGCCCACGAGAAAGATGACTTCCACCACCTCTCAGTGGTGCCTCGGGTGGAACTGGTGGCCATGAATGAGACAGATCCCAAGAGCATCATAACCCGCATCTGTGACCTCATGTCAGACCGGAAGATTCAAGGAGTGGTATTCGCTGATGACACAGACCAGGAAGCCATTGCCCAGATCCTGGACTTCATCTCTGCCCAGACCCTCACTCCCATCCTGGGCATCCATGGAGGCTCCTCTATGATCATGGCAGATAAGGTAAATTTGAGCTTTCTTCTATTGCACACCTGCAGATCGAAACTTAAAATAGAAAGAAATAACTTATTCTGTGATCCGAAGTGTAGTCTCATGGGACTGAAGGGTTGGGAGACTAGAGATTCTCAGATTCAAAGGGAGGTTAACAGAGCTAACTGTGTGTAGCACTGCTGAGAAGAGCCTATTAATCATGTGGAATTATCTGCAACAGAGAAAAACTGAGGAGGGAGAGGAGCAGGTTGAAGAGAGCTACAAAAGAATCAGCCCTTTTTTTCCTTTCTTTGAAGGATAAAGAGCCCCTGACAATTGTGATGTTTTATTTTTCCCTGTATTTTACCTTGGAAGAGCCAGAGATGCTGGCTTGGGTTTTTCCTGCATGCATCTGGAGGACATTGTGGTATTTTCAGGGATGTTTAATACAGCTCTTACATCTTAATTGGAAAATAATTGAATCTTTAATAAAGCCATCCTCTCTCAGAAGTGTTCATTAGCTCCTGAAGTTAAATAGGTGCTAGCTACAGCAACTAACCAGTCTGAACCAGTCAGGCTGTCTTTCTTTTTCCCACTGCTCTATTTTATTCCTTCATATCGCTGACATTTCACTGTTTTCCCAGACCTCAGCCAGTCTTCTAGGGAATTACTTCACAAACAAGCCTTCCTGCTACTGGTTTTGAACAGGGCAAGATGCAGAGGGAGCTGCATCTTTGGCCAGCTGGTAACTCTTAGTTTAGGGGAGCCTCCATGGGTTGCAGCTGGACCTGACACAAGTCTTCCCCTGGGAGGAGCAGGGAACCCAGCAATCTATGCATGCGTATGCACTTGGCCAGATGTTGTGGCTAAGAGTAGCCTTTGAGCTGCTGTGGGCCAGTGGGACTACCTGAGGGAAGTGTGCTGTCCTCTTTCCTGCAGGCTCAGTGCTAGACTGGGCGAGGGCCAAGCCCTTTATTGAGAAGACACTTTTGACCACACTCTGCGCATGATGAAAAAGTAAACAGGGACACAAACCAGCAGCCTTTTTCTTTTACAGGTCACTTTTAAGCAAATCTGAGACATTTAACCAGGGGGAATCAAATCTTATTGAATGAAGGGGGAGAATTAAAGTGGCCACTGTGGCAGCTTTTCCTCAGAAAGAGATCTAGTGGGCTGAGAAATAGACACTTTCTGCTTTATTTACCTTGTAAATAAATAATCCAGTGAAGGTTATTGTAGGTGAGTAAATGGAAATAAATTAATCACTAATTATTTTCTCACTCTTTGACCAACTGTTCAGTTGCCAAATAACATACAGTTAAAATGCAGTGTTATTTTCTCGTATCAGCCTTTGCATTTCAGTAGTCACTGAATCAAATAGTCACAGGTCTTTTTTCTCTCTCTCTCCTGGAATAGTTGCACATGTGATAAAGTCATTCTGCCCCATTCCACCCACATGTTTTGGAGGACTGTCAGGCAACAATGCTGCTTCTCCATGTTCTCCTGCCTACTGCATTGCATGGCAATTGATGTCTGTTCGAAAGGGGTCTGAAGCATTACTTGGGCGCTGCACTTCACACTTGTGGTGATATTTTACATCCTCTTTGAAGGAGTGTAAGAGTTACTGATGCCAGACCACCTAAGTGCTGGGGAAAGGTCCTTGTGACTTTGAACGTGGCAGGCCAAATTCTGATTCAGATTCCTGCAGTGTAAATCCAGCGTAGTCCCATTGCCTTTGGCAGGATTAGAACAGATTTACGCTGCTGTAATTCAAAGAGAAATTTGGCCTATTCCACTTTGCAAAGATCTTTCTTTCTACCCATCCCTCGTCTCTCCTTGGGAAGGCAGCATCTCCCACGTCTGCCCTGTGTACCCTACTGGTTTGCTTCTAAAGAGCGTTGAGGCTGCCCACAAGGAGCAGAAAGGTGGAAGCTTTATGAATGGAGACCTCTGTTTTATCCAACTCCCTCTTTTTGTAGTTTTGCAGAGAGGAGAAGCAGGTTACATACAAAGATCTGCAGTTTTAGGAAAGGCTAAATTTTTTTTTTTTATTTTAATATAAATTGGAAAGACTGACCTTTACAGCTTCTGATTCACAGGTGTGTAATCTTTAATGGATAGTATTTATTTGATGAATTAAAGTACAGTAAAGAGTAAATATATTGATATTCTACTAAAAATACTGAAGTCAGCCTGGTAAGTCCTTAAGAAAAAAATAATCTGTTTTCCACAGAGGGCCTTGACAGAGGCTTTGCTTCTAGTGACTCTTAGTCATATTCTTTGCAGATGAGTTGTGTGACTGGGGTTTGATCCTGCAAGCATGGATTGCTTCTTCCAGCATCCTCTCAACACCCACAGCAGTCAGCTGCGATTTGAACTTGCTCAGCATTTCACAGGTTCATCCGTGCACTTTTAGCTCTGTTCTGCTCCCTGTGCGATTGTGATCAGTAGTGCCAATGAAAACCTAAAGAACCCTACAAGCCACTAACGCCCTAGTGTGACAAATAAGCCCCTCTTCGCTGGAGGTCAATGCAAAAAAAACTCCTCAGTCAAACCACTTTTCTTGGAGTAGCATGTGAAATTCTTTCACTTTCAATGAGAGTTTTATAAGTGTTTCTGGGAGGAAATTTGAGTCCATGTGTAAAAAAAGGCTTTATAATATACTGTGAAGCTGGTAAATTAAGACACAAAAGGGTGGTGGTGGGGGGAAAAACAAAAAGAAAAAGAAAAAAAGGGAGATTGCAAGCTTGACTTTCCTTTTCTCCTGTACATATAGACAGAAGTATTGTATAATGTGCACCATAGGCTGGCTTCCTCTCAGTTAATGTCCACCTAGCAGTTTGCTACCTGCCAGCTGGAGGTCTGGGCATTGTTACAACCAGTGGGGAGGGAGGAACCACCTGAGGACAGTTCACCCCACCCACCTCAGGATGCCCTGAAATGCTCATAGGACAGTCCTGTCTCCCTCTGCTGAGCGCTGAAGAAGGCTGTACTCTGACTTGCTCATGATGACTCAAGTTAAATGCCATGAATCCTACTGTAGGTGTAACATAGCAGGTGGAGGTATGTTGCTGGAAGTGTAACATCTGGTTGTCCTGATGGTTTTGTTCAAACTCATGCTCTTTAGTATTGCATTTGATTAGATTTTGTAGATAATGTTTATATCTTCTGTTTTCCTGTGTTTTGCCTTTTCCCTCTGAAAAATCAGTACACAGGAATTTGCATGTGTTTTTTTCTGTTTCTGGTGTCCCTAATCCCACTTGCTTAGCTGTTACAAAGTGTTATGTTTAATCTTTGCTTAATTTGTCATCAGAAGAAAATGACCAGATGATCTGTGTGCACACTGTGATCTGGGTTTAGTTCCAGGAAAATGGTGAAGCATAGACACATGATGTGCCTCACTTGAGCTCTGGAGAGACCACTTGGCTGAGGGAGAGTCTTGACATCAGTGGTGCAGTCCCTTTAGTCTCTAAATGTGCCAGCAATGACACCAAACACTGTGAACTGCAGCAGTCATTTTTTCCAGGCTGGGTGGCCTGGGAGTGATGGCTGAGGGGGTCCAATAGCCACTGTGATAGCTCCTCTCAGAGGAACAAGGTCTGTAGCTGTGGGGCAGTTAGAAAAGTGATCACACTTTTTCAGCCCTGCAAGGAAGCACCTGTCCTTGTTTTGGTACTACTATCTTGAAAATGGACTAGGATGATGGTATCATATCACATGGACCTTTGGTGAGAAAGGGATCGCTGATGATCTGTGTGTAATCTGGAATAGATGAGATGGAAAGAAATGTGCACCACTGCCACAAGGACTCAGTTGGGAATCAATATGATTAGACTAAAGCCCGTTTACTGATGGCGTGGTTACAGTCTATGTACTTTAGGCTTACAGCTCTAACATTACATGTCTTTCTACGATTGGTTACATATACTTAGCAACAGGCATACTATTGGTTAACATGTTTCGTGAGAACCTAAAGTGTGATTTTTGTAAGCAAGCAAGATTTACAGTCCAATTTAGCAACCTCCTTATTTTAGCTCCTTCTTATCTTCCAGGCCTGCATTCTTGTTTCATTAACTGTCCAGGAGTTACTTCTTTTCCACGGTCAGCTGCACAGAGGTAACCAGGAGTTACCCCTGCTACATGGCCAGCTGCACACACTTGCTTTCATTCAGAGCAGGCGTATGTCCATTCTCTAACAAGAATTCATCCACACACCACGACCAATGCTAGGTTCTTGTGATCCAAGAACTTTGCTAGTGGAAGCTTCCTGGTTTCTTCAGTTTGTCTGAAGTTGCCATAATGGTCTTTCTTTTTACAGCTTTGTGATGCCTGATCTTGGGCATTAGCTTGCATTGTCCAGAGGACCGCAATGCACTTGTGACTGGTTGAGCATATCTGCTCCCATTCTAGTATTTAAAATAAGTTTTCCTTTCTCAGTTGTTTTTTGAATGCAGAAATTCAATACGATCACGGTATGGAAATAGATAATGCATAAGAATGCTGTGTGTGAAGAGACTGATGGTGGAAGGAAACCTTCAAGGCTGCAAACCAAGCTTCAGTTCAGATAAGCAGAGAAAGCAATACCTTGTTTTTGCAGACCTGAGACTGGGAATCTGGGCTGGGCTTTTCTTCATTATATTTTCAATATTACTTAAAATAACTTCTTCCCAGAACTTGAAGTAGAGGAGCAGTTACAGAAAAAGAAATAGCAATAACAATATACATTCATAGGTATCTTAAGAGTGAATTGTTAAGATTTAGGATGCTTACCATGTTGGAAAGGATTTAGCTTTTTACCTAAAAAATGACCATGCCATTCGGCTGGTTGGTCTGTTTTGTAATGAGAGACTATTTAAAAAAGTAACAGGAAATCTCAACTTGGCGATAATGAAAGCAGAAAAGGTAAGGGCAGAAAATGCCTCGGGTTCTCTTTATAGCACAGGTGGTGATCATAGTTTTTGGTGAAACTGTCCCTTATTACTTCTCCACAGTCATGCTATTTTGCCAAAGCTTCTTGTCCTGTGCAGCTTTACAATAACACAGTGGTGTCCAGGCAGCACCTAGGAAAAATATTGGAAGAAGAGTATGATTATGTTTTCCCAGCTGAAAATAATTCTCCTCTGTCTTTGCATCCCTTGCTATTTTTCCAGGGCTTCCCCACACAGGTTAGCCATACTGATGGAAATAAAATGTTAGGAAAGAATAATCTGTTAAATTTGGTTGCGTCCATAATGAAATCTGTATGAAAGCTGCATGAAACTGACCTGAAATCTAAAATCCCTGATCCATTCTAGGCCAGATTTTCCTTCCTTTTCTCACACAGTACATAGGTGACTTTTCTGCTACTCCCTCCACTACCTTTCTCTTTCTTCCCCATTCACACCGAAGCTGCACCTCCACCTTTCCACCCCCACTCCATAAATCTCTGTCCCCTTTCTTTTGGTTTTCTGTCAAGGTTTCCAAGACATATTGTGTCTCTCTCAATGCTGAATGTAGCTGTGATCTCCATGATGCTGCAGCAATGGTATTCTTTAGTATTTTGATAAGGAGGAAGTCCAAGCTTGGACAAGAGGTGGAAAGCACAAGGAAAGAAAATCAGCTGCTGGTCACAGTGCAGTGAAGTGATGCTGCAGGTACAGGGAAACTAAAATGAGTTGGATAAGCTGAGCACCTAGATTTACACTGAAACCAGGACAAAGTCAAAGACACTGGGACAGTGCTGCTAAAAGCAGAAGATCTGTAATTAAAAGGAAAGCACTTTCACTCTCTGGTTTCCAAAGGTTAAATAATAGGGATGCATGGGGAATACAAACCTCATTTTTTGGATGTAAGTTTGTTTCATTTCCATTAGGGATGACATCTGAAATTTTTAGAGTCCTTGTGTGGAGGAAAAAAGCAAAAGAAAAAGTTCCCTTTGAATGGATTATATGAATTGAAGTGAAATGAATTCCAAACAAAATTCTGCTTAGAAGCAGGAAGTGAAAAAGACACATTTTGATCTACAGATGTTGAAAGAGTATGGTTCAATGTTGTCAGAAGATTTCTATCCTTTTTTTCCCTCCAAAGCAAAACTATATGCAGTTCATGTAATTTCACAAAGCATTTTCATTCCTCTGAAACGGCATTTGATTGTAGTAGTAGTTTAAATGTTCTTAGACCAATCTAGCGGTTAACAAAGATGAATCTGATTTAAAAAAATATAAATAAAAAAATCAGCAGTTTCCCTTCAAGCTTTTAATCATTTTGTTGAGGACATGATTAATACACTTCTGCTTTTGGTACTTAATTTCCTCTTGCCGCCAAATGAAAGCTCTGCGTTGCTCACAAATAAGGAACTAAATACTATGTGTTCTGAAATGACGAGTCTGCTGCAAAAGTTGGGGAGGGAGAAGAAAGATAGGTCACAGAAATATAAACAATTAAAGCCAGAATTGTATGTCAGTGTTGCTTTTTCCCATGAGTATACACATATAACAACAGGCCAGGTGGATCTGTAATTTAGGTTTACTTCCCTGTCTAATCCACCCAACCAAAATGACGTTTTTTCATATATAGAAAAAGAATATAGGTAGTGTATTTTTGTGGATTTTAATTATCATCTGAGAATTTCCCCCGAACAATTTTTATTACTTTATAAATGAATTACAGCACTTAAAATCCTTCAAATATTAGGAAACCTTGAAATGAACTTCTAAGAGCTTTAACCTCTCCCCAGGGCCATTAAATCCATTGATGTTACCTCTCATTTTCTAAACAAGAGCTCAAGTGCTTTCATCAATATTATTTCAATTAAAAAAAAAAAAAAAAGACTTCAAAGAAGTATTTTATTTCTTTTATTAAATATCCTATCAAAATAGTCTGCTATTAAACTTGTGAAGTTTCCCTCTACTTTATCTCCCATTTTTTTTGTGAGGAAATCCATTTCAAAGCCTTAACTTTTTTGGGATATTGTTTTCAGGAGTCACAAGAGAAAATATGGAGTTGGACTTTTTTCCCTCCGCACACTCCACTTAAAGAAAAATAAACCTAGTAACTTTCCCTGAAATATCCCCATCCAGTAGTTTCTACTTGATGCACTTTATATCTGCCCTGAGCCTTGGAAATATAAAGCCTTGGAGACCCTGAAGGCTGAAGGCACCATCTGGGCTTAGTGTCTCAGGGTTGGGGAAGAGAAAACCTGAAAGGACCCTGGTGAGGCTGACACCCTGCCAATGTATCCTGGGTGCTTTTGGGCAGCAGCACTGCTGGGGCAGTGATAGGATGCTGAAGGAGAAGATGACTACACAGAGGCATGGTTGTCTTCCCTTGATACAAGTTGTCCCAAACCCAACACCAAGCAAAACTGAAGTTTGATTCCTTTACATCAGCCTTCTGTAGCTATTTATAAGCTACTTATTTTGGGCCATAGAATGTTTTTTCCAAAAGTACTGAGCGTTAGTTTTCTTCTCTTGTTATAGTGTTTTCTTTCGAGTGACAGAAGACCTTTCCTTGCCTAGCTCTGAATGTAACTGCTACAACATACCTGAGGGAAAGAGAAGCTGAATTAACTTCTTTCCAACTAATGTTTAAATGCGGTGTTGCCATTGTCTACCTGAGAATTAGAAGTATTGCAATATCTGTGAGGAAAAGATTGATTTCCACCCAGCTTGGACCTGGCAAGTAATGAGGCTTTTGTGAAGTCCTTTCTTGCTAGATTTCTAACTTTGATATTCACACTAATGATGTGTTGTTAGATCTCCAAATCTGTGAGCAATTACCTAAATAAAACCTAGGAGCTTGATGAGATCTGACCCATAGTTATTTATAATCATCATTATAACCCTTTTCCTCAAAACAAAAAAAACAGCACAAAAGTATTAAATCAATTTGTGCCATCCCCAGCCGGACAAGGAGATTAGTTTCTTCATTCTAGAGTAGGCAGTCCTTTATTACAACCCCAAGCGGTTACTTGTCTCACAAAATCTAAATTAATTACGCTCAAATTTGTCCCTACCCTAAACTGGCCTCAGAATGAAATTGAAAACACGGAGTGTGAAATTGCCCAATGCTGCTGCTTTAGATCCGCATGTCATTCCCCAGTAACCGCGGGACAGAGAGAAACAATTCTTTCCAGGGAATCTCTTATTCTCTTTGCCTTTTATTTGCCTCATTAACCAAGTTTGGAGGGGACGGATTATGAAGGAAGTTAAGGGAATTACATATACACAAGCTGGAAAAAACCCAGGATATCGATAAAGATATAATTGTAGTCTGTGACTGTTAAGGGTCTGGAGGAACTGGTATATGAAGACAGAATGAAACAGCTGTATGTGTGTGTTGTAGATTTGCTGACCGATGAGTCAGGCTGTGATTTATACACACAGTGAATAGAAGTAGACTGAGATTAGAGAAAATAATGCTTGGTGTAGCTTCTAGAAGTAGGAGAGACAGGATAAAGTTGAGAAAATATATTAAATGATATGTTGTGACATGTTAAATGACAGTATTAAATAATACTTTAGTGTATCGAGAAAAAATTCAGGCGCTGAGTTTTATTAGGATGTGTTCTAGTCTCCTTAGGGAAGAGCATGGAAACCATGTCGCTGTTTTCAGGCAGGACTGAACCGAGCGCTGGAGGATGTTATGTTGCTAGAGCAGAGGAGAAAGAGGATGAACAAGATGAGACAGAGGAAAGAAAACAGAATCTAGGATAGTGGGAGGAAAAACAATAAAGAGAGTAAGTTCTGAGTGTGACTGAAAAAAACCCAAGCAAAACCTATAGGCTCTGTTGAGGCAATTTTCTCTGTGCTTTGGCAATAGCTTCTAGCTGTGCATCTGTGAGGCTCCTGGTAGTAACAATATATGTATGTTTCAGAGGAAGAGGGAAAGAAGGAATGATGTGGAGAGTCTAAAGGCAGGCAGGAAAAAGGCAAGAAAGGCAAGCACACGCAGTAAGGAGGACTGATCTACAGGGTGCCTGCAGAATCAAGCAGGTCTAGTAGAACCGAGTCCATGCTGCAGCTCGGCTATAAAAAATGACTTTAAGACAGTTGCTCAACTTGTGTCTACAGCAATTTGCCCTTTGCAAGAAGATGATAACAATGTTTTCGTCAAGTGCTTTGAGCTCTACAAAAGGTAAAGGCTACCTAATTGCTAGGGAACAATTAATAGATTTTTCTAGCTCAAACAAATACAATGCTTGAGATGAAAATGTGGACTCTAGAAGGATAAGCTGTAACCCCTATTAGAAGTGGTTGAATAGCTGCAGCATAAGGAGAACTTTTAGTATTCAGGGCTGATAGTACTGTCTGTTGTAAGCTTGCCCAGCATTTCCCATTATAAGATCCTCTTGGGGGTTTCCTGTAACTTTGCCAGGCCATGGCTGTTTGAGCAAAGTTTCCTATGCCAGGTGTATGCCTCAAGCTGATGAATTTATTTCACTATTTATTTGGAAAATAAACCAGCTCTCTCTGAAAATATGGCACGGGACAATATGTGATTTACCTGTGCAAATGTGCTGGCACATTTTCCTCCAGAGTTTCTGCCTGACCACCACAGGTCCTCACAAGTTTGGTGTGGGTGTCTGTCGTGGTTTAAGCCAGAAGAAAAATGACTGCTGCTGCTGAACCCAGGACAGTGTCTTACAGGGGAGGACTTTAAATCAGAAATGTGCTGGTTGCCCCAAGTTTGGCTTTGTTATAAACATGAGAAACTGTGTATGTGCACCAGTCTTTTTAGATGTCTGTCACATGTCTTTAAAAGATCTTGTTCTTGCAAACTGTGCTTCAAAACTGCACCTGGACCTTGGGGGCTGTACAGGTCATGCTGGGGCAGGAGCTCTTCTGTAGGGTCCTGGTGGAATCCAGACAGGAGAAATGTGCAGCAGGGAATCTGGACTGGGACAGGGGGAGGCTGGGGGATATGCAGGGTGTCATGGAGAGCCAGTGCAGAGCAGGAGCATCTGAAAGAGATCCTGAAACAAGGAGATGGGCAGGCAGGTTGAAAAAGGTGGAAAACAGGATGGGAAATAGGGAAAGGCAGAGAAAAAAAGAGGAGATGTGCTTGCCCAGGTGATGCTGTCCGAGTTGCCGTTGAAGCGCAAAACCTGTCGGGTGAAAACTGGTTGAGGAGAGCAGGGCTGGGTTGAGGCAGGGCACAGGGCAATGGCATCAGCAGCCATGCTTTCCCTGTGAGTGCTGCCCGACCCTTCAGTTAGACAGGAATGCTTCCTCCTTGCTCTGCACTGAGCCACAAAGGGAGTCAGAAATGGCTCCTTGGGGGGGATAGTGACACTGTCATCAGTGCTCCCCTTGAGGAAAGGCCACCAGGTCCCTCGAAGTGTGCCTGGGGCTGACTTGGCTGTGCCCCTCCTTAGCCAATACAACCTGTGCTAGGGTTTCAGGCCTGGTGGAGAGAGGGAAAAGGTCCCGGGAGGAGGGGGCAAGACCCCACAGCGTCCAGCAGCTGCGTGGCTTGGGACCAGTGTGGTCACTGCTGAGGCTATGCACTAGACGGGGCAGATGGGAGCCACTGGGAGGATGCTCTGTGATGGAGCTGCTGACGACTCAAGGCGTGCGCTTGCGCAGTGCAGTGCTTTGTCCTGGCTCTTGCTCCAGAGCTTGCTTTGCTGCTCCCTTTCTGCACGGGCAGAACTGCGTCCTTACCCTCCCTCCCCAGCTTGCTGCAGCAGTATGGAAGTGTGGAACGAAGAGCCACATGGTGTGGCTCTGCTATGGGGCTGAGCAGTGTGTCCACTCAGCTGCCAACCTTGCTGGATCTCAAATACTGCTCCATGCCTGCTCCCCTTTCTCTCCTCTCACTTCTTGCAGTTCCCTTCCTCTCACCCTCTCGTGTCTGTCACTCTACCCATTTCTTAATTATTGTTTGCACTGTGTTTTGAAAATGTGGTGTGCTGTATAAATGTTAAGTGTTTTTATTATTATTATTTCTGCTTTTTCATTTGCATCTCTCACACTGTCTTCTCTCTCTATGGTGGCTTCCAGAGAGAAAGCGTGGGCTCACATTATTTATAGCTGTGTGAGAGTAATTACAGAAGTGATTTAATTACTCAGTTAATACAGTTCTCCACATCACCAGCTTGTCAAGCTGGTGATCCTCTCACCACAGCTAAACATGCAGTTTAGCGTTGTCTATTCCACATCATAGTTGAGCGCTATAGGAGGTGAAGCTTGAGAGAAAGGTTTCTGACAGTCTTGTTAGTTGCTTGTTACTTCCCCTGAGCTAAGGGACGAGCCTGAGGGGACCTGGCCAGGGGTAAAGTTGTGTCACCTCAGCTGGGGCAGAGCTGCGTGTGAGGATGTGGTGTGTAGTGAGGGTTCATAGCTCCTAGCTGATGGGGTCTTCCTCCAACAGAAACCTACTTGAACTAAAGTTTAATATTTGGTGTGCTGCATTAACCAGCTCTTCACTTTTATCAAAGGTCAGAGATCTGGGAGCATTTTTTTGTCTTAACTTATATTTAAGCCTACCAAATCATAGGGTTTGCACACCTGCATGGCCTGAGTATGAGGTAATACTACTGTCTCCAGAAATGTTTGTCCTTGTGAGTGGCTGCATGTAGCTCTCACCCTCTTGAAATAAATGAATTTTCCTTCTGAAGTGGATGTCCTTCTCTTGCTGAGACTCCTCTCATTGGAAATACAGTGTTTCCATCACGTTCAGTTCATGAAGACTTGTGGGGAGCAGGAAATCTCCCGTTGCTGGTGCAGAAGGTTGAGAGAGGAAAGGACCTTCCTTGAGACTATGTGTTGAGCTGATAGTTACCAATACCCTTTAGTTATCTACTAAAGACAGTTAAAACCAAACCTCAAACCACCTAGTGAGCTCAGGAGAAATTTAAGGGAGACAACCCTCTTCTGAAGGTACTATAGATAAAAAGGAGGGGTCAATGGATCCTTAATAAAGGAAACAGTCGTATGGGAAATGGAGAGGCTTTTGTTGGATAGTGGCGCATTTGTTAGATAATGGTGTATGGAGGCAGCATCACTCAGAAAGTGCCTGCCTTCTGTGTCTCCAAGTTGCCTGGCTCCATTTGGGCTCCCCCAGGTCCTGGGCTGTGGGCCAGGCTCAGCCCGTTCCTTGGCGCGGGCGGCAGGAGGGTTGGGAGCAGGTGGCATCAAGGCTGGTAGAATGGAGTGCCTTCTCCATTTGGCATTGCATGCCAAGCTGCCAAGCGCAGGACACCTGGTAACTGAATGGGCTCTGCCCACTTCCCAGTGAGTGGTGGCAATTGAAGAAGTAGGCTTAAGTATTTTGGAGTATGAACAGTGATTATAGGTGCCATTTTTTTTTCCCCTGACATCCAGCACAAGGCAGGCTAAGGCAGCCCAAAGTTGCAAAAAAGGTTGGGTATCTCCACATTCCGAAAGTTGAGCCTTTCATGCTGTGTCTCTGAATGGACACCCGGAATCCCTTATCACTTTTGCAAATCCACACCAGAGGCTTTTCTCCCCCGAGTCTGGCATTGAAGGTGCATTTTACGTCCCGACATTGGAACAGCTTGTTGAGAAGACAGAGTGAGTGGAAGGGCGATGGAACAAGTAGTTTTGTCAGCTCCTAAATGAATGAATCCTATTTTCAGCAGATTCACATCTCATGGTTAATTGACTCTTTAACTGAATTATATACTAAGACTGTAATGTGAGTTCAACTTAGTAGACACCAGAGAGTCCATGGAGGAGAGAATCTGAGCTGGGTGAAGAGATTTCAGAAGAGCTGAACTCATCCTTCCCCCAGTGGTGAGGACCAGGGGCACTAAAAGGATCTAATTTCTCCACCCACTGCATTGTTTCAACTAGAAGATGTTCAGTCCAAGTAAGTGGGTGTGCAGCTTCAAGTTTTCAGGAGCTGACTGCACTACCCCCTACAATAATCCCATCCCCCCAGGTCTCCTATTGCTTTTCTTCCAGTTTCCACTGTGTTTTTCATACCCACTGGCTGGGCAAAAGAGAGATGTACTGTTGTGTCCCAGAGGTTCTGTTTACAGGGGCTGCCCACTACAGGCATATTGCCAAGGCAGGATGAAGTTTATCTGATTGCCTAGTGAGGCTTTAACTGTGAATGGGTGAATCATATGCACTGCTGTGGGGCCAGAGGAAGGACTGCATGCAGTTGTAGGCTGTATTTTATACAGCACTGTAAGAATTTAATTCTCCTCAAGTCCTCTGCCGCTTTATCAAATCAGGTGGAAATTGGCCAGCGGGTTCAAGAGTTACTGGGAAGCCTGACTCGCATACGCATGAACACACATGCATTGGGTTTGCAAAACCTTGTGTCCTAAAGAAAACGAGCTAAAATTGCATACAGAAGGTGGGCAAAGCCTCTGGAGCACCTTGAGAGCTGTGATTTCTGCAAAAGTGACCCATGCACAGTGTGTCCCA
This sequence comes from Amazona ochrocephala, assembly GCA_039720435.1. NCBI lineage: Eukaryota > Metazoa > Chordata > Aves > Psittaciformes > Psittacidae > Amazona > Amazona ochrocephala. Next base: position 83,393,824 of record CM077880.1, read on the forward strand.
AACACGCTTGCAAGTATGCTCTCCCTCCCTGCTGCATGCTCCCATGGTGACTCGCTCTGATTCACCCCAGTGCCGTCCTGCTCTGTGATTCGCATATGAGCATCTAATGCAAGCGAGTGGCACTGTCTCTCAGGGTTGGACGCTTGGTTCGCACTTGTGCTTGGTGCACATGTACATGCTCTGTGACTCACGCTACTATACCGCGATGGCTTAGATTCCAGCAGCGAATGAGACATAGTCATGAACAGGAGTTTTCTCAGTGTCACATGCTCGTGTAGATTAGCTTTTGAAGGAGAACATAGTGCAAGGCCTGAAGATTTTAATATTTCTATCCAAAACCAGACCTCTTGACAAAATAAATTGGCTTGAGGACAGCAACGATAATTGGATTATTCCACTGGATTGTTCCATTGGTATCGTCTGTGCTTTTTACTATATTTTCAATGCAGAGACTTAAAAATTGCACTTAAAATGTGAATTGTACCTTAGTTTTCTTCATAACTGACAAGCAGACATCCGTTTTCTGCCTTAATTTTTTTTCTGCCTGTGGGTTGGCTGAGCTTTCTCCCTAGTCTTATTCTTAACCTTGTGGCATGTCTGCAGCACACTGTAGTGGTTTGGGTTCCTCAGGCAGCACTGAAGGAGATCAGGGCATACTCTAACCAGTGGGTACAATCAGTTGGACAGAGGATGAACCAGGCAGCCTTTTCTTTCTGCTTGTTTTGGTCATATGACAGACTCCCTAAACTCATGGCACCTTCCTCTCTTTTGTTTCAAAAGTCTCTGATTATCTTTTGGTAAACTTTTGCATTATTTGGAATCTGTCAGGTGAGTTTTGCTGCACTTTGGGCACATCGAAATGTTTGCTACAGCCATTAACTGGCCAGAGATGTAATTTTTTTTGCTAGTCATTTAGTTCCTTAATTTAGATTTAATAAGTCACTTTGTGCTCCATTAATTAGGCCTTCATGCAAAATGTTTAATGCCAAAGTGTGCTCGCCTGCAGATGGTGGAACAGCTTCATTTAGTGACTGGTTAGAGACCTCAACTTGGCTGTGCTGTTCCTCATGCCCATGATCTGTTCTCCCACAATGAGCCATGCTGCCGTTAACCTTCACTGTCTCCATGTCCTGGTGTGAGGCCATGGGGCTCATATTCATCAGGGCTTGTCCCAGCTGTTCTCTCTGTCTGATCCCTCTGCCCTTGCCTGAGCTCCCTTAGAAGATTTAATGCATACATGTGGATTTTAAGTTTCATCTGTTAAATTGTTATAAACTGAAGCTGTGGCTGGCAGATTTCTCACCAGAGGCAAAACAGGCTGACAAAAACACGCTGTGATACTGACCACTGGGAGGAGAAATGGAGGTTGTGAGTGGTATTTGTCTCCTGCTGTGCTTTGGTCATATTTCTGTTGACAGTGTCGCTCACTGGTCACTGTACTGGTCCAGCAGTGTTACTCTATATAGAGACATGCCTGTGATAATACTCAGTAATATACAGTACAAGCTGTGAGGAAGCATTTGTGCTTCCAGAGTGCCAGTAGCCAGCCAGCAGCTCCTGCTGTGCTGCTGCTATAAAATAAACAAATTTCTCAAATCAAACATCGATGGCTTTTTTGTTTGGTAGTAGGACAGTGAGTTTAGTTCTCCTATTTCCTCCTCTCCTGGTTTAGTCTAAATTGCAAGGATTTCGTTGCTTGGCATATTTGGGTTTTTGTAGCCAGAGAGAAGTGGTTTTGTGGGAATTGGTAATGTGGAAGAGGTGTGGCATGTCTCTGTGTAACCATGGCCATGCAGAAGTATGTCCTGTCCTTCTCCACACTGCATGCATCTCAGCTATGAAGGAATCCTTTTGGCTGGCATTTTGCTGTTGTTTGATGAATAAATTGGATAGGAAAATGAGGTAACATGAAAAGGTTAGACTGAAGTTGACAAGGATCTCATTGTGACAATTTTTCTCTTTGCACTTTGGAATCTGTAGGGGGGGGGTCCTCTGGGAACTCATTTTCTGGGATTTGTTCCTTCAGTTACAAGGAGGGAACCTCTAGAGGATAAAATCATGTTCTGATATTCCTTCCTTGCTGTTCATCTGGCCTTATTATTGTTTGCACTGGTCCACCTCCATGTGCTAAGTACACTTTGGGGGGTAGCCGCTGCAGGTGGGTGGGACTTCTTGTGGAGGCTGAGAAAAGGTGGTAGAACTGTGCTGGGGTAAGAAAAGAATGAGAAGACCTGCTGAATGGAGGTGTTAAGACAACACAAAAGTATGGAGGAGGGGCTTAGGGTACCCCAAGAGTGAGGGTGGAAGGAGGCGGGGGTGTAGGAAGAGGAGGTTTGACAAGATGTTCAGAGTAATTCATAGACTAAAGTGGCATAAAGGTCTCAGGGTGAGATCAGATAATTAACAACTGCAGGGATGCATCTTCTCTCAGCCAGCAATACGTGCATTGTGTGACTTCTAGTAAGTATGTCTCTCCCACCACTTCTTTTGCTTGCCCCACGGCCAGATGTGCTCAGCAGCCCTCAGCTTTCCTGAAAAGATCCTTTATGCGCCTGTTGAACACCACGGACCATATGCCGGAATGGCTGGTGGCTACTGTCACCCTGTATTGTGTTGTCACCTCTTTGGTGACATGTGCTGCCACACTGTACTGTCGCCATGCGGTTTGCTATGCAATCCCAATTTCTGCCTTGTCCTGGGAGGTCTTTGTAGGGGGCTTTGAAAAAGGAACAGGGGCTCTAGTTGCCTTTAGTCCCCATGTTGCACAGGAGGCAGGATCTGGCACCGCTGCTGGTGAGCACTAGGCTGGGGAGGGAAGGCAGTGCAGTGAGGAGTGACTCATTCTCCAGAAACGAAGCAGATGCACAAAAATGTGTCTGCACATAAAGATGGGGGGAAATAATACAGCTTAAGACTCAAAGGGTTCATTTCAGTTGCGCAAGTCCCCCCAGAGGAAAACTCTTTGCTGCCAGATACTTTCTCTTCCGCAGCCCCATAATTTTTCCCCCCCCCTTAGTATTTTCTCTTAATGTTTGAATCATTTAACACCACATACAAAGTCAGATCTGGCCGCTCTGGGGCGATTCTGGGTTGCCATGGCAATGAAGCCTGTCTGTCCAAATTAGGACATTTTTCCTGCTGCCTTTTTTATGAGAGGCGTTCTCTCATCTCTTCTTCTCTTACTCTCTCTTGATGTCTGAAGTGAGGAGTGCTGCCTCCTCTCTCGCAGGCTCTCTGAAAAGGATCAGACTCTGCCCCTCTGAATTAATTCCTCTGAAGCCGGTGCCAGGTTGTCATGTGCTGGCTCAGCGAGGACCAGCCTTGTGCTCCTCAATGAACCCATCACACGATCAGGGTGAGGAGGGGTAAGAGAGGTGTAAAGGTGATGAGGCTAGTGAGGATGGTAGCGTGGGACTGTGGCATGCTTATTCCCTGGGGAATTGTCTCATCTTTGCCTGTGCGCTGTCTGGAGGTGGGCGTTGGGGCGAGAGCTGCTTAGCTTGAAATATTTCGTAGGACTAGAAAAGCTAGTTGAAGAAACATGAACGTGAACGTGGTGGCATGCAGAAATATGTCAGACAGCTCTGGCTCCGCAAGGTCCAGTCCTCTCTGGGGCAGGCACCTGTAGTGAGACCATAGGAGTCTCTTTGGGGCGTTGTACTCCTGGGCCTTGTCCCCTGTGTACCCTGAGCTGTGCTTGGTATGTGTCAGTGTGCTCAAGCAGAAAAGTGTCTTTATACAACTTCTGCACCAATATATTCCCCTTGTTGGCTTGGGATTTGGTATAAGTCAGACTCACCTCTGTTTAATTCTGGCTGCTGGCAGACTCCATGGCCCCAGTGACAGCTGGGATTAATCTGACACAGAGATGCCCCTGACCAAACTGTCTTCCCTGGGTTATGCCTCTGACCCAGGGGAGTAGGAAAAGAAAGGAGGTGGCACAGGTAGCACTAGAAACTTGCAGAAATGGAGGCATGCCTGTTGTGGGCAGGTCCGGGTGGCTGAGTAATGCCAGGGGCTAGGAGCGGATCTGCTGTCCCAGAGGAATTTCATCACGCCTGTGTGAGGTGATGAGTGGCAGAGCAGCATGGTCCAGCGCTTTTTACCAATTAGGGCAGAAATGAAAAGGTGATGTGGTGAAGTTTCCTTGCTCATTCTGGCCAAATGGGCTACTACCCCAAGAGCAGTTTTTAACCTTGTGATATATTTTGGGACTTTCATGTATAGCAGAGGGCAGAAAATCAGGGGAGAGTAAAAGTCATGGATTGTAAATGTTTGGAGTGGAGACGACGGTGTAAATTTTGTTTGCGAAGATGATTGGCCTCGAAGCCTATTCTATTCTGGCCATGGTATGGCGTTGCTGTTTTTCACAAAAGATGCTTTGGAGCTGGGGGCAATTTGGTGTGGAAGAGTGTAGCAGAGTGATGTGCCATCGCTGAAGTCCTTGGTCTCAATCCCAGGTGCTCTGCACCTTTGGCTGCCGTGTGACAACAGTAACGTCCTGCTGGGCTGATGGGGTTGTCAGGCACACTCCCTTTTTCTCCAGAAAGCCAAAAGTCTTGATTTTGTTGAATGATACAGCATTTACATAAAAATAGGTGTGTGGACTTGTAAATTAGTTTGACTTTGCTATGCTGTCCCAGTAGACCTGAAGTTGTCCAGTAAATGTTAATTTAGAAAACTTTTTGCGATGTCGTGTGAACTGGTTTAGATCAAAAGCTGATTTAGCCCAGTATTCTGCAGCCAACAGGAACTGATAGAGGATCAATTAGTGATACTTCCTCAGAATATTTTCCAGGCATCCTGTGAGTTATGGCTCAGGATTTCCTAAGCTAGTCAGTTTATCTTTGTATTTAGTAATGCTGGATGGTTTTTTTTCTTCCGTATACTTACCCACATGCAAATTTTTGGCATTTGTGAACTCATGAACGTTTTTAGCATCCAAGAGACAAGGAGTTTCACCACATAACTGCTCATTGGGTGAAGAAGTTCTCCTTTTCTTCATTCTCTTTTGATAATCCATCATTCTTTTACTGGAAAAAAAGTAGCTAACAATTATTCCCTCTTCAACATCTATATCCAGCCCCAAATCTTAGAGGTCCTTACCATTTTCCCCCCAGCTGTCTGTTTTCTGCAGGGGACTTGTAATTTATTTAGTTGATTCTCAGGAAGACCTTTCCAGTTGTGTCATCCATCCTCCTACCTTTTTTGCCTCTTCTACATCCCTCTGGGGGAGGAATTCAACAGAGGTTCTCCAGTGGAAACAAGGAAGATCTGAAGTCAGTGGGTATTACTTGTAGTGTCTAACTGAGCTGGCCATGACACAGATACAGCATGCCCTGTGGTGTCCTGAGGGAGTGGTTTTGGGTCTGCCCTCTGAGATGTGGGTAAGAGGTGTAGCTGTCCATCACTGTTTGAAGGGCAGTTAGAAAGATGATGGAACCGAAATGTAGTGCCAGACAGAGTAATGAGAGGCCATGGTATCACCTTAGACATCAGGAAGAATTTTTCCAGTAAGATGGTAGTGCAGTGCTGGAACAAGGGCCCTGAGGTAGGCCACAGTTAATTTGGTCCAGTGTTGGCGATGGTGTTGTTGCGATGGGATCTTTCAAAGCTCTGTCCTGCCAATGTTTTTGTGACGGCATGAAGTGTCATTAAGGTGCCTCAGAAATGGTGTGTGAGCCTGAGGTACAGAAACTTTCTAGAATTGTCCTTATTGTACAAAACCTCTTTGTGACTCTTTTCCCCCCAATGATTTCAGTCTATGCTGACCTTGATCTATCTTTTTTTTTTCATTTGCTGTGTCCCTCTACCAAGCGCACTGCAAGCTTTTGGGCTGTGATGCTGAGCAGGAGGGGGTTTAGCACTCTGTAGTCCAGGAGTGGGTCCTGTATCCCTTGAAATCTGCGCCGTGCTGAATAGCTGCTGTAGAAGTGTCCTGATGTTACTATCAGCCTCCTGTCTGTGGCATGCCAGTGCTGCCTGCCCAGCTTCATGGGGATACTTGAGCAGCCTCCCGCTAGTAGACAGCAAGGTGTGGGGCATGGCTTAGAGCCAGCTTGGTTTGCTGAGCAGAGCAGCTGCTGGGTCACAGGGGGGATGCATCAGAGGTCTTGTAGAAGCAACTGATGTCTGACTCATTGCATGCCTGGGAGAGGGAAGAGCAAGTTGAAACAACAATTAGAAAGAACAGATCAAAACTCCTAAGACTTCTTGTAATTGCAGCAGATGTCTCTGAAACTTGCCCAGGTGATGAGCAGGTTTTGGTGGTGCACACTTGAAAGATGACTGAAAATTTAGATGTGCTGGGATGTGGAGGTGCAATGCTTCCCAAACGCCCATCTGCTTCCTGAACTTTCAGTAATTTCTCCTTATCGTTGTTCTTGAAACTCTGAAACTTGTCTTTCTTATAATGCTATTTCAGGTGCTTATCCTGTCTAGAATGCAGAGATAGCTTCAGCAGTTGGAATGTGCAGGATTTGAGGACTGAATTTCTAGTCACCTTATTTTCTGTCTGCTCTGACCCTAACTGTTTCTGGCCTCAGCATCTTCATTGTTGTGCTGCTCTTGTACCTTCATGACTTAGAGAATATAAAGATTGAAAATGAATGGGAAATAGGAAAAAAGTATCTGGACTCGACAAAATGGTGGTGTGTGTATGTGTCTGAGAGAGGTTATTGTGAAAATAATTTGTTCTGAAATTATATGGGGCTTGTAGAATGAATAGGATTTCAAAGGCTTTGCTTAACATTAATAATGCTACATTATACATGTAAATGCCATTATTAAAGGCTTCTGGGTATTTCAGGAATACATTAGAAGGAAAACTTTGGGGCAACTAGTGTAAATCAAACCAGGAGAATGAGCTGATGGCAAGAATGAATAATTATTCCCTTGCCTCCTGCTGCATTCTTGCCTTAATTTCTACTGCATCCTTTCCCCTGGTCTAGAACAAATAGCCCCAGAACAAAACAAGAACAAAACAAGAGCACTCTGTGCCCTGAGCATCATCTGCAAAGAGGGAACTTAAGTTCTCTTTCAGTGGCTGGGAGAATTGAGGGAGGAGTAAGACAGAAGCAACAGGAAGAAACTCTTAGGCCTCCCTAGGAGTACAAAGAATTTAAATCAATGCTTGTAAAATGCAATGATGAATAAGACAGGTAGGTAAAATTCTTGCATGTAATACCCAAGCACTCGAAATTTTTGCCAGAGGGGAACATTTTCACCCGCTTGCTTTCCTTGAGAAACAACTCCCTTTAAATTGGCTTGAAAAATGCAAGATGACTCTTTATGTGTGGATTACTGCTACAGGATGACTGCCAAAACAGTCAACTACAGTGAAAAAAATAGGAAATATAATTATTGCTGTGATTTCAGATCACAGAGAAGGAATTGCAGCCGCCTCTAGGAAAAACAGAGACATCGCATTTGAAGGAAACAAAATTTTAATTTTCCCAGCCCTGGAGTCCCACAGGACTCTCCCTCCTGGGGATGAGGGGAGCTTTCAAAAAAAGACGAAGTTGAGACTGCAATCCATTGTGCGTATGCACTATCCACACGCTTCTGTGCGACAGAAAACGTACAGGACAGTGCACTTGGATTCTGCCTGCTCATATAATGCTTGTGTCTCCAGCTCCTTGGCAGATCCTTATGGACTCCAGTGGGGCTTTTCACAGGCATGGCAAAAACCGCTATGCATTCAGCAGTGAAATCAAAGCCCAAAGCAGCTAAATGCTGCTAAGAAAAAGTGAGGAGGTAACCAGAACCTTTGGATGGAGATGAAGGGAAAGAATGGAAATCAGGGTCCACATATGAGTTCCTCTTGCAAAACCTCATGCTGATCATTTGTCATTTTAACTGTGATTGGCATTTTAAGGGGCAGTCTACTTTGTTCTTTCTTTAGAGACAGGCACTTAAAATATCTGGAGATTATAAAATGCAAATAGCGTATGAATATATGCTCAGCATACTGGTGTACATGAAACATTTCTAAATGTATTGTAGAGCTGCCTGAAAGATTTTCCAGTGGAACAATTTTCTGCTGGAAAATGTTTATTCTACAGTATTGAAAAGTCCCCATGGAACATGTCAGGCCTGTCACAACTGTGGATGGAAGTGAGCAGGTTTGCTGGTCTGCAGAGAGGCCAACATGCAGCTTTTCCAGATCCCTCGTCTGCCATCTGAGTAGATGAGAGGCTAAAAAAAACCAAAAAATCTTTGGTACCCTAAAAATGAGTTTTTAAAGTATTTCTCTTTTGTAGATCGTGTCTAATATTTGACTTTTCATACACGATAATGGGAGAACTTTTAACCCCCAACTACAGACAAAACAGCAACTCTGTTTTTTTGCCAGCTCAAGAAACGCAGTGCATTTACCTGCGTATGCCCCTTCAGACAAAATCCACTGCTGGAATGCTCTCCAAGCTGCTCTGGTGCCTTTCTCATCAGCAAAAGCCCCAAACATGCAGGGCCCCTTGCTATCAAAACTCTCCCTTCCTCCTGGTAGCCTGCAACCTAACCCTCCCATCATCACCCACTGCACTGGTGCTTCCCCTTCGTGCACCATCACATATTTAGGTGCAGGTTATAGGATGGGATGAGGCAAAGGAAAAGAACTGGCTACTACAGAAATCACGGAGCGTGGAGGAGAGTGGCAGGAAATTAGTATGTGTGATTCCCCTGGTTCTTCTTTCTTTGCTGGGATATTCCCCCTTTAGTTCGTGGCTCATCCGAGCTATCTCAACCTCCATTGCACCCCCTTGATGAGGACCCATATCCCTTTTTCTAAGGGGCACTGGTGCCCTGTAGGGCTTGTAGGGGGAGAGAAAGGAGGAGATGTGGCACTGGGGATTCATAAGTGCGGGATGATATCGTCATCAGTGCTGGGGAGACAGAAGCTGTGTTTGCTAGGAGCAGTGAGGAGACATCAAGATGAAGCTGTCAGAGATCTGGGGAAGGCAAATGGCATGAGGGGACATGATGGGTTGAGAATTAAGAGAGTTCCATTCTGAGGACACATGCATGGTATGTTGGAGAGGGGTTGTGCTCAGCACTCAGTGCTGACATCTTGCATAACATCTTACTTTGCTGTGTTCAGTGGGAACCTGTGTGGGTCCAAGATACCATGCCTACATAGTTGTGTCTGCAAATGTATCTTTTCGAGAGTCTAGATAAAAAAAAGATGCTGTTTGACTTTGCTGTGGCATGCTGCTCTCTGGGCCTAGTATACCAAAAACACACCTATTAAAGAGTTATATCCATTTCCCATGTAGGTCTGTGTTCTTATGTCCACGTCCTGGTGAGTAGCACAGTGGGTTAAAGTGCTTTGCTTGGACTCTGTACAGTGATTGTCCAGGATGCTTATAATTTTACGTTCTGCAATTGGACTTACCTGCAATTTGATGCATTTTGTGACTGTGAGCAGAGTGATCTTTGCAGGTCTTCTTGGTCATCCTACAAAGCAATGTCAGTCCAAACTACATTGTTATGGATGCAATCTGAGGATTATGGGCATGCAGAAATGAATGATCTGTGAGGGGCATGGCTGATAAAATAACTGAGCCAGACATGCCTGTTAAAGGGAGTTTATTCTGCAGCTGTGCATGGGTGACTAAATCTGCTTCCAAAGTTTACAATGAGGATGGCCCATCACTACCATTAGCATCTGCTTGTGTTTCTGCGTGACCAGAAGACCTTGGAAAATGGAGTGATCACCAGGCCTTTTCAAGAAAGGGCTGGCCATCACCAGGAATGTTCCAAAACAGTCCATGTATGGGCAAATCCTGCACAATAAGGGTCATGTTGATTTGTAATATGTGCTTCATTTTGAGAAGCTTTTGACTAGTCCTTTCTGAGGTGCCTGAGCAAGCCCATGCACAGAGGACGTGTTCTTCAGGACTTGTGGGGACATGCAATTTTAAGATGCTTTGACATGCACAGCTACAGGTTGGGCAGAGAAGAGATTCAGAGCAGCCCTGCTGAGAAGGACTTGGGGGTGTTGGTTGATGGAAAAAATGAACACGACCCGGATGCAGTGTGCGCTCGCAGCCCAGAAAGCCAACCGTATCCTGGGCTGCATCAGAAGTAGCATAACCAGCAGGTCGAGGGAGATGATCCTGCCCCTCTGCTCTCCTAAGACCTCACTTATTGTGTGCAGTTCTGGTGTCCTCAACATAGAAAGGACATGGAACTGTTGGAATAAGTGCAGAGGAGGGCCACGAGGATGATCAGGGGACTGGAGCACCTCCCATATGAAGATAAGATGAGAAAGTAGGGGCTGTTCAGCCTGGAGAAGAGAAGGCTGCGTGGAGACCTCAGAGCAGCCTTCCAGTATCTGAAGGAAGCCTATAGGGATGCTGGGAAGGGACTCTTCATTAGGGACTGTAGTGAGAGGACAAGGGGTAACGGGTTCAAACTTAAACAGGGGAGGTTTAGATTGGATCTGAGGAAGAAATTCTTTACTGTGAGGGTGGTGAGGCACTGGAATGGGTTGCCCAGGGAAGTTGTGAATGCTTCATCCCTGGCACTGTTCAAGGCCAGGTTGGACATAGCCTTGGATGGCATGGTTTAGTGGGAGGTGTCCCTGCCCATGGCAGGGGGGTTGGAACTAGATGATCTTAAGGTCCTTTCCAACCCTAACTATTCTATGATTCTATGACAGGAGTCAGCTGTAGCCAGCTGTTTGTGTTACAGCGATGCTCCCCTTACTCCTGTGGAGCAATCTGTGAATGGATGCTGAATTAAGCTGGCTCCTTGGCTCTGAGTGGCTGCTGGAAAGCACATGGCACCAGGAGTAAAATCAGCTAAGAAAACATGCTGAGTAGAACATAGCAGACAAAAGCCTTGCCAGAGCTGAGTCTCGCTGAAAATGCAGGTGTTGCAAGGGAACACTTACATGGAAACCAACCCTAAGCCTGCAAGCAAGATGAAAATTGTGGGTAGCTGGGAGTGTGGGCTCTCAGGGGATTTCAGCCATATGAGGTTTCATTTGGAATGGGACTATATAAATGGAGCAATCTTGCGGTCAGTGCAAATTCAACCTGTGGTTTTGAACCAGAATATTAAGAAGACAAAAAAAATCAAGAGGGCTTGTAAAAACAGAAAGGATGAAGAATCTGGCAGTCCTGGGAGTTTAAACCAATCCCTGATAAAAGACTGGATGGTGGTAAGATGGGACAAAACTCAGTGAGGGTGACCAGAGAGAGAACACAAACACAAGACTTTTGATGGTAAACCTCGGAAGAATACTCTGAATTTCCCAAGGGGAGAAATCACTGAGTCCAGAGAGAGCCTGGGTTTGGTGAGGAATTTTATATACTGCAAAAGGAGAAATCTACAAAAAGCACTCCGGCCATCTTCCAGCTTCAAAGTCAGCGGCCACCAAAAATAGCACAGGGGACTACTGATGTTGCAGCAAACAGTAATACACAACACTGTGCCGACATTTGAGAAAAGCGTATAAGAACTGCAGTGCTGTGCTTTACTTTGCAAATGCATTCCCAATACAGTCAAGGAAGATGCCAACATCAGCATTAAATCTGGACAGCTCTTTGCAACAGTTTTGCAATAGCAGATGATTTTGTTGTCGGTATCAAGGCAAGTGGAGTACTTCTTGAAGTGAAGTTTCACAGGAGTATGTTAGCCTGATGCTAGAGAAAAAATAAGGAAACCTAATGAAAGGAATGATAAAGTAGGGAAATTCAGAAATTAGTCTTTTGCAGGGAAGTGGCTGTATTAAAAGTATGGCTAAAAGCTCAATAAACTTGAGAAGGAATGATCCGTAATGCTATCAGTGTAAGGTTGAAAGTCAGCTAAGCCAAGGTCTTCTCGAGATACCATTTGAGGATATTTTCCTGGGGCAAGGGAAGCTGCCTGGCTGTAGGGTAGAGTGGAAGGAGCCAAGTCAGCCCATGATTCATGACCCTAGAAAATTTCCTTTTGATTGTAAGTGGAGATTAGAGTAAAGTAAAGATTTTATTCCACTGGAAATAATCAGGTGATGAAGTGCATAAAGCTGGACACAGAGGATCTAAAAGAGTAAATGAATGTTTAAAAATAGATCCATTCTTGCTGCTGTGAGGGGAGGAATTCTGATATTGAGGGCGTGAATGTTTAGAGAGCAGAGATTTTGAGCTGCATTCAAACACCATAAAACTATTGTCAGATGATCTGAGAAGCTTTGTGTGGAACAAGTACTGATGTAGTATAAATGACATACTTTGAAGATTTGTTAATGCAGGTAGATCACAATATGGCCAACACTGCCTCACAGACCAGGAAAAAGTACCACAATCTTTGTAAGAAATATCAGTGCCTCATTTAGTTTCAGCAGTCTTGGTCTTGACAGCACTTCTGTGCAAAGAGTCCAGTGAACACGAGATGAGAGACTGAAGATTATACGAAGGTAATTTAGGGATTTAAAAGGAACTTGAGAGGGGCCAAAGAGGTTTTACCCTGAGCTCAGAAGAGCAGTGATGTTGAAGAGGCTGTCAGAGCTTTACACACATGAACTAAAAATGTAGGCTATGTCAAATGGAAGAGTTAGTGGGACAAGGAAGACTGACCCCTTGCAGAGAAGTAGCCACTGATCTTTTCTTGCTGCATGGACCCTCTCTCCCCCCCTCCTCTCTGAATAAAGCAATTCAGTATGTACTTGTCCTAAACTATTATTCCATCTTCCTTGAGTTAACCTTATTAGAAGACACACCAGCTAAGTAGGTGATCATGCATACCCAATTTGTTTTTCCAGACACAGTACACCTGAGTTAGTAACATATAATTATAGGCCAGTTTAGTAGGCATGAATTTTAAATAGTTTTCATGGATTTTGCCATGTAACTGCTGGTTTTCTTCATCCATGATTTAACAGATGGGTTGAAAACCTCATCAAAATAATGAAGAACAGAGTGAAAAGGATGGGGGTTATAGTTTGGACTGTATTAAGCTCTTTCAAATCACAGCATTGCATTAGTGATTGAAGTGACTTGGGATTTGTAGTCAGATATATGAAGGGACAAGTAAGGCAAATCAAGAAGCTTGAAGTATTGGGGTTTCAAGAAGCTTCCTTTCTTCATGAAGTGATACTATGCTTGCACGTGCTGGAGAATAAAAGCTAGAGGTGGGCCTGGCAACACAGGAAAATTCTTGTCGTTGTAGGAGACTGTCAGGTCAGGTGGATGCATATGATGGAAGACAGGTGATCTCCTTCACACTCCACAAGGGAATGCAATGCATCAGTCATTTTGCTCAGCAAGGTTTCAGATGAGTTACAGCCACAGTAGTTGAGAGAGATGTGGCCCAGGTCATGATGTGACTGATAGACTCAACACTGCTCCAGTATGGAAAAGAGTTGGTTCACATGGCAGCACAGGTTGACTCAGAGAGTAATGCAATGTGCTTGTTTGAGTAGGCAGTGGACAGGTTATGAATATGCAAAATTTGGTGTTATGTTGATATTTGTTGATTGCTGTTATTCTGACATTTGCTTGGGAAAGGGAGATGTCAGGAGCTGTGCCCTTGATGGGGTCTGACCTAAACCCGTTGGAACTGGTCCCTCTTCCATTGAGGGGCTCACTTTGCTCCATGCATGTCAGATGACAGCTGCCATTTTTGCCAGCATATAAAGTAGCTCTGTGTCATTGGCTGTGGGTATTTTCCAAACCACTTGGAACAAATTTTTCTGGCCTATTCTGGTAACACAATATCCTTTTCTATAATCAGGGTGCTGGTAAAGCAGAAAGATTAGATTCCTTTCTCACCTATTTCTTTCTCTCATTTCTTTCTTCCCTCAGGAACCATGGTGGAGGGTCATGAGATGAATCTTTTACTTTGAGCTCCCTGCCAATTACGTCTTGACTCTTACTTGTTGTTCTGGTGCTATTTCTCTGAAATCTAGACCTTCCTTTGCTTGTCCCATTCCTACGGTAGTGTCTAAGCACTACAACTCAAACTTCTCATGATGACCAAGGCTCTGTTACGGGCTGACCTGTCAAGGTGCTGGGCAGACTTGTGGCCCCCCAGCCAGTGAAGATGGCTTGCTAATGCTCGTAAGCTGTATCTCTTTGAGATGCTACATGTCAGCTCCACGTGCTCTCCAAGCACTCAGTGGATGCAGAGGGGTAATAACATGTATCTTGCATATACCAGTTGCCTGTTTCTCCCTCCATTTTGTGGAGCCCTTGCCATGAGTTTTTTTAGTGTGAGCTATGTGATGGGAAGCAAAAAGTGAAAAACAAAACCAGGGAAGAAGATTAAGGGGATCCTATTCTACATTCTAACAGTTAACTCAATCTTTCACTTTTAGAAGCTGCTGTCCAGGCAGACAAAAGAAGTGAAAAGAACCCATTGCATGAGAATATTGGGTTTGCACTTTAATATATTACCAGGTGAAATTTTACTTGTGCTATTTCAAGTTGAGGAATTTTAACTGTCATTTTTTCTGCTTTTATGTGTGGAAGGGGGAGAAAGAAGTATGCTATTTGTATTTTTCTTCAAAGGACACTTTACATATTATGATCCAGTGAGGAGCCAAACAGGATCCTGCTTTTCCTATGTACCACACCCTTTAATGTTCCAAGACATACAAGGAAGTGTAGAGGCTTGTAGTGTGGAGGTGGGTGCTGGGGAGGAGCAGAGAGATGTTCAGCTGCAGAGGGGCCTGAAGGCACAAATTCGCAAAGCGCAGTTTCCATGGCAGTGCTATGGAAACCAGGTTCTGCTGCTCGCTGCTGCTAAGGATGGAATTTCAATGCTTCATGCAGCTCTGGTACCCAAGAAACAGCAAACCCACAAACAAAACCACACCAGACCTGTAGATGCCTCATCAGAGCACTGTTTCTCATTCAGGCTGTATGCCTTGCCTGCCGCTGTGGGGGAGGAAAGAATGAGCAAACCCAAATCAGCTAAAATTAGAGCCTGTTACGCACCTGTGTCCCATCTTCCATCTGGGTCCCTCAGAATAGTTTTGGAGATTCAAATAAGTTTGATTAGCTTTAGGATCTTTGATCTGCTGTTATATGTGGGTTGCTGCATGTGATCTGGAAGCCGAGTGGTTGCATTGCACAGGGCAGAGTTGGAATGCAGAAGGCTAAAGAAGACCCAAAACAAAAAAAGCTCTCTTCTGCTTTTGGTTCATCTCCATGACCCTATCTGAATCTCTTGGGTTTCCTATGCCTCAATTTCTCCATCTGTAGAACAAAGATGGTAATGATACTTCCCCATAGGCTGGGCAAGTTTGACTTCACCAGTCAGTGCTAGGAAGTACTCAAAGGATTTGAGCTACTATGAAATGTATTTGGTTAATGTTTGGAAAGTAGTTTGAGTCTCTGATGAAAATGGTTAAAAACCTGCCATTTTTTGGCAGATACCAGATTAACAGCCTGTAAAAAGGTTGTACTTAAAGCCCATAGAGGCGTCATCCTCATGTTCCCTCTGAGCTCTGTTTCTCCTGCAGGATGGAGCTCTGGCACTGTGATGCAGTAGCACAGAGACAGGAATACATTCGGTTTAGTAGCAATATTGTGAGCATTAGACCAGCAGTACCAAAATTATCCCTTGCATGGGAAGGAAAGAGTAAATAGTGTAAATGTTGGTCTTCCATTTTGCAAGCTTTCAGTGCTGGTGGACTTTGACCAGTATAGCTTGAAGCCAACTTAAACTTACCAGTGATTTGCCTGGGATACTGGTGAATATTTCCCTATGCCAGTAACCATGTCTGAACACCCTATGGCTGGGGGAACAAGAGTCAGAAGAAACCATAGGAGACAACCTTCTACAGTATCTTATCCCTCCTCTCTACCACCACTGCTAGTTCTGGGCTTTGGAGCCCTAGGATAGCACCTCCTAGGGGAAATAGGCTCTGAAATTCCCTGGGTACGGCAAGAGCATCCGTGGGGCATTCCACCACCAGCTCTGAGCTGTCCCTTCAGCCATCCCAGAAAGTATGGCACACCACGTCAGGTCAATGGGAGCAGTCCACACCTAAAGTGAGGCACCTGTTTCCAAGCATGTGCCCTATGGAGTGGAAAAGCACATAGCTTGTGACAGCATGAATGTGCAAAGTCACAGCAGTGCAGTTTGTGATGCAGTGCAGAACTGGAAAGGAAGCAGAGAGGGAAGTGTGGGTGCCAAAGGTCTTACGTGCAGGTCCAGTGTTCCTCCAGTCACCTTGAGGAGTACTCCCTATCTGGCTATGTTTCTTTAGTGCTCAGGGAGAGCCAAGCAGGGGGGACATAACAACTCACAACCTTTGAGGGCTCTTAGGATGATGGTAATAAGAAGTGATAACTTGCTGTAAGTGCCGACAGCCTTACAAATACCAAGCCTATGACGGTAACAAGAGGATGGTCCTTAGTCATGTATGGGGGGTAGGATTTTTGAGAATCCTTTGGGGGCCCTGGCTGTGTTGTCAAAGCAGCATCCCCTCGTTTGCCAAGGATGTGGGCAAAGCTGGGGCCATCTCATATCCTGAGAGCAACATTCTGTTCAGAATCAGCTGCCCCTCTTCCCCTGTGGAGGAATTGCCTTCTGCTTAATAAATGTCTGCTTGTAATATTCTGAAACAAGGAGGCTAATCAAAGGCCCCGTTCTGTGGAACAGGGGTGCTAAATGACAAGATTAATTTCAGTAATCAAGCAGCTTAATTTGGACGTTTTTTCCCCTCTTCTCTGTTGCTGATGGAAATTGAGGCAAATCTTTTTTTGGAGAGACACTCCTTCCCTGCCTGGTCGCACCACTTTCCAGTACTGAAAATGATTGTGTAGAGATGGGAGGAAGGTTGTGTAGGGATGAAGAAGAAAGAAGAATAGGAAAGGGTCACAGAGGACAGTATCAGAGGTGTGTGGACTGCTATGACTGATGTTTCTTGAGCATCTTTCCTCTGGAAATCTCCCAAAGTGTTTTATAGACTGCATCACAGTCTATAAGGCTCCAGTCAGCATTGAAGTGCAGTCATCTTGGCTGGATTGCAGCAAGTCTTTGAAGGACATGGAAATTTGACTGGTAAAGAGAGAGAGGCAGGTGGAAGACTATGATACCACTATATCATTAAATGAGAGCAATGGGTGGAACTTACTGAAAAACACCAGTGAGGCTGAAAGGGCTCACTTCTGCAGTTAAGAATGAATTAGCCTTCATCTTTCAGTGATTTGGAGCACTGAGGATGCTTTTGCTCAGCTCAGGGCAGGGCTGGCACCACCAGCACAGCCTCCTGCACACTGGAATCTCACTCTCATCCATCTGCCCACCCATCGCTGCTGTCACCTCACCTGCCCCAAGTCCACCTGCAGAACCTCACCAGGCATGATGTCACTGAGCTCTGGTGTCACGGCGACCTGAGGACGTTTTTCAGTGACCATCTGGGGGTCCTCAACCCACCTTATCCATGCCCTGGAGTCAGAAGGTGGTGGAGACAGCTGGTGGGAGGGCTGGGAACATACCCAGAAAATGTGATTTATGGTGAGGCTGGAGGAGCTGAGTCCCTGCTCTGGTCTTTTTAGTAGGAATTTGGAGAGGAGAATAGACTCCCAAGAGATATAGTGCAGCTTAGGACTGGGTAAAGCCCTGGAAGGGTTTTTTCTTGGGGTAGTTTTGTGCTGGCTTGAGGGTGAGGTGTGTGTGTGTGTGGGCAGGCTAGAGAGGACAGTCTAATAATAGCTATTTACTCATTCAGTTGCCTGTGATCTGAAGAAGCCTGGACAGGCACCCAGTGGCGTGTGACAGAGCCCTACCAGAGCAAGTGGAGGGGGTTTAAGGGAATGACGTCCTTGCCTGAGGCAGTAAGGTTTCAGGTCTGGCGGCTTTCCATGCCGGCCTCTCCAATCCCCCCGCGGACTGTCAGCGCACTCCACCGGTGCTGGCACCTCTCTTGCACGTCCCCCCTCTCCCTTTCACTCACTGTGGGCGGCATCTTTAACTTGACTGCATGCCCTGCCATCTTCTGGCAATCAATTTTTTGGAGACAATCTGTGACGTTCCCGAGCCCCCTCCTTTCCCTCTCCTCCTTCCCCTCTCTCTCTCCCTCCCGCTGGCTTGTTATTATGTGCTGCAGCTGCCCGGAGGATTTTAAATAGACCCATAATCGCACAGCAGCTCCTCTTGGAAGTTTAAATATAACCTCCTTGCTAATCTCGTGTGTGGCAGCAGCACAGCACCTAGGGAAGGGAGGAATGGACAAGCACTAACCCATGGCTTTGCATCAGGCCTGGGAGGGCCCAGGATTTTCTTTTTAGTGAAATGATCAGGAAATTGCCTTGTTTTGTTTAACCAGAATAGCTCTGAGGCTGGCGCAAGGTGCCAAACTGATGAGCTTTGCAGCACAAAATGATTTTCTTGGTTGCTATTCCAGACACAGCACGAGGGAAGGCTGCCCTGCAGCTATGCTGCCGTTTCCCCTGGGTTGGGCTAGTCTCTTACTCTTGCCGCAGGAAAACCTTCCTGGGAGGCAGTGGACAGCTCAGACCTCCCCACCCTTTGCCTTCCTTTAAGAAGGTAGCAGTTGCGAATGTCGTGCTGAAGGAGGCGTTTTGGAGAGATAGATAGGGACCTAGGCAGAGATCCTGCAGATCACAAGTTTTTTTATGGTAACAGGCTGATTTCTAGCTCTCCAAATAACTAATTCACCTCTCAGACAGGAGTATGGTTTGCTGACCATCACAGTTCAGTGACACCACAGAAAAGATCACAATTAATAATGAATTTTCCCAAACGACCTGTTCTAAAAGGGCGAATCTAGCACTCATGAGCCCACTGAATCTGGAGGGACACTTTCAAACAGTAACTGTTGCCTGTTGCTTTAGGCTAATAGGATCCCTACTCTTCCTGCATCCTGAATGCAGCTGTTTCCTCATACAGAGAGATGAGGGATGTGCATGAGGATCCTAACTAGTTCTTGTGCTGTTGTTGGAAGGGAGGATCTAGCTGGCTCTTCAGGGATGTGAGCTGTATTTCCTCCAGTCTGCTGAGCTGGTTCATACTGAGAAGTTTGGTACACAAGGACACCAGGAAGGTTGATTCTCTGCTTTATTTATTTCCTCTGTATAAAAAAAGAAAAAGGGGACACTGTCTTTTGTTTTGATCAGTGCTATAAAAGACCTAAGTAGTATTATCTGAGTACCCAGAACAAAAAATAGTACTATTGATGCTAAATTAGCCATCCATTTTAATAATCCAGCCATAGTAATTGCTAAAGCTAGGGGACTAATTCACAACACATAATTTATTCAGTGAATTTAGCTTCTTTTTCTGCTTATGGAATATCAATTGTGTGGATCATAATTTCCTCAAATTTATTTGAATTTATTCAGTGAGCTTCTTGGAAAATATTTACTCTATGGATTGATACAGGCTGCATTACTTAATTACAGTTGGTCAGAGGTATCTATTTGATATTGTTTCTGTTCTCTTGTTGAATGAGCGCACAAGCACTTCTGGCTTGAACACTTGCATATGAGCAGGAAAGATGTACACTTCTGCAAGTTTTCGCACATTTCCATACATGAATATGCAGATGAAACTCCTGTACAGGAGCATTGACAGCAAACAAACACAGACAAGCCAGGTCTAAGTAATTTTGCATAAAAATTGTGAATAAATATTTTTAAAAGGCCTAAATTACCAGGATAAAAGTCTAATTTTACAGCAAAGTAACCTGGTCCTTGGTAAATGGCATCTTGAATAGCAATAACGGCATGTTGAATCAGAACCTAATAATTTACCTCTTTGCTTCTTTCTGCTGCTCCATACAATGATTTCCTGTAGTAATATAATCCCTAGCTTGGATATATTGTATGAAAAGAGTTCTCCTTTTTCTTTAACTGTCTGTTTTCATGTGACACTCTCTGTAAATATGCTTGTGTCCTGCAACAGGTAGTGCTTCTCTGAATAGGAAACCTGATTGTCTCTCTTCCTTCAGTTAATCCATCTCTAACTTGTCTCCCTTGCTCCCTTCTCCCACATCAGATATGAGATGAAGTGTAGTGTGGCTAATCAGAAATTTTCTAAACCACAGAATTGTAAATGTTTCCAAATGTTGGGTTCTGATTTATGGTGTAGGAGTGTGAGGGATTATGTTCATGAGGACATTTGTGCACACTTGGGAGTAGTGTAATCAGTGGAGTAGAATAGGTAACAAGCAGGAAGAAATGGACCGTTTTGAGGACTACAATATAGAAAGAAGGTGAAATACACTTGTGTGAAGTTCAGAGGCGTGCAGATAGACACATCTACAGTGCCTGGTGTGGAGCCACATGTTGGAACCCACACTAGATCTGAAGGACTTGAGCAGCAGAAATTGTTTGGGCTTCTATTGTTTGTTACTTCTATTTGTTCTAGCTGTTCTGGGTGCCTTTGCACAGTCTACTGGCCTGTATGAGAAGATCCTTTGTTACTCCTACTAATTGATCTTAAAAACAATGGGATTATCAGTTAGAAGCAAATGAAAAAGAGAAAAAGTGGGAGTATTATTTACTGATGTGATGACTGAGCCTTTGATATGAGACATCAGCATAAAAGACAATTATGTTCCTAGGTGCAAGGCAGGATATTCCCTGCCAAGGCAGGGAGGTATCAGTATCACTGTAACAGGCTCTAGTGTAATTTCCTCTGTGTACAATTCTGTGTATAATTCCAGTTATCCCAATTAAAGCAAAATGGAGTCAGAAAAGTATCTGATTGGTAAGGAGAAGGAAGAACACATTTTACAAGAGGAAACTAAGATAGTGTAGCTTACTTAACCTGGCAAAATGCAGGCTGAGAGAATATAAAAGGCTGCCCTCCATTAAAAAAAAGAGTGAGAGGAAAATACTGTGACAGCAGGAGAGCTCTTCAAGGTAAAGAGGAACTAGGCATTAACTGGGCAGGAATGGGCTTCAGTAGAAAGTCATCAGTACAGCAAGGTTCTGCATCAGCTTCCAAACTGCACAGGGAAAGCAAGAAACCTAGTCCCTTTTCCGTGAGAGCATGATGGGTTCCTGAAAAGACTAATATGGAGAGACTGTCTGCGAGACCGGGGCTGGGACATCCCTTCCAGACTGCTGTTCCTTAATTACAGCAAATGCCATGTAGGCACTCCATTCTTCAGGATTAAAAGGACCTTAATTCAGTTTAGTTCAATTTTCTTCTAAGGGTTGCTTTAATTTGGAAGAAATGTGTCCATTCAAGGCTAATGTGATTTAATGAATTCATGCTAAACTCACAACTTTAGTTAATTTGGATTAATTTTCCCAATCGTTTCTCAGCAGACAACCCTTAAGACATGTAGTAGAAATGGCTAAGAAATCACGAGCACTTCAGTCCTGCTTGTGGTTTCGTTGTAAGATGGCAGGTAGATTTTCAGAGTGCAGAAGGCCTGAAGAAACACGTAGCCATGTCCTACGTGCCTTTCTCTGTGGAGCTGCTAAGAAGGGTGTGCACTGTCAAGACCCAGGTCTCAGCTGTCCTCTTGTGTTTCACCATCCTACCACAGGGACCAATGTATTAGTACTGTATTATGGGAAGGTGGGCTGCATGGCACAACCTGTCCTGAAAGGTGGAGTTGGCTTTGGTTGCAAGTGGCATTTGGTAGTAGATTCAGGGGAGTGCTGGCTGCTTGGCTGTGTACTAAGGAGCTATCTGCACATAGGAAAAAGTATCTTCTTTTAATTCTGTGAGCTGCACTCCATTGATTATCATTGCCAGCTGCCATGAGAGAAAAGGCATTTCTTTGTAATGCCTTTCTAAGGGGTTTACAGCTTGACTGTGATGGGTAGTGTTATTTCTGTTACCGCTATTAGTGTGCATCCTTATTTTCCTGTTTTCTGGACGTCACATCATGAGTGGGAAATCTGTGAGCCTTAATCTGCTGGGCTTTGGAAGGTGTTTAAAGGGGTCACTGCAGACCCTGGCAGTGGCTGGGAGCAGTGGGAGTATTTAGGGGTGCAGCGCATGGCTGCCATTACTGTGCAGGAAGGGACCGTTCTGCTGCGGCTCTGCATGTTGCCATGGAAACAAAGCTGGAGCCTTAATCGGGATGTGCGTGTATGTGGACGTGAACCCACGGTCTGCTGTCCTTTTGGCCTCACCTCCTTCTGCTCCAGTCCCAGGATGATCATGGCTGCCCTGCACTCAGTGGGTGAGAGGGAAGTTTATGCATAGGGACCGTGTGGGGTTGTAGAAGTGTCCAAGGTGGGGTCGAGAGAAAAGATTTTAGATTTTAGGATTCTATGTTCCCTGGGCTCTAGGGAAGAGGGAACAACCTCTGCTGAGGCAGTGGGTGCAAAGGGAGGCAGAGGAGCAGGCAGCAATTGTAAATGTCCCATGGCAGCTGTGGTGGGAAGCACCCCAAGATATTGGGGTGCCTAGGCACTGCAGGGAATGAGTGAGACTGAGGAAGTCATAGCTGCATGGCATGTTGTGCAGACCCTCAGGTAACACCCAACAGGCTAGCTCTAAGAGTGGTACAATTGTGTCATCATAAATTTATCTCACGGACTGTACTGAAATCACTCTTCATCTTCAGGGATCCAAGCTAGTACTTCTGCAAGGTGTTGCTGCGCCTTGTGGACTTACTAGGGAGTTCAAGTTAACTCTGGCAACTCTGATATGGGGCTGTGGCATTACACAATCCAGGCATGATTGTGAGAGGCCTGGAGATGTGAGGAGGCTGTTGGTGGGAAGTTGAAGTAATCATACAATGTACTTAAAACAAGCTTATGCAGATACGGGTGAGCAAAGCAATCTCATTTATTGTACTTCATCTGCACTGAGTAAATCAACTGAGAAAAAAAAAAAGATGCTAAATTAAAATCTTTCAATCTTTCAGTTGTAATACCTTGCTCATTCAGTACCTGGAGGTGAGCACTTCAGGGAAAATCTAGGAATTGTAGCAAAAGCTCTTGTCACTTTAGGAGGCAGTAATCCCCCTTCTGAGCCCATAAAGACTGCAAGATGCTGTTAAACTCTGAGGATGTGGTTTGGTGGAAGCTGTAGGATGAAAAGTGTTTCCTACTTACAGTCCTGAAAAATCCTCTCCCAGGACTCAACAGGAATGGGACCAGTTTTTCTACTGTCCACACCCTCGCAGGAGGGATTATGACTACCCTGCTGAAAGTCCTCCTGCCAGTTCCATTTGAAATACTGTTCATCTTTAGTTTAGACTACAAACTGTTGAGCAGCACCTGTTGAGTTAAAACATTGCTATCAGTGTGCCCAGGGGACTGAGGGCTTCCTTTGTCAAAGTTCAAGATGCACAATTGACCTTGTGTAAGGAAGTAAACTGCCCTGTTTAGAGGAGCCCTGAGAAGGGTTGAGTCCAAGGCCGGGAGGGCCTTTATGATTAATCTCTGCTGAAATAGACATGCTGATGCTTCTGGAGTGAAGTGAAATTCTTCTGGAGACCCAACAATTTCTTGTTGCATAGCAATGAAATACAGAAATTACGAATGGGCTGCACAAAGACCCCCACAGCAGACAGCTGATAGGCCCTCAGAAAGCTCCCTGTAAAAGAGGAAATTTGTGATCACAGCCCTTTATATGTGGAGGGAATATGTACATTTTTAAATGCATACTTTTCCTTTCTTGGATATCCTAGGGCTACATAATAGAGAGATTCCATGGGAAGAAAGGCCAGTGGGGGATAGCTGTAAAGGCCATGTTTTCCTACTGAATAATAGAGAGGTTGTATCCATAGCCTACTTCTGAATGCACAAGGAGCCTGACCACATTCTCGCTTCCACCTAGAGAGTATGGTGTAACTTCGAAGTTAGTGGGATTAGTTTGATGAGTGAAAGGAGAAGATCTACTACCAGCCCCTAAAAATTACTGGGTAACATAACAAGAGCAGCTGGATACCAGATGAGCTGTAGAGCACTGGGTTGATGCCTTCCATACAGTGTACTTCATTCACCAAGCATGCCCACTCTGCAAGGCTGCATGCCTTGAAGAGCACCGATGCCGAGACGCTGATCTGCTCCTACGCAGTGCAGATGGATGCATAGTGTAGGAATGTACACATCCTGCATCCATTGAGATAATTAAAAGGTTGAGCTTCTTGCACTAGCCACCAGACTTGAAGGAAAGGTTTTTCAGCTCAGTACTTCTCAGAAGGCAGATATTCAGAGGTTTTGCATGAAAAGGAGAAAATGCAATTCTTCCTGGAAAGGAAAAAAAAAAGTTTCTTGAAGCTAGATGACCAGAGCAATGACTTTGTTTCAGCTTCCAGAATTGCTTAGCTGCACTCTGAAATAAACCTTTCTGGGGCTATTCCCTTTCCACAAGTATTCCTTCTGACCTGCTGAAAGGAAAGACAGAGTTGTGGGTTTTTTTGGGGTTTGTTTTGTTTCTTTAATAACCCAGATCCTCTTGGTGTATATTAATAGATGACTACTTGCCTCCATGAAAGATGAGTCCTGAAGGATTGTATTTGTCAGGAAGAGCAAAGTCTGTTAAAACTATGTCTTCAATGCTTTCACCCACAATTTGAAGGCATGCAAACTCTCTTCCTCTGGGCTGTGGGGAGGGCTGTGTAATAAAGCAGCCTGTGTAATCCTTGGCTTCTTTCTGAGAGCACTAACCAGAAGTTTAGTTGGCACTGAACGCATGTGTGGTGATGTAGACATTTATTGCCAGTAAGGCTGGACTGCACCATCACCTCATTTCATAGAGATCATTGTTGGATGCTAATCCATTTCAGGTGCTGCCAGCCTGAGTTGGTACACTGGAGATGAGGCAATTTGCCCATCTTGAGCCATCTTGCATGTAGAATTGCCTGTGTGCACTTGCCCCTGTGTATGTGTAGATATGCATGTATATGTGTATATGCACACACACATATCCATCTGCATGCACTTGAAGCACCTGAAGGCAACTGTGTGCAGGAAGACAGAAAGTAATGAGACAGAGCGATACAAAGTGGAAGGAAAAGACATCACAGCCAATGCCTCTTCCCTTGCAGGATGTGCAGTGCTGGACATGGCTTTTTCTTTCCCTTCTTTTATAGTTATTTGTTCCATCTTTTGTCATGGGCCTTGACCAGGCGATGTTCAGATTGAATAGCTTGTTTCCACCCAGCTTGCCAGAGCTCCTGCTGATGCTTCCATCTACTTCCCACTCCCCCGTTGTGTTGGAGTGTGTGGTTAATAAAGAGGACAGACAATGGGAGATGCAGGAAAACAAGACGCATTCGCTTTGCCTTTGAGTCAGTCGAAGAGCTATTTCTAAACCTTACATGCTTCACCCTGGCTCTTATTCTCTTAGATGTTTTTGTTACTGTTATTATTAATGGCCAGCAGAGGCAAATACTTTTGCTGCTCCATCAATCCCTTTCTCTGCTGTGCTGATCCTCAACAGAAATCTCACTGCCTCATGTCTGCGTGTGATCTTGAAAAAGAGATGTCAGTTCAGTCCCAGACTCAGGTTTTGTTTAAAAAAGTGCAAAGCCTAATATAGATAGAAAAATATGATTTCAAGTACAAAAAGAGCATCTTATTTATAATGTTGCTGATTTAAAGTTATGTCAAGGGCATACTGAATATAGAGATGGCACTTTTTATTGATGTGCAGGTAAGTATAGAAAAAAAGTTAACTTAATTATGTGTGCTCCAGCACAGTTAAGCTGACTAGAAATGGACTTGCTGACTTTCATCGGCCAAGCAAAAAGAAGTTCAGAACTGAAACTTGTAGCACCCTTATTGCAAGCTCAGAGGGACTGATTTCCTCTCTCAAACTCTCTTCATCAAACCCTGAGAAGTGTAAGCATTCATGTTCTTAGATCATGGAGGTGGATATAATGGTCCTTACAGCACCAATCTCTGTAGCAACTGTGAATGTGGAGTGCTTCAGGAACTGTGGGGAAGACTTCAGGCTCTACCTCTGTAAGCCTCTTATAGTCCAGTCTTTTACCAAGAGCAATTCCCAATTCATTGGAGTTCAGAAAAGGCTTTTTCTTAAATAGGAAGTTTGCCACGATTTGTGCCTCAGTCTCATAGCGGTAAAGGGGCACGGCAAATGGCTGTTAATCATCAGGGCAAAGAAAAGGAACTGAAGAGTTATGATCCCAACAGAAAATAATAGAAAGCAGTAATTCAGCTGGTGTGGTTTTGGCAGAACATCCTGCAAATGTTTGGATGGGCTTGTATGTGTGCAGGGAATTTAACATATTTATGAGTGCTTTTGTCTGTAAAGCTGTAGGAAACCTCCTATTTTCTGAGACTTAATAGATGGGAACTCAAAAAGAACATCTGAGGATGGAGCTTCCTTCCTTTCTAATATCTGTGTAAATAACTCCATGGTCTCAATGTCTCCACAGTGGGGAAGAGGAAAATCAATAGTTGTTGAAAACTTTGTGAATCAATTACATGAGCAAGACAGGTATGACAGCAGCTTCCCGACAGAAGCACTGCTCACTGGTTGATTAGGAAGGAGAGCTGTGTAGAGAGAAAGTAGGTGCTGCCATGCTTTCATCCATCCTGGAGCACAAGCGGTAACCTGCTGTGGCCAAAGCCATCCCCGATGGGGATCAGGTCTTCAAACATGACAAATCCGGCTGCGTATTGAAATCCATATTGCTTGTTCCAGCCAAGGACTCTTGTAAAACTTTTTAGTGATACAGTCGCTTTCCAAAGTAAGGCTGAATCCATAGTCCAGGTCCAATGGTTCAGGATTCCACCTCTGTTTCTTCTCCTCAGGCTTAGCAAATTCCCAGGTAGATCTGAAATCAGGAGTGTCACCAGGGTGGTGCAGGCTGGGGTCTGAACTAGTTAGCTGTCCTGACAGTGCAGCTCTACTGGACATGAGCTGGAGTTTCCACCCAGTGCTAATGCATAGATGCCTTAGGGCCAGTTCATGGTTTCTCTGCCTCCTGTTTTCTGCTACAGACATACATGTTATGTGCTAATGAGGCAGCTGCTTGCCAGCAGAATGTCCAAACAAAAATGGAAAACCTGCAACAGGGTACTGTTTCTTCATTTTATGCCTGTGCTATTTTATACCATCTTGGCAACATAAGGAAGGTAGTAAAATCCCTCTTACAATGCACAACACACAGCTGCCTTCTCACCTGGTGCACAGCAAGGCTTCAACATTGCTGCTATTCCAGCCCATGCTGTAAAACACAGGTTGGAGTGAGCTGGGGTGAGTCAGGTTTGGAAGAGCTCAGGGCAGGGAGGAGGTATACTTTGAGCAAGCAGCACCTCCTTTCCAATGTGATAGGACCTGATTTGGAGGGTGCAGTGAAGGGTAGTGTAGAACCTCACAGTCTCATAAAGCTGTGAGTATGAAATGTCTGAATGTACTCCCAGGCTGAGAAAGACAAAAGGTGGGCTCCCTTCTTTCTGAGTTTTGGGGCAGCCTCATGGCAGAAAGCCAGTGACCTGGGCTAAGTAAACCTGGCTGTGTTTGTGGGACTGAATGCTCAAGTTAAGAGTAGTGCATAAACACAGGGGAACAAAGGCAGCAGGTACACACTCCACACCTTCCTCTCACACCACAGAGGAAAACAGCTCCAAGGGACATGGAGGCAGTCAGGAATCAGCCCTGAAGAAGCAGACCTGGGTGAGCAGGATGAGGGCAAATCTTGACTTGCTTCCTGCTTGCCCCTACTTACCTGGCACAAAAAGCCCAGTGGACTGTTAGCCCCCCTCCTCTTCCTGAGCATCTTTGCAGGTCCAGCAGGCTGCCAGGCAATGAGTTTCTCTCTGGGGTGTGGGTAGTGATGTGCAGCCCCAGTCTTTTCAGCCCCAACACTGATGGGCTGTGCTGTACCCTGTGTAGCACTGCAGGGAGCAATGGTGGCCCTTCCCGCTGGCTATGATGGGGAGCGTATGGCCATGGCTGCGTTACATGTGCGTGGTTGCCAGGGAAACTCCACTGCTTAAGTGGGACTAAAGTGGTGGGAGCTGGACTTTTTTTATCTCTTTTATTTTTTTCCTTTTCTATCTCTTTTTTTTTTTATTTTTTTTTGTACTCAGAACATAATTATGACCCCTTAGAGAAGCAGCAGCCAGATATGGGGCAGTGGGAAATCTGGAGTCCGTGAGCTGAGCTTCATCCGCTTGCTGGAGAGCTCTCCCATTTAAAGAGTTTGGGACTGTTTTGTTTTTGTTTGTGTTTGGTTTGTTTTTTTTTGAGGAAGAGAATTACCATTTACTACTGGGCAGAATGGATGAGGCTGAAGCTTTTTATTGCTCCTTGCCTTATGGAAAGTGAATGGCACATCTACACAGGCTTTTCTTCAGCTGCTTACTCACTTGCACTCTGAGGCAAGCCAGATGCCATATCAAAGAGTATGTAAGCTATTATTGATGCTTTGAAAATTACCTAAACTGGTTAATAAGGCCAGTCTCAAAGAAAAGATTAAGTCTTGGCACAATATTATCTTAAACTGACTACTTTGCTTCAGCTATGATCTGGCCAGCACAGAGTGTAGGCACAGCTAGCTTCGCTCTGTTCATCAAGGCTGAGTAGACATGGGAATTATCAGGATTGTGGGTGCCATGTGTTAGGACATAGAGCAACTAACAGTTTTGCCTGCAGAAGACAATTACTTAAATAAGCAGTGCAGAATTTTGAGAGAAAAGGGCTATCATGAGACAGAAGGGGAATGGAGGCCCCCACAGACACACTCTGACCTATCCGCAGCTGGGCCATAGTACGAGGAGATCGCCAGCTCCTGAGAGACTCAGGGGGTATTGGATGCAATGCTGGACTTCCAGGGCTTATTTAAATAGATTCTGTGAAATTTTGGAGGTTCAGTTCATAATAAGAGTTGCTCACAGTAAGAGACCAAAGGCACACTTGATGAAATGAAGGAGCAGTTAATTTAAAAAATATTAAAAGAAATAGTATTTCACCCTGGATAGCTGATTGGAGAAATTTATTCAATGACATCTTGCCAAATACTGTGACTGGACTTTTTAAGAGTGTTGGATAGTTTTATGGCTGCTATTGATTAATATGGCTATACCAAAGACGTCTCATTCAGATTACAGTCAAAATTCAGTCCTAAGTCTGGAGGGTAAGGCAGCCAGAAAAGAAGTCCCAGGCAAACACCATGATGTAATTGAGTAATGATGTAAATGAGTAATGGCGCGGTCTGAATTTCCTCTAACCGTTCTGGGCTGGCAATGTCAAGATATTAAGCCAATCTTGGGGGCTTGTTAGAGCTGGGACAGGGAAGCTAGGATTGTCCAGATTGCCATCATGGTATAACATGGCACCTGGTGGGCAGCATCTACTCAGAGTGACCGATGGTTTAATACATCCATGTAAGCTCATCAATCAAGGAACCACTCATATACAGAGGTGAAAATGGAAACGCAACAAGCCTGGTGTGAAAACTGTTTATCCTGGCAGCTCTCTAACTGCCATTGCCCCTCTGTGGAAAAGTGCTGACATCCATATGTGCTGCTTTGGGAAGCTAGTATGGCATACCAGCATATACTAGCCTTCTTTGACCAGTGATTGTGTATAAAATTCACAATTTATGCACTCCCTCCTTAGCCAAAAGACTTCTGAGGTTTTTTCTCTGAATTGTATGTCAGTCAGTGGCCCTGGGTATGTTTGGCTTTTTCATCTTTTTTTGTTAACTACATGTGGTATGGAGTGAAATGATCCTAAGGTCAAGATTACAGAAGCCGGGGTATCTTGAGTTTTCTCTGTTGCAAAATGTTTCAAATGAATGATTTCTATAGACCCTTAAGTGGAAAGTGGAAATCACTTAGCTGTTTTCAGCCCTTGAGTCATCTTTAATCAGAGACGTTTTTATTGCAGCTCTCAGGAACTCCTTGGTGCTGGAGCATTTACACAGTTGCCCCTGGGCTAAGGCTCTGCAGCAGATCTGTTTCCACTGCTACGGAGAGATTAATGTCCAAGCCATGACTGGGATCTGTGTATATGATCATACGTATGTCTATAGTTAATGTCATACATGTGAATCTTGCTACATTTGTTACCGTTTACCCTGGTGACAAAATTGAGCTATACTAGCAACTCTAGATTTGTTATTGCAATTATTCTTTTTGGCCACCTAGAGAATCAACCATTTTCATAATTGCTGCAGACCTCCTTTTTTGGCCACTTGTATGCCTTGCCTATCAGGGACCAGAAGGAGAGCAACATGTTCTCCTGGAAGAGAGGGCCTTTACAGACCTCCACTAATTTATCAGTATATCCTGCCTGCCGTTCCACCAGTGGGGACACTGAACTGGGTCTCTCCCTTTCACTCATCCAACAGTTTCTGTAATCACTTCTCTCTAACCATCATCTATGAGCTACATATCCTTCTGTCAAACAAGGCCAGTGTGTTCAGTAGTTATTGTGAGAACAAGGGAGGAAATTGATAAATTATAGGGTTATGTAAACCACATTTCTGCAACTAACAAATTTGTACTTCCCACTGACGGCACATTTCCAGGGTAGCTTGGGGATTTTCACCAACAACGATCCACTCATCGGTGAATCAGAGCACTGGGAAAGGATTGCAGGAGGTCACTGCTCCCTCTGCTGTGAAAGCCAAAATCAGTAATAACCCAAGAAACCTGTTCTAGTAAGACAGGAAAGTTTTGAAATCCTACTAAATAGTATCAACGAGGCAGAGTCATTCAGAAATTACACAGTCCAATGCGCTCTAACCTTACTTTGAGTAGGTTTTGCTGTCAGTATGTGTATTTGTGGAAATCTGAGTATGTATGTGTGTGAGAGATGCAGAAACGTGTTGTTCTAGATGCTGATCCCACCACAAGAACATTGTGCTAGGGCTGTAGTGTTACTGTGTTCTCATAGTTCCTACTGCAGGCACTCAGGGAAAGGCCTCACACAGGATGATACAGCACGTAATATTAAAAACAGAGTTTTATTGTATTGAGTTGTTGAAAGCTAAATAAATTAAATGTGGGGAGAAAAAACAAACAGGCAGAAGATCCTGACTTCAGGCTAGCCTGAGGCAGTGATGCATTTGTGGTAAGAATAAACAGGAGTAAATGAACACTTAAGCAACAAAGATCCTGATTTCCTGTCAGATCTGTTATAACAAATGGGACTCAGAAATATAGAAAATTTAATTATAAGACTTAACTGTTGCAGCATTTTCCATCATGGACAGTAAAACTCCCAGTGAATCAGGTATCCCACCAGCGCAGTAACAAATAAGTGCACATGGTGTCTCAATTTCGAAGAAAAGAAATACATAGGTGAGGAAATTAAAATCTGTGTTTTCCCAGAAGTTATTTGGTGCTTTCTCACTCCTTTTTGCCCCCACAAAATGTGTGGTAGGCAGGACTCAAGTTTAAACGAGACATCCCTATGTGATTTGTTTGTAGGTCAGAGAGGAATTTTGCAAATCAAGACCCTATCAAAGACTAACACTAAACGCTAAGAGCTTTTCTTCTGAATCAGGAAAATTAGAAGAGGACTTTGGAAAAAGATAGTGGCTTAAGTTGTTAGGATCTCATAGGATTTGCTTTACAAACTGGAAAGGGAAAAGAAGGCCAAATACCAGTTGTTAAATTATAGCTGCACAGGAAGCTTAATGAAGCAGCAAATGGGGTTAGATATACTGATGTTCCCAAAAGCCTGATAAAAAGGGGTTACTTCCAGAGCAGCACATATTGTATTTCTGCTGCATCTGTGAAGATATAGCATCTTAGTCCATTTTGCAAAAACATGGTTTATTTCTCGAGATGCAAGAAGCAAACCTATGCTCTTGATTTGCTCGTCATTCAAATTCCTTGTGCACAGCTTGACACACCTGGCCCCTGCAGGGTCTGGCACTTGGACTGGAGCTAAAGTGACTGGCAACCAGTGGCAGAGAACCATTCATGGCTCAGCCACCAAAGCATGACACACCAAAACTGAATACATTCAGATAGGCTGCACAGAGGAAATGTAACTTGCTGATCTCCTCAGGTCCTAAGTGAGCAGTTATACTGTGCCTAAGTAGAAGTTTTTCTAGTTCCTCAAGATGACTGGACTGCTGCAACTGTTTCTGGAGATCTTGCATTCTTCTGCTTTAGGTATGTTCACTAGACTGCCCAATGCAGAGTAGTTTAGCTCTGGATTAAGATGCTGTTTGTAAAGCAGTAATTGTTTTTGCTTGCCTGGAGAATCCAGAGAAGCTGTTAGGAAGAAACTAGTGAGAAAAGCACCCCAAGGACCTCTCCTACCACATCTGAGGTTATCTAATGGTTCATTAAATGGCAGTGATTGGTTTCAAATGGTGCAGCTGTAGGAGGGCTCCTCAGAGAGTCACCTGCAGCCTTGCCAACAGTCTGCATCTTGGGTGAGGTGTTCACCAGACCTGGCCTTTGTGCAATATCTGCATGGGCCTGTCTGGCCCTTGAGGGGCAGAACGCACTTGGCAGCTTAGAAGTGGTGGCAATAATACTCGCTTGGTCTCTAAACTTTGTGCCACCTCTGCAAACTCTCTTCCATCCCCCAAGGAAGTCCCCAGCTACCAGTTTCCAAGAAGAGGTTTCACATTGAGTGCTTTTGCACCTTCCGCATGTGCGATCTAGCCTCCTTATTGGAGGGGTTAAACGTGCAGGAGGAGGAGGCAATACTTGTCCCAGCAGCAGTAAACTCGAAGCAGATTTTCTGTGGGAAGCCATCTGTCAGCTTGGGAGTGGTGCTGTGTCAATTGATCAACTCCACCTCCAGCTCAGCTCTGCAAGCTACAGATCCCTGACCTTGCAGGGTGACAGTGGGGGAGTACTAGGATCTCTGGAGGCATTGAGTTCCTGTAATGGAGCCTCTACTCTTTCAGACTGGGTGGGGGATGACCTGCAGCATCTTGCTGCCTCTTGCAGCAGCTAGCTATGGAAAGCCTGAGCTTGCAGGTGAAAGAGCTGTAGGAGAAAGACAAGCTTTTTGCTATACCCGCGGGATTGTGTTACACCTGGATGATGTGCAATGTAAGGGGCTTCTGCTTTGAACCCAACCTATCCCAAACTTCAATCTGTCTCCCAGTGGCAATGTTGAACTATGTTTTGGCTGTTCCAAGGTGAAAAGGGGAGGTGGAGAGCACAAAATTTCTGCAGGAGAAAAATAGAAGCCTGTAAGATTCTGTAAAAACCCATAATATCTGGTGGTTGGGGGGCTAAAATATTCCCTTTTTTGTTTTAGGCTGTAATAAAGCTATAATGATTCTATGAGGTATATGTAAAGCACCCTTAGATCCATCTCCTAATTGAAAAGCTTTCACTGTAACACCACAGTAAAGTCAAATTTCTACTCTGTTTGGTAGCCCTGTGGTTCTCTAAGTTCAACACCTCTTTTCCCCTGACTGCCCATCAGGTGTGGTCACAAAAAAGGAAGAAAATGGTGGCTCTCATGCATTTTTATTAGTTTGCTTTTTGTTCCCCAAAAGGCACTTACTGAGATTTCTATCCACCTTGATCAGCAGTTCTCCTGATATGTTATGAGGGACACTTCTACAATGTTGTTATTTCTTCTTCCCTTGCCCTCTCTTTTCTGAGTGTTGAATTGGTTAAGGAATTAAGAACATTTGGCTACACGCAAGCATTGGGGTGATGAAGTGCCAAGAGACATATTGGCAAGCCAAAAGCTGGGCTGGCTTGTACCTCCTTATTGCTCTCATTTTAAGCCGAAGTTGTCTCTTGCTCCTTCTTTAATAAAAATGCAAGCGGTTGCTCAAGAGCAGTTGTTATATGCACAGCCAAGTGGTCTGTGCTGTTTGATTTAGGGAGAGGTGCTTACATTTCTCAATGGAGAGGAATTGTTTATCTGGATTGTGATAAAGCTATCTATTTGATGTATTGATTTTTGATGTTGTGATATACTCTGGTTAGTGAGGAGCTCCAAATTTTCTCCCCGAGGCTTGGGGCTGATTTCAACAGTTGGGCTGTGCACTCACGTGAAATGAGCTGTCAGTGGACACTTCACTGGAGCATTTGACCCTGTTTAAAATCACATGGAGGACAATACCTCCTGCACCTTGCACCTCCCTCATACCTGCCTACTAACTCCTGTGTGTGTGTGTTTATATGCAGTCTGGAAACACGAGTGAATTTATCATCTTCCATCCCTTATTTGTCATGGAGAAAAGGACCCAGAATTTTTTCAGATGAGACTTCAAGATGCTCTGTGTCAAATGTTCCTGTAATTCGATAGCCAGGTCCTTCAACTCTCAGACTTTCTGATAGAAACTGGAAATCTGCAGGCAATTCAGAGGTTCTTATGCATGAGCATAGGAAAGCTTTGCTGTAAATTAATATAAAAATCAATACTAGTCATCAGTGTAGCTGTCTTGCCTTTTCATGTTACGTTAAGGCTGAGTATTCACACTCTAGCATTTAGTTTGCTACAGGTGGCTTTCAAAGGCACAGTGAAGGGCATTGGAGATGCTTGTTCAGGCTTTCTTCAAATTCTGGTACATGCCATGAGAACAGTTTAATCTTTCCTCTGCCTTTCCTGATTTTCTACGTAAGCTTCAAAGATAAAAAGATTTTTTTTTTTATTGGAGGAGTAAGTTCTATTCCTGAGCAGTTCTGGGAGAACAGACTGAATTTCAGTCATAGAAAATCTGAGCTACTGTTTTCCACAGGTTGAGGGGCTCAGTTGCTGCTTCTGTTTTTTTAGCTTATCTCTAATTGTTGCTGCCTTCTTTTTCTTTGTGTGTACTTTTTTCTTTCTTTTCTTTTTTTTTTTTTTTTTTTTTTTTTTCAATGAGCAAAGAACAGTCCTCAGAGTACTTTCACAAGTAGGTGGTGAGCTGTGTGGAAGTGGGCAGAGTTTAATCACCAAACCTCGTACGAGAGGCATGGGGATATAGGAGCAAGGACTCTTTCATATAGGATGTGATTCTTAGGGAGTTCAGGAAAGAGCAACAAACAGCTTAAGGCTGCATGCAGGATCAAAGCTTTCTTTTTTATTTTTCCTGGAGTTCCTGAGGTATGGCTTATTTTGCCAATAGAGAAAATGGCCATATGTAATCAAAACCGTGGCTAGAGAAGGGATAGATAGATGAATAATTAACTGGCATCCTTGCTGAAAAACAAGTTTACCTGCCAAGCTGTAGGAGGAAGAATTTGGTAGAGAACTGTTCTAAACGCAAGTATCTTGAGGTAATGTCTTGAGGAATTTGCACAATGAGTTTCCCTAGGTCTGAAACTCCTGACTGTCTCCTTTTGAATCTCTGGATCAGCTTTTCTGGCTTATTGAAAAGAAGGCGGGGCTGCTATCTCATTCCTTAAAGTAGTGATTGGATTTGGAGAACTTTCTTATTGTAATGGGAATCTCTGCAGAGAGGCAGATTTCATTCTGTCTTTTTTGTTTGTTTATGATCTAATCCTACTCTACAGAAGTCAGTGGGAGAAAGCATATTAGCAAATGCTTTTTCCATTCTTTTCCATCATTAATTGGGCAAAAGCAAGTGTTTGGATTTTACTGGATCTGTCACAGATTGAAAGCCTGGTATCTTGCGAAATTCCAGGATGAAAAGGTTTACAGTATACCGTTGGAGAGCTGAGACCTGTACAAAACTTCTTTGGAGTCTTGGAGGTTATAAAATGGTACAAGTTCTGGTTCTGGCAAAGATGAACTTGGTATGGTAGAAGGGTGTGAAAGCAATACCAAGAGAAATATTGAGCTGACATTTCTCTTAAACATGGTATAAAAAAAACCCATAATAGTTTAGATTTTTTTTTCCATTTTAGTAAAGTTTTATGTTGTTCTGAGATGAAACCTTCATAGTTGCAGCTCTCTGTGCTACTGCTTGCATTGCAAGGAGCTTGCAGTGGAGATTCTCAGAGCTATTTGTCTCATGGTTTTGTCTACTCTACTACTTCAATCTGGATACTCAAACTGGAATGACCATCCCAAACTGAAGCAGTATCAAAGCTGCTGTGTTCCCTGTTTATACTACATATAAGGTTATGATAATCTGGGGATTAAAACTCTAAATTTCTGCAGCCATGGAGCATTTTGTACATATTCTCTTTTTCTCTGCTCACTTGTGTACCACTTGTTTCCTGTCTGTTAGCATCATGCGTAACATTTGAAATCTTTAAGTAATTTCGGCAACCTGCCTTTAAAAATAAAGTAAGGACAGCTGGTCATAAAAAGGCTTTTACTTCCTTCCCACTTGCTTCACTTAAATTTTAAAATTTTAAAAGAAGAATCCGCAAACTCTGGCCAAGACATGAAGTGTAAGATTCTGATTGCATGCCTCCACCTCCACACTCAATGGGTTGACTAGGAATGCTGTTTATTTCCTTTGACCTATTCTTGTTTTCTTTTTCTCTCTCTTCCTCTCTTTGACTTCCTATCTAGGATGAGTCATCCATGTTCTTCCAGTTTGGTCCATCAATAGAACAGCAAGCCTCTGTCATGCTCAACATCATGGAAGAATATGACTGGTACATCTTCTCCATTGTTACTACTTATTTCCCTGGTTATCAGGACTTCGTGAACAAGATCCGCAGTACCATTGAGCACAGCTTTGTGGGTTGGGAATTGGAGGAGGTCCTCCTGTTGGACATGTCCCTGGATGATGGGGACTCAAAGATCCAGAACCAGCTCAAGAAGCTCCAAAGCCCTGTTATCCTCCTCTACTGCACAAAGGAAGAGGCCACCTACATTTTTGAGGTGGCCAACTCTGTGGGTCTGACAGGCTATGGTTACACGTGGATCGTGCCCAGCCTGGTGGCAGGGGATACAGACACGGTGCCATCTGAGTTCCCCACCGGGCTCATCTCTGTCTCATATGATGAATGGGACTACGGTCTTCCTGCCAGAGTGAGGGATGGAATAGCCATAATCACCACGGCTGCTTCTGATATGCTGTCTGAACACAGCTTCATCCCTGAGCCCAAGAGCAGCTGTTACAACACCCAGGAGAAAAGGATTTACCAATCCAACATGCTCAACAGGTAAGGGAAAGGACTGGGCCAGCCTTACAAAAGAAGGGTCAGAGGGGACCTTTGAGAACAGAATAATTCTGCCAGGCCATGTGATGCTTCAGGGCAGTGGGCAGTGTTGGCCAGAACCTGGGCCAGGGGAGCTGCATTGATGGTGGAACTTAAGCTGCTATGTGTCATGAGTACCAGTACTATTACCCCCCTAGAAAGCCTCTATAGAACACAGGGGGCAAGCCAGCATGAGGAAAAGGAACAATGAAGGCATAGTGAAAAGATTGTATGCCCCTTGAGGCACCAAATTTTGCATTTTCAACAGTGGCGAATTTCTTGGGGTGTCTTTGAATGAATGGGTCTGGTAACTCTAGGTGGGTTCTTGCTGCAAGCACTGGGGATGTTTGTATGAAAATCTAGTAGGCATCAGGTTCTGTTCCAGGCACCAGCCCTATGTAAACAGGTGTGTGACCCACCTGGAATATTTTTATGGCACCTGCTGTCTGAGGACCAAGTGTCCTTCTACTGTCCATTAGCTCTGAATTATAGGAGAGAATAAAGTGCAGAGAGGTGTGGAAGACTAAATCTGCAAAAAGAGTAAGAGTCAATAACTCTGCCTCGCTTCTGCTTTATACTGGAAGTCTTTAAAACCCTTGGGTGTCTTAAGAATCCAGTTTACCTCAAAGAGGAGTACCTGTGCTATCACCCTGTTCATTGGCACCTTGTTGGATATTGTCTGCTGGGTGTTTTGGGTCCCATTCTCTCTTGTGCACGTTATACATAGAGCTTAGGCGCCTGTGTCAGAATGGCAAGTTTTTCTAGATGAAAAAGGGTATTTAAAAATAGGGAAAACCTATTTGAATAACCATCTTCTTTTAATCCAGATTCAGGTTTTCTGAAGAAACAGTGCTAAGGTACCTATTTAAGATCATAGAGGAGGCCTGTGGTGGAACAGTCTCTAGAACAACACTCTGATTACTAGATCTTCCTTTTTCTCTCAGCTGGAGTTTTAGTGTGTCACTAAGCAACCCAGATAATTCTACATGGGATCTGCAATTAGTCAGATGCCCCCTGACCTGCTCAGCTGTTATTCTCCAATGTTTTACATATAAAATCCTTGGGCAGGTTGGTCCCTTTGTGGTAGGACAAGGTCAATCCAGGCAGTAGCCATCAGGAGAGGTGGCCACACAGAGCTCAGCATCTTTGTTCATTTGTCATGATGAATCATGGAACAGCAAAAATGTGATCGATTGTTTTGCGTGCTGTGGCCCCTCACTGTTAGCTGTACTAGGCAGATACAGGGACTGGTGAACAAGAAAGCAGATTTTGCTTTGCCTGGAAGTTGGGGACCGAAAGAAAAGTCTATTCTTTGAGCCATTTTATTATCCATAATGTTATCTGCTGTCTCTATGATCCATTTGGCATATACCAGATCTTACTGCCTTTACTTCCCCATCCCCATATTACCTTTTTGCTGTCTGCGAGCCTTGGAACTACTAAAGGACTGAAGGTTCCCAAAACTTTATCGGTTTCCTTCCTGACTATGCTTAGGTGTAAGGGTTGCGTTCTGCTTCTCTTTTGACTCATCCCTGGAATGGTTAAGCAGGGAAAATATACTTAGTATATACAAAGTTATCAGAAGTAGCATTAAGGCAGGCTGTTGTTCTACCTTTCCAAATGAATAAGGTGTGTTTTTTTTTTCTGGAGAGCTGCACTGTGTCTTTTCAGCAGTTATGTAGAAAACAAAATGTGGTCTCCTGCTATGTGATGAAGTGTTCTGCAGAGACCTTTTGCTTATTAGTTCTGTTGACGCTATATTAGCCTGTGCACATCATAGCCATATAGCTATGTTGCTTCAAGAACCCAGCATAACCTCTCTGCATAGCACTTCTTTGCGTTGTATAAAAGTTGCCAGCTCAGAGACTCTTGAGTCTCTAGATATGACAGTACTGTTGTGCAGTGTAGATACGCCCTGAAGCCTGGGCACCCCACATGAAAGCAGTTCTTGTCACTTTTGAAGATATTAGCTTTCTTCTCACCTTCGTGGCTCAAATCATGCTGTTCCTTCTCCCTTGTCTGCTTTGGGTACAGCTTTCACAGGGATGACTGCAGATACATGTAGATACACCCAGCTTAGTTTGGGTATTGACGTCAGTCTGTGAGAAACAGAGTGAATTAGTCCATGCCAAGCTCCCTTCTGCCACTGCCTATATTGCTGCAGGCACCTGGACTAGCTCAGAAATAATTACACTGTGTTGCAGTTGCTTCTCTGACCACAGTGCAAATATTCGCTTTGCCTTGCACAGCACTGGCTTGTGCTCTGTTCCCTCTGCCCCCCCAGATGTTTCTACCCTCTCTAATTCTGAGTGAGATGGTTAAGAAGTTTGGCTTCAGTGAGCTGGGCGCTTAGTTTTCTGTTTAAGTGAAATTACTTTCAAGCACTTTTTGAGGTATAAAACTAATGGTGTCCAAAGTAAATCATTGCTTTTGCAAATCCAAAGGGTCAGTAGAAATATGACAGCTTCATGCTCAGACTCTCAGCCTGGAGTCTGTGTAGGAGGAAAGGTAGAGGTGAGAGAGGGACAAGATGTGGAAAGGAGCAGCCATGAAGATATGAGTTCATTTCACTGAACCAAAACCCACAGAGATAAATGGCTGTAATCTGTGTTCATACCTTCAAGTCCCGTTGCACTTGCTGGAATTTACGATGTGCTAAACTTGAAACCCTTCCTGATATACTCTGTCTATTTGAGGTCTTTAAATCTCTGCTGAAATGCCTTGTCTATCTGGAGTATTACAGATTCTGCAGTCCCAGATGCTTCATGCCTTCTCTAGCCCCTTCCACCTACTAAGATCCCACAGCACTTGTGTATTGTGAGCCTCGGGGAGCAGCAATAACTGCATGTCTGGGACATTGTCTTGCTCACTTTGGACCGGGCTGAAGGTTCTAGAAAACTAATTTTAGTCTTGCCCTGAACCCAGCAATACTATATTCAGCCATCTGCAACTTACAGTTCCCCCTCCGCATGCCTACACAGAATAGAGAAATGTATGTATGTGGGCTTGATGTCTGGGGAGGCTGCGAAGTGTATGTGACCTCAGATAATACATCACCATGTAGCTGGTGCTTCAGAAACTCCTGAAGCTAATCCAAAGTGGTCCAATTTGCTTCAAATCCATAGCTGGGAGGCAGTGTGATAAGGGAATTTTCCCATTCTTCCAAGAGTGACACATCCAACTGAAAAAATGTGTGATTTAGTTCAGCTGAGACACATTATACATTAAGACTGTGAATTAGTCATTTTCCAAGATCTGCCTTTGAACTTTGACCATTTCTTCCTTTTTTCTTCTTTTTGTTGTTGTTGTTGTTGTTGGTTTTGTTTTGTTTCCCTTCTCTTTCTGAAAGTGCAGCAGCTCTGAATGCAGCTAAAATTGAAGGGTCTTGTTCAGCGGTGTCTGTGGTTGATCTGGGTGTATAATGGAGGAACTGAACTGAAAGTTGCTCATGTTTAGAAAGAAAGCTCAGTTTCTCTGTCTTTCCCCCTTCTTACACTGACACTTGTTCGCTTTTGCAAGAGCTGTGCAAGCAAAGTTTTGTTTGAAGTAGGCTGCAAGCACAAAAAGAAACAAGACAGACTGTTATCTAAATGCCATTTCTTGCCAATGTAGGTGTTTGGTCTGAATCGTCTTGTATTAATAATGGTCTCATAGCAACTGTTTCTTGTCTGTCTTGAAACTTGTTCTGTTTTGTGTTAGACTGGAACTGCAGAAGTATGATCACGACCATTGAACATTGCAAATTTTGTCCTGTAAATGCGCCCACTGGTGAGATAACTCCACTAACTAATAGGAAAGTAATACTTTAAAGAAGGTTTTTTCTACAAGAATTATTGGTTTATTTTTGAATGAACTTTTCCTTGAGGGATTTATCTCAATTTATGCTGTTAATAGGCTTAGGTGATCATTTGGGGTCCGTATATGTAAATGCTGTTTTCCAGTTCAATTACACTCTTTAGTTATGTGTTTTGGTTGTAATAAATTACCTGTTCATTTATTTCTTCATTGTCCCAGAAGAAATGAGATTTGAATATTCCAGTGTGCCAAGTTTACAGTTATCTCAATGGCCAGTCTTCTCCTGAGCACCCAGGAAACTGCTGTGCTTTCTATTCTCTTCTAGTGGATGAGATTGCAAAGGTTGTGAAGGAGTTTCTAACACAGTTTTTCTCTGGAGAAATGCTCAAATGTGGATTTCTTCCTTCTTGGCCCTTCAAAGGAGAGTTGCTAACATAGGCATTCTGCAGAGCTCATCTATTCTTGCTTCACCATGGCTGCTGAGGAGTGAGTGGGCAGAGGTGGATATGTTTATAGGCAGCCTTCTGCTTATTTCATTATTTTAATTGATGGGACAGATTTCCTTGAGCTCAGGATTGCTGCTTCTCATTACATTTCAGAAATGAGAAGAAATAACTAAATGACAGGAGCATTCTTGGGAGTGGAATTCAGGGATGAGTCATGAGAAAAGAACATGACTTCTGGCACATATTTGAGGAATAGAAGCTCACCATTTTGTATGGATATTCACAGTCATGGGGCTACATAAACTGTGTTTTTGTTATAGCCTTCAATGGGACCTGGGTTCTTCCTACTGGTTGTCATGGCTGTTTGTGAATGCTGGGCCATAACTACTAGTTTGTTGTTGTAGGGTTACTAATGAGTTCTCCACTGATTGGCTTTAATAGTCTCTCATTTAACACCAGGCTGCACACACCAGATTTCATTTTAATAAAAAGTGCAATGAAGCATTTGCTTTGGATTGAAAATACAAATATGGAATTATACTGCCTTTGCAAAGAAATAAGAGTGGAAAAAGGTAGACTCAGTTCTGCACCTCAGATTCCTCAAATATGAAAACAGCTGGAAAACTAGCTTGGTACATTGTTTGGACATGATACTTATACTTTGGGGGAAATACTAACTTTCCTGTGGAGCTTTCATGCCAGCCAGATAAGAAATGCAAAAGAGCCCTTAATGAATGGTTGGAAACTATTTTCCCTTCAACACCCAGGGTAAGCTCTGTTCTCATTGCCGTAGTAGAAACTAGGAACTGGTGGGGCTTACACAGCTGAACAGTGAGTCAGTGAGCAGGGAAAGTACTTGCAATAGGATTGTACAAACATATTGCTTCCCTGGAGACTCAAGACCATAGGGGCTGTACGTATCACTGGAAAGGTGCAGTGCCCCTTCAGGTTATTGTGCCACCCTGATAGCTGGAAACAGCACTGTGACCATAGCATCCTAGACTTGCTTTCCCCAGGTCAGTGTGAAGGACAGCACCCAGGCAGCATCTTTCCTTGTTTCCCAGGCTTCTCCCAACCCTCTCTGCTGCACTTTCCTCTCCAGTCACAGCAGCTAGTGCCTGCCATAGCAGACACACGAATCATCATATGTCATTTTCAGGAGCTGCCATGGAGCCACTCCGTGTTTTCTCCTAGATGAGTGAGCCACACACCCTCACAGAGTGCAGTAAGGGAGTTGAGAGCAGAAATGGAGAAAGGACCGTTTGTGTCGCCCTTTCTCCATAGGACTGTCAAGTTAACTTCATGCTAAGAGACAGGAGCACTGGCTGGCACTGGAGTCTTACTGGCTTCACATCTACCTGCTTGGCAGGTGGCTGGGAAGCCCTGCTCCAGCAGTGGGAGGCACGATGCTGGGGCTTGTTTCTTAACTGTGGAGGAGAGAAGAGAAGGTATAAATGACATGTTCCCACGGATGCAAAAATTGCCCTTTTCAGAAACTTGGAGGGTAAGGGAGCATATGTAACTTTTGACCTTTTGGAGCCTTTAAGCTGGTGTCTTGTTAGCAGCTCGTTATGTTTCCACTGGTTGGTGAGTCCGGCTGCTGTCATGCTGGTGCTAGCTGGCAGCATGTGGCATGAGTGCTGCTGACAGATTAGAGATCCCTGCTGCTGAAATCTGCTTGTTCCTGTCACCGCTCCAGCAGCAGCTGGAGGCCGGTGCTGGCCCATGCCTCCTGCCTCCATTGGGGTCTCTCTGCCTCCCCGCATCCTTTGTAGATTACTCCGCTCACTGCTGCTTGCATACCGC
Organism: Amazona ochrocephala; assembly: GCA_039720435.1. NCBI lineage: Eukaryota > Metazoa > Chordata > Aves > Psittaciformes > Psittacidae > Amazona > Amazona ochrocephala. The sequence continues at coordinate 83,436,761 of CM077880.1, forward strand.
CATCGCTTTCTTTTCTTTCCCCTTTCCGCCTTCCATCTCCTGTTGCATTTCATTTGCCCAGCATGTGTTACTCCCTGCCATGGTGGTTCTGTGCTGGTGGAAGGTGCTGGGCTCACTACCCTGAGGCTACTAGATATTCACACTGGCTGCCAAGGAGGTGGGCAGTGGGTGGGAGCAGCAGCATTTATCTATGTACCACCACATCTTGGGGGCAGTGTGGGTTCCTCTCACATCCTTTTTCTGTCTCCTGGAGGGTGATGCTGAGGGCAGCTTTATAACATGCTCTCAACACAAATCTCCCTATGTGGGTGGGCTGCCAAGGATGCCTGATGCAGAAGGGCGCAATCTGTGCCTGGCTGTCCTCCTTGCTTTGCCCAGCCTTTAAGCACTTAAGCAGTGATGCTTTGGCAGTGGAAGGTGCCAGTGACAGGTAGAGGAAAGTCTAATACCAATCCCACTCAGTGTGCTTGTACAATACTGCAGACCTCCAGCTTCTCAGAGGGAGTATATGATGGGGAAACAGCAAAAAATGTTTGTCCCTCAGCAGGCACCACAGGGTGCCTTGGTCCTGCAGAGCAAGGCTTTGTCAGAAGGGGAGAGGAGGCACTTGCTCTGTGTGGACAGCTGTATTTTTCATCCATTCTGCAATTAAAATAGGATGGGAGGGTTCAAGTGAAGTGCTGGGGTTTTGGCAAGGGTTATCTTGATTAGAGGACAGACCCTTTCATAATGGCTTCCAAAATCCACCAGCTGGGAATGAATTTTGGTATGCACCATCAGTTTCCAGATGGGAAAATGTCCATGTTCTGCTTCCAGCCCTCTGAGACATCTTCTGCTCTGCAGCCAAGTCCAATTAGTGCTAATACCGTGGCAACTTTGCTTGCTGGTGACAATATGGTTTAACTTGGGCATTCAGGCTCTCTCTGCTCTTCATGAAACATGAATCAAAATCCTTCCTCTGTAGTGAAGCTGAAGGAAGCAGTGTGAAACTGCAAACCCAGCTCTGGCTGCAGTTCTGCATCTGCTACAGTGGCATCTTCCCCAGCCACAAAATGTTGTTGGGGTCCTGTGGTTTTTAAAGTGCCTGAGGGAATTTGAAAACCTTCTGTAAGAGATCAGTAGAGGGAAGGTGAGAAATAACCTCCTTCCTTCAGGAAATGGCTTGATGAGTCTATGGTTATTTTCTGACTTGCACACCTGCAAATCCATGGTTAGCCGTATGTGGTTTCGTCACTGGAGCCTGTAAGGAACATGTGCATTTTTATTCCTTCTGATAAAAATGTGGTTTTTTTTTCTATTTTTCCTTCCTTTTTTTTTTTTTTTTTTTCCTCTCAGACTTAATGTTCTTACTATCTTTCAAGTTTTTAAAAATAGGAACTGCTGTGTTGCTATGGCTCCCTGTGCAACTCTGGAGCAGCTTCTGCTTCTCTTCACTTTGATGCAATTTGGGTTCATGGTGCAGTTTGAAAAGACACCAGGCCGGCTTGCCGCCTAGCGGCTCCCTCCCAGGGAGACAGGGGGAACACAACAGGGTCCACCGTTGACAGTAATTCATGATTAAAGGCGGGGGGGAATCAGATGTCCTTTCCTGGCAGACAGTCAAGGCATTGACCCTGGTGCATCAGGCTGAGACATTTTTTATTACGTTCTGCAGTGTTAACACCGTTCCTATGGTTTAAATTTTGATGGGATATTCTTTTCCCCTTTCTGTCCTACATCCTTGTGTGCTGGAGCTGAGTGCTATCAAACAGCTGGTCCATCCCCCTCAAGAGGCACCTGCGCTTCAGTGGTCTTTGCCGTATATGCTTTGTCTAAGAGGTCGTTGTGCACGTTTCAAGCTAAGCTGGCAATTAAGTGCTTTGCTGAATTGAGGCTTAGGCCACTCCTGACTAGATGCTGCTGATGATATTCCTCTCAAAATCGTTGCTTTAAGGGTGTACTCGAGTCTTGCATCCAAATTTTGGGAAAATGTGGATCTGCATATCTGTGGGGCAGCTGAATACTTATGTCAAAGGGACCAAACTGAACTGTGGTTTTGAACATCTGTTGCCTCTCCAGGATCCAGACCTCCCTCTGCTGCTCACAGACCTCTCCCCTGGCCTATTTTCAAGTAGCTGTTATTTTTAAAGTACGTTTTATTTCAAGTTGCAAGTTTTATTTTCATTCTTAGTCCAAAGGTGAGCATTTTGGGAAAATCTGAGCAAAAAAACTGTTCATCCAATTTTGAGTTATGACAGTGTGAAATGAATGAATTTGTTCTGTATTTGAATAATTATCTAGCAGTGGGGTTTCTGTTGGTGTGGAGAAATAACTCAAAGCTAGCTTCACTTCAAACTTCAAAAATAGGTTAGCAGTGGTAGACAAGGGATTCCTGCTTTGTTAAGGTTATAAAATTTCATTTTGTATTGAATATGAACATTTGAAGGTGGTGTATGTTAACATAGTGTAATTTTTTTTGTTACTGTACATTCACTGTGCACTATATTTCTTGAAGTATTTGAATGAAAGATAATCCAGAAATGTAGTATTTAAAATGCTTCAGTGTGAGTGAAATAGTAACAAAGAAAACAGAAATGGAAGAGACATGTCAGCTTGTCCAGTCCGTTACCTGCTCTATCATTCCCACAGCCTATTCTCTCCTGATTTAAGTAATAAAAAAATCCTTACTCAAACACCTTTATATAAAATGAATATTAAAATCTAACCATAGTGCCCTTGTAAGGATCAATCAGACTAAATGCTGCCAGCCATCTTCATACAAAGAACACTCTCTTCCACCCTTGTAGAGATTTCTGAGCTTGCTATACCACACTGAACAGGTCTCCATACCTGTCTTGATTGAATAAAGTCTGTAAGGCGATTAGAGGTCCCCTCTGCAATAACAAGTCATGAGAAATGGATGAGCCGGGGAACTACAGACCAGTCAGCCTCGCCTCTGTGCCTGGCAAAATCTTGGAGCAGATCCTCCTGGAAGGCATGCTAAGGCACATGGAAAACAACAAGGTGGTTGGTGACAGACAGTATGGCTTCACTAAGGGGAAATCCTGCCTGACCAGTCTGGTGGCCTCCTATGATGGGGCTACAGAACTGATGGACAGGGGTAGAGCAGTTAATGTCATCTACCTGGACTTGTGCAAAGCGTTCGACACTGTCCGACATGACATCCTTGTCTCTGAATTGGAGAGACATCAATTTGATAGGTGGACCACTCGGTGGATAAAGAATTGGCTGGATGGCTGCACACAAAGAGTTGTGCTCAATGGCTCAGTGTCCAGCTGGAGACCAGTAACGAGTGGTGTCCCTCAGGGATGGGTGTTGGGACCGGTCTTGTTCAACATCTTCGTGGGTGACATGGACAGTGGGATTGAGTGCATCCTCAGCAAGTTTGCCAATGACACCAAGCTGTGTGGTTCGGTTGATACATTGGAGGGAAGGAATGCCATCCAGAGGGACCTTGACACTCTTGTAAGGTGGGCTGATGCCAACCTAATGAAGTTTAACCATGCCAAGTGCAAGGTCCTCCACCTGGGTCGGAGCAACGCCAGGCACAGCTACAGGTTGGGCAAACAAGAGATTCAGAGCAGCCCTGCAGAGAAGGACTTAGAGGTGTAAGCCTATGAGGAACTTAACATGAGCTGGCAGTGTGTGCCTGCATCCCAGAAATCCAACCATATCCTGGGCTGCATCAAAAGGAGAGTGACCAGCAGGTCGAGGGAGATGATCCTGCCCCTCTACTCTGCTCTCATGAGACCTCACTTGGAGTATTGTGCGCGGTTCTGGTGTCCTCAACATAAAAAGGACATGGAACTGTTAGAACAAGTCCAGAGGAGGGCCACGAGGATGACCAGGGGACTGGAGCACCTCCCGTATGAAGACAAGCTGAGAAAGTTGGGGCTGCTCAGCCTGGAGAAGAGAAGGCTGTGTGGAGACCTCATAGCAGCCTTCAAGTATCTGAAGGGGGCCTATAGGGATGCTGGGGAGGGACTCATCATGAGGGGCTGTAGTGAGAGGACAAGGGGTAATGGGTTGAAACTTAAACAGGGGAAGTTTAGATTGGATATGAGGAAGAAATTCTTTACTGTGAGGGTGGTGAGGCCCTGGAATGGTTTGCCCAGGGAAGTTGTGAAAGCTCCATCACTGGTGGTGTTCAAGGCCAGGTTGGACAGAGCCTTGGATGGCATGGTTTAGTGTGAGGTGTCCCTGCCCATGGCAGGGGGGTTGGAACTGGATGATCTTAAGGTCCTTTCCAACCCTAACTATTCTATGATTCTATGAAATGCTTGAAAAACAGATTTTGTGAACCTAGAGCTGGTCTTTGCCAAGGACCTGGCAACAGGTCAGATAATGAGATGAAGGATTCACCCACTGATGGTGTGGTCAGGGTGGAAAAGAGCCTGAAAACCTGTGAATCTCTGAGGCCTGACAGTGTTAAAAATGCACAAATGCTGACTCGACACCGACTTTCTTCCTGATTTTGAAGCTGTATTAAAACGAGATGGAAATGAGTTTTCAGTGTCTTGCCTGGCATTCTTTGCTGTATTATTAGTGTCACACGTGAAATAATTTTTCAGCAAGATGGCTACCTTCAGTAGCAGTGTCAGCATCTTACATTTATTTATGGCAGGCCATAGGATCTTTCATCTGCAATTCCAAAGCACTTTACAGAATAGAAAGGGATGACTTAATTCATCGCTAAAATTCAGCCATCTCTAGGGTGAAATAGAGCAACTGTTTAACAGCACACAGTATGAAGCAGAGATTAATACTGCACCTCACTGGGGCTGCACAAGGAGTTTCAGCCAGCAGAATGAAATTGCTGGAGGTGGATTTTCGCCAAGACATTGGGGCTGTTTAATAAGCACAAGAGATTAGCAGCAGTGCCGCACATGCCTCTCCTGTGCCTGTGTGGAGCAGGCAGCCAGCAGTTCCAGAAGTGGTTTCAGGAAGGAGGTTGGCAGCTTTTCCAACACACAGACTTCACCAGCAGATAATATCTGCTTTCTTAGATCTCCTTCATCGCAAGATCATGACATATTTTGGGCATATGTACCTAGATTCTACATTGATTATCTGCTTATTTCCCCTGGAAACTAAGCCGTGGGCAGAGGGAGACATCCAACAAGGCTGCTGTGTACCTGCTGCTGAGTAAAAGCAAGTGATAACCAGAACTGTATGAGAAGCAAAAGGGTCAACTACAATGAAGTTCTGGGAGGATGTAACCATATAGGTAATAGTTGCCATAAATAAAAGATGGTCCCCCGACAGAGGGTGTTTTTCATGGCTTTCTTCCCCTTTGAAATAACCTGTCACTGGCAGATGAAGCTCCATGAGTGACACGAGGTACCTGAAACAGATTGCTGCAAGAAATGTTTCTCATCCTCTTCTCAAAGATGCTGACGCTGCTCTTCTGCATCTGAGTGGTGACGCATGGCATGCATGCATCACTCTGATGCCCTTCTGCATCTGAGTGGTGAGAGCTTAGAAGAGCTGGTGCTTAAGCCATGACAAAATGCTCTCCAGTATCACCAAGAGACTGTGAAGAATTTGAGGTGCAAAGTAGTGATGCTTACAGCCTCCAAATAAATCTGAACTTCTAGCAATTGCTCTTCAGTATGCCTCGTATGTATTAATGTTAAATAGCTGTTTGGGGAGGAGAGTGTGGGATACTGGGCTTTTCAGCAATTGACTTGCCCAAATCCAGGAGGTGCAGGACCAATCTTTCAGGGTTCTTCTGCATGTTCTGCTGCCGTCTTCTCAGTTTCCTTTTCCTTCTCTTTCCTTGCAGGCATGTAATTGAGATACTGGGAGAGCTCTACTTGCAGATCTATTTTTGTTTTAACGTTGCTGTGAGGAGGAGAGGGTCTTTGTTTTTACCAGTGTGGGACTACTGGTCAGATGAAACAAGTGTTTTGGAGATTTGGTGCCAAGCCACGGTTTCTCTGGTGGCTGTGGAAAGATGCTAGTTCTGAAAAGGCCCCAGAGTGGGAAGGTTACTGATTTTTATTTTTTTTTTCTCCAAGCAATTTTTCATGGAAAGCTCAAGTCTGAATTGATGAGGGCACAAGCTTAGCAATGCTGTGAAATTGATTTGGGATAGTTTATTATAGTTCCATGAAATTGTATAAGTAGAAAGTTTGGCAGAGTGAGGGAGCCGAACAAGAAGACATGGCACTGCCAAAAGTGAGTGGCACCGGAAGTACCAAGTAAGCTGGTACACTGAGTTATGTAGTCATTCAGATGCAGGTCTAGCCACAGGGGAGTGAAGATGCCCAGGAGAGTGGCATCCACCACCTTCCATTGGGGATCAGGCTGGTTTGCACTACTGCTGGTTGCCTATTTGCCACCCACTTCTGGATCCTCACAAAGCCTGGCGAAGGGATCCTGCACTTGGTGATTGGATGCGGCAGCTGTGAAACTTCATCGCAGCCATCAATTGGCATTGTGGAAACTGGTCCCTGGAGAAGGCCACTGATAGAAAGGCACTGAAGGAGAACTGGGATGTGGTACGGAGGGAGGAGCACTTGGGGAAATAAAAAGCATCACTGGGCTTGGTTTTACAGCACTTACTGTGAAGGTCATGTGGGCTACTGCCAAGCTTGGAATACAGCCAGTTCCCCAAAAGGGAGGGCTGTGGGTGGCACTGACCTTTATTCCTTCATGCAGTTAGTACTTTACCTTTTCAGTTGCTTTTGGTCATAGCAACAGTGCCAAAACCTGGAGAGCTGCATGGATGTTGCAACCTCGGCTGTGGCCACTCTGCTGAAGCCAGGCAGCAGGGACTCCTACGCAGCACATTTGCCTTGGTCCCCCCTTCTCACCATTAGAGAAGAAAAGAGATGTGGGGCTGATCAAGGAGACAAATGCTGTTGTGCATGTGGCTATTTACATAATTCTTACGCACCCAGGAAGGTGCTGCAGAAGACCATGAGCCCTCAACACTTACTATAGCAGTGCTCTGGTGAGGTGCCAAGCAGCTGGTTTGATACCACTAGGAAGCTGTGGAATAAGTTATTCTGTGGTAGCACATGTGGGTGGGAATGTGAAAGATGGCGATAAAGAGCAGGAGGTCTCTTTTACAGTAATGGCCCTCTGGAAACAGCTCACACTTTTGCTGATGTAGACCTATGCCAAAAAGCTTGTTTTCCTAGTCAAATCTGTATGTCCCTTGGTTTCGCAATGTCTGCTGTGTTTTTCACCACTAAAAGTGCTGTTTCTTTATGGCTCTTTTTCAGGCCTGGAATCCTTTTTTTGCCCTTTTGTCATGTTTAGTAGGCATGGGAGTGGTGGGCTTGATCTGGCTAGTGAGTGCAGAGTAAATTTAGAATATATTCTTCTGCAGTATTCACAATATGTTCTTCTGCAGTGCATCTAACCAAGGGTGTAAATCATGGGTAGTCAAGTAGAGGAGCAATTGTTGAGCAAGTACTTAGATGTTTGAACTGACAATTTTTTTACTTCCTCCTCAACCCACTGAACCTAATGGGTTTCCGACTGTTTGCCTGGTGGTGCTGCAAGGGGTTGGGAGCGGGAATCCTGTGAGCTTGCCAGATCAACACTAGTCTTTGCTAATTGACATTTTCTCCATTTTCAACATAATTTTGGGGGAGGCTTGCAGGAGTGCATTTTGGAAGGAGAGAATAAGGGGGTTGTAGGGGAGGCAGTAACCTGTAGGCAAAGCCCTAAGATTGCACTGACATATCCATGTCTCCATGCTCACAGTGATTTGCAAAAAGCCAGGGATGAACCCACTGTTTTTGTTAGCAGTCATGTCCCCTTTTTGTGCCTCTGTGTCCTTCCCTTACTCCCATCCTCCATCTTTCTCATCCTTCTCTCAATAGGTGATTCTTTTCTATAGAAATATTAAATCTTAGTTTAAAACAGAAGAACCACCCCATTTTCCCCACCCCCTTTTTTTTCTCTCTTTCATTTTTTCTTCACATGGAAGCGTTTGAAGTAGCACAGGTTCCTGAGAAAGGCGTGTTGGTTTTTTTTTCCTTCCTTTGTGCTTTGGCTCTGTGTCCCTTCTTCATTATATCTTCCCTTTGTAATTTTATTCTGCCTGCCTCATCTCTCTGTTTTCTCCCTATCTCTCAACCCTTCTTCAAGGCTCTTTCTTCATTAATATGTTAATTTCTAGCCCAGGAATGCTTCTTGAGGCTCACTGTTCACCAGCGAGAGCCAGAGGAGAGAGCCAGGAGAGAGGGAAGAAGGGGAGAGAATGAGTAAGAAAAAGGGGGAGGACAATAACTTACAACAGGTCAGGATAAAGGATGTTATCAAAGGAGAAATCTTGCACTGGCTGGGGTCATGGTGCTAGGGAGAAGAGGATTATCCATGTTTTGAACTGGGTTGGTCTTTTTCTGTTGTTTTGATATTTTAGAAACAAGAAAAAGCTCTAAAATAAAAAAAGCCCTATATGTATTTTTTTTTTTTTAAGTAGCTCCTTTTTGGCAATTTCCAAATTTTTTTTCCCTCTGAATAGATTATTATTTTTTTTTTAAACACACTGGGCCCTACTCCCACCTTAATATGGTGCCTTTGTTTTGTTCAGTGCAAATATGTTGCCTGCACGGTCTTCACATCAGGCTCTGGGCACGTTTTGCAGGATGAACAGAACTACACCAGAAGTTCTCTGTGGGGGTTTTACCCTCAACAGAGGTTTCCAGAATTTTTGTCCTCTTCAGATGAGAAGCAGGGCATGGCTCAGCTTCAGGTAAAGAGATATGGATGAAGACTTTAAGACCATAGAAGCTATATAGCAGTAAAAATGTTAGGGAATCTGGGGCTAAGAGCATTCTGAGAACTGCAATAAGAGACAGATGTGGTGAGTCAAGGGTTTTCTTTCTGCTTCTCACCAGTGCAGTTACTGGGTGGAAGGCTGCAAATTGAGCAAGTGTTGGAAGGAGGCACCTCTGCAGTATGGACCACATCCGGGAAGGATGCAGAAAGCCAACACTACTCACTGAAAATAGGCAATATCTCTTGTATTTGCTGCTTTATATCTAATGTAGCAAGACCTCTGTGCTTGGCGTCTTATGATCATTATTTCCCAAGCAAATAATTATCAATGCAGTGATGAAAGTCAGAGCAGGGGAGCTGGCTGGTGGGTGGCTGGAGGTAAGAAAGGTCTGACGAAGGACATGTGGTAATGGAGGGAGACAGACAGGCTCTAATACAGTGCTGCAAAACCGGTATGAGCTGGAAGCAAAATAGCCGGGGAGGAATCTCATCTCAGGGGGACTGCTGCAATGTTCTGTGAAGTCCAAGGCCCCCAAGCCAAGAGCCTTTCATATATTACACACAACTGTGTCAGATGAATATTATTTAGGTTGCAAAGGCAAGCACTTCAAAAGGAAGAAAATGCCAGAATTAAGGCTGCAATGTTAATCTGGCACTCTTATGTCTCTGCATTACAGAGCAGCAGTTTCAAGACTGCATACTATCTTGCAAAATGGAACCCCTGCCTGCTTCTGTACGCAGGATGGGTGACATTTCCTGACTGAGCAGTGATTCAGTATTTTGTTTTCTTTGCCTTGTGTTTAATGTGTAGCCTTAAGCTTTGTATTGTGTCTGCTTTCATAGGCTGCTGAGAAGAGAGGAGTGTTTGTCTCAAGGTGTTATCTGGGCACACGTTAAGGCAGTAACTCAGTGCATCATGAAGTTCATGGATTCTCACCCTACTCCTGTGAGACGAGAGACACAAGCAGCTTTATGTAAATCCATTGTATAGGCGGAGAACTGAGGTGCAGCAAGATTAAGGTCAAAAATGTCTATTAATTTTTCATGGCCCATCTGAGACACCTCGAACTTGTTATCGAAGTACTGATCATTAGTGAAAGGTTTCTGTGTTCAAAGCAAATGTCTCTTTGACTTCAACTGAGCAATTCCTTGAATTGCTGCCTTCCAAATCTTAACTAGGACTGAGCACCAGTTTTTATTGATTTTTTTATTAATGTAGAAATGGAGATTCGGTGGCATGCAAGCTGTATGTGCTGTTTGTTTGTATCCTGAGTAACTGTTTGTTTTGCAAAAATCATCTTGAACCCAAGAGAAAAAAACTCCAGCTTTCAAATTGTTTCCTTTTTTAAATTTTAGTAATAGTAAAAGTTTTAAATTTTAATAATTTCTTTCAATATATTTTAGATGAAACATCTTATTTCTTATTCAAATTAGTGTATAGTTTTAAAATGTATCTTTTATTTGAAAAAAGATGTTTGAAAATATTCAGATTCAAAAGAGGGGGGCTAAACTGTATATTTTGTTTCAACAAAGTTGAGATTTTATACTTCCTGATTTGCCAGAACTGGGCTCTCAGTATGGTATTTATTTTGTTTGGAATTGCCACCAGACCAAAAAAGGGCCAGAGGGTTTGTTCAGCTTCTGTCAAGCATCCAGAAAATGAGGCACACAGATTTCGTGACTGCTTGCAAAGAATCTGGTTTAAGAGATTTACTGATCTGTTTTCCCTGGTATCCAGCAATAGGATGCATGGGAACGGTTCAAAGGTGTACCAGGAAAGGTTAAGACTGGACATTAGGAAGCATTTCTCTGTTGAGAGGGTGGCCAGACACTGGAACAGGCCTCCTACAGAGGTATTTAGTGCCCTAAGCCTGTTAATGAAGAGGCATTTTGAAAATGCTCTTAATAACACGGTTTAGCATTTGGTCAGCCCTGAAGTGGTCAGACAATTGAACTAGATTGTCATTGTAGGTTGCTTCCAACAGAACTATTCTGCTCCATCTGCTCCGTTCCATTCTGTCCTGTCCCATCCTATCCTATTCTGTACTACTTGCATCACCATGACCCTTCTGAAGAGGTAGGGATGAATCCAGCCTTGCAGTAGAGCTGAAAGTTAGCTTAGCTATATGATTGTCGTGTTTATACCAGCCAATCTTTACCTCTTCCTTGATTACTGCCCACTTTCCAAACAGCTAAGTTTGATTCCCAGTTCAATCCATCTGGTACATTGACTGAGATAAGGGTGCTGTAAGAAAAATTGTTGTTGATTGTGTCATTCAGGACTGATTCATAGTGGTTATGCAAAACGGACTACATTCAGGTTCCTTGGGCAACTGTACTTCTGACCTTTCCCCATTTTGATGTGCTTGACTTTGTCTAATGAATAAGCCCAGACTTTGCCAAAGTGCATTGTTCAGTAGTCGTGAACTTTTCAGCTTTTATCTCCCACCTCTTTTTTCTTGTCTTCTCCAGCCTGCCTTGTATTTTCTGTCCTTCTGGCTCTTTGTCCCAGTCTGGTTCTTACCCAGCAAAGCTAGGATCTGCTCTGTGGATGTCTCATTTAAGCTTTGGATCTGGATCTAGAAAAATCTAGCTTCCACTTTTGGACTCTGTGCCGCTTGTTTTCATCCATTTCCACTTATCTCACATTCTGGCTCCTTGTCCCATCTGTCTTCCCCTCCTCTCAACACCAACAAGTGCCAGTATCTTTGTCTAAATGGTCCAGGTGTCACAGCTCCCAGTTTTCTTCCCCACGTAACATTTCAGCCCATATTTCCCTAGTCTCACAAGTCAGTGTATCCTGATCACCTTTCTGGCTCTTTCCTACTGCTTTAGAATTAGACACCCTCTTTTTCCAGTGATCACTGTGTACAGGGAGTGGGCAGGATCAAGGGAGATGCAAATCCAAGAGGTGCAGTCCTTGTCTTGCTTCCCCAGTCCAGATGTAGACTTCTTTGAGCTCATGTAAAGAGAAGGTCACTTAGACTGCAGAAGGCCCAGTAAGTAGAGAATTTTAGAGATTTCTTTTTTTTTTTTTTTTTCAAATTTATAAAACCCCTCTATTAAGTCTCTGTTGAACAAGTGTAAATTGCAGTTTTTTCAAAGGCTTATGACCTGCCTAGGTTTTCACAATATGGCAAAAAGCAGTATGTGACATGAAAGGAACCTTTTCTTTCTCCTGTCTTCAAAGTTCAAGTCCCTTGAAAGCAGAGAACTTGCTGGAGCTTTTTAAAAAGGTCACTTTTTTTCCCCTTAATGTTGGTAAAATAGCTTCTTTCCTCTAGACTGTTTTTGGAAATAACAGAGCACTTCTGCTTCCGTTTTCTTCAAATATCAAACCTGGCATGAGCATCTGATATGGAAAATGTCAAACTGAAAGATAAAGTTTGGTGTAGCTAGAGAAATCTTAGTAGGAAGCAGAGGGCAGCCTGAAGAGACAGTGGTACCAGACGGTGGTAGCAATGCAGATCTAACCTCTCTCAGTGGCGCTTCCTGGAGCATTTTCATGAGGTTGAGAAAGGTCTACTCACTGGCTGAATGTGGCCTTGTAGCAGCTTAAACCTGGGGCTCAGTCAACAAGCAAAGAACTTCTTTGTTTTATTTCAGTTTGAATTAAACCCAAGTTTACTTAAAAAACCTCTCCAACAGCCTACCCCAGGCTTTCAGCACGTTTAATACTCATTTAAAAATGCATGTCACACAGTGAAAGAAAATCAGTGTCAGTACCCTGCGTGGAACTAAAATCAACCAGCCAAGCATTTGGAACAAACAAGCAAAAGAATGTAAAAAATCCTCCACAGGCCAACTTTCTCTTTCTCCTCCTTCCCTTCTTTCCTCCTTGCTTCACCCATGGGTGCTCAGCTATGGGGCTGTATTTTGCAGTCTTTCTTATACCAAAGCATGTTAAGCCATGCAGCTCTTGAATCATCCCCAAACATGGGAAGCCTTGAAGAGAAGAAAAGTGTTCAAGAGTTACTGGTTTTCCTCACTTTTTTACAAAGTTTCTAGGAGCTCAGTGGTGTGGTGAGGCCGCAGGCTCCAACTGAGTGCTCTGGCTACATGCCGCAAAGTGTGACGGGCTAGAAGAGGGGATAAGTTTGGGATCAGGATGCTGAAAGAGATTTGGCAATTTGTTTCGATAGACAAGCATCTTCTGAGACTTGATACATCCTCCCCTGGCCTCTCCTTGGAGAAAGCCCAGTGAAAAGAATCACTTTGGTAGACTCCACAACAGCATTCTCTGCTCTGGAAGGGGATTTCAGAATGGGTGGCACAGCCTTGAACCTTGTCACTAGCATTGACTAAATATTAATGTCCACTAATGGCAATGTGATGGGACTTGTGAATGAACAAGGTATCTCAGTCCAGTTAGGAGCTGGTATTATCTCTCTCCTGAGCCAGTTCCCTTCTATTGGAACTTCTCAGATAGTTCTTTCATGTCATCTGTAGCAGAAGGGGCAAGGGCTTGAGTGGGGCTGAATTATGAACTACCTTCTCCTAGCAGCTAATTGATACTTTCTGCCTGGCATTCAGCAGACAGCAAAGGAAACTTCCCTGGCCACTGCCCAGTTTATACCTTCTCAAGGATAAATAAAAATCTCCAGGGCTATTATGATGCCTCCTCACATGAGCCTGAAATGTACTGAGTATAGATTGAAAAAAAGAGGAAACAGGAAAAAACAGCATCTGAAATGATGTGTAAGAGGCTGGTGCCTGTGGCACTACATGTATTCATTTTCAGTGTGCTGTATTTACTTCTGTTTCCCCTCTCTGAAAAAGCAACCTTCGGGCACTTCACTAAATGGATTGAAAGGTTTGCCTGGTTTTAATGATGCTTCTGAGAAAGCCTGTGTGTTATTCCTCCACTCAAATACTTCTGAGAGATTTTTCAATGCCTCTTGGTAAATCAGAACATTATGAATGCCTTGGCATTTAGTGGGCAGGAAATGTTCTGTTCTGGGAATACTTTAGAAGGAGTGACTGGGGTTAATAAGTTAATGCTTTCTAAGAGAGGGTATCTTAATCTGGGAGAGTATGGGAACAATCAGCTGATTAATTAAGATGTGTGTAATGGAGTGGTATGAACATTTAACTCTAGCAATCAGATGAATTGGAAGCACAGTTTCTGTCTCAGGTGGGATCCTTTAGGGACACAGAATCTGTTTGCCCCGTGGAGTACAATTCCCTGTGTGCTTTTACAGCAAACCTGTCTTAGTGGAGACAGGCTCAGGCTCTACCCTTAATTATTATGGTACAAATCTGTAATATCAGAGTGTCCAAAATGAGGAAGACCGAGTGCTTCAGAAGAACTGGGCAGCAGAGGAAAACTAAGTGGAGTCATGGTGGTTTACCTGCATAGCTGAGATAACTTCTGGCTCTATGGCTTTAGCAATGGAGAAGGAAACTTAGTGGGCTGGCATAAATGAGGGGATGTAGTTGTGGTTCCTTACCATGACAGTCATGAACCAGCATCCAGGAAAAAAAAGTAGCTTGGGCTACATACCAGTGGAGGAAGATGGAAGAGCTTAGGCTAGAAAAGACTGATTTGATCCCACTGACTGGTATTACTTATAGACACAAAATGCTTGTATTAGGGAAGAAATCCTATTTGGTACTTCTGTGACCTCAAGGCGCAACTGCTGTAGAGGTGGCACATGTATTTATCAGTACAGTTACATCTATCCTTAGCCCAGCTGGGACTGGCCCTGTGCCCCATTGTGAAAGTAGTCTGCTTGGGTACCACAGACTCAGGCTTCAAAGAAAATCTAAATATTTTTTTGTGATATAAAATTACTTCAGAAGAAGGAATTTAGCGAAATTCTCAGTACATATGACAACTTCAAATTTAGGGGGCCTTCCCAGAGAGACTTTGCTTGACATCCTTTTTTTGAACAGTCAGACATTTAGTACTTGAGGTCCCTGTGCTTTAACTACTGGGTGTAACTAGCTGGTTTTTTGGAGAGAAAGGAAGATGTTGGTGACTGACTTGAGGAAGAGAGCAGAGGACATGTACATCTGAAGGCCTATGAAGAACTGACACGAATTATAAAACGTTCTGTCTCCACAAGAGCATCACCTTCTTTTGAGCTCCGAAGAGTGTGCAAAGCCATCTTCCATCTCACACCTTTAAAAAATTGAGCTTAGTGTATAACCATTAGCTTTGAGGAATGATGGGCCAGCAGCTGAGCTCAGATTCCTGGTACGCTACACAGCACCATGTGAGCATAGAAAAATAGCGAAGACTGGAGTCCTGAGCAGGTCCATTGCCTGATTTTCACATAGCAGCAGCTATTCTATTTCTAAGAGGTGTCGTATTAAAAAGCTTAATAATACCCACCTGTCTCTTTCCCATCCTTAGGCAACCAGCATGGGCAGCAATTGTAAATAAGCAAGGGTATGCAAAAGGTGAAATTTCATCCCATCTCAGGGCATGTTCTGTGATGCAATAAATGAACAGCTAGAGGCAAGGCTGGGATCAGAATCTGCAGCGCTCCTTTCCCAGAGCTGGAGATAATTGTTAAAGGCAGACAAAGTCAGGGTGTGGATGGAGCTGAGTGGGACTGTGTGAGTGGGAGAAGAAACATGCCTGACTGACTCTGGCAATGGTGGGGGGTGCCTATTCTGGCAGCAGGTGGGTGAGCATGTGGGCTGCAGTGAGAGTGTGGTGAACATGCATGACTTGAGTTATTCGCTCGTTATGCACGTGGCTGAGTCAGGTGGGGGGAGGAATGTGGTCAGTGGAGCAGATATGTTCTGTCCTTCTGGTCATGGTGTGAAGAAAATACTGAGACCAGTATTTCCATTAGGCTGTGAATCTTGAAAGACTTCCAGTGAGCAGCTCAGCACTGAATCTGCCTTTCAGCTCCCTGGGACACTACAACATCCTAATTCCCACTGGGGCTTTGTGGGCCAGTTTCCAGATACTGTAAATTACTGCAAGGCAGCTAAACCATTTACATGTTGGCAATAGAAAATACAAATCTTACACCATCTTCCTTGTCTGTTCATCTGTCTTTCTTTGCCACCCTTGTTGCTTTGTCTCCATTAGAGCTTCCTGGCTGTCACTTGGTGTTAAAATGGACTTTCTTGCTTTCCCATTGATTCTCCCTTTCAAATGTAGTTAGCAATGATCATGGATTCCGGCCCATGTAGCACCGTGCAAAGAGGCTCCACTCTGCCTTGGGGAGAAGAGAAGGCAGAGCAGAAAAGCATCTGGAAACCAGGGTATAAACCAGGCAGAAAACCTGATAAACCTGAGCATGCCTGCTGGAGCCAAAGGACTGGTGGTGACCAGACCCAGATCTACCTAGGATGGAAACTGGGAATTAGAATCTGTCCTGACCTCGAGAGGGCTTTGCTTTTGGCCTTTGACATGGGTAATGTTGCTGTGCTGGACCATGGGAGCTAGAGGCTGTGACACCCTCAGTCTCTTGCATCATTGAGGTTATTGTGATGGGAGAGCCTCTAGCACCGAGAGACAGTGGGAAAGCTGGAAGGTTAGAGGAGGAGTAATGATGAGAGAGAGATATGGGGAAGATGTGGGTGTTCCCACTCTGCGTGTACTTCCCACGGGGTCTGTGACAGTGAGTGGCTGCATGCTTGCTTGGGGCTGGAGATGGCTGGCATAAAGAAAGCTGTCTCCAAGCTCAGGAGCGGGAGGGGAGATGATTTCTGGGATAGGACAAGTCCTGCTTTACGTTAAGCACTTCTCCCTTCAGAGCTCTTTTCTTTTGTCTTTAGTTTGGATATCTACTCTTTCCAACTGTGGGAGGCTAAGACTGACGAGGTGTGTGGTATGTGTTTCTCGTGTGTGTGTGAGGAAAACACTCCAAACAACTGGGCTTCTGAGCACTAATTGGTTCTAGAGCTCATATTAACCTTGTGCATTCTTTAGCTGTTAGTTTTCTTTTACTGAATGAATATCACATGTCCTCACTTCGCACATCATCCCCCTCGCCCCCCTCCTCTGGTCTTTACATCAGCTTCCTTAATAAGAATCTCTGTGTTTAGTCCCAAGTGAGTGCCAAGCCCTTCGCTGCAGGTCCTACTGTTGCCTGAAGCTGTCATCTGAAATAGCAAGCTGGCTCTTCAGGCTTGTTGTATATGCCTGAAGAGTCAGTCAGAGCTGGGGTACCCTGTACTACGCATGGGGGCTCACAGCCCTCTCCCTCCCCAGCCCCAGGACTGACATGTGGGCAGTAGAAATTTATCTACCTGTCAGGTGGCACTGATCAGAGCATGCATCAAGAGATGCATCCTTTATTTCACCTATTTTCCCCTTCCTGTCCCCCATAGAATCATAGAATAATTAGGGTTGGAAAGGACCTTAAGATCATCTAGTTCCAACTCCCCTGCCATGGGCAGGGACACCTCCCACTAAACCATGCCATCCAAGGCTATGTCCAACCCCACCTTGAACGCTGCCAGGGATGAAGCATTCACAACTTCCCTGGCAACCCATTCCAGGGCCTCACCACCCTTACAGTAAAGAATTTCTTCCTCATATCCAATCTAAACTTCCCCTGTTTAAGTTTAAACCCATTACCCCTTGTCATAGAATCATAGAATCATAGAATAGTTAGGGTTGGAAAGGACCTGAAGATCATTGAGTTCCAACCCCCCTGCCATGGGCAGGGACACCTCCCACTAAACCATGCCATCCAAGGCTATGTCCAGCCGCACCTTGAACGCCACCAGGGATGAAGCATTCACAACTTCCCTGGGCAGAGCAGTTGATGTCATCTACCTGGACTTGTGTAAAGCCTTTGACACTGTCTCACATGACATCCTTGTCTCTAAGTTGGAGAGACATCAATTTGATAGGTGGACCACTCGGTGGATAAAGAACTGGCTGGATGGCCGCATGCAAAGAGTAGTGCTCAGTGGCTCAGTGTCCAGCTGGAGACCAGTAATGAGTGGTGTCCCCCAGGGATCGGTGTTGGGACTGGTCTTGTTCAGCATCTTTGTGGGTGACATGGACAGTGGGATTGAGTGCACCCTCAGCAAGTTTGCCGATGACACCAACTGTGTGGTTCGGTTGATACATTGGAGGGAAGGAATGCCATCCAGAGGGACCTTGACACAATTGTGAGGAGGGCTGATGCCAACCTAATGAAGTTTAACCATGCTCCACCTGGGTCGGAGCAACCCCAGACACAGCTACAGGTTGGGCGGGGAGGAGATTCAGAACAGCCCTGTGGAGAAGGACTTGGGGGTGTTGGTCGATGAGAAAATGAACATGAGCCGGCAATGTGCGCTTGCAGCCCAGAAAGCCAACCGTATCCTGGGCTGCATCAAAAGGAGTGTGACCAGCAGGTCGAGGGAGGTGCTCCTGCCCCTTTTCTCTGCTCTCGTGAGACCTCACTTGGAGTATTGTGTGCAGTTCTGGTGTCCTCAACATAAAAAGGACATGGAACTGTTAGAACAAGTCCAGAGGAGGGCCACGAGGACGATCAGGGGACTGGAGCACCTCCCATATGAAGATAGGCTGAGAAAATTGGGACTGTTCAGCCTGGAGAAGAGAAGGCTGCGTGGAGACCTCATAGCATCCTTCCAATACCTGAAGGGGGACTATAGGGATGCTGGGGAGGGACTCTTCATTAGGGACTGTGGTGAGAGGACACAGTTCCGTAGCCACTTCATAGAAGGCCACCAGATTGGTCAGGCAGGATTTCCCCTTAGTGAAGCCATGCTGGCTGTCACCAAGCACCTTGTTGGTTTTCATGTGCCTTAGCATGCCTTCCAGGAGAATCTGCTCCAAGATTTTGCCAGGCACAGAGGTGAGACTGACTGGTCTGTAATTCCCCGGCTCATCCATTTTCCCCTTCTTGAAAATGGGGGTTATATTTCCCTTTTTCCAGTCATCAGGAACTTCACCTGACTGCCATGATTTTTCAAATATGTTGGACAGTGGCTTAGCAACTTCATTTGCCAGCTCCTTCAGGACCCACAGATGGATTTCATCCGGTCCCATGGACTTGTATACATTCAGGTTCCTAGGATGGTCTCGAACCAGATCCTCTCCTACAGTGGGCCCAGGGTCTTCATTCTCACTGTCCCTGTGTCTGCCTTCCAAGACTTGGGTGGTGTGGTCAGAGCATTTGCCGGTGAAGACTGAGGCAAAGAAGTCATTAAGAACCTCAGCCTTCTCTAAGTCCAGGGTAGCCAGTTCTCCCGATAGCTTCTGGAGAGGACCCACATTGTCCCTAACCTGTCTTTTATTGGCAATGTACCTATAAAATCCCTTCCTGTTATCCTTAACATCCCTAGCCAAGTTTAATTCTAAGTGGGCCTTAGCTTTCCTAACCTGGTCCCTAGCTTCCCAGACAACATCCCTGTATTCCTCCCAGGCCGCCTGACCTTGCTTCCACCTTTTATAAGCCTCTTTTTTCCTTTGAATTTTCCTCAGCAGGTCCTTATCCATCCAAGGAGGTCTCCTGGCCCTCCTGCTAAACTTCCTTCTAGTTGGGATGCATCGCTCCTGAGCCTGCAGCAGGTGATCCTTGAATATCAACCAACAGTCTTGGGCCCCCCTGCCCTCTAGGGCTGTATCCCATGGAACCTTACTAAGCAGGTTCCTGAAGAGGCCAAAGTCTGCTCTCTTGAAGTCCAGGGCACTGAGCTTGCTGCACGCTCTTCTCACTGTCCTGAGGATCTCAAACTCGACCATCTCATGATCGCTGCAATCAAGGCTGCCCTGGAGCATCACATTTCCAACCAGCCCTTCCCTGTTGGTGAGGATGAGGTCAAGCATGGCACCTCTACTTGTCAGCTCCTCTATTACTTGCAGAAGGAAGTTGTCTTCCACACAATCGAGGAACCTTCTGGATTGCTTGTGCCGGGCCATACCATCCCTCCAACAGATATCAGGGTGGTTGAAGTCTCCCATGAGAACAAGGGCCTGTGAGCGTGAGGCTGCGCCTATCTGTCTATACAGCGCTTCATCCACCAACTCCCCTTGGTCAGGCGGTCTGTAACAGGTCCCCACAATAATGTCACCCATCGCTGTTCTCCCTTTAACCCTGACCCACAAACTCTCTGTCGACTGCTCGCCTGTCCCCAGACAGAGTTCCATACTCTCTAGCCTATCCCTAACATAAATAGCAACTCCCCCTCCCCGTCTGCCGGGCCTGTCTTTCCTAAAGAGCCAGTAACCTTCCATTCCAACGCACCAGTCATAGGAGCCATCCCACCATGTTTCTGTGATGCCTATGATATCATACCGCCGTAGACATGCACACATCTCTAATTCCTCTTGTTTGTTCCCCAGGCTACGGGCATTTGTGTAGAGGCATCTGAGCTGAGATCCAATTGAAGCCGGCTCATTGGCTGGAGCAGGTGGAATATCTCTACATTGCTCCGAATGTTTACTATAGGTGCTGCCAACCGACTGGGTGTGTTGGGATGGAATGCTGCACCCCTCCCCCAACACCTCTAGTTTAAAGCATCCTTGACCAGGCTGGCAAGCCTCCTACCAAATCCACTCTTCCCTTTCTTTGCCAGACCAGCTCCACCAGCCCCCAGTAGACCTGGCCTGCTAAATTGATTCCCATGTTCAAGGTACCCAAACTGCTGACTACAGCACCACCCTTCTAACCATTTATTAACCTGCCCAATCCTCCTAGCCTTTTCAAGGTCCTGCCCTGTATCCTGGAGAATTGACAAAAAGACTACCTGCGCTCCAGAGCCCCTAACCACCTCTCCCAGTGCTCTGTATTCCTTCCTTATGGTTTCCGGGCTACTGCTATCTATATCAGTAGCACCCACATGGATTTCTAGGAGTGGGTAATAGTCAGTGGGACCGACTAGAGCAGGCAGCTTCTCGGCCACATCTCTGATCCGAGCCCCTGGTAGGCAACACACCTCCCTTGAGCCTGGGTCAGGCCGGCAGATGGGTGCCTCTGTGCCTTTCAGATTAGAGTCCCCGACTACTACGGCCCGCCGCTTTTTCCTGGCAGCACCAGTAGTGACCTTCTTTACCAGTGCACCAGCTGGTTGCGCCTGGTGGGAGCGCTGTTGCTCATCAGCCCCCTGCAGGATAGCAAAGCGGTTCTGGGTGGGGACAACAGATGTAGGAGGAAGCCCCTTGCTTTTAATTGCCCTCTTCCTCCTTTTTTTGTTGTTTCTTTCTGTTACCTTTTCCCAGCTTCCTGGGTTAGCAGCCTCCTTTCCTGCACGGGCAACAGCAGACACTCGAGGCCCCGGAACAGTTTGGTCCCGGAGCAAGCAGTGCTGCTCCCTCTCAGCTTCCCTGACACCTTTCATCCTGGTAACAGCTTCCTGCAGTTCAGCCACCTGCTGCAGGAGGACCTCCACCAGGGAGCGCAGAGTGCAGCCCTGCCCATTGCTCACCCTTCCCTCAGGACAGCACTGCAGGCACTCTCTACACCCCGAGCTCTGCACTGCAGCCTCCCTTCCCATCGGTTCCGTCTGGGTGCCTACACAGGCCACGGCCGGGGTACCCAGAGCAGAGCTCCCAGACCGAGCCTTGCTCGTACGGCGAGTGTTCACCATCCCGCTCACCACCCCGCTCGCCTGCCCGCACGAACTGCCTCGAAGCTGCCCTGTTCGCCGCGCTCCCTGGGGCAGGTTTTTAACCAGTCAAGTCTGCCGCCGGTCCTCCTGACACCGCCCCCTCTGAGTCAGCCGCTCGCCTCCGCTGAGCTGCAGGCTCCTGGGCAGGCCTTGTCGAGGACTTGAGGCTCCCTAGGTGCAAGTTGCTGCTCCGCGGTGAAGCTCGTAGACACCGCGCCTCCCCCCGATCAGGCACTGCAGGCGTCCCTTTTTGCAGGGTGCTCTCAAGGCATTTCTTTCACATGTATTTCCCAGTCCTTCAGATGCTTCTACCTTTATCTTTAAGAGTTTGCTTATTATCCTTCCATATCAGTGCTGATTTCTTGAGACTTCCTTGCTTGACCCTCGCATACTTTCTTCAATATTCCAAGAACAAGTCGTAATTCCTGGAGTTAAAATACAGCAAATGTAGAAATAAGTGATAGGTGAAATGCTGAAAGGAGAAGATTTGAAAACACAGTGTCTAATTGAAGTATGGAAATAGCTGCTTTAGAGGAATATTACGGCAAATAGCTTAAAAAGATACCAGAGTAGATTAGCCAGCTTTCTGAGCAGGACTAGCTCCAGCTATTACACAGAGCTTGGTAGGAGCAATAAAGGCTCATGCATCAATTATGCAGAGGCAGAAAGAAGCTCATTTGGGCAGTGATGAGAGGGAGTTGCAGATGCTCTCATAGCTCTGTTCCAGGGTGGGAATCCTCTGTCACAATTGTCATGGATAATGATGAAACTGATGCACAGGGCAGGACTGTGAGGTGGAGAACAGACTCAGCTTTAGGTGACTCAGCCTAGGCATA
The DNA here is from genome assembly GCA_039720435.1 of Amazona ochrocephala. NCBI lineage: Eukaryota > Metazoa > Chordata > Aves > Psittaciformes > Psittacidae > Amazona > Amazona ochrocephala. Next base: position 83,458,870 of record CM077880.1, read on the forward strand.
TGCTTACTGCTCGTGCTAGGACTTTCATCCCCCTTTGTTTTCAACTGTGTGCAGTAGAAAATGTGTGTGTATTGTCCTGGTGCAAGGAAGGGAAATGCAGCTCCCTCTCCAGTGTCACCACAGCTTTCTTTTACTTCTATGTAGCTGTGCATCTGGGCCATTTCTGCCATGGGTCCCTCTGCCTACACCTAGGGTAGCTCCTGACTGAAGTGGTAGGATACTGTGGTCAGGGACCCAGTGGGCAGCTGGCACCCACTGGGACTCTGTGGGAAGGAGACTCTGAAAGCAAGGATGCTTACTTCACTATCTTAATCATGGCTATTTAGCTCAACTGTCCATAGACAGGGTTGAGGCTCTGAAGTGCTAGGCTAAGAAACTCAGAAAAAAAAAAACCCAAACTTTTTTGTGAGGTTTTTAATGGTTCTCACTACTGCTGAAACAGATCCAGAGGCTCCCCTTGCCACAGCATTCTTGCCTTTCCATCCATTTCTTTCTGCAGTCATGTTTTTTAACCTTCGCTCTTTCCTTTCTTGGTCCAGACTCCTTCTGACTCTTTACCCATCATACCTGACTGCAGGGTGTTTTAGTGTTTTTATTTGTTTAGCTGTTTTCATATGGTATTTGTTAGAGTAACTGGAAAGACCTATTTCTTCTGTTCACACTTGTTTGGAAGTGGGGCTAAAAAGCTCTGTGTGTGTATGTTTTGCAGGTGTGTAAGTATGGGTGACTGTGACATTAAACAATAGGTGACAAGGAAGTAGTGATCATAGTTTGATGTTTGGTTATTTCATTGGAAAATGGATGTGAAAAAGAGGACCTAAAGTGGCCCTCTTTTGAGTGAAAGGCTGTACCATGCCACCTCCAGAGGTCCTTTCTAACCTGAATTTCTCTATAACTTTAAAAATCTTGTTTGCTGTAGTGGTATTTTCATCCTGAGGTGTGTTTTTATTTGCTTGTCTTGCAGTACATGGCATGGTGGGACTGGACAGTATCTCACATCTTGTTATCTATGCAAAGAAATCCAATCAAGTGTTTCTCCTTTGCTGGCCTAAACAAATCTTACTTTGCAGGAGAGCACAAAATTACCATTTGAAGAGCTCATCTGTAGAAGTGTTTTGCCAATCAAGGGCTGCAATGCCAAATGGGGTCAAAGTCTTTACATTTTCTGAGTGTTTGCTAAATGAGGGCTTGCAGCTGGAAATGGAACTGCAAGGCTGAAGCTAGACCCATATGTGAATTTTTCAGAATAGTTCCTTATTTTCCTGTCAAAATGGTTCCTTTTGAGAACCTCTGCTGGCTGCATTCAGACTTCTCAGTCTGCCCGTCATAGCACCTTATCTCCTTCTAGAAACCCAACTATTCTCGCATGTTTTTTCCCATGTCAGAATAAAATGAATTTGATGGGGTCCTGATGGCAACTTCAGTGCTCTTAATAATTTAATATTTTCCTTCCAAGACACTGTGATAGCCACAGTAGCCTTGATTGTGGCTTTCTATAAAGATTCCGAGAAGGATTTTCAGTGCTCTCAAACAGTGTTAATTTTTTTAGACATTAAGAAGTCAGGGTAAAGAAACCCTATTTTGAATGACTGTCTACTTGATGTACCATGGCAATTGACCCTCTGGAGGCACTGCAGGCATAGCTAGCCTCTGATGTCCCTTCTCAGCTACCCCTGTCAGAACTGCTCCGGAAGGACTGAGACTGGGATTGGCAGATGACGTTTACAACCCAAGAGGCCAGGGATGCTCAGGACATTATTCCAGGGCCCACTCCACCAAATTGCATCCCTGTACAACCTCCACCATGTAGACTTCCTCTTCTTCAGTCACTGGCTAATGGTCTTGGTGGCCATGTCTCTATGTGAGATCCAGGAGCCATGAGGTTCCCAACCCAGCTCTCAGCCTTCCACCTGCCCTGCCCAACAGACCTTAAAGAAACTGGTAGTGTTGCCCCCTGGCTCAAGCTATTTTCTAACACCACTGTTATGTGTGGCTGTTTTGTAGCTAGCTGAGGCAGAATGTTTTGGAGTGGGCCAGCCACCCCTCTTCCACAGGAGCTATTGGAAGAGCTGACTGCAAGCAGATTTACACTGCTCCGATGTGGACTGATGTCAAACAGTGCCCAATGAGAGCTGACAAGCTGACAGACCCGATCCATCAATGGAGGATGAGGAGGGGGGGAAGAGGACATCTCTTATGCATGCATTCAAGAGACAGCAAGCAGTTTCACAGATGGGCCAGCACTGCTCTTGTAAGTGATACAAGTCCACATTTAATAGCCTATCCATTTCTGTGAAGGCAGGCACAGGTGCAGGGGATAAGGGGATAAAACAAGTTAAGTGCCAGGCACAAAGTAGCCTGCAGGAGTACAGCTTAGAGGGGCAGGCTCCTGTTTGGGACTGTCTCTGACCAGTAAATAACTGGGAGTGGGCTGGCTGGGAGCCCCTGCTTTGCTCAGAATTGGGTCTCTGAGACCAGGATATGGGCCACAAGAATTTGTTCTTTCCCCTTTTGACTTATGCATCCTGTGTTGTGGAGTACTTCTGAAGAGTAATTGTGGTGGTGAGGTCAGGAGGAAAATATTTGAGATTGGCTCCTTTTATTGGTGCACAGTTAGTTGTTGTATGCACAGTGAAGGGCTCTGGGCTGAGAACTGTCCTCTCAGGAGAGCAGTGTTTTTTGGGTACTGCCTTTACCTGTGATGAAGTCAAAGATGTGGCTTTGCTGGAGACAGGAACTTGTGTCCTTTGGGCAGGGATCAGTGTTGTCTCAACTACTGGGTCAGATTTAGGATAGCGAGGGAGTCCTCACAGTTTTCTCCTGCCCATGGGGCATAGTACTTTGTCCAGGCTCTGAATCAGAACACATCTTACAGCTAGCTGCAACCCAAATTTCCACTCAGCTCAGCCTATTACCTTGCCCCAGTATCATTCTTCATGTTGGCCTACAGAATAGCACTCATCACCTTACTTCAAGATTTTGAAGAGGCAAAGACTGAATAGAAATATCCCTTGTGAGTTCACATGTTTGGAGCTGATCCAAGTGAATAGGCTTACCAGGATCTTCTCAATATAGGTCATTGAATCATAGAATCATAGAACGGTTTGATTAAAAGGGACATTAAAGATGATCTAGTTCCAACCCCCTGCCACAGGCAGGGACACCTTCCACTAGACCAGGTTGCTCCAAGCCCCATCCAGCCTGGCCTTGAACACTTCCAGGGGTGGAGCAGCCACAGCTTCTCTGGGCAAGCTGTGCCAGGGCCTCACCACCCTCACAGTAAAGATTTTCTTCCTAATATCTAATCTACATCTCTCATCTTTCAGTTTGAAGGCATTCCCCCTTGCCCTACCACTACATGCCCATACGAAAAGTCGCTCTCTAGATTTCTTGTAGGCCCTTTTCAGGTACTGGAAGGCTGCTATAAGGTGACCCCAAAGCCTTCTCCAGGCTGAACAAGCCCAACTCTCTCAGCCTGTATTCGCAGCAGAGGTGCTCTAGCCCTGTGGACATCTTTGTAGCCTCCTCTGGACCTACTTCAACACATCCACGTCCCTCTTGTGCTGGGAGCCCTGGAGCTGAATTTAGCACTCCAGGTGGGGTCTCGCAAGAGTGGACTAGAGGGCAGAATCCCCTCCCTTGACCTGCTGGCCATGCTCCTTTTGATGCACCACAGAATATGGTTGGCTTTTTTGACTGCAAGTGCACACTGCTGGGTCATGTAGAGCTTCTTGTCAGATCTGGAAATCAGCACTAGTTGGCCTTGATTTATTGATTGCTGCCCAAGCAAAGTTCATGTGAAAAAACTAACCCCATGCTGACTCTTTTCCACATTGGCCAATTTACTGCTTAAGTCAATAACAGGTCATTATTATAATTTCCTTTCTCTTCCTCCAAAATGCAGACCGATTTCAGATCCCACCAACAGTCCAGGTAGGAGCCTGGGCCAATACTGACAATTTTCACCCTTGTGCTGAGCTCATGAAAGTATCATTGTGGTAGCTTTGTATCAGACACCCAGGAAGTTACGGAGCTCAGTTATCTGCTCTTCCCTCATCGGGAAAGTTGGGGAAAATTCTGCCCAGTGGTGAGAATATCTTAGAAGTGGTCTGGTGGCCTGGGCTTGGGCTGCAGTCTTCGTACTAAGCAGAGGAGTGCAGATGGTGGTTGAGCAGAGCAATGCAGATACTGGTTGAGCAGAGTTGTGGTTGAGCTCTGTGCATGGAGCACAGGGGTAAGGAATTTGCTTCTGCCGTAGCACTGCTAGCTGCTTTATTTCATCAGTGCAGAGGATTTAGAGAGACGAATGGTCAGTGTGCAGAGCACTTTGGGATCCCCTGCTCTGAAAGATGTGTAGGAAACCCAAGCTACTGTTGCATTGAAAGTTAAGCTACTTATTTGGTGCTATAGTATCAGCAATAATCCAAACATATAGCTTAAAAGTATAAGACCCAGACCCTTTCTGTCTGGTTCATGTCCTTTCTTATGAAAAAGCAGAAACTGGCATCTCCTTGCTTTATAACTGTCTGATATGCAATCTTTCGCTCCCTCTTCCCCCACCTTCACAGCAGCCTGTCTTCATACTACTGATTCATTGTGCAATCAGATGGGTGATAACAGATGCTTCAGGAGAAGGGAATCTTCCTCCACAATTTGCTTAGCCAGTTGTGTGGTTGGAGTAGGAGTCAATTCCTTCCTGCCGTCTGCAGCCGTCTGCAGCCTGAAACGACTCATCCATCCCTTACCATCCTAGGGGTACAACTATAAATACTAGCAAGGGCTCACAGAAGTTGCCAGCCCTTTATTAAGTTCTTTCTCAGAAATCTGTCTTTGTCCGCTTCCTACAGCAGCAAAAGGCTTCTGATGAAATCCAGTGTGCAAAAGGATGCAAATGGCGGGTCGTTCATTTCACTGAGCTGCCTGCACTTCTAGTGGTGCAGAAGAGGGTTAGAAGACAGTATTAACTCATTTTCCCAATGTGCTTTATTTCCATTAGCAGAATGTCCTCTAATTTTTCACTTGGCCACAAAGTGGTGGCATATGTCATAGAGATGGATTGGGACACTTGCTGTACTGAGTGGGATAGACACAGTTGAAAGGGATGTGACCCTGCGCAAACATGGACAAGGCAGCTTCTAGTCAGCCACAGCCCTTCTTCTTACCTCAGTAGTTAAGTTTGCACGGAAGTAACATTTCCATCATGATTTCAGTGATTAGGAGTGGCACCCTTTCTCCACAGCCATCTGGGGTGTGCAAACAATTATATCTGCGTGGTCCAAATTGATCCAGAAAGGTGGAAAGCAAACCAAAGGCTATCAGGAAAATTATCCCTCTCTGCCTCACTCCTTCCTGCCCACCCCAGTTGTTTCGTTTGCTGATACATATTTCTTCCCACTCTTCAGCTGGGCCAAATTTGGCCCTCTCTGGTGGAGGCAAGGACACCCGGAGTGTCATGGCTGGCAGGGAAGTGTGAGAGGGGTAGGACTGGTGTTTGCAGAGGTAGGGTACTCTTGGGGCTGGCCAGGTGATGGCTTCCTCTCCACCCCACCCCCCGGCTCCTCCCGGGCCTGCCTCCAAGCCCATTTCTGGGATCCTGACTGACTTTGGCAGTTGGCTGCCAATGCAAGATGGTTTCTATGGCAATGTACCACTTCTGCTGCCTCCCTCCTCAAGCTTTGCCTTCCTTTCCCTTTCTCTGCTCACCCGCCTCACCAGCCCTCCTGTTTCTCAAGCCTGTTGCCATGGAAAATTCATAATCCACAAAGAATTTAAGACACCTCCCTCCTTTTTTTTTTTTTTTTTTTGGCTTCTTTTTGGGTGTTGAAAGTTTGCTTTTCAGTTTAATGTGTGGGTAGAGGAGGTTTCACCTGCCTCTTTGAAACCTTGTCCCTGGGAAGTCTCTATCGTGGACTCAGATGTCCTTCTGGAGGGAGAGTAGAGGGAAGATGCAGAGGAGCTGCAGCTAATGGGCACCTGGTAGGGGTTATGGCTTTGAGAAGTGCTTACATGACACTGGAGGTTACAATAGGTGTTTAGAAGGGACCATGTAGTTAAGTGTCTGGAGTCTGAATCAGTGATGTTCAAGCACCCAAGACATGTTGAAGAAAAAGGAGGAGTGAGAGATTTCTGAAAGGTGCCTTCTCTGGAGGCTGCTTTTTCGGAAGTGATCACAGTGACTGTTGCCAGCAGAAAAGGGTGCAGACAACTCATACGTTGCCACAATATGTGCTCAGCAAGAGCTGTGCAGGAATGATGCAGCCAAATGCACTGAATAAAACCAGAACTAGAGCCCACATTATCCCACCTGGTGCTCATGCTAATTCCCAAGCTTTCACATTATGTCCACACTCTATCTGTACTTGTGTGCGAGGTTCGTGGGTTACATTTTTAGTCTATTAACTTAAGCACCAATGAAAGGTGAAATCAGTTAAGTTTCTGCTCAAATTAAGTAAACTTGCCTAGATATCTTTGTAAAATGCTGGGTTACTCTGATAAATTTGCTGGGTAGCAGAGCTGGCTGAACTAGGGGATGCTGAGGTATGGCAATTGAAGCGGGAATTGACCCTTAGCTGCACTGTCCATGGAAATGTTCTGGTCTCGCGCCCAGCATGCTTGTTGTTTCCATCTGTGCTGTGTTCAGGCTTCCCGCAGTGGACACTGTGGCTTGGGATCCTCAAATGCGCATTGGAAAATCTTATTCACAGTATTTCTAGGTTCAAAGAGTCCTGGAAGCCTCCTGAGAAAAGAAATAGTCTTGGGAGATTTCCCACTCCGGCTGTTCCGGAGGGAGAAGGGGAAAGATTCAGGTAACATATCCCAAATTTGGACATTATACTTGTTTCAGACCTTTTGAGAGTCCTTTATCGGAAGTGATGTTAGCATCATGCCTGAGGCTTCTTTAAACTGACCTTTTCTCAGAGAAGCAGCAGAAAAGATCAAATGCAGCTCCAGAGTAAAATGGCACATTTAGTTCACTGAAGATGCAGCAACATGGGCTGAAGTCGACTGTTTCTATCTCTTACTGTTTAGGAAACATTGAGGATGCAAGTTTTATTTCTTTTTTATATAGGAACTACATTCAGGCAGCCAGCTGCAGGCATCTAACCTATGTATTGCGGTTACAATGCTCTCCTGTGTGTACCAGGCATCTGAGTCACTTGCTGCTTGTCTGGCCTCAGATGTCATAATAGTCACAGCATCCAAATTGGGCATGTGGAGTAGGTGATGGATTATAACCAGGAGTCTTTTCAGGCTGTTGGAAAAATTATCGATTTACAAAACCATAAAGTCACAGTGTTGGGTCATTGTAGCACTTCGTCTTTTGCATCAATTCCTGGAAGGTGATGGATTTTCAGCTGCCACAGTCTGTGGTCTGTCCTGCATAAAGCAAAAAGCCTGATCTGTCACCAATGCTCTAACTCTTTCCTTGTTGATATTCCTTTACTCTGTTCCAGACAAATGTAATTTCTTCAGTTCCATGCCCTGGGTTGTTTGTCTCCTTCTGTCTGCAACCTCTTCTCTGACACTGCTAAGGAAGAAGCATGAGTAGTTGCAGTGCCATGTTGGGCACCTGGTAGGTTGACCCCATCTGTATGTTTCACAGAGGTCCCTGAACATGTAGCAGCAGAGAAAATATCTTCAGTCACTACCAATCTGGTCTAAGAGTTGGACCAGTGATGAGAAGGCAAATATTTCCTTTCTTTTTGTACCTTTCAGGCCCCAGGGATGGATCCCACAATGTTTTCCAGGGCACTGTGTGGAGAATGTAGGAGTGCACTGACCGTAACAGCAGACAGAGTTGCCCTCCTTGTGCTTAGCAAGACCTTGTGTAGCCCCAGACATCACTCCCTTTCACCAAAAGGAAGAGAAGGAGGGCATGTAACTTTATTTAACAGAGCCTGGACTACAAACTACATCACAAAACACTCTAAAAGTTAATAATACAAGGCACAAGTCGGATGTGATATAAATGATGTAAATGTGTGAACTCTGAGTAGGACTTTGGCAGTGTTCCCAGCCGTGTTCAAAATGTACCCATGATATTTCTATCTCCCATATTGGAAACCCACTAGAGACAGGCAGAAAAGACTTAGGTTGAGTTTATTCTCCATATTTATCATTCATTTCAGAATAGCATCTTCCTCCCACGCTGATCCATCCTTACAGCACTACATATACACCCAGCTCAAAGCAGGAGGTTTCACAGTGACTTTTGGGGCAAGAGCTGAGGATGGTGAGGTAGACTTGCAGCATTCAGTGTGTGTTGGGAAACCAAAAATAGATGGTGCAAAGGAATGTGGACCCTGTAGCTATGAAGGTAGAGGTGATAAAAGGGGTTTGGAAGCTGCCAAGTCTTGGAACTTTGGGACAGAGAGGACGTATGCCTGAGTGCAGGAACCCAGGCAAAAGCCTAGAAAGAGATTCTTGGTATTTATCTCCCTTTCATATTTTCCAAGTATTTGAAAAAAGGATAGGTTCAGTAGAAGAAGAGCACAGAGACGTTATGGCTGTGACAGGGGTGGGTATAAGAAAAAGCTGGGGACTGAGGCTTTGCAGAGTAATTTTTGGGCTGGGACCTGGAGTCCTGAGGGCAGCTGGATGGCGGCATCTTGGATTTAACGACCCTGTTGGCCCACAGTAAGAACACAGAAATTGCCAGTGATTGTGTGGTTGAGCTGGCTGCAGTGAAGGCAGCAGAGCCCCAGCAATGGCTGTATTGGAAGCACTGATGAAGGTGATGGCTGGCTCTATTAGAGAGCCAATGGGAAGGACGGCAGAGATGGCAGTTTAGGTGGAGAAGCAGTGGCACAGGGAAGGGTGCTGGTTGTGAGGAGGATACTGATTGCAGCGTTACAGTAGCGTTTGGAGTGCTAACTGCGAATGAAGACAAGGGTGGCTAATTACAGCCATGATTGTGAAGAGGAAGAGAAGGCAGGCTCGAGGAGGAGTGGTGAGGTCTGCAATTTTGGCACTTTGCAATGAAGAAGCTGCAATGAAGAAGTGCAGAGCCACAAGGGGCTCAGCTCTGCTATTAGCTGAAGCTGTGTTCTCCGCATGTGTTAGCTCATGGCTTGCTTGCTTCTCCTATCTTGCTCTTCACTTGCTTTGCAACTGCAGCATTTTCCCTGCTCGCATGTTGTGTGGAGAGAAATGCATTAATCATTTCGTGTAGGGAAAAAAAAAAGAAAAAAGAAATCTTAAATTAGACATTACCACTGCTGATGCATCCTCTGCCCCTTGTCACACAGTAGCTGGGAGGTCTTCTCGGTAAGAATGAGGTTTTCCTAATGCAGCAAGGACAAAAATCACAAGGGAGTTTAAAGGGGAGGGGAAACAAATGCAAAAGAACCTTAATTGTTCTGAGACTTTCCTCAGCCTAAGGAAGGGTTAATGTGTTAAATTCAGTGTAATTTCAGCAGCACTATAGAATACGTTTCCATGGAAACATCAACCCACGGAGGGAGAGAAAGAGGGAGAAGGGAGAGGGAGCAGCAGCAGAGAGAGCGGATCCTCTGACAAAGGAGGAGCAGCCTCCAGCCCCCCCACTCCTCCCCCCCTCCCCCCAGTTGCTGACAGGAGTGATTATTTGTTTGTTTTAATAGATTCCCCCTTGGAGATGTGGTAGGGAAGAGAGTGATACGGTGCCATCTTGGCTGAGCTGCTACCGACCCAGGAAAATCCAGTCACTTTTTGGACTGAGTCTCCTCGTGGGCAATGACTCTGCTCCTGCAAGCACTGTGAATTCACTGCCCTTACAAATTCAGAAATGCTTTCAAAACTTGATAAACATTGAATAACCCGCAAATCGCTTGTGGTTTCTCGCTGGGTCAAAAAAGTTAAGTTAGTTTGCTGTTTCAGAGAATGTAATAAAGGTATTTATTTCAATCTCTCCAGCTAGTTTAGCCTTGTCTGGCTTCTGGCAATAGTGAGAGGGACCTTTCTGGCAGATTTGAGTGGTTTGCCACAAGCAAGAAAGTCCTGAAAGCTCTAGAGGAAAATTGATGTGCTCACCTGTTTGCTGATCTTGACTCCCCGGACAGAAACTGGAATAGGTTCTGCTAAATACTGAGATGCCCTAATGGTTAATTCTCAGCACCAGTCACCTTCGGAAGATCAAAGGGGCTATTGACATGCACACCTACTTCGCCAGTTGTTGTGGTGCACAGCCATGTGCGTCCATAGGAGACTTCGAAGGGACCTTCAAAAATTATTAAGGAAAGTAAGGCCATTGTCAGTGGGATTAAATTCATTGTACGGGGACAGTAGTTCAACTGGAGTAACTTTTGCGGCTCTGCAAATTGTCAGAGCTTGAAAAACATCATCCTGTGTGAAAAACCACTATGAAGAGCCTCATTTGACTTCTGTTCTGTGACTGCTTCTCCTACCAATGTTTGTATGACTATGCCCTGAAACAGATAACCAGATCCAAAGGGCACTGTTTAACCTTTCAATATTTGCCTCTTCCTAGTGGTATGGCTTCCATCAGTGATCTGTTAGCTGGGTGCCAAGATATAATTATGACCCATCATCAGCTCTTCTGACAAATGTAATTTTCTGTGCTTTTACTGCCCCATGTAAGCAGATTTTTAGTTCTTTCCAATGGGAAAACTACCTTGAAGACTAGTTTTCCTTTAGAGAAAAGTGGTATGTAATCTGCTCCTAATGAATAAGGAAGGATAGGAAGATGTAGCAATAAAAAAGAATACTTTAAAAAAGTAATTGGCAGGAATTTATTAAGTCAGTAAAGCTTTGCAGCTTGATCCAGTTTTGGGCTGAACATTTAGCTTTTATTTTATCCAGTCACTGTAACTATTTTGACCTTAAAGCCATTTTTCTATTAGCTATTTTCTATTACTTAAAGGTTTGGTGAGTCAATTCAGAAGTATATTTATTTTTATCAAAGCTTTTTGGATAAAAAAGGCTTTCTGAGAATAGACTGCTTTTTTATGAGATTTATAGGTATTTCCAGCTTTAACCAGAACATGCTCTTAAAACACTTCTCCTTGTTTCTGTTTTATTTCCAGTGATGCCAGAATGTGTAGAGGTATATTCTCAAGTTACTTATGAATATGTCATCTTCCCAGAAAAAAAAAAAAAAAATAAAAAAGGTGATTTTTGAAGAAAAGTTGTAAATTTTGGATTTAAAATGGAATATTTTGTCATGGAAATCCTATTTGCTGTCCCTAGTGATTAGGAGCATGGGAATTTTGTGTTCCTGTTTCTCCTTCATGAAACACAGACTAAATCTCCAGTGATATACCTTCCCCTGTTTAGGTGGTGTTGTTGCTTGTGGGACTGTTTCAGGGTGGTGGCAGACCAGACTGTGTGGGGGCATGACCATGCCAGAAGCTTCATTTTCTGTCCAATGCCATTACAGTTTTCAGAACTTACTGTTCTCTTTCTTTTGGACAAAATGTTGACCTCCTCATGAGAAAATGTTGTTGCCAAGTTCTTATCCTCCTTTCCCATTTAAAAAGTGGCTCTGATAGGTATTTTTTCCTGGTTCTGGCATTTGTGAAAATAGGTCAGTCAGGGTATATGTGAGAGAAATTTGGCTTTGGTTGGGTTTTCAAGATATTGCTGTGACCAAAATAGCAGGTGGGGCAAAATGAAGATTTATCTTGCCTTTTTATTCATAAACAGGTCACCTCATCCTAATGTATACCTATGTTATCTACAAGTGACCTAGCCCTCACACTCTGGCCTTAGGACTCTCAGCAGCACCTTGGCAAAAGGAGTGTAAAATGCCACTAGACTTGAATGGCAGCACCTCTTTCATCCTTTCTGTCAAAGGCAATGACTGCATAAGACAAAAAGCCAATGGGAGATCATGTCTTAGATGGTATTAGCTACATAGAAGAAAAAGTTATTGTGGAAATTCTGAAGCTCACTGAAGCAGTTGGACAAGCAGCCTTTCACCCAGGTCTCATTACTGTAATTTCGGTCCCAGGTTGCAGCTGACCCCATGTTCCTCACTGCAAGGTAATTCGGTGACCCTGTGCAATGAGTCCCCCCTCTGTCCACTTCCTGATGGACGTCTGTCTGTGCTGCAAAACCCTATGCTGCAGTGCTTCAGTTTCCTTTTACATTTTCAGGAGAGAGGCTGGGGACTGCAGAGACTGTGGAAAGTGAGCTTCACTTCTCATTCTCAGGAATGGTCCTGTCTCATTAAGATCAAGCAGTGTGTGTAGTAAAGCAGCTCTGGCTCCCTACATACTCTAAGGATGGATATATCCTCAGTCCCCAGAAACTGTTAGATCAGAGTCTCTCTGAAATGACAAATTCATGGTAGATAAATAGAAGAAATAGGAAATAAAGAGAAAGTTCCATTTTCTTTATGATTAGGAGAGGGAGTGATGGAAAAGACTCATCCTTTCACTGTATATGGGAGCTGTCACTTGGAAGTCTCAAGACACATGTACATTGTTTTGAAAACAACCTTTCCGAATATGATAGAGAAACAGCAAGGACAGATCAGTAGAAATTTGTCTTCCACCAGAAATGGTTATTTCAGAGGTCAGGATCAAACACCAAGAAAATTCATCTTGAAGGGCCAGAATCTCAGAAGACCAAACAGTATCACTACATGGAAGACAGCTGAATATCACTGGTTTATTCCAGCCCAATATCTGCCCTCTTGTCTTCTAAAAAGGTGTGGACATCAGGGATAAACCAAATTAATCTCATATCTCTGTTATCTTGCAGCCTGAGGGATATTTCCTAACCTAGATGCTCTCCAAACCTCTTTGGTTAATGAAAACAGTCTTGAGCTCTGAGCGTTTCTCTAAGCCTGCTGGTCAGATCGGTTCCCAGTAGCACAAAATGGCTGTAGCCTAGACAGATTTTCTGGTGCAGGATGCCTGCACAATCTGGAATTCGGCTGATCTCTTTTCTATATTTGCTTTCTTTTTTTGCGCTGCATCTCCCCAGATTCATCGGTAATACTGATAGTGAGAGAGAAAAGAGCAAATGAAGAAGAGTGAGCTCCTGTTCCGCTAAGATTTGATTTTCCTAGTCAATGTTCAATGTTTACTTCTGTTTTCTTCTATCTTGTTTTGGTTTTGTTCTTCATAATAGCAGAAAGAACAGAGTCCATGCCCCTTGTTATGTAAAATCAGTTGCACTGGTTCCCTTTGTGTGGAATCCTTCCTCTGTAAATTGTACCTGACACTAGACAGATGTTACACAGGCACAGCCAGATGTGCCCGCCTTTCACATCTTCGCAAGCCACCGGCGCCACAGCAGTGTGAGACAACGCAGGAGGCTGGGGCACTGCAAGGTAACGAGCAATGGGGGAGCCTCTGAAAGTCTCAGCCAGGGTCAGTACCATCCATGGGGAAAGTTTGTTCAAAGGTCCAGGTGGAGCCCATTCTCACCTTTCTGGGGGTGAGCAATTGGGTTTGATGTCCTGAAGAGACTCTCAAGAGACTTCATGCACTCACAGCTGGGTCTGGATGGCTGTTGTGCACGTGTTGGCTATCTCTGACACAGCCATGTCTCACATGTCTCTCACATGTCGAGCAATGGTATGTAGAGAAAATATCTGTATTATTTGAAGTTTTCCATGGGTTTGGCGAATGGAGGTTTAAATCACAAGCTGAAGGGATCAGTTGCAGTTTTCTCAAAAAAGCCCTCACCAAAACCTGCACCATTTCAGTCTCTCAGACCGGGGCAGAAGCTATTAACATCATAGTTAGTGCTAATTAAATCTTTGTTTTTCAATCATTGGCCACTTGATGGTCAGAATTACCATTTGTATGTAAATACACTGGTCCTAAACTCCCTTTTCCTGGCTCTTTGAGTCCACCCACCTTTCTGTCTGGCCATCCTTGTCCAGGAGCAGGCATGAGGGGCAGACAGGACCTGCTGCAGAGCAGGACTGATGCACTCTGCCAAGGCTGTTTGCATCAGCCCGGTCTGGGTAGGTCTTGCTGATGCTCAGTGAAGAAACATGGTTTGGAGATGTGGGCACTTGTGTTGAAAAGCAGTGATGCACTTGTCTTTGCTCTTTCCTGGTAACCAAGGGGGTCTGGACAGGCAGCTATGCCTGTCCCTGGTACCTCTGGCTGGTGGGCTTTCAACGGTGTCTCTAGGGGAAAGAAAAAGGCTATTTCACCATGCAGATTCTATGTGGTAAAGGCCTTTTGCTGCCTTCAGTTCACTGTCCTTATGTTTGGCTTCAGTGTTTTGTGCTATAGTGAGTTTCCAAAAAAGCTGATGATGGTCTGCATCCCCATCTCCTAATCCTGCACTGCCCTCCACCTGCCTTTTACCCTGCTAATCCTCCCTGGCAGAGGTATCCTATAGCATTTCTTTCCTCTCCATTCACCTACACCATGTTTTTCCCTCACGTACTGGAGTGCTGAGACGACTCCCCAATGTTGACAGTGGAGAGGCTGTTTTATTTATATGGCCTGTCTTATTCGAGGAAGTGGTCAATGTTAGGATAATCATGCCATTTCAGGCAGACTGCTTGTCTCGTTGGCATGTAACAAGCACTGACAGGGTACAGAGGAGTATGTGTGTGTACACGCACGCTCATGTATGAGGCAAGAATTGTGATGGCAATGTCCAAATTTGCCCACCCAGTCAGGAGAAGGCATTTCCAGCAAGGCAGAAGTATGAGTTGTTAGTGCTGATTTCAAATGCATCTCCTTCAGAGCTGTCACTGGGGCAGAGAAAAAATTGGTTAACACCCTCCCTGTCTTCCCCCAAGCCCTGCCTGCCTGGCACATTTGCCTCTCCAGGCTTCCTCCATCACTAGATGAAACCATTTAAAAGGTCATCATCCCTCTGCTGGTCCTAAATTGGCCATCTGATGTGGTTTCAATGCGCTATTTCCTATGCCAACAAGCCTTTGAAACACACTCCATTAGAATGCAGGGCTGACAGCCTCACATTTAGGGCAGGTGATGTTACCTAATGGTCAGAGCACAGGGTGGGGAGTTGGGTCCCCCAGAGTCTGATTTGCTTTGTGCCCACGGGCAAATCCCTTCCTTCGTTGCTCCTGCCTGCTAGTCTGTACCAAGGGGCTCACAATGTCAGCCTGTTTCCACAGTGTCATGTGTGTTTCACTCCCACCCGGCAGAGTCTGGGCACTGCGGCTGCTGCATCTCACCCCTTCCGTGCTTGCATTGAGCAGCTACAGAAGTGCTCACATAAGAAAAATCGGTTGCTGAAAGGTGTTTCTAGCAAATTAAATTGCCTGTGTCTGCCCCACCACGTCTCTTTTCTCTTTCTATCTTCATCTTGGAGTCTGAAAAATCCAGGAAATCATGGAATAAGCCCTTTGCAGGCACAGTTTGATGTTGGGTTATCTCACCTGCATGCACATCCTACTGCCCTCTCATAGTGCCCCTGTTGCAGCTACTGGCTCAGTTCAGACACAACCGAGAGTCTCCCAGCCACCTGGCCGGGGACTGAGGTGTGTGTGTGGCCTGTAGGGAGGAAACACACACCCCTTGTCCAGTGCAGGCAACAGTAGTGCTGCTGAAGCAGGGCAGCAGTGCTGCCGAAGGGAATGACTCTCGCTGCGGTAGTGATGGAGGGCAGAGCATCTCGAGTGTGGCTGCCTTGCAGCACACTGCTGACTTGGCCTGCCAGGGAGTCCTTCAAGCCCTGATGCTTTCTCATGCAGGTGTCCCGAGCATGAGCGTACCCAAGCAAGCCCTGAAGCTCCCTGTGTGCTGCTCTCACCCTGCATCTCTGTGTAGGTGACTGGATCCAGCAAGCAGGAGTGCAGCGAAAGCTGGGGGAGAGGCAATGCTTCTGCACTCCTCCTGCAAACTTTTGTAAGCCTGTTGCTAATGGGTTTGAGAGAAACCCTCTGAAGAGTTATTGTGCCAAATTTGGAGACTCATTTCAGCCATTAAGGTGCAAAGTGAGGGATTTTAGTGCTGCTTCAAGTGTGAATCTCAGTGCAGCTCCAAGAATCAGAGTTGCTGATGATCCCTCCTGGATTATTATTAGTGTTTCTAATCTTTCTGGTGGAAAATGAACAGAAATGTCACCCTCTTGTGTCATATCTGTTGCTGATTTCTGTGAACTCTTCCTGTCAGGCTAAGCAAGGGAGATTCCCATAGTGGCATCATTCTTGAGTGATAAGGGAAAGAGGGCTGATAACTCTTTAATATTGCTGTTTGCTTAATTAGATATTGGCACTGCTTTCTAACTAGTGACATATAAAGCTGCAACTCCCATCAGGCTAACGACATCCTCATCTTCTTGGAGCTTTGCTTTGTCTTTACTCTGATGGCCAGTGCAGAGAAGCCATGAAGTCGGTACAGTTGTAGTCTTGGTCCGCAGGAAGGTCTTTCCCACCATCAGAGCCTTACGTAGGTCTGGAAGGCTGCACATGCCTTGCGATGGTGTGTGCCTGGCATTGCTCAATAGCAGAGCAATACAAACAGCCAGGAAAGAAACACCAGAAAAAGAGACTATGTGGCCTTGACATGGAATGGGGTTCTCTTGGTGTTTGGGTGCTGAATGGGTCTGGCTTTTGGAAAATAACCTATAGTCTGGCTTTGAAAATGATCCTGTTGCAAACGTTTCATGCTGGGCTCCGTTATGGCTGTGCTTCTTAAGCTGTGCACGTTCCTTGGAGGTCACATGGACCAAGTATGGAATTTCCTTTAGAAATAAGCATAATTGATGATTATACTTGGTAATGAGGAATCAGGAGATGAGTTTGGTTGATTAATGGAGTTAGTACAAAAAAGTTTGGGAAAAGGAAGAAGCTAAACTCATGACCTGCTTTTTTATCCGTTTGAAGAAGCTTCCCTGCTACGAATGCTTTCTTTAGATTAGCTGGGTGTTTTCTGTGTGCAGATAGTGGGAAAGTGTGAACTGACCGAAAGAACAGATTTTTTTTTTTTCTTAAAATTGGTTCAAATAGAATTCAGAAGGGACAAACTGAAGCTGAATATCATGAAATGTTTCCTGGTTTCATGGTGTAATAGAGCAGAAGAACCTCTCATATCTGTAATGGAAATGTTGATTGTGCAATTTATAGGAGAACTGGGCAAAGCAGGGGAGGGCAGAGACCTGGGGCTAGCCCTGCAGGTAGCTTGATCATCTCTGCCTCTCACCGTGATGTGATGCTACTGGTGCCAGAGAAGGTATATAAAGGCAAAATCTACTTCATACAACAGGATTGTGAATTGAAGTAAAATATATTAACAAGGGAAGCTGTCAGAGTGCCACGGAGATGTCCTATAAACCACTGAACTGTGAAATGTGTATTTGCCTCCCCCTCTTCCCCACAGTGTCATTCTAGGTGGTCTGTCAGTTAAGAAACAATAGACCTGATTCTCATTTACAGCAACTCCACTTTAACATGCTCTCACAATGCAGCAAGGCTTTGAGATTAGTGTAGCTGTAATATCTGCCCACTTAAAGGTCTTCCATGTTGCCAGAGCTGAGTGAAGAAGCCTTAGGACAAATAAGACTGAAGCTCAGACTGTTTAATAGTCCATTTGTACAGCTGACATGAGATACCCCAAAGGGGAGTGCCTTGCACGGAAGTGATGGAGCCTTTCCAGACAAAGAGAATCATTAATGTTGGCTGCAGCGATTTGCAGGGCTGATCACCCTTTAGTTTGATCTTGCTGGGTGTAAGGCATGACTCTGTCCCTAGGGAAAAGGTCTTTCACTGGGCTGTCTCAGCATCCGCTGTTCCTACTCCTGTGCTGCTTCAGAGGATCTGATAGGGATGGAACTCTCACCAATGTGCTGCTCCTTCTTCTGCTCTTCACAGCTTTTCTTATCATTGCCTTGATATTTGGGCTGAGTTAGGCTGTCTCCACTGCTTCACCTGTAGGCCATCACTGTCCTCAACTGACACATGAAATCCCCATTGGAGAGTAAGCAAAGAATAGGCTGTGGAGTGTGTTTACATGGCTAATTTCTATGGATCCATCTGCCCTCATGTGCGTGCGTGACTCTAAGTTGTGCTTTCAGGAATTCATTGGCAGCCAGTGTAGGACATGGCTTCCCTATCCCAGTCACAGAACTGGGGCAATTGCCTTGTCTGATTGTTCCAATTCCTGAAGTAATTGTCTTGTTTCTCCCACTCCCTTCCTCTTAGATTTTCCATTTTTTGCACTGTGCTCCTACATTCCTGGTGTAAAATGCACGGGGGAGGCAGACTCTCATTTTGGGTTCAGTTTCCAAGCATTAACGTTCTTCTTGCTCTTTTCTTTCTCCTACAGGTACCTGATCAATGTCACCTTTGAAGGCAGGAATTTGTCATTCAGTGAGGACGGATACCAGATGCATCCCAAGCTGGTGATCATCCTTCTGACCAAGGAGAGGAAGTGGGAGAGGGTAGGACATGTTTGGTAATTCTCAAACTGTGTTGGGGGGAGGATGGAGGAAGGCGCCAGGCAAATAATGCCTCCCACATTTCTGTACCTCTTATCAAGGCCTGGCAAGCTCCTTGCATCCTGGACCACTGGTATCTCCAATACCCAGGCTGCTGTCTTCTCCATGCAGGATGCCATTACATTCTTCCATTAGCGTGCATAAAAAATTCATCAGCTTCCTTTCTGTAACCTCTGAACGTAAGTTTTCCTGCCTTTCAGAGAAGAGACCTCCTCTCTGCCATGGGTTTCAGTGGCAGAGACAGAGAATGTTTCTCTGTGTGGCTCTGGGGCAGTGAAGTTCTGTGTGCTAAACGACTGTGTCTGAGCTAGAGCTACACTTCATAATATATGCCAGAGTTAACTTCATTGCTTGATATATCTGGCGAGTGTCATTTGCAATAGGATAGTGCATTAAGTAGGATGTGTATGTGAGATCATATTTAGTTGTTCAAAGATGCAAATTTGCATATTTTTTGAATAATTTGCATGCAACCCAAAGCACCATTATAGAAATTGTGTGGATTTTTGTGTTAATGTAATGTTTCGGTTCATTTCACTTCCCACATAAATGTCAGTGGTCCAGGCTCAGAACAAGCACTCCCAAAGGGTTCGAACTGAAGTAGAGGAGGTAGTTTTAGGCCTAAGAAAATAAGATATAAAAAAAGTGATTGGGGTGAGAAGTCAGAGTGAAAGTAAGGAGAATTCAGCAGAATTGTCAGTACTCTCAATACCTATGAAGAGCTTGGTCTGAATGTGATCATGTGTATGGCTTAGAAAAATGCCTCTTTGCCACAGCAGCCATAGCAAACCTTTCCTTAACTACTTGTTCTGTGCATAGACTTGCAAGGGGCCTGCATAGCAAAAGCCAAGCAGAAATTAATGGGGAAATGAGAATGAAATAAAGAGCTGTCAGGAGAAGTGCACTCAGAAAAGAGCTGGAACAATTTCTGAAGGAGGCAGAAAAGAAATTGCTTTAGTGCTTGGCATGCACTAAGGTCTCCCAGTAGTTGCAGGAGTGGAGAGAGGATGAAAGGTCCCAGCTTCTTCCTGGTTTCCAGGAAGAACTCTCTGCCTCATGGTCTTGCTGCTGTGCAGACCAGATGAGAGTGTATGATCTAGGAGAGACAGCAGATATCTCAGTGGGACAGGAGTGTGAGGGAACGTATGGTGTGGCATCAGCACATGTGGACAACTCTTGGACATGTTTGGAGGCAGGCTGGTGGGATTGCAGAGAGGGTGGGCAGGCAAGGCTCACTCTGTGGAGACCTCATGTCAGGCTCTGTCTGTCATTCAACTTCCCTGATGCTCACCAGGCAAAGTCCAGGAGGATTTGTTCCTAGCTGTCACCGCATTTGTTCTCACAGAGGAAAATTCCATTATCCAAGCAGGAAAATGAGGCAGCAGCAGCATGAATCCTTCTAGGGATTATTAGCAGGGATGGTTGTGGGGAATTTGTTGCTGGAATGTTTTGCAGTCTCTGGGGAGGTAAAGATAAATGCAGTCCTGTTTTTACCCTGCTTGTCACATGCATTACGCTGTCACAGCAGCAGTGAGTGCTCAAGAGTTTCCATGAGTGGTAAAAGCAGTTGTTCAATCTCTGAGAGTGTATCTGTGGTCTCTCAGATGAACCAGACAATTAGCGGAAAGGATGCTGGTGAGCTGGAGTGTTGGGGCTAGACCTGGAACCTGCCTCCGCCTTGCTGTCTGTGGGGACTACTTGGCATCCATTAAACCAGAACAGCTCTTCATTGCATAGAAGCTGGATTGAAATGAGGCTACGGTGAACAAAAGTATTAGCGGTATGAAAATCCCGTAGCGCTTCCTAAACACAAATGTTTTACCTTGAGTCGGATGATCAGATTATTATAATCAAACTCTGAGCTGTTTGAATTTTACACTGGCAAGTTGTGGAAAACACAGAAGTCATCTCCAACATGCTCTAATCACAGCCAAATACCTTTCAAACTGGGCACCTCATACTCTTTTTTTTTTTTTAATTTTCTCTCTTCACCAAAAATGCAAATACTAAAACGCAAGTGTGAAACAGAGCTGTGTGGCAAAGATCATCATTTTGTTCTGTGTTTGCAGAGAGTGAGGCCCTTAGTCTGAAGTGACGTTAAGGGCCAATGTCCTGGCCCTTAACAGCTGCTCCCAGGCAATGCCACAGTACAAGCTAGAAATTATTCATATAGTATTAACGCACATTCCCAATATCTTTGTAAGTGAATTGCTTTGCAGTGTAAAATCATTCAAACTCATCCAAACTCTCACTAATTTTTGCTGAATTAGCAAGGTGCTTTGTCCTGGCAACTTCTAGTCAATGTACAGAAGAAACCATGCACAGGAGAGTTCCTAAGTCAAACACTCAGACAGTAGGAGATGGGAGATGAAAGGCTGCACAGGAAACACCGATTCACTCCACCTGTGTGTTGTTCACTATAGCTCAGTCTTTAACTACATCACTGCACACTTTAATCCATAATCAGGTGCTGTGCCTGGAAGGAACATCAAGAGGTCATTTAGTCCCTCCCTGTGCCCAAAGGAGGGATCAACTAGACTGAAATTATTCCTGACAGATGTTTGTCTCACCTGTTCTGAGAGCCTTTTGATGCTAAGAACTCCATCAAATCCTGAGGCGATCTCTTCCATGGTTTCTTTCTCTTGCAAAGTTTTTCTACTTCTATCTTAGATTTCCCTGATTGCAGTTTAAGCCCATTACTACTTGGCATCTCTCTAGTGGACATAGAGAATTGTTGATTCTCTTCCTCTTTTTATCTTCCCGATGTATGTTTGAAGGCTTCTGTCATGTTGTCTCCCAGTCATTTCTGCTGTAGATGAAACAAGAACTTGTTCAGTCTCTCCTGGTAGGTCATGTTTTCTAGTCTTCTGATCATTTTTATTAGTCTCCTCTGGATTTCATAACACAATTTGCTGCTCTGTACTGCTTAGAGCAGTTGATTCTTGAAAGATAGCAAAATACATTGTGCAAAGTATGTTTCATGGTGTATACGCATATAAAGAAACGCTTTAAAGCAGGTGTGATGCCTTCCATTTTCTGAGCAGCAAAGATGCAGTGACTGAATGGTTTCAGGATTTCAAATCTGTGATTTTTTTTTTTAGATTTTGATTTTCATGTCCCAGTTTGGGCATAAATATCTTCAAAACCTCACCAGTTATTTCATAACAGGAATTCATTTTCCAGAAGAGCTACAGCTGTCCCCAGACTCTGATGATCATAAATCTCCTCCTGCATCCTTCAGACAGACTGAAGCCTCGCCAGGCTAACAATCATGAAAGAACATGTAGGGCAACCACTTTCTGGAGCAGGGCAGTAGCCTGAGCTCTTCTGCTCTTGTAGCCATGAGTAATGATTCCTCTTGTGATAAGCAATTGTACTGTGTCTCGTTCACTTTTCTGTTCTCTACTCCTTAGGGGCAAAAGGCTGAATGCCTTCCCTCACCAACTTTTAATCAGCTATTTAGCAGAGCCGTTTGCTTCTCTGGCCACATAGCCTAGGTGTATTTAGGGTGCTTAGGCGCCCCCCTTGTATTTATCAAAGAGAGGCAGATATGCAGATGGAGGTGGTAAAGGAAATCCACCTTATGTCCTATGAAGGGCCCTGCCTCAATAGACTGATGAGCTGAGGCCAGAGATCTTGCAAGGTGAGCCAGAAGCTCAGTACTACACTAGGTTTTGTCTGTGGGGTGTGATGTTTTGTATGGGAAGAGTTTTTACCCAGGCTTATTCTTTACTAGCTGCCTTTCTCCTCTGCTCTCCTATAATCCCACATGTGATGAAGGCTTATTTATGTCTTTATGATCCCTTTGTGAGAGATGGCAAATGCTGCTGTCCAGTTCGTGTTCACATCCACCTTCTCTACTGAGTCAAGGCACAGTGGACCTGTCCCATTAGCTCCTAGATTCTCCTATTTGCTGCCTCACTTTCCCTCAGCAAACCCGGGGATGATGCAATTGCTGCTATGTCTAAGGCCCTCTTTGGAATTCTTTCTCTAATTTCTAGTGAATTTTGCATCACTTCTATCACTAGGTTGCTCTCAGTCTCTCAGTTTTACTGATGTTTCTCTGCCTCTTCCCTCAGGTGTGTCACTGGGGATTCAGAGCACCTTTACATGTGGCTCATGACAGCAACCTCTTGTGCCACCCCACAGAGCCCTTTGATTTGCAGACTCCCTGGGGCATCTTTTACCATGCAAGCTCCAGTAACTCCTGCTCCTGGCTGGACAAGCAAAGACTCAGATGATGGGTTTGGTCAGGGTGTCACTACAAGCCATTTTAGAGGAGGACAGATGGCAAACTTGTGCTGAAAGATTCATTCTTCCTGCTGCATGTGCTAATCCTCTGCCCCTATCAACTCTCACCCCCATCAGCAGATGAAATGTTTGCCTGCTGCTGCTCCTATAATTATGAGCTTTTGACTTTTGAACTCTTGAAAATCAATTAGCAGCATCTGTTCTGGTTCCTTTAGCCATCAGTGTGGCCATGATTACAAATTCACCAACAGGCTGCTCTTAGCCTGGTCCCCTACACCATTGCCCACGTTAGTGTTCCCTGAGAATGGAGCCATTTGCTGTGACATGCTGTCAGCTGCCTCGGTGACTGTACACTTCCAGTACTTCCTAACTCTGCAACAGGGTGAAAAGTGGTCCCACGGCTCTTTCACTCGGTACTTCAAGTGATACATTCAGCCTCAATCATAGTCCACAAAAGGTGAGTTTGCAACTTGTGTGACCCTGTCCCCTGCTCGGGACAGAACTGTGTTATGCCCATCCACTCTTCAGAAGTGTTCCCTCAGGATGTGGGAGAGAGCTAGAGAAAGGAAAGAAGAGTTTAGAAAATAAAAATGGAAAATAAGTTTTGTTTAGCAAAAAAAAAAACCAAAAAAAAAAAAAAAACGAGAGGAAGGGGAACAAGGTAAATCTTTGGACACCTAAATCACTGTTGAAAAAAGGACATTATGGTCAGTTGCTTTTCATGTCCGCAGTAAGCAGAAAGAAGACAACATCTTGCTAAATTTTCAAGCAGAAAGATTTCAGTTAGGTATGTAGGGAGATGTCTAACTGCTAGCATGGTGATACATGGTGAGGCTCATTTGCTGGTGAAGCTCATTTGCTGGAGGATACATAGAAAAATATCCAACAGCACGGGGTCTAAATCTATCTTGTCTTGCCTCAGAGCTGGTGGATGCAGTAAGCGATCTCTCATGGTTCTCTGCCAGCCTACATTTCTGTGATTAGATGAACAAGTTGAACCTGAAGTGTTTCACAAGAGACCACTTACTTGATAGAAAAGAAAAACTGGGTTATGGACAAGCTGATCAGCAAAAACTTCAAGCCTGGCCCAGTGAGGACATAATTTCTGCAAGCTTCTATCATGTACCTTTTGTATGAGCAGGCAGTTGGTGCATGAAGGCTATTGTGGATGGCTGCAAACAAAAGTCCTTACGGAGGGACTTGTCACCTCCCGCAGTCTGCAGCTTTGGAAGGCTGATGAATGCCACAGAGACACTGAAGAGGCTATAGCTTTTGATGATGACACAGCTTTCAAACCTGGTCTCAAGTGTTTCTGTGCATTGAAAGAAATATTCACTGTCCTTTCTTTGTGTGCTTCAATGTCCCAGTGGCAGAAATGAAAGGAAAGGAAGGAAAAAACATCTGAAAATCTGATCACACTCTGTGTGGTATTGGCCATTCCATGAAGAACCATATGAATCATGTACCTGTTATATTGCCTGGCAGGTGGAAGGTTTTAATTTTTTTTTTTATTTCGTTTTCTGAAGGACACTTTTTAAAAATAAGAGAAGAATGAGAATGTAGGGCATTGAGGTAAAACCTACAGCTGTACAAATCCAAGCACCTTTTTTGAAGGCCTTCCCCTGCCTTTGAAACGATGACTAGATTGTTTGAGACATTTTCCTTCTTGTGTTGTCTGGTGCCCATCTGAGCAAGCTTTCCTGATCACTTACACATGCAGGCACAGGTATGCTTGCCTCTCTGGGGTAGAAGTTACTGCCTTTGGTCAGTTTCTGTTCTCCATGTGGAGTTCTGGTATCTTGCCAGCATGTTCAGGGGCTTCAGAGAGGAAATGTTTTTTTATCCTGCCGACTCCTTTTACAGTGAGACAAGATTGGATTGTTTTTGCCAATCAGTCTTGTTTTGCTAATTTCCCTGTGTACATGGGGATTTATGACTCATTGTCCCTGAGGAGAAATGGCATAGGAGTTTGTTTAAAGCTACTCAGAATTAGTGACTGATTCTGTTCCCATAGAATCAGTTTTTAGAAGGATATAGCTTCACTTAGGGCAGATGGACTGTTCTGGATTTAAGCACATATGGCTGAAATTAGAATGGGAGTCTGTACATGCATTTCTCCCCTTGTTTGTAAAGTGTTCTTTCTGGACACTTCTCTAAGAGACTGTAATTTGCTGAATCTCTTGTTTCTCATTAGACAGCAGTCATGCATCAAAGAATACATATTTTATGGATACCCCGTTCACAAGTGAGTGTCCCTTAGATACCTGATCTAGGTCACATCTGATGGGTCTCTTGATGACCCTGATTCAATCAGACAACCAGATGGCTTTATTGTGCACCTATGCTGTACCGACTGCCAGGATTTGGCCTGACTTCTCACAGTCGTCCAACATGTAACTGTATGTATTTGTGGCTAATTCTGGCCATGTTAATCTTACACTGACTCCTAAGGAGAAGGGCAGATGCAAATGCCACACAAAGTTTTCCTTATCAGGCGATAAATGGAACAATTGTTGTGAAAAAGCCTCCTAAGTAAATCTTGGGGACATGCTGATCGAACAGTATCTTTGCAGACAGATAATATCAGACCATCAGATTAGGTTACTGCATCCTGCAGTAATGAGCTAGTCCATCTCTTTGACCAAAGAGGACACTAGTTGGGTGTCTCCTCCTAACCACTGTATATTATGTCAGTATACGCTGTTTGATTTCTTTGCCTTTTGCTGAAGTGATTCCTGACTTTCTTTGATTGAATTTTGGAGTGTATTTGCATGATTCATGAGCCTGCAGAAAAATATTCTGGCTCTTCTCCACCAGGCCCTACTCCTTGGCTACCAAAGGGAATTCATACATTGAAACAATAACAGCTTCTTGGAGAGACCTTGTCCTCTAATGCAAATCAGGTATTGGAAAATCTAGAGATCTTTATTAAGTGCAGACTGCAGTTAGAACGCCTCCTACCTTTTTCATGCTATTGTAGCTGATGACGGTGATAGCAACCATCTGACCTGAAATGGGGTTGCCAACCTGACTCATTGGATAGGGCAACCCTAAGGACTGTACCCAGTGTAATGTGATAACACCTTTCAGCCATGGGAGAAGACTGCTTTTGCCTTGGTCAAGTTCTAGATGAGGGTTGTAGTCTGGATCTTCTATCTGACTTGTCCATGCCACGCAGCGATGGGTGTCACTGTTCCTTCTTGCTGCAGTCACCTCTTGTGCATCACCATTGCTGTTCCTAGTACCCACTTATGGACCTGGGACTCTGGTTTGAAGGGAGCCGTGTGAATACTAACCAGAAAGGTGGCTTCTACCCCAAAGTGGTTACACTTTAATTAGAAGACAAAAGGCAGCAGATGGGTACAGATGGACCAACGGGGGAGTACAAGAGAACAATCAGACAACATTAGTCAGCATGGTAGGCAGCAGGCTTTACACACCAACTGCCTAACTCTTGTGAAGGCTTTGATAGGCAGCAGAGGATTATAGCTGGCTTTGTGCATGCTTATGGGGGCTTCACTGGAAGTGTGAAGGGTAGATGGGGGAAAAGCAATAAAGGTGATTTTGTGTGCTTGGAGAGCTGTGGCTGAGAAGGTGAAACAACTTAAAGATACACAGTGCTGCTGTAAAATTTTCAGTCTTCTTAATATCCAAGGGGATAATCCTAACTTTACAGAGGACCCAAAAATCGTGTGGTAAGGCTATGTCTCGCGATGCAGCAACAGCTCTCAGTGCAGGGTTGGTGTGCTAGTGCCAGAGTCATATCACTTCTGGTCGAAAGCCCTCCTTCTCATCAGTTTGGAGGTTTGTGTAGCATGTCAGATGCTGCTGTCTGTGGTCCTTCTATTTCATTTGGATGTCAGAGAGGGACCGTTCGTCAGTGACTGCAGCGATAGGACAAGGGGTGATGGGTTCAAACTTCAATGGGAAGTTCAGGTTAGATATAAGGAAGAAGTTCTTTACTGTGAGGGTGGTGAGGCACTGGCACAAGTTGCCCAAGGAAGTGATAAATGCTTCATCCCTGACGGTGTTCAAGGCCAGGCTGGACAGAGCCTTGGGTGACACGGTCTAGTGTAAGGTGTCCCTGTACATGGCAGGGGGTGGGAACTAGACAACCTTAAGGTCCTTTCCAACCCTACCCCTTCTATGATTCTATAACTGTGAACATTTAATTGATTGTGGTAATGCGTTATCCCAGCATGTTGATGATAAACATCCGTATCTTAATTCATGTGATAGTTGAGCTGCTGTGGGAAGATGAGCTTTAAATCATGGGTACAGTAATTAAATATTTCTATCACAACACAGTACCAAGGATCCACCCTATCATGCCTGATCAGTCCACAACATCCTCAACATCCTGAAAAAAACAGGAAGGAGGGTTTGATTTGGTTAAAAGTGAAATAAGGAAGCATAGCTGTTTTATGTGCTTTGTTTTTTTTTTTTTTTTAGTTTGGTGAAGGAAAACAAATTTGTATTTCTTTTTGAGTCCATACAAAATGTTTTTCTGATCTGAGAAAAAAAGAAAAAAGGAAAAAACTCAGGTCATTTAAATATACTGACATAGAGCAGTTTTGATAGGAAAATGTCATGTGAAAATGAAAATTTTCTAAAGTTTTCATTTTGTGCATTGCAATTTTTAAGCAAAGCATGTCATTGTGAGAAGTCTAAGTGATCTACGCTTCTAAGAAGCCCCTTTCTTGCCCTCTATTCAAGCCACAATTCTTCTCTTATTTCAACCTGAGCATGAGAGTGACTTTTTCCTCAAACTCCATTTAGGAGTGAACTGACTTTTTATCTGCCCATCAGTAATTGCTCCACTGTACTTCACTCAGGAGTGATAATGGGGAGGTTGTGTGTCCTACAATACCAGATGGATACACAGCACAGCAAACTTTGCTTTCTCCGTCTTTGTCCCTAGCCACATACTGGAAATCACTTCAGGGAATCTGTAGCAGTAAGAAGTTGCGCAGGTTCCCCAGTGCCATTGGAAGAGGCAGTTCCATTTCTTTTCCCATTTCCCATTGCTTTTGTGGCCAGACAGATGAGGAAAGCATGGGAATTTTGGCAACTTTAAGATCTGAAATTGGTGAAGAGGCGGAGACAGAAAGGAAGCAGGCAGCCAAACTGAGTCTGGAGAAAATGCTAGCTTAACTTCTGCTGAAGGAGGCTCACAGTGAGTAAGTGTGCCCCTGGTGCCTGAGAGTGTTTTCATCTGCTCAGTTGCATTTGCTTGAGACTCTGTCTCATGTCAACGATATTTTCATTCGGCCTGTGAATCCTTTGCTTTTTCTAGTTTTACGTGTTCTGAGTGCTATTAGCTGGAGCCATAGCCTCTGTTTTCCTTCTGTGGGGCTTGAGAGAAGGGAGGTGCTGCTGTGCCCTCACTGCATATTCATATTCACAGGACCCTAAGGTTTTCTTTCTTTTGCCCTTTTTTTTTTTTTTTTTTTTTTTTTGTCAGGGTTGGGGGGATTTGTTTGTTTCTTTCTTTCTTTTTCTCTGCCTCTTCCCTGTTTCCTTGCTAGGATTTTGGCAGTTTGCTTTCCCTGGAGCAGAAGCCTGGTCATATTTGCTTCTGAATGAATTTGAAATAAATTTTACTTAATATGAAATTGCTCAGATTTTTTTTTTTCCCAGCAAGGAATAGCGTGATTGTTGTGTCCTTGCCTTGGTTTCTCTCCTCTGGTGATGGCTCTGGTCAGTGTTTTTGTGCTGAGTTCTCACACTCTCCCTGCTTTGGGTTTGAATCCTGAAGTGCATGGTTGACTTGGCTTGATACTGACCCGCATCTTGGCAGTGTTTTTTACTAGACTAGGACAGTCTTTTCCCCTGTGGCTTTCCCTGCACTGTTATGTGTTAACTTTTCTGTTGCTTTTCAAAGGTATCTCAGTGTTAAAATTGTGGTTATTGCTGAAGCTACTGTGTGCTTGAGTTACTCTCACTGCTCATGAACTCTGGCATGCGTTTAGTGTCATTGATTTGAGCATACAATATGTTCAGCATCGTTTGTTTTCCCTCTGCCTGAGCTGTGTTTTCCTTGAGTCTGTAATTTTTTCAGACTGCCTTTGGTAACATTAGATCCCAGCACTCACTCTTTCGTTGCTTTGTAGTGGTATCTGAGTTTCTGTCACTATTCTTTGGCCTTTCCTCCTTGTGAAAGATTCTGGCATTTACTGACCTGGGTTTATTTCTAAATTGTGCTGGGGGTTGTGTTGTCTTCTGCTGATTCAGCAGTTTGCCAGGCTTATTTAATTTCCTTCTGCCGGGCTAGCTGCATTCTGCAGTGTCTCTCACTATGCCAAGCCTGGAAGATTGTTTGACAGCCTTTTTCTTGTTCCTGTTTAAGCTTTTGACTTGGTCTGCATTTTGTGTGACAGTTTCTGGTGCTTGTTTCCCTTAGGTTTATTTCCTCAGTTCCTGTACATGATAATGACTTACATTTCTATTGTTCCTGTCTTCAAGAAGGATCCTAAGCACTTTGCAGAATTAACATACAGGCAACATTTCACTATGAGTGATGTTCAGCCGCTTGTGTGGTGGAATGGGGTTAGGCTGCTTAATGATGCAAAACAGGGCTGCACAGCCATGTAGGGTAAAAAAGAGGAGTCTCAAATGGAAGGAAGAGAGGAATTTTTAATTGGACTCTTGCCAGTTTTGTCCCCAAAGCCTGTTTTGGGGGAAAATTACGAAGATCATTAAATGCCAGGAGTTATAAGGCCTGCACCCTTCCCTTTCCAGATGAAAATGCCTGAGCCTCAGAAATATGGTGGGAGGAACAAACGAGTCTGTGACAAAACATAGTTCAGGATCAATGAAAATATTCATTAATTTTGGTTAGATACAGATAATTTATTTTGGAAGTTTTATTGCTGTAAATGAAAATTAGCATTTTGGTGTTTTCATGTAGACTCACAAAAGTCCTTAGATACTGTTCACAGAGGCGAAGTGGGGGAGGAAATGGCAGCATCTTCCCCCAGATCCCAGCGCCTCATTAGCCAGACAGTGAAGACAGACTCCTAGGCAATGGGAAGACTGTATTCAAATCCCTTCTGTCTGACTCAGAATGGAGGTTTAAACTGCGGTCTCAGCTACCTCTCAGGAGAGAGTAGGTCTAGCCCTTGGGTCTGGGATATTTATTTGTTTATTTATTTAATCATTGAAACTCCTCTGCCAGTGAGTACTCAAAGTGTCTTTGCAGATGTTTGTTTGGGATCCAAATTTCCATCACTTTTATTAGTCATGTCTGATAAAAAACACGATTTTTGGGTGCGTGTTGAATTGAAGAGTTTGATTCATGGAAAATTCAGAAAAGCAAACAAACCTGCATTTAGATTGAAGCAATACCTTTAATTATTTCATTTTCCCCCCTTATTGTTCAGGCCTTGCTTTGAAAAATCACTTTTGTGCATGGTAACTGGAACACCATTTTGATCAGTGTTGGAGCATGCAAGGCTGGTCCTTCCAAGACTGAGGGAACTGTGCAGCAGCGCAGCTTGCCACCCACTATGTAACACAGGGTGCACACTGCAATATTAATGTTAATAGATGATGCAGATCCTTTTGCTCTCCTAGTAGATCCACTCCAGTATTGTGTAATCCTGTGGGTTTTGAGAAGAAATAGTGTTTGCTTGTAAATCAACCAATATAAACTGAGTGCAGCACTGGAGAGCAGAGGTGTGCTGCAGGTTTTGCAGTCTAAGCAGTGTCATATGACAGTCTCACCTCCCAGGCTGGGAGATCTGGGAATAGTAGAAAGAGTCCCTTGTGCAGTCTGCTGCCTCAGATCACCTCCTGCATGCCGAGTTTAACTGTTTGCTCCGAGCATCATCTGGGTGTTTAAAGAACTCAGGACTGTTCGGGTCATTTCTTTCAGGCCAGTGTTTTACATTTGCTCTTTTTTAGAAGTGGGAGCTATTTGCTTTCCTTCTTAGATGTGTGCTCATTTTCACCAAGGCCAGAGTTCTTTGTATCACAGCATTTAATCATGTTTGCTCTGTAAAGACTGCTGGGATTATGGCAGCATCTCGTTTCTGTAGCTTTTCTGCCTCTGACTGGGGATACCTGTGGACAGTTGCTTTCCCTGAGCTTCTCCTGTGTATAGATCAGCCTACATCTGTAGTTTCCAACAGCTTCATGCCTTGTCCCTTTTCTTTTAAAGAGGGCTGCTATTTGAGGTCTCGGATTTTGGAATGGCTGAGGAACAGACCCATAGAGAGATGTGCGTGTCTATATTTGAACAGTTGTTCTCATCTGTGCTCTGTCTTCTGTGTTTGGTCCAAGAATAAGTCCTGTGTGTGTATACATTTTCCTGCTCATTGCCCAGACACCTTGCTCCAGCCTGGGACTAATGGAGACTGCCTTACAAATAAAGATTGAAAGAGTACAGTCTTGTGAAATCTGCACTAAGGACTTTCTCCATTAAGAAATCCCCTGTCTCAAATAAACACTGATGTATTCCCAGGGTTTACTGTGCAATGTTGCTTGAACTTTAGTTAAAACCTGGTTTCTGGTAGTAATGAGTGTCTTACCGGACATTTGCCTGGCCGCTGAGGATAGATTTTTTTCCCAAATATATATTTTTGCCAGATAGAGAGTATGATAATTTTCTGTGTTTGAAGGGAATAATCAATAAGGAAAGAAAGGACTTTTTTATGATAGTCCAACTGAGGTTAATTAAATAGTAATGGGGAGGGAGGAGGTAGTGCAAAAGTGCATTTTGAATGGAGACCATTGTGTTCTTACAGAAGATGCAAAACAGTTGTGTGATGAACATGCTGGGGGCCTCGTTGCTGTGACTATGGGACAGGCCAGGCCAAATGGGAGGGAAGTGGAAAGGAGCTGACTGGAAAGACATCCACTGATTTTTTTTTTAATTGTTCCATGTCTGTCTGTGTGTGGCTCTGGAGGGCAAGCAGCACAGCACCCCTGAGGGAAATCCTCCCTCTCTCAGATACCCTCTCCTCTGAGCAACCCTGCCTGTCCTCCTATGAGCAGAAGCATGGTAGAGATTTCCCTTGCCTTCTGCTTGAGGGGAGGGTACCTAGTTTGTGCTGTGACAGATGGAAAGGACTGAGAATCCCCCTGTGCCCTGAGGAGCCCAGCGGGTCTCTGTACTGCCCACCCTGCACCTGCATGGGTGGAATTTTCCAGGACCATCCCCCTCTGCCATCACCATCGCTTTGCAAACATCAAGAAACGCAACTCATGAAAATGCATTCTTAGCACACAGCTGACATGGTCAACATCTGGCTTCCAAAGAGAGTGCTGTGAGAGACTGGAAATTGCTGCACTGTGGAAAAAATTACTTGGGGTAATTATAGATACCTAACAATACTGTTTAGTTTCTTCTTCTGTGTCTTTCCTGCACTGTATCTGGTAAAGCTTCAGAGAGCTGAATAATTCTGGCAGAGGGCAGTGAGAGGTGTAGATAAGGGAGAAAAAAAGTTCCCCCTGATTTCAGCTAGGATCTGAAATGAAGGAAATGTGAGTGAAGGATCAGATGTTTTCACATCCTGCTCCAGAAAGGGGGAGCATTTGCCTTTGTTGTGCATTGGCTATAGGAGGAGAAACAGAATGTAGAGGATGAGGGAAGCTAAGGATGACAGGACCTTTGAGCACAAACTCACACAACAGGGGGAGCTTAGCATGAAGCCTCACTGGCAGCAGGGATGCTGCTCGGCCCCCGTCCTGCTGAGCAGGCTCAGAGCTTGGGACCACAGGGGAAAAAGGGAGGTAAATTTTATGAGATTGGACCTGTGCCCAGTGGCATGACTGACTGCTCCAGGAAGCAATTCAGAGGGATTAAATGTCATACTCCTGCTCAAAACTACCTTTGCTGCCTCTGGAAGAGAGCCTGCAAAGACCAACCTCAACAGGCTCAAGTGAGGACAAGCCTGGATTCCAGCAAGATCTCTCTGCTTCAGAAGTGCTGTTGCTGTGTTGGCCCTGCAGTCCAGAGGTCCTGTGTAGGCTGCTCCTCCAGGCAGCACGTGGCCAGCTGAAGTGATGGCCTTCACTCCAAGAAGTGAGAAAATTCTCTTGGGTCTGCTGCTGCAGAGAGGGCACTGCATGGGTGCCTTAAGAAGAGGCTTAAGGGCCAAGTAGGAGGACCTGCTGTAAGGGTTTTGCGGAGAGAGGAGTGTTCCTGTTTTAAAGTAGTCATTGGATTGTCTTCTGTAGGTATTTTGAGCAATGGTACTTAAGAGGTGGCAGGGGAAGTCTTGGCACTGTAAGGGCTGTAAGGGCCTGGAGATTACTGGAAGTTACTGGAGAGCCTGTAATTTAGAACATACAAAGAGAAGGTGAACCTGAGGAGTAGTAGCTTGACTATCTAGCGCTCATGAACACAGTGAAGGGGAAAGGTGGTCACATTCTCCTGCCAACCTGCAGATATATTTTAGGATTGGCAGCCTCATAACCTAACTTGCAGGCTGTTTCAGTGACAGGGGGTGGTTCTCTAAAATGTATTTGTGCGATTGAGTGGTTTTAATCTGTGCAACCTCTCTTGGTTTGACTCTGTTCAACAAATTTTCTCAGATTACTGATCATTCAGCTAAAATTTTAAACTGTGGCCTTTGTGTTCCCCTTTTTGAAACAAATTCTGCTATATCCTGCTACATTCTGGGTGTTGTTCAGAGTAGTTCTGTTTCTTCTGTGGTGTCAGGGCAATTTTAAAGTTTTCATATGAGAGGCGTTTGAGGTGTTCAGGAATCTTCATTGTGGCAGTGGGGGGGGGTAGCCAGGCTTCATATGATTTTTCTCTAGGGGTAGGGAAAGATAACTTACCAGATTTTCCTATTGATGTCTACTGCTCTCGTAAGACCTCACTTGGAGTATTGTGTGCAGTTCTGGTGTCCTCAACATAAAAAGGACATGGAACTGTTGGAAGAAGTCCAGAGGAGGGCCACGAGGATGATCAGGGGACTGGAGCACCTCCTGTATGAAGATAGGCTGAGAAAGTTGGGGCTGTTCAGCCTGGAGAAGAGAAGGCTGTGTGGAGACCTCATAGCAGCCTTCAAGTATCTGAAGGGGGCCTATAGGGATGCTGGGGAGGGACTCTTCATTAGGGACTGTAGTGATAGGACAAGGGGTAAGGGGTTCAAACTTAAACAGGGGAAGCTTAGATTGGATATAAGGAAGAAGTTCTTCACTGTGAGGGTGGTGAGGCCCTGGAATGGGTTGCCCAAGGAAGTTGTGAATGCTCCACCGCTGGTGGTGTTCAAGGCTGGGTTGGACAGAGCCTTGGGTGACATGGTTTAGTGTGAAGTGTCCCTTCCCATGGCAGGCGGGTTGGAACTAGATGGTCTTGAGGTCCTTTCCAACTCTGACTATTCTGTGATTCTATGATTGTATGACCTATGTGGAGATCAGAACATTGTTTGAGAGAAGCCCTCAGAGCGTAAGTGGCACATGTGAAGGCGCACAGTGATAACCATGGAGGGCAGAACTGGGGAGCAGTGGGCAAAAGTAGAGTTTGTGGACTTTAGATATCAGTTCTAGCATTAGGGTGAAGGCACCCAGGAGAAGGATCCGTGGGGACTATTGAAGCTTTCTGTAGAGCCCAGTAGCAGGAGAAAGACGTTTTGGAGCTGGAGTTGTGGTTTGATTTGGCTTGCAGTGTGGACAGGATTGGTGCAGATAGATGAGGGTGCAAGGTGAAGATGAAGCCCATGTCTCAAGCCCTCTTGCAAGTTGTGTGCTACCTTTCTGCCCTTCTGCTGAGTGCTGTGTTCCACCTCAGTTGCCATCTCCAAGATAATTACAGCTGTGCAGAGCTGAAGTGAAAGGCAGTGGAGGTTTTCTAAAGCAATGATGGAAGGTCAGCAGGAGACTTCAAGCTGAGGACTTGTCAATTGGTCTAGCTTCTGTAGGTAAATTGTGCCCTGAACGCAAGCTGTTGGTATAATTTCATTTAGAGAAACACACCAAAAGGGACATAAGAAAGATATTTGTATCATGAAAAGTGTGACCATTATCCTGGAAGAAACACTGGTTAAGACTCATCTGTATATCATGCTCACTGGGGCTTGTCTCAGTGATATGTAATCTGAAGATACTTAGAGAAATACCTTGGGAAAGAGGCCTACATATACAGACATATCTGATTGGCTCTGCCCAAAACCAGCTCATGTTAAGTTAAATTGCAGAAAATCCTGTGAAAGGTTTTTTGGTGAAAAATCAGTATTTCAGTTAAAATGTATTTTTCATATAAGGTGCTTGTTTTCTTTGAGATGCTTCAATTTTTTGTGGGAAGGCTGAGAAGTTTGAAAAGAGATGCTTTAAAGTCTTTTATTGCTACAAATATGTACAAATTGATTTTAGGTTTTTTTGTTCTCAAATTATTGAATACTATTTTGAAATTTTCAGCAAAAGCAGCAGTGTCAGGGACCTCCTCTCATTTATATTCAAATGGATATTTCCGTATGTTTCAGTAAATCAGAAACACAAACCAGATGATTCTGGTATTAAAAAAAGAACCTACTCTTAGCCAGTGTACCTCGTTCAGAGGAAATTACCATCTCTCTCTACGCCAGACCGTTCTGCAGTGATAAATGGGAAGTTGTGCAAATGCTGAGGAAATAACCAAACCTTAATTTCTGAGTGTCGTGGTTTAAGCTTTGTAAACTCACGAAGCCGCTCTCTCACTCACTCCCCACTCTTTCTTCCCTCCGCTCCTGGAGGGATGGGAAGGAGAATCGAAAGAATGCAACTCCCACAGGTTGAGATAAGAACAGTTTAGTAACTAAGGTATAACACAAATCACTACTGCTAC
This sequence comes from Amazona ochrocephala, assembly GCA_039720435.1. Taxonomy (NCBI): domain Eukaryota; kingdom Metazoa; phylum Chordata; class Aves; order Psittaciformes; family Psittacidae; genus Amazona; species Amazona ochrocephala. The sequence continues at coordinate 83,494,277 of CM077880.1, forward strand.
CACCAATAATAATAATGACAAGAGAAATACAAGGGAAAAGAATACAATTGCTCACCACCCAATATCAAGCCCGAGCAAGCAGTGCACCCCCCACCGTGCACCCCCACCACCCTTCGTGTCTCTGCTCTCCGTTTTTACATGCTGGACATGACGTGCTGTGGTATGGAATAACCTCTTTGGTTAGTCTGGGTCAGGTGTCCTGTCTCTCCTTCCTCCTGGCTTCCCCTCCCCCCTGGCAGAGCATGAGCCTCATAAAGTCCTTGGCCAGCCTAAACATCACCAAGCAGTAACTGAAAACACTGGTGTTATCAGCGCTGTTCCCAGGCCCAAAATCAAAAACACAGCGCTGCACCAGCTACCAAGAAGGAGAAAAAATGACTGCTGCTGCTGAACCCAGGACACTGAGGAAACAGCTAGGGATAGGTACAAGTTCAAGGTGGAGCTCCTGGACAGATGTGAAGCTGCACTCTCTTTTCCTATTGAGGGTTTATGGTGAGCATGGTGAGTTATGGTGAGTGTGGTGAGCCTGACCATAGCTTTGTGGCAGAAGAACCATAAAAATTAATGAGGTGTAAGAGTGATAAATATTTAGACAGCATCACAACTTTGCAAGATGGTTTCTAAAAATTAAAGCAAAAAAGAGGTGTTCTGTTCTTGAAAGGCCTCTCTCACAAGCCACCCAGACACCATCCTCTGTAGTGTCAAGAAAAGCATCTGTCTTTTCCCTGCTGCCCTGCACCCTCTTGCACTTCCTTACTCCAGAAGCTGAAGCTGTGCTGTTGCTGCAAGCCTGACTATCCTGAGTTATACCGATGCTGTAAAATTGGTACTGCAATTCCTGATGCAGACCCTCTTTCTGGGGCCCAAGCACTGTCTTTGATCTCTGGTGGACTACGACAGCAGTCCTTGCCTGGCTCTTCATGTGAGGTTTGCATGCCCAACATTGTCCTCCAGACAGTGCTGGACAGGATAGTGGTGCAAAGCTCAGCAAAGCCAGAATATGAAGATAGCCAAGAAAAGGGAGAAGGGACTGGGAGGAGGGGAGGGGTTAAAATAGATAGCTCTCATGAGATCTATGTTGAAAGCAGATTGACTGCATCTTCGATCACAAATTTGTATTTTGGGGAAGAGACTAAGCCAAGATTATTTCTGCTTAGAATTTTGTTTTTACTGGTCATCCATTTCTGCAGCACTTTGCAGAACGAGTGAACCAAATACTGCAACATGGCAAGTCAACTGTCTACCTGCAGCATAATACTGACAGCACTGGAAACTGAAACTGGCTTCAAGGGTTTTCTGGCATCACCCTGACCTCTGTAGAAAGAGAAGGACACAAGAGGTTGCCAACCTTCTGTGAGCAACTCTTAGACGTACTGCAAACAGATGTCTTTCAAAGTAGATGATAGGAGCAGCCTTACGCTCGCAGGCACTTGTCCTCCTGGGGGACTTCAACCACCCTGATATCTGCGGGAGACATGGTATGGCTCTGCACAAGCAATCCAGGAGGTTCCTTAATTGTGTAGAAGATGACTTCCTCTTGCATGTAGTAGAGGAGCCAACAAGGAGAGGTGCCATGCTTGACCTTGTGCTCACCACCAAGGAGGGGCTGGCTGGAAATGTGATGCTCCAAGGCAGCCTTGATTGCAGCGATCATGAGATGGTGGAGTTTGAGATCCTCAGGACAGTGAGACAGGCATGCAGCAAGGTCACAGTCCTGGACTTCAAGAGAGCAGACTTTGGCCTCTTCAGAAACCTGCTTAGCAAGGTTCCATGGGATAAAGCCCTAAAGGGCAGGGGGGGCCAAAACTGCTGATTGGTAGTCAAGGATCACCTGCTCCAAGCTCAGGAGTGTTGTGTCTTGACTGGAAGGAAGTGCAGCAGGAGAGCCAGGAGGCTTCCATGGATGGACAAGGAGCTGCTGAGCAAACTCAGAAGGAAAAAAGAAGCTTATAGAAGGTGGAAGCTAGGGCAAGCAGCCTGGGAAGAATACAGGGATGTTGTCCAGGAAGCTAGGGACCAGGTCAGGGAGGCTAAGGCTCAGGTAGAATTGAGTCTGGCTGGGGATGTCAAAGGTAACAGGAAGGGTTTCTATAAGTATGTTTCTAACAAAAGACAGACTAGGGATAGATGATATTAAGGTCCTTTCCAACCCTAACTATTCTACGACTCTATGAGCTTTCCTTTTATGTCTGCCTGCCAGAAGGCTTCCTTGCAGGGGAAGGTGGTTGCTAAGTTGCCTGTGCAGAAGCAGATCTGAAGACCTCTAATTGTCTTCACCTGTTTCAGCCCAGGTTTGGGAACAGGGAAGCTGTGACAGTTGTAATAATCAGGATTCAGCTGCTGACTCAGACACCTATTAACACCTCCATTCTGCTCCCTTCAGCTACAGGGTAGGTTAAGGTAATTGCTTACCTAGACAAGGGCTGTTGGTCTGGAGGATAAGACCTCCATGTGAGTGTGAGTGGGATCTTTTTGGTAGATTTGGTTGCTGAGACTTAGCTGGAAGAAGACAGAAAGGCTCAGAAAAACACTAGGCAATGTTCCGATTTGCCTTCAAAAGGAGCTTGGATGGGTGAACTCCAGGTACCAGGGTCTCATATCTATTTTGTGTTGGACATGTGGAAAAGAAATGGCACCCTTGTACCAGATGTTTGTAAAATAGCTGTTTACAAACATCTTTGTTTTGATTTTACTTGCTGTGTTTTGTGCCCTTGCTGCAGTCATTATCTCCCTTACTACTGGTGCCACAGAGAACTGTGCAGGATCCTGTGCTGAAGTCATAGTGAGGTTAAGCCATTTAATGGCATAATGCTTATGCAGTGACCCTGAGCGCATTGCTTTTTCAGTTGTGGGCATAACTTCTTTAGTGTTTCTGGTGCATCTGAAGGGTAATGAATTTGCTCTCCATAGACCTCTGTAGCTTTGCATCCTGAGCATTTTGTGGCTTTATGCTTCAGCCTGGCCTGAAATTATCTAGGCTGAGCTAAAAATCTGTAGATTTGTACATGTAGCTTTACCATTGGTGTGATCTTGGCAATGGGTACTAAATAGCGATACTTTATTCCATGCCTTCGGGAAAATGCAGACAAAGTTTGCTGACCTTTAAGACAAGTTGCACTGTCTGCTTGTTTGCTGAGGCTGATTTTGAGGAGAATGGTGGCACAGGGAGGTGTTGGATGTATTTCTTCTTTATGGTCTGTGGAGATCTCTAATGTGATTTTCTGACCTTGTGTTAATTGGAAGTGTTTCCATGGATGTTTTTCAATTTTATTACTATTGCACTTGGAGAGATTGAAATAATACACAGTACAGAATGGGAAATAAATAGAACCAGTGATCTTATGAGGTTTGGCAGATCTTGCATCTATGGTGTCTGGAACCTCCTTCTTGGCTAGTAAACTATTTGTCATTCCTTCTCTGGCTTCTTTTCTGGAGAAAGTGTTCTCACGCAATCTCTCTCTTACACACAGAGAACGCCAGAAATGGTAAGGAATGGAAGGCAGAGCAGTGAACAGGGGAGGCACGCTTCAACTGAAGGGGATGCAGGGAAGTAGGGAACAGTGAAATATGGAATATAAAAAGTGACAGATCAAAGCTGAGGTATTTATTAACTCCCTAGTTAATCAAGTAGTCAAAACAGGGGGTATCAATTAGAAAAAGTGGCCTTCATCTTGATTAGGACAATGCCTCTAATATCCTTAAGCAAGATGATTGGTGAGCTGTGGACAGCTCATTCTAGGAGAATCCCAGGAGATGGGACTTGGTTGAAAGGGAGGAGCAGCACAGCAGCCTCAGGAGCTTCTCAAGCCCTTGCACTCCAGCAGCAATACATGAGGTCAAGGTTTCCTCTTTCTCCTAGTGCACCTGCACCTTTGCACTTCTGCCTCGTGGATGGGTTCATTTACACAGACCACTTTTATCAGCACTTATTGTTGAAAGGGGTGCTTTGTGTTATGGAGACAATGCTTTCCTTCTGATTTATATCATGGTTATCTGGAGATACCTGCAGTTGTGTAGCCATTGCTATGAAAGATTTTGGACCAAAGTTCAAAATGATAACCCTTACCTCTTCCAGTTTGCCACATCCAGAGGAAATGCCTAAACTGTTTCGATGCAGTTCACTAAAACTTTCTTTACTGATCCATTCTCTAAATCCATCTGAAGGAGACAAAGCTTTATTTACTTTGAGTCCCATCTTGTCTTGTGACAAAATAATTTACAAAGTGACATATTTCTGGGATAAATCAGTTGAGGATTATTGTTAAAGAAGGAAAATTTCCTCCATACCCCTATTCCTAGCAAATTTATTTACTTGAGAAAACGGAAGTCTTGGCATTTTGTAATTCTCTGTCCTGAAGCAAATGCTAAGTATCAATGATCTTCCGACCTGTGGCCTTGGGCAGGTGTTCTTTGCTTATTACATGTTTTGCTGCAGCAGTTTTCAATGAAACATTTTAAAGTGCAGCTGCCTTTGCAAATGCAGTGCTTGATTGCTCTAGGTCCTCCTGGTAGTGCCCCTGCAGTCTGTGATGGCATGGGGTATAGACCAATTGACTCCTACTTAATCTTTAATATGTATACAAACTCCCCATGAGAAGCTGAGAATGGAGAGGTGAAGCTGTCCTTGTGACAATTTCCATTCCCTCCCCTTCACATATGGCCCAGAAGCCTGCTTTCCTAGCTGAGAAAGAGGTGCTTGAAGAAATGGCAGATGAAATTAAACTGTGGCCAGAGAAATGGGTGATGGATAGAAGTACTTTTTTGAAAGAACATGTTAAATCCCAAAGATTTCCTTCAGTCCAGCATCTCTGTCACTTAACTTCGTGGTGAACACAGATCAGGGGTCTTTCGCTGGTGATCAGAAACTGGTTTTTTTCTGCAGCTGCTAAGAAACCTCTGCTCTATGCTACGGGCTTTTCTGACCATGGCTAGGAGTGTAGCATCGCTCAGCAGGTTATGAATTCATTGTAGTTAAATATTGGCAATAAATAATGGGGGAGACTTCAGAATGGTTGAAGACATAATGTCCTATTTTCTCAGTAACAAGGTAGGACTGCTTTTGCTTGTGCTTTCTGGAGAGGAAAGTGAATTTCATCTCCAGGTCGTCAATCCAGGCTCCTCCACAGATACTGAGAACAGTTAAAAATTCTGGTGGAGTTATTCAGATGTCCAGTGATTTGGACTCAGAAGACAAGGCCTTACCCCTTGGATATTTTTAAGTGCGTGGTGTCCCTTGGGGCCTGGGAAAATAAAGAAAACTCTGTCCTAGAGACAGACACTTCTCTGACAGAATTCTATGTTGAAAGCTTTGTTCTTTCAGAGTTTCCCCTTAGGCCAGGACAGTCAGCAGACGCAGACTGACTTGCAGAATGGCTTAAACATAATTATAGGGGCTAGCCTTCCCACTGGTGTTATACCTTTAGGGAAAATAGCTAAAGTTTTTAGTTCTGGGGTGATTGTATTTTTATCTTGATTGGCTGCTACCTGTTCAATAACCAAAGATCTTGGGCAATGAAAATGTTGGGCTGGCATCAGGTTGGAAAGTCTAATGCAGCAATCTTATGTCCTAGTTGACATTTCTAACTATCCAGGCTAGCCTCTGGCTTTTGCCTGCTTCTGCAGCCGATACAACAAATATAAGCCCAGAAAGAAACATCAACATGATTGTGAACAGGCAGTGGCTGGTACTGGGTGGGAATCTAGACCTGTTTCCCCAGTGTTTCCAGGAGATGCACATTTCAGTGAGGTAACTGCAGGGCAGACAAAACTTTGCACATGCTATTCTGTGTGATGGATAGATGAGTTGTGTTTGGTGTCTGCAGAAAGTTGTGGTTGTGCATATAGGAACTTGTGCTCCACAGGGTGCATGTGGAAGTGCGTGTGTTTCTATGTGTGAGTTAGAGGTACTGGTCCTGGCAGTGTGTGGAGCACTGCCTCTTTATGCACGTGTGAGAACTGCCTAATGCCACCTTCACTTCTTTCAGTCTTGATTTATAACCTGTATCACAAGAGATTTTACCACTCTTGTAACTCCAAGTCTCTTTGCTTCTTTCTCGTCATTGCTGTTGCAATTTTAGGAATGGATCCTGGTCCTGGGAATGCTCAGTCCTTTCCCCATTAGCTAGCATCAAGCCATGTCCCCCACTGGTGTGCTATGACAGCAAATTCCATAACCTGATGCTCCAGTGTGTGGAAAAGTATACCCTAGGTCCCAAAAGTGTGTGCATATGATAATAAATGGGAAAAAAAAAAAAACAAACCTAATGAAAAAAGAAACTTGTAGCTACTTTTTAAAGGCTCCGGATTAAAAAAAAAATATGACTTCCTTTCTTTCCTGGATTGTAAACAATTTGAGTCTCCAGGCATCTCATATTGTCTGCTGCACTTGTATATAGTCCTCCACAAACTTGTAGTTTAGAAAGCTCTGCCTTTTGGGGATGATGATGATTGAAAGCACTTTTATTTTGGCATGTACTGGGCAGAAAGTTTCTTTAACAGCTCAAAATTAAAACAAAAATCTCAAACAAAAAAAGCTCTTAGAAATTGATCTGACTGAGCATCTTTCAAGTAATATTGTTAAGAAGTAAAAAAACTACTTATTTTTAATAAAAAGACACACTTTTTAGTGCTAGGATAATTCTGTGGTTGGTCACGTTTTATCTTCACGCTTGTTCAATGGTATAAGTGACTTTTTACATCTGAGAAAATCTAGTTCACAAATAGAAAAGTTCTGAGTGGTTGCGAGTGGATGTTCCTTGAGATTGCAGCTGTTCCTTGAGATTTCTTCTCATTTTCTCCTTTTGAATTCACATCAGCTGTGGTTCTCCTGAGATAGCTGCACCTAGATATCTGATTTTCTGGAAAGTTGTGCTTCATTTCCAAAGCAATAATGGAGATTAAATGCTGGCTATGGCCTATATGCACAGCAAATTGTAGCAAATACATGGGCTTGTTCTTATCAGAACACAGTCTTCTATTGCAGATCCATGTGAAGATGTGTGTTGATAGTGTGTGTGTTTGAATGTTGGCAGATGATCTGGAGTAATAGCTGTCTTTTTCCCTAAATGTGATTTGACACAGAAGAACCTAGGATGGTGCATAGTTCATTGAACTGGGTAAACATGGTGACTCTTAATAAAGCCGTAAAGTCCATTGAGGTCTGGGGCAGTAGAGTGGTCAGTATGTGGTAACTGCTGGGGCAATAGTGTGTTCTTGCGTTGACTTGACTCCAATCCAAGGTCTTCTCTGCAGTACAGGAGCTGGCCTCAGAGTGTGTGGGCTGCACCATCAGGAAAAAAGAGTTCTGTGTTTTCCTCCCAGAAAGTAGGGAGAGGGTGATACTACAGGAATGATACTACAAAGGAGCAAGGAGGCATTTCCTGTATTATGCATGATTTCCTCTGGTAAGGGGAAGGTTCTACTAGATTCTTCCCTTTCTTCTCTGACTACTTACTTCCTGCTTTCTTTTTTTTCTTCCTTTTTTCCCTTTTCACTGGCGGGGTTTCTGAGAGCAGCCCAGCTGGGACTGAGGTAGAGCTGCAGACTGGCCTCTTGTGCACTCTCCTAAATGCCTTTTCAAGCAAGCTCAATAATTGATGAACACCTGGGTCCTTGTCTGCACTTAAGAGTGCACACAGTATTTAGTACATGGAAAAGCTATTTTGCCCATCAAAGCTCATCCCTGGAACTGCACCGTTTCTCCAGGATACCAGCTAATTGTGGTCAGTAGTTGTAGAGGAACCTTCTTTCTCTGATGATCTCAGCTGCTTGACTTCTTCCAACCTAGAGCTTCTGCCTGCTCCTAGCACACAGCTCTTGACTTCCACTTGGCACACCAGAGCACAGTTCAGACTTCCTCCACCACTGGATTTCTTCCTGACCACCGCTGTGCAGCCTGTCCTCTGCTACAAGTGAAACAGATGCAGCAGGTCTCGGGTAATCTCCTGAGTTTCTGTGGCCTGGATTTTCATCCTGAAACATTGCACAATGGGATTAACTGCTCTTATCGAGGTGGAAGATGCATTGACACAGCTACGGGTGCAGGAGGGAGTGGGAAGTCAGGGTTGAAATGTCGCAGAGAAGCTGGGGGAGGAAGAGGAGGTGGTGTGGTTTAACCCCAGCCAGCAACTAAGTACCGCGCAGCCCAGTCGGTCACTCTCCCTCTCTTCTTCCCCCCTCCAGTGAGATAAGGAAGAGAATAGGAAAAAGGTAAACTTGTGGGTTGAGATGAAAACAGTTTAATATTTGAAATAAAATTAATAATAATAATGAAAAGGAAGATAACAAAAAGAGAGAGAGAAATAAAACTCAAGAAAAGCAAGACACACACAGTACAACTACTCACCACATGCTGACCAATGGCCAAGTAGCAGCGATCAGCCCTTCCTGCTAATTCCCCCCAGTTTCTGTACCGAGCATGATGTTCTCTGGTATGGAATATTCCTTTGGCTAGTTTGCGTCAGATGTCCTGGCTCTGCTCCCTGCTGGCTTCTTGTGCCCCTCTTCACTGGCAGGGCAAGAGAAATGGAAGAGTCCTAAGTAAGCACTACTTAGCAACAACTAAAATCTCAATGCTATCAACATTATTGTCATGCTAAATCCAAAACACAGCATTGTACCAGCTACTAGGAAGAAAAATAACTCTACCCCAATAGAAAACAAGATACTGGGTAAGAATTGTCATGCCAGGGAAGGTGCAAGCTATCAACTTATTAGTCCCTGCTGAGCACATGGGTGAGATAGGGTAAGCAGGACTTAGTAGCTGGGGATGCTGCTGAGCAGGACAGAGGCATATGGACAAAACTAAGTGCGGAGTGGAAGGAAAGGCTGAAATAGTTAAAGTGCTACAGATGCGGTCTAAGGTGCACTGGCTGAACTGCTTACTGCTTTCAAGGGCTGTAATGGCAAGATGTGCCATAGGCCAGGGCTGTAGGACAGGAGGTCTGGTGCATGTTAATGCCAATATATATTCTGCTATCAGTGTGACAAGTGAGACTTGCATAAGGACAGGGGTGTTTGTTTCCCAAGACAAGGTAACAACCTCCTTTCTCCTGTTGCAACAGCACATTACATACCCAGCCTTTCCCTTTTTTCAAAAGGAATTTACAGAGAGGGTGTTCTGTGAATGTACCGCATTGAATCTGTACCTGTAAAGTTGACCCAGGTAATATCTGCCAGATATTGGAGAAATATGAATGCCTGTCTTTAAAAAAGACAGGATCGGGGCAGAGGGGAAAGGAGCTTGGGAACTGTAGATTTATGGAATCACTGTTGCTTAACCCTGATTCTCAGAAAAAAAATTGAATGAATTATCAACCAATCTCTTTGTCAGCACCTGAGCAGTAACAAGGAGACATGTGAAAGTCCTCAAATATCTGTTGAGACCACGGTATGTCAGACCAATCTAATATCTTTCTGTGAGAGGGTAACAGGCAATCGTGGACAAAGTGAAACTGAAGGTGTCATCTGCTTCGACTCCAGGAAGGTTTTTACCATCTCTCGCATCACACTTTGTTAGCAACCTAGAGGAACCAGGTCTCAAGGGAAGCTTGTAACAAATGCATACAAAATGAGTAAACGTGTCAAAATAGAAGGGAGTGTGGACTCAGATTTTGTGAGGGTCTGTCCTGTGCTCACTTCAGTTCAGTGTTTTCTTTAACAGCCTTGGTGATTGATGGAGAATTTGCATATCAAATTTAAAGATGACAGCAAGCTGGGGGGCGACGACTGTGAATTTGTTAGAGAACAAGGTTAGAATTCATAATGATCTTGGCAAATCGGAGATACACTCTGAAAAAGTGGGATGTAATTCAGCGGAGACAAGAGCAAACTATTGTACCTTGGCAGGAATAATGGACTACATAAATACAGTGCAGAGAAAGATCAACTAGATCACAGTTCTGTAGAAGAGGATTGAGAGGAGGATAAAAGAGGATCACAAGCTGAACATGATTGTGTGCTGTTGAGAAAGAGGCAAATGCTGTACTTGGATGTATAAATAGGAGTTTAGCCTGCAAGGTGCATGATGTAATCTTTGTGCTCTGCTGGGTGGTAGCAAGACAGAAAAACTCTGCAGCTCTGTGTATAGCACTTCAAGAGGTATCTGGACAAACTGTACCTAGTCCAGGGGAAGCAGTGAAAATAACCAGGGGTGTAGAAGATAAGACATACAAGGAGTGATTTAGTGAATTGGGATTGTTTAGTTGAAAATTGAGAGGACTGAGGAGAAAAATGGAGAGACCGGACAGCAGGCAATGAACTCTGAATCTCAGAGCTTCACCATTTTCATAAATTCCTTTGACAGCACCAACTGACAGCAGCAGTGGCTGTGTCAGTGCTCTCCCTGGTCGCTGATGGATGAAGCATTTCTAGGAAGGGGTTTGTGTGGCTGGAAGTTCAGGTGGTTCCTGTTTGTTTGAACAGTTCCTTTGTATCGTGGTCAACGCAGTGACACCAGAGGCTGTCAAAGGAAGGAAGGGGGAAGGGGGCAATTGAGCAGGGCTCACAAGGAATCTCTCCCACTTGAAACAAGTGTGTGCATCTAGGCCAAGAGACACTTGGGCCCAAGAGTTGTTAGAACCACTCACAATGTATGCTGTGTGCCAGCTGAGGTCTTCAAGGTGAGGCTGGCAGATCATCTTCTGCATGCCATCTGTGACCCTGCGAGAGAGGTAAAGGCTTTGTGTTAATTTTCTATTTCTTTCTTGAAGTCAGACTTTCCCTTTTGTTGACTCACTTGCCCTTATCATTGGCCTTCCCTTTTTCTTTCATCTGCATCTTCTGGATGTATGTATGTGTCTGTCTATCTATCTTTATCTATCTGTCTATCTATCTATCTATCTATCTATCTATCTATCTATCTATCTATCTATCACCAGTATGCATCCACAGTGATTTAGCTGTCATACTTCCAGTCTCTTGGACTTCTTGTACATGTCTTCTATGCTCTTCAGTCTGGGCTACTGTAACTCCCTTGCACTTCCAGATCTCAACTCTCATCTTTCATGTTAGTATTGTGATGTCTTTTGTTAGGCACTGCAAAAATACTTTCTAGGAGGTCAGTCTCTCATAGTATTTAAAGGAGATGTTGCACACTACGTGAAGATAAACTAAACATGCGTATGGAGAGAGTGGGAGATCTTAGAGGCAATAAGGAAGTGAAATACCTGTTTTATAACATAACGAATGATGCTTGTAACTTGCTGTCTGACTATCTTGTTGTAAGCTGGGCTGACAATTCTTGCAGACATTATGGCTAAAGAGAGTTTGAAGGCTGAATCTCATGGTGTTCAAAATGATACCTTGATTTCATTGGATGCCAGAGTGCCGGATTCCATCTTCACAAAGGAACTGGGAAACAAATCTATCCTTCCATACCTGAATCTGTATCCCATTCATTCCTAATTTTCAAATTCCAAATGCATTTAGCACATGCTGACTTCACATCCATGTTTCTGTTTTGCTTTTGTTTGGTTTCGGTTGGGTTTTTTGTTGTGTGTGTTCATATGCTGCTGTCACCTGCAGTACTTTAAAAATACTCTATGGGTCTGAGGCCCTGTGACGTTTTTTACTAGGACTGTCTAGTAATACTTAGGAGCTATACAAAACAGCCTTGAAATGTGGAAGCAATATTTGGGCATGGAAGGACAGTGGTTTGTTCATACTCTTCAGAGAAGTTCTGAAATCTGTAGCTGGTGATAAAGGGGGTAGGCAAGAAAGCTCCTAGGAAGGCAGAAAACAGAAACACAGCATTTTTATGGATGAATGAGCTTTTATGCAGTTGCTTTTAAAAGGCAAAATTATATGGCCATTTGCACTGCCTCTTGATTGCTTGGTGCACCAGCTATTCTTTGTGCTGCATGCCATTTGCTGTCTTGTATTTAACTTTGCAAAATATTCTGGGATGCAGTTTGCATGAAGGCGCCTGTATTAACACATCTGTATGGTTTTGCACTTTTAGAAGGGGGTAAGATTTCCTCCAAGGGTGCTCATTAACTTCCAGTGTTTTTTGCCCTTATTTCATGCCATCCTGGGTTAACTGAGCTCAAGACAGTAGGAGAGATAATGACTCTGTTGCAGCCTTTTTTCGCCCTTTTTCTCCTTCTCTCATGCTATGGTTACAACATAAGCTTTGAAGGGTCATTATCTAAGTATTGCATAGAAAAGTCTTCTGGGAGCCAAATTCACCTCTGGCATAAGTGGCTGCAATTCCATTGTCTTCAGGGTAGGATCACTGCTTGACGTCAGGGGTAGATTTTTTCCAATGTAGATATGAAAATGAACAGTATTAAGGTGTAATGAACTGGTTTCTGTCCCAAAAATGACCCATTCTTAGGCTTGGTTTGGCTTGTTGACAGTGCTGTGCTCCATCCTTGCATGTTAAGAGCCCTCTTTTTTGTTTGCTTCTGTTCTGGGACCTGTTTTCTTCTCCCGGTTGTCTTCCTTCCAAATCCCTTCAGATCTGCTTGTCTGCAGTGGCGCACTCCCTTAAGCTGCATGTTCCCCACCCTCTGCTCCCACTTTGCAGCCAGTTGTGTGGAGTCCTTGAACCTGGCGTTGTTGAGACAAAGCTAAAATAGCTATCCCAGGCTGATCATTGCCACTAGATCTTAGGTAGTTGTGGAAGACATAGATCGAAGTCCACAAATCCTGTCTCACAGGTATTGCAGTCCCAGACTCCCATATCTCCTTTATATAAGGGAGTAGAGACAGCGATGACTCACGGAAGCCTGGTTTACATTAATATTACAAACCTGAGATATTTTAATCAACTAATACACAACTCCTGTCTGTATTTAGAGACTCATAATCCTTCTGGAGGGGACAGTTGTGTCGGCAGCACCTGGGAAGGTGGGGGACAGTAGAAGTGCATGTTGGCAAAGCCTGAACTGATTGACTGTTATTGGCAAGGAACTATTTTTGGGAGCCAATGATGAGAACACCCTGTACTGCTGCAAGTGTGGCTCTGCCTTGCAAGGTTATTATCTGGGAGTTTAATCTGAATCTGTCAAGTGAGCAGCTAGAGTCTAAAAGGGTGGTTTTTGTGCTGGGACAGGGGGAAGGAGTGATGGGGAGAGACGCTTTTGAGGTACAAATGGAAGAAAATAGAAGTCCATTTCTTGAGTTTCTGCCATTTTTTCATTCGTGATTAAATATATATGAATTATTTCTATAAATTCAAGACAGACTTCCAACGTCTCTGTGATCTTGTGGTGGTAAGGCAGATGCAAAACTGTGACACTGAAGACTTGTTTTCCCTTAGCCTAGGGGATCCCTGAGCAATCTGTGAATGAGCTGTGTTCAGAGTGATCTCTTTGCCCTCTGTAGAGATGCAGCCGTACCTCCTTGTGTTGAGATGTGGCCGCTGTTCCTCAGTGCAAAGCCGTTCTAACTGGCAGTTTAGGGAATAGGTGACAATGGAGGGGTAATTAGGGAGACAAAGGCGGTCATGAATTGCACTCGGGTCGCAATACAGATATCATTCTCTGTCTTGCAAAAAAACCCAACCAACCAACCAAACAAACAAACAAAAAAAACAGTCCTGATTAGTTTGTTTCATGAACTGTGCAGAACAAGTTTATGGTGATTTGATTGTTTGTATTACTGTAGTCTCTGAAAAGGCCTGTTGTTAACCATTGCCTGTCTTCCTGGGAGCTGCACAGAGAGACTAAGATGATAGCCATAGCCACAAAACACTTACTGTGTAAATATCAGCTGAGAAAACATGGTCATATAGTTAGATGAGAGAGTCAATGCGCAGGGAATGAAGGCAAGTTAAGAACAGTAGTTAATATCCAGGATTTTACTTGGAGTATTGTGTGCAGTTCTGGTGTCCTCAACATGAAAAGGACATGGAAGTGTTAGAACAAGTCCAGAGGAGGGCCACGAAAATGATCAGGGGACTGGAGCACCTCTCGTATGAAGATAGGCTGAGAAAATTGGGGCTGTTCAGCCTGGAGAAGAGAAGGCTGCGTGGAGACCTCATAGCAGCCTTCCAATACCTGAAGGGGGCCTATAGGGATGCTGGGGAGGGACTCTTCATTAGGGACTGTGGTGAGAGGACAAGGGGTAATGGGTTTAAACTTAAACAGGGGAGGTTTAGATTGGATCTGAGGAAGAAATTCTTTACTGTGAGGGTGGTGGGGCCCTGGAATGGGTTGCCCAGGGAAGTTGTGAATGCTTCATCCCTGGCGACGTTCAAGGTGGGGTTGGACATAGCCTTGGATGGCATGGTTTAGTGGGAGGTGTCCCTGCCCATGGCGGGGGGGTTGGAACTCGATGATCTTGAGGTCCTTTCCAGCCCTTACTATTCTGTGATTCTGTGATTCTGTGATTTTCTTACTGTGAATACTTTAGGGAAAGTCTGTGAAGAGATGGCATGTTTTACCCACTGATAATAGTGAACATTTTTACATTGATCTGCTAGAGAAATACAAGGTGAAAATGGGTGAACATTTGTAAGTTTTGTGGACTATAAGCATGACAGCAGCCTAATTGTTGCAAATTATCTTCAGCTATCTGGGCAAAAGAAAGACTTAGGATAAGTTATGGAGATGACATAACTTCACTGGTATTCATTGCACCACCCTCAAGAAGGCAGCCAAAATTGAAGCAAGCTACGTGGGTCTTGGAAAAACTGCTGAGGAAAGTGGAGCAGGTCACCGCCATTCATCTCTTGCTACTGACTGGGGGATAAAGGCATCAAGTGTCTTGGAAAACAGGCACTTGATGCAGCTGAAAAGGGAGAAAATCATATCAGGCAAATGTTCTCTGAAACAGCCTTAAGAATGGATCTGAAGAGACTGGGGGGCTAAGAGGCATTTGTAACAGCCAAAATGAAAAGATGTCTGAGTAAGGGAGAGAGCAATGCCATGATAGTCTGGGAAGGTCAACAGTCCTAATCCCATACCCCAGATCTTGCTGTGTTGCCCTTATAAAAAGTCAATCTGTCTAGCAGCAGGGTTTGCTTTCCTACACCCAGGAATTGGAGCACAGAGCTCTCCTTCACTCAGTCTTGCTGCACCGCTTGCTATATGTCATCGGACTTCTGGTTTTTTGGAGATATTTTGTGCAGCTCTCATATGAGACCTGACTTTTTCTTAACCTGTGAGATCGTGGGAACCTATGACAACAGCTTTACAATATCACAGTTACAGAAATGCAATAACCTTCTGCAGGAAGCAGAAAAATTGTTCTTAGTTTCAGGTAATTTTGTGCGTAGTGGAGCAGGGGAGCCTGTAAAAAAGTTTGTTTGTTCTCTGTATTAGTGTCTGCTCTGATTGGAAAGTCTGCATGTTTTAGGAGAGAGAGTTCTGTAAAGTGAGAAGTGAGAGACCTGGAAATATATACATATTTACCGCAGTGCTGACAGGCAGTGGTAATCACAGACAGGGAGAAGGTGATGAGTGGAAAGGGCTTGATGCCACAGAGAAAGCAAACTGCAAGGAGCCTGACAATGCGGCAGCCACTTTGGGGAATCATCTGCTGTGCTGGCTGTGTGGGGTGAAAAATCCCAAAGGGATCCCAACTGCGCAGATGCTGTTATGTTTTGACATCTGGATGACTATTTGTGGGAAGAGTGTTTTCATTTTCCACTGTGCTTAGAAAGAAGTGAGAATGGATGGATGGAATGGGCTGGTCTCTCGTGTTCAATGGTACACACCATGTTGACAGGGCACCTCCATCTGTTTCTCTACCGGATACTGCTGACTCTTCTCCCTCTTCAAATTTCTGAGAGACAGGGTGCTTCTCCCTGTAATGCAAGAAGGCTGCCTAGAGAGGAAATACATTTCTTCATGCTTATTACACAGGGTTCAGGTAAGAAACCATCCCCTCTCTCATTCCTGTTCAGCACGCTTGTTCGCATATATGCAAAGGCTGGGTTTTGTGATGTCTGTATATAGACGTCACTTTCTCACTAC
Source organism: Amazona ochrocephala (assembly GCA_039720435.1). Classification (NCBI taxonomy): domain Eukaryota; kingdom Metazoa; phylum Chordata; class Aves; order Psittaciformes; family Psittacidae; genus Amazona; species Amazona ochrocephala. The sequence continues at coordinate 83,510,197 of CM077880.1, forward strand.
CAGCAAGGAGCATTTTCCCCAAAGTTTCTCCCTTCCCCAAAGGACACTGATGTGGAGCAGGTTAAAATGGTGATAAAAACACTCTGAAGAGGCAGAAAAAAAGCTGCAGAAATTGCTGAAATGGAGGGAAGAAGGGGTTTTGGCTGGTTTCATTCACTTTGGACCCAAAATTCTCATTGACGGCTTGCTTCCTACCACAACTCAAATAGCAGCCAGCATCTTTGTACATAGAGGAGAAAATAAAATTAGTGAAACTGAAAGGGGGGACTTCTTTGACCTTTTGGCTCTCTGAGGAAGTGGAAAATCTGGGACATGCTTCTGAAGGAAAGATCTCCAAATCTCTGTGAAGCTTCATTGCATGCCAGTCACAAAAAATGTTCTACTCTGACCATAAAAGTGGTTCTTCAAATCTGCCGATGCCTGCTGTGGTCTCTGTATGTACGGCAGAGTGTGCTCCCACAGCTCTGCAAGGAACTGACTCTTGACTGGATATTCTGAGGACTGTTTAGCTCTTCTGGATATGTTGGAAAACATCCAAATGGCGTGTGGTTTTCCTGGGGCATGACATATTTTATATGACCCCTCAAGCTACCATCTTACATAGGTGACATAAGTGGCTGATTTTATACCCTATTCCCTATAATACCCGCATTCAAACCACCGTTTCTCAAGTAGTCTAGAAAAGATCCAAACATTATTTTTTGATATTTCATGGAGACTTGAGAAATCTGTAGTTCTGTGGGTGTAGACACGAATAATTCTGCACGGGTACACGATCCACAAGCTGCTGAGCCTGAAAGGAGCTGTCAATATGGTAACAGCCTCTTCCAAGCCATGTAGCAGGGATGAGGGGTGGAGGAATGGCTGCAGGGTTTTGGAGGGTGGTCAGATGACCCTCCTGCTACCCGGCTTGGGGGGCAAAGGAGCAACCAGCACCAGAGCTGAGGCCTGGCCTCTGTCTGCAACAGATCCAAGTAGTCCCCAGAAAGGAGCCTCCAACCTGCGCCTAAGTGTTCCAGGCCTCTTTCTGGAGTGTGACAACAAACTGGGAGAACAATGGAGCAGTTAAAATGAAAAAGACTCAGCATTAGAAGTATATTTGTTTAGAAGTATATTTGTCTTTGGTGTGTCTCTTTTAAAGGCTGTTACCTCCTGTAGCCTCCCAGTAAGGCACATTCTTGGTTTTGGGGTTTGCGCAGCTGTACTAACACAGATCTGATTTTAAGGTCCTTTCCAAACTTAACTAATCTATGATTCTAGGATTCTATATCAGCTCTGGTCTCTGGGTGAAAACCAACCTACTGTGCTGCCTGGATCAGGGAAGAGAAGTGAATGGTTGTGTTTCCAGTTCAAACTCTGGTCATTTGTCTTCTCCCAACCCTCAAAGCCATGCCTCTGTTCTTTCCCCTCTGTGCCCTGAGTACTGCAGCCAAGTCCCTCGTGTGCTTTTCTGCATCTCTGTGCTTTAGTGGCTTTAAATATTATTTTATGTAGAACTTACCCCTTGGGGTGTGTCTAATGAATGCAAAGGAGGGATACTGTGAGAGAAGAATTACCAAGCAGTCCCTAGAGGGCTCGATATTGTCTATTGCTGAGAGGCAGAAACTGCACAAAAAAGCCTTGTCCTGGAAAAAGATGAATGTATAAAAGAACACATGCACATGTGCACACAAACACACACACATATAAACACAAACAAAAAATTGACAACTGAACACAAAGAGAATGAATGCATTTTCACCAGCCAAATGATTACAGAGCAAGCTCTGTTCAGTCAACGAATTTGCTTTCTTTTGACCCATAAGACACCAGCATTTTCACAGACCTGCCATAAAGAAAATGCTGCAGAAAGATATATAAGTATGCTGGAGTTGTCTGAGATGCTGCATGTAAGAACAGGCTACCGTGAGTTGAAGGACAGGTTGTGTGCCATTGGGAAGATGAATTTCCTGAGGTTTACAAACACACTTGAATTTGCCCATGGATTTAAGTGTTCAGAATCTTCTTGCAGATAGAATGTAGGAAAATCTGGAACCTTTTTGCTGTTATGATTGATATTGCTTGAACTTTAATCATATGCAAGAGGCAGCTCAGCTTGTTGAATTCATTAATTGCTAAGGCGTAACATATTCGCTTAATTGGATTCTCTGCTAGATAGAGACATATTTATATGTATTTGTATATGTGCTTAGTATATATATTTAGCTCCACAAAGACTGATATTAATGGAACGTTAAGGGTCCCTGGTGAAATAATCAGTAGACTGGAAGTGATAAATGTTCAGTCGTAAGCATGATCATTTCTGTCGCAAGAAGGGTAAGGTCTGGCTTACTGGATATTCTTGGCATAGCAGAAAGCAAGCAGGGCTGAAGCTGGCACTGAGGTAAATTTACACTTGTACGTGCCTTGGGCTGCTTGTGGGGCTGCTTTACACACAGCAGGCCACCTCCCCACAGTGCCTGTTTGTCATCAAGGACTGCTGATCAGCCAGTCCTTCTCCAAGACTGTTTCTCCTGCCCAGGTCTACAGAGGTTGTCTTCATTTCTCTGTGCAAGACAGCACTATGTTGGTGAGCCACAGCTCTCTGTGGCAACTGCGTAGCATCTTTGGTGGCATCCTACCCTCTGAGGCAGCAGACTCCCTCCCACCCATATCTGACCTGTGTGTGTGGAGACTTACTGCATGGGGTCCTGAGGTGGCAGAAAGGCTGCTTCAGAGCCAAGAGGAGGAGCTGAGGCCTGGGGCATCATCTGACTGAGTTTCATGTTAACCATGGGAAGTGAGATGGGACTGCTTCCTGGAGGCTGGAAGGGTCAGGGTTGAGTGCTGCTGTATCAGTTCAAGCATCGCTGTGCTCCCTGTTGCATGGAAGGTATCTTCGGAGAGACAGGAAAGACAGCTGCCTGGTCAGTTGTGCTACTTTAGCTTCCAGAGCAGCTGGAGAGGACTCAAAAATGTGCTCTCAACCTTTAGTTAATCTCCTGATCCCAAACTAGTCCTTAGCAAGTACCACATAAAATCCCGCTGTTCCTTTCACAGCTGTCGATCTACATTCCTGACCTGCTGTAGCGCCTCTTTGTCATTAATCAGCATGATTTCCATTGCTGACTGCCGGCACGCATGCATGGCTGCTCTGCAGGAACCATTACCATTCTACATCAAAGATCCTTCCTCTGATGTAGGGCATGAGGTGTAGCCCTTGCAGGTGCAGCCCTGAGCTTCACAATTTCTTCTGGAATGGGTGATCTCAGGCATCTCCTTAATATACTTTTGTCATTGTTCCCGGCTGTTAGGTCCCTGTTCATCCCTCTTGCAACATGGGATGGATTATTAAGAGCCTTTTATAGAGGGAAAACTGTGTTTTAGAAAGCTTCAGTGGCTTGCTTGAGGTCACAGAGTAAGCACAGGACAAATTTACAGCCAGCACTTGGGTCTCTTCACTCCTGGTCATTTAGGGAGACAGCATCTGCGCTCTGCACAGCTGCTGCAGCTGCTTAGGGCAAGTGTGCTCTGTGAAACCCAGCTAACACATTGCGTGTACTGGCTTAGGCTTGCAACGGTAAAACCACACCAATCAGAGCAGCACCACAGGGATGTAGCAGCATGGGGTGGTGCAAAGCAACTGTGTGAGCCTGGCAAGCTGCCTTGGCTCTCAGCCCTGCAAGGCTAACATGGCTAGATGACATCTGGACTGCAACTGGCTTGGTGTCCCCGTGCCATCTACCCCCACCCTCGTGCTTCTGCTCTAAGGTTACACAGACTAGACAAGCATGCTCTTGTCCATACCTCCCATGCAGACCTAGCCCTCTCTCTTAGCCTCTTATAAACATATTTCTGCAACGTGAGAAGCCTGCCTGCAGCATAATCTGCCTGATTAGTGCCTTCCTTTCCTCTCACCTTCTGGGCACCATGACCATGAGGCACCTACCAGCTTCACCCTCTTCCACCTCTCTCCAATGCTCCCTTCTGATTTGGCTTCTGCTTTCTTTGCCTTGTTCAACCCCTTGACAAGGTCAGTGCTGCCTCTTTCATTGTAAAATAAGATTGCATAATCTCTATGTTGGTTGATTGGTTTGCTGTCCATCGCCATTTTTTTATTCTTTGGTCCTCTGCCAGTGATGGTGATTTATGGATAGCTCTTTCTCCATCGTCACTGATACTTTCTTGGCCCATTTATTGGTTTTGTAATAACTCTCGCACAATTGTATAAGCAATTACAAACAGGAAAAAAAAAAAAAGAACAGTGATTTCATTTTTAGCTTCTGAAGTCAAGCTAGGAAATGCCAGTCTTGTTTCCCAGGGCACCTCAGTACTGCTCCTTCAAGTTTCTTTACAGTACAGGATTGAGGCAGGGACCCTGTAGAGAGAGTTGTATGTACTCATTAATTAAAACTTGAATCAGAATGTCCACACACAAGTGGGATGGAAGAAAAGTTGAAAAGGAAGCAGTAAACCTGCTGTTTCCTAATATTTCAACCTAAATAAAGTTCCTTTTGTGTATTTTGGTTTATGGGGTTTTTTGTGTCTATGTGTGTTTTATTTTACTTTTAAGGGGAACATGCAAGACCTTTTCTGCAGAAATAAATATACTGTTCATTCTCATGCATGCTGAACCTTCAGCACTGAGTCTGACTGCTCAACCCAGTGACTAACCTGTACTTGTTCCACAGGCAGTAATGACAAATCAAACTGGTTTGCCTTTTTTCTGCATCCCACATGGTGGAGTGCAAGTGACCTTTTTACAGTGGGGTGCATTTAAAAGATAGATAGAGAAGAACCTGGATAGGTTGTCCACTTTTGTGGGCAGCCTGATCAGGCTTTTGGCTTTCCCTTGTTCTGCCAAAGCTGAGGCGTCTCTTGTACTGACTGTGGTACTGATGGTGGTGTCCCCACTGATTTACTGGGTTGATGGGCTTAGCTCTTAAAACATTTATGCTCAGATGCTGTTTGGGCTGTCTGCCATGATTTCTGCAAGAAAGTGACAGAAAAGAAATTATGATTATTTAACAGGTTAGAATGCAGTTAAAAGCGAATGAAATTTGATGGGCCAAAGTAAAAATCATGTCCTTAGCCTCAGGGTTTTTACCCTGCTGACTTTCAAATGCCTGTTGCAAGACATGGAGATGTTGGCTTTTTTCAAGGAACCAGTCTAAAGACTGCTGAAATGGAAAATGTCAGAGAACTAAATTACTCTTACTACTTACTCCCCTTATAATAGAGGTAACTACACAGTACTCACACATTTAAATAACGTGTATGAAGTCATCCAGCTGATTCCAGACTTCAAGAAGTCATTCCACATGTGGACTTACATGTGTCACCAAAGATCTTTTGCAACGTGCTCAGCCTTTGCTTCATCTTATGCCTCCAAGACTGCCTCTGTCATGCCTGTTCTTCTACTTTCAGGTTGCAGAAAGGGAATGGCACAAGATCTGCTTTGTGTTGACATGATTAGGAACAAAACAACAGACAAATCTCTTCATTAGGGACTGTAGTGGTAGTGCAAGGGGTAATGGGTTCAAACTTAAACAGGGGAAGTTTAGATCGGATATAAGGAAGAAGTTCTTTACTGTGAGGGTGGTGAGGCACTGGAACAGGTTGCCCAAGAAAGTTGTGAATGCTCAATTTCTGGCATGCTCAAGGCCAGGTTAAATGGAGTCTTGGGTGGCATGGTTTAGTGGGAGGTGTCCCTGCCCATGGCAGGGGGGTTGGAACTGGATGATCTTAAGGTCCTTTCCAGCCCTAACCATTCTATAATTCTATGATTCTATGAAAAATAGATGTGCCTGAGGTCCCTTGGGTTGAGAGAAGGGGAGGATTTTATGTCCTTAAGGACATGCTCCATAGAAAGCAGTGCTTGGCTTAACCCTTCTTTGATAGCTGGTGTTGGCAAATAAATAGCTTCCTTTCTCCTTCACAAATTGTTAATTTCAAGGTTACCTCTCCCTCTATCCAGAATCAGATCTGATTATACTCCTTTTGCACAGAGATGACTTGCAGCCCAGATGGCCTCAGTTGGGCCCTTGGCAGTTCTACCTGGACTCTAAGCCCAATCATCTTAGGATAACTGCTGCTGGGGGTACCTCTGAGTGTGTGTCTACACCTGTGTATGGAATGGGAAAGGAGCAAAATCTTTGGCAGAGCCATTCCCTGCTGCTCACCAAGTGCTTGCTGGCTCTAGCCAGCATGGCACATGCGCAGTTAACCATCTGTCCTGCCAGTGGGCTCCATCCAAGGGTCAGGTCTTCTCTGTAGGTTATGGGTAGGGCTGGCGAGTCCTGTCTAATGCTCTGCCCAAACACAGCAGAGTGCCATGGTTCTCAAGCAAAACCCAGCACTCAGCTGTAGCAGTGTGTCAGGTGGAGATCCTGCAGCTTGTGGGCTCTCGTTCTGAAGCCCTCATCCACCAGAGAGGCTGATGCATGAGCTCTTAGGGCAGGAGTCTCCAGTGGGGGAGTACAGCCCACACCAGCTGGGAGCCCTGGTCCAGCCTGGCAGCCTCTCCCACAGGAGGGGCTGGTCTGAAGCAGCACAGACAGAAGTACCCTGGCAGTGCTCACTGCTGGCAGAGATGCGCAGTGCTGACACCACTGTGGCTTGGACCAGCACTTCATTTCAAAACAGAGGTGAGGTTATCATCTGGGCAGTGCTGGGATGAGGACAAAGCACCCAGCCCAGCTCTAAGTCAGTGGGAGCTAGAGATGGGGTGGAAATCAAATCATGAATTACTCCCCTATCCCTGCAGGTTTCTCCACTGCTTGCACCAGTCTCATTCCTGCAGCTAGTCCTGGCATGCGGCAGCAGAACAATAAATTGAAGATATGATGGAGGCAGTGGTGAGGAGACAGGTCTGTGTAGTGGGGACCGTGTCAATGGTTGCATACCAGTGATGGGGGGGAGGACCATAGGTGAGCAGGATTTGGGGTACAGATGAGCTGGGGCATGAGGAACCACAGTCCCTTTCTGCTCACACAGGGGAGATGGGAGCTGCCTCTGCTTCCCCTCCATCTCTTGTCCCCGGTGCTTAGTTGGGAGAATCTGAATGAATAAAAGAAAGGAAGGAGAGAGAAACTGAGTCAGGGTATGAATCTATCTCCATGAACTCTCCATAGAGACAGGCAAGGAAGACTTTGGATTTGAAAAGGTGCAAGGATGCTAGAAAGCAGCCCCCTTAACAACACATGGGGTAGAGGGAAAGCAGCAAGAGTGTCCTCGGTTGCCTCTATCCTACAGCTTTGCTTCTCATCTGTCCCCTTTGCAAAGCTAGAGAAAAGATCTGGCAGAGAACCAGGGTGCAGAGCAGAGCTGGGGTTTCTACTAGTTTGGAAAGCCAGTGACAGCTCGGAGCAGTGGCTCAGTTGTCTGCCCCTTGGGACAGCTTCTGTGCAGTGTATGTGGTCCCCCCAACATGTACGAGGTTGAGGGGCATGCAGACATACCGAATGTGTAGAGGTGTAGGGGCTGGCTGTGACTACGCCAGCATGAAAACAGGGCTAGGATCCAGAGAAAGGATGTGCTGCTGGTGGGGACAGCATTTGCAATTGCCTGCCCAGAGCTCTTAGTGGCAGGAGAGAAAAGAAACAGGGACATGCAGCTCTGTAACTGCCTTCTGTGAAATCTTGCTCCCAACATGTGCAGCAATTCCTCCTGCAGAGGCACGTTCCTCCCCTTTTCACCAGCAAGAGAAGAACTGAGCACCCTGTGTTGCTCTGAGGAGGAACGTGCATGGGGCTGTGCCTCTCTCGGCAGGTGTGCATCTCTGCAGGGGGGCAATGTGGGGCTGCTGTGCAGAGGGCAGCAGCTCTGGCTGGTTTATTGAGGATGGGGAGGTGTTTCACCCACTGCGACAGCCTCTGGTGAAAGCTAAAGTATCTCTCCGATATTCTCAGAGATGCTTTTCAATGCGGCACCTTCGGTCTTGCTTGCACAGCTCAGAAATCAGGGAGATTAAGGCAGCTCACCCCCTCTCTCTTCATGTCGCCTCCTCTCCTAACCCTGCTGGGACCTGCTTCAACATTTAGTTTTCCTCAGCACAAGGAAACATTTTTGGCCTTCCTCTGGGTGTGCATTTTTAAACATTCCTTCAGCCTCAGGTCCCAAGAGGTTCTGGGAAAGGTATTTGCTCTGTGTAAAGAGTAGGTGTCACTGCACAGGGGAGCACCCATAGAGGTTTTGTACACTGGTGAACAGGACTCATTTATTGGGCAAAGATCTAAACCATCTCCCAGGCTGTGGTGTGGCTTGTCAAAGCGCATCTCTCCTTCTGTGTATCATGTTTTGAGGGGAAAAAGTCTGAGTGAAAGAAATGAAAGCTCAGCAAAATGCAAACCCAAACCCAGCACTCAACAGGGAAAGCCAAAGGGAAAAATCGTTAGATAGGGCATTACATGCATGGACACGTACTAGATGCAGACACACACCTGCACAATGCGGATGAACTCCCAGGGACTGCAAAATGCTTTCATAAAGCGTTTAGATACCTATTATGTACATAAAAATGTTTTTCTTTAAAACTTTGTGACTCCCAAACCCCCTGTGACAGAAAACATGCACTCTTACCAGTATCCTTGCCCCATTTTCCTCTGCCCCATGGTTCTGCAGAGGACAGCAGTAAAGATGCTCAGGGTGAAATCTTTCACCTTAGATGAGCAATGATGGGGCAGTATAAGCTTCCTAGCTTTTGGTTTTATTTCCCAGACCAGAATCAGACTAGACCAATGTTGCTAGAGTTTGGGACATTGTATTAAGCTCCCCTCTCTTCACACAGAGTCATTTCAGAAGGACATAATGGCTCTAAGGATCTAAAATTATTGAAGTAAGAGCCTGAGTCAGGTGCCGTCACTGTCTGTTAGCTGGAGATGGCTTGTGTTGGGTGGTACAGTCAGTCTGCAGTGTTTGTTAAGGTACAAATTTTTTTCTTATTCTTCCAAAATCCTAACACCTGATTTGCATCCCCTCAAAGCTATAGCTTTGCTGGGTTACATCTTCCAGACTACTCAGATCACAGCCCACACTACCATGAAAAGCTTCCTCTAACCTCTCCCCTCATGTCTCCTAATTATGCCTGTGCTGACTGCAGTCTGCACTTGCACAAATCATGATTATGTGTACATTAGGTAGCATTGAGAACCTTGAACAAATATGTCCCCCTGGAAACCATGCTGCTCCTGCATAAGCCAGCCTTGCCTGGATGGACCACTATCTGGTTTACCAAGTTACCACTACTACCAACAACACTATCTGCCAAAGGAAGCTCTCAGGTGATCCTGGCTGGTTTTATGCCCGTAGTGAACTCTTGATACCTTCTGGTTTGGAGAAATGATTTACCAAAGCAAACACTCTGGCATTCTCACAGCTCTGACCTTTCTGTGACACCAGTGGAGCTCCATAGGCTTTGCAGAAGTCAAAAACACTCAAAGTATATCTCATTAACCTTCTCAGGTTAATCATGGCAGGGGACAGGACCTCAGCAACTGCAATAAGCATTTAAATGCACTAGGAAAGAAATGTTTCAGCAAAACTGGCAAGAGCTGTGTAAATGCCAGACCTCAGTGAGCTGGGGGACTGTGTTTCTGCAAAGAGCTTTTATTCCCAGAATGAGTTGTAAACAAGGGCAAGTACTTTGCCCTGTCTGTATTCTAAGTCAAGCCTCTCTCTGGCATATGCTAGGTGCTGTATGAACATGGAAGAAAATTCCACCATCCCTGCAGCCTACATGTTTAATTGAAAGGCTATTAGAAGCAATTCATGCTTCTGCAGGTGCAGTGAAGAAAGCAGCCTTCCCCAGGTGGTTATGGAAGGTGAACTTGAGGTTCAGGAAGGAGTGTTGTTTCTCTGTTAATTAATTTTGCATGTGGAGCATTCACAACCATTTCTTGTCTGCTTTGGCTGATGTGGCTAATTAATCACCTTGAGTGTCTGTAAACAGGAGATTTTTGCTCTCTATGGCATCTCTTCTACATCTGTTGTAGACCAGCCTATGTGAGGATACAGACCTGTAACATCACAGGAATTACACATTTGGTAATAACTGTGATGTTAGCACTCTAAAGTGTGAGGGTCGTGACTTAACCAGCTTGGGTGAAGGCTAAGAGGAACGTTCTATTCTCAAGGTGCTGGAGAAGGTTTTGCTGCTGAATGAGGGAATTACAATCCTAGGAGGTGGAAGTATCAATAGCAAGAGTATATGTGACCATGTGGGTTAGCTGGGGAACAGAGATACAGTGATACGTATGAGTTTTGACATCTGCAGGCTGAAAAGTCAGGGAGAAAAGGTTTTCCACAGAGGAATTCCTCCTCTTGCTTCTGCTTATTTAAGACACTGGACTGGAAAAGCTCATTTGGTCCCATTCCTACTACTCAAGACAGCAACATCAGATAGCTCTATACGAACCAGTTGTGTTTCTTCTCAACCTCATTTTAGTTGTTTTCACAGCTCCTTTTGGGCAGCTTTTCCAGAACTTCCCTCCTCTGATGCTTAAAATCCACTGTATTTTCAAGGCAAATTTCCTCACAACCTGTTGTTCTTGTGCCAGCATTGGTCTTATGCTTTAAACCCCCTTTTCTCCCTCTGTTGTGTATCTGTCCCCCCTTTATTTATACAGAGCAGTCATATTCCCTCTTGGCTTTCATTTATCTAGGTTAAACAAGCTTTTTAATCTTCTCCTTTTGTTCCCCTAATCACTCAATCCAAGGTTAGTTCTGATCACTAGCTTTTCTGTAAGATTCCTAGCTGCTTTGCCCAAACCAAGTGTAAAATAGCATGACCTGTTGAGGAATTTTGGGGTGAAGAAATGTGTCAGCTATCAGATCTAGAAAAAAAGACACAATGGTGCTGATGTTAGAATTTGCATTTGTTCTCCATCTTATCTCTAGAAAACCAAAGTCTCCCATAATTACTTAGTTCCTGATGTAATTTCTCTCTAATAACAGTCATGACATCTCTATCCAGACTGAAAGCCAAGCCTGTGGAGAAACAATAGATTTCTGTGGTTCAGTCCTGGTGAAATATCTTGCACCAGCCTTCCAAAACCCATCTCAGTCCCAAATGATTTCACTTTATTTATTTCTTCACAATCTACTGCAGCATTAAGGTTACAGCAGCATCCCCCAGCTACAGTAGCTGTTTTCAGGTCCTGCCCAGCTGTTGTGGTTTTCCTATGTCCTCATTCAGGATCCGTATGAGTAGTACTGGCGAGAATTAAATCTTCCTGAACTCTCCCTGCTTCCAAGAGGGGTTAGGTATGCTTCTTCCATCAGCTATATTACCCATAACACTGCTATTTTCTGCCCACTGCCCAACATCCTACCTTTGCCTTTTCTATATTTGATCTTCCCTTTTTCATGTATTGAAATCAGGTGCAAAAGTTACATAAGCTTTTTCCAGCTAACTATCTGACAGCAAAGATAAAAGGGGGGAAATTTTTACATTTACACCATTCACAGGTACGTGCTGTGTATGTTCCCTCACCTAGCTCTAGACACACGTCTCTTTATTTCCATACTACTTGTGAACCTCAAGACCTTTTCTGCGTTTATCTATGGAGTGCAGCCCAGAGGTGAAAACAGTGTTATCTCCATTTGCTACAGTGTGTAGTGGATAAGAGTGCAGGTTAGACTCCATTGGTCCGTGGTGGAATAGGAGATTTCTGCCTTCTAATTCATCACCTGTTTTATTGCCTTAGTGCTTCCCCACTGAAATGAACAAGCCCCTTGGCTTCTGGGGAAAAACCAACCCAAACACATAATAAGGGAGAAAGCATTGACCTTCTGGGGAAATTAAGCAAGCAGTTCAAGTCCTGAGTGAGTTTGGCATGGTCTTTTAGTCTGTAAATAAAACCAAGTCCCTTTTCTTCCTTTTGTATTTCTTCTATACCAGGGGTGGCAGGAGCTGACAGAATATTTCAAATGAAAAGAGGGTGGTGCAAGACACAGTGCAAATGGGAGTCTGACTGAAATAAAAACTATCAAAAGACTTTGCCCAGATGTACTCCTCTTGCAGCCTCTTGAAAAACAGGCATCTGAAGGTTCAGGCTTTCACCTGGACCTTCACCCTAAATATGAATGCAGGGCCTCTGAGCATCTTGACAAAGAAATGTATCTGAACATTTTTGGTTTTATCCAGAATTGTATTCTGTTGCCTACTCCTTGAAAGTCAAATTTCTAGAAGGTGTTGCTTTTCCATCTGTTGACATTATTTAGAGGTTTTTCCATATGCTCTTATGTTTTGAAGTCCTGCCTTAGCATACTAAGTGAAGTTCAGAGATTGACTTTTGCCAGTCTTTAGCAGGAACAAACAATTTTGGGAGTACACACGAGTAGCTTGTACTTGACCATACTACCCATCTGCATAAGGATTTTGTAAATGGTGAGAGTGGTGCTGGACATTTCAACAGGCAGTTTCTTTTCCCAGTGTAGTGTTCAAGTTATCCACTGAATGAGACTACAAACTTTGCTGTGTTATAAATATCTTGCTGACCTGATAACACTGAAAAGAGCACATGTAGAAGAATAAGGAAATATACTCTCCTGATATAAACTGCAGCAAGGAGATTTAGGTTATACATCAGGAAAAAAAAACACCTCTTTAATGGGAAGGATAGTTAAGTACTGGAATAGACTGCCCACAGAGACTGTGGGCTCTCTGTCAGTGTAAGGACAGGTTAGACAAACATCTGCCACAAATGGCTGTTACAAAACTTAGCTTCCCTTGGGAGGAGAGAGTAGTTTCTGTTAAGAATTAGTTTCAGGGAACTAATGCAATACACCTTTCATTAAAGATGCGCATTAACATACTGCAGAACGCTTTTGTTCTGGCCGCATTATACCGCGGTTAAGGCAATTTGCCAGCCTGCTGGAAGCCTTTTGGAAGGCTCTTACTTCATTTCTCCTTGCATAGGCAATCTTGCCTTTTGTCTGCATGGGATAGCGTATATACTTAGGCAAACCAAAGGTATATATGGTTGACTTTTTGTGCTACAGTAGCTCTCACTTTCATACTTTGCAAATGTATTGGACTTCTGGTTCCAATAGCTTCCTATCCAAAGTAGGATCTCATATTTAAGGTAAAAGTTGGCTGCTTCTCTCCCTCAACACCTCCAAATTTATCCCCAAACAAAAGTGACTTACCTTTCTTGATAAGATCAGACGTGTTACAGACAGAACAAGGGGAAGTTAAGGTGAAATTCTGGCTCTCAGGAACCCTGCCCTGACATATAGGAACATTCTGAAGGGGGAGCTATAGGGATGCTGGGGATGGACTATTCATTAAGGACTGTAGTGATAGGACAAGGGGTAACAGATTCAAACTTAAACAGGGGAAGTTTAGATTGGATGTAAGGAAGAAATTCTTTACTGTTAAGGTGGTGAGGCACTGGAATGGGTTGCCCAGGGAAGTTGTGAATGCTCCATCGCTGGTGGTGTTCAAGGCCAGGTTGGACAGAGCCTTGGGTGACATGGTTTAGTGTGAGGTGTCCCTGCCCATGGCAGGGAGATTGGAACTAGCTGATCTTAAGGTCCTTTCTAACCCTACCTATTCTATGATTCTATGATTCTATTCCTATGGATTGGAGAATGATTAGAAAGGAGGTTTTAGAGATCCCTAGTATCCCTGCTTCTGCTGATTCTGCAACCCTCCGGGGCTCCTAGTGGGAGTTTGAATGACTAGGCTGATCAGAGAAAGCCCAGTGGGTCTTGAAACTGCAGGGTGACCAATATGTATGATGCCTGGGCTGGTTTATTTTTCCACTTTTTGCTGATGCAAGCACTCAGCAAAACATAAGTACCAGCAGTTCACAAGCTGTTAATACCAAACACCCTGAGACTTCAGAAGAGCCTTGCTCTGCTCTGCAGAGCTTGGCAGGTTATATTCTTTAAGAGAAGGCATCATTACCTGGACAAGTCTGTGATATTTAATTCTGTTGCAGCTAACCTCTGTCCCCGCAGTGAATTGCTCCTTCCCTCTGATGGCAGATTATCTAGCATATGATGCACATTTGTATATTCTTTCTCTTGCATTGTCTCCATCCTCTGCATGTGTAGCGTTTTTTGTATCCACACTGCCCTTGCCCACATGTTGTTTAAACTTGGTCCTCTTACTATATGCATATACATTTGACCCTTGCATGTATGATCATATAAAGAAGTCTGCCCTGTCTTAATTAAGAAAGCTTTTCTGACTTTGTTTATACATATGTGTACATGTGCAGGTATATGGCATACCTGATTGTTCAGGTTAGCAATGAAATGTAATATTTGCATGTATTCTTGAGACACTCCACAGTTAATTTGAAAATTTAGGTCAGAACATTCCCTTACATCCTGTTTCCTTCTCTTTGGACAATTTAGAATGATTTTATTGGGATAATAAGGAAAGGATGTGTATTTGCAGGTTAGATGCTTCAGCACACTGGAGGCTGTGGCAAGACTGTCACTCTTATCCTAATTTCATAATGTTGTCCAAGTAGTACAACACTGTGAAACGTGCCTGGCACATGGGCTTATGAACTCCCCTTTCTGTCCCAGAGAACATCTCGGCAATTATGAGTTGGGTTTGCCTATATGATCTAATTTATCATTTAGGGGTTTATATCACAGAATCACAGAATAGTAAGGGCTGGAAAGGACCTCAAGATCATCGAGTTCCAACCCCCCCGCCATGGGCAGGGACACCTCCCACTAAACCATGCCATCCATGCCTATTACTGTGATATCTAAATGCTGCTGAGATTCTGCAAGATGTCTCTTTCATCAACTGCTTATTTCTATGTTTAAGTTAACGTTACTAAGCTGGGTTGTTCCATGCAGCATCTTAATCACTGGTCCCTACTGAGCCCAGTCTGTGCAGTTGTTCTACTTGTCTGTTGGCTTCACCAAACTGGTTTTGGGGATTCGAGCTCAGTTACTTGAGGGTTAAAGTTGCACTGCAGTAATCTCTGGCTCAGATGATGATGAATTGAGCTGCTTGGTCAACAAGTGAGAAGTCTAGGGCAAACCCTGAAGGAGCTCTTTATTCCCTCAGAATGTACTCTCCACATCCAGGCTTAGATATTAGTTCGAGTACAGACCATCTGCTGCGCTAGACAGCACTACCTGTCTTTCGAGGACACTTTTCGGGGCCACTAGTTTAAAAGTACACCTTTCACCTGCTGCTTGAAATGTAGTTAAAAATTGAAACAGCTCCTCCCTGCCCACTCAAGTAATAAAACAAAACAAAAGGAGAGAGAGAAAGAAGAAAAATAGCTCTTCACCCTGCTTTCTGGTCCAAGAAGCATGACTCTGTGGGTGGAGGGAACATTAGGGGCAAGGTCTCCTTGACATGCTTGTCACCTTGGCAACATAAGACCAGCTGCCCAGCCACTTCATCCTGTTCTTACCAGACCCACTGCCTTGCTATTCCTGGGGTGCTGTGTTCACACTGCAGGGATGGATGAGGAGGCTGCCATCCCTGGGTAATGTTTTCTGCCTTTCTTCTCCCTTCACAAGCCCCCAGAGTGGGTTTTTGTTTCATGGCCAGATGAAGCATTTGTTTGTTTTGAAGGCGACAAGTGTTTTATGTGAATTCTAGCTGCTCTCAAATGCCAAACCCCAGCTGGGCTTTGAGTTTCACAGAATAACTGCTGACACCTAATGAGCCTCTAATAAGTGCTTCCCCCTCCCATCCTGTTACTTAAATAAATAAATGACTGAAATTTGGGGGTGGTGGGAGGGGTGTTGGATTGAGGTGTAATGAAGATTTTCCGTTTACCCACCAAGCAGGTACCCTTCTCAGGGCAGTCGTGCAAGCTTTCCACACACCCACACTGCCTTTGCCATCAAGTCAACGTGTCTCAGCCCTGGCCTAAAGGGCTTTCTTTGAGGATAGAGCAGGAGAATTCCTTTTAAAGACCAGTTAGTTTCTTGCCCTCTCAGCTTCAGCTGCCAGCCATGGTGCTAATTAGTGTCAACTGTGATGGGGGAAATTCAGAGCAAAGGCAAGACTTTGATAGTTGAAAGCTTAGTTGATGTTCCAGGGTTTGTTTGGGTTTTTTTTCCTGGCATTTTTTCAAGGAATGGTCTAACATGTGCAGCGAATGTGTTACACGTATTGTCTCTTGAGGGACTGGAGTGGCTTCAAAACAACTCTCGTTTATAGCAGTAAGTATAAGGCAACTGAGTTCCACCCCCCTTTTCTGACTGCTGAAGGTATGATTTCTGTTCGCTCAAGAAATGGAACATGAAAAGATCTAGAATTGCAATATATTCTTATAGAAAAATAGCAACATTAAAAAAAGTCAAACACAATTTGATTTTATTTTTTATGTGTCAGAAACACAGAGCAATTCCTTGTTTCCAGCTTAGGTATGTAACCAAATCATTGTGAAAGCACAAGAACAGGTATTTCAGTAAGGTTTTAGCAGGGGATAGCAAAAACTTCTGTTAGCAAGCACCTCTATGTTCTTCTGTGAAGACACTCCTGCAAATGGAGAACATCTCCTTCTGTTGCCTATCTCTTGGAAGAGCTCAGTCCTGACTAGGAATGGGCAAAATTATTATTTCTGGACAAAATCAAGTTTGACTAAAATGAATGTATATAATGAATTTCACTGAAAACAAATAAAAACAAAATTTTGAAAAAAATAAACAAGTCCCTTTTTGACTATTTGAAGTTAAATATTTAAATTTTTCTATTTCAAAATTGCATTTGTTTCAGCATTTGTATATATTTCTTCTCTTTTTTAGCAGGAAAAGACCCATTTTTATTGTGCCTAGTAGGCTGAAGTCATTTCAGGAGGCAACAAGCTCTGTTCCTGTTGTTTGGCTGAGAAAGTTGAAAGATTTCATATCTGTTTGACCACTGTGATGGTATCTTCCTGGTCATCCACTCACTCTCACAGAGGGAGACCATCACATTGATGAGACAACCAGACATCTTTCTTTTTTCTCGACTTCCCCCTGCTTGAATCCACTTACTCAGAGCCTTCTCCTCAGGAATGTCCTCATCTTACATGAGCTATGAGCTTGGGTACTCCAGAGTGGTCCTTCTGCCCAGGTCTGTGGGAGATGCAGAGGGATATGGCAGCTGGAATTCTATCTTCTGTGGTTTGTGTCTCCACAGGTGGGGAAATGGAAGGAAAAAAAGTTGCAGATGAAGTATTACGTGTGGCCCCGCTTTGAGCTGTATCCTGACTCTGAGGAGCGCGAGGATGATCACCTGAGTATTGTGACCTTGGAAGAGGCACCGTTTGTCATTGTGGAGAATGTGGACCCCCTAAGTGGCACTTGCATGAGGAACACGGTCCCTTGCCAGAAACGCATAGTGACTGAGTAGGCACCCCTCAGTTTTTCTCCTCCTATTGGGCTCTCCCAACTCAGCAGAATGTAGGGAGTCTGTTGGGCCAAAACCACCATACCCTGACAATTCTCTTTAGAAATGTTACCAACATTTGCCCAGCCTAGCCTGCGTCCATTCATGATTGGCCCCTTTGGGCAAAGCATGATAGTGTGTCCCTTCACCCTCCAGCACAGATAGCACACTTGAAATTCTACACATTGTATTGTGGGATGGGGAGTGCAAAAAGACAACAGAAGGAAATTCAGGGAGATTTCCCGAGTCCTTTAACCCATTCTTGTTGTGATGGTTCAGGAACAAAACTGATGAGGAGCCAGATTACATGAAGAAATGTTGCAAGGGGTTCTGCATTGACATCCTCAAGAAAATCTCGAAGTCTGTCAAGTTCACCTATGACCTCTACTTGGTGACTAATGGCAAGCATGGGAAAAAGATCAATGGAACATGGAATGGAATGATTGGAGAGGTAAGCAGCAAAGGGAGGGCATGATGGTCTTCATTCCTGGGCTGGGTGACATGGATCAGGTCTAGCCTCTCGTTATTACTGGGTCCCCTTCTGGGTAGGGACAGAGGTGACTTTATAGAAATGACTGGCCTGAATTCTTTCTGGGCATCGGGTAAAGTAATCTGCTCTGACACTCTGACCATAACTACCTTTCCTGTTTGATGATTAATTATTATTCTCTATAGTGTCACAAATTTGGCCTTCACAGTCAAAGAAGGAGCTTAATATCCATGTATCAGAGAGGCTGCAACCTAGACTACACTTAGATCGTATATAAGGTGCATAAAGAATGAAAGAATACTTTGCAGCATTAGAGGGAGGAGAAAGCAAGGACAGAAAAATTAGATGTCTTCTCAGTGGATGATGTGTTTATCCTAAGACCTCTGTGGATTTTTTATACACATACCAGCTTTGAGGGGGGAAAGTAATGTCTGTACATTTCCTGAAGGAAAATGGTGTCCTGATAAAAGATAAGAAAGATGATAGAAACAATATAGGGAATGGATTACATGAGTATCCTGGGTCTAGCAGTAACAGATATTTTCTGCACCAGCTACTAGGAAGGAGAAAAATAAATGTTACAGCTGAACCCAGGACGAGGAGTAAAGGTCTGGGTGGAAAAGCAGGAACATGAGTAGGCGCTTGGCTGTGGTTCTTGAGGGGTGCCTCAGGTCTATGTGTGATTTCTTCCTTTCCTTCCTCTAGGTCGTCACCAAACGGGCCTATATGGCTGTGGGATCCCTCACCATTAATGAGGAGCGTTCAGAAGTGGTGGATTTCTCTGTGCCCTTCATTGAGACGGGAATCAGCGTCATGGTGTCACGTAGCAATGGAACTGTCTCACCTTCTGCCTTCTTAGGTATCATTTCAATCTAAAATTAAAACTTCACCCCGTGTTCATCAAAAATTAGGTGAAGGTTGCTTGTGATTCTTAGCCTGAAAGTTTCTTTTGGGAGTACCTGTGGGACAGGTGTATAAAAATAAACTCTGATGTTTTAGTTCTAAATCCCAAGCAAGCAAAACCCAGGCAAATGCAAACAGGCACTGCCTAGGAGTTCCAAGGCATTTCTCAGCAATTGTATGCCCAATCCCAGGAAAGAATGGACTCACTCAGAGTTGTCACCTACTCTGTAGCATGTGGTTTCCCAGTGACTCAACTAATAGCATGTCCAAGGAGTGTAAGGCAGAAGAAAATTGATTCAAACCTTATAGCTGGTATACCATTGTACTTAGTGATAACAATTAGCAATAAATTGTTGCACTTTAAGAGACATTATTTGTAAAAAAGGTATTAACTTGACTTCCTTGACAGAACGACTTGACTCTCTATTAGAGATCTAATAGAGCTTTTCAAGAACAGTTGAGCTATCAGTTCTGTGCTGACACTGTCTTCCAATAAAGTGGTTTTTAATGTCCTTCAGTGGTGGAAGGTGATCAGAGAATGGAAAAACTAAACTGCATTTCCCCAATACAACAATGTCTTCTTAGTGTCCATTATTTGGCTTTATAGAATGCTTTATGATGCAGCAAACACAAGTGTATGAATTCTATAATGAATTTCTCCTCTCTGCCAGCATCCTGAGAACATTGACAAACAGAAACAACTTTATATGGGTAAAGAATTTTTTCCAAACCTCTTTAATAGGATTTTCATTACTACTACTCTTCAGGAGTTTTTTTTGCTTTTACATAGATCCACCAATATTGTTGGGAGATGTAAAAGCAATGGTAAAGTTAATTCCAACATTTTAAGTTGTAATTTAACTGAGGCTGAAATATTTGCTATAGTCTGGAGCAGAGTTCTATGTTTCTTTGACCTGGTTAAGTCCCGTCTTTATGTGTTCAGGCTTGGAGAAGGAGAAAACCTGGCAGAGATCAATGCTAACATTTCTGGAATAAGCCAGTGTTCCCATTGCTAAGGGAATGGAATAGCTGAAAAAACCTACTATCATTATGGCTGAATCTCGGAAATTTGGAGATGCTCTTTGGCTCAATAACATCTTGAAAGTTGGATGCTTGTCTGAAACTCTGCCAGTTCTGTTTGATTTTCCCCACTCTCTCCAGATGGTGCTGGAGGACTTCCTGGGAACAATCTTTTATCAATGCATTTTATTTTATCAATTCATGCCACAATGGCTGCATATAGCTCCAGATGGAGCCATGTGTCATAAATGTAACAGCAAGAAGGAATGCAGTCATTACAGAGACAGAAACTACACTTCTCACAGTTCAAGCTTTTCAGACTGGAGTTGAGTCTTTGTTTTAACTTTTGTTTTTACCCTGGCCAGTTTGCCCCACACTCTCACTGAGGTGCTCTGTAGAGCAAGGGATGTGAGCAATGGGTGAGGTAGCATATCGGGTCTTTCACTATGGTTTTCTCTTCCTCTGCAGAGCCTTTCAGTGCTGATGTATGGGTGATGATGTTTGTGATGCTGCTTATCATCTCTGCGGTGGCTGTCTTCGTCTTTGAGTACTTCAGCCCTGTGGGCTATAATCGGTGCCTTGCTGATGGCAGAGGTAAGGGGAGTCCTTCCTTGCCATGGTCCTCTCTTGCTTCCAATCCTGGCTCCTTTGTTGGAGTGTTTCCTTTGCCTTGAACGTGATACAGACCTAACCCACTCTGAGCTCTGTGTTCAAACTATAGAGGGCAGGGATGGAGGCGGAAAAAAGGCTCTGAAGCAAGCAGATGTGTATAATGGATAATTTGCTTGGCTCAGGAGACGGAGCTGTGTTGCTTTTTATCTCTAAAGCCTGCACCAGCTCCAGCTTGTTTCTCGCTGAGAGAAAATGGGTCCTGGTAGTCAGTGCTGGCAATGGCTATGGTGCTGTGCTCTCTAAGGCAATAAGATGGCTCAGCGATGTCAACCCATCCTTCAGTGCTACGTCTCACCAGACGGCAAGCCACTCTGCTGGCCTCCCAGCATAGTGCTATGTCCTCCAGACTCCACATCTGTCACCTGAGCCTGTCCCTCTCCCACTTCACCCTCTGGCTTGCTAAGGCCAACTGAGAAAGTGGGAAAAGCATTTTCTTGGGAGTAAGCAATGTATTATTTTGCTAAGGGCAGCAGGAAAGATGGAAATGACTGGCCCATCTCTGTGGTTCTGAACTTCAGAAGACAGCCTGATGAGTTAAAGAGAGGATGGACAGACAAAGACACAGCCTTTTTTGCCTTGTTGGCATGAAGACAGTTAGAAAGTTGAGCCTTCTGTTATCTCTGTATGTTTACCCCCACGATGAATCAGCCCTTCAAACCTTTCAGGGCTTACTGGTCCATTCAGAGGAGTGGGAGAGAGGCTGTTACTGGAAAATGCTCCAGAGTCTAGTGCTTTGCGTGATTTTGTGCCATAATATCAGAGGCAAGTGGGTAAAAAAAAGGTGTTAATGAGAACGCAGGCAGAACCACATATATGAGGAAGTGGAAAACTTCTCTCTTAACATGGAGCTGTGCAAGACCTTTATGGCAACTGATTGTAACCACATGGATCTGTGGACACAAGTAAATGCTGTGTAAACCTGTGGGTCTCTTGGGAAATGTTAATACAGATGTGGAACTGGAAGCAGTTCTTAGTACAGGTGTGCAGCTGTGCAGTTATTAAGTTAGCTGAACTGCAGCTGCAATTATCAATATTTCTGAGTAATTATGAACAGTACTGCATAATCAGGCAGATATTATCCCTGACAGATGTAACGTGAAGATGGAGAAACCTGCTGCACACACTGAAATGCTTGTTTGGTAATGAATGCTCTGGCTAATGTTACTTTGGCTTCAACTATGTCTATGACAGTATACCCCTGCTTTCCATACCTGTATTTTCTCTTTACAGACACCAAGATTTTATCTCCAGGGTCAGGTGGGCATACCCTGATCTAGACCCTAAATGGTGCTGGTTTGTTGTTGGAGAGGTCAGAAGGATTTTAGGTCTCTGATTTGGATCAGAGGCTTCCATTGCTGTCTTGGTTTATAGCCAGCAAAGTAACTGTAAAAGCACATGGGGTGATGAGTGGAGAGAGGAAGACTTTAAGAGTGAACTTCTCAAGATTTCCTTACAACTTACAGTTCCCACTAATGATCTGCAGGCCTTGCATCTGTGTGTCTTAGGGCACATTAGATAGAGAGGTTTTTAAAGCTACTGGTCCAGCATGTAAAAAGACAAGGATTGACCGGCCATGTTTCTTATACCAACTTTGCCTCCCTGGCATTTAGGGGTTCCAGCTTTGCCAGGTGATTATTCTGTTTTGAACTTGGTGTGCAGTTCCCAGGGTGAAAAATGAGCACCTTGCAACTTGTAGTTGTATTTAGAGTAAAACAGTGCTTTCAGGTGATTTATGCTATTCACTGCTCAAGGGTTTGGAGAGGAGTGTCAAAACTTTCTTCCCTTTTGTTCCTCTACTGGAGTCAACCTTAACAACAGCAGCAGCACTAAGCACCAGTCATCTTACCCAAGAGAGGAGATAAAACATGGGATGCTAACCCAGAAGGTTGTAGAGCCAGCTTGGCATCATTGGAAAAGTGACAGAACTGTGCCAGAGGGCTCTTGTCCTAAGAGGGTCTTCTCAGGGTCTGAAGCAGGAATCTTGGAGGAATTGCATCAGCAGTCTTGCTGACAGATCTTCTTGTGCTCCAGTTGAGCAAATTTTGATTTGAGTTCCCACTAAGGGAACCAGAATATTCCAGGGATATGAGACTGCTGGGAGACAGGCAAGATTTCACTTGTTTTCAAAGCTAGTGCTTCCTGAGCACATGGCTTTTGTGGTATGAGTGAGCTTCTATGCTGAAAAATGAATGAGGGGAAAATAGAAGCTTTTAAAACACTGGATCTGCTCCTGGAGTGCCTGGGGCAGAGCTGCTGGTTTTCCTGATTTAGACCAGAGTTTGTGTCACCATTATATACCTTGGACATGCAACCTGTGGAGACAGAGCTGTGCTTTTTCGCTGGCTTGTGTGTCTTCAACAGACTGGGTAATGAAACCATCTTGCTGAGGTACTTGTAGAGCCCTATTATTTCAAATGGTGCTCTCCCTAGCTCTTGTATAAATACAGTGAAGGTCATGTTTTGCACAGGTGTATGCTGGAAGTTCAAGGACAAAATTGCTGTTGAATAGCTAGAAACAAGGATAAAGTTTTTCTGAGAAGACTATTTCTGGCGACAACACTTGAACTGAAATGGAATGTTTGGGCTTTTAGAGACTCCAGTTGAATACAAAAAAAAAAACCCTTGTGTAATGTTTCAGAGGAAATCTTTGGGACAGAAGCAATATGGAAACCTGAGGACATTTTTAAAAATTCATTTTTCAGGGTCACACTTTGCTGAGGTATAGTGTCATGAACATAGGGGTATACAGCCATGGACATTCATCACACATGTGGGAATAGATACTGCTCTTAACTCTGAAGACAAGATGTGTATGTGAATAGAAATGCAGGCCACTTACTTTGAGATGCTCACTGTGGGATTCATGTTTCTTAATCACTCTAGAGCCAGGAGGTCCCTCTTTCACCATTGGCAAAGCTATCTGGCTGCTGTGGGGGCTGGTGTTCAACAACTCTGTGCCAGTGCAGAATCCCAAGGGTACCACTAGCAAGATCATGGTGTCAGTGTGGGCCTTCTTCGCTGTCATCTTTCTGGCCAGCTACACTGCCAACCTGGCTGCCTTCATGATCCAAGAGGAATACGTGGACCAGGTGTCGGGCTTGAGCGACAAAAAGGTAACGGATCCACCCAAACCCCCAAAGCAGCTTTTTCCACAGAATTGGCTCTCTTATACCCTCTCTCCCCTCTCTGTTTTGCTTTTACTGGGAAATTGTTCCGTTTTGTCAGAATGACGTCGTAACTCTAGTCCCTAGTTTAAATAGCACAACTGCTCTTTGTTGGTATTCAGTTGCATTTTGTCATGTTTTAAGCACGTCAGGAATGAATTAGAAGCAGAGCTGAACGATCCCAAACCATACCTTGATCGTCAGCAAGAAATGAATTAATGGAGCTTTGGAGATGATGTGTATAATGGCTGTAACCTGTTTTTTCTGGAGGAAATAATTTGCCTTCGTAGCAACACTGACCATTAGCCTAACAAATATGATCTGTTAGTTTATTCTGGGGACAAGATCTGCCCATGGGGGTAAATCAGCATGGCTTTGATGATTTACTATTACTTGCATTTGAAGTTATACTGTCATTTTTTTCGAAGCTTTTGGAAGCTTAGCACAAGAAATTGTTTTCTCCTTGGAATGTGTTTCTCTGCCTTGCTTACATGCATGGCATTTTGTCTTTGCAGAGCATTTGCTTTTGCTGGCTTTGCACACCAAGGATTTTGAAAAGATTGCTCATGCATGCAGCGTAGCACTGGCTGGTTCATGAGGGTCTGAAGCTTTGCACACTGCTTTATTTTTGTTATGTAGTGAGGTTACTCACAAGGAATTGAATGTTGTGAGGCTCGATTGCCTATGCTGAATTTATTACTCAAACACCAGGGCTGCTTAAGGGGTCATGCCATTGTAGGGCAACCAAACAGCAATAGGTTGCACATATTCCTGTCACGGATAGCAGCAAGAGAACTGCAAATGTCAGTTTGCTGCTGCTGGACTGGTTATAGTTACTGTCTCATGTGTTCCCCATGACAGTCTAGAAATAAATTGTGACCAGGCCCCCTGTGTATACAGTGTCCTGTGCAGCAGGCTGGAAATTCTGTAGTGGATTAATCTTTAAGAGGTTCTCCCCTAACCCCCCTTTTTGTTGCTTTTTCCTGGAATGAAATATGATACAGGAAATAATACAATCCATGCAATACAATACAATACATACAATACATATAATAGTACAATCCATGCAGAGGTTCTCCTGTTACTTGTTTTAATTTCAACCTCAATTTGTTTCACGCTGTCTCCAGATTTGCACTGTGCTGTGTTGAGGGGGAGATGGAGGGGAAGATGCTTTTCTACCAGGTAGAGGTTGTTGCCGAGACTCCTTAGAAGCTGTGGACTCCCTCAGGCTGAAAGACACTGTTCAAAACCAGCCAGCCCTGTCGGAGTTAACATTAGTTTGTTATCATCAGGTTTTCAACTGTCTGAGCTAAATGGGATAGTTCATAGCTGTGATCTATTGTTTCAGGCTGTGCCTAGGCTCATGGAGAGAATCATGCTTTCATTCTCATGTTTTTCAAGATATTCTTCATACCTGCAGAGATATGTGCATGAAATATCAATTGAAAGCGGTAACTCCTGGAGCTTCACAAAGCCTTTGGATAGAAGTTTCTGGGCCTATTTTAGTCGATTTCACTGTAGGACTGCCTGTGTGTATTGGATTGAGGTCATTTTCTTCTGCTTTTTTTGCCAAAGTTCCTATGTTTGCTTTTGGTATCCTAAAGTACATGTGCTTTGTTTCTTGGGGAAGTGAAAGGTCACAGTATATACTCAGATTGTTGCAGTATGCCTCAAACACAGCTGCTAGTGCAAGTGCAGCATCTGGGTAAAATTACAATCTAGCAGAATATCTGGAATCAGATGAAAATTGGCTGGTAGAAATGAAGGCCAATTGCTGCCTCTGGAGAATAAAGACAGGTGGGACTAACTTCATCCAAAAGATGTGAGTGTATGACCTTGATCTATGGGGCTCATGGATTTCCACTCCCTGAACTTGTGGAGGGCGCTGCAGAATGTGTGGCAACACTTCAAGTTGCTGTTGTTTAGGGGTAATTCACTCTTCTGAATCTCCTCTTTTCCCTCTTCCAAAGCCCACATAATACTTGTAACTCACTCACTCCCAGGCAATGCACTGCTTGGCCAGGATGCAGGGTGCAGGCACATGCAGGCAGATGGAGGTGTGCTGTGTTCCATCTACCTTTTCCTGCCTGCTAAATTAGCTAGTCACTGACCAATGACGGTGGCCAAGAGGAAAGACTGTATCTTCCCGCCTGTTTTAACTCCAATGTGTGATCTCGTCTCTGCAGCACAAGTGAAGCAGATCAACCTCCCAGCCTGCTACATTGACTGGCAAGGGCAACTGTGTCCAGCACAAGGAGTCAGCGGAAGATGTAATCCAAGCCGATAGACAAAGGGGTAGTTATTTTAAGGGATATTGTTCTACTTGCCTAGACCCAGATCTGCTTGCAAATGTCTTTGTAGCATGACAGTACCTGGGGAAGGTGTCCCACTGGCACGGTACAGCAGCCAAAATGCCAGATGCACTCACAAAATCCATTACTGTGCCTGGCTGGGGAATGCGTGTCAAGGTCAGGCTGGCTACATCCTGCGACAGCCACCCTGAGGGTCTCCTTGGACCCTCATCCTTGGGCCTTGCCTGGGAAGAGCTGTTCTGAGAGATGCCTACTGCTGATGACCTGCTGCTTCCCCAGAAAAGCAGGTTGAAACACTCCAGCTGTCTAAGGACTTGGATGATGTCTTGGCTGTGCCCCAGCATTTACTTCTTAATGACATGCAAGACAATGACTAACGTCATGTCCCTGCTGTGCTGTGTGGATGCTTGAGAAGGTCTGAGCTGGGCTAGAGTGGATACCTCTGTGCCAGGGTAGCAGGCTGGATTGAGGGTGGTTTTGAAGTTCCTTGTACAGAGCTTAGTGACCTCCACCACTCTCTGTCTGGCACAGGTGATGCTCACTCTGCTGAGTGCTCAGCTGACCAAAAACTGGTGCCAGAACTGACCCAGAACCCACCTCATGATGGTTTTAATTCCTCCATGTTAACCTTTGCAGATGCTAAATCATTAAGCTGTGGCTCTTGATGCTGGTGCAGCTGTGGGCATTTTGAGAAAGGAGAAACCCGCTCCTTCCCAAGAGCAGCACTGGCTGAAATGCTCTCATTCCATATGGATGCTAAACCAGCACCAGCCACCTTTGCTGGTCAACCTCGTGTAGTGGAGTGGCTGGATGTGGTCCTGGCAGGGACAGAGCTGTGCTGGCCAGGTCAGCTCCCTGGCTGGAGCTTTGCCCCCCACTGCAGCACCAGCACCAGCAAGCCCTGCCAGAGCATCCTTGCATGTGGCCCTGGGCTGCATCCGTCTGGGGTCCACACTGGGGGCTGCTATGACCCCAACCCTCTGTGAAAGCCCTACTGGTAAGGTGGCCTGTCTCAGAATACTTCAGTCAGCTTCTGGGTCTGGATTTCGTCTGACTGTAATCAGGAGATATAACCCAATTTCCATTAACGGGAGAGCTTGAGAGACATTAGAGAAACAAGCACCTGCAGTATTTCAGTCTAACAAAGGCAATAAATATAGGAAAGATTATATAAAATGAACTAATGTGTGAAATAATATAATAGCTAGATGCAATTTCCATTCATATACAGTAGTAATAGAATAAAAGCAAATGTGGACAGCCAGCAAAGCATTTAAATAGTTTAGAATGCAGTAGGTTAATAATAATAAAAAAATGGTATCCATGCCTATAAATTAGTTGGAAATGCCAAAGAAGCAAAATTGTAATTTTGTAATTGACATAAAAAGGAGAGAAATGGATTTCTGCATACTTGCAAATTAATACAGACTGCTGAAATTTCACATGTTTGACTTATTTGGTTTTTAAGATGTTAATGAAATGTTGAGGCAAAGGGCCTGTTTCTATGCAACACAGGTTAGCTATTTTTTTTCAATAAAAATGCTTTTATAAAAGAAAAATCAGTTTTGGAGTTAAAACTGGCCAATATTTTTATTGAAAAATATTCTGGGGTGCCTAGGTTTCAGAGAAACCATGACTGGGGATAGATAAGAAAGCAGTGAGAAATCCTGATATTTGTAAAAGTAGCTCATTTTAGTACACTTGAAACAAAACACTTTGATATTTCTGACATGTATTTTTGAGCTGTCATTTTCTGAAGTCACTACTCAAAAAATTGACCTACATTAAAAAAAAAGGGAAATATTTTATTTTTTTTTTTCTGTTACAAGGGGAAAGGTCAGAAGGAAATAATTGGGAGACAAAACAACTTATTATTCTGAGGTGAACGAAACACTGAAAGTTGATGCAAAGCAAGAGTCACACCAAAAATCCTGCAAAAAAGAATCTGCTGTATTTCTCCAGTAATAGATGCTTGGCCATGAAGCTGAAAAATGAATTATTTCCCACATTGTACTCTGCGACACATTAGATCCAAATTATCCAAGGATCCCAGACACGCAGGACGCTTAAGCATGTGCTTAACTTTGCACTCATGAGTGGCGACATGATAGTCAATGGGCTATTATGTACATGCTTTTCTGAGCTTGCAGCTTTGTACAACAAATGCCTGTTCTGGAGAGCTCTAGGAAAAACGCAGAAAGGGTCCCTCTATCAGCTAGGAATTTTCTAAGGGGACCAGAAGTGGGGGTTACTCTTGTACCTTGTAAGGTCTGTAAGAGGAAGGTTGTCTAACCAAATGGTTTGAAGGCAGAACAAATCTTTCATGGGATTGTGTGTTTGCTATCAACAGACATCTGTGGTACTTCCACGCATTTCTGCACAATACAAAGGAAGTTTTATGTGATGGTGTCCAAAAGCAGAAAATAAGAAGTCATTTCAACAGCAGTGTGACTTTTATTGTGAGGACACCTTTGTAAAGATAAGAGTTAGCTGCACAGAAGTAAGACCATGCCAATTTCAACTCTGTCCTCTAGTGATAGATCAAAATTTTTTTCAAAATGCATGGAGTCCAGTGTACCCTGCTTGACCAAAAACCATCAAAAGTAATTAAGTCTCAAACCCTTATGTCATGGGGTAGAGTTGAATTTCTTTCTACAGTGCTTCATTGTGGATACATCTTCCTGTAAATAAGTTGAACTATGTGCAGTCTTTTGCTTAAATATGACCTTTGTATATAACATTAGTGCTTAATATAACAAACATTGGTTCATAGTGAAGTGCAGAAAATTCAAATAGTCTAAGTCTGATATTTTCTGATAGTCTGAAATTTAATGTCTTAAAATCTGATGGTTTCTCTGCACCTCTTTGTAAATCATCAGTTACTATAGCATGAACTAGTTACAAATACTATACAGTGCAGAATATGTTTGTGTAATTACATATTATGCTAAAGTCTTCATACTAATAAATAACTATTAAAATAGCTGCAGCATCTCATTATGTTAGTAATAGAACTAACTGGTGACTTACATTTATTGTGTACATAAATACAATCTCAGAGAACTTTTTACAGTTGTAGATGGGTAATTTATTGTAGATTTAGTCATTCAGCACTCTTCAGATTAGCAGGATGTTATGCTTTCTGAGATCCTTGGAACAAATCACTGTGCCTGTGGGCTAAAAAGTGATTCTGTAATTTTAAGGCTATAAGTGTTTAAAGGCAGTGTTTTTTCAAGCATGCTTTTTCTCCCCTACCCCACTTCAGTACTACTTTCTTTGTCATTTTCCTTCTTTTTTTTTAAGTTCAGGGCTGTGTAGTGCAGAGTGGTGAGGAGGCTACAATATGATTTAGCTTTGACTCAGTCTCTCAGGATTCTCTTCTGTTGATCTGGAGGCATTTAATGGCAGTAAAAACTTGTAATGGGACACTGCAGGATTAGTGTCAGTTAAAATGCAGCTTAGTTGAGAACTTAAGCAGGTAAGATACAAGGTGAGGGGATATTCAGAGTCAGACTGTAGGCTTAATTCATCCTGTTCGAAAAGGAGAGAGGCAACCCCTTGGGTTTTACTGGTGGCATAGAGGGAGTCACTGGATGGGGGATGCTGGTGAAGGGGCCACAACACTGTCCTTAGCTTGCAGCTTTTGCATTCTCCCCACCACATGGTTGGCAGTCTTGAAAAAGCCATCATTGGAGAGTCACGTAATGGGGAAGGAAGTCAGGGAGAGCAAAGGATTGTCCTGCTTCTCACGTCAGTATAAGTAAGTGGAGAGGGAAGCAATGAATATTTTTATTTTTTATACAGTGCCATAAATGTACGTGGCATTCTGCAGTCAAATAAAAGACAATGGCCCTGCCACCAGGATTTGGCAGCCTGAGATGAGCTGGCCTCCTTCATCTGAATGATCAGGGCTGAATTGCTGGGGGGTGAGGAGATGGGAAGATGACATCTACAGGGCTAAAAGAAAATACAGTAGCCCTCCTCCGCCTTTCATTGCTTGTGCCTAGCTACCATGACATTTGGAGTTATATGTAGATATGTATACTTGATAAATATTTGGCTAGTTGTATCTTCCCAGGCATTTTTACTTCAGGAGCCCTGCTTCTCTCAGGCCT
The DNA here is from genome assembly GCA_039720435.1 of Amazona ochrocephala. Taxonomy (NCBI): domain Eukaryota; kingdom Metazoa; phylum Chordata; class Aves; order Psittaciformes; family Psittacidae; genus Amazona; species Amazona ochrocephala. The sequence goes on from CM077880.1 coordinate 83,540,217, forward strand.
TTGGCTCTTCAAGGTTAAACTTCCCCTGGGTCCTGGTAGCCCAGCAGCCTTGCTTGCTTGTACCTGCTCTAATGCCCTGGGACTCACAAGGGATTGCTACAGCTTTCATTTCTCTGCTGTAGTCCATTTGTAGATGGGAGGCAGCTTTCTGCGGAAGGCTAAAGGAAGGTGTTATCTCCCACCTCTGGGATGGTGCTGAGATGCCCCAGATACTGTCTTGGGTTCCCTTCTTTTTGCTTTGCCTCCATGCCTACAGAAGTGCTTAAGAAATTGCTCTGATATGATGACAAGGCTTTTCAAATTACTTGGATGAAAATCTGGCCCCTGAAGTCTTTGAGAGGTTTGCTGGACTTTTGCAGGGTTTTACCCTACTGCCCCCTGGTTTTTACCCACATGCAAGGTGCTGAAGCAGGTTGGCTACTATTAGTGCTTGGAAAACAGAAGGCTCTGACCTGCCTTTCTTAGTGAAAATGAATGAAAAATAGAATTGCTTCCCATCAAACTACATCCTCTGAATTTCTCAGTGTGTTTCATAATTTGTTAACCAGCTGTCTCATGCGCAAACAAAACAGATTTCAAACCCCTCTGTACTTAGCTGCCACCTCTCCTCTCAAGGTCTTTTTCATCAGTTAATTTTCTCCCTCTGAATGAACATCTACACTTCTAATGATATAAACATAAATGTACTAACTGGCATCTCTCTGCCTTACTAATTTCTGTTCTGTGCTTGCCTGGAATTATTCAGTAGGTGCCTTTTGCCCCATTGTGTTTAGCTTCGAAGGAAGCTGTCTTCCAAGGATGGAATATATGGTATGATTTGATACTGGGATAAGCAGATGATCTCCATTCTCTACATGCAGACAAGCAAAAGTTAAGTGTATTGTAGATAAGATCTATAGGCCATAGGGCAACAGATAGAACTCTGCTCATCTACTATCACACCTACTAATACTAGGGCTGTGCAAGAAGCTTTTGTCCCCAACTAGTGAAGCTCAGTGTTCCCACTACAGATGATGTTCTCTGGTAAAGCTTGAGGAATTCCTAACACTGTGACTGACTTGAAGCCTATAGCCTGCCAAATGTCTCCTGAGCAAATTTTAAAGCCTTAGTGTTACCTTCTGGGTGGAAAAGCTGCACTTAGGCTGCATAATGCTCACAGACTTGGAAGACATAGAAGACACCTGGTTTGGTGGTAGTGGGTGGACTCTGTCCACATGTGTTGGTCTGATCCCTGGGGGGCTCCAAAAGCTTGGTGTTTCCATAATGCCTGGATCAGCAGAAAGACAGTGTGGTCCCAGCATGTGCATGTAGCTCTGGCTGTGGAAGTCATGGGACCCCTGAAATGCCATCTGTTTGGGGTGATGCTGTGCTGCCAAGGTTTTCAATCTTCAGCTTTCTGCAGAAGCAGCACAGAGCAAGTCTGCACATAGCAATCCAGCTTGTGAAGAGGCTGTGCAGTCCCACTGTGTGCATTGCTCTGGCAATAACTGCATGTGATGGCGGCTTCTTCCACCAATTGGATCTCTGCTTTCACCTCAGTTATTTTGCAAGGGCAACTATTTTTGAAGTTGCTATATTTGAACTCCTTTCTTTTGCTTTCACCTTCCCCCCGCTCCACCTTTGCATTGTCACTGTATTGCTGTGTTCCCTTCCCTGACCCACACGTGTCCCTATTTCACCACCAGACATTCATAGATATTTTATTTCTTGTTCGTGGGTCTGACCCACTCTACATTTTCCTTTAAAAATTACTTTAATCTAATTCTTTGCAACTTTGCTGCAGTCAGCTGCACTAACTGATAACTCCTTTCTCAGACTTATCTAGAGGAATTCACGGGTGAAAGCACTGTGCAAAGTGAGACCAGAGAATTTAAACATCACTGAGTACTGAATAATAAGATAAACCACAAAGTCAAAGTCTGAGGGAGCAGAAGGTATTTTTATGGCCTCCCAAAACTGACTTTTATTGGATTTGATGCTGTTCATCCTCCTTTTTATTTTTTCCTTTTTTTTTTTGCATTTATAAATTGAGTCGTGTTGTTTGGCTCGTGAAGACAAGAAACTGGGGTTTTGACACTGCAGTCTTATGGCTGACTTCTTCCACTGGTCCCAACAATCAGGAAGAGTTGAAATGGTGACTGGATTCTGAGCTGAGAGGAGTCCCAGCTGCTGTTCAGGAGGTAGAAGGTGATACTGTGAGGGAATGCAGAACAGAGGAAATTGGAGCTCAGGTAATAAGAGGATTTGAAAACTTGTAGTTACTTAGAAATGGCTGTGAGTTCCACCTTGGGAGTAAAAAACTTTGCAGTATCAAAACTAAGTGACTGTAGAGGGGAGAGGGATGCTTTAGAAGTGAAGCTTGAGAAGTATCTGTACAAGAGATTCATGAGTAACAGGAGAATGAGCAGCACATTCTCTTTAGTCTGCTCTCTTCACATATTATTGTGCCAGTGCTACGATTTTCTACCTATGCTGTTGGGCTCGCACACTCCTAGCTGGGATGCTATTGTAGCAATGTGAAAGTGCCCTGCAGTAACATACCAATAGAGCAGATTCCACGCTGAGAATCTGTAGAGCATTTCCTCTACCACGATAGGTGACGGGCAACAGTTGTGTGGAAGTCGGTATAAGAGAGTTACTGAAGAGAGTAATAATGATCATTGACTCTCACTAGTAATACTTTTATTGCCTTACTATGAGCTTTTTTAGTGTAATGTTCTCTCAGCATCTTGGGCTCCCAATCAGAATGTTCTTAGTATGGTGGAGAGCATGTCCAAACAAAGGCAGGACAAGACAAGACCTACTGGATACAGCCAAAGGACAGCAGCAAGAATGATTGCAAGTCTAGATAATACAGCTAATAAGACTGAGGATATTGGTTCACTTTGGCTCCAACGCAAGAACATGCAGAAGAAGCAGCCTGATGGTCTTCAGAAACACTAAATGTTTCTGAAGAAGAAAAAGACACCTTCACCTTTAGAGAAGAAGATACTTTTAATTTCCCTGTCCATGGTGAAGATAATGGAAAATATTGTAGTTGGATTGCAGCAGGAAGATTTTAGTTCGGACACTTGGAAGTACTTTCCAATAGTAAAAGGCTGGTGTAGACTGCACAGGGAATAGGTAGGGGAGTTTCCAGGACCAACCATCTTCCCCTGCAGATTGAATGAAGAGCTGTCAGGAACAATGATGTCTAGGTGAGACCCACCAGAGCAGGCCTCTCAGAGCCAGATCCAGGTTTGTGATTCTGTGGCATTGTTCATGGTGCAACTTGGGAACAAAAATGACATATTTTGCAGGTATGAAAAGGACAAGTCTCTCTTTGAGATTGATGCATCAGCTGTGAAGAAGTTCATTTCCTGGCTGAAACAGAGGATACAGAAACAAGATGGCTTGGGCAAGGAATGTTGCTGTGGACGTACTTAGTTTATCAAGACCAAAGTGTATGCATAGAGCTACCTCAGAATTAGACCTGAAAACCACTGGCCCACTCTTTAGTTTTTAACAAGTTCTGGGTGAAGCTCCTGTGCAAACAGCCTGACTGGATTCTCAGGTAGCAAAGAAAGATGCTAAGTGACATGCAGCTGAACCAGAGCAAGAAGAACCAATCAAGGATGTTTGGGCAATGCAGAGAGGTTGTGTTAAAATTATGCACTCAAGCATGGACTTTGCTTTTCTAGCCTGATGCCACATAATCTTATGTTGCAGTTCACTAATAAATGCCATCTTTTTTAGAGATATTTGGCTTGAGCCACAACAGATGTCTAAAGGTTGCACAACTGCCAAAAAAGCAAGCAGTGCTGCTTATAGGTGTCTGCAGAAAAGGTTGTGGCTGATGCCATGATGGGCAAGTTCAAGAGAATGGTGGGTGCTTTGGTCTGTCTGCTGCCCACAGCAACTGTCTCCCTGCACTTGTGGTGGGAGAAGTTGTCCTGAGGGCCAAATGGTCCAGTAGCAGGATTCATCTGTGCAAATGTAGGTGTCTAGAGGCAATTTGGGTGCACCAGAGTATTCAAAATACTCTCCAGTGGCAGGAAGATCTGATGCGGGGGCTATGAAAGACCTGCTCCCAGGGTGAAATTCCCTTGGCATCTCAACTTGGCATTTAACACTTGGGCAAATGAACTGAACCCTGAGTATCTAGCATGGGCTCTACCTCTTTTGGACTTGCAGATAACAGAGCAGCTGAACCTGTGGGCCTCATTTTGGCGGGTCAGAGCTGTGGAGCTTTCTGTGGTAGAAAATTTAAACTGGGTGTCTGGGCCTTAAAATTGAAAGAAGCCCTTCCAGAGAAGCTGAGTAAGAGTAAGGCACTACACACATACACACACATTCACACCGAGTTCTGCCAGCTAATTATGTTATCCAGCAGGGGATTATTCTCTTTTTTAAGCAATGTAAAAGTAGATCAGCTGATTAAAAAGAGCCTTTTTGTTGTGAGCGCTTGCTGAGTTTGGGAAACTGCTTTCAATGTTATTGGCAAATACTCCACAGTGTAAACAGGGCCTACATGAAGCAGATAAATAAGTGCAGATGCGCTTTTCTGTAGGACCCATTTGGTGGTAGACAATATATTGGAAAAAAATTCTCATCAAATTAATTGGCCAATTAGACATAACCCCTTCCCCTCATTCCTGAATCCCCTCCAATCATGGCTCCCTAAATGGGAAGCGCTCCTATCACCTGTTTCATTATGCAGATTGATATTCAAACATCTGAGAACAATGCTGCTTTCTGCTCGGCGTGGCTCCAAATTGCTAATGAAACAGCTCTGCCAGACAAGTCACTTAAACCCGCTCTCACTGCTGCTGTCGACAGCTCTCATGGTGAGTTGCAGGGGGAGCAGGAAAGGGGCTCTCCACTCTGAATGTGCTAATAGCCCCCAGCCAGTGTGTTTATCACTCTTCAGAGCAGGAGGATTTCTGCTCTCTGACTCTGAGAGGTTGCTTTTCCCAAAGCCATGCTCTGATTTGGACTTAACGCTTCTTGATTTCAATTTGTTAAGTAAGGGGTTGAAGAGGTGGACAGCTGCTGAACATAGGCCTCTTATATTCCAGAGCTGTCCCAGCCCTTCATGCACATTTAGTGTCTGCTTCCCACCCTGATTTCTAGCACCAACTTCTGTCCCACATTTGATGTGAAGTCAGCTGTCTAAGGGATTTTTTTCATGGGCGAGAGCATGTCACATCACCTTGGCTACAAGGCGAGCATCTCATGACCAATGAAATGATGGGACAGTTCTCTCATTAATCTAAATTCTGACTCTTTCTGTCAATGTCTATGGTTAATTCCTTCATCAATATTTACTAAAGCATTGAGATTACCTTTGCACAGGCTTCTTCCATGTAATGGCCCCTGCACTGTGCCTCAGCTCCTGTCTCATATCTCACAGATTCCTTCTAGATTGTGGTGAGAGGACAAGGGGTAATGGGTTTAAACTTAAACAGGGGAAGTTTAGATTGGATATGAGGAAGAAATTCTTTACTGTGAGGGTGGTGGGGCCCTGGAATGGGTTGCCCAGGGAAGTTGTGAATGCTTCATCCCTGGTGGCGTTCAAGGTGGGGTTGGACATAGCCTTGGATGGCATGGTTTAGTGGGAGGTGTCCCTGCCCATGGCGGGGGGGGTTGGAACTCGATGATCTTGAGGTCCTTTCCAACCCTAACTATTCTATGATTCTATGATTCTAGACCAGCCCACCAAAGTGCCCTACTTCCCTGGGGCTGACACTTCTGATACAGGCCCACTCTCCCAGCCCCAGGAAGAAGCCAAACAAGTGATTTTCCTTACTGAACTTTTTGACAACAGGGTCAATTAACTTTCTTCCTCATGGATCTTCTCCAGTTCCTCCACACGTGTTCCTCCACTATGCTGCCAGAGGACACACTCCTCCCTATACATTTGCTGGAAAGGCTTGTGTCTTCTTCCTCCTTCAGTATAAGCTGTGTGGGGCAGAAGTGAGCTCAGAAAGATGCAGCAGTTCTTGGCTCTGGAGAGCTCTTTGGAGATCGCTTCATCCCTGGACTGAGCTGTGCCCACCTACTTCCAAGCAACAAATGTGGGGATTTTTTGTCTGCTATCTCCTGCCAGAAAGCTGCATGCATGTACCACTGTTACTTCTCAGATGTGTAGAAGCCACCAGCCTGGCTTCCTTCTCTAGAAACATGTTTTTCTAGTTGCTGAAAACAGTCATTTCATTCAAGAAAACTGTTTTAATTTATTTGTTGATTTCCTGGGAAGTTAAATATTAAATATGGAGCCTTTCATCTCTGGCTGCTGAGATGGGCCCTTGAACACAGGGAGGACAAAGGATAGTTCAAAGGTGGGATCATTTCTTGCGTCACAGCCCTGCCTGACTATAATCCTTACTCCAGTTCTTAGACATAGTTATGGAAGCAGACAAAACTAGAGATCCTGTCAGTGGGAATGGAGGCTGGAGGTACAGAAAGGACATTGGATGGGGCCTCTTTGTTGTCTTAACACTGTTTGGGCCCAGAGAGAGGCTCTCATAGCTGCTGCCCCTCCAAAGGGCATACTGAAGCTGAGGTCACACCAATGTTAGTTGGGCCTGCCTGCTGCTTGTCCTGCTAACTTCACTTTGTTGGAGGGCTCTGTGGGGATGGGGCGTGCAGGCCCTGGGAAAGCAAGTTGCCCACTTTGCAAACTCCTATTTTAGCATGCTGCAGTGATTTTTCTCCCATCAAAGTTTGCTTTCTTTACAGATTTTGATAGCTAGGAGTTTGTCTTCATCCCTACTGGGTGTGACAAGGTTCTAAAAGCCACCTTACTGCCTGCTTTGTGCTATGTGAAGCCTCTTCTTTTTTTTTTTTTTCTGGTGAGGTGCCAACCTGTGTTTGAAAACCTCCCTGGTATTTAATTTTGGCTTAAAGCAGTAGGACATGTCTTCATTCTCACGCACTTCTGTGTGCTCGTACAAGCCAGCTCATCTCACCATCCAAACTGGAGAGTTATCCCTTGCACAGCCAGATGAGTTGACTGGTACACAGAAAGTAACGTGAATGGTGTGTTCACCTACCACCTCTGCATCACTGACACAGCTCCTGTTTGTTGTTATTGCTGAGATGTTATGAATGAGCTTTAGCAGCTTTGGGCTCAGCTGAGTGGACCAGGTTCACAATTGTCTTTGAGCAGAACTCAAGAATAAGGCTCATCTGCATGTGTTTTTTTTGAAGCTGTAGTTGCAGACAGCAGCCACATTTCCACTATAGAAGGCAGCCGTTCATGACTGCATATACTCATGTACCAGGTGAACTGTTCCTGTTAAATGGTCTGATCTTCAGTATGTTCTTAGCATGCTTCTCAACATCATCCAAATATACAGTTACATTTGAGAGTCAAGAATTATTACCAGGCAAGCTACTGCTTGATACATCAGGGGGGCTGATAGATCAGTGGGGGGGCTTCCCTCCATCTAACCTACTTTTGCAATTTTATCTGTACTGCTTATTCAGCTCCTAGCTTACAATTCTGTGCTCCTTCCCAGCTGCTGGTTCTAGGAGTTTAAAGCAGTCTTGATAATTGACAGCCTAAATTTTACTGCTCATAAAATCCCAGAGAGCATTAATTATGACTTGAGTTAAGCAAGTGGCATATAAAACCTTACAGCCTTGCAGACGTAAGGGAATGTTATGATGAATGTGTTTCTCAGGAGCAGCAAAAGGTTTGGAGTATTCTCCCAGCCAGTTCTGAGCACTGAATGTTACTAGTGACTTGCAGCCACTAATAGCATTTCATTTGGGACATTTGCCCAAAAGTTTGAAAGCTGATTATTCATTCGGTGAAGTGGGTGTGAGGTGTTCTGGGAGGCATTTCTCCTCATTAATTGCTTTTCTACTTCAGTCAGAATGAAGAAGTGCAAAGGCATCTGCAGAGCTGAAAAACATACTTTTTAGAAACTAAATGACACTGTGGATAAAATGCACATAGATTTTTTATAAAATCTTTCATTGATCGTATTCCAAAGCCACTGTTACCTTTTCCCTTTCCTTTTTCCTTTTATCTAACCTTTTAATCTTTGATTACTGGCTATTTTATGCACTCAATCCAGAGTGGACAAAGAGACCAGGTTGCTCAGATTTGCTTCTTGTTTCTTAGGCACTAACAGGAGATGTCTGTGATTGAAAACAGTAAAATATAGAGCAGAGTGTGTTCTCCCATTCAGATGACTGCTTGCTGCTGAAAGATTGTGAGAAATGTTCTTTTTCTGTCTCTCCAGTTCCAGAAACCCAATGACTTCTCACCCCCTTTCCGCTTCGGGACAGTTCCCAATGGCAGCACAGAAAGAAACATTCGCAACAATTACCCTGAAATGCACAGCTACATGGTGAAGTTCAATCAGAGGGGAGTGGATGATGCACTGTTCTCGCTGAAGACTGGGTGAGGCTTCCTTCTTCCATGCTTGCACACCAAAGAAACTGGAGTTCTTTGCATGCTTGTCTGGAATTATTTTTTTGTGGGATTTGGAAAATGAACATCCATTATCATTCCATTGCAATATTCAAGGCCAGGTTGGACAGAGTCTTGGGCGACACGATGTAGTGTGAGGCATCCATGTCCATGGCAGGGGGGTTGGAACTAGATGATGTTAAGGTCCTTTCCAACCCTAACTATTCTATGATTCTATGGTTAAAAGTATAGCAAGGCCAAATACAGCACAGGGGAATAATTCTGTGGTTCTCTTAGCCAGGTTTTTCTACTGAGATCTGTACAAGAGTTTCTGGCTCTAATGTGTTTATAATACTGTTAAAAAAAAGAAAAAAAAGAAAACAACACCAACCCCCCCCCCAAAAGTCTTCTGCATCTTTGTGCATTTTAGTCTTGTGTGTATTAGTCCCAAAGACTTTGCTTCATCAAGATGTTTCACGTTGATGTGTCCTCCTGCGTACACAGGAAAAGCTCACAGACCTCTGTGGACAACGTTTTTTTCAGTGCATTTATACTGTCATTTGGAAATTCTTTTGTTTTCCCTCCTTCTGTGTATAAAAGATTATGTTAATCAGGAAGTTGAAACAATCCTTGTCAGACTAATCCCACCCCAGCGTATCACTAGCTAATATAGTAAAATAGAAGGTGTACTTGAAGCAAATAGTTTGGAAGTAGCCCTTTTCTGTGGAATATTTTAGCATCAAGGTCTGAACAAAGTGTTGTTTGAATAACAAGGAAGTATATAAAATGAGAGCATTTCCTTGGGTAATTTGGGAAACGTGGGAAAAATAATTTGCAAAGAGTACGTTTGAACATCTCAGCCTACTTTAATAACAGTGAATCTGTGAGGGAGCTAGCTTAGATGACATTTTGCAAGCCTTTGTCCTTTATAATCAAAGACCTCCTCCCCAAGCTGACAGTTTTGGTTGTCAGAACCTAGCCTCAGTGAAAACAAAGAACCCCAATGTTTATGCTTACACTTGTGTTACACTCTTATGAGAAAGTTCATTCCAAAGCACAAATGAAGATGTTCAGCCAATTTAATTACTAGATTGAATGACTACTCCTAAACCTGTTTGCCAGGGTCAGAGGCTCAAAGCCTATTATAAATGATTGTACCATTGTTGGATGTTATCCTGGGAAGGTATATTTGCCAGGAGAGTGATCATCCAGGAAATAAATATGCTCTGTCCTGCAAATATATATGGATGAAATAGAGCTTATCACTTGCAGTAGATCTCATCCTGGCTTCATATCCACACTTGGACAGACTTCCCCACAGATATGCGCAGAGATAATCACCATACTGGAAATATATGTGCAGGAGGTGGATTGGAAAGAGAGCACGGGTGTGAGAATGTGCAAGGTGGAAGGTCTTTGGTCTTTTATCGAAAAGTGCTTCATTTCAGATCTAGTGGGAGGATTTACTCATTGCCTGTCTTCATTTATGTGGAAGACGCAGCCCCCCGGAGACAACTCCCCACACCCTAATCAATTTATTGCAATGAGAGGAAGGCTCTTATCAGTCTGTTGCACTCTCTGCCCAGCCCAGCCCATAATAGGGATTTCTCTGTCTTGAAACTGAACTTTTCTTTAAGTTTTCAGCTAAGCACTCTTTGCCAAAAAGTTAGTTAGCCTGGTAAAACATAAAGCTGCTATGGTGGCCACTTGACATAGGTAAAGATCCATTAGTGCTTTTGACAGTAACCGAGGAGTGACGTCATGACTGTATTTGATTTGAAAAAATTACGTTTTGCTCAGCTAAGTTATGCCATCAGTCTGAATCTGAGATAACCTTTTCCTTACTCCACCCCCTACTTCGCTGTTATTGACACAATTTCTAAAACATTTTATGTTCCTTTAAGATGAAAGACAGCACAGAAATAAAAGCTATTCTTAGGACTATAGATGTCCTTGGTTTTCTCTTCATTCATCTTCATCATGCAGTATGTTTGTATTCCACATTTTCTTTCCAATCAAAAATGGTGATTATCAATGAGTCAGAAAGAAATAGACAGGCCTCATTTATAATCTAGCTTCCTCTGTAAACAGGTTCTAGGCTCAGATTTTACTTACCTCTGATGAAGGTAAAGATGCAAGTTATTGTAGTCTATCTGAAAGATGTTAATTTCTGCCTTAGTTACCAGAGAACACCTTTGAACTCACACAGATTCTATCATTTGTGTGCCACACCTCTCTTGTTTCTTACACATGTGCAGGAAGTTGGATGCTTTCATTTATGATGCAGCAGTGCTAAACTACATGGCTGGCAGAGATGAAGGCTGCAAGCTGGTGACGATTGGGAGTGGGAAAGTGTTTGCCTCCACTGGCTATGGTATTGCCATCCAAAAGGACTCAGGCTGGAAGCGCCAGGTTGATCTTGCCATTTTACAGCTTTTTGGAGATGGTAAGTGACAAGAAAAACAGAAGTTTGACTTTTCCTAAGAAATACCAAGTTTTGCATGTAAGAAATAGATGTTCCTAGCTCTGTTGCTTCAGATCTGAATTGAGAACAGGAAATTACTAACAAGGGTTTGTTAAGAGGCATTGCACCAGAATGTGAGATGTCGCTTCTTTTATGTTGTTGATGCAGGATGACAGTATCATCAAAAGCAATGTCAAAAGCACTAAAGGTTTCATAGAACCAGCTCAAATGTGTGTTTGAAAAATATCTTGTGTGAAGAATATCTTGTAAAAACAAGATTCCTCTTGTGAACTTTTCACTAGCTGTGAGGTTTTGCCATGACTAAACCCACTAATTATACTGGGTTTTCTGTGGTTATCCCATGCTTTATAGTTCTAGACAAGATCAAGGCATACATTTACAAAATTTTAAAAAATATTTCTGGATGAAGGAGTTAACTCAGATTTTCTCTGGCATCGTCTGTGCCTGGCAAAATCTTGGAGCAGATTCTCCTGGAAGGCATGCTAAGGCACATGAAAAACAACAAGGTGGTTGGTGACAGCCAGCATGGCTTCATTAAGGGGAAATCCTGCCTGACCAATTTGGTGGCCTTCTGTGATGGGGCTAAGGAACCGATGGACAGGGGCAGAGCAATTGATGTCATCTACCTGGACTTGTGCAAAGAGTTCGACACTGTCCCACATGACACCCTTGATAGGTGGACCACTTGGTGGATAAAGAGCTTGCTGGATGGCTGTATGCAAAGAGTTGTGCTCAATGACTCAATGTCCAGCTGGAGACCAGTAACGAGTGGTGTCCTTCAAGGATCGGTGTTGGGACTGGTCTTGTTCAACATCTTTGTCAGTGACATGGACAGTGGGAGTGAATGCGCCCTCAGCAAGTTTGCCGATGACACCAAGCTGTGTGGTTCGGTTGATACATTGGAGGGAAGGAATGCCATCCAGAGGGACCTTGACATGCTTGTGAGGTGGGCTGATGCCAACCTGATGAAGTTTAACCATGCAAAGTGCAAGGTCCTGAACCTGGGTTGGAGCAATCCCAGGCACAGCTACAGGTTGCGCAGAGAAGAGATTCAGAACACCCCTGCGGAGAAAGACTTGGGGGTGTAGGTTTATTAGGGACTGTAGTGATAGAACAAGGGGTAAGGAGTTCAAACTTAAACAGGGAAAGTTTGGATATGAGGAAGAAATTCTTTACTGTAGGGGTAGTGAGGCACTGGGGTGGCTTGCTCAGGGAAGTTGTGAATGCTCCATCCCTGGCAGTGTTCAAGGCCAGGTTGGATAGAGCCTTGGGTGACATGGTTTAGTGTGAGGTGTCCCTGCCCATGGCAGGGGAGTTGGAACTAGATGATCTTAAGGTCCTTTCCAACCCTAAATATTCTGATTCTGTGAGAAACTTAACATGAGCTGGCAGTGTGTGCTTGCAGCCCAGAAAGCCAACCGTATCCTGGGCTGCATCAAAAGGAGCGTGACCAGCAGGTCAAAGGATGTGATCCTGCCCCTCTACTCTGCTCTTGTGAGACCTCACTTGGAGTATTGTGTACAGTTCTGGTGTCCTCAACATAAAAAGGACAAGGAATCATAGAATCATAGAATCATAGAATAGTTAGGGTTGGAAAGGACCTTAAGATCATCTAGTTCCAAGTCCAGAGGAGGTCCACGAGGATGATCAGGGGACTGGAGCACCTCCAGTGTGAAGACAAGCTGAGAAAGTTGGGGCTGTTCAGCCTGGAGAAGAGAAGGCTGCGTGGAGACCTCATAGCAGCCTTCCAATATCTGCAGGGGGCCTATAGGGATGCTGGGGAGGGACTCTTCATTAGGGACTGTAGTGAGAGGACAAGGGGTAATGGGTTCAAACTTAAACAGGAGAAGTTTAGATTGGATATGAGGAAGAAATTCTTTACTGTAAGGGTGGTGGGGCCCTGGAATGGGTTGCCCGGGGAAGTTGTGAATGCTCCATCGCTGGCGGTGTTCAAGGCTGGGTTGGACATAGCCTTGGATGGCATGGTTTAGTGGGAGGTGTCCCTTCCCATGGCAGGGGTGTTGGAACTCGATGATCTTAAGGTCCTTTCCAACTCTAACTGTTTTACAATTCTATGATTCTATGATTTTCCAAACCCTAAAAAAACAAGGGAGGACTAGAGGCTCAAAAGCATATTTTGGAGTGAATTTTTTCTCAGAGCATTATAGTTTTGTGGGATAAGGAATTGCTTCTTAGAAAATATTTTCCTGGCTTTCTCTTTCCATTCCATATTAAGTCTTGTTGTGTCCCTTTTTTAATAAATAAATTTCACAGGTTATTTTATTTATAAGTTGGCTTTTTGGTCTTTGTTTTTTCTTCTGAAATCTCAAAATAACATATGGTATAATAAATATGGGAAGAACATAGCTCTGAAAATTGGCCACCTGACAGATAGGGCGTTCTGTCTCTTAAACAGCCTAATATGTATTATTTCAGAAAAATACCTAAGTTCTCCTTAAAGCTTTAAAGCCTGTGCTACGGCAGCACATAAATATGCATATTTTTTCCCTCTGTCACTGGACTAGAGGTTGAAAATGTGAAAAACTAACTTTCCTAACAGCATGAAAGGAATTGCCAACCTGCAAAATTAGTTTGTTTCTAAATGTCTCAATATGTGTGTATGTGAGAGTTTATCTCTCTTTCTCTCCACTCATGAAAATACCATAATGGGAGTAAGTGGGGTATGAAATTAGACTACAGAACATTTCTTCCTAGCTGATACAAATTGGTAATATTTTTGATCGGTCAAAGCGTTTGAAATTGTTGGATTGCAACAAAATTGAAGGGAAAAAATAAAACTGGTAAAAATGCACAAATATTTTGGGAACATTGCACCTAGTTTGAATGAGCTACAGATAGATGGAAACACATTCAAAATCAGACATTCCGATTTAAAAAAAAAAAAACAAAAAAAAAAAACTTTTTTAATTTTGAGCTGAAAACATGCATTTTTTCCTGTAGAAGTAACTCGTTTTTGTCTACCTGTGTCAGTCACTGATTTTTTTCTCTCATTGACCTAACATGAAAGTGGAAGTTTGTGAGACCATGTCTTCAGTCATTTAGTGGACAACTTTTTCAGGATCTTACTGTAGACATTTGACAAGTGTGATAGTTGTGCCCTGTGGTACAGCTTTTTGTGGTTAATATTTGGCTGTGGAAAAATGCTGTTTCCCTCACTGTGTCAAATTGCACCTGCCTGTAACAAAAGGGCAGTCAGGATATTTTATGGACGTAATATGTGTGGCAAAAGAACATGACCACTGGAAATGACCTTATTATCAGCTTTTTGCTTTCAGTCTTCTCCAGCTTGATGTCTTTAACCATTACAGGGCTATCTAACCTGTTTCTTTCCTTCTCTTTGTCTTTCTAGGGGAGATGGAGGAGCTGGAAGCACTGTGGCTCACTGGCATTTGTCACAATGAGAAGAACGAGGTTATGAGCAGTCAGCTGGATATAGATAACATGGCAGGTGTCTTCTACATGCTGGGAGCAGCCATGGCCCTCAGTCTCATCACCTTCATCTGTGAACATCTATTCTACTGGCAATTCCGCCACTGCTTCATGGGTGTCTGCTCTGGCAAGCCCGGTGTGGTCTTCTCCATCAGTAGGGTGAGTGTCATTAGCTAGTGGGGAGGAACAGAGGCTTTATTCAGACAGTCCTAGGTACTGAGAATGAGGAAATCCACTATGACTGTTTAACACACAGGTGGCATGGAGTGGTGGTCTGCAGGATAAAGGCCATCCTTAGCTAAAGTTAAGGTATTTTTTCACCCTTAATGTTGCAAAAGCATCTAAGATTTTTCTGTGGCAACTCTGGTCTCTGATGGACTATAGTCATGGAAATGGGAATTTCACATGGAAATGAAAATGCAGTATAAGGAGAAGTTAACTGTAACTGTCTGATCCTCCAATGTGAGTTTTGAGAGGATGAATTTGGTCAGTAAGTAAGTAAGCAATGGTGGATAATATGATCAGAAATTCAGGAGTTTTAAATAGTCCTCTATATTACAGCTTTTCAGCTGACCTTATGTTAACTAGAAGTGCACTGCCTTCGACAGTTAGAAGTCCCTAAGCAAATGCCATGCCCTAAACCATGTGGAGAGGATGACCACAGAAACTTAGCAATCTCTTTATGCAAATCAGCCTTAGGGTGTAATATTTGCATTTAAAGCAGATTCTAGTGATTTCTGAGTCATCTTTCTGCTATCAGGGTAGCTAGAAGTATATAATTTGGAGGTTTTGGGTTTTTTCTTCTTTCAAGCCACTGGCCCCTTCTCCTGATCCATTCTGAAGTGAGGCCCAATCTCAGTATTTTTGACCTCAGTGACCAGTGTAACAGAATTAACTTTGATTGTGCGAGGAGTATGTAATTGCTACATAACATATTGTTGAGGAGAAATGGCAAAGCTTTTGAAGGCAGGGAGCACAGCATCTTTCCTGTAGTATTAGTTTCTAGCCTGGTTTAGTCTGGAGATAAGATGGGGATTGTGTTTGGTGAACCTTAGCCAGCTACAGATTCTTTCATTCTGGGGTTATCAGTTAGACCCGGACCAGGCTGGTGAAAAGTCTTGAAAAGTGTTAATCATCTGCTAGCTGCTCAGAAACCATGGTAACATGATGTGATGGTGTCCATTTCACAACTGACTTTAATCAGAAGCCACTATTTGGCAGACCAGGGAATAAATGAGCCCCTTTCCTTATGTTCCTAGGGATAGCCCTTTTAAACCATCTGTGTCATGGATGAAATGAGGTAGTGGTGAATGCGGAGGAATCAGGCACTTCTGCTGACTGATTTGAAGTTGAATAGAGTACTTTTGCTTTCAGCAATGTCAATTTGGAGCCTGTTATCGGTGTTAAATTTAACAGAATGCAATTAAAAATTCCATTGTACCTCACTCATCCAGATGCAAAAGACCTAAATACCTATTTGACAGAACTGCTCTTCCTCTGTTTCCTTTGCTAATCTGTACTGGTGATTAATGTAGCTAAGTTTATGACAAATGAAGTGGCTCTGTTTTAAAGATAGCTTCTGTCTCATTGATTCACTGATGTCCAGATGAATTTCAAGGGCCAAACTAGACTCTTTCTTTCATCCACACAGAATAATTTGCCTCGATGTCTGTGTTCTCAAGATATTATTGATCCCATTTGCAATTCCATGTTACACCTCCTGGATTTGAGTAACTCTTACAGATGCAAGCAGGTATTCCTGCATCCTACAGATGTGACATGAAGCAAAGCAGAGAAAGAGGAATGGAGGGGCAGGAAAAATGTGAGGGGCAAGAAAGAGGGGCAGAACAGCAAAAGTTGCTAGAGTAGGTCTAATTTAATTTGCTTGGATTGTGCTTCAAGATGTAAGACTGACAGGCCTTGCTGTCTTACAGGAGTATGCTGTTGCTGCACAGGATGCTTCCCAGTCTAAGTTCCCTTTTGTATAGTCTTTGCAGGACCACTCATCTTTCTGCTTTCTCACATTTCAGGGTATTTACAGCTGCATCCATGGCGTAGCCATTGAGGAGCGCCAGTCAGCAATGAACTCCCCCACAGCGACTATGAACAACACCCATTCCAACATCCTCCGCCTGCTTCGGACAGCCAAGAACATGGCCAACCTGTCAGGGGTCAATGGCTCACCGCAGAGTGCCCTGGACTTTATCCGCCGTGAGTCGTCGGTCTATGATATCTCTGAGCACCGCCGCAGCTTCACCCATTCGGACTGCAAGTCCTACAACAACCCCCCCTGTGAGGAGAACCTCTTTAGTGACTATATTAGTGAGGTGGAAAGGACCTTTGGGAACCTCCAGCTGAAGGACAGCAATGTGTATCAGGACCACTACCACCACCACCACCGCCCCCACAGCATTGGCAGCACCAGCTCCATCGACGGGCTCTATGACTGTGACAACCCACCTTTCAACGCCCAGTCACGGTCCATTGGGAAGAAGCCCTTGGACCTGGGGTTACCCCCTGCCAAGCACAGCCAGCTGGGCGACCTTTACGGCAAGTTCTCCTTCAAGAGTGACCGCTATGGGGGCAGCGGGACCCATGATGACTTGATCCGCTCTGATGTCTCTGACATTTCCACTCACACGGTCACCTATGGCAACATCGAGGGCAACGCAGCCAAGCGGCGGAAGCAGCAGTACAAGGACAGCCTGAAGAAGCGCCCAGCCTCTGCCAAGTCCCGCCGGGAGTTTGATGAGATAGAGCTGGCCTACAGGCGGCGCCCACCCCGCTCTCCCGACCACAAGCGCTACTTCAGGGACAAGGAAGGGCTACGAGACTTCTACCTGGACCAGTTTCGAGCCAAAGAGAACTCGCCACACTGGGAGCACGTGGACCTAACGGATATCTACAAAGAGCGGGGAGATGAGTTTAAGCGTGACACAGGAGGAGGAGGGGGTGGGTCCTGCACCAACAGGGCCCACCACAAGCATGGCTCAGGCGAGTTTGGAGGAAGCAACGAGCACAAACATGGAGGAGTTGTGAGTGGGGTCCCCGCGCCATGGGAGAAGAATCTGACCAACCTAGAGTGGGAGGATCGGTCTGGGTCTAATTTCTGCCGCAGTTGCCCTTCTAAGGTGCACAACTACACACCATCGGTGGTGGGGCAGAACTCCACCCGCCAGGCTTGCATCCGCTGCGAGGCCTGCAAGAAAGCAGGTAACCTGTATGACATCAGTGAGGACAACTCGCTCCAAGAGCTGGACCAGCCACCTGCCCCTGTGCCCGTGGCCACCAGTGCCACCTCCTCCTCCAAATATCCTCAGAGCCCCTCCAATTCTGCCTCCAAGGTGCAGAAGAAGAACCGCAACAAGCTCCGTCGGCAGCACTCCTATGACACCTTTGTGGACCTGCAGAAAGATGACTCAGCCCTGGCCCCCCGCAGCGTCAGCCTCAAGGACAAGGGCCGCTTTTTGGAGGGAAGCCCCTACGCCCACATGTTTGAGATGCCAGCCAGTGAGACCACCTTTGCCAACAACAAGTCCTCAGTGCCCGCTACCAGCTACCACCACCATAACAACCCTGGCAGCAGCGGGGGCTACATGCTCAGCAAGTCGCTCTACCCCGACCGAGTCACCCAAAACCCTTTCATCCCCACTTTTGGGGATGACCAATGCTTGCTCCACGGCAGCAAATCTTATTTCTTCAGGCAGCCTGTGGTGGCAGGAGGGCCCAAAGCCAGGCCAGACTTCCGAGCCATTGTCACCACCAACAAGCCGGTGGTCTCAGCCCTTCATGGGGCTGTGCCAGCCCGTTTCCAGAAGGACATCTGTATAGGGAACCAGTCCAACCCCTGTGTGCCTAACAACAAAAACCCCAGGGCTTTCAATGGCTCCAGCAACGGGCATGTTTATGAGAAACTCTCTAGTATTGAGTCTGATGTTTGAGTGAGGGGAAGAGCACGGGGAGGGACTGGGGGTGTATGTGGAGCATGGGAGGGCGGGGTGGGATCAATCCCATCAGCTACTCTTCTAGGTCATTCTTAGTTTGTGGGATACTGGAGTTCTGAGTAGTGCAGCACTGGTGACAAGTGCCACCTCTTTGGTTTCCCCACTTCCTCCTCCTCTTTCCCACCCCTTCCCTTTTATCTCTTTTTCCATGTTCTCGCTCCTTCCATTCTCCTCCATTCCTGGCCATTGCACTTTACAGTGACGTTGGAGTTGGATATCTTTGCTCGTGATTTCAGGAAGTGGAGAAAAAGGCAGGGAAGGGGTGGGCTGAGAGGGAGCAGCAGTGACTCGAGCGTGTCGGTTTTGCTGGCTCCCAGCAGAGAAAGGCACGTACATACACGCGTGTGTGTGTGGCAGGAGGAGACAGCAGAAGCAGTGTAATGGATATGTAGGAAAATACGCTTGCTCAGGCAACTCTTCCTTAAACTGCCTGGAAGAGAGTAGTGTTTGAAGACATGAAGAAAGTGAAGGGGGAATAACATGACTAACTTGATGATGCACTTATATGTTAGCTATACTGAGGTTTTCATTACATTATTTTGTGAAGACTATGGGGGTTTAGGGCTGAAATATATATATATATTTGCGTATATGCTGAGAAATTTTATGCTAAAAATTTGAATTGTCTGCTGGGAGGTGTGTGAGGGGGGAGAGAGGCCTTGTCTGCAGGTCTGGCTAGTGGTTTCACTATGGCAATTAGAGCCATTGAATCTCTGGCAGATCAGTGGGAGAGATGGAAAGGAAGTGGGATCTGAGTTTGGGAAAGTAACCCTGGAGTCAGGCAGGCTGCTGGGATCTCTGACAGAGGATGATGGTTTGCACTGAAATGAGAGGAGTTTGGGGAAAGGGGCACAGGATTGGTTCATTAGCTGTGAGTTGCTCACTAGTTGTGACGTACTTCAAGGGTGGGTGTAGTGTATAGTGTGGGTTAGCCTATACGCGAGTATATACGATAACTTTATACTTGAAATGTCTGTGGAGAAAGCAAAATAAATTCATGATCCTATAAGGTGTCTGGATAACAAACACAGTGGAATAGAGCTGAAGAGTAGGGAAAGGTGGTGAGTTTTGTCACTGTCACTTAAGGGGACACCAAACTTGTTTTGGCATGTCCTTTTAGCAAGGAGGGCAGGGAAAAAGCGTTTTCATTCTTCTGCCCTCCCTACCCTTGGCCAGCAGGTCTGAACAAAAAGACTAGGGTGACCTCTGCCAACGCTGGCATGGTACTGGAGAGGAGGAAAAATGCCATGAAACAGCGTGTGTGATGGTGGTGGTGCTGGTGGACTGTTTCAATGCCTCCTTGCACATGTGGAAATGGGAGGAGGGTGTGTGCACCCGTGGGAAATACATATGTATATTTACTACTGAATGTACAGGGGAAGTACATGGCTTGTCTTCCTATGAAGGGGTGTGCTTGAATAAATGCCAGAGAGCACAGAAACTTGTGCTGAGGGATGAAGACAAGATGTGCAAGTCTGAGATGCGTGTGTACGTACATGTGCGTGTGCCTCTGTGTGTGTGAGAGAGATACTAGCACAGGTGCAAAGCTGGAATAGCCTAGGGTTTCCCGTCCTTGCAGTTGTAGTGACAGCTTTCCTGGTGCACCTAGTATCAGTAAGAGAGTTTTTTTCTTTCCATTGTATCATTTTAGATGCAAGTTAAACTAAAGGAAAGGGAGCAATGGTAGGAGTGAGAAGGTGAACCATATGTCTTCTTTCTCCTGAGGTGGGGGTATGGACCGACCTCTCCTGTCCTGAGAGATATTAGGTGAATCTCTTCTGTTTATCCTGGATCTGTCCCAGTGTTTTGATGACCGTGGCTTGCCAGGTGAAGGGTTGAGAGAGCCCTGTGCTGAGGGCATGGGGACACTGCTGTGACTGACTCTGAAAGGAGATGGTAGCCCTGTCTTTATGAGCCACATTTCTTGGAGCTGAAAGCCACCTCTCTCACTTTCCTCACCGCACCCTTGTTGATTTTATCTTATCTTTCTCTTTTTAAGCCAACAAAAGGCCTTTTATTTCTTTAACTATTTATTTTACTTATTTTTTAGAGCTGGGGTTGCGGGAGGGAGGGACTTGCCTGTAAAGTCAAAGTGTGAGGAGAGGGTGGGCAGGGTTGGTGAGGGGAATATTTTCTTATATTTCACTGAGGAAATTAAGGAGGGAAGAGGGGGAGAGTCTTTGGTAATGCCACCCCTTAGTCTTCAAGGTAAGGGAACTTCTTACTCTTTCCCTCTTCTCTCATCACAAGGACAAAAAGGAAAAGAAAAATGAAAAAAAAAAAAAAGAAACAAGGAGAAAAAAAAGAAACCAAACAAATTAACAGAGCGATCTGCAATCCAGAACACACGGCAGCTTGTCAGAGCCCTCTGACAGCGGCCACCAAGAAGGCGTTCCTTTCATTTGTAAATATTTCTTTTTTATTGCGTTTTTGTATAAATTGGTGTTTCTCTTCTCGTGAATATTCAGGTCGTGGGGTGGGAGGGAGGGGAAGTTTGTTTCCGTTCTGTTTGTTTTCTACGACTTTTCAGGCTGCGTTTTTGGAAGCGGTTTACGCGGGTCGAGGCCGTATGAATGAGGAAAAAGAGAGAGAGAGAGAAACCCATGTGTGTTGTGTTCCCCTGAGGCCCCCTGTATTGCTCTGTCACCTTTATCTTCATGAATGGAAGACGCCGGAACGTCACTTCAAGCCTTGCCAGCAGGGTTTCATGTTTTGATGGGAACACCCCCAATTCCTTTTTGCATATAAACTCTCTGTACCAGCATCTCTCTGTGGAGTTCGGGCCTCAAGACACTATGCTGTCTTGATAGTGGTGGGGTGAACCATCAAGCTGGCCGCTCAGGTTGGACCATCACTTTGACATTAAGAGACTTCTCCGATGCTACTTTGGTTTAGAAATCTTGGACCTGGGAAAGCTTGTGATAATTTCTGGTATTTCCTAAGGGCTTGGGGGGGAGCTTGACAGCTGGCAAGGGCAGCTAATCTCTTTGGCGGTTATCTCGGTACATTTCCGTCCCTCCCCACCTGGAACGAGGAAACCTGGAGGGTGGCTCTGCAGGGAAATTAAGCCGAAAACAAACCAAAAAGAAGTTAATGGAACTTTTTTCAAATCTCTTCTTAAAGGTTCTGATTTTTGTGTTCCGGGGTGAAAGTTGGTTCGTATTTTCTCCGAACTGGTCTGTCCCTTGTTCCACTCATTGGCAAATGATAGTTTGCCAAAATCATTATTTAGTGTTGATACTGTTGTAGCACTGTTAACACTCCGAGTGCTCTGCAAATATTAACTGTGCCACAAACCACTCGAATGCTCTAGGGCAACCAGAAAAGAAGAACTGGAAATTCTGGACTGAACCACTGGTCTAACAACAGGAGCCTGGTATTTTGCCTTCTCCCATAATAGATTAGGCCACGTGTCCATCAGGTTAATTCTTTCTCCTATAAGCGATCTTTTCTGGTTGCTTTGTTTATTTTAGTTCTGACAGGTCAACAAGTTTTGGGGCAGAGATGAAGGGAAAGGGGTGGGAGGGGGGAGGGTGTAATTCATAATCCAAAAAATAAATGGATGATGTTATTAAACTCTGATTATATATTTAGAATTTTAGATTTGGTGTATTTTCATTCTAAATATTCAAGTGACTCAATCAGGTAATATTAGCAGCAGGTGTTGTCCGTACCAGAAAACCACCCATGTGCTGTTTACTACCTGTCCAGATTTACCTGGGATTTCATACCAGAGCCTGACAAAACTCCACATCCCCTCCCTTGCCATCTCTCTCTCTCTTCAGTAGAAACGTCAGTATTTTCTGGGGCAGTGGCTAGGATCAATTCCCCTCTCTGAAAGTTTCTGCATACAAGAATACTGAAAAAAAACTATTGTGTCCTCTACAGTTTGGTGACCTCTGCCATATATTTGCAGCCAGCCTCCTGGGAAAGATTAGGCAACTCTGGCAATGTTTCTGACATTTACCTCCTCATTCTAGTCCCAGGCATGGCTCTCTGAGAGGTATTTTCATGAGACATGTTCTTCTGAAGTGGTGCTGTAGTGTTCGTACTCACCTGAAGGAGGATGTGTATGAAGGAGACGGAGAAAATATTCAAGAAATACCAGAAATGTGCCATGCACAGTGAAAAGCAGCTGGCAGGTAGAACTTGCAGTCATGGATCTCCACATCATAAACTGTCTTGGAGTAGTCACACCAGCTTTTTACAGTAGAGCAACACAACACAGGCTGGTGTAGTAGTTCTCTGTCTCCCATCACACCTCCCAGTGAGAACAATTTCAGAACTTGCCGTGTCATATCATAAGTAGGAACAAAAAGCTGCAGTCAGGACTTGTTGTCAATTGAGACAATGAAGCACATCGGCCCCAAATTCCTCAGCAAAACCCTGTTCTGTTCTCTCTGAAATCCAGCATACGTTGTGAGAAATCTCCAGGCAGGAACCCCAGTTGGTTCAAAATGCTCAGCAATATGCAAGTTTGAACTTCTCCCATACTGATATTTCGATTTCCAGTGCATGGGTGGGGGAGGAAGCTTCGTTTGTAAAGTCCTAAAGGATCTGGTGAAGGAGTTAAGAGTTGTCAGGATGGGCCTCTTTGCTTCTGGCTTCTTTAGCAATGCATGATGACATTGAGCTCCTCACTCCAAGAAGACACTAGCATCCACCCTGAATAAAGCCCTTTTGTACTTTCAAATCAGGGTTGTTTCTCACAGCAACATTTCCAGCAAAAGAGAGAGGGGAAGACAGAGAATGAATGTGATGGTGGTGACAGGTTAGAATGATCAGAGATACCTCAGGGATCTTTATAGGCAAGCCCTTGCTTTAGAGCTTTCTATCAAATGTGGCATATCCTCCCACCTCCATTGCTTATCAACAGATGAAAGCAAGACTGGGAACACAGCCAATGATCAGACTTAGGCCTTTCGCATATCCTCCACTTCAGTCAAGCAACCTTTGATGAGCCCTTCCCATGGAGTAGGGTGGGAGGTTGCATTTCCCCACATGTTTATGGTTGCCAAAAAGAAAAGAAAAAGGAGAGGGGGTAAAAATGAGGTGTGTTGATAAAAGGACTTTGTGTTGACTCTCTGCACCATCGCTTTAAGGAATTGCACCTCACCCTTCTTGTTCAATCCATGCTGGCAAAGGGTAGGGTCCAGTTATGCTGCCTCTCCATGGCATAAGCCTGGCTCACCACAGGAGCCCCTGGGAGCCACATGCGACAAAAAAACTGGGTTGATGGCAACAAATGGGGGCAGACACCAAGCCACGATCTCCATCTGCACCCACTCTTCCCCATAAGTGCTTCCCTGCTGCTGAACACACCTGGCGTGTCCACCTGGAACACACCTACCATGCTGCTGGATGCTGCAGGGCACATTGAGATAGTAACTAGTGGGACCCAATTGTTGTCCCCACAAGGGCTTATTTTCAATTTGCAGCCAAATAGATTTCCAAGCCATAGACCCTTGCTGCATTCACCCACCTACACTTCCCTGTGGGTCCCTTCCTCTTTCCTCCCTCCAAGGCAAACTGGGGCACTGACTGTCTCATTGGCAATATGAGTAATATTGCTTCGTCTTCATAACAGGCTCTCTGGACCTCCCTGGGGCTGACTGCAGACAGACTTGTGTGTCTGCCGTTAGAACGGCAACAATGGCAACAACAAAAACCATTTTGCAATTGGCTTTGAGTTCTTTCTTCATCTCTTGAACATTCCCAAATTCCTCTCCTAGCCATGCCATTTGAGTGAATTCTGGCACCCTTCTGTCACTGCTGACAACAAAACTGACACAACATGAATCTGCTTGTGTATAGAAAAAGCTGGTGAAACCTCACTGTAGAGAACAGCACTCATGTCTGCCGATGCCAAGGGTACAGTTCCCTGGGTGCTGAAGTAAAGGAGGATCTCTGTGATGTATTAGTAGTTACAGATCTCTTAACTCGCTGGCCTCCTGCCACTAAAGGTTCGCAGCAAGCACCGGTGCACACTTCAACAGATCAGAAAAAAATTCCAGCTGTGGACAGGGGTTCCTCTGAGCATGCGCACACATACAGGACATACAGGGGAAGCCAAACATACATGAACAAACTTGGCACAGCAGAAAGCTGTGAGGCTTGTGCGCCTCTATGCACACACACACACACAGACACACATGGTACATTGCAGTACGTTTAATGACTCTGTCTCACAATGCATTTTTGCCAAGTAGGAATGACGTGACCTTTCCTAATGTTCTGCTGGTAGTTATTTAATTCATGTACTCACTTTGTGACTTTTACATCATCTGCTTTCTTGATTGCAGCATTACTGTGTAAATATGTGTGTATATATGTACAGAAACTAACTCAAGCAACTATATTCAGGTTGGGAAAAGGGTGGGTTTTATATCTGTACAGTATTTCCTTATTAAATAATGGCATGGGGGTGGGTTGGGAAAGTTAACTTCTAAATTGTGGTTTTATTGGTCTGTGGTGTTTGAAGTTGTTTCAGTGGTTGCTTTTGCTGGTTCGGAAAGTTTATCTGGATGTTATTTGTGTGTGCCAAGAAAAGGTCCCCAGACAGGGGAGGTTTGGGATTGGTGAGGGGTGGTGGGTAGCAGAGGGTGTTAATAATTTCCTGTAATAAAAGCCGTGTTGATTGCTAGGGACTGTTTGTGTGAGGCACAGGGCTGTTTCCTTCTCTGTGTGCTTTGCTCTTCGATTACTTTCTCTTTCCTGGTCTCCACTGTCTTATCCCTGGGACATCAGCAGAGTACATTTGTTCACTGTGGATTACAGGGATCTCTCTGTCGCCCTTCATCTTCTGACAAGCTCTTCCATCTCTCTCTTTTTGTGGCCTTCCCACTACCAGTGAGAGGGAAGCAGTGTGGTCTCAGACCCTCTGTGACATTCTTGCCCACTTTCCTTCCTCTCCTTTAGACCCTATATGTTCCTCTAAGTAGAATGTCATTTGCAGGTGTTTTGATCTCTCCATCAGTTTACTGCCTCATCTCCCTGGTCTCTTATCTGCTTACACTGATTCTTCAATTTCATTTCTATGCCTCTTCCCTCAAAACAACTTACGCTGGATGTTTGCTCACTCTGCTCCTCTTATTACTGTCTTGCTGCTCTGTTGTCTTCATTAGACTGTGCAATGGTGTGCAGAAGATGAGTGAAGGGCAGGCCTCTCCTTCTCTCCAGGCAAATTTTAACCCTCACCAGATGTTTTAGCGGATATTTGATAACTACTTTTGACTTCTCTGTTACCCTCACTGAGGTGGTATTCTGCTTGTGCCCACTCAAGAAATAAGAATTGATCAGTCTGGTGAATTAGCCAGTGCAAGGAAGCAGCAGAATTGCTTTTTTTCTAAGAAAGGCAAGACAAATGACATAATTTCCACCCTTGATGGCTGACTAGTGAATTTAGAGCAGGGACAGATACAGTTTTTTATCTGCTTCATGTTGACCCCTATCAGGGTCAGTGGAGTTTGTTTGCTTTTTGTCTATGTGGAAAAAGCAAGGCTGCTGGTGAGAAGTATGCTATCTTTTGGAAGCACAGGGCTACCTTCCTTTATTGCCTAGGGTCATTGGCATCTACAGGATGCTCTGTTGTTGCAAACCTGGGAGTGGATGTCTTGTAGTATTTGGTCCCTTTCTGTCTGACAAATCAGTATAAGCTGGTGCTTGGCACTAACTGCCTAGAGTTTGTGGTCTAGTGTCATGTCAGTAAGGAAGGAGAGTGACAGGGTGTGACATGGTGAATAAGCAGTCAGAGCCACTGTAAAACTGGTAGAGTCTCTAGGCAGACGCCAAGACACCTCTGTCCTTCCTTTTGTGACAGCTTGCATTGTTCCTTAATGAACGTCCATCAACCCACCATAATCCACAGCCATGGCCCTGGCTGCTCATCCCTGAAGACTCTTGAGTCTGGTCATAGTCTGAGAAAAGGCCGGTCGGCCTCTCAATGTATGTGTGTTGCCATGTGCCACAGCCTCTCTCAGGGTTTGAGTGGTACTATACAAAAGTGTATGGGCAGCACAGGGAGCAATGGAAGGGGTCAGCATGACCAGAGGTTATCCAGAGCAGCAGTATTCTCCCAGCTGCAGCTATCTTTTGCTCAACCTGCCATTGCAGGCCTGCATCCCTGATTTCTGGATGGGAGAAACCACTACAGCCACATGGGAATGGAGTTCTGCTAAAAGGCGTTGCAAGCAGGGTAGACATCCCTTTCATGTACCCTTCCTGTGACCTTTGCATGGCTGTCCCAGCATGGTCCACAGTGGCCTGTGAACTTGTGAATACATGGCTGCAAATACCTGTCAGTCTGGGAGGAAGTGTATGTTTGTGCATTTGAGACACTCCTGGCAGAATTCTATACATAAGTGAAGTTGGAAAGTGCTGGTCCATTTGGTGCTACCCAAAGGGATATGGGCAGGCATCCTCTTGGGAGTACGTCCCATAGATTAGATTTTGGACAAAATAGTGAGTTACCTTTCTAAGCATCACCAGGATCCTTGCCGTGTTTCCTTTGATTATTCAATGTGCCATAAGCATGACATTCTAGCAACATTTGCAGGGTATCCAGAGAGAACGCATCTATCACATAAGACTTCTGTTTAGGCCTACGGGCATTGGCTGCTAAGTCCCATGTCATCTGGAGAAGGACCGCACCTGACCCTGAACAGACAAAAATCAGACAAAGGGATAAGTTTTGTGCTTTCTCCCTCTGCTTTTCTTTCAGGCTTTGGAATCAGATCCATTGACACAGTCAGCTAAACTCCTGTGAAATACAAGGAGATTTTGGAACAGCTGCTTAGGGGTTAGATGCCTAGAATGCCTTTTGTGGCTTCTCTTGCTTGTGTGGGCCTCTTCCTGCAGTGCATTTTTCCAAGATTCATCTCCCAGGAACTCACCGTGCTTGAACATAGCTTAGAGGGATTTCCTCTGCTTGGGATCACCATGTGTATGTTGCATGCCTGTTGCTACTTGTCTGTATTTCTTGCACGTGTCTACTTGTGGGGGGCAGGGGTGGGTTCATATTGGTATACATATTTATGCAGCCTGCACACATTTGTATGTGTGGTGCCATGGTCTGTATGTGTGCTTAGGTGTTTGTACGCATGTGTTGGAGCTGCGAGAAAAGTGTTGGAAGCCGTATGCTGCTAAAGCCAGGTGATTGGTATCCATAGGTGCTTTGGCAACCTCTTGTTGCTCACGTTTACCTGGTTGGCCCTGGCAGGGCTGCTTTGTTTGGACTCTGGAGGACCAGCTCTGAATCAGTGGCAAGGCTGGAACACAGTATCCTCCTGGTGACGGTTTGAATACAGCGCCAGAAACCCATTCCATGCATTCATTCACTTCTGTGCTGAATCTGCTGTGCCACATTCTCAAACCGTTGTGCCATGCTCATTGACTATTTTGGCCTTAACTGGTAGGTGGAGCAGGAAGACAATCATGCAATGACTGGTAAGGTCTGTTGAGAATGATCTGGTCAGTCTGTCCTGTGACTGAAACAAGAGGCTCCTTTGCTGTGACCTGCTGGGAGAGCCCTACAGTGCCAATCAGCGCAGCACTTTAACTGGCCAAGCTGCCGAACAAGACACTGATGTTCTCTGTCAGCAGCCAGAAAAGACAATCAGGACGTGATGAAGAGATGCCATGACAAGTCAGCTGAGGAAGGGGCAACACTTGGGGGCTTAGGGCCCTCGTTATCTATATTAAGTCTGCTTAACCAGCCCTTTAGCGCTGGTGTCACTGGGCCCGTTTGATTTTTTTTAAATTTATATGTATAAAATGTAACAGAATAATCTGTGGCCTCCAGTGACTCCTTCTATCAGACCACATCCATCCACCTCCTCTGCTTTCTTCCATGTTCAGCTGCTCTTTCCTCTCCATCAAATTGTATCCTGTGCTCTGCCAGGCTTGTCTTTTATGGAAAAGAAGATAAACGTGTGTGAATGTGTGTACACATAAGTGTGTGTATTTTAAGTATTATTACTATTATTGACGTGCTATACACCTAAAAGCTCCTAGCAAGCTGGAGCCTTCAAGAGGTGCTGTAGGAAATGACCTTCCACTAGAAAGTTGTTAGTGTGGAGGTTAGCAGAGAAAGCTGCTAGCTTTTGAGGCTACTTTGCCTGTCTGGTTGGTTTTCTTACCTTTGGAGCAGGCTCTCACATGTGGTCAGAAATTCAGCAAACTGCTCTTTTTAGCTTTGCATTTTCAAAATTTCTAACGGGGGAAAAAAGTTTGTTGATCAGCTGTTAATTTCTTTTGTACGTTTGTTTGTTTGTTTGTTTATTCACACAGTCCTTTTGGTGGAAGCAGGGAGGTGTTTTCAGCAATACAACTTTCCGAGACCTCAGTTCTGTGCAGTTATTGTTTGTATGGTTCAGCTGTGTTTGGAGTCTTTCCTTTGTGTGTGTTTCTCCTGAATGGCAGGGCTACCTTGAAATGTCTCTTTGCCGTGACCAAAGCACCATCTGTAATTGGCGGTGAGGGCTAGTATATAGAGGAGGCAGCAGCCTTTTGGGAAGTAGCTTTTCACTGACTTCCCTATGGAGTCACAGAAGGCAAACTATTTAACCAGGTGGGTTTTGGGGTTTGTTGGTTTGGTTTTTCTGTTGGTACTCCCTGTCTTTTCCTTCCTTTTTTTTTTTTTTTTCTTTCTCTTTTTTCCCTTAAAAAATAATGTTTCTCCAGCAAGCTTTGGCCATTGCCCCAAAGGATGCTGTGAGGTGTGGATGCAGGGCAGGGATGGTGTCTGACCCCCACGTTCTGCCTTCTTAAAGCCATGCAGGATTGCCCTGATGAGGAAGGAGAAAGGCTGGTTTTGACAGTTTCCCAGCCATTCCTGGGATAAGAACCCTGTGGCTGCTGAGGGGCTTGACCCAAAGGGAACAAGCATCCACAGGAGATCATCCTCCTGCTTATATGGGTCATGGGTCAGGCTGGAAGGTAGGCAGGGGAAGATGGCTTGCTGACCCCTGCAAAGCCCTTCTCGTGCTGGGGCAGGAGCAGGGCATATAGGTCTGCAAAAAGGACAAATGAATGACCCTAAACAGGCCAGTAGGTTTCAATCTTGCCTGTCTTGAGCTATTTTCAAGTGGGTAGGGCTGATCCTTGGCTTGGGAACATCATTCAAAGCTGAGCAGTCTCACAGACCACAAAGTAGTGGGTTATAGATGGTACATGGGTATCTAGCCAGCTTTTGATGTCATGACACTTAAGGGAAAGCATAGCACCTTTGGCACCTTCATTCTTTGGCACTTGAAAGTGGCTGAGAGCAGTAGTGGAGGACTGTCATGTCTAATAGGGTTGGGGCAGGTAGCGTCTCTAGAGCTGGCACAGGTCAGCTTCAGCTGTATTTGCTTTCTAACTAATGTACATTTACTTTGGAGAGCACGTTTGAGTATCGCAGTCTACCAATCAAAAGAAAACTAAATACTCACCTCTAGTATAAGTCTTTTACTGCCCAACACTGCTACCTCCTCTTCTCTTGAGCTGTTGGTATCTTTTGGTGAACCTGGCCACCCAGCAGGCTGTTGCACACAGCAGATATATCTGATCAGCTTCTGAGACCATCTTTGCCTAAATTTTCCCTCCTCCTCATCCCCTTTATGTACGCACATGCATGTGCGCAAGCGCGAACACACACACACACACACACACCGTGCCCACCTCCAGCCACTCCACTCATATCACAGAGATATGAGAACATGAGTGCCAAATGACTTTTTATTTCTCAAGTAAGTGATAAAAATCTTTTGTTCTTTTTCTTTTTCTTTTTTTTTTTTTTTTTTTTTTTACATATGCAAATGTAAAAGGGAACTGACAGTGAATTGGTGGTGGTGAGAGGAAATGGGATGTTTTGTAACCCTAGCTGCAGTACAAAAAAAAAAAAAAGAAATAAAAATACATTAAAAATATTTTAAAAATACAAAAAGAAAAAAAAAAACCTTGAACTATTTTGGAAATATTGTGAATAATTTTTTGATATAAAAAATAATTTTTATGTAGCATGAAAACCACCAAAATAAAATGATCAAGAATAAATTTTGTGCAGAGGGTGTTTTTGTTTAGTTTTAGAGGGAAAAGAAGGAAGAGAGAAGCAGTGAAGTATGAGAGAAGGATGCTACTGCCATAGCTTTTACTGTGAGTTACACAATACGTGATGGTTTTTCTTCAATCTTGGTAACTGGAGTCTTGTGATTACGTAAAAAAAAAGAGAAAAAACCCAACTCATTTTATACAAAAAGATGTTTTTATCTCTGATTGCTGTGGAGAAAACCTTGAAATTAAGAACTGAATGAATCCAAAAGATTCAAAAACAAAATGCAAATTAGAAATGACCATGAATAGCTTTTGAGTGTTAACAGCGATCATGAATATCTACCATTTCATTTATGATTTTGGGGTAGTTGAGGTTGAACTTGAGGTACAGGGAGGTAGGTGTGAAAGAGGTAAAACATTTCTTAATGTTAGCCCTTTCTTAAGGGCTAACGAAGTTCTGGTCTTTGTTATGTGAGGCACAGGAGTCAAACCACAGGTCCCTTCACATTTTCTCCTGAATAAGGGAGCAGGGTAGTGTCCTTTTACTTGATATATTGGCACTCAATCTTCAATCCTTGAAAAAATCACAAAACCTTAAAAAATCACGGGTTTCTTACAGGAAGTTCCAATTCCAAGCAAAAGAGTTTGTCATCTCAGCACTCCGGTCCCTCTTAGAAACTACATTGGTGATTCTTGTCACCCCAGAAAGAAGAAGGGTGTCAGTGCTCTTTGTCTCCTTTGGGGACTCTGATGCTAGATGCTGGAGAATTAAATCATCTTTGAGGTGGTGGTTATACCTATCTCATCTTGCTGTGGATCAAGGTGTTTCACCTTTGAATTGTCAGAGGATGGGAGATGCTGGTTTCCGAACTGTCAGCTGGTAGGTTGCTCTGTCTGTTCTGTTTTGAAAATACAACCTGTGTCTGAATGAATCAGACTGCCTGCATATGAATTTCATCTTCCCTTCCTCATGCTCTCATCTGCTATGAAATCATTAAAACACTGCGCCATCAGCCAGCAGGGAACCTTCTCTGATACTGCTGTCCTTGCTGTCTAAGTGTCTTCAACATCATAGGCTGAAAGTGGGGATGCACGCCATGTAGCTTAAAATATGGGTTCAGCCCTGGCCAAAAAAAGAAAGGAAATCAGTAAAGACTCAATATCAGCCTCGGCTACTTCTCTGGCAGTGTGCAGAAAAAGAACCCTGAGTCAGAGTCTTGTCTTCTGCTCATGGCAAGACAAACTTGGGTAGAGTGGACAAGGAGAACCTGGAGGCAGCAGTGGTGTAAACTAACTTTACTGGTGGGTTCTTGAATTCTGAGCACCAGCCACGGGTGTGAAAAAAGGATCCATGGGAATATTACCTCTTGATGGAGGAAAGAGAGGAAGAGTCCTTTTTGCATAAAAGAAACCAAATGCTGAAGTAACTTCTTGGCTTATATAGGTCCGAGTTAGCCTGTGTATGCCTGTTGCCAATCCCTACTCCATGCAGTATGTGGTTTTACTTTTTGATTCCTATAAAACAAAAAGAAAGAAGAGAGTGAAGATTTTTTTCTGCCTTGTGAAGATTTTGTCATTAGGTATAAATCCAGGGTTTTCCTTCAGTGAGTGTCTGGCTATTTACCCCTTTTCCTACTTGTTCTCTTCCTACTTGTTCTCTTTGCTAGTCCCATTTTCTCATCATCAAATCTCGCCAGGAATATTGTCTTACTGCAAGGGACAGTATGCCTCTGTGGGCTCCTGTCCTTGCATTGTAAGAAAAGGGGCCCTTGCTCCCTTAGGGAAAGAAGCCAGCATTGTTCTATGTCCTTCAATGAACCATGAGGGCTGAGAAGTCATTACACACAGCTTATGGATATTCCAGTTGCCTTCCTTAGAAAGAACATAGTGTGTTGCATCTGTGACCATTGTGGACTAGCTCTGCATTTCAGGGAGCTGGCATTGGATCCGTTGAAGACAAGAAGGAGAGTCACAAGGAACCTTTTATCTTTAGCCTGGATAAACACCCTGTGACTGATGCTCTACCAGCAGACTCCTATTTATATGTATCCCTTTAGCAGAGACAGGGATCAAGGTAGTAGCAACAGGAAAGGGTAGCTAAAGTGGAATCAGGGAGAGAGTGATGTGTGGGTGACCATGTAATGTTGTGCTCGTGTATGGTGTGTGCTTATCAGCTATAGAATATGGCATGCAGTGAAAGCATCGCTGTAACTTTATGACTCCAGGTCTTCTTGCTCCCCCATCTGAGAGGTGGTCTTTCTTTTTTCTTCCCTGAGCAGCAGAATGCCCCATGGAGGATGTGGGGCAGGGGACAGGCAAGGGTTTGAGCACCTGCAGGTGCAATGTTAGTGCTCAAAGTGATAAAAGGAGAAGCCACAATGAAAACCTCGGCTCCAGGGGCTTTGCCTTTCTTCAGGAAATGTCTGAGAGCAATGAGTGTAGTGGAGAAGATAACTTAGCCACACAGAGTGTTAGGATGAGTTAAAACGTGGACTGCAAATATGGATCTGGGTGGAACACGTTATGAAAGCAACTCCCTGGAAGTGGAGGGATACAGCTAAAGCAGAAACTTGGCAAATTCCCTGAAAATTTGGATTTCCAAGTATAATGTCTCACTCCAACTGGGGCTTTGGTCATGTGTTAAGCCAACTGGAAGTTCAGCCACGTGCGATTCTTCTACTCCAACCTCCATGCTTCCCTTCCCTTCCCTGGAGTGAGGCTTTCTTCCTTCAGAGCTAAAGTGCTTTAATGGTGAAGTAGAACAGCTTGAGTTTTGCCCACCTTGTCTCTGCACCTCACTGCTCATATCTTAGGTCTTTTTCAAAGGAGACATTCAACCAGGCCAGGGGGAGGGCAGAAGTTCTTCCTGTACAGGTGTACAGCGAAGTGAGAAGCCTGGAAGTTTTGAGCACACAATCCCTAGATGATCTCCTTGAAACACCTCTGTGTCTTTGTTAATGTGTGTGCTTCTCATTTTGTTTCCCATCACAGATGGTTTGCATGGTCCATCAGGAAGTCAATACTCTGTCAGTGAAGAAAAACTTGTCAATGTGGTTTTTCAACTTTTGAACAACAAAGTAGTATTGTAGTTACAGAAAAGGCATCTGCAAAGATACAATACTCATAGCTGATGTTCTTAATTTCTTGGAGCAAATAATGTCAAGGCTCTTCTTTGGTCTCTTACACAGGGACTTTTCCAAGTGATAAATGAACTTCCACTGGTTCTGGTGATCCTTTTCTTCACACAGATTCTCATTTTTCAGCTTTAGGAGCTGAACCTTGTTGTGCTAAGACGCAGGTGAAAGCATCCCATTTGGGGCCAAAGAGTGCTAGTTGTAATGAAAGCCAGTTTTAGCTTTGTATCTTTATATTGCTTATGAGTAACCATTCAGACTTCCACTCCAAGCTTTCTCTGTGCTGCAGTAGCAGCCCAGTTTGCTGTCCCTGCCGACCTTCCCCTTCTCTGTATGCAGAGAGCACAGGCTTCATGGTCACTTTCTTATCTGAGGCGTTAGATTAAAATTGGAGGAGCATGATGTTTTGGACCTGTCTCTGTGGCTCTCTGATTAGTTATCCTCACTGAGAGGCAAGAGACCGAGGCCTGTCAGCCACGAGGTTAAGCTTTGGGTAAGTGATCGCCCTTCAGCTGCGAGTTGCTGCTGCACTGTTAGCATGGGGGACGTGCACTGGAATGCTAAGTGACTTAAACCACACACGTGCTGCTCTTTGAAGACTGGTGTGTGAGTAGACTCGCATGTAAACAGAAAAGAAGGGATTGGTTTTTTCCTTGTATATTTCCCCTGCTCCCAAGGGAAAATTGTCCTAAAAAAAGAGGAAAGGGAAGGATCTTCCCTCACTTGAAACTCAGACTATTGCCTCAGTGTACAGTATTGTTTCGCAGTGGTAGAATAAGGCAGATCTTTGGCTGGTGCCCAGACACGGGCACTGGGTCTGTTTCTGAGACAATAGCACAGCTTCTTCTACAAGGGGCAGCGCCACTTTCTCTGCCATCTTGGAAGAGGGACATGAGTCCTTGGGTGGGACATGAGTCCAGAGTCTCAGGCATTTGGTGCTTGCATGGCTCTATTTAAGTCACCCTACTACACTTGGATATCCTGGATAGCAGGGGGTGCCTGGGAGCCAGCAACATTGATGTTGGGAAGAAATAACTAGATAATGCTCATGCCATATCTGTACCAAGTAGGGAAAGCCTTTTAGAAGCACCTGAGAGATTTATTTAAACAACCTCCATCTCTTTGAAAGCCAATATTGCTTAGCTGCTCAGGTGCTTTTAGAAATTTCCACTACAAAAGCTAAGAATTTTTATTCTTTTAAAAAAATTTCTTTATGAAGGGCTGGTGTATTTAATAGATGATCTCTCCCAAGCCTAAACTACTGTGATGGTAAACTCAACTAGCAGCTACTCCTGAAGGATGCCTTGGGTTGATCTGAGGATATGAAGCTACCTTCAGAGGATGCAGGAGCTGCCTCCTTTATAGCACCTACTACAGAAGGTGAATTAGATAGCACACTCAGCAGGACTTTGTCAGAAAGGTATGCTTGGAGATGCACATTGAATGCAAGCAGTTGTTTGTGGCTTCAGGGTTAATTTTGTGTTGATCAAAATGCCCCTATCTCTCCTAATAACACTATGGCGGTGGAGTTGGACAGTGTCAATATCAGTTATTCATCTGGGAAGCCGTGAGTAAAGTTAAATGTTTTGTGAGCAGGATGAAACCCTGACTTAAAATTGATCAAAACCATTCTGGTCCTGTTTTCAAAATAGATTTGTCTGTTCAATGCTTCACACCGCTGTAGTCCTTACTTCAAAGAGTTTGCAATTATAATGCTAGACTGAAATATGTTAATATTAGCATTTACATTAAGAAGTAAATTGACAGATGCCATAGTTTACGTATATTATGCAAATATCCTGAGATCTTGCATGCATTTGCATCTCCATTTCTTAAGATTAAATGAGACGTACACTTTATTGGAGAAATAATTGAGTCATCAAGACATACGATAAGCTAGGTGACTTGATAAGGCTTGTGGTATGAACTGTGGCAGAGCCAAAGGGTAGAGGTAAAGGACATCTGGCATTTTCCTGTGTGAAAATATTGTGTTCATGGTTGCTTTATAAGGAAAGCAGTGCAGAAATCTCGCTGGGACATGGGCAGAAGTAGCGCGGGAAGCTTGTGCTGGGAGACATGATTTGGCATGTTGCAACCTCAGCCCAAAGGCCAGTCATGGTCTCAGCCTGTTGGGGGTATTTCTGAGATTTGAGAAAGAAACACTCCCCTCTTTGTAGCACTGTACAAATATCCCCCTGCTCAGCTTCCCCCACCCAGCAAAGGATGAGGACTTCCTGTGCAGGCAGGGAAAGAGTGAGGAGGCAAGTCTGTGATCCATATAGGAACAGGCCACCAGGCCCCAGACTTGCTTGTCACCACTTCACTACCTGGCAAGATGCCTTCTTATTCTTACCCCTCTGGGCAGCATGTATTTTCAAAGCTATGCCCAGGGGAATCGGCTTCTGTTTCAGGTGAGTTTGGTGAGAAGTCCTGCTATTCTAACAATGCTCTGGTTTTCTAGCTTCATTTCAATTATTCCACTGGGCAGAGCCTTGAGGATGCTGTACGTCATCCCAGCCTTGGATAAAGAGAACCTGAACCATATATTGTAGTAGTTTTTATGTACATTTTTAATTAGGTCTACTTTTACAGGTAACATGAAGAAGTGCATGCATGTGCCTGA
This sequence comes from Amazona ochrocephala, assembly GCA_039720435.1. Taxonomy (NCBI): domain Eukaryota; kingdom Metazoa; phylum Chordata; class Aves; order Psittaciformes; family Psittacidae; genus Amazona; species Amazona ochrocephala. The sequence continues at coordinate 83,576,347 of CM077880.1, forward strand.
TCTAGTGAGGTGTTAGTCTGTATAGGCTCTCTCAGGATGCGTGCAATTGATGGGGCTCAGCCTCTGCTGCCACTCTGACCTGTCTTCTCCGAGGCTCTACTAGCATTCAAAATACAACTCTCTTCCTTGAAAACTTGCACGGCAAGGTCTTGGTGTACTCCTCACAAGCAGTCTTGAGCATCCCTCTGCTGCTTTTGCCAGACTGCTACAAACTTTCAGCTTTTACAGGAAGGCTGTCAAAACGTTGTGTAGAAAATAATTTCCTTCTTCAGTTCCACTAGTGTGCACTAACACCTCAGAATGTAACATCAGAGAGGCTTCATCAAGAACGTCTTTGTACCGTGCAAAGTGTTCATCCAGCTTGGCATCTCATGATGAAATTCATCCAAGACATCCCCCTCTATTGGAACAATGACTGAACTTCCTGGCCAGCTTCTTCTAGGGCTTTGCTTTCAAATCTTGCAGGATGCTTTGAAGTGCAAACAAACATGCAGCTGGACAGAAGCTAACCTAGTTTCCTTTTGTTTTCAAAAGGCTACGATGATAAAACCAGTTTTCCTGGGGTTACAGTTCTGCTTAGTTCAAGTTCCAGCCTCATAATTACTCCAAAATGTTAGGCCTGTCTTGCCAGTACCCCTTTAAATTATGCATAGACTCCTGCTTACAGAGTCACTGCCACTCTTCAAATATTTAATAGTTCCTTACATTTAATTTTGGATGGTTTATTCTCTCCAGGGAGGAGGCAATGTTTTAAAAAGAAATTGCTGATGAAAGAAGTAGGGCTTACATGACTTGCAGCAAACAGTAATTTGAGTTCTCAAGAACATGCATGTCTTGGACATGCAAATTTTACTTATTTACATTTCAAGGGCACATGTGACATACAGCGCTGCCTTCTCATCCAGTAACATTATCTACACTTAATGGTTAATGCCAAGTTTTTAGTAACATTTACAAGTGCATTGGGAGATTAATCTGTTTACTTGTGTTATGCAAAATTGATTTAAGATCATGGTTTGCATTTACACACATTTACATAGTGTTTCCTGACTAATACATTATAATACACACAAATCATGTGTCAATTGCAGGCTCACATCTGCAACAGAAACTTCATTTTGTGCAGTGTAATAATTGACTTGTCTGGCAGAACTTTTACTGCAGGTTGCACTTGAAGTCAGGATATGGCAGGGAGGGAAGGAGGAGCAGGGATCAGAGGTTGATTTTCTGTGAAGTTTTTCCTTATCATGTGTTACTTGCTAATACCCTGCAGTCATGAAACAGAAGAAGAGGATGCCAAGGAGAGCCGGCAACAAGTTTCATGTCATGCTGTGGCCCTAGGGTTGGGCTCCTGTGAACCTGCAGTTTGGTTGCACGCTCAGTGGCTTTAGGCTTGGAGTGCAGTGGGTGAGCAGCAAAAGGAGCACGGGAAGGAAAGGACCAGCAACTATTGCTGCCAGTCATGGCCTGGTTACCTTCCTCAGGAAGAGGCCCAGCTGGGTGCAGCAGAGACCCTCAAGGCACTCTGCTCTGCTCTCTGTAGTGCCTTTGGCTGGGGATGTTCAGGGCTGGCTGGTTGGCATGGGGAGGACCAGTGGAGGGTGCAGAAGGGCAGCAATGACCACTGATTGCCTCATGTGGGGCTGAGATGGGACCCAGAAATGCAGAACCCTTGCACTGAACATGAGGGCAAGGGGACAATGTGGACACTTCCCCAGTGTAGCATCTTCCTAAGGGAAAGTGTGGTCAAACTCAGGCTTGCCTCGTCTCTTCGAGGCCCTAATCCTACTATCTTTCCACCACCAGTCATGACCTCATCCTCCTCTTCCCTACAACCTCACTCCCCTCCGGTTCTTCTTTCTGTAAATAACTCTTTCTGATTTCGGACAAGCAGGGATGAACAGATTCTGGAGGGGGGTGGGGAAGACACTTGTTTAGTTTCATTTTTTCCTTTCTTGAATTTTGGTGTTTGAACTTGAAAAAATATTATATATAAATATATAAATATATATATTTAAGCAAATGGGTTTCCTGGATAACTATGAAAGGAGTGGATTTTTTTTCTCCTTTGATTTCTCTTGTTTCTCATTGGGGTTTGTTTTTTGGGGACAATGTTTTTGTGAACTGTTGAGATTTCCAGTTCAGCATTGTTTAAAGGATGTGGAGAAAAAAAGAAAAAAAAAGAAAAAAAAAAAAAGAAAAATCACAAAACCATGAAAACCTTTGTGATGTACAAAACTTGTAAATAGTCAAAGACACTTTCTCTTTTCTAACAACAAATTATTTCTGTCACTTTATATTCAAAAATAAAGAAACCACAGACTATCAGGGTTAAAAAAAATCAGAATCCATAATCAGAACATTTTCTTGGTTGTCTTTGTTCATTTTGCTCTTAAATTTGAGAATGCCTGGGAATTCTGCTGCATGTGTGATGTTTTAAAAGCCTGACATGAGGATGAGATGAAATTAGGAATACAATGTCACTTGAAAGAGGCTCTTGCCCTCGTGTACACTAGTAGCTGTGGGTTGGGGAAAGTGGCTAGAGGCTGCATGCTAAAGGCCACCATGAAGCGGCGGATAAAACTGCTAAACAGTCTCTGGGGTTTTGGAGCTGTCTTGAACCTCTTCTATTAGGCCAGCAAGTGACAAGGCATTGGCACATAATCTTCACTAAACAAAACCCAGGCTGGGGCTATAGAGGAGAACAGCGTGGCAAAGATGGCAGGGAAGTCTCCAATGATGTCAGTTCATCTTGGCACCAACCATGACTGCCAAGACTACAGGGAAGTTGAGGGAAGAAGCTGATCTTTCCAAAGTTTACCCCTGTCCAACCAACGGAAAAGACCACAGAGGTTATTTATAAAGAAGTGCCAAGAAGTGACAAGTTTTGGAAACATGGAGCAGTGTGTCACCTTTAATGGTGGACAGCTATTTTTAGGGGAGCTAAAAATAATGAAAATGGACTAGCTGAGCTAGTCAGAGAATGTTAGACTACCTGTGGGGTGCAATTAAAAGGGTGGAACACAGCAGAAACACTCATGCAGCAAGCCAGATTCAGAAGAGGAAAAGCAGGGTTCAGCTAAGGAAGCTCATAACAGCTGACAGAAATTAAACATTATTAGTAAATGCAGATAATTGATAAGGGAAGGGAAATTATGAGCCAGGGAAAGAAAATCATTCACTGGTAGATGTAAAGGTAAAGAGGATTATGTATACAGAAACACATAAATATGTGCTTATTGAGAATCCTAAAAATAGATGTTAAGTGCTAACTGTGAAAGGTAAGTCAATAATAGCACAGGAAAGACTGAAATGTTCAATATTCAGATTTTATATGAAGCTGGAGAGACAGTGAGTTATGTCAGCCCTGCTGTTCATCACCAAAGGAAGTGGGATGTTACCTAAGACCCAACTGAGTGCCTTCCAGAGGGGTGCAGCTGCGGGGGACTCAGCTCCAGCCTCCACTGTCACAGCTCTTCTTCCCTGGCAGTACCTGCCCCATTCTTTTATCAGCTGTAAGTCACTGGGCTTGCTGCAGGGAAATGACTCAGCTGCTTGTGTGGATGGTCTTGTGACAGTGGTTCTCAGGAACCCCAAAATCCACTGGTGCAATAGTGGCACCGGTGTTATCAGTGCTGTTCCCAGACCGGAAGTCAAAAACACAGCACTGCACCAGCTACCAAGAAGGAGAAAAATGACTGCTACTGCTGAACCCATGACATTTAGCAATAACAGATGACAAAAAAATCCCCAAAAGTCAGTATCAGGGTTTTTTTTTTCAGTCTCAACCCATGTGCTTTAGCTGCTAAGGCAGATGTGCTCACCATGCATTTCTGAGTTCAAAATAGCACCACTTCGATTGGGTTTTTGTTTTTTTTTTTGGTGGTGGTGGTTTTTTTTGTATGTTTGGGGTTTTTTTGGTTTTTTTGTTTGGCAGTGGCTTAGTGCAAAATGAAATGTGATTGTTTTGGGCCAATTCTGACAGCACCTGATATTATTAAGAAAACAAAAATCAGTTTTCCAGGTCTGGGAAAGAGTTGAAGTATTTCCCACTCAAGTGCAGGACATTGTCATCAAAACTGGCTAACTCCTAACACATAGCTGCAATATTGTATAGGTTATTTAAACTATAGCTCTTTCTCCAGCTTCATTTGCCAGAGGAAGGGTGGTATTTCACAGGATTTCACTTACTAGCCCGAACTAAGTCTTGGCTGGAGGTGCAGAGGAAATGTGAAGAATTTGAGCATTTTCATGCTTTTACCTTTTCAAAACAGGAAGATTTGCTACCTCTTCAATACCATTTGTAGCTATCAGTGAATGAGATAGGAAACAAAAAATCAGGTTCTCTCTCTGAATCACCCAGATGCTCAACAACAGCCTGGAAGAGGAATGAGATTGATTAGTTTTCCTCTAATATATGTTTGTGTTTATGTGCCTATATATATATGTGTATACATTTGTGGTTTTTTTCTTTCATCTCAGCCAGAATCTGGTGGCTCAGGACTAGCTATGAAAAAATGCGTAAAAATATGGTGGGGAGGGTATAATCACAGCATCACTAGCTGTATGACACTCAAGTTTGACAAGTGTAGGTTTATTCTGGTGTTGTCAGCACTCACTGAATCCTTTGGTTTTTCGAAGAGCCAAGTTTTTAAACACCTTTAAACACCTTAGATAACATCCCACTTCCTTTAGTGATGAATAGAAGTGCTGATATAACCCACTGTCTCTCCAGCTTCATATCAAATCTGAATATTGAATATTTCAGTCTTTCCTGTGCTATTATTGACTTACCTTTCACAGTTAACACTTAACATCTATTTTTAAGATTCTCAATAAGTACATATTTATGTGTTTCTGTATACGTAATCCTCTTTACCTTTACATCTACCAGTGAATGATTTTCTTTCTCTGGCTCATAATTTCGCTTCCCTTTAATTATCTGCACTTACTAATAGTTTTTAATTTCTGTCAGCTGTTTAAAGCTTTTAAACACAGCATGGGAAGACAATGATAAAAAGAGGTATTCACTGCTCCACCCAGGGTCTTGTACCCTGGCCATGCAGGCGGAGACGCATCTCCCTAACATTGGGTGCCTAATAGACTGCATTTCTAAGCCTCTTTCCTTGGTCATGGTATAGTGGGAGGCATTTCTCAAAGATGAGCTATGCTGGCCTAAAGCTGGTGTCTGGGGCACAACTGCCTTCAATGAGCATTTCTCTTTATAATTGTTCAGATGATTGCAACTGTGTGTATATGTGTGCCTGTATATGCATGTGAGCATGCGCATGTATGTGTGCATGTAGGGCCTCACCGAAGTTTTAGCAGTTGAATTCTCAGCTATAGGCTTATGTTTTCACTGGCACCTAGACTCAGCCGAGTCAATACACCCTAAAGATTTACATCATTTCCACATAGATACCCCTTTGGGCTCAGACAAATCAAACTCATTGCCTGGGCTGGTCTCTGCTGGGAGTATGGACCCATGGACACCTTCACTGGAAGACAGCTAAAGCACACTGCTTGTGTTTCAGTAAAAATGGAGGGCTGACTGAGTTGCACTTCATGACAGGCCCTGGGGACAGAGCTTGAATTTGGATTCCCTTCTGGGACAAGTTCTGTGCTGTAGGGTAGCCAAAAATGTCGGGCACAGAAGAGGGGAGGACTGAGTGATGTAAAATGGAAGCAGAATGAAGTGTAACTAACTCTACTGTCTGAGGCACCTCTTGGCAGACCTGTACTCGCTGGCAGACCAATAAGTAGCAAAAGGAGTCAGAAAAAAATGTGTGAGCTTAGCGGGAAATATGTAGCTGGAATCAGAGGTACTTACAAGTGCAGTGGTTGACGTTGCCTTCAGTATAGCAAGGAGATCTCTGCACATCTGTCCCAGTGCATGACCACTCTGCCATTCTTCAGGACCTAATTCCTGACACTCCGTGCAGCACTGTTAGTGCAGCTGTAACTGAGAAGGAACTTTGCTCCTATGCCTGCCTTGGGCACCAGCTCTTCTCTGCTGGGTTCATCATGTCTTGGGGGTATCCCCCAGAAAATGCTGGCAAATGGACTCAACCCACCGGAGTGGGCAGGTTTCCTTCCCTCAGTTCAACTGGGTGCACTGTTTTCCATCTCCGTAAGTGCTATCAACTCAGATCTTTTCAACCTTAATCTGAAGGTATGTAGAAATCCAGTTGCTCCTGTAAACAACCTGTGCCAGATTCCATGTTCTCCCGTGAGGGGTGGTGGGGATGAAACCCATGCTATCAATGATATTCATAGAGCAAGAGGGCCTTTTTCTGTCCCAGAAAGACGAACAAAAGTTTAGCAAGCAATTAAAACATATTAGTGTTTTCCCCAACCTCCTCTATACTGGGCTGCCCTCTTCCTTAACTGGTCTCTGGGATGTGAGCCCTTCAGTCTTCATTATTCTCATATTAGAATGGCTTATTAGAGGACTCTGAAGTGAAAGTCATCACTGTGGTGGCTTGCATAGGAAAAAGCCTTAATGAGACAGGGAAACTAGGATCCTTCAAGAAGACCTGTTGGTGTAAGCAGTACACTCTGCTCTGAGCCAGGACTGAAAAAGCTGAATGAAGCTTGGCAGACAGCTGCAGTGTTGTGTTTTCCCATTTTTTCCCCCATTTTTTGCCACAAAAGATGTAAATAAAACACTGTACCAGTGGAGGGACTACAGGTCCCCATTCATTGCTCAACAATGTCAGCTGCCAGAGGTGCTTTCCATATTTAGTTCCTGGTGAGCCATCTTCTCAGCTGCTGTAACATGAGCATAAATGTCTGTAAAAGCATGAAGGGCAGTGGCACATCATGGTTGAATGTGGTTGTGTTCAGCCAGAGACTGGATCTTGACTGATATAGGAATCAGTGGGGGCCCTGGAAAAATTGTGTTTGAAAGCATGATGTCCCAAGATAATAGGACCATAGTGACCTGGAGGGGGCTGTGTCCATAGTGACCTGGACGGGGCTGTGTTGGCTTCCTCTTACTCTCAGAGGAAAGTTATGCTCAGCATTGTGTCCTCTGACTCAATTAACTACAAGCATGTTCAAACATGATAACGTTGTGTGGTATAGAGAAAGAAAGTGTCCTGGCCCATTTCCAGCTTGTATAATTAATTTCTCCTTATCTAAAACTTCTACCTGTGATTTTGAATGAATATGTCTGGATTTTTTGATCTTTTCCCAACAATGGCTTCAAACCACCAACTTCTTTATTTTTCTCCTGCTACTTATTTATTATCTTGTGGCTCTTTTATGTACTTGTATGCATGCATATTTATATTCTTCTTTTTAACTTTTGTATTGTTCTAGCAACAAAAGCTTTAATTCACTTTGCTTAAATTATTGTGTGATTGTGTGATGCACTCTATAGGGCTGCATGCAGTAATATCCAGCTAAGAAAATGTGAAAGAAAGATTGCACAGCCACATATTGAAAACACCCTGAACTATCCAAACCTCCAAAGGTCTGTTTATTACTGCGAAGTGTTTCTTGCGTCAGCTATCTGAATGCTGCTCTTCATTCCGTAATCAGCCACATACTCAGCACTTTCTATGCATTTGGATGTGTCTGAGCTCAGGAGACGCAGTCAGCAAAATATGATTTTGTTAGATGATACCTATTCTTTGCAGATATATTCTCTAATTAGCAATGTGGAGGAAAATGTCTGTCCCAAAATTACCAAAACATTACCGCACAGTCCTTCATTTCCTGACTGAAGGGCTGCTGTGCAGATTTGCTTACTTTAACCCTGCCCATGGGAACTGTCTGCTCTAGCCCATTCAATAAGCATGGGTGAACTAATAGGCCAGACACGACAAAGGTGCTCTGCCCAGCTCAATGTTGCATGTGCTGTGTAGTTAATCTAGCCAACACTGAAATATTTACATTAGCATGTTCGCTTTGTGAGTGAGAGTGTTAAACATTTTCTAGTGAAAGGAAGCCTTATTTGACAGCAAGATGACACATGCCCAGAAAGCTATGTTTGCTTGAGCTGTGAGGCTGCTCTCCCAGTGCAGTTAGACATGTCCTTCTATATATCCTTTTCCCACTGCTGATACCACATTGTGATAACCTGAGTGCTTGGGTGCCACTGATTGTGGGAAGTTAGTACATTTTAGTAGTGAGTAAAGTGGTCTCTGCATGTATGTCCTGTCACATAGGATTTGAGTTTGAGCTGGCAGCATTTCTAGTGACCCTTTTGCAAGCGCAGTAGGTGCTTGGGCTTGCTGCTCAGCTGACAGAGGGAATTTCCAATGGCACAGCAGCTCCTGCCACCAGGCAGCTGCGGGTGGGAGGTTGTTCACTGTGGCTGCAGTGTGCAGAAATAGCCTCCGTGCCTGGCTTCCTTAGAATGTGAATGGCATTGAGATCACAGCCTCATGGTGATGTCATTGCTAATGCTGCGATCAAATAGCTTTAAGCGCTTCTTCCAAGCTGTGTCTCCTCCTCTTGTGTGCATCACACCGAGAAGACGGCTGTAGCTTTTCTCTTCACCTCCCCAATGTTTCTGCTGCTCTGCTCACACCTACACAGATGGGAGGTAGTGATGCTTGTGGCCAGAAGGGTCTCCCTGCTCCCTCAGCTCAGTAATATGGAAATCTGAATGTGTACTGCTGTAGGTGACTGGATGTCTGAGCCAATTCCTCAGTCAGCAGCACCTGTATAACTAACATGGCATTTTGATGGCTATCCAGCCCTTACCAGCTAAGCTGTTTCAACACCCTGTCATCATGCGTTGCCAGGTGGTTGTAAAACAAGCAGAGGTGTGCTGGTACAAACAGAAGGATAAACATGAGGAAGGAAAAAAGGAATGGTGTAATTAATAAGGAGTGCAGAAATCAGAGAGGTCCAGTGAAGGGCAATTGAAATGATTCAAAACAAGAGGGGCGGGGGAGCTGTCAGGGGGTGAGCAAGGATCGGATGCATGGAAAGACTTGAGATGCTGGAGACCAAAGTGAAGGTAATAAACAGGTACATGATGAATGATCAAGAACAAGCCAACAGACACTTCAAGTCAGCCTGGTACAAGACAGGAAGTCTTAAGGGCTACGTGCCATTCCTTTTTATAGATTAAAAGCATTTTCATTTCCTGCCCTGCTATTAATCAGTCCGTGAGATTTGCTCTTGTTGCATACATCAAATACACATAACACAACAGATTTTGTGCAAAGTCAGGCAGGTATTTATTCACAGCAAGGCTCATGGGTAATGCCCTTAGAGAGACCTGCAGATCTTCTTGCCATCACTCCAGCTGGCTTTAATTCTCATTGCTCAAAATACCCCTTAGAGAGGAACAAATTCATCAGTTTCCACCTGTCAAGGCCAAAAGCACAGCCACAGACCAGCACAAGGGCTAGTAAATCTATGTATTAGACATTTATATAGGACTTCTGTGACCCAACAAGTAGTATGTACTTGGTTGAAATTTACCAAGAGCATGATTAAAAGTATAAATTAAACTCTGGCAGGGACACAAAGACATTAGAGGATTATGCAGTCATGGATAGTGTAGGGCTCAGGTAAGGGAGACAAATTATTACGTCTCCTATTGGTGCATCTTGGGACATGGAAAAGGCATGTTGCAGGAGACAGAGGGTCTCTGCTCTGAAGGATCACTCAGGTACTTTGAAATTAAGTGGATGAGCCTAAAGCAGCCACCTAAAGAAGGCTGACTACTGCTAGTTGCACACAAGAACAGCATCTCTGTTATTGTTTTTTCACCACAGTCACTGATGGAGATGCATGTCTGTGATGAGATTTCCCAACTGTCTGCTGACATTAGCAAGAGGATGTTGTAGGTACCCCTGGGTGCTGGACCACTCAGCAAGGACTCTCCATGGTTATGTCGGCCATGAAGAGGGAGGAAAGGTAGCTGGAACAGGGGAATATAACCCCCATTTTTAAGAAGGGGAAAATGGATGAGCTGGGGAATTACAGACCAGTCAGTCTCACCTCTGTGCCTGGCAAAATCTTGGAGCGAATTCTCCTGGAAGGCATGCTAAGGCACATGAAAACCAACAAGGTGCTTGGGGACAGCCAGCATGGCTTCACTAAGGGGAAATCCTGCCTGACCAATCTGGTGGCCTTCTATGAAGGGGCTACGGAACTGATGGACAGGGGCAGAGCAGTTGATGTCATCTACCTGGACTTGTGTAAAGCCTTTGACACTGTCTCACATGACATCCTTCTCTCTAAGTTGGAGAGACATCAATTTGATAGGTGGACCACTCGGTGGATAAAGAACTGGCTGGATGGCCGCACGCAAAGAGTAGTACTCAATGGCTCAGTGTCCAGCTGGAGACCAGTAATGAGTGGTGTCCCCCAGGGATCGGTGTTGGGACCGGTCTTGTTCAACATCTTCGTGGGTGACATGGACAGTGGGATTGAGTGCGCCCTCAGAAAGTTTGCCGATGACACCAAGCTGTGTGGTTCGGTTGATACATTGGAGGGAAGGAATGCCATCCAGAGGGACCTTGACACGCTTGTGAGGTGGGCTGATGCCAACCTGATGAAGTTTAACCATGCCAAGTGCAAGGTCCTCCACCTGGGTCAGAGCAACCCCAGGCACAGCTACAGGTTGGGCGGGGAGGAGATTCAGAGCAGCCCTGCGGAGAAGGACTTGGGGGTGTTGGTCGATGAAAAAATGAACATGAGCCGGCAGTGTGCGCTTGCAGCCCAGAAAGCCAACTGTATCTTGGGCTGCATCAAAAGGAGTGTGACCAGCAGGTCGAGGGAGGTGCTCCTGCCCCTTTTCTCTGCTCTCGTGAGACCTCACTTGGAGTATTGTGTGCAGTTCTGGTGTCCTCAACATAAAAAGGACATGGAACTGTTGGAACAAGTGCAGAGGAGGGCCACGAGGACGATCAGGGGACTGGAGCACCTCCCATATGAAGATAGGATGAGAAAATTGGGACTGTTCAGCCTGGAGAAGAGAAGGCTGCGTGGAGACCTCATAGCATCCTTCCAATACCTGAAGGGGGCCTATAGGAATGCTGTGGAGGGACTCTTCATTAGGGACTGTGGTGAGAGAACAAGGGGTAATGGGTTTAAACTTAAACAGGGGAAGTTTAGATTGGATCTGAGGAAGAAATTCTTTACTGTAAGGGTGGTGAGGCCCTGGAATGGGTTGCCCGGGGAAGCTGTGAATGCTTCATCCCTGGCGGCGTTCAAGGTGGGGTTGGACATAGCCTTGGATGGCATGGTTTAGTGGGAGGTGCCCCTGCCCATCGCAGGGGGTTGGAACTCGATGATCTTGAGGTCCTTTCCAACCCTAACTATTGTATGATTCTATGAATGTGTTATCTCCTTCTCCTCTCCATCTCACTGTCTCTCTACGCTCAGACTTCTCTTTACTGCGATGGTTAAGTACTTGACAGAGGCTAGACAGTGAGTACGTCATGACCACGTGTTATCCTGCTGCTGAGAGGTCAGGAAGGTAGAGCAGCTGCCAGGGCATAGATGGAAGGCTTTAGAAGGGGATCTCTGAGAGTCTAAGTTGGCTCTCCTACCTCTTCTCCAGCTAGTGGGCTGTGCCTCATCTGGCAGGCTTACTGTGCCACCAGCTTTTCACCATGTCTGCTATCTGGTATGCAGACTTCATAGGGTGGAGTCTAGCTCATATCTGTGCGTGTGCAGGATCTAGCGGATTGGGACTTCAGTCTGTAGTGAGGTTACTTCCAAAGGTGTTACATAGTACAAATGCAGCATGAGCCTCTCCAGAAAACCAATGTGTTTCAGCCACCTACTTCACATTCGTAAATACTTGAGTGGGGATTCAGTCCCCAGTGAGGCTTCTATCTTCCAGTGGAAAAAAAGCAGAACTCAAATGTAGGCTAAATGCTTTTAGGAACAAACAAACAGCCATGCAAACCCACATGGGCACTCTTGAAAATTAATCCCAAATCAAAAGCAAACTCATGGAGCAGGTTAGAAACTAGAGGCAGCTCTGCATGGGAATTCCCTGCTCTTGGGAGCAGCATGGGATCCATTCTTCTGGCAGGATACAAGTGTGATCAGCTGGTGAGTGCCAGAGCTGATTTTCCTCTTTGTCTGGATGTAGACATTTTGCTGGGACTCCTGTACTGTTCTTACCCTACAGTTCATCTGCTTTCTTTGTTAAATGCTGAGATGTCCTGAATAGAAAAATTGGGAGTGAAGAATATTACACAGGGAACTGGCACTGGGCACTGTGTCCCATGGCCCCTCTTTTCTTGTGACAGGCACAGAGGGAACATGAGCCATTTCCACAGTCTCCCGTGTCCTTGTGGCTGCGAGGATGGGTAAGCAGGTCTGAGTGTCTGCTACAGAAGAGCTGCAGTAGGTCAATTACAAGCAGAATCAGCCTGGTGACTGGTTTTATCTGCCAGGGGCAAATGATCTAGACAGTAATAAAAGTGAGGGATCTATGGGTGTGCAGGAGGCAAAACTGATAGAGAGATAGGTCTTGTCTTTTCTGAATCCTGTAGAGGGGTTGCAGAGACACACAAACCTTCAACATTGCTGCTTTCAAGAGCAGAGAAGCACCCGTGTGCCTGAAAAATCTGTTTTCACCAGAGGATTTGGCACTCTAACATGGAAGTACAAGTGACTCCTCAGTAACACATATTCCAGTTCCTTTTTGTTAATGTGACATTGTGTTAATTTATTAAAAGACTGAAGAGTGGGAGCAGGACCTGTTTAGTCTAGAGAAGACTGAGAGGGGATCTCATTAATGTATATAAGTATCTCAAAGGTGGGTGCCAGGAAGATGGTGCCAGACTCTTTTCCGCGGTGCCCAGCTACAGGACAAGGAGCAATGGCCATAAACTAAAGCACAAGAAGTTTCACCTCAACATGAGGAAGAACTTCTTTGCACTGAGGGTGGCAGAGCACTGGAAGAGGCTACCCAGGAGGATTGGGGAGTCTCCCTCTCTGGAGACATTCCAGACTCGCCTGGGTGCATTCCTGTGTAACCTGCTCTGGGTGTCCCTGTCTTGACAGGGGGTTGGACTGGATGATCTCCAGATGTCCCTTCCAAACCTAATGATTCTATGATTCTGTGATTCTGTGATATTGAGCCTGTAAACAAAAACACTACTGAAGTCAGACCAGCAAACACACATCAAGGCAGTGAGAAGAGGGGGTTATTCTAATCACCAAATTATTCCTGGTTCACCAAATTTGTCCTTTCCAGCTACTGTGGACACTGGGCTGTTTCCAGTAGATGAAGACTCTGGTTTCATTCCATGAGGGACTGAGTTCTGCAGGCACAGAGCAGCGTTAGCAACATCATGTATGTCCTGGAAAAGGAGGTGTAATCTTGTGTTTCTCTTAGGTGGGTATCTCTGGGGGGCATCATAGACATGCAACCAAGATGTGGGTGATGTATGTATTTTACTAATCAGCCTTTCTGGTTTCTTTCAAACCTATTTGCACTGCCCTTGGATCCTTGATCACACTGTGATTTCACACTGGCAGGCTGTGTTTTAAGCCAGGCTCATTCTCAGCTTTCTATTTCAAACTCTGTTGATGTAATTTGTCTTTATACAAACATGTCGTGGTCATTTTTGCCACATGGTCTCATTTAGTGGTTATGACACATCTAATTCTTTCTCATTTCTCTAGCAAGTAACAGTTCGACCCTCTTTTTAGAGAGGTCTACTGTGTCTCCTGGCACATAAAATTTTGTAGCAACATCAGTATCAATTAACCTTGGATCCAGAAACTTTTTTGATGATCATAGAGTTCCTGTTCAAGAGTGTCTGAAATGGTGAATCTCACAAAATGCTGCCAGATACTTTGGTCTGCGTTAACAGAACACTTGACTGAGGTAGGGCTTCATCTATCTCCAGTAGTTTGTCATTTGTATGGATTTCTCATTTACCCTATTTGACTCTGCATTGATGGGAATGCTTGAAATGACACATCAAAGAGAAACACACAGAGGCATCACTACTTACTAGAAATGCACCTAAAACTTCTTGGTACAAAACCTCTGCAATTCTTATGTTTCATTACCAGCACTCCTTGTTATGCAACAGCTCAGTTTGTAGAAATTGAAGTAATTTTTTCTTATTTCATTCAGTCTGAACAGCATCTGTACGATGGATAACCAGTGGTCTCTAGGAACTCCATGGATCCTTTGTCAATTTTTCTTTAGCTTTCTAGTCAATGCCACAGTCTGATAACCTTTCCAACAATTCCTTCTCTGTGATCTCACATGAGCTAACACCTTGGACTGTTCATCTTGAAAAAGTGGTCTTTGGCAACCTACTTTACTTCTCCCAGGCTTTTCCTCTTGCCAGTTAACTTCATAGAATCACAAGGTGGCTGAGGTACGAAGGGACCTCTGGAGGTCATCTTGAACAACCTCACTTCTCGAGCAATTCCACCTAAAGCTGGTTGCCCAGGACCATAACCAGTTGTTTTTTGAGTATCTCCAAAGATGGATACTCTGCAACCTCTATGGGCAACCTGTGCTAGTGCTCAGTCACCCTCACAGTAAGAAAATGCCTCCTGGTGTTAGAGGCAAACTCCCATGTTTCAGTTTGTGGCCGTGGCCTCTGGTCCTGCCTTTGGGCACCACTAAGAAGACCCTGGCTCCATCTCTCCATCTTCTTCACACCCTCCCTTGAGGCATTTGTATACATTGATAAGATCCCCCTGAGCAGCTCCAGGATTCTCCAGACCAAGCAGTCCCACCACTCTCAGCCTTTCTTCTGAGGAGCTCAGTTGCACCAACTCAGCTGCAGCAAAGCAGAAAGTCTTTGCATATTACTGAAACCATTATTTTAAGTCAAGTCCTGCATTTTTAGCAGATTTTTTTTCCCACTAGTAAAAACTTCCCTGGATTTTTGTCAACTGCCTTTTTCACAGAGGTTCTATTCAACTAATCTCATTCTGTTGTTTATGCTCTATTAAATAGTCTTTTATTGGCATGAAGCAGAGGAAAATGCATAAAGTTCTGTTGGTTGGAAAAAAAAAGGAAAAAAGAAGTTTTGAGAAAACAAAGCAATAATCCCTTTGGTACGTGCCAGTGGGAGCTCTGTTTCTTTATATAATATCTGAGGTGAAGCAGTAATGTCTTCACTGGCATGTCATTCTATAAACTACACCCAGGTGAGGTTTCCTACAGCAGACTCTACTTCTGTAATTGGTCTTGGTCATGTAAAGATGTTGGGCTTAGTTTTGCCACATAGACCCTATGGAGGCTATTTCAGAAAACTATTTTTATCAAAAGAGGTGCTTGCTGTGATATAGCTGTGCTTGGCTCCATCCCTGTCCTTGTCCTTTGCCTTTTTATTCATTTCTTTCTGTCAATCATGAACAAGTTTGTGGTGAAGGCTGGTTTCAAAACAGTTGTTTAAATCGTCATCAGGGCTCTGCCCTTCAGAGACATTTCCTTAATTCATTTTACATTTATTTCTGCTGAGAATAACATTTCTCTCCAATAGTTTTCTAGCATGCATGGTTCAGAGTCGTTGTTCCTGTACACTGTTTTACTGTGCTGAGATTGCTTCTGCTTTAGTGCAAGTCAGGCTAGTCACTGCTGGTTGCCTGCCCTATACACCATAGCTTTTTTAATTAGATGTGTATTTGTTCCTGCGGCGTTAGTTTACGCTTCAGTCTGGGCAGTAAGCAACCGCAAGCAGTTGTCAGCTAGAAACATTTATTTCTCACATGTGCTGTTGTGGTCACTGTTACAAACGCATCTCAGCTGAGAGAGGTTAAAAAACAAGCCACCCAGGCATAGCAATCATCTGATCCTGCCTATCAAAAGCACAGCTCTTGCTGCCAGTACGAGTACTAATGGTCATTCCAAGGTCAAGTGGTCAAGTCCCCTTCTTGAAATAACTGTTATTTTTGAGCTTAACTATATCACAAATAATCCACTTTTCAAAATCCTTGCAATTTGTATAGTGCTGGTTTACTTCCTTACTCCACTCTTTAACAGGATGATCAATGTTGTAGCCTGCCAGCT
This sequence comes from Amazona ochrocephala, assembly GCA_039720435.1. NCBI lineage: Eukaryota > Metazoa > Chordata > Aves > Psittaciformes > Psittacidae > Amazona > Amazona ochrocephala. The sequence goes on from CM077880.1 coordinate 83,592,320, forward strand.
ATTTTCTGTTAGAAACAGGGCATCTTGCCCAAATGGCATCCTCGTCCGGACTAGAAAATTCTCAAATAACTTCTGTCTTTCTTTTTGCAGCTGCTGGTGAATGGCAGTCCTGCTGACACGCACGTGCTTGCATTGATCTCTAGCTTACAGTGTTTTGCAGTGCCTGAACATTTTTAGGCAAGATTTCTACTGTAGATCTCTGCTGCCACTCAAACTGCCAGACTTCACCTCTGCTCATGTAGTTACACATCAGCTGCATGATGCAAAGAGAGACTGGAAATGAGGCAACTTTGCTGTCATGACCAGCAGTGAGAGGATCAAATACAAGCCCTCCAGAACTGCTTTTGTGAGCTGGAATGTTGCAGTAGGCTGTAATATATGGTGTCCTCTGCGCAGCAGCATGCAGAGACTGGTGATCCCTAACTTGCCAGCAGTTTACACCATCTCCCCCATCTGTTAAATCTTCCAGAAAGAGAGATTCAGGTTACCTGTCCCTCGTGTGGGGTTGAAAGACGAGAGCTTCTCTGTGTCACTGGCAGCAAATTTTGAAATGGCCCCCCTCATGTCATGTGAATTGGGAATACAATGCATAAACAAATTTACAAAACCAGGGATCAGTTTCCTCTCCTGGCAGCCTTACACATCCCTTGATAAACATCGATTTCTTCTTATCGTGTTTTACTCACAGCCCAGGGTCTCATGTCAATGACATGCCTGCTGAGTATCTCAAGCACGCTCCAGTTGCCAGAAATAGAACTGCAAAATTTGAAAGCACAGAAGCATTACAAGTTTCTGTGTCCACCTTTCCTCAAGGAAATGAATGTGACAGAGGCAGAAGATAGTGACCTGCCCTCTCCCACTCCCAGATGCTGTGTGGACATGGGGAATCACTCGCCACTCTCTTCCTAGATCAGAGGAAAGCTCTGATGTGTGACATTTGGAGCAGAGCGAAAATGGCTGGCTGTATTGAGAACTGGACCTATTCCTGCACACACAGTCTCTACACCTTCTTTCTTCTCTCATATCTTGCAAGCATCTTACATTCTCCAAGTGCACACAGAGATTATTTCTCCTTTTGTTTCACTGCTGCATGACTCTATAACCCCACAGGCTCTGACCTGCCTCTGCGCCCAGCTGATGCACAGTTATCTCTGCTGCCAAATCACCACCCACACAGTGCTTGAACCACCTAAAAGCCCAACTATTTCCTAGCCTCACCTATAATGTGACCCTCCCAGCTTCTGAGTCCTGCAGCATCCGTGTGGACCTACTTCCTCCTCATACCAAGTGTCTCTCCCCTCTCTGAAGCTCCTCAGGGCAGTTTGTGGGCTGTAGCCTCTGTGGCTGCAGGACTCAGAGATGAAGAAGGCAGGCTCTAATTATCTGCTTGCACAAAAAGCCGCTGTAGCTGCGATGTGACACAGATCTCCTCTGCTGGTAGATTGCAAAGCCGCAAGGCATCAAGTAAGGGCAATTCTACTGTCTGCACGCTCAGCCCTTTGTACACTGCAGTGGTGTGGACATGGCTACTGTGCTATGTTAACAGCACTCCGTGTTATCAGGAGCAGTGTGAGTAGTGACAGAGGCTCAGAGCACCAGGGCAGGTGATCCCTAAGCAAGGTGAAGGGTGTGAAAATAAATGCAGCCTCTGAAAGACAAAGTCCCTGCGTGAGCTGCCTCTTTCTATTGCAGTACGCCCTGCCAGTCGGAGCACTAGTACAGTGTTGGTGGAAGGGATGTGGGGCTGCAGAGGCTGTTATTCAGTCTGGACTGATTGCAGAAGCGTAAAGCCTGCAAAGTTATCCTCATGGTTGACCCATCCCTGCACGGAGGCCTGTTCCTGCTAAGCAGGTCAGTGCTGCTTGCAAGGAGGAGCTCCTGTTGTGGTGAAGACAGACAAAAGAGAGGCAGAACGCTCCACCCCCAACCCAAAAGAAAAAGGACATTAACGGTTAAAAAGGAGAAGAAGTTTATGGTCTCTTGGAAGGAAGAGGATTGCTGACAGGATGAGCCGTGAAAATTCCAGACAGCATAAGCCACCTGTGGAGGGGCAGAGCAGCAAAGTGGATACTGTGGACAGGCAGGTAGGCTTCTGGAGCCCTTGCCCGGACACCACAATGCTGGGGCTTCCCTAAGCATACTGCTGTGCTGCCATCAGCCCTCTGCTGCAGGAGTACGTGTGCTGTCTGTCTCCACTGACAGCTTGCTCTGAATGAAAGACTTTTGAGGATCGCCATCCTTTCAACCTCTGGCAACCATGCTTTTACAGGACAAGACTGAGTGGCTTTTGCAGCCCTCTCTCACCCACACACCTGGAGAGCTGGCCTTTACTTCATACTGTTGCACTCTTTCTGTGGTGCTGCTATAGACTGCCCCCACAGCAGTAGGCATGGGGCACACCCTTCAGGGGTTAAGCTGTGGAGGAGATATGTAAGGCAGGCTTATATCTCAGGTCCTAATCTCCTGCTTTCTGCAGCCTCCAAGGTTTTCTGTACTCCCTGAGCTCCAAACCAATGCTTCCTGCTTTTTCTGGAGGTTGGGTAAGATGATATAGCCCAAGGGCAAAGAGCTACAGCATACAGTCTTCTGGCACAACTATATCAAAGCATCCTGAAAGTCTTCTTTAATAGAAACTAAATATTTGTTCCAAAAGGGTTCCATGTTTTGGTTTGGTTTTAATTTTTCATTCTTCAACACTGCTTAGCTACAAAGTCTGAATCCTGGTTAGGAAGAGGCAGGTGTGGAGAGGCCCAATTTGAGGGACGCTGTGGTGGAGGCAATAGAGTACCCCTCTTGACAGGAGGGATGTACCACTGTGCTCTCCAGCACAGTACTCCCATGGCCCACAAAAGTGAGGGGAACTGGAACAGCACATTGCAGTAGGAACCAAGAGGTAAACCTCAGTAATGGGAGGGTGTGTGCAGGTTTCATTTAGCATGCTCTTCTGTTGTGCCAGTAAGCATTTTTGTGACTTATGCTTGCATATGGGAAACAACAGGAAGGCCCTGGCATGAACATGTGTAAAGCCTTTTTGCAATCTGTCCTGAATACTGTTGGAGGTTGATTAAGTCTGTTGAAGCCACTAACACCAACACTGCCCATGGCAGAAGAGCTATCCTGAGCAGATCTCACAGAAAGGAAAGCTTGACAGTCAGGGAAGAGGGTACAAGCCTAGGGATTGCAGGAGAGAAAAAAGCTTTGCTGAAGAGTTATGAATAGACGCTGGAGGAGGTAAACCAGTTGTAGCTGTGGAGAAAAGGTCCGAGACTAGCAGGGAAGGGGTAACTGACCCTAGCCCACGTGTGTGTCTGTATGCCATTTGAACATGTCTCAGAGGTGAGCTCATCTCCTCTGCTCTGAGGAGCAGGAGCTGAGGTGACCAACAGCACTTAGGGTCCCTCTACCCTCCATACATGCAGCAGCTGTGACCTGCAGAGCTCAGCCATCCCTATGCAGTGGCTTACATGATGCCTCCTGCCAGCATGCCTTTACCTTCAGGGCGTTACCAGTTGGGTCAGGCAGGCAGCTCATACAGATAGAGGTGGCTTTGGAAGAGGGATTTTGGCTTCCACCCGGAGTGTGGCTTACTTTCAAGTCTAAAGATGCATAACTAAGCGTGCATAAAGAGCATTCCCTTCTCCACTCTGCTTATTAGCATCAAGGTGCCTTCAGGAGCAGCCAGTTAAAGTCCTTGGAAGACACTGGCAAAACAACAAATAGGATGACTGTAAAAAGGCAGCCCAGACCCTGTTGTACCACCTCAGATCTCCCTCTTCCCTCTACTCCCTCATTTATCTTCATGAGTTACAGCTGAGAACTCTGAAAATGTAAGCGCACAGTTGTACTAGAAGACAGGAAGCTTAATTCAATACAGGGTCCGAGGGTCCAAGTCAGGTACTTAAAACCATTGTGTGATTTCCATTCCTGAGACTTTGTTTGTGTTGTAGGGTATACCAGGAAGTACAGGGCTTTCAGGCTTGGTGAAGAGTTTTTTTGACCCTGTGTGTTTCCCTTAGAAAACACTGATTCATGAGGCTTTTGTTGTTTGGTAGAAGTTTATCCAATTGGATAAATCCATGGATGGGACTTGGGCATGTTAAATATTTGTTTGCTAGCACAGGAAAACGGCAGCTGCTGTATTGCCCCTCACCTTGGCTCCCAGCTTCCTGCCTTGAAGCTCAAGAGCTGTAGCCAGGTCAGCAAACTTCTTTCTTTGATATTCAAAGGGTAACATCATGAATGTTTCATCTGGTGAAGCCGGAGAGGCTACAAATGGTGGAGTCAAAGGGTTTTCAGAGCTTTCAGGGGATGTTGATGCCTCTAGATGAATTTCCAGAACTAGTTGTGTGCTGGCACCTCATCAGATGCAATGATGGAAGGTAGGAAGGGCTCACCCACACCTCTGTCAGTGGTCCCTGTCTGCATACTTTTTATTTATGGTTACACAAGGAAAGGTAGTTAATAGTGATGATATCTTGCAAGGGGGAGAAGGACCAAGGGTGAAAGATTCCTTAGCCCTACTGAAAGCATGGAAATGTCAATAATTTGGCAATAAGACAGTATCTGGGCTATGATTGTGCTGAACTGGCTCTGCTAGAGTGTGAAAACAAAACACCTCTGGGCTTGTCCAGCAATCCACATGAGAGATAACCTATGAAGTCATGCAAGATGTAGGAAACATGCAAAAGGGCTGCCGCTGAAACCACTTGATGGTTGTTTGGCTACAAAACTCCATTAGAGCCAATGAGCTGATGGGTGGGACATGGGACATAAGCCAGCAGTGGACAGGATGTAGAATAGGTGTAAACAGTTATACCAAAAGCCCTTCTCCTTTAGAGTCCAGAGCCTCTGGCTAGCTATAGGTGACTCTGCCTTTGGGTGGTATGTAAAGACAGGTGCACATCATGGCAACTCTCACATGCCAGAGCAGTGTCAGAGCTGTGTGCAGTGATGAGCAGGAGCAGCTCTGCGGCAACTCATGAAACAGCTCAGCCATTCCCAGCAGTTCTGGGGCAGTATCTATAATTGAAGAGCTCTGGGAGCTTTGCAGGCTTGTGATTCTCCACCAATTAGGGCTAAAAGGCTCCGTTTATTAACAACTGGCTTGTTTAAATAACAGCTCCCATCAAGTGTACTTGTCTGAGCTTTGGGAACCTTGAGTGCCGTCTGGGCTGTTTTGTGGTGCCTTGTGGGTGTCTCTCTCTGTAGCCCTTGTGACAAGCCCACTGCCCCCTGCTCCCCCCTAGTGCCCTGCTGGGGGGCATCGATCCCTGCCCACTGCCAGATATCTCCTGCCCCGTTTCCTGAAGGACTGCCTTCTTGCCTGTATACACGCAGACCCACAGCAATTCCCCTCCTGGTAATGTGCTCACACTTCTATGCATCAATTAAGCTGTTTTTTGAAGGAAAAGTGGATTTTGCATTCAGTGCCAGCACTGGAGAACGGTGCATTGGATCTTGATGGAAGAGATGATGTGTCAGGTTTTGCTTGCTTCTCCCCTAGTGCTCCTGGGACACACACATATGGTGCTTGTACTGTTCCTGCTGTACATGTTTTCCCACTCTTGGACTTCACAGAAACTTTGCAATTTTATTTTTTTCCCTGCATTTTGCAGCCTCCCTCCAGCCCAAAAAAGTAATTAAAAAAAAAAAAAAAAGGAAAAGGAAGTAATAACCTTTTGAGTAAAACTTTTACCAGGACACATTATGGTCTGACCAGGACCCCTAGAAACGGAGTTCTTGCCATGTGTTTCTCAGGCCAGACCAATAGTATGTCGCAACTGAGCAGTGTTTGCAGCTACTGAAGACTTTGCCTTCACCTTCTCCAGGCTGGGCTTTGCTGCTGGCTCATTGTTGAGGCCTTTGTACAGCTGGTGCTTCACCACGCAGCTGAGAAATAGCTTCTCCTTTAGCACCCAGAATCACCAGCATGTCCTGGACTTCCAAAGGCAATGGGTGGAACTTGAAGAAAGAAGGGCATATGGCAGACATAGATAGAGATGCTGAGCCCAGGCAGGGATTACTTTGCCACAGCATGGCTTTGAAGCCTTGCTACTGTTCTGTGGGCCCCCATGACAGGTCCCAAATGGTGCAAGCAGTGAGGCACAGGATATCCCAGGGTGGGGAGACATGTGAGGTGAAGCTGGGACAGAAGGAAGAAGATGTGTCTGTCAGGTTTGCTGCAAGAGGGGGAAGAGGTGGGAGATTCTGGTTGCCAGACTCTTGTGGTACTTTGCAAGATACAATGTAGTCTATGCCTGACCATCACCACAGTCCTTGGGTCCTCTTGTTCTTCACTCCTACAACAGGCACCTTATTTCACTGTGTGCACCCCCTTTTCTTGTGTTTCATAGTGTGTCTGGACCTACTAGGGATGGACGTGGGAACCTTTCCAGACAGGGCTCCCAGTGCTCAGGAAGTAGCCAATGGTGCTCTGGTTTTCCTGCTCTTCTGGATGGACACAGTCCTCAGTGTTGTGCTTTCTGCAGGGTGTTGCTGGTATGTCTTCAGTGCTGGAAGACTTTTAGCATGAGAGAAGATGCTTAATTATGAGGACCCCTGACTCCTAGGCCCATTGTACAGCCCTGTGTCCACCCTTTCCATGCACAAGCTCTTCAGCGACCACAGCAGTCCTATTGCTTTATCCTGGGTATCCCACAGCCTTTTTCCAGCAAAATCCCTTTTTTCTTGTGAGTTGCAGTAGACTCAAACCCTCTGCCATCTGTGTTCCTCCACCTCTCCCTCATCCTGAGCCTCTCCTGTATGCAAGGGGCATTTTGGTACATCCTATGCTCTCAGGCCCTGGGTAACTAAAAGGCAACTGAAGCATCGATAGAACTAGTGAAGGATTTCTTTTTCTCTCTTTGAGCTGCAGGGAGGCAGAGAGAAAGAGAAAGACAGACAGAAAGGTCAATTTATCCTCTCTGACTCTGCTGATAACACTTCAGTCATCTGTGGACAGTTGAATATACTTAACATCCTTCAGCCTGTCTGGTGCTAAGTTTTCTGTCTCTTACTTCCAAACTAAACTCCCCAGTTCCTCTGCTCTAAATACCAGCCTCTAGGGCTTTGTGCAGTGATGCATCTGGGGTTTAACATCAGCCATGATTTTGCTCTTTGCTGCCATCTTCTCCTGTCACTTCTGGGGATGGAACGGGTGTGTGGGGCCAATTTGCTTGCATTGTGTTTGTGCTCTTAATCCAAGTGCTATAGGTGAGGTGCTTTCAAAGACAGTTTGTGCTTACAGAAGCTGACAGCTGAAAGATGATAGGACAGAGAAACTGGGGGGGGGGGGGGGGGGGGAAGGGAGTTGCATTGTATGTCAGGGTGTGCATCAACTGCCTTGAACTCAGTGTTGTAAGTGAGAAGGCTGAATGTCTGCATGTAAAGATCAGGGAGAAGGCCAACCAATCAGATACCTTGGTAGGAGTCTGTTATAGACCACCCAGCCAGGATGAAGCTACAGATGAAGTGTTCTTCAAACAACCGGGAGAAGTTTCAAGACCTCTTGCCCTTGTTCTTGTGGGGAACTTCAACCTACCAGATGTCTGTTGGAAGTACAACACAGCAGAGAAGAAACAACCAGGAAGTTTCTTGGAGGATGTGGAAGGTAACTTCTTAAGCTAATGCGTGAGCCAAATAGGGGGACCTAGTTTGTGCCCATGAGGTGCGGGTCAGTCTTTTCTCCCAGGTAAGTGACAGGACAAGAGGAAATGGCCCCAGGCTGACTAGGGGAAGTTCAGACTGGATATTAGGAACAATTTCTTCACAGAGAGTGTGGTCAGGCATTGGAACAGGCTGCCTAGGGCAGTGGTGGAGTCACTGCCCCTGGAAGTGTTCACAAACCATGTAAATGAGGCCTTCAGTGAGATGGTTCAGTGGTGGTCTTGGAAGTCCTGGGTAATGATTGGACTTGATGATCTTGAAGGTCTTTCCCAACTGAGCTGATTCTATTTATTTGGGGTAGAAGCTAGAGCCTGCAGCTAGGACCTTACAGCTAGCAGTAAACCCAGATACCAGTGAAAGTTGTTGAATTATGTTTCTTAGCTTTGCATAGGATTTTATTTAATTGCCAGGCTTGGACTCTGCCAATTCCGTGAAGTCTCAGGGGGCTTTTAGAAAGTAAGCGTCTAGATCTGGTTGTTGCAAAATTAGAAGGAAAACTTCCCAAAGCACATCCTGAATGAACAGCCTCAACCTGACCTGGTTCAGTATTGTGTTTACACAACTGTTGTGATTACAGTACAAACAAGATGGGACTGTGGCTTTTTTCTGAATGTTCTAGGGGCAGAAACAGAGCATCTACAATCTACTCCTGTGACATGTATATCCGTAAACAAGTGAGAATATGTGAGCTGGAAGGGGAGCTGAGTTGCAACAAATCAGGCTGGCATGTGACCAGAGCTTGGCCAGTGTGTGTCATTTGTGGAGAATCCCCACTGATGCCTTTACGGAAAAAAACCTGGCTGATACCTCTCCTCCTGAAAAGCAGTATCTCCCCCCACACATGCCTAGCAGTAAAAAAATCCCTTCAACCCCATTGGACTCCATAGAGCTCTCCAAATCATGACCAGATTTTCTTACTTGCTTGTGGTCACTGCCCATGCTACTGTATCTGCACAGAAGATGGAGAAGAAATGTACGCAAGACGGAAATTATTGTTTTCCAGCTCTGTAAGCTCATTTTTATGTCAGCATACGTGCTTGTGCACATACTAAAGTAACAGTGTTCTTCTTGGTGTTCTCTGGGGAGATGCCAGAGGTGGAGCAGGCCGGCTGCTTCCCTCAGACAGCAGTGCTGCAGAACCAGGGGGAGGAAGCAACACTGTACCTTTCCACAAAACATGATGTCATTCTCCATCAAGACACAAATACTTCCTGCTGGAAACCAGCAGAAATCACTCATATGTAGAGGAGGAAGGGGGCTCCTGCGTTGTTGCTGCTCACTTGCGTGTGGTGCCTGATAAACAGAGACCTCTATTTGGGACCCCAAGAATAGGAGAAATTTTTTTTAAAGCATCTTCCCAGTTTCTCTGTGATATCCTTCTTGGGCACCCTTTGTGGCACAGCTCTCCTTCCCTGCACTTAGCTGCCAAACAAACAGAGAAAAGGCAAATGATCACCTTAACTGCCCTTTCTTCAGGATGTGCTGTTGGGGTATATTCCCCAGCAATAAACTCTGCTGTGGACTTCCTGAACCAAGTCTAGTAGACCTAGAGCAACAGAGAAATGTGAAAATGGGGCTGGGCACAGAGGAGCAGTAGCTCCGGCTTGGCACTCAGACTACCTTAAGTGATGGGGTAGATGAGCTCATTTGTTTGGTGGTGGCAAAGGAGAAGTACTTGTTCCTTCTCTCTTTCACTGAAGGTTGTGGTGGCTCTGAGTTTCCAGGGCTCTGTCTGCAGGGAGGGGGTGGTTGTTTGAGCCTCTGCTTTTCACATTGCTGCCCATTCACTGGGGCCATGTAGGACCCTGGGAGGAGAGCACTTGAATTCTTGAGCAAAGGCCAAGGCAGCCCCATGGGCCCCACCCTGGGGTGGGAGTGTTCCTGCAGAAAGCACAGTATGCAGACCTACCACAGCATCTTCACACATTGATTGGTTTTAGCACAGGGCCCATGCCACTGGTGTCCTCTGTGGAGGAGGCAGTTTATTGTCGCCAGGTTAATTGTGCCTTGCCTGGGTAACTGGAGCCTTTCAAAGCTCTCTGGGTGCTGATGGTGGGTTTCTCTCTCTAAGGATAGATACTTACCACAGGTTCTCCATGGGACAGGAAAAGCATGATCTATCTCATCCTTAAGTACCTTTTTCAAAGGTATTGAAGAATCACAGTGTAGAAGTACTTCTCTCCTATGACTGCAAGCAGATCTAGCTTCATTTCCTATGTTATGTTTTTATTTGTGATTAGGTATCAAAAATTACAGGGCATTAGTCACACCTGGATATCTAGCTCCTTCTTCACATCAGAAGTGCATCTCCTGTCACCTCTATTGCTGTCATCTCCAAATGAGAGTATGATCTTTGCCCCCTAAGGAAAGCCTTGTGGGCAAAATATCCCAGGCCAAGCTCACTGTGAATGACTGACCAGCTGATGAAAATGGTGCAGAGCATGGAGCTGCTGACAACAAAGGGACATCTGATACGAAAAAAATCAACCTTGTCCCAGTTGGGAGCTTTTTCTGAAGACTGAGCCAGCCTGGAATTTGTGGGTTATAGGGGTTTTTTACCTGTCTCTGCTGGAACATCCTGACAATCCAAGTTGTAATCGCCTTTAGGGTTTCATCATTGCACCTGGAATCCTGCGTCTTAAGGTCTCTGATGTGTGAAGGGTTACGCTGCTTCTGCACACCTCAGTGTCCATTTGTGTCCAATGCAGCTTGTCTTAACTATGTCTTTGTTTGTTGGACAGACATCTCTTGACCTCCCTCTTTTTTTTTGGCCTCCGGCAACTTTGTTTTGGGTATGAAAATATAGGGCCTGGATTCATAGGCCTATTCAGAATGATTTCTGGTTTTTCTTTGTCCCTGGAGGAATTTTTTTGGAGTGTCTAATCCCTTTTACCTACCTGGGAGCTGCCATGGTCAGGTTGGCATACTTAGAATCATAGAATCATAGAATAGTTAGGGTTGGAAAGGACCTTAAGATCATCGAGTTCCAACCCCACTGCCATGGGCAGGGACACCTCCCACTAAACCATGCCATCCAAGGCTCTGTCCAGCCTGGCCTTCAACACTGCCAGGGATGGAGCATTCGCAACTTCCCTGGGCAACCCATTCCAGGGCCTCACCACCCTTACAGTAAAGAATTTCTTCCTCAGATCCAACCTAAACTTCCCCTGTTTAAGTTTGAACACATTACCCCTTGTCCTCTCACCCTAATGAAGAGTCCCTCCACAGCATCCCTATAGCTCCCCTTCAGATATTGGAAGGCTGCTATGAGGTCTCCACGCAGCCTTCTCTTCCCAAGGCTGAACAGCCCCAACTTTCTCAGCTTGTCTTCATACTGGAAGTGCTCCAGTCCCCTGATCATCCTCGTGGCCCTCCTCTGCACTCGTTCCAACAGTTCCATGTCCTTTTTATGTTGAGGACACCAGAACTGCACACAATACTCCAAACGAGGTCTCACGAGAGCAGAGTAGAGGGGCAGGATCGCCTCCTTCGACCTGCTGATCACGCTCCTTTTGATTCAGCCAGGATATGGTTGGATTTCTGGGATGCAGGCACACACTGCCAGCTCATGTTAAGTTTCTCATAGGCCTACACCCCTAAGTCCTTCTCCGCAGGGCTGCTCTCAATCTCCTCCCCGCCCAACCTGTAGCTGTGCCTGGCGTTGCTCTGACCCAGGTGTAGGACCTTGCACTTAGCATGGTTAAACTTCATCAGGTTGGCATCAGCCCACCTCACAAGCGTGTCAAGGTCCCTCTGGATGGCATTCTTTCCCTCCAGTGTATCAACCGAACCATGCAGCTTGGTGTCATCGGCAAACTTGCTGAGAGTGCCCTCAATCCCACTGTCCATGTCACCAACAAACATGTTGAACAAGACCGATCTCAACACTGATCCCTGAGGGTCACCACTTGTTACTGGTCTCCTGCTGAACACTGAGCCATTGAGCACAACTCTTTGCATGCAGCCATCCATCCAGTTCTTTATCCACCAAGTGGTCCACCTATCAAATTGATGTCTCTCCAATTTAGAGACAAGGATGTTGTGTGAGACAGTGTCGAATTCTTTGTACAAGTCCAGGTAGATGACATCAATTGCTCTGCCCATGTCCGTCAGTTCTGGACATTCTCCTCTGCATGCCCTCCAGGTCTTCCTGTTTCATTTCTACTCTTGTCATTTGTTTGTCAGTGGGGGTTGGAAGGGCTGGAAAGAGTAGCCCAATACTCACTATCTCATAGCCTGCAGTGATGTTGCCTGTCATAATTTGTCTTGAAGTGTCCTGAACAGCTCTGCACCACTCTTCTGAAGGACTTGGCAGTCTCCACCCATTCTTGATAATGCTGGACTAATCTCTCATATTGCCTCCCAATAAACTGAGCATCAAAGGCTTTCTTCACTTTCTTGTAGTATCTTGTTTTCTTCCTTCCTTCCTGGGAATGTCGACAGTGTTTCAGTCACCACTTTGGACCAAGGGCTTACTCAAATCCATATGCCTCCCAGATGAAACCTGCCGTTCCCTGAATTACCCATGCTTTTCCAGACAGCTAATCCATCTTTCTGGGACTCTGACATTAAATGACCCAAGGGCTGAACAAGAGTGCAGGTATTATTACTATTATTAAAAGAATAAGCTCTTATGCATAAGCAGGAGCTTTTCCAAGATAGTATCTAGAGTTGTGTGCTCCTGTTATTGTCTGCCTGTGGGCAGGGCTGGATGATCAGAGGTGGCCAGTCTGACTAGCCCTTCCCATCTCAGGTTAAAATCTGCTGCTGATAGCTGAAAAACCCATGCTACCTACCAGAAGGTGGCGATGGGAAAGGGACCATTAACTAACGCACACATCTTCTCACTCTGGTCTTTGCCAATGCTACTGGCTGGGTTGGTACATGAAACTTAGGGACAGAGGAATGGTTTATATGTGGCTGTGCAAGATGAAAACAGAGAAGCCTCCTTATATGGGGTAATACACACCCGTCTTTTAACAAGGGTGATGCATGTAAGTCTGCATAAGAAATAAGAATGCATAAGAAAGGATGAGCAATCTCTCCCACACCGATTTCTCTCACTCGCTACCAGAATCTGATCTCGTCTACCCAATCTTCTCTTGATTTTTTTTGTGTCTTTGGTTACAATTAAATCATTCTAGTGGTGGCTACTTAGTATATATTTCCACAGCCCTTTTTCTCCTCGCTGCTTTAACACAGTTTCTAAGCTGAGTTATGCACCATCTCTCCATCTATTCCTTCGTTTTGTGTGCTGTGGCCTTCATGAATTTTTTGTCCTCATGTGGGATATATTCTTTTTCCACTCAACATGTAAAGTGAAATTGTGCTTTCTCTTTATCCCTGTATGTTTCCTGCTCCCTTCACTGACTCAAGCATTTGCAGTCAGGTTGCTGCTGCCTGGTGGGTACTGAAGAGCACGGACTCCTAAGGCAAAACATCTGTTGCCAGGATGATCTGCCAGGAAGAGGCATAGCTACGTCCTACTGCCTCTCTTGGACCTGCCTTTACACCAAGCACCAGGTTCATCGCAAACATCAGTTCCTGTCTGCATCCCCTCTGGGAAGCAGACGCACATGAAGCAAATAAATGTGGCTATTTCTGATCAAGAATGAGTGTATTTTCTCAGGCCTTGTTCCCTGCTGCTGCATGAGTTAGTCTTAGCTCTTCCTAAACAAAAAGCCTGCAAATAGAAAAACTGTCTGTATCCTCTGAAGAGCCTCCCCAAGCAATGCTTTTTGGGTGAGTAGTGCTGGATGTGCAGTGGAGGCACTTCTCTCCCATATTCAAATGCTCTTCTCCCCATTGCCAGACAGACTGGGACAGGAACTCCACCTAATTAATCTTCATTGAAATATTTCTCTCCCCAGATGCCACGTTCTGTTATTTACCCAATGACAAAGTCCCCTGTACAGTTTTTTAATTACAGGCCTGTTCCAAGAGAATTAATCTGTTGGAAATTGGAAAGGGGTAAAAGAAATCCTTGAAGAGCGGGGGAAATTAAGGCCAAATCTTTTCATATTGGGGGAATTAGGTTTACTGCAGATCTGGAAAACTATGCAGTGTGCTTCCACTTGCTTCTTCAGGAGACTCTGGAGAAAACCAAGACTTGAGAATAGTGACTTCATCTGCATCTCCTCCCAAAGACCTCAACACCACATCTGCAAATACCCTGGCCTTTTCCCTGCCCAGAGAAGAGTATGCTCCCTGCTTTCCTGGTGAGGCAGGGAGTCATCAAGTGTGCTGTTTGCCTGTGCTGCTCATGGACTGTCCCTGAGAAAGTGAAGTGGACAAAGAGTCAGGCAAGATGGGGACCATGCTATGCTGATGGCTGCTCCAGCAGCCTCTGCATCTGTGGAACCAGCCTGCTGGAGCTGTCTTCTGAAATGACGGGAGAGGCTTGGCAGAGACTGAAGACACTGGGTGCTTCACATCCATGATAGTGCTCCATCTCTGACCTTGAACCAACAGGCTCCACAGAGGTTAAAGCTCACTCTGCACCCCTACCACGCTCTGAAGAGAGCAGACCAATCATGTGTGTCCATCTCTTCTTCTCAATTTGTCCTGTCTGATGGCTTTATCCTTTAGAGAATCCCAGCTTTCCTGAAGCACTTTGAAATTTTCATCAAGTTTCAGAGAGGCTTTATTGAGAATTTGTGCTATCTATCTTCAAATATACTCTTCCTTTGCTCTTCAGTTTTCAGCTTCTTAATGCAGTGGGGGGTGGGGGGGGAAAGACTCTTCTCTCCCTTTTCTGCCTTATCACTTTACTGGCCAAAGAGAGGCAGGACAAGAGTCAGTTATTTTCTTCCCCTGATCTATTCTTTTCTTGCTATTTGTCTTATGGTGAATTTAAACAACCAGCATGTGGAGAGAAATCAACACCGACTTGGACGAGCCAAAGGAAATCTGCTGTGGGTGCACTTAACTCTGCTGTTAGCTCTGTCCCAGGGACTTCAAGGATGTTGTAGAGTGCTGCCACTGTGTCAGCCTCTGTAGCTCTGCTGTCTGTGCAGGGCATGGTTCAGAAGCAAAGCAAGGAGACAAGCTGCTTGAGGTAATCCGTGGGTACCACAGTAAAAGCGGGTGGGATGTGGGGTTGCCTGTTTTTCCTTGCAGTCCAGAGTTACTCATGTTGACTCTGATACGGGATCAATGGATGGAGGCTCTGTGCTCTAAGTTGCCCCTCCTTCACCACATCCATTCCTGCTTTGCTGCCCCAGGAGTCCTGCTGCTGATCAGGCAAAGGGTCACTTTGATCCCAGTAGCTGGCTTTGCAATGGCTTACTTCATTACCAAGGGCCTTATACTGCTTATAATAGAAGGATATTTTTCATACACAGTTGTTCAAACAGTACTGAGTCTGGCAGCCAGTTGAAGCAGCTCAGGTGAAGAACTAAAGAAAGTGCAGAGAGGGATGGTACTCCAGCACTAATTACCCATGTTGGAATTAGACGGCAAAACCAGATTAGATGCTGCATGTGATGCTCAGTTGGTGCCCTCCAGATTACAAAGGGCTCTTCTTCTCTCAGTCATGAAAAAAACCCTTAAAAACTCCATGGGATAATGTGTTTACTGTCTACACAGGATGAAGAGCTCCCTCTCTCAGTCATGAAAAAAACCCTTAAAAACTCCATGGGATAATGTGTTTACTGTCTACACAGGATGAAGAGCTCCCTCCCACCTTCCTTGGGCCACCACAACACCCTCCTTCCTCGCTGGGGTGGACTGGCTTCCTCCCACTGACCAGCCCTGCTGCTGCTGTGAGATCTAACAAGATCAGAGTCCAGGGATTTTGTCTACAGACAGTAATTCTTCCTTCTATGGAAACTCTTCTGCTTCTCTCCTGACAATGGCCTTCAGATCCCTGCTTAGTAACAGAGGAGTTTTTCCTCCTTCTCTAGAGCCCTCACAACAACAGCCTCACCCACATAGAAACCATCTTGCCTTCTGCAAAGAGCCATGACTCCCAGGTGCCTCACTTCAAGGAGGTTCCAGCTATTGGAGGTGGAAAGGGTGTGCATGTGGGAGATATCCTTCCAGTCTCCTTCACCCATGGCTACTATGGTCACTGGTGTAAGGACAGTGGTGTGAATCTGGGATCTGATCTGGGATCAGATCTGGGACCTGAGTGGGACAAGGAAAGGATTTTCCAAGCCCCCATATCACTCAGGTACAATATTTTGCTGCTGCTTATCAAACAGGGCAGAATTTAGTGGTAGCTAAAGCTGTGATTAAGGTTTGTTTCCAGAATGTGCTAGTGGTATGTACACCACTAAGATATCTATGCTCATTGAGCCAGGGAGGATTCAGTTTTTTATCTAGCAGCATCTTCACCCTATTTGTTCTTTCACATTATGATGATGCTCTCTATCCATCTGCTAGCTTCTTCCTTTAGGCTGAGTGGAGATTTTATGCTGCAGATTCAGACTTTTGCATTTAAACACCATTTCCTCTACCTCCACCCCAAAAAAATACTCATACTCATGGAAAAATAAAACCCAACACCCTAACTGTGAAAGGATCTGCCCTGCCTACGTAGGACTGGAAAAGCTGTCATGATTGCAGTTGAATGAACTCATAGAGGAGCTGGGGGAAACCAGGACAAGGAAGCAGATGTGATCCTGCAGAATTTCAGCCCTGCTGGGTATCTCTGGCAGGCATCTGCCCTTGGAGCAGCAGCTACGGCCCGGCTGTGCAGCACAAAGACATGAGGCGTTTCTGGCATCATGAGGGCATGAGAGTGGAGGCTACAGACGTAAGCTCTAGAGACTGCTATGCCCTGCAAGGCTCAGATCAGAAGACTGCTCAGTTCTGATGCTGCACCAGTGAAAATATAGGTTGGCTGCAAGACCCTGCCAAGAGTACAAGGATGCCAGTTTGCTTGCTGGGAGCACTGGTCCAGGAATCAGTTCTGAGCTTCAGGGGATAAGAATGAGGTGGGCTTGTAGGTGTCAGAGTCTGGGGAGGGAATGTAGCTCTCTAATCTGATGCAGACAGATTTAGCTTTAGCACCAACTCAGAGAGAAGGCAGCATGTACTAATTCATCAGCAACTGTGGGATATTCTTTCATGTTGCTTCTGTTTGAGCTCTGACAAGATCAGAGCTTGAGGGGGGAGGGTGCACTGTGCTTAGGTAGAGTTGTTCCCTGGGGCTCAGATGAGAAGTAGCTATGCTGATTTATTCTGCAGGTTGACTTGTTCTCCAGGCCAAATTGAGAATTCTGGAGATCTGAGTTTTTGGTTATTTGGCAGCAGCGTTTGCTTTCCAAATTCCCTGCCCACACGTCACTGCCAGAATGAATGTCCTTTCTTAGCTGTAGAAAGACCCACTGCTAAGGTCTTTCTACATGCAAACTACTGCAAAGGCAACTTGGTGACATGGTATCTCTGCCGAAGGCTCTGTATCAAATACTACCTCTAGGGCAGAAGTCAGTACCTCTGAACATGCTTCTGGGATTCTGTATGATGTGGAATTTTGCTGAACTTCTGCACAGGTATCTCTGCACAGCATGAGAGTTAGCCTTGATTTCATCTGGGGTGGTGTTTCTGTGCCCCTTCAAGAGGAACTGGAAAGTCCCTTTGCACACAGGTCACCAAACAGTCCCTCATTATCAAAACGATTGCTCTGTAAGACAGTGTCCTAGGCTGGCTTGTAGCAGCAGCTGCAGAGGTCAAAGTCTCGATGACATCCACTGTAATGCTGTTGCTCTTATTTGCTGGAGCTTCCCGGGAGCTCATAGACTTCATTAAACAGCATTGAACATGGCACCATCTTGCATGTGTGTGCCATCCCTCCTAACTAACAGCTCAGAGAACCACTTTCGGGGTTTTACCCTGAAAATTCAAATTCAAATTCATGATCTCACTTTCGTTTCACTCTGAGGACGACTGGCTTAAATTGCTCCTTCCTCCTGAGCAGCACATGGCTTGAATCAATGCCAAAGCAGTACCCCCGCCAGTTCCTCAGCCACCTGTTATTCAACTGTTCACGATTTAGTAGACTGTCAAACAAGTCTTTCTTACCTTTTTCCAGTTCTCCATATTGGCATCCTTTGTTGTCCCCACTGAAATGCAGAGAAGCCCTGCCTGCAGGATGTGGTTGATCCTGGGCACTCCAAATCCGAGCCAATTAATAAGCACCAGAGAAAAAAGAGGTGGATTGAATTTGGATCTCAGTGTTGCACGATCCTTGCGCTCAAGGCAGTAGTATCTGATTCTGATCCATATGTGGATTGTGACATCTCTCAGAGGACATCATAGAAGTTTTGCAGTGGGTTGCCACTCTAAGGTATACTTTCAGTACAGTAGAGATGATATATGGGGCTTTTAATGGTGAGGCTGTAAAATTAGTAGCTTTCACATTCCAGGTTTTCCATTTTGATCTTACAGGATAGAGATAGGGAAACCCCAGAGACGACAAAGGTTTCTAATTCTATAGGCAAGCTGGGTCAAAACCTCTGACTGTTTTCCTAGTGTATAGAAACAAAAGGAATGTAGTATTAAAAATAGTATGAAATATAGACGAGAAAAAAGAAGTGGGCTGTTGTGGAAAAAAAGGAACAATTCATAGAATCATAGAATAATAGAATGGTTGGGTGATAAAATTCAGGGTTCCAAAGGAAAAGGTCAGTAAGATTCAGAAAAGGAGAAGGCCTCGTTAGATTTGCTGTGTTCCTTTCTGAAGTGCCATGATTCATGGAAAGGTTTAGCAGTAGTTGCATTAAAAATAAATTTTTCTTATTCCTCCATGGCCATTCCTGAATGGTTTTATTCTGTACATAGCAAGCTTGATGGAGACAATTTGTTTGTTTCCTTATAAAGCTTAGACTTGTCTCGTCTAATGTTAGTACTTCAATATTATACTCAAATACTGTAGGGCCATCTTATAATTGGTGGGAAGATCATTTTGAGTTGCCTTTTTTCCCTTTTTCAACTGAATGCAAAGGGAGGCAGTGTGATGGAGCTTCTAATTCTAGAAGATGAATTTGTGTTCAAATGTCTTCTCTGTACACGCGTGATTGCAAAAGGATGGAGAATGGGGGATAGTAACCAGAAAAGAGGCTAAAAGCGAGGAGCCATAGTAAGGTTTTCTTCTGAAGCACTCAGAAATTGTTTGCTGTGGGGCCAGGAAAGCCTGGTGAGGTGGCCCATGCACTTCTGTCAGCAGCAGTCAGAAGGGTGCCCGACTTCACAGGCCATCAAATCCTGTGCAACATTGTTCACGATGCTTTGCCCTGGCACGCAGAGGAGGCCCTAGAAAACACTCCAACTGACTCAAAAATGGTCCCACACATTTCTTCCATGGCAGGAAGGAAGAAGAAGGATCATGCTTCTAGAACTGTCCCCCGTATGCCTCTTCTCTTCAGTGTCATCTGTCTTGCACAATGTGCCCTTTGCTGTACATGTATGAGGTGTGGGGGGGACCCAGAAGCTCACAGTTTCTTTGCTTTCCCTTTCTCTCAATCTCTCTTCCTCTCTTCTTTCCTTCTCTTTTCCCTGTTGGCAGCAAAATAATGTCTTGTCTCTGAGCAATGTTCATGGTGTATAATTTACAATCTATAAATAGAAGACTGTTATTAACAAAAAAAAGAGAGAAAAAAAAAAAGAGGCATCCACACATTTTATTCCCTTTCTAAGCATTAACCAAAATGCTTCAGATGCAGTGGAGCTGCATGCAATGAGACATGTGGCACCCAGCTCAAAGGCCAGGTCTCCTTCTCCTGTGATTTCTCATTCAACTCGTTCCACCCCATCTCTTCATCCCATGCTTCCCTCCAGATTTTCATTTCCCCCATGCTTGACCCCCATCATGAAGTCCCTGTCCACCATCTGGAGCCACCACCTGTCTCCACTGCTGTGTTCTCTGCGCCTTCCTCCAATGCTCCAGCCCTGGCCAACCCAGAATGAAGCTCCTACTTGACCAGAGAAGCACAAAAGTGAGACAGGAGGGAAGAGTAAACCTTGGACACAAAAGCGAGCAGGCAGAAAGAACTGCAGCCATGAGGAACACCGCAAAGCACCAAAGCCTGGAGACTGAGCCCCACATTGAGAGTTGCTGAGGTCTAACACTTCAGTTGCATACTTTGCTTTCCTTGCAGCAACACTCTCCTGCACATGGCCTCCTCTCGTGGAAATGGCTTGGCTCTGTAAGATGGCTGGACAACATGGCAGAACATTACCACTTCTGCTTCAAGGTGTTCTGCACCTTGCTAGTACCAATAACCTGTCTTTGATCTGTGGGACAGGTTTCCTTCTTGCCTCAGAGCTCTTCCAGGAGCTTTTTTTCACTGTGTGTCTCTTTCTCTCATCCCTTATCCTCTGCAGTCATGAATGTCTGTGCTTCCCCCAAAACCAGCCGCCTCTCCCCAAGCCATGGGGGAAGCCCTGTGGAGGTTGGGCTGTGGCACCAAGTGTGAGCAGGTGGAGGTTGAGGTCCTGGGGAAGAGGAGAGTGGCTCCATGTCATGGGCAGTGGTAGCCTCTGGGGGCCTCCAGGGACATGCTGGCATGTAGTAAGGGCAGCTGGTATAAGAATGGTTAATGCAATGGGCTGGTAGAGGAGGGCATAATCTCTTCAATGCGCCTGCCAGCTTAGAGGGGTTGGTAAAGGCAGTAGAGGTGGATGCTGGATAACCTGCTCTAGTTGAAGGTATCCCTGCTCATTGCAGGGGGGTTGGACTAGATGACCTTTAAAGATCTCTTCCAACTCAAATCATTTCATGATTCTATGATTCTGTCTTTCTCTTCGCAACATTTAAAGGAGGGATGGGGTGACTGGGGTATGGAGGAATAGGACCAGCAGTGCCTTTCATTTCCATTGCGCCTTGCATGTCTAGGGATCCCATGGGATGTACTCTACAACACTGTTGTTTGCCGTCAGGGGCTCATCAAGAGGCTTTTCAGGGGCTTGGTTCAAGATGTTCTCAAAGGGTATCTTGAACCAAGTGCAAGGCTGGCCCCACAGGCTTCAACTTGACCCCAGGCTTTGCATGGCTGGTGTGAACTTTGCACCTACTGCAGGTATCTGGGGGCTGACAGATGGCAGAGAAAATAATAAACAAAAATGAAGGGTTGCCTACGCTCCACTGAGCCACCTGCAGCCCCTAGGGCAGGGCTGTGACTCAGAGAGGTGCTCTCAGTCATCAGCATGCACTCATCTCTCAAGGGGTGCAGGCAGCTGAGTTCCTGGGTGGCAGGGGCATGGGACCCCATCCTTTCCGTGTCAAGACACATGCTCAGTGTGGATCTCTGTGGGCTGCACTGGGGCAGAGCTGCCATGGGTGGTAGATGTAAGAAGGCAACTTGAAAGGCCAGACCAAGGCAGATGCATCAGCACAGCATGAGACAGCATAGTCCTTGGAGATTTAGGTTATTGGTTTTTGTGTTTTTTCATAATTTCCTGGAGGCTTTCAAGGTTTCCATGGTAACGATGTTAAGGAGGGGTGGTCTTTATATATGTATGCACTATATATATGTATATATATAAATATATGTATATTTTGTTGTACAGTTGTGTATTGCTCTGAGTTACAGGATTTAACATCCTGGAGTCTAGCCCTGAGCTGCCTTCCTGGGCTCTTGAATTTTAATGTAGAAAAAAAATCTTGTGGAATAGCTGCCAGAAAAAACACATTGAGTCACTGTTAATGTGGATGGTGGGACTCCGATCCTCTCCAACACCAAACATATTGGCACATGTTCCAGAAGGGAAGAAGCCACAGTCCTGAGGCCAGGCCCTTCATCTTTGCAAGTGGCCACGGAGGGAGAGTGACCCTGCTGCTGGGTGCTGAGCATGGCAGGAGACCTGGAGGCAGACTCCTACCTCCTTCTGAAGCCCAGAGTGCTGGAGCTCTGATGTGCACATTTTTCACCCTGCAGGCTGAGGCTGGACTCCAAAATGCATCAAGAAATGTGGGGAGTTTCACTGGAACCTGTTCAAAGGGGCTGTGAAAACTCACACTAAGAGCAAACTCAAAAAATAAAGCAAAAGTTCTGAAGTGCCAAGCAGCTACAGTGACAGCTCAACAGGGGTTGGTCTGGATTCCCATCTGGAGATTGGCCTAGAGATACCCTTTTCAGCTATCCTAAGATCATTCTGGCCTTTTGACTTGGTATGGATTTATTGTCTTTAGCATTTAGACAACTGTCTCACCTTTTAAATGTCAGCTCTGGCTTCTGTATTGTGCTCAGTGAAAAAGAGCTTCAGTAGATCTTGTGAGAGGGTAGGATATTTAGAAAGCTGTAATTCCCAGGTTCAGAGACGTGTCCCATCTGTGATGAGTTTAGGCATGCCTTTAATATTTTAGTGATGTGTGTTCCTGTGCTGGGCTGTATGTGTGCGCTCTGCTTGCATTTCTGCCTTTCAGATGCCAGGAAAAACTCATCTGACAGTGCTATACATCATACATCACTTTCATGCAGAAGGGCTGCTTTATTTGATGAAGGGCAGATATTAATGTGCAGTAGAGATACCACAACATCTTCTGTTACTGCTGATTGCTAGGCTATAATAATTGTGTGGTTGTTAATAGCTCATTGCAGATAGGAGATGAAACATCTCAGTTATCACCACTATGAAGATTCATCTGCACAGCTTCTCCACTGGCCAGAGATGCTTCATACAAACAGACTTACTCTGCTTCAGTGCCACCAGATGCAACTGCATTTCTGCTGGGGTTAGCAGATGGGGTAGCTTGCAAAAGATCGATTGTCCAAACAAAAACAAGGGATTGCTCTACTGAGTGCTGATCTGCTGCAGTCACCTGCACTTGCCATTCTGCATGCCTTGCTTGCACTGAAAGTTGTGCCATTTGTTGAAATCAAATGGCTCCCACCACAGCCTGTCTAGATGACGCCAGTCTGCCACTCTTCCCACCTGAGTGCCAGACCATCCAGCTACACCATCACCATCCCACTGGCATGTGACAGTTGGGTAGATAAAATCCCTCTGGAAAACAAGATTACCTCATCAAAACCAAGAGAATTTTACTGCTTGGAAGCACTAAAAGTAAATCAATTGAAGCCCTAATGTTCCAGATGAGCTATTTCACCTCTGAAGTCTGCGGGCCATGCAGGAAGATCATTAGCATTCCTGGGTGACAGTTCGACAAATACAGAATTGGTGGATTGCAGCCTCAAGGCTTGGTTTTGCATCCCAAGATGTGTCATTCAGGTGGGAGCAAGGAGAAGTAGGGTCTTCAAGCTTTGGGGTATGACTCCTCTGTGGAAAGTCAGAGCTTCTGATGCCTCCCAGTTGTAAGATGGAGTACCTCTAGCCTGCGTATGGGTCATCCACATAGGCTCAGATCTGGAGCTGGGGGGAACCAAGGACCACTCTGACAGAAGCCTTAAGTGTCAGCTCTTGACAATGCTTTCTAAAAAGCATCGTGCCCTGGTGTGATTGATACAGTTCTGCAGTAAGGAAAGGACCATCTCCTCTCTCAGCTCCAGGGCCAAAGGTCCCTGTGTGAGTGTGGGGCTAGGGGTGCCCCCAGCTCCTGTGGGCTGTTTGGAAGAGGTGATGTGGCACGGAGCAGTCTGAGGGCAAAGCAGTGATGCCAAAGTCCCTCCAACTGACCACTGAAACACTGCTGCCACCAGATTAAAAACAGAGATTAAGGCAGCCAGATTTTTTTTTATTGGCCCTGTGAACAAAGCAGGATCCCTGTGGGGATGGCTAGGAGAAAACTTAGGAAGAGAATTGAAAGAGGCAGGAAGGAATAGATAGGAAAGTAAGAGAGAAAAGAACAGAAGAGGAGAAAGGGAAGGAATAGGGGTGAGAGAAGGAGACAAACAGAAGTCTGTTTGGGCTTTTTGTTGCTTCACCCTGCAGTTTCTGGGCTTGATAAAGCCTCTTTTTGAAGATGTCTCTCTCCCAGCAGTGAGGTACTAGAAAGATGAGATTCTGGGGAAGAGAGAAATGCCAGCATGAGGTTTGGGTACCCTCCACCAATCCTCTCCTTTTCCCCTGGCGTGAGAAAAAATCATGGCCAGAACTGGAGTGGTTGTGTGTGCCTCTTTACCTCCAGCATCACAGTTTGGTTGGCTGACCCTCATACAGGTCATGACTCTCCCACACTTCTTATCCCTTTTGGCTTCATGGTCAATCTGGCTCGCTATTTCTGAGAGCAGAGGGGAACTGCAGATTTGGCAGAGGAATGCCAATGCAAGAGATGCAGCGCCTGGTTATGTGTTTTGGTCAAAATTTCCCTTCCACCACTGGGCTGGGGCTGCTGAGGTGGTGTTGAGGATGCAGGGCTCCTCTTCTCTCTGGAGTGTGGTGAGCTGGAATCCCATTTTGGTTTGTCTCCTCAGCAGAAAGTCTGGGTACTTCTCCAGAGCTCATCTGAACCCACTCAGTTCTCTTGCTTGATAAATTTTTTGTCTGAAATTAGTCTGATGAGAGTGCTTGACTGGCACCCTGGGAGACTCACACTTTCCTTTCATCACCTCTCCAGACAAAAGCTCCTCTGCAGCAGAGCAGATATTACATATACAACTCTCCTCCTGCCCGGCCATTTCTAGGAACAGGAAGAAAGTTTGTTCTCTGTCCTAACGCGTCCTTTGCCTTCTTGGTTAGGGTTGCCAGCAAAAAGGGGGATTAGATCCAATTTTTGGATTCCCATGATAAGCCAGAGAATCAACAATAACATGAGAAATGACCACCCCATTTCTCACTGGGCACTGTAGTAAAAGCCTTTTGTCATTAACTGTATGAACTGCAGGTGAAAGGCTTCCAAGCCTTGTCACCCAGTCTGTTTAACACTTTAACCCAGGGAAGAAATAGTTGAACTTCGGCTGAACAGAGATTTGTCTCTGTACTCTGCCCATTTCTTACTGCAAACAGCCACTGGTAGGTTTCCAGCCAAGACATAGAGCTCATAAATTACTGAGACATCAATAAATGACTCAATGATTTTAGAATCACTAAAATGAAACATATCTTATTTATGTTAATGAAAATGACTGACATCCCCAGTGCCTGCCATTTTGAAGAATTGCTAACTGCTTTGCAGACTACGTACACAGTGATCATTCAGCCACAGCTGAAATGCAGCTACCTCTGGGATAGAATGTGACAGATGCTTAATAATAGCTGGAAACCCAGCAAACACACATACAAAGAAGGAAGCAAAATCAAAACTTTGCATGGGAGCCAGTGGGGAGAATTTGAGGCAGCCAGTGTGTAACAACAAACTGGAATCTGATGAGATGCTAAGCTTCTTTTTAAACAGTGCCCGACACTGAAATCCCAGGACTTCACTGCCTGAGAAGTGCACTCGAACACCACTGAAGGTGGTGTGTCTGGCTGTGACAAGTTGCATGCTTACTTCATGGGGGTAATGATGGCAGTATTGAATTCAAATGAGGCTGAATAAATATGTTTGTCCATGTAATATGCTTGGGTTGTACAGGCAGCTCAGCAGTTGCAAGTGCCAGTGCAGAACTGGGATGCAGAAATGCATGTATCTCTGGGCTGTTTCTGCAAACCTGAATGAGCTGTCATGAGCAAGCACTTGGCTTTCCATGTCATTCAAAGGCAGTATGTTGTGTATCTTCTGCCTGCTGTTACTCAGAGCTGTGAAGCAAAGCGATAGAAAGCTAAAAGCTTTACCAAGTAATTTGAGATGTTTACTGGTTTGCTTTCAAGTCACCTCTGTGAGCATCACCTTTACTAAGCTGTAGATTATCGCAAGGTTATACAAAGGATAATGCCTGGTGCATCTGCATGAATCGCATTTTAAGTTCTGGGGTGTAATGCCTTCTCAGTTTTGCAGTCCTGTGCCCTCTAACGCCATGCAGAGCTCTTCATATGAGGTCAGCTATGCCCCTAAGTATGAAGGAGAGAGAGGTTTAGGAGGTGTAAATGACTGCAGCACTGCCGAAGTAAAGGCACATTGGCCATTTTACACCAGCGGAGAATGGCTGATGTAAAGGAGCAGGACAAGGAAACTAATCCAAGAACTTCAGGGATACATGGGAATTAGTGCAGGGAGGTAAAAGGGTCTCCTCTGTGCCTGCTGCTGGTGACTGCAACACACAGGTCACTGTGTAACAGAGGCTGTGTTTGACCCCTCAGCAGATCACTGGCACAACCTGTTCTCCCCATCTTCTCCAGCTGTGCCCCACAGCAACAGGACCAGGAAATATATCCGGTAGAGTCAGGCAAGAAACTACCGCCACTCGTCCTCTCCCAGAAAAATTGGTATTTTATGTCCTTTTGATTTTGTGAGCAGAGAAATGGCTGTTTCCTCAACACCATGCTGAGTCAAAGGAGACCTCACCAGGGCTAAGCTAGATGTCTTCCCAAGGAGGGAGAAGCAGCCATTTTCCCTGAAACGTCTCATGATCTGCGGCACACACTCTGGATGGATGCATACAGTCCCTTTAAAGCAACCTCCCTCCTTGTATGTTAATACCTTCTTCTCAGCAGATGCTCTCTGGAGCATGCAGTATACTGAGGGGTGCAGATGGTGATTCAAATAATAGGGGTGTAAGTGTGTATGTAATATACCTAGCAGAAGCAGAAAAAGGAGAAAAGAAGGGGAGGAGAGGTGCAGGAAAAGCTCTGCCACTCTGGCTGCAGTCCTCAGCAGCTTCTCAATTTGCAGCCCAGGCAATGCACAGGCTTCACCTTCCACATGTTTATCACCTTTAGTTATTAGTCTACCCAAAATGATTACAGGCAAGAAAACTGGGCACTGCTAGTAATTAAAACAGTCAAACGAAGGTAGAACTGAGTAGGAATAAAAGGCAGGGGAGCAGGGCAGAGAAACGTCAATGCAAAGAGCAGGATGCCAAGGTCCCTTAAGCACACTTTCTTGCCCCATCTCCCTGCAAACACCCATGAAGAGTCTGTTCTTTGCCTCAAAGCTGAACAGTTATAGCTCTGCAGGTATTGTGGTAAGAAACCCTCCATCCCCACCCCAGGTGAGACCATTGTCATACTGACTCCTGAGAGCTGCGGGCAGCATCCTGGCTGCATCTTATTGTCACACCTACAAGTTAGACACCACTGAGATTTTCATGCACAAGGACCCTGCCACCTGAAACTCTGGCTGCTCTGGGTCAAGCAGAGCCATCTGACACATCATATCCCAGATTAAAGAGAAATGTAATGAGGTGGCTGAAGTGCTTTAGACTGTAGAGATGAAATTGCCTAATGAGGGGTGTGAATGAGATAAGAAGGATGGGTCCAGTTATGGGTCTATAAACTTCAGTAAAAAAGGGCTTAATGGATCTGCTGCCAACTGCTCAGGAATTGGATGAAGTCCTGTCTCACCCCTTCCCAGATGCTTTCATTTCCCCCATGAAAGGTAGAGAGCTGCCCCACATGTCGTTCCCTGAGAGCTGTAGTTTCTAGATGAGGTCTGGCTTGAAGAGACTCAATAAAGAATAGCAGAAAAAGCCACCTTCTTTTAGCTCAAGGAGCAAGGATCGCTTTCAGTAGCAGTGCTTTCATACTCATTTACTGCTAATATACACTACTGTTCAGGAAAGCAGAACTGGGATGTGAGTACTGGTTCCAGTGCCAGTAATTTGAAAGGGAGAAACTAAGCATGGTCTGCTTGCTTTGCTCTCAGAAGCCTCCTCTCCTCCTTTCACCTAGGTCAGCAGGGGGCTGTTGATTGGCTTTTGAGGAGACAATAGGAGCTGTCCTCCTGTCAGAGTCTGAGTTTAGCTGCTGCATCTAAGCTGTAGTATCTTCTTCAAATTAGAGCAAATTTCCACATAACTTATAGGCGCCAGGTTAAGTATTGCTAGATTGTCCCTGCCGGACTGTGAGATCTGTGTTTTCTGCAACACCTGAAGGTGTCCAGCCAAAGGGGGGCCTTGTTTTGCATCTCTTACTCACACTTGGGATTTAGGTCTGCAAGCTTTTCCTGCTGTTCAGACATTAGCTCACTGAAAAGCCTAGAGAAAGCAGCAAGGCAGGTGGTGAGGGGAAAGGATTTGTGCCAAAGTCAGAGGATAATATGTATTTTAAGATTGCAGGGAATCTGTAGGGTGTATGACCTTTAGTAATCTCCCTGCTTTTAGGCTCCTTTCTTCCCCGCTGAGAACCACTCTCAACTGTTCCCCCGGGAATTTCCAGCATTTCTATTATATATAATTGCACAAAAAAAAAAAAAAAGGAGAACACTCTGGCCCATGAAAGGAATAAGAGGGATAAACTAATTAATTCCAGGCCACAGAAGTGAAAAAGAAAGCAAATACTCAGCAATTAATCAGGGGCAGCTGAGCCCTTCTCTCCTATCAGATATGGTGGGAAGTGCTAATTGCAGAAGATAAGCCACACAGTGGGATGCGTGAGGCTGCCTTCTGAATTGGGGAAAAAAATAAAGCATTCAGCTGGCAGTACACAGAGGAGAAGGATGGGGAGCAATGGGTACTCTCCTTTACCACAAGCCTCAGTGAGGGAACAGCATGTTGCAAGGGCCACTCAAAGGGTTTTGGGAAAGGCTTGAGGAGCCAAGGTAGTAGGCATCTACCTACTGAATGGGGGGTTTCACTGTGAAATCATCCACCTCTTTATGCTTCACTCCCCCATCTGTGAAATGGGATTTATGGTTCTTTTCCTTGTCTGGTTGTGGCCAGATTGCTTGTGATGCTGAGCAGAGGTCATGGGAACCCTTGTAAACCAGTACAGCTGGATCTGGTAAGTGGCTGTGAAACCAGAAGAGATGCAGTGGCTCTTGGGACAGTCAGTGTGGTGGTAGGTTTGGTCACTTGTGGCATGCAGCT
Organism: Amazona ochrocephala; assembly: GCA_039720435.1. Lineage (NCBI taxonomy): Eukaryota > Metazoa > Chordata > Aves > Psittaciformes > Psittacidae > Amazona > Amazona ochrocephala. Next base: position 83,620,732 of record CM077880.1, read on the forward strand.
GCACACTGGCAAGCACTGGGTTAGCTGCTGTTGCTCGCATTCAGCTCCACTGGGTTTGGCTTCTGCTTGTGGGACTTGTGAGGGGAATTTCCAAGGTCTTTAGTGACTTAATAATGGAAATAGTGCAGAGGACAGTTAGGTTTAAAGCTGTCAGTGCAGCAATAATTTCAAAAGGTTTATAGCATTAGAGCTTGGGAAATTCTTGTTAAGCTCCTCTCTGTATCAGGAGAGGCCTTCATATCTGCTGAAAACCAAGGTGTTTGGTGACTTGGAAGACTGTGAAGAGCCTTTTATCAACTGATCCTTTCTCACTTGTGCCTTTCCTCATTGTCATCTCACCTGAGCGTGACCACTCTGCCCCTGATGGAGAACACAGGTTGCCTCCTCAGATGGGACTGAGAGAGAGTGTATACGGGGATCAGTGGTTCTTTTGGGCAGAGGCTGTGGTCTAGGACTTCTGTATGCATGGATTCTAGGGGATTTCTTGATCCATCTTTTCTACCTGAATGCTAAATGATCAGGAACAGCCACAGCACTTCGTTTGGAGGTCTGTGCACAGTCCTCACCTCTTTGATGTTCCTCACTCAGCCCTTGGAGCCCAATTACCTGCTGAAACAAACGGGCATCATCACTTTTTTCCTCACAGAAAGCAAAGGAAAGTGCAGCTCCCTAAATGTTATAGGTTGCTGTTGGTTTTCTTCTTCCAAGTGCTCAGATTCCCTGGGGACAAGTCTTTTACATCAGACCTTACGGGGATTGATTACCAAGTTATTATGCATGTTTCATTCCTGCCAGAGCCCATGAAATTTGGACATGTGTAGTGGTGCCTGGGATGGCAGAAGGCACTGTGGAAATCTACATGTATAAACCCCCCCTGATGGGAGCGTAAATCTGGAATAACTCCCTTTTAGCTTCACTAGCTACAGATTTACATCTGTGCTTAAGAGTAGCTTGGTCCTCCCCTGTAATTCAAAGCATATCTTCTGTGCAAATAAGCTTCCTACTTGGGCAGCATGTTTCTGCCTCTTACTTGGGGAACTAGGAGGGTCAGCGCTGCTCAGGGCAGCTTTTCTGCCCTGCTACTGTGTGTGCCTGTGCGCAGAATCAAACATGATCTGGCAGCTGCTGCAGCAGCCCTTGTATTTCACTGTCCCATCCCTCCTAGGATTTCAACACATTTGCATTCCTCCTGCTCTGAAGATTAACTGCAGGCTCCTTCTCCAGCAAGCCTTCATTTAGGGGAGCAGAATTCATCAATATTTCATGCTGAAGGGGAAGAAGAATATGTATATGTGCATATGTACTTAGAAAAGGAAAAGGTTAGTGCAGTGAAAAGAAGCAGATAAAGCGGAGGAAGGAAGGAGGGAGGGCTAGAGAAACTGTTCCTTCATTTATTTGACCTCTCCTTGATTACGCATAATCCTAGGGAAGGAAAAATCCATATGGTATTGAAGAATTCCTGTTTAATCATTCTTTTATTTGTAGACATCAGTGCTGGCAGTAATTTCATGATAGCCAGGCAGAGACTGCAGATCTAGATCAGGGAAGTGAGCAGGAGAGACAGAACAAATGACATGGAGAAAGCAAAGCAAGAGGCAGTGTGAGCAAGTGAAACACGTGCGCTCATGGACTGGGGGGATTTTCAGCAGCAAAACTCCTTCTGCTAAAGCCCCTGCAGTCCTTACTCAGCATAATGTGGTCAGCTGAGTGAATACAATGCTTTTAAAAGTCTCTGGCAGCTCTTTCATTAAAAGCTTGACCGTGAGGCTGGGTTATAAATAATTTGATATTAAGCACACACGTCAAAGGCTAGGGTGGGGAGGAAGGGAGATTGTTTTCAAGCCACAGAATAATTATTTGGGTATATAATTTTAGCTCCAAGCTTCTTGGGGATGAAGAGGCAGCACTGGCTGAGGGACTGGTGAAGAGTAATGGTTTCAATATCAGGCAGGGCTGTGTTGGTGCTGGCTGCAGCACAAGGTGGGGCTGCCAGCTGGCTGAGGTGCTCCCATGTACTGCATGGGCAGAGGCTCTGCAGACCATGTTTAATGAAATGGGCTCAGAAACAAGTGTCTGTGCTTTCATTCACTGCCACAGAACATCTCTGTGTGTTGTGTGCCTGCCCCTGCCCTGAATACACACACGCAGAGGCTCATACCTGGGTCTAGCTTGCACACAAGTGCACACAGATCTGGATGCTGCAGATACTAAAAGGAGACTCTTCAAGCCAGAAATGCTGATGCCCAAGGCTCTGCATTGTGAAAGGGGTTTCCATGAGGTCCAGTGTTGCCTGTGCATGACGAGGGTTACTTACTGCAGCTGCTTTAGTTTGAGAGCCATCAGGGTTGTTGCACTCCCTCCTGTGCTCCAGGCACACTCAGTCATCCACACACTGGCATGTCCCCCACATGCAGCCCCACAGCACACATGTATCTCCCTCTCTCTCCCTGGTTTGGGGCCTGAGCACAGGCTCCTCCTCTGCTCATTCCATACCTTGCAACCCCAACTCGGTGCTTGCTTTAGCACTGCTTTGTGTCCCAGCACTGAGCTTTTCCTCAGCTAGGCTCAGACCAAACTCACAGGACACCAAGAGCCAAAAGCTTCAGCCCTAGAGCAGGGTCCAAAACTCCTTAAAGCCTGGGCAGGCTGTGGTTTGGGTGACCTCCCTTAGAGATGGGACCAAACTGCATCTGCCTTGTGCTTGGTCATAGCTGGGAAACAGGCTTCCTTTGGGCTGCTGGTGCTTACCTCTAGTTCCTAATGCATGTAAAACATGGGTGAAGAATGGCTTGGCCCCCAAAGCACTCTACACAGACCTGCGCCTTGGTTCAAGCCACTCTCAGCTGAGACCAGTGGATCCCCATCTCTAGGTACCTCTGTTTTTGTTTCAACCCTGGAGGGTTTGAAACACATCTTACAACTAACTGGGGCCACATTATCCAGTAGGAATGGACAGCCCTTGGTTTGACCTGGAGATGTCTCAGCTGTGGTATCACTAGATTCTGCTTCACTGCAGCCCTGGGATGGAACTGCTTTGTCTGTGCAGACTCCTTGTCTCTTGCCATCGCAGTAGCTGAGCCCTGGAGAAGGACATGCTACAAAGGTTAAAAACCAGATCTGCAGTGCAGGACTACGGGGAAGGAGACAGGCAGCTGAGGTGATAAGCAGCTTTTCAAACCTGGGTGGAGGAGGGAGAAAACACTGTGGGATTTGTAGTGATCCTCTGCACTGGTGTGCTCTGAGAGGGTTTCATTGTACCTGCATGTGGGGAGATGATCACAGGGCATCACCAGTGCAGGAAGGCCAGCTGTATCACTGACCACACCTCAGTCCCTGCAGCGTGGAGTGGCTGGAGCATGGCCCACATAGAGCCTTTCCTTCTGTCAGCTCAGTGCAGCATTGTTCCTCTGCAGTGCCGCATGGAGCTTCTTGTGGGGTGTATCACTCACCTGTGCATCGTCCCCTGCCTCCCAGATGTTCTCAGCAGCTGTCTCTTGCACAGCGCATAACACTACCTTATAAACTGCTTTTTCTCCTCTTCTTTCTGCTGTGCACAAGTTAAGTAATGAGTATCAGGAGGCATACAGGCTTCTGCCTCTGATGGAAGAGACCCAGAGCTCTGCAGAGGCATCTTATTGCTCCTTGTGAAAGGGCTCCTGGCTCTGCTGGCCATGTGAAGAGCCCTGGTTTTCTGCCATAGCTTGGCCAAGGAGACAGTGTGGAGAGGGAAGATGGGCTAAGAGTCTGGGGTGATTGATGCTGTTGTGGATGCTCTTGTTTTTAAGGCAAGTATTTCTAGCCTGGGGCAGGCATTTTTAAACTAAGTTTGGATTAACTGAATAAATACTGCACTTTACATTAAATAAACCTGACTGTCATACTTTCTGTAATATGGAAACACTTTCCACCCTTGCCTGAAGGATCCTAGGCTGGAAAAGTGGCATTGGGAAGGACTCAGATTCGTTCTTTAAATGGCAATTGAACATCTGGGGCTGGGTAATGTATTCAATCCTTACTACCTTGGAGCACCAGTTTCTTAAACCCTGGGTTTGTGGTGACAATAGCAACAGGTCTCTCCCTCTGAAGCAGGCTGGTGGATCTCAGGCTGAATTCCAGGTGGGAAGAGTGGGACCATATCAAACTACCACTTAATACCTAAATGCAGACTCAGCAGGAGGTCAGGAAATGAAAAGCAGTGAGCACTTGATCAATATTCATCACTAGTTTCAAACAGGAGTCACCTTAGTCTTTTTAGAAAATGGATGAATAAGCAAAAAGATCTCAAGCCTATCCTGTGCTGTACTGGCGTTCTTTTCTTAGTCCAAATCCATTTGAAAAGAAGATAATGTTTATTTACTACCTATTTTCCTTTTTTTCACTGGCTCATTCACCCACGGGGTTGGGAATAGGTGTCCATGGACTCTGGGGAGCTACAGGAAGAGTGGGGGGGTGTCATTCTGCAGAGCATTTCATGATGAATGTGGACAGTCTGTGGTAGGCAAACTGGAGGGAAGGAACCTCAGTCCTAGGGAATGGCTCTTTCTGAGATGCTCTGTGAATACTGCAGAGATGTTTGTTTGTTGTAGGTTGGGATTTTATGTTTGCTTTGTGGGTGTTGCTCCCCCCCAAGCCCTTTGAGCAGATTTTAGCTTCTCCGTCTTGGCTGCATGTGGCTTCAATTACACTGAGTGTTTGTGTGGCTCAGTGTACGAGGGGGGGGTGTGGGAAGCTCCGATCATTACTGTGAAATGTGTTTGATCTCCTCTGCCTTCCCATTTGAAATGGAAATAGCTGTTCTTGTCATCTCCTCAGGTCCCCAAGTAATTGTCCCACCAGTTCCTCTGGCATCTTCCCTCCCCCTCTGCTTCTCACGAGAGCTAATGACCAGCCTCCTCCACCTCAGCTAGAGGCTTTTTTCCCCTTTCTCCCTGTGTAATTTTGATCCAAATTTGATAATTTCTCATTCTTCCCATTGCCAGCAAGCTCCTCTTGTCAGTGACCTCCTCTTTTGCCCCAGGGCTTGCTTAGCTTTGGCAGCCCTCAGACCAGAAGCACAATTTCCTTCCTTTGGGATGTGACTCCTCTCAGGGCTGAGTGAAAAAATAAGAGATCACCTTGGAATTTCACTCCCCCCTTGTTTTTACTCAGGTCTTCCTTTCACTAGCACAACTGGTTGAAGGTGGCCCCTTTTGGTCGTGGTTGGTCATCCTCTTGACTGCCTTTTTGTCTCCCAACCAGAAATTGGCACCCAGCAGTCCCAATTATTTTACTCCTCTAGCTCGGGAGTGGAGATATGCTTCTGTGTTAATCTCTCCCCCTCAGGCAACCTTTCAAAAGAGGCCTCCTGCTACAACTGCAAGCAGGGGAAAGAGCAGAGAATGGATGTGGGGAAGAGGGAATTGAGAGCTTGATTTCTCCCATAAACATTTTGTAAAACTTCTATTTTCACAGCATTAGAAAATGTCTAATGCAAAAAGGGCCATCAGTTTCTCAGTTTCTGCAGGACTCCCCATTTCTTTATCCTCCTAGTGTCACCTTCTCTTTGCCCCATCCACCTCCTTGCTTTTTCCCTCACTAGTCTCTTCTTTCCTTCCTTTCCCCTCCCAGCCTTCCCTCATTAGACTGCTGGACCTGCTCTCTGCAGTATCCATGGCTTCCATGGCCTGGGAGACCGGCAGCTGCAGCAAAGGCACCCACAGCCTGCCCCCATCTCTGGAGCACGTCCCTGTGCAGGGTATTCTCTGACTCCAAATCAGAATGGGGAGCAGCAAAAGTGCTGCCTTCAGGCAGGAGAGCAGAGACCGTGGCTGCTGCAAGCCAGCAGCCCTGTATTCACCTCCACAGAACATCATTAACTCTGCTCATGAACACTCTCTTATCTGAAACAGGGAAGAAAAATGAGCTGCAGGGAAGGGAGATGGGAGAAAGAAAAAAAAAAAAAAACAAATAAAGGAAAAAATCCTACTCCCTGTTTTTTTGTTTGGTAGCATAGCAAAGCAGCAGATGGGCAGTCAGCATTCTGTGGGCCTGGCATGCTGCATCCCCAGCACTTGCTCATGTCCAGGCAGGGTCAGGCCTCCTGGAGGACCTGAAGGGGCTTGAAGAGCATGCTGTTGCTCAGGGAAGCAGGTTGCGACTGATGTCTCCTTCCTGCTGGGAGCCCCTGGCCACACGCAGCATTCTCCTTCTATGGTAGACCATCCTTCCTTTTCTCTCTCCTCCTAAGACAGTGCCTTCTCTCTTAGGAGAGCTCTTCCTTTCTCCTGAAATGGGTGCATACACCTGCCTGAAGTACACGTGAGGATCTGCACATCGCAGTAGGCACAGTTGTTTCACATGCAAGATGCCTTCCTACTCAGTATACACACCAACTTTTCTGACTGTCTGGTGTAACTGGGCTGTTAAGCACAAATATCCATCAGCCATTTCTAGCAAACAAATAGTTTGTCTACATTTTCAGAGCATGGTCATTTCACTCCCTTGTCCACAGATTTGCATACTTTCTTTTGGTGTTTTCCCCCAAAAGAGTTGGTTCCTGCTCCAGTGGCAGCGTGGAAATGTTGGTCCTTTCCTATCCAGCATACTCACTGCAGGATGGGGATAACCACCTGGGTGGCTCATCCCTAACACCTGGGGATGTGACACTGCATCTCTCTGAGACATCACCAGCCAGTGGAACACATCGACTCCTAGTCTGCCTGCTGTGCTGCACTTTGCAGCTGAATTCACAGGAGCCTGCTGTGGGCTGCCCCTCTGGTCCAAACCAAACCTGATAATTGACGCAGTAATCCTCTGGATTCCCTCATTAACAGTTGCTAATGGCCAGCGTGTTAGCAATGAGCACTGCAAGCAGTACCAATTCAATTAAGCCTCTAATACACCCATTGTAAATGGCAATAACCACGGGGTTCAAAGGCAGGATTACAGAAACTCTTTGCAATGGTTTGTGACAGCAGAGTGTACTGCTCTGATTAATTGACTGCAATGGACTGGAAGACTTTCCTCGAAAACCTTTGCACTGGCTAGCTGGTGAGAAGCCTGGGTAGGCCACCCGAGGAAAGATGCAGGCAAGGCTGTGATTCTTACACAAGCTCCATGTGCTCCCATCCTACCTCCCAGTGAAGCAACAACACAGAGTTGAGCTCTAATATACCCAGCACCCTGGACTTTCAGCTATAGGCTCAAATGGATTGGTCCAAATCCAGTGCCTTTATTTTCTCATCTCAGTATCCTCACAGCACATCCATGGTGACCTCTGTGAGTCCCTTATCCTCCTTCCCAAATCTTCACCCTGCTTTGCCAGCACAGCAAGTCTCAGCACTGGCTGGCAGCAGCCTTGTTATAGTTGGGCAGTCAAAGATAGCGGATAGGAGAGGTGACTCTGAATTATTCAAGAGCACATCATGGTTTCCTTGCACACTTAATTTGAAATTATTTGGCAGGTGATGTCTACGGAGAATTTGTGACCTGTCATTCATCCAGAAAGACTTTGCAGTGAGCAAGGCTAGGCAGAAGTGTTTCATTGAAAACTTCTTCATCTCAGCGGTTATGAGTTTTGTTTCTTTGTTGTTTTTCTATTCCCCGGGCAAAAGCTGAATGAATTTCATTAAATTCCTTTCGAGAGGATGTGGGAAAAGAAAACTTCAATATGAAGAAGATTTAATTTCAGAAAATGCTGGAAATGCATTTGAAAACACTGTTTTTCATTACAGATTCTTCTTCACTTTTTTCACATTTTATGATGTGAAGATCACATGTGCTGACATTATTATAGCAAATTTAAAAACTATAAAAGGCAACATAAAACTGAAAAATTAAATCAAAATGAAATATGAGAATTGAAAACAATTTTGAAATGTTTAAATAATAGGAATATTAACAAGTTCAATTTCTCGAGAAGCACTGGCATATTCATTTCAGTTTCTAATTGTTGTAATTAATTTCATTCAGTGTTTGAGCTGATTAGACTGGACAGGTAGGTCTCATAATAAGTCTTTGTTCTCTTGTTGCATGTGTGTAATTCCTGGAATCAAGTTTCTCACGCAAATCCTCACAATAGAGAGTTCGAAATCTCTCTTCTCACGTCTCCTGTAGGACTCATTTAAATATCGCTGCTTCTGCAAGCATGCTCACAAGTGAACTCATTTCCTAGAAGCGTGGTGAAAATGACCATAGATGGGGTACTAACATGCAAAATGATTTTATAATTTAAACAGATGTTTCCAGCTGAATATTTCTTGCCCTTAAGGTGTTTGGGTTTTGTTTCTTTTGTGTTTCCTTTTGCTCTACAACCTTCTCATTCTACAGCCTCCAGGCTTTGCAATAATTTGCAAATACACCTTTAATGAAGCAAGAGCCAGAGCTCAGCCAAACACAGAGGGATCAAAGGGCTACACACATCACAGATGTCCCACCTTGTGTCTAGGCAGTCCACTGGCTCACAGCTGTGCTGATGTCCTGAGTTCAGCAGTAGCAGTCATTTTTCTCCTTCTTAGTAGCTGGTGCAGCTCAGTGTTTTCGACTTTCGGCCTGGGAACAGCGCTGATAACACCAATGGTTATTGTTATGGCTTAGAATGTTTGGTTTGATCAAGGACTTTCTGAGTCTCATGCTCTGCCAGGGAGGAGGGGAAGCTGTGAGGAAGCAGAAACAGGGCACCTGACCGAAACTGACCAAAGAGGTATTCCATACCACAGCACGTCATGCCCAGGATGGAAAAACTGGGGACAGGAACCCAGAAGAGTTCCGTTCACAGCTCGGTCGTTGGGTGGTGAGCAGTTGTATCCTCTTCCCTTGTATTTCCCTGGTCATTATTATTATTGGTGGTAGCACCAGTGGTTTGTGTTATACCTTAGTTACTGGACTGCTCTTGTCTCAACCCGTGGGAGTTACATTCTTTCGATTCTTCTCCCCATACCTCCCCCCCCCCCGGAGTGGGGGGAATAAAGAGGTGGGAGCGAGTGAGCAAACTGCATGATTTACGGCTTAAACCACGACAGCTGGCTTAAGCAGAAGGTCAGATCTGAAGATACAAGTGTTTAACAGCAGGCTTTGCCCAGCTGTGCCCAAGGTTGAGTCAGGCAGGAGCTGTTAGCAATACAGAAGACTAAGCAGGGTTGATCTGCTGTCACTCTTAAATGCTTCTGAATCAATTGGACATTCTCCCATGCCAGGCCATGGATTGCAATGCCTACAATGGGCATGGGATGGGAATGCATGATCATGAAGTTGTCCTCTCAGGTATCATAATACAAACATCTTCTGGGAACCGTTTGAGTACATATAGAAGTATGAAGAGATGTTTGTTAACTCTTTGTGAATTTCAAGGTAATGAATCTGTGGCACCTCTTTTGTGTCCCCATGTGAAGAAGCTACTTACCACTCCATCTGAATCAGCCCAGGAGTAACAGCAGCATTTTATTCCCTGCCTGCTCCGAACAAAGCTTTTAACCTTCTTGTTGATGCATTTAGAACTCAGAAGACTACACAAGAAGCGATGTAACATTTCCAGAAGAATACAGGGTCTGCATATAGCAAATGTGAAAGAGAGAAAAAGAAAAGAAGAAGGTTGGAAAGAAAGCAAGCTGGTCCAAATCCAGCAGCAGGAACCTCGGCTCCACTTGCCACAAAACTTAAGGACAGGCATAATTCTCCTCACTTCACTCACAGGAAAGTGAAGCTCTGTCTCTCACACATGCTCTCACACTCTTTCTTCCTCTTTTTCTAAAGCTCTAATCTTTACTCAGTCATTCATTCTGGATGCACGTTTCTTCAAACTATAATTGGGTAGTCTTCCAAATTCTGAGGGACCCCTTTGTCAGAGGAATTCCTGGGGATGTAGCCCCTATTTGATGAAATTGAGAGTTGAGCAATTTGTTGATATTGATTAAATTAACAAAAGACTGACTAAAGGTATAATTCTCTGTTCAAAGTAGAAATTCTATTTTACCCATAACTATTTTTAAGGAACTCTCTAACCAAGTATGTATGTTTGCACATAGAATCATAGAATCAGCTAGGCTGGAAATGACCTTTAAGATAATCCATATACTTTTATTTTCCTTTCTGTCAAATAAGATTCTGGATTTAGGAATATTGGAGTGTCTGTGTGCCTCACTAGGAATTTGGATCTTAGCCTGTGTGCTTGCTACTCTTGACCTTGGAAATCCCAAATGTTCAAGCACCATTTGAACTAATTTCTCCAAATCCATTTCTTTTTTTCATTCTGAGTGTATGTGTGGCTGTTATTCGCATGCAAAAGCTCTGAATGTAACACAGGGGACAGAGGGTTGCAGCACTAAAAGAAGCTCTCCTTGGGCTGGAAAAGCTTAGCCTGCTATGTCAATCCCAGAAAGATGGCCTGGATGCTGCACAAATGTATCAGAAACCAGGGCAGAATGGATTGAGGGGAATGGGGACAAAACATGGGGAGGCAGCTCCTTAAATTATACCCTTGGATGCGCATAAGCAGGGACAACACTGAATAACTGAGTGGTAACCTTGCCTTTGAGTGCCTGTCACCACCTCCAGTTTCTGTCTTGTCTTTTTTCCTTTTCCCTTCCCCTCACTTCCTGCTCCCTTTTGTTCTCTTAATTCTTGCTTATGAAGAACACCGCAGCATTCATATGTAAATTGCACTGAGCACTGCAAGGGGGAGTGTGTCTGAAGGAGATATGCGTGCTATCCTCCTCCCCTTCCATTTTCCACTCCCGAGTGACTTCCTCTCCCGCTCTTGGAAAGAAGGCAGGGAAAGCACGTGAGTGGGATGGGGAGATCCCAAGTGTGGCCTCCTGCTGCAGCTCCTTTGCACCTCTGCCTCTGTAGTCCCTGTTTCTGCATTAGCAATTAAAGCTGTCATCTCTCATATTGCCCACAGTGCACTGGGGGTGGGTACTGCAGATATCGCCCTGCACCAGGGTCACCCCAGTCTGTCGCAGCCCAGAGCTGCAAGGCTGTCCCATTCTGTTGACACAAATTTGATGACTGTCATAGTGCTGTTGTTTGTATAGGTCTAAGTTAAGTGGAAAAGTCACATACAGAGGGGTAATTGTATTTATTTATTTATTTTCTCACAGGAAAGGCATTTTCAGGAGAAGCCTTCCCCGGGGGACTGGAAGCAGAATTCTTTCATGTGTAGGCAGTGTGCTGGCAGGTTTTTGTCACTTTCATTCACTCCCAAGATAGGTTACCGGGGGCTGAAAGCTACTGCTTCTTTCTTCCCTGTCACCTCTTAGCCAGATAATCAGCTCCAAAAATCAAAGATTTCTGTCCTACAAGTCAATGGAGCAAAGCCATGTGGTCAAGCCTGAAAAAGGAGTGGACATCTACCTGGATAGCTTTCCTATTCTATTGGGTACTGATGCATTTATTCTCAGCACTCTCCATAGTCCAGATTTAGCTTATTCAACCATGGCAACCAAGCTGCCTGGGACCTGCGCTGTATTTTCTCCCAGGCTGCGTATGACATCTCCACTCTACTCTGTACTCCCTCTCCCTGTGTTGAGGAGTAGGCTCTGAATTTGGCACAGGTTCAGGGAGGTTTCCTATCAGCTGCTCACCTTTTCAGTCCACACTGTCAAGGTTTCTAGGCCAAAATATCAGTGCAGCTGATTGGAGACACTCACCTTCCTGAGTGCGAGGGACGGCTGTGCAGCACGGATGTTGTATTGCTCCATGCGGATGCCGTGACTTCCTCAGCAAGCACTACAGGGGTGAGAAGTGCAGCAGCACCTGCAAGCCCCAGGTAGACCCAGGGTGCCACAATGGGAGATGCTGGATGCCCCCTGGGCTCAGAGCTTTCCAGGGCCAGAGGAGTGTGATGAAGATGCAGAGGACTGGAGTGGGATTTGGATAGCCCATTGCCACCGCAGCTTGGTAGCAGATCCTTCACATACTCTGATACTGAGTCCAACCTCATATAGAATCAGCTAGGCTGGAAAAGATCTTTGAGATCATCCAGTCCAACCATTATTTCAGGACTGCCAAGTCCATTTTGTATGATGATATCTTGTGAGGTGTCTAGCACCATAACCACACAGCCAGATCATGTGGAGAACTCGTTAAACATTGCCACAGCAAGTCACATTTTATTCTTCACCCTGGGCCATAACATAGGCAGCCACCACTGCATGGTTGAGCCTACCTCCCCTGTCATGTTGGCCCTCTCTTGCAGCACAACTAACTTATCTGATGATGAGTCCTGGCCCAGAGTGCCCTCAAGCTAAGGGAGACTTTTCTATTGTGTTTAGCTGGGTCTGGCTCAGAGGCATACTGCTGGAAACACAGCAACACTGGCCCCTGGACCATTTGTGCTTTGGCTGACAAGGTCACTAACCCTAGTTTCCCTTCTCATGCAGAGAGGGCCCAAGTAGCCACCATCCTGTGCTGAGCCTGGGATAGGCTCAGAAGAGCTCCTGGCTTGGCAGGTGACAAAGTCTTTGCTGCAGGATATTGGACTGATGCAAGGGGGATGGCAAGAAGAGCAGTGGAAAGGGTGGAGGGACAGGAACAGAAGACTTCATCTTACAGTGGGGCTGAGATCAGCTTAGGGAGGAGTGGCTGGGTGGATGCAAAGGAGAAAAGCCCTTTGGTCTGCAGTGCATCTGATATGGGTGAATGGGAAGGAGCAGCTTTTGTAAGGATATTTTCCAGCAGCAGGCCTGAGCACAGCTCATGTAGCTGGATGCAGAGATAGGGCTGCACTGCCTTCAGTTACCGAGAGTGAGGAATAGGAGCAGGCTTGCAGGGAGGTGTGATTCTCAGCCCTGTCAGGTGTATGAAATGCCCATCCATTAGGAAAAAAGCAGCACCTTTATGCTTTTGATGTCAGCTACTGATTTACAGTGATTTATATCAACAACTACAACCTGTATTTACATAATATTCCTCACAGGACTGTCAGGGCTTGGTACAGGAGAGATAAATATGGCCTTAGGATAAAATCATAAGCCCTGTAACCTGGGAGAGCCAGGTTCTTTCCAAGCAAAAGCTTCCCTGTATCCATTTAGAAAGGCTGCTTTCAGCTTAGCCCTTCATGCCTGAGATTCTCTGTCTCTGAAATGGGGGTAATAACAGTTTTCGTCTTCACATGGAGGGATGGAAGCTTAATGAGATGTACTCACAAAAAAAAAAAAAGGCTTTAAGATCTTTGAATAGAAAATATACAGCTCCTAGCAGTAACATCCCCGGGGTGAAAGAGCACACTAAGTAATCCTGGCTTGCTCTGGACCTGTCTCCAATGAAGAGATATGCTGTCTGAGACTGGATTAGATGGAATTACCCAGGCCAGGATGCACTCCTTCAATTGCTGCAGTTTGCGTGTCCTCATAGTTAAACAAGTAAAAAGGACATGGTGGGGTCATAACCCCAACAACAAAGATAGGGCTGTCACATAGCTCCCCATAGCTCTTTGATTTTTGCCAAAAGATTGATATCCATTGCTAACAGCCCTCTTCTGCTTGCAGAGGATGAATTTAATTGTTTCTGTTAGAGCCCAGCATCTAACCTAAGAGGTGCTGCTGCTCCGTGCTGGAATCCTCACAGACAAACCAAATACCTTTGCAAAGTGCAGAAGAAAAGGAAAGGGGCTGGATGGGTCACAGGGAGTGAAGGTTGCTGTTGCCTAGCCAGGTGGTGTGTGGAAGGGTAGGCCTCAGTCCATAGTTCATCTGTGTGACTTCCTGCTGAAATTGTTTTCCATTCAAATATGGTTTTATTTGCTCTTGGCCTTAGACCAGAGTCTTCTGTGGTTTTTAATGCATTTAGACTTTCATTACATTTTCTGTCTTGTGGCTTCAGGAATCCTAGACTAGTCTTGGCTTTGTTTCACCTATCTATTCATTCATTTATTAGTTGGTTTATTTGTTTATCTATCTATTTAGAGCCTCACTGAATAAACTAACCAGGTCAGAACATTAAACATAATTTAGTGAAACAGAACCAGGATAAGATATTATTTCTTGCACAACATGGTCACGGTTGACCCCCCCTTATATAGACAGAGAAAATGAGTGAGTTTCCTCTTCTGTGCCAGATCCAAAGAGGAATCTCTTTTCTAATTTCAGGATGACAGAGAAAAAGCATGTTCAGTTAGAAAAGATTTGTCCAGCTCAGCATCTCTCCCTGTATCTTTATGTCCAGATCCTGCCAGCTCAGAATAAATTGCTTGTCTGAACCAGGCCTCTTAGTTATTCACTTTGTTCTGGGAGAAATATCCCAAGTTTAAGCTACTTAAAGGCATTCCAGCCTGCTCTAGCTCTTACACTGGGTAGATAGTGCCTCCAGACAACATAGGAGAGGCTGGTGGCTGCAGCAAGTGGGTACACATGTTTTGTCCCACAGTGGACTCTGGTGAAGATACAAGAGTGTTACGTGAAGCTGGAAGCTGGATGAGGGTGATACTAGATAAAGGTGTTCTGCATAGCAGCTCTCTCCCAGACACAGGGAGCGCAGCTCTGGGTACCATACTTACTGGCTCTGCATCACCAGAGATGCTAAGCAGATGAAAGGCCTTTAGTCCATATGTCTTGAAGCTGCCCACAAGTAGAAAAATATTGATCTGTGGTGACAAATGTAATTTCTAAATTAATTGAAGAATGATACTGTTCTGCCTCAAGCTTTTCCATTTGCATAAGAATGAGATCACCTTAAACAAGAGCAAAGAGACCCTTATACACAGTGAACTGTGAAAAAAACCCAAATTATCTGGAGGTGGGAGAGCTGAACAGCCACTGACAGGACAAAATTACCTAGTCTGGGTCACAGCTGCTATAGAAACAACAGAGAATAATCCCAGGTGCAGCTACAGGTTGGGCGGGGAGGAGATTCAGAGCAGCCCTGCAGAGAAGGACTTAGGGGTGTTAGTTGATGAGAAAATGAACATGAGCTGGCAGCGTGTGCTTGCAGCCCAGAAAGCCAACCGTATCCTGGGCTGCATCAAAAGGAGCGTGACCAGCAGGTCGAAGGAGGTGATCCTGCCCCTCTACTCTGCTCTCGTGAGACCTCACTTGGACTATTGTGTGCAGTTCTGGTGTCCTCAACATCAAAAGGACATGGAACTGTTAGAACAAGTGCAGAGGAGGGCCATGAGGACGATCAGGGGACTGGAGCACCTCCCGTATGAAGATAGGCTGAGAAAATTGGGGCTGTTCAGCCTGGAGAAGAGAAGGCTGCGTGGAGACCTCATAGCAGCCTTCCAGTATCTGAAGGGGGCCTATAGGGATGCTGGGGAGGGACTCTTCATTAGGGACTGTGGTGAGAGGACAAGGGGTAACGGCTCAAACTTAAACAGGGGAAGTTTAGGTTGGATATGAGGAAGAAATTCTTTACTGTAAGGGTGGTGAGGCCCTGGAATGGGCTGCCCGGGGAAGTTGCGAATGCTCCATCCCTGGCGGTGTTGAAGGCCAGGTTGGACAGAGCCTTGGATGGCATGGTTTAGTGGGAGATGTCCCTGCCCATGGCAGGGGGGTTGGAACTAGATGATCTTAAGGTCCTTTCCAACCCTAACTATTCTATGGTTCTATGATATGGATTTTTCTCAGGAAAATGCACTAACGAGGTATACTGTGCTATGTTTCACTTGATTGATAGATAACCTAACAAAACATGCAGCAGTATCTCCCATCAGCTAATTCTGTCCAGTTCTTGGTGTAGCCATATCATAGAATCATAGAATAGTTAGGGTTGGAAAGGACCTTAAGATCATTTAGTTCCAACCCTCCTGCCATGGGCAGGGACACCTCCCACTAAACCATGCCATCCAAGGCTATGTCCAACCCTGCGCTGACCACCGCCAGTGATGGAGCATTCACAACTTCCCTGGGCAACCCATTCCAGTGCCTCACCACCCTTACAGTAAAGATTTTCTTCCTCATATCCAATCTAAATTTCCCCTGTTTAAGTTTGAACACATTACCCCTTGTCCTCTCACTACAGTCCCTAATGAGGAGTCCCTCCCCAGCATCCCTATAGGCCCCCTTCAGATATTGGAAGGCTGCTATGAGGTCTCCACACAGCCTTTTCTTCTCCAAGCTGAACAGCCCCAATTTTCTCAGCCTATCTTCAGTAATTTGTGGAGCACTTCAACATCATCTGGCAAAGATGCTCCCATCTCCAGTTTCTTCCATAGGTCTATTTATGCACATTGAAATGTGCATGTCCATACAAGATCCAGGCTTGAAAGTATCATCTCTGGCATGTTGCCTGCATAGCCTATAATCAGCAATAGGCATCTGATTTGGCAAATCTTACTATGGGGTGTTGTACATACACCCCTCTAGGATATAGCTTTGCTTTAGCAATTCCCAGCTGACAGCAACAGATGCAGGTAGATGCAGTTCTGACCTCCATGGAGCAGCAACACAACCTGCAGACGCCCCTGGGTGCACGTGCATGCCCTGCATCCAGGCCTGAGTGGGCGAAGCTCCCCTGCTACCTAGTAAATCCACAGCTGGTATAATTCAGGAGCAAGCTTTTCAGAGTCCATATGCTGTAGCCTCTCTCAGCAACACTTTGAACAATCTCTCAAACACATGCTCAGCATGATTAGTGGATGCACTTGCCTCATACAGTCTCACAGGAGGTCTATGGCAGACCTAGGAGTTGGACCCAGGAATCTGGGAATGGACCTGAATTCAGGGCTTTAGGTCGGTGATGCATCACTTAAGCAGATCAAGTAGAGAGCTAGAAGCAGAGCTTAGGAGTTGCTGCATTCCAGCTCTGCATGCAGCTCTTCCTCAAGCTTCCTTTCTCCATGTGGAGGCAGACACCCAGCTTCTCACTTCATGTCTAAACTCTGATAAAACTTATTCCTGGCTGCCAAACAGCCAAATTTCATAGAGATGGAGAAAGGGAAAAAAAAACACCAAAACTCACTTTTATATTTTTCATGGCAAATATTTGCTCAGCTCTTCTTCTGGCTATGACTAAGAATGTTTCATACTCAAATAATCCATCACAGTTAATGCTGTTAACTTTTCAATAGCAACTGTACAACCCACAGAGTATACAAAAACCCCTTCTGGGATTCTTTATCATCATAGCAACAACTACAGAAGATATTTGTTCTCCTGGTGAAAGGTATTTAAACCATGTGATCATCTAAAGTCGTTCCATCCTTTTTTTGGCCATGAAAGATAAAACTGATTCACAGGTGAGGACAAATCCTCATTGTTTCTCCCTTTATGTGATTCTTCTTGAGAATTTCTTTATAGAAATAGGGTGGGTTTGGGTTATTAAGCACCTCAGAGAGGTGGTAGGTGTGAAGGGAAGCAGTAGGTGACCCTTCAGCTAATGTCCTTCTGAAGCCATCTTGCTCTGGAGTTTGTTCATTGTTGCAATCTCCTTCAGCCTGGTGGTCTGGGTTGGGGATAACTGCTGCCCCTGGAGCTGTGCTTGACAATGGGAGGCTGCTCTGGGACTGGGCTGTGATAACTGCTGCTCAGAGCTTGGGAAGAGAGGAAGGCTGTCACTGGGCATGTGGTGGCTGGAGAAACTGCTGATGGTAGCTACTTGTTGTTCCTCTCAAGATCTCTGATGTGCAGCTGTAGCTGTGTGAATGCTCACTACCTAACCTGTTCCTTGACTGGGGTAACAAGTCTTGAGTTACAGGAATTATCTGGCTGTGCTGGTTTATTTTTACAGAGCTGTGCTGGAGAATGCTGCTGATGCTGCTTTTCTGGCAAGTCTGAATTGTGGTGATTTCTTATTCTCCCTGAGCTGTATCCAGAAAATTGTGCCCAAGTGCAGCCTTTTGACGCTTATGGAGGTACCTGTGGTTTCACTCCACACGGGGGCACAAAGATTTGTCTGGGTGAGGCTGATACTGCTATAAAACTTGCACATGAGAAATTAGGGGAGTATGTGGGTAGTTAGCAGGTGGGCATACCATGTCCTGGCTGTGCTGGTAACAAAAGCTGATCTTACCAAGTTTAAAGACCTAAAGAGGGAAAACATTAAGCTTTTCTTAAATGCAAATACTGCTGAGATGTGCAGCTGATGTGCGGCTCATCTCTGCCAACTGCAGCAATTCGTCCAGCGGATCCCATACACAGGAAATCCAGACATTCCTTGAACGCCAAAAACCTGCTGTGCCTTTACTACAAATCAGAGTGCAAATCCTCTAAATAGGGCATTTTACTAGCACAATGTCTTCCAAGTACTGACTTCTAGATTGACTTTAAACTTATTTAAATAAATATTTGGGATTAAAATAGTCCTAGGGAAGGCTGGGTGCTTGACAGAGCAAGCAGGAGCCTAACTCTTGTCTTGCCTGAATCTCTACTGCCATGGGCCACCACTGCCTTTTTCTTTCTCAGTCGAGCCCATCAAGGCAATGCTGTTTCCCTCACAGCTGAGGCAGGGGCAAGATGAACATGGAACCAAACTGTACAGGGAGCCAGTCCCACATCCAGGTGATGCTTCACTGTTCTGAGATCACTCTGACATCTACAGGAAGCTCTTGGTTGCTGTAAATACTGCTCTTCTGAGCAGAGGGGATTGCGATCAAACCTGTGAGACTTGCTCAGTAAGGAATCGCACCAGGCTGACTCTCAGGTCCTTTGCTCCCTGATTTAAGTGTCCTGCAACTGTCTCATATATAAATCTGGCTGTGATGCCCATGGGTACAATTTATCCACAGGCTCCAGCCTGATTCTTGCTGTGAGAAGTCTCTTCAGGCCTGCCTTACCAGTAAATGTTCAGCTGAAGATGAAGTGGTCATTCTGGCCATTGAGGCTGTGTGGATTCCAGTCAGAACCTACAGGGAAGGCAGTTTTGGCTGGGTCCTGGGTGGTGACTTGGCACAAGAGAAAGGATGTGGGGAGCAACTGCTTTAATTGTATTCTGAATCTATAAACTTAAACAGGGGAAGTTTAGATTGACTATGAGGAAGAAATTCTTTACTGTAAGGGTGGTGAGGCCCTGGAATGGGCTGCCCAGGGAAGTTGTGAATTCTCCATCACTGGCAGTGTTCAAGGCTGGGTTGGACATAGCCTTGGGTGACATGGTTTAGTGGGAGGTGTCCCCGCCCATGGCAGGGGGGTTGGAACTAGATGATCTTAAGGTCCTTTCTAACCCTAACTATTCTATGATTCTATGATTCTATGTACTACTTTAATCTTGTGTAAGTCATGCTCAGCTGGCATAACCAAACCTGCAAGATCTACTCCTCGAGTTGCTGAATGCCTAGAGTTAACCTGGAATTTCAAATTGCAGGTTATGTGTTTCCTGCAAGAACTGGGAACAGCAGGACTTAAACCATCCAAATTGTTAAATGCAAGCCATTAGGTAAATGGTATGAAGAATGTAGGAGGCCACCCAAGTGAGTGTTGTTTTAGGACAATGACAATTAAACTGTTGCAAGTTTAAAATGTTCTCTCAGTCTCAGAATAAAAAGGGAGATGTGCTTCAGTAGCCCTTTCTGTAGAAGGTGTGTTTGTTAAGGTCTGGCTCTTTATGTGGGGAAAGGCAAAGGTCTAAGTAAAGACATTTTTAGGATCCTGTTGTGCTAAACGTTTTTCTCATTCTGCATGAAAGATGACCCTTTTCACCCTCCTGCTTCCTCAGAGCACGTATAAATTGCCAGCTCAGGTGCCCGCTGCAGGGGAGGGGGAAAGAGTCACAGAACAGGAACCAGAACAGCTGATACAAATTACCTTTCAAATTGGAGCAAATGCTTCCAGAAATGTCACCTATTAAAAGATCAGTTAATAAGTTCCTGCTGCAGCCCAAATAGCTCAACTGAAAATAAAATAAAATTAAATAAAACGCTTTTTTTTTTTTGTGAGCTCTGCAACCGGAGGCTTGTCAAGTTTGTACTTAGCACAGTTGCACTAAGGCTCCGGCTAATACTTATTATGAAAACCTGCTGGATCCCTTTGAAAACCTGGACCTTTAAGAGCTGTGAACAGACATGTGACTCCTTCCCCTAGCCAAATTAAATATGAGAACCATAGCAGATAGCCAGAGATTGCTGGATGCCAGGGATGGGGGTTGCTTTGCTGATTCTTCACCTGCTGACTTGAGATACATTAATTTGAAGAATGCAGTAAGCCTTCCAATACACTGGAGCCTGAAAGAACAGTATGGTTTTGATGAGGTCACGCTTGACACCCTGTATGTTATTCCTGCAGCTTCCAAGATGAACATCCCTTGGCTGTAAAAGCTTTAATATAAGTACGGTTTGACTGCATCCTAATGGGTATATTTCATTTTCTTTGAGTGACTCCTGATCACTTTTCAAAGTCATGTGTGTAATCACTGTAAAACGTACAATTTTCATAATTGCAAGTATTGGCTATTTTAAGGTTTATGGAATCTTCCTGCCACACATTTCTTGTTTTCCCGTTTAACTCCTGATGTTACCAGCTGTGAACTTGAAAAGTGTCTACCTTCCTGGAATGGATAAGGTTGTTACTGGTAAAAGGTTATTTTAGCTATTGAAAAAGCCTACCAGAGAAGGACTAACTGGCAAAACAAACCTCTGTAATTAGTAGGCTCTTGGAGCTAATGGTAGTGAGACTAAGCCCTAAATTGGATGCTGTAGAGTCCAAAGGCCACTTGAGTCCAGATAATTGACAGGATTATGTCTATTTGTGCAACTCCTGATTGTAGCTATAGTTGAGTCTCCTAAACTTCTGGTCATCTGCTTCCTGACTCAGGGCAGCTGCTGCTGTGGCTAATGCTGAACCAGATACAGCTGAATGAGGTCTATCTACAGCAGCCTGTCCTGAGGAAATCAGGTTTTCCTGGTCCAGACCTCACAGAGACCTCATAAATTAGCACAGTTTTAAATTACCAGCATCAGGGCCTACTAGAAAGATGCTAAACATACAGCGATGTGTCAATGCCAATTGTATCATAACAGAAAGTAACAAGCCCAGGTAAGGCATGCAATGAAATGCAGCATCCCTACACAAAGGGTTTTCAGTTTGGCTGGGGAGAGCACCCCGTCTGGGATGTGATAGCAATCTGTGTCACTCATTCAAGTATCATACTTGGCACCTATCCCAGCTGTGGTGGGCTGGTGACCCTCAGCTGCTGATGGAAGAGGACTTGCTGTTGCGGTTAGACTGTCACTGACGTAGCCTAGTTTTAAATCAGTAAGGATGTTTCTGCATGGGTGGCAGTTGCACCTGTATGTTGCAGTGCAGTTGTGTCTGTAATCAGCAAAGGGTTGGAGGCAGACATGTGCTGCTTCTCGTGTGCAGTGGGAGGGTAAGAAGAATGGTCGTTTGAACACAGTTACAGCTTTCTGTGTGGGTGAATTGCTGACAATGTTTATTGTAAGACATTGAACCTGGGGGAGGAGTAGGACAGCAGAGACTCTCCTGTCTCCCTCCAAGCAACATGCAGGGGGAACACTGCCAGCACATGAATGCTTCTGTACCTCTGGCTTGCTGTCTTCTCTGACACATATTCTGTGTATAGAAGCAGCACTGATGCAGACTATTACAGAGCCACCCAGGAGGCCTTCTGCCACTGGCCACCACAGTCCATGTTTCATGTGAACTGAGAGCCATATTTCAGGTGAATTGCAAACAGGGTTAATGCAAGGGGCTCTGGTCCTGTCTGACACCAGACCCATCAAGTCACCTAAATGAGTTAAGACCTAAATGTACTTGTGTCATGAAAAAAGAAAGTATTGTTTATTCAGAGCTGTATGCAGAACACTCATCTTGGCACTCTGCTTTTTGTGCTTTAATGACAGGATAAAATCAAGCTTGACTGCGACATCTTGCCTTTCTGATGTAGTACGGACAATAGAAGGCTGCTGGCACTCCATTGCTCTCTAGAGCTTTTGTTCTAGCTTTCTGACAATCTGTTGCACAGGTAGTTGAATTTGTAGGGGTGTTTCCTGGGACCATCACCAAGCTGCCTCACCTGCAGTGCCCAAGTTGAGTTGTTTTGAAGTTATCACTCAAGGAGGGCTTGGCTGCCCTGTGGCCCATCTGCCAGTCCTGTAGGAGTGCCTTGGTTATCTTAGAGTGGGACATCCAGGAGTGCAGCACATGGTAGTAGGGGATACCCAATGCCATCCTGGGGGTGAGAACAGTGTCTGTTCTCTTGGTCAAGGAAGAGAATTTTGACTTGTCATCTGGGGAGAAGCAATTGTTTGCTACCACTTTTCTCTCCAGTACAGGAACAAATAATTTGTTCTCCCCTTTGTAGTGATTTTTCTGCCAGGGACAGCATAAAAGGGAAATAACAGGGTATATAGAGCCAAGAGGCAACAGAGTGTCTGTGCTGTGCCAGACAAACCAACCCAGTGCAATATATTAGGGGAGGGCTAGAGCCAAGAGCTCTAATTCACAGTGGCTGTGATGCACCGTGTCTCTAAAGGCTTATACAAAACCTCCCCTTCTTTGGATCAGCCCTCTTCTATGATAAAAGCAAAACTCACAAGGCTTTCAATATTTCCTGTGCACATTTTTGGGGAGCTTCTTGCTGTGAACGTTAAACCTCAAAGCTGGCTGATTGCAGGGTAGAGAACAAGGTCATGGTCCTTCTGCTCCCCCTCCCTGACATTCTCGCTTGACTGAAACCATGGAGCTAGATGATAATAAATCAGCAATCAGCCATGCCTGTCTGAATAATCTTCTGTTCCCCTACATTATCCCTTCCGTCTAATATTGGTGATTTCATATAATTAATGCTAGAGAAGTGAAGGCTTGGGATTCATGGCCTATAGGAATGCAGACTCTTGCTATGCAAGTTTCCCCTGCATCTGAAAAAGCTCTGCCTTAAGTAATTGTTGCCCTGATTTTAGGATAACTGCTGGAATAAGTTAAAACAGGCAAACCGAGTTGCCTGATGCGTGGTAGAGGGGGCTGGAGCCACGAGTTCTTTGCTTTTGCCTCACTGCACTGATAATGCCTTACACAGGCAAACTGCACTGATCCCAGAGCAGCTGGAAATCTCACCAGGAAGGATGCTGCCTGCCACTCCTGTATAACAGAGATGGAGTATTTAGACACACGTAGGCTTACATAATTTTCCCGAGTAAGTGACTTTCTCTTTGATAGTGTATAAATCAGATGTACCTTAAACTGCCGTCCTCTTTTCCTGAAAACCTGAGCAAAGCTTTGCAAGCTGGGAATAATGATTCCTGATAAACGAGCAGGGAGATGGCGCAGGAGACATTCACATGAAAGGCACAGATAAAGCCTTTGCAAAGGCTTAACCAGTAACCCTGATGCTGGTTTTGGTTATGGTGCAGTCTTCAGGTAGAGGAAGTGGATATTCTGGTGGAGACCATTTCTGCTCTACTGACTTGGAGGAGAGGAGAATATGTGTGACTAGAGAGTAGGAAGCAGCTGTACTTGCTGAGCCATGGCATGGTGACAATCTCTCTGGCCCCTTCAGTGAATATCTGCTGGTTTCCATCAAAATGCTCATTACTCTTAAAGGATGGATTTGAAATATGTTGGTGTATGGGTTTAGGGAAACATTAACTGGTGTGATGAACATCTGGCCAAATGACACATAGGCAGGGATACTACAGTTTGCTACACAGTATCCATGCAGAAATGGTCATACTTTATCCAAAGGGAGTTGTGTTCAAGAGCAGGTAATGAATCCATAGACCTCATGAGTTTCATTTATAAAATGTGTTACCAGAGGTTATAAAAAGGCTGCAAATTGAAGTCATGCTTCTGCATTTGTTGAGCTTCTTTGGGAAAAGGGCAGCTGTCACCAGCTTCCTGAACTTGTCTCCAGCATGAAAATAGTGACCGTTTGTAAAGGTGGTGGCTCTACTGCCTCTCCCATCTCCCCTGCTTTGCCTCTGCTGTGGTCTTAACTTTCAGTGAGAAAGGTGAAAAGAACTTTTGATCTGGGTTTTCTCTGTCTTATTTTGGAAGGCTCATTGTGTCTGTTTCAGATCTTGCTCAGATGTAAACTGTTTATTTCTTCAAAGATGTAAAACACAAGGCTTTATGAGATGTAGAATGAGTTCTTTACAACTCCTTGGGTAGAAGGTTTAATCCTCTCTTAAGGGTGAGGAAAGGCAACCAGATAGAGCTTCAGTGACTGACTGGAGGCCTAATTATGGATAGGGAGTAAGCTTGAAATTAAAAATAAGGTTTGAATTCAGCCCCTTAATGAATGCTCCTAGATCTCGCTGCCTTGTTTTATGCAGATGTATAAGCAGCATATGTTTTACACAGCAGACTCATCATGTTGACTCATCGGAACAAACAGAAAAGAGAGTGTTTCTGTATTACCCACTATCTGCCTTTTGCAATGCACTTTCCCTGTCTCTGTACCTTAATCGCCCTCCTCGCTGTGGTCTCAAAGCATGCGTGCATTCATGAAGCACAGGCTTCCTTGCCAGATGGAAGTCTACGCAATTGCACTTCAAAGGAAGGGGTAAAAGTGGAGGGGGAAAGACGGGATATTGGCAGGATGAAGCTGGTTGTGGAATCTGCCCCCTTGCCCTAGGGATGTTGCAGATGGGGAGTGCTCTCTGCCAGCACCTGGGCTGAGAAAGAAGCCTATAAATTAGTCTCTCTTTTTCTTTTTCTCTCTATTTTAACATTTATTTATTTGGTCTTCCCCCTCATCCCTCCCTGCCATCAGCTGCAAAACTAATGGCATCATGTCAAAATCTGTTAATGCATCTGTTGTGCAGGTTCAGGCTACCAAAAGTATTAGCTAAGCCAGTGTACAAACAGCTGGGGAACATCTGTCTGCCATCACACAAAAGACTCTGGGTGGTAGGGGAAGTTAATAAATCTAATTGGTTATGAAGCAGGATTAGGTGTTGAATAATTCCACCTTGGGATTCTTCCACTGTCCCCAAAGCTGTTGCATGGTCTCTGTCTGTGGATGGACAATGACTGTTAGGGAGCTTAGCAAAGACTTGCTTTGGATTTGCCAAATTTCGGACGTTAATGATTGATGGCATTAGTATGAAGTTCTTGCTCTGTTATTGCACCCTCTTCTCTCTAATGACTCCACCAGTGATGGCAGTGAGTGACTTTTCACAGCCTATGGATGTTTTTAAATTGGTAGCGGGCATGCTTTTTGTTTTTCTCAGTAGAAGAGCATATACTGTCTATGAGACTTTTGTAATCAGCGGCAAACCCCTTGTTGTTTCTCTGGGTAGCAGATGCAAACTGTGTCTCCAGTGGAAATCCTTTCCTCCCTCCTCCCCAAAGAAATAAACTATAATTATCCAAGCTGAAGGTAAGAGGAAGATACATGAGATAGAAACCAAAGATGGAGGTGCTTTTAGTAAATCGATAGATTTCTGAAGAGTTGAGTAGCACAGTGAGAGCCATTGAAGGACTGGTGGAGGGGATCAACAGCAGGAATCCATCCAGCAAGAGGCAAAGCTGCTTGCATTGACTCAGCTGTTGCTAGAAAATCTGAACAGGAGGGGTTAAAAGCCATTCCAAAGCTGTGTCCCCTGTGGAGAGCCAGATATGGTGGGTGAAAATCTGCACTTCACAGACTGCACTGTTGACTAGGTTTTTATTGTTTTCTGACCTCAGTGAACTGTAGCTGCCTCAGGGGAAAGGGAAATGTAAGCAGCATGAGGAGGAAGCACTCCCAGGGAAATTGTGAAACAGCAGTCAGGAAGAAGAAGCTGTCCCATGCTGCAGAACTGGGAATTCTACTGCACTAATTCATCTGCTGTTTCTGGATGACCTGGCTGAGCTGACTTTCCCAATCTGCAGCAATTTGAGACTTCCTTACTAGGTCCTCTTACCTGTTCTGGGTGACTGTGTCACAGGTTAGCGGGTGATTCCTATTTGTGTTTCCAAGTATCTTGTCTCAGGTGATCTTAAGGTCCTTTCCAGCCCTAACTATTCTATGATTCTATGATTCTATGCTGAAGAGTCTTTATTTTCTCCATAGACTGGAGAGAGATGGCAACACTTCCATCCCTGGCTTTGGCTCTCCACCAGGCCTGGTAGCAGAGAAACTGACCCCAGCAGGCTCAGTCCCATACCTGGCTGCTCTAGCAATGATGCACAAAAAGCCTGGTGTACTATCACCGTAATCTTGGTTACCACAGTGAGGTACCTGAGGATCTAATTTGACCTGTCTGGACATCCGGTTCCACAAAAGATGTGCTTTACTCTCTCCCTCTCATAGGATGTGGGTGCTGCTGGTAGAAGCTTCCACAGGCCCTCCCATGCCTGACAGTATTTTGAAAGACAAAAATGGGGTAGGTGGGAAGGTCACAGGCCTTGAATCTGAATGGGAAGAGGTGAAGATCCCCAGAGTGCCTTCTCAATACAACCCTAGTGAGTAGGAAGCTGATCTTGACTGGGAAGACTCACCTGAGGAGGTTCCTGCTGTGACACTCCGTGCTTTTGTGGATAGGCTAAAAACACTGCCCCTGGATCCGGACTGGTTTTAGGGCTTGCTGTCATCATCCTTTTGGTGACTGCAGCATGAAATCCCTGTATGTTAGGTCATTCCCTAGTGGAGGGGCATTTAGTCCTCAGAAGACAGCACTTTCTGGTCTCCACAATCAAGACTCGCCTGCTTCTACTAGAGTTTGTCAGTGCCTTGCAACCATGACTACTTCTACTTCTTCCCCTCAGCACTGGCTTGCGTGATGAGGATGTGTCTGTGCCACCTGGCAGCCCCTCCTATGGTCCCGTTGCTTCCAGTCTCTTTTTCAGGCTGGGCACATAAGATTCTGCTCCCCGGGGTAGTTTTGTTCCTTGCCCACCTGAGTGCTGATACTATGGTAAAAATAACTGCACGGAAATGAGAGCATTGATTGGAATTTAAATAAAATTTGCATAAAACTCTGCCATCAGTACTAATTAATTAGGTGCTAAAAGCCCCCAAAAAAGCGGAAGGGGGGAGCTTGTCTTGCCAACTGGGGGGAAGCCATTAGAAATTACAGAGTCATAGAATCATTTAAGTTGAAAGAGACCTTTAAGATCAAGTCCACTTGTTACCCTAGTACTGCCAAGTCCACCACTAAACCATGTCCCTGTGCACCACATTTACACGTCTTTAAAATACCTCTAGGGATGGTTCCCTGGGCAGCCTGTTCCAGTGATTGACAGCCCTTTTGGTGAAGAAATTATTCCTTATATTCAATATCTGAACCTACCCTGGCAGAGTTTGAGTATATTTCCTCTTGTTCTATTGCTTATTACGTGGGAGAAGAGACTGACATCCATCTCGCTACAACCTCCTTTCAGTTTTCCCTTGAGCCTCCTCTTCTTCAGGCTGAACAATTTCAGTTCTCTCAGCCATTCCCTGCAGGACTTGCGCTGTAGACTCCTCACCAGCTTCACTGCTCTTCTCTGGACCCACTGCAGCACCTCAATGTCTTCCTGTAGTGAGGGGCCCAGAACTGAACACAGGATTAAAGGTGCAGCCTCACAAGTGCCCAGTACAGGGGGATGATCATTGCCCTGGATGATCATTGCCCTGGCCCTGCTGCCACGCTGGTGCTGATACAAGAAGGGAGAGGTGAAAACTTTCATTGGCCTAACTGAACCACCAAGCTCCAGCCAGCTGGTGTTGTGGGAGATTCACTGCTGACAGGCAGGAGAGAGGCTCCCCTTTGCTGTAACAGAGTAATGCTTCCAACCTCACTCAGTTTTGTCTCTAGGCCTCCTTCTTGCCTGGGTAGTGATCAGCCTCGTGCAGGAGAATTGGCATTTAGCTCTTTATCTTGTCCACTACCCAGGGCACTAGGAGGCAAGTGCAACATCAAGAGGGAGAGGGGCCGTATTAGTACTTGCATGTGCTCCATGGTAACCCCTCAAGGCAACTTTTCCCTATCTACTACAAATATTACAAGGGACAACACTGCTGCTTGTGGTGATTTACTGGTTAATTAAACGATGAGATGTAGTAGTCTGGGTGACACCACCAATTAACTTGTTCCTCACACTGTTTAATTTAATCTATTTAGGATTTTATAGAGTGCTCATGGCCATGGAGAGGCTGAGGGTAGGGAGGCCTTTAAATTTTACTGCAGTTCATAACGCTGTCTGGATCCCTTGGCCACTGTTAGAATGTGGGTCACATAAATGGACAAGCAGAGACACTCAGATGCTCGAGCCATTTGAAACAGGATTAAACCAGCTTCCTGTGTCAGAGAGAACACTTGGCTGGGCATGAACTGGACCCCCAACTGCCTGGCAGGTCCTCAGTGAATTTCAGTGGGCTGGGTTGTGAGGCTTCTCCGCTCAGCAGCTCCTTCCACAATGCAAAAAGTCCTGCTGTGTGCTCAGAGATAGGGCCTGGCAGGATATTGCTAACAGTTGGTGAGAGCTTCCCATTTGGGGATGGCTGGCAGAATTCAGACTGTTCTTTCTGCTTTCAGGATCTTCCAATCTGGAGGAAGTTTGGTCTCAATGGGCACCCTGATGGAGGATGCCTTACAGGTGAGGCTCACAGCCTGTATGTTTCCTGGCTACTCGGGGAAACATCCCCGTCTCCTCCTTAACTTGAGTGGCAAATCCCCTTTAACTTGCACAGATACAGGCTTCCTTGGTCTGTTGGCAGTCCATTGGTTGGCCTGCCTGAAGCTACGAAGACATATCCTCCTGTGAAAACCGAAGGTTTGTTCCACACTGGGGCACACACCCTCCAACATAATTAAAAATACTGGAATCCTCTCCAGAATGGAGCTTCTTCTCCTTGCCCAGATGAACTTCCAAACACAGCAACAGTCTGCGGTGCAAATCTGAAGGGAATATTTCATTTGATTCAAGAATCTCTCCCTGCTCAGCTTTGGTGCCCAATCCCTTTTAGATTTCTTTTTCTTTTCATTTTTCAGAGAGGTCTGATAATCCAAAGGACAAAATCCACAGGCAGCGGAGAATCCCCTCGTAACATTAATTTTTCTCTGCACCTGGTTATTAAGTACATGAGAGCTGCAATAAACCTCAATCTATCCCAGCCTTGACATACACTACATACCTTGAGACGACATCAAAACCCCAAATGGGTGTACTTTCTCATTCTTCCCATTCCAGCCCCTAAAACAGAGACTAAAACCCCATTTAGACTCTGCGAATATTTTGTTCAAGTTCTTCTCAGCATTTTCTCTGTACACATCTGTGGCCTCAGATGTTTTGAAACCTCCAGTGTCCCTGGCCCTGAGCTGCACCTTTGTGAGTTATTTTTGTGTATGTAATTGAGGCAGATCTGCCCTGATCAGTGTGGATGATGGACATGGAGCTTTCAAGGAAAACAAAGTGGGTCACTTGTGCTTGGGCTACTGCAGTTCCAGAAAAGATGTGAAAAGTGACCCTTGTGCTTTTTTCAGCGCAACAAAGGTTAATTCTAGTTCCTCTGACAAATTCCAGATGAGATGGCTACATGCTGCTTATCTGCAATAGTATTTGGCTGCTCCTATGTGGTTTGGGAAGGCCTGGGGAGCAAAGTGTAGCAATCCAGATTAGAGTCCTGCAGCTTTGGGTGCTGCCAAAGGTGGGAGAAACCAGCTGGAGACAGGTCTGTCATTCTCTTCACCTGCTCCAATTTTTAACCCATTTTGAGATATTTAAATTACAACATTAGACCAAGTGAGAGAGCAGTTAGCATAGCAGGCTGTGTACACTTTCGAGAAAGAGAATTCTTCCTGGAATGTCAAGTGTGCCTGGCTTTCATTTCCAGGTATTGCATCATAGTCTCCAAGTGAAGTGTAAAAGCAGAGCTGCCCTGTCCTGCATGGATATTGAGAAGCTCAGTGTCTGTTGTTCCAGGAAGAGTTTGTTCCCTTTCCATTGTCCAAGGGCTTTTTGTCCTACAATGTACAACACCCTGCCAGCCTGTGTGGTACTGCTGCCATCCTACCGATCACTGCTTCAGAGCTGGAGACACCCTTTGCAACATGCTTTTGGGATGAATCTCTGTGGACTCTGGAGCTGTGGGTGCCATAACATTTTTCCACAACTGGACGACATGTGCTCTGTAACCAAGGTGGGAATGGATCACTGAAAGCAGCTGCATCTGCATGCAATACACTGATTTTAACGTGCTGAAAACATGTCTTGCTGTCTGGGTCTTTGGCAAAGTATCCAGACTTGCTCCAGTTCTGTTTATCTCTGTTTCTAATGCTGCTTTCACAACAGAAATGTTTGAACCTCACTCAGCAGTATATTACATTAGAAGCTTGGTAAGTATATATGTAACTAAATAGGTGGATTTCTAAAGAGAGTAAATAACTCCGAAATATGAGTACTTAACTATCCATTGCATCGTCTTGCCAAATGGATTTGGAAGGAAACTCAATCTCTGTTTGCTTCCATTATATTTATCTTGTGTCAGGCTTATAGTTCAATGTTTCTGAAATTGTCAGGACTTCGACTTTACTCCGTCCAGTCTTCCGCCTTTTGTTTCTTTTCTACCTTTCTCTACATCACTGGAGGCAGTCATAGCTCAGGACAGGATGCAGATCACAGAGTAGTGGTAGAGCTTCAGGTACCTTTGATGTGTCCTTCTCACATGTTCAAGACATTTGCTGAACTTATTAATTTTCCTGCTAGATGTCTGAACTGTTTTTACCTCTTCCCTGCATGAGCAGGGATGCTGCCTTCTAGGATGACCTGGAATTTAGCTTAACAAATTCCCTTTTAATGGAGAGGTCCACAACAATGACAGCACTGCTCCGTGTAGCCTCTTCCAATGCCACATTACAGTGGTGGCATGTTATTCGTCTTAATTTTGTGACAGTTTGTTAGAAGCATCCTAAGTATCTCTTGTGTGACTGCCTGTGATGACCAGGCAGCAATCTCAATGACATGATGGGTCTGATTTAGTCCTCTACAGAGCAGGATACCCACCCAAAACTCCTCATATACTGACAGAGGTTAGGACAGTCAAGATAAGATCAGTTCTTCATTGCTGTATTTCCCATGAGATCTTAGCCTTAAATGTAATTACTTCAGCCTTTTCAGGCATGTCTTCTGTTTGCTAACATTCCCACTTCTTCTTACCTACAAAAAATCCAGACATTTTCTCTCAGAGATGGTAAATGAAGAGAGTGGCTGTTGGAGAAGTAAAGGCTCACTGCCTCCAAAACAGCTACATTTTATTTGAGCCATTTCAGCCACTGCCTATTACTCTGCTGATCACAAGGGAGCTAACTCATTCTCAACTCTATTAAAACCTTCAAACCCACTTCATGTTGCTGGGTGCTGCTGGTTTTCATTTATTTTTGTTTGTAAATCTTAGCTCTTTTATTCATGTGTGTTCTACTATGTGTCTTCCAGGTTAACAGGTATTTTAAGATATTTTAAAGGTTTTTTTAGGGATTACTACTGCAATGAAAGAAAGAAATCACTTTCCCATACATGAGATAAATTCACAACCTGGTATTCACAGTGCAGTTCTTCCAGAACTGAAAATGGACTCTGTGTTTGGGGCCAAAACCATAGAATTAGTTTGGAAGAAACTAAGGAGGTCATTTGGACCTTACTCAGACAGGGTCAGTGATCTGACTTACCCAACCTCACTGGTTACACACACCATAACCTTAACTCTAACACTAGCTATCAAGCACTGAAGAAAAAACAAGACCACAGACCCACATTTTTTCTCTCCTACAATATAAGCAATTTCTTCTGCTAATGGTAAACCACAACATCCCCATCTGATAGCATCCCTAAAAATCTGTTGCATGCAGCTGCCACTGGTTTCAGTCCAGCTCTGCTCCTGTATTTTGAGCTGTTAGGAAGTGCTGAGGGCTGAGCACAGACCTCTGTGTTCGTGGAGGAGAACTGCATGCTGCACATGGCAGCTCCGGTGGGGTGGTGCGAACATCAGTGTGAGACTGTACTTAAGGCTCTAGTACCCAAATCCAACACAAGTAAATCTGGCCCAAATGTCCTGGTATTTTAGGCACCTACCCTAAGGGATGGAGGAATAAAACCATCTTTCCTGAAGTCAGTGGTCTCACCTCTGCGCTGCCATGGCTATGCCAAGGGAGACCCCACAGAGCAGCTTCAGCTATTGGATGGGGTCTAGGAGCAGAAAGAAGATGTGGTGACCTCAGTCCTGGTCTCAGCTTCTTATGTGTGCAAGGTAAATCCCCTAGTCCTAAGAAGAAGGCTTACAGCAGTATGAAGATGCCTGACAGTGGGATCTTCAGAAACTCCCGGGCACCCAAGTACATCAGTAAATCTGCAACTCACACAGCCCCTCACAGCAGGATCCTGAATTTATCTGTAAGGAGAAGCCACTGGATGCCCAGTAGACCACCACTCTGGGGAAGAGGTCTCTGCTTGAGCCCAGGGGAGCTGAATGGCAAATGGCTACCATGATGCAGAGCTGGGAAGTTGAGCTCACCAGAAACCTTTCCCAGCCTGACTAAGAAGCTGTCCCCTCTGCCAGGGCTCAGGCCAGCTTTGCCACCAGGTAATCATCTTCAAACAGACAGCATTACACAACAGAAAAGCAAAAATCTACCTCTCAGATTTAGGGTTTTTTTACTTGCTCAAATGTGAATTTCTCCCCTTCCCACTGCTTATTTACACCGGTCTATAGTCCAGATTGACAGTGGTCAACCAAGGGACAGGTTTTCTATACACCCACATGTCTCCTGGTGGTGACTGAAGCCCTGTTGACAAACTCTCTGTACCAAGTTACTGTGCAGTAAGAACATGCTTCTTACAGACACAAAAATCACCAATGAGTGAAGCAGCTTTTTTTTTGCTAAATATGCCATGCATTTAAAATGTCTGTCCTCTGTGATAGGATCTTTCATGCATAATGATGGAAAGTGTGTGGGCTGGGACTATGCCTTAGCCAAAGATATTGTAGAGATCTAACAGAAATATTGAGAACGGAATGGATGGGCATGAACAACACCAGAGGACGTGGCAGAAGGACAGGAATGACAGCCGTTGGTGACACCTAGGCTAGAAGATTATCAAGATCACAGCACATCTTGCAGCTGCTCAAAATAAACCCAAGTTGGGAATAAAGCAAAAGACAGACTGAAGCCATTAAGAGGTAAGATAAAGGACAAGCCTGAAGCCACTAAAGATGGTAAGGAGACTAAAGAGAATGAGTAAATCCACAATGTTTCCTAATACTTCTGACAGGTGGACCAGGGTGGGGAGACAAAAAATCACAACCATTGTGAACCCTCAAAGTGAGCAAAAGGCAGCTTCAAAACCAACCTGTGGCCACCTGCCTAAGAGAAACTCTGGAGTTGTGATGGGTCATTAGCTCATGTCCCTTGTCTCCCTGTCTTTGCAAGGAGTCCTAGCTCATAGTCACCTGTTGGTGCCTGAGAACACTTGGGCATGAAAGAATGACTGTGAATGAAATCAGTGGTTTAGTGTTTTTTATTCTAAAAAAATAAAATAAGGTCCTCCCCCAATAAGGTCTCTCATTGAACTCTCCTGCATTAGTTGAGATGTGTGCAACAGCAGAGCAGCCCAGCTCCTAGCAAGGGAGTTGAAGTATGATAAACCCTAAAAGATGTTCTGCATGAAGAATATGGAATATTCAGATGCAGCCCCCTGAAGGTAGGTGTGTTCTCTAAAGTCTGCGGTTGAATTAATTCTTCAGGCTCCTCAATTTGACATTGCTTTCCTCTCCATAAAGAATGTAACTGAAGGAGGGATAATTTTTTCTCCTCCTCTGCTTCTTTCTTTCTCCACCACCTGTTCCCACATATGTCTTTTGTCACCAGAAACTATATGTTGAATGAACAAGTGCTGATGCACGACTATAGTCCCGAGGCAAAGGTGAGTTAGAAATATTGAGAAGGCAGGCTGTGAATGAGGAAGGAGAAATTCTAGAGATTATATATGTTCTTCCTTCATTTCTCTGTAAACTCTGGCTCGAACTCATGTGTGAGCTGCAGGACAGCTGTCAGACTGAGCACTGCTTATTAAATATATCTAGTGGGGAAAAGAGGGTTGGGCTATAGCAACAAGGAGAAGCAAAGCCTTCATCCCAGTTGGCAGACAGCTACTGGCTAGGTACAATGCTCATCTTCCCAGGGAGACTGGAAGTGACTGCAATTTTATCCTCCCCTCTGTCTCTAAGCACCTCAGGGTGCTCAGATAACATGAGGGAAGTCCCTACTCACTTTTTCTCTCAGATAGTGGGGACGCATGCTCATCACTTGAATGCAAAATGGTTTCTTTATTCCTTCTGCTCTTCTACAGCTCTGATGACTTCAAGCAGAACTCCTGCTGTGCAAGGCTACAGCCATAGATAACACTGCAGCAGTTTTGTGGCTGTGTAAAGAGCCAGTGTTTAGAGGGTGCCTGGGTCCTGCCTGTCCCACTATCTGCCCACTGCATACACTGACAGCTGACTGGGTTGGAGGTGAAGGGTGGCTGGTGCTGAGTTCATCAAAAGGACCAGGATGAAAATAAGCAAACCCAAAAACCCTGGGACAGCCACCGATTTTCATTCATATGATATGTGTCTGTACTGGCTGGGCTTGTGTGAAAGAGCACCTGCTATGCATGATACCGGTGGGACCTAAAATGTAATGACCCACCAAGTCAGAGCAGTGGTCCCAGCAGCCCAGCTCTCAATGTCCTATGGCCTTGGTGACTGTAAAGCTTGCTAACATTCTCCAAAGCAAAGACACCAGCCAGTTTGGTCTATTCTCCCAAGCTGACTGCTCCATCCCTCTGGCCATTTTAACTAACCTTCTCCATGCCCAATCTGACTCCACTCTGCCCTCCTGAGGAGCAGGGACCTAAGCTGCCTACTATTTGCCAGACCCAAGTGCACCCCAGGTTTATATGGTAGCAAAACGATACAAAGAAAGAAGCCTGCAGAGTGGCATCCTATTCCACTCAAGAATCATCAAAATTGGTCAGCACCACCTTTGACACTTCTTCTTGTCCAATCCTACTACTGGACAAAACTATTTTCATCAATAGCTGTGATACTTCACCAACCTTTTCTGTCCTTGTAAATACAACACTAAGCAGAGAAACTTCCACAGTGTTTTTGCAAGAGAGAGATCCTGACTTCTTGTTCTGTAAATGTGGCGCCCACCCAGCTCAAAGCTCAGGCTCCCTTGCAAGCGATGCTGTGAAGGAAACCCCAATAGTTGCATCCTCAAGGGAAATGCAGCCACTTCTGGGTAGTAAGGTAGTGCAGCAAAGCAGGTAGAAGAGTGTGATGACACAGGGAGGAGTGAAGGTGAGGACTACTGCTAATAGAAGTGGCTTGAGGGGATTCGGAGGCAGACTAACTGCCTGAGATAGCCGTTGTCTCGTAAGCCAACCTTCCAGTCAGTATTTCTGATGACCTTGCTGAAAAGTCTACTATGAACCAGAGGAGCAAGAATGAAGGAAGAAGGAAAGATTTTTCCTGATTCTCAACTGCTAAAGATAGGTTTGGATTTTAGTGGAGAAGTGCAATCAAGAAAGAAAGAAAAGAAAGCACAGGCAGTTTCTGGGGACAGAATAACACAGCAGTGACTTGCAATATCTAAAACAGAAATGTCCCTATACAAAAGCCATGCTTTGTTTAAAGAAACCATTTAGAAACTGCATATTCTCCAGCAACTGCTAACCAGACTATGGTAGGACTTCAGAGCATCACTTTCCACCCATAATATGGCTTCTGGCACAGTCAGTACAGACTTTTGCTATTTCATTCAACATCTTTCAGATAGGAAAATGAGAGAAAGAGGGCAGCCTGGGCCCTAGTATTGCTTGACTGTGGTTGTAGGAAAGATTCTTGGGTCCCGGTGGCATTGTGTGTGCCAGTTGGATGCTCTGGGGGAGATAGCAGCAGGTGAAGGCACCACCAGCCTCCCAGGTGGAGGGAAGGAGTTCTTACCTGCTTGAGCATCGCACAGGCACTTCCAGGGGGACTGTGGCATGGCAGACTGAGGCAATCTGTCCTCAGCTCCTAAGTAACGGCTGGGGCAAATGTGTGTTTTGTGGGAGGCCAGGATATCCCTCAGGACGGTGAAACAGCCTAGAAAACATATTTGCTCATTTTCATCCAGGTCCTTTTGCTGAACTCAGCTCCACACCAAAGACAAGTAACTTGGGCCCTCTGAGTCTTAGTGTCATCAGCTAAAATATGGGGCTAATATTAAGCTTACCTACTTTCCAGTGAGTTGTAGCTAGTTAGAGTTAGTGTTAGTTAATGTTTGCACAGCTCTCGGATGTGAAAATGGCTATATCATGCTAAGTATTACTCATGGTGCCTAGAAACCATGATTCTTCATAACCAGAGCAGTCAATTAAATTAGCTGAAAGTGAAGGGATGCAGCAATGAAGAAGGTGGGGGAGGTATACAAACATAATACTGTATGCATGATGGCCTGCAGCTGCAGAGGGCAGGAAAAGCCCTGTTCCTGCTACTTGGAGAGCCAGAGGGAGGAGTCTCTGCGTGTGTAGGAGGGCAGACATTCCCCAACAGCTTTAGGTTGTTGTTGCAGCAGTCCAGTGGCTGAGGAAGAGAAGGTTCAGTTCCTGATGGATTTATGGGATAGAGGGCTATGCTCAAGTCTCACAAGGCCCTTGCTCATATTCTGTTGAGGATCATGATTTTCTGTGAGATCTACAAGACAAAGCTCAGCAGCACTTCCCAGAGAGTGAAGGCCAACCCTGCCTCATGTCTGTCAGCCAGCATCAACCTCCATGGGGAGAAAGGAAGACTCTTCATTGAGGGTAGGCCATGGGGCAGGACAACTCTGGGGGTAACACAGCCTGGTAGGTACACTGTCTCCAGGAGGAAAACCATTTCACTCATGCCAGTCTGGGCAAGGAGCAGGCATGCAGAGAGCAGGGGAGAAGCAGGGTGGAAACAGAGACAGCTCTGTTCCCAGCAAGGCACCATTATGAAGGGGAAAGGAAAATAGTAGGAATTGGTTGAAACTCAAAAGAGGGATTTGGAAGTGTGTGATGCCATTTCCTAAGCTTGGATTTTGTCCAATACACTTGGAACAATACCCTACATTTTGGTGATTGATCCAGAACAACTACTCATATCAGAACATTGGCTTGCAGCCTCTTTCAAGAGCCATCCCCAAACACAAAGAGGTCTGACCACCTGTAGGGGTGTGATCCACCAGGGAAACAGAGGGAGGATTGTCACGCTCTGAATCACCAATGCTGTTTCCTACAGCTCCCCAGTGCTAACCTACATATTAGCTGAGGAGTTGGCTACAGCTCCTGGCCAACTTCCACACTTAGCAGTTGCATTCTGCTACCTTGAAGTCCCCCTCCTCATGCACATGCGTACTGCATGGTTTCAGAGGGACGCAGGAGCTGTCATTACTTTCTGTACGAAACTCCTGCACAGTGGTGGAGCTGGCTCATCCTTTTCAGGAACAGGCTCCATTTCAGTGCTGCAAGACATGAATTATGTGTCTGGAAAG
The DNA here is from genome assembly GCA_039720435.1 of Amazona ochrocephala. Taxonomy (NCBI): domain Eukaryota; kingdom Metazoa; phylum Chordata; class Aves; order Psittaciformes; family Psittacidae; genus Amazona; species Amazona ochrocephala. Next base: position 83,658,038 of record CM077880.1, read on the forward strand.
GTTCTAAATACTCCTTGGGACCCTTTGGAAGGAAGATGCAATCTTGAGATGAAAAGCAGTATTAAAATGTCACCCTGTTTAACTGCTGGAACAAATGGGGCCTGTGGCTTTGACTAGGGACAAGTATCCTCATGATGCTCTAAGGCACAGATTGCTGACACTAAGCATATTCCATTTATGAAGTCATAAAGGTGTCTGTACTAGGTAACTGATTTAGGATTTTGTTCCTCCTTCCTCCTCCTCTCCTTGTTCTGTGATTTTTCTTCAGCCTTCTCTTCCTCCCCGCACTTTCTCTTCTCCTCCCAGAGAAGCTGAGTATCTCCTGCTGTCAGAACGATTATTCACCCCTGTATTAGAATGAATGATTAGTCTTTGTCTAGTTGCTTCCATGATGAAGTGCAGATGGATAATATTCTTGTAAGTAACCAAGGCTGTCACTCCGTATGGGACTGTTGGGATCATGGTAGAGCTCTCCATCAGCTTACAGGAAGAGAGGTGGATGTCCTGCACAAAGGCACATTCACACCCAGTCTCTGACACAATACCACATGTACAGGTTGCCATGCTTGAAGCTGGGGCACATACATCCCCAAGATGGATGTGTGCACATGATGATCTCTTTGCATTCATCTGTGGGCTGCTACAGATACCATAGAATAGAATCATAGAATCATAGAATAGTTAGGTTGGGAAGGACCTTAAGATCATCCAGTTCCAACCCCCCTGCCATGGGCAGGGACACCTCCCACTAAACCATGCCAACCTGGCCTTGAACACCGCCAGCGATGGAGCATTCACAACTTCCCTGGGCAACCCATTCCAGTGCCTCACCACCCTCACAGTAAAGAATTTCTTCCTCACATCCAATCTAAACTTCCCCTGTTTAAGTTTGAACCCATTACCCCTTGTCCTCTCACTACAGTCCCTAATGAAGAGTCCCTCCCCAGCATCCCTATAGGCCCCCTTCAGATATTGGAAGGCTGCTATGAGGTCTCCACGCAGCCTTCTCTTCTCCAGGCTGAACAGCCCCAACTTTCTCATCCTCTCTTCATATGGGAGGTGCTCCACAGCTTGCCTTTCTCATTTCCTTTTCTCCAAACCACCAGTCTAGTCCTTCCTAGTCTCAGTGTACCCCCTGAGTAACAACCATATTAAGAGGAGACTTCTGGAGAGGTCTGCGGTAAGGAGACATGTGGTGAGTGGAGAAAGGATATTAGACAGCAATAGAGTGTAAAGGACACCCCACCCTCCCTATAAATATCCCAACAGCTCCCTTGCTTCCTAGCAGCACTAATGAGGCTCAACAGGAGTGAGGGAGGGCGACAAAGTAATCACTGATGAACAATCAGAGATAGTGCTTGGCTGCTAATGGGACTAATGAGCTGCTTTGCATAAGATGAGGGGGGGGAGGAAGAGGAGCAGATGGGCTCTTGAAGGGAAGGCCAATGGCAGCAGGAGCACCATGAGGAGTGTCCTGCAGCATGGCAGCAGTTGTTGCTGTCTGTCTCAGCTCCTTCCCTGGCAGGAGGTGCTGACCACACCAGAGCCAGCACTGGGCAGCTCTGCCTGAGTGGCTCAGGCACAGCTTGAATCCTGGTGTGAACCACAGCTTACCTCAGCATGCCTCAGGCCACATGGCAGGGCTTGTGTTATCCTTGTGCATCAGAGAGGTTAAGCCAATCCTTTACTGAAGAAAGGGGGACACATCTTCCGTAAATTCAGTGTCCGAGCCATGGATACACAGAACTCCAAAGGACAATTCACCCTGCACTTAAAGATATCCAAGTTAAAGGTGTCAGGTTCTGAAAGTGTGTTTACCATAGCAGGCTGGATTGCTTCTCTGTCTCTCTTATGAGTGGGTACCAGGTATGACCAGACAGATAACCTGGGGTTTATTATCTTTGAAGGGGAGTAGCACCTTGTTCCCTATCTTTTGGCAGTAGGAACTGGGGTCCAACTGTAGGTGAGAAACTGAGTTTTCACAGGGAGTTGGTAACTGTGATATGATTGAGGAAGAAGTGTGCAAGAGAAAGAGCAAGAGAGACAGGCATATGCTGCAAAGGAGAGATGCTAATCTGTGCCTCAGTCAGCCAGGTATAGGCAAGGGGAGAGTATAACCGCACACCACACCACTAAGGCTTGAAAGATTTTGTGACTTAAAGAATAGGGTGTCCTGGTGCACTCTGGCAATGTATGGCAGGTTCACAAAGAGGATTTCCCATCTTGAGATTATGACACAGGAAAAACACATTAGAGTCACTTTTCCTTGAACACATTAATACAATTTCTACTATGATTACTAATGTGAAACCAGAGAGATTATGGTGCCCTGTTTTGCCTCCTATGCCTGACTGTTGATCCTTCCAGCAGTGTCAGGTGACAGCAGGAATACCATCTCTGTCACACTATTTCAGTCTTTGACTCCTCTTCTGAGACTGCGGGCTACCAAACAAGCTATGATCTCTATTGCAATCTGGACAAGTGTCTGGTAATACCCGGCCTGAGGTCCCTTAATGCATTTACCTTTCATAAAAGCTTCCAGAACAGCCAGAAGATGGTGACAACCATGCAACAAGGGCAGCAGCTTAGAAAGGCTTCAGCATTGCTCTTGTCTGAATTCAGAAGCAGATGCTATAAATTATCTTGCAAATTGAGCTGTAGGAATGATTTTCTGCCTCAGGTCCATAATCTATTGGCACTTTATCTAGGTACACAGCTGTGGGTGGGGTGTCCTCACAGAAGGCACTAAGATCTCTGCCCACTTATTAGCTTGTACTAGAACAGATGATTATGGGATGGGTGCAGCTCCTCTAGCAGAAAGGAGCTAATGAAAACCCCTTTTCCCTTAGGGCAGGCTGTGTGCAAGGCTGTTCACTGATTCCCATTCCTCATATGGTCTCCAGTGTAGGGCGCATCACTAGTGTGAGCTGGACATAAAGTACCAGTTCTGTACTTAGAGCAGCCTGTGGGCTATGTAAAGCCACCAAATATTCAGATGGCCTGTATGCTTCTCTAATTCTTACAGGGAAAAGGGGTAATAGGGAGGAATAATTTAGTACCAGGCAGATGAGAATCACAGTGCGATGTTAACTTGAAGCCAGCCAGTTGGAATGCCTTCGGTGTTGAGTTAGGAAAGACTGCATGTCTTGGGGATGTTCACAGGGAAGTCATGCTCCACTTCTCCTCAGGGTTATTCCAGCTGCTGTTTCTCCTGTGCTCCAGAGTCCTGCACGTTGAACTCTAAAGTGAAGTTCCTGAGCTGGGCCCAGGAGGATGTAATTCCTATACCTAAATGTGGAGACCTGAGGTGAGCTGTGAGGCAGATCACTTACAGCATCTTTGTGTTGTTTGTGGAATATTCAGTCCTTTTGCATTTGTTCAGTCTCTGTGTTCTCTTTGAGTCTTGCTGTGACTATCCTTGTGTCACTGCCATACCTCTAAGGGCTACTGAAAATGCTTGTCCAGGATCACCTTCCTGCAGCTTTGGAGGGAGCTGCAGAGGAGCCTTGCAGAAAAACCCTGCAGGTTTTCTCTGGCTCTGCATGGAGGATATTGCAAGGAAAAGAAATTAAAAAGACATGGTTGGCTCAAAATCTGCACCTTTTCAAATAGCCACCGTGCTGTTCTGATGCCTGATCAGAGAAAGAAATCTACCTCTTTGGTAATGTGCTAGGTAATATTATCCTATCCTTAATGACTATAGTGATATGAGGCTGAGGGAGGCCAGAGTTTTGTGCACACATAGATGTAGTTGTCTGGATTTTGTGCGTTCTGAGAGTATACAAGAGAAATCCATGGTAGGCGACGGGAGCAGAACATGAAACCGGAATGGACAAGGTGCTACATGGGTTTTGCTCTTATGGTTTGTCAGGGGTGAGTGAATGGCACTTGACTAGGTGGGATGAAAGAAGGGCTGGATGCCAGCCTGTAGCACTGAGGAGGGGAAGCATTACAATGTAAAGCTGCAGAGAGCAATGGAAGGATGTTATCTATGGCCATTGGTCTTTGCCTGGTCTGCTTTCTAGAAGTGCTTTGCCAGCTTCAGGCTGTGATTGACATTTGCTGCCAGCTCCTTCCCCAGAGAAAGGAAAGGAAACTGCTGTGCCGGCCCTAACACCTATGTATGCTTTTCCCTTCAGGATGCAGGGGTGTTAAGATTGCTCATGTGGAGCACAGTTTTGTAACATTTGCCTGCTGCTGATGATCCTGGCACTGGTACCTGAGAGCCCATGTACTTGTTTTCTCTAGCTGTTGGCACACTTCAGTCTCCACTTGCCTCCTCCCCATGTTTCCTCTCCCAAAAGTTAGCCAGTTGGAAGCAAGAAGAAGAGGAAGCGCAGCAGATAGACCTGTCCAACAGAAAATTTGCCTAGCATGTCCTTCTGGAGTCTGACCCTTAAAATACAGGAGAGGGTGGTTTTTTGCTGCTGTAAGTGACCATACTGCAGCTGAGCAGTTTGGAGATATCTTCCAGCTGATTAATACTCTCCTGCTTCCTCTATATAATATGCTATTATGGCTGAAGCATGCTGGGTTATTTTTTATTTTGTTTAGTTGATGTTCTTTCTAATTTGGGAGGGAAATACCTTTGTTGAAACCATGGTGGGCAGAGAAGTGTCTGTCACATCCCCATGGCCATGGAGCTGTTGTACTGCCTGTATTTATTGCACCTGTATGATTATGCTGGGTCTCAGCAGCTGAGCTGTGTCTACTGAGTTCTTCAACTAGAAATGTGGCTCTGCAGATATATGTATGATTAAATGTTTGGATGGAGGCCAGGAGCTGTAGGTTCAATCACTTCTATCACAGACTTCCAGTGTAACTTTAGACAAAGTGTTTCAACCTCTTACACTTCATCCCTCCCTCCCATCTGCAAAATACAGATACCTAAATCTTCCTCTTACCCACTTGGATTTTAAGTCCTTTGGGAAAAAAGAGTTTCTTTATAAAATGTTTGACAGTCTCTCTTTGGGCTTCTGAGCATGACCATACCCTAGACAGATAGTTTCAGTATTAAAGATTATTATTTTTAGTAAGTGATGATCTAATGATGCTGTTTGCAAGAGGATGAAAGCTATGCTTGGAGTCCTGTTCCAGTTCTTCTCTTATCAGTATCTTCTGTGTCTCATAAGGCCCCTCTCCTGTTTCATATTCCTTTTTTCTCTTGAATTCTTTCATGCCGTGATGCTGTGGCAAAACAGCTGCCATGGAGCACCTCAGCTTTGTATGCAGGCAATGGGAGAAGACAGATGGGAACAAAGTCCTCTTATCTATCTGGGAAGAGAACTGCAACTCCATAATCCGAAATCTTCAGTCAGGAAGGATTTTGACTCATAAGTTTCTCTCTTGACACTGTAGGTCATATTCATACACCGAAGAAGCATGGTGAAAGGGCAATAACCCACAAACCTCCACAGACATCTGGCCTGTGACAGTCACCTACACATGCCCAGGAGCTCACTCTCTGTCGTCTATGAGACACCCATTTCTGGGGGCTATGTAACATCAGAGCACTTACATACATCAAGTGGAATATTTCCAAATGCACCCAGTTGAGAGAAGGGTTCATTGTAGTTATCTTTCACTTCACCAGCATTCCTAACAGGGAAAGTCCTCTTTCTCTGCTAGATTGCTCCAACAGAAGCACCATAGGACCTGTTGCCATGGGAACAAAACCTTTTCCTTTTCATATTTCAATAATGTGTTGAAGGTTGTCAGGGACTTTTCCCCTTTTTCCCCTGGCCTTTCAGGATTTACTGTGCATCATGTGCTGGAAGTGCAATGTTCTCATTCTTCAAAACCCAAACAAAAAACAACGCACAAAATTGTTCCCTCATCTCAACTGTCTCTCTGCCATCCATCCCTCTCATTCCTTATCTCTGTTATTTGAGGCTTCAGATTTCTATGACAATCTAACTCAGAAACAGCAATTTGCTTTGTGTGATGCAAAGTTCCTTTGCCTGTGCCCAAAAGCTCTAAGTGTGAGGAAGATGCCCTGCTACCGGGGACCTGTCTTGCAGATGAAGTTTTTCCCTGTTACACAATGCAGTTGAATGTCGTTTAGGGTATTGGGGGTGAGGAGGCAGGAGGTGTAAGGATTTCCACTCATGGGAAGAAAGTGATGAAATGTGCTTTCACAGCAATGATTTCCATCTCTGCAGTTTCAATGCCTTACAGCCTCTGCTGTGAAACCTAAAGCCCCAGCCTCTTTGTTTCATTGCATAGAGCTGAGTGTACCTACTTATTAGAGTCTCAGTTGTTGAATAACACAACAGATGAAAGAAGAGATTTAGGAGCAGTTAAGCACTGAGCTTTAGAGATGGTCCTCACTATGCAGTGCAGCTGCCTGTTTCCTCACATAGTCCATTCCATTAACAAGCCCCACAGTTCCATCTAAACAATGTGTGTCCCACTATAGCTCTTCTCTTATGGTCCACAGGTGACTCCTGTCTCATCAAAACTTTTGTGAAAAGCCTAGAAAAGGGTCTTATGTTGGTGGTCATCATGGTGCATCCCCTCTACATTCAGGGGCTGCACTTCAGATAAGCATCTTTATGAGCACATTCCCTACTCACTGCTTCCCTCCACTCTTTCTGTGTCCCTCTACAAGCACAGCTTTGGGTACCTTTGCTTTTACCTGCTAAGCTGACTGCAAAGGATTTAGTATGTTTGGGTTTTGTTGCTTTTGAGTGTGTGGGAATAGCTGTCAGCCCTAGAGGGGAAACAGTTTTTCCTAGAAGATTAAAAAAAGAAAAAGGCAATTTATTTGAATACAGCAGGGGTTTGGACAGCACTGAAGGCATCCTCTGGCCCATCAAAAGAGTAAGCTAGGACAAAAAGCAGTAGAGAATGCACAGGGTTACTACATTTACCCACCAAGAATAAGAATGGGAGCTGGATCTCCTAGCTCGGATACTGAGATGGGATCACAAGAGAGCAGATAAATAACGACCAGTCATAATGGGTGTTGGGCCTACTGCAGAAAGAGAGAAGAATAAAAAGAAGGAGTTCCTATGATTCAAGTTGCTAGTCTTTGGTAGCATGGGAACACATGCTCTAAGCCACTCATCAACCATAATCACTAACTTCCCACCATCTACAGCAGTTGGCCCATTCCAGGAGAAGGGTGAGAGGGGAACATTACCAGAGCCCAATGTGTGCACTGCTGAAAGGCTTCAGAGTGCAATAGCACAGCATATAAGTGTGGCTGCCTCCCAGGGAGATTAGTTTCTACTGTGTTCTTATCCGTGCTCTCAGAGTCAGGCTGAGCTAAGTCATTATTTGGTTAGGGGACTGTAACTTGGGCTAGAAAAAAGGTTTTGATGGATTCAGCATTGGTGAAATTCCCACAGAGCCCATGAAACATGCTCACACGACAAAGGTGTGCATTTGAAGTCGCGGAAGGCTTTGCTCCCCGGGTCCAAATGACACGTGGAGCCAAAAGTGCTAAACCACATTCTGAGTTCACAGCTTAGTGACAGAATTGTCTACCACCAAGGAAAGTGCTTGAGACTAAACCATTATGCAAGTGCACTGCAAACTCATAATTACTTATTGTGTTCCTTCCTAAAGATGCAGGGCTGAACAGAGTGTCTCTTGTTTTGTAGTAATTACTGATAACAAATGGTTTAGTTAAAGCTTAGTAAAGATACTTTTGGTCTATTTTTCCAGCATGAACTAAAACTATTTTTGGCCACAGCCCAAAGAGGTGACATTTCAAAGTATGAATAAAACTAGCATAACAACTTGCAATCATGTGAGGACAACTAAGATCTAAATTTCCTGTAATTCTTTCTGTTGTCTGCTGTTTTTTCTCATGATCTGGATCATCTCAGTTTGGTTAAACAGCCAAATAAAAAGGCAAGAACCATCTTTTTGCTACAGTTTTGTCCAGTGCCTTGCACAAGAGCTGTTTGGGACCACTGCTGGGGGCTCAGGTATAGAGCTCCACCAGCAGAGACGAGACTAATTCTGCAATGAGATGAGCAGAAATGGACTGCACAGAGCTGGGAGGTTGGTCCCATGCAAAATGCAATCATCACCCTGATGCCAGTCACAGTTAGTTGCACTGGGCCTTAAATCCTCATCATCTGGGTTATCAGTGATCAGCGCTGGCAGGAAAAGGGGAGCAGTTTAAGCAGATGGAATGTCTCTAATCTTCCTAGTAGTTGTGTTTGTGTGTTGGTGCCATGAGGGCAAATAATCTGTATATCTAAATCCCTTGTCTACACTTGGAGTGTATCCAAATGGATGTCAAGGTAAACAATCACAAATCCTGGCTTGGACTGTCTACCCATGAGGTCTCCAGCGATGTCACCAGGTTGGATGGTTCTGGACTATGGTCCCTGCCGAATGTACATAAGGCTTCCTCTGAATGTGTCCTTTGGAGCAGAGCAGACTTACTGGCACAGCTTTTAGAAGCCAACCCCTGCACTGGCACCAGAGCCAGTCTGCAGCCTCATCTTGCAGTGGAAAGGGGCTCTGGGACTGACAAAGAGCAGGAATCTGGGTCAGCAGGGAGCATGTCGGTGACAGCCTTTCCCAGGACATGTGTGCACACTGGTTTCCTCAGGTGGAGGTCTGTGCTCTTCAGAGGGCAGCAATGTGAGAGTTCCATGTGCCCTTCTGTAATAGTGACTTGCCATGAGGCTGTGTTCTGGGGCTGTCCATCTTCCAGAGTATAAACCAGCAGAGCTGTGTGGCATGTGGCAGGAGGCCAGTGTGGTTTCTAGGCAAGAGGGAGGCTGCCTATGTGGACAGTTTGACTGCAGTAGGAGCAGGATGTCCCTCTGCCCACCAAGCCAGAGTCCCAGTTAGAGGTGCATCCTCCAGCTACTCCATCCCAACTCAGCACTGCTGGCCCCTTTCAACCAGAGCCTGTAGCTGTCATGCTGCTGGCTCAGAGATTAAATGCTTCCTATCACCTCTGCAGACCAGCCTCAGCCAACCTTGCTTCTGTACCCACCTCCCAGGCCCTTCCTAACTCTTCAGAGCTGCCCACCTGATGCATGAAGTCTTCCTCAACACCCTCAAGCATTGTTTTCACTTGCCAAAGCTCCTCCTCTGGGTGAAACAAAGATCACAAAAGAGGATATGTCTGGGGAAGACTTGCCCTATGCTAATCCTAATGTTGGTGACTTCTGCTAGGAGTACAGTAATATTGTCTGATTATTTTTATTGTTTTATAACTCTATCATGCATCTGTTTAAAAAATGAAGGGTTTCGGGTGAAGGAGATGGAGCTAATTGGGCATTTGGGGCAAGCTTGCAAAAAGATCTTGGGATTTTGAAATTATTAATTTTTCGCACAGCTAAAGACTCGATTTAAGTGATTTTGGAACAGAACTTACAAATACTGAAAAATATAAATATTGCTTTTAAAGAAGTGACCTTGCTGAGAGCAAGATAAATAAGAACATCCTTTCAGAGTGATTAAATAACTACAAGCTATAAGGGAGGTCAGTTTGGAAAGAACGAAAGGGGTCTGGCTGGATCCACCATAAACTACTTTGCTTAAAACCTGCTTAAAAATATTGTTTCAGGTTGAATCTTACTGAAGGTTATATAAAAATGAACCAACATCTCTCCGGCTCTACTTTACACAGTAGTGAGAAATGCTAGAAGTGGACTTGCACCCTTTTGAATGGAGACAACTCTATTTTTGTGCAGTATGGAAAGAAAGAGACAGTCGTGGCACAGAAGAACGTACAACCTCTAAAGGAAAGAACAGAGGGGAAAACAAATACAGAGCGAAAAGATATATCCTGTCAGCAAAAAGAAAGCCTTCATAATATGTTAGGGTGATACGTTTTGTTAATGACTTTTTAAACACTGTTCGGGGTTGTTTTAAACACCGGTTTTACACAGATTTAACTAAATTGGTTTACAAAACAGTTGAATGAAGTCAGGCAATCTCTTAGAGCACAGACACCTGTATCATAAGTGTTTATGTTGGCTCAGCTTGTGTCAGTAAATCATCCTTCCTTCACTGCCCAGCTTCTTCCCGCGGCAGCTGTTTGTTTGCATTGCAGGTGGCTTTGCCTCCCTCCCTCTGGAATGTGACCCTCTCCCACTGCACAGAAGAGCGGTGAGCTGGGAGAAGGACAGGCTGCAGGCAAGGCAAGCCTGCCTTCCTGGTGGGATTTTCGTAAGGCGGATTCTGAGGAGGGAAAAGAGGCAGAGGGGAGGGCTAATGACTTTGCAGATGCAATGTTTGCAGATGCAATGCCTGCATCGGCTCAGAGATGCAGCTTGCTGCTGAATGCGGTGGAGCGCTGGCTCTCCCAACAGCCATTTTAGTTGCAGGAGCTCAGACCCAAGCAAAAAAGAAGTTGTTGGGTTTTTGTTCTTGTTTTTTCCAGAAAGTAAGCAGTGCATGTAAAGATGCCACTTCTTCATGTTTTGTCCCCAAGCTGGTTAATTTCCTCTGCCCCAAAATGTCTTTTTGACTAGGTCACAGTGATGCTGTTGTTATACAGTTGCCTTTAAAGCAGGATTCCTCACTGTTCTTATGCGGAGCAGGCACGGGAGAGGTGCAGAGCAGCAAGTGCCCCTTCCAAATGAACCTCTGTTGAGCAGCATCCCTGCTGGTTTTCGACCTTCTTGTGTTTTACTTGCTGCTGGTCCCCGCATGTTAGCAGGTGGCATTTCAGCCTCCACCTATGGCTGATGCACAAGGATGAGGAAGTGTCGGCCAGGGTCCAAGGTGGATCCATGAGGCTCCCAGCACCTGTGTTTGAGGACCAGCTGCCTTGAACTCAACATGTCTTCCAGTGTGTCAGCTGAGGGTGCTGTGCATACCTAGGCATCTGCAGGCGATGTTGCTGTGTGGAAAAATTGGGAGTGGAGCTTTCCTGCAGTACAAGGGCACCCATTAAAAAACAGTTATGTAGGCTTTCCATCAGGAAGCTGGAAAGTGTTGTGCCTCTAACCAGTGTTTTGATAATGCTACTTTTGCAGCTTTAATTTTGTAGCGACCTGTTGTGTATGTCCCCTGCAGTGGAGGAGTGGACCAGGATGAATTTATGCCATCAGACCCGCTGGCCACTTGGGACTTAGTGGGACCCTGGGGTGAGCGCAGGGGAGAAGGACACTCCGAGCCTCTCTTCTGGGAGAGCAGCAGGTCAGGGAGAGGTCGAGGGGCAGGAGGGGCCGGGACTGCCCATCCCTCTATCAGGACACTCCAGCTGCCCCTCTGCCCCAAGGCGGGGAAAGGTGCTGCACTCCCGTCCGCCCCGGGGCTGCGACGGGGCCGAGCCGCGCTGCCACCGAGTGCGGCGGGCGCCACCGTGCGGGCGGCAGCGGGTGCGACGAGTGCCAGCCCGTACGGGAGGAGGGAAGCGAGGCCGGGCCGGGCCTCGTGGCGCTGCGGACCCTCCGGGCTGCCAGCCCCGCACTGCGCCTCCCCTGCAAGGTTGTACCTGCGGGGCCCCGCATCCGCCCTCATTAATTTCTGCTTCACACTTCCTCTCACCTCGCCTTGCTGCTGCAGCCGTCCAAGATGCTCGCTCTCACCAGGGCTTCTTTCCCAATCTGGTACACATCAAAGCTAAATGAGGCATAATTAGGAATAATTATGACATGACATGGTCTGGAATGAGAAGCAGATGGGGCTTCCCCTAAGATGCTCTAGGTTGGATGTGAGGGAGGAAGGGACAGGGACAGAGCAGGGACGTGGCAGTCTGTCATGATTTCCTGCCGTTCATCACCTCTGCTGGCAGGGGCTGGAGACAACGTCCTGGCCAGCAGTGTGCTGCAGTGAGATCAGCACATGAGGTCTGTGCAGTGAGACACCTATCTTTGTCACTGTGGCTGTCCCTGTGACTACTCTGTAGTGGCTTTACAAGTCACTCATTATGTGTTAGAAGAGTGAAGCAGCACTTTTGTGTGTCTGTGTGTGCTAGCCCTCTGATTTTTTCTTCTCTGCAACATTAGTCCTAATTTTACAGTAATGTATGGAGTTTTTCTCTAAGAAGGGGGTGGAAGACGGAGGAGAAGTGAGGAATGTTGGCTCTTTGGTACAGGCACCACTAGGAAGAGAGATATTTAAAGGAAACCTCAGCCTTTGACTCTTCTGGGAAGATGCTCCTTGGAAACAGGGTAAGGGAGAGGCCTTTGCCTGTGATGCTTCTGGTTTATTTATTATTCGCCTTGGTGTCTGTACAGGGACAGGAGGGAATACAGGAAGGAATGTGAGTTTTGACTGGACATGTGGATCCACGTGGTTGTGTTGTGGAAAGGTAAGAGTGTGAGTTGTCATGTGAGCATCCATTTCTCATTAAAAACTGATGTCATCCACAAGAAAATCCAGGACTAAGGGAATGTATAACCACTCTCTTTTCCAATGACAATAATATGAGATGTTGGAAGGCATTATTGCTGGCATTTTGTCACTCTTGCGTATCTTGGTACATCTCTCTGGGGACTGAGTCAAGCCTTACCACACAGGAGGTGGTGACAGCATGGGGTAGACTCCAACACCAACTGAAGCACTGCATTTATATGCCTCTTTAGCTACCTTGCTGTCTGGAGGCACAGACAGGAGGCAAGAGGCCAGATTAATCCAGGTCTCAGATCAGGCTGTTGGCAGACACTGAGTAGCAATAGAAGATCACTGTGCTGCTCCTAACCTCACCTGTCCTTCCACTGCTCAGCCGTGCCCCTGAGACAAAGCCTGACATGCAGAGTACTGGTTTTCTTTCACGCCTTTCTATACAACTTTGGCTGCAGGGAGAGCAGCCAGAGGGAGTAGTTTCTTCCATTTCCTCTAGGATAAATCCTGCTTGTCGCTGAGAGGCATTTTACAGTAAGTTTTTCATGCAGCCATTCTCTAAGCTGCTCCTGTCTCGAGTTACCGAATTCATAGATTTGCTGTTTCCAGCAAAAAGCCTTATTATTTTTTTTTTCTTTCTATAAAATGAAGGCAAAGCAAGATTTTTTAAAGAATGTTATGGGAGATGGATAGATATACCCAGGAGTACTCAAGAGCTGCAGACTAGTTCTGCTTGGGCATATATGGTCATCCCATGTCTGCTTTTGTTCAGCTCGTGTTGCTTGTGACATCTCCAATACCCGTATGTTTGAATTCAGACCACTGACCACAGCTCTCACCATCTTGGGATACACTAGCTAGTATCAAGTCTTCTTGCTTGTTGCAAGGTTTCTGCCATGTTGCATATGTAAATTAACTGCACAGTTCAACAGTGAACTTGCAGAATAATTCTTCCAAAGGAGCTGCCTCTGCACTGTGATAGTGCTGGCTGTAGGTTTCGACTTTGCTGGGGCTTGGAAGCTCTGGTTTTGCCAAAGTCGATGCTTCTTGACATTTTTCCTGGTGAGTGGGAATGAAAAGCAGTATTTCTGACTTTTCCTCTTCGGGGAATTTTCAAAATGAAACTGAAGAATCACTTCTAGAATATCGGTCTTGTCATCTCCGAGTTCTTTAAAAGTGCCATGCTGTTATCAACTTTTTGTGCCAGAATGGTTGAAATATCTATTCTTCTTATTTCAATTTCAAAACCGCTAAAGGGAGGATTTTTCTTAGTATCTCCTGGAACCCCTTTTCTAGAATAGCTGCCTCTCTTTCTTTTGTAGCTAAATATTTAAACACAGTGATAGAAAGGGAGGGTGGGCCTATCTCATTTAACTTTATTCATAGAAAAGATAAACATTTAAGCAGAGCTTGTTGTTTGGGGTCCTTTCACAGTCAGGGAGAGAAACATGAATCAACAGCATGCTCCAGTGAGGTTATGTTGTAACCTGAGCAAGAAGAGATATGCATCCATCTTACAGAGTAATGAGTGAGTAGTATAGCCCACTTGTGATCAGACCCACTGAATTGCCCTCTGGATGTTTCTGTTTCTCTGCTTTTGCTAGAGAGGAAACCCAAATGATTAGTTTTGCTGAAATGCCTAGTTGTTAGATAGCTAAAGTTAGTCTGATGAATGTTACGCCTTGTTCACGTTCATCACATGTGTCTAGTTCAAATTTGAAAATGGGAATTAGATATTTATGTCATTTGGATATTTTGGAAAATGTCCTCACTAGTAAACGCAATCATCAGTGCTTTCCATGCCCCTTGAGTAACTGAAGCTGGGCTACTTCAGGAGATATTGCTTGGATTCTTGGAGAGATACTACTCATGAGCATAATGCTGTTGCTTACTTACACATTGTGACACATGCTGTTTTCACACACACCGATTGTGCCCCCTTGGGCACCCTAGATAACACTTTTTCTGTGATGGCATCTTTCATCAGGTCCAGTTTTAAGAACTATCTTCATCAGCAAGACAAACTGGGGAACATTTTATGCTAGAGTCATTCTAAGAATAGAAACCTGATGGATATTTGTGCAAGATGTCTCCTGGGTTGATTGCCTTGTGGGTTTTTGGATCCTTTCTCGAAAGTGTAGGTAGACACTTCCCTTGAAGCAGATTAAACTGAAAGACTCCTCTGTGCTACCTGTTTCAAGTAGTCCCACAGGTTATAGACTTGTAGCAGTATATGTACCCTCAACTAGCACAGTTCTGGGTTTCTGCAAGATTTCCAGCTACAGTTTCTAGTAATAGCTACAGAGTGATGATAATCCATGTGAATGGCGGCTATGGAATGGAAATAATCTCACTTTCCCTGGACTGCAGGACACCTGAGTTTCAGCATCTGTAATTTAGATACCAAATCAGATTTAGAAAAGATACGTGTGCATAAGGTTGGCGTCTCATGTGATCTATAGACACCTTCAGGAAAGAGTTAGTTAAAGAAGGCTGGTGAGGAGATCTCTACCTCTCTTGCAAACTTATTTTCTTTTTAAAAAAATGGCTTATCTGCAGTTTTAGCTTTCTGAGTATTTTTGTAGATGTGATCTACTCTCATGTCTATCATTCCGCTCCAGTTTGAAAAACCCAACTTAGCATAAGCAAGCAACATTCTCATTCCTTATGGTTATGGGTGGGGGTTCCTTTTAACATGGAGGCGTGAGAGACAGCTCAGTGTGGGGGACTGTGTGACTGAGGGCATGAAGTTAGAACTTAGCCTGGAACATATCAAAGCTTATCCATGAAGAATGAGGCGCCAAAGGTATCTGGATGGGAAAGCAGAAGGCATCTGGATGAGAAAGCAGAAGGCATCCAGAGGAGCGAGCAAGTCAAAGGGAGTAACTAACTGCAGAACAAGAGCTTGGCAAGATAACAGACTTCAGCAATGCGGCAAAGGGTCATCCAATAATGTGCTGCTGCTAACTGATGTAACCAATGTCTAAAAGACACATGTATGTTAGAAACTGTATATAAGTAAGGGTTTATGATAGTAAAGAGAGAACTTTCTACTGAGGCACCAAAGAAATGTGTGTGTTTTTTGGCCATCTCAACCATGACAGCTACATCCAGAGGTAGGAATTACTGTCTTTGCTGTTGTCTCAGTTTATGCACTGCAGGCTGACTTGATGAACATTAGATAATGCAAACTACCTTCCTTTTCTCTGTGTCTTCTCTGCATTTTGGCACTTAGGAGCTGATACAGGGATATGGCTCTGCCTGGAAAAGTTGGGAGGAAGCACAGCAGTAAGCATTAACTAGCCTGATATTGTAAAGAATAGTGGTTACTGATCATTCCCACAGTGGTCATGTTCTGTCTCCATCATCCACAGTCATAACAGGTGGTAGGATGTGCACCAGTAAGAATATTTGCTGCTCAGCATATGGCTGAGTTTCACCTTGAGACCTCAGTTCTGTCAGCAGTTTAAAGATTAAATGCCACCTCTCCAAGCAAGTGTCAGAATCACCACAAAAATCACTGAGAGGTAAGAGACATAATCCCTCAGGAGCATCTCATTGATCGTCTTATGGTTCCCAAGCAGCGTGAGTCCTGAATACATGACTGTCCATTTCTCCAGATTAGTTGACTTACTTGCACATCCCTTGGGCTTCTCAGGGGGGAAATTTGTATCCTTGGAAGGAAGCAGAAGTCAAATAAAAGCTACTCCAAACGACACCAAAGAGCATTACTCGCTGCAGTAAAGTGCAGGTATCTCTTGGAGCAGAAAAGCAGCTATTTCTGTTGGCCTGGCTGAAACTAGCCCAATTCCACTCTTTCCAGTGGAACAGTGCATATCATACAGCTTGATTATTGCTGCTGGCATTCAGCATGGGGTCTAAAAGATGCTGTGGTAGAGAAGGATCTTTCTTTATGTCTTTACCCAGATTCAGAGGGTCTAGGATCACATTTTCCCCCTAGACAGGTGGGGAATGTGTGTATCTATGTGCAGCACCCTTGAAAATTGTTGACAGATGCCCTACATATTGCATGAATGATGCTTTCCCAAGAAAACAGTCTCTTTTCCCTTTCTTTGCTCCACCACCCCTTTCCTCCCTCTCTTCTTGTGCTCTGCAGTGTCTGTTGTTTTTTGATATTCAGTCAGAAGATGAAAGGCTGCTTCTCCTGCACGTGGAGGCATGGAGGCAGCAGTCGTATTACTGGAGCAGTGTTCATGGGCATTTTCTCAAAAAAAGGATTGAGAAAAATGTTTCCTCTTGGGATATTTTTTTTTTTAATTGCATAGGAGGAGATGCAATGAATGGAGAGACTTGCCTGGTATTTAGCATTACACAGGCGTTTTGGTATGAATTAAGAAACCGACTTCAGCTGATCTTTTCTTACACGCACCCAGAGCCCTCTGGTGGTCACTGAAGATTTCCTATTTCCAATTTTTGAGTTTCATCCAAACGTATATGGCCATTTATAAGACTTATTTTGCGTGTGTGTGTGTGTGTTGTTTAAGGGGGAAGTTTGCAAATGTTGGCATAACATTTTTTACTTAATTTTCCCACACATTTTCATCAGTTCTGTCTGTTAAAAATTGTACTATTTTGTTGCCCAGTAATGTTTACTTGGAAAATTGGCTTGGCCTGAGAAGTGGCATATTTACTCTGCAGGCAATGGAAGCTGTTGCTGTGCAGTTAAAGAAAATTCAGAGAGTGTTTTGGAGCTGGAATTAATTTCAAGTTAGCATGTACTGAAACTTTGACTCTGCCATAACATTTCCTTTCAAACCCCCAGCTCAGAAGCAGCTTTTAAACTGCTCTCCAAGGGAGGCTCACTCTGTGGAGGAGAACAGGGAAAGTGTTATAAGAAGGGGAGAGGAAGGACACGTGAAGAATCAACACAGGTTGCTGCTGTGTTTTCTAGATGCCACCCTTCCTTCAGCCTTCTCCAGCACTTTAGCCGAAACAGCACTACTGCCTGGCTGGTTACCCCAAGACTCCTTAAAAACATAAGATTGGCCACACTTTGTTAGACCAGAAGGACGTGTCTTTTGGTGTCATGCCTTCAAGACACATCATGATCAGAAGGTGGTTCTCCCAAGTTAGGCTCACATCTTGCACTCCAGGTGTGCTGATTCCTGCATTATCAAGCTATGAAGCAGCTCTCTGTCTGGATCTGAAAACCAAACCTTCCTCTTCATGCTATTGTGAGACTTTCACCCCCTCACAGTCTACAGGACATGATGAAGGTTATCTCTGCAGATCTTTTGGGAGAAGAGGAGCTGCTCTCCTTTAAGAAATTACAGGATACAGTCAACTAGCGAAGTAAACACTCCCCTTGAGATGCAGAGCTCTTTATCTGGTGTTCCTGGGACATCCCAGTACAGACCAATACAGGACCTCTGGAAGAAGCTGCCTTCTTCTGAATGAGTGGGGCTGTGATTTGTGTGCTCAGCTGGCCAGTGAAAGGCTACTAGCAGTGAAATTCAACAGGGAACAATGAAATATTTCCTTTTTTGTCAGCTGAGGAAGGAGGCAGCTGCCTCTTGGAAGGAAGAAGCAAGGGTCATCTTGGAAGAAAGAAAAGAGGCTGACAGCAGGAAAAGAGCAAATACTGTTTGAGAGGGCACACATGATGTTTCTGGTATTCAGCATGCAGTGAGCTTTTGTGCTTGTGTTTATGTGCATGTATACCCAGGGAAACTTAAAACCCTATTCCCAGAAGGCTCAGATACACCCCTGCTTTTTAACCTTTGGAGGAAAGGCAGCCAGTCCCTTTAGTGTGCTGGCAGTGAGCTTGTTGCTCAGTGGTTGCAGTATGCATTATGAATGATGTGATGTGTCTAAGGCCAGCCAAGGAGCAGCTGGAGGGGAGGACCTGGTGCAGGGCTGGGGCCAATCTGATGCTGCTGCTCCTGTCATCATGCTGAGAACTGTAGCAGATTTGGATTGCTTGCTTTCTGGCTAGGCACAATCCCAGTCTTGTTACTAAAATGCTCTGATTTACACATAAGTGGGTAAAAGAATTATTGAGGTCACTTATGAAATATCATGCTGGCAGCATCAGGCATATGAAGAATCAGCCAGGGCAGAGAGTTTGTATAGATTTTTTCATGACACGGGTTAAGTCTTCATCTTCTTGTTGAGCTGGGTGGAAGCTGTAGGGGTCAGGAGGAGGTCTGAGAGCCAGGCTGTTCTCAGATCACTCTCTTGATTGTAGTCTAAGTAATAGTCAGACACAACTCTCTCTTGCATTGAATAGCAATAATAGCTGTTACCTGCCTTTCAAGGCTGCTAAGAAAGTTGAATAGCTTATCAATTTGAAGATGGTATGATATTACAAACCAAGCAGATGTAGGGCCTGGGCTATCTTTGGCGGAGAGGTCTGGGTGATATTGTAGATGACATTATTAGGAGTCTGTCTGTGACATAGTGATGGACTTGATGGCCCTTCTGTGGTCCAATGATTTGTATAAAGCAAGAATCTTAGTTCCCTTCTTATCATTATTCTTAGCATTTTTGTAATGATATGGCTTGGTTTGAACCAATGACTTTGCCTTTCTTTAATTTGCTAAGCCAGCCCCTGATACACGCTAAAAAAAGAATCTTTCTTTTTCAGTCTTGGAGAGAATAAAAATCAAATCCCTACAGAACAAAGAGTCTCTAAGCTTTACAGAGCAGTAGGAAGCCAAGCCGTTGAACAGTATGAGAGCTTTGAAAGCCTGGATCAAGCTATCAACTCGCTGAATGACCATCCTGAACAGACGTTACCTTTCACTCAGAGGTGGAAACTTGTCCTCCTCAGTGCATGTATGAACGTGTAAGACAAGAAGGCAAGGAGGGGAAGGCACAAGGCTGGTGTAGCACCACAAACTTCTGTCAGGAGCTGAGTGTTCTGTAGTAGCTGAGATGATCTGTGCTGGCTTACGAGATGCAGAGGAGGTCTGTCCAAGTCCTCTAGCAGGTACCTAGCTTACCAAGCTGTCCATTCTCTGTTATAGTCTCTTAGAGAGCAGCTAGTTCTTCTTCCCCATCTGTTGGGGAAGATTTCTGGGGTAGTAAAGAGCACAGAGGGAAGAGAGATTATTTTGCTTCAGGGAAATAATAGGACTGTACTGTTGCTTTCTGAATATTGTGAAAAGTTGAAAAATAAAAATACTTGTTCAGAATCTCTTCTAAAATAAAAACAGCCTTGGGTTTCTCTGTTGTCTGGAATTAGAGGCTAGTTTGAGTTTTTCCACTGAAGTATGGAGAAATACTGCGATTTACATCCTACAGGAAATGGCCTTATATCCGGATTGTAGCTTCATCCCCAGAATGTGTGTTCCTTTACAGCAAACCAAAACTTCAGGGTCCAGCTCAAGAGAAAAGCTCCATTCTTCCACTCTCTTCCCCATAGCTAGTCATGATAACACTTTCTCACACACCTGCTGATGAGAAGAAATGGTACCTGCCTCCTAAGTGGTCTTTCTCCCCCTTAGCTCTGAGTCTGAGGGCTGCTGGAACCACTGTAGTGCTGCCAGCACAGCTCCCACCAGGCAGGCAGAGCCTCTCTGCATTCAATAAACTATGCAATAGCCTCAAGCCATCACACCGTGGCTGCTACTCTTATTTTGTGACATCGAGGTCAACACTGTATTCACATATATGGCTCTGTGGGCCAATGCAAACCAGTCCAGAAGGAGCTTTCTCACTAACATTATTGGGAACTGGGGGGAAGTAGTGTTTTCACCTGGGGGACTGGGAAGAATTGTTCTTTGTAATCTGCTTTCCTCCTGCTGCTCTGGCACAAATTTGGGGCAGGGACAGGAGGGAGGGCTCTCTTCCATCTTAGCAATGATGGCATGAAAATTTGGTTTATGTATCTTTTAGGGTGGTTGCTTTCTGGATGTTTTTCTGACAAAGCTCTTAATTCCTTTTATTGGTGCAATAACTGATCTCCTGACTGTGCAACCTGAGATGCTGCTGAGCATTCCAATAGGCTCAGATTAAATAGCATACAATTGCTCCATTCAGCTGTGAAAACACCTCACTGGAATTATCCTGTAGATGAGATCAGGACGAGGTAGGCTACCTCTGGCTTGTCTGTAGCACTTCAGAGGACAAGGAATCATCCCACAGGACACTGCTTAGGGATAACCTTCCCAGAGGGATACTTTCTGCTTAATCCCTGCTCTTAGAAATGTTTTTTTATGTAATGTGATAAACACAAAACTCCTAAAAATTCCTGTCCATTGCAAGATGCATGAATCCTGCTCTACATTTTGCTAAATTCTTAACCTGAATGACATCTTCCAACAACAAGTTCCACACATTATTTAGATGCCATGTGAAAAACATTTCACTGTACCTGCCCTTGTTGTAATCAAAAGCCTTTCTATTTCCTGCACGAGGCAGTCATTTTGCCTTTTCCTTTCTTTGATTTTTTTTATCTATTTCAGTCCTCACTTATCTATTGCCTCTTGAAACCAAGCAAAGCCAATCATTCTCATCTCTCTTTATGCCACAGTCTCTTTACTCCTCTGGGGTTTTGCCCCTCTGATTTCTGGTTCACTTTCTGTGATGTCTTTCTTGATAATCTGGTCCCACTGAATGTAGAGGCGAAATGAGTGGATGGCTTTGTTAATGCCTGGGTTTCACTTCAAAAACTCGAAGGGAGAGTGCTGTTTCAAGTGAAAGTGCATCACAGTTTTGTCTTCTGCATTTTCCATCCTATTATGTACATTTAAAACCTTTGCAAGTTACTAATGCTACCAGGTATTCGGGCTCTTCAGTACTCTTAGAGGAAGAAATGCCTAAGTACTGTGATAATTTCAACTACTTTTTAAGACATTTGCAAAAATTTAATAGTAGCTGCTGTTTGCCATCCAGAAAGTGCATTCAGGTTCTCTAGGGTAGATTATGCTGGAAGAAGTGAATTTGTCATCCTTATCAAAATTATCAGTTCCATAAATTTAACAATTTCAACTCAGCCAAGTGATTTCTATGTTTTAGCACTGAAGTTCCTCATGCTTTCCAAAGAGTTAAGCCCATCCCATGCTTGGTGTTGGCCTCAGAGGTTTTACAAGGACAAAAACTGGTATTTAGTGTTGTTAGCTTTTTCATAAAGGATAGTAGTCTTTGCTGCGGGTACCTAAGTCTGTATTTATTTGAGGAAAAAGATGCTTGAAAAAGTACAATTGGCTTCAGCTCTGTGATGTCTCAAACACAGAATAATGAATCACCGGGGTGGAAGAATTGCTTGCTGGTTTTCCCCTCAATAGCTCCAGCATGGTGTCAGGCTGCAACCTGCAAATTTATAGCTTCAAACAAGCTCTGGGTATGTAGATGCCATGTGGATTCTCCATTCTTTTGCAGGTCAGACAACAGGCCTGTTGTGCCATATGAGGGCTGCTGTTACTACAGGAGATGAATTCTGAGCTGGTTTTGTGCCCTTTTCCTTGGTTCATCTATAAATCTTCAGGCCTCTTTCCTGGCTGGGAATTCCATTATTGTGAGACCTTGGACACTTGGTCCCTAATGGTAAACATAAAATGCTGATGAGGTCAAAGACAGTAATAAAATGATCCTGGCAATAGTGAAACTAGAGTCTGAAGGACAAAGACTGATATGCCTATAAAAGGATATGGGTGGGTGGGTGCTGAGCTCATGATCTGTCAGACTGACCTGAATTACTTCACTGTCTCACTCCCCTCCTGGTTGGTATCCATCTGTCGTCTCTTGTCTTAGTGTAGTAATACAGGCTTGTAATTGCATCCCATCATCAAAGGGAAATAAAAAGACTTTAAAAACAACTGAGTGCTGGAATTTAACCCCATCCATAAAACCCTACAGTCTTCTTACTATCCTTAGCTTTGGTCCCCAGACCCACTTCTGGCTTTGCTGCTCTGCCAGACAGGTACACCTCCCTGCATCTCTCACTTCATTTGTCCATGCTCCTGTCCTCCTAGCCTGCATGTCTCGTGTCTCTAGCTGTGCAATACCTGGAGGACTCCTGAGCAGAGCTGGGAGCTCAAGGGTCTGTAATGAAGTTTTTCTTCATGGAGGTCACCTCGAGCTGTCAATGTGCTCCTGCTGAAGGGAAGACGGCAGACAAGGGCTTCCTTTTGCATAATCACATAGTCAGTGACTGGGCATCTACTGTTTTCCTGGCCTTCTCTCTGTTGGTAGGCTTCTCTTCATTCAGCCCCATGACATCCCACAACCTGTGCAATAGTCTCCCTACTGGAAGCCTCCCAGTAGCCTTCTGAGACTAGTGGCCCTCTTGAAGACAATGTCCTTGGTCACTTACAGGTTTCTTGGGGGGAAGGAGATGAAAGTTGGTCACCTTTATCCATCTAGGCTTGCTGGAGTTCAGCTGTCCTGTGAGCAGCTTCTTCAATGGACTCTCTGGGATGGCTTTCACAGTGCTGAGAAAGAGGAGTACACAGAGAGGAGTGGCCAGTTGCCCCTCTGCCAAGCTGTCTTGAGGACTTTGGTAACTGCTTTTCCTCCAGGCACCATGCTTTCACAGGGGAGAGGACTGGGTAACTTGTTTGTACTGTGAGGGCTTGAAGAGTCGCATTGTGCACAGAGGCTCTTAAGTCTTGGAGAGAGGCATGAGAGGATGGAGATGCTGGCTCTGTGATATGGTGGTGGGTTGAGAGGTTCCAGGCAGTACCCTGGTGCTGGAGTCATTTGGATTACATATCTTCCAGCAGTCTCAGTAGGATCTGAGGCTCTTGAGATCCCTTATTTCTCATTGCTTCCAGCTGGGAATAATCAGCATGGGCTCTTTGGTCCATTCAAGCTTCTTGGTGGTGGAATTTGGCCTCAGAAGTGCTGCTGGGCCTGTGTTGTGGCAGGGTAGACCTGTTCTCAGGAACAGTTCCCTGAAGGGCTTATGCTTGTGTTTAGCTCTGTCATTTCACTGCAGGATACTCTAGACCGTGATTTATGAAAGCCCTTAAAGCTGTGTTTGAGCACTCTGAATTAGACTTTCCTATCCTACAGAATTATTGTGAGGGGAAAATAATAATTCAGGGTATATTTGATCCTGTGGCGAAGCAAAGAGGGCATGGAATGGGGCAGCAAAATAAGGTGCAGAGAGTATTTCTGAGGTGCTGAGATACTGAAGATGCTTCTGTAAAGAAAATCTGGAGTAATGGTTTGATTTTGTTGTGGATTACTTTGTGGCTTTCAATGCTAACTGGTATGAGGCATTATCTCTGCATTGAAAAATACAGCTGTTTAATATAGAAGATGGAGAATATCTCCGCTTGTAAAAGGCCCAAAAATATTGAGTGTACAGCAGGTGAGGAATGAGTGGCAACTAAAGCCATGGCTTGGAGCAGTAGATGCTGAAGTGCTCATATTATTTTTGCAACCAGAATTCTCCCCAGGATAGGGAAGGGCTGGAGTAAACAGTTTATGCATAGCATAATGCAGAAAGTGGTTAACTCTAATGCAGATAGAGTTAGGACTAAAACTGGGCTAGACAATGGCTGCACTACTACGAGGGGCCTGGTAGGGCAAGGGTGAATGTCTACACACAGTTCCAAAACTGTTAGGATCTCTGGGTCCAGAGTTATTTCCAAGCAGTTGAGCTATCCCAGAACTCAGACGGACCCCATGGCATATCTTGTCCTGGCTCGCTCCTTTCCAAATAGCTTTTAGTCTTGCACTGGTATCAGACATCCATCTTGCTCTTTAGGATCCACAGATATGCCAGGACTGTCAGATCCTGAGCCTTCTGTATGTGGATGTTGGGAATAAAATGAGTGAATAGCTTGATGGAGTACTTTAAGGAAACATTTAGGCACTGAATCAACAGAGGTGAATGTGCACCAGCTTAAATTAAACATCAGTTAGAACAGTATAACATTAGTGCATCTTGGGGGAAAGAAATGTAGAGCTGAAAAGGCAAGATAACCCTAAAATAACAGGTAAACACCTTATCAGATTCTGGTTCTATATGGTTATCATCAACCTCATTAACATGTCTTTATTTTGAATTAGCCTATCATTTGCAGAAACAATTATAACTTCAGAAACTGAGGTGGGGGTGTGATAAAGAATTAAATAAAGCTCAAGGATACACAAATTGTTTAAAAATTGCTGGGTCTGAATTTCCTATCATGTACAGGTTATTTCATCTCATTTGGCCTATTCTTCCTTCTACCCCTCTGACAACTACTGAGCTGACAACTAGGTTGTTCATTAAAGAAAGCTAAAGAAGCAGCAAGTGCTGTGGACAAGATACACAGCACATTGTTTGTTGGCAGATCCCAGGCAGGCCCGTGGTTTGGCATGCACACAGGTGGGCCGGCTACAGTGGGATGTTCCATAGGAACTAGGCTGCCCAGAGTGGCAGAATGGCAAGAGCTGCCACTGCAAGAGGACAGTGGTATCAGCCGCTTGGGCCATAAGCACTGGCACTCCCTGCCTCCTTGCTCTGCAGACAGAGTAGGGTAGCCTGTTTGGTATGTCTGCCAGGAGCAGGTCTGATGGTATTTGGTCCTTCTGTCTCTGCACCAGCTATTGCTGCACTGCCCCAGCACAATGGCAGATTACACACAGTCAGCAGCTCAGGTCTGGTGTTTTCACTGCTGTCATGGGGGTCTGATTTCCTGCGAGGGAAGAGAGGTTTTCTGTTTAAAATACACCACCTTCTGGGTCTTGTCACAGCTAATAATCTAGACCTTTTGTCCTGGGTGTCAACACTAAACACTGCCTGTGCTGCTGGGCACTTTTTGAACCAGGTCTGAACCTGTCTTCACAGGCACATACATGCACGCTTGTACTTATGCAACACCCGTTAACAGAAAAGAACACTCAGTATAAATACATACACACAGAGAACCATATGGATGCATGCTTATTAATTGAAACCAGGCCCATGTACTGAATCTCTTTGTTAGCACACAAATCCTAGCCAATCTGCCAGTACTTATAAGATGCAGGACTGGATCACTTCCATTGTCTGTCATTTAAATGCTGAAAATTATTTCACTGGCCTCTAGCCCTTGCTTCCATATTCTTTGAGAAATAGCGTTGACATTTTGTTTGAATGCACATGTGTGTATATTTATGTTTTGTGCAGTATATTACATGTAAGCTATAGCTGATGCTTACTCCTTTGCGGATGGTTAGCTCAAGGCATACAAATAACTTAAATTGTCAGATCCTGCTTAAATGGACAGAAACACAGTGAATTCCACAGGAGGAAATTTCTTGTAAGTGTACTGCACACATCGGAGAACTGTCTTCTGATGACAAAGAAGCTTAATTTGAGGGACAAGATAGAGTCCCCAAGAAATGCACAATTATGTTTGGTGTGAACCTGAATGAATTGCTTTGGCATCCCAAATCATTTGCCAATCTTTAAACACAAGGACACATGGTGTTTCAACACAGGAACATGCCTCACTGTGCAGGCACAGTGGGAGCAGCTTTTGGGGGAGGCCAGAGCTCAGTAGCAATAAGGACTGCAGAGGATGAAGCCTTTGCCTTAGTCACTGCAGATTTTGGAAACTTTGAAGAGAATGAGATGGAGTTCCCCAGTGTAGACACAGAAGCATCTTTATGTTAATGCTGTTAAGTGCTGTAAGGACAATTCAAAGGTAGTGCCTGCCTCTGCCACAGCTTTCTGTGTGATGATACGAGGCGCAGTCAGGTTGCTGTGGCCATTTACTGGGACTAAGTTTGTGTGTGCCACTTTACCCTCTCGTCATATGAGAAAAGTATCTTATGTGGCTGCACATAACGATATCTTCAGATCTCTCTCTCCAGTGTTTGAGGTCTGGTCCTATGAGTAGGTCCCTGTCCAGTGCTCTGTGGGCAGAAGATGCAGCTTGGTCTCATGTCATGAACACGTATATCTTCTGCTCATGATTTGGGGATGCAAAATTCTGTCCTGGCAGCCGGGGCTCCAGCAGCCTCTGTGGTGAGCAGCACCCAATCTTCAAACAGACCAAACTCCAGCTTTTCTCCAAGAGATTTTTTCCAATAGTTTTGGTCTGTCTGTCTCTGCCAAAAGAGCCTTTCTTTCTTTGGAGAGCGCAGGGAACTGCAGTGACCAAGAGTGGAGTGAGCAAGCCAAGTCTGGCAAAATCTTTGCTTGGCAAATGAGAGAGTCCCAGGCATGAGGACATCAGAAGGGTAGGCTGGCAGGGAAAGCTTACTTACAAGCATTTTAAGCCATTCAATTGAATCCATGCTCTGCACCAATGTTGCAGACCATAATTTTCCCAAGGACTTGGTATTTTAAAACACGTTATATGTATTTGATCTGTCTTCCCTCTAAAAGACCATCGACAAGATTTGCCAGTGATCTACTGTGCTTTTACTGGGGGGGCGGGGAAGCAGATCATTAAGCCTGGAATACAGCTTGCCATCTGGATGGGCTCAATGCACAAGAAGGCGTAAAGTTGGGATGCAAATGTGCAGCATTTGGTTCTCAGCCAAGACAGAGCTTGTGCTCAATTGTTTAAAAGCAGATTTAGGCAGACATGATTCATTGCAGGGGAGGAAAGGGGCTGATGGGAGCCCTTGGGGGTCTGCTTTGCAGAAATCACCACTGCAGCTGAAATCCAAGGGGGCTGTGCTTTGAGTTCATGGAGATTGCTATACATGGGCTGTTGGCGCCTTGATAGTGGCACTTTAAATTAACTGATTCTTGTTGACATTTATCTTTGTGTTCTTATGTTTCCCATCCAGAGGGTTCACACTGATGGGAAGATTTTTTGTGTTTCCCAGATCAGGAATCCTGACTGGTTGCTTAAGTAGAACTTTCATTCAACCTCTGTGTGCAAGCAAGAAGATGAATACAGCTAGCTGTATTAAAAACATTGCAGTGGGTTGTAGAAACCCACTCTTCTCTCTCTGCCTTTACCATGGACTCTAAACACATACACCCAACTTTTCAGTGTTGGCTATAGCTGTTTCCTTTTGTATGTAGAGGCAGCCAGCCACTGTGGTTCCCAAAATTAATGGTCAGCTTTGCAGATTTTTAGCTGTGATTGGCCTATGAATCAATTCCCCTGTCTCCAAAATGCCTGTGATAATGGTTTGGTTTTGTAGAGGTGACAGAAAGACAAAAGTTCTTTTGAGTTTGGGAGCTGCTCAGTGGTGATAATAACAAGGCAAATCGAAAAGCCCAGGGGGAAAGCAGAATTCTCTGTGCTGTGCAGTGCGCTGCTGGCATGCAGATAAATACAGGCAGAGTGAATAAGGAAGATAGCCTCATCTCTGGAACACTTCAGTGTGCTGAATGAAGCAGCAGGTCCAGTAGAAAGGGAAAGAATATAGGATCAGTTAATTAAAGCTGTACGTCCATTATTTCTGTTTCTAGAGTTTGGTCCTTTTCCACAATCCATTCGGTATCAAATCAAGGGCGGGTGGGAATAAAATGTTTATTTTTAGAGACTCCTGTGGGGTTGAAACTTATATTTTATATCAAAAGCCATTTCCTGTCCATATTTGAAGTTCTTATCATGCTATTCTCCAGCAGTTGCTAGTGGAAACTGTTGATGTGTTGGTACACTTCCATTATCCATCACTCTGCTCTACAGTTTGGGAACTGGAAGGCATGCAGGTGGCTTCATTTTAATATCTATTTAAAGTGTAAATGGCTGTCTGCAGTGGCCTTTGAAAAGGCAAGGGCTGTTGGAAGCTTTCAACACTAGTGGGGACTAAGAGTACACATGTGATGAGTGGCAAATGTGATGCAAGATAATTGCTAATGGCTTTGAGGATTAAAGCTGAGAGATTTGTCCTTTTTGAGTACCTGTAAGAGCTCTGGAAGATGACAGCACTGGGAAGCAAGAGGAAAGCAGTTCCCTAGGAAGCAGTGATGGGGGGTGACATGGCATGTGTCAGCCAGCCCAGCCCTGGAAGGGTTGAAGATCAGATAGAGAAAAAGGTGCTTTTGGTTAGCAAATGACAAGTGGTGCCTGCACTGTACCTGTTAATCTGCTGTCCTGAAGGGGCAATGCAGATGGTAGCATTGTTTTGCACAATGTGAACAGTCATATACAAGGTTTTGGTAGAGTCAGAAGGCAGAGGAGGTGTAATTTCTCTCTCTTATACCAGAAATCTGTCCTCCCAGGTCTGCTGGTGGTGACTTTGCAACCATGCTCTCAGCCTTTGTAAAAGAGGTTATGTGAAACTATGGAAGTTGAGACGAATCCATGCATATGAAGGATGCTGTTTACAAATAGAGCAATTCCAGGCAGTGAAAGAGATGAGAAGCAAGAGCTAAGGTCTATGGCTTCCCATCCATTGCGCTTCCTCATAAAGAGAGCACTGTGATGAAAGAAGAGCCCCATTTTGCTTTTATCACATGAAGATCAGTGATTTGGGGAAAAGAGTAAGATTACAGCACAAGGATGTGGATGCGTTCTCTTAGCTCCACCCAGCATGACATAAGAGTGGCTGTGCAGTTTTCCACCTGGATTGCATCTAGATCTG
Organism: Amazona ochrocephala; assembly: GCA_039720435.1. Lineage (NCBI taxonomy): Eukaryota > Metazoa > Chordata > Aves > Psittaciformes > Psittacidae > Amazona > Amazona ochrocephala. Next base: position 83,686,745 of record CM077880.1, read on the forward strand.
ATGCTACTATGGCATAAAAGCTTTGTTGATACTTGGAGACATGCGAAAAACAGCTAGAATGGTGAGAAAGTTAGGAATGGGCTAACTCTTGATCGTGGCTTCTCTGAGCAAGTAGTGCTTTTATCTATAGCATATGTGTTGGCCTAAGTGGAATTGATTTTTCTCTGGGTAATAAAGGACTCCTTCATGACTCCCAGCTTGATGCTCTGCCAAATTTTGCTTGCATCTCCATGGTAGGGAGAGGGTGCAAGTCATCTAGGGAAAGATGAAAGGAAACAGTCATTGTAGAAAGCATCTGTTTTTCATTAAGCATTGTCTGAGAAGCACATAGTCTGCTTTTTCCCTATGAGTGGAAAAATAAAATGAGACAGAGAGATCCAGCATGGGAGAAGTTCAGCATAGGTGCTTAAGTATGTGTCAAAGCCATAGCCATTTGAACTGAATTTTCATAAGGGCCAGCATGCAGTAACAGCTCTGCTGGCACTACAGGTCAGCCCAAACTTGCTCCTTGTGGTGCACTGGTTCTGCTTCGAATCACACAGGAACTGGATGCGACCATGTGTGATTCCTCACAATATCTGCTTGAGGGTTTGTGAATCCTGACCTTAATGCTCTTGGTTGCTACTTACATTGTGAAAGTAACATGGAAAGGTTTTCCTTGGAGGCCTGTCTCCTTCCACCACTCATTGCTGCTCATTAGTGGTAGGCATGGATGGAGCAGGAGGCTGACCAGAAGAGCAGCTGGGGAGATGGTGAGCAGTGAGCTGACTGACTGCTTTACCTGCGCTGCATGAAGCAAGCATGGCCGAAATAGCTAATTCCCCATCCTGTCTGGGGGTAGGATATCCCCTCCTTGCCCTCAGAGCTCTCTGCTGCTGGGGGAGGCACAGTTGAAGGCTTTGGGGTAGCTGGATCAGTCCTGCCCCCCAGATCTCCTCTGAACTGGCTGTTACGTCCACAACCTTTCCCCTTCCTTGTCCCAAGTGCAGCGCATCACAGAAAGAACCTGGCAGGTCCCCTCTGATTTCCCACTTCTGCAGCAGCAGCCTGGGAGGTAGCACCCTGTGTGCCAAGGGAGCAAATGGCTAGAGGGGAAGGGAGTTCTCCTCTCCCACACCTGAAAGGTTTGGCTGAGGGGAAAGAGGGAGGCACTGGTCCAAAGCAGAACAGAAACTTCCAGAACTCCCCAAAGCCATGGCCTTTTTCTGGACCTCTCTCACCTCTGTCAGAGCTTTGATGGCTGGATTGAACAAATGCTTTATGATTTACAGAATACCCGGAATTTGAGTGGGAAAACTTGCCTCCTATGCTCAGCTTCATTTCTCTCCTGCTCTTTGAGCTTTACCACACTTCCACCTTGTGATTACCTTTTCCCCAGCAAGAAGGCAGTTGTGCCTCTATGGGCATGCAGTTATATGTCAAGGACCACTAGATTTACTGCACTGCAAGTACAAACTTTGCCTTTATTACAGCAAAGTCATTGCAAATCTTCTGGTAGGCACATGGCAAAAAAAAACCCATGACTTCTCTGATCTATTTGTCTCCCTGCTGTGGGGTTTCAAGGTCGCTACTGGGTGCCTGTGTTCAGTTTGTCTGGCTTGGGTGTTTGAAATGAGATGCTTAAACTAACAGACCTTGCTAAGCCTCTACAGCTTCTACACATTTCACTGGCAACTTATCAGAATTAAAACCACACCCCTGAAAGCTGGTTAAATTAATACAGATTAAGCTGCTGGCCTGCTGCAATCAGCTTTCAGGGACCTAGGAATTGCTCTTTTGGAACCTGAGAAAGACCTTGTTTTGTTAATATCTACTGGAAATGAAGGGGAATTAGCGGGAAAGGGTCCCCACTAAAGCAGGAACCGTGGAGGTCCTAAAGGACTGTAGTTTTTCCATCTTCAGACCACCCCACCATCTCCTCTATTTCCTGCTTCCAGCCTTCTTGACCCAGCTTAATGCAATTTCTCTGCCTCAGTTTCTCTGACAGTACACAGAAGAGATAATGTCATTAACTGCAGGAGCGAGGGGCAAATCCCTTTATCTCCTTGGGTCCAAAGCAGCTTTCAGTGGCCGAAGGGAAATGAGCCACAGTCTTCTGTTCAGGACTGATGGTTTGAAAGTTGCTACACATTCCCCTGTAGAGTTTCTTCTTCCATTACCATTTGCCCTGTAGATTGCTTGTGAGTGACAAACACAGCCCTTACCTCTTATGTGGGACAAGATGCCCGTGACATGCCTTTTTCTTCTTCCACGTGACATGCCGCAGGCCAGCAAGAAGGTCACCTGAGGGCTGCCGTGCGAGGCTGGGGCATACTCCTATTTCTGAATTATACTATGCTAAAGCAGCACTGTCCCTGGCTGGGGGTGCCCACACCCCGAATCATAGGATCATCGCAGTACGTTCAGCCGAGACATTTGCTGGGTTTGCACTGACCTCTAGTGATAATGCAGGGGACCGGGGTCTTCAGCCATCAAGGGGCTTGGAGCGCACGTGTGGATACTCGAGCGCTGTGTGGTTTACAATGGTCCGCCCCATTTTCTGACAGGATTGCGCACATGAGCCTCTGGTACTGCCTTGGCAAAGCAAACCTGCTGTCTGATCAGGGCCTGTCTGCTTGGTTGACGACTGCAGTGGGTCTCAGCTGTCCCAAACCCTATACACCTCCCCACTAAACTACTCTTCCTCGCCCCAAACCACCAGCACTATGATGGTCTTCAGGTCTTCTGCAGTGTTATTCTTCTTGTCCATCCCATTCCCCCTCCTATCCATAAACCTGATTCCCCAAATCTTTCTGCTGCCCTGTTCCAGCATCCGTCTGATGGATTCCAGCACTGCCAGTTTGCTCTCCTGGCTAGGTAGTGCCCATGATCCTTGCTTCCAGGATGGTCCTGAGTACTTCACTCTTGTGCCCCACCTCTGCCTCCCCTTCCCCACGCCCTGGCTCTCTTGCAGAGTTTACAAGCCCTTTCCAGAGCTGGGATGCAAGGTGAAGGGGTTCTGGCTTCTTTGCCACAAAGCTGCCTACCGTGTTGTGTGGTTGATCATCTTCTACATGATGAACATCAAGCATTTCCTGTTTCAGAATGCCATGTGGAAACAGAACTGCCTAAAAAATACGTTCAAGCTGTGTTGAGGCTTTCTTCTATCTTTTACCTCCCTGAGTCTGTAACAAAAATGGTGAAAGGTTTGGATCCAATTCTGGGAACTGTGAAACATGTTCCCAAAACACTGAGCAGCCTCAGCTTTTCTGGACATCAATAGGACTCATGGGCTGTCAGCAGCTTCCAGGGAGCCCTGCATTGCCCGGGAGCATGGCAGGAGATCTGCCATGGCTGCAGTGTGAGGAGCATTTGGAAGCCTCTTTCCCAGCCTTCCCCCCGTCCTGCATGCTTGACCCCCTTCTCACAGGCTATGCCTACAGCACCACCTTTTCCTTGCTTGGCTAAGCTGCCCTGGTATGTGCATATGTGATTTCTGAGCTCTGGTAACAAGACAGTACCTCAGACAGTTAATATTCCCCTGTCCCTCAGATCCACGCATCCCCCTACCCTCCCAAAGCCTGAGGGAATGCTTTGACTCACTGAATTTCAGCTCAGCCCCCTTAGCTCTGTGTTATTATCAGTGCAAGGCCCAAAAAGTTCTACAGTTAGCATGTCAACAAAATGAACCTTTTACCCTGGGAATTGCTTCCAGAGGAAGAAATAATCAATGATGCCCCACAAAATTCAGGAAAAAATAGTCACATCTACCTGTGAATGCCAAAAGCCAAGCTTCTGTCCACCCACATATTTATCTGGGAGGTGGAGAGAGGCAGGAGCACTCCCAATGCCCCTTCTTTTAGCATCGCTGACTGCATTGTGTTCTCCAGGTCATCTGTACGAAGTGATCATGCTCACAGGGCAGAGCTCCACAGCACTGCCTCTTCCGCTAGACCTTACTGCAGATAGACCTGGCTCTATTGCCCAAATCCTGTCACTGGGATAGCCTAATAGATCAGATGAAACATTTTGGCTTCTCGTAAATCTCTGATGAGGAGCATGCCTCCTGTACTTGCCCCAGAGCATATGCTGGCTGGCGGCTCCCCTTCCTACTGATTGACCTGGCTAATCTGGTCCACATAAAAAGCCTAAGAGAGGGTGGAATGGAAGAAGACTGCCAGCTACAGCCTTCCATGCTAGGCTGAGTAGAAAGGCAATCAAGTTTCTTAAAGCACTGTAACAGATGACAAGGTGTATATTTATACCAGATACCCACATACTTTGGGTGAATTGTGCAACATGGGATTTGTCATCATGCATCACATCACTGTGTATCTAATCCAGTACCATAGCCCTGACAATGCTGGAAGAGCTGAGCTTCCTGCAGTGATGTACCTCACTAACAGTGCAATGCGGAAACAGAGGGTCTGGGATTAAAATTTCTCCCCAGTTCCTCCAGCAATCAACTGGTACCCTGACTTTTATTATCTGAGCAGGCAGAGCTGCACATGTAAACAACCACTAGATTAGGCAGCCTTCTAAAGACAACTAGTATAACCGTGGCATACATTTCTGGGCTGCCCCCTGGGCTGGGTATGTTTTAAGTGGTATAATATTTCATGCTGATTCCATCTTGCTTTCCTCTATTAAATGGTTCTTGGGTTAATTGCACTCTGGATGCCAGCAGTGGAGAGCTACTCCAATGCTGGAAGTGACCATAATCTTTTACACAACTCCTAGCATTATCCTTTATGCATCCTGTGATCTCTCCATCCCTTGCACAAAATGGGGTGGTGGGGGGGGAAGGGTTTGGTGGTGGTGGTGGTGGTGGTGGTGGTGGTTTGTTTTTATTCTGTCCTCTTTGCTGCAAGGGAATCAAGCCATTCTCCTGCTCTGGGTGTGATGGTAGGCAGCTGCATTTTATAAATGCAGCAGGTGCTGCTGCCTTTGTGTTTGAAGTGCTGTCATCACTCCTTGATCAGCCCAGGAGTCAGTTACTTTGCTTGGCTGGTTTTGGCTCCTGCCTTTCACAGAGCAGGACTCCCCCCTGAGCTGTCTGCAGCAGCTTTTGCAACACTCCCATGAACGTGTACAAATAATTCCAAACCTGTTAATGTGAGCAGGGACTGCCTCTTCCCAGCCTGCATAGCTTGACTCTCTGGTCAGAGCAAGACTGTCTCTTGCTTTTGCCCCTTGGTTGCCCCTCATTTTTAGTGCTTCCTGCAGCTGACTTACTGTAGTCGAATGCCCTGATTTAGTTGTTTGTCTTAGCATTGTCTGTCTGAACGCAGATCAACCCATGTGGTCCAGGCAAACACCTCGGTGATACTGCTTTGGGACTCAGTTGTGCTGAGGGTTGGCCTAAGTCATAATACATTCTGCAGCATCTTAGGCATCAGCTTCCACAGAAATGAGATCCTGCCAGAGTGAGGAAGTACATTTGCAGCTTTCCTGGGACTGAAGCAAAGCCTAGCTCTGGGACTGAGTGTTGCCACTGCTCACACAATCTGTTTAAGCTTGCAGAGAACCTGAAACAGGAGCTCTGAGAATTGTTCTACTTCCTCCTCCCCTTCAGAACAGGAAGTCTCATATGCTGACAAGCAAAAGAAGTTGGGAGTTCTGCATCATCTTAAAGGGCTGAGCTTTGATTCAGTCAAACCGGCAAATGCTTCTGTTAACAAATATCTGAAACACTAATGAAAAAAACCCAGAGAAAAACAAATTCCCTTTATTTATAATAAAGGGAATCAGATTTTATTTTTATACCCTCAAAGTTAAAAATATGCATTTCAAAATATTTACAATGACTACATATGAAATAACCTTTGTTAATGAAACAGCAACATACAGTACTAGAATATATCCACCAAATGATAGTCTACATAAGAAGAAAATGTAACAGAGAGAGAAAAAGACAGAGAGAGGTAAACTGCATCCATGCATAATCTGCACCTGCATGTTTTTTTTGTACTTTCTGCCTTTTAGTTGTGGATGGAGTCACAGGAAGTTTTGACCTCTTGTCTCTTACAAATGCCACTTCTGAATGAGACTCTCCAAACTGACAGAAATCTGCGGGTTGCAGCAGTACCAATGCCTTACTTTCCCATGCCAGCCTTTCACATGGGGACCTTTATACAGAGTGGACTTAAAATCTCTCAGCAACCCTGGGAGGTAGGTATAGTTTTAAGTAAGAATTTGGCAGATGGAAAAGAACCCGGTTAAGTAACTGGCCTAAGGTTGTGCAGCAAGGAACAGAACTCACAGGCCTTCTCATTAGGGGACGTATTTCACCTGCTAACCAGTATCATCTGCCTTTGAGGTGAGCTGCTGCGTCACAAGGTGGGGTTCTCAATTAGTACTATGTACTGATTGATCATGTGGAAAAAAAATATCCTTGCCTACAGATAAGGATGTGTCTCAGTAAAGATCTGCAATGTTGCAGTTCTACCATGTTCTGGAGCTGACCAGAAGATTTTGGTGAACACACACACACACACCCAGATGATGCCCTCCCTTGCATGTGCATCATTGAGCAACTGCATCCTCTGTAATTAGGAACCCCTATGTATCTTCACCCCACACTCTCTGTTTCTCCCTCTCTCTCCGTCATCTATGCCTGTATATTTGCCCTTCCTACTTGTATCTGATTCAACCATGGGAACATCAGACAGTAAACAGAACAGCAAAAAATACTGCTGCCTCATTTCTGCAGATATTTTAACATGAATTTAACTTGATTTTGATTCAGTTGCTTCTCAATTAAATGTCTAAGTTTCACATATGTGCATATATATATATATATAAATGTAACAAAAGGCCCATCCCATTTATTTCAATGGACAAAAGGGGTCCTAAGCCTCACTGCCCAACCCACAAGGCACACAAAACGGTAAATGAGAAGGGCTCTAGGAAGGGAAAAAGATTGTAGCCCTTGTTTTTGTGGTGCCCTTCAATCATCACTGCTGACCTTGAAGCTTTGTAAAGTTATGACATGACTTTGCAGAAAAGAAGAGCTGTCTGGGTCACTTTGAAGGTTTCTGGTGCAACAGCCCCAGGAGTGCTAGATCAGTTGGAGCTGTATCTCCCTCTCTTTGGTGAAGGAGTTTCTGAGGATTCTAGCTTTGTTAGTGATTTTTCTGTGGTGGTGGCAGTGGTGATAATGGTGGCTGTTTCTGTCTATTGGCCCAACAGTTCTCTCAGCAGAGCAATTCTTCCCCATTCCCAGTAGCCAACCCTCTCCCCTAGACTCTCATCAGGCTTATTTTTTCCTAAGAACAAGGTAGAGAATGCCAATGATGAAACTGAAGCAAAAGCAGATCCAGGCCAATATGAAGCAGTAGCCATGGTGAGAAGCTGTGGACGGAGGTATCTGGCCTGTGAACCGAGCTGTGTAAATGGAGACTGCAATCAGAATGCACAGCCCTGTGGGAAAGAAGAAGGAAAAGAGTTGGAAAACGCACAGAAAACAGTATTCCTGTGGGATTTCTGAAGTACTGTTCTCCCCTGAGTTTGTAATGCATGTCTTGTGCCATAGGAAAGAGAGGCTGCTGCCCATTAGGCATATTTATGGAGGATTTCTCTTGCAGATGTGATGACATAAAGACACTCGGGGCTTGGTTAGTAAGTGCCATGGGGAATAAATCTTTATTAGGAGGAAATCAGTAACAAGATCTGTAGACAGTCTGGGCCTACGTGTTGAATCCCATGAGCAGTAGTTTCCTAACTCTTTATTCCTCTGCCCCATAAAAAATAGTTGAACACTTTTTTGTTGTCTTTCAAAGGTATTTTTCAAAACCCATCAGGCTTTTCTAATGAAAATTGGGACATATTTTCATTATATACCATTAAGACAAACAAACAAACAAACAAACAACTCAAACCCAACACTTTCAAATTCTTCAGTGCTTTGTTTCATCACAAAAATTCGGCCACTGAAAACATTTAGCTGGCTGACAACCTCCCCTGATGGCCACGCATGGCAGACTCATGCAGCTACCTGCACTTGCAGAAGCTGCGGGATGCATGTGAAGCCATCGCAAGGCGTGCATACTTACAGCAAACCAGCATGATGGTTCCAGTGATGTAGAAACGTTTGCCTTTCTCCAGGGTGAACAGTTGAGCAATGAACATAACAAGCGCAATGACAGAGAAGATGATTGAGAGGATCATAAAGGCTTGCACAGTTTTGAGGGAAGCTGTAAACAAACACACAGGGAATAGATTTGAGAGGGTCAGGACTCAGCCTTGGCATTGTGCAACAAGGTCCTGCAATTCACCACCACGGTGGAGATGTAGCTTACCCGTATCATCACTGCTGACTGGCAGCTCACTACAGGTCTGGTTGCAGAATAGCCAGAGTCCAGATGAGACTGTTTTGTTGTAAGTTCCCACCATCCAAACCTGAAACAGGATGGAAAAGTTGCACCAAGGGAGAGGGGAGCTTCCTTGCCCTTCTGGCCAGTTGTCAGACTAAACCGTAAGGGGAGCAAGAGTAGCCCAAGCGCCATGAGCTGAGCGGGTGGAACATGACATATTCTTCAGAACCAGGAGACATTTGGTCCAGGCAGAACACCCGGAAGCCTGCGCCCGCGGCCAGGGGGTGGGAATCCGCTCAGACGAGCCTCTCCCTCTCGCAGTACGAGCGGCAGAAGGCGAGGCGGCGCGAGCCAGCGCCGAGCTGGTGCGAGGGCGGCCCGAAACCCGCCCCAGCGCTGTGCAGCGGCACCGCGGCCGCGCCGAGCCGCCAGGGGTCGCCCTCGCCCCGGGTTTCCCCCGCGGCCATGGCGGCGTGGGGTTTGCTCCGGGCTTCCCTCAGGAGCAGCACTGGGAGCAGCTTCATGCTCAGTCATGGACATGAGCGGGTGTCCCTACCTACAGAGCTGAGCACCCAAGGGCTGGCTACTGCTGCTACAGGCTTGTCTCACTCGGGGTGTCTACTTACGTTGGCGATGGTGGAGACAAAGAGCATGATGACAGTGGCGATGTGAACCACGAAGATACCAGCCAGTAGCACCAACATCTTGATCCCTTCTAGGTGGTGTCAGCAATACAGAGAGCTCTGGAGAGAACAAGAACAGAGGGAGGATATGAAGGGAAGGGATGAATCAAAGAATAACATTACTATAACCTTTATTTACACGCTGGAAAACAGGTTGATCTTAAATCCATCCTGGAAGCAAACACCTTTGTCAAAATCTGCAAGGGAGTTGCTCAAGAGGTTAAAGAAAGCCTGGAGGTAAAGAAACCAGTTTGAGAGGAGATGTAGAGCAGGGGTAGTTAGCTTAGGGTCATTTTAAAAATAACCTGAGTATATATACCCAGGTTGCTTAAATTGGTGTGTGGCTATGTAAAGTAAAAATGATATACTGCAGGCCTACACGCCAGGAAGAGGAGCTTTTGCCCACAGGATTTACAGAGGTCAGGAAAGGTTTTCTCCTCCTCTTCTCCCTTTCCCTCTCATGGTGCAGCCTCCTCCAGTTGGTCTGGGACACTGCCGGGTGGTGTGGAGTGCAGGATTGTATGCTGCTGGGTGCATCACGTGTTGAGCAGCGGTACAGTGGACTGGGGGTGCCCTTACTCAATGTGAAGAGAAGAATAACCAGAACATAAATGTCACTGAGGTGTTCTGGGGCAGAGGAAAATGCTTAGGTTTGCTATGAAAACTGCCTGCTTCCCTTTTAAAACTTGAGGTATGCAGATCGTTTTATTACTGCAACAAGATTCTCTTGTAAGACAAATTCCTCTGTGGTTTGTTTTGGGTTTGGTGGGGTTATTTTTCCCCTCTCTACTCTGCAAGCTTTTACTTTTTATGAGATTCACTGTCATTGATGAACATGTAATTAGAAAGGGAGACGAATGTGCTTTGAATAGCTCTCATGACACTGTTCACCGGCTGCTGACTTATCCCCTGAAAACACGAAGTACAAAGAACAAATTAAGTTGTGAGACTGAGCTTACTGAAAGTAAGTATATTTCCCCTCTACCCAGGCATTTATTAGTGATCATGCAGTGTGGCCATAGAAATCAGGTAGAAAAGTTTACTGGGTCCACTCTGTGGCCAGTGAAAAAGACTGCTTCCTAGAAAGTTTCAAAGGGCTGTGTTGCTTTCTCTTGGTAGCGCTGGTACTGAAGAGCAGCATCAAGGATGTGATTAATGTTGGCTGTCAAGTTATTTTGGTCCAGGTGACTCAGGTAAGGTTTGATGCTGTCACCATTTGTACAGGGTGTGGTAACATTGTCACTGAACAACACAATTATACTTTTTGATGTCTTTCATACAAACTGTAATGAAAGGCTTTGTGAAGTCTCATAAATGTGGGTTTTTTTACTCAATGACTTCACCTTCTCCACTCCTGTCTTTCCTCTCACTGTGGACATGTGTGGGAGTGTATTCCTGTAAAGTGCTGCAACTACTGCTTGCACTGCATTGAATATAGTTTCCCAAACCACAGCAGGCAGGCAGGCAGGCTGCTCCATCAGTGGCTCTTTGTCAAGTTCAGTATTAGCTTGTGATCAGGAAGAATTCCTTGAGTTCACGATCTCAAGGAGACAACTTTGTTAGGTCAGTTCTCTCACACAAATGAGGCTATTCCTTAGGACAGATTAGGTTTGATGACTGTCTGGTCCTATCTACCCAGCAAGAACTTGTCTGCTAGAAGTTTCCTTTACCTTGGAGAACTCTCTGGAGTTGTTTAGTCCTGGCTTACTTGTCTACTTTGGGGGGTGTCCTAGCAAACTCCTCAAATTCTAGGGCTTGATTTGCCAGGATGGCCTGGTCCCTGTGTCCTCTCTTGCCACGTTACCTCCCCCAGTAATGAACTTAGGGAAAGTACAGCCTTCTTAAGAGTAGTGACAGTCATTTATGAGTTGAGCATTGCTGAAATCCAGGTACTCAATACTATATGCAGGCTATCAAATGAACACACCCGACCTGAGAGTTAAAACCCTTCTTTCCGTTGACTGCAAAAGGAATGAGGGTTTCAAAATGCTGGATGGCAACTGATATGGATATCACCAGTGTACCTTGAGCTTGAGGTGAGAAACTGTTGCTGTTGCCATGACTAAGTAATATATCTGCAGCAGGTGCCTTGAAGAGAGCTTCTGACTCAGATCTTCCCATACCTTTGACTACTTGTCATCCTTTTTTCTGATTACCTTGGTTCTTACACAAACTGTAACAAGTACTTTTGCCACCAGTGTGTTGGGCATGTATACATCAAATTGTGGCAAATTTGCCTGAAATTTGCCTTTGCTGAACAGTGGCTAAGCTTTCTTCTTTCTTAGATGAATGTATTTTTCCATGGTCTCTTTAAAACCTCATTTAGCAAGTTACTAGCTGATTATTTTCGAGGACCTTCAAAAAGCCCTGTTCTTGAAAGACTGAAAATGAACTTTCATAACACCCTAAAGGACTACAACGGTCATTTAAAATGCATATTCTCTTTGCTTTCAGAAATGAAAATGAGGGATAAATGTTACTTTTTCAATGTAAACCCTCCACAGAAAAAAAAAAAAAAAAACAACAACCCACAGTCAGAACTTTGACCAGTGTGCTAAGAAAAAGCCCTAAAATATTTATTCTCTTTGCTTTCTTTGCCCCATTTTCACACTGCTTGAGAACACTGTTAGTTCAGGTGTTTTCAGTGTGCCTTCTTCCTGAGAACGTCAGTACCTCTCCCTGAATACACACTCTATCAAATGCAAACTCCCCCTGGGATATATGCTCACAGGTTAGTTTTGATTCTTTGTGACTTAAAGCACAAACCTTCCTCTCTATTCATTATTTTTCCCTTTCTTTAATCTCTTCCTGGCTTTTAAATAAAACACTGAAGAACAATCCCAACGGATCAGTGGATGAACAAATGACATTGAGGTACAGTCATCTCTGTTTACGATGGTACGGCATGGACCTTTCCCCCCTTAGACAGAGAAGCAGGCAGAGCACTGGTGACTGACAGGATAGCTGCCCATTTTCTAAGTGTGAGATAATCTTTCTCTGCTACAGGGTGGGGTCACGTTGCTGGAACAATAGGACACAATTGCATGCAACTGCCTTTTCTTCCATTTCCCTACCTAAACTGCAGCTGGATTTGGACCTCTTTAGGCTCTTTTTGGCCGATGAGTCAGTCTTAGACTTCCTAGAGCTGCCAGTTTTTTCCAGTGACTCAGCCTGAGGCTCCCCAAACCATAATTATTTAACCCTGAAAGTGTTCAGGACACTCTGTTAGTTTTAGGACTGCTTCTCAAGACCCAGTCAAGCAACCAGGTTGTGGATCCTGCACTGAGCCTCCTGGCACATCTTCTAGAGGAGAGACTCCAGCTAAGCCAAGAAAACCAGAGCTGATACATGAAGTAGAATAACTACTGAGGTCGGACAGGCTAGTGGGAAAGAAGAAGTCAATGTTGTGCACCTGCTGAACAGCCTGCATGACTCAAGAGAAGATCTTGCACTGATGACAGCAGACTTAATTTCCTTTTCCTGGGATGATGGATGAAGAGAAATAGCAAGCCACACCAACAGTAACCATGAATAACAATCACCATAGCAGCTGTCAGCACAAAAAGACCTACAGATAAGCATGACAGACTCTTATCTGTGTTCTCTGACCATGCAAGAGTACACATACTATAGAACAACACAGAGCTCTGCTGCACCCTAGTTCAAGTTCAAGCAGGCAAGTGCTATCCATTAAGACCAAAGATAAAGTCTTCTCATGCGGGCTAAGTGTAGCCACCCATCTTCCCCCTCTGTCTACTTGACTGGTTTGGATCCTTCTGTGTGGAAAGCAATCTGGAGAAGTGAGTCCTTGTCCTTGGTTTGCTACTTAGCAAAGCATCAGGATGGAATGCAGAGTGCCACTTGGAGATATGACAAAGGCCAGCAGTATAGTTTCTCTAATATAGGGAGTGGGTTACTCAAGAGGGTAAACCAGATTAGGTAGTGGTCCTTTGCTTCTGGCAGAAAGTGCACTGCAGTGAAAGGAGTAGAGGGGATTTGTACAGCATATTTCTTCAGGAATGATCAGGTTGTTTGGAGTGAAAAATCAGAGCACTCTCAACTAAATCTGAAATATTTCAGATCTGAAGTGTTCCTAAGGGATGTAGCTCTTCTGACTTCCATTCTCATTCTCTTCTCTGAACTAAGATTCCTGCTTGGGACTGCCTCTCCCAGGGTGAGTTGGTGAGGCGTACTGTGAGAGATGCTGGCTGAGGGGAGAACTCAGCCAATAGCCTATAGCAGCCTGCAGTGTCCGGGAAGCAGAGGACATCTGAATCGCACTATCAGCACCATTGTAACTTCCAACTCCTCTAAAACTCGGGTTTTCAGCTGAAGTCCCTTGAGTTGATACATTCAATTCCTCAACAAGGGAATTTCAGGGGAAAAAAAAAAACAAATGAGCATGAGTTCTCCTTGTGCCCAGGGTCATTTTGCAGGATGCAAAGACGTGAAGATCTCTGTGATATTCTGGTGGCATGGTGAATTTGGACCCATCACATCGTTACTAGAAAGTTCATGATAACTTTAAACAACCACAAGGAAGCATCTTTTTGCTTTCATCCTTTGCTCTGTTTCTTGCTTTGGGTGCAGCTGAATCCGAAGTCCTTGCTGACTCCAGACTTCTATAAACCACTGTACGCAAGCACTGCTGTTGGCAACCTGGTTTTGAAAGACTGGACTGACTCAATCTACAAGTCAGATGCTTTTTATAGGCATATGAATGAGTAGGCTGGTGCCTCTGGAAAGAGATTTTGTATGTGTGGGAAAAGGGTCAGGAAGGAGGTGTGTGTGGGCACACTGAGACCTTTGGAGCCTCTGATTTATGGCAATGAGATTTTCTGCGTGCATGGGTGGTGGCTGTGGTGACCACATGGGGTACAGTTAGGCTGTAAATGTAGCAGAACAATGTCAACCAAAAGGAAAGTGCAGAGCTGCCTGAGGGGCTATAACTGAAAAAAAGCTTAAGTAAAGAGGAGATTTTGTTTGGTCCTTGGGAAGTATTTCCTGGTGGTATGGTCTCCAAGGGATCAGGGGAATTGCCTACCCAGGGAAGTGGTAAAGCCCCAGCATGTGAATCATTTCTTGATTCCCATTTTGTGATGGACCATACAAATTCCTCAAGAATCCACCCTTGGTAACAAACTTACACTCACTGAGAGATGCAAGGGAGGGGCCACAAAAGATGACACACAAGGGTTTTCCAGCTCTCATGCTCATGATTCATATGAGAGTGGGGAAATATCAGCTCCTAGGGCTGACAGTGAGAAATTGGCATTTTCTCCAGAAGAAACCACCCTCGAGCTCTCAGCCATGTGACAACATCAATTGAAACTCCAAAGCTCTCTTCATAGTCGGAAGAGACAACTGCCTGGGGCCTGGCAGGCAGCCATCAGCTGCTGCTGGAGGAAAACACTGTCACTCCTCACACAAGACACATCAAGGAAGGGCTGGGACTGATGGGCAGCGAGTGACAGAGAGGGGTGGGTAAGAAGACCTCAGACCTAATGGAAGCACACAAGTGTTCCTCTGCACCTTTGGAGGTGTGATGGGAAGCACCCTCACCCCTCAGTGCGAGGGTGGGCTAATTAAACATGGGAGTTGCTGAGACTTGCAGGGGTTCAGACAAGATGCTGAGATACAGGAGAAATGCTTGTGGGAGGACTGGCAGTCTGGGTGATGACGTGGTATGTGTGTAGGGGTGTGCATCTGCAGCTCTGCGTGGCTTACGTTGTGAATGGGAGTGTGCATCTGCGGTTTGCCTGTGAGCAGAGCTGCACCATGTTTGTGAGCACGTGTCTGCGTGCGTGCTCATGCGCAGCTTTCTCATGGGTGCACGTATCTATCTGTGAACTTCAACACTGACAGTGCCCACGTGGGAGAAACCATCTGACAGCTCTAACAGGAAAGTTCAGGTTACACTGTGGTGCGAACTGAAAGTGCACAGATCATTTCTGGTGGGACTTCCTGCTTTTCCTCCCTGCAACACCCTTTAGGTAGAGATAGAAGGCCTGAGAAGCCCATGTCAGCTGTGCTTTTGGCTGCATTTTGAAATTAAGACTGCGATTCTCTGATTAATATAGCTTCAGAAAGACCTTCCCTTTTTGTTTCAAAGGACTATCTCTGAAATGGCTCCTTATCAGGTAGCATCCCTCTCTCTCAAGACTGCAAAACCTCTGAACACATCAGTACAGACTGTAAGACACTGAAGTCAATGCAACTAAGGCATCTGTAGAGCCTGAGCTTTTAGGTCAGTCCGCCTCCAGGGTGTCCCTGTTCCTGTCGTGCAGTTTTCAAAAGACTGTGCAGGTTTAAATTGCAAAATTGTGTGGTAGTTCCTTCCTTCAAACCGCAGTGCACAAGTGATGAACTGGGTGGAGTAGGGGCATGAGTATAAAGCAGAAGAGGATGCGGTGCAGCCTGGAGTTGGTTGGTGCTCGGTGGGGGGTGGGATAAAGGTGGTCATGAGGTAAAATGACTCGTCTGGTTTCAAGAGGGCTTCTTTACACCTGTGATTAGTAGGGTCTTGCAGAACAGTATAAGGGTCATTCTAGCTCATGTTGCAAGCAGAAATGGCTTTCCACGAGGCGATCAAGAGCTTCTTTTATCCGGGCAAAAGACACCGGCTGGGCTGCAGCTGCTGGAGGCCAGCTAGCAGACAGTTGTCTCGGCTGCCTGAGCCTGCACAACAGCCCCTGTGCCAGCCTCAGAACCCAACTTTCCTTCAGCAGTGGTCCACATTCCTGGACCTGACCTTCAGTAATGCCCCAACCAGCCTGCTCCTAGCCCTGAGCATTTTGCAGCTCCCCTGTCTTGCTCCCATTGCTCTCACTGTCCTTTCTGGGGGAATTCTAGAGCCCACAGGGGAGGTGTCTCTGGAATGAGAAGAATGTGGACTCTGGGCCCATTCATGGCAGCTGCTTTTGTAACTCCCCTCCCTGAGACCTTCAAGGGCAAGAGGGCAGCCACGATTGCCCAGAATTTCCTCTAATCCAAATGTGTTGCCAAGTGGCCCCATATAGCAAGAGCTGAGCCTTCCGACAAGCTCACGTGCTATCAGCCACTCCAATGCTTATTAAGTTTATTGCATTTCTGTGCGTGGCTGGGGCTGATCTAGCCCAGGATCTGTCCCTGGGCTCCCATCATGGGTGTCTCTCTATGCCTGCAGTACAGACTGGTTTTCACAGGGGAAAGGAGATAGATCTTAATTGTGATCTTAGCAAACGGGTCACTCCCTTGGGCAACATGGGTTCTGGAGCTAGATTGTTCTAACCTGTCTCTCCCTACCATGACAAGGCATGGGCTACTTTTGGTCTTAGACAGCAGCTTCCACCTAGTGACTGTCCTACTGCAAGCAGTTTGGGAGGAGGGTGTGTGGGGTTGCAAATCTGGCTGGTGTTTCCTTTTTTCAACATCCAGCTGCTCTAACTAAGGAGGCACTGTGCAAAATCCTCCCAGTGGGGTTGGAAGAAATCATGCTCCAGATGGCAGACCCAAGATGTGTTCCTTTGCTGCCCCGCCTGCAATCTGACAGAAGAATGCAGATTTAAGAAAGGAGGAACTTAGACGTCCCTCTGAGCAGTTTATGTGGAGGACTGCTACTGGGCCCTGTGTCATGCCCTGGGTTGACTGGGTGTAGACTGGCTCTGACTTAGGATCTGCATAGTCACATTTGAGCTGGTGCTTCAGCACATTTAGTCAGCTTCACTATTACAGCACTGTGGCTACCAGTTAGTGATCCGTACCGGCAGGTGCTGTCAGAAGAGTGGGGCCTTGGAGAGGAGCTTTGTCTCAGCAGAAAAGGACCATGAAATATTGAAGAATCCATCTTCAGATGGGGAGACAGGAAATCACTTGCCCTCCCTTTTGGAGGTGTAAAAGAGCACCTCTGGGTCTCTTACTCCCCCCTGCCTTGAAGGAAGGGTAAAGAAATCTCATCTTTTGGTCCTTTTTCACTGCTATTTTTTTTTTTTTGCAGGAGAACAGGAGGAAGGAGAAGAATTGGGAGTGCCACACCCTGCACTCTGTGTTGGGTGACAGTGCTGTCACCTCCCTGCTGAAGAGCACAGGCACAAGAGCCCACTGAGATCAGAGGGGGCTCGTAGCACTATTTCTTGCCTTATGGGACACTCGAGTGTCCAAGGGCAAATCCCAGGCCCGTATCAGCTGCCTGCCCTATCCCCATTAAGTGTAGCACCCCCTTAAGAATAGAGCACCCATTCAGCAGCCAAAGGCAACTGTGAGGGTAAGCAAGTGGAATGTGCTGCGGAAGGGGTGTATGGCTGCTACATGGGATTGATGGAGCCTGTGAAGCCCCATGGGAGCAGGCAGGGCTACGGAAGCAGGCTGTACCCACCACCCCTCCCACTTTTGACGGGTAGGCTGCCATATGCCAGCCTTACAGCTGGGAGGATAATGAGAGAAGGATTAGTACTTGCAGCAAATCTCCCCCATCTCATCGTAAAGAAGGCCCTGAGGTCGGTCTTCTACTGTAAACACAGTAGCTGTTATCAGCAGATCTCCTAGGACTGTTTCAAAATACAACCTCTGTTCCACCCCAGGCCACAAAACAGTAATTTCTCCATGTACTTGTATTGCTCGCACACGGCACAATTCAAAGACCACTGGCTGGGCCAGCAGGGCTGGTTTTCCAAGCCGGGGCTATGTGTCCTCAGCAGGGTACTGTGAAGCACTAGGAGCCCTGCAGCTCTGAGGCACCCACTGCAAAATGGGGTGTTTCTCCACAAGATCCCAAGTCCCTACTCCAATAATGTGTCCCTGGTGTGGGGCATGATTCCATCTCTCTGATGTCTACCTCGGGGTGGCACGTGCCCGTTGTGGATGCCCTGCTCTCACACGAGGGTGAGCCTGGATAAATGGCTCAGGCTGTGTGCCTCGTGTTTGAATGGTTAGTCATAGCTGGAGGGAGCTTCCATGGGAGCCTACTGGGAGGAACTCCTTAGGTGGGTGTGTAGTGCCTTGCATGAAGGAGCTTCATTTCAGGGTGTGCCTCCAGGCACGGCACTTAGTGGTAGTAAGATGTCTCAGTTTTTATCATTTCCCTAGGCTGATCCCCAAAGAAGCAAGTAGAAATAAGCTGCCACTGAGGCCCCACTCTTTCAGTGCAGAGTCCCCAGGTTTGGCAGCTGTGTGAGGTGCGCTGGGTGGAGGCATTTGACTGATTAAACCCCTGTTATCATAGGAAAAATAGCTAATGGGCTCCAAGTTTTCCACTTTTCATACCCAGCTCACTCTTGTCTGTTTGCTCAGGAAAGAATCCCACTCTGTCCAGAAATGTCAAGTGGGCAGTTCCAGGGCAAAGCTGCTCTCAGAGGTGCCTTGAGGTATTCAAAGCCTTTGAGTGAAAGTTGCTCTGTCGCCACAGCATTTCTTTCTTTATTATTAATTTTTCTAAACTGATTTCATTGTTAACCATGTTAAATGACAACTTCAGGGAACACTTTCTACCCAGACTGATTGCTGACTGCCCTGGAAACACTCGTAGCCTCAATCAGCTTCCCTACCACTCAGAAACATCTATTTCTCAGGCCAGAGGCATCCCTCATGACCACGCCACAAGTCAGAGGGGACTTGAAATGCACAAAATCCATCCTTCTGCCATAAGCTTAAGGTCAGCTCATGTTCTTGGCCTTTCATAGAGTAACTGTCCCCAGCACCCGCTTGAGCTCCAGCCATTCTGGGCTAGACAGGGCTAAATACTGCTTCAACCCCTTCCAGACCCATGAAAGTGTGCAGGGGCGGGCTGGGTTCCTGCAACAGGAACCAAAGCCTGGTGCCAACAAACTGGCTTTCTTCACTCCCTTTCTCAGACCTCAAAAATAGTTCAGATTTGACCACAGGATGCAAACCGTAGCAGACAGATGAAGTGAGAGAACTGGTGAAGAAGGAGGGGGTGGTTGTTTAGAAAAAGGCAGGTGAATAGGGAAAATTGCCAGTCCCTGCAATCCTACACTTCCCATCAGCGCCTCCCTCCCCAAATCCCACCATGCAGCCCATGGTGCTCTTCACAATTCCCCCTGCTTCCTCACTTCACTTCTCAGCGCTCCCCACTCTGGGGTCTGTGCTGCCAAGGAAGGCATAGCATGCTTTTCTGCCCACTGTGTGGCTTTGCTGAAGAGCTGGGGCTTAGCTCCACCCTCAAGAGCTGGGACCCCAATAGAAAATGAGAGCTCCTCCCCATTGTACCCCAAAATCTGCATATGGGGCCTCTCAGACTTCACAGAGATTGGAATGATTTTTGGTTTAAAGTAAACCTTGGCAAACTGCAAATGGAGAGGAGAGAGACACATAGAAAAACACGAGTAAGAGCTAGAAATGCTGAAATAGCAGCCTTCATTTCAAGCAGGCGTTTTCCCACGTTTGTAAACAATGCTACTGCAAAAGCACGGCAGCTCCTACGCCAGGGCTGGCCCAGGCTGGGCACCCTTTGCCTGCCCTGGAGGTGAAAACAGCATCACTGCTGCCAGCGCTCCGGGGTTGCAATCAGGTGCCTTGCAGCATCACTTTACCCTGTAACGCAGCTGGATTTCAAAGCAGAGGCTGAAAGGTTAAGGTGCATCTCATTGCCAGCTCGTGTGCCAAGTCGAAGAGATGTTGCAGAGTAGAGGAGAAAAGCAGGCAGGAGCTGCTAAGCGAGGGGAGCAGCCGCCGAGGACTGAGAAAAGTTGCTGAGGATTTTCGAGAGCAGCTCTTACCGTGTGGGCTGGCACCTGTAGAGCCAGGAGCGTGCTGGGCTGTAGCGCGGATGTCCTGAAGCACGGAGCTGTAGTGAAGGGGAGTGACCTGCTGGTGGTTTAAGTTTCCTCCGGCGGTGTGGGAGGGTGGTGTCGTTCCCCTCTGTTTTAAAGGAGTTACTATGAATCAGTCTGCCTTTAAAGAGAGAGAGAAGGAAGGGGGGGGGGGTGAGGAGGGGAAGAAAAATTAATGAGCTACGCCCTGCTTTGTTGGCAGCGAGTCAGGAGTCTCTGGGAGGAAGCCCGCGAGTCAAAGGAGTTTGTGCAGTGCGGCATCTGACTCAGTGTGCAGTACAGAGACCGCAGCCTGGAAAAACGACTGACGCTGATCCAGCTGAGTAATAGAGGCCCACAACAGCATCTGTTTATAAAACTGAACTTCTGGTTGTCATAAAAAAAAAAAAAAAGTATAGTTACAAATGTGGCAACGGGACTTCAACAATGCAGTCACTCAAACAAACAAACAGCCGGTTGGCAGGGGGCATCCATCATGAGGCCGGGTGAGTCACAGCATCCCCTCCCTGTGCTGCACAGAGAGAAGTCACCAAAGTTGGCGGCACTGAGGAATGGAAATCAGACATGTGGGGTTGGCATGGACAAGACTTTTGGGAATATACCAAGGAGCAGAGATGCTGAAGATTAAGCTCTGATTTGGTGGTGACTCTGGAGCAAGTTGGCCAGATGGTGGTGGTTTGCTTCTGTGGAGAAAGAGCAGGCAAGGAAGGTGAAATAAGGAATTTGTGTTTCACAGTTTTCTGAGGTCAGCATTTCTTGTCATCTTAAAGAGCTCTAAAAGTAGATCCTTGAAATTTGCAGAGAATTGGCTGGTGTAGTTGTCTCGTGGATGCTATGGGCAGTATTGAGTGGGGATGTGCTTGAGACATGGGTGAAGGGGGACGAAGTGTGTCAGAAAGCATTTGGGTTAAAATGTGATGCATATTGTGTTAGAGTTGATGATCTACTACTTCAAGGAATCAAGCCTGCCTTTGCAAAGGCCCAGAAAGAGATAAGCAGATACTGATAAAAAATCTGGTAAACAACGCCTTTCCCACTTAAATGAGGACACTGGATTCCCTTTATTTGAAAGACAAAGCTGATGCTCTTTGAAGTCTACACAGATTAAAAGTCCTTGCTATTTTTCAGATTATTCTTTCCCTCTGGTGCTATTGCTATGAGCCTGGTCTAATTTCTAGACTATAACAACTTGCTTAAAAACAGAGGTATGGATGAATTAGCAGCAAAGATGATGCTGGTGGGCAAAGACATTGTGCCCAGACAATCCCATGGGAATTTTGCCACTGATGGAAAATACAGACTTTTCTTCCCCAAGGACAGAATAAGCCTAAGTATATTTAATACGTATTGGTTAGAATAGGTAGTATTCTAAACAAGTGCTTCTTGATGATTTGCATAAATATAATATCCAGGGAAATTAAAATATATTTGCTTACTCTGCAGAAGGACTGGCATTTACATTAAGCTGCACTGTCCATTTGCCCTTCCCTGGTCTCCCAGCAGAGTTTATTGGAGTGAGGGATGCTCAGGTGCACACAAAATATTGGAGTATGTGATCCCAAAGCCGAGTCTGTGGACCAGAGTTCAGCTGTGGTGAAGCATCCTCTGCCCCAGACCTGTTCAGAGATAACTGCCCACCTGCCAGAGGGCAGCTGCCTGAACACTCAGAGAATTCCTTATCTGAGATCCAGCAGCCAAAAACATCTGCATCTAAAACACACTCACATGGGGCAACTACAGGGGAGCACTCTAAGAAGTTGACCCGTGAATGGCAAAGCATTATTTGTCCAGAGAAAGCAAACACTTTCTGTATAAATTACTCTCTAGCCTAGGAGACTGTCAGGCAATGGCCAACATCAGATGCATTGCATGGAGGCAGTGGGGTTCTGCAGCGTCAGCTTGCCCACAGGATCATTACTTCCTAACTCTTCATCTGGAAATATTGGTGCCCAGACAGCAGAGTAAAGAAAAGGAACCAGGCAGGCCACATAGGCTGTATCTTTGGCCCTGGAGGAGCAATGGTACCCTGCCAGCAACTGGCTTCATCCCTGCTGTCATGCCTATCAAGACAGGTATGAGAGGGGGTAACAGTGGGTGTCAAGGGAACAAAGGTGCATATATATCTGCTCCTGTTCAGGAGCAATGCTGCGTGTGGGCAAGGTGCTTGTTTAAGCAAGTGAAGGTAACCTCTAACGTCAGGGTAACCCCCTAATGTCAGGGTACGATGAGGCCACAGGAGAGCTCAGCTTCCACTGAGCAGATTACTAGCTCTTTGGGATATTTCCACCTTGCATCTGGACAAGAAGACAGAGTAGAAGTGAGAGAACATCCTACCAATAGGTAAAGGTAGGAGAACATTTCATGCTGATAAGATTCATCATGTTTTCTGTAGCTGTTTGTGGATGAAGAAGTTAGCTCACTAAGCCTTTGTGTGTGTGGCAGAGAACCAGCTCTGTCCACCCATCTGGTCTTTCTGCGTGCCTCCAGCAACTTCGTCCTTTAGGGTGTGGGTTTTCACAAGGCGGGTTGCAATAGGAAACTCATGGTATGAAAAGTCTCATCATAGGATCAGAAGAATAAAGCATGCTGCCAGTTTGACATACTAAGGTGCTCACACCATAGTGTGCCTAAGGTCCTCACACAATAGTCCACAGTGTCCCCTCACCTAGGCATCATGCATTTCACAGGCTTTCCTGAATGCCAACAGGCAACTAATACAAGGTGGGCAGGTCAAAGCCATGAGAATTTAAGATGTGGAAATCTGGACTTTCATTTCCATGTGCAATAATAGGGGTGAATCTTTCCTGCATGTGCCTTGCCTTTGCTGAAGCTCTTCCCAGACCAATAGCTTGTGTCCGCTGTATGTCTGCTTGTTTTGTCATACCCCGCTCATTTGCAGACATCACTACTGCATGTGCACAGTAGCCCTTGGTGTAACAAGATGAGCATGCACAGTGGCATTAGATAAGACAAACATCAAGCTTTTGCAAGTCCAGATCAAAGGAGGAATGGACCACAGGGAATGGGAGATGGGGTGTGGACTTAGGGGTGGAGGAGGTATGGTCAAGTTTGGCTTGAAGCATCCAGAACATACTGTTTCTAGAGGGGGCGGGTGGGGGGGGTGGGTTACGGGGGTAGGGGAAATAGGCCATGGTCTCTCTCCAGTTTCTTTAGATGCCAGAATCTACGCTTGGGAGAGGTCTGCAGCTGAGTTCCCGTGCTCTCTGGGATATTTTCAAGTACAAATTCAGCATGAATTCAACATACGCTGTTTGGACTTGCTTTTCTGGATAACTATCTGCAAACACACGTTGCGCATTAACCCCCCCAGTCTAAACAGCAGATCTTTCCGCCTAACAATACTTAAACCCTTTCCTCTCTCTTATATGTGCTACTTACTCTGTGCAACACCCTTCTGGCTGGTTGTGGGAAAAGTGGAAATGTTACGCTCCATGGTGTTTGCTACTTCTTTGCTTGTCACGACATCGAGAAGGCGGGGTTGAGCCTGAGCTAATGTGTGGTTTAAAAAATAGAAACCAACAAGTTTCATGCTTCTCTGTAGTGGTGTAACTGATACGTTCGTGTGTTCATATCACACCTATCGGTGTGATACAGTAATTTGCAGAGCCATATGATAGGTCTCAGAACCATATGATAAACTGCATTTGTCACTCGTGAGCCTGAAGGGCTTCAAATGAGAGCATTCATCCACCCAAGAGCAAAGGGTGGTGGTTTCCTTATAGCTTCACTCAGTTCTGAGGAAGCAGATATTGGAAATCACACCTATGGTTTTGGTCATTTCTTTAATGTGTCTTGTCACATCCCCGTCCCTCCAAGGACTGCTAGAGTTCCAGTACTTAGGGAAGCTGATGTTACAAGCTCAGTGGTACAAGAAAGGAGAGGATTGTGCAGTCAACACTGAGCAGATGTAACTCTTCCCATTCACAGTCTTCTTTTTTGTTGGTGGAGGGATTTTTTGTTTTGTTTTGCCTGGCTCAAGTACTTTTGTAAAGTGCTTGAAGAGCAAAACCGACAGAAACATCTACATCTGATTTTTCCAAAAACCTGCCAGACTGACTGATCTTTTGAAGCTGGGTGACAGGTACAGAGTTGAAAATGCCCTGGGTTTATAGTGTTTGTGTAGGGATGGTTTGTCAAAAGCTTTAACAGGCAAGAACCGCAATCGTTTCCTCCAGGACTTGAACATTATGAGTGGGGTCTATGCTAGAATGCATTCCCCACGTCCCACTTACCACATCTGGGAAGCCCCAAAACTTTCCTTGTTTCTTAATAGGAATAAAAAAAAAATAGTATGGGCATGATATAAGGAAACCATTCCTACCACAATTTGAGAAGTGATTAGAATTTAGTTTTGTCCTACTGTGTGAAAAGGACCATATACTTCAATCTTATGTTGGAAAGGGAGATGAAGATTGATTATGATTCCTCTGACATCTCATGCTGCTGTAGAGCACAGACATTCACGTTGTGGTCTCTGCAGCAGTTTTGGAGATTCTGCCAGACTGGGTAAATGGCAACCCATTTGCAACTGGCCAAGGGGTTTGGACTAGTTCTCAGGGGGCCAGTTAGGCTAGAAGTGCCTTGCCATCCAAGGCACTGTTTCATGGGCTGAATGTGATCCTCAAGCTGAGGTTCTGAACACCTGGAAGAGGCAGCATGAACTGACTGGTGCTGGGAATAGATACCTGAACCTGGGAAGCATGAAACCTATGAAAACATAACTTTCTTTCATGCTGTGGAGCAAAAGAAGGTGTGGTGAGATGAGAGCCATCTGAAATGAGGTGGTCAAACTGAAACAGGGGAAGTTCAGGTTAGATATAAGGAAGAAAGTCTTTACTGTGAGGATGGTGAGACACTGGAACAGGTTGCCCAGAGAAGTGGTAAATGCTCCATCCCTGGCAGTGTTCAAGGCCAGGTTGGACAGAGCCTTGGGTGACATGGTTTAGTGTGAGGTGTCCCTGCCCATGGCAGGTGGGGTCTAACAGGATGATTTTAAGGTCCTTTCCAACCCAAACCATTCTATTATTTCTATAATATCTATGATTTCACTGATCTTTCCCTATTTTTATGAGAGGGGAAACCACTCTGCATCTCATTTTCCCTACTCTGTCTCTAACTATGCCTTTTATTTTTTTTTTTAATCATTGGAAACAGACCAGCTGAAGACATTTGCTTGTAACAAGCCAGTGTTACCTCTGCCCTGGCAGACCCATCTGAGCTGTCACTTTCCCCAAGCACCTCTCCCATTCCACATCAAAGAGGCAGTGGCTGGTTGTATTCTCTGCCTGCACATGGAAGCCTATGTCATCCATTCTGGCAACCAAGGAGGTCTTCTTTATTGGTTTCTCCTGCTTCTGGCTCATTTCTATCTCTTCCTGCTGTGACTGCTGTATTGTGCAGTATATGCTGCCAATTGCTTCACTGACAGGTTTTACCACTTTAGTGAAGAAAGAAAACCCTGCAAGCACCAAGAAATGGCACAAGTTGACAGTGCCTTATTATTGTCCTTTCAGCCAGTGCTGACAAAGGGAATTAGCAACATGACCATCCCTGCAGCCTGAACTGCAACTGGGTCATTGGCTGTAGAAATGGACCATGGCTAAGAGGCTAAGGCAAGAACAAGTGCCATTTGTGCTGTGTTTGAGGTTAAATAATGGGACGTTTTTCTATTTACCTGGTGCTCCCATGGGCTGTTTCCATGTGTTAGCTCTACTCAAGATTTTCTGGACTTAGAGCAGATGTTGGTGTCCTCACTGTGCAGCCAGAAGCAAGGTTTGGAGGATGCATGAAGGCCAACTGTACTTGCTTCTCACTTTCTGCTATATCTTGCTTTTTTTTAATCCTGGGATGCATTTATTCAAGTAACATTACAGTGTCACAGGTTCTACATATATACAGGAAAGGAGAGTGCTAGCCTAGGAAAATAAATGGTGGTACCTGCAAGGGACCTGGTGTATGAACAAACCATGCAGGTGGATCACTTACTCAACTATGCTGGAAGAACAGCCAGGGAAGGCTTGCTTGGAAGGGCAGTGGTACCTGTACTGGTGCCCTTGTAAGGGGGAGGGTTGGTGGGAGAGGAAAAGCACCATAGTGAGAAGGTGGGAGAAGGAAAACAGAGGAATGTAGCTGAGATGAAAAGATCGGCTGGGCATTGGAAGGGTCAGGGCAGGGCAGAGAGGGTGGACACCACAGATGTCACAGCCAATAGGAAAAGTACCTCTTCGCTTCAAGTCCCTGAGCAAAGTGCAGAGTGCTCTTAGAAGGCTGGGAAGTCCTTTCCCCCCTGTTGCTGTTTTATGGCAGAAGGCAGAAGTCAGTCTCTAGGTTTTCTTTTTCATTCCCTGATGAAGAGGGAAATGATTCCTTTGGGTGCAGAGGCATGGTTCCCTCATGAATGAGGAAGTATCTACACATGTCACACTACGGGCCAGCCTCCGAGTGTATTTGCAGCAGCGCAGAACTGGAAAAACTTGCATCAACTTCATAGCAGTCTTTTTAATTTTGAATCAGGGGCTGAAGCAGTACTACCATGTCAGGAAACTGGTGATAAAGAGAGAATTTGTAAGGGGGAAAACCTACAAGCACAGAGACTGACCACTGAAGTAATCTTTCTCTTCTTCGTTGCTACCTGCTCGCCCGCTTCTTGTCAGCTGTCCATTGGTCTTCTGAGAAGAAACATAAATTATGCTTTGATTCCTCTCATGCACACATGTTCCCTTTCTGTGCCTTATTCATTCACAAACACAAGCATTTTCATGACTCCATTCCTTCTCCTTTTGTAACCTACAGTCACCACTTTCATGGCTCCCTTGTGTTTGAGGCAGGATATGGGCAGGAAATAGCAACACAAGATTCAAACTAGAAAAATGAAAACCGATTATCTGGGGAAAAATGAACCCAAAGTTAGATGTTCAGAGGGCGGGAACCTTTGGAACTTGTGAAAGAAATAAAGCTGGAAACAACAAGGACAGCGGACAGAGAGCTGGAAAACAGCTTGCAACTTGATAAAGCACGCACTTAGAGAGAAAGCAGCCAATGTAATTTCGAGCTCTTCAGCTTCTGATGTCCTTCTTGCATTCACAAATCTCAGAGCCATATTTCACCCCTGAGTGGTCCTATCAGTGATAATGACAGCAAAAGCTGAAGGTTCTCACTGTTGAGAGGATTTGCCTCAAATCCTATGGCAAGGAACCACTCTAGTGTAGTCCAAGCACTGCTGCAGGACTGAGGAATTGCCTGCCTGGTCTGTGGTGCCTTCATACTAGTTAGAGACATCATGTCCCTGTTCATGCTGGAAGTGTGTAGGAAGACATGGGCTAGACAAGGGGGAGGAGAAAGGGAGCATTTATCACATTGCCTGTCTGTAGAGATAAGATAGTACAAAGAAGGAAAAACCTGAGCTTTTTGACTTCAAGGGTGCTTATAAAGGGTGATGCTTTGTGAAGTGTGGAACAAAAATCAGCAAGATGTCTCAATGGCACAAAATTATTACTTGAATTTTACAGGCACGCCTGGGAACTGCCAGCCCTTTGAGATATATAATCAACCAGAGAAAAATGAGAATGAATGAATTGAAGCAAAGGACATGGCAGAGTGGTAAAGAGTGCATCCCAAGGATGGGCTTCATGTGACTCAGCAGCAGTGGTGCAGCTGGACAGACGAGCTCTTATCAGGCAATGAATACTTGTGGGCTGCAGTACTGCTTACAGAGGTTCCTTCTGCTGCCTCCTATGTGGTTATTCCAGTCCAGTGCTGTCACCTTCATGGTTCAATGTTGAGGTGATATCCATGCCATTGGCCAAAGAATGGGAATGACTCTGAAATGGGAATAGCTCTGAAAGTTAGCAGAGACTTCTGCATGTCACAGCTACAGAAGTAAAAGATTGCAGAGTGAAAGCAGGATGAAAAATGGAAGTTGCAAATTCTTTGGTAACTGATGTATATCTCCAGCCTTCCTCTTTGCTGAACACTGATCCTGCCCAATACTCAAGGAGCTACTCATTGTCCTTTCTCCCTGTGCTGGCTGGCAGCTGAGTCTGTCCCAGCAGCAGCTAATGCTGCTCACCAGTGTGGCTCACTGGGTATGCACTGTGTTCTTCCCAAAATGCCTGGAGAGAGTTGTGGAGCCGAGAGGCTTCTCTTCCCAAGAGAGCAGCCTCTGAAGGCAGGCTGCTGTTCAGCCAGTGCCTTGCTGCGTACCAGGTGCTGTTCGTAAAGCTGAGGTCTTAATACAAGGGCAGCTTGTCACTGTGATTTAAAATTTTTTTTGCCATCTAGGGAAATGTCAGCAGGCAGAAACAAGTAATGGGAGCGTTTGACCCGGACACAAAGAAGCTGTTGTTTTCTGCCCATCCTGACTGTCAGTGGCGTTGGATTGCTCAATGCTACTCAGGAAAACAGCTCTGGAATTTCTCTGCCTTTCCATGAAGGTTGAAGACATGTGAAGCGAAATGCCTCTGCCTGAATAAACACCTGCCAGGCTGTCATGGGAAGAGCTGGGTTGATGAAATGCAACAGGGTGAGGACTGGCACTAGGCCCAAACTGGGAGTTGAGGAGAATCCTCTGGCAAAGCTGGCATCTTGTTTTTGATTCCTTGGTTCCCACCTGCATGTGTAATCAATACCCAGGAGGTGGAATGACTGAACTTGCTCCCTGTTGCTGCTGCTGGGTTTTAGCTGCACTGAGCATTGGGGAGGAATAGAGGGGAGGGGATGGGTGTGAGAGAAATTCCTGTCTCGAGAACCACAGAAGCATTTTCATACCTGGGATACTTTCCTATTTGCTTTCCCCCAAGGTGGCCCCTCTCACCTTGGAGACAATGTGGCACCTGAAACCATGGTCCACATGACCATGAGCCTATTTACAGCTGCAAAGTCAGGAGCAGAAGACGTATTTTGCAGGTTCGAATGCCAGTTGGGAGGGGCTGGATATAGAGGAACTGGGGTGCACCAGAAGAAGACAACAGGGTGACATTCTGGCTCAGAGAGCCTGTGTTTTTGCAGAAGAGAGTGGAGGATGTGCTGTGCCCATGCTTGGCCCACTGATTTGTTTTCTGATCCAACCCACTCTTGATGGATGGCTCAAGGAGGATACTTCTGTGTGCAGACTTGTTCACAGCTGGTGGAAACTTGCCCAAGGCATCTTTGCCATCAAAGCCCCATTGAGAAAGGAAAGGGACTTATCAGGAATAATCCAAATCAAGGGAGGGGAGGAGTTGCAGTGGGATGGTACAGATCTACACACTATCCTCCACTTACATGAAGAGCCCCATCCTTTCCCATGCAGTATTTGATTTTCCTATGCAGCCCTCACATCCTCTGGAATTCAATAGCACAGAAACCAGCAAGCATTTGTGTCCAGTTTCTTCCATCACAGATTTCCTATATTTAATTACTGTCCAGGCCATTAAAGCAATTATGTCTAGTTATCACAGGCAGGGTCCTCACATACCTGCTGTCTGAGCACACTGCATCTGTAAAAGGCTGGTGCCAGGCAGTTCTGTGTGCTGGACCACTCTCAAAGGAGAGCCCCGGCTGTGGAGATCTCTGCCAAATGGGATCATAAGTAAGAAAATAAGCATCAACCTGAGCACTTCAGATGGTCAGTCTCGACAAAGAGCTCATTAGAAGGACCTCACAGGGCTCTGTGCTAACACTAGTGCTATTCAACACACTTGTTATGATCTGGAGAGGAACGTGAACAGCAAGTTAACAGTTTACTCATGGCCCACAATTATTCCAGAGGGGCAATATACAGCTGGCTGTGAAGGACTGCAGAAAATCTCCTGGTACTGAGTGGCTGGGCGCTCTATGGAAGATGAAATTCAGTGGAGGCTAATGCTAGGGAATTCCACAAGGGAAAAAACAGCCTGGCTCTACAGATACACTGAATGTCTCTAAGTCAGCTGCTACCAGCAGAGAAAGAGATCTTAGATTCATTGCAGACAGGCTGCTGAAAACAGTCTCTCAAGGCCCTGTAGAGGTTAAAAAGCCAAACTGAAATGTTAGGAATGAGTACAGAAGAAACAAAGAACATGATTACGCTTCTGTGTACTTCACGGTCTGCTGAAAGTTTGAAAGATATGAGTGCTTCTGGTTACTCCTTTGGAGAGAATAAAGAAACACTAGTAAGAATAGAGAGGACATCAACAGTGATCTGAAGTAGGAGATACTTTCTGGGCAAGCACAGATTGCTTATCTTGGAAAAGAGATAACTCAAAGGGAATAAAAAATGGTATGGAGAATGTCAACAGAGAACTAACATTCATGCAGCCCCATATCACAGAAACTAATGGCACCTGATAAAATGGTTAGGCAACAGGTTTAAAACAAACAAGCTATGGACTTTTCCACGTAGGCATCAAGGAATAATGGAACTCGTTGCCACAGGCTAACCGTGGCAGACAATGCATGAATGGGCTGGGCGCATCTATGCAGCATATTTCCTACTGAATTCCTCCTGAATGAATTCATTTCTGCTGAATGAAGCAGCACAGATGCTACCTGTGCACCATAAGTGTCTTAAACAGCAGACTAATGGTGGGTGAGCAAGTGTACTGGGATGTACTTTACGTTTCCTCTGTTTCATACACTTCTTTCCTTAATACCTTGTGACTGCCAGACAAGAGATACTGGTTCTTCAGCCTGGGCTTGTAAAGGTAATCTTACGTTTTTAGCAGAACCTTTTTCTTTTTTTTCTTATGGTCATTTCCCAGATTAATATCTCACATATGGTGCGATATTACAGGAGAAGTGGAAAGTGAACCAAGGAGCTGCAGAAGACCACAAGCTTCCAGATGGAGAGCTCACAGACATTCCTAATGTTCTTTGCACTGGTGTATTTTGCCATGCCTTAAGCCAGAAATAGGGACTTTTGAGTGAAAGTAGGTAAAGATTGTGGTCATGTTTTTAAAATGAGAGAAGCATTGTTTCCCCTGTTAGCTTTGCCAGGACAGTAGATATCCTTATACATTTAGGAGATAGATAGAAGAGATACATAATCTTCTCTTGCTGGATGAGCAGTAAATACGGTCTGGCTGTCTGATCCAGTTACACCCGTCCCCAGCAAGAAATGCCAAGTTCCATATCAGCAATGAAATTTGGATTCTATGCATTTGCAATAGTGAGTTTTGCAGAAATAACTGAGTAAAATTTGTCCCCAGGGTCTCTGGTCTTTCCAGCTTGCGCAGATTCATTGCTTGGGGCTGAATTTCAATTGAGGAGAATTATTTTTCATTAATAAGCTGGAAGGAGGTATCAACTGCCCACAGACAATCTTTGCAGAGGAAAAGATAACTAGCTACAAGTCCAGGACTGTGGGGTAATGGTAAGAGAAACATGTTGGCTGTGGCTTAGCATGGTTTCAAACATCAAGCAGTCCTGACCACAGCCTCTCTGGGGTTGTTTCACAAAGGAAAATCATGTCGCAGCTCTGGGAAGGACACAATATACTTTCTGCAAATAAAAATGTGTTTTGGTTTATGTGACCCTTTTCATTTCAAGTGCTTTGATTGCTGAGGTTGTTTAGTGACCAACATCTACTCAGAGACTTCAGCGTTTAGGATGACACGTGTCCTGAACCATTTCAGCTGTGGTTCTGCTTTTTTCTTTCCTGCTCTGTTCTGTCCAGTTTGACTCCACCTTCTCCGCCTGCCACTGTCCTCAGTAGACAATGTTTTTCCATTTAATTTTATGAGACAAATGAAAGGCATTCTCATCCCCTCCCCCAGGCCTGGAGAAGAAAAGCCCACATCTGGAGGCCATTCACAGCTGCAAGATCTCTTCTGACATTCCTTGCTTTGAAATCCAACCCGGGTAACCTTCTGTCTAAATACTCTGCAGAAAGGAGCTTTGTGAAGAGAGTCCCCGAAGAAGCCCGTGATCCCTACATCCTTTTGCAAGTGCCAGACTTCGTGACTACGAACTTTCTTCCTCACAAGGCAATTATTATTTGGGTTTAGGGCTTCCTAGTTTTGAGGTCGCCAAATATCCACTTTGAAAGCAATTCAAAAAGGGAGCTTTATTTTTCTGGGGTGTGAAACATACCCAGCAACAGCTAAATTAAGCTGTCTGAAGCATTGTGTAGGTTCCAACTTCCACAACTGATTTTGTCCAAACTTTAGATTTCTTGCATCTTCCTTGCCCACATAAAATGCTGTAGTCTGACCCTTTCTTGCCAGGAAGGTGGATAATTTGTAATTCCATTTTAAGTACCTTGGAACAGGGACTTACTTGTTATCTCTGTGTTTGCTTAGCCTGTATATGCTTTCATCTATGACTGCATTGCTGAGTGCTTTACAATGCTAGCAACCACACTCATCATTGTTGTAAATGCCCCTGTCATGACTAGTAGGACAAAGATAATTGATCTGGTATTTAAAGCCTGGCACAGAGGAAGCAGGTGTGTCCTTTTCCCTACAGAAAAAAAAAAAAAAGACCAAAACAAACCCCAAACAAAAAAATAAAGGGCTTGTCCTGTTTCTTTTTCAATGGGATTCTGTCTCCTTTTATATTCTGATGAAGGCAAATGACTCTGTGCCCTGTAACACATCCCTTTTCCTGGAGAGCTCACTGGTCTGGGGTGTTTCATACTGTATTGAGTCTCTGGGACCTGAATGGGTCCAACTACCTTAACTTCTAAGAACACACCAAAGTATTGTTGCACTCATGTTATACACCTGCTTGCCTGGAAACGTCCACCCTGATGCTCCTTCTTGTACTGCAAATCTGAGCAGACTAGAGAGGCTATATTTTTCTACATTAGTGTAATTTGGGAACTATTAATGGTTGGTTGTTTATTTTTTATTGTTTAAGTAACTGAGCTTTATTCTGAGAATAGGTGTCAATCATAGAATCATAGAATAGTTAGGGCTGGAAAGGACCTTAAGATCATCCAGTTCCAACCCCCTGCCTTGGGCAGGGACACCTCCCACTAAACCATGCCACCCAAGGCTCTGTCCAACCTGGCCTTGAACACCACCAGCGATGAAGCATTCACAACTTCCCTGGGCAACCCATTCCAGTGCCTTACTACCCTCACAGTAAAGAATTGCTTCCTTATATCCAATCTAAACTTCCCCTGTTTAAGTTTGAACCTGTTACCCCTTGTCCTCTCACTACAGTCCCTCATGAACAGTCCCTCCCCAGCATCCCTATAGGCCTCCTTCAGGTATTGGAAGGCTGCTATGAGGTCTCCACGCAGCCTTCTCTTCTCCAGGCTGAACAGCCCCAACTTTCTCATCCTATCTTCATACGGGAGGTGCTCCAGTCCCCTGATCATCCTTGTGACCCTCCTTTGGACTCGTTCCAACAGTTCTATGTCCTTTTTATGTTAAGGACACCAGAACTACACGCAGTGCTCCAAGTGAGGTCTCACAAGAGCAGAGTAGAGGGGCAGGATCACCTCCCTCGACCTGCTGGTCACGCTCCTTTTGGTGTCAGTGCGCATGCACTCAAGAGACGGGGGAATATATTATAAAAGAGCTGTACCAATTTTCTAGTTCTCAACCCCTGATTGATTAAAGGCACCCATTCACCTTTTAAAAAGTTACCTATTGCAGGGTATTATTCATGCTGTCCTGTTTTACTTCATACCGCTACAGGCACAGTTCAGCTGATGTATCTTAGCTGAGAGGACAGTAATAAACCACAGAGCAAAAGTGTCTTAAACCATGGCACATTTTATAGGGACTTGTCTGAGTCAGTTTAGCTTTCTAGGCTGTTCCACTTAATGTAATGTAATATAATGGTCTGCACCTATCTGGGCCGTATTCAGCCTATATGCTACTTCGGTTTGACTCACATGTTATAACTATTTGCCGGAGAAGACTGCTGAGGGACAAGGGGTTAATAGCTCTGGCAAATAAGTTACCTTTTTTTCTTCTATCAAGCTAGAATTGTTCTTTGTGTGATACAATCACTAGAAGATCTGGAATAGACATGTATTTTGGGGAACATGGCTGCTTGTGCCTAGAACTACAGTGTCCCTAAGGCTTCGTATACACAAAGAAATACCTTTTTAGTGCTGGGATTAAATTTGCACTGATGTAAAATGCAAGCAAAATGCTCATTACTCTTACTGACACCTTATTCTAACTGTTCGAGGAAACAAACCAAACCATATTACTCCTCATGATTATTACTGTTACCTGCTCTATGGCAATGCTGAGAAGCTATAGCCCCAGTGTGTTAGGTGTTGGTCAGAAATATAATAAGCCACCACTGTCCTTAGAGGTAAGTGTGATGCTGAAATGCAATTGTGACCACTTTGCGGCCATCACAGAGATCTGAGTTCCTGTTTCAAAGTGCAAGGGTTGGCCAGAAGGAAAGCTGTTTTCTTTGCATGTGCTCTTCAGTTTGGATACCTTGAAGAAGATTTCTGTACATGTGACACTGACTTTCCCGCCTCAGTTATTCTGTTGCTGGTGATCACATGGATGTCATCAGGAGGAGTGAGACCTGCCTCTGGAGGCAAGCAGTCCTGTCACAGCAGGATTGTAGGCTCTTCACCTGCTGTGGGCAGCGGGAGATGGTCACAGATGCTACTCCTACAGTTCTGGAGTTGTGGTTTCTTGTCACTGGCCTTTGCTGCCAGCACTGCAAGTGGTGTGCTTCCTTAGAGAGTGGAGTGAACCAGGGCGGGGAAGGCCTGGGACAGGCAGTTCTAAAAAGCTGGGCTTGCACACACAGTGATGAAACTTTGTCTTGGAA
Organism: Amazona ochrocephala; assembly: GCA_039720435.1. Classification (NCBI taxonomy): domain Eukaryota; kingdom Metazoa; phylum Chordata; class Aves; order Psittaciformes; family Psittacidae; genus Amazona; species Amazona ochrocephala. The sequence continues at coordinate 83,721,221 of CM077880.1, forward strand.
GGATGGAGGCAACTGGAATACGCTGCTTAAGGGAGAAGGTCCAAAAGAAAATAGTTGCAGTAATGGAAAGAGTTTGAGTGGAAGGAAATTTTCAGTTGAATATCAGGAAATCTTTGCTAGCAGCTGACTTTTGTTGGTGTGTGGAATAGCTTCCCAAAGGAAACCCAGTAATGGAAGCCTAGCCTGTCAGTTCTGGTCTGGTCCTGAACTGAACTGGATGCAGGAGAGTACACTGCAGGCCAGGAAATGAACTTGCTTTGGCTGGGAAGAAGACTATGGGTGTGACCCTGCTCCATAAAAAATCAATGCAAGTGTTTCCAGTGACCTCAGGGAACGCAGGCTCCTTCTAAATAGTAATCCAGTGTTGATTTTCCAGCTCCCTTCTACACTTGGAAGTGTTTCTTGTCAGCGCAGTGGTGGTGGCACAGTCACCAGGATTTTCAAAACCATGCCTTTCCATTCAGTTTTGCCACTTGCTCCCTTCAGGCAGCTGTCAAGGAACAAGAGTGCAAGTGTCTCTGAGATGCACAGAGCACTAGGAGGAGAGGCCCAGATGTACTTCTCACCAGCTGGGATGGGAGGGAGCATATCCATGCTATGCGTAAGGCCTGTAGAGCTGTGTTCATTGGCCTAATTGAAACTCACCCTGGCCTCTGATCTGCCATAGGCAGGAAAAGGGGAAGGAATAGATGCCTTTTTACTGGGCTTGGTCATTCTTCACTTGTGCCCTCTGCTCCCTTGGGACGACTCTGCCCAGGAGCAGAAGCAGGCAACACTTTTGGTCTCTTGTGTTCATGGCTGGTCCCTGTGGACATCTCTGTGTCCTGCAAAATGTATCACTGAGAAGACATCCTCCTAGCCCTCTGTGCAGTCCTTCCTGGTGTTCCCCAGTTACGCTCAAGTGCGTTAGTGCTGGGACGCACAGGGCACCATGGGCAGGGTGGAGGCAAATAACTGTGGTTTTAAAAGTAAATAATTTGAGCAACAGTAACCTCTCCACCCAGGTAATCACAGTGAACAAACATTCTGCATGTCAAAGGTGTTTCTGGAGATAAGGGTTAGCACAATAAGTCTCCTGCTTGCTCAGCTTTATCTAGTGGCACTTAATGCCACCTAGCTTGCTCTCTGCTGAAGGCGAAGTCTTGCCCCTCCAAGCAGCAGCACCCCAGTAGATGTTATCAGTCATTTTCAAGGGCTGACATTAAGCTCCCAGTGTGACAGGTATGGTGTTTTACAAGGGGGCTGGATTTAACCCCTAAAACTTTGCCATTGATTCAGAGAGTGCAGGTTTTGTCCTGGGGAGAAGAAAAAAGAGACAGATATGGAGAAAAACTCATTCTGATGGCTGGGAAATTCAGCTTCATGGTTGCAATCTGCCCTTGTGCTTGCAAAGCAGGATGAGGCTTTTATTTTCCTTTTTGCTATTTTAATTACCCATACAAATACTGCTTTCTGGAGAAAATCTCCATTTCCTCAGATACTTAGCCATGAAGAGCTCTACAAAAGAATTCCTGGAGATTGCTGCTTAATATTTGGCTTTCTGACCTTCTTGCATATATTGACAGTCCATTACCATGTTGTGATGGTTGCCTAACAAGGTGGTGTCACTGGTGGCAGTGACAGCCGTGTCACCACAGAGGGCTGGTGAGGCTGAAACTCTGCAATAGCTGTTCTGCAACACTGCAGTGCTTGTCCCAATGTAACTACAAGTCATGCAAGCGGGCGTTGTGACGAGCTGACACTGCCTACGTGCTCACCTAATTTCTATCACCCTGCAGTGGCTCCTTGGTTTGACGTTACAACATCCCTGCAAGCAGAAAGACCAAGCCTTGCTGTGCTCATATGGACACATGCAGTGGCTGAGCAGCAGTTCTGTAGACCAGCTGAGCTTGGAACTGTGTTCAAGAGTAATGCCTAACATACCAAATCACCCTCTTATCTGTAGTACAGTTATTTTTGTGTTATGATGTGATGATCAAGACCGTGGCATGTAAGAGTGTGTGGGCTGTGATGCAGAAACCTTGTGGATGGCAGGGTTAGAGGCAAAGACAACCAACACAACCTGTGTTGCATGAAAGCTTATCAATGGTTTGACTTCAGAAAGTATGCACCAGGAAGGGATCCACTTGTCATAGGAACCCTTCTAGTGGAGTTCCTATGGAGGTAAACTTTTAGCTTCATGGTACTGAACTCATTTATCAGAAAAATTCAATTGCTGGTATAGTTGCATGTCACACTAATAATAGTGGGGAGGTCAACAACAGCAAGGTCACCTCAAATTGCACAGGCAGAGATGGATTCTTGAGTTCATTCCAACGATGAAATGCCATGGCTACCTTCTCATAGCAAAGTGTTGTATGTATGTGGGATATGCCAAGGAGATTGAAGTCAGTATCCTCAAACACAGTGCCACTACAGAGGATGTGGGCATCATGGTAAATAATCTTTAAGCTAAAAACCTCAACAGTTTAGGAAAGACATCACTCCTAAATATATGAAGGGAATAGCAAATGGGACATTTTCATGTTTTGAGTCCCACTAACCTCTGTGTCAAAGAGGTGTCCTGGTCAATCCCACTAACCTCTGTGTCAAAGAGGTGTCCTGGTCCCTTTAAAATCCTGGTCCCCTGACAGCTCATGTTAGGGACCAGATTAGTATATTGTCCAGTTGCCCATACATTTAGAATTCCTGGCCCTGAAAATGAAGTACACAGGAGGACTTGTGCCCTGTGCTATGCTCATAAGGGGAAGAGAAGCTGCGAAGGACCTGGAGTACAGGCATGGCTGGTGAGATCATACCAGAGTACAGTCTTCTGTTTTCTTGTGTATATTTTTCAAAGGATGCTGAAAACTGGAAAGGACTCAAAATGTGGTTTATGTAAGAGAAAGTTAAGAATTGACTTAGTCACAGTCTACAAATACTTCACTTGGGAGAGAGATTTCTAATAGTAAACAATGTTGGCAGAAAAGGTCTTGTTGAAATCTTGTTACACCTACACTAGTAAATAAAGAGATCCTGGGATGGTTTTCTGAACCTGAGGGCAGATGGCACAACATCCCTCTGAATAAAATTTCTTCTTCCCCAAAGAAGGTAGCTTTGCCCAAATAACTTGTTGGGAACAGTGTCCTGACCTGTGGTGTCAGGCTCAGCCCTGCTGTCAGTAGGAGATCACTTGCTGCCACAAGCCAAAGCCTGCCATGAAGCATGCTAACAGTTTAAGAATGCAGAAAATAGCATGACAGGGCTTGTGCATAGCCTCAACTGCTTAGCTTACAATTACAGAAGTCACCTCAGTGGCTGGCAGTTGAAGGCCATCTAGAAATAGGGTGTGCACTCCAAAGTGTGAGTCTGGTGAGCCAGAGGGACAGTTTCACGACAGTCAGTTCCTTGTCATTTGAAGTCTTTAAGTCCAGCTTGGATGTCATCCTAAAAAGACAGAGATGTCAGAGAAACATGGCCTTAATGTGGGCAGGAGAGAGCCCAAAGGTGAATGCTGTGCACAATGGGGTCAGAGCAGGGTTCTGCAGTGTCCAGCACATGTACCTGTACCCCTAAAGTGTGTGATCAGTACAGGAAAAGCCTCTGTGAGAACCTCTTAATGATCAGAAAGAGATTCATTCTCTGTCATCACTCCTAGGAGCCCTAAGATCTATGGAAAGCACATGATTAAATCTCTTTGCCTCTGGGATAGGAGATTGAGGTGGCAATCCCTATACTCCCTGCTGCTCTCTTCTATGGGAAGTCTCAGCATCTACGTATAACCCAGTAGCCAAGAGGGGCTGGAGAGGCTCAGAAAAAAAGAGAGAAGCTTTCTGCGTGTGGACATAAGTATTCCAAGCCGTGGTCGTTTTCCCAGCAGTGATGTAATAAACTGGCTAAGATCCTGCAGACATTGAGTGGCTTTCCCTGGATGTACATTTTATGTATGTTCTAGTGAGCCCGGTGTCTGAGCCTGTGCCCCAGTGAAAGCTTGGGAGTGAAGAAGTGGAGAAGAAATAGTACAGGAATATTCCCATTAGGAAACACAGTAAAGAAGGACAGATTGGAGGTATGGCTCCTCTGACATCCATGCCTCCACTCACCAGGATATATCCCCAAGACAGCAATTGGTGCTGTCTGGAACACCTTGTGCCTTACCAGGTTAGATCTGAAACCCACAGGTTTCTTCAGCAGCATCAAAAAGACTTCAGTAGCTTTTCCATCCTAGAGAATCTCAAAGCCTCTTGAGGGCCTCATTAGAGCTTTTAAAAGAAGTCTCCAGACCTCCAGTGCAGAGGTTAAGCCATCTGTAAAAATGGCTATGAAGGAGGTGGGGCAGTTCAATCACTAAGATTTTAATTTTCATTTAATAACTATTAAGTACATTTTAAGGGGAACAGCGGATCAGCTCCAGCAAAGCTGTGAAGCACATGTTAAGGTCTGTAACAGATTGTAGGTGGAAAGGAACACCAATACATTCCAGAATGGTTCTGTGGAGAATCTTAGCAATACTGCACTTCAAACATCACCATCATCCCGTACCTGGAGTATGACTGTTGCAGAGGGAGCTGTTATGCTGGACTGCTGTGTTAGCCCAAACCAGGAGGTGTTCCAAGGCTGGAATATTAAAACATGTGGTATGGTAGGACAGACAGACTTTCCTAGGGCTGATTGAGGATTGCTCATTCAGGTGCCCATTAGTGGACCTCTAGGAAATCCTTAGGATTGCAACACAGGCAAATTTAAGATGAGTGGTAAAGGACCATCGCACAGGCCAGTGACCTGCTTTGAGTCTCATGAAAGGGCAGCAGCTCACCTGTGACTGCACCCAGTCATGAAGTGAAATGTTAGTGATTTTGAAAGTCAGGTCTGTGGTGCATTGGTAAAACTGCGTGTGAGGCTTCAGTAAGAGGGGTAATTAAGGATGTTTGTTGTGTCCAGCGCTGGATTAACAAAGGAGTGCAGGACCAGCTCTGCAATCTATGTTTTAATCCGGAGCTTTGAAAGCTGATTTCAAACCAAAGCAAACCAGAAAATTCTTGCTTTGAAAGGAAGAAGGGTGGGGAAAAAAGCCCTCAATCAAATGCTTTTCTTGCTCAAAAATCCTTCAGTGAAAACCAGCAGGGGAGAGTCATGCAGTCAGCAAGAGCTGAGCCTTTCCACTTCTTTCCAGTGCTGAAGACTGACCAGGAGTGACCGCAGCAATCTTAGTTAGGATCACGGCTCTCTCAAAGCCGCCTTCTTTACTACTGACGCAACCCTTACTCCTCACCCACCGTGTCCTCAGCATAGCTCAGCCTGGCAGGAGCAGCCCCTTTGAGCTGTGTTTCCTCCTGTTTTCTCCAGCCAGTCTTTCTAGTTTCACAGCCTCTGTGAAGCTGTAGGCTTCTGGTTTTTGTGTGTCATTCAGGAAACACACCCACCTCTCTCTCCCCAGCCCCATCTTTTGCCTGGCTCAGAGATTCTGTAACTCGTGTGAAAGAATTTGAAGCAACGTAAACTACAGCCAGTTTAAACAACAAAAATAAGCTATAGAAATAAGAGATGGGAAAATCTTGCTAGCATATTCGGCCCATCTTCTCACATTGTAGCCCAGCCCAGTTCCAGCAAAATTCTTGCCTACCATACGTTTTCCAGTGCATTAGCCAGTCTGGTTGTGTATGATTTAAGCAATGGGCATCCTTTGCTTCCCATGGGATGACTATTTCTCACTGTTTGGAAGAGGTTTCTGAAGGTTCTTTTTCCATTCTGCCTGACCTAATTTCTCTAAGCTCTGCCCATGGTAACACATGAGCCAAATGTTCTCCTTCGTTCATGCTTACTCTCTTCAGGTGATGGCAAATAATTCTTGCTCAGTCAAGCTGTTCAGCCACACAGTTTTAAAACTCAGCAATTATGATCCTTGGCTACCTGGGAAAGACTAATGTTGAGACTGGCATGCTAATGGGTGCACAGAACATATAAGACATTGCTAGTAGCATTGCCTTTTATTACAATAGTCACTTCACACATCCCATCACGAGGTTTGGCTTTGGTTGCTTTTGTCTTTGCCAGACTTGAAGCCAGGATTTTGTAGCTCACGTCTGCTTCAGCTGTTTTATGAAGTTCTTTTCAGGTTTGTTTTTAATTTGAGTCAAAACCACTTAGCTGTTTCTGAGAACAAGGCTGGCAGAGGAATATTCTGGTTTATCCACATTTTAAAAAATCTTGATGAATTCTTCTTTTAAAGAAACACCTTCCCAGCAATGGCTTGCTTTAAAATAAATCACAATTTTTCTGTCAGGAACACACCTTTTGCCATCTATGGCAAAATTTCCCCCCCCAGATTTGGCTAAATAATGAGCCTTTGAGTAATTACAGCTTGATACTGCTCAGAAAAAAAACAACAAACAGAAGTCAGGAGGACAGTTCATTATTATTTTTTAAACTGTGGGCCTGATAGAAGTAATAGCGTATGATTTAAGGTCCAGGTTACAATGCACTTGCACAGAGGGCCCTGGTTGTGGCCACAGGGTCACCTCTCTCTGGCCTCTCCTAGCCTAGGATGGTGTCACCGCTCCTGGACACCTCCTGCCTGTGGGAAGTTGTGTGTGGTACCACAGTTGCCCAGGCAAGCAGAAACCTGGCTGTGAGGAAACAGGGAGGAACAGAGGGAGGAGGAGGAGAGAGAAATGAAAATACAAAACCAAATCAAAACAAAGCCCAACCAAAAAAACCCAGCAGAAGAGCCGGAGACACCCAAACTCTCTGCTGGCAGTCTCCAAAGTACTTCTTTCCATTTCCACTGCCAGGGCCCTCCTTCCCCCCGGGACATGTAGGGAAGCCTGGGCACTCTGCAGCTCCCCAGCCATGCTGCATCCACCCTGAACCCCTGGCTCTCACACTGCCTGCTCCCAACACTGCCTGCATCCTCCCAGCCTCCAAGGCATGGGGCTGGGGGCCAAACTTGTGTTACTGCTACCCTGTCCCGATCTATCCGCTCCCCAGTGCACAAGCAGCTCTGATGTGCTGCCTGACACAGAGTGCAAGGGCATGAGGGGCTTGAGCACCAGGAATGGCGCTCCACAGCATGACTGTTCATGGAGCCACAGCTCCAGAATGCCAGAAAGGAGTGAAAGAGATCCTAAATCCTCATTAAATCTGGGAAAAAATGGAGATGCTCTCAATCCTGGATAATTAGCAGGATGTCCAGGAAGATAAAAGGTGCAATTACAACATCTAGCACCACTGTTTTCAAAGTGCCCACTGTAACATAACTGCCTCTGCTCAGCACTGTAAAAAAAGCTGGGTTTATTATTCCCTTCAGACCAGCATATTAGGCTTTGGCTTATCCAACCTGTGCTCACAACCATCTCTGCTCCATCAGGGAAGCCAGCCTGAGAAACTCGCTTGTGCCTTCTGGCCACCCTGGTTGCTGTACCTCTTGCCATGCTCCCTCTTTATTCATGAATCCTTCCTCTCCCAGTTTTCTTTCCCCCCTTTTCTTTTTCTTGCCAAAGCAAGGAGTTTTTAATAGCTAAAGAACGAAAACACCTCCCACGCCTCACCTCAGAAAAGATAACTCTCTGTCTTACTCATTCTTTTTGATTTCCAAACTTCTCCTGCTGGCTTAGAGTCTTCCTTTGAAGCACTGGTTCCTCAAATACTAGCACGTGAGTATAACTTTAGTAAATCGTGTAGTTCCAATGGCCTCCAACAGGATAATCCATGTGAGTAAATAATTCAGATGTGGGATAGAGACCATGGCATTTAGCAGAGATGGAAAGTTTTCTGTTGGATATTGTGATTTGGTCAGAATCAAGATATGAGAAGGGAATATGCAGACTTCAGGATGGAGTAGTACCTGACTTGCAGAAAATTTTAACAATGCTTGAAGGTCTTCAGGGTGCAGAGGTCATATTGATGTAGGTGGATTGACTAGATAAACTTTGGAGGCTTCCTCTAGATCAGCTTATTCTGATTCACCACAGTGAAATGGAGGAAAAGATAATTTGAAGCAAAGAACAATTGCTTTGTCTTACTCATTTCCATGCATGAAACCGAAGTGCAGTATGGTTCAACTGTACTGTTTCAATTATTTTTGCTTTAAAACTGATATTAAATGTTTCTTTGACTCCAAGGTCACCTGCATATGGGATGTACTCTTTGCACAGATTAATTTTAGATCCTCGAGTTTGGTCATTATTGAAACAGAATATTTCTTTCCCACCAGCATTGTGCTGATTACAATAGCAAAAAGGAGAAGCTGTGCTGTAGATTTGCATCTGTGGGAATGACTATGAAGACCTAACGTTATAGTGCAGGGAAACAAGAAGTATTTTTGAGCTATCAGTCCAGACACGGCAATGTGCAGTTCAGCACAGCTTACTCTGCTCGTTTCTGGACTGAGGTTTGTACCCTGCATCGTGCTCCATATTGCTGGAGGGAAGTTGCTAGCAACACCCAATTAAAACAAGCACTGAATATTTACTCCCCATCACTGCCACTGCTTTGACTGCAGTGTAAATGCACCACTAATGACTTGGCTAATGGGAGGGGAAAATTAAGTGTCAGATCCAAGTACAGAACCAGGAATCTGAGCTGTCAGACAGCTTGTTAGCTCACACTGTGTGCCTCTAATGCTATATATTGTTTTGTGACTCTTACAATAACATTTTTAGAAAATCATTTCATTGGCTATATATTTGTGTATTGGAGCAGCCTGGTGAGGTTGGGAAACTAAAGCAAACCCTGCTTACAAATCAAAAGAAAAAATGTAAGAATGAGGCTAATTAACTACTGGAATAACTTTTCTAAGGATGCGATGGTTTTCCATCATATTCTATTGCACAGTTGATACTAGTTAGTTGCATGAATCATGTGCTATAGCTCCAGCAGGAGCTCTGTGTACCCCTGGAGATGATTGTTTCAAGTTCTTTGGATTCTGTTGCATCTGAGATGGGACTATGTGGTTGCAATGGTCCGTCTTGATAAAAAATCCCATGAGCCTGTGACAGTCATTGAGTCTGGGTGTTTGTGTTTCTGTGGAGTAACAGACTAAGATCCCATAAGTGACAGATTTAAAACTGGCAACTATTTTCATAAAAGGGACTACCAAATTACAAAGATGCATTCTGCAGAAGAGGATGCCCTGCTAGAGCTGCAGCTGATGTACAGTGACGAATTAGCAAGCTCAGAAAGAATTAACCCATCAATAAAATGACAGACGGTACATTTCAAAGCATCTGGTCAGATCTCAAGGCATTTCTCGGCTGCTACATGTTCAGTCAGAAGGGAATAGTGGGGACAGATAGTCAGTGATCACCTTGTAGTATTTCACTGGAAGCCTCAGAAGAGCAGATGAGGATAGTGAGCAGTGGATAAGGTGTTTATCTACTTGGGGGTTTGTATGCTCCCTTTCCTGGACTGGTTCCTCTTTAATATCCTTATAGATCTATACAAAAAGTTGTCTGCTTACCGTTAGCTGAATTTCTTAATTGTTAGCTAAATTTCTTAACAAACATTTTTTTCTGTATTCTCAGGTGAACACATCCTAGAGTTGCCAGAGTGTAAGTACTTTGTGAAAAGCAGCCCCCTTTAAATAGTCTTATATTGCCTACCTAGAAATTGAAGCATCTAGAATCCCCAGTGGGTCCTCAAAGTGTGTGTTGCTGCATTTGAGGTTCTTTTCTTTTCACATTTATTTTCTGTGTGGTTTATGAATCATTGATAACCATAAAGATTATAAAAAAATTCAGCAAAGTAAGACTTGTTTTGAGGAAAAAAAAAAAGAAGATGAAAAGAAAAAAGCAGGGGGGAAATGCATTCAGGTCCAAACTGATGGCAAGCTTATTTTTTCATCTTTAAGACGCATTTACTTATTCCAATTCAATCTTTATTTCTGTTCTGCCATAGACTTGATGTCTAGCAATGTAAGCAGTTCATGTTTAAAAACAGAATTCACCTTTAAATGTGCTTAGACTTGAAAAAAATATGCCTGGTGAGGTCATTTGCAGAGCAAGAGTTAATGCATCATGCAAACAGCTAAATAAAGGTTACAATCTGAGTGGAATTATTCAGAGCTCAGGAAGAAATCTGGTATTTGCAGTCTGTCACTGGGTTTGAGAAGCTTGGCTCTCTCTGTGTCACTGCCACCCAGAGACATCCTGCTTTCTGTGTGGTGGTACAGGAGGGAACTGCAGTGCTGGACAGTCCTCCTGTAAAAAGCAGCAAAACCAGAAGCGGTGGGAAGTGCCATGTGTGAAGAATGTGGGGAATGAGGGATGAGTATGAGCTCGTCTTTGCCCAGGTTTCACATAGCGACCTTGCCAGTGTAAATAGCCACTCATTCTTCTCTCTTTTCCTCTTCAGGACAGCTGAAGAGACAAAGTCAGGACTGCATGTATGATCCCTTATATCCCTGGGGAGGTCTGCTGCATAGAATCATAGAATAGTTAGGGTTGGAAAGGAACTTAAGATCATCGAGTTCCAACCCCCCCGCCATGGGCAGGGACACCTCCCACTAAACCATGTCGCCCAAGGCTCTGTCCAACCTAGCCTTGAACAGTGCCAGGGATGGAGCATTCACAACCTCCCTGAGCAACCCATTCTAGTGCTTCACCACCCTAACAGTAAAGAATTTCTTCCTTATGTCCAAACTAAACTTCCCCTGTTTAAGTTTTAACCCATTACCCCTTGTCCTATGACTACAGTCCCCAATAAATAGTCCATCCCCAGCATCCCTGTAGCCCCCCTTCATGGAGGGCTATGAAGAGCCATGTGCCCTTGAGACCTGCCAGTTAAGTATGGCAATTTTGGGCCTTAGCTGATAAGGGCACCTCCTCCTTCTTTTCCACCAGCAACCTCTGGAGTCGAGGGTGTCACTTTGGGGCAGAATACACCCAAAGTATGTATGTGGTAAGCCAGGATAAAAATGCATCACTTGCTAACACCCGGGCTTTTTTGGAGTTGGCAATCTCCATGGAAGTGTTGTTCTAAGATTGTGTTTTATGTTTTGTTTCCTTGTTTTGTTTCTATAAGCAAAGCACTTGACTGATTGTACCGGAAATCAACTGCTATGGGCATTCACTTCAATGGGCAAACTTTAAACGAGTCATCAGGGACTGGCTGCTGCTGAGTTCAAATAGAGTCATCCAAAGCCTCTAGCCAAGCCAAGCTATGGTGGGAAATAGAGGAGAAAACTGGAAGGCATGGTAGGGTGACAGACAGATACAGCTTGGTTTTCCTGTCCATAAATGGTCAGATTAAGGCAAGGCTGGAATGGAGATAAAAACAATACCACCACCAAAACCCAAATCAAACCCATGCCACCATAAAATTTCACTGAGGGAAGTTCTTTGAGCATCAGGAAACGTGCTCTGGAGTTGATGCTCTCTAAGCTGCACGCAATAACCTGGGGATGGAAACACACTGAGAAAGTTAATATGGTACTTGACAAAATATTGGAAAATGTATTAGAAAGAATAGTTCTGTGCAGGGCAGACGGTGGAACAAATACTCTGCTAAGCTCCTGCATTCATTCCTCTTTTTTCACCAATGATTTTCACCAATGAAATCTCCCCAGGCTCAGATAACTCAAAGAAAAGGACCCAACCCCCCATATTGCAGGCAAGGTAAAGAAATAGTGTTTATAAACATGGAAAAAAAGAGGAAGATAGAAAGGGGAAAAAAGTGGGGGGGGGAGGGGGGGGGGAAGGAATAGAAGTCTAAAGTTGGGCGTTGCTTCTCCCCAGAATAGGCTTGAGCAGCAGACTCCCAGAAAGAAGACTAGAGAAAGATTGCCATCTTCTGGAAGGATAAATATCTGCCATTATTCAGAATGCCAACCCCGATACTTTCATATTTTGGAAACTGTAGCGTATTTCTGATAAATTTCTTTTTCAACCTGAATGCTTGTCCATATAAATCTAATTGATTCACATTTCATCAATATTTATGTTGTGATCCCAGCTTTAGAAACTGACATAGCATCCTGGATTTTAATGAGAATCTTATCAAGCTTAAAATTAGGAACCTATTAATATTAAGGATTATCAGTAGAGAATAGACTTTATCTATCCTTGAGCCTGAAAAACAGGCTTTTTTTCACTGAACATTTAGAAGCCAAATTTAAGGTGTCCAGACTTAATAATGAAATAAACTGAATAATGAAAATAAAAGTTACCACTCCCCTTTTAAACAGTGTCAACTTTATTCTACTTTCTTCACTAAATTAAGCACATCCATGTCAAACAGAACCTTTGTCTTAACCAGATAACCCGCAGGCAGTCCATAGTCCATGGAAACATTTAGCATTGCTTTCAGTCAGCCCGTCTTAGAAATGATTATCTATATTAGAGAAGTTTATGCAGTGACTAGGATTAAAGTAACCGCAGCACTACCAACTGTTCTGCTCAGGGCAGGAAGGATCAGGAGCCCATGATAGCACAGCCCACATATGGGACTATGAACCTGTCAGCTCCGTCTGCTGCCTCTGCTGTGCAGTGGCTGTCACCCAGGGAGGTTCCTATACCTGCCTTCCAGCCTCTGGGCTCTGGTGTTGGAACTGGGGATGAGAGCAGATGGAGCACTGGTTTCCTCTGTCCCATCAGAGCAGCAGGGCAAACACGTAGGAAATCTGCCTTGATCCCTTCCAGTGGTGGTGGGGATCTCACCCGCTTGACACTGGGCAAAGTCTTTGTAAGGAAGATGGGGCGCATGCTTTCAGGATGCTCCTTTTCCTTGCAGTTTGATCCAGTGTGGCACTGCTTCATGTCCTTTTAGTGACAGCTCATTCTCATGAGAAGTGATGCATTCTTACTTCTCACTGTTCTGATGCCAAACAAGGTGTATCAATACCCTCAGGTACTGTAGGAGCCTTTAAACTTTCAGGACAAGAACTTAGAGTGGGCTCAGAGTGAGTGTGAATCCTTCTGTCTCTCCTTACTAGCTTCCCAAATTCATCCTATGTGAAACTGCTAGGAGCTGTGATTCCTGGTGAGCTTCGCACCTTGGTAAAAGCAGCCACTGCGAGGGACACTGACAGCCTTCCCCATGCTTGCATCCTTTGAATATTGGACTTGACTCATCACTGTTATGGTGGCGATGATGGTCTGCCACTCAACAGTGCCTCTGCTGAGGGGATCCTTTTGTCATTAAAATCTCCAGTGCCCATCGGCAGAGCTGGCTTAGCATCTTTTCAGGGTCTGAAATCCTCAGTCCTCAGAGGAGATGCAAACTTTCCTCTCCCCACTTCTTTTTCTTCTCCCCTTTCTGCAACTGGCAGGTCTGGCCAGGCAGATATCCCAGAGCTGGAGGGCTTGTGGCCTCTTGCCACTGCTGAGACAGTGAACAAGGAAAGGGGTGACATGATGCTAAGGGCAGTCCTGACACTGGTAGTTTCTGAGCTAAGATCCCTCAGAAAGCCTCCAGCTCGCTCCATACAAGTTCCCAAACAGCCACCACATGGAGATGGTTGGGATCTTTCTGTGTTTTATGAAAACTTTCTGCTCAGTCAATACAGGTCACCCTTCTGCACTCAGTCCCAGGGCACAGCATCAATCAGTTCCCGTATAATCTCCCAGAACAGCTGTGCTGTGATTGCATTGTGGATTACAAAATGACCATTTTCCGCACAACAGCTGCTGGATGGAAAGAAAGCACTTAATAATCACTGGGGATGTGGGGGAGGAGGGGAGGAGATGAAGGAGAGAGGGGTCTTGAAGCAATTGGGTTTCCTGGAGTATCTAGAGATGAGAAAACCAGCAGACAAAGTGTGAGTCCCATTTCTGTATTGCTCCTACAAAATTAACAGGACTTCGAGGACTTGTTGCCAAGGTAAATTGAACTCTCTTTCATCTATCTAGATACTGTGGTCAGTTGTTGTCGGTAACTGCTTGGTTTTATGGACAGGAACTTTTCTGACAATGTTCTTGTGGAGGAGTAGTTCAGATTTGCTTCTCATTCTCTGTATTCATTCTCATCCTTGATCCAGTTTCTTCTTCTGACTCATTTGTTTAATATCATTTTTTGCCTTTTTCCTTATCAGTTGTTCTGAAATTACATGGCATTTCAACTACTATCACAAAGCAACAGGAGGTAATATTTTTCTCACTATTGAAGATTTAAGTTAGAAAAATCATTTTTGTCAATATTATGAATGCAAAGATATTTTTAAAACTTAAAAGCAGAAGCAAACTGAAACCTGATGACAGAAAATCTTGTAATAAACCATTAATAAAAAACTATGTGTGCTGAAGGTTACTATTTTCAGATGAAGAACCATGTTTTTGAGAACAATTGTATCTATTATTTCCTTTTCAGTCATAAACCAAATTTTGCACTGAAAAAACTTTCAGTGAGAAATTTGCCACCAGAAACCTCCATATAATTAACTGTTCCTAGGAGATATCTGCTTTGTGAAAACAGTGATATCCAACATGCCTTCAGATCATGGAAGTTGTTAGTTATGCTATTACTAAGATGTTGGCATCTCCAGGGTGAAGCATCTCTATTGCTGAAAGAAATGCTCTAGTGAAAAGAAGAAAGAAGCCAGAGCATAAAACCACATAGGAATTTTTCAGGAGCTGGGTATTTTCTTGCCTCATTCTTCAATGAAGGTGTTCTGCATCATGCACTGTTTTCTCAGTGCAATGAGATGCTAATGACAGTCCTGCTTTCCAAGAACAGCTTCAGCAGCATCGTTAGTGACCACATTTCTGAGCTTGCTGGTTTGCAGAACAAATGCTTTTAACTGCACCACTTTTAGCTGTGGTGCACCCACAAACAAAGCAAACCTCAGTTTCACATCGTTTATTTACAGTACTGTCCACAGCATGCTGGGCCTTTCAGCGCTGGGTGAGTCAACCAAAGTTATCTGAAGAGGACCAGCAGCAGGCAGTGTTTGTACAAATTTGAATCTATTCATGGACAAATAGATTTTGAGAGTCATAAATAGTAAAGGGTAGGAGTATCTGGATGAAGTTGTGCCAAACATAGGGAGTGCCACGTGGGAAGAGACATGCGTTGATTACATGAAAGTTGATGTGTGGGTAGGAGAAATCTAATCAATCCATGGAGTGATAAGTTGGGGTTCTCAGAAGTCAGTGCAAGGTTTTGTAGGAACCTGAAGCTTCTTCTGAGTTAGAAAGACCACAAGACCCTGGTACAGAAACTGCTTTCTGGATGATTTTTTCTGATGAGATTGAACTGAGAAGAGTGTTCATGGCGATGTTCTCTCTCCGAAAAAAGCCCTTTGGCACCTTCTGAGAGCAGAGACATTGCCGTCCCACCACCATACCCAATTTCTGATGTGCAGAGCAGTGCTTGCTCAGGTGGGAGGTGCTGCTCTAGGGCTTGAACTCCAGCTGCCAGATCTGGGTAACTGTGTTCCACTTCTGAGCAGGTCACTGCTTTGATACGCGATCTTCAGGGATCTGGGAACATTTTTCTGCCTTTTCCCACTCTGAAATTGACAGACTCCCTACCTCCATAGGTATAGTAGTGAACAGCTTGGAAAAGTGTTTTGGGCGACTCGGCAGCAAGAATTCTCTTTTAGTTGGACAGAGCATTCACCATGCCCCGTCTAAAGGCAACATACAGTATTTTGGGAAGTTAGTTAACAGTTCTTCCCTACCATCTGTGAGATGGAGCAAACATGACTTCCCTTTTATTTTGCTGATGTGCTTACACACCCCGATGTTCTCAGCCCTGCAATGTCTACTGAGTTACCCTCTCTTACCCTGTACAGACATTCAGTGTAGCTTGAAATGATTAAATGACTGAAGCTGACCTATTGCTCCACTGTCCTGGCCTTCAAGAAATGTTTTTTCCATGCTGAGTGAGCTGTTGGGATGTTGTGAGGAGAGCAGAGTGCTCATATCCCCTCCCTGCAGGTGTGCACTGTGAAGAGCTGGGATTTGTAAGGCTATGTGGGACACGTAGCTGGTGTGACAGTTCCTCCTGTTTGTGTGTTGTAGATGGAGCTTCTGAAGGGATTACCATGGCGCCGTGCTTTCCTGGCTGTCATCCTCAACCTGCTTGCCCTCAGCCTCTCCACCACTGCCTTGCTTGGCAGCTACTGGTGCACTGGGACCCAAAAAGTACCCAAGCCTTTGTGTGGGAAGAGCAAGGCCACCAAGTGCATTGGTGTCCCCATGCCACCTGATGCAGGTGCTAGCAATGTTTCATCCCAGGATGTGGTGCACTACAGCTGGGAGACTGGGGATGATCGCTTCGACTTCCGGTACTTCCACACGGGGATGTGGCTTTCCTGCGAAGAGAGCATGGAAGGGCCAGGTAGAATCTTGGCTAGATAGCCACAACTTCTTCCCTTGTACTTACTCTGCAAGAGTTTGGAAATGGAAGGTGGGAGGTTTATAATATTTGGGGGAAAACCCTTCTTCATTTTCCTAGTTGGCATCAGCCCTGTGCACTGCTGTGGTCATTATAGTTCTGTCCTTCATTAGGCTGTTTAGAGAGGGGGAAAGGGAGAATGGTTGTCTCTGGTGTGCCCTTCAGTCTGGAATAGGGCTGTGAAGTGCAAGCAGTGGTGGTGGCAGTGACCTTGTGGTAGCATCATTCATTCTGATGTGAACTGCAATGAGCCTCCTTTCCCTTTCCCTGTATCTCCATTCCTACACACAGCTTACTACATGTTCTCAGGGCATATATGTGCACATCCCTTCAGAGATCTAAGTGGGGTGGTTAGTGTTGACAATTTATGGTTATCACTGTGAGGGCTGCAGTAGATGTTGTTCTTAAATCACCAAACTGAGGGGTTTTGTGAATAGAACAGAGACTAAGCTGAGAGATAAGTACTGCCTTATAGATACAGGGAAAACCTGGAAAACCTGGAGGGTCTGAACGCAGAGAAACTAAAGTTAGGAGGCAAATTGACCTGAGGGTTAGAGCTGCAGTATTGTATTTTTATTAGCAGCTTTTGTGATACTGTGACTGGTTTAATTTATGATTTTTGACCATGTGGGACTGGCATTGTAAAGCCTGGAGTGCCTGGGGCTGGTCATGCAACCTGTACTAGACCCCTTTGGTGCCTCCCTTCACCGTTGGCTTGCTCCTGCCCAGCCCTGCTGACATCCTTCTGCTGAAACCTGAGCATGCCAGCATAGATGGATGCTCTGCAGTGCACAGATGCTCCTTATGGCCTGGCACACACACCTAGGATCAGAACTGACCCAGAAGGTGGCCAACAGGGAGCTTTGTATCTTAAGGTACAGTGATGAAAGGCAGTTTCATCAGGCCCATTCACCTGAGCCCACAGCCCTCCATCCAGCTCTCCCCAAGCAGACATCTCAGCTTCTTTAAGCCACCATTCTACTATAGCATTTCTTATGTTCTTATCTGTTGCTGTCAGAGTTTGAAAATAAAGAACTGGTGGATAAAAGCAGACAGAAGGGGGGGTGGGAGCAGGAGAGAATGTGCTTGAAATTCATGTCGTAATGAGAAGGCTGCTTCTTTATGAACATTTCCAGACACGATGCGGAGGGAGATGTGTATATTTGGGACTGGTTTGAGTTGGGGTGTGTTTCCATGGTGCTTGTGGGAATGGGACTGCACTCCTTGACAGCCTTCTCTGAAAGAATTGTCTGGCCACCAGGCTGTCCTGGAATAACCCCTATGCCTGAAGGAATGCAGAGAGTGTTACATCTGGATTGCAGCAGAGCACGGGGTAGAGCACATAGTCAGTCTATATCCCCTGTTTCCTGTGAATCGAGTAATCAAGTACAATCCATTCGCCGCTCTGGGCCCTTGAAGCAAATGCACAGACAACAACAACAGCAAAAAAGGGGCTGCTATAAGCAGAAGGAGTTCGAGTTGAGCTGGAGAAAGGATTTCATTATTTCGGCTAATCTCAGGATCAGTCTAGATGATCCATTACTGAATAACCTCATTAAAGTTGTAGGTGAAGTAGCAAACTGCAAGTTAATGAGGACTGCAGATGGCACTAAACTGGGTAGTGACCTGAGAGCTGTGGATGACAGAAGTAATACAGGAGATTGGGAGAGATTAGAACTGGGGATAGAAATTAAGAAAATGAGATTCTTACAATGAAAAGCGGCAGCCTGATACTTCTGGGAGAAAATACTGTGCCAAGTAGAGAAGAGGACCCTCAAATGCAATAATACAGTAGGCAGTAAAAGACACTTACAGATGATAATGTTGGGCTCTCAGCTGGGACAATCATTTGCATCTGGCCAACGTAAAAAGCCAAATTAAATATGAACACCATTTGTCTGAATAGCATGCCTAAAATGCGAGGACAGAAGACTGTGCATATCTCTGTGTGATTCTGTGCCACAGAAGAGGGACTCCATCCCTGTCAGGCAGAGTTTCACTTAGGAAGAATCCACTTTTTTCTTCTTTGGGAAGCAGTGCTGGAACTGCTCTGCTGAGACTGGGGTGAGTGGGAATTCAAGTCCTCAGCAGAAGTGATGGGTCTGCAGCCTGTCATAAGCTACACACTTAATTGGCCTGACCCTCAGTACTGTTGTGAATGAGCAGCAACAGAATTTTATATTCACCAGAGCCTCATAAGATTTACAGATTGCTCAGGTTTTTTTCTGGAAAGGCCACTTCTAGTTTTCCAGGCAGACATTGCTTTCCCCATTGCCTATGAAGGTCTAGAAAGATGGTAAGAAAGAGAGCAGAGGTGAAAAGATCTGATGGGTAGAGTCAGGGATGACTGCAGCTATGCACCGAAAAGAGCGAGAGGAAGAGATTTTCTTTTCCTTTATGTACCCTGCATTGTTCTGTGAACTAATACCTTTCTTTGGTTTTGTGTTTCAGAAGAGAAATGCCGTAGTTTTATTGAGCTTTCACCACCAGCAGAGAGAGGTAAGAGCAAATCCCCATACCCATTGCACCTCCTTGAGATGGGGGACCTGCAACATATCACTTATGTGAGGACAGCAGGGTGAGTCCCCAAAGAGGCAGGCATGAAATCCTGAAAGACAAAAGATATTTGCTAAACACAAGTGTTTGCCTAAACCACTGCCATCTGTGAACACAGTGCTGGAAACCTCAAACCTCCTCCCATATGAAGTGGGAAACTGCAACAGCTAGCAGGGAGATGAGTACTGTCAGAGAGCTCACCTTCTTTTTCTGCCTCGTTTCCCCTATTTTACACTGGCAAAGACTGATCATAGCAGCCTTCCAGTATCTGAAGGGGGGCTATAGGGATGCTGGGGATGGACTCTTCATTAGGGACTGTAGTGAGAGGACAAGGGATAACGTGTTCAAACTTCAACAGGGGAATTTAGATTGGATGTAAAGAAGAAATTCTTTACTGTAAGGGTGGTGAGGCACTGGAATGGGCTGCCCAGGGAAGTTGTGAGTGCTCCATCCCTGGTGGTGTTCAAGGCCAGGTTGGACAGAGCCTTAGGTGACATGGTGTAGTGTGAGGCGTCCCTGCCCATGGCAGGGGGGTTGGAACTGGATGATCTTAAGTTCCTTTCCAACCCTAACTATTCCATGCTTCTATGCTTCTATGACGTGCTTTTATAAAGTGATGCACATTCCCATGTGAGGGGTCTTGTGCAAGAGGCAGATTAACCTGGGTCACTCTTGGCACAACAGCAGGGTAGAGAAACCTCACCTACTTATTCTTTTGGGAAACAGTATGCACACAATTTAGATGCTGCTGGTGTACAAGAGCATTCTGAAGTCATGCAGATCTCCACTTTTTCTTAAAATGAATGACTTACCTGCATTTACTGAATGACTCTTTCATTTACTGCAGAATGCTCAACTCACAGGGAGTAGCAATGCGTTCTTCTTCTTTCTCACCTTCTTGTGCTTCATTCCCTGCCCAGGCCTCTATCTCTGTTGCTTCCAATGTCTTCCTTACGGACTGTTTTCCAAGAAAGGAGGTTTATGCAACCAGATTATGAGTCTTTGTAAATCTTTCTGTCTGCCTCCCTCACACTCCTCCCCTACTGCTCCTTGTCTAATTACATCCCAACACTGATAGAAAGACTCATATAAGACACTGAGCTCCTACAAGTTAATTGGAAGGTCACTGTGAGCTTAACTTTTAGTGACACTGTGATCTTAACAACTCAGTCACCTGCCTTCACCCCTTCCTGCACATAACATCATCTTAAAATGACCTTGGCCTCCAGTACTGCTGCCATTATGTAGTTGGACCAGCACTGGAGAAGGTGGTATGTGGTGTGACTGCTGATTTTAGGCTGAGCTGGGTGTGCACACAGCAGCTCCACATTACGTAGGCAGCTTTACAAGACCAGATTACAGAGCATGTGTGGTCACCAGCCTGGACTACCAAAGAAAGTGGTGCGGAGACCTCTATGCCCAAGTGGTGCTGCAGCCTCCAAGATACTTTCAGCAGTCTGAGCCCTAATGAAATAGTCTTCTTGATGGTACTGCAGCATGCAAGTCAGCTCCTGTAAGCAGGGAGTGCAGCTCACCGGCTCCTGCTGAAGAGCTGTATGACTCTATGGCACTAATAACACTGAGGAGTCAAGTAAGTGCCACATTAATGAGGATTTTCTTCACACCCATTTTCCCCAGTTGAATGTCTCCTCTACAGGCATTAATAGCTGCTAACAGTAGTGTTCACAGTGCTGCTTCTTTTGTCAGGTTAATATTTCTTCCTCAGTGAATTCTGTGCCTTTCCACAGCTCACCATTAGAGTGACTTTTCTCATTCTCCTCCAAGTCCTACTGCACAGGGAGCTCAGCTGTGGTCTGTGGTATCACTTGAGTCACACCCATAACCCCAGCATGAAAGTACCCGCACTCTGTTCAAGCAGCAGGGTGAGTGGTGAATGTAATTGCCCTAGCTGGATATCCACCCCAAGGAATGCAGTTCCATTTTAATTGGAGTTTCAGTGAGAAATACAGGCCTGCAAGGGGTTTTCTGAATTCCAGAGGCCAGGTCCCAGATGCAGCCATGGATGTATCATACAGCTCTTTAATTAACCAGTTGAGTCCCAAGTTAAAAGATTTTTGCTTCCATTGTTGTGATTAGAAACATACCTGGAAGGTCACTATGCTAATGGGTAAGCACATTCTAATGTCCAGCTCAGATATGTTCATGGCCAACCTACAACTGTAGGGTTTTGCGCTAATGCTAAACAGCTTTCCCCCTCTCTTATTTCCTTGTCTCCAGACACCATTTTAGCTCCTCTCAGCTTTTGCCATGCCAGACTAGCCAAGCTATCTTCTATGGCAGATTCTTTGTAACCTTTAGCATCCCTTGAGCCCTTGCTCATAGGCTTTTGTGTGTTTTCCTTCTTTCCCTTCTTTCCAGAGGACACCTTTTCAGGATTGGGTTTGGAAGGGGGAGTACTCTCCCTTGAAAAAGCCATCCTTTATTGACATGAGAATCTCTGGTTTCTGGTAGGAATCTTGTGGCTGTCACTGGGATCAGAGATGCTGTATATCAGCTTGTTGCTCATCAGCTTCATCCTCCTGATGGTGGAAATGCTGCATACTGGCAATCCTGTCTGTGGGTTGAAGCTCAATGCCTTTGCTGCTGTCTCCTCTGTGCTGTCAGGTAAGTGCATTACTGCAGGCTTGGAATCCCAGTCTCCTCTTCCCCACAGGGCTGAAGTATGATGCTCTGGCTGTAACTTCTTTATTTTCTTGTCTTTTGCCTCCAGGTCTCCTTGGGATGGTGGCACACATGATGTACACTCAAGTCTTTCAGGCAACAGTTAATCTGGGACCAGAGGACTGGAGACCACACTCCTGGGACTATGGCTGGGCATTCTAGTATGTGAGCTCTGAAGCCATTTTCACCTCCCCAGCCTTTTAGGCTTCAGCCATGCTACACCCTGCCAAAACCCACCTCTTCCTTTTTTGACCTTCTGTTTCCAAAGACAGGTGCCCTGTGGTTCTCCTACTACTAATCTTTCTTTGCCTCATCCACTGCTTTAATAAAAAGCTGCTGAGTTACTTAAGTGAGTAGTTACCAAAGTCTGGCAAAGCAATTGGTTCACACCTGAAAAAGTGCCTTCAACCAGGCTACTGATCAGGTTTACCTCTATGGTGGTTTGCCCTGTTTGGTCTCACCTCTTCCCTGTGTGCAGAGGCCAGTGTCACACTTGTGATGATGCTCTCAAATGTGCATTGTTTTTCTGCATTTCAACAAGTTGCAAGGTGATTTGGCATCTCCAATAACCAATGTCCAAAGGGCCTATTCTTGCAGCACTGAGCCTAGGCACATAGTTAAAGATAGGGGCACTGTAGGTAGGAAAAGCAGCTGCAAAAAGCAGGTGGCTCAGTGTTCCTATTTCTAAAGGCTAAAGAAGGTAACTGCAGCTTATGTGCCAAAATTGGCTTGAAAAACGGTTGGATGAGCCTTGCAAGTGCCCATGGAAAGTGCAGGCTCAGTTTGCAATGCTGTACTGATGATGACCACATTGATTCTTCAGACTTTAAATACTCCAGTGCAACGTGACAGCCATGGACCTCAAATGTCAGTGTGGCCATCTGGTTACGCTCAAGTGTCTGATATCCAGGAAGACACTGAGCAGCCCTGCACTACAGAACTTTCTTTCAAGCTGTGCTGTCCTGCTCTGACCAGTTACACGCTTTCCTATTGCCCTTCTTATTTTCCCTGTATCCCTCCCTTCCCTATGATAGGGTGTTATGAAGACCAGTATTTACCCCACTGATTTAAGAAGGATCTTGAGGTGGAATAACCCCTAAGAACTGTAATGTTATGAGCCTTTGTCTTTCTAGTTTATGTCCATGCCCAGCAGCTCCTGTCTGGCAGCTCAGGGTGCATCACAGTGCATGCAGTTCAGTTCCTTACAATACTTGGCTTCTCACAGCAAGTGCTATTCTTGTGTCTCTCCTGTAGCATGGCCTGGGCTTCCTTCACCTGCTGCATGGCCTCTGCTGTCACCACTCTCAACACCTACACCAAGACGGTGCTGGAGTTCAAAAGGAACCACATCAAGGGCTATGATGGGAGCTTCAAGGATCAGCCTCAGCACCACCAGTGCTTCATACAGCGGCAAATAAGCAGCTACTATGGGCCCCAGGACAAGCCGCTCCATTCAGTCTCTGAGGGAGTTGACTTCTACTCTGACCTGCAGCAGAGAGTGCTACAGCGGGAACCAGAGCTGGATCTGGATGAGGTCTTGGGACAGACAATCGGGGAGGACCGTTGTTAGGGATGAGTGCACAGGGGCAGAGCAGTGGGGTCTGGGAGGCACAAGAGCTCTGAGCCAAACACTAGCACCAGTGTTATCAAGTTCTTGGGGAGCTCTTCCTCTGCAGTTCAGGGAGCAAGAAGAGAAGGTGGGCACTGGGACAGGGCCACACCAGTGTCAACAATAGCAAGGTAGGTCCTCCCTGATCACAGTTTGACTGGTGCTCTCAGCTGGGAAGGGTGAAACCAGAGGGACATGTTGTTGGCGCCAGATGTCTCCACAGACTTGCAGGCAGTTGAGGCAGTTGTCCTAATCCCAGCAGTATTGTACCTGGGAATAGATAGCACCATCCAGCTGGCAAATTGCAGCGCTGGGCCTATTTGGGTGATGTCACACTGACCTTCCAGCAACCCCCAGTTCAGTGTTAACAGTGAAGGGCACTGGTGCTCTTACTGACTGGCTGTAATCCTGTCTGAACACCTTGTTTGTTCTTCATACTCAGGCCCAACTTTCTCTGCTCCCTGCCCCCAGATTTAAAGTACCGCTGCAATAGGAATGCAGAATTGCTTTCAGACATCTTTCTCCTCCTCCTTCCTATCTCTGACTCCCACATGCCACCTTCTTGCTTTTTGCCCCAAAATCTCCCATTCTGCGGTACTTTCCTGCCCATCTCTTTCTACTGTGCTTCTCCACAACCTTTAAGGATCCTTGGCTGGGCTTTTGCTTTTTCCTTCATTTCCCTTCATCTGTCCCCTTCTCCCTATTGTAAAAATACCCCAAACACTCCCCAAAGCAAGCAAACCCACAATCTCCCAGAAGTGAAACACTGATTCACGTGACACATGATGCTGTACATGGTATTTATTTGCTCCACTGCAGTTCACAGTTCAAATACATTTTCCCAACAATATACAGACAGACTCTTTATTCACAGTGGGGATGTGTGTGTGGGCAGGGTGAATTCACATTATTAAGGAGCTAACATAGCATCATAGAATCATGGAGTGGTTTGGGTTGGAAGGGATCTTACAGCTCATCTAGTTCCAACCCCCTGCCATGGGCAGGGACACCTGCTAGACCAGGTTGCTCCAAGCACTGTCCAGCCCGGCCTTGAACACTGCCAGGGACGGGGCAGTCACAGCTTCTCTGGGCAACCTGTGCCAGTGCCTCACCACCCTCATAGTAAACATCACTGCACTCAAATACCAGTTCTCTCAGGAAGAATCTCAGGAGAATAACTACTTCAGCTAACAGCTGCTTCACCTTTCCCAGCAAGGTGGTGGCTAAAGAGGAGGGAAGGGGGACTCCTATTTAATCCTCATGTTACCGGTCCTCACACTTTCAGTCCCTGTTATGCAGCTGTATGACTATATATTATAAATACTAACCCCTGTATAGAAGAAAAAGCCAGGCCTGAAGCCATTGCTACAGTTGGGCTAATATATACAAAGCTATTTACACAAAAATACCATTAAACATATACAAACTGTTCACAGGCTCTGACATAAGGAGTGCAGGGCCCAAAGACCAGCCTTGGGGCTTACAGCTAATTCTGAAGGGAAATCCTGGAAGCTTTATATGGAGAAGCAGGGATGGCAAAGAGAGAGGGTGATATAGCAAGGAGAGGCATCAAGAGCCCAGGACAGCAAACCCATGGTAGATGTGTTTATCTGGAGGAAGGGTCGAAGTTGTGCCATCACCTCACCACTAAAAGGGAAGCATGGGGAGGTTGGAAGGGCATGTGTCAGCAGGAGAACAGAGGAGTCCTCTGCAATTCTCATCTCAGCCTGGTTCTGCCTAATGTCAAAGGTCAGACCTAGAAAGGCATACTAGGGAAAGAGTTCCTATGTTGTCCTGTACTGTGGGGAGCTGCTGAGGCAACAAAGTGGTTGCCTTTATACGGACATTTCTAGTCCAAGAAAATACATGTAGATGCTCTGCAACTAGAACACAGGAGACTGATGGCACACTCAGCGGCACACTTCAAAGCACTAAACATATTATGAGCAAACGTGCCCTGGGGGTAGCCTGTTCCTCCTGGAACTGCACACAGGGCTGTGCTGGCAAAGGAATGGTAATGCTAAGCCCAGAATACAGGTTAGCTGCACAGAAAAGCTTTCCAGTTCCACCTCTGCCTCAGCTCTAAACCCTGAAGCAGTGGTGCAAGAATCAGCTTTGCTATGATTGTATCTAGTGTGATCTTTACAGTGCCAGTGGGGATCTGCTGGGAACCTACCCCAAAAGGGCTCTGATGCTTTTACAAAGGACTCTGTCCATTGGACTGCAGTGTGATGTTACGGTGACATTTTGGGTTTATAAAAAGCTTAGCAATGGATATAAATGTGAATCTTTCACTTCTACATCACCCACATGAACCTGTCGTGAACTTGGAACTGAGGAAAGAAATATACAAGTACAAGGGCCGGCAAATGCTGTGGGGACCATCTTTCTCTAGATTGGGTAATTCAGCCAGAGACCTAACATGTTTGTGAGTCTGGGGTCAGAATGGAGAAGCGGACTGAGAGCACAGGAAAGGTTGTAGACAAGATTAGCCCTGCAGGGGCCAGACAGAGGCTTCTGTCCAGAAATATGAGACTAAAGCAGATGGTGCCTTTAGCCACACCATTTGTCTTGAGTCATCATGGCCCACTCTAGGCCTAGAGCTTGTTTGACTGTCTGGGAATACTGTCTGGACATAAAAACGAGTGTCCTAAATCTCATTTATAAATTAAACATACAAAAAAATATACATATATTTTATAAATTGATACATATATATATAAACCCTGGTTTTTTTATATATATATGTATAGAAAATCTAAAGTCACATTTCTATGTTACCTGGAAGGAAGCATGCAAGAACAGCATATGGAGGGGGAGATGCTGAACAAAGCTCCTCTGGTCTTTGTCTGCCTTGGACAAACCTGCCTCAAGCAGCATTCCTCACAGAGCTGTAGAAAGGTGAAGTGCTTTTAGCCCCTATTACCTCTACACAACAGTTTTCCTGAAGATCCACAGCTTCCTGTGCTCCCCATACAGGCCACAGGTCCAACCAAAATCTGAGGAACCACGAGGCTAGAGCTGGAGAAGGAAAGACAAACAAAAAACATAAAGTCAAAAGTTATTATCACAAAGTCTGGTAGAGAAAAGTGATAATTCACAGATCAGCAACTGCACCTGGGCACCTGTTTGCCCATGTCAAAACAAGTGACCTCTGTCGCACCTCTCTGTTCCCTCTGTGAATCTCTCAGCTGCTGATCCCTGGCTCTATCTAAGATACCCCTCCTTGTCCAACTGTCAAAGTACAGCTAGACCTCACAATCTGTGCAGTTTAAACTCAAAAGGGACAGCTAGTCTTGGGCAAGTCTCTCTGTATTCAGCAAAGCCTCTGCAAACATCCTCTTTGCATTACAAAGAGCACCTAACTGTGTCTCTAGGGAAGATTTCAGTTGTTTTCAAAGGTCTGGATTTCATTAGGGATTCCTGTACAATCTCACCTGTTGAGGAAAGTCAACAAATTTCAGCCGGGCAAGAAATCTTCTCACTTCTCCACGACTGATTTTGGGAGTAGTGGTGTCCTTCAGCCACACCATTCGACTTTGGCTCATCATGGCCCACTTCAGGCCCAGCTTGCTGACCGAGAGAAATCCTGGCTGTTTTTCAGAGGTTGCAGTTGTTGTCACAGTGATGTGAAATGCATCCTTCTGGAGGTCATTAATTCCAACTAGTCCATCAGAAAAAGCCAAGAAAATATTGGCAAGGAGTAAATGATTCTGTTTATTCCAAAATAAATCTTACAGTCTTCATTCAGTCAAAACATGCACTGGACTGAGAGTATATTAAGTCTGACTTTACAATTGCATGTACCTCAGTTAATCAGAGAAAATAATTTTAAGTTAAAATTTTTCCATAGAAATAAATTGAAATTTAGATCAGAAATAAAAATATTTGGTTCCAGGAGACATTTTGGAGCTCAACATAGAGATGTACAAATTTCAGTAATGCAGTTCACTTTTAGAGAGCTTTCCTTCCCACACCTATTAGCAGCTACTGTTTAATCACTATAGAGCACGAGCAAGTCAGTTCACTCCAGTCACTGCAAAATGATCTGTACAGACCTCAGGAACAGCAGTTTCTAATAAACCCCCCTAAAAATTGTATTCTATTTGCTCTTGACCAAGCTGTGCTTTTGATACAAACCCAATCAGCTGTATCACTATGTAGCAGCTTTTCTATGCTTCCTGGCCCACTGGACTCAGTGCTGGAGGAAGTGATCTTTTATCCCATATGCTGCTATGCTCAATAAGCTGGCTGTTGGCTGAACTGCTTTAGAAAGAGCAAGGAAATCCAACAGGGACTGTACAGTCCTGTACAGATGCTAAATTCAGATCCACTTTCCCCTGAAAACACACATTTAAATATTTTGTATTTCCCCTTCCAAAAAGAAAAAGGAAGAAAGAGCACAGCTGCTTCCCCTGGGAGCAGAAGATGGCCAACAAAGGCAGAAGCGTACCTTGAGGTGACAGAGAAAAGTTCTATAGTGAATCTTCAAGCACTATCTTAAATCACAAATAGCTCCAAGGAAACTTCTCTGGTGTAAAACATTCATGAAATCGAACTCAGACCTTTCCTTGCTTAAACATGTGCAAAAAACTTGGTGGGTTTTTTATCTGCAAAGTAGGGTTTGGACAGGACCAAAAAAGATGAATCTTACTTCCCATTGCTGGCCTATGTGTGGTGGACCTCAGGTGCTACCTTTAAAGGCTCAACTACACCCCATTGTTTCTCACAGCTACCTCTCCCTCCATACTTCATTTAGCCAACATAGTTTCTCCTCCATCTGTACTCACCCGCTGAAGCAATGACTTTGTCAGTTGCATTCGTGAGGTCCAAAAGGACTGTAGGAAAAACAGGATGGAGGAGATAGAGGTGGTGCAGTCCTGGGCGCTCAGGTCTGGGACCAGAATGCTGTTGGAACCAAGGACAGATAAAAACATTACAACTGTCTAGCGAAGAGGAGTCTAGCTTTGCCAAAGAAATAAAGATGTTTTCTGACACTGTGCTGCCTTTATATGGATCAGAGAATCAAAAACTCTATGGTCCTGCACAGATTAAATCCTGTAAAGTTTTTATTTCTAAAACAGAATCTGTTCTACAACTTCTCTTTGGCAAGGCTGATACCTGGCTCTGTCAAAACCAGCTTGATGGGCCACAGTCTAGAAGTTTTGAGTACCCATGCTGACCTGTGTGCCTGCATGCAGAGAAGAGCTCTGGGGCTGGGAACAAAACTGCAGTAAAAATATCTCAAAGTTACAGAAAAAAAAAAAACCACTAAATTCACAGAGAAAGTTTTGGTTTTGTGGATGCAAACTTTCTGTCAATAAAGCTTTCTGGTAAAGACTTAGCACACAAAAACTCCCGTCTTCAGGCTCAGAGAAGTCAAAAGTGTCAAAACAAGAGGAAAACATGTCCCTGACAGCCTTCTTATATGGCAGGTTTAAAGTTCAATTACATTAGGAATAAAAAGCAGAGACTGTATATGCCTCACAGACAAACTTCAAAGTGAAGAAAGGATGCCTGCTCACCAAACTTTGTAACACAGGCTGTGTTTCGTCAGCCCAGAAGAGAAAAACAGACTTCTTGTCCAAAGTCATGACTGACAGTGCATCGAGTTGTTGCTTCTGCCATGGGAGTTCCTGGTTCCAAAGAGGGAGGCCGGATTTGCCATCTACCACCATTACCTCAAGAGAGGGAAGAGATCTAGCATTAACAGGTGTCCAGGTATGGGCATGCAGTGTCCCCTTGCAGTGGCATGGTCTGTGCTGTTTCATTTCATGCCTGTGACCACACAGTGGTGTCAGCACAGAAATGGGAAGAGTAAGGAGCAGGGAATGCCTGTCCTTTTGTACCCAACCTCCCTCGCTCCTATGCTACCACTGCCCTCTGTGCCTTCACTTGTTTTACCTTTTTGTTCCCATCTCCCATCTGTGCTTGCAGCAGGAAGTCCAGAGTTTGGTCAGCACTGAAGTAACCTGGTACAGGCTCGCTGCAAATTTGGAAAAAGAATCACTCAGCCCCATGGCTGAAAAAACAGGCATTTCAGATGGAGGCAGCACTGTTGCTTTCATCCTCCATTTTGCTTCTTGAAGAGATAGAATTTCCCATGCTAAATAAGAGCTTTCATCTACTCAGAACTGTTCTGACAGTCAGAAACTATTTGTTGATGGATCACAAAAGTGAAAAATGATCAAGCAGCCCATGGTGCTTGTTAGCCATCCTTCAAAGTTGTCTGGGTGGGGGGGAAATCCCTGCTGGGCTGTGTAGACATGTGTTTATCACCGTGACATGACTCTCTATTACTCTCTCCTTAGCATGAGAACCTGTACAGTTTTGCTATGGTCATAAAAAACTACCCAGCCCTTTCAAAATGCATTGGTAGATTTGACCTCCTGCTACAAATATATCTCCCAACCTGCCTTAGCTGTGTGAAATACCTTCCATTAATGTCAGCCCATGATTCTTTGTTTTCTTACTGCCAACAGTTTTACAAGCCTTTTTATAACCTTCAGCAGTTTAAATGAAGTCCCTTCTCACTCTCTCCCTTCCGGGAGACATAAGACTATTACTTGAATATGTCTCATAACTGTCTTCTAACCATCTTGCTTGCCTTTGGCTTTCTGAGTCTTAGCTCTGTCTTTTTTAAATTCACCACAGCTAGACACATGGATCTAAAGAAGCACAAACTATTCCTCAAAATTCACAGAATCAGAGATTTTATGGCAAGGAAGGCTCATCAGGATATGTCCTCCCTCTTATTATTTATGACAGATTGCTGTCAATTGCTTGCCAAATAACCAAGTATCAATAGGCTTACACTGACTAGCCTATCCATGAGGCTTGCTATGGAAATACAAAGATGAGATAAATTCATCTCTTCTCGTGACAGTTCTAATGATTAATCTCACCCAAAGAAACGTGCCTCCATTTTCATCTTCTTGAGCATGAATGGCTTTTGCTGCAAGGCACTTGTTCTTGCTATAGCAAGATGAAAATCCCTGTTAGCTCCTATGACTTACACATGCTTATGAACTCATCTGTCAGGGTTCTCTTTCATCACAGAAACACACAGACTTAAATCTTCCATGCTAAAGCTTTTTTCTAGCTCTTTTCCCCATTTCTTAACAGCTTCCTCTTTAAAATGCGCATATGAGTATGGCTCCTGAACATCAATACCACAGTACAGCAGTGGCTTGACTATTTATACATACTCCATCAGTACCATTCACTCTACAGACACCTTTGGCAATCAGAACCAATGCTTTCAAGGCAGTATTGTGGGACACTCCTATGGCGTGAAAGCCCTCAAGCAGCAAAAGGAAGAAGTAGGTAGTTGTATCCTATGGGCACAAACTTAAAACCTCTCTTCAGATGCCTCATCTCATGTCTCTTATGGTTACAGCCAGCAGCAAATCCCACAGACTGAATGCAGACAGACAATGTATTTTAGATGCTACCAATCAAACTGAAAAATCCCCTGGGCACTTTCTCAAATGAACCAGAAGGCTAGTAATTATTACTGCCCAACAGTAATCCCCACAGCAACCTGCTATTAATCCTCTCTCATCTGAAACATCCATTTACAACACAATTTTCAACTGCTTACTCAATTTCATGGTCTCTGCACTTCCCCCTTGTTTTATGACTACTGATTCATCTTCATGGTTTTCCAGCGATCTTGTCCAAACCAATCTGGAAATGCAGCACATCTGCAGCAGCCAGGTTATTTTTTCTGAGACTGCTCCCAAGGTGCTGGACTAAGTCTGCCTGACTGGAATGGTGTGCTTGGGCAGGTTTACCAAGGAAAAGGGGAGTTCTCAGCTAGTTCTGTAAGCTTTGTCTAACAAGAAACTGCGTTTTGGTCTGTTTGGCTATGGTTACCCCCTTGAGCCGAATTTGTCCCCCAGCCTGTGTTGCTAAAACAGAACTTCTCTAAGTCCTACTCCCCCCCAAAAACAAAAACCAAAACCCTCTTACATAAATGCTTGTGCACAATATATTCAGTCTACCAGATTATGCCTCTCTTAATTCTGTGAAAACAGGTAGTCCCGGGCTTTATCACAGTGGCCTTGACCAAGAATTGCTTTTACTATATTTCAATGCATATCTCGCAGCTCCTGTATATGTGCTGTACTCTGTCCTTTGGGAGGCCACGGAACCATAAAAGGCAGAGCTGGAGTGCAGCAATCTGGAATACTAGTTGCTCAGATTGGTTGTGGAGTCTCCATCCTTTGGGATATTTAAAACTTGACAGCACACAGCCCTGAGCAACTTGCACTAGCTGATCCTGCTTGAGCAGGTACATTGGATCAGGCAATCTCCAGAGGTGCATTTCACCCTCAAACCAACTGTGATTCTGTGAATAGAACAGGCAAAGCAGCTTTCAACCCTTCTTGATTTGAACCCATAGAATTTTTTCAATTCATTAGTGGGTCCATTTAGAAATTTCTTGCGTATAACTGATTTTACAACATCTATAAATGGCTTTGCTTAGTACACACCCTTTAAACTAGACTCCAGACACATCCAGAAGTCCAGAACTCTGGACCCAAAACACCCTTAGTCCATCTCTTCTCCCCATAGTACGATCCACTAGACATAAGCCATTCCTAAAAGCCATCGCTTATGTCATCCATCAGATCTCATGAATGTGGCTATTATCTGAATACCAAACCTAGATGAACAGCAATTTTATGCTTAATGAAGTTCCAATGCCTTCTCCTATAGATGCTTTTGACAGGTAACACTGAGCTGCTTTCTTTCCTCTAGATAGCAGAGTGAGCAATTTGTTTCTCACACAATTTCCCTCAATTGTGCCCAACTGCCCCTTTAAAATATTTAATACTGTGCAAGCTGAAATTGATGGTTATTATCAACCCACAAGATCTTGCAAATTACTTAATTTCCATGTGTGAAATGAGAGGATGAGTAGCATTAATTTAGGGTTTACATTTAGTATAGATGGTGTGCTGACTGAATGAGCTCCAGAATCAGAATGCTCATTTTCAACTTTCAAGGAACATTAAGATCTGTGAGCCGTACTCAATACACCTTCTCTAAATATTTAACATCACTAACGCAACAGCTCCTCTCCACTGAGCTGGGAAGTGGCAGCCCAGGACAGCAGGTGGGCTGAATCACACACCAATAAACCCCTAAATTCCAATGCCATGACATTCCCATGACATCAGTGTTGAGTGCCTGAATCAAGCCCCTTATTTATGATCAATGACAAGCACACAGCTCAAGTTTCCGGCCTTCTGTTCCTTACTCTCCCTGCCTTCCTCACTTGCTCAGAATGCATCTGCACACCTACAGTTCTTAGATCTCTGCAGATTTGGAGAATTCGCCTCAATTGCTTTTTAAGGAGCACATGTGCCTACAAGTGAAAGGCAGTAAATGGTATAGGAAGAAACAGGGGAGAAAAATACTCCCAGTATGTGACCTGCTGATGTTTTGCAGTTCCAAGGTCCAGCGGGGCTCCAGGTCCTGCCCCCGCAGTAGGATCAAGCCCTCTTTGGTTGTGATGAGCAGGTTGCTGCAGTTTGTGTCAGGTGTCTTCATTGTCTGCAGGAAGTCAACACCCCCACTGGGACAAATGGAAAGCAGAGAGGAGATTCCAAGGCTTGTATGTGCACATCTCAGCATCAGTTACCTATCGCCATGGTAATTCATCCTACTTAACATTTCAGAACTATTCTTGGAGATGCCCATCTTCTTCCCAGTGATGGAGCATAGCTTCCTTTGGGGGCTCCTCAGTTAAGTGAACTAAATTAATGTGGGATCTTCTGAACATCTTGAGTCACTACACAAAGCGGGGAGTTTGTGGGTTCACATTTGTTCCCTCCTTTTATTCCTATCCAGGCTGACCCTGACCACACTTTGGCAGTAAAGAAGAAGGACTGGAGAGATCCAGGCCCATAATGCTGTACACAGACTGAGCTTCCCAAAGGGACTCTGTTAGCTGGGAATACCTTTTTTTCCCCCCCTCCAGATTTGTACAGGCATTGGGAGAAATGACATGAAGCAGAAGAAGCAAGGGACTCCCTTTTATCATACTCTGAAATTCATACAGGGCAGGGGGAAAACAATGGGCTGCCCACAGTACTGTTATCAACTGGACAATGAAAAGAAACATAGTATTGAAGTAGAAGTGACCATCTCTAGGAGCACTAAGAGGTGCCTATCCTCCCTTTCCTCTTTCAGCAGAAGCAAGATGACACGTCCACTCCCTACCTGTAAATGTCAATGAGCTCTGACAGGTTGACAGATCTGCGCTTTTCCCACTCAGGTTCCTCCTGCTGCAGCATTGCAGAAAAGCTGTCCCGGTTTCTGGCTTGAGTGAACAGATCCCTCAGGGCAACTGCTTGAATATTACCTGCCAGGAAGAGTAAAGATGAAGAGTCCTGCCTGCAAAAGTTAACTCCCTAGTAGTACGGAGGGTGCTTGGGACAACTGCAGCTGTAGTACGAAACAAATAAACGCCCAGAGCTGGAACATCCCTGGCACTGATGTGCCTTTGGGAAATTCCAAGGTATTCCAGACTAGTAGGTATTGGTGCTCATGCACTTTTCCCCACCACGGCAGTGAGACTTGCTCCCATGCCCTCTACTCCTAGGTTTTACAGCAAAAGGCATGCTCGAAATATCCCAGGGATTCTTTGGGCCATTTCAGGTAAAATGAATGTTTTCTCAGTAAGGTGAAGTGCTGCAGAGGCAAGGTGCATCTTACCAAAACCAAACAGGATGTAGATGGCTCCCCGACTGGTGATGTGGACTTGGGGACCAATCACTTTCCCTTCTCCATTGGTGCTGTACCTCACAGGCCCACCCAAAGCAGTCCCAGTCTTTCCTGACACCAAGATGAAAAACACATCAGGCTGCAAAGAGACATATGTAGAAAATTTTAGCAGTGCTTTTGTGCACTTGTGCTCTCAGAATCTTCCCCTGTCCCTGTAGCATGAAGCTCTGTTGTTCTTTCCCCCCGCAGTAAAGTCTAGCTAGTGGTCTCTCTCTCTGGCTTCCTGGGCATCTTACATTTGTCCTCAAATGCACCAGAGATGGAAAGGACTTCAGAAACCTGAATTTCTGTAACAATATTGATGCTAGAATTTTGGAGGAATGAGCACAGAGGAAATCCGCATCAGAATTAATCACACAAGTATTTCTTTTATATAAGCTGAATGCTCCTTTCTCCCGAGATTTATCTCAACGTATCTCCCTATGCTGCTGCTAAACAGCAACTCAAACCAAGACTTCACTGAACAGAAACACATAATTCTCAAGGGGTAAATAATAACCCTTCTGTTCATTCCCAGTTGACAAGAAATGCAGGTAGTATTATCATTGCCTTGATCTCACTGCTCTGACCTCTCGGAAGAAAAAACGTGCTTTTCAGGGATATGTAAGGGAATGAAAATGAGGGGCTCCTGCAGCTCCTGTTACAGCCTTTCCAGATCAGGCTCCCTGTTCTTCCTCTACATAGTCACAGCCCTTTCAAACCTTGAGCAGGTATATGCTGTACCTGTGTCTCTTTGAGAGCCAGAACAACAATATCCCTAAAACCATCTCCATCTACATCTGGAAGAGTTGCAGCTGGTGCAGCCAAGATCCCACTTGAAAGGTGGACGGAGTTCAGCGTCCAGATGGTCTTGCCTGTGGAAAAACAGGATGAAAGATGCCTGCAGCACTTGGGGAACCAGCAGGCATTCCCAGAGGGTTCCACAAAACCTTCTTGAAGGAGAGAGCAAGAAAGGGTATTTCTCCCATTCTCTGAAAAGAGGAAAGACAAGGCCACAGACTGGGACAAGCCGCAGTGGGAAGCAAAGTCCTTCCCCCAGCACTTCTTCAGATTGTCTTTGAGTCATGCCTCAAGTCCTGCTGTGCTTCCTTCTTAGCATCTCTCTAGAAAGTCCGGAGTGCAAAACAATTCCTGAAATAGCATAGAATATTTGAGGTTTGCTCTTGGAAAGAGAACCTAAATGCAAGTGCTGCTCTGCAGCACAGCAGTTGTTTCCCTCAGCCAACAGTAAAGCATGTAGGTAGGTGCCAGAAAAGGGAACAGATGGGCAGTTCTGATACTGAAAGTGCAAATTTGTGTGTCTGTTAAATTCCCATCAGCAAATAGCCCCTCCAACATGGCATGCTCGCTCCACCTCGAGGTGAAAGCATGTTAGCAGACATGACGTCAAATGGTTCAGCAGTCCAGCATGGCCCCAGCTGGAAAATCAGTAAAACCTGATCTTATCAAATTTGCAAATAAATATCCAAAAAAAGGAAAAACGAAATTCAGTGATTTTACTTTTCCATGATTCTTTTGCCAACACTTCTGCTTTTTTCAGTCAGAGTTTAAAAACGCTTTGCTGCTGCTGCTGCTCCATAGGGTAGGGTTTGTCCCTACATGACAAAAGGAAACCAAAGACCAGACCTGCAAACACTTGTGCATATTAATAATACTACTACTGCTGACAAAGGAGACAGCCTATGGTCCTTGCTACACTGTGCAAGTAATCTGGTCCTTAAAAGCATTTGAAAGCTTTGCTACTCACTGACTAGATCTGTCACTTAAAAACAAGGTTTCTTGTATGTTTCCACTCTCCATTCTCATTTCAAAAACTTCCCTATATCTACCTATGAATATTTCTGCCAGTGAATTAATGTGGTAAACCAAACAGCAATCAGAGAATGGAGGTGCACATGATCAACTGATTAAAAATGCAGTATTCATTCACATCTAATCAATCCTTTATGGGCCTAATTTCTTTGGAAGGTTTCCTGGCTGTAGCACAGGTCCTTATATAACTTCTCCAAGAATGGTTTTCAGCTTTTCAGTGCTGTTAGGTAAATGCCAAGTTGTACTAAGAGGTCAATGTTGATGAGAACAGACCTTACATATCCCCTATGCCATGGGAATGCTACAGAGTCAGATTAACACTTTGAAATGTTCTGAGATGGTATGACGAAGATGCTGCCACAGAGCTGCAATGGTTTGGATTTTCTTATCCTGTGTAACTAGAAACTCATTACTGTTTCGACTCCTTCCTGTGTATCACTAGATAGCAGCCACTCTGAAGTGCCAGCACTGAATCATTCATGTTTATTAGTCCTTTAAAGAAAACAAAAAGACCAGTAGCATATTTCTAATATGCTGGTAGTTCACCCTACCTGTGGAGGCACTGAGAAGGCTGAGGAATTTTGACGTTCCTGTAACAAGGCAGACGGGCTCGGCAGGTGCCCCCAGTGACAGACCTTTGCACTGCACACTCCGTGTCTCCTCTGGAAGCTGGATGGACCACAGGGTGCTGCCATTCATACCAGAAAGGGCCACCACAGTTACAGAGGGCCTAGAGACACCTGGAAGAAGCAGGAAAGAGAGTGAGAGGCTATGTCCATGCTGCCTTTGGTCTTTGCACTTGAGTTCCAGCTCTAGCTCCTGGAGCTGAGTAGCTCAAGAGAGCTAAATCCACACTGCCTGAAAGCAAAGGTCAAATCCCACCCCCCAGCAGTGATGTCCAGACAAATTAGGCTGTTAACCAACAGCACAGACAATCATAGAGGACCTGAGCTCACAGCAAGAAATGTGATCAGCTGGGCATAGAGGAACCAGGGAAGCTGTGAATGCTTCATCCCTGGTGGCATTCAAGGCTGGGTTGGACATAGTCTTGGATGGCATGGGTTAGTGGGAGGTGCCCCTGCCCATGGCAGGGGGTTTGGAACTAGATGATCTTAAGGTCCTTTCCAACCCTAACTATTCTATGATCCTGGAGGACCACCTGCTCAGTTGCGCTGACTTCCTGGTGTGAAATGTACTGCTGTCAAACAAGACTGATCGACTGATCCTTCTGATCCCCTCTCCCTCAAGACAATAGCTAGCATCAAGGGGTAACCTTGAGTGACTGCCAAGACAGATGCCACCTCATGTGAAAATTCTGCGTTCTTTTTATATCTGGAGCAGAAGGTGGTGATTTGTAATGAGAGTTTTTTCACTTTTTTTTTTTCCAAATGAGTTTTTTTATTGTGGAAAACAGATTGAATGCAAATAATTGGTGTCCCTCAGGGGTCTTTTCCTGATTCACCAGTTAGCACAAAGTAACTGGAAAAAAAAAAAAAAGCTCTATGTTGCTTCAATGGATTGTTGGCTCTGATTCCAAATGTGAGCAACTTTAACTTCAGCCTGCCCACAGACATAATTGTGGTTACTGTAATCTCCACATGGAATGGTCCTATCACAATTGAAGATGAACTCCCATACATTCCAAAATAACAACAGTCCCAGTTGACTCCTGTCTTACTAGCAAAACAACATGTGACCTGACTGCACAAAAGGCATATCTGCACCACTGACTAAAAGCAAGTCTAAGCCCACTCTCTAAATCAAACTCACTTTCTTCTCAAACCGAGGAGCAGCTGGTTAATGCTAGGGGGTTGCCCCAGCCCAAGTTCTCTTCATTGGGTTGGCAGGGACCAAGCACAACTAACTCCTGAATGCAGTTCACAGCTGTTGTGTGTACAAGCTGGAGAAACAGCTAACAATGTCATAACTTACTCCATGAGGTATCTATTCCAAGCTCATCCCTACTTGACACTGTGTGAATGCTTTTGCACTAACTAGAGGAGGGCTGATGTCCAGCTGTCTGTGTTTAAGACTGTGATGTGTTCACACCAGTTTTAATGTCTGGTTTTTGTCTTCCAACACAGCTGTAGTCCAGGATGCAGCTAGGTATGACTAGTTACGTTCAGAGCATGCTGAGAACTGTACATGTTTGTGATGAAAGATAAATACTTTTGTGATGGGCTCTGAGATGTAACAAAGGGGGAAAACTCCCACCTTCCCCCTTTATTTCTAATTGCTATTTGAAGAGCAGTGCTTTCTGATCACTTTAGCTCTGTTCCCAAATCAAGTGTGCACAAATACAGGACAAAGAGATGGACTTTTGCAAGATGAGATAAGGGGAAACAGATATCCCTGACCTAGTAGGTATGGGAGTGCAGGCTTGCAATGAAAATTATAAGCAGCTTTACACAAGGACAGGCACAGCTCACCAGCCATTTTGAGGAACCCTGAAAAAAGCAACGCAGTGGATTTGCAGTGGCAGGAACTCTTCCCACATGTATGACAAACATACAGAGGTCAGTATTGACATGTACAGAAAGAGGAATGGAAAGGAGCTGTGGCGCTTACCCATGACACTAGCATTCATCAAGGCAGTGAAGACAATTAAGATGTCAGAGAGCCCATCGCCGTTCACATCACACAGCTCCAGTGGGGATAACACACCACCTGCAACAGCCACAGAGAACCACCACACTGCTGTCAAAAAGGATACACACACAGCCCACTGGGAGAGGCAGGCTGACCCAAAAAGAGACTCATGGACAGCCAAGCCTCACAGAGTCTGCTAGGCACCAATGCCAGGCAGCTCGAACCACACTGAGGTCTTTCATTGCATGGAAAGACCAAAATACAGCATCTGGGTCAGAGAAACGAAAGGTAAAAATGAAGGAGCTAATGGAAAAAAATTTCTGCTTCCCATCTCACTTTCCGAAGTGATGTGGAAGCCACATGCCTCATGAAAGGCTTAGATTTGGAAGCCAGGGGCAGAACGCAAAGAGGGAGAGACATATCTAGACCTGGCAGAATTCATTTCACAAACCACTGTTACTTGACTGCAGAAGTCAGAATAGGAGATATTTTAGAAATATCACCAGTGGATGACAAAAGATCTTGAATGTTGATTTACGGATTCAAGCAGGACAAGAAGATGAAAGAAATAAGGTTAGTTAAGCCAGTTAGAAGACACAAAGACTTCTTTCTATCCCTCTCCTCCTGAACACACCCACACACTTAAGCGTGGAGGTGCTGGTGAAACCCAGGATGCAGAAAGGGAGATGATATGTTTTAAAGTGAGCTCGGCCACCTCCATCTGGAACAAAGTGCACCATCTGTACAAAAAGGTGGGATATGAGAAGAGCCAAAATGTTTTTTGGTGTTGACAGAAACACGATTTTGTGGTATTGTTATCTCCTGATGCCAAATTTCACAGGCCTCAGCTTTAAGAGTGAGCAGGACACAGCCGCCTGTCTGTTACCTCGGAGCATCTGCAGTGGTGAGGAAAGGCCTCTGCTCTGACCTGGCTCTCCCAGATAGGTCTCTCCCACTGATGCCCATCCTGGAAGCTGCCACCTCCCCCACGCCAGATGCTGTTGCTGGGGCTTTCTCACCTGTTCCCTGCCCTAGGTTGCGGTTCCATGTGTTATGCAAGTCTCTAGGGGGACAGGGAATTAGAAACGCGCACACCAGCACCAGAATCATCGAGACCACCACAGTGAGCAAAAAGATTGCTGTGCGCAGGTATGGCATGAGGGAGGGAGCAGATTTCTGCTCCAAACTCCCAGCCGCCTCTGCAGGATAACCCTCAGGTGCGCTCTCTGACGTGTGCTGCTTTGTCATCCCAACCTCCACATCAGAGTCAGGGTCCTGCACCTCCTCAGGGGGGCTCTTCCCATTCTTGACCCCCCCGTTCTTCTGGATGTTGAGTACCAGGTCATCTTCACTTTCATCACTGTCAGCCTGAGTGAGGGGATCGTATTCCCCAAGGTCCGGGCTCTTCTTTCCTGAGGAAAGAGATGGAGAGAGATGATAAAGCATGAATTCCTCACTTTTGTGGGATGTCAGTGGAAAAAAAGGCTGCAGTGGAGAGTGATACAAAGGGGATAACAGAGCAGCCTGCATTTTGAATGGGTCCAAGGGAGAGGTGTGAGAGAGAAGGCAGGGTCTCTCCATGTTTCAGAGTAGCAGCTGCAGGAGAAAATATGCCAACAGTTTATTTCCTTGAGATAAAGATGTAAATATGTATTACCTATATACATATATGCACACGTTATGTATGTGTGTGTGTACGTACATATATAAATGGAATTCATAGCATTCTGGTACTGTTTGGTAATGAGACACACTGACATGAAGTCATGCTAATGCTCTGAGTACCTAAACTGCAGCATTCTCTTGATTTCAGACATGGAACATCCTTAGCAGCATTCTCTTGATTTCAGACATTGAACATCCTTAGCACTTGCCAGCCTCTAATCCTGACGCGGCCCCTCTTCACTTGTAGCCTGTGTTCTCTGAGGGGGCCTCCCTCGGCAACTCATTTTCCCCCTCCTCATCCTGCCTGGTCCAAGCAGCACTGCTGCCTTCTAGTACACCACGTCTGCTGTCCTGCTTCATGAGGAATAGAAGGGATAGAACACTGTGCATGGTTTCTTGCAGTGTTGATAAAAATGGGTATAGACTCCCTGAAGATGAGGGCAAAGTGATTTTGCCCTTTTAGGCCAGTACCATCCTGGTGTCTGAAGGGATCAAGGCTGCCCTTCTAAGAGACTACCTTCTCTGCATGGCTCAGCACTGTAACAGCAACTGCTCCAGCCCCTGCAGTAGAAAACCACAGTGCTCCTGCACTGTTTCTGCTTCCACCAGAGCCAACAGCTTGTGCCTGGCCTTGCCAAGACAAAGAACTTAGTACTGACGCCTTCAGGTGGTGGCACAAGAAAGAAGCTTAGCTTTAGGTGTCTCCCCCACAGATGCCTGGCACATCTAGGGGCTTCTCCCCCAGGCCTTAGACAGATGCAGAGCATGACTGTGAGGAAGGCATGTGCAGAGCCTGGCTGTGCATACTCGCCTCAGGCCAGGGCCATCTGTTTTTCAGGGCAGACTCACCACCGCCCTGAGCTGAGCGCAGGATTACATCTCAGGGAGCTGCCCTGCACCACCAGGCATGGTCACTGCCCTGATCATTGCAGGGTCTCAGCCTATTTCTCTCTCTCTCTCCTATCCCAAGGTGGGATTTTACTATCCTAGATACGTGCCTCATTTCCCTTTGCCTAAAGATGACCCAAGACAGGAGCTAACTTGTGCCCAAAGATGCTCAAAGTGATACACGCAAGGCACAAATAACAAGAATAAAAATGCAAGCTGTAACCACTCTTGGGCAGTAAGATGATGGGAAGGTTTTGCAGAGTGGAAATTTAAGGGCTTTCATGATTGTTATTTCTGTATACATTCATAACATAAACCAGCCTTACTTCTGGCTTTTCAGCTAAAGGCAGACTCACAGTTACAGATGTACTGAGTATCTAGTGTAATACCCCTATTTTGCATCATCTATAATCTATTTTGCAGCATGTGCATCTCATTTTTTCTCTCATTTCTAACCCCACAAAGGGACCTTCACTCCAACTTCCTGTACAGCTTTTAAATGGCATTCAGTGTCAATATCACTAAAGGCCAAACGCCCCACACTAAGTGGAGCAGCCACAACAACATACCCACATTGAACAGAGGGAAATAAAGATATCCAACGAGATCACATACCTAAATTAGTCCCTTTTGAATTAGAGGCTTCTACAAAAGACTCACACCAAAACAATCTGGTGCACGTACACAC
Organism: Amazona ochrocephala; assembly: GCA_039720435.1. Classification (NCBI taxonomy): domain Eukaryota; kingdom Metazoa; phylum Chordata; class Aves; order Psittaciformes; family Psittacidae; genus Amazona; species Amazona ochrocephala. The sequence goes on from CM077880.1 coordinate 83,762,818, forward strand.
TCCAAAAAGCTGTTCCTGGAGAGCACCCAACTAAAAGATATTACATTCCTATGGGACAGTCCAGTGTACCCCTGTGGAATATTGCATTCTTTCACACAGATCTGCCCTAAATATGCATTCAAAATGTGGGTTCTTCAGGTAGTCTTGATAGCAATGGCTCCATCCTGCAAACAGCAGAGAAGGCCACGGACCTTGCTGGCACACAGCTCTCTGCTCAGGGAGCACAGTGACAACACAGTGTGAATTTCCCAGATGTCTATACAGAAGGTTGTGCTGAGAAGTTGCTAAAAGAGTACTCAGTGAAAACAAGAAATTCCAGAGAGAACTTGCTGGCAGGGTATTTGCAACTTCTCACCACAGATCCAGATGTGCCAGTTCAAGCCAGGTCAGAGTGGTATTTAAAGCAAATGCTGCTGGACCAAGAGTAAATGTTATATAGCCGGGAAGTCAAACTCGGGCAATTATGTTAACTTGACTACTCCCAGTTTTGGAAATTAGTGTGCATTGAGCAAAACAACTCAACAGCATACTTCAAGTTCGGATACACTGTCATTTTTTTAAACTATTTTAATTCCAGACAGTCAACCCAGAAGACCGAAGCCTGCTGTTCACTCTAGGGGCAACTAAAAGCACATAGGGGAACAAGCTTTACCTGGAATAGTTTTGTTCTGAATCTCTAGGAGGCAGAAAGGACCTTGAAACTATGTCTCACTCACTTCTTGAACTGGCAGGGACTGAGATGTTGGCAACATCGACAGTGGTGTCAACTACAGATGATCTGTAACAGGAACGTCTTTTCTGCTGAGAACCACTGATGAAAGGCTAGAAAACAGCTACTACACAGCAATGACTTAGGGCTTTAGGTGATCTACACAGGAAAGAGTCTATAGAGTTACAGAAGATCTATAAGCAGAGAGGTGTTCAGTCATATTTCATGGCTAAACCTGACCAGGAACCAGAAACTGGCATTCGTTCTATCTTTTCTCTGAAGATTAGTTGTCACTCTCACAAGGCACAGCCACTCAGTAAAGTCAGGCATAAAATTATAAAATGCCTGGCTGATTAATTTTTTTTTTAAGACAACAAAATGGAAAACCCTGTCCTTTAACAATGGCTATTGGAGCATTCATTAGAAACCCAATTGCATATCTAATCTCAGAGGATTCAAATGTTCTCCTGCCACTGTTCTGCCACAGTTCAGAGAGAGCCCAATCAAACTGTAGGTGTTTTGGGAATGTGCCTGGAGGGCTTGGTGAGGACGTGCTCAGCCTGGCATCCCAAGGCTGTTCTACCTTACAGAGAATATGTAACTCGTGATTCACCTGGCTGGAGAGAGAGCAGAAGGAATACACCTTTTCCTCTGAGTTTTAGGTCACTTGCTGTGGGAAGAAGGATACCACACCTGGTATCCATAGTGTGAAAAGAAGGGACAGCACTTCCACTAATCGCTCCCAAATGATTTTTCAACAGAAAAGGTATAAAGAGACATAAACATCAGTAAAGAATGTGTGAAAACAAAGGCAGTCTCACACCACTTAGAGAATTATGATTTATTGAGAAGTGCTCCAGAAGTCAAATTCTTTCCTTTCTGGTCAACGACAAGGTTCAGGCTGGGGAAAGACAGTTTGTCCATCAAGAGAAAGCTTGAAGTGCCTCTGTTGCAAGTGATCAGCTATCAGAAAATCCAATGCTCCTATGCAGTTTCCAGATTTCCATCGCAAAAGTATAAATGCTAAGAGATATGAGCCAGCCTCTTGGTCAAACTCTCATCCTATCTCCTGAACCAATAAACACTGTGTAACCTTCATGATAAATTAGTTGCTGTGCTAAAGAAAAGAGACTCCAGACCTACCTTGAGCAGTTCTGTGGCCTTGGGTATGTACTAGATCTGTGTGATTCCCATCTTGCTGTCTTTTGCACAGTGTCTCTAAGTGTACATAAATCTCGCACCTACTTTACAGGGAAGCAGATCATAGCAGCAAAGTCAGTTTCCGGGGTGCTCTGTGCTATCTCTTCCAGGTAAAATAAACAAACTGCTTCTGTTCTGACCTGCTCTAAATCGCATTCCATTTTTCCCCATGGTATTAGTGATAAAACAGAGGTTCCCACTCAGTGGCCTGTGGTCACAATCAACTTGAGGAACTGTGGCTTGTGGCCTTCGGGTAAGTTACTGGCCATGTCACCCTGGGTTTTATTTTTTTTCTACAGCCACTGAAAGAAAAAGAAATACTGAACAGGGAGGTTTTCAAAGGCAGAAGAGAGAGAAAATGCCCCAAATACATCAATTTTCAAGGGCAGTTAGACTCTCAACTGAAAATCTTCTATGCATTTGCCTAATAGTATTTTTTGCACAGGCAGCTCTTCCAACTATTGCAATAGAAGAATGCAACCTCTCAAAGAAGAAAAGATGACTTGTGACCACGATTTGGAAAGGAGGCATCTGTGAGGTGATCTGTGTTGGAATCAGGTCCCTCTCATAATGAAATACTCATTTCTAGTGCTGACAACTTGAAAGATATTAATTGCAATCTTTTTTTCTGGTTTTGATTTACTGGAAAGGATTTTGTTTTACACTCCGGAGTGAAAAGAGCCGATCATGGACTTTAGAGAAGTACAATTTTCAGTGCACTAGTCCAGTGACGACATACTGGTGCCAGTCTCCTTTGTACTCACTTCATGTTATGTCGATTTTGCTTTTTTTTCCCCCAGCTGGCAACTGGCAGGCACTAGTCACTGGGCTGTACAGACATATCTCTAACGCCCTGGGGAGATAAGGTGCCACATATTGATGTAATTAATGACATTCAGCAGGAAAAAAACAGCACTAGCAACTGGCTTTCTGCTTTCTCATTGCTGTTGAAAGCTGCATTTTTCACCACACAAACAAAGTAAAATATATGCAGTTTAACCTAAGGACCAATGCAAGGGCAGTTTTCTTAACAGCAGTTGGAAGGCCTGTTCTCTTTTCCAAGTCAGTGCCTCTCAACAGCAGATATCAAATAGACCATGCTGGTTCCAGAGTTCCCAGAAGAGACCTGAACTTGTTATTGTACAGTTCCCCAGTGGTCACACCGCAATACACACACTTATAACCACAAGTTTGCACCTCTGCTAAACAAACTTCACGTAAAATATACTCCTTCCCAATCAGACACACATATATGGTTAAGAAGAAACTGATTTGCAAACAAAACTTCTTTGAATTATATATAACAGGCACTACATAAACTAATGATTTCCAATATGAGTTACTAAAAGCTGGTGGGAAGGGCTCTGAAGACATTACTGTGATCTTCATGGACCAATGGAAGTGCAAAGTATGAGCTGCCCACTGAGTGCAGCTTCATGGACTGAGGCACTGCAGGACCGTGGTGGTGAGCGGTACCAGGGAGGACCCCTCCTCCAGCAGTGCACAGCGGGGCCCTGTCTCTGTCCCATAGCTGCCCAAAGGCAAGACATGGGCAGGAGAAGCAACAGTGCACTTTGCCATTGGGTTAATGCAGCCAGGTGCACTGGCACTGTCTCCAGGCCATCCAACAGCAACTATCATGCGCTCAAGATACGGTTTTGCAATGTATTTTCATTCTCCTTTAATCTGCTCGCTGAATAGAATGGTTGTTCGACCGCTGCTCACTGCAGCCTTATCTTTGAAAGATCTGGTTCCCCAACACAATAGTCCCTTATGCTAGCATATGCTTTCATCTCGGTGTTCTCCGGCTGGAAGGTATGCAGAGGTGGTAGTCAGACTTTAAACATTTACCTGGGTATTGCCAGCGGCACTTACTGGACTCCCAGCCTAGTGTTTGGGGGTAAAATCCGCCAGGACCGGACCTGAGAGGGACTAAGGCTTTCTAGCTGTGGCTGTGTGAGCCCTGTGCCCACTTCAGCGCGGACCTGCGGGCCAAGGCGCCTCCTCCCGCTCAGCCCCACACGGCTCCTCACAGGTCCGCGGCCAGGCCCAAGCCCCCGCAGCTGCACACGATGCCCCCGGAGCCTCAAGGTGCAGCCCTCCCTCTGCCACGGGACACGGGCAGAGGACGCCAGACTTCCCCCTCCTCACACCGCCAGCGCCCCCAGGGCTGCCGGGCCTGCCCCTCGCTCCAGCCTGGGCCTCTCCCCACATCGCCATCTCACCATGGCAACGCTCCCCACTGCCCCCCGGCAGCCACAACGGCGCTTCTCCGCCGCCGGGCGCATACCCGAACGTGGCTGCCACGGCCCGGCCCGATCCGGCCCGACTCAGCGCGGCCCAGTGCACCCTCCCTCCCGCGGGTGCGGACCCCTTACCCGGCAGCTTCAGCGCCCGCGACAGCACCGTAGCCATGCTGGAGAGGCGCAGAGCCCATGCGCCCCACCCCACTCTTCCCCCGCGCCTTCCCGCGGCCTGCTGGGAGTTGTAGTTGTGCGTTGGCAGAGGCTCCCCACACTCACACACCCCAAACCTGGCGCGGCCCCGGGGCTGCATCGCTTCTCACCCCAGCGGCCTCCCTCCATTGGGACAGAGGGCTAAGGGTGGAGGAGGGCCGCTCGGGAGGTCCAGTCACGGGGAGATAGGTGGGAGGGCGTAGGCCAGCAGGCCCTGAGGGCGTTTCCCCCTGGGGCTGCACCAGAAGGCGTGGGATGGCGCTGCGGCGTTCAACTGTGAGTGTCACTCTCCAGCAAACAGTGGCTGCCCACTTGGCATAAGTTTGGGATTCCCACCGAAACCGAAGCAATTCACTGGTTCCACGGCTCTTCATTTCCTCCTTGTTATTTTACAGGGGCGGAGACCCGCAGGGTGGTGGGGGCTGGTGACAGCAAGCTGTAACAAAGGGCAGCCCAGGTTTCTACAGTCGGTATGACTGCTGGGGGCAAATATGCAAAAATAGGCTTGTTGTCCTAAGTGGTTTACCCAGAAAGTGCCAGTCCTTTGAGTTGTTATAAATATATGCCCTCATTCTTGGGAAGTTTTTGGTTGGATTAAATCTGACTTGTTCACTTTGTTTTATTTTGCAATGGGTTTGGGGTTTGTTTGGTTTTTTGGTTTGGTTTGTTTTTTTGCTTAATTACAGAAGACTGCTAGGGCATTTTTCAAAGCTGTCCTCAATCTTCACCACAGCCTTCTGAAGTAAATGAAAAAGTGAACTCTCCCACAATGGGGATGTTGAATAAGGAGGGTTTTGTGGCTTCCCCAAAGCCACAAGGCTCCAGCTTCCCGATTTCCCAGGCCAATACGTGGGTCATCCAGCACCACCACTTTCAAGTCATTATTTGTGTGAGAGGTTTCAAAGCTGACTCCTTGAAGAAGAGAAAGGCGTATTGGCTAAATACATCAAAAGAGAGTCTGACTAGCTAAAGAACACATCAAGTTTCCTCAGCATCTGCTGCTGCTGTTTTCCCCTGGTTCAGGCACTCTTCCTGCAGATAATGTGCTTACCCTTTCCTGTCCAGGTCTGTCCTCAACTCTATATAATTGCAATAAAAAGAGAGCAGAAGAGAGATACCCAGTGGTTTAGCTGGCGAACAGATACTGTTTTTCAGATAGGAATGGTAAACAGGGTCTGATCCAGAACTTTTTGTTACCAGAGAGCTTTTTTTCCACTGATGTTGTCAGGCTTCAGCTCAGAACCTGTCTGAGAACACAGCACCCGTGGGGACAGTCCCAGGTGGCAAATTCTGGAGAAGGCATCAGAGTCATCATGTTTCTTTCCCTTCCAGGTATTTCTGAACACAGAATCCATATGCCATTTCCCCTCCTCTGCTTTTTGATTAAAGAGCAGTGACAGTCCTGTATCTGTGTAAATATTTACAGGAGAGATCCTGGATGATTTCAAGTCTCGGTTAGCAATGCCTGTGATACACAGAGACAAGAGCTGTCCAGTGGCTCTTTCTAAGAAAATGCTTCTGACACCAATTACAGCTGGGAGCAAAGGTATGTCAGAAACTGCCAGAAGCAAGCACTGGAAAATCTGGTGTCCTCATTTGTGTTCTTCTAACATCTGGCACACATACACTGCAAGAGCCCTTACTTTACAACACTCGTACGTTTGTGGTACAGCACAGCCTACTCTTAGTTTCATGCATCCCCACAAAAATGGCTTGTTCCCCAAGCCCTGAGACCTCTGTGAGGCTAATGGATAGCCAGAACAAGTGATCTGTGGTGAAACCTGGCGATTTTGAGGAACATATGGCTAAGCAAAGTGTTCAGAGGGTGTAATGATTTGCAAAGCATGAGAATCGAAGTTTTCTTTCTTTACATTGTGAATGCAAGATAATTTGCATATAAATTGGACCTACCAAGTATACCAATATCAATCAAAAAGCTGTGAAAATAAAACTGAAGTTGCAAATAAATCATCCATTTATATGAATGTGGCTGTTCACTCTATTTATTTTTTTCCAAAGCAATTTGAAAAAGCCAGATGCTGAAAAATGAGATACTTGGAGTTACGCTTGGAAGTCTGAGAGCTTTGGGTTGTCAGTGTGGTCTGGTAGGTAAATGTTACAAGCTAAAAAGCATGAAAATATGCAGGCACCAGCCCCTCACCAGCAATAAGCCTGTGAAAGCCCTTTCTGTTCACACTGACTCCTGCTGTCCTGTGTAGGGTGAAGATCCTGTCTAAGGTAAATTTGCTGTGCCTGATTTCTGACCTGACCTTTTGAAATGTTGGTGTGTTGGAGTTGCTTTACGGGTATGCAATATTCACCTGAGCTACACAAGTTGTAATGATATCTGGGGTCTGCCTAATAGGGCTAGTGCAGAAGACTTTGCAAAGTCTTCTTTGGTGGGACATACCATAAGGAAACCTTTCCAGTGTCACCTCTTTCAGTAGCTTCTCGCTGTCAGTCCAAGTTTACACATCTGACTGCAAGCAGCGATTCTCATGCAGGAGAGCAGATTGAGCACCCTGCAGTTGCTTACAACACAGAAACATAGCAATAAGGAAAAGAGGGAGTTTCTTGTAAGTTAATTGTACTAAAGTGCCTGGCCTCTGCTTGGTGTGGCACAGTGATGGCACGTGGGTGCTGGGTATCCCTGTCTGAATGCAGCATGGTGGTGATGGTGGGCTGGGCAGTGCTTCTTTCACATCACTGGGAAAGTGGATGGTAGCAGGAAGGGGACAGGACAGGGAAGTGCCACAGCTCCCTCCTATTCTGCTTCCCCCACTAATCCATGAGGAGGCACAGGGAATAGGGAATTTCTGTGACACACACTCCTGCGTGCTGAGGTAACACGCTGCCAGCACATGACCAAGATGTTTGGCACACACTGCAGCCCTTCACAAGCACATTTTTGGATTTGGCCCAGGGCTCTGGGAGTGTGTTGCCATGCCTGTGTGGGTTTACCCATCATTTTGGCTCAGCTGATGTCCCTGTATTGTGCTGTGGAGGGGTTCTTGCTCAGTGTTCCTCCACCCTGCATCCTCATCCCACACTAACTGTCAGCAGTTCATTTCCTCGTCGCAGGAAGTTGCAACTGCAGCGTAACAGGACTGTGTGTTCCACATGCTGAATGGGGACCAGCTGGAGACAGATGATTGTTTGGATTACTTGCCTGTTGCCTGGACATTTTGTTTGCTTGTTCAAGCCCTGAAAAAATAGGTTACCAGTTCTTCCGGAGGCTGGTCTGTGTTAAGCCTCCATATTGTGGGCTGCTTTTGAAAACTGGTGTTTTATAACTTTGCAAATGGGTATCCTGCTGTTTAGTGGCAAGGCTCCATAAATAAGACAGTCTTCTCAGAAATTTCCCTGCCACAGGGCCAGTGGGACTGGAAGAGAAGGAGCAGCCAAAGCCACATGCTTCTGATTTCAGAGAAGCAGATACCTCTGAGTGTGATCCCAGTTTAGTCTCTCTCTTGAGTGGGTTTAAGTGGCTGACTAAATAATAGTACTGGCTGATGTTTATGGACTGTGCTTAGTAGGACGCCACTCAAGTTTCCTCCCCAATTCGCTCCTCACCTGGGGTAAACTAGCATCACTGTTGCAATCATAATACTGTGTTTGTAACTGCTCTGTCTGTAACAGTTGCACTATCCACTGTTGCAATCATAATGCTGTGTTTGTAACTGCTCTGTCTGTAACAGTTGCACTATCCTCTGGCTCTTCTGTGCGTTTGTTGTTATTCCGGGCGGCTGGACAGTCTTTTTTTTTTTTTTTTTTTTTTTTTTCACTGCTGAATGCAGACATTTTGGCTGTGGAAAATATAGTTTAATCAGAATAGGCTAGTCAGGAAACAGAGAGGGTGTTGTTGCCAGCTGATACTGGAGAAGTAATATCAGGAAGAATGCAGCTTTGGCCAAGGCAGTCGCATGCAGTGCCATAGATCTAGTCATGAGCCCGGGTGTGCAGTGATTGTGCAGCTTCAGGCTATGGTGGCCTCGCATCCTCTCAAACCACAGCCAAGTGTCAGTCTGACAAGAACATGGGACCAGAGTCAGGGGTCCACTCCTTACTTCATGAAAATCATCACTTTAACACCTTGCAGTTCTTTGGATGTCTCTTTATCAAGTACTGACCAGACCGGAGCTTGTTTGGTTTGGCATGGACCTCAGGGAGAGGGGCAGGGAAAAAAAGATAACAACATTGCAGCCGATTCATCCCTCCTTGTTTATTCCACCAGAAATAGATTTGGCAGAGTGCATCAGAAATGAACTAATCAGCAGGGAATTAATTGGCATGTTTGTGAAAAGACAGGAATAAGACGGTGAACAAACTCATGGCTGGATGGCCAGAGGGTTCAAGCAGCCAGAGAGGAGTGCTGCATAGTGGAAACTGTGACGAGTAAGAGAAGTCATACAGCTGTGCTGGAGAGCCAGCAGTTGAGAGCTGCCCAAAAGAACCAGGGGCAAATATATATGGGTGGTGTCCTTGCAGACGGAGCTGCTTTCGAGAGAGGCTCCATTGCCTAGGCTTTCCTTCCCATAAGGTTCCCATGTGTGGGGGGAGATGGCTAACTTGCAAGGGTGGGAGGGAATGGTAGGAGAGGTACAGCTGGAGGAGGCTCCACGGAAAGACTGTGGAAACACGGAAAACAGGGAAATGAAGAGGGACACGTCACTCATTGCAAGCTGAAGTGCAGAGGGGGTGGTGAGGAGAAGAGGAGCAGGGAGGCAGAGATTTCAAAGCCTCATCACAGAAGGACTGACATCAAGAACACAGGTAACACTTGTATGCAATTCTCTTCCTTCTTTCTCAAGAATATTTTATTTCTCCCACTGGAGGAGACATATCCATGCGCCTCAGAAAGAGGTTGTTGGATTAAGGGACTCTAAAGACACCTATGGGAAGAGCCAGGAGAATAGGGAACCTGTGCAGACTGTCATGGACTTGGAGGATTGCTACCTACATGTCCAAAGAACAGGGGTGTGCAGAGTGAAAGGAGGAGGGAGAAAGGAAGAGTGAGCAAATCCCTAGAGACAGGCAGACATGGAGAATGCAAGGTCTGTGGGTGCCTATATAGGAAGAGAGGGGAAACTTCTTAAGAGGGAGCACCAAGCTCTAAAGACATAAGACATATCCTGAAAAAGCAGGTACACCTGGGGAAGAGGCAAAAGGTGCATATTACGTCCTGCAAACCAACAATACTTTTCTAATGTTATGATTTGCAATAGATGTGGTTTTTTGCACCTGGACTGCTTAATTTTGTTTTCTTCTTTAGCATCAGTATGCCTGCCTGCTGGCAACAGCATCACCCTAACTGTCCATCACTGGGGCTGTCAATCAGATCCCTTTGTTTAGCAGGATGGTCAGGCTATTTGAAGGAATGATATGCTGTTTGCTTTCACATAACATCCAAGCAGAAAACAAGCAGTGGAACTCTTAATTATACGTGAAAGCACTACTGAACTCAAATACATTCCAAACTTGAAAAGGTCAAGATACTGCTATTCCTACACAACCCAAAGCTGGGTGTGGCACGTACTAACATACAACATTATATCTACACACATATCAACATAAAATAATCTATTACAGTGGATATTCTAGCTGTACTGCTGTAGCAGGGTTAATACTGTGGGATCTAATTTTTTAAATTGCTTGTGGCATTTTTCTTGATCTTTCCACCATTACATAATACTACAAGCATATGCTAATGTTTATATTACCCTGCTTTTTTTTTTTCCTGCTTGGGGAGCTAACAAATGCCATCCGCTTTGCAACTTGAGCTTGCAAATTCTTTGATTCTTCTGGATTCACAGTCTTGGCAGCTTTCTCCTCTAATATCTTTGAGTCTTTACAGGATCCCAGACTGGGAGCTCTGGCAGAACTGGCATTAACTGAGAAATTGTGTGCAGCTACTCTATGTTTTCTTAATGTGAAGTTGTTTGCTGTATAACACTTAACACTTCTTTGATTTGATATAAAACCCAGAACATTTTAATTGAGTGTAAGTAATATAACCTTGAAATACTCTTAAAATATTGCATAGGGAAATAAAAATAGAGAAAACCCAACAGTCTGCAAAAATGCCTTTATTATCTATTAAGATCCTTTACAAAATAGAGAATCTTAAACTTAACTTGATGTTTGAATATCTATTGTGCGAGCTACATTTTATGTATTTATGATTTACCTGAGCTCAAACTCCCTGATTCATTTAAGAGTGTATTTCATTTCTCTGCAAATAACCCAAATCCCAGTATCACTCTTCAGCTTTAGTTTGAAAGTAGCTCAAGAGGAACTTGGGAAAATTATGAGAGAGGAACAGGTCTCAAATGAAAACCACAAAGCTAATTCACTTGCAGCCCAATACTGCAGCAAAAATATCCTTCATTGTAGGTATGGCTACAGTGACTGCTAGCTCTAATCAATAAAATCCTCCTCTCAAAGTAAGCATGGGCTTGAGCTAACACACACGGATGCTCATGCATGGCATTTTGGGAGTGTATGTGTTTAGAGCAGCCAGAAGTGCAGGGAAAGGTTTCAAGCCCTTTTGATGTACAAGGGGCAGGCAAGCTCTGAATCGTAATGCAACAACTCCTCTGTCTGCAGTAGGAACAGCGTGTTCTCAGGCTTTAGGCTTCATTTCTGAAATGAAGCTATGTTTGGCACCAGGGGAGGATAATTTAGGCAATTCCCCCATATCCTAGCAGGCAGCACAACCCAGGAGAAGTAGCAAACTTCAGCTGTCACACTTGACTTCAGTGTGTCAAAGGCTGGAGCAGGTACCGGTGAAACATCAGTTCTCTGCTGTCATTCCCCACTGCATGTAAGGAGGGATGAGCACTGGAAATGGAGTATACTGGAGCAGCAAGAAACAGAAAGAATGAATTGGAGAGGTACAGAGATGGGTATTCAAATCCTGGCAGCGCTCCTTTGCTTTGGGGAAGAGATTCAGGTTTGGACAGCCCAACTGCAGACCCTGGCAGGGCTGTGCTTGGGCTATGGAGTTAGCACAGCTCTTTTACCATGTGAGAACGAGGAATTGAGAGGTTAAAAGAAGAATAATAATGGAGTAATAATGAGATTAATATGTCTATCTTCACTGCTTGCAGATGAATGAACTGTCCGGTGCATCACTGAGCCTACCCTCCTCCAAGGGCAGAATATGATGTAACTTCCCTTCAGAGAGTATGCCATATTATTGTAATGAATAGTAACAATAGCTAAGCTACTATGCTGTTATTGTTATTCTCTGGATTTAGGAAGGAGCTTCTATCCAAAGATGTGAGAGAGTTTTCTCTGCTTGTCAATCCGTGTTCTACCCTGACAGTATTTTCCAGTTAAACACTGCAATGGATCCAAAGATGTATTTGCAATGGGCTTGGGAACTGGTTCCTGTTACAGACGACCCTGCAGACTTTTTCTGCAAGAAAACCTTATTAGTGAATAGTCACTTGCCTTCTACAATTCCACCTAAAAGAGGGAAGATTGCTCAATTTCTGTAGAAGTGTCTGAGATACAGGAATCTATTTCAAAGTTGATTATAACCTGATGTTTACTATGATAATAAATTACAGCAGGCCTCCAGGAATGCAGGGAGCAAAGCTACAAAAAACCTGTATGTGAGGAACATGTGGGAATTGTGCTTCATTTGGACACCTGATGTTTTAAAAAGTTTGAGGTCAAGTAGGGTGAGTTTTCAGTATCAGATGTAGGTGGAATTTATCACCACCCTTCTTTTAACAAACACAGAAAGATCAAAGTATCCCAGCCCTGGGTATTGAAACAGGTGGGAGGTGGAAAGGGTATAGGAATGGTCATTCTCTTCAGGAAGTTTTAAAATGAGCTGGGAAGCCACACTGCCTCCGTGATGTTGGCAGCTTTTTCAAATCATTTACAATTAGAGACGTTGGTGTCTGATAAGTCCTTTCCCATCAGGGAAGATTAAAAAAGGCATGTGCAGTGCATAGCCATCAAAATAAGGAATTAAAAAAAAAAATAAAGGTCTAAAGACTGGAGTATTTATCTGGAAAAGCAGAGAGACAGAAGAAGTGTGGTGTCAATGCAAATAGTTTCAAGAAGGTACATGAAGACCTTTTCATGATGTGCTTTGGTGATATCATCAAACCTTCTTAGAGATCTTCGTTTTGGCTGCTTTTAGTTTGGGGGAAGAAAAGGTGTATGTACGTGTGAGATAGGAAGAGGCCAATTTATGTTTTTTTTTTTTTTTTTTTTATATTAAATGAATACTGCAATTAGGAAAAGAATACTGAGCACAAAATACATCCTGACAGGTGGAAAGTAATATTTTTAAAGTAGTGTGACATTTTCCATCAGTATGGCTATATTCATACTGCTATTTTAAATAGATGGAAAAATAAATGCAGTTGGAATTAAAATACACTAGTGATTGAATGTATGAAATGCACAAAGTAAAAGGATTTATTTATGTACTGCTTTATCTGCTACAGCTAGGTTTTGAGGTGGCTGAATTCTTCCCAACTGGTTAAGAAATGAGGGTTATATGACTTTCAAAAAGCAATCTACTATCCTCATATTTTGCAGTGAGGTCTTAGACTTTTGATGCATGAACCTGAACAAGGGAATAATTTGGCTTTTCTGAATGCGCCTACTTCTCACATAAGCCACTCCATCACTGTGACTACAGATGACTGAAATTGCCACTAAACCCCATGAACTTGGCAATGCATTTTTTTCTGTTTGCTATTTGCAGTATGTTCATAATTGGTATTTCCAGCCAGTTTCTACCAGAACAGCTGTTCATGTCATTAAAAAGAAAACAAACCAAAACCCAAAAATACCAGATTCAACACTGAGGGACTACTTAATTAAGACAGAATAACAAATTAGCATGAGTAGGCTGTGGAGAGACTGATCTATCCTCTTACATGTAGAGACAGTACTTGTCCAGGAGAGCCTATAGGTTAGGGTTGACTCCATTGGCTTGGAAATGGTGGTAAACTTGAAAGAAGGCAAGGAACTTAGGCAAATACTCATGAGTTCATGTACCTGTCTCGCCTACTCTGCAGGTTTGCTCAGGATGAACTGACCCCCTAACACTAGCGCAAAGTACATGGCAGGTGGGGTTACCTTGGAGGCTCCATCACTGGGCAGCATCTCAGTTATTGACACTGGTTAATGGATCAGATCAAAAAGAACATTTTTTTTATTCCGGCATCTATTAAATCCTTGATAAATGGCTTCACTGTTTTGTATCTTGCTTGCCCTAATTGCAAAATGCGGATGCAGGTGTACCTCATAGTATGACTATACCTTGTTGATAGAATATGTATAGCTATAAAATGCTATCCCAACATGCTACATATGAAGCAAAGCCTCTTTCCTAGCTGCTGCCAGTTAGTGAAGCATCTCTGTACCACTCAATGGCTTGAAAAAAGAGAAGTAAGGAGGTTTGCACTAGTGAAAAAGAAAAGCCCCTCTGCTTCTGTAAAAGCTAGGCTGAGTTAACTTGAACAAAATCTTAGAGAAACACATTATCAGAGAGAAATCTGGTACTGGGGTGACAGATGAGAGGAGGAGAAAGAGAGGAAAGAGAGAAACAAAGCAGTTAGCAAGGGTTTTTTTGTCTCCACAGAGCAGGGGGAAGTCAAAATCCGACAAATACCCATGATGGTGACTCTTCCACTTTTCCTCTTCTTCATCCTCTTGCCCTTCTGTAAATCCCAGGAGGACCTTCTGGACCAGCATCAGAAATGGAACTACAGAGAAGGAGGTATGAGGTGGTGGTGGGTCAGCCTGGGAGCTGTTCAGTAATTCAGAGCTAAAGATTTGCCCATTTTGTTCCTTGGAGTGAGACACAGAGTGTTTATTCACGAGCGCTCTTTTTTGATTCCGGGGTAGGTGCTGAGATTTCTGGAGAGAAAAATGGGTTTAGAAATAATTAGCTGGGGCATCCAGTGACAGCAGAAAATGCAGGCACCTGGAGGCAGAGAATCATGCTGTGAGGGCGAGTTATCTGCTTTTTAATTTAGATCCTCTGTATGTTTAATATTTGGCATTTCATTGCAACTCAGTTTGAGTGATGGGAAGTAGAATTGAACTCAGACCACTGGCTCGTGTTTTCTTGTTTGGTCACATTTATTTTCCTCTCCTCCTGCTAACCCAGCTGACAAGGTCAACATAGAAGGCATCAACAGCATTACTCAGACCCTTGAGAAATGGGGAAACGGCATCTTCTGGCAAATGAAGCACACCCTGCTGAACAACCCAAATGCTTTACTGCCTGAATTCTCCAGGTAATTCCCCTTATCTGGAGGTTGGTTCTGTCCTCTCTTGGGTGTCCTTCCTTAAACAGTATTCATCTTCTTTAAGATGAGCTTTCAGATTGCTTAGTTGGGAAGAGATGAATCCACTGTCTTGGTATCTGTTCTGCTAGCAGCTCTGATCACTCTAGTAAACCGAATAGTCTGCTGACTATTGTGAAACATTCACAGTTGCCATGACTGTATTATAAGAGTTATCCTAAAAAAAAACCCCGCAGCCTGTCCTTGGCACCTCACTCCTGTGACAACAGGCTGGAAAAATGAATTGTGCTACAAATCCACACATGGACTTGGCCACAGGGCAGATATGGCCTGTGATGTTTTCACTGTAGTCTCTTAACACCCATATCTGAGAAAGCTATTCAGTAGTCCACATCATCATATTTTCCCTTTTGCATTGCAGGAAACATTAACGATTGAGCACACTCACAAAATTTACTTCAGTCTCCTATTTTAGAAACAGTGGGAAATGTAATGAAAGAGAGAGAGAAGGGAATACTGGGATTACTAGAAACCTAACAATTTAAATCAGAATTCTTTGTAAAGCAAGTGGTCCTCTTCCATAAATCAGCTTTCTCTTTAGGAAAAAGAAAAAATAAAGTCTGTCCACAACTGCTACTCACTGAATCAGTTGAAGAGGAAAGGCTAGAAGGATAAAATGTCACTAGTCAGAAGATCACACAATATTTGTACAAATTAAAGTTTCAGGAGGATATGGTTGACAGATTATGTGTTGGCCTTTGCAATCAAGTGGATTTCTCCCTGACTGCATGGTGGCTGTTATTAGTACAGAATTCATCACAACTTTCACACTGAGAGTGCTGAAATTCATTGGTGCATAAGATTTTCAGGGCCACTATTAAGATGTGAGTTTGAAGAGCTCTAACTTTAGTCCAGCGAGATGTAATGAGAGAATTCAGCCAGATTTTCTGCATAGGAATTTGAATTAAGAGTTAGCTGGCAACAGCACAGGCTGTTCTATTAGAAATGTTAAGGACTGACAGCAATCCATGGGAATCACTGGTTTAGCTTCCATGTCTGCTCCTGGTTAACAGGAAGGCTAATTGATACTAATTAATATCAGGTGAGATTAGAATGAGCATCAGAGCTTTGTAACACCAAAGGGAGACTGAGAGAAAGACCTCTAAGGGAAGAGACAAGGTTACCCCCAAGCACCCTGGTGCATCAGTACAGCTCACACCTGATGTAAAATCTGGTTCTCTCCCTCCCTCAGCTCAGGCAGAGGCACAGCCTGGAGTGACCCTGGGGCCATGCAACCACAGTTGCACCATGGCATGCAGCAACATGCCTTTCACTGGGAAGCCCTCACAGGTGATCCTACATGTTGCTGCTCTCTTCTTCTCTACTCCTGCTGGTTCCAGCCAAGTAGATTATCTGCTTATTATTAGGTGGGTTTTTATCTCCCCTCACCTTAAAGCAGGAAGTGCTGTGAAGTGCTTCTGGGAGCTCAGAAACCAGCTGTCATTCAGTGCTGAACCAGCTGTTCTTTGGTGGTGATGTAAAGACCATAATGCCCACAGTGGTCCTGAAGCTCATGGTTTCCTGATTTCAGGCACATCTTGGATGAATTCTCAGTGCCAAAGGGGATGTCCCCTTGGATTCCAAAGTGAAGATGCTTTGGAAGTATCTTTCAATGGCTGCTTGCAACTCTTTCATCATGAAGGGCCCTTACCTACCAAGAAACACAAGGGCATAGAAATTTATTTTGCATGCTCGGGAACACTCCCCACACTGTGCTATTCTTCTGTGTTACTCTCTTTGTAGTCTCCGCCCTGTCTCTGCGGCTGTGGACAATCTTGTGAGGGAAGTCCAGTCAATGAGGAAAAGGCTGGAAGAACTGAATGAACGCCTCAATGTCATCAGCAAAACTGTCCTTCCTATTCGTCTGAATGCTCTGCAAAGCCAGAAGCGTGGAAATACTCAGCTGCGGAGACTCCCGATGCATAGGAGAAGGTTGTATGCTCGCAGGAGACCTCAGAGGAGTTAATTCTCTACCAGAAAAAAAGTGAAACCTTTATTTTCTAACATCTGCTTAAGCCTTTCTCGGTGGGATGCTGCTAGAGAGAATAAAGGACATACAAGCCAGCTTCACTAGGGACACCAGAACTTCTGCATTTTGCTGCTGCCTTTCAAACATGTCAGTGAGTGAAATCTGACTGTGCTCTTCAATGACGGCTGTTTTGTGTCCCAAGCAAACTGAGTTGACAAGCTCAGTCTACTTGAGCGTGAATACCCTAAGGCAATACAGTCATTCTTTCTGCTTACCAGAGAAAGCTCTTTGTATAAAGATCAGGTGAATTTTCTCCCTCTGTCCTATTTTTACAGCACTCCACCTGAAACAGCTAGGGAATTTGATCTCCAAAAGTGATGAATGCCTGATGAATGCAGCAAGATAGATTAGTGCTTGGCACTTCAGCTGGGCAGGGAGGAGGAGAGGAACCTATGTTCTAAAATACAGCCGTAACCTTTTCTCCATCAATGCAAAGAATGCTCTGTTCACATGTTCAAAGGGTAGGTGTGATTGGATAACCTTGATCTAAGCACCATGTTTCAAGACTGAAGATATGTCCGACTCTAGGGACCAAATTCGAACATCCACCTTCTGCAAAGAGCTTTTTTTTCTAGCCACTTGGAACTGGGTACTCAGGACCTTGCTATTCAGCAGATATGTTCAGAATTTCCAGCACTCTGAAAGACATCACATTGACTTCTGCCTAGACCCCTGTAAAACCGGGGATGTATTTTCAAAACTATTTACATGCCCTATGGCATAGCTAGGTGTCTAGAAGGATTTTCCATAATAGCTTAAAACACAGTTCAGTCCCCAAAATCACAGAAAATAATTCAGTTGGTGTCTGATTTGCAGAGTGTCTTCACTACATGCAAGCACTGGCCTCCAGACATTTACCAACATCCTTTAGCCCAATTAAGGTCTGTACAAGAAGAGCAACTGTGCACCCCAAGGGCTTTGGTGCCTCAGGGAGTACCCAGAATACCCAGATTATTTTTGCCTGTGGGTTTCTGACAATAAAACTGGTAATAAAAACAGTGCAGAAATCAAATTATGCACTAAACGGAGGATAGAGTGGGTTTGCCCGTCCGGTCTCTAAAGTTAAATCCAATACAGAGATTCCCATCTAGTGTTGCAGCCAATTGCATACCTGAAAGTTGTTGAAACATACGGACAGAGAGGAAAATAAACTAATTTTTTAAAGGTCTGGATGGAGCAATTTATGAGAACAGAAATAAAGAATGATTACGTGTAAATAGTGTGGGGGAGGCTGGCATGATAGTTGTTTTGCAAACACTCTCCAGTCTTAACTAGTGAGGCTGCAGACATTTAAGGATTTCCAAGGCTTGAGTTTCTGGAAATAAGTCCACTGACACTATCAACAACCTCCAAATGGAAAGGAGAAAAACTAGTTTCACATGAAATCTTTCAGATTTAACCAGAAGTAATACAATCAGCATTTTGGCTGCAACCTGGGAGTTGAGTGAGGAAGATATAAAGAGCATGCGAGAAAATCTGATAAATATTTCCCAGAGTAAATTCTCTGAGTTCAAGTTTTCATGAAATAACAAAACTTGAGCTTGGGAGGACTCTCCTTGGCTTTTGCTTGGGAATTTGAAACACTGCTTAGCTAGACAAGGGAAAATTCAAGCCTGTGAAAAGGCTGATAAAAAGATACAGTTGTATCTTTGCTGAGGTTGTCATTATAAATTCTCAGGAAACGCCGAGTATTTTTATCCCAGAATATAATTACTTAAATTACAGGAATAACAGGAGAGAGAGGCCCCTTTCTCCTTGTTATTCTGCATTCAGAGCCACTACACTGTGCTATAGCATCAGCTGCATGCTTGCACAGACTGCTGGTCTCTTCAGGGGTTGCTTTACATACTTGGGGCTGTAGGATCTGCTGGTCACTTTGGACTATCTGGAGGAAGAATACCCCATAAATGTTGGCTTTCACGCTTGTATGTTAGACATGACCATTTTATCAGGAAACCTGCAGTTGTATAAAATCAATTGAGGACTACTTGAAACAGAAAGACGAGCTTTCCCTCAGTCACAGATGGCTGGAAGTGGGAGGCCAGACCAGATCACTGGATACTTGTACTTCTAGATGTCCACCACCAGCTTCTGCCAGTGATAGAGAACTGGGCAAGACAGGCTTCCAGTCTGACCCAGTCCATGTATTCCTACACTGATATGTACAAGTTGCTATCTTTGGTAACACTCCTCAGCAAAATGGAGAAACTTACCATCCATTTTAAAAGGAAACAAATAAGCCGCAGCATGCAATGTACATTAAAATTTTGCAATTTCTTGCATGATGGTGAATAAACTAAATAATATAAATGGTTAATAAATTACTAGATCTGTGGCCTTGTCACCACTGATAGCAGCCCATCATTCACCCTGTGAAAGTCCATTTCAGGCTCCAGCCCTGCTCCCCTAACTCAGTGTGGCCTGTTTGATCAGACGAGCATGGCCAGTTGCTTTAATTTCTTTGTTTTTGCATGACTCTCTCTCTAAATTAAAATGCTTTAATGTCACATTTCTTTTATAATTTTCCTTCCCCCCCCTCCCACCTGTTCTCTAAGAGTATATGAAGATAGTGCATCAGCCTGCTTTTGTGGCACTCACCTTCTGTTTGAGAAGGCAGGAGTCCAGCTGAAAAAGCACCTGTGTACCTCTGCCACATCTGCCACCTCTTCCCACATCTGCTGAAGCAGGTCCATGACAGTGGTTTGGCACTGGATCAGGTTGCCCGAGGAAGCTGTGGCTGCTCCATCCCTGGCAGTGTTCAAGGCCAGGTTGGATGGAGCTTGGAGCAACCTGGTCTAGTGGAAGGTGTCCCTCCCGATGGATGAGCTTTAAGGTCTGTTCCAACCCAAACTATCCTGTGATTCTATGATTGTATGACCCGTGGCTGCCTAAGGGACGGATACACTGCCTTCACTACCCTCTTCTGAAATGATCCTGGGCTAGGCATTTTCTCTAGCTGGCACTTGTCCTTTGACACAGCTTATACAACTAAAACTTGCTTGTGATCACTAAGGATCTAAGTCTTCCATGCACATAAATATTGCTAGCTCTATAAGCCATCTAAGCCCCTGTTGTGTTCCTTTCCATACGTTTCTGGGAAGGTACCCAGCTAGAGTTATCAACAGACCTGACCAGTTGGACTGTGAACACATGCAGAGGTCAACAGAGGGAGAGCAAAGTATCAACAGAGGCTTCCAAAATCTACCCCTTACTAAGGCTTTCAACACCCACAGACATGCAGATCACTGCCTTAAATTCACCGTCTTGAAAGGCAACGACTGTGATCCCCTCAGTTTCGTTTATTAAACAAACAAATGATGATGTCGCAGTTTCAGGAGAGCTGTGCCCTTCCACGTGACACATGACGCAGGTCTGTCTATACTTCTGCCCCCTTGTGCTGTATTTCCTCCAGACCTCCTCTCTCCCCAGGTGAATGCCGCCTGCTCCCGCACGTTATTATTCTTCACATATCCAGCTGTCCCCCGTTACTTTACCCTCGGGGACGCGATCCGTTCGCCGGGTCCCCCTGCCTCCACAACGCAGGCGGTCCTCGGGCTCCCCCTGCGGACAGTGCGCCGCGTAGAGCCTGGGGCCCTCCCACCTCACCCAGGGAGAGCCGAGCGAGCTCGAGCCGAGCCGACCCGAGCTGGGCGGGGCCGAAGCCAGCCCTGCCGACCGAGCTGCACCATGCTGGGCATGATCAAGAACTCCTTGCTGAGCACAGTGGAGGCATGGCCCTACAAAGTGTTGAGGAAGGGGGAGAAGGTAGGTGGCAGGGCAGCGGCGGGGGTCTGCTCCCCCGAGAGGTTTCTCCACCAGCCGGGCCGGATAAGACGCTGAGAGGGGGAGCGCGTGTCCTCCCGGCAGCACTTTCCTTCCAGTCCATCCTAGCAGCTTCTCCATCTCTAACTCTGTCCTCAGGAGCAGCTCAGCTACGAGGAGAGGGAGTGCGAGGGCGGGCGGTTTGCAGTGGTGGAGGTGGTGGGGAAGCCGTTCGATGAAGCCTCGAAGGAAGGAGTGCTCAAGCTCCTCAAGTACGTCGGAGGAACCAATGACAAGGGTGAGAGCTGCTCGCCACCCTGGGCCCTGGCCGATGTTTGTGGTTGACCGCAAGTCACAGAGGTTTGGTGAAAGCCAGATAGATGGACAGAGGTGACAGCACCACAGGCCTGCCTGGCTTGTGGCTCCCAGTCTGTGATGGGGATGGCCCCTTTGTGAGAGAAATAAACTCGCCACAGGTTAATGCGTGCCTAGCCAACTTATGCACTGATTCCACTATTAACCCATCTCTGTTTCAGGGTGAAATCTCAAAAATTGCTTGTTTAAGCAGGAATAAGTTAACTTGCAGCTGGGATAATGTGAGGGCAGGCACACGTGTTACCTGTCGCAGCTCCCTGGGTGAGCAGTAGCGGATGAAATCCAAAGTATCTGGGCACTTTGATTCTATGATGTACCCTTGTAGGCAGTGAAATAACTTTATGACCTTGCTATTTTATCATATACTCTGGCTATTTTTATTCATGAAAAGGTAATGAACAATGGGCTTGCTTTTTAATGGTACTTCATAGTGTTTTATGATGGTGCTTCCAGGTGATTGCTTATAATTCTCAATTTACTAAAGTACATGCATCAGTAACTATCTGTAGCAGGAGGAGAAGACCACAGAGTAATTCTGAAGCATATACATTTGCTTGCACACCTTTCTTGGGCATCTGGTAGAGGGACTTGTATAGTCTGTATGGGAGTAGGAGCTGGATGCTTCTGTAAATGCCATTTCCTTCTGCATGTCTTGGAAAGATGGTGATCATTGTTGCTGTAGGAGAAGGGGTGCCTTCTATAACATGTGCTTGCAGAGACAGGTATGGTATCAAAGTGAAATAAATGAGAAAGATGGCTTGATCTCAACAGGTACTGTAACTGCCTGATCTTGAGGTTTGGGGATTCCCTACTGCTAAAAGAAGGGGGAAGAAAAATATTCTTCAGTGCCATGTGGTGGGCCTTGGCAGTAACGAGCAGAAAAGCAGCATGCTGTTCCTGGAAGGATGGATAGCGTGGACAATTCTGCTGAAAGCCATAACAGCTCTGTGTTGTGGGGCACTGGAACTTGTAGGATGTCTGAAAGCATTTGGAAGGGTTTAGGGGAAAGCTCATATTACACAGTATTGGCTATGGGCTCCCCTGTATGTGCAGAGGATAGGAATTTAAATACTGATGTAGATTTACATGTATCACTGACCTACCCTGGAGCTGTAGACCCTGTTGTGTTAGAAGTGATTTGTCAGAAGAACAGTATGTCTCAGTGCCATGAGCTATATGTTTGAGAGCCACAAACCCAGGATCATTAATAAAAGCCTTCCAGAGGTCACCTGGAGCCCTTATCTCCCAGTATCCTTGTGTAGTCAGTGGAGAAAGAAGTTTGTCCCAAGCAGAAGCCTAATGTGCCTGTTCTGCACGCCCCACAGGACTCCACTCTTGATTGACTATACCAGAAGTTCTGTGGGAGGAGTTTTCCTAAACTAAAATTAGCTTTTGTGAATCACCTGCTAATTCTGTGAGTTCCTGAGAACCTAGACTTCTTCAATAATGTCTGTGTCTCTTTCAGGGATTGGAATGGGCATGACTGCTCCTGTCTCCATCACTGCTTTTCCTGCTGAAGATGGCTCCTTACAGCAGAAAGTGAAAGTCTCTCTGCGGATCCCAAGCCAGTTTCAAGCCAACCCACCTTGTCCTAGCGATGAAAGCATTAAGATTGAAGAGAGACAGGGGATGACCATTTATTCCACGTAAGGAGTGCATCTTGGGATTTCCAGCCCCAAGTGCTGAGGTCTCTAGCTTGCTCTGAAGATCAGTGTTGGTTTCACCAGGTGACTTACTGTACAAGGAGTGCATGTGGTAGAAAGAGGTGGAGGTGTCTTTCTAGACTGAAGACAGGTGTTTTATTTCTTGTCATTGGTCATGTTGCTCTGATTTGCAATGCGTGTTTTTTGTTTTGTTTTGTTTTTTTTCATGGGGAAACGCTAGCCCTGAAAGGGTTTTTGTTTTACCTGGGGAGACGAAGAGCAGGGGAGGGTGAATATGAGGTACTGAGTTATTTCTGATCTCTGAAAATTATTGTTTTCCCCGCTTTCTGGGATCCAGATGTTTCTTAGTCATCAAGAATGTCCTTTGGTGTGGTTCACACCAAACTAAGAGTGTCAGCTGAAGCCTCATTTAGATGGACTGATGCCAGAGTCCCATCATGGAAACAAGCAGCCATTACATTGCTTCAAATCACCTTTGAATGTCTTCTTCAGCTGTTGACTGACAACCTGCACTCAAACTAGCATCACAATAGCAACAAGCTTATCACCTTGTATTGAAGCCCTTGGATGTTCCCCTGCCTCCTGTCTTGAACTGTTTTGCCTGAGTCTCAACTGTCTGATTCCTTCCTTGCCTGTGACTGCTGCCTGGCCTTTGCTGCTGGTGTTGGCCACTTCTGCAAGAATAAGCTGTTTTGTCTCAAACCTTGGCTCTGAGGCAGGGCAGTGAGGTGCAGACTGATGTGGAAACAGTTCTAGTTGATGGGAGGTCAACATAAACCAGATCAGTTCCAGCCCACCCCTTCTAAATAGCATTGTGGGCTGTGATTTCTAACATATCTCTTCCTACCTCCTCTTTTCCTTGGACTAGCTAGAGTTTGTCTTCCTTTAGTGATCTAGCTTCCAGCAGACAGTTTTCATACCACAGTGAATGTAGTTGTTGACAGCATTGGTGTATTGACTGCGGGTTGAGCAGACTTGGAGATAACCTTGTGTTCTAGGTAGCTGTCCCTCTGATATGGCACTGGTTCAAAGGGCAGGGCCATTCTGCTGACTGATACACATGGGTGTGTTTGGGGTCTGCCACTGGGTGACTGCACTCTGGCTGTGTAACCCTGGAGACATAATCTATTACAGAGTGTGCTGGCTCACAAAGAAAAGCGCCTGTGTGAGTGCATGTCAGCAGGACCTGGACCAAAAAGTGTGGCTAAATATATTGTGGCTATATACTGTTCTCTCTCTTTTCCTTTCTGTGCTTTGCCAAGACTGCTCAGCACCTCTCTGTGTTTGGTTTCTTTGCAGGCAGTTTGGTGGTTATGCCAAAGAGATGGATTACATGAACTATGCTGCCAAGCTGAAGTCTGCTCTGGGGAGTGAAGCTGCATACCACAAGGATTTCTACTTCTGCAATGGCTATGACCCCCCTATGAAGCCTTATGGGCGACGCAATGAGGTCTGGTTTGTGAAAGAGTGAGCATCTGGCTCCCCACGGTGCTGGCTTGTACCCCTAATCTCCCATCCTATGTTCCTGTCCACTTCAAAATAAACTACTAACTTGGCAAAGGCAGAAAACCATCATTCCCTTCCTCCACACCTATGCCTTAGTCTTTCATGGACCAACCATTTTAGAACATTGCAGACCCCCAGATGGTCCTGCTCCTTCATTCCAGATCAGGTCCTCACCCACAGAGACTCTCATGATCTCTCTGTGGCTTGCTTTTCTGTACCTCCTGCTTCCAGAGTTTAATGCTGAGACAGACAGAAGTATTTATTTAGCAGGACTGGTACCTCACAGGAGTTGTGTCCAAGTGCTATGAGTCTCACCTGAGGCAGCACGAGAACATGACAAATGTGCACACAGGGACTTTTTTTATCTTGCTGAACCTGCTGTAGCTGTAAAGTGCTGCTTTTATCTGTGCCATTCCAAAAGCAGTCTATAGGGACATGGGCATTGCTACCAACAGCACAGTGAAAACAAGCAGCCTTTATATTGACTCATAGCATTCAGGAGAGCAATGCTTCTGTCATCTGACTAAGAAATGTCATTTAGTGGAAGATCCAGGTTTCTGTTTGCAGCTATCCTTCTGCATAAGGTGAGACGTTTTGAGATGAGTTATGTCCTGATATCAGGTAGCAGCTGGACAATGTGACACAGAGACCCCAAGACCATTTCCTCACCTTCCTGTTACTTGTGTGTAACATTTCTGTAAAATAAGCATACACAAGGGCCAAAACTGAAATGTGTGTGTTAATCTAACTGAATTAGAAAAATGCAGGCTGTGAAAAAAGAAGGTGCCTATTACTTGTGATTTGAGGGTGCATTTGAATAATGGTGAGCATCTAGTGGAACTACTGTGAAGTGCACATCTTATTAAATAGTATTAGTTTCTGAAGGGCTATTCAGAGCAGCTGTCTTCTATAGAGGAGGAGGAAAACCTGTCCTTCAAAACAAGGATTTACATCAATCAATGAGTAGCCTTTTGGAAACTTCAGATACAATAGTAAGGGTGGGCCTTGTTTTAGGGAGATGACAATGTTTAACTGTTAGGCATCAAACCAGCATTTTAACTGTTGGCTCTACCAGAGAGGCAGCAGAATGCCCACAGTGGGAACACACTCAGACACCATGCTGCTGTGGGTGCCTGTGTAATTCGTTACCTCCATTAGAAGAGATGTGCTCCTCTGGAGCTTAAGTGCCCCAAAGTTCACCCCCAAAGCGATTTGCCCCTGGAAAGAGATTTGCCAGATGGCATGCCAGGTTCTGGCTGGTCAAGCTGTTTGACATGCGTGCTTTCTGAGAACAAATCCCAGCAGTAAAAGGAGAAAACCTGAAGTTCTGATGTGTTTTCCTTTTCTCTCTTGCTGACCCAGAGCTCTGCTGCAGAACTCACAAGAGAGTTTCAGTCACCTGTGTGTAAGAGCAGTAGTCAGGATGAATAAAAAGAGTGATATTATTTAATTAAAACAAAAATGACACCAAGCCAAACCAAACGAACAACAGCAACAAAAAGCCCCCCCACACAAAGAAGCCATTAGAAAACCTATTGACTGTGGTTAGTGACTGCAGTGCAGGTGAGGAGGAATCAAAAGGGAAATCAAGGCAGACAAAGAGTTAATCTTTTGAAGGAGTTTTTTAAGGAGCAAAGGCCCTTCTAAGGCCATCCTGAATCCAAAAGTACCTATTTGTGTCCCAGTTTATTTGCACCTGTGTGGTGTGAGGAATGGAGGGATACAATGCTGCCCAGCTTATGCATTTCCAGGTTCATTCTGTGTGTAGACTGTGGATACAGTCCTTTCTGGCTACTGGTGGTGAATGTTCTACAGTGATCAAAATCCTGGAATCTCTCAAAACTTCTCCTGTGACATCTCAAATGTTAGGAAGACCAACAACAAACCTGGTATGAACAGCGCTGCACATCTCAGCGGCATGGGTTTTTTTTTGTTTCATAACATGCATACACTCTGACCCTGCAATGAGAGCTAATCACATCTGTGGGCTCTCCTGTGCAGCCCTGCTGCTGGCTGTTTGCATGCAGTGGGCAGAGTACAGTCTCATAAACAGTTTTAACTGATACCAAAAGCTTATGCAAACCAAATTGCCTTTTCTTTACACGTCTGTACACGCAAAGATGACTGTGTTCTGTCTGCATTTTCCAGAGCTTTTAAATAAATAAAAAAAAAAAAATAAGATTGTGATTTACAGTTTCTGTGCTAATCATTGACTTTGTGACAACTCAGTGGGAGTTGTTAATTTGAAAATACTTTAGGTTGCCAGTTTATCTTTTTGTTTGGAGTACTAATCATGTTGCAGCATTTATAAATAGTCATGATGCTTTTTCCAATAAATTGCTATTTTAGGTATCCTGGTGTGGCCCTGCATTATATGACTATGTGAGATGGGAGCTAATGAAGTAATCTCCTTCTTTGATGGCCCCAGCCACTGAGAGGCTTTGACTGATGTTTTTGTGTTAATGTAGAAACTAGGGGGCCTGCTTACCTGAGGAAAATTGTGTGTTCACTTGTGTGTTCCTGTGGCTGGGGTTCACAGACTGTTTTCAGGCAAATACTCATGACTGATTTTCAACATGACCTAGTATCTATAAATATGAGATGTATTGTCACATTGAGGTCATAGAATCATAGAATAGTTAGGGTTGGAAAGGGCCTTAAGGTCATCTAGTTATAACCCCCCTGCCATGGGCAGGGACACCTCCCACTAAACCATGCCACCCAAGGCTCTGTCCAACCTGGCCTTGAACACTGCCAGTGTTGAAGCATTCACAACTTCCCTGGGCAACCCATGCCAGTGCCTCACCACCCTTACAGTAAGAATTTCTTCCTCGTATCCAATCTAAACTTCCCCTGTTTAAGTTTGAACCAGCTACCCCTTGTGCTATCACTACAGTCCCTAACGAAGAGTCCATCCAGTTCAGTGCCCTGCTGCCACTGATGGCCAGTAGTGGCCACCTGAGACTGATTACAGAATCAGTGCAACTGTGGGCTGAGACCACCTCTGAATATTTCTCTGTCTCTAGTGCAATGTGCCTCAGGGATTTTTGTTATTGTGCTTTGTGGACCCAGATAGACTTCCTCCCATGCATTTGTCCAGTTTCATTTTAGACTTAAAGTGAACTTAATATCTGTGGCGTCCTTTCATTCTATGGCAAGGAGTTCCATGCACATGGAAGGGCAGAAATGCTCTTTGGCTGAGGGTTTCCAGCAGGTTGTCTCTCTGCTCCATAGGCAGCTGGGTCAGCCAGCTTTTTGATCCAGCTTTCTGATCCACCTCCATCACTGCAGGTGTGTGTTTGTTTGGACAGCCAGACTCCTTGTTGACATAAGAGCGTTTCCAGCAACCTCTTTGTGCTTGGGGCCAGGAGTCAGAGATGCCCACTGGATTTTGCCCTGAAGCCAGCACGGTCACAGCCACTCTGCTGCATGCAGTTGGTGTGTTTTAATATTTTTAATGTTTTATTGTTTTAATATCCTAAACTGATAGTAAAAGCAACACCACGTCATTCGCTGCACCCTCCAGTTTGTTATCTGATAATAGTGCAACTGATCACCTAGAGACCTCCTTGCTTCTATTCTGTGCCTGTGCAGTGCTATTTTCTGTCTTGAGCAAATGCTGAAATAGGTCCATTTTGGTGCTTTTCTGATGTTAGCAGGGCATCATGTCATTAACTGTTGCATGTAGATTTAAGAAGATAGTGCAGGGAAAACTGAAGGGCAGAGGTTTATTTTTGCTTAGGCACCTTGGTGCTGTCAGCAGCTGGGTTATGGAGATGTGATGGGTTGTGTAGCAAAGGCTGCACCACTCCTCATGGGGCCTCTCCCATTGTCATGCTCAGCAGTGAAGTGGAGCATCTCCATGGCTGCCTGCTGGGCTGGATGGGCTCAGAAGGATAATGGCCTTGGAATTATCTTTGTCTTCCAGAGACTGGAGTCGCCTTGCTGTTATTTACATCTGGGCAGGTCCTTCCCAGTGCTATGCAAAGCAGCAATGTGACAGAGGTGTGATGGCCACAAGAAGGGACATGTTTAAACAAAGCCAAATTCAAAAGCATAATCTTGATGGGAATTATACACATGCCATGCAGATTTAGCTGTGCTGAATATACCACCTTCCTAGGCTACTCCACTGGTTAGTGACATAACCTGTGAGAGGTTTTCTGCTGGCCTCAGGGGTAGCAAACCACATATATTTATATATATGTAAGTGTGTATGTGTATAAATATGTATACGTGTATATGTACATATGTAGTCTATATGTAGGTGCCTCCAGGCCCTCTTCTTTGCTCTATTGGTTGGCTTCTACTGTCACTGAATAACTTGCTAATGCAAACACAGCCACAGGGCGAACATTTGCAAACTGAGGTTTTAAGTTTGCTGGAATGAGAGCTCTGTTAGCTTTGGAAAGAAATACTTTATTTTGTAGACACATGCCTAAATATATTTAACATTGCATTAAGAAGATGACAAGCTTTATGAAAGAGCTAATTGGTTAAGCTGTTCGTATAAATCTGGCCAAACTTAAAATACTCCAGTCACTTTGAGGGGATAGGTGATTTATAGTGAATGGGGAAATAACATCATTATTTCCCTATTTTCATCAATCACCATGGCAAAGGGAGCATGAGCTTCTATTGTGCTTGTGGTAGCAAATATTCAGCTTTGTAAGGCTTCCCAAAAGCAATGGGACAGAGGAAGAAGATGGTGGCTCCTAGCTCACATTGCTCCTCCTGATGCAATTATAATAATACCTCTTTTACAATAGCACTCTGAGCAGCAACTCTCTTTCTTCTGTGACAGCATTTCAGCCACACTGTGCTAAAAAAGAAATGTATCTCTTTTAATGGGACCATAAGTAGCTTTGGATGTATAACGTTTCTATAAAACTGCTTGGCAACATGATTTATTGGAGCAGGATCAGTGGTAAAAGTGAATTCTCTGACAGTAATGGATGAAACACTTCCAGTGTAGCTACTCTGTCTCTGCTTGGTGCCTGTGCCAACAGCAGGCTGGTTTTGTCAGCTCATTCATAATCTCTGCTTTGCTCTCAGCAGAATCTGTTGCACAAGACACATTTCAGCCATGGAGGAAGCTTTTTTCCCCTAATCCTCTGTGGGAGTTGCTGCAGAAGATAGATCAGTGCAAAAGCTGCTTGATTCCTAAGGTGCTGTCTAATTCCACATCCAGATGCTATGCCTAGGTGAGAGTTGGGGGCATGCTGCTCCCCTACCTCTAACTGCTGCCTATCCCCCATTTTCCATGAGGAGAAACTTGGGTGAATGGGATGGAAGGAGCTGCTCTGTTCTTAGACTGAGAGTGAGAACTGGCTGATCAGCATCCCAAGGTCCTGGGGCAGCCTCAGAAGTATCTTCTGTGCAGTCCTGGTGGGAAAACTGACTTGAGGAGCCTGAACTTCAGGTGTAGACTTTTCAAAAGTACAAGAGGAAATGAAAAGTTCTCATAGAGACCACATCCTGAAAGATACCACTGGGATTCAGGTGTTTTGGTGTGTTTGAGGATATGGATTCTCATGTGTACAGATCAACTCACTGCCATATACCAAGCACAGGATCAAGCCAGTGCCTCCTGTTTTGCATCCCCTGCAGCCTGGCCTGCATGGTGGATTTAAAAGTGCCATGGCCCTGTTTCCCCTCTGGGAGGCCATGAACTGATGCAGCTGGACGTTGTAAACTGTGAGCCTCTTGCTAATCCCGCTTGCTGTGTGGGACCAAGAAGCAGCAGAGATGCTCTGGAGCTATGCGGCCATTGAGAGGCAGCTGGTGTGGAAAAGCAGTTCCGTAGCACCCTGACCTGCTCCATGAGTCAGGTGACGCTGTGGCGTTGGGCGTGCAGTGTCACATTGACCTGACACTGGGACTCCTTGTGGTGGGACAGCAGAACTCATGCCTATGGTACACTGGCAGCTCCACCACCCACCCTGCGTATGCCTGGACTTGAAAGCTAGATGGGTTTGAGTCAAAGTGAGGTGTGTGTTGGGAAAGTGTCTTCTTCCACACATATTTTGGTTATCCCAAGAGAAAACAGAGAAGCATTGCCATGGCAACTGTTCTCCCTTTAGTATTTTTCCAGAGTTTTCCAGTCTCGTTCAATCTTTTTTATATCCCTACTGTTTATTTTAAGGTCATTGCTAATAGGAGTTCAAAGAAGCAATTGAAGCATCTTCTACCATTAGACAGTAAATTCAGTCCCCTTCCCACATGACTGATGAAGTACAAGACCAACAGAATTGAATGTTGCTGTGAGTAAGAGAGGAGAGGATCTGAAATTTGAAATGCATTGTACTCAGACAAATGAAACAAATGAAACCTTTTACCCAAAGCAAAGCATTGAAATAAAAGGTAGTGTGCTGCGTGACAATTTTGGGCACACTTTCCTGTTGGCAGCTCTTTCTAGCTGTTTAATCACTGATTGCAAAGATTCTCAATCCTCTTTATGACTCAGCTTTGCAAGGGAACATCTTTCCAAATCAACATGTGCTGGCTCGTTGAAATCTCTTTCATGAGCTGTAGTTTTATTTAGCCAGGATACTTTGAAGAGGATAGTTACTGCAGTGATGTTTATTTGGGGTAATGTAAAATCATGCCTCTCATTCTCCAATGCTTTGCTTCCACCTTGTGCTGGTTTTGGCTAGGGCAGAGTTAATTTTCTTCACAGGGTCTAGTATGGGGCTACGTTTTGGATTTGTGCTGGAAATAGTGTTGATAACACTACTGTGTTACTGCTGAGCAGTGTTCACAGCGTCAAGGCCTTTTCTGCCTCTCACACCACCCCACAAGCGAGCAGGCTGAGGGTGCACAAGGAGCTGGCGGGTATACACACCCAGAACAGCTGACCCCAACTGACCAAGGGATATCTCATACCACATGGTGTCATGCTCAGCATCTAAAGCTGGGGAAGAAGAAGGAAGGTGAGAATGTTAGGGGTGATGGTGTTTGTCTTCCCAGGTAACCGTTACACATGATGGAGCCCTGCTGTCCTGGAGATGGCTGAACACCTGCCAGTGATGGGAAGGGTTGAATGAATTCCTTGTTTTGCTTTGCCTGTGTGTGGGGCTGTTACTTTACCTATTAAACTATCATCGCAACCCATGAGTTTTCTCGCTTTTGCTTTTCTGATTCCCTCCCCCATCACACTGGGGCTGGGAGCACTGAGGAAGTAGCTGTGTGGTACTTAGTTGCCAGCTGGGGTTAAACCATGACACACCTGCACACTGATACCCATGTATGGGAAACCCAGTTTGGAGGGAGAGGAAAAATCCTGTGGAGATGTAGGAGGAAGGAGTCTGAAGCCCTGGTGCTGTCTCAGGGGAGGGTGGTGTGAGGGTTGGGCAGTGGGACATGGTGTCTTTGGTGCCCTGTAGCTCACTCACTAGCCCTTTGCCTTGGCAGGTGTTGGAAGGGGAGACCTCCAAACCCCTTCCAGTAGGGCTTGTGCAGCACAGTTAGACACAGAAGAGGAACCAGAGATGTCTATCAGCTTCTCCAGTTCTGCCTTGAGCCAGATGGTGTCTTCTCCCTACAGCAGGGGCCAAGGAACAAAGATATCCCTGGAAATCTCCAGCATGACTGTCCTTCCGGTGTGTTGTCATCTGCTTTGCACAAGACTTTGGTATATGCCTTCTTAGAGAGCAGTGCTTTTCCTCTAAGGGTATCCTCAGTGCCGCTTCCCAGGAGGGCCGAAATCCAGAGCCACAGGAGCAGCTGAGACTGCTCTGAGCACCTTTCCCTGCCCCAGGGGGTGAAAAACAGAAATGCCAATTGTATAAGATACTGCACCTTGGGAAACTGCCCTAAAACTCCCTCCAGCTGGGAACCTGCTGATGGAGGCAGCAATGCAGGTTTTGAAGTGCTTGCTTGAGCTAAATGGGTCTGGAGCAAATACAGCTGGAAAACACAGATACAGCTTCACACACACAGGATGGCCAGAGGTGGTTTTTTTGCTCTGACCATGTGTTGACTCCTGTGTATCTTCATGCCTCACCTCTCCCATCTCACTGGGTGTGGTGGTAGTGCCCAGTTCCACACTTCGCTCCTGAGATGCGTGCTCCAGGCATTGTTGGCATCAGCTTTTTAATGGTTGCACAGGAAATCTCTCTGGATCCCAGAATGAAGTCCAGATCTGGAATCAGGAGAGTTGTTTGACTGGAGACAGCTCTCCATGGAGCTGTTTGTTGACAGGCAGCAGGAGTTCATTTATTTTACATTGCAATGGTACTATTTCTGAACGAGAGAGAAAAATTAAAGTTTTTTTCTGTAGCATATGGTTTAGTTTTTGGCTTTAAAAAAATAAATGTTTATCTTGAATGGAAGCCCAGAATGTACATAATGTAGCAAAAATTTCATAGATATGCACAGGGATTTTTGTTGCGCAGGGATTTTTGTTTCACCTTTCAAGCTTCTCCTGCTCCTGATGCTAAGGTAGTAGCATTTGAAAGCATTTGAAAAAGCTCTGGATGTTTTCCCTTTCCTTGGAAAGAAAGATGTGAAAATAACAATACTGAAGAAACGCTGGAGGCAGATGCTTCCAGATAACTCTACTGAGAGAAGCAAGATGCAATCAGGCACATCAGAGACATGAGAAAACTGTCCAGCCAGAGAGTTTCCTGATGACAGTAGCTCCCTGTCCTGGGAGATGCAGCAAGGGGATGAATGGGAGCTCCCCAAACAGTCCTGATGTGAAGAAGAAACATAGTTGTTTTCCAAAACACTTGATCGCATAATCTATGAATCCATTTATAATAAATAGTCATTCAACAGCCCACTGTTATGACAAACTCTTTTGGAATGAAGCCAGCTCCAGAATGATGACAAGCTAAAAATGGTGTCTATTCCCATGGCTATAGACAGAGAGCTGCTACTCAGCAACAAATGTACCACCAAGTGCCATAAAAATAACCCTTTTGGAATTATTCAGTGTTTGGGACTTGTCATTTCACAGGGGTAAAAATGGATCCATTTTAGCACAAAATATGCATAATATGTATTCACAGCTTTATAAATAGAATTTATAAAATTATGTGTATAATTTTATCTTAAATTGATGCTGAGCAAACAGACAAAACAATCAACAAGAACTTAGCACATAAGTTTTGTTCTGAGGAGAAATCTTGGTTGCTGGCAACACATTAGATAACTCTAAGACTTTTGCCTTAGAAATGCAGATATCAAAAGAGACATTCCTGCCCACTTTCCCCCTTCCCTTTCTTTCTTTAAGACAGCTTTAGGGAAAAAAAGTTGAAATTACTGCTATTATGGGAAATGTGATGCCTGTAAGCAAAAGAAGCAGCCAAGGCCAAAGTCGACACCCCACACAAATTAATTCCACAGCTTTAGCTATTCTGTAGGAGAGAGGTTTCCAAATGGAGGGCTTTGTATCACTTGGGGTCGCTGCTTTTGCAAGTGGAGTCACAAATGTGATGGAAATTCACTTGCTGAAATGGTGCTCTGAGACAGACCTGGGGTCAGTAGCAGGGACATAACTTGAATTGGCTCTTAAAGGAGCATTTGGGAACTGTGCTCTTTGGCCTCCTCTGGTTATTCTGCTTCCTTTCATCTCACTTGCCCTTGCAGCACTGAAGCAGGGACAAAGCATTTGTACTTCTGGGAGGGAGCATATACAAATGCAAAGGTTTTCTGCTGCCCTGCCCCAGGCTTTCCTGTTTACCTCCTGGCTGCAGGCTGAAGATCCTTCTAAATGTGCTCAGTCACATCACACAGTGTTCAAAGCCCTAGGGAAGGGTAGGAGCTAGGGGTAGGGAACCTGGTCGAATGGAAGGTGTCCTTGCCCGTGGCAAGGGGATTGGAATTGGATGAGCTTTGAGGTCCAATCCAAACCAGTCTGTGGTTCTATGATTCTATGATAATGCAGTAGAACTCAATGTGAGGTCTTCTAGGAGAGGACAGTAATTTTGTTTGAGAACAGAACCGGTTTCATTCACTCACACTCAATGTTTGTGCTCATAAGCAGCTGGATGCCAGCATCCAAGTGGTAGTTTACTCTGAATCAGATTGCCACAGCCGTCACTGATAGTCCCAGTTGGGAGCTACTCTCCAGAGGAGTGACCAGCAGCCCCTCAGGAAGCACAGAATGGAGAACTGGATGGGTATGCTGGTGGATGCCAGCACCACACAACATCATGAGCTGTGTTTGTGTTTGTGGAATCTCAAGATAATAATGCCTGAGCAGACACAGTTGTGCTGTCCTGACCAGAGGCAATATGGCAGTTTAAATGCAGGATTTAGTGAGTGAGAGAGGAGGATAAAATATGCTTTCTAGAACGGTGCAACAGCACAAGACAACAACTTCACTGAAATTCTGAGATGATTCAAATTGTAATGCTTTTCCTTAGAAATCAGCATTAAAGAAAATCTTTTTCATGAACTATGACATTTTTCTTTGAGAAGTCTTAGAATGGTACATTAAAAAAAAATAATCATATGATTTCACAAAAGCCAATAAATATTTTCTAGGGAAAAGTACATCCCTCTCACCATTTTACTGAAATTATTAAACAATTCCTATTCCAATAGCACTAGGGTTCATATTTCTACTTCTTAAGGGGTCAGGGAGGTCTTGGTAAGAGAAATCAAGGGACAGAAAAAACTGTCAGAAATGTGCTTTGATGTTTTCCCACCTCTTGCTTAAGCAAGAAATATTGCCTGTTAATGTGATAAAAAGGAGTGAGGCTAGCAGGAGATTTATGCCCTCCTGGAGACATTGTGTGCTAGCTCTTCTCCAAGTTCTCTCATGCTATTTCCATGGCAACTCTATATAATGATAACTCCCACTGATTTTCTTCTTTTATCTGTTATTTTGGACCCAGACAGTGATGGAACTGAGGCATACATTTCTTTCACACCATTTGATGCCCATCAACAACTAAAGTAAATAATGTCCTCATTCTTCAGACCTTCAGGAAGTGCAGTTAGTTCACAGCACTTTCAGGAATTCACCTGCAGAGCTGGACGGACCCGAGACAGGAAAATAAGTGCTACAGATTCTCAGAGGAAGCTGCAAAAGATGAATGCTGACTGTTGGCACAAGTTGACAGGATTAGATCCCATTCCTGCTCTTCTCTTTCCCTTGGCAGGGATATCCTCTGGAGGCTAAGTAGAAGGCCACAGTGTAATGGGAGGAGGGATGGTTTGGGTGTAGGGAGTTGCATCTCAGCTCTCCTACTCACAGAGATAGGAGGTCATTCTGCCTGACTGGGAGATTCTCCCTTCCCCACTGCTGTCTG
The DNA here is from genome assembly GCA_039720435.1 of Amazona ochrocephala. NCBI lineage: Eukaryota > Metazoa > Chordata > Aves > Psittaciformes > Psittacidae > Amazona > Amazona ochrocephala. Next base: position 83,798,126 of record CM077880.1, read on the forward strand.
CTCATGATTGCAGTTCTGGTCCAGCTCACAAGACAAGGATCACAAAGTTCTCTCTGCAGACAGAGAAATCCTTGACAAAATTCCCCTAACCCATGACTTCCTCCCTCTTACAAAATCTCTGCAGCAAGTGTCTGTGGGCTGTTTTAACATAGCAGAAGCAGTAGGGAACTTCCCTTGTTCCGGGAAACCTGTGTCAACTTCATCTAGCTAACAGGACAAGGACAGAGCAAATTGTCAGGACCACAGTGGAGAGTTCACAGAAAGCCTGCAGTCCAGCCGCCAGTGTGGGCTGCACACATCTTCTGCCCTTGGGCTGCAATTCAGTCAGTGCCAGGAAAGACAGGACAGTATGAATGTGAAGGCCTATCCCAAGCATCCCCTTAATCCATGCCCTGAGAGCACCCACTTGTTTTTGCTTTCCTCATTTCTTCCTACAGAGATTTTTATTTCAGCAAGAGATCAATGCCAGCTGAAAGGGCATCCTCCTTTAGGAAGGGACTTCAAACTCCACTGACTTACACTTGATAGTAGTGGACCTTCTGAGTAAGGCTGCTGCTCAGAAGAGCTGTCCTACTCTGTTTAGTCCTCTCTGCCCTGTAATCAGCTGTTTGTGAGAGGCTTAGGCTATTTTAACTGGTGGGGAGGCTAATTATGCAAGAAATTATTCAGTTCTTTACATGCAGAGAGATTTGCAAGAATGGGAGTATGTCAAGGACCAATGCTCCTCTTCTGTGAGAGTGATCACAGCAAGTGCATGGAGCTCTGGGGAAGATGGCACTGCTCCTACAGGGACCATGTCCAATGGCTGAAGTCACCTGCGATTTGTGTTGCCCACTACCTTGGAGAAGTGAGGCAAGAGGGGAGAGACAATCTCTCTGCCCAGCTCCCTGCCAATCTGCCTGGCCCCTCTTCCTTCCACCCTTGCAAAGAGATAAGAACAGTTTCAGGTCTGAGATCTTGTGCTGCTCATCTTCACCTCATCAACACCCAATGACAAGAGTTAAACCTAAGGAGAATGGAAAAGGAGCCAGAAACTCGATACTGTGATTAGCCCTTTCTTCCAGCTGGGACTGATGTCCATCACTGCCAGGTAATGATAAGCCTGGGTCTGAAGGTGAGCCATCACCCAGGCATGGTGGGAATATGTTCTCAACCTTGTTACCTGCATGTAGGGAACAGGATAACCTCATGAAAGATCTCCTGTAGGCCTCCTAGCAATTCAATAGACACATCAGAATCAAACCAGAGAATTACTTAATACCTGATCTGAGGCTATCAACACAAATTCAGGTCCAGCATCTTGTCCACATGAACCATGATGATCCCATTAATCATAAACTGGGGTTGAGGGAGTGGGGTTAAACACAACAGCAAATCTCTGCTAAGAGGGAAGACACAAAGACACATTTCTAAATGCTTTGTATAAAATGTTTCCAAAGTTCATGGTTTTTTATTTCTTAGGATGTTGCTAAGACACATAGACCCATAAAAATGATTCTTTCCAGCCATAGACATCCAGATGCCTCTAAAATGAGAACTGAAGCCAAAGAAACTTTTACATTAATTTTACCAGCAAAAATTTAACTTTTTTGTCCCAGATTCTCACTTCAAGTGTATCAGCATGCTCCTATTAATTTCAATGTGAGCACTGTACGCACAGTTGGAGGCAGAGCATACCCCAAAAGCTGATTACATTTGAAGAGTGTGCTGTGAAAGAGAAATCAGGCGAGACAGTATCGAGGTTTTCATCTCTTTGTGATCTTGTAAAGGAGAATACAGCTTCTTTTAGCGTTTTCTTGTTCATTCAATATAGACAAAGTTGATTCCACTTTTAGAGATTGCCACCAGACAATACAGACAAATGATACTAGGAAAAAAAAAAGCAGCAAGATGCACAATGAAACCTGAATAGACAGGACCGTTCCCTCCTTCCATCCCACTTGTCTCCAGGATTTGGAAAGAATCATCCATAGTTAGAGCCACGGCTGGATGCCGTGGTAAATTGGGCTCCAGGCCTCCTCCCATAAGATGGAAATTGTGATAAGCACTAAGACATGAAGCACTGATTAGGATGAACTCACTCAAACACTTCAGCGAAGTTAAAAATTATTCACCTTCATGCATTCCAGACAACTAGGCAGAAATGGGACTGTGTGCCCACAGGTGGATGCAGATCTTGTAGTGCCCTTGCCTGGTTCCTGAAGATCCTGATGTCACAGTAGAACAGAGGAGATTCCAGATTTTGGGTCCTCAAGTGGGACAGGTCTTAGTTCCTCTTTCAGAGAACACAGCCAAGCACAGGGAGAGGCAGAGACTGTCTCTTTCTAGGGCAGGAACAGAGCAGGCATGAAGGTAACACTTCACACAGCTGTGGAGGCAGCTCCCAGGTGATTTAAAGCAGCATTATAACTGCTCCACAGTCTTTCCCCCAGCCTATGCTGTGGAGAACTGAGCTTACCTTGGTTCATCAGACTCCCATCTCACAACCAAATAGCTTGCCACATTGCCAGAAACCCATGGATAGGTCTGTCATGCTAGAAAAGCCTTATGCTTTCAACTTGTCCATAGATTACCCAGTAGAGCTTGGTAGATAAACTTGTACATTTTCTGTCCTTTCTCCTCCCAATCACACACATCAGTGACTACATTTGCTTGTGAGCGGACTTGAACTTGCATATAATCCTGGCCCTGCCGAGGTCTCATCTCACAGAAATCTTTTGCCTTTTAAAACCTAATAGTCTGGATGTACTAAGGGAAAACACAACACAGCCTTGATATACAGTCATGATGATAGTGTCGAGTAAGGAGGAGATGGGATACAGACAAGTCATGTTATCTTCCTGCAGCTCCTTGTAATGTTAGCTACCTGCTGCTTGTCTGTGTAATGAAACTGCCCTGCCCACATCACAGCCAGACATCACTGGCTCTGCCACTGGGTCTCTGCTGTCCTGCTGGCTGCAACAGTCACACTCACGCAGGCCCAGGAGCTTGGTGGCCTCTATGTGGGAGGCTGGACAGGATGGGGGGTGGAACTGGTGAGCCATAATCTGCCTGCAGTGCCAGGCTGACAGAACCGTGCCAGCTTGCCCATTTGCTGTCCTATCTCAGTGACTGCCCATCTCCTTCAGAATTGCTAAGCATCAGCAGCCTGTGGCCCAGGCTCTGAGGTCTGACTGACCCTCTTTGCCCATGCACAGAGCTGGGCAGGAGGCTCTCCAGGCAGCCATTTCTCTCCAGCTGAAGTGCAGCCAGCCAGGAAGACTTTGAAATCAAACCAAACTGTGACTAAAATAAAACGAGTTAAGAGACAAGCTCTTCGTATTGCTGTAGAAAACAAGCTGAACTTCACAGTGGAAGAGCTTCCTTTTTAGGCTGGAAAGCTTTATGTTAGGTTTTTTTGTTTTCTTTTTATTCGAACATTCTGAGTCAAATCATTTCATGGGAGCAAAATTGCAAATTTTGCCGAAGTTCAACGAAAGCCACAAAATAACTTTTGTTTTAATGGTTTTAATATCAAAGCCTTAATGAGATGCTGGGTTTTCTGTTTTACTTCCAATTATTATTACAACAAGGAGTCCCAGGCTCCGGAATGAGGGAGACTCCCTGAGCCCGCGGCTGGAGCAGCTCCCCCCAAATCATCCTCCCTTCTCCGGGCCCTGAGAAGTGGCTCTGGGCTCTGCGGAGCAAGTGCGCCACCTGGCGTCCACTATCGGAACGGCAGGAGAAGCCCCCCGGGGGGTTTCAACCCTGAGGCGTCGGCTCTTCTCTCTCGCACCGACTTTCTTGGCATTGCCTCCGCTTCCCTTAAGGAACCAAAAAAGTAAATTCAGCCTCCTCCCTGGTTTTGATGGGGTTGCTTTCGCTCCGTCCAGAATTAGTCCTGTGGGATGTAGCCCAGTGTTCTGGAGACTGTGGGTACCAGGCAGATGCTGAAAGCATCCCAGGCCCTGGGTGCCTCATTCCTCCCTTGGTACCAGTCTCAGGTGGCTGAGGATCATGGTCGGCTCCTTCCAAGAAAATAAGCAGTGAGAGAGGATGGTTGGACATTGCTAAAACCAGCCTGCAGGAACAGCCTCTACTCAGATTATAGAGTGGCTCTGGGATGACAAAGAGACATTGAGCAACACCAAGATGCCTAATTTCTGAGATTCAAACGTGTTTGTTCAGTCTGGAAAAACAAGTGAAGAGCTGATTTGCAGGGAAATGTGCTTTCTCACTGGACTTAACAAAGAGCAGCACCAAAGTCAAGGATGGTGCTGCCCATTGTAGGTACCTACAAAAAGGTACCTACCCAGGTCCCTGTCTCCTCTTGACTATAGGTCTTATCCAAAATTTTCAGCATTTCTTCACACTCCTGCTCCAGCATTTGAGCCCACTTCTGACCATTTTTAGACATGTTGGAGACACAGCATTGCATTTCACCTCTTGAGTAATTCGTTACAACAAGATACCCATTTTGCAAGGCACAGCCTTTCTGCTCAAATACACCTGTTGCTGGTTGGATGGGAGAACTAACTAAGCCAGGCAGAGCCCTGGCTGATTGCAGAAAGAGGTCCAGATGAGATCAGCCTGGCCAGCTGGGAGGGGAGCTCCTGCTCCACCCCTGGCACTTCAGAAAGCCTTTTGCAGAAAATTACACTCTTATTTAGCACAGTGCTTCACTCATCACCATAGCAAAGGCCAAGCAAATACCAGTTTCCCTAGAAACTGTGGGTGTCAGGGCATATGGACCTGAGAGGAGGGAGGGGATCCCGCATAGGACAGGCCTGGGTGCAGAGTGGTATGTGCTGCAGGTAAGGAGAGAGGATGGAACAAGTGCCAGGAACACAGGGACCAGGGTGGTTGGAATGGGACAGGGAGCCCCCCAGGAGAGACTTCCACAGCCGTTGTCCGGCATTGCTCAGTGCAACAGCAGACTACCTTGGGACAGAGGGGCCCAAGTCCCCGTGGTTGGGTGGCTTAGTAAGGGTACAGACTCATTGAGCGCAGCTGCTCACCAGCAGCTCACCAGCCACAGCCTGGGAGAGATGACGCAGAGCAGCTGGTACTCAACGGCTGGGTTTGCCACTGCTGAGGCACACCTCATTTTGCATATAGAGTTCCCCAGAAAGCAGGCAAATGCCAGCAGGGGCGTTTGAACTTCCTCCCCAGTGCTCCTACATGCTGTCAGCTTTTAAATCTTGTCTTTGAGACACTGCAAAGCCAGTCCCTCCCTGTGGAATATGTGTGTTGAGGAGAAAAGTGTAAGCTAAGCAACCCACCTGGCCAGGTGGATATGTGTGTGTGTGGGAATGATGTTCTGATGCTGTCACTTGCTCCTCTGGGTGTTAGTCCCCTCTAAGTACTGGTCACAGGCTGCAGTGCAGTTACTTGATGTGGCTGAAGGATACTCTGCTCCCTTACCTGTACCAGGGCTAGGAAAATGGGCAGTATTTCTACTCCTCAGGTATCTCTATTTCTGGTCCAGTGTGATGAGATACACTGAAACCAACAGTGCAGGTTTTTATGGGAGGTGACTGCTGTCACTGGGGCTGGATACGCCATCTGTACCTTTTCCATAGAAGAACTATAAATGCTTGGGCCAACAGTTGCCGTGTCTGAGATTTAGCCTTGTGATTCTGTTCCTTGGGGAGCAGATCCAATTAAAATGATGCCCTGGTGCCAGGAGCCTGCAGAGAGAGGGTGCACAAAGCTGTGCCAGCTTTCCCACCAGTCCCAGTTACTCAGGCAAAGCCTGAGTCACCATTTGACACTGCTCTTTGTTGGATATTGAAATAGAGAGGGGACAGATGCAGCAAAGGGGACATCTGAGTGAGAGATACAGGGATGTGTGCTAGTGACCCATCACTCATATGGAGCAGGCCAGAGGGAATGCAGCTTTTCCAGCACCTGCTTCAGAAAAGGCTGGGTGATGCAAAGGATGCCCCATGCTTATAAGGGGTTTACAAAGTGTCATGGGTTCTGACCCCATGCAGCTGCCTCCTGCCACCCTAGGACACCAGTGCTTGCTTTCTTGGTCCATGGTCAGCCTGGCAGGGACCATGACCAAAAGGCATGGGAATTGGGCATGCTTCACAACACCTCTGCTTTGAGAGCCTGAAGGATGACACAACCCAGCAGCAGCCCCACCAGCTGACAGTGTGCTTCCCCCTGCTGACAGCTAGTCCCTGGCATCTGCTGTCCCAGCTGAAGGAGGAGGACTTATTTACCAGTGAGCATGTGGGAGCCGAACCCAGCAGAGTCCTTCCCTGGCCCAGGCTGTGGTACCACCGGACTGTGTCTGTGCCCAAAGGGTTTGCTGCATTCTGTGTGCTCACCCTTGGCCAGGCAAGTGGAGCCCTGCAGCCCTGGCAAGCCCATGGGATAGTGACCCTGAAAGCCCTAGGTCCGAGTGGCGCCTTTTCTCTTCTTTGCCCTTTTCCCATGACATCCCTGACCTGAAGTTCAGCTGTGTTTATCCCACCTCTCAATAATCCTGGCTGCTTTCATAACCCAGGTGTGCTCTGTGCCAACCCTTTTCCAGTGTGTATATTTCTGGTGCTCTGGTCTCCTCAAACAGAGAGAGGAAGAACTAGCAATCAGAGGGGCCTGAAGGCAGTGGACCTGTAGCCCCCACCACCAAGGGAGCCCTTTGCAGGAGAGAGGTTAGGGACAGGTCCTTACTGGGTTTACTGGCCTTCCAGGCGGCAGTTTTTAATAAAAAACAGCATAAGGATGAGGCAGTCTTCCTGCCTCCTCCACTCACTTGCTCCTTTTGGGTCCAGCCGACAGGACCAGTTTAGGGTTTATCTGGGACATGTGTGCATGTGGCTGAGTGGCTGACTGATTTGGTTTAAACTCAGTCATAAGAAAACATGAAACCCCGGCCTTCTCAAAAGACTGTCCTGAGGTGTGAGAAACCTGCAGAGCAGCATCACTCCTTTCCTGCCAGCACTAGCTTCCACAGAAATTTTAAATCAGTGCTTACCCAAAACTGCCTTGATATTGAACAAGTGCAAAATAACTCTGGGCAGATTGGTATTTGTATCATTACGGAGGTTTAAAAAGAATGCTCTAAAAAGCACTGTAAATCCATGGAAGGAGATTTTTGCTCTCTGCCGAACAGCATGCACAGTAACAACCAAGTAATCCAGAAAATTGCTACGCCCTGGATTGATGGGCGTGCATATGGTATCCCTCATCCCTCCTACTTTTGATGCCTCTAGGGCCAAGAGAGTGCATTTGAGAGGCATTTTCTTGTCTGTGGCCATCAGTGAAGGAGTTGGTAAGTGTGTGGGATGTGGAAAACGCACACAGTAAAAGGATACTATGCTCTCACTTCTCCTGCGCTCCCTTTGCTCCATGGGACTCCTCAAAAGAAGGGAAGCTGGCTCTGTTCTAACACATTTTTTGCTCCTCCTGGGACATACTCTAGCTACATTTAAGCCATCAGTGGCACCACATCAGCTTGAAAACCTTATTTCTTGAAAGTCTGGTATAGGCTCAAGCACATCCTTCCAACCTTCAGCTTGCAAGTCAACAACCTGCACATGGCTTCACACATCACCTTGCCAATCTGTTTCTCAATGTTACATTAGTATCCTTGAGTTTTCCCTCCCATCTTCTGTGTTATATGTGAGGAACTCTGTAGGTGTGGAGTGGAAAGAAGGAGGAGAGGGTAAGCATCATTTCCATCTCAAATTTACTAGATAAAGGCAAGATTTCTTGTGATGTGTTTCAAACCAATGCCTAGGAGGGCTCTTTATATTGCCAAGAGATTCAGAATACCCAAACGTCTCTATGTCGCCCTTCATTGCTGGTAGGTAGAGTGGGTAGGGCCCAGCCTGGCCTCTTCTAAACAGCACTATGCCTGAGGAAGGGGGTTTGCTTGCCAGGAGCATATGGATATGTGGTAACACATCATACCATGTAAAAAACCATGGGAGAGGAAGCCTCTAAAATGGGAGATTACAGCCTCATACCACCAGGAGTTCTTTGAAAATTTATTACTATTAACATCATCGTAATCATTATTATTTTGCTTTGATAATGTTCCTATTTTCAAATAAAAATGTCTTCAGAACATTGGAAAGACAGATTTTTGCCAGTTGAATTAAATACCTACAAACTCCTTTCCTATTCTTGATTATGCAAGAACCCAGCACGATACAAGTAAATAAATACTGGAATATAGATGCAGCAGACACAGATACATACAGGATGAAAAGGATGAATCTTTCCTCCTACATTTGCTGCTTGGCTTCATATTTCTTAAACACTTCTAACATTGAATCAGCTTGCCTCATTCAAGAAAAGTAGCATGGAGAAGCTATAACTGTCTTCTGCACCCTCAAGCAGCTGATCTCTCGCCCAGAGTGACACAGCTTTGAAGAAGCCAGCATCTCTGCTATTCTCCCCTGAGCTGCAATCTCCCAGGTGACCCACTCCAACCCACGGAGAACTGTTGCTGTCACTCCACCAGCCATTAGAGGAACCACATTCCTGAGAAGAGCACCAGTCTCTCGTAGTCAGGCTCTCTGGCTTTTTATTAATTAAATATTCCACGTACAAAGTACTAAATAAATATACAGCTGTGTCAGACAGCAGTGTATCATACACACCCACTTGGAGAGCTCTATGTATTTCTATATGAAATATCATGGAAAGCTATTTACCAGATGCAAAGCAGGCTACAGAATGATTCAACTCTGCAGACTCATTGCTCATCACCAGGGTGCAGTCCACACAGCACACACACGCACACACACACACACACACACACACACACACACACACACACACACACACACACACACATACTCATGTTCACTCACTCCTGGAAGAAGGGCATCCACCTTCCTTAACCTGGCTGCTTGGGAAATGTTTGTGTTAACGCCACAGACACACTCTGGAGCAGGCAGAGCTCCAAGGTGCATGGGATTAAGTGCCACCAGGGAATTGGAAACAGCTGCATGGAAGAGGTTTTGTCTGCAGTGATCCACAGTCATGGATTGTAGGGGTGGGGAGGGAGGGTTTGCAGGTTGGGCAGGCACCTTGGGGTGCTTGGTCAGGAGCCCGAGCTAGGAGAGGGGCTGATGCTACACTGCAAATCAGAAAACATGTCAAAGTAAATAGGGGCATATGTTTTCATGTCTTTAGATTTTCTCTCCCCTCTCCACCCTAGGTGGTCCCCAGGTGATGAGGAAGGGGCTGGAAGTGAACATGAAGAGGAAAAAAAGAATACTCTTCCCAGCCCTCCCTGTCTCTTCCCTTCTGTCTGAAGGAAGGCCAGGCAAGGATGGGAGTAGGCACAAGAGAAATGGTGTATTGATAAGGGTGTTCTCGGTAGTACTGGAGATGTGTTCATGGGTGGGCAGGAATGGGGCTGATGTTTCTGTTTCTTCCTCTTCTCCCATCACACACAGCGTGCAGGCATACCCACAGGCTATCAAAGCAAGTCCTGGCTGGGGTAGAAATGGTCACAGACCCAGCTGATCAGCTTCCTGCTGCTCTAGTCCTACAGCATTCCTGCTGAAAATAGTCCAGGACAGGCTCTTCCCAGCACGTTCCTCTGTCAGAATAAATGAGCTCCGTACCACAGAGAAAAAGAGTGAGCAGGACCAGGATGTGTCTGAAAGCTGTGTGTGAGGAATGAGAGGGGCTTACAAGGTGCGTGGGGAAAAGAGTACCCCTCTTCTCTTTTGCCAGTGTGTGTTGACTCTGTCTGTTCTGCAGGATGGCTCAGTTGTCACCATGTGACCCATTCCCCATGCCTCTGCTGATGAGCACTTAGCCTTTTTGCTCACTGTGGAGCTGCTACATGGGGCCTTTCCCACCGGTGTAGTCATGGTATGGGCTTGTCTGGGTCTTGGCCCGAGGAATGGAGAAATCATTTTGGGGATCGATGGTCTGAAAAGGAAGCACAAAAGTCTTTACTTTTCAAAATTGGAGAGAATTAATAGAATAAAGCTTAAAACAAATTGAAAAAGAAAATCCAAGCAAAAAAAAAAAAAAAAAACAAACAAACCAAACCAACCAACCAAACAAACAAAACGAAAAAAAAAAAAAACCCAAACAAACAAAAAAACAACAAAACAGGAGAGGGAGAAACAGCTAAAGGTTTCCTGAGCATGTGATAACTGGGGCTGTGGAAGAGAATCATGGCAGAACAAATCAGTAGGGGAGACGAGTCACCGGAGGTCATGTGGGGACATGATGTGAACTACGTTGTGGTCTGAAGGAGGACTGTTGAATGGACATGGGGACAAAACAGGCTGCCCACTCTCGATCTGCACTGCAACTTCCAGTGGTTGTGGTGGGCATTGAGGACATCCAGGGCATGGGCTGGGGAAAGGAGCATGACCTAATGAGGAAAGGGCACAGTCTACTGCAGGAACAGTGCTCAAAGAAAGGACTTCTTATGTGATGTCAAATCCAGAAGTATTGAAAACGACAACCTCAGACTTTGCCTCAGGCCCCTCTTGCCTTCCCATGTCCCTGGATATATCAGAGCTCCCTCCGCCCAGCCACAACTACCTCCATGAACACTTACAGTATCACCTGGCTCCATGTAAAACTCTTGTCTGCCTTCATAAAGCCTGCTCTAGGTCTATCTGTCTTCGCTCCTTCTCCTTCAGGACGTAAACAGTAGCCTACATGCTGTAAAACAGCTAAAGTGGGGTGTGAACTTACCTTCATCTGAAACTGAGAAGAGTATGGGGAGTAGCTGTTGTCTCCTGTGTCTCCTGAATCACAAGACAAAAGCAGAGGAAAGTTCGTGAGTCAGTGTTATATGGTAGCCTGAAAATACCACATCAAGGGAGACTCACAGGGCCTGTGGCTATGTTAGCAGCTGGTTTTAGACTGATCAAACTATGCAATATGCAGGCAGGAATGGGTTAAAATCCACAGGTGGGTGACTTACTAAATATTTCCTTATGAAAGCAGGAATGAATGGTATTGTAAACAACAGGACATAGGTGGCCTTGGAGTTTAGACACCTACTGTTGCCCCACAATTGCTGTCATCATCACCAGTCAAATCCTTCCCATGTGCATGTGCGAGACACCCTCTGTAGTATTTCCTGGGAGAGCACAGCCTTTTTCAGCTGTTCTTTTAAAAACCTAGAGGTCTGACTCCAGGGGTAAATGTGATCTCAACAGCAGATCCACAGAGAGTGCAATCACATCTCCTACACATAGATATGGGAAGCCTCAATTGATAAAACATGTTTTGTCCAAGCAGGCATGAGAAATGCCTACAGAGAAATTTCTGGTTTTCATACAGAAAAGTAAGACCTTCTTGCCTCCTTTTTGGATGAAGGGGTCATTTCTAAATGGATAATGGGAACCATACCAGAATTGGGAATAAATAATCTCCAATGAATAACCTGGAGAGGTCTGAAGAGCTGGAGCATTGCTAAAAGACAAACAAAACCTCAATTTTTACACAAACTTTCCAGATGTAACACAGTCATAAGGACTTATATCTCAGCCCTGATATGCAGTAAGTCCCCTACTCAGTCACTCCTACACATCTTTGGCTTTTGTATCAGTCCTTACTCCTTTCCCTCTTGTCTGGAGATTAATTTTCACTTGCATTTCTGAAGTTTCACCAGTCTGAAACCTTTTCCTACCTCTAAATTATCCATCATCTTCAAAACCGTTCTTGTAGCCCTCCTACACCTTTCAGCTCATTACTGGTGCATGTGCGCCTAGGACTGGGGAACAGTGGAGTCATTCACTTCACCATACCTTGCACAAGTTCATCTTGGGTGTAGGCACGGTTGTCCACTCCAGCTGTCTGCTTTATAAACTTGGGTTGGCAGAAGTCGTTTTCTGGAGGGTAGTCCTCCAGCTTCAGAGGGGCAGTGAGGAAGCAAATTTCAGGTACAATATACATTATCAGGAAGACCCATCCATTGGACACCAGAGCAATGGCCACAACAGGATCATCCCAGTTTTTTTTGTTTAAGGCTGTGTTGCCCTTTGTGAGCATAGTGATCCACACTACCCAAATGGCAATGGAGAACAGGACAGTGACAAAGATGTGTGCGCCGTGCCTCTTCCAGCTTCTGTATGACCCACAGAATGTGAACATGGAAACCAAGAAGGTCAGAGCCATCAAGAAGAGCACATAGATCAAAAGCATGACAAAGTCTTTCTTAGTTTGCTCCGCAGACAGGTTAAGAAAGTACTCTCTCTGGTTTACTAGCATGGTGACTAAATACTCAATATTGATCACAATTTGTACCAGGGCAAAGGAAACAATGAGAAGCAGCAACACCAGCCATGAGAACGGCTTTCTTCCTCTCACGAGTTTGTTGAGGTTGCACGCATGGGCGAGGAGGCATGAAAAGCAAAGAGCAAAGATGACTCCAAATAGGAAGAAGCGAGTAGGGCGAGTCCTATCATTGAGTTTAATGATGAAGGCAAAAGTGAGACCAAAAATGCCAAGTGTGCCTAAGAGAAAGAAGAAATAGACAGAGAGCATGTGCCTCTTGCTGTTGTCTTGTACTTTGCAGATGAGACAGAAGAGCGAGCAGATGAGGAAAATGGTGATGAGGATGCCAGCCGCAGCCAGTGACTCCAGGACAATCCCCCAGGCCTCCTCCATGTCACAAAGCAGGTAATAGGTTTCATTGATGCTGCCGCAGCCCCGGGGAGGTGACGTCATCCTCTTGCCTTCTCGGACAAATACCTCAAGAAATGTTTCCCCAAACCTGTAGATGCAGAAAAGATATAGGCTGCCATATCCTAGAATCCTAGAAGGGGTTGGGTGGGAAGGGACCTTAAACATTACCTAGTTCCAACCCCACTGCAGTGATGCTTTAAACTAGACTAGGTTGCTCAAAGCTCCAGCCAACCTGGCCTTGAACACTGCCAGGCATGGGGCACCCACAACCTGGGTGCTGCCAGCAATGGGGAAGGAGAGGCAGGACAGACTCCCATCCCCACCCCACTATGAAAGGACACCACAGTGCTAAGGACATGTGGCTGTGGATGCAAAGCCATCCCATTGATTGGCATCAGCTCTCTATCAAGGTCAAGACAAGCCCCTTAGAGGGTAGTAATTCACCTTTCTTGTCCTCTGCACCATGCTTGGGGTTGTGCAATGTCATAGGAGCATGGGGAGCAGGGAGAAGGTGAGCTTTCATAGGTCTTGGTGCCACACAGCACAAAGCCTGAACTGCCTTGTCACTTTTGTGATACAAGGGCAGCTGTTAGTCATAATACAGTTTACACTCTTTTGACAAGTTCAGACAACATATGCACTTGTACCAGTGAGGTTCACAGATGAGCAATGCAGAACAGGAAACTCATTACTCTGTTTCTTTTCACTCTTTTGCTTTCCTTGCTTATCTTTGGTTTATGGATATTAATGAAGGGGAACCTTAACTGCCTTTTACCCTGCAGATAGCTAACCTAGATTCCTCCAGCATAGCTCTTCTCACTCCAAATTAAACAGCAAATATAGGCCACCAACCATGACCCCCTAAACTCATATTCCTTCTAGCAAAGCAGTAAGAACCATCCCAAAGACCTCAGTCCCCTCCACAGAATATTACTTTACACTGGCTGGAAGCCTGACATGTCAGAGGCCATGCTGCTCATCGCACAAGAAGTAACCATCATATTACTTCTTGAGGGGTCCATGAATCAAGGATGGACAAGGTCTTGAATGCACCCAGCACATTCCTGCTGTCTCGTCATGAGGAGTTCAGTGCTTTCTGCGTAAGCCTGGCTTAAGTCTGTCTTGCAGGAGATAAGAGTGCTGTTTAGATGAGCTCTGCCCATTGCCGAGAGGAATAAAGTTGCCTACTTCCTTGGGAGCCTGAAGCATGTGCAGAAAACACTGCACAAGGACGTTAGGCACTTTCTAGGAACCAAATTGTTCAGTTAAGATCAGGTATATAAAATCTATCATAACCAAAATTTAGATACAATATTGGCATAAAACTTGGGGGAATATGGCCGTAATGATGACCCACACTGGAAAACCAAGGGCTTTCTTTTCTGATATATGTAAAGAAAAATAAACCTTGCAAAACTTATTCTTCAGTGCTCACCATGCTGTTTGCCTTGATTTTTTCCCCTCCAGAACAACATACTGCAGTTATGAGGCTGATTCTAAAACCCTTCCAACAGATTTTAGGGAGTATAGGTTGAATCTTCAATAAATGGCAGTTGATCTAATCATGGGATGAACGAAAGGGAAAAATATCACTTTCACTCTCAGCTCCACATATGCCTCAATGTGACCTGCTTATAAATGCTGGAATGTTTTCCCAACTTTTAACCTTGCTGTGTAAATGGAGATGTGCAGCTCTTAAAAGAGCTGGCTACAATAAAATGGAAAGTATTTAAACATATGGGATCTCTGGACTCGTGTGGAGAAAACAGAATTAGTGAATAACACATGCAGGTGTTTTAAAAAATCATTGTTCACAAAATTTGGGGGATAGCTGAAAGATATCTGGATATTTGTGAGTAATAAGTAATGAACCATTCTGAAATCCAGAGAGCAAATACTACCATTTTATCCACAGACATTTACGGTTGATCAGATTAGCTTTATCCTTTCACAGCTCCATAGACTGGTGCCCATTGTTGGGGCAGGTGGAGAGTGCAGAGAGTCAGGGTGAGACCCTAGGGTAGCACAGAGTACACCCATAGCCCTGGATCCTGACTGGTGCTTACTGCAAGTGGTACTTGCCACAGCCAACTGCCACAGCCCCTGGAACAAATAGGATAGAAAGGACCTCACTCCCTTGGAGAACTGGGACACTTGTGCTTATTTTTGCTCCCTTTTCTTTTTTTCCAGCGTAGATGCTCTATGGGGCATGAAGAGTCTCTGCCTGGTCTCCTGGGTGAGTGCTGACCCCCAGAAGCTGTCTTCTCATCCACCATCTACAGAAGTGTCTGGGATTCCCAAGGGGCTCTGTAGTCAGTGCAAGGGAGCCTGTGCTGCAGTTACTTCACAATTCACCCCAAATCACTGTTCTTGCTTTAGTGCTGAGATCTTCTCCCTCCAGCCTGAGACTCCTCTCTCATTGATACTTGTGTACCAAATGCACCCAACCAGTCACAAATTTCAAACCATTTCCCAGGAAAGCCTGCTATAACTCTCCCAGCTCCAGATGGCAATCTATGTTAGAGTCAAGGGTGAAAGGCTTTCTCTGTTGGCCGTGGCACACCGTGACCCTGCCCTCCTACCCCCTGCATGCCATCCCTCCCCAGCCACAGGAGGCAGGTCTGCCCTGGATCCTGTAGGACATTGCCTTGAATTACCTTTCTGGGTCCTGCTGGAGAAGGCAACAGGGAGACTTTGGCTAGAGTAGGCAAGTTCCCTCCAAACCAGTAACACGGTCACCCTCTCTTCTGTAAGCCCAGCCGAGCAGCAGCCCTGCGCTCGCCTGCCTTGGGAGCTTTAACAGCTGGAGGCTGGGGAGGTGTGGCTGAGCACGCCTATTCCAGTTCCACCGCCTCTCCTCTCCAGCAGCAAGGGCTATGAAAATATGGTCCCAGTGCCAAGAAATGAAGTCAGGCCTCCTGACGTCAGCGGGGCACTCACCCATTCATTGGGGTGGAGATGTTGTCGCTGCCTGTCCCAGCCCTGCGACAGGATTGAACGCTGCTCAGCCAAGCACCTGATAAGGTGCTCTCCTGCCCGACTCCAGGCGCCCATGGGCGGGGACTGTAGCTATGAATAGCAGTGCGTCCCCTCCCTGCTCCAAGCATTTTGCCTCTTTACATGCTTTCTTGCCTGATAACTGCTTGCAACGTGGAAGATGAAGAGATTGTAGGATGTAAATGGGCCCACAGCACCTAGAAGCAGAGTGGCTTCAAGCCTAGCTCCAGAGACAGTTTACTTAGGGTTCTTGCTGGGTGCTACATTTTGGCACAGGGATGCATCTGCTCCACTCATCCCTTCCACCTCTGCCAGTGCCATGTGCACCTTTCCTGAAAAGGACAGTTTGCCTTTGCTGGCGCAGTTCTGTCTGCTCACAAGCACTGAGTCACTCTGTCCAAACTGCTGGCCCCAAAAGTTAATGAATGAAGGTGATGACAAATTCCCCCTTATTGCGCCTCTGGCATGACACACCCATCAGCGGAATCCCATCCATGCCCTGAATATTTCCAGCATGGTCAGGACTCCATCCGTGATTTTAAATATTACTCACTGGGTATATTTTATTATCCTGCTTAAGGAATTGACATCAGGGTCAATCCACACCAAGCACTCTGTCCCTACATATAGCCCCTGAACCTAGAAATCCCTCCCACTCCCTGGAGGTTGTGCTCCTTCCCAAAACCAGGGGAGTTTTGCCCATTTCTTTTTTTGCCCATGGTTGTCTCATCTACATGTTAATTTTGTTTGTTTGTTTGTTCATTTGTTTTAGGGCCCCTGGTTTATTTCTGGGTGCTGCTCCCTTTTGAATGCCACATGTGGAAGTTGCAACAAAACCCGTACAAGAGAGTCTTCTCTTGCACACCCCATAGAAGTACACGAGTGCTAGACATAAAAGTACACTCAGTGCAGTCACTGCTGGGTGGGCCCTGCTGAGCCCTAGGACAGTTCCTCATGTTCTTCCTGCTTTCATTTCAGTATAAAATCCTGAGGCTTCTTAGGAAAAGGCATGTCAGCTTTCTTTACATGAAATTAATCTTAACTTTAAAGTAGGTCTCCCAGGCTTAGTGAGCCAGTCAAGAAGGAGGCAGTTGTGAAAAATGAGAGGAGGAAAGGAGTGATGGTGAGGAGGTTAGCACCAGCTCAGTGGGATCCAGCCTGTCTAGGAAAACATCCCAAGAGGCTTTCAAAGGTCGCTAGTCACTGCCGGTCTATTTGTATCTTGTCAGGGCACATTATGGCCTGCCAACTACTTCCCTACATTTACACAGACACACAAAACCCCATGGAAGGCACTGTGTAAAATTACATCAGTGGGAAAAAGGAAGAAAAGATAAGTAACACTGACATTTTCCAGAATACCTGAGAAATCCTTGAGAATCAGTCATCAAACACACCCTGTACCTTAAAAAGGTTAATAAATGGGGATAAAAAAACCCAAACAAACAATAAACCATCCCAAGTGACTTAGGAAGCCAAGTGCTGCTGACTCATGGTAGGTAGCCTGAGAGATGGTGCACATGGCCCTCGTGCTATGCCAAGGAGTGAGAGGAATCACTGGTCTACATGGACAAGTACAAATGGCACAACAGGTGAGATCATTGTCACCTCAGTTTAAGGATGGGATGCAACTTGCAGATAGGGGTGCCTAAATTTAGATGTTTGATGGTTATTACCTAAATGCAAGGTGTCTCAGCTCCCAGACAGCCAAAAGGTCAGAAGGGCTGGCCCAGCATGGGTGCCAGGTGCTTACTGCTGTGTGCATTGAAATGCTCCCGGGTGTGGTTACCTGGGCCTCACCTTAATTGCTTAATATGCACACATCGGCATAAAAATGTCATTTGAGATGCCACAGGGTATGCTGCTCAGCTTCCAGGGACCACTCCAAGGGCGCATGGGTCTCCCATACCAGATCTGGCAGTCCTGTACGGATGGCTTTTATACCTTTAGGCATCTCAAATCACCTTTGTAGGAGCAAATGTGAGTGCTAAATCTCCACTGTTTATTTAGAACTGAGATGCCCAGCTTATATGTAGGTACCTAGATGCAGACATCCGTGATTTGGACTTTATTCTGGTGCAACAGCGTAGACAAATTGTTTGTTGAAGGTACTGTAGCTTAGTCATCTGTAACTCAGTCACCAGCACAGGGATGGCACATAGGATACAAGAGTTGTGGGAAACTACCTTTCTGGAACATCAGCTTACCCTGAATAACTGAGGGGATCACAAATAGTGGTAAGGTGGTGGGGGCAATTAAATTGACTCTTAGGTGCCTACAGAGCAGACTTCATCTCAGGCAGTCATCCAGATTCCCACGATAGTTGGTGCAAAGACACACTTCCAGGGGAGTTTCAGTTGAACAACAGACCAAATCACACCTGAGAAGTATCTGTTTCTCTCCAGCAGAGGTGGGGGGAGACAACATAATGAATTCAGATACAGATCTTTACATTTGTCAGCTGGATTGCACAGCAAGAGACTGAAATAATTTCAACACAATCCAGTAGCAAAATGATGGCAAGTTCCTTTAGGTGGGAGGCTGTTGGTATCAAAATAGCTTGCTTTGGCCACACTGCAGCCCTGGACAAGGCAGCTGGCTGCTGGTGAATGGGAAGGATTAACAGCTACACCTGACATGGAGAGGCAAGGATGGCAGCAGGGACTGACACCTCCTCTTCCAGTCCCTGGCAGCAGGATAAGACAGATAAGGAGGGCCAGACTCTCCCCCTGTGTCAGCTCTGCTTCTTACCCCTTCTCACTGCTGGTATTGCCTGGCCCTGCTCCCTCCTGGGGTGCCAATGCCCACAGTGCCCTGGGCCAGCCCTGCTTGTGGCTGAGGTGCCAGCGAAGGGCAGATTGCTGCAGCCCCTCTCAGCTCAGCCAGGTCTCAGGGAGAGAACACATCTGGGAGGTTCAGGGACCTAGTTAGTGTCTTATTAAGCCGAGTAATAAAGCAAGTAGATGGCTGGGGAGAGATGGTGCTTGGTGCCCTGGAATGTGTATAAATAATGTGTTTATTTTTGGTCACTGATACTGGCTGTGTTGTGACTATGCTTGTGCCATTCCTTCTGCTTAGCTACCTGTACAGTACATTTGGAACACAAAACCAGCCTTTCTTTCATAAAAAAATCCCCTTCTGCCAGCGCTTATCATAGTCATACTGAGCTAACATTACAGCAGCCTCCACCCTGTTCTGCCCCATACATCTCCTCCTTTAAAGCAGTTCAGGTATAAACATTATGACACCCTTGGAACAGACTGGCACAGAGGTGATGGGTCTTTGGCTCAGGCAGCCAGCTTGGAGCACCTCTGCCTTAGACAAGAGCTAAGACAAATGCAGGGGATGTCATTTCTGCAAAGGGACATGTGGCACCTCCACATAACACTGGGCTTTCTCCTGGGGATCCTGTCTCTAAATTCACTGTGCTCTGGCTCTGAAAGAGTAATCCAAGGATTACCAAAAATTCCTGTCTGAGAGTTGAATCCTTTCGCTTTGGAAATGTAAAGTGTGGCACCAAAACATAAATGTTATCTAAAAGTACTGCAACAGAAACTCATACTGGTGTCCTTCAGAGCTGTTACTTGTCTCTGCAGCTGTCAGCTACATGCTGTTCTCCCTGCCATTTTCAGTCTCAGGAACAAAATAAACATTTCTAGTATGTAGCAGTGATATGCTTTGCTTTGAGTGCTGATTGCTGCATCCTCTCTAAGAAGTTCTCCTCTTTAAATGGGTGGGTTTTGGCCAGACCCTTTCTATTCCTGGATCCTAAATGCCGAGATTCCTGATACAGGATGTTCTTTTGCTGTGACGGGGAGAGATCTGGGCAATGAAATGGCAAGGAGACTTCTCATAATACTGAAATAGGTGCTACTGAGTATGTCTTACAAACAGACACTTTCAAACCTGTAAATTATCTGCCAGAGCATCCCCAATTGGTGAGAAGACCCTGCTTCAGGAAATGCAACGGAAATCCTCCCACCAGGAAGATAATGTTCTGTGGTGCTGCAAACAGGATCACTTCCATATGCAACCCCAGATACGGCCAGATCTAGTACTTGGAAACCCAAGGGTAAGGGGTGGCTCCTGGAGCACCTGCTGAAACAGTCTGAGTTCGTGCCTTAGACTCGCTCCTATCCCTCTGAGGCAGATGTCACACTGTCTTTCATACTCCACAAGTGTGGAAGCCGGACCAAGAATGGGCAGGAATAAGTGGAGAGTAGCTCCAAGCATCTGTGGCTGTGATCACTTTGGCTAGGAAGAGCCTTTCATACAACAAAACTGGTGCTCTTGAAGGCTGTGAGCAAGTTAAAAAAGAAATAATTAGATTTATCACCTCCTTTAGGACTTTCATCAGTATGCTGATGAACATTTCACTCATGACAACTGGTGTAGTGTCCTGGAGCTATTCTTAGCAGCTAAGAAGGTTCCAGCCCTCCTTTATGGCATTAAACTTACCTGCTTTTGCGCTGATGTCTTCCCAAATCAGCAAGTTGCACTGATATGAATGAGTGGGTATTGTGTGTAGACAGGATATCTGGGGAGAAGTGTGTAACTCTCAGGAAACAAGGGATGTGAAAACATACCAATGGTGGGGATGCTGCCTGATACCCCCAAGAAAGGAAGACATGCCAAAGGATATCCAGGAGAAACTGCTTTCTCTCTCCCAAAAAGGCTAATCCCAAGGCTAGGGAAATGGTTTAGGAGAGAGAGGACGTCT
This sequence comes from Amazona ochrocephala, assembly GCA_039720435.1. NCBI lineage: Eukaryota > Metazoa > Chordata > Aves > Psittaciformes > Psittacidae > Amazona > Amazona ochrocephala. The sequence goes on from CM077880.1 coordinate 83,818,455, forward strand.
GGCTGCATCTTGAGCTGATGGAGCCTGACAGACTCAGCACAACACTCCAGAAGGAGTCAGCCTTTACTTTCCTTGTGTGTCAGTCCTCATTTTGGTACCGTAGCCTGGCCCTTAATTCTGCTCCCTTTGGTATTCCTTGCCTGCTGTGCCAGGATTACTTTTCCCTTTCCCACTCCACACTGCCAGGTTGAGATGACTGGCTGAGATGCCCACTGAGAGAGGCTTAGGCCCTCTCTCACACCGGTGGCTGTTGTCAATAGATGTTCTCAGACAGCCACCCTTACCTGGAGCCCGAGGATAATTTCTCCTGACAGCATTGCCTTGGGTAAGAGACTTTGCAGAGGACTGCTTCCATGCAAGAAGCATTCCTGGGAATCAAGTTGCACACAAAAACTCCCTGCTCAGTGATAGGGAAAGTTGTGCTTTACTGCTCCTGGACCAAACACCACCACAGCAACAGAAAGCAAACTTGAGCTCCAGCATGAATCAGTCCTCCCTTTCATACTTCAACAGGAAAAAAAGAAAACATTCATAGATTTTGTTATCAACAAGCTTCATACTGGTACAGATCTGTGTCCCCACACAGCCAGCATAAGAGCTGGCAAAAACTCAATATTGTCCATCCCGGCTAAATTATAAAAAATACAATTGTATTTACATGTTTAATCTTAATCAGACACATCCTATTGAGCAATATGGCTATGCACAAATCTGCTATTGGCTCAAGAACCATGGTCTGGAATCAGCAGCAGTTTTGGTCGGTGCTTGTTATCCAACCAAGACTAATCATCAATCAGTGCTGTGATTTTTCTTGAAGGAAATGGTGGCAGGGGAGAAAAATATAAGGAACAATTGTAAGGTAAGGTCAGGTAATTGAATTCACAGCCTATTGCTTCTGAATATTTTCTTGCTGTTTAAAGCACGTCCCCAGGGCAGACAGTTCTTGATCTCTGGATGCTACAAATCCCAGTGTCACCTCTTGGCGCTGGAGAACTGCTGAGGAGCCACATAGGTCCCTGGGAATCCCAGTCAGGCTTCAGGTAAACGTAACCAGGGAACATGATAACACACAAGGCTTTAGTACTAGCCCTGATAAGAATATCTTACTGCAGCCCTAGCAGAAGTTTCTCTTCTGTACAGTTATATCTTCTGGGCTGTCAAGTACTTGGTGGCAAAGCTCACCAAAAAATGGAAGTGTGGGCTTCTAGCAGCAGCCTGCTCCACAGACATAGCCATTTCTCAGCAGCCATGGGGGTATTACAGTGTCTGTGTCCCTGTGATTTGAAGGAAAATGATCTGTGTACCTCTGGGCTTAATGTGGAGACTGCTGTAAGAGCCATACCAGTGCTGACCTGGCAGAAACACCAGTGAGTAATAGTTGCCAGATTATACATATAAATGGTTCATAAAGCCAACACCTCAGCTCTCCTTCCTAGTTCACCCTAGATAAAGTTTGTTGCTTGACCATGATTGTATATGACCATAAAAATGCCTTTCAGGGCAGCTTGAGCACTCATGGTTTCATAGAATAGTATGGGTTGGAAGAGACCTTTAAAGGTCATCTAGTCCAACCTCCTTGTAATGAGCAGGGACGTCTTCAACTAGATCAGGTTGCCCAGAACCATATCCTGCCTGGCCCTGTATGTCTCCAGGGATGGGGTATCCACCACCTCTCTGGGCAACCTGAGCGCAGAGGTTTTTGTGAGTGTTTTATCACCCTCACTGGAAACAATTTTTTCCTCACATTCAGCCTGAATTTCCCTTCTTTTAGTTTAAAACCATCACCCCTTTTTCTACTGCAACAGGCCCTACTAAAAAGTCTCTCCCCACCTTTCTTATAGGCCCCTTATAAGAACTGAAAGGCCACAATAAGATCTCCCTCCAGTCTTCTCTTCTCCAGGCTGAACAGCCTCAATTCTCTCAACCTTTCCTCCTAGCAGAGCTGCTCCAGTACCGATAATTTTTGCAGTCCTTCTCTGGGCCCTCTCCAACACATCCATTTCTTTCCTGTACTGAGGACTCTAGAGCTGCACGCAGTGCTCCAGGTGGGGTCTCAACCTGCAGTGACCATGTATGGAGCCCTAGCTCAGCTCATGCTGCATTCCTTCCTCAGTTCCATGTGCATGTGTCAAAAAGGCCAATGTAGCCTTGCAAACACTCAGAGAGATGGAATAGGAAAAAAATGGAATGTTGTGTTTCATCATAGTTGGGCTAGCACCATGCTTTCAGCATGCACAAAACACCTTTTCACTCAAATCCTGAAGACTCTCCTCCTTTTGGAAACACAGGAACCAGGGGAATTGCTCTGCAGACAGCAGCAGTCTGGAAGCACTCAGTTTCTGGCACAGGGAGACTGTATGCCCTAGGAGCCTGAAGGCCTGGTGCTCCTCAAGCATGCACAGACAGCAGGGGGTTCCACCACTGCAAAAGGAGTGCAGGTGGCAGCCTAGGATCCTCATGCTGGCTGAAGGTTATGGAGCTGGCTGGACAACGGAGCTTGGTATCCTCCATTTAAAAAGCCAGCACATTGCTGGGCACCTTCCTTTCACTTGGCACACAACAATGCATGCAGGCCCCCTTCCACTGTTTCTTCCATCATTAAGGTTGTACATTATGGTGAGAAGGTTCTTCTAATTTCAAGGACAACATAGGCACATAAGTATCCCCAGATACTGCCTCACTAGTGGCCCAGGACTGCAGTTCAGCTCTTCACTCCTCACACCAAAATCCTTTCTTGAATTATTCACCTAATGCAGTATTGGCCAGGAGTGTTTAAGTTGTTGCATCAACATGAAGGTCTTCTGAGTTTCCTCCTATTCTACCTGCTAATTACATCTGATGCTTTATGATCTCTCCAACTTCCTAGTATTGCTGATGTTGTAAATCTCCCCAAGGAACATAGCAATGTTCATTCTGTGCATGCCTGCTGCATCTGGTAGTTCAGCAGCATAAAAATCTATGACATAATGATACACATTCAAGTAGCTGTACTTTGATAAAATGAGGGGGAAGCAGCATTCTATTCTATCTGTTTAACTAAGGCAAAAATTTAAATGGGTGTGTTTTGGAGGGCCGATAGCATTCCTGTTCCAGCTGCTTGCTTCTGTGAAATGATGCCTCCCTTTGCAGTTCCTACCTAATCTTGGTGGGCACATAACCACAGACACACACACATACCTGTGCGCAAGCATACTCGCACCCAGTCCAGCCACACCCAGCCCCCCACTGCCTGCCATGCTTCTGCCTCTGTTGTTTTAGTGTCTATTAGAACTATGTGAAAGGCAAGAGCTGGAGGGTGCAAGGGTGCTGTTGGAAGTGGCAGCCAAGCAGGCTGAGAAAAAGAGGCATTCACAAGCCCAGAGCACCACTGAAAATTGTTTTCTATAGAAAATTCATTGCAGGATGCTTAGCACATGCTGCACTGCAAAAGGACCCCTGCGTTTGCTTTGCAAAGCCAGGTCTGAAAGATCTGCACTCTTTAAATGCTGTCTAGTTCAGTGCTGCACCACGTTAAAACGGAGCACTTGAGGCCATAGATTTGAATCCTAGCCAGAGACTAAGTACTTGAGAACTGAAGCTGAGGCCCTAATGTAATCCATTTCACTATTCTCTGTTTAATTCAATCACAAAAAAAAGTGGAGATCTCAAAGGAAGAGTTGACTGGAAAATGCAGTCTGCGCATAAGATTCCTACTTTTACGGTTTTAAGTCCTCTGACTTACTTTAACTCTCCAAATATGCAGCCTTAAAGACACAGTTGCACCTAAGCAGATGAACACATATACACACTCTTCCTCACTCCTTTAACCAAAACCCCATCAATCCATTAGGAGTTCAAACAGAAATTTTGACTGATGATTCAGACCAGCTGAAGCTTGGTCTGCTGCTGGGAGAGTTTCTCTGCCTCACCTTACAGTTGCATTTAACTCCTCTCCTGATTTCAGATAAACTTGTGGGGATGTCTGCCACCTCACTAGATGATCACTAAAGATATCGTAAACTTGACACACTTGCACAGATCTAAACAAGCAGCAATGCTGGGTTAGAAAAGAACATTACACTGCTGACTATGAAGTAGGAACCACCATAGTCCTGGAACTTTCAGCCTAGATGCTGTGCCCAGGAAAATACAGCTGATTGCCATGTCTCTGGCTTTGATTATTTTTCTTCCTACATTCTTGCAACCCAGCAGCTTCCCTAAGCTAGAGGAAAGAATGTCAGTGTGCTGCCATTATTAGTAGTCAAATGGCAAGAACTTGGCTGGAAGGGAGAAAGTTTACAAAGCTTCTGGCTTGCAGGATGTAGAGAAAGAGCATGTTCTTCAATTTTGACCAGTAACCTCAACCCAAGAAACCCCCTTCTGGCCCTGCTGTACTCCTTTCCTCCCACTTAGCAGGTCCCTGGATGGCAAGGATGAGTAAGTTTTCACACGGGAGTCCCTGGGCTTCCTGCTGCTCTCCAGATACAGCAACCCTGGCTGTTTTGCTAGTAAACAAAAGTGACACCCCTTTGTGACAGCCATACTCAAGGGAAGGGTTCAGTGAGGGCTTAGTTGCCAGTTAACCTCTTCAGAAATGCAAACACAGCTTCAGCTAATGGTATGAGCAATCCAGGAAAGCGTCAAGAGATTAGGGATAGCTCTTGGTATGTGCATGATATGGCAAAGGGAAGCTTCTGCCTCTGTGAAACAGCTTCTTCTCTTCTTCGGCTGTTGTATTGCCTGACAATTCCTTTTTTGCTCATTATTAACAAACTCCCATAACAGACACGCACTTGAAGTAACAAAATACTAACTGGCACATGAGCAGCACCCTGAAAAGGCTGTAAAGTGATTTTTTCCAGAAATCACTGGCTGCGGACAGGACTTCACCCCAGGGTAAAACCTAGCAGCAGCTGTTGAGCACCAGACAGTGCTGCTACATTCCAGCTAGCATGCTATATTCCATCGGCAAAAGGAAGTGCTCAAGGCCAGGTTGGGCAGGGCTTTGAGCAACCTGGTCTAGTGGAAGGTATCCCTGCCCATGGCAGGGGGTTGGAACTGGATAATCTTTAAGGTCCCTTCTAACCCAAACCATTCTGTTATTCTATGAAACCTTGTCTATGACCTCCTGCTTGGCACCCTACACATCCCATCATGGGTGGGATAATCTAAAATATGTTCTTAAAAATACCCCAAGCCCTATGCTGTACATGAATGAAAGGATCCCATGTATGTTATGGATTTGAACAACGCTATTGCTGACTGCAAGGGCTTTATCAGGTTACAACGCCATGATGTACATAGGGGTGAAATTACCAGGAGATCTTATGTTACACTGAACTCACACAGCAAATCTGAAGCTGTTCTGAACAGGAACAAACAGAACTAAACCAACTCCAGTTCTTACCTGACAACCCAAATAAGAATTAAGTCCAGCCTTTAATGATCCACATGTCTGATCAGCAGCACGGTTTTACTAGTGGTAAAGGCAAAGGAAAGTGGCAATCCATGTGCGTGATTCTGCCAAACAAAACACATTCTGGATGTATTACATGACAGACTGGTTTCTTTGGCAAACACAGCATCTGTCACAGTCCTGCTCCAATTAAAAGACATGTCTGAGTTCACATAACAGTTGAGAATCCCCTGTCTCCAGAGTGGTTAATCTAGATGTCCAACATGTTTAAAAACCTCTGCTGACCAATTGAAATCTGAATTGCCTAACTGCTCATTTATCATCATCAAGCAGAAAAATGACACTGTTGAGGCTGTTACTAGTTAGAACGTATCCTAACCTTCTGGGACAGCACAAAATTTGGATAGGCTTGCTTTAAATCTAACCATCCTTCTCTTTACTGATTAAAATTGTTCAAGAGTACTACAATTAGGGAGTCGAAAGAAGTTGCTGAATATAAGCAAACAATATTTTCCTAACAAGCAGTTCTACATTATTAAGCAACAAGAGACTTGTCCAGAGAGCCCTTCAGGATCTCCATTGCTTTCTATCATTTACCTCATTGCTTTGCATCTTCTACAGCATCTGTGAACGCAGACCCCCGTCAGTCCCTGAATGGCTGAGGTGTGCAATGGAAAGACCTCCACCTGCAGAGGGACTGTAGTAGCTTCTTCCAGCAAGAGACTTCAAAGCACAGAGGTGTCTCCTAGAACACCATCAGGCAGGGAACAGCCATGCAGGAACTGCTGAGGCAGCTCCCATCTCCCCTGAACCCTGCGAAACACAAGGAAGGCAGAACTGGAAGCAAATGGCCTGGGCAGCCACCAGTGGGGAGAAGAGCCTGCAGGACCATATAGCAGTGCAGCATGAACAGCAAAGCAAAGCAGTAGCCATGGGGCAGTTTAGGGACCTGGTGGCAGGCTGTTTGGTTGGGCAAGGCTGGGAAGAAATGAGCAGGGCAGAGTGCAGAGGGTGCTTAGAAAGTGGGATGCATGAATGAGACCTTGGTGAAGGCTGGGATTCAGACATGCAGAAATGGCTAAAAGTGGGGGGAAAAAAGATGGGAGGTCCCTCCAAAAAGCACCAAATAATAGAATATTAACAATGCAACACATTCTGTTGCATGCTGAGCACAAGCAAATCTCCCTCGGGTAGTTTATCAGAACTTGGCAGGCCTGTGCTACTTGCAGGAGCAAAGCACAGGTTGCTAGTTAATATGTGAAGGGAGGCCTTGGCTGATGCTTTCAAAGGAATAAGTCAGTCCAACAGGAAAGGCCTGAAGGCAGGGAGTGGGGCTACAACCAGCAACATGTGGGTGGAGGGGCTCCCCTACCCCAGGCCATGCAGGGAGATTCCTTCTCCCTCAACCATAGGAGAGGTGGCTTCCCAGCTGTATGCCCCTGTGGGCTCTACCACCCCAAGATCTCCATCACTGAATGTTTCCAAAGGTTAGTGGAATCTCTTGGTCAGCTTTATCTGATCAATGATGAGAGTGGACTGGATAACGATGCAATTCCACAGACAGTGCAGGGGAGCAGGAAGATGCAAACTGCCTATCTGGGCAGTGAGATTCTGCTGGGCAAGCTGACTAACCTGTTCTGGTGTACCAGTACAGCCTTTTATGTCAGGCAGTCCTGGCTTCAGCTGTGGGGCTCAGCCTGTTGCTCACTTCAGTCACAGAAAATCCTTCCAGATAAAGCAGGACCTGGGGCAGTGCACAAGCTCAAAACTGTTCCCTTCTATCCAGGATTCATTTTAAGGCTTAGCATAGCTCCTGGTACAATTAGACTGCTTTAGCAAAGCAGGCAGGAATATATGCATTTGTCCTGCCACTGCAAAGGCCAAGAAGATACGTGTCCAGATCACTGAAGCCATTTCAAAGTAAGGTCACCCAGCCACTGGTGGCTTTAGCTCTCTACTTGTCAAAGGTCTTTCCCATCAAGAGATAACAGCTCTATGCAACTCACTACCCAAACATAAAGAGGGATTTCTCCCCAACAGTCCTCCTCTTTATAACTGTGTATTCACATGCTGATAACTACTGCACAGTCCTTTTGACAGACTTCAGCATATTTGGGGGTATTAATCCATGAGCTCCTTGAGGCAGAAAAGCATCTACCCCTGCAACTTTTCTGTGTTACCCATGTAAATTGGTAATACACAGCCCTGTATATCCAAGATAATCAGAGAAGCAAAGTGCTAGCATGGTTAACAAAGCTGAACATTTCCACCAGAAGGCTGCCCTGGACTAAGTAGAAGAGGCTAAAGAACATGGTAAAGGAGTACAGCCCTCAAAAGTTTTTATCCACGTGTGCTTGGCACAGGACAAACAAACACTGCCACTTCAGGCGCTCTGCCTTCCTTTCCAGGGAAGGACAGAGCAATTAGCTTTCCAAAGGGCTTTTTGTGTGGCTGGTTTTCTTTTTTTATTTTTCTTTAATTTAGTTTTGTTTTAAAGGCTTGTTTACTGCGTAAGATACAAAGACACTTACCAGAGATTTCATTGATACTATGCCCTCCAGCAAGCTGCCCTTCCATTGCACAACAGGTTTATCAACCACAGAAGGCTAGCAGGGCCCTGCACTAGCCATGTCTTTTTGTACATTTGCTGATTCTACTGAATTCGAGAGCCACAGCTGTCTGCTATGGGATTTTCAAGGGAACACAGTATTCACACAAACAGTCCATGAGAATGCAACACAAAGGTGACCAGTGATAGCAATTCCAGGAATTCCCCTTCCATCAGTTTAACAAAACCCTGACAGAAAGGGAGATTCCTCACTAATCACAAAGAGCCCTTCATCTCCCAGACCAGGTGGCAGCATTTGACCTGGGAAAGCAGCACTGGCACTTTCAAATAGTCTGGCATTCAGAGGATGGATCTGCAAAAGATAATCTTCTGAACTACACAGAGGAAGTATAGTTGGAGTAAAGAAGATGAATCTCAGCCAGTGGGAGCCTTGGAAGAAACAAAGGATCACAAAACACTAGCATGCTTTGCAAAGAAGGGTTCTTTAACAAACTCAGATGAGATGAGCAAGCCTGCCTACAGCCAGCCAGCTGAACATAGGCAGAAGTGAAGCTATCTCTAAGTTTGGGAACAGACTAGCAAATTTATTTCTGACATTTGTTCCATAGATCTTTGATAACCAGTCCTCACTCTGCTATCCATTTTAGAGAGCATAGCCAATACTTCACTTGCATTTTTATCGAAACTGTTCTTGAAAATCAGAAAGACAGTTCCAAGATTTCTAGTTAACAATAAAGCAATTCTCACCAATTGGTTGGAAAGAGTCTAAACTAAGATACACTCAAGTCATGTATGTGTACCCAATGGAAAACAGTAAATAACTCTGCAGAATCTCCAAGAGTCATCTCGAGATCTGCAACTGTTAAGGAACAGAAAGCTAATTCTTCTTAGGCTCTGTCAAAGGAGCCTGTTAGACTGTCTGTGTCATACTGTTGGTAGTGTTTGGAGAAGACCTATCTTTAACAACCAAACAGAGCCTCTGGCATGCACCAAGGATAAATATTTAACACACCTGTTAAGTATGCACATGAGCAGCAGTAATAGGAAATCACTTACTAGTAGCAAGTTTCTCATTCTGAAAACAGATCGAGGAAGAAAAAGTATTACTTCTCCGCTTATGATACATCAAGCACAGAAGCTGGCAAGAACAGATCAGGTATCTTCTGTTATAAATTCCCTTCAAGTGAGCTATATAATAAAGACAGTAGAAGATGAAGTATACCCAATTACATGCTTGACTGGGGTACCTTGATTTCTATTGCTTTAAATAAAATTGAATGAGCCTCCACACATTCCCTCCCAGGCTTGCTCCACGGACCTTACGCCCTGGTATGCTGCTGCTGCAGGAAAGTAGGTACTTTTGTGACTCCAACTCTCATTATGCAAAAGACTTATTTTTCCACCTCACAGCAAAGGAATTTCATGGTTTAGCCCTGTTCATGGGATGGAGCAGATGGGCAACAAAAACCACACAAAAGAATTACTTTCTTATGGAAAGTCAGCATGACAAAAGCAATTCGACCTTACCATGCAACCCTCCCTCCACCTCACACAAGTGACTTGCAGAGCAAGCTTTGCTATTTGTCTTTCTGTACAGAGCGACATATCTGTGGGTGAAAATCTTGAGAAAGATTAAAGGGGACCTAATCAGTCCAAATGGGGGCCATGCCAGAAAAACTGCCTTCCTTGACAATATGAAATGGGGAGGAGGAGGAATGGAAAGAAGTAGTAGTCTCTGGGAGGCCTATCAACAGGGCTCCTTTTCTGCCTTTGCTAGGATTTGAATGGAAGACATTTACCCCTTTTTTTTTTTTGCACAGAAAGCCCACATTGCATTTTCCTTTCCTCAGTAGCCTTTAGCAAGCACCAAGCCCAAGGCAATGCAGAAGCTTTTGACAGAGTCCTATCCCCAGAATATATCTTAGAAGGAGGCAACAGATCAACATGCACATCTCTGCAACGATGAGGATCCTCCAGCAGAGAAGGCAAAGATAAAAATAGTCCTCTTCCCTTTGGGCAGGAAAAATTACCCTGTGTTAACCTTTAGTAAACAACTTCAGGATTTTAGCCCCCTGAAAAAGCACTCAACAAGCTCCAAGGTCATCCACCCCCCACCCCCACCAGGCACCTACAGTATCAGTATTGGAAGACTGCACAGTTAGGCATAACCTTGACACAGTCAAACACACATCCTACCATGAAACACAACATATACTTGATTATCATGTTTAGGAAGGCATATACCTATCTATCGCTTTAGGGTGTCCCTGGGGACTTTGGAAGCAAAGAGAAAGCGCTACTGTCTTCATCATAAGGGTCCTCAGGAAAAGATACAGTACTTGGCTGTATTCATCCCTGAGCCAGAGAGCAAGCGATGATTCCCATTTCTTAGGTGCCAGAGGAACATATGTTATCCTTAGCTCTCCCATTTAAATATTGCTATTCAGAAGGGCCTTTCATAGTGTGATGAGGAGAAAATGCTGTGCCTCTCAATTTATTTATTTTTTCTTTTTTTTTAATCCTAGGAGTTAACCCAAAACTTGGGATTCTATCAAAAACTTGCCCTCCCTATTCTCTGTGTTTACACAGTCATAGCTCCCCCCCCCCACCCCGAAAGTCTCCTGATAAGTGCATACAGAAAAGTAAGAATTCAGAATGACAACATGGACAACCTCCAGTACAGAAGTTGGATTTTTACAGTATTTGTTCTACAACATTTACAAGAACCAATTACTCACTTGAATGTTTACAGATGCTTTTCACATGCCACTGAAGGCAAAGCACAACTTCACATTTACGCAATGTCAGAATGCTTGGTACGTATCTGTGTCTTTCACAGGTCATGCAATTCATTCCATTCCTTCTTCAGTGTTTCCAAAGGCTTTTAGGTATTTTGGATATTTTTCTTCTTCAGTATTTGTCTAAACTGGGAACATTTATTACTTTCAGTCCTGCTTTGTAAACTAAGAACCTGAAGATTCCCAAATCACTTCTTACTCAGAGCTCCCTCTTAAACTGAGACTGTTCTCATCACAAATTAACGGTGTTGCTAAGGTCATCACACTTAGTTCTCCCTCTTGGTCATCTCCACTTTTGGGGGCTGCCAGGTCCTTTAACAGCCTGTGTTCCTCATGATTATTTTAAGCACACTTCAGCAGGCTGTCACCACAGAAAAAAGCCTTGAATTTCCCACCTTGGTTCCCAGCTGTGCTTTCTTGCCCATGTCTCTCCTTGCAGTCCCTGGGCAGAAGGTACATGGCACTGGGGAACTGAAACAGGCAAATCCATTTCAGACAGGTCAATTCAGTGTGGCTTCTGCTCTGGCCCACTAAGTGGCTGCAGGGATCACTACCTTTTGCAGCTATTGTTGCTTACCTTGAAGTCAGTTATCCACACCAATATCAATCTTGAATTTTAATCCTCCCTTCCAAAGGACTGTCCTCCTCCTGCTAGCTGTAGAACATTTAAATGAAAGACACTAAATTCCCATTCTTTATTATCTGAGACAGTCACCTAAGTAGTATAAAAACTATGAAACTCTATTTAATACATGTATTGTGAGTATAAAACAACCACCTTCTCATTATGGGCTTGGGAAATGCAGAATTGTTTCAAACTGCAAACACCCCTACTGAACATCTTCTGAGAATACAGCTTTCATAGAAGCTTCACTTCAGTTTCAGCCACAAATAAATAACAGATTGCATTAGCCCAATCCTACCCTACATCACACTGAGGTTAATCCTCCACTTCAGCTCCCTGCTCTGTGAAGACCCAGAGCTGTGCAGAGGTGTGCTTCAGAACTGCCCCTCAGGAGTCCTTCTGACTGAAGTAACACTGACATCCGTTGTACAAAAGTATGCAGCCACACGCATACCAGTGCTGGTATTTTCTGGACTGTGTTTTATTCAGAGAGAAACAGGTCTCACTCCATTCCTTTCCCCTCATGTTTCATTACAGATTTTGCTGTAGCCTAGCTGCAAATTCTGTTTTGACCAAATACATCTTTAGACACTCCCTATTCCACCTCAGTTATACAAACAACCTCTAACCTAGCACTCATGGCGTAGTCACAGTAAGAAACTATTTCCTGCCACTCCAACCGGTTGAGATATTTTTAGTTGAAATTGAATGCACATACCTGTGGCAGGTGAGGCACCAGTGAGACCGTGGGTGTGGTGAGACCTCTGCTTTTCTAGTGCCAAGTGTTTCTACAGCTTGTCATTCCAAATCAAGGGACGTGGCCAGCTATCCAGGAGTCACTCCTCTCAAGGAGGCTGTAGACCTTTTCATAAGGTGCAACTCCACTTCTCTCCTCTGCTGTTCTTGCAACTGCAGAGGAGCATTAAAGAATCTCTGATACCCATCCAGGACAGATGCCTTCTGCTGTCACACCCTTCCACACAGGAAAGAATACAGAGAGATGCTAAAGACCCTACCAGTCTATTACATAGCTAGGAATAAGACCAAGATTTCCAGAGACCTAGGAGCCTCAGATGGATTTTATCTTCATTTGCTGATAGCAGGAACAACCTTGTCCTGACTGTGAAGGGTAATGAATGATGGAATACCAGTCAGGAGCGCTCCTTTGCTCCATAGGGAATGATCATTTGCATATCCACCCATGTGCTTACTCATTCTGTTCATCTGGTGCATTCTAGGGCAGTTTGCTTTCACCTGTGGTGATCCTTACTGAAGAGCCCTGTAGAATTAACATGTTCTCATTACTGGGCTTCCACCCCTAAAACTCTGCACTAGGACCCACTCAAGATGCACACTCTCCTCCTGCCTTATAAGATTGTTCTTAGCAGTCAACATACCCAGGATCTATACCCTTACTTATCTGCCACTGATCTCAGACTACTTTAGAGCTATCAAACTTGTGGGTTTCTGAGCAAATTGCTACCAAAAAAATAAACAAAGTAAAAACACTCTCACTCTTCTCATACCAGATTGTTTCTCATGAAGACAAGAGCTGTTTTAAATTAAAAAAAAAAAAAAAAAAAAAGCCAAAAAACCCAACCAGATTCTCCTTACTTTTCACCATTTTTTTGTAGTTTTGCAAAACATGCTGCTCCAAACAAAATTATGAGCATTCTGACTAGCACATGTATACATTAGATTTATGTTGATGCCACAAAAAAAACCCTGTTGTGCTCATCTTGACTACTGCAGTAGTTTCTGATTTCCATTTGTATATTAACCAGAAATTTTTCCATATTGCTCTTCAGGTAGCAGAAAATCTAGTTTACGAGTGGTTCTAACAGACATTCAATTTTTATGTTGAGTGATCATGAAGGAGTTTCTCACCCTTCTCTGTCCACCAGCAGAAATATCCAGTGTGTAAACTCTTATTGCTAATGGAAACTAGCAGTAACCTCAAGATTTGATATGAAGATCGGCAAATCTATCCCATTCTTGCATGAATCTAATTATATGGCACTCGATTCTCCTTAAGATAGCATTTTATTTCACCGAGCAGGTCCTGAGCTGCTTTTCTACGTGAATAGCACCCCCTTGTGTTGGTTTATAAGTACTACACGAACCAGCCACAACGAAAACCCAAGCCCCTGATTTTGCCAATCATTACAGGTTCTGCATCCAATTTCAATAGCCTAATCCTACTGAAACAGGCTCTCATTGTGCTAGGCCACTCTTCAGCTGACACATCGAAGGTATCGATGTCACATCTGAATCACTAAGATTGCCCCAAGAAGAAAACTCCTAGCAAGAGCTGATATTCAAAGTGATCAGAACAGGTCAGTGATAAGACAAGGAAAGACAGGTAGCTTTAAAATTCAGCAAAATATATTTGGGAGTTGTACAAGTCACATATCCTCTCACTAAGGCAAGATCATCACAGCTGTGCTGTGGAAACTCAGCTGGTTCTTATAACTTCTTCCTCCCCTGAGCCCAGATACACTCAATGAGTTTGGGTAGGAAGACAGGCTGCAGCAGTGGGAAAACTGCACTCACACTGCACCTTTTTGTGGACAAGCAGGGCCAGACTACAGCTGGTCCTACTTTCAGGTCCAGAAGCGATTGTCTCGTGTTTCTGAAAGGAAGACTGGTTCCATGGTACCACGATGGGCAAAGCTCAGTCTGTAACTGCTAAAGCAGAAGAGAAGTTGTTTTCCAGGTGGACTGCCTTGTTTTATAAGTAGTTCTGAAAACAAACCTCCTGGAGAGGGCTCGGAAGACTGCTTTTGCCAACCTCATGCAGCTATAAAGAGAAAAATACAAGAAGTCTGTCCAAATACTGAACTAGAAGGCTTTCCTTTTCTTCTTTTTTCCACCTGCCACCTTATTCCTGACACCAATAGCTTCTTCTGTGTCATCATCATTATCATTCCGAGATCGCTTCTTCTCTCCCTGCTCCCGCAGCTCCTGCAATGTAATACAGAGATTAACCAAGAGTTCTGGCACCTGAAGAAATTCAGGGTACAACAGTAAGTAAAGTGACAAAGAGCCAGCACCCACCATACGAGCAATTCTCTGAGCCTCAGCCACACGCTCTGTCAGCATCATAACTTCTTCTTCTTGCATAGGGAATGCTGGCAGCTTCTTGCCAATCAGATGTTCAATGCGCTGGAACAGCTCTACATCATACCTGAGACAAGACACCAGCTTGAATCAGCCCTCTCAAGAGGACTTCAGCTTTCACCACTCACAGACACCACTCCTTATGAACAGGAATTGCTCACTTGTGCTTATGGTCTCACAAGCAACTCATAACTGCATCTGAATGATGCTATAGTTCAGGATTTATTCAGCTCATCTCTGCTCAAAAATATTTGACAAACACTCTTTTTAGACAAACAGTTCCCCATTTATCAAATAAAACCCACTTAAGCTGCATTATACAGTATATAAATGTATGCATAGTATACAATCAAATTATAAACAGTTAGTTCTGCTCATTACATACCTGCTTCTAAAACTTAACCAGAATTTTCTCCCTCCCTACCCTGGGCTTTGAATTCTCACCTCTTCAGCTAAATAAATGCAACTGGCACCTCAAAATGAAAAGCAGTATTTTCTCCTCACCCAGGATGAGGTCAGATGTTTTCTGCTCTTAAACACAGCTGGGAAGAATAAGTCTGCCATATTTTAACACTTACTGTGTAACAAAGGTGATAGATTTGCCAGATCTCCCAGCTCGAGCTGTTCTCCCAACACGATGAATGTAATCCTGAAAACAATTTTCCTGATCAGCAACAAGATACATGCAAATAACACAGAACAGAAGCTGTGGGAAATTATCCCATGTAATTCTTAGGAAAGAACAGGAAAACATGGAGAAAATATAGCTTGGATTAGATACTCAGGACCATGAGCAGCATTAGTATATGAGAAGATGCTAGCCTATCATTGGTTTTAACATTTGAAGACTTCTCTTTCTAAAGAGGACAACCACCTTCAATTATTCAAGGATGCAGAACAAAAGCTGTGATATACATGACTTTGCTAATGAACTATCACTTCCTTGGAAAGCTAATACTTCAAGTAAGCCAATGCCTGCATTTTCACTTTGGGGATCTAGTGCTCTACATAGCCTGTCTTCCAGACAAACTCTGTCAAGTCCATTTAAATTTGGCAAGCACAGAGGAATGGATGATGAATGAGAGTAATTTGGAAGCATCCAATTCTGTATGCATCTTCTGTTTATATGTTTCTAGGCTGTTTTCCAGGTTTTGTAATGAATTATGGAAATTAAAATACTCCCTTCTCCACACAGGAACTGTGGAGAAAGGAAGCATCATGAGAAAGGATGTGCTCTGCAACATGGTTAGAGGAAACAAAACAAGATGGGGTGGGGAGCACAAAAACTGTAACAACCAGTTGAAATTGTAAAAAATTTTACAGTTACAACAGTTTTTACAGTTACAATTGTAAAACCCCCACTATTATTTTAACTTTTGTCCTTTTACAATGTTAAAAGCAGCATCTTCAAAAGATATTTCATACTTTCTCCTGTTCACAATGCGTTGTATCTTTGCTCATTATAAGGAACAACAGCAATTCCTGAACTGCATGTTAATAGGTATGCTTTTATAGGAAACCAGGCCAGGAAACAAAAGTCACACCCATAAGATAAAGCTATGTTTTCCATAGGGAGTTAATGACTCATTTTTTTCCAGTTTGCTGTGCTTTTGTGATATGAAGGTAAAACATACTAAAGACATTTTTCTTGATCAAATCTTCACTGAACATAGAATCATAGAATAGTTAGGGTTGGAAAGGACCTCAAGACCATCTAGTTCCAACGCCCCTGCCATGGGCAGGGACACCTCCCACTAAACCATGCCATCCAAGGCTATGTCCAACCCCACCTTGAACGCCGCCAGGGATGAAGCATTCACAACTTCCCTGGGCAACCCATTCCAGGGCCTCACAACCCTTACGGTAAAGAATTTCTTCCTCATATCCAATCTAAACTTCCCCTGTTTAAGTTTGAACCCATTACCCCTGGTCCTATCACCACAGTCCCTCATGAACAGTCCCTCCCCAGCATCCCTATAGGCCCCCTTCAGGTATTGGAAGGCTGCTATGAGGTCTCCATGCAGCCTTCTCTTCTGCAGGCTGAACAGCCCCAATTTTCTCAGCCTATCTTCATAGGAGAATTTTTACCTTTTTGGTTTTTTAAACATAGTTTAAAAAATGTGAAGGCAGAGCTGGATCACAGGAACGGAGGTGACTAACTGAAACCAGTAATACGTTAAAACTGTTTTCAAAGTCTAAAAGTCTTTTAATGTAATACAATGAAGCACATACTCCAAGCAGAAATACGAAGACACAGAACATCCTTCACTTCCCCTCTTCACTTATGAAATCAGTTCTACAATCCAGATGAGGCCACCCAATCAAAGTGAGATACCAACTCAATTGCAGGGGTGGAACTCCATCTTTTAATCTACAGAACTCTGAACTTCACTTCTAGTCAGCAGAACAGAGAAAAGGTGTCTTTGTTCCTTTATCTAGCTTCAAGATGCCTCCTGGTGACCAGCTCTCAGCTGGCTTACCTTAGAGTGTGTGGGAATATCAAAGTTTATCACCACATCTACATGTGGGATGTCCAGACCCCTGCTTGCAACATCAGTAGCCAGTAGAATTGAACGCGCCTTTGCCTTGAATTTGTTTAGAGAGCCCAAGCGTTTATTCTGGAAGAAATGAGGACAAAAAGGGAATGAGAGAATAATGCTCATTCTGGTTAATATGCTCTTGTTGAAACACTGGTACAGAACAGCAGGGGCAGAAACTACTCAAAAAAAAAAAAAAATCTCACTTCTCTGATTTCTTTTTGAACTATTACAGAATCAGTGGCACCATTCACATTAGTTACACTTTTAGGGATCAGCCCAGTCCATTAGGTGTGAAACACTCTTTCTGCAAGGTAGCTGTGATGCAGTTCAGTGCAGCCCATTTCCCAAGTAACAGACCTCCTGTTTACTCCATTACGGGGGTATGCCCATACCTGACTCATCTGCCCATGGAGAGGAATGGCAGTGAATCCCAGGTTGCGGAGTAGTAGAGCAGTCCTCTGAGTATTGTTACATGTACTACAGAATATCATGAAAGAGTTTCCAGCTAGCTCATTCAAGATATAAACCAGGTAGCTGTCCTGTAAAGAAACAGAAAAGAATGTGGGGGGGGGGGGGGGGGGGGAAGGAAGAGATAATTACAGATGCCACATAAAAGAATAAGTACAAGCCAGAGAGGATCAGAGAAGATACTGGGCAGATGTGGGAACAGCAAGACAAGGCCAGAAGTGGTATTACCTTGAATTTGGAAGGAATGAAAATGTAATACTGCTGTAGTTTTTCAACCGTCTGATATTTGGAAGAAACAGCACATTTAACAGGATTCTTCAGAGCAGCACGCTGGAGTTTTTGAACCTGGGAAGATCAACGAGAGATCTTGTCAGAAACTGGTATCATGTTTTAGTCATGTAGCCTGATGGAAGAATTAACTCTGCTCTCACCTTCTTTGTCATGGTAGCAGAAAACAGTAGCGTTTTCCTGTCTCGAGGAATCACTTTTAATATCTTATCCACCTGTAAAAATAGAAACAGAAATGCTGAATAAAACAGCAATCAGGACACAAGCCTCCTCAATGATCATCCAAATAAAGAGTAATGTCTGAATGCAACTCAGACTCACAGCAGGAACAAATTTCCCCTCTGCTAAAGAAAAGGTGTAGACTGATTGATTGTTGACAGTGAGAACTCCAGAAGTCCATTAGCAGCAGAAATCTCATACACTACTCCTGCAGGAATGTGCAGGTGGCATGTTCAACAGTAACTGCATCAATGTCAGCTGTTCCAGAAAAAACAGCAGATTTCAGAAACAAAATGTCTCCTATTGTCTTGCTAGTGCTCTGCAGAACTCTGCTAAGTTCTCCTCCCACCCCAGACTTCTGTGCATTAGATCTTAGTTACAATTTGCTGTTAATTTCTACTGAACAGCTCAGCGTTCACTATGTGACTGTCCGAAGTGATTTTAAAGGGACTCATCCAGTGTTCCAAGCTCTTATTCTAGCAGATTCCCACCTCTGTCTCAAAATCCATGTTAAGGATCCGGTCAGCCTCATCCATCACTAGGAACTTCAGAGCTCGTAAGTTGAAGCCCTTTGTGTTCTCCAGATGATCAACCAGACGGCCAGGGGTTGCTACCAACAAAATAATGACAGCAAGTTTAGATGAAAAGATCCAAAGAGTCATTGCTGATAGAAAGGGATTCTTTGCCCAAGAGAAGTAAAGGCAGACTACTTTGTGGGAAGGACTCTTTCATAGGAAACCTTCAGAATGTTTTGAAATAAGACTAAAGAAGTCAGACTCTCTGAAGTACGTCTTCCTTCCCTCTCTCCCCCTCAAGCAAATGCAAAACAGAAGAGGCTGTAGACAAGCTATACGGAGAAGGATGAGACCAGCATTTTGAATACTTCACAAGAATGAAGAAACAAGCCAAAGGCAGTTTAGCAGGAATGCTTTGGAATGAACTTGTAGTAGCATGGTTACTGATGTATACTTTAGAAACATGAACAAGGCAGTGCCCAGAGCTCAGGACAAAACTAAATGAAGGATGCACTCTCACTTCCTCAATGAACAAAACCTTTGGCACTCTTTATTTGGACAACTACAGTTTGATAATATTCATACTTAGTAGCCCCAGCACATAAACTCACCAATTATAACATGTGGTTTCTTGGCTAAAGCCAGAGATTGAGACATGGTGTCAATTCCACCCACGATAACCGCTGCAGGATGAATAGAATACAGTGAAACATTCAGTGTAGCGCCTGGCACCAGTTTCCTCCTCCTCCCTGCCACCCACAATAACTCTGTGCAAATGAAAGGCTACTTATCTTTGTGAGAACTCACTTTATTTTAGCACACCTGACCTTCCCAGGCCTCCAAAGTCCTTACTGGCCCCAAGTATTTTATTTTCACAATTGAAGAGCTGTAGACAGAATCTTTACCTTGCAGCTTTACTCAGCTACAAAAATAGAGGAATTCTAAAAACACCCACAAAGCTTTCATGTTTGTTGAGAGTATGTAAGCCACCAGTACACACAGTCTGAAAGAAATATTAAACTACATCACATACAGAGCAGAGCTCTATGTAATTTCACTGGACACAAACTTACTATTGAGAAGACTCTCTTCTACTTCCACCTTTAACTGTTCAGGCATAACACGCACAAGAGCTGCAGACTACTCCACGAGGAAAGACCATGCAGCCTTTCCCAAAACTAATACCAGATATTTGTCTTCCAGCATCCCAAACTTTTCCACCCTTTGTTCAACCCTCCATACAAATCCTTTCTACTTTTTCCCTTGCAATCTAGAGCTGACAAACTTCAGCCTTCAGGAAAACTGCTCCAACATCACAATGCTACTTACCACTGTGGACACCAATGGATGATCCAAGAGCTTCAAACTGTTCAGAGATTTGGAAGGCCAGCTCTCTTGTTGGCGTAAGGACAAGAGCGAATAACCGCTGAGGTGTTTCCAGCAGTGCTTGAAGAATTGGCAAAGCAAAGGCTCCTGTTTTTCCAGAGCCAGTTTCTGCCAGTCCAATGACATCTCTGCCTACAACGATCAGCAAGGAGGGCAAAAACTGTTACAAATCTAGACCAGAGAAAGTAGTCTTTAAAGCATGAGAATTCCCTAAGGATAAGGTGAAGAGGGTATAAAAGACAGATAAAGGGTAAAGAAGAGCAAAGGGCTAAACCAAAGTATTTCAGAATATCTTGGCAGCATTTTTAGAGCGACTCCATTTATATGACAATTACAGTCTTGACTCTTTCCAACCTCTAGTTAAACTGCTGCAAATATAGAGGTTTTCATACAAAACTTAGGTTCAAAACACCCTTTATTATTTCTCAAATCTGCCTGTCTATTTACAGCCTATTGCTTCTATCTTGCTAAGTATTCTACATCAACTGTTGGCTCTTTACAGGCTTACAAGGAAACAGACTCCAGTGTTTGAGTCTTGGGTTATACCAAGTACAAGGAAAAAAGCACTACCTAACTCATATTTCACAAGCCATAATCAGTTCTGTCCCATTTCTTCATGGTCTGCAGCAGGAAGAATTACAGCAGCAAGTCCTTTGCCCAAAAACAGTGCAGGCAAAGGCATTGAATTCATCAGCAGAATCCATTCTAACCTTCTACAATCCTACAGCTGAGAAGAGCATGATGCCAATAGGCCTTAAACTGGAAACAATCTCTCTGGAATGCAATCTCACCTTTCTTTTTTCAAGAGAATCTTACACGTGGTGTAAAAGAGTCTGACAACAGTTAAGTAATAGGACAGAGTTGACATTGAAAGGTTTATTCTGTCATTACACTGTTCTGTTCCTGTTTTGCAGTGTCTCATTTTTGCTTTTTAACCAAATAAGAAAAAACCCAGCAAACACAAAACCAAGACAAACAAAAACCACAAAGCAAGCGAACAAACAAAAACAACACACAAAACCAAATCTTCTAGAAGCAGAAATGTTTGCTGAATTCAGTAATTTATTTTCCTGTAATTCTACAATGGGTACAGAAAGTCACTATGGTTTGGTTACTACTTACTCCAGAAATGTAATTTCAAAGTACTGACTGCTCAGAGCAAAGCAGATTATACAAGCTGTGTAATCAGTCAAGGCACCTTTAATTTCACACACACACTGTAGTTCTCTACTAGAAGAGGCACAGTCCTAAATCTATCAGAAGTTTCCTCTATATTCTCAAGTATTTTGGAAAGAAGATGGTCAATGGAGATTAGCAGCTCAAATGATTGACAATAATTCTATTTAACATGAAGCGTCAGAGCTATGTGACAGCAGTGAACACTCAAGAACCCACGTCTGTACCTATTTGAGAGTTTGCAATTCCAGTCAGTGTTATAGAAGAAACTGCTATTCCAAACAGCCTCTGGAAGGACACAAGAATAAACACAAGCACTACTTCAAGGAAGAGATCTTGAGTGATGAAGTGAGAACACTCTCATCCCTGCCAATTACTTCTCACTCAGTAAAATTCATTCACATATTGCTCCTGAGGCATTCCCAGATTTGGGATCAGAGAAGCATACTACTCACCTTCAAGTGCCACTGGAATAGCCTCAATCTGGATCTTTGTTGGCATCTTCCATCCTAACTGATCACAAGCTTCACACAGGACATCTGTCACCCCCTGAACATTAGTGAAAAGAGAAAAGGCAAGAAAACATCATCAAGGAGACCTAAACTAAACCAGTTAAGCTATATACATGCTACAACAGAGCCAAGCTTGTCTATAGCAGGGACAAACCCCATCAGGCCCTCAATGTAATCACATGGAAGGGCAGGCTGCTCACAATGATCCCCCCACCTCCATCAGTAACGTCATAGATTAGCTCAAAACTGTTTGAGGTGACTGCAAGCAGTAAGAAACTTTCTGGTTTTGCTTAGTCTACAAAAGGAACTTTCTACACACGCCCCTGCTGTCTCTCCTTCCCTCCAAGGGTATTCCACGAGCAGGGAAAACGGAAAATGCCCGGGCAAGTTACCACAACTGGAAGAAATCCAGGCAATCAGCTGAGGAGCACAGACAGGAGCATGCACGTCAACCTCCCGGGAGCAAAGACCTGACCTCCCCACACCTCCCCATGCCCGGCAGCAGCACCACGCCCGCGGAACAACGCAGCGACAGCGCCGCACGTGCCTGCTCCCTGCGCACCAGCAGCCCCGCCGGGCCTGGCACCGCTTGCAGCCCGCATCCGTGCCGCCCTCACCAGGTCCTTGAAGCTCCGTGGCTCTTCTACTGCCACCTCCAGCCCCACTGCTGCCTCCGGCTCCACCGCCACCCCGCCATCACCTCCGGCCGCCATTTTGCGCCGCGGCGCCCTGAGCCAGAGCAAAGCACTCTGGAAGTTACAGTCACTTTCGGGGGTGTTGTGGGATTTGTAGTGCCGGGGAAAGAACCAATCGGCTCTGACGGGGCGGGCAAAGAGGAGAAGGGTAGGGTTTGACTCGGCAGTCGCTGCTCGTTACAGTGGGTGCTTTACTTGCTGCCGTCGGTGGGTGGAGCGGGGCCGGCACTCCTAGAGGATGGTAAGGGCCTCGCCGTGACATCCAAGCGCTACTAGGGTGGTAGAGTCGCTGTGAGGTTCGGGTGGTCTCATTTCCTTGAGGTCAGAAGGTGTTTTCCGCATATGTCGTTTTTCAGAGCGCAGCTCTTTGGGAAGTGGTACCGAGCGCTGTCATTTTCTCCTTTCCTGATGCGAAGGACTCAGTGTGGGCCCGATTGCTGTGTCTGTGGGAACATCCCGTGTTTGCACACGGCTATTAAGCAACATACTTGAGGAGGCGTTTCTTCTAAAAGTGTCCAAGGCTTGTTTTCTTTAAACTTCATTAGGTTCACACTTCTGCAGGGGGGTTGAGTTGTGTGATGAATGCTATGCTCTGCTATGTTGGAAACTGGGGAGGGAATTTTCCCTGCACTCCAGGGAAGTGGGAGTTACGGAGCTATAGCCACCTGTACTGGGATTCGAGCACACTGAATTGGCTGTCTGAAACCTGCCTGCTTGGCATTAACTGCAAATGGGTGAGCCTTGGGCCTGCAGCTCAGTGTTAGCATTGCTTAGGCAGTGTGTGTGATGAGTGTTCTGTAGTCATACAGTTGTGAAAATACAAACCCAAATGAGCTCCCAGGCACAAAAATACAATATATAAACCTACATATATAATGCATATAAAGAGTAAGTAAGCTTCAGAAGTTCTGATATGAGACATTTTGAAGTACTAGTGAAGAAGAAAAAAAAAAAGGAAAAGAATTGTCATTGTTCCACCTTGTTTTCCTGCTTACAGTAATAGCCAATGTGCAACTTTGCCAGAAATACATAAAATAAACTGAACTGTGGTGACTCACAGCATGAAATGACACTCCCCTAGCTCTCTTCACTGCTGCTGTTGTAATTCAGAGACCCTGTAAGTGCCCAGTGAAACAGTGAAAATGGTGATGTATTTAGTGCCCTTTGGTATGTATAGTAAGTGCAACTTACCATGTCATGATGCTAGTTCCTGAGCTCATTGGTTTCCTTCTGGTCTGAGTGTGGCCTTTTTTGATCTGTAGTCCCAGTGTTGGTAGCAGCAGGGCAGCCTCCCAGGTAGGTGAGCCTCCTTTGATTTAGGGAAAAGGATGCTAACACACCCAAGAGCTCGGGCTTCAAAAGGACAGCAGAGTCAGCTGCAAAATGGAGCTTGTGACCGCATTTCTGAGCAGACTTCCCTCTTTCCTGCTGGTTGGGAGCCCAGCTGGGTGTGCTCTCAGTGGAAATGCTGACATACCTGAGCATCTGTCACTGGATTTCAAGTGTGCCATTTCCTTTGCTCCCACAACAATGAGGAAAGTGAGAGGAAGTCTGAACAAATGCTCTGTGCACCAGAGAAAGGAGAGGAAGCCTGAAACAATTCACTGGGCAGCAGTGGAAATGAAACTGCTGCATCCCACTGTGCTCAGGAGAAACTTTTTTTAAAATAAGAAATAAAAAAGAAAGAAACGCCCAGTGTAGATGACCATATGTTTCAAAAAATTAAAGCCGTCTGAGTTATGAGCTTGCTATTTATCATTAATGCTAAAAGTTAAGCCTGGCCAGCACTGAGACATGAACCCTTATAAGGGTCACAGAAATGCCTCAGGAAATGAAGTCAGGGATGTGACAGGAAGTCACTGCTTGTGATTCTTTGTTGAACTCATTGCACATATAAAATGGTAGGTGCTGTTTTGGTGGAGAGCAGGGCGGAACAATTCCATCCTGGTGAAATTCCAGTTTGGGTTACTTTTGTCAGTAGATATATTTGAATAAAAGGTCCCTCCTGTGCTAAACTGCTTGGCTTTTGACCAAATATGTTCCTAGTCCTACCTCATATTACAAGCTCAGTTTTCCCTGGGGGGGGGAACAGGGTGGGAGCATCCACAGCAAGTGCATTTTAGTGCAGGTATAATGTAACTATTTCACAAGGGATGCATAATAAGACAAGATGGACAGTGTGTATAGTAGGTCACAGTAAACAGTAAATGTTGCTGTCTACCCACTGGGATGCTCAGAGAGAGGCTATTGGTGTATCCTGACTCCCTGACTGCTCATTTGTCATAGACATCTTTTTTTGTGCTTTCAAAACATACTATATGACTTTGTGTTAAATTCATGTTTGCGCTTCTGCTTCACCATCGAATCATTCTTCCTTGCAGCAGCTTCAATAAAAAAGGAGTAAAAACAGCATCAGGAGACCAGGCTTCATAATCACCAGCCTTGCCTAAACATCAAATCACACATGTACCCTTCTCCCTCTGCTGCCTAGGTACCAAAAGAAGTGTTCCACCAGCACACCTACTAGTCTAAAGGGTAAATGATGTAACTACTAGTAAAAAAGCTGCTTATCAAAGACACTTCTCCCAAATGTTGTTTCTGACTCTAAAGTAGTCACAATATTGGAACTAATCTGATACTAATACTGGGGTAGGTGCGCCCTGTCCCAGCCCACGTCACTTGCTTCTGATGCTTTCTCAGTACCAGCTGTGGCACTCATCTGACCCAGCAGTGTGCTGTTTCAGGGAGCAAAGTATTAAGAAATTAATCTTACCCCCCAAAATGATAGATTTCTGGCAGCACAGCTCCCAGAGCTACCTCTCCAGGATATCACATGAGGCCCAGTGCTGACTGCATGGGAGGAGGCAGGATAGCATACCTGGAAGTGGGTGAGGAGGATCCAAACACCACCTGCTCTGCCTGCTAGCTGCTAGATCAACTGAATCTGGGGTGTGAGGGCATAGACATAGATTCACAGGACTGCCTGACTTAGAATGTGTCCAAGAGAGCTGGATGAGTTTTGGGGTGAAGTCACACATCTCACCTGTCCTGTGTAGATCTTCCAGCCTGGGGATCCTACTCTCTGCCTGAGCCTCCCTTTGCATTCCTAGCAATCAAATCCAGAGAGGGGAGTGTCTGAGACCTGGCCAGGGGAGTATTGCACCTTAGGCTCAATTACACTCACACTACAGCACTGCACAATAACCCAAATCCAGACTTCAAGTGAAGGGTTAGCCTAGGGAAAAACAGAACAGAATCAGGACTTTTTGTTTCTGTGTGGATGAGACTCAAAGCAAAGTATCTGATATGTCCCCACCTGCTGAAACAGTGGTTGTGATTGCAGCAGGACAAACCAACCCTAATGAAGCTCAAAACTATCAAATTCAGATCCTTCTGCCAGCCAGATTTTTCTTTTCAGAGATGTTGCTGTTTCTATGTCATTCCCTGTGTGTGGATGTGTGGACAAAGATTCAGATTTCTGGATTTTTTCCAGAAAATTGGAGAGGAGGTAGGAAAAGAATATATTACATTATTTTCTCTGTGATGATGAAACCAGCCATCTCATAAGCATTGTAAAGTTGTTGTACTTTGTGCATTGTAAAGTCAACTGATCTGGTGGAGTTTGCTGCTGATACACTGGAGCACTAAGAAAAATGTTGCATCATGTCTGCCTTTGCATAGGGTGCAGTTCACACTTCTGTGCTCACACATATGCACCACAGTGTTTGCATGTAGAAGAGAAGGCTGCGTGGAGCCCTCATAGAAGCCTTCCTGTATCTGAAGGGGGCCTACAGGGATGCTGAAGAGCGACTCTTCATTAGGGACTGTAGTGAGAGGCCAACGGGTAATGGGTTCAAACTTAAACAGGGGAAGTTTAAACTGGATATGAGGAAGAAATTCTTTACTGTAAGGGTGGTGAGGCCCTGGAATGGGTTGCCCAAGGAAGTTGTGGAAGCTCCTTTTCTGGTGGTGTTCAAGTCCGGGTTGGACAAATTCTTGGATGGCATGGTTTAGTGGGAGGTGTCCCTGCCCATGGCAGGGGGGTTGGAACTAGATGATCTTAAGTTCCTTTCCAACCCTAGCTATTCTATGATTCTATGTCAGACACCAAGGTCCACAGTGTACATGGGTTAATGTGCTCACCACGATATGCACTCACGCAGTCAAAACCATGTACACTCATACACCAATTCCACTGTGTGGCATGGAGCTGGGGACCTCACTTTTCATTTTCGCCTTCTGAACACTTCCAGCTGCTCATACCGATTCCTGGCTCCAGTGCTGGAGCATGAAATTGAGCAGGGTGAGCCAGAGGGCAGGAATGTGGTCATGTGCAGGTGGGCAGGGAGACGCTGACACAAAAGTGTTTCGTTTTAATTTAATCAAACTAACAATGTAGTTGTTCATTTTTTGGCAGACAAGGGCATTACAAGCATCTGAGTCACACTCTGAGGAACCAAGGTTTTTTATTCTTCTTATGTGAAAAAACAAATGTTGATGTCATGAAAGGAAGAGACAAAAAGGACAAGGATTCAAGCTTTGTGAGATGGAGTGTTGCCCTTCCCCAGAGTTTGCTCAGTGTTACAGAATTACAGAGTGTGTTTTTCTAATAATTTTTATACATGCATCTGCAGTGAAGTTTCACTTATCCACTGAGGCTACTTGTGGAGGTGGAATTATCCCTGCATTAACTCCTCTAGTTGTCTCAAGCTAGTTTCTGGGGTCTCTTCCTTGTACCTCTTCCAGGTACTGATGTGATCTCCATCATCACAGTACTTGAGCACTTTTCAATATTTGTCCCAGAAACATCCTTGTAAGGTAGGGAAGTACCACTATTCCAATTTTTAGGCAGAGAACTGAGGCACTGAAGGGGTCAAAAATCGTGAAGGACATATTTAACAGAACAGTCACTTGAAGGAGGGACCCATCCCTTCCTCCTGCTTCATAAGTGTTCTGCCGCTTAATCATCCTATTCCTCTGCACCCCTCTTGAGTATTAGTACCAGTATATATTTTGCTAACATGAAGCCTTCCCTAGGACAAGGGAAGTCTTTCCCTACTACTAGTATATGTAGCTCTCCGTGAGTGCTGCTTCCTCCCTCAGACAAACCACTGTGGGTTTCACAGGCTGCTTGACTGCACGGAGGGTGGCTCCTCCACCTCTCAAGGTGTGCTTCCATCACAGCTGGGCTCCAGCTCAGACCAGCAGCACCAACCTACATTTCCCTCCCTGCTGCAAGTGATGTAACTGCTTTCTTTCACCAGTGCCCTGAAGCAGGCTCTGGTCCCAGGTTCACTGACCTGTCCTTCTCCTGTTTTGATTTATAAGATCTGTCATCACTGTTTGACTGTGTTTCACCTATTTTATAGTTACCAGCATTCCAGCCATGCCTTTCTTTTCTATAGGGACTTGCCTTCCCTCACAGCCAAAGAACAGGTAACTTGCTCTCACATGCCACAGACTTACTTTGCCTCTAAGAACAGTGTATTTTGGAGCAGAGGCCTCCTTTTTTAAAGAAAAAAAATATATATACATCTTTAAATACAATATCAGAACCTTAAAATAATCCTATGTAAATAAATAGAACAAAAACATCACAGTTCTCAGCCTGCAGAGGTTTCTTCAAAAGAGATAATAATTTCTGGCCCTGCTATTTCACCTGGGGGTGATGAGCTATCTATACAGTCTGTCATATCTGGAGATGCTTCCTTCAAGAGCATTTCCAAATGTACCTTGGTAACTGGGTAGTACTCTATGAGGAATTGGCAGCTGCTGGCTTTTTGAGGGTACTCCAGCCCTTTTACCATTCATAGATTGATAAGTTATTTACAAACCAGGTTCAATCAGCACCATGACTGCAGGGATTTCATCAGCCTCCTGACTCGCTACTTTTTGCAGCCTTGGGGAAGCAGAGCTGGGCAGATGGCTGGGCAAACATGGGTCTAAGGAATGGCCATCTACCCCTGCCTTCAGTCTCTGGGATCTGCTGCTGTGTACACAACAGTCCATCATAACCTCCAACCTGAATCAGGTGGCTACTGTCAGTTGGTGGTGCGTGTGTGGAAGCTTTAGCTTCCTATCAGGAAGGAGTTTGTGTTCAGATATAGATAAGGCACATGGCAGATGTGTGCACCTGTATGGATTAGCCCCACCAATATTACAATAGCAACAGGTAGCAGTGCTAATGGTGACAATAATTGTCTTCAAGCCTGGTTTTAATTTTAGGGCAAACACTGTTTCAGCTGGATGGTCTTGGGATCTCAGCAGTCATTTTAGCATCCAAGTTGGGTCTCCTTGTGCGTGGGGAAAGCTCTGTCCTGGACTCCAGAAGTTCACAGACTTCATCCATTGCTCTGGTGCAGGTCTCAAGGTTGGCAGCCAGCTTCTGGATTTTGGCCTTAAGCACCGCCTGGCTCACTTTTGTGACCTCCTTTGTGTATTCTGGCACGAGGAAGCTGTGGGAGCCACAGAAGACCATGAAGCAGACGGAGTTGTACAGTGAGATGGAGGCTCTCTTCTCTGACTGGCGCAGTGTGGGGTCCCCCGGGCCCTGCCCTCTGCGGAGGAACTCCAGGCAGCTGAGGATTTCCCTCATCTGTTTCCGACAAGTCATAGCGATTTCCTGCACCTTCCTCACCTCCCTGGAATTGCAAAGCACTAAGGAGAGATCAGAGGTGATGCTGACAGCACCCCCAGCTGTGGCCAGACCCAGACCCACAGCTGACGCCAGGAGAGAGGCTCCCAGCGTTGCTGGGGTAAGGGATAGCCCCACGATGGCTGTGACAGCTCCCGCAGCGGTCAGGGTGCTCCCACTGACATTGGCAATCAGGGACCTTTTGCGGAGCTTGCTGAGTTTATGAGCCACCTTGTGAAGGTGAGCAATTTGGCCACGCAGCCTCCTTCTCTGATCCAGCAGTGCGATGTGGAAGCCATGCGTGGGGTCTAGCGTTTGGGGGAAGGCAGCACCGTTTCTCTCCATGGCACCTGTCCAGAAACAAAAGGCTGGATTGAGTTTGAGACATGCTTGGTGTGGACCACCATTTCAGGGACGGCATTCAGCCAGTTTTAACTTTGCTTCAACCAGCTACACGAAAGGTTTGCTGTCTACACACGTGTACACACTCACATACAAGTGCACACACACACATGTGCACACACACACATGTTCATTTAATGACTATATTCCACTGTTTTTCTTGTTCCCTGGGAAGACTAAAATATCTTAAAGGCTGGGGTCAGGGATACTGTTGTTATTACCTCTATGAAGGCACTTCCAACCCTGGGGACATAAATTCTTTTGAGATTGAGTCAGTGCCCAGAGTAGTAATGCTGCCAGAACTAATGTGTTGTTCCCATGATGGTATTCACAGGATCTACAGCGTCCAAGGACAAATTTCACAAGAAAGGCTGAGCTCAAAGGAGGAAAGCCACCCATCCAAGGTTGCTATTTAGGGGTAATTTCCCATTAAAGGAGGATAGAGGGAAGCGGCTAAGGGGAGTCAAGGTCTGGCTTTTCCATCTAGGAGGTGAGAAGCTCACTGATGTCTCACATGGGTATTGTGAACATCCTTCCTTTCTTTTTAAGTCTAAGCAACTCTGGGTCTTGCAGCATTTTTTTCTTATTGTAACTTGGCATCAGGGTCTGGACAAAGATGAGAACCATTGTTCTGTGGCGCTTAGTACAACCAGTGCTGGTGGATCCCTAGTGACAGTGGCAGGGAGACCAATGGACCTTGTTTAAAAGATTCATGAAGGTCACATCAGAAAAGTGAGCCCACTTTCCATGTGCACTCCCTTGTGAATAGGGGAAAGGGGAAATACAGGGGCCTGCAAATAGAAAAGACTTGAAAACTATTGCAGCCTCCTCTGGCAAGAGAGCAGGAGAGTGTCTCCCCTTCTAGAGGATGGATCTTCATGGTTTCAGTATTAGGCGATCTCTGCTCTTTGTCACAAGGGTAGAAAAAGATGTTCCAATAAGCATTTGCAGGTTGCAAATGTGCTTTACAAGGGAAGCCAGCATCCCTAACCCTACTTGTACATAGAGCAACTGGGGCAAGGG
The DNA here is from genome assembly GCA_039720435.1 of Amazona ochrocephala. Classification (NCBI taxonomy): domain Eukaryota; kingdom Metazoa; phylum Chordata; class Aves; order Psittaciformes; family Psittacidae; genus Amazona; species Amazona ochrocephala. The sequence continues at coordinate 83,848,820 of CM077880.1, forward strand.
AGGCAACAGGAGTGCAGCATCACCAGTTTTCCGGTGGGAGCAGACCTTTTGCACTTCACAGCATTACATTGTGCACAAGGTTGTGCTGCCTCTGCACCTAGTAAGGTCTAGCTAAGAAGCCATTTGCAGTTTGTAATGCCCTCATAGCCAAAAGACATCTCTGTAGCAGAAAGATCCTGTCCCAGAACCAACTAAGCAAAACTATTCAGTGCTGCAGTCACTTTTTCACCTCTAGGTCTTCTGTACGATGCGAACTGGAGATGCCTGGCCCCTCACAAGGGCGCACTATACAGTTAACATCCTTGGGGCTTTCATTCTGCTGAATCCCTGTTTCAGGAGGAAACCTCCTACTATAAAGAGTCTTTCCATCCAGACGTGCGTAAGTAATTCTCACTGCAGGTTTTTTTTTAACCTTCTACTTGAATGGATGTCCTAATCCATCTCACACAGAATCCTTTAGGACCTCCCCCTATGTCCTTCAGAACAATGACCCCAGGCTCTCTCGGTATCATTGGACCATTTGAGGCACTTGGTACATTGTGCTTTTCTTAGCTGGAGGCAGTGTCCTCTTATTTTTTATGCTATAGTCAGAGATGAAGCTAAAAGAACAAAGATTAACACTGAAGTTAAATAGATATTGGCATTGAAATGAAAAATGAGCATATTATCAATAACTTAAAGCCAGATCAATATGATGACCATTAAATACATTGATTCCTGTGGCCTCTTAACAATTTGTTCATTATATTTTCTCACTGAGAACAGTCTTAGGTAATAAGAGCAGCCATCTCACTGCAGTTAATTGGAGAGTTACTCAATATATAAGATAAACCACACAGTGATGCAAGTATTTTGAATACACTTACTATAAACCAGCATAAAGGAAAATAAAGCCAAATCCTGCTCCTAGAGAAAAATCTCCCCAACAGTAAAGGTATTAATTAGTCCAAAACCTGAAAAGTTTTTCTAATACAGTGCTCAGAGTCTCCAAAAAATACTGGTTCAAACTTACCTTTAGTTTCCAGCTGACCTCCCCAAAGACAAATTTTGATCTGTTTCTGGAGGAGACCAATTTATAGCTCCTGTGGACCAATTGCAGCAATGGGAATGCTTTGCCTCATACTGGGAGTTTGCCATTTCCTGCTCTCCCTTGTGCAGAAGGATGTGACACACTGGAAAGTGACCTGTGGGACAGCGAGCACACATCACGTTCAGGAAACGATCCCTGCGAACGAACATTGTATGTTCGGTTTTCCTGAAGTATAGAGGGAAAAAAAAAAAAAAAGGACAAAAATCTCAGCCTATTCCTGGTGCTGAGCTAGTGCAGCCATTCCCCCCAGGGAACAGTTGCCTTTCCTTTCCCTGAAATAGCAACTGACTTTCCTCTGTTCTGGAGCTGCCAATTGCTTGATGACTGAAGTTCCCCCCCACTCCCCCAGCACACGTCTAGACCCAGTGGACCATCAGTCAGTCAGCTTATTTCATTCAAGGCCAGTGTACTTTTAAAGTCCCAGCTCTGTAGAACAATGGTGTGTGTGACTGGCTGGAGTACAGCGGTGCTGTGTGAAAGCTGGAGCTGTGCTCCACTCCATAAAAGCGCAGCTGCTCCACAGCAAGACAACTGCTCTGAATTCCTATCCCTTCTCCTGAGTAGTTAAAAACATGCAGTATCCTACAAAAGGAGGGATTTCCCTATGTTTTTTTGCTCTGTTTCTTAACCATGGACACCATAATGGTTGAGAAAAAAAGACATTTGGAAAAAACATAGGTTGTTTTCCTGAGGTGCCTGCCCAGCAATGATCACAATGAAAAGGTCATTGGGATCCTCTGTTTTGTTGCCTGCTTTTGCCTAGAAGTTGTGCCCACATACACATGTGGCCAGAGGGAGGAAGTGATGAATGTGCTAGGGAGGAACAGCCTAAGCGACATTCTTGACACTGCCTTCCACACTGAGACAGGACCAGCTTTAATGTGCTAGGGAGGAACAGCCTAAGCGACATTCTTGACACTGCCTTTCACACTGAGACAGGAACAGCTTTAATCAAAGACAGGTTCTTTGGATGAGTTCGGAAAAAACGATTTTTTTTGGTGGCAGTAAGTGGTACAGCCCAACTTAGGCTAAAGTGGCATGTGTCCTCATTGACACAGGGCCTGTGGCGGCCGGGACATCTGTTTTCAGCAGTTGTGTTGAAGATGTGGCATCTACTTTCTTCCTTGGTGGGCTTTTACTCTTCAGGGCTGTTTGGTGACATGGAATCTCTGATTGTACCTTCGTGTCCCTCTGGCCTAGCTAAAGCTGCCTAGCTATCACTGAGTTGTAAGGTTTCACTGTTGAACATGTGTGATATGTAGCCACGCAATTGCTGGGGCTGACCTTAGGAAGGCTCAAAGATCAAGAGGCAGCAGTCAGGGACACTTAGTACACATTGCACGTTAACAGGAAGGTGAGTTTTGACATTGAAGGAAGCTGTGCTTTAGCCCTTGCCTTTGTTTTAGCAAACATGCTTGAATTGGAGCCCGTGTGCCTTGGCAGAGGTTTACAGTTGACAGACAAAAGAGTTCTTTTGCATGTTCCTAAATATAATAGGCTTCTTCTTTATGCAAGTGCATCTGCATTAGGACTTGTGCCAGCCAAGATGTCCTTGTTAGGACAATAAGTTTTGGTAAAAATGGAAAAAAATTGAGGAAGAGGAAAGAAGAGAAGAGAAGAGAAGAGAAGAGAAGAGAAGAGAAGAGAAGAGAAGAGAAGAGAAGAGAAGAGAAGAGAAGAGAAAAAAAAAAAAGGTCTAGAATGAGCCTGAGAAGATGACACAGTTTTTATCGCTCTTCTTCCTTTCCCAGTGCTCTTCTTTCAGCACACTCAGCTGCAAAATGTTGCCAGAAACCCCTGTGATGCTCAGTGCGTGGGTGAAGACATGATTTGAGTACAGAAGAGACAATACAGTTTTTAAAATAGAATTCCCTCACAGAGTTTCCTTCACACTGAAAGATGTGCACTTCACATAAGACAAGATGCTGGTCTCAGTTTAGGATGGTTTTTCATGGGAATCATCCCTAGGCTCCTTCACCATCTAAAGAGTATGCTTCTCCATAATCCACCCCAATAATGGGGTGCATGCCCAGAAAGTAAGGACTCCCCCTAAGGAGCTACAGATGTCAACTTGACTTTAAAAATGATGTGTGATTAGAATAAGAAACAATATTTCCTAGGGAGTTTCCTTGCAGCAGTATGGTGTTATCTGTTTTGTCCCTGCTAACACTCTCATAAGCACCCCTTTGGTGAGTGCTGGTCTTTTCTCCCACCAATAATTACAGAGACCCTCTCCAGCAAAAGTGAGCAAGTAGGAATGAGAGCAGGATGGGAGAGGAGCCTCTTTTCTGAATGCCTGCCAGGGACTGAAAGGCTTTCAGTGCCATTAGTGCACCTGCCCAGATGTGAGCACATCTATCAAGTCACCAAGCAGGACCCAGGAGCCTGCTTGGAGTGAATCTTAGCTATTGGGGATCTCAAGACCTGTGGGATATTTCTGACCTTCACTGGGTAATCCTGCAACCAAGTGGAGGCCTCGCCATCCTGCCTGCTGTAGGTTTTCGCCCAGCCCCTCTGCTGCTGCAGCCTCTTCATTTTAGGCCTGTCCAGCGCTTGTGCTTGGGATGGAAGGGGCACAGCCGGTGTTTCGCAACTACCTTGACCGAAAATGGTCCCTCTGCTCCACCCTTTCCCTTCTAGTCACACCCTCTGGAAACGAGCAGAAGCCAGACCCATGCAAAATCTGCCCTGAAGGCATTTTATGGGAGCAGATGACCAGCAAGGGGAAGGAAGGATGTTTTATTGCCTCAGCTCTCTTCCTTCCAGTGAATTTTGGCAGAAAGGACTGATCTTTCTGCTGTTATTCTCTCCAGCAGAAACGTTTTTTTGCGAAGCTGTTTGGAGCTAGTGCAATGTAACATTTGAATGTAAATGTGTAACATTTGGAGCTGAGTCTTGAAGATACTCTTTGACCAAATAAATTAGTACATTTGAGTAAATTTTCATTCAAATATCTTTTTTAATGGAATTTGCATCACTCTTGGTACTTTCAACCTTAACTGCTGGATTCTGGGGTCACTTGAATCAATGACAAGTTCTAACTCTTCACAGCCAGATATTCATTCAGATTCAGTGGGAACTTTAGTGGGCCAAAACTAAAACAAATAAAGCAAATTAGATCAAAAAGGGCTGCATTGGCTTCTAGTTAACTTACCAGTAGTCCAAACTAAAGTTTTGAAAGCATTCCAGAATGAGATGGGACTCAGGTCAGTGGTGCGTGTGTGATTTTAGCTAGGTTTGGAGCTACAAAGAGTAGGGCAAGGTGTAAGAAACTGGACAGCCTGTGGGATAGAAACACCTCTTGTTAGTTCCAATTTGGTAGGATATAAGCCAAGTATATTGACTGTGCCTGCTCCTGCTTTGTAAGCAAGCCCAGGGAAGTTGTGAATGCTCCATCGCTGGCCATGTTGGACAGAGCCTTGGGTGGCATGCTTTAGTGGGAGGTGTCCCTGCCCATGACAGGGGGGTTGGAGCTAGATGATCTTAAGGTCCTTTCCAACCCTAACTATTCTGTGATTCTATGATTCATATAACAAAACTACCATCCTAAATTGCCTTGTCAAAACCCTGCTGGCAGTGTCTACAGAGATCAAATATTTATTTGGACATGGAGATTGAATTTCTGCAATGGACTTAAACAGACCAGCTTATACTGTCATTTGTCACCTTTAATTTATGTGTTTCAGTGCAGGCTGTATGCCATAAGGCACTCTATCTGACACACAAAATCCCAACTCCCCACTTAGCCTGAATGCCTCCAGCCTTGCCTGTGGAACAGCTGATGTGACTGAGTGTGGCCATACGCAGGTTCTGCTGATACCAATGCTGCTGGAGGATTTTTCTGTGTTCAGTATCTCAGCAGTGGCAGCAGCAGTGCCACAATAAGCAAGTCTGCTCCCTATACCCTCAAGCACTGTAGGCAACAGAGAATCATTGCTCTATTTCCAGAACTGCAAAGAAGCCTAATAGCTTGGTGAAAAGTAGAAATTAGATAGCCTGGTTTCTTGAGGCTTTTTTCTGTGGACTTCTTGATGGCTGAGCTCACCTTGCAACATTTCTGTCAAAGAAAACAAGAGTCTGGATTCTTCTCACCTACAAAACTGCTTATTTTTGTGAAATTTGCGAGAAGTCAGTGTCTTTGAAACCTAGACTGCTTTATCAAACTCTGGCTGAGATTGTCTGGGAAGCTAAAAAGCTACTGGTTGACAAACCTGCCAACAGTCCTGCTCCATAACCCTCATTTCTGTAGGGAGCTAGGCTAGAACAGTCCCTGTGTCATGCAACCAAAACACAAGGCACAGATGTCCATGGTTTCTTATTGCCCTATGCCAGTGTGAGTCTTGCAGTGTTTAGCCAATCTTTAGTTTCATATACTGCTCTACGGTCTGCCAGGGTGATGTCCATGTCATCCAGTGCAGGAGGAGGAGCTGCTGGTACAGGAGCTTTCAGTGGCCTTTCTGTTCTGCATGCTGGTGAGTCTGGGCAGTGCCCCTTGAACTGCAGTCTGAATGGGAAGGAAAAGCAGCTTAGCTGGGAAGCATGGCACCAATAATATGTCTTTACAAAAACAAACAAACAAACAAAAAACCCACAAACAAAAAACAAACAAACAAAAAAACACAAACAAAAAAACCCAACCAACCAAAAAAAAAACAACAAAAAAATAACTGAAGGGAAAGACTCAGGTGTAAATCCCTGAAACTAGTCTTGGAAACCTTGCAATAACAGATTACTGGATAGATGTAACATTCATTAGCTAGGAAATTAGAATGTCTGGGTTTCCATCAGGCAGCACAGGACAGAGTTTTTACCTGGTCCCCCTATTTGTTCCCTGCCAGGGGGACAGGTTGATTTCTGGGTTAATGATCTCTAAGAGAGACACTCTCGACATCTCTTGCTCCTCAATTCTTGTTTTCATTTGCTCTGATATGGCTGTTGGTGAGGTAAAAAGTCTTGGCTTTGAGGGTACCTAGAAAAACTCTAAACTTGGAGGCTTCAGAGCACTAAGCAACAATTCACTAATCAGTCACGTTGAAGAGAAGGGCTAGGAAAATGTACCTTTTTCACGAAAATGGGATTTAGTATTATCCTGTATTTACATAGAATCATAGAATCATAGAATAGTAAGGGTTGGAAAGGACCTCAAGATCATCGAGTTCCAACCCCCCTGCCATGGGCAGGGACACCTCCCACTAAACCATGCCATCCAAGGCTGTGTCTAACCCCACCTTGAACGCTGCCAGGGATGAAGCATCCACAACCTCCCTGGGCAACCCATTCCAGGGCCCCACCACCCTCACAGTAAAGAATTTCTTCCTCATATCCAATCTAAACCTCCCCTGTTTAAGTTTAAACCCATTACCCCTTGTCCTCTCACCACAGTCCCTAATGAAGAGTCCCTCCCCAGCATCCCTATAGGCCCCATAATGAAGAGTTCATGATCCTATCTCTGTACTTGCCACTGGCCAAGGCCAGAAAACTCTGATGACTGGGCTCACCCCACATACCTGTGTGCTTCCTTACCAGCTACCAGGGCAGTGGCTGGGCAATGCAATTTCAAATATGCTAAAAAAGCATCACGTTGAACCAAAAATTTAAAAGAATAAACCGCAAAATCTCATGTGGTGATATGAGATCTCAGTGCATTGATACTGTCTGACTTAAATTTTGTAAAGAAAACTTAACTTTTTTTTTTTTACTATTTTTATAAGCTCTAGTATTTATTTTTATATATGAAAGAAAAAGAGTATGGTTTTAGAATTTGTGATTTTATTTAATCTTAATTCTTCTTTTGCTTCTTCAGATTAACCAACTGTTCTATTGAACATCATTTGCAGCCAGCCAAGAGAGATATTTAGTATTCATAACAATACACAGGCATTTAATTAAAAATTAACTTAGATAAGAGAACTTGTAATCAAGTTTAGGCATTGGTGATATTTGGATAGATTGAGTCTTTATTGCAGGTCTGCATGTTGATTCCATGCCAGTTTTACCAATGATGCTGACTTTGTGTTGGGAATATTCAGCTCAAACCCCTCATATTTCAGAAAGGGGGATTTGACTTGTCCTGGGATAATCACAGTCATGTGTCACTGTTGCATTCCTTCATCATCAAAGAAGAGAGTTTGCCCTCAGTCCTTATAGAAACTGGTACTACATTTGAAGAAGATGAGCCAAAAGTTGAGAGGTTTGAACTGTGATGAAAGACCAAATCCTGGTCTCCTCTAAATTTTTCATGTGTCCTCTCAGTTTTTTAAAACACTTGCAAGACCTATTTTTTGAGGGTTTTGGTTTGTTTGAGGTTTAAAATTATTATTCATTTCATATTGTTAAGCTTTTACTAGCAGGTTTAATGTTCAGCAGAAAACACTCCATGTAAGAAATGCACTGTGATAAAAACAAAATGATGAAACTAATTATATTTGGGTAACCCTTCCATCTGGCATGTTTCATGTAGAAACGTGTCAGACACACGAATGGCAGAAGCCCAGGATAAGTTAAAAACTGTTGGTTTGAACTTCAGACAAGGACGCATCTCTCATTTCAGTCCTCTACTGAAGACTTCACATGCGGCCAGTTTCTCCACTTTCTGAAGCTCCCTCTAGAGGCCCGAGAAGAAACAGCCATCCCCAAAGGCTGGTTCAGTCCGTCCCTTTCAGGCACCTGCTCTATAATGTGTGACTTACTATAGATAGCGATTCTTTATCTTCCTCCTGCCGCATTCAATGTCGCCCACGGTTGTTAGGTTTATGCTCCAATTCCAAATTTCCTGTCTCATCGAGACTGCTCTGGGCCAGAGATGGTCCCTGTAACCCAGCACTTGGTGTCCTGCAGTGCTAGCAGGAGATTCTATTGTGGAAGAGTGCAGGTCACAATGGTACATCCCTGCTTGCCCCCTCCAAAAACAGGCTCCTCTTGTCCATGGATTTATCTGATACATTTTGATCCTGCTGATGCCAGCTGCCTCCATTGCCTCCTAGGACAGTAAAGTCCAGAATTACCCAATTACTCGTGGTATAAAAAAGTATATACTTTTGTTTGTTTTCAGCCACTTCTTTCATAGAGTAACCCTGTGGCATCAGGGAAAAAAGAAACCAATAGGTTTGGTGACCTTGCACTGTACAGCACCTGGCATGTGGTCCTCCCTCATGCTTCTGACAAGTTGTCAGTCATATTTCAGGATTAGTAGAGGATATGTACAGAAGAACACAGGGTTTTGTAGAGCTGCACTTCAGAAGGCAAAGAAGGCACATGTTGAATAATATCACTGCATCACAGTCCTAATGGTTTCTTCTAGGTCCAGCCAGACTAAGATTCAGTTTTAAATAGCTGAATCTGAGCTGAAAAAAACAAACCCAACAACAAAACCGACCAACCAACCAAACCAACCCCCTCCCCCCAAAAAAAAACAACTCACAAATTAACCCACCCCAAACAGGCCAACCACAAATGCAACAGTTCAAATCATCATTATTTTTGTCAAGCCAGGACTTTATTTTCAATTCAGGTCTTCCATTCTCTAAATATGATAGCTGCAAGGTAACCTACCAAGGCTAGGAAAAATAATCAGAAACATTCTGTACTGTTGCCAGTGTGCTTAGAGAGAGGGAGAAAGGAAAATGGCCTAAAGGACAAATAAATCTTTTTTGTACTTTTTTTAGCATTTACATGAAGGCATAACCTGGTGTGAGGACCTCAGAAATTACTTATTACCCAGATCTGATTGGGAAGAATATCTGTCAGTAATACAAACCTCTTAGAAGGGAAATCTATTAAAAGCAGATGGTAGTCTCAAGAAGGAGCTGAGGTCATCTTTCAAATACAGTACCAAACCTGTTGGGAGATCTGGCAAGAGCAAGTCACCACGCCTGTGAGGACTGAGAGCTTGTGCTTCCAGAAGAGGAGAAGCTGGCCAGCTCAGATCCAGGATGTAAGCTTGGCATTTCTCCCATGCTCTTAGTTCAGCTGTGTGCTATGCCTGAGTACTCTGGTGCCTGGTGTCCCTGAAGCAATTTCCCAAGACTATAGGGATGGTCAGCAGATGCTTTGGGCCCAGCTGGATTCATCCTACTTCCTGAACCCTGTGAACAAATGACCAGGACATGGAAGGGAGGAAAGGAAAAGTGGGAGAGAATGGTTTCCTTGCATCTGCAGATACGCCCTGCATAACTAACATAACGTAGAAGCCATAAGGGTAGGTCATGGCTGAGTGACCCTTTGGTTTGCAAACATGCAGTTTTAAAAATGCTATCTAAAAATGGTGTAATTCTGGGAGGTACAGAAGGCTTGGAAGCTTGGAGTGAAACTCACTGATAGTGTCTGAAAGATCAGGTAGTGCCTCTTTTTTACCACTCCAAAATCAAAGTAAGCAAACAAAAATAATAATAATAATAATAAAAAAGATATTTCTTTAGCTATTCTTTGATTTTTTTCTAACCCACCTCAGACACAAACAGTAAAGAGAAACACCGTTTTTGAGACAAGATGAGCTTGGCCTAGGACAAGCCCTATAGACAACAGTAAAGCTGTTTATATCTCCTCAGGTTAGATGGAGCTAAGATAAACCCTGTTGTCATTGAGGACAGCCCACAACAGGTTCTACCTTACAGTTTGCTTCTCACTGGCAGAAGATGCTCTTCTGATGGCAGCTGGAAATTGGTAGGATAAGATGAAGAGATTCTCCTCTGAAATACCCCTCAAAGCCCCCCTTTTGAAGAAAGATTCTGTTAAAATAAACCCAAACCAACATCTTAAAATTAGCATTTCCTTTGAGCTCCTTGACATTTGAAGCTCTGGGGAAAGGGAAACCCTAAACGCCACCAGGGCAGAATCAGATTACCAAGGACCACTCTTATGACTCATGCTCACATCAGTGTCACAGTCCACAGAAGTACTGTGTAGAAGAGATGCTTGTGTGGGAAGTAGTTTCCTCTTTATTTCCTCACAGGCTACACATGGCTACCTGTTTAATTTAGTTTTTAAGACAGCTTTTCACAGATTATTTTGTAGCCCATCACCTCACCGTATGAGCTCTCCCATTCACTTTCCCCATCCCATTTCTGGTTAGAGGACACATCCACGTTATTTGAGAGGAACTGCTCCAGAGAACAACCCTGGAGTAGGCTACCAGACTGAAGTACACCATTTCTATGTACATACAGGGTCATGGTGCATTGTACATAGAAGCTCCACACCATATAACAGAACCCTCTTCTACAATGCATGGTCCTTCTAGTACCCTAAACAGGGCCCTTTTAGCACCCATCCTGTCCCCACTTTGTGCACACATACTAAATCCAGCATCCAGCCTTACTCCTTGTTTTGAAACATGGATGGGGAAGAACTGGGGCCAGAGAGCTTCCCAACACTCTGGGGAAGGACACGAAGATGACAGACTCCACAGGGTACGTGAGTGGCTTCTAGGATAAGCCAGAGAGGACTACTTCAGTACCTGTGGCAAAGAAAGGAAGGAGAAAAGCTTTGGTTGGAATTGCAAGCTCCAGGGGAAGAAGGTGAAACCAGAGTGTTTACGCTCTCCTGCTGCCAAAAAGTTCCCAGTTTGCTGCTTAGGACCAGGGAGGGACACAGATGGTAGTTTCATAACCTGGCTGAGGTTTCAGCAGAAGCTGGGAACACTTCTGTACTACAGAGCACTTGCACAGAAGGGATGGACTTCATCTGGATCAAAAGAGAAATGTGTTTCAGGCTATGAACATGCAGATGGTTGTAAATGAGCTTTTAAAGTGAGGTGTGGGGGAAGGCCAACAAGTAGTGACATTTTCCAGGACAGTGTTACCAAGGACAAGACATTGGCATTGAAAGAGAAGGTCAGGGAACCAAATCAGTGCTGGGATTGTCTCAACATTAGGTCTCAAAGCCTGGGGAACAAAACAGAACACTGGCACATTTTGCTGGTATGCTTCGGCACTTTGGAAACCTTGAGCTTGTTAAAAATAAGCTCAAAGAAACGGCTGGGAGGATTAGCCCTTGCTTGGACACAGCACAGTCAGGGAGCTGGGTCAAGTTTCAGAAAGCAAATATGTTGCTCCATTATGTGCCTTTTTAGAGAGGTGTCTGAACATGAGCGTCATTCTTTCAGCTTTAGTACAGACCAAGCATTGTACCTGAGACACTAAGGGCAGGTCTTTCCACGGTGGGTTGTCACGAAGGATCCTGGCAGAAAGCAGTCTCTTTCCCCAAAATCTCCTCCTAAGTCGGAGTCTTTTCCTCCTTAGCTTAGTAAACTGTAAGTAGGCACTGGTGATCAGGCTGCCTACTTCTTGCCACCTTTCTTATTTCAGGAAGCATACAGTGGCTGACTCATTTCCTGATGTATACTCAAACATCACACCAGTTTGGATACAGGACCTCTGATTACCAATGTGAAGCTACAGACAATTCATACTTTCTTGCTTTTCTGCAGCAATCTCAACAAGCTTGAGAGGAGCTCATGTGGAGGCAGATAAGAGGTGGGATCTGGTGGTTTGCTCATTGCTTTCTCTGCAGAATCAAACGGTGAATGTAGGTGGCCTCCATTTCAGATCAGTGTTTGCTCCCTGGGGCTACCCTGTGACCTAGCACAGCTTTTGTAATGCTGATCTGGCCATGACTTTAAAATCCCTTGTTCTGGGCCTCTTCAAGACTGGAGGGTGAGGCTTTCCCATTTTTAAGTGTATTTCATACTTCTGATTCTAGAGAACTTCATGTGAGGAATATTAATTCAGCCTTCAAGACCACAACACCCTTGTATTTATATTTCTTGGAAAATAAAAGACATCATTATGCCACCAGAAGTTTTTACCTCAAAAGGCCCCTGGGATGAAATTTAGTTTTTTTTCTGAATATGGAAGGGATGGGGTAGCTGTAATACATGCCAGCAATAAGGAAAGAGATTGCTTCATGCAGGTAAGTTTTAAAAACCTATTAGAAGCAGTTCATCAGCTCAAAACTGCCAGAGCAGTTTAGTGGAAAAGGAACAAGAGATATGTATATTCAGGTTTCCAAAATGAAGCACTTTACATAACACACCCTACATATGTTCACAAAGAAGGTGGCAAAGCAACCCATCAGAAGAATCCCTCTTCCTCCAGCTCTTCTCTGAAGATGTCTGCTTGCCCAGCTCCATGCAGCTCCTCTGTTTTCACAGGTCACTGCCGCCAGCAGCTATTTTTGCACTTACCTCAGGGCAGTGCTTCAGCTGCTGGACATCTGTGCCAAACGGCTCCTTTCCTTTGCAGACTCTGCATCCCAGCGTCCTCTAGCAAAAGTGCAGGGAAAGTAATCTTTCAGACCCTGCCCTCCTGCAACACAGGGAGAGGGGCCAATCTGTTCTCCCTCAAGGTTGTTTGTCCACCAATGCTGAGCCACTGTGAGGTCATTGATGGTGGAAGAAAGGAAGCGAGAAGAATCAATTTTGTAAAGTAAAGGAGGAACAAAGCTACTAATGCAGGATATTTCCATGGAGGCTGCAGAGCTGACTAAACCTAGTGAGTCCTCTTCTGCAAGCAGGTCTTTTCCCAGAGTACGAGTCACAGCACCCAAGAGGTTAATTACATCCAAAAGGCAGCTCATATGTGTCTAGGCTAATCAGAGCACAGCTAATATGCTTACCCGCTGATAGCAAGTAAAGGCAATTATCCTCTCCTTGCCCAGGGTGGACACCTATGGGGAGCAAGTGAGCATCAAGGGCTGTACACCACCAGAACTTTGGGACCAACTTCTTTAGACGAAACAAAACTGGCTGAGGCACCACTGTGATGTGAGTGTCATGGTTCAGAGTGCAAAGAGGAAGGATGGGAACTCCCACCAGTACTTAGTAGAGAGACACATACATGGTCACCCAGATCAAAGCTGTGAGTGAGCATTTTCTCCAGATAGCAGCTAAAAGGTGGAACCAAGGGTTTTTTCATCTGGCCTCTTTGAGGCTTTGTGACTGTGCTGGAGCAGGTGGAAATGCTATGTTATTTAAAAGGACAGTCTAGCAACTGAAGCTGATTGCTGCTAGTCCAAAACCTCTTGAGATGTTTCCCTCTGAAGGTCAATGAAGTGAAGGTAGAAAGGTGGTTCAGATCCAGCTGACGACTGTGGGTCCTATTCCAAGCCAAGCCATTCCCACATTTTGATGTGTTTGATGACAAAAGAGTTGGGAATCACAAAACTGAGGTGCAGGAACTGTTGTTCTCAGCTGTCTTGAACCTAAAGCTGGTGACTACATCCAATATTGATGATTATTTGTAGAAGTGGCAGTAGAGTTTTTTAATAAGTGAAATGCACAGGTCTGTAATCAAACATTTGCATGTAACTTGGCCAAAGTCACTCTTTATTGTCTGTATCTAGATAGATACTGAAGCAGGAGCTTTGAGAACACTTCATAGTCCCTGTTACACCAAGGAGGGGTCCTGTCAGGGCAGAACCTTCTGACCACCTCCTGGGTTGTTCTTTTCCTAGCATGTCTTCGTCACTCCTTCCACCTACCCAGGTCCCAGGATCCCATTTCAGCCCCCACAGGGTCTTAAGTCCCTACCCCAGCGATGCAGCAACAGGGCCAGTCTCCAGTTCCCCACAGCCCTGCCTGGCCATGGCCCCTCTGCACTAGGAAGGTGTCTGATGTCCAGGGCTGTGTCTGACCCCAGAGCCCCTCACCAGGCCTGATCCTGTCCTTGTCTGCAGACTAATATCCTGGTCTGGCCTGTTTGTGTGCAGGAGTGAGCTGAGGTTCCTGACAAATTAAAAATTAAAATGAGGAGAAAAATTCATTGCATTTTGAAGAGGTTTTATGTTTTGTGGTTTTGTTTGTTTGGTTGTTTTTTTTTCCCCTGTGAAATTAGATGCATCACCTCTGAACTGTTTTTCTGCTGACAGGAAATGGTGAGAGTTAACATGTATAGCTAGGCCTCAGCAGGAGGAGGGTGGAAAACCCAAACCAGACAAAAACTGGAGGATCTAAGTAACTATATCTTTAAAAAATGTGAATAAATGACTCTCAGTTCTCCCACCTCCAAAATGGGGATGGACTTTCTGTATTTGAGGAAGGCATGGCAATGTGACATGAATAAATGCAGTGCAGTTAGATACTCATGTGGAAAAGTCATAAGGTACGGGAAGAAATGGAGCAACAGCTCAAGAAGAATTATCCTCAGTATGTTTACAAAAGCTGAATACTGAACCCCTGTAAGGTGCTCTTCCTAGGACTTGTAATGTCATCTACAGTAGCCTCTACACTTTGTCACCTAGTGCCAGGTTAAGTATCACAAAAGGGCATGCAACGAATGGAAAATTACCCTGACCTTGCAAAAATTTGTTTTTTTCTTGCATGTATTAAGTTTGGTTTAAATTACTATGTATTTTTTTCAAGTTAGTAGGCACATGTTAGTGGTTATAATAATCTATACATTTCACGCTGGCAGGAAGTGCTCTAAAGAGGCTTTTGATCTAGCCCTGCAGTCTGAGCTGGCTCATGTTGGTAACACTGCCAAAAAATGTTCTTTGCTACTCTACCAGGTATTTCTGTCCATACTGACAGAGCACGTAGAGATGAACAACATGAACACCACTGAGGTCTTGACAGGCTCTTGACAGTCACCTCTTCTAAGGTGAGGCAGCAAAGCTTGCTCTAATTTGATGGCAAGTGCATGAGGGAGGGAAAATCTCTCCCAGCAAGTGTCCTTCCTGTCTGCTCCTTTTTGTGTCTGAATTGCAGGGAAATGTGTACTACTTCCATGTATCCTAAGTGAGCTTGATCATAACTAGAGCAAGGACCCCTGGTGCATAACTTCAGGCTTTTTGTGCTGCCAATTGTGGAGAGCTATTTGGCTGTGAATGGGCATGTGAGCAATTCAGACAACTGCTTGACAATTGTAAGGTAGTGACCCACAGGCACTGAGGCCTTGCCTGGGGGTTACTAAAGTTCATGTACGTGCAGAAGCCTTGAGAAAGTTAGCACGGAAAGCTGCTGAGAGAGATGTGCAGGAGGAACTGATAACTGTAACCTTGAAACATATGCTGTAATAGTTAACCAATCATTAAGCTGTTACTAACACTTAGCTGAGAGATATTAACCAATCACATATTAAGCAGGACACCAAGTAGAATGTAGGTGGAGAGCACTATGCATGTGGACAGGGGGTCTGAGCGAATCCTATTCTGTATTTAGTCGCGTGAACAATGCATGTATCCAATTAGAGTTGTGTGTGTTAATGATAGACAAGTAGAATGCCTATATATACTGAGCTATCTGCGCTATAAACTTGGTACAGCCTGATCATATTGGTCCTGTGTGCTGTGTCCGGGACTTCTGCGTCAACAAGTGGCGCCCGAACAGGGACCCTCAGATCGGCATTGGATAAAACCGACGAGACCGACAGGAAGGAGGGGGCAGAAGCCGGTCGATATCGGGTGCTGCCCTGGCACTCGGAAGTTGCTAGCGCAAAAGGTTTTGGGAATCTCGCCCTGATCAGGTGAGCGGCCGGGGAGGAGGGGGGGTCCACACTGACCAAGGAAGAGTCAGAAGTGGTGAAGCCTCTCCAACACATTCTCTCTATGAGAGCAGCGAGTTATGATGAGCCTGCCTTGAAAGCTTTGCAGTATTGGGCAAAGGGAAAGGATTTAATCCCCTCAGTGGATGCTGCATTTCAAATCGCAACTTGGGAAGAAATAGGGGCAACGCTGTGGGAAGAGGTAAGTAAGGGATCCAAGGAGGCAAGTTAATACCCCACTGTGTGGAGACTAATTACTGACTCTTTAAAAAATATGCAAGCAGAAGAGCTTTTTCCACCCCCATGAAACAAATGGGAAAAAACAGAACTGATGGATGGGCCAGGGGATACAAATTTGTATCTTCCTTCATCACTTTCGCCGCCCCTGGCCTCCCTCCCCCCAGAGCCTAATCCTCAAGATCGTCAAGGGTGGGACAAATGGACAGGATTGTTAGATGAGAAATTACAGACACTTCATGACGGACTTAGAAATTTACAGCTCTCCGACACAGCTAAGTCAAAGAATGAGATAGTGGAGCCCAAACCCCACCCCCACCACCCCCAACCCCCCATCCCTCCGAACCTCCGCCAGTTCCTGCCGCGGCTGCGGAGACTGAGGACGGCGATGAAGGCAATCCTTTTGCCCCAGACCCTGTTAATCCCGAGAAAAAGCCTACTCTCGGATCACCTGAAATTCACGGGAGGAAATGTTTTAATGGCACTTGATAATGCTGAAACTTCAGAACACATTAATGAGGAGCCTGAGCATTTTCATCAGACTGCTGTTGCTGCTCCTGAGATTCTGATGCCTGATAATTCTGATGCTGACCCGGATAGTCCTTTCGACCCGAGACCTGTTGATTCAGAAAAGAAGCCTGATTTAGATCCCCCAGATCCCCATGATAAATGGGCAGTTATAAAGGGAAAAGTAAGATGGGTGGGGGATGCAGATGTATTGTGTGTTTATAGTCTCTCTGCGATATTCATGTACTAAAAGTTAGCAAATGTAACTACGTCTGTGTTTCTATCGACCCTTGCAGACCTTTATAGATACCTTTGGCCACTTCTCCCGATGTAGGCTGGCCACCTGCATTGGAATGAGTGTGCATTTTGGTCAGTGTAAAAGCCCAAGCCTCATGCGATGTGAGGGAGGCAGAGCCTCTGCGGGGATGCCCACTGAGATTGAGCCTGCCACCTTGCAATGCGATGATGCTGCTCGGAGCTGGTTTCCTGATTGTCTTCACAGGGTCATTGCACTACATTTTGTACATGGGACCATGTAGTGGGAGTAATGATTGTCTGCATTTTGTGTTTCACATACTGTAGTTGTGTGGAGTGTGTTTGTGGGATCCCATGAATGTGTGTGTATGTGTGTGTCTGTTGAGGGCAGAGAGTGTTCTGTGTATTTTTTCTTATTGGGTTCATGTAAAAGTTTTTAACGGGTAGGAGATTGACATTTTGGGCAAGAAAGGGTTAATAGAAAAGTGCTGCTGCCAGCAGAGATTTATGGCTGCTGCTCAGCAGGCTGGCAGCTGTAGCTGCTGCTGGGCAGGCAGGTGTTTGTAGCTGCTGCAGAGCAGTCCTGCTTAGTGTGTTTAAGGTAACCTAGGGGAGAATCCAAGCTTTACCAACCTCCACCCAAACAGCACCAGGGTGGCAGAGATAGAAAAGAGAAAAACAAAAAAAAGGGAAAAAAAAAAAAAGAAAAAAAAAATGGGTAATGACGCAGCAAAGTCCTTGACTGTTAACACCGTGCAGTTTGCTTCTGCACTTGCTTCACATTCCCGTTTCATCAGAATGCCTTTGCTTTAAGGAATCATTTTTAACCTGACTTACTTCTCAATAACTGATAACATGGGGGAAGGGATATATTTGTGTTCTACCTACAGGTCCATGGAGGCTGCCTGCAAAGTTTCTCAAGCTTTGCCATGAGCTGGACAGATGAGCGGAAAACCCCAATGCCTTGGCTACAGGAGCTTGAATATATGTGCATGCAAAGTAGCTCTTGTTAGAGGCTGTGATTTTGTGTATAAGGCCACCTGTACTTACTAGCCAGTTGTTAATAAGAAACTACACCTTATATTGTATATATTTGCCACTTGTAAAACAGACGTTAGAGTACGCATATTTGCAGCAGCTGCTAGAAAATGCTAAGGCAAAAAACTAGAAAGATTCTAATACAATGATAGTGTTATAAAACAGGTAATGGAACGAATTAAGAGGGTGGGAGAACACCACTGGTGGAAAATTTTCCTTGGCTGGTCCCTCACTGCCACTAGCATCTTCAACATGCTGCTGCACCCTGTACTGTATATACTGCTAATGTAAATCTGTATGTGCTTTGCCATAGTAGTGACTTGCTACTGGATGAAGCAGGTGAACCTCTGCACTGACAACAAGGTGCCACAACTGACGTTGGCCAAATACCTCCTATCACAGTCAAGGGCACGACTGGGTTGACCTCTGTGTTTGCCACCAAGAAGAACCTTTTGCTCCGCTGCTGGCTGCAACCCAGCAGGTGTTGAGTGGTGGGGACACATGCCATGCCAGACCTTGATGTGAGGGATGGCCTCCCCTGTTATCAGAGAACTATACAGGAGAGAAAGGCAGGCCAAGCAGCCTGTGGTTGGCATATGTTGGAGATACGATCTAGTCCAAATCCTCTGCTCAAGTAGGGTCGTCTAAAACAGGTAATATATATAAAATAAAAACAAAAAAAAAAAAAAGAGGGAAATGTAAGGATTTTCTTCAAAGAGTTTGCAAACGTAATTTGTACAAAAAACTTTTAAATTTGTCTAGTTTTGATTCTCTTTCTACAGTACAGCATTTGTGACATCTGACAGCTGATTAAAGGTATTGGAATGATTTTAGTGATAATCTTGACCATAGTTATGATTGTACCTTGTATTTTGCAATGTATTTGTGGTATGATTGAAAATCCAGTAAAACAGCTTTGGCTCATTCAAGAAAAGAAAAGGGGGAGATGTGGATGATTTCTTGTTAGAGAATGGACATATGCCTGCTCTGAATGAAAGCCAAGAATGTGCAGCTGGCCATGTAACAGGGGTAACTCCTGGTTACCTCTGTGCAGCCGACCGTGGAAAAGAAGCAACTCCCGGACAGTTAATGAAACAAGAATGCAGGCCTGGAAGATAAGAAGGAGCTAAGATAAGGAGGTTGCTGAATTGGACTGTAAATCTTGCTTGCTTACCAAAACCACACTTTAGGCTCTCACGAGTGCAAAAGTTACAAGTACTCTCAGAATGGGATTGGTTTCAAAAGCTGTTACAGGGTTGGGGTATTAGTGGTTGGCTAGGAGTACTAATCAAACAAGGTTTAACAGTTTTAATGGTATTGATTATTATTGTTTAAATCTTTTGTTGTTTATGGAAGTGTATTGTCAGTATGCTATTTCGTGCTGTGAATCGGGTCTGGATTGCTCAAAAACAAAAAGAGGGATTTGTGGAGAGCTATTTGGCTGTGAACGGGCATGTGAGCAATTCAGACAACTGCTTGACAATTGTAAGGTAGTGACCCACAGGCACTGAGGCCTCGCCTGGGGGTTACTAAAGGGTCATGTACGTGCCGAAGCCTTGAGAAAGTTAGCACGGAAAGCTACTGAGAGAGATGTGCAGGAGGGAACTGATAACTGTAACCTTGAAACATATGCTGTAATAGTTAACCAATCATTAAGCTGTTACTAACACTTAGATGAGAGATATTAACCAATCATATATTAAGCAGGACACCAAGTAGAATGTAGGTGGAGAGCACTATGCATGTGGACAGGGGGTCTGAGCGAATCCTATTCTGTATTTAGTCGCGTGAACAATGCATGTATCCAATTAGAGTTGTGTGTGTTAATGATAGACAAGTAGAGTGCCTATGTATACTGAGCTATCTGCGCTATAAACTTGGTACAGCCTGATCATATTGGTCTGTGTGCTGTGTCCGGGACTTCTGCGTCAACAGCCAATCACACAAGAAATGTCAGTATTTGGGGGAGGAGGGTGAATCATGGTCCTTGTGTATTCATTACTGAATGAGGTGACACTGTATTCAGCTTTCCTTGTATGCATTGATTTTTCTCTGGTATTTCTGCATCCTCCCCCTAATACATATGGTGTGATTGTTTATGAGATGGCAATGGGAGTATATTGTCTTCTTAACAACAAGGGAAGGAAATAATGAAGTAAACATGGAAGTGGAAAATCATTAAGTAGAACTTAAAATAATTACAAAACCCAGCTTTGAATTGCAAAATGGCCATTTAACATTAGATGGAAATTGGTAGCCTCAAAAGTGGAGTAAGACAAGGACTACTACAAAGTGCCGCAGTGTTGCTCTGGCACATACTGAGAGGCTTTTCCTCTGGAGATGGTTAGTGTTATAGTTGTCACTGCTATACAGGGTTTAATCACAGATCTTATTCCATCTGACTATGTGTGCGTAAGGGAAACAGTCTTGAGAATATCCAATTATGAATTAGAGGAAAATGTGCTATTGTGCTGCATGATTACTCTTGCAAAATAAGAGTTGCAGAGATTGGGGGAAATAGTTTTATTGTGAGTTAGAAAAGCTTTGGTATTGGCATTAGTAATGTGAAGAGAGTTAGTGAGTATAAAAAGATTCAGTTTGCAGACAGGCCCACAAGTTTAGTTTTTGAAGGACATCAGAGCTTTTACCTGACCTAGATAAACAGAGCAGACATACAGTCATCCACCTAATTTGAGGAAATTTTAGGAGACAATAATTTCAATACTCAGTTCTTTATGCCCCCTATTATGACTTGAAGTAAATGTGTTATGGTCAAGTTCTCTTGCCTTTATAAAATTCCCAGTTAACACTGCTCTATAAACCATCCTGCTTACAGGGAAGCTTTGAAAGCCCAGATCCAGATTTGCTGAATTTGATACCTCATTTCCCCTCACTGTCTCAAGAATAACTCCTTAGCTAGGAGATCTCAGCAATGAATAAGAGTTAGAAAGAAATCGTAAGTGGGAGAAAAATGTTATTTTTTCTAAACTACTTTTACCATAAATATGGAGAAAGCGTCAAACTGCCCATATGAAGTTTTAAAGAGTGGGACTTTGTGAACTAATTGCAGATGAAGGGTCACCCAAAATCTTCAAGAAGTTCATTTGCCTTCCCTGTAGTGGAATGAGAGAGAGGAATGAGATGATATTTTCCAGTCACAGATCTTTCACTTCATTGAAATACTGAAGCTGATCATCTGTTCAACATCACACTTAAACTGTGCAAGTGCAGTTTGTAGACATCAAGCAAAAATGCAGCAGCAACACGATGATGCTAAACTGGCTTATGGCCATTAAACTTCAAGGTAAATGAATTACAAACTCCTGCCAGAGACACAAAAATATATACAGACTTTTAGCTGACAAGGAGGTGTGCATGTTGATGTAGTCACCACATTGTAGGTAAACAGCTTTGCATCACTTTGTACTGCAGCCGAAGATTTCATGTACAGAAACTGCTGTGAGTTGACCTGTAACATAGCAAAAGAGCAGTGAGCAAAAATTGTGATTTTTCTTCCTTGCTTGGCATCAAAATAGGAAAATGGTACTTTTGCATCTCTTGAAGACTCAATCTCTGCCAGTTTTTTCTCCATCTTACTGAATCATGCTCACAGATTTTACACAAATAGCACTATCTGCCTTATTTAGAGTGTGGTCTGTTTCTGTATGTTAGAGACTTACACGAAGGTCAGTGATTCGGTGCTAACTTGTCATTTTTCTTATTCGTGTCCCGATTTATCCCATTAAAATCAAAGAGCCTTTTGCTATATAAAGGACAGCAACGGGTTGCAGAGAAAGTATGCGCTATTATTTCACCCATAGCCTCCGCAAACTTTAGCTTTGGAAATACCGGGGAAATCCAGTGCGTCGCAGCAGCCAGAGGTATAAACTACCGTGAGAGAAGCGGAGGCACGGCTCGGGGCGCTTTGTGCTACCTCACTCTCTTTGAAAGCATTTTGTTCTAAAGAATGAGATTCTAACTATTCGCTTTCTTTTCTGACTCAGAAAAGACCCCCTAAAGATTAACAATTAGTATTCTGCCTCACGTTAACTTTAAAGAGTTTTTTTTAATTTACAAAGGAAAACAAAACTTTCCCTCTCTGGACGTCACTTCGGTTCCACGACTCGGGATTTATCGCCTCCTCTCTACCCAAACTCCACTCTTTTCGCCACAAAACACCGATAATCGAAAATAGACCCTTCCACTGCCCCCGCGGGCGCAAAGGGGGCGAGTTCATGGCAGATAAAGTAGGAAAAAAACATTTTATCTTGCCGAAGAAACACTACCCGGAGCCCCGAGCGCGGAGCCCGGAGAGGCGGCGGGGCGGGGCGGCCAAGAGGCACCAATCAGTGCGCGCAGCTCTGCTATAAATGGGGGCGGCCTCTCTGAGGCTGCCGCTGAGTATGTTGCACCCGTCGTGTTTGAGTCAGCTCCTGTTGCCGCGGCTGCCGCTGCTCCGGCCCCGGCGGCAAAGCTGCTACCAAGAAGCCGAAGAAGGCGGCGGGCGGCTCCAAAGCTCGGAAACCCGCGGGCCCTAGCGTCACCGAGCTGATCACCAAGGCCGTGTCCGCTTCCAAGGAGCGCAAGGGACTCTCTCTCGCCGAGCTCAAGAAGGCGCTCGCCGCCGGCGGCTATGATGTGGAGAAGAATAACAGCCGTATCAAGCTGGGGCTCAAGAGTCTCGTCAGCAAAGGCACGCTGGTACAGACCAAAGGCATTGGTGCCTCCGGCTCTTTCTGCCTCAGTAAGAAGCCGAGAGAAGTAAAAGAAAAAGCCCCCAAGAAGCGAGCAGCTGTGGCCAGACCCAAGAAGCCGGCAACGAAGAAGTCCATCAGCGCCGCTAAGAAGCCCAAGAAAGCGTTGACAGCAAAGAAGAGCCCCAAGAAGGTGAGGAAGCCGGTGGCTGCTGCGGCCAAGAAGGCGGCCAAGAGTCCCAAGAAGGCGATAAAGGCTGCTAAGCTTAAGAAGGTAGCTGTAGCAGGGAAGAGTCCAGCCAAGGCGAAGGCGGTGAAACCCAAAGCAGCCAAGCCGAAGACAACTAAGCCTAAAGCAGCCAAGGCGAAAAGGGTGGCGCTCAAGAAGTAAGCTCCTGTGAAAGTCTTGCCCTGCACTTAAACCCAACGGCTCTTTTAAGAGCCACCCACCTTTTCTCAAACAGGGCTGAGATACAGTGCTTTCTCCCATAATGGGGTAGGGTTGTAGGGGAAGGGTTGTGTTCGTGTTTACACTCGGGAGGTAAGCGAATAAACCTGATTGATTACAGGGCTACTTTTAAAGTTCCTTCCGCTTATCCAGGGAGGGAATATGCGCGCTAATGGCTTCGTAACGCCCACACGGCGCGGGGATTGGCTGCCACAGCAGAGCCGACAGGCATCCGGGAGCACAACTCCAGATTCCGGTCTCGAATTGCGGTGAGGACTCGGGGTAGAGGTGGTGCCTGCAACGCGCTACGGTGCCACAGGGGGTTACGACCCCACCACGGAAGCGAGTTTCACGGTCAGCTTCAGCCAAGGACTTAGAAAAGATGCGCTGGCTAGCTTACTACATTTTTTTAACGAAATTCACGCTCCTTTTCTGGAGTAGTTGGTGGCTCTTAAAAGAGCCTTTGGGTTTCTCGGGGTCGGGGGGAAAATCTTTCCGAATGTTACCCTTGAGTAATCACTTGGCTTTAGCCTTGTGGCTGTCGGTCTTCTTGGGCAGCAACACGGCCTGGATGTTGGGCAGCACACCACCCTGCGCGATCGTCACCTTGCCCAGCAGCTTGTTGAGCTCCTCATCGTTGCGGATGGCGAGCTGCAAATGCCGCGGGATGATGCGCGTCTTCTTGTTGTCGCGGGCCGCGTTGCCCGCCAGCTCCAGGATCTCGGCCGTCAGGTACTCCAGCACGGCTGCCAGGTACACCGGGGCGCCGGCACCCACCCGCTCCGCGTAGTTGCCCTTGCGCAGCAGGCGGTGGACGCGGCCCACGGGGAACTGGAGGCCGGCCCGAGACGAGCGCGACTTGGCCTTGGCGCGCGCCTTCCCGCCCTGCTTGCCGCGACCGGACATCTTCACAGCCACCCACAGCCCTAAAAACCAAACCCCGCTTAAAAATGAAATCACCTCCGTACTGCGCCCTTATATCCCTTCTCGGAGAGAGGAGGCAATTTCGATAGGCTGAGAAGTCGACGCTGCAAAAACAGCCAATGGAAACGCGGATCGAACTCTAACCAATAGCGATGAAGTACTAAGAGCTTGTCTTGCAAGTAGCTGCTCTCAGCCAATAGAAACGAAGTGTTGAGGAAACCTTAATTTGCATACGGTCCCTATAAAGGGAGGACGCTCACGCTCGCTTTCTGCGTTCGGTTTTGTGTTCTGTTGGTGAGCTGTGGTGTAGGTTTGACAAAAATGCCTGAGCCGGCGAAGTCAGCCCCCGCGCCCAAAAAAGGTTCTAAGAAGGCGGTAACGAAGACTCAGAAGAAAGGTGACAAGAAGCGCAAGAAGAGCCGCAAGGAGAGTTACTCCATCTACGTGTACAAGGTGCTGAAGCAGGTGCACCCCGACACGGGCATTTCTTCTAAGGCCATGGGTATCATGAACTCCTTCGTCAACGACATCTTCGAGCGCATCGCTGGCGAAGCTTCCCGCTTGGCGCACTACAACAAACGCTCCACCATCACTTCTCGGGAGATCCAGACGGCCGTGCGGCTCCTGCTGCCGGGTGAGCTGGCCAAGCACGCAGTCTCCGAGGGTACCAAGGCTGTCACCAAGTACACCAGCTCCAAGTAGAGTACCTGAGTTTTTCTTTCCTAAACCAAAGGCTCTTTTAAGAGCCACCCACTTTCTCAGTAAAGGAGCTGACTGATTTTGGCTGGCCCAGGCTGTTTCCTGGTAAGAGATGAATAATGGTGTGGAAACGATGGTCGTTGAAGGGGACTGGGGTGTACTTAACGAATTCACAGTGGGGGACGGAGCTTGTAGCTCCCTGAAGACATACCTCTGTATGTGACTTTGGGGGTTGTGGGTTAATGGGGGAGAATATTGGTAGTATTTTTAGAAGCCCGAAATAAAGGTGCTCCTCTGCTCTTTCCCTGTGAGACGTTGCATCAGGAAGTTTGTGTAAGTCAGGGGC
Organism: Amazona ochrocephala; assembly: GCA_039720435.1. Taxonomy (NCBI): domain Eukaryota; kingdom Metazoa; phylum Chordata; class Aves; order Psittaciformes; family Psittacidae; genus Amazona; species Amazona ochrocephala. The sequence goes on from CM077880.1 coordinate 83,873,535, forward strand.
GTCCAAACCGCAAGCTTTGCAGGGTGAACGTGTAATTTTCCTAGCATAAAGCTCCAATCCGGACCCGCTTGCGGTCTCGTGGGTGACAAGAGAAAGCAGCCAAGGGGTTTTCACGGCGTTCTCGATCCGTGCAGTCCCGCCTGCGATCCTGAGCACGGTTTCCCTGCTTTCCCCCCACGCTCTGCCCCAGGCTCTGGTCGACGTCTTCCTCCGCTGTCCCGCTGTTCTCCACCCGTATATCGTGCAGCCGAGCAGCCCGAGGGAGCACGGGGCTGGCGGCGGTATCTGGAGCCGCGCAGCTACCGGGCTGGCTCCGACCTGAGCGAGAACTGCACGGATCTCCCCGGCAGGCGCTCGCGGCCTGGCGCTGAGCGCCGGCAGGAGGACGTGGATTGGTCGCGGTAGCGCCCGCGGTTCGGTGCCCGTGTTCGCTTCACTAGGGTGCGCTCCTCCGACCAGAGCCGGGATTTACAGCAGGTCGCGGCAGCAGCCGGGGAACGTTCGCTTTGAGCGCGTACCGCGGGCCCTGTACAGAGCGCTGTTACCGAGAGGGAAGAAACAGAACTAACGCGGGGGAGAAACACTGTCGTGTGAAAGAGCCTTTGCCAGCAGTCCCCGTGCCGGAAAGTGGGGAGGTAGGGGGGAATGGGATTCGGAAGAAGCCGAGGCCTAGGCGGCGGGACCCTCCTACATCGGCCGCTTCCAGATATTCCTGTCGCCCCACCGCCTCTCGGACCGCAGTTCGTGGGGACGGCGAACAGCGAGGAAGCCGGCGCTAACGCGCTCTGGAGGGCCGGAAAAGAGCAAGCACCCGAGCCGCGGAAGGAGGGGGGATCGGCGGGCCGGGGCGGCAGCTGTGGAGATCGAGGGGGCGGGACTGGGAGAGTGAAGGGAGGGGTTTTCCCGCAACGGAGGCGCGAGCTTTTCGAGCGGTCAAGTCGCCCAATGGCAGTTTCATGTGCACTGAAAGGAGCTGTAGCACTGTTACATGTTAACAAACCTTAATGTCAGCTGCAAAGATCGTTTAAAGATGCAGCAGTATTTTAGAACTGAAACCCCAAATCCACTCAGCATCTTTTGCGGCTTGTTACTGTTTGGAAAGCTACCACGAAACCAGCTCTTTTAATTGTGCATGGAGTGGCTCTTAAAAGAGCCTTTGGGTCTGTTTGGCTGCCTCAGTATTTCTGCCAAAGGCCGGGAAGGCCTTCGGCAGGTGCCTCAGGCACGCTCACCACGGATGCGCCGGGCCAGTTGGATGTCTTTGGGCATGATAGTGACCCGCTTGGCATGGATGGCACACAGGTTGGTGTCCTCGAAGAGCCCCACCAGGTAGGCTTCGCTCGCCTCCTGCAGCGCCATCACGGCCGAGCTCTGGAACCGCAGGTCCGTTTTGAAATCCTGCGCGATCTCGCGCACCAGGCGCTGGAAGGGCAGCTTGCGGATCAGCAGCTCCGTCGATTTCTGGTAGCGTCGGATCTCGCGCAGCGCCACCGTGCCGGGACGGTACCGGTGCGGCTTCTTCACGCCGCCCGTGGCCGGCGCGCTCTTACGGGCCGCCTTGGTGGCCAGCTGCTTGCGGGGCGCCTTCCCGCCTGTCGACTTACGTGCCGTCTGCTTCGTACGCGCCATTACTCCTCACCCCCGTCAAACAGCTCCTCGTCAGAGACAACAAGTCGCGGCAGCGCCTCCCCGGCGTCGGCATTTATAGCCGAGTCTCCCTGCCGATTGGCCTTCTGGAGCGAGGCCGGCTGCCATTGGGCGACTTGACCGCTCGAAAAGCTCGCGCCTCCGTTGCGGGAAAACCCCTCCCTTCACTCTCCCAGTCCCGCCCCCTCGATCTCCACAGCTGCCGCCCCGGCCCGCCGATCCCCCCTCCTTCCGCGGCTCGGGTGCTTGCTCTTTTCCGGCCCTCCAGAGCGCGTTAGCGCCGGCTTCCTCGCTGTTCGCCGTCCCCACGAACTGCGGTCCGAGAGGCGGTGGGGCGACAGGAATATCTGGAAGCGGCCGATGTAGGAGGGTCCCGCCGCCTAGGCCTCGGCTTCTTCCGAATCCCATTCCCCCCTACCTCCCCACTTCCCGGCACGGGGACTGCTGGCAAAGGCTCTTTCACACGACAGTGTTTCTCCCCCGCGTTAGTTCTGTTTCTTCCCTCTCGGTAACAGCGCTCTGTACAGGGCCCGCGGTACGCGCTCAAAGCGAACGTTCCCCGGCTGCTGCCGCGACCTGCTGTAAATCCCGGCTCTGGTCGGAGGAGCGCACCCTAGTGAAGCGAACACGGGCACCGAACCGCGGGCGCTACCGCGACCAATCCACGTCCTCCTGCCGGCGCTCAGCGCCAGGCCGCGAGCGCCTGCCGGGGAGATCCGTGCAGTTCTCGCTCAGGTCGGAGCCAGCCCGGTAGCTGCGCGGCTCCAGATACCGCCGCCAGCCCCGTGCTCCCTCGGGCTGCTCGGCTGCACGATATACGGGTGGAGAACAGCGGGACAGCGGAGGAAGACGTCGACCAGAGCCTGGGGCAGAGCGTGGGGGGAAAGCAGGGAAACCGTGCTCAGGATCGCAGGCGGGACTGCACGGATCGAGAACGCCGTGAAAACCCCTTGGCTGCTTTCTCTTGTCACCCACGAGACCGCAAGCGGGTCCGGATTGGAGCTTTATGCTAGGAAAATTACACGTTCACCCTGCAAAGCTTGCGGTTTGGACGCCCCTGACTTACACAAACTTCCTGATGCAACGTCTCACAGGGAAAGAGCAGAGGAGCACCTTTATTTCGGGCTTCTAAAAATACTACCAATATTCTCCCCCATTAACCCACAACCCCCAAAGTCACATACAGAGGTATGTCTTCAGGGAGCTACAAGCTCCGTCCCCCACTGTGAATTCGTTAAGTACACCCCAGTCCCCTTCAACGACCATCGTTTCCACACCATTATTCATCTCTTACCAGGAAACAGCCTGGGCCAGCCAAAATCAGTCAGCTCCTTTACTGAGAAAGTGGGTGGCTCTTAAAAGAGCCTTTGGTTTAGGAAAGAAAAACTCAGGTACTCTACTTGGAGCTGGTGTACTTGGTGACAGCCTTGGTACCCTCGGAGACTGCGTGCTTGGCCAGCTCACCCGGCAGCAGGAGCCGCACGGCCGTCTGGATCTCCCGAGAAGTGATGGTGGAGCGTTTGTTGTAGTGCGCCAAGCGGGAAGCTTCGCCAGCGATGCGCTCGAAGATGTCGTTGACGAAGGAGTTCATGATACCCATGGCCTTAGAAGAAATGCCCGTGTCGGGGTGCACCTGCTTCAGCACCTTGTACACGTAGATGGAGTAACTCTCCTTGCGGCTCTTCTTGCGCTTCTTGTCACCTTTCTTCTGAGTCTTCGTTACCGCCTTCTTAGAACCTTTTTTGGGCGCGGGGGCTGACTTCGCCGGCTCAGGCATTTTTGTCAAACCTACACCACAGCTCACCAACAGAACACAAAACCGAACGCAGAAAGCGAGCGTGAGCGTCCTCCCTTTATAGGGACCGTATGCAAATTAAGGTTTCCTCAACACTTCGTTTCTATTGGCTGAGAGCAGCTACTTGCAAGACAAGCTCTTAGTACTTCATCGCTATTGGTTAGAGTTCGATCCGCGTTTCCATTGGCTGTTTTTGCAGCGTTGCCTTCTCAGCCTATCGAAATTGCCTCCTCTCTCCGAGAAGGGATATAAGGGCGCAGTACGGAGGTGATTTCATTTTTAAGCGGGGTTTGGTTTTTAGGGCTGTGGGTGGCTGTGAAGATGTCCGGTCGCGGCAAGCAGGGCGGGAAGGCGCGCGCCAAGGCCAAGTCGCGCTCGTCTCGGGCCGGCCTCCAGTTCCCCGTGGGCCGCGTCCACCGCCTGCTGCGCAAGGGCAACTACGCGGAGCGGGTGGGTGCCGGCGCCCCGGTGTACCTGGCAGCCGTGCTGGAGTACCTGACGGCCGAGATCCTGGAGCTGGCGGGCAACGCGGCCCGCGACAACAAGAAGACGCGCATCATCCCGCGGCATTTGCAGCTCGCCATCCGCAACGATGAGGAGCTCAACAAGCTGCTGGGCAAGGTGACGATCGCGCAGGGTGGTGTGCTGCCCAACATCCAGGCCGTGTTGCTGCCCAAGAAGACCGACAGCCACAAGGCTAAAGCCAAGTGATTACTCAAGGGTAACATTCGGAAAGACTTTCCCCCCAACCCCGAGAAACCCAAAGGCTCTTTTAAGAGCCACCCACTGCATCACTAAAGGGCTAAATTGCTAACACTTTGCTCAGAAATTCTTAAATGAATCAAGGGTCTTTTCGTGGTTTGATTTCAGTCGTGCAGTCGATATAGGAGTGTAAAATTTTTTCTGCCCCCATTTTACATTACTGGAGAGGGACAAGTAGAAAGCAACACTCCCTACCTATCCTTCCTCTCATGCTGTTGTACACATGGAGTCTGCAAAGTGTTGAACTGAAAGCGATAAATTGACGTGAAGTAATTATTAAAGCAACACCAAATGCTATTCTTGAAGTTTCTGTCACAGCAGATCTAATGATGTTTGATGCTTTGGGTGTGACTTCAAAGCTACAAAGGCTGTTCTACTGCTTAAAAACGTTAGAAAAAAAAAAAAAAAAAAAAACGAAAAAACCCTCTCCCTGTATTTCAGCCCTTTTTGAGAAGAAGTAGGTGGCTCTTAAAAGAGCCGTTGGGTTCAAGTGAAGGGCAGAAACTTTCTTCCACGGGAATTTACTTCTTCTTAGGCGCCGCCCTCTTTGCCTTGGCTGCTTTAGCCTTAGTCGCCTTCGGCTTAGCTGCTTTGGGCTTCACTGTTTTCGCCTTGGCTGGACTCTTAGCTCCTGCTGCCTTCTTGGGCTTGGCAACCTTAGCCACCTTCTTGGGGCTCTTGGCCGCTTTCTTGGCAGCCGGCTTCTTCACTTTCTTTGGGCTCTTCTTCGCTGTCACCGCCTTCTTGGGCTTCTTAGCAGCGCTGGCAGGCTTCTTGGCTGCCGGCTTCTTGGGCTTGGCCACAGCTGCTCGCTTTTTGGGAGCTTTTTCTTTCACCTCTCCTGGTTTCTTACTAAGCCGAAAAGAGCCGGAAGCACCGGTGCCCTTAGTCTGCACCAGCGTACCTTTACTGACAAGACTCTTGAGCCCCAGCTTGATGCGGCTGTTGTTTTTCTCCACATCGTAGCCACCGGCGGCGAGCGCCTTCTTGAGCGCGGCGAGAGAAAGTCCTTTGCGTTCCTTGGAAGCAGACACAGCCTTGGTAATCAGCTCGGTGACACTAGGGCCCGCGGGTTTCCGGGCTTTGGAGCCGCCCGCCGCTTTTCTCGGCTTCTTGGCAGCCCCTTTCGCGGCAGGGGCCGCGGCTGCCGGCGCTGCCTCAGCAGCGGGGGCTGGAGCAATCTCCGACATTGCAACGCCTCCTAAACCGTAACACCACGACTGCAGCACCAGCGGCAGCTCCCCCATTTATAGCAGCGCGCGAGCCCTGATTGGTGCGTTGCCGCCACAGGCCGGCCTCGCCGCTCTGCCCTCTGCTTCTCGGTTTGTGTTTCTTTCTCCTCAAAAAAGTGCTTTTTTCGTTAAAAAAACGTGATTGCGGCGTCCCGTTTCTTAACATTCGTGCTGCGGAGAGAAGGTATTTTTGTCTCTCGGCTTTTCTTTTAGCTGTGACTTAACATGATTTTCAGGGAAGCCAATAATTTCCGAGTTTTGCAATTGCACGCAAAGCTGGACAGTGAGATTTTGATTTTTACTTCTGAATTAAAACTCTGCTTGTGAGAGCACTGTCACAGTGGCAGCTGATTCATGTTCCTGAGACGGTTTTTCATCAAGGTGGTGCAAAATGGAGGTAATTTAGAGACATTTTCTTAGCGTAAATTAGCTTTGAAAACAAGCAAGTAACACAAAGTAGCCACTCAGCAGTGTTTCTGGGTTAGGAGTTATTTCCCGTAAGATGGCTTCATCTCTGATAAATAATGAAACCTTTGGACATGGTGCCCTATTTAGCTCTCATCAGAGCTAATAAGAAGTAAAAGAAAGATAATTTTCACCAGAAACGTTAATGTGAAGAGCTGTTCTCTTGAATCAGTCAGTACCTCCAACAACTCATAGGAACATATAAAAGGTCTTTCACTGTTTCCCTCAGTCTTCTGTGTCCTTGTGTAAATATTTTGATGAAGCAATTTCCCGTTTTTTTAATCCAAAAGACTTCTTTTGATTAAACACAATATGTAAACAAATTAAATTCTATGTTGTTATTTTAAGGTAGACTTTATTTTTGTGCTTACTTTTACACTGTACTGCAGGCATTTTGTCAGACAGAATCTGCTGTTCTGGATAAAAAAAAAAAATAAATCAAAATATGGTGTGCATGTTTTCTTTCTGAAAAACAGAGGTAAGGCTCAAGTCATTTCTTTAATAATAAAATCATGTAAGTTAGCAATTATGTCCTCAGAACTGCCAAGAAAATGAAGTCATGTTTTTTTCCAACCCATGAGTTTTATAATGTAAGACAAACTGAATACACATAAAATATTATTTTTTTAATTGAGATGAATTGGAAAGTGGAGTGTAATATTCAGACATATGTAGTACAATGTGGGAAAGAGTTTTAAGACATTCTCAGTGGTGCTGGTTTACCATGACTAGGGTGTATCTGAAGTGTGAAAAACTGCTGAGAGATGTGATGACACTTCATAGGGGCTTTTGTTTAGAGAAGACAAACAGCAGAATAACATCATATGCTAGAGTACAAAACCAAAAAAAAATCATATGAATTTGGAACTGTCTATACTGATGCTATATTCATGGTGGTTTCACTGGCTGACCCCACTGTGAATTGTGTATTCTGAGCCACATTGTCGCAAAAGTGAATCTATTGGGAAGGACACATACCATGAAGAAGAAATTTCATGGGTTAGTTCTGTAGCATACATATTTCCTTCACATTTTGTATCATACTTTGTCCTATTCACTTGTATCAGACTCAGTCCACTGGTAGCTTTACCTCTGTCATGGGTTTGGCAGCTGCAGTCATTTTTCTCCTTCTTGCTGGCTGGTGCAGCGCTGTGTTTTTGACTTTCAGCCTGGGAACGGTACTGATAACACTGATGTTTTCAGTTACTTCTCAGTAATGTTTGATCTGACCAAGGACTTTCTGAGTCTCATGCTCTGCCAGGGAGGAGTGGAAGCCAGGAGGAAGCAGAGGCAGGACACCTGACCCAAACTAGCCAAAGAGGTATTCCATGCCACAGCATGTCATGCCCAGGATGTAGAAAACTAAGGGCAGGGACCTGGAAGAGGGGGGTTCGCTGCTGGGTCAGGCTTGGTATCAGGTGGTAAACAGTTGTATTCTCTTTCCTTGTATTTCCCTTGTAATTATTATTATTGGTGGTAGCAGCAGTGATTTGTGTTATACCTTAGTTACTGGACTATTCTTATCTCAACCCATGGGAATTGCATTCTTTTGATTCTCCTCCCCATCCCGCCGGGAGCTGGGGAAAAGAAAGAAAGGGGAGTGAGTGAATGAACTGCATGAGAGGCTTAAACCACAACAACCTCTAAAGTTTTTGATCATTTGAAAATGCATTTTCTGGGTTTAGGTTAGGTCTCTATCCATCCTCCAAACACCCGATATAGCAGCTCCCTCCTGGAGCAGTCTGTGTGCTTTCCTACAAGCTCATTTGTCAGTTCTCTAAGATTTCAATGGCATATCTGTACTTTTTCATTTTTTGTTTTTCAATTTTAGACTGTTAGTTTTAGGCTCAGCAAAGGAAGAAATGCAAAGAGATCTTGCAAACGTCATCAGGTGGAGGAGAGGAAAGAGGAAATAATTTTGTAACTGCTCTTTAATTTCTTTAATTCCTTTAAATTAATAAGCACCCTTATTTGAAAAAATATCATTACTTATTTCAAATGTTATCTTAAATAAATAAGATCTTGACCTTTTATTTTAATATGAAGTAAAAGACTTCTGTCTCCTATTTTCCCCTGAAAAATAAAATAGTCAAACAAACAGAAATCTATAAAAATGCAAGGGGTAGAAGGTACTACTCACAGTGGACTGGGATATCTGGATGTGACAGAAATTTTTCAGAATGTCAGCCAATGCAAGGACGAATTTTTCTCCTACTCTGATATTGGATAAACGCTTTCATGAAGGTTCCACTTTTGAGCCCATGAGACTTGGTGCTGTATAGAATCATAGAATGGTTTGGGTTGAAAGAAACCTTCAAAGATTATCTAAACTAACCCCCTTCTCACAAACAGGGACATCTTTCGCTAAGCCAGGTTGCTCAAAGCCCCATCCAAAGTGGCCTTGAAAACTTCCACTAATGTCATCAACAACTTCTCTGGGCAATCCATTCCAGTATGTCTCACTACCTTTGTAACGAAAAATTTCTTCCTAAGAACCAATCTAAATCTACCCTCTTTTGATTTTAAAACATTGTTCCTTACCCTGTCAATACAGGTCCTGTCGTAAAGTCTTTTTTTCCTTATAAATACCCTTCATATGTAGAAACAACACAAGGTCTCACTGCACCCTTTTCTTCTTCAGGCGGAAACCCCCCAATTTTCTCAGCCTTTCTTCATGGGAGAGGTATTACAGCCCTGTCATAATTTTTCTGCCTCTCCTCTGGACCTGCTCCAACAGGTTCATGTCTTTCTTGTACCATGAACCCCGGAGCTCGATGCCCTACTGCAGGTGGGGTCTCATGAGAGCAGAGTAGAAGAGAGTCACCTCCATTGACCTGCTGGTCATGCTTCTTTTGATGCAGCCCAAGACAGGATTGGCTTTTTTGGGCTGTGAGCACATATTGGCTTATGTCCAATTTTTCATCCACCAGTATCCTCAGATCTTTCTCTGCAGGGCTGCCCTCAACCAGTTCATCATCCAGTATCTCCTGATATTGGGATGGCACTTACCAAGGTACAGGACTTTACATTTGGCCTTGTTGAACTTTGTGAGGTTCATTTGGGCACACTCCTCAGGCTTGTCAAAGTCCCCCTGGCTGGTATCCCTTCCCTCTATCAAATCAGATGTACCACTCAGCTTGGTGTCTATCCACAGACTTGCAGAGAATACACTTAATCCCACTATCTATGTCATTGATGAAGGTATTAAATGGTATTGGTCCCAGCACAGACCCATGAGGGACACCACTCATTATCCATTTCCATTTGGACATTGAGCAATTGTCTATAACTCTTTGGATGTGACTGTCCTGCCGATTCCTTATACAACAGTCCATCCATCAAATCCATACCTCTCCTCTCTCACCTCCCTGCCTTCCATATATTTTGGCATAGCTTCCAGGAGGATCATACCAAGCACTGAGGTGAGACTGACTGGTCAGTAGTTCCCAATGGCCTCCTTTTCACCTATTTCTATTATAAAGGAGTATCACGCAATTTTTAAAAATTGGTGTCATATTCCCTTTTGTGCAGTCACTAGGGATTTCATCTGGCTACCATGACTTTTTAAATATTATGGAGAGTGGCTTTGCAACTATATCTGGCAACTCCTTCGAGACCCTGGAATGAACTTCATCACACCCCATGGACTTGTGTATGTTCAGGTTCCTCATATGGTCTTGAACATGACCTTTCCTATGATCCGAGGAACTTTGCTCCCTCACTTCCTGCCTTGAGTTTTAAGGACTTGAGAGTTGTGGGAAGAAGTGATTACAAGTGAAAACTGAGGCAGAAAAAATGTTGAGTACTATAGCTTTCTCCGTGTCAGTTGTCACTAGATCTCCAGTCTTATTTATCAAGGCAGAACGTTATCTTTAGTCTCCCTTTTCTGATCAACAAACCTACAGAAGCCCTTCTTACTGTTCTTCACGTCCCTTGCCAAATTCAGCACCAGATGTGCCTTAGCTTTCTCCATACACACGGGCAGAATCCCTATATTCTTCCCATGATGCATGTCCTTGCATCCACTGCCTGTCCATTTCCTTCCTGCACTTCAACGTTATTGGTCTCCTGTGTTCCCAGCCTGCTTTCTTACATGTCGGAATCAAGGGCACTTATTCACTAAGAAAAATATATTAAGTAGCTTCAAGCTCTGTTGAGATTCTTTATCCTGGAGGGTAGTTTCCCAGAGGGTCCCGTCCCCTAGTTCCTTAAACAACTCAATGTTTGCTCTACTAAAATCCAGGGTCTTGACTTTGCAATTTGCCTGGCCCATATTCCTCAAGTTAATGATGGTCCTGGGAACAGGCTGCAGCTCAGGCTGCCACTAATCTTGACCTCTCCAATTAATTTGTTTATGTTGGTGAGCAACAGGCCCAGTAGTGCCTTCCCTCTGGCTGGGCTGTCTGTCACCTGGACTAAAAAATTATCCTCAATATGCTCTAGGAGTCTCCTGGGTGGCGTACAGCTCAATGTGCTGCTTTTCCAGCAGATATCAGGTTGATTGAGAACCCCCAGAAGGATCAAAGCCTGTGAGCATGATGCTTTCTGTAGTTGAGGTAAGAAAGGTTCATCAATATCCTCCCCTACATTGGGCGACCTATAGTAAATACCAACCATGAGGTTTCCTCTAATTTTGAGAGCTTATAGCTCTCAACTCTTCAAAGACAACTTTGTGCAAACAGGTTTTTTTGTTTGTTTGTTTGTTTGTTTGTTTTTTTATGTAGGGGATATCCTCCCTCTGCCCCATCCTTCGTTGCTTGTCCCTTCTAAGCAGTTCATAGCTATCGATTGCAGAACTCCAGTCTGTCATTCATCCCACCAAGTAAACTATGACTGTGCTGGACTGTTTACTCAAGAGGATATGTGGAGGCATACATCTAACAGATGTAGCTGAAGAGACAGCACTGCAGCATATGTATGCATATTTCAAACAGGGTGATCAAGTTCATGCACTAGGTCTATAGCTGTAAGTCCCATTAATATGTTTTATACCTTGGGCTGCCTAAGGCTGTGCAGCATCAATATTTTCTAAAGCAAGTAGTCCCTGTACTGCTGAGCATTCATAATTTGTATTTGCAATCTGGTTAAATTCATTCTGACTTATGGGATGCTCCAGGTACCTAAGAAACATACATGAAGTAACAGAGTCACTCAAAGCAATTAAAATCTGCCCTTGATGTAATTGCAGACTTTGGGTGATTTGGAAGGTATCTTTTGACCATAGATGATAGATTTTATTTAAAACACAATTTTTTTTTCTCCATGGATGATGGATTTTATTTAAAACCTGATTTATCATGATGTTCTAAGCCACTACACATTGTTACATCAGTAAGAAAACTTCATGTCTCAACAGGGAAAAGGTTATGACTGCATACTGTTCATTCTCCATAAAAGGATTCTTTACCCTCATAAAAGACTTTTGATTCATATAGATTTAAATCCTCAAATAGATCAGTGGCTCTTAAAATAAGAAATCCATTACCAGAGATATGGATGTCATTAGGCAGAAAATGTAGTTACTGCAAGAGGATCCATAGATAGATCTTTCTTCTTTCTTTAAAGTAGACATTTCTTAAAAGTATTTACTTGCATTATTCAGATTTTCTTTCTTTCTCTCTCTCTTTCTTTCTTTCTGTCTTTTCTCTCTTTCTTTCTTTCTTTTCTCTCTTTCTCTTTCTCTCTTTCTCTCTTTCTCTCTGAGTTTTACTTTGGTTAAAAGCAAGAGAGAAACCACCTCAGACCATGTAGTTTTTGATAACTTCCAAGCTTAGTTAAGTCATAGGTCTAAGAATCAGTTCAGATCAATCAATCAATCAGTCAAATATAAGATTCTTTATTAGTATTTAATATTAAATATGATATAAGCATAATAGAATCATAGAATCATAGAATAGTTAGGGTTGGAAAGGACCTTAAGATCATCTAGTTTCAGCCCCCCTGCCATGGGCAGGGACGCCTCCCACTAAACCATGCTACCCAAGGCTCTGTCCAACCCAGTATGAAAACGTTACTGTACTGGATAAATTTATATGTATATGTTAATGATATAAAAAAAAAGGCCAATGTTGCTAGTAGGGAACACGAATTCAGGTAAAGTAGCCACTCACAACTTGCCGTTTCTGTTTAGCCAATTCCTTCAATAAGCTGGAAGGGCCATAGGGTACATAAAATCTGATATGTCTGGAAAATGTGTACAAAAGCTGGAGACCAGAAGGATGCATAGAACAGGAACTCCAAGTATCACTAGAATATTGCTAATTGTTCAGGCAAATGTCTGAGATTTTTGGAGGGAAACATGAACATATGAAATAATATATTTCAATGCCACCAGAATGTGACATGTCCTTTGCTGCTGCACACACCATGCATGTCATCTGGGGTCTCTCAGCACAGCATGTTTGGATTGCTGTTGCTTGCCCTGCACATTGGAGAGTAGCAGCTCCTTCCCACTGTGGGTTACTCTGGAGAAGGAGGCAGCACGCTTTTCCCTAGGCCACCGACTCCACAAACAGCCTCAGCAAAGGTGCTGCACCATATGGCCAATGTTTCATTTGTGTTTCAAGACGATGAGAACAAAACGATTTCTGCCTGGCCCCTGAAGCAGTGCAGGTCTGGTTTTGTCAGGGTGAATTAAAAAGTGACAAACCTACAACAGCACACCTTGTTGCAGAACTGTGCTATCCTATACGGTCTCCTACAAGCCCCAGGCAGCTCAGGCAGAGGTTGCACGGCTGAGCCACTTCTGAGTTGCCTGGTGCCTTGCCTCAGAAGACCTGTGATAGGTGGTGGATAGAAAAAGTGCAATCTGCTGCAGTACTTCAGATGTGGAAGACAACTAAGCTACCTTTCCTCCTTATGGGATGTGATAAATGATCAGCAGACAATTGCAGGCAGCCACTGAGAAGAAAGCTGTGACGCTGATCTGGAAAGATGACATCCATGGCTCCCTCCCAAACATTTTGAGGTTGAGAATACCCGTGCATTTCAGAAGGAGCTGTGATCATCTCCTAGGAGATACCCAGGAAGTCATAGTGGGCTTTTTTCTTCCAGGAGCCATTTTGGTTGTTTGCTCCAGTCCCTGATCCGTTTTATCCTTTTCCTTAGAAAATGTCTGTTCCAGGCCTTGCAGATTACTCTGGAAGCTTCCCTGGCAAGGTTGCTCTTCATGCAGCCCAGTATTCAGAGAATAAGTGAATCTCATTTTCCTGGTTCCAGCTGGGACAGTTATTTTTCTTCCTAGTAGCTGGTGCAGTGATCTGGTTTGGCTTTAGTCCGGGAACAGTGCTGATAACACACCAATGTTTTAGTTGTTGCTAAGTAATGTTTACTCTGACCAAGGACTTTCTCAGTCTCATGCTTTGCCAATGAGGAGGGGTATGGGAAGCCAAGAGGAAGCAGAGACAGGACACCTGACCCAAAGTAGCCAAAGGGGTATTCCGTACCACAGCACATCACGCCCAGTATATAAACTTGGGGGAGTTACCTGGAAGGCCGCATCGCTGCTCACGTTGGGCTGGGAATTGGTCAGTGGGTGGTGAGCAATTCTATTGTGCAGCACTTGTGTTTTCTGAGCTTTCATGTAGCTTTTTTTTTTTTAATATATATATTTTTCCAGTTCTCCTCCCCATCCCACCGAGGAATGGGGAAAGTGAATGAGCAGCTGTGTGGTACTTAGTTGCCAGTTGGGTTTAAACCATGGTACTCTTTCACAGAATGAGATCAACAAAAGGCGTTTATGTACCTATGACACCCCTAATTTTTAATTATTCCTGCTCCTAACCTGTCTCAAGAGCACCTCAGCTGCCCTACCTGTCAGTAGGACTACTGCAGAGAAAAGTGTGAGGACACCACCAGCATATACTTCCCTACAGGGTACTGTCAGCTATCACTTGGGCATACAAACATTTGAGGCAGGTGGTCAGTGCCCCACAGCTTTGATTCACAGCTTCCTTGGGATGTCTTTCTCTCCTCAGGATATCATGCATTTGCATCACTATGTCACCTCTGCCACTAGCTCTCTCCTTTGTCAATCTCTTTATTATTGCCTGGCTGCACACAGACAACTGAAGCAAGGTAGTGAGGATGGTAACTATCATCTATCCAGTTGGATGAAGAAGTAATATGTCTTCTCTGGTGCTTAAGAACACCCACCACAAGTTTCTCCTGTCTCTGTAGGCTGACCATAGCGATGTTCAGCACATTCTTTCCTGCCTCGTCAAATGTCCTGAATCCTGATTTGCGGCATTGAATCACAATTTTGAGCTGTAGCAACTGACAGCCACAGCCCTGGATCATTGGGCAAGTCCACAGGGATGATGCTGGGATGAGGTCATGCACAGGCACGGCATGTAAAGTAAAACCTGAGCCTAAATTCAACACCTAAGCAAAGAGGTTAAAACCAGTGGGTGGAAGGCAAGATCTTGAGAAATTCTCAAGCAAGCCACCTTCAAGTCTGGCAAAGGGGAAGGGAGAAAAAAGGCCTTAGCAACGAGAAGCATGTTGTCCTTATGGAAACAGAGCTTGGATACAGAAGTACAAGCAGACTGCAATGAAATCTGCCTGTACACAGCTCATGTGATGAATAAAGCGGTTTTGCTCTATGTTGCAGGCTCAGGGTTGGATTTTCTGTTGCATAGAACTGGCACCCAGAACTTCCCTTCCAAATATCAGCCTGTGTTCAGGGAATCAGTTCTTCCTTAAGAGCTGAAATCACAGCAAAAAGTAAGGAGAGGGACAGGCTGGCTGGATATCTCTGTGGGCTGTTCCTGTGGAAAAGAAGTGGCTTTGCAAGAGCAAAAGGGTGCTAAAATCCCTCCTTTCACATGTACAAATCCCTTTCTTTATCTTAGATACTTTCCCATTTCCTTTGTCATCGGGTTGGTAGATCCTCCCCCCCTCCTCCCAGCGGTGAGTTCAGGTTACCCATTTTCGGCTCCCTGTACAATTCAGTTTACATCTAGAAAGTCATCAAACAAAACTTTGTGGCTCATATGTTTTTATTTCCTTACGCTTGTGATTGCCAAGGGAAAGTTGGTAAGCAACTTCCCCAGGAAAATTCGTTGATAGTACCTGAGAAGGTTGTTTTTTTTTTTTTTTTTTTTTTTTTAACTGTGTCTTCTAATGCTGATCCCAGATGTTTCTCATCATCTCTTTCCATGGCACTTATCATTCTCTCCCAGACAATATGCAATACACACCAGTGTCTATTAGGGAGAAGACACTGGCAGGCAATAAATGTCAGAGAGGTGCCACATACCTGAAAAAAATCCAATAAGAAGAGGGTTTTCATTTAGATCCTCTTCAACTCAATAAAAGAAAACCCTGGAATAATACAGCTTTCTAAGGGCATAGACAGCATGCAAGTGCTGTGCTGTTTGGAAAAATATTTGTTTATATTGGTGATGGCTGCCATAGGATTGAGGAGAGAAGGCACTGTATCCCACCACTGAAAAAAGGAACTTGTATCCCCATGTCATGCCAAGATATTCTCACCTTTGTTGTTAGCTATTCCACTCTGAAGGGACCATATGAAGCTGTTCTTGGACAGATAAGAATAACACAAAAAATCAATTTGTGCTGACTAATGGGTAACTAAAAGAAGAGTGGTATATTGGATTTGTGTGGCAAGGTTTTGGTAGCAGGGGGCTGTGGGGGTGGCTTCTGTTAGAAGAGCAGCAGCAGGTGTGAGTACACAGAGCCAGTGTCAGCCAGCTCCAAGGTGAACTCACTGCTGGCCAAGCCCAATCCCAAACCTGTCAACAACAGTGGTAGCACCTCTGGGATAAAGTATTTAAGAAAGGAAAAAAGTTACTGGGCAGGAGCAATTTCATCAGGAGAGGAGTGAGAGTATGTGAGAGAAACAGCTCTGTAGACACCAAGGAGGAGGGGGAGGAGGTGCCCAAGGCACCAGAGCAGATTCCCCTGTAGACCATGGTGCAGACCATGGAGAGACAGGCTGTCCCCATGTGCCACTGAAATCCAGTAAAATAAACTCTCCAACCACAATGACAGGTTAGAAAACTGCTGTGACTTTATTGTGGCATTGGGTGCATGGGGGAATCACTCCACCTATCATGCACACCAAGAAGAGACACTTTACAGCTTACATACATTTATTATATACATATTCATCACAATTTGTGAAGTTCCCATCCAGTTCTCATTGCATATAATAATTTAGGTAGATAAGGCCAGGCACCGTGAACTCAAAAAATGGTCTTTGCTGGTCATGGTGGTCCCTGGGGACAAATACCTCATTTTAACCTTTTATGGACATCTGTTATTTAAGGACATGGGAGCCCTTGTTTAGTCTCGCCAATTAATTACATTTTCTTGTTTCGGCAAATTTATGACCTGAGAGTCTCCTTTAGCGATTTTCTCTTGCAGCCATTTACCTATTTCTCTTCCTCCTTATCGAAAGGAGGAAGGCCCACATCTATTTGAAGGAAGAAATCTGGTTCTTCTGTTGCATGCCTTCCTTATCTTGAGAATCCTTTCAGCCTTGACTGTGTCTCTATACACAATGGAATACTTGTTTAATCTGGTATCACCTTGCAGCCCATGGAGGTCCATAGTGGAGCAGATCTCACCTGTAGCCTGTGGAGGACCCTACACCAGAGGAGGGGGTTGTCCAAAGCAGAATGTGGCCCCGTGGGGAAGCCCACGCTGGAGGATGCTCATGGCAGTGCCTGTGGCTCTGTGGAAAGAGGAACCCACACTGAAACAGGTTTGCTGGAAGGACTTATGACCCTGTGGGGGATCCACGCTGGAGTAGCCTGTGTCTGGAGGACTGGAACACTTCATGAAGAACTGCAACCAAAAAGACTGACTTTGGAATAATTAATGAAGAACAGTCTCCCACGGGAGAGACCCAGTGCTGGAGCAGGGGAAGAGTGTGAGGAGTCCTCCCCCTGAGGAGGGGAACTCCCATTCCCCTGTGCTCTTGGAGGGGAGAAGATAGGGAAGTCAGGAGCGAAGTTAAGCCCAGGAAGAAGGGAGGGGTGTTTTTAAGATTTGGTTTTGTTTCTCATTATCCTACTCTGATTTGTTTAGTAATAAAATAATGTCCCGAAGCAAAGTCTGTTTTGCATGTGACAGTAACTTGTGAGTGATCTCTCCCTGTCCTTATCTCAACCCAGGAGCCTTTTGTGGTATTTTCTCTCTCCCATCCAGCTGAGCAGGCTCATGATGGAGTGGCTTTGGTGGGTACCTGGCATCCAGCCAGGGTCAAACTTCCACAGGTGGCTTCCCTGCCAAATCTGTGTGCGTGAGTATGTGTATGAGTGTGTCCATGAGTAAGACAGAAGGGACGGTGTATGTGCTCCTCCCAGATAATCTCTCCCTTGCGTAGCCTGGGAGGAGAGAGATTGATCTCCTTAAAGGCACAGTGCCGGGCTGCCTATGCAGACTCTCCAGTGCAACACAGAGCGAAGGGGCTCAGAGGTCTCCGGGAAACCCGTTGGCTGCGGGCTCTACCGGAGCCTCCCATCCAGCCCCGGCCGGAGCTTCCTCCGCTGCCCTACGTGTGCACAGGGCTCAGGACTGCAGTTGCAGCAGCCATGGAGAGGCGATGGAAACTGCCGGCCTAAAGCTCAAGGAAATCCTGGAGCTAAAGAAAATCGTTGAGGGAGGCCGGAGATCTAGTATTGTAGTAAGCAGGCTGCCGGTCGGTGCCCTGAACGTGACCACCCAAGGCTCTTTACCCTTACCACCCCAACACAAACATTGCTCTGCGCTTCCCCGAAACGAATCACACAGAGCCCAACGACTCACACACAGCCCCGCCCTTCCTGCCTCAGACTCGGCTTCTACTGAATCCGATTCCCCTCACCGCCCCTTTTGCCTCTGTCCGCGTCCTCTCCTTTCAGCATGGGGACTGATGGGAAAGACTCCTTCACACAACAGCATCTTTCTTCCCCTATCCAGCTCTCTGTTTCTTTCCTCTCGGTAACCGTGCAGGCGGCAGCCGTCGCTTGGCGCAAAGCAAACGTTCCCCGGCTGCTCCGTCGCTCTGGAACACGGCTCGGCTCAGGTCAGAGGAGCGCGCATTGGAGAAGGGAGTACGGGAGCCGACCCGTGAACACCACCTCTACCAATCCCAGTCCTCCGGCAGCTGCTCGGGGCAGGGCCGGGTGCGCCTGCGGGGGGGCTCCGTGAAGTTCTCACTCAGGTCCAGCGCAGCCCAGCAGCTGCAAGGCTCTGGGTCTTGGCGCCCGTCCGCTGATCTGCTGGGGGATTTATCGGGCGGGGAAAACCGGGGCAATGGAGGAAGAGCCCGAGCAGAGATCAGTACACAGGCAGGATCTAGGAAGAGAACGCCTTGAAAGCGCCTCGGCTTGCTTTCTCCTGTCCCCCACGAGAACGCTAACGGAAAACGGGTCCAGACTGAAGCCTTTTGCTGGAAGAAAAATCACACGGTCACCCTGAGACATGTGCGCTTTGTGTTCCCAGCTCACACATTTCCTGTTAAGTTTTTCACGGGGGAAGAGCAAACACCGCTACCGAGAACATGCTTATATAGGACATTAACGGGAACGTCTCCACAGAAAGCTATTTAAATCCCTTCCCCCACATCAAAGTGAAGTGGGTTCCAGGGCTGTTTTGGGAATCGTGAAATAATTTGCCCCTGTAGCAAGTACGGAATGCATCGTTTAACGAGAATTTGCTTACACATACTTAGATTTCCTGTAAACCGAGAGTACTTTGACATTACTATTATCTCTTTTCTGAAAAAAACCACAGAACACAGTAAGCCAAACGACCAGCTCTTTTACTGAAAAAGTAAGAGGCTCTTAAAAGAGCTTTTGGGTTGACTAGTCCCCCCAGATTATTTGGAGCTAGTGTACTTAGTAACAGCCTTGGTACCCTCGGAGACTGCGTGCTTGGCCAGCTCACCAGGAAGCAGGAGCCGCACAGCTGTCTGGATCTCCCGAGAAGTGATGGTGGAGCGTTTGTTATAATGTGCCAGGCGAGAAGCCTCACCAGCGATACGCTCGAAGATGTCATTGACGAAAGAATTCATAATGCCCATAGCCTTGGAAGAAATGCCCGTATCGGGGTGCCCCTGCTTCAGCACCTTATACACGTAAATTGAATAACTCTCCTTGCGGCTTTTCCGACGTCTCTTATCGCTTTTCCTCTGAGTCTTGGTTACAGCCTTTTTGGAGCCTTTCTTGGGCGCAGAGGCAGACTTAGCCGGCTAGGGCATTACCAGCAAATCAGCTCCACCCCAACCACCACAGGACAAACCGAGCTCAATGAAAGAGAGAATGATTGCTCGCTGGTAGTCCCTTTTATAGAGGCGACGGCACAACAGCGGCTCAATAGCGTCGCACCGCCATTGGCTGGAAGTTCCGTTTCAGGTCGTCAAAGCGCTCTGAAATCTGCTATTGGGCACTTCTCGATCCTCGTTGCCATTGGCTGTCACAAAATAATCATCCTTCACAGCCTATCAGAAGGCGCCGCCGCTCCGCGCTAGACGAATATAAATGGGAGGGAGGCCTATGCTTGGGGTGGAGTTAGCGTTGTGTTGGGGTGTGGGTGTTTGTCGTTATGTTGAGCACTTGCGAAGATGTCCGGCCGTGGGAAGCAGGGCGAGAAGGCGCGTGCCAAGGCCAAGTCTCGCTCGTCGCGGCCTGGGCTGCAGTTCCCCGTGGGCCGTGTCCACCGCCTGCTGCGCAAGGGCAACTACGCGGAGCGGGTGAGTGCCGGCGCCCCGGCAAACCCCCAAATCTTTAGTTTTAGCAAGTAACTTGATGCCAGGATAAAGCATGTTCCCCAACACAGTAAATTGGAGAATATTTTGTCACAATTAATCTGAAGTGTCACTTAAAAAATTAGTTCAAACTAAGGTTCCGGAAAAACTATTTAAGGCTAACTTGAATGAACAGCCCCTTTATTGAAAATATGGGTGGCTCTTAAAAGAACCTTTGGATTAAAACTGTCCATCTGAGGTATTTTACTTGGAGCTGGTGTACTTGGTGACAGCCTTAGTACCCTCGGAGACTGCGTGCTTGGCCAGCTCACCCGGCAGCAGGAGCCGCACGGCCGTCTGGATCTCCCGAGAAGTGATTGTGGAGCGTTTGTTGTAGTGCGCCAGGCGCGAGGCTTCGCCAGCGATGCGCTCGAAGATGTCGTTGACGAAGGAGTTCATGATGCCCATCGCCTTTGACGAGATACCTGTGTCGGGGTGCACCTGCTTCAACACTTTGTACACGTAGATAGAGTAGCTCTCTTTGCGGCTCTTCTTGCGTTTTTTGTCACCTTTCTTCTGAGTCTTGGTGACGGCCTTCTTGGAGCCCTTCTTGGGCGCAGGAGCAGACTTAGCCGGCTCGGGCATGGCAGCAAGCGTCTGTCTCACAGCTCCCAAAAATAGGAAATGAAAGACCAGAGAAAGAAGCACAGCGTACCGATTCGGGGGCCACATCTTTATAGCACCCTCTAGCAAATGAGCAGCGTTCCCGTTGCCTCCTTTCACTGGTCAGAACACAACGAGACGTCATAATGAGCCTGTGCCCGGCTTTTATTGGTTATAATTCGATTCAGCTTCTGATTGGCTGCGTAGAAAAGACCTACTTTTCAGTCTTATCAGTGAAGGGGCGAGGTGGGAGAGTGAGACTATAGCTGAGGAGCGCCGGCAGTTTTCTCTGTTGCGGGGCTGGTGGCTTTTAACACGGACAATTTCAGTAAGTGAAGATGTCCGGCCGCGGGAAGCAGGGCGGGAAGGCGCGCGCTAAGGTCAAGTCGCGCTCGTCTCGGGCCGGCCTGCAGTTCCCTGTGGGCCGTGTCCACCGCTTGCTGCGCAAGGGCAACTACGCGGAGCGGGTGGGTGCCGGCGCCCCGGTGTACCTGGCAGCCGTGCTGGAGTACCTGACGGCCGAGATCCTGGAGCTGGCAGGCAACGCGGCCCGCGACAACAAGAAGACGCGCATCATCCCGCGGCATTTGCAGCTTGCCATCCGCAACGACGAGGAGCTCAACAAGCTGCTGGGCAAGGTGACTATCGCGCAGGGTGGTGTGCTGCCCAACATCCAGGCCGTGTTGCTGCCCAAGAAGACTGACAGCCACAAAAGCCAAAGCCAAGTGAGCTTATTTAGGAAGCAAAACAGCCAAAAAGGCTCTTTTCAGAGCCACCCACTCTGGTCGTAGAAGGTTGAATCACTGCTATTTTTTTTCTAATGGATGTAGTTACAGGCATGTAGGCTGTTTCGCTCTCCCCCCCCCCCCCCCCCCCCCTCCGGCATTGCCTATGCAGCTCTCTATGCCTATCTGACTTTCTGTGGTGGAGGGTGTTAGTTTTATTAGTATTAATTTTCTCTTGTAACTTTGCTGCTTGTTTAAAGGGAAGACTTTACAGTTTTTAGTTTTGAGAAATCTGGTAATTTTAACATTAGTAGTGGAGTTACCTTTGTGTATGGTGGTGAAGTAAACATTGCTCCTAAGGAATAAGTGAGCTCTAGCTTTTTTTTTTTTTTGTATGTTCTATGTAATATTTAATAGCAAACCATATGAATCAAACTTCTCGTATCTAGTTTGTTTTTCTGTCCTGTTGTAGAGTGTCAAGCAGTAGTTGATCGCTATTTGGCTCTGGGTAACTTATAATTTTCAAACTCTGGTGGTGCAGAGCACACACAAACCCCCAAACTCTGAAGGAGTTGCCTGGTCCTGGTTGGCCCTCAACCAATTATTTTGCAAAAGGGTGCATGTTCCCTGCTTTAATCTACTTGCTATTTTCCATTTTGTATTGTGCATTAATGCTATTGTATGAGTGACTTGGTACTGGTTTTCCCTAGCAGAATTAATTGCAGCATACTGGGAAAGGATTTCAGGCAGGGCAGGGCTGCTAATGTTTTTATCGAGCTGCCTAATGAGATGTGCTACCACGGTGATGGCTGCTGTATTTCACTGCAAAGTGGACTATTGCTTTTAATTTTCTTAAATTTCTGGCACTACTGCCTGAATCCAATATCTTCTGTATGGGGGCTGGGGAGTTTCAAGTTTCCTTCTCGTTTGGGAAGAATGTGCATGGCTCTTTAAAGAGCTGCTGTTGTTCCTGCACTGTTGCCTCAAAGTTGTTTCTCTGCTGTGGGGCTGCCTTGCTTGTTTCCTTTGGGCTTTTTTGTGGGTGTAGTACTTTTTTTTTTGTTTGTTTGTTTTTTTTTTTTTGTTTTTTTTTTTTTTTTTTCCTGTCGTGTGTGGTTTTACTGTTTGTTGTTTTTTGTGGGTTTTTTATTTTATTTTTTTCATTTTGTGGGGTAGCTTTTTTTTTTTTTTTTTTCCTGCTGGTTTTGGTGGATTTCTTGGCTGCTTTTTGGCCTTATAATCTTGTGCAGGCTGCTGGCTGCAGAGGCTGCTGGCTCCTTGACTTTCCCAGGGCTATTTTGGGCACTCCATAGGGGTGGACATGGTGTTAGTGATAAGCTCTGTGGGACTGGAGCAAGAGGAGTGGTTTCCAGGATGCCCACAGATTTCCTCATATCTGTCATTTAGAATAAGGAAGAGAGAGATGTGGGCTAATGTATATGTGCACTTAGTATTCGTCGAGTTCAGCTTCTCTAAAGCTGAGACAGTAATGATTTGGAGAAAACTCCAGGAACCAACTTGCCAACAAAGTTTTCAAGTTGGCAGGCAGGCAGGCGTTCTTTATTGCGGTGACAGGAGACGTGGGGGATAGCTCCTCCTAAAGTGTGTCACCTTATTGCCACAGAGGCCATACTTATGTAGTCACTTGGGCATACACACATTCATGAGGGTACACATGAATTACATCATTTTCCAGAAAGTTTCCTGCACACATGCGAAAATATGATGGTGGTCTTTGAGAGTCGTTTACTTCTTCCAACAATCTTCATAACTGAAGATAACGTAACAGCCTGTGAAGCACCAGCTTAATTAATGTTACAGACATAGCAATCATCCTGTCCTTCTACTTATCAGGTAGTTTAGCTGCTCTCATCCTGGATATCTGCTAGTCCTGGATACTCCCCGGTAGATATCTACACCAGCTTAATGGGTTCATTAAACACCACAAACATAGCAATCAACCTGTCCTTCTACTTATCAGTTTAACTGTGCCCATCCTAGACACCTGCTAGCCCCAGATACTCACCATCCCCAGGTCCTGTTTTCTTATTGTTTTTCTTACACATTTTGGACTAAGGTCTTAAGGACCAAAAGCTATGTCCAGTACCTTCAAACACTTCAATTATTTTCCACTGCAAAGCCAACAAACTTAGTGCTACTTAGAACTGATTACGTTTTGTGCTTTTGTGCATTCTTGTCTCAGTAATAAGCTGACCCATTTCTTCTCCCCTCTATTTGGTATGCCTAACAAAACTGTCCTCTGTGTACCAGAATCACTGGGGATTGTAACAAGAACAGAGAAATCCCTGGCTACAAGTGTCACCTCAAAAGTTTTTGAGAGAATTTAAGTTCTAGTTTCCAGACTGTAGGAATTTTTAAGTGGACAATATTTCAGATTTCTTTTCATTACAAATGAATGTTCTGGTATCAGCAGTACAAATACAGTAATGCCAGATGTAGAGTATTCAATATCGTTGTAGTTATTACTTTTATTGCCTCATTGTAGAATGCACTTAAGCACTATATAATCCATCTAGTTTCTCTCTCTGGGATCTGGTTATGTGAGGTCAAAGCTGTGAAGGGCCACAAGACCAAGTAATTGTATAGGTAGATGCTTTCATGAAGATAACGCTTAGATGTGCTTTACCAAAATTTCCGGTAAGCGGGTAGACAGTTTTGAAAATATGTGTGCATATACAGTGTGAGAGTGTGAAGATCTGCAGCCTCCTGTAAGCTGCACAAACAGATTCGTGGTTACTTCTCTAACACTACCTAGGTTTTACAGCAGCAGAAGGTGAGAGGAAGGTGGAAATGCCTGCCATCAAGAGACAAAGAAAAAACTGCTTCTTCCAGCCCACGAATGGGACCACTTAAGGACTCTGTGGAGCCGGCTCTCCGGGTGCCCCAGCAAAAGGCAGGGGGTACCCGTCCCCCACACTTACTCCAACCCCGGAGGGTCAGACTCCACATTCTTCCTCCCCAGTCGCCCTTGGGGAAGGCGGGATGTGCTTTGTTTCGTTCGGATTGAACAGCTGTCTACACTTGGAAATGGGTTCTGTAGGAATTTTCTTTCTTCATTGTGCGTTTTATTCCGAGAGAGAGAGAGAAGCAGAAAAAAGAATCAAAACACTCGAAGGGTTTTTAAATGTCTATTAAACAGTATGGGATTTACTGGGTGATTTAAACCCACACGTTTAATTTGGGTATGTTAAAAGACGGAGGAGAGCTCAGGCTGTAAGCTAAAATATCTCCTGTCTGAGTCAATGGAGTGGGTGGTGGTTAACGGAGCGGACAGTCCCCACTAGGATCCCTCGTTTCTTCAGAGACGACGAAACCCTCCGGGTTTATAGGTAGGGCCGTGGCAAGCGGAGACTTTCCTGAGCCCCATGTAGGTGCCAGAGGCTGGGATTTAAGGACTGATCCACCTAGAAAGGCTACGCTGCTCTGCGGCATCCTCCGACCCTCGTTCACTGCCATAGGCACCTGGGAACAGCTGGGAGAGGCAAAGAAAAGGGTCGGATGTCTCAGAGAAGGGCAGAGTTTCTTTCATGATTCAAAAATCCTTTACAGTTTTCTGCTGATTGAGGTGGTTTTCACACTTTTGTTGTCAAGAAATAACCCTGTAGGATAAGTGGAGTTCATCCTCAGTTCAGAGAAATGCTTTAATTGAGTCGCAGACCTTCTGAAGCTTCACAGTGTTCCCTTCATGTCGTTTTATACCCTGTGCTATTTCCTGCTGAGAAATAAGTTCTCTCATGCAAATGTTATCAGCTGGGGAATACTGGGAAAAAAAATATGGCATAAACTACTTATCTGCCTTTATGGTGCTGTGAAAAGTGTTAATCGCTCTGATCGACTATCAGCATTTCAGAAATGCTTATTGTTGGATTTTTGTCCCCTCGTGTCCTGGGTTCAGCAGTAGCAGTCATTTTTCTCCTTCTTGGTAGCTGGTGCAGTGCTGTGTTTTTGATTTTGGGCCTGGGACCAGTGCTGATAACACCAGTGTTTTCAGTTACTGCTTGGTAATGTTTTGGTTTTGACCAAGGACTTTGTGAGTTTCATGCTCTGCCAGGGGGGAGGGGAAGCCGGGAGGAAGCAGAGACAGGACACCTGACCCAGGCTAACCAAAGAGGTTATTCCATGCCACAGTACGTCATGTCCAGGAGGTAGAAACAGAGAGCAGAGACCCGGAAGGGTGGTGGGGGTGCACGGTGAGGGGTGCACTGGTGGGGGTGCACTGTGTGGTCAGGCTTGATATTGGATGGTGAGAAATTGTATTCTTTTTCCTTGTATTTCTCTTGTCATTATTATTATTGGTGATAGCAGTAGTGATTTGTGTTAGACTTTCGTTACTAAACTGTTCTTATCTCAACCTGTGGGAGTTGCATTCTTTTGATTCTCCTTCCCATCCCTCCAGGAGCAGAGGGAAGGAAGAGTGGGGAGTGAGTGAGTTTGAGGGGTTTAAACCACGACACCTCAATACATGCACAATTAGAAGCTGCTATTGTAAATCTGAAGTACAGCACATGCACATCACAGAGGAGGGGTTGCATGACATTGAAGTATCCGTCAAGGCTAAAACTCCAGGGGCTAAATATGTCTCACACCCATGTAACCATTTCACTTCTTCAAAGGGATCTGTACTAGCAATTTCTAAAGGCAGAGTTTAGAAGCCCCTGCATGTAGGGAACAGAACCGATTCGTACAAATTGTTTAGGTTTCCTGAGCCAGCTGAGCTGAGCCCAGGCACCCAGGGCTGCCTGAGATGTCCTCGCTCCGGTCTTGCTGGTGCTTGGAGCACAGCAGGAGATACCTGTTTTTAAAGCCATATTTCCATGCGTAGAAACACTGGGGCTTTGTGATTCCTACGGTAATTCTTTTCCTCTTTCCTGAGTGAGATGATTAAAGATGCTAACCTTGCTGGGCCCCGAGTGTACAAGGCAAAATACCCCTAAACCTACCATGTGGAGTGTTTAGACTGTTTCAAGTTTCAGTTGCTGCTACTTGCTACAAAAGGAAAAAAGTGCATATAACAGACATAATTTTCTTCATTGCTTCGATGTTGCACAAAGGTAGTGTAAAATTCTCCACTCTGATGTCTGAATTTTGGCTGTAACTCTCCAAGTGTGCCCTTTTCTTCTTTTTTTTTTTTTTTTTTAAATTCTTTCTTCCATTTCTCTATCTCCTTTTCTAGCACAAAATCTACATGCAATGCAAGGAGGACTAAAGTACAAAAAAAATCGTGGATTTTACTGGTGATTAAAATTCCATGGTGTCCTGATACTTCTTTCATACACAAAATGCTTATTTTCTAGTTTTAAAATACAAATATGTCCAGACTTACTTGTGTGTTAAAAATTAATTGAAGAACCTTTGTCACTAATACATAGTACCACTTTTTTTTACAAGGAATATTTTTGGAACAACCTCTCCATCTGGACAGGCTGTTAAATAATTCTTTGCAGCCACCAATGAAACCCAAACCAAAACCTAAAAAAACCCTTCTACCTACAGAGGCCTCTGATTCTGTGATCCCATTCTGGGAGGAAAGAGCCAAACCTGCTCATTGTAGTGTTTCCTCTTTGTAGGTGTGTGAGCTGGGAAGGTGGGAAGGTAGAAATGTTGTTCCCAGCTGCATTCCCCTTCACTTCTGTTTTCTCCAGTGAGATATGTGTCACATCTTGATCTGAACTGTGCTCTGATACAGCACAATCCTGAGACCAGGTTTTCAGAGCCCAAGGACTCTTTTTCCTCTAAAATCTGAACCAGGCACATTTTCATTCCTGGCCCAAAGCGTTATATCCAGGTGTATATAAGCCTGAATCTTTTTCCCTTGCTGCAGTTAATACCATCTCCCTCGGTGCTAATTATTTTTTAAATATATTCTTTCATATTAAAACTGAAAGAGCAAGTCTCTGGGAAACAAACATTGCAATAATTTGCCCAGTGTGTTGAGTAATTATAATCTCTGCATATAAGAAAAAAAAAAATTCATACATAGGTGAGAAGATATTGACTTAGTCAATTAAAAAAACCCAAACAAAACAACAAAAGAGGAAGTGGTATGAAATTGCTAAATCCAGTCTGTGATTTGTTCAGGTTATGGATAAGGTACAGCACCTACTTCATGTTTCTGATTTTCTGTCCAGTCAGTTATTTGTTTACCCAGCTGATGTATTTCACTTTTGCAGAAACAAACTCACATTTTCAATGATTAAAATGATTAAGTAATATATTTTTTTCTGTAGGGTATGCTGATCTAGAAGAAATAGAAATCTTTGCAGGAATGCTACTAACTTTATAATTCTATTACAAATAAGACAAGGGAACTTTTGTAGCTGTTTGGATTGATTTTCAGGAATCTTTATGGCTGGTTATTCAACACAGGACAAAGCTAAAAGTAACTCTGATAATCTGATACACAAAAAAGTTGCTGATATTAAACCAAGCATTCTGACAAATATACTTCGACAAAAAAAATATACCCTGTATTTCAGTTGTTGTGAAAGAAGAGGTATTTTGAAGACAGACATGGAGGGCAGGTAAAAACACAGTACAAACAGCCTGTTCATAGATTATGTATTTTAGCATTTTCCGGTGCTGAGAACTATTAGGATTAATAGCCTTGGTTAAAACTAGTAGCTAAAGTAATTGAAGCCTTAGGTCATGAGAGCTGACCGAGAGTAAACTTTTTGATGAAAACTAATGCTGCTAACACAGAACTAGATGAATCTATCAGATATGAGTGGAATAAAGAAGATAAGGACCAAGGAAGCAAATCCAAGAGAACGAGACAACGTTAGAAGAAGGACAGCCCAGCACCCAAGGGAACCGATAAGAAATCAAGAGGCCACTGACCAGAATTAAGTGCTTGGACTGGGGATTGAGTGCCGGGTGGCACAGGTATAATTGGGGGGTGTGATCTGCAGTGGGGGTCCCGCTTTCGAGCACCCACCTTGAGCTGCTCTGCATGCTGGATAAATAAACCACTTATTTACGCTGTGGATTGGAGACTCATGTTCTTCAAGGAGGAACCTGGGAATGAGCCCTGTTGAGGGTGCATCTGCATAACTCCTGCCATGGTCTAGGTGGCAGCAACATAATTCTTACTACACTGGGATGATGTATTTGAAAACTGTGCCATTTTACTGTTGCTGGGTGATGTTATTTGGGCAGAGTGAATTTCAGAATACAAAGAACATTGCTTTGAACTAAGTAGGAAAGAACATTAAAGAATATTCATGATGGAAGTATATGCAGTCATATAATTATATATTCACAATATTTTATTAATTTTGAACACTCATCCTCCTGTGTAAACTGTTACTTTTGCTGAGACTAAATTTGACTGCTTTTGCCTCTGATTAAAAGAAAAAAGTACACCAAATTTTCCACAGTAGTTGTTGCTTTTTTTTTTTTTTTTTTTTTTTTTTTGTAGTTTCAGGGACTTTGGTCTCAGCATGGATAGAAAAATAATGGAGGTGTTAGAATAAGATCTGATGATGTGTGTGTACAGGCTGAAATGCTATGCCCACTTTACAGGCCCCTAATATTTTCTTAGCATTCATACTGACATTGAAAGAAGTAACATTTTCTGTGGAGAGTTTCTTAAACATAGAAACAATCTCACATACCAAAATAGCCTTTTTTAAAAAAAATAAGAATGCTTGGAAGTTACCGTGTGTCATGGCTTAAGCACAGTCGGTAACTCAGAACTGCACAGCTGCTCGCTCGCTCTCCTCTTCCTTCTGCCCCTTCTCTCGGTGGCTTGGGGGGGGGAAATTGATGTAAACTCATGGTTTGAGATAAGAACAGTCCAATAACTAAAGTATAACACAAAACTATTACTACTACCACCAATAATAGTAATGATATGGAAAATGGCAAAGGGAGAGAATACAAAACTAAAAAGGGAAGGGGAAAAAAACAAAACAAAACAAAAACAAAACAAAAAAAACCACAGAGATGCTCACCACCAGCTGAATGATACCCATCCTGACCCAAGCAGCAACCTGGGCCTTCCAGGTAATTCCACCCAGTTTATATCCTGGGCATGATGTACTGTGGTATGGAATACCCTCTAGGCTAGTGTGGGTCAGGTGTCCCGTCTCTACTACTTGTGCTCCTCAACTTTAAGACTAAAGCTGAAAACACAGCACTGCACCAGCTACAAAGGAGGAGAAAAATAACCGCTACAGCTGAACTCAGGACATTGTAAAAGTTATGTTTTGAAAGCAATGAATTGTGCAGCAGAGCATACAAAAAAACAGGAAAAGCAAAAGAAATGCTGACGGATTCCTGAGCTGGGAGGCCAAAAGGCACCACTGAGATCCTATTTTAATCCAGGTAACAGTAATACCCTCTGATAGCTGTAGTTAAAATTGTGGTATCTTCTTTATACATTGTCATGGGTTCAGCAGAAGCAGTCATTTTTTTTTTCTCCTACTTGGTAGCTGGTGCAGCTCTGTGTTTTTGATTTTGGGCCTGAGAACAGCGCTGATAGCACCAGTGTTTTCAGTTAGTGCTTGGTGATGTTTAGGCTGGCCAAGGACTTTGTGAGCCTCATGCTCTGCCAGGGAGGAGGGGAAGCCAGGAGGAAGGAGAGACAGGACACCTGACCCAGACTAACCAAAGAGATTATTCCATACCACAGCACGTCATGTCCAGGGTGTAGAAACGGAGAGCAGAGACCCGCAAGGGTGGTGAGGGTGCACGGTGGGGGGTGCAGCCGGTGAGGGGTGCACCGGTGGGGGTGCACAGCTTGGTCGAGCTGGGTGGTGAGCTATTGTATCCTTCCCTTGTATTTGCCTTGTCATTATTGTTACTGGTGGGGGTGTGCTGGGTGGTCAGGCTTGATATTTGATGGTGAGCTATTGTATTCTCCTTTTCCTTGTATCTGCTTTGTCATTATTATTATTGGTGGTAGCAGTAGTGATTTGTGTTATACCTTAGTTAATAAACTGTTCTTATCTCAACCTGGGGGAGTTGCATTCTTTCGATTCTCCTTCCCATCCCTCCAGGAGCAGAGGGAAGAAAGAGTGGGGAGTGAGTGATAGAGCGACTGCATGGGTTTATAAGCTTAAACCACAACAGTTCTTTTTGGCGCCCAACGTGGGGCTCGAAGGGTTGAGATAACGACAGGATTAATAGCCACTCGTCACAATGCTGATTTATTGGCTCTCAAAGTTGTTGCTCTGGTTTTCATGGTTTCAGTCTGTTCTACCTTACTTACAGCCAGTATTTGTTATCTTAGCACTCAGATATGAGTTTTGGGCTAAGGTTCTTGTTTCAGTGTGCTTTATAGGAAGGGCTTGTGACACGGGTGGGCTCCAGAAGCAGGGAGGGGCGGACGGGGACATGGACGTGGACGTGGACTTGTACCTGGCAGGTCGGCTGCTCTTTACTGTCCAGGCCCTCATTTTCGCCTCCGTCTTTGAGGGGCTGTGCGGAGCGGAGGAGGGGCGGCCCCGGGAGCCGCCGACGGCCGAAACGGCCCGGGAGACCGGCGCGGGGGATCAAGAGGCCGGGAAGGGGGAAACGGCAGAGAAGCCGAACCCCGCAGCTCCCGAGCGGCGAGGGGGGGCGGCGGCAGAGGCCAGCCCCGCAGCGGCCGAGAGCATTCCCCAGCAGCCGCCCGCAGAGCCCCGCGAGCCCGAGCCCCAGGAGGACGCAGGAGGCCACGCAGCACTTCCCAGCAAGGCAGAGGAGGAAGATGTGGACTCAGCCAAAGAGCAGCTGGTGGTGAGAGAGCCGGCAAGCCCAGCAGCTACACCAGCCCCAGTGACATGTACAGCAGCGTCATTTGAGAGTTCTGAAGGGTTTCAATGGCCTTTGGGTACCCTTGAGACCTGCCTGCTGATTCTGGTGGGGATCAGCATGTTGGCATGCATACAGAGTGTGTTTTACCCACAACCATTTTGTCTGGTCCTGAGAGTTAACCAGAGTGGGGTGTGGGCCTTGCCTGTGGCTAGACTACGATGCAGGGTGACCAAGAGATTTTCCCCAAGGATGGACACTCATGAGTGGCAGGGTGTGTGGGACAGTATGGGCGAGTATCTAGTCCACTGGGCCCCTCCAGTGCTTTGGAAGCATTGGAGATGGAAGGCAGCTGTATGGAGTCCCCAACGACAAGCTGCAGAAACTGCTGGAGGGGAGGGTGAATTATTTTGAGCCTGGTGGGCCTACGACACATTAGGCCATCAGGGCAGAGATGCAACATACAGATGGACTCATGATCGAGGGGTGGACTTAGCAATGGACACTATTGCCCAGGTTATTCACGAGTGTGAACACTGCACAGTCTCCTGCTCTGAAAGACTGTTATAAAAGATGGAGCCCAGCATCATGGACTGGATGGACTAAGCAGCTTTGTAGGGATTGGTCCATGCACTGAGGGATGATGTCTCTCCCTCTGGGCATGTGTGTGGATGTATATATATATATATATATACACATGTGATTGTCTATTGAAAAAATGTGGGATCTGAGGATGACGTGAATGGTATGGAATAAGGGGTGGAATGTCCTGGGTTCAGCAGAAGCAGTCATTTTTTTTTTCTCCTACTTGGTAGCTGGTGCAGCTCTGTGTTTTTGATTTTGGGCCTGAGAACAGCGCTGATAACACCAGTGTTTTCAGTTAGTGCTTGGTGATGTTTAGGCTGGCCAAGGACTTTGTGAGCCTCATGCTCTGCCAGGGAGGAGGGGAAGCCAGGAGGAAGGAGAGACAGGACACCTGACCCAGACTAACCAAAGAGATTATTCCATACCACAGCACGTCATGTCCAGGATGTAGAAACGGAGAGCAGAGACCCGCAAGGGTGGTGAGGGTGCACGGTGGGGGGTGCAGCCGGTGAGGGGTGCACCGGTGGGGGTGCACAGCTTGGTCGAGCTGGGTGGTGAGCTATTGTATCCTTCCCTTGTATTTGCCTTGTCATTATTGTTACTGGTGGGGGTGTGCTGGGTGGTCAGGCTTGATATTTGATGGTGAGCTATTGTATTCTCCTTTTCCTTGTATCTGCTTTGTCATTATTATTATTGGTGGTAGCAGTAGTGATTTGTGTTATACCTTAGTTAATAAACTGTGCTTATCTCAACCTGGGGGAGTTGCATTCTTTCGATTCTCCTTCCCATCCCTCCAGGAGCAGAGGGAAGAAAGAGTGGGGAGTGAGTGATAGAGCGACTGCATGGGTTTATAAGCTTAAACCACAACATACATGTATTTTATTTTTTAGGACAACATAACTGAAATTGACTTTTACATAACTACAGAGAATAAAAGTCACTGACAAATTATTCTCATGATCATTATCCCTATCAGAAGACGAGCACTTTTGGTATGTATTTTCTAGAATTCCTTTCTAGTGACCCATGCATTCTCTTACATAAAAAACCCCCTAGAGACTGGAATATACCATGGTTTATTCACGTCTGTAGGTACTGGACATATATACAGAGGCTTGAAATGTACAAGTTCCAGTTCTGAGTTTGCATTAAGACACTTCGAGAACAGATCTCTCAACTCCGTTTGAAGCTGCTGAAGAATGGAACGTGGAGGATACCTCTTCCCACTGGACATCAAAATCTAATCTGAGAGGTCCCCATCAGCCTTCAAACTGAAATTAACTTTGATAAATTGGTGACAGATTTAAGAGAGAGAGATCTGGTGCTTGTCTCTGTACCTGCACTAAGAAACAACATGTAGTCAGTACTAGAAAGACCTACTTTTGTGATTCTGTGTTCCCTGTATGAACACAGAATATGCTTGAATTTCAGGATTATTAGATGCAGTTTGAGGGAAGGTGATAATGGCTTTAATCCACATCTACAACAGTATCTAATGCTGCTGTAGATGCAGATTGTCAGGAAGTCAGGGAGTGATTCAGAAAGCCTGCAGTTTGAGCCTGAAAGACTTTAAGGCTGATTAGTACCTTTATAATAAACTCCATTAGCTTACAAAGTTAGCCCACATTGGTTAATTTCTTAGTCTTTAACACTTTTAATGCTATGAATGACCTATAAACACAGGAACGGTCAGAGATGAAATATTTTTTTTCACTTTTTTTTTTTTTTTTTTAGCTACAAGGGGAATATTTTCTACCTGAAGGGAGAAGCTGTGCAAAAAATTTAAAAATGTAAAAAAAAAAAAAAAATAAAAAAAAAAAATCACATGCGCAGTAGAATTATTAAGAAAATTGATGAAGATAAGTAACTTTTAGAACGGACTTCTGTGTTGTATTGATCACTGTGCTACTGGTAACAACTTCTTAAGATAAATGTCACTTGTTACTACATAAACTATTTTACAGTAGAGTACACTGGGGACGCATCTCACTCTGGTACAAGAAACATAAGAAAAAATAAAAGAAGACCGAGCACCATCAAGTGGCAAATGTTACTATAGCAGTTAAAACGCTGCACATGGGTAAGTAAGTTCCCTTTAGCAATAATTTTACTTGCTGCCTTTTAACTTTCAATTCAGTGTACACAACATGAAAATGCTTAAAATTAATAGCAATGTATTGCACAAGAAACACAACATTCTAAACAGTTAACGGCAATAACTTCATAAAGAAATTATTGCCTAGAAATGAAATTTAAAGAAAAAAACAAACAAACAAACAAAAACCCCCAAATCTTTAGTTTTAGCAAGTAATTTGATGCCAGGATAAAGCATGTTCCCCAACACAGTAAATTGGAGAATATTTTGTCACAATTAATCTGAAGTGTCACTTAAAAAATTAGTTCAAACTAAGGTTCCGGAACAACTATTTAAGGCTAACTTGAATGAACAGCCCTTTTATTGAAAATATGGGTGGCTCTTAAAAGAACCTTTGGATTAAAACTGTCCGTCTGAGGTATTCTACTTGGAGCTGGTGTACTTGGTAACAGCCTTGGTACCCTCGGAGACTGCGTGCTTGGCCAGCTCACCCGGCAGCAGGAGCCGCACGGCCGTCTGGATCTCCCGAGAAGTGATGGTGGAGCGTTTGTTGTAGTGCGCCAGGCGCGAGGCTTCGCCAGCGATGCGCTCGAAGATGTCGTTGACGAAGGAGTTCATGATGCCCATCGCCTTTGACGAGATACCTGTGTCGGGGTGCACCTGCTTCAACACTTTGTACACGTAGATAGAGTAGCTCTCTTTGCGGCTCTTCTTGCGCTTTTTGTCACCTTTCTTCTGAGTCTTGGTGACGGCCTTCTTGGAGCCCTTCTTGGGCGCAGGAGCAGACTTAGCCGGCTCGGGCATGGCAGCAAGCGTCTGTCTCACAGCTCCCAAAAACAGGAAATGAAAGACCAGAGAAAGAAGCACAGCGTACCGATTCGGGGGCCACATCTTTATAGCACCCTCTTGCAAATGAGCAGCGTTCCCGTTGCCTCCTTTCACTGGTCAGAACACAACAAGACGTCATAATGAGCCTGTGCCCGGCTTTTATTGGTTATAATTCGATTCAGCTTCTGATTGGCTGCGTAGAAAAGGCCTACTTCTCAGCCTATCAGTGAAGGGGCGAGGTGGGAGAGCGAGACTATAGCTGAGGAGCGCCGGCAGTTTTCTCTGTTGCGGGGCTGGTGGCTTTTAACACGGACAATTTCAGTAAGTAAAGTGTGTCACCTTATTACCACACAGGCCATACTTATGTAGTCACTTGGGCATACACACATTCATGAGGGTACACATGAATTACATCATTTTCCAGAAAGTTTCCTGCATACATGCAAAAATATGATGGTGGTCTTTGAGAGTCGTTTACTTCTTCCAACAGTCTTCATAACTGAAGATGACATAACAGCCTGTGAAGCACCAGCTTAATTAATGTTACAGACATAGCAATCATCCTGTCCTTCTACTTATCAGGTAGTTTAGCTGCTCTCATCCTGGATATCTGCTAGTCCTGGATACTCCCCGGTAGATATCTACACCAGCTTAATGGGTTCATTAAACACCACAAACATAGCAATCAACCTGTCCTTCTACTTATCAGTTTAACTGTGCCCATCCTAGACATCTGCTAATCCCAGATACTCACCATCCCCAGGTCCTGTTTTCTTATTGTTTTTCTTACACATTTTGGACTAAGGTCTTAAGGACCAAAAGCTATGTCCAGTACCTTCAAGCATTTCAATTATTTTCCACTGCAAAGCCAACAAACTTAGTGCTACTTAGAACTGATTACGTTTTGTGCTTTTGTGCATTCTTGTCTCAGTAATAAGCTGACCCATTTCTTCTCCCCTCTATTTGGTATGCCTAACAAAACTGTCCTCTGTGTACCAGAATCACTGGGGATTGTAACAAGAACAGAGAAATCCCTGGCTACAAGTGTCACCTCAAAAGTTTTTGAGAGAATTTAAATTCTAGTTTCCAGACTGTAGGAATTTTTAAGTGGACAATATTTCAGATTTCTTTTCATTACAAATGAATGTTCTGGTATCAGCAGTACAAATACAGTAATGCCAGATGTAGAGTATTCAATATCGTTGTAGTTATTACTTTTATTGCCTCATTGTAGAATGCACTTAAGCACTATATAATCCATCTAGTTTCTCTCTCTGGGATCTGGCTATGTGAGGTCAAAGCTGTGAAGGGCCACAAGACCAAGTAATTGTATAGGTAGATGCTTTCATGAAGATAACACTTAGATGTGCTTTACCAAAATTTCCGGTAAGCGGGTAGACAGTTTTGAAAATATGTGTGCATATACAGTGTGAGAGTGTGAAGATCTGCAGCCTCCTGTAAGCTGCACAAACAGATTCGTGGTTACTTCTCTAACACTACCTAGGTTTTACAGCAGCAGAAGGTGAGAGGAAGGTGGAAATGCCTGCCATCAAGAGACAAAGAAAAAACTGCTTCTTCCAGCCCACGAATGGGACCACTGAAGGACTCTGTGGAGCCGGCTCTCTGGGTGCCCCAGCAAAAGGCAGGGGGTACCCGTCCCCCACACTTACTCCAACCCCGGAGGGTCAGACTCCACATTCTTCCTCCCCAGTCGCCCTTGGGGAAGGCGGGATGTGCTTTGTTTCGTTCGGATTGAACAGCTGTCTACACTTGGAAATGGGTTCTGTAGGAATTTTCTTTCTTCATTGTGCGTTTTATTCCGAGAGAGAGAGAGAAGCAGAAAAAAGAATCAAAACACTCGAAGGGTTTTTAAATGTCTATTAAACAGTATGGGATTTACTGGGTGATTTAAACCCACACGTTTAATTTGGGTATGTTAAAAGACGGAGGAGAGCTCAGGCTGTAAGCTAAAATATCTCCTGTCTGAGTCAATGGAGTGGGTGGTGGTTAACGGAGCGGACAGTCCCCACTAGGATCCCTCGTTTCTTCAGAGACGACGAAACCCTCCGGGTTTATAGGTAGGGCCGTGGCAAGCGGAGACTTTCCTGAGCCCCATGTAGGTGCCAGAGGCTGGGATTTAAGGACTGATCCACCTAGAAAGGCTACGCTGCTCTGCGGCATCCTCCGACCCTCGTTCACTGCCATAGGCACCTGGGAACAGCTGGGAGAGGCAAAGAAAAGGGTCGGATGTCTCAGAGAAGGGCAGAGTTTCTTTCATGATTCAAAAATCCTTTACAGTTTTCTGCTGATTGAGGTGGTTTTCACACTTTTGTTGTCAAGAAATAACCCTGTAGGATAAGTGGAGTTCATCCTCAGTTCAGAGAAATGCTTTAATTGAGTCGCAGACCTTCTGAAGCTTCACAGTGTTCCCTTCATGTCGTTTTATACCCTGTGCTATTTCCTGCTGAGAAATAAGTTCTCTCATGCAAATGTTATCAGCTGGGGAATACTGGGAAAAAAAATATGGCATAAACTACTTATCTGCCTTTATGGTGCTGTGAAAAGTGTTAATCGCTCTGATCGACTATCAGCATTTCAGAAATGCTT
The DNA here is from genome assembly GCA_039720435.1 of Amazona ochrocephala. NCBI lineage: Eukaryota > Metazoa > Chordata > Aves > Psittaciformes > Psittacidae > Amazona > Amazona ochrocephala. The sequence goes on from CM077880.1 coordinate 83,910,391, forward strand.
ATTGTTGGATTTTTGTCCCCTCGTGTCCTGGGTTCAGCAGTAGCAGTCATTTTTCTCCTTCTTGGTAGCTGGTGCAGTGCTGTGTTTTTGATTTTGGGCCTGGGACCAGTGCTGATAACACCAGTGTTTTCAGTTACTGCTTGGTAATGTTTTGGTTTTGACCAAGGACTTTGTGAGTTTCATGCTCTGCCAGGGGGGAGGGGAAGCCGGGAGGAAGCAGAGACAGGACACCTGACCCAGGCTAACCAAAGAGGTTATTCCATGCCACAGTACGTCATGTCCAGGAGGTAGAAACAGAGAGCAGAGACCCGGAAGGGTGGTGGGGGTGCACGGTGAGGGGTGCACAGGCTTGATATTGGATGGTGAGAAATTGTATTCTTTTCCCTTGTATTTCTCTTGTCATTATTATTATTGGTGATAGCAGTAGTGATTTGTGTTAGACTTTCGTTACTAAACTGTTCTTATCTCAACCTGTGGGAGTTGCATTCTTTTGATTCTCCTTCCCATCCCTCCAGGAGCAGAGGGAAGAAAGAGTGGGGAGTGAGTGAGTTTGAGGGGTTTAAACCACGACACCTCAATACATGCACAATTAGAAGCTGCTATTGTAAATCTGAAGTACAGCACATGCACATCACAGAGGAGGGGTTGCATGACATTGAAGTATCCGTCAAGGCTAAAACTCCAGGGGCTAAATATGTCTCACACCCATGTAACCATTTCACTTCTTCAAAGGGATCTGTACTAGCAATTTCTAAAGGCAGAGTTTAGAAGCCCCTGCATGTAGGGAACAGAACCGATTCGTACAAATTGTTTAGGTTTCCTGAGCCAGCTGAGCTGAGCCCAGGCACCCAGGGCTGCCTGAGATGTCCTCGCTCCGGTCTTGCTGGTGCTTGGAGCACAGCAGGAGATACCTGTTTTTAAAGCCATATTTCGATGCGTAGAAACACTGGGGCTTTGTGATTCCTACGGTAATTCTTTTCCTCTTTCCTGAGTGAGATGATTAAAGATGCTAACCTTGCTGGGCCCCGAGTGTACAAGGCAAAATACCCCTAAACCTACCATGTGGAGTGTTTAGACTGTTTCAAGTTTCAGTTGCTGCTACTTGCTACAAAAGGAAAAAAGTGCATATAACAGACATAATTTTCTTCATTGCTTCGATGTTGCACAAAGGTAGTGTAAAATTCTCCACTCTGATGTCTGAATTTTGGCTGTAACTCTCCAAGTGTGCCCTTTTCTTCCTTTTTTTTTTTTTTTTTTTTTTTAAATTCTTTCTTCCATTTCTCTATCTCCTTTTCTAGCACAAAATCTACATGCAATGCAAGGAGGACTAAAGTAGAAAAAAAATCGTGGATTTTACTGGTGATTAAAATTCCATGGTGTCCTGATACTTCTTTCATACACAAAATGCTTATTTTCTAGTTTTAAAATACAAATATGTCCAGACTTACTTGTGTGTTAAAAATTAATTGAAGAACCTTTGTCACTAATACATAGTACCACTTTTTTTTACAAGGAATATTTTTGGAACAACCTCTCCATCTGGACAGGCTGTTAAATAATTCTTTGCAGCCACCAATGAAACCCAAACCAAAACCTAAAAAAACCCTTCTACCTACAGAGGCCTCTGATTCTGTGATCCCATTCTGGGAGGAGAGAGCCAAACCTGCTCAGCTCATTGTAGTGTTTCCTCTTTGTAGGTGTGTGAGCTGGGAAGGTAGAAAGGCTGTTCCCAGCTGCATTCCCCTTCACTTCTATTTTCTCCAGTGAGATATGTGTCACATCTTGATCTGAACCGTGCTCTGATACAGCACAATCCTGAGACCAGGTTTTCAGAGCCCAAGGACTCTTTTTCCTCTAAAATCTGAACCAGGCACATTTTCATTCCTGGCCCAAAGCGTTATATCCAGGTGTATATAAGCCTGAATCTTTTTCCCTTGCTGCAGTTAATACCATCTCCCCTGGTGCTAATTATTTTTTAAATATATTCTTTCATATTAAAACTGAAAAAGCAAGTCTCTGGGAAACAAACATTGCAATAATTTGCCCAGTGTGTTGAGTAATTATAATCTCTGCATATAAGAAAAAAAAAAATTCATACATAGGTGAGAAGATATTGATTTAGTCAATTAAAAAAACCCAAACAAAACAACAAGAGAGGAAGTGGTATGAAATTGCTAAATCCAGTCTGTGATTTGTTCAGGTTATGGATAAGGTACAGCACCTACTTCATGTTTCTGATTTTCTGTCCAGTCAGTTATTTGTTTACCCAGCTGATGTATTTCACTTTTGCAGAAACAAACTCACGTTTTCAATGATTAAAATGATTAAGTAATATATTTTTTTCTGTAGGGTATGCTGATCTAGAAGAAATAGAAATCTTTGCAGGAATGCTACTAACTTTATAATGCTATTACAAATAAGACAAGGGAACTTTTGTAGCTGTTTGGATTGATTTTCAGGAATCTTTATGGCTGGTTATTCAACACAGGACAAAGCTAAAAGTAACTCTGATAATCTGATACACAAAAAAGTTGCTGATATTAAACCAAGCATTCTGACAAATATACTTCGACAAAAAAAATATACCCTGTATTTCAGTTGTTGTGAAAGAAGAGATATTTTGAAGACAGATATGGAGGGCAGGTAAAAATACAGTACAAACAGCCTGTTCATAGATTATGTATTTTAGCATTTTCCGGTGCTGAGAACTATTAGGATTAATAGCCTTGATTAAAACTAGTAGCTAAAGTAATTGAAGCCTTAGGTCATGAGAGCTGACCGAGAGTAAACTTTTTGATGAAAACTAATGCTGCTAACACAGAACTAGATGAATCTATCAGATATGAGTGGAATAAAGAAGATAAGGACCAAGGAAGCAAATCCAAGAGAACGAGACAACGTTAGAAGAAGGACAGCCCAGCACCCAAGGGAACCGATAAGAAATCAAGAGACCACTGACCAGAATTAAGTGCTTGGACTGGGGATTGAGTGCCGGGTGGCACAGGTATAATTGGGGGGTGTGATCTGCAGTGGGGGTCCCGCTTTCGAGCACCCACCTTGAGCTGCTCTGCATGTTGGATAAATAAACCACTTATTTACGCTGTGGATTGGAGACTCATGTTCTTCAAGGAGGAACCTGGGAATGAGCCCTGTTGAGGTGGCATCTGCATAACTCCTGCCATGGTCTAGGTGGCAGCAACATAATTCTTACTACACTGGGATGATGTATTTGAAAACTGTGCCATTTTACTGTTGCTGGGTGATGTTATTTGGGCAGAGTGAATTTCAGAATACAAAGAACATTGCTTTGAACTAAGTAGGAAAGAACATTAAAGAATATTCATGATGGAAGTATATGCAGTCATATAATTATGTATTCACAATATTTTATTAATTTTGAACACTCATCCTCCTGTGTAAAGTAATTGTTTGTTACTTTTGCTGAGACTAAATTTGACTGCTTTTGCCTCTGATTAAAAGAAAAAAGTACACCAAATTTTCCACAGTAGTTGTTGCTTTTTTTTTTTTTTTTTTTTTTTTTTTGTAATTTCAGGGACTTTGGTCTCAGCATGGATAGAAAAATAATGGAGGTGTTAGAATAAGATCTGATGATGTGTGTGTACAGGCTGAAATGCTATGCCCACTTTACAGGCCCCTAATATTTTCTTAGCATTCATACTGACATTGAAAGAAGTAACATTTTCTGTGGAGAGTTTCTTAAACATAGAAACAATCTCACATACCAAAATAGCCTTTTTTAAAAAAAATAAGAATGCTTGGAAGTTACCGTGTGTCATGGCTTAAGCACAGTCGATAACTCAGAACTGCACAGCTGCTCGCTCGCTCTCCTCTTCCTTCTGCCCCTTCTCTCGGTGGCTTGGGGGGGGGAAATTGATGTAAACTCATGGTTTGAGATAAGAACAGTCCAATAACTAAAGTATAACACAAAACTATTACTACTACCACCAATAATAGTAATGATATGGAAAATGGCAAAGGGAGAGAATACAAAACTAAAAAGGGAAGGGGAAAAAAACAAAACAAAACAAAACAAAAACAAAACAAAAAAAACCACTAGAGATGCTCACCACCAGCTGAATGATACCCATCCTGACCCAAGCAGCAACCTGGGCCTTCCAGGTAATTCCACCCAGTTTATATCCTGGGCATGATGTACTGTGGTATGGAATGCCCTCTAGGCTAGTGTGGGTCAGGTGTCCCGTCTCTACTACTTGTGCTCCTCAACTTTAAGACTAAAGCTGAAAACACAGCACTGCACCAGCTACAAAGGAGGAGAAAAATAGCCGCTACAGCTGAACTCAGGACATTGCAAAAGTTATGTTTTGAAAGCAATGAATTGTGCAGCAGAGCATACAAAAAAACAGGAAAAGCAAAAGAAATGCTGACGGATTCCTGAGCTGGGAGGCCAAAAGGCACCACTGAGATCCTATTTTAATCCAGATAACAGTAATACCCTCTGATAGCTGTAGTTAAAATTGTGGTATCTTCTTTATACATTGTCATGGGTTCAGCAGAAGCAGTCATTTTTTTTTTCTCCTACTTGGTAGCTGGTGCAGCTCTGTGTTTTTGATTTTGGGCCTGAGAACAGCGCTGATAACACCAGTGTTTTCAGTTAGTGCTTGGTGATGTTTAGGCTGGCCAAGGACTTTGTGAGCCTCATGCTCTGCCAGGGAGGAGGGGAAGCCAGGAGGAAGGAGAGACAGGACACCTGACCCAGACTAACCAAAGAGATTATTCCATACCACAGCACGTCATGTCCAGGATGTAGAAACGGAGAGCAGAGACCCGCAAGGGTGGTGAGGGTGCACGGTGGGGGGTGCAGCCGGTGAGGGGTGCACCGGTGGGGGTGCACAGCTTGGTCGAGCTGGGTGGTGAGCTATTGTATCCTTCCCTTGTATTTGCCTTGTCATTATTGTTACTGGTGGGGGTGTACTGGGTGGTCAGGCTTGATATTTGATGGTGAGCTATTGTATTCTCCTTTTCCTTGTATCTGCTTTGTCATTATTATTATTGGTGGTAGCAGTAGTGATTTGTGTTATACCTTAGTTAATAAACTGTGCTTATCTCAACCTGGGGGAGTTGCATTCTTTCGATTCTCCTTCCCATCCCTCCAGGAGCAGAGGGAAGAAAGAGTGGGGAGTGAGTGATAGAGCGACTGCATGGGTTTATAAGCTTAAACCACAACATACATGTATTTTATTTTTTAGGACAACATAACTGAAATTGACTTTTACATAACTACAGAGAATAAAAGTCACTGACAAATTATTCTCATGATCATTATCCCTATCAGAAGACGAGCACTTTTGGTATGTATTTTCTAGAATTCCTTTCTAGTGACCCATGCATTCTCTTACATAAAAAACCCCCTAGAGACTGGAATATACCATGGTTTATTCACGTCTGTAGGTACTGGACATATATACAGAGGCTTGAAATGTACAAGTTCCAGTTCTGAGTTTGCATTAAGACACTTCGAGAACAGATCTCTCAACTCCGTTTGAAGCTGCTGAAGAATGGAACGTGGAGGATACCTCTTCCCACTGGACATCAAAATCTAATCTGAGAGGTCCCCATCAGCCTTCAAACTGAAATTAACTTTGATAAATTGGTGACAGATTTAAGAGAGAGAGATCTGGTGCTTGTCTCTGTACCTGCACTAAGAAACATGTAGTCAGTACTAGAAAGACCTACTTTTGTGATTCTGTGTTCCCTGTATGAACACAGAATATGCTTGAATTTCAGGATTATTAGATGCAGTTTGAGGGAAGGTGATAATGGCTTTAATCCACATCTACAACAGTATCTAATGCTGCTGTAGATGCAGATTGTCAGGAAGTCAGGGAGTGATTCAGAGAGCCTGCAGTTTGAGCCTGAAAGACTTTAAGGCTGATTAGTACCTTTATAATAAACTCCATTAGCTTACAAAGTTAGCCCACATTGGTTAATTTCTTAGTCTTTAACACTTTTAATGCTATGAATGACCTATAAACACAGGAAGGGTCAGAGATGAAATATTTTTTTCACTTTTTTTTTTTCTTTTTTAGCTACAAGGGGAATATTTTCTACCTGAAGGGAGAAGCTGTGCAAAAAATTTAAAAATGTAAAAAAAAAAAAAATAAAAAAAAAATCACATGCGCAGTAGAATTATTAAGAAAATTGATGAAGATAAGTAACTTTTAGAACGGACTTCTGTGTTGTATTGATCACTGTGCTACTGGTAACAACTTCTTAAGATAAATGTCACTTGTTACTACATAAATTATTTTACAGTAGAGTACACTGGGGACACATCTCACTCTGGTACAAGAAACATAAGAAAAAATAAAAGAAGACCGAGCACCATCAAGTGGCAAATGTTACTATAGCAGTTAAAACGCTGCACATGGGTAAGTTCCCTTTAGCAATAATTTTACTTGCTGCCTTTTAACTTTCAATTCAGTGTACACAACATGAAAATGCTTAAAATTAATAGCAATGTATTGCACAAGAAACACAACATTCTAAACAGTTAACGGCAATAACTTCATAAAGAAATTATTGCCTAGAAATGAAATTTAAAGAAAAAAACAAACAAAACCCCCCAAATCTTTAGTTATAGCAAGTAATTTGATGCCAGGATAAAGCATGTTCCCCAACACAGTAAATTGGAGAATATTTTGTCACAATTAATCTGAAGTGTCACTTAAAAAATTAGTTCAAACTAAGGTTCCGGAACAACTATTTAAGGCTAACTTGAATGAACAGCCCTTTTATTGAAAATATGGGTGGCTCTTAAAAGAACCTTTGGATTAAAACTGTCCGTCTGAGGTATTCTACTTGGAGCTGGTGTACTTGGTAACAGCCTTGGTACCCTCGGAGACTGCGTGCTTGGCCAGCTCACCCGGCAGCAGGAGCCGCACGGCCGTCTGGATCTCCCGAGAAGTGATGGTGGAGCGTTTGTTGTAGTGCGCCAGGCGCGAGGCTTCGCCAGCGATGCGCTCGAAGATGTCGTTGACGAAGGAGTTCATGATGCCCATCGCCTTTGACGAGATACCTGTGTCGGGGTGCACCTGCTTCAACACTTTGTACACGTAGATAGAGTAGCTCTCTTTGCGGCTCTTCTTGCGCTTTTTGTCACCTTTCTTCTGAGTCTTGGTGACGGCCTTCTTGGAGCCCTTCTTGGGCGCAGGAGCAGACTTAGCCGGCTCGGGCATGGCAGCAAGCGTCTGTCTCACAGCTCCCAAAAACAGGAAATGAAAGACCAGAGAAAGAAGCACAGCGTACCGATTCGGGGGCCACATCTTTATAGCACCCTCTTGCAAATGAGCAGCGTTCCCGTTGCCTCCTTTCACTGGTCAGAACACAACAAGACGTCATAATGAGCCTGTGCCCGGCTTTTATTGGTTATAATTCGATTCAGCTTCTGATTGGCTGCGTAGAAAAGGCCTACTTCTCAGCCTATCAGTGAAGGGGCGAGGTGGGAGAGCGAGACTATAGCTGAGGAGCGCCGGCAGTTTTCTCTGTTGCGGGGCTGGTGGCTTTTAACACGGACAATTTCAGTAAGTAAAGTGTGTCACCTTATTACCACACAGGCCATACTTATGTAGTCACTTGGGCATACACACATTCATGAGGGTACACATGAATTACATCATTTTCCAGAAAGTTTCCTGCATACATGCAAAAATATGATGGTGGTCTTTGAGAGTCGTTTACTTCTTCCAACAGTCTTCATAACTGAAGATGACATAACAGCCTGTGAAGCACCAGCTTAATTAATGTTACAGACATAGCAATCATCCTGTCCTTCTACTTATCAGGTAGTTTAGCTGCTCTCATCCTGGATATCTGCTAGTCCTGGATACTCCCCGGTAGATATCTACACCAGCTTAATGGGTTCATTAAACACCACAAACATAGCAATCAACCTGTCCTTCTACTTATCAGTTTAACTGTGCCCATCCTAGACATCTGCTAATCCCAGATACTCACCATCCCCAGGTCCTGTTTTCTTATTGTTTTTCTTACACATTTTGGACTAAGGTCTTAAGGACCAAAAGCTATGTCCAGTACCTTCAAGCATTTCAATTATTTTCCACTGCAAAGCCAACAAACTTAGTGCTACTTAGAACTGATTACGTTTTGTGCTTTTGTGCATTCTTGTCTCAGTAATAAGCTGACCCATTTCTTCTCCCCTCTATTTGGTATGCCTAACAAAACTGTCCTCTGTGTACCAGAATCACTGGGGATTGTAACAAGAACAGAGAAATCCCTGGCTACAAGTGTCACCTCAAAAGTTTTTGAGAGAATTTAAATTCTAGTTTCCAGACTGTAGGAATTTTTAAGTGGACAATATTTCAGATTTCTTTTCATTACAAATGAATGTTCTGGTATCAGCAGTACAAATACAGTAATGCCAGATGTAGAGTATTCAATATCGTTGTAGTTATTACTTTTATTGCCTCATTGTAGAATGCACTTAAGCACTATATAATCCATCTAGTTTCTCTCTCTGGGATCTGGCTATGTGAGGTCAAAGCTGTGAAGGGCCACAAGACCAAGTAATTGTATAGGTAGATGCTTTCATGAAGATAACACTTAGATGTGCTTTACCAAAATTTCCGGTAAGCGGGTAGACAGTTTTGAAAATATGTGTGCATATACAGTGTGAGAGTGTGAAGATCTGCAGCCTCCTGTAAGCTGCACAAACAGATTCGTGGTTACTTCTCTAACACTACCTAGGTTTTACAGCAGCAGAAGGTGAGAGGAAGGTGGAAATGCCTGCCATCAAGAGACAAAGAAAAAACTGCTTCTTCCAGCCCACGAATGGGACCACTTAAGGACTCTGTGGAGCCGGCTCTCCGGGTGCCCCAGCAAAAGGCAGGGGGTACCCGTCCCCCACACTTACTCCAACCCCGGAGGGTCAGACTCCACATTCTTCCTCCCCAGTCGCCCTTGGGGAAGGCGGGATGTGCTTTGTTTCGTTCGGATTGAACAGCTGTCTACACTTGGAAATGGGTTCTGTAGGAATTTTCTTTCTTCATTGTGCGTTTTATTCCGAGAGAGAGAGAGAAGCAGAAAAAAGAATCAAAACACTCGAAGGGTTTTTAAATGTCTATTAAACAGTATGGGATTTACTGGGTGATTTAAACCCACACGTTTAATTTGGGTATGTTAAAAGACGGAGGAGAGCTCAGGCTGTAAGCTAAAATATCTCCTGTCTGAGTCAATGGAGTGGGTGGTGGTTAACGGAGCGGACAGTCCCCACTAGGATCCCTCGTTTCTTCAGAGACGACGAAACCCTCCGGGTTTATAGGTAGGGCCGTGGCAAGCGGAGACTTTCCTGAGCCCCATGTAGGTGCCAGAGGCTGGGATTTAAGGACTGATCCACCTAGAAAGGCTACGCTGCTCTGCGGCATCCTCCGACCCTCGTTCACTGCCATAGGCACCTGGGAACAGCTGGGAGAGGCAAAGAAAAGGGTCGGATGTCTCAGAGAAGGGCAGAGTTTCTTTCATGATTCAAAAATCCTTTACAGTTTTCTGCTGATTGAGGTGGTTTTCACACTTTTGTTGTCAAGAAATAACCCTGTAGGATAAGTGGAGTTCATCCTCAGTTCAGAGAAATGCTTTAATTGAGTCGCAGACCTTCTGAAGCTTCACAGTGTTCCCTTCATGTCGTTTTATACCCTGTGCTATTTCCTGCTGAGAAATAAGTTCTCTCATGCAAATGTTATCAGCTGGGGAATACTGGGAAAAAAAATATGGCATAAACTACTTATCTGCCTTTATGGTGCTGTGAAAAGTGTTAATCGCTCTGATCGACTATCAGCATTTCAGAAATGCTTATTGTTGGATTTTTGTCCCCTCGTGTCCTGGGTTCAGCAGTAGCAGTCATTTTTCTCCTTCTTGGTAGCTGGTGCAGTGCTGTGTTTTTGATTTTGGGCCTGGGACCAGTGCTGATAACACCAGTGTTTTCAGTTACTGCTTGGTAATGTTTTGGTTTTGACCAAGGACTTTGTGAGTTTCATGCTCTGCCAGGGGGGAGGGGAAGCCGGGAGGAAGCAGAGACAGGACACCTGACCCAGGCTAACCAAAGAGGTTATTCCATGCCACAGTACGTCATGTCCAGGAGGTAGAAACAGAGAGCAGAGACCCGGAAGGGTGGTGGGGGTGCACGGTGAGGGGTGCACAGGCTTGATATTGGATGGTGAGAAATTGTATTCTTTTCCCTTGTATTTCTCTTGTCATTATTATTATTGGTGATAGCAGTAGTGATTTGTGTTAGACTTTCGTTACTAAACTGTTCTTATCTCAACCTGTGGGAGTTGCATTCTTTTGATTCTCCTTCCCATCCCTCCAGGAGCAGAGGGAAGAAAGAGTGGGGAGTGAGTGAGTTTGAGGGGTTTAAACCACGACACCTCAATACATGCACAATTAGAAGCTGCTATTGTAAATCTGAAGTACAGCACATGCACATCACAGAGGAGGGGTTGCATGACATTGAAGTATCCGTCAAGGCTAAAACTCCAGGGGCTAAATATGTCTCACACCCATGTAACCATTTCACTTCTTCAAAGGGATCTGTACTAGCAATTTCTAAAGGCAGAGTTTAGAAGCCCCTGCATGTAGGGAACAGAACCGATTCGTACAAATTGTTTAGGTTTCCTGAGCCAGCTGAGCTGAGCCCAGGCACCCTGGGCTGCCTGAGATGTCCTCGCTCCGGTCTTGCTGGTGCTTGGAGCGCAGCAGGAGATACCTGTTTTTAAAGCCATATTTCGATGCGTAGAAACACTGGGGCTTTGTGATTCCTACGGTAATTCTTTTCCTCTTTCCTGAGTGAGATGATTAAAGATGCTAACCTTGCTGGGCCCCGAGTGTACAAGGCAAAATACCCCTAAACCTACCATGTGGAGTGTTTAGACTGTTTCAAGTTTCAGTTGCTGCTACTTGCTACAAAAGGAAAAAGGTGCATATAACAGACATAATTTTCTTCATTGCTTCGATGTTGCACAAAGGTAGTGTAAAATTCTCCACTCTGATGTCTGAATTTTGGCTGTAACTCTCCAAGTGTGCCCTTTTCTTCCTTTTTTTTTTTTTTTTTTTTTTTTAAATTCTTTCTTCCATTTCTCTATCTCCTTTTCTAGCACAAAATCTACATGCAATGCAAGGAGGACTAAAGTAGAAAAAAAATCGTGGATTTTACTGGTGATTAAAATTCCATGGTGTCCTGATACTTCTTTCATACACAAAATGCTTATTTTCTAGTTTTAAAATACAAATATGTCCAGACTTACTTGTGTGTTAAAAATTAATTGAAGAACCTTTGTCACTAATACATAGTACCACTTTTTTTTACAAGGAATATTTTTGGAACAACCTCTCCATCTGGACAGGCTGTTAAATAATTCTTTGCAGCCACCAATGAAACCCAAACCAAAACCTAAAAAAACCCTTCTACCTACAGAGGCCTCTGATTCTGTGATCCCATTCTGGGAGGAGAGAGCCAAACCTGCTCATTGTAGTGTTTCCTCTTTGTAGGTGTGTGAGCTGGGAAGGTAGAAAGGTTGTTCCCAGCTGCATTCCCCTTCACTTCTATTTTCTCCAGTGAGATATGTGTCACATCTTGATCTGAACCGTGCTCTGATACAGCACAATCCTGAGACCAGGTTTTCAGAGCCCAAGGACTCTTTTTCCTCTAAAATCTGAACCAGGCACATTTTCATTCCTGGCCCAAAGCGTTATATCCAGGTGTATATAAGCCTGAATCTTTTTCCCTTGCTGCAGTTAATACCATCTCCCTCGGTGCTAATTATTTTTTAAATATATTCTTTCATATTAAAACTGAAAGAGCAAGTCTCTGGGAAACAAACATTGCAATAATTTGCCCAGTGTGTTGAGTAATTATAATCTCTGCATATAAGAAAAAAAAAAATTCATACATAGGTGAGAAGATATTGATTTAGTCAATTAAAAAAACCCAAACAAAACAACAAGAGAGGAAGTGGTATGAAATTGCTAAATCCAGTCTGTGATTTGTTCAGGTTATGGATAAGGTACAGCACCTACTTCATGTTTCTGATTTTCTGTCCAGTCAGTTATTTGTTTACCCAGCTGATGTATTTCACTTTTGCAGAAACAAACTCACGTTTTCAATGATTAAAATGATTAAGTAATATATTTTTTTCTGTAGGGTATGCTGATCTAGAAGAAATAGAAATCTTTGCAGGAATGCTACTAACTTTATAATGCTATTACAAATAAGACAAGGGAACTTTTGTAGCTGTTTGGATTGATTTTCAGGAATCTTTATGGCTGGTTATTCAACACAGGACAAAGCTAAAAGTAACTCTGATAATCTGATACACAAAAAAGTTGCTGATATTAAACCAAGCATTCTGACAAATATACTTCGACAAAAAAAATATACCCTGTATTTCAGTTGTTGTGAAAGAAGAGATATTTTGAAGACAGATATGGAGGGCAGGTAAAAATACAGTACAAACAGCCTGTTCATAGATTATGTATTTTAGCATTTTCCGGTGCTGAGAACTATTAGGATTAATAGCCTTGATTAAAACTAGTAGCTAAAGTAATTGAAGCCTTAGGTCATGAGAGCTGACCGAGAGTAAACTTTTTGATGAAAACTAATGCTGCTAACACAGAACTAGATGAATCTATCAGATATGAGTGGAATAAAGAAGATAAGGACCAAGGAAGCAAATCCAAGAGAACGAGACAACGTTAGAAGAAGGACAGCCCAGCACCCAAGGGAACCGATAAGAAATCAAGAGACCACTGACCAGAATTAAGTGCTTGGACTGGGGATTGAGTGCCGGGTGGCACAGGTATAATTGGGGGGTGTGATCTGCAGTGGGGGTCCCGCTTTCGAGCACCCACCTTGAGCTGCTCTGCATGTTGGATAAATAAACCACTTATTTACGCTGTGGATTGGAGACTCATGTTCTTCAAGGAGGAACCTGGGAATGAGCCCTGTTGAGGTGGCATCTGCATAACTCCTGCCATGGTCTAGGTGGCAGCAACATAATTCTTACTACACTGGGATGATGTATTTGAAAACTGTGCCATTTTACTGTTGCTGGGTGATGTTATTTGGGCAGAGTGAATTTCAGAATACAAAGAACATTGCTTTGAACTAAGTAGGAAAGAACATTAAAGAATATTCATGATGGAAGTATATGCAGTCATATAATTATGTATTCACAATATTTTGTTAATTTTGAACACTCATCCTCCTGTGTAAAGTAATTGTTTGTTACTTTTGCTGAGACTAAATTTGACTGCTTTTGCCTCTGATTAAAAGAAAAAAGTACACCAAATTTTCCACAGTAGTTGTTGCTTTTTTTTTTTTTTTTTTTTTTTTTTTTGTAATTTCAGGGACTTTGGTCTCAGCATGGATAGAAAAATAATGGAGGTGTTAGAATAAGATCTGATGATGTGTGTGTACAGGCTGAAATGCTATGCCCACTTTACAGGCCCCTAATATTTTCTTAGCATTCATACTGACATTGAAAGAAGTAACATTTTCTGTGGAGAGTTTCTTAAACATAGAAACAATCTCACATACCAAAATAGCCTTTTTTAAAAAAAATAAGAATGCTTGGAAGTTACCGTGTGTCATGGCTTAAGCACAGTCGATAACTCAGAACTGCACAGCTGCTCGCTCGCTCTCCTCTTCCTTCTGCCCCTTCTCTCGGTGGCTTGGGGGGGGGAAATTGATGTAAACTCATGGTTTGAGATAAGAACAGTCCAATAACTAAAGTATAACACAAAACTATTACTACTACCACCAATAATAGTAATGATATGGAAAATGGCAAAGGGAGAGAATACAAAACTAAAAAGGGAAGGGGAAAAAAACAAAACAAAACAAAACAAAAACAAAACAAAAAAAACCACTAGAGATGCTCACCACCAGCTGAATGATACCCATCCTGACCCAAGCAGCAACCTGGGCCTTCCAGGTAATTCCACCCAGTTTATATCCTGGGCATGATGTACTGTGGTATGGAATGCCCTCTAGGCTAGTGTGGGTCAGGTGTCCCGTCTCTACTACTTGTGCTCCTCAACTTTAAGACTAAAGCTGAAAACACAGCACTGCACCAGCTACAAAGGAGGAGAAAAATAGCCGCTACAGCTGAACTCAGGACATTGCAAAAGTTATGTTTTGAAAGCAATGAATTGTGCAGCAGAGCATACAAAAAAACAGGAAAAGCAAAAGAAATGCTGACGGATTCCTGAGCTGGGAGGCCAAAAGGCACCACTGAGATCCTATTTTAATCCAGATAACAGTAATACCCTCTGATAGCTGTAGTTAAAATTGTGGTATCTTCTTTATACATTGTCATGGGTTCAGCAGAAGCAGTCATTTTTTTTTTCTCCTACTTGGTAGCTGGTGCAGCTCTGTGTTTTTGATTTTGGGCCTGAGAACAGCGCTGATAACACCAGTGTTTTCAGTTAGTGCTTGGTGATGTTTAGGCTGGCCAAGGACTTTGTGAGCCTCATGCTCTGCCAGGGAGGAGGGGAAGCCAGGAGGAAGGAGAGACAGGACACCTGACCCAGACTAACCAAAGAGATTATTCCATACCACAGCACGTCATGTCCAGGATGTAGAAACGGAGAGCAGAGACCCGCAAGGGTGGTGAGGGTGCACGGTGGGGGGTGCAGCCGGTGAGGGGTGCACCGGTGGGGGTGCACAGCTTGGTCGAGCTGGGTGGTGAGCTATTGTATCCTTCCCTTGTATTTGCCTTGTCATTATTGTTACTGGTGGGGGTGTGCTGGGTGGTCAGGCTTGATATTTGATGGTGAGCTATTGTATTCTCCTTTTCCTTGTATCTGCTTTGTCATTATTATTATTGGTGGTAGCAGTAGTGATTTGTGTTATACCTTAGTTAATAAACTGTGCTTATCTCAACCTGGGGGAGTTGCATTCTTTCGATTCTCCTTCCCATCCCTCCAGGAGCAGAGGGAAAAAAGAGTGGGGAGTGAGTGATAGAGCGACTGCATGGGTTTATAAGCTTAAACCACAACATACATGTATTTTATTTTTTAGGACAACATAACTGAAATTGACTTTTACATAACTACAGAGAATAAAAGTCACTGACAAATTATTCTCATGATCATTATCCCTATCAGAAGACGAGCACTTTTGGTATGTATTTTCTAGAATTCCTTTCTAGTGACCCATGCATTCTCTTACATAAAAAACCCCCTAGAGACTGGAATATACCATGGTTTATTCACGTCTGTAGGTACTGGACATATATACAGAGGCTTGAAATGTACAAGTTCCAGTTCTGAGTTTGCATTAAGACACTTCGAGAACAGATCTCTCAACTCCGTTTGAAGCTGCTGAAGAATGGAACGTGGAGGATACCTCTTCCCACTGGACATCAAAATCTAATCTGAGAGGTCCCCATCAGCCTTCAAACTGAAATTAACTTTGATAAATTGGTGACAGATTTAAGAGAGAGAGATCTGGTGCTTGTCTCTGTACCTGCACTAAGAAACATGTAGTCAGTACTAGAAAGACCTACTTTTGTGATTCTGTGTTCCCTGTATGAACACAGAATATGCTTGAATTTCAGGATTATTAGATGCAGTTTGAGGGAAGGTGATAATGGCTTTAATCCACATCTACAACAGTATCTAATGCTGCTGTAGATGCAGATTGTCAGGAAGTCAGGGAGTGATTCAGAGAGCCTGCAGTTTGAGCCTGAAAGACTTTAAGGCTGATTAGTACCTTTATAATAAACTCCATTAGCTTACAAAGTTAGCCCACATTGGTTAATTTCTTAGTCTTTAACACTTTTAATGCTATGAATGACCTATAAACACAGGAAGGGTCAGAGATGAAATATTTTTTTCACTTTTTTTTTTTCTTTTTTAGCTACAAGGGGAATATTTTCTACCTGAAGGGAGAAGCTGTGCAAAAAATTTAAAAATGTAAAAAAAAAAAAAATAAAAAAAAAATCACATGCGCAGTAGAATTATTAAGAAAATTGATGAAGATAAGTAACTTTTAGAACGGACTTCTGTGTTGTATTGATCACTGTGCTACTGGTAACAACTTCTTAAGATAAATGTCACTTGTTACTACATAAATTATTTTACAGTAGAGTACACTGGGGACACATCTCACTCTGGTACAAGAAACATAAGAAAAAATAAAAGAAGACCGAGCACCATCAAGTGGCAAATGTTACTATAGCAGTTAAAACGCTGCACATGGGTAAGTTCCCTTTAGCAATAATTTTACTTGCTGCCTTTTAACTTTCAATTCAGTGTACACAACATGAAAATGCTTAAAATTAATAGCAATGTATTGCACAAGAAACACAACATTCTAAACAGTTAACGGCAATAACTTCATAAAGAAATTATTGCCTAGAAATGAAATTTAAAGAAAAAAACAAACAAAACCCCCCAAATCTTTAGTTATAGCAAGTAATTTGATGCCAGGATAAAGCATGTTCCCCAACACAGTAAATTGGAGAATATTTTGTCACAATTAATCTGAAGTGTCACTTAAAAAATTGGTTCAAACTAAGGTTCCGGAACAACTATTTAAGGCTAACTTGAATGAACAGCCCTTTTATTGAAAATATGGGTGGCTCTTAAAAGAACCTTTGGATTAAAACTGTCCGTCTGAGGTATTCTACTTGGAGCTGGTGTACTTGGTAACAGCCTTGGTACCCTCGGAGACTGCGTGCTTGGCCAGCTCACCCGGCAGCAGGAGCCGCACGGCCGTCTGGATCTCCCGAGAAGTGATGGTGGAGCGTTTGTTGTAGTGCGCCAGGCGCGAGGCTTCGCCAGCGATGCGCTCGAAGATGTCGTTGACGAAGGAGTTCATGATGCCCATCGCCTTTGACGAGATACCTGTGTCGGGGTGCACCTGCTTCAACACTTTGTACACGTAGATAGAGTAGCTCTCTTTGCGGCTCTTCTTGCGCTTTTTGTCACCTTTCTTCTGAGTCTTGGTGACGGCCTTCTTGGAGCCCTTCTTGGGCGCAGGAGCAGACTTAGCCGGCTCGGGCATGGCAGCAAGCGTCTGTCTCACAGCTCCCAAAAACAGGAAATGAAAGACCAGAGAAAGAAGCACAGCGTACTGATTCGGGGGCCACATCTTTATAGCACCCTCTTGCAAATGAGCAGCGTTCCCGTTGCCTCCTTTCACTGGTCAGAACACAACAAGACGTCATAATGAGCCTGTGCCCGGCTTTTATTGGTTATAATTCGATTCAGCTTCTGATTGGCTGCGTAGAAAAGACCTACTTCTCAGCCTATCAGTGAAGGGGCGAGGTGGGAGAGCGAGACTATAGCTGAGGAGCGCCGGCAGTTTTCTCTGTTGCGGGGCTGGTGGCTTTTAACACGGACAATTTCAGTAAGTAAAGTGTGTCACCTTATTACCACACAGGCCATACTTATGTAGTCACTTGGGCATACACACATTCATGAGGGTACACATGAATTACATCATTTTCCAGAAAGTTTCCTGCATACATGCAAAAATATGATGGTGGTCTTTGAGAGTCGTTTACTTCTTCCAACAGTCTTCATAACTGAAGATGACATAACAGCCTGTGAAGCACCAGCTTAATTAATGTTACAGACATAGCAATCATCCTGTCCTTCTACTTATCAGGTAGTTTAGCTGCTCTCATCCTGGATATCTGCTAGTCCTGGATACTCCCCGGTAGATATCTACACCAGCTTAATGGGTTCATTAAACACCACAAACATAGCAATCAACCTGTCCTTCTACTTATCAGTTTAACTGTGCCCATCCTAGACACCTGCTAGCCCCAGATACTCACCATCCCCAGGTCCTGTTTTCTTATTGTTTTTCTTACACATTTTGGACTAAGGTCTTAAGGACCAAAAGCTATGTCCAGTACCTTCAAGCATTTCAATTATTTTCCACTGCAAAGCCAACAAACTTAGTGCTACTTAGAACTGATTACGTTTTGTGCTTTTGTGCATTCTTGTCTCAGTAATAAGCTGACCCATTTCTTCTCCCCTCTATTTGGTATGCCTAACAAAACTGTCCTCTGTGTACCAGAATCACTGGGGATTGTAACAAGAACAGAGAAATCCCTGGCTACAAGTGTCACCTCAAAAGTTTTTGAGAGAATTTAAATTCTAGTTTCCCGACTGTAGGAATTTTTAAGTGGACAATATTTCAGATTTCTTTTCATTACAAATGAATGTTCTGGTATCAGCAGTACAAATACAGTAATGCCAGATGTAGAGTATTCAATATCGTTGTAGTTATTACTTTTATTGCCTCATTGTAGAATGCACTTAAGCACTATATAATCCATCTAGTTTCTCTCTCTGGGATCTGGCTATGTGAGGTCAAAGCTGTGAAGGGCCACAAGACCAAGTAATTGTATAGGTAGATGCTTTCATGAAGATAACACTTAGATGTGCTTTACCAAAATTTCCGGTAAGCGGGTAGACAGTTTTGAAAATATGTGTGCATATACAGTGTGAGAGTGTGAAGATCTGCAGCCTCCTGTAAGCTGCACAAACAGATTCGTGGTTACTTCTCTAACACTACCTAGGTTTTACAGCAGCAGAAGGTGAGAGGAAGGTGGAAATGCCTGCCATCAAGAGACAAAGAAAAAACTGCTTCTTCCAGCCCACGAATGGGACCACTTAAGGACTCTGTGGAGCCGGCTCTCCGGGTGCCCCAGCAAAAGGCAGGGGGTACCCGTCCCCCACACTTACTCCAACCCCGGAGGGTCAGACTCCACATTCTTCCTCCCCAGTCGCCCTTGGGGAAGGCGGGATGTGCTTTGTTTCGTTCGGATTGAACAGCTGTCTACACTTGGAAATGGGTTCTGTAGGAATTTTCTTTCTTCATTGTGCGTTTTATTCCAAGAGAGAGAGAAGCAGAAAAAAGAATCAAAACACTCGAAGGGTTTTTAAATATCTATTAAACAGTATGGGATTTACTGGGTGATTTAAACCCACGCGTTTAATTTGGGTATGTTAAGAGAAGGAGGAGAGCTCAGGCTGTAAGCTAAAATCTCTCCTGTCTGAGTCAATGGAGTGGGTGGTGGTTAACGGAGCGGACAGTCCCCACTAGGATCCCTCGTTTCTTCAGAGACGACGAAACCCTCTGGGTTTATAGGTAGGGCCGTGGCAAGCGGAGACTTTCCTGAGCCCCATGTAGGTGCCAGAGGCTGGGATTTAAGGACTGATCCACCTAGAAAGGCTACGCTGCTCTGCGGCATCCTCCGACCCTCGTTCACTGCCATAGGCACCTGGGAACAGCTGGGAGAGGCAAAGAAAAGGGTCGGATGTCTCAGAGAAGGGCAGAGTTTCTTTCATGATTCAAAAATCCTTTACAGTTTTCTGCTGATTGAGGTGGTTTTCACACTTTTGTTGTCAAGAAATAACCCTGTAGGATAAGTGGAGTTCATCCTCAGTTCAGAGAAATGCTTTAATTGAGTCGCAGACCTTCTGAAGCTTCACAATGTTCCCTTCATGTCGTTTTATACCCTGTGCTATTTCCTGCTGAGAAATAAGTTCTCTCATGCAAATGTTATCAGCTGGGGAATACTGGGAAAAAAAATATGGCATAAACTACTTATCTGCCTTTATGGTGCTGTGAAAAGTGTTAATCGCTCTGATCGACTATCAGCATTTCAGAAATGCTTATTGTTGGATTTTTGTCCCCTCGTGTCCTGGGTTCAGCAGTAGCAGTCATTTTTCTCCTTCTTGGTAGCTGGTGCAGTGCTGTGTTTTTGATTTTGGGCCTGGGGCCAGGGCTGATAACACCAGTGTTTTCAGTTACTGCTTGGTAATGTTTTGGTTTTGACCAAGGACTTTGTGAGTTTCATGCTCTGCCAGGGAGGAGGGGAAGCCGGGAGGAAGCAGAGACAGGACACCTGACCCAGGCTAACCAAAGAGGTTATTCCATGCCACAGTACGTCATGTCCAGGAGGTAGAAACAGAGAGCAGAGACCCGGAAGGGTGGTGGGGGTGCACGGTGAGGGGTGCACAGGCTTGATATTGGATGGTGAGAAATTGTATTCTTTTCCCTTGTATTTCTCTTGTCATTATTATTATTGGTGATAGCAGTAGTGATTTGTGTTAGACTTTCGTTACTAAACTGTTCTTATCTCAACCTGTGGGAGTTGCATTCTTTTGATTCTCCTTCCCATCCCTCCAGGAGCAGAGGGAAGAAAGAGTGGGGAGTGAGTGAGTTTGAGGGGTTTAAACCACGACACCTCAATACATGCACAATTAGAAGCTGCTATTGTAAATCTGAAGTACAGCACATGCACATCACAGAGGAGGGGTTGCATGACATTGAAGTATCCGTCAAGGCTAAAACTCCAGGGGCTAAATATGTCTCACACCCATGTAACCATTTCACTTCTTCAAAGGGATCTGTACTAGCAATTTCTAAAGGCAGAGTTTAGAAGCCCCTGCATGTAGGGAACAGAACCGATTCGTACAAATTGTTTAGGTTTCCTGAGCCAGCTGAGCTGAGCCCAGGCACCCTGGGCTGCCTGAGATGTCCTCGCTCCGGTCTTGCTGGTGCTTGGAGCGCAGCAGGAGATACCTGTTTTTAAAGCCATATTTCGATGCGTAGAAACACTGGGGCTTTGTGATTCCTACGGTAATTCTTTTCCTCTTTCCTGAGTGAGATGATTAAAGATGCTAACCTTGCTGGGCCCCGAGTGTACAAGGCAAAATACCCCTAAACCTACCATGTGGAGTGTTTAGACTGTTTCAAGTTTCAGTTGCTGCTACTTGCTACAAAAGGAAAAAGGTGCATATAACAGACATAATTTTCTTCATTGCTTCGATGTTGCCCAAAGGTAGTGTAAAATTCTCCACTCTGATGTCTGAATTTTGGCTGTAACTCTCCAAGTGTGCCCTTTTCTTCCTTTTTTTTTTTTTTTTTTTTTTTTAAATTCTTTCTTCCATTTCTCTATCTCCTTTTCTAGCACAAAATCTACATGCAATGCAAGGAGGACTAAAGTAGAAAAAAAATCGTGGATTTTACTGGTGATTAAAATTCCATGGTGTCCTGATACTTCTTTCATACACAAAATGCTTATTTTCTAGTTTTAAAATACAAATATGTCCAGACTTACTTGTGTGTTAAAAATTAATTGAAGAACCTTTGTCACTAATACATAGTACCACTTTTTTTTACAAGGAATATTTTTGGAACAACCTCTCCATCTGGACAGGCTGTTAAATAATTCTTTGCAGCCACCAATGAAACCCAAACCAAAACCTAAAAAAACCCTTCTACCTACAGAGGCCTCTGATTCTGTGATCCCATTCTGGGAGGAGAGAGCCAAACCTGCTCATTGTAGTGTTTCCTCTTTGTAGGTGTGTGAGCTGGGAAGGTAGAAAGGTTGTTCCCAGCTGCATTCCCCTTCACTTCTATTTTCTCCAGTGAGATATGTGTCACATCTTGATCTGAACCGTGCTCTGATACAGCACAATCCTGAGACCAGGTTTTCAGAGCCCAAGGACTCTTTTTCCTCTAAAATCTGAACCAGGCACATTTTCATTCCTGGCCCAAAGCGTTATATCCAGGTGTATATAAGCCTGAATCTTTTTCCCTTGCTGCAGTTAATACCATCTCCCTCGGTGCTAATTATTTTTTAAATATATTCTTTCATATTAAAACTGAAAGAGCAAGTCTCTGGGAAACAAACATTGCAATAATTTGCCCAGTGTGTTGAGTAATTATAATCTCTGCATATAAGAAAAAAAAAAATTCATACATAGGTGAGAAGATATTGATTTAGTCAATTAAAAAAACCCAAACAAAACAACAAGAGAGGAAGTGGTATGAAATTGCTAAATCCAGTCTGTGATTTGTTCAGGTTATGGATAAGGTACAGCACCTACTTCATGTTTCTGATTTTCTGTCCAGTCAGTTATTTGTTTACCCAGCTGATGTATTTCACTTTTGCAGAAACAAACTCACGTTTTCAATGATTAAAATGATTAAGTAATATATTTTTTTCTGTAGGGTATGCTGATCTAGAAGAAATAGAAATCTTTGCAGGAATGCTACTAACTTTATAATGCTATTACAAATAAGACAAGGGAACTTTTGTAGCTGTTTGGATTGATTTTCAGGAATCTTTATGGCTGGTTATTCAACACAGGACAAAGCTAAAAGTAACTCTGATAATCTGATACACAAAAAAGTTGCTGATATTAAACCAAGCATTCTGACAAATATACTTCGACAAAAAAAATATACCCTGTATTTCAGTTGTTGTGAAAGAAGAGATATTTTGAAGACAGATATGGAGGGCAGGTAAAAATACAGTACAAACAGCCTGTTCATAGATTATGTATTTTAGCATTTTCCGGTGCTGAGAACTATTAGGATTAATAGCCTTGATTAAAACTAGTAGCTAAAGTAATTGAAGCCTTAGGTCATGAGAGCTGACCGAGAGTAAACTTTTTGATGAAAACTAATGCTGCTAACACAGAACTAGATGAATCTATCAGATATGAGTGGAATAAAGAAGATAAGGACCAAGGAAGCAAATCCAAGAGAACGAGACAACGTTAGAAGAAGGACAGCCCAGCACCCAAGGGAACCGATAAGAAATCAAGAGACCACTGACCAGAATTAAGTGCTTGGACTGGGGATTGAGTGCCGGGTGGCACAGGTATAATTGGGGGGTGTGATCTGCAGTGGGGGTCCCGCTTTCGAGCACCCACCTTGAGCTGCTCTGCATGTTGGATAAATAAACCACTTATTTACGCTGTGGATTGGAGACTCATGTTCTTCAAGGAGGAACCTGGGAATGAGCCCTGTTGAGGTGGCATCTGCATAACTCCTGCCATGGTCTAGGTGGCAGCAACATAATTCTTACTACACTGGGATGATGTATTTGAAAACTGTGCCATTTTACTGTTGCTGGGTGATGTTATTTGGGCAGAGTGAATTTCAGAATACAAAGAACATTGCTTTGAACTAAGTAGGAAAGAACATTAAAGAATATTCATGATGGAAGTATATGCAGTCATATAATTATGTATTCACAATATTTTGTTAATTTTGAACACTCATCCTCCTGTGTAAAGTAATTGTTTGTTACTTTTGCTGAGACTAAATTTGACTGCTTTTGCCTCTGATTAAAAGAAAAAAGTACACCAAATTTTCCACAGTAGTTGTTGCTTTTTTTTTTTTTTTTTTTTTTTTTTTTGTAATTTCAGGGACTTTGGTCTCAGCATGGATAGAAAAATAATGGAGGTGTTAGAATAAGATCTGATGATGTGTGTGTACAGGCTGAAATGCTATGCCCACTTTACAGGCCCCTAATATTTTCTTAGCATTCATACTGACATTGAAAGAAGTAACATTTTCTGTGGAGAGTTTCTTAAACATAGAAACAATCTCACATACCAAAATAGCCTTTTTTAAAAAAAATAAGAATGCTTGGAAGTTACCGTGTGTCATGGCTTAAGCACAGTCGATAACTCAGAACTGCACAGCTGCTCGCTCGCTCTCCTCTTCCTTCTGCCCCTTCTCTCGGTGGCTTGGGGGGGGGAAATTGATGTAAACTCATGGTTTGAGATAAGAACAGTCCAATAACTAAAGTATAACACAAAACTATTACTACTACCACCAATAATAGTAATGATATGGAAAATGGCAAAGGGAGAGAATACAAAACTAAAAAGGGAAGGGGAAAAAAACAAAACAAAACAAAACAAAAACAAAACAAAAAAAACCACTAGAGATGCTCACCACCAGCTGAATGATACCCATCCTGACCCAAGCAGCAACCTGGGCCTTCCAGGTAATTCCACCCAGTTTATATCCTGGGCATGATGTACTGTGGTATGGAATGCCCTCTAGGCTAGTGTGGGTCAGGTGTCCCGTCTCTACTACTTGTGCTCCTCAACTTTAAGACTAAAGCTGAAAACACAGCACTGCACCAGCTACAAAGGAGGAGAAAAATAGCCGCTACAGCTGAACTCAGGACATTGCAAAAGTTATGTTTTGAAAGCAATGAATTGTGCAGCAGAGCATACAAAAAAACAGGAAAAGCAAAAGAAATGCTGACGGATTCCTGAGCTGGGAGGCCAAAAGGCACCACTGAGATCCTATTTTAATCCAGATAACAGTAATACCCTCTGATAGCTGTAGTTAAAATTGTGGTATCTTCTTTATACATTGTCATGGGTTCAGCAGAAGCAGTCATTTTTTTTTTCTCCTACTTGGTAGCTGGTGCAGCTCTGTGTTTTTGATTTTGGGCCTGAGAACAGCGCTGATAACACCAGTGTTTTCAGTTAGTGCTTGGTGATGTTTAGGCTGGCCAAGGACTTTGTGAGCCTCATGCTCTGCCAGGGAGGAGGGGAAGCCAGGAGGAAGGAGAGACAGGACACCTGACCCAGACTAACCAAAGAGATTATTCCATACCACAGCACGTCATGTCCAGGATGTAGAAACGGAGAGCAGAGACCCGCAAGGGTGGTGAGGGTGCACGGTGGGGGGTGCAGCCGGTGAGGGGTGCACCGGTGGGGGTGCACAGCTTGGTCGAGCTGGGTGGTGAGCTATTGTATCCTTCCCTTGTATTTGCCTTGTCATTATTGTTACTGGTGGGGGTGTACTGGGTGGTCAGGCTTGATATTTGATGGTGAGCTATTGTATTCTCCTTTTCCTTGTATCTGCTTTGTCATTATTATTATTGGTGGTAGCAGTAGTGATTTGTGTTATACCTTAGTTAATAAACTGTGCTTATCTCAACCTGGGGGAGTTGCATTCTTTCGATTCTCCTTCCCATCCCTCCAGGAGCAGAGGGAAAAAAGAGTGGGGAGTGAGTGATAGAGCGACTGCATGGGTTTATAAGCTTAAACCACAACATACATGTATTTTATTTTTTAGGACAACATAACTGAAATTGACTTTTACATAACTACAGAGAATAAAAGTCACTGACAAATTATTCTCATGATCATTATCCCTATCAGAAGATGAGCACTTTTGGTATGTATTTTCTAGAATTCCTTTCTAGTGACCCATGCATTCTCTTACATAAAAAACCCCCTAGAGACTGGAATATACCATGGTTTATTCACGTCTGTAGGTACTGGACATATATACAGAGGCTTGAAATGTACAAGTTCCAGTTCTGAGTTTGCATTAAGACACTTCGAGAACAGATCTCTCAACTCCGTTTGAAGCTGCTGAAGAATGGAACGTGGAGGATACCTCTTCCCACTGGACATCAAAATCTAATCTGAGAGGTCCCCATCAGCCTTCAAACTGAAATTAACTTTGATAAATTGGTGACAGATTTAAGAGAGAGAGATCTGGTGCTTGTCTCTGTACCTGCACTAAGAAACATGTAGTCAGTACTAGAAAGACCTACTTTTGTGATTCTGTGTTCCCTGTATGAACACAGAATATGCTTGAATTTCAGGATTATTAGATGCAGTTTGAGGGAAGGTGATAATGGCTTTAATCCACATCTACAACAGTATCTAATGCTGCTGTAGATGCAGATTGTCAGGAAGTCAGGGAGTGATTCAGAGAGCCTGCAGTTTGAGCCTGAAAGACTTTAAGGCTGATTAGTACCTTTATAATAAACTCCATTAGCTTACAAAGTTAGCCCACATTGGTTAATTTCTTAGTCTTTAACACTTTTAATGCTATGAATGACCTATAAACACAGGAACGGTCAGAGATGAAATATTTTTTTCACTTTTTTTTTTTCTTTTTTAGCTACAAGGGGAATATTTTCTACCTGAAGGGAGAAGCTGTGCAAAAAATTTAAAAATGTAAAAAAAAAAAAAATAAAAAAAAAATCACATGCGCAGTAGAATTATTAAGAAAATTGATGAAGATAAGTAACTTTTAGAACGGACTTCTGTGTTGTATTGATCACTGTGCTACTGGTAACAACTTCTTAAGATAAATGTCACTTGTTACTACATAAATTATTTTACAGTAGAGTACACTGGGGACACATCTCACTCTGGTACAAGAAACATAAGAAAAAATAAAAGAAGACCGAGCACCATCAAGTGGCAAATGTTACTATAGCAGTTAAAACGCTGCACATGGGTAAGTTCCCTTTAGCAATAATTTTACTTGCTGCCTTTTAACTTTCAATTCAGTGTACACAACATGAAAATGCTTAAAATTAATAGCAATGTATTGCACAAGAAACACAACATTCTAAACAGTTAACGGCAATAACTTCATAAAGAAATTATTGCCTAGAAATGAAATTTAAAGAAAAAAACAAACAAAACCCCCCAAATCTTTAGTTATAGCAAGTAATTTGATGCCAGGATAAAGCATGTTCCCCAACACAGTAAATTGGAGAATATTTTGTCACAATTAATCTGAAGTGTCACTTAAAAAATTGGTTCAAACTAAGGTTCCGGAACAACTATTTAAGGCTAACTTGAATGAACAGCCCTTTTATTGAAAATATGGGTGGCTCTTAAAAGAACCTTTGGATTAAAACTGTCCGTCTGAGGTATTCTACTTGGAGCTGGTGTACTTGGTAACAGCCTTGGTACCCTCGGAGACTGCGTGCTTGGCCAGCTCACCCGGCAGCAGGAGCCGCACGGCCGTCTGGATCTCCCGAGAAGTGATGGTGGAGCGTTTGTTGTAGTGCGCCAGGCGCGAGGCTTCGCCAGCGATGCGCTCGAAGATGTCGTTGACGAAGGAGTTCATGATGCCCATCGCCTTTGACGAGATACCTGTGTCGGGGTGCACCTGCTTCAACACTTTGTACACGTAGATAGAGTAGCTCTCTTTGCGGCTCTTCTTGCGCTTTTTGTCACCTTTCTTCTGAGTCTTGGTGACGGCCTTCTTGGAGCCCTTCTTGGGCGCAGGAGCAGACTTAGCCGGCTCGGGCATGGCAGCAAGCGTCTGTCTCACAGCTCCCAAAAACAGGAAATGAAAGACCAGAGAAAGAAGCACAGCGTACTGATTCGGGGGCCACATCTTTATAGCACCCTCTTGCAAATGAGCAGCGTTCCCGTTGCCTCCTTTCACTGGTCAGAACACAACAAGACGTCATAATGAGCCTGTGCCCGGCTTTTATTGGTTATAATTCGATTCAGCTTCTGATTGGCTGCGTAGAAAAGACCTACTTCTCAGCCTATCAGTGAAGGGGCGAGGTGGGAGAGCGAGACTATAGCTGAGGAGCGCCGGCAGTTTTCTCTGTTGCGGGGCTGGTGGCTTTTAACACGGACAATTTCAGTAAGTAAAGTGTGTCACCTTATTACCACACAGGCCATACTTATGTAGTCACTTGGGCATACACACATTCATGAGGGTACACATGAATTACATCATTTTCCAGAAAGTTTCCTGCATACATGCAAAAATATGATGGTGGTCTTTGAGAGTCGTTTACTTCTTCCAACAGTCTTCATAACTGAAGATGACATAACAGCCTGTGAAGCACCAGCTTAATTAATGTTACAGACATAGCAATCATCCTGTCCTTCTACTTATCAGGTAGTTTAGCTGCTCTCATCCTGGATATCTGCTAGTCCTGGATACTCCCCGGTAGATATCTACACCAGCTTAATGGGTTCATTAAACACCACAAACATAGCAATCAACCTGTCCTTCTACTTATCAGTTTAACTGTGCCCATCCTAGACACCTGCTAGCCCCAGATACTCACCATCCCCAGGTCCTGTTTTCTTATTGTTTTTCTTACACATTTTGGACTAAGGTCTTAAGGACCAAAAGCTATGTCCAGTACCTTCAAGCATTTCAATTATTTTCCACTGCAAAGCCAACAAACTTAGTGCTACTTAGAACTGATTACGTTTTGTGCTTTTGTGCATTCTTGTCTCAGTAATAAGCTGACCCATTTCTTCTCCCCTCTATTTGGTATGCCTAACAAAACTGTCCTCTGTGTACCAGAATCACTGGGGATTGTAACAAGAACAGAGAAATCCCTGGCTACAAGTGTCACCTCAAAAGTTTTTGAGAGAATTTAAATTCTAGTTTCCCGACTGTAGGAATTTTTAAGTGGACAATATTTCAGATTTCTTTTCATTACAAATGAATGTTCTGGTATCAGCAGTACAAATACAGTAATGCCAGATGTAGAGTATTCAATATCGTTGTAGTTATTACTTTTATTGCCTCATTGTAGAATGCACTTAAGCACTATATAATCCATCTAGTTTCTCTCTCTGGGATCTGGCTATGTGAGGTCAAAGCTGTGAAGGGCCACAAGACCAAGTAATTGTATAGGTAGATGCTTTCATGAAGATAACACTTAGATGTGCTTTACCAAAATTTCCGGTAAGCGGGTAGACAGTTTTGAAAATATGTGTGCATATACAGTGTGAGAGTGTGAAGATCTGCAGCCTCCTGTAAGCTGCACAAACAGATTCGTGGTTACTTCTCTAACACTACCTAGGTTTTACAGCAGCAGAAGGTGAGAGGAAGGTGGAAATGCCTGCCATCAAGAGACAAAGAAAAAACTGCTTCTTCCAGCCCACGAATGGGACCACTTAAGGACTCTGTGGAGCCGGCTCTCCGGGTGCCCCAGCAAAAGGCAGGGGGTACCCGTCCCCCACACTTACTCCAACCCCGGAGGGTCAGACTCCACATTCTTCCTCCCCAGTCGCCCTTGGGGAAGGCGGGATGTGCTTTGTTTCGTTCGGATTGAACAGCTGTCTACACTTGGAAATGGGTTCTGTAGGAATTTTCTTTCTTCATTGTGCGTTTTATTCCAAGAGAGAGAGAAGCAGAAAAAAGAATCAAAACACTCGAAGGGTTTTTAAATATCTATTAAACAGTATGGGATTTACTGGGTGATTTAAACCCACGCGTTTAATTTGGGTATGTTAAGAGAAGGAGGAGAGCTCAGGCTGTAAGCTAAAATCTCTCCTGTCTGAGTCAATGGAGTGGGTGGTGGTTAACGGAGCGGACAGTCCCCACTAGGATCCCTCGTTTCTTCAGAGACGACGAAACCCTCTGGGTTTATAGGTAGGGCCGTGGCAAGCGGAGACTTTCCTGAGCCCCATGTAGGTGCCAGAGGCTGGGATTTAAGGACTGATCCACCTAGAAAGGCTACGCTGCTCTGCGGCATCCTCCGACCCTCGTTCACTGCCATAGGCACCTGGGAACAGCTGGGAGAGGCAAAGAAAAGGGTCGGATGTCTCAGAGAAGGGCAGAGTTTCTTTCATGATTCAAAAATCCTTTACAGTTTTCTGCTGATTGAGGTGGTTTTCACACTTTTGTTGTCAAGAAATAACCCTGTAGGATAAGTGGAGTTCATCCTCAGTTCAGAGAAATGCTTTAATTGAGTCGCAGACCTTCTGAAGCTTCACAATGTTCCCTTCATGTCGTTTTATACCCTGTGCTATTTCCTGCTGAGAAATAAGTTCTCTCATGCAAATGTTATCAGCTGGGGAATACTGGGAAAAAAAATATGGCATAAACTACTTATCTGCCTTTATGGTGCTGTGAAAAGTGTTAATCGCTCTGATCGACTATCAGCATTTCAGAAATGCTTATTGTTGGATTTTTGTCCCCTCGTGTCCTGGGTTCAGCAGTAGCAGTCATTTTTCTCCTTCTTGGTAGCTGGTGCAGCGCTGTGTTTTTGATTTTGGGCCTGGGGCCAGGGCTGATAACACCAGTGTTTTCAGTTACTGCTTGGTAATGTTTTGGTTTTGACCAAGGACTTTGTGAGTTTCATGCTCTGCCAGGGAGGAGGGGAAGCCGGGAGGAAGCAGAGACAGGACACCTGACCCAGGCTAACCAAAGAGGTTATTCCATGCCACAGTACGTCATGTCCAGGAGGTAGAAACAGAGAGCAGAGACCCGGAAGGGTGGTGGGGGTGCACGGTGAGGGGTGCACAGGCTTGATATTGGATGGTGAGAAATTGTATTCTTTTCCCTTGTATTTCTCTTGTCATTATTATTATTGGTGATAGCAGTAGTGATTTGTGTTAGACTTTCGTTACTAAACTGTTCTTATCTCAACCTGTGGGAGTTGCATTCTTTTGATTCTCCTTCCCATCCCTCCAGGAGCAGAGGGAAGAAAGAGTGGGGAGTGAGTGAGTTTGAGGGGTTTAAACCACGACACCTCAATACATGCACAATTAGAAGCTGCTATTGTAAATCTGAAGTACAGCACATGCACATCACAGAGGAGGGGTTGCATGACATTGAAGTATCCGTCAAGGCTAAAACTCCAGGGGCTAAATATGTCTCACACCCATGTAACCATTTCACTTCTTCAAAGGGATCTGTACTAGCAATTTCTAAAGGCAGAGTTTAGAAGCCCCTGCATGTAGGGAACAGAACCGATTCGTACAAATTGTTTAGGTTTCCTGAGCCAGCTGAGCTGAGCCCAGGCACCCTGGGCTGCCTGAGATGTCCTCGCTCCGGTCTTGCTGGTGCTTGGAGCGCAGCAGGAGATACCTGTTTTTAAAGCCATATTTCGATGCGTAGAAACACTGGGGCTTTGTGATTCCTACGGTAATTCTTTTCCTCTTTCCTGAGTGAGATGATTAAAGATGCTAACCTTGCTGGGCCCCGAGTGTACAAGGCAAAATACCCCTAAACCTACCATGTGGAGTGTTTAGACTGTTTCAAGTTTCAGTTGCTGCTACTTGCTACAAAAGGAAAAAGGTGCATATAACAGACATAATTTTCTTCATTGCTTCGATGTTGCACAAAGGTAGTGTAAAATTCTCCACTCTGATGTCTGAATTTTGGCTGTAACTCTCCAAGTGTGCCCTTTTCTTCCTTTTTTTTTTTTTTTTTTTTTTTAAATTCTTTCTTCCATTTCTCTATCTCCTTTTCTAGCACAAAATCTACATGCAATGCAAGGAGGACTAAAGTAGAAAAAAAATCGTGGATTTTACTGGTGATTAAAATTCCATGGTGTCCTGATACTTCTTTCATACACAAAATGCTTATTTTCTAGTTTTAAAATACAAATATGTCCAGACTTACTTGTGTGTTAAAAATTAATTGAAGAACCTTTGTCACTAATACATAGTACCACTTTTTTTTACAAGGAATATTTTTGGAACAACCTCTCCATCTGGACAGGCTGTTAAATAATTCTTTGCAGCCACCAATGAAACCCAAACCAAAACCTAAAAAAACCCTTCTACCTACAGAGGCCTCTGATTCTGTGATCCCATTCTGGGAGGAGAGAGCCAAACCTGCTCATTGTAGTGTTTCCTCTTTGTAGGTGTGTGAGCTGGGAAGGTAGAAAGGTTGTTCCCAGCTGCATTCCCCTTCACTTCTATTTTCTCCAGTGAGATATGTGTCACATCTTGATCTGAACCGTGCTCTGATACAGCACAATCCTGAGACCAGGTTTTCAGAGCCCAAGGACTCTTTTTCCTCTAAAATCTGAACCAGGCACATTTTCATTCCTGGCCCAAAGCGTTATATCCAGGTGTATATAAGCCTGAATCTTTTTCCCTTGCTGCAGTTAATACCATCTCCCTCGGTGCTAATTATTTTTTAAATATATTCTTTCATATTAAAACTGAAAGAGCAAGTCTCTGGGAAACAAACATTGCAATAATTTGCCCAGTGTGTTGAGTAATTATAATCTCTGCATATAAGAAAAAAAAAAATTCATACATAGGTGAGAAGATATTGATTTAGTCAATTAAAAAAACCCAAACAAAACAACAAGAGAGGAAGTGGTATGAAATTGCTAAATCCAGTCTGTGATTTGTTCAGGTTATGGATAAGGTACAGCACCTACTTCATGTTTCTGATTTTCTGTCCAGTCAGTTATTTGTTTACCCAGCTGATGTATTTCACTTTTGCAGAAACAAACTCACGTTTTCAATGATTAAAATGATTAAGTAATATATTTTTTTCTGTAGGGTATGCTGATCTAGAAGAAATAGAAATCTTTGCAGGAATGCTACTAACTTTATAATGCTATTACAAATAAGACAAGGGAACTTTTGTAGCTGTTTGGATTGATTTTCAGGAATCTTTATGGCTGGTTATTCAACACAGGACAAAGCTAAAAGTAACTCTGATAATCTGATACACAAAAAAGTTGCTGATATTAAACCAAGCATTCTGACAAATATACTTCGACAAAAAAAATATACCCTGTATTTCAGTTGTTGTGAAAGAAGAGATATTTTGAAGACAGATATGGAGGGCAGGTAAAAATACAGTACAAACAGCCTGTTCATAGATTATGTATTTTAGCATTTTCCGGTGCTGAGAACTATTAGGATTAATAGCCTTGATTAAAACTAGTAGCTAAAGTAATTGAAGCCTTAGGTCATGAGAGCTGACCGAGAGTAAACTTTTTGATGAAAACTAATGCTGCTAACACAGAACTAGATGAATCTATCAGATATGAGTGGAATAAAGAAGATAAGGACCAAGGAAGCAAATCCAAGAGAACGAGACAACGTTAGAAGAAGGACAGCCCAGCACCCAAGGGAACCGATAAGAAATCAAGAGACCACTGACCAGAATTAAGTGCTTGGACTGGGGATTGAGTGCCGGGTGGCACAGGTATAATTGGGGGGTGTGATCTGCAGTGGGGGTCCCGCTTTCGAGCACCCACCTTGAGCTGCTCTGCATGTTGGATAAATAAACCACTTATTTACGCTGTGGATTGGAGACTCATGTTCTTCAAGGAGGAACCTGGGAATGAGCCCTGTTGAGGTCGCATCTGCATAACTCCTGCCATGGTCTAGGTGGCAGCAACATAATTCTTACTACACTGGGATGATGTATTTGAAAACTGTGCCATTTTACTGTTGCTGGGTGATGTTATTTGGGCAGAGTGAATTTCAGAATACAAAGAACATTGCTTTGAACTAAGTAGGAAAGAACATTAAAGAATATTCATGATGGAAGTATATGCAGTCATATAATTATGTATTCACAATATTTTATTAATTTTGAACACTCATCCTCCTGTGTAAAGTAATTGTTTGTTACTTTTGCTGAGACTAAATTTGACTGCTTTTGCCTCTGATTAAAAGAAAAAAGTACACCAAATTTTCCACAGTAGTTGTTGCTTTTTTTTTTTTTTTTTTTTTTTTTTTTGTAATTTCAGGGACTTTGGTCTCAGCATGGATAGAAAAATAATGGAGGTGTTAGAATAAGATCTGATGATGTGTGTGTACAGGCTGAAATGCTATGCCCACTTTACAGGCCCCTAATATTTTCTTAGCATTCATACTGACATTGAAAGAAGTAACATTTTCTGTGGAGAGTTTCTTAAACATAGAAACAATCTCACATACCAAAATAGCCTTTTTTAAAAAAAATAAGAATGCTTGGAAGTTACCGTGTGTCATGGCTTAAGCACAGTCGATAACTCAGAACTGCACAGCTGCTCGCTCGCTCTCCTCTTCCTTCTGCCCCTTCTCTCGGTGGCTTGGGGGGGGGAAATTGATGTAAACTCATGGTTTGAGATAAGAACAGTCCAATAACTAAAGTATAACACAAAACTATTACTACTACCACCAATAATAGTAATGATATGGAAAATGGCAAAGGGAGAGAATACAAAACTAAAAAGGGAAGGGGAAAAAAACAAAACAAAACAAAACAAAAACAAAACAAAAAAAACCACTAGAGATGCTCACCACCAGCTGAATGATACCCATCCTGACCCAAGCAGCAACCTGGGCCTTCCAGGTAATTCCACCCAGTTTATATCCTGGGCATGATGTACTGTGGTATGGAATGCCCTCTAGGCTAGTGTGGGTCAGGTGTCCCGTCTCTACTACTTGTGCTCCTCAACTTTAAGACTAAAGCTGAAAACACAGCACTGCACCAGCTACAAAGGAGGAGAAAAATAGCCGCTACAGCTGAACTCAGGACATTGCAAAAGTTATGTTTTGAAAGCAATGAATTGTGCAGCAGAGCATACAAAAAAACAGGAAAAGCAAAAGAAATGCTGACGGATTCCTGAGCTGGGAGGCCAAAAGGCACCACTGAGATCCTATTTTAATCCAGATAACAGTAATACCCTCTGATAGCTGTAGTTAAAATTGTGGTATCTTCTTTATACATTGTCATGGGTTCAGCAGAAGCAGTCATTTTTTTTTTCTCCTACTTGGTAGCTGGTGCAGCTCTGTGTTTTTGATTTTGGGCCTGAGAACAGCGCTGATAACACCAGTGTTTTCAGTTAGTGCTTGGTGATGTTTAGGCTGGCCAAGGACTTTGTGAGCCTCATGCTCTGCCAGGGAGGAGGGGAAGCCAGGAGGAAGGAGAGACAGGACACCTGACCCAGACTAACCAAAGAGATTATTCCATACCACAGCACGTCATGTCCAGGATGTAGAAACGGAGAGCAGAGACCCGCAAGGGTGGTGAGGGTGCACGGTGGGGGGTGCAGCCGGTGAGGGGTGCACCGGTGGGGGTGCACAGCTTGGTCGAGCTGGGTGGTGAGCTATTGTATCCTTCCCTTGTATTTGCCTTGTCATTATTGTTACTGGTGGGGGTGTACTGGGTGGTCAGGCTTGATATTTGATGGTGAGCTATTGTATTCTCCTTTTCCTTGTATCTGCTTTGTCATTATTATTATTGGTGGTAGCAGTAGTGATTTGTGTTATACCTTAGTTAATAAACTGTGCTTATCTCAACCTGGGGGAGTTGCATTCTTTCGATTCTCCTTCCCATCCCTCCAGGAGCAGAGGGAAAAAAGAGTGGGGAGTGAGTGATAGAGCGACTGCATGGGTTTATAAGCTTAAACCACAACATACATGTATTTTATTTTTTAGGACAACATAACTGAAATTGACTTTTACATAACTACAGAGAATAAAAGTCACTGACAAATTATTCTCATGATCATTATCCCTATCAGAAGACGAGCACTTTTGGTATGTATTTTCTAGAATTCCTTTCTAGTGACCCATGCATTCTCTTACATAAAAAACCCCCTAGAGACTGGAATATACCATGGTTTATTCACGTCTGTAGGTACTGGACATATATACAGAGGCTTGAAATGTACAAGTTCCAGTTCTGAGTTTGCATTAAGACACTTCGAGAACAGATCTCTCAACTCCGTTTGAAGCTGCTGAAGAATGGAACGTGGAGGATACCTCTTCCCACTGGACATCAAAATCTAATCTGAGAGGTCCCCATCAGCCTTCAAACTGAAATTAACTTTGATAAATTGGTGACAGATTTAAGAGAGAGAGATCTGGTGCTTGTCTCTGTACCTGCACTAAGAAACATGTAGTCAGTACTAGAAAGACCTACTTTTGTGATTCTGTGTTCCCTGTATGAACACAGAATATGCTTGAATTTCAGGATTATTAGATGCAGTTTGAGGGAAGGTGATAATGGCTTTAATCCACATCTACAACAGTATCTAATGCTGCTGTAGATGCAGATTGTCAGGAAGTCAGGGAGTGATTCAGAGAGCCTGCAGTTTGAGCCTGAAAGACTTTAAGGCTGATTAGTACCTTTATAATAAACTCCATTAGCTTACAAAGTTAGCCCACATTGGTTAATTTCTTAGTCTTTAACACTTTTAATGCTATGAATGACCTATAAACACAGGAACGGTCAGAGATGAAATATTTTTTTCACTTTTTTTTTTTCTTTTTTAGCTACAAGGGGAATATTTTCTACCTGAAGGGAGAAGCTGTGCAAAAAATTTAAAAATGTAAAAAAAAAAAAAATAAAAAAAAAATCACATGCGCAGTAGAATTATTAAGAAAATTGATGAAGATAAGTAACTTTTAGAACGGACTTCTGTGTTGTATTGATCACTGTGCTACTGGTAACAACTTCTTAAGATAAATGTCACTTGTTACTACATAAATTATTTTACAGTAGAGTACACTGGGGACACATCTCACTCTGGTACAAGAAACATAAGAAAAAATAAAAGAAGACCGAGCACCATCAAGTGGCAAATGTTACTATAGCAGTTAAAACGCTGCACATGGGTAAGTTCCCTTTAGCAATAATTTTACTTGCTGCCTTTTAACTTTCAATTCAGTGTACACAACATGAAAATGCTTAAAATTAATAGCAATGTATTGCACAAGAAACACAACATTCTAAACAGTTAACGGCAATAACTTCATAAAGAAATTATTGCCTAGAAATGAAATTTAAAGAAAAAAACA
Source organism: Amazona ochrocephala (assembly GCA_039720435.1). Classification (NCBI taxonomy): domain Eukaryota; kingdom Metazoa; phylum Chordata; class Aves; order Psittaciformes; family Psittacidae; genus Amazona; species Amazona ochrocephala. The sequence continues at coordinate 83,946,514 of CM077880.1, forward strand.
AACAAAACCCCCCAAATCTTTAGTTATAGCAAGTAATTTGATGCCAGGATAAAGCATGTTCCCCAACACAGTAAATTGGAGAATATTTTGTCACAATTAATCTGAAGTGTCACTTAAAAAATTGGTTCAAACTAAGGTTCCGGAACAACTATTTAAGGCTAACTTGAATGAACAGCCCTTTTATTGAAAATATGGGTGGCTCTTAAAAGAACCTTTGGATTAAAACTGTCCATCTGAGGTATTCTACTTGGAGCTGGTGTACTTGGTAACAGCCTTGGTACCCTCGGAGACTGCGTGCTTGGCCAGCTCACCCGGCAGCAGGAGCCGCACGGCCGTCTGGATCTCCCGAGAAGTGATGGTGGAGCGTTTGTTGTAGTGCGCCAGGCGCGAGGCTTCGCCAGCGATGCGCTCGAAGATGTCGTTGACGAAGGAGTTCATGATGCCCATCGCCTTTGACGAGATACCTGTGTCGGGGTGCACCTGCTTCAACACTTTGTACACGTAGATAGAGTAGCTCTCTTTGCGGCTCTTCTTGCGCTTTTTGTCACCTTTCTTCTGAGTCTTGGTGACGGCCTTCTTGGAGCCCTTCTTGGGCGCAGGAGCAGACTTAGCCGGCTCGGGCATGGCAGCAAGCGTCTGTCTCACAGCTCCCAAAAACAGGAAATGAAAGACCAGAGAAAGAAGCACAGCGTACTGATTCGGGGGCCACATCTTTATAGCACCCTCTTGCAAATGAGCAGCGTTCCCGTTGCCTCCTTTCACTGGTCAGAACACAACAAGACGTCATAATGAGCCTGTGCCCGGCTTTTATTGGTTATAATTCGATTCAGCTTCTGATTGGCTGCGTAGAAAAGACCTACTTCTCAGCCTATCAGTGAAGGGGCGAGGTGGGAGAGCGAGACTATAGCTGAGGAGCGCCGGCAGTTTTCTCTGTTGCGGGGCTGGTGGCTTTTAACACGGACAATTTCAGTAAGTAAAGTGTGTCACCTTATTACCACACAGGCCATACTTATGTAGTCACTTGGGCATACACACATTCATGAGGGTACACATGAATTACATCATTTTCCAGAAAGTTTCCTGCATACATGCAAAAATATGATGGTGGTCTTTGAGAGTCGTTTACTTCTTCCAACAGTCTTCATAACTGAAGATGACATAACAGCCTGTGAAGCACCAGCTTAATTAATGTTACAGACATAGCAATCATCCTGTCCTTCTACTTATCAGGTAGTTTAGCTGCTCTCATCCTGGATATCTGCTAGTCCTGGATACTCCCCGGTAGATATCTACACCAGCTTAATGGGTTCATTAAACACCACAAACATAGCAATCAACCTGTCCTTCTACTTATCAGTTTAACTGTGCCCATCCTAGACACCTGCTAGCCCCAGATACTCACCATCCCCAGGTCCTGTTTTCTTATTGTTTTTCTTACACATTTTGGACTAAGGTCTTAAGGACCAAAAGCTATGTCCAGTACCTTCAAGCATTTCAATTATTTTCCACTGCAAAGCCAACAAACTTAGTGCTACTTAGAACTGATTACGTTTTGTGCTTTTGTGCATTCTTGTCTCAGTAATAAGCTGACCCATTTCTTCTCCCCTCTATTTGGTATGCCTAACAAAACTGTCCTCTGTGTACCAGAATCACTGGGGATTGTAACAAGAACAGAGAAATCCCTGGCTACAAGTGTCACCTCAAAAGTTTTTGAGAGAATTTAAATTCTAGTTTCCCGACTGTAGGAATTTTTAAGTGGACAATATTTCAGATTTCTTTTCATTACAAATGAATGTTCTGGTATCAGCAGTACAAATACAGTAATGCCAGATGTAGAGTATTCAATATCGTTGTAGTTATTACTTTTATTGCCTCATTGTAGAATGCACTTAAGCACTATATAATCCATCTAGTTTCTCTCTCTGGGATCTGGCTATGTGAGGTCAAAGCTGTGAAGGGCCACAAGACCAAGTAATTGTATAGGTAGATGCTTTCATGAAGATAACACTTAGATGTGCTTTACCAAAATTTCCGGTAAGCGGGTAGACAGTTTTGAAAATATGTGTGCATATACAGTGTGAGAGTGTGAAGATCTGCAGCCTCCTGTAAGCTGCACAAACAGATTCGTGGTTACTTCTCTAACACTACCTAGGTTTTACAGCAGCAGAAGGTGAGAGGAAGGTGGAAATGCCTGCCATCAAGAGACAAAGAAAAAACTGCTTCTTCCAGCCCACGAATGGGACCACTGAAGGACTCTGTGGAGCCGGCTCTCTGGGTGCCCCAGCAAAAGGCAGGGGGTACCCGTCCCCCACACTTACTCCAACCCCGGAGGGTCAGACTCCACATTCTTCCTCCCCAGTCGCCCTTGGGGAAGGCGGGATGTGCTTTGTTTCGTTCGGATTGAACAGCTGTCTACACTTGGAAATGGGTTCTGTAGGAATTTTCTTTCTTCATTGTGCGTTTTATTCCGAGAGAGAGAGAGAAGCAGAAAAAAGAATCAAAACACTCGAAGGGTTTTTAAATGTCTATTAAACAGTATGGGATTTACTGGGTGATTTAAACCCACACGTTTAATTTGGGTATGTTAAAAGACGGAGGAGAGCTCAGGCTGTAAGCTAAAATCTCTCCTGTCTGAGTCAATGGAGTGGGTGGTGGTTAACGGAGCGGACAGTCCCCACTAGGATCCCTCGTTTCTTCAGAGACGACGAAACCCTCCGGGTTTATAGGTAGGGCCGTGGCAAGCGGAGACTTTCCTGAGCCCCATGTAGGTGCCAGAGGCTGGGATTTAAGGACTGATCCACCTAGAAAGGCTACGCTGCTCTGCGGCATCCTCCGACCCTCGTTCACTGCCATAGGCACCTGGGAACAGCTGGGAGAGGCAAAGAAAAGGGTCGGATGTCTCAGAGAAGGGCAGAGTTTCTTTCATGATTCAAAAATCCTTTACAGTTTTCTGCTGATTGAGGTGGTTTTCACACTTTTGTTGTCAAGAAATAACCCTGTAGGATAAGTGGAGTTCATCCTCAGTTCAGAGAAATGCTTTAATTGAGTCGCAGACCTTCTGAAGCTTCACAGTGTTCCCTTCATGTCGTTTTATACCCTGTGCTATTTCCTGCTGAGAAATAAGTTCTCTCATGCAAATGTTATCAGCTGGGGAATACTGGGAAAAAAAATATGGCATAAACTACTTATCTGCCTTTATGGTGCTGTGAAAAGTGTTAATCGCTCTGATCGACTATCAGCATTTCAGAAATGCTTATTGTTGGATTTTTGTCCCCTCGTGTCCTGGGTTCAGCAGTAGCAGTCATTTTTCTCCTTCTTGGTAGCTGGTGCAGCGCTGTGTTTTTGATTTTGGGCCTGGGGCCAGGGCTGATAACACCAGTGTTTTCAGTTACTGCTTGGTAATGTTTTGGTTTTGACCAAGGACTTTGTGAGTTTCATGCTCTGCCAGGGAGGAGGGGAAGCCGGGAGGAAGCAGAGACAGGACACCTGACCCAGGCTAACCAAAGAGGTTATTCCATGCCACAGTACGTCATGTCCAGGAGGTAGAAACAGAGAGCAGAGACCCGGAAGGGTGGTGGGGGTGCACGGTGAGGGGTGCACAGGCTTGATATTGGATGGTGAGAAATTGTATTCTTTTCCCTTGTATTTCTCTTGTCATTATTATTATTGGTGATAGCAGTAGTGATTTGTGTTAGACTTTCGTTACTAAACTGTTCTTATCTCAACCTGTGGGAGTTGCATTCTTTTGATTCTCCTTCCCATCCCTCCAGGAGCAGAGGGAAGAAAGAGTGGGGAGTGAGTGAGTTTGAGGGGTTTAAACCACGACACCTCAATACATGCACAATTAGAAGCTGCTATTGTAAATCTGAAGTACAGCACATGCACATCACAGAGGAGGGGTTGCATGACATTGAAGTATCCGTCAAGGCTAAAACTCCAGGGGCTAAATATGTCTCACACCCATGTAACCATTTCACTTCTTCAAAGGGATCTGTACTAGCAATTTCTAAAGGCAGAGTTTAGAAGCCCCTGCATGTAGGGAACAGAACCGATTCGTACAAATTGTTTAGGTTTCCTGAGCCAGCTGAGCTGAGCCCAGGCACCCTGGGCTGCCTGAGATGTCCTCGCTCCGGTCTTGCTGGTGCTTGGAGCGCAGCAGGAGATACCTGTTTTTAAAGCCATATTTCGATGCGTAGAAACACTGGGGCTTTGTGATTCCTACGGTAATTCTTTTCCTCTTTCCTGAGTGAGATGATTAAAGATGCTAACCTTGCTGGGCCCTGAGTGTACAAGGCAAAATACCCCTAAACCTACCATGTGGAGTGTTTAGACTGTTTCAAGTTTCAGTTGCTGCTACTTGCTACAAAAGGAAAAAAGTGCATATAACAGACATAATTTTCTTCATTGCTTCGATGTTGCACAAAGGTAGTGTAAAATTCTCCACTCTGATGTCTGAATTTTGGCTGTAACTCTCCAAGTGTGCCCTTTTCTTCCTTTTTTTTTTTTTTTTTTAAAAATTCTTTCTTCCATTTCTCTATCTCCTTTTCTAGCACAAAATCTACATGCAATGCAAGGAGGACTAAAGTAGAAAAAAAATCGTGGATTTTACTGGTGATTAAAATTCCATGGTGTCCTGATACTTCTTTCATACACAAAATGCTTATTTTCTAGTTTTAAAATACAAATATGTCCAGACTTACTTGTGTGTTAAAAATTAATTGAAGAACCTTTGTCACTAATACATAGTACCACTTTTTTTTACAAGGAATATTTTTGGAACAACCTCTCCATCTGGACAGGCTGTTAAATAATTCTTTGCAGCCACCAATGAAACCCAGACCAAAACCTAAAAAAACCCTTCTACCTACAGAGGCCTCTGATTCTGTGATCCCATTCTGGGAGGAAAGAGCCAAACCTGCTCATTGTAGTGTTTCCTCTTTGTAGGCGTGTGAGCTGGGAAGGTAGAAAGGTTGTTCCCAGCTGCATTCCCCTTCACTTCTATTTTCTCCAGTGAGACATGTGTCACATCTTGATCTGAACCGTGCTCTGATACAGCACAATCCTGAGACCAGGTTTTCAGAGCCCAAGGACTCTTTTTCCTCTAAAATCTGAACCAGGCACATTTTCATTCCTGGCCCAAAGCGTTATATCCAGGTGTATATAAGCCTGAATCTTTTTCCCTTGCTGCAGTTAATACCATCTCCCTCGGTGCTAATTATTTTTTAAATATATTCTTTCATATTAAAACTGAAAAAGCAAGTCTCTGGGAAACAAACATTGCAATAATTTGCCCAGTGTGTTGAGTAATTATAATCTCTGCATATAAGAAAAAAAAAATTCATACATAGGTGAGAAGATATTGATTTAGTCAATTAAAAAAACCCAAACAAAACAACAAAAGAGGAAGTGGTATGAAATTGCTAAATCCAGTCTGTGATTTGTTCAGGTTATGGATAAGGTACAGCACCTACTTCATGTTTCTGATTTTCTGTCCAGTCAGTTATTTGTTTACCCAGCTGATGCATTTCACTATTGCAGAAACAAACTCACATTTTCAATGATTAAAATGATTAAGTAATATATTTTTTTCTGTAGGGTATGCTGATCTAGAAGAAATAGAAATCTTTGCAGGAATGCTACTAACTTTATAATTCTATTACAAATAAGACAAGGGAACTTTTGTAGCTGTTTGGATTGATTTTCAGGAATCTTTATGGCTGGTTATTCAACACAGGACAAAGCTAAAAGTAACTCTGATAATCTGATACACAAAAAAGTGCTGATATTAAACCAAGCATTCTGACAAATATACTTCGACAAAAAAAATATACCCTGTATTTCAGTTGTTGTGAAAGAAGAGGTATTTTGAAGACAGACATGGAGGGCAGGTAAAAACACAGTACAAAGAGCCTGTTCATAGATTATGTATTTTAGCATTTTCCGGTGCTGAGAACTATTAGGATTAATAGCCTTGATTAAAACTAGTAGCTAAAGTAATTGAAGCCTTAGGTCATGAGAGCTGACCGAGAGTAAACTTTTTGATGAAAACTAATGCTGCTAACACAGAACTAGATGAATCTATCAGATATGAGTGGAATAAAGAAGATAAGGACCAAGGAAGCAAATCCAAGAGAACGAGACAACGTTAGAAGAAGGACAGCCCAGCACCCAAGGGAACCGATAAGAAATCAAGAGACCACTGACCAGAATTAAGTGCTTGGACTGGGGATTGAGTGCCGGGTGGCACAGGTATAATTGGGGGGTGTGATCTGCAGTGGGGGTCCTGCTTTCAAGCACCCACCTTGAGCTGCTCTGCATGTTGGATAAATAAACCACCTATTTACACTGTGTATTGGAGACTCATGTTCTTCAAGGAGGAACCTGGGAATGAGCCCTGTTGAGGTCGCATCTGCATAACTCCTCCCATGGTCTAGGTGGCAGCAACATAATTCTTACTACACTGGGATGATGTATTTGAAAACTGTGCCATTTTACTGTTGCTGGGTGATGTTATTTGGGCAGAGTGAATTTCAGAATACAAAGAACATTGCTTTGAACTAAGTAGGAAAGAACATTAAAGAATATTCATGATGGAAGTATATGCAGTCATATAATTATGTATTCACAATATTTTATTAATTTTGAACACTCATCCTCCTGTGTAAAGTAATTGTTTGTTACTTTTGCTGAGACTAAATTTGACTGCTTTTGCCTCTGATTAAAAGAAAAAAGTACACCAAATTTTCCACAGTAGTTGTTGCTTTTTTTTTTTTTTTTTTTTTTGTAGTTTCAGGGACTTTGGTCTCAGCATGGATAGAAAAATAATGGAGGTGTTAGAATAAGATCTGATGATGTGTGTGTACAGGCTGAAATGCTATGCCCACTTTACAGGCCCCTAATATTTTCTTAGCATTCATACTGACATTGAAAGAAGTAACATTTTCTGTGGAGAGTTTCTTAAACATAGAAACAATCTCACATACCAAAATAGCCTTTTTTTAAAAAAATAAGGATGCTTGGAAGTTACCGTGTGTCATGGCTTAAGCACAGTCGGTAACTCAGAACTGCACAGCTGCTCGCTCGCTCTCCTCTTCCTTCTGCCCCTTCTCTCGGTGGCTTGGGGGGGGGAAATTGATGTAAACTCATGGTTTGAGATAAGAACAGTCCAATAACTAAAGTATAACACAAAACTATTACTGCTACCACCAATAATAGTAATGATATGGAAAATGGCAAAGGGAGAGAATACAAAACTAAAAAGGGAAGGGGAAAAAAACAAAACAAAACAAAACAAAAACAAAACAAAAAAAACCACTAGAGATGCTCACCACCAGCTGAATGATACCCATCCTGACCCAAGCAGCAACCTGGGCCTTCCAGGTAACTCCACCCAGTTTATATCCTGGGCATGATGTACTGTGGTATGGAATACCCTTTAGGCTAGTGTGGGTCAGGTGTCCCATCTCTACTACTTGTGCTCCTCAACTTTAAGACTAAAGCTGAAAACACAGCATTGCACCAGCTACAAAGGAGGAGAAAAATAACCGCTACAGCTGAACTCAGGACATTGTAAAAGTTATGTTTTGAAAGCAATGAACTGTGCAGCAGAGCATACAAAAAAAACAGGAAAAGCAAAAGAAATGCTGATGGATTCCTGAGCTGGGAGGCCAAAAGGCACCACTGAGATCCTATTTTAATCCAGGTAACAGTAATACCCTCTGATAGCTGTAGTTAAAATTGTGGTATCTTTTTTATACATGTATTTTATTTTTTAGGACAACATAACTGAAATTGACTTTTACATAACTACAGAGAATAAAAGTCACTGACAAATTATTCTCATGATCATTATCCCTATCAGAAGACGAGCACTTTTGGTATGTATTTTCTAGAATTCCTTTCTAGTGACCCATGCATTCTCTTACATAAAAAACCCCCTAGAGACTGGAATATACCATGGTTTATTCACGTCTGTAGGTACTGGACATATATACAGAGGCTTGAAATGTACAAGTTCCAGTTCTGAGTTTGCATTAAGACACTTCGAGAACAGATCTCTCAACTCCGTTTGAAGCTGCTGAAGAATGGAACGTGGAGGATACCTCTTCCCACTGGACATCAAAATCTAATCTGAGAGGTCCCCATCAGCCTTCAAACTGAAATTAACTTTGATAAATTGGTGACAGATTTAAGAGAGAGAGATCTGGTGCTTGTCTCTGTACCTGCACTAAGAAACAACATGTAGTCAGTACTAGAAAGACCTACTTTTGTGATTCTGTGTTCCCTGTATGAACACAGAATATGCTTGAATTTCAGGATTATTAGATGCAGTTTGAGGGAAGGTGATAATGGCTTTAATCCACATCTACAACAGTATCTAATGCTGCTGTAGATGCAGATTGTCAGGAAGTCAGGGAGTGATTCAGAAAGCCTGCAGTTTGAGCCTGAAAGACTTTAAGGCTGATTAGTACCTTTATAATAAACTCCATTAGCTTACAAAGTTAGCCCACATTGGTTAATTTCTTAGTCTTTAACACTTTTAATGCTATGAATGACCTATAAACACAGGAACGGTCAGAGATGAAATATTTTTTTTCACTTTTTTTTTTTTTTTTTTAGCTACAAGGGGAATATTTTCTACCTGAAGGGAGAAGCTGTGCAAAAAATTTAAAAATGTAAAAAAAAAAAAAAAATAAAAAAAAAAAATCACATGCGCAGTAGAATTATTAAGAAAATTGATGAAGATAAGTAACTTTTAGAACGGACTTCTGTGTTGTATTGATCACTGTGCTACTGGTAACAACTTCTTAAGATAAATGTCACTTGTTACTACATAAACTATTTTACAGTAGAGTACACTGGGGACGCATCTCACTCTGGTACAAGAAACATAAGAAAAAATAAAAGAAGACCGAGCACCATCAAGTGGCAAATGTTACTATAGCAGTTAAAACGCTGCACATGGGTAAGTAAGTTCCCTTTAGCAATAATTTTACTTGCTGCCTTTTAACTTTCAATTCAGTGTACACAACATGAAAATGCTTAAAATTAATAGCAATGTATTGCACAAGAAACACAACATTCTAAACAGTTAACGGCAATAACTTCATAAAGAAATTATTGCCTAGAAATGAAATTTAAAGAAAAAAACAAACAAACAAACAAAAACCCCCAAATCTTTAGTTTTAGCAAGTAATTTGATGCCAGGATAAAGCATGTTCCCCAACACAGTAAATTGGAGAATATTTTGTCACAATTAATCTGAAGTGTCACTTAAATTAGTTCAAACTAAGGTTCCGGAAAAACTATTTAAGGCTAACTTGAATGAACAGCACCTTTATTGAAAATATGGGTGGCTCTTAAAAGAAACTTTGGATTAAAACTGTCCGTCTGAGGTATTCTACTTGGAGCTGGTGTACTTGGTGACAGCCTTGGTACCCTCGGAGACTGCGTGCTTGGCCAGCTCACCCGGCAGCAGGAGCCGCACGGCCGTCTGGATCTCCCGAGAAGTGATGGTGGAGCGTTTGTTGTAATGCGCCAGGCGCGAGGCTTCGCCAGCGATGCGCTCGAAGATGTCGTTGACGAAGGAGTTCATGATGCCCATCGCCTTTGACGAGATACCCGTGTCGGGGTGCACCTGCTTCAACACTTTGTACACGTAGAGAGAGTAGCTCTCTTTGCGGCTCTTCTTGCGCTTTTTGTCACCTTTCTTCTGAGTCTTGGTGACGGCCTTCTTAGAGCCCTTCTTGGGCGCAGGAGCAGACTTAGCCGGCTCGGGCATCGCAGCAAGCGTCTGTCTCACAGCTCCCCAAAACAGGAAATGAAAAACCAGAGAAAGAAGCGCAGCGTACTGATTCGGGGGCCACATCTTTATAGCACCCTCTAGCAAATGAGCAGCATTCCCGTTGCCTCCTTTCACTGGTCAGAACACAACAAGACGTCATAATGAGCCTGTGCCCGGCTTTTATTGGTTATAATTCGATTCAGCTTCTGATTGGCTGCGTAGAAAAGACCTACTTCTCAGCCTATCAGTGAAGGGGCGAGGTGGGAGAGCGAGACTATAGCTGAGGAGCGCCGGCAGTTTTCTCTGTTGCGGGGCTGGTGGCTTTTAACACGGACAATTTCAGTAAGTGAAGATGTCCGGCCGCGGGAAGCAGGGCGGGAAGGCGCGCGCTAAGGCCAAGTCGCGCTCGTCTCGGGCCGGCCTGCAGTTCCCTGTGGGCCGTGTCCACCGCTTGCTACTACGCGGGCAACTACGCGGAGCGGGTGGGTGCCGGCGCCCCGGTGTACCTGGCAGCCGTGCTGGAGTACCTGACGGCCGAGATCCTGGAGCTGGCAGGCAACGCGGCCCGCGACAACAAGAAGACGCGCGTCATCCCGCGGCATTTGCAGCTTGCCATCCGCAACGACGAGGAGCTCAACAAGCTGCTGGGCAAGGTGACGATCGCGCAGGGTGGTGTGCTGCCCAACATCCAGGCCGTGCTGCTGCCCAAGAAGACTGACAGCCACAAAAGCCAAAGCCAAGTGAGCTTATTTAGGAAGCAAAACAGGCAAAAAGTCTCTTTTAAGAGCCACCCACTCTGGTCGTAGAAGGCTGAATCACTGCTATTTTTTTTCTAATGGATGTAGTTACAGGCATGTAGGCTCTTTGGCTCCTCCCCCCCCCCTCCTCCGGCGTTGCCTATGCAGCTCTCTATGCCTATCTGACTTTCTGTGGTGGAGGGTGTTAGTTTTATTAGTATTAATTTTCTCTTGTAAATTTGCTGCTTGTTTAAAGGGAAGACTTTACAGTTTTTAGTTTTGAGAAATCTGGTAATTTTAACATTAGTAGTGGAGTTACCTTTGTTTATGGTGGTGAAGTAAACATTGCTCCCAAGGAATAAGTGAGCTCTAGCTTTTTTTTTTTTTTGTATGTTCTATGTAATATTTAATAGCAAACCATATGAATCAAACTTCTCGTATCTAGTTTGTTTTTCTGTCCTGTTGTAGAGTGTCAAGCAGTAGTTGATCGCTATTTGGCTCTGGGTAACTTATAATTTTCAAACTCTGGTGGTGCAGAGCACACACAAACCCCCAAACTCTGAAGGAGTTGCCTGGTCCTGGTTGGCCCTCAACCAATTATTTTGCAAAAGGGTGCATGTTCCCTGCTTTAATCTACTTGCTATTTTCCATTTTGTATTGTGCATTAATGCTATTGTATGAGTGACTTGGTACTGGTTTTCCCTAGCAGAATTAATTGCAGCATACTGGGAAAGGATTTCAGGCAGGGCAGGGCTGCTAATGTTTTTATCGAGCTGCCTAATGAGATGTGCTACCACGGTGATGGCTGCTGTATTTCACTGCAAAGTGGACTATTGCTTTTAATTTTCTTAAATTTCTGGCACTACTGCCTGAATCCAATATCTTCTGTATGGGGGCTGGGGAGTTTCAAGTTTCCTTCTCGTTTGGGAAGAATGTGCATGGCTCTTTAAAGAGCTGCTGTTGTTCCTGCACTGTTGCCTCAAAGTTGTTTCTCTGCTGTGGGGCTGCCTTGCTTGTTTCCTTTGGGCTTTTTTGTGGGTGTAGTACTTTTTTTTTTTTGTTTGTTTGTTTTTCTGTCGTGTGTGGTTTTACTGTTTGTTGTTTTTTGTGGGTTTTTTATTTTATTTTTTTCATTTTGTGGGGTAGCTTTTTTTTTTTTTTTTTTTCCTGCTGGTTTTAGTGGATTTCTTGGCTGCTTTTTGGCCTTATAATCTTGTGCAGGCTGCTGGCTGCAGAGGCTGCTGGCTCCTTGACTTTCCCAGGGCTATTTTGGGCACTCCATAGGGGTGGACATGGTGTTAGTGATAAGCTCTGTGGGACTGGAGCAAGAGGAGTGGTTTCCAGGATGCCCGCAGATTTCCTCATATCTGTCGTTTAGAATAAGGAAGAGAGAGATGTGGGCTAATGTATATGTGCACTTAGTATTCGTCGAGTTCAGCTTCTCTGAAGTTGAGACAGTAATGATTTGGAGAAAACTCCAGGAACCAACTTGCCAACAAAGTTTTCAAGTTGGCAGGCAGACAGGCGTTCTTTATTGCGGTGACAGGAGACGTGGGGGATAGCTCCTCCTAAAGTGTGTCACCTTATTGCCACAGAGGCCATACTTATGTAGTCACTTGGGCATACACACATTCATGAGGGTACACATGAATTACATCATTTTCCAGAAAGTTTCCTGCACACATGCGAAAATATGATGGTGGTCTTTGAGAGTCGTTTATTTCTTCCAACAATCTTCATAACTGAAGATAACGTAACAGCCTGTGAAGCACCAGCTTAATTAATGTTACAGACATAGCAATCATCCTGTCCTTCTACTTATCAGGTAGTTTAGCTGCTCTCATCCTGGATATCTGCTAGTCCTGGATACTCCCCGGTAGATATCTACACCAGCTTAATGGGTTCATTAAACACCACAAACATAGCAATCAACCTGTCCTTCTACTTACCAGTTTAACTGTGCCCATCCTAGACACCTGCTAGCCCCAGATACTCACCATCCCCAGGTCCTGTTTTCTTATTGTTTTTCTTACACATTTTGGACTAAGGTCTTAAGGACCAAAAGCTATGTCCAGTACCTTCAAACACTTCAATTATTTTCCACTACAAAGCCAACAAACTTAGTGCTACTTAGAACTGATTACGTTTTGTGCTTTTGTGCATTCTTGTCTCAGTAATAAGCTGACCCATTTCTTCTCCCCTCTATTTGGTATGCCTAACAAAACTGTCCTCTGTGTACCAGAATCACTGGGGATTGTAACAAGAACAGAGAAATCCCTGGCTACAAGTGTCACCTCAAAAGTTTTTGAGAGAATTTAAATTCTAGTTTCCCGACTGTAGGAATTTTTAAGTGGACAATATTTCAGATTTCTTTTCATTACAAATGAATGTTCTGGTATCAGCAGTACAAATACAGTAATGCCAGATGTAGAGTATTCAATATCGTTGTAGTTATTGCTTTTATTTCCTCATTGTAGAATGCATTTAAGCACTATATAATCCATCTAGTTTCTCTCTCTGGGATCTGGCTATGTGAGGTCAAAGCTGTGAAGGGCCACAAGACCAAGTAATTGTATAGGTAGATGCTTTCATGAAGATAACACTTAGATGTGCTTTACCAAAATTTCCGGTAAGCGGGTAGACAGTTTTGAAAATATGTGTGCATATACAGTGTGAGAGTGTGAAGATCTGCAGCCTCCTGTAAGCTGCACAAACAGATTCGTGGTTACTTCTCTAACACTACCTAGGTTTTACAGCAGCAGAAGGTGAGAGGAAGGTGGAAATGCCTGCCATCAAGAGACAAAGAAAAAACTGCTTCTTCCAGCCCACGAATGGGACCACTGAAGGACTCTGTGGAGCCGGCTCTCTGGGTGCCCCAGCAAAAGGCAGGGGGTACCCGTCCTCCACACTTACTCCAACCCCGGAGGGTCAGACTCCACATTCTTCCTCCCCAGTCGCCCTTGGGGAAGGCGGGATGTGCTTTGTTTCGTTCGGATTGAACAGCTGTCTACACTTGGAAATGGGTTCTGTAGGAATTTTCTTTCTTCATTGTGCGTTTTATTCCGAGAGAGAGAGAAGCAGAAAAAAGAATCAAAACACTCGAAGGGTTTTTAAATATCTATTAAACAGTATGGGATTTACTGGGTGATTTAAACCCACGCGTTTAATTTGGGTATGTTAAGAGAAGGAGGAGAGCTCAGGCTGTAAGCTAAAATCTCTCCTGTCTGAGTCAATGGAGTGGGTGGTGGTTAACGGAGCGGACAGTCCCCACTAGGATCCCTCGTTTCTTCAGAGACGACGAAACCCTCCGGGTTTATAGGTAGGGCCGTGGCAAGCGGAGACTTTCCTGAGCCCCATGTAGGTGCCAGAGGCTGGGATTTAAGGACTGATCCACCTAGAAAGGCTACGCTGCTCTGCGGCATCCTCTGACCCTCGTTCACTGCCATAGGCACCTGGGAACAGCTGGGAGAGGCAAAGAAAAGGGTCGGATGTCTCAGAGAAGGGCAGAGTTTCTTTCATGAGTCAAAAATCCTTTACAGTTTTCCGCTGATTGAGGTGGTTTTAACACTTTTGTTGTCAAGAAATAACCCTGTAGGATAAGTGGAGTTCATCTTCAGTTCAGAGAAATGCTTTAATTGAGTCGCAGACCTTCTGAAGCTTCACAATGTTCCCTTCATGTCGTTTAATACCCTATGCTATTTCCTGCTGAGAAATAAGTTCTCTCATGCAAATGTTATCAGCTGGGGAATACTGGGAAAAAAAATATGGCATAAACTACTTATCTGCCTTTATGGTGCTGTGAAAAGTGTTAATCGCTCTGATCGACTATCAGCATTTCAGAAATGCTTATTGTTGGATTTTTGTCCCCTCGTGTCCTGGGTTCAGCAGTAGCAGTCATTTTTCTCCTTCTTGGTAGCTGGTGCAGCGCTGTGTTTTTGATTTTGGGCCTGGGACCAGTGCTGATAACACCAGTGTTTTCAGTTACTGCTTGGTAATGTTTTGGTTTTGACCAAGGACTTTGTGAGTTTCATGCTCTGCCAGGGAGGAGGGGAAGCCGGGAGGAAGCAGAGACAGGACACCTGACCCAGGCTAACCAAAGAGGTTATTCCATGCCACAGTACGTCATGTCCAGGAGGTAGAAACGGAGAGCAGAGACCCGGAAGGGTGGTGGGGGTGCACGGTGAGGGGTGCACTGGTGGGGGTGCACTGTGTGGTCAGGCTTGATATTGGATGGTGAGAAATTGTATTCTTTTCCCTTGTATTTCTCTTGTCATTATTATTATTGGTGATAGCAGTAGTGATTTGTGTTAGACTTTCGTTACTAAACTGTTCTTATCTCAACCTGTGGGAGTTGCATTCTTTTGATTCTCCTTCCCATCCCTCCAGGAGCAGAGGGAAGAAAGAGTGGGGAGTGAGTGAGTTTGAGGGGTTTAAACCACGACACCTCAATACATGCACAATTAGAAGCTGCTATTGTAAATCTGAAGTACAGCACATGCACATCACAGAGGAGGGGTTGCATGACATTGAAGTATCCGTCAAGGCTAAAACTCCAGGGGCTAAATATGTCTCACACCCATGTAACCATTTCACTTCTTCAAAGGGATCTGTACTAGCAATTTCTAAAGGCAGAGTTTAGAAGCCCCTGCATGTAGGGAACAGAACCGATTCGTACAAATTGTTTAGGTTTCCTGAGCCAGCTGAGCTGAGCCCAGGCACCCTGGGCTGCCTGAGATGTCCTCGCTCCGGTCTTGCTGGTGCTTGGAGCACAGCAGGAGATACCTGTTTTTAAAGCCATATTTCGATGCGTAGAAACACTGGGGCTTTGTGATTCCTACGGTAATTCTTTTCCTCTTTCCTGAGTGAGATGATTAAAGATGCTAACCTTGCTGGGCCCCGAGTGTACAAGGCAAAATACCCCTAAACCTACCATGTGGAGTGTTTAGACTGTTTCAAGTTTCAGTTGCTGCTACTTGCTACAAAAGGAAAAAAGTGCATATAACAGACATAATTTTCTTCATTGCTTCGATGTTGCACAAAGGTAGTGTAAAATTCTCCACTCTGATGTCTGAATTTTGGCTGTAACTCTCCAAGTGTGCCCTTTTCTTCCTTTCTTTTTTTTTTTTTTTTAAAAATTCTTTCTTCCATTTCTCTATCTCCTTTTCTAGCACAAAATCTACATGCAATGCAAGGAGGACTAAAGTACAAAAAAAATCGTGGATTTTACTGGTGATTAAAATTCCATGGTGTCCTGATACTTCTTTCATACACAAAATGCTTATTTTCTAGTTTTAAAATACAAATATGTCCAGACTTACTTGTGTGTTAAAAATTAATTGAAGAACCTTTGTCACTAATACATAGTACCACTTTTTTTTACAAGGAATATTTTTGGAACAACCTCTCCATCTGGACAGGCTGTTAAATAATTCTTTGCAGCCACCAATGAAACCCAGACCAAAACCTAAAAAAACCCTTCTACCTACAGAGGCCTCTGATTCTGTGATCCCATTCTGGGAGGAAAGAGCCAAACCTGCTCATTGTAGTGTTTCCTCTTTGTAGGCGTGTGAGCTGGGAAGGTAGAAAGGCTGTTCCCAGCTGCATTCCCCTTCACTTCTATTTTCTCCAGTGAGACATGTGTCACATCTTGATCTGAACCGTGCTCTGATACAGCACAATCCTGAGACCAGGTTTTCAGAGCCCAAGGACTCTTTTTCCTCTAAAATCTGAACCAGGCACATTTTCATTCCTGGCCCAAAGCGTTATATCCAGGTGTATATAAGCCTGAATCTTTTTCCCTTGCTGCAGTTAATACCATCTCCCTCGGTGCTAATTATTTTTTAAATATATTCTTTCATATTAAAACTGAAAAAGCAAGTCTCTGGGAAACAAACATTGCAATAATTTGCCCAGTGTGTTGAGTAATTATAATCTCTGCATATAAGAAAAAAAAAATTCATACATAGGTGAGAAGATATTGATTTAGTCAATTAAAAAAACCCAAACAAAACAACAAAAGAGGAAGTGGTATGAAACTGCTAAATCCAGTCTGTGATTTGTTCAGGTTATGGATAAGGTACAGCACCTACTTCATGTTTCTGATTTTCTGTCCAGTCAGTTATTTGTTTACCCAGCTGATGCATTTCACTATTGCAGAAACAAACTCACATTTTCAATGATTAAAATGATTAAGTAATATATTTTTTTCTGTAGGGTATGCTGATCTAGAAGAAATAGAAATCTTTGCAGGAATGCTACTAACTTTATAATTCTATTACAAATAAGACAAGGGAACTTTTGTAGCTGTTTGGATTGATTTTCAGGAATCTTTATGGCTGGTTATTCAACACAGGACAAAGCTAAAAGTAACTCTGATAATCTGATACACAAAAAAGTTGCTGATATTAAACCAAGCATTCTGACAAATATACTTCGACAAAAAAAATATACCCTGTATTTCAGTTGTTGTGAAAGAAGAGGTATTTTGAAGACAGACATGGAGGGCAGGTAAAAACACAGTACAAAGAGCCTGTTCATAGATTATGTATTTTAGCATTTTCCGGTGCTGAGAACTATTAGGATTAATAGCCTTGATTAAAACTAGTAGCTAAAGTAATTGAAGCCTTAGGTCATGAGAGCTGACCGAGAGTAAACTTTTTGATGAAAACTAATGCTGCTAACACAGAACTAGATGAATCTATCAGATATGAGTGGAATAAAGAAGATAAGGACCAAGGAAGCAAATCCAAGAGAACGAGACAACGTTAGAAGAAGGACAGCCCAGCACCCAAGGGAACCGATAAGAAATCAAGAGACCACTGACCAGAATTAAGTGCTTGGACTGGGGATTGAGTGCCGGGTGGCACAGGTATAATTGGGGGGTGTGATCTGCAGTGGGGGTCCCGCTTTCGAGCACCCGCCTTGAGCTGCTCTGCATGTTGGATAAATAAACCACTTATTTACGCTGTGTATTGGAGACTCATGTTCTTCAAGGAGGAACCTGGGAATGAGCCCTGTTGAGGTCGCATCTGCATAACTCCTCCCATGGTCTAGGTGGCAGCAACATAATTCTTACTACACTGGGATGATGTATTTGAAAACTGTGCCATTTTACTGTTGCTGGGTGATGTTATTTGGGCAGAGTGAATTTCAGAATACAAAGAACATTGCTTTGAACTAAGTAGGAAAGAACATTAAAGAATATTCATGATGGAAGTATATGCAGTCATATAATTATGTATTCACAATATTTTATTAATTTTGAACACTCATCCTCCTGTGTAAAGTAATTGTTTGTTACTTTTGCTGAGACTAAATTTGACTGCTTTTGCCTCTGATTAAAAGAAAAAAGTACACCAAATTTTCCACAGTAGTTGTTGCTTTTTTTTTTTTTTTTTTTTTTTTTTTGTAGTTTCAGGGACTTTGGTCTCAGCATGGATAGAAAAATAATGGAGGTGTTAGAATAAGATCTGATGATGTGTGTGTACAGGCTGAAATGCTATGCCCACTTTACAGGCCCCTAATATTTTCTTAGCATTCATACTGACATTGAAAGAAGTAACATTTTCTGTGGAGAGTTTCTTAAACATAGAAACAATCTCACATACCAAAATAGCCTTTTTTTAAAAAAATAAGGATGCTTGGAAGTTACCGTGTGTCATGGCTTAAGCACAGTCGGTAACTCAGAACTGCACAGCTGCTCGCTCGCTCTCCTCTTCCTTCTGCCCCTTCTCTCGGTGGCTTGGGGGGGGGAAATTGATGTAAACTCATGGTTTGAGATAAGAACAGTCCAATAACTAAAGTATAACACAAAACTATTACTGCTACCACCAATAATAGTAATGATATGGAAAATGGCAAAGGGAGAGAATACAAAACTAAAAAGGGAAGGGGAAAAAAACAAAACAAAACAAAACAAAAACAAAACAAAAAAACCCACTAGAGATGCTCACCACCAGCTGAATGATACCCATCCTGACCCAAGCAGCAACCTGGGCCTTCCAGGTAACTCCACCCAGTTTATATCCTGGGCATGATGTACTGTGGTATGGAATACCCTTTAGGCTAGTGTGGGTCAGGTGTCCCATCTCTACTACTTGTGCTCCTCAACTTTAAGACTAAAGCTGAAAACACAGCATTGCACCAGCTACAAAGGAGGAGAAAAATAACCGCTACAGCTGAACTCAGGACATTGTAAAAGTTATGTTTTGAAAGCAATGAACTGTGCAGCAGAGCATACAAAAAAAACAGGAAAAGCAAAAGAAATGCTGATGGATTCCTGAGCTGGGAGGCCAAAAGGCACCACTGAGATCCTATTTTAATCCAGGTAACAGTAATACCCTCTGATAGCTGTAGTTAAAATTGTGGTATCTTTTTTATACATGTATTTTATTTTTTAGGACAACATAACTGAAATTGACTTTTACATAACTACAGAGAATAAAAGTCACTGACAAATTATTCTCATGATCATTATCCCTATCAGAAGACGAGCACTTTTGGTATGTATTTTCTAGAATTCCTTTCTAGTGACCCATGCATTCTCTTACATAAAAAACCCCCTAGAGACTGGAATATACCATGGTTTATTCACGTCTGTAGGTACTGGACATATATACAGAGGCTTGAAATGTACAAGTTCCAGTTCTGAGTTTGCATTAAGACACTTCGAGAACAGATCTCTCAACTCCGTTTGAAGCTGCTGAAGAATGGAACGTGGAGGATACCTCTTCCCACTGGACATCAAAATCTAATCTGAGAGGTCCCCATCAGCCTTCAAACTGAAATTAACTTTGATAAATTGGTGACAGATTTAAGAGAGAGAGATCTGGTGCTTGTCTCTGTACCTGCACTAAGAAACAACATGTAGTCAGTACTAGAAAGACCTACTTTTGTGATTCTGTGTTCCCTGTATGAACACAGAATATGCTTGAATTTCAGGATTATTAGATGCAGTTTGAGGGAAGGTGATAATGGCTTTAATCCACATCTACAACAGTATCTAATGCTGCTGTAGATGCAGATTGTCAGGAAGTCAGGGAGTGATTCAGAAAGCCTGCAGTTTGAGCCTGAAAGACTTTAAGGCTGATTAGTACCTTTATAATAAACTCCATTAGCTTACAAAGTTAGCCCACATTGGTTAATTTCTTAGTCTTTAACACTTTTAATGCTATGAATGACCTATAAACACAGGAACGGTCAGAGATGAAATATTTTTTTTCACTTTTTTTTTTTTTTTTTTAGCTACAAGGGGAATATTTTCTACCTGAAGGGAGAAGCTGTGCAAAAAATTTAAAAATGTAAAAAAAAAAAAAAAATAAAAAAAAAAAATCACATGCGCAGTAGAATTATTAAGAAAATTGATGAAGATAAGTAACTTTTAGAACGGACTTCTGTGTTGTATTGATCACTGTGCTACTGGTAACAACTTCTTAAGATAAATGTCACTTGTTACTACATAAACTATTTTACAGTAGAGTACACTGGGGACGCATCTCACTCTGGTACAAGAAACATAAGAAAAAATAAAAGAAGACCGAGCACCATCAAGTGGCAAATGTTACTATAGCAGTTAAAACGCTGCACATGGGTAAGTAAGTTCCCTTTAGCAATAATTTTACTTGCTGCCTTTTAACTTTCAATTCAGTGTACACAACATGAAAATGCTTAAAATTAATAGCAATGTATTGCACAAGAAACACAACATTCTAAACAGTTAACGGCAATAACTTCATAAAGAAATTATTGCCTAGAAATGAAATTTAAAGAAAAAAACAAACAAACAAACAAAAACCCCCAAATCTTTAGTTTTAGCAAGTAATTTGATGCCAGGATAAAGCATGTTCCCCAACACAGTAAATTGGAGAATATTTTGTCACAATTAATCTGAAGTGTCACTTAAATTAGTTCAAACTAAGGTTCCGGAAAAACTATTTAAGGCTAACTTGAATGAACAGCCCCTTTATTGAAAATATGGGTGGCTCTTAAAAGAAACTTTGGATTAAAACTGTCCGTCTGAGGTATTCTACTTGGAGCTGGTGTACTTGGTGACAGCCTTGGTACCCTCGGAGACTGCGTGCTTGGCCAGCTCACCCGGCAGCAGGAGCCGCACGGCCGTCTGGATCTCCCGAGAAGTGATGGTGGAGCGTTTGTTGTAATGCGCCAGGCGCGAGGCTTCGCCAGCGATGCGCTCGAAGATGTCGTTGACGAAGGAGTTCATGATGCCCATCGCCTTTGACGAGATACCCGTGTCGGGGTGCACCTGCTTCAACACTTTGTACACGTAGAGAGAGTAGCTCTCTTTGCGGCTCTTCTTGCGCTTTTTGTCACCTTTCTTCTGAGTCTTGGTGACGGCCTTCTTGGAGCCCTTCTTGGGCGCAGGAGCAGACTTAGCCGGCTCGGGCATCGCAGCAAGCGTCTGTCTCACAGCTCCCCAAAACAGGAAATGAAAAACCAGAGAAAGAAGCGCAGCGTACTGATTCGGGGGCCACATCTTTATAGCACCCTCTAGCAAATGAGCAGCATTCCCGTTGCCTCCTTTCACTGGTCAGAACACAACAAGACGTCATAATGAGCCTGTGCCCGGCTTTTATTGGTTATAATTCGATTCAGCTTCTGATTGGCTGCGTAGAAAAGGCCTACTTCTCAGCCTATCAGTGAAGGGGCGAGGTGGGAGAGCGAGACTATAGCTGAGGAGCGCCGGCAGTTTTCTCTGTTGCGGGGCTGGTGGCTTTTAACACGGACAATTTCAGTAAGTGAAGATGTCCGGCCGCGGGAAGCAGGGCGGGAAGGCGCGCGCTAAGGCCAAGTCGCGCTCGTCTCGGGCCGGCCTGCAGTTCCCTGTGGGCCGTGTCCACCGCTTGCTACTACGCG
This sequence comes from Amazona ochrocephala, assembly GCA_039720435.1. NCBI lineage: Eukaryota > Metazoa > Chordata > Aves > Psittaciformes > Psittacidae > Amazona > Amazona ochrocephala. Next base: position 83,967,907 of record CM077880.1, read on the forward strand.
GGCAACTACGCGGAGCGGGTGGGTGCCGGCGCCCCGGTGTACCTGGCAGCCGTGCTGGAGTACCTGACGGCCGAGATCCTGGAGCTGGCAGGCAACGCGGCCCGCGACAACAAGAAGACGCGCGTCATCCCGCGGCATTTGCAGCTTGCCATCCGCAACGACGAGGAGCTCAACAAGCTGCTGGGCAAGGTGACGATCGCGCAGGGTGGTGTGCTGCCCAACATCCAGGCCGTGCTGCTGCCCAAGAAGACTGACAGCCACAAAAGCCAAAGCCAAGTGAGCTTATTTAGGAAGCAAAACAGGCAAAAAGTCTCTTTTAAGAGCCACCCACTCTGGTCGTAGAAGGCTGAATCACTGCTATTTTTTTTCTAATGGATGTAGTTACAGGCATGTAGGCTCTTTGGCTCCTCCCCCCCCCCCCTCCTCCGGCATTGCCTATGCAGCTCTCTATGCCTATCTGACTTTCTGTGGTGGAGGGTGTTAGTTTTATTAGTATTAATTTTCTCTTGTAAATTTGCTGCTTGTTTAAAGGGAAGACTTTACAGTTTTTAGTTTTGAGAAATCTGGTAATTTTAACATTAGTAGTGGAGTTACCTTTGTTTATGGTGGTGAAGTAAACATTGCTCCCAAGGAATAAGTGAGCTCTAGCTTTTTTTTTTTTTTTGTATGTTCTATGTAATATTTAATAGCAAACCATATGAATCAAACTTCTCGTATCTAGTTTGTTTTTCTGTCCTGTTGTAGAGTGTCAAGCAGTAGTTGATCGCTATTTGGCTCTGGGTAACTTATAATTTTCAAACTCTGGTGGTGCAGAGCACACACAAACCCCCAAACTCTGAAGGAGTTGCCTGGTCCTGGTTGGCCCTCAACCAATTATTTTGCAAAAGGGTGCATGTTCCCTGCTTTAATCTACTTGCTATTTTCCATTTTGTATTGTGCATTAATGCTATTGTATGAGTGACTTGGTACTGGTTTTCCCTAGCAGAATTAATTGCAGCATACTGGGAAAGGATTTCAGGCAGGGCAGGGCTGCTAATGTTTTTATCGAGCTGCCTAATGAGATGTGCTACCACGGTGATGGCTGCTGTATTTCACTGCAAAGTGGACTATTGCTTTTAATTTTCTTAAATTTCTGGCACTACTGCCTGAATCCAATATCTTCTGTATGGGGGCTGGGGAGTTTCAAGTTTCCTTCTCGTTTGGGAAGAATGTGCATGGCTCTTTAAAGAGCTGCTGTTGTTCCTGCACTGTTGCCTCAAAGTTGTTTCTCTGCTGTGGGGCTGCCTTGCTTGTTTCCTTTGGGCTTTTTTGTGGGTGTAGTACTTTTTTTTTTGTTTGTTTGTTTGTTTTTTTTTGGTTTTTTTTTTTTTTTTTCCTGTCGTGTGTGGTTTTACTGTTTGTTGTTTTTTGTGGGTTTTTTATTTTATTTTTTTCATTTTGTGGGGTAGCTTTTTTTTTTTTTTTTTTTCCTGCTGGTTTTAGTGGATTTCTTGGCTGCTTTTTGGCCTTATAATCTTGTGCAGGCTGCTGGCTGCAGAGGCTGCTGGCTCCTTGACTTTCCCAGGGCTATTTTGGGCACTCCATAGGGGTGGACATGGTGTTAGTGATAAGCTCTGTGGGACTGGAGCAAGAGGAGTGGTTTCCAGGATGCCCGCAGATTTCCTCATATCTGTCGTTTAGAATAAGGAAGAGAGAGATGTGGGCTAATGTATATGTGCACTTAGTATTCGTCGAGTTCAGCTTCTCTGAAGTTGAGACAGTAATGATTTGGAGAAAACTCCAGGAACCAACTTGCCAACAAAGCTTTCAAGTTGGCAGGCAGGCAGGCGTTCTTTATTGCGGTGACAGGAGACGTGGGGGATAGCTCCTCCTAAAGTGTGTCACCTTATTGCCACAGAGGCCATACTTATGTAGTCACTTGGGCATACACACATTCATGAGGGTACACATGAATTACATCATTTTCCAGAAAGTTTCCTGCACACATGCGAAAATATGATGGTGGTCTTTGAGAGTCGTTTATTTCTTCCAACAATCTTCATAACTGAAGATAACGTAACAGCCTGTGAAGCACCAGCTTAATTAATGTTACAGACATAGCAATCATCCTGTCCTTCTACTTATCAGGTAGTTTAGCTGCTCTCATCCTGGATATCTGCTAGTCCTGGATACTCCCCGGTAGATATCTACACCAGCTTAATGGGTTCATTAAACACCACAAACATAGCAATCAACCTGTCCTTCTACTTACCAGTTTAACTGTGCCCATCCTAGACACCTGCTAGCCCCAGATACTCACCATCCCCAGGTCCTGTTTTCTTATTGTTTTTCTTACACATTTTGGACTAAGGTCTTAAGGACCAAAAGCTATGTCCAGTACCTTCAAACACTTCAATTATTTTCCACTACAAAGCCAACAAACTTAGTGCTACTTAGAACTGATTACGTTTTGTGCTTTTGTGCATTCTTGTCTCAGTAATAAGCTGACCCATTTCTTCTCCCCTCTATTTGGTATGCCTAACAAAACTGTCCTCTGTGTACCAGAATCACTGGGGATTGTAACAAGAACAGAGAAATCCCTGGCTACAAGTGTCACCTCAAAAGTTTTTGAGAGAATTTAAATTCTAGTTTCCCGACTGTAGGAATTTTTAAGTGGACAATATTTCAGATTTCTTTTCATTACAAATGAATGTTCTGGTATCAGCAGTACAAATACAGTAATGCCAGATGTAGAGTATTCAATATCGTTGTAGTTATTGCTTTTATTTCCTCATTGTAGAATGCATTTAAGCACTATATAATCCATCTAGTTTCTCTCTCTGGGATCTGGCTATGTGAGGTCAAAGCTGTGAAGGGCCACAAGACCAAGTAATTGTATAGGTAGATGCTTTCATGAAGATAACACTTAGATGTGCTTTACCAAAATTTCCGGTAAGCGGGTAGACAGTTTTGAAAATATGTGTGCATATACAGTGTGAGAGTGTGAAGATCTGCAGCCTCCTGTAAGCTGCACAAACAGATTCGTGGTTACTTCTCTAACACTACCTAGGTTTTACAGCAGCAGAAGGTGAGAGGAAGGTGGAAATGCCTGCCATCAAGAGACAAAGAAAAAACTGCTTCTTCCAGCCCACGAATGGGACCACTGAAGGACTCTGTGGAGCCGGCTCTCTGGGTGCCCCAGCAAAAGGCAGGGGGTACCCGTCCCCCACACTTACTCCAACCCCGGAGGGTCAGACTCCACATTCTTCCTCCCCAGTCGCCCTTGGGGAAGGCGGGATGTGCTTTGTTTCGTTCGGATTGAACAGCTGTCTACACTTGGAAATGGGTTCTGTAGGAATTTTCTTTCTTCATTGTGCGTTTTATTCCGAGAGAGAGAGAAGCAGAAAAAAGAATCAAAACACTCGAAGGGTTTTTAAATATCTATTAAACAGTATGGGATTTACTGGGTGATTTAAACCCACGCGTTTAATTTGGGTATGTTAAGAGAAGGAGGAGAGCTCAGGCTGTAAGCTAAAATCTCTCCTGTCTGAGTCAATGGAGTGGGTGGTGGTTAACGGAGCGGACAGTCCCCACTAGGATCCCTCGTTTCTTCAGAGACGACGAAACCCTCCGGGTTTATAGGTAGGGCCGTGGCAAGCGGAGACTTTCCTGAGCCCCATGTAGGTGCCAGAGGCTGGGATTTAAGGACTGATCCACCTAGAAAGGCTACGCTGCTCTGCGGCATCCTCTGACCCTCGTTCACTGCCATAGGCACCTGGGAACAGCTGGGAGAGGCAAAGAAAAGGGTCGGATGTCTCAGAGAAGGGCAGAGTTTCTTTCATGAGTCAAAAATCCTTTACAGTTTTCCGCTGATTGAGGTGGTTTTAACACTTTTGTTGTCAAGAAATAACCCTGTAGGATAAGTGGAGTTCATCTTCAGTTCAGAGAAATGCTTTAATTGAGTCGCAGACCTTCTGAAGCTTCACAATGTTCCCTTCATGTCGTTTAATACCCTATGCTATTTCCTGCTGAGAAATAAGTTCTCTCATGCAAATGTTATCAGCTGGGGAATACTGGGAAAAAAAATATGGCATAAACTACTTATCTGCCTTTATGGTGCTGTGAAAAGTGTTAATCGCTCTGATCGACTATCAGCATTTCAGAAATGCTTATTGTTGGATTTTTGTCCCCTCGTGTCCTGGGTTCAGCAGTAGCAGTCATTTTTCTCCTTCTTGGTAGCTGGTGCAGCGCTGTGTTTTTGATTTTGGGCCTGGGACCAGTGCTGATAACACCAGTGTTTTCAGTTACTGCTTGGTAATGTTTTGGTTTTGACCAAGGACTTTGTGAGTTTCATGCTCTGCCAGGGAGGAGGGGAAGCCGGGAGGAAGCAGAGACAGGACACCTGACCCAGGCTAACCAAAGAGGTTATTCCATGCCACAGTACGTCATGTCCAGGAGGTAGAAACGGAGAGCAGAGACCCGGAAGGGTGGTGGGGGTGCACGGTGAGGGGTGCACTGGTGGGGGTGCACTGTGTGGTCAGGCTTGATATTGGATGGTGAGAAATTGTATTCTTTTCCCTTGTATTTCTCTTGTCATTATTATTATTGGTGATAGCAGTAGTGATTTGTGTTAGACTTTCGTTACTAAACTGTTCTTATCTCAACCTGTGGGAGTTGCATTCTTTTGATTCTCCTTCCCATCCCTCCAGGAGCAGAGGGAAGAAAGAGTGGGGAGTGAGTGAGTTTGAGGGGTTTAAACCACGACACCTCAATACATGCACAATTAGAAGCTGCTATTGTAAATCTGAAGTGCAGCACATGCACATCACAGAGGAGGGGTTGCATGACATTGAAGTATCCGTCAAGGCTAAAACTCCAGGGGCTAAATATGTCTCACACCCATGTAACCATTTCACTTCTTCAAAGGGATCTGTACTAGCAATTTCTAAAGGCAGAGTTTAGAAGCCCCTGCATGTAGGGAACAGAACCGATTCGTACAAATTGTTTAGGTTTCCTGAGCCAGCTGAGCTGAGCCCAGGCACCCAGGGCTGCCTGAGATGTCCTCGCTCCGGTCTTGCTGGTGCTTGGAGCACAGCAGGAGATACCTGTTTTTAAAGCCATATTTCGATGCGTAGAAACACTGGGGCTTTGTGATTCCTACGGTAATTCTTTTCCTCTTTCCTGAGTGAGATGATTAAAGATGCTAACCTTGCTGGGCCCCGAGTGTACAAGGCAAAATACCCCTAAACCTACCATGTGGAGTGTTTAGACTGTTTCAAGTTTCAGTTGCTGCTACTTGCTACAAAAGGAAAAAAGTGCATATAACAGACATAATTTTCTTCATTGCTTCGATGTTGCACAAAGGTAGTGTAAAATTCTCCACTCTGATGTCTGAATTTTGGCTGTAACTCTCCAAGTGTGCCCTTTTCTTCCTTTTTTTTTTTTTTTTTTTTAAAAATTCTTTCTTCCATTTCTCTATCTCCTTTTCTAGCACAAAATCTACATGCAATGCAAGGAGGACTAAAGTAGAAAAAAAATCGTGGATTTTACTGGTGATTAAAATTCCATGGTGTCCTGATACTTCTTTCATACACAAAATGCTTATTTTCTAGTTTTAAAATACAAATATGTCCAGACTTACTTGTGTGTTAAAAATTAATTGAAGAACCTTTGTCACTAATACATAGTACCACTTTTTTTTACAAGGAATATTTTTGGAACAACCTCTCCATCTGGACAGGCTGTTAAATAATTCTTTGCAGCCACCAATGAAACCCAGACCAAAACCTAAAAAAACCCTTCTACCTACAGAGGCCTCTGATTCTGTGATCCCATTCTGGGAGGAAAGAGCCAAACCTGCTCATTGTAGTGTTTCCTCTTTGTAGGCGTGTGAGCTGGGAAGGTAGAAAGGCTGTTCCCAGCTGCATTCCCCTTCACTTCTATTTTCTCCAGTGAGACATGTGTCACATCTTGATCTGAACCGTGCTCTGATACAGCACAATCCTGAGACCAGGTTTTCAGAGCCCAAGGACTCTTTTTCCTCTAAAATCTGAACCAGGCACATTTTCATTCCTGGCCCAAAGCGTTATATCCAGGTGTATATAAGCCTGAATCTTTTTCCCTTGCTGCAGTTAATACCATCTCCCTCGGTGCTAATTATTTTTTAAATATATTCTTTCATATTAAAACTGAAAAAGCAAGTCTCTGGGAAACAAACATTGCAATAATTTGCCCAGTGTGTTGAGTAATTATAATCTCTGCATATAAGAAAAAAAAATTCATACATAGGTGAGAAGATATTGATTTAGTCAATTAAAAAAACCCAAACAAAACAACAAAAGAGGAAGTGGTATGAAATTGCTAAATCCAGTCTGTGATTTGTTCAGGTTATGGATAAGGTACAGCACCTACTTCATGTTTCTGATTTTCTGTCCAGTCAGTTATTTGTTTACCCAGCTGATGCATTTCACTATTGCAGAAACAAACTCACATTTTCAATGATTAAAATGATTAAGTAATATATTTTTTTCTGTAGGGTATGCTGATCTAGAAGAAATAGAAATCTTTGCAGGAATGCTACTAACTTTATAATTCTATTACAAATAAGACAAGGGAACTTTTGTAGCTGTTTGGATTGATTTTCAGGAATCTTTATGGCTGGTTATTCAACACAGGACAAAGCTAAAAGTAACTCTGATAATCTGATACACAAAAAAGTTGCTGATATTAAACCAAGCATTCTGACAAATATACTTCGACAAAAAAAATATACCCTGTATTTCAGTTGTTGTGAAAGAAGAGGTATTTTGAAGACAGACATGGAGGGCAGGTAAAAACACAGTACAAAGAGCCTGTTCATAGATTATGTATTTTAGCATTTTCCGGTGCTGAGAACTATTAGGATTAATAGCCTTGATTAAAACTAGTAGCTAAAGTAATTGAAGCCTTAGGTCATGAGAGCTGACCGAGAGTAAACTTTTTGATGAAAACTAATGCTGCTAACACAGAACTAGATGAATCTATCAGATATGAGTGGAATAAAGAAGATAAGGACCAAGGAAGCAAATCCAAGAGAACGAGACAACGTTAGAAGAAGGACAGCCCAGCACCCAAGGGAACCGATAAGAAATCAAGAGACCACTGACCAGAATTAAGTGCTTGGACTGGGGATTGAGTGCCGGGTGGCACAGGTATAATTGGGGGGTGTGATCTGCAGTGGGGGTCCTGCTTTCAAGCACCCACCTTGAGCTGCTCTGCATGTTGGATAAATAAACCACCTATTTACACTGTGTATTGGAGACTCATGTTCTTCAAGGAGGAACCTGGGAATGAGCCCTGTTGAGGTCGCATCTGCATAACTCCTCCCATGGTCTAGGTGGCAGCAACATAATTCTTACTACACTGGGATGATGTATTTGAAAACTGTGCCATTTTACTGTTGCTGGGTGATGTTATTTGGGCAGAGTGAATTTCAGAATACAAAGAACATTGCTTTGAACTAAGTAGGAAAGAACATTAAAGAATATTCATGATGGAAGTATATGCAGTCATATAATTATGTATTCACAATATTTTATTAATTTTGAACACTCATCCTCCTGTGTAAAGTAATTGTTTGTTACTTTTGCTGAGACTAAATTTGACTGCTTTTGCCTCTGATTAAAAGAAAAAAGTACACCAAATTTTCCACAGTAGTTGTTGCTTTTTTTTTTTTTTTTTTTTTTTTTTTTTGTAGTTTCAGGGACTTTGGTCTCAGCATGGATAGAAAAATAATGGAGGTGTTAGAATAAGATCTGATGATGTGTGTGTACAGGCTGAAATGCTATGCCCACTTTACAGGCCCCTAATATTTTCTTAGCATTCATACTGACATTGAAAGAAGTAACATTTTCTGTGGAGAGTTTCTTAAACATAGAAACAATCTCACATACCAAAATAGCCTTTTTTTAAAAAAATAAGGATGCTTGGAAGTTACCGTGTGTCATGGCTTAAGCACAGTCGGTAACTCAGAACTGCACAGCTGCTCGCTCGCTCTCCTCTTCCTTCTGCCCCTTCTCTCGGTGGCTTGGGGGGGGGAAATTGATGTAAACTCATGGTTTGAGATAAGAACAGTCCAATAACTAAAGTATAACACAAAACTATTACTGCTACCACCAATAATAGTAATGATATGGAAAATGGCAAAGGGAGAGAATACAAAACTAAAAAGGGAAGGGGAAAAAAACAAAACAAAAACAAAACAAAAAAAACCACTAGAGATGCTCACCACCAGCTGAATGATACCCATCCTGACCCAAGCAGCAACCTGGGCCTTCCAGGTAACTCCACCCAGTTTATATCCTGGGCATGATGTACTGTGGTATGGAATACCCTTTAGGCTAGTGTGGGTCAGGTGTCCCATCTCTACTACTTGTGCTCCTCAACTTTAAGACTAAAGCTGAAAACACAGCACTGCACCAGCTACAAAAGAGGAGAAAAATAACCGCTACAGCTGAACTCAGGACATTGTAAAAGTTATGTTTTGAAAGCAATGAACTGTGCAGCAGAGCATACAAAAAAACAGGAAAAGCAAAAGAAATGCTGATGGATTCCTGAGCTGGGAGGCCAAAAGGCACCACTGAGATCCTATTTTAATCCAGGTAACAGTAATACCCTCTGATAGCTGTAGTTAAAATTGTGGTATCTTTTTTATACATGTATTTTATTTTTTAGGACAACATAACTGAAATTGACTTTTACATAACTACAGAGAATAAAAGTCACTGACAAATTATTCTCATGATCATTATCCCTATCAGAAGGCGAGCACTTTTGGTATGTATTTTCTAGAATTCCTTTCTAGTGACCCATGCATTCTCTTACATAAAAAACCCCCTAGAGACTGGAATATACCATGGTTTATTCACATCCGTAGGTACTGGACATATATACAGAGGCTTGAAATGTACAAGTTCCAGTTCTGAGTTTGCATTAAGACACTTCGAGAACAGATCTCTCAACTCCGTTTGAAGCTGCTGAAGAATGGAACGTGGAGGATACCTCTTCCCACTGGACATCAAAATCTAATCTGAGAGGTCCCCATCAGCCTTCAAACTGAAATTAACTTTGATAAATTGGTGACAGATTTAAGAGAGAGAGATCTGGTGCTTGTCTCTGTACCTGCACTAAGAAACAACATGTAGTCAGTACTAGAAAGACCTACTTTTGTGATTCTGTGTTCCCTGTATGAACACAGAATATGCTTGAATTTCAGGATTATTAGATGCAGTTTGAGGGAAGGTGATAATGGCTTTAATCCACATCTACAACAGTATCTAATGCTGCTGTAGATGCAGATTGTCAGGAAGTCAGGGAGTGATTCAGAAAGCCTGCAGTTTGAGCCTGAAAGACTTTAAGGCTGATTAGTACCTTTATAATAAACTCCATTAGCTTACAAAGTTAGCCCACATTGGTTAATTTCTTAGTCTTTAACACTTTTAATGCTATGAATGACCTATAAACACAGGAAGGGTCAGAGATGAAATATTTTTTTTCACTTTTTTTTTTTTTTTTAGCTACAAGGGGAATATTTTCTACCTGAAGGGAGAAGCTGTGCAAAAAATTTAAAAATGTAAAAAAAAAAAAAAATAAAAAAAAAAATCACATGCGCAGTAGAATTATTAAGAAAATTGATGAAGATAAGTAACTTTTAGAACGGACTTCTGTGTTGTATTGATCACTGTGCTACTGGTAACAACTTCTTAAGATAAATGTCACTTGTTACTACATAAACTATTTTACAGTAGAGTACACTGGGGACACATCTCACTCTGGTACAAGAAACATAAGAAAAAATAAAAGAAGACCGAGCACCATCAAGTGGCAAATGTTACTATAGCAGTTAAAACGCTGCACATGGGTAAGTAAGTTCCCTTTAGCAATAATTTTACTTGCTGCCTTTTAACTTTCAATTCAGTGTACACAACATGAAAATGCTTAAAATTAATAGCAATGTATTGCACAAGAAACACAACATTCTAAACAGTTAACGGCAATAACTTCATAAAGAAATTATTGCCTAGAAATGAAATTTAAAGAAAAAAACAAACAAACAAACAAAAACCCCCAAATCTTTAGTTTTAGCAAGTAATTTGATGCCAGGATAAAGCATGTTCCCCAACACAGTAAATTGGAGAATATTTTGTCACAATTAATCTGAAGTGTCACTTAAATTAGTTCAAACTAAGGTTCCGGAAAAACTATTTAAGGCTAACTTGAATGAACAGCCCCTTTATTGAAAATATGGGTGGCTCTTAAAAGAAACTTTGGATTAAAACTGTCCGTCTGAGGTATTCTACTTGGAGCTGGTGTACTTGGTGACAGCCTTGGTACCCTCGGAGACTGCGTGCTTGGCCAGCTCACCCGGCAGCAGGAGCCGCACGGCCGTCTGGATCTCCCGAGAAGTGATGGTGGAGCGTTTGTTGTAATGCGCCAGGCGCGAGGCTTCGCCAGCGATGCGCTCGAAGATGTCGTTGACGAAGGAGTTCATGATGCCCATCGCCTTTGACGAGATACCCGTGTCGGGGTGCACCTGCTTCAACACTTTGTACACGTAGAGAGAGTAGCTCTCTTTGCGGCTCTTCTTGCGCTTTTTGTCACCTTTCTTCTGAGTCTTGGTGACGGCCTTCTTGGAGCCCTTCTTGGGCGCAGGAGCAGACTTAGCCGGCTCGGGCATGGCAGCAAGCGTCTGTCTCACAGCTCCCCAAAACAGGAAATGAAAAACCAGAGAAAGAAGCGCAGCGTACTGATTCGGGGGCCACATCTTTATAGCACCCTCTAGCAAATGAGCAGCATTCCCGTTGCCTCCTTTCACTGGTCAGAACACAACAAGACGTCATAATGAGCCTGTGCCCGGCTTTTATTGGTTATAATTCGATTCAGCTTCTGATTGGCTGCGTAGAAAAGACCTACTTCTCAGCCTATCAGTGAAGGGGCGAGGTGGGAGAGCGAGACTATAGCTGAGGAGCGCCGGCAGTTTTCTCTGTTGCGGGGCTGGTGGCTTTTAACACGGACAATTTCAGTAAGTGAAGATGTCCGGCCGCGGGAAGCAGGGCGGGAAGGCGCGCGCTAAGGCCAAGTCGCGTTCGTCTCGGGCCGGCCTGCAGTTCCCTGTGGGCCGTGTCCACCGCTTGCTACTACGCGGGCAACTACGCGGAGCGGGTGGGTGCCGGCGCCCCGGTGTACCTGGCAGCCGTGCTGGAGTACCTGACGGCCGAGATCCTGGAGCTGGCAGGCAACGCGGCCCGCGACAACAAGAAGACGCGCGTCATCCCGCGGCATTTGCAGCTTGCCATCCGCAACGACGAGGAGCTCAACAAGCTGCTGGGCAAGGTGACGATCGCGCAGGGTGGTGTGCTGCCCAACATCCAGGCCGTGCTGCTGCCCAAGAAGACTGACAGCCACAAAAGCCAAAGCCAAGTGAGCTTATTTAGGAAGCAAAACAGGCAAAAAGTCTCTTTTAAGAGCCACCCACTCTGGTCGTAGAAGGCTGAATCACTGCTATTTTTTTTCTAATGGATGTAGTTACAGGCATGTAGGCTCTTTGGCTCCTCCCCCCCCCCTCCTCCGGCATTGCCTATGCAGCTCTCTATGCCTATCTGACTTTCTGTGGTGGAGGGTGTTAGTTTTATTAGTATTAATTTTCTCTTGTAAATTTGCTGCTTGTTTAAAGGGAAGACTTTACAGTTTTTAGTTTTGAGAAATCTGGTAATTTTAACATTAGTAGTGGAGTTACCTTTGTTTATGGTGGTGAAGTAAACATTGCTCCCAAGGAATAAGTGAGCTCTAGCTTTTTTTTTTTTTTTTTTGTATGTTCTATGTAATATTTAATAGCAAACCATATGAATCAAACTTCTCGTATCTAGTTTGTTTTTCTGTCCTGTTGTAGAGTGTCAAGCAGTAGTTGATCGCTATTTGGCTCTGGGTAACTTATAATTTTCAAACTCTGGTGGTGCAGAGCACACACAAACCCCCAAACTCTGAAGGAGTTGCCTGGTCCTGGTTGGCCCTCAACCAATTATTTTGCAAAAGGGTGCATGTTCCCTGCTTTAATCTACTTGCTATTTTCCATTTTGTATTGTGCATTAATGCTATTGTATGAGTGACTTGGTACTGGTTTTCCCTAGCAGAATTAATTGCAGCATACTGGGAAAGGATTTCAGGCAGGGCAGGGCTGCTAATGTTTTTATCGAGCTGCCTAATGAGATGTGCTACCACGGTGATGGCTGCTGTATTTCACTGCAAAGTGGACTATTGCTTTTAATTTTCTTAAATTTCTGGCACTACTGCCTGAATCCAATATCTTCTGTATGGGGGCTGGGGAGTTTCAAGTTTCCTTCTCGTTTGGGAAGAATGTGCATGGCTCTTTAAAGAGCTGCTGTTGTTCCTGCACTGTTGCCTCAAAGTTGTTTCTCTGCTGTGGGGCTGCCTTGCTTGTTTCCTTTGGGCTTTTTTGTGGGTGTAGTACTTTTTTTTTTTTGTTTGTTTTTTTTTCTGTCGTGTGTGGTTTTACTGTTTGTTGTTTTTTGTGGGTTTTTTATTTTATTTTTTTCATTTTGTGGGGTAGCTTTTTTTTTTTTTTTTTTTCCTGCTGGTTTTAGTGGATTTCTTGGCTGCTTTTTGGCCTTATAATCTTGTGCAGGCTGCTGGCTGCAGAGGCTGCTGGCTCCTTGACTTTCCCAGGGCTATTTTGGGCACTCCATAGGGGTGGACATGGTGTTAGTGATAAGCTCTGTGGGACTGGAGCAAGAGGAGTGGTTTCCAGGATGCCCACAGATTTCCTCATATCTGTCGTTTAGAATAAGGAAGAGAGAGATGTGGGCTAATGTATATGTGCACTTAGTATTCGTCGAGTTCAGCTTCTCTGAAGTTGAGACAGTAATGATTTGGAGAAAACTCCAGGAACCAACTTGCCAACAAAGCTTTCAAGTTGGCAGGCAGGCAGGCGTTCTTTATTGCGGTGACAGGAGACGTGGGGGATAGCTCCTCCTAAAGTGTGTCACCTTATTGCCACAGAGGCCATACTTATGTAGTCACTTGGGCATACACACATTCATGAGGGTACACATGAATTACATCATTTTCCAGAAAGTTTCCTGCACACATGCGAAAATATGATGGTGGTCTTTGAGAGTCGTTTATTTCTTCCAACAATCTTCATAACTGAAGATAACGTAACAGCCTGTGAAGCACCAGCTTAATTAATGTTACAGACATAGCAATCATCCTGTCCTTCTACTTATCAGGTAGTTTAGCTGCTCTCATCCTGGATATCTGCTAGTCCTGGATACTCCCCGGTAGATATCTACACCAGCTTAATGGGTTCATTAAACACCACAAACATAGCAATCAACCTGTCCTTCTACTTACCAGTTTAACTGTGCCCATCCTAGACACCTGCTAGCCCCAGATACTCACCATCCCCAGGTCCTGTTTTCTTATTGTTTTTCTTACACATTTTGGACTAAGGTCTTAAGGACCAAAAGCTATGTCCAGTACCTTCAAACACTTCAATTATTTTCCACTACAAAGCCAACAAACTTAGTGCTACTTAGAACTGATTACGTTTTGTGCTTTTGTGCATTCTTGTCTCAGTAATAAGCTGACCCATTTCTTCTCCCCTCTATTTGGTATGCCTAACAAAACTGTCCTCTGTGTACCAGAATCACTGGGGATTGTAACAAGAACAGAGAAATCCCTGGCTACAAGTGTCACCTCAAAAGTTTTTGAGAGAATTTAAATTCTAGTTTCCCGACTGTAGGAATTTTTAAGTGGACAATATTTCAGATTTCTTTTCATTACAAATGAATGTTCTGGTATCAGCAGTACAAATACAGTAATGCCAGATGTAGAGTATTCAATATCGTTGTAGTTATTGCTTTTATTTCCTCATTGTAGAATGCATTTAAGCACTATATAATCCATCTAGTTTCTCTCTCTGGGATCTGGCTATGTGAGGTCAAAGCTGTGAAGGGCCACAAGACCAAGTAATTGTATAGGTAGATGCTTTCATGAAGATAACACTTAGATGTGCTTTACCAAAATTTCCGGTAAGCGGGTAGACAGTTTTGAAAATATGTGTGCATATACAGTGTGAGAGTGTGAAGATCTGCAGCCTCCTGTAAGCTGCACAAACAGATTCGTGGTTACTTCTCTAACACTACCTAGGTTTTACAGCAGCAGAAGGTGAGAGGAAGGTGGAAATGCCTGCCATCAAGAGACAAAGAAAAAACTGCTTCTTCCAGCCCACGAATGGGACCACTGAAGGACTCTGTGGAGCCGGCTCTCTGGGTGCCCCAGCAAAAGGCAGGGGGTACCCGTCCCCCACACTTACTCCAACCCCGGAGGGTCAGACTCCACATTCTTCCTCCCCAGTCGCCCTTGGGGAAGGCGGGATGTGCTTTGTTTCGTTCGGATTGAACAGCTGTCTACACTTGGAAATGGGTTCTGTAGGAATTTTCTTTCTTCATTGTGCGTTTTATTCCGAGAGAGAGAGAAGCAGAAAAAAGAATCAAAACACTCGAAGGGTTTTTAAATATCTATTAAACAGTATGGGATTTACTGGGTGATTTAAACCCACGCGTTTAATTTGGGTATGTTAAGAGAAGGAGGAGAGCTCAGGCTGTAAGCTAAAATCTCTCCTGTCTGAGTCAATGGAGTGGGTGGTGGTTAACGAAGCGGACAGTCCCCACTAGGATCCCTCGTTTCTTCAGAGACGACGAAACCCTCCGGGTTTATAGGTAGGGCCGTGGCAAGCGGAGACTTTCCTGAGCCCCATGTAGGTGCCAGAGGCTGGGATTTAAGGACTGATCCACCTAGAAAGGCTACGCTGCTCTGCGGCATCCTCTGACCCTCGTTCACTGCCATAGGCACCTGGGAACAGCTGGGAGAGGCAAAGAAAAGGGTCGGATGTCTCAGAGAAGGGCAGAGTTTCTTTCATGAGTCAAAAATCCTTTACAGTTTTCCGCTGATTGAGGTGGTTTTAACACTTTTGTTGTCAAGAAATAACCCTGTAGGATAAGTGGAGTTCATCTTCAGTTCAGAGAAATGCTTTAATTGAGTCGCAGACCTTCTGAAGCTTCACAATGTTCCCTTCATGTCGTTTAATACCCTATGCTATTTCCTGCTGAGAAATAAGTTCTCTCATGCAAATGTTATCAGCTGGGGAATACTGGGAAAAAAAATATGGCATAAACTACTTATCTGCCTTTATGGTGCTGTGAAAAGTGTTAATCGCTCTGATCGACTATCAGCATTTCAGAAATGCTTATTGTTGGATTTTTGTCCCCTCGTGTCCTGGGTTCAGCAGTAGCAGTCATTTTTCTCCTTCTTGGTAGCTAGTGCAGTGCTGTGTTTTTGATTTTGGGCCTGGGAACAGTGCTGATAACACCAGTGTTTTCAGTTACTGCTTGGTAATGTTTTGGTTTTGACCAAGGACTTTGTGAGTTTCATGCTCTGCCAGGGAGGAGGGGAAGCCGGGAGGAAGCAGAGACAGGACACCTGACCCAGGCTAACCAAAGAGGTTATTCCATGCCACAGTACGTCATGTCCAGGAGGTAGAAACGGAGAGCAGAGACCCGGAAGGGTGGTGGGGGTGCACAGTGAGGGGTGCACTGGTGGGGGTGCACTGTGTGGTCAGGCTTGATATTGGATGGTGAGAAATTGTATTCTTTTTCCTTGTATTTCTCTTGTCATTATTATTATTGGTGATAGCAGTAGTGATTTGTGTTAGACTTTCGTTACTAAACTGTTCTTATCTCAACCTGTGGGAGTTGCATTCTTTTGATTCTCCTTCCCATCCCTCCAGGAGCAGAGGGAAGAAAGAGTGGGGAGTGAGTGAGTTTGAGGGGTTTAAACCACGACACCTCAATACATGCACAATTAGAAGCTGCTATTGTAAATCTGAAGTACAGCACATGCACATCACAGAGGAGGGGTTGCATGACATTGAAGTATCCGTCAAGGCTAAAACTCCAGGGGCTAAATATGTCTCACACCCATGTAACCATTTCACTTCTTCAAAGGGATCTGTACTAGCAATTTCTAAAGGCAGAGTTTAGAAGCCCCTGCATGTAGGGAACAGAACCGATTCGTACAAATTGTTTAGGTTTCCTGAGCCAGCTGAGCTGAGCCCAGGCACCCAGGGCTGCCTGAGATGTCCTCGCTCCGGTCTTGCTGGTGCTTGGAGCACAGCAGGAGATACCTGTTTTTAAAGCCATATTTCGATGCGTAGAAACACTGGGGCTTTGTGATTCCTACGGTAATTCTTTTCCTCTTTCCTGAGTGAGATGATTAAAGATGCTAACCTTGCTGGGCCCCGAGTGTACAAGGCAAAATACCCCTAAACCTACCATGTGGAGTGTTTAGACTGTTTCAAGTTTCAGTTGCTGCTACTTGCTACAAAAGGAAAAAAGTGCATATAACAGACATAATTTTCTTCATTGCTTCGATGTTGCACAAAGGTAGTGTAAAATTCTCCACTCTGATGTCTGAATTTTGGCTGTAACTCTCCAAGTGTGCCCTTTTCTTCCTTTTTTTTTTTTTTTTTTTTAAAAATTCTTTCTTCCATTTCTCTATCTCCTTTTCTAGCACAAAATCTACATGCAATGCAAGGAGGACTAAAGTACAAAAAAAATCGTGGATTTTACTGGTGATTAAAATTCCATGGTGTCCTGATACTTCTTTCATACACAAAATGCTTATTTTCTAGTTTTAAAATACAAATATGTCCAGACTTACTTGTGTGTTAAAAATTAATTGAAGAACCTTTGTCACTAATACATAGTACCACTTTTTTTTACAAGGAATATTTTTGGAACAACCTCTCCATCTGGACAGGCTGTTAAATAATTCTTTGCAGCCACCAATGAAACCCAGACCAAAACCTAAAAAAACCCTTCTACCTACAGAGGCCTCTGATTCTGTGATCCCATTCTGGGAGGAAAGAGCCAAACCTGCTCATTGTAGTGTTTCCTCTTTGTAGGCGTGTGAGCTGGGAAGGTAGAAAGGTTGTTCCCAGCTGCATTCCCCTTCACTTCTATTTTCTCCAGTGAGACATGTGTCACATCTTGATCTGAACCGTGCTCTGATACAGCACAATCCTGAGACCAGGTTTTCAGAGCCCAAGGACTCTTTTTCCTCTAAAATCTGAACCAGGCACATTTTCATTCCTGGCCCAAAGCGTTATATCCAGGTGTATATAAGCCTGAATCTTTTTCCCTTGCTGCAGTTAATACCATCTCCCTCGGTGCTAATTATTTTTTAAATATATTCTTTCATATTAAAACTGAAAAAGCAAGTCTCTGGGAAACAAACATTGCAATAATTTGCCCAGTGTGTTGAGTAATTATAATCTCTGCATATAAGAAAAAAAAATTCATACATAGGTGAGAAGATATTGATTTAGTCAATTAAAAAAACCCAAACAAAACAACAAAAGAGGAAGTGGTATGAAATTGCTAAATCCAGTCTGTGATTTGTTCAGGTTATGGATAAGGTACAGCACCTACTTCATGTTTCTGATTTTCTGTCCAGTCAGTTATTTGTTTACCCAGCTGATGCATTTCACTATTGCAGAAACAAACTCACATTTTCAATGATTAAAATGATTAAGTAATATATTTTTTTCTGTAGGGTATGCTGATCTAGAAGAAATAGAAATCTTTGCAGGAATGCTACTAACTTTATAATTCTATTACAAATAAGACAAGGGAACTTTTGTAGCTGTTTGGATTGATTTTCAGGAATCTTTATGGCTGGTTATTCAACACAGGACAAAGCTAAAAGTAACTCTGATAATCTGATACACAAAAAAGTTGCTGATATTAAACCAAGCATTCTGACAAATATACTTCGACAAAAAAAATATACCCTGTATTTCAGTTGTTGTGAAAGAAGAGGTATTTTGAAGACAGACATGGAGGGCAGGTAAAAACACAGTACAAAGAGCCTGTTCATAGATTATGTATTTTAGCATTTTCCGGTGCTGAGAACTATTAGGATTAATAGCCTTGATTAAAACTAGTAGCTAAAGTAATTGAAGCCTTAGGTCATGAGAGCTGACCGAGAGTAAACTTTTTGATGAAAACTAATGCTGCTAACACAGAACTAGATGAATCTATCAGATATGAGTGGAATAAAGAAGATAAGGACCAAGGAAGCAAATCCAAGAGAACGAGACAACGTTAGAAGAAGGACAGCCCAGCAACCAAGGGAACCGATAAGAAATCAAGAGACCACTGACCAGAATTAAGTGCTTGGACTGGGGATTGAGTGCCGGGTGGCACAGGTATAATTGGGGGGTGTGATCTGCAGTGGGGGTCCTGCTTTCAAGCACCCACCTTGAGCTGCTCTGCATGTTGGATAAATAAACCACCTATTTACACTGTGTATTGGAGACTCATGTTCTTCAAGGAGGAACCTGGGAATGAGCCCTGTTGAGGTCGCATCTGCATAACTCCTCCCATGGTCTAGGTGGCAGCAACATAATTCTTACTACACTGGGATGATGTATTTGAAAACTGTGCCATTTTACTGTTGCTGGGTGATGTTATTTGGGCAGAGTGAATTTCAGAATACAAAGAACATTGCTTTGAACTAAGTAGGAAAGAACATTAAAGAATATTCATGATGGAAGTATATGCAGTCATATAATTATGTATTCACAATATTTTATTAATTTTGAACACTCATCCTCCTGTGTAAAGTAATTGTTTGTTACTTTTGCTGAGACTAAATTTGACTGCTTTTGCCTCTGATTAAAAGAAAAAAGTACACCAAATTTTCCACAGTAGTTGTTGCTTTTTTTTTTTTTTTTTTTTTTTTTTTTGTAGTTTCAGGGACTTTGGTCTCAGCATGGATAGAAAAATAATGGAGGTGTTAGAATAAGATCTGATGATGTGTGTGTACAGGCTGAAATGCTATGCCCACTTTACAGGCCCCTAATATTTTCTTAGCATTCATACTGACATTGAAAGAAGTAACATTTTCTGTGGAGAGTTTCTTAAACATAGAAACAATCTCACATACCAAAATAGCCTTTTTTTAAAAAAATAAGGATGCTTGGAAGTTACCGTGTGTCATGGCTTAAGCACAGTCGGTAACTCAGAACTGCACAGCTGCTCGCTCGCTCTCCTCTTCCTTCTGCCCCTTCTCTCGGTGGCTTGGGGGGGGGAAATTGATGTAAACTCATGGTTTGAGATAAGAACAGTCCAATAACTAAAGTATAACACAAAACTATTACTGCTACCACCAATAATAGTAATGATATGGAAAATGGCAAAGGGAGAGAATACAAAACTAAAAAGGGAAGGGGAAAAAAACAAAACAAAACAAAAACAAAACAAAAAAAAACACTAGAGATGCTCACCACCAGCTGAATGATACCCATCCTGACCCAAGCAGCAACCTGGGCCTTCCAGGTAACTCCACCCAGTTTATATCCTGGGCATGATGTACTGTGGTATGGAATACCCTTTAGGCTAGTGTGGGTCAGGTGTCCCATCTCTACTACTTGTGCTCCTCAACTTTAAGACTAAAGCTGAAAACACAGCACTGCACCAGCTACAAAAGAGGAGAAAAATAACCGCTACAGCTGAACTCAGGACATTGTAAAAGTTATGTTTTGAAAGCAATGAACTGTGCAGCAGAGCATACAAAAAAACAGGAAAAGCAAAAGAAATGCTGATGGATTCCTGAGCTGGGAGGCCAAAAGGCACCACTGAGATCCTATTTTAATCCAGGTAACAGTAATACCCTCTGATAGCTGTAGTTAAAATTGTGGTATCTTTTTTATACATGTATTTTATTTTTTAGGACAACATAACTGAAATTGACTTTTACATAACTACAGAGAATAAAAGTCACTGACAAATTATTCTCATGATCATTATCCCTATCAGAAGGCGAGCACTTTTGGTATGTATTTTCTAGAATTCCTTTCTAGTGACCCATGCATTCTCTTACATAAAAAACCCCCTAGAGACTGGAATATACCATGGTTTATTCACATCCGTAGGTACTGGACATATATACAGAGGCTTGAAATGTACAAGTTCCAGTTCTGAGTTTGCATTAAGACACTTCGAGAACAGATCTCTCAACTCCGTTTGAAGCTGCTGAAGAATGGAACGTGGAGGATACCTCTTCCCACTGGACATCAAAATCTAATCTGAGAGGTCCCCATCAGCCTTCAAACTGAAATTAACTTTGATAAATTGGTGACAGATTTAAGAGAGAGAGATCTGGTGCTTGTCTCTGTACCTGCACTAAGAAACAACATGTAGTCAGTACTAGAAAGACCTACTTTTGTGATTCTGTGTTCCCTGTATGAACACAGAATATGCTTGAATTTCAGGATTATTAGATGCAGTTTGAGGGAAGGTGATAATGGCTTTAATCCACATCTACAACAGTATCTAATGCTGCTGTAGATGCAGATTGTCAGGAAGTCAGGGAGTGATTCAGAAAGCCTGCAGTTTGAGCCTGAAAGACTTTAAGGCTGATTAGTACCTTTATAATAAACTCCATTAGCTTACAAAGTTAGCCCACATTGGTTAATTTCTTAGTCTTTAACACTTTTAATGCTATGAATGACCTATAAACACAGGAAGGGTCAGAGATGAAATATTTTTTTTCACTTTTTTTTTTTTTTTTAGCTACAAGGGGAATATTTTCTACCTGAAGGGAGAAGCTGTGCAAAAAATTTAAAAATGTAAAAAAAAAAAAAAAATAAAAAAAAAAATCACATGCGCAGTAGAATTATTAAGAAAATTGATGAAGATAAGTAACTTTTAGAACGGACTTCTGTGTTGTATTGATCACTGTGCTACTGGTAACAACTTCTTAAGATAAATGTCACTTGTTACTACATAAACTATTTTACAGTAGAGTACACTGGGGACACATCTCACTCTGGTACAAGAAACATAAGAAAAAATAAAAGAAGACCGAGCACCATCAAGTGGCAAATGTTACTATAGCAGTTAAAACGCTGCACATGGGTAAGTAAGTTCCCTTTAGCAATAATTTTACTTGCTGCCTTTTAACTTTCAATTCAGTGTACACAACATGAAAATGCTTAAAATTAATAGCAATGTATTGCACAAGAAACACAACATTCTAAACAGTTAACGGCAATAACTTCATAAAGAAATTATTGCCTAGAAATGAAATTTAAAGAAAAAAACAAACAAACAAACAAAAACCCCCAAATCTTTAGTTTTAGCAAGTAATTTGATGCCAGGATAAAGCATGTTCCCCAACACAGTAAATTGGAGAATATTTTGTCACAATTAATCTGAAGTGTCACTTAAATTAGTTCAAACTAAGGTTCCGGAAAAACTATTTAAGGCTAACTTGAATGAACAGCCCCTTTATTGAAAATATGGGTGGCTCTTAAAAGAAACTTTGGATTAAAACTGTCCGTCTGAGGTATTCTACTTGGAGCTGGTGTACTTGGTGACAGCCTTGGTACCCTCGGAGACTGCGTGCTTGGCCAGCTCACCCGGCAGCAGGAGCCGCACGGCCGTCTGGATCTCCCGAGAAGTGATGGTGGAGCGTTTGTTGTAATGCGCCAGGCGCGAGGCTTCGCCAGCGATGCGCTCGAAGATGTCGTTGACGAAGGAGTTCATGATGCCCATCGCCTTTGACGAGATACCCGTGTCGGGGTGCACCTGCTTCAACACTTTGTACACGTAGAGAGAGTAGCTCTCTTTGCGGCTCTTCTTGCGCTTTTTGTCACCTTTCTTCTGAGTCTTGGTGACGGCCTTCTTGGAGCCCTTCTTGGGCGCAGGAGCAGACTTAGCCGGCTCGGGCATGGCAGCAAGCGTCTGTCTCACAGCTCCCCAAAACAGGAAATGAAAAACCAGAGAAAGAAGCGCAGCGTACTGATTCGGGGGCCACATCTTTATAGCACCCTCTAGCAAATGAGCAGCATTCCCGTTGCCTCCTTTCACTGGTCAGAACACAACAAGACGTCATAATGAGCCTGTGCCCGGCTTTTATTGGTTATAATTCGATTCAGCTTCTGATTGGCTGCGTAGAAAAGACCTACTTCTCAGCCTATCAGTGAAGGGGCGAGGTGGGAGAGCGAGACTATAGCTGAGGAGCGCCGGCAGTTTTCTCTGTTGCGGGGCTGGTGGCTTTTAACACGGACAATTTCAGTAAGTGAAGATGTCCGGCCGCGGGAAGCAGGGCGGGAAGGCGCGCGCTAAGGCCAAGTCGCGTTCGTCTCGGGCCGGCCTGCAGTTCCCTGTGGGCCGTGTCCACCGCTTGCTACTACGCGGGCAACTACGCGGAGCGGGTGGGTGCCGGCGCCCCGGTGTACCTGGCAGCCGTGCTGGAGTACCTGACGGCCGAGATCCTGGAGCTGGCAGGCAACGCGGCCCGCGACAACAAGAAGACGCGCGTCATCCCGCGGCATTTGCAGCTTGCCATCCGCAACGACGAGGAGCTCAACAAGCTGCTGGGCAAGGTGACGATCGCGCAGGGTGGTGTGCTGCCCAACATCCAGGCCGTGCTGCTGCCCAAGAAGACTGACAGCCACAAAAGCCAAAGCCAAGTGAGCTTATTTAGGAAGCAAAACAGGCAAAAAGTCTCATTAAGGGCCACCCACTCTGGTCGTAGAAGGCTGAATCACTGCTATTTTTTTTCTAATGGATGTAGTTACAGGCATGTAGGCTCTTTGGCTCCTCCCCCCCCCTCCTCCGGCATTGCCTATGCAGCTCTCTATGCCTATCTGACTTTCTGTGGTGGAGGGTGTTAGTTTTATTAGTATTAATTTTCTCTTGTAAATTTGCTGCTTGTTTAAAGGGAAGACTTTACAGTTTTTAGTTTTGAGAAATCTGGTAATTTTAACATTAGTAGTGGAGTTACCTTTGTTTATGGTGGTGAAGTAAACATTGCTCCCAAGGAATAAGTGAGCTCTAGCTTTTTTTTTTTTTTGTATGTTCTATGTAATATTTAATAGCAAACCATATGAATCAAACTTCTCGTATCTAGTTTGTTTTTCTGTCCTGTTGTAGAGTGTCAAGCAGTAGTTGATCGCTATTTGGCTCTGGGTAACTTATAATTTTCAAACTCTGGTGGTGCAGAGCACACACAAACCCCCAAACTCTGAAGGAGTTGCCTGGTCCTGGTTGGCCCTCAACCAATTATTTTGCAAAAGGGTGCATGTTCCCTGCTTTAATCTACTTGCTATTTTCCATTTTGTATTGTGCATTAATGCTATTGTATGAGTGACTTGGTACTGGTTTTCCCTAGCAGAATTAATTGCAGCATACTGGGAAAGGATTTCAGGCAGGGCAGGGCTGCTAATGTTTTTATCGAGCTGCCTAATGAGATGTGCTACCACGGTGATGGCTGCTGTATTTCACTGCAAAGTGGACTATTGCTTTTAATTTTCTTAAATTTCTGGCACTACTGCCTGAATCCAATATCTTCTGTATGGGGGCTGGGGAGTTTCAAGTTTCCTTCTCGTTTGGGAAGAATGTGCATGGCTCTTTAAAGAGCTGCTGTTGTTCCTGCACTGTTGCCTCAAAGTTGTTTCTCTGCTGTGGGGCTGCCTTGCTTGTTTCCTTTGGGCTTTTTTGTGGGTGTAGTACTTTTTTTTTTTTGTTTGTTTGTTTTTCTGTCGTGTGTGGTTTTACTGTTTGTTGTTTTTTGTGGGTTTTTTATTTTATTTTTTTCATTTTGTGGGGTAGCTTTTTTTTTTTTTTTTTTTCCTGCTGGTTTTAGTGGATTTCTTGGCTGCTTTTTGGCCTTATAATCTTGTGCAGGCTGCTGGCTGCAGAGGCTGCTGGCTCCTTGACTTTCCCAGGGCTATTTTGGGCACTCCATAGGGGTGGACATGGTGTTAGTGATAAGCTCTGTGGGACTGGAGCAAGAGGAGTGGTTTCCAGGATGCCCGCAGATTTCCTCATATCTGTCGTTTAGAATAAGGAAGAGAGAGATGTGGGCTAATGTATATGTGCACTTAGTATTCGTCGAGTTCAGCTTCTCTGAAGTTGAGACAGTAATGATTTGGAGAAAACTCCAGGAACCAACTTGCCAACAAAGTTTTCAAGTTGGCAGGCAGACAGGCGTTCTTTATTGCGGTGACAGGAGACGTGGGGGATAGCTCCTCCTAAAGTGTGTCACCTTATTGCCACAGAGGCCATACTTATGTAGTCACTTGGGCATACACACATTCATGAGGGTACACATGAATTACATCATTTTCCAGAAAGTTTCCTGCACACATGCGAAAATATGATGGTGGTCTTTGAGAGTCGTTTATTTCTTCCAACAATCTTCATAACTGAAGATAACGTAACAGCCTGTGAAGCACCAGCTTAATTAATGTTACAGACATAGCAATCATCCTGTCCTTCTACTTATCAGGTAGTTTAGCTGCTCTCATCCTGGATATCTGCTAGTCCTGGATACTCCCCGGTAGATATCTACACCAGCTTAATGGGTTCATTAAACACCACAAACATAGCAATCAACCTGTCCTTCTACTTACCAGTTTAACTGTGCCCATCCTAGACACCTGCTAGCCCCAGATACTCACCATCCCCAGGTCCTGTTTTCTTATTGTTTTTCTTACACATTTTGGACTAAGGTCTTAAGGACCAAAAGCTATGTCCAGTACCTTCAAACACTTCAATTATTTTCCACTACAAAGCCAACAAACTTAGTGCTACTTAGAACTGATTACGTTTTGTGCTTTTGTGCATTCTTGTCTCAGTAATAAGCTGACCCATTTCTTCTCCCCTCTATTTGGTATGCCTAACAAAACTGTCCTCTGTGTACCAGAATCACTGGGGATTGTAACAAGAACAGAGAAATCCCTGGCTACAAGTGTCACCTCAAAAGTTTTTGAGAGAATTTAAATTCTAGTTTCCCGACTGTAGGAATTTTTAAGTGGACAATATTTCAGATTTCTTTTCATTACAAATGAATGTTCTGGTATCAGCAGTACAAATACAGTAATGCCAGATGTAGAGTATTCAATATCGTTGTAGTTATTGCTTTTATTTCCTCATTGTAGAATGCATTTAAGCACTATATAATCCATCTAGTTTCTCTCTCTGGGATCTGGCTATGTGAGGTCAAAGCTGTGAAGGGCCACAAGACCAAGTAATTGTATAGGTAGATGCTTTCATGAAGATAACACTTAGATGTGCTTTACCAAAATTTCCGGTAAGCGGGTAGACAGTTTTGAAAATATGTGTGCATATACAGTGTGAGAGTGTGAAGATCTGCAGCCTCCTGTAAGCTGCACAAACAGATTCGTGGTTACTTCTCTAACACTACCTAGGTTTTACAGCAGCAGAAGGTGAGAGGAAGGTGGAAATGCCTGCCATCAAGAGACAAAGAAAAAACTGCTTCTTCCAGCCCACGAATGGGACCACTGAAGGACTCTGTGGAGCCGGCTCTCTGGGTGCCCCAGCAAAAGGCAGGGGGTACCCGTCCCCCACACTTACTCCAACCCCGGAGGGTCAGACTCCACATTCTTCCTCCCCAGTCGCCCTTGGGGAAGGCGGGATGTGCTTTGTTTCGTTCGGATTGAACAGCTGTCTACACTTGGAAATGGGTTCTGTAGGAATTTTCTTTCTTCATTGTGCGTTTTATTCCGAGAGAGAGAGAAGCAGAAAAAAGAATCAAAACACTCGAAGGGTTTTTAAATATCTATTAAACAGTATGGGATTTACTGGGTGATTTAAACCCACGCGTTTAATTTGGGTATGTTAAGAGAAGGAGGAGAGCTCAGGCTGTAAGCTAAAATCTCTCCTGTCTGAGTCAATGGAGTGGGTGGTGGTTAACGGAGCGGACAGTCCCCACTAGGATCCCTCGTTTCTTCAGAGACGACGAAACCCTCCGGGTTTATAGGTAGGGCCGTGGCAAGCGGAGACTTTCCTGAGCCCCATGTAGGTGCCAGAGGCTGGGATTTAAGGACTGATCCACCTAGAAAGGCTACGCTGCTCTGCGGCATCCTCTGACCCTCGTTCACTGCCATAGGCACCTGGGAACAGCTGGGAGAGGCAAAGAAAAGGGTCGGATGTCTCAGAGAAGGGCAGAGTTTCTTTCATGAGTCAAAAATCCTTTACAGTTTTCCGCTGATTGAGGTGGTTTTAACACTTTTGTTGTCAAGAAATAACCCTGTAGGATAAGTGGAGTTCATCTTCAGTTCAGAGAAATGCTTTAATTGAGTCGCAGACCTTCTGAAGCTTCACAATGTTCCCTTCATGTCGTTTAATACCCTATGCTATTTCCTGCTGAGAAATAAGTTCTCTCATGCAAATGTTATCAGCTGGGGAATACTGGGAAAAAAAAATATGGCATAAACTACTTATCTGCCTTTATGGTGCTGTGAAAAGTGTTAATCGCTCTGATCGACTATCAGCATTTCAGAAATGCTTATTGTTGGATTTTTGTCCCCTCGTGTCCTGGGTTCAGCAGTAGCAGTCATTTTTCTCCTTCTTGGTAGCTGGTGCAGCGCTGTGTTTTTGATTTTGGGCCTGGGACCAGTGCTGATAACACCAGTGTTTTCAGTTACTGCTTGGTAATGTTTTGGTTTTGACCAAGGACTTTGTGAGTTTCATGCTCTGCCAGGGAGGAGGGGAAGCCGGGAGGAAGCAGAGACAGGACACCTGACCCAGGCTAACCAAAGAGGTTATTCCATGCCACAGTACGTCATGTCCAGGAGGTAGAAACGGAGAGCAGAGACCCGGAAGGGTGGTGGGGGTGCACGGTGAGGGGTGCACTGGTGGGGGTGCACTGTGTGGTCAGGCTTGATATTGGATGGTGAGAAATTGTATTCTTTTCCCTTGTATTTCTCTTGTCATTATTATTATTGGTGATAGCAGTAGTGATTTGTGTTAGACTTTCGTTACTAAACTGTTCTTATCTCAACCTGTGGGAGTTGCATTCTTTTGATTCTCCTTCCCATCCCTCCAGGAGCAGAGGGAAGAAAGAGTGGGGAGTGAGTGAGTTTGAGGGGTTTAAACCACGACACCTCAATACATGCACAATTAGAAGCTGCTATTGTAAATCTGAAGTACAGCACATGCACATCACAGAGGAGGGGTTGCATGACATTGAAGTATCCGTCAAGGCTAAAACTCCAGGGGCTAAATATGTCTCACACCCATGTAACCATTTCACTTCTTCAAAGGGATCTGTACTAGCAATTTCTAAAGGCAGAGTTTAGAAGCCCCTGCATGTAGGGAACAGAACCGATTCGTACAAATTGTTTAGGTTTCCTGAGCCAGCTGAGCTGAGCCCAGGCACCCAGGGCTGCCTGAGATGTCCTCGCTCCGGTCTTGCTGGTGCTTGGAGCACAGCAGGAGATACCTGTTTTTAAAGCCATATTTCGATGCGTAGAAACACTGGGGCTTTGTGATTCCTACGGTAATTCTTTTCCTCTTTCCTGAGTGAGATGATTAAAGATGCTAACCTTGCTGGGCCCCGAGTGTACAAGGCAAAATACCCCTAAACCTACCATGTGGAGTGTTTAGACTGTTTCAAGTTTCAGTTGCTGCTACTTGCTACAAAAGGAAAAAAGTGCATATAACAGACATAATTTTCTTCATTGCTTCGATGTTGCACAAAGGTAGTGTAAAATTCTCCACTCTGATGTCTGAATTTTGGCTGTAACTCTCCAAGTGTGCCCTTTTCTTCCTTTTTTTTTTTTTTTTTTAAAAATTCTTTCTTCCATTTCTCTATCTCCTTTTCTAGCACAAAATCTACATGCAATGCAAGGAGGACTAAAGTACAAAAAAAATCGTGGATTTTACTGGTGATTAAAATTCCATGGTGTCCTGATACTTCTTTCATACACAAAATGCTTATTTTCTAGTTTTAAAATACAAATATGTCCAGACTTACTTGTGTGTTAAAAATTAATTGAAGAACCTTTGTCACTAATACATAGTACCACTTTTTTTTACAAGGAATATTTTTGGAACAACCTCTCCATCTGGACAGGCTGTTAAATAATTCTTTGCAGCCACCAATGAAACCCAGACCAAAACCTAAAAAAACCCTTCTACCTACAGAGGCCTCTGATTCTGTGATCCCATTCTGGGAGGAAAGAGCCAAACCTGCTCATTGTAGTGTTTCCTCTTTGTAGGCGTGTGAGCTGGGAAGGTAGAAAGGTTGTTCCCAGCTGCATTCCCCTTCACTTCTATTTTCTCCAGTGAGACATGTGTCACATCTTGATCTGAACCGTGCTCTGATACAGCACAATCCTGAGACCAGGTTTTCAGAGCCCAAGGACTCTTTTTCCTCTAAAATCTGAACCAGGCACATTTTCATTCCTGGCCCAAAGCGTTATATCCAGGTGTATATAAGCCTGAATCTTTTTCCCTTGCTGCAGTTAATACCATCTCCCTCGGTGCTAATTATTTTTTAAATATATTCTTTCACATTAAAACTGAAAAAGCAAGTCTCTGGGAAACAAACATTGCAATAATTTGCCCAGTGTGTTGAGTAATTATAATCTCTGCATATAAGAAAAAAAAATTCATACATAGGTGAGAAGATATTGATTTAGTCAATTAAAAAAACCCAAACAAAACAACAAAAGAGGAAGTGGTATGAAATTGCTAAATCCAGTCTGTGATTTGTTCAGGTTATGGATAAGGTACAGCACCTACTTCATGTTTCTGATTTTCTGTCCAGTCAGTTATTTGTTTACCCAGCTGATGCATTTCACTATTGCAGAAACAAACTCACATTTTCAATGATTAAAATGATTAAGTAATATATTTTTTTCTGTAGGGTATGCTGATCTAGAAGAAATAGAAATCTTTGCAGGAATGCTACTAACTTTATAATTCTATTACAAATAAGACAAGGGAACTTTTGTAGCTGTTTGGATTGATTTTCAGGAATCTTTATGGCTGGTTATTCAACACAGGACAAAGCTAAAAGTAACTCTGATAATCTGATACACAAAAAAGTTGCTGATATTAAACCAAGCATTCTGACAAATATACTTCGACAAAAAAAATATACCCTGTATTTCAGTTGTTGTGAAAGAAGAGGTATTTTGAAGACAGACATGGAGGGCAGGTAAAAACACAGTACAAAGAGCCTGTTCATAGATTATGTATTTTAGCATTTTCCGGTGCTGAGAACTATTAGGATTAATAGCCTTGATTAAAACTAGTAGCTAAAGTAATTGAAGCCTTAGGTCATGAGAGCTGACCGAGAGTAAACTTTTTGATGAAAACTAATGCTGCTAACACAGAACTAGATGAATCTATCAGATATGAGTGGAATAAAGAAGATAAGGACCAAGGAAGCAAATCCAAGAGAACGAGACAACGTTAGAAGAAGGACAGCCCAGCAACCAAGGGAACCGATAAGAAATCAAGAGACCACTGACCAGAATTAAGTGCTTGGACTGGGGATTGAGTGCCGGGTGGCACAGGTATAATTGGGGGGTGTGATCTGCAGTGGGGGTCCTGCTTTCAAGCACCCACCTTGAGCTGCTCTGCATGTTGGATAAATAAACCACCTATTTACACTGTGTATTGGAGACTCATGTTCTTCAAGGAGGAACCTGGGAATGAGCCCTGTTGAGGTCGCATCTGCATAACTCCTCCCATGGTCTAGGTGGCAGCAACATAATTCTTACTACACTGGGATGATGTATTTGAAAACTGTGCCATTTTACTGTTGCTGGGTGATGTTATTTGGGCAGAGTGAATTTCAGAATACAAAGAACATTGCTTTGAACTAAGTAGGAAAGAACATTAAAGAATATTCATGATGGAAGTATATGCAGTCATATAATTATGTATTCACAATATTTTATTAATTTTGAACACTCATCCTCCTGTGTAAAGTAATTGTTTGTTACTTTTGCTGAGACTAAATTTGACTGCTTTTGCCTCTGATTAAAAGAAAAAAGTACACCAAATTTTCCACAGTAGTTGTTGCTTTTTTTTTTTTTTTTTTTTTTGTAGTTTCAGGGACTTTGGTCTCAGCATGGATAGAAAAATAATGGAGGTGTTAGAATAAGATCTGATGATGTGTGTGTACAGGCTGAAATGCTATGCCCACTTTACAGGCCCCTAATATTTTCTTAGCATTCATACTGACATTGAAAGAAGTAACATTTTCTGTGGAGAGTTTCTTAAACATAGAAACAATCTCACATACCAAAATAGCCTTTTTTTAAAAAAATAAGGATGCTTGGAAGTTACCGTGTGTCATGGCTTAAGCACAGTCGGTAACTCAGAACTGCACAGCTGCTCGCTCGCTCTCCTCTTCCTTCTGCCCCTTCTCTCGGTGGCTTGGGGGGGGGAAATTGATGTAAACTCATGGTTTGAGATAAGAACAGTCCAATAACTAAAGTATAACACAAAACTATTACTGCTACCACCAATAATAGTAATGATATGGAAAATGGCAAAGGGAGAGAATACAAAACTAAAAAGGGAAGGGGAAAAAAACAAAACAAAACAAAACAAAAACAAAACAAAAAAAACCACTAGAGATGCTCACCACCAGCTGAATGATACCCATCCTGACCCAAGCAGCAACCTGGGCCTTCCAGGTAACTCCACCCAGTTTATATCCTGGGCATGATGTACTGTGGTATGGAATACCCTTTAGGCTAGTGTGGGTCAGGTGTCCCATCTCTACTACTTGTGCTCCTCAACTTTAAGACTAAAGCTGAAAACACAGCATTGCACCAGCTACAAAGGAGGAGAAAAATAACCGCTACAGCTGAACTCAGGACATTGTAAAAGTTATGTTTTGAAAGCAATGAACTGTGCAGCAGAGCATACAAAAAAAACAGGAAAAGCAAAAGAAATGCTGATGGATTCCTGAGCTGGGAGGCCAAAAGGCACCACTGAGATC
Organism: Amazona ochrocephala; assembly: GCA_039720435.1. Classification (NCBI taxonomy): domain Eukaryota; kingdom Metazoa; phylum Chordata; class Aves; order Psittaciformes; family Psittacidae; genus Amazona; species Amazona ochrocephala. The sequence continues at coordinate 83,998,783 of CM077880.1, forward strand.
CTATTTTAATCCAGGTAACAGTAATACCCTCTGATAGCTGTAGTTAAAATTGTGGTATCTTTTTTATACATGTATTTTATTTTTTAGGACAACATAACTGAAATTGACTTTTACATAACTACAGAGAATAAAAGTCACTGACAAATTATTCTCATGATCATTATCCCTATCAGAAGACGAGCACTTTTGGTATGTATTTTCTAGAATTCCTTTCTAGTGACCCATGCATTCTCTTACATAAAAAACCCCCTAGAGACTGGAATATACCATGGTTTATTCACGTCTGTAGGTACTGGACATATATACAGAGGCTTGAAATGTACAAGTTCCAGTTCTGAGTTTGCATTAAGACACTTCGAGAACAGATCTCTCAACTCCGTTTGAAGCTGCTGAAGAATGGAACGTGGAGGATACCTCTTCCCACTGGACATCAAAATCTAATCTGAGAGGTCCCCATCAGCCTTCAAACTGAAATTAACTTTGATAAATTGGTGACAGATTTAAGAGAGAGAGATCTGGTGCTTGTCTCTGTACCTGCACTAAGAAACAACATGTAGTCAGTACTAGAAAGACCTACTTTTGTGATTCTGTGTTCCCTGTATGAACACAGAATATGCTTGAATTTCAGGATTATTAGATGCAGTTTGAGGGAAGGTGATAATGGCTTTAATCCACATCTACAACAGTATCTAATGCTGCTGTAGATGCAGATTGTCAGGAAGTCAGGGAGTGATTCAGAAAGCCTGCAGTTTGAGCCTGAAAGACTTTAAGGCTGATTAGTACCTTTATAATAAACTCCATTAGCTTACAAAGTTAGCCCACATTGGTTAATTTCTTAGTCTTTAACACTTTTAATGCTATGAATGACCTATAAACACAGGAACGGTCAGAGATGAAATATTTTTTTTCACTTTTTTTTTTTTTTTTTTAGCTACAAGGGGAATATTTTCTACCTGAAGGGAGAAGCTGTGCAAAAAATTTAAAAATGTAAAAAAAAAAAAAAAATAAAAAAAAAAAATCACATGCGCAGTAGAATTATTAAGAAAATTGATGAAGATAAGTAACTTTTAGAACGGACTTCTGTGTTGTATTGATCACTGTGCTACTGGTAACAACTTCTTAAGATAAATGTCACTTGTTACTACATAAACTATTTTACAGTAGAGTACACTGGGGACGCATCTCACTCTGGTACAAGAAACATAAGAAAAAATAAAAGAAGACCGAGCACCATCAAGTGGCAAATGTTACTATAGCAGTTAAAACGCTGCACATGGGTAAGTAAGTTCCCTTTAGCAATAATTTTACTTGCTGCCTTTTAACTTTCAATTCAGTGTACACAACATGAAAATGCTTAAAATTAATAGCAATGTATTGCACAAGAAACACAACATTCTAAACAGTTAACGGCAATAACTTCATAAAGAAATTATTGCCTAGAAATGAAATTTAAAGAAAAAAACAAACAAACAAACAAAAACCCCCAAATCTTTAGTTTTAGCAAGTAATTTGATGCCAGGATAAAGCATGTTCCCCAACACAGTAAATTGGAGAATATTTTGTCACAATTAATCTGAAGTGTCACTTAAATTAGTTCAAACTAAGGTTCCGGAAAAACTATTTAAGGCTAACTTGAATGAACAGCACCTTTATTGAAAATATGGGTGGCTCTTAAAAGAAACTTTGGATTAAAACTGTCCGTCTGAGGTATTCTACTTGGAGCTGGTGTACTTGGTGACAGCCTTGGTACCCTCGGAGACTGCGTGCTTGGCCAGCTCACCCGGCAGCAGGAGCCGCACGGCCGTCTGGATCTCCCGAGAAGTGATGGTGGAGCGTTTGTTGTAATGCGCCAGGCGCGAGGCTTCGCCAGCGATGCGCTCGAAGATGTCGTTGACGAAGGAGTTCATGATGCCCATCGCCTTTGACGAGATACCCGTGTCGGGGTGCACCTGCTTCAACACTTTGTACACGTAGAGAGAGTAGCTCTCTTTGCGGCTCTTCTTGCGCTTTTTGTCACCTTTCTTCTGAGTCTTGGTGACGGCCTTCTTAGAGCCCTTCTTGGGCGCAGGAGCAGACTTAGCCGGCTCGGGCATCGCAGCAAGCGTCTGTCTCACAGCTCCCCAAAACAGGAAATGAAAAACCAGAGAAAGAAGCGCAGCGTACTGATTCGGGGGCCACATCTTTATAGCACCCTCTAGCAAATGAGCAGCATTCCCGTTGCCTCCTTTCACTGGTCAGAACACAACAAGACGTCATAATGAGCCTGTGCCCGGCTTTTATTGGTTATAATTCGATTCAGCTTCTGATTGGCTGCGTAGAAAAGACCTACTTCTCAGCCTATCAGTGAAGGGGCGAGGTGGGAGAGCGAGACTATAGCTGAGGAGCGCCGGCAGTTTTCTCTGTTGCGGGGCTGGTGGCTTTTAACACGGACAATTTCAGTAAGTGAAGATGTCCGGCCGCGGGAAGCAGGGCGGGAAGGCGCGCGCTAAGGCCAAGTCGCGCTCGTCTCGGGCCGGCCTGCAGTTCCCTGTGGGCCGTGTCCACCGCTTGCTACTACGCGGGCAACTACGCGGAGCGGGTGGGTGCCGGCGCCCCGGTGTACCTGGCAGCCGTGCTGGAGTACCTGACGGCCGAGATCCTGGAGCTGGCAGGCAACGCGGCCCGCGACAACAAGAAGACGCGCGTCATCCCGCGGCATTTGCAGCTTGCCATCCGCAACGACGAGGAGCTCAACAAGCTGCTGGGCAAGGTGACGATCGCGCAGGGTGGTGTGCTGCCCAACATCCAGGCCGTGCTGCTGCCCAAGAAGACTGACAGCCACAAAAGCCAAAGCCAAGTGAGCTTATTTAGGAAGCAAAACAGGCAAAAAGTCTCTTTTAAGAGCCACCCACTCTGGTCGTAGAAGGCTGAATCACTGCTATTTTTTTTCTAATGGATGTAGTTACAGGCATGTAGGCTCTTTGGCTCCTCCCCCCCCCCTCCTCCGGCGTTGCCTATGCAGCTCTCTATGCCTATCTGACTTTCTGTGGTGGAGGGTGTTAGTTTTATTAGTATTAATTTTCTCTTGTAAATTTGCTGCTTGTTTAAAGGGAAGACTTTACAGTTTTTAGTTTTGAGAAATCTGGTAATTTTAACATTAGTAGTGGAGTTACCTTTGTTTATGGTGGTGAAGTAAACATTGCTCCCAAGGAATAAGTGAGCTCTAGCTTTTTTTTTTTTTTGTATGTTCTATGTAATATTTAATAGCAAACCATATGAATCAAACTTCTCGTATCTAGTTTGTTTTTCTGTCCTGTTGTAGAGTGTCAAGCAGTAGTTGATCGCTATTTGGCTCTGGGTAACTTATAATTTTCAAACTCTGGTGGTGCAGAGCACACACAAACCCCCAAACTCTGAAGGAGTTGCCTGGTCCTGGTTGGCCCTCAACCAATTATTTTGCAAAAGGGTGCATGTTCCCTGCTTTAATCTACTTGCTATTTTCCATTTTGTATTGTGCATTAATGCTATTGTATGAGTGACTTGGTACTGGTTTTCCCTAGCAGAATTAATTGCAGCATACTGGGAAAGGATTTCAGGCAGGGCAGGGCTGCTAATGTTTTTATCGAGCTGCCTAATGAGATGTGCTACCACGGTGATGGCTGCTGTATTTCACTGCAAAGTGGACTATTGCTTTTAATTTTCTTAAATTTCTGGCACTACTGCCTGAATCCAATATCTTCTGTATGGGGGCTGGGGAGTTTCAAGTTTCCTTCTCGTTTGGGAAGAATGTGCATGGCTCTTTAAAGAGCTGCTGTTGTTCCTGCACTGTTGCCTCAAAGTTGTTTCTCTGCTGTGGGGCTGCCTTGCTTGTTTCCTTTGGGCTTTTTTGTGGGTGTAGTACTTTTTTTTTTTTGTTTGTTTGTTTTTCTGTCGTGTGTGGTTTTACTGTTTGTTGTTTTTTGTGGGTTTTTTATTTTATTTTTTTCATTTTGTGGGGTAGCTTTTTTTTTTTTTTTTTTTCCTGCTGGTTTTAGTGGATTTCTTGGCTGCTTTTTGGCCTTATAATCTTGTGCAGGCTGCTGGCTGCAGAGGCTGCTGGCTCCTTGACTTTCCCAGGGCTATTTTGGGCACTCCATAGGGGTGGACATGGTGTTAGTGATAAGCTCTGTGGGACTGGAGCAAGAGGAGTGGTTTCCAGGATGCCCGCAGATTTCCTCATATCTGTCGTTTAGAATAAGGAAGAGAGAGATGTGGGCTAATGTATATGTGCACTTAGTATTCGTCGAGTTCAGCTTCTCTGAAGTTGAGACAGTAATGATTTGGAGAAAACTCCAGGAACCAACTTGCCAACAAAGTTTTCAAGTTGGCAGGCAGACAGGCGTTCTTTATTGCGGTGACAGGAGACGTGGGGGATAGCTCCTCCTAAAGTGTGTCACCTTATTGCCACAGAGGCCATACTTATGTAGTCACTTGGGCATACACACATTCATGAGGGTACACATGAATTACATCATTTTCCAGAAAGTTTCCTGCACACATGCGAAAATATGATGGTGGTCTTTGAGAGTCGTTTATTTCTTCCAACAATCTTCATAACTGAAGATAACGTAACAGCCTGTGAAGCACCAGCTTAATTAATGTTACAGACATAGCAATCATCCTGTCCTTCTACTTATCAGGTAGTTTAGCTGCTCTCATCCTGGATATCTGCTAGTCCTGGATACTCCCCGGTAGATATCTACACCAGCTTAATGGGTTCATTAAACACCACAAACATAGCAATCAACCTGTCCTTCTACTTACCAGTTTAACTGTGCCCATCCTAGACACCTGCTAGCCCCAGATACTCACCATCCCCAGGTCCTGTTTTCTTATTGTTTTTCTTACACATTTTGGACTAAGGTCTTAAGGACCAAAAGCTATGTCCAGTACCTTCAAACACTTCAATTATTTTCCACTACAAAGCCAACAAACTTAGTGCTACTTAGAACTGATTACGTTTTGTGCTTTTGTGCATTCTTGTCTCAGTAATAAGCTGACCCATTTCTTCTCCCCTCTATTTGGTATGCCTAACAAAACTGTCCTCTGTGTACCAGAATCACTGGGGATTGTAACAAGAACAGAGAAATCCCTGGCTACAAGTGTCACCTCAAAAGTTTTTGAGAGAATTTAAATTCTAGTTTCCCGACTGTAGGAATTTTTAAGTGGACAATATTTCAGATTTCTTTTCATTACAAATGAATGTTCTGGTATCAGCAGTACAAATACAGTAATGCCAGATGTAGAGTATTCAATATCGTTGTAGTTATTGCTTTTATTTCCTCATTGTAGAATGCATTTAAGCACTATATAATCCATCTAGTTTCTCTCTCTGGGATCTGGCTATGTGAGGTCAAAGCTGTGAAGGGCCACAAGACCAAGTAATTGTATAGGTAGATGCTTTCATGAAGATAACACTTAGATGTGCTTTACCAAAATTTCCGGTAAGCGGGTAGACAGTTTTGAAAATATGTGTGCATATACAGTGTGAGAGTGTGAAGATCTGCAGCCTCCTGTAAGCTGCACAAACAGATTCGTGGTTACTTCTCTAACACTACCTAGGTTTTACAGCAGCAGAAGGTGAGAGGAAGGTGGAAATGCCTGCCATCAAGAGACAAAGAAAAAACTGCTTCTTCCAGCCCACGAATGGGACCACTGAAGGACTCTGTGGAGCCGGCTCTCTGGGTGCCCCAGCAAAAGGCAGGGGGTACCCGTCCCCCACACTTACTCCAACCCCGGAGGGTCAGACTCCACATTCTTCCTCCCCAGTCGCCCTTGGGGAAGGCGGGATGTGCTTTGTTTCGTTCGGATTGAACAGCTGTCTACACTTGGAAATGGGTTCTGTAGGAATTTTCTTTCTTCATTGTGCGTTTTATTCCGAGAGAGAGAGAAGCAGAAAAAAGAATCAAAACACTCGAAGGGTTTTTAAATATCTATTAAACAGTATGGGATTTACTGGGTGATTTAAACCCACGCGTTTAATTTGGGTATGTTAAGAGAAGGAGGAGAGCTCAGGCTGTAAGCTAAAATCTCTCCTGTCTGAGTCAATGGAGTGGGTGGTGGTTAACGGAGCGGACAGTCCCCACTAGGATCCCTCGTTTCTTCAGAGACGACGAAACCCTCCGGGTTTATAGGTAGGGCCGTGGCAAGCGGAGACTTTCCTGAGCCCCATGTAGGTGCCAGAGGCTGGGATTTAAGGACTGATCCACCTAGAAAGGCTACGCTGCTCTGCGGCATCCTCTGACCCTCGTTCACTGCCATAGGCACCTGGGAACAGCTGGGAGAGGCAAAGAAAAGGGTCGGATGTCTCAGAGAAGGGCAGAGTTTCTTTCATGAGTCAAAAATCCTTTACAGTTTTCCGCTGATTGAGGTGGTTTTAACACTTTTGTTGTCAAGAAATAACCCTGTAGGATAAGTGGAGTTCATCTTCAGTTCAGAGAAATGCTTTAATTGAGTCGCAGACCTTCTGAAGCTTCACAATGTTCCCTTCATGTCGTTTAATACCCTATGCTATTTCCTGCTGAGAAATAAGTTCTCTCATGCAAATGTTATCAGCTGGGGAATACTGGGAAAAAAAATATGGCATAAACTACTTATCTGCCTTTATGGTGCTGTGAAAAGTGTTAATCGCTCTGATCGACTATCAGCATTTCAGAAATGCTTATTGTTGGATTTTTGTCCCCTCGTGTCCTGGGTTCAGCAGTAGCAGTCATTTTTCTCCTTCTTGGTAGCTGGTGCAGCGCTGTGTTTTTGATTTTGGGCCTGGGGCCAGGGCTGATAACACCAGTGTTTTCAGTTACTGCTTGGTAATGTTTTGGTTTTGACCAAGGACTTTGTGAGTTTCATGCTCTGCCAGGGAGGAGGGGAAGCCGGGAGGAAGCAGAGACAGGACACCTGACCCAGGCTAACCAAAGAGGTTATTCCATGCCACAGTACGTCATGTCCAGGAGGTAGAAACGGAGAGCAGAGACCCGGAAGGGTGGTGGGGGTGCACGGTGAGGGGTGCACTGGTGGGGGTGCACTGTGTGGTCAGGCTTGATATTGGATGGTGAGAAATTGTATTCTTTTCCCTTGTATTTCTCTTGTCATTATTATTATTGGTGATAGCAGTAGTGATTTGTGTTAGACTTTCGTTACTAAACTGTTCTTATCTCAACCTGTGGGAGTTGCATTCTTTTGATTCTCCTTCCCATCCCTCCAGGAGCAGAGGGAAGAAAGAGTGGGGAGTGAGTGAGTTTGAGGGGTTTAAACCACGACACCTCAATACATGCACAATTAGAAGCTGCTATTGTAAATCTGAAGTACAGCACATGCACATCACAGAGGAGGGGTTGCATGACATTGAAGTATCCGTCAAGGCTAAAACTCCAGGGGCTAAATATGTCTCACACCCATGTAACCATTTCACTTCTTCAAAGGGATCTGTACTAGCAATTTCTAAAGGCAGAGTTTAGAAGCCCCTGCATGTAGGGAACAGAACCGATTCGTACAAATTGTTTAGGTTTCCTGAGCCAGCTGAGCTGAGCCCAGGCACCCAGGGCTGCCTGAGATGTCCTCGCTCCGGTCTTGCTGGTGCTTGGAGCACAGCAGGAGATACCTGTTTTTAAAGCCATATTTCGATGCGTAGAAACACTGGGGCTTTGTGATTCCTACGGTAATTCTTTTCCTCTTTCCTGAGTGAGATGATTAAAGATGCTAACCTTGCTGGGCCCCGAGTGTACAAGGCAAAATACCCCTAAACCTACCATGTGGAGTGTTTAGACTGTTTCAAGTTTCAGTTGCTGCTACTTGCTACAAAAGGAAAAAAGTGCATATAACAGACATAATTTTCTTCATTGCTTCGATGTTGCACAAAGGTAGTGTAAAATTCTCCACTCTGATGTCTGAATTTTGGCTGTAACTCTCCAAGTGTGCCCTTTTCTTCCTTTTTTTTTTTTTTTTTTTTAAAAATTCTTTCTTCCATTTCTCTATCTCCTTTTCTAGCACAAAATCTACATGCAATGCAAGGAGGACTAAAGTACAAAAAAAATCGTGGATTTTACTGGTGATTAAAATTCCATGGTGTCCTGATACTTCTTTCATACACAAAATGCTTATTTTCTAGTTTTAAAATACAAATATGTCCAGACTTACTTGTGTGTTAAAAATTAATTGAAGAACCTTTGTCACTAATACATAGTACCACTTTTTTTTACAAGGAATATTTTTGGAACAACCTCTCCATCTGGACAGGCTGTTAAATAATTCTTTGCAGCCACCAATGAAACCCAGACCAAAACCTAAAAAAACCCTTCTACCTACAGAGGCCTCTGATTCTGTGATCCCATTCTGGGAGGAAAGAGCCAAACCTGCTCATTGTAGTGTTTCCTCTTTGTAGGCGTGTGAGCTGGGAAGGTAGAAAGGTTGTTCCCAGCTGCATTCCCCTTCACTTCTATTTTCTCCAGTGAGACATGTGTCACATCTTGATCTGAACCGTGCTCTGATACAGCACAATCCTGAGACCAGGTTTTCAGAGCCCAAGGACTCTTTTTCCTCTAAAATCTGAACCAGGCACATTTTCATTCCTGGCCCAAAGCGTTATATCCAGGTGTATATAAGCCTGAATCTTTTTCCCTTGCTGCAGTTAATACCATCTCCCTCGGTGCTAATTATTTTTTAAATATATTCTTTCATATTAAAACTGAAAAAGCAAGTCTCTGGGAAACAAACATTGCAATAATTTGCCCAGTGTGTTGAGTAATTATAATCTCTGCATATAAGAAAAAAAAATTCATACATAGGTGAGAAGATATTGATTTAGTCAATTAAAAAAACCCAAACAAAACAACAAAAGAGGAAGTGGTATGAAATTGCTAAATCCAGTCTGTGATTTGTTCAGGTTATGGATAAGGTACAGCACCTACTTCATGTTTCTGATTTTCTGTCCAGTCAGTTATTTGTTTACCCAGCTGATGCATTTCACTATTGCAGAAACAAACTCACATTTTCAATGATTAAAATGATTAAGTAATATATTTTTTTCTGTAGGGTATGCTGATCTAGAAGAAATAGAAATCTTTGCAGGAATGCTACTAACTTTATAATTCCATTACAAATAAGACAAGGGAACTTTTGTAGCTGTTTGGATTGATTTTCAGGAATCTTTATGGCTGGTTATTCAACACAGGACAAAGCTAAAAGTAACTCTGATAATCTGATACACAAAAAAGTTGCTGATATTAAACCAAGCATTCTGACAAATATACTTCGACAAAAAAAATATACCCTGTATTTCAGTTGTTGTGAAAGAAGAGGTATTTTGAAGACAGACATGGAGGGCAGGTAAAAACACAGTACAAAGAGCCTGTTCATAGATTATGTATTTTAGCATTTTCCGGTGCTGAGAACTATTAGGATTAATAGCCTTGATTAAAACTAGTAGCTAAAGTAATTGAAGCCTTAGGTCATGAGAGCTGACCGAGAGTAAACTTTTTGATGAAAACTAATGCTGCTAACACAGAACTAGATGAATCTATCAGATATGAGTGGAATAAAGAAGATAAGGACCAAGGAAGCAAATCCAAGAGAACGAGACAACGTTAGAAGAAGGACAGCCCAGCAACCAAGGGAACCGATAAGAAATCAAGAGACCACTGACCAGAATTAAGTGCTTGGACTGGGGATTGAGTGCCGGGTGGCACAGGTATAATTGGGGGGTGTGATCTGCAGTGGGGGTCCTGCTTTCAAGCACCCACCTTGAGCTGCTCTGCATGTTGGATAAATAAACCACCTATTTACACTGTGTATTGGAGACTCATGTTCTTCAAGGAGGAACCTGGGAATGAGCCCTGTTGAGGTCGCATCTGCATAACTCCTCCCATGGTCTAGGTGGCAGCAACATAATTCTTACTACACTGGGATGATGTATTTGAAAACTGTGCCATTTTACTGTTGCTGGGTGATGTTATTTGGGCAGAGTGAATTTCAGAATACAAAGAACATTGCTTTGAACTAAGTAGGAAAGAACATTAAAGAATATTCATGATGGAAGTATATGCAGTCATATAATTATGTATTCACAATATTTTATTAATTTTGAACACTCATCCTCCTGTGTAAAGTAATTGTTTGTTACTTTTGCTGAGACTAAATTTGACTGCTTTTGCCTCTGGTTAAAAGAAAAAAGTACACCAAATTTTCCACAGTAGTTGTTGCTTTTTTTTTTTTTTTTTTTTTTTTTTTTTGTAGTTTCAGGGACTTTGGTCTCAGCATGGATAGAAAAATAATGGAGGTGTTAGAATAAGATCTGATGATGTGTGTGTACAGGCTGAAATGCTATGCCCACTTTACAGGCCCCTAATATTTTCTTAGCATTCATACTGACATTGAAAGAAGTAACATTTTCTGTGGAGAGTTTCTTAAACATAGAAACAATCTCACATACCAAAATAGCCTTTTTTTAAAAAAATAAGGATGCTTGGAAGTTACCGTGTGTCATGGCTTAAGCACAGTCGGTAACTCAGAACTGCACAGCTGCTCGCTCGCTCTCCTCTTCCTTCTGCCCCTTCTCTCGGTGGCTTGGGGGGGGGAAATTGATGTAAACTCATGGTTTGAGATAAGAACAGTCCAATAACTAAAGTATAACACAAAACTATTACTGCTACCACCAATAATAGTAATGATATGGAAAATGGCAAAGGGAGAGAATACAAAACTAAAAAGGGAAGGGGAAAAAAACAAAACAAAACAAAAACAAAACAAAAAAAACCACTAGAGATGCTCACCACCAGCTGAATGATACCCATCCTGACCCAAGCAGCAACCTGGGCCTTCCAGGTAACTCCACCCAGTTTATATCCTGGGCATGATGTACTGTGGTATGGAATACCCTTTAGGCTAGTGTGGGTCAGGTGTCCCATCTCTACTACTTGTGCTCCTCAACTTTAAGACTAAAGCTGAAAACACAGCACTGCACCAGCTACAAAAGAGGAGAAAAATAACCGCTACAGCTGAACTCAGGACATTGTAAAAGTTATGTTTTGAAAGCAATGAACTGTGCAGCAGAGCATACAAAAAAACAGGAAAAGCAAAAGAAATGCTGATGGATTCCTGAGCTGGGAGGCCAAAAGGCACCACTGAGATCCTATTTTAATCCAGGTAACAGTAATACCCTCTGATAGCTGTAGTTAAAATTGTGGTATCTTTTTTATACATGTATTTTATTTTTTAGGACAACATAACTGAAATTGACTTTTACATAACTACAGAGAATAAAAGTCACTGACAAATTATTCTCATGATCATTATCCCTATCAGAAGGCGAGCACTTTTGGTATGTATTTTCTAGAATTCCTTTCTAGTGACCCATGCATTCTCTTACATAAAAAACCCCCTAGAGACTGGAATATACCATGGTTTATTCACATCCGTAGGTACTGGACATATATACAGAGGCTTGAAATGTACAAGTTCCAGTTCTGAGTTTGCATTAAGACACTTCGAGAACAGATCTCTCAACTCCGTTTGAAGCTGCTGAAGAATGGAACGTGGAGGATACCTCTTCCCACTGGACATCAAAATCTAATCTGAGAGGTCCCCATCAGCCTTCAAACTGAAATTAACTTTGATAAATTGGTGACAGATTTAAGAGAGAGAGATCTGGTGCTTGTCTCTGTACCTGCACTAAGAAACAACATGTAGTCAGTACTAGAAAGACCTACTTTTGTGATTCTGTGTTCCCTGTATGAACACAGAATATGCTTGAATTTCAGGATTATTAGATGCAGTTTGAGGGAAGGTGATAATGGCTTTAATCCACATCTACAACAGTATCTAATGCTGCTGTAGATGCAGATTGTCAGGAAGTCAGGGAGTGATTCAGAAAGCCTGCAGTTTGAGCCTGAAAGACTTTAAGGCTGATTAGTACCTTTATAATAAACTCCATTAGCTTACAAAGTTAGCCCACATTGGTTAATTTCTTAGTCTTTAACACTTTTAATGCTATGAATGACCTATAAACACAGGAAGGGTCAGAGATGAAATATTTTTTTTCACTTTTTTTTTTTTTTTTTAGCTACAAGGGGAATATTTTCTGCCTGAAGGGAGAAGCTGTGCAAAAAATTTAAAAATGTAAAAAAAAAAAAAAATAAAAAAAAAATCACATGCGCAGTAGAATTATTAAGAAAATTGATGAAGATAAGTAACTTTTAGAACGGACTTCTGTGTTGTATTGATCACTGTGCTACTGGTAACAACTTCTTAAGATAAATGTCACTTGTTACTACATAAACTATTTTACAGTAGAGTACACTGGGGACACATCTCACTCTGGTACAAGAAACATAAGAAAAAATAAAAGAAGACCGAGCACCATCAAGTGGCAAATGTTACTATAGCAGTTAAAACGCTGCACATGGGTAAGTAAGTTCCCTTTAGCAATAATTTTACTTGCTGCCTTTTAACTTTCAATTCAGTGTACACAACATGAAAATGCTTAAAATTAATAGCAATGTATTGCACAAGAAACACAACATTCTAAACAGTTAACGGCAATAACTTCATAAAGAAATTATTGCCTAGAAATGAAATTTAAAGAAAAAAACAAACAAACAAACAAAAACCCCCAAATCTTTAGTTTTAGCAAGTAATTTGATGCCAGGATAAAGCATGTTCCCCAACACAGTAAATTGGAGAATATTTTGTCACAATTAATCTGAAGTGTCACTTAAATTAGTTCAAACTAAGGTTCCGGAAAAACTATTTAAGGCTAACTTGAATGAACAGCCCCTTTATTGAAAATATGGGTGGCTCTTAAAAGAAACTTTGGATTAAAACTGTCCGTCTGAGGTATTCTACTTGGAGCTGGTGTACTTGGTGACAGCCTTGGTACCCTCGGAGACTGCGTGCTTGGCCAGCTCACCCGGCAGCAGGAGCCGCACGGCCGTCTGGATCTCCCGAGAAGTGATGGTGGAGCGTTTGTTGTAATGCGCCAGGCGCGAGGCTTCGCCAGCGATGCGCTCGAAGATGTCGTTGACGAAGGAGTTCATGATGCCCATCGCCTTTGACGAGATACCCGTGTCGGGGTGCACCTGCTTCAACACTTTGTACACGTAGAGAGAGTAGCTCTCTTTGCGGCTCTTCTTGCGCTTTTTGTCACCTTTCTTCTGAGTCTTGGTGACGGCCTTCTTGGAGCCCTTCTTGGGCGCAGGAGCAGACTTAGCCGGCTCGGGCATCGCAGCAAGCGTCTGTCTCACAGCTCCCCAAAACAGGAAATGAAAAACCAGAGAAAGAAGCGCAGCGTACTGATTCGGGGGCCACATCTTTATAGCACCCTCTAGCAAATGAGCAGCATTCCCGTTGCCTCCTTTCACTGGTCAGAACACAACAAGACGTCATAATGAGCCTGTGCCCGGCTTTTATTGGTTATAATTCGATTCAGCTTCTGATTGGCTGCGTAGAAAAGACCTACTTCTCAGCCTATCAGTGAAGGGGCGAGGTGGGAGAGCGAGACTATAGCTGAGGAGCGCCGGCAGTTTTCTCTGTTGCGGGGCTGGTGGCTTTTAACACGGACAATTTCAGTAAGTGAAGATGTCCGGCCGCGGGAAGCAGGGCGGGAAGGCGCGCGCTAAGGCCAAGTCGCGCTCGTCTCGGGCCGGCCTGCAGTTCCCTGTGGGCCGTGTCCACCGCTTGCTGCGCAAGGGCAACTACGCGGAGCGGGTGGGTGCCGGCGCCCCGGTGTACCTGGCAGCCGTGCTGGAGTACCTGACGGCCGAGATCCTGGAGCTGGCAGGCAACGCGGCCCGCGACAACAAGAAGACGCGCATCATCCCGCGGCATTTGCAGCTTGCCATCCGCAACGACGAGGAGCTCAACAAGCTGCTGGGCAAGGTGACGATCGCGCAGGGTGGTGTGCTGCCCAACATCCAGGCCGTGTTGCTGCCCAAGAAGACTGACAGCCACAAAGCCAAAGCGAAGTAAACATAAGGGTTGTTGTACAGCACGTTTCCAAGGAATATAATTCAAAGGCTCTTTTAAGAGCCACCCCCAAAATCATAAAAGAGCTCAATTATCCATACTATAATTATACCGCTTTATATGAACTACTCAACCCGTGTTTTGTCTTGTATTCTTCATGTTTATTAACAGTATTTTTGGCTTGTTCGTAGAAGAAATGATCTCCATGTTTTCATTAACACAGAGTTGTGCAAAACGTCTTCCCAAAGCAAGTTCTTCCTGGTGTGGGATACCTTTCGTGTAGTTCTTATGCCAGGGAACATGGGAACACCATTTTGTCGAGAGCTCCTGTCCCTTCCCCCCTCTTCCGCGTTTTTCTTCTCCGATAGGGGCTGGAACAGCGCCTGAGATACGAGGCATAATCATCTGGGAAGGGAGGGGGAAGGGGCGGAGGAAGGGGCAGTGGGCCGGGCTCTCCGCTGGCCAATCCTTGGTCTAGGCGGGCTTTTTCATTACTTAAAGCTCTTTCTCAAGGGGAACAAAAGGAACCGGAGCGCTCAGGGCTATTTTCGGGTCTCCGAGTCAGAAACCTCCCCTCCTCCCCCCAACAGACAAAACCATTTGAAAGAAAAAATACAATAGATTAGACATGGCTTAGTAGTAGCTTGCCTGGCATTCCCATTGCTTTTGTTACAAAATATAACCTTAAAAAAAAACCCGAACAACAAATCCCATACATCAGATTTTTATCAAATCAGTATAAAGTATTGCTTCCTAGGAGTCAAACCAATTGCTCGGCAAAAAAAAGATGTAAAACTCTACACTTCCCTAAAGCGCGGCGTCGTACCGTGCTCATTACCGCGTCTTTCGGCAAACATAACGGGGGGGGGGGGGGGGTGTGGTGGTGTGTCTGCGGGGTAAATAAGACAGAATTGATCTCTGAAAACTTACAAATTACTGGATCCTTGCTGCAAGTTACTGACGGCCCCGGTGTCTCAGCTCCTTTAGGGAAAGTGTGGGTGGCTCTTAAAAGAGCCGTTGGATAACAAAATATGTAGAGCAGAAATTTTCTGGTATGGTTTACTTTTTCTTGGGCGCCGTCTTCTTTGCCTTGGCCGCTTTTGGCTTGGCTGCCTTGGGCTTAGCTGCTTTGGGCTTCACTGCTTTAGCCTTGGCGGGGCTCTTCGCTGCCTTCTTGGGGCGACCTGCTTTGGCTGTTTTCTTGGGGCTCTTGGCCGCCTTCTTGGCCGCAGCGGCCGCCGGTTTCTTAGCTTTCTTAGGGCTCTTCTTCACCGCCGCAGCTTTTTTGGGCTTCTTAGCGGCGCTGGCGGGCTTCTTGGCCGCTGGCTTTCTGGGTTTGGCTGCGGTCGCTCTTTTCTTTGTGGCTTTTTCTTTCACCTCTCCCGGTTTCTTGTTGAGGCGAAAAGAACCGGAGGCACCAGTGCCCTTGGTCTGCACCAAGGTACCTTTGTTGACGAGGCTCTTCAGCCCCAATTTGATGCGGCTATTATTCTTCTCCACATCGTAGCCGCCGGCGGCGAGCGCCTTCTTGAGCGCGGCGAGAGAGAGTCCCTTGCGCTCTTTGGACGCGGACACGGCCTTGGTAATCAGCTCGGTGACGCTAGGACCAGCAGGCTTCCGGGCTTTGGAGCCGCCAGTCGCTTTCTTCGGCTTCTTGGCGGCGGCCTTGGCACCGGGAGCCGGCGCATCGGGGGCGGCGGCAGGAACGGTCTCGGACATCGCAGCAGCGGCAGCAGCGTCCTCTGCGGAGCAGGCAACGCAATTGGGCTGGCGCGGGTCAGCTGCTCGTATTTTTAGCGAGGAGCCGCGCGGTGATTGGTGCGTTACAGAGCCCGCCTCTCTGTACGGCCGGGGAGCTCTTCGGTGTGCTCGATTTGTGTTTCTTTGGACTCACAAAAGTGTATTTTCCTCGGAATTTCTGGCACCAAATCGCCTCGTTTCTCTGGTGAGGTAGGAGAAGACCAGGTACTTGCGTTCGGGAGAGTTTCCAGCTGCAAACATGCAGGCTGAGGTAAAGGAGAAGCAATAAATCCCGTGTGCTGCTGCTGGAGAGACCTCTGAAGACAGAAACTTTTGTTTTTCGTTGCAAATTAAAAATTTTCTTTTGACATAAATGTTACAGCAACGGCTCAGTCTGATTCTTTAGAGGGTTTTCTTGGGGTCAAAGTTGAAATTTGCCGGTTTAAAGCTAATTTGACAGTTTAAAGTGATTTTGAAGAGGAGGAAGTAACACAAACTCCTCTTTCAGCTTTGAATATGGATTAAGAACCGGTTCCTTTGACCATGTGTTTTACCTCCTAAAACGCTAAAGTCTACTGGAATAGTGTCTCGTAGAATCTCCTATTGCTTTTTTTATAGATCCATAAGCAATTTGTTAATATCTGGAGATTTATGAACATACTGTTGTTTTATTATCTCTTACTGGAATTTCAGTATAAGGGAGGCAAACTTACCCTGTTAGTCTGTGTTGGGTGTTTTTTCTTTTGTTTGTTTTCAATATGAATTTCTGTACCAATTCTCAACTAAATCAAGCTATTTGCTCTTCATGTCCCATTTCAGTTTAAAGTAAACAGTTATTTGATATCAGATGTTGCAAAACTGCAGCTTTGTGAAAGAAAACAACCTCCTAAACTTCTGGTGATATTTACTGAAATTATCTTTGTCTCTCTGGTAATATAGGATATTCAAGGATGAGCATAGCTGTTTAGTAGTTATGTTTATCCTGCCTAGAGAGTGTTATAATGTTATGTATTTTCTCTAATAGTAAGTTTAATGGAATTTAAAACCATATTATTGTCTGGAATTTTTTTTTATGCATCTCATAGAATTGGTCTACGCAAAGGTTTATCTAAAGCCAATCCTGAATCCTCTTCCCACTCTAAATGAAACTCATCTAATTCTTCTGTATGCATTTTGCAGCAATCACTGAAAGAAAAAAATGCTTTCAGGACAAAAACTAAAGCACTTTGTGATAACCTTTTGACAAGGGGAGTGGTAGGACTGTAGGTCGTTCCTAAAGAACCAGGAAGAATTAAATCAGTATCGCTGTCTGGTGGAAGGTGATTTAACATGCTGAACAGAGCAGAGCTTTTGAACTATATTTCATTGACCTGTACCTGATTATAAGCAAGTGTGTTAGCCATTGCTTTTTCCAGTTATTGAAGAATCACAAAGACTACGCTTCAGCCCTGGTGTCTGATTTCCTTTGATATTATCAGCTATAGCACATAATATGAACATAGTGCTTAAATCATATTTGTAACTAAAATTTCAGATTATATGAAATAGGTAGTTTCAAGCAAATGTACTCCTATTTCCACCTAATTGTTTTATTTACAATGGCTGTTCTGTAAATACTAAATGTGTATGTAACCTGAAAAAAAATAGTTTGCTGTAAAATTGGGTTTCAGTAAGTATGAAACTGGATAAATGCAATGAAGGGGAAAATTTCAACCAGCACCCTAGATAAAAAAAAAATTATTTAAAAAAAAAAAAAAAGAAAAAGGGTTGCAAAAGAAGTGCACCTGAGTGCTATAATGCTTCAATAAGGAGACAGAGAAGGGTAATCTTACTACTTTAAAGATCTTGCTTGTAACAGTTACGCAACATAAGATAGGGATACAGGTGTGAAATTAAGTTGGAGTGGATGTGGGTATTGAAGGTACACATTCACAGTAAATTAAAAGATTAGTAAAACTGAAGTAAAATAAATATATATTTTAAGTCTATGTCCTAGGTGTGTTTATAAATCAGTGAATGAGATTTTCTATTGACTTGACTACGCAATGAAATAAAGTACCAATGCTGGGAGGAGATGGCATTTAGCAGCTCCCAAGACACTTCATAGCACAGAGGCAGAGGAGAAAAGCTTAGACCTTGAAGTGATACGTCAGCAAAATAAAAACTCATATTGCCTATTCTTGTTATTTTGAACTTGTACGCATTTACTTCAGTAACCTTCACTGTAGGAGTTTCAGATACTCCCGCCCTCAGTTGTGGCTTCACAGGTTGTTTATTCACACTTATTGGTTGTATTGGCTAAAACTGGGGTGGCTAAAATGGTCGTCATCACTATTGTCTGCCTGGCTTTTCTCCCAGCCGTTGATACTGTCTCCCAGTTCCCAACAGGGACAGCTAATAATATGTAGAGCAGCTTCTGATCTCCAATGGTTGCAGCCTACTATCTTAAAAAAAGTATAAAATGAAGTAACTTGAGAAATTTCCTGACACAGAGAGCAGCTCTGATCTTTCTTTTTTCTAGTGCTTTGCAGCAAAGACATGAAATAATTTTAGCCATGTAGAATTGCTGCTTGGAACACGTGTTCTTTTCTACATGAAAGAAATACACACAGGAAAATAATTTCGGAAAGTTGAAGTGCGTTTGGCAATTTTAAAAAGAGTTTGCTCCACAGTTAGGGCAGATCAGTTTAGAAGGCATGGACAGACGTACTCAGGCAAAGAAAAAAATGTAGTGAAGGATTACATAAAAGGCAGGAATAGCAGTTTCACCTACAGCTGAGCAAATGAGAAAAGGAAATAACCCTGTTTAGGTATAGGATGTTGTAGAAAGACTTCTTGAAGAAGGCGCCATGTAGACGCTGACATGCAGTTTGGCTTTCCTAATGAGAGTGGAGGGAGGTAGACTTCATCATTCATTAAAAGAAGAGAGGTGTGACATCAGGATCTCCAGAGTTACTTTTTGGAAAGAGCATCACTGTAATGTCCACTACATCTGAATTGCTTCAATCCTTTTTACCTTGTGGGCACCCCAGCAGGCCACACTACATCAGAAACCTGCAAAGATTGCAGTCTGAAGCCTGCAAGTCAATTCCCTTCAGATAGCCATGTCTGTCCAACTTTTACAGTTATATTTTAAGACCTCTTTGCATAAACAAGAAGACACAGGAACCACGGCCAAGGGCTGGCACTACACCTGAGAGCTATCAAACATTCCCGTCTCCGGTTTAGGACCTGCTAGTACTTGTTCCTAAGAAAATGAACTCTGAGTTATATTTAGATATGTTTGCAGTAATGAGTGGTAGCACAGTAGTTGTTCTTCTCAAGTAATTTTGTTAGGAGGCATTAGCATGAGAGCTAGCCACACCATGTGGCCGATGAGCTGCTCTACCTCCTGAAGGTGAGAGCCATGGTCAGTCAGACAGCTGGAGGAAGTGCTCTGCACCACAGTCCCTCTCCTTCCTTCAAGTGGCTATTTCTAGAGAGATTTAGGTGAGGAACTTTATATTGTGTACTACACTCCTGCAGACATGTTCCACAGGAAAGAAGTGTAAAACTCCCTGCAACCATGATTACACTCCTATTACAGTGTTACACCCATGCCTTACTTGCCTTCAGTGACTTCATCCTTCATCTGAGTTACAAATGTAATAACTTGTATGATCAAACCAGCCAGCACAGTTTAACAACTTTCAACCCTTAGCTAAGGAATTTTAAAGTGGTATGTACCGAACTACAAACTTGTTGCAGCTCAGCAAACAAGTCTCTGCCCACATAATACTAATGTTGCTGCTGCTGCTGTTTTTAAGGCTCCTAAGTGTACTGAGGCCACACAAGGCCTTTTAAATCCAGTGTGTGCCTAAGCATCTGGAGTGGGCCGCACAAATAGGGTAGGGCAAAGGATGACTATCCCTGTAGACTCAGCTTCCTGGAATGTTGCACACTCCTCCCTGTACTTTTGGTGAAGGGTTGGGGCATCTGTTGTGGCTTCCCTTCATCATTGCCACAGCATGTAATTTGGATATTGAAAATCTATAGTCCGAAACCTGCACGTGTCCATAGTTAGGAGGCACTGGGAAGGATGCTTTTCCTGGGAAAGCAGAAAAAAACCCAGCAAAAATGCAGGGAAACCCTTCCCAGAATGGCTGATGTGGAAAAAATACGTACTTTGTTGTCTAATGTACAGTAGTTTACCAGGTTAACACACTTCTGGTTTTCTCACACACAGGCAAATAAAAGGTCCTTGCTATCAGTCAGGTATCAAGGAAAAAATTATTTATGTCTTAAAGTAGTTTGGTTTTCTAAACCTAATCTAAGATACTTGACAAACTGTCTTCTGAACCACCCTGGCATGCTTTGAATATAGTCATCAACCAGTGATTGAGGACAAACTGTCCATGAAAGGCAAGCAACATTAACAGAAGCTCCATTAGCCATGGTTCCCCAAAGAAAGAAACTGTTTTCCTCCTGAATTGCCAGTGTCTCTCTTTCACCTGCATGTAATAGTGAATTCCACCAAGAAAAGGTGCCACCACACACTGTTCTTTCAGAGCATCCTCTGTCAGCACTGAAGCCTGGCTCCTCAGACCTGTGAGTGACTCACAGAGAGTGATGCTGAGCAACTCACTCTTCCTCCCCACAACACCCACCACTTCTGTATTTTCTGCCCTCCACTCTTTTCGATTGGTGTGGCAGTGCTCCCTGTGACTGCCAGTAAAAGGGAGGGAGTAACATGGCCTATCTGTAAGTCTCCTCCCACTCCAGCCAGAACTGCTTTTGGTACCTATGGAGGGAGAAGTGCTCTTTGGCACATGGTGCGTGCACAGTGGTCTCCAGTCCACCATCTCCATGGCTGGTGACACCCAGCTGCTGATGTGACAGGCTTCCAGGTGCGTTTGGGTTGGCAAGCAACCCTTTCTTTTTGACACACAGACAGTGATAGTGGCACCCAGACAGAGCAGCCTGGACTTCTGCCATCACTGAAAGCCAAAGCACTGTGTCACACACCGGGTTAGGATGCTCTCGTTAAGTGATGCTGCCTTGCTGGTTTTGCTGAGAGGTGTGGGGCTGAAGCAGCTACTGGTTCCAGATAAGGCTGTTTGTGCCATCTTTCTAGAGCAGGAATATCACAAGGTAATACTTGTGTGCCAGCAATATAGGCTGGCTGTCTTCCAATAGAAGGGTGCAAAAAGATTTTGGAAAGTTGCTCAGTGTGTAAGAGTGGTATGCCATAACTTATGTTTTTTATGGCAAGTGATTTGTGGCTGGCAGTCCATGAGCTGGTGCCAGAGCACTGCTTCCTTGGTTAGGATGTCATGCAGACTGCCAGGGGCGCTGGAAGTGCCAGCTGGTGCCCAGACATGCCCACAATGTACAAATGAGGCCAGACACTCAGCACTCCTGCTGTCAGACAGTTAGGAAGTCAGGAATCTGGCTTTACAGGCTCATGGGAGTATGTGTGCACAGTGTGGGCGCATTCAAGAAAGGTATATTTCACCTATTTTGCCTTCAACATGCCATGTATAATCTGGTCCCAGAAAGAAGGCTTGCCTTCCATAAATGTGTTAATTCTAAATCTTGGTCTTCCTGACACTTTTTTGTTTGTTTGTTTTGGACGCTGAAAATGCACTCAAGTTTTAGTTGATGCATGCATGAAATGAGTAGAATAACAAATTTATCTTTGTGTGCTATTTGAGGTTAGTAGTTTATAACATCTTACATTTAATTGTGTGGTTAACAAGACTAGCATACAAGGCCAGCAGTGAGCAGCTAGCAGCAAGGATCAGCCTGTGTCCAGAGGTATAGGTATAGAGGTAAAGAGAAACCAGCTGCAGGTTATGGTTATCCAAACTGCAATAGGAGACAACTACAAGAAAGAAATCTTAAAAGCCCAAATTACCCAAAGCTGTTGAGAAAAGAGCCTGCTAATCAATAAGGTAAATATTTGAGTAATTATGATACTAACTGTCCAGATCTAATACATGTTCATTTATATGAACATCTTCCTGGAGTGGTGGTGGGAAGAAAATAAAGAAAAAACAACCAAAACCTTAGCATATGCAAAGGTGTAATCTATACTTGGTTTACTAATCCTTTACAAGAAAACAGGCCTTTTGATGCTAGAGTATATGGAAAGGCTTCCATGGGTGACTCTTGTCGCCAAATCATTAGATGGGGGTGGGAATTTTTGTTACCATTTGACATGAACTAAGAAGTTCTTACACTTGAAAACTGGTTGTAGGTTGTTGTTTTTTTTTTTTTTTTTTCTTTCATTTTACAGGATGTGCTTGTTCTCCAAACATGGTAAAGGGTCTGAGCTCTGTGGTTTTTGGTGAGTTGGTTTTTTGGTTTGTTTTTTTTTTTTTTGGTAACCTTCTTCTCTATAGGATAGAAAGGTCACTTCATTATGGTCTCTCCAGTGTTGAAGGAGACACAAGCTGTATTGAGCTAGTATTGAGGGGACGCAAGCTGTAAGTCTGGAAGAGGACAAAGTAAGAATACAGAGTGTAGAAGAAGACCTTGTTTCTGCAGTTCAGAATATCAGCATGGATCCAGAGTGGGGAAAATGAATGAGCGAAAGGAATGGAACAGTCTTGAGATTGTGCTGCATTTTGAATTGCATTCTGGAAAGAGACTTACGATCATAATGCTGAAAGAACTGAATAATTCACAGGAAACTTCTACCTGAGCCAATATCCCATCTGTGACAGAGGCCAGTAAAAAAAAGAAAAAAAGAATGTAAGAACAGTAAGTGATAGCTCATCAAAATGATCCCTTAGACCCTAGTGATTTGTAGGCCAAGGACTCACCAAGTCAGAGGAGATGTCTTTGAATCAAGGAGCTTTAAATATTTATTAATTGTTTTTTCTGGACATAATGCACCTAATTTTTCAGGCTTTAGGGTGTGGCTTTAGCACAACAAATTATAAAAGGTTGAGGAATAGGTACAGTGGGAATGGTAGATGGACAAATGGCTGATGAACATGTATACTACATGGAGTGTATCCCTTTCATAGAAGAGAAGAACATTTATATACAGTTAATTTCCTCTGTGTGTGTGTACAAAATGGTGCTGGAAAACATACTTTCTATGGTGTAGATGAAGTAGGACAAAGTGGAAGCCAGCAAAGAGAGTGAACTTTCCTGCAGCTGAAGAGAGGTGAAGAAATTATAGCAGGGAATGACAAGTTATTTGAAAAAAGCAAAAAGAAATCAGGTGTCTTCAGGGCCAGGCAGGGGCATTTCTGTATAAAATATCTGAGCTGAATAATGCTGGGGAAGAATTACCTCACCATTATATTTTTAGATCACATCACTCACACAGACCTTCCCTCCTCGAGTCACTGTAACTGAGGCAAAAGCAAATGCCAATGTCAGGGAGACAAAGGATTGTCAAAGTTCACAAAAATCTCACGGAGTCATTCATCTTGAAGGGCTCTCCTCTGTATCTGTGTGGATAATTACATGTGTTCAGCCATGATGAGCACAGGCAAATGCTCCGTATTTGAGTTATGCTAATCATAGCCCCAGTACGACCTGAGCTATGAAAGGGCAGGCTGCAAGAATAGCCAGCAGATGACCCATTTTGAGAGTCAAAAAGTCATACCAAAATAACAAAGAGAAATATTGTCACTGGCAAAAGAAAAAACATATTACATTAAGGAAAAACATATCTATCCACTCAGAATTACATCAGGCCTTTGAAAACATGAACATAGCTGACATAGGCATTTTTGCTGTGCATTTGACATACATGACAAATTTAGACCCGGATAGTAGGGATGATCTAAATAGAAATATGCTGCTGCTGCTTTCTAAATGTGACCAGGATGTCTGGGACTTACAATGAAGCAACACTACAGGCACAGGGTAGAAAATAGAGTGCTTTCTCAACTTCTGTATTGGAAGAGACCTTTGTGGCCTCATTAATTTGAGTCAGGCCTAGCCAGCTTTACTTTATTTCTGGTCTGAAGTGAAAGCATAGACACAATTTCCCTTATGCTTTAATGCATATAAGACAAATACAACCATAAGACCACGGGGGTGACCTGTCAGTTCGTA
Organism: Amazona ochrocephala; assembly: GCA_039720435.1. Classification (NCBI taxonomy): domain Eukaryota; kingdom Metazoa; phylum Chordata; class Aves; order Psittaciformes; family Psittacidae; genus Amazona; species Amazona ochrocephala. The sequence goes on from CM077880.1 coordinate 84,022,552, forward strand.
AATTTAGCAGACGGTTCTCAATATCACCATCGAATACTTCTGATGTGATCTTAGAACTAATGAGACATGGTCAACATGACCTTGAGAACGGTCCGCGGAGGATTCAAGGCCGTTCGGTAGAAGATCACTGACGCTCTAGGCCTCGCAGAGAGGGAAGGTCTGTGCGCTTCTCGCCCCGCCTTGGGGAGGAAGATGCCGGGAAACGGCGCTTCAGGGTTTTCGGGACTGAGGGACGGAGAGCGGGGCGGAGGCGGGGGCGGGGGCCGGCGAGGCAAAGCCGGCCGGCGCCCGGGGGAGGTGCTCGAGAGCGGGGAAGGCCCCGCCCCTCGGCCCTCGCTCAGGGGAAGCAGGCCCTGCCCCCGTCAGCCGTGCCCGCCCCTGGTTCCAATCAGGTCGGAACCTCGTGTATAAAGAGCGCGGCGCGCGCAGCTACCGCCGTCAGCTCGCAGCAGCAGTTGCGGCGGAATGTCCGGTCGGGGCAAAGGCGGAAAGGGGCTCGGCAAGGGTGGTGCCAAACGGCACCGCAAAGTGCTGCGCGACAATATCCAAGGCATTACCAAGCCGGCTATCCGCCGCCTGGCTCGGCGTGGCGGTGTGAAGCGCATATCTGGGCTCATCTATGAGGAGACCAGAGGCGTGTTGAAGGTTTTTTTGGAGAACGTGATCCGTGACGCTGTCACCTACACGGAGCACGCAAAGAGAAAGACTGTGACCGCCATGGACGTGGTCTACGCTCTGAAGCGCCAGGGACGCACTCTCTACGGTTTCGGCGGTTAAAGCTTTCCACTTCCGTATATATTTCGCGAACCCAAAGGCTCTTTTAAGAGCCACCCACTTTGTCTTTTGAAAGAGCTGTGTCACCGGTTTTTTTTTGCCTTTTTTATTTCTTTTTAGTTTTTTTATTATTTTGGTTTGTTTGTTTTTTTTTTTTTTTTTTTTTTTTTTGCTCGTTTTTCTCACAGCTTTTTGGCAGAGCTGTACCCAGTTTGGTTTAACTGTGCATCTCTTGGCGTTTGTCTGTAGTGCTTTGCGGGAGCGCCGCTCTCCGGTTCTGTTTGCTTTCGACTTCGTGTCCGGTGCTTTTGTAGGAACGTGCCCGGGGCGCTTTGCTGTTCAAGGCAAGCGCTGTGCTGGTTTGCGGCTTCCCGAAGCACTTGGCCGGTGCAAGGGCGTCCTGGAAGCTGCTGGGGCCTGAAGCATGAGCCGGTTGCCTTTCAGCAGCAGCTTTGCTTTGAGTAAAAGCGGGCCGAGGCGATTGTCCGCATTCTCTGATGAAAGAGGGGTGAAAGCCGCCTCTTAACCCGCTAAGGTTTTCAGTACTCGCCAGCTGCGGCCCCTTTGTTTCCTCCCGCCCGCTCGCGCCCGAATGGGGAAAAGGCAGTGTCGGCGCCGAGTTCGCTTCAGCCGGCGGGCGTGGAAGTGGGCTCCGCGCTCCTGTTGGGGGGAGGAGTATGTGTGTGCGGTGCAGATCTGGCGGTACCTGCAGCCGGGCCGCATCTCTGGCGAGGGGCAGGTTAAACACCCTCACTCTCATGATAAGCCTGCCTGGGTCACGGTTGGCCCCGGGCAACTCCACGCTCGGCTGAGCCTGTGCTCCCCGGGCGCTCGCCACACCAGCACCAGCACACAACTGGAAGACTACCACAGCGCTCGCCCGCCAGACGGGATTTGGGGGGAGGCACACAAAGGGAAACACATTTCCTTCCCCAGGCGTGCCTCAGCACTTGAGGATAACTGGGCCGGGCGCCTGCAGAGGGGAGAGGTTGGTCTCACCAGGTATTGTGCCGAACCCTCCCACAGAAAATGTGGAGATCCAATTCCCTGCCGCCTCCTTAACAGCACTTCAAGCTCTTTCTCGGGGCTGTGGGTGGCTCTGAAAAGAGCCTTTGGGGTTTGCTTCGGTGCGCGGAAAGTTTACCTGCACACGACTTTTATTTGCTCTTGGCCTTATGGCTCTCAGTCTTCTTGGGCAGGAGCACGGCCTGAATGTTGGGCAACACACCACCCTGCGCGATCGTCACCTTGCCCAGCAGCTTGTTGAGCTCCTCGTCGTTGCGGATGGCAAGCTGCAAATGCCGCGGGATGATGCGCGTCTTCTTGTTGTCGCGGGCCGCGTTGCCCGCCAGCTCCAGGATCTCGGCCGTCAGGTACTCCAGCACGGCTGCCAGGTACACCGGGGCGCCGGCACCCACCCGCTCCGCGTAGTTGCCCTTGCGCAGCAGGCGGTGGACACGGCCCACGGGGAACTGCAGGCCGGCCCGCGACGAGCGAGACTTGGCCTTGGCACGCGCCTTCCCGCCCTGCTTCCCGCGCCCGGACATCTTCGCTTTTGTGTCTGCTGGTCGGTCCCAAACGCTAACCGCTAACGCACAGCTAAGGCAGGTAAAGTGCCTGCGCCCTGACGCCAGCGCTTATATCGCTTCCCTTTGCGCGGCCGGAGGCTCCCGATAGGCCCATCCGCCTCTTCTCGCAATACGCACCCAATAGCGCAGCGAATCTCATCCCGACCAATCGCGAGGGGCGCAGGAGCTCCCGAGGCGCCCGAGGATGAGACGGGAGGGGCGGGCTTCGGCAGGCGGCCCCGCCCGGGCGCAACGGTCGCTCCCGCCGCCTCGGCTCGGACCCGCGGGGACTGCGCGCCCTCTATTTCCTGCGCTTCTCTCCTTTGCTTAAGCGCTTTGAATCGGGACGGCAAAGTGCGGGTTGGAGAGCGCAGCTGGTGAGGGGGGGCAGAGAAGGAGGGAGAGACACTGCGGCTGTGTCGGTGAGCGGGAATGAAGAGACAGGCAGAATGCTTTCCTTCCCGCCCTCCCCCTCCCGGTTCATGCTGGGCTTTTTACCCGCGGTACGGTTGTGCTCCTTATCAACATTGGTTCAACCCGGGAATTCGCCGATTTTCACAAACTATGCATGCTTTCTTACACCGTAGAAGTACCACAGCTCATTCCCTTCTAGCCGTCCCTGTCGCGCCCTGCAAATGCGCGGAGGGGACAAAGCCTGAACACAATCTCTACACTATGTCTAAATAAATACCGAATCAGAACTACTCAATGGATACCAGGAAATTGATAGAATGCAGACATTTTTTTTGGCATTTTTTTTAGGCACAGAATACATACGCAGCCGCAGAAGTGGCGCCTGTGAGGGGCGGTACCTGCATAAGGCGGGGATTTTAAAACTTCAATCCTCCAATAAAAGGCTGCACTTCCCCGCCCGCCAATCAGAGAGGGGACCAGTGCTATATATACCTCTCGCGAAAAAATCTTTTTGGTGTTTCTGGGTGTCGTTTGGCTGCTTGTTAGCTGGGAGTTATGGCGCGTACGAAGCAGACGGCGCGCAAATCAACCGGCGGGAAGGCGCCCCGCAAGCAGCTGGCCACCAAGGCGGCTCGCAAGAGCGCGCCGGCCACGGGCGGCGTGAAGAAGCCGCATCGGTACCGTCCCGGCACGGTGGCTCTGCGCGAGATCCGGCGCTACCAGAAGTCGACGGAGCTGCTGATCCGCAAGCTGCCCTTCCAGCGCCTGGTGCGCGAGATCGCGCAGGATTTCAAGACCGACCTGCGGTTCCAGAGCTCGGCCGTGATGGCGCTGCAGGAGGCGAGCGAGGCCTACCTGGTGGGGCTTTTCGAGGACACCAATCTGTGTGCCATCCACGCCAAGCGGGTCACCATCATGCCCAAGGACATCCAACTGGCCCGGCGCATCCGCGGGGAGCGCGCGTAGAAGTCCTAAAATGTACCATCTTATTTGAGGAAATGTCTTAAACACAAAGGCTCTTTTAAGAGCCACTCCATCAGCAACGGAGGAGCTGTAACACTGAGCAAAGTTTCTATGTTTTGAGCATATTAACTAAATATTGCTAAAATAATTTTAGTGTAACATGCAAATATATAAGAGGCAACTGAACTCGTATTTAGTCTGGCAGTTGAGAAATCACTTTCAAATAGCTCTCCACCGTGAAAAGGTTATGGTAAGGAAACAAGGGATATAGGTGCACTGGTTTTATAAACCAAAGAATCGTGAAGTTCTTGAAGGTGGGAAAGGTCGGTGTTAAAATAGTGTATGAAATAGGCTGTAGCTGACGTTTTCAATATTACCGGGAAGTAAGGATAGAGGCTGTGTTCAGGCTTTGTCCCCTCCGCGCATTTGCAGGGCGCGACAGGGACGGCTAGAAGGGAATGAGCTGTGGTACTTCTACGGTGTAAGAAAGCATGCATAGTTTGTGAAAATCGGCGAATTCCCGGGTTGAACCAATGTTGATAAGGAGCACAACCGTACCGCGGGTAAAAAGCCCAGCATGAACCGGGAGGGGGAGGGCGGGAAGGAAAGCATTCTGCCTGTCTCTTCATTCCCGCTCACCGACACAGCCGCAGTGTCTCTCCCTCCTTCTCTGCCCCCCCTCACCAGCTGCGCTCTCCAACCCGCACTTTGCCGTCCCGATTCAAAGCGCTTAAGCAAAGGAGAGAAGCGCAGGAAATAGAGGGCGCGCAGTCCCCGCGGGTCCGAGCCGAGGCGGCGGGAGCGACCGTTGCGCCCGGGCGGGGCCGCCTGCCGAAGCCCGCCCCTCCCGTCTCATCCTCGGGCGCCTCGGGAGCTCCTGCGCCCCTCGCGATTGGTCGGGATGAGATTCGCTGCGCTATTGGGTGCGTATTGCGAGAAGAGGCGGATGGGCCTATCGGGAGCCTCCGGCCGCGCAAAGGGAAGCGATATAAGCGCTGGCGTCAGGGCGCAGGCACTTTACCTGCCTTAGCTGTGCGTTAGCGGTTAGCGTTTGGGACCGACCAGCAGACACAAAAGCGAAGATGTCCGGGCGCGGGAAGCAGGGCGGGAAGGCGCGTGCCAAGGCCAAGTCTCGCTCGTCGCGGGCCGGCCTGCAGTTCCCCGTGGGCCGTGTCCACCGCCTGCTGCGCAAGGGCAACTACGCGGAGCGGGTGGGTGCCGGCGCCCCGGTGTACCTGGCAGCCGTGCTGGAGTACCTGACGGCCGAGATCCTGGAGCTGGCGGGCAACGCGGCCCGCGACAACAAGAAGACGCGCATCATCCCGCGGCATTTGCAGCTTGCCATCCGCAACGACGAGGAGCTCAACAAGCTGCTGGGCAAGGTGACGATCGCGCAGGGTGGTGTGTTGCCCAACATTCAGGCCGTGCTCCTGCCCAAGAAGACTGAGAGCCATAAGGCCAAGAGCAAATAAAAGTCGTGTGCAGGTAAACTTTCCGCGCACCGAAGCAAACCCCAAAGGCTCTTTTCAGAGCCACCCACAGCCCCGAGAAAGAGCTTGAAGTGCTGTTAAGGAGGCGGCAGGGAATTGGATCTCCACATTTTCTGTGGGAGGGTTCGGCACAATACCTGGTGAGACCAACCTCTCCCCTCTGCAGGCGCCCGGCCCAGTTATCCTCAAGTGCTGAGGCACGCCTGGGGAAGGAAATGTGTTTCCCTTTGTGTGCCTCCCCCCAAATCCCGTCTGGCGGGCGAGCGCTGTGGTAGTCTTCCAGTTGTGTGCTGGTGCTGGTGTGGCGAGCGCCCGGGGAGCACAGGCTCAGCCGAGCGTGGAGTTGCCCGGGGCCAACCGTGACCCAGGCAGGCTTATCATGAGAGTGAGGGTGTTTAACCTGCCCCTCGCCAGAGATGCGGCCCGGCTGCAGGTACCGCCAGATCTGCACCGCACACACATACTCCTCCCCCCAACAGGAGCGCGGAGCCCACTTCCACGCCCGCCGGCTGAAGCGAACTCGGCGCCGACACTGCCTTTTCCCCATTCGGGCGCGAGCGGGCGGGAGGAAACAAAGGGGCCGCAGCTGGCGAGTACTGAAAACCTTAGCGGGTTAAGAGGCGGCTTTCACCCCTCTTTCATCAGAGAATGCGGACAATCGCCTCGGCCCGCTTTTACTCAAAGCAAAGCTGCTGCTGAAAGGCAACCGGCTCATGCTTCAGGCCCCAGCAGCTTCCAGGACGCCCTTGCACCGGCCAAGTGCTTCGGGAAGCCGCAAACCAGCACAGCGCTTGCCTTGAACAGCAAAGCGCCCCGGGCACGTTCCTACAAAAGCACCGGACGCGAAGTCGAAAGCAAACAGAACCGGAGAGCGGCGCTCCCGCAAAGCACTACAGACAAACGCCAAGAGATGCACAGTTAAACCAAACTGGGTACAGCTCTGCCAAAAAGCTGTGAGAAAAACGAGCAAAAAAAAAAAAAAAAAAAACAAACAAACCAAAATAATAAAAAAACTAAAAAGAAATAAAAAAGGCAAAAAAAAACCGGTGACACAGCTCTTTCAAAAGACAAAGTGGGTGGCTCTTAAAAGAGCCTTTGGGTTCGCGAAATATATACGGAAGTGGAAAGCTTTAACCGCCGAAACCGTAGAGAGTGCGTCCCTGGCGCTTCAGAGCGTAGACCACGTCCATGGCGGTCACAGTCTTTCTCTTGGCGTGCTCCGTGTAGGTGACAGCGTCACGGATCACGTTCTCCAAAAAAACCTTCAACACGCCTCTGGTCTCCTCATAGATGAGCCCAGATATGCGCTTCACACCGCCACGCCGAGCCAGGCGGCGGATAGCCGGCTTGGTAATGCCTTGGATATTGTCGCGCAGCACTTTGCGGTGCCGTTTGGCACCACCCTTGCCGAGCCCCTTTCCGCCTTTACCCCGACCGGACATTCCGCCGCAACTGCTGCTGCGAGCTGACGGCGGTAGCTGCGCGCGCCGCGCTCTTTATACACGAGGTTCCGACCTGATTGGAACCAGGGGCGGGCACGGCTGACGGGGGCAGGGCCTGCTTCCCCTGAGCGAGGGCCGAGGGGCGGGGCCTTCCCCGCTCTCGAGCACCTCCCCCGGGCGCCGGCCGGCTTTGCCTCGCCGGCCCCCGCCCCCGCCTCCGCCCCGCTCTCCGTCCCTCAGTCCCGAAAACCCTGAAGCGCCGTTTCCCGGCATCTTCCTCCCCAAGGCGGGGCGAGAAGCGCACAGACCTTCCCTCTCTGAGGGGACGAGTCTTTATATTTCATCTGTGAGGACCAGCATTGAATATGTGAAATGTGAGCATGTCAGCTGTAAATTGCGTTTCAAAATTACTCCCAGTTGCAGTTAACAGTATAAATCGCTTTGGAATTTCTGTCCTGTCCTTTGCTCCTGTCCCTAAACGGTTTCATGTACATGGAGCCTTAGAACCATGTATTTGGTACTTTTCTGAATCACATTTTCACACAGTTATGAGTTCTTTTGATTATCTTCCCCATTCTCTCTACTTCAGTACATAATGAATTCACTTGATAATCTCCTTATATGTTCAAAAGTTAAAATCTTTCACAAAATAACAAAGTGGCAGAATTTAGGTTGGTAGAGCACGCATTTCCTTGAATTTTGGTGCTTACTCAATAATTTCGAGTTCTAATGACTGGATGAAAGCTCCCCTTACATCCTGCCTCCTTTCACTGTCAGTATGCAGCCATTAGGTTTTGCTTAATTTTTTTTGTATCATGTAAATGCTCAGCTAAAAGATTAATCACTGTGGTATTAAAGGAAAAGAGGTGCTTCAAGAATTAAAGTAGATATTTAATTTTCTTTTATTGTAAAAGATAATCCATATTTTGTGTTAGTATAACAGAAAGAAAAAAAAAAAAATAATGCCTTGCTAATCTGTTACAAATTTTGTACTTTTGAAGTTAAAAATACAGCATTACTTTAATAGGCTTTGAAGCAGTCAGAGAGAAACTCCTTTAGGAGTACTAAAACCTACACATTGGGCTAAAGTACTCCTTAGTGCCTGGGCTGCTACACAGTAATATAAATTAGGCCAACTGGAACCAGTGGAGTTGAAGAACTCTGTGTACTTTACTACAGGGAGGAAATGAACAAACAAATATATATTCAAGTGCATTAAGAGTTTCACAAACATCTTCAACTTCTCTCACTCCATCAAAACTTTGTCTCCTTGTGCTGTATATAGAGTTTCCAAAGGGCAATAACTGCCAGTTGAGCAAGAAGGTTCCCGTTCGCCTCCTAACCTTGCAATTTGACATGAAATTCTACTCAGTTTTTTATAGAAGAACTGTAGGTCGGCTCATTCTTCAATTACATTTAGGAATGCATGACCTGGAAAATGTTTCTTTTCCTTACCAATGCTTTTTGTTTCATCTATACTGTTGGGTGAGTGTAAATTCTTCCTTCTTATGATTCTCATCCTTCCACCAGTGAGGCAGCTCTAGCAGCACCACTTAGGTCCAATGCTGTCTTGGAAACTGCTGTTGCTCCGCATAGCAGAAAAAGAAAAATGAAAAATTCCAGTCCATTGGAGCTTCTGCACGCTGAGAAGCCAGGTTTCTGTTCTCTCATGAGCGCTCGTGGACAAAACATAGAAGATAGAGAAGTAGTTTTCATTTGTATTTGAGTAGCAGCTTTGTCATTTAAAAAGAATTGTTCCAGTTCCTGATAATGAGGCACATTCTGCTGCATGGGGGAAAAAAAGAAATAGAGAAAAAAATTGAGGTGCCTTTCAAATGTGGAATAGACTCTTCTGAGCACTTTGTAGTGCATATCTCACCATGACCTATGGCCTATGCCCACAAATTTGTCAGAAGAATAAAATCAGATTGTCCTACAACCAAGCCAGGAGACTTACCTTCATGGAAGCCAGAATTCACAGTGAAGAAATTGGCTGCTGTTCATTTGTGCATGGTGTCAATGAAAATACTACATCAACATTTATTACAGGACATTTCTAGTAATTCAGGAAAATAAATGTCAGTAGGCACAGAGGAAAATAGTGAGAGTCTATGACTCTTAAGCAGGAGGACAGAGGGAGTCACAATTTACTGAACTTTAAGACACCTCTTCTGGGCATCAGCTTTGAAAGAGGCCACTAAAACAAAAGGGACAATCATTTGGTACTACTTTCCTTGTTCTTTCTTGGAATAGGAGCAAGGGCAGATGTCCAGTTTCAGTAAATGGTCTGCATAGAGTTGAATTGATCCAAAGCAGGTGTGGGATTCTGATGCAGAACCTGAACCCCTCACATTCTCCTGTCAATGGTTCTTTCCACGGTGGTTTGATTATTGTTAGTTGGTTTATTTGGTTTGTTGGGGGTTTTGTTGGTGTGGTTTTTTGGTGTGTCATGTGCCGTCCCCCGTCCCGTCCCCTCCCCCTAACTTCTTATGGAAGTTCTGGGTAGAATCTCTCCATAGGCCTATGGTAGTTCATAGAAGTGTATATTTCCTGGAAGAAAAGTAACAACATTTTAGCAAAATATTTCAGTATTTTCATGGACACTTTCTGATTCTAAAGGTGAAGGAAAGGTGGATGGAGCAGTGATACCCAAAAAGAACTTCTGCCTGAAGAAATAATGGAATATCAATCTTAGGGAACCCTTTCTGCGATAGCTACAGAACTGCACCAAGTTAAGAACATGCTCTCTGTTTTGGATTATATTGCACAGTGACTGAAAAAAAATAAATTTTAGTCTGCAGTGGCTGAGAAATTAAAACCCATGAACTGTATTATAATCCAAATACATGGATAGTTCTAGGATATTATGCTTGAACATCCAAAAGCAAAGTGTAACTGAGTAAAAGAGCAAGAGGGAGGTAAATGATCTGCAAGTTGCTCCCTCACTTGTGTCTGCCATTCCTGACTTCTATTTTATTATGATCTTTGATTTGACCTACGCTGCAGATAAGACTAGAAAGTTTGCTTTATTGTTTTTTTGTTGTTGTTTTTTTTTTTTTTTTTCCATGAGAACCCACAGCCTTATGCTACCAGTCTGTCTTATTTTGCTCACAAGTGTCTTGCACAGCAGACAGAGATCATCTCCAACATACAGAAATATATCTTGCATCAAGCAATGATGGTCCTGAGAGAATCAAATCTCTAAGCACTTACCAGTTCCCAAGTAAGCCAAGAAACAATTGTGACAATAAAAGCAGAAAATTTTCCATTTCTATTTGCAGGAATCTCAGAGTCCATTTCTGCTAAAATAAAATAAAATAAAATAAAATAAAATAAAATAAAATAAAATAAAATAAAATAAAATAAAATAAAATAAAATAAATAATATAACAATTACTAGGAATCTTTCCAAGACTGGTGAGTATGAAAATATTCCTCATTGTATGAGTCCAGAGAAATGACAGAAAACTGACACTAAATGTAAATAGCTTGAAACAAACAAACCACCTATCTATATCTATGAACATATGAGAGAGTTACAAAATGTTAGCTCTGCCGCTACTGTGAGGACTTGAAATCTCAGTTCTTTCTTACTATGAGTGTTCATTACTAGTAACTTAAAAAAATTCTTTTCCTCAGAATATCAGCAGTTCTGATACAGTGTCAAGTCATGTCACTGAAGACCTTAATCCCCCCCATGATAGGAAATAGCCATCAGATAAAATGGGCATTAAAGTTAGTTAGTTCATTTGTTAGTCAACCTTCAGTTTGCAGGCTGAAATGCATTCACTGGGAGATTTCACTAAGCTGTATTTCTCCCCACATTTCACCTCCAAACAGAGAAGAACAGGAAGGAAAAAAAAAAAGGGGAGGGGGGAATATGCAAGCCACATGGAGGTTCAAGTCAGCCTATTTGTATATTTTCACCATCTTAGATAGCAGGAATTCTATGCTATAACATATGTTGTCATTTCATTTGTCTTTCATTTTCTTTTAGTCCTGAATAGATCTGCTCACCTGGTTTTAGGAGTTGATCATAGCCTGGTATCTAGACTATGAAACACAACATTATTTCAGGCAGACTCTTGACAGTTTTGTATTAAAAAGAAAGCAATATGTCATTGGAAGTGAAGTAAGAAAGTAAGAATTTATCCATTCTTGGTAATATGGAGCTGCCAATGACCTGGAGGAAGAACCCTCTTGAAATGATGCAACTTTATCTTTTACTTTGGAAAGGAGCGAAGTGGTGAATCTCCAGATGCTGCTATCAAAATAATACCCTTCCAGCATTGACATTTATTCATTGGAACAGAGAAAACAGTTTTGCAGAGTAAAGTGTCCTGATTACAAATCATAGTCAAAAGATCGAATTGTCAGCTCTAACTCTGTGGCCTTTTCAAATATCAGATTTTATTTCCCAATCGATTTTAAGAAATCACAATGAAATGGAAGTACTTTTTATACACTTTAAGATTAAACCCAAACATATCTCAATTGCAACTATCATGACTTCTAATTTAACAAACCAAAGAGACTTTGTTGAGGTTACATGGAAAAAGTGATGATAGACTATCAGCCTTCAGAGGGGCAAGTCGGCTTTTGTGCCACTGAAATACAGAAGCAGATGTACAGTAACACCGGCTTCAAACACTGTGCTAAAGCACAAACGCTTCCCCAAAAGGCATTAACCAAGGCACTGCTGTCGCTGAAGGGGCTTTGAGCGGGGTGATGGTATTTCGGAGTGAAGCGACTCTGCCGGAGGAAGCAGTTCTGCATCCATGTCCGGGACCACGGGGTGAAACTGTGTTACTTCCTCGGCTTTATTATCAATTTATCCTGAGACCAACCCTTCAAACCATTCTGGTCTTCGCCCTGCTCTGGAGAAGACCTTCTAAAGCACAAGATTCCACTCCTGCTGTGCCCATTTAGCCGATGGTATAATTTTAATTTAAAAGATAATCCGAAAGTTTCTCCCTCCTGAGGTCTCAGCGGCTCCACGCTGCGGAGTTTCAGGGCTCTCTTTTCCCTCATTTCTGCTCCTCCCAAAGGGAAACTCTATTAGATCGTAGGACAGACTCTCCCCTCCCCGTCTGGGAAGAAATGGGGTGCATCGGCACTAAATTTCGTGAGGAAAAAGCCCTTTTTTGACGGGGAAGAAACACAACTGTTGCGGCGACGGGCGGCAGCGCAGTTCAGACCCCACCAATCAGCGCGCGGGAGTCACTATATAAAGAGGTGGCGACGCGGGCAGCGCTATTGTTCGCGCTGACTTTGCTTAGGCAGCGATGTCGGAGGTTGCCCCTGTTGCCGCGCCCGATGTGGCCGCCGCTGTCGCTCCTGCCCCGGCCAAGAGTACGGCTGCCAAGAAACCGAAGAAGGCGGCTAGCAGCTCCAAAGCCCGAAAGCCCGCGGGCCCTAGCGTCACCGAGCTGATCACCAAGGCTGTGTCTGCCTCCAAGGAACGCAAGGGACTCTCCCTCGCTGCGCTCAAGAAGGCGCTGGCCACCAGCGGTTACGACGTGGAGAAGAGTAACAGCCGCATCAAGCTGGGGCTCAAGAGTCTGGTCAGTAAAGGCATCCTGGTGCAGATCAAGGGCACCGGTGCCTCCGGCTCTTTCCGCCTTAGCAAGAAACCGGGAGAGGTGAAAGAAAAAGCTTCCAAGAAACGGGCGACCGCAGCCAAACCCAGAAAGCCAGCGGCCAAGAAGCCCGCCAGCTCTGCCAAGAAGCCCAAGAAAGCGGTAACAGCGAAGAAGAGTCCTAAGAAAGTGAAGAAGCCTGCTGCTGCCGCAGCCAAGAAAGCGGCAAAGAGTCCCAAAAAGGCGACTAAGGCTGCCAAGCCCAAGAAGGCTGCGGCGGCAGCAAAGAGTCCAGCCAAGGCGAAGGCGGTGAAGCCCAAAACAGCCAAGCCCAAGGCAGCCAAGCCAAAAGCGGCTAAGGTGAAGAGGGCAGCTCCCAAGAAGTAAATGGTGCTGAAAAAAATTCCATCTGCCTTGCAGATAAACCCAACGGCTCTTTTAAGAGCCACCCAAGCTTTCCCAAAAAGGGCTGAAACAGTTTTTCATTATTGTTACTAATTTCTTCTTTTTTTCGGTCCTGCTTTTGTTTTGTCGGTCTGAAAAAAGCATGAATTTCCACAGATGCTGGCAGAGCCGGCCGCGGTACAGCCCATTTTACCCTGTGAAAACCCGCCGCGAGTCCAAAGTCCCCGTCAAGGCTGGGCAGCGCTCACGCTCTCCCGGCTTCTGGGGTGGGGGGAGATTGCTGCGACTCCCCGTAGTTGCTCCGATCAGCCGGAGAACGAAGAGCCGCGCTTGGAAGCGCTGCCCACTCCCCCCCCCCCCCCCCCCCCCGCCCCGCCTCCCCGCAGCCCTGCCGGTTTCGAAAAGCCCGCGCTGCTCAGGGATTGGCCGCGATCTTCCGCGTTTTCTGCTGGGCTGCAATTCTCGGGTTAAACAGACTCCACACTTTTTATTTTGTTTGTTTTTCACTGGGCGGAAGAGGCTTATGAACTTCCTGGGTACGTGCTCGCCCTCAGCCCGCCGTCCTCCCTCCCCTTTTTTTCCATGGGCAGAAGCCCTCAGCCCAGTTCCGTACTCTGCAATCTTGTCCTATCCCTAGAAATCGAATGATGAGCTAAGGCCGAGAGGCGTGGCTGTTTGTAGCCGCCTTCTGAGCAGTCCCTGGTGCTGTCCATCGGTCTTTGACTTCAGTGCTGAACACCTCGCGCCTCGGAGCAGCCGGGTTCAGTCCTTAGCAGAGTCTAGGACCTCGTCGGAAGCAGCGCTGGGTGCGATGGGAGCCCGCAGCAGTCTGCTCCTGCCGTACGTCTCTCCCAACCCTGCAGCTACTTCCTTTTCCCAATAAACTTTCCTTCCGTGGCTTTGAGAAGCAGACGGGGACAAATGTGGGAAAGAAGCTATCCTTGCTTTAGTAGTTGTGCTGGTACTACTACTTCCCCAGCAAGCAGAAGAACTGGGCATTTAATGGAATTACCCTCTCTAATTTCAATAAAGTTGGTTGTTACAAAGTCTCTAGTTGTTGACCTCGTGTATCTGAAGGGATTACCTGCAAACAGGGTCCCTGCAACTTGGAAGAGAAATGGTAGGATTGGATTTCACCGTTACTCTTATTTTCACAAAGGCTGTCCATGCCCTAAACCCCTGCATTAAAAGGGAAATACAAAGCAGAGCCTCTGTTTTCAAACACTGCTCCTGAAACGCTGTTTCTACTCTTCCTCTGCGTTACATCTTAGGGTGAATCTGACTTCAATTTTTGCTTGGGTTCATGACCTCTTCCTCTATATAAGATGCAGACCACCATACATGTCCCACTGTGTTGTTCTGTTTTTTTTTTTTTTAAATTATCAGACCATATCCCTTCACCCTGGCCGCCTGTATTCTCGAGCACACATACCCATGCCTTGTTTGTTATGGAAGTGTGCCTACCAGATTCACATAGTTACCATAAGCAGAGGGTGCTGGGAGTCACACCCACTAATTCTTACCCAATTAAGTGCACTGACCTGGGTGGAGTGGGTCAACTGCAATTTTCCAGCCCACTACAACCACTTGGATATTGGGATATATTAGTTATTTAGCTTAAATAAGTAAGTTCTAAATAGTTAGAGTCAGAATTAGCTGTCATGCACTGCCCAGCCCATACTTAGGGACACTGCAGGAACTAGCAAAGGCAATGACCTTGAGCAGCAGTCTGAGACAGTGCATGGTTGCAATTCCAGCAATAGACAAAAGTGAATGGCCAAAATATTGGACCCCAAAACAGCATATGAAAAAAGACTATTCAGCAAAAGAAAAGTGGAAGAAATGTGAAGCAAACCAAGATGATGATGGAGTATGAACAATTTGGGGGAAACCAGTACTACAAAAGAGATACGTAGTTACTGTGTCTTGATGGTTCCATGAAACGACTCATGGGGGAGCAGAGGCAACAGTTAATCAGGTACAGAAAGTATGGGCAGCACCAGGAAATTATGCTGCTGCAAAAGAGAATTGCCAGTGACTTCCTGGCTTGTCAAAAGTTTTTGAGTACCAGGCCAAGCTTAGTTATGAGGGCAAACATGTGCCTACTTCTCTTTTCAGCAACTGCAAGTAGATTGCACAGATATGCCCTCTGCTAATGGATACAATCATATGCTTGTAATAGTAGATCAACTGTCAGGCTGGGTGGAAGCCTTCCCAACAAGCAAAGCTGACATGGGAGGAATAGTAAAAACTTTATTGGAAGAAAGTATATCTAGATATAGGGTTCCCAAATCAGTTCAGTCGGATATAGGTGCTCATTTTAGAGCAAACATAATCAATCAATTATACATATTACTAGGAATAGAGAGTAAGTTATATATACCATATCATCTACAGTCTTCAGAACAAGTGGAAAGAATGAACATAACATTAAAAGAAAAGATAGCAAAAATATGTTCACACACTAAGTTAAAATGGCCAAAAGCACTACACTTAGTTCTACGGGATGTTCAAAATATTCCATGACAACCCATAGGACCAAGACCAGCAGAGCTTCTCTTTGGGAGGCACCTTGCTATATCAGGGCAAGACCAGCCTTTGGATGGAGATGAATGGTTAACCCAAGACATTTTATATATGCAAAAAGTGTTTCAAGATAAAAAGAGATAAACCAGATTGTGGCAGCCCATGCCACCTGAAATACAGGTACATGGTATACAGCCAGGAGACAAGTCTAAAAGTGTTTTCCTGAAAATCAAAATTGGAACCCAAATGGGAGGGGCCATATACTGTCTTACTGTGTTCCTATTTTGCTGTTCAAGGATTAGGAAAAGAAAATTGGATAGAATTGATCTCACGTCAAAAAAGTTGTGGATAGCCAAACCAGCTGCTCAATGACAGATTCCTGAAAAACAACAAAGGATGAAGGGGGTTATTTCACTCCTCCTGAAGCTGTCAACTCCAGAAAACAGTACATCATGGCTAAGCATAACATAAAAAAGAGTGGGTGTCAAGTCTGGACATGTTGTGCCTGTTACTAATAGTTACCCGTGTATGTACTAAGAATGATCTCACAATTTGAAAGATTTCACAAAGTTTGTTCAGCATATTAGCAGGAGTACTTAATAAAAGCAAGTGGAGGATTGTTGAGAGATACTAGTTATTTAGATTAAATAAGTAAGTTTTAGATAGTTTGAGACACATAGATTTATAATTTTATATGGTTTATTTTGCTGTTTGATTAGCTTTACTTGCTTAGCATCAGCAGCTTCATTTGCTGAAGCCTTACACCATAAGCTGTGGATTTTCACCTCAATATGCTTTTCGCTGGAATAGTCAGTTTTCTCAGTAATTTTCCTAGAAGCTGATATGGGGCTGTGTTTTCTCTTTAGTGTGAGAAGAATGTTTTTAACATAGTGATGTTTTAGTTGTTGCCAAGTAATGTTTATCCTAGGTCTGGGACTTTTTTAGTGTCCCATGGGCTGCCAACAGGCTAGGGTGCAAGAAGCACAAAACAGAAGATAAGGAGGCAACTACTGTCAGCAGAAGCTGTGACTCATAAAAATAAGAACAGTTAATGGCCTGCCTCTGTGAAGACAGAGAAAGAATCCATGAAGGTGTTAGAAGACCCCAGATGAAAAAGTCACCAATGTGCTACAAAGGCACGAGGGGTGTGTGCATAAATCATAAGGGTTTAATTGCCAAAGGACTTTTTTGTTCAGGGTCCCTCTCCAGAGGCACCTAGCTCAAGCTGTTCATTTTGCTGTACCACATAGTTGTTAAATTATTTTTTCCTGGAATCAGATGACTGACACTGCTGTGAGAGGCCTGGGGCTGCGCCTGAAGGAGTAGAAAGCACACCCTAGAGTAGGCGTGTGCGTGAGCGAGGAGTCAAAAGGGGCGCCCACCTTCTTGCTGGAGTGACCCACTGCAAAAGGGCTCCAGTCGCAGGAGGCTTGGGTGGTATGTGTGCAACCCCTTAAATGGTGTGTGAATGTTTGAGCAGCAGCTTCTCCACTAACACACGTGTACATTTTAGATGGGTATGGTCAAACAGCTGGTATGCTGCTGTAGCAAACATGATATCCATGCTAAATGTATTTCTTTATAGCTGAGCCCCAAAAGGCAAAACCCATTTACAGTAGCATAGGGAAAACTGTATCACACACAACCCTGCTTATTGAATGGATCTCAGAATGGTAAATCACCCTCACAAAACAGTATGACTTTTTACTGATAAACACCTTTCTATTATAGGGTTACAAAATTTTTCAGTGGCATTAGTCGCATGCTAAATTACCACTGTCCTGGGTTCAGCAGTAGCAGTCATTTTTCTCCTTCTTGGTAGCTGGTGCAGCTGTGTGTTTTTGATTTTCAGCCTGGGAACAGTGCTGATAACACCAGTGTTTTCAGTTACTGCTTGATAATGTTTTGGTCTGACCGAGGACTTTCTGAGTCTCATGCTCTGCCAGGGAGGAGGGGAAGCTGGGAGGAAGCAGACAGGACACCTGACCCAAACTGAACAAAGAGAGGTATTCCATACCACAGCACGTCATGCCCAGGATGTAAAAAGGGAGAGGAGAGACCCGGAAGGGTGGGGGTGCGCTGGGGGTGTGTGCACTGCTTGGTCGAGCTGGATGGTGAGCGACTGTATTCTTTCCTTGTATTTGCCTTGTCCTTATTACTATTGGTGGTAGCAGTAGTGGTTTGTGTTATACCTTAGTTACTAAACTGTTCTTATCTCAACCTGTGGGGGTTGCATTCTTTCTATTCTCCTTCCCATTCCCCCGGGACTGGGGGAAGAAGGAGTGGGCAGTGAGTGAGAAAGCGACTGCGTGAGTTTATAGAGGCTTAAACCACGACAACCACAAAACCAGGTCATATCTGTATATGTATTTCTTTATCAGTTTGTTCTCTGTTATGGGCTCTGTTACTCCTGTGTTTTGTTGCGTATCTCTGTGTCTTCTTACTGTAGTCATTCCCATGTGAAACTAACAGTTTATTCTGCATGGCCTCAGTGTGACTTTGAAAAAAAATAGGTCTCACTTCTTAAAAACATCAAAGCTATATTTCAAGTGAAACTATTCCATTACTGTTGTAAAAAAGCTTCTGCATTTGTTAGAGAAAATCAGAAGTTAGTCTGTGATAAGAGGCAGAACGATGCTGGTTCAAGTGAAGGGATGTTTAAAATAGGGGTATGCTGTTGTTGCACATCTTCAGTAGCAGTGAGCACCCTAAGCTGAATAAAACAGAGAAAAAGTCCTCCATAGTGTCCTGGGGTGAATAAAAGGAGAGATGTAAATTTCAAGACTAAGTTTACAGGATCTCAAAAGAAAGGAACTGAGTGGGGAGACAGGTATAGTGTATAAACAAGAAGGTGGGTACAACCTTCAAGTCAAATATGTGTATCAAGTCAAATATGAATACCACAACTACTAGGCCTGTTTTTTGCTGCTTGCATGGCAGTAGAGATTTGGTCCAGCTTGAGTTCAGGTACAGAATCACTTTTCACCTAGAAACCTTTCACTTAGCAAGGTTTTCCTGCCACAAATTTCTTTTTTACTACCTAGAAAATGAAAAAAAAAAAAAAATAGTGAGAGGATTATTGTTCTCATCAAACAATGAAACAATTAAAAAAAAAATAGGTGAGGACCTGCATCAGACATTAAAAAAAAAAAAAAAAAAAAAAAGGAGTGCCTGTTGTTCTTTCTTTTTACTAGCACCAGTGTGTGCTAGTAAACCAAGGCTGTATATACTGGGTCTGCATAGTGCATAGTTATGATCAATTGTATGTAATTGCTCTAGTAAAAATGCACATTACGATTGCCACTGCAGTGTTTTGCCACTTCTTCCCTGCCTCTCTGTTTTGTGTACTCTAGGTTTGCTGTCCTCATAACAGAACTCTGCACCCATTCCCTGGTTAACTGTGTTTGGCCACTTGGTTCTTAACTCTTAAAATATATTTTTTCTTCTGTCAGAGAGAACACTTTGCTATCAATAGTATTTTTCTCATATCAGGACAAGATCTGGTGAGTATGCACTCTTCAGGAGGCAGGTGACTTCTTTCATTAAAACAGGGGCATATTTCTCACATAGAACCATAGAATAGTTAGGGTTGGAAAGGACCTTAAGACCATCTAGTTTCAACCCCCCTGCCATGGACAGGGACACCTTGCATTAAACCATGCCACCCAAGGCTCTGTCCAACCTGGCTTTGAACACCGCCAGCAATGGAGCATTAACAGCTTCCTTGGGCAACACATTCCAGTGCCTCACCACCCTTACATATTTCCCCTTCTCCAGTGTCAAAGAAAAGCTGACTAAGTATTCCATATGACAACTATCCCAAAAATCCCAGGTACCTGGGTAGGAAAAGCATGTCACACTGGTCCACTAGAGGCTTATTTTTTTCCTTTTTTTTTTTTTCCTCGGAAAAAACAGATTAAAGATAATGTGTGTCTCTCCCCACAGATAAATATGACAGGAGAACTAGTGACAACTGATATGGAAAAGGCTGAGATATTCAACTTATGGGATTGTTTAGGTCTTTTTTTTTTTCCCCTCAGTTTTCATTGGTAATCACCATTCCCACATCTCTCAAGTCTCTGAACTTCAAGGCAGGGATTGGGGGTACAAAGTCACTTCCATTGTAAAAGGTCAGATTTGAGACCATTTGAAGAATATGAACATGCACACAATTCTATAGGGCCTGATGAGGTACATCCCATGGTCCTGAGGGAATTGGCAGTTGCTAAGCAACTCTTCATCATATTAGAAAAGTCATTGCAGCCAGGTGAAGCTCCCAGAACCTGGAGAAAAGGAAATATCACAGCCATTTTTATAAGGATAGTAAAGAGGATCCTAGGACCTGCAGACCAGTCAGTCTCACCTGAGGGCTGGTAAGATCATTGAACAAATACTCCTGGAAGCTATGCCAAAACATGTGGAAGACAGGGAGGTCGTTAGAGACAGTAAACATAGCTTCACTATGAGGTATCATAGAGGTATGTTCTTACCTCTAAATTGAAGAAGTATGGATTTGATGGATGAATTGTTAAATGGATAAGGAATTGGCTGAATAGCTGTATCCAAAGAGTTACAGCCAACGGCTCAACATCCAAATGAAAACCAGTAATAATTGATGGAAGCCAGTAATGCATCATGTCCCTCAGGGGTCCATACTGGGACAGATACTGTTTAGTATCTTTATCAGTGACATATGTAGTCGGATTTAGTGTATGCTCAGCAACTCTGTGTATGACACCAAGCTGAGCCATACAGTTGATTAGCTAGAAGGTAGAACATTGACAGCCTTACGGAGTGAGCCCTTACAGACCCCATGAAGGGCCAGCAGGTCAAGGGAGGTGAAACCCTTCTTCACTCTCATGAGACCCCCCACCCCGAGTACTGCATCAAGCTCTGGAGTCCCCAGTACAAGACATGGATCTGCTGGAGCAGGTCCAGAGGAGGGCCACGAAAATGGTCAGAGGGCTTGAACACCTCTCCTATGAAGACAGGGTGAGAGAATTGAGGTTTTTCAGCCTGGAGAAGCAAAGGCTGCAGAGACACCTTATTGTGGCCTTTCAGTACATGAAGGGAGCCTGTAAGAAAGATGGAGAAAGACTTTTCAACAGGATCTGTACTGACAGGACAAAGGACAATAGTTTCAAACTGAAAGAGGGTAGATTTGGATTGGACACACAGAAGAAATTTTTGGTGATGAATGTGGTGGGACACACTGGAGCAGGTTGCCCAGGGAAGTTGTGGATGCCTCATCCATGGAAATGTTCAAAATTAGGTTGGATGAGGCTTTCACTTGATCTAGTGAAAGATGTCCCTACTCACAGTTAGTCTACATAATCTCTGAATATCCCTCTCAGTGCAAATGACTCTATGAAACTCAGCAGCTTTCCAGACATTGAGTTTCCATATCAAGTTACAGTTTAATTTTAGAAGACAGATCTAGTAGACCAGATGAAATTTGATGTATAATTTAGAATCAACTAGGAGGAAGAAGACAGGGAATTAGGCTCTAACCTTGCTTCGCTTTATTAGATGAATTTCTGTCAGGAGTGGAAAAACAGTGTTACGACCAAGCAACACTGTTTTTCCATCTTCTTAGTTTTTTTAAAAAAGGCATTTCCAAATGGGTTCTGACATGAAGATGCATGGAGACAGGCAGCAAGAGACAAGGAGAAATACATGTAGCCACAGATTCCTGGGCAGAAGCAGCTCAGTATGGAGTACAGTTATAGTATGAAGCTCTAACTTTTTTTTTTGTTATCCCATGGAAAATTATAAATAAAATTAAAAGCAGAAACAAAACCTCAGCATTCCAGAGCTGCACAGCTTACCAGGGACTGGATAGGGAGGTGATTTGGTGAAGCTCAGGATTGTCCATTAACCTTATGGCAGGGATCTGCAAATCGTAATAACTTCCAGTGGGGCCTGTGATACGGCCAGATTTCCAAGGATTGAACAGACGGAAGAACTGGATTTTCATGGCAGGGTGGGTTCATGGAGCAATGCAGCAGGTAGTGCTAAACTACCCTGTTAGCAACATCCTGGTGAGGATACAGCTACTTTACTCTTGAAATCTCCTGTAAACAACAGGGGACCTGACTACAGAGTGCACAGCTTCTCACAGAAGCCTGGTCTTCCATAGCAGTACAGTTATGGCCTCTGAACTTCCCTCCCTGGAAGGAGCAAAGTGGCCTTAGGAAAGAGAACACCATGAGCTTAGCCTTCGCTTCCCCACTGTACTCCAGAATTCTTGCCATAGCCCAATCTAGGATACTGTCAAGTTCCATGTGGAATAGGACATTTTGTGCTGGTTTGAGCCTTTAGGACATCTTCAGAATCTTGGTGCTTGTTTTCCCCCTTTGGATTTCCATTGGGCCTGTGCTCAAAAGCCTGTGCATGAACAACATTCTAGACTACATTATTTTCTCTTGCCCACAAAGGGCCACTGAAACAGTGATATCTCTGCCAGCAGATGCAATATTTATCTGTGACCTATGAGAAGGTATTGATTAACTGTTGATTAATCTTATGCTGTATCTTTATGAAAAGGCACATAACGTAAAGTAGCCCAGTTTCCAAGGGACCAAAAAGAAAACAAGGAAACAAACAGGCCACAAACAACGTCCATGAGGGGGCAGCAAAAGTACTGGAAACTTTTCACCCGGATCATTTCGGGTCGAAAGCCGACTACCCAATAATCTTTTGTTAAGCACTGTTTCTTCTTTTCAGCAGTATTACCTCAAAAGACTTTTATCCCCCAAGAAGCAAACCCGGAGTTTAATGCCTTCCCACCGAATGACAAAACCGCCTTTCTTTTTACATATTTAATTTTTCAGTGACTAAAAAAGCTACTCTGTGTCCACCACCACAGAATAGAAAGTGCAGTAAAAGTATTAGTCCAAAAGAACCAGTTTACCTTAAAAAGAATTAAAGTAGAGCACGTAATAGTTAAACTCCCCATTAGCATACCTTAACACCTAAATTATCCTTAAGAAAAAGTTCAGAAAGTGAGGGAAATGGAAGTGAGAACAAAACTTAGGAAGGACAGAATTTTGCAGAAAGAAAATTGGACAGATTTTGCTGCAAGATGCTCCATTAAAAATAAAAATAAAAAAAAATAAAACAAAACAAAACAAAACAAAAAAAAACCCACACAAAAACCAAACAAAAACATAACAAAAAAAAAAGGCAAAAAAAACCAAAACAAAACAAAACAAAAAACACCATCCACACAAAAAAAAACGCTCATCTGTTAGGCACAGACCCAACGTCTTTACAAAAAAAACAAACGTACTGAAAAAGAGCAGCAACACAGAAGTACTTCTACAGCAAGAAGGGGAGCTCACGGTAAGCCCGCCTTTTTGTGCCAGCAGGGTGCGCAATGGGGAGAGTGAGGAAATCTGGGGAACCCCAGGCTCCACCTCTCCTCACTGCAGTTTTCAACCAGGTCGGATCCCAGCATAGAAGAAGGCGGCTCTCCCAACCACAGCTTGTTTTTTATCGTAGGAAGTGGGGTAGATATGTCTGGCAGAGGCAAAGGCGGAAAGGGGCTCGGCAAAGGTGGTGCTAAGCGCCACCGCAAAGTGCTGCGAGACAATATCCAGGGCATCACCAAGCCGGCTATCCGCCGCCTAGCTCGGCGTGGCGGCGTGAAGCGCATCTCGGGGCTCATCTACGAGGAGACGCGCGGCGTGTTGAAAGTCTTCTTGGAGAACGTGATCCGCGACGCCGTCACCTACACGGAGCACGCCAAGAGAAAGACGGTGACTGCGATGGACGTGGTCTATGCTCTGAAGCGCCAGGGACGCACCCTCTACGGCTTTGGCGGTTAAAGCCCTCAGTTCCCAGGACATTTTACGAACCGAACACAAAGGCTCTTTTAAGAGCCACCCATGTTTTCCTGAGAAGAGCTGTGACATTGTTTTCCGTGAAAAGATTAGAAGCAACTTGTATGTTTGGTATCACTTGTTTAATGGAGTTGGCCAAATGCAATCTAATTTTGCTGATACTGGCAAAGTTGTCTTTGTTGTGTGAGGAGCTTTGTTTGCTTTATTGTTGCATTCCCTTAAGAATATTATAGCCCAAGAAAAATCACTTTAAGTGCCCTTTGTAATCAAAACTCAATGTGCTTGAATATTGAATTAGCTGTAATATCATCCAATGTCTTGAACTTTAAAATTTTCATTTAAGTAGATAAACAATTTATCACCTGGGAAATATGAAAGTTATTCTGAGATGAACCTTTGCTTTCTGATACTTCAAATATATTTTTTTTTTACTACAACCTGTCTTTAGTTTCTTGTTGCTGATTTCTTTAAAGCTATTTCAGGAGTAAACCAATAGTTTTCAAAATTCCTTGGGGGGTGGGAGGGGCGGAGGGGTGGAGGGGCGGAGGGGTGGAGGGGCGGAGGGGTGGAGGGGCGGAGGGGTGGAGGGGTGGAGGGGGGGACCATGAACGAAAATTATGCCCTTGACAACGCATTTCAATAAAATAAGTAAAAAGAAGTTCTGTACAGGGGCTTTTATCATTCTCATGACGCAAAAAATGCTCTCACCCATGGTGTGTTACTAAAGTATTAGTGATGCATTTCCTTCATTGCTGGTGGAAAAACAAACAAACAAACAAAAAAAAAGCTGAAGTAAACCAGATTTTATGTTTGTACATAAACCATCGCTGTCATTGACCAAATGTTTGTCATCCACAAAAAATGATGCTAAATATATATTCATGGTCACTTCCGCTTTTCTTGCAGCCCTAACGAGTAGAGGCAAATTAAATAATAGACTAAGTCAGTATTCCCTTGCAAGCCCTTAATTTCCCAAATAAGTTTTCTAAGCGTTGTCCAAATCACAATTTTCCATAAGATATCTCCTGCCGAATTTAGTAGAGAAAATAAACCCAAAAAAAGTAGCTTAAACGATGCACCTCGATTGTTACAAACCATTACATACTTGCTACAGCCCTGCATTACCAAAAAAAAAAAAAAAATAATAAAAATGAAAAGCACTATTATGGGCAACTCCTGAATTTGAGCGGCCATATGGCTTTTAACCTACCCAGAACTTGGCAGAGAGAGAAAGCCCGAAAATCAGAAGGGATGAGACCTCTGTGCCTGGGGTACCTGCCCTCCCAGGCTTTGGACTCGCACCGAAGGAGTCGGAACTCTTGAGTTGGGTCGTGGCGGCTGTGCGGGTAACACTGAACTATCTCAGCTTCCTTGGGCCCAGGCTAGGATTATACAGTAACCAATGAACTCGCGCTTCCTGTCGTCCAATCAAAGACGGGATAGGTCTATAAATATCAGCATTGTGGGCCTATTTCATTCACTTCCCTTTCTTCTAGAGGAGCGGTTTCAGCTGGGGGGGCTATGGCTCGTACGAAGCAGACTGCGCGCAAATCAACCGGCGGGAAGGCGCCCCGCAAGCAGCTGGCCACCAAGGCGGCTCGCAAGAGCGCGCCGGCCACGGGCGGCGTGAAGAAGCCGCATCGGTACCGTCCCGGCACGGTGGCTCTGCGCGAGATCCGGCGCTACCAGAAGTCGACGGAGCTGCTGATCCGCAAGCTGCCCTTCCAGCGCCTGGTGCGCGAGATCGCGCAGGACTTTAAGACCGACCTGCGGTTCCAGAGCTCGGCCGTGATGGCGCTGCAGGAGGCGAGCGAGGCCTACCTGGTGGGGCTTTTCGAGGACACCAACCTGTGTGCCATCCACGCCAAGCGGGTCACCATCATGCCCAAGGACATACAACTGGCCCGGCGCATCCGCGGCGAGCGTGCCTGAGGCTCCTGCCGCAGCCCTATCCTGGCTTCCAGCCTATACCGAGCAGCTGATACCGACCCAAAGGCTCTTTTAAGAGCCACTCCATGCACATTGAAAGGAGCTGCAGTGCTGCCTTTTTAGAAAAGATGCTTCGGAGTAAGCAACTTTTTTCTAGTCTGGTGTTTTATTTATGGTTTTTTCATTTTTCTTGGGGGAGGGGGTCCTGGTATTTGTCGTGTTTTTTTTTTTTTTTTGTGAGTTTTTTGGTTTTATTTTGGTGCGGTTTTTTGTGTATGTAGTTGGGTTTGCTTCTTTCTCTTATCCCCCATTTATTGCATTAGCGTTTTTGTCTCTGCAATCATCTTTTGTAAAGCCTACAAGGCTGCAATGTCCCGGGGTATTTTGCAAATACTAAAGGGGAGTGGCAGGCACTTTATGAACATCAGTAGGGGTGGAGATGCTCCAGTTGGAGGGGATATGCTGAGGCCTATATTAGTTTAAGCATGGTGAATCAAGAAAATTGGTTTATGGGTGTGGTGTTTATGTCCCTGACTGTGGACTCAACAGCTAAGAGGGAGTCGTGAAGGAGGGACATGCCTAGGGAAAAATAAAAGGTTGTGTGTTTCCTGGAGGAAGAGTGGGAGTGGTGATCATTGGGAGGAAGGTGTTTTTTGCAAGAGATTTATAAAAGTCTTGGAGTGGAAAATTGTTTCTTCCAATAATTCGTGTACATATTTGTCTTTAAACTTTCTCATGTAGGAGTCTCTAGATTTTGTGCAGTCAGGACACATGTAGAGTTCATAGTTTCACCTGGTCTGGTGGAAGGTGTTCCTGCCTGTGGCAGGGGCTTGGAACTGGATGATCTGTAAGGTCCCTTCCAACCTAAACCCTTCTAAAATTCTATATTTTATTGGAAACCAAAATCATTCTATGATTTCTGCAGTCAGATTTCTAGGATACTTGCGGAATATATATAGGTATCTTTCATCCTCCCTTATAAGGACCTACTTTTGCTCAGTTTGTTACTATTGCACACATAGGAGTGATGAAGTCCAACAAGAGCCTGTGGCTTAAAACAGGAAATTAAAAACCTGAGTCTCAGATTCATTATGGACAGTAGTTGTTGTTCGTCCCATCATTTTGGGAAACATCTTACCAGCTTCTCCCCACCTGTGCTGCCAAGTAAGGAAAAGAATGTCCCTGCAGTCTGTAGTTAACAGAGGAGCTGGTCTATTTTTTATTTTGTGCCTTTCAAATAGAATGTATATTCTTACAGTTGGGTCAGGGTTTCTTTAAGATTTCACATCGGTTTATTTGTACGTAAATTAAAACCTTTTCTGAGTTTGAAGTGAAACAGAATGAAAGGGAGGTGATACAGAAAGGAAATATTGGCCTTTTTATTGGAGCTTTATGCTACAGCACGACTGAGATTTCTTTTTGTCTCGAAAGGCAGCATGGTATGAGAAGAGGCTTTTCACTTACAGCCTGGGGACTGAAGAAAATGTTCCAACAAGTCATACAACTCCTGTGTCTATTAAAAGTCAGATAATAAAGACATAATCTCAGGCCTTGTTCCAACTGTTTTAGTTGACCAAGAACACACTTAATGCTAACCAGAATATACTATTAAAATGAGGGAATTTTGTCTTATTTTTTAACAGGTACCACCTTGTTAACACTCAGATCCTACCTGTCTTTCTTAACAATTCTACTAGGCAGCACTGATAAAAAAAAATGGGAAAACAGACAAGCTATTACCTACTTATCATTTGTGTTGAATCATTTTCTCATTCACATTTGAGAGCAGATTCCAGAGTCTGGTATCAGCGTGGGCTCCTCACACAGCCTCTGTGCATTAGAAGCTGATGTCAGCGTCCGTTTCCCTATGTTCATTTTTGTTCTGGGAAGGACCTCTTGGTTTAGCTACAAATATAACAAGTCTGAGGGTTTAGCTATTTCAGCCTTTGCTAAACTCAGGTTGGAGCCTGGAAACAAACTTAATTTCAGTTACTAATACCCTGCCAATGTATAACAACAATTAGAACCAGGGTGGAGCCTACTGAAGTGTTAGAGACAAGCAGTTAATTTTTAAATTATAATAATATAATTCCTTTCAAATTAGACCTATAGGCACAGACTGTGATATTCTGTCAGGAGCAATTCTGCTTTCAAATTTATAAGATTGGCACTCCTTACTGTGCAAGTGGTGATGTACAAAGAGATGAATAGAGTATTTTAGTTGGGAGTTACAACAGTCGCCTAGTTGAACTACGTGGTTTTTGTTGTTTTTTTTTTTTTTTTTTTTTTTTTGTTTTTTTTTTTTTTTTGTTTTTTTGTTTTTATTTATGTTATCATATTGTTGGCACCACAAAATACAGCCATACGGAGAAAGCCAGGTGTTGCTGAGCAGAGGGGACAGGGATAGAAAAAAAGGTGAACAGATACTGAGAAGAATTAGAATTTGTGAGTGAAGAAAAATCATGTATATGTTCTTTTTAAACATATAGAATACATACATATATATTATAGAATCCTAGAGCAGTTTGGGCTGAAAGGAACTTTGAAGCTCTTCCAGTTCCAGCCCCCTGCCATAGGCAGGAACACCTTTCACTGGACCATGTTTCTCTAAGCCCAGTCCAACCTGGCCTTGAATGCTGCCAGGAATTGGGCAGCCACAGCTTCTCTGGGCAACCTGTGCTAGTGTCTTACCACCCTCATAGTGAATATTTTCTTTTCCTAATATCTAAGCTAAATCTCCTCTCTCCCAATTTGAAGACACTGCTTCTTGTTCTGTGACTACGTGACCTTGTAAGAAGTTCCTCCCCAGCTTTCTTGTTGGCCCCTTTAAGTACTAGAGCTGCTCTAAGGTCTCCCAATAGCTTTCTTTTCTCCAGCCTTAACAGTACCAGCTCTCTCAGCCTGTCTTCATAGCGTTGGAGGCCCCAGATCTGAATGCAGTACTCCAAATGCGGTCTCACAAGAATGGAGCAGAGGGGGAAATATATGTAATCTATAAGTATATGTGTTCATTCCTACATCTTTATGCTGTGATTATTTCTTGTATCTACCTTGGTTTACTTCCTGTGTATTTTTTTCTGAAACACCCTACGAAACTTCCAGCAGACTTCCCCTGATGCTCAAATGTCTGAAATTTCATTTCAGACTGATCTGGGGGGTTAATATTTACAGAACTGTATTGGATAGCCCAGACTGAGTTATCAAGAACAGTGGAGAAGGTGTTCTGACAAGAAAGAAGGAAAAAGTAGGAATCCAAAAGCTTTATTTGTGAATAAATTGAGAAGATGATTTCTCTGGAATATTGAAGCAGTCAGAGTCTGCAAGATTTGACACAATCAGTCAAGAAACTGAAGTGAACTAAAGGCCAACTGTTATTTCTCAATGACAAGCCTTCATTGAATGAAGTAAGTTTTGACCTTCTGATTCCAGGTGTTTTCCTCTACTGGCTCCAACTTTTGTTTATTATAAAATACAAAATGTCTGTCCTCAATTCTCAAAACCAAATCAGCATGTTTTTTACAGGCCACTCATCAGTTACAAAGCTGCCAAGGCCTGACAGCCCCTTCCTTTCCTCCCACCTGTTTTGGTACCAGAATACATCCACAAAGCTTCCCCTTGTGCCAGTATTCTCCATACATTTGTGAAGTAGGAGAGGGCACTTCAGAGGAACATCCACTAGGCTCTCTTTGCTTTTTCCAAGCTCTTTCTGACTCCTGCTCCAGCCTTTCGTTGAAGTCATAAACCAAAGAAAATTCAGAGCACAAATGACAACTTGTGTAATTTATTGAATTTTTCATTTTAATCCATTGCATCAGTCTTTTCATCTTAGCACTTTTGTTTTATTGATGTGACAGTTAGGTAGGGCACTTGGGTATCTAGCTAGTAGTGTTTACAATTTTCAGAGATCAGAGTAGAAGCACCCTAAAGAGCATATTTCTATCAAATTTGCTTTAATAAAAAACTGCCTGAAGCTTGAAGGCTATCTCCAATACTAATGCAGGTTACGCCTTCCACATTGCTAAAAGGTGAAAGCCTGCACAGCTCCACAAAAACTATTGTAAATGACAGCATTTTACAGGAAGCACCAGGTCTGAGAATCGGGGAAATTACTGCAGGCTGTCTGGTCTATTCTTTTTTTTTGTTTCTTTTTTGTTGTTTTTTTTTTTTTTTAAAAAGAATTTTTATTTATCTTCTCTCATCTATCATTTTTTCTGATTTGTGCAGTAGTTACATACTCTGCATACCCAAATTGGTATTCCAAGCCTTTCACTAAAACAGCACATAGCACTTGCTCAGATAAAGCAAGCAGTTTAAGACAACTGCTTAGGAAGGTGCACTCACACATTAACTGAAATTGCATTTTCTTACTACAGTTCTGCCAAGGGTCTACAGGAACCAGCTGAGCACAGCAGTGGAGGAATATAAATTAAATAAAGGAAAACTAGTAAGACCCACCTCATATACAAAACAAAAACGGCCATGTTACAGCTCTTCTGTGTGATGTGGTGGCTCTTAAAAGAGCCTTTAGGGTGCGAGAAAGGGCCACGATCACAAGAGGATCTGTGGCAAAGCCTCAGGCACGCTCGCCGCGGATGCGCCGGGCCAGTTGTATGTCCTTGGGCATGATGGTGACCCGCTTGGCGTGGATGGCACACAGGTTGGTGTCCTCGAAAAGCCCCACCAGGTAGGCCTCGCTCGCCTCCTGCAGCGCCATCACGGCCGAGCTCTGGAACCGCAGGTCGGTCTTGAAGTCCTGCGCGATCTCGCGCACCAGGCGCTGGAAGGGCAGCTTGCGGATCAGCAGCTCCGTCGACTTCTGGTAGCGCCGGATCTCGCGCAGAGCCACCGTGCCGGGACGGTACCGATGCGGCTTCTTCACGCCGCCCGTGGCCGGCGCGCTCTTGCGAGCCGCCTTGGTGGCCAGCTGCTTGCGGGGCGCCTTCCCGCCGGTTGATTTGCGCGCAGTCTGCTTCGTACGAGCCATCACGCTCTGTCACCAAACCCACTTCTTTCCCCCACTGCAGCCGAATTGCAGTACGCGCCTGCCGGGGCGGTATTTATAGCATCTTCTCCTCTCTGATTGGCTAGTCTGATTGGCAATACGCTGTTACTATTGGACCTTTTAAAATTCGAAAAGCCCGCCTGGAAATCGCGCCTATTCCGCAACCGCCCACCGGCGCTCGCACTCTCCCCGCCTTTGACTCGTCGGTATTTTCCGTCTTGTCTGTTCCTTACAGTATTTGTTTCAATAGTTATCTCACAAACTTAGAGAAAATTTTTCCAAACGTAAATGCTTAATCTTAAATTACTCTGCCCCGAATGAACAGAAGATTAATGTTGATTTTCTCCTAAATGCACCAGGACTTGAGCTTTAAAAAACAAGTGTTGTACAGGCTCTCCTCAATAGGAGTCTTTTTAACTGTATTTTTTTGCTTTCTTATTGTTCAAAAGCACCCTTTCTTTCCAGGGTGTATAAGTATGTGTGGAGGCTGCCTTGTCGTTTGGTTCTTTGGGGTTTTCTCCTTCCCCCCACCCCCTTTTTTTTTTTTTTTCTTTTTTAAGTATTGTTATTTTAGTTTATACATAGTAAAAAGTATGACCGTAGCTCATATGGCAAATACTCTTGGACTGAGACAAGCTGCACATGAAATGCACTAATGCAAGGAACAGCATATTCCACAACTTCTGAATTTCTTTCAGAACATGAAGCATTTCCAGGCTTGTTGCTCACTGGAATGCAGACTTTCTAGTCCAAGAGCTTTCTGGTTTCCCCGCTGCATATTCCTGCTGTGTTTCTCTACCTACGGAGCATTATTCTTGGGGCCCTCTTGGGGCCCGAGCAGAGATGGGCTTCTGGATTTAGGAGGGCTAGTGGTGATGCGGGGCATGGATAACAGCCCAGGGTTACATGGGGCAGCTTCCAGAACTTTAAACACACCAGACATAGAAAAAAATATAGTCACAGAGTCATCAAATGGTTTGGAGGGACCTTAGAGATTATATGGTTCCAAATCCTCTGTCACGGGCAAGGACACCTTCCATGATAACAGCTCCATTAAAACCAAACCAAACACACAAAAAAAAATAAAAAAATAAAAAAAAAACAAAACAAAAAAAAAAAAAAAAAACAAAAAAAAAAAAAAAAAAAAAAAACAAAAAAAAACACACACACAAAAAAAACACCAAAGCATTCAAACGATAAATTTTATCATTTAAAACTTTATTACGACAGGACAGGACTCAGGGGAGAAATCCGCTGTGGCACCTCCAATCCAGCGTCTATACCTTTCCATGTGCTGAGCATTGTTACAATTATTAGCAGTTTAAATACAGCAAGTATCCACCGCTGCTGCTGTTACTTGGCAGAAAAAAAAGACCACAGCAAAGCAAGATGCCCATAGGGCAATGTGGAGCTGCCTCTGCACCGTGCCAGCCCACCAGGTGAAACGTGAGTTCAATTAGATTGCTTTGGTGTTCAGTTCGATTTAAACGCGTTAATACTGAAATCAATACTTTGCATGTTTACTAATCCCCTTAACTAGGAAAGCCCCTAAAATAACGGCAGTACACATTCAATTAATTTTCAAGTGCTTACACTCATCAGAGCAGCCTGCCTAACACTTTTCTACTGAAAAATGCATTTCACAATAGCAACGAAGTATATAATCATTGCCTTTTCACAAGCTTTGAAGCAACACAGCTCTTTTCTAGTTTAATTGGGTGGCTCTTAAAAGAGCCTTTGAGTTCGGTTCGTAAAACGTTCTGGGTGCAGAAAACTTCAGCCGCCAAAGCCGTAGAGGGTGCGTCCCTGGCGCTTCAGAGCATAGACCACGTCCATCGCAGTCACCGTCTTTCTCTTGGCGTGCTCCGTGTAGGTGACAGCGTCGCGGATCACGTTCTCCAAGAAGACTTTCAACACGCCGCGCGTCTCCTCATAGATGAGCCCCGAGATGCGCTTCACGCCGCCACGCCGAGCCAGGCGGCGAATGGCTGGCTTGGTGATGCCCTGGATATTATCCCGCAGCACTTTGCGGTGGCGCTTGGCGCCCCCTTTGCCAAGCCCTTTTCCCCCTTTCCCTCGGCCAGACATGATAGCTCTCAACCGAAGAAACGAAATGTGAAAGGTGTGCCGGCTACGCTCTCTTCTATGCTGGGATCCGACCTGGTTGGGGACTGCAGAGAGCAGGGGAGTGGCTTCCTTTTTTTTTTTGTCTATGTCACAGCTCGTGATTGGAGTATCGAATGCTATTACTTGTTATTACGCCATCTCCCGCCGTCCGAAAAATCCCAAGGACGTGCATATTAGTAACTCTTGGAAAGCTTTTTATCCCTTCTTAGATTTGTATAAATCATCTTCTCTACATACATGTGTGTCTTGTTTTCTTGTATTGGCTGAGGTTTGTTTTAATTACTGCAGTTTCTGAGTATTTTCACTCTGTTGTTAACTTTTTTTCCTCTATTTGCATTCAAAGTTCAATCAAATTTTCTTCCAAAGTTTTAATGTTTTGATATCTCTGATTTAGGAAATATTCCACAGTGTCTGTGCTGTCATGTTTTCTAATATATTTAGTTTGTATTTTGCTTTCTACTTCTCATTTCTTAAATGAGAAGTTTGATGCTCTTTTCCAATTTTACACAAACACTTTTGAGTCTGTCAGCACATATTAAACAGAAGGCGGAATAGAATTTTTTTATATCATTACCTTTATATTACGTTGTAATGTTTACTAATTTTGCTCATTTTGGAGTTTCTTCTATGGGGATTTTTGATGGTTGGTTTTACAAAATTTCCTTTATCATCACAACAGATTTAAATTACTGTTACCTTAATTACTAAGAAAATCAGCTTTCTTTTGTACTGCAGATCAAGCTTTTCAATCTTTCTCTGCTATTTTATGGGTCTAAATCTATACTGGAAACATTAGATCCTGAATTAGGATTTAAGAAAATAAGGAGCAATCTTTGTAAAAGGTCATCACAAATGTCACAGCAGAAGAACATCCTGAACTGGAAGAGCTACTAGACTAACATATAAAGAATAGTTTCACTTAATAGGGATGTAGGGGAGGAGTCATAAGTGTAATAACAGGAAAGGATTCTATAGGTATATTGCTAAAGAAAGACAGACTAGGGATAATGTGGGCCCTCTCTGGAACCTATCAGGAGAACTGGCTACCCGGGATTTGGAGTAAGCTGTGATTCTTTGCCTTGGTCTTCACCAGCAAGTCCTCTGACCACGCCACTCAAGTCTTGGAAGGCAGATTCAGGGACTGTGAGAATGAAGACCTTGGGCCCACTGTAAGGGAGAATCAGGTTCAAGATCATCTTCAGAATCTGAATGTGCACAAGTCCATAGGACCAATGAAATCCATCCGCCGTTCCTCAAGTAGCTGGCAAATGAAGTTGCTAAGCCACTGTCCATCGTATCTGAAAAATCATGGCAGTCAGGTGAAGTTCCTGATGACTGCAAAAAGGGAAATATAGCCCTCATTGTCAAGAGGGGGAAAATGGAAGACCTGTGTAACAAGAGACCAGTCAGTCTCACCTCTGTGCCTGGCAAAATCTTGGAGCAGATTCTCCTGGAAGGCATGCTGAGGTACACGAAAAACAACAAGGTGGTTCAGCACAGGCAACATGGCTTCACTAGGGGCAAATCCTGCCTGACCAATCTGGTGGCCTTCTATGGTGGGACTGCAGAACTGATGGATAGGGGCAGAGCAGTTGATGTCATCTACCTGGACTTGTGCAAAGCATTCAATACTGTCCCACATGACATCCTTGTTGCCTATGAGGATGTCATGACTCTTCATCAGGGGCTGTAGCAATAGGAGAAAGGGTGATGGGTACAAAACTTAAACAGGGGAAGTTCAGGCTAAATATAAGGAAGAAGTTCTTTACTGTGAGGGTGCTGAGGCACTGGCACAGGTTGCCCAAGGAAGTTGTGAATGCTCCATCCCTGGCAGTATTCAAGGCCAGGCTGGACAGAGCCTTGGAAGACATGGTCTGGTGTGAGACGTCCCTGCCCATGACAGGGGAGTTGGAACTAGATGACGTTAAGCTCCTTTCCAGCCCTAACCTAATAATTCTATGATTCTAGGATTCTATGATAATTTCATTTTCTTCTTTTCTTTTTTTGTATGAAATGAAAACACAATTGCTACATACTCTTTCAAACTACCGTATTAGAATATATAATTAGTAATTTATCTTTCTTGTGCTAACAAACTGGGAAGAAGTAGCTTCCTTAGTTATTTAATAATGATGGAATTACACTACATCAAAAAAACAAAGGAGTGTTTTGCTCTTTATGGTCCTATTAAAAGCTTAACAGAGGAGTTCATTGTTCTGACATCTCAAATACTGTTTCTAACAATGGCCATAGATGTTTTCATGATCAATATCAAAACCATGTTGTTTTGAGTGTCTTTTTTTTTTTTTTTTTTTTAATTTGTTTCATGGCTTGTTTTGGGGTTTGGTTTGGTGTTTTTTGGGAAGGTAACGAATATGACTTAGATGAAAATTTTTTCTCACTAACTAATCTGCATCACTTCAGAAAAGGAGTATAATAGGAAACAGCAATGATTTTTGCTTTTTCCCTCTTACATTGTTCAACCAGCAGAGGCATTCACAGCTATTACCTGTAGCAATTGCGCTTCCTGCTGCAGACGTGAAGAGGAATGCATAGGTATAATGGGGAGTCACCTCAGATTTGTTGTAGTCCTAAGCATACCTTCCTTCTCTTCTTGGGAGGAGTGAACAGGTGTGTGAATATGATATTTGAGCTTCAAAAATAAATCACATTTGCTACAGTTCTTATTCATACAGAGCTGACAGGTCACAAAACAGTAGACAAACTCAAACTTTTGCTGTTGCAACCGGACTAAAGATGAATTATAAATAATTTTGGGTTTTGTGTTCTTGTTTTGTTATTTGTTTTTGGTTTGTGTGTGTGGTGTTTTGTCATTGTTGGTTTGGTTTGGTTTGTTTGTTTGTTTTAAATTGTGACTTTCCTTTCTTGACTTACTAGTCCCTCACTAGAGACAGAAAACCAAATTTCAATACCCCTCCCTTTCTGCTCCCCAGCCCCTGCCCATGCTTCCTACTGACAATGCTCAAACAAAAGCACTTAATTCTTTTTCATTGAGCACATATGCAGATTAAGGACAGATTCACATCAAGATGGAATGAAGACAGATTTAATTTTGCAAGATAAAGGCAACTGACTATGCCTCCAATGTACTGAGAATTCTTGCTGTCTATCCCCATGATTTTTACAGTCAGTTTTTGGTTTTTATTTGTTAAGCTTTTAGATGCCTAGCTTATATTCTGGTTTTGTATTCTGTAGGTAATAAATGTGGTGTTTTTCACATATGTTTAAGGTCTAGGACATTAGGATAGTACTTCTGAAGGGTATTGTATCTGTATCAATAACTTCAAGGTGAGTAATTAGAATATGCACTTATTTATTTAATCCAGACTTAAAAAGCATCATTCACTACATGCTAATAGAGCTTCAGGCGTCAAGTTTAAGGTCAATATTTGGCAAAAATTTACTGTCAGAAGTTATATTGTAAGAATATTCATGAATAATTTTCTGGAAAGCTATATGTGTATTTTCAAAGTAGTATTTTTGAATATCGTATGAGTATTGGATAGGTTTTCATACTCTCTGGCTTTCCACTCACTGGCACCTGGTGCTTCGTTCCATATTCAAAACATTCTGTCACTTTGAAAGGCAGAATGGAATTGCAATCTGTCTTTTGTTAATGAGGCAGGTTTACAGAGCCTTGCATTGCACTGCCACGATGCTCCTGTGATCTGCCACCCTGAAAACAATGGATCTCAACTGGACTATCTAGAGGAAAGAAACAAATTGCTCCCTTGTACTGAAAACCTGCGCACTTCTGACAGAGCAGAGCACCAACACAGTGGAGGCCAGTTCAGAGGAGCAGGGCAAAAAGGCAATGAATTTGAGGAATAATAAACTGTAAAGAGAGCTTCATTTATCTCAACACCAGGGAGACTGGAGGATTACTGCGGTTTTAGATAAGACGCTGCACCAGTGAATCATCAGGTTCCCTCAGACAACTAATAAAGAATAGTGTTTTCCTGAGCAAACCAGACCACCATGAGGATGACAAAAGCCTGGGGGCAGTGTCTGTGTGAGTCAGCCCAACATAAAGTATACAAACTGGACAAGAAATAAAACAAAGTTTGAAAAAAGCGATGGTCTTGAGGTGGTTTCAACCAACATATTCCTTCCTAGCAACTAGGGAGGCCCAGCGCTGTGACAATGAGCATATAGAGACCAGTAATGAGAATCGTGTTTATACTGCGATTCAACTGTGTATTGCAAATGCTCTATTATGCTTATGATGTGATTTCAGCACATTGCTGAATCACTCCACTAAATCAAAGTCTAATGTCATGCTCAATAAGGAAATTTGTCATTAAACATTAAGCTCCTCATGCATGATATATAAATGAATCTGGTTGGAGAGTATTCAGTGGAGATGTGGTCACCTGGGACCTATCTTTACACATGGATAAGACTGCACACTGCACCATATTTGAATTCTTTGCAACACTTGAGGCTTCTAAATCTACCCCAGTGGTTCTTGTTCTCTATATCCCCATGCTTATATACCCCACCTTCAGTCAAGCATGTAAGCCACACTATGAAGCTGTGCTTACTGAAATCAGGCGGCCCACATAATTTTGCCAAGAAATTTTTGAAGCACAGAAAGCTTTTATCTTGCAACTGAGGCCAAAATCAATATTTGCATGTGTGGATTTTCCATTCGGAAGGCATCTCCTGGCAGTAGCATAGTTGAAGTGGTTTATGCTGCTTAAGTGAAACTAGTAAACAGTGTCACCTAATGTTTAAATCTTACAGCCATCATGATAGCCCTAATGATAGGTACTTTGGTAACTTACTTCATCTCTCCCCTCCCCTTTCCTGTCCTATTGAGACAGTCAGAGGCTGAGAGACCCATTCTCACCTTTTTATTTAAAGGCTCCTTTCAATCAAAGATACAAAAGTTTGGTCTGCAGCCCTGGTTTGGATTGTTTTTAACCTTCTTGCTGCCAAGTTCAGAAGCTACACAGGGACTGATAAATCAAGACAAGACCTCTTTCATAGTCCAGCCGCCTGGGCTGACCCTTGAGGATGATGCAGTTTGCATGCAGTGAGTAGTTTCTCACAGATCTTCCAGAAGTCATCTTGCTTCCCTTGCACCATGCCAGCTGCGGGCAAGGGCAAGTGCCTGTTGTCTGAGACACTGCCATGTTGCTCTGTAAACCAGCAGGAGCAGAATGCCATTTCCTCATGGAAAACGACATCACAGGGTTAGACTCCAACAGCAGATTGCAGGAAGGCACACTGCAGACGCACTTCCGAAGGAATGTTGTATTTGGCAGGCACTGACACCCAAGCACTCACATGACTCTGCCACCACTTATACCTACTCCTCACAGGGCCAGATGTTTCAGGGTTCCTATCAAATCAATAGTGTTTGTGATAGAATTGCAGATATACACTTTCTGGGGTGTTTCTCTCGCACAACAATGTGCCAGCTTTAAGGACTGTTTGTGCCCAGCCTAGTGTGACTCTGGAGTAGTGAGAGTGATGTGCCTCATTCTGCCTTGGAAAGAGAAGGCTTGATGGGCCTTACCCACACTGCACCACCCACAAGCTGCAGTCTTGCAGGCTCACTGAATAGCTGGCATAGCTGAACAGATCTATGAAGAAAGGCTGGAGGAACTCCTAGAGTAAGTTTGCAGTGTTGGGGAGATATACGTGTAATATACCCAACTACTCACATAAAGCTGGTTTAGGACATGGGAGAGAAGGGATGAGGCCAATAACCTGCAACTGGGGGGAAGGGATGCCCTTCTGTCCATGTTGTTTTCCTTACAGGGCTCTGGACTTCTCTAAGGAAGACACGAAAGGACCTCTCCAGCAAGTGTTTCCCAGAATCTGGGTAGCCTGTGGAGCTCAGAGCTTTGTAGCACACCATGAAAATCTACTCCTGCATTCAGGTAAGGGACAGCAAATAGCAAACCAGCTACTCACCAACCACAGCTGACACTTGACTGCTGCTTTTAAATCCTTATTCTGCTTTTCAAACTGGTATTTAAAACAGCACAGGTCACCTGATACATTGACTATTGATTCAGTTAGAAAGAGGTATCGTGAAAACATTGTGAGTGCAATGTTCCTTGCACAGCTGAGACTAATCAGCTCTTCT
Source organism: Amazona ochrocephala (assembly GCA_039720435.1). NCBI lineage: Eukaryota > Metazoa > Chordata > Aves > Psittaciformes > Psittacidae > Amazona > Amazona ochrocephala. The sequence goes on from CM077880.1 coordinate 84,060,736, forward strand.
CTTTGCCTGAGATCCTGCAGAGCTGCACTGGGCAGGAAGTTTTGCTGTTGAACTCTGCCAGCTTTAATAGAATTCTAAGTACTTAGCAGCTGAAGTACTGACCTGTCCAAACAGTCTCTCTGGAGCACAGTTTTCCAAGTAACAAATCTACTGTGGGCACCCCTGTAGGAATGTATTGAATTTTGTCTTGGGCTGTGTTTCTGGAGGAAGCCAAGTCTGGAAAATGATGACGTGCATTGTGCTACCAGACACTGCTGCTGTGCTTTGTCTTTGTTACAGTAATACTTGGTTGGAAAACCAAATACTTTGGTTGGAAACCCCAATTGCTTACAGGGTTTTATTTATATTTAGGCTCTGGACACAGCAGCAGGGTTGCCTTTAAGGATCCAGCACTTGAGAAAACCACCACAACCCCCAAGGCCTGTCCAGGTCAGAGCAGTCATTTCCCAGCCTATGCTGATGCAAGTTCTGCTCCATGTGCAGAACTTTGTTCTTCTCTTTGGCAAAATGCACAAGATTTCTTTCGGCCCATACCTCAAGTTTATTTAAGTCTCTTTATTTGAATGCCTTACCTTTGACTGTCGACCCTTCCTAAAATTTAGTATAATCCACACACAGTAGGGTACTCTCTTATCATCCATGATGTTCCAGAAAACATCAAATATTATCAAGTATCCAGCCATGGGCTATTCTTCACTGATTGCCTACAGTCACTAAGTTGTTAACTACAGCCCTTTGAACCTGTGCTACAATTTTCAGACATTTAACAGCCTGTTGATCCTGCCTGTATTTCCTCAGGTCCCAAATGAGAATTCTATGACAGATAGTTTCAAAAGTATTCCTAAACTGCATCCAACACTCCCCCCTTGTCCACACCTATACTCTCTTATCTATAGTTCTGTGATAATTACCAGTACCTAAACATGCCAATGATTTTTTGTTGCCCTCCACCCATCAGCAAGAGTCAACTGTATCCATTTTATATCTGGTAGTTACTCAGTCTCACTGATTTTTGGAGGCCCAGCTATCTTCCCAAGTAACCTTTTCTACTCCATATTAGAAATTATTTCCTTACTGCTAATTTGCTAACATTAGTTCCTGTATTTCCTACAGTGTATACCATGGAAAGATGACTTCCTTCCTTCCTTTTCATGTTTCAAGTGTGTGTGAAAAAACTTGAGGTTTTAAGTCTGTGAGTCAGGGAAGTGTAAGGATATGTGTCTTTCCATTAAGGAATAGTTCCTAGATCTCTCTGATAAACACTGTTACTCTCTTCTGTATATCCTGTTAACATTCATTTCTCGTTACCTGAAGTTCAGTACTAAAAATTGGGTCTAACACTTTAAATGAGACTATATCATTCCTGGCTACAGAGGAAGACCTTCATCTGTCTTGTTGATGTTGTCACTGTCACCTTTTCCTAGCACCTAGTAACATGCTGCTGTTGATTCAATGTGAGTTTATAACTATAATCTGAAGATTCAGATCTACTCTGATGCTCATTAACTTCTACTGTCTAATATTCATAAAACTGAAATATTTCTTCCCAGGTGAAGTCTCTTACATATTTTTGAAGGCAGTGTCTCCAATTTATCAGGCATTTTTCAATACATAAACTGTCCTCCATCATTCTAGAATTCATTTGCTTGTTGGTACCTATACCATTTCTATACATGCCCTGTAGGCTGTAAATCATACCGTAAATATGCCTAGGACTGATCCTGTGGAAGTCTGTTTGACACAATATTTAAATTTTATAGTTGACAATCATAAACATCTAAATATAATTTTCTACCCTCTGTGTGTGTGGGGAGTGCTAGACCAACTTTCCCTGATTATTAGTTTCACTTCAGATATTTTTTCTAAAAGTAAATAAAATGGAATAGACGGAAAACTTGTGCTGTATCAGCCAGCCCTAGGGAAACATTACTTCCTCTACTGAAACTCTTTCTAAAGTTAATTTTGGAGCAATCCAGTTAAACATGGTTTTAATTTCTTCCCCTGCATCTTACAAACCAATGTCTGCTTTGAGTACTGTAGATTCTTGAGTTTATTCATATCTACCTTGAGTTTGGCAGAGCTGGTAATTAGTACAACTCCTTATCAATGCAGTATTCCTTCCCCAGGGTGGTAGGGATGACCTGGCCAATACATTAATCTGTGACCCAGAATGACTTTCATGCTTAGTTCTTGCCCATGTTCTTTGGGTACCTTAACGAAGAGACTATATAGACTGGCTGCATAGCTGGGTCTACAGGTAAGCTTTCAGCATCCTGTTTCCCTTCAGTCAGCATGAAGGGCTACAACAAATTTTGATAGCTTAGGAAATGACATCTAATAACATGTACATCCTGAATGCTACTGAAGGGGCAGGATGTAGATTTTCTATGTTGATGGCCTAGTTTTGATTTTCATCTCTGACTGAATCAGTATTTGCAGTATGACTCACAAAAAAGAATTGTCATTTGACCGTGCTGTGCACCTGGGAGAATAGATAATACATAACATCGGTACAGACGCCACATTTTATTTGATTTCCAGGCACCAGGTAGGGTTACTTTTACAGCCTTTTACACGTAAGTACCTATATTTCTTTGTCTTTTTTCATTTACTAGCTTCCTCTTTTTCTTCAACAGAAAACAACACAAAGTTAAATACTCCACATAATAAAGTAGAAAAAAATCTGCTCAACTGAGATTCCTATGTGCAATAATACTATTAATAATAATGATAACTATCAGTCTTAGGGATGGGTGGACAGAAGTAAAATTTATTTATAAGAGGATCTCTGACTCAAAGGCTTTTATAAGCTGGAAGGAAGATTTTGATGCTTTAGGCTGTCATTTTCTGGACAGACAAGGAGATTTTGAGACTGATTCATTAAAATGCACAACCCTTCTTTTTTGCTGGTTAGCAAGCATTTAGCAGTTATGGTAGGCAGGAATGTCACCTCTCCTCACTTTTTGGTCACCCGAGGGTGTAGGGATGTTTTTTTTAAAGTGGAAGTCTTGCTGAGTCTCCAACTAGCCTTAAGTCCAACAGCCATGGACAACATGCTCACTGAGCCAAATCACGGGAGTTCAAACTGATGATGGCAAGCCTTGAAATTAAGGACTGTGTGAGAGGTAACAATGGTTTTTTAAACAACCTTTGTTTAACCACCAAAATTTAAAAAGTGATCCTAGGGCCATTCTGAGCCAATATGCACATAGGTTTCATAACTTAACCTGGAGAAGTATTATTTACAAAATAGTACTAAGAGATATGAGCACTGGTGAGACCCATTTGGAGTCAGGTTCTGGGCTTCCCAGTGCAACAGAGATGTGGATATAGCTAGAGTGAGACCAGTGAAGGGCTACAAAGTTGCTTATGGGACTGGAGCAACTCTCATGTGAGGAGATGCTGAAAGAGCTGAGACTGTTCAGCCAGAAGAAAAGAAGGCTCAGAGGAGTCTTATCCATGTGTTCAGGTACCTGAATAAAGGAGACAGATACCAGAGTCTTTCCAGTACTGCCCCAGGACAGAAGTCAATGGGAACAAACTGAAACACAAGAAATTCTGCTTAAACATAAAAAAGATCTCTTTTTTTTTTTTTTTTTTTTTTTTTTTTCTTTTTTTTTGCAGGCTTCCTGGAGAAGTTGCAGCGTCTCCTTGCTCTAGCTGAACCTTCTTCCAGTGTGGGAGTGGGACCTATTGCATTAGGTGTTAGATTTGAAGGCAAAATACTTCTTTTTAGGAGATGTGATTTCCCTAAAACTCAAATATTTGTCAGTATATTTTTGGTAGCTTAGTTGAAGTCTGTATCTTACAAGGATACAGGTTTCTCTACTACTGACAGCCTTTTGACATCTTATCTCTTCCATACTATATAAACCTTGCAATTGCTGAATTAGTATTGTCAATATAGTTGTAGCATGCCAGCAACTTGACTAATGTCTTGGTATGGTGTTTTTTATTAGCAATATTGAGAGTGCTTACTTGAATATCTGCAAAATCATTCTTTGACAAGGAAATAGCATGCTTCAATTAAAACTTCATAATTTGTCTGGGTCTTCACCATACTAGTACTAGTTAATGCAATTAAATGAGTGTAGGTCTTCAGCTAAACTTGGCTAATCAGCTTACCTAGATTGTTCTCTTTCTGTAGCTTGAATGTCTAATTTACCTCTATTTGTCTAACATCTAAGCTGTTTCTCCTCCATGTGGAGCTTCTGTCTTGATAAGAAAAAAAATAATAAAAAAAAATTAAAAAATTAAAAAAACCAAGTGTTTTCTGTGCTATACAGTTTAAGGAATGACTTCCTAAGTTATATGTGAGCTATTTTTGTTTTGAAGATCCTTCCACTGGAAAATACTTTGGCATTTTGTAGGGTCGTCTGTAATCTGCACTAGCACCTGTACTGCTAGGCAAGGAAGGATGCCAGGGCATGTTGTATGATGATGAATGAAAATGAGTTTCTGGTTTGGGGAAGTAAGGGTTTGCCTTTTAAGGGGGCATAAGAAATTGGTTTGAGGTCCTGAGTAGGAGGTGAACAGAGCCTGCATTTGGACAGCGTGATTGAAAAGTTAAAAACCAGGAGAAGTTCCAATCTTTACTGTTTGATTGAAATTTAGTATAAATCACATTTAAATATTTGTCTCTGCACAGGGAAACTGCAAACAATTGTTATTACCAGCTCATGTTCAAAACTTGATTTTCAAGTCATGCTACTTGGCACGAAGAAAAATTCTCCAAATTTCTCCGACACGTTGAAAAAACGTTCCATACTCTACTACTGATTTTCTAAGTTATGTGTTGGGAGGCTTGTTTTTCTCTTATCTGTGAAATGCCCAAGGCAATTTCAATGCTATTTCTAAGGTAGATAATGATTGGTCTCTCTAAAAACTGAGAACTGTTATTTTGGTCCAATGTAGCATTTAACAGCTATTTCCAGCAATGCATAAGTGAGAATTGTTCAAAGCTTCTGACAAGTTTATTTTATCCAATTAACTAGAAAATTTCATTGCTGGGAGCAGGGCAGGGAAATAAACCTAGAAATGACTCTCCTTTTCACATTGCCTCATGCCATTAAAGAAATGGTTGGTAAGAGCAAGAAAATTTTCATTGCTCAGAATTAGGCCAGGAATAATCATCTGTGCAAAGAGCCAGTGTGATGGTTGAGGAATAGACACAGTAAAGGGCGCTGAAACATGATTCTGGATGCCAGATCTTCCAGTGTCTCAAACAATTAGGGAAGAACAAAGAACTTCAGAAGTGTAGCTCAAAACAGAGACCAGAGAACTATTTAAATGACATGCAGATTTACATGGATGCATGAAGAACTAAAAGTGGGAGAAGTCCTAAGTTCTGCTGCTTGAAATCCCCAGATAATGATCTTTTTCATCAGACCCAGACACATGACAAACTTTCCTGCGTCTGTCTTTTGTATCATTTACATTAAAATTCTGCTTTATGGCCATTTCCATTCAACTAACCTGGAAAATGAGCAATAAGCCTTCATCTTGCCCATGAGCAACTGTATTTTTGCCTCTCAGAAACATTTCTGCTTATCATTTGAATCACCAACCTGAGCTGAAAACTCTAGGGCTACTGTGGATTTGGTTTAGTTGCTTATGTAAGAACAGCATCATGTTCACGAGAAGTGTGGCAGATTTCACAGCCCACTTCAGTACACCCTTCGGTCCCTACTGTGGGGTACTAGAGAACATTATTTTTCTTTTTCTCTGCTTTTTCCTTCCACTCCTTCTCTCCTTCAAAGTATTTATTAGCTGGCCTGCATGGAGATGCAACAAAATAAAAATAGATCAAGAATAGAATATGAAACAGTGGTAGTACATTGTTTTAAATTTTCTTATTCTAATGTATCTTACTTTTATTTGCCATTTTAAACTTTCACATTTCAACCAAAACTACTTACTGTTACATATAACTTAACTGTGTTTTTGACATCTAATGTATGAAGAAAAAGAAGAAAAAAAAAAAAAAAAAGAAAAAAAGAATGCCAGAGCCTTTTTCAAGATACTCTTTGTCTTCTAGAATCTCCAATTTATCCGTGCTAGAAGAGACACTCCTTTGCTGAAATAACCCACTAACATTTTTCATAAAAAATTTTTATAAAGTGCAATAGGGCAAAATATGAGGTTTGGGTTTAATTTGTTCTTTTCAACAAAGAAAAAAAAACTATCTTCTTTTTAATTACGAGCCAATCGAGACTTTTGTCTTTCGATTAGTTAAAAAAATTCGTTGAAGTCTTCAAAAAAATAAGTAATCTTTGTTGTCATTTTCTGAGTCTTAAAAATGAAGTGAGATCATAATAATTAAAGCTGATCCTGATTTGTGAGGATTGTCTGAAAAATATTTCAATATTTTGAGGATTTGGATGAAACCTTAAGTTGCTCAGTGTTTTTCTTTTCCTTTAAAGGAGAGAATGGCAGGTTTTATAAAATCTCGGGGGGGGGGGGGGAATAAGAAAAAAGAAATCTTATCCAAATATTTATAGGTAATAATGGGATTTAAGCGTTCTGTTCACATAGGCCAGGTTTCCACATTATTTCATTTATTTGGGGTAAACAGAGGCTTCAGATGTCTCCATTAATTTTTAAGTAGCTTAAGATACATATTAGTGTATATATAGCTGTTTGCTATTTTTCCCCTACCAGTCTGCTTCTGGCTTCTGTAAGTCTTACAGAATAATAGTATAGAGTAATGTAAGCAAGAAAGCATTAAACTAGCAGTTTATCCGGAATTTATATGCATTAACTAAGCATAGACAGCTTCATTTTACAAATAGAGACAATTCGTAAAAATATCAAAATCTTGCTATTCACTTACAGAACACCACAAAAAATGCAGAGCCCTTGCAAGTTCCAGACACTTTTCAACAGTACATATATTCCTCTGAAGGTCTTTTATTTCCCCAAAAGAGGAAATTCTGTAGAAATACGGTATCCTTAATAGTTAAAGATATGGTTAAGAGAGCCGAATCTTTATCCATTTTCAACGCTCAGCCATGAAATTGTGTTACTTCCTTCTCTTTGAAATCAATTTACGACAAAAATACTGAAGCTGCCCCCTCGTTTTCTGTCCTAATCTGGAGAAAACCCCCTAAAGAATAAGTCTGCAGTACGGGGGAGACTTTTTGTCCACGGGGTTTATTATAATTTAGAAGGAAAAACAAAAGTTTGCCGTTCCCGGGGTCTCTCTGGCTACACAACGCGGGGTTAAACACACCTTTTCTCTCTCATCTGGGGACCCAAGAGCAAGAAATTTCCCCGAATGAAAGTCCACCCTCTTCTTTTCACTGCCCGAAGAAACTGGGGTGATTTCATGGCACGCAGTTTACAAAAAATATGAATTTATAACTCCAAAGAAACACAGACTCGGCGGACTAAAAGCTCTTCCTGGCTAACAGTTAGGCGGGCTCTGCAAAGCACCAATCACAGATCACCGCTTCGCTATAAATTCAGGCATCGGGGTTACTGTAGCCCAATTACTTTCTTTTGATTAGGAAGAAGTCTCTGCAGCGATGTCGGAGACTGCTCCCGCCGCCGCTCCCGCTGTAGCGGCCCCGGCCGCCAAAGCGGCCGCCAAGAAGCCGAAAAAGGCGGCGGCCGGCTCCAAAGCCCGGAAACCCGCGGGCCCTAGCGTCACCGAGCTGATCACCAAGGCTGTGTCCGCCTCCAAGGAGCGCAAGGGGCTCTCCCTCGCCGCGCTCAAGAAGGCGCTGGCCGCCGGCGGCTACGATGTGGAGAAGAACAACAGCCGCATCAAGCTGGGGCTCAAGAGCCTCGTTGGCAAAGGCACCCTGGTGCAGACCAAGGGCACCGGTGCCTCCGGCTCTTTCCGCCTTAGCAAGAAACCGGGAGAAGTGAAAGAAAAAGCCCCCAAGAAGAGGACGGCAGCAGCCAAGCCCAAGAAGCCGGCAGCCAAAAAGCCCGCCAGCTCTGCTAAGAAGCCCAAGAAAGCTGCGGCAGTGAAGAAGAGCCCCAAGAAAGTGAAGAAGCCTGCCGCTGCCGCGGCCAAGAAGGCGGCCAAAAGCCCCAAAAAGGCGACTAAGGCTGCCAAGCCCAAGAAGGCTGCGGCAGCAGCGAAGAGTCCAGCCAAAGCGAAGGCGGTGAAGCCCAAAGCAGCCAAGCCCAGAGCAGCCAAGCCGAAAGCAGCCAAGGCAAAGAAGGCGGCGCCCAAGAAGTGAAGTGTTGAAGTGGAAATACTGAAACCCAACGGCTCTTTTAAGAGCCACCCACTATTGTCCCCAAAAGGGCTGATGCACTCTGTTGCCGAGGTCCGTGCCTGCAGCAGAGGTAACCACACGCCACTATCCGTGTGGGACGTTCGTCTGTGGATTGGATGGGACGCTAAACTTCCGGCCGTGGTTACGCTAAGACTTGGAAAAATAAAGTTGGTATTTCCTGCGAAAACGCTTTCTAAAGGCTGACTTATTTTTTTGAGCACAGCAAGAGGGTTAAAGGGACTGCTTTGGGCGGGTGTCTCTCCGGGGCGTGGAGTTTTGTTTCGGCGATTTTAACCAGCGCGGTTATTAACAGCCTGGGCGCGAAGGCCACACCTCTTAGTGACCGTACCCGGGAACTGCCATCGCGGCTCCTCCGCTTCTTTGGCAAAGACTTATCCGCCCGGCAGCGCTGCCGTGGGGCAGGTCTGAATTTCTGCGAGACTTCCCCGACCTGCTTTTCGAGACGGAGACTGCCAGGGCGGGGGGGAAGGATGGGATGGTGGTGCCTGTGTGTGTGTGCGCGCGAGTGGAACTACCAGCGGTCCTCTTCTGCACTCTGCTAGCCTAGTGATGGTGCAGCCGGAGCGGCAGGAGCTCTTCCAGGCAGCTATCGTCAGCCGCCGCCGGCCGGGCGCTTTGTCGCCGGTGCTTCCGCGGCCGATAGGAGAGGCGCGGAACTCCCCGCGGCATCGTGGCTCCGCCTATCAGCTGTTCTGATTGGCTGATGGGAGAATCCGCTTTTGCTTATTGGGCAAGTAGATGATTTCAAAAAGCCCGTGCTTCCCGCGCCGGCTGGGCTCTTGGCGTTATGAGGTCGCTCGCGAAGCTCACCTACCCCGTCTGGGAGGCATCCTCGCTTCCCCTAGTCTTCTTGTCTTTGTCTTCCGATCTACAAGGTTGCTTTCTGTCTTATCCTGGGCTATTTATCTAGTGGCAACCGTGCAAAAATAGCACATCTATTTCTCTTATTTTTGGGGTGCCCAGCTGCTAACTTACCTAGTGCAAGCTATGTGAGTCTTTTCCATTTATGATGGCATGTATAATGCATCACATCCTAAGTCATTACTGTACTGATTCACCACACCGCTTACATTTACTGGAAGCTTTGGAAGTTAACACATTTATGTAGTTATCAATAATTTCTTTTTACTTTAGTCAAGGTTTTGAGACGTTATAATTGCAAGCCCTTACGACTGGTTTAACAGATAGCTTTCAACTTGAGCTTAGCATCTTACAGCCACTTTCTTACACTCAGGAAGACACGCACTAGCATGCTAAAGCTCTTTTACTGAGTATGTAGGTGGCTCTTAAAAGAGCCTTTGGGTTAGAACTGTCGGTCCGAGATGCTCTACTTGGAGCTGGTGTACTTGGTGACAGCCTTGGTACCCTCGGAGACTGCGTGCTTGGCCAGCTCACCCGGCAGCAACAGCCGCACAGCCGTCTGGATCTCCCGAGAAGTTATGGTGGAGCGCTTGTTGTAGTGCGCCAGGCGCGAGGCTTCACCGGCAATACGCTCGAAAATGTCGTTAACGAAAGAGTTCATGATGCCCATGGCCTTGGAGGAAATGCCTGTGTCGGGGTGCACCTGCTTCAGGACCTTGTACACGTAGATAGAATAACTCTCCTTACGGCTCTTCTTGCGTTTCTTGTCACCTTTCTTCTGCGTTTTAGTCACCGCCTTCTTAGAACCTTTCTTAGGAGCAGTAGCGGACTTAACCGGCTCCGGCATTTTACCGCCACCCCCAAACCTGACCAGAATAAGAAGCGCGCTTAAAATGGCGGCAGAGCTCTTTATTTATAGGGTCGTTATGCAAACACCAGACCTCCAACTCGTTCAATTCGATTGGATCTTAGCTCAAGGAGGCGTATCCTTGTCGCTCATTGGTTAAAATATGATCCGTCGTCTCATTGGTTGTCTAAGCAATTTATGCTTCCAGCCAATCACCAAGCACCAATCCCTCCCTGAGAAGGAATAAAAAGGGAAGATAGGTTGCATCAGAGTAGCTAATTCTCTTACTTTGGAAGTGTTGGCTGTCGTTGTGAGTGATTGGAGTATGTCTGGTCGCGGGAAGCAGGGGGGTAAAGTCCGAGCGAAGGCCAAATCGCGGTCGTCGCGGGCTGGACTGCAGTTCCCAGTGGGCCGCGTCCACCGCCTGCTGCGCAAAGGCAACTACGCGGAGCGAGTCGGCGCTGGAGCTCCTGTCTATATGGCCGCGGTATTGGAATATCTGACAGCCGAGATCCTGGAGCTGGCGGGCAACGCGGCCCGCGACAACAAGAAGACGCGCATCATCCCGCGGCATTTGCAGCTCGCCATCCGCAACGATGAGGAGCTCAACAAGCTGCTGGGCAAGGTGACGATCGCGCAGGGTGGTGTGCTGCCCAACATCCAGGCCGTGCTCCTGCCCAAGAAGACCGAGAGTCATAAGGCTAAAAGCAAGTAAACTCAGGAAATGAAGCTGCTCAGATTTCTAAATATAATTTTACAATCCAAAGGCTCTTTTCAGAGCCACCTACATGTTCAGAAAAGAGTTGCATTGCTTGCTTTTTGAAAGATTTGGTGCTGTTTTCTTACATGCTGATTTTGTCAAGTAACACTGTTCTATGGGTATGCCTTCAAACTTCAGTCTCTTCAGGGGGTGGTATATTTGCATTCCAGTTCTCGATCCTTTGTAAGGGAAGACCACTACTCATACTTGCAGTGAGTTTGTTTCTTTTGTTTGTTTTTTTTTAGCAGATTCGTTCTGAATGTTAAATGTGCTCAACTGTCAGGATTTTAAGGGCGACTTAAGGTGTGAAATATGGGGGCAGGGGTTGCTAAAAAGCTGTAGGGGAGTGCAAAAAGCTAGCTTGAAAATGCTATTCCAAATCTGTGTAACTACAAAAAAAAACAAGAAAGGCATCCTTTGTAGGCTGTTATTTAAAAGTTGTAAAGGTTCCCTGTGACTTATGAATAAAATGAGAAATGCTTTAAGGGAAATAGCTCATTTTGATCTAGAATCTCAATTAGATGGGTCTGCACTGTAAAGCAATAATGTAGCATCTATTCAGAGGAAACTCCTTGCAATGCTGGTATCCTTTTTTAAAGTAGGATTTTCAAATATGCCATTCTTTAATTGTCTTGCTGTACATAACTATTTATCTTGTATCAATTAACAGTAGGCAAAAGTATTTGAATTCATCTTTATTGTTGGCTCAGGTGTCACCCAAGATCAGTGTTAAAGCTCTTTAAATGCACTGCTATAAATGATGAGAAAGACCTGTCTAGCTGATTCATCTTACTAAAGTGTTCCCAGAAACTGCACCGAATGGTCTGCAGCACCCTGCATTGAGGCCAGAACTCCCACCTGTGCTGCACTTCTGTCCTCCTTATCCCCTGGGGAAAAGGAGCTTAGAGGAAAGAAAATGCCATATACACAGCAAGATACCTGTGCCTCTCCTCCCCACCCCCAAGCTATAACAGAGGGGCTTTTTAAGTAGAACTGTATCATGATCAGAGTGGCACATCACAGACAATTTGTGGAGAGAAGCATTAAAGGAGAGCTGTCTGGAGCATCACACTACCCTGGTATGTTGACAGTACCATGCCTAAGGATTTGTTTGCAAGTAGGTACACTTAGAGCCATAATGTTTTAATTATGTTGTTGATCCTCATGAGCTGCAGCTGCTTGGCACTCCTTTGCTTGACCATGTGCAAGTCTTCTCAATGTCTTTATCAGAACAGATTCCTGCACATGTGTTTCAGGTCATAGAATGGTTTGGGTCAGAAGGGACCTTAAAGCTCATTCAGTTCCAGCCTTGCCATGGTCAGGGACACCTTCCACTAGACCAGGTTGCTCAAAGCCATGTTCAACCTGGCACTGAACACTTCCAGGTTTGGGGCAGGCATAGCTCTCTGGGCAACCTCTGCCTGTGCCTCACCACCCTCATAAGTGAAAAATTTCTTCCTAATTTCTAATTTAAATCTCTCCTATTTTGGTTTAAAGCTCTTCCCTCTTGTCCTGTCACTGCAGACCTTTGTAAAAAGTCCCTCTCTGTTGTCTTATATTGAAAGGCTGACATAAGGCTTCCCCTGAGCTTGCTTTTGCCCAGGGTGACCAATTCCAACTCTCTTAGTCTTTCTTCACAGGAGAGCTGTTCCAGCCCTCTAATAATTTCTGGGGCCCTCCTCTAACAGGGCCATGTGTTCCTTGTGCTGGGAAGCCCAGAGCTGGATGCAGTCCTCCAGGTGAGATCTCGTGGGAGAAGAACCTCATTTGACCTACTGTCCAGGGTGCTTTTTATGAAGCCCAGGATAAAATGGGTTTTCTGGGCCACAACTGTGTATCTCTAGATAAAAGCACTAGAATCCCAGAGAAAGTCAGTGGGGTTACCTGTATCTAGGAGTGTGATTTCCCTGTGAAAGAAAACTCTATGTGGAAATCAGGATTGGTGCCACAGGAGAGGGCTTTGCCCTCCTCCAAGTGTGGAAGTAAGTCCAGCACTTCTCCAAATTCTTCTTGTCATCTGACCACAAATCCATCATTTTATTCAGAATTTAACTCCAAACACCTCTCATTTTACTATTTACCCTGTTTTCATCAGTAACTGGAATTTCACCCCCTCTGATACTGAAGTCCACTTCTTAGCATTCTTCTTAACCACTTGTGGTTTTACCAGTTGTGAACCTTATGCTGCCGTCTCACTGGTGAAACCTCAGAAGTAATGTTCTATAAATCAGATGGATTGTATGTTAGGAGTGCTGGCAAATCTACTTGCATGAGAGACTTACAGCTTTCAAGAAATCCTACTAGATGGAGAAATGTAGCAAAGCAAGTTTAAATAAACAAGCTTAATCTCATTTGTATGTATAACAAACAGTAGTAAAGAGGAAATCCATACCATAAGGTGCCTTAGCTATATCACTGGGTTCCAATGCACCTTCACATTCTGAAGAACTTGTGATGCAAAAAAAAATTCCAACCATGCACCTTCAAATGTTGTGGATCACAGTTACATTTAGGGATCATAGAAGCATAGAATGGCTTGGGTTGGAAGGGACCTTAAACATGATCTAGTAGCTCAACAGTGTCAGTCAATGCATCAAAACTGTTATTAATGAGTAATTAAAAAGTAAGACAAAAGGCTTTTCTATCACTTTTCACCCTCACTTTGTTTTCAATGTTTTGAATAATGTACTCTATTAAAAAGAACTTACAAGAGTTTAGCTTGTGCATTATTATTATGTAGCAGGTACAGATATGGATTTAAATTGCCATGTAAGCCCCCAAGAAAATGAAAAGCAACTTTGCAGTTGTATATAATACACTGATGTGATAATTTATCTACTAATTACGTACTTTCTTGTGCAGTTATGGTTAGATATTGCCTTACTGAACAATCAAGTGCAATCTCATCATTATAGTTTAACAAGGAACTAGAGCAATTGCTCTAATTAGAGCTTATTTGAAAAGCTACAGTTTTGCAAAGGTTTCCTTTATCATTTAACTCATAGCACCATGTGTCCAAACTCATGGGAAAACTGCAGTAGCTATAGTCTGGGGATTGGATCCCAAACTTTGATTCAAATAATGATCATTGTCTCCAATGAACAGTAAAAGCAACTTCATTAGGTATTATACTCAACAGCAAAATTTTCTTTCTACTTTAACAGTTTTTGTCTAAGAAACCTCCCTGGTCCACAAGAGAACTGACTGTATCACTAACAGAAATGCACAAAAAACCTATCTGTGTCTACATGTAGCAACCTACAGACAACGCAGCCTTCTAGAAAGCACAATATAAAATAATATCAAATGCCCCACACATTCTGGGGGAAGGGGTTGAAGGTAATAAATCTGCCAGCTCCTGGTTTTAGTATCTGCATCACCTATTTTTGCCAGTAGATTTTGGAAGATAAATTTCTAAGTCTTCTAGTGGCTATACTGCTGGCGGGAAAAGTTATACTGGGATACTCAACCTGCACTTAGGAAGAGATATGAAGAAATTATTATTTTTAAAAACTTAAAGATTTTGTGTAATACCTTCAGGCTTTCTTTAGTATTCAGAAGGTTGATTGTGCCTCAGGAAACACATCTAGACACAGATCTTCAGGTATAAAGAGCAAAGCAAACTTTGTGGAGCCAAATGCTAATGTTAAGTACCAGCCTGGCAGGTCCACTAATGATAAGCCTTCTAATTAGTTTATAAACTGTTTTAATTCATTCTGCTCAGTCAAAAACATAGTCTAAATTAAAACTATTTTTTTCTGCTCATATTTTATATGTTTGATTGGCAGATTTTTAATTTAATTTATTTAAAATAATGGTTTAAATGAAAATGGAATTCACAGTGATAGTTCTAATTACCATAAACACCTGTACGTTTTTGGACACCTGCAACTTAATATATGAATATCTCAATCACATTTTCCCCTGAAGCTAGGGAATATATTCTACCAATAAATATTCTGAAGATGTTGCTTAAGTTCTGTAAATTATGTCCAGGAATGAAATTACATAAACAGCTATCCAAATTTAAAGTTATATCAATAATCTTTAAAAGGCAGACATATTTGAAGTGCTCAAAATTTTAATAATTCAAGAAATGGCAAGTACAGAGCCATATGATTTCTATTCTGTGCAAGTATAAGTAAAAATCGTAACAGTTTTAATTAAAAAATATACTCTCAAAACTCTTTCAAAATTTATTCACTTTCCAAATATAGCCCAAAGTACTGTAAGCAGCATGTATTCAAGGTTCATTAGAAAAAGTTTGAAATACACAGAAAAAAAAATGGATTCCTCACTGGAAAAACATTTGGTTATCGATCATTTATCAGATGTCATAGAGACATCTAGTTGGTAGCATCGGTAATGTATTTTTTCTCCTGCTGGATCCAGCTGCGCCCTTGCCACCACTTCTCTATGTCGACCCCGGCAGCTGTCGGGCAGGAGCCCCTTGGTCAGTACTGCCCGTGGACCCACTCTGGGCTGGGGGAAACGGCGCATGGTCGCTCCTCCGCTCCCGAGCAGCAGCTCGAGTTGCCTTCACAGGAGCCCCAGGTCTAAGCATTACCCACCAGAGCCCCTCACTGATTATTTCCCCCCGCTTAAGGCCTCACTCCCTGCTCCCTCTCGCACCGACCTGCAGGTCGTTCCGTGCGAACGTGAGAGCGCTGAACGCTCGGGGCCCAGCCACCGGGGCTGCGCGGAAGAAAGGGAAGCTGTTGAGAGAAAAGTGTCCGAGTAGACAAAAAAACCCATGAAACACCAGTGTCCGAAACGAACAAAGAGAGCGCTACACAGAACCCGTCCATCCACGGGATCCGCACAAGCGGAAGCGGCTATCAGCGGTGCCAGGCGGGGCGGTAGCGCCGAGCGAGTACGCAGATTGGTAGGATTTTGCCGCAGACAGGGGGAAGGGTCGGGATGGGGAGGGGGCGCAGCAGTTCGAAGCGCGGGCCCAAGGCTGCTGCTCCTGCCGCCAGCGGAGACCCCCACCTGCCACGTAGCAGTCACTTGCGCGGGGGGGAGGTGGATGGAAGAGAGGACGGGAAGGCAAAGAAGAGAAAGAATGCTCAGGCTGAACAGGAGCAGAGCAGCTTGACTGCGGGACTGGAGTCCGTTCCCGGTCGAGACAGGCAGAACAGCCGGACAATCCCCTAGGGCAGGTGCAGAGGAAAGAGGTTCAGCCGGCGTCTCACGGGAAGCCCGTCCTGAGCTGCGAGGGGGACGCTTGGGGGCGGAGGAAGGGAAATCGGGGTGGAGTCTGCGGGCGAGGCCCAGCCTCCGCAACTCACGCCTCCCCCCGCCTTCCCCCCCACATACTCCCCCGTCGTCAGTCCGTCTGTCCGTCCGTCCCCCTTAACCCCTGCAGTCCTCAACCAGGTCGGATCCCGCGAAATATACTGCTGCTCCGCCGCTCTGGTGGCGTTCAGTGAGGGGCTGCGAAAAGCGTTGTCATGTCTGGCAGAGGCAAAGGCGGGAAAGGGCTCGGCAAAGGTGGCGCCAAGCGCCACCGCAAAGTGCTGCGAGACAATATCCAAGGCATCACCAAGCCGGCCATCCGCCGCCTAGCTCGGCGTGGCGGCGTGAAGCGCATCTCGGGGCTCATCTACGAGGAGACGCGCGGCGTGTTGAAAGTCTTCCTGGAGAACGTGATCCGCGACGCCGTCACCTACACGGAGCACGCCAAGAGAAAGACGGTGACTGCGATGGACGTGGTCTATGCTCTGAAGCGCCAGGGACGCACCCTCTACGGCTTCGGCGGTTAAGTTCCAGTTGCAAACCTTACACAGTCAGAACACCAAGGCTCTTTTAAGAGCCACCCACAAATTTCACAATGAGAGCTGGGTATTCATTAGTTACAGTTGCAGAATTTAAAAGCAGTTACAAACTATCCTTTTCTAAAAAACTACCAAGAACACTGAGTAGTGCAAAATAGTTTTTGCTACTGGGTATTTACACAAACTATGCAAAATGAAAGTTAATGCATCTACCAACATTATATAAGCTATGTACTTAATGATTTAATTAACTAATTAGGACTAAAATCTTATAGGCAATTGCAGCTCTTTTTAAAAAAGAGTGGGGGCTCTTAAAAGAGCCGTTTGTTTTAAACGTTAAAAACTTTACTTGGAGCTGGTGTACTTGGTAACAGCCTTGGTGCCCTCGGAGACTGCGTGCTTGGCCAGCTCACCCGGCAGCAACAGCCGCACAGCCGTCTGGATCTCCCGAGAAGTTATGGTGGAGCGTTTGTTGTAGTGCGCCAGGCGCGAGGCTTCGCCGGCGATGCGCTCGAAGATGTCGTTAACGAAGGAGTTCATGATGCTCATGGCCTTGGACGAGATGCCAGTGTCGGGGTGCACCTGCTTCAGTACCTTGTACACGTAGATCGAGTAGCTCTCCTTCCTTGCTCTCTTTCGTTTCTTGTCACCTTTCTTCTGCGTCTTGGTGACAGCTTTTTTGGAGCCCTTCTTTGGAGCAGGAGCGGATTTGGCTGGCTCAGGCATCCTTAAAAGTTTCTTTCCAAGATCTTCACTGTACCTCAACAACATAGAAAATGGCGCCTACCCCCGTATTTATAAGGGCGTTATGCAAATTAGAGGATTGTAATAGTTCAATTCCTATTGGAGTAAAATATACCAACGCAATTACAGGCATTTCCGTCCTGTAACCCTCACAGCTTGGGCGCTACATTTGCACAATCTTTGTGCTTTGCAGCTACTGTGATTGCGGTAAAATCTTCACTAGCCAAAAACAAAACAAAACAAAACAAACAAAAAAACCGGACAAAATAACCTCAATAAAAGCAAGAAAAAAATAACAAAAAAAAAAATCTGCACTGAATTCACTCTACTATTTTCAAAACTCGTATTCATACATGGGGACTTTGCTTTGCTCCGGTATTCTTAGGACTTTTAAAATGGGATATTTTGTAGCACCTTCAAAATTCTGAGCGCACAACTCAAAAAGTGATAACATTACAAGCGTGTAGTTATGCATTCGACACAAAAACGTCTTAAAACATTGTGTCTTAAAGTTTAGCAATAACCAGCTCTCGCTGTGAAATTTGTGGGTGGCTCTTAAAAGAGCCTTGATGTTCTGACTGTGTAAGGTTTGCAACTGGAACTTAACCGCCGAAGCCGTAGAGGGTGCGTCCCTGGCGCTTCAGAGCATAGACCACGTCCATCGCAGTCACCGTCTTTCTCTTGGCGTGCTCCGTGTAGGTGACGGCGTCGCGGATCACGTTCTCCAGGAAGACTTTCAACACGCCGCGCGTCTCCTCGTAGATGAGCCCCGAGATGCGCTTCACGCCGCCACGCCGAGCTAGGCGGCGGATGGCCGGCTTGGTGATGCCTTGGATATTGTCTCGCAGCACTTTGCGGTGGCGCTTGGCGCCACCTTTGCCGAGCCCTTTCCCGCCTTTGCCTCTGCCAGACATGACAACGCTTTTCGCAGCCCCTCACTGAACGCCACCAGAGCGGCGGAGCAGCAGTATATTTCGCGGGATCCGACCTGGTTGAGGACTGCAGGGGTCAAGGCGGGAGGAGGGAGGCGACGACGACACGGGACGACGGGGGAGTGTGTGGGAGGGGAGGAAGTGGGGAGGTGTGAGTTGCGGAGGCTGGGCCTTATCCGCTGCCTCCGCCCCCAAGCGTCCCCCTCGCAGCTAAGGACGGGCTTTCCGTGAGACGCTGGCTGGGCCACTTTCCTCGGCACAGGCTCTGTGGCGCGTCTGGTGGCTCTGCCTGTCTCGACCGGGAGCGTACTCCAGCCCTCTGCTGCCACTCGACTCCTGCCCGAATTCAGCCTGCGCAATCTTCCGCTTCTCTCCCGTCCCTGCCCTTCCCGCCCCACGCAAGTGATTGTTCCGTGGCAGGTCTGTGTTTCCGTCAGCGGCAGGAGCGGCAGCCTTGGCCCCGTATCGACCCATCCCACTCTGCGGCAAAATCCTACCAATCCGAGTCCTCGCTCGGCGCTACCGCCCCGCCCAAGCTTTGGGCTCTTCATGCTCTGCTTTGTAGTTTTTTCTCTGTCAGTGTCTGCCTGCATAGAGACCCTCCACGGGTATGTTTATATGATCTCTGCCAACCTTATCCCGTTCGACCTACAGCTGCTTTCTGTTCATAAGTCCCTCTACATGTTGCTCAAGAGGAGGGGAAGGAAACTTCAGCCTCGTGATAAAGAGAAGGGTTCCCCCCCCCCCCCTTTTAAAAATGTAAGATTTCTTTCTTGCTGACTAAAACGTAATCTTTTTTTTTTTTTTTGAGGGTGGGTGGTATGGTAGTGGTGGTTTGGGTTTTCTTTCTTCTCTCAGCACATGCACACAAACCCATGCTTACATCTGTCATACCTTTACCTAACAAGCATATTTTTGACCATTTGGAGAAAAGCTAAGAGCTTATAGAATTCTAAGAGAACAGATGAAGCATAAGTTTCAACACCATGTTCTGGGAAACCTGTCTACAGGGGAAGCAACAGATCTGATCTTACTCAGCTCCTAAATAGAAACAAAAGTCTGTTACAGCACTCTTCAACTAATGCTTAGGTCATCTCTTTGCTAACCACATGCAATTTAAAATAGAAATGTTACTGATTTTTAATTGTTAGCCACAATAGATCAGTGTTTCACTACCACAAACATTCCTGGCTTATGGCAGACTCATTCAAACTGACAAACTTTACTTTCTCACACATGCAATAGTCAACTAATTCATATTGGCATTAAACACAATTTCACAATTAAAAACAAAATTATTTTGGTCTCTTTTGGGTTTTCTCCTTTCTTTGTTTTAATGTCACAAATTTCTAGTGATTTTGGGACTCAACATTTTTTTCCATTTAATAAAGAGATTTTGAAATAAATAGAAGTTTTCAAGGAATGTGAAAATCAGTATCTCCTTCAAAAACTTGTCAGGGATTTTATTTTCATGTGGTTTCTGATGTAATTTGTATTTAGTCTTCATATTCTGAGAACTCACAGCATTATTAAAGATTTTCACTGGCATTTTTAAATGACACTTCTTTGAAAAACAGGGGGAAACAAACCAAATGTGTTTCAGAAGCAAACTTCCCACCTCTCTACATCTTTCTTATTGTAACAGCTCACATACTTTTAGGATAAGAAATTTACTTTTTTTTTTTTTTTCTTTACTGCCCTCTCACTCATGCCTGAGAAAGTGTAATAGATACATATGTAGAAAGCAAATTGATATTTTTTAGAAGATATATGTATTTCTACATGCAACACCTTTTTCAAACATCAGGTATCAGAGTTGGATTGGTTTGGGGTTTGGTTGGGTTGTGGGTTTTTAATTATTTAAATGCCTGTTATAGTTTAGGTCTATTTCCATTTTCTTCCTCACCAGACAACCTGGCTCAAAACTCTTTGATGCTCTATTATGATATTGAGTAAACCTGTAGCCAATATATATATACAGGGTCTAGCTTACAATTCAGGTAACCACTTGGAATAGTAGCTACAACATTTAGCAAGTGTCATAGTCCATTTGGTAGCACCCCCACCCCTCCCCTGATAATAAGGCTGTCTTTGCTTCTCTGCTTAGTCACCTTATAAACACCCCCAGTCAGCTTTTGGTTGGATTCCTACATTTAAACTCAAGTCTTCTACAATCAAATGAAGGATCTGTTGGTATACTTGTGTCATCTCCAGTCAGATAAGTCTCTTATTTTTACAAAGCAAATGCAGTCAACAACTCCAAAATACGAATCAAAATGTTAAGTAAAGGCATCCATAGGATTCATGGGTAAATGAAACAGTTATGGAAAGATGTCTCAAGGACGAGAATGGCCACAATGCCAGCCCTTTTGCAACATCACACAGCTGACGAAGCCCCATGGAAGGCCTCAAGTAGGTTCTGGCAGCTCTGATTTATATTTCTGGGGGACATGGGTGGGGGTGCCCACGCTACATAGCATAGTAGTGGAGCGAGGATACAAAGTATCAGTATATGGAAGTGTTCTTAAAATACAATATATACAAGGGTTCCTAAAATAGAGGTATTTCAAAATACATTGTAATTTGTTCTAGAGGCGTTAAGCTCCGAGTCCACAAGTGCATTACAGCACTGGCATACTGTGCTAAAATCCATGGAGTCACACTGAGTATTTATTGAAAATTGCCCTCTAGAGCAATATGTTATTTCTTAATGGCCTCACAGGTTGAAGCTCTTACAGGTCTGCATAGTGTGTGGCTTTACTGGACTCTACTGATGATGTGCTTGGGATAACATACAAAAACACAGGTGCAGAGAGAAGGGAAATGCTCATAATTATGTCAAATATTTATGATATAGGGTAAGCATGCAAGGAAATGTCAGAAGATCTTCAGAAATGTATAGTGATAAGCCAGGGTAAAGAGAGAAGCAAAAAGGATACTCAGATTTGAGCAGCTTTTCAAATATCTTAGCTAAATTTAATCTCCACATGTGCATCAGAACAGATGGCACAGCACTACTTATAACACCATTTGCTGATGTATAAAGGTGGGGTAACCATGCCCAGCACATTTTCTTCCCAGTCCTATGCTAGCAACTTGACACAGTGCTTGGGGGTAAAAGCCTGCAAGACAGGGATTCAGTTCTTAAACTAAGCCAAACTACCACTGCCTGGAAGCTGCATAAGAAATAGCTTTTTTCTCTGCAATTATCTACTCATACGATAGTTTGGGTTAGAAGGGACCTTCAAAGGTTACTTAGCCCAACCCCTCTGCAGTGAACAGAGGCACTCTCAACTGGATCAGATGGCTCAAAACCACATCTAGCCTGGCTTTGAATGTGTTCTGGGATGGTGCATCCACCAACTCTGGGCTGTCTGTGACAGTATTTGGTCACCCTCATTGAAAAAAATTTCTTCCTTACATCCAGTCTGAGTCTCTCATCTTTTAGTTTAAAACCATTCGTATCCCCCCCCCCCCCACAACAGGCCCTGCTAAGATGTCTGTCCCCATATTTCTTACAGGCCCATTTTAAGAACTGAACTATTAACTGATGTTAAAAAAAAAAGGGGGGGGGGGGGCAGAGAAGTGTACTCCTTAATAACTAATACGTGCTGCACCAAAGCTTAATGCAAGAACTCAAAAAAGAGGGGAAGGAATTTTTATTTCAAAGCAAAAATTGTTTCACTCCCATATCCTAACACACACACTCAAGACCAAGTCTGCAAGTGGGCAGGCCAGTATCTTTTGCAGGGACAGACAGGACAAAGAATGTTTGCTGTGAGTCCTCCAGAAGGTCTCCAGGAAGGGAGAAGTGATGGCTACAATATACTCATCTTTGGATTGTTTTCTGTATCATTCAGAAGTTAACAGCAATTCTATTACTCTGTCTCTCCAACTTCTAACACTTCTGTGACCATTAGAATTTACTCACCAACTGTTGCATTCATATCCAAATGCCTTATTGGTCTAGGACTGATTATTATCTTCCTATCTTTTCTCAATTACTTTAATTTATGCTGTCCCTTTCTTTATGCATTGCTTTGTTTTCACAGACTGGATGTCCCAGACAAGCTGCAGGAAGATTTAGTTTCTGCTACCTAGGTGCAATCCTCATGTTCCATATTTAAAATTATTCTTCTGTTCTTCTTTCTGGTGCATGTACATACTACCCATTTCCAGGGTTCTAGGAATAGCTGGGTTTTTTTCACATGTTTTGCACACATTCATTCTCCTCCTCCACCCTCATCTCACTATTTCAGTTACTAATGTTGTATGAGTGTTCACTGGAGTTGTAAAGGCCATCACTCTTTCCTAAGATAATTTAAGGCTTCAGCTACAGTATAGTGAAGGGGGAGTGCCTTTCGTAATGCTGCTGCACACTGCACTCTATAATATCACCTAGGACATTAGGACACTTCTACAGTGGGAGGTGAGCTTTCAGACTGCAACCTGGGTCCTAGGGGACTTTGCCAAAATGCTCTCCTATAAGCAGTAACTATTCCTGGATAAAGAAGATTAGAGAGTCTGGAAATGTCCACTCTCCTGGAATTTCACATTAAGAAGAATATTTTTGTGCTGGTAAGCAGTACCTGCTCTTGTTCTTTGTGGTATAAAATGTTATTTTCCTGACTTTTAAAAAGGTGTGGAAATGCAATGTGGACCCAATTTTAGAAATAAGGCAATGTACCTTTTACAACATGCAAACACTATAACAACACGATTTTCCAACTAGAAGAGTTGCTCTCTCAAAGCTGAGGTATCAAACAGAGCTTACAGTTTTCGTTGAGACAATTTAAACACTACATTCCAAATGTTGCTGAATCTTGTGAACACTGACCAAGGAATATAAGGAACTTTGTATAAGATAAATCACTGTTACTTTTGTACAATGCCAATTGTAAGCAGAGCAGGATGTTTAGGTTAAAAGTATCTGAAACTAACAGGTGCTCAGGATGAGCTTTAGCTAAGCTGACTGATAAGTAAAAGAACGGGAAGAAATCATTTACTTATGTCAGCAGTGTTGCCAAATCTTAAAAGCTGATGTAAACATTTATCTACTGTGCACGCTTCAAAGACTGCTGAAAAAAAAGTTCAAGAAGCAGGCAAGTTATGAAGACTGGTGGAAAAAGTAAAACGACCACCAAAGACCACCAGAGCTGCTGTAAAGCTTGAAAATGGACAATAGATGGCAGCAAAGACGGTGAAATAACAGTCTAAGCTTGCTCACGTTAATGACTTCCAAAAATTGTAACGTATATGCATTAACCTTGTAAACTTAAGCAATGTAAGCGCAACCAGTCGTTGGGAGCACTTACGGAGGAGAATCCCCAGTGCGACCCCAGCACTGAAATAAAGAATGCCTGATTAACAGTAGCTAAAAGTTCCTGTTGAGCGTATTTCTTTGTTTCAGTTAGACCAAGACCTCCTGCAAAAAGTACAGAAATGCTTCTGGACTTTTCTGATACCAGAGGAACCTCCATTTCTACTCTCACTTTGAGTTAGGAAATCTCACACCAAATTATCTCTGTGTATTTTAAAGAAATGTTACATGAAACCAGGACAACTGTCAATGGCAAATTCAGCTGTATCTCTAGATCATAGTGTATTTGGGTTTTGTTTTGGCAAATAGCTCCCAAGGTCTATTCTGTACCAGACTTAACTGATAATCATTTTCTCCAAATTTTATAGAAAGTGCAAAATGTCTTTCAATTCCTTACGTAGTTTATCTTTGTTCACAAACCCCAACTTAATTAAATACTCCTGTTCTTAGTTGTACCTTATGAAATTGTTACCCCGCTGCCCCCCCTTTGGGATTTTTGTTGTTGTTCCTTTTTAGTTAAGAGATTCAATGTCATATGCAAACAGATACAATTCCAGATAGGATTTATCATTTGCTGAAGGAGGAAAGAGTGAGGCCTACTGTATAAGCTAGTTTAAGCTAGTTTCCCACTGTTCCTCATATCAATAGTCCAACTATCTGCAGCTTTAGACTTCAAAATCCAGCTTTAATGTTTTAATTACTAGCCTAGTCCAGTAGTACAAACTATGATAGATTATTAGTGTTTTTTCATAATGTATTATACCCCAAAACTATTTCAGACTCAGGCATTGTGATTTAGGACTAATACAAGCTCACCCTTCCTGCAAAAACCTTACACAGCTGTTTCTTTCTCAGCTGTTGGTGTGTCAGTTTCTCCCCACTTTTTTTTTTCTGCAACTCAAACATGCAACTCTCCAAATGAGCCCAAATACTACTATGCTTACTAAAACAGCCCAACATCTTCAAGAGGCTAGAACAAAACAGACAGAAATTAAGGCAAATAAAGCCTGTTTCCTTATCTTACCCCTCAAAAATCATTAATTTCTCGAACCTGCAAAAACAAGAGTGTCATTTTTCCTAAACTGCTGTTGAAATGTAAGTATCCTGACTGTTGACATATAACTAATATCAACCTTATAAAATATTAAAATAAATATTTTATTCAAATTATTAACAA
This sequence comes from Amazona ochrocephala, assembly GCA_039720435.1. Classification (NCBI taxonomy): domain Eukaryota; kingdom Metazoa; phylum Chordata; class Aves; order Psittaciformes; family Psittacidae; genus Amazona; species Amazona ochrocephala. The sequence continues at coordinate 84,085,406 of CM077880.1, forward strand.
TTTTATGAAAGACACATGATTAAAGAAGGGTTATATAAATAACTGGATTCCACAGACAGCAACAGGAAACAAGTTTGCTTTCACTAAGAGTCATTTCCACAGTCATTTTGGTAATCACTTACTTAAAAAAAAAAAACAAAAAACCACCACACCAAAAAAACACCCCCCCCAAAAACAAACAAAAAACCAACCAAACAAACAAGAACAAAAACAAACAAAAAAACCACAACCCAACCCAAAAAAGCTGTTCTGAAAAACACAAATCCTATATCAATGAATGATTTAGGAGCATGAGGAATGAATCACAGAGACTCTCTCAATTCCAGACTATTATCCCGAGTGCAATCCCCCTCCCCCCTTCCTTTTACAGTTCGGAGGAGTAGCAGAAAATGGCTGAAAGTGAGAAAAACAAGGGAAAGAAAATGGTGCGCGGAGGCACTTCATTGGTCAGGTTTTGCTGCAGAGTCCAAGTCCCTCACACAGAGAAAGAAAGATTTCCTAGCTGGGGTGTATCAGCAGTTAACAGAAAACCAAGACTTCTGCAGCGTGAGGCTTTCCAAGGAAAATATTTTCCTCTAAGCAATTCTCTGTAGACCCTTGTTGCTGAGTTAGAGTAAAGGCTGTGCTCTACTCAATCCAACCACTTCTTAAAGGCACAGCTACTCCTTTGTCGCAGTGAAAACCCCAAGACATTACTATTAACACTTCAGTGGAACAGTTCGACCTTCCCAAATTGCACATATAGGACTAGCAGAATAAAATAAATAAATTAGGAAATGTGACAGAAAGTCAAAGACTGTTTTGCAACTCTTTATTTTTCAACCACTTAACTACAGAGCTACTAAGGAGGAGAGCAGAGGTTTTGCAGCTGAACTTACAGTCAGGGAAAAACCACGTTTTCCAAGTAAGTTCAATTAAAAAAAAATATAAATATGACTTAGGGAAGAATCTCGATTTAAGAAGACTTCTTGACGTGATAGCAAGTTTTTAGTCACTAATACTCCTTGGAAAACATTTCCTTTGTGCTCAGTTCAGCAAACACTTTCAGGCCCCTGAACACAGATGAAAGACAACTTATGCAAACGGGCATCTCTAATAATTCACAAAGGACATCAAGAAACATCAGGGAACCATGAGTGCGTCCTAGAGTAGACACCAGCAAAAAAAACACCCTGCTTTTGAAAACGGTATGGGCAGAAGTTATCCTCACCACCAACCCCTACCACTAGCTCTCTCTGGAAGTACAAGGGTTGTCACAGGAATAAAATAGAAGTGCTTCAAAAGGAATGAAGGGGCCCGGGGCTGGAGGGGGGTGTGGGGGGCGTTTACATCAGGAAATATCAGACCACGAGTGATAAAGCACTGAGAAAACTACCAGCCAAGGCAGTGTCTTCCTTGGAAAGGTAGAAAAAGGCTTATTCCACCTTCAGAAACACTTTTCAGAAACACCAGCGTCCCCTCCACCCCCAACTCCCCCCCCCCAAAAAAAAAAAAAAAAAAAAAAAAAGTTTTGTTGAAGGAAACTGTGTTTCTGTCAGGACAATGAACCGCAATGTTGCTACATAAGAACATCAAGAAAGCATTGACAATTTACATACTCTGAATAAATTTCTCTAATTCAAATGCAGGAGGATGACTTAAGAGTAATCTTCATGAATTCAAAGTTTGTATAAACGGTTTAAACACACACCAAACAGATACGCACAACTCGTTTAGAGCTAGATTAATAGCTCTTTCTGTAACAGCTACAGCAATTTTTCACCCTAAACTGGTGTGAATCTTGGCAAGATCACCTCAGAATTAACTACAGCAAACTTGTTTAGCTAGGGTCAGAACCCTTCAAAAAACGTTTAAATTGCTACTCCCAGTTTGCTTGGTACTTACTTGACAGGACACAGGCTCTTGATCGCTATAAAGCTACCGGAAAAACCTCATTTCCTACACAGAACAAAGAGGCTACAGCTCTCTTTAAGTGACCATGTGGTGGCTCTTAAAAGAGCCTTTGGGTTTTTTATAGTCAGGAAGATGAATTTGTTAGAAGCTTAAGCGCGCTCGCCGCGGATTCGCCGGGCCAGTTGGATATCTTTGGGCATGATGGTGACACGCTTGGCATGGATAGCACACAGATTGGTGTCCTCGAAGAGCCCCACCAGGTAGGCCTCGCTCGCCTCCTGCAGCGCCATCACGGCCGAGCTCTGGAACCGCAGGTCGGTCTTAAAGTCCTGCGCGATCTCGCGCACCAGGCGCTGGAAGGGCAGCTTGCGGATCAGCAGCTCCGTCGACTTCTGGTAGCGCCGGATCTCGCGCAGCGCCACCGTGCCGGGACGGTACCGGTGCGGCTTCTTCACGCCGCCCGTGGCCGGCGCGCTCTTGCGAGCCGCCTTGGTGGCCAGCTGCTTGCGGGGCGCCTTCCCGCCGGTTGATTTGCGCGCAGTCTGCTTCGTACGAGCCATAACTACCAAAAAAACGCTCCAAAGACTAAGCAATAAAAATCTGCCGCAGACAGCCTCAGGGCCCCCTATTTATGGCCATCACAGCCCTGTGATTGGCTGGCCGGAAAGCAAGAGCTTCATTGGATAGCTTGAAGGATTTGAAATGCCCGCCTCCCGGTGCTCGTGTGTTGGGGGCTGGACTGCAGCGGCTACTTCCCGCTCCGCAGTCCCCTCCCCCGCTGGAGGCGGGGTTCCGGTCACCGCCTCCCCTTCCCCCCCCCCGTTTTGTCCGCCGAAGGGAGCCGGCAGCGGCGGCGCTCTGCCGCCACAGCGGAACCTGATTGCAACACGGCAGTCGCCGCAGCAGGCGCTTTTGTCTCCGCCGCTGCCCCGGGCGAGCAGGAATTCAGCCGCCTTGAGAAAGGTTTTTTCTAAAGCCATATTTACCAAGTACATCCTGCACCATCCACAGTTTGTTAAAGCGCTGCCATTCACTTTTTCTTTTTTAAGCACCTTACTTCTATTTTTCCACTACGTTAATACTAAAAACCTATGAGGAATCTCTATTCCTCTCTATCAGAAAGCAGAGACAAAATAAACTCTCTACTACTCCCACGCGAAGTCTCGGGATGAATTAAACGATATCTATCCTTCTACAGCTTCATTTCCGCTGCGCGCAGGGCGACAGATTTCATGAAACGTATCCCAAATGTTGCGCATACGCAGATTAATCCCGGCTGAGCTCTCCGAGTAAACAAGCTGCTCTGGCTTGCGGCCAAGTTACTTGAGGCTGACAGCTGAGGTTTAGAAGGGTCGACGGCGATTTATTAAGAGATTGGACAACCTGCATTACCATAAGGTAGTTTTGTAAGAGAAATGCCCACTAAGAGAAAAGCCTACTCAAACAGAAAAGCTTTTTTTCATATCGAAGCATCCTCCAGGTTGCAGTGCACGTTTATCTGCGCTTACTCAAAACCTAGAGCAGACTTTGTAACTTGAAAAGGAGAAAGGGGAAGCCTTACTGACTCTAGAGCTCAATTAGGTGCTTACTATTCACCCTACAGATCTGCACGATGAACAGTTGGGGTGGGGAACACACAAGCTGACCCACATTATTACTAGCATTTCAACAGATTTTTCCTGTGATTGAATGCTACTACTTACACTCAGGGAAATAACACTAAATCCAAGCACCACTCACCGAATTATAGCGTGAACGACTCTTTTGTTGAAAATGTGGGTGGCTCTTAAAAGAGCCTTTGGGTTATGCGATCCTTCCAATATTTACTTGGAGCTAGTATACTTGGTGACAGCCTTGGTGCCCTCAGAGACTGCGTGCTTAGCCAGCTCACCAGGAAGCAGGAGCCGCACAGCCGTCTGGATCTCCCGAGAAGTTATGGTGGAGCGCTTGTTGTAGTGTGCCAGGCGCGAGGCTTCGCCGGCGATGCGCTCGAAGATATCATTGACGAAGGAGTTCATGATGCCCATGGCCTTGGACGAGATGCCAGTATCGGGGTGCACTTGCTTCAGCACCTTGTACACATAAATAGAATAGCTTTCCTTCCTGGTCTTTCTACGCTTTTTGTCACCCTTCTTCTGCGTCTTAGTGACAGCTTTCTTAGAGCCCTTCTTCGGAGCAGGAGCGGATTTTGCTGGTTCCGGCATTTCACAAGTCCGTCTCTACCCGTCTACTGCAGAAACGACGCAAATACACTAGCGGCGCCCCCCATATTTATAGGGATGATATGCAAATGAGATGACTCAGAGCTGTTCTTTTCCATTGGACACTCAGCGCCTGTGATGTCAGACTATACGGCATCTTCGATTGGTAGTTCTTTCATCTCTCTTCCCATTGGTTAATTTCACAATCTCAGTCTCCGCCAATCAGAAGTCCCACGGACCCCCAGCAGGAAGGGATAAAAAGGCAGGGTAGGAGGTGCTGCTGTTTTTCCTGTTTTTCTCTGGCGTTTTTCGCTTGTAGTGATATTCTTATTTTCTTTTCTGTTTTGCTTTATTTTCTAAGTCTTATTGGAGGTATGTCTGGGCGTGGGAAGCAGGGCGGGAAGGCGCGTGCCAAGGCCAAGTCTCGCTCGTCGCGGGCCGGCCTGCAGTTCCCCGTGGGCCGAGTCCACCGCTTGCTGCGCAAGGGCAATTACGCGGAGAGGGTGGGTGCTGGCGCCCCGGTGTATTTGGCAGCTGTGCTGGAGTACCTGACGGCCGAGATCCTGGAGCTGGCGGGCAACGCGGCCCGCGACAACAAGAAGACGCGCATCATCCCGCGGCATTTGCAGCTCGCCATCCGCAACGACGAGGAGCTCAACAAGCTGCTGGGCAAGGTGACGATCGCGCAGGGTGGTGTGCTGCCCAATATCCAGGCCGTGCTGCTGCCCAAGAAGACCGATAGCCATAAGGCTAAAACCAAGTAAAACTTCTGACAAACAACCTAAAGGCTCTTTTAAGAGCCACCCCCGTTTTCCTAGAAGGAGCCGGAACACCCGAGGTATTTTCAGTTTTATGTTTTTAGTTGGTGGATGTCCTTACTTGCTTTTTTTGCTTTATTTCTAAGTTATGCTTTTATGTAAACGCTTCTTGGTTTCACTCTTTTAAAAAGCCAACAAAAAGCAGTTACAAGTTATAAAATCTGTCACCGCCGCATGGTGTTAAGGACGACTGGAATAGGTCAAGGGTGGGCTCGCCACCCCCGTTTCAGCAGTTGTGGACAGCAGCACCCTTGTCCGGTCAGAGGTAGGCTGCGGGTTCCGGGAGGGGGGAGGGACGGCCGTCCTCGACCACGGTGAGGGGTGTGGCTGCCTCTGGCTAATCAGTGCGGTTTTCAAACTGGTCGGATTGGGGCGTGCTGTTTTCCACTCGCAGCTGCTGCTGGTGCCGTATAGGGGGAAAAGTATCCTGACTGCTTTGCGTGGGGGCGGCTGGTTTGTTTGTCTACCAATTGAGGTTCTTTTCTTACTTGTTTGCACTTTGTGGCCCTCAGGCAATAGTGGTAAAACTATTTCACTAGGATGCCGTCCTGTAACCAGACCGGGGTGGTTTTCAAAGGACAGCATCAGCTTTTCTGAATAATTGGAGTGGCACCGCAAACTGTAAGGTAGGATTACAAGTTAAACCAAAAGAGGGTCAAGTATACTTTTCTGTAGTTTGTGACTACCTATAGAAGCACTATAGAAAGTCATGTATAATTGCAGCAGGGGATAGGCACATACTAGTCTAGACTTGAACTAATGCGTCAATCATTTTTTATTCTGATATTATGGGCGGCGTTTAAAGGTGCTGTTGGGCTTTTCTGCAAAGGTTTCCTCTTGCTGTACACCCTCCTGGGTGCTGCTTTCATTAGTGCCGCCTTTGCAAGCTAGGCAGCTTTAGTCGTCTTTTGGGGCCTCTTGACTGTAGTGGCCGCAGGCTGCTTAGGGCTTTTGAAGTCCCGTTTAGCCCACTATAGCACCAGAACCCTGTGCTCTCCTTGGCTGTTGAACACAGCCCCGAACACAGCTCGGTGGCACTGGGGCTTTGGGGTTTGGAGCTGATCCCCGCCGCCTCCGGCTTCTTGGCGGCGGAAGTCGTGACGGCGGGAAAAGCGTCGGGTGTGGCTAGGGACAGGAGAGATCGGAATTTGTAGGGAGGAGCCTCTCGACCATTGGTGCCTCGGAGAGCTAGCTGTGCTGGAATGTAGAGAAGGTTCAGCTCACTTTTGTTTTCTCCATATAGTTTATTCATTTGCTTCCACTGTAAAGGAATATATTAGGCAGATATAGATAAAACAGACTTCTATTTCTTCCTATTCGGTAGTATTTTATGAGGAAGAAAAAGTTGCCCGAAGGGTAGGCAGGAACGCTATTACAGGAGCCTTCGAAGGAGCTGCCCGGGGGTAGGGAATGTTTCCTTTGTTCTTTAAAAGTGCCCCGTGAGCACTAAGGAGAGAACAACTGCTGCTTTTAGCAGTGTCCTGCCTCAGGAGGCAGATGAGTGAGTCATTGTGGCAATGGTTAATCGCAAATGTTTTTCAAGCAGAGATACAACGCGAGGGGTGCCCGACTCAAGTGTCGTTTGGAAACAAGGATGGTTTCAGGTCGCGGGTCTGGATTTAAACAATACTTGCTGCTTACACAATTTTCAAGATAGTTTTTGTTGCGTTTTGTGTTTTTTTTTTGTGGTTTTTTTTTGTTGTTTTGGGTTTTTTTTGATATATAAATATTTTTTAAGGGGGTGGGGGTGTTGTGTTTTTTTTTTGTTTGTTTGTTTTTTTTTTCCGCCTGAAATACAAAAGACTTTTTTTACACACAGCCCCTCCCCCCCATCAGCCCTGTCTTATCGGGGGGGGGGGGACGGAGGGACGGACGACAAAACAAAATCAAACCACAACAAAAAAAACACAGCAAAACACATTAGGTATTAGTCTTCAGTCTTCTACCATTTAGAGATGGACTTTGAAGCAATATTAACCGTAGAACTTTTGTAGTACCCGTGCTGAAATTTGAGGTTAGAACTAAGTTTTGGAAAATAGTGTGGTTTTTTTTTTTCTTTTTTCTATAATAATCTCGGTCTCTTTTATGTTAAGTACATTATTCTTGTATGTAAGTATGTTAAGAAGAAGAAACTTCTATTAGTGTATATTTAGTAGGTGGGAAGAGATTGCATGTGTCTGAAGCCAAGGACTGATTTGTAGAAAGGCCTGGTTCGGCTGCTTGAAATCCCGTTTCAAAACAAAGGCCTCCTGTCTTTTGCTTTTGCTCTCAAAAGCAAAAAGTTGTTAGGAAGGGAGTGTTTCTTTTCAAGAGCAATGTCACACTGAAGTACCTGAGAAGACAGTATCTCTGTTCCAGTGGCCTTAGAAATTACAGGAAGTTTTTGTCCCCTCAATGATATTTGAAAATATCCCTTGAAAGCAAAAGTATTCTCAAATGAAATACGGGTAGGTTGAAATCTAGTCTAAAGTATGTTTTCCTATAATAGCTCAAAACTAGCTGCACTCAGTAATGGCAAAGCATTACATTTTGTTATCTGCCTCTCTAGCTGAGTTTCTGCTTTGAGATAGCACATACAATGAGCTCAGTTTCGTTATATATGATTCAGAGAAAACTCCTGGAACAAACTTGCCAACAAAGTTTTCAAGTTGACAAGCAGGTATTCTTTATTGCAGGGCTGGGAGACAAGGGGGATAGCTCCTCCTAACGTGTGTCTCTCCCTGTTGTTTCACTGGGCATGCACACATACACATGAACTACATAGTTTACCAGAGTTTCCCCGTGCATACAAAAATGTGATTGTGGTCTTTGAGAGCCATTTACTTCTTCCAACAATATTCATCACTGCTGGCAGTCTTTGAAGCACCAGCTTAATTAATATTACAGACATAGCAATCATCCTGTTCTTCTACTTATCAGTTAGTTTAGCTGCTCCCATCCTGACCATCTGCTAGTCCCAGATACTCCCCATCCCCAGGTCCTGTTTTTCTATTGTTTTTCTTACACTTTTTGTACTAAGGTCATAAGGACCTAAAACTATGTCAACTACCTTCAAGCAGCTCAGTTATTTTCCATTACAAAGCCATCAAACTTAACCTTACTTAGAACTGATTACATTTTGTGCTTTTGTGCCTCCTTGTCTCATATAGCAGTTTATAACTAGTGTTCTATTTTCTATGCCACCAGCAATATTTTCATGATCGTTTTCTTTCAGGCAAGATGCTTTAAGCTAGCATATTTACCGGAAAAGCAGACAAGTTAGAGTATTTGCCTAGGCCAAGAGCAGTAGATGGAATTAATGCTTTGTACCAAGGACATCTCAATGAAACTGGGTTAAACTTATTTGAATATTTAAGCAGCACAGTGTATACAAAGGCTAAACATTTATAGATATTTTTCATAAGCTACTGTTAAATCTCTTCACTCCAGATTTTAGTTTATGTAGTACCTTTCTGCAACTATACATAGCAAACCAAAATACAATAAGTTAGGAGTATCTTACAGATCTGGTGTATGTAGAAACCTCTTGAATTCTATAAGTAATTTTCATATTAATCTTGAAAACAGACCTTTGTAGGCATCAAATGAAGCTAAAAAATATTATTTATGTTATTATTTCTCTCAGATACACAGTGCAGGATTAATTTAGACATTGGTAACATGAAAAATTCACACATATCCACTCACAATTTCAGAGGCTCTGACATTCAAGAAAATGGAATGAAAGTCTGAAAGCCAATGGCATAAAACTGAGAAATGCAGTAGGAACCCTCATTTGCAGGTAAGAGTGAATGTTCTGAGTGTAATATCAACAGAAAAGCAGATTGCTGCAAGATGTAGCTAAGTGCTTGTGTGTCTTTATCTTTTCACCTTCTGTTAGTCTCCTGACGTTTCTGTGGCACAACTGAGTACCGGGAGGTGTATGGATTGGTTTGGGCTTTTCCTCCAAACTCCGTTATCTGGTTGGTCCAGGCTCTGGCCTGGGGCTATCACTGCACCCAGACTGCAGCAATTCCTGACCAATCCTGCTAGGAAGTGGTTTCCCTCCCTCCCTCCCTTCCTTCCTTCTCGTTCTCCCTCTGTTTACCTCCTCTGTCACCTTCTCCTCCCTGAGTCATTTCTATCTTTATTTTAACAACATTTTCTTTATACCGTAGCTGCCACCCAGGACTGGGGGGGAGGGGGAATCAGGGTTCTAGCTTGCTCTGTTAGTGTTGTTTTGTTCTTCAGGTTTCAGGACAGAAGGAGCATCCTTCATGATAAGCTCATAACCATTAGAGCGTTTCTACCACCTTGTTTGTTATGTCCTAGAAAACTTGATGCATGGTATGGAAACAAGCCTACCATACTAACTAGGCAAATGCAAACAAGCCTTTTTCCCCTCTCCAAATGCTATCTCATATATAACTTCTCTAATAATTTTATTATTTTAAGACTCTGGACTCTGTATGTGAATAATGCTGCTCTTCACATGTGAGGAAGGTTTTGAAATGGAAACAAAGTCCTTTGCTCTTCCTATAGACAGCTGCTGTTTTTTTTCAAGTAGTTTGTGAGAGAGCTATGGAAATACCTGCACAAAGCAGGATGCTAGTAACTTGGAAGTCCTGAAAAAATAGTTCAATAAACAAATAGGTGCTCTTTTAAGGTGGTTGTGGTTTAAGCCCAGCTGTAACTCAGAAAAAACATACAGTCTCTCTCTCTCACTCCCCCCACTTCTTCCCCCCCCCTGCTCACAGAGGGATGGGGAGGAGAATCAAAAGAATGTAACTCCCATGGGTTGAGATGAGAACAGTCCAGTAACTAAGGTATAACACAAACCACTACTGCTACCACCAATAATAATAATGATAAGGGAAATAACAAGGGAAAAGATAGAATTGCTCACCACCTGCCAATCGACACCCAGCCCGACCAAGCAGTGATCTAACCCTTCTGGGTAACTGCCCTAGTTTATATACTGGGCATGATATGCTGTGGTATGGAATACCTCTTTGGCTAGTTTGGGTCATGTGTCCTGTCTCTGCTTTCTCTCAGCTTCCCCTCCTCCCTGGCAGAGTATGAGGCTCAGGAAGTCCTTGGTCAGACTAAACATTACTGAGCAGCAACTGAAACCATTGTTGTTACCAGCGCTGTTCCCAGGCTGAAAGTGAAAACCACAGCACTGCACCAGCTACTAAGGAGGAGAAAAATGACTGCTATTGTTGAACTCAGGACAGTATCCACCCTTTATTCCTTACCATTCACATCATGCTCAAATCCCACATTTTCAATATACCATCAGTCTTATATATATACATTCGTACATACAGAGAGAGAGAGATCATTCCTTAGTGCATGGACCAATCCCTATAAAGCTGCTGAGTCCATCTGGCCCATGATGTCAGGCTCCATCTCTTCTAACAGTCTTTCAGAGGAGGAGAGGCTGTGTGCAGTTCTGGATTATTGCCTGCTGATCCTGATCATTCCTTTACTGCAGAACTTTCTGGTTTCATCAAAGATCATTCTTTATTGGGATGATGGTCAGAGGGAAGTCAGGGCCAGTTGCTGGTGACCTGAAGACATCTAGTTGGTGGACTGTAAAAAGTGCTACATAGCAGGCAACAGCATAAAATTGAGTTCGTTGGCTGTTTTCTCCTAAAAATCAAATCCCCTTGAGGTAGACATTGGACTTCCTCATCTTCCCGCGTTACCCAACAAGTACATCTGGCTCCATGAGCAAAAGCAATTTTGTGAGTGGGTTTGCCTTTACCTGAAGCAGGAATAACCCAGACTGTCTTTTCCAGCAAATTCTTTATGTGCACCACAGGAACTTTGTCCCCTTCTACAGTATGTAAAAGTTGTGGCTGGGCTGGACCAGCCCTGTTGGCAGATCCTCTGGTGCTGACCAACCAGGTGGCTTTTGGTAAATGTGTATCCCAGTGTTTGAAAGTCCCACCACCCATTGCTCTCAGTGTAGTTTTTAACAGCCCATTGTACCATTTGATTTTCCCAGAGGCTGGTGCACAATAGGGGATGTGATATACCCACTCAATGCCACGTTCTTTGGCCCAAGTGTCTATAAGGCTGTTCTGGAAATGAGTCCCATTGTCTGACTGGATTCTCTTCTGGGGTACCATGTCACCACAAGACTTGTTTCTCAAGGCCAAGATAGTGTTCTGGGCAGTGGCATGGGGCACAGCATACGTTTCCAGCCATCTGGTGGTTGCTTCCACCATGGTAAACACATGGCACTTGCCTTGGTGGGTTGGTGGGAGTGTGATATAATCAATCTGCCAGGCCTCCCCATATTTGTACTTCAGCCATCGTCCTCCATACCAAAGAGGCTTTAACCTCTTGGCTTGCTTAATTGCAGTGCACGTTTCACATCTGTGAATAACCTGGGCAATAGAGTCCATTGTTATGTCCACCCCTTGATCATGAGCCCATCTGTATGTTGCATCTCTGCCCTGATGGCCTGTAGTGTCATGTGTCCACTGGGCCAAAAATAATTCACCCTCATGTTGTCAATCTAAGTCCATCTGAGCCACTTCAGTCTTAGCAGCTTTATCCACTTGTTGGTTGTTCTGGTGTTCCTCAGTGGCCCGACTCTTGGGTACATGAGCATCTACATGGTGTACCTTCCCCACTAGATTCTGCACCCGAGCAGCAATATATTGCTACAGTGCAGCAGCCCAGATGGGTTTACCTCTGTGTTGCCAGTTGCTCTGCTTCCATTGCTTCAACCACCCCCACAGGGCATTTGCCACCATCCATCAGTCAGCATAGAGATAAAGTACTGGCCACTTTTCTCATTCAGCAATGTCCAAGGCCAGCTGGATGGCTCTCACCTCTGCAAACTGACTCAGTTCACCCTCTCCTTCAGCAGTTTCTGTAACTTGTTGTAGGGGACTCCATACAGCTGCCTTCCATCTCCAATGCTTTCCCACAGTGCGACAGGACCCATCAGTAAACAAAGCATACTGCTTTTCAATTTCTGACAGTTCATTATATGGTGGGGCCTCTTCAGCACACATCATCTCCTCCTCTGGTGACATTGCAAAATCTTTGCCCTCTGGCCAGTCCATGGTGACTTTTAGAATTCCTGGATGGCTGGGATTTCCTGTTCGAGCTTGTTGTGTAATTAGCATGGCCCACTTACTCCATGTAGCTTTGGTTGCATGAAGTGTGGAGGAGACCCTGCCTTTCAACATCCAGCCCAGCATGGGCAATTTGGGTGCCAGGGGGAGCTGTGCTTCAGTGCCAATCACTTCTGAAGTAGCTCAACTCCCTTCATAGACTGCCAGTATCTCTTTTTCAGTTGGAGTATAGCTGGCCTTGCACCCTCTGTATACCTGACTACAAAAGCCAAGGTGTTGACCCCAGATCTCCCTTGGAGTTTTCTGCCAGACGCTCCAGGTAGGACCATTCTCCCTAGCTGTAGTGTACGGTACATTTTTTACATCTGGTCCAGTCAGGACTGGTCTGAGGCTACTGCATGAACTATCACTCGTTTGATTTGCTCAAAGGCTGCTTGTTGCTCAGGGTCCCACTTAAAATCAGTCTTCTTCCGGCTCACATGATAGAGAGGGTTTACAATCAAACTGTAGGATGTGCATTCTTCAGAACTCCACAGCACCCAAGAAAGCTTGTGTTTCTTTCTTATTAGTTGGTGAAGACATTGCTGTGATCTTCTTGATCACATCTGTGGGGATCTGGCAACATCCATCTTGCCATTTTATTCCCAAAATTGAGTCTCCTGAAACATAGTTAGATGCCATGAAATAGGTAGCAGTGCCTTAACTGTATGCATGTTGTATAGGCTACAAGGGCCTCTTCCTTCCTTATCCAGGGGAGTGCTAACCTTCTCTCCTTTCATAAAACACAGGACAAAGGTGAACTCTAATGTGGGTCAGTTGTTTGTTTGGGACTAGGTTTTGGTGAGTTTGGTTTGGGAGTGGAGGTATTTGACCTTGAGACAAAACCAAAACTGATCCTCAGGAAGTGCATGTAGTTAAATGGCAATTGACAGCACCACGGATCAGTTTAGAAGTCTTTTAGAGATGGAAAATATTTACCACCAGTGTTAGGAAGTGGTTATGGTTGGCAGCTGAGCTCTCCAGAATTGATTGTTGTAGAGGAGAGAGATGGCTCTGCCCTCGCCTTTAGTAAAGAAAATAAGAGCATCTTCATCCAGTTGTCCAGTAGTTATGTCTGTTCTGAAAGAGTCCCAGTATCCTTAATTTGAGGTCTGAAATAAGCTTCTCTATCTTAATTACTTTTCTCAGAACTTTCTATTCCAGTTGCACTGTATCTTTATTGTTATTATTATTTTTAGAGGCCAGAAGTGTGTACAGTTCTCAAGGCACAACTATTTTGCACAATGCTACAATGGTACAAAGATACAATATCTTCTGATTTGCTCTGTGCACCTCTTCTAGTGATTCTTGACATTCAAAACATTTTCATTGTAGTGCTTCTAAGCATTAAATTATATGGGCTTGGTTTTCGTTGTGCATGGTTTTCTTTTTCGAGTGATTTTTGTTTGTTTGTTTGTTTGTTTTGTTACAATCAACCTGGAAGGAGCAGGGAAGATGGAAGATGATAGTGAGACAGTTCTGAATTCTGAGTTAGTGATCAGGCAGTGAAACTGAAAACTATGGTCAAACCCAAGCTGCTAAATGAGAAGACTGAAGTTTATTCTCTTTTAATGATATTCAAATTGCCTAAGCCTTAGAAAACCCAAGACATTCTTGCTGTTAAGGTCACGGTAAGATTACAGGTCAGGGAAAGGGAGACTATCACCAAAAGGATGGTTTGATTTGCCACGATCCATTACAATCCAGAGATCTAAGGCTATATCTCTGTAGGCAGTGAATTTCCCATTAGTTGCTAGTCCTAGGCATTCTCTGTGTTTGTACAGACTGCTGACTGCTGAAGGGCCTTGCAGCCACATGAGAGCAGCTCTAATGCTTTTTCAGGTGTGTGTGGGTTCAATGGAATATTTCATACTAAATGCATGTTTGTGTGTATGCACGCACATATAAATGCTGCAAGTAAAAAGGCAGTATTATACAGAACAGCAGAGGGACATGATAATTATAAAGATAATTTAAATAAGATTACTATTTAATTACTATATATTGGGAGGGGAAAAAAACCTTAAAATAGTTAATTACCTTGTAAAGGACTTTATAACTTTGTCCTATGTGCACTTTCTGCTGCCTCTCACTTTCAGCCTGAGCTATCCCTTCTCCATCCCTAAGAGTTTGGGGATAACCAGTAAGGTTATTGAAGGTTTCTCCATAAGCATATCAATGCATGAAAAGGTAGGAGTTTAAAGTGTCAGTAAGTAATAAGTACATATATGATCTTAGTGAAGTTTATAAAGCTCTGTCAGAGATGGATCCCACTGTTCCTGGGGTAGGAGCTGCCAGAATCCAGGTTGATTTCCAGCTTCCAGGTAAACAGGAGTTGTTTTCCAGGAGGAAAACAACTTAAAATGCAACATTTGTGGCCTTCAGCACACAGTTGCAAGTAGAGCCTAGAGGCAAATGCACACCTGAGAAGAAATCCTGTGGTGCCCCGGGGCAGGAAGATCTCTGGGGAGCAGTCAGTCCAGGGACCAGGTCCATCAGGCTAGTCCCAGTGCTTGAGAATGAAAGCTAGAGCTGAGCTGATCAAACCCCAGATCCTCCAGTGGAGATTTAGGGGTGTATTGAGTAGTCAGGTGCTAAATGCGACATTCCTTTACATTGGGGGGATAACAACCAGTTGTGGCAATGGGCCTTTCTTCAGTTTTGTGTAGATGGCCTGTGCAGAGGCTGACAGCTTGGAGTCTTCATGTGAGTAGGGTGCACAGAGCATTCATTTAATACAATCATAGAATAGTCAGGGTTGGAAAGGACCTCAAGACCATCTAGTTCCAACCCCCCTGCCATGGGCAGGGACACTCCACACTAAACCATGTCACCCGAGGCTCTGTCCAACCTGGCCTTGAACACCATCAAGGATGGAGCATTCACAGCTTTCCTGAGGAACCCATTCCAGTGCCTCACCACCCTTACAGTAAAGAACTTCTTCCTCATATCCAATTTAAACTTCCCTGTTTAAGTTTGAACCCATTACCCCTTGTCCTCTCACTACAGTCCCTAGTGAAGAGTCCCTCCCCAGCATCCCCATAGCCCCCCTTCAGATATTGGAAGGCTGCTATGAGGTCTCCATGCAGCCTTCTCTTCTCCAGGCTGAGCAGCCCCAACTTTCTGAGCCTACCTTCACAGAGGAGGTGCTCCAGTCCCCTGATCATTTTTTGATCAATTTTTGTGGTGCTGTAACAAAAACTCATGTAATAAACTTGTGATGGAATTTAGAATGATTTCTTTTGCTTTTCTTTTTTTTCATGGAATTAGCCAACTTCTGTAATAATTTCATCATGTTGATGGTCACTAAGCAAAAATCCATCTCCATGTTTAGTTGGACTTACACATTTCATGTGGTTATGTTCGGAGAATGCTTACGTTTCCCTAGGAAGATGGTGTAGTATAGTTTGATTCCTTTCCCTGACAAATGTCTCACCTAAGCAAAATAGAACATTTATCGCAAGCTTCTGTTTTAGGAGGTAAAGCAAATCTGTATCTTCAAATTGAAACATTTCTGCCACAATACTTTTAGCTGGTTTAAAAAACATTTCACAGAGACTACCCAAATTAATATTAATTCTCCTAAGGACCTGAAAAGACATATGTTAACAGATCTACTGAGAGATAGCAACTCTTTCAGATGACAACTAAACAGGTTTCCTGGAGGGGGAGGAAGCAAGCAACCAACCAACCCCAAAACCAAAGTAGGTCACTGAAGAGAAAACATTTTGAATTTTGCATTATTTCAACAGCTTCCTCATGGGGGTGGTTGTCTCTTGGGAAGGCCGGGTTAGCAGGAATAGCAGGATGACAGACTGAAACCTAATTCAGAAGGGATGAGGACTGCTACAATATGCTGTAGCACACCTAGTGTGGGAAGTGGAGTAGAATAATTTTCTTGCTCCTTCCTGCCCTCATCCATCCTACTCATAAAGCCCAGTGTTCCCTGACTGCCTTTCCCACATCCCAGAAGGCAACTTAAGGCTCCTCCAACTAATGCTGCCTGATCAGGAAGAGGAAAACAGAACTCCTTGTCCTTCACCATACTGTCTTGACTACTTATTGTCTTGAAACTGAATTATAAATATAAAATGAATGGGTAGTTTATATACTCACTTGCTGTCTCTGAGCAACAAAATCCATGTAAAAGAGCCACCAGAAGTGAAGGATGAACACTAGTCATTAAATACAAGACCAAGATGTCATGTTAGGGAATGAAGTGTTACTCTAGGATTCAATCAATGCAACTTGGAGTTCCTTCCTCGTTTTCCAGAACATTAAAAGCCTCAAAAAGAGATCCAGGGAACTGAAATGAAGCACAAGATGGATGTCAAAAGAGACTGCAACTTCTTGACAAAGTGCCAAACAACACTAGGCATGGGAGGTTAATAAGGCAACTTGCAGGGCAGAACACCTGTTCTCAGAGACATGAATAGTTTAAGTGGATACTCTCCAAAAATATTAACACCTATACATTTAAAGTTAGTAGGTTAAATGAAAGCAGGGCTATAGAAAAGATGTGCAAAAAATTAGTGCTTAAGAACAAATGTGCCAAATGAGTGATTCTATGAATCTAGACAAATAGAGGGAAAACCATACTGATCACTGCCAAGGAAAAGATGCATGTTGTTAGATACTGGGAGAAGTAATAAGCAGGGAAGAATATATTGTTGTGCGAAAGCATTACTGAGCTCTCTTGTATTCTATTTGTGCTGTTACTCATAAATGGAGGGGAAAAGGCTGTACACCAATTTTATTTATTTTCCCCTCAAAGAGTAACTGATAAGTAATGCGCAAGAACAGTGATAAGCTGAGGAGCCTCATCTGTCCTAAGAGTCCCATTAAAGCTGATATGCAAAGATGATGAAAGTTTTCCCAATTTCTTTATAACTTAATAAAGAGCTATTAAAAAGGGCTGATATTGAAGAATGGGGTTGATTGAACAATAGGGTTGTAAATGAGTAACCTCTAGGATGTTAGGCTTTGTTAGCAACTATAGAGAAAAGGAAATTACTAAAATAAGCTTTGCCAGAACCGCCTGGTGGTTGCTGATACGACAACGATCCTAAAACAAAGTGATGAAGAAATAACCACCAGGGGTCAGAAAGCCCACTGCCGCATTTGTGTGTGCATACAGGAGGCATTCTCTAAAAGTATGATGTAATGTATGCAATCCTAATGAATAGGTATGTTTAACGGCAATATAATCACAGCCTGGTTGATGCTTGGTAGAGACACGTTTGGAGGAACGACTCCCCACGTCTCCTGGCACTGCAATAAAGAATACCTGCTTGTCAACTTAGAACTTTGTTGGCAAGTTCCTGGAGTTTTCTCCGAATCAATATAAACACTACAAAGCTGATTATTTAAACGTGAAAATAGAGTTACCAAAATGTTGGCCAAACAGAGATTGAATTAAATAATGTACATAATAGGAGGCTACAGAGAAAGAAAAAAAATTCCCCCAAAAAACACAAAACAAACCCAAACCCAACCAAAACAACAATAAAACAACAGCAACAACAAAAAAACCCAAAAAACAGCAACAAAAAAACAAACAAACCCGCACATAAGTCAAAAAGAAAGGGCAGGGTAATTGCTGAGCAAAAACTGTTCAATATTAAGAAGCACTGTAATAATTGGGAGCCAATAAGAAAAGGGGAACAGATAGGGAGGGTCAGACAAAATGACAAATACGTAACTAATCAAACATTAAAATAAAACCTGTGTGTTTGCACGGATATAAATAACCAGAAGGGGAAAAATAACAAGAAGGAGATGATAAACAGCAAATGCTTGGAGTAACATTTATTTTACAGTCCTTCAAGTACACGGTAAAAATACCTCAAATACACATTTACAGTACATTTAAATACTAGGTCAAACAGGAAAAGTAAAACACTACGTCTGCCATGCGGCGGCTTTCGGCTTTTTATACACCGGACATGCTTACGGGAGTCACCAGAGCAGCTCCAGCACCGTCAGCCGGTGTAGTGGACAGGCTCCCCAGAAAATATGAAAGTCTCCCGAAACAGTAAAGCTTCTAACACCATACAGGAACCATTCACAGCTATAAAGATATTCCTAATAAACAGGGGTGTGCGACGGCTAATGTTATCACACAGCGACCTTCCCCAGGTAAGCACGGATAGACCAGAAACCCACAACCATTACCGCTGGGTTTCCCGCTCCCCCCCTCTTCCCCCGCTCCTTTGTTGAAGCTGCGCGAAATGGCGGCTGTGGAACGCGGGCGGGGCGGGGCGGGGCGGCACCGCGCGGGCGGGTAAGCGGCGCTCCCTGCCCCACCGCCCCCATTGGCTGGATTTTGCTGCAGACCCGGGCCCCGCTCCCCCCACGGACCCCGAGCACCGCAGCGGCGGGGCCCGGAAGCTGGGCCGTGCGCGCAGGGACGGCGCGTGTCCCCCTCCCATGAGTTCCCTCCCGCGGCGCCCAGGACGGCCGGAGGCGGGGTCGGCCACCTCCCAGGCCAGGGCAGAGACCGACATCGCACCGCCCATCCCCTGACGGAGGCGGTGGCGCGAACGTCGATCCCCGCCGGGGGAAGGGCGGGGAGAAGAGACCGCCCTTGGCCTGCCCCGTCGCAGTCCCCAACCAGGTCGGACCGCTGGCTATATAGAGTCGCGCTGGCGGCTGTTCCCGCCACATACCGTTTGGCTTGGGGAGGTTGGGAGTCATGTCTGGCAGAGGCAAAGGCGGGAAGGGGCTCGGCAAGGGTGGTGCCAAGCGGCACCGCAAGGTGTTGCGCGACAATATCCAAGGCATCACTAAGCCGGCCATCCGCCGCCTGGCTCGGCGAGGTGGCGTGAAGCGCATTTCGGGTCTTATCTACGAGGAGACGCGCGGCGTGCTGAAGGTTTTCCTGGAGAACGTGATCCGCGATGCTGTCACCTACACGGAGCACGCCAAGAGGAAGACGGTCACGGCTATGGATGTGGTTTATGCTCTGAAGCGCCAGGGACGCACTCTCTACGGCTTCGGCGGTTAAACTCCATTTCTGGGACGGGTCGCTTTTTCAGAACATCAAAGGCTCTTTTCAGAGCCACCCACGCTTTCAGAAGAAGGGCTTGAATCGCGTTTCGTGCTTACACTTGTATTTCATGGCTGCAATAAAAGTTTAACAATGGCTAATGCGGTCTGTGTTAAGGGGGGGGAGTCCGTGTCCTCACGCATGAAATTCGTGGCCTAGGAATTTCCTGCCGGGATTCCCTAGGCTCGAGAGGAACGGTTCGGTTCCGAAACATTAGTACGTCTTTCATTCTCTCCCCATTTTCGTCCCCTTTTCCCGCTCTTCTTTTGTAAGGGGAACGGAGGGGACAAGCTGGCGAAAAAGACCGGAAGCTACGGTCAAGCGCTATTGCGACAGCCGGTGTCCCGCCACCGGCTTCACCGCAGCAGCCTGAAACGGGAAGCGCACGAAATGGCGGCGCTGCCCTCCCCGCTGTATGGGGACGGGATAGGGCGGGAAGGCGCGGGGAGAAGAAACGAGAAATGGATGCGAGCGCCCGTCGCGCCCCATGGGCTGCAGGGGAAAGGGGCGCCGAGCGACAACGCCTTCCTTTGCTCTGCTCCTCCGGCTGCAGGGCTGCCTGTGTTCTGGAGCACCCACCCCCGCCGCCCTCGGTCTGCGCCGGCGGCTTGCAAATGGGGAATCTCACAACGGCCAACACAAACCGATCGGGCAGGGGTTGAAGAGAACATCCCGCCCGATTGGTTATCCCACGATCAGCACTGACTCGAGCACGGAAAACCGCGCTCGGCTCACGCTGCGTACACCTCCTAATATACCAGAGACCCAGCTCTCTTCAGTGGCCATGTGGTGGCTCTTAAAAGAGCCTTTTCGGTTCGGGTGGGTGGCGGCAGAGCAGGCGCCTCAGGCACGCTCGCCGCGGATGCGCCGGGCCAGTTGAATGTCTTTGGGCATGATGGTGACGCGTTTGGCGTGGATGGCACACAGGTTGGTGTCCTCGAAAAGCCCCACCAGGTAGGCCTCGCTCGCCTCCTGCAGCGCCATCACGGCCGAGCTCTGGAACCGCAGGTCGGTCTTGAAGTCCTGCGCGATCTCGCGCACCAGGCGCTGGAAGGGCAGCTTGCGGATCAGCAGCTCCGTCGACTTCTGGTAGCGCCGGATCTCGCGCAGAGCCACCGTGCCGGGACGGTACCGATGCGGCTTCTTCACGCCGCCCGTGGCCGGCGCGCTCTTGCGAGCCGCCTTGGTGGCCAGCTGCTTGCGGGGCGCCTTCCCGCCAGTTGATTTGCGCGCAGTCTGCTTCGTACGAGCCATTAACCCGCACCCCTTCCCGTACGCAAACAGAAAGCTGACTGAAATAAACTGAAACACGCCGCGCAGAGATTCCCTTTTATATCCGACCGCTGCTTGTTCATTGGCCGGTGGAAAGAGCCGAGGTCATTGGTTTAATTTGAAAACCCCGCGTTAACCCCTTCTGTTCTGAAATGGGCTTCTCAATATTTGAGTCACAGATAAAATTCTCTCGTCTTCCGTTTCTTCGAAAACGTCATTATTCTTCTTAATGACTTAATCTTCAGTTCGTCCCTCAAGAAATTGGTACTTCTCATACATCTCCTAAAAGGAGTTTATTACAAGATATAGCAACCCCCCCCAGCCCCCTATTTTCTAGGTTTCTCAGGAAGCCAATCCCTTCTCAAAGGCTTAGTTAGTGAATCCTAAAAATGTAAAAAGATCACCACTTAAATTTTGACTTTCTACTACATTCGGATAAGTATTTCCTGAAGGAATAGAAGTATTTATTTACAACCCAATACTAAAACTAACATGCCACTTGGGTTCTTTTACCTACTAAAATCATAGCTGTCATCAAAGCATATACTTAAAACATGGGAGAGGTAATAATAATTCATAGTGTCAAAAATATGGGGAAACAGAAAATTGAGCAGTAACTGCTGCAGAAATAAAACTTTTATGCAATAAACCCTTAAAAGCCCATCAGGCTGCACAGACAAATATGGAGCGACACCTGGTGGAACGAGCTGGAGCTCTCAGCGAATTCACTCACCTCAGCTGCTACCCAATGAAAGACTTCTCATCATAGACCAATCAGAGTTGAGGGGCGTGCCAGACCCGCTATAAATAGAGATCGCAAACTCAGGCTCTGTTGCGTTTTGAGTTCTTGGCGTAAGCAGTTCCCATGGCTCGTACGAAGCAGACTGCGCGCAAATCAACCGGCGGGAAGGCCCCCCGCAAGCAGCTGGCCACCAAGGCGGCTCGCAAGAGCGCGCCGGCCACGGGCGGCGTGAAGAAGCCGCATCGGTACCGTCCCGGCACGGTGGCTCTGCGCGAGATCCGGCGCTACCAGAAGTCGACGGAGCTGCTGATCCGCAAGCTGCCCTTCCAGCGCCTGGTGCGCGAGATCGCGCAGGACTTTAAGACCGACCTGCGGTTCCAGAGCTCGGCCGTGATGGCGCTGCAGGAGGCGAGCGAGGCCTACCTGGTGGGGCTTTTCGAGGACACCAATCTGTGTGCCATCCACGCCAAACGCGTCACCATCATGCCCAAAGACATTCAACTGGCCCGGCGCATCCGCGGCGAGCGTGCCTGAGGCGCCTGCTCTGCCGCCACCCACCCGAACCGAAAAGGCTCTTTTAAGAGCCACCACATGGCCACTGAAGAGAGCTGGGTCTCTGGTATATTAGGAGGTGTACGCAGCGTGAGCCGAGCGCGGTTTTCCGTGCTCGAGTCAGTGCTGATCGTGGGATAACCAATCGGGCGGGATGTTCTCTTCAACCCCTGCCCGATCGGTTTGTGTTGGCCGTTGTGAGATTCCCCATTTGCAAGCTGCCGGCGCAGACCGAGGGCGGCGGGGGTGGGTGCTCCAGAACACAGGCAGCCCTGCAGCCGGAGGAGCAGAGCAAAGGAAGGCGTTGTCGCTCGGCGCCCCTTTCCCCTGCAGCCCATGGGGCGCGACGGGCGCTCGCATCCATTTCTCGTTTCTTCTCCCCGCGCCTTCTCGCCCTATCCCGTCCCCCATACAGCGGGGAGGGCAGCGCCGCCATTTCGTGCGCTTCCCGTTTCAGGCTGCTGCGGTGAAGCCGGTGGCGGGACACCGGCTGTCGCAATAGCGCTTGACCGTGGCTTCCGGCTTTTTTCGCCAGCTTGTCCCCTCCGTTCCCTTTACAAAAGAAGAGCGGGAAAAGGGGACGAAAATGGGACAGAGCAGAGAATGAAAGACGTACTAATGTTTCGGAACCGAACCGTTCCTCTCGAGCCTAGGGAATCCCGGCAGGAAATTCCTAGGCCACGGATTTCATGCGTGAGGACACGGACTCCCCCCCTTAACACAGACCGCATTAGGCATTGTTAAACTTTTACTGCAGCCACGAAATACAAGTGTAAGCACGAAACGCGATTCAAGCCCTTCTTCTGAAAGCGTGGGTGGCTCTGAAAAGAGCCTTTGATGTTCTGAAAAAGCGACCCGTCCCAGAAATGGAATTTAACCGCCGAAGCCGTAGAGAGTGCGTCCCTGGCGCTTCAGAGCATAAACCACATCCATAGCCGTGACCGTCTTCCTCTTGGCGTGCTCCGTGTAGGTGACAGCATCGCGGATCACGTTCTCCAGGAAAACCTTCAGCACGCCGCGCGTCTCCTCGTAGATAAGACCCGAAATGCGCTTCACGCCACCTCGCCGAGCCAGGCGGCGGATGGCCGGCTTAGTGATGCCTTGGATATTGTCGCGCAGCACCTTGCGGTGCCGCTTGGCACCACCCTTGCCGAGTCCCTTCCCGCCTTTGCCTCTGCCAGACATGACGCCAAACCTCCGAAGCCAAACGGTGTAGTGGCGCGAACAGCCGCCAGCGCGACTCTATATAGCCAGCGGTCCGACCTGGTTGGGGACTGCGACGGGGAAGGCCAAGGGCGGTCTCTTCTCCCCGCCCTTCCCCCGGCGGGGATCGACGTTCGCGCCACCGCCTCCGTCAGGGGATGGGCGGCGCGATGTCGGTCTCTGCCCTGGCCTGGGAGGCGGCCGACCCCGCCTCCGGCCGTCCTGGGCGCCGCGGGAGGGAACTCATGGGAGGGGGACACGCGCCGTCCCTGCGCGCACGGCCCAGCTTCCGGGCCCCGCAGCTGCGGTGCTCGGGGTCCGTGGCGGGAGCGGGGCCCGGGTCTGCAGCAAAATCCAGCCAATGGGGGCGGTGGGGCAGGGAGCGCCGCTTACCCGCCCGCGCGGTGCCGCCCCGCCCCGCCGCGTTCCACAGCCGCCATTTCGCGCAGCTTCAACAAAGGAGCGCGGGCGGGGCGGCGCGGGGCGGGGGGCGGCAGTAGCGGAGCGGTGTGGTAGTGTCTGTGTTAGGGTGAATTCAGCTTTTTTATGTCTAGTTAAGCATCGTTATTAATTCCCTCCCCCCTTTTTTTTCCGCTCTTGGTTGTGATACTTTTAATTCGCTGTTTGCTTTTTTTTTTTTTTTTTTTTAGGGGTGAAGTCATTTGCATCACCTGTTTCCCCATCTTAATAACTACACGCCTGCTTTGTGTTTATGGGACTGAGGTGCTGATAAAGGAACTGAGTTGAGTGTCTTGTTAATATACCCATATAAAAAATCGATTTTGTTCCATGTGTTTTTATATGTGTGGCATGTATTTTTTCATCTTAATGTTTTTATGCTTTATTGATGCCTAATATCTCAAAGTATTGATTTGAACTTTCATTTTTATTCTGCACATGAATTTCATTTTCTGAACACGTTACTGGGTGGTTTTATTAGCTATAGTAATGTAGTTGTATTCATAGGGCGGGCAAATCTTTTTAACAAGTTGTGTCAGTCATCTTCAGACGTCGTATGTGTCCAAACATTACTTCTTTTGGAAGTGCATAGCAATTTCCTTTTCCCCCTTTAACCTTTCTTTTCATCTTGTGGGTTTTTCAGTACAGTTATTTCATGCTGTAGAAATGTGACCTGTATATTTATCTCTTCTCTAAGCAGTTGTGAGGCCTTCAGATGGCAGTGGCACTCAAGAATTTACAATGCTAGAAAACTTGCAACTATAGATGTGAAGGCATTCAACATGTAACAGAATTGTTCGTAACATTTCAGTCTCAATAATTGAAAGTTCTCCAGTAGCTACCCATAACCTTTAAACTCAGATTTTCTAATATGTTTCTAATGTGTATCATGCACCAAAATAATCACAACTGCTATACAGCTGTGCCTAATCAATATATCTGTAATGCTCCTTAATGCTATGTGCTCAGCGCCTTCTGTTTCTAGTCTATTGTTTTGTTACTTTTCCTGGGGCTTCTCCATGTTTGTCTTCCCCATGCGCCATGCAGAGGAACACACCAGTCTAAAGGGAAATGGTGTTCAGAAACCAATCTAGGTATCCAACACTTGTTCTACTACACTTAAAAAGCTACCTTGTTGTCTTTGCTTGTTTGTTTTGGTTCATGTTTTTTGTTGGTTTGTTTCTCGGGAGCTTTTGACATTGACAACATGTGCTCTGTAAGCCCATGATAATACCCAGGCTTCTGAGGTTTCCTCATCAGCTAAGTTGTCCTCCAGCATGTCTGGCTAAAGAGGCTGTAGAAGGTGGATAGTCAAAGCCAAATGCTATTCAGAAACATTTTTTTTCTTGAAGCCCATTTAGGTAATAAGCACAGACAGAAAAGAACTATTTTTCTGACCTGAGATTTCAGAATAGGAAAAGGCATGTTCTGGGAAAATCTATGCAGAGCTCACCCAGGAGCCATTGTGCGAGAATATTAGCAGGAGCTTTGCCTTTATGTCTTCCTAGTGCCACCTAGAAACTTCCAGCTGGAGCAGTTACCTGAACAGAAGGCAGCTGAGAGCCTGTAGCACAATGTGTTCACCTGGCAGAGGTACACTAACCAGAGGAGAAAGAGAGAGTCCCGCAGTTCATACTGGTTAGTAATGTGCGATAGGCTGGTGACTCCTTCAAGCTCTAGCATACTTGAGTTGTTCTGAAGCTGTTCTGGAAGCCTTTTCTTTGTTCCCTCCCATCGGACTTTGGTTTCTTCACTCTGAAGGATTATTTCTTTTGGATGCTTCAAAGCTTTGGTCAGTCACTGGAAATTCTTATTGTTACTGAAGTGAGATAGATGACAGATGGTGACTTCCTTTAATGAACTTTTTTTTTTTTTTTTTAGACTGCTGAGGGGAATATGAATGTCTAGATTCTTTTTTCATAAATCACAGAATCATTCAATGGTGTGGTTGGAAAGGACCTTAAGATTATCCAGTTCCATGGGCAAGGACACCTCACACTAAACCATGACGCCCAAGGCTCTCTCCAACCTGTACTTCAACACTGCCAGGGATGGAGCATTTACCATGACTCTGGGCAACTTGTTCCAGTGCTTCACCGTCCTCACAGTAAAGAACTTCTTCCTTATATCTGACCTGAAATTCCCCTGTTTCAGTTTGAACTCCTCACCCCTTGTCCTGTCACTACAGTCCCTCTCCAACATCCTTATAGGCCCCCTTCAGATATTGTAATCACATAGAAACTCAGTTTACCTGACTTCATTGGTTAGGCTTCCACAATCAGTTCTTTCCTAGAACTTAAGTTCCCTTTATAAATAACTTCTAACCCTCTTTTTACTTCTCTTCCTAATTCTTTTGCCTTCCTCACTCTCCAGTATCTGTTTATGAAAGGGCAGCACATACAGTCACATCATTCTTACACCAGAAATGACTTGCCTTCAGTTATTATTCAGCTGTTGGGTTTGGGGGGTTTCACTGGGGTTTTGTTGTTTGTTTGGTGGTGCTTTTTAACAGATTTCTTTGTTGTTCAGTTCACAATAGCTGCTTTTTCTCAATGGAGTCTCTAACCTGAATTTCCTTCTGTTCTGCAGGTGATGTTTGCAAAACTTGTTAGATTCTTCAAGATGTGGATCAATTACAATTTTTGTTGGAGCTGATCAATAGACTTTAAAGGATTAACACGGTAAAGGGACATTTGCAGAAGCTGTTTTTTTTTCTGGAGGGAAGGGTGGGTTGCTTTGGTTTTAATGTCCTTTCTTTCTGGACCTATTCACTTTACATTGCTGAGGTTGCCTGGTGATATTCTACATTTTGTCTTGCAGAGCAGTGTAACAAGAGCAATAGTTTTCATCTGCTAGTGTGGAACCAAAACTGGCAGTCCTACACCACATTGTTCAGGAGTGGCATGTCATGTCATGGAGCTTCACAGATGCTCACAAGAACACCTGTTACCAGGCAGATGTGTTGTCAGTGAACTGCTTTTCCAGATAATGTTTATTCCAAAAGAAAGCCATCAGGTTCACAGCATATATGAGGTGTTAAATGTTTAAAGATGGGCCACTCTGGCTTCTTTTCTTATTTCACTGAGAGAGAACTACTCGTCTTCACTTGAAAAGGCAGATGCAGCTCCCTCTAACCTTACCAGATTTCCTCCAAGCTGATGGAGCTGCTAAAGATAGCTGTGGGGGAAGCAGGGCAAATGAAGGTGGATGAGCAATTATCCCACCCCTGATCTGATGAGAGGGAGTAGGGCTGGCATGGGGGAGGCAGACATTCAACCAGAGAGCTGTGGCATCATAAAGGCAGCATGAAGCTGCTCTTCCCACATGGGTAGCTGCTTTTGTTTCCGCAGTTTAGGTGTTAGCACAGCAAAAGTATTTCCAAGCAAGCCTTACTGGGAAAGAGAAAGGCCCCATCTTTTCCTCTCCTGGCTCTCTTTCATCAGAGAGCACTATTTTGGACATAAGCTGGAAATC
The DNA here is from genome assembly GCA_039720435.1 of Amazona ochrocephala. Taxonomy (NCBI): domain Eukaryota; kingdom Metazoa; phylum Chordata; class Aves; order Psittaciformes; family Psittacidae; genus Amazona; species Amazona ochrocephala. The sequence goes on from CM077880.1 coordinate 84,112,183, forward strand.
TTAGTGCATCCGGAATTCGCCTAGCAGGCAGGATAAAAGTAAAAAAAACACAAATCAAAACAAACTAACCAGAAGCAAAACCAGCCTGTAAGGTGACAGATCTTTTTATTGCTTGCACCAGTATCCAGACTCTCTCTCCCTACTCTTATAAATCTCCTTAATTGATCAATCAATTTTGTTGTGATTTTAGCAGTTTCACCTACCTTAAACTACTTACCTGTGCCAAATAGGTTTCTTGTATAGGATCATACCATCCATCTCATTGGATGTCAAGGAAGTCTAGACTTTGAAAGGCCCACAGGAGTCCCAAAAGGAACTAGCATTATTATAGCACTGGCTATTTGATACCATTTTATGCAGTCCTAGCTTAATTCGACCACAAATTAACTTGATCCCACTGAAAGTGGCTCATAGAATTGTAATTTATTGATGAATTAATCTATAATTGCCATTTATAATGTGGCTGCATTTTAATTAAAAAAAAAAAAAAAAAAAAAAACAACTAAAAATCTAGCACATCAGAATTCCTAATGCCGTTAAATAATTTTAGTATATTTAAAATATATATCTTCCTCTTGCATAATGTAAAGTTGCAAGAAAGCAGCTTGAATTTCTGATTCATGATAAACTAAAATTGCAGTTTAAAATCCACAGTCAACAACTAGGATTTTCTCATTTTGACTTAAAACAAATTCATCCAATACGTATTGCATCTCAAAAGAAATCCACATTATTTCAAGTTACAAAGTAAATCATTTAAAGTCCTGAGAGACAAGCCATGCCCTGTGGACCCAAAAGAATTATTTTCCAGCACTATTAACAACGCTTAGAGTTCCCGATTCTCTGCATCTTTTTCTAGTTGTATTTTTTCCCTTTTAACTTGCGGCCATTACAAGCGGAAGTTATTACATGAAGTATGCAGGTATATCACTTCTTAAAGGGATAAAAACAACCAACGCAAAAGAGTATCGAAACCGCTTTTAAGTTTCTCTAAGGCGTTTCTTTCCTGGATGAAGTGCGCATAACCACGTCCCGCACAGAACGCGGACAGCCGCAGGAGGCGCGGGAGCCCGGGGAAGAGGCGGGGCCAGGAAGCCGCGGCCAAGCTTGGTCACCAACCTGCGATTGAAAGAGTTCATTTCGATTGGCTGATAGGATCCGCACAGTTAACCAATAACAGCGTGGTGTTTAAAAAGAACAAATCGCAAAGCTGTTCGCAAGAGAAGTGACGCCTTTTGAGCTGCTATCCAATAGAAGCGCTTATCCTTGAAGGCAAAAATTTGCATAAGGGACCTATAAATATGGGAGTACACGCACTGTCTCGCATTCCGGTGTGTCAGAGCGACCAGGGGGTTATCGCGATGCCTGAGCCTGCCAAGTCTGCTCCTGCGCCCAAGAAGGGCTCCAAGAAAGCAGTCACCAAGACGCAGAAGAAGGGTGACAAAAAGCGCAAGAAGAGCCGCAAGGAGAGTTATTCTATTTATGTATACAAGGTGCTGAAGCAGGTGCACCCCGACACTGGCATCTCGTCCAAGGCCATGGGCATCATGAACTCCTTCGTCAATGACATCTTCGAGCGCATCGCCGGCGAAGCTTCCCGCCTGGCACACTACAACAAGCGCTCCACCATCACTTCTCGGGAGATCCAGACTGCCGTACGGCTCTTACTGCCTGGTGAACTGGCTAAACACGCAGTCTCTGAGGGCACCAAGGCTGTCACTAAGTATACCAGCTCCAAGTAGAATATCCCAAACCAACAGTTTTAACCCAAAGGCTCTTTTAAGAGCCACCAATTTTTTCGAGTAGAGGGGCTGAATTGCTGTTGTCTTTGGGAGGTACGTAAATAACCTGATATTTGCATGTCGTGAGTGAAGTGCTTGCTTTTTCAGGTAGCTGAATTGAAGCTACTTAATTTTTGAGTGGAGAAATTCGATTTGTAGCCCGAACTCGGCATGAAGGGTTTGGCTGTTTAAAACTTGAGCACGCAATACTAGCTGGTTTTGAATGTGGCTAAAAAACAGCAACTGTGCCCTAGTGCTTTGGCAGCTCACTCGGTTTCCAGAACTTAGGAGTCCCGTGGAGAAGGTAGGTGGACTTTTACTTTCGAAGGGCTTGAGTTCCCCTTACTTAGTATGTCCGGTAGAAAATTCTGTTAAGAACTTGCACTATACCTGTAAAATAAAAAACATTTCTGCCTCTCAGTGAATAATAAATATTTTGAAAGCCTTTTGAAAGCAAGTTTCCCAGGTGCGTTTGTAGCTTGGTTTACTTTTCGTATGTTTTAAGTGCGGGTCCAATCCTCCCCCCCCCCCCGCAACTACTCGCTTTTTCCAGTGAGATAGCTGCCGTACTTGTTTTAATTTGCGAAGAGTTTCCCGGTTTAAAACACCGTGTGCAGGTTTAAAACGTGTGCAGGCGTTATTTCACTCTGAATGGGCGTGAAGCCGGGGCTGGTGGTGATGTGCAGGGGCTTGGGGCCAGACAGCTGCTCTCGCCTGTCCCGCCGCACTGCTGCTAAAGTAGAGCTCTGCCCGCAGAAGCTGTGGGGTGAAAGCAGAACTGGGGCACCTCGCACTCGTTTTCCCCATCCCCAATCTATCCCCTGTCCTGCCACAGAACCCCCGGGAAGGGGGCCCGTGCGGAGCCGCGCGTAACAGAGCATGGCGGACTGCACTGAGGGTGTGTGGGGGGGGTCACCGCCCTAAGGGGCGGGGCTTGACGCCAAGGGGGCTTGGCCTGGTGGGCGAAAGGAACCAATCCCGGCCCTGCGCGGGACACTTAAGCCTCCCCCCGGCTCCGTAGCGGAGGGATCCCGAGCTAGGCCTGGCGCCAGCCCTCTTAAAACTCCGGGAGGGCAGAGGGCTCCCGAATTGCACGTAGTCCTAATCTGGTATAAATCCCTGCCAACCCCTTTTCAAGATTTGACTATGGCTGCTGCGATTGCTGCAGTGTTCCAGCTCTTTTTGAGTACAAGTGGGTGGCTCTTAAAAGAGCCTTTGGGTTTGTTTAAATGAGTAGACTCTATAATTGCTTCCCAGGCTTTTTACTTCTTTTTGGCCGCCGCCTTCTTTGTCTTGGCAGCTTTGGGCTTGGCTGCTTTAGGTTTGGCTGCTTTGGGCTTCACTGCCTTAGCTTTAGCCGGGCTCTTTGCTGCCTTCTTTGGGCGACCTGCCTTGGCAGCCTTCTTAGGGCTCTTAGTAGCCTTCTTAGCAGCAGCAGCCACCGGCTTCTTTGCTTTCTTGGGACTTTTCTTCACTGCTGCAGCTTTCTTAGGCTTCTTGGCAGCGCTGGCAGGCTTCTTGGCTGCCGGCTTCTTGGGCTTGGCTGCAGGCTTTTTCTTAGTTGCTTTCTCCTTTGTCTCACCCGGCTTCTTGTTGAGCTTAAAAGAACCAGAAGCACCGGTACCCTTGGTCTGCACTAGAGTGCCTTTGTTGACAAGACTCTTGAGCCCCAGCTTGATGCGGCTGTTATTCTTCTCCACATCGTAGCCACCAGCGGCCAGCGCCTTCTTGAGTGCGGCGAGAGAGAGTCCCTTGCGTTCCTTGGAGGCAGACACGGCCTTGGTGATCAGCTCGGTGACGCTAGGGCCCGCGGGTTTCCGAGCTTTGGAGCCTCCCGCCGCCTTCTTCGGCTTCTTGGCGGCGGCCTTAGCACCGGGAGCAGACACAGCGGGGGCGGCGACGGGCGCGGTCTCCGACATGGCTGCAGCCGCCGTCCACGGATCGGGGGAAACCACTGGGCCTGGAGCGGGTCCGCGGCCTCATATTTATAGGGAGGGGCTGCGCGGTGATTGGTGCTCTGTAGCTCCCGCCCCGCCGCCCGGAGGAACGCTCCCGTCTCCCCTCTCATTTTGTGTTTCTTAGGAGGCAAAAAAGCCTGTTTTTTTCCGAATTTAGGTCATGCACCCCCCCCCGATTCGCAGTGGCGTGTAAAAGAAAGACTGTTGCTCCACTAGGCGAAGTTTCCCTTCGGAAAGGCAACGGGTGAGTTAAAAAAGAGGCGATAAACCCCGAGTCCTGGACCCAGAGAGACCTCGGGAGACAGAAACTTTTGTTTTTCCTTCTAAATAAAATTTGCGACGTGGTCAACTAAACCTCCAAAGTAATTAATTGTTATTCTTTAAAGGGTCTTCTCTTACTCTGAACTGAAAACAGGACATTCGAATGGATATTTTAAGCACAAATTGGTTTCAAACAGGCGGAAGTAACACAGACTCATCTTGAGCCCTGAATATGGATTAGAAATTAGCTCCTTTGTCCCAAATCCTTTACCCCTTTCAAAATAATTTAAATAAATCCAATTAGTGCATGATGCAGCAAGGCAAGAAGCAGGTGAAAGTTCGGTGGGGGGCTGTTTGTATCCTAGAAGGGAGCGACTTTTTTACAGCATAGCAGCCTGGGCTATCTTGCTCAGTGTGCACACAATGCAGGCACTGTTCCCGAATGCTCTGCTTCTGACATATTTATTTTCTTAATAAATTAGGAGACAGAACAGCTTAACATGGCCAGGTTTTGTTATTAATTATAATCAGAACCCTGTCACTTCATAATTTGGCAAGGGTTTTATTCTAATACAGCTTGATTGGTGAAAAATCTGAGTCAGCATTATCTCAGGAGACACAACTGCAGCTGAGTGTTTCCCTGCTTCTGCACAACAAAACTCACTCCTGTCTTGGTCTCCACTTTTGTAGCAGATTGTGAAATATTTGGTGGGGTTTTTTGTTTGTTTTTGTTTGTTTTATACTCTTCAATGACAGTTTCCTGCACTGGAAGTAATGTGAGAACTAGGATATGAGGCTGACATGTGTGCTGTACTGAAACAGCTGGCTGTGAGCAAGAGGAGGAAGTCCTCACCTGCACTTTACCAAGACCACACGTAAACAGATTGAAACTAAAAGCATTTTATTTTTCAAAGTACAAAGAATTTAAAGGGCTATTCCCTGATATTTTCCTTATTGCCTACAGCCCTTTGTTTTGCCATGGGCCTGTAAACTGCTTGTTACCTCTTGGCATTGTGACTGGCAGTGGTACTAAAATGTTGTATGGTGTTATGATTTAAAAAATCTGTTTTCAAATCGCTCATTGTTAAAACCTATTTGTTTACCCATAATCACAAATTTTCTGTTTCTATTTCAACATCTGCGTGGTGGTTTTCAGCACTATAGGTAAGGTAGAATCAGAACTAGGAGCAGTCCTTTTTACCTCAAATTGCCCATCCCACAATTGCCGATTATTCCTAAACCCACTCAGATTTCAGTTGCAGCAGCTCAGGCAGAGCTGTGAGAAAATTGTAAGAAAAATCATTAATTCAGAATGCCTGTTGGCATTTTTTGGGAAAAAAAAAAAAAAGACACATCTGTAGGTCAAAGGGTTGTTCAGAAGGGGCACAGTGGCTTTTAAAGATGTTGGTGAGTTACTTCAACTCCACACAGGCTCAGAAAGGACAAGGCCTGGAGGGAAAAGGGGAAGCTGCAAATTCCTTGCAACATCAACTTTGGGACTTTGTCCTTCATGAGAGCAAACCAGTTCATTCCACATGGAATCGTCCTAGTTTGAGTATGGTGTTTATCAGCAATTAACACGTTCTATTTTACCGAATTAACATTATAAGATGTTTTGCTCTTAATCAAAAGACATTTTCAAGAACAATTTAGGTTTTACAAGTTTGGGATGGTTTTGTTTCATTTTGGGTTTTTGTTTTTTGTTTTTTTTTAGTGCTAGGATGTACAGCTCTTTTCATGAGAAAGTGGGTGGCTCTAAGAAGAGCCTTTGTGTTAACTTTTGAGGTGGAAGCCTTCCTCAGTTTTTACTTGCTCTTGGCCTTATGACTATCGGTCTTCTTGGGCAGCAGCACGGCCTGGATGTTGGGCAGCACACCACCCTGCGCGATCGTCACCTTGCCCAGCAGCTTGTTGAGCTCCTCATCGTTGCGGATGGCGAGCTGCAAATGCCGCGGGATGATGCGCGTCTTCTTGTTGTCGCGGGCCGCGTTGCCCGCCAGCTCCAGGATCTCGGCCGTCAGGTACTCCAGCACAGCTGCCAGGTACACCGGGGCGCCGGCACCCACCCTCTCCGCGTAGTTGCCTTTGCGCAGCAAGCGGTGGACTCGGCCCACGGGGAACTGCAGGCCGGCCCGCGACGAGCGAGACTTAGCCTTGGCACGCGCCTTCCCGCCCTGTTTGCCGCGTCCCGACATCACTCTGACTCTCTGCCACCGTCACACGTCCAACACGTGAAGTACGCGCGGCTGTTGCCCCCCTACCACGCCCGGCCTCTTTTATAGCTTCCCCGCACCCCCGGGCCTGCGTTCTCATTGGTTATTGCACGCTCTCTCTCGCTACTACCAATGGCGGTGCGGATCCAAATCCACCCAATCGGAGAGCGGCCCTCTCCGCCGCGTTACCCCCGCCTGCCGGCAGATGCTGGGAGGGGATTGAGGGAGCCTGGAGAGGAGCTTCTGGGGTAGCGGTGGGGAGGGTCCAAGCCCCGGTTCCGCGCACTGCAGCCGCCTCTGGCCCCGAGCAGTGACCCAGGAATTCATCTTACAGGGAAACGTGTGCCTGAGGAGCACAGCGGCGGGCAGCTGACCCCCAGGAACAGGGGGAGCCCCTTGCTAGTGCATCGCTGTTGTCTTAGAAATAACCCTATATTTAGAACCTGAAAAATGCTACTACAGGATTATTTGTTATCATTATTATTATTAAGAAATGTTTCTATCAGTAGGCACATTTGCAACCTAGCACTACTGATATCTGCAGAAACCAGGCAGGAACACATTAACACAGGAATTTTCTCTGCTTCAGGAAACAATTACTCAACTGTTACTGCAATTAAACTAATACAGTATTATTTGCAGAGCTGTTCTGCAGAACATTAGAAGTTACTCAAACTGGAGAATATCCCACTACGCAAATAAGTTGAAGTGACTTCAAGATCGAGGATGTCCCTGTCTTACATCGGATGCCTGGTTTTGTTTTGGTTTCTTTACTCTTTTACTCTAATTACCCATAGCTTCTCTTTAGTCCCTGACATCTTTTCCTCTTCTTCTATATCTTGAGCAATGGCAGATACTATCCTTATTCAAGGCAATGAAGGAGCCTGCACCCTGGACTTTGCCACATCCAGTGTTGCACAGCCGTCTTTTCTTCCATTTCCCCCTCAGCATGGGATTCTGCTCTTTCCCTGAACTCCAATTCTGTGACTTCTTTTGCTCCCTTCTTCATTTGTTGATGCTTTTGTACTCTAACTCATGGTTCTTTTTTATAATGCAGCCCAGGCCCCATTACATGGGTATCATAAAATTACAGTGAGGTAAGTAGTGTGTGTGCCAGACTATGCTCCTTACCCTGGATATGAGCACTGGCATGGTTCAGGGAAAAACGGAGATATGACTGTTACTCAGCCATTCATTATGGCCTAGCAAAAAAAGAAAACCACAATACAAACCCAAACACAATGAAACCCACCCAAACAAAAACACCCAAAACAATGAAACAAACAAAAGACATTTCATCTAAATTCTGCCCCTCAGAGTAAGAAAGAGCCACATCCTTCTTTCCATAAGAGTACAGTAATAGGAATTCTGATCTAAACTGTTCCAGATTACAAACAAGGCAAAATAAACACGTCATAGCACAAACAAAGTACTGTCACACTTTTTTATTTTTGGGCAACTAAGATCAGTTCCCTATTCGGAAATTTCAGTAACATTTAGAAAGCATCTGTCTTTAATGCTGTGGTTCAATGGATTACCAGAGGCCAAAAATAACGCTTGAATAAATGGGAAAAAAATCATCTTGCTGTTGCAAGTATTGCCAGTTTAGCAATGAAAATGCTTTGTAACAATTTCTGATGCTGGGGGAGAAAAGGTTGGCAGCAGTCTTCAAAGCTGGATTTGGTGTTTCTGCTATGAAGCATAATTTGTGTGGATGATGAAGAACCAGAGGTTTACTTCAGCAGGTTGTATGCCCTAAGATGGATAAGCCACTTCCTCAGCTTGTGCTAATCAGCACGGTTTGAATTCTCAGTTGTAAGGTTAGAATCTCAGCACCTGTAATGATGTAAAACTACCTCCACTAATTTTCAGGCATAGTTAGAGCTCAGATCTGTCACTTTGTCAGCTTGTGGTTTGGCCACCAAGTTGTCATACAGAAGATGGGCACCATTGCTGTTCCTCTCTCCCTTTAGTCTTAGATTATGGCTTTGCTTAGAGCAAAGCCGCTGGCAGGTGAGCACTGGCTTTAAAGACTCCATTCATTTCTTGAAAGAAAAATGATAGAGTAATAGTAAAAATTTTGACAGTCCGCAACAATGTAGCGCAGCAGTCCTACAGGTTTCAGCCCAAATAAGACAGCAGGACTGCGTCCTAACTGAGGAAAGCTGCCTGTGATTCATCAGAAGAGGAGAAGGAAGTTGCACAGTTAGGTGAATTAGCACCACAGAAGGCTTTGTCTGCTTCTGAGCATCTCAAGTAGCCTCTCTTAAGCATTGCATTCCTATCTAGACAGGAAATCATCTCACTTCTTGCAGTGACTGCAATAAACACATTCTATTTCAGTACCTGAGTGCATGGATTGAAGTCAGGGCATCCACACATCCCATTGCTTTGATAAAAGGGACAGGAAGATCTCACATCTTTGTGCTCCTTCCACTTAGAACTGTATCAAAGGCAAGAAAGAAGAAAAAAATATCACCCATACAAACATAGCTGAAGACAAACCACAGCTCTGGTGAATCAGATGAGTTATCAGCCCCACTTGCAGCTCTTCTACACACACCATCCCAGGTAGCCACACAGCTCCCAACTTCACGTGTTCATCCAAAACCACAACAGAATGTGAGAAGGCTCCTGCACAAGAGCCACAGAAGACCGTGAGCACCCTGGCCTTGGATTCTTCCCATTAAAAAAAAAAAGAAAAAAGAAAACCAACCAAATCCAGCTCTTCCATGTGGCCACAAAGCCCATTCCAGGACTACTCTCTCCTACACCTCCCTTCCCCACAACCCCTTAAAGACATCTTAGGGGTCTACCAGTAACCACCTACCTTTTTTTACGCTTCACCTTTCAACCCAGACAGGATGAGAAGTGCCCTTTCTGATATTATGTACAGTCCTTGTGCATTACATTTCATATTTTTACCCATTTTAAAGATGTAGCAAATTCAAACCCCTTTGTCTCCATCTGAAAAGGATAGGTACACTCAGGAAAGTATTCTCTATCCCAACACAAAAAAAGGTGGCTCAGCTATGTGAGATTATGGCAAAAGGAACACAAGTAAACCAAGGCTCAGAAGTACCACAATGATGCTCCTTCCCCCAAAACCACCATTCACATTTCACTTAAAGACAAAAATGCCTTTAAAAAAAAAAAAAAAAAAGCTATAATATGAAGAAATATAGCTGAAGATTTATGACACTACTGACACAAGTGCAATTAGCTCCTGAACCAGAGAAAGAACCACTATACAAACCTGTTTGTATTCAGAATTAATGAGAAACAGATTCAAAAATTTTCAAGTGTAAGTTTAGGTAGACAATAATTCTGTCTCCCCAAAACACATTTAACCTCAAAAACAGTGAGTACTCGGCTAAGTCTGGGACAGCCAACTAGAGGTATTATTCAAGGTATCTGCTGGTCTGGCTGCTTGATATAAACTGTCTTCATTAAAAATCTAAAACTCCACAAGTCTGGATATATTCATCTAGAAATCGGTATGTTAGAGGACTCGCCCTCAAAATCATTAAGAATCTCATAAGCTCGTCAGCAGGGACAATGAAGAGCTTTCTCAATTTCTTTTATGCTGTATCATACTTACGACACTAACTATTAGTAGGTTTTGTGCTCAAATTCAGTGTTCCAGACAAAACTTTGCGTATTTGCAATACTTTTTATCCCTGCTGAAGCAGCAATTCATCTGGGAGAGATTTGTTGCAAACACAACTGATCTTATGGGTCTTAAGACTCATTTGTCTACAAGATCCCGAGAGGTTTCGCAGTTCTGTTTCAAATGAAAACAGAATTGTTTCTTGCATGTGGTGTGGTAAGGGTTATTGGAGTATTTGGCTCTGTCTGCCCAGTGAATGAAGCTAAAGGAACACTTCTGCTGAAATAGAAGACTTCTTCAAGCTGGAAATGTGAAAGCCCCTTTTTTAAAAAAAATATCTGCAATTTTAAACTCCTGACTTCATAGAATTCGAAATCCGGTATTTTCCACAAGTAAAATTACCTGCCAAGCGCTTACAACTAAAATTGTTTACCAATTTTTACTTAAGGTAACTTGCCCAAGAAGCATCCAAGTGGGTATCTGAGCCCTGATACAAAGTAAACCTTTTAATAAAACTAAATAAAATAAGTAACTTCGTAATTATTAGTGGTACTTCAGAAACAAAGTTTCTACAAGCTACCAACAAAGGTTGAAAGGTTTAGGAACTTAAAAACCATCAATATAGGAGAACTTCAATAAAAAAAAATTAAAATAAAGCATCTATTATTTATAATGCAGCTACTGCTTTTCTTTCCTGAAGTTCCGAATGCCTCTATCTTCCCCCAAGGCCAGCAAAGAACCTCTCCCCTTTCCATCCACACACTAGTTTTAAACAAATCACAAGGAAAACAGTATTTTGATACATTGAACATTTATTGTCTTTCACAAGACAAAATGAAGTTTCCCCAACTGATGAAAGCCATCAAGATGACCATAAAGGGGATAGGGTGTAAAATTCCAGTGCACAGTATACGCAACGAGTTACCTCCCTGACTACCCTGGAAAAAAGATGATTGATCAATCTCACTGCAACTAAAAAACAGGATTATAAAATATTTACAGAAAGGAACAGTACAGAAAATAAAAACTGGACAACCATATGTGTATGAAATGCTAACACTTGCCTGTCTTTTTAAAAACTTGTTTCAATTCCCTCAACCAGAGCATTCTGGATGTGCAAGGATTCAGCCAGAGCATAGTAACCCCCTACTCCCACACCTCCCTCCCCAGAGTACCATTATTCCCCTCCAAGGAAGGGGGAGGACTTGAAGGAAGCAGCATCACCACCTTTACTGTGATTTCCTTCCATCAACTGGACATGCTAGCTCCTGAAAGGAGGTCCCCAGCCACACCTCATCTGCAGTGGTCTCTATCCAAAGCATACTGGCAAGTTAACCTGTGGGTAACTATTAACAGGCTACTATTCCCTGTCATGTTAGCCCTTTCATTACTTGAAGGAGGATGTTTCCTTCTCCTCCCTCCTGGTCTGATCTATGTTCAGAGGGGCAGGAAAGCTGAGTAGGACTACAACAGGTCACAGGAGACCCTCCATTTCCTTCATGAAGGCTTCATACACATCATCCTTTGTCTGTACAGAGATCGGGGCAGATGATCCAGCCTTAGGGGCAGCTTTGGTTAATGGAAGAGCAGGCTCATCATCCTGTTTTCTCTGGGAGGCAGCCGAAGCGCCTTTATTCTCCCGACGCACTCGCAAGGCAGTGGGCACAAAGCGAGTGATCTCCGCCTTGGGGTTAGTGATCTGTGGCTTGGCGCTGATAGTGGCCGTAGCTTTCTTCTCAATGGTGGCTGCACTGGTGTCATCCGCCTTGGGGCGCTGAATCAGGCTGGGTGGGGCACTCAGAACCCCAGGATTTGGAATAGGAGCTGGTGGGAAGAGCCCAGGTGGGGCAGGTCCTAAGGGAGGCACCAGAGGTGGCCGTAACATGCCTGGACGAGGAGGAGGGATACCTGTAAGAAGAAAAGAAAGCATGAGCTGACTTCACACCTGCATGTCTTAAAAATCATTGGCCAAAAAGATTTCCACAGGCTCTGGAAGCCAAGAAGAAAAAACAAAACAGGAACAGAACACCCCCAACAAGAAGCAGTAGCACTGGCTTAAAAAGTTTTCAACCCTGCACCAATGCTGGGTTAAAAATGCTGCTTCTCCTCAAATTTCAAAAGCTACAGGAGCCTATGTATTGCTCCCTTTCAAATTTTAAAGTCAAAACCTGAAAAATAAAGTTCCTTGATGATCCATCCCACTGGAATTTCAGACTCATCAGAAATGTCTCTGACCAGGCAAAAAAATAAATATCCCTATCTCCAACTCATTAAGTGAATTGTAGCACCCAGGGGTTATTCAGAAACACTCCAGCAGAAGCTTAAACTCCAAAACTCCCTTTTTGAGGGCAGATTTCTTGCTACCAAACTGCACACAGAAGTATGGAATTACTTGCTGTCATTGCACAGAAACATGTAACAGCACATAGCATAACTCAGTCACACAGACACAAAGACAAACCATTAACCAATTATATTTACTGACTTGTTCATCACAATAAAAACTGGGAAAATAAACCTAGAAGAGTCTTGGTGCTGAAGTACACAGAACACTTTACCTGGTGGGGCTGGAGGGGGAAGACGAGGAGGGGGACCACGTGGAGGAGGACCAGGGGGCAGGCCTGGTGGGGGACCTGGTGGAGGGCCTGGGGGTCGCCCAGGTGGAGGGCCTGGTGGTAGAAGTCGAGGTAAAGGCCCACGCAGCCCTGGTAAGCCAGGAGGTCTCAAGAATGGAGGAGCTCCTGGAAGCATGTATAGAAAAGAGAAACTTATTTCATGGTAAAAAGAAAAAGAACAAAACTCAGCAACTACCCCATCAGCTAATACTGAAGATCTTCAACAGTAACTTGAAATCTATTCTAATACTAGCCAGCTACCAGATTAAATAGGTCTTCTGGGTATCTCAAAAAGAGGCAGCAGTTGTAAAGTTAGAGTAAAGCTTTATCATAATAGTCAAGTGGAACTATCTTTTCCCACTGGAAAAAGGGCTCCTCTCCATGTAATGAAGCAATAGCTGAGAACACCTCCTGAGACAATGTTGTCAGAATTTCAACAGCTAAAAACTTTTCACTCTGGCATTTCGTTGCCCTTCTGGCTGAAAAAGTAGTTTTGCACTATTGAAAGTACCTGATTTGTGTCTCCCCCTGTAGGAAGTATCAGAAATGGAACAGCAGGGAAGACAAACTTTAGAAAGCAAACTTTGCCTGTTCCCCACCCCAGAAAATCATGCTGCTAATATGCCCACATAGAACAGAATACATTAAAATTGTGGTATATAATGCTCCTCACTATAGCCCAACTATTGATGTTTGCAATTTAAGAACAAGCAATAGATTTATATACTTCAATTACAAAGCAACCTGTTACTGTTAACCCAGTTCAGCTATACAGCAACCCCATCAACTTCCAGAAAAATCAACTTTCTCCAGATCAAAGAAACTCAAGTGCTTGCCCTCAAAAAATCATGCACAAGAAAATGGTACCAATTGATCTTATTAGTAGTAGTCTTTAGGCAGTCCAACATTGCTGTGAATTCAAACATAGTACGTACTTCATCTGAGGATAGTTATCTTTCCTACTAAGAGTGAAATACATTCATGTGGTACAGTAGCAAAAGCCTTCACACTGTAGTTTACATTAAAAAAAAGAAATCCACACCAAAACCTACAGCTAGGCAGTGGTTCCCAAACCTCTTTCATCATGCCTCACTCAGTGGGATGTGGGGAAATCAACACAAGAAGGAAAGAAATCAGTAAAGGAAAACCCACCCTACACTGGGGGGGCACATAGCACCAGGCCTTAAGCTTCACATTCCAACACTATTTATATTCCAACTACTGCTACCTGTCAGCGTTACAGCTAGCAAACTGTAACAATGCCCACCAGGCTGACTACAGCAACAGAGGCCTGATGCCTCAAAAGCACGGTAGAGCAACAACAGACTGACCACAGAAGAGATCACACAGGTCTCATCAACTACCACATGGGGCTCCTGTACCCTGTCTGCAACACATTCTACAGCTTCAAACCTCCCAGACTGATACATTCTGTAGTACCAAGTGTCTGCACAATTCAAACCAGAGTACATCAAGTGTTCACCTGGTGGAGGGCCAGGAGGAAGGCCAGCGGGTGGGCCTGGGGGCCTCAGTGGAGGTGCAGGAGGCGGTCCTAGTGGAGGTGGCCCAGGCATAGGAGGTGCCTGTATCTGAGATGGAGGAACAGGCTGTGGAGGTGGTTGCTGCTGTTGCGTCTGGGAAGTTGCAGTAGACGACCCGGTCTCTGTAAGAACTTCCTCACTGAGTTGTTGCTGTTGCTGTTGTGATGTCTCTTCAGAATCTGAGTCCTCTTCCTCTTCCTCCTCTTCTTCCGAATATTCCTCCACTTCTCTCCCTTCTTCCGGAATTTCCTGTCCTGGAAATGGAGACATACTTGTAAAATCCATCCACAGGTAATATCTTTGTGAAACATCAGAGGAATTGAGCATGCAAAAGAAAACAAGATAAACCTTACTCAATGGTCTTTCTCAACAAAAAGAACTGAGCACATTTAAACAGAAAATTAAAAAATAATAATATGAAATAAAAGGCACAGTTCTAGACAGAGCTCTGCCACCAGAAACTGTGTGTTCCTGTGGGAACAGAAACTTCTACTACCAACCTGAACTGCAACTACGTGACCTATCTTGGTGGGAGCTTGCACAGGTAGGAGGGCATATGGGGACACAACATCAAAATAAACATAATCCCCATGTCCAAGAAACTCCAGCACCTCTGAAAGACACTGAGGTGTCTAAAACAAACAGTCAGACAAAAGGAAAAAAAAAAAAAAAAAAAGAAAAGAAAATCTTCACTCTTGGTTAGCTTATTTCTGAAGAAGGATCTTTTTAAGGAGTACAAATCCTTTCAGGTTACAGGCTGAGCCCAGAGCCAATCACATCCTTTCTTTTTCACTCATGCTCAAACAAAACAATTGCTTCAAAGTTAAGAAAGGTAAACTTTAAAAGAAAAAAAAAAAAAAGGAAAAAAATATTCCCAGTACCTAAAAAAAAAAAAAAAAAAAAAAAACACAAAAAAAAACCCCAAAAAAACCCATCGGTTGCCACTGTAACTTCAACTCTATGCAAAACAGACATACTACTAGACTAAAACTAATAAAATACCCCACCAACAATACCTAACCACAGTTTATTACAGTAAAATATTTACTCTATAAAATAAAACCTGTGCAAACCTAGTAAAGCTTACCAGAGAAACATTAAGTGAAAGCCTAATGGCATATCTCCACTTCACATATCCATCTCACTCACCTGCCATTCGTAACATCATGGCCTGGAGGGGAGTCAATTCTTTCATGTTCTTTTTCTTTTTTCGTGACTTCCCAGGCATGTCTGCAAATCGCACGCTGTGACCTGGGAAAAGCAAAGCAAAGCATGGGCAAGAGTGGTGGGAGCTGGGAAGAAAATAACAGAAATCATAGAATAGTTAGATCAAATAAGACTTAGTCTTCTACCTAGTATGGTACCTGCCCACAGCAGGGGGGTTGGAACTAGATGACCTTAAAGTCTTCTCCAACCCTAGCTATTCTATGATTCTACGGATAATATATCATTCTAACTAGCGTAATGATGCTCCTTGCATAAAGGTTAACACTGGTGTTACTGCTTATTTAAAGTTTTGCTAATTCAGTATTATGCGTCAATTGGTCTCCCCCAAGTAACAAAGAAAAAAAAAATTGTAATGAAAAAAAAAAATCAGTGGCACGAAACATAGTTGTCTCAGTTGTTCAAGTCGCTAAAAAGTGCATATATTTTACAGAGGCTTAATTTTTGTAATGTACCCTGGCAACTCAATGCTTCAAGTGAAACATGTCTTGTGAGCTTACTAAGCTAACTCAACTGTTAAGAAAGCAGGTCCACATGAAAGATGCTTCACTTCTTGATAGTTTCCTTCTGATCTGTTTGTTAATTCTTCAGCTGAAATGTAGGTAAGTTAGAGCAGAGTCAGACAGCAAAACACATTAACCCTCCTCCCCTCAGTCAGGAAAACAGATACAAACTCTGTGTTGTATTGATCTTTTGAAAAATCAAACCCCAATCTATAACTTCCCATATCATACCCGATTTCTTTTCTTCACCACCTTCCCTCTCCTTGTCATTATCACGATGCAGGAAGTCCTCACCATCGCTGTCTGCATCTGACCTGTCACTGTCACTATCATCACTACTGTCATCATGCTTGTCCTGATCCATATCCTCAGGATAACCTTCATCTTCACTAGTACTGGACATGTCGTCATCATGCCCTCGCTGTCCTGTGGGAAGCAAAGTATTAGGAAATGCATAAACTCCAAATACAGTGGTGTGAAAGACTGACTATGTTGTATGTCTACAGTTTGAAAAAATTCTCCTAGCAACAGCATGGACTTATTGTCAACTCTTTACTGTTTAGCTCATATTCTTAAAGAATATTTTGGGAGAGTCTATTTCTAATATTTTCTGTTAAGCAGCTGGTTAATTTGCACAGCAAACAGGTGAAGGCAGCTCCTATCTGCTCAATAGGAACAAGCTAATGAGTTGCAATCACCCATCACTGAAATACTTGGATGTTTTCTGGTGTGCAATGAAGCTGATTTACCCATTCACTAAAGCTCCTAGAGATGACACAGCAACTGCGAAAAGGAGGACCTAGCCTCTCCTAGAAAATACATACCCAAGATTGGTTGGGGATTTTGTTGTTGTGGTGCTGGTTTGTGATGGATTTTGGCTTTGTTTTGGGTTTGGTTGGGCTTTTTTTTGGTTTTGGGTTTTTTGTGGTTTTTTATCTGTTTTGGTTTTTTGTTCTGTTTTATTTGGAGGGGGTAATAGGAAGACTTCTTTGAGACTACTTAAGTTTACTTAAGGGATTAATAGGTCCAGTGTTTCAGCACTGTTAAGACTACATGGGAAAGTTGTAATTAGAAGCTTCAATATTTAAAAATACAGCTGATAACATTGCAGAATACCAGAATCAGCTCAGAGGTCCAACCACTTATGAAAAGTCCTTCAAGTAGTAATAACACCCATGCTGCCCAGAGAATAACTTGTGTAGGGCACACTACATGCACAGTAGTACTACCTGTAGCAAAACGCACAGGTCAAGCAAAACCCCAGGCAGGGAAGTTCTTACCTGCTTCAGAACTGTAAGAAATCTCCTCTTCTCGCCTTCGAGGAGCCATCTCCAAGGTGAAACCCACTTTACGGCCATACATCTGGAGGACTTGAGGTGGTGGTGGGCCTGGTGGAGGTCCAGGGGGCTTCCTCCCTGGAGGTAAACGTGGAACACCAAGCCCAGGAGGAGGAAGTACAGAAATGGACCGAACTGGTGGTCTGGAAATAAGGCAGAAAACAAGAAACGTAGGAGCACAAACAAATGAAAGCAAACATATCCTTAATAGAACTCTTTAGCCTTCTTTCATCATTGCTTACACAGCAGCCTTCTAAAAAGACACATGAACATTCATAGATCTGTCCCAAGGAGTTTACAACCTTGTACAAAGACATGATTGCAGACTATCAGCCAAAAGCAAGCTGCTCAGATGGCAAAAAAAAAAAAAAAAGCAGGAATTGAATCCCACCACAGAAGCCAAATGAAGTAATCACAAAGTCGATGAAAACAGAAGACTATTCAGAAAGAAATAAAAAGAACTAGTTGTAGAATGAGAGACAATTAAACTAGGAAATTAAACTGAACATACCAGCAAGACAAAAGAACACATAAGATACGCCAATTTAAGGGGCATTTATGATAAAAGTGGCGAAGTTTTAAGTTTTACTGATATGTAGAAAGACAAATCCTAGAAAACACAGATTATTACTTGAAGCAATTTAAACAAAACCCTGTAACAGTAGGGAAAGATTAAAAAGTGGTTTGGTTAAAAGAAAGTACAATTCACTCATACATAATTCCTGATTTCTGCTTGTCAATATTACCTCTGCTTCCACCCATAGTTCCTCCCCAGCAATAACAGTGCTCATTTTTCACTTCCTCTCCAAGTTTCTTTCTCCACTTACCCATACGCTGATGTCTTCTTGAGGATAGAAGGTGGCTGGGCCCCTGGAAGGGGAATGTCCTGTATGAGGATGTTGGAGGGAGCATGCGGCATATCTGGTAAGGGAATACTTTCCACTTCTACATGCTGAGCATTCTGGGCAGGGGGAAAAGGAGAGGAAGAAAAGAAAGAATGGATTAGTCCCACAGAAGCTCCTGCACAACCTCATTACCTTCCAGAGTACAGAACACATGGGAATTGCCACCACTTGCCAAAGATGTCTGTTCTTAGGCCATGTTTTCTTGCAGCAAGCCATGAAAGACATTCAGGAAGATGACAACAGTAAAAGCTTTTAACACAAAACAAAACATATGCACTGCACCTATGAAAGGCTTTAGTACTTCAGTCAAAACCCAGACAAGCTTCCATCTCCCTTTAGACCTTCAGTCTCCAAAACAAAGAGGCTGTAGACATGGACAGGTTGAACAGAGCCTTGGGCAATATGGTCTAGTGTGAGGTGTCCCTGTACACGGCAGGGCGGTTGGAACTACATGATCTTAAGGTCCTTTCCAACCCAAACCATTCTATGATTCTATGCCTGTATTTTTTAAGCATCCAGAAGGCATGAATTACAGGCTGCTGCCTATTCCAAAGGGAAAAAAAGCCTAAATTAAAAAAGTCTTACAAATACTTGCACTTGGGCAACATTATGTTCTCCAATATAGTAGGGAAGAACATCAAATAAAGCTCTTTAAAAGAATGACAAAAATTCTCATGAATTCCAGCAACAGCCTTCACAGAAATTCACAGAAATATCAACTGCACATTCACAGCCTGGCTCTCTAATATGGAAAACAAATTCTGACATGATTTATTTTTAGCGTAAATCTTTTCCCCCATAATTTCATGTTGAATGAAGTCAGTATATCAGACACAAACTCAGACTTGACTACCCCCATGCTGCCCCCACTGAAATGCTGTAACTGGAAATGCTATACAAGTAAGTACTTAATATGAGCCACATAACACATATTCTGGTCTTATAATATAAAAGTTTCTCCTTTGTAACTGTTGCACCTAAGAAACAGATAAAGAGGATACACTACCACAGTTACAAGCCTGAAATATAACAAGCATTACCTTGACAGCATCAAAATACTGGCTGAGTTGTGATCTCTTCTGCTCATACTCTACTTCCAACTTGCGCAGTTCTTTGTAGATGTCAGGATTTTCCTTCTCGTAGAGCCGCAAGATACGCTCGAAAGTCTCACGGAGTTTTTTGCGTTTATCCTTCAGCACTTTTTCATTAAGTTGTGGCTGCTGTACTGGGTTAAACTCTAATCCAAGACAGAAAAAGCCCACCCAAAATTCCTTAGTTACTCTAGTGCACAACTGTGATTAATCAAACATCTTCAAACAGAAGTACAGGGACTGTAGTGAAAGGACAAGGCGAAATGGGTTTAAGCTTAAAAAGGGAAGTTCAGGTTAGATATAAGGCAGTTCTTTACTGTGAGGGTGGTGAGAAACCGGCACAGGTTGCACAAAGAAATGGTGAATGTTCCATCTCTGTCAGTGTTCAAGGCCAGATTGCAGAGAGCCTTGGGCAACATGGTCATAGAATAGTTAGGGTTGGAAAGGACCTCAAGATCATTGAGTTCCAACCTCCCTGCCATGGGCCAGGACACCTCCCACTAAACCATGCCATCCAAGGCTCTGTCCAACCCACCTTGAACGCCGCCAGGGATGAAGCATTCACAACTTCCTTCGGCAACCCATTCCAGGGCCTCACCACCCTCACAGTAAAGAATTTCTTCCTCATATCCAATCTAAACTTCCCCTGTTTAAGTTTAAACCCACTACCCCTTGTCCTCTCACCACAGTCCCTAATGAAGAGTCCCTCCCCAGCATCCCTATAGGCCCCCTTCAGGTATTGGAAGGCTGCTATGAAGTCTCCACGCAGCCCTCTCTTCTCCAGGCTGAACAGCACCAATTTTCTCAGCCTATCTTCATACGGGAGGAAGGTCCAGTGGAAGGTGTCCCTGTCCATGGCAGGGTGGTCGGAACTAGATGATCTTAAGGTCCTTTCTAACCCAAACCATTCTGTGACTCTGCAAAGCAAACAACTTCCAATACCTATTTTCAGAAAGTCTTCAGCCTCATGACAATCCTCTGCTTCAACTCCAAGCTACTATCACACACACTACTCCTTTTTATCAGCCATCTTCTTGAGGGGTGGGGGAAGGAGGAGTCATCTTTGATGGCATCACATCACCTCAAATCACAATCAATGTCCAGTTACTCATAAAACTGACACTTCTAACAGGAAAGGAAAAAGGTTACTCTATCATAATCTTTCAGTCATCCCATGAAACTGCGTTATTTGTCTACACAAACCACCACCTAAGTCCTATAGCTGGTATATCCACTCACCCATTTCATCCAATTTTTCCATGTCCCGAATAATCTGCTTTGGATCTTTCATCTTCAATACAGCTGCTCGTACCATCATTCGCTGCTTTTTGTTCTAAGAAGATCAGAGACCAAGCAGATCAGAAAAGCAGCACAGGAAAAAAGAGACAAAGAACATTTGTACCAAATACTCCCTCTCAGTATGTCCAGTCTGCAGAAAAAGAGGTGCCTGAAAATGCCCTGCAAATATTAACTATGGCACAAGTCAGCAGCAAAGGTAATTAAAACTTCCAGGAATTTAAATCCTGCTATCTTGCCATTTACAAATGTTTCTAGAATGCATTCACTCAAAACCACATACAATCAACAAGATACCAAGTGTCTAAGGGTATGCAGTAAAACACATTAAAAAAGTATGTGAGTCTGGGGTGGTTTATTTGTTGGGGTTTTTTTGTCTTTTTAATGCCTAAGTTCTTACAATAATGCTTCAAAAAGCTGTAATTATTACAAGTTAAAAAATAGTAGATTATGAGATATGGTTACTCAAAAGAAGATTTGTCTGTTTTCTTAAACTACTTGTCTGAACAGTATATTCAAAAGTCAATCTTAGGAAATCGACCAAAACATCTGTAGTCTATCCAACAGCCACAATCACAAACATGGTACACAGTAAGCAGAACGCCAAGTAAATGTTCCTTATCTCTTTTATTTACCTTCTTTAGTTCCCTTTTCCGAGCTTCCTTTCCTAGAGAAGAGGGGAAAAGAAAGAAAATAAAAACTTGAGACAAATTCATGAAGAACCTTTCCTTCCTCAAGACTAGTGCTGTGTCTCAACTATTAAGTCATTTTGCAAAGACTGCAAGATTGCAAATGTTTAATTCACCTTCCCAGCGAGAAATACATTATGAAATAGACTTTTATTTCATGTGTGTTATACAGAAACTAAAGATGTAGGAGCCCTCACATCTCCAGAAGCAGGGGTGTTTCTACACAAAGAAAGAATAATAAGCAGGAAAAGTCACAGTGTTATGTGCAGTCATGAAAGGATTTCTTCCCAGAAGCTGAAGAAGACTTAAAAACAGACAATGCACTTTCAAAATATGTAGGCTTTGAGTATCCATCTGAAACAAAGCATATTCACCATGAAGTCGGGATGTTTTTTATCTGCTTAGCATTGGTAACACCTGGCATGTTACCAAAAGGGAAAAACAGTCAACTCTCTCATGCAAAATTGCCATGCTCCTCAAATTCAAGCCTCAGATTAACTGTGTCCCAAGCAGCAGCTTGCAGTTTAGCCAACAGCTAAGTACAAAGTCCTTTGAACACTGACAACCACAGTATATAAATACACAGAGAAGCAGCAGCATGAAGCAAGTAGCCTTCTCAGGGAGTTTTTACACCAGTCGAAACTGAGACAGTATTTTTCAAATCAGGGAAACTCAGTTCTGATTCACAAGTGAGGACCTTATCCTCAGAGAAGGCTTTCCAGCTGCCTCCTGAAGACTCTTTACCCCCATTCCCATAAGCTTTTACTGATACTTACGCGCCTGATCTGTGGGATTCATAAACTTTCCACTCTTGGTGGATGATGTAGATCTCCGCCCCATTTTGACCTTTTTATTTCTGCCTCAAAAAAATACTTAGAAAGAGGGAGAGACCTGGAAAAGACAATATGGTTTCAGTGCCTGTGCAACAGTAGCTTGAGTACTCTTAAATCTCTTTCTCTGTATCAGCAGGTTGCCCCCTCAAAAACCTCAAACCCTACTACTAGCTCAGGCATTTACATGAAAAACTACACAAAATTAGTTAAAGAGTAGTACTTAGTTACAGTTAAGTACCTACTTACTACTTTATGAAATATCTATTTTAAACTAATCAAATAGTTTTTATACACCCAAAGACTCAAAGAAGCTTCTTGATTACACTATAGAGGGGCACAGTGAAAACACGCTCTATTTTTATAAGAGCCCTTCTAGCTTTTCATTTACTTTCATGAGAGCTCTCCAGTGTTTACCTTCCCATTCCTCTCTATTTCAGATGGTTCCCACAAATTTCCTCCCTTCTTCAAGACTTTTAAGCTGCCCTTTATTTCTCTCCTCAGCATCCACCATGTCCATCAGCAAGTGATCTACAGACATCCATGTTGTTTCTTCCCCATATGCTGTTGCTATACCATTGCCCTTACATTTTCTGACTCTATCAGTATTATTTCAAACTGTGTTATGAGGATCAGGAGGAAAGGTGACTCTGGGAAGAATTATTTCCTGTCTTCAGACATTTCTTCAGTTTACAGACAGATCTCAACAGATCCTACCCCAAAAAATCTAAAATGCCCTCTGAAATTTGGGAGTTGGTGGAATGCAGCTTTCTAGTCACCATACTGAATCTAAATAGATCATGATCATAATGAAAGTATTCACAAGCTTAGTCCAAAGCTCTCTGCAGGCTCACTGCAGTCGCCATGTGCATCCTTATTCCCCAACGACAGCAGATGTCATTTTCAAGCCACTAAGCAACATGCCTACCCTTACCCTTTGAAAAGAAATGTAAGCACTGTGCCTCATTTAGTGCATCAAGGCCTCACAAGAAAGGACTGCTAGCAAGCTCCAAGAACTGATCACATTCAACGCTCTGACTAGTAAAAACCTACAGAGCTCTGCTCATGGCTCCTACTACAAGGCTATGCGCAGTTGTCTGGCTGTTTGCAAGAGCACCCCACGGTGGGAAATTTGCCAGACAGCAGTAGGAGTTATATCTGTACCCCATATTTCCCGCATTTCTAACATTTAAAGGGTAAAGGTGAAGAGAATAAACTTCTGAAATCTCGATCCCTTATCTTTCTAGGATACAGAGCAAAAAGCTTCAATGCTGCAATTTAACAGCCAAAGAAGAAACACCCAAACAAACAAAAAAAACAACACTGAATTTATGAATTTGGGGGTGCAGAGAGGAACGAGGCAGTAAGCCCCCCATGAGGCACACGAAAGCCTCCCCTCCTCCCCCGACGGAGGAAAAAAGGCGGCAGCACAATCTGTCACCTTTCGCTCGCTTCCTTCCTCCTCCCCCTCCCCACCCCAGCACCATCCCGATCCTCTCACCCCTCCGGCCGGCCCGGCCGGCTCCGTCCCGCCGCAGCGGCCTCTATCACCGCCTCGCTCCTTGCCGCCGCGGCCCCACCGCCATCTTGAACCACGACCGAACGGCGCTTCGCCGTAAAGCGCGACTGCCGCGCCGCGCCGCGCGGACCCGCGCTCCGGAAGCGGAGCCTTTTACACACCGTCCCTAGCTCTATGGTTGGGCCGGGGCGGGGCAAGAGGCGGGACCGGGAGGAGGGGACTGCGTGAGCGGTGTGGGCTGTTGGGCCCCTGAGGCGGTGAATCGGGAGCGGGGACGGGAATGGGGTTGGGGGGTTCCCTGTCCTCCCCGCCGCACTCTGGGAGCGGGTCAAGGGAGAGCTGTGGGGGGAAGATGCTGCGCCGCTGCTAGGTATATTACGGGGACAGACGGCGTGGCCGTGGTCGCTGCGGCGCTCTTCCGCCACTCTCTGCTGAGGGGATCCTGCGGAATGAGTCCGTGTTGTGAAACAAGACAGAGCTGGGGGTGTGCGAGGAGTCTCTGGGGAATAAAGCCAAAGTGCCGAGAGAGCAGTTCCTCATATCTCAGGTGTTCTGTGCGTTTCGTGTTGGGTTTGGCCTGAAGGCAGCGCTGCTGCGTCCTTCAGTTGAGCTCATGTGCCAGCTGCTGTTTGAAGGGACTGCTGGCTGGATGACGGTCATTGGGCTGTACAGAGAGCAGGAGAGGTGGTCTGGTCCCAGCAGGGACCACAGAAGCTAATCTGTTGTCGTTTCCTGCAGTATTCCATGTGGTAAAGTGATGATCAGTTTACACTGGTGAGCACTGGGTAAGAGCTGTTCTGCCTTGTTGCCCTAAGTACCTCTCCCAGCAAAAATCCCCAGGCACATGAAAAACCAGGATAAAGATACATGATTTCTTCTGTTACCAATTACACCACTGTGAATAAGGAGGGGGCAAACACTAAAGCATGGGTGCAGGTTTAAAGAATTAACATGCTGAGGGGAGGTGTAGGAAGGGCATTTTTCTCTGCACAGATACACCTATGTGCAGAGGTGGTCTGATCTCTGAGCAGGATTTGTAGCCCCCCCTGTAGACCCCCTGGTGAATGTGGCATGCAACGCAATGTTGCTGTGCTCTTTCAAATAATAGAGGCTCAGCTGGCAAACTTGGAACTTTATGAAGGATCATTGCAAGGTGGGTAAAAGCAAGGTTATAAGCTATGTCTGGCCTTAACACCAACATTATTCACAAACTACACGGAGTCCAAGTTAGAAGGTGACCAGCCCAGAAACATCCAAAGGCTCCAGGGGCTCTCAGTGCCTGGGGTGCCTTACTAGCCATGTATATAGCAGAATTGTCCCCTCCTTGTGCCTCTTTGACCTGTTCTTTTATAGTGTTCTTGTTACCAGAAGGACTTCACTGCAGTGCAGAGTTTGGTTGCAACCACACAGTGTTTCTACACAGGTTTGAAAGCATCTTAGACGGGTTTTGGCTCGTTTACAGTTTCTTGTCTTCTTTAGGGCTGTTCTTATTTGGAACACATATATTACACAATTTTAATTCTTGATCTTTTGTCCAGAAGAATAGGCTGTGCAGAAGGAGAATGCCCGAGGCGGTGTGATGGGAATGCTACATACATCCCTGTCATGTACGATGTCGCTGGAGGGGGAGATAGCTGAGACTTTAAAGATTGCCCACTCCTCACAAGGCTCGGGGTCTTCTGTCATGAAAATACTGGGCTCAGTGTACTGCATCAACCCTAAGACACTGCTTTCTCTCAGCAGTGTCTGCTGACATGGAGGACAATAGTCCTCTCACATTTTTTACTTGGCAGTTCTGTCACACCAAGAGGCAGCTCCAGGAAGTCTCAAGAACAGCTCCACAAGTCCAGGAGAAGCATCAGCAAACTGGTTATGACATTTTTGGGGGACAAGTGCAAGACTGGCCAGAGGGCTAGAGGGGGCAGGAGCTACCTCTTATTTTGTGGGACAGAGTTTCAGTTACTAAGCAGATATAGAGCTAAGCTGCTCCTGCTCCTGCTTCACTGAATGCTCTCCCTTGCCTCTAGCCAGTTAAATGCATGCTGCACTCAGTTCAAGTATGTAACGGTTGGTAATGCAAGTAAATCCCATTGATTATCTTATTGCTAGAGTTGGGGGAAGGAGTTTGGGAAAGTCTCAAGCTGATTGGCAGGTTTTTTACCTCAAAACCATCTTGTTGTGGCTGGGTGTTGCCATATGCCTTATTAAGTCAGAGGCGGCTCTCCTAGGTGACGGGAGATGCTGGCCCAGCCAGCAGAGGGACAGGCTGCTTCCCACCAGCCTCTAACATCTTCAGCATCTTCCAGCATCTCATCTTCCAACATCTCATGGGCATGAGGACATCTGCCACACCTGCTGTTGTGGGAAAGCCAGAATTCCTTTAAGTCCACCAGGAACAAGAAGTGAGTAGATAGTGTATACATTTATGTTCCTCATTATGTGTCCCGCTTCCTGACACCACTCAGAATTTGCTTTCAAGAAAATGTCAGCAAACTGCCTGACAAGTACAACAGATTTGTTTTATTTGACTCTGCTATTTTTATTCAGCAGTGATTGTCAGTCTCATAAAGATATGTAATAAGGTGGTGGGTTTTATTCCTAAATTAGAATGTATATTTGTACATAGGAAGTCAGCAGAAGCCAGGAACTCCTGCCTCTCCAACACCCAAACATCGCTGTTCTGCTGATTGGCAGTCTTTTGCCACTAAACAAGTACCTCTAAACTGTGTGCCACTTGTGTCAGGAGATAGGAGATGTCACATTTTGGAGAAATAATGCCTCAGGTCACCATGTCATCCACCATGATGCTTCATGCAAGGCACTGGTTTCTGCCTCCTCTGAATTGCATCTCTTGGCCCACATTGCCCAGTTCATGGCTTGCGCTGGTCCCAGTTTGTTGGTCTCTGCTATCCATCCATACTCTTGAACCCTGTTTTTTCTCCCTGAGAGTTGGCTGAGCTGCTTGATAGCCAGCAGCTGGCTGCATTGGCATTTAGTGGCTTTTGAACACAAAAGCAAAGAAGAGTCAGAAAAGATGATTGAAGTGGGAATAGTGGGTGGAAAGGGGGAAAACACAACAAAAAAACAAAACCCAGAATGGAAGTGTTGTGAAGCCAATGTAGAGTTTTCCTGCTGTAGTCTTACCCACCTCTCTACTTTAACAGGCACAATCTAGCTATTAATATAATGCATAATATTGGCAATATTGAATATTAACAAACATAGAATCATAGAATCATAGAATACTTAGGGTTGGAAAGGACCTTAAGATCATCTAGTTCCAACCCCCTTGCCATGGGCAGGGGCATCTCCCACTAAACCATGCCACCCAAGGCTCTGTCCAACCTGGCCTTGAGCACTGCCAGGGATGGAGCGCTCACAACTTCCCTGGGAAACCCATTCCAGTGCTTCACCACCCTTACAGTAAAGAATTTCTTCCTCATATCCAATCTAAACTTCCCATGTTTAAGTTTGAACCCCTTACCCCTTGTCCTGTCACTACACATGTATGAATTTGAATATGCTTTAAGTATGGGGGAAGCTGATACCAAAAAAGGATCCTATACACAGTCCTACTAGATTAGTCTATCATGGCTACAAAAATAAATTTGATCTATAATGAAGATTTTAATCTTTCTTCATTAATTGGTTTAAGATGGTTTTTCAGACAGAACATAAAAAAAAATCAAGTAACCCATGTACAGGAAAAAGAGATTTTGCAATACTCAGGTACATTTTTACTATTTTTTTTATTTCTTTTTTTTTCTTTTTCCAAAGATCAAAGCAAAAAAAAAAAAAAAAAAAGCAAACCACAGCAAATCAGACCAAGAGACTGCAAACAATGTTTCTGCTTTTAGCTTTGTTTTTAAAATCTGAAAAATAAGGACATTTGGTAGCATATTGTGAAATGCAGAATCTGAGCATGCTGTTGGTGGTCCCACACTGGTGAAGCTTGAAAATAAAGCACTTGTTGCATTAATAGGGCTGTAATCCTACAGACACTTGTACATGTTTAGCATCCCATTTCAATCAACAAAGCTGCAACTGTGCCCTGAAATAGTTACCTGTGGGTTGGCAGGAGCAGGGCAGTGCTGAGAATAAGAGGTCATTCACAGCCTGGAACACCCCATCTGGTTTCTCTCAGTTCTGTGGCAAGATTGTATGTGTTTGCTTGTAGGTCCATGCTTCTCTTACCTGCTAATCTACTGGAATTAGAGTTTATTTAAAGAAGATCTCTGACTAGCTTCTTAGGCAGGGATGGGACAGGAAATAGCACCTAAGTATGCTTCAGCTAGTCCTTGTAAGCAGTTCAGCAAACATGGAATTGAGCTTACCAGATTTAACACTAATCCACACTACGAGTTGAGCAGACAGCCATCCTGATGATGACGTGGACTGCGTTGTTGAAATTGTTTTCTCCCACCATATTGTCATCTTTGATATAGAAACACAGTAGGAGAAAAATCACACCTTCTCACCACTACTACTCCATCAGTGAGGAGTCACAACTACAAGTTACAGTTCAAGGTTATCTACAATGCACTCCAGAAAATAGCTGAAGAAAAGGTGCAATATATTTGAAGTGCTACCTCCCAGAAGAATCTATAAGCCAGTTCCTTATTAATATATTTCAGTGCCAATTCACTGGTCTCTTGCTCTGTTGCCACTAATAAAAAAGCCATCAGTAGTTCATTTACCATAATGAATCAAAAAGGCTTCCGTGGGCATAGTTGCTGCAGCCACTCTCACAGCAGGAGAGAGAGCTCTGACTTCATTCATTGAACCTGCCGTCTCACCAAAGAAGTCACTTCATGTATGGCACGCCGGTACTTTTCCGAGGCTGCTTTAAACTCAGCCAGGTGCTTCTCATAGCTTCTCACAGCTGCCAGAAGCTGATTCCTTTCCACAGCTCCCAGGATGGCATGGAGAATCATTTCAATGCCGAGCCCAAGAATAGTGATGCTGATTCCCCCAAGAACAGATGCCCCAATCTGTGCAAGGAGACTGACGAGCTTGCTCACAGTGAGCGTTAAAAAATTGGAGCTGAGAAGTTTGATAGCTACCATCCCAGCTGTTGAAGTCGCTTCTCCAAGAACAATGGAAAAAACTTTCTGGGCTATTGCTATTTTCTCCAACTCGGGCTCTTTGATGTCATACAGCTTCTGGTACAGCACAGGCTCTAGCTTTTCCTTCATGTCGCTATCAATCTTCTGTACCTGATGCTGAATCTCACTCATTGCTTGGATGATAATGTCACAATTTTCCTTGACTGTGCTGTTCTCTCTCATCCGAATGTGGGTAATGGTACAGCCCAGGTGTTCATTCAGCACTCTAGCCAGCTCATTTGTTGCACAGAAATTTGTAGACATGCAGTCAAGCAATTCCTGGTGCAGATTGATCAATTCTTGCCTTCTCTTGGGGTTATCTGGGTAAAGGAGGTCGCTCAGCGCCATTCTTCAGAATAGGCTACTTCAAGAGAGAAAAGAAATATATTATTCTCTTCAACACCCATAATACTAGCCCTTACAGAGCAGTGAAGTGTGTTTTTTCTCTGCCTTACTAGTTCTTTTTATACTCAACAATTCAAATCCCAAGGCATAGCTTGTAAATGTAGAAATCTTAATTCTTCAGATCTAAAGATCTTTGGATCTTTAACCGAATGATTGGAAAAGGACCTTATGAGGCATGGAATATATTTGGAGCTATAAAAATAGCTAACAAATAAGCAATTAGCAGATTGGTAAAATGAACATGGGTCATTCTTCCCCTTAGAAACTGAAGATGGTAGAAGCTGAACTAGTTCACTAAAAACCGGAACAGCCTCATTTAATCAGCAGAATCTAAAATAAGCTGTGCAAAGGAAAGGCCTGTTCTAGACAGACCTCTGTATCAGCCTATTTTTATTCTTCTTTTTTTTTTTCAGTTAGTGTCATCTGATTTTTATGATAACTGGTGGAGTGGGTACAATGTTTATCACCATCAGGGTGTTTTATGCCAGTGTAGCTTATTTCTTCTCACATTCAAGAGAAAATGTTAGTATATAAGCCCTCTGTTCTTATACTAATAAATTCACACTTGGTAATTCATAAAAAATGGTAACAATATCTTGTGATAAACCCATCCTAACCTATATCACCTAACACATATCTCGCACTGTATTTCCGTCCCTGATATTTAGCCCCTGTTCCCTCATTGTTTATTCACCTCCCTAATGCTGTAATCAATTCACCATTGTTTTGTCATTTGTGAACACCGAACACTGCAAACAGCACCTGATGTTCAGCATGCCATGGAAGCACCTACTGCAGCAGGATGTCTGTGCTGGCAGATGGCCTTGGAGCAGCAAGCACTGGCTTGCAGGGAGAGCCCTGCTTGCACAGCCACACTCCCTCCATTCCCAGAGTGTCCTGGATGAAGCCAGTATCAGCAGATGCTCACCAAGCTCTTAAGACATGACTGAGCAGAATACATCTCTCCCTTATTACTAGTACAGACCATAGCACAAAACTTAACTAGTTTGATTCCTCGCCCTGCAAACACTTGTGTCTAGCTCTTATGGTCATCATTCTCCGAGCTGTCACTGGTTTGCCAGCAAAAGAGCATTTTTCTTCATTACTTTCATCTCAATATACAGAGTCCAAAGTGACTGAATTACCTGTGATCATGCAGACATTCCTCATGCTATTTCCCTTTAATCCATCACCGGCCGCAAAGTAATCATGCTTTAGCATGATTTTGACTTGAATGCGTATGTTTTACTTTGCAACAGGAACATACTGAATGAGCAGGATGACTCATTTCTTTGTTGGCACTTCTTTTTTCTCAGCCTTCTTATTACAAATCTGGGACACTTATGCAGTGCTTCACATATTTCCAAGATAAACCTCCTCTTGCTGTTAGTGCCTACATATCATAGCTATAACTTCAAATAGGTCTGTGTAGGGAACTAGCTAGATTTTTATTTTTGAAATAATAATTTTATGTAATTTTGGTCCTTTGTAGTTCTTGCATTATCTGCTAACTGTAAACCGTCTGACAGTGACACAGCTGTATTTTACTAAACACACCCTCCCCCACAAGATCCATGTAGAAAACTGGAATGATTTCAACAGTTCCCCAGCCAGCTTTTAGTCTCTGTTGAAATACAAGTCAGTCTGAAGATAATTTTTTCCACAATATTTTACACAGTGCTGTGCATTTCTTTCAACCACTTACCTTGTAACTCTGTCAAGAGAACAAACTCTTTAACACATTTTCCTTCTTCTTCCAGCTAGAGGAAGCGAAGTAGACATACAGAAAAGGTTTGTGATTTTCAGGAAACATAAAGCCATGTCAGTGCAAGGTATGATTTCATGCCAGTCCTGCCTCAGGGGTGTTGCTGACTTGCTCTCTGACTCAGTGCGGTATTAGATCCTTTCTGCTTGAGTGATGCTTTGTCAAAAGATCATATATTTTACCTTACATGTAGAAACTGAGAAGATAAAATGTTTAAAGAGGAATAGGACTTCAACAAATATTTAACGTACTTGACAGGTGTGGAGGAGACTTTTTAGCATCTATTCTTTATGCATAATTATTTCAACTTCCTATAAATGCTCTAGATTTTATGTCTCAACACTAAAACCACCTTTTACTGTTCACATTAACATGCAATAATTTTTACATTTGCTTTCTAGAGTTAGGAAGGCCACATGTATTTCTGTTTTTCTGACTATTTCTTCAGCTCCAGGGAGATTCTCTCCTGAAGCTTTTCTAATTAAACATTTAGACTGCCTACCTGATTTTGTTCGAGTGCTCCTGCAGTCAGCTGAAATGTGTATGGGACAGTGACTTCGTCCTCTTTCCGATGTGTTTCTCTGGTGGTTTCCAGCAGCATGTGATGAGTTAGGGATCCAGAGGCTGGGCTTCACCTCGGTCCTGTTGCCTGCCTGCTCATCATTAATTCTATTGTGTGGTGTTTACCCACATTCATCTCATTTTCTTACTTCTGCCCCCTTCTGATTTTAACGGATTTCAGTTTATTTAATGCTAGTTCCCAATTTTTAGATTCCCCAAAAGCCTTCTGTTCCTGGACATAATAGGTACAGTATGAATCCCCCTGCCTACAACAAAGGTACCAGTACAGGTATCTTTAGCCATGGCTGAAAGGGGATGATATCACCCTTCTTTGCTGCAGTTTGCCAGGTCCTCTGCTCTGATGCCAGGAGAATGGAAGAAGTTGTGTGGAGCCCTAGAGCCAGCTCTGGCTGAACAGCAGTGGAGGCTAAAATCAATTTCGCCATTCCACACAATTTCAGACCACTTTTACTATGGAAAGGGAAAGGAGGACGAGACAGGGGGCTGAGCTGAGCACTGAGAGAAAATTCTTAAGAAGTATGAAGTGAGATGGGAAATTTCAACTGCTTGGACATATCCAACCACAACAATAGCTGATGAAACACATCTTCTGCAACCAGTCTGGCTTTCCAGGGCTCTGACACAAGCAAAGGCAACATCAGGAGCAGCCCTCAGCCACCTGATGTCCCAGGACTATACCTGCTGTTGGCCTTGGGAGAACTCTTAGGTGCAAGCAGAAGGACGTAACTTCCCTAGCAGTCAAAGTAGTAGCAAGGTGGGAGCCCAAGCAAAGGGAACGTTTTGTGCTTCCACCTGTCAAAAGATGCTTGCAACATCTAGCTGCTGTATGAACTGACAGATATGGGTCACTTCACAGGAAAGTGTAGCCTGACAAAACATTGTATTACTCAGTCTTCAATCTCTTGTCCCTTCAATATAGATGTCTGATGCATTTGATTTTGCTGTGTCTATTCCCCTCTCCCAACAACATAAATTGAATTCTGCATAGATCCACCAGACCTCATAGCAGTCTTCCAGTATCTGAAGGGGGCCTATAAGGATGCTGGGGAGGGACTCTTCATTAGGGGTTATTTTGACAGGACAAGGGGTAATGGGTTTAAACTCAAACAGAGGAAGTTCAGGTTAGATATAAGGAAGAAGTTCTTTACTGCGAGGGTGGTGAGGCACTGGAACAGGTTCCCCAACGAAGCTGTGAATGCTCCATCCCTGGCGGTGTTCAAGGCCAGGCTGGATGGAGTCTTGGCTGACATGGTCTAGTGCGAGGTGATCCCGCCTATGGCAGGGGGGTTGGAACTTGATGATCTTAAAGTCCTTTCCAGCCCTAACTATTCTATGATTCTATATACAAACTGAAAGATTATGATTCTAAGAATGATGTAGATTGTTTGTTAGGACTCCCATAAATTTACCAATAAGCACCAAAAGAAAAGAATAATTCACTTATATCACTTCCATCCCTTTTCAGATTACATGCTGAAGGTCAGAGACATAACTTCCTGCAGCCATAAGAGTAACAATACTTGCTGCTGTTTACACCATATTTTGCTGGCCTGCTTGGTAAGACCCTACAAAAGCTGAAAAAGACCTGTTTCTTGTGTTTTCTTTTAAGTTTTTTGGGGAGGGAGGGTCAGGTGGATTGAAAATTTGTAATAATGGTTTCAAAAATATAACATTTTATCTGAAAATATTGTTAAAGAAAAATCTCTGCTCTAGGTTTCCCAAAGTACAGTCTCAGAGTTTTGATTCTTAGACAAATAATTTGCTAATAGAGTGTTACAGGAATAAGAGCAGCTCAAGACTGGGTGCCTCTAGGGAGGGACTGAGAAAAAATTAATTCCTGGGGTTTTCTACCATTACAGTCTATGCACCTTCCATGTGCCTCTTGGCCCAGTACTGAATTTTGGTCTGGGGTCCCCTTGTCCATCACTGGGTTCTTTCATTACCTCCAGGAGGTCCATAAATTTTTTATCTCTCTGTTGCTCCTTGCTAATGGATGCAACTCCTTTATCTTCTAATTTGCAATGGTCTCATGGCCTTCATTTACATAACAAAGCACTAGCTGTAAATTAAGCTCACCTTTATTTAGGTGGGAGTTAGCTGCTTTTGGCCAAAGGCTCCAGCAAACTCTAACTCCCTATGCTCAGCAATTACCTATATAGCTATATAGTGTAGTATATATATAGTTACATACTTATAGTATATATATATGCATACTATAGTATGTATATACTATAGTATATAGTACATATCATTACATACTTACATAGCTATATAGTATAGCTAAGCAAAACCACCAGTCAAAAGAACACATTTAAAGGAATTCATCTAACTAAACTTGATTCACAACAACATATCTAGTTTTATTCCCCTGTGTCTTCTGGATTTCCTCTGTTTTTCAGAGTCAGATCCCACTGCAGAAATGTTAGCCCGCCTTGGTTTTATGAGTGATAAAGAAAGGCTGGTCAGGGCCTGCCAGAATCTGCATGACTTAGTGTACATCTATATCTCTTCTATCAACACAATATTCCGACTCCTCAATGGAAATTTTGGCACCAACTTCCCTATCATGTCAGTAAAAGAAAACTTCAGCATTAAAGATAATCTACAGTTCCTGGTCAGTGCTTTGAAAGAGATGCAAGCCAACATGGAATCAAAAGACAAAGATGTACATGAAAGCATCAGCCAAAGTTTGTATGCTAGGATTGCTGGTCCCATCACTTCCCTGCAGGACAAGATCACTGCGGTAAAGGAACTTTATGAGAAATACAAGGAGACTGTAGAAAGCATCATGGGTATTCTCATTGCAGTGATGTTGAAACATGAGAATTTCCCTGACACAGTAGAGCTTGCTATTCATCAGTTATTGAGTTCACCTGCCATATCCCTCCAAGTATCTGAACTTCTCATGGATTATGCTGATATTGTGAAGATGCTGCAAGAAAATGAGGCACCAAGTACGACAGAAGACAGCTCTTCCTCAGATGAACCACCACGACCACTCAGGCTTCGCTCTGTATCGTCCTCCTCTTCACTTCTTGTTTTCCTACAGGCTATCCTTCAAGGACACAGATCCATAAAGAAAAGCCTGAAAATAGCAGCTGACTGCTTAGAGGAGGCTTTCAGGGTGTTGAGGCCACCTTGTGAAAGATTCCAGATCTTTGTCAAAATGGTTGAAGCCTGCATCCACGCGATAAAAGAGAAGCAAGAAGAGCTATAAACGTGCTATGTGTCAGAAATCCATCTTGATTCCTGTAGTTCTCGCATAGGAAAGAGTCTGAGCATGTCTGAAGAATAAAAGAAGTATCTGCAGCAGCTGTTTCTAGTATTTCAATTTTTGAAATCTGGGCTTAGTATCTTTGAGCATTTAGGGGTCAACATCAAGTTCTAACAACTTATTTCAAATGACTGGTAAACCAAGAGCAACAAGAAAGTAACATGACACACAGATAGAAAACAAGATAATGGTAAAATAGTTCTGTATTGAATCTGTTCTGGCTGCCTAGGCAGCCATGTCTCAGGACTTCAGTGGCAGTAATTCAGTTTCACAGAACATGTTACTAGGTTTCAGGTTATTAGATGTTGGCCTCTTCCATTACAGATACCTAAATCTGATACACAAGATGCTGAGCCTCAAACTCCTCCATTTAATCTGCTAAAACATGAAGACATAAAAATTCCTTAAGTGCCTTTTGTGCCCCACAGACAGACTCTTTCTCACTAGAAATAAAGGCACAAAGAGATCTGCAAAGAATCCAACGTCTGTGTGTGCCTTTCCTGAATGCATATGGGAAAAGCTACATACAGTGAAGGGTATCACTGACCTATTATTCAGAAAGGTCATAGATAACTGCCCTCCTGCCTGAAAGGGCGCAAGGAATGTATCTTTTTATGACCCAGGCTGAATGTTGCAGTCTCAGCTGGAGAGCTGCAGCTGAAAGCAAAGGAAGGGTTGAACCTTCTGTAGCAACCGGAACTCCAGAGTCTGGTTTCCTGTAATTCTTCTCACCCATATTCAAGTGTATATATCTAGATGCAGCCAGAGAATCAGTCCCTGTGAGCCAAGCACATGAAAACTCCAGCTACACTAGGAAGAATGGCTGAGGTGAGGGCAGTAGAACCACTGTTCTTGCTTCTCGAAGCTGAAAGAAAATCAAGAGAGCAGTCATTTAGACCTTTTTTTGCTGCTTAGAGCTTCCTGAACTTGCTTACACAAGCTTTGCCCAGAAGAGCCATTTTTCAAGTCAACCTACTACTTTGGCTTATGTCCAGGCACAAACTCTCACTCCTGAATGATTATTTTGTGCTCTAAGTTTGCACTGACACACTATTGTCCAAAGAGACAAAAGCAAGGGTATTGGTGATGTAGTCATTAACTGGAACAGACACAGTAAGGTCTTCCAGCATGGAGCTAGCTCTGTAGCCAGGAAACTATGTATGTGGTTTGCCAAAGGATACCTTTCCTCCATGTTGTCACAGGAGAGAAAACACCACTAAAGCAATGATAGTTTTTACACTTACCTCAGCTTGCCTGAGTAGTAGCGGACCAATGCCCAGAACAGTCCTGAGGCCTGAAGCATAGCAGCCTTGGAGGCCACCAGAATAAACATCTGAATTCAAGCTGCCTGCAAATCTCATCTGCCTTTGCAATGGGGATGCTGGGGACCCAAATGCATGTGTCCTATGACACCCTTGCAACGGCAGATGGGATAACTGGAAGCTGCAAAGAATCCTGCAACCTTCTGTGTACCAGGTGAGTTGTGGGGTGCTCCCAAGTTTCATGACAAGCAAGTAAAAACTGGGTCATGTGACTCTCATAGGTGAACACAGCTACGGATTTCGCCTTGGGTGTGGACCCGTGTAGGTGTAGCTGGCAAAGACTACTGGGGGACCTCGGAAGCACTGTCCCGCTCCCGCCCGCACGAACGTCTGTATGCTATACCTTCCACGAGATGGCAGTGGTACTTGCTGTAGTTCCCCACAGAATGCAGATGCAGCCGGTTACCGTGCTGTGTCTGAGAGAAGCTTTTGACCAGGAATGTCTCGTAAGGGGGAATTAGGACTTCCTTCTCAGATACGTAGTAAGAAAAGCCTTGCATAGCTGCTCCTAGGCAAGTGGTCACTGTGAACAAAGTTTCATTCCCAAACTTCTGGGCTTCATTCCAGAGGCGGGAGGTGGAGGTGAAACGGCCGAATCGCACCTTGCTGCCTTCTGTGGCTTTGATATACAAGTCTTTTACACCCCTGTGCACCCGGTAGCACTTGCGTTTCCCCATGCTCTCCTTGCTGCTCTGCCATTGCTTCATTATCTGGATAGCAGTTGTTAGGTAAAAGTGAAAATATTTGAAACTGAAGTTGTGTCTATAGTGCTCTGGAGAGCTTCCTGCTATAGATGTGGCCCAGTTCAGCTGCGAGTGCAGGGAAGAGTTCATAGTGTAAGCCATGAGGGCTATGGCATGGCTCTCCTGCATCTCCCTCAGGAGGCCTACGGGGCTCTTTAACAAAGCCTCTTGAGCCTTCTTCCAAAGGCTCAAATAATCCTTGTTAGCAGCTATTTCCTTTTGGAAATAGTCTCCTCTCTCCAATTCTTCCATCACCTTCTCTCTGCACCCTAGATACTGGTCATCAAAGGAATGCAGAGCCATATCCATCATGATCTGGCATGCAGCCTGCAACATAAAAACAACTGATGATTAGTATCACGTGTGTTTTGTGTATCTCTGTGGATGCAAGCCAAGTTTTTCTGTACTCTCTTCTTGCCTTTTTGTCATTACTGGCAAAGCAAGGACAACAAGTAAGCATCTTCAACAAAACCATCCTGTGCAACCTCAGGTTATTGTCCAAGTCCCACATCAGGCAAATTCCAGCCAAGATGACAGAGTTCTTATTTCATGTGGATGAGTGGCATTAAAAGCTGAAGAAGAGTTGGCCCTTCAAAAAGTGAGGGTATAAAGCCTGCAAGACAAACCCACAGTCCAGTTATTTCAACATCGTGCTCATGATTGAGTGCTTTAGAAGAGAGAAAGAATAAGCAAAAAAAAAAAAAAAAAAGAAAAAAAAAATTGCTAGAGTCAATGCAACCTGAACACTCTCAGAGGTAAATTTCTTCTTCCTGGTTTGTCTTACCTCTCAGACATGTTTTGGCTTCAGGGACCGAGGTTCAATAAAGAACAGTATAGTAGCAGTGGACCAAAACTTTTGTTCAGGCAGTTTGCCTCATTGAGGCCAGCTTGACTTGTCATACATTAAATGAATGTGTAAGGATTCACACAACTGGGTGCTGTAACAGGAAAATAACCTCTAATATATTACACTATCTGTTTCTAGCATTTCTAATTAATAAAAATCATCTGTAATAAGATCCAAGAAATTGTATGAGTTGCGGCATTGTGCTTTTTGTTGTTTGATCTCCTAGTAGAGTGGTCATGTACTGTAGTCAGTTGATAGTTGAATTCTACAAGCAGAAATTTGCTTCATCTCAAGTATTCACCCTAGGCACATAACCAGATTGATATCTTTCTTAGCCTCTGAAGTTGTACTGTCCCGTCCAACAAAACATTTTGTCAGAGCCTTGGCTGAAACAGGCTGGAAAAAAAGGAGAGGACCATAATTCCATGAGATCTACTCACAAACATACCCTGGAAAACCGTCTGGCTCCAAACAAGAGGAAATTTCCCACAAAGTAGTTAAAAGAAATTTAGACAGGTAAGAAATTGAACAGAGCAACTGAAAGCAGAAGAGTTAAAACAGAACCCAAAGCTCCTTAAAGAACGTGTTTCAAATGAAAAAGAAAAAAGTGGGGGGAAGGGGGAGGAGAAAGGTTTGTTTCAGTGGGATGAGCAATTTTACCATTAAAAATAAAGAACAATATCAACAATGTTTAGTCCTTTTACCAGCATTTGTGAGGAGATCAACAACAGAAGGCTAGCCAGCAGCACTGTCATCCCAGAGTCTTCCCGAGACACCATAAAGAATATTTTTGACCAAGTAGAGGTCATTTATATGTGTTTCTTTCTCTTTTTCTTGATCTGGAAGACTCTGCAGTTTATAATTTGCATTCAGGTTTTGGTTACAGCTCTTCATCTAAAGATCATTCACTAGATTCTTACAGCAATTCAGAAGTCATTAATCAGTCCAAACAGACAATTTACTGCTAGAAGTGAGCTGACAATCCATAAGGAATAGTCTGGTTTCACCAACTTCATCTGGTCTGGTATCCTTCACCTTGATAGTTCTGTTAATTCCAAGGTATCTGATGTTCTTGTTCTTGCAAAAAGGAAGAACTCCCTGGCTTGGAGACATCAAGGCAGGTCTCTCCTGAGGAGTCATGTGTCAGGATGAGATGGAGAGCACTCCCTGGTCAAGAGCTTAAAAAGGCCCTTTTAAAAAAGTGCAGAGCTCTGATAAAGCTAACACAGAAATGCTGGGTAGGTTGGGATCCCATCTGGAAGCAGAGATAACATAACTGTCCTCCTCCTCCTTAGTGCCCCTGGTTTCTAATAATGTGCAGCCAATCCTACCCTTATACCACTTCAGAGTGGCAACTTGTTGGACTGTTTACTCTGAATAAGCTCAAAATGAGCGTAAATACAGATTCTCACCGGCAAAGCCCCACAGTCTCTGATAACTCTTCTGCATGGACAATAGCCAAGAAGAGGTGTTAAGGCCTTGTTCGGACTACAGAGAAGTGAAGTCTTAATTTAGGAGGCCAGGTCTACTGGAGGCTGGTGGAGTTGGTCAGACAACGAAGAGGAAGAGCGGTTTGGTAGGAGGCTTGCCAGGCTGGTCAAGAAAGCTTTAAACTAGGTGTGTTCGGGGAGGGGGGGCATCATTCCACCCCAACACACCCAGTCAGTTACTATCATCTATAATAAATAAATACTTGGAGCAATTCAGAGACATTCCAGCCGCTCCAGACAATGAGCCAGCTTCATTTGGAGCTCGGCTCAGATGCCTCTATACAAATGCCCGTAGAATGGGGAACAAACAAGAGGAATTAGATACGTGTGCATGTCCACAGGGTATGATATAATAGGCATCACGGAAATATGGTGGGATGGTTCCTATGACTGGACTGTTGGAATGGAAGGTTACAGGCTTTTCAGAAAAAACAGGCCCAGCAGATGGGGAGGGGGAATTGCTATCTATGTCAGTGAGAGTGTGGCTGAAGAGTATGGAACTCTGGGGACAAGTGATCAGTCAACAGAGAGTTTGTGAGTCGGGTTAAAGGAAGAACAGTGATGAGAGACATTATTGTAGGGATCTGTTACAGATGGCCTGATCAAGAGGTCTCTGTGGATGAAGCACTCTATAGACAAATAGGAACAGCCTCATGCTCGCAGGCCCTTGTTCTCATGAGGGACTTCAACCACCCTCATATCTGTTGGAGGGACAGTACGGCCCGGCACAAGCAATCCAGAAGGTTCCTCAATTGTGTGGAAGACAAATTCCTTCTGCAAGTAATAGAGGAGCCGTCAAGGAGAGGTGCCATGCTTGACCTTGTCCTCACCAACAGGGAAGGGCTGGCTGGAAATGTGACGTTCCAGGGCAGCCTTGATCGCAGCGATCATGAGATGGTTGAGTTCGAGATCCTCAGGACAGTGACAAGAGTGTGCAGCAAGCTCACTGCCCTGGACTTCAAGAGAGCAGACTTTGGCCTCTTCAGGAACCTGCTTAGTAAGGTTCCATGGGATAAAGTCCTAGAGCGCAGGGGGGCCCAAGACTATTGGTTGATATTCAAGGATCACCTGCTGCAAGCTCAGGAGTGATACATCCCTACTAGAAGGAAGTGCTGCAGGAGGGCCAGGAGACCTCCTAGGATGGATAAGGAACTGCTGAGGAAATTTTGAAGGAAAAAAGAGGCTTATAGAAGATGGAAGAAAGGACAGGCAGCCTGGGAAGAATACAGGGATGTTGTCCAGGAAGCTAGGAACCAGGTTAGGAAAGCTAAGGCCCAGTTAGAATTAAACTTGGCTAGGGATGTGAAAGATAACAGGAAGGGACTCCATAGTTACATTGCAAATAAAAGACAGGTTAGGGACAATGTGGGCCCTCTCCAGAACCTACTGGGAAAACTGGCTACCCTGGATTTGGAGAAAGCTGAGGTTCTTAGTGACTTCTTTGCCTCAGCCTTCACTTTGAAATGCTCTGACCACACCATCCAAGTCTTGGAAGGCAGACGCAGGGACTGTGAGAATGAAGACCCTGGGCCCACTGTAGGAGAGGATCTGGTCTGAGACCGTCTTAAGAACCTGAATATGCACAAGTCCATGAGACCTGATGAAATCCGTCCATGGGTCCTGAAGGAGGTGGCAAATGAAGTTGCTAAGCCACTGTCCATCATATTTGAAAAATCATGGCAGTCAGGTGAAGTTCCCGACGACTGGAAAAAGGGAAATATAACCCCACTTTCAAGAAGGGGAAAATGGATGAGCCAGGGAATTCTGACCAGTCTCACCTCTGTGCCTGGCAAAATCTTGGAGCGGATTCTCCTGGAAGGCATGCTAAGGCACATGAAAACAACAAGGTGGTTGGTGACAGCCAGCATGGCTAAGGGGAAATCCTGCCTGACCAATTTGGTGGCCTTTTATGATGGGGCTACAAAACTGATGGACAGGGGTAGAGCAGTCGATGTAATCTACCTGGACT
Organism: Amazona ochrocephala; assembly: GCA_039720435.1. Taxonomy (NCBI): domain Eukaryota; kingdom Metazoa; phylum Chordata; class Aves; order Psittaciformes; family Psittacidae; genus Amazona; species Amazona ochrocephala. The sequence continues at coordinate 84,153,058 of CM077880.1, forward strand.
TGTGCAAAGCATTCGACACTGTCCCACATGACATGCTGGTCTCTAAGTTGGAGAGACATCAATTTGGTAAGTGGACCACTCAGTGGATAAAGAACTGGCTGGATGGCCGCACACAAATGGTTGTGCTCAATGGTTCAATGTCCTGCTGGAGACCAGTGATGAGTGGTGTCCCTCAGGGACCGGTGTTGGGACCAGTCTTGTTCAACGTCTTTGTCAGTGACATGGACAGTAAGATTGAGTGTGCCCACAGCAAGTTTGCCGATGACAAATGTGTGTGGTTCGGTTGATACGCTGGAGGGAAGGGATGCCATCAGAGGGACCTTGACACGCTTGTAAGGTGGGCAGATGCCAACCTGATGAAGTTTATCCATGCCAAGTGCAAGGTCCTACACCTGGGTCAGAACAATCCCAGGCACAACTACAGGTTGGGCACAGAAGAGATGCAGGGCAGCCCTGCAGAGAAGGCCTTGGGGTGTTGGTTGATGAGAAAATGAACATGAGCTAGTGGTGCGTGCTCGCAGCTCAGAAAGCCAACTGTATCCTGGGCTGCATCAAGAGGAGTGTGACCAGCAGGTCGAAGGAGGTGATCCTGCCCCTCTACTCTGCTCTCGTGAGACCTCACTTGGAGTATTGTGTGCAGTTCTGGTGTCCTCAACATAAAAAGGACATGGAATTGTTGGAACAAGTGCAGAGGAGGGCCACGAGAATGAACAGGGGACTGGAGCACCTCCCGTGTGAATGTAGGATGAGAAAGTTGGGGCTGTTCAGCCTGGAGAAAAGAAGGCTGCATGGAGACCTTATAGTAGCCTTCCAATATCTGAAGGGGGCCTATAGGGATGCTGGGGAGGGACTCTTCACTAGGGACTGTAGTGAGAGGACAAGGGGTAACGGGTTCAAACTTAAACAGGGGAAGTTCAGATTAGATATAAGGAAGAAGTTCTTTACTGTAAGAGTGGTGAGGCCCTGGAATGGGTTGCCCAGGGAAGTTGTGAGCGCTCCATCGCTGGCGGTGTTCAAGGTGGGGTTGGACATAGCCTTGGGTGACATGGTTTAGTGTGAGGTGTCCCTGCCCATGGCAGGGGGGTTGGAACTAGATGATCTTAAGGTCCTTTCCAACCCAAACTATTCTATGATTCTATTCTATGATTCTATTCTATAAGTCCATTTTCCATTGCCTGCTAGTGATAGGCTGGGTGGGGGGGCACCTGAAGGCATGGTGTGATTCCCTGAGAAAAGAGACATTTGTGCATCTGCTTGGGCTCTAGGGACAGAGAGCGTTTGCCGAATATTGCTGAAACAGGGTGAGCAATGACATAAGGTTTCATTATGGGTTGCTTTCAAAATAATCTATAACTGTGCTTGCTGATGCTGCTGATGATATCTACAGCCACTGGTGATATGAGGTGACAGCATGAAGGATGATGCAAAGTGATAAATGCAGCCTACTCACTTTGCTGTCATGGAATTGCTCTCTCATCACTTCAGAAAGTGGTTCTTTGGCTGCTAAAAGTGAGTCCACAGAAGGGCTTGTGAATTTATTCAAAGGCATCTCCTCTTCTGCTTGTGAAGAGATAAAAAGGAGATAAACTGTGGCAGGCTCCAGTGGGAACTTGAAAATCAGGGAAAACAGCCCCAGTAAAATTTCAATTCAAATGAATATAATTGAGTTGCAGATTATGTCTCTATTTTTCCCTCTGGCCTTTTAATGTATGTTGTAGGACCAAGCAAATCAGGAAGAAAGCCAGCTGGATTTAGATTTTCAAACACTTCAAAAGCAACGTAATCATTAACTACAATAAATACAACGAACATAAGATGGCAGCAGAGGATTTGTAGTGGTACTTCAATCTGCCATAACCAAGCTAAAATCAGGTTCCTCCATTCCAGCAATAAATTTCTGCCCTCAGATCCCCAAAGGTTATAATGACTTCAGCCTGTATAGACATCTGGTAACACAGAGCAGACAACATGAATGAGGCCTTCATGTGCAACTTCCCTGAAAAAAATATTTACTGAAAGGGAGAGGAAAATATAAAACTAATTCGAAGATGCAAATATAGACAGGAAGCTTGATTTTCTTTTTGTGGGAACAAAATCATGCAATAATAACCCCCCTAACTTGTAGTACAGCAGGCACCAGGATTTCACTAATCTGTCCAGTATTTTTTCCAGCAAAAAATTCACTGCTTTCAACAAGCATTTTGTTCATTTTTGCTGGATGGCGTTCAGTTCAGTTTTGCTGTGAGCAGTGAAGCCCCATCAGTTTGTGCCAATAGAGGAACCAGTACCAGGTGTTTGACCAAGGCAAGCAGGGATACATTACTGTCTTCTCCTTGGCCAAGATCAGCATAGCCAATACAAGTCATAGCACCTTGCCAAACGAGAGATGCTCACACACTGGCAGCCATCTCTGCAGACTTATCCCATGTCCTTACTTAAGGGCAAGTGCTTTCAGAGAAATGCTGAACTTAGCAGATGGTAAATCGGGAAAAAACTGGCTCTCCTCTCCATCACTGTCACAGCGTACTGGGTTCATGACCTGAATTTCAGTGTAGTCACTCTTCATTCACACTGGGGCACAGAAGGGGAGAAGGAAGCCTCACGCACCAGGACCCTGTTCCTCAGGGGTAACAACAGCAGGCTTTGTCCTACAGGCATCTCTTTAACAACAGATAAGGGTTGTTCAGAGGGACAGAGAGAAGCAGCATACCAACCTGCTTTGCATAAGCAGTATTTACTGCAATAGGCAGCTGGGGATGTCTGCATCAGCTTACACACAATCAGAGAGATCTGTTCTTTTTCAGCCTCCTGAGGGTCAACAGTTCTGTTTCTTTTTTGGAGATGGGATCTGCCATCTATGTCTCAGGGAAGGAAGCTGGTGAAGCACATCAGTGGGGGCTGTGCAGAAAGTTACTAAGGTATAATATTCACACCAGGGGACAGAATGAAGTAGTACTGAGGGTGGATATGTATATAACTACTTATTTTTTATATACATATATATATGTGAGATACAAGTTGTCTTGAGCCAATTTTATTTTTATTTATTTCATAACGTTTATTGGAGATTTTTTTTTTTTTTTGAGCCATTTAGACACTTTCAGTTTCAAGTATAAATGCTAAAGCACCAGAAAGGAACAGATTATTTTTTTATGGCGCTTGGGTGTAATCAGTTTCAGCAGAAACCAGTGGTAACACAAACAACAAGAGCTTTCCAAGTTACTTTTTACAGACAGTCACTGAATGCAGCATACAAATGGAAGGGTTCATCTAAAAGGGCTCCTTAAACATGCCTTTTGGGATTTATCTGTTGTTGCTATACAGGCAAATTTTCTGAGAGTATAATAGTATTTCCACACTTCTGTCTTTACAAAATGACCCTACACTGGCACATATTTAGGGTGGTTATACTACCTGAAAATATTGAACTTTCCTAGTCATTGTACCAGGAGACAGCCATTCTACCTTCTTCCAGTGAGCATCCTAGGACCAGGTCCATTGCATTTACATACATTGTGGCATCCTTCTTCTATAACCCTCCCTCATTTTGCAGAAGAGGACAAAAGGTCTAGTGGTGTTGCTAAGACATATATTGATTTTCCTTAGACTAATCACTGTTTTTTCACAGATTGTGTCCTAGGGATTCAAATGGAATGTGGTAAGACAGAGTCCTCTGGTGAAGCTCAAAATGCCACAAAAGACAACTGAAGAGAGACTTTTTTGGTGACAGGAAAAAAGCTAATGCAAGCTTAATAGGTGTAATAATTGTTGCCTTGGTGCTCCAACTGGTTAGGGGAGACAACAGAAGAAGACCCCAGTCTAGATAGTTTTCTTCAATTCCTCCCACCCACAACCTTCTCTCTCCCAGGGGGTTCAAAGTGGTTTGAAGCCAAATCAACAAAGTGACCATCCCATCCCTAGTATCTCCCAAAGAAACGGTTGTAGGCCATGGAAAAACCTATTTGGTCAGAGAGATAGTCACAGGGGGGGTAGTTTTCACAACGCTCATGCATCTGCTCCATTGGACTTTTGTAATACTCAGAGTACCTGGAGTAGACAAAGAGAAAGATGCTATTATGCAGATTCAGTTAATGCAGTTGCAAAGGGTTCACATTTCTGACACTAACATGAGAAGAGTGATTCCACAGGGTGTCCCAACAGGGGACTTCTCATGGTGAGTTAAACATCTACTCACATGACAATAGACTGCTTGATCAATGCTGGGAACAAATGGAATTGAATCCAACTTAGTGCAATTGAAGCAATTGTTCTTGAGGTTATATCAACATAGAATACTATGGAAAAAGTCTGGCTATTTTTTGTTCCCGAATTCATTCCTCAACTATTCAAGAATCTTTATTAATTATTGTTATTGTTACTTTTGTTGTTGTTACTGTTGCTGGTTTTATTTCTATTATTAATATTTTTAATTGCAAAATGATTTCATTATTTCCTGTTTACCTTTATTTGCACCCAGTTTCTGCTCACTTTCCCACTAGCCACTATCTTCCTTTAGCTTAAACAGTTTTCTATCATCATCCTCTCTTCTGCTTTAGATAGCAACACTATCCCCATTCAGCTTTTGTTTTGCAGGTTAAGCAAACCCAAATCTTTTAGCCTCAGCTATACACTCTGGATGCCCTTCTCAATTCTTCTTCTAGGTTTGGTTAATCTTTCCTGAAGACTGCTACAGGAGTCCCACCAGTATCTCATGATTTCTGTATTGAAAATACCCTTCACCAGCCCTGAATTACATTTGTTGCATTCATATTACCAAACTAACCTTACATCATGATCAAATAATATGCCACAATGTCTGTCTATCTCAGTCCTTCCTGCTTAATGCTTATAACAGAAGCTACTTTTACGATGCCTCACCTATAAGGGATAGTCAACACAGACAATACAGTTGCTGCTACTGAATTTCATCTTGGTTTTAATTGCTGCAGGTTTCAATATCAGTAAGTTTCTCTGCTACAATACTCCGATCTTTTCCTTTAATGATGGGATCTCCCAATCTTCTATTGTCTAAACCCAACAGTCCAAAGACAGATTGAATAAAAATCGTTTTGCACAGACCTACACAAGAGTGGCTTAACTACCTCTTCCAGGAAATATGTGAAGAGCATTCCTACATTACCTCAAATTTCTCCAACTGTTTAGAGGTAGGATTTCTCCAAATCTTTGTGTCTAGGATTTCAGCACAAATATATGTAGGATCTACAGCTTCAGAAATAACAGCCAATCTGATCTAGCTACATCCCTGTAACAGAGCTGTGCTTCTTTTGTAGGGAGCCAGAGGCAACGACCAAGGTTCTGTGATACTCATCCTGGAGATTTGTTCTGATGACCCTGTGGACTAGAGCAGCTTCTAACCTGCATCCTGCTCTCCCCATGGCTAGCCAAGACAACTAGTACTGTCTTCCTCCCAGGGAGGAATATCAGAGTCCAGCTGATATTCCTTTGAGTTTTCAAAAGGATATTTAAGAAAAAAAAATCTATCTATAAATGTCTCCTATAGCCTGTTTTTGCTGCAATACATGAAGATAATAACATAGATGTACAACAGATCAATGCTTTGTCATGTCTTATTGCCTTCCCATCCCCTCTTTGTAAAAGGTCCAGAGTCTAGCTCTCAGCCTGATTTCCTGAGTTGTTACCATTCATATAGGCTGGATCTCTTCTGCCTCTTCACAAAGGTATTGGCAACTTCTTTTTTAATCTTGATGCCTACCAAGAAAGAACACAGCAGGTTAGAGATTCAGTCCCGTGGTCTATGAAGAGTAGAGACCAGCCTAACCATTGGAACTGGACAGTCTATTCACAAGCAGGTGACTGCCACAAATCATCCTATTCCTCATCTTTACCCCCCCACTGTTCACTCAAAGCCCAACAGATGGGCTCCCTCCTCACTCCAACCTGCACAACTCCAGGGAGTAAGGGCCTTTTCTGTCTTAAACTCCATTCTCTTATCACACAAGATCATCTGATTCCACAGCAAATGTGCAGATGGCAAAGTCATGACAGCATAAAATATGAATAAGGAGAAATTTCAGGGAATGGCACCCTCTCTCCCTGGCCTGGTTAACTTCAAAATCTTGACTTCCTTTCTGTACTTTTTCTCAGACTGAGAGTGATGCAGGGTACCAGCCACCAGGCCTTAAAATGCCTCCAGTGAGCCATAAGCAACAGTCAGCACACAAACATACCAATGCTCACATGTGCATAATGCCATGAAAAACGAAAGATATAAAAAAATGTCAGCAAACATCACCAAAGAAGAAATACACACAGGAGGTGCAAAGATCCTGTTGTTTAGGACTTGGAGAATATGAGAGGTCTTTCTGCTGTGACAGCATTGGCACCTGGTCTCCACTAACACGTTGTCAGCACATTTGTTTGTTTGTTCCCCTGAATCTTTGGTTTACAAACACCTGACAAAAAGCAAATAGAGCCACTTTGCTCCTCATCCCCAGCCAGGGCTCAGCACAGCACAGCACAGTCTTGCTCCATAGTGTGGACCCACAACAATAGCGGTGTGCACAGATGCCAACACACCAGCAACACAGGCAGCTGTTCATCAATACATGTTTCAGCAGGGCAACTGGCAAATTGTCAAGTTTCTAAGTTTCTAGAAACAAGTTTCTAAGGTCTCCGCCTGTAGGGTGATGGCAGGGTTTGTGCCCTTCCCTCATCATCGTGGGGCTTTTTGACTGTGTTTCCATTTGGCAAGTGAGAGGTGCCCCCTCTCTAACAGGCTGGGGTTTAGTATGGATCAAAATGCTGACTACACAGAAACTGACAGTTAATAAGCTATCAGGAATCACCACCTTTCCCTGAACACTCTTTTCAGATCCTTTTTTATTTCCCAATCTGTATTTGTATTGGCTCACTGGAGAAATATCAGCTTTCATGCTTATCAGCAGCAATGCTACCCTTTAAGGTGGGAGAACAGAGAGAGAGGAGTGAATAAGAAGGATTTTCCATGCAGCTTTCTGACAGGATTGGCTTGCTGCAAAATCTGTGAACATCCCAAGGTGTGCAATTCACATGTCCCAGGTGACCTAACAGAAGGGACTACAGGAGACAGCCTGGAGCAGCCATGGAAGGTGCTTGCTTTCAGGCTCTCAAGGTTGAGGGATCTGGCAGGGATGTCACAACCTGTTGCTATGTGGTACCAAACCTTTGTTCTCTGTGATCCTGCACACCAGACTGAACGTTCGGCAGATCCAAAAGAGCAGAGCCTGGAGGCCCTGGAGCAGATTCTGCTCCCTTAGCAGTCTGGAAGTGCAACAGTTAACTCTGGATAGGTCTCTGATGCCAGCCCAGAGAAGCAGGGAGACTGGCCATGTTTTTCACGTTATTCACAGAGAGCAAATGCATCCAGCTGCTGACAACCTGCAAGACTCATGTCTTGCCTGGAGACTGCTCAAGGGTTGTGGGAGTGCAGGCTGCAGCACTAGCACACCTGGAGTGATGCTAGGCTGCCTGCATGCGAGGCTGACCTCCCCTGTGTCCACTGCCACCACGGGTGTGAAAGGCAGTGCCTCTGTTCACTGCAGGTGTTCCTGCACCTCAGGGCCTGCAGCGCTGCAGGAGCAAAAAAGGAGCAGCTAGAAGGGCTCAGCATGGTTCCTGTTCATCCCTTGAACCTATCAAAGGGGAAAAGAAGGCAGATGCAGGAGAATGGAGCTGAGCATCGGTCACAATGATATACTCACTGTCAGCGCTGGGAGATCCTAAGAGGTCTTTGGGATCTGGAAGACAGACACAAAGGAGTTTGCTTGTGAGTCCTTCTCTGCTCTGCTCTGTAATGAAATCCCTCTCTCTATTGCCTGGGTCCAACTTTCACCAGTTTCCCAGAAGGTCTCTTCCTCCCAAAAAGGGTTTTGTAGCACCTACCATTTAGAGATAGACACTTCTACTGCAGCAAAATTCACTCATTATCCCTGGGTTTATTTAATTTCAACTTCCTCTGATCCAGATTAAATGACACAATCAACATATAACCACCATGGAAGCTGGAGGAAGACCTTCATCTGCCTCCTCACCCTTGCTAACAGCAGGGACAGCTAGAGCTACGGGATCACTTAAGTAAAACCTCAAACTTGGACAGAACCCCAAGATAGCTGAGTATCTTCTCTATCTTTGGAAAGATAGATTTCCTTACCTCTGGGGAGAAATCACAAGTCATTGATAAGGAATAGGGCCAAAAATTAGGAACAATTCTGTCCTTACAGCTTTCTGGCTCAGGCTGAGGTACCCGGATCTCCAGCCCTTGCAAGAGGAATTTACACACTGTATTTCTGTGTTCAGTCCTAATCTTAATCCCCAATGCTCCCTGGAAACACCCAAGGAAAGAATCCTCTAAGAGAATAGGTCTCCTAATATTGGGTCTCCCACACAGCCCTATTTCACGATTTTTTTCTTCCACTGTCTCCCCATACCTTTTTTCAACAGTGTCAGTTCGACCCAAGTCACAGAGTATTTGGCGTAAGTGTATTTAGGGGCAGAAAGAGGGCTCTAGAGACCAAAAAATAACAACCATGCTTAAATGTTATGTAAAAAGAGTTGTGTGTAGTTCTGGTTTTAAGCAATGTATACATTTCTTGAATTAAAAAAAATGGCAAAATAATAAAATTAGAAGCTACTCCAGTGCAGATAAGCATTCTGGAACACAATAATGACTAGAAAAAGCAGATATATATGCCAGACTGAGAAAATGAGAGACTGACAGAAGGAAAACACTAATTAAATATATATATATATTTGCCAGCATTGAGTCATGACTGAACAGAATTTAACTCTGAATGAGTTAAGAAGGAAAGACTGAGCTCTCTCCTGCTCAGCTTCAATCTTCTTGCTGTAAAGGGAAAACACTTGTTTTTCGGATCTTTACCCCGTCCCTCTCTCTTCAACTATAGAGCTGCCACTACGTTACTATCATGAAGTCACCATAGCTAGATAGCCTTCAAATGTGATGTGCTCTTATTTCATTGGGACAACTAATTTCTTTGTAACCACTAATAGGAGGCTTTTTTTCCCAAATCCCACATTTCCCTGCAACTGAAGGCTAGACTTGATGCTTGTCTCTGTGATCCTACAGCACTGCAGGACTGGCAGCACAAAATCCCGCCCCCCCCATCCCACCCCACCCCCACCCCCACCCCACCCCCCCCCGTGGTCGACGCAGATCTGCCTGCAGTTCAGCCCTCTTACTCAAAAGCAAGTATCCAGCGCACCTTTGCCAATTAACCTAAATGCTAAAGTGGTTTAATACTTAAACATATTCAAATGTTCAATTTCACTGCTGCAGTTCAGTGGTGCAATTAGAGGGTAGGGCTTGACCAGTGGAAGGAAGTGCCCAGCAAGAGATGAGGCTCTCTGTCCCCGGGGCCTCTCAGCCATGGCTCTGTCTCTGGGACAGAGATGTGAAGTTGTGCAACGAGTGGTGGTGCAGCTCCTCCCTGCAGAGCTCTGCATCTCTCGCAGACCGAAGGGAGGCTGGCGGCAAGCGACAGGGAAGAACAGCTCTCCCAAGAGCCTTCCCGGGAAGACGTCCCCTTACCTTTCTCACCACAGCAGAGCACTGCCAGGGCCAGAGTCACGATCAGTGGTGCCAGCAGAATCTTCATGTCTTCCTTGGCTATGCTGGTCTCCCTAACCTCAGAGCTTTCCTGGAGGTTACTGAAGTTCTCCAGAGCCTGCCTTTGGGCAGCAGTTTATATCCTGTGATCTGGAGACATCAGGGCTCTGGCTTGTGTTCCTTTGTCTGAGCTCCAAAACAAAGCATGTCCTTCTAGCCAGGAGAGATATAGTCCTGGCAGACATTTTGACATCCATCTCAGAACATGTGGCATTTCCAGAAGATTTTATCTGAGGTTTTGAATGAGGCAGTTGAAGAAAAACAACTGGATAAAGAAAAAAGCAGTTTTCTTATAAACATTAAAGTCATTCATGTTTATAAGTCACACTAGCTTCTTGCTCAAAAGCCAGGGGAGAAACCAGTACACTCTGAAGCAGAGCACTCTTTTCATGTGATGGAGCTCTCTCATGTAGAAAATCAAATAACACTGAACCCAATGGCGACCCTTTTCCCATACCTCACCCTGACCTATTCCCCTGAAGGTAAAGAAACCCATGGAATAGTTTGCATAGGGCAAACACAGAGTAGATTTTTGCTTCAGATAGTTTCACCAAATCACTTTGGAGAGCTGAGATTTTTACACTGTTGGGAATGTTGGGTAGTTAGTTTGAGGGAGGGTCTTTCTTTCTTCTTCTTGGAAATCTCCTTAGTTTGGAGGCTTCTGTTTGGCTTCTGTTATCTAAAAATCAAATAAACCTTTAGACTCCAACATGACTTATTATTCAGGACTTGGATGACTGTGGCTATTTGGTATGTCAGGAGTCTTGCATGGGCTCTTCTACAGCTTATCTACCAATAACCTCATACCCCCCAAATCCACCATCTAAGTTCCCAAAACAATGTCTCACAAACAACATATGGATCACATCTTCCTCCACCTCAAACCCAGTCCTCCTTAGCCTCACATACAGGGAACATGTCCAAGGATTACAAAATTAACAGCTAAAAGGCTCCCCAGGCCCGTCAGAACCGTTATGGGTTTTGCCAATCCTCAGAAACGCTGTCTTTTAGCTTACAGAGATTTCAGAATTTGGAAGAGGAAAAAAGTTGAACTTCTATAGAGTCCAGGAAAGACTGAATATATATACTAACAATTTCCAGACAAAGTATCTTGAAAACTAACAGTTTAAAAATAAATAATTATCTATAAATAATAGGCATTCTAGGAAAGTTATGCTTCTGAAAGAATACTTGAAATAATATAAATATACATTCCATGTAATCCAAACATCTTTACTTCTCTTCCCAACTTTTTCCAAGCTTTCTAACCAGCATGTAGTCTCTTAAACGCATTTGGTTGTTGCTCACACTAGCAAAATCCCACAGAAATCTCCAATATTATTCATTATTTATACTGGTAAACCTGAAGTTTGAATAACAAGATATTTCTGGACGCAGACCCAGACAGCACTAGCCCTGTGCCTTCTGTTTTGGTAGTGTCACAGTGTCAAGTTAAACCCAGACACTGTGAACTTGTTGACTTGTGGGTATTAAAGTTCTGCTCTAGTTGTTGATTGCAAGATTCACCTACTTGGGAACATGCAGAGCAAGTGTGGGTACAAATATACCTAATCCATATGGCTTTTTTCCTTAAACTAATTTCTCTCTCACTTTTTCCTTTGAACAAAACTTTAGCAACTGTAAGGATGGAGTTTCCTATCAGAAGTGTTTTCAATAAATAAATCACATGGTTTTCCAAAAGTTCATTTTCAAAGCTGGCAAAACCTTGAAGCATATTTCGGAAAGAGATCTGTGTTTCTAATGTGACAGGTAGACTTAGCTCTTGACTTCATTTCACAAATTAGTCAACAATTTGATGCTTTATACCCCATAGCCCTTGATAGCATGCCACTTTTATAAATTGCAGATGTTTATGGAAGCCTGGAGATGTGATTATTGAAACCAGCTGTGCTGAGATATAAGATGTTCTGTCTTGTACAAATACCACATCAGGTAGTATCCTGGCTTCTGTGGCTGCCGACCAGCCCAGAGCAGCACTGAATTCTTGGGCAAGTCAGCACTGGTGCCTTTTGGCCTGGTAACAGGCTGCTGCATGCTCCCCTGGTGCTGGTGGTGGTGATAACCTGACAGCAGTCACGCTCACTCCTCAACGGACCAGGAGGTACGCAGCAACCTGTGCATAGGCCAGGACACATAGAATCATGGAATCATAGAATAGTAAGGGTTGGAAAGGACCTCAAGATCATTGAGTTCCAACCCCCCTGCCATGGGCAGGGACACCTCCCACTAAACCATGCCATCCAAGGCTATGTCCAACCCCACCTTGAACGCCGCCAGGGATGAAGCATTCACAACTTCCCTGGGCAACCTATTCCAGGGCCCCACCACCCTCACAGTAAAGAATTTCTTCCTCAGATCCAATCTAAACCTCCCCTGTTAAAGTTTAAACCCATTACCCCTTGGCCTCTCACCACAGTCCCTAATGAAGAGTCCCTCCCCAGCATCCCTGTAGGCCCCCTTCAGGTATTGGAAGGCTGCTATGAGGTCTCCACGCAGCCTTCTCTTCTCCAGGCTGAACAGCCCCAATTTTCTCAGCCTATCTTGGCTTCCAAGGAATTATGAACAATAAAATGGAATTGTTCTAGGTAAGTAAGGTTGGGTTTGACCCTAAAAACTGAGTTTCTTTTATTTATTAATTTACCATAATTTTTACCATAATCATAAAAGGGTTTGGGTTGGAAAGGGCTTTAAGATCATCTAGTTCCAACACCCCTACCATGAGCAGGGACACCACACACTAAACCATGTCACATAAGACTCTGTATGATCTGGCCTTGAACACTGCCAGAGATGGAGCATTCACAACTTGGAGCCCCTCTTCACCTTTGGTTTCTGCAGCTTTCTAGTGCTACTGCAATCATTCCAAGTGAAAGTACAGGCACGAAAGAAGATTCCAAAAGGAAATATGAGTAATGCCTGAACCACATACTCCTTTCTATAGGAGTATCCCGCCTCAGGACTCAAGGGTAGCTGGATAAACAAGTTGCAATTTACATGCTTTTCCTGTCACTTACTCTCTCCCCAACTTCCTTTTTAAGATTATACAGATGCTTTCTGAATATTGTTTCCCCAACTAAGGAAGGATATTCTAGATTTCATTTTCAAAAAGTGCATCTCACCCTGCCTTCTGAGCACCATGCCATTTTAGGATGTCTCAAGAGTTGGAGCTGAAATTTGCCAGTGACCTCTAAAAGAAGTCACTTGTAGATCATGGAACAAAAGCATTGTAGATCACTTCAAATTCATGGGATTAAGAGGTAATGACCTTTTTTTTTTTCCTCCAATAATGCACACCAGATTCTATGATAAACAAACTCAGCTTCTTCATGGAAAATTGCACACCGCCACCCCCAAAATACTGTGACTCACAAGAAGATAGTATCAAACCAGCAATTTATTGTGTAGTAAACACGCATGTCTTGAACTCTCTCTGATCTCTGCTACATCAGCTCAGAGCTAATTAACACAGTGTAGGAATCCATGGCTACAAGGGAGAGAAGTAGCAGGCAGGATAACATACAGGGACATAAGCAACTGAGTACGTTTCAGAGCCACTGCATTTTCAGGGAAGATACCCTGGGCTCCAGGTCCCAGGGTGGAGTTAGGTCATCCTTTACTTGGTTCTCCTCCTCCCAAAATAGTGCCTGTAAGCAGCAGCATAGCCATGGCGAAGAGCGTACAGTTCGCAGGGGTAGTAGTCCTCGCAGATCTCCCTCTGATGTTCATGGGGTGCTTTACTACGTTCCATGATCCTGCAGAAGTAGGAGAGATGAAGGGTAAATGTTGTCCTCTTAAATATCTGTCTACAGCCCTTTTCTGGCCCACAACTCCCTATAAGGGTCCATCATGAGATTCCATCATCCAGCTGCAAAAAGATCTCCACATATCGTATTCTGTTTTCACCACATGCAGGGGAGCAATGTGACTACAGCAGGAACATTTTGCCTCTGCAGTCAACCTTTAATTTCAGGGCTAAATGGGGTGGTGGGGTCAGGGATGTGGCTCCTGCCTCAGTTTGGAGAAGAGTCCTTCCTCGGCAGCGTCCCCAGCCTGCTGCCTTCAGCTCTTCTGCTGTTCCCCAAAGACATGCATGGAACAAAAAGCCTTGAAACATCCTGCAAAAGGGCCACCAGGTACTGTGGAGAAAGTTTGCCTTGATGCCTCATTAAGAGATTATTTCTGTGCTTCAGCTTTTACTTTCACAAGCCCTGAATAAGGCATGAAACTGCCTATATCTACATTTCACAGATGCGGCAAGGAGGCCCCCAGATGGCCCTGTGATTTAGAAAAAGCTGTGCTAATTCTACTTGAGATTTGAAGACTAGAACCAGATCTCAAACTGAGCTGTCTTTCTGGCCATCCAACACTGATTTCCTCTCCTTCTGTTGGTGTTTCCTTCAAACAAATTAAGCAGAGCCCTTCCAGCGTATGACATGATTTCAAATGTAAGGACTTGCTCTCTACAATCTCTAGTTCCAGCTTCTCCGAGGTATGAGGGACTTCACAGGCACCTCACACTGAGAAAGGGACCGAGGCTTCTCAGAATCACCATATCTGCCACCCCTAGTACCAGCCTGTGCTTGGCAAGGAGACACCTCTCCCCACTCTCATCCTTAGTGTCCTGAGGCTGTAACATACCTCTCCCGAGTGATGGCTTCTAGTCTCGAATCAGCTTGTATGAAGTCATTGGCCCTTCGCCTGTTGATGAAGGGATCTGAGAAGGCAAGGTGTTATTTAGAGTAGATTGACACTATTTTAAGGCCATATTTCAACAAAAGCTAACTTCCACATCTATAATAGTCTTCCTGTCCACATTCCCATGCACAGTGGAACCCAGAACCTTTTAATACTCCCTGTTGTCTACCCCACTGCTTTGTGCACAGGCTCTCCCTTGGGCTTCCGCAGCCCATATGGAAGTGCACATGCTTCTCTTGCTCTGCTGTTACTCAAGCCACCCAAGGGAAAGCTACTGTGACTTTGCTGCCACAGGCCTCGTGAGTGAGCAGAGCTTGGACAGAAGGTAGGTGCCAAGCTGCACAGAACATGGGAGGTTTGGGCACACTCAGCATCAGAAAATTGCAGGTAGAAACAGGAAGAGCCTGGATAAGTTCATCTGCTTCTAAGGTTAGGTAGTCATAGAGCAGCCTGTGTGGCAGTTTCAGACTGAGGTGCCTGAAGGTCCCTTCTGTCCTCTTTGAGAAACACCACAGCCCTATTGCAGAGTTCAGGAGCCTGTGGATGTCTTTGGTATTTTCTCCCACATGTGCCTTTGTGCTTCTGACTGGCTGCTTTGTGAAGTCCTTCTTCCAGACTTTTTTCTTTTTAGTTTCAATCCGTTTTCTAACCTCTTCAGGATATTGCTTGTTCCAGACTGAGTCTCTCCACCCTTTCATGCGTTTCCCTAGTGACTCTAACTCTCTCTTTCAGCTGAAGGATCTCTCCTGCTCACACATCCCACCTGCTTCATCCAAGGTGCTGCAAGTAAGTCTCTCCCTGTGCTTGGAGGAGAACAAGTCATGTCAGTGTCTTCTGTAATACCTCTTCCCATGCTTATCCTAGACTTTTTCAAGCAATGTCCTTTTCTAGTGTGACTTAACCTATTTTAGGAGCATGCAGCAGGGATCTAAGCTGATTACTCTTCGTTTTCCAATTCTCATATTCTTTGCAAAACAGTGGTATGCATTTGTGCCCAAACATGTGAAGTCTTTTTTAATCCTTTCTCTTTTCATCCTGAAACTCCATTTCCCAGTAAATTCTATTTCCCTGGCCTGAGTGGTTTCAAATATTTAATCCCTACAGTAAAATACAAGGAAATGGTCTTGAAGATGTCTGTAGCCCACTTCAAATTTAAGAAAATAGTAAAGCAGTCACTTACTGAGATACTCATGGGATTCCATGCTCTCATGGGACTCTGGGGAAAGAAAGATTAAAATATATGGTAAGATACTGTACTGATGGGATTCAGAGTCTTTCACACATGACAGACAATATTTCACACACACAAACCAGAGAAACCAGATTTTAGGGCACCTGTTAAGAGAAAGGGATCAGTGGTGTGACCTAGTACTTATATGATGAGTTTACGGTGTTTAGGAATTTAGAATGGAGCTATCTAGTGTCTTAGCCTGGACTTCAAGGTGCATGATAGGTCTTCCAGTGTGTGATTCTCTAGCATAGCTCCTCCCCTTCGTGTTCCTGAAAGTGCAGTGGACAGGATACCTGTTTACCTTCAAAGCCTGTATGTGGTCTTAGGGAATGGATCAGCACAGTGAAATGTGCTTGATTCTTGCATGAAAAAGCATCTTAATTCCATCAGTGTGCCACAAAGGAAAAGGGGGTTGATAACAGAAAAGGAGAAAGAGAAATGTCCCAATTCAAAAGGAAGAATTAAGAATAACAACTCTTGTTGTAGTGCAGACAACAGAGAAGCAGAAAGAGGAGCAGTCTTCAAGGTGAGCTGGAACAGAAAGGAAGAGGCTGAAACATCTTGGACCACAAATTGTATTAAATGGAGCTGACAGCTGTGGAGCAGGTCTAGGAGGATCTGACACAAGGGCATGAAAGCACGCAAGAGATTAAGTTAAGGGGAAAGAAGACACAAAGTTGAATAAAAAGCATCTGAATAGACCCAAAGATGTCTGCAGGTTTGGAGCTCTACCCAGTGAAAAAGGTCACCTACCATAGCAAGTAGCAGCCATCACCAAGACAGCCAGGAGCATAAAGATGATAAGAGCACGCATTGTGCCAGTGCGGGGAGGAATCTCTCACTCTGTCTTTTTTGCTGTGTCGCTCTCTTCCCACTGAGGGCAGCTGGAGGTCCTGGACTGCCTGCAAAGTTAGAACTGGAATGTTTATTACGAAAACAGAGCCAGGAGGGGGCCCATGAAATAGCCTGGGGAAGGCAAGGTCTGGCTGGTACACACTCTTTATGGAGCCATAACAAACATCCTCTATTAGCAGATTGAATCAGCTTCTGGGAAGGAGGGGGCATGCCTGCTTTGTCTCCCATTTCAGGGCTGGAGGCCATAATTCACAGGCAAGTATGTCACTCACTAGTACTCCTTGGTCAGAAAAGCTGACCTGCACAAGTGGAAGGAATTTCAGGGGCTAGTGGGGGCCTGAAGGGAGAGTTATGTGCTGATTCCAAATGTAAATGTTTGCCTTTCTAATTTTTCCTCTGATCTGCCCTCTTTGCCCTTACCATCCTATGTTTGGATACACCCAGCCCAGGCTGTTCTGTCAGCTTTGCTGATGGAGACTTAGAGAATGAGGCTTCAAACATTCCCTCCCCACTCAGTCCCCCTCCTCCAGTTGGCCCTGCTGCAGTCTCAGCCTGACAGTCATCAGAGGAGGAATCCAACCCCACTGCCTCTTCCTCCCTCCTACTTTATTGCTCCAATGAAAAGCAGCAATCTAGAAGGATCCCTTCTTTCTGCTGAAGGGGTCATAATTTTTGCATTGAGATGACAGCAGCACCCAGAACTCTATCTCTGCAGGTCCTCACTGTAGTCCTGGCCCTACATTGCTCCTTCAGCCCAAAGGACAACATCTTAGTGAAGGCAGAGGTAACCGTGCCTCTCAGGACTGCCACCTCTTTAGTGTAGCACTGAAAGCCCTTGCCCCACCAGACACCAAAGACAATGCAAGAAGTTACAGAGATAGCCATCCCTGATGGGTGAAAAACAGAGGGAAGTAGTTTGCTAGAGGCAAGGCAGGGAGGGAAGATGGGCACCTAGTGCCTGCCAGCTGTCCCTCATGGCAGTGGTGGCTGGAACCATGCACACTGCCTGGGCATGATCATAGGGCACAGTAACCACTGTTGTCTGATCTAGTGATCTCCTGTTGTGTCCATGTGTAGCTGCAGGAATCATGATTTCTCACTGACAGGGCGCAGACTATGTGCAGTCTGAGTGCAGACCATTCCGCCCAAGCCAGTGGGGTGCTGTCACCTTCAGAAACTGGTCTGGGGAGTCATGCTGCAGGTGACAAGCCAAGAACTACAGGGGCAGCTAGTCAGAGCCTAGCACTTCCCCAGTGAGAAGTGGAACTTCAGTGGAACAAGATTACTCTGGGCTTTACGACTTACCCTTTCAATGCCAAACTCCTGGCCCTTGCTTGAAGCCTGTGGCCTCTGGGAGAGAAACCAAGCAAGGCCTTCAATTTCAAACCAAAGAGAAATAATTGCTTTTCTTTATCATTATCCCACCCCAGTCCTGCACCATCAATACCCACTCCCCTTCCATCCATGTTCTGCCCATTCAGTGCTCACCCTGAGATGAGGAAGAAAACTAGGTTGTTCTGGGGCAAAAGTCCGAAGTGTACTATAGACACAAGGTCAGAGAAGTAATGAGACTCTTCTGCTGTCCCTCCAAGCCCTGCCATTTCAGTCTCTTTAAGGGAATTCTCTTCTCTGGGATTGTTTGCATTCCATAGAGCCAACACTTTTGGAGTCAGTATCACATGCAGATTTCATAGGTTTCCTGAATGTCTTGTACACTCTTGGAGCTCATGGGAGCTGCCAAGAAAGGGGGGCTTGAGAGAGAGTCTGGAGGAGAGAACCCAGTGGGAAAGCAGTGGGGCACAGAGAGGAAGATGCTGGGAGTACTTTGGCATGGAGGTGAGGCTGCACAGTCGGAAACTCCAACATGTTTTCCAAACAAACCCTCTTTATTTATCCTCATTCACTCAGGGCAGAGCACTCTGCTCCCTGGAAGACTCCACTCCCATTTCAGAGGACTCTGATCCCAGAATGCCTGGAGTATTCCCTACCTTCAACCACAGAAGAAGAGCCACAAACACCACGTTGACCTGAATGTTTCATTTTTCACCACAGAGGCAATGCATTTTCCAAGTATGCTGGTATGACTGAGTATGCTGGCTACACAGCCCCAGACCAGTTAACCTCCTTCGGGGAACACTTTCCCTTGCAAAAGTACATCTCATTTTTACTCTCCCTCTACTTCATGCATCACCAACACACATCTCCCCTCCCCACCATCAGTGGGCTGCTGCAGAGGTAACACAGCACACAACACAGTGAGCCCAATCCCCCTGTTTTCTAGCAGCATCCACTGGGTAGCAGTACAGAAAGAGAAGCTAAATTGAATTGTCTGCAAGTGCCAGGGAAACATCTGCTTCCCCTAAAATAAAGGGGAGATCAGAAAAGCAGTTCTCTGGCCTGTCTCATGCTGGAGAGAAGAATCACAGCATTCTGCATGCCATAGCAAGCGCTCAAAACATTTTACAGCTGTGAAGCACCAGCAAGGTATTAATAACAAGCAGCCATCCAGGAAAAGCAAGGCAGTCCTTGCATACTCACTGAGCCGTCACTTCCCACCAGCCTGTAACTCTTATCTGTAGGGCAGCTCTCCTAGCGTCCTGGTCCCTGGATTGAAGAAGAGGGACCTTTTATTTATTAGCATCAATCAGTGACTCCTCCCCTTTTCTGTCTCCTACTCTCGATCCACCCCCAGGCTACCATCTTCTCCATCAAAAACACCTCCTGCCCACAGCAAGGAAACCAACAAGCTCAAGGAACTGAGCCAAGAGGGAGAGGAAAGAGCCAGAGCAGGCACCAGGGGCCACATCCAGGCTGCATTTCTGTGCTCAGGAGCAGTGAGTAGGAAAAAGTCTGAGGACAAACTCTAGTCTCCTTCTTTGCAGCAAGACCCCCCTCTCTGCCACCCTTTTCTTCCCTAGCTGTGCTCTAACTGCAGCTGTGCTGCTGGCAAGGGCCCCTGTTCTTCCATAGGGAGCAGGAGGCCAGAAACCTCCCATCTCCTTTCATGGTCCTTTTGCAATTGTCTGGTCTCCGCTCTTAATAGCAGGCTAATGTCAGACTGAGAAGTCACATAACAAAGGTGTCTGCTTTCGGAGGCAGCTCTGAAACCTCCAAAAGTCGCAAACCCCAAGAGGCAAAGAGCTGGCTTACACAAACCTAAGCCTCTGAGATGCACCCTCGCTGCTCACAGCAGACCCACAACAGTGCTGGACAACATGTCAGACAACCAACATGCGCTTGCTGGACTGGGTTATTGGCTTTCTAGCCCTGCCTGCACCTTAGCCAAGAGCACACAATGCACCATGCTGAGATGCTGAACTCATGTGAATAGCAACCTACAGCAATGCTCCTTCGCTCTGCGGAGATCTATGCCTGGTGCATGCTGAGCATAGGTGCTGGCACATCCAGTCCTTCAGTAAGGGTAGGCACAGCCTGAGAGACAGAGCTCAGCAGAGGTGAGATGTAGGGGATGACCAACTGCAGAATCAGTGGCTTGGGGGGTTAAGAAAGAAAACCTGTCACATCTATTCATTACCCAAGCAGCCGGTGAGTGTAGCTTGTCTGGTCCAGAAAAAGATCAAGTGTAGCCTGAATAATAGGTTGCAATATTACTTGGTTGCAAAATAAAAATGATAGCATAACTATGGAGTTAAAGACCCATCAAATGATTGAAACAGAGGTGGGATTTGCTGCATTTCTATAGGACAATTTGTCACCTTACAACTAACATTCATTTTTGATCTATGTATTCTTGCCTGGTTCCCAATTAACAGGGAGGGATTCCTGTAGGATCTTTAGCTCCTACAGTGCTTGATAAGGTTGGGGAAGTTCAGACCTACCTGTGGTAACAAAGGTACCATATTACATGTGTGCTTGTAAAAGCAGCTCTTGACCCTCAGAGTCTGACAACAGTGACCTTGAGCTCCTCAAGGTGTAGGGTGCATAGTCATGAGCCACCTTTGAAAAGCAGTGCAAACAGGAAGACATTTCTTGCTCTCTTTTTCCAGTCTTCAGGGACAGCGGAATCTTCAGCCCTCTGACATGCTGAACCCTGTAAAAAATCACAGCCCAGATCTAGTCCTCCTCATTTGGCGGCGTTCAAGGTGGGGTTGGACATAGCCCTGGATGGCATGGTTTAGTGGGAGGTGTCCCTGCCCATGGCAGGGGGGTTGGAACTAGATGATCTTGAGGTCCTTTCCAACCCTTACTATTCTATGATTCTATGATTCTATGAGTTTTACCCCCAGTGTCATCTCGTTTTTAGTCAAATTGGAGAAAATGGGCATTAAAGCTGAAGTTGTAAGATGGTAAGGAACCAGGCAAATGGGGCAGAAGCTTGAGCAATGGAAAGAAGAAATGTTGAGGAGTTACTAATTTAATTTCTCTTGGGACTAGTTTTACTGAATCCTTCCATCAATGACTGGATTAAAAAGTGAATACTTGTTGAGGAAGTTTTTTGCTGACACAAAGCAAGTAAGCAATAACAGTGGAAAAGAGGCCTGAGTGCTCATACAAGAGGAAAAGGATGACCCAGAAAGCTGAAGTACCAGAAACAGGAAAATATGCAATAGTGCAAAGGCAAGGTTTTCCATGGGGACTAGCAGTAAGAATCCTGCTGTAAATCAAGAGTTTGTAAACTGGAAGTAAACTGGGAACAAGAGAAACAACTATGAAGCAACAGTCATAAAGACGATCACAGAATACTGATTCTGAGATGTCTGCTTGCAATGTGCCAGCAAAGATGGGCATCTGCTAGTGCCACTGAATAAGATACTAGGGAGACCTCAGGAGGAGTCATCTGTATAGCCCAGGTCACCCATATCCATGGAAAAAAAAACCTGTGGGAAGTGGTGTAGATAAGGACTAATAAGGTGAGGTGATTTGTAGTCATCCCCAAAATTACAGACCTTTTCACCATAGCCTGTGGGAGTCACCAAGCCTCTCCTTGCCAGCATTGCTCACAAGGCTTTGCCAGCAGGACAGTGGACTAGCAATTAGGTTCTGATTCCAGTACTCTTCAAGGACTGTCTCAGACCCCACAGCTCTCATGTTTAGGAGAAGTCCCATTTCCAGCCTGTCTTCAGGGCCTTAATCCATATCCATGTGTCCATCACTGAGTGCCCAGCTCATGACAGGAAGGCGTCAGCAAAGTCACTGAGCACTGCAGCAAGGGAATAAACCCTATCAATCAGCTCTGTGACAGAGCAGAGTTTCCAAACCCAGGTTGCCCTGAGTGTCAAGTAACTGGACTCATCAATCTGGACAGGCTTTTCCCAATCCCACAGCTTGCTCCTGTGTTTCAGGACATAAGTTAGTCAACCAACACATGGTCTATGGCTTAGGAAGTGATTTCTCAACATGACAAACAAATGCTTTTTGGAACAACTAGTTCTACAGCACATGAGAAAACAAGACCTTATTTTTACTTTTTCATGTAGTCCCAAGTAATACCTAGGAACTGATCCAAGAAGCAAGTATTGAGCCACCAAATAACAGTGTCCGAGTATCCACAATATAATTAAAATCAACAACCTCATGGAATAAATCGTGCTAAAAACTAGCATACTGACACTAAGCTTTAGAAAGGGAGATGTTTTTTAAACACAGGAGCTAGTCAAAAGACTATAAAATAAAAATAAACAGAACGCATTTAAAGAGCTTGATATGCATATCTGAACGTGTGTTAGCTCTGGCAGCAAACTCACTCAGCTTCCCGAAATTAACCCTGAAACTAGTTCAAAAGCTAGTTCAACCTGGGAAAAACACAGATTTAAACATTTCAAACTAGGTTTAAAACATTCCAAAGATTAAAAGAAAGGGGGAGCACATAAACAGGAAGCATCTAGTTTCACAGCAATCAAAAAATTTTGTTTTAACATAACTGAAATGATTCATTTCCATTTCAGTGGTAGGGTAGGAAGAAAAGAGCAATTTCATAACAAATAAGTGGGGTTATTTTCAAAAAATTATTTAAATACCTATCGTTGAAATCTGTTTCCATTTTCCCTTGAGAATTTTGTTCCCAGCATTACAGCTTTATGCAAAAATAAAAATTTCCAGTGCAAAAATATATATTGGTTCTAACTGCAACTTCTTCTAACAAAATGAATCTATGTGTAGATTTGCAAGTATTGTAGACACCACCATCTGAAGCTTGCAGATGGTATCGGTCTCCTGTAGTTGAGGAAGGTTCCCCTGACAGCTCATAGCTTCTCTTTTATGCTTACTCCAATGTTTTTGGCCAGGGTGCATTTTAGAAACTCCCTTTTCCATCCTATGCAATGACTTCCAGTGACTTTCTTTTACCCATGGGTGTGGAACACACCTGCACATTTAATCTGTGGGATGTCACGCGGAACTCTGGGACAACTAGTTGCTCACTAACCCAATGCCAAGGAGCAGGACTGAAATTAAACACCATGAAAAAGCCCAGGTCCTTCCTCCACGACCAAAGCCAATGGTGAGAAGATAATTCTTCTTCTACCTGCAGTATCCTACAGAATTTGGGCCTGTCTCCACATTAGCCATGACCATGAAGACAGGTTTCTGATTAGTGAACTGTGGGATTAATTTAGCTGGTTAACTGGCAAAGTGGGGAGTTTTTTGGCCACTGTATTTTGTTGGTGGTGGCATATGCTTAATCTGTTGACACTCTGAGATTAGTGGCCAGACACAACCTCACAGCCATGGTCTATGGAGCTGTGATTCTCGAAGTTACTCCTAATCCATTGGACTTCAAAATGAAGTTCAGTGTCCTGGAAAAATCGCAGTGTGGGTATAAATGCCAGGAGCATTTGGGTCAGCAGTACAGTTCAATGAGAACTCATTGCTCTCCATTTCTGCTTGGTGCAAAAAATGAGCCTGGCTGAAGCCTTCAACTCCAATACTTGACACTCTCCACCTGAGTTAAGGTAACGTTAGTTGCCTTAAAGACTGACGCTCTATTTGGCCAGGACTTTCCAGAACAGCTGTGTTTGGCTGAAACAATGAAAGAAGATTACTGGTAATGGGAAGTTCATGAGCACAGAAGACTAAGATTCCACAGAATCCAGACCAAAGTTATTTAATTCACTGAATAAAGCACCAAAGCCATCAGGGCTAAAAGCTAACTCTGTCCCTTCCTTTGGCTTCACCCCTACCCACCCACACATGTCCGCATACACTAATCAGACTATTTCTCTTTCTGTCTGGAAAGGAAGGAAGAGAGAGGGTAATGTTAGTATTGTTTGGATGTTGAAAAAATTGGCAGAGGCTCTTGTGTAGGGATGAAATAATCCATGTAAGAAACTAGAATTACTTTTATTTCAAGTATCTTATGAAAAACTGAGCAAGCAAAACAGTTGAATTCTGACTACAAAAACAGAACGTGCTTCTGGGATGCACTCTTACGGGAAAGGAGAGAGGAAATCTCCTTTCTACCCCCATCCCCCTCACTTCACCACATGAGCACAAAAATGTCTTGACCTGATTCATTCTTTGAGATCAGATGAGATTTACCCGTCTTATTTCCTGTCCAGACATGCAAAGTGATAAGAAAGCAGCTGTGGTTTCCCTCTTTTCTTCCATCTGGTAAATAAAGAAATAACAATGATGCCTCTTTTTCCAACAAAGAACTTAGATAGAATCTTAGATCAAAAACTGACAGTTCTTGTAAAAACAAGATTGAACTGAAATGTGTCTGCTCTGTTTGTTTTGAATGAAGGAGACCACTGATATATTTACAAGCATCCCTGTACTCTTATATCCTTGTTTTATGTCATGTTCAGTATCTATACTAAGATAAATTTTGGTTTTAGTAAATAAATAACAGTTTCTGTGATACACCAAGCCTGCTGTCTTAGCCTCTCTTGTAAAAACCTGACAGAGTTCAAAGGAAGGATATGGTGTGGGGGGAAATACACGATACCCACCTAACTGTGAAATGCTGTTTGCGGTGCAAATGTCATTCCTTGAAGCAGGAAATCAGATTACTCTTATCTTTTTGTGCATAACTACAAATTATACTTATGTTCCTAACATCAAGTCAGCCAAGTCATTTAACTTGATGACCTTCCTTAGCAATGAATTTCACACATTAATTATATTCTCTTGGGATACGTATTTATTGTTTATTTGTATAAAAATTAAAAATTGATTATTTTTATCAAGAAATTTTGTGCTCTCATAAAGCAGGAAAGAATTTTAAAGACAAAGGAAAGATGCATCGTAACAATTTTTATTGCTTTTCAGTTAATTTTGACTTATTCTTAAAGTGGCATTGGACTCCAGAAGTCACCATTTTACCAGGGATGTTTTGTCATTAGTGGTCATAATTTCCTTTCAGTTTTAAAAGAAACACTAAGAATAGTATAAATGGAGAACAAAGAAGAAGTTTCTGTGTGGAAGCACTGAGAAGAAAAGCATAAGAAGGGCTACAAAAATAGCACATATTGATGGCACCTAGATTAACAGATCATCATCCCAGCACATTGACACATGGATCTTCTGGACTTCTAGGCTGAGACAAGCAAAGCACCATTTAAAAACAAGATATGCCCTAAAACATGGGACAAAGTAAACCTAAAACATAATAAAAGGAAAAATTCAAACCAGTAGAGACGGTGGTGTTAACATAACAAGATTGAGCCATAAGATACCTAAATGAGAAGACAAAAGGCAATAAGATCTAAACATACTCGGATGTGGGAAAAGATGGAGAGACAAAAGACCACAGTCACTTCCAGCTCCTGAAGGATGCAAAAGAAGCATTCAAAATAAGTATATGGTGGTCAAATCAAGAGAAACCCAGGAGACACAATGAGGACTCCAGAGCACGTGCCTTGAATCTTCTATGTGATTGCAAGAAAACCAAATAGCATGAACAAATGTATCTTGGTACTTGTGAATATGTGGTTATAAGAGTGTTAGTCTGCGTGAGTGAAATCAGTGTTGCTTAAAAATAAATAACCTTCCCTTTCTGTAGTGTCTCACATTGACCTCTGTTACTCCAATATTGCAACATGAAGTACCAAAAGGCAATGTGAATACTTTTTATGATGTCCTCAGTATGGAAAAGTCTTCATCCAAAACCATCTCACATTATTCTGCAGCTTTGGGAGTGATCTGTGTGATGAAAAGCTTCTTTCAGAGCTCATTCCACTTTGTCTTATGGTCCTTTTAGCCAGACACTGGGAGGAAACCTGGGACAGATGCACAAGAAAAAGAGGAAGGCACCAAAGTTGCAGGCATGCAGTGACCTTCTTGGATTTAACATCCTCCCTCACTTGGCTTGGTCAATGTTGGATGGGGTCTGCTGCGCTGAAACTAATTCCCTTTATTCTCTACCCACATGGGAAAGGATGATATTTTAAGATTCAATACAGGTGCCAAAAATCACATAAAATCACACACTTGACTTATAAAATCTATCAGTTCTAGAAGCTGCATAGAGCTTTTTCCACAGCAGGATGTCTCTTTAAAGACTCTGGCCAACAAAGACACTTTTGTCCTTCCTGGGCTTAAGCTGATGTTTTTTTTCTGGTATTAGGATCTGTTTACAGTACTTACTGGAACCAATTGGGCTGTGCTATTTAGGATTTCTCTTCTCATTGCCTCCCACCTACAGCTGTGCCTGCACTGAAAAATGTTGCTGTCCATTTATCAGCAAAATACACTGCATGAGTCACATATTGGGTACACAAATGTTTATAATCCTGCTGGCTGGCTAAGCCTAAGATTAATGAGGACATTATTCAATACTGTACATTTTCCTAAAGCAGATATTATATGAGAATCTCTGCCGCACATATTATTTACCAAACACCTGTACACATCTGTAAACAAGCCTTCCCCCATGTTACTTGGCCAAACATTGCCTATCACTTCAGCTCTTTGAGATAGATACTTTACCTTCCTGATGGTCATTTCACTAATGAACCTGCTGGAGGACTCAAGAAACAAAATACAAATGCTACTTAATAAATAAAACATATTCACTAGCTCCTAAAAAGACCCTTGTCTATTTTGAGACCTGAGTGTACACCTGAAATGAACAGCTAACTCCAGTAAGGACTGCAGTCAGGACAGTCATTTTATTACATTCCCAAAGGGACCTCATTAGGGGTAAGGTCCTGTTTGTGCCAAGTGCTGTACAAACCCCAGAAGGGAGAGATGTGGTTACGTGCCTGTCCTCACCCCTCCATAGGAGATGAGGCCTGTTTGGCAGCAGCACCTTCCTCAGACAAGGACCTTCTTATCACTGTCTGACTTTGCCAAGCCTGGGGCTTGGGGATGATAGAAGATACACAGCCATCCCAAGTTCACCCTGTTTTCTAGCCCCTGGAGCTCTTCTGCATTACATGTTCTGTCTAGGCCAATTTTGTGCTATCATTCTAGTGATAATCTCTTGCTGACCCCCTGTGTTTCTGCTAAACAGATATCTGATATCATTATACCTTAGCTGGGGAGATCTTGAGATAGCGAGAACATAAGAAAATAATGTATCACAGTGTGTTTGCACTTCCAGAGAGGGGCACCATCAGTAAAAAAGCAGTGGGAATGTTACAAGGAGCTCTGTACAGCCGCTGAAAAGAGACATCTGATGCAAGACTGAAGTGACAGCTGAGATCTTGGCTTTAGCTCCTTCTCTCCTGCCTGAATGTAAGCTGGAAGATTGCTTTGATCAGGCTTCCGCCTTCTCCATGCAGCACAGCCCTGAGGCACAAAGCTGACCTTAAGCTGCTCCTGAGAAAAAGGCTCCTGCTGGCTTGCTGCTGAGGCTGTTTCCTGCCCATCCCTGCCTGCCTGGTAGCTGTTGTCTTTCATTCTTGCAGTCTGCTGAAGCATGTGAGCTCCCTGAGAAGCTGCTGGGCCCCAGGAAGGGTTTCTTCTGCGCTGCTGTCCTGCAGCTGCCCCTGCAGTGACATGAAACCCCACCACCTGAATCAACGTCCAGCAGTTGCAGTGTAGAAAAGTGGCTCAGGAGATGAGGGAAAAGTATCTTTCTGGACAGCCACTGGGCTGGGATGATCACTGTAAACTAACTCACACATGTGCCTGAACTTTTGATTTCGCCAGCCTTTGATTTTGTTGGGAAACTAAGTTGCTAAATTGAAATGAAGTAACAAAATATACCTGTGGGCCTGAACAGGTAGAACACATGGATTCCACTTAACCAGCTAGATTTAAATCCGCATATCAAGGTCTCCTGGGTATCAGAGGGAAAGGAGGGTGCCATGGCCATGAGAGCATCACAGAGAGGCACTCTAGCTGCTGGGGAGAAGAGCACTGGGGACATGCACAAAGAAGCCCAAATGACAGAGCAAAGCAGTTGCCAGTATCAGCTGCTCAACCAACAAAGAAGCAAACAGAGTTCTTGATATCCTGGGGCCTGTCTCAGGACCCTGGCTTCCTCACTCTCTGTTTGGAAGCATTCTGGGGCTGCTAACTTTGCCATTCCCCCCAGCCCCGTTCCTTGCTGTTAGTGGGAGCTTTTGAGAATTTTATCAGTGATGTGGGGAGCAGGGTCCCTGGGAATTCGTTATGTGGGTGGTGGGGCTGGGGATAAGCAGAGGAGGAGGGTGCTTGTTCAGAAACGGAGTCCCCGCACACGCACAAAGCTTATTCATGGCATGTCTGTCTGTCACAGAGAAATTCAGAGACAGATTTAATATATTAAACATAAACCCATGCCAAGCCTTTGGCTGATTGTCATGGCCAGAAATAGAAGCCAACCACTTTAGGGGCTTTGTGTTTGCATGCTTGATGGTTTCCCAGCCCAAGGCAGATGTTCAGCTAACTCCAGCTCAAATCAAAGGAAACACTACTGCTTGGATTTTCAAGAACGGGGCATGGAGGTGAGTTGGAGAACATTGGTGGCATACAAGGCAATGGGCAAGGAGCAAGAAGCAGCTCCCAAGCAGCCCATCTTGGGAGGGTTGAGGGTCCCAGCAAGGATGTGGGAGCATGCTATAAACAGGACCACAATATCCCTGGCATAACAAAGATAATGATGCAGCCCAACACTTAGTCTCACAAAACCAGCAGCACCATTACACCTTAGAGATCACTGCCCTGCTGTCAGGTGTGTTTGAGCATTTGGAAGCGGGGACAGGACAAGCAGACACAGGAACCACCTCGTGTTCATAGGAACAACTACAGAAATACAATGCTGGTAAAGCAGTTTCTCAAATGTCCCTTAGACACTTATCTTTATTATTAAAAGAAGGAGGGTTTTATTGTCCTAGAATACAGAATCAGACCTACTAAGAAGGCCTCCGCTGAAATACCAGTTGCAGGACTCAAAATGCTAACATAAACCTCTGGGCGAACAGGGCCCCCAGGGAAAGGCAGCTAATCCATTCCCAGATGTTGCTAAAGTCTTGCTTCATGACCACTCTGATCCACAGTGCCTGGTCACTTATCTTTGTTCTCCCTTTGTATAGGATATTCGTTCTTTTTTAAAGGGAGGGTTTGGAGAACATGCATTGCAGCAGGCACCTTCCCTTGGGAGCAGCAGGGTTATGCTTGGGACAGAGCTGCCTTCAGAGCATGAAGTGAGCAAAAAGAGAAATAAAATCATAGCAAGGGTCAGTGGGTCTGTTACGCAGAGACAGGAAGTCAGCAGCAAGGAGGGTGCTTTGTACCCTTGAAAGTCTCCATGCTGCTGAACAGACAGCAAGGCAGAAAGAAGAGACCCTTGTTTGGGATACTGAAAACAACCCTAAAGGGGTGATTCTTAGGTCACCCTACTTCTGCCTGCTTCTCTGTGGGAGGATTGCATCTTTCCAGAATGCTCTGCATCTCTATGCAGTGGTGGTGAGTTATCAGGTCACAGGAGAGATACCAAAGACCATCCTGTCTCCATGTTAGGGAACTGAAAGACAGAAGTAGTTGGGAGACCTATTAGCTGGGGCAGCATCCAGACTCCTTGGGTGACAGAATAGAACAGTGAAAAGACTGACAACCAATTAAAGATTATGATCCTTTGACATAAGCATTGCTACCTCAGTTACAGAATGAGAAATAGCCTTTCACTTTAACAATCCCTTCCTTTCTGCTACTGTCTTGCCAAGACTAAAATGTACCAATCAGAGCTCACTCAAGTTTTCCTATTACCTGCCACAGATATTTTTTAATATGCAAAGGTATTTTCTTAATATCTTTGCAATAAAATAATTAAAATAGAATACTATTTATCTAATAATTACTGAGAGTGATATTATGAAATTAATGCACAACTATCTCTTCCTAATATTTTCTTAACAAAGTATTTGCTTTATTGCCAGAATCTCAAGAAGGGAGAAAGCCTGAAAACATTGCTATAGAAGGGGTCTGAAATCCAGGATGCCCAGGGATCCAAGAAAGCACTGCAACTGCATTGGGAAAGCCAAGTGGCAAGGGAGCACGTTCCCCATAAGCCTCCATAAGGATAAGGCAGTTGCTCCAGGAGGAAAGCTCTCACTGGCAAAGAGTGAGAGGTGGAGAGAAAACAGTGATCCAGATCCGTTCAGCTTCAGCTATGTCAAACTAGAGCAATCAAAAAAGGCAGCCTTTGATTCATGGCAAAAGACTGCCATTTCAACTTACGACAACAGCCATTGGGAGTCACGGGGAGATGGAGGGTGAAGAGAAACTTTGCCTGTGGGCCTAAATCTCAGGATATCTGGATGCAGAAGATCTCTCTTAAGCTCTGCCCACAGGCCTCCTCAAACAATCTGGGGTAAGTTACTGTCTGTCTCTTCTGCTTCTCATCCAAAGAACTGAAATAATT
Source organism: Amazona ochrocephala (assembly GCA_039720435.1). Taxonomy (NCBI): domain Eukaryota; kingdom Metazoa; phylum Chordata; class Aves; order Psittaciformes; family Psittacidae; genus Amazona; species Amazona ochrocephala. The sequence goes on from CM077880.1 coordinate 84,183,256, forward strand.
AGCCAAGGAAAATACAGTCTGGATTACAATGGGAAGTCATGAAATAGCCTAGGGTCAACTCCAACATTGAATTCCAAAATGCCAAAAAATACTAGAGCACATCAGATTTATACTGAAAGTATTATACCTATATTTTAAACCACAATCTTTTAGGCATACAGCCCTGTATTATTCAGTGGGTAAGAAAACAGATGAACAATATTTTTTGAGGTTAGTATTCTATCGATTGCAGTGATGAATAGCAACAAATCAAAAACCAGGGAAACTGCAAGATCCCATCCTGCTCTCCTGATAGCTGAGGACTTGGCATCTCTCTGCAGTTCCCCACACAGATCAAGGAACCAGAAGTAGACTGCACCAGTGCTAATTATGTCTTCTGGAGCCGATGGAAGTAAGGACTGTCTCAGACCTGTCTCGGAAAGTTACAAATAGCAATACTCCTGGCACCTCAGCTGATAGATAAAAGGCAAGACAATGCTGGTGATGTAGGCATTAATGCAAACCACATGACACTTCTGGTACAGAGTTACACAAAGCCCCTAACACTATGATGAAATGTGCACTCTGGCCTAGGAAGAGAGATAGGTAGGAGACATGAAGGGTATATAATACTTAGGGATACACTGGGACAGGGAGAAACCTGGAGCGCACACACAGCCCATGTGTTTAGATTGGAAAGTGGATGGGTCTGGCTTCTCATCCTCTACATGGACTCTTCTAACCTGGAGAAATATGCTGCTTGGCAGCTCATGGGACTAGCCTGCCTATCTGGATCTGTAGGTACATTAGCAGAAAAGGAAGAAATTCAAAGGGTAAGAAAAATACTTTCTTCTTCAATGCACCTCTTGCGGCCTTGCAGATTTTTCCACTGAGAATATTCCTCTGACGTTTCCTTAGTGACTGAGCCAAAACTGGTCAAAGAGGTACTTGATTCACAGCCCCAGAAAAAACACTGTTATGTTTTCCTCTCCATCATTATCAGTTCCCTGTGTACCCACCCAGCACCTTCCCTCACTGACCCTTGCCTGTCCCTTGCCTCATCACCCCTTGGACAAGTTCTTTCCTTCTCCCTGACCAGGCTCTGGTTCTTCCCTGCCCTCTTCTTTCACGGTCCTGCAAACCACTTCCCCAGTTGCATCCTTCAGAGAATATCTCCCCCTCCTGTGTCAACCTCCCCGCCTCTTTGCCAGTCCATGGGCTGCTGTTAGCGGTACTGAGGGAAAGCCATCCGGCACGGAGGTGCACAGTGGCTAAGCCCTGTGGTCTCTCTACCTGTAAGAAAGTGATTGCTTCTACTATTGCTGCCTGATTTATTGGTTCAGCTTCCTTCCAGCTGAACAGAGGTGTCAGATATCTGTGCCCTTCATCCTTTTATTATAAGGAGGACAACAGTTCCTACCATATCTGACACTAAATCTTCACCATTTCCTCCCCCTCCTGGGACCCAGCCCTTACATCTAAGGAAAATATGCTTACTTTATGCCACCACAACAGTTCAGGAGGATAAAACACAAAAATGTTAGCCCCTTGCTGAACTTCCAGGTCTTTGTAATATTATTTATTAATTATATATAAAAGGCATTCAAACCCTTTCTCACCAAGGAAGAATGCAAAGTTGCATCTTCCACAGTACAACCCAATTCCCTGTTCCCTGTGGTAAAGATGGCATGTCTCACATGCATCTGCAGCCTCGCTTTGTTGTCAGGCAGGTTCAGCTGCTCTCTCGGCTATTTTGAATGTCCCTTGACTTCAGGCACTGCTGCAAAGCAGGAGCTCTCACACCATGGTATCTCCATAATACTGAAGGGAATAGGAACCCCTCACACTTCCCTCTGTCAGTCAGTCTCCAGCACTTCCTCCTGTGAAAACCAACCCAGCCTCTCTGGCCAGCTCAAAACACCTGAGCCAAGCACCTCACAAATTCAAGTCAGAGATATAACACAAGAGGGATAAAACCCAAAACAGAACAACAAGAGATTGCCTCTTCATACCATTATGCCTCTGGTTTCCACCTCAGACGTTCCACCACAGTGGCTAGGCCTACCAAAGCTGCATTGCAGAAGACTTGGAGCACAGGAATTAAGGCAGACCCCCTGGCTTTACCCCCGCTGTTGTCTGTGCCCAGGGCATGCTGAGCATAGCACTCCAGGGCTGCCTGTGCTATGCAAGTCCTGGAGAGTATGACAGAGCAGCTGAAGAAGAAGGAGGCTTTTCCTGCGGCTGCCTTGTGGCTCCCAAGGTTGTTGGTTAGGTGCAGAGCTCTGGAAGGCACAGAGGGAATGAAACTCCCCAATGTACATACTGAACCTCCTGAAAAGCTGTCCCTATAATTAGCTGTGTACACAGCAAACACGGTCAACGGGGGCATTGCTTTTGGTCCCAAGCTTGTTTGCAGAACCAGAGCTTCATTCGTGTCCTGTTTTTTTCCCTCCAGCACTGACAGTCACGTCGCTGTGCTCAATTCCTGAAGCTATTGTGTCCACACAGGACCAATACAAGAACCGCAGACATTCATGGACCAGGCTGGTTCCCCCACGCTGTTTGGTCTAGACCACTAAAAGTACGTGACACTAGCAATATTTACAATGTTAAGCCTCCTCACAGATGTCTTCGCAGAAGACCTTCCCACTTCACCTTACTACAAAGAAAGCAGCACAGCCTTTCCTAGGGAGAAACAAGCTACAGCAATAAAAAAAGAGCATTTTTCCCATTGAGAGAAAGCAGAGCATTTGCTAGGAGATGCTGCCCTGTGTGCTCTAGGACTGGTATAGACCCAGGAGTTCAAAACCATCATGTATCACTGACATGGGATATTGGAAGGAGTTTGCCCTGCCTGAGCTCTGGGCCAGTATGAGGTGAGCCATGCCTGATCCTCAATGCTGTAGTGTGTGACAGACACAGGGATGAGATCCTGTGGCTTCCCAGTGTTTCAGAGGGGCTAAGCCCTGTGTTCACACTTTTACACAGCCATATGGTCAGAGGCAACTGATCTTCCCACCACAGTGCCTTTTGCACAGGCACACACAGTCCTGGCAAGCCTCCTGCATTACACAGGGAACTCCCATGCCAAAGTTTAGGCTTCACTGATGCTCTTCTAGTCCAGCACTACAACCTCAGCCCACACCCTGGGGCTCAGACACCAGCCAGAAGCAACAAGACATTCTGACACTTCAGCCTCCTGTCCTCAGTATCTTTCCTGTACTTCTGCAGACTTTCTTCAATGCGCAAAAGCCACAGGAGCACCCAGCAGGTTAGGAGCATATGTATTACCACAAGACACGCGCTCACCCAAGAGGTCATATGGTGCAGACAGCTCTCTTCCCTGGTCTTACTGCTGGTGAGGGCATACTTTGGTCTGCTCATCAGCAGCATCTCCTAAGGAAACTCACCAAGCAGTAGAGAAGCTGCAGTGCAGCCATGTGGTGCTACTAGGCAAGGCCCCACATGCCAAGGAGTGCCACTGAGAAGCAGTCTTCACTTGCAGCTCCAAGACTAGCACGCAAATCCAGGGCACCAAACAGTGGCAGGTATGTGACCACCCTGAATAGTCTTGTGCTTCAAAGAAAAAGACACTTAAAAGGCCTGCAGAGACGGCTCACTCCTGCTAGCACTGAACACTACACCCATGGACCAAACCTTACGGCCTTGTAGGCTCCAGCTGATGATGGTGACATGTCCTCTTCTGGGACTACATGCTAGTGGCGCAAAGCCACTGTGAAATGGCTGCTCAGAAAAGAGTATGCCAAACAATTTTATGGGCTGAGGACAGGCGCCTCCACTTTCACCAGCCCAAAGAAATAAATATGCAGAGCATAAAGTCTCTCTTGACACCTTCAGTGTTATTATCCAGCTGTGGCCAGAAGCAATATTACAGGTTCTCAGAAGCACTCGATACTACAGGCACTCAGCTGTAACAAGATAACTGAACAGAAGTGGTTTGCCTCTCATCTCCTATCTGTTCTCCTCTCTTTTCCGAACTGTCTCATTTAGGAAACAATTCTTGGCTATTTGTTGACCATGGAGCTTCAAAGACCCCATATTGCCCACCACCTTGCCTCTTACGGGATAGTTCCCTGGGCTGGCAAAAAGCTGTCCAGCCTTGCCAATGCAAGGCACAATCCAAATATTGTTTTGGTCACACCACTCTTCCTTGGAAATGTGCAGCAATTTTGATTCCCCATACCAACTGTTGCAGCATTGGATTTGCTTTAGGTAAGCAGAGTAGAAGGGACAATAGAGTACTGAAGGAGCTAAGACCAGCTGCAAGGGAGACAGAGCCTTAGGCTGATGAAAGGCATCAGCTTGACCCTCATGGAAGAAGCAAGAGCTAACGCAGGGCTGGTACCTGCCTCTCTATTGTACTGAGAGCCTTCCTGCTGTGGCCCTCATCATGGTGGCTGCCACTTACTTTGCATCCTTTCCAGCTCCTGACTTCTCCCTCTGTGGTGGGGAGCTGTGTTTGCCTCATTTGCAAGAAAAACTTCTTTCTATTCCCAGTTCTTCACCTTGGACCAACTCCCTGAGAAAGGGCCAAGTAAGGTTTCTCACCTCTACTCCTCTTAGGCTCCCTGTCCCAAGTCAAGTCTCTCAAGCCCTGAGAGACAATGCAGTCACTGTTTGACAGAAGCATCCATGCTTCATGCCAAAGGATGCTCAGCCAAGTATGAGGCAAGCCTACTCCAAGAATCTAGTACAGCAGCACATGGACGGCTCATACACCTCGCATGCAAAGTCCCCATCCCCTGTACACCAGCACTGGGACCTCTGAGGGATGTCTGAGGTCAATACGCAGACATTAGCTTTTCTCTCTAATGCAATGTGGAGATATCCCCTATCTTGCAATGCAACTTTCTACTGCCCTTCTGCCACAGCTCCCATTCCTCTTAGCCTCACTCTGCATCTTAGGCTCATTCATTTTTGCTGAACCAGCTCAGACCTGCTGTACCCAGTGCTGTTCTGATCCCAAACCTTCACAGAAATCTCTCATCTTGCTGGAAATATCTGTTGATGATGGGTACAGTTCCATGGGGAATGATTCTTAGCAACCAATCTGACTGGTTAGGCATTGCAAGCCTGGTTAAATTCAGAGAAAGGAGATTTTTGAGCTTACTCACTCAGAAATACACAGCTTTTGTCCTTAAGTGAAAGACATGGGGAGTAGGAAATCACATATTTGCATAAAAAATCAGGCTGTTCACTTTCTGTTTTATTTAGTAAAATAAATGGAAAAGTTCATGTGACATCAAGAAACCAATCTGTTCCTAGCGCCAGGGGAGGCTGATGGTGGAACTCAGCATGGCACCAAAAGAAAAGAGAATGAGGGAAACGTCTCTGGGAACTACATTCTTTATTTCTGATATTGCCACTTCGCTGTGTCACAGAGCTGTCATGGAAGGACGCCGTGCTGGGCAATACCAGAACTACTGGAGTACTGAGAAAATGAGAGCTGGCAACAGCAAATGAGAAGGGAGAAGAGATTCCTAGAAAGGACAGACAGCATATATGTACATGGCATGGAGATGGGAAGCCATGACGGACTTGGTCCCATAATCCTACCATCCCAGGAATTCCTGAGCTGTGGGGCTCGGTGAACTTTTCATACACCAGAAACAGACTCTGTGAACAGCCATCCTGATGGCTGAGAAAGGATCATAGTTCCTCATTGGGAGTCTTCTCCTCAGGTTCATCTTCACCCTAAAACACAGTAGAGGCATGAAATCAGTTTTGATGTTGCTCGATTACTTCAGCATAGTGATAAAAGGAAACAATCAGCTTAAATGCCTCTCCTGTCTACACCACTGCCTTGCATATCCCATTTCAGTTGCACAACACAAGGTACTGACACACAAAACCTTTGTGCTATAGGAAGATGAGCCTTGACAGAGAGAGCTCTTAACACTGAATGAACATGGAGATTAAATTGTCCCTCTACCAGCAGAGACCTCTGTTAGAGTTCTGAGCCTTTGTCTCCATACTCTGTTCCATGGCCTTCTTGGTAGATTTCCTTCCTCTTCATGCCACTCTCTCTCTGACCCTCTCATGTGCTGCCTTCCTAGTGTCCAAAAGCACCCTTCATTCTGTCTCCCAGCTGCTGTCCCCAGAAAACAGATGCTTCACTGATACCTTCATGAAGTTGCAGAGGTCAGTGAAGTCTTCTTACTGTAGACTAGAAGGCAGAAATCAATGAAGAAAGAAGCTCTGCAAAGACATCCATCTCTGCTTTCCTCTAGATTTAATGTTTTCCTGATATCCAGGTGAAATGAAAATGAAAGAGAAGGTGGCAGGGGTGGGAAGGAGTTCAAGAAACTGAAGAGAGACTTGTGAGCAACAGCATTGTCCTACAAGATCCCAGATTTCTGTAGACTGTACAGAAATTCCCCTTTACCTTCTCCATTCTTTCTATGAAACCATTACAGAAGTCCTGTACACGCTCAACGGAGACTTCATCCAGAGTCAAGACATCTTGTTCCTCATCTGGTGCGTGGAATATAGCCAGAGCTGGCAGCTGGGACTTCTTCAGTTTGAAGAATGACACTGTTCGTTCATTGCTCTTCAAATTAATGTCTACCAGGATAAAGAGAATCTGTGATGGAAATAGAAGAAGAAACATGAGCAAAAAGGAAACTGAGAGAGAGAACAGCTCCCCAGACAGTGATCATATGAAGATTAACAGCAATGTTTTTATAAAGAGTTAGAGAAAGCCTACTATACTCTCTTAGGACATCACTTTCTTCTGCCACTACGTAACTGCTCCACACAGTGCATTTTTCTGTATTTTATCAAGTCCAGTCTTACACTACCAAATAGAATGTCTTCTTTCACCTTCTTAAAAATATATCTACACTACACAAGAAGGCAATTTCCACTTTGATTCTGTTAGTAGTTGAGGAAACAAAATGTCTTTTATCTTACTGGCACATGCAAAAGAAGCTGACTCCTCTCCTTGCATGATATTTGGATAAGATCACATCCACAGAAGACCCAGAGTGGCAGAGTAAAAAGGTGGTTTGGTGTGTAAAAATCAAAGTCAATTGCAAGAATGTGGGAGTGAAGTATAGGGCAGCAGGAGCCTGCAAGGATAAGAACATCAGAGAGCCAAACACAAAGGATGCGTTTAAGTGAGCTGCAGTGAATAGAAATGAAGATGCAATCACCCAGGAAACGAATTGGTGGCAAGACACCAATGTCCATACAGCCCAGCTCAGTGGAGGGCTGCTCAGACCTGGGGAGAGAAGCCCAACAATGACTAAGCCAAAATAAGAACAACATACAGTTTTTCTGGGCTCATGAATAGTCTTGGAGAGCAAGATCAAGCTAAGGGTCAGGATTCTGACATATGATTCACTGGAACAGGTTGCCCAGAGAAGCTGTGGCTGCCCCATCCCTAGCAGTGTTCAAGGCCAAATTGGACAGGGCTTGGAGCGACCTGGTCTAGTGGAAGGTATCCCTACCCATGGCAGGGAGGTTTGAACTGGATGATCTTTAGGGTCACTTCCAACCCAAACCATTTGTGATTCTCTGATTCAATAGTATAGATTTAGCAGAAATGGTGAGCAGCTCCATGGTTTTATTTTAAGAATAAGTTTCAACTGAGATCTTACAGATGCAGCAGGAATTGGTATAAATTTAAATGGTTTTAATTTGAAAGATTAACAATAAAATATACAGCTATCTCAAAGATCTTTGTTAAATTATCTGTTAATGCTATTGCAAACATTATGTACAAATTAAAAAAAATAATAAAAAATATAGCAATTGAAAAATTTAATCAGTGACATGATTAAATAGATTCCCTTGGCTGCTGACATCCAAGTCAATGAAACAAACATCCAGCTATTGTGCATCATTTTATCTTCTCTTTATCCTGTGCAGTCTACTGGGCCTAGCATATTCAATGTACCTATGGACATGGATATGACTTAACTTACACAAAAAACAAAAAGAGTTCAAAAAAAGAAAAGTAACGCAATGTGAAGACGATGTGTCTGGTTCCCAGGCTGTGACTCATGTTTTTCTTTCTTCTAGATCAAGAACACGCAAGTTAGTTCAAAACTTTTTTCTTCTCTAAAAATAAACTTGGTAAATCTCAAATTTTTTATTAAATTTGTGTTCTATAAAAAAACAAATACATCTGGAAACTTTCCTAGGAAACGGCCTATGGGAAGGATGGATAGTTAGGCCAGTGTAAGGTTTAACTCCGGTTAATCACTGCAATACAGAAGCAGCAACAATACTTTTCACTGGATATGTGGTATTTACCACTTTCAATTTCTATTCCAAAAGTCAACTGCACCTCAAGGAAAACAAGCTAGTGAGCAGACAGGTTGTGGAAACTTCTCCCTGAGTGCTAAATTCCTCCTTTTCCAGGATAAAACACTAAATAGATTAACTAGAGAAGGGCCACAAATCTAAAGGTCACAGGTCAAAGCACCCAATCTAGGAAACTTTCAGATGGAACATCAATATTTATATTTTAGGGCTCTCTTTCCAACTAGCAAGCTGGAAACAGAGGCTGGTGTTGGAGAGAAGCACTTTCAGAGGGTTGGTACAGGATAAGGTATCACATTTTCACCAGTTCATTCAGCAGCTTTCAGGTTTCTCTGTGAAAGATTCACTAGGCAGCAACATTTTTTAAATTAACTGTTAAGCAAGAAGCTTAAAAAAAAATAATTAGAATATTTAGGTTGTTAAATATCACTTTCTATATAAAATATACTCCACCTTTAAAAAATGTGGTAATATAAATAAGTATCAGTCAATATTCTTCACTTTATCAAGCTTCCAGTCTTTGTTAAAAATTCCCAAACTAAAAAGCGGTACATAGTTTATCTATGAATACAGAGAATAGAGTAAGAATAAAAGAATAAAAAGGTTAGGGTTTAGATCTCCAAACATCTTCTTCCTTAAAAAAGAAAACAAAACCACAAAAACCACTGGCCCCTCAGCTAGAAAGGCTGAGATGTCATCATTCACAGTTCCTGACTTGGATCTCTCTAATGACTCACACTTGGCTCATGGAGTTACAGGATGCCAAAGTACAGCAAAAGTTTCCTTCCCCTCATATTCCAAAAATACAGGAGAGACGGCAATTGCATTTGCCCACTGACACTTGAAAGAAGACACCTTAAGGCTTATCCTAAATGCATTTTAGAATGACACATTCTTGGTAGGTGCTGTGATGTGGGATGAATCCTCCTTCAGCAAAAGGATGTGCACCCTGCACTGGATGTGCTCCAGGGGTCCTGTCAAGACCTGTGTGGCCTCCGAGTCACACCTGTGAGGCAGTCAGTATGGTGTGTTGGTACTGAGGCCACAAGCATTGCAAAGCTGGTCTCCTCAGCAGCTTTCTGAAACAAGCAAGTTTCTCAGTGGGGGCATTTCCATGATAGATGCCACCTGGCATTTTCTTATGAGGAATTTATTTTGTTCAGAGATTCCCAGTCAGCTCCAATCACAAAGAATGAATGCAATGACCACGGAAAATTACACTGGCCATGAGACAAGAGTTACTTTGCCTAACATCTGACATCCAGATCTTAGTCTTGTATCAGACAGTCATTTATGTAACCTCTGCAATCAAGGGTGGCAGGCACATTATTCCACCTATTTTAGAGAAGGACATGTCCTTCTCTATCAGTGCTGAAAGGAGAATAAAGCCTTTGCTCAGACAACTTACCAAAGCTATAATTCACAGCAACATATCTCACGATGCCAACTGTCACATCACTGCTAGAAACCAGGTAGTTCTATCCCGGACAGAAATTTCATTTTCTATTTCATCCTATCCTGTGCAATAGCTGGGTTTGTTTTTTTGTTGGTTTTTTTTTTTTTTTTTTCCATGCTGAAATGATTTCTATGAAATTGTTTCATTTTGTAGCAATTTTCTTGCCTGCCTTCAGAGCTCTGCTGCTACAGGCAGTGAAGGATCACCTGCACGGATGAGGAATCCCTGATACAAATTCTCCCCTCCACACATGATATTATCTGTGCATTGTCACCTGCAAATTTCTCTTTCAGAAAATTTTGTACAGTGGTGCCATCTTGGTGTCATGACAGCTTGATTCCTGGTTGAGTGCTTTTAGAACATCAAGTTCCTCATAAATACTAAGACACAGAATGATGTTATTACCCAAGGAATTAAAGTTACTTGCAAATAGCACTGCAGTGGTAGAAACAAATTTGGTGTTGCTTAGTTTTTCCTCTAACAATGATAAACAGGAAGGATGATCCAACCGCATGTCCAGTGTTTGACTTTGAGCTTCGTGAAGCTGTAACCTCCATTCTTTGAGGAGACTGTACAAGCAAAAAGATTAAGTTCTGTAGATTGAGCAATTTCTTACATAGCTTGCATAGCACACCAGAGCAAAACAAAAATATCAGTCATGAATGCAAAAAAAAGCAAGCTATAAAAACAAGTTTACTGCAGATATCTTTAAATGACATAGACAATCTGCATTTACAGGCTCCCCTGGTTATGGCTAGACAAGACATCTCTAAATATTATCCCTCTCAGTTCTGGGGCTATCAATGATTGACAAGAAAAATCAAAAGTGCATGAATGACTGCCTAAAAAAGAAGGGGCACCATCCTTTCATTTCCATGGAAGTACTCCTGAAGGGCTCTCGGGAGTTTCTCAGAGCCCATTTCTAAATAGGCCTACATATAAAGTAAAAGAGACTTTGTAAACATCTCTACCCAAATAATTTCGACATTGTAAACCAGTTACATCAGTTGTAGAAAGAGTTGCCTTTGTTATTCCCAACATCACCTTATTGAAACTTCTGCAAATATCCATGAGGTATGCCAGCTGTAATTGACATGTTATGCTCTGATATTGTGGAAAGAAAATTGAAGATGCTTATGCTAATTTGGCTCAGCAATGCAAACCCTGACATTTCCTTTCCAGTAGAAAGCCTGGACTCTTGGCAGTACTTTCCCAAATACGCACGTTTGATTGCAGTGGGATCCTTCCAAGAAGGCTGGTGGATTCACTTCTGCAGCTGTAGCGCCCTGAGCTCTGTCTGTTCAATGTTACCCACCCATAATTGTTTCTCAACATCTGCTAGAAAAGTATCATATTCTTAATCTTGCCAGCTCTTGCTATCTTAGCATCACTTAACCTTCGCATTTTCCTCTCCAGCATTTTATAGACCCCAGGTTCCACAATAAAATCTAAACTGCTTTCAGACGCTGCTCAGGGTGAAGTTCAGGCTTTTTTCAAGTAACAGTCCTCACCATATAGCCTCATGGATTCTCCAGCTGAAAATCTCAGCTTCCTCTCAGGCAAAAATGAAAAGACCATAAACCAGAGATGAAGGGACTATATAATCCAGGAACTGGCAGATTAATCATTTCCTCATGATCTATTAACAGTTAGACTTGATGATCTTAAGTGTCTTTTCCAACCTAAATGATTCCGTTTTCTTTGGTTTTCTTCATTCTTTGGAGCCAGCCACTTAGCAGGAGCAGTTCCACTTCATCTCTCCATGAATGTAAGCAAGAAATTTCTCCTCTGCCTCCAGCTAGTGATGACAATGACAAGGACGCCTCTTCCCTCAGAGCAGAGATGTGTGAAAGGATCGGTACCCCTTCTCCTGCTTGGGAACCATCTCAAGGCTCTGTTTGTGTTCTGCATTGGCTTGTAAAGAAGTTGCAACACACACCAAGTCTCCCCACTCTGTTCTGGCACTCTGCAATCACTGTAAAGCGCTGATGGATGCAGTGGTACATGCTCAGAGGGAGCTTGAACACCTCTCCACTGCACAACGATTCCTTGCTTGAACCACTGACAGCACAAACCCTGCAGCACAAACAGGCCTTTCACCACCAGCCCACAGGCTGCGAATTATTCACTGGTAATCCTCAATAAAATTCAAGTCAAGAATCTTGCATTTATTCGCACATATTCTGTGAGCTGCAAAAAGGCAAAACCTACTCAATACTTTACTTGTTTTGAAGTAAACCTGAGTTAACTTTGTGATTCTGAAACACTTTCCACTTAGGAAAATTAGCTAGCAGAGATTTCTGCGGTAATGTTCAGTGGCTGCTCCTGATACCCGAACTTATTCATGTCTTTCTACATGTCAGAGCAAGAGACAAACCTAAGTGGGCACATTGTTCTGCTTACTCCTTACTATCCAGATCTAAGACCCAAACAGAGGGGTCTTAGTTCTCTCTTACTGCTTTGTAAGAGGGCAGCACAAATCACACTTTACTCCTCAGAGTGGCAGTCCTTTGTGAAAAACGATTTATAAGACTCTAAGTCCTTTCATCTACATGCTCTTCAGTACCACTGCAGTAGAAATAATTACTTAAATCCCCACAACTTTAATCTCTATGTTTACTGTGGGAAACTTCTAGGCTGGGAAACTTGCCTGGATGAATTAAAAAAAAAAATAAAATAAAAAAAAGAAGTTAGATTTGGTTTCCTGGCGATCCATAATTTATCTGGACTTCAGTACAACATTTTATCCAATGTTTTGTGAATTATTTCTAGGAAAATTATTCACATTTTCTCAGATCTAGGTATGTCACATGGAGAGAAAGCTAGCTGCAGTTGCATCAGCAGAAGATAGTGATGCTAAACAGCGATGTGCTATGTTGGAAGAGTTAGCTGCTTGGAGTGGGGAGACCTGTATCAAACTCTGCTGCTCATGTACTCATGGAGGACAGTGCTAGTGGTGTTACTATAACACACATTTCACATGAAACAGCTGTAATTTTTCAGATAAGCAAAATTTCTTTTATCACTAAGTATTCACCAAAGCAAAACACTTCTGAAGAGACCTTTTTACTTTGAGGCATGGTTTCCAGTGGGTGGGACAGATGGCAAGGTCCAAAGTAGTCTTGCCATAAACAAGTCTCGAGACTTTAGAGGGCGCACAGCTCTGAGGTGGCCCCTCCATTTGAGGATTATTATATACTTAATTTTTAATCTGCCCCTTCAGTACCACAAACAGATGCATTCAGATGTTTATGTTCTCAAACCTTCTCTTTCCAGCTCCACACATCACCCAGGAAGATTTCTTCCACTGCCTCTCAGCTCAGCCTTCCCCCTGCTGTGATCTTCTGCCCCTTCCCTTCTAATCTTCTCCCTTGCCCCAAATGCATTCCTTTGCTTGCCAGTTCCTTCCTCTGTTCCATGAACACAAATTCCCCTGTAATCCAGCTGCTGGCAGAGAATCAGCCATGGGATCTTTACTATCTGAGGAGTTCTGACCACAGTGGGGTGGGAACCAGGCAGAATTTCTCTGAAAGACACCATCTATCCCATCACTTTAGTGTGGGGAAATCTGACAAACCTATTTGCAACTCTTTCAAAAATAGTTGCTTCCCCAGGATACAACCAGAAGGCTAAGGGTTAAGAATCACTGTGGCATTAGTTGCTATCACTGGTTACTTATATAATGCTCCTTGGCATCTTGTAGGCTGTATATACAAAATTATGTCTCACACCACTGGAATGCAATCATCACCAGACTGAAGTGCAGCAGCTGTTTGTCATCTCCTAATACAAGGGAACAAAACTGGACCAGAAGTAAGGAAGTACATAATGTCCCACCAAGAGAGCAGAGGAGCAAGATACAGAGGATATTTTCCCTACAAGGAGAAAAACTGGCAAAAGGTGAACAGATTCAACCCCTCCACTTAATTACCTCTTTTCCTACTACTTGGATTTGCTCCCCTAACCCACAGAGAAGGAGATAATGTTGTCCCCATTCACTGAAGAAATCACTGCTCTCCAAATCTCTGGACTTACCTTTCCCTTGAAGAGCTCTGCTGCCTCCCGATATCTGCGCATTTCCTCAGGGTACTTCGGAGATGTTTTGTCTGTGACCAGGAGAAGGTGAAGCTGGAACGAACTCTGCATCACACCTATTGCTGTCTGCCATCACAAACAGAGAGAGAAACACAGACAAGGAGATTGAGAACATTCAATCTGCACTGGTTGCAGCACTGAAGGGACATTGGCCCCTTTGTCTCAGCTTTGATTTCTTTGCAAATCAGCCTCCCAAAAAAGGGATCTCTTTAAAGCAGGAGGGATCCAATCTGGGTGCTCTGTGGAAGCACTTAACCTCATGACTTTGCTTATTCCCAAGATGAGAGTCTAAAGACCACAAAGATTCATCACTGGCCTCAGGATAGTCAGTGACTAGGAAGGGGGACTTCCTGGATACAGCAAGCCAGAAACTAGAGGGGCAAGGAAGATGAGAGGGAAGGCCAGCAAACACTGAACATAAGGGTGCCCTGAATGACTGCGATCCAGCACCTGGCCAAAATGGGAGCAAGTAAGTGGGAAGGATTTATAGTGTCAGAGTTGGTGTCTTTCCTTATTTCTTTAGCATCAAGCTGTGTGTAGGATGGGGATGAGTCCACAGTTTCAGCAAAGCCAGGGCCTGGGTATTCCAGAGGGCTGAGGGTTAAAATTGCCTCTGCAGTCTCATAGTGGGAGACCTGGAGCCAGCTGTTCTTCATTCCCTGGGTAAGGGCCAAGTGGGCAGCACACAGTGGCCCTCTGTGAAGGAGACAGTGCTGGCACTGCCCAAGAAGGTGCTGCACTATCTTCAGGCACTCACTCACTCATCATTTTGCTCCTCCTTCTACCCACTTCCTGCAGCCCTGCAGCCTCTCCCTCAAACTAAACAGCAGCCGGACCAGAGATGCTGCCTCCCCCACTGTGCAGCTCCCTGCCAGCAGGAGAAAAAAGTTTCCACACGCTCCAGGAGTAATAAGGAAGGGGTCGGGGAGTGCACACTGGCAAGGGCCATGAATCACGAAGCATTTAGTTGTTGAGAGCCAGGACTCTGCCATTAGCCTCATGTTTATGAGGCATTTTGTATCCCTTCACTTCTCTGGCGGCATGCAGATGGGGAAGGGGAGAGTGGAGGGGATGCAGGAGAAGGCTGGAGAGCATTAGACCTCATGGGAGAGGACAGGTCTGAAGGTGAGGGTGAAGCCACCTAGCACCAAGGGTCATGACAAGGCTGGGCTGAGAGAGAGCAGGGCTGGAGCAGCAGCTCTTCCTGCAGCTCCACACAAAGGTGTAGCTGTCCATGGAACCTTGTGCAACAGCGATCAGCAGAGCTCATCAACATGGCTGGGTCACATCTGGCTCTTCTGGAAAGCCCACAGGGTAAGCATTGCCTGAAAATGCTTGAAGTATGTGAGGAAACAGTAAGGGCCCCTGGATGAGGAGAGAAACTCTTGGCAGCACTCAGCGTGATCCACGTGACCCCAGCCTCTGCTGCCCAGCAGCATTCTTAGATGTAAACAGCATATGCAGTGGGAATAAATATTTACCAAAAACCAAGCTACATTAGCTGAGCTGGGAGGGCTTTGGGCTGGAGTCTGCAGGAGGCACTGTCAACTCCAGCACCTTGACAGGACTCCAGAGCACCTGGAAAAAAACCTGGAACAGCATGTGTACAGCCAGTTAGGGTGGAGGGGACCAGCTGAACAGCTCAGGGCTTCTCTGTCAAGGGAGACAGCCTGGGTGCTGAATAGGATGCCATGGAGCAAGAGCCCAAAGCATCAGCAGAAACACATGAAGAAAGAGTCATGATCTAATTAATTTCTGAGAGATGCAGTAAAAGGTCCAAAGGTTCAAAAGGCCTGGGCAATTATAAAGATAACAAATAACATCACTTCTGACATGTCTTGAGTGTTCACTGCAAGGGCAGTGGGGCAGGATAAGACTTCTCTGTCCCCAAAAATACCCCGTAATTTTAAAATTAATATTTCACACCTTTTATCAAGATGGAAAAACATCCACTTTTTTTTTTTTTTTTTTTTTCCAGAAAACGACAGAACTTCTCCAGTATTTCATTGTGGAAACAAAATGTTGCATTTCCAAAAGAAAATGCTCTCTCTATGGGCAGGCTGCACCTGAACTAGGGAATTGGTCAGCCCTCTTAGCTGAACCTTGACATCAGCTTGAAAAGATTGGCTTTGAAACAGGTTGGCCCATTCTCCTTCCCGGAAATTGAGCCAGGTCAACACTGCCGCAGCTATCTAGAAGTCTGCAACAGAACCCATCAGTGATGACAAAGTCTCAGCCTTGTGGCCACTGGGACTTCCAAGACTTATTGAATTCGTAGCAATGCGATCAGTGAACTGCTGAGATTCCAGAGGAGCCTAAATCCTTTGTCACTCTCTATAGCAGGAAAGAGCACTGGCATCCTGGCAGTGCCGGTCAGATGCATGAGCTAATGAAGATGTCCAACATGGAAGCATCCTATGTCTGACTTTTTTGTTGTTGAACTGATGAATTCTGAAGTAAGGGATGGAGGGAATGGGAAAAATTTTGCTTGGGAAGTTTCCAACCAACTCTTGAATACGCCTTCAAATAGCTGGGTTTACATCAGGCCATGTGTGCTGCTGGACCATGAAGAAGTCTGCCTTCTGGCAGTAGGCCACTCAAGTTTCCATGTTTCTCTAGGCTTCTCAGACAAAGAGAGGGGAACTGGCTGAGAAGAGTCTTCAGGCACTACACAACATGGCAAATACCATGCTGGAAGGAAGCAGCACTGCTAAGGAGTGGTAAGAAATGGAGCTCTCAGCCCACCAACACCCCAAAATTACTGAAAAGTGAAATGAGCCACCATGTCTCCCTTCCTCTCCCCACCCCACTTGCACGCCCCAGCACAGCATTTGCTTCCTGTTCCCATACAGAATTGCAGCAGAACTGTGCGCCTTCCTCCATCCACACCATTGCCACAACCCTCACACACATCTGGATATGCAAACTTTTGGACCAGAGGAGGTCCTTGAGGAGGAGGCCAAGTGCCAGGGTGAGGGCTGTGGGGAGCTTGTAATTACCGAAGGGGTGTACTCTGTCACCAGGCGGAGCTCGTTGATCCGAATGAAACGAGTCATTTTCTCAGCATCAATATCGTCCTTGTTTAGATCCAGATCCCTCCGCTGATTGTCTACCTGAAGACACGCAAAGACACCAACAGTCATAGCTGTCCTCTGCTCCTATCGCCCCCTCCAGAGGCACTGCTGGCACTCACTCACAGAGGCACCCACCCCCTGGAACACCACCACCCTCTCCCCATCTCCACATAATCCCCACTTCTGAAAGTCCAGCACCTACAGAGATCAGCCTGCACTGCTCGATAAGGATCTTCCACCCTCTTTCAGTTTCCCAAAGACAAGGCGAACTCATGGCATTATAGAAATCACCAAGGACTCCAGACATCCATACAGTATCCTCTCCTGATGCACTGGAGACAGGGAGGATTAGCTGATAAGCTATTCTAGGTGCTAAGGGGAGAGATCATGAAATAGCCTAACTGTTAGCATTGATTTTGGCTTTACATTCCTTTTCAAAATCGTCATCTGCTTACTCTATTTCTTCTGCAAGTAATAAACATTGGCATGGGCCTGTATGGATTTCCTGGAAACATTGTGAAAGCAGGAAATCTCTCCAATAAAAAGAGGATTTTTTTTTCCCAGTACAGCAGAAAAAAAAAAAAAAAAAAAAGGAAGCTATCAAGCCCAGCACATTTTAGCTTTAGAGGAAAAGCCACCCTGCCACATATCTCCCCACACTCCCTCCCTCTCCCCAAATGATGTGATTTTATTGAGGTCTTCATGACCTTGTAAACAGAAAAAAAAAAAGCAGTCAACCACTGAATGATAGCTAAACCACCTGAAGGGGCAGAGCTGCCTTGCAGTATATGCAGGACATGACTGAGTTGAGCCATGGGGATGCTGGGTTCTGACACATAACAGAATCAAAGCTTGGTATTTGAAAGCCTCCGATACACATGTTGAATGCGGTTCTTGGGGCTAAGGAAAAGTACACATGCATAGCCCATATTTTACTATCTGTATCTGTAACGACCTCTGAAAATGCTTGTATTAGTTTTTCCAGCAGTGTGCAGACATCTAAAGCCCTTTTTGCTATTCTGTGGTCATTCGAAAGGTCTTTGATCTGGTAGAGGGCCACAGCACCCTGTCTGGCAACTCAAACTGGTGCTTTTCAGACTGCACAGCCTCATTCCTCTCATAGATTTTCCTCCTGCATAAAATGAAAGGGCAGCTCTACTCAAGTAAATGAGATCAGGCCAATGCGACACCTTCGTGGGTGAGAACAGACAGGCCTTGGGAACCAATCTAAAGCACTCCAGACTCCACAGAAAGTCTTCTCTTGACTTTCATGGGCTTCTTAAAACATCTGATCTCCATTTGGGGACAATAACTTCTTAAATCTGCACTCAACATTCATGATTTTAAGGAAATAAGGCTGGGAAATAGCCTGCATCTAATAGCTGAAGATCCAGTCAAAATGTCTTTATCGCTCCATATAACAAGCTTGCTATCATCTGTTAATTATGTTCTTTATACGTCTATCAGGCCAGAGTCCTCACTAGAACAAATCAGTTTCCCTTCACCATATGCAAAAAAGTGTCAACAGCTGACAGCAGCCTGTTCTCCTACTGTAATTATGGTTTAAACTTCTAAGCATTCTAAGTGTTTCATGCTCTGCAAAAGCAAAGAAAAAATGAGTTTATGCTTCTGATTCACTGCTATCCTGGTCACACATCTTTGTATTCTTCAAATAAGTATTTGATTCCAAGTTCCTGTCTCAGTTCTTTTTTCTTTTCCTTTTCACTTTTGATCCCTTGCTCCTACACAGTATTCAGCACAGAATAAAAGGAAAAATAATTATCTGAATATCTTACTTTAAGAAAAACTGGCAAATAGACAAGTGAGTTGTCAACCACATTTAAACCTGACTAATGTATTAGGTTCCTGCTTGGGTTTTGTTTTGTTTTGTTGGGATATTTTTTTCCTTATTAAACAAGAGTTCAGCTGCAAAAAATGGACTGTGAACAAAGAATATTCAATATAATCCAAATTCTAACAATCCAGACATTTTCTTTTATCAAACACCCTCCCAATGCAGTCATCCTCCCTATCTGCCACAGTGAAAAACAAAGGATCTTTTCAGTATTTTTGGAAGAAAATCACCATGACTAAGAAACAAAATGGAGATGGGTGTCAATCCAAATTGCAACACCTGCACATAGCAAATGAAAGGTCAAATAAAGGGACCTGCCTATCTATTGCTCACTCTTAGATCATCCTTTTTGAATTATTTGGATAATACCAGTGGTAAACATGGTGCAGGAAACGAGAAAGGAAGGGGAACAAGCTGGCTTTGTCCAGTCTTTGACCAACCTGGATCTGGGACTTGGCCAAGCTGCCACATTTAGTTTTCCTAGCACACATAGTGTGTCTTCATTGCACCCCCCTCTCCCAGGGTGTGCTTAGAGCTCTGCTGACAAAACAGACCACTGGCTTTTAGGACATCTTGTGCTGCCTAGGGCCTCTCTCCTCAGATACATCACTCTCTCTCCAGCATTCTAGTGCCACACTTGTGTCAGAAGGGGCCACACCAGGAAATGGATATAACCAGTAGAATACTTGCTCTTAGCTTTTTTCGGTACTCTTGAAGCAAGTATAAAGCCCTCCTCAATACCATCTCCTTAAATTACAACAAACTTCAAACTTCTGTAGTTTCAAATTCAGTGAGGCACCAGCACTTACAGCTGAATACAACTGCATCCATCCCTAAGAAACTGCAAAGTAACATTTTTAATGGGCCCATTCGCAAAGCTGATTTAGGAAATAACTGCAAATCATATTGTAGCAGACAGAAAAAGTGTGGGACTTCTTTTGGTTGCACAGCATTTATAACTGCAGAGACCCAGACTGGATATGTTTTCAGTCATGATGGAAAAGTTGTGCACTGATTGAGACAGCCTTGCCTGTGTGAAGTGATGCTTGGCAAGATTTGATATCATGCCTGCTGTGTTGATCCACTGTAACATGGCCTCTAGATGCTCTTTGTGCGTCTCAGATGCCTTACCAAAACCACGGAAACCCATCCAAGCAAAACTGAGCTCCAGGCAGGTCACTCAGAAACAGAGACATCATTCTTTACAGTGGGTGCTGGACCAGATCCATAGGGCAAACACTTAAAATGGAGAACCTTATCAGGTGTAATAAATGTTGCATATTTTAGTGATGGGCACTCTGCAAGTAAAAAGTAAAAGGCCTCTTTGGTGCAAGAAGCTCTACAGATGTGCTTTTAGGCGGGCAAGCAGTGACCGTCAATGACAAGCCTTGTTTTTTGGCTTCCTCTAAGGTGCCTGCCATGGGCAGGGACACCTTCCACTATACCAGGTTGCTCCAAGCCCTGTCCAGCCCAGGCTTGAACACTGCCAGGGATGGAGCAGCCACAGCTTCCCTGAGCAACTTGCGCAAGTGTGTCACCACCCCCATAGCGAAGAATTCCTCCCTAATGTCTAAGAGATGAGCAGCTTTAAACTTCTGTGTCACTACTGCCTGGAGATTTCACTTCTTCTCTACCTTAACCATGGGCAGGTTTTTAGCACTTGTCTTAGAGGCCCTCTCATCAAACCTAGCAGGCAGGGGAACTTCTAAACCGGGGAGGTGACTCTGGGGATACAGCTCGTTGCACGGCACCCTGTTTCCCGAGGAAGGAGCAGCTCGGGGCAGCTGCAGCTCACCCCGCCGGGCTCCCCCGGGTCATCTGGCCACGGCGGTGGCGGCACGCTGGGTGCTGTCCCCCGACACGCTGCTCCACGTCACTCCACGCCGCAACGAGGGCTCACGTACCATGCGGAATAGCGTGACGGTGTTCGCCTCGACGCCGTAATGGGACAGGACTGCGGGGCTGGTGCTGAGGCCGAAGGGCACCTCCGGGATCCGGCCAGCTGTCAGGCGAAACTGGGATGCTTCGGAGCAATTCAGTTCCTGGGGAGGGAGAACGAGGGAACGCGCGGAAGGACGGGGTGAGGAGCAGTGCCCGCGGCCCTCCATAAGGCGGCCCGAGGGCGACATCTAGCGACCGTCCGGGAGAACCGCCCGGCTCAGCCCCCCTGCCGGGAGAGAGGGAGAAAACTGGGCAGCTGAAGGGAGGGACGACATCCTTCTCTCCCGTTATCACTTCGCCTGCGCTGCCGGGATGCTGCAGAGATCCCTCTCCTCCCCTCGCCCCGCCAACCATCGCTCCTCCCCAGAATCAGGGGTGTCAAAGGGGCGATGCCCGGCGCACTGTCGGTGTCGCAGGCACAGCTGGCAGGTGCCACGGTGCTGCATAAGCCTGGCCTTCCCTTTCTGTGAACCCGCACGTCTTACCCGCGCACTACCAGGTGACACCGTGATGGTGAGAAGCCCCGGAGGTCTCAAAAGGGAGGGGAGAAAGCCAGAATCTGGATGTAGCATGCTTAAATATATATACATGAATGTCATGAAATCATGGAACCAGAGAATCGCAGAATGGTTTGAGTTGGAAGGGACCTTAAATCTCATTCAGTTCTAACTCTCCTGTCATGGGCAGGGACACCTTCCACTAGTTCAGGTTTCTCCAATCCCTGTTCAGCCTGGCCTTAAGCACTGCCAGGAATGGGGCAGCCACAGCTTCTCTGCGCAGCTGTTTCCAGTGTCTCAACTACCCTATAATGAAGAATTTCTTCATAACATCTAATCTAAATTTACCCTCTTTCAGCTTAAAGCCACTGCCCTTGTCCTATCCCTACACATCCTTGCAAAAAATTTCCTCTTCATCTTTCTTGTAGGCACCCTTTAGGTATCAGATGCACGCATATATTTATGCACATACATGTGTGTATAAAATAAATATACAAAAATGTAATTTTTAAGATAACCTTGACTTTAGAGTCAGTGGTTTGCAGTTTTTGTAAAAACACCGTGCATTAGTAGTATCCTGATTCCTTTCAAAAAGCTGTCTTAGACACGTACTTTAAAAAGTAGCCAATGCAAACACATCAAGGGATAAAAATGTGCAATTTCTCAGTAATTTAAGGTCCATTTTCTTTCTTGAGCAAAAGCACTGGCTACAGCCTTAACCCGTATTGAAACGCCCCTTGCTATTCCCATTCCAGCCTTTTGCGTGATATATTTTTGATACCTTTTATTGGATTTAAATTCTCAAGACACAGTCTCTGCTAGAAAATAATTGGTTTATTTTTCTTTTTAGTTTGAACCATCAGTTCAGCTCTTTGCGAGCCCAGAGAGGATGGAAAACAAAATTCTTTCTTTATTCAAAAGAAAAACATGTCTCGTGACCTGTTTTGGAAATACCAGTGCATTGACATGGCTCTGGTGAGAGCACTAAAGCCTGGGGTGTGAATAACCACACTGAATTTTGGAGCATTCCTAGGAAAACTGGGGTTTAATCAGGCCAAGTATTGCCCTTTCTCACAGACACACAGGGTTTCTGGAGCAGTGTGCTGTTTTTCCATCATGGCATTCTGTTCCTAGTCAGAGGGGCCGTGCTCATTATACAGGGAGCTTGCTGAGCCACGTACTGCAGTGAATTAAGAGACTGCAGTAGAAAAATAATCTATGGAGAACGGAGAACATGGGCATTATGTGGATGAATATACTCTCAGGCAGAGGGCCAAGACAAGCCCTCATGGCACACAGAGGTCTTTATCCACTGTTTAAACACAGCCCTGTCATGCTTCAGGCACTGGATGACCGACACATTGCTGCCTGCTGCCTCGTGCTCCTGGCAGCCTGAGACACATGGCACCAGCCTCCTCCTGTCTGACTCTGTGGAATGAAATCCTGCACTGACAGAGGGGCCATGGTGGCACAAAACATCAGTGGTTATACCCTTGCATAGCTTTGTCCAGCAAGAACCCACAGTCCCTGCTGCTGCTTAGCTGGAGGCTCTGTGCCCCAGGTACAGCCTTGCCATAAGCCCAACCGAGGGGAAGGAGGCATCTTCATACAGTGAGATTCCCTTGCTGGTTTGCAGCACTGCAGTGCTGTAAAAGCGAGGAGCTCCAAATGCCCGAAGGCACTGCAGGTGAGGCAGCTGGTGCTCTCTGATCAGTGCTTAGCAAGGCCCCTGGGGCACAAGCCTCCAGCGCTCACATGCTTCTTGCTGCCTGCACTGCACAGACACATACCATTTGTCCTCACTCTGTGGTGGGCTGTAAGATGCCATTGCCCTATACCAAGGCCATGATGCCCTCCCTAGGCTGCCCTCCAACCCCAGAAATGGGGCAGAAGAAGAAAGGTGCTTTCAGAAGGAGGTGTTTTTGAAAAGCTGAAGTCTTTTCTGGCAGAAGTGATGAGGCAGTGTCTGGGCAGCAGAAGCCCAGAGCAGAGATCAAGGAAAAGGGGGAAAAAGGTGCAATTTGGGCACCTTAAAAGTAATGAAGATCCTATCAAAGAGGCCCATGTTTTACGGTGCTTTGAATAAATATTTTTGTCTTGTTTTCTGAGGAAAAACATTCATGTCATTTTGGGATCAAGGGACGCATACCATCACTCACCTTTGAATTCAACTGAATTCACACACAGAGGGGCAGAGGCCTCAAGGGCAGCAGCTCTAGGGAAAAAAGCAGCAAGGCAGAGAGACCATGCCTACACCGTCCCTGGGAAGAGGCTGCAGCTTGAGCTCACTCTTGGACTTCAGAGGGCCTGCACCAGTGCTGCTCCCCGAGACCCAGCTTCCTTAGCCCATTGACACAGGCAGTGCCTCGTTCTGTCATTGCAGACTAAAGCAAACAACTGACATTCCCACTCATGCCTTGCCAACACTGCTTCTCTGCCACACACATCCCTATTTTGCTTCCCCTGCAGCATTTCTCTTCCTCTGGCTCCAGGGTTCCTATGACCTCCTTCACCTTCTTCCTCTGCTTCATCTCCCTTCCCACACACAGATCAAATTCCCTGTGTTCTCTCAGTGGCCTGTCACAGCCCCAGCACCTTTTGGGACAGGAGCTGCCTTTGGAAGGTGTCTATGCCACATCCAGCCCCATGCTCTCATCAGGGTGGGACTGGGCTCATAGTTGGTGGAGGGGAGGTGCTCTGAACACACCTGGAAGAATCCAATGACCGACACCTCTGCCCCACTGATGAAGGCTTCAGCATCTGCAACGTTGTCCAACAGGACAGGTTTCTCTGCAGTGCTGGCTGTGCCTGGAAAGGAGAGGTCATGGTTGGACAGAGGGTACACAAACAGCTCCACCCAACATGCATGAAAGCATCCCACCCCTTACAGTCTCAGCCACACACCTCTCTTGCAAGCTCTACAGAACCTTCCTGCGTAAGGAAGACTCCCCACAGCAGACCCAGCCTTTCCCCAAGCCCGGACAAATTCTCACTTACTGTGGGATGCAGAGCTGTTGTCTCCAGCACACGCTACTGGAGAGCCCCTGGTGAGCAGGATGATGAAGAGGCACAGGAAGATGGAGGTGCCCATAGTGCCAGCTTGCCTTGTCCTCACTATGGCACCCTGCTCCACTCCTCTCCAGCAAGAGACACGTCAGCTGCTGCAGGGCCCCACAGCCACTCCCTGCGTGGTGGGAAGAGAGCAGCTGGCCCAAGGTGCTGCCTTCAGCTCTGGAGACAACGTCCTGGCTGGGAGAGAGCCCCTCGCTGCTGCACAGGCAACAGCCTTGGAAAGCCTCACCACCACCACCACCAGTGCATCCTCACCTACAGCACTGGACACCTTGGTTACTCCGCACCTCTGTGACCAGGTACCCCATCTGAGTAAGAACATCTCTCCTCACAGAAGGAGCCACTGCACTTCTTCAAGTGCTTGGGCACAGAGGCTGATGCTCCCTTGTGCTTGGCCAACAGGGCAGTCACTGGGACATATTTTGAAGGAGGCAGGCTATTTTCCTGCTGAAACATGCTCTTAAGCCCTCCTATAATGCATTCCCCACATACACATCACTGAAAAACACACTCTAGAAAAGAATGTGACACTTATACAGAAAAGAAGAAAGAAACTGGTTTTATTCTTCGGACACTGAAGTCTTGTTACAGCATCTAGCTGCATTCCCCCTGACTGGTTTTGCCTGCACAAGGATAGATTTTAACGGGGTGGGGCACCAGATACAGACCAGCAGACCATCATGGAAGGTAAGTAACCATTTACAGTGAGTCAGAACATATGGCAAGTATAACTCAGATAGGGGTTTTCCAGGCACCAGTCCACCCTGCCAGGTGATCTTGTTTCCTAGAAAAGGCACTTCCGGGACCAGAGTTGGTACAGGAGAAATGGAGGCAGCAGGAGGAAGTACAGGGAGAAAGGGAGGGAGATGCTTCCCAATTTAACCTATTAGGTGTAATGACGGGGTGGTGGTGAGAAAGGGCAGGTTATTTTCAGTGTATAAGAAGCAGCAGCAAAGGCCGCCTGCAGGCCTGTGCAACGACCAAGGCTGGCACAGAGCCCCAGCGCCCCTGGGAAGGGCTGCCAGGGCTGTGACTGGCCACGGTGGCAGGAAGGAGCAGCGTGGTGGGCATGGCCCACCTGGAAACTGGTGCAGGAGGCAAGGGGATGGGAAGGGGGAAGGCAGACTGAGTGAACTCATTCTGTCCATTCCTTCTTGATGGACAAGTTCCACTCCCAGGTGAGATGGTCATGCTTGTCATCATCCGTGAAGAAGGACTTGTTGTGATAGGTACCTCGAGCCAGCATGCCCTTAGGAGCCTCCTCAATAGGTGTCAGGAACTCATATTCCTCTGGCCGTGGCCCGTAGCTGCCAACCATGAATGTGGCTTTGTCCACTAGGAGAAAATAATCCGCAAGGTAAGAGTCCCACAGGTGGAGAATGACCAAGGAGCATGGGCACAAATCACAGACAGAAAGGAGATAGCGGGGAGAGAAAGGGACAGCCCATGTCAGCAAGGGGAACAGAATCAGTGGAAAAAGTTAGTGAAACATAAGGACAGCTGGAAAGATAAACACATGGGCAGATGGACAAGCAACTCAGTCAGTACTCTCTCATATGTATGCTCTGCTGGAAGGGAGTGGGTACACCCAATATACGGCTCAAGATCTCTCTTAATCCCCTGCTACTCTGTTTTTTTGTGAGAAGACATCACTTATGTGTGCTGGAGCCTTAGAGGTGACTGCATGCCAAAATGCACATGGGGAATGTGTGCATGCAAAATCGGGCTCTCCTCTGCCTCATCCAGGCAGGGCAACACTGCACAAAGAGGAGTGCTTTTTGGGACAAACACAGGGCTCTGCACACAGCAGGAAGTTCCATAGAGCAGTTCTGAATTTTACCAAGTGCATTTGGAAGAGCTTTCAGGGGGTGACAAGATCCACACAGGCTGAGCCACTCTAAAGGGGAGGAGGGGAGGTGAAGAGCTCTGTATAGAGAGGAAATCTGTGGCAAGCACTGTCTAACTAGTGCCACTCAGGACTGCTGCTGCAGACAGTGGTGTAGCATATAGACACCACGGCTGGCTCATATTGAGTTCACACAGGAACAGGATGCAGTTGGCCTGGGTGATTCAGGGTGCAGGGTAAGGCACTCTGCTGAGAAGCCTTGCCTCCTACATGGTGGCACAGGGTGGGCCTTGGGATCAGGGGAGGCTCTGTTCTCATCCAGAGCTGCTGGCACACTTCCTTAAGCAGAGGGAACACAGAGGTAGAAGCACTGATGTGCAAGGCAAAGAGCTCTTACCCTTCACCCCTGTCCGGTAGGTGTGCTGCACATATTTCAGTCCCGACACAATGTCCCTGTTTACCTGCAAGAAGTGACCAGAAAGAAGTGTCAAGGGAGGCAGTTGATCTATAGCTACTGGTTTTCTCTCTCCTTGGAGACATACCCATCTTGGCTTCCTACACCACTGCTCTCAAAGGCTCAGCACAAGGCATATTGTGAGGACTTCTCCATAGGCATCTGGAGACCTGCAGCATCCTCTGTGCATTTCCTGCACTTCTCCATCCTTTCCCTGACTTTGAAGCTGACTGAAGCACATCAGCCAGCTTCACAAGATGGGCTGATGAGGACAAAGAAAAGTGAAGCAAGGAATTCCTAGTTAACAACTTCCATGTTGAAAACCAGACATGTATGACTAGAGTTATCCATGTAGCACAAATGGGGGGGCAGGGTTAACTGAGCACTCCCAGCTACTCTCTAAGCTCTGTGGGGAGCTGGCAAGCTTCTCCTCAAAAGAAAGAGGGCACAATTTTGTTCATAGCTTTTCCTCAGACCTCCTATGGATAGCTTGAATGTATCCCTTGCTGTCCGCCTCCAGCATACATCGCCTCCCCACAGCACTACTCAATCTGGAAACAAGATGGGCAAATCCTTTTAAATCCCAGGGGATAATTCACATGGTGCCAGCTCTTATCAGCCTTAGGACTGAGGGAGGGAGTTAGAATCACTTGTCTGGCTCCAGACATCTCCTGTCAACAGGCTTCAGATACAGAGGGAAGTATTTCATAGCACAAAGGAGAGAAGGAGGTGTCTTGGGACACAAATTAATCTCTGAAAAAGCAGGCCTCAGAGAAGAAGAGAAATCTTTCCTACAGAATGAACCACATTAACACTTTCCCTTGTCCATTTCAGGAGAGCTACCTTCCTTCCCTTTTTGCCTTCTCTGCCAAGCCCAGCTTTGTCTGCAGCAAACATTTCATGGGGATGACCAATTCAGCACTGGATGCCACGCTGGAGCGTGGCCAAGTTTTGTTTTCAGCTGGAACCAGAAGGGGCTGACACACTTGTTAACAGGAGAGGGGGAAAAATGAGCCCATTTGGATATATCGTGACCAAGAAGAACTCAGGTATCTTCAGCCAAATATTACGCTATTAGATCTTTTTTATGTATTCAGCCTTCTGGTACCTAAAGGGCGGCTACAAGAAATCTGGATAGGGACTTCTACAAGGGCATATAGTGACAGGATGAGGAGAAATGGCTTTCATCTTAGAGAGGGTAGGTTTAGATTAGATATAAGGAAGAAATTCTTTACTATAAGGGTGGCAAGGCCCTGGCAGAGGTTGCCCAGAGAAGCTGCGCTGTTCCATCCCTAGCAGTATTCAAGGCCAGGTTGGACGGGACTTGGAGCAACCTGGTCTAGTGGAAGGTGTCCCTGCCTATGGCATGGGGTTAGCACTAGATGGTCTTTAAGGTCCTTTTCAAACCCAACCATTCTATGATTCTGGGATTCTATACATGATGCTCAGCAACACCAACTGCACCAGTACTTCATGGAAAGCAATCATCTCTTCTCCTCCCTGTCCGTTTCCACTTTGTGTGAAGTAAAGGTTTTCTGGTTTCTAAAATGCAAAGCCAAACTCAGGCTAAACTATCCACCTGGCTTCCAAACCACCTGTTGTTCACCACTGTGAGTAGACAGAAAGCAACTTCTTCCAAGGGGCGACCAAGCACAAGCAATTCCCTGGAAATACCCAATCTGTTGTTGGGCAGAATGACATCTGAAGCTATGGAAGCTTTACAAGAGCCTAGCTTTTGGGCAGGCATGCTGCTTGGCTCTACTTATCTGGTAGACTGCCCCTGACCAGATTCAGCAAGTAATGAGAAGCAACAGGAAAGAAAACAACTCACTCTGAAATGGATCTTAACTCTGTATTCCACTCCTTCCTTTAATACAAAGGTCTCTTTCTTCAGTGTTTCAAGATCACCTGTAAAGAGAGGATCAAGCCGTTAGCTAGACGTGTCACAGTGAGAAGAAACCACATGTAGGGAGGATGGGGCTGGGATTGGTGTCAAAAGCAAGCATCCCTTCAAAGCACAGCACACTTGCAAAATGAGTATACAGAGCTCTGCGTAAGCAATTGCCCTGTTGAGAGCACATACACAGAAATGCCTGGGTGTGCGTAAGTATTGACTCTATGAATGTGCACAAGGTAGCAATCTCTGGCACAGTCTTATGTAATGAAAACTGAAGAATCATGAAAAGGAAAAGTTCTACCTGCAAAAACTATGTACATATAATTCCGAGACATAACTATCAACAAGGACCATCTTGGACCTCAGCTGATCTTCAGAGCAGCATGTCCTATTTCTATCAAAAGGGAATCATACACTCATGGGGGTCAAAGGCTTATTTGTTAACCAAATGCCAGTTGTGTAGAAACACTTGGGAAAAAGGATTCTGGTGAACTGGAAAACGAAACTGGAAAATCTGCATATGTTAATTTAATTCCACTGAATTACCCAGCTAGAAAATGGATTCTGAATGAAATATTCTAATTTTTATTTAAAGTTCACCTGAAACCCAGCATGAGCCTCACAAACCCAGCCCCTCTAATCAGTAGGATATTGAGGTTACACCTGCCTTAGCTCTGTAGTTGAGGTCAGGGCTGTCTCTGGAAGTGAAACTCTAGACCATTCTATTCTATGTGCCTGTGTCTGCATCTATGAAGATAACACCTAAACACAGGTCTGGGCACATATACACAAAGATGTTTATGCACAGACCCATTGCTGGGAATCTGCAGGAGCATGTGCACGCTTCACCCATGCCCAGCCCTGGCTTGGGTGAGCGAGCATGTTTTAGAGCTGCTGCCCAGCTTGTGAGGCTGCCTGGACTCTGCAGCTTTCTGAGTGCTTTTGGTTGAACAGGAAGCCTCTCTGCTCCTCCGAGCCCAGCTTCCTCTCTCTGCAGAAAAGCCCATATAAGGTGAAGCCTGGTTCCCTCCGCATGTCCCCAGGAGCCGGAACTGCAGCATTGCTTGATTCTGAAGTTTCAAAACAGTGTGCTACCCAAACGCATGCACATCCCATGTGCTCGTGAGGTCCCACTGAAAGGAAGAGGAGAATGTAGGAAAAACTAGGAATCTCCTAGATTAATCTAGCCAGAGAAAAAGACCCTCAATGATTTTCTCTGTGCATCTCCTTTTTCATACACATATACATTAAAATCAGAAACAAGGCTAATATGCCCTTAGAGTTCCTCTAAAATCCACTATAGCATCCCAAGGACAAGCTCCCTTTCAATGTGAAGCATGCCAGGGCTTTTGCTTGTTCCCCTTTGTGCGCAAGGACAGAGTCTGTGCCTACCCGTAAGGTCCATGGTGATTGGTCCTGGAGCAGAGTCACATACCAGGGTGAGTCGGGTGACCACCACATTGGGAGCTGTTGGGTCTGCAGGTAGGAAAGTCAGGGGGAAGCTGTCAGCTTGCAATATTAAATGGGTAGGGGAAGAGAGGAACAACACTGCAGAAACACAGAAATCCCACTTCACAGAACACCTAGTAACAACAGACTGTTAGCACAATGGGACCACGCATCTATCCCAGTCTGCCAACATGGATCCCTCCAGCCTCCATCCCAATACCTAGGGGAGGTCTTTCCACTCTAAGGCAATTCCCCTGTAAAATTCTGAGCAGCAAGTTCCACTTTCAGCATATGCTGGTCCCCTCAGGGGTTTTTAACCCTTTAAGGGTCCTTCAAGGCCCACAGACATCCCACAAGTCTCTTTCCGATATCAGCACTTCCTAGTAACCTTACACCTAATGGTCAGAGCATCTTCCCTGTTTCTTTGACATTCATCTTTCCACCTGTCCATCCCCAGTCCCCCAACAGAAGCAGCTCATGTACCTGGCCAAACAAGCTCCCTCTTCTTTAAAGCCACTTTGCACCATCCCCACAGCACACTGTTGTGATGCATCTCCCCAGTCCCTTCCTATCAGGATGCCCCAGCCTACCTACTACCACAGGTCCATCTCCCAGCAGGGACTTCTTGTACTTAGCAAGGCTTTCGTCATCCTTGTCCAACTCTTGCAGCTCCTGCAGTGTCTTCTGGGGAGGAGGTTTGTAGTTCAGTTTCCCATCCAGCTCATCATCATCATCCTCCACATGAGGTTCTTGGGTCTTCTCGGTCATGGTCACTCGGTCTGGGTAACAGAGGAGAGGGTAGTCAATGAGACTGCTTTGGAAGGCAATCCCCAGGGGCAATTGCTCTGGGCACAGCGTGGCTCAGTCCCTGGATAGGCAGGCACACACCCAGCACCGAACACGGCAGGACCGTTAAGGGCAAATGGCGGTGGTGATCAGCTGCACGCCCGGCACGATATTCTGATATTCTGGCTAAAACACAATCCCCCTCTGCCTCCGCTCCTCTCCCTGCAGGCACCACGCGCACACGCAGACCTACACCATTCTTCCCTCCTGGGGAGGAGGTGCAGGAGCGGAGACTGAAAGCAGAGTGATTTACAGCCACTTTGCAGCACAGTTGCGGCCAGCAGCCCTGCAATTACAAGCCACCGTGCAAGGCTTTAGTGCTCACCAGCTATCTCACACAAAGAGCCACTGCCACGCACTGGGGCACAGAGAGACATGAATAAAGCCAAGGCCAGAGGTTTCATTTACCCTTTCACAATAGGCTAAAAGCCACATTTCATAGAAAGATCAAATAGCTGGCAGCAGCTCCCTTACATTAGCAAGTAGCCCTCAAGGAAATGCACCCACTACAGTCTTATCTGCTGGCGTTTTGGGTGTTTGCTCCAGGAACACCTCACTTCAGGTACCAATCTGGTCTCCTTCCCGCTGAGGAAGGAAGCATGATGGTGACTGCATCCAGCCCAGCTGCAAGCAGCCATGTGTACCTGTGCTGGATCAGCGGGGTTTCTCTGAAAAGAGAGGCAGGATGGCTGGAGCCTGCAGCCAGCACAGCCAGGACATGCACTGCTGAATGCAGGCGTGCAGCAAAGCTGCTTGGGTAGCATCCCAAATAGGAGCCAGAGCAGGGAGAGATCAACTGATGAGCAGCCAGGGCATGGGATGGCGGAACAGGAGACAGGCAGGAGAGGTGAGCAGTGCTGTGCCAGATCACCCTTAGTCAGCTGCCTGCCTTGTGGAGCCAGCCGCATGGTTCCAGACACTTTCCCATTCTTCAGAGAAAGGCGAAAAACAGAGCAGTGCTCTGGTGCAGCAGCAGTTGCCGCAAATGGCCAAGCCATTCTTTGCTGTTTGGCAGCAAAAGGATTTGGTCAAGCTACACAGTTCATCCAGTTCACTTCCACTTATCTTTGTATTAATCCCTTTTTCGAGACTGTCCCAACTAAAAATTCCCCTTTTGCCTGATTATTTGCAGTTTCCCCAGCAAGCCCTTTATCGTTCTCTGCAGCTGGCCTTAACATTCACTCCTGCTCCCATAAGTTAAACTGGGAGCTAGTGGGATAGTTCTCTCATTCATTAAACTAGAAAGGAATACAAAAAAGCTATACACGCAACATTTCAGGGTGAATCAGCAAGTGGAATCAGGCAGCAGTGAGTAATATCCAGACTTCCCAGTGCAATTCCAGCAAGGGAAAAGATAAAGAAAAACAAAACAAAACAAAAACCCCACAAAACAGGGAGGGATATATTGACATGTTACAACAGGACAGAGAAGGACCAAGAAGCAGAAGAATAAGAAGAGTGGTGTCGCAGCTGAGAATGCTAATGGTCATTGCAAGACTACTTTGCAATTCTGGGGTGAATCAGGAATTAGTGCAGAGCAGGCAGCTGGGAACTAAACGGGAATCCCAGCTCACATGAACAGGGAAGAAAACACATTCCAGGAGCCAAATAATTGTGGATGAGTTCATGCCCAGCCTTAGAAGTGTGAAGGACTTACACACCATAGGGAAGGCCCTTGAGCTTGTCCTCATGAGGAGGGAAACCAGAAGCTCCCTCATAACAGCACTGACTGCTCATGCACCATTGCTCTGCGGCCCCAGCACAGTCACCTTACAAAGCCTCGTGATCCTCTCAGTGCCATCCCACATGCGGCACAGGAAAAGGATGCGATGAGCTGCAGCAGCCACCACCAGGTTTTGCCTTTCACTTGGGCTCCAGCTGCAGACCCAAGTAATTTTCTCTCTCCTGAGCTCCCTCATGATACCAGGCTGCATCTGCCACTACTACAACCACAGCACAGAACTGCCTGTCTGCCCCTGTCCTCCAGGAGGGGAGTGAGGGTGATTTAACACCAGAGAGAGCAATGGCCACCCTCAGAGAAAAGGCAGTCAGGGTTGCACCAGCTGGTTGCTCTCCATCCCTCAGACCTTCCCTTTGCATCACATAAGGAACGTAGACATTCCCTGCCAGCCCGTGGGGGTGGCTCACTTGAGGGGGGTTGCTTTTAGGCTCTGAAAACCTCCCAGAAAGGTGGACAGACAACCTGCTGTGCCAACAGCAAGAGCCTGCAGGGAACAGGACCAGCCGGGCTGTCTGAACTGAACAAGCCCTGGCTCACACACATCTTAGCATGGCACTGCTGAGAGACCATTCTGGCATTTCTCCCCAGGCTGTAGACCTGACCCTGCCTTCCTGCCAAATTCCCAGGCAGGAAATGACCAAGAGGAAAGCTCACATCTCACCTGCCCCTGGCCCTACTCGCTCCAGCTCTACAAGCTGAGACATGCTACTGGGCTCCGGCACCAGCACTTCCTCAAAGCGAGTGTGGTACCCAGTTATGGGGGTCCCTGGGATCCTATGCCACTGCCCAAGCCAACGGCTGGGCTAAGATGGAGACCCCCTTCAGGCCACAAGCCACAGTATAAATGAGAAAATTAACCCTAGAAATGCTCCACGCAAGGAGAAATCTGGGCGATTTGTGCCTTGCACCACATTTTACTTGCGTCTGCAGCCTCAACCCACGGTCATGCATCACCTGTGCTTCTGAGGCCTGGCAGCACCCACAAAGCAGTGGGGAGAGGGGCAAGGGCAGCACCAGAGGTCCTTGCCAGAGAGGGTGATGGCTGCAGGAGATGAAAGAGGAATTATGCCCTGCTGAGTGGTGGGAGCATCTCTTGGCTGGGCTCTGCCTGTGCAGGGAGGTGGCTGCCCTCACACCTTCAGTAGAAGTGGGGTTGCAGCAGATGGGGCAGATGGTGGGCACCTCCTTGGCCCCTAAATGCCTCCATGGGCACAAGGAGCGGTGACACTAGGGCAGCATTTTATTTGCCCTCCCTCTGTGCATCACTCCCCTAAAACACCCTCTGACCGAGGGCTTATCTCCAGGAAGTGGGTTTAGCAGGAAGGAAACAATTTTCCACAACAGGGGCAAAACACATCGACCCCTCCATGCGCCCCCGGCCATGACTCTCCATCCTACTCCCCAGGGGGCGAGGGCAGAAAGGGAGCTCGGGGACCGACGGGTACCACCCCACTGGGGTACACCCGCCGACACCCCACGGGGGCCCTCCCACCACCCGGGGGTGGCCTCTCCTTCCTCTGTCCCTCCAGTCCACCACAGCGTGAAGCCCAGCTTCCCCCTCGGATGCAGTGGGGGCCCTGCCCGTCTCCCCGGACAAGACTCGGCAACGGAGCCAGCTGCCGGGAACAAAGGCGCAAAGTTGAGCAGCTCCCGGGGACATGGAGCCGGGGGTGAGCCCTCTCCTGTCCCCCTGCCCGGCTCCCCCCGGACCCTCCCCGCCGGGGTTCGTACTCACCGGCTCAGCGGCGCCTGCGACCGGGGTCCTCCACTCAGCGCTCAGCTTTGAGCTTTGGCAGTTGGAGCAGGAAGGAAGTTGGTGAAGAGAAGAGGAAAAAAAAAAAAAATAACGCTCACACGAATGGGTAAAAAAAAAAAAAAAAAAAAAAAAAGGCAGCCGCAGCCAGAGCCCACTCGCAGAGGAAGCCCTGCACAGTCCCGCATGCTGCAGCGGTCACCGCCTGCCAGCCCCGCTTTGTCTGCGCGGCCGCTGCGCTCCTTTTGCACAGAGGTGCGCGGGGCTTTGTTTAGGGAGCTGGGCCCGGCTAGGGACGCGGGAATGCTCCCTGCGCGCCGATCCGTGTGCCGGGGAGGGGGGGGCGTCTCTCTGTTTTGCAGTCCTGATTTTTATTTTGTTTACTTTCCTGGTGTAATTGCGGTCTATTTCAAAAGCTGGCCCTGATTTATGCCGATTAAAATAAGCGAAGAATCACGCTGAGTGTGTTCCTGCATAGATGGAGGGGTACGGAGGGGTGCAATTTAGGCTCATTACTGATGAACCTCATTTTTCCTGGTTAACACATACTACCTGCTGCACTTAATCAGCTAATTGTTCCCAACTCCCAGCCATTTTCACAGAAGCACCTCAGGAAGAGCAGGCTCTCCTTCCCCAGATCAGAAATTAACAGAAATTATCAGAAATTATCAGATTTTATACCACTTCCGTGAGAAATATCAGGAGTGCCCACTTAGTTCTTCAGTCAGATAAATCCTTCACACACACAATCCTCAGTGCACAACAGACTAGATCATTGGTTTACAAACAGCAAATCTGGATCTGCAATGATTGATAGACTGCTCTTCATGCATTTCCAGAAGCAAAATAAGCAAAGCAAATATATTATCAGTGGGCTTAAATTCACTGCCCTGGAGCCACATGTCTATCAGAAAACATGTATTGTACGCAAATTTTTAAAGGCAGCAAGCAACTGAGTAAGAGGGCTCTCCTAAAGGAGCAGAAAATCTCGGAGGAGGGGAGCTGATTTTCTCAGCCTACCATTGCTTTCATTTAGGCTATGGGTGGCACTTTGATTCTGACCTCATGCTTTTCAAGGGGCCAAGAGAACATATATCTGTCTGGCAATGAATTTCCATTTAGCAGGGGCTGTAGCCTCTTTAAGCCTCCATGAATTAGCTTCACCGCCATGAGAAATTATTTTATTCTCTGCTGCTCTGTTTCACTCCTACGCTAACCCTGCCCATGGGCCAGCACAAGACAGCTGAGCTGAACACAGCACTGAGCTGAGTTTAACATGTGCCTCACACGAATATGTAAACAAATGCATAAGTATATAATTTTAAATCCAGATAGGTTTCCCAGTACTTGTTCACAATGGCCCAACGTGGCTAAACCCTTGTGCCAACACAAGGGGAGGGGCTGCATGGGACAGTGATGGGGAAAGGACAGAGCAAATTCTAGCAATGACAATGCCACATTATGGTGGCTCAAAATGTTTATGTGAATAGCCCTGGCCTGAGAAAGGTGTGAACTATGGGGAGCTTTGAGGAAATGGTCTTGTTAAGCACCCACTGTGTCTGGTGCATCAACTTCTTGTTTCCTGTGCTGGCTGTACTCTCTGATTTCAGTAGATTTCCCACTTTGTACTGGGAAATCAGAATACCCTTTAGGAGGATGTGTGGGTTGAAGTTACTGTTCGCTCATGGTTTGGCTTGAAATTCCCATGGTTTTAGTGGCTGTGTACAGAGAGAACAAGGCAATCATAACTCCAGCGTCATTACAATCATTTTTGCTGGGGGGTGGTTGGGTTTAGCTTTGTCTCTTTTTTTTTTTTTTCATTTGGAGATAAATACCAGACTGCCTGTGCCTTTGTGTAGCTATTTGTGTACTATTTCTAAATGTGTGTGAGCATACATCAAGACCAGCATATCCACAAATATGCATTAAGGTGTAGGGATGTATAGCTATGTGCCACCATAGAGTACATACACTCAGCCTATATTGGCATGTCTGCTTATCACACAGGATAAACAGATTTTACTCCTAGATTAGAAATTAGCCAGTATGTAATCATGGACAAATCATGTCATTGTTCTGTGCTTCATCTTCCTATTGGTAAGAGGGGTGAGAAGGAGCTGAGTATGTTGGGTATGCACCATGTCGAGCAGACGAGAGCTTAGAAGCCAGGCATCATACTTTGGGTCAGCATATCCAACATCCTGCTGGGGAACCACGTCACTGATCTGCTGCAAGAAAGGCAGGTTTTGAACCATGTTGAAGAAGAATATTACTGAAAGCAAATCCCTACCACTGAGTATTTAATCTCTGACAAACTGATTGCATGCAATGAAGATCATCTCTTGGCAAACATTGTCCAACCCCAGCCAATTCTTCTGTCTGTAGCAGAAGGAGGCAAGGACAGCTAGGGTGTACCTACTTTATTGTAAACGAAACTGTAATATTTCAAATGTGTTCTTGGTTGGAAAAAGATGTTTTCCACTTTAAATATTATGATTAACACTTATTTACTTTGACCTAACTGATCCCAGTTGGTTGTACAATTAATTGACCACATTAATATCTATCATCAACCGCAAGTGTCTAAACTTCTTTCAAGTAAATAGCCAAAAGCTTATGCAAATTTTTAAATGCATATTCTTCAGCTACGTGGCCTTTATTCTCAACAGTCCTGTACTTTCTGTAGCACCTTATTAGATCCAACAAATCATATGATTTCTTAAAAATTGTAAGATTAATAAAATTAGGCAAGTCATTTTTTAATTTTTTTTCTCTGTTTGAGTTTGGATTGCTCCCATAAGCTGTCCAGCGTTTCTGGGTTTGAATTTTTTAGACTGGTGGAACATTGTTGCTGCGTGCTGCTAAACGTCACCTCCATCTTCTGCAGAAAAGGTGGTTGCGTTTCAGGAAAGGAGCTATTTTATGGCCTTCAGGAGTGACTAATTCAGGAAATCCTCCCCTGTTAGAATCCTTTACTTTCATCTACTCTTAGTTTCCAAAACTGTCTAATTTGGATCTGAAATTTCCCAGGCTGGAAGTTCAGAGGGGAAAAATAAAAAGATATTTCAGTCCAGGCGGGGAATCCATTTTTGTAACTGTAAGAGGCCCAATAGTGTCATACTTTTTTAGTACTGCTCTTGTAAAGTGTTTTGGAGTACCCCATTTGCATTTGCACTGAACTCAGTACACAGTGTTACTAACTTAGGCAACATTGCTGAATCCTGTCACTGTCCCTCAAGCTTTTTGCAGTCTCCAGGAAGACTAGTGATACGCTGGGAAGAAAACATCATGGTGCAGCAAATTCATGTCAACAGCTGCTGCAAGGTAAGCATCAGTTTCAGTCAAGGGCATCCCCAGGCGGGTGTCCCCACATGGTGTCCCTCACTCCCTGCAGAGATCCTTTCTCCTCCAGAGATGGGAGGAGGTCATCTGAGCCTGAGGCAGTCACCAGGTGATGATCATGGGGGAAGGTGACAGGTCAGACAAGGCCTTTCCCTGCCGTATGAGGGGGTATTCACTGCATCACCAAGTGCCACACAACTCCTTGGTAAACCCAGCGCTACCTCCTCCACCTCCCACTTAAGCAGGATAAACAGGGGTTACAGGCAATGAAGCATGAATTCATTCCACACAAATCAGATGCAGGCACAAGGTGTCCCAGGGTTTGGTTTTTACAGGAAGAGACCTAAGGTTGATCCTGCTGTGCCTAACACATGTCGTGCTTGTCTTCTTCCTACTCCGTGCTACTCTTCCCTCCTAAAGTGCTGCAGAGGAGTGTGCAGACGATGGGGTAAGAAGGGAGGAAAGGGATGAGCACTAGACACAGTGCCAGACAAAGAAGCCAATATTCAGCATGGAGAGCAAGGAGGAGGAAGGTACTTCAGGGTGCAGCCACAGAGACCCTGGTAAGGGTTTATTTGAGTTTCCTACTGTCCAATCCCATGGCAATCCCTTCAAACCACCGGGCCACAGGACTTGAGGGCTCTCAGCTGGACAAAGTGCTGACCCCAGTCAACATGACTGCATGCTCCATCTCTCCATCTCCTCCAGAAGAGATTTCCTGAGAGATGGAGAGAAGATTGGAGATTTAATGCTTGCCTAAGCAGCTTTCAGGCCAGTTAATGTGCTTATGTCATAAAACCCATCTCCAGCCTGAAGGTGTGCAAAGACCTCACATGTCACTGCTGGATGACTCGATTCCTCTGAGGGAGCAAGGGAAACTGCAAGAAGAGGAAAAAAAGGCTGTTTTGGCTGAGGATGAGAGAGTAGGGGTAAAACAGAGCCAGTTTCCTCCAGAGACTAGCCTGGGACTGAGGATGGACAGAGCATCCCACTAAAGGAGAGGAAGAGCTAAGCAGATAAAAGGGGGAGAGTGAGAGGACCTGGCTTGGTGAGGGGAAGGAGATCCCTGCCACTGGGTAGCAGGGGTATCTTCTCTGCCTCACCCCTGCACTTCAAAGCCTAGCACGGAAGAAAGCAGCTTTTGATCTCCACCCCTCAGTGGATATTGTGGCTGGAGCCAGCATCTCCAGGTCCTGGAGAAGTCACCCACCGAAGCTGGATTTGAAAAAGGACTGGATTATTTTAGGACCTCTCAGAAAACAGGTGGTTATGTAAGGTCAAATCTCAGCAAGTGTAATCAAATCTCAGTTCTAAGCTGATCAGCAGGCAGGGTGTTAGGAGGTATTTATTCAAACACTGGTGCTGTGACTTTCCTTCAAAACAGCCAGAGCTGAAG
This sequence comes from Amazona ochrocephala, assembly GCA_039720435.1. Lineage (NCBI taxonomy): Eukaryota > Metazoa > Chordata > Aves > Psittaciformes > Psittacidae > Amazona > Amazona ochrocephala. Next base: position 84,222,238 of record CM077880.1, read on the forward strand.
CTGAGACTAAATTAGGCGAGCTGTGCCATCCCCTCCTCCCCTGTCGGCCTTAGAAAAATCTCTCTTACCAGCTGCACCCTGCCTTGCCTGTGCTAAATACTCCTCTTAACAGACACTTTGATTTTATACTGGAATTCATGGCTCCCTGTCAGGCTGTGTTCAGGCTCCTGCTAGCTCTTAGGTGCCTTATGTGCCTTTGTGCTTTCACCTTAGCAGTGCTCAGGGTGTGCTGCTTGCAGCTACAAAAGCTCTCTCTGAATCCATGAGGCAGTAATTATCAGCGTCTCTGTGGCAACAGTTTTCCTTTAATGCACTTGTGCTGTTCCCATATTATTGCTGTCACAGCCCTGCCTCTACGAACCCCCACAGTGTTATTGTAGTGGATTCTCGTGGAAAGCACCGGTGTGAGAATTGCCTCTCCTCCCTCTGCTTCTTTATCTCTTGTTTTGTGGACTTTAGTATATAAAAAAGAAGACCAAATGTCGTGTTCAACAAAGCAGCTAACAGCTATTTAAATTCTCAATAAATATTATCCAATAATATGTATTCACAGAAGCTTAACAAGTAATGAATGTGCAACATTTGCACACAATGAGCATTTTCTTCCCAGAGGTAGTAGAATCACAACCAGGAGTAATCAATAGGGAGTTCAAATGGGCCCTGATGAAAATATACGCTACTAAGGGAAAGCACAGCAAGAAATCATCACCCTCACCATTTTCATTGTCATCACATGCTGCACTGGAGAATGCCCACAGAGGAGGATGCTCCTATGGGACCCCATCATTGCCTTCCCCAGCTGGCCACTGGAGAAAGTTTCCCCTCTTTTTCCTCTCTCTCCTCTTCCTTTATTTTAATTCTTCTCTAGAAATAACTTTCACCACTACAGGCAAAGTATGCCGTTAGCTATGGACTCCACAAATGAATCTTTGTGTATATGAAACTGTCAGAACATCCTCTGTGCCATGAGTGCATGCCCAGTGTGCAGTGATAGCTACTCAACAGTTCACTTAGTCTATGATGTGTTTATGATGCTTGACTGGGCCCAAGAAGCAGGCTACAGTTCCAGATTCTTGGCACAGAAGTATCCCCATGAGCCTCCCAGTAAAAGACTCTAATTCACTTTACAGAGGTGTGTATCTCCTCTGGAAAGCAGCACTATAGAGGATCGAATTTAAAAGAGAGGTTGGGATCTGCCAGTGAAAGGCCATAAAAAAATTACACGCATTAAAACACTAAACCCTACACATTAGCAAGATCTGAGGGGAGAGAAGAACTAGGTGGGTTACCTAGCAATACACCTGATCAATAAAAGGAGAAAATGAAGAGAAGGGGGATAATGATTCGTGTTTTCATCCCCCGGCTTTTCCCCTTCCACAGTTATTTCCACCAGGGATCTGCTATCACATGGCAGCTAGAGCATTCAGCATCTGTGTATGTGAGAGGTGAGCAGCCACCCAAGAGACAAGATAATGGAGCAGGAAGAGCTGCCTCTTCTGCCCATTAGTCAAATGCTCCCAAGGAGAGTGCATGATGCTCCCAAGAAGCAATCACTTCAGTTTGAAAGCCTCAGCTGTTAAATGAAAAAATTGCAATAATGGTGGCAAAAAGCTGAACTGAATGAGATTGCACAGCGGTGCTTTTATCTGATAGGAGGAGGAAAGAAGACTACGATATGAAAGCCATAGGAAGACATGTGTCCCCTTAAGAAGAAGAAATAAACATTCTACCAAACTATTTTAGAAGAGCCTTTCCTTATTGAGCTGTGGGTTGCCAAGGAGAAAAAATTGATCGTTCAGAAAAGAGATGAGAAAAGGAGCTGTCAGGAAAGAAGACATCTGGAGCTGACTTGTGTACAGTTTCTTCTTCCTAGCCCAGTGACACTGAATCATTTGCTTTGCTGTTTCAAAAGGAATAAAGCTCTGGAATTATCTGATTTTCATTTAAATAAAAACACATTCTCACAGTCTCTTTATTTTTATTAATTTTTTTTTTAGCAAGGCATTATTACTTCTCTGTTTAGTTCAATGCATGATCATTTTAGTGAGTGCTAGTGGGTTGTTTAATCACTGTTCACAGGTATGTGGCATATAATTCATACAGAAGGAATCAATTATGGAAAAAGAAAAATCTAAGGAAGATCCTTGAGACAATACTGTGCAAACTGTTATTCAGGTACATTTTTACGAGCAACTAGAGCTCTGCTTTCTGGCAGTCACATAGATAACAAGATTAACTACTTGGGTTTGACCAAAAAAGAGAAAAATGTTAGGTATGGTTCAGTATATTAATGCTGAGCTTGTTCTGTGCATGTCATTTGGGGGGGGGAAGGAGGAAATAATCTTACAAAAAAAAAAAACAAACTGATATTTTTATTCTGGGCAGAGTGAAAACATGAAAGAAAGGGAGCTTTTTAAAATGATCTAACAACTCAATCTCGTTGCAGCACTACCAACACCCTGTTGCAGACATTCAGCAAAGTTGTGCATGGAAAGGATGTTCGTTTATGTTATTGCTTTCTCATGGGACAGCTCTGCAATGATGCTCTTAAACAATGAATCACAAAGCAGTTGCAAAGTACTGAGCTTTTCGTGCTGCATGGCCAAGCACATCAGTCCCCACAGCAGATGTCTGGATGGCTGGGTCTCATCTGCAAGTCTATGAACTTCCTGTTCATCAGCTTCCATATTTACAAATAGGATTGATGAAAATTTAGCTTTGTGTTTTGAGATCTGTGGGTGAAAAGTGCCGTCTAAAAATGGAAAAGATAATTCTGGTTTTCCTTTTATTTATGCCAGTAAGGGAAAAGTTATGTAAGTTAACAAAATCATACCAGTGTAGCAGTCTTGTGAGTATTATATGGTAAAACTCGATTATCTGTTCCAAGAAAGGCCAGACTCAGTGCTCAGAAGAAAATGTAACTCTCTGGTAACTAATGAAGTGTATGACAGGCTACATGGGGTTTTTTTATCATCTGCTATAAGAAGTCCCAGCATGTCTTTAAGTGTTGGTGCCTGAAAGCCTGGGGCCTCTAATGATCTGACATGCAAAATCAAGTATCCTTGACTGAATGAGAAAATCAGGAACTTGATTTTTCCTGAAGAGCCTTGGCAATGTCCTTGGCTTGCAGACTTTGTCATGTCCCCAGTGCTGCCTAGTCATGTCGCCAGTTTCTAACACAGAAAGGGTGATTGCTGATATATCAGCTAAACCTTACAGCTTGATTGGTATTTCCTCAAAGGACCCTTTTCTCCAGACTGACCATGGCATCTCTCTCTAGAACCCGGCAGTGGAAAAACAGACCTCAACATCTTTAGTCTCTGCACCATTGCTGCAGTAGCCTCCAGGGCATGAGTGAAAACGAGAATTGAGACCAGGCTCTTCTGCAAGCTGAGCTTGGAGACACATAACTCTTTTAGCCAGCAGCAGGCACAGATTCCTGAAGTCAGCACACCCGGTTTATTGCAGGCTGCTACAGATGCTTAATCCTAACACCAGAATAGTGGTGCATGATTTTCTGGAGGAAGAGTGATAAAACTCTCCACTAAGATGCCTTCTTCTCTGCATCTTTGATGGACTGATTTGCATGTATTCAAACAGATATCTGCACCAGGCAAAGCCCAATCCTCTGCATCTCTTTCTCTTTTTTCTACTAACACAAATGACAGTTTAGGAAAATGATGGGCATTGTGAAAGGAGAGTTACAGCATGCATATCTTCTTTTGCAGGCACCTCTGCATGGTGCATTTCTCACCAAAATGCTGTTGACATGACAGCCTCCTTGGCTTTCTACAAAACCAATAGATAATCTCATTCCAAATCCAGGTTGTACCACTGTCCTTCTCTTGCCAAGGACACAGAGGCACTTTGTAGGCTGCCCGCCTGCAGGAGGACAACTGAGGTTTAACTGCAGATGTCTTGGAAAGTCCCTGCTCATTTCCAGTCAGGTATATCTGTGTGGCAAGTGATAAAGCTCTATCAATAAGGCACAAAGTCTTCCAAGCACCTGGCACAAACTTGTAGAGATATATTTCAAAAGAGTTATTGAGGTCCATGCCAGCCACAGCTCTCATATGCTGCATCCCCGAGACCATGCCTCGGCTGGGATTTCCTCCCACAGTCCCATGAGCTCAGTCAGCCCCTGGAAAAGTCACTGTCTTGTAAACTTGTGTTTTCTTTGTCATTCGAGTGAGCTGCTATTTCTGGTTACATGCAGTTACCATGGCTACAGCAGCTCATAAATAGGGTCAGAAACCTTGGCAATGTTTTTAAGTGATTCCTTGGAATAGGGAATAATCTGGACAAAGGTAATAAAGCTCATGGGTTGTCCTTTGGAGACACAGGGACTGCACTCCTGCTACCGCTTGGAGCCCATGGTTTCTGCTGCAGCTCTGATCTGGATCGGTGGCAACAGATGTGGCCCAAAAGTCTGGAGCTGGCTTTTCTGGGGCCAGAGGAGGAAGAAGCTGGGCAGGGGCAGGGAGAGAATAGGATCAGGTATTCTGCCCTTGGGCAGAAGCACACACATGCCCACAAAGCAAATGCCACAAGCTTTTGTGAGGGGAGGAGAGAAAGGGAAAGAGAGGAGGGAATGGCCTGACAATCACAGGAGATAAGAAAAAACATGGCAAGAATGGCCCTTTAGGGAGTTTCTGACATGCTTTGTCAGTGGCCAAAAAATAGTCTTGCGTGATACCATGGAAATTTTATTCCCAAATGTCCACTTTTGTGAAAGAGAAATGAGACAGATTTCATCAGGAAAACAGGAAAATAAAAGGGGTGTTTTGAAAACAAACAGCATATATATTTTTAAGGTTCAGAAAAGAGGAGTAGGGGGCTGTAGAGCTGATTTCCCCAGCAACTTTACCTATAGCAGAAGGCAGAAGGGGAGGGAGAGCCCCCGGAAACCTGTCTGCAGCAGATGGAGACATGGGAATGAGCAGCGGGGATGGGAGTGGAGTCTGCTGCCAGCAGGCTGCACCTCTTTATACCCACACAAGCAGGTCCCTGCCCACCGCAATCACTCCTGCTGTCAGGAGCTGCCGAGTGCCATCAATCTCCATGCATTTGTATACAGGCTCTAATCATCACAGGGAAGAGACAACGCCAACACGGTGCTGCCCCCGTCCTCCTTCCTGTGCCCAGAAATTATCACACAAGCCTCCGAAAGCTGTGTGATCATCCTCAAACACGTGGGAACAATAAGTGTGTTTGCTGCTTCTCTGCTATATTGAAAGCCCTTTGGCTGTACCTAGAATTTACTTCTCAGCTTCTCTGCTTCCACTCAAGAGCTAGGACCTTATTGATTTTTTAAATGTAAGTTAAGAGTCTTTCTGAAGGATTTATCTTGTCTAACTTCAGCAGTCTGAAAAGCCTCAGCTGTGGGCTTTTGCTCAGCAGCAGAGCACTGCTGGACTGGTCTGTCATGTCAGAGAGAGCATGTCCCTTCTTGGTCACATGAAGTCACACCCGTGGCTGTCATGGCTGCTCCAAAATCCCCTCCTCCATCCTTACCCAAAGACAAAGCCCGTCCATCACTACACAAACACATACCGTGTTTTCCTTCTGCTCCTGCACTGCTCTGCTGCTCCCAGCACAGCTCTGGTTTATGAGTCCATTTTTGGCCCTGCCAGCCCTGATCTCATGTTGTGAGCTGGATGCTCAACAAGGTGAAGTGAGTGGTGCTTCACCACAGTCAACGGATCCCAGAGGACTGTTAACCGTTTCATTATGCCTCCAGCCAGACAGTTACAGTCCATGACTGAGGTGCTGCCCCAGCTGAAGATGAAGATGACTTTCCAGCACCTTCTAGCAGGACCCTGGACCTTCTCTTTTGATCTTGAGATTCTGCCTACTTTTTCCACTTCTCTGACACTAATCTCCTGGGCTGGGCAGTCATAACAGGTTAGTAAAATGCACTGGAAATACAAAACAGCTGGTAAAGCAGTGTGCATTACCATGCATGGAGATTTGTTGGTTTGCAGTTTAGGCTGAAGTACCATCTCTGCCCTTTCTCAGGCAGCGCCTCACAGTAGCAATGCTACCAGCACCCAGATGTGACCTATCTGTTACCATAAACCCAGTCCCTCAGGTCTCAGAGGTGACAGGCCACAATGCTGGCTGGCCACCTGCGTGCAGCGCAAACGTTCCCACTTCTTCCCCTGCCATCCCATCTGCTGGATGCAGTTAAATATTTACCAGGTTCCTGCGCAGCATCTCAGCAGTGCTCCCTATGACTCCCTTGAGTGGACTCAGCCCTCATGCACTAGGCAGACTGCATGCACCGCTCTGTAAGATGAGTCTTGACCCCCATGACACTGCTGAGAAGTTTGCTGGAAACCTCTCCATGCATCCATGCATTCACCAGCACAGGGGAGGGATCTGAGGTGATTACGACCAACTCCTCCTTCCCTGCATGTGCAGCCATGTGTGTGTTCACATACAGAAGCATCTCTCAAAGGACAGGTGATTTCCTTATTCCTCTTTGCTTCTCCAGACATCTTCCATCAGGAGCCTCCAGGGAAGCCACAACCTCTTTGTGCAGAAAGGAGCACTTTGTCCCTCAGGATGGTACTGAGGCTCTGCTGCTTCCCCAAACCTCTTTGGAACTGTGCCTGCAGAGCGCTGGGATCACAGAGCACTCTCAACACGTGTCCCCCCCCTCCATGTGGGCACCTGCCTATGACTGACACCCGGATGTCACCTGGTGGCAGGGTATATCTGGAGGAGACAAGACATCTTGAGACACTTTCTACACAGGCTGGAGGACTGGAGTTGGATGATTTGCAAGAGGAGCCCTTGGCACTGTAAGTGTTTCTCAGGAGCTCAAAGCAATAATGAGGGTGGCAGGATGGAGGAGGAACTGGCTGCAAAACCCAGAGGAGAGAAAAGTCCTGATAAAACCCCATGGGGGAGAAATTTGATTGTTTGTGCTTGGAAAGTGTGAACAGACACAGTAGCTAAGATGTGGTTGTTGGGTGTTTGTTTTCTATTTCCTCTAACATTAGGACAAGTGCTGCAGCGGTGGTGTGTCTCAAAGCTCCCTGGCTGTGCGAGCAATTTCTGCCCTCCTTGGGGCTGCTCGCTTTCTCATGTCGGGCGTCCCTTAGGTGGGGCTCCCTGGCACCCCACTTGGCTTGTGTCCTTGGCTAGTTGAGCCTGTGTGTGAGCAGCGCTGGTGGGGCTCCTGGGGACCAGTCAGGACAGACAGATAGTGTCTGCTGCCCCAGTGCCCAGCAGTACCTGCAGGGTACATTGGTGGGGAGTTTGTACTGTGTGATGCTGTACTTCCAGAGTTACTGAATGTCTTCTTTAAACTGGCATAGTCTATCCAATGATCCCCATCTGGGAAACAGTTGTGGGAATATAGTTCTACTTTAAATGAGTTTCTGCCTGCTGGAAGGAAGGGCCTGAGATCCTGTGTAAAATACAGGAACAGAGAGGGATAAACAGGTGGACTTTCTGCATCGCTATGAATAGCCAGCTCAAGCAACTGAGACTGGAGTTGTGATACTCCTTCCAGGCATCTTATACCACATACAATACTCCCTGATGAAAGCCTGGCTGCAAGGGTGATGCTAGTGGCTCTCATGAGGTCAAGAGCTAAGAATGCAAGACCCCATCTAAAGGGAAATGAAAACAAGGATATTTCCTCCTGTTTGCTGTCTACTCCTAGTGTATCTCTGCATTTGGGGGGCCATGGGGGTTCTGTGTGGGACACCCCTGAGGCACCATGAAGACAGATGGAGGAGTCTATATTTTTGAAGGTTTCAGACAGGGGAAGTTGAGTTCCAATACTGAATCTGTCTGCAGAAGATCAAGTCAGGCATTTGCTTTATCTGTCACAGAAATTTTCCACAGAGAATCAGAGATTAAGGAGAGGGCAGATTAGAGAGTCAGCATTTGCCAGTAAGTATTCAAGCCCCTCTGAGTTCAAAGAAAACTAAAAGAAGGATGATTAACCTGGCCAGCAACCCAGAGGTGGGATATTTGACGCAACTGAGATAAGCCCATTACCATGTATTAGGTATAATTAGCATTTGGACGCAAGCAAAGCTTATAACCACAGGATTAAACCCTGGAATGAGCAGAAATGCTGCCAGGGGAAATTTGGTAATACCTTGTCAGAGGAGGGGGCAGAGGAAGTGCAAGGAAGAACATCTTATTCCTCAATAGCCTTTGATTTCACAGCCATTAGCTCTCACCCAGGAGCTACATCCCACTGCCTGCAGCAACAGAAGGGCTCTGGCAGCCCAGGAAGCACTGGGAGAAGGCCACAAAGCACTTGCAGAGATCTAGAGAAGGAGGCTCAGTCTCGTCGGACGATTGTCAAGCCATCTGCTTGGTGTGGTACCAAGGACTATCCAAATACCCAGGTATGGGGAAGTGAAAGGCTGGGAAATTCCTCTGGGAAGTTGCTGTGGTGTTTCTTCCACATCTGTGATCTTGGGGTGTCTGCCCACCCATGTCTGGCTGTGTGCAGGGGCAGCTAGTTCCTGAGGTGTGGGAACTGGGACAGGTCTTGTGCTGTGGGACAAGGCCCCCTCCAGCATGAATGGAGACACACGTGTGTGTGATGGCTTGTTTATGAGTCCAACCAGATCAATGGTGGGAGGGCAGCTTGATTCCTGCTGCAAGATAGAGGCTGTTGTGTGGCATTAAGGTTGCTTTCCATCCTCTGCCATTTCTTTTGGTGATGTGTGGAGAGTACCGGTAGAGGGAGGTTGATAAGGAAGAAGTTAGAATTGTCCCTTTTAGTTTCATTGAGTGCTCTTTCTTGAGTTCATACAGGTGAGAGAGAAGGTGAAGTGTGATTTGGGCAGATTTTCCTACCAAATCCTGGGTTATTGGGTAGCTGGTATGTGGGTACAGCTACCTCAGACAGGGAGAAAGGGATAATGCAAAGACAGTCTTTCCATTAGCTATTTCTCTATTAAATAAAGGCCAGAGGCAAAGCATGGTCTCAAGGAGCTAAGAGGTGCTGATCCTGAAAGACTTTTTTGTGGTTAAGGTACTATGCTGGCAGACAGCAAGCGTTGGTGAAGCATGGCAGGAACTCATGTGCAGATGGAACTCAGACGTATCTTACAAGTTTTGGATGCCAGTCCAAAGGGTTGGAAGTCTGTTAGCTGGTTTGTTTCTTCTGCTGTACTTTTACAAGTAGCACTTGAGAGGAGTACCATGTATCTTGTCATGTCAGATGAATATGGCTCTTGGAAGTGGATGTGTGTCTCTCGTAGTTCAGGAGGGGTGTCTAGCACTGAGATAGACACCCTGTTGGTGAGAACTGCGTCTGAGGCAGAAGCATAATGTTATACTTTGGGGCATTAGCAGACACATCATGAAGCAGCATTTTGTTGTAGAGCAGTACCATCTGAATTCCTCATTAGTCCTGAGTAAAAGAGAGGCACCAAATTCTCGCTTCGGTTTGGAGTCAAACTGTCTTCACCTCTCAGTTTGGCCCTAAAATCTGTGAGTCAAAAGATTTTGTCACTCCTTCCAGCAGTGCAGTCCCGGTCATGCCATCCACTGCACCTCATTCCTATTCTGTAAAAGATGAAGGTGGCGGTGTTTGCCTGTCGTGCCACTGTGTTGTGAGGATAAAGCTGTAAATACTGGGCTGCAGAGATGGCAGCCAAATAAGTAACTTCTACAATGTGAGCTGATCCTTGTGTTTGTGGGCACAGTATGTGCTTAAGAAGCGCTGTGTTATAGGCAGGGGAATAGCATCTGTGCATACTTCAGCTGCAGACACAACCATCTGCTGCTCCATTTGGGGCTGCTGGAACCCATCCAGTTTCCTGCTCGGGATATTACAGCTGAGAAAGGAGCCTGACCACAAGCGACAGGAGAACTCAAATGCCTTTAGGTGCTCTCATTAGGATCCATGCTACTGTCAGCACAGATGGAAAGATGTCAGGGGTGAAGTATTCCCAGGCTGCCACAGACACAGAAACATGGCTCTTTGTCTTGCACTGACGTGGAAGTGACACAGGATTGCTTGGATGGTCTTTCTCCTCTCATCTCAGGTTTTTCTTTCTGGCACTTTTTGTATTTCAGGGCAGTCAAAGACACAAACTGTCTTCAGACTAAGGAAAGAAAAACAACCAAACACACCCCACAAACCAAAACATCTTTGATGGCATTTATAGTTCTGAGATTAAAAGTATGGAGTGTCACTGCATGTGATACTGGGGATTAGACCAGAACACTATGGTGACATAATGCGATTAGCCCTTAGTACCAAATCCTGAAGCTAATTCCGACAGTGATTCCATCAGCCTGGCTGCACAGGGACGAGCAGCTGGAGATAGGAGTTAAGTAATGGCCATGGGGAAGAAGAACGTGACTTCAAGGAGAGGAGGAAAAAAATGGCATTTATTTTTGTCCATAAAGGCACTTGCTCAGACCATTCTAGCATACTAATACGCATAAAATCTGATGAAGGGTTGGAATCTCCCCCTTGGGCACTGGTGAGAGTTATTGCTGTGCAATCTGGGAAGGAAGCAAAGGGCTCTGAGTGCAGCAGTTCTGCTCTATGAGGCTGGAGAGATGTCTCCTGCACAAGAATTGCTCCCTGATAACTACTTAGCCCCTGTGAGGTGGAGCTTGGCTCATGCGCAGTGTGGTGCAGAAGAGGTCAACACATGTAATGTAATGCTCAAAAATACCAAAATGAACATACCCTGGGGAAGGTTACAGGCTTTACTCTTCTAAACCCTGAGAAATTGCCTTCTGTCTAAAAGACAATCTCCAGCACTTTGCCTCAGCCTTCTTTACCATCTTTCAAAGACCCTGTGCTATTTCCCGCAAGTTTGGTATTGACAAATATGTGACCCTAATTGAAATTCCACCCAGACTAAGGGCCCATCTAAGTCAGCATTCAATCAGTGTGTAAAAGGTAATCCTTAGGCACAAGTGAAGTATATCATGATGATTCCGAAGTATAGGATATTTCTCTAAGTGAGTCTTTGTAGCTCCTAGTAGTCATGTCTTTAACCAATAAGCAAAAACATCAGCACTGCTGTTTCAAGACTTATTAGAAAAAAAATCTACATTGGCACTAACCTTCCGATTTCACCTAAATTGTGGGGAAAGCTACTGCAGCAACCTGTCTCCAAAGTCCAGCTATGTCTGAGACAAAGGAAGGTGTGACTCTCCGTGACTCTGCAAGTTATTGCACTAGGGGATGAAGTGTCTTTTTGTCCTTAGCTCAAGTGTCCTTTGTTTAGCGTCTTAATTTTAGCATGCCAGATGAAAGGCAGTGCTATCTTACTTTGAATGTATTACAATATTTCTTTATGTTTTACATCATTATCTTTAATCCTGTCACAGTTGTATTTTTCATAATTCTGTGACCTGACTACTGATACCTAGAAATGCTAAACAGAATGTTGCATAAGTCCTTGATGTTATCTTGCAGCCAGAGGAATCTGAGAGAGGCTGGTGCCTGCCACACACAGCAACCCAGCAATGAGTGAGAACCCAACCACCAACCTCAACACTGGAGATGCTCCAACTGGCCCCACCACACCACGCAAGGGGCCTCCGAAGTTCAAGCAGAGACAGACAAGGCAATTCAAGAGTAAGCCCCCTAAAAAAGGAGTAAAAGGGTAAGAGCATTTTCAAAAGAAAAGAAGCCATGCTAGTAGGTGGCTCCCCATTGCTAAGCTGGGCTTCTGCAGTAGCATCTTCCCTTGGGCAAGAAGCCGGGAGGCTTCCCCCTGCCCCTGGTGCCATCAGCTCTCCTGCTTGAAGCTGCTTCTCTTCATCTGCTGCCCACCCACAATTCTCCTTCCCTGGATGCATGTGCAGGGCTGCTCTCCTTTCGTGGGTGCTTCTGGCCCAAACTCAACTCTTCACCTCCTCTTTTCTCCCCTAGGTTTGGAGACGACATCCCAGGCATGGAGGGACTTGGCACAGGTAAGCCCTGTGGAATGTTGTCATGCCCTGCTTGAACGCCTGTGCAGTCATGATTCAACACAAGAGAGGACTCTCTGGGATGGCCTCTCTGTCTCCCTGGCCTCTCTGCAGCTCCCAGGATCACCAGAGAAGGCTGGTACTTCCACCACAAGCTGCCACAGTCATGCTTATGTTTAGACACACTCCAAGACAGAAAGGCTATTTAGGCATGCTTCAATTTCTGAATACTTTAATTTGGCTGCAAATGTGCTTGTTTGTTTTCTGCTAATACTCTGGCTAAGAATTGCAGCAGAATGAGGTTCTCAAAGAAATGACAAATGCTAAGCTATTAATACCAAAAATCACAGGAACTAAATTCCAGCTGGTTAAGTGTTTGTGTTATCACCAGAATTCTAATTTTAAGAATTTTATGCACCTGTCTGGGATTGAGAAACATGCACAGGATGAGATGTAACCAGTCAGAACTTCTTAGGTATCAATAACAACTGCACCTATCAAAGAGCTGCAGATCCTGAACGTTGTAGACCAAATTATTCAGTATCTGATTTAAAATTGCATGTGTCTTCAAGGAGATCACAGTTTTGCTACAGTTAGTGTATAAGAATAGTTGAAACCACATGACCAGAATGAATTTTTATACCAGTCTACACAGTCACTAAAGAGAGTATAGGAAATGCTGGTTTGATTTTGCTCACAGAGAAAAATTGTGCAGGAGAAGATACAGTTGCCCTGTATCCTGTATGTAGATACAGTCTGGTAGGCAGTACCAAATTTGAAGAGCTCATCTGCTCATTTAAGCTTCAAATGGAGTCATCTTCTTCTTAATGTTTCCCAAGTAAGTCAGCCTTTCCCCTAACGCAAAAGAAATCCAAGAAGTGCAGTAACCAGGACCCATTTCTCATTCTCTCTTTTTTGCAGATATCACAGTGATTTGCCCATGGGAAGCTTTCAGCCATCTGGAACTGCATGAGCTGGCCCAGTTTGGCATCATCTAAGGTGCCAGCATCTCTAATGGTGTCACCTCCTGACTCCACCGATCCCAGCATGGTCTTCATCACCTTTGAAACTTATTTTTGGCCCTTACATTCACTTACTCACGGGCAGAGGGATTTGTAAGAGCTAGTTATGAGGAAGTCCTTTGCAGATTAATTTGGCAAAGAAGTTATTTGGGTCCCTGAACAGACCTCATGCTCCATGTGATGAAACTACTGAAAAATGTCTTAATGCCTCCCTGTACCATAATCTGTCTCCTCCCACTGTTGTAGATCTTCATGTTTATGGAGATTCAGGTAGGCTGTATTTGAACTTTTCCCCTGATCAGCTGAGATACTGTGTGCGGGAGTGTGCATGTATATCCAGACCTAATTATATCAAGCCCATTCTGTTTGTTTCCTTCCCTCCCTGAGAGTTTTCTATATGTAATTTACCTGCCTATATCCCTATGTTATCTGGGCCACCAATTTTTTGCTGAGAGTATATTTGTAGAGAACAGAGGTAGAGTCACCAGTCCAATCATTAGGCTGTTTTTCCATAGGAAACCCTTCCTCAGGGGTTCACTGTAAAGAATTGGCTGCTAAGATTTACCTCATGAGCAAAGGGAAATGTAGATGTTGTCTCTGCTGTACTGCCTACAGTTATGAGCCATTCTGTTCTAATACTGTTGAATGAAAATGTGTGTGTCTGAGATCAATAGCTAAATGAATTAATTCCTCATTCCTTCGTGGTCACAATTCCAAAGAAGCAGTGCTCCAAATGACACTGTGTTTCCTGTCGTTCGATGGGACACCTGTGTGTGACACTTGCACTGTCCCAATGCCCATACATACTTTGATGAGTCATTTGCTCTCCAGGACGTTTGCTGCCTGCTGCTATGACAGAGAATCATTATTATCTGTTACCAGACAGTGCCAGCAGGCCCATCTCATCTAGCAGAAGATGGCATTGCATTACTTGCTCCCTCTTCCCTGTATTTAACATAGGGCAAGTCTCGCTTCACCTCCCGCACCCCCACACCTTCATCAGCAGGAAGGCTTTTCTTTTTTCACCCCTTGGCAACTTCAAGCTCTGGAGCTTGTCTGGACAAGCTGGCAAATGGTAGTTCCCTTGAGAGAGATAACAGCAGAACAGGTGGGGAGGCAGAGGAAGATTAGGATGTGTATATGCAGGCAAGCACAGAGCGAATCCACTTAACCCTATTGATTTGCGTTTCCTGATCTCCAACAATCTTGAGTGCTGGTGAGTGGTGAGGCACTTATAAGCACTTACATGCTCAGGGAAGGCACCGAGATTTCCTGCTGCCCTGACACTGAAGAGTGGCTTTTGTTTTGTTTGGAGGCAAGGAGTGAGGTTTGTTGTAGCTACATAATATTCATAAGAGGAGGTGGCATTTTTTATCATTGCTTTCAACTTGATAAGCTTCATTGCAAAAGAAATGCCTCCCCCCAGCTTATCTTTTCTATGCCAAAGATGCTTATGGGAGCAAGGAGTGGTTGTGGACAGGAGAGCAAAGCCTGCCTGAAACATCGATCCCCATGCATAAAGCATTGCTATAAATCCGTGGTTGTGCTGTAGTTATCTGCTAGTGTTATTCCAGAAATAAAAGCTAATGGTTTTCATTTCAAATATAGCTTCAGCACCAAAAGCTAAAGGAAATTCCTGTCAGCAGTCCAGAGTACAGCTTTTAGTATTCAGCACTCCTGCCATTAGAAATAGGAGTAAACCAATGAGTGGTTCAGAACCTCAACACAATCACAGAGCAGGAGTCATGTACCATTTGGCTAATTGCAGCCCACAGCTATTTCTTTGGGCAAAGGCAGTATGTCCTTCCCACTTGCTCCCAATTTCTCCCACCTTTCTCACCTTTTAAGGCTTTTCTTCTTTCCCTAAATGTTCTCTATGTAAATGACAGTTTATTTAGCTTTTACTGCAGAGGACTGATCTCATCTTTTTTTACAAGTTCCTGTTCTAGCCTTCTGCTTCTGTGGTTAAATGTGAATGTTCCTATGTCAATGCTTGTGTGCTTTCCCTCACATTACATCATCCTGTAGCATGTGATCCTCATTCCACCTTTCAGACTGTTCTCTTTTATCTGCAGAAAGACACAACTGGATCCAGTTTTGGATCCTGCAAGCTCCTGCCTCTTTTTTCATTGAGTTTTCCCTTTTTCAAGCTTTTCTAAACAAGAGACCAAGAAGACAAACTTTGAATTAGCCATTTTGCTTCCACTTCATCCCAGGCCTTGTGAAAGCAGTCCAAAGGTGGTGAGATCCTCTGTCAGAAAACACTGGGATAAAAGCAAAGTTCTCCTTAGTCCAGGGACTGAAGCATTTCAGCAAATGTGAGTGTACTGGTGTAACTCCACATCTGATTATCATAACCCCAGCTCCCATCAGAGAACTACTCCATTCTCCTTCCCAGAGGAGTATAGTAAGAATGCACGCATACCACAGCTCTCATGCCTGCCTGCTGGCTTGTATCAGATGTTTTGAGTCAACACAGTTTGTTAGTTATTTTAAAACTAATTTCTATGCATTAATAGGGATTACATTCCTTCCTTCACTTGTAAGGAATTTCAAGGCTTGGAAGAGGAGTCTTAATACATCCTCATACTTGTTTTTTCTGAGGTTCTAATTTTTTTCTAATGAGCTATAACCCTCGAAACTTCCATTTTTCATGCATCGTGAGATGGCTGTGATGCAAGAAAGTAAATGTGTTAAACTAGCTTGTTGAAGGACTTCAGTCTATATGCATTGTAATATGTTATTCTTCATTCTTTTACTATAAAAAATAAAAGTAATAAAAATTAATAAAAATACTTTAAAATCATAGGAATGTAGTTTGACTTGCTTACAAAATATATCTGGAGAAAGGCAGATGACTTAGCTTTTCATTCTCAAATCTTTTCGTGAGGAAAGCTTGGAAAGCCACTCGCCACTCACTCCTCATGAAAGAAAACCAGCTCACTATCTCCAAACAATGGGCAATAAAGATTGACTGTGATATCATCTGAGAAGCAGTTTTTTCCTGAATAATGACTGGTGTATTCTCCCAGGTGTGGTGCACATGATTTCCTTAGGGCTGAAAACTTTTGGTCAGTTATGTCTTCTGGGACTCTTTAGATAACTGAGTGTTGGCATGTTTTTACCCTATAGCAAAGAATGACTGAGATGTGAATACCACTTAGAGCTGCTAACACTCATTTCCTTTTGCTTCTTTATAAATGTACATAGCGGGTTCAATTTGGTCAGGTTTAACTGCCTTCTGATGTGAGATACAGATATGAGTTAGGCAAGAGTCATTCTGGGCCCTTTTTATAAATCCCTTCCAAACAGCACTTTGGAAACCCAAGAAACTTCTTTTCACACAGTTACTGCCACCTAATAGCACCAACCTTAATGATGGGTTTAGCTGATCCCTGGAAAATTCTGTATCACAGCAAGAGTGACCTCAGAGATGAGTCACATTCTCACTGAACTCAGTTTCTGGATCTACTGAGAAAGTTAAATAAACCTAAATCTCTGAAAGGAAAGAAGAATGAACCTGGGAAAAGTGAGAAGCACTTGTCTTGCTTTTCCTCCCTAAGTATATCTAAATCACTTCAGGGAACTCAATTAAGATAAAAAATCTTCAGTGCAAGATGGATTCTTCAGGAGATCTGAAGATGCTCAGTACAAGATTTCCATCCTCCAGCAGTTTTCAAATCAGCGCATCACTCAGTGCCAAGCCACTGTTGTATTTTCCAGTCCAATAGGGCATGGGCTACCAAAAGTACTCTGACAATATCACTGTGTTTTGTGGAACATTTTTCTATTTTATAAATGATATTTTGAGAGTTAGAAAACTTGATGTCAAGAGTATCCATCACCTTTAAGTCTCCAGTACCTGATTTTTCAGAGTACTTAACATTATGTCTTGGTGTCTACAGCTGTTGTTGGTTGTGGTTGCAGCTATGAGTACTCATTAGTGAGTCTCACTCTCTCTTAGTCTGATCTTACTCAGACAGTAAGATCCAAGACCTCAGCTTGGAGATCTGAGGAACAATGAGTATGTATTTTGAGAGTATTTATGCAGTGCCTCATAGGAATGACATGTTGAGCATCACTCAGGGTGAATAGGTTATTCCAGCCAGCAGTCTGTTTCAGCATCACCACAGCCCTGTGATGTAAATCTAGACAGATTGGGAAAAATAAAGAGCAGAAGATTATGCAATTAAAATGAAAGATAGTATCACAAGCTTATAAATGTTATCAGTTCTGGAATTTCCTCATACTGGACTGCTTAACTTTGAAATCTTACTCCCAGTCTCCATAGTTCTGCCAGGGTTGTTAAAGCTGGGCTCAGCCTGATGTCGGGCTCCTGCACCTCCAGAGATTGTCCTGACTGCCCAAGGCAGTGGGCACTTATGGCTCCCAGGCTTCCCCGCACTGACTGCAATCCACCTGTAGGGAGCGGGAAGGATGAAGCCTTTGTGCTGGGAGCACGTAAAGATTTAATTCAATCAGTTGCAATTCCTAGCTTTAAGTGCTCTCATTTTCTACACAGTTCCCCTTCTTGAAGTTTAGCATAACTGTGGTAAGATTTTTTGGCCCTTTCTGTTGCTGGTGGGTAAAACAGATACTTTCAGTATGAAGGCTTATTGTCTTCAGGCATTTTCAAACACTTTCTTGTCTCTGGCATCTTTCTAAGGGCCTCTCACATTCCTGAGGCTATAAATGAAGTGGCTGAGCATACCAAACACCAGCACATAGTGCAACATACACCAGGCTGTCCCAATGGCTGGACAGACCAGAGATACAACACAAACAGATGAACTACGTCATTACCTTGTGACGAGTATGGCTTTGATCAGGGAGGCACTGGCAGTGAAGGAAGTTTTTGGTACACTGAGAGCTTCGTCAAGGCAGTGGTGAGCACAGGAAAAGTGCATAGGAGGGAAAGATTCCTTCAGGAGCATGGGGAGGAGCAATGTGGTAAAGACTCTGCTCTGTGAGCTGCCTGCCAAAGGTCATCTGCTTTGTCTCACAAGCTAACTAGATATAAGTCAGCTCAAACCTGTGCACAAGACAGCCACCTTAACATCCAGGCAGCTGCTGGCATGGGCATAGCAAGCTTGCATCTGTCTGCATCAGGGAAGGTGGCTGCAGGACTGAAAGTAAAGGAAGAAAAATAACAGCAGGGAACAAGTAGTGTTAGGTCTGGCTTCAGCAACTGCAGTGTTACCAGAAACCCTCACTGGGATTAAGGTCTTTCCATACTAGGCACTTTTTAAGTACATCACTGGGAACTAATGAATTATAATAATCCCTATCTCCAAGCCACTTCGTTACTCCAGCCTGTGGATTCTAAATTTTACTAACAAGCAGGGGACAGTAGAGATGCAGCACAGTCTTTAAAATATCAGTACATGGCCAGGTCACATATAGACAGTTGGGATGAGGAACACACAGATGGAGGCATCAGGAAACAGTCCTTTCAAATACAAATCTGAAGCTAGGAGAAGAGCTGATAAGCACCACCAAGAACAAGGGGAAAGCAAGTCGGCTATAAAATTGGAGTGAAATATGGTCAGCAAATGAAGTACTAAGACTAAAGCCGCATATACAAAAATAGTACCACAATGAGCTGTATTATGAGAAACTGGAGAGGAACTTACCACTGTTGCATCCCCCTGCAGAAAGCTGCATTCAGTCCTAGGCATTCTGAGGATAGGGCTGATAAATTGTTACACAATTTGAGCTAGTGTAAAAGGGGGCAGAAGAGGAAAGAAACATACAATAGAAAAATTAATAAAGGAGGAGTAAGGACTCCATAGGCAGCAGGGAATTTGCTCCAGCAAACACAGACCTCTGAAATAGCCAGGTGGTGTTGTGATTCCCATCTGGAGCTATCTATATACTGTAGATAACAAAGGAGGACAAGTATGAGATGAGATGAAACAAGGAAAATCTATCTGAACATAACAACACATCAAAATTTTAAGTAGTTGTTATCAAGAAGTCCTAACAAATGTTTTCCTTGGGAAAGCTGGCCTCTTGTCCCATGGGAAGGGGGAAGTCTGTGTTACTCAGGACTTTGGTGATTGGACTGTAGAAAGCAGCCAAGAATCCCCTGCAGGGAACATCTGGTATGGGTCAGGCATAGTTCCTGTAGGAGGCAGTACAGTTGTGCTGGGCCGTTGCCATCACTGCCTTCCCTCAAGCTATACAGCAGTGATGTATACAAAATAAGTTTCTTTCTCATAAGAAATTTATGCTCAGTCATTAAAATATCAAAGTTAAATACACAGGAATCTCTGTTTAGCAGCCATCAGTAAGCTTCTGATAACAAGACACAAACAAACCAGTGAAGAAATAGGAACACCTTCATATGATGGAAGAAAAACATCTTAGCTGAGCTTTCACCCCTGATCCCTGTTACCTGTTAGGGGTTATTATTTCTCTGTGGAAACAAAAAACAAGCAAAACCAACCAAACAAAGAGTAGGGACTCCTCTGCTCTCTTCTCCTCTCCTCTCCTGGCTTTTTTCCTGCAGTGCTGGGGGTCCTTTGCTGATTCTCTAGGAACTAAGTGAGCAACTGCAACCGAAAGCTCGTTTTGAAAAATAAATATAAAATATCAGCAAAAAATCTAAGTCTCAAAATAAAGAGCGTGGAAGCACATAAGAGATTTTCGTTTCACAGATCAGCAAGAGCTGCTTCTTGGAAAAAAACAGTGAGATTTTAGTTCTGCATCCTGCCTTTAGTGCCAGATTTCTCCACTTTGGAAGATACAAGATGCACCTCATGGTATATAATTTTATTTCTTAGCTCCAGTCTGGGAGCATTTCCCTGAAAGGCAGAAAAAAGCTGCAGCTTTATCCCACCCATGTAAACTCTTTGCATTCATTCATGGTAATGCCTAATCCCATTTTTAATCTTAATAAGCTCTTTAGTACAATAATATCCTATGGCATTAAGGCGCACAACTTAATTCCTTTACTTAAGCCAGGAGTCTCAAAGTGCTATTTGGTTTATATCCTTTTAAGACGTAGCTTTTCTATGTATATAAAAATCTGATCTAAAATCTGCATCCACAAGCACTTCAAGCAGTGTTTAACCTGAATAATTAGCTACTCTGATCCCAAGATGCTCTCGATAAACCCTGCAGGAAGGAATATTTCCTTACCCTCACTGCCCTGGCCCTGGGCTGATACAGTGATTCAACAGGAGAAGTCTGGAGCCCTTGGGTGCCTACTCTCAGAAGAACCTTATCTCTTGATCTACCTAAACTAGTCAATTAAAGCAAGATTCACAAGTTCATGCAGGCAAAAATGATAGAGATAAATTTAATATGAACTAAATTGCAAGCAGGGGAAATTGCTGCTAGTTATAATAATTTAATTACAGAGAAAATTTCAAATCACCTCTTTTGAAGAACTGAGAAAGTCCCACTGTGGGAACACCTGGAATTCCTCTCTAAGACCCAGATGAAGGTTCCAGGTGGACCAAATAGTACCTATCTTCTGGCCTGCTTTCAAACTGGAATTGCTGCCGGGATCTACACAGCAGTGCAAAAGCTATTCAGTGCTCTTTGTGTGTATTCACTTTGACACTACCTACAACCAAGAAGAGAAATCTGTCTTCAAAACCCCTTCAGCCCCTTGAGCTTTGGAGTGAAACAATGAATGTGCGCAGAGGTGGTAAATTAGCTCAGGGTTCAGACACATACAAAGCAAGGGGGTTGCCACAGCTTTTAATGCTACTGCTCATTGACTGGATTAGAGAAGATGACCTGTTTGACTAAGCCAATTGTCAACTAAAATACAGGTCACAGTGGCTTATGCTTGCGTGTATTCTTTCTGCTTGCAGCAAGCTCAAGGCACAAGCGCAATTCTGCTGCAGCTCAGCTGCTGAGCAGTACTCAATAACCTGAAATGGCTTCATTAAGTTATATCAGGGATCCATAACCCCTGTTTAGTTTGCTAAAGAGATGGTGAAAAGGCCATTTGATCAGACCCAGAAATCTTGCTATATGAATGCACTTCTGATAGGAGTTGAGTCTTTCTACAAAGCAGCAAAAGTAAAGCAAAAATCTGGTGGCTGGAAACTATTGTTTAACAATTCAGATAAGAAACACATTGCTCATTTCTGACAGAGGAAATAATGGACCTCAGAAATGACATTGCACATGATGCGTGGCCTGTAGATCTTTAAACCAAGAATGTGTCGCAGGATAGAGGATAGATATGCTGTGGCAAACATCTGTAGTTCAGGCAGTTCTTGTGCAGGACCACTAGAAAAGTTTTCAGGTAGCCTTTAAATATACTTACAAAACATTGTAATAAGTGACAGTGAGAGGCTGGTTTTCATTTAAGTCAGTGCTACTTAAAAGCAGCATTTCAAGAATTTAGACAGGACATGGTGGAGATTAGTAGCAGTTATTGGAGTTGAGTTAGTAAAGTTCCTGTGGGCAGATAAAATTATCTTTACAATTACTGCATCCTCCCAGTAGCTTCAAGACAGAAAAAAACACTTCACAGCCTTCACCTACACATAGACCAGAACCTCTGCTGCCGAAAATTCACCTTGCTCCCGTAATTCACCATACACTTACTGCAACTAGTTGAAAGACCAGCTTTCCAGCTCCTTAGGAGAAGCTCAGGTGCTCTTGTGTGCCCTGTTTTGAGGAACTGTGCTTTCTTCCAGCAAGCAGCCTTTCTCCACATTTGGTTTTTGAGGCATCACCATTCACGTATCAGCCTTGGGCTTCTACAAGAGTTGTCAGTTAAGCTCATTGAAACAATGGGGATGGCTATACTATGAAAAGGAATGTAAAGTTCTTAGCCTTCATGAAGTAACTAGAAAGAAGGAACATTTTAGCTAAGACAAGGGAGTTTGTAGGCTTAACATTTTAGCCATCCATGGCAAACCAGAAGACACTGCCTCATGCTCACTGATACCTTAACCTAGGATATTACATTTTGGGGGTTACTCAAAGAAAGGCTATGGTGGAGAATTACTGCATCAGAAAGGCTGACAAGACACACCTAGAACAGAAACTGGATGACTGTTTGGAGGGGGTAAGTGCATTCAGCACGCAGGTTCCACACTTAACAAAGCAGAATCAGAGGGAGAACTGCAGATGCCTATGGGGATCAAAACAAGGTTATGTTAATAATTTGTCATAGAATCATAGAACAGTTAGGGTTGGAAAGGGCCTTAAGATCATCTAGTTCCAACTCCACTGCCATGGGCAGGGACACCTCACACTAGACCATGTCACCCAAGGCCCTGTCCAACCTGGCTTTGAACACTGCCAGGCATAAAGCACTCACAGCTTCCTTGGGCAGCTTGTGCCTGTGCCTCACCACTCTCACAGTACAGATTTTTTTGTAGCAAATGACAGTATTTGTAGCAAATCAAGTTTAATTAACAAGACAATAGCCAGGACATCCCTGTTGCCTCGTGCAAAGTCCAGCTACAGAAG
Organism: Amazona ochrocephala; assembly: GCA_039720435.1. Lineage (NCBI taxonomy): Eukaryota > Metazoa > Chordata > Aves > Psittaciformes > Psittacidae > Amazona > Amazona ochrocephala. Next base: position 84,244,623 of record CM077880.1, read on the forward strand.
CAAGGCTGTCAGTACCAGTAAGTACAGATTGGGACTGACCTGGCATTGCTTTTGTTCCAGTGCTGGAAGTGGCAAGGTTGCAGGCATGTGAGTGGACACCCTCTTCAATTCTTGATCCCCAACCCCTGTACATAACTGCCTCCTATAAGCTCCTTCTGGAGAATGATGACTGTGGCTAGCAAACATGTCCTGTTCTCTTGGGGCTCCTCACATGCTTGTACTTATTCTGCCTGCTATTCATCCAAGGGTCACTGTGCCTTGCTCCCCTTTTGCACACAGTGCTGGGCACTCAGCTTCTGGCTATGCCAAACTGAAGGGTAATTTTCTTAATAGAGAGATGTCCTTATTGAGGACACAGAACTGTATGGTTAGACAGTAACATCTGTGGTGTATTGTAAGGACTGGAGCTATAACTGCAGAAAATAAGGGTGACTTTGATATGTTTTCCAACTTAAATTTTTATTGGACCTTTTAGATCTAGAAATACAAAAAAAAGTTCCTTTTATGACAATGACATTCTCTAAAAGGTTATAAAAACAACGCCCTAAAACCTCTGCCCTACCAGCCCATGCTTCTCAGGCCTTCTTGCAAAATCACTCTGAATGAGGCTGTGCCACGAGAAGATCCTCCTGACACAGCACCACCGTCCATCTCACTGCCCTTTGCCGTCTTCCAGCATTTGTCCACTTACTTGTTGCCCTGTAAGTCCAGCTGAAAGTGGGGAAAGGAGAGCCGGAGTAGCTTTTGACTTCCAAAATGCACTGCCAGAACTGCCCAACGCAGTTGGACAGCGGTTGGCTTACAAGGTGGTAGGATAATACATCCTCAAACAGAGCTTCTCATTACTGGCACTGAACCACTGGGACATTCCTCATCCATAGAAACATTTAGAGTTTTCAGAAGCTGAGAGAAGAGGAAGCATGGGATTAGCAATACCTGCCGTCTGAATGCAGAGTGTAGGGAGCTGGCTGCCTCCCATAACTCACGCCACCATGTGGCAGAGGAGCAATATTATAGTGTTTGGGGCCAAGAACAGCGTAGAGGGGTCCAGGATGCGCATGCAGTGAGGTGTGTGTATCTCAGGATAAATTCTCCCTACATGAAAGCAGTGATTTATACTCTAGGAAATAGCAGCCACTAGTACAGACTTTCTTGTAAAAACAGCAGTTTTATAACGTGAATTTCGTCCTTTGGCAGCTGTCCCATAAGTAAGAACTTTCTCTTACTGGAAGCAAAGACAGGCTGGGGGAAAATATATTGTACCTTCAGCACTATCAAGTACTATGCAAGCTCTCCGCAGCTGTAGAAAACCAGCTCTTGGGTCCTGTTTTAACCAGTGAAAGGCACAGTTATGACTTTGAATGATACAAGCACATAGATACAAATAGCCTGGTTTTATTTATTTTGTTTTCTAGAAATCTATAAAAATAAGCATCTTCAAGTCTGTGACACTTTGCCAAAAGTTAAAAATACAATTGAAGAAGAAAAGAAAGAGCCACAGACTGTTCCTAACCCCGAGTCAACATAGAATGAGAAATAAAACTAGCCACAGCAGGGTAAGTCTAAGGAGTGTTTTCTACCCTACATACTCATGTACTTCTCACCTCACTTCCCAAAGAAAAGTTATGCATGCAAAAAGAAATGAAGAAAATAATTCATTATCATACACTGAACATCACTTAGCCCTTTTGTTCTCAATTAGGTTCTTTTTGCTTTGCATACCATACTGTCCTGACCTAAAAACACATGCCTTCTGTCTCAAATAAGCTTTGAATGTATTTGTGAATGCATCATCCTTTTTTTTTCTGCTGAAAGAGATGCTGCATCCCAGGAATTCGTAAGGAACCAGGAAAGAGAATTATTAAATGATTTTCTGCCTGTGCTCTACAGTCCCCAGGGATCCATGAACTACTTCTAAAAGGTCCATGAAAAACAACCAAGGCAAGCAAGATGCTTGTCACTACACTTTAATTTGATGGGCAGAAACTCACACTAGAGTAGAAAAATTTTTGAAGCATATTGGAAAAACATAAAAGACATCATCCGAGATTGGAGGTGGTTTAGAAAAGTTCATGCACCCCCCCTACAGAGCAGGAACCTGCTTCATACATACCCCTTTCTGGACTCTAAGTGTTTCAACTAACTGAAATGTGCAACTATGGTGGTTACATATAGCTTCTCAGCAGCATTTTGCAGTCCATGCAGGATTTTTGCTGCTGCACCAATTTTCTCAGCAGCATCCATGCCAGATAGCTTACAGCTAGTGCAGTGGTTTCATCACCTCTCTACTGCTACTTGATCCAAGCTGTTGTTTTTTCACTGAGTCAAGAGGTTTTGCTTTCACCTTGGAAGCAGAAATGTTATTGAACTGTTTGTTTTCTGCATTATAGATCTGCTTTGCTGATTTACCCAGCCGGCCATGGATCTTCTTGACTTATTAAGCGTCACCAGATCTACTCAGATTGTCCTAATCTGGGTGCAGCTATCTTGCAACAGACAGACAAAAATAACTTCTGCTGGGTTAATATTTGTCATATTGTCTGTTATATCTCAGATCTCCTTGGTGCAGAAACAGGGTTCTGCATGCTGATGCAGGCAGCAGAGCATACCTGCATCCTACAACAGAGTGTGGTGCAAAGGTTGCAGTTAATGGCCATCAAAATGGCTATGGATTGGGAAACAGCCTAACAGCTCAGCACAGCAGCCTGGCCAGCTAATTTTCCCTCCAGTGAAATGTCATCACTGGTGAAACTGCTGTACCGTCCTCTAGATCCAGACTGCTACCTCAGCACAACACTGCTCAGATATTCCAGCTCTAACTGGAGCTAGCTGCAGCACATCTGAGCTATGAAGTGCAGACATGCCACCTATGTGCTAGTCCAGAAATCACTGCAGGGATGACGAGTATTTTACACAGACCACATCACCTTTAGACAAGATGTTTCCATAAAGAAATAAATGAGCAAGTAACAAAGTATTTTCCATGCTCTTGTATAGCAACATAAAACAGACCAAGTTAAGGGTGGTACATTAGAAATGTAGCAGGCACAAGAAGCCATGGCAACACAATCTATTTTCCATTCCCCCAGGGGACCACTCAGTGTCATTCCCAGATGAAGTTAGGCAGGAAAGCAGAGTGCAGACCACCAGGTTAGATTCAGAGGGGTTTGGCTTTAGGCTATAACTGATGCTGTGGAAATTTAAATTCAAGTTTATTCTTCTTAACAGGGTACTTGGTCAGGATAGCTGATCTCTAAGTGCTTTTATTTATCTCTGAAGTGCTGTAGGATAAGAGCTTGCCATCAGTAAGCATACGCTGTCCATTTTCTAAAACAGGTCTCTCAACTTTTCCTTCTCCAGAGCATCTTCCCCATCAGCTTTTCTCACTGTCTCCCCTTCTTCTGTGCCATTTTGGAAAGTTGGTCGCTGTTCCTCCCAGCGCTGGTGTTACATTGTTGCTTACCATCAGCCTGTATTTTACAATACCATAGGGTGTACTCTCTCAGCTAGAGAAGACTTCTGGCTGGACTGCACCTTACCATGGTCTTCCTAAGTCACAAGTATCTTCAGAGCCTGGTTATTCAGCAGGTCTATGTCCTAGATGACTGAATATTAAATCAGAGGCAATCTTTAGTGCAAGTAAGTAACAAGCTCACTGACTCTGTGTGGTCACTAAGATGCCTGAGCTCTCCTACCACTGGTCTCCCATAAGGCCCTAATCAACCCTTTTCAACCCTCATGACAATGCTTTTAACTGTTTCTCCACTCTCTGGATATAGCCAATCTCTTTGGAGTTTATAACTAAGGTAAAATTAAGTATTATTTTATTTTAAAAGATCAGAAGTAATTGAGGTGGTTCCTGTAAGTAAACCTCCTGTTTACAAAACAACACCAAAGCCAGCAATGCTCAGTTGAGAGTGAGGAGGGTAGAGGAGGGATTAGACATGTCAGCCTCAGACCCACTGCCACATTGCTGCCTTTATTTGTGAGAGTTCATGGATTTTGATACAAAGATAATATCTCTGATTTAGAAAGACTTTGATCCAGACATCTGCAGACTGGAAGTACCACCATGGGCTTGCCCTGCATCTTTCCCCAGCATCCACTACAGGCAGCTCTCAGAGACACAGCAGAGGGTGTGCGAACCCTGGGGCTGGCCCAGTGCAGCAGTCTTACATCCAAAGCTGTTTCAAAAGACGAGGATGGAATAGCTCTTTCTTCTGTTGCCCTTGTAGTTAGAAAGACAGTAGTGAAAAATGCGAAGTGAAACAACAGTGAAATCAGTGAAAAACTGGCAGACTGGGTAGAAAGCAGTGTGGGCACAAGCACAGTGCTGAGAAGAGCAGCAGAGATAAGCCAAAGGGAAGAGCAGGACAGGGCAGGGAGAGGAGGGAAGATGTGGCAGAGGGGGAAAGGGAGAAAGATTATTATCTGGAGTTCATGCTTTGCTCCAGATGTGGCAAACTCTGTGGGCCTGGTTACAACACATTCACAGGATAGGGAAAACCTAAAGGAGCCCCTTCACTGAGCCAGGGACAACCCCTGCAGCACCCAGTCCTCTGATTGGGATGGGTTAGGCACCATCTACACATCATCTTTCTATGCTGTTATACAGGCAGCGCAGTAGAGGTCTCTAAGGATGGGATTCATCTCTCATAAATTTAGGTATCTATAGCATGGCTGCCAAGGGGAATCTAGTCAATAAAACCACTGGAGTTGAAGGATGTATTCATCTGACCAAATACAGGCATATGCTTCAGCATGATATGAGTCATGCCCTGGTCACAGCTACATTGATTAATCCTCCACAGACAAGGGAAAAAACTTCAGGTGCCTAGCTCAGATACAGACATTTGCATGTAATTAGAGGTGAGTGCCATACTCAGAATCCAAAACCAAAGTAGGCCAGAATGCCTTGAGGACTAATCCTGGCATGACAATGACATTGGCAGTCATGCTAATATGTAGCTGGGGAATGTGAATAAAAATAAAACCTCTGGGAACAAAACAAATTCTCAAAAAACTACAATAACCATTGGTTAAATAGCACAATATTCACCCGCGTTCCCCAATGTCCAAAAAAACCTTAGCAGGGCTCAAAGCTTTGCAGTGCTAAGCACTGTAAATCCATGTTGTAAAAAGACACTCCCTATCCCTGGAGAATGTGTGTAGAAGCAGTAAGATCTGTGCGTGGTCACCACCCACCTTCCCCGACTTTTCCTCCCCAGCCATTTCCAGGAGGGTCTCACCATCGCCCAGCTCTCTCAAGGGGTTGTGCTGGAATGCAGTAACATGATTTTGGGAAGCACTTGTGCTAAATAGGGTTGCCTCAGAACATGGCATATATTCTTGCTTGCAAGCTTTCTGACATTGCAGGACCAAGTTTGTACCATGACATTTCAAGTTTCATTTTGGGTGATCCCAAGTTATTTCAGCATAATAAGTCTCAAGAGCTTCAGCCAAGGCTTTTAAACAGAATGAAATAACAAAGAAAAACATTATAAATATTCCCCAAGTATGTGAGACATCTTGTTTTATATATACAAGAACCAGAGCTTTGGGAGGAAAATGGGAAAGAAACATACACCCTTAATGAAAACATTTACAGAACACCTTTTTAACTCAGTAAATGCACGAAGGAACTTGAACATTACAAGTGGCTCAGAACAATTTGTTAACGAAGGCAGAAAAAATGTTAAAAATTTGTTTACTTTTTCTGTGCTCCAGGTTCGAGTTCAGGTGTGTGTCAAGTACCCGTCTCCAAAGAGCTTCAGGAGCTCTTTGTTCAGTCTTAAAAATAAGGTCACTTGGCTTTTTAATCAGCATCAGAGTACACAAGGTTTTATTTGCAGTTACAGATGAGATCTTCAAAGAAAGCCCAGGAGGCTTATTAAAGTTGGAGCTGGGAAAAGGAGAAAAAGAGAAAGAAACCCATGCATGGACACAAGAATCAGTATTGGCAGCTAGGGATGTGACGTTCGTGAGATGGCCCAGCAGAAGAAAATATCTGGAAAGAACAGAAAAGAACAAAGCAGAAATAACTGCATTTAAAGGAGCTTGCTTGACAGAGGGTTTCCCAAATACCTGTAAAAATTCACAGAGATTTACTAAATCCCGTAAGTGAGCCATTTGTGTAAATATCCAAAGGATATATTATGTTTATTTAGATAAAGTAGTTGGAATATATATTCTTAAACAGTTTGCTTTCTATAAAATTGAGGCTACACCTTTGAGAATTGTGGAATCAAAGGAAAACATGAAATTAAGTCAGAAATAGAAAAATCTGTCAATGAGTGTATGGGAGAGAAACAAACTAGAGCATTACCTTCAGTGCTTCATTTTATTGAGCAACGAATGCTAAGTCCATATTGACGCACTTTTTTCTTCTTTGAAAGATTTAAAGTGCATGCTGCAAAATGTCTGATCATTCACATCTGTGCACCACGCCAAAATGAAACTATTTGCAGTAAAACTCACATTTATATGCAGTAAGAAATGCAGTAAGAAATGAGGGGTTTATCTTTGTTGCGGAGTTAAATGAATCTTAGAATGCTGTAAATCGGATGTTGCCTTTATACTAAGTTGTGCTGATGTACAAAAACTTCACTAAAGTATGATGTAAAGCAGATACAGGGTAGAAAAAGGTTAGTGCTAATGAGTCCTCACACACCTTCCCGTAATTCCCATGCATCAAGAAAGATGAAGTTCTCCCAGAATTCGCAATGAATCAGTTTACAGAGCAACCTCCTATCTTTTCTGGTAATTTTAACCCAGACCAAAATGATCCATGCAATTGTCTGCCCCAGTAAGCTGTCAGAACCTCCACTTTTTGTTCTTTTCTCTCATAGCAGGAGCAGCATACGTAAAAGTGTGTTGTTTGTTATTTGTTTGTTTCTTTTTTTTTTTTTCTCCCAAAACTGTGGTTTCAATAGCATTAATGGGTTTGCACAATGTCAGATAGCATAAATTTAATCTTGATCATGTGTAGGCATATGACTGCATTTCTGTCAAATCAGACAGAGCACATGATGGTGTTTTCACTCTTTTTCTATTAACACGAATTTTATGCCAGCCCGGAGAGGCTGGATGACATCTGACCTCTCACAAAGCCAGGCAGTATGAACTTATTACATTATGGATTACATTACTCTGAACCGATCTGAGCTGGCAGAAGAAGGGGTACATCTGAGGTCAGCGCCCTTCAACCTGGGGCCATGCCATTCTGGATGCCATCAGGAGACCCCAAAAAGCAGATGGGCTGCACAAGCCAGCCAAGACCTCATGACAGCACACAAGCCCAAATGCTAGTTTATGCTGGCGATTTTTAAATGGATTTGCAATTGGCACCTTTGCCCGTGCTACCAGCCTGCAGAGACAATAAGAGAGATACTATGGTGTTTTTCTACCTCATGTAAAATTACCTCAAAGTGAAAGAACTCAAGAAAATGTATCTAAAATAACTCAGCTTGAGCAATGCAAATGCTCCCGATACGATGTAGGGCCCGCAGGAAGTATTTGCCTCCCAGGATCAAGAAGCAAAGCTCGGAACCATCTTCTGATCCTCCCTTACAGACTGCTACCACCTCATCGCCATTCTTTTTCCTATGTTGACGGCGGCAACTGAAACCTTAAAAGTACGGTTTCCCCCTGCTGTCTTAACTGTTCCACTGGAAAGAAATGGTGTCTGGAGAAAGAAGTAGCAAACCCAAAGCACTGTGGGAGAACTGTGCCACTGTAGAAAAAGTAACATTAAAGAAAAACGTTTCAAAACCCCTTCTCATAAAGTTTACTCGAGGATCTCAAAATAGCGCCTATCGCTCCGTTTTGCAAATGCAAATGAAACTTTTTAAAGGAAAAATAGTACAGATGCTTTAAAACTAATCGTTTGTGAAGAATGACTTCTCTAATATCAAACAAAGCTTTAGTGCAGTTCTGAAATCCTGCCATCCTGGATTCCTTCAGGAACAAACGAATTTTGAGACTGAGAAACAGTTTGTAATATAAAGCTTAAAGAGAACATTTTAAATCACACTGCTATCAACAAAATTGGCATTTTTTTCCCCCAAGAAAGAGTACAGAAATACATAGCTTCTCACCAGAGGTACCCAAAGTTCCTGGGGAGCCTAGATGAAAGTTTAGGCTGTGAACTTTCCCCTGCCAGCTCAGAGCAGCTCACGTTCAATCTGCTGTAAAGAATAATGTTGCCTAGTGGGCAGGACAGATTTATGACACAGTTTTCATTAGCAGTTCTGTCACTCAATTCTCTGGGCAAAGTCACTCCTGCCTTCTCTGCCTTTTATGTTCACCTTTCTCAAGTAAGGGTGGACTCTCAGGAAACTACAGCACCTAGCACAACATGGACCTTACAGAGATGATGATTTTTAAGTACCCTGATGATAGAAACAGAAGTGAATAATTGAAATAAGAGCATATGACTGACCATTATGGTTTGTTTCATTTTTTGGATTTTGTTTTGTTTTGGTTTGGTTTGGTTTTGTTTGTGATTTGGTTACAGAGATTATTGTTTATACATGGGAAGTAAACCTGATCATTCAATAGGCATTTTTGGCAATCAAAAAAGAAATTCTAGAAATATCAGGATATTGACGAGTTAATATTGCTTCTCAGGCTACAAAACAGAATCATTTTTAAGGCCTGTTTCAGAAGTGTTCCCACCATTTGCTCATATTACAGAGGTTTTCTTGAAACACACAGTAGTATTCTAAAGATGGTTACATTAAATGCATAAACATAAAAAGGGAAATATGGTTCAAATCTCTTTTCTCAGAGTCTTTATATTTTTCAAACATTTTAAAAACATGGGAGGAATTTTTCACATTTGCATGCATCTAAGGACCACCTTTGCTACAGAAAGAAACATATGTGATTTCTAGTGCTGAAATGCAGGGTCTGACTCTAGAGGGGAATGTATAATCACATGTCTAACGTGACTATTGCCGGGAGGAAGCAATATTCCTACATGTGTTAAGAAGCAGTGATGCCCCATTTCATATATAATTGATACAACCATAACACATATTGCTGATAAAGAGGCCATGGCACCTGTCTTCTGGCAGCAAACAACAAAACTCCCATAACTGTTTAGTCCTAGAGACTATCTGTGGAGCTATTAGGTGCTCTGTGGTTAAACAGATCAAAAGCGCACAGTAACATGTCACTACTTTTTCCTGAGTTTCGAAAGTGGCTAGCATGGATTCATCCTCTGCGCAGAAAGTCTGACTGGATGTCCAGTTTTTTCCTCCTCTGAGATGAAATAACATTTATTTTTGGAACTTATCCACCCGCTGGGGCACTGTTCAGGAGGACATTTTACGTGGCGAGGTCTCAGGTTTTGCAGCTACAAAGGAAAAGAGAGAACAAAATTTCTACCTGGTAAAATCTTAGCATTCATCACCATAACTCAGCATAGAATGTAGATTATTTGACAGCCAATGCTGCACGAGATGCTAGAAGAGAGGGCAAAGGGAGGGCAAAGGTTCTAACCTTCCCTGCTTTTCATACACCATCTTCAGCTGAGAAATGTGAGGGCTGGGGGCTGCAACAGCCATGGCAAAGAACAGAAGTTGCGTCTTGGTAATGCAGCTTCATTGCTGAAACTGCTCAAGGACATGGCAATGGATACTTTCTCTGAGAACTCTTTGCAATAAAAAAGCATAACTTTTTAGGGCACCTAAAAACATTGTTACATGGACATGAAAGGGTCAAAATGATGCCCTGAAAATGGGTAACAGGGGCATGGGAGGCTCACCTGGGAGATCTGTGTTTGGTTCCTGCTTGGTCCCTCTCAGATTCAGCAGATACCCGTACGATGACTACTTCCTAAGATACATGACTTTAAAGAGTGGTTACTGCCTTTAAAAACATGAACCAGAAGAAAGGCCTTTTAAGCTAGGAAAATGTCCTAGTCTGGAAACAGAACACTAGGTTAATCTCTGAGGAGCTCACAGGGAAGATGAAGAGCTTGGCATATTGATCTTCAAAGACATCAAAAACAGCGTGACCAGCAGGTAGAGGGAGGTGATCCTGCCCCTCTACTCTGCTCTCGTGAGAGCTCACTTGGAGTACTGTGTGCAGTTCTGGTGTCCTCAACATAAAAAGGACATGAAACTGTTGGAGCAAGTCCAAAGGAGGGCCACGAGGACGATCAGGAGACTGGAGCACCTCCCGTATGAAGACAGGATGAGAAAGTTTGGGCTATGCAGCATGGAGAAGAGAAGGCTGCGTGGAGACCTCATAGCAGCCTTCCAATATCTGAAGGAGGCCTATAGTGATGCTGGGAGGGACTCTTCATTAGGGACTGTAGTGAGAGGACAAGGGGTAATGGGTTCAAACTTAAACAGGGGAAGTTTAGATTGGATATGAGGAAGAAATTCTTTACTGTAAGGGTGGTGAGGCACTGGAATGGGTTGCCCAGGGAAATTGTGAATGCTCCATCGCTGGCAGTGTTCAAGGCGGGGTTGGACATAGCCTTGGATGGCACGGTTTAGTGGGAGGTGTCCCTGCCCATGGCAGGGGGGTTGGAACTAGATGATCTTAAGGTCCTTGCCAACCCTAACTGTTCTATGATTCTATGATTCTATGACATGGGAAGATGAAATTGCAAATCATTATAAATGCACTTGGTATTAACCCAGAAGATGTACTTTTTTGGAGAAAAAGAAATAGGCAAGAGGAGAAAGTGGAACAGAGTATTCAGTATATCTTTGCTCCCTATAGTCGTTCCCAAAGAATGCACAAGAACAGAACAGGACCCCTTGTAAGGACCTGTGGTCAGGGTTAGGATTGACAGGGTAGGGACCTCTTTTTCACTTGTTGTCAAAAGTCCAGATGAAAGAGTCAGCATGAAGTGCCAGGCAGGGTGAGAAGCTCATTTTGCTGTCTCTGTAAAATGTTGTATAAATATGCCAGTAAATACTTCCAGCTGCTGCTCCCTGTGATGCTTTGGGTCTCTGCTTTCGATTGACCTTGCTCCTCTGCTTTATGTTTGTGGTGGCCCGAGACTGCACTATTTACCTGATGGCACATGCTTCCACACACGTGTCTAGTTACTGTCTGTAGATGGGCACATTTTTTGACAGCAAAATTCACTAACTCTGTGTAGGACCATGACAGAGTCTGTGAATTCATCATGAGCCTGATTGACTCTGAAGGGTCACTCCGCAGGTGATCCTTCCTCCCACACACCAGCGCAGGGGCTCAGGACCCTGTTTCAGCTCAACCAATCCATTGATTTCCTGGCTTCACCTCGGACCTGCCCTGATGATCTGGGTGCTTGGCTGAGCCAGACTACTGCCTACATCTTCCCTGCTCACATTAAAAGTCTCAAGCGGCAGCTGTATTACAGCAAATTGCTAATAGCCAAATGACGAAGTTTCAAGAAAACAAAGCCCCATGTGAACTTCTTCTCATTTTAAGCTTTTTTTGTTAAGGAAAACTTGCACAATATTCAGCAACACTGTGAGCATTCCAAGCAAAGGTCAGTCAGGAACATAAGCAACAGAATCATGCAAGGAGCGATTTTGTAATGCGATTCCAACAGGTGAATTGCTGAATGCAGTTTCCTTTAAAACTTTCATAGTAACAACCCACAAAACCAGAAGTAGATAATAATAAATATATAAAATACAGATATGCATAATTGCTGTGTGCATTTCCTGGATTATTTAGCCACATCAGTTAAAGTTGAAATGGGCTGGATGAGTACTTTGCATCTTGCTCTTCTAGGTTATAAAGTTCTTGTGTAATGAGCTCTTTGGCAGGAAAATCAGTTTGGATTTTGTAATCTGCACAGAATCCACCATGCTGGAGCAAGACATCTCTTCACTCTGAGTATGCTGCTTGCTCTGCCCCACTGAAGTCCTGTCACCTGACATCACCTTCATGGTCAGTTTAGCCAAAGACCTTGAGATATGTTCTCTGGACTTTGACACCCTCCTCCATCTCTGCTACCATCATCACTAAGCAAGGGATATGGGTATTGCACATCTCTCTACAGTACTGACTCCCTGTTTCCCCCACACTCCCATCCTCCCCATCAGGATTGGTTTAAACTGCTTAAGCTTATAGTTCTATCAGAGGGGCACAGTTATATCCCAGTATCTCTCCAATACTTTACTGTGTTGGTCTCAGTTAGGAAAAGATTCCAGCTAAGACTTCTGCGCTTCGTGAATTTGTAACCAATATCCGTCTCATCCACTCATTTTTTATCTCCCAGACCTTCTTTCTCCTTCACACTCCAGCTATCTCTGACAAGTTTTTTAATGATACTCACACCCTTTTTTAACAAAGACTATAAAAACATATAAAATGTTATTCAGTTTAAATGGAATATAATGTCTGATTTCTTTTATGGTGCAGTAGAGACATCTAGTGACTATTTTGTGTTATTAAGATGCAAAGGATTAATGTGAGATGGCAAACCCTTGAAATACTGTTGTAGTGACAGGAAAGTCTTCACATGCTCTCCACCAAACCCACTGAGAAAATAGTTCTGTCAGCTCTGTGCAACTGGTGATACACAGGATGGAAAACAGTGATCAAACATTACTGGCTTCTGTGCCTCCAGAGCCTCTTTTCTCCTTTTCCCTGGTGTCTTCAAAAACCTTGGATGCTACAGTAATCAGCTTTAGTCTAGCTTTGCATCACTGACACTGAGGACAGAGTTTAGTGCCTAAGTGCCAATACAAATCCCTTCCTCATGTTATTTTGCTGCAGTAAAGAATTTGCCTCAGAACATCTTGGCTGCAAAGTCATGAAGCAAATGTCTTTTCATCTGAATCATCCATCTCCTGCCTGCTAACGAAAGGGGAAGATGTTGCAACTAGAAGGGGAAGGATGCTGGAACTGGGAGGGGCTTGGAACTAGATGACCTTTAAGGTTGCTTCCAACCCAAGCCATTCTAAGGTTCTATGTTTCTATGTTCTTTTGGACATGCTGAAATCTGCTCATTTAGATGCCTATAGGTCGGTGTCTAAATCTAAGCTGTTTGCTTTTACTTTCCAATTAGTAGAAACAAGCAGGTACCACCATGGTCCTAGCATCTTCTCCTGAATAGTCAGAGGAATGGTTGGTCCCTGAATGCCTCCCAACAAGGACAGACTAGGTAAAGGAGGCACCAGAGGGAGGAGGTGTGTCCTCTGTTCCTGCAGTGTCCCAAGCTGCTGAAGAAGGGCAGGACCTGGCTCCAAGGTGGGTACTTTGAGTGTGACCACTCCATGCTCGTTTTCCCAGGTGTGTAAAATAGTGCAGGTCAAGCTGATGGTGCTTGTCTCCTCTGCCAGAAGCCTTCCTTCTATAAAAGGAATACTGTCTTAAACCACTAACATGAACTGGACTGCTCATAATGGGCCTAAAGTACTTTTAGTACCTTTAGAGGTACTAAAAATGCCCTTAGCAATCAAATTCTTCCATTCCCTACATACTGCTCAAGGATGGCACAATGTCAAATGTATACCTATATACATACTCAGTCAGGTTCCAAATGAAAATGTGTGGGGTGACAGTCAGAACTTATGAGCAAGTTGATAGAAATTGAAGGTATGTGGCTTTTAGTAGAATGTGAACCAACAGAAGTGGCTGAGAATTCAGAAACGTTGATCAAAAGGTACAAGGAGAGAATTTACATTCGACAAAAAAAAAAAAGGAAAGGAAAGGAAAGGAAAGGAAAGGAAAGGAAAGGAAAGGAAAGGAAAGGAAAGGAAAGGAAAGGAAAGGAAAGGAAAGGAAAGGAAAGGAAAGGAAAGGAAAGGAAATGAAAGGAAAGGAAAGGAAAGGAAAGGAAGGGGAAGGGAAGGGAAGGGAAGGGAAGGGAAGGGAAGGGAAGGGAAGGGAAGGGAAGGGAAGGGAAGGGAAGGGAAGGGAAGGGAAGGGAAGGGAAGGGAAGGGAAGGGAAGGGAAGGGAAGGGAAGGGAAGGGAAGGGAAGGGAAGGGAAGGGAAGGGAAGGGAAGGGAAGGGAAGGGAAGGGAAGGGAAGGGAAGGGGAAAAAAAAGGATAAAAGCAAAGATATGATATCTCATTTCCTTACAGTTTACAGGCACTTAAACATTTCTTTTGATTTACTGTGGTATGATGGGTGGGGTGAGGCCAGAAAGGGTGTAATATGGGGTACTACTTCTTCAGTGAGCTCATTTTGATTGCAGATCTGAAAGCACCTTTTCAAAATGCAAGTGAAGTGGTTTATGCAGAAGTATTGCCCAAGGAAAGAGTGTGTTTTACTTCACAAACTTCAGATACAGGTGAAAAATGGTCATCTTAATATTACTTACTTTTCCATTGCTTGGTAACACATTCTAAAAACTTTAATTATTTCTTAAATTGAAGCATTCATAAGAAGCTAAGTCATGCTGAACACATTTTCATAACTACTAATATCCATCTCTGTTTATTATTAATCTGTGTGCTTAGCAAATTCATATTTATTAACAGAAGTAATATTGAATTCTAGCAAAAGTAAAGAATGACCTTTAAAATCCCATTCTGGATTTCAGTAGTTTGGCTGAAATGTGCTGTTTCTGAAGCACATTAATGATCAGACATTGAAGATAATAATACAGAGTATTAATAGGTAATTTATAGGGTGAAGGAAGCCTATTTCCATTGTGGAAAATTGTCAATAGATATATGATAAGACCTCAAAATTGGTTCTGAAATATGTCTAGTTTTGTGTATCCTTTTCAAATCTGGGGAGAATGGATATTGATTTGGATATTAGTGGGAGCCAATTTTGAGGTAAAAAACTGAACCAGAGGGAGAATTAGTAAGACATGGAAATCTCTTGAAATTGGCATGGACTTCTGCTCCACTTCCAGACCTTAATCCTAATGAGACGGCAAGTGAACCAGGAAAATTATCAGGAGGACAGAAATAAGAAAAAAAAGGCAAATAGAAACAGACCAATTGATCTATCTCCCAAGAAAAACCTGGGGTGAAAATTTGATGCTAGGATTAGTGAAAGAGTTTGCTAATTTTCAAGAAGTGTCGCAAATGACTGCTTGTTTACCAATTCCAAGAGCAGTGGGTGAATCAATCCCATGGGGAATTTTAACTATGAATCTGACAATTTTAAGTAAAAATGAAAACACACCTTGTGAACAAAAACCTGTGGCTGAATGGCAACAATAAATGGAAACCATTCGGAAACAATGGAAATCCCCAGGTAGTGGGGCTGACTGTGAGAAATTATTACATTGTGTTTTTACCAAAATAGGGAGATCTAAGACTGTAGGATGGTGTTCCTATGATGAGCAAGAAATGTGAGTTGAATGATCATGGAGTGGAAATGTAACGAGACAAGTCCTATGCAAAAAAGCCAGGTAAACTGGAACTCTGTTTGGTGGACTATGGCCACTTTACCTCTACTATCTATGGCTAAGTCACTTCAGTGTTTTATTTGGGGTGGAACGACTTTTGCAACCTGGACAAATGTAAAGAATAGGAGCAGTTCATGGCGAGAAAAGGAAAACTGAGTGTCTTAGTGGAAAGTGTGAACAGGTATGTAATTTTAATACGGTGATCCAGGCTACTAGTCCTCCTTTAGCTGCTGCTTTATAATATGGACATTTGTGTAGGGGACTTAGGAATGACCTCAAATTGACTGAGACATGCATACCCAAAAGAGGAACAATGCTTAGTTGCAAAGAAATCTGCTCTCCAGAGCCCAGGACACTTAGTGACAGGACACAATGAGTGATGGGACCTGGACAACTCATTTCCCTCTTGGTGGTAAAGGAAGACAAATAACATGAGGCATGCTGACTCCATGTCCAACCTGAAAAAGAGCTGCTTTTAGAGGATCATTAGAAAATTTGAAATTGGAATGGGTGAAGAGGTCAGAAATAGATGAAGAACGAAATGAACCTTCAACTGGAGTGAAATTTGGTTGGGCTTTGGAACCTTTGCTGACTCCTTTAGCAATACAGTAGAACAGGGAATGCATCTGCCAACTAACAGGACAAGTACAAAAGCTAGCAAATGCAACCAGAAAAGGATTCAAGGACTTGAATTTACAGTCAACTGATTTACAAAACAGAATGGTTTTGGATATGCTCTTACTTACAGAGCATCAGGGTTGTGGTTACTTGAAAGGTAGAATTAATCATTATTGTGTACATATTCTGAATGTGACTCGAAATTCGGAGCATGACTTAGACTTCTTGGTAAAGGTAGAAGGGAATACTGAAAGCTTCAACAAGACATACAAGAAAGTTGGAGAGAGAAAATCTTCAAGGGATTAGGGTGGAATTTGAGTTAATGGATAAAATCACTGATTAGCACTGCATCAGCCATGCAAATAATATTTTTAATAATTATTTTGATCTACTATTGTTTAAAAAGGCAAATACAGAACAAGACTGCGTTTAATGGAATGATCATCTGAACAGAGGCCAGACAAAAAGATGAACAAGAATCAACAATGTTAGAATGAAAGTACTGAAATTATTTACAAAACTTTCCAAGGGGGGAAGTGCCAAGCAGGGTCAGGCTCAATTAGTACTTAGATGAATCTAAAGAATTGTTTGTTCACCTTAGAGAGCAGTAGCTGTGTCCATCTCTTCAAGGGAGATACATGAAACATATTTTCTTGCAGAGTCACTTTACTGTGCAGTATCAAAATCTGAGTGTATGCTTTTCCTCATGCCACAGATCTGGAGAAGAAATGAAGGATAAAGAAAATTATTCCAGAAATAGAAATAAAGCATCAAAACTGGAAAACTGAATGGAAGGAAATATCTTCTGAGATCTAGCTTTGTCAAGATTGGTCCTTCTAGTTTGGTGACACAGAAGTCCCAGGCTAATCACTTTGGGAAGGTGGCACAGAAGGCAAGAGCCAATACCCTGACATATCCTAGCTGAGGTGCTAACCTCAAGCACAAGTGCTTACATTTTTTGGGTGAGAGCATAATTTGCCAGCTTTAAGATGCAAGTCCACCTTTTGGTTTGGTTTCAGCACGTTCGAATAGGAAACAGAAACTAAAGTGGGATCACAAAACTGCTGCTGAACACAGCTGTCCAAACTGAGACATCTTCAAAGCTGGAAAACGGTTTATTCAGTTCTGTGTTTCAAGCCTAAACCTGTTGCAATCACGAAAAAGGTGTTGGCTATCCAAAGAAAAAGTTCTACAGAAGTGGCTGCGTATTCTTCAACAACGGCAAAAAGAAGTACACACCCATCAGGAAGGGTAGAAGTGAGGTAATGAGGAAGAAAGAGAATGTAGCAATGAGTGAAAGAGGAACATTTTCTTGGCAGTACTGTGATCAAGGAAGTTCAGATGCATCTTGATGTCTCAGCTGCTTCATTTGTGCCTGCCAGTATGAGGAACCTGAGCAAAGGGCTTGATTGTCTTACTAGCTGCCAATGCTAGCTCTTTTCCTACCTTTTTGTTCTGAAGCTTTTCTTTTTACCAGCTATGATAGAAGTAACATATGCTAATCTCAGATTTGAAAACAACCATGAACTGCATAATATCACAGAGACCAAAGATACTAAGGAAAAAGGTGTAGTATCTATCAATCTTTTGTGACTTATTCTTGCTCAAGTGGATGGGATGGGAAATGCTTCTAGTTATAAGCCAAGAGGGCTTTTGTTAGCTTTGCTATTGTCAAAAAGTTATACTAGTTATAAATTTGCAATGGTTTTTATTGTCATTTCTGCCTGAACTTTCTGAGTTTGGAAGTTATACCTGAAATAGTGATCTTATTATTTCATGGCAAAGCTTATTACTGAGAATTATACTAAGCTCCACAAATAGTCCTAATTGTCTAAATCTCAAAAAGAGTTAACCTGAACTATATTTTGAAATTAATTAGTTCAATTTCACTTCTCTATCCATTTGCGTTCAAGCTTAGAATGGAATAATCACTTTATTTCACTTCTGAAGTTCTGGGCTGAATTAAAATGCTGGTCTTTGAAACAGCCATGTCTGTTAAAGGGGTGAATGCATTCAAAATACTTTTTTAAATACTAACTTAAAATTAATTTTGCTTAATTTGTGTTAAATTGCAAAGACGAGCTCTAGATTTGAGTGGTGCAATTCCTGGAAACAAAAGAACATGGAAAGTGTACAGAGGTGGTGTAAACCTCTGGAGAACAGGTTCACAAAAAAGGAGACAACTTGCTTGTGATTCAGAAGAAATTCTCTAGGGAGTTCAGTATCAAAGAGCAGTAGTTTCTAAAGCTATTATGTTTTTTAAACATATGTTGCAGTTTTTGAAATCTGTTAAGTTCTGGGTTTGAGCACTGCCAAAGTATAATTCAGGGGCTAAAAAAAAAGTTAAAATTTAACCTGTCTTTGTGCTAAGCTCTGGGATTCTTTTCCTTTAATGTCCAATGACACCAGTATCCTCATACAACTCCAGATATCCTGCTTCTCTTTCCCAAGTAGAGAACATATCCTGTGATGAGAGCACCATCCTGAGAGGGTGTGCATTATTTTGATTCATAATCCTGCCCAGAAAATATTTTGTAGCTGTTTATGAAATCTTACTTTCAAATACAGAATCTTTGTCTCTTCTCATCTAAAAGCTCCAGGAAGCATGGACTACAATGCTTTCAGTCTTCAGCTTAGGGCTGTGAATTTACAGGGGTAGGAATAATCTTTTTCTTTGCCCTTTAGCTCCCACACATATAAGTCTATATAGCAGCCTGCCTTAGGGGGTCAAATTCCTACTACTGAAGTTCTCCAGACTCATAATATTCAGCTTCAGAGCATATATAAAAGCACTTTAACCTTAAAAACACCCACAAGTCAAAGCATCCTTGGTAGGATCTATGCGATTCCTCTATGCAGGCTTTATGTCTGAGTGTTTCTGTCATATGTCTGTGAGATCAGACTCCGGAAAATAACACAGAAGGGAGGTGTTCTTTCTCTTCTGGGTATTTCTCTTTTATGCAATAACAAACAGTTAGAGCACTTCTTTAGACTGGTGGTATATTCTGGGGTGAAATGCAGATGCATAGAGAGTAGCAGATAATATATATTTAGCAAGGCTTTTGTGAGTAGCTCTTATGGTATTGTCATTTTAAAGCTTGAGGGGGTTATGGGCTGAATGATGAACTGTTAGGTGGATTAAAAACTGGCTAGACCACGAGGCTGAAAGGGGAATAACTAATGGCTAAATATCTGTTTGGTAGCAGAGTCCCTCAGGGGTCCTTCAGGGGTAGATCCTGATCCTATACTGTTTAATACCTTCATCAACCTGAAAAATTACACAGTGTGTCTTCAGCAAATTTCTAACAGTACTGAAATAGGGGTTTAGTGTTCTTTTAGTAGCTGATACTGTCAAGTGGTAGAGCTTCAAACCGAGAAACCTTGAGAAACTTGAGGACTGGGTGAGCAGAAACCCTATGAAGCTCCACAAATTATGCAGTGTTATCTAATCCCAGGCGGTGAGTGATACAGACTGGGAACAGGCTGGCTGTGGAAGCTGGAAAAGACCTAGGGTTTGTGGTGATCTGTGTACCAGTTCAAGACAACATCCATTGTTCAGTCTTTCACCTGAATATTCATCAACTTGAGTTTCTACAGAGTGAGGTCTTGTACAGCATTCTGCCCGGGACTGCTTCACCACAGAAGCTGACCACAGGTTATTTGTAAGGACACACTGTATAGTTTCTGTTTCTGTTCCTTCAGCTTGACTCACTAAATGTAAGCTCCTGCTCTTTAAGCAGTTCACTCCTGAATTTTAATGCCCCTTTCGTTTTCTAGACTAATTATTTCCTCTCCACATTCCCTTCTACTGCCTTTATTGGATTAAGTCAAGCTGGTTGCAGCTCTCCACAAAGTTCATACAGTGGCAACTTTAGTATCTGCTTTAGAGTTAGTGCTTCCTTGACTGAATGCTTTTTCTCCCTTCTTCAGTGCATCTTAACCCGTGATATCTTCCAGTTTCTATAAACATGGATGATGCACATGCTTAGAATTTTCTTTGCTCAGGAAAAGAATTGTTCCTTTTTCTCCTCACTGAGCCCCTATTTTTGTATCTAGGCTGTAACCCTTATTACAGAAAAATTTTCTAGTAATTGCTAGCTAGAAATTTCAAACTACTATGAAGTAACAATTTCCAAACAACTATGAGTTAACTGTAACACTCATATTAACCAGATTAGCAGATATATTTTACGCATCACAAATTACCACAACCATACATGGCGTGCTTTTTTTCAGCTTTGATTTTGAGATATCTTGCTTTCCCGATATCTTTCTTGCTACTGTCTGTGGCCTCTGAAAGGACCAAGGCTGTTCCACATTCTTCACTGAGCTGTTGTGATGTCTCTCTCTTACTTTGTTTGTGCATCTTTTGCTGTGTGCAGACATTCTGCAGCAGGAATATGCAACTGTAAAGTAAAAGCAATTATTTATTGACCAACGCACCCCAAAGATAGTTGTGATTTAATGAGGCATTCACCATTCCCTTCATACCACACCTCCATTTCATGGCTCCATTTCATGAATTCCTACCAGGATCTCCCACTTCATTCCGCTCTTGCTGGCCAGCAGTCGTGATTTTGCTCATTTTGTGCCTGACATTGCTGACAGCGCTGGTGACCCTGGCAGTTTTATGTAAGTACTAATGCATTTCTGTTTGCTGGAGGGCTCAAGCTACTAAATAACATCAGACTGATATAAATAACATTAGACTGACATCTTCTTGAGGTGTAATTTCTGG
This sequence comes from Amazona ochrocephala, assembly GCA_039720435.1. Classification (NCBI taxonomy): domain Eukaryota; kingdom Metazoa; phylum Chordata; class Aves; order Psittaciformes; family Psittacidae; genus Amazona; species Amazona ochrocephala. The sequence continues at coordinate 84,265,309 of CM077880.1, forward strand.
TTCAGCTGAGAACAGGCAGTCACAAAAATCAGGTATTTTCCCTTGCTGTGGTATCCTTGTCCTCTTCTTGACATGATGAGGCTAAAAATGAGCAATGAGGAGGGAAATGGAAAGGGGTGGAGTAGAAGATTCACTGCTTGCTCTGATTGCCATTGTTTGGTCTCCTAAAAACTGTGTCTGCAATCCTGCTGTGCTGACAGATGATGGAGTGAATTCCTCTTTGATAATGCTAGATCTGAAGGGAAGGAAAAGACTTTGTGTCACAGTAAACAGGTTGTGTATACTACCTCCCAACTGCAACAGTTCAATGTGATCCAGAGCTGAAGTTCACATTTTAGGAAAAAAAAAAAAGACAGCCTGGAAACTGATATAAGAGAAAGATACTCAATGGAAATATATGATGAAAAGTGACACTTTAATTTTCTTGTTCACTTGTTTCTTGTTCATTTGTTAGGCCAATAATAAGAAACCCACTATGCAAAGGTTCTCCATCTCAACCCTTACATGCAACTGTTCAGGGTGGACTAACATCCCAAATGGTTTATTTATCCCTCTTGATCTGCTAAGATATCTCTTATCTGTGTCACACCCTTTCTGAAGGACAGCACTGGAAAATGTATTATTGTGAATATTAGTTTTCCAGATTCCCAAGGACTACAGAACACAACTTAGAGACCTCAACATGACGAAGAATGAGCTGCATGCAAATTTCTCCAACATGCTGCAAGCAATAGGAAATCAGCTGTGCCTGGAAGGGGAAACAAACCTTAAAAATAATGGTAAATCAGGAAGTTTTTATGAGGGCTTATCTTTCAAAATGGCAGGGAAGGAAATCAGATGTGTCTTCTGTGTCCACTCAGGTCTGTCTCCTCAGGTAAGCCTGTGTCTTCTTATTTGTGACCACCTAGAACATAGGCCACGAGAATATCTCCTCATGCAGTGCCTGAAGGGAGGCTCACAGCCTGGTCACATGTGAACTGGCATGGCACCTGGCAGTAGTACCAGACTTTCAGGATTTAGTTTCCATAAGAAAAGGGTTCTGTGGGATGTCTTCCGGATATGCCATTTCCTGTCAGCACCAGATCTCTACAACATTGTTCATCTGCATCTAATAGACAATTTTACAGCAGTGACTGAGAATTAAACAACTTTATCGTGCTCTATGTGAACTGCAGTCCATCCAAAGGACAGCGTGCTAGTACCGACTCCAGGAAAGACAGGAATCTCCTGAAGTCAGAAGTGATGTGTGGTGAAGCATAGCTAAATGAACCTGTGAGTTCAATCCCTGTTTCCTGACCATGTACAGTTCAGGGCTGTTTCTGAAATCAGTTTGCAACACCTTGGTTATTTGAGGGTATCTGACAATGAGCCTGCCAGAGAAACAGTTCTCTTCAAACAGCGCTAGTAGGCATCACACGAAGGGATCCTACTGTGGCTGTCAGAAAGGGGGATTTCATTTGTCCAGATATCATTTCACAAACAAGCTGATTGCCTGGGTGTCCATTTTAGTCAGCAAAGAGAAACTGATAGTGCAAGGATGCAGTCTGTTTTCTCCCAAGAAAGACATCTAAAATGATAGGAAAACCATGTATGAGACAAGCCTGCTTCTGTCCATTGACTAAAATGGGAAACCAAATGAGTTGATACATGTCACCTTTGTAGACTAAGGCAAAATAAATCCCATTTTCAACACCTGAACCTCTTCTCAGTGCTAGTGGAATGTGAGAGATAGGGTGATAGCTCAGTTTTCATCTCTGTTATTACATGAACCTTAACCTTCTGGGACCACAATAGGATTTTGACTGAAAGAGGAACATCTCAAATATCAGTCCCTACAAATCTTGTTGTCACGGGTCAACAGCAATGTTCTATAAGGGACAGCCTGGGAACAGAAGTAGGGTGACGGTTTTTCTTTTCCAGGCCAGAACTGTGTACTCTGCCCCACCAACTGGAACTGGAAAGGCGGTGATACCTGTTACTACCACTCCGTGGAAAAGAAGTCATGGGAACAGAGCCTCCAATTTTGTTCCTCGCAAAACTCTACTCTTCTTCTGATAAAACAGAAAGAAAAGCTGGTATGGACTGGTTTCTCACTCTGTTTAGCGTGGACGAAGTTCTTACACCCTATCAGCTACTTGCTTCGCACAAAATTTTCTTAAATGGCACCATGAGCAGGAGTTTTTCTACAGTGATCAGGTTGTCCTGGGCAATGCTAAGGCATACAATGGATCTACACTGCGCAAAACATGGCCCTTCAAGTGGCTGACCATCAGGGATAGCCCATTTTGCCTTGGCTTGCCGTGGCTGGCTTCTTGCTGGGTTGACTGGTGAAAGCAGGTTCATGGCTGCTTTGCTGTAGGTAATGATTTCACTAATTTCACCAGTATTGAAGATCCATACAAGGATTTGGTAAAGATATTTCTGTGAAAACCTCTTTTAAACCTGTTTTTTCCCCACAGGCAAATCATAGTCTTCCCCATTTTGCAGAACTTCTTTCCACAAAAGTTGATCTCATCTTTTCAGTCAGGATTAGCAATGAGTTGCTGAAACCTGGCCTAATCTTCTAGTAAATGAAAACAAGCTGAGCTGGGAAGAGAAAAATCCAAGTGCAGAGTGAAATAATGCTTTTGCTTCCGGATGCCAGCAGATGCATTGGAAGATTGAAGGCAGAAAAGTCCCAAGAGTTAGCAGTCAGGACTGGGCCTGCCTGCTCTCCAGCACTTGACAAATGCCAGTTTCTCTCTCGTTGAGCTACAGGCCATAAAGTTTGCCCCAGGAGTAAAGGCAAGCAGCTTAATTCTCACACTCGCAAACTGGTGACAGCAGAGATTGTGAGGTGCAGTCTGTTCTAGCTGTCTTAACCATGGCATTGAGAGGTATGAAACAAAACAGAAAAAGGAGAAGTGTACTGGGGGTGACAGTGATATGTGAAGGAAGGAAGAGAACAACAGAAAAATTGAATTTGAATCTTTAGAGATTTTCCTCCAGCAGCAGTGAGAAAACTAGCATTACTCAAATTTGCATTCTTACCTGTTCTGCTCAGAGCATTTCTGAAGACTAGAATATTGCTTATCTCTAAGACCTCCTCTACTTGTCATGGTCCAGCTTTGGGAATAAGTTAATGATGCTAGAGCCAAGTGTGACAGTTCAACAAATCCAAGAGAACAGCTCCCTGCAGAGGCTTCCTTTTTGCTGTTGACAAATGCTAAGTACACAGTCAAGAAGCAGGAATGATTCATGACTAAAGGGGGGAGAATGATCTAGTGTCTCACCCAGAGGGTTTATATCAGGTTGATGAGGGTAACATTGCTCTTCAGAGCTAGAAGTGCATGTTCTCTCCTATTAAAAACAGTTCTGCTGTCATTTTCCCTTTGATACTAGGCAGAACTTGTAATGTAAGAACATTAAAATGCAGAACTTGTCCTGACAGGTGGAACAATCTGTGGTGTTTCTGTTCTTTAAGCAACTTCCATCAATGATTTCAACTTCTGAACCTAAATATTTGTTTTTAATATATTCCTAAATATGCATTTTGAATTGTCCTTACTATGCATAGGAATTGGTAAAAGAAAACACTGGAGTAGAATACTGGCTTGGACTTAGATTTAAGCAGAGCATCTGGTATTGGGCAGACAGCACCACTCTTACAGAACAACAAAAGTCTTGGTAAGCTGGCAGCTTTCTCAAAGTACATAAAGTTGGTCCTCACCCACATACAACTCCCGGTTTCTGTGACTCAAAGGGCACGTTGAGCATTAAACATTTATGCATCTCTCTCTGTATTGTGGGGCTCACTTTTCCATTTCAAGTTTCTCTTGGCTTTACCCAGAACTGCCTGGAGGGTGATCTAAGCACTATCGCTGGGCAAAAAGAAAAATACCCAGAAAGTTTATTTCCACAAGTTACTTTCAGATTGACCATAAATGTCATATGTTTCTCTTGTATTTGACCTCTTGTTTCAATGAGGAGACAAGGTAAATCTCCAGTGGAGAGGTGTTTCATTTCATGCTTTTGATTTAATATCTTTTTTTTTTTTTATAAAAGGCACTATTTATTCTCTAGAACCATTTCATTTCGCTTGGATTTAATATATTATTTCAGAAATACAATGTATTTTTCTTCCTGCTTTCAAACCTGCTTTACCAATTTCCCTTTTCATCATTGGGCAGTCTCCTCTTAACATTTCTGTTGAAATAGCCACTGACACCCTCCAATCAGTACCCAGGAGTTAGTGTTTCTTACTGCCAAGTACAAGAAATGGTTTAGGATCCACACTTGCTAGGGGTGCTTGTTGGCATGTTCAGGACAGAGTCAGCCTCCTAGGAGCTGGTACATGATAACACTAAACAATTCATTTTATTGCTGGGGATATATATTCTTCACGAAAGCCACATTAGGAGTTCTTGCAAATACAGCTTTTTGGAAGGTGCAAGGATGCACCATCTGAACAAGGTGCGATGTAAAAATAAAGATTTTTCTTTCCTAGGGTAAAGCCTAAGTCCTACTCCCAGGGCTGTGGATCAGTTTATTATACTACCATATATTTCAAATCATGTAAAGAAGAGCTTCACTATATCTGTGAAAAGCCTGCCATCCAACTACAGCGATGTAACAACTCTTGTCAGGAGGGCTGGTTTGTCAGACCAAATGATTATGAGAAGCTAGAAGATGTTCTGCAAGGTTGGAATCTTTTATTTTGTTTTTGGGAACTATCACATGAGAATTTAAATATGTTGTTATCAGTCCTAATACATTTCCCTGTTTTCATTCTCTTTTAGACATGTAAAAATATCTTCATATTAAGAAAATGGGCATGGTGACAGGCTCCAGGAGCACCCCAAGTCTGTCATTCCAGATTGAATACTGCCAACTGATTACTTGGTTTTAACCAGTACAATTGATGGACAAAATGGCCAATGAGTGATGGCCATGAAAAAAAAGTACAGTGACAAGCACAGAGATTTATAGTCCTCATAAGGACTTGTGCATGTGTCACAGGAGAAGATACCCTTCAGCTATAAATGTCAAGTTCTTTTCCATGCTCTATATTTCTTGCTGGCACTGTTTGTTCTCTTACACACACTCCCCCTTCTTTTCCCTTTTTCCTTTTTCCTAGTAATAATCCTGCTGTTCTTCTCTACTTTTCTTTCTACTTTTTTTATCTATTAAAGAGTTACATTGGGTTTAAGTCAAAGGCATGAACAGAACCTGCTTTTATGTATATTTAGGATATTTCCTGGAATGCCATGCTGCTAATTTAATGTGCTAAGCAAGGGTCAACAAACCCAACCATAGTGAAAATATCCCAAGCAATGTTAATGAACAAAGTGTCTCCCTCCACATTTCCATAGAACAATGACAGTCAAGTTGAAATAAGAAATCTCAGTCCCACAACGGTGTTTTGATTAGAGCAAAAAGTCTACAATTTCTTAGCTTGGTCCCCTCTGGAGAATTGTGCAATCCTTGTGGATCTCATCCCAGATTATTTATTGTGGATCATCTACCAATGGTGTAGCAGCTGGGCTTCTGAAGCACTAGCCATTCTCTTCAAGAGGCTGTTCTAATGTCTCGCTGCTCTCAGCACTACGCAACAGTTTCTGATCATTGACATGAACATTTGGGGCGTTATTTTCAAATACCAGTTTCATGCTCTGGAAACCTTAGTGGATTTCTTTTCCTGTCTGCTGTTTACATTCACCAATTGCATCTCTAACATAACTTTCCTTATCCATTCCTGTCTTTGGGGGTGAAAATGCAAAGTGCTTCTGTCCTATCATGCAGACACAGCCCTGATGACTTCCTGTACTGTCTCTCAGCATTCATACAAGCTTTACTGAAAAAAGAAATCTCATGTGGAAGGTATTCTGAACTGTATTCATGATGCTTTCTCTCTTGATAATGATGGGCTTCGCTTAAATTTGCAGAAATGTGAAAAAGAAAGAAGGGAATAAAAAAAAAAAAAAAAAAAAAAAAAAAAAAAAAAAAAAAACAAAGTCTGACCTTTCAAGTTTTCTCTTATGTTAGAGTGACTGTGAAGAAACAGGAAAGACGTTTCCAGGATGTTTTTATATTAACAATCCATGTCGAGGAGCAGACGGGCTAATCCTAGGTGTTTTTGCAGTATGTGGAAGAAAAACATGCCTTGAGATTGACAGCTCTGCATTGCTGACAAGTGGCTTAAAGGCTGCATCAGATCTTTGTCTTGACCTTCTGAGTCAATTTACTGCCAGCCCAAAAGCAGTTTCTGGTGTAGAGACTGTATTTGTAACTGTAAAAGCAGGTGGGGTTAGAGTATGGTTTCAGTGTGAAACAATGTCTGAAAAACACACAAAAAAATAATAAAAAGAAGGAAAAAAAAGAAATGAAGTAAAAATCACCCCAAATTCAAAACAGGCAGTGTCCAACCATTCACTGCAGGCATTCAGACTGCTGTAGTAAGCAACCTTGTCCAGCAAGCTTGAAGCTGGCAAAGGATATACCCTGGTCGTGGGGTAACCATGAAGTCTTTAAGGATGTGCTGTCTGTATCCCCTTTTCCACTGAAATGAACTTTTCTTTACAGCAGAAGAGACATAGAAGTGTACTGATTGTGTATTGGCTGAGATGGCATTTTTGAATCTCAGTTTCTTACAACAGTGTGTTTCCCATATCTAAATTCCACTCCTCACCATGCCCCTTTCCACTCCCCCCAGTCATGGACTCCAGTTAATACAATTTACTAGGTTACACTCTGGTTAATAAATACAGCTGTTTTGTCCAGCCTGCTGACAATATTTATACAAGTGCTCAAATGTAGACCCAAACTTCCTGCCTTAGTTTACTTTTTTTCAGTTTGAAGAAACAAGAAATTTTGCCTGCTCTGCATCCTTAAGGAACAGAGAGCGTGATGATGAAGTGCTATAACTAACAGACTGCTTATTGACTTCAGAGCTAACAAAATGATGCAAGAAAATTTCTTGACCTCCTGTTTTCAGAAGTAAAATCAGATTGGAGAACTTCTCCCAGAGACAATTGATTACATACTTGAGAATTTGTTGCTAAGACTGAAGAGGTTACAGTCACGTAAGCTGTCAACCAAATTCAGTAGCACACACTTGAATCCCAGTTATCTGAAGAAAAGCCTTTTTTACACTAAGGTGCCAACATACAGTTTTCAGGCCCAATAGACAAGTAGTTTTGCATGATATTTAGCATGAGGTTTCTGTGAGGATATTATGGGCATACCATAAATACACAGTGACTGCTATTCCTTGTTTACTTCCCTGTGTAACAAAACTGACCACAAGCACCCTTTACTCTCAGCTTTTCCATCCAGCCTTCTTTCTGCATACAGATATGATAAAATGCAAGAAATATGTGCAGTCAGAGATACTTTTGCTCTGAAAAGCTTCACCATCTACAAAGCAAAGGAGGAATAGCCCAGTCATTAGACTGTATTACAGTTTCTTTCCAGGCTGTTGATGCTATTTTGCAAATGGAAGACTTTGAACTTTGCACACAAGAGCATGAACAGCTACCACAGAAATTCCTCTCTTGTAAGAGAGGAATTTCCTTCCATCAAGTCACCACAATGTGACTCATCATGTCTGGACAAGTGCTCTGTTTAAGGAGAGTTAGTCACTGAAGATGTTGAAGAACTACAACTCAGCATTAGATCAAGGCACTACAGAGAGCTAGAGATGAAGAGTGAGGATGGGTAAACCGCTCCTGCACGGTGACTTCTGTGTACAGTACAACAGCAGAAAGGAGCCCAGTGAAGTCTGTTCTTCCCCTGACACAGGCTGAGCAGTCATGCGAATCATGCCAAGCTCCTCGCCTCACCATCCTTTCAGCTCAGCTTCTCCCCTTCTAGCATTTATTTCAGTGAATTTTTGTAAATTATTTTTTCATTTATTTCATAACAGTGTATGGAGATTCAGCCTGTTGCTTTCCATGCAGCTCTTGTGTTGTATTTGTACCCTGATACATGAACAGATATCTTTCAAACCTTAACTCAAAATAGCAACTGTTTCTTGAGCATCTTATTTTAAGGAGGTAGAAAATCCTGATATTTGCCTGATATTACAGGGCCAGATCAGGTGGATAGTTAAATGAAACAGTCTTAGGTTCTGACCAGGAAACAAGACTTCCCATTTTCACATTCAGGAAGAAAATAGCCATCTTTAACACTGCCACTTTAACTTCTTAATGTGCTTTCAACATGTTACACTTTTACTACGACACAGTAATCAGACTAGAGCCAGCTTCCGCTGTGGTTTCCCTGAAAATGCTGGAAAATGAACCATTCTCATTGTCTCAGCATTGGTTTCGCTGCAGAGTACTCTTACTTCCAAAGTACTGCTATTGCAGGAAAGAAGTGTGACGACCTGGAGATGGAGGATGAGGAAGGCTACACCGCTTTAAATTTACGACCCTCAACTTCAGTTATTACTCCTGGATATTTGAGCAGCAAGAAATGTTCTGCATTTAAGGCTTCAGGCAATTGTGTTGTAGTAGACAGTAAGTACAAATGGAAATTAGGTTTCCTATTTAAATTAAGACATAACTTAAATTTGCATGTTCATGTTGGTTGCTTGAGATTCCTTCTAAACTTTATAGCATGTTCTTATATATACGTTCATAAAAACAGCAGAAACAAAAATCATAATGGAGTCTTGTATGCTATGGGTTATGATCACAGATAACATTTTTTCTGAAGCCTATCTTTACTCCAATAATTTTTTTCCATTTACTTCAACACAGAAAACAAATTTCACCTTTGTTAGGATTTTTTATCATTTTGGTAGGAGTCATTTTATATGGTAGAGCACTACAAGAGAAGAAGGCTCTATAGTTTTATCAGATAATATAGGCCTAGGAAAGGGAAGCAATTTTCTCAGCTGTGGGGAGTAGCGATGCCCTGTTTATCAGTCTTAATAGTGAATGTAAGCTGTGAATACATATTTTTATTTGTTTGTATCTAAAGTTTTTATGTCAACAAGTTGAATGTTCACTGCGACCATTAAATGAGGACTTGAGGACTGTTGCTGCTGGTCATAAATTCACCAGGTGGCTTATGTGTAAAATAAATATCATTGCTGCTATTTTCAGCTTGAGTAGAGTAGACAGAGACTAAATTAACGTCACTTTGGTACTGTCTGAAAAAGATCTAGGCTATCCATTGAAAATGAGTGCTTGGCAAAGAAGATGCAGGAGAGGCTGTTGAAAAGCAGCAGCCAGAAAACCAAGGATAAAATATTAGAGAGTGTGATCTAGAAGCAGAGCTTCCCGAAAAGAAACAGGTTGGCAAGCTCAGAGAACTTTTAAACCTTTTGATATGGACAGAGGACATGATTTACGATCAAATTATATTGGGAGGGACCTGTGCAGTTCATCTTTCTCAATCTTTTGCTCAAAACGGTTAGCTCTAAAGCCTGATCAAATTGCTCAGGGACCTTGTCCACTTGAGTTTCTGAAACCTCCAGGGATGAATATCTCACAGCCTCTCTGGGTACTTCTTCCAGTGCTAAAGGAAAAGAATTTTTTTTCCTCACATCTAATTGGAAATGTCCTTGATGCAACTTACAATTCTTATATTGTGTCCTTTTGCTGTATCTCTCTGGGAAGAGTCTGGCTCCATCTATAAAGTCCTTTTAGGTAGTGAAGGGCTGAAATTAGGTCCTCCCTTAGTCTGCTCTTCTCCAGGCTAAACAAGCCCAGATCCTTCAGCCTCTCTGTAGGTCCCTGACCAACTCAGTGTTCCTCTGATGGACTCTGCATTTATGTGACATCTCTCTTGAACTGGGAAGCTCAGCACTGGGCACAATACCCCAAAAGTGGCTTCGTGATTGTCAAGTATAGTGGAATAATCACTTCTGTTGACCTGGTGGCTGCAGTCTTGTCAGTGCACCCCAGTCCTGGTCAGCTTTCACTGACACAAAGACACACTTGGCTCACATTCAACTTGTCTATCAGGACCCTGAAGCATAACTTCATTCTAGTCTCCTACCTGTACTCACGCATGGAGTTGTATTGTTACACATGGCAGATTTCATATTTGCCTTTGTTAAGCTGTTGCACTTACAGCCCATTCCTAGGATTTTTAGGTCCTTTTTAAAAGGAAGCCCTGCCTCCAGCATACCAATAACCACCTGAATGTGGTGCCATTTACAGTCTCTTCAAATTACATTAACTGATAAGGTTTAGGGTCATCACCCTTTACTCTGGCTTATGTAAATTTTAGTTGCCAAGTCTATCTGGACTTCTGGGCACCTCTGAAGACTGTTTCTTTTCACCTAACAAAAGGGTCCCTGGAGGTGCTTGCTCTTATGCACTGGACTGCAGTAAAAAACTCGATATATGTCCTTTTCAATTAATCTGAACACTCTAGAATAGATGAGTATCACAGAAAACTGTCGAGCACTGCTTCCCAAGAAGGAAAAATGCATATATTTTATACATATATATATATGTGTGGATAGTCAGCTGTAAAATTCTGGAGCACTATAATCCTAATTAGACATCTAATCACAATGGAAATTTAAAGAAAGAGCCTGAAGAAACATGGACAGTTTAATGTACAAACACTGCAATTATTTAGAAATCCCAATCACAGGTTCCAGAAGTAATCATCCAAACCTAGGTGGTAAATTTTACTTTTTAAGATGAAGAAGGCATAGGGATTGTTTTATTATTTCCAGGACAGTGAGAATAGCAAAATCAAATCTGTTTACCTGCGTCATGAGAAGAAGTTGTAATCTAACACTCGAGCCGTAGTTAATATTCTAAGTGGATAAGTACACGTTTTCTCGAAATTACTCTAGGAAATTCAGAACAGTGATTACAAAAAATGCATTAAGACAAAGAAGAGACTGCAGAAAGAAGTTGTGAATGCTCCATCTCTGGCAGTTTAAGGCTAGGTTGGACAGAGTCTTGGGTGACATGGTTTGTTTAGGGTGTGGTGTCCCTCCCTGCCCATGGCAGGGGGTTTGGAACTAGGTGATCATAAGGGCCTTTCCAATCCTAACTCTTCTATGATTCTATGATGAACTGGTGTTGTTAAAGAGGAGGTAACACCACTGTATGGAGAGAAGAGCTGTTACTTTTGTTGCTGAAAGTATTTATTGTTTGTCCCAGGAGCCTCTGCCTCATCTTCCATATGGCGATCAGTAGCATTTGCTTTCCTCGCTTTGTGCCTGGTGCTGCTGCTGGGGCTGGTAGCCCTGCTCGCCCTGTGTAAGTACCATGGTGTCCCAAGATGCTGCTGTGGGAGTGAATTTCAGATGTATGGTTGCTTCTTCTCTCCCTGCAGACTGTCCCTGTTCCCCCAATGAAAATAATAAGGCAAGAAGGGCAACAGTGCTGCTCTCCCACAGAAGTATCCCCATGGCTGAGTGTCAACAAAAGTCACTCAGGATCGCTATTATCTGCACTTCCAGTTACCTTAATCATAAGGGTTACACAAATCCTAATGCAAGACCTAAATCTAACTAACTTTAACCCTAAAACTGAACCCTAATCTTAATCCTAAACTCAATTACCCTAACATTAAAGATAATCCCTAACTCTATCCTTAAACTGAACCCCAAGTGCAATTCTAAACCATAACCCTAAACATAACCCCAACACTAACATCTAATGTCTAGTCATAGTGACCCTAAACCTTCTCCTAATCCTAACCCCAGCCTTGATCCTAACCCAGATCTCTAAACCTAACTGTAACCTTCACCCTAAAACCTAACCCTAACCACTGACTAACCCTAACCCTAAGTCTAATCCCTAACCCTTAACTCTAACCCATATCTGGAATGTTTAATTTCCACATTAGCAGCTCACCTCATTAGCCATGCAATCAGGGTAGTGGTGCCTCCTCCAACCCCTGTGACTATTACTGGAATATTTCACAGCTGCAGTTCTCTCTTTTTTCTTGGATTCCAAGCTTTTTGCAAGGAGGGCAATTCTGGCATCAAAGCACTGTGACTGGTCCATTTGTCCACAATTACAGCAGATTTTCCACAGCAACATTTCAATGAACAACCAAATATGATGCCAATACATTTGGAAGCAGAGACAGAGAATCCTCGTCTCCTTTTTGGCAGGAAGGAAGCAGTTGCAAGCCCAAAGAACAAATACTCCATGGCATCACAGCAATGTTAGCTCAAAGGCAATTCTTCAGGTTTCTAGTCTGACACCCTCCCTTTCCTCTCCACCATACAAAGCTGGACTATCAACAAGTCACCTGTAGCTTTGTCTAGATGACCTTTGAAAAACTTCAAGGGTGGAGATGCCCCCACCTTCCCAGGTGACCTTTTCCAGTGCTGCACAACCCTCCTGGTTAAGAAAATGTGGATGATGTACACATGATGGTGGACATACAAATAAAGTAGATAAAAAGAAAAGAAAGTCAAAAGCTACAAACTAAAGCTACAATTAAAGCTACAATTTTTATAAAACCAATCTTTGATAAGCACTTTCATACCCTTCAGTTTTTCAGGTTTCCAAGGATCCTGAGGAAGGAAAGAAGCTGCAGGAAATGAGGGAAGCATTATGTTTTGAAGGGAAGGAGAAGAATGGTAAATGTAGTTGTTACGTAAATAAACACAAATCACTCCCTTTACAGAATCCATTGTCTGAGACACTATAAAATCACAGGGAAAAGATCTGGCTGGTTCATGTCTGGGTTTAACTGTGGTAGTGTTCAAGATGTGGATATGTGTACACTAACATGCAAAACAATTTGTCTCTTGCTGCTCAAGAGCTCAGCTGATTCATGGCTCCCCTTAATCTTTCCTCAGTCAAGCCGGTAGCTAAAGCTGTGTATGCCTCACGAAGTCTGCATAATACTCTTTCTGATTTCTAGAAACAAAATGTGCCCTCTGTCCAGCAAGCTGGCAAAACAGTGGAGCTGACAACTGCTTCTACATTTCAAAGCAGAAGAAAACATGGAAGCAAAGTCAAGAGTTCTGCTCCTCAAGAAACTCCACTCTTCTTGTGCTAAAAGACAAAGCAAAGATGGTGCATCTTTTTTTATGCTTTTAACCTCATGCATTTCTTTATGTGATGTGTTTTCACACAGGCAGAAAGTAGTTGGGTGGTTTACAGTGCATGTGTTCAAGTTTCCCTGGTCAAGCAGCCTTCCTGCAAGTCACAACATTGTCATGACTTGCAACACTTTCTAAATTGCATGCTATTATTATGGTAAATAGATTAAGCCATTGCATATAAGTACCTTTGTTAGCTAATACTTAGGCTTTCACAGAGAAAATAAACGTTATATTATCAGCATGGAGAAGAGACCCAGGACACAGAATGAATGTTTTCATTCTCTTTTTCCACAAGCTTTATTACTGAAGGCTCCCGACATCAAATTCACATCTACCATGAAATCTAGAGTGTGTCTAGTTCACCACGGTACTATCATTTGCATGCTGCAGTGCAAAATGACTATAAAAGGTTGTTTTCTGGCCTTGTGTTGCACCCTCACAGAGTGCTGTGAATGGTGGCACGAAGACTGGACAGCCTTGGACTTTAGGGAATTAATAATTTTAACTAGTTTTACTAATTTGGGGCTGGTTTTGATGACTAATGAAAACTCTCTAATTTGCTGTCAAGATCTTATTTTCCCTTTTCAAACACATACGTCTGGGAACCATTTTTCCAAAATATATTAAGCTTAGACAAAACCCAAATAACTCCTTTTTTTTTTTTTTTTCTACATGAAACTTTGAAAAGGAAACAAGCTTCCCTGAAATTCTCTCTCATTTATCCATATGGATTTAGTTTCAGACTGGAGTTCTCAAATATTACTTTAAAGCATAAAGGATGGCCTTTTGGATTTTTTTTTTTTAAATGAAGACCAGATGAGATTTAAGTGAAAATCAGATCAGAGACAAAATAGAAAGTGGATAAATGATTTATTATTGTGTTTAGCAGCATCTTGAGGTTAGAATCATGGTTCCCACTGTTGGGAGACACCTGAATACCACACCTTCAACGTTGAATTCAAGAGATTGTTTTGATGTGCTATATAAATCCCTGAATAGTTTCATTCCAGATGTCTGGATGCTTGTTTTTTCTTCCGTGTTTGGTATAGGCAGCTACAGCCAGGCTGAGGCTGGAGTAGTTTAAGCCAGATGCGAATTTTAGATTTTGGATGAGTACCTAGACATGCTTCTAAGCAGCAGTAGAGCATCTGGATGATATGAAAGGGCTAAGACGCTGAGGAATCTTTTAGGTAGCACTTAGACACCTATGGAATTATTCCAGTGCCTAAGCATAAGTTTCTAGGGCAATCTGAAATTACCTCTTCAAGCTCCAAATAATGCCTCAGCAAGGCACAGTTCTCCCACAGGTAAAGACCTATGTAAAGCCCTATGTAAAGACCTCAGGCCAGCTGGAGTATCTTAAAAGGTATGAGAGGCCTGTATTTAGGTCACAGACTCTACCCTCTAGATTGGGAATTATCTCACCTAACTTCAGGCATCTACAGTGTAAGTGGCCTGCAACTTCAAAGCTAGCTCCTCAGGCTCCATCAACAGTCAGTGGGAGGTCTGGCCAAGAGTAAGTGTTCAGTAGCACTCCCACTGGGTGAGGTGGATCAGTTGTCGTGCTCCACTGGATCTCTTGGCCACATCTCTGCTGACTCCAGTTGGCGCTTAAATAAGGCTCTCGTAAGTATATCTAAATTGCAGGTGTCTAAAGGCAGTGTAGATACCTAAAGGCAGACCAGGTTTTCCTTTTCTTTTAAAAAGCAGTGTTTTTACAGATCAGGGGTACATTTCTCTTGTGGCAATTCAATAAACAATGATATCTGAATGATCCTATAATTAGAGCAGTCAGTACTGCCTCATGGAAAACAAGCATGGAGAACAGATCACTCTCCTATTGAGTAAGAGTTACCTCCTTTGGTTGCAGAACCTTCACGAAGATATGGGAACTTAGGCCTCATTTTTGAAATATTATTGTGATGATTTTTCTCATATCTACAGGTTTCTCTGCCACAGGATTCACAATTTTACTGGGTTGGATTATCATACATATCTGAAAGGAGCGGCTGGTACTGGGAGGATGGAACAGCTTTTTCAAAAGAAGCCACAAATTGGTAAGCCTTCGTAGATTAGGACCAGTGCAGTTCTATCCAGTGTGCCCTAGTAAATTATATGAGACTTGTGCTTCCTTTTACTTGCTCGTGCTTGTCACATGAGCAATGATGAAGGAGCATGGACACTACAGTATCTGCTATAGAGCTTCAGGTTCATGTCTTGTGTAAGGAACAAAGGGTGACAAAGTACAGCTCAATCACATGAACATGATGAAAGGACCTCCTAGCACAAATGAAGTATTTCCAAGGGGGAAATAACTCTACATTCCAGTGGAAAATGATTACAAATGGTCTAAATATCAATCAAGTGATATTACCATGACATCGTTAAGACGTATCTTTTAACTTCCTAGGGTTTTGTTGTATGACAGCATCTTCTGTGCCTCCTTATATGGACAGATCATTTATGCCAGCCATTCCTGTTCAACACAGCAATTCTGGATCTGTGAGAAAGTGGCTATTCATTTCACCTGAAGAAGCAGTGCAAGAAGGGATGTGTGATCTGCCACTGTGAGATACCCGCTTTGGGAACTGGAAGTTCTAAATATATTGTCATTTTTATCATGCAGTTTTCTCAGAATGGTGATTCAGATGGATGGGTTACGAGGGACTAAGTCTTCCTCTTTGTCTGCATCTTCCCTCCCAGGTTTACGAACCAGAGAGAAAAAAGAAAAACAACCTACAAAGCTGGAAGCTACTAGCTACAGTCAAGCAATGATTCTTGCGTGGCTAAGTTGACAACCACAAATTCTTGCAGAGCTTTATATTTTTGAGCTTCAGTCAGCATTTTACACTGAAACCTGCCAAGCCTAAACCAAACCAACCACATCCTTGATGATTTTTCTCACTGACTTTCTTAATGTACGCACTAACTACTGTCCACACATAATCCTCTTCTAGAGCAGTTTGTCTAGGCATGCCTTCTTTCCTAAATCTGTTCTGCCAGCTGTTAGCCTGTTTGAGTTACAGGGATACAGAAAGAACCAAAGCTCTTTTTATGCAGGAAAATATGTTCATGTATGCATTAATCTTTATAAAATCTAAAGGACATTTGTGAGAAGAATACAGGGAATCCCTGGGAGCAATCCCTTCTAAAAGCAGAGTCAAATGTCACATTTGGATTAAAATATTACCTGAATAACTTCTGTGCTATCATATTATTCATTGCTATGCAAATAACCGTAACAATATTAATTATGTGCTCCATTCAGAACTACACACAATTTGTACTCAAACTGATGCAGAATCCATTGCCACAGGTCTTACTTGAGCTTTTGTATTATATCCATACTGTTTGGTACCCCTGGATCCCAAGGTACACACTGTGCATCATGTGTTATTAAAGCACTTGTCATACTTCTTGAAGGAAGATGATGCCTCCAATTTTCTGGGTGGACTTTCATTGTATGAGTTCCTTGAAGTTGTATGTCAGCATCTGTTTTGTATGACATATGCGTATATTCCTTGTATATATACACCTTGTATTGTGTGCATGTGCCTTAGTATTTGGAGACTTTCCTTAAAATAAGTGAAAAAATGATAGTATGTTTTTAATATTCAATATTTCCTCGGAAAATATTCTCACAGACTGAAGCAGTTCCTTGGTATAAAAATGAACCCTTCTTCCTAATGTGCTAAAATATCACAGAATCACAGAATCATTAGGGTTGGAAAAGACCGCTGGAAAACATCCAGTCCAACCCCCCCTGCCAATGCAGGGCCACGCAGAGCAGGTTACGCAGGAACGTGTCCAGGTGGGTTTGGAATGTCTCCAAAGAGTGAGGCTCCATAACCACCCTATGCAGCCTGTTCCAGTGCTCCACCACCCTCAATGTAAAGAAGTACTTCCACATGTTGAGGTGAAACATCTTGTGGTTTATGGTCATTGCTCCTTATCCTGTTGCTGGGCACCACTGAAAAGAGTCTGGCACCATCTTCTTGGCACCTACCTTTGTGATATTTATATGCATTAATGACGTACCCTCTCAGTCTGCTCTTCTCCAGATTAAACAGACCCAGCTCCCGCAATCTCTCCTCAAAAGAGAGATGTTCCAGACCCCTGATTATCCTTGTGGCCTCTGCTGGATCCTCACCAGTAGCTCCTTGTCTTTCTTGTACTGAGGAGCCCAGGACTGGGCACAGTGCTTCAGGGTCAGAAGTGGAGGAGGATCCCCTCTCTTGACTTGCTGGCCACACTCCTCCTGATACACCCCAGGATAATATTGGCCTCCTGGCTGAAAAGGCACACTACTGGTGTTTGTGAACTGAATACACTGACTATTCTCAGCAGAGCCAAGTCATAATTCATGGGCATAATTACCAGTTGAACTACCTGGAATTCCTTACAATCACAGCAGGAAGTGCAAGGTACAGGGCAAGTAAAATACAATGTTCCACCTGTTTCAACCCATTCAAGTTGAAAAAAAATAATTCATCTAGGCTGCCACATTTTATCCCTTTTTCTTCCCACAAACTAACACTTGGTTTTTTTTTTTCTAGCAGTCATCTGCTATCTGCCTTTGTTATATGCTGTGTGAAAACAAATGTTAGCCTTTGGGTTTCCTGCTGGCTGCTTGGTGTGCCTTTGAGGGTAGCATTCGCTTTTTAGGGAGCAGGAAGGTCAAGCCAGTGGTGACAACTTGCAGGGTACATTTCTTTGGCTGGATGATCTTTACAAATTATTTCCATGTCTTCGTAAACTCCATTTGGTCTTAGCCCATATCTTAGCCCCAGCAGCTTGGAAAGGGTTTTCCCCCTCTTAACAGTGGCCTGTGTCAGAGGAATGAATTTATATTATATAGTAATTTAAATTCAAGCAAAACCATTATTTTATCCAGTCTGCCTTCTATCTCAGAGGCTGTCAAAGTCCTCCTGACTACACATTTATGGAGCACAAGAAACAATCTGCTCGATGAGTTTCAGTATCTTTGGGGATAGGGAAGGTCCACAATCCCTCCATGCACTGAGAAGTTCAGAAAAGCAGTTCATTTGAAGCACATTTTGCATGGAGAATAAAACCTAGTATTGTATACTAAGCGTGAGAGTAAAATCCATTGTAGAACCTAAGACATCATAAATCTTGACAAGTTTGGGAACTAAAGAGCAGTTGCTGGTTTCAACATCCCTTCAAATGGGACATGGACAGTGAAGAAAATAGCGGTGGAGTGAATAAAGGAATACATTCAGGGAATGAGCCCTGCAGTGCCCTTTTGAAGTGGAAAGAGCATGACAGTTTCACATTTGCCCATCTTCAACAAGACAACCAAGATAGTGAAATGGGAGGATGCTAAATGTCAGCTGCTAGATAGGAAAAAACAGAATTCATGGATGTCAGGAAGGCAGGTTCAGAAATAAGAGGTGAACCAAACACACCTGCTGCACAAGTCCTCTTCACATCTTTCACTACACACCCTGCTCCATGCCTTGCGCAGACTGCATCCTCTCTCATTCCCAATGTCCTTCATCTCCTTGTTATAAGCATACAAGCTCCTGGACAGAAAGCTGGTGCTCAACATCACCTACACATGGTGACCTCAGGAACAGTGCCACCAGTATGGCAATCCACCCTTGTTTTGTCACCTTAAACTCCATCTGCATACTGCCTATCTGGGCAGTGCACTCAGGTGTCCCAGAAACCAGCTCCCAAAGTGCGAACTTCCAGCCCCTGCTCCCACACCTAAGATGCCAGGACAGAAAGATGGAGCTGGGCATCACCTACAGATGTTGTGGTCCAGAATCATGCCACCTACATGGAAATCCACTCTCCCTTTTCAACCTAAAACTATCTGCCTACTGCCTATCTGTTGAGTGCTCTCAGGCACAAGAGAGTTTGCGAGATCTCCATCCTTGGAGACTACATGAGAGTTGACACAGAAGTCCCGGACACAGCACACAGGACCAATATGATCAGGCTGTACCAAGTTTATCGTGCAGATAGCTCAGTATATATAGGCATTCTACTTGTCTATCATTAACACACACTACTCTAATTGGATACATGCATTGTTCATGCGACTAAATACAGAATAGGATTCGCTCAGACCCTCTGTCCACGCGCATAGTGCTCTCCACCTACATTCTACTTGGTGTCCTGCTTAATATGTGATTGGTTAATATCTCTCATCTAAGTGTTAGTGACAGCTTAATGATTGGTTAACTATTACAGCATATGTTTCAAGGTTACAGTTATCAGTTCCTCCTGCACATCTCTCTCAGTAGCTTTCCGTGCTAACTTTCTCAAGGCTTCTGCACGTACATGAACTTTAGTAACCCCCAGGCGAGGCCTCAGTGCCTGTGGGTCACTACCTTACAATTGTCAAGCAGTTGTCTGGATTGCTCACATGCCCGTTCACAGCCAAATAGCGCTCCACACATGAGTTTGACTTGGGCAAGTCTTTGATCAAGTTCATCAGAGTTCAGCGCTGCCCCCGCTTTAAATAGGTGGTTGAACCATTTGAGTTACAGAGGTTTGTTTTAAACAACAGCATTTAAGACATAAGTTTTAAGACACCATGGTTCAGCCACACATCTTTTCTTGGGGGGTGCCTGAACTCTTGACACAGGTCTCAGCTTTGGCTCATGCATCTCTAATGACAGGCGTCCAGCTACACAACCTCATTACTACCCTACAGATTCACATTGCCCTAAGCCTGACTGGTCTTTCCCGCAGAATCTTTTGTCATTAACAGGATCTTTCAACTGCTATCAGTTTGTCCATAGAGCATGGTCCTTCACGTTGTCCCTGCCTTCACTTGGTAAATTTTTGTATTTGTTTTGGGTTAAATTAAATAAGCCTCTACTCATCTGAAACATCTGAGGCAGCAGGAGAGGTGCCAACCTTTCAGAGACTTCTCTCTTGACATCGTGATTTCAATGCATCCTATGTTCTCCTGGTAGGGGAATTTCCAGAGGAAAAAGGGAAGAGTGCACAGCACTGTGCAGAAAGGGCCAACAAACTGTGAACCAAGCTTTCCAAGAGAAAAAAATGGGCTCCTGTCGTAGTTGAGTGGTACAGAGAATTTGAATCACTAAATAAAGTAGCATCCAGTCTGTTTCTCACTTTCTAAATTTTTCTCTCCAAGTTACACAAATGTGGTACAGATAAAGCAATTTTGGGTGGTCTACTATTGTTACCGCGTGTATTCTCCCTTAAAAATTATAGTGACTTTTCCCTCCTTACTCATAGATCACAGAATCATGGAAAGATTTAATTTTTAGCCCTTAACACTGAATAATGAAAAAGGCGTAGAGCTGAAATTAGTCTGCCTCTGAGATGAATTGAAGGTGTTTATTTTGGTTTTGAATGTGAAAAGTTTGCAGGAGATGAAAGTCATGGGAAGGTTAAATGGAAAAGAGGGGAACTACCAGGCTGTACATACACTGTGTCTCATGTCATCCTACATGTCTTTAGAACTGGAGATGCAGACCCCGGCTGAGGCTGTACATACACTGTGTCTCATGTCATCCTACATGTCTTTAGAACTGGAGATGCAGACCCCGGCTGAGACAGGATGGGTGGGAAGAGAGGAGTTCTTCCCCTGAGGGAGGAAAAGGAGTCACAAGCAACATTTGAATACCAGTGTCTGGCCTCAAGGCATGTAAAGTGTGAGCCATTCTCCTATCCCCATCCTCCTTCTGCTTTTTCTTTTGCTTCTCCTTCACAAATCATTCAGTCTGCCTTTTAAGAGGATCATTATTGAACCCTGAATTCGTTCCCAGATGGTGCCTATGAATACAGACAAAGAGGGTGGATACTCTAATTTAAATCACCTGCCACAGCATCCAGCCAGACACTACATGTCCCTGAATACCAACAAAGGTACAACTGACGCTCGCTCTTTGAACTTTCTGCACTATGACAATGTAGACAATGACAGTAGGAACAGTTTCTCTTGTCTACATCAGTAAGTAACATACTTATGTGTTGACGCAGAAGTCCCGGACACGCTTATGTGTTTAATGTTATAGATCTAATGCATTATTTGGCATGGTTTTGTCTGACAAAACCCAGAATGCAGGAATGTGAAAATGCATGGAGTGGAACTACTGCCATTACTTGCCTTAAATTTCCGTAAGAAAAGGCAGGTGGTTTCAGGATCAAATTCTAGAATGTAAGTATAAGCTTTTATGTGGTTAGTTTTATTTATTGTTTATTTATTGTTGCAGGAAATGGCTGTAGAGACAGGGCAATCTGACTTTAATAGGAAAAAAACACCCTTTACTTTTTGACCTCTGAACCTTAATTTGACGGAAAATGCTTAAGGCCGGAAGGGATGAGGCAGCATCAGGCCTGTCATCTCATTTCCCTTCTTCAAGTCCCACAGATCCAGTTGGGCTGAATCATAGAATCATAGCACAGTTAGGGTTGGAAAGGACCTTAATATCATCTAGTTCCAATTCCTTGGCACGGGCAGGGACACCTCACACTAGGCCATGTACTTCAAGAGGGCATCCAGCATTGAGTTAAATATTTCTTTATCTGAAAGGTCCATTATACCTCATTGCCATTGTTGTTTGATGATCGTAACTCTCAGGAACTTTTGAACCAAGGGAAACCTCAGTGGGTATTTTGTACTCCAGAATTTTTCTGAACTGGGCTTCAGCCTAGTGCTGGCATGCAGAGTGAGCACTGTGTGCCCTCAGAGCAGGAAGGATTTCTGCAAAGTGTAAGATGGTATGCAAACCATCCTTACTCTGTTCTGACAAAGCACAGTAACAGAGTACTACCAAAGGAGAACAGCATCATCACCTACTTCTAAGGCAAAGGATAACTAGTGTTTCACATTTCAATATCTGTCTTCTTTCAAAGAGACACCTTTAACAGAGGCACCACATCTTCTCAACTTGCATTTGGGTTGATCCTTAAAATACACAGCCTGGAAGGGGAACTCTTTCAAGAGTCACCAGATGGCTTTTTATGGAGGAGTGGAGCATTGGGAGTTCTGCTGAAATGGGTACCTGCTCTTAGATAAATTGTTGGTTTCTCCCAGGGCACTCTCTTTCCTTTGCTGTATGGCGGCCAGCTATCTTCACTTTGTTTGTGCTGTGCCTGGCCCTCACCATAGGAACGATAATCCTAGGTAAGTGCTCAAATATACTGTGTTCCTTTATTAATGCATCCATTTTTCATGAAAAATGACTGCTACAGCTGAACCCAGGACATCATGTTAACACCTTCAACTGAAAGAAGAAAGGTAGCTGACTGACTGTAACAAGGACAGTCATAGCTCATTCTCCCCACATATACAGTCCTTTCCTCTCCTCCTAATTGCCTATGATGAACACTCTGCAGCTTGGCACATATAAGGCTCTGAGGGAAGCAATTTTTTTAAGTTTGGACCTATTCCCAGAGCAAGGATAAAGAAGTCAAGATGACATATTTTGGAAGAACTAGCAGGAATGGATTCTATCCTCGTCCATTACTCATTTATTTGCTAATTCAAATTCAGTTATAAAATTCTGATGTTGACTTTCACAAATCAGTCTGTAGTTCCCCTTCACCTCTTCTCTTGTTGTTCAAGTCTCCCTACTCTACTGCAAGAGCAGTTCTTACCTCATTCCTTTGATGAACCTCAAATTCATGAGGAAATCTCACTTTTTCTGTCTGTTTCACTCAGTCACCCCAGGAAGACACTCATATTTATATTAGCTTTTATAGTGTGTGACATGACTGTACCTATGCTTTCTCTCATGGAGCCTGGAGATAGTAATTCTAAGGCATTGCTACTGGAAGCCAGTATCTAAATACTGTTGAGGAAGTTATATGAAAAAATCCTCCCCACTTTCTTCAGAGAAGCTTTACCAGCCTTTAATAGTAAAAGGCTTTTTCAACCTGAAGTATGTTTAGAATTCTAGTTTTTCTCAAAGTCTTATAAAACTTCGTCTCAGATCAACACCATTAGTTCAAGATAGTCCTTTCTAAACGTATTTTTTGCATTATTTTAGTCCTTCATTAGATAACCAACTGATCTGCAATGGCACTGTGATTAAACTGCATTTAAAATTTGGAAATGTCTTTATCCATCATTTTCTCATCTGCTAATCTCACAATATGAGACACTGTAGCATCAGACTTGTACATGAGCACGCTGTTGCAGAAAGTGAATTTGCAACATATGATGAAGCATGTACCATGCAGCAGCAATGTCACAGCTTTTTTGTCTCATGAAGAACATTTTTATGAACTTCAGGTCTCACAGGCTCTAAGGCACCTGCGGGACATCATGAAAACTTGCAAGGACTGAAGGAGAGATTGTGCTTGATGGGTAATGCCAACAGTAAGAACAATAGTAAGTAGAATTACTGCTCACACAGCCTGAAATCTATGTGTTAGGCCTTATATCAGATTAAACAAGGATGTTATATGTGTGTCAGATTAACTAATGAGTTTAAACAAAGAATGTGACCCGTAAAGTGCCATATACATTTCAGTTCTGCGTAACTTTATTTTTTCAGGCCTACGGGTGTAGACTTCCCCACTCCACTTTTGACTATTTATAGGCAAGTGATGGTTTCTTTCTGTTCTAGGACCTGCATGTTCACTCCGCCCTGCAAACTAGAAATGAGTTGGAGGCGACACCTGCTTCTACTTTTCAGAAAACAAGGCCACGTGGCAGGAAAGTGAAGACTTTTGTTTCTTCCAGAATGCCACCCTTCTTATGCTGAAAATCAAAAGCAAGTTGGTATGATTCCAATCATACTGGCATTTCTTTGCATTGGTATCAACTACTCAAAACTACTTGCCAGTCAGCAAGTATCTCTTGATGTTACGTAGTAATAGAGGTGCTGTTAGCAAGGTCTGAGGCAATGCAGACTGCAGAATGTTTAACCACAGATGTGTAACGGTGAGATAGCTAGCAACACAGGATATTACTCAGTGTCCTGGGTTCAGCAGTAGCAGTCATTTTTCTCCCTCTTGGTAGCTGGTGCAGCGCTGTGTTTCTGATTTTCGGCCTGGGAACAGCGCTGATAACACCAGTGTTTTCAGTTACTGCTTGGTGATGTTTAGGCTGGCCAAGGACTTTGTGGGTCTCATGCTCTGTCAGGGAGGAGGGGAAGCCGGAAGGAAGGGGAGACAGGACACCTGACCCAAACTGACAAAAGAGAGTTATTCCATACCGCAGCACGTCATGCCCAGGATGTAAAAACGGAGGGCAGAGACTCGGAAGGAGGGGAGTGCACGGTGGGGGTGCATTGTTTGGTCGGGTTGGGATTGGTGGTGAGCTATTGTATTCTTTCCTTGTATTTCCATTGCCATTATTATTATTGGTGGTAGCAGTAGTGGTTTGTGTTATACCTTAGTTACTAAACTGTTCTTATCTCAACCTGTGGGAGTTACATTCTTTCGATTCTCCTTCCCATCCCTCCAGAAGCAGAGGGAAGAAAGAGTGGGGAGTGAGTGAGAGAGCAACTGCATGAGTTTAGAGAGGTTTAAACCACAACACTCAGCCAAACAGTGAACATGAGCATCATGGATCCTGCGACAGTTGTATGGAGTACGTTTTCAGTCCGGAAATCTCTTTGAATACTCTGAGAGATAGGGCTGTAAAAAGAATTGCTGCCCCAGTCTTACATTCAGTAGAGATATCAGACACAAAATATTCCTGTTTGCATGTCAAATAGAGATATTTTCTCCTGGAAAGAATTATTAGGGCCTGATGAGTTCAGAAAGTCATTGTCAAAGTACCTCCTTTGATTCTTTCTTGATCACTTCCTCTTTTGACAGTAGTTGTTTAGGCACAACAAAGAAAACTACTTATATGCTTCTTGATGATAAAGGTTTTGCATTTTTATAGATTGGCATATCTCAAATATTACCGAAACAGTCTTACTGGATTGGATTTTTATATGGAGCTGATGGCTGGTCTTGGGTATATGGTACGAAACTTTCTACAAAGAGAATGGACTGGCAAGTTTTCTGAACTTAAACAGCTGGTGGTTTTTCATCTTTTCTTGCACAATATCCTCCCTGTGCACTGAAGGAGGAAGAAACCAAAATCCCACTAATGGCAAAGCTTCAAGGCAGAGTACAGCTGCAGATGTATTTGCAGTTAAAATACTCATTCTGGTGTGGAGTTCCTGTGCTATTTTTGGCTGGGATAGAATTAATTTTCTTCATAGTAGCTAGTATGAAGCTGTGGTTTCGATTCGTGCTGGAAACAGTGTTGATAACACAGGGGTATTTTAGTTACTGCTGAGCAGTGCTTGCACAGAGTCAAGGCCTTTTCCACTTCTCACCTCACCTACCAGTGAATGGGCTGGGGGTGAACAAGAAGTTGGGAGAGGACACAGCCAGAACAATTAACCCCAGCTGATGTTATGTTCAGCATATAAAGCTAGGGGAAGAAGAAGGAGTTATGGCATTTGTTTTGCTTTCTTGTGTCTATGGCTTTTGCTTTACCTATTAAACAGTCTTCATCTCAACCCCTACGTTTCCTCAGTTTTACTTTTCATATAGTCTCCCCCCTCCCACTGTGGGATGGGTGAGTGAGCAAGCCACTTTGTGGTAGTTGATTGCTGGCTGGTGTTAAACCATGATATTCCCTGAAACAGACAATTAGAAAACTAGAAGTGTGAGCAGGACAAGGAGTCAAAACCACTGCAGCCATTGACTGCTCTCACTATTGAAACCCATTCATTTTATGAAACATCTCACGACCCTATAGGAAGCAACCCACACTTCCTTCCTTCAAGACAGCCTACCTCCTGCAAAGCCTGCCTACACCTGCCTCTACTGCTCAGCCACCAGCATTTTGAAACCTTTATTACACCCAAAAAAAAAAAAGTCAACATTAGGTGGAGCAAACATGTTTTTACTTTGTTTAGTAAAATCCCATTAACTGACTTGGTGCATTTCTCCTTTACTAACCATGTGGGGAAAAAATAATTCCCATTATGCTCTGTGTGAAATGATCACTGTATGCAGTGATGTGAGACTCCTCTTCAGGATCTGGAGAGCCTTTTTCAAGTGAAGATTCTCCAGTGTCTCTTTGGAAATAGCTGCTCATTTTTGTTGCAAACTTTTATACTTCCCAAAGCTAGTAAACATCAGGCAGAATGATCTGACTTCTATTTCGGCAGATCACTGCCTTTCAGTTTTCAGACCCAAATTATCACTACACAAAGCAATAGTTGGACCGGCAGCTATTGTGAGGAACCGGTACTATTTTCCATTTTGATGATATGATGATACATGCATAGGCTTTCTTTTTTACATCTTAGAGCTGAAGGCAGGTGAGAGAATTATAATAAAATCATAGAATCACAGAATGGTTTTGGGTTGGAAAGGACCTTAAGATCATCTAACTCCAACCCTCTGCCATGGGCAGGAATGCCTCACACTAGACCATGTCACCCAAGGCTCTTTCCAACCTGGCCTAGAACACTGCCAGAGGTCCTTCAGACCTGAATTATATGAGCTGTTATGACCTTCAATATTGTATATAAACTTTTATATATCTTAAAATTGCTAAGAAACTTTTGTAATAATGTATAATTGTCCAAAAGGGCTTTATGCTTTTTTTTTTTTTTTAAATATGTGTACATGGGAATTTTTAACAAGATGGTCTGGTTTGTTTGTTTGTTTGTTTGTTTGTTTGCTTGCTTGTTTTCTAGGATTGATTTGTCCTCCAGGCAAAACTGCTCATACCTATTTTGTCATAAGTCAACAGTTTACAGTGAGAATTGTTATGAGAAATATTCCTGCATTTGTGAGAAGGCAGCAGTCCAGCTGATCTAAAAAGATTATCAGCAGAAAAAGAAATGGAACAGGATGAAGACTTTGATGTTCAGATTTCCAAAGAAGGGGTGTAAAATAATTTTTAATACAAATTCAGAGCAGAGTCCATCCTTTGTTGCTAGTGTATTCACACGAAAAATGGAAATGATACAGAAAGCCTTTGCAGATAAAAAGAACCAGTATTAACAAATATCTATGAATCAGAGACAAGATATTAGTGCTGTAGTTCAGAAATCTCTACTTCAGCAATGCTGACAACCTTGAGCGTTACTTACAACCAAGGAAATCATAAGTGTAAAGGCCTTTGGGACCACTTCTTGTAACTCTGATTGAAATTTCATGTATATCCATCTATGCTGACCTCTCATAATTCTTTACTACTTCCAGGCCTCTCTTCAGTACACTCACTTTCATCTATTTTGTATTATTTTAAAACTCCAAGGCAGTCTCCTCTCTTTTGCTACTCAAAAATGTGTGTCTCCCTTGTTCATTAACTTGGCAGTGAAGCGTTACTTGGTACCCTTGTTCTCTTCTTGACTGGGTATAATATATGAATTTTAGATGTGTTCAAATTTTACTTCCAGATAATCTTGGGTTTGCTTTACATGCAACACTATGATCTTCTAAGAATGCCTGTCAGCCAGTGTTACACGAGTTTTTATAGACATTGTTATCGTAATCACCATTGCACTCATGCAGGGAGAAGGATTCTTGCAAGAATGCCATCTGATACCTATTAGTCTTTAGCTAACATAGAATATGTTATCTCTTTACCTAATGTATCTCATCGTATGAAAGGATGGATATGTGCCATAATGGCTATGTACTCAATGCATGTGACATGAATGGCTGCATTGATAGCTGGAATGCTGTGATGGTATTCAGAAAACTATTAATTGCTGAATTGGGAATGGAATTTTCCAGTTGTCCTGGGTTCAGCTGTAGCAGTCATTTTTCTCCTTCTTAGTGGCTGGTGCAGTGCTGTGTTTTCTACTGTAGCCTGAGAACAATGCTGATAACACACCAAGGCTTTTAGTTGTTGCTAAGTAATGCTTACAACTTAAACCACTGGTGTGTTGTCAGGTATCCTGAACCCAGGACACCAATGTAATGGTAACCACATATTTTTGGTGTTATATATTAGTTGTCTTTCAAAATGGATGGTTTTCTAAATATAAGTAACTGTATCTGGTGTATCTTCTTCAGGATGCTGAGGAGAGGGAGGCGGGTAAAAAGCAAGTTCACATTCCTGGACTTCAGGAAAGCAGACTTTGGCTTCTTCAAAGATCTGAGTCTTCTGACTCAAAAGAGTCCCATGGGATAAGGTTATGGAGGGAACAGAACCCCAAGAAAGTTGGTTAATATTCAAGGATTACCTCCTCCAAACTCAAGAGCCAATCTAACAAGTAGGAAGTCAGGCAGGAATTCAAGGAGTCCTGCATGGATGAACAAGTTTACCTTGGCAAAACTCAAACACAAATAGGAAGCACACAGAGAGTGGAAGCAGGGACAGGTAACCTGGAAGAAACGCAGAAACACTGTCTGAGCATGCAGGAGTAAGTTTAGGAAAACCAAAGCCCAAAAGGAATTGTTTCGGGTGAGAGGGGCATCAAAGGCAGAAAGGAGGGCTTCTACGAGTACATAGGTGACAAAGAAAGATTAGGGAAAATGTAGATCCCCTGCTGAATGAGACCATCATTAAGTTCAGTAAGGAGAAGTGCAAAGTCCTGCAATCTGAAAGGAACAACCTCACGAACCAGTATACGCTGCGGAATGACCAGCTGGAAAGCAGCCTTGCAGAAGAGAATTGCGGATCTGGTGGATACCAAATTTACCATGAGCCAACAGTATGCCCTCGTGGAAAAGAAGGTTTATGGCATCCTGGGCTGCATTCAGAGTGCTGTCAGCAGGTTTAGAGAGGTAATCCTTCCCCTCTGTTTAGCATTGGCAAGATCATACCTAGGTCCAGCACTGGGGTCACCAGTACAAGAAAGACATGGACCTACTGGAAAGAGTCCAGTGAAGGGCCATGAAAATGACAAAGGGGCTGAAGCAACCCCCCATGAGGAAAGGCTGAGAGAGCTGTGATGGTTTAACCTGGAGAGCAAAAGGTTTGGATGTAAATGTATTAATGCATACAAACACCTGAAGGGAGGGTACAAAGCAGACAGAGTGAGGCTCTTTCCAGTGGTGCCCAGTGACAGGACCAGAGGCAACAGGCACAAACTGTAACACAGGAGGTTCCCTCTGAACACTAGGAAACACTTTTTTATTGTGAGGGGCTCCAAACACTGGCACTGGTTGCCCAGAGAGGTTGTGTAGTCCTCATACATGGAGATATTAAAAAGCTGTCTGGACATAGTCCTGGACAACTGGTTCTAGGTAGCCATGCTTGAGCAGGAGGGTTGGAGCAGATAACCTCCAGAGGTGATAGAATCACAGAATATTTGGGTTGGAAGAGACCTTAAAGATCATCTAGTCCTATCCCCCCTGCCATGTGCAGGGACACCTTCCACTAGCTTAGGTTGCTCAAAGCCCCGTCCAACCAGGCCTTGAACACTGGCAAGGATGGGGCACCTACAACTTCTCTGGGCAACCTGTGCCAGTGCCTCACCACCCTCATTGTGAAGTATTCCTCATATTCAATGCAAATCTACCCTCTTTTATTTTAAAATTGTTGCCTCTTGGCCTGTCATTACAAGTAAAAAGTCTCTCCCTGTCTTTTGTTGAAGTTCTCTTTATATGTTGAAAGGCCACAATACGGTCTTCCCAGAGCCTTCTGTTCTCCAGGCTGAACAAGCCCAGCTCTCTCAACATTTCCCCATAGGAGAACTACCCCAGCCCTCTGACCTGAGGTCCCTTCCAATCTCAATCATTTGATGAGTCTATGTTTTTTCAAGGAGCTCAAATTTTAGATCCTAGTGAATAAAATCTCTGTGTGATAGACGTGGCCATGTTAAAATGAGGTGCTCAATTTAATTTATAGTGCTTGCTATCTTTTAGTAGGAACACTGATTGCAAATATCTCATTGTTCCAAGTTTCAAAGCAATTTGAGATCTTTACTTCATGTTGGAAAACTGAGTTGGGTAGACAAATTAGAAAAGGTATTTTGGCGTACTTTGTTACACTTGCTACATTACATCCACTAGAAATTTGATGCATATTTCTATATGCATTTGGCATATGGACACACTGGAACCACCACATTCAGCAAAGACACTTCTTGGTCTATGATTATGTAATATTTGTGACACAGTCTTACTTATACAGAAGAATAAACTGCTCCCTTCCCTTGGATTGTAACTTTATGCTTGAAGATGCAAGTTTTTTAAGTGTATAAGATTTTTGCCATCATAACATGGTCAAGTTGATATTAATTATTTATTTGCTTTCTCCTACAAAACACTGCTTTCCAGCTACACAATTCTTACCAAATATATGCACCACAATTTGTGCTATGACAAGCCTTCAACTTAATCCAACACTAAAAATAGCAGCAAACATGACTTCAGCATGGTCATCTGACTGTTCGTCTCCAGGAAATGCTTTACCCACAAAGGCATCTTGCGCATTTGTGTTCCAACTGAGTCTCCAATTCCATATGTCACTTGAATCTGTTTCAGGTACCACCGTTACTAGCTGTGTTCTTCTGAAAAAAGCCAATAAATCTAAAGATTGAGAAAGAATAAAATACAGGAAACACTGAATAGTGAGAAAATAGTGGGTTTCCTGCTGATGGCTTAATCAGACTTATGAGGTCTTTCTCTGCCAAAAAAATGTTTCACAAATTAATGTTTTTCTTTCAAACCAGAGCAAAAGGGCAACCCTTCTACGGAAGTGAGCACTTCCTCCTGTTCAGTTTCCTGATGGGCCTCCAGAATGGTGATGAGCAGGGAGGGTAGGTAAGTTTTCAGTATGGAAGTCATATGCGCGCAAACCACTGACTCCAAATTTCTGACACAGAAATAGGCTTCTCTGGAGGCATTTAGACAAGCTCTGCCTTTTAGCTTTCTAGTGTAAAACCACAAAGTTCTTTATGCTGAATTTACAGGACGAGAAAATTTAGCAAACTTAAAAAAAAAAAAATCCCCACATGATTCTAACCAGGGAACTGGAAGATGAGTAATGTTTCCCTTTTTACTTCTTCTTTTAGCATTAAAACTAGTTCTTTTAACCAAGAGGTTTTGAGGTGAGATGGTGGTGGAAAGAGAATCCATGATTAGAAACAAGGCAAAAGATTAGGCTAAACAAGTTTGAATGCATAGGTTTAAATGCAGGTTCCCAAAATCCTGACTCTGTCTGAAGCATTCCAAGTGCACAGAAAAAATTTCTTGTGACTGTCTTCCATGCTTTTGACTTTGATTTTAGGTCCAGGACACAAACACATACTTTAAACAACACTGAAAACCTCAGAAAACTTAAATATTTCCCTCAAAGCACCAAATATGCAGCTGTATTTACTGTTGTATATTCATTAAATCATTGTGCTTCTCTCCTTACTTCCTTCTTCTCTCAGCAGTCTTTAGCAGAGGTGATTTAGCAGTATTTTTTATCTATCTATCATGTAGCTGTGCAACTTGAAAACGGCAGTATATTTTGAAAGGCCTGCTGTTAAAGACAGCACCTTCTTTTTCACATGAAATCAGAGATGCATATCTTTTCTTTGCTAATTATGAGTATCTGGATCCTGCTGCAAGAACTTTTTTCCCCCCTTGGTTTTGTTTAAGGTTTTATGACGCAGACGATTTATTGACTGTCTGCCACCAGGGTAAAAAGCATGACAATGCAGAGAAGAAAACTCATTAAAAACCAAAGCTGTGATACTCCATTCAAGGTTGCATCTCTGAGCTTTGTCAAGAAATAAGCTACTTCTGCAGCTATACATCAATACGAAGCAAAGGAAAGCAGTAGAAGAAAACTAAGTGAGCAGAACTATTTGTCTTTAAAACACATAGGCACTATGAAGAAAAACATTCATGACTTTGGTAGATCTACTGAGACAAATAATCATGTTTGGAACAGTAAAGAAATTATTCGCCAAGCAGCACTGAGAGTGGCTTGTGGGATGATCGCTTGTTTTGTAACTACATGCTATAGGTACAAGGCTTATGTTCTGATTTTAACCGACTTTGCATTGAATTGAAAAGGCTAATTATACACTTGATTTTTTTTATCACAGTAAAAACATAATCTCAAGAATACAGAACTGGCTGTGCTAATAAGACCTTAGAGCAACAAAAGAGAACTAATTACTGATCTAGCAGTAGCTATCAAAAAAACCGCTTCTACTCTTTGTCTTTTTCAGTGTTCAATAAGCCCCAAAGATTTGCCTATGAGCACTGTGTAACTCGAAATGAGTCAGTTCATTCAATTAAAGGATTGCATGCTGCTTTTTGAACTTTGTCAGTTTAAAATGTTTCCTGCAGCCAAATGACAGCAGAGATGACTTTGCTTTCAAACCAAATTGGTATTGAAGTTGTGGTAATTCCGAAGGACCAGATTTCATAGGTAGCTGTGCAGAATGCAATGGTTAGCCCTGTATGCATTACCCCTCCCACCATTCATGTTTTGCCTGCATCCCCTGTAGACCAGTCACTACTGGGATCCCAGGTAGTATCTCCATGGCTGCTTAGACCCTGCGCTTAGACTTAGAAAATGCAGCATTTCCAGACTACAAGATAGCTGTGTGGCATGACACACTGCTGTCCCTACTTCTGTAAATTATTTTGTCATATCCATAATTAAGATAATGTCCAAAGGAGAGGTAAATGCCCCATCTTTTGCAGTGTTCAAGGCCAGGTTAGACAGAGCCTTGGTCTAGTGGGAGGTGTCCCTGCCCATGGGAGGGGGGTTGGAACTGGATGATCTTAAGGTCCTTTCCAACACAAACCATTCTAGGATTCTATGATTGCTAAGCACTCATTTAGTAAGGGAGGCAGCACACTTGTTGGCTGTTACCACTGCACACTTCCAATGCATGGCTTTATGTCTGAAATAAACATAATTAGAGACTTGCCTAAATATCTTCACTTTCCAAAAGTTTGATTTTCATTTAATGTCTCAAATTAGTACAAAATACACACAGGAAGAGAAGTTCTAACCATAAACTTGACTGCTACTGAGAGATTTCAAAGACCTCTGCTGTTTGCTAGTGACATGGAAGAGAGATGCTCTCTCTGAAGCAGTCTTCTCTTTGAACAGCCTCTTAAACAGCAGTGAAGTGGCAGGAGGCTTTACATCATAAAGGCCCTTTATTTGACAGTTGTTGAGTCACTTTGTGCAGTGACTTACTAAAAAGACACACTACAGAAAAGGTCAATAGCAGCAATATTTATTCCAGTTGTGAAATTCTGCAACAGAATGGAAAATGGATTTGAGAAATCAAAGAACTGTATCATGTGTGACATGGATTATTTTCAAGGCAGATGTCTTAGAGGAATGTAGCTGCAACAATACACTAGTAGTTGGACTGCATTCCTAGGCATTAAAAATTGCTGACTTTCCTCTATGAAGATGTGTTGTGTATTTGCCTGCAGTTTTTTGAACCCATAAGGGATGCAATTCCATTTCAAAGGTTTTTTCTCTAGCCAGGAGGACTAGAAATACTTTTCCATTTAAGGGAGGCTCTGATTTGGTTGAACTTTCAGTTATCAGCAGGTGGAGAGTGAAATTAAATAAAATATTTGGAAATCTCTCATAAATTGGGAGCTCACATCTGTGAATACCCAATGGACAGATTTTGAAAACATGACATGTTGCTCTTACAAGCAGTCATTGATTCCTGTTTCTGGGAGATAGGTATGAATCTTTACAACAGAATTCCAGAATCATATACTTGATTTTGTTTCATTTACAAAGGAATTTATGAGAAGTGTATGCATAAGAATGCAAGAACTGAAAGAAGAAAGAGGAAATCAAGTTATTTTTAACTAAAGCCCAAGGCCTCTGACGGAGCAAAGACTCAGGATAATGCTTTGCCTCTCGCAAATCCTGGGCCAGAACTTGCCCCCACTGTTGCGAGTGTATCCCAGGATGGGGCTCTCTGCAGAGCTCTGCACCCTAGTGCCTGTTTGAGTAGCTCGTTTGCTTGACCATCACAGGATCCACCACTTTCTCACAGATGTAAAATCTGTATTGACCACACTGTGCAGCGTCTATGTTTGCACCTTGAAGCCACACGCAATCTAGAGAAGGACTCGAGCTGGCTCGTCGGGTCTGAAACCTGTGAAAAAAGTAGCAGAGATATTCATCATCCCATGGAAAAAGTCACGGGCTGGTACAATAATTCCTGACTGCTGCTACCCATTTGACCCATAAATTCTCTGCCGGGGGCTTGCCTAGGTTGATGAGCGAATAACGATGGGAAACCTGTCTGCTGACAAGCAGGCAGGGTGACAGGCCATTACTGGGTGGAACTTAAAGGTGCTGCTTCTGACTCAGAACAAATATGCCCGGACATGGTCTTCTCCTATCTGTGTAGGGACTTACAAACCAGGGGAGAAAGCTGATCCATCCTCCCATAGCCAGGGCCTCTCGGCTCTGTTGCATGACAGCCCAATCCAAAAAACGAAAGAACTGCGAGACAGTGCTGATCGCATTATGAAGACCTGTGGGGAAATAAATGTAAAGCCTGTGAATCACATCCCTGCTTCAGTCACAACAGCTTACGATTTGGAAAAGCCGAGAGGCAAATGAAAGTGAGCTGCTCACACCTGTTTCCCAAGTGAATCTGGGCACTGCCTCCTACTTCTGGCCGTCAGTACTGTTTCGGACATAAGGAAAATGAATCTCCTGAAACCTTTCCTAGCTCTCAGCTAAAACCACAGTTGAGATGAGATAACCAAAGCTAGAACATTAGCTGGGTAATGGGTATAGAATAACAACTTCCTTCCAACAGCCTGGTTGCATAAGCCAGGCAGGAAAAGGCCTTTGAATCATTTGCTATCCTTTTACACAAGAAATTCAAAATACAGACAATAAAACCACAGAGTTCAAGACATAATCATAAAATCATAAAATGGTTTGGGTCGGAAAAGGACCTTAAGATCATCTAGTTCCAACCCAGATGCCTCACACTAGACCATGTCACCCAAGGCTCTGTCCAACCTGGCCTTGAACACTTCCAGGGATGGAGCATGCACCGCTTCTCTGGGCAACCTGTGTCAGTGTCTCACCACCCTCACAGTAAAGAACTTCTTCCTTATATCTAACCTGAACTTCCCCTGTTTAACTTTTAACCCACAACCCCTTGTCTTATTGCTGCAGTCCCTGATGAAGAGACCCATTGCCATTAAGGAACTTCCTTTGGACTCAAGAGCTCTTCTGGTTGTGCTTTATCTGTTGCTTCATCTACAATGTAAGAGTCAGAAAACGATACAGATCCTCTTCTGCTCATATGGGAGAAGATGCCAGGGAGCAGGCCAAGCTGGTGAGCTTTCCAGTTGTGGACAGCAAGAAGCTGATGGCCAAGCTTCTAATGTTTGCTAAATAGTTTGTCCTAGCAAGACAAGAGAAGAATTGCCAACCAGTACTACTAGCTCAGTTATATTTGCCCTGAGGTGGGATGGGATCTAGATGTAGACCCAAGTTGGGTCTCCCATGAAGTCAATAGAGAGGCACCAGGGAGGGTGCAGCCACAGTACAAGTAGGGGGAATCCAAAGGGGCATGGTCAGTTTTTGCTCCTGGTCTAGCATGCACATGCCATAGCATACTGCACCAGTGGAAGGATGGAATGGCTGTCTAGGCCACAGTAAAAGGAAGAGTGTATAGTTAGAGAGAAAAAAAATATACATATATATATATATATCTATATATATATCTACCTTTACCAGCTTTTCCTTGCTCTCTATCTTAAGAAGTCTGGACTCCAGAGCCAAGCATTTTGCCTTGCTTTCTTGCCAGGTTTTCCATTCCTCTGAAAAGAAGTAGCAGTTCTCCCCATACTGTAGCCAGTTCTCAGGGCAAGGAATACATTTATGTCCTCAAAAACAACAGAATACCTGATCAGGTTTGCCAGCGACAGCAATCTCTAGTGGTCTAGTGGATCCCTGCAGGATCACTAGAGCAGTGCAGAGCCTCTCTATCACAGAGGAGCAACAATTCCTCCTTCATTCTGCAGATAAATTCATGTCTTCATCCAGTTGCCAGAAGACCAGAAAAACATTTCTAAAAGAAAATCAGAAAAACAAATAATAAAGAGTTTTTGAATCTGACCAGTAAACCTGGAGGTGCTGGTAAAATACAAATAGAGGAAATTTTGGAGGGTTGAGCCATGTGCGCAGAGACATGGATCTAGGTGGATGTAAAAAAAACCCTAGACTTTCAGTCATACAGATGCATCTCTGTTCATGTGAACATACTTTTAACTTCTTGTTAATATAGAATCATAGCATGGTTAGGGTTAGAGATGACCTTAACAGCTCTTCCCTGCTATGTGCTTTACAATTCAACTTATTCTTTAACTTTTCTTATAGCATTTCATGCTTGCTGTGGATTCAGTGTGCAGATCTCAGATAGTGATGGCCAGTCGAAGTGAAAGACGAGCCCTCTGCTGTTAAAGAAAATACCTTTTGGACAGCTGCACTTTGATTCTATCCTGCCACGTTATTCTGTTAGCTGTCTGTTGGAACCCCGAGTAGTACTGAAGCCAGGAGGAACTCACAATGTTGGATTTTTCCTTCACTCCTCACTACTTGGAGAACTCTATTTCTAGCTGGAAACTGAAATAATTTCAAGTAGCAAGAAGACCTGCCAGCCAAAGTATTTTGAAGACCTCTGGGAACTGGGTCCCTACCATAGGATGAGTCGTGTTCATGGCTCTCCAGTTCACAGGACCATTTTTTACTGTAACAAACCAGTGTCAGCTGGGAATTTCAGGACTTGATGCTGGATGGCAATAGATAACACAGCACAGCACACTTGACTCTTACAAGTAGCTTATGGTTTGTGCTAAATTGAAACACAGGCATCTACACAGATAATAACCCTGCCACTCTCTCACAAGAGGCTAATTTATTATGATCCTTTTCCCTCTGCAATATGATAATCCAGCATATTCAGCTAATACATCATTCAAGTTTCACATCATTATTTGCACAAGAAAAAAGAAAAAAAAAAACCTTCAGCATAAAATCTGTAAACTGTTAAAGCCAGTGGTTACAATCACATTTGGTAGAGAGAAGCAGTATTTGCACTGCTGCACCCACTACTGCATAACAGAATGAAGCGGTCTTGATGAATCAAAGCTTTCCAAACAATTAAAGCCAGTAGGAATTTTCCATCGAAGTATTTTTACTATAATTTCCTGAAACCGATGATGAAAGAAGGAGTAGTAGCATCAATGAATCATCAATTGATTAATTTCTATTAGAAATATTCTGGGGTTTTTTGTTATTGTTGTTTTTAAAGTGTCATAATTGTGGCATTTTCTGAATTAGAATATTTGGTTTAGGGTATAAACCAGCTCCATTATAAAAGTTTGATAAACATACGTCAGAAAGATTGATGCTTAAAAAATGATCAAAATGGAAATGCAGCTTGAAGTTCGCTTTTAAATGAAACTACTCAGGGTTATGTTGGAGACTTTGATTTGTCCTTCCAATATGGTTGACAGAAAAAAAAAAAGTCAATCTGTGGCTACCATAAATAAATGCAACCATCCTCTTCCTACCACTATGTACCTCTGCGGGTGGCAAGTTGCTTTACAGTCTGTGCCAAGTTCAAGTTCTGAGCCTGGAGGAGCTCTAGCTGCTGGTTTAGGCTTTCCATAATTGCCTTTTGCAGGGTGAAGTTTTCATCCCTTTCATGCATAAGGTGGCAGACCAGGATGACTTGAATTGCAGCAAAAAAAGGAGGAAATTGTTCCATTAATATTAAAGCTAAACTGCCCAATGCAACCCGAATACACTTACCAAAGACACATGTACCTCCCCATAACTGAATATACCTGACCCACTTACAGTTTGTACACACCCATAAGCGTGACATAATACATCCTGATTTCAAAGACTGGGAGATCTCTCGAGTGGGTAAACTCTTCCAGCAAGGGCCACTTTTTTTGCATCATTAATTTCCTAGGCTAACCCTTTTCCTTTACCAATTTCCTAGGCTCTTAGTTGCTCACACTGAACTCAGAACACCCCTTCTGTGACCATACTTACACTTGGCAGCCAAGACTCCTGCAGCTGCCACTGAACTTAGGCAAAAGACCCCAAGCACCACTGTGACAGTCGCCAACAGGAAGATGGGCTGAGGGAATCTGAGGCAGACAAAAAGAAGCAAAGGCAGAAAGAACAGGAACCTCTCATCTTTGTAGCGGCAGATCCTACATTGCACAA
Source organism: Amazona ochrocephala (assembly GCA_039720435.1). Classification (NCBI taxonomy): domain Eukaryota; kingdom Metazoa; phylum Chordata; class Aves; order Psittaciformes; family Psittacidae; genus Amazona; species Amazona ochrocephala. The sequence continues at coordinate 84,303,462 of CM077880.1, forward strand.
GACAACACGAACAGTAGCCTGCCCAGTGAATTCCTGAGTTTCAGACTGGTGTGTGGTATTAGATTATGAAAACTGTCCCATTGTTAGGCCATGGCCAGTCCCACAACTCCTTAGCAGTTGGGGGCTGGAAAGGGAGTAAGTCATGGAGACTTGCTTAGCCAAGAGCTTTCTAGAGAAAATTAATTGGACAAATAAAGCCGAACAGCACAGAATTTCAGATGTGGACAAAGAACAGCAAGGAAGTATTTGAGCTTACAACACAGCTGAAATTTTCATATGTAGCCAGGTATCAGGGTATTTTTACTTTTGACTGCCTAAGCTGCCAAGAAGGAATGAATTCACTGTTTCAGAAAATAACCTCAGAAACAGTCACCAGTGAAAGCCAGGCCCCTGTAAAATAACCTGAAACTAGTGTATACAGATGTGAACAAGACACAGCTGCACAGAAATGGTCTCACACCTGGAAATGCACACACCCATTCTTGCAATACGGGCTTATGCAAGTGCCCGTGTGAATTTACACAGTCCCAAAACTCAGAGGAAAGGACTGTTTCCAATTTATGAATTCTGTGCTCTTTTACCAGAGCCCAGTCTGAAATGTCAGTAGGAATACTAATATCATGTTGAAGTCACCAGCAGAAATACCAGCATATCAACCTGCGGTATTTCTACATTTTATTCCCTGTGTTCCCTAAACCTTTAACCAAAGAACCCTATTAGATTGCTGGGCATTCAGGTTCAGCTTCCAAGGATAAAACTCAAGGATGCCTTAAAAAGTGAGAATGAGATAATCACTGGCTAGTCAATAGGGGAAATTTCCTTCAGAAAGAGCTTTTTAATCTACTAGATTATTATAAAATTTATCAAATTCATCACCAGACATTTAGCCAGGCTGGAACATGAGATTCTCATTGCTTTGCCACTACCTTCCATACTGAGCAATCCTAAAGCACTAATACAAGCATAAAGAATATAGATTTGCAATCAGTCACATTCCTCCCTTCCTCTGTGAAGCTATGTAGCATAATTTTTATGATTTTAAAGTACAAAAAGGTATTTGTCTATCTATTCCTTTTCTTGAGAGAAAACATCTTTTTTCCCTAGCATTTACTTCGTTCAGTTTGTCAGATACAAATGAGTAAAGCCAAAAGACTTGCAAATTCCATTTGGCAGATACTTCATTAAATTCCAGGAGCTGACACTTAATGTCCAACTGGAACATGTTTATTTTTACTTAACTATACCCCACAACCTTATTTATATCTCTCCTCTCAAATTGAAACAGTTTTTCCACATTCTCCTCCCTTCTGTTCTTTTTAATCTCCTGCCTTCTTTCTTTTCTCCCTCCAATTTCTTAAAAGATTGGAGTACAAAGGGCTCCCAGAAGCCAGATTCTTCTTCATAGGCAACATCCTCCTCTGAGCACCACATCTCCAAGGTGAGAATTTGCCTTGCAGAGAACTCCCCCTCCAGCACCACCATTACCTTTTGCTGTGGCAGTCTGGAGCTCATGGTCCTGGGATTTTTCCAACGTAATGAATTTCAGGTAAGTGTAGGTCACTTCTTCACTCATCATTTCTGGCAAGGTTACAGGAGAATTCAAAAGTTTGATTAGTCCCACAGGAGAAATAGGGATAATCTGACCTGGCTGGGATGAAACAAACCATCAGTGTCATTGAGAGCTAACAGAGTGATTCACGCAAAAGTTGAATGGGTTTTTTTGCTCATGCTAAAGGATTTCATGACGCAGTGATACTGGGGGTTGTTTACATGTAGGAGAGTCTCAGAATAGTATTTAAATCTCCTCTGTGTGCGCAAAACTTCAAGGGGGCATGGAAATCTTACAGTTCTCAGTTCCTGGAGCAGATGCCTGGAGTTCCCCAGTTTGAGGGTACATCCTTTCTGTAGGGGAAAAAAAAAAAAAAAAAGAAGGAAGGGGAGATGCAAAAAGGAAATTACATTAATTTTGGATTGAGTCTAAACAATTCCTTGAAGCAGTTCAGCAGCAGGAGTGTTTGTTTCCTTGGTTTATTTTACAGTGATAAATATTCAGTAAATTCAGTGAGAAGGGCTCCTTGATTTCTCAAGTGGCACAGGAGAACTGAAGCCAAAATGAAGTGAGCAGCATTCTGATACCCTTTACTTATTGTTTGTAAGCGCACACATCACGTTTGTCTTAATGGTGTACCTCACTGACTTGTCACAGCCATTTCCCATTCCTAGGACACCAAGAAAATAACCCAGGTTTCCCACCTGCTGTTCCAGGGATGACTGCACTGTAAAAGGTAATAAGCTGAAGATACCTCCTGAACTAATGGGGAGTCTGGGTAGAAAATTCATGAACCAGAGTATGATGCTGTGCTCCTGGACTTGCTCTGGGCTGGAAGGAGTCTAGGCACAGGCACATGTGATAATCACCGAGTTTAGCAAGAGTGATTAACAGAGCACAGCAGCAAACCATTTCCTCTAGGGCTGCTGCCGCATCCAAGAAGGGATGTCAGCTTTAGCACCTGCACCATGCTCTTTGGAACTTTGAGCACTAGGAATAAGATGGAGAAACTTAACTGGTCCTACATTTCCTGGTATTTCTAGGTTTGATAGCAAAATGACAGTAATGAGATCTGAATTTCAAGTTTTACTTCATATGGCTCTACTTCACACAGCTCCAGAACTGCTGATCTCACCACCTGTCAACTCAGGAACAAGCATGAGTACAGAACACAACCCCCCAGCATTACGTCTCACTGGGGCTTTGTCAAGCCCAGGCTGCTAGAGATATTGCTCCCTGGGTACAGGGCAGAAGACATTTACTGACTTATCTTACCATGGAAAAAGCAGGTGCAGTGACTTAGACTCCAGCATTTGGGCAGACAAATACAGACAAATAAATATGAATTTTCAGGATTGCCTTATGCTGCCTTCAATGAGCCGCATAAGGCTCATTGGAGACAGAGCTTTTGAAACCCCTGTAACATTTTCTGTCAAGGAGAGGTAACCCTTATGTCCTACATATGTCCAATGTGGAAAGAGCAGTGTGCTGGTTTTTGCTGGGATAGAGTAAATTTTCTTCTTAGTAGCTAATATGTGGCTATGTTTTGGAATTGTGCTGAAAACAGTGTTGATAACAGAGGGATGTTTCAGTCATTGCTGAACAGTGCTTACACAGAGTCAAAGCTTTTTCTGTTCTCACCCTATCTACCGGTGAGCAGGCTGGGGGTATCAAGAAGTGGGGAGGCGACACAGCTGGGACAGCTGACCCCAGCTGACCCCAGGGATATCCCATACAGTATGGCATCAGTATATGATATGGGATATGCTCATCATATAAAGCTGGGGGTAGAAGAAAGAAGTGGGGGCTGTTTGGTGTGATGGTGTTTGCCTTCCCAAATAACTGCTATGCATGATGGAGCCCTACTGTCCTGAAGAACATCTGCCATTGATGGGAAGTGGTGAATGAATTTCTTGTTTTGCTCTGCTTGTGTGTGTGGCTTTTGCTTTACCTATTAAAATGTCATTATCTCAACCCACAAGTTTTCTCACTTTTGCTCTTCTGATTCTCTCCCCCATCCCACCAGGCAGGAGTGAGTAAGCAGCTGTGCGGGGCTTAGTTGCCAGCTGTGGTTAAATTATGACTGCATGAAATGTGGGAGGGAAGTGTTCTGCTTCTTTATGTACAGTTTATTAAAAAAGGATCTGGTTTTGCTTTGCAAGAAACAGAGCCCTTTTGGATTATTATCAACCAGTGTAAAATACATGAAAGCTTTGATAATAATGTGTCTTAAATAACAGAAAATAAATAAGGTGTTTTACTACACCTGCAGAAGTATCGAGGGTCCTTCTGAGCCCCAAACGTGTTTCCATACTTTATATTTCTAAATGTCGATGGGGAAGCATTGGGGATGACTAATCAAGCTGGCTCCAGTGGAATACTCCTTTGAAGAGTAACAGGAAACAAGCAGCAATTTCTCAACAACTGCTAAGAGCAGTACAACAGCAGTTTTTCAGCTCATTAGTAAGCTTTATTCCCAATTAAGATCGTGCTACCTAGGAAATGAAAATTAGAACTGGCTTGAGATGCATCCCTTGATGCAACCAGAAGAGGGAAGCAGAGAGGACACAAGTATTTTCTGTCGATACCATAATCTGCTTTCTCCGGCATCCAAGGAAGGATATGTTCAACTCACAGATTCGAAACATAGATTACTATGGAATGGACTCTTAGATTTCAAACAAAACCAAAGAAGAGATAAAAAGTCAGTGATGAGATATTTTTGTTTTAGCAATTCTCTTACAGTCTGATCACATTTTTTAAACCTTTTGAAAGGTGGTAAGGGGGAAATATGAAAAAGTCACTTCAATATAGCATAAATCAAATAAAGATAGAATAGAGATAATTGAAGCAAAATACCAGGGTAATGTGAAGAAATTTAAAGCATTGTTGAATGACAGGTTAGCAAGGCCATAGGTGGATTACTGGAAGCACAATATTAATGGCAATGCTATAGAAATAGAAAAAGAGTGATCAGTAAGTTTCATCAAGAATCAGTTATGATATGCACTTAACAGGAGGGGTCAATGTTTTATGTCACACTAATGCTTTTTCTTTAGATATTTTTTTTATCACTTTATCTGATATTTCTCCAGTTTGATCCTTCTAGAATTTTAAATCCTTGTGAATTTCAGTTACGAATCAAGTGATAATCTACTGAATTATCACACTGATAATAAAAAGCCCCTGAAAAACACTGTAAATTTGCACTTTCTTTCCACATTGAATCCTACCAGTTTTAGAAGTTACACATATAAGAAAGGCTACTTTACAATTCTGCTGGGTCTTTTCTTTTAAAACTTTTACAATACACGAAAGAATTTAAGAAGAAAGACAAACAAGGAGAGAGATAGAAACAGTATTGAGCAATTCTCATATAAATACAAAGCAAATACCTCATGTTTGTATGTTTCTTATTTGTCCACCAAGTCTCAGAAACCTTCTTCTAGTAATCAAGTGGGACGGATGGATGGATGGATAGAGATAGATAGATAGATAGATAGATAGATAGATAGATAGATAGATAGATAGATAGACTCATGCTAAGGGATGCTTATACTGCACCACTGCTTTTATAATTAGAAAATGGTAAACTTTTTTTCAGCCTGCCTTGAGAGAGTACATTATGTTTATGAATCCACTGGTCCTGCTCTGCAACTCTAAAATGCATCACCAGGGCTAATGATTCACCAGTTTAATGTGAACACATTGTGACTGCAACATGGGGCAACAAGTTCCTCCAGTTGCTATCTTGCCCTTAAAATATATTAATGTACCAGTCACAGGTGGTTCCTGAACACAAATAGTAACACATTACTGCAGAGCATTTTCTTTCTCTCAGCTATTCAAAAGAGAAGGTGAACACAATTATATGCATGCAAATAACACTGAATAGCCACAAGCGGTAACAGAAATCTAAAGCAGTTCTACAAGAGAGAAAATTAATGGCTCATTGAATGTAACCTACCAATATAACCAGCTGCAGGACACACAGAGTCCAGGTCAACATGCATTCACAGAATCACAGAATCACAGAATAGTAAGGGCTGGAAAGGACCTCAAGATCATCGAGTTCCAACCCCCCCGCCATGGGCAGGGACACCTCACACTAAACCATGCCATCCAAGGCTATGTCCAACCCCACCTTGAACGCCGCCAGGGATGAAGCATTCACAACTTCCCTGGGCAACCCATTCCAGGGCCCCACCACTCTCACAGTAAAGAATTTCTTCCTCAGATCCAATCTAAACTTCCCCTGTTTAAGTTTAAACCCATTACCCCTTGTCCTCTCACCACAGTCCCTAATGAAGAGTCCCTCCCCAGCATCCCTATAGGCCCCCTTCAGGTATTGGAAGGCTGCTATGAGGTCTCCACGCAGCCTTCTCTTCTCCAGGCTCAACAGCCCCAACTTTCTCAGCCTATCTTCATACGAGAGGTGCTCCAGTCCCCTGATCATTTTCGTGGCCCTCCTCTGGACTTGTTCTAACACTTCCATGTCCTTTTTATGTTGAGGACACCAGAACTGCACACAATACTCCAAGTGAGGTCTCACGAGAGCAGAGTAGAGGGGCAGGATCACCTCCCTCGACCTGCTGGTCACACTCCTTTTGATTCCCTGTAATGCACAACACTGGCTGGGACTTACTTGGCTGGCCATGCAGGAAGTTCAGAGGGATGGTGGAGGAGCCTTAAATTAAGAGATACAAGAGGTGTTGCATATGCATATGTGTGCGTGTGTGTGTGTGTGTGTGCGTATGCATACATATATGATACGACCTATGATATATATGCATAGATGTGAGGAAAAAAAAATGCTACAGCTGAACCCAGGACAGATATGTGCAGATGTGTTGCATTCATATACACATATATACATATAACTCTCCATATAAAATGCTGCATATAATTACTATATTGCAAATTCTTTCACTTCAGCAGGAACATCTTGCTTGTAACATGCACTCTGGATGTTGACCCTATGGCTAAAGTCAATAGATTGGATCCACGAAGGTGGGACATTGTGAGTGCAGGGACAGAAACGGTACTGGAGGAGGGAGAGGAATCTGAACTTCATTTAAACAGGTCAGTAACATGACCTTCAGCCCACCCCCCCTCAAGGTATGGGCGGGGAGATGAATAATTGGGAATGAACAAACTCAGAGACCCTTTCTGCTCACAGAAGGGAAGGGTCAGGTCTGCAGAGATCTCACGATGCCCTTCACTGAACAAGTTCAACATCTAAAGTCAGAACTTGTAGCAACTGCTTTTCTCCTGATCTGACAGGAATCCTTTAGAGATCTCTTCAAAAGAGGGAGAGAAGCAGACCCAGAGAATAACAAAAGGAGACAAACAGAAACAAGAAAGATTGCTAGTGACAGAGAAAGACAGAAAGCAAAATCCTGAAGGGCAGAGAAGGACAGACCCAGAGGAGGAGAGAAAGAGATAGAACAGGAAGAAGAAACTGGATTCAACACACAATAAGGAATCTGCTCCTTCGTCTGGTCAGTGGGCTGGTGAGGATGAACAGAAGCTGAAGGACAAGAAGTCAAAGTGCAGCTTGAGACACCAAGACGCCACTGAACTACCCACCCTACAGGATGCATAGCCCAGCCATGATCTGCTTTGGTTTAGGGTGTTTCTTACAGGTAAGTAGCATCTCAGGTTCCTTTTCATGGGATCACTGCTCAGTTATGAAGTTACCTTAGAAAGATGGAGGAACATTAGCAATTGACAGTCAAGATAATTTCCCTGATGTTAGAAAGAGCTAGACCTATAAAAGGCAGACATGCAGAAGAGAATATTTGCTGCTATTCCAGAGACGGTAACACAGACATCAGGGTACCCAAAGAAATTAGAAGGATAAGAGTGCTGGAGGGACTGGGCAGAATTCAAGTCAGTATGGGTATAATATGAAGCAGGACATTTAAAGATTCTTAATATTTTAGCATGAAGAAGGATATACATCTGTAAGGGGAGAGGGAAACCTGTGGTGAGGGTGAAAAGAAGTTGGGGCATGTGCTGGGAACACTGCTAAGTAGGATTTAATGACTACAGGAAGTTAAGATATGAAACAATGCAGTTGGTATCACAGTAACTTCAAAACTACAGCAAAATATCTGATGCATACAAAGGAAGATAGATAACAGTAAGTCCTTACCGTAGGAGATACAGACTGGTAACGATCCAGGTAACAAAGCTGTATATGACAAACTTAATTCACTCTATTTGTGTCGTGTTTGGTTTTCCCCTTCTAGTTCTTCCAAGTCAGAGGTGAGGAAAGCTGTCTTGATGCTGAACTGTGAGTATTTATCTATTTTGCACTTTTTTAAGAACACAATGACAGACAAGGCAATAGTAGACATCACTGTTATGATGTGATGGCTGACAAGCTTATTTGACCACAACTACTGAAAACTCACATAAAATCTCCATCTCTTTGAATATGTATTAATTAATGAAGTGTATTAATTAATTAATGTGTCTAATTAATTAATGAAGTGTATTAATTACTATTTTATTGATCAACATACCGATCATGCCATACTGTTCCTGCTACCTATTTGTGTAACTATAATAGTTAAGAGCTTTCCAGCGTCATTTTGATTGGCTGAGATTATGAATTTGGAATTGACTGCTCCTTGAAAGACTGGTTTGAAATATACTGCTTTGGTGAATATTACTCTTGGGAATGTCATTTGTAAGAATAACAGAAATTATATTCTGACAAAAGCAAAAGTGAACACAGATCCCTAAGGTTTGTAAACACACCTGGGCAGGCACAAATATCAGGAGAACAACAAAGAGATAAAGCCAAGCAGAAGGGAAAGCCTATCAGGGAGATAGATGAGGTTGCTCAACTCCATTCTCCATGAAGCACAGTGAGTTTCTCAGCATTGTGCCATTTAGAAGCTGGATGGTATGTAAGGAGCATGGGAGGAACCTGAAGAGTGTATGGTAGAGATCCTCCCATGTATTTTGTATTCTTTGGCTAACTATTTCTTGTACCCTCTTCTCCTCAGCTGTTCAGGTACACAGTGGGACCATTTGTGGTATATATGGTAAGATGGCATATATTTATTGTAAAAATCTACATCTCTGGACAATTCCAGTAGCAAACAGTGGGATTAAACGTGACCTGCTCAAGTGTGATGCCACCTCCCACTTTCCCTTGGGATGCTCTAATGGTCTGCAGTAGCAAGGCAATCCCTTACATATCACATTGTCTTGAACAAATCTTGACTTGCCAGACTCCTTTTTTATTCCACATATTAATTTAGTGTGATTAACAATATCAGTTAATAATTTGTGGCACAATATGCCCTTTAAAAGGCCTATTTTAAAAGTAATTTTGTCTGATTTCTCAGTAATTCTCATCAGGATAAGATTATAAAAGATGGATGTCTACACGGCTGCATTGATCAGTATAGCCAGCAGATTGAAAGCTGATTTTTCCTCACTGCTTGTCACTCATGAGGACACATATGAAATGTGTAGTCCAGTTTTGGTCCCCCAGTACAACAGAGATGTTGACAAACTGAAGCAAGTCCACTGGAGAGCAAATAAAATGGTCGCAGGTTCAGAGAACATGATGTATGAGAAGGGGCTGAAAGAACCAGGTTTGTTCAGTGTGGAGGAGGCTAAGGGAGCAACCTAATTGCCATTTTCCACTACCAAAAGTGGATCTTGAGAGAAGATAGAGCCAGAGCCTTCTCAGAGGTGCCCTGCAGAAGGACCTAAGCTAACTGGCTAAGCTGCATACACAGAAATTCTGATAAGACAGAAGAAAAAATGCTTCCCCTGAGGATGGTGCAGCACTGAAACAGGTTCCTGGAGGAGATATGGGATCTCCATCCCTGAAGACTGTCCCACTCTGCTGGACAAGGCCCCAGATGACTAGACTTTATCTAGCATTGACATTATCCTTGCTTTATGCAGGGAAAGACATTAAGAGGTTTCCTACAAATAAAATCTTTCTGTCCTAATCCTGTGTCCTCCCCCTTTCCAGGCTGCTTGTGGTGATCGGTGGGCTGCTGCTCCTGTGTGGCCTGGTTTCCATATGCTTGAGATGCTGTTTTCATTGCCATCACACAGGGGAGGAACCAGGTCCTCAGCCCTATGAGGTTACAGTCATTGCTTTTGATCATGACAGCACCCTCCAGAGCACCATTACCTGTGAGTTGGCTTTGACAGAGGCTGGGGACCTCCGTACACCCTGAAGTGAGGGGCTGCACTGACTGCAGCACCCCAAGGCTGACAGAGGGAATTCATGGCAGAATGCAGGTCAAGCAGCATCTGTACATAGCGCAGATTAAGGTGTTCACCAGACTTCATATAGCAAATGCAGCCAGACAGCGAAATCAACTGTGAGACATGTCTGGGTGGAAATGGGGCAGCTAAGAGCCTTGGTAGCATTTGAGGAAGGACTGATTGTGGGATGTTGCTGACGAGTGTTCACACACACCTCTTTTAGGGAAGAATGAAGGGGCAGGGAAAGGCAAACATTTAGGTTGTGGGGAGAGAAAAGCCAGTGTGCTGCAGATATATTTGTCCTCCTCTAACCGCATGGTGCTTTCAGGATGAAGCAAACAGCTTTTATCTCCTCCCTTTCAGCTCTCCATTCTGTGTTTGGGCCTGCTGCCAGGAGGATATTAGCAGTGGCACACTCCCATAACGCTGCGCAGGGAACACCACCCCTCTCGGCATCAGAAACTCCTCCAGTCTACGAAGAGGCTCTGCACATGAGCAGATTCACAGTCGCCAAGGCAGGGCAGAAAGTGCCAGACCTGGATCCAGTGCCAGAGGAGAAACTGCAGGCATCTGCCGAGGGCAAGGATGCCCAGCCAGCCCTCCCAGGACACTAGTGCCTGTTCCTACTGAATGGCAACTAATACAGGACAGTTACATGCAGAGACTAATTTTTCTGGGCAGGGCTAGGAATATCAGATTAGCTTTCTTAGTCTAATGAGAAAGGGAAAAAAACTAAAATTCCATATATTTTCAGATCCACTATATTTTGGTGGCTTCTTTTGACACTTCCTTCAGATAATTAGCTATTGACATTCTGTGTCCATTTATTACATACACACGTCACAACTACCACAGTTTGCACAAATAAGCAGGGAGCAGGACCAAAGTGCTGACCCACTTTGCAGGCTACTGACCTGCAGGGAGATTGCAGATGCTGGCTCATTCTGCTTACCTCCAGCCTAAGTTTCCTGGGGATGACAGAATGATTTTCACAGCAGGAAAACAAAGACATATGAGAAGGTCTTGATACCCAATAATAACACTAAACTTCTGGAAAATGCCAATTATAAAAAGAAAGAAGTTGTGCAGGAACACAGTCTGCGTGTAAACAAAAGACAGCATACACTGTAATATATGCAGTATATGCCTTAAATGCCCTACAGGGTATATAGAATGAAGACAGCCCAGTTCTGAATAGGATATATAGCAATTATGAAATAGTAGTCACAAGCTCTTACCTTTTAATTTAAAAAGATGATGTATGAACTAACAGATCAAATGCGGGGGGGGGGGGGGGGGAGAAGCAATAACATTACCCCTGAAATAAAGCTCGATCATATTTTTATTGCATTCATATTTTATCATTTATTAATTATTTCTACTGGTGCTGTCAAAAGCAGATCAAATTAAATAAGACCCTTTAAAACACTTAAGTCATTTCTCAGATAGAAATAATTTGAGTCCTTAGCAATACAAATATGTTGAATAATTCAGAAATATTAATCAAACTCTTTGGATGACCACAGGTACAGACCATCTGTAAACTGTTTTCTTGGCCTGGGTACTCGTAAGAAGGTGACTCTTGAATTACATCAGTATTGTCTCTGCCCCATGTTCAGCAACTGAAAACATTAAAGCAGAAGGACACCAAATATCAAACGAGAAGCAGCCATGAATGAACTGCATGTATATGTTAACGTTGATATGAACGCACGGGTCATGGATATTACACCTTTCTGCAGCACGTGCACAGGTCTTCCTAGTAGAATGCCAAAAGTCTCAGTTTCCTTCATATGCTGATCTTCTTTCCTGTGAAATACAGAAAATATGGTTATTTTGAAGGTAAGGAGTACAAGGACCAGGTCCCCAGATAGGTTTAGGAACCTAACTGCTGTTTCAATTACAGCCATAGAGAATTTTAGAGAAGGTTGATAAGATAGCTTTGGGGATAGCATAAAGCCAAATTGAATGACTAGAATATTTTTGATGATGTGACAGACCCTGCCCAGTCACAGGAGTTTCGTATCCAAGGGAATTTAATGACGGTCTTGATTTCCTAGGTGACAAACGTCTGCCTTGTCATTACCTAACTGTACCATTGCTGAGGGAAAAATTGGCATGGAATAAATGTGACATTAAGGTTATGTCTCTTCTGCTATACAGCACACTTGAAATAATAGTAACAACTGTTTGTGGAACATCTACCAATGTGACTTATTTCATCAGCTGCTCTCTGAAGTCCACTTTCAAGCCTGACTTCTCCACCAAGCTACAGAGTATTTCCTGGAAGGCTCTTGTTCTCTTGTTTACTCCACAGTGAAAGCCTGAAGTAAGTAGAGACATTTAGTTTTGCTGAACATGCGTCAAGCAATATCAAGCCCAGAAACCTCCTGCAAGCCTTCACAACTGTTTCCAGGCGGAACATACCCTCTGCTTCTTCCTACTGCCTTCCAGCCCCGAGGTATGTGGGCATTTAACACAAGATGGCAGCCCTGCTCCACGGGGCAGCAATCCTGCCTAGCAAAACAGGAGTGCACAATTTTTAGCAACTTGCAAAAATAATTTCACCTTTTGTTTTGCTTTGTTTTTGTTTGTTTTTTTGTTTTTTTTTTTGTTTTCCCTAAGATGTACAATAGAAAGGGAAGTTTTCGAATTCTTAGTTTTCCCCTCCTCTGCATCAAATCACCTCTGCTATCTCCTTTCTCAGTTTCAAGGGGAAAAGTTACAGGTCAGTCATACCCAGAGCTGTGCATTTACCTGCTAATTTCAGTGGTTTCCCCTTGACCAGAGCCAGTTTTGTCTTTCTCTTCTGTCCTTTCCCATCTGCTCACATCCTACTTTGCTTGTCTCACTCTTAGTTGTTAAGTGGTAGAGAAGGTATACTCAAGTTTGGTTTTTGTTATGAATAATTAAGATCCAAAGATCCTCATGCACTTTACAGACTTTACCCATGTTGTCACACTGCCTACGCATCAGACAAGCCTTAGTATTCCATCTGTAGATGGGGGAAATGATGCATAAAGTACTGAAGATAACCATGATAACCAATTCACTGACTTGCAGCTCAGCTTTGGCTTGCTTGTTCACTCAACCCTTTGGCCAAACACTGGGAAGAGGGTGGGACTGGAGCAGGTAGAGGACTAGTGATCTCAAAGGAGAAAGCAACCAGCCTCCACTACCTTTAGCCTGCACAGGTTGTAATTTGGGCTGGAATCACATGAAAGAAACACGAATACACGGACAAAGGTGCTGCAAACGACTTGTCTACGCCACCTGTAGGTCCCCCTAGAACATATAGTACTTGAGAAACAGTCTTCAAAAACACCCCATCAGCCCCACTTTTGTGTTGCTCCTTTGTTTTCACAGAACAATGATACCCATCCCCAACAGGCCACTCCAAACCATTGGCTGCAACAAAAGGATCTCAGATTTGTGTTACTCAGATGTGGGGTTGTGTCCTTTACTGCTGCTTTTTACCAGCAACGTGGTATGTTCCTCAATCTCCTTGTAACATCATTTATATGCAAGTTGACCTGAGGCTGGGCCATACAATCAGTTTTGGAGGAATGAGCAGCTTCTTTGTAAAAAATAAGTTGTTGCAGAAAAGGGAGCAGTGAGGCGGCAGTTCAGTGTATACAATACAGAGTCCTTGCCTAGAGGAAACGAAAACATCTGCACAATTAGCCATTGTTTGCTGGGAGTGAGGAACCCTATTCCCTCACACCAGGGCCAATGCGCTAGTAGCGGCTCTGAGGCTGCTATAGATCCAGTGTCAAGTGAAACTGGTGACAAGTCATGAGTGGTGCAGAAGCACCAGGAGAAGCAGCAGGCAAGGGCTCTGCTATAGATGGACATCAAACAGAGCAAGATCAGAAGTGACTTCAGGTACACCCTCTATGGTTTGATCACAATTCAGACTAAAAACTAGAAGTTTTCTGACAAGAGAGGCTTTGATATGCTGAATCCAAGCTAAAGATTAAAAAAAAAAAATAAAGTGAGCCTGTGGAGGCACAAATTAGTACCCAAGTGGAGATACTAATGAAAGAAATATCCAAGGCAGTCCAGAGTTATAGATGGCTGAACAGTTGCTCCAGAGGATTGCCAAGAGACATCCAGGTCGATAACATCTCCAAGAAACACCGGGCAAACAATTAATCCTTTTGTCCTTCATTCACAGAATTGTAGGCAGTTAGCTACCTAAGCTGGTTCACTTCACAGTAGTGCGCTGCAGAACTCCCAGCAGTGCCCCTGGAGCACTGCGTGGTACAGCATGCACTGCAAACCCTGCCTCCAGAACCAGCGCAAGTATTTTTATCTCCTGCTTCTATGGCTACAGCACTGGCAACACTTCAGGAATCCCTTTTAGAAGGAACTTCTGACTAGATGAGCTGCAGACATAGTGATATACTTTGCTCAGGGTTGTTCTGACACTCTAGGTTAAGAAAGAGTATATTGTTTTGACACTCTATGGAGAAACACTTTGCGCTGTCAGTCGCAGGTACGAAAACTATCCAAGCCCATTTCCAGTTCCTCCCTCTAGCACACAGATCCAGAATGTGGGGTTTGTCATATGCATGTACTCTGACATTTTAATAAGAACTGTAAGTCAGATGATTAGCTGTTTGTCGCTACTTCTGCATGTATCATCTTCCTGCCTGCTGTTGTGCCAGTGTCGTTATTGTTATTACTGAGCTGGAGAAGAGGACTGGGAATTCAGTGCCTGATGGGGAGGAAGCAGGGTAGTGGGAGGAGTGAGGCTTATAGCTGCACATCCAGGGCTGCATCATAAGGGCAGGAAGAGTTCAGTAAGGAGATTTGTGATCCTCACGTGGGATTTGTTGGGGGAGGAAAAGTCACCTCAGAATACATTCACAGGCCATGTCTTTGCATCAGACCAGGGAAGAACCTCAAACCTCCTCTCCAGTTTGTCAACAGAAATTCAAACTAGATGCTAGCTCAGTACCCTTATGCATAGTCCTGGAGATGGAGACAGCAATTTACAGCACAACAGCAGTTTGAAATCAGTCAGTTAAAATTGCCAGAATGTGTTGGTGGCCTGGCTGAAACAGGCTATAAAAGTCCCTCTCTTTTATCCTTGAGAAAGGGGCATCTACATCACTAAAGACAAACACACTTCAGCAACTGCTATGCTGCAGGCAGTTAGGAAGCAAGGAGTTATTACAGAAAGTCACAACACCATGAAATCAGAATTTTCCCCAGGTCTAAACGCTGGTATTCCTTCATTCTAGGCTGTTTGCTACAGTACTGCACAAAAATAATTCTTTCCTTCTGACTCACCCTTCTGAGATCCTCTGACACTACCTGCAGCCATGGGGAAATGTTTACATGTCCCAGGACAGACAGGAACAAGTTGATGATGCTTCCTGTACAAACCTGATGCACATGAACTAGCAAAGGCTATCTGCTTCTCTGGATGAGGCACACAAAGAAAAAATTATTTGATACGCTTCCATTAGCTGTCCCCCAGAAATTCATTGTTGTGCTGATTTGAGCTGATCCATTTGCTAATACCTTCTCTTTTGCTGGTCAGTAAGTAAGTGTGAGCCCACTAATTCCTAGGAAAAAAAAAAAACAACAAAGACATTCCAAGTATGGATCAGCTGAGTAACTGGGCTAAAACTGGCCAGCTATTTTGGCTTGTTTGCAAACAGTTCCCTTGAACTGTCTGCTGTTTGTAATGTGCATCTGGTCTGGCACATTACGTGACAAACTTTCTGTCCCTTGCTGTTTACCTGAGCTGTTACGAACAGGGCAGTAATCCAGATCCAACAGCAACAGGGAGGGGCACGCAAACTAGCCTTTTTTTGGCCTTACATCTCATAGCCACATTAAGAACAGGTCAGGACAAGCAGAGGCAGTAAGCCTCACACGGGGGACAGCAAGCCCCGCTCCCACGAATCCATCCCTACAGTCACGGCTGGATTATGTGCCTGCGCATGCTTGTATTTATAACCGCCGAGTCATGCGTGGGTGCGGCGTTGCTCAACGTATGTTTATTTTGCTTTTATATATTTAAAATAAACATTGTATATATATATAAAACGACATATTTTTAAATGTATCACTATTTATTGCCGGAAACAAAACCCCCTTTCTTGCCCCCCCCTCGCCGGTACGTCAAGAGTCCGCACCTCCCTCCCACCCCCTCCACGGGCGGTGTGGACCCGAGCCCCGCCCCGAACGCACGGTGACAGCGGGGGGGCGGTGGGTGCCTCCCCGTGACGCCACAGCGCGCAGTTCGGCGTCGGCGAGCGGTGCGCTACAGCGGCAGGGCCCGGGTTGCGCTGCTTCGCTGCGCTTCCCGCGGGGTGGGTCGCAGAGCACCTGGCCGTAAGGGGAGGGAGCGGCTGCGGCGGCCCTCGGGAGGGACGGTGGGAGCCCGGCAGCATGAAGTTCCAGTACAAGGAAGACCACCCGTTCGAGTACAGGAAAAAAGAAGGGGAGAAAATCAGGAAGAAATATCCCGACAGAGTCCCTGTGAGTGCGGGTGGCGAGGGCGGCTTTCCTGGCAGAGGAATCAGCCTTTGTTGGCCTTGCTGCCGGCTGCTGCTTGCTTTATATTTATTCTTTTCTGAGGCAGAACAAATGTGATCAGTAAAGATGGTTGCGATCGTGACGATCCGATTTCAAATCCCAGGCTGCTTTTGTGTTCAGCGCAAAGCTAGGGGTGTTTATTGTGTAAGGAGAGCCTGTGTCCGTGGGTGGCTGGAGCCCGGCTTTCTCGAGATCCGCAGTAACTCGGCAGTGGGAATGCTGCTGATCTCTTTTTCTGGGAGCCTGCGTGCGTGGGGATGGGGGATGGGGGATGGGGAGGGAGCTTACCATCCTTTGTGGAAATGGAGGAGAACAATGAGGTGGGTGAGCCGGGTACAATTCATGGAAAACAAGCTCGAGATCCTTGTCATCTGATCCTTTCCGTTTATTTTTATTTTGCTTTCTTTTGGCCTTTTTTTTCCGGCGCGGTCTTGCTCTGTTATTTTCTTTTGCATGTGAGAAAAAAAAAAGATACTTCTCAGGCTTTTTGCCCTACTGTTTAATCATCCTATGGAAAAAAACATCACTTGGAAAACAAGGTCATCTCCTACCTAAACTTTGCTTCCTCATCCTTTGGTCCCTTTGGAATACCTGTGGAAAACGTCTAGCTTTATAATTACTAATAATAGTTGGGAAAAGAGGTGACAAATTGAATTAATGGTGGTGGGGGTTTTGGGTGGGGGTTTGGTTTGGTCTTGTGGTTTTTTTTGTTTTTTTTTTTGTGTTTTTGTTGGGTTTGTGTGTGTGTGTTCGTTCCTTTTTAATAAAGGTTTTGCGAATGTTCCTTCTTTCCATCCCAACTGGAGAGGTCTGGCCTAGATTTACTGCCCAGGGGTACTGCATGCAAAATAATTTAGACTCCCCCATAAATCTAAGCAGAAGGGTGACAGTTTCTCCCCATGTTTTCCCTGCAAGCTAACACCATTTTTTATCTCAGGAGTGGCCCTCAACTGGACTTGCAAAAGTTGTCGTCAGTCAGTATTCAGGTGCCTTTGTCCTAGCTGTTTTTGAGAACCCCTCAAGCCTAGCAGGTTGAGCAGAAGTCTTGTGCGGTTTTGTGGAGGTCAGGAGTGAGACAAGCAGTAAACTGAGGATTAACATGACAGATTGCACAGCAGATCATGATAGATGTGTGCAGCAGAGCTGTGTGAGGAGCACAAGACCACATCTGGCAAAGGTAAAAGAGGTCAAGGTAGGGGAGCACCAGCAGATCTTTATGGAGAAAGCCAGGACCAAAATAACACAATGTGCTATAGTTCAGGATAAGTGAGAACGACGCATGCTGAGGCCCAGATGTTAATTGTTGGGGTTAGCCCGTGGTCAGAGCTTTGTAAGGAGCAAATGAATGCAGCAGACACATCACTTCTGTCTCTGCCCTTCCTAACAGCAAGATCCTTGAAGATGACGTCTGTTTGGCTGCCTACACTGCAGTGCCCTGATACATCTCAGCATTTTGCTGAGATTATACTGCTGGCATGGTCCCACCTCACCACAGTCACCACCTAGCAACAACAGACATACAGATAATCTGTATCTGCCCTTAGGATTTACTTTGTAGGTTTATTTGTGTGTGTGGAGGGTTTAGTGCTTCAGAAGAGATACCTGTGTTATCAGGCAAACTGACTACAGTTGCTAGTCAGATTAGTAGAGCACTTCCATTCCTTCCCCTGCCTTTTTGCAAGATCTCTCTAAAGCTTAGCGATGATCTGATTTAAATATTTCCTATCGTTTAGAAGCCCTGAAACTCTTGTCTCTTCCTTATAGCCAGTGACTTCTTTTCCTTTATTATCTAACGACAAGCTGCGTTTTTTTAGTCAGGGTGGTCATATCGGTGCTGCTGATGCAGCAGTTTTGTGTGACAGTAGTTTTTAAAATTGGAGGTAAGAATTAAAGGTTTCTTTCCACTGCAGTTTCTTGTGTTAGGTATTACCTTGTTGGATGTGCAGGTGAAAAAACATGCAAAGTGCTGTAGCTGTTCAGCCTGCATCTGTTCAGTGAGATTGTGAAACTCTCCTTCCTTCATAGCATTTACCAGCAGCATCTTGTATGCAAATATATGTCCTACCACAAGCTGCCTGAAAGAGCTTGAATGCCTTGTACTAATTGAGGTGCTTCAAGTTCTTGCAGTAAGAGAGACAACCCTGTTTCTATTTTAAAAACAAACTTCGAATTTTCAGGGGTTTTGGCTGTGTTGGCAGCATCCAAATGGAGCACAGGGAAGAGACATCCAAGCTAGCGTCTCCGTGGTGTGACATGCTTAGCAGATATTCACTTGAATCTCGAGTAAAGTTAGCAAGGCACTTGCGCCAGGCTAAATACACCAGGCTCATCATCATAACATTTTCTGTAGCATACTGTCTCACTGATGTGACACCACCATTTTGCTTCCTAAAGAAAGCTTAGTCCGCAGCCTTTTTGGTGAGACAACAGATAGAGTTGCTGATTTGAATTGTCAAAGAGCTGTGGGAGCATGGAACCCTTAGAAATTAGTCCCACAGTGTCTCAGATGGAGTATTTACAGTTACAGGGTCTAACAGAATTATCAAGCTGAGGAGATCCAGAAAACCCAGCTTCTTGTTAGGTGGTCAAAATGGCTTCTGCAGAACAGCAAGCCACACAGATGGAGTCATGTCATGTATCTCTTCCCAGTTCAAAACTACATATCATTAAAAGAAAACAAAATAAAATAAACCTGCCTGCAGTTTTCTGCACAAACCCAGTAGTTCCAGAGGTTTCAAAGGCTTTTCATGGAAGAAGATGGGGTCGCTTTGGAATATTTCTTGCTTGAGGTAAACATTTTGCCTAGCTCTGGTGGCAAAAATATTCCTATAGCAGAAGATCTCTTTGTCAGTTTGACTTTAAAGGTACTGAGCTTCGTATTTTTCTGTGTTGTAATGACATTAGAATATAATGAGGATTAGGATTTTGTGTCAGAGGTCTCTCCAGTGACTCCAATTGTTAGCCTATATTTTAAGTAGTAGATATTTATATGGATAAGAAAATACCCATAACTAGATAAAGTAGGGAAAATAGCCTTAAATGATACAGATTTCAGAGCAGAAAGTAACTACTGAAGAACTGGGGATTAAAAACCCCCAAGCATTCCCCAGTGAGCTGTAGTTTCTCTTTAATTCTTTGCTTCATTCTAGAGCACTTGGTATTGGTGAATGTAGAAATTAGGATGCGGGACTCCTGGGAGTAGGGCTGATTTTGTGCCAATCAGTTTGGAACTGTTACCTGGAAACAGTTCAACTTGTGATGCTTCTTGTGTTCATGTATTAGCCTCCTGGCAGCTCCTACATACAAAATTAACCTGCGTTGGGACCATCAAGGTGACCTGATATTTTTTTATTTTTTTTTCTTTTTCCCTTGGCCATATGGTTTATTTTTGTGCCTGTTCCAGACTGTCTTTTATTCAGTGTGCTTACTGCTGCAGTCCTGGGCTCCCAGCACAGCTATTGCCAGCGATTTTAAGTCTTCTTCCACCTATCTGTGCTTTAATGTTTTGTATTTGTTATAGATTAAATAAATTTCTAATGCCTGGTAGCACCATCAAAAGGTAATATCCTTTTTCACTGATGCTTTTTGATACATTTTATCTTATGATGCTCATGGGTTATTTCTTGCTTTCACTCTATAGGTAATTGTGGAAAAAGCACCAAAAGCCAGAGTACCCGATCTAGACAAAAGGAAGTATCTTGTGCCTTCTGACCTCACAGGTAACAAAGTCCATTCTTCCTGATTTTTCAGTGAAAAGGTCTCAGAAGTACTTTTTACGGTATGATCAGCACCAAGAAAATATCCAGGCAGGCTTCACATCTTATCATCACCCCAGTTTACGTGGCTGTCCTTGTTATATTTATGCACTTTACAGCCTGGATTACAGCATGCAGAATTCTTTTGAGATCTTCTAAGGTGTCCTACTGACTCACCATGCATGTGTCACAGCTGACTTCTAACCATGGTGAAAATGGCTGAATTGTGTATCATAGGCAGCAGTATAATCATCAGTTAATGATGACCTAGCTGCAGAGTAGTTGCCAGAGGCTATATCCTCGTTGCAGGAAGAGACAAATTCTTGAAATAGTCCCATAATTTTCCAAGATGGAGCGGTTGGAGTCATAGCTACAGAGTTTCTTTTCTGAATGGTCACAGACATTTTGAGTGGGAATACATTTGTTCTAATTTGAGAACATCAACAAGTTAAGGGAACAGCGTTTCTTTTTCTTGCAGTATATAGTGGATTGCAAAATACTTTCTTGTGTAATATGGCTCAAGCAAATAGTAAGGAATTTGTTTTCAGGAATGGTATGACCACTTACACCAAGGCTAAATTCTCTAAGGTGTGTTTGAGCTATAGGATTTAAAGGTTAAGCTAGTTAGAGGTCTTCCCACCAATCCCTGCAGTACAGCATTTCATACCATAGTAGGTGGAGTGTGGACTTTGGGGGTACATAGCTGAGGCATGCACCTGAGAAAATGCCAGCTCCAAATAGATTGGCTGCTAATGTGGTTACAGTCATGAAGTTCCTGATTTCTTTCCTACATTGTTCATTTTCCCCTACTTTTCACATACAGCATGTGACTTCCACCACCAAAAGAAAACAACCATGGTTAGGGTGAAAAAAACCCACAAAACAAGAAACCAAAAAACCCAAACCAAATGTTCTTTCTGCACCTAAGGCATTCTCCTCTGTTCCTCTTCAGTTGGCCAGTTCTACTTCTTAATCCGAAAGCGGATCCACCTGAGGCCAGAAGATGCCCTATTCTTCTTTGTCAATAACACCATCCCTCCCACCAGTGCTACCATGGGCCAGCTGTATGAGGTAAGCCTGGCCCATCTCTTTTTTCCTTTGTTGGAGTATCTGGAAGAACGCGTATCTTCACTGAAGGACAACTGACCACTATACTGGCAATGAGTGCAGCTTGGTCATAGATGCCTGAACATGAACCCTTTTGGCCTGGGCTGTATTCCACCATCTCTTTAGGGAAGTTCCATCCTGCAGTTACAAAGGGTAGCCCGTGGAGCCTCATCGTTTTGACTGTTTGTTTGCTAGTTAAAAGGATTGTTGTATCAGATGGTAAATGATGGCCTCAGCCATGATATGTTGGTCCTACCACTTCAACAAAGTAAACCTCTTTATATCTCAGTGGAAAGACTGGGGGGGGGGGGGGGGAGTAGAACACACACTATAGCTTTCCAGTTTATACAAAAGAGATTTCCTTTTAGCTAGTAAAAGAACACAGTATCACTGGGCAACCAACTGTCTATAAATACATTGTCAAGGAACACTTACTCTTTGTGGAGAATTTTTCATCGCTTGCACTGTATATGTGAGGACCTTGTAGGACACCGTGAACATTGCTGCCCAGCATTTCTACTGAGCAGTGTTATTTGATTGACCTTAAAGGCATTATTCTGTACCCATCAGAGGAATGTCCTCAATTAGCTGGTTTGCAGCCTGGATTGATTTCTTCTTTTGCTGTGTTAGTGTCCTTTAATAGAAGAGCTCCAGCATGGTGCTGGGAACCTTGTTTGACCTGTCACTTTTTGACAGTAATTGGACAATTTGCATGTGAATAGATGAAAATCATGTAAGATTAACACACACAGGGAGTTTTTCACATCTGGACATGTAGCAGGAAGCCATGTCTGACTGTCCAGAGCTGAGATGAGGACTCTGTTCCTGGCACTCTGCAGACTTTTTGTGTCAATGTAATCACTTAATATCTCAGCTTTGCTGCCCATATGTAAACCAAGACTAGAAATATAGCCACTTGTCAAAGTGTTCTGAAAAATGACAAATTCAATCACATTTACCAAATACTGAAGTATCTAGAGGTGATTTTTGACTTGGTCAAGCCTTCCAAGTCTCTCCACTCAATCTCAAGGCTATGCCAGTGCTGAGATTCTACTGCTTAGCCTGAAACAGTCAGAGCTGTTTCTGTAGCATGTTTGCAGCAAACTCTGGCTGTGGCTCTTCAAGTAAATTCACTGTGTCCAGAAATGTGACATGCATGAATTAAGAAGCAGACCTGTGGCCAGAGAGAGGGAGTTGCTATACACTTCCTTTGGTATGAAGAAGTGAAGCGTTTGATATAAAGGGGGAGAAATAGTGAAAGAGAGGTTATGCCCTCTTGTTACAGTAGTCCCTGGGCTTTTTCACATGTAGCACGTTACAGGGCTTTGGTGTGTTACTTTCTCCCTTTCTCCCCTTGCAGGATAACCATGAAGAGGACTATTTTCTCTATGTGGCCTACAGTGATGAGAGTGTCTATGGCAAGTGAGCACCAGCACCTCAGGCATGCAGGCGAGATGGACTGATGGAGTGGATTTGGAGGGGGAGTGTTGGAGAGGCAGAAGGAGGATGCCTGAGAAAAGGGGAAGAGAACTGGAAGTGAAACACATGCACAATGCCATCACCTACCATGCATTAATGATAACCTTTTATTTTTCAAATTGAGGGGAGGGAGGGGTGGGGGGACAGTGTGTGAAAGGGCGAACTCAAAGGCTAACAGGGGGTTCTGCACTGAGGGATGGGGGGACTCCACTGTTTGTAGTTATTATCTTGCCACAGCTAAAAGTAGTTAGCCAGTATTGGAGACTGCTTGACAAGCCAGTGTGGTGGAGCTCCAGGAGAGTGACTGGGCAGAAAGGCCATTTTTGTGTAATCCTTTAGTTGGATGAAGGCATGCCATGTATTGTACACTGCCCTTGTCACACCTTGGCCACAGCACAGGCTTCACTCCTGCAAGCATTCAGTGAGCTGTTAAATACTTCACTCTGCCCACACAAGGCTGTCCTGTACTGACAGTCTGCACTCCTACAGCTACCTGTGAAGCGTTCCAAGAGTATTGTGTTTCCCATCATTTCTATCAGTATTAGAAGAGCTGACTCTGAGGGCTGGGAACTCCTCAGCTGTGAGATGTGAAGGTTGGGGAAAAGAAGGATTCCCCCCCCCCCTTGTTGCTTTAATTGAAAGTGCTGGAGAGAAAAATTAGAGAAGACATTTTCATTCTTACCTAGTGAAGTCAACTGATAAACTTGTAAGCACAGGGCTAGAAAGGACCTCAAGAGAATGACTAACCTATTCCAGCTCTGTGACAGGACTGAGTCTATCAAGCATACCCACCATAGCTGCTTGTCAAACTTGTTCTTAGTGAGCTTCACTGTGGCGGATCCTGGAAACTGCTGAATTTGTCTGTTCAGTTCCTAGCTAGCCTACAAGTGAGAGCTTTTCTTGCTACCTAACTTTAGTCTCCCTTGCTGTGTATTAAGGTAACTAACTACTAATGGTCTTGTTATTGGTGAACACAGGAAATTACTCAGTGTTGTTCTTGTACCAGTCTTCTGCAGATTTGAAGATGGCAGAAGTCCCGTGGGTTTAGCCTTCCATGTTTGATCCTTGTGCAGTCCTTGCACCACGTGCACAAGCAGAAGAAATCAGTTGCTTCCACAAGTGTTTTGCTGGATTTTTGTGATTGGATGACAGTGCCACTCTTTGCAACAGGAGAGGTGCTTTTAGACTTGAAGGGGAATAGGTTCTCTCTGGATTTTTCTTTTTTTTTAGTTATTTTATTTTAAGCCAGCGTTGCTCTTAGAAGGGTGACAGATAGATCCTGTCCTGTGCAAGCCTTATGCTGTCATGCCAAAGCAGTTTCTTCCCAATGGCACAAACAGCAGATTTTCCCATAACTGCCATAACTCTGATGAAGGAATGGGGGTTGGGGAATGAGCTTTCAGGAAAATTGGGGGGGTTTATCTAAAAATCAGAGAACTGGATCTGAATTACTGTAATCATTCCTACAATTGAGAGGGACCAAGAGGGAGGAAAAGACAAGAAGGATGAAGAAGACAGGCAGATTCCAAAATAAGTCAAAGGTGTTTGCTCTCCTTACATGAAGTTAGATCCCAGTTCGCTGTTCCTCAGGAATGAGAAATCACAAAGAGTGCTCCTTGATTGTGGAAGACAGGAAATCAGGTTTCAGCCTTCTCTGTTGTTCCACAGAGGTACATGAGACAGGAGAGCAGGCTGGGAGGATAAAGTGGGAGTTAACTGGCAGAACTGTGTGAAGGTCAGGGAAGGCAGCGTGGTGGGGCAGGAGGGTCACTACCTTTGTGGTATGGGAAATAGTAGAAGAATGGGAGAGAAAGGGAGACCGCAACTGAGGTAGACAGAGTAGTTGTAATGAGCAGACAGAGAATGGGGAAATAAAGGATGAAATGGGTGGGTTAGTATCCCCAGGTTTTCCTCCTGAACTTCAGGTTTGCTGTTCCATCATCTGGAGTAAATGCATTTGGATGCATTGTACCTTCTGCCAACTTGGATAACTTCAGTTTCTGCCTGCAGTGCTCAGTCCTCTCTTTTTAGACCACTCTTCTCCAATTACCAGGCTCTTTTCACATCCTTTGGGTGCAAATCTGAATCAGTCTCTTGTTTTAGGAAGCTCTGACTGTTCTGAAGCAAAAAACAAACCCAGGAGGCTTTCTAGGGTGGAAAACAAGATGCAGGCAGATGGTGTGCATGTCTCTGCCGCTGTCACACTTGCTCATATGCATGTTGCCAAGCACATAGTTGTGTGTTGTCTCAAAGCTTAAGGGAGAAGTGTTGGCATTCGGGGTGCTTGGTTTTGAGTTCAGACCTCCCCTCCTGTCCTGCTGCTGGGTTTATACATGACATGTGTGGGACTAATCTCAGCCGTTTGTTACATGTAGTTTACAGTTTGATTTAGTTATATTACAGTTCTTTTAACTGGATTGTGGCATTTACTTCTGTTTTTGTGCTAGTTTGATATTGTACAAGGTAATGATGGTAATTCTTTTTTGTGTTGGTTAGCTGCAGGTTCTTGTAAACTAAAGTTCATACTACTTGAGCTAAATCAACCAGTCAATAAAGATGCATTTGAAAATCACATGCTTGATCAAAAATGGGTGACTAGCGTTTCTTCCTGATGTGGGCTTGTAAAAAGGAACAGCTTTACCAGAACTTCTTGCTGCTGCTTTTTCCCAGAACCCCAGATTTACTCTGTCCTGTCTACAGGGACAAGTCACTTCTTTCCTTTCTTGATTATGTTGTTACACATAGCCTGGGTATGTCTTGCTGTGTCACCAGTGTGGACTTCAATTAGACCTGGACAACATGAGAAGCTCTTAAGAAGCATAATGGATGCAGAGGCATTCTCTGCCATTTGAAGGCCCTGAACAGTCCTAGCCAGTTGATGGGGCCCTGAGGGCACCATCAGCCATGACTATCCTTGCGAGGCACCCAGGACTACCAGTCAACCCGCCCATGGCCTGGGGCCCCATCTTACCCCCTCCAGAGCTGTCAGCCCTGTCTCAGTCCCCAGCTCTTCACAGGCCTGCCCTGCCAAGCCATGAGCTGTGTAGAGCCAGATCCATGGGGCGCAGCTTCAGCCCATCACTATCCCAACAACCCTGCCATCACTGAGCCTGATCCTGACCCTGGCCTGCAGATAAGATTCCCATCTTGACCTGCCTCAGCATCATGGTTGGGGCTTGTGCCTGGGCCTGGCAACCATAGAATGGTTTGGGTTTAAAAGGACATGAAGATCATCTAGTTTCAATCTCCGTGCCATGGGCAGGGACACCTCACACTAGACCATGTTGCCCAAGGGTCTGTTCAGCTTCAGAACACCCTCAAGTCCTCCAAAGGGCTGCTCTGAATCGCTTCTCCGCAGTGTCCTGTTCCAGGCTGAGCTCATCTCTCCCGCTCCGGTGCAGAAACTCTTGCTGTGGCTGGATTCCAGTTCAGTTAAACTGTGGGTGGCAGCTGCAGCTTTCTTTGATGAGGTAAGGCTAAGGGCTGTGGAAGGAAGGGATCATGGGTCTTTTATTGAGATACTGCTGCTTGGGAGGCCTGGTTTCATGCAAAGATCAGTGGAGAACGGATCCCTCGAGCAGGGTGGCCATGGGAGCACCTGGCTGGGACCAGGTTCCCGTGGCTCTGCCTGTGTTGTTCCAGGTACCTCGGAGCTACAGGACGAGGGGGCCCTCTGAGCGAGGCAGGAACTAGAGAAGATCCTCTGCAATACCTGGCTCCAGCCAACACCCAAGAGTTCATTAAAGCTCATCACTTTAATGACACCTAAAGGGGATTAGATCTTGTTTTTTCCTGGTGGCACCCTCATGATTGGTGAGACCACCTGTGGGTGACAGCAAGGTTGGGATCTGCCAGCTGTGGGGACACTGGAGTCATGCCAGGAGAGACCCCAGAGCAGGGATCTCCCCATGGGATACTGTGGCTTTGTCATGGCATCCCACTGCCCAGGGGGATTCCCTTGCCACCCCTCCCACTGCTGCATCATCACCTCCAGCTCCATCCAGGGCTGGTGCAGAAAACAGCCCAGGGCAGCCCTGACCATATCACCACAGCAAGCTTTGCCCTCTCACCGACCTGTCATGCTGGTACCCTCCCTGGTACTGCCCAGTGGTACAGTGGGAGTGTAACGGGAAAAGGGGAACATGGGCAGCTGGTGAGAACCACCACCATCAGCTCCAGCACAGTTTGGAGTTTTCTCTTGTCACAGGCACAGTGTTGGTGTGCCTCGTGCATGCCATGCTTCCTGAAGAACAGCTGGAAGAGCAAATTTAAAAGCAGGTTTGGCTGTCCTGGGTTCAGCAGTAGCAGTCATTTTTCACCTTCTTAGTAGCTGGTGCAGTGCTGTGTTTTTGACTTTAGTCTGAGAACAGTGCTGATAACACACTGATGTTTTTAGCTCTTGCTAAGTAATGTTTACTCTGGTCAGACACATTTCAGTCTCATGCTCTGCCAGTGAGGAGGGGCACAGGAAGCTGGAAGGAAGCAGAGACAGCACACCTGGCCCAAACTAGCCAAAGGGGAATTCCATACCACAGCACATCATGCCCAGTATATAAAATGGGGTGAGAGACACTGAAGGCCCACATCACTGCCGGGAAGGTTAGGCTGGGTATAGGTCAGCAGGTGGTGAGCAATTGTATTGTGCATCACTTGTTTTCCTTTTCCCTTTTTAGTTTTATATTCTCTCCCCTTGTTATTCCCCTTACCATTATTGTTGGTGGTGGTAGCAGTAATAGTTTCATATTATACCTTAGTTACTGGACTGTTCTTATCTTAACCTGTGGGTTTTACATTCTTTCAATTCTCCTCCACGTCCCTCCAGGAGCCGGGGGCAGTGGAGGGGAAAGGTTGTGAGTGAGCGAGAGGCTGCGTGGCTTTGAGTTACCAGTTGGGCTTAAACCTTAACAGTTCTTTGTGGTGCCCAATGTGGGGCTTGAAGGGTTGAGATAACGATAGATCTGACCAGAGTGTGTCTGATCATATTTGTGATAATCATTCATTGTTTTGGATTAATAGTCACTCGTCACAATGCTGATTTATTGGCTCTCAAAGTTGTTGCTCTTTATTTGTTGCTCTGAGTTTCAGCATGTCATACCTTACTTACAGCTGGTATTTGCTGTTTTAGTGTTTATTGGCTGGGGAGCCTGGGCTAAGGTTCTTGTTTCTCTATACTTCATGGTGATGACTTGTAATACAA
Source organism: Amazona ochrocephala (assembly GCA_039720435.1). Taxonomy (NCBI): domain Eukaryota; kingdom Metazoa; phylum Chordata; class Aves; order Psittaciformes; family Psittacidae; genus Amazona; species Amazona ochrocephala. Next base: position 84,331,351 of record CM077880.1, read on the forward strand.
CAGAATCATTGGTCATGAAACTGATCTGGCTTGTGTCCCCAGGTCGTCACCAACTCTATACTTTGGGAGGCATTTAATGGAGTTTTTTAGAAGTCACACTTTTTTTTTCCTGCTCGGGTGGTCAACCTATGAAGGGAATATTCCCTCACACCCCCTGCTCCCCCACCAGACTATTTACAGCAGCATTTGAGAATTCTAAAGGTTTTGGATGGCCTTTGAATACCCTTGAAACCTGCCTGCTGCTTTTGCTGGGGATCAGCATGTTGGCACACATACAGAGTGCGTTTTATCCACAGCCATATCACCCTGAGAATGCCCTATTTCGTCTGATCTCAAAAGTTAAGCATGGTTGGGCTCAGGTCTTGTCTATGGTTAAATGACGATATAGGAGGACCACCAAGAGATTTTCACCGGGGCTGGACAGTCATGAGTGACAGGGTATGTGGGACAGTATGGACAAGCACCTGGGCCAGTGGGCCCCTCCAGCACTTTGGAACTTCACCTTTGAACAAGTGCGAAATCCATAAAAATTAGCAGAACACTTAAATGACGTATGCTATCATCCTGGCAATACCAGAGAGGGACAAATCACTGCAATGTGCTAGGGCTTGGCCTAGACCTACAGAGCGCCTCTGGAAAAAGATGTCTCTGGATCTAATGACATAGCAAAAGACAATGCAGCTACTCAACCCCCAAGCACAGCCAACCTACGCCAACCCGAACAACAGACTCTACAGCTGCTCCAGCCCTAGTGGCAGAGAATGCAGCCACTCCAACCACAGTGAAAGACACTGAAGCCACTCCAGCCACAGTGATAGACACTGCAGCTAAACCTAAGGACCAATCTGTGCCAATATCGGTTGCCCCTGTAAGCAAGGGGAAAAGCAAACAAGAGCCACAAAAGGCAGCTTGTGCAGTGAAGAAGATGAAGACCCAATGAACTTACTACAGGGAACCGCATCTGAACAAGAGTTATTAATACATGAATAAGAGAAAGAGGAAGAAGGAATGGCAGAAAACTCCAAGGAAGATCTGAGGTCAACACCTTGGCTTTTGTCCTTTACAGAGGATCCAAGGCCAGCTATACTCCAACTGAAAAAGAGACTGGCAGCCTGTGAAGGGGTTGAGCTGCTTCAGAAGTGATTGGCACTGAAACACAGCTCCCCCTGGCACCTGATTGCCCATGCTGGGCTGGATGTTCAAGGGCAGGGTCTCCTCCACATATCATGCAACCGATGGTACATGGAATAAGTGGGCCATGCTAATTACACAGGGAGCTCCAACAGGAAATCACAGTCATCCAGGAATTCTAGAAGTCATCAAGGACTGGCCAGAGGGCAAAGATTTTGCAATGTCACCAGAGGAGGAGGTGATGCGTGCCGAAGAGGCCCCACCATATAATAAACTGTCAGAAAGCGAAAAGCAATATGCCTTGTTTACTGATGGGTCCTGTCGCACTGTGGGAAAGCATTGGAGATGGAAGGCAGCTGTATGGAGTCCCCTACAACAAGTTACAGAAACTGATGAAGGAGAGGGTGAACTGAGTCAGTTTGCAGAGGTGAAAGCCATCCAGCTGGCCTTGGACATTGCTGAACGAGAAAAGTGGCCAATACTTTATACTGACTCATGGATGGTGGCAAATTCCCTGTGGGGGTGGTTGCAGCAATGGAAGCAGAGCAACTGGCAATGCAGAGGTAAACCCATCTGGGCTGCTGCACTGTGGCAATATATTGCTGCCCGGGTGTAGAATCTGGTGGTGAAGGTACGCCACGTAGATGCTCATGTACCCAAGAGTCAGGCCACTGAGGAACACCAGAACAACCAACAAGTGGATAAAGCTGCTAAGACTGAAGTGGCTCAGATGGACTTAGATCGGCAACATAAGGGTGAATTATTTTTAGCCCTGTGGGCCCATGACACTTCAGGCCATCAAGACAGAGATGCAACGTACAGATGGGCTCACGGTCGAGGGGTGGACTTAACAATGGATACTATTGCCCAGATTATTCACAGATGTGAAACGTGCACTGCAATTAAGCAAGCCAAGCAGTTAAAGCCTCTTTGGTATGGAGGATGATGGCTGAAGTACAAATATGGGGAGGCCTGGCAGATTGATTATATCACACTCCCATCAACCCACTAAGGCAAGCCCTGTGTGCTTACCATGGTGGAAGCAACCACCGGATGGCTGGAAACGTATGCTGTGTTCACTGCTCAGAACACTATCTTGGCCTTGAGAAACAAGTCTTGTGGTGACATGGTACCCCAGAGAGAATCCAGTCAGACAATGGGACTCATTTCCAGAACAGCCTTATAGACACTTGGGCCAAAGAACGTGGCATTGAGTGGGTATATCACATCCCCTATTGTGCACCAGCCTCTGGGAAAATCAAATGGTACAATGGGCTGTTAAAAACTACACTGAGAGCAATGGGTGGTGGGACTTTCAAACATTGGGATACACATTTACTAAAAGCCACCTGGTTGGTCAACACCAGAGGATCTGCCAACAGGGCTGGTCCAGCCCAATCGGAACTTTTTTGTACTGCAGAGGGGGATAAAGTTCCTGTGGTGCCCATAAAGAATTTGCTGGGGAAGACAGTCTGGGTTATTCCTGCTTCAGGTAAAGACAAACCCACTCGTGGGACTGCTTTTGCTCAGGGACCTGGATATACTTGGTGGGTAATGCGGGAAGAGGGGAAAGTCCGATGTGTACCTCAAGGAGATTTGATTTTAGGGAAAAACAGACAATTAATTCAATTATATGCTGTTGCCTGCTATATAGCACTTTTATAGCTGATCACCTAAATGCCCATCTCCACCGCTCTGGGCTTCGAAAAGAAGATTTGTGCTGTCATGAACATCAGCGGAGAATGAAGTCATGGCAAAGGCCAGCAGCAGCAGACCTGTCCTCAGGTCACCATGAACTGACCCTGACTTCCCTCCTATCATCACCCCAACAAAGAATGAACTTTGATGAAACCAGACGAGTTCAGCGGTGTTGTCAGCAGGCAACAATCCAACACTACATACCACCTCTCTCTCCTTGAAAGACTGTTACAAGAGATGGAGCCTGACATCATGGACTGAAAGAATTCAGCAAATTTTATAGTGATGGTCCATGGACTAAGGAATTATATCTCTCTCTTTGTGTGTATAAATGAGACAAAAGTGATGGTATCTTGAAAAATGTGCAATCTGAGCATGATGTGAATGATATGGAATAAGTGGTGGATATTATCCTGGGTTCAGCTGTAGCAGACATTTTTCTCCTCCTTAGTAGCTGGTGCTGTGCTGTGTTTTTGACTTTAGCCTGAGAACAGTGCTGATAACACACTGATGTTTTTAGCTGTTGATAAGTAATGTTTACTTAGTTGGATGGAAGCAGAGACAGGACACCTGACCCAAAGTAGCCAAAGGGGTATTCCATACCGTAGCATGTAATGCCCAGTATAGAAACTGGGGGGAGTCACCCAGAAGGCCCAGATCGCTGCTCGGGTTGGGCTGGGTATCAGTCAGTGGTTGGTGAACAATTGTCTTCTGTATCACTCGTGTTTATAATTTTCTTTTCTCTTTCTAGTTTTATATTCTCTCCCCTTGTTATTTCTCATATCATTATTATTATTGGTGGCAGCAGTAGTAGTCTTGTGTTATACCTTAGCTACTTGACTGTTATTATCTCAACCCATGGGATTTACATTCTTTTGATTCTCCTCCCCATCCCTCCAGGAGCAGGGGGGGAGGCGAAGAAAGGGGAGGATTGAGTGAGCGGGTGTGTGGTTCTGATTTACTGGCTGGGCTTAAATCATGACATTGGCTAAAGAACCTGGGTCTGTGCCAGGGGTGGCCACATCTGTCTCCTTCCAGCACCATTTCTAAAACCCAGCTGTGAGCTCCACAGCCCCTCCAAAGCATTATTCACTGACGTGACCAACAGCACTGTTGATACAGGAGAACCATCACTAACCACACACACACACAGTAGTACTTCTGCTGCACAGCCTCTTTGACTGAGCACATCTACATGGATATTGCTGCCTGACAGCAGGTGACCAGCTCCCAGAAAGTATCTTAGCTTGTCTTGGCTCCTTATACATGTGCTGGCTGACTACCATCAGCAGTAGAGATATGGACATCTTCTGTGTCACCTCTCCCACCTGAGGGCCTTCTTCCCCATCCATGGGGAGCATGAGGTGTCATGCAGACACACCTTCTCTAAACACTCGTATCTCATTGGCATCCCAGCCCAGGCTGACTGAGTTGGAGAGCACCTAAGCTGCTTCTTTGTGCCTTTTGAGATTTCTAAGGTTTCCCAAGGTGGGCAGTGGAGAGCACAGACCTTTGTTTTGATGGTACCTGTCATCTCCTTGCTCACAGAAGCTCTCGTTCACTGTCTTCCCCAGCCCTGGCTTGAGGTTAAACTAATCGTGTGACACAGTGGGAAAATCTTGGCAGCCCAGCACAGGAGAAATCTAGTTATCTTTGTGTTAAGCTAGTGAGACAATAAAGGGAAAAACTACCAGGCAAAAGACAGGAAAACAGAGCATCAGGGTGAAGTGGTGAAGAACAAACAGAAGCTGCAGCTGTAACTGAGCTGGGATGTCTGGTACTGCCAATCAGAAGCCCCATTCCCGTGCTGTGCAGCCTGCAGCAAGACATCTACTTGTGTAACCTGAGGATTGCATTCCCTTTGGATTTGGTGACTGGTTAACTGCTCCCCCTCCTGATCAAGCTCAATCTACGCCCCAGCCTGTACAGGGGTCAAACACCACCTCAGAGACGGTGATGGCACCTTTTTATTCAGGCACCAGTCGGTGATGCTACAAGAAGAGCTGGGTGTAGTGTATTGCAGTGCAGAGTGTGCCAATACTTCCCCAGCCTTTAAGTTTGGAGGGCAATCAGCTGGTTTCAGGACCGCTCAGAGATTGGTTCTGTTGCTTCTGCACAAGTGACACGGGGTCTCTTTGAGTAAGAGCACTGGCACATGGCACAGTGAGAGCCACAGGATCTATACAGACATGAAGTTGCGCCTTTACATGAAACTTGCCTTTTTTTTCTTAATTGCCAGTAGGAAATACTGCTGTTTATTCTCCATTTTCTGTCTTTTCCAGCACAGTATCATCAGAGCACTGTTCAGTTTTATTTTACAGGGGGAAGCTGCTGGACGTATGCACAAACAGGTCTGGATTCCTCAGAGCCATATCTAGTGCTCACATCAACTTCTTCCTCAGCACAGCTGCCAAGATCATGGGCCCTGCAGGGCCTCTGTTTGCAGCACTGAGCCTTCTGAATTCCTCAGGATAAAGGAATGGCTTTGGCCTCCTTGGTCTGCCTGGGAAGGCAGGAGGGTTTGGGCTAGAAAAATCTTTTCTTTACTCCTTAAGCAAAGGCATTCTGAGCTTGTCTGCAGTGTGTAAGTTCCTTTATCTGAAGCTCATGGGACTCTAACAAATGCTGCTCTAAGGTGCACTTTCTGATCCTGCTGCAGTCATTCATTGCAGAGTGAGATATTTAAGAAAGAGGTGGGCTGCAGGGAGGTGCAAGGCTGTCACTTTAGCAATTTCAGTGGCACTGTAACCCACCAGGGTAGGGCAAGTCGGCCAGTTATGATCCTGACAGAGCTCAAGACACTGTGCACTCCAGCCTGGAGCTGAAGAAATCCCGGAGCCACAAACGCTTGAACACGCATCCGTGGCCTTGGTGTGGAAGTGGTTAAGGTGGTAACCCCCACTGTGCACCGGGCTGGTGACCCTTCCTGTTGTGCCACCTACACCCTAGCTGCTGCTGCTTGGAGACGCTCCGCGCAGCCCCGAGCAGGACCGTGTCTGCCCTCGCTAGAGCAGGAGGAGCTCCGCAGCCTTCAGCTAAGGGCAGGCCCGGATCTCTCCCCTACTTTGAGGCGCTGGTGAACCACTCCTGCCTTGCCTGGCGGCGGGGGGAGCTGAGGGGAGGTGCTGGGCAGCCCCGTCCCAAGGCCGGCCTGGTGCTGCCTTGGCCGTTGCAGCCCAGCGGCAGTTGTTGGGGAACGGCCGCAGTAACGGTTCCCTAGGCGACTCCTGCCTGCCCAGGCTGCCTGCAGCCACCGAGCAGCCAGTGGGAGCCGGGGAGCAGTTCTGGACCCTGCGTACAGCGAATCCTGCAGGAGAAGCGTGAGTTGGCTGTGCGCGGGCAGTGCCGGGCCCCTGAGCAGGGAGGAGGCGGTTCCCCTGGCAGCAGGGCCCAGGGCAGGGCTGTGGCGGTGCTGTGGGGCTCGGCAGGGTTTGAACACGCCTGCTCTAAGAGGGAGGCTGGGGAGGTTACAAGGGGCTTTAGCGGGTTCTAAACTTGCCGTGCAGCTTGCAGTGATGGTGAAGACTTGTAGCTTTAGCTGTAGAGACTGGATAAAGGGAGCCTGGGGAGGGGGGAGAGGCTGAAGCTTGGGTGTCCTTGGTGATCTTCAGCTTGGCACCCAGCCCTGATCCGTCGGGGTTTCCTGAGAAGTGTCAGGAATTTTAGGCAAGCCCTGGGCATATTTCTTCATTGCTTTCCCAGGTGGTCTGGGCTGTTGTGGCCTGGCTCAGCAAGTCCTTCTGCGCAGGCTAAGGGCATTCACTCTCTGAACCCAGAGCGGAGCTGCCTGTGCCCTGAGAGGGAACGGAGGGGAAATTGCAGCCCCTCCTTCCTTTCTGGGGCAGGTAAAGGGCTGTCTGGGGTGGGGAAGATAGCGGCAGGGGTGGTGGGCTGGAGGTGTACTGTGTTCTGGTTGCTGTGGTGTTCTGCCTCGACTGGGAGGTGTTGCTGCTTTCTTAGTGCTGCTCCTTTCCTCCTCCTCTGGGCTCTAGGAACTAGTCGTGGGGCTGGGGAAGAGCCTTGCTCCATGCCTAGAGGGGAGGGGAAGCTGCTAGCCTGGGGTGGGGGTGTGGAGAGTGAAGCCCGTTGGAGCAAGCGCTGTGCACATGAGGAACAGGACTCACTTCAAGTAAAGTGAAATTACAGTTTAGACAGTTGGGACAAATAATCCAGTTACTCTCAAGACCCAGTAATATATCACTGAAATCCAAATGTATGTTGCATCAAAATGAGGCAGCGAAGTACCATTTCCTTCCTTCCGTTCCCACCAAAAAACTTTCAGAGAGTACTAAGGGGCAGTTTGGAGATAAGCAGAGATCTGCTTGATATTTCCAGTAAGTGGGGTTCTGTAATGGAAGGTGAGAAGTGCCAGCAGGTCCTGGTGTCTCTTCATGGCTTGTGGGACTGCACTAATGGCAAAAGGCTGTTTTGGCTCAGGGACTGTTTGTTCTGGGGTTTTACTTCTATGATCTTGACTCAGGTACTTAAATATGGCATTATCATGAAACAGGGTGGGGAGGCCCTATGTTCTCTGCTTACGAAGGGTGCCACAGCCAGAGACACAGATGTATCCTTGGGTCTGCCATAACTGAGATTCTGGATTATGAAAGTCACATTTTCACTCCTTCCAGGTGATCTCTGAGATACGGATACTGTCAAGATGCTCCAGTCCATGAGGTCCTCAAAAAAGGCTGGTAGATTCCAGAGCAAAGTGGTAGCATCTCGTAATCTTGAGCTAGTCAGAGAATCAGAGGAGTCTGGAACTGTAAGTACATGCTACAGGCCAGGAAGGAGCTGTGCTGAGGCTGGAAACTCTCCATGTCCCTCATCTACTTTCCCCTGTTGTCTAGCAGCACTGTGAAGCTAGACACCACCTCCCCATCTCTTTGCTGCAATGCTTGTGGTGGAGGTGGCAATCATGGTGCAGTAGGTGATGGACTGTGTCCTGCTTCAGGGATAGTCCAGAGTCTTGCCTGGATGTGCCACTGGAGCAAAGTTAAATGAATGTACTGGGCGTTGCACTGGAGTAGCTGAAATATGAGTGTGTGCTTCTGTCTGTCCTCTTTCTGTGAGCAGTCATACCTTCTGTCATGTAGGCATAGTTGCCAGTGCTTCTCTGGCCATACCTGCCCTCCAGGCAGCTGGGCATGTGGTGGGCTGCCCAAGCTCTGCCTCAAAGCTTGTGACATATGGCTGGTCCCAGATGGAACATCTGTTTTGGAACCTCTTCTGTCTCCTATCCTGCGTGGAGGACAGATCCAGCCCTGCAAGCAGCAGTGGAGTCAGGGCAATTCCTCCATCCCATCCACAGATGTTCGCTTTGCTGACTGGAGCCCACTAGACTGGCAGTGACCTAGTGCTGAGACTCTGTCAAAGAGATAGAATCATAGAATCATAGAATAGTTAGGGTTGGAAAAGACCTTAAGATCATCGAGTTCCAACCCCCTGCCATGGACAGGGACACCTCCCACTAAACAATGCCACCCAAGGCTCTGTCCAGCCCAGCCTTGAACACTACCAGCGATGGAGCATTCACAACTTCCCTGGGCAACCCATTCCAGTGCCTCACCAACCTTACAGTAAAGAATTTCTTCCTCATATCCAGTCTAAACTTCCCCTGTTTAAGTTTGAACCTGTTACCCCTTGTCCTATCACTACAGTCCCTAATGAAGGGTCCCTCCCCAGCATCCCTATAGGCCCCCTTCAGATACTGGAAGACTGCTCTGAGGTGTCCACGCAGTCTTCTCTTCTGCAGGCTGAACAGCCCCAACTTTCTCATGCAATCTCCATATGGGAGATGCTCCAGTCCCCTGATCATCCTCGTGGCCCTCCTCTGCACTTGTTCCAACAGTTCCATGTCTTTTTTATGTTGAGGACACCAGAACTGCACACAATACTCCAAGCGAGGTCTCACGAGAGCAGAGTAGAGGGGCAGGATCACCTCCCTCGACCTGCTGGTCACGCTCCTTTTGATGCAGCCCAGGATACAGTTGGCTTTCTGGGCTGCAAGCACACACTGCAGCCGGCTCATGTTCATTTTCTCATCAAGCAACACCCCCAAGTCCTTCTCCGCAGGGCTGCTCTCAATCTCTTCTCTGCGCAACCTGTAGCTGTGCCTGGGATTGCTCCAACCCAGGTGTAGGACCTTGCACTTGTCATGGTTAAACTTCATCAGGTTGGCATCAGCCCACCTCACAAGGGTGTCAAGGTCCCTCTGGATGGCATTCCTTCCCTCCAGTGTATCAACTGAACCACAGAGCTTGGTGTCATCAGCAAACCTGCTGAGGGCACACTCAATCCCACTGTCCATGTCACCGACAAAGATGTTGAACAAGACCAGTCCCAACACCGATCCCTGAGGGACACCACTCGGTACTGGTCTCCAGCTGGACATTGAGCCATTGACCGCAGCTCTTTGCATGCAGCCATCCAGCCAGTTCTTTATCCACTGAGTGGTCCACCTATCAAACTGATGTCTCTCCAACTTAGAGAAAAGGATGTCACGTGAGACAGTGTCAAATGCTTTGCACAAGTCCAGGTAGATGACATCAACTGCTGTATCGCTGTCCATCAGTTCCGTAGCTCCATCGTAAAAGGCCACCAAATTGGTCTGTCAGCATTTCCACTTAGTGAAGCCATGCTGGCTGTCACCAACCACCTTGTTGTTTTTCATGTGCCTCAGCATGCCTTCCAGGAGAATCCGCTCCAAGATTTTTCCAGGCACAGAGGTGAGGCTGACTGGTCTGTAGTTCCCCAGCTCATCCATTTTCCCCTTCTTGAAAATGGGGGTTATATTTCCCTTTTTCCAGTCATCGGGAACTTCACCTGACTGCCATGATTTTTCAAATATGATGGACAGTGGCTTAGCAACTTCATTTGCCAGCTCCTTCAGGACCCACTAATGGATTTCATCTGGTCCCATGGACTTGTGTACGTTCAGGTTCGTACGATGGTCTCGAAACAGATCATATCTCTGTATACTTCCGGGGAGAGGTCTGTGAGACCAGAACAGGGAGAAAACGTGCTAATTAAAAAGATATCACTACAACCCATTCTTCTTCATCTTGGTCACAGAATCATAGAACGTTTTGGGTTGGAAAGGACTTTCAGATCACCTAGTTCCAACCCCCTACTATGGGCAGGGACACCTCACACTAGATCATGTCACTTTGTTTAACGTAGATTTGAACACTGCCAGGGAGTGAGCAGTCCCTGCACAACGCTGCTTTTCTGCTTTCCTCTGATTCACCCAGCAGTGACATCTCTATGTGTGTGTGGGTTGTGAGCATTGTGCAAGGATGGAGTTAGGGAATTTTTGGGAACTCCTCCCTGCTCCCTGCAAAGGTCACTGGCTCAATCCATCAAAACTGAGGAGGAAACAAATGTCTGAAGAGCAATGACACATCAGATCATGAAGAAAAGCTAATGGTACAGAGCCACTTGGTGAGAGCATGTGTATTCCACTGAAAGTCGTTGATTTACTGATGTTAAATATTTCAGGAGGTAACTTCCAGGACTATCCTTTGGCTGTGATCACAAATTATTCATCAGTGGCACTTGAACAAGAAAAGCCTTTCTGAGCAAAGGTGTTTCTGTAGCTTTTGCTGGTGTTTTCTGTTTCAGCTGACTCCCTCTGCCTTCCTGAAGGAGATGTCTCTCAGCACTGAGCAGAGGCTGGCCAGCACTCGGGAGATGAGGCGGCCCCGGATTATCCAGCTTCAGGACTTGGGTGAAACTTCTCACGGAAAGGTAGCCTTTTCCTGCCCTTTCCGTTGCTGTTTGATGTGGCATTTGAAGAAAGCGTGTGCTTGTGACAGGCTTGCCCCCAGCTTATCTAAAGAGCTTGGTGACTTTAAGCAGCAAGGTCCTGTTGTAATTTCAAACTGGTGGTGGTGTAATTCCTTGTGCTGTGGGAAAGGTAAAACGTTTTTCTCCGGTGAGAATCTGGGACCAATGCAGCTGGAAGAAGGGAAAAGCAGCTCCAAGTAATGCCTCTGCTCTGGAAGCATTTGCTGTTTGTGTATTCAGACATGCTTCTGCAGTAGTATTGAATAAAACAGCAATACTAGAGTACACTAAAGCATCTATTTAAAGCTCATGGAAAAAGAAGATACCAGGTCCAGTCTTAGTTCAGTTGCCCAATAATGCTGACAAAAGAGGTGAACCTTATCACCATCCAGCATTCACCTCGTTGGTCTTTTTCTTAACTACTATGTTACTTTCTTTTTGGTCTTACATCCTCTGGTACTGCTGTCTTCTTACTCGTTTCTAGGCTCTACATAAAGACACGTGTGGGACTTGTTCTCACACTCTGGGAGAAAAGGCCATCCCCAGTTGTTTCCCTGTGGAGTCTCATTTAAATTCTTGGGTTTTGCTTCCTCTGTGAGGGTTTGTGGCTCTTTTAGTAAGTCTCTGGAGCTGAATTAGCGCACATTAGCAGAGGGCTCTGCTAGAGGTAAGCACTGCCTTGCATTTTGCAGAAGTAAACCTAAATAAACATCCACGAAAAGAGCTTCTTAGTTTAAGCCTGTTCAGCATGGTCCTGAAACATCTGATCAGCTCAGAAGATGGGTGGGTGCTCTGCCATCTCCTTCTTGTAAGCTGGGCATATATACTCACCAAGAGACTGTACTTCACCGGAGATCAATGGAGGATTCTCATTCATTAACAGATTTCCCAGTAGCTGAACCTCTCACTGCTGTGTCTTGCATCTCCAGTTCTCAGCAGCTGACTTGGACGAGAGCTTGTTTCAGCCTTTCCCATCAGAGGTGGTGTTTCAGAACTACCTTCCTGGCGAGGTCTGTGAAGTGCCACTGATTCTGAGGAACAAAGACAAGGTAAGTGCTGGAACACTGTGGTGGAAGAGGAGAGCAGTGGAATCCACACACTATACAGCATAGCAAGTTATCTGCTCCAGCACAGCACATCCAGAGTAAAATGTCTCACCACTGTTATTTTGCAAGATGGTAGAAATCTTCCTGTGCTGCAGATTCTCCTTCTGATTTTGGCCATGCATTGGTGGTATCTAACCCAAAGGAACTTTCTAGGCAGCATGCTTCCTGTTGAAAGCCCTTGATTGATGGGAATGTTGAGGGTTATATACTTCTTACCTGCTTGGATGCTTTACCTAGAGTATGCACCATGTCCTGCTATCTCCTTTGTAAATCTTGGTTTCTGGCAGGGCAGTTTTCCTCTCTCAGCCTGTCTAGCTGCCTCTGTGCATCTTACTGTCCACCTCATGGTGGAATAAGTTATAATTTGTGGCATTAGCACCACCGGAAAGGTGTTTTCAAAGAGCAGTTGAAACAGAACGATTTAGTGAACGCAGTGGGGAGGACTTCACGTGTCACTTTAGGCTCCTGCTAAGCTTAATTCAGTTGTGCTCATGTTTTTTTTAAGACAGCGTGTCTCTCGGCTTTGCCTTTGGAGAACCACAGCACAGCCAGAGTAATGTGCATTTTGGGCAATATTTGCTGTAGGTATCCAGTTTTCTTATTAAAATGGGCCTCAGTTTCTCTTTTTTTACTGCTCTGCTTCACTCCTAAGTCTTTTGGCATCAGCTGTTGCATTATCCATGCAAAATGTTTGTCTTTGGCAGGTAGCAGCTAGCAGGTGAACAGTTAATTTTGCTTCCCTAAGTGGAAAAGAACATCTGCATTAATATTCCTGCTATTCCCCAGTAAAAAGTTATATATGTGTACAGCCACACCTTGGGATTTCTATACCCTGTAAAAGGGAGGCAATGTGTGAACTGTTGACTTTATCCAAAATTCTGAAAAAAAAACCCAACCCCAAAAAAACCTTCTGAAGCCAGTAAAACCTCCACCATTGGACAGCACTGGTGTAAAAGTAAGACGGGCTCTAAGGAAAATTCTTGTCATATTTAAGTACACAAAGATAGAGATGGTAATCCCAAGAGAGGTTATGATGTTCTCCCTTTGCTGGCTTTTGGTTATGTCCTGGAGAAAAGCAACACTGTGCTCTGTCTCAGTTTTCTCAACAGTTTCCCAGATTCCTCTGAATCATACTGCAGGGTAACCTGAGGTTGCCTGCACCATAAAAATCCAGCTAACTGCAAAGTATATTCCAAATAGAGGCTGGCTCTGTAAGCACTCCATTCCAGGAGTGCTTCATTATGTACTTGCTGCTCTTACCTGTGTGCTGTAAAACTCTTTCTGTGGAGACTAAGGCACGGACCCCGTTTCTGGTGATGAAACGAAATCCTTTATTATCTGATGATCCAGGGTTGATATAGGCTTTCTGAAGTACCCGTGTGTATGAGCGGCTAATACAATTGGTTCGCTAGCACCACCCACGTGGGTCTCTTCACTTCTTCATTGGTGGATATCTTGCTCACTGATTGCCTTGATTGGCTGCTTGCTTCTCGCTTCTCTCTTCCTTCTTATCTTGCCTGCAATACTCCCAAAACTTTCCCATCAACATTCCTCAGCTATCTCAAAGCTTTTCCAGGAGCTAGTCCAACTCAGAAATCCTTCACATTTACACTCACATCTTTCCTGTCTTCGGGCTGCTTCTCAGCACTCTCAGAGATGTTCTGTGTGGCTTTTGATGAAGATCATTGCAACCTGTGCTCATCTCCCACTGGACCTGGTGGCTAAAATGCTTGTCTGCAGTGTGAAATTGGCTCCTGGAGCTCACTGCCGCAGGGCACTGCTGGGAGCAAAGGGCCCCTGGAGAGCTCAGGGCTGCTTTGGCCATGGGTTATCAGGCTTGGGCGGGTGGTGCAGAATGAGCCTCCATGTTTTCCAAGCCTCATGTGGGTTTGCTGTTTATCATAGAATCATGGAATGGTTTGGGTTCAACTAGTCATCTAGTCCAAACCCCCCTGCAATGAGCAGGGACATCTTCAACTAGAGCAGGTTGCCTTCTCAGTGAAGCTGCCTGTCAGCCAAACCTGTTTCAGACTTTCTGAGATGAGACCTGAACTCAGGGTTTGATATCTGTGTGCTAGGAAGTGCCTGCTTACTGTCTCCATGCATTTGTGTTCTGGGTTCAGCTATAACGGTAATTTTTCTCCTTCTTACTATGGTGCAGTGCTGTGTTTTTGACTTTCAGCCTGGGAACAATGCTGGTAGCACTGTTGTTTTTAACTGTTGGTAAGTAATGTTTACTCTGACCAAGGACTTTCTCAGTCTCATGCTTTGTGAGGGAGGAGGGGAAGCCAGGAGGAAGCAGAGACAGGACACCTGACCCAAAGTAGCCAAAGGGGTATTCCATGCCATAGCACATGATGCCTAGTATATAAACTGGGGGGGTTACCTGGAAGGCCCAGATCACTGCTCGGGTCAGGCTGGGTTTCGGTCAGCAGGTGGTGAGCGGTTGTATTCTCTCCCCTTGTTATTTCCCTTATCATTGGTATTATTGGTGGTAGCAGTAGTGGTTTTGTGTTATACCTTAGTTACTGGACTGTTCTCATCTTAACCCATGGGTTTTACATTTTTTCATTTCTCCTCCCCATCCCTCTGGGAGCTGGGGGGGGAAAAAGGTGTTGAGTGAGCGAGCAGCTGTGTGATTCTGAGTTACTGGCTGGGCTTAAACCACGACGATGTGGTATTCCAGAGGGCAAAAAATAGCAGCAGGCTGCCTGCAGGGATGCCTGGCTGTAGAGAGAAATTCCCAAAAGTCTGGCTTTGCTGCAGTGGCAGCTGCCTCACTGCAAGCACCAGGCCACAAGAGCCACTGTGGAGCTGAGACTGGCTTTTCATAATGAAACCGCACTGGGAGTCAGTGCTGTCACCTATCTCAAGGCAGAAAATTCCTTTGAAGCCCGTAATTGATAGGTACAGCCTTGGTGGTTGTCTGGCTTTCCATCATTTAGGCAAGCTGACTTCTCATCTTCTGCTTCAGCCTTTTCTTTTAGTATATTGTGCTTTTCCTTTGCTTCTTTACACCCCCTTTAAATTCTCCTAGCCATCCCCTTCTTTCTGGGGTTGTCTTTTTATCTTGCTATTCTCCTTCTTTTGCTCTTCAGGTTTACTTTTATTCCCAGTAAGGCCACAAAGTCTGTGGTCTCCTTCTCTTGCTAGTCTGCAGGCATGACTAGCACAGCAGCTTGACTTCCCCACTCAAACCTGGTATGTCAGAAGTGAGTTTCTTCCTTCCTCCAGTACAACACATACTGTTTTGCCTTCGGATAAAACATTCCCCCTCTAGAGGCATGGGCGTGTACAAGCAGAAGCAAGCAGGTTCTTTGGGCTCGTTGAATATACAGATGACTTGATTCAAGTATTTCACCTCTGCGTTGCTGGTGTGTTACCTGGTGTGGTGTATGTGCTGGTGTGAAAGAAGCTGCTTGGTGCTTCTTTCACAGCAGTGCATTGCCCTTCTGCCTCTGGCCTAGAGCTTTTTGGCCAGGCAGAAGGGGTTCAAGTCCACCCTTGCATATTATGTGACCTAAAAGTGTTTTAGGAAGGTGGTTAAGGAGGGATGGCACCAGGGCATGGCCAAGTCTCCTCTCCCCATGTTTCCAGAAGTGACAAAGTGATAGTTTCATGTCTGCCCTGCAGGTTCCTCGGTTGGTGAAGCTCGTCTCAGAAGACTCGCCTTATTTTAAGTTGATCAGCCCTAACCGTGGGAGCCATAAAGTAGCACCTGGCATGTCTTCAACCTTCCGCATTCTTTTTACCCCCGAGGAGAACAAGGTGAGACTGGAGGTCCCAAGAGATGGTGCCTTCAGTTGAAGGTGAGCCTGCAGGGCTGGTTTCAGAACAGAGCATCTGGTGTGGGTTTTGAGGAACTGTCCTAATTCAGTGGAGTTGCACTGGATCTAGAACTGAGAGAAACTCTTTCCTCATGGTGAAGGTTATGCTCTCATAGGCTGGAGGCTGTTACATGTTTCAGATTGTTTTTATCCTTCAGTGCTAGAATATGTAATGTAATATCTGTTGGCTTCAGGGATGAGTACTCTCTGTGGTAAGGTGGCCTCTCAGGGTGTTGGTGTCTTGTATCTGTCCATTGCCGCATAATAATGGGTTTGCTCCAATAATTACGAACACAGAAGTCTGTTTAGAACTGACCAGTTATTTGGAAAACCCAAAGTTGAGCCTGATCAGAGTGAGGACCATCACCTCTGTAAACTGCAGTCTCTTTCATGTATATCACGTTGGACACAGCAGTGAGACAGTGGATGTTATCTCTAAAGCCATAATTTTTCTTGTCCTTTCTGGCATTTTCTGTGTGTGACAGTCCGTAGTTTGCCATTAGACCTTCTCTAGGCAGTGGGGAGGCAATCTGCAGCTAGTCACATCTTGGCATCGCGTGGTGCCGCTGGCCACTGCAGTTGGGACTGACCAGCTGTGCTTTCCCTCCCTGTGCTTTCTTGAACGTTCATGAGGGAAGATGCACATGTACCAGTAGGAAAATGGCAGGGAGAGGTATTGGTATGATGTTTAGCCCTCTCTCAATGGTAGGGATTTAATTATTATGGAAGTACTAGAGGAACAAAGAGATCCAGAGAGCTTTTCTCTTTCCCATCTGCCAACCACTTTCCTGCCTCACCGTAGGCTGGAGCAAAGCTGATGCTTTTTTATACCCTGGGGTTTCAAGCTTTGCAGCTGTGCTGTCCCTGAGGATACTTATCTGCCTGCATCCAGCTGTGAGTCCAAGGGAGAGGATATGCTGTGCAGGTGGCAGGGACTTTTTTCTGGGAGGTTGGGACATCAGTGCTGTGGCCCTGGCAGGTCTGATTCTCTGTGATATGAAGGGTCAGTGGTGTTATCTGAAGGCTTGTTGTACAAAAGGATTTCTTACATGGCATGGAAAGGAGGAAGCATTGCAGTGAAATGAGGGCAGACAGGCCGACTCCTTCCACTAGCATCCTGCTACCTCTTTGCGTAACTTTGGTGAAGAGGCAATGTTAGGGATAGCTCTGCACCAGCTGATGTTTCTGCACTGGGCCAGAGGTGCACGATTCCTTTGAGCATAACTGTTTTCTCATCTTCCATTTACTGCTTAGGTTTAGTTGAACACTTTGTCTTATCCTCAGATAGCATGGATATAGAAAACTAAAGAGGAACTGCCTTGTGGTCCCTAGTTACCCATGCTTGTACAGTGTGGGTGTTCTTGTGCCACTGTGTGTTCCTGCGTGTCCTCACATTATGTTACTTACATCTGAGCATCTAAACAGTACAGGACATGAAGTGACCAGGTAATGGATGCTTTTAATTCACATGTGCTGCCCTTAGCTTTTATTTTGGAAGGCTTAGGATGCAAAATTGAGTACAGAATTGCTAATTCAGAAAGACTTGCTGAAGATGAAATGCTGTCCTTGAAATGTGATATTCAATTCTGTAGGTAATTTGCTGCATTCCCTTCCTGGCATTTTACCTTCCAAATGTGAGAAGCAAAAGCCCTTCTGCAGTTTCCAGTGTGGATATTTGAGATGTCTAGAGGAAAAGATCCTTCTTTATTCTGTTTATGTCTTGGATGTGACAGCATCTGTTACAGCAACCTTAAACCCCAGCTGAAGGTTTAAGGTTTAGTTGTTGTGTTAAAGGAATAGCTTTCTGTCTGTGCGTCATCTGGTTGCCTTAGGTCCCTTCCAGGCTTAAACAGAGTAAGTATGGAAGCAGGAAATTCCAAGTGCAAAGAAATCTGGATCAGTTCTGGTTAAGGGAATTTGCTGCTGTGTGCAATTCCTAAATCAAATTGTTTGCTGCTACTTCAACAGTTAAAAAAATATCAAATGAGTTAAAATCACTGAGGAGAAAAGATCAGGACAGCAAGTAAGTGATAAGAGGCAGAGCTCTTATCAAGTCACCAGTAAGGGAGCTGCTGGAGGCAATGGCTCCTAGCCCTACTGCAGAAGTTTGATCACTGCTTTCACTGGAGGCAAGGCAATACTTCTGGCACAGCAATGCTGCTCTGTACATCTGGAGATGGATCTGCTCATCTCTACAGGAAAAGCTGTTAGTGATTTGATTTGCCTCTTCCTGCTAAATACCAGAATGCTGAGAGGGGAATGTCTGGCTCTTTTCTGAACAAGCCAGTGACTGAGCAGTACGGTTGAGTTTGCTCTGGTAGGGGCGTCTGTCTGCCACCTGCAGCTCCTGGTACCACCTGTCTCAGGTAGGCATGAGAACAAGGCACCAAGACCTTACCAGAGAGATGTGATTAAGGCATCAACCGTGTAGCAGAGAGGAAGCAAAGCTATTTCCTGCATCCCCTGAGGCTAGGATGAGATGTAAAGGGAAATTGAGATTAGGCTCAGGAGGAACTCTTTAGGTCTAGGGTAGAGATGGAATAGGCTGCAGACGGCAGGGGTGGAATTGTTAGTGTACTCCTCAAACGTCTCACAAGGATAGTTTGGGTATAAAGCAGAGCTAGTTCAGGGGTGGGGAGGTGCATCAGATAGCTTTTTAAGCATGTGTGGCCCCAGACTTGTCCCTATAATTGCGTGGGAAACGAAGGAAAATACACACATACCCTATGCTCACCTGACATGAAAAACATGCTCGTTTCCAGCTTGTGAAGTATTTCCCCAAAGACAAACTGTTGATCATGCATGTGGCAAAGGCCTTTTGCAAAATCGATCTGGGCGTCCCCTGCCAAGCTTCAATGGGTTGCTGCATTGCTGGGATTGGAGTTAGTGCTGTGGCACAACTGAGTTCTTAGCGGTGCCTTTAATAATCCGCAGTGGTGATCAAAGCAGGCTCTGTTACTGCTTTGATCCCTTGCATGGAATTATTTTAGTAAAGAATCAGAATCAAGTATGAGCTAATTTTGTCTGATGCTGCCAGCTTGCTGTGAAAGCAGTGAATCAATGGGGTTGTTTCTTCTTTGCAAGTTATCAGCCCTGTCCAAGTTGTGCTACTGGAATGAAAGGTCAGTAAGGCAAAAAGTACTCCTACATTCTTGAATGCTGCTGTTAAAGTCTCCTGCCATAGGGGCGGTACTAAATGCACTGTGCTAAGATTGTTTCTTTCCCTGCAGGATTATTTCCACCAGCTTATCTGTATCACAGAAAGGGAGAAGTTTATTGTGCCTATTCGAGCGATAGGTGCCCGAGCCATCCTGGATTTCCCTGACCAGGTGAACTTCTCGGAGTGTCCAGTCAAGTTCAGCACTCAGAAAACTCTGCTGGTGCACAACATCGGTAATCGGAAGGCTCGCTACAGCATCAGCACTCAGAGGTAAAGGAGCTTATCTTTCTTGTGCAAAACACTGTTTTGTGATAGTATAATTGGTAAACAGCAACAGAAAGGAATTGGTGCATCTGAGCTGCTGTACTGCAGCCATAGCTGGAAGTGGGCAGAACACCTGGGGTTTGCTGTTGCTTATAGCGTTTTAAGCATGATGCAACCTTTGAGAAAACTCTGCAAGTTGCAGTGAAGTTTTATACTGCAGTGGTGTCTCCAAAGCAGCATCTTGCGCAACTGATTCTTTAAGATTTAAAGAGCTGACACAGAAAGGCAGGTTGACTGCTAATGGCAGACAATTGCTCTAGGAGCACAGTTTATGTGCCCAAACACAGTGCTGAGAAATGAGTGCACTATGAGCTGATGAGAAAGACATTGAAGAATTTAGTAGCAGCTGTGTCTGTATTAGCAAGTGCAACCAGAGATCATAGATCTAAGCAATGAGTATTGAGGCCCTGCCAGTAACAGTGTGTGGTGCAAGAACTTTGTTTTCCAGCGGGTTTGGTCTGGTCCCTGGGACCAAATATTCTTAAGCATAATGAGCTCTGAAAAGGAGAGGAGCAGGTACTGGCTTCAAAGCTGCATTACAGCCCCAAACCAGAATGCTATTGAGAGCGCAGATGAAAGATGTAGCCAATATCTGGTGCATGGTTTGGGGGCCTTTTCTTCTAGGGCTTTCTCCCTCTAAGATTTCCTGGAGAGGGGTAGAATATTTTAGGAGCCAGCTTGCAACCTGCTGATCATAAATGACCTTCTGAAATGATGACATACCACTGCCAGCCAAGTACACCTATTCTCTAGGGGGCCACGTGCATTCTGGCACACGGCATTCTGGTGGTCCCTTCTTCGAATGCCTGATGTGAAGTCAGTGTCAAGTTGTGTATCCAAATAGCTCTTTCCCCACCTCTGTCGTCTTCAAAACCCATTCTCTGATTGTGCAGCTGGCAGTCCGACTCTGGAGCCTCACTGCAGAGAACTGGATGCAGAGTATGGGGAACATGAGGTCATGTTATACCATGGGATCTTCTGAGGGCTGAGTCTCTTCAGAAGATCCTGTATGTTCTGTTTTTCTTCTACTGACTGTGGTTTGCTTGCTCCTTGCTTGCACAAGTGGGTTGAAGTGAACTAGGCTGCAAAAGGAATATAGTCCTCAAATTTCCCACTATAGTCCTGATGTCTCTCTTTGTGTTGCAGCCCTTTCTCCGTGGATCCCTCTATTGGGACTCTTGGGGTTGGTGAAATCATGCAAGTAACAGTGGTGTTTCACCCACTGAAGACTGGTGATTATTCCCAATCCCTGATAGTTCACTATGACACAGGTAAGAGCTGGGCACTGCATGGTGCACCCTCTCTATGTCCTTCCAAACAGAGCCCTTCCTAAGCAGAATAATGTTAAACTTGTTTTGCAAGACTTTGCAGGCTACTTCTAAAACCTTTTCTTTCAAAACCTCTGCATGCTTCAGTTCTTAGAAGTGAGCAGATGAGGGGCAAAGGCTGAGTCTGTCCTTGTTCTATGTCCTGTGTTGCTGTGTGCCAGCCCATCCTTGGGGAGTCCCTGGAGTCAGCACAGTGTTCTCCACACAACATCCGCCTGTGACAGTCATCTACCCTCATTCCTGTTGTCCCAGCCATCTGAATTCCTTCTCCAGGTGCATCTTCCCTGCCCCTTTTACCTCAAAGAAAAGTGAAAAGTAGTTGGTGTTTAGGGGGTTGTTAAAGTGGATCCCCTCAAACAGGAATGAGGTTTTTGGAATCCTGTTTTGCTCAGAGTTGCTGAGTGGAGGAAGCAGAACCTCGATTCTCCATTAATGCACATATGCGTTGTCTTATTCCTAGACAGTACTGTGTGTGAAGTGTGATGTGTCTTGACAGACTCTTTCCAATGCCCATTGTCTCTTATACACCTCTGTCCCACATAGCAGTTCTCTGTCGTCTTGCCACAGAGCCTTTTTCTGTTTCCCTCTACCCATCTACATCCCACACTTCACAACATCAGGACTAAAGCAGCTGGGTCTAGAGGGCACTTGGGATTTGGCAGGAAGCACTCACTGTATCCAAACATAGGTATAATATTTATGGTAGGGAATCTCATTCCAGGATCAGGCCACAGAAATGCTGTCAGTGTTAAATGTCGCTTCAAGAGTAAGTGGGAAAAACTCAAGAAAAAGTGCAGCGTTAAAATGCTTATGTAGCCTCGCTTCAGCAGAGGTATCTTGTGATGCTGAACACAGCATTTGCTCATCTGTGCAAATGCATTTGGTGTACATTTTCTCTTTCCTGAAAGAGAGGTTTGTGTTGTCCCTGTTCCTGAACTCTGGTCCTGGGAAGCAGGATGGCCTAACCTGCGTGACACTGCGATGCTTTAGCCCCACAAAGAGCATTTGAGTTGTCCTGAGTTTGTAGAAGTTCTAAAAATGTTCCTGTATCTTTCAAGTGCTCTTTGTAGCTTTCTGAGTTTTCACAGCTTTGTTTAATACTTTTCAGTTAATGACCTGTTCACAGAGAATGGTTTATGTTACACAGAGAGAGGCTCATTGGTTTCTTCCTTGAAAGAACCAAGGAATTCTTTACATTACTGCTGCTAAGAGCATAATGATTTACATTGAATATTTGACCCTCAGTGCTTTACGTGGCCAAACTACTCCATTTCTCCACGTACATGTGTCTGGGTGTGAAAAATCCCAGTGGACATTGAAATAAAGGTGGCTTGGGATGTTATGGGCTACAGAACATCCCTATTCAGCTCCTTAACGTCAGGTTGTGGCACCAGGAAGGGTTTCTGGAGCCTGCCTGCCAAGTACACATGCAGGTTTGGAAAGGGTTTATCACTCGGTGCCACTGAAAGTCCTTGGCCCTTCCCTGATGACTTTCAGCCACCCTGTGTGGCTGTGGGAAAATGAGTTTATGGAGTTAAGTCTAGTCTCATCCGAGTCAGGATTCATAAAGCTTAGTTATTCTTTTGGCTTTCAAGCAGTGTTCAAGTGAGATGCCCAAGCTAGGTGCCCTGTGTGCTGCTGTTTATACATCAAACCCAGTCTGCTGGAGTCACAACTTTTATTACAGCCTGGTAGTATAGCACAAGCTTGGTGTGGGAGGGTGAGCTTTGCTCAGGGACACATGGCTAAGGAGATTTGTAACAGGTTCCCAGAGCTGTGCCAGAGGTGAAAAACAAATTCACCAGTCCCACAGCACCCAGAAACAGTAACATCTATGGCAAATGTTCCATGCAAGTGAAGGAGGACAACAGAGACAAGACTTGCTGGAGAGATACTGGGAACTGTGGAAGGAGAATCACTTCTGTGCTCAAAGCTCCCCAAATCCTGTTTTACATTAGACTCCAGTCTCCAAGAAGTCCCTCATACAGTATGATGGGTGGTTTTCAAGGTGTAGGACCTGATTCTGTGCTTGTATGTGGGTATCCGCAGTGCCCACCTGGGCCTCGTGGCAAGATGCTACAATGTGCTTCTAGTCCAGGAGATCTATTGTTCAGTGCTGAAATTATTCTATACAGTTTTTCCCCATTGGTTGCCACATCCCATGGGATCTTTTTGTCAGCGCAGGAAACTTTGGTAATGTTGTGGTTTAAGCCTCTATAAACTCACGCAGTCACCCTCTCACTCACTCCCCACTCTTTCTTCCCCCAGTCCCGGGGGAATGGGGAGGAGAATCAAAAGAATGCAACTCCCACAGGTTGAGATAAGAACAGTTTAATAGCTAAGGTATAACACAAGCCACTACTGCTACCACCAATAATAATAATGACAAGGCAAATACAAGGAAAGAGAATACAACTGCTCACCACCAGTCCCCAGCCCAACCAAACAGTGTACCCCCACCAATAATAATAATGACACGGCAAATACAAGGAAAGAATACAGTAGTTCACCATCAATCCCAACCCGACCAAACAGTGCACCCCCCAGCATGCACCTCCACCCTTCCGGGTCTCTGCTCTCCGTTTTTACATCCTGGACATGATATGCTGTGGTATGGAATAACCTCTTTGGTCAGTTTGGGTCAGGTGTCCTGCCTCTGCTTCCTCCCAGCTTCCCCTCCTCCCTGGCAGAGCATGAGACTCACAAAGTCCTTGGTCAAAACCAAAACATTACCAAGCAGTAACTGAAAACACTGGTGTTATCAGCACTGTTCCCAGGCCCAAAATCAAAAACACAGCGCTGCACCAGCTACCAAGAGGGAGAAAAATGACTGCTACTGCTGAACCCAGGACAGGTAATTAATGAAGCGCCCCTGAACGTGTGCAGGGCTGACTGACACTATATACTGATCTGCTTTTATTGCCATCAGTAATAAGAGTGATTATGGAGAGCATTTTCCTTTGGTGGCTCTGTGAGACTAATACAGAATCAGAAGTCTTGGGGCAGATCTCTCCTTGTTTGAGGAAAGAGATCAGAGCCAGTACACATAGGAGAATTTTAGGAGACAGCATATGCAAGAAGAACCAGCTGTCAAGCAGGAGTGTCCACTCCATTACTATCCCGTCTGTCCTTGGTGTGGAGCCCCACAAAGCAGCTTTCCCACAAGAGAGGTAGCATGAGGCTCAGGAGTAGTTCTTGGTGGTTTTAGTCCTGCTGGAGGCCTCCAGCCTTGTGCTAAAAGCCTGCTAAAGAACCAGCTGCATATTTGGCATTTGGTTGTTTTCCCTCAACTTCCTACATAGCTTATGGGAGGGCTGACAGTTCCTGAGCAGGAGCTCTCTCCTAAAGCAAATCTCAGCTTGTTTTGCTGTGTATCACAGGCCAGGCTCAGAGCATCCTCTGTGGCTTTGCACACCCAGGGCAAGGAAGGGAAAGCTCAGCCTCAGCTCCTTGATTATTTCTTCAAGGGCAGGTAGAAGGTGCAGGTGGTATCTGCCTCTGGCTCCATAGTAGCCAGTGGGTTTGAGTTTTTCTGCACAGGTTTTATTGCTTATACAAATTGGATGGAGTAATGTCTCCTCTCCTGAGCCCTGGGGAGCAACACTTGCTCTCTGCCAAATTCAGGTTATTCCTGTACAGGAGAAGAGAGCAGCTAAGAATGTTTCTCCAGTGCTGCACTCTAGGAGCTGGAGATGTGTGAGCTTGCCCTGCCCTGGGTGAGGGGAAGACTCTGCCTTGCACACCTGCCTCTGAGTTTTGCTTGCTGGTCCTGAAAGTACGGGGTCCCCAGCAGCCTTTCCTCCCCATTGCTGTTTGCTACCTGTAGGACCAAATGTGATCAGCCTCATGTTGATGGGCACTAGGCTGCAGCATGGAGAAGCAGGCCGTGACCTGAGACAGTGTCCCACTAGACTCCCAGAGAGCCTCCATGTCTAAATGGTTTCTGTTGGCCATTTAAAAACTTGGCAAAGGATTTTCTGTTTGCTTATTGCAGGTGGTGAGTGCATGTTGTGCTTTTCTTCTTTCTCTTGTGGGAATCCCCAGCAGCATGGCTGGGTTCCGTCAGACTATCATGTTCTTATATGTTTGCTTCAAGGTGAGTGGAGGGAGGCATACCCTTGTAGGCAAAAAAAAATAAATAAAATGTAAATAGGAGTTTGTGCAATTATGTGTTGACTTTGCACATTAACAGTAGCACCACTGCAACAGACTAAAGACTGGGAGCTGATACTTTATGCACCTGATTGGTGACGGGCTTTTATAGTCCAAATCAATTAGATTGATGGGTGAATGTAGTTGTTCTCCAAAGTGTTTATGTCAACACAGCCAATAGGTAACAACTGTTTCCCACCTTTGTTCCCCCTTTCTAGAACTGTTTGTAATAATATTGACAATTTTTTAATACTATTTTAGGTAAGGTTGTTCCAACTGCTTGCAAACTGAGTATGGCCTTTGCCCCTCTCCCTGGCCTTGTGTTTCAAGACGAATGGTCTGTCATTGAGGGTACATGAGAGGGAATTCAGTTTGTGCTTTGTTTGCTTGAGGTTTTTTTTGCAAGAGCTTTATAGCTCCACAACAGTATAACACTCCTCCTGACAAAAGGCCTGCTACAGCAACCCGTAGAGTTGGCAGCATGAGTGCAGTTGGGGGTGTGTCTCATAGGGGGGTCATTTGGAAGTTAAAAACCTCTTTTTGACTGTTTTATTCGTGCCCAGGTATTCACAAAAGCAGATTTCCCTGTGATGCCACCTCAGCCTTTTTTAGCACATGACATATTTCTGGAAGAATGTGGTTTTCATCTCTTTGCAGGTCACCCTCGGCCACAGCTTGCCTACTCTATCATCAGTGGAAATCACCAATATGTTCTTAAGTCTCATTAAGCCTGTATGTGTTTCAGGGCAGAACTGACCCTACATTAGCCCCCTTTCCATGTGGATCAGTCAGCATCTGCTGAGAAGCAGAAGAGCAGCTTGAAGGGTGATTGATTTAAGTAGTATATTGAGCATGTCAGAATGAATCTCACTGTAAATGTTGGCACCTTGGTGATAGATCTCTACAAACATACCCAGAAATAAGGTGCTTAAGGTGACGTCAGGACATCCTCATGCTGTACCACATGCAGCTGTCAGGATGTGATAAATGTCTGATCTGTGAAACTGCTGCAGCTAAAAGCTGTAGCTCTTTCTTCTGTTACCTGTGGTTTGCTCTGTTCCTTATACTTCCATTAGTAGATGAGATGAGCAGAGACTTCCATTTGCTTTGTTCCAGGTGAAGATATCCACACAAGCCTTTATGGAGCAGCTGTAGATGTCAACATCAGGCTAGACATGAACTCCTTGATAGTTGAGAAGACTTACCTCACGCTGTCAAACCACAGATCCGTGGTCATCCACAACCAGAGTGAAATCATAGCCCACTTCCAGTGGAAGCGTTTTGTTAACCAAGAAGTGGAGGATCAGCAGAAGCTGAGGTTTGTTTCAAAGATTTCATTTCAGTAAGACACACTGCCCAGGGGTAAAACTAAAATGGCCCGAGAGAGGTGTTGATGCTTTTGAATGGTTTAAGACAAGTAAACCCATCTACAGCACCAGGATACGTGTCCCTGGGCTTCGAGGCAATGTAGCTTAACACTTGCCATTCCAGTTCCAGCCATACTCCATCTGAGGATGGTGTTTTGGGGAGGAAAGGTTGGTTGCAACCACTGGATTTCCTCAGAGAGCAAATTCACATCTGGGAGCTGCAAACTACTGAGGTTCAGAGATCCTTGGGCCATGCAGAGTCCATGAGGCTGAGGAAGGTGTCAGCACTCATTACCTGGGACTGCATTGTGCCCGAGTTCCTTAGTTTGCTTTTGAAGTGCTTCAGGATCCTCTGGTGGAAAGCAGGACAGACAACAGAGCAGATACAGTTACCTTATCCCTGTAGTTCCAAAGAGGAAGAAAAAAAGTGTGATGCTCATACCCTGCAGCTGAAACCCACCTGCTTCCCCCCTTCCCACTGAAGCATTGTAGTGTGTGCTTCTCAGTCTTTTTCTGACCTCCACTCAATAGCCCTATGGTAGGAAAAGCCAGTTGAGGTGGTTGGTGGAATCTCTATCGGTTAGGGCAGTGGCTTTGAGCCAGGAGGCTCTCTTGAGGGCTGCTAGCTTTCAGAAACCTCTTCTTAGCTTGTAAGTGTGAATTAAAACTACCTGCTGTGCTGGCAAATGACCAGTAATAATCAGATCCATTTAGAAGCCTGTGGCTTGCGGTCAGCCCCTTGCTGAGCTGCTGCTGTTCTTTCCCGAGTGCTTTGCAGCTCCTGCATGTATAGGACAGTCTCTGCAAGTACATTGCTTACTCAGTTTCCTGCTTGGTTTGTCTGTCCCCGTGGCTGCAGGCTGCAGAAGCAGGAAGAAGACAGGATGGATTGTGCTCGCAAAGAGGGTGGGGTGGACCCCAGTCTGCAAGAGCGCCTTTCCCTTCTCATCCGCACCTTTGAAAACCAGGTGACAAAGGTGCAGGAAGACTCCACACTTTCCTCCGATGGTGTTTTCACCATTGAGCCAGTGGTAAGCAATAGCTGAGCGCAAGCCTTCACTGGCTGAGAGAGCTTGTTGCAAAAAGCGTTTCTGAGCAGCGAGCTCCTGACAGGCAACAAGAGTCTGCCCAAAGATGAGCTCTGCTACTAGGGCTGTAAATTAAGAGCACTTACTAGGTGTCCTTACTGTGTTCAGAAGTACTGATTGTTATATGTAAGGGCACAACCTTGCACACAGCATGTGGGGATTAACTAGGGATATTAGAGCACTGTCAGTTCACATAGTGACCTGAAGAATGAAATGGCCTCTGAGGAAAGGAGGCCAAATTTAGCCCAAGTTTAATCATGGAAATACCAATCCTTTCATATAACCTGGATTTATACCATGTCTGAATCATAGAATCCTAAAATGGTTTGAGTTGGAAGGGACCTTAAAGGTTACCCAGTTCCAACCCCCGGCTACAGACAGGGACACCTTTCACTAGACCAGGTTGCTCCAAGCCCCATCCAACTTGGCCTTGAACACTGCCAGGGATGGGGCAGCCACAGCTTCTCTGGGCAGCCCCTGCCAGTGTCTCACCATCCTCATAGGGAAGAATTTTTTTCCTAATATCTAATCTAAGTATCTCCTCTGTCAGCTTAAAGCCATCTCCCCCTTGTCTTATCACTACACATCCTCATAAAAAGTCTCTCTCTAGCTTGCTTGTAGGCCCCCTTCATGTACTGGAATCTCCCTTCCAGTGTCACCTGTGAGCCTGGACACAAGGCTGGCAGGTTTAAATGGACTTTTTGAGTTCTACTGCATATAGGCACAGGAAAGATTTTACTTTTCTGTTGCTGCAAGCAAAACCCCTTGTCCTTCAATCAACCAGTGCTCTCATTCTGAGTATTTGTGTGGTCTGAAATGAAGGATGCCTTCTGTCTGAGCAGTGCAACATCCCTTCTCATATTGGAGTAAACCCTACAATAACACCACACTTACTTCTTTTAAAGTAGGTGAAACTCATTTATATTTTTCCAAGGCAGAGTAAGGCTGAGAGCCACCAATGTCAGCGCGACTGCAGTATCACCCCTCTGTTGACCCATATGTCTGCGAGTTGCAGGCTGGAGTCCTCGGTTTGCTTCCTCAAGCAAGCGTATTGTCATGTGAGGCTTCATCTCAGCCAGTTGCTTGCTGGATAGAAATATGAAATATGTTTGATCTGACAAAGGTGTTTGCCCTGGGCTGAGAAGAATCCAACTGACTTTATCCTTTCAGTTTCTTTTTCCTTACTATTGGTTTGTTGGTGTTTGAAATGGTTTTCTTTAGCTGTTGTTTCCTCTGTTCTGTTGACTTGCAGCAGGCTGTGCTTTCGGGTATTATTTGCAGCTGCAGCCCAAGAACTCACTATGTTATAGCTCTTTCATGTTTGTGGGGGCTGTCCTTTGAATTATAAGTGCTCAGGTGATGGGAAGTACTATAGTTATTTAATATTTATGCTGCAGGAGTGCTGGAGGCTCCAGTCATTTCAAGACTTTTGGACTAAGTACTGAAGATACCCAACAGCAAGCAGAATCAAAGCCACACTTTGCAGACAGAAAAATAACTCTGTTGTTTTCATCTTCTTCCAGAGTATTCTTACAGTTGTCAGAAGTGCATATATTTATGTCAACAGACATTTGCAATGCTAAGGGCTGAAGGAATGTAAGTGGTGACTTTGTTTAAACCAGTTGCAAGAAGTGAGAGCCTTTAGAAACAAAGGATGCCTCCAGAATGTGCGACAAGGCTCCCTGGGACTGAGTGGCAGTGCCAGGACTGTTTGGGAGAAGACCTCGAGGAAGCAGCAGACAGTTACAAGCACCGGTAGCATGGGCCGCACTTAGATCCCTGAGTAAAAGCATGACAAGGGAAAGAGCATCCTGGTTGAAAGAGATGTGGAGCTGAAAACAAATCTCATCTCTTCTTGTTTGAGCCTGTGCTCAAGGAAACAGGAATGTGTGCACCTTGCAGAGAGAAACAGGCCCTCTGCTCCTTCATCTGATCATCCATCAGCTGGAAGAGCCTGTGTGCTGCCTGACCACTCGGGCTGCAGGGCAGAAGCAGCCCTCAGTGGCAAGGAGTCTATTCTCCATTGGTCTTCAGGCAGGAGGGCTTGTTCTGCAAGGTGCTGAGCACCCTGACTCACCACAGTACACTGAATACTTGCAGGCATGAAAAGGTGAAAAGTACAAGAGGCAGCACCTTCATAACCAGAAATGGAAAACCCCATTTGATTCGTTAAATCTCTTCTGATCTGAGTAAAAATGTTCATGTAGCCATAGTGATACAGAGATACAAGAGAGAGTTTGGAGCAGAGATGTACCTTTTCCTTAGAGCAGCTGGTACCTCTAAAGAAATCCTACTTGATTTGCTAGAGTGTGAGCCAGTTTGGTTGCTTCTGTCTAGCCCTAATTTAACACAATGCCTCTACGAGGTGCCAGTAAAGGTAAGGGACTTAGAAAGGGTTTTTTTGAGGCAGCTTCCAAGCTCTCTCACAGTTTTTGTCAATGAGTGTTGCTTGCTTTTTGCTCTTTGCTGATGCTCTCTATAAAGTCTTACAGGGCTGTGCTTGAAAACAAGAAATGTGACTTTTGAAGATAAATGGTTTGCTGTCTCCTGTTTCAGGAGGGAGATGTCTGGCCAAATTCTTCAGCTGAAATCAAGGTGATCTTTAAACCCCGAGAAGCCAAAGTCTATCAAGAAAGAGTCTACTGTGACATCTCAGGTACTGCTCCTTTCTCCTGCTTCTGTTACCCACAGTGAAGGCACAAACACTCTTCCAGCCCACTCAGTTCTCCTGTAATTGCTGGAGTGGTCAGCAGGGCAGTGCTGGCACATGCCCACTGTCCTCTCCTGTCCAAGACCAAGTTCAGGATGCCTGGCTCTGGATCACTGACCCCAGAACAGTCGAAGCAGTGAAGGGATAAGCTTTCATGCCATGGGTTTCCCAGCATTTCTTCTGCTGAGATATGTCTGTAAACGCCAGAGAGCTACAAAGGGAAGCAGTTTTTAGTGAACGAGCACTAAGCCCCTGTAGACCATTTGCCTCCAAGATGAGCATTCCATGGATGCACTGTCAGACTCCTGAGGTGGCTGGAGCTGAATTAAAATGTGTTCCCTGAGCCTGGATCCCCTCCTGCTACTCACACGCTGCCAGACTGAGGGTGGCTGAGCCCTGTTGACTGCAGGGTGTTCGCAGAAGGACTACTCCTGGCCAGCACATGCTTCTCTCCCTGCATGGGAGTTGCTGTACTCAGCAGGGTGAGCAGTCTGCTAGACAGACTGCTTTATGGTTGCCCTGTCTTACAGAGGTGCTGTCAAGTCCTCTTCTGGGAGCAGTTATCACTGACCCGCCTGAGTTTGTACCACCTCTGCTCTTACAGAGGTAGTTGCTTTGCTGTGCTAGCACAGGGTGGGGAACATTTGTGACAGGCTGCGTGGTTCAGGTTACCTTGTCCTTCCTCTCCGTCTCTGCATGCTGCTGCTAAAAGTGTTTTTCTAGAGTGGGAGATGACTGTCAAATCCAGGGTACACTTTGGTTTTACTGTCAAATAGGAAGGGGTGCAAGGCCCCTGGTCCTCCACCAACCAGGCTCCTTTTCTGGAGGGTGCAACTGCAAAGCTGGTTTGAAGAGGTTTGAAATTTGCTCTTGCAAATATTTCAGCTCAAAATTTACTTTCTTAGTTGTTCATGCAAATAAAACTGTAGGAACTAGAAGGAAGCACATGATAGGGGCTTCAAAAACCTAATTTTTTTTGATTATTTTTTATTTTAAGTTTTTCTGCATATAGAAATGTTTTGGGTTACATCTGATTTCTTCCAAAACCCATTTCTAAGCCGCTCTTGCAGGGAGAAGCAAAATCCCAAATAGTGATCACTCCTTTACCTTCTGGTGTCCTGCATCATGTAAATAGTGGATCTACATTTATTAACAGGGTCAGATGGGAATAGTGTTCAAAACCAGTCACATTCTGTGAACAAGAAGAGGAGTGTCAGAAAGCAGCTGGAGTTAAGGAATTTGGCAACAAAGTCCTGTGCTGTTGGGCCACTTGCACCCTATTTGTTTAAAATTGAGGCAGCAATGCCAAACTGTAGACCCCACATGGCATGCCAAGGTATTATTCCTGCTGAGATCCAGATTCTCACTCTGCAGTGCCAGGGGTGGCTTTAGGATTGAGGGTGAGGAGGTATGTAGTAGTCACTACCTACCTGGTCTGCGTGCTCCTGAACATTTTACAGTGGGAGCATCACAGCTATACCCAGGCTTTCAGCAAGGGCTGGGTGTTCTTGAAAGCCCCAGCTCCTAGCAGAGAGGAGGATGTACACTCAT
This sequence comes from Amazona ochrocephala, assembly GCA_039720435.1. Taxonomy (NCBI): domain Eukaryota; kingdom Metazoa; phylum Chordata; class Aves; order Psittaciformes; family Psittacidae; genus Amazona; species Amazona ochrocephala. The sequence goes on from CM077880.1 coordinate 84,362,581, forward strand.
TTTGTTGGTTTGGTTGTTTTTCTTCTCAGCTGTTCTGGATGCTGCATGTATTTTTGTCTGCTCCTCCTCCTTTGAGAAAAGCTCTCTGTGTGGTTCTGTGGTTCACCTGGAAGGAGGAAGAGCCAAATTTATCGGTCTTCCTAGAGTTCCGGGATTAGTGTAGGGGTAGAAGAAAGGATGGTTTTCCATGAACCTTCTGGAGAGGTTGAGGACTTACTGCAGAATGGGGAAACACTGCCACTGACTTTTTGATAAGCATGATCATGGACAAAAGCTTGTCACTTAGAAATCTTTGCTATCTCCTAAACCTTTGGTGGTTTAGACTTAGAGTTTTTAATGAAAATTAAGCCACACATGATGCAAGATAGAGAAATCTTTTGACAGCGAGCACCCAATACTGCCTGTTTTATGGTGTCTGTGAAACAAATACACAGCCCTCTAATTAATGCCCAAGCTGTGAAACATAGAATCATCTCTGCTTTCAGGTGGGCTTTGACTGGATCCACTTAAAAACTGCTGCAATGCACAAAGGCTACATAGCTTTTCCTTCCTGGCTTTGGACATTATCAAACATCCTCATTTCAGGATTGCAAGATTGAAGTCAGCAATCGTTGCAAAGGCTGTTCCAGGAGAGTTGCTTTCAAGTTGTGATCTGTTCACCATGTTATCACATGTGGGCTGCTCTTTGCAATAAGAGACTTTACTGACTCATTTGGGGCATTCTGGAATAACTGTGCAGCAGTTTAAAAAAAAAAAATCAACCTTAATTCACTGATCTTCAGTTAATGGCAAGCATTGCACCAAAGGAGCTTGAAGGATGGAGGCTGTCTTTGCAGAAAAGCTACAGTGAAGGTTATATACAAATTAGAGGCTTTCTCCTCCTCCTTGTGCTACTTGCTTTCCATGCAGAGTAGAATGGGATGGCAGGGAGACCCAAGCCAAAATTTGTGTTTAAGATTGAGACTCTTTAGGCTTCTGCAGTGGTTCAGAACAGCCTTCAAACTGAAAGGTCCTGCACTGTGTCATCTCAGCAGACTTAGAGAAGAAAATTAGCATCTTGGAGTTTAGCTATAAGTGTTGCGGTCTCGGTTGCCTTTCAACAAGGCATGTTCATGTTAGCAGTACATTTATGGCTTACCTGATCTCACTAGTGAGGAGGGTGGTTTTCCAAAACTGCTGAGCATGCTTCAAGTAAGGTGTCTTTACAAAGATGAGGTCTTGGTGTCTTGATGGGATAGGTGAGTGCTTCTCCTCTCTGGAGATCATAAAGCCCTGTCTTATTTAGGCACTGCTGCAGGATGTGAGCCCTGGAGAACCCCAATACGGAGCTGTCTGTTAGGCACAGGCATTGGGTAAGATGTGCGTGTTGCTGTTAGCAGGGAGCTTCACCTTGCCTGGGCTCATGCTTTTTGACTCCTGTGCTGTTGTCTCTGACTGCATCAGTATAGACAGCGGATTCTTCCCTTCAGTTCTGTTTCCTGAGCTTTGTGCCTTCACTGAATGGATGTTAAAGCTCATGGAAGTCATGGAAAGAGATTCAGAGATCTTGTTTTAAACTTCATGTCACGTTTTCAGGGCACAAACCAATAATTAAATTGCAAAGCAGCCCAAGGAGTCAGTTAGAAATGAGAAACCAGCCCCAAGGCATCCTTCAGCATCTTGAGCTGGCCTAGCACTAAGGCAACCTGGAAAATCCAGGCTAACAGAGGGAATTGTACTGAAAGGATTCTCTCTCCTCAGGCCGTGAGACAAGGCTGCCTCTGTGCATCAGCGGGGAAGGCATCGGGCCCCAGCTCCGCTTCAACTTTGACCTGCTGGACATCGGGCAGGTTTTTATTGGCTCAGCCCTCAGCTATGAGGTGAGTAGTAGGGGCTTGCAGGGGTTGGGGTGGGTCCTGATGGTTCCTGGGGCAGCAGTGATCCTCGTGGACCTGCAGGATTTCTGGCAACTCTGGCAGTTGTGAGCAGGGAATATTTGACTTAATAGTCAAATTTGGGGGGTATCACAGAGTGTAGATACTTTTGATGAGTTCTGAAAGTTGTGTATGTTATTCATGAAATCCTAATCCCTGCTTTTCAGCAAGCTGCCTTTGAGGTCAGCTGGGAGGTATAACGCAAAAAACCAACCAACCAACCAACCAACTGAACTTGATACATGAAAGCCACACTGGGTCAAAAAGATAGGTATTTAGAGGTTTCTGTTTCAGCCCTAGGTGCACCTTTGTACTCTGGCTGTTAAAAAGCTGCTGAAACAAATTTACTGTGTTTGAACTGGAGTCCATTGCAAATAGTGTTCAGTTAAGTGCATCCCACTGATTCCTGGGAGTTGGAGGAAAGCTGTCCAGCTCAGAGCTGTCCCTTGCAAAGAAGCTGTGAGTGCTTTCTCTTGCTGACCAGTCTCTTGCCATGCTTCAGACTTGGTGCATAGCTGGCTCTAGGAAGAGCAAAGCATTTCTGGAAATGAAGCAAAGGAACCTTGTACATATTTGCCTTCTCCCCTCCCCAACAGCATCAAGTCTTCTGCAAAAACAAATGGCATAGAGCAACTTAGAGAGGTAGAGGTTAAGGCAGTGCATCATGCCACATTTTCAAAAGCTTGACTGTGGCAGGGAAGGACACATTATGGTGTTTTCTTACCAAAATACTGTGTTCTCTCTGCATTTTTAATGCTGATACTTTATTGATTCTCTCTACATCAATTTATTTTTCCGTTACTTGAGACGATGTGAATAAGTAGATGATATTGTTATAGCTGTACTAAGCGGTGAGACTGGAGGTAAATTTCATCCTGGCGTAGGATCCCTAAGTGCAATTTGTAATTAAGGTATAAAACCCATGACAGGAGAGAGTAGTTTTCAAGTTACCATTGCAGAGTTTGAATGTGTAAATATTCACACACAAAAAAAAATAAAGAAGGGATGTCTCTCTGCTTCTGACTCAATTTTTCTGACAAGATTTGCAAGTACAAAAATTAGGGGAAAAAAAATCAAAGAAAATAGGTAGGTGCAAGGAAACGTCAGGATTTCATCCTGCAGCAATCAGAACAGCTTTCCTTTGGGTAGGTTTGTTGGTGAGGGGCAGTATGCTTGTGCTGATACTCAACAGACAGATGTGGGTGCTTCTCAGCAAATGAATCTCAACAAATGCTGTGGAATTGTGTTACTTATTTGAGGCAGTTGATTTCTCAACTTTGCTGGGTTCCAAGTTTGCTTTTTCTTCTACATAACAGTGAATTTGTAAATAGGTGAAGCTGCTGTACACCTCACTCTTGTCCTCTCTTCACATGTCTGCTTAAGCAAGGACTAAGAAAATATCAGATCAAAATAAAAAAATAAAATAAACCTAAATTATATACCACAGCAGAGTAGGGGAGTGCTTCTGAAATTGGTTATAGTGTGTCCTAAGGTGTCTTCTGCATGCAATAAACTTGCTTGCTGCAATGGTTGCTGAACGTGGCAGGATCGGTCGCATCTGGAGCAGAAGCAGTTATATGATGTTTCACTAGTAATGATGCAACTGCCCTTTATGGCTCTTAGAGACTGGTCTAAATCGACTTGGTGATGCTGAACAGGTACTCTGCACTGCAAGTCAAAAGTGGACTGCTCTGTGTCAGTGGAATAAACCCAGAGTGATTCTGTTTATGTGATCTTATCACTGCTTTACATCGAAAAAACCCAAAGGCAGAACTTGTTGTATTGTATTTTCTTTGACTTCTGTCAAGTAGCAGCACACAGCATCTTCTGTCTTCTACAGATATTAATTGTTTAATTAGAAAACAAATTGTTTAATTAGAAAACAAATCAGCCTTCTCCTCATGTATTTCCATTTTGCTTTCTTGGTGCTGCAGGCAATCCTGCTTAACAAAGGAGCCATCGATGCTCCCTTCAGCTTGGTCCTTCCAGCTACAGCTCTGGGCTCCTGCTTCACTTTTACCCCACAGGAGGGCATTGTTTTGCTGGGGGGATACCAAGTCATCCGGATCTCCTTCAGACCCACTATGCTGGGGCAGTTCACTGAAGAATTCGTGTTCAGCGTGAACAGATCCCCTGAGCCCGTGGCCTTGACTATCAGGTGAGGAGGGTTATAAGAGCTTGGTGGTCACATTTGTAGCTATCTCTGGGTGATCATCTCCCACCTACCTCATTTTATGATGGAGCAGAGAAAAAAGAAAGATATGCTAAGGTCTTAAGTCTTGGCTCTGATCGTAGCATCCTCACACTAAGAGCCAAAGCTTCTTAACCTTGACTTCTGCTTTACCTTGACTCCTTGCAAGTGCAGAAGAAATGAAATGTAATTGTTTGCAAGGGGGAATCATAAAGTAGCTTGGTTTGGAAGGTCACCTAGTCCAACACCCCTGCAATGAGCAGAGGCAACTTCAACTAGAGCAGGTTGCTCAGAGCCCCATCCAACATGACCTTGAACATTTCCAGGGATGGGGCATCTACCACCACTCTGGGCAGCCTGGACCAGTCTCTGCAAATGTGATCTCACCAGATGAGAACTGAAATGACAAGTCTAGATGGTGGAAATACAGATGACATTTTACATGGTGCAGATGTTGCTTTAGTTAATTTTTATGCTGATTGCTGCCATTTCAGCCAAATGCTGCATCCTATTTTTGAGGAAGCTTTTGACATAATTAAGTAGGAATATCCAGATAAGAACCAAGTGGTGTTTGCTAGAGTGTGGTCAGCATTAGGATATAGCTCAGAGGTACGAGATAAGCAAATACCCAACTCTGAAACTCTTCTGGAATGGAATGATGATAGAGAATACAGGGCCAGAGATCTGTGACAGCAATAGCAGATCCTGTCAGGCAGCAGGTTATTCTTGTAACCCTATTCAGGAGGTCCAGGATTTGGAAGAAATTAGTTCTCTTGATTGCAGCAGAAGAAATATTGTTGGATACTTTGAGCAAAAGGACTGAGAATTCCAGAACCTTTGAATGAGTAGCAAATATTTTGCGTGATGCTTGTGTATTCCTGTCTGCCTTTGAAGCTATTTCAAAAGCAGAGAGATTTAGCAGAGCCAATGTATCCAGCAAGCCACCAGGGGAAAACACTCAAGGTACAGTGTATTTAGGCTCACCAGCCAATTTTGATTTGATTTATGCATGGACACAAGATAAATGTGCACTGTGCTTCTGAGGCCAGCCTTTACCCATTGGAGCAGTAACAGAAGCTGAAGGCTTTGCAGTTCTCATTATAACCAAGCCAATAGCTCTTCTGCCTGTCTTTGTCCTCACAGGGGCTGTGTCGTTGGACCGACATTTCATTTCGATGTACCTTTCCTTTGCTTTGGTGATGTCTCCTTTGGTGAGTGTACCGTGGGCTTGGACCATAGATTGAGAGGACTGTGCATTACCAAAATGGAACAGTTCAACGTAGGAATATCTGTCACTTATGTTCCTCTACAGCAGCCTTTAGGATGTTAAAACCAGGACTGCTGGCTCCCTACACCATAATTTGCCATCATGAGATCATCATGTGTGCTGTCCCTCACAGTCAGTTCAGCCTCAGCCTCCCAGACCCTGACAGCAGAATGTGAAGGTCCTTGTCCCAGAAGGTTCCCGAGGATGGGACAATAGGAGAAGGGAGTTTAAGTCATCTACTGGCCTGTAGCTGTTTTGGGTAGATGTTCCTGTTGTAAGGCAAGAGCACCATTTACTCACCTGACCTTTAGTGTGAGAAGTTAGTTACTGCTGTGAGGGCACTTTGTTATCACCTCCCAGGTAATATGCCCACACAACAGCTCTGCATCAGGCACTGATGTTCTCAGAGACTTGGCTCCTCCTTCCCCATCAAAAGCCCAGCTCTGATGACAGGGCCAGTGGCTGTACACCCAGGGCATCTTCATTGAAATTCACATTCTGGTATTCCATATCAGTCTCACAAAGGACTTTTTACTGAAATGGTCTGAAGTTTAAACGTGAAATCAATTGTGGACAGATTAAAGGGCCATTAACATTCTGTGCCCAGGATGCCTCTGTTTTCATTCTGTCCCTGGACTTCTAAAGAAAACTTATTAACTTTCCTGAGCTGCATCCCACATCACCACTTTGTCACTTCTATTTTTCTTTTTGAGTAGCTAAAACACAAGAAATGCACCAGGCAGAAAATGTGGTCATGTAATAGGAGAGTCATCCTACTTTATCCGATTTCATTAATAAGGCCTTCTCAGCTGAAGGCACCTATTATATTTTTCTCAACTGCTGCTGACTGTTGTCGCATCTGGTGGCTTGGGTCGCATTCATGAATGTGGAGTCTGTGTTTCCTTTTCATGCACCTCCTGCCTCCCAATTGCTGAAGGTAGGCAATGGTCACTGGTGATGGGTGTGAAGGAGCTATCTTGTCTCCCCATCTGTATTCAAACAACGCTTGGTATGCAGGCTGTGGGACACATCTCCTCCTTGTAGAGCTGGCCAGCCAAGTCAAATGTCTACTTCCAAGCAGGTTGTGGTCCTGTCTCTGCAGAACACCCAACCAGGTGTGGTTGGATCACTGGTTTTCCATTATAGAAAGCAAGTATCAAAGCTCAAGTGATGTAAACCTTTGGGGGCAGTAGCCAAAGCCAGTCTGCAGCATGGATGTGATATCCTCACGTCTTAGGTAAAGCGGGAAATGATTCCTGCTAATTTCTAAACAAGCATTGGGTTTGCCTCCAGTGGAGTTGTCACATGCTCTGTCTGGTTGCCCCAAAACAGGAGAAGCCTTAAGGGTCCTGACTAGAGAATCTGTTTTTGAGTGCTTTGCATTTTGCTGCAGTTCTCAATTTCATCCTTCGTTTATTGTAGCTTCTCCTCAATGACAATGTACTGCTTTTATCTACTGAAAACTGGGAGTGTTTGCAGAGTTAACAGAGAATTTTTACAGATTGAATTTTCAAAGTAAATGGTCTATCTGAAGTCACACTCATGAGTGAGAAATAAATGGTGCTGGTTTGGGGGCAGGTGAGATAGCTCCTCACAGTTAGAGAGAAACTTCTGATGCTCAGCGTTGCTAAGAGTGGACATTTCCAAGGAAGCAACCTCTGTGATCAGCATAAAAGGAACTTACTTGATTAGTTCCTCACTGAGCTTCTCAAGCAACTGTAATTCAGACTGAAAATAACTAAACTCCAAAACCAGTTTTATTATAACAGGATATTCACACCAATAATCAAGGGTAATTGGTGCATAAATTCATACTTGTGTCATTTTCCTAGGCTTTCCTCGCACCTTGTCATGTCGCCTCACTAACACCTCTTTGGTGCCAATGACCTTCAACCTTCACATTCCTGGGGATGGACTGGGAGAGCCCAGTGTGACCAGTTTTGACCAGGTGTCAGAGAATACTTGTCCATCCTGGAGAAAGGGAGCCCAAGGTCATGTCAAGCCAACCGAATTTACCATCAGGCCCTGCAGAGGGACTGTCCGTGCTCGTGGACACCTGGATATCCAGGTATGGGGCAAGTCTAGCTGTAAGTGCTTTAGAGGTGAGCTGAAGCTTCACTGATGTGTGAGCAGGCTTCAGCACTGCTAACTTTGAGCATAATGTAAGGTACTTGCACTAGTGTTAGGCTTTTGTTAGCTGGGTTGCTCTGGGACTTAACTGAAGGAGTACCATTTTGTTTCCAAAATCATAATCTGAAGATTGTGTACCATATGGTCAAGTAGAGAATCCATTCATGCAGTTTCGAGAGCTGCTTGGAGTGATTTCTTTGATTTAAAACAGGCAGAGGAGGGATGAGGACAGAAGGCAGCTGTTAAAAAGAGAGGTGTCATTGTATAATGCAGTTGGCTTTTCTTCCCAGTCTTGTTCCTTGTCTCCTGTTGAGCCGAATGAGTTGTATTCACTGCAGTGATCTCACGTGGGGACTGAAAAAGCTCTGGCAGCCATGGGCCACATTTTGCCTTCAGGTTCCCACTGTAAAGTTCAACTCATTCTGTTAGAAGTCCATAGATTTCCTCTGGATTTATGCTATTGTAGCTGCAATTAAAAATTGGTCCCTTAATTTTAATACAGCGATCAGTAGAGCCTTATGCTAATTGTGCTTTCATTTAGGTTATGTATACCCTGATAACTACAAGGTTTATTTAACTATTCAGATATTGTCAGAAGACTTTTATTGCTCACAGAGACTGTGCTCTGCATGTGGACCAGCAGAAGAATTAAGACATAATCATAGAATCATAGACTGGTTTGGGTTGGAAGGAACCTTGTTAGACTGGGAGGGTTGGAAGATCATCTAATTCCACCACCACCACCGCAGCAGGGACACCTTCCACTAGACCAGGTTGTTCTAAGTCTTGTCCAACCTGGCCCTAATACTTCCAGTGATGAGGCAGCCACAGCCTCTCTGGGCAGTCTGTGCCAGTGTCTCATCACCCTCACAGGGAAGAACTTCTTCCTGATGTCTAATCTTCCTAATATCCAAGAAATCCTCCCTTTCCTTACTGTGGGATGAGAATTGGAGGATACCACACATGGCCTATGCCTCTCGGGAGTGATGGAATATTTGATGCTCTTGTCTTCCACCAGGTCACCCTGTGTTCCAACACTGTGAAGAGATACAGGCTGGCACTAGTGGTAGACGTGGATGGTGTTGGCAAGGAGGTATTGGCACTGCTCCTCACAGCCAGGTACCAGTGCTTTCCTTGCAGCTTGGTCATCTTTCCTCATACATCCGACTCCAGCACACTGCCTTGAACATGGCTTGCTGACTTCAGCTCCAAATGAGATGCATTGCTTAATGAGCTACTTCTGCCCAGCCAGAGAGGAGAACAGTAGTGCACTGAAAGCAGCCCATGTGCTCAGAGGGCATGTGCAGCCCTGAGCCTTTCTCTGAAGGGGAATAGTGATTATATTAATTATTAGCCTGGATTTTTGGTTCTTGAACTGTACCATTTCCAAAGGGCCACCCCTCCTTCTTCCTTCAAGTGGTGGACTTGTACTGGATTGCAACCAAAATACAGCATCGGTTTGGGCCACAGAGAGCAGCCTGCTGAAAGCTCGTGTCTGGTTCAGTTAATGAAGGCATGTGCAAATGGGAAAGGGACTTACGGCAGGTCTGGTGGGGGAAAAGTAAAGGTGAGATCTTATGAAGGGGAAAAGAGTGCTTGGTGTGGAAGGTGATCTCATGTTTCTGTGCTTCCCTCTGGTTCTTTTGAGCATTAATGTTCTCAGACTTAAGCTGAAAGTTGTTTTTGCTGCAGCCAGATTCAAGCCCGTTGTGCTGCAGTGGGTGTCAGTTTAATTACAAGAGGGGTGCAGTTTACTGGTGCTGTTCCCTCTCCCAGCAGAGTCATCCAGTCAGTGCCTGGGCTGCAGTTCTGTAAAACAAGTGCAAATGGGAACAGACAGTGTGTGGACCCATGGGGTGAAGGAGCAAGGTAGCTCTAGGGACTGGGAGAGGGTGATCACTCACTGTGTATGACAAGTGATGACCCATGCCTTCTGTCACTGGGGCAAATTGCTGGGTTTTCAGGCAGGACAGCAGTGGTGTGGGAGAAGAGTGGGTCGTTTTCACTGAGACACTAATCTGGTGTTCCTTGAGCCCTGGTGAGTGCTGCTTCAGGGACTGTTGGGAGTGTCCTTGCAAACTGCTGGGGCAAAGGGCGAGGCAAAGCCTCTCTGGGGCAAAGCACCATGCTCTGCCTGAGCTCTTGGCAGCCTTTGCAATGCTGAGTCCCAGGTTCTGCCCTTCCTTTGCAAGAGGTTGTTGGGTAAAAAGAAGTTAAAGGCCATTTATGGCTGTAGGGGTATTAAATGTCTGTTTGACAGTGACAACTGTGTTATGCTCTATTTCATGCTTTTCGTGGGGTAAACAAATTCTACTTTCTTTCAGTATCTAATTGCCTTTTGGTTGTCTCTTTGCCTAGGTGTATAGTTCCTCCACTGAGAGTGCTTGACCCTGTCATGACATTTGGACGGTGCTTTCTAAAATTCCCTTATCAGCAGATGCTGACCCTTGTGAATGACAGTGACCTTCCAGGCTGCTATGGGATTCTTCCTCAGGTTTGGCATTCCATCCACTTCCTGCCCTCAAATGTTATCAAGGGTTTATTAGGAAAAAAGTGTTAAGACCTTGCTGATTTGTAGTCAGACCTAAACGTTTGCTGAGAACAGGAACTAACCTGAACATAAACTTCAGGAAACAGTTTAAACTCTTTAGGAAGCAGTTTATATTCTAGTTTTTGGGGTGCTTTCATGCAGGAGAACTTGGAGGGTTGTGAAAAGCTGCTGCAAGGAGGCTGCTAGCATAGCAGTGAGTGTTTGTGGATGCAGAAGCTTTTGGACCTGCTGAGATGCTGAGCCCATACAAGTCTTGCATCTTGTGTTGTGCCTTTCTGCTTTCTCCTAGGGATTTTTGAAAATGTATGTGAGTTGCTGTTGTGGTAGATATTAAAGAGTTGAAAAGTTTCCTCAAATGTCGCTCTGAACTTGTATTTGATTCTGTTCTTTATAGGAACATAAGGATACTGCTGCTGTATGGTACTCCAGCTCCATGCCATGTGGAATTATCCAGCCTCACAGCTCAGTGGAGATCCCATTCACACTGGAAGCCCAGATGACTGGACAGCAGGACACTGTTGCTCATGTTGTGGTGTTTGGGAGTAAAGGTTCCCCACTGGTGAGTGCTAGGGAAGACATGTGCCATTGTGCAGCTCATCGTGGTGGAGCATAAAGTGTGCAGGGATCCTTCCAGGGAAAACAAGAATTTGTATTATGTGACTGGTATGGACAAGGAAAGAAGGGGTTCATGGCATAAGCAACAACTAATGCCTAGAGAGGAGGAAGGATGGTATCCTCTTAGGTGGTAATCTAAGTGTCTGACACAGCATTTAATTATGGATATGTGAGATGGGATAACAAGCCCAGTCTGAAATGCAGAATAATCCTTGCGTCTTATACTTTGCTGTGTTACAGCTGAACAGCGACTGCCGCTTCATTAGAACTTTAGTTCAGGAGCACACAGGGATACCGCTAAACTCTGCTACAGCATGCTTTGTGTTAGAAACTGTGCCAAAGTGATGTTCAAAGATGTATTTAAGCTTTTCTGAAAGTCAGGTCCATCATATCTGAGAACTATCCATCCATCATATCTCTTTGCAAAAAGCCTCAGCAAAAGACATGCACACCACTTGCATCTGGAGCACAGAGGCTTTGTTTTTCCACCAAGTGTGGAAATGGATGAGGCAAAGTGTTTCTGGGCTGAAGCCTCCTGAAAGATGTTGTTTGCATTCAGACGTATGCAACAACAGCAATGACAACAGAATGTAGGCAAGAGGATGGTGTCTGTAGTGTCCTGGCTCCACCTAGCTGGAACTAAGAACAAATATAGTTAAACTTCAATTTAAAATTATTTTAACTTTTGAAGCAGCTGTTTTAAAATATCTTGTCTCTCTGAGCACAAAAGAGGATGTCAGAGGATTCCTAGGAACATTAAATTTTCTGTAACAGAAAAGAAACCTGACATTTTGAAAGTAGTTGCATGGATTTAAACTTTTGTTAAAATGAATGGAAATGATGGTGCTAAATCCCCTGGGTACCACTGAACATCTCCACCCAGGCTATTGTTATTGTGGATGTGCGTGTAAATCAGTCCACAGGAAGACCATGCAGGAAAGTCTGAAGTTTGACAAGAGTTGCTCATAAATATAAGGCGTATTTCTCTTGAAGAGGAGGGTTTCTCCCCGCTAGAATAACCAGTTTTTTCACTGTGGGCTTGCTTTTTAACTACAGATTTCATAGAATCACAGAACGGTTAGGGTTGGAAAGGGCCTTAAGAACATCCAGTTCCAACCCCCCTCCCATGGGCAGGGACACCTCGCACCAGACCATGTCACCCAAGGCTCTGTCCAGCCTGGCCTAGAACACTGCCAGGGATGGAACATTTACCACTTCTTTGGGCAGCCTGTTCCAGTGCCTCACCACCCTTACAGTAAAGAACTTCGTCCTTATATCTAGCCTGAACTTCCTCTTTTTAAGTTTGAACCCATTAGCCCTTGTCCTATTGCTGTTTTCCCTAATGAAGAGTTCCTCTCCAGCATCCTCGTAGGCCCCCTTCAGATACTGGAAGGCTGCTATGAGGTCTCCACACAGCCTTCTCCAGGCTGCACAGCCCCAACTTTCTCATACTATTTTCATATGGGAGGTTCTCCAGCCCCTGATGACCCTTGTGGCCTCCTCTGGACTTGCTCCAAAAGTTCCATGTCCTTCTTATATTGAGGACACCAGAATTGCACACAGTGCTCCAAGTGGGGTCTCACAAGAGCAGAATAAAGAGGGTGAGAGCAGTGTAGAGGGACAGTACAGAGCTTCTCACAAAGCCTTGGGCTAGCAATTTATAGTTTTAAGGTTTACTTTACCTGTTGGTTTGGTTGGTTTTCTTTTTTGGAGATGAACATGCCCAAAAGGTGAGCATTTCAGCTGGGGAATTTTAGCTGTCCCTGAAGAAATGACTAGTTCAGGACTGAGTGACTCTGTGTGCCTGTTCAGTCGATGTTCAGTGAGCACGCTTATGCTTGGTTGCTGCTGGTAGAAGCCTCGCTGGATATGTTGCCTGCACAGATAGGAGTTTCTAGGTGTCAGGCTAGATAATCTGCATTTTCTATAGGTCTGTCTTATAGCTTGAGTGCAAGTAGCTGGCTTATCCAAAGCTCTCTGGCCCATCAGAACAGCTGCCCATCTTGTTCTAAATCCTGCACTGTTGACTGCTCCTAACCATATGGATTATCTGATGCGAATCTGACCTCAGGGGGATGGCTGCCATTTATTCCAATAAAACAAAATATTATAGAAGTTTAGAAGGGTTTGGGTTGGAAAGGACCTTAGAATCATAGAATCATAGAATAGTTAGGGTTAGAAAGGACCTTAAGATTCCTCTAGTTCCAACCCCTCTGCCATGAGCAGGGACACATCACAATAAACCATGCCATCCAAGGCTATGTCCAACCCAGCCTTGAACACCGCCAGCAATGGAGCATTCACAACTTCCCTGGGCAGCCCATTCCAGTGCCTCACCACCCTCACAGTAAAGAATTCCTTCCTCATGTCTGATCTAAACTTCCCCTGTTTAAGTTTGAAACCATTACCCCTTGTCCTCTCACTACAGTCCCTAGTGAAGAGTCCCTCCCCAGCATCCCTCTAGCCCCCCTTCAGATATTGCAAGGCTGCTCTGAGGTGTCCATGCAGCCTTCTCTTCTCCAGGTTCCCCTGTCTTCATACAGGAGGTGCTTCAATCCCCTGATCATCCTCGTGGCCCTCCTCTGCACTTGTTCCAACAGTTCCATGTCCTTTTTATGTTGAGGACACCAGTACTGCATGCAATACTCCAAGTGAGGTCTCACAAGAGCAGAGTAGGGGGGCAGGAGCACCTCCCTCGACCTGCTGGTCACACTTCTTTTGGTGCAGCCCAGGATACAGTTGGCTTTCTGGGCTGCAAGCGCACACTGCAGCCGGCTCATGTTCGCTTTTTCATCAACCAACACCCCCAAGTCCTTCTCCGCAGGGCTGCTCTCAATCTCTTCTCTGCCTAACCTGTAGCTGTGCTTGGGATTGCCCCTACCCAGGTGTAGGACCTTGCACCTGGCATGGTTAAACTTCATCAGGTTGGCATCAGCCCACCTCACAAGGGTGTCAAAGTGCCTCTGGATGGCATTCCTTCCCTCCAGCATATCAACCGAACCACACAGGGTGGTGTCATCCGCAAACTTGCTGAAGGCACATTCAATCCAACTGTCCATGTCACCGACAAAGATGTTGAACAAGACCTGTCCCAACACCAATCCCTGAGGGACACCACTCATTACTGGTCTCCAGCTGGACACTGAGCCATTGACCACAAGTCTTTGCGTGCGGCCATCCAGCCAGTTCTTTATCCACTGAGTGGTCCACCTATCAAATTGATGTCTCTCCAACTTAGAGAGAAGGGTGTCACGTGAGACAGTGTCAAAGGCTTTACACAAGTCCAGGTAGATGACGTCAACTGCTCTATCCCTGTCCATCAGTTCCGTAGCCCCATCATAGAAGGCCACCAAATTGGTCTGTCAGGATTTCCCCTTAGTGAAGCCATGCTGGCTGTCACCATCCACCTTGTTGTTTTTCATGTGCCTCAGCATGCCTTCCAGGAGAATCTGCTCCAAGATTTTGCCAGGCACAGAGATGAGACTGACTGGTCTGTAATTCCCTGGCTCATCCATTTTCCCCTTCTTGAAAATGAGGGTTATATTTCCCTTTTTCCAGTCATCGGGAACTTCATCTGACTGCCATGATTTTTCAAATATGATGGACAGTGGCTTGGCAACTTCATTTGCCAGCTCCTTCAGGACCCACTAATGGATTTCATCTGGTCCCATGGACTTGTGTACGTTCAGGTTCCTAAGATGGTCTCGAACCAGATCCTCTCCTACAGTGAGCCCAGGGTCTTCATTCTCACTGTCCCTGTGACTGCTTTCCAAGACTTGGATGGTGTGGTCAGAGCATTTGAAAGTGAAGGCTGAGGCAAAGAAGTCATTAAGAACCTCAGCCTTCTCCAAATCCAGGGTAGCCAGTTCTCCCAATAACTTCTGGGGAGGGCCCACATTGTCCCTAGTCTGTCTTTTATTTGTAATGTACCTACAGAATCCCTTCCTGTTGTCTTTCACATCCCTAGCCAAGTTTAATTCTAACTGGGCCTTACTTTTCTAACCTGGTCCCTAGCTTCCCGGACAGCATCCCTGTATTCTTCCCAGGCCGCCTGTCCTTGCTTCCGCCTCTTTTTTCCTTTGAATTTTCCTTAGCAGCTCCTTATCCATCCAAGGAGGTCTCCTGGCCCTCCTGCAGCACTTCCTTCTAGTAGGGATGTATCACTCCTGAGCTTGCAGTAGGTGATCCTTGAATATCAACCAACAGTCTTGGGCCCACCTGCCCTCTAGGGCTGTATCCCATGGAACCTTACTAAGCAGGTTCCTGAAGAGGCCATAGTCTACTCTCTTGAAGTCCAGGGCAGTGAGCTTGCTGCACACTCTTCTCACTGTCCTGAGGATCTCTAATTCAAGCATCTCATGATCGCTGCAATCAAGGCTGCCCTGGAGCATCACATTTCCAACCAGCCCTTTCCTGTTGGTGAGGACAAGGTCAAGCATGGCACCTCTCCTTGACGGCTCCTCTATTACTTGCAGAAGGAAATTGTCTTCCACACAATCGAAGAACTTCCTGGATTGTTTGTGCTGGGCCGTACCATCCCTCCAACAGATATCAGGGTGGTTGAAGTCCCCCATGAGAACAAGGGCCTGTGAGCGTGAGGCTGTTCCTATCTGTCTATAGAGTGCTTCATCCACCGAGTCCTCTTGGTCAGGTGGTCTGTAACAGATCCCCACAATAATGTCACCCATCACTGTTCTCCCTTTAACCCTGACCCACAAACTCTCTGTCGACTGCTCACCTGTCCCCAGACAGAGTTCCATACTCTCCAGCCTATCCCTAACATAAATAGCAACTCCCCCTCCCCACCTACCAGGCCTGTCTTTTCTGAAGAGCCTGTAACCTTCCATTCCAACACACCAGTCATAGGAGCCATCCCACCATGTTTCTGTGATGCCTATGATATCATACCCCCATAGACATGCACACATCTCTAATTCCTCTTGTTTGTTCCCCATGCTATGGGCATTTGTATAGAGGCATCTGAGCTGACATCCATTTGAAGCCGGCTCATTGGCTGGAGCAGCTGGAATATCTTTACATTTCTCCGAACGTTTGCTGTAGGTGCTGCCAACCGACTGGGTGTGTTGGGATGGAATGATGCCCCCCTCCCCCAACACATCTAGTTTAAAGCATCCTTGACCAGGCTGGCAAGCCTCCTACCAAATCCACTCTTCCCTTTCTTTGCCAGACCAGCTCCACCAGCCCCCAGTAGACCTGGCCTGCTAAATTGATTCCCATGTTCAAGGTACCCAAACCCCTGACTATAGCACCACCCTTCTAACCATTTATTAACCTGGCCAATCCTCCTAGCCTTTTCAAGGTCCTGCCCTGTATCCTGGAGAATTGACGAAAAGACAATCTGCGCTCCAGAGCCCCTAATCACCTCTCCCAGAGCTCTGTAGTCCTTCTTTATGTTCTCCGGGCTACTGCTATCTATATCACTAGCACCCACATGGGTCACTAGAAGTGGGTAATAGTCAGTGGGACCGACTAGAGCAGGCAGCTTCTCTGCAACATCCCTGATCCGAGCCCCTGGTAGGCAACACATCTCCCTTGAGCCTGGGTCAGGCTGACAGATGAGTGCCTCTGTTCC
Source organism: Amazona ochrocephala (assembly GCA_039720435.1). Classification (NCBI taxonomy): domain Eukaryota; kingdom Metazoa; phylum Chordata; class Aves; order Psittaciformes; family Psittacidae; genus Amazona; species Amazona ochrocephala. The sequence continues at coordinate 84,378,841 of CM077880.1, forward strand.
TTTCAAAGTAGAGTCCCCTACTACTACGGCCCACCACTTTTTCCTGGCAGCACCAGTAGTGATCTTCTTTACCAGTGCATCAGGCGGTTGTTCCTGGTTCGAGTGTGGTTCCTCATCAGCCCCCTGCAGGACAGCAAAGCGGTTCTGGGTAGGAACAACAGATGTAGGAGGAAGCCCCTTGCTTTTAATTGTCCTCTTCCTCCTTTTTTTTGTTGTTTTTTTCTGTTACTGTTTCCCAGCTTCCTGGGTTAGCGGCCTCCTTTCCTGCATGAGCAACAGTAGACGCTCGAGGCCCCTGCACAGTCATTTCCAACCCCCCTGCAGGAGGGTTGGAAAGGAGCCCTTCCACTAGACCAGGTTGCTCCAAGCCCCATCCAACCTGGCCTTGCACACTGCCAGGAATGGGGCAGCCACAGCTTCTCTGGGCACCCTGTGCCAACGCCTCACCATCCTCACAGGGAAAATTATATCTAATCTAAATCTACCCTCTATCAGTTTAAATCCATTCTGCATTGTCCTATCACAACATACCCCTGTACAAAGCCCCTCTCCAACTTTCTTGTCGGCCCCTTTAGGTATTGGAGGGTCTCCCCAGAGCCTTCTGTTCTCCAGGCTGAACAACTCTTATCTCTCTCAGCCTGTCTTCATAGGAGAGGTGTTCTAGCCCTCAGTATCTTTGTGGCCTCCTCTGGACTCACATGCCCTTTGATTATGCTGTCTAGCACTGATATCAAGCCTTTGCACTGTTTTAAATGAAGTGTGATACAGATCTTTCATCTGGGCTGTGTAGAGTCCCTCCTTGGGTCTGTTGCCTTGTATTTTGTTTGCAAGTGACTGCATGCCAGATTCGATTTGTTTTTTGTCATCTGCATTAAAGAACTGGTAAAACCCAACCCTAGCTTTACTGGTGGCAAAGCAGCCTCATGTGCCACAGGCAGAGGATCTGGCGACTGGCTGCTACCTGAATAAATGGTCACTCGAACCACAGCTGTCTACCAGGGACAGATGCTCTTCATTCTTTAATGATCAAAAGTGGCATTACATACCAATCAACAAAGCCAGCAGTGCTGCTTGGGCTTGGGGAAGTGTATATGTGGCAATATCAAGATTAGCAAAGTGTCCACCTCCTTTACTCTCTTTCCTTGTGTGTCACATTGCTGTAATGCTCTTCAACAGATTCTTCCTTGTCCCTTTTTGAGAAGACTGTAGATGAAGGTTTGGGGTTCTTAATGAGCCCTTTCCTAGGTGAGGATATATTGTATTAGTACGCACTCTGCTTGAAGCCAGCTAGTATGGGCATCCTCCAGATGTTATCTTGCTCATCTCCAAAGGCTTCTGCCCTGCTTTTGCTGCTCCTGCTCTGCTGTCACCTGGAAGTGAAGCTGGCTGGCAAGGCACAGCTCCTCCCTCTGACTTCTCCTTCCCAGGAGCTTTGGGCAGCATCACAGCTCACTGTACTCCCCTTCTCCCAGAGGTGTGAAAGGTCTATCATCATGCATGGCTTCAGTTCTTTATTGTTGAGGTACCAGCCTTGATACATGATTTTTGGTCCTTACTTGCACGTACTAGTGTCCTGTCAAGAGATGAGCATTTCTGGAAGCTGTTCCTTCTGGTTGAATTGGACTAGTGGTTCTGACAGCTGTCAATGCCATTTCCTTGAGTCAGACATCATTAAAAGTTTTACATCATGGAGACTGGCTTCTTTCGTGGTTAAATCGTACCCCATGCCTCCAGTGAATCAACAGCATCTTGTGAGATGTGTTCAGATCCTGTTTAAGAGTTGGTATGTTTGGAACTGGTGAAACCAGCAAGACTGGATAAATTCTCATTGGTTTTAGTGCAGTGAGAAGGTGGTTTAGCAAAGGGGTCCACATTCCTCCCCCAATAGTCTGCACCAGTTCTGCAAGAGCAAACTTTTGGGTCTCAGACTGTCAATAGAAAAAAATACTGTTTGAACAATGCAATTAATAACACCTGGTTTTCATATAGAACCATAGAATCATAGAATAGTTAGGGTTGGAAAGGACATTAAGATCATCTAGTTCCAACCCCCCTGCCATGGGCAAGGACACCTCCCACTAAACCATGTCACCCAAGGCTCTGTCCAACCTGGCCTTGAACCCCACCAGGGATGGAGCATTCACAACTTCCCTGGGCAACCCATTCCAGTGCCTCACCACCCTTACAGTAAAGAACTTCTTCTTTATATCGAATCTAAACTTCCCCCTTATATCCAACCTAAACTTCCCCTGTTTAAGTTTGAACCTGTTACCCCTTGTCCTATTGCTACAGTCCCTCATGAACAGTCCCTCCCCAGCATCCCTATAGCCCCCCTTCAGATATTGGAAGGCTGCTGTGAGGTGTCCACACAGCCTTCTCTTCTCCAGGCTGAACAGCCCCAACTTTCTCGGCCTATCTTCATACGGGAGGTGCTCCAGTCCCCTGATCATCCTCGTGGCTCTCCTCTGGACTTGCTCCAACAGTTCCATGTCCCTTTTATGTTGAGGACACCAGAACTGTACACAATACTCCAAGTGAGGTCTCACAAGAGCAGAGTAGAGGGGCAGGATCACCTTTGACCTGCTGGTCATGCTCCTTTTGATGCAGCCCAGGATACCAGGAATGTGCATAAGCACAAATCAGGCAACTAAATTGCATGATCTCTACTCTGAAGAGCCAGCATTGCTTTTGACTTGTGCTGGCTTTCACAGGTGTAGCTTTGGGAACGCTAAAGGAGTTCTTGTGCAGTGTGGCTGTGCGGCAGCAGCAGTCAGGGAGTGTGGTTTGAGGCCAAACTGAGCAATAAAGGGAGCGGGAGAGAGCACAATGTAGAGGAAGGAGAGCTAACAGCATGGAAGTGTGAAAAAGCATGCATGGGAAATGAGGTTTCTTTATCCCCTGATAACTAAGAGCTTGTGGCTTTCAAATGAGACCACTCCAGATCCCACACTTGCTCCAGACCTGTTTCAGCCTCACAACACTGAAAACTTCAAACAGTCAGAATTATTCCCCAGTCTATGTGCACCCTTACAGCTTTTCCTATTGGTTTTTTTTTCTCTTTCCAACCTTCTTCCTGGAGCAGAAAATCCATTTAGTGAGCGTCGGTGAAGGACCAGTTGTCTACGTGCATCCGAGTAAGATAAATTTTGGCGCTATCCAAGTTCTGCAAGATGCTTCCCAAACCCTTCACCTCTCCAATCAGTCTGTCATCCCTGCACCCTTCTCAGCAAAGATGGTAAGTGTCTGTGGGACTCTTTTCCAATGGAAATGACTGGTCCATATCATCCTGTGGCTTGATTTTTTTTCTCATGTGCAACTTTTCCACATCACCGAGAGGTAAAGCAAGATATCCTATCACAGCGTGGCAAGAGGAGCCTGGCTCTGGGGGCTGTTTTAGCTGGGGCATCCCTCAGTAAAATAAAGAGTTTACACAGATGTTTGAGCAGAAATTATCCTGGATAATTTTTGCAAGTTTTCCCTTTATTTGGAACTCTGAGATCAAGAGAACTCTGTGGCTCTTTTCTCCTGAAAGGACATGGATTTCCCTATGGTTTCCCTGTTATGTCTGCATCTGCTTTGTGTTGAACTGATGTTAGATAGAGACTGAGGTATGAGGTCTGTCCTCAAACTGCTCACGGTGAGCTGAGTTTCACACCTACTGGGAGTCAGCTGCATTGTTGCACAAAAATAGGCTTGTAGGGGTTGTGTACCTACAGAGTCTGTGTGCTCCATAGAATTGCAGAGCATCTAGCTGCAGAAATAGGCTGTTTAATTCATAGTGTGACAAGTTGCACAGCAGGAGGAGGGTTGCTCCTCTGACAGGAGGAGCAGGGCTGATGCAGCCAGGAAGGGCTCGTGCTGGGGGTGGAGGGGGTGTGCTCCCTGCTGGAGAGGGGATCTGTGAGGGGCTCAGCACAGGGTTCAGAGGAGGTTTGGTCTTCTACCGTGCTAAGTGGGTTGAACTTCTGGAGCTGGTTAACCCAGACCTGGCACTGCGGGCTTGGTTGTGTCTGTGGATAAAGCATCGGGTAGTGTGTAATAGTACAGGCTCAGCCTCCTGGGCCAAGGAGAAGGGGGCTGAATTTCCCTCCTGCTGCTTTTCCAGCTGTTTGGGGGATAAATGTAATCTTGAAGTGGGGCTTCTCAGGGAAGCTTTCTTTCACTCCACAATTAAAATCAGCTTTCCATCTCTGCAGAGAGCAAGTGGGTGGTACTGGTGTATAAATGATGGGGCTTGCATGCTCATAACCAGGCACTGACCCACAGAGCTCTTTAAGTACTGCTGTCCTGGTGTAATGCCTTCCTTTCTCCTGGGCAGCCTGCAGTTACCCAGCAGGGCTTGCAGGGTGCATCTGTCTCTCCATTGCCTCAGGGCCCTCATGTGTGGAATTGGCAGTAAATCCTATCCTGCTTCACTGCAATTTCTGCAAATTTTGAGTCTAATCAAGAAACAGAACAAGAATATGAGGTAGTTCAGGGGTGGTTTCTTTCCCTGCAGTAAAGACAGGGTCTGCTGCTCCATAGTCCCTGCTTCTGATTCTACAGGGTTGAATTACTCCATGGTGAGCATCTTGGCTTCACAGGACAGCTGCTGATAACCATGGAGATGTTCAGGGTGGCAGGTCCTGGGAACCTGATTGATAAGCCATTTTGACAAGGGCTCTTCAGTGCTGCTTTTCTGATGGGAGCAGCACTGTGGCAGGTGGGATGTCCTCAAGCTAGCCCTGGACCTATAGTAGCTGCATCCTCTGGTGCTGTTTTGATACCTCATTTGAAGTCTTGCCCTTTGCTGCTGCCTAAGGCTGCCTGGCAGTTTATTGGTGGGAAGAAGAGAGGACTGAATAATTTTGGGGATAAAATTTGAGATGCAGTTGGGTGTCAGGGTGAAGCACACATGTACATCTGAGAGCAGAGCCGGCTCTGGCTGTCTCTTAGCCTCACTGGTGGGTGACTTGGGGCATAGGTGGCCCTGAACCTATGTCTTGTGTTCTCTGAGATGCCAAAGCTGCTGCTTTGATTTTCTGCTTGGAGATTGCTGCAGGATGGTGATCTGTGATTTTCCTGTCACCCAATTGGTGGCTGATCTCTCTTGGCTCATGGCAGCGCAGTGGCTGCCTCTGCAGCTAGTGATGAGCTACACAAGGGGTGCAGGGACAACAGAAGAGGGTTGGTGGGGTCCTATGTGGTCAGTGAGGCCCCATTGTTTACCCTGTGCCAACTACCTTCCTCCATCTCATTCTCATCTTGCTTTTTTTAAGACTTCCTTTTGCAGCTCTAGAGAGCAAATTAAAAGGAGCTGAATTTACTAACTTTGCCAGAGCCTAGAATGATACTACTGCCTTTGGCATGCTCCATCCTGGGGTGCAGGCATGTAGACCTGACCTGCTCTCCATGCAGAGCTGTCAGCCTAAGGAGTTTTTGTCACTGGGGCACCTACACACACTGCTGGGACCTGGAATGCTCAGCAAGTTATTGCTTCTTTGGCCTCCAGCTCCTCTTACCCTTGTTAGCTGAGGGCATTTTGGGGGGTTGTATAAAATGCTTCCCATGACTTTGAAGTCCTTCTTGGTTTGCTAATACTATTCTCCCTTGGGCTGGCTGGTGTCCTGTTGAAGTTCTGTGCTGCCAGCCTGATGAATGGAAGTTCAAGCTAACTTTACCTGGATCAAGCACTTGCTTGGATTGTGTCAGGCCTCCGAGAACATTGTTGTTTTCCATGAAAAAAACAAACAAACAAAAAAAAAAAAAGCAGAAAAAAGCCTCTTCTTTTACAGTACTGCAGAGTTTGGGGTGAGTAGTACCTGTCATCCCGAACACAGCACTGAGCTGTGGCACATGTACCACTAACACCATGATGGGCCATGTATCTACATCCCAGGACATTTCGTGCTGGCCTGGGAGCACTGTATGCGTCTCTCCTCCGAAGCTTGCACCCTCTGAATGTGGTTTTAGAGGGGCTCAGGGTCCATACCTTTATTGCCACATCCATAGAGGGATGTGCATGAGAAACCAGAGGAAGAGAGTGCTTGGGAAGCCCGGGCCATGCCCACAGGGTATGTCTTACAGTTCTCTTTCTGCTTGCTGCTTTACTGCCTGACTCTAAACATTTATAGCTGAATTTTCCAGAGCAGAGGGCACTGGGGCGCCTCGCTGCAGCTGATGATCAGTGAGAACAGAGTGCTTCAGTCCTTCAGGGGCTGTTGAGAAGCGCTGCCTAGCTCTTGGGAAAGAAGACTTTGGTGCTGGGGTTTTGAGCAACTGGTTTTGCAGTTATTCTTCAGGCTGTCAGCAGTATCCCCAGTTCTGGCTTCCTCTGGCCTTGAGCCCTTCTGCAAACCTGTCCACCACTGCTGGGAAAGTAGGAGAGAGAAAGTTTCCATTGGCATGCTCTCCAAAAGAGAGACTGGAGGGTGAATAACCATCTCCTGAGGATGAGCATCCCTTGGGTCGGGCAAAATTAGGTTCATGAGGTGAGTCTGTTAAGAGAGGGTAAAATACAGGTTGAGTAGGTTCCTCCGTAGTTACTGTTCCCTATTTCCAGGCACTATAGCTTCGGTTTAGAGAAATTAAACCTTTGTGGGTTTTACTCTCCTACCTTTAGTACTTCCTCTTCCTGCATCATACTAGAGACCAGCGTCCATGGATTCCATGCTAAATTAGCATTTTGCTTGTCTTACAGGCTAACAAACGCTCATGCTGGAGAATTGAACCCAGTAATGGAGTGATCCCCCCTGAGACTGTGGTGTCTGTGGCTGTCATAGCAAACTTGAATGACACGGAGGAATTCAATGATGAGGTGAAGCTGTTTGTAAAGAACAGCCATACCTCTGTCATCCCTGTCCAGGCTGTTGGCATTGGCACCACGATTGTCACCGACAAACCCTTTGCTCCAGAGCTCAACCTGGGACCCCACTTCAGGTAGGGTATTTCTTGACTCCCACTTCCCCCATGGGCTCAGCAAGGGGGAGTTGTGCTGCAGTCCTTCAGGCTAGTTCTTCAGTGCTCAAAGTCCTGGTTCCATTTTGCTGAAGCCACAGGGATTCCTTTAGAAACACTTTATGACCACTTGTAAGATGTTAGATACTCTCAAAAGCTATTGAAATGGAAACCAGTTGCTAAATTGTCACTGAGTTGTCTTTAATTATAATACATGGGCTGCATCAAAAGGAGCGTGACCAGCAGGTCGAAGGGGGTGATCCTGACCCTCTACTCTGCTCTCTTGAGTCCCCACTTGGAGCACTGTGTGCAGTTCTGGTGTCCTCAACATAAGAAGGACATGGAGCTGTTGGAACAAGTCCAGAGGAGACCACAAGGGTCATCAGGGGACTGGAGCACCTCCCAGGTGAAGATAGGCTGAGAAAGTTGGGGCTGTTCAGCCTGGAGAAGAGAAGCTGCACGGGGACCTCATAGCAGCCTTCCAGTATCTGAAGGGGGCCTACGAGGGTGCTGGAGAGGAGCTTTTCATTAGGGACAATAGCAGTAGGACAAGGGGTAATGGGTTCAGACTTAAACAGAGAAGTTCAGGTTAGATATAAGGAAGAAATTCTTTACTGTGAGGATGGTGAGGCACTGAAACAGGCTGCCCAAGGAAGTGGTAAGTGCTCCATCCCTGGCAGTGTTCTAGGCCAGGCTGGACAGAGCCTTGGGTGACATGGTGTAGTGCGAGGTGTCCCTGCCCATGGCTGGGTTTTGGAACTGGATGTTCTTAAGGTCCTTTCCAAGCCTCACCATTCTATGATTTATTTCCTCACTTTATCAAACAAAGATTTGGAGGAAAACAGCAGGTCGTGGAAGCCTCCAGCTGAAAGATGCTGCATTACAAGTCTGAACGTACTTCTCTGCAATAAGCCACGAGGATGATCAGGGGATTGGAGCACCTCCCGTATGAAGATAGGCTGAGAAAGTTGGGGCTGTTCAGCCTGGAGAAGAGAAGGCTGCATGGACACCTCAGAGCAGCCTTCCAGTATCCGAAGGGGGGCTATAGGGATGCTGCGGAGGGACTCTTCATTAGGGACTGAAGTGATATGACAAGGGGTAACGGGTTCAAACTTAAACGGGGGAAGTTTAGATTGGATATAAGGAAGAAATTCTTTACTGTGAGGGTGGTGAGGCCCTGGAATGGGTTGCCCAGGGAAGTTGTGAATGCTCCATCACTGGCGGTGTTCAAGGCCAGGTTGGACGGAGCCTTGGGTAGCATGGTTTAGTGTGAGGTGTCCCTGCCCATGGCAGGGGGGTTGGAACTAGATGATCTTGAGGTTCTTTCCAACCCTAACTATTCTATGATTCTATGTTGCTTGCTTTTCCATTCACTACGGAGTATTATCTCACAGCACTGGAAAGCCTTGGCAGTAGCTTGTTAACAGCTGCTTGACTAAATTAATGGTGCTGGTTTACCTACTCTCTGCCTGGGAGTCCTGGAGGAGCAGCAGAATTTGTCTTTGCCATATATCATCCCTCAGTTCACTCATTTTCCCTGGCTACCCTGCCAGGCTGCTCTTTAATGTAGTGGCTCTTTCCTTGTTTCTCCTGCCTGCTTCCCTGCCACAGTGGCAGCCATAGGCATGGTCACGTGAGCATGGGTACAGGACTAGCTCTGAAAGGGAGAGGAGAAGAAGTCTGCTGTGTTTGGGCAGGTTATATTAATTGAAAGAGCTGAGCTGGAAGGAGGGAATTCACTCATCCCAACGTGTGTGTCTGAAACCAGGCCCATTCTCAAAAATGGGACTAAAAGAAGCTTTTTCAAATTGCTGTTTGACTTGTGTTGGAGACCTCCTGGGACAAGAAGAATAGTCTTCTTGAGGTGCCTGATCCTTTTTCTGTCTGCAAAGAGGGTCCGCAGTGCTTTGATACCTACATTTTGGGGTAGAAAGAGCAGGTTAATCCTACCATGAGCACTCAGTATAGATTTTGGGGGTTTAAATATGCACCCACATGCCATCCACTTAAGCAGGGACCTTGCAGGAGGATTGATGCTTGTCCAGCATGTCCTGTTCTCCGTGCAGCCACAAACTAGCTACACAATGGAGGGGACATCAGTGTGATTTGTGTCATCATCCTCTGGCCCCCTTTCACATCTTTGCCTCCAGGTTTGGGGTTGTTTCCATTGCAACCACTGCCACCAGACAAACTGAGATTGGATCCAGGTGAGTTGAGCTTTCCCAGAGGCACAAATCCTGCAGCTCCCCAAAGCTTCTGCAAGCTTTCATCTGTTGCTATCCAAACCATAAACCATTTCATACTAAGCTTGTACACTTCATGTTTTAACAATATGTTACCAAGACTAGTGTGTTCTATACTGTCACCTCAGCATTTCTATTTAGTTGCTCATGGCAGATGATCATTTTGTAAGCTATGTGTTCTATACCTTTCAAGAAAAAGACAATAATTGTTCTAGGAACAGTTAATTTTCTGGTCATGCTCAGATTTATAGAGGGTAAGAGTAGCCTGTAGTTAGTGTTTCTTAACATGAAGGAACCAATTTCCATTGAATATTCATTTTGTTTTAGGTCAAGCTCTAGTTACAGAGTCACAGAGTCATAGAAACAACAAGGTTGGAGAAGACTTTTGAGATCATCATATCCAACCATTACCACAGGACTGCCAAGACCACCACTAAATCATGTCACTGAGGGCCTCATCTAATAGTCTTTTGTTGTTCCATTTGCTCAGCTAGAGCTGGCCTTGCTGCTGTGTTTATGTTGGGGAAACTTCTCACATACGTTCTCACAGTGCATTTATCTTCCTAAAACTCAAAGCCAGATGTACTGTTCAGGCAAAGGGTGATATGGGGGTGATGAGGGTTGGATGCTGCCTATGGGATGAGGGGATAGCATGGGTGCCAGCGCAAGGGTCCCACCATCAGAGACAAGCAGTGTCCAGATCACCAGATGAGTCGATACACCCTGCAGCTCCCCAATAGCATGTTCAGAGGAAGCAATCTGAGACAGCAGCTCACAAGGGAAGGTGAAATGGCAGCAAAGCTGTTCCCTCATCTACTTGAAGCCAGGACAGGCCAGCTTAGTGCCTAATGCAGTGAGACCTGCAGGAAGCACCTTGGAGCAACACTCCATGTATTAAGCACCAAAGGCTGGTTATGCTCTGTCCACAGCAACCAAGATCATGGTCTTCAAGAAGCTTATCCTTGCTGTACGCAAGCAGACCATCTGCTTGATGGTGATAAACTTTGGGACAGCCAAGGTCTGTCTTTTGCTGAAGCTTTGAGCTATGTCAGCCTTCTGGGAGGAGGTTTTATCGCTGAGTGTGCCGTCAGATCATGCCATCAGGGTGCTGAAGCTGAGTGACTGCTGGGAAATAGCAGGTCCCATGACATTTTCTATTTCTTCTTCTTGTCTAGCCTGGATCCCTGCTGTTACAGCTTCAAGATAACAAACAAAGGACAACGCACCCATCTGCTCTATTGGAGAACAGAAGGTTTCACCATGTTTCACTGTCGTGATCGTCTCCCTCCCATCAGTAACACTAAAGGCAAGGTTTCCTCCCAGGCCCCCAGTCCTGCCTGCCCTGTGTTTAAGCTTCAACCAGTGAGGGTGGAGCTGATGCCTGGCAAGACAGTGGAAATGCTGCTGGAAGGCTCCTCTAGCACTCCCCGGGTGAGTTCCCTATGAGGGCTGAGCCTTCATTGTCAGATCACTTCTTCTGCAACCCCTTGACATTTGCCTGGGCAAATGAGAAAATGCTTTCAATAAGCTGTGGCATTTCAATAAAATGGCACAAGTTACTGTGGCAGCACCAGTTGCTTTCCTTGTTGGCATCACATTTTTGTATTTTCATAGCTGCCATAAACCCAACTTGCTGATACCAAAATGTGGCCTGCAGGAACTATTGCTAAGTCAGGGGCAAACAGCAGGTTACAGTTTCTCAAGTGCCAAGGCAGGAAGGAAGGGCAGAGGAAATAAGTTATGCTTAAACTAGAAACACAGGCAAAAAGTAAATTGAAAAATGCAAAGTGCTGTTATCTGGGGAAGCAGTGAGTTAAACAAAAAACCCACGAGGGAAGAGAGGGAGTATCTGTGGGCAGCATCATTTTTCCTCCATAGACAAACATGGGCAGAGAGGACTTGTCTAGCACTGAGTCCTGGAGAAGAGAAATTAACATAGTGTGCCAGCTCTAATGATCAGAATGACGTTCATCCATGCGGGAGATTGTTCCCAGGGTTCATTGTAATTAATAGCTTGACTTGTGTCAGTATTTCTGTAACAGTTCGCCCCAGTCTCTCAGCCAGCCCCGATGTCCCAAGGATCTTGCAGCACCCTTGGGTAGCAACTCGGAGATTTCAGCAGGTCACTGGGTATTCTCCTCTCTGGACCTGTCTTTCCAGGTTAAATCCAACTCTGCAGAGGAGCTGCCAGCTGACCCTGGTGTGCATTCCGTGGTTCCAGGAGCACTAAGCGCAGGTGTTTAAGCAAATATTGAAAAAAGTCTGCATTAAGCTCCTGCTGCTACTAGTGTTTGAAAGGTGTTTTAAAGGGTTGCCTCAGTGGTAGCTTGAGGAGGACTTGATTACTCAGCATGCAATAGGACTGTCCCTGTGCAGTTCTGAGTCCAGAGGTTTTGCTGAAGAGGGAAGAAGGTACCAAAAAGGAAATAAAGTGGCCAAGGCACTGATAAGAGTGCCTTGCCTGGAAAGTTAAAAGAGCATCTGTGAGCTCAGCTGTGGCTACCTGGCTCCTGCAGTCAAAGGCTCTTCCTTGGTCTTGAGAACTTCAGGTTGGTCAGAAGCCCAACTCCCTGTATTGTGTGTGAAATACAGATGATTCTGAAGCCTGTAGGCTCTGAGGAGTTGGGTTGTGGTGGTGTATCAGAAGGAAGAGTGAGAAATGAAGGGAGGAAACAGTGAAACCATGAGAAATCAAGAAAAAAGTCTTGAATATAAGAGCATCCAGCTTAAGCAGAGGGCTTTCATGCAAAGTGCAAAACATCTCTTTCCTGGGGAGGTTTGTCTTAAAACCAGCTCTCGGAGGGCACATTAAACCCTAGGAAGACAGGCTGGTTATTGGCATTTTTCCCATGAATCCTTTCTGCCAAACTTCCAAGGGAGGGTTTGCTGATATTTGTTGGTCTTTCTATCAGCTGTTTCCCTTAATATAGTTTTCAGTTGTGTTTTTTTTCTTTTTTTTTTTTTTGTTTTGTTTTGTTTATTTTTTTGTTTTGTTTTTTTTTTTTAGTTAGTTCCTACAGCTTTCTGTAAGCATTATATGTAGCAATGGGACAAATGAAACCAATAAACATTTGTGGTAGGTATTATTATTGCAACTGTAGGCAGCACATGACTCATGAGTGCCTTTTGTGGCTATTGGGTTGTAGCATTAGGAACATCTGAGTGCAGAATCAATAGGATGCAGCATAGAAAGAAAAAGGTGTTATTGAGGAGACCAATGGTTGTAACTTTATGCCAGTAATAGAGTCCATGGGAGGTGAGCAAATGGAGTGTTTTTTTCTGGATGCCCTGGTAACACCCACTGTGTGACATGTCTCTCTTGTACGCAGGTGGTGAAGGAGCGCCTGCTGTGTCACGCCGTTGTGGGGAACACAGCAGGGAAAACCCTGATCATGAAAACAGATGTCATGTGTGAGTTCATTGCTCCCATTCTGCAAATGTCCACCAGAGAAATCACCTTCCGTGTGGAGAAGGTAAGTCTCTGAATTGCATCCTGGCACTTACTGATGTGGCTGATGACTGAAAGCCCGTGGGGTGTGTGTGCTTGTGTGCAAAGGAGGAAGTTTCTCCAGCTTTGGCTGTTGATTTGAGCTGGACCAAGCTTTTACCATGAACACCAAGATAATTATTTCACTCCTCTGGGGTTGTGGACAGTCTCAGTTGCTCTATTCTGCCCTTCTTCAAAGAACCCACAGGTGCCCTTCAGCTGCAGTGTTGATAACACCAACCCAAAGCAGGTGCCCTTCAGTCTCTGGATCCCAGCTCCTGCATCATCTTTCCCTCTACTGTGAGGTGTCTGAAAAAGAGAAGATATTTCATTATTTAGTTTCTGCATTCTCAAAACTCTCGTGGGGTTCCTCAGCTTCCAGAGAAGAGCAAAATCCTGTGAGCATGCAGTTCAGGTCTAACTAGAATCAGAATCATAGAATCAGAGAATCATAGAATAGTTAGGGGTGGAAAGGACCTTAAGATCATCTAGTTCCAACCCTCCTGCCATGGGCAGGGACACCTCACACTAAACCATGCCAACCAAGGCTCCGTCCAACCTGACCTTAAACACTGCCAGCGATGGAGCATTCACAACTTCCCTGGGCAACCCATTCCAGTGCCTCACCACCCTCACAGTAAAGAATTTCTTCCTTATATCCAATCTAAACTTCCCCTGTTTAAGTTTGAGCCCGTTACCCCTTGTCCTATCGCTACAGTCCCTAATGAAGAGTCCCTCCGCAGCATCCCTATAGCCCCCCTTCGGATATTGGAAGGCTGCTCTGAGGTGTCCATGCAGCCTTTTCTTCTCCAGGCTGAACAGCATAGCTTAGGCTGAGCATAGCTTTGAGACTACAGACACCATGTCCTTGTAGCAGGGGCAGTAGGTTGCAGCCAGACTGTTGAGGTTTCTAGCTGACTGTGTGTACACTTCAGTGTCCAAAGCTAAACTCAGGGTGCTGCAAATTCTCCACTATGGAGAGCAAATCCTGCAAGCAAATCCTGCTTGCTTTTCTCCTCTGAGTAGCATCACTGCTTTTATGAGGCTACTAGATCTGATAAGGTTGATAGGAATTACCATATGTGAATGAAAATCATCTTGTGCCATTCTGGCCAAGAAAGGATACAAAACTGGAGACAGACTTGAGTTCACTTTCTGGTTTTGATCTTGTTCAAGCAACTGCCTCCTGTACAGGTCCTGCTTTCTCATCTGTACGAAAGACTGCTTCCCTGTCCCCTGGGGGATGCTCTGGTTTCTAAACATGAAAAGCATCTGATAGACTTAAAGAAAAAACCTTCCATAAGTAATAGAAACTAATAAAAATAGTAAATGTAAATAGAGATGTATGCACTTTTGGGGTTGAAAAATTTTAAATGCATCTGAAGGGAAAGGAGGTCCATGGCCTGAGTTCAGTATTTTTTTCTTGTCTCCCGTTTCTGTAGCAACCTAGTGATGTCCTTACTCTGCAGTACAAGCCTCTTTCTTTAAAAAACATCTCATCACTGCCCCTCAGCATGGTCCTGGCCTTAGGACAACCCTTCTCCATCTGCAGTGCAGACCAGGAGCCCCTCCCTGCAGACAGTCAGGTGAGCAGCAGTGGACCTTCCTGCTGGTGGGGTTTGAAGAGGGAGGAACATGGTGATGCGTTTCTGTTGGGAGGCCCTCTAGCATGGAAGTGTATTCTGTAGAGTCAGCAATAGACTGGCTTGAGCTACGTCAGAGGTGAAACAAGCTACTGATGGAAAAAAATATCATCTTTATTGGGAAGATATGTTTTGTCTCTAAGACATGAGGAGAAGGGAGCAGGGAGCTAGATCTGGGCAAGTTCTGTAGTAAAGGTGTTTCTGGGAAACCATCCCAGCTCTCCAGCAGCCATCCTCAGATAACCTGAGGAGCAGCCTACTCTCTTTGAGGGCAGCTCTGCCTTTGGGAAGGCTGAGGATGCTCCTCCAGCTGCTACCTGGCTCCTGCCCTGGTGTCAGTGGAAGGTGTTGGACATGGAGTCTGCTAGACATGCGTTCTTGTAGGTGCAGCCACTGTTTCTGTGCCCTGTCAGTAACTAGCCCCTGGAAGGGTGAGATTGCAGTGCTGATAAAGGAGTTCCTCTAAAGTCAGGGCAAAAAGCCCTGACTTTGCAGAGTGCTGATTTGGTTGAGCATTTAGCACATAGTCTCTGCAGATCCAGAATTCAGGAGAACAATATTTATTTCTCTTTTATATTGATGCAGAGCGCAGGAATGTGACCCTGAGATAGATAGGTTCAGACAAAAGTGTGGTGGTTGCAGTCAGACACTCACTGTGAAGAAAATGAAGGATGAACTGAGAAGCCCACATTGGAGTCACACATTGCACATTTACCTTTTTTATGCTATCAGACCTTGGGACTTCATCATACTGGTGATTAATACTCTTGTCTCGTTGCAGCCAGTGAAGCTGGCAACAGGGGAGGAACTTCATCTCTGCATCAGATTTAACCCTGCTTATGGGGAGGATTTGAGTAGCCGCGTAGTAGAGAAGGCTCTGAAGATACGGTTTCTAGAGCATCCTCATCAGGAGCAGGTCACCGTTCGGGGAGAAGTCTACTTCCCAAATCTCCTTATCCAGACCACAGCCCTGGACTTTGGCTGCATCTTGAATGACACTGAAGATGTGCGTTATGTCAAGATGACCAACTGCAGCCCGCTTCTTGTCCAGTACCACTGGTCATTCCTGACAGACAGCCATAGGAACCTCATTAGGTATGTGCACCTTTGTCCTCTCCTTGAAGCTATTCTTTCTGGTACCCTGTTTGTAGTTTGCAAACACCAAGGCCATTTGCCTGATCTGACAAACTGTTTTCAATTTTCCCTTGCGGAAACAACACCTACCAGCTATGGTCAGGCTCACAGAATAGGTGATCTCCACTAGTTTGATGCTGGAAAGGAGACACTGTTCTCCAGCCATGCTGGGAAGGTAAGGCACTGCTAACACTTTTCTCATAGCCCTTCTGCTTTATCTCTGGAGCTACAAAGGCATGTTTAGGCACTTGGACATGCAGAGATAAAATCCCTTTTCTTTCCCTGCCAACCGTATTTGTTGTTATTTCATACTAAGATCCTACATAGGCACGGCCACCAGCACTATATGCTGCTGTCCCAGTCTCTTGCTCTGGTTTGCTGTAGCTCCTGTACTGGTTCCTGGGGGAAGGAAAGCTGGTGTGGAAGGCTGCTTTCTCAGACCTTCTTGGCCTGAGTTTTTGTTAAAATACACATCACATTCACAAAAGAGGTATATAGCAGTTTACAGTGAAATGGCAGGTTCTGCTACATCTTTAGGTACAGCTGTAGATGTTGATGGGAGCGCTTGTCTGGACATTCCCTGGGAAGGAGGGCCATTCAGCACTAGCCTGTGTTTTCCAAGCCCAACAACAATCTTGCAGTCATGCTGAAGCACATCTGTAAACACATTTCTAGTGGTTCCTCCCACTGTGGCCTCTCTGCATAGCACAATAGTCTAGTCTTAGCAGTTTTCATTATGGTAGCAAATGGCTTTTCCATAATGCCCTAGAAAACTGAGTGAAGTGTTGCTGTTACAAATAATAGAGATCATCAAGAAACAGTTTTGTTTAGGGAAGATGACCTGTTGGGAACTGTAAAGTAGTTATGGCTATGAGGAGAGCCTGGAAGAGAAGACTGGGTCACTGGGGTAGCCCATTCTCAGCTGGGTCTTACCAACTCACAGGTATTTAGTGTGGCCCTTCTTAATGCATGGCAACTTCAAGAACACACCCTAAATGCAGAGTTGAGTCTGAAAAAGCAGGTGGAGGGAAGTGAGCAAGGCTGTAAGCTCTGCTTGGAGTCCTCTGATATCTCCTGGTAAATTAGATGAGGGTTTAATTGCAAGCAAAAGGGAAAATCTAATTTTGATGATAGAACAACGCATATATTTTTTTAAAAAGCAGAGGAACAAACACATTACAGCAAAGCCTGTGTGGAATTGATTTCCCCTGGGGCCACTTGTTGGCCAGTTGCCTGTTTATCTTTACCCTTATTTTTTATTAGAACCAAGTTAGGGTTTCTCCTCTCTCCCTGGTGTCAATCCACCTGTTCTCCCATTAAATTCCCTCTGTTAATTCCCGGAGGCATTTTGTCTTACCTGAGCTGTTTCTGGGTTGGGTGAGATGTGCCCAGAGGGCTTAACACCTTTCTTCAGCCCCTTCAGCTCTAGGGGGGCCTGCTTATATTGGGAGGCTCCTTGTCTCAGCTGTGCTGGTGGATGCACTTCCGCAGCCTTCTGGTTTAGGATGGGTCCTTCTCTGCTCCTTGCCTTCTTCCCTGAATTCAAAACCTTGGCCTGAAAGTACTGGAGGATGCCCAGAAAGTTCCAATTTACATCACAGAAAAAGCTACCTAAAGCCTGGGCTGTTGCTGACCATCTTATCTTTCCTTTCCTTCTCCATTTCTAAGACACCCACCTTTCCTTCAATGCCAGGAAGATATCTGTTCCCAGGGGTCAACTTTCTATTAACACCTTGGATTCTTCACTCTCTTCCTTTTCATGTTACACTTCTTGGTAGTTAGTTTTGACTTTTCTACCCCTGGAAAAAGCCCCTTGCTCTGCTTTATGCTTTTCCACAGCTTCTCAATAATCACATCATCTCCCAGCAGTTGGTCCCAGAGGACTTCTACTTTAGAGTGAAAAGTATTGTTGTTGTCCAGTCATCATGGTCCTGTGAAGTTGCCTCAAACCATTTTATGAAACTAAGGTAATTTAATAAATGATTATGGTTTTCTCCATCTTGGGGGTTTACCTCTTGTCGTGGTTTAAGCCTCTATAAACTCAACGCAGTCGCTCTCTCACTCACTCCCCACTCTTTCTTCCCCCAGTCCCGGGGGAATGGGGAGGAGAATCAAAAGATGCAACTCCCGCAGGTTGAGGTAAGAACAGTTTAGTAACTAAGGTACAACACAAACCACTGCTGCTACCACCAATAATAATAATGACAAGGCAAATACAAGGAAAGAATACAATAGCTCACCACCAATCCCAACCTGACCAAACAGTGCACCCCTCACCGTGCACACCCACCCTTCCCGGTCTCTGCCCTCCGTTTTTACATCCTGGGCATGACGTGCTGCGGTATGGAATAACCTCTTCGGTCAGTTTGGGTCAGGTGTCCTGTCTCTGCTTCCTCCTGGCTTCCCCTCCTCTCTGGCTGAGCATGAAACTCAGAAAGTCCTTGGTCAAAACCAAAACATTACCAAGCAGTAACTGAAAACACTGGTGTTATCAGCACTGTTCCCAGGCCCAAAATCAAAAACACAGCGCTGCATCAGCTACCAAGAAGGAGAAAAATGACTGCTACTGCTGAACCTATGACACCTCTCCTCAGGAGTTGTTACTAACCCACAGTATTTATCACAAACTGCTCTAAGAGCTATGGTTTCATCCTGGAGGATGGATCACACTGGCAGGTTTGGGACAGCTGCTGTGATGACAGCCAGACCCATGCCCTGAACTTGTCCACAGCTAGAGGGCTTTGAGGTACCCCTATGCTGCAAGCATTTCCTTTGTCACCAGGTAAAGGTGACATTCAGCTGTAAGTTGCCCAAAAGCACCACTGTCACAGATGAGCTGAATTTATTTCATCCTGTGCACCTCTACGGGGTGCTTGACAAGCCACACCTGGAATACTGTGTTCAGTTTTGGTCCCTGCTATACAAAAAAGATGTGGACAGGCTTGAGAGGCTCCAGAGAAGGGCCACAAATATGACAAAATGACTGAGAAACTGAGAAAAGGCTGAGAGAGCTAGGCCTGTTCAGCCTTGAGAAAAGAAGGCTCCAGGGAGACCCTATTACTATGCCCCAGTACTTTAAGTGTGTCTTAAAGAAGGTGGAGATTGCCTTTTTACAGGAGTCACATAAAAAAGCCAGGGGGAAATGGGTACAAGTTATTCCTGGGGAGATTCTGACTGGGTGCTACAGGAAAGCTTTTCACAATAAGAACAATCAGCCACTGGAATAATCTCCCCAGGGAAGTGGTGGACTCCCCAACACTGGACAGTCTTAGGATTTGGCTGGATAAGGTGCTTTAACATTTAGTCTAGGTCACGCTTTGCTAA
Organism: Amazona ochrocephala; assembly: GCA_039720435.1. Taxonomy (NCBI): domain Eukaryota; kingdom Metazoa; phylum Chordata; class Aves; order Psittaciformes; family Psittacidae; genus Amazona; species Amazona ochrocephala. The sequence continues at coordinate 84,397,608 of CM077880.1, forward strand.
GAAAGGTTGGATCAGATGATCGTTGAGGTGCCTTCAAACCTGGTATTCTGTGATTATGATTCTGATGCAGATACCCAAGTTAGTGGCTGCTAGAGGTGTTGAGCAGTTTGGTCACCCATCAGTGCACCCCAAGAGGTATTAAGGTACCTCAGCTGAGAGGAGAAAAGGTTGCACAGGTGGGACCATAGATGGGCCATGCTTTGCAGGGGCAAGTGGATGCCTTCCTCCCCTCCAGCCCTGCTTCATTCTTCCACATGGACTTGCTTCCAAGGTGTTGCTTAGGGTCCACAGGAGATCCCAGCAGCAGGCAGAGGGAGGGCTGCAGAGGAGCTCACCTGGGCCAAGCCTTGTTCTTGCATGGGGTTGTAGGAAGGACAAGTCAGGTGGGATCCCTTGGGGTTAAGAAAAGCAGAGCCTCCAATCCAGAAATGATGAACAGCCTTAGCTAATAAGCTACAAAGCTAAAGACAAGTATTTATTAGGGAACATATTGAAGGCACAGAATTCCCAGCTGGGAATGAAGAGTCCAGGTTGTTGTAGAAAATCTGCCTTGTTTGACTACAGGAGGAACACCTGCAAATGAGCACAATGGCAAGCAGGCCTGGTTCAAGTGTGTCCCTCCATGTGGCATTAGAAATGCAAACAGAGTTCCTTGAGCACCTTCTGCGATTTAAAACAGGGAACGTAATCTGGGTCACTTGGGAATGTTTGAAAACGTTAAACCATCTGCCTTTTACTGTCAGATATTGCTCAAATGGTCAGCTTGGCTCTGTTCATGAGTGAGCTGTTGGGCTGCCTTGCTCAATCATTTGCCAAACTGGTCCTCCAGCAGATTATGTTTAGAAACTGCTGGGGAGGTAATTGCGCCATTGGTAAGTGCCACATGGGTGTCAGCCTGGTTTCAGCAGAGCTGCTGCCTTTTTAGCTTGAGGTGCAGTTAGAGCTCTTGCTTTGTAGCCAGGGAATACCTGTGGCACAGCAGGGAGCTGAACCTTGTCACGATTTGCAGTACCTTAATTAAAAATGAGCAAAGCTTCTTTCTGCAAAGTACCAGTCACTGCTGCTTTGGTGCTCATCAGAGATTAAAGGGCTGTTTAATTGTGAGTCTCTGCCTGGAGCTGCTTGACGTGTCTTTCCGTGTTGCCTTGCATGCGCATCCCGTGCTGGGCTCCATGGTGCCCCCACATGGTGCTGGGCTCTGTTTGGGTCAGGCTACAGCAGGCTGCAGGCTCTATCCCTGCTTCTGCCTGATGGCCCTTGGAAAAAGCCAAGGGGCATCACAACTTGCTTGTACTGACTTGCAGCTGCGGGTGATTGTCAGGGGAGATATTCAAGATAATACTTAGCAGAGCTGCAGACTGTCTCCATTGGGTCTCTGGGTATGGTCTGTGGCAGCGGGTGCTTTTAGGAGGGGACTGGTGGGTCAGTAGTGGCTCATCGCTGTCTGGATCTGACCGTTTGTGTCTCAGTCTCACCTTTTTGCACCTTTTGCTTTCCTGGTGTGCTTTCTGCCTCCCCACAAGGCATTCAGCTCTGTCCTTTTTACTTCCTTATTGCAACCAGTTGCCAGCTGCCTGCACCACTGCTATACCAGCATCATCCACAGGCACCCCGAAGTGCTGGCCCGCTCCATCCTGGTTTTGGAGCTCCTGGGTCACAGCCATTACTGAACTCACACCACCAGTGCCCACTGGGACTGCATCCTGCCGAGGAGCTGCTCATGCAGGCTTCATTACCTCACACTGCATGTCCATGATTGAAGTTATGTTATTTTTTTCAGGTACAACCCTCCAACATCCAAATTTTTCATTGAACCCCAACCACTGAAGGAGAAGGGAACCTCCTTGGAGCACTCAGCATCTTCAGAGAGCAGCTGCAGGAGTGGAAGTGTAGAGGAGCCACCTGAAGCCCTGGGAGCAGTGGGAGATCCTGTCCAAGAGCCAGCACATGCAGATGACTCCCTAGAAGCAAAGGTAGATTTTCTTGTATGCCTCTCACTTGTGCTGCATCCCCCAGCTTCCCTCCCGAGAGTTGTGCTTGTGCCAGCCTCCGTTTTCCTGCCCTGAGAGTGGGCTGAGCGGCAGGGCCAGAGGCTGGGCATGGGTCTTCAAGGGAGGAGAAATTAGCAGAATAGTTTTGCTTGGAGAAGCCCACTCAGATCCTACTGACCTGTGCTGAGTTTGGGGTTGTTTGTGGGTTTTTTTGCCTTTTTTTCTTTTCTTTTACAATATAAAATGGGCTTTTGTCTGCATTGTGATGTGAAGGATTCCAGTTTCCTTCCTGTATCGAGCTGTGCCAAGTACTAATCTCCATGTCCCATCTTCTCAACCCCAGCGAGAGCCACCCATTTTCACATCTGTATGTTCGCCTGAGACCCAGTATTGCAGCAAACAGCCACAGAGCTGTCTTTTATAAAACAAGACTTTGTAAAGTCACTGTCTCTTTCCTCCTAGCATGGCCTTTGGAAAATGATCTTTAATCTGCTGACCTTTCCTGGTGAGCCTTAGTGGTTTAGAGCTTGACCTTGGTACTAGTGGGAGCTGATGCCTTGTACGGCATCTTGCAGGAAAGAAGCTGCTCCTGGGGCAATAAAAAATGATGTAAGAAAGCATGGGAGGTTCCGAAAGTGCCAGTGTTGGCATTAAGTTCAAGGAGAAGGGTTTCACCTGCTCTCTTCCAAATATCAGTCATTTTAACATTATAAGTCTGCACATATTTTCTGAATCAAGAAAAAGTTATACCCTGTAGATGTAAAGAATAGTGTGGCTGACTCTTTTCAGACGGAAGCATGAAATCATCTTTATTTCTTGCTTTGTTGCCATGTATGCTGCTTACTGTAGCCCATGATGCTTGTTTTCCAGCTGTTGCCATCCACTGCTGAGGAGCTGGAAGGTGCTGTGGATATTCCGAGACCAGTGGAGATCAAGGAATTGGTCCAGTTCATAGAGACAGAGCCCCTTGCCTTGGGAGTGGGGGAGGTAAGTGGGAATCTGTCTTGTTTTCACGTTTCTAGTGTGACAAGCAGTGATACAGCCATCACTCACACTGGTGGCCCTCTGCAGTGCTCACAGAGTGGCGTCACATCCCTCCAGGTGCATCGTATGGCACTGCTGAGGTTATTGGAGAGGCCATGTGGGATGTGTCATAGGGCTGACCAAGGACACCTCCTGTGTAGCACCTATGGAAGGCATTATTCATTTTGTTACTCATGAAGTGGGCAGTAGGAAATATCTGCAGTAGCTTTTGCTGTAGCATCTTGCGAGAGCGGGACTCAAATCAGAGAGAGATTGGAAAGCACCAGGAGTCAGATGAGCTGGGCTGGATCCAACCCCCAGCTCCATGGGCTCTCACCTCCCAGTCTTGTGGTTTTCTGAAGGCAGTAAAAAATGGTTTTAAAGGCAAGTTCTGCAGCAGAAAGAATTTGTTGCAGCCAAGAGACATCACATATTATTTTAATATAGTGTATTAATTAATGCATTCATTAGTGAGTATGCAAGAAGATTTTTCCTCTGGTCCCTCTATTTTAAGCGGAATGGATGCAGGCTGAGATTAGGATGATTTTTGCCTGTGTTTGAGGAAGAGGCCACTCCAGCCATGTCTGTACTTTGCTCCACACCATGGCTACTCTTCTGCATCAGCTAACCCATGCTCGACATCTCAGTCTCTCTTTCCCTGCCTCCAGGTTTTTGATGTCCTGCCACTGTATGGTAAGCTGCAGCCGGGTGAGAGTCAGCAGGTCATGTTCACCTTCTTTGGCCACGCAAACATCATCACCCGTGTCACGGCGCTCTGCAGGGTGGAGGGAGGCCCAAGCTATGAGATGGTGCTGAGTGGGGAGGCTTCGCTCATCAGGTACTTCCTAGACATCACAGAGATCGACTGCGGGCTACAGGTACCACAGGCTTCTCTTGGCAGAAGTCCTTGTCTTAAAACTGTCACTGGTAGGTTCCTGCCCACATAGGTCTAGGGCTCTCTCCCCTTTGCAGCTGTTTCGCTGGTTCTGTGGCTTGAAAGTGCAACTTCTGAGAGATATGCCCTGCCTTCTAGCTGTTTTTTTAATGGCCATTGCCACTCCAGCGATAAAGTTGGGAATTCTTCCTCTTCAAGGTAATTGATGTTGCCTCTTGCGACAGGCAGGATCCCAGTGGTGATTTCCAGAGGGACGTGTCCCTCAGACATCTGTTTGCTGATCCACTCCTGAAGCCTGAGGTCCAAGGAGATGTTCTCTTTTAATGCTCTTGATTAATCAACAAAATAAATGAAGGAGGAAGTTAACTTGGCTTCCAGTCACTGTAACTGGAGAGAATGTCCCAGACCAATCCTCACTTTACTTCTTTTCAATTGAAAACCACGCAGATATTTCCAGCTGTTGGCCCTGTATGTGTTGCCCTGTCTGTGTCCATTTTTGCTTGTATTTTGCTTACAAATACTTGTGTGCAGTTGGCTTTTCTTCTGAAATGCCTCGCTGCCTCCTTCTTTGTTTCAGCTGGCTGCTAGATGACACCCTCAAGTGCAGAGGGCTTGCGTCCCATGGTTTATTTATTATGGATCATTACATGGTTGTTACTGCACCTCTCCATACTGCTATAACCATCTGTTCTTATGTAGGGCTACGAGGTACCCTGTTGCTGCGGATTCTCCAGGTTAACCCAGGAGAGTCAAGTGTCCATTTCTCCTATGCACTCCCTGCTTCTGTGCTGTGTTCATTTACTTCGAACACAGTGAAAGAGGAAGGAGATTCCCAGCAGCAAACCTGTGTCTGTAACTTCCTGTTCCTCTGTCCTCTTTTCAGCTGTTTAATGAAGTCATCAAAGCAGAGGTCACTCTGCACAACAGCGGGCGGCTGGGATTCACCTTTGTGGTGCTGAGCCCGAGCACAGCCACTGCAGCCAGCCCTCTGCCTGGTGTGCCCCTGGTGGTGCCCAGCACAGTGAGTACCATAAGGAATTAACCCTAGCCTTGTGTCAGGCTGCCAGGAGAGGGTTATAGGGAAAAAAATGGGGAAAGGAAAAAAGGCAGTAGGCATGAGGTGCTATGGGAGCTCTTCAGACACCAACTGCTGAGCTCTTGGTCGTGTGGCATTGGTGCTAGACAGTGCTGGTTCTTAGGAGGGTCTCCTTACCTAGGTTGTGTGATCAGAAAGGACTTATTCCTTAGCCCTGCCTGTAACAAACCCTGCCTGCCCCTGCCAGCACTAAGCAGCACTTAAATACTCTCTTGCTTGGGCATGAAGCTCCTTTTCCAGAAATTATAACAGCCCCTGTGCTTGTCTCTCACTCCTCCAGCTTTGCTGCTCTGCTTTTGCTTTTTTCTGCTCAGCTTTGGGCAGTGAGGGGGCCAGGGAGAAACAAGGCTGGGACGGCAATGAGAAGAGGTTGCAGCATCCCAGCTTCTCAGCCCTGAACTGGCTGTGTGAACTGAAGCAGTGTTCCTATCTTTATCCCCTCTGCAATCAGAAGAGGAAGCTAAACAGCCAAATGGCTTTCTGGATAGACTCCTGCAGCCTTGGAGTAACCACACAGGGAGGAGATGTTTGGTTGGGATCATTAATAAAGGCTCAGGCCCTTCTACGCCAGCCTGGGTACCACTGATGTGCTTGACAGGAGCTGCTGGACCTGCTGAGAGCACAGGCTCTTTCACTCATCTCCCGTAGTGGCTGATAAAAGAGCTTTTGTTTATTCTGTGTGGCTCTTGATAGCAGAGGCTAAACCCTGTCAGCAGAAGAGCTGTGTCCATGCTGAGCAAAGGACAGGCTGCACTGCAGGAGTACAGACTTGTGAGCCCTCTGAAGGACACACTGCATCCTGGTGCTGGTGTAGGAGATTAGAGCTTTTGGGTACAAGAAAGCTAGAATGTGGTGATGTCTGACATTTATATATGAGAACCTGTCTTGTCTTCTCAGCGCGTCTATCATCTGAGTCATCCCTCCACCAAACCCTCTTTGGTGCATTTCCTCTTCTCCTGTGTCCTGCAGGGTTACGTTGGACCTGGCAAGGAGCAAATGCTGAAAGTCTGTTACCTGCCAGGAGTGCCTGGAGTCTTCTACAGGACTTTCCAGATCCAAGTGGGTCACCTGGAACCAGAAGTAATCTCTCTGAAAGGAGAAGGTACCTTCCCTAGAATCCATCTGGACCTGCCCAGGAACATCAAAGGTGAGCACTGCTTGTCTGCTCCCCAGGAAAATCCTGTGTTTTTTCCCCCATGTCATATAACCATAGCACAGCTCTTACCCACCTCCACCACGCCTGGAGGTTGCTTCTTGCGTCTCTGGCAAATGAGCCCATGTGGGCTTTGCCCCAGGAGCCATCCCACAGAAGCTTGCTAGCCTATCTGTCAGAGGCCTGGAAAGATGATGGTTAGACAAAAAAAGCTTGAAAAAGCTGTAGTAGAGGCTGGCTGGGATTTTGGCAGGTTGGATTTGTATCACATTGCAGGAGATGAGGTGCTTCTGTGTGGGGAGGAAGACGGTAGGGGGCGAGTATGAGGATTTGGAGCAGAGCAGCAGCATTGTTTTTCATAGATTACTTGAAGAGTTTGTTTCTGGGAGAGGCCAGCGTCAGGGCAATAGGGCTTCCCAGTTTAAATGGGAACGGCACTAGGCCCATGCTCCTATTTGTGGATGTTTTCTTTCTTCAGGAAATGAAAAATATGAGAAGATTCTCAAAGAGGTGAAAGAGAAGATAAAAAAAGCCAGCCAGCAAGATGAGGCTGTTCTGGAGGAGGCTGTGTCAGCAGAGCCAGCCACAGATGACTCAGGCACTGTGGTGAGAACAGATGCTGCCCCACTGGCACATGCCATCCTTCCCCCTATGTCACTAGAGCCCCTTGCACCCCACAGCAGGCTTCCCAGGGCCCTGCAGGCCCTTGGGACCTTCCTGCCCACTGTCTGGCCATGGTCTGTGTCAGCTCAGCATTGCTCCAAGGTCTGCCCACCTCTCGGGGTTGTCCCTCCCAGAGATGCACCAGCTTCCTGACTACCCCAGGGACAGATCCTGAAGGCGGTGCTCAAGCGATTGAATTTATGGTACTTTAAAGGAGGTGCAGGTCATAGAATCATAGAATCATAGAATAGTTAGGGTTGGAAAGGACCTTAAGATCATCTAGTTCCAACCCCTCTGCCATGGGCAGGGACACCTCCCACTAAACCATGCCACCCAAGGCTCTGTCCAACCCAGCCTGTTTGTTGCTCACAACACAAGCCCTGCCAGGTTTAGAGAGCTTAAAAGCAGCAGCCTGACTGTGCCCTGGGGCTGTGATGTCAGTGTTTATTTCCACTAGACACCAGCTTTATTGTGGTTCCCTTTTACAAGAGAGATTTTGTCCAAGCTGCTTTGGCATTGGCTGAGGGTAGGCAAATACTTGGAGCTCTGAAAGGTTCCTGGCTTGTCTGTTTGGCCAGAACAACTTTTATAACTGGGCAGGTGGAGATGCTGGAGTTCATTTCTCTTGAGGTAAAGTGCTGAATAAGAGCGCAGGTGTTACAGACACTGAGCAGTGAGACAGGAGGACTTCCATCATCCCTCTCAAAAGCAGGGTGGGATCCTCCTTCAGAGACAAGCAGGGTCCTTGAGTAGAACTGTTGCTGACCGGCCCCTGTCTTTCCTCAGTTGGATGCTCAGCTGCAGATGCAGATGGAGCAGATGGTGGTAGAGGAACATGCCCTGGAACAGCAGAAAGCTCTCACCTCCAGTTCTCCAGAGGACACTGCTTTTGACCAGCGTGCACGTCAGAGGCTTCTCAAGTTAGTAGGGACTCCTCTATTCTATCTCCTGGTGCCCCAAGGGTAACACCCAGAAGTGCAGCCCTGCTCCTGAGACTTTGTTGTGTCTGCAGAGCTGGGAATAGCTGGGGACTTCAGAAAGACTCTGAGCCCCATACTTTTGACATGCTCCCTGTGAGCAGCTCAGTGTCCTCAATTCCACAGTGCCATTTCCACAGTTGCTGGGTTCTGTTCTTAGAGCTGAGGGGGTCCGGTGCAGACCATCTAGACAGCACAGCTATCATCTCTGCTGACCAGCTCTGAAAGAGGCTACTCAAAGCTGGCATCTTTGTTCCAAGTAACAGACTGCACTAAGCAAAAAGAGCAGGGAATCACACAGGCTGACAAACCCTTGACAAACCCGTGGCTCAAAAGCTGTGGGACTGCTGAGCTTACCCAGGTAACTTGGCCCTTCCCTTTGCTCTTTGATGATAAGGTGTGAGCACAGTAGGTTCCAGTTCAGGACGAAGATGCTTTGCGAAACAGATGTGCTTTCCCAAGGGAGATTGCTTTGGAAAAAGACCTTCCTATGAATTTTGTAGGTGTCGATTACTGCATTCATCGGTGCTGCTTTGGGGACAGATCTGGTTGCTGAGCAGTGAAGTTTTCCTGTGCAGGCAAATCTTACGATGAGGTCCTGAGCTGTACACAAGGCTTAGGAGTTTCACTGAGACCAGAGGAGGTCCAGTGGACGTAACTACAGTGCCTTCTCATAGCAGAGGAACTGTGTCCAGTATGCATTTAAAACTAATTTTGTTATGGAGTCCCATTGGTAGCTGATAAAACCTAGGGCCTTCGTTCCCCATGACCTAGTCTTATTACCAGGTTGTCAGACCTTGGGTTTTATGGGCTTGACTTAAATTTTTACAGCAGTGAATACAGAAATATTGGCTGCATTTGCATCTTCGACCCTCTTGGAAATGTAGCCAGGCTGTGTTTTAAGGACTCTTCTTACTCCTCCTTTCAGAGCTGAGCTGCCTGAGTACATCCTGGACTTTGGCTACATCATTCTTGGTAACATCCACACACACATTGTGAAGGTCACCAACACTGGGCGCTTCCCCGTGTCCTTCCGCATCAATGGACATGTCCTGCGTGACACAGGTAGCCTGTGCTGAAGAGACTTCATGTGGGCTTGAAGGAGCTGTCTCTGACAGATTAGCTTAAGACACTGGACATGAAGAGGGTTTTGAGCGTTTTCTTGTATAGCATTTTCCTGCTTAGTTCCTCCCACTTGGTGCTTTAGAGCCTGAATTCCAGCCAGCAGTGCCCAGAGACCTAGCCTGCCTGTGGCTGTCCTAAAACTTCATTGCAGGGGCTATATGGGCTGATGACCTTGGTTGCCTCTCAGCATCTTCTGCTCTTGGCTGCTGTGAGCATCATCTGAGTTTCTTTGTGCACTCTCTGAGCTTGTGTTGCAAACAGATGGGACCCTTTGTGGTTTGGAAGTGCTTTGTTTAGAGTTCATAGTGTCGTAGCACTTATGTTCAGCCTTAACTGAGAAAACAGCCTGTGACATCCACTGGTATATCAAAATAGGCTTCCAAAACAGGCCTTCAGGTAAGGTTGCCATCGAACAGTGTTCCATTGAACAGAAAGTGCCATCGAACAGTGACTTCCTGTCTTGGAGGGGTGGTCAAGTGTCTCCTCTAAGTTGTTGTCCAGGGAGCACCACACCATGGGGGTATCTTAGTTGGAAATTCCTACCCTGAGATGCCTCATAGAGGAATTGCTGGAGCTCCTCAACTGATATGTTACTTCATGAACCTTGAATTTTGGCTGTGAAAGCCCTTTCTCCATGAGTGGTGACAAAGGAGAAAGAGCAGCAGGTTTCTCTGGAGGTACAAAGGGGACTTTCACAGAACTGACAGCCAGAACACCTATGTGGCCTTAACATGTTTTCTGTTGCTTACATATCTCAGCTTTTTTCATTTGTTCAAGGATTCAGCGTGGGGCTGGACTGTGTGAAGCACCTGCCCTACTGTGAGACTGAGACATTTGAAGTGCGCTTCGACCCACAAAGTGCCAACCTGCCACTGGGAGAGGTGGATGTGCTTCTGCCCATCAAGGTACTATAACTTTGGGGAGAGGCGGATGTGCTTCTGCCCATCAAGGTACTATAACTTTGGGGAGAGGCAGCAGGGTGGGCACAGCAGCAGATGTCACCTGGTCTCTCAACTGGATGCTCTGTCCTTCACTAGGTCACAGGAGGGCCCACGTTTCACATCCGCCTCCGTGCCAATGTGGCTGTGCCATCCATCCGCCTCTCCAGGGACAGACTGGAATTCTCTGCTGTACAGCATGGACAGTGCCAGGAAGAAACTGTCCAGCTCCACAATCAGCTCCAGATCCCCTGTAAATGGTTCATCACCATGAAACAGTCTGTTGATAGGGTAAAGCACAGCGTTTAACACGTGACTTCTTGGTTGGGTTTTCTTTGCTTCTCTTGCCTTTTTTGTCCCTATGACTGCCTTGGGCGGCAGCTTGTTTGTGGAAGCCTTTGAGGATACAGAGCCAGGCTGATTCACTTTGCTGTTTATTAGCTGATGCTTCACTTCTCTGCCACCTTTACCCACTATTTCTCTGAGGACAGTGCCTCCCCAACTGCCTGCCCTGCCTACACATTTTCCCTCCAGTTCTAGGCTGTGGTGGCCATATCTGGTTTGGGTGTGGGATGTTCTCAGCACCTTGACATTATCTCAGGGCACTGCAGCAATAGAAGGTGTGTCCTCACAGACCAAGGAGGCCTCACATGACTGGTTTCTGTGCTCCAGGTGGACAAACATTTGCCATTAGGACTGCCTCAGAAGCTGCCTCAGAAGCTGCCTCAGGAGTTGAAGGCTGAGCCCTGTGTCTTTGAGGTGATGCCGTTGGCTGGAACCCTTGCTCCAGGGCAGCGATGTAATGTGCAAGTCAGGTTTTCACCTACAGAAGAGGTGAGATTGGCAGGTGTCAATTGGCAGGAGGTCTGGCAGGGCAGCATGGTCAGGAGAGCCCAGCACAGGGAGCAAGAGATGGGGTCTGCCTCCAAACAGAGATTTTGGCAAACCTTGTACCCACTGTGCATCAGTTTCCCCTGCAGCACACTCTTCTGAGAGGCACTCTGAAATCCCTATGGGGAGCATACACAGAGAGCATCAGGGCACTGCATGTGACTGCCTCTCAGCAGATGGGGGAAATCTTCCCATTTCCCATCATTTTCCCCCTTATGTGGGCCTATTTTCAGGCTGCAAGACTGGTGGAGAACATCTGGCATGCTCACAGGGGATACCTCTGGAAGGGCCAGTCTAGGCTGATCCTGCTGCTGGTACCAGCAAACAAAGCAGCCCAGACACCTTCCTGGCTATGGCAAGACTGTCAGGATACCTGTAGCAGTATTCTGCCAGCAGTCCCTGTGTCTCTGACCCAGCCTGCCTACATGTTCTCATGCAGTCTGGGAGTCAGCTGAAATGGTGGAGCATTCCCAAAGGAGAATTTGCATGTGTCCACTGTGACTTTAAAATTGACAGTGTGTAATAGTATGGACACAAGTGCTTCCATGCCTGGGAACAGTCCCAGGGTTCTTTTAATTTCTAATAGAGATGAACTGTCTTGTGTCTGGCTTTGACCAGAGCCAAATACTGAGCAAAGAAGAAAACCATTATTTCTAGCCAGTGAGAGCTCGTCTGCCTCTTTCATATAGCTGATGTTTGCCTGGACTGCTAGTCCAGGACTGTATCTGGGCAATGTAACCGTGAGGACCTTTCTCATGAGCATTACGGCTCCTCATGATGATCTGAAAACATCTCATAGACCATTTTAGATCCATCTGATACCTAAATATGCAGTTGCACTTCACACCAGGACTCATCCCTGTTACTCAGAGCCAGCACGCAGATGCTGTAGCCTGTGCTATAAGTAAATACCTGTTTTCCATTCACTGCAGAGGTACTGATAACATTTGTGACCTTGGGGCAAAGGTTGCATTGGAGACTCTGTCACCTGGGACTTCATGGAGGAGCTTTCTGCACTTCTCTCTTTACAGAAGTCCTACAGAAGTGAGCTGAAGATTAACATTTGCCAAAACAGCCAGCACCTCCAGCTGCAGGTGTTGGGACGTGGTCTGGAACCACGGCTGGAGTTCAGCCCCCCAGTGCTCGAGCTGGGACCGTTGCTGCCACACAGCTGTGGGGTGGAGGGGACAGTGGTGGTGAAGAACCCGTGTGAGTTCCCCATCGAGTTTTACTCACTGGAGTTCGATGAGCAGTACCTTGCTGAGGAGGAGGTGAGAGGGAAGGTCTGGTCCCCATGTGCCTGCTCCCATAGCTTCACAGGGAGACATTCTCAGGCTTCTGCCAAGGATATGGGGGCAGTCCCCAGGGCAAAGCCTGGTGGCATTTCAGGGTTAGCCAGCATTGCTGGCAGGCTTTGGAGCGGCTTGCATAGTCAGTGTTGTTGGGAGGAAAGAATGAAGAAGGAGATAGGTTGGTCGGGGGGGTCTGTTCATGTGATGAAGGTCAAGAAATGCATCCTATATATGGTTACTCCTTATGCACACAGATCTTGCGGATGCTGAAAGATTATAATTGTCACAACACTTTGTTGCTGCCTCCACGTGCCCCGGGTGAGAGTTTACCCCCAGAGGTGCTAGAGTACTGTGAGGAGCAGAAGAGGCTGCAGGATGAACAGGAAAAGTCCAAGACTGGGGAACCAGCAGGCCAGGACAATGGTGAGGGTTTGATATTGGCTGTCCTCAGTGTGAACACAGCAGACTTCATTCTCCATGGAAAGCCCATGCTTTCAGCAGCTGCTTCTTGCCCAGCTTGGTGGAGGAATTCCTGGCTGAATGTCTGTGGCTTGTAACACACAGCCTCTATCAGCCCTGAGTGCAGCCAAAGCAAGGTTGTATCTGCCTGTTGTAGGCTGTCCCTCGACCACAAAGAGCAGGATTGGAAGAGTTCTTCGGCCAGTAGGACCAGATCTACTATCGCTAGCTATTTTCTGCTAGCTGGTACCCAGCAACAAAAGCACCAGCTCAAAATTCCCTGAGGTTAGAGACAGCCTGGACAGGCTTCTCCGTGCCTCAGAGTTTCCGTCCTTGGAAAATTTTCCACCTTTGGCATGTGGCTGTGCAAAGTGGCAAAGGGCAAAGAGCAGATTGCCAGGCCGTGCTCACCCTCTTTTTCTCTCCTTGTGTTCTTCTTCCTCGTCAAACACTGAAGATGTACAGTTCCCATCAGATCAAGGAGGAAAACACTCTGCTGGGATCATTCACACCAGCTCAACTCATAGCTCAGTTGTTCCCTTCTCCATTTTTGATGAAAGCCAGTCCAACAAGGTGGACTCTAAATCTGTCTGTGGAGAAGAGGAGGAGGAAGGTGTTGAGAGAAGGCGCAGGACAGGTAATAACCTTAAGCTCTTCACCTCTTTTATGTTCATTGTGGCAAAAGGGCCTGAGTGGAGGATTTCGGTGTCATCTCTATTCCTTGAATGCAGGCTGGTGCCATCTTTGCTCCTGTAGACCCTGAATCTGCTCTTGTAAATGAAGTCTGTAGGATCCTGAGAAGAGTCTGGGGCAGGGACAAGTGAGAGGCCAGGGCGGTTTTCCCCAGTTTTGCCAAATAAGCACTTTGCCCTAGGAGCTGCTAGGATCAGGATGATGCTATTCCCTTTCCTAGGCAATGCAACGCATCTTTTGTCCTACATGACATTGCAAGTGGCAATGGCTTTTGTTGACCTTCTAGGGTCAAAAGCAGAAGCTCTTTGTAAATGCTGTTACGGTGAATTCAGAGCCCAGCCAGAGCTCCCCGTGTAAGGTGTAACATTCCTAAAGCGTCCAGCTTTTGGATTATTGTTTCATAGAATCATAGAATCATAGAATAGTTAGGGTTAGAAAGGACCTTAAGATTCATCTAGTTCCAACCGCCCTGCCATGGGCAGGGACACCTCACACTAAACCATGCAACCCAAGGCTCTGTCCAACCTGGCCTTGAACACCGCCAACAATGGAGCATTCACAACTTCCCTGGGCAACCCATTCCAGTGCCTCACCAACCTTACAGTAAAGAATTACTTCCTTATGTCCGATCTAAACTTCCCCTGTTTAAGTTTGAACCCATTACCCCTTGTTCTCTCACTACAGTCCCTCATGAAGAGTCCCTCCCCAGCATCCCTATAGGCCCCCCTTCAGATACTGGAAAGCTGCTATGAGGTCTCCATGCAGCCTTCTCTTCTCCAGGCTCAACAACCCCAACTTTCTCATCCTGTCTTCATACGGGAGGTGCTACAATCCCCTGATCATCCTCGTGGCCCTCCTCTGCACTTGCTCCAACAGTTCCATGTCCTTTTTATGTTGAGGACACCAGAACTGCACACAATACTCCAAGTGAGGTCTCACGAGAGCAGAGTAGAGGGGCAGGAGCACCTCCCTCAACCTGCTGGTCACGTTCCTTTTGATGCAGCCCAGGATACAGTTGGCTTTCTGGGCTGCAAGCACACACTGCAGTCGGCTCATGTTCATTTTTTCATCGACCAACACCCCCAAGTCCTTCTCCGCAGGGCTGCTCTGAATCTCTTCTCTGCGCAACCTGTAGCTGTGCCTGGCATTGCTCCGACCCAGGTGTAGGACCTTGCACTTGTCATGGTTAAACTTCATCAGGTTGGCATCAGCCCACCTCACAAGTGTGTCAAGGTGCCTCTGGATGCCATTCCTTCCCTCCAGCATATCAACCGAACCACAGAGCTTGGTGTCATCGGCAATCTTGCTGAGGACGCACTCAATCCCACTGTCCATGTCACCAACAAAGATGTTGAACAAGACCAGTCCCAACACTGATCCCTGAGGGGCACCACTTGTTACTGGTCTCCAGCTGGTCATTGAGCCATCGCCAAATGGAGCCTCCCGCTTGAGACTGTGAAATGTCCTGGGTCTGCCTGTCCCCCCTTACTCATCAGGACCCAGGACCAAACTCATGTGAAGACCATGCTGACAGTTCATGGAAGGAGATTTGGTCTGGTTCCTTAAGGTACTGCTGAACGCTCGTTCTGTCCTCTTTCTGCCACCCCACTTGCAGGGGTGGAAAGTACTCTGAACAGGCACCTTCACCAGCATCTAGGGCAGACCCTGACTGCACAAACCTAAAGGAACCTTGGGTGTAACGTTGGTGTCAGCAGTCTTCTCTCCCAGGGTCTGAGGGAATGGGAAGGATGGTCAGGATCTAAGGTAGGCAGGAGACTGACTTTTCTATCTGGTTCTGCACAGCAGAGCATTGGCAAAGAACCACCAGCAGCAAGGAGGCCGCAGGAGTACTGGACAGCAGCCCTGTCTTTAGGGCCATCGCCCGTCACCTCGGCATTGATATATCTGCAGAAGGGTGTGCAGCCCGAAACCGTAGAGGGATTGTCGTCATCGTCCATGGGGCGCCCCTGACAGGTACTTGAGCTGCAGCCCTTGGCTGCAAGGAAGAGGAAGGGTGGAGGGACAGGAAAGGCGAGACATATTCTGTTGGACTATGGTGCTCAGTTGACCATTTGAAGTGAAATGAGGTAAGCCATAGCTCTGCTGATACGTGAAATGGTCACAGGCCTTCGCTGAGCTGGTGCTGGTGGTGTGGCTTATCTTGTGTCCATACAGTTAGGCTCTTATTCCCCCAAACAGGGTGGTTGTGTTGCCATTGCTTCATGACACCACACCGCCTAGTGTCCATGTCACCTTACGGGAGCAGTCCCAGCCTATGCTGACCCCTAAACCATACCTGGATGTTGGAGAAGACAGTGCTGACCAGCACAGGCTAGAGAATGGTCTTGAGGGGTGGTGGATAGTGCTTAAAACAATGTCCTGGCCCAGGGCTGAGGTCACCAGAAGTGACAAAGTCCTCAGCTGAATGGGAGGTGGAGATGATCCACTTGGTTCTAGAGTTCAGTGCTTCTAACCATGCTCAAGTTGCTACCCTGAAGGTCTCCCTGGAAAAAGGGCACTTGTTTTCAAACTGTCCCTGAAACTGAAATCCTGTTTGGGGGCTTTTCAAAGCCTGTCCCTGAGCATGCCTCACATGCAAGTATCACCAAGCAGTCTTCCTCTCTCTCTCAAGGAAAGACTGCGGCAGCAGTTGCCCTGTCCAAGCGTTACGGCGCTGCCTGCTTGTCCATTGACGCTGTGGTGAAAGAAGCCATCTCAAGCAGGAGCAGCTTGGCAGGGCTCCACGCCCGGGAGCTCTGCATCAGGGCTGCCATCGAGCAGAGCCAGCAGGAGACAGAGGGTGCTGGTAAGGAGAAATATGGGACCCAGAGCAGCTCTTTGGAAACCCACCATGACCATCTGCTTGTGCTTGCTCCACAGAAAAAGTTTGAAAGCCCTTGGGTCTCTTAAGGAACATGGGTGCAGCATGTACAAATGCAAGGCAATTTCTTAAAGCATCTCTGGTTATTAAAAAATATATATATGTATATTTTAAGCATTCAGACAGGGGCACTTTTACTGCCTTTGGCTTCTTGGCGCATGTTCCTTTCTCTAAGAGAGGTGAAGCACACGTGTATCTTTCTCAGAGTTTTTGTGTTTTCTCAAAGCTGAATCCAGCTTGCTCCTCGTGGCCATCAGACAGAGCTGCTGCTTCAACAAGGAAAAAGCCCTTTGAAGTGGCTCATTAAGCACTAGCTGACTGACTTAAAAGTGTGGCTTCACTCATGGGAGGAAGGGAAGAATAACCTCACAGAGGAATTTCACATGAGACACATTCTGTATATAACAGAGATTTCTCCAGAGATTTCCCTATACACCCAGTCAGGTCACACAGCTCATATGTGTTAAGCTGTTCTCCATGAGAGACCGGAGACTTTTAGGAAGCTTTTCTGGGCAATTGGTGCTCCAAGCTCTGCAGGGTGAGGCCAGACCCTCGCTTGGGGAGTGAGAGAATTTTTGCATTGCTCAGCTTTGAACCTGGCTAGGAGCTGGGGGAAGGTCTGGGATGGGGTTATCCCACCAGGAATTAGCTCCAGTGGAGATAAGGGGGTGCAGCTGGGACAGGGCTGCATGTTACAGTCCCCATGTGAGAATACAGGATGAGTGCAGGGTGGTCATGGAGAACAAATTCTTGGTTTGATCCATAGAGGAGCTACTGTGCAGTGTCACCTGCATGCACATTTGCTATCGGAGGGATACAGGGCTGTGCATTAAAACCCCTCTGGCTTTAAAATCCAATTCCAGATGGTGCTCTTTATCATGCTAATAATAGAAGCAGGTCAGGAGCTGCTTCTGGAAGGTAGTGCTGCTGGTGCCCTGCAGGCTAGGGATGGGTGCTATGTCCCTGGCAGGGTGCAGGGCTGTGCCCATTGAGGTGAAAGGCATCTGCTTGTTCCCCACTGAGCCTCTATCTTCTCCACAGGTCAAACCACAGTGGTGTCCCTCAGCCCACAGCTCAGCACTGAGGCCACACACTGCCCAGGTACAAGCCAGTCCAGCTCTGAGGGCAAATCCAGCCTGCAGCCTAATGGGCTGAGTTCCCAAGGCCAGGCACGCACCACGGTGGGCAAGAAGAAGAGGGATAGCCACACTTCCCAATCCCAGAAACATCTAACGGATCCCACAGTCTCCCAGGTGAAGTGTGATCTGCACTGGTTAATGTCTATTGCCTTGAGAAGTGAAGGAGCTGCTTACAGTGGAGACTCCATGCTACCCAGAGCCTGGTGTGGTGATATAGAGCACAGAGCACCACCTGGGCATGGCTCAGGGTAGGATTGAAACCTTGTGCTCTAGCAGAAAATCTCTACTGGGTCATAACGGTTTGTTGGCAAAGTGCAGTCCTGGATAATATGGCTGCAGGGGGTGGGCAAAGCTGTGGGGTGCTGAGCCTGGGGCTTGCAGGTTTGGGTCTCTGCTGGCCAAGGGATGTGCCCTCCAGGGTTGTCCCCTGGAGCTGCTGACCTACAGTATTATTCTAGTTTCCCACTAGTGAGAAACCCAGCTCCAAGCCTAGCAGTTCGAATTGTTTGGGGGTTTCCAAAGTGGTTTATTTTTCTTGTGGTGTTCAACATTGCAGGGCTCATCCAGTTCTCATCTCACCTTTTCCCTTTCCTGCACTGCTATGCAGCGATGGCTGAGCATTAATGGCAGCACAGTGGGAGAGCGGGGCTTCATGAGCTGCGTGCTGCCCGAGGACTTACTGGTAGCCATCCTCTCTGAAAGGCTGCAGGTATGGCATGGGGGCAAAGGAGACATTCCTCCTACAGAGAGACAGGCAGCAAGGTACAATTCAGATTGAAGGAGGTCTGTATCTGCTGTTCAAGATGTCCTGGGCTGTGTGCAGGGATCCTTAGGTGGAGCTGCAGATGCCATAAGTTGGCAGTGCACGATGAAAGATCAGAGCTTGTCTGAGCTGCTGCCCTTGAACAACAGTGGCTGGTATCCTTTGACATTTGTGTTTAATGACTAGCTGAGAGCCCAACATGTGCAATAGCTGACTTCCTCTTCCTTTTGACTTTTTCCACAGTTGAGTGACTGCTACCAGGGAGTGGTGTTTGATGGCCTGGAGACCCTCTTTGCACGCAACATGGCATCTGCTCTCCTCTGCCTTCTCAAAGCTGTTAGGAATCGGCCTCATATCTATTTTGTGAACCTATTTGAAGATTATGCTGCTTTTAAAGCCAGGGAGACAACTGCAAAAGAGCAGGAAGGTGAGACTCTTCATCTCCATACCTCCCAAATCTTCTTTCTCAAAGCCCTTAGCAACATCCATGTGTATCTGGGCTACCAGCAAAGCTTGTAAGTAATGCTTTTATTAATCCATGTTCTGCCTCAGTGCAGCTAGTATTCAGCTCACAGTTGTTTAAAATACAGCAGAGCTAAGGCTGTAACACTTACCTTAGTCTCTGACAGTAAAGCTTAGGTGCAAGTGCAAGCTGTTGTAGCTCAATAACTGTGGCTCAGAGCAGACCACGACACTTGTGCATGTGAGCCAGGCAGGGCACAGGAACAAACTGACTGGTGAATGGGGGTTTATCTGCATTTTGGAGCAGGGATGTGAGCTTCCCAGTATCTCCTGCCAGGGTGATAGGCTGGGTCGGGCCAGAGCTGTGAATCCTCACAGCCTCCCCAGAACAGCAAAGCTTTGCTGGCAGTTGCTAATGGTTTCTCCTCTGGTCTGTGCAGAAGGACAGGAGCAGGAGGAAGCTGCCAGGAAGGAGAAAGCACGTCTCTGGGAGATGGATGAGGACGAGTATGATGCCCTCACTGAGGAGCAGAAAACTCGGTTTAATAACAATATACGACAAGTCCAGCAAGAGAGGAAGAGGAGGTCTGTAAGCCTTGCATGGGTAACTCCCTAGGATAGTGTCCTTAAAGGGGTTGCCTGCTCTGGAGACCTTTGTTGAGCTCAAAGCTTATGCTTCAGCACTTTGTTCAGCCTAGGTTGAAGTTTGTTTCACCGGGAGGAGATCACTGGGTCTGCTTTCAAATCACAATTTCCAGGACAGACAACACAAGTTGCCTCTGGTCACAGCTGGGTTCCAGCAGGAAACCTGGTTGTTTGGAGCCAGGAGGGGAGTTACTGCAGCCTTTGCTTTGTAATTGATAGGGTTTTTCTCAGTAAGGAGCAGGCTGTGCTTAGGGAGGAGAAAGGCTGGCTAAGCCAAGTTAATATTGGTGCAGGGATATATATATATATAGGTGTTAGCAATTTGTGAGCTGGTTTAAACTGGGAAATCAAAGAGAAGGCTTCAGGCATTAGTGCAGAGAAATGGTGGATCAGTCTTCGGCAGTGTGCTGGAGGTGTCCAGGTGGACCTTATCAGAGAAGTTGCACAACTGAGGCTTTGTGACAGCAGGGCTGAGATTTGGCTGGCCCTGGAGATCCCCTCCCACCTTTCCTCGCTTTAGATGTTTCCAGCCTCCCCAGGTTGAGGGGAGTCCATGGGGATAGTCTAACGATCCTGCCTGGCCTCAGGATCAGTGAATTAAGTGCAGGACCAGCTGGGATTGCAGTGAGCACAGATTTCTGATGGTGACTCTCAAGGATGTTTTCTCTTTGCCATGTTGAAGGGAAATGGCTCAAGTGCTTGCAAAAAAGCACCGTCAGGTGCTAGAACACTGGAAGAAAGAAGAAGAGCTGAAAAAGAAGTCTAGGCGGGGGAAGAGGGAGCTTGGAAAAGACAAAGATAATGCTCTGGGGAAGAAAAGCCATTCTGGAGTCAGGCAGGTGGGTAGTTTTGTTTATAGAGATGTGTAAAAGCCCTATGGACCTTCCCACTGAGCTGTACCATTCCCTGAGAAGCCAGCAGCCACATGCAGTGCTGGGGACAAGTATGTGGTCCTGAGTAACGTGGGGCTGTGCTGGGAAGCAACAGCCTGTGTTTGATTGTACTGCTGCTTCACCAGGGGTGTTTTCCCATGGATTTGTTGGTAGAATTGCTCTTCTAGGGTCATGCTGCTTTTGAGTCATGGCTTCACATAGCTCCATACATTCACCTTAAAGCTCTAGATAGTTTTAGTCCAGCATTTCTCCTCACTCCACATGTGACTTGCCATCTCTGAGCCATGACCTGTCTGGGATGAGGTGTCTTTCTCTACATGTCTGGCAGCAGATACACCAGGCCTTAGTTCATTCATTAGGAGCCAGACTTCCAATGAGTCAACCAGCCACAGGGATGCTCAGCATGCCAGAAGCAATCCCGGAGGACCACACTGGTCTTAAGTGCTCTGGGTTTGGAAGCTGTTCTGTTTCGCAGCTGGTTTGCAGGACTCCTCATCAGACTGACACTTGAGAGTTAGGTTTCATTTGAGCTAAACTGTACTGTCTGCATGCTGAATTGGGATTTGTAGAGCACCTAGCACAGGTCTCGGGCAAGGCTTAGGGTGCTGTTCTAAAGATAATGAGTGCCCTACAGCATTTGAGTCAGTGCTTTGAAATACTGCTTTCTCCTGCTGCTTCTGTCCAGAACATTAACGCATCCACTGGCAACACCAACGCATCCAACAGCAACCAGTCAGATGTCACGGAGGAGGCGAACAAGAAAGGATCTGTAAAGGAGCGCCCAGTCTCTGTTGCAGGTGACAAGGAAGATAAGAAAAAGCAGAGCAAGGTTTCCCTGGCAGATGCCTGCCCGGTTATGGCCCCAGACCCAGAGCAGGAGGAAGCCAAAACCAAGACCCAGAGTGATAGCGAGAAGAACTTGGCCCTGAGGTTTAAGATCTACGAGGCATCACAGAAGGATGTCACGCGTATTTTGTCATCATGGGACAGGGTTCAGGGTATCCTGCTGTTCCCTTTGAACCAAGAGGAGATGCAGCCGCAACCGGAGCAGCGACGCCAACATTTATCCAGCTACAGGGCCCGGAAGAGCAGAGAGAAGGAGCGTCTGAAAAGGCTGGAGAAAGAGCACCTGGAAAAGGAGCAGCTGGAAAAATTGAAGGCTCTTGAGGACTCAAAGTCATCTCTGCTGGAAGGGGAAGGTGCAGAAGGGTTAGCCAGAGACCAGGATGTCGGGGTGCCCTGCTTGGACGTCCAGGTGCTGCACTCAGAAGATGTGACCAGGACAATCCTGGAGAGCAGCAAGCTGCCATCAGCAGAGCAGGTAAAGCCCTGTGAGGCTCAGATGCTGAGCCTGCAATGCCCTTGGGCCTTGGTGCATTGTGTCTCACCAAGTGAGAATGGCACAGACTACAGACCCTTGTCCAGGCCACTGATGAATGTCTCCACAGCAGCCATGTGGCTGGGGAGGTTCTCATGATCCCTCACATGGGTGGAAAGAGAGAGTGCTCTCTGTACAAGTATTCTGTTTGTTCAGAGAGTTTCCCAGTCTGGAAATCATTACAAATGGTCCCAGGGCAATGCAGCTCATGGTCATTGCTTCCTTCGGCTGAGTCACTCAAGGAAGAGGTTTCTCTCTAGGTCCCTCTTGTAGGTTGTGGCACTGCTCTGGAGCCTGCCTACCCCACTGGCATAAAAAAGCTCTGTACTCCATAGAAATTAAAAAAACAACATTGCCAAAAACTCAATGCCTTTAAGGAGGGTGTGTGAGGATGAAGGTGGTGGGAGTATAAAGAGAGTTTTCTCTTGTGATTTAGATCCTGGATGACCTGGGGCTGGGTCCTTCAGGGCCTTCCATTCCTCCTACCACTTTGTACTCTGTGATCCACTACCCGGAGAAGCGGATGGCCCCCGCAGTAGGAGAAGCCCTCAAACATTTTGTCTTTGCTGTGCCAGAAGGTGCCACTTTAGAAGAAAAGAAAACTGAAAGTCTCTTCCCAGATGTTCCTGTTGTGCCCACAGTGAAGGTGCCGGGGCAAGGGCCAGGGTGGATGGGGGGGCATGAAGGAGGGCATGTGGGATGGGAAAGGTTAACTGTGGAAGGGCAGTGAAGATGTGATGGGGTGCTGTGTCTGCAGGCATTCCTTCTGCTGTCCAAAAGAGACAGCTCTGCTTGAGACAGGATGGTTCTGTAAAATGAGAGATAAAAAATACCACCTCAAACCCTCAACTTCCCCTGAGGAGAAGGTCCTGGGTGAGGAGAGTTGTCGTAGGCAAAACAAATGCCAATGAGGAAGGCCAAGTCCATGGGCAGATGCAGCTCCTTATTTATTCTCTCTCCTGTTTGTTATTCAATGTGCAGCTTTCTTCCCAGCACGGGGATGTCTTGGGGCAGATCTCACTTCTCTCTCCCTTTTCTCTCTCCCCTTGCTGCTAAGACCTCAGAAGAGCAGATCACCCCCACCAAGAGCCAGTCGAGGAAGGAGAAAGCTGCGGGCAGCCGGGAGGCTGTGAGGGAGAAGCAGGGCTCCAGCCGGGGCAGGAAAAGTATCCAGGGGCCGGGCACAGCAGCAACCCCCCGTCCCCGCAAGGTGCGCCGAAGTGTCATGGACGTAGCCCCACCCCCAGCAACATGCGTCAGGAGGTGAGCTGTGGGGGTGGAGGTGATCCCTCTGCTTCATGGCCATCTTGCCAAATGAGGTCCATCATCCCCAGTGCCTCAGGGATCCTCTGATGATGCCTCCCTGGGATGGCAAGTTCATGATCCTCCTCCTTGCCTTGTTTGTTAGCAATATCTGAAGCCTCCTCTTTAATTGCCAGACTGAGCAGCTGCCGGTGGATAGTGCCTGCTCACGGTGAGGTGGAACTGAAGGTCTTCTTCAGCTCTAAAGAGGTTGGCCAGTTTGATCAGGTGCTGCATTTTGAGATCCTGGGGACAAACCGACTGTACCAGCTGCACTGCAGGGGCATCTGCCTGTATCCCACCATCAGCCAGGACCCACGGTAAGGCTGGTCCCTGGGAGCCTCCCACAATTGATTCCCCCTTAACTCGGAGCCAGGACTGCCCCATGTACCCCAGTGACCTTCTGACTTGCTCAGAGCATGCTGCTTGAGCCACCTAGTAGCATTTCTTCTCATGCTTGGAACTGGGACCCAGTACTGGTACCTCAGCCACCAGTAAGGGTTATGGCTTTCTGACCATGATTTCTACTTAGAGCATCTCGTAGTTCTTCATTCGCCATTTTCTCTGTCCAGGGTGGTGTTCCCTCACCAGAGGAAGAGCAAGGCAGATAATGACATCATCTTCAAGCAGTATGTCATGGACACAGGTGTATTCCACTTTGGACCACTGCGGTGTGGAAAGTCAAGAGAGTGGTATGTGCTCCCTGTCCCCTGTGAATATCCTGATGCACTGCCTGTGCAAAGTGAGATGTTGGTATGCGATCTCCAGGGCCTTGTGCTCACATGATCATGCTTGAGACATGTCGTCCCACTGGCACAGTTCAGGGCAGGCCCAGGGAGAGACCCAGGAAATAGATATATGGAGTTGAAGGACCACAGGTTTGTGAGCATTTGACAGGCACATTGGTCTTAGAGGAGCTGGAGAGAGAGAGTTGATCTTCCTACGTGGTAGGTTCCTTGGTGTCCACCCTCCACATCTCAGCTTTATCACCTATGAAATGAACTTTATGGTGCTTTTTTCAAGTGCTTTGAGTTCCACAGATACACTGAATGAGCAATTATTCTGCTGATGGTTTTGTAAACCATTCCTTAGTTGTAATATTAGTAAGATTACGATTTTACCTGCCAATATGGGGGAGGGGAGGTGTGCGGCAGGCTGCAGAGGAATAAAAATGGGAATTATATTTTCCTGATCCTCACTGCTGGATAAAGTCTGCCTAAAAAAGTTGGCCATTGTAGCGTGTAACTTTTGTTTTAATATTAGAAATGAAGTTCTGGTCTTCATGGGAGCTCTGCAGAGCTAGTGGTAGTTTGCCAACCTGAGGAAATTACATCTAAATAGTTTAAAAAAAGAAAATGGGATCTTTAGCCAGGCTGATGAATGCTTTTGGGTTTCTGTTCACATTCTTAGCCCTTTAACTCCAGATTCTGTTCCACGCCTGAGAGGAGGGACATTGTTGAATTTAGCATTCCTCTTGGGAATGAATCCTTTCTGTTTCCTTCCCTCAGGCTTTGAGCTAACCCATTAAATACAAGGCAGTTTTGTGACTTGTTTGAAAGAGATAAGCTAAACTATTTTTAAAACCTTTTTCAAAAGCCTTTCTTTATACCCTGCAGGGAAGGAAATCTAACAAAGAGGGTGGAAGAACCCATGTTCCTGGTGTACTTTTATTTTTGCCTTTGAATTGATATTTTGTAAAATACTCTGTAAGTGGCCTGTGCGTCATCAGGCTTCTGGGATGGAGGCACCAAGTGTAGGGCAGACATCAAAGCAGCACAAGGATGAAGACACAGACTGTGCAACATGCCGCTGGAAGTGATCTTTAGCCAGCTTGTTAGACCATGGTCTTCCAGTGAGGCCTCCCGCTGCCAGGACATGGTGCTTTCCTCAGTGTGTTTCAAGGGCAGCAGTCTCCTCAACAGCCTTTTCCCCTCTTGTGGACAGGTACAAGGCATTGCCCCATCCTAGCAACTGTGAGAAGATCACCATCCTCAACATCACTGCCTTGGAAGCAGAGGTGCAGTTCTGCTTTGAGCATGATCTCAAAGCGGACACATTCCTTTTAGACCCTCCCAGCATGAAGCTGAAACCAAATGAGAAGCAGGTAGGAGATGGGTAGGTAGGGCAGGCACAGATAGAAGTGCCCAGGACCTGTTCCTCCTGCTCACTGAATGCTCTTCTGTGTTTCTTTTTGCGGGGATGGAACCAGGAGCTGAGCATTTGGGCATACCCCACTTCAGCTGGTCTCGTGGAAGACAGTCTTATCTGCTCCATTAATGGCAACCCAGAGCCGGTGGTGTTCCCCCTGTGCTGCCAGGGGGTGCAGGTGGAGCTGGGGGTCAGCCCCAGGCAGTTGCATTTCAACAGGCTGCTGCTGCACAGGTCAGTCATCCCACCCTACTGGCTCTGCTGGGGACACGAGCTGTTAGCCAGCTCCCTTCCAGCTTCCCTTGCTGGCTCTGTGGCCACTCAGATGAGGGGCTGGCTTTTTCCAACAGATCCAGTCTCTTGCTCCCTATTCCTTGCTGGCATGGATATCTCATGACAGCCACAAGCTCTGTAGCCCCCAGCAGTGCTGTGCAATGGGCATCCTGGTGCATTTGTATCTTGGCTCCTGGTTTAGTGAGCAGTTCAGTTGCTCCTCCTTATCTCTCTTATGTTGGATACACTTTCAGCACCCAGGTCTCCCCAAGGACCTCATCTCTGAGACTTGTGGCAAAGGGAAAGTGTTTAACTGTGGTTTTGGATGTGGGGATGAGGCGTCTCCAAGCTGCATTCCATTGCAAGGCTGGCATGCCAGTCAAGCAGACAGTGCTGAGTGTTGTCTTGTCTCTGCAGGACAGACAGCAAGACCCTGGTCCTGCAAAACTGCACCCCACTGCCTGTGGCCTGGCGACTCAGTGGGCTGGAGAACCTCGGCAAGGACTTCTCTGTGTCTGAAGCTGAGGGCATCGTTGGTCCCTGCACAGAGTTTGGCGTGCATCTCTATTTTAAGCCTGTGAAGGCTCTCAGCATTAAGAAGATGATCCGACTAGAGGTGAGGAGGCTATGGCCTCCCTGCCAAAGCAGGGTGGAGTGATCGGCTCTGTGCTCTTAGGGATGGAGACTGCTTGAAGGGTACCCTGCAGAGAGAGCAAAATTATGAGACTTCATGAGATTTCTTTCTACGTGCATTGCTGGGTAACCAGGCCCTGGTTGTCCAGACTTTGGCATGCTCCCTGAACCCTTCTTGGAGTCCGTCTGGGGTTCTTAACATAGAGCAGCAAACTTTCACCTTGGAATGTTTCTCCACATGGTTTAGAAGCTACATTTCAGTGAGGATGCTGAGTGATTGAAGAGGAGAGGCTTGGTTGGGTCAATGCCACCTGCTCTGGGACAACTTATACTTCTCGTGGTTGTTTTTACAGGCCTGCCATGGTGCTTTAGCAGCAGCATTCGCTGCTGTAGGAGAGCAGAGTTGGGCTGATAGTGTTTGTTACTGCAGCCAAATCCTGCTGGGTCAGCCCATGAGATGACCAGGTTAGGAAAACCTGGGAGTCCACAAATGCTTGACAAGCAGGGGAGACCACAGTGGAAGCAGCTGGCAGAGACAAGGACTCATATGTTGTCTACCAAAAGAATTGAGGAGAATGGTTTAAGCAGTATTTGTTTCTTGTTGCCTCAGGTTTCAGACACAGAAAACGACCTGGGGATTGCTCACACTGAAAATATCCAAGTCTTTGCAGAGGCCTATGATGTTGCTCTGAGCATCAGCATTTCCAAAGGTCAGTGGATGTCCTCAAACAAAGTACTCCTGTTGCATTGCATTGTGTTGGCAGGCAAGCAAGCTAAGCACTTGGTGCGTAGGATGAGATAGCATACAAGTGTGGCACGGATCTGTAAAGCATATATCCTTCAAGCTGCTCATAGTAGAACACTGCCAGGGCACAGACAGCCTTGAGTCTCTCACCTCTGAGCTTTGAAGTGTGCAGTTTCATGTACAGATTGATATATCTCCTGTCACTTGGTATAGTCTGCAGCAGATCACAAATATTTCTCATTTCTTACCTCACTCTGTGGGTTTTCTGTAGGTACAGATGGCAGCGTGGATTTTGGAATTCTTAAAGTCTTGGAGGATGCAAAGGAGGTGCTGACTCTGAGGAATAAAGGGAAGTATGAGATTGCATACAGGTGGGTCCAGCTGCCTGCACTGTGAATGCATGGTGCCACCATCTGCCTTCTCCTCTTGCCCATGGCTAGAACCTGTTCCTATGTTTGGCTACGTCATGATCTGAGTAAATACAAAACCTGGGCTTTCTGATCTGAAATATTTTAATAGAGAATACAGCCAAACACAATTCACAGTTCACCAAGAACCAAACGGAGATACCCCAAAATATAAGCCACTCACTGCAAGATTCATTGCCTTCTGTTATGGGTCAGCTCATCTCTCTTAATGAGACTCTTTGAAGGAGCGAATGAAAAAACGCAATGTCAGGGTTAGCTTGCAACACTCATGATTGTCTATACTCCATGTCAAGATTTGGGAATCCCCAAGCAGAGCTGGACTCTTTCCCCTTGATATTTTTTATGGTGCTATGCAATGTCCTTGCTGCGCTGGTGGCCCCTGGACTTTTAACTGCAACACTTTTGTTCCTTCTCTTTCTCCCCAGTTTCAAGCTGGAAACCACACATACCAGCATACCTGACTTGGCATCCCACTTCACTGTCCAGCCACAGAGGGGCATGCTGGCTAGCTCCGAGCGCTCTGTGCAGGTCCAGCTGCTCTTCCACCCTAAGATAGAACTTAGCATTGAGGACAAACCCATCCTGCAGTGCCAGGTGAGCTGCCTGGGCCAGGCGGTGGTAGCACACCGTCACTGGGGAGTGGGAGAAGGACATGTGTCTTCTGGAAGGAGGGCTTTAGTTGGGGAATCCTCTCTCACATTTATGTGACAAAGTCTTTCAGAAACCATTTGTGATGCTTCCTAAGCAGAGCTGAAAATCTGGCTCTGGAGGAGGCATTTAAATAGGGGTGGTGAGCTGATGGGGACCTGGGATCAGGGGACAGAGGGAGAGGTTGGCCTTTTTGCTGTACTTACCAAGCCATTCTCTGGTTGCAGGTGATTGATCCCCACATCTGTGAAGAAGGTGAGACCATTGCCATCATACCAGTGAGGGTGTCAGCAAAAGCTGTGTTCAGCAAGTACAGTATTCACCCTGCCTCACTCGTCAGCTTTGGTGCCATGGTGAGTGGCACCAGGAAAACCGGCAGCTTCATGCTGGAAAACAAAGGCATCCTTGACTTTAAATTCCTCATCTACCAAGAAGACCAGGCTGCATCTCTGTTGCCACAGAAAAGGTGAGAGAGGACCTGCACCATCCTTCCTGCCTGATGAGGCACCATGTCATGGCTGGGGTGTGACAGGCAGCCAGGACACCTGGGTTACTGTCCTTCAGCATCACAGGCTTGTGAACAGGGAGCAGAAAAATGCCTCAGTATCCCCATGTGTAGGATGAAGCTGGTGATACAGCTGACCTATCCATAAGCTTCATCACAGTGTGATGCAGGCAGCCCTCTGGGAGCAGCCAGGAGCCTGAAGGCTTTCTTCCATGGCAAGGAAGGCCAGCTTCAGCCTCTGAGAAAGGCAGGGGGAGCTATGTATGATGGATGTTTCTGTTTTCTCCTCTTAGTGCACATCAGATGAAATCTGCTCACTCCCAAAAGAGTGAAAATGGAAAGCCATTGGTTCTGTCAGCCAAGCCGAGCAAGCGCTTGTTGCAAAAGGACCCAAACCCTGCCCCACAGGTGAGTTGTCCCTGCTCCCCGACACATGCTGCTGCAGGCAGGGGACTCATCACCATGGGATGGGGCATGGTCCACATGATGGAGGGCTGTCATCTCCCACCCACAAGCAGGAGCTGCTCAGTCCCACTGACAGTCCCATGCTCAGTTCAGACCTGGAGCTTGCACGGCAAAAGAGGGGAACAGGTCCTGTGTTTGGTAGCTGCTAGCCAAAATAGGTGTGTGAATACGACAGGTGTGGAATGTTCCTGTTTGAGCTCCCAGTGCACAGATATCAGATGAGCTTGGTTTTTCGTCGTCCCGTCATTCTTCCCATTTCCCACAATTTCTCAGTTTTCTGCTGTCCTGTTTTACCCCAAGAGGCTGAAGGATCCCTGCTGCCACCTTCACCCTTTACACCCAAACTCCTTTTTCCTCACTCAGGACAAGCCTGCAGCTCCTCCTGGCTTGTTTGTTTTATCCTGGTGCTGCCTTTGAGCTATGGAGTCATCCCTCCCTGCCATGGGGCTGGGGGCTTGGGCCTGCCTGGAGGTGAAGGAGTGGCATGCTCCTTTTTGGGGATGTTCAAGGTAAGGCTGTTGATCTGCCTCTTTCTTCAGGCTCGTCTCACCATAGGCATGTTCACAGTATACCCAGGCTTTGGCACCATCCCTCCTGGGGGCCAGCAGATGATCATGGTGGAGTGCTGTGCAGAGCCACTGGGGACATGCAAGGAGCTCCTGTCCATCGATGTCAGCGACAGAGACCCCAGGGATAATCCTTTTGGCATCCCATATACCCTGTTTGCTGAGTCCTGCCTTCCAGGTATGCCCTGTCCACTGGTGCTGATCAGCACTTAGACTTACTGCTTGAATAGAGAGGCACCCTGACCTTGAAGTCCCATCTTAAAATCCTCAGAGGTTCCAGTCTTTTTCAAGTGCACTAGTGAGGAGAAGCTGGGAGGGACACATGGAAGGATAAAATTCAATCAATACCCTTTAAGACTGAGGGTGACTGAGCTCTATCCTCACAGCCAACTCTCCCACCCAAGGTTGGGTTTTATAGTGACCTGGACAGAAGGGGCTCATCAAGCCTTCTGAGAGGCCAACAGGGTCCAGATAAATTCAGGAGGATGGCTTCTCCATCCTTAGCACTCCTCTGATCTGCTTGCAGCATTTGTGGTTGATGACATAGAGTCCATCTTTGAGGAGCATCGAATCTGCAGCAACAACAACCTCTATCACATCCTACGGACAGTGCAAGACAAGGGCATCTTCATCACAGATGAGAACAAGTTTATCTTCACCGATGTTCTGGTTGGGCACCGGGCCACAGCTCGCTTCAAGATCTGCAATGTGGGCAAAGTCCCCTGTAACATTGTCCTATCCCTTAGACCTGTTCCCAGTAAGGTAAGGACGAGAAGCCAAGGTAACTTGCTGTTTAAAGGCTGTGATAGCCTGCCTCATTCTCCAGTTTCGTTTTTTCCTCTTGCCCAGACTAGTTCAACGCTGTGCAGGTCAGACTACAGGGGAGTGCAATAGTTCTGGGGTGACGGGTTGAATTCAGCATCTCTCAAGCAAGGTTTTGGCTCACCCCTCTGGGTCTTTGGTAGGAGACCTGAACCCTTCTGAACATCTCTTGGAAGCATGCTCAGATGGGGGCTTTTACTGAACTGTGCCTGGGCTCAAAGCAGACCATTTTCTTGGGCTCCCTGGTTTTTAACTTCTCATTAAAGGCCAATTCTAGGCTATTTGCAGGGTTTTCCATGCAGTCCCCACCTCCCATATGTGCTGGGATGACTGCCTAGAGCGCAAAGCAAGCTTTTGCAGTTCTGGCCCTTATGGCAGCTCCCCGTGCAAAGTCAGCACCACTCTGAGATGAAGGAGCCGGTCCAGGGAAGGAGGGAGGCATACATGCTGTGTGGAGCTGTTCCCAGTGATGCATATATGAATAACACTGCATCACATTGAAGAATGTTTCCTCCTAACACCATTCTATGGTCTTCCCAAGCTTAACAACCATGTTAGTGACATTTTTGAGGTGGATCCTGTCCGGATGTGTATTCCCAGCTGCTCCCATGCCTTTGCTACTGTGGCGTTCACTCCCCAATCAATGGAGACCTACCAGTGCACTTTTGAGGCTTCCCTTGATGTCCGGGCAAGGTAACTCACCCTGTGGGGGAACCTTTCTGGCAGCTGCCTCTCCTGTGTGAGGACATAGACCTCTTGTTAATCCTAAGGCTTTCAGTTACCTTAGGTAAACTTAGCTTTATAGAAGGCAGTAACTACTAGATATAGCAAAGCAGAAAAATAAGGGTGATAGTTTAGCCAATAGGAGTGATTATGAAGACAGTGCAACATGAAGTAGCCAACTGGAAGTGACTGAATCAGAAAAAAATTGAGATGTGCAACAGCTGAGCTGGGGCTTTCCAAAGACAAGGGTTTAGATGAAGATTAGATGCCAGCAAGTCAGCATGCATTATTTCTTCCATGTTTATAATAAAATGACATGATCTATGTAGTTACCTGGGGTATATTAAGTTATTTATGTTAAAGGAGCATTTGGACCCCTTATAAGAGCAGAGGCCAGTTTCCTCTGTCCCAGGACCTGTGTACCGGGACCCTGATGTGCTCTTCCCCAACTTTTTGGTCACTGAAGTGGGACAAGATAAGTCAGCTTTCTGCCCTAAGGAGCATTTTTTTAGTGTCCTTGGAAATAATCTGCACTGATGGTGTTATTTATTTATTTTTCTCTTCTTGTTTTCATACTATTTGCATGCTCTGCATGTGCTTTTTTGCATATGTCTCCTACCACCACAGCCAGTGCATTTGCCACATCTCATCTGTTTGCTTCTTAATTTGTCTGTTGTACTACATGAGTGAAATTATTTTGTGTTACGCTGGAAGGCTCTGGCTCTTCAGAGCCAGTCTTCTTGTGAATGGTCCTGATCAGGTGGGGAGGAGAAGGGTGAGGGGGAGTTGTGTTGTGGGGAAAAGAAGCACCAGCCAAGGCAAACACAGTGGATGGCCTTGCTTCATGGCTTGCCCAGTGGGAAAAAGGTTAGTAGCCGCTGTGGTGATTCCACCTCTGCCTCTTCTGCAGTCGTACAGCAATGAAAGCACAAAGCCTGATCTTCGATATCAGTGGAGATGGGAATTTACCTCGGGTGATGGTCCTGTGCCCAGTGCTTCGCAATAAGAGAGGGAACCCTCTGTTGCTCTTCAAGAAGTTGTTGTTGGGTGATTCAGAAAAACTCCCTCTGGTCCTTCATAACAGTGGCATCATACCTGTCCAGGTGAGTAGCTGCCATGGGGCTGCTCTGGTCTGGGAACAAGTGCTTGTTCCATGAAGGAAAGATCCCAGAAAACATGGTAGATGTGGAAGCAGGTCTTGGGAATTCTTTATAAGCAAATGACGGATGTCTATTTCCAGGAGGGGAGTTTCAGAAATGCACTATTCTCATCAGCCTGTCCTTTTCAGTTAAACACAGCACCAGAAAGTTGGTGGGGTATTTTTCCCCCATCTCTCTTCTAGTGTTTTGGTTCTAATGTGGGCACACATGATGTCCTAGTTACATTAGATTGTATTTGATTGTCTTTTACTACAATTTAATCTCAGTTGTAGTTTAATTAAATTCCGATCATTACTTTTAGTACTTTCTGTCCTTTTTGGTTGTATTTTAATTACATCCCAATGCCTCTGAGACCTCACTTGGAGTATTGTGTGCAGTTCTGGTGTCCTCAACATAAAAAGGACATGGAACTGTTAGAACAAGTGCAGAGGAGGGCCACGAGGATGATCAGGGGACTGGAGCACCTCCCGTATGAAGATAGGCTGAGAAAATTGGGGCTGTTCAGCGTGGAGAAGAGAAGGCTGCGTGGAGACCTCATAGCAGCCTTCCAATACCTGAAGGGGGACTATAGGGATGCTGGGGAGGGACTCTTCATTAGGGACTGTGGTGAGAGGACAAGGGGTAATGGGTTTAAACTTAAACAGGGGAAGTTTAGATTGGATCTGAGGAAGAAATTCTTTACTGTGAGGGTGGTGAGGCCCTGGAATGGGTTGCCCAGGGAGGTTGTGGATGTTTCATCCCTGGCGGCGTTCAAGGTGGCGTTCAAGGACGTAGCCTTGGATGGCATGGTTTAGTGTGAGGTGTCCCTGCCCATGGCAGGGCGGTTGGAACTAGATGATCTTGAGGTCCTTTCCAACCCTAACTATTCTATGATTCTATGATTCTATGAACACTTTTTTTTCTCCGTTTCCTGTCTGATTTTACTTAAACTCCGTGCTAAGAGCTGTGTGTGATGGGAGAGGCTGCTGGGCTCCCAATGCTGGACCAGCAGCAGCAGTACAATGTTAATCCACATGCCATCCTGTACCCACACCAGTGTGGTCATGCTCTGTGTTCCCTTTCATCAGCTGATGATTGACCTGTTGGATGAAGGGGGAGTTTTCTTCTTGAAAGCCAGGCCCACTACACACTGTATCTACCAAGCTGCAGACGTGAAGGAGGACTCCCCTGCAGAAGGTAAATTCATAACCATGAAGTGTGGTCATCCACACAGGGAAAATGTGTGCCCTGCTCTTGGCTCGTCCAAACAACAGCCAGATGTTAGAGATATTTTCTTTCCTGGGGTGCTGTGTACCCCTAGTTTTTCATGTGGACTCTTTGCAGGGTTTCCTCCTATCAAGTTGTAGGAAGTTTTTCTGTTCCAGACATGGTGGATTGAGCTGTGGGGGACTATCACTAAGTCAGTGCACCATCTGAGGTCTTTGCTGCATGTGGGAAGTCATCAGTCTGAATGGAGGCAGCCCTTGAGCCCACAGCCAGCCAAGAAAAGCCAAAAACACTCTTTGACTCGGCTTTATATATGGCAGAAGCTGGCTGGATGCATTTTGAGCTAGAGTTGGGTTTTTACCTGAGGTTAAGACACTTAAGCAGTGATATGCATGGTGGTGTCATAGTCTTGTGAACATAGCAGAAGAACATTGTGAACACTGTGGAAGAGCCTGCAGTTAGAGGCAGATGAGTTTCAACTCTTACTCCTGTTTATACCCCATGAAGCTAGTTCTCCTGTATAGCTTTACCACTTGTCTCTGATTTCCATTGCTGTGTAGACAGGAAGCCTCACACTGCTGCCCTGGTCCTGCATCAAGGGGAATCAGCAGAGTTTGATGTGCTTTTCAAACCCATCCTGGCACAACGTGTGAAAGGGAAGATCTACCTGTCAGTGGTGGACAACCCATATGAAGAGACCAGCATTCAGCTGTTAGGTGAAGGCTACGAGGATGACTTCATGCTGGATAACATCCATGGACTAGTGTCAGACAACGAGGAGAACACTGATGGCAATCTGGAGGAAGACATAATTGAGGGTAAGAGAGGAGAGGCTGCCAATATGAAGCAAGGAACAGGAAAATATGCATCTGCTCACCCTGTGACAGCACAGGTGTGGTCCAGCCTTTGGGAACAGCTCCTGTTGCCTTTTTTAGCCTGCAGAGCAGCCACACATAAGAACACAGGGGAAGATCCTCTGTCAAGGGAGAATCTTGCAGGCTAGCAGGGAAGGGTCAAAGATGCCAGCATTCAGCTCCTATCTCTGAAAGGAGGTCTGCTGGCCTATAGTCAATTGAGATGAAGACCATATGTGATAATTTGTGCCCTCTGTGTAACCGGGCCTGTGCTGTTGCCCACTGGACTGGGTAGCCTGTGAGAATGCCAGCTGCATGCACAGACGCAGTGCATACTGTACAGCCATCTCTGCACAGCACAGCCACAGGTTTAGGGACATGTTGGGGCATGTTCCTGAAAGTGGCAGGATGGAGAACTGCATCTCCCAGCAGGAGGAAGGCTTGGAGCAAGGAAGAGTGGGACATACGTATGTCTGTACATGTGAGGGGTCAGATGGACCTCACTTTATGCTGAGACCTCTTGTTCTTATTCTTAGCAGCTGCCAGAGTGGATCACATCCAGTTTGGGGACTGTCACATCAGGACACCCTATGCTGTGACCTTCACAATCAGCAACCGCAGCAAGGTGGAGGTGTTGCGGTTTGAGTGGCTGGTAGACCCGCCGTTCCAGTTCTCCCCCCAGGTGAGCTAGGACAGCTCTGCCTTTCTCTGTTGCTCAAGCCGTACCCAGTGGTTTCCTGGGAGCTAGCAGGGAGTGGTAAAAGGAAGTTCCAGTGCCATGTAGGAGTTACAATCCCTGGCTTTTCTGGGGCAGGGCCATCAGCCCTGCAGTAAAGACTGTGTTACAGGATGCGGCATCTTTTGTTCAAACTTTCCTCTGTCAAACCTCAGATAAAGACACAGTAAGATGCAGGTTCCTGGCACAGCTGCTCACCGCATCAGTCCGTTTGCTGTTAGTCCTGCCTTTGCCAGCAATTCCAGTTTGGTCTTGGCTCTCTGGTTCTCCATAGGTAGGACACCTCCATGCTGGCTGTGCTAAGGACATCACAGTGACCCTGAAATCAGATGTTGCGGTTGCCTTCAGAATGCACCCTGTGAAGTGTAAGGTTGTGAGGATCACCTTCCAGCTGCCACCAGAGGAGGTGATGGACTGGGATGACCGCCTGCACACTGTCGAGTGGATAGATGCCAGCAGGGACTCAGCAGCCAGGTGGCCTGTGAGGAAGGTAAGAAACACAATAGCAAAAGCTACTGAGCTTCTACAAAAAGAACTGCTGATGGCAGCAGACTGACATCTCTGCTGACTAAGCAGCTCCTGCTTCCCCCTTTATTTAATCCATCCCATGAGGTTAAACAGCAGTGCATTTTAGAAGAGAGGTGGATGCACAGTGACCTGACATGCTCACACAAGAAGGGGAAGTCTTTTGGAAAGAGATCATAGAATCATAGAGTAGTTAGGGTTGGAAAGGACCTTAAGATCATCTAATTCCAACCCCCATGCCATGGGCAGAGACACCCCCCACTAAACCTTGCCACCCAAGGCTCTGTCCAACCTGGCCTTGAACACCACCAGATGTTTAGCCACATGCAAACTATCGGTCTCTGCCAAAGGCCGAAGTGTTGCAGCCTGTGTTTAATGGGAGGTCACACTTTCTGATTTCATTGCATTTTATGGTGTTAAAATGTCTTATCTGATTCAGCGCCTTTTCACCAAGGAGTTGAATTCACTGTGCTCCTCTGTGTATGCTAGGTAACCCACCAGCATGTTGTAGGTGTGTGCTCTGAGCATTGTCTACACTGACACCAGAGATTTTGGTTGTGGTCTGTCTATTGTGCGGGATATCTCATTATGGAGCAGCCCAGGCACTGTAGGACAGTCATGCAGGAGTCTGGGTGTCATCTCCAGAAACTCTTGCTTCTACTGTCATTATTATCAAACACACTTACCCAGTGATGGTTCTTCCCTAGTTTCTGAAGCACTGTAAAAGCTGTAAACCAAACTTCTTCCTCATCAGAGCATCAGCAGTCAGAGACCTTCCTAAGGAATTCATTGCATCCCAAAAATACCTGTTGCCAGCCCCCACCACTGTGGCTGTTGCCCAACCTGACATCTGAAAGTCACTTTCTCATAAGACAAGAAGGAAAAGATGCTTTCTAGATTTGTTCAGTCTTGGACGTCCCCATCCATAGAGCTCCTGCAGGGGAACTTATTTCTAATTTAGAGGCCTTCTGGGATTTATAGGGGCCAGGAAAAGTATCAGGCACTCTACAGGGATGAAACACAGGGGCTGAACCCAGTCATAGTCCCCATGGGCGTACACAGTCATGGTGGTGATTGCTTTGATCAATAGGTAGAAACAAATAGGCAGCAGAAGGGTCAAATTTTGTCATCTTTCAGGCAAAATAAATGGGAATGGCCCTTTCTAGCCCCTATATGTGATTTTAAGGCCAAAAGACTCCCTGCTCAGCCTGGCTTTCTGGGCTTTGCTTAATGATTCTTCCCTTTCCTCTATGGAGGTGATGAAGACAACCCCAGAACCAGCTCACACTGTCCTGGAGAAGAGCAGCCGTGAGGTGGAGCTTCACCTTAGTGCTGTCGTTGACTATGCCGAGTTCCAGCTGGATATGGACATGATTCAGTTCAAGGAGACCTTGCTCTTCCAGACAAGGACATGCACGTGAGTGCTGGAGGCCAGGCAGGGACCTGCAAGTGGGAGCTGCCTTTCCCAGGGTTGACCTAGCATCTGCTTCCCCAAAGCTGTGCTGTGCTCTCTGGTGGCCTCTGCTTTTCCTTCTACTTATAGCCCTGTACCAACAAAAGTTACACTGACATATTTATTGCTCGGCCACTTCTTCTAGTTCTTCTAATTCTCCTAAAACCTCTTCTAATTTCTAAGATGCTGACCAGCCTTGGAGGGGGGTGCTGCTGCCTGCTGGTTCTTGAGGTTTCGGTTTCCACATGTCCTGGAGATCTCCCACATACGGATCTGAGTCCCTTCCTAGAACTTTTTGTGCAGTCTCACCTGCTGTTCTTTCCTTTAAACAAGTCATTTATTGTTTCACCCTTTCCAAGTCCTGGCTAAGTGCTGAGGCCCACATATCTGCATACAAAGCCAAGCAGGAGTTGGCAGACGCCATCCTGCCAAGACATGCCAGGAGAGGTTCTGCTGAGAACAACCATGGTCTTGCTTTCTTTGCATGTTGCCTGTCCTCATCTGCTTGAGAATGAGTTTGCAGTCAAATACTGTCAAACTGAGATATAAAGACCAGAATAAGACCCTTGAATTAACCTCCTGGGTGCCATGTCTGCCTTTTCCTCTTTAACAACCAAACTTTGGAATACTTTGTCTTGGGGCAGCCCAGGGCAGCAATCTAGACGAAACAGAGACGCTTGAGGAATAAGATGCTAGTCAGCAGAAAGAAAGGCGTAACAGGAGTCCACCATAAAGCATTACTTTTCTACTTGCTTTGTACTTATTGGATGTTTTCTTTTAATTTCTTTTTATTTATTTATTCTCTTGATGAAAAGCAGTTTCCAGCTGTCCAATACAGGAAATGTGGCCCTGGAATACACCTGGATGGCAACTGTGGAGGATGAAAGGGCAATGGACCACACTGGGGAGCTGCTGCTGCCCAATCTGAATGGTAAGGCACTGGCTTTGGGTGGAAGCTGGGCATGCCCAGGGTGTTTCAGGTGGTAGCTGAAGGCTTGGGGAGTAGGCTGTGCCACTTCACCCCAAAACATGAATTGCTTTTTCATCTCTGTCCAGTCATCTGATTTCATCAGCATCTCCCCAACTGCAGCTGGAGACTTTCTCCTCATCCCCTTCTCTGCCTTTCATAGAATCATAGAATCATAGAACCATTAGGGTTGGAAAGGTCCTTAAGATCATCTAGTTCCAGCCCCCCTGCCAGGGGCAGGGACACCTCACACTAGACCATGCCACCCAAGGCTCTGTCCAACCTGGCCTTGAACACTGCCAGGGATGAAACATTCACAACTTCCCTGGCCAACCCATTCCAGTGCCTCACCACCCTCACAGTAAAGAACTTCCTCCTTATATATAACCTAAATTTCCCCTGTTTAAGTTTTAACCTGTTGATCTGCATGGGAGCTGAGCCTGGGTCAGGACTGGCAACAGGGACATAAGGGCAGCTCTTTTGGAAGTCTCTGAGACTGGGAAAACTGATGGTGTAACACTGAGTTAGCTGATCTGTACCACCCTCTGTGTGTGATCCCCCAGTCCAAAGCAAATGCAATGTCACTGTCTAGAACTGACCTTCCTAACTCAGGCACAGAAGTGTTGCTGCCAACAGAGACCCTGCTCCCAGCATGTTGGAGCTCAGTGGTGGGGGTATGACTCATTAACCCACAGCAATGTGATTGTGTCTCAGTGTTTGTTTTCCTTGGATGGCTGCAAGGAAGCAGGGCTGTGTGTCCAAGAGGTCTCATCAGAAACAGGATGCGGGAGAGCAGTAAACCCTTGTGTTTCCTAGCATGGACAGCTTTCTGATGGTCAGGATGAGAGACCTCAACCAAAGTCCTTGGTGCTCTGAATAAGCTTATCTCCCTCCCCCGGGGTCCTGGTGTTGACTCTTCCCCAGCACAGGGCACCCTGGTGCTGGAGCTGGTCTGCTGGACTGTGCCATTAGCTGTCTGGCTGTTAGTTATGAAAGCCTGAGAAAGAGTAAAGAAGGAAAGGGTGTGAAGGACAGCAGCATTGTTCCCCAAAGCCTTTTCTCCACCACACACAACAAGCAAAGCTCAGTTCTGCAGGACTCAACACTGTCCTTAATGCTAAGTATTGAGGCTGGATGGGCTGGGATGTGAAACAGCACCCAGAAAGTCTCCCAGATGCTGCAACACAGGTATCTCTGTTAGATCCTGGACATGGTTTGGGAATGAATGCTGGCCAAAAATGGCCCTGCAGGAGATGTTTGCATCTAGCTCCCCAGTCCAGCATGGAGTGAAGCAGCAGGCTTCTGTCCTGGGCCCTTCTAATTTGCTAACATAGACATAGCCTTCCTGTCCACTATCTGAGTGTCTTTACAGAGTTCTCTGGATCTCTGCAGGGCCATTTCACTGTATTTGCTGCCCCACACCCTGTTCTTACACCTGTTCTCCCACCTCTCCCCAGGACTTTCTGGGATTGTGATTTAGTGAGCAATATCACAGAAACTGGCCACTCTGCCTGTTCTTCAGTGGGAGCCCTCCTGCTGAAAGCACTTGCCCACAGACACTCCAAGTGCATCCCAGCTCCCTTCTGTCCACTGCAGCAGGAGGTAAAGTTGCTGGGAACAAAGGATTTTCTCCTTGAGAGATTTTGTGCTTCCTTACCTCAGGGGATTCCATCTCCTCCACTTGTGGTACCCCTGGGAAGCGTCGTTCCAGCCTTTGTTTGAGTCAGCTGGACCATACACTGGAGCACATCTCTTCCTCCCTGAACTCATCTCTGAATGCCATCAGTGGCACGTCACCATTCTCTGTCGAGCCCTGCAGTGGCACCATCCCTGCTGGCCAGGAGCAGCTCTTCCAGATGAAGTTCTCTCCAGTGTGCATGGGGGACTTTGAGAGCCGTATGCTCTGCAGGTAGGAAATGTCCTGGCACTTTTCAGCTCACGCTACTGGTGGATAGTCATGGTTGTGCCTCTGGGATGGGTGAGGAAAGAACCTGGGGACAACCAGCCACAGACAGGTAGCAGAGCCAGTCAACATGCAGGAGTAAAGATGATCATCCAGCTTTGGTAGAAGCAGGTATGGAGGCACTGGGAAGAGACATTGCATGAAATATTAAGCTCCTGTAGGGATCTCTCTGGAATGAGAGGACAAGAAAGCTACCAAGGGGCCTACCAAGTGATATGCTCCCTTATCAGTCAAGCATGACCTCCTTATCTGCAGAGAAACCTGCACTGCAGTTGGTCTTCAGACACAACACTGGTTATCTTTGTGCCATTTCTTCTGTCTCTCTAGCAGCGAATGCAGTTCTGTTTCATTTTCTGCACAGTAATTGCATGGAGAGGGTGCAACAGTACATGCTGTGCAAGGAGACAGGCAAGCAGCTGGCTGTCTGGAAATGTTTACCTGGCTAATATCAGGCCCTTTCTTCCTAGTATTCCTAACCTGACACCAAACCAGAAGTGTCCAGAGGTGGTTGTGAAGGGGAAAAGTCTGATGACAAACTGCCACTTTGAACTAGAAGATTCTGATTACCTCACAGCAAACAGGCGCAGCCCAAAGTTGACCAACCCAAAGGAGACAATTTTAGATCTCAACACAAGAGTGATTGAGTTTGTGGCGATTGGGGTGTGCAGCAGAAGCAGCAGGTAGGTGTGGGCATGGCTTCTCTGGCTGATGGTCTCCCAGTCATGCCCCTTACCCAGAGAGCGTCTCCAGCTCCTCTTCCAAGCCCCAACGTTCATCTGTGCCTTGTCTGTAATCTGCTGACCCTTGGCCACCAGTCTGTCCTGGGCCTGGAAGAACCTGGTCAGTGAAGATCAACTAGCCAATTTTTGGTTCTCTTTGTCCTTTTCCTCAATAGTGTGGGTCAGTCTGGGAGGACCATGTATCCCAAGCTTCTGCTTTGTGGCCAATACAACCTTTGTCCCTCCACAAAGCATTCTTACTCCTTTGAGATTACCAATTGTACAGGGTCAGCAAAGGCTGCAGCCACAATAGAGAGCACTGTTCTTCCAAGAGGCTCTTACTAGAGTTGATTTTACCATTTTCATTTGATCTTACCATTTCAACATCTAAGATTTTGGATCATTTCTCTGCTAATTTCTCTGTGGATAGCTATTAATTTTTAGTCACCTGAGGCACAAACAGGGTCCCTAGAAAGCAGGTGAAATGTTTGTGCTCCCACGGTGGTTCCCAGTACTAAATAACTCCTTCCAGATGGTGTCCAGGTCTGGCAGTTCCTGATGCCTGCTACAGGACAAGAGTTGTTCACATCCCAACGCCACCTTAGTAGTCCATTTTGTTTTGTGTTCCTAGGACCTTCACGGTTACAAACCCAACCAGTTCTGCGTACTCCTTCCAGTGGACTTGTCAAGACCCTGAAGCCCCACGAGAACAGAAGGCTTTCTTCTGCCTCACAGAGAGAGGTCAGATCCAGCCAGGGAAGAAAGCAGAGGTGGGTGCAGAAAATTAAGAAGGTAGATCCATCGCTCCACTACACATGTATGCCACTTTAGTACTTGATATGTCTACACTACTGGGCATCCCCTATCACGGTGAGCTTGCCAAGACCATGCAGAAACCTTTGTAGTGTAAATGAGCTGACAGATGAACCTGTTCTCACCCTGTACCCCACATCTGCCAAGCTTTAGGCACAGCTGCCTATCTCTGAGCTCGCAGCAGCATAAGGTAGAGGTTCCTTGGGTTTCTTGGAGGTGTAAACTGCACACACTCCTTGCCAAGGGCAGCAACTTTTCCTTCATCTGCCTCTTTCTTCCACAGATGAAGTTCCAGTTCATCCCCCAGCACCTGGACGTGACAGAATCATTCTGGATCTTTACAGTCCCTGAGCAGAACATTTCAGTCCCAGTTCTGTTAGTGGGCAATGCCAGTGACCCACTCGTGACTCTGGACAGATCTCACCTGAACTTCCAGTTGCTGTTAATCGGTGAGCACCATGGTTATACCTTGCACACTCAGATGTGGACTGCTCCAGGGGCTCAGCGCTCCTGTTGTTCCAGCAGGCTCCAAAAAGGAAGCTGGAAATGGAAACAGGCACTTTTAAGCAGATCATCCAGCTCCTGGCACCCAAATGTATGAGGGGGAGGAAGGCATGTGTCAAGGACAAGGCATGTAGTTGAGGCTATTCTCAAGAGGGGATTCAGGGGAGGCAGGGGAGTCCAGGGTGTCCCCTTACATGGAGAGAGGGTGCAACAGTGCATGCTGTACAAGAAATGTTTCCATATTGGCGTTCTGAGTGTGCCATGCTGCAAGCAATGGTCCTCACTGCAGATTGCATGCTGTGCTCAGCCGGCAGGCAGGAGTCCAGGGGGCAATGATGGCCCAGTGGCCAGAGGAACAAATGGTTTTCAGCAACTACTTTGTCCTCTCCCCAGGGCATGAAGTACGCCAGACTGTGTTTATGATCAACAGTGAGAAGGAAGCCTTCAGCTTTGCTTTCAGGGAAAGCTCTCTCTTCTCAGAGGGATGCAAGGCCTCCGTGAAGGTAGAGCCCCTGAAAGGCTCCATCGCTCCTCTTTCAAGGTAAAAGAGCTCAGGGGCCACATTCTCTCTCCTGCATGCCAAACATTGCACTGCCATTTTGCTTTTGGGATTTTTCCCCTTGGTAATCACCAGGTACCTCTCAGCAATAGCAGGCATCTGCCTTGTTTCGTTCCTTTCCAATTGGGACACTGTGAAACTGCAGGTTTCTTGGTAAAGTGGTTGTGTCCAGCTTACTCTAATCTTCTAGGTTCCCTTCCTAGAGAAATTCATGCTATAGGTCTTCTAGTTTTGATGACAAAAGCATGTTTTGGGGTTTTAACCCTGTGATCCCCTAATCCAGTAGCCTTAAGTGTGCAAGGTCTACTCTGTTCCCTCCGTTCCTTTAGTGACAGAGCCCGCCACGCATGGTCTGTGCATGACCACCAAGAGGAGCAAAGCACGCAAGCAGCACTACGGGCACCGTATAAGCCCGTTGTGGGAGTACAGCAACAGACTTACCCAGCTAGCTGTGTTTCGTAGGATCCCCTGTTAGAAAATGGATGTTCTTTTCTTGTAAGCTGCAGCCATGACTTGCAATCAGACACGATCATGAGTTCAAGCAGTGTTAACAGGTCACTAGCTCATCTGCTGATCCACCATGGATGTCCCTGTGCCCATTCATGGCCTGCTCTGGGGTACGGAGATCATGTTAGCTCCAGGCAGCTTTGCTATGGCTCAAAAGATGCTGAATTTTTGCTTGCCATGGGGTGCAAGGTAAGAGAGCATCCTATATCAGTTACTGTTGCTCAGCTGAGAAGTGGTAATTCCTCAAATCTTTGTAGTTTGGTTGTGTTTGATCACCTATCCAGAGATTACTCACAAAAATTACAAAGAGGCAGTTGGGTGGCACTCATGTTGTACTGCTGTCATAGGAGCTGGCCGATTCTTCTTTGGAAAGAGGATGTTACTCTTGTCATACAGATCGGAGAGACTGGGGGTCTCTGAGTACCTTCTTCTGTGTTTGGGACAGAAGCAGGCTCTCAAGGCAATGCTGCCCTCCAGCACATGGACGGGACAGTAAAGGTAGTGTTAGCTGCTTTGTTGTTGTATCTTCTGCTGTTTCATTGCATGGAATCATCATACTCTAAACAGCTCTCAGCACAGAGAGTGGAAGACCCTGGAAGGGCAGAATACCATTCCTGGTTTCTTCGAGGCCCGG
The DNA here is from genome assembly GCA_039720435.1 of Amazona ochrocephala. Lineage (NCBI taxonomy): Eukaryota > Metazoa > Chordata > Aves > Psittaciformes > Psittacidae > Amazona > Amazona ochrocephala. The sequence goes on from CM077880.1 coordinate 84,440,823, forward strand.
GGTCTCACCACAGCCATTGCACAGCTGCTCTCCCATAGAGAAGACAGTGTGGGGCCAAGAAAACTAAAAGATGGTGAACGGAGCAAAAAGGGTCTTTTCTTCTCAGGCTTCCCATTACAGTCTTCTTCATACCAGCAATAGAAGGAGAGGTGGTCTTCAACCTCAAGTGTGATGTCAAGAGAAAGACCCAGCCTCTCTCCTTGAACATCAAGGCCACCAGCTACAGCATGAATGTCTCTGTCGGGTGCCAGGATGGCAATGGCCATGTCAGTGAGCTCAGTGCACACAAAATCAACGTCATTGATCTCAAAGAAGTGAGTAGCACTGGTTCCCTGAACCATTCGCTCCACAAAGCCCTGCAAGATTGCACCTTAACCAGAAGCTTTGCAGACAGATTTTAACAAGAGGGGAAGTTTTTCTTCATTTATGGGTACAATCGGGTCTCAAGAGGGAGGGAAATGGATCTTTCACGCAGGTCATTAGCTGAATGGGAAAGATGCCAGAGCACATGGGGGAGGAGCACTTAGTGGGCTGGCCAGCAATTGGTGTGTACTCCAACCCCTTGTCTTCACCACCTTCTACCCCACAGGTACAGCTAAATGAGAACATCAAGCGCATCTTCAGCATCTGCAACAACGGCAAGTTCAGCTTCGCCTTCACATGGGAGCTATGCGGCCCAGCAGCCTGTCAGCAGGTTCTCACCATCACCCCTTGGACAGGCTCCCTGCAGGCAGAGGAGAAAGCAGAGACCCAGCTGGCGTTTCACCCACAAAAGATGTGCTCTTTAAAGGATGTTAAGCTGACACTGCAGGTGAGGCACCAACATTTAATATGGGACCTTTGCCTTCCCTGCGCAGCAGCTTGGCAGCAGGAGCCCAAAGCCAGGGGTGGGCTCCACCACTAAAGAGCCCGAAGGAGGCAAAAGAGGCTCCTGCTGCTGAAATAAAGAGTCTGATTGCTTCTGAATGGAGAATTTTAGTAAGTGTTTATCTAGGAGCACTTTGAGAAGCATGTTTGTTCCAGAACGTAGCCACTAGGCTCTCTCTGTCCCTAATTTGGGAGTGGGAGAAGGGGGGCCTACCTAGATGTGCATCAGGATGGAGCTGTTTCTCCTTACCAGGCCCTTCCTGAGCCAGGTCCCACAGCTCAGAAAGGTCTTGCCAGCGCGTGGCTGCACAAAGCAGGGGTGCGGCTCTCCAAAAACCTTTCCCTGAGAGGGAAGCAAGCCTTCTACCTTCAGTTTCCATTCTGGGAATAGAAATCCTTTCAGCGTTTGCCGAAATGCCTTCAGCATTTGCTTTTCCTTACTGTCACTGCAGCCAGCTGTCCCCATCCTCTTCCTCAGCTGTCTCTGGTGTTTGTGGTTGGAATTGCCATATTTTCAGCTGGTTTATGCTGTCTTTCACCCCACCAGATCAGCAAGGGTCCCACATTTACCTGTATATTCCTGGCCACTGTGGTAGCACCCGCTGTCCACTTCTCCACCACACGACTCAACTTTGGAGCCTGCTTCATCTACCATGCTGGGATGACACCTGCCCAGCAGACCCTTGTCATCACAAACAAGGCAAACAAGGATATGAGGTAGGACTTCTCCACACTCTCCTTCGACCCTTGCTTAGCACGTCCCTACTCCATGTCCTCATGACCACTGTGGGTGAAATCCTGAAGATGCAGGGAAAGGAGGTGGAAGAGCCTCAAACAGCCCTGTTGTTGTTGTCTGAGCACATGCAGCTTTGTGACACCTCTGTTCCTCTTTGCTGTGCTTTCTGCCAGTTTGAACTGCTTGTTCAGCAACACTGTGCACCTCAAGGTGGATTTCCCAGTGTATGTCCTGTGCCCAGGAGGGACAGTGGAGGTCCCCATCACTTTCTATCCCAGAGAGGTTGCATCTTACCGTGAACTCATCCCTATTGAAATCAATGGGGTGTACCAACAGACCATTGAGGTCCGAGGAAGAGGCATAGAAATGAAGGTGAGATTAAATCCAAATACTAAAACTGCAGGTAGCAGGCAGCCAGCATGGCTTTCTCATTTTCCTCATCTCTTCCCCAGCCTGCCATGTTTTGGTTTTCTGCCATAAGGGTGGCAGAAAGCCTTTTCTCCTTCTTTCCTTTTGCTTTACATAAATCCCTCCTGCCTCAGGTTGATGTCGTGGAGCCACAAGGAAAGGTGGTGAACCTGGGAGCCCTCTCCATCGGACAGACGGTGAAGAAGATTGTCACAATAGCAAACAACAGTGCTGCCCCTCTCACTTTTAAGCTCAGCCTCATGTCCACCATGCCAGAGCTGCAAGAAGCTGGGGTAAGGCCCCTTCGTTCACTGGAGAGCACTTTGGTGTGCCTGCAGATAGCTATGAAGTGGTGTAGGCAGGAGCTAGTAGCTAATTACAGCCATGCCCTGTCCCAGCTGCCTATGTGCTGTCCTGTCCTCACTGCTTGGACTGCTCTGCCAGCAGATACTTGCAGTGTGAATGCCTCAACTGAGCTGGATGTCAGGACTCCCCTAAGAGCCAGAAGTGAGGTGGTACAATTCCCCTAGCCTGTTTTAGACACATACATTAGGATGCAGCCATGTATTTTAGATCTGGAAAGGTAAGGGAGATGAATGAGTTTTTAAAGATTAAGAGTTAAAGCTCTCTTGAAGCTTTCACGAAAGTACTTCAGAAGACACAGTTCAGCTCACCATGGCCAGATGGACACATCATAGGAAAACACCTTTGGTGGTACCTAGGAATTCATATGTGGGAATGAGTGAGACTGGGGCAATGTTCGTGGGGACAGAGCAGGAATTGGAAGACTTTTCTCTGACTCTAGTGAGGGAGGATCCATAGCTCTGTTGCCAGATGAAGTAGTCTCCACTCATTTTGTTGGGCAGGTTCTCTGCTTGAAACCCACTAAGGAGCTAAACCTGAAGCCCAGAGGAGACACCTGCAAAGTGGAGGTGACCTTCTCTCCAAAGCGCCGCATCCAGCCGTTCACTGAGGAAGTGATGTTGGAGTGCATCGGGCTGGTGCGCTCCCTTTTTGTGGTGCGGGGCTCCTGCCAGGGCAGCCAAGTGAGCTTGGACCAGGACCACCTCAGCTTTGGAGCCGTAATGCAGCAAAGCTACACATGCCAGCGCGTTGTCATGAGGAACACAGGCGACATAGGAGTCAAGTAATGCAGAACCTCATCCCCTCTGAGGGCTGACAGCTTGGATAAGGGTTGCATGGAGCTGTAGCTTGCCCAGATAGTTCCCCTCTGCTTTTCCATCCCAGTGGAGAGTCATGCAGCCAAGGCTGTGCAGTCAGGCCCTGGCAGTTAGCAAGGAGGTACAACCAAAGGGTATACAACCAGAAGCTTCTTTACAGATGGGCACAGCTAAGTCCTGCCCAGCCTGAGGTCTGATTGCCAGGTGCCTCAGCATCATGCCCAAGATGTGGAAAAGACCACAAGAGACTTACAAACAGCACGCAAGCCTCTCAGTTGCTAATTCTTTTTTCCTGTCCTTGTGCTTTCCTTGGCAAGGTTTAAGTGGGACATCAAGAGCTTCGAGCCAGATTTCTGCATCAGGCCCACAGAGGGTTACATCTCCCCAGGAATGGTTGTCCCTTTTGTTGTGACCTTCCACCCCTCAAAGCTGGGTCAGGCTGTCCAATACAACGGGCTGCAGTGCTTCATCCAGGGCAGTGAGCCACTCCAGCTTACTCTGGCAGGATGCTGTGTGGAAGCCCCTGTGATCAAAGAGGTAACTAGAGCAGAGACAGGATAGATCCTGTCCTGCCTGTATCCTACCATTTGCACCACATCTCTCCCAGGGCAGGGACTGGAGGACACTTAATGTGCATGGACTCACTCCTGTCTGGGTATTCTAGAGAGCTGAGAAATCCACTGGGCAGGATTCTCAAAATTCCTGAGACCTGTTAAAGGTGCCATTCCTCCAGTGAGCAGCTCAGCTGTGCTCACCCTACGCTGCAGCACCCTTGCCACAGGGACACCCTGCAGGGCTTTTCTGAGACCCTCCCCACAGAGCCACTCTGCTATACACCCACAGCTGTTCTTCTCCCTTTTGGGACAGGGGAGGACATTCAGCACTAGGAGTGGGCAGGGCACCTGCATCAGGCCCCTGGGGCACAGGGATGGAATGGGGAGGACTCCTGGCCCTCACAGGCATTGCATGACAGGGCAACTTGGGAAGTGTTGGCTCCTAATCCCAAAAGAGCATCCAAAGCTGCTTTTCAGCCTGCCCACAAAGGGGCTGTGCATCTATAGGTCTTCTCCTTGCACAGGAGTGTTTCCTTCTAGGACACCCCTTTTTCTTTCACTCAGCATGTGAAAGGATTGTTCTCCCTTCTTTAAGAACAAATAACTTGATGTACTACAAAAGCTGTGGCCCAAGTGGAAATTTTGCATGTGACAAGGAAGAGGTGCTCACTGTGCTTCAAGTCCTGGTGTAGAGCCAGTGTGAGAAGAGTGGAAAGGGTTCCTTGGTGTGACCAAGCAGCCTCTGTGCTCCTCTGTTGCAGACTCTGATTTTCACATGCAATGTGCGTGAGAAGCAGAGCCAGACCATCCTCCTGAGCAACCCAAGCAACGAGGCCTGGACTGTGCAACCCATCATTGAGGGGGAACACTGGAAGGGGCCTGAACTCTTCCATCTAGAAGCCAATCAACAGAAAAAGCCGTACAAGGTCACCTACGCACCTCAAACCATGAGCTCTGAGAATGTGAATCATCAGGTATGTGAGCTGTGCCAGCATGCCAACCCTCACGGGGTGACCCTCACCCTGCTTTGGGCAGGAGGTTGGACAGGGGGGTTGGAACTAGATGATCTTAAGGTCCTTTCCAACCCTAACTATTCTATGACTGTATGATTCTATGACATTCAGAGGCCCTGTCCAAGCTGAAGGTGTCCTGTGATCTCTGTTGGAAGCTGCTTTCTTGGTGGCTAGAGGCCAGGCACAGGGAAGGGGCAGGTGGGAAGTCTGGACTGACTACTAACCGTGTTGAAGCAGCTCACCTAAAAAGCCAGGCTTTCTGAAGGTCCAGGAAATGAAGTTTGTTTGGTGCTGCTCCTGGTCCCTGCCTGTGCAGTGTAGAGGGTCTCAGTCACTACAAACTGAACAGGCTCCCCAAGCCCTGGCACAGCCACTTCTGCCAGCACCGCTGTGCTGGTGTCCTTTTCCCTTTTACAGGAGCAAGAAGGGCAAAGCTACCCTGCAGTTTCTCACTGAGCCCCTGGTCATGAGCAGTTAGGTGGGAAACGACACCAAGGGCTCTCGTGACTTCCTCTTCAGTAGTATAAGAGCTCCGATAAGAGCCATTTCTGCAGAACTCAGGCTGCGCACATGGGAATGACTGACCCCTTTTTTCCCATGGGCAGTATTTTTCGTGACAGACCAGGGACAAGCCATAAATCAAAGGGGTCAGTTCAGAAGGAATTTGGGGTGCTGGAGCTGCTAGGGTCCTTGTCCCACTCCTGCTGACCTTACCCTAGGCCAGAATTTAGGCCAGAGTGGAGGCCAAAGACTTCTGGGCTCAGTCTTCAGGGTGCTCAGCACAGCTGGGCCCTGTAGTGTTGCACATGCTCAGTACCTCTTTGATGTGCAGTCTCACATGAAGAGTGTCTCAGTTTTCAGCTGTTCTGAAGGCAGAGGAGATGCTGCTCAACAGGCAGGTGACTGTGACCCATTGGCACCCAAAATGAGTATGAATACCAGCTTTTCATGGCCCACCTGGCTGGAGGCTAGCACCCTGTTGTGCCAGCTTACAGGCTGCTCCCTTGCCAGTAATGCTGGGGCTAATCCCAGCATGTTTGGGGCAGTCCAGTTTAGCAGGGATTGCCATCCCCCTCACTGTGGTTGTCCCTGCCTGAGCACAGGGCTGGCAGCGGATGTGCCTGGGTTAGTCAGGCAAGTAAAAAGAGTGTTGACATAGGCAGAACAGCTCTGCTGCAGGGCCACTGTGTCTTTGCTTTGCCCAGAGATGCTGCCTCTGTGTCCTGTGGCTGTGCTTAGCCTGAGCAGGTACAACGCTGCCATCTCTCCTGCGCAGGACAGGGCTGCAGTTACATCTCTGCCAGCTGGACTTGCTCAAAGCTGCTCAAGTGACAGCCTGAGACATGGGACTGACCAGAGGTACTCCAGAGCCAGGAGCTGGTCCAGACAGAGCACAGGAGATTTCACTTGTCCTCCATCTTATCTTCCAGGGTTCCATCTTCTTCCCATTGCCGGATGGGATGGGCTTGTACTACTGCCTGCAAGGAACTGCTGAAGGCCCAGAGTGTTCAGGAATCATCTCCCGGCAGGTGCCATGTAGAACTTCCCACACTGAGCTCATCCCCGTCTGCAACTGGCTACACAGGCCGCAGAGGTGAGTCGAGCCGAGGAAATCTCGCCCCATCAGCAGTCCCTGCAGCAGCACAAGGAAGGAACCTTCCACTGCATGGAATATCCTTCTTGAAAGCTTTTTACTCTCTTTGGCCATTTTTGGCAATAGGTGCCTATGCACTACCCGTGTTCTGTCTGCACAGACCCATCCTGGAGGCCTCGCCTCCAAGGTGGATAAAAGCTGACTCTCTCTTCCTGAGGCACTGAGGATGAGAGGGGCAGTATTGTACCTATGTTTGTCCTTCCCCTTGACCTTCATTGTGTGCTCTCACCACCAGGTTCCTTGTGGTGATAGACATACACAAACCAGAAAAGCTGGAAAGCAGTTTTGTGCTGCAGGGGCTGGAACACATTGATGTGCCAGGCTCTGCCAAGAAGGACTACCAGCTCACGTTCCTCTCCTACAAAGAAGTAGTCATTAACGCAGTGGTAAGTGTGGACTTCAGGCTGTGGGGCTCTTCAAGGAGCTGTTGGCTCACCAAGAAGGGGCACACCTGTTTTCATGCCTCGACATGCCCACAGATGGGATTGTAGGTGTCCTAGGTGGCTACTAAAGAGCAGACATCTCTCCACACACCTCCTAATACAATAGTTTCTGTGAGGATCCCACTGCTGAGTACAGGTGGGTCAGGACACTGGTGATCTTGAAGCAATGGGTAATCAGGAGCCTCTAAAGGAGAAAGTAGAAGGACTTGGGGGTGCTGGGTGACAAGAAGCTCAACATGAGGCAGCAGTGTGTGCTTGAGCCCAGAACCACACCCCCCACCATGTGCTGGGCTACATCCCCAGAGCGTGAGTAGCAGGTCAAGGGAGATGATTCTCCCCCTCTACTCCTCTCTGATGAAATCCTACCTGGAATACTGCATCCAGCTTTGGGGCCAGCATAAGGAGGACATGGACTTGCTTGAGCGAGTCCAGAGGAGGCCACGAAAGATAATCAGAGGGCTGGAGCACCTCCCTGTGAGGAAAGGCTGAGGGAGCTGGGCTTGTTTTGCTGGGAGAAGGCTCTGGGGACACCTTAGAGAAGACTTCCAGTACCTGAAGGGGCCAAAAAGAAAGCTGTGGAGCAGCTTTGTACAAGGGTATGTAGGGATAGGACAAGGGGAGTGGCTTTAAACTGACAGGAGAGATTTAGATTGGATATTGGGAGGAAGTTCTTCGCTGTGATGGTGTTGAGACATTGAAGCACATGGCCCAGAGAAGTTATGGGTGCCCCATCCCTGGAAGTGTTTTAACAACAGGTTAGAAGAGGCTTTGAGCAGCCTGATCTAGTGGAAGGTTCCATGCAAGAGGGATGAGAACTAGATGATCTTTAAAGTCCCTTCCAACCCATACCATTCTAGGGTTCTGTGAAATACTACACATGCTTTCCCCTAGTCTTGCACTCTTCCTCTGTGGCTGCTTGTCGTGGTTTAAGCCTCTCAGGCAGTTCACTCACTCACTCCCCACTCTTTCTTCCCCCTGCTCCCGGGGGGATGGGGAGGAGAACCGGAAGAATGCAACTCCCACAGGTTGAGATAAGAACAGCTTAGTAACTAAGGTATAACACAAACCACTGCTGCTACCACCAATAATAATAATGACAAGGGAAATACAAGGAAAGAATACAACTGCTCACCACCTATACCCAGCCCGATCAAGCAGTGCACCCCCACCCTTCCGGATCTCTGCCCTCCGTTTTTACATCCTGGGCATGACATGCTGTGGTATGGAATACCTCTTTGGTCAGTTTGGGTCAGGTGTCCTGCCTCTGCTTCCTCCCGGCTTCCCCTCCTCCCTGGCAGAGCACGAGGCCCAGAAAGTCCTTGGTCAGACCAAAACATTCTAAGCAGTAACTGAAAACATCGGTGTTATCAGCACAGTTCCCAGGCTGAAAGTCAAAAACACAGCACTGCACCAGCTACCAAGAAGGAGAAAAATGACTGCTACTGCTGAACCCATAACACTGTTCACAGCTATTCTTGAAATCAGGGCGTTGTGCTTGGCAGGTTCTCTGAGCTGGCTTAGCACACCTGATATATTTTTATCTGCAGAATCATAGAACCACAGAATAGTTACGGTTTGAAAAGGACCTTAAGATCATCTAGTTCCAACTCCCCTGCCATGGGCAGGGGCACCTCCCACTAAACCATGTCACCCAAGGCTCTATCCAACCTGGCCTTGAACACTGCCAGGTATGGAGCATTCACAACTTCCCTGGGCAACCCATTCCAGTGCCTCACCACCCTCACAGTAGAGAATTTCTTCCTTATATCTAACCTGAACTTCTGTTTAAGTTCGAACCCATTACCCCTTGTACCTACCACTACAGTTCCTAATGAAGAGTCCCTCCCCAGCGTCCCTGTTAGCCCCCTTCAGATACTGGAAGGCTGCTATGAGGTCTCCACACAGCCTTCTCCAGGCTGCACAGCCCCAACTTTCTCATACTATTTTCATATGGGAGGTGCTCCAGCCCCTGATCATCCTCGTGGCCCCGCTCTGGACTTGCTCCAACAGTTCCATGTCCTTTTTATGTTGAGGACACCAGAACTGTACACAATATTCCAAGTGAGGTCTCACAAGAGCAGAGTAGAGGGGCAGGAGCACCTCCTTCGACCTGCAAAGGTCCTTCTTGGCAGAGAATGACCAGCACTTCCCTTTTTCTCTGATTCAGGTGACCTTCCTCAATGAGGAGACAGGGGAATACTTGTTCTACAAGGTGACTTACAAGGCTACCGCTTCGGAACCCATCAGCACTGTTGAAATCACCACCACTGTTCGGCAGAGAGTGTCCTCCACTGTCAAGGTGGACAACCCTCTGTCCATCCCAGTGACATTTGCCATAGACTGCAAAATGCCCGACGTCAGTGTTCCCTCACAATTCACTGTTCCTGCACAGTCAGAGGTAGGAGCAAAGCTCCTCCAGTACACTCTCACTTCAGCCTTTCTGGGAGGGGGTGCTCATGACGGATGATGCCCTGAACAAACCATCTGGGGCTTCTTTCCAAGGGTGGCAGCTCCCATCTGCTGACAGTTTAGAGGGGAAGTAGTGTGTGAGAATATCCCTAGTGGGAATCATCCTGTGCTGGTGGAGTCTGCTCTGCTACCCCTTGTGATATGCTGCCATCAGGCCTCACGTGGCAGGTCCTTGTTCCACATGCTCTTTATTTAATGTGGTTTTTCAGTTCAGAGTGGCTGCAAGGCATGGTTCAGCCTACCACAGGGTGCCTGCAGCCTGGATTGATAGGACATGGTATGTGCCCTGGGGCATTATAGGGGCATTTTAGGATGGGAAGCTTCTGGGATAGTGCTGGAAGACTCTCAGCTCTTGGGGACTGTCACGCAAGTGAACTGTCCCCCTAGATGCAGCAAGGCTGTGCCCCAGAGAGAAGAAGTTGGAAAAAGGAAGGCGGCCCAGCCTTCCAGCTCTGTGTGAGCACACCAGGGAACAATTTCCCCCATCCTAGGCCCTGAATTCGCTGTCTCTGCCTAACTCAGTGGCTTTTCCCCTCATTCCTTTTAGGCTGATCTTGTACTTGAGTACCAGCCTCTGAAAGTGGGTGAGAGCACCGGCTGCCTGGTGCTTCAGAGCAGTGACTTGGGCTCTTTCTACTACAATCTGCAATTGAAAGCCACCATGAGCAGACCAGAGAAGCCCCTCTACTTCTGCATCACACTGGGCTCTAGTCAGACCATCACTACAAAAATAATGAATTATGCCCGGCAGAAGACTGACTACCTCCTCCAGGTGAGCCCGGGCTGCCAGGGCTCTGGCTGGGAGGCAGCTCCTCTGGCCAGCACCAGCCCTCTCTGCCAAGGGGTCCAGCCCCTCTGGCTTGGTCTGGCATAGGTGGGATGGCCATGCAAGTCTGAGGGTCTGCCCACCAGTGCTGGGCTTGTCCCCAGCTGGACTGTCCTCCCTTGCAGAAAGCTCTCTACTGCCTTTGTTGGAGGTGCTTTTGCAGGCTCCATGGTGTCTGGACTTCCACCTTACAGCCCAGTAAGGCCTCTTGGGGTTTGGGTGCAGGGTTGTCCCTGCTTGGAACAATTGGACAGTTTTCATGCTCATTCAGCAAGGGAATGCTGTGGGTTGGACATAGAGTGACAGGATGGGGACAGGAACCACAGCCAGTGTGATGGCAGGGGACCATCGGTTTCTTCCTGAGGTACTGACTCAGCTTTTGTGACCCACCCCCTCCATGGTCTCTTTTCTCCCCTGTGCAGACCAACTGTCCTGACTTCCAAACAGAGAAAACCATCAGTGCGGCCCCTGCTGGCCCCAGGGGCTCGGAGCTGAGCGTGGAGGTGACCTTCGAGCCCTGCCAGTTGGGTGAAGCCAGGGCCACGCTGCAGCTCTCCTCCCTGCTTGGTGGCGATTACAGCATCCCACTAATTGGCCTCGCCCTCCCACCCAAGCCACAGGGCCCCTTCCCCATCAAGGCTGGCACCACCACCTCCATCCCCTTCAAGAACGTCTTCCTCCAAACCATGGCCTTCCAGTGCACGGTGGAGCACCCGGCCTTCACCATCAGGGCCCCCAAGAGCTTGCGTGCGAAAAAGACCATGGCCATCAACGTCTCCTTCGAGGGCAGCCCGGCTGCCGGCGCGGCCGCCGTCCCCAGCAGGATGGTGGTATCCTGCCCCGGGGGGGCCGGTGTCTCCTGGGTGTACTATCTTCGCGGCCTTCCCGCTACCAAGGGACCGGTGTCCCCCTTGAGCCCCAGCTAAGCTGCTTCTGATAGCAGGCGCTCAGTAATTAACTGGGGGTCCATTAACTCTGCGGCGCTCGGTGTGCAATAAAGCAAGCTCGCTCCTCCGGGGCAGCGCGTACTTTGGAGGCAGCCTCTGCGTCGCCTGGGGGAGCCCTGGAGCACGGCGGTGCCGGGGGGCGCAGTGGCCGTAGCCGCCGGCGCGATGCAGGAGGAGGAAGATAACGGCCCTCGGCACCGGGAAGTGAGGGACCCCGGGGGGGGCGCGCGGGAACCGGGACGGGGCTGTGCCGCTCCGGGCGACCTCAGCGCGCCGGTGCCGAGGGGATGGAAGACGAGCGGCGCCGCGGGGAGGGAGTGGGAGCAGAGCGGGGCCGCCTGCGGATTGCGAGAGGGCAGAAGCCGGCCTGTGGTGCTTGGGTGGATCCCGCCGTGCGCCGCGCAGCTGCCCGCGGTACAGAACCAGCTCGGACCGGCTCCCCGGCTGACGGGGCCACCCCGGGGCAGTACGGGGCTGCAGGCCTGGGGGTGCGCGGGCCCGGAGCCCCAGCAGGGGCTCGGGTGACGGTGGCTGTGTCAGGGTCAGTGCCCGGGCAGAGGGGCACAGTGTCCCCCGAGCTGCTCCGTGTCTCCCGTCCCCATACATCTGTCACTGAAGTTTATCTTCGAGCCTATCAGCTTCTGGGCAGGAGCGGGTCAGGGCGTGTGTCCCACGCGGGCGTTGTGCCTGCGAGCCCCGCGCTGGTGGCTTGAGTAGCGCAGCTTCAGCTCCCGCGGCGCTCCTAGGGGTGGCCGGCTCCGGGCCAGGCCTGACCGGGGCTGGCGGACGCGGGGGTCTCGCTGGGCAGGAGGTAGGAGCTGGCGCTGGGGTAGCCGTGCCCGTCTCCCATCAGCCTGCTTTGCTCAGAGCAGGTTGAGAACAGAGCTGGTGTTCACCGTTTGGGGAGGAAAAGTTCGTAAACATCTTCCGTAACGACTTTCCTGGATTTTAAAGTGGGCGACAGGCCAGTGGCAACACCCGCTACCAAGTTAGGCACTGGAAACTTTTGCACCTTCATTGAAGGCTGAGGTAAAGATGCTGTTTAGGCAGAGATCTTGGGAAGCGTGCATCCATGGTATGGATAGAAGTCAAAGCGAAAAGGGAAAAGCCTGGTTGCATTGGCCGGGAATCGAACCCGGGCCTCCCGCGTGGCAGGCGAGAATTCTACCACTGAACCACCAATGCTCCAGCTGTTTGTGCTTTTTTATTCCGCCGCAGCCTACACCACTACCTGCACCTCTGCCTACATGGCTGCCCGTGCCTCCACGGCTGCCCTGTGTCTCTGCTGCAGGGCGGCTGGGACTGAAGGGCCATTGGGCGACCGGGCACCTTGAAGTGCTTGCATAGGCTGGAGTGGGGTTACAGGTCACTTCATTTAAGTGCAGTTGATGAGTTAAATATCCCTCGGTAACGAGCTGTGAGTTCCTGGGGAGGAACAGGTATGGCTTATGGAAGCCTTGTTTGCTTGGAATATCAGCTGAAGTCGTGCATGGGTGACTGGGAAGGTCCAAAATCATGGTTCTGGGCATGGGTCTGGTGGGCTGCAATTCCATACCGGCCAGTTCTCTGCTGCTGTCTTATGCTGTGTTGTGGGTATATGACCCTCATAACCCGTCGTGTTGGAGAGGGTGTTTGAAGACCTGGTGACTTCTCTGCAAGCACGCAGCCATGGTGAGTGGCCCTTGAGTCTATCCTGGGCTGAGCATTCATGAATGATGTGGGAGGCTGCAGGCTGGGAGCAGCAGGAGGGCAGTGAGCTGCTGTTGGACCTGAGCAGGGAGGAGGAGAGAGCTCTGGTTGCAGTACTGGGTTCCTTCATCATTCCCCATTTAGGTACCACTTTCTTTGGCATTTGTTGTGGCCAAAAATCCATTTCTGACAGCTTACTGAAGATGAGTTGAGGGAAAGAAGAGGAAAGGTGTTTCCCTAAGTGCTTGTTTAATTGCATACTTTTTTTTTTTTCTTCTCAATATCTGAATCAGTAATCCAAAGCTTTTACAATTTGGCAATAAAATGCCCCGAATCAAGACTGCTTTGGCCATGACAAATACGTTTACTCCAGGTGGTAAAAGTGTCCAAGACCTGTTTGGTGGCCCAGCTTGTACATGTAGCAGTTCCAACTCAAGTGTAGCCTTCTTTATGATGCCGTACGTCTGGGGAAGTAATTTCTTCCCTCGGTGACACTTGTTTTCACTCTTTATTGCTGCCTAACTGACATGGCCAGTAAGTCATGGATTGTCTCATTTTCAGGTCAGCCCAGGCTGCTTTAGCTGTCTCCATATGTTAAGCCAATTAACGGTCTTCTCTGGGGTCACTAGTATCTTGCAAGGATACAAGGTTGTTAAGATTTCCTCTGTGCTTCTTGTTTCTTTCTGTTGCATACCCAAATCCTTTAGAACAGGGCAGATGTAGTTTAGAGCTTTAGGCGAGCTTCCCGTGCAACAGCAATTTGTGCTTTTCCTGGTTTTCCCAGTACATACCAAAATCATCAGAAGTGTAAAAGCCTCAGGTCTCATTTTGTCTGAGTGATAGTTCTGGGCAGGTTTCACCACGTGGCAAGCCTAGCCTTCATTTGCAGAGGTTCTCAAAGCAATCTACAGAGATTGATACTGAAATGATCATCCTACTTAAGGAAAGGCAGCTGCTCTTTGAGATGCAGAAAACAGCCCTTGATCAGCTAGATACAGAGTAGAAAAAGCAAAGGAGCATCAGGTCTCTGAAGGGGGAGGTGGGGAGAATCTTCTGCTAGAGCTAGGTCAGCACTTTCACAGACTCATCCACTTCCAGAAATACTGCAGGTGATTACCTATGATTTATAAGCTTAGTTTGAAAGTTATTTTCTGTCTCCAAATAGCATGATTTTTGTTTGGAGATCTGAAAGATGTAAGCCCTACATAGTGTGGGAGTTTCAAAAGCAGAAACGTGGAAAGCTGAGTTATATAATGAAATAACAGAGGAAAAAGTATCTATGCTGGCTGTGAATTGGGGGTAGTGTGTTTTCTGGGAAGTTTTGTGCTGCCTCTTAAAAAGTACAGCAGAAGAAACAGGATGGGGTGTCCCTGCCCGAGGCAGGGGAGGTTGGAACTAGATGATCTCAAAGTCCTTTCCAACCCAAACCGTTCTAGGATTCTGCTATTCTATGAACTAGTCTAACTCAGTGTGGGATAGAAACCTGGAAGCTGTTCCAATTTTCCACTTGGAGACAAGGGTTATCATAAGCATTTTCTATTAAAAACTTTTGTTTCAACAAGTCAAACAACTCAAATATCCGCTGTTTATTTAAGATAGGCATAGGCATTGTGAACCTCCAAAGGGTGCAACAGAGGTTATAAAGTCGCCCAATGGGACAGATTTAGTAATGTCAGTGCAGGACCTAAGATCACAACATTAAGTAGGATTCACTGTCAGGAATTTTGTCACCAAAACTTGACTCTCCTGGGATTACAGTGTAAAGGAGAATAGCCTTATCCTTCTCCACAATACCTGATTTTGTCAAGTGTATCAAACTTCCGGAAAAATGCCTTGATGAAAGGTGATCTGTGCAAGCAAACAGGAAGATTTATTTGCTTGATGATGCTTTCAGTGGAAGTCATCACTACTAATACTAGAAGATCTGTCGAGATCCAGGCTGCTCACTACGTCAAAGGTATCATCTCAGATCTGTGTGGATTGGGCTGGAGTCCCAGGTTAAACCTGTGCACATGTTAACTTTGCATGTTGACTACAAATGCTCAACTGCTGAAAGGAGCTGATGACCCTGTCTGTGTAACAGAGCACAGTCCAAACAGATGCTTAACCCTGTGTGAAAAATGAGGCAAGATTTCTTAGGCTACATCTGTGTTCGTCAATCAAACAGTTCTGGGACAAACTGGCTTTATATTCTTACCTTACATCTGTACTGTGTGCCGCAGTACTGCAGTCTCTATTCCCCACATTTTCTGCATAGGAAGAAAAACAAAGCCTGTTTCTGCAGCTGACAAGGCATCACCTAAGCCACGGCGTCCACCATGCTGGGTGGGAAAAACTGGAGCTTCCCTCCAATGAATGAGAAACTTGTCCTACAGTTACCAAAAGAGAGAAGAGGTGGCAGGGACATGGGCCATCACCTCTGCCAGCCATGTTACTGCTCTCAGCTCCCAGCAAGCCATCCACTCACTACAGAGCACTGGCCCTTGCTGCTCCCACCAGATCTGGTCTCAAACCATCCTGCTTACAATTTGGGTGAAGCCCTGTTTTGAGAAACTTCATGAGGTTGGCATTGGCCACCTCTCAAGCATGTCAAGGCCCCTCTGGGTGGCATCCCTTCCCTTCAGCGTGTCAGCCAAACCACACAGCTTGGTGTCATCAGCAGACTTGCTGAGGATGCCTCAATCCCACTGTCCGTGTCACCAACAAAGATGCTGACCATGGCTGAGGGCAGCTTTAGCAGTGGGCCTCAGGACAAAGGAGCTGCGTTTATTTGGCTGCTGACAAAAGTGGTTGTGTCAGTCAGCAATCTGTCAGGCAGATCTGGGACAGGGGCCTGGTTAAGAGCTGTAGTGGTATCTTGTTCTCTGCAACAGGAGACACTGCTATTCTGCAGTGCTAGTGCAAAGAAAATATTCCACTCCCTGCCCTCCTGACTCTGTTCCTGCCACCAGCTTCCTTTCTGCCCATTTATCAATCACCTAATGCACTAAACAATGATATTGGGGAGGAAAACAGAAAGTAACCACTGAAGAAATTGTTAGAAGAACCTATGTTTATTTTCATCTCAGCAGGGTAACAGGTTTACCCTGCCACAGCCAGTTATGCAGCAGTGTGACTGGCAGCCATGCTGCAGTTTTCTCCAGGGACAAAGAGCAGCAAGGAGCACAGCCAGGCACTCTCTCTGAGAAGCTTCCTGAGACACCTTCACAGGGACCAAGCCTTAGAACAAGTCTCCAAAGGACACTTCCTAGCACAAGGTCCGCTGAGGTCACTGGAGAGATTTCTCGCAGATCCATGGGGCAAGGATTTCACAGCTGGAAGCACGAATGGCACCATCCAGCAGAACGGCACAGTTCTGCACAGGGCTGTTGAACAGGACACTGTGGGAGATACAGGCAGAGCACACAAGCGGGAGGACGTTAGGGAGGCATCATCACTTTGGCAGGGGGAAGAACCTTGCACATCTTTGGAGGTAGGAGACTCACTGAAGCTGGACTTCATGGCCTTGTGTCAGGAAAGACCCACCCTGGAACATGGCTGTGATGCCCAGAGATCACCCTGAGACTTAAGGGGTAGTCTGTCTCATTTTGGGCTCTCCATTTCCCATCAGTAATGAGAGAAAAGTCCTGTCCCATGGGGGAATTTTTGCTGCTCCACTTAAAGCATTTGGAGACCTTGGGACAGAAAGTATCAAGTATTCCAGTTTGAATGTATTGTATGGGCACGTGGAAGATGAAAGCCTCTGTTTCATAAAGGTTCTCCTGTAGAAAACCTTTTCAGTGCAAAGGGGAAGTAATGATCAAACAGAAATCCACAAAGATACAAATTTGGTGCAAAAGAGATAACAGAGGCAACAGCAAAGACTAAAAGTGCTTGGCCACTACTTAATGGGCCATCGAGAAACTCCAGGCACAGCTTTGGAGAGGGACACTCTGAGCTTTATAACTGATGAAAGAGGGAGGAGGAGGATTTGGGATGCTCCAGGTGGGCCTGGGCAAAACCTGTCAAGGAACATTTAGGGGAAGTGAGTGACAGAGAGGAGGGGACAGGCCATGTGTGAGCAGGAGGACTGTGCCTGTGCAGTTCCACTTCCATGGCAGCTCCAAGATGTACTAGCCAGGGGGTAGGAGGCCCTGGGAACCTAGGGAGTGGTGTGTGTGTGTGTGTGTGTGTGTGTGTATGTGTGTGTGTTCACTAATGAACTTCAATGCTGAGCAGCCAAGGAGGAGGAAGGGGACTTACCTGCCTGTAGTTGTGCTTTATGTGAGTCCCATTAGCATTACATGTGGCTGCTGCTGGAGACAGTGCCTTGTTTGTTGGCAGTGCGTGCAGTCAGCTGTGTGAGAGACCTTTGCCTGCACATGTGTCTGTGTTTGTGTCTCTGAGACACATGCTCAGCTTTCCTAGTGAGTGATCCTACAAACGGGAAAGTAGCAACTGTGCACATCATCCTGGGATAGAGACTCCCACATCTCTGGTGCACTAGCCTGGGCTCCAGCAGCCGGGCAGGAAGAGCCCATTAGCTCTGGAGCTGCTGGAGCCAGCAGCCACTCTGAACACAGCAGCTGTATTCACTGCTGATAGACTTCCACAGACCGCAGATGGAGCATCTCATTTAGAAATTTAAAGGCATGGTAAGGATCTCAAGCCCTTTATGGGAAAATAGAGAGGAAATACAGTACTCACTTTTTGCCATTTAGTTTTGAGCCGTCTTCCCAGACCCAGTCATAACCAGTGCTATTCTGCAAACCAATCCAGTAGGGTTCAGTGTGCATCATCTGGAAGAAGTCCTAGGAGGGACAGAGAGGCAGGGTGATCAGCAGTCTCAGAGAAACCCAGTCAAGTCCTGGATTCTGGGGGGAAACAATGGGGCGCTGTGTGAGAGAGGGAGGTTTGCAGCTATTTCTCAACGTCCTTTGGGCACCCACACCATTCCTTACTGTAGGAACTTGCTTTATAAGACTGAGCATTTCAGAGTGCCGAGCAGCTCCCTCAGCCGTCGGTCTGAGGGCTGAGCCCATGACAAGCTCAGCAAGGGCAGGCAGAGAGAAGCAGGTCCCTCTTGCAAAGGCCCTTTACACTTTCCCTTCCTCACAGAGGGGAAGAGCTGGATAGTACAGTGCCTTCGACCTGCTCCCTTGTAATCCTATTACCCTGTACGGCAAAGGCCCTCAGTCCTGGCCGCTGTAGAGGCACCCACCATTTCGCTGGTACCACTGATCACCAGGAGATGAGCTCCCTGTGCCCCGCAGGACTGCCGGCTGGAATACCAGTCCTTCTTCTGCTTGGAGAAGGAGTAGCAGCTCCCTCTGTAGGCCACCCACTGCTCAGGGCAGCGTGGACATGGATAGCCTGCAAAATAATCGTACAGTTCTCTTCTCCTTCATAGTCAGAGCCTACTCCATTGCAAACACATTTCTCACGCCCTCTCTAGAAAATGATTCTCCAGGATTATAGTAATGCCATCCCTGGAGCTGTTCTGAGACTGGCAAAGACAATGTCATTAACTGCCCAGAGCCTCTGGGGTGCTCTTTGAAAAGCATCCATTTACCAGATGGAAATAGGTGGGAGATTATGGAGGGATCTCTTGGGGCTTTCCTTTTCCTTTTCCTTTCTAGTGTTTTTGCTTTTTGTTTTTCCCTCCCCTTTTCATTCTGTCTTCCACATACAAACTTCATCTTTGGCCATGTTTCCTTCCATCCAATGGGATAGGCAAAGCCCTGGCACCTGCCAGGACTGTGGCAGGTCACCCACTTCCATACAGCCCCCACCACTAAGCCCTGGATGCTGATAGGACCAGGAATCATTTTGTAACAGCTGCTGGTCATAGAGATCTTGCAGTTTGAAGTACCCTTCTTTTCCTTCCTAACAGGAGAGCAGCTAGTGCTACTGGCCCATGGATGGCCACTGAATACCTCAGGGTTCATTCTCCCACTGTACAGCACTGGTCTCCAGATGATACACATGAAAAAAATGGGCTTTCTAGTTGTGTCCTCCAGCCTAGAGCTGCATTTGCCAGGATGTAAACAGTCATGAGTGGTTGAGCACCCAACAAAGTGTGCTTGCTACACGCTGAAGTCTACCCAATTGCCCCTTTCAAAGGCATCTTTGATATTCTATATGCTTTACTTTCTTGTTCCTGCTGAGGACAGATCTAACTAGGCCAAACTTAATATTTAAGAACCTCAGAAAACAGAGTCAAGGGTTTTTTTTACAGAGAAGTGATACTTCCATGCCCTTGGACCCCTGAGCAGATTTCAAAAGCTCTGTTTTGCTTCCTGACAAAGTTTTAACTTCAAATAAAGTATTTTCAATGGCAGGTATTTATTTACCCTTGATAATAAAACCCAGTGCTGTTCCCAGCGATGCCAAGATGAGGATCCCTAGAATCACTGCAGTAATACGGCAGCTGGTGCATAAACTAGGAAAATCTAACAGGAAGAAAAAGAACATAAATATGATAAAGATGAGGTTTTCTCAATGGGATCAGCTCTAGGAATACAATATATGTCAAACTGCAGTGTCTGTTTACTTCACCCTGCACTCATGTCAGAGTCAATACTGTCTGACTAGTTCTTTTTGACTTTCCACACACGGATAATTCAATGTTTAATATCAGTTTATTTTTGCTAAAGAAATGTGATGTTGCATGAGGTTCTGATTTAGCAGGGTGATACAGCTTTGTGTTGAAAGCAACACATAAGTGCAAATTACATTTAGCAGGATATAGCAGTTCAATATACAGCTGAATCACAAAGCAAATGTGATTCTTATTGCCAGGCCCTATAATTTGCTCACCATCGCAACGCTGGGTTCCACCAGCAACAAATATCTGGGTTTAAGCAGCTCAAGCCTGTTGCTGTCTTCAAAGCTCTTTTGGTCAGCTGTTCAGTGGTTGTACTCTGTGTTAGGCTGTCACATACACACACACGCACCCCATGCTGGTCTGGCTAACTGAGGAAGACATTCGTACTCTTTCAGTCAACTCATGGGCAAAAATTTGCACAAATTTCCACCAGCTGATCACTCAAATGGTACAACTGTTGATCTAAAACCAAGGTACCTCTGTGGTACCCGTAATGTTGAGTTCAGCTTTCTCTCTTGCAGCCACATTCAATACTGCATACCTCATGCTTACATGGCACTTGTATACTTCCCTTCTCCCGTTACAGGGGCTTATTGATCAGTCACAACTCAGGATTATGTGTGAAGAGAACTCCAGCTACAGTGACTTTTTTGATACAGCATCAACAGAAATTATTAGGTCACACATTACTTAACTCCGTTGGAGCTGCAAGTCTCCAACTTTAACCTGCCTCGAACTCGCTATCCTCTCAACTCAAAATAGTAGGCTAGCAAAGAAAATTTATTGGCATACAAATGCAAATAACTAATTCATAGAATCCTAGAATGATTTGGGTTGGAAAGGACCTTAAGATCATCCAGTTCCAACCCCCCTGCCTTGAGTAGGGATACCTCACACTAGACCATGTTACCCAAGGCTCTGTCCAGCCTGGCCTTGAACATTGTCAGGGACACAGCATTCACAATTTCTTTGGGCAATCTCTTCCAGTGCCTCACCACCCTCACAGTAAAGAACTTCTTCCTTATATCTAACCAAAATCTCCCCTGTTTAAGTTTGAACCTGACACCCCTTGTCCTATCACTCCAGCCCCTGATGATGAGTCCCTCTCTGGCATCTGTATAGGCCCCCTTCAGACATGAAATCTGTTAGACTGTTTATTCAGTAATGCATACATCTTTCCCATTAACAGCCTTTACCTTTGTTTGTGATGTTCTCCTCTGTTCTTTGTCTTCTCATCATCTGTTTCTTGGAAGAAGGGCTGTGTTTCACATTCAGATAGATGTGCTCCTTTTTATTCCTGTCATGTGCTTTTAAGTGTTGGGGTTTTTTACTTTGTTTTACTTGGAATTTGGAAGTGCAACTAGCTACAAAGTCCAGGTCTGGATCTGAATTTTCCTGAAGGTCAAAAGAGTGTTCCTTCCAGCAGTTCGGAACCATTTCTAATGACAGCATAGGTTATTAGCAGAAGAGTAATACATGGAACAAATCACAGAATCATATAATGGTTAGGGTTGAAAGGGATCTTAAATACAATCTAGTTCAAATCAGCTTTCTGGAATACAAAGTCATTTAAGCAATGAGAATAGCTCTCAAAGAGCTCTGTCATTTATGATTAAACTGCTCCTATGATGAATGCTAGGTAGGCCAGTGTTAAACAGAGGATCTTACTTTCACAGAGAGGTGAAGTTACCTAGCATTGTCCACATCAACTAATATAAGTAAGCAACTTCAGCTTGACGAAAATGACAAAGGTGAGGAATTATATTTCCTTATGTAGTGAATAGACAGACATGGGTAATTCTATGAGACAATTTGCAGAATGGATTTCTGTCTTTCATTGCAAGCACCATCAATAAAAGCAATACAGATGCATTTGACGTATATCAGTGACATGCTGAGTGAAAAGCAAAAATCCTTTTGAGAATTTTGACAAGAAAATTGAGGAGATTTACCTTATTTCCACAGGAGGAAGCTGAAATGTGATAGCAGAAGAGGTGGTGCATCAGTCCTGGTCTCCATATATGACTGCAGGATGACAAATTGATTGTTACTACCAGACTGAAACAGGGCAGCTGAGAGATGGGAAATAAGTATTGTGGTGTCCCACACAGGAAACTTGTGCTCTTTCATAGCAGCACAGAGCTCTACTTTTTCAGAGTCATAGTGGAAAAAACGGTGTTCCTGCCATGGTGGCACCAGACTCTGTTTGAGCTAATTGCAATGTTACATTCACTGAACAACAGAATACATTGAACAAGCTGAACCTGTAGACTCCATTATTAAAATCATAGGCTTGCACTGCCAGTCTTCAAATAGAAAACAAATAATAGTACTTTCAGAACAGAAGAGGACTTCACAATTTACTCGTTTTGTTAATTCTGAGGCTTAGTCAAAATCTGGAAACATAATTTTCTTAACATTTCATAATCATTTTTACTTTATAGGCTGCCAGGAATATATGTATCTGTTTAATTTTGAAACATAAAGATATTTTCCATCCCTTTTCTTCATGTCCTTTCCATTCTTTTTCTTCTTACTCTATTTATTTTTAAGGACGTGAGCAAGAACTGGTGGGGATGTAAAGGTTGGGGCAGGTGTGGCTGCAGTAACCTAAGATGGTGGAGTTCAGGATCCTGAAAAGAAGGAAAAACCTGCAGAAAGCAGAATCACAGCCCTGGACTTGAAGAAAGCAGACTTTGGGCTTCTCAGGAATCTGCTTTCAGGTATCCCATGGCAGACAGTCCTGAAGAGAAGAGGTTCAGGGTAGCTGGATGGTTTTCAAGTATCAGTTCCTTTGAACTCAAGAGTGGCCCACCCAATGAGCAGGTTACAAAGTAATGGTGACAATGGGCCCGCATGGATGAGCAGGAAGCTTCTGACTAAACTCAAACATAAAGAAAAGAAGTGTACAGAAGGTTGAAGCAGGGTCCCAGTGACCCAGGAGGAATCCCCCAGCTTGCAGGAATGGCGTCAGGAGAGCCAAAGCCTGCCTGGATTGGAATCTGGTGTGAAAGGCCACAAGAAAGGTTTGATTGGGTACATGAGGAAGCAAAAGAAACCTAGCAAAAAATGTGGGCCTGCAGTGTAGCTGGTCACATAGACGTAGAAAAGGGTGATGCACTCTGTGACTCAGTGCTTCCTTTGTCTCAGTCTTTGCTGAGATGACTTGCCTTCAGCAGTCTCAGGTCCATGTAAACTATGAGGAAGCCCAGTGCAAAGCAGACTTAATTTTGGTGGAGGAGCTATCATGTTAGGGAGCATTGAAACTAAATGCACATACACAAGTTCATGGACTCTGATGGGACATACCATGAGTGCTGTGGGAGCTGGCTTCATTGCAAGGCCACTCTCAACAACCTTTAAAAGGTCACAGTAATCAGAAAAGGTCCCTGAAGATGAAGACAGGAGATGTGACTCCTGTCTTCAAGAATGATCCAGGGAACTGCAGGCCAGTCAGCCTGACATCAACCCCTGGACAGCTAATAGAGCAACTCATCCTAGAAACCATTTCCAGACACACGAAGGATAAGAATCACTGAATCACAGAATGGTTTGGATTGTAAGGGACCTCTGGAGATCATCTAGTCCAATCCCCCTGCCAAGGCAGGGCAATCACCTTGTCAGCACAGATTTGCAAAGGGGAAGACATGCCTGACTGACCTCATAACATTCTACAGTGAGGTGACTCACTCCATGGAGAGCTGTGGGTGTTATTTTGACATTGTCTCCTGCAACATCCTCACAGACAAGTACTGATGAAGCGTAGATCTGGATAAGTAGATAGTGAGACAGACTGAAAACTTGCCATAAGGCTGGGTCTGGAGGGTTGTGACCAGTGGCATGCAGTCCAGCTGCAGGCTAGTGACCAGACATGCCCCAGGGCTCGACACGGGATGCAGTAGTGTATCTGTGACCTGTGACCTTCACAAGAGAGCAGAGGAAGTTCTCTTCCCCTCAGGAAGTTCCCAGGTGGTACAAAACTGAAAGGAATGACAGATACACCAGGTGGTTGTTCCAGCATTCAGAGAGACCTGGATGTGGTTGGAGAAATGGCCAGAAAGAAACCTCATGTAGTTCAGTAAAGGTAAATGCAAGCTCCTGCACATGGTGAGAAATCAGTACCCACCAGGGTCAGCTGTCTGGGAAGCAGCTTTGCAGGAAAGGATCTGGGAATTCCTGGCAAATGACAAATTGAACATGAGGCAGCAATGTGCCCTCACGCCCTCATGGCTATGGTGGCCAGCAGTCTCCTAGGTTGCACTAGGCAGAAAGCTGCTGGTAGGCTGAGGGAAGTAATCCTTCCCCTCTGCACTGGTCAGGCCATGTACCCAGTTTGGGCTCCCCTGTGCAAGAAGCATGGATTTACTGTGGATTTATGTGGATAGATGTGGATTTACTGGAGCAAGTAGGAAAGAGACAATAAGATGATTAAGGAACTGAAGCATCTTTCGTACAGGGAGAGGCTGGGAGCGCTGGGGCTATTCAGCCTGGTGAAGAAAAGGTTCAGGGGGATCTTGTCTTTTTTTCCTTTATTTTTCCTTTTTTTTTTTTTTTTTTTTTTTTAATGTACAGTGAATGTGGTCAAAAACTGGAACAGGTATCCCAGAGGTGGTAAAGCCTCTCTCTTTGGGGGATATCAAAGGCCAACTGGACAATGTCCTTAGTAACTTGCTGTAGTTGACCCTGCTTTGAGCAGGGCACTGATGATCACCAGAGCTGCCTCCCAGTCTCCACTATTCTGTGATTCTGTGACAAGCAGTGAAATTTCAGTATGAAAGAAGAAGATGGAGGCTGAATGCTACAGCTGATTCCCCTACAAGCAGCTCTGGAGAGGCAGGTAGGTTCTACCCTGCCTTGTAGTACAATAAATCCTTTGCTACTGGGAGGGACTCCTTGGGCTTAGAAAGTTAAAACAGACTTCAGGTTGCTCTGTCTTGTGCTGTTGATAAGGTCTAAAGGCCTGCACGTCCAAAGATCTCCTTCTCCTCACTCACTCCAGTTTGTGGGGTGTGCGGTTCAAGGAGCCGGCAGCTTCAGGGCCAGCTCTGCAGGAGTGAGCTGCAGGATGCTGCTGACCCATTTTCGCAGAAAAGCTTTAGAGTCCGTGGCTTTTGATATTTCAGACTCATACAGACAGTGCTTGAGCAGCCGTGATGTAAAACATCTCTCTGGGGGCACAACAAGCTAGTACAGTTCTCCCTAGGAATTATACTGTGCACCATAACTCACAAGATCAGAATCAGTTGTGCACACAGCACAAACCACATAAAGGATTAATGCTGACTGGACAAAGAACTTCAGCATTGTTTTGCAAGTCTGTGGTTCCTTGTGGGCAGATCTATGACACAGACATCAGACTTGCCATACTCCCCAGCAAGCTGGGTCTAAATTCTGCCCCAATATCCTGAGTTCTTTATTGCGCTGCTGCATCTGACTGCATATTCTAGAGCAGGATGTTCCTCATTTAAAACAAATGTCTCAAATGAGTTTCCATGCAGAATGCAGGATTAAATGTAATAAAAGGCTTCTTTTTTATAATTCAGTATAAGAAATTAAACAAACTTATTAAACATAGCATTATAACACTACATGGCAGGGGGAGTGGACCTAGATGATCTTCAAGGTCCCTTTGAACCCAAACCATTCTGTGATCCTATGATTCTGTAACAAATCAAACTAAACACTGTCGTCCGTCTTGGAGCTGGAGATGTGCAGAAAGTACACATTCCTGAATCCTTTAAACCTAATGTTTAAAAACTTAACTTAGGTTACAGAGGATTCAGCTTGTGTCTGGCTCCTCTTTGTTGTCACGAACAATAAACCACAGTAAATCCACAATTTGAAAAGCTGACACCAGCTCACAGGAAATGCTGCCTTTGAAGACATTAGCTTTGACCAGACAGGAAGCACTGGCTTCACAAAATGCTTTGTTAAATAGCTCATGTGTAATGATTAATCGAAAAGACAGTGAGAAAGCTCTGAGTGCTTCTCTTCCGCAACCCCATATACATGTCATAGTGCCATTTCTTTGTGTGCCTCATCAGATAGGCCTGGTTTGCAACATGCCCATAGGTTAACAACTTAAGCAAAGCATCCATTTGTGGTTTGCACGTTTGTTTATTGGGGAGAGGGGGGATGGGGGTGGTGGTGTTTGCTGCTGTGTTTTGGTTATCTCAGACTGAAGACTTCTCATGAAAATACAGAAATACAATTAACAACAAATAAACTCATCTGAGCAGAACAGCATATGTATTTTTTATTGTATACATGTCCACACTGCACTGTACTGCTCCTATCTCTTCACCTCATTGTGAAAATGGGTTGTGGTGAAGAGCTGAGAGCTGCGGCGCACCCATGTACATGCAAGATGCTATTGGTATAATAAAGGAAGGAACAGCTGGTCATAAGCTAAATCTGCTACAAATACTTCATTGCTTTCATTCTTGTTAAAATGATCCAGGTGAAAAGAAATGAAATATTTCTCCAGTGACAAGAGCTCTGCTACAGCCTTTCCACATTAAAATACTCATTTCTTACCAACCCAGCCCCATGCATTGCCAAGTACTGAATTTTGCAGCACTAATCATAGCAAACTGTTCAAACTATTGCTGCTCACTGAATTGCTTCTGTAAAGCTACATGGAAGGTGAGCGCATCCACTTCATTACAGTCACCCATTCAAGTACACTTTAAAAGCAAAAGAGGATAGTAATTGACAGAGACTCAGATCTGCTGCACATAAAAGAGCAGTAGAAATGGCAATGACTGAAAGTATTCAGCCACTACTTAATGGGCCAACAAGAAACTCCAGACACAGCTTTAGAGAGGGACATGCTAGTTTCATAACTGATAAAAGCAGGGGAAGGAGGAGGAGGATTTGGGATGTTCCAGGTGGGCCTGTGCAAAACCCATCAAGGCACATTTAGGGGAAGGGGAGTGACAGAGAGGAGGGGATGGGCCACGTGTGAGCAGTTGCTGATGGTGTGTAAGCCCTTGTCAGACCCAGGCCTGCCCTGATCACCACAGTAGGTCCTGGCTCCTCATTTAACCCTTTCTTTGCTCTCTCCCTGCAACCTCAGCCTCTGCCCTGTGTGTGCCAGTGCTTCAAGGACAAGGTGCCAGCACCCAGGGGCACACTGCAAGGGGATGTGGAGGCAGCTCTGCAGCCAGAGGGGTGCAGGACCCCAGCGTGGTGCCAGGCACTGGGATTGGTGCAGGACTCAGCCCAGTGCCTGGGTTAGGACCCGTGTCTGTGTATCCTGGCTACAGCTGGTGGGGCACCAGGGCAAGGGAGAGAGGAATGGAGTGATGAGTGATGGGTGATGAGTGGGGGTCTCAGAAGCTGGAGCAGGGCTGGGGGTCACAGTCCATGTGTTGGTGCTGGGGAGAGAGTGCTCGTGTCTTCCCCAGCCCGTGCGTGTGCAGTTCCAATTCCATGGCAAGCTCCAAGCTGCACTTGCTGGGGAGCAGGAGGCCCTGGGACTGGGCAGGGGATCAGGTGGGCACAGGGTCCCTACTGATGTTTGGAGGGGGTCCCTTAAGCGTGGGGTTCCTGTGAGATGAATGTGTGGTTGGTGAGCAACGAGCTGGACCCATTGGTGAGTAGAGGGCCTGTGGGGTGAGTTAAAGGGGCTGGGATCTGGGCAGGAGAGTCAGATGGAGAGGTGCTGTGCTGGTACTCAGGGGATCCATGACTCTGTGTGGGTCATGGATAGAAATAGCTGCACACCCAAGCAAAGCAAAAAGTTTTGTCAGTACTTCCCACCAGCCAGCAGATGTCTGGCAAATAGCAGGAAAGATGGGCTAAGCACACAGATGGTTGCTTGGCAAGACAAATGCCATAGCCACAAATGCCCCTCTCTCCTCCTTTCCGTGATAGTGGTGGTGTTCCTTCTATTGCTTCTCAACCTTTTGATCCCTACCCTTTCTCTAATACATGTCCCCAGAGGCACTGCTAGCCTGGCCGAGAGGCTCAGCCGTGTCCTGCGGTGAGTCCATTGCGGAGCAAGCAGCCTCTAGTCTCTTCCCACAGAGACCACCCCTGCAGCCCCCCACAGCCTGCCACGGACACCCAGAACAGTTACACGCTGTACCCAGCACATCCCCGGGGCCAACAGAAGGGGTGTATGCAGCTGCAGACACCAGCTTCCATCACTGCGGCAGCTGGGGTTGCACCACAAGCACTGCCTGCCTTGCCCTGGGCATTGCCGCAATGCCGCTTCCTAGTCTTAAGAGCTCCATTTGGAAAGATGGCGTTATTTCTTTCCTATATGCATTCTGCCAGAGGGTTGCAGGGGAAGGTTTTGGGTTTTCTCTGGTCCTGTTGGTATTTCACAGTGATTTCTACTTTCTAAGGCTCTCTTTTTACCTCCCATCACTTACCTTTGCTTGCCTGCTTAACACCTAACATTCAAACTGACATTCTTTCAACTTTTCCCTTTCCTTTCCTTTCCTTTCCTTTCCTTTCCTTTCCTTTCCTTTCCTTTCCTTTCCTTTCCTTTCCTTTCCTTTCCTTTCCTTTCCTTTCCTTTCCTTTTTTAAATAAATTGGTGTCATCTGTAACCACATTATGTGGGTCACATCTTTAAAAGCCGTAGCATTGGCTGTTTGGTTTCTTATTGTGGTGTCCCCTCCCCATTCAGGACCGCAGCCACGTTACTTCCGGAGGTGATGGACCTGCGTGCAAGTGTGTTGGGCAAGGGACAGCAGGAGACATGGAGAAACAGGGAGAAATACCATTGTGAGGCTTGGAACGAATAACAATCAAGACACCTCTGTCTGGCAGTGAAGTTTTCATCTGAACTGCTATAGGCAGGAAGGAACAGAGGCTTTATGAACGTGAAATCCTGTGTTGTTTTTGCTGAAACTGTCATGCATCAAGGATGAGGGGTGATGGTTTTAAACTAAAAGAGTAGAGATCCAGGCTGGATGTGAGGAAGAAACTCTTTACAATGAGGGTGGTAAAATACTGGAACAGGCTGTCCAAAGAGGTTCTTGCAAGTAGGAAATATAAACCCAACTTAGAAATGGTAGAAAGGAGGAGCTGTGGAACTACAGGACAGTTAGAAGTAAGGAAAAAGTTCTTTACTATGAGGGTGGTGAGGCGCTGGCACCAGTTGCCCAGAGGAGCTGTGGCTGCCCCATCCCTGGCAGTGTTCAAGGTCAGGCTGGACAGAGCTTGGAGCAACCTGGTCTAGCAGAAGGCATCCTTGCCCATGGCAGGGGTTGGAACAAATGAGCTTTAAGGTCTCTTCCAACCCAAATCATGCTGTGATTATGATTCTATTTCAGGTTACTACAAACTTATAACTAGTAAAGCAAACTTACCAATAGTAGAACAGCATATACTCTTATGGCAGATTACTTACATGCATAAAAAGCCATGTTCATCATATTGCCACTACCAAGCTCAGCAAACCGATCACACACTTGGGAGGCCAAATGCATCCCACAAGTGGGACCAAATCAAACCCATCCCACAAGTGGGACAAATAAAATAACAGACAGAGGTTCACTTCAGAGATGATCCATGGCACAAATGGGAGCCAATGAAGCATCCCTGACAGTGGCTCAGTAACCTCTCAGGAGGTCACATAGAAAAGCTCATGCAGGGAGTTCAACCTGCTTAAGACAAGGAGGAGTACATGCAGCATGGGTTTGCAGGAGCAGAGGCTCCAGTTTGGGTCAAAAATTTTGTATCACAGAGACATACATGGGTGCAGGAGACCACCAGCTGGAGCAGCCAATAGAGGCAGCTAGCTTCTATTTTTCACTTGGAGCAGCCCATAGATGAGGATGTTTTCTGTTCTCTCAAAAGCGTTTTTGTTATTCCAGACTGTTTCCCTGTTCTTGCAGCTGGAGCAGTCACTGGTAGTTACCAATTCTCACTTTCCCAGGATGTTCTCCCCTTTTGCCAGGCTATTTTTCAGCTTTCCAGATGATAAGTTTCTGTTACTTGTTGCTGCACTTGTTGACGGTATCTCAGGCTGTCTCTGGTCCCTCAGTGCCCACCTGCACTTCAAAGGTGCCAGCTGTGCTTCTCAAGGATGCTTCTTGTTTTCAGGCCTTGTTCCCAGGCTGGCAGGCATTGTCTCTCTTGGTATTTCAGCAGACATCTCCTTCTGTTTATTATCTTCAACCTTATAAACAGGTTGTCGTTATGGCTGTTCACATCGAGAAATAACTGCATTTTTTGAGAGAAGTCCTAAACTTACAGTGTGATTTGATGCAGCCAGCTCTGGACCTTGAAGCTCGTTGTGAAACCTCTCTGAGAAATTTCTATCTCTATTCTAATAGAACTTGAAACCCTAATTTTGCCAGCTTCAGAGCTGAGCTGGAACAGAGGAGGAGGCAGAGTGACCAATTCCTAGAGTTGTACGCTGGTACATTGGCTCCTATGCTGGGACATCCAACACCTAGGTTTTCTTCATTGTTTTTGAAACAATGGTTATGGATTAACAACCAGGACCCAGATGTGGCTGCCCTTGCCCTATAAAATCATTCTAACGTTTTTATATATATAAGACAAAAAACCTGGTGAGTGCTTGATTTGCATTACCTGTCTTACATGCAGTGTGCTTCAGGCTAGGCAGAAAACAACAGGGGCTCTAAGCTATCATCACACATCATCACATTTGGCACCCAGCAACTTAAATAAATACTGTCATGTAATACAGTGAATAAACATTGTTCTGCCCACAGTTGTTCTCAGAATTATGATGCCTCCTTTCTTCAAGCCTCAGCCTATTTTGAGATATTGTTGCCAATTCCAAAATCTTACCAAGAAGCTTCTGTACAAGCACACTCCAGTTTTTAACATCTGCATATTGCATGTTGCATAAATCATTATGATCTGCAAGTAATTGCTAGAGTTTTCAAGGCTGCGTGCACATGTACTGTATGGAAAACCATCAGGAAATCATGGATTTTCAAACTGTGCTCACAACACAGCTGCTAGCAGAAGCCATGTACATACTGACCTCAATGTGAAGTTCTGTGCCTGTCTTCTCATGGTTTTCTAGTTTGAGAATTTCCCTTTCTCTCATTTTTGTTTTGGTGATGAACAGCAGTAACCACAGGCATTCTCTGGTTATTATTAACATGAGCATTAAGATTTTGAGTTCCTGTGTCCACAGAAGGACACAAATGACAGTGTCATGTATTCTTGCCTGGTCACAGAACATACCTTTGATAGCATGCCACAGAACTCCAGGTCTTGAGTGAAGCAAAATACCTCTCCATCCTTTACATTTTCCCAGACCTGCTCTCTGGAGGAGAAAAAGGAAGATATAATTAAAGGCCTGAGGTGGGCAACTGGTGCTGCAAGAAGACTACAGTCGTGGTAGGCACACCTGGGGACATGCACCACAATTACCTTGCAGGTAGGATATAATAACAGGACTATCAGAGATGTGCCTTGCTGCTGTCAGGTACCAGACGAGCACTGAGCAATCTCACTTCAAAAAACCCCAAACCAACAAATGCTTACAGGCCACAGACAGACCAGCTGGAGTATCCCAGCATTCATGCTCACACTGTGCCAACCTGAATGACAAGCATGGATAGGAAGCAATCACCAGGTATCACAATCCCCTTGTCACAAATAGTGCTTCATTTCAGGTCCCAGCTTCTGCCAAAATGAAGCCAATCATGGCTGAAAAGACAAATTTGGGCACTGGCTACATCATCTATAACCCCAATCCAGACCTGCTTCCAGTGTGCCTGTCCTCCAGCAATCCTCCCTGGCACCATCACCAGGAACCCCAGTGACAGGGCAAGACCCCAGTGCAGGCAAGTGCTTTGGCCAATGCGAGGCAACTTGGCAGCTTTACCTCTGGAGTGAAAAGCAGGCTCTGTAACAGGCAGGAAGATAACCTACATTGGAATTACTGGGTGGTACCTGGCAAAAAATAAACTATCAGCTAGGGGATTATTTTTCTAATTTAATTTCTTCTGATTTAGTTCCCAGATTTTCACAGAAGAGAGCTCTTTCAAACACTTTTTTTCTTACCTTCGCCATGTAAAGCAGATCACAGTAATCACAAGGCTGTACTGTAGCCACAGAACTCTGGATGTGCCCCAAGTCAAGAGAAACGTACAGCTCCTCTCACTGAAGAGATAATTCTCACGTTTGCATTCAGCAGCTCTTGCAAACAAAAGTTGTTTTAATTAACATGAATCACACTAGCACCTCTTCCTACTTAGAATACTCCTGGAGGACTTAGTCATATCATCGCAAAAGTAGTCCTGAAGACAAAATACCCCAACATGTGCTTGAACAGATGAAGAAGCCAACTATTAGCAACTGAGAGAGAGCATTTTCCATACAATGTCCTGGTTTAAGTTCATCAGGAAGAACAATTCCAATGCAGGTACTGCTCTACAATCTTAAACCGGGCAACAGTGCTCAAAATCTCCGATTTTTGAACAAATTCAACGCTGTCTTAGCTTGACTGCCTCAACATTACTACAGTTGCAAGCTCTTCCAGGTCCTATTTTGATGTACCAGATTCGCCCTGGGCATTGCACTGAAGGGCTCTAAGTGTCATTCCAGGAGGGAATGTATCTCACAGAGCAAACATGCATTGTGTTATTAACGAAGAAATAGGGAAAGAATTAAGTCTGCAGTTCCTGGCAGGAAGCAGGAAGGAAGGTGTAGCATGAATCTCATGACAGGGCTTGGTTTTCTGCTGCCATCTTAATACAATCCAGCATGTGAATAACAAGCTTCTGATAAGCAGATCCAGCAGCTTTGGAACATACTGGATGTAGGCAAGGGTCATCCTGTTGCAGCAAAAAGACACAGTCATTTCTTCCTCTGCCATGACATCTCTTCAACTTCTTTAATCCTAACTGTGCTCTTCACTTCCTATTTTAACAGTTCTTTTGCTCTTAAACCCTGGATGCTGACATCTTCTACTAAAAACTGCTCCAAGAAGGAAAACTAAAAATTTAGTATGGACAGAAATCACTCCTTGACTCATGTGTAACAATTTACATTCTAATCTAAACAGGATGATAAATATTTCATAACACGCCTTGTTGGTAGTGTTGTGGCTCAAGCCTAGCACTACTAAACACTGCTTCCTTACACCATAGGTCTGCTGTAAGTTTCTCAAAGCCAGTAGTTACTGTAAGTGAAGCAGAGGGTGAAGAATGGAAGGAGATGGTGAAGTGAGTTGGTTTGGTTGTAAGAGATGTTTGTATTGACCAAGTTAACCCATACATGACAAAATTACATGTTATCCTTTTTTTACACTTCAGGATGGAAATTCACACTCAAGGTTGAACAGATACTTGTAAAGGAGCAATTTCTGTGAATACAGTGTCCTGGGTGACAAAGCAGGATGTGCTCAGAAAGCTGTCCAGCTGCCTGGAACCTGGAGAGACAAGAAACTGTCTCACTCCCCATGCATGCTTCCATGTCTGACAAGATAGCAGCTGTAAATACCACCATAGAGGCATTTTCAACACACAGAAAGAAATCTCTAACACAGGACACCTAAAAAAACCCAACCAAAACCCTCGAAACAAACAAACCAAAAAAACCCAAGCCCCCCCTCCCCCCCCAAAAAAAAAACAAAACAAAAACAAACCCCCAGCATTCTACATAAAACAGCAGCAAGGAGAAGAGGTTTGAAATAACACCCAGCCACTCATTTGCAAATGAAAGCTAAGCCTCACCACTCACACTTCATGATCTGCAAGCTCGCCCCAGTCTTAAGAGCTCAGAAACAAGTTCAGGATGATCTTTAAATCTATGCCTCTGACAGGAACAGGAAAGAAAGCAGTGCTGGGTAAGAAACAGTTATCAAACCCAAGAAGTAAGAAGGAAAATCCATAAGTTGTGACAGTCTTGGGAGTCCAGCAATTTTTGCTTCAGCTTTAAAGAAGAGTATATGGGATGCAGGCTCTACAGATACATCACCCTTACTAAGATCCAGCACTTCAAGTCCTTGTTGTTTTATCTGACATGATATGGTATTTCACATACCAATTGCATCCACATCAAATTCGCTCTAAACATACAGAAGCACTCAGGAGAAAACAGCATGGTTGTGCTTCCACACTGCATTTCTTCATCTGCTGCTTACTGGCTGCTTACATAAAGCTCAGCCACAAGGCAGGGCACTTACAACAAACCAGCAACCACCAAACTTGGTTTTAAAGATGCTATAAAAGCAGCTACACAGCACGGCAAGATTTCGGTAATGATTTTCAGAACAAATGATTCATAACTGAGGTGTATCCCATCACTTACAGCAACAAAGACTAGGTCAGATGCCATTCCAACATTAGACCATCAAGAACAGTGACTAATTTGCAATAGAGGATCATACTAGATTACTAACACTTCTAACATGAGCTGCAAAGCCACTGTGGATAAAACAAGACAGGTATTCAGGAAGCATTTTCTAAGCGTATATCACTTGGCCTGAAAAATAGGTTCTTGTCAGTCCCAAATGATTTAATGACACTTTGGCAGTGTTTTCCAGGTGTTCTTTTTTTACCTGATACCTCTCTGTCCTGAGTCAGACTCCAAACTGTGCTGCCATTACGGATCTGAAAAGTCACCTATAGCCACCCACACCTTTCATGTTGTGTGCACATCTTAAAGACAAGACTATGACCTCTTCACTTGGTTTCACAAGGTTACATTGGCCAAAGGCAGCTATTTCTCTCCAGCCATTAACTGTATCTAGCAGCTTTTATAACCTTTGAACAGAAAAAGCTACTGCCACACAGAATGAGGCAAGCACACATTTTGATTCCAGTATTTAAAAAACACTAGTTACAGCTACACTGCTAATCTTTTAAAGCTTTTCTCTACAACTCTGCCTCAGATGTGTTTATTTTAACCACCTCTCCAGAGGATGAGGCCTTCAAGCCTTCTGCCTGCACTACTCCTTTTGGAACAAATTGCAGAAATGTGATTCTTTCAATATGCAGAAGTCCAGTCTTGGACCATACTAAGCATGTTTCCTGGACATCTCTGCCTTCCTGGTGTGTTTTGTACATAAATCCTTGGATTACCAAAAAGCTCTATGAAATCCAGCTATTTTCCTGGGCATTTAATAACTCAATTACACTCACAGGATTGCTGATGCAGTGTAAAATAAGAGTTACTGTATTTTTGTGTGTGATATTAAATGAAGAAAAGTTTTGGTATAGTACTCAAGCCACTGTTGCTAAAAGTCAGTGATGGCAGCTCAGGCTGGCTTGCTGCATACTATGAGATTCTTGGGAACAAGATCTGCAGGGGAGAACTGTAAAAAAAAGAGAAATGAAAATAAGCTTCCAAGGGCAAAATGGGACATCCCTACACCCCCATACCCACAAAGGGAAATACAGCATCCTGCAGGGAATGGGATTTAAGATAAAATTATTATAACACAAACCAATTTACAATACGAAAACCAAAAGAGCATTCATTAACATCTGGGAAAAAATCGCTGGGTAGCAAGCTCTAAGCCACAAAAGACTCAAACATTTTTATGACCATCACCAAACTAGAAATGTTTTGTGTATGAATTATCAGTTTTACACACTAAATAGAAACTTCCCAATGGCCTAAAGGGTTGGTTATAAACGACTCCACCGAATCAGTATACATGTGGGATAACCCAGAAAGAGAAACAGGAATATCTCAATTCTTACAGCAGTTTAAATGTGGCAGGCTTCATCTGAAAGCTCAAATCATGTTAGAAGACTACAGCTACTACTGTTATCTGAAATGTATGACTCACTACACATGGAGTTGTTTTAACGCTGTTCAGATTCACAGTTGCATCTAAGTAAAATCGGATGTACAGGTAAGTCCTCCTCTAGCCTCGCAACATTAATCTATAATTTTAAGGTAGATGACCAAAGGGCAGATAAGGTAAGACCAGTCAGTCCTGGCACACAGCTGACTGCAGCAACTATAGGGAAACAGGGCAAACACTAGCCTGTGGGCAGGGCTCAGTTGCCATGTTGCTGCCTGTTTCTTGGATCAGAAACCACGTTGGCATCCTTCCTGAACCTGTGTGAAGTAAAGGCACCCGTAACCCTGTAACAAGGGTTATTTTGACATCCCTTTGTTCTGACATCTGAAAAACTTCCCCTGCCTTAGTGAGAGCTACTGCTGCAGTGAAGCATGACTGATCCTTGTTATTAAGATGCCACCTTGGAGCAGCTCTGACAGCAACGGCTGCTCCGGCAAAGACAAATAAAGAGCCAAATATGCAGGGTGATGGTAGCAGGGGAAAGTAAACCAGATCCAAAGTACTGGTGAAAAATCAGAAATAAGCTAGCAAGGTGAATGAGCTTCTAACTTCTAACCTACAGCTATAACATGTTTTGAGTGAAGCTATGCTGACACAGCAACAGAAAAGCTATTGTAAAACACAACGTGAAATGCCTCTTGGAGAAGTGGATGACCATGGGGGCTGTTTAGATAGAGGGCAAGAGGGAAATCCCAAGCCACCTCCTCCTTTTGTTATAGGCAGAAAGACCTGTTAAAGCATTCTATAAATACATGTCCTGGTTTCTGATGGATCGCTGCAATACGAAACTAATGTGAAAAAAATGAGCACTTTTTTGTGTCTTGGAGAGCTGGGGGGTGGTGGTATGTTTGTGAATTACTGCTATTTCTTGGTGGTGCAGTACCCACTATAAATAAAACCACAAGCTGTTGGAAGGAGCATAAACAAAGGCACTCTCAATCCCATGACTGAACTGCAGCCCTCACCAAAAAGCAATTCTGTGACCACAGAAGAGCAAGTAAGAGCACTGTATTACCTTTCTTCTGTGTGTTTAAACGGGAATCCTTTGCTATATGGTCACTGTAGCAGGAAAAAAGATTTATGGAGGCTTAGAGAGTTCAAAAAGACTTAAAAAGATAATGGTTTATCTGTGGTTTCAGGAAGATTCCAAGCATGGCGAAGCCAAACCGCACCGCAACTAGTATATGTGCATCTTGCCTTGTTGTCACTTTTTGAACCATAATATTTTTTTCTCTCTGCCTGTACTAGAGAGAACTTCCTTACCCCTAGGAGAACTGTTGGTGTTAATTCACTTAATCTAATTTAGATTGGGTCATTTCCAAACATACATAAGCTAACCTGGGGAAAAGGTAATCAAAGATAAGAATGCTCGCATTGAGAATTAAGCCACTTAATAGAAAGGAAATAAAATCCAGACCTTATCATACAGCAGGAGAATGTCTTTCTGTGGGTAAATTCATAAGCAGAGTCTTGGCATAGGTTTGTTCACTGGGGACACTAAAGCAGATATTTTGTTAGAGGCTGTGAGGTGCTCAGCATCCTGATTTCCCACATATTCCCTTGATCAGAGCTTTGATAATAGAAACAAAATATGAGGATTTGTGTAAAGCAGAAAATCGCTTTCTGTGATGCAACAAGATGGGGAGCTCTGAGAACAGTGATGCCTTTGTCACATTTATCTCTCCATTTAACAATGCACCCTGTGAACCACTGCGCATTATTCATCAGGTCTACAGCAGCGCTATGGCTTCAAGTACCTCTGATAGTTTACAAAGTTTGGATGCTCATGAAAATCAGTGACCAAATATTTTCAGATAAGGCTTGTGCAGTTTATATTATGAAATATTGAACAAGCAAAACTCACACTTTTTTGGTTAAAGACACTTGCCCCTCTCAAAGGTAAACACTGAAGACATACAGGTATATTTCCACTGGGACTTCAACCATCAGCTGTCCTAGGGCAAGTCTTAGCATAAGCAGTACTAACTTTTCTGCAGTAGCACTGGCACAGCCACAGCCTACCCACAAGCTGAATAGTCAAATCATGTGTACTCACATAAATCACCAGTGCAACAAGCCCAGTCATTGAAATCTTTAGTAGAATCATATCTGGAACTCACATTGAAGTGTATCCACTGATAAATGCATGGCATATAAAAAGCTTACAAGAAAACTGCATACACAAAATTTCTCATGCTATTATTTTAAGCTTAATCTTGATTGCATATTCAGCAGCTCACTGGGCAAAAATTCATATCCTCCATATGATTACCGAAGTTATCTGTGCTGTTTATATGTGAGACCCTGAGATAGCTCTGATATCATCAGTCTTCACAAAACGCTGCATACTGTCACCCTTGTCATAGAGTAGCTAAGAAGGTAATGTCCACTATCCAGATCCTCAATGCAGAAGTCATACAGCAAAGGTGTCACCACAGAGATAAATGCAGTCTGCAGTATATTCTCACCATAAGCACACAACAATGTCACTGTGAATGCTTATTCTCATCATATGTTATTTTTACTGTACACAAACCTTTCCTATGTGGTCTACTCTGAACATTTCCATACTGCTCTTACAATAGCTGTTTCAACCTTGGAGAGATGTCCCCAAAAAAACAAAGTAATTTACCCATGAATTAGCAACTCAAAAGAGAAGCACAGGAACAAATGACCTGCTTTGCTCAAAGGAATCATTGCTTAAAGGCCATTCCTGAGAAATTCAGGTCTGTAAGGACTTTATCATGAGACAAGCATATGCCTTTTGTCTTGGAGTAGTACACACTTGACCCCACAACCACTAGAGGGAAGGTACACTCTACATGAAGATGTATTACATTAATGTAACAACTTCTGCATCCAGAGATATGCAGGTTCCTGGTGTTTGTTTGTTTAATAAAATACCCTTTCTCCTGTAGAAAGCTAGAGTACAAAGCACTGGAGAAATCCCAGACATTTACTGAACTCTCAAAAGGCATGAACACAACTGTCTTGGATAGGTCTTTAGCAAATGGACAGGAAACTACCCATTTGTACCACCTACTCTGTACACTTTTTCCTACACTTTATCTATAGCACATTCCCTAGGACATCTCCTCTTTTGAATACCCAACTGATGCAATTTCCTGGGACAGAAAAAATTCGGAGAGATACCCAGAAACCTCCCTGTGGAGGGTCGACCGTGGCCAGACATCAGGTTCCCAACAAAGCTGCTCTACCACTGCCCCTGCTCAACTGTCCAGGGGAAAGAAAATGTAAGAACAGTCTCATGGGTTGAGCTACGGACAGGAAGAGACCACTCATCAGTTACCATCATGGGCAAAACAGACTCAACTTGGGAAATCAGTTTAATTTATTGTCAATTAAAATCAGAGTATGATGATGAGAGATAAAACCTAAATCTTAAAACACCTGCTCCCCACCTCTCTCTTCTTGAGCTCAGCTTCACTCCTGATTTTCTCTACCTTCTCCAGGGCTGCAGGAGGACGGGGAATGGGGGTTGTGGAATAGTCTTTTATGAACTTCTGCATTGGTCCTTCCCACAATTCTTCACAAACTGCTCCAGCGTGGGTCCCTTCCACGGGATGCAGCCCTTCAGGAAGGGACTGCTCCAGCACGGGTCCCCTGCTGCAGGTCACAAGTCCTGCAGCAAACCTGCTCTAGTGTGGGCTTCCCAAGGGGTCACAGCCTCCTGCGGGCATCTGCCTGCTCTAGCATAGGGTCCTCCACAGGCCGCAGGTGGAATATGCTTCACCGTGGACCTCCATGGACTGCAGGGGAATCTCTGCTCTAGAGCCTGAAGCACCTCCTGCCCTCCTTGTGCACTGACCTTTGTGTCTGTAGGGCTCTTTCTCTCTTCCAGTTAATGCTGCACAGGGTTTTTTTACCCTTTCTTAAACACGTTATCCCAGAGGCGCTACCACCATCACTGCTGGGCTCAGCTTTGGTCAGTGGCAGGTCCGTCTTGGAGCTGGCTGGAACTGGCTTTGCTGGGCATGGGCAGCTTCTGGTGTCTTCTCACAGAAACCAGCCCTGAAGTCCTCTTGTTACCAAAACCTTGCTACACAAACCCAATACACTTCTTTAACTCAAGCTTCTCATTACATTTTCTACAGCTTCCTAAAAAAAATGACCACTGGCAGACTGATATCAACACGTTGATTTCATAATAAAAATGATAACAGTTTGTTGTTTCTGGAATGGAAGAGAGATCTCATATATATAACATGTTCGAAAAACAAAGGGATCCCTCCCAACATACACACCTTATCCTGAGCTTACAAAGTGTCTAGAAAGGGCAGACTCAGAGAATTCTCTTATACCAACATGTATCAAGGTCCTTCAGAGTATAGTGTATTCCCTCACTGGACTGAGCACATCAACACCAGCAACATTAGCATAGAGTTCAGGCACCACCAGCTCAGGCACCTGCAGTACTACATGATCATTGCTGTTCTTCATTGCTGTTTGTAGGGACCACATCAGGTCTGCTGGAGCAGGCCGGTTAGTTGCATTCCACTGCCAGCAGGACTTCATGATGCTGTACCTGTAAGATGGAGAAGCAAGGAAGCACTGGGAATCAGAAGCATCAACACTAAGTTTTACTACTGTCATATTTAAAATGTCTAGAGATCTCCTCTTTTCCTGCTTCATGTAAAGTTCTTTCAATGACCCTCTGAAATATGCAACCACAGAATATTGTGTGGGGACAAATGCATACAGTTGTTAGCCAGATGTCAACTGTGAGTATGGGAAAAGGGAAAAAGATCGCTTGGTACTCCCTTTTGAAACAGCATTATAGAAGAAAAAGCCTCTAAAATTAGAAAAAATATGCCTTCACAAAAGGAAGCACAATGCCTTAGGCCTTGCTTATGGATGTTTTGTTTACTGCAGGGAGAATCCTGCAACTTAGAGGAGAAATATTACTCCAGAATAGTCCAGCACCTTGCAGGGAAGCAGTGGAGCAACAAAATGCAAGTAGAGACAAAGGAACAGAAAGAGTAACTTTCAAAAGCAGGAAAGAAAGGGTTTGGCAATCAAGGTTCCATGCAGCAGTATCTAGTAAAGAGATCTGGTAGACACGCGAGAAGTCTCCTCAGCTAATAGATGACTGTTTTGGCTATACAGATCCTCTGTAAGATCTAGTTTTGTATGTCTCTCTTCCATTTAGCTCTGCAGATCTCAAGTTCAATTGTCCATGAAGTAAGTGGCTTACATGGCTTGCTGACAGCTTGAGGGCTGCTTCATCATGTTCTCTCTCTGAAGGTATGGTAAGATGTCAGAAGGTAGCACCTCAGGATACGGTGGAGCACCTGGAAGGGCAAAAGGAATAACAACAGAAAAACTATAATAAGGAAATTGTTGCCAATGGCAGCTTCTTTGTGAGAATGCCTTCCTTCCCTACCAAAATCCATCTTTTTTTTTCCTACCACAATTCACACTGAAATGAAGTCTAAAAGGAATTGTCAACGTTTTGCAAGTTGGAAAAAAGAGAATGCTTATTTAAATGGCCCAACTTTACATTCTAAAATTTGAGATTGGGGTCTTATAAATTTGCTGCTTCCTTACATATTTTTTTATCATCATTGCATCTTCTTACCTAGCGTAATCATTTCATACAGTAGAATTCCAAAAGACCATCTGCAAGAAAAGAAAACAATGTTAAGCTTCTATATCTCAAGGGGGCCTATAGGGATGCTGGGGAGGGACTCTTCATTAGGGACTGTAGTGAGAGGACAAGGGGTAATGGGTTCAAACTTAAACAGGGGAAGTTTAGATTGGATATGAGGAAGAAATTCTTTACTGCAAGCCTGGTGAGGCACTGGAATGGGCTGCCCAGGGAAGTTGTGAATGCTCCATCACTGGCAGTGTTCAAGGCTGGGCTGGACATAGCCTTGGGTGACATGGTTTAGTGGGAGGTGTCCCTGCTCATGGCAGGGGGGGTGGAACTAGATGATCTTAAGGTCCTTTCCAATCTTAACTATTTTATGATTCTAGCTAAATTCTAGCTTAAATGCATACAAACAAATAGGCACAACCTGCAGAAATGAGAAGGTATGACATATAAAATGAAGCATTATGCTTAGACTAGATATGACTTATGGTGAACTTTCGGACATGAAATGATACATAAATGAGTGAAAGAGATGAACTTCTAGTTTGAAAATTAAATCATACATGTCCGCCTTGATGCTGGGGGGTTTCTTCAGGAGCCGCTCTGGTGCCTGCCACTTGACCGGTACAATCTTTGTGACTGAGTTGGCACCGTATGTGTGAGTTTCATAGGCCAGACCGAAACCACAGAGCTTAGCAGTGAAGTTGTAATGAAGGAGAACATTCCTGGCAGCAATGTCACCATGGAACAATTTCTTCTGTTCAAGATAAGCCTGGAAAGTTAGAAAACAAAGAGATCATGATAATTTTAAAAGGAATTTTAATGGATATAAATTTTCACTTAATTTATGTCTGTCTTCCATGCTGTGGAAAGACATGTATGCTCACAAAAATACAGCAAGTATATATGGCTCAGTTTTAACAAAGCACATCCTCACTGCTTAGGCTGAGAAGACTTAGGCCACCATGCAGACTTGCATTGCAATCAGGAAGGCAAAAACGCAGCGAATACGAGCAGACTTACCAGAGCTGCTGCAATCTGCTGTCCAACTTCATATACTTGCCTCTCAGTGAAGTCGTAGGGGACACCATCCATTGTCATTACATCCTAGAGACAAAAGAGCAGATCTTGGTTCAAACAAATGCCATAGCTGTAGCATACTGGGGATGTTTACTTCTAATCTAATAAAATGAGTACTATCAAATCTTATGCTCCCCCAAGTAATTTCCTAACTGATTATAAATTGACTGAAATATAAGGGTATGTAGGTGGGTGATGCTGATGGATGGATGGTGTGCTGAGGAAGGCAAGTACATTAGAGATAACTGGTGGGTAATTTGAAGACTAAAGAAGAGATTAATAGATTAGACAGAAATGGGTAGAATGACATTGGAGAATGACAATACATACAGAAGAATGAAGGATACATAATAAATTACAATGATGAGTAGGAAAGTACATTTATAACATACAAATGATTATCTGGTATGAGATTAACAATCCAACTCTCTTGCTATCCTGCCTCTAACAGTGACCCTACCTGGATGCCAGATGAAAGAAAGAGAATAAGGTAAGCGCACAATGTTTTTTCTGTGTCATTTTCACCCCCCAACTATTTTCAATATAAGGATTTCCAGAGATGGTTACAGTTTCAACATATTCTGTAACCTCTGAAAGGCTACCTGCCATGAATGTATTCAATCTTGTCTTGAACCCATGTAAAGTTTCCGTATTCACAGCAGTCAGTCCCAAGGAATTCCACTAGTCAACTCCCCACTTCATGAAGAACCACCTCTTTTGTTTGTTTTGAACATGGCACTTGGTAGCTTTATTTGCTACCACCTTGACCTGCTGAACAAGACAATAAGCAAACTCTCTGTATTAAGTGTTCCAGATGTAGGTAAATTGTTCAGAAAGTGACATGGCAGAGTTTTGTTCCTATGCCCTTCTTAATAATGCTTAATACTTGGTTTCTTTTCCAGCCTGAGTTAACATTTTCATATAATCAGATCCATAATTTTATTCCTCATCAGCAATGGGCAGATATGAGGCCATCATTACATATGTGAAGCTAAGGTTGCTTTTTCTACATGGTTGTAATTTCATTTGTAACTATGCTGAATTTCACCTGTTCTTTTTATTGGCCAGTCTCTCAATCTTGTAAAATCCTGTAGTTCCACAGGGTCAGCTCTTGCCTTTACTGGCTGGAATCATCATCTCACTGTCCTCCCATTTTCTAGGTTACTGATACATGCAATGACCAGCAGCAGGTCCCATATGAGTGACATTCCTCCAGTGCAAGTATCAACCTTTCACTCATACGCTCTGTTTCCTGGTGTTGTAACTGCTCTGCTTTCTTAAAACCATTTGGAGTGAGACATTACTTAAAACTGATTAGAAATTCAGATAGCTGTCTCAACTCTCACTCTTATTCCAGTGCCTGCTGTATCTTTCAAGAAGCTCCAGCTATCTGTAGGACTATGTCAATTTCTCCAAAGTGTCCATATCAATCAAGATATCCACTAATTCCATTCCAGTTCAGACTTGTGCAGAACTTCTTTGGGGGGTGGAAATAGTTTAGACTGATATAGAGGGATGCATGGAGACATGAAAAGAATCATCTATGACTTATGGACTATGACTTATGGTTAAATATGTACCTAAGGAATTTCAGAAGATATTTGATCATCACTTCTTTTGACTCACCTTCCTACACATCCATAGAAATGTCAACAGGTCACCAAGAGAGACATCTTCCATGATCATATAAAGTGGGAGCTGACCTACACAGCATCCAACCAATTCAACCAGGTTCTCATGATGGCCAAGATTTTGATGGAATTTAATCCTTCCCAGGAAATCCTTTACTTTCTGGGGACTAGCCAGGTCTGAAAGAACAAAAACCCCAAACCAAACCAATCAAACATACAAAACCAACCTACCCCCCCCCCAAAAAAAAACACTAAATTACCAAATGGAGGCAGCAAAGAACAGCTTAAAATCAACACGAACAGCAATCTTCTTTAGTCCTACCAAGACACTCCTACCAAAACAGCCACGCAGACTAGCTAACAT
The DNA here is from genome assembly GCA_039720435.1 of Amazona ochrocephala. NCBI lineage: Eukaryota > Metazoa > Chordata > Aves > Psittaciformes > Psittacidae > Amazona > Amazona ochrocephala. The sequence continues at coordinate 84,484,648 of CM077880.1, forward strand.
GATACTTAACACAGCTTGTTCTTGCCCAGCAATGACTGCAAGTTCTGCCCAATATCATGTCTTCGATACAGAGATCCTGGCCATGTGCCTTACCTTGTAAGGCTTTCAGTACTACAGTCTTAGTCTTCCCAGGGTTCCCAGTTTCCAGCTGCGCTCTGTAGATGCTCCCATAGTGACCATGTTTTATCAGCAGCCAAGTGCCTGGTAAGAGTTTCTCTCGTGGTATCTCCAGCTCTTTCAGAGTCAAGGATGCAGAATTTAGCAGGCTTTCCACAGACATCTCACTCAGCTGGATATAGTGGTTCTCTGTTGAGCTGTATTCTTGCTGATCATTGTCATTCACTGACAAAAGCAAATACACATGCATGAAACCAGACAGATGAACTCTTGTAGTAGGTGGCAATGCTTGTCCTTCTAGCCTTTTTAATTTTTACACCATAGTGTTTTAGAAATCATGACAAAGTAAAGAACTGTTATTGTATGCTGGCCCTTGAAGAGGAAAGGGAATTTATCTCCAACTCTATTTGATTAAAAGGCAGAATGAGTCTGGAGATCTCACCTATATTTAACTACGTAAACTTTCTAAGTAAGACACATTTGTACTTGATTCGCTTGTGTTGAAGCAATGACCATTTTATTACCAGCTATCACTTGTTACAGAAGCACCATGCACAGGCTGTTCCACAGGGTGCTATCTTTGTTCTCAATTATTTCCCTTAATATAGGCTGAAAAGGTTTTTTCCTCTACAGAACCAAAATCAATTCAGTACTGGATTTTCATTTCCACATTTAGTTCCACAGAATTTAATTTCTGCAACATGTGCTTTTTGGTACTCACAAACCTTTCCCTATCCCCTCCCCCCCCAGTCCCTGTTCTATTTCTTGTTGTCTCCACAGGAGTGGGAGACAGCAGCTTGAAATTTTTCTTGAAGGACAGGATAGAAAATGGATTAACTAGGTGTGATCTACACCAAAACAGCTGTCATTCATAATTACCCCCGTGAAACTCTCTTTGCAGTAGCATCTAGAAGGCTATTACATAAACACACTTTGCAGGTCTTGAGGTATGTTATTTACCACAGTGTGTTAAACAGCCTATATGATACGTTGCTTTAAGTTTTCTCAGATCCATCTATACTACAGATTCCATTACTACTACTGCAAGTGGCGTAAATCAGGGCTCTCAGGCTTTTTTAATTTTTACTCAATTGCTGAACATCACTGAGGCTCTTCAGGATAGACTGACGGGCAGTCGTACCTGAGCCAGCTAGTGCCCAGGCAGCCAACAAGGCCAACAGCATCCTAGCCTGTATCAGCAATAGCATAGCCAGTAGGGCCAGGGCAGTGATCATTCCCCTGTACTGGGAATTGGTGAGGTGAGGCTGCACTTCAAATCCTGTGTTCGGTTCTGGGCCCCTCACTACAAGAGAGACATTAAGGTGCTGGAGTGGGTCCAGAGAAGGGCAACAGAGCTGGTGAAGGGTCTGGAGCACAAGTGTGATGGGGAACGGCTGAGGAACTGGGGGGGTTTAATCTGGAGAAAAGAAGGCTCGGGGGACCTTATCACTCTCTACAACTGAAAGCAGGTTGTAGTGAGGTTGGGATCAGTCTCTTCTTCCAGGTAACAAGTGACAGGACAAGAGGAAACAGCCTCAAGCTGCGCCACGGGGAGGTTTAAACTGGATATTAGGAAAAAATTCTTCACAGAGAGGGTGCTCAGGCATTGGAACAGGCTGCCCAGGGCAGTGGTGGAGTCACCATTTCTGGAAGTGTTCACAAACTGTGTAGACAAAGACCTTAGTGATATGGTTTAGTGGTGGCCTTGGCAGTGCTGGAGAATGGCTGGAATTGATGATCTTAAATGTCTTTCCAACTTAGTTGATTCTATGATTCTATAAATGCTATTGCCTAATGGCTCCAGCAATAAGGACACGGGATTGCCTTCTGGCCACTGATAGGAACACTCGCTCCTGTGGTTGAAAAGAAGTTTTCTACCTTGGTGTCCAGATGCTGATGATTGCTCCTGCTTTGCTCGCAAGCCTCGGCAGTGGAGCCAAAGGATCACAGTTAGCATGATGACAAAAACACCCACAAGGAGAACGGGGACAACAATCACTTCAGTCTGATATTCACGAACAACTACCAAAGGAAGAAGAAAATGGGAAAATGAGGACTAAGCAGCATTTCCTGATGCACATTGGTTCCATGTAACAGAATAGGAACAACGCATTTCAGTAACTTTCAATCCCCAAAGTTTATCTATCCTCTGCCTCTTGGAACAGCAACTGAACACTGTTAGTGCTGCCAACTAACAAAGGTGCTGAGTACCTAAACTGCATAAATCCACTGGGACTCCCACACCTGAGGTCTTTTATGTAGATGCTGTAATAGAGAGGCTGGGAATTGTAGCCATGTGTAAGTATCATTCACTAGTGCAACAGAACTGCCCCTGGCAAAGGGACAGCGGGGAGATGGGAAGGGCTAAATATTGCTATGCCATCACAAATACATGCACAATTACAGCTTCAGCTCCTTCCATTAAAGTTACAGGAAACATTTTAAAGCAAACAAGGTGTGGACATTACAATTAACAAGGATGCTGCAAGTAACTAACTCTCTTATGTCCCCGGATTTGGAGATGATGCTATTTTTGCATAGGCCAAGACCACGTTTCATTTCCCAAAGATGACAGAAAGTCATGAAATCGAAATCTCACGAGACTGGTCCTTAGGGAAGCTGCAGGGAATCTTTAATGACTACGTCTTATTCAAGGCAGAAATACTCTAAAATGGCTAAAATTATGTGAGGTGAATCCCACCATAAAGGCTGCATCCCTTTAGAAGTTTCTCCCCTGAAACACAATGCAAGGAAAGCTCAGTGAAATCTTTCTCTATGGGCTGGGATGCAGGCGGAAGAGTGGAAAGGGCTTGGCCCACTTTCTAGTAAAGCTGGACTTCCTGCTCAGCATGTGAAAGTTATTACTTAAGGAATCTGGGAATCTTACCACACAGCTTGTCATTGCTGTTGCATTCCAGTAGCATGCGTGTGAATCTTTTTACATCCCCTGCCATGTTCAATTACAAGCAAGTGGGTCTCCAACTTCTGTCTTCTGCACAGGCACAAAGAATATTAATGAAATTTATTGCAAGAGAGGATGATTTATGAAGCAGCAAATAAGCTGAATGTGGAGCTTTCTACTCTTTATGATCAGTGCTTGCGTCAAGAAGCACCACCGGGACTTTGAGGCTTAGAGGATGATACAGGACATCCAGCATCAAATCCTATGAACAGCAGACTGCATGACCAGAGAGAATTTAAGATTAAGCTTATTCTAGAGTGCTTCACAAGCAAACAGGTATGCCTAGGCCTAAAGGCTGGCATATGCACAAAAATTCATAGGGCTCCTTTAACACTGCCAGGCCCACAACTAATCTGAAGCACAACAGGTGGAACTCTTCTGCATTTGTACTTAAAAATCCAGAGCCTGTGCAAGCACACACCTTTCTAGCTGTAATTTCTGCTATCACTAATCCCTCAGCATGTGCAATCATACACCTACAAAACCTTCTGATTGTGTAAGTGCATTTGCCATTTGTGTAACCCCACTCAGACAGGACTAGACTCACCAGAGTATGCCGGTGTCTTTGAGTTTCTTCAGGACTGCAGATAGCTGCAGACCTCTCAAAACACACCCCTGTTGTAGAATTTTAGCTGTTCTGCATTACAGGTGAAGATTACCCCTGCAGAAAATTGTTTTTCAGTTCAAATTGATGTGTGTGTTTTTGTTTTTTCTCTGGAGAACACACAAGCATTTTGGACGATGCCCCACTGCTACGCTAAGTATACTATCTTTACTGAGGACTGAAGTAATAAGATTGAAGAGGCTCTGTGGTGCTGCACTGATTTACACCAGCAGAGGACCTGGACTGCTAGTTCTAAACTGCAAAAAAAATAAAAAATAAAAGAAATCAATATGTGGTGAATAGTGATGACTGACAGAAAGGCAAGGCACGGCACATACATCTAGTCACTGCTATTTATAAACATTGCCAAAAAATTAAGTTTAACAGCTTCACAAACAGTATAATCTAGAATGATTTATAAGCATCAGGACTCTTATCCTTTTAAGTACTTACTTTATTTTCAGCTACGAGTTCAAGGCGACTAACCTCAATGGCAAATGTTAATTATAATATATGGCATTCTTACTGGTATGAATCTGGCTTTACGGAAGTCAGTGATGGACGAAATATTAAACAGTTTGTTCTCATGCTAAATTGATGGGTGAAATTATGCTTGATCAGTTGCACAACAGAGGCAGCAGAAAGAGGAAAATGGAACATATCTGCACTTTAAGGTATTACAAAAGGTCTATTTCATTTCTTATTTCCTTTGATTCTTTGTATGCTAGCAAATTCACATGGACTCACAGTGTGGCTACAACATGAACCCAGTCAAAGCAGCAATAATACAGCAATAACATCAAGCTTTGCAGGTGCACTCTGAAAGTAAGCACACTAAATCAACCTAACTTGGCTATGACACATACACACACTTACATAAAAATACACAGGATTAACCATAAAACTGTAAATCCTAGCTTCTTTCACTCTCAGATTACACTCAGATACAAAATACACATATGAACAGACATGATAGCAGTACAGGAAAGCAGACTTCAGGACCATTAGCCAGCAACTATGTTGCATAATCTGAGTCATAAACAGTCCAAGCTCCATCTTAACAGTAGCTAATGGCTTTGCTTTCTGCAGATGTTCACTAGAAATGCACACTTACATTTAAATGATGTGCATGCCCAAGGCAGATATAAGCACACACATAGCAGCTTGTAGTTAAACAGAAACATGCTCATACAATCAGGAAGAAGCTTTGCTGCAGCAACAGTGCCTACACTGGTCCCCTGTTCATAAAAAATGATTCCGACCTCCTCCCTTTGGTACCTCCCACCAGTGATGCCATTGGGTGGCACCCCATGTTTCCTAACTGTGCTCAGGGCAGAACTATGGGATCCAGGAATAAAAACATTGGCAACCCCTAGCGCTTTATTTACACTGGCACTCCCATTTGTTGCTGTTGCTTATGGAGCTGCACAGGAGCCTAATCAAACTGAAAAAGTTTGATTAGACAAGTTTATTTACATTCTATGCCTCTATCCTCTTGCAGAACTCTGGAAGCAGGAAAAGAAGTTGCACTTAAAAACTAATTCTGAAGTGCCTTTCAGTGCTACTTTACAGGATGAGGACAGTTTCAGACAGAATTCTCATACTTAGCTCCTTCTGCATCTTACTTGTCTAAGAGTAACTTTATTGCAGTTCCTACATTTCCATCCTCACAACCAGAGTGGTAACTCTAAAATCCACATTATATATTTAATAAATATTAATTTTATTTTTTTTTTAATTTACCAGCAGAGGACACGTGGAGGTTATGTGGAAGTAACAGCATACTGGGAGTGCTCAACTACTTATTTTATTATGTGAAGACAGTTTTTCCAGTACCGAGCCAGGATAAGGGGGACAAAAATACCTTATAACGTTCAAAACCTATACCTCATTGTTATGATTTTCCTTGTCTGTTAATGTTGTGCCAAGACCAGTGCTGTCTATATCATGAGCACAGGAGAACATACCCTGTATGACGTCAACTTAGAATTTGCATTGAATAATTTGTGCAATCACAAGTAAATCTCAGCTTAGTTATTCTACTGGGTTTTTTATTGCTCTTTGACATAGACTGATATCCATTCACTGGAATTCACTTATCTTTGTTTACTTTCAAAATCATACCTGCTTCAATAGTCTGCTCTCCCTGCCTGAGCCTATCTAATCTTTTCAGATCTACCCTGATTTCCTCCTGCTTCAGTTGAAACTCATGATTTTCGCTGTTGACACAAACCTGAAACTTTACTTTCTCTTGGACATCTATCTTTTTTAGCACATTCTCTATTGCGCAGCACAACAGTGTGACTTAGTACCTTATTTAAGAAAACCAGCTGGCAGTGCAATACAAAAATCAAACACGATACATAATGACCATAGTACTAGGCCTTTCTTCCCTCAGAACGCCAAGGCTCAAGGTAAGGGTGGTACGTTTCCACTCAGTTTCAGACTCCAAAGCCTTCCTGAAAGAAAACTTCCCTCTGACAACAGTGACCAGAAAGCAAATGAGCTTTTCTATAACAAAAGTCCTCAATAAAAATGACTGAATCATAGAATCCTAGAATGGTTTGGGCTGGAAAGGACCTTAAGATTATCTAGTCCTAACCTCCTGCCATGGGCAGGAACACCTCACACTAGACCATGTCACCCAAGGCTCTGTCCAACCTGGCCTTGAAAACTACCAGGGATGGAGCGTTTACCACTGCTTTGGGTAACCTGTTCTAGTGCCTCACCACCCTCACAGTAAAGAACTTCTGACTTACATCTAACCTGAACCTCCTCTGCTTACGTTTAAACCCATTACCCCTTGTCCTGTAAATCCCTGATGAATGGTAGCAACAAGGGGCTGTGAAGGTCTTTGTAAATGAGTTTTGAAAAGGTATTTGTTTTTTCTGACCAGAGCTCAGGAGGGAACAGGGTTTCCACTAAATAGATTTTGAGAGATTTGGGAGCTTTTGCTGGGGCAGAGGGAAATAAATGAGAATCAATACAGATGCAGTGCCCTAAATGGCAATGCTCAATGTTACGCTCAATTAACAATGCTCAGATACTACACAGTTCCAAGCAGACTGCAACAACCATGACAGTCAAGCCTTTCTTGGACTAATACCTGAATCCAAAACCCCATGTCCAAGCTAAATACACAGTGAAGGCCGTGGTATCTACAAAGAGCAGAAGCAGCTGCTCTTTGACAATGAGAGCCAAACCTGAGCAGAAGCTAACCTACAGTCAGCAGCATTTGCAAACTGCCACTAGCAGACTACTTAGTGAACTGCACTGTGGTGCAGCAGTTCCACAGCATGCGGACAGTCCCTCATATCTGCCATACACAGACAATTACTGCTGCTCTGTGCACATTTGTCAGCAGGATGAACACTGGGGAAAAAGGTGGTGTTTGTTTCCCAAGCTGTTCTGCGGCCCTGGCAATTTAGACAAAGCACAGAGGTCAACGCAGGGACAGCAGTAAGCAGCTGAAAGATGGCAGTTGTGGGGGCTGCTTAAACCAGTTCAGCAAGCAGCAAGCCCCAGTACTAAATATGAGTATGGTTTTGTGAATGCAGCTGACAGGAATTAAATGCTCACCAAAGCCAAAAGAAAGGGGTATCTCTTCTCTCTGCTTTCTTCCCACTCCTTGTTTTCATCACGGCTATGCAATTGATAACATGGTAAACTAATTCAAACCACTAACCTAGCAGGAAAAATTCATTATTCTTTAGTCATGATGATTTCCTGGCATTTTAGTGAGTGCTATTAGTTCACCAAGCAATTCAACATATGCTAGGCAGGCTCAGCGAAGTAGCGGGAGCACACATCCAGGAGGAGGAACAGGGAAAATGGGTCTCCCAGAACCCAGGGTGGTGAATGGCTAATTCTTCTAAAGCTGTATTGTGAACCCATTCCCTGCGTCAGCACAGTTTCGCAGTTACTGTGTGCCAGCAGAAGCCCTACTATGATTCTTCCAGTCCCCTGCCATTCATTCCCACATGCATACTGTCCCCTTAGTGCTAGCACAAGCATTCACACGGCAACACGGTAAACTGGATCAGGAAGGTGATCTGCCTAAATCATCAATCCTCTCTCATATTTTATGGATTTATATTTCTCATCAGGCTCAATTTATTCTGTTTAAAGTGCCAGGACACAAGAGTCAAGAAGCCTGAGTGACAAACACTGCGGGGAAGACTGGAAAGAAAGAGAAATATAGTCTTACATGTCCATGGAAGATATGGGAACAGACAGCTTGAGAACTGCACAAACAGAAATTGCCTTCTGCTTGCTCCTGCCATGTTCAGGAAAACAAAATGTACATATTCATGCTAAATACATAGTTTTGCCAGTGAATATGTTTAACTTGGGAACTAATATTAGTTCCTATCATCAGTACAAATAGGTAAATCCTTGAGTATCAACTAGCTATTCTGTCTATAGAAACTGCTGATTAAATGACTTAAATATGCTAAAAATAAAGGCTAAGGTTCATTTGGATCTTCATTAGACCTTTTAAACTGTGCTTTGAGCTCTTATGGAATTAACATAGCTATTTTTCCAGACTTACTTCACACCACTTTATTATAAAAATATTCTTACAAGTGTTTTTCATGCACTAACTGTGAGGACCAATTGTAATATGACTACAGGCATGTAAAGAACAGCTAAAGGAATGACTCACTTCAGTCCTGCATACTGCCTGGATGATAAAAGACAAAATAAATGCTATAACCATGACACCTTCCATTTAATTTCTTACAGTGGCAAAACCATACTCTCAAACTTTTCCTGTGACCATTTCTGTACTGCTTTTATTATTTTATTCATCTTTTATATGACCTTTGAACATGGCCAACAGCAAAGGCTTAGGTAACTGTTATGCAGAAGCACCATGCCCTGGCTGCAAAGCTGAAAGGGAGGAGAGCTACAAGAGAATTGCTGGAACCAAAACAGCAGTGAAACCAGCCAAGCATTTGTGGATACTGAGAGACAAGAGGGAGAAGAAAAGCACCATGGAAAAGCAAACAGCAAAACAGGCATTTCTTCCTCTGTAATGTCCACCATTTTACTGAAAGCAGCATCCAAAATAAGTAAGAAACAACTCCCACAGTTTTCAAGCCTAACAACTTGATGCTATAAGAACTTATTTCTGCAAAAGCTATATATTTGTTAGACTATGTATCATAGAATCATAGAACAGTGTGGGTCGAAAAGGACCATGCCATAGGAAGAGATTCTTCACCCTAGACCATGTCACCCAAGGCTCTGTCCAACCTGGCCTTTTCTCAGGGATGGAGCATTCACCACTTCTTTGGGCAGCCTGTCCCAGTGCCTCACCACCCTCACAGAAAAAAACTGCTTCCTTATATATAATCTGAACTTCCCTTGTTTCCGTTTAAACCCATCACCCCTTGTCCTATCGCTACAGCCCCTGATGAAGTGTCCCTCTCCAGCATCCTTGTAAGCCCCCTTCAGATATTGGAAAGCTGCTATCCTGTCTCTTCTGCCTTCAGAAGACCTTACTGACTATTTCCAATGGCCTGGCAGATCACCACATCTTCACAAGGTTTCCCTGGCCCACTGAGTCATATCATCACCCACCTGGGAGTTACCAAGCAGCACCTCCAACTGCATAGAATGAAAAATTCTGACTGGACAACGCCAGTAGTAACATACCAGGCCATCTCACTTCTGTCCTGAAAAAGGATTACTGATAATATCCAGTGGCTTGCTGTACTGGCTGTAATAATGTCTCAGCTATAAAGATGTGGTACTCTAACTCAATTTTGCAATAGCTGGTAAGTGTAACACCCTGTAAGAAAACAGTATTTCAAAAAATGTACAGTGACTCAAGATTTTCTTTCAGCCCAAAATCAGAAGCTGTACCTGAACACAAAACCTAGGCTAGCTGCTACTGAAGCATATGAAAGAAGAGAAACAAAATTAGGCTGACCCCTTATGAAGAGCTAGATCCTGGAGAAAACAGCAAGTAATGAGGTTCATGCTGCTATGTGAGCAGGTGAATTACTTAGGGCAAACTTGGCTCCTTTTCAAGGGAGCAGAAAAAACAGGCCAAGTCAGCACTCACTGCTGCATTGAGAAATACAAGTCAGGAGGACTCTGCACTGCTGTGCTTTCATCCTACAAGGTTAGTCCAAACTGGCATCATATTAGTGGAGATAGGAAGGCTCTCATGGTGCTAAGTTCTGCTTAGACTCAGATAATCTAATAAAAATTAATTTATCTGTGCAGCATGAGGAAGTTTGAGTACGGAAGTGTGGAATGGTGCAAGAATTGAATGGCGATGAAGACAAAAACAAGGTTTTTTTTAATGCAGATATGGACTACTATAGTTTCCAAAAAAGTAACATGTATCATGATCACACTCCCCCTGAATTCAGGCCATGGAAAGTAATTCCTCACAAGTAATCTGCCAAATAAAAGTTAAAATTATACAAATTTGTGAGGAATATATTAACCTGAAGCCCTCAGTGAGCAGGCTCTCGAGAATATGAAATGTCTACAGGCCAAACTCTCAACAGCCCACTCTTACCTATGACTTCCCTTTTTGTTGTCAAAATCACACAGTGCTTTGGAAAACACAGGCTGTTCTGTCTCTTTCTTACTAACTGACTTCTGATTTTGGTGGCAACTGCCAGTTCAAAGCCTGAATCAAACCCTAGCACAAACTCAATGCAGATATTCTGAAAAACTGTGACAGCAAAAGCTGGGACAGGACATAACAAAAATGAAGGATTTTTTCAAAGGACCATGCAAACATACAGATCTTGCTGTAAAAAAACAGTGTGATAAAAATACTGCATGATATCACATTGCTACATAATGGCTAAGGAAACAGAACATGAATCTGTTTTCAGAAATGCATAGCCACATGGAAACTGAGCACAAAACTTTAGCTTCACAATTTACCAATTTTTGGAGGTTTGTGCATTTAACATAGATTTTGTTTGCGCACACACACAGAGATACATGCAAACAGGTAAACACATAGAAAAATCTAGATATCTGCACTGCTTTGGATTACATTTAGCTTCCTTACAGTCAAGCAACAGCAATGGAAGTCAAATGCTAATTACTTCTGAATCCAGCCTTAGGCATGTATTACTTAACCAAACACTGGTAGATATTTATGCCCAAATGCATAGCATCACTCTGCATTGTTTCAGTGAACTGAGACTAATTTTACATGAAACTTATTTCCTTTGTTATTCTTTTCCTGTTTAAAATGCGTGTAAAAGTTATTTTGCTTAAGTCAACCTGTGTGTAGAGAACATACCTTCTTTTTTTCTCAAACCCAAATACCATTATGATCACAGAAATTTATTATTGTAAGTAACTTCAGTGCAATCAGCAAGTACATGTGCAGATATATATACATACATACACAGAGACTTTACAGTACAGCTATATCCCAGTTCAGGTCACATTTATGTTAATAAAGGTCTTTTTTAAAAACTAAATACTGATTAGCTAATCTTCCAACAGTGTTTTCCTTCACTTACCTGAATTACACCACTTCCCTTGCCCTGTGGTAGCCTTTTCCTGGAGCTCACCTGCTGCCGGTTCCGCTTGTCTGAGGCCACTCTTGACAATGCTGCCGGTTACCTCGTTGGGTTGTAATTCTTATGGCTAAGTTCCTTCCCACTGATTTGTCTACCCCAGACCTGCCCAGCTTCAATTGTTTACTCCTAAGAAGGTCGTCTCAGCTGTCTCCCCAGGGAGAGGAGATGGCTGGAGTGTATGTCCAACACGCTAGCTGGCAGATAGGCACACACTTGTAGAACGGGTCTGCCTGGCTTCCAGGCACCTGCTGCTGACAGAGACAGGCAAATCAGAGTCCTAAGGCAGGGACCTGGAGCGTCATTTGAAAGGCAAGCAACCACAGAGCAGGAAGGATAGGCTAACATAATAAATAAAAACCATACACTTCACATCACAGGGTAACATTCAGAAAAAAAAAAAAAAAGGCTCTCGGAACAGAAAATCTGTAAAAAACCCCTAGCACTCCAGATGCTGGAAGAGCTTTCAGCATCCTGTGTTATCAGGAACACAATCTGCAGATGCTGAAAAAGAGAAAATATTAATAATACAAATCATGCTACAACAGACAGCAGCAACACAGGCTTGATTCACATTCTGCCTTGCTCATTCAATTCCTCCAGCTTGGTCTGTCCATACATTCTGTCAGCATTTTCCAGCCCTGCCATGAGCTCTCCCCTGCCCTTTCCTCCCACCAGTTCAGCCTGGAGCTCCTGCACAGCCCTGGCAATGATCCTCACTTACAAAACCCCTCCTGAGCTCTCTAACCACACTGGATAATATTTTTGAAGTTCCCCTCTGCCCTTTTTTGCTATGATGCCATTGGGGTGACCACTGCACTCTGCTGGTACCCTCAGTTCTCAGTACCTCCAAGGTGTAGTTTTCATTGCACCTCAGTTCCTCAGCATTTTATATCTGGGTACTCTCTTCCCCCACAAGCTGTGAATACAAGCCCAGCTGCTGGTTTGCTTTCCCCTATCACTGAATTAAGAGTTTCAGATTCCTGACTCCTGGTTATATGAGTCTGTACAAGATTATTTGCTTACCTACTTCATACAAGTGAGAGGCAACTGTATTACAATAGGAAACAATGAGACCCATTGTTGAGAGACAAACTTCGCACAGTCAACAACACAATGCAGGTGGCTTTGGGAAGACAAAGAAGATGATACATTCTCTGCCAAGATTTTGAGCAAAACTTACCTACTTCTGTTAACACTTTGGTGCTGCATGTATTATGTTATGGGAAAATTTTAGTTGCAGTAGAGGCACTAGATTTAGACACTGAAACATAACTTACCCATAAAAGTGACCACATATCGATGTATTTGTACACTAACATGTCCTAAACTTCTCTCTGGGATTATTCTTTCAGGTGGCATTTACTGTCCATACGTGCAAAATGGTGAAAACTAGGAGTGATTTTATTCATTGCTTCATCTCCCTACAGAGACTGGCAGAAGTAGGCAAAATAGCATTAGTGAAACAGCTCTGTGCTGTGGACTTTCACCCCCTGAGAATCCAGGACAGACATCTTCTAGATAGAGAATTTTCTTGTGTTAGAAAGATCACAACACTTGCAGAGTTTAGGCTCAGAATCCGGTTTCAGCTTTTCCTCTTATTCTGGTACTAACTTGCACTGACTTTCAGCAGAATTTTCTCCATGAAGGAGCAGAGGATTTGTCCTATACATCATTCCCCATTAAAAAGTGGCTAAAATGCAAAGGATAGTTCCTCATTTAAATGAGTTCTTTACTGAAATGCACTACTTTCCACAGGCACCTTCCCCAAGGGTACCTGTGGAACCCATTTGGATTCCTGTTTAAAAACATAATAATTGGAAATATTCCTCCTTTTGCACCTTCCTTCACACTTTTGACAGCCCCCAAACTGTAGAAGGAAGAAGGGGAGGGAAAGGGTTAATATTCGAGGTCTTCATATGCAAAAGTAGCAACCACTGCTGCTTTAGCTCCTCCAGTCAGTCTCTGCTGTGCTCCCAGTCTGACTGGTCGGAGAAGATACTTTATCAGTTCAGAGTTCAGCCCTCAGACTATATAATCTTCCTCACTGATCCACAAGCCCCTCCTCCAGCAGTCATTTAGTGACACGTTTTGTCTTGTAAAAAATAAACTTTTCCTGTTCTAAGTCTTGTCTTGCGTGCACATCCACAAAGAAAACACTGCCTGTTTAAATGCCTCTCCTCTCCGTTTCTTCCTTAGGCAAGTATGATCAGGCACACTGAAAGGCAGTAACTGGCAGTCTTACTAACAAAAACATCCTCTCTGTCTCCAAGGCACATATAGCACACTGAGCAATCACCCAAACCACACACAGCTGCTCAGTAGCCTCAAGATGTGTTTTTGGGACTAAGCACCAATTCAACCACAAACTGTTCAGTCTTTGACCTATGTGCTGGGACTGTTGACACAGGCGCTGTTTCCAGTAAGAAAGCATACCCCAAATGGGGGCATCCACAGCTTCTCTAGACAGCCTATTCCAGGGCCTCACCACCCTCACAGTAAATAATTCCTTCCTAATCTAAATCCCTGATACCCTCTGTCAGTTTAAAGCCATTCCCCCTTGTCCTGTCACTACAGGCCCTGGTCTGAAGTTTCTTTCCATCCTGAAGGCAGGGAGATGGACCACAAGAGAAAACAAGCAGAGGCACTAACAAACTTTCAAGCTTTGGGCTCAAGACGTTAACTTTTGGGTTACTTTTAGCAGAACTCCCAAAAAGACAGGCCATCTGGTTACACCACCCTTGTCACTGCTTCAGTTGCTGGCTGCTAGAAGTGACTCGGGCCGGGCAGCGAAGGGTGAGAGGACGCCCTGCTAACATACGTGCCGGTGGGGCCGCAAGCAGGGGTAGCGGTTACCTCCTGTGGTCCAGCCTCCGGGGAAGGGCAACTACAGCACCGCGACAAGCAGGGGCGAGGAGCCTGACCAGCCCCAGAGGCCAGGGGCCCGGCCAGGCCGGCTGAAGGTCCGCCGTGCCGCGGCCGAGGGCCGGCTGCGGGTGCACTGGAAGGAGGGGGAGTGCAGGACTTGGAGCCGCCTCCCTTCTGCGGATCTGAGGAGGCAAACCCTTGCCTTTCCCTTCCTGTCCCTCGGCCGCCTAACGCTTCACCCAAGCGCTTGTTTTCGTGAAACACAGAATTAACCGAGCTCTCGAGCTCCTGGGGCGAGCGGGCTGCAGAGGCCACAGTGGGCGCCTTTTCTGGTGTCCCGTTTCCGCCCACTCCTGTCGCCGCCCCCGCCGGCGGAGGGACCTCGGGCCCGGGTGGCGGAAGGCGGGGCGCGCGCGGCCCTGGAGCCCCCGAGCTACGCAGGGGGGCCTGAAGGGCGCCCTCTGGCGGTGCGGTGGGGTGAGGTGCCCTCTGACAGAAGGCCGGCTCCTCTAGCGGGCTTCGGGCTCGGCCGGGCCATCGGTCCACACAGTGTTCCCGGTGGGAGACTACAGCGTGCCCGCTCCGTGGTACAGCAAACGGCTTGGGGCTTCTTAAGGTCTCTGGGGTAAAGGGTTTGCCGGCACACAGTTACCTCGTGAAACTGATTGTGTGAAGAGACCCTTGAAAGCCCAGTGCATTGATAAGGCTTGCTGTTGCTTTAAAACACCATAGTGCTGTTACAAACTTGCATTTCTTCCATATTTACCATCAATTAAAAAGCCAGAAACTGGATACTCATTAATCCGAGTTTGATAAATTGCATGTAAAAAGAGAAATTTGACAAAAGCCATGCCTGCTGCGTGAGGTGTCCAGTGACTACAGTGACGCTCTTCTGGCTCCATCATAGCTTCATCCCATCCACCAGTGGTTTTCAGGAAAGGAAATTAAAGGCAAGGCTGTGTGTCACGTTTTCAATTAATATTATAGAATCACAGAACCACAGAATGGTTTGGGTTGGAAAGGACCTTAAGATCATCCAGTTCCAACTCCCTGCCATGGGGAGGGACACCTCACACTAGACCATGTCACCCAAGGCCCTGTCCAACCTGGCCTTGAACACTGCCAGGATGCTTATATGGTGACGGAACTTAGTGTATGTAATTACCCAGCTGTAGCATGCAAGTGTGAAATACTGTATGCAAATGGGGATTTGGCAACTAACTTTGAAATCAGGAATTACCCTGTGTCATCCTATTTGGGAGAGAAGCCTGAAGACAACTGGAACAGGGTGATAGATAAAATTTTCTGATGAAGCATTTGACACAGTGATCTTTGTCAATCATATGAAAAGTCTTTAGCACAAACACAGCATAATTGAGTGTAATTCTATTTAAATTCACTTTGAAATGGAGTGAAAATAGAATGCAGCATACAGGTGATAGCAGTAACTCCAAGGGCAGAACCTTAATGAATTCACATGTAAATTGAATATTTATATACATAGTGGATTTTATTTTAATTTATTGCAATGTTACTTTCAACTGTGAAAATCAATTCATTTCAAAGTAAAATAAAGCATGAAATTCCTGGTTTCCTTGTAGATGGCCGAAGCAGAAGTTCAGGAAGAAAACTATGATAACATGGTAAAGATGGTGGAGGAACTGAAAAGAGATTTAGAAAAACTTCTGGATGAAATGGAAAAACTAACAGGTACAGGTCTTTGTTAAGAATGATATGGATTTGACTACTAGAGGAAAGACATTGAAGATATACTATTTATATTTTTTGCTGTAAACTTCCATGTGATAGAAATGTACGTGGAAACAATCACCATGAACTAATGCCCTCGTGTTCTTAAGTGGGAGAAAGCATGCAAATAATTTAGAAGTTTTAGGTGGCTCAGAACTGAAAATTTATAGGTGATTAAATCTGATGCTCAGTTCAGAGTTGTGGTTGAAAACAGAAATAATACTAAGATATTTAATGTACAGTTATTAAATCATAGTATGTAAAATGAGATTTAACCCTGAAAAACAGTGGGGTACATAGTGATCTTGGGTCAGCACATGACACATTTAATTCCTTAGCTAGAATAGAGACTCCTCTATAGATTTAATCTTAGTCCTGTATGTATGGAAAGGACTGAATATTCTTCTGTATGTTCTGCTATCATTCTGTCAGGCACTGTGTGCAACTAACAGGAATAGATGGAAACTGTTCATTAAAACTATTTGGCACTACATGAAGCACAATTCATGAGTGCCAGTGAGAAAACTACAGACAATTTCTAGTACAACAAAAGGGAAAATATGAAATAAGTGCTAAAACTATTTGCTCTACTTCATCAGATACTTGTTATTTAAAAATCAATTCCATTATTTAGGTTGGTTTTAAAACCTTTTATCTCTGTGCTGCAGCCTCCTTGATCTTACTCCTTCTCACCTAACATGAGCCTCCTGATTATAACTGTTCTGGAGATCTGGAGAGAGGATTCTTTGGTTCATTTATTTTAAAACAGTCTGTTGAGCATTTATTTTTGATCGCCTGTTTTGTTGTAATTTTTAGGTAAAATATATCTCTCCCTTCCGTAATTTATATCACTATTACTTCCATTCTGAAGCATTTTGAGACATTTATAAAGCAGTAATATTGAGCAGTCTTTTATTTAATCTTGAGTATTTCTGTGGGTAATTTCTACTTTATTATACAGCAAGCCTTCTCTGACATAGGATCTGAACTGATAAAAATTCATGTCCTTTATTCATTTATTGAATCAGCTATTGCTTTTATTTAGCCAAAAATTCCTGGCTTGCTTAGCTTTATCTGTTGTGTTTGCAGTGGGGGCAACCTGGATGGCATTTGACATGGTGGTCATGCGTACCAACCTCGACCTGGCCAACTCCATGAAGCGTTTGGAAGATGCCTTCCTGAGTTGCAAAGAAGAGATAGAGAAGAAATGGCAAGAAGTGCTAATGGAATTTAAAGGTGAAGAGCAAAAAAAAGAGTAAATAGAATTCAGTCATGCTCACAGAACTCCAACCCTTGGAAAATTGCTCCAGTCTTATTTGTGGAGGTTTCACAGATACTGTGGAAAATGGATTGGCTTTCACCTTCCTAAGAATACTTACATGTATACATCTATGGAAGTATTTTAATAAGATTATACATACATACATTTATAAGTGTTGAAGGTAAAAGGTAACAATGTGTCTATTTTTGTCATGCTCATCAGTAATCCTTGTGGTGGGTACATATACACAACTTGCGTGCCTTCTGCATCTTTCTCCCTGGAAGATCATACTCATCAATATCCATGGAATTCCCTGATACCTGAACAAATGACAGGGTGTGTGTTGTGTGTATGCAGACAGGGTGCAGTGAACCGTTACAGTGGTATTGCACCAGCATATGCCTTCCAAGGAAAACTGAAGAATTACTTATATTTCCCAATGAAAAACAGGTGAAATTCTAGATCTGAAGATAGATTGAGTTAATTCAATGTGGGACTGCCAAGTAGGTGTTCAGTTAAAGAATTTCATTTTTTAGATAGCTAACCTGTGGTTGTTTCATTTTGCTTCCTTGGATTTTTAACCATTTCTTTGGATTGGCTTTCCCAGCAAGATTGTTCTTCTCAAAGCCTCTGAAGGTAGGTAGCATATCTCATTTAGGAGAAAATTGTTCACCATTCTAAACTGCCCTGTGTGTGGTGTAGTTTGTGGGATTGCTCCAGAAAACAAACTAACCAGATTATATAACATGTTTGTATGTTCCTACTGCCCAATACTAAGAAAAGAAGAAAAAAAGAAGTTATTTCCTTTTGCAGACAAGGTGTGGATTGAGAGCAGCAGCCTGTGGCTTGTAGTTAAATGCATTAACAGAGTATCCAAGATGGAAGTCAGTTCAAGCTTTGAGAAGGATCTTCCTTATCATTAAAATTAGTCTCTTTTAACTAGAAAATAGCACCATGTAGCAAGTGAGAGCACCCCTATTGCCTTTGAAGAGGCATTTCATTATCTAAATCACATCTAAATTACCTGTCAAAAGATTTTTAGGCTGCATTCTCAATTCACAGACAGAATGTTTATCTCATTGAAGTGAAAAATAAGTAATTTCACTTTTTTCCCCAAAGCTACCATTTTTTTCTAGAGGTGCAAATGGTAAAGAACATAAACCTCTACTCTTGACTTTCCAGTGTACAGGTCTTCATTCCAGACAAGGTAGGGCAAAATGGCAGAGCAGCATACTTAGATTTCAGCTAATCTCTGGAGGATTTTTAATGGCATATTGTCACTTTGGTACCTTTGACTACATTGTCTTCACTCTTCAATTCTATATTAAAACCAAAAGTCTTTGAAAATGCACTGTCTTTAACAGCTTGTGTAGGAATCTACTGAATTTTGTGATTTTTGTGTGACTTTTCAGCCATAAAGTGCTACACTTGGATTGAATTGAGATTTTCCAGAAAGCTCAGTTTTCATTCAGACATTCAAAACAAGTAGCCAGTGTTTTAAAAAAACCAACACCAATTTGTCTGAATCCAGGAATCCCATTTTGATTCGAGAATAGCGCTCAAAAGCAACACTTCTATAAAATGTCTCCTAATTTTGACAGTAGTGATGTTGAATCCCATTTCCCATGGTTGGAAGGCTGTAATGTCTGTCAGAATACTGCTTCTCCAGAGCAAAGGGTCAAAGTGTAGCTGTAAGGAAAGGAGGCATCTGATAACATTCTTTACAGTCCTCAAGTCTCATCACATTACAGTATTTCCTTCCTGAAGTTTGGAAAATGCTTAAAAGTGAATACTGTTTTGAAGTATAACAGTAAGGCATTTCAGCACTAACAACAGATGGCATTAAGAGCACCTTAAGTTTCTCCTCAGAAAAAAAGCAGACAAATCATAGGCTATTAACCACTGAAAACCAACTCAGTCTCAAGGAGAGGTGTTTACACTGAGGTACCATGTCACCTTGCTGTGAAGGAACAGTGAGTTAGCAGCATGGGTGTTGTGTATACCTGTGAAGACAGGCTAAGAAAGCTGGGGCTTGGAGAAGGTTCGTGGAGACCTCATAGCAGCCTTCCAGTATCTGAAGGAGGCCTATAAGGATGCTGGGGAGGGACTCTTCATTCAGGACTGTAGCGAGAGGACAAGGGGTAATGGGTTCAAACTTAAACAGGGGAAGTTCAGGTTAGATATAAGGAAGAAGTTCTTTACTGTGAGAGTGGCGAGGCACTGGAATAGGCTGACCAAAGAAGTGGTAAATGCCCCATCCCTATCAGTGTTCAAGGCCAGGTTGGACAGAGCTGTGGGTGACATGGTCTAATGTGAGGTGTCCCTGCACATAGGAGAGGGGGTGTAACAGAATGATCTTAAGGTCCTTTCCAACCCAAACCAGTCTATGATTCTATGATAATATGGCTGGCTGAGTAGGCTGGGTCTGCCTCTTTCTCCTCAAGAGCTCCTTCCCATCTGTATGATGATAACCAGAGGAGAGTTTGGGATATGCATCAGCATAGGAACAGTGCATATTCTTTGAAAAACTATACACCAAGATGATTATACTTTTCCGTTACTACTGAAATAATCTGTGTATATTTTTGGTTGCTTTTCTTTTTTCTTTTTTTTTTTTTTTTTTCCCTTGAGAATCTGCTTGTGAGAATTGTGAGTTTTGTTTCACACATCTCACCATCTACCACATTTCAGCCCAGCTAGATGCTTTAGATGCAGGAGAAAACAGAGAGCCCACATAGGAAACCAGGGTGTTTCAGTCACAGGGTTTTATATTAATTTTCAGTTAAAACTATATGGAGCAATAGCCCCATCTGGTGCTCACACAACTGTAGCAGTAATCCGGATTGCTGGGGTTGGCATCTCTTAATCCCCCATCACCAAAACCTTCCGTAATGAAAAGCATCAGCAGCAGTTTGGCATTATGTTCGCTCTAAGTGAACTCCACTTTCGTGACCTGAGCCTGCACAGCAGTTACTCACAGATGCTTCCTGTATTGTATTTAAGGCAACACATTCTTCTACAAAACTACAGAAGCAAGAGAAGTTGGCACCAGTGCACTGCCAATTTGGATGCCAAATACAGCAGTAAGGGACTCTGTTTCCTTAGTAATTAATTCCTTAGCCTCTGCTAAGTAAAACTTAATAAGCATGTCATGAATCAGCTAAAATGTACTGTTGCTTGATTGGTTAGTTTTTCCTCTTGTTATGCAGACCCCTGGACAGGTTCTGGAACCTGTATTCACCCTGCTTCATTTTGCATGAGTTGATAGGCCAAGTCTTATTTCCATCAAGGAGTGTGTGAAGCTTAGCAAAGAGGTTATGGACTTGACTCTTAGAAACCTACTAAGGGTAGCAGATGCTCTGGCGATAAACACTGCAGTGCTTTTACTGTCCTTATCACAACAAAATTTACTGATCTTAGTTGTGAACTTAACTTGTGGGCAAGATGAGAGGGTCTACAACTAAGAGCAAACTGTCCAAGAGCCATCAAACTAAGCCACCACCAAACTGAACTGTCTGGTCTGAACAGCCTGCGATAGCATAGCTCAAAGCACATTGCTCTTCTAGATGTGAACAGCTATCTTCCCTCTAGGACAGAGGCACACAAGGTGTCCTATAGCCCCTTTTTTTTCTAGCAGCTCAGGTGCTGCTGCACTTATCAGAGGTATGTGGATTCTCAATACTTTTTAGAGTTTCTGTTAACAGCTTCTTAGCAAGAAACAGATAAGACATGGCTAAAAGCCTCCCAAAAAATTCTGATGGGTGAAACTACCCTTCTCTCCAGTGTAAAACAACTGAGAAGGGGCTTGTCATGGGTTCCACAGTAGCAGTAATTTTTCTCCTTCTTGGTAGCTGGTGCAGCACTGTTTTTTGACTTTCAGCCTGGGAACAGCGCTGATAACACCAATGTTTATAGTTACTGCTTAGAATGTTTTGGTCTGACCAAGGACTTTCTGAGTCTCATGCTCTGCCAGGGAGGAGGGGAAGCCGGGAGGAAGCAGAGACAGGATACCTGACCCAAACTGACCAAAGAGGTATTCCATACCACAGCATGTCATGCCCAGGATGTAAAAACGAGGGGCAGGGACCCAGAAGAGTTGGGTTCACTGCTGGGTCAGGTTTGGTGTTGGGTGGTGAGCAGCTGTATTCTCTTCCCTTGTCATTATTATTATTGGTGGTAGCAGCAGTGGTTTGTATTATACCTTAGTTACTGGACTGTTCTTATCTCAACCTGTGGGAGTTACATTCTTTCGATTCTCCTCCCCATCCCTGCGGGACCTGGGGGAAGAAAGAGCGGGGAGTGAGTGAGCAAACTGTGTGAGCTGGGCTTAAACCATGAGAGGGCTGTAGACATTTCACATGTTCAATTAGGCAGCTCGACCCTTGCCAGATTGTGGCCTACAGCTTTGGTTAGATTACTAATATTATTTAGCACTAGTGCTTTTCAATTCTTTACTATTGCAGCCCCAATTCAGGTTATCTCAGGCTCTATAAGAGACTCTGTATTAGCTGTTCTACTTGGCATTGTTTAAGAATCTCACTCCAGATCCTTGCAGCAATTTTTCCCTGATATGCATATGAGAGATAATTGAACCTGTAACAGCCTATTTACACATGCTAGTATCAACATAATGTTCTTTTTGCTGGCATCCTTAGCGGAGAAGCAAAGAGCTTATTGAGAACAAAGGGGGTGAACAACATTCCTTCGGTCAGTCTTTTCCTCCAGAACAAGGACTTTATTACCTAGGCTCTATCAGCAGGAAAAATGTCAGGGCCCTTTCTGTGTCATTCTATTAATACTGACTTCTTTTTTAGAGCTCTGCCTCCTCCCTGCTTCTGCATTTACAGTTTTTTAACAGAAACATTATTTTCTCATTTTCTTGTTTCTGATAAACTATTGACTACTTGCCTGGTTTTCTGTAGGTGCTTTGGATCTGAATCATTGAAATAGGCACACTGGCAGTTAGACTACAGGGGTTTGAAATGCCATGTAATTTTGCACATGGATTGAGTTCTGCTAACTGGAAAACTATCAGTGACTCCTCAGAAAGTCAAATAGTGAATAAAGGGGACACATAGTATCTTTCCCTTTACAGAAAGCCAGACTAAATAAAGGCATGTAGAGGCATTAGTTAGAGCAGGTACATTTAATGACTGTTAAAGCTTTTGTGCCACATCTGGGATGCCACTCCAAGATTATGAAATTGCTGGGATTTTACATACAGCTAGTTACATACACCAGCACCACATTGTGCAGAGGATTTTAGAAGAAGAAAGGCAAGAGTGCTGGGACCAGTCTTGTTCAACATCTTTGTGGGTGACATGGACAGTGGGATTGAGTGCACCCTCAGCAAGTTTGCCAATGACACCAAGCTGTGTGGTTCAGTTGATACGTTGGAGGGAAGGAATGCCATCCAGAGGGACCTTAACACGCTTGTGAGGTGGGCTGATGCCAACCTAATGAAGTTCAACCATGCTAAGTGCAAAGTCCTACACCTGGGTCAGAACAATGCCAGGCATAACTACAGGTTGGGCGGGGAGGAGATTCAGAGCAGCCCTGCAGAGAAGGACTTGGGAGTGTGGGTTGATGAAAAAATGAACATGAGCCGGCAGTGTGCGCTTGCAGCCCAGAAAGCCAACCGTATCCTGGGCTGCATCAAAAGGAGTGTGACCAGCAGGTCAAGGGAGGTGATCCTGCCCCTTTAGTCTGCTCTCGTGAGACCTCACTTGGAGTATTGTGTGCAGTTCTGGTGTCCTCAACATAAAAAGGACATGGAACTGTTAGAACAAGTGCAGAGGAGGGCCACGAGGATGATCAGGGGACTGGAGCACCTCCCGTATGAAGATAGGCTGAGAAAATTGGGGCTGTTCAGCGTGGAGAAGAGAAGGCTGCGTGGAGACCTCATAGCAGCCTTCCAATACCTGAAGGGGGCCTACAGGGATGCTGGGGAGGGACTCTTCATTAGGGACTGTGGTGAGAGGACAAGGGGTAATGGGTTTAAACTTAAACAGGGGAAGTTTAGATTGGATGTGAGGAAGAAATTCTTTACTGTGAGGGTGGTGAGGCCCTGGAATGGGTTGCCCAGGGAGGTTGTGGATGCTTCATCCCTGGCAGCATTCAAGATGGCGTTGGACATAGCCTTGGATGGCATGGTTTAGTGGGAGGTGTCCCTGCCCATGGCAGGGGGGTTGGAACTCGATGATCTTGAGGTCCTTTCCAACCCTTACTATTCTATGATTCTGTGATTCTATAAGATTTAGAGGCCATTAAGAACAGCACTCTACAAGCCACGGACAAAGTTGTGAATGTTGTGTAATGCTAGTGAAAATAATTAGCTAGAGCAACACTGAGCAGTAACCACAGAACACAGACCTTCTAAACCTCTGGAAACAAAACAAGCCTATTACAGGTACACTGTACAAAGTGTATTTTAACTCCTGACACCTAACTGCTCCTACCTAATAAGTTAAAACAGCAGAAGGTGGATTTTAACTTGAGCTGCATCTAAAGCTGGGTTCTAGGCTACTGCTAACTGCTTATCTGACTGCATGGATCAGCACACATTTAACCCATACTTTGATTTTTTTGAGAGCAGATCTTTATATACTGATGATACTGACAAATCATCCTTGAGTAAATCTAAGGACCTGTGCAGTCCCACAAAAATCATAATTTACAAGCCAAAATTCAAAACTGACAGTCAAGCACTGATGCATTTTGATAATCGGAAACAGGATGAAACTCTGAACTCAGTGACAACATTCTGTAGATCTTTCCTATCACATTTTTAAACTTTGAGATATTAGAAGTAATTATTCATCTCACCATGGTGGTAATAGGTTATCAGGATTGACTTTCTGCCTCGTGCATTGTAGTTGAGCTCTAACACTAAAAAATCACGACTGCATCGCTCCACTATTGTCAACAGCACAAACTTAGAGTGCAAGCTGCCACTTGTTTGCCACGGCCTCCAAAGCTTTCTTATCTCCTCTATGCTTGAGCAAGGATCCCACTGCTGCTTGGCTTGCGCAGCCATTCCCCTCCCTCCAAGTTATGTCTGACCACCTCAGAATGTGGTTTCTCCAGAATCCCAGCAATGAAGACTAGCTGGTTCTCCAAAAAGCCAAACCAGCAGAAAAGATAATAATGTCTAAGGCAGTGACTTTGAACTCAGGATCTACAAACAGCCTTTTTAAAAAGCAGTAAGAAATGAGTGTCAGACTTGCAGTTTTCCACTTTCATTGGAAGTTTCCATAGATCCACAAATTGAAGAGCTTGAAAACCACTGTTCTAGAGTTATTTGGGTCATTGCAACTCTTACTACCCATATCACATGCAAGTTCATGATAGCATTCTATGGGTGAGTCTCAAGCACGTGCCCCAGCAGGAAACAAGTATGGACGTAGCTTTGCCATAAGGGCTGTGAAATCAAATTCTATGTAGCACAGACTTCATTCCCAAAGCTTTTCCAGCTGCAGCATAAAGTCTGTTTCACTTCCAAAGCATTTGTTGAACGGCTTGGAAGTGAAACACAGTACCTGTGGACTGTTCTGCCATGGAAGCGAGTGGGAAGGGCTGCACACAGATATATTGTTCTTCAATGCAGAAGTTTAAAGTACACATATTTCTCTGAATAAATGTCTCATCACTGCAAGACTATTGTGTTTAAGTGAAAATGCACAAAGCCCTACAGCACTGTCTTCCTCCCTTCCTTATCCTCCTCAAAAGATCGCAAACCACAGGGAATATTTTTGCAGCTACATAACAGCAGACAGCCTTCACAAAAGCAAAAAGCCTGGGTGCAGTCAAGCAGGCAGAATATTATGAAAACACTGTAAAATGGTGATGCTATGAAAGTATAACCCACTCCAAGTATAAGCCATTACAAGTGCCTAGGAAATGGAAGAATACTGGAATGAAAGAACGAACATAGTACAAAAACAGCGGCTCCAAGTAGGTATAAAAGTATGTTAACTACTCTGCAAATTCAAAATCCTTGTAGCTAAAAGACTTTAAACCAAACCAAACCTACAAACTAAGCACTCATCTAAAGTCACGCTCGAGGTAAATAACCATAGCTTTATTCACCTAGAGAAGCATCACTGTTGCCAAGAGAACCACGCCTCACCACTGAGCACCAGTTTTAGATTTCTTCAGCTAAAGCTCAGCTAACAAGAGAACAAGTCGCCTGGTAAGGGAACAATTTCTGCCCAGCCTGAGACAGCCAAAATGTAATTTCAGTGACTATTTTAGACTTGCTCAAGCTGAGCCTGTATTTTCATAACCAGGAATTCAAGGATCAAGAAGGCAGTATCAGTCACATGCTTCTGTTTTATGCAAAGATTCTTCTTATCATAAAGGCAGGATGGAAATAACAGAAATAGAACCAGACACCAGGACACTACTCGCATCTCTCCCTCACTTTCTCCTTTCATAAAATAAAGGCAGCTAGTTATGTGCTTCAGTTCTATTGACTCAATAATGACTACATTTTTGCAGAGATTAAAAAAATTCTTTTGCCTGTCAAATACCACTTTAAGAAAAAAACACTTTGAAAAACTGAAGGCAGCTCAAGTAGTTTATGACAAGCTCTGCAGTAATGTTTCAGTATTTATGACTGTTATACATCTGTTTATATTAGGATGAAACTGACGAGCTCACCCCAGTCTGCCTGAAATAGATATAGTAACGAATGAAACTGAAGCCTACTAAGGATTGTCCTACTTAAGAAATTTTAAAAGGTATATTACTTATGTTTTCCTCACCTTATTAAACTGTATTGTCAGAACAACCATAGTCTAAATTTTCCAAAGCAAGACATTAGAATATCCCTGTGTCCATCTCCTCATCTTTCCCAGCCTACAGATTGTCAGACTCAGTGCAGCAACTCAAGCCTCACAGCAGCTCTTGTATCAGTGTCCTTTCAGAACTGCTGTGTAAGTGCTGCAATAGCAGGTTGCACTACATAAGCTTGCAGCGCATACAACTATGTGTACATACTCAAGGGACTCAAGCATTCTCCTTCCTGAAGCAAGCCTGCAGCTTTCAACTCACACCTTGAAAGGTTTCTAATTCATTGCAAAACTAAGCAGGAAATCCCTCATGCACTACTAAACCTCCTCTTATGCCTCCCAAGGCAAAGGCAACAGGGTGCAAGGACCATTCCTCATCTTTCCAGGAGCTGGAAACTCAGTTATGCCCTAAGCTCCCCCTACTTCTCACTTCCTGAGGAGAAACAAGAAAAAGCGTGTCTCCAGAAACTTCTGTGCAGTTTTTCATTATTAATATTGTACAAGAACAGGCAAACTGGAGGAGACAAGGACAGCAAGTACCTGTCTACATGCACACAGTTACAGTATGGCTCCAGCCCAAGGGGTTTTACATGAAGTATTATTCAGTAAAGGTTGGGTAAAGATTGCATAGCTAAGAACAGAAAAATGTTTAAAGAAAAATACACTAAGGTTTAGATAACAGCAACTGCAAGACAGGAGCGTGAGAAATGGTGGACTAGAGAACGAAGGACACAAGAAGATAGCTGAATACACACACCCATATTCAACAGCTGGAAGTAGACTGATAACACTTGCAAAGCATCCAAAATTTTCAGGAGGGACATTAGAAAACCACACACATTTTTAAAGCATCTTGCTCCTTAACACAGAGGATTTTACTAGTTGCAAACAAGGAAAAGTGGAGAGGGTAGTAAAACATACTGTCATTATCTGGAACAGAAGCTTGAATAGAGTGGCAGTTACTAAGTCTACTTTGCTTCCGGAGCAGAGGAGTCTCAAAGCTTGTATTCTGCTGTTTAAAGAACACAAAAAGCTTAGGAAACAGGTAGGGAAAAACAACATCCCAGCAACCCACTCCAAAGCCCCCAAACTCCTGCCACAAGATTGTAGCAGAAAAACCCAACCACTAACACTATTTGAGCCAGAAAAGCAGAGAGAACAGCATAGGGTACAGTTCTGTTGTGTAAATTCTCTGCAGAAGTCATTTTGGCTTGAAGGAGATCCACCCAGCCTAGCCATGTCCTTGCACATGTATCGTTCAACATGGTTTCAGACAAGATTCATCAACACACATGAAACAGGCAGCTCTCATTTTCATGTATAAATGCTGAAGCAGCAAGATGAAAATCATTAACTATTTTAAAAGTAAATGTGAAAAACATACTAAACACAGATTGTTCTGTAGTTGTCACTTTTATTTGTGAGGAACGGCACCCATGCTGCACAGTTTCAAATAGATCTTACAAAGGAAAGCGCAAGTTTCTCCTCCCCATGTCCTGCAGCAGTCAGGACTGGCACAGAAAAAAGAAAAACCTCATCACACCTGGGAGGTTCAGCACCAGCATCCAATTTTTAAAAAAAAAAAAAAAAAAAAAAAAAAAAGAGCTTTTATTTCAATTTCAGTTCTTTGGTTGGGTTTTTTTCCCCTTTTCAGTTTGATACCAAAAAGAATAATTGAAAAATTCAATACTAGCGAAACAGTGAAATTTAAAACAAAACCACCAAAACCCAGGGTTGCTACTGAAACTGGGGAGGGTGCTCTGGCTGGATCTTGCTCTCTTGTCCTTCCTTCGTGCATCTCTTGCAGGTATTCCCTGGGTCTCAGCTGCTGGTACATGTTTAAGTTCCAATGGGTCAAATCTTTGCTTTCATCATCACTGTTGACAGTTTATTGCTTTGTGTGTTTCTTTGGTGTAACTTTTGAGTTGTATTTTAGGACACCTGTTGAAGAGCCAAATTGAAAACAACACTGCAGTTTAAGTTTCATTTTCCTGGTGAGCAGATGGGATGTCAGGTAGAGAAGGAATTATCACAGACAGAAAGGATAAGCATGACTAGGATATCCTGCCCATAAACTGCGAATACAGTATCTTCCTAAAATAAAACACTACTAACTCGTCAGTAGATGCTGTTACTGTATGGACCAGATAGATCTTCCTTGTACTCTGTGACAATTACAGAGGCAGAGAAAGGAGAGAAAAGCAGCAACTGTTTTTGGTTTGCCTATACAGCATGCTCAGAAGTTATCACAAATATCTAATCATACATAAAGGGATGTAGCCAGACATCAAATCCTACAAGTATACACCATGCTGCTTCAGCTGGAGAATAGAAACTATCTATGTTCCTTACCTGAGGAATAGTAAAGGTGCCTAGGGAGCCGCACTTTATTCAGCACCACTCTGCTCAGTCACTGGACCAGGTTTTTCAGCAGGTGTTTCAGTTACCTTTGTCTGAGACACAATAAACCTTTATTATAGACACAGACTGACCTCCTGGTGCTTCCTCTGTTCAGTGTTCCAGGTTTCCAGGATTATTTCCAGCTTTGAAAATAATCAAGGAAGACAAATCCTCTGAAAATTAAGCATTACACAGCAGGTTCTGTCAGGGGACTACCTCAAGTAGGTACAGACTGAGAAAGTCGCCTGTCATTAAGGCAGAATTTGTGTTTGCAAACAGTTCCCTTAACTAATCTGGTTCAAGCTGTTCAGGAAAAGGATATGGACCTGTCAAATTTACCTTGCACTACATACAGACTGAAGGTTTGAGGGAGCTGGAAAACACAACTGTTTCTCTCCACTTCAAAAACATTTATTACAGTCTGACCTAAATTAAGAACTATCCAGAAGCAATCCCTATCCCACTGCTGGCTCCATTTAAAGTAAGCTACTCATTCTCCAAGAAGATCACAAGGAACAGGCCAGATACCTTCAGTTACCAGCACTTCAGACTTGACCAGATTCCTTTAGCACACCCGCTCACACAGGACACGTCTTGAGCACTCATCCCATTAAAACCTCAGTCTCTACCGCATTGTGCCAGGAGTGTATTTACCTCTTTCCCATCCTGAGCTGGAGCGTTGGGTGGACGAGGTCGACGCCTGTAGTTGTATGGGCGTCTATATCCACGACGAAGTGGCTGCTGACTCATAGCATTGGCTTCATGATGGTTCTCTTTGTTCTCAGCCTCTCCAGCCACTGGGGCAGGGCGTGGACGAGGGGGCCCTCTGAACGGGAGGAGAAATAGGTGTCAAGTATGAGAAGCCCAAAAAGACTCAATTATCATTGTTTTAGCCTGGAAAAAACCTCTCTGACCAAGTACTGTCTTTAGCAGTTTTGAATGATAGCAAAACAATCCTTTGTATTTTGGCTGGCATAGAGTTGGAAGGGAAACACAAGCAATCTGGGTTTTAATTCACTGTTGACACTATATCAGCATACTGTCTATCCTACAATAAAGCCATAGTTAGCTCACTTGAGTTGCTGGCTAGGAGGAGAAACAAGCCAGCAGTGGCCACACAGACTGATTCTGCTAAATTAGCCTTGGCATAGCTATACACCAGCCCAGCCCTATTCATGGTGCAATCCCCAGGAATCTCAATTCCTCCTGTAAACTTTTCCTAGATCTTTGCTCTTTGCCTTAAGTTGCTCCTCTTGATCACATAAGGAAGTGTAGTATGTATTTCAGTCAGGTGAGATGCAAGAACATTTAATCCCATTTCCAGTATACACAGGCTATGTCCATAAACTGTTAAAACACAGCCAAGAATGACAACAAAGTCACTGCTTACTGTCTAGTTTCCACTACCTGTCTTAGCTAATCCACAGCTACCTAGTCCCAAAAGCCAGTTTAGCCTTTCCAAGGAAATGTAACATAGAAGCACTAGTGTTACTGGATTTAATGCATATAAATGCAAGCAACATTTACCTATTAATTCAAACAGAAGTCTTCTGCACTCACATAGTATCATACCTCTTATAGGAAAAATGTATCAGAAATGCATAAATTCTCATTAGCCACAGGCAAATTATCCTGCTTGTGATTCATTCACAACCTGCAAAAGCTCGGGTGCCTTACTGTGCTTGGTATGGTGCTACTCCTGACTGCCTAATGCTAATGAAGCTTTTGAGGAACCAAATTTATTCAATTCGGATGCCTACAAGCAGTAGCATGAGTATTACCCCACTTCCCACAATCCTAAATAAGGACAACTTTAACATAACTGTTCATACAGAAAATCTCCGAGTAGAGGTGGAAGGCTTGTAGTTCTAGACCCAGCATCCAGAAGGACAGATCCACCATGCATGGAACAGACAGTCATTACGATCGAGGATAATCTTGCTATTCCTATGAAATTCAGCTTGTTGCTTCTCTTGAACTGTTATTTACCTCTTCCTTTTTGTTTTCAAACATAAGTACATATGGAAAAAATTAGGATTATATCATTTCATAGTTCATCTCTCTAAATTCAGTGTTCGAACTTAATTTCTTAAGCTAATTGATAGGAAAACAAGGACAAGATGAAGAGAAGCAAGTGAGTGAATGGCAGACTAACACAAACCAGCTCCTTGACAGCAGTATCATAGATTCATTTGAGTTCAAAAGCACCTTCAAAGCTCATCTAGTCCAACTCCCCTGCAATGAGCAGGGACACCTTCAACTGGACCATATTGCTAAGAGTCACATTCAACCTGACCTTGAATGTTACCACCTCTCTGGGCAACCCAGTGTTTCACTACCCTCATTGTAAAAAAATATTTTCCTTAAATCTAGTCTAAGTCCACCCCCTTTTACTATAAAACCATCTCCCCTTGTGTCCTATCACTACAAGCCCTGCTAGGAATGCACGCCCATCTTTCTTATAGGTCCCTTTTAAGTACTGAAAGGCCACAATAAGGTCTCTCTGGAGGCTTCTCTTCTCCAGGTTGAATCACTACAGCTCTCTCAGCCTGTCCTCATAAGGAGGGGCACTCCATCCATCTGATCATTTTTGTGGCCCATGTCTTTCCTGTACTAAGGACTCCATAACTGTACACAGCGCTCCAGATGTGGTCTCACCACAGTGGAATAGAGGGGCACAATCACTTCCCTCGACCTGATGGCCACACTTCTTTTGATGTGGCCCAGGATACATTTGGTTTTCTGGGCTGCAAGTGCACATTACTGGGTCATATCTAGCTTTTCATCCATCAGCACTCCAAAGTCCTTTGTGGCAGGGCCACTTTCAATCCGTTCATTCCCTATCCTCTACTGATACCAGGGGTTGCCCCAAATCAGACGCAGGATCTTGTACTTGACTTTGTCAATCCTCATGAAGTTCACATGGGCCCAATACTTGAGCTTGTCTAAATCCCTCTGGATGGCATGCCATCCCTTATGCATGTCAGCTGCACCACTCAGCTTGGTGTCATCTGCAAATTTACTGAGGGTACATCAATCCCACTGTCCATGTTGTTGATGAAAATATTAAACAGCCCTGATACCTGTACTGACATCACTTAATCTCCATCTGGACATTGTGTTGTTGACCAGTATCCTCTGGATGTGACCATCCAACCAATTCGTCATCCACTTAAGAGTCCACTCATCAAATGCACAGATCTCACAGACAGAAGGATGCTCCAGGGGCCCCTGTTACAATGTTTCATGAACAACACCAGTGAAAGTAATCTAGTGTTTTATTTGACTTGTTTTATCATGAAGAATGAGTGACAAGTCAGAAGAAGAAAGTGAATGAGCTTTTTCACTTGAAGGAATTTAGTTGGGTTTTTTTAAAAAAAAAAAAAAAAAAAAAAAAGCCAAAACCAAACAAAAAAAATCAAAAAAAAAACCACATAAAACACATAAAACACACCAACACAAAAACAGGCAAACAACCACCAAGAAGAAAACCCACAAGCGAGGCAACATCTCAAAAAGCTATGACAGTCAGAGGTTGACTATTTCACACTGATATTTTTAACTGCACAGAACTCCTTAGCTGTGGAATTGTTCCCTCCGTGTAGAGGCTGGAAGCTGGAGCGGTCATATCAGAACTAAGGCTAGAAAACAAAAAACAATCTTACACTGGCCAGTTTAAGGTATGACTAACAGATGACTTAGCAACTTCCTCTGTATTTCCCCACTGGAAAACATCAGTGTTCATGTGAACTCCAAGAGATCTTAACTAAGAATTTAAGAATTGCCTCGTGGGTGTGTAAATGCCCGTTTATGCCAGTTTGATGGATCCCCAGGGAAAAATAAGGACAAGGAAACCTACTTCCCAAATAGCCCCCAAATATCCAATTAATTTCCATGCTGGAGATTTCCCGAGTCAGATGGAGTTTACCTTCTTTTTACAATGGCATTCTTCTCTGGTATTTGACCAGTCTCTCCCAAGCTCATGCAAGTTTTTATCATCACCAACATCCCGTGGCAAAAATCTCCTACTATCTGCTGTATGGACCTAACAACCCAAGTCAGCAAAACTCAAACATGAGTCAAAAGCAAAACAGAGCCTGGGATGCATTCGCAGAGGTATTAGTGGCAGAGGGAGATGCGAACGTACCACTCTAATGAGCACTTATCAGGCCACACCTGGGGAGTACTGTGTCCAGTGCTAGTGCCCACAATTCAAAAAGTAGGCAGACAGACTGCATGTGGTCCAAAGAAGGGCCAAGATGATGATCAAAGGGCTGGACAAACTGGCCTATGAGGAAAGGCTGAGGAAGTCAGGTCTTTTCTCCTCGGAGAAAGGCAGCTTCGGGGAACCGGCCACAGGATTTAGGTACTTCAAGGGCAGCTACAAGGAGGACAGAATCTCTCTCCACAAGAAGATACACTGAGAGACAAGGGGCAACATGTACAAGTTGGCAACAAGGTAACTATAACTTTACCATATAATCTAATGGCCTGGAGGCCATTACAGAGAGGACACAACTTCAGTAGTTAACAGCAGTTGGCTATCCTCTGTAGCTACAAGAAGCACCAGCGCATAAAACCAAGCCTGCATAACACATAATGTTAACCTGGAGGCACACAAGCTGTAGTCCAGTGCTGAACTGCAGTCTACTGTCTGCAGTCCTCAGGTGCAGTTATAAAGCACACCTTGACCCTGCAGGTGGTGGGCCTAGCTGTCCCAGGCCAAGCAGGATTTGGATGCATTACTTGTCTGAGAAAGCGTGAGAGTTCAGCTGGGCAGGCATGGACCTGCAACTCACTTCACAATTGAGCAATATATTGAAAAGTAACAGTATACAAGTAATTCTTCACCCATTCTTGACCTCTTCCTGACAACGAGGACTATATAAGCACTTTAACCAAAGTCTAGTTGTTTCCTTATTCCGGTAGCTCCCCTTTCTCCTGGTAATTAAAACCTTCTCACTGTCCCCAAGATTTGCATAGACATTAACAGCAGGGAATACAGCTTCCTGCTGTTGATGAAGCCTGTGTGGATCACAAAGCATCCAAGGAATGATGAGCAAAGGAAACAGTACAAACCTACGATAGCGGGGACGATAGGTAGGATTCCTATGGATTTGTTGATGAAGCTGTCCTCCTTCTGTGACCCCATCCTTGATTTCCCCCTCACCACCCTATAACCAAAAGAAAACAGAAGACAGTCAACAATGAGGTGTTATCTTACTTCATGGGAACTATATTAACCATAAAGCCCAGAGATCCGAATCTGAACACAAAACCAATTTCAGTATAGAAACACCAAGAGATCAAGTAAAAAGAAGCAGCTGATACTCAAAAGGCTTAAATTTGGACAAAGATAAGAGTAAGATAACTAAATATTCACAGGAACTCCCACCAACTAAGTAGGTAGTAATAACAGGCAGCACCTGACAGAAGTTTAAAAGTACTTGGGACATTCAGAACCTGAAACAAAAGTCACACTTCTAAGCTTACAACAGCATTATACTACTTCTATCTACTTTGGAATACCAATCTGTCCCTGTTTCTATCAACACCCTTTGTACTAAATAACTTCACAATTTAATAGACCTGTGATGGATGGTTAGAAGTGTCACAAACAGCAAGACGAAAAAATAGCACCACCAGTACTGTATGTGACAACCATGATTCAGATGTCTTGGGATTTGTCTTTTGTGAAGCAAGAAACTAACGCTGCTCCTGCTCTAACTCTTAGTCATGTGAAGACTGTCAAAGCACAGAAACAGGAAAAGAGAACAAGATATAAAGGGAAGAGAGGGCACAACACTAAAACAATCCTGAACGCGTTCCAGCACAGTTGCCATTTCTCTTCTCCAGAATTTCTGAGCAAGCACGAGAAATCAGTGCTCAGCTCTAGCTCGGCAATGCCAGAAATACAGAACCAAAGACCTAGTAGTAGGTCTCCTGTGAGGGACAATGTGCCAGAAGCTAGTAAAGCAGCAACCAACATAATTGTGGGGAGGGGCATACAACAGTGGGTTTGTTGGGTTTTTTTACCAGCCAAAGCTCTCCTGTAGCACTTGACACTCAGCCTCACATGCAGAGCTCTTTGAAAGGCAGTACTGGGCTGTGCTATTAAAAACATGCAGAAGTTCAAGTCCACTCCTCCCTACAAAGGGCCACATTGGAATC
This sequence comes from Amazona ochrocephala, assembly GCA_039720435.1. NCBI lineage: Eukaryota > Metazoa > Chordata > Aves > Psittaciformes > Psittacidae > Amazona > Amazona ochrocephala. Next base: position 84,519,137 of record CM077880.1, read on the forward strand.
TCAGATAAAAAAAAAGACTCTCTCTAGACCTGGTGAAGCATTACTCAAAACCAATGCAAACATTTTTCTATTAACCTTGAACTGAATGTTGCTATGTCAATATTTTAAATTGGCTCGGTTTAAACAATCAGTTGAAAACAGAAGAGTAAAGCAACTGAATTGCTTAGCCTGTAAGTCCTGACAATTTTCCACATCTTCTATAGTAGCACAAAAATTCACTTGACACATTACATTACACTGTCAATTGACCTAGGTCTATTGCTCAGAAGTGAAGCATGGCTCCAGGAGAAAACTATGCTGTCAGAAGTCACCAGAATGGATGCAGAACAGAACCCCAGCACTGAGGTCTTACGCTTACTATCAGTAAACATTAGATTTATTTATTAGGAAAGCTACATCTGTACTCCTAAAAGGATCACACATCACAACTAGCACACACATAATCCCGGCTCTATCTCCTTCACAGGAACCTTCCAACTCGGTGAAATACTTTCTAACAAAGCAACCCTAAAAAGGTTAGAGAGCACCTAAAAAGGTACAAAATTTTATTGCCGTCCCCCAAATACAAGTTTCTTTAAGCATTAACTGTTTAATTAAAGCACAATGAGCTTTTTACCCATCTGCTTCCCCATATTTCTTTATTTGATCTTGCACCTCTTCAGATCAGTCTAGTTTTGTATAATACTATTAATCTTTTCAGGTCTCCTCTCTACAAGAGACAGCATCAGCCTATAAAACAACTTTTAAACTATTTAGCTTATTTTCTGACTCACTGGTATAGAGGCTTCTTCTATTAGTCAGACACACAACATGTACATGAGGGTACCATTAGTTCTCAATGGTTATTCCATGATTCATTTTCTGTTCTAACATTCTGACTACGACTCCACACAATATCTATGTTGTTAGTGTAGTGAAGAGCACAGACTCTTTTCTGTAGCAGATGCAATTAAGAAGTTTCTGACATGAACAAGTACTTTACTCTGCACAGAACTTCCCAAGCAACCCAGATGCAGTTCCCACTAGAGCCAATTAAATACCTCGGATTCTCCAGGGTTCTCTTAATTCTTGAGAAAAATCACATAGTATGGTCAAAACCAGACTCAGTAAGTTACGAAGTACAGGCACATGTGAACTAGCACAGCAAACAAAGGGGTAGCATCATTAGTTTACTTAAAACCATGCCAGTAAGGAAGGAAGGAGAAAGCAACTCTTGCTGCATTACACAAGGTTGGACTGGATTTCCTAACTGTCATCAATTAAAAGTTCTTGAAATCTAGAAGGCCACCATGTCAAAAAATCACCTCAATAAATTCAACTTTTTTTTGTTAGTAAATACAGGATTGATGATGTGGGCAGCTGAGCTCTAGGAAAACCTTTCACTTCTGCAGCCCAGAAGATCTTTAAGCATAGCAGGCTTGGGTACGTGGAAACTTTTTCCTTCAGATATGCAGCAAGAGTTGCCTACAGCTAAGTAAATATCCTTTCAAACACAGCCCAAGAATGCCATACCATCAGCAACTCAAACTTGCCTCAGAAGTATCCAGCAGGACAGTTAGCCAGAAAAACCTCAAGTAGAGGGGCACGACCTCCAATACATGCACTAATGGGACCATACAGAACAGTGTACAGATACTGCTACGGCTCACAGACATTGCTACCTTTCTTCCCCCTTTACACACATGGGAATGGAAGGGGAAAGAGAAGGCCTTGTTAAAAGGTTATCAGAAAGAAGCACCTTTCTAGATACAGTAGACACACAGCTTCAATGTGAAGAATGTGTTAACTGGTGCAAAGGAAAGACCTCCAAAAGGAAGCACTGCTAGCCTCAGATGAGGATTCATTCTACTCTCAGCTGATCTACCAAAGCAAGCACACAGGGGATAACAAGAATATCTGCACAAGTTTGAGTGGTTTCACTCACCTACACTAGGACAATTTCAGGGACAGCCCCTGCCCAGCCCTTCGCAGTCCCTGCTTTAGTCTCTCAATAAAGACAGCTGAGGGAAATTTTAATCTCAGTAGAGCAAAAGGAAACAGAAACAAAAAGCATAGCCAGCAGGACCAGGGAAGCCATCATTCCCCTGTACTCAGTAGAGGTGAGGCTGCACCTCGAATTCTGTGTTGAGCTCTGGGCCCCTCACTACAAGAGAGACACCAATGTGCCGACACGAGTCCAGAGAAGGGCAACAGAGGTGGTGAAGGGTCTGGAGCACAAGTGTGATGAGGAACGGCTGAGAAAACTGGGGTTGTTTAGTCTGGAGAAGAGAAGGCTCAGGGGGAACCTTATCACTCTCTACAACTACCTGAAAGGAGGTTGTAGTGAGGTGAGGATGAGTATCTTCTCCTAGATAACAAGCAATAGGACAAGAAGAAACAGCCTCAAGCTGCACCAGAGGAGGTTTAGACTGGATATGAGGAACAATTTCTTCACAGAGAGAGTGCTCAGGCATTGGAACAGGCTGCCCAGGGCAGTGGTGGAGTCACCATCTCTGGAAGCGTTCACAAACTGTGCAGATGAGGCCCTCAGAGGTACGGTTTAGTGGTCGCCTTGGCAGTGCTGGGGAACGGTTGGACTTGGTGATCCTAAAGGTCTTTTCCAAGCAAGCTGATTCTATTCTCTGATTCTATGACAACATTTGTTCCATTTGCTCCCTTACTGTCAACTCTGCAGAGCAAGATGAGAAGAGGGTTATGTTGCTTGGGCAGACTTCCACCAGGGCTTTCCTATTGGATCAATCACCTATTTCTGCAAGTGATGATCACAGACTCAACTATTAAAGAAGAGATAATCAAGCCTGGGGTATGTTCCAGTTTGTTGGATTGTTCCATACACAAATTTAGCATAAGCATAATGTGCATAGGAGTAGTAACTGCTGGAACTACAGCTGTGTAGCTCATACTTACTTCTCCCTCTGCAAAAACCTGAAGGGAAGCTGCTTCTGGGAGAGTTGCAGATGTTATGAACAGTGGTGTAGCTAGCTTGAAGAAAAAAAATAAAAGGCTTTATCTTTACACTGAACTGCTGTAGGCAGAGGTCTTATGAAAGGACAATACATGGAGGTTTCAACTAGTTGGTCAAACTACTACCATATTATACAAAAGTGACAAGCTTTTAAACAAATTCCATTTTCCAAGTAGCCCTTTCCAAGTTATGGTTATTACTTAGAGTAATATAAATACTTCTTGCTGCAGGTAAAGGGCATGGTGAACCACTTCTGTGTCTTACTCCTTTGTGTTTATTCTTCAACACAAACAGATACTTTGACACCCAAACGAATGCTTTTAGCACATTTTACAACGATATGCCAAGGAAAGGCCTACAGGACACACAAAAGTAGAAAATATCAGTCTCAGCATCAACAAAGGAGGAACCCAGATTACCACCATACAATGTTTAACAAAGTTGTGAGTTTTAACTGTTTACTATATGTCAGCGCTGAACCCGTACCTCCCTCTCATGAGAGGACTGCAAGACTGCTGAGGAGGTGGGATGACCACCACTGCAGAAATTAGACTTACACTTCGAGGTGGTCCACGGCGTCGGCCAAAATACCCACGGCGATAGCGGCGCCGGTCCGCAGCATAGCGGCTGCCTTCTACAGGGACTCCATCTGGACCAGTGACATTAGCTGCCTCTGCACCCTGAAAGGCCAAAAGAAAGTCAGTCAAGCTGGTGGGAGAAAAGAACAACCAGCTACAGAGAGAAGATGAAATAGTTCCAAGTGTCAGAGATTACTTCCTTCCACATAGGGCAAAAGGAAGTTTATTATTCTCAACCCATAACCAAGAGCTATCAGAACTGACCTTATCAGGCAGGCTGAGTTAAGAGGAAAAAATAAAGAACTTAAAAACAAACAAGCAAAACAAAAGGAAAACCAACCCCATACAAAAAAAAAAAAATGGAAAACTCAAAAAACATTTGAGGAAGTAGAAACACAAAAACCTTTAAGGTTCTTACAGTTATTAAGCTACCAGACACCAAGACAAATTCTTCAGGGTCATATATTCCTTAGTTAATGCTTACTGGGCAGGCTGCAAGCTTCAAATGTTTTTGAAACAAAAATTACAGATTCTAGAAGCCCTAGGATGTAATGAAGACTTTTTGATACATATCTAAAAATATTTCTTAATGAAGCCTTCAAATATGGATCTTCCACAGAAAAGCTATATGAATGCCACCAACCCCAGGGATTAACATATTAAACAAAAAAACCACCAGATACACAGAATCATCACTGTGTAACTCTTTACTACAGTGATGTTACCTCTGCTGGACTACAGCACAAAGTCCCAATTATGTCTTACCTTCTCTCCTTCAACCACATCAAATTCCACAGTCTCTCCATCCCCGACACTACGCAGGTATTTCCGTGGGTTGTTTTTCTTTATCGCCGTCTTTAAAGAAAGAAGATACAGAAAAATGTACTATTTCATCTTATTCTACACATTCACAGCCCTCTAAATGAGGGAAGGGCAGTATTCTTTTGCTATAGTCCAAACTCTGTGCATCACATCAGTCACCACACCAAGATATTTAAAACATCTAAATGCTACTGATCTCCTACACAAGCTTTACTACACACAGATTTAATGAGAAACATGAAACTTATGAAATTATTAGATACAGTCTGCTAGTTGAGTATGATCAAAGATGATCAGAGGGCTGGAGCACCTCTTCTATGAAGACAGGCCAGGAGAGCTGGGTCTGTTCAGCCTGGGAAAAGAAGGCTCAGGAGGCAGACCTTAGAGCAGCTCTCAGTACTTAAAGAGGCCTAAAGAAATCTGGAGAGGGGCTTTTTGCAAAGGTACATAGCCACAGGACACGGAGAAATGGCTTTAAACTAACAGAAGATAGATCTAGAGTAGATCTTCAGAAGTTCTTCCCTGTGATGGTGGGGAGCCCCTGACACAGGCTGCCCAGAGAAGCTGTGGCTGCCCTATCCTTGGCAGTGTTCAAGACCAGGTTGAATGGGGCTTGGAGCAATCTGGTATAGTGGAAGGCATCCCTGCCAGTGGCAGGGGTTTGGAACTGGATGAGCTTTAAGGTTCTTTCCAACCTAATCCATTCTGTGAGTCTGAGAGATGTCTCCTTTATTCCACAGACCTTCTGATATGCAGTCGAGGTTTATTCCTTTCTCAACACATACAAGTTTACAAACTGGCTGTTGCCCCAGGATCCCCTCTGTCAAACCCATTAAAGATCCAGATCAGCACATATTCCTGTATGAACAGTGTTCACACTCAGTGTCTGATCTCCAACAAGCTGTACCAAGGCAGCTCCAGCAGCAAGTGTGCCCCATGCCTTCACTATTGCTAGGAGACCGGTATACCATCTACAGAAAACTTAAGAGCAGGAGCATTTCCGTAGAAGATGGCATTAACTACAAGGTATCAGGGCAACTCATAGTAACTAGAGAAGAATTACTGTAACTCTTGTGTAACATAAACAGGTGTTTTACCTAAGTACTGCAAGGGAGACACCCGAAGCTTAGGCAAGTCCCTGAAGAACACAGGAATAGTATAAGACGACAGAGTCAGCAAGAGAGAAACCCCAAAATAATCCAAAGCCAATGTTGCTAATAGTAAAATGGCTGAAAACCTCCTCAGAATCCCAGGAACACTCAAACCTCTTGAAGTAATTTTCAGTCTGTCAACTACAGATGCTTTTCACTCTGGGGAGTATTTCTAAGATTCCACAGAAGGCAGTTAGAAGGACAAGCCTACTATCTGTTTGCTAGATAAGGGTATACAAATCAGAAGAGGCCAGGGGAGAAGAAACCCAAACAAAAAACAAACTACACACATATGTAAGCTAATCTAGCAGCCTGCTTTTTACTAAAGTTCTCTTAAAGCAAGCTGGTCTTTAATAACCTAAGTATCCTCTGTTAGCATAAAGGAGGCAGGTGCAGATCTAGTACCTAGAAGCACATGACAATACATTTCTTCTGTTTTAGGAAACTGGATGCAGAGCAGAAACAGAAGAGAATTGTCACATCTGTTTGCAGTCCAACACAAACAGGCAGAACGAAGACCAGCTGAATTGTCGCCTGTGCATGGCAACTATATTCATTAAGTCAACAACAGCCCAAAAGTATTTCCCACTGAAGGAAAAAAAGTTCTAATTAGTTTGAAGTTGAGCTTGACCAGTTTAGGAAAAGTATTCTCATTGTTGCTGAATAGTCCCCCTTTGTGCAACAGGCCAGCATGCTCTTCCAGCCCTACATCCAGCCACACCCTTCCCTGTATCCCACAGTGTCTCTAAAAGGCTTAAGGAAGAATGCAAGAGTATACACACTATTTCTATCAAAGCAAGAATAACCTGTGAGATCGCTGGTTTCGGATGGGGGTGAGGGTGTGTTGACACAGTAAGAGAATGAGCTGCTCAAGTGAGTTCTTTTGGGAACTACTTTAGCAAGCAGACTCCAACCATCAGCTGAGGCAGCTTTGTCTGCTTTCTGCTGACCTATCGGTGTAACTGCCCCATGTCTGAAAATCAGCTGGAATTGACAGCTTTTCCATAATTGCTGTATACTAATAGTGATTATCTTCACTGCAGAGGAAGAGTTCTATTCTTTCACTACCACTTGCACTGAGAAACTGGCTCAAACTCTTAAGGCTTGTGCTCTGCACATGACAAATGTCAACAACCTGTATTTCAGAACTCCTTCACCTTCCTTATAAGCGCAGAGGAAAAAAAGGACTACCAAATTATTCAGCAGAGGGTGTACTTCAGACTAATGAAGCTTCTCAAACACCCTCCAAGAAGGGTAACGGAAGATGAATTCAATAGGATTCCACATGTTCCACTCCAAGTTTATGGACAGAAACAGGTTTGCAACTGAATAACCTGACAGCCGGAGGTAAGAGGCTGCCACACGGCAAGCTGTGGTTCGTTTCATAAAGGCAAACAAGAACAATTCTGGGTAAATCCTAGACTTCAGAACAGAAACTATACAGCTTTACTACTTACTACTTCAGCTGCAGGTAAACACTGCTGAAATAAGCCTCTAATAAGCCCAAGCTCTAAGCTTGATGAGAAGACTTTTACTCTGTATATCCAGAAGGGAGAGAGCCGTATTTTCCTCATTACTATTTCCTGCAGGCTCCTAGTTCGATTCAAAAGACAGATGTTTTGTATTAACACAGACAGACCTCAACAATTAAGACAAAGCCTTTCCTTTCCCAAGGGAACACTGATGAACAGCCATGAAAGTCTTCAGAGCTAGTTCAGTATTTTACTTAGAAGAGCTCTTTCCATATCCTCCTACCACCACACCATATGCACATCCAGCATTGCCACAGCAATAGCCAACATTTGTCACACCAGTTACTGTGCATGACAAATACAATCCAGCGAATTCTGTGCAGCAGAAGACATTATTCCTCCTCATTGCTTGTTGATTCAAACTATGTCTAATTAAGTTGGACTTCTCTGGCTACTGACACTTTTAATGGTGTTGAACTGCAAGATTCTCCTCTCCCTTAGACACACTCCACCCCATCAGGTGAATCAACCCCTACTGCTCAAAGCACCTCTGACAGAGTGCCCTGCACAGCACCTTGCACAAACCAACCAGACAAGGGTGCAAGCAGGACAGAGAAGGTGAAGAACTGCCCTTCCCCAAAACATTGTTTGGGTCCCCTGCAAGACAAACGGTTAATTCAAAGCAATCCATGCATGCCCTAAAGAGAAAAGCATTTTAATCTGTACTAGGTTTATAAATAGCATCCAATAGCCAAACACTGAGCGTTAACCCCCCATTCCAATCATGAGATCAGCCTGTTCTCTACCACTGCGGATGTGTGCAGGGGAGGCAGGGAGGAGGCTGGATCCATTCAACTAGGTCAGCCTTATTCTGAAGGGATTAGGCATGTAATCCAGTTTTGCCCCTCCTGGGAAGAGTGAGGGGAGGAGGGGCAAAACCAGCACTAACCCTGGCAAGGGAGCTCGAAGCAGCAGAACCTTTGGTGAGGGAGAGGCAAATCCATGGCATAAGCAAACGGCCACAATCAGGAGCTCTGGCTATGAGCGCATTCACATAAAGGAACAGCTAGAGATGGAAGAGCTGAGGAAAATCCCATTGCAGCCAACCCAGGCCAGAGCTGGAAGCATCTACTTTGCCATACACAGCCCACCAAGAGAGTTAATCAGATGCAGGCTTGTACATAATGCGGTATTTCCGAAATGTCAAGCCAGTTTTGCTCAGCGCTCACTCCAAGAGGATTTCATCCACAGGACATAGGGAAACAAGTCATCATCCCTCCTTTCCCCACACAGACCAGTTTACATTTAGGTGGGTAATTTCCACCGCCGAAGGAGAAAACAGCACACATAGTACTAGCCTGATGCTGACCTTCACTGTTTGGGTCTCTGCAGGCAGCCTTCCCAAGCAGAATAACACTGATCCATGTTGCCTCTGTCATCAGCACAACAGCCATTTTCCAGGATATCTTTTCACAGGTCTGAAGGAGACCTAGTTTGTCTCCAAGTTGTTTCACATTGCTGCCTATCCAGAACATGTTTCTGTTACTAGAACTTTTTGCACTCTCCTCTTGACATGCTCCCATCAGGGCACAGACGCAGCAGCAGTACCGCCATGCATACAGCCATTAGGGAAGTAGAGAGCCCATTAGTGATCACTGCATGCACTGAGAACTCTTGATCCCAAGTCCACCAACTGAACCAGGAATACGTACTTGCACATATTTTCCAATACCACCTTTACTCACTAAGGCACTAGACTTATTCCCTTCCAGCTTCATCTGGTTTTAGATTATATAATTTGTATATTACATACTGTACAGTCCCTGACCCAGAGAAAGTTATCACAGGCTACTTAGTCATGATCCCACAGGAACTGAACTAACTCTTAATGCTGACCAACATACGCCTCAAACATATCCTTATACTTCGTGACCAATTACGAGTGCAAGTTTCCTGGTTACATCTGATGGAAATACTGCCACATACACCTAAAAAGAAAGCTCTTTAAGAATCACATCGGTCTGCATATATTTCATATGGGACAAGCTCCAGGGGCAGCATTTCATGTAATGGTGAAATAAAAGTCCCAGATGCAAAACTAGATCTAAGCCAACTAGCCAGTTTACATCAGCAGAGAAACAGCATCCTCTGTCTTTTCACTAGTTGCCTGCAAGTTGACAGTATAAACATAGAACAGCCTACTGACAGCTCAAGGGAAGTTAACCAACCACAAGCTGCTGGGCAACCTCCTTCTAAATTGACACACTTTGGCACACAGCCTTCCTCCTCCTCTTCCTAAGAGCAGCTGCCTTGTGCAGCAACAGCTGATGGCAACCCAGGCTGGTCAAGAGCCAGACTAGATCACTTTCTCTCCAATACCACAGAGGGCAGAAAACAGACCTGCAAACTAAGGGTAGGAAGAAACAGAAGACAGGGAACATGAGGAAATGGAGAGGGAGGGATGGGACACAAATAAGTAACAACATACTTACTAAACAGGAGTAATTTCCCCAGGGGAGGGACAACCAAACAAAACCACACCAAAACATAAACCCTCCAAAAACCAAACACAAAATCAAACCCTCTAGTGTTCAAATCAGAGCAGACAAAAAGCATGAAGAGTTCTAATACCTACTCTTTCAGTTGTAACTCTAGAGAGAAAAAAACCATACCCTAATATTCCTCCCTGAAAACTTCAAGAGGTATATTCAGCAAGGTTGGGCAGCTGTTACAAGAAGTTACCTGAAAAACCTATCACAGCACACATCTGAGTACAATTACTGCTGTCTTACCTGATGAACAAACACATCTTCTTTGGTATCATTTCTGTGAACAGAAAGTGAGAAGTTGTAAGAGTTTAGACTGAGAGACTTAAATCGAAATCCCTGACTGCACAAGTGAAGCCCTCCTTCCCCCACCCTGTAGTACATCTCCTGGATGCCATACGTTCTGTAAAGTCTATGCTACCAAGACTCTGCTTCGATTTTTCAGGGTCATACGCTTGACAGCGGAAAGGACTCCCCAGCCTTCAGAAGGGTGAGGGGACAGGGAGGTTCTCTAATCTTCTGGCAAGCACTCAATATTTTGTTTTGACACTGGACGGAGTTAATGGCTGGACCGCTCGCCTTTAACTATATTCCACTCCCCCAAAAAAAAAACCTTCCACAGGGGCTGCAACCTGAGCTGTTATCCCAGAGGTCAAGCAAGACTATCAACAGGGCTGGCCACAGCTGTCAGAGCTCTGCTTTCAGTGAAACTCAAAGCAACCATGCACAAGAGATGTCAGGAGAGTCCACTGAAGGGGGACCCAAACACGAATGTGAGGTTGTCAAGATTAGGCCAGCCAGTTCAAGCTTCCACAAGCAAGACATGAAGATAGGTCGAAGACGTCAATTCTGTGTTCCCATGCAACAGAAAGACCCCACCACTTGTTCTCTCAACTCCTTCTCTGCAGAGGGCACAAGAGGGTTAAAGAGTTTTTGAAAATAATGCATAACCCAAAACTTGTTGCACTGGACTGAGCTAATAGTAGACTTCAGTTTAGGAAGAAATCAAATTATTATACCATATTCAGCTGAAGACTCTCACATCAACTGCTACAAAAGACTTTAAGAGTACTTTGTCATTCAAGCTTTTCTTTTAGCTCACATAACACTGGAGAGTAGTCTCCAGAGACTGGCATTAATAGTGTACCAGAACAGGCTTCAATCAAATCCATGAAACGGGCTCTTCTGCCCCCTTCTACACTGTCCAACTCACCAAAACCTACCTGCTGTGTAACTAGGTTCAAGGACTTGCAGGATAAAATAACTCGCCAAGTATGCCTTTTGCAAGACAAGCATTCCCCATACAGTAGCTTCATTTTTCATAAAGCACACAAGATATTTTAAAGCTTCTCAAACCCACAGAGATTCCAGCCTTAAAAGCCAGAGTTTCCTCCAGTAACTTGGAAGTACAGGTCTTGCGCGCCTAAGGTTGGAGTGTGGTCAGTATCACTAACAGCTATTATTGATGCCATTCAGAGTTTCATTTGTGATCAGAGAAGGACAAAAAAAACAAAAGACAATTTCTGTGAACCCAGGCATGGAACATCTTCGGTTAGATGGTATCAGAGAATTTCAATGTGTATTTACACTAGGTATTTTGTCAGGTAACACTTGAATTTTCACCCAAAAAGTATTTCCCTCATTCTACAATTTTTCTTGCACCTTTAAAAAAAGACAGGCAGTCATGAAAAGCATATAGCCATTAAAGAAGTAGTACACTTAATCATGAGAAACAAGTAACAGACTAAATCTGTAATGGGTTTAACCCTTTGTTTTCTCCCCAGACACACAACCTTTGATGGGGAAAGGGGGGGTGTTCTTGAGATACAGCTGGTTGAATGCCTGGCCAAACCTGACTATCAACAGCATCAACTTGTAGTCAGGTCCTTGGGTCTCTGCTACAATTGTTAAAAGTATGGCATATTACCTGTAACATGACTCTTAGTACAGTACAAATATGACTATCATAATCTAAACATACCTGTTGATAAAGCCATATCCATTTCTGACATTGAACCACTTGACTGTGCCAAGAACTTTGGTGGCTGGAAAGAAGAAGTTAAAGAAGTTACTCTAAAACATAAGAAAGTACAAGAATGTTACAAAAATGCCTTTATATATGCTCCTGAAGTCAAAACCAGACCTAGTCTGTTACCTTAACACTCAAACCCTACCTTTATCTCCCACTTCAGTTTATACTAACACAGGATTGTTTTAATATGCTGTTCTTCAGCCAAGAGTTTACCACACAGCATCTAGAATGAAGTCCAGCTCCATTTTCAGAATTGGGCATCCATCTCCTCTTTTTCATTTCTTATGCCAGGAATGGGCACTGATGCTGAAAATCATCAGATCTCTTTAGCTTAGTAACTAGACATTAAATAGAAAGTTGTTTAAAAGTCCTCTCTTTCACTCAGTTACCTTTTCTTTCTTCCTTGGAAACCAGAACTGGCCAACATCACTCTAACTAAACAAGACCCCACAAGAAGTTTCTAGGGTGAGTTTATTTTTGTTTGTGGTGTTTTGGGGGCTTTTTTTTTTTCATGCTTGTGTGTTGTTTTTTTTTTGTTGTTTTTTTTTTTTTTTTTTTTTTTTTTAAATATTCCTACTTCTAGAGATGTTCTGTGATTTACCAGTTACAAACTGACCAACTTTATGTTCCAAGGCTTCTAGGATCAAGATAAGCTCCTGTCTCAACACCAAAACAGCACCCTGCTTAGAAACCAGACTGCAGTGTCTTACAGGATCTGGGGAAACCTGTTCCTCCAACATACAGGAACATGTGGGAGGAATTCAACAGTGATGGAGGTGGTTTAACCTCTCCTTCCCTCTCAGCAACTGGGTGGAGACCACGAACTTGTACTTTTCAAACCTGTAGCAAAGGGAGAATTTTGGGTCCTACACTTACCACACAGCACGATGACAACTAAGTAATCTGCATAGTACTTATTTGAAAAGGGTCTAGTCACCTACAGATGACTGTTGTCTTGTTAAAAAAAACTCAAACACACTACAAATAGGTACCATCATCTGCTCTACACCTGCATTATTCCCTACACATCCACTAGGAGATGACACAGCTAGGCAAGATCTTTGGTCTCATGCAGCCATGGCATTCATACGTTGCCCTCTGACAGACACAAAAAGCAACCTCTTCCTCTTCCCCAAATACAGAACTGAAGCAGGAATGTTCGCTGATAGCAGCCCATTGTAGCACTGTTGCTGCTATTGAAGCTAGTAACAGGTCATTACCCATTGCACTTTTAGAAGTGAAGGTTTTGATCTTCTTTAATACATTTTTATAGTAGAAAATGTTTGTATTTAGAATCAGCAAAACCATGTTAAGACAAACAGTTACTAAAGGGCTCTACCTAGTATAGCATCCATTCCGAAGACTGCTTGTTCACAGAGATTCATTGCCTAGCACTGATTTTTCACACAACAGTCTTGAGCATCAACAGATATAATTGGGCTTTTAGGTTTAGTTTAATGGGGACATCACTACATACACTTATTGCTACCACACAGGCACTGGCTACATGCAAGAGCTCACTGCACTAAGCTCAACAGGGGAAGAAGGGCAGGGGGGAAGGTCCAGAAACAGATGCCAATGGCACATGCAGGTTTTAGCCTGCTTTAAGAAACAAGGCTAATACCACTGATTCCCCCACCACCATCCTTTCCCTCCCCCGCAAAATAGCTATTGAATCTCTTGGCCAATTTCAATCAGATTAGGAAGAGGGTGAGAGCCTGACAAAAACCCTCAGAGGAGTAAGAAAGCTTGCAGAAAGGAAAATAAAACTCACACTATGTGGCCAGATGGCTGCTGCTAAGTAGATGTCCATGCACACAGCTTCAAAGCAACACTGCTCCTTTTGCACAGTCTGGCAGAGACCAGTGGAGTCTCCAACAGATTCCCTAAAACAGTGTTCTGGAGAGATACCATTCCCCACCCACACCAGTCTTAGTCTCCCTCAAGCATCACCTTAAGGGGGAAAAAGAACCTCAGACACAATAACATGACACCGAACATCCACGCGGCCATGGTGTAGCCATTGTTAAGTCTGAGCTGTCATATCAGGGAGATGAGGCCAGGAGGAGGGCAAGCCCAGAGGAAGCCATAACCAGTTTTACACACAAGTCAGAGAAGGTAGTTGATGTGATCACACCTATCCCACCAGCAAGTGAAAGCCCACATATTTCTACAAAATGCTGTACTCTGATGCTACCAGGGAAAACAGCCTGTAAGTGACAAAATAGCCTTTTCATTAGTTTTAACAGAGAAAGCCAAAGCTTCCTGTGACCAAGAGAGGAGAAAGTTGACTAACCTTTACCCTTATTCCTCAGTCAGACATTTGGATGCCCTGGGCAAGCACTAGACCTTGTGTCTAATGGAATCTTTGTAATTATATTCACTCAAGTCTCTTCTTACAAGACCATTAACACAGACATTTGAGGTGAACTTCACTATAAGTTTATTTTCAATTAGCGTTATCAATGATCATTTTCCTTACAGCTCCCAATAGAAAGCTTGCCCAGCAATAAGTCCAGTGCACAAAACCAACACCATGGCAGTTTTCTTTTCCCTGCCAGACTATGAAAGGCATTTGTGCCTCCACTTCCCCCAGTCCCAAGCAATAGCAACAGGTGAACAGGATACAAACATTACCAAGAGCAAAACTAGCCATGTTAAGGCCAGAAGCAGATAGACACACAAACAGATATCATGGGATGTGCCTTGACTGATTACCAACAAATCTGATCCCAGAGCAGGGAAAAACACAAACTGCACCTCCAATTTCTCTTTTGCTTGAATCCCTCCTACCTGAGCTGCAGAGAAATCCTTTACCTGGCTCCTCTGTCTTCTGCAGCAAGACCTCAGTCTTTCCTTTCAGAAGAGAAGATGCTGTCTTTATGAAGCTCAGGGCTCTGCACTAGTAGTCAGCCTCAACTTTGCTCTTACTAACGTCTTACAGTTATCAACATTAAATCCCTACTTCCACTGCAGATTGAAGTACTGTTCTTTTCAACAGGTTGATCCTGTTTAATCACAATGGAGAAAAAACACTGCATTAGCTATGCACTAGGCTTGAGCACAGAGATGGCAACTTGCCATTATGGCTTGCCCTTAACTGATAAAGTAGAAACAGAGAAAAACAAAAAAAGGAAAAAAACCCCACCAACACCTTCCCCCCAAAACCAACCACTAAACCTAGAAGCATTACTCTAGCAGGACTCCTGACACATACAGAAGTTGTGCAAAGGCTGAAGGGGAGCCGCACGGGGCTTGTCAGCAGTCCCTTCCACGGGGAGATGCCCCAGCAGGGTACGGAGCCGGCAGCAGGTGCCGGGGAGCCCATCAGCATGGCTGCACTTCACTCGTTATCCCCTCCCAGCACCGGAGCACTGGCGGGGAGACTGGACCCCGGCTCTTCTCCGGGGCCGGGCGGGCCGGGCACACCGCCGCCGCTGCACACAGGTGCTACCGCCCAACTCGGAGCTGGCGTCCCGGACAGGCGCCGCTCGGCCTCCCCGGCCGGGGGGGAAGAGGAGGAGGCACGGCCGCCTCCCCCAAGCGCTGCCTGACTCACAGCCGCGGGGGGAGCCGGCGGGGGGAAAGCCAAGCCGGGCCCCGGGCGGCGGCCATGTGCCGTGGCGTGTGTCCCCGCCCGCTCCTGCCGCAGGTGCCCCGGGAAGTTGAGAGCAGGGCCCGCCACTCACCCAGCACTTTCTTCTCCGTCTCGGCCACGGCGGTTGTGGTGGTAGCACCGGCGGCAGCTACAGCAGCAGCAGCGCCGGGGGCCGCCTCACCAACAGCCGCACCCTGCGCGGCGGTGCTGACGGGGCTCTTGGGCTTGACGTCCGGGGCGGCGGGCGACGGCGGCGCAGGGGCTCCGGCCGGGGGAGCGGCGGCTGCAGTCGTGGCCGCGGTGGGTGCCGCGCTGGCGGTGCTGGTCTCCGCCGCCTCGCTCATGGTGGCTGACAGGCGGGCGGTGCGTAGCGGGTGGGTCGGCGTCCCTTGGGCCCGCGCTGGGTCTTACTGCCCCCAAAATGGCCCCGCCGAAGTTTTAACACAGTCAGCGGGGGCTGGCGCGGCACTCGCGCCGCCTCATTAGCATTTAAAGGGACCGCGCAGACAGCGAGCGGGACGCGCGCCACGGGGAGAGGCTTCTCCGTGGCGGGACGCATGGCATGGCATGGCATGGCATGGCATGGCATGGCATGGCATGGCATGGCATGGCATGGCATGGCATGGCATGGCATGGCGATAGATAGGTAGGTGAGTCTATGCGGGTATATACGTTGCCGCGTGTGTACACAAGAGAGTGTGGACGTGCGTGGGGTCGGCGTGGAACCGAGCTCCGCGCCTGCCCGCCCGTGGGCGCACACCGGCGTGCCCCTGCCGTCCTGCGCACAGGGGGCTCGGAGGGGCTGAGCCGTCGGTCGGGCCCGCACACGCGTGGAGCGGCGGGGCGGGGTGGGGGTGTTGGTGCGCGGGGACGCGCAGCCGGGTGGGCTGGGTGCAGGAGTGAGCGTTTGAGGCGTGGGGAGTGCGAGTCTTGTGGGGGACAGACGTGTGCTGGTGAGTGTGGATGCATTGGTAGCATCACTCCTGCGCAGGGCAGGGATCAGCTGCCTGTACTGGGCACTGGGGAGGCCGCACCACGAGTCCTGTGTTCAGTTCTGGCCCCTCACTATAAGAGAGACATTGAGGTGCTGGAGCGGGTCCAGAGAAGGGCAACAGAGCTGGTGAAGGGTCTGGAGCACAAGTGTGATGGGGAACGGCTGAGGGAACTCTGTGCGTATGTGTGTGTTTAGTCTGGAGAAGAGAAGGCTCAGGGGGGACCTTATCACTCTCTACAACTACCTGAAAGGAGGATGGACAGAGGAGGTGGCTAGTCTCTGCTACCAAGTAATAAGCAATAGGACAAGAGGAAACAGCCTCAAGCTGCACTAGGGGAGGTTCAGACTGGATATTAGGAACAATTTCTCCACAGAGAGGGTGCTCAGGCATTGGAACAGGCTGCCCAGGGCAGTGGTGGAATCACCCTCCCTGGAAGTGTTCACAAATCATGTAAATGTGGCCCCTAGTGATACGGTTTAGTGGTGGCCTTGCAGTTCTGGGGTAACAGTTCCACTTGATCTTACAGATTTTTTCCAGCCTCGTTGATTCTATGATTCTTTCCTAGTCACTTTTCCCATGTTCACACTTTCTCTCCTGTAGTGCCCTTCAGTTTGTATTCCCCCCCCCCACGATGCCTGGTTTTCACCCCTGCCATACCACTGCTGCCTCATTTCCTTGACACTGCCCTCATGTCTCCCTCACCTACCTTCCTAACTCGTCTTGCTTTTCCCTGTCCTTTCCCCAGTTTTTGTACAGCCTCCATGGGTGTTATTTTTGGCAATGTTTCTGTGCCCTTTTGCAGTCTGCACACTAACACCCATCCTTCTTCCACACTACCACCACATCACTTTTCCTAATTGCCTCTGCTTTGCATCCGTGTTTCCGTACGAGGTGGATGCCTGAACTGAAGCTTAATGCACCCAATCTTCTCTACTTCCTCAAAGTTTTGCTTTGCTTCTCTGTATACCTGAGCACTCAGGAGCATGTTTCTGTTTTTCACTTTGTACCCCCTCCTAATCTCCTTGTCTTGGCAATTCCTCAATAGTTCTCACAACAAGAGTAAAAGTCTTTGGAGAACATCTCTTGCTGAACATTGCTCAGGTAGCAATGCCAACATCAGCTCCAAAGCAGTCCCAGATGAAGCGTTCAATGAGAAAGCGCTCCTTAGGGTATAGTTTAAACTGCATAAGGTCTCACCTGCTGGAGCTCTTCAGGAACCTTGAACTTGGGGTTGATAACTCATAGCATCACAAAATGGTTTGGGTTGGAAGCAACCTTAAAGATCATCTGGTTCCAACCCCCCTGCCACGGGTTGGAACTAGGCCAGGTTGCTCAATATCAGAACCAAAAGAAAAAGATGCTACAAAGCTGTAATGTGGACCCACACACAACTGTGCACAAGCTATGGCTTAGCTACTTTCCAGACTGATAATGAGCCAGAAATTCTGAAATTCAAAATGCTTTTGGAGCATTCAGAGGTATTTCTACCCACACAAGCATCACTGCTCCCAGTTCATTTACTTACACCATTTTCAAAACCCTGGATGGGAATTTGAATGATAGAATGATAGAATAGTTAGGGTTGGAAAGGACCTTAAGATCATCCAGTTCCAATCTGCCTGCCATGGGCAGGAAAACCTCCCACTAACCATGCCACCCAAGGCTATGTCCAGCCTGCCCTTGAACACCGCCAGGAATGGAGCATTCACAACTTCCCTGGGCAACCCATTCCAGGGCCTCACTACCCTTACAGTAAAGAATTTCTTCCTCATATCCAATCTAAACTTCCCCTGTTTAAGTTTGAACCCGTTACCCCTTGTTCTCTCACTACAGTCCCTAATGAAGAGTCCCTCCCCAGCATCCCTATAGGCCCCCTTCAGATATTGGAAGGCTGCTATGAGGTCTCCACACAGCCTTCTCTTTTCCAGGCTGAGCAGCCCAAATTTTCTCATCCTATCTTCATACAGGAGGTGCTCCAGTCCCCTGATCATCCTCATGGCCCTCCTCTGCACTTGTTCCAATAGTTCCATGTCCTTTTTTATGTTGAGGACACCAGAACTGCACACAATGCTCCAAGTGAGGTCTCACAAGAGCAGAGTTGAGGGGCAGGATCACCTCCCTCGACCTGCTGGTCACGCTCCTTTTGATGCAGCCCGGGATAGTTGGCTTTCTGGGCTGTGAGCGCACACTGCCAGCTCATGTTCATTTTCTCATCAACCAACACTCCCAAGTCCTTCTCCACAGGGCTGCTCTGAATCTCTTCTCTGCCCAACCTGTAGCTGTGCTTGGGATTGTTCCGACCCGGGTGTAGGACCTTGCACTTGGCATGGTTAAACTTCATCAGGTTGGTATCAGCCCACCTCACAAGGGTGTCAGAGTGCCTCTGGATGGCATTCCTTCCCTCCAATGTTTCAACTGAACCACACAGCTTGGTGTCATCAGCAAACTTGCTGAGGGCGCTCTCAATCCCCCTGTCCATGTCACCCACAAAGATGTTGAACAAGACCGGTCCCAACACTGATCCCTGAGGGACACCACTCGGTACTGGTCTCCAGCTGGACATTGAGCCATTGAGCACTACTCTTTGCGTGCGGCCATCCAGCCAGTTCTTTATCCACCGAGTGGTCCACCTATCAAATTGATGTCTCTCTGACTTAGAGAGAAGGATGTCATGTGAGACAGTGTCAAAGGCTTTACACAAGTCCAGGTAGATGACATCAACTGCTCTGCCCCTGTCCATCAGTTCCGTAGCCCCTTCGTAGAAGGCCACCAGATTGGTCTGTCAGGATTTCCCCTTAGTGAAGCCATGCTGGCTTTCACCAAGCACCTTGTTGTTTTTCATGTGCCTTAGCATGCCTTCCAGGAGAATCTGCTCCAAGATTTTGCCAGGCACAGAGGTGAGACTGACTGGTCTGTAATTCCCTGGCTCATCCATTTTCCCCTTCTTGAAAATGGGGGTTATATTTCCCTTTTTCCAGTCATCGGGAACTTCACCTGACTGCCATGATTTTTCAGATATGATGGACAGTGGCTTAGCAACTTCATTTGCCAGCTCCTTCAGGACCCGTGGATGGATTTCCTCAGGTCCCATGGACTTGTGTACATTCAAGTTCTTAAGATGGTCTCGAACCAGATCTTCTCCTACAGTGAGCCCAGGGTCTTCATTCTCACAGTCCCTGCGTCTGCCTTCCAAGATTTACTTCCAAGAATTACTCTTACAATTCTCATCACGTTGCACTGGACACATGCGAACCAAAAAAATACTTTTGTCCTACAGTTTTTAATCCTCCACTGTTAATTTCATTATTAAAGATTGTTTATATTACTGTTATTAATATGAATATTGTGCTAATTTTCTTATTTTGAGATTTTGTCACTTTGTCTTCTCTTACATTTTCAGGGTATGTGAACATTTCTAAGAGGATGCTGATTTGAATGAATTTTGAGGGAAGATTTATTATGCTGAGTCAAATGCGTTATCAAAATTCAGACACTGGCATGCAGTTGGGACATCAAATTTATTTTCAATGACATTGTTAATTAATTTTTCTTCCTCAAGCTAATTTTAGACTTTTACTGAAAAGCCTGTTCAACAAAACCCTGCAGTGTACAAGCCATTGAAATGTACTGTGTTTGATTCCATTCCTTTGTAGAAAATTGGCAATGTTCTCCTCTTGGGTTTTGTTGAGGTTTTTTCCAATTATTTTAATAATGAGAAAATGTAAGAATTAGAAAGTAATTTCATTTTTCCTTTTCTTGCTGACAATTGGTAATACATTTCCTTTCAAACTCCTTTCAAAAATTATGTTGGAAGAAATTAAGCCACCAACTTGGATAATAAAAACATGTAAATGTTGCATGTGAAGATTAATTTCTGCATCTCTACATTTGCTGAATACTTCCTAGCAACCACTTGTAAATAACTATTTTATACAGTTTAGAACAGTACAGAGTCACAGATTGGTTGAGGTTGGATGGGACCTCTTGTGGCCATCTGGGTCCAACCCCCCTGCTCAAGTAGGCCAATCTACAGCTGGTTGCCCAGGACCATGTCCAGACAGCTTTTGAGTGTCTCCGAGGATGGAGACTCCAAACCCTCTCTTTACTGTGAGTTTGCCTCACTGTAAGAAAAGTGTCCTGATGTTCACAGTGAATGTTTTGTCTTCTCGTTTGCATCCATTGCCTCTGGTCTTGTACTCCTTGACCTAATCCTTTTCCACCAAGGGTACATTTTCCTTGCTCTAGACTTTCCCTCTGACCTCAGGGACCTGGGATTCCTGAAGGCTGGACTTGCTAGTAAAGACTGAAGCAAAGGTGAATTTGGTACCTCAGCCTTTTCCACATCCCATGCCACCATGTCCAGATCTGTGGTCTCATTCAGCAGTCAGCCCACATTTTTCCCTAGTCTTCCTTTTGTCACCTATTACTTGTAGAAACCCTCCTTGTTGCTTTTGTTCCCTCACCATGTTCAATTCCACTTGGGCTTTGGCTTTCCTAACCTCATCTGTGTGTGCTCAGACAGGGTGTTTGTATTCTTCCCAAGTTAGGCATCCTTGCTTCCACCCTCTGTATGCTTCCTTTTTAAGTTTGAATGGGCTTTCCTTTTTGTGGGCCAGGAGTTGCTTTTGCCTGATCTCCTCCTCATCAGGATGGGCAACACTTGAGCTTGGAGGAAGCTGAATATTGACCAGCTTTCTTGGGCCCATCTTCCCTCCTACGGAGCCATGTCCCATGGGTCTCTCTTGAGCAAACCTTTGAAGAGGCCAAAGTCTGGTCTCTCTGGAGTTGGGAGCTTGCATTTTGTCCTGCTCCCTTCTGTCAGGATCTCATGGTCACTGCAGCAAAGGCTGCTTTCAGCCTTCACGTTCCCGGTGAGTCCTTCCTGGTGGCTGCTGATGACTCTCCTTCCCTCAT
Organism: Amazona ochrocephala; assembly: GCA_039720435.1. Classification (NCBI taxonomy): domain Eukaryota; kingdom Metazoa; phylum Chordata; class Aves; order Psittaciformes; family Psittacidae; genus Amazona; species Amazona ochrocephala. The sequence goes on from CM077880.1 coordinate 84,540,210, forward strand.
CATTCTTACTATGGAGCCCTTCTTTACCTGGTCAGCCATCCTGCTGGCAATGATGCCTTTGTCCTGCTTAAATGAAGTGGATCCCATCCCTCCCAAGCAGATGCTGATCCTCAAACAAAGTCCCCTGTCATAGAAACCAAAACCCTGTCGCTGACACCAGCTCCTCAACCAGTTGACACACTGTTGTCTTCTCTTCCTCCTCACCTTCTTTCCCCTCATCAGCAGGGTTGAGGGGAAAACACATCCTTCTGACATTGCAGGAATGCAGGAAATAGCAATCTAATACACTAAGTTGCACATAACTTGGCCAAAGTGATAGCTTGGACTGAAATTTGTACTTCTTGTTTGAAAAGTTCAGCTAAAGTTGCTCAGTCCTGACAGTGACACTTCCTCATTTGAATTTGGTTTAGGACTTGTCTTTATGAGTTACAGTGACTCTGTGCTTTTGAGTGGAAAGTTGAAATTTAGCTGTGATAGAGGTACATGTTTTCCAGTTCCTGTTGGTAGGTGCACAAAAAAGCACCCCTCAAAACTACTAGAAATCAAATTTCACCAAGTAACGAACTTCTGGAAAGATATCCTTAGTGCATGCTCAGTAGAGAAATGATCTGAAGGTGCCATCTGGAGGTGTGCAAAGCATGCTTCAGTTCTTCCTTGCTGCTTGAATCCCATGTCTGTCACTCCTGCACAAGCACCGTGGGACACTCCAGCTGGGGACAGCCAAGCAGGTCACCCTTGCAACTGAAATTCTTCTGGGTGACCGTGGCATCAGTCACCAGTATTTGGAGAGGACTATCTCGGTGATGCTCTTCTGTGTGCTTCCTGCTGCCCGAGTTGTAACAAGGGCAGGAAGCAGAGTATGGCTGAGGAGCATGGGCTACACCAAATGCAAGACCAGGGACTGAAACATCCAGGGTGAAGACACTTGTCAGAAGGGGAGAGGCATTGGAACAGGCTGCCCAGGGAAGTGGTGTGACCACCATCCCTGGGAGTGTTCAGAATCCATGTAGATGAGGCCCTTAGTGACATGGTTTAGTGGGGTAACAGTTGGGCTTGATGATCTTGAAGATCTTTTCCAACCTAGTTGATTCTATGACTCTAAATACTGGAGGGAGAAGCCAAGAGAAAATGGTGCTGAAAGAGAGCAGGAAGGCCTGGTGATGGGTGTTTATCCACCTCTGATTGGTACTCCATGTGCTTTGCCTTTTGATGCTTCCACCCAAGTGGAAGATACTCAAGCTGAAGTCCTGGAGAGCTAAACCCGCTTCTCCCTCTGGTTAGTTAGAGTGGCTGCGTGGGACAAAAGTGCTATTCCTCAGAATGAGGTTTGTTGCTGTTTTACTTTTGGAAGAGAGGTGAAACCCAACAACAAAAGACAGTAAAGGTGCAAAGCTAGTCAAGAAAAAGTTAAGAGCCACTAGGAATGAGGTTACTTGTAATCTTGACATTCAGTCCCCTTAAGCATAGGGACAATTATGTATTTCTTACTTAGATGATCACATATTCCTCTTCCCCCAGGATCTTGCCATTTTTCAGCAAATGAGCTGGTTTTCAATAGTCCCTTTCATCCTCCTCACTTGATGTGCAGCTCAAGCTATTATTTATTAATGCATGTTACATAACCTTCAGACCAGATGCATAATTATTAATTCCCTTCTTTCTTCAGGATCCTATGGGGCTTTTACCTTTACATACCCATGGATCACAAATATTGATGAATAAGTTTTATCCAACATCATGTGCAAAGAGCTGGGATTATCATCTTCATTCTGGGAATGGGGAACGAAGGCAGAGTTTCAGAAAAGATACTCCTTTCAAGTATCTGCTCATTCTGGGTAGCTGCCTTGAGCACACATACATTTCTTTTCCAGAGAATCTGCTGGTTTTACAAGTTGAGTAGGATATGGGACACTTGCATGAGGCTGGGACATGTGGCATGGGAGCTATTTTATGGGGCTATTTATGTTCCTGGCTTCCGGGGATGCCTGAGAGGGACTCTTCTTCAGGGACTGTGGCAATAGGACAACGGGTGATGGGTTCAAACTTAAACAGGGGAAGTTTAGGTTAGATATAAGGAAGAAGTGGGGCACTGGAACAGGCTGCCCAAAAAATTGTGAATGCTCCATCCCTGGCAGTGTTCAAGGCCAGGTTGCACAGAGCCTTGGGTGACATGGTCTGGTGTGAGGCGTACCTGCCCATGGCAGGGGGGTTAGAACTGGATGATCTTAAGGTCCTTTCCAACCCAAACCATTCTGTGAATTTCTTTTGGTGGACTGACATCTATGAAGTTTTCATCAGATCCTGAGTGTGTCAAAAACTGGGTAGCTGACTAGGCTTTAATACGTTACTGTACTACTGTGCAAATATGACTTTTAATGAAGAAACTGAGGAAGGAGTTAAGCATGTGCTTGCCAGACCTGTTCTTGGGCTCAGTGTCCTGCTGCATGTTACGTGGTAGAAGTGGGTCAGCCCTCTTCATTCCTGTTTTCTGGATATTCCTTCACATTGTTGCTCTAGTCAAGGCTTATTGTGGTGTCTTAGGGGTTAAGGTGAAATAAGACACATGCACAATAGGTGGTGTTATTCTAATGGAGTATGAAGTATAGCTGGAAGGACCTTATCAAGATAAGGAATTAGCTCACTGAGGCACTGAATTGTGTAGTGACAGTTACACTGGCTTGCTTCCAGATCTTTGTTTATTTACCATAAAAAGACTGGATGACAGCCAGCTGCTGGCTCTGTGAGAAGGCAAAGGAACAAGATGTCTACATTGCCAAAGGAACAAGATGTCTACATTTGCAAAGGACATTACAAGTTGTAATTTGTGTTATAGTTGCAAACAAGCATACAATGTGGGACCTAAATTTCAACTCAGAAATCCATGCCTCAGCCACAAACACCACACCACAAACTACACGTTCAGAAATTCAACTGTACCTATAACACAGAGACTACACACACAGAGAACTATGCAGCACATCCTTTCTTCGGTCACAGGTGAATGTGCATTTGCCTGCATTACAAAACAACTCAGATTGGCAAAACACCTCCTCACTTCCCTGCTTGGTCAAGTAAGACAAGAGAGTAGCCACCAGATACCTCTGTGGAGCCTTGATCCTACTAAAGTGGGGAGCTGTTCTCAAACCCCAGGCAGGGGCTCAGCATAAGCACCTCTGCTCGGTACAGCAATGAGAATGGTTGAGGTGAGAACATAATGGAGAGGAGCAGAGCACGCTGCACTCCCTAGGGCACATGAGAACAACCTTGTGTTCTCCAGCATATCTCTCTTGGAAATGGTCTTTCCCTTGCATTTCAGGGTTATTTCCAAAGTCACAGTCATTGACTGCCATAGTAATCTTTTCTAAAGTGATAATCTTCCTATCACTAGGGAAAGTACAATTTCAGTAAGGTATGTGAGAGTACGAGTGGAAAAGTATAAAAGGAATGTAAGCTAGCCTCTGACACAGAGTAAATAACACACTCAGAGAAGCATGTTGCTGAGGAGTATCTTCCACTTTGTAGAAAGTAAGCTATGTAAGTACTGTACCAAGATTAAGAATAGTAAGAAGAAACTAGTGCATGCAGAGGAGTGAGTGCCCATGCGAGGAGTATCTTATGCACTTTTAGAAAGTGCATTATATGTAAGTGTGATACCAAGATGAAGAGTCCTGTGACATCCACCTATAGCATTGGGTTCTCCTTTTGCCTCTCAAGGCAAAGGAAGACTGCAGAATTAATAAATTCCTTCTCTGCTCCCAAGGATGCCATCAGCTTTTTTTGTTTCTTGTCCTCAGGGTGCTTCATGGAAAAAATATGTGTCAAAGCAGACTTGGACACTGTGATTCAATTCTTAAGTCTGGGCCTTCCTCTTCTGAAACAAGCTTTCTCCTTTTTCTAGGAGCCTGCTCTCACTAGCTGTAATGTAGCATATGATGGCACATGCCTACAAGGAAAAGGGTCGTTAGACACAGTGAAGATAGTTCAAGGTTTTATCTCAAGTAATTAAAGATTTTTGGAAGTTAAAAGTGACAAGTGAAGAGGGGAATTGTCTGAGCCAGTGCAAAGGGTTTATAATTAGGAAAGAAAGCACTGGAATGAAGAAAAATTATCCAGGCATGTGGGATGGGTATCTGCAGGCAGGTGGTAACTCTGTGCTTGCCAGAAGGAATCATGCTGCTAGCTAAGTGGTCCAATACTTTGTTCATAGAAGCAAGTGTCAGGCTCTGTGGGGTGGCAAAAATCCCATTTAATTTAAAGCTAAATAGCATTAAAGCAAAACAGAGCTTCAAATAATAGATTGTAGAGAAGAATCCTGCTCTGCCAAGAAGGGAAGTGCCTAAGGTGTGATCTGCTACAGTGCCTTTTCACTGGGCATTTATGGGACCCTGTGAAATGCATATGTTGCAGCCTGAGCTAAACGTTGTTGGACTCACAACAGCTCCCAGTGGACAGACAGCCCAAAATAGCAAGGCTGCTTTTTCTCAGAGGTTGTGTTGCACCAATATGGAAGAGGCTGGATTTGCAGCCCGCTTGCCTTTTTGTTCTGACACTGGGAGTGCCAGTGTGTTCAGGTGGGCTTACTTAATGGTTGCAGATAAGAGAGGAGGAGAAATCCATCAAAGGACAACCATAATAAAAGTCCATCCAATCTTGCCTCCCTTTATGATTAGCAAAAATCAAAGCATTAACCTTTTCTGAATGATTTCTCTCTGATTTAATGCCTATCTGGTAATGTACAAGACACTGCAGAGTTTGAACATGACCTACAGTTTCCTGGAGCAATGAAACTAGCCGATACCCAAATAATGTTATTGCCTGACAGCACATATAAAGAGAGACACACTGCAGGATGCTGTTGTCCAACAAGACAGTTGCTTTCCTTCATCTGAGAGGGTGTTGAGGTGCTTCTTGGAGCCATTTTGTTAGTCCTGGCTGCAGGTACCAAAACTGTTAATGCTCTGAGACTGAAGCTCAAGAGGTATTTCGGCACTTTTTATAAAGCCCTGTTTTAAATTAGACTTTGGGAGGGTTGTGGGGCTTTTGTTTGTGTGTTTTTAAACAAAAGCCTTGCTTCAAAATAAAATAACTCCCTTTGTTTTCAAAATGCTGAAAAGCAATACTTGGCTTTTGTGGATTATCTCCTCATTTCTCTGGCCATAACTTCTCCTTCAGTACGGCCTAAGCTTGCTGTTACACAAGCGCTATGTTTCTCAGTTAATCCATCCCAAAAGCCCTCTCTGTGGCACTGCTGTTCATATGAAGTGCTACATGTCTCATGAGGGACCCTGCCAACAGAAGCAACTCAGATCTCCTGCCCTAACCTCTGACGGTTTGTGATTATAACCTTTTGGTGGTGAATGCAGCCATCGTCATGAACATGAGGGACATACCTCTTCACTCCACCCCGCTGCTGCAAGAAGATGTGAGGCAGTGATGGATTTACCTTCCTCTGAAAACATGATGTATTCAGCATTGTCTGAGGTAGTAAAATGCCAACCAATTCCTGTTAAATCCCACTCCCCTGCTCTAAGCACTTTTCCTTGCTTCTTCCCAGGAATATCCAAACTCAGGCAAGAATCCTAAGAGGAGCATTGTCACATGTAGAAAGGCTGCTACATTGCCTGCACCTCCACCTATTGATCCAAAAAGCTAGTGGCAGCTCAATGTATGTCTGTGCTGCAGTGCTAACAGGGGGTCAAAGAGATTTAAAACAGAAAGGAAGACAAACCTTCCAAGACCAGCAGAAATACTGGTTTTATCAAAACTTGTAGCTTTTAACTAAGTAGAGTAAAACAGGATTTTATTCAAGGTCCAACAATAAAGCCGTTCAGTCAGAAAGGCAGTAAAAGGTGGGGAATAAGGAAGATTAAACATGAAATTTGGGAACAGCAGGCAGGTTCTCGATTTCGGTGCAGACACTTCACTAACCTGGTACCATACTGTGTTTGCAGGTAGGAAGGTATGGTTTCTTGGAGAGTCTTTCTTTTCTTATGCCTCATGCTTTCCCCTGTAGGTTCTGTGGAAATGCAGGAAATGCCAAAGTATCTGTACATTAAATTTATGTTTTCAGGATTTAACCTCTCAAATAAGTTCCCCTGGAGAAGGGTTGCAAGCAAAATGTCTGTTTTGTAGGTAGGATAAAGTATGACTATCATTTTGCATTCAGCACCCAAGCTACTGAAAGTCAGCTCCCTCTCACTGAAGGCCCGGTAACTGGTGAATATGATCCACAACAGCTCATGAAGAAAGGGAAGACTACAGTCAGCTGACATGCAGATAGGCAGATGAAATAACCAAAAGCTCATTTGTCCACAGCAATGTCTGGTCAGCATTTGGATTAGTAAATTGAATACGGCAAAGAAAAACCACCCGAGGACCTTCACTGAGTGTAGTGATCAAAGCTCAGACTGTACACTTCGATACAAAGCAAAACCTTGTACAGCAGAATACTGTGCAGTCCTGCATTATGTGAGCTGAATGAAACACTCGGCACTGTGTCTGTATTAGTTGTGATGCCACCCTGCGACAAATGAGCACTTGGAACGAGATGATCTTTAAGGTCCCTTCAAGCCAAAACCATTCTATGATTCCCACCTGGGCATTGAGGGACATGACTCTCATCTGTCACGCTGAGAGGGGTGAAACATAGGAGCACAAGTCTGCAGAGTCCTAGGCTCTGCATCATCATCACATTATATCCTAGGAAATGTATTAAGCTCTATCTCAAAACTAGTTTGTTCTCCTTTTCCCTCCCATAAATGTCCTCTGATTATCACCTGTTGTATCCCATAGGCTGCACTCTGTTCTAGCACTGACATGTACCATAGTTCTATAAATTCAATGAACCTAATCATAATTATTATTATAGAATATGTAAAATATGGAATTGATGTAATTATTACGATTAAAATACCTTAAGAAGTCTAAATACAAATAATAAAAAGTCCAGTTCACATTGGAAGCAGACTGACACTTCACACGGAAAATGGCTTCCAACAAGTGAAAAATGAATTCACAGTTCTTCAAAATCTCAATAAATAATCTTTTTCTATTTCTATTTCTATTTCTAAATAATCTTTTTCAGCAGATAAAACTTTTCAAAGAAACCTTTGCAATGAAAACAGAAGCATTAATTCCACTGAAAAGTTTTGTCAGGGGAAAGCTGCTTCACCACATATGTATGTAATACCTACAGGAAATAGCATCCTTCGCTGGGTCACCAGCAGCCACAGAGACTCCTGGATTTTACATTCTGGGCCTGTCCCTGCTGAGAGTGTGGAGTCCCTCATGCCATGGCTCTAGGAAGGTTTAAATTAAACTAACCTCACACACATTGTGTGAGGCTCAACTTAGTTTAGTGGCTGCTGCCCGATATCCTAGAGGGATCTGTGTTCTCAGAAGACTCTTTAACAAAGCCCTCTGGTAAATCCCAATTTGTTTGGATTTGCCCTTGAAATGTACTGTTCCTTTTGTCCTGCTTTTCACAACCATCACCATTTTAGAATCACAGAAAACTTTCTGTGAGATGGAGGTCATCTAGTCCTGCTCCCCGCTTAGAGCAGGGCTGACTTCAAAGTTTGATAAAGTCACTCAGATGTTCTTGTAGAGCTGAGAAATCTAATAAAATCCTGTAACTAGGACAACAGAAAAGCACATGGAATGGCAAAGAAACTCTTTGTCATGGCAGTTTTTCAAGTGAGAGCTGAAGGCATACACTGACACAGTGGTATTAACAGAGTTGTGTGGCTCCTGTTCCAGACTCTGTAAGGAACTAGTGTCAGCTGCACATGTGATATGTATAAAGTATGACTATCATTTTGCATCATGCTTGTGTAAAACATAGATTGCATTGTATAAAGCAGTAATGCACTGAGATACCCAGACAGGTATTTAATGCCAGTAGTGACTTGTCTGCTGTTTAATGCCATGATGGTTGTTAACAGGTTCTGTTTGCTGTGTGGTGGGAAGGTGACTTTACCTTGCCAGGTGCTTTCTGAAGTTAACTTTGGGGATCTACAGCTCTCTGGAGGAATGTTAAAAGTGAATACCAGATTAAGGTATGAATCACAGGAATCTCTTCTGGAGTTGGGCTGAAAGGTTTGCATTTGAATTGGATCTGCCTGGGAATAACTTGGCAGTGCTGGGACAAGGATTTCAATTCAGTGGAAAACTGTAGCCTTAAGGTTGTATAAGTGGCTGGACAGTTACTGGAATAGGATATAAATACCTTCTGGTTTGATCTACATTTATATGTAAGCTGAATAAATACACTTCTTCAATTTCTGTACACAGAGCCATTCAAGTCTTCTGAGCTCTGCAGCTAGTCGTTTTTGTGCTCCCATGGTAAGGTTAGATTGTTCCTGACTTGGAAAGTGGAATGGGGAAGACAAGGAGCAGAGCTGGAATGGAGAGGCAGAGGAGAGAGCCCAGCAGGGCTGGATATCCTCATCCTACTGTTTCCTGGAGAGGGTGGCATCTGCTTCCCACTGGGATAATCCTTCAGGAGCAGCTCCCAAGCTGACCCTCAAGTACAGCAGCAGCAAGCCATGCTGCAGCAGGCAAAGGGCCTTGGCTAGTGCTGCTCCAGTGCACACAGTAAATGTGTTAGCATCTGAATACAGTAAATGCTTATCTTCCTTGTTTTTACTTTAGTGCTTGTCTGCATTGAGCAGCAAGGCATTGCATTCTTATGGGTGAGGGAAATCTTTATCTAAGGGGTACAGTACCACCTCCCAGCATCCAGCATTGCCGGGACAAAATTCATGGGTAGCAAGGCTATTCCTCCAGTGAGCTCCAGCAGGCAGGGTGTGAGCTGATGAAACAGCCTTTGATGACCAGCTTTAGCCAGATGCTCCTTGGCTTTCCTTCACAAATCCTACAGGCCTTTGGGAAGGATGTTGCTCCCTTGAAGGTGCAAGTCTCCATATGAATTTATTACATCATGATATTTTCACCAAGATTTAGGCTTTCACTTAGAAAAAGTTATCTAGAAAAAGTGGTTTCTAAATGTTCTCTCTGAAAAGACGACGCGGGAATCCCATGAAGAACTGTATGGATAGGTTCAATTGCTTGAACAGAGGCATGTACTTTCATCTGCGATGACCTCCTGTTTCTGACACAACTCCAAGGGATTGGCAGACATTACACAGGATTTACAGGAGGCCTTCTCCCTTCTGGGGGGGGGCACCTGGAGACTAGAAGGAAGACCCAGGTGGTGCAAGGTGGCTCTATATGTTCATGTTTAGGCACCCTACCAGTAAACTCTGTACTGAATGGCTTTTCCATTCCATCAGGAGAAGGTGTTCATGAACAAGTTAGCTTATTTCAGAAATGAACAATTTGGCAGTAATCCAGTCCACAGAAGGCTTTGTGCCAGGCTCTTCTGCTGCTTCTAGCCTCTGTCTGGCTTCAACCAGGCAGTACACTGCAGACAGCCACCCAACCATTGCGGTGTTTCTGGCCACCATGGGGTTCAGATGTCCACCTAGAAGTCTGGGAGCTGGGCTATGAGCCTGGGCATTTATTGCTCCAGAGTTGAGATATCTACAGGAACCCCAGTAACTGCTCTGGGGTGTCAGACCCTTTGCTGCAGCCACAACCCAGACCCTTGTACCTGAGCTGAAACAGTTAAGCTCCTAGTGACCTAGGCAGGTAGGAAGTAGAGGGAAAATGAAATGTCTGGAAACCAGAGGAGAAGGGAAGTGTAGAAATGGCAGAAGAACTTTCCTGCATGTGAGTGCCGTGCAATGGTCTGTTTGGTAACTACCACACCCTGCTATGTCCTAGAGCTATTTTTGTCTGATGACACTTCTATGCTGACTCATCCCAGTACTCAGCTTCTGACACGCGCTTATGAACCACCAGGCAAAATATCCACCCATACTCACGCTTTATATCCAGACCCACTGTTCTGACTATAATGCAACAGTGCTTTAAAGCATGAAAGGAGCATAACAAGCTTCCCTCTTAACAAGACCCAATGATGTGCATATACCTTGTCATCACAACACAGTGTTATTATCCTCCAGCTCTTTAGATAATTAGGACATGCTCAAATGTTCTTAACATTACAACAGTCACTGTGAATGATACTGTTATTATCTGGAAGAGGTGGACTTCTGTGGCTCAAGCAATACAGCCTTAAACCAGAGCAACAACAGATCACAGCAGTAAATTCAGGTTCAGGTACTGAAAGTCTGCCCTTGCTGCACCGAAGTACTAGGAACAGCAATTGGGCTGAGAGGAAATAGAATATATCTCACAGAGCTTGAAAGTGATTTGGCAAAAGTGTTTCACATTCAGTAAAATCATATTCAAACTGTCTTCCCTCTACCACATCCAACAGGGCAGTTGCTTCCTCCTGCTTCATTCACATTTAAAGAAACCCCCAATGGTGGTGGCTTTCCTACCACAGTCTATACACTGTAAATTGCCCAGCCTGATGTTCCCAAGTGTCAGAATTGAGCAGAGTTTTTTTCAATGGAATCATATTCCCTGAGATACCATTTTGCTTGTTAGTTTTATTTGGTTTCTTTGACTGTCAGCATCCTTTTTGTCACCAAAGAAACTGCTACAGAATAGCTTTCAGTGATAAATCCTTTTAACTCTGATTTCTTTCTGTCACTATTAGCTGCTAGTACCTGCTATCACTGTTATATAGCTTGTTTTATGTGATCACTTGAAATATTCTCTTTGAGCAACTGCAGCCTCCATGTATAGACAGGAAATTATAGAATCATGGACTCATAGAAAGGTTTGGGTCGGAAAGGACCTTAAGATCATCCAGTTCCAACCTCCCTGCCATAGGCATGGATGCCTCACACCAGACCATGTTGCCCAAGGCTCTGTCCAACCTGGCCTTGAACACTGCCAGGGATGGAGCATTCACCATTTCTCTGGACAACCCATTCCAGTGCATTGCCACCACTCACAGTAAAGAACTTCTTCCATGTATCTAACCTAAACTTCCCCTGTTTAAGTTTTAATCCATCCGTGACAAAGAGGCATCCTTGTAGGCCCCCTTCAGATATTGGAAGGCTGCTATGAGGTCTCCACGCAGCCTTCTCTTCTCCAGGCTGAACAGCCCCAACTTTCTCATCCTATCTTCATACGGGAGGTGCTCCAGTCCCCTGATCATCCTCATGGCCCTCCTGTGGACTTGCTCCAACAGCTTGGTGTCCTTCTTATGTTGAGGACACCAGAATTGCACACAGTACTCCAAGTGAGGTCTCACAAGAGCAGAGGGGCAGGATCACCTCCCTGGACCTGCTGGTCACACTCCTTTTGATGCAGCCCAGCACATGGCTGGTTTCTGTGCTGTGAGCACACACTGAAGCTGGCTCATGTTCATTTTCTCATCAACCAACACTCCCAAGTCCTTCTCCGCAGGGCTGCTCTGGATCACTTCTCTGCCCAACCTGTAGCTGTGCCTGGGATTGTCCCTACCCAGGTGAAGGACCTTGCACTTTGTTGAATCTCATGAGGTTGGCATTGGCCACCTCACAAGCACGTCAAGATCCCTCTGGATGGCATTCCTTCCCTCCAGCATATCAACCGAACCACACAGCTGGGTGTCATCGGCAAATATTTATAAAAAATAATTGACTGGTTTGCTCCCTGGTCATCTTCTTTGTGATAGACCATCTTTTCAAGTGGTCTCTGAACATCCCAGCCTTGCACTAAATCCCATTTCATGCAGTTTCTAGCAACTACAATCTCGCTCTACTGAGCCATACTTCTACTGGGCCATACTTCTACTAACTTTCTAGCTAGGATTTTTGATGACATAAGGGTTTTTTTCTCTCAGGTAAAGGAAGAAACAAGCAAAAGCAGTTAGACTCTTCTGCAACAGGCAGGTTACAATAAGAGGTGAAATTAAGAAGTTGTGAGTCTGCAATGTGTTAAGTGATGCACCCATAAGAAAAGGAATTACGTATATATAAGAAAAGGAATTACGTGTCATCCTGCTGATCCGCTTTCCTAGCTACCAAACCTTCCACATCCTAGATTAAACCTTCCAAACTGCGTCAACCCTACAATCTAGTCCGTCCAAGCTTCTGGACTTGGATGAGTCCTGTGAGTCTTAGAAAATTTTCTCTTACACAGATCCTTCACCCCCAGATCATAAATTCTTTGCCTGGGAATACTTCAGAGATAATCCAACAAGATTAGTATTTAACTCCTGTAGGGCTTCAGAGCAACCTAATAAATTTAATTATGGGCTAAGTAAAACCCTACTCCTAGTTTTTCTCATGACTCATGTTTGATATGTTTAGAGATTGTCACTGACTACACCACTGTGCCAGCTGAAGATCAAGTACAATTGGTCTTTTTCACTTCCATTTTTTCCCCTAATCTATTACTGCTCAGCTTCTTTCTTTTGTCTTCACTGACTCTGACTTCTTAGAACCCCTGAGAAATGTAGAAACTAGATCCAGGTCAAACATACTTCTAACGACCCTTCTCACTTCACATGCCACTGCCCTGACATATACAAAAGTGCCACTGGCTTAAGCAGGATCAGACCTACCTTGTAAAATGGCACTTCTCAGACAGAAGACTACTGAGTATCAATTCAATCTGGTGGTCCGAATTAGAGTAATGAATTGAAATGAGAAGGGTTGCTCTTATGAGAAGATCACATTACAAGTCATCTCCTTGGAAATGATTCTCTGTATTATTTTCAGTTTTAACACTTTTTTCCCTGGGAATGAAGAAATTCAGTGGATGCAGCCTTCTCTTATCACTGAGAAGCCACCCAGACATTTCTCTGTTGAGGCCAGCTAGAAATAGTCTACTTAAAACTCCAAGCAATCAGACATGTTTTTTGTTTCACATGTGCTTTCTTTCATGGGATAACAACGGCATAAAAGAATGGATACAAAACCAACCAGCAAGAATCTGTTTCCCTTCATTTACCCTTATTCTGAAATCATAATCTTTTGGGAAGCAAAACCATGAATTACTGCTTAAAGAGGTTCAGTCCAGGTCACCAGCATTTGTTGATGTTCTTCACCTTGTGATCACTTTAACAACAGACCTCTTGGCTGCAACACCAAAGCCTGTGTTTTGCCCTTCCTTATAGCCCCACAGAGGACACCTACATGGCCTTTCTCACAGGTCTCCCAAATGAATCCCTCTAGGTGACAAAACTACACGTGGCATCTGAAAGGCTTCTCACCTCAGGACTCTGTCCACCTTTCCATCCTTGCTTCTTCCACAGCGCTGCTACTTCCTCTCTGAAAAGTTCAACCATTTTTTGTGTAGATGGTGAAGAATGAGGAGGAGACCACAAGTGCTGTGCAAATGCCCGCTACACAAGTGTGAGTGAAACCTTACTTGCAAGGCATAGTTGCGCAGTCCAGAAGGAGCTATATGAGAATGCTCTGGAGATCAGTTTGTCCTCTTAAGCTTCACAGGAGATTAATAAGTTGCTCATTTGAAATATAGCTATAGATAGAAAAAACCAAAACCAAACCCACAACCAAAACCAAAGCAAGACAACAAAACTCCCAAACTATTAAAAACTCTGAATTTAAAGAACATTTTCCAAGTTTGTTTACATGATGCTGTGAATGAATTCACACAATACTAGCAAACAAGATGACAGCTTTATGGTCCCTAGAAACTCCCTTTTGCTCCAAATGATTATAGAACCATTTGCTACTCAGCCATATCTCCCAGGAGCTGAGAGGAATTTGACCTGGTTTTTTTACTTGGTTTTTGTTTGTTTGGGTTTTTTTTGACAGACAAAGACACAGTATATTGTGTTTTTCTTCTGTACATTAGATAACTGTTGAATGAAGCATAAAGTGGGGATTACTGCTTCACATCCAAAGGAATGCCAGAGAGGAACTGAAAACTGAGAGCTGACAACGGTCTAAATTTCTTTAAAATAACCCCAAGCCATTACTGCCCTGTACCAAAAAGCCTTTAGTGGTCTTACAGCTGAAGCCAGGACGCAGCTCAAATGCATCTTTACTAACCTTAACTACTCACATGCTCACATTAGCAATGAAGAAAAGGGTTTGCCATACCTCAAAGCACTTTTTTCAGGATATGCTTTCAAGCATTTAGCTGGACAACAGACGACAAGAGCTAAGGGCTGTCTCTGAATAACTCACTTCAGTTCTTGTACTGAAAGTGGTGCCTTCAGTTTCTTTGCAAGCACAGTAAGGAGCCTGAGTATCTATGAGAGGTTTCAGCCAGTGGAGGGCAGCAGCAGCTGGGCTTTAACACAGCAACAGTTGCTGAAAAATCTTCACAGTTTGAAGCTCAGCTTCAAGGAAGATGCTCTGAAATAATGACCATGGTGTACTCCAACTCGGTCTCTCCAAAATCTGCTACGTTGGTGTTCACTTTCAGGAAAAACTGCATAAAGAGCTACAGTGAAATCAATACCATCAACTAAAATGATTAAATGCTTCAAGAGCAGCATGGCCATCGTTACAAAGCAATCAGGGCAAGGCTTAAGGAAAATATTTCACAAGGCTCTCTCCTAATTTTTCCTTCCTAGACTATGGGAGGCCAAGTATGACAGTAATGTAGAAATAAGCAGCAATACTGCTTATGGTAATAAGCAATCCTGCAAACAGTTTAAAAGCTGTCCGAGCAAACAAAGTAAAAAAGAATTTATACTTTGATAAATAGGTTAGAAATAAAATATGGATATCCACAAATAAAATATAACCCATTTTATGGGATTAAAATGGATATAACCTGTTTGGCAAATAGGTTTGAAATAAAATATGGATATCCACAAATAGAATATGGAGGAGGGAAAATTCACCAAAACCTTCCCCATAGGGTAATGGGTTTAAACTTCAGCTGGTTAGATATAAGGAAGAAGTTCTTTACTGTGAGGGTGGTGAGGCACTGGCACAGGCTGCCCGAAGAAGTGGTGAATGCTCCATCCCTGCCAGTGTTCAAGTGTGGTATAGGGTTTTGAGCAACCTAGTCTAGGGTGAAGTGTCCCTGCCCATGGCAGGATGTGTAACCAGATGATCTTAAGATCCTTTCCAACCCAAACCACTCCCTGATTCCTTGAAATTACCTGAAGATTTTCTTTCAAGTTGAAGAGTAAGGAATCCTCCCTGAGAGGCTGTAGGGCCAATTAATAACTCTTCTTTACAGAAACATTAAAAAAAAAAAAAAAGAAACAAACCAGGAGCAGAAGTGTGGCAAAAATAAAAAAAAAGGAACTCCAAGCCTGTATTGTGGAGAAGGTTGGAACATCACAACTGGGGCACAACAGAAGACCTGTCTCAAACTGAAGTATTAGTTGATGAGATTTTAGTACGATATAAGGAGAAGAGCAAGCATAGCTATTAACAAGGGCAATCAGGGTTCATCAATGTGCTGGAGCTCTCTGCATAGGCAAGTGTGATCTGATTCTGTTGTGGTTTAAGCCTCTCAGCCACGCAGTTTGCTCACTCACTCCCCACTCTTTCTTCCCCCCACTCCCGGAGGGATGGGAAGGAGAATTGAAAGAATGCAACTTCCACAGGTTGAGATAAGAACAGTTTAGTAACTAAGGTTAGGAAGTCCTTGGTCAGACCAAAACATTAATAAGCAGTAACCGAAACATCAGTGTTATCAGCACTGTTCCCAGGCTGAAAGTCAAAAACACAGCTCAGCACCAGCTACTAAGGACAAAAATGCCTGCTACTGCTGAACCCAGGACAGATTCGCATAGCACTTCTGGATGTCTTCAAATGTTTACAAGGAAACCCCTTGAGGTGTCCCAAAGAAAAGAGAAATGACATAAAATAGTAGTTTTCTGTATTATTGTCTAGTTAAGAATAAGAAATAAAGAAGAGAAAAAAGTTGTTCACTTTCACAAAGGATGAAGGTGACTATTTATGTCCTAGAAGGAACTTGGCTATAGCCTGTTATGTTTTATGTGCTTGTGAATGCTCTTGAAAAGTGGGTACAGGAGAGGGTGAAAAATCTACTGATACTGAATTGCTTAGGACCATAAAACCAAAAGCAGACTGTGAAGAGTTGAGAAACAGTAAGTAAGACAATCAACCAGCAGATATTCTTCCTTTATTTAAAAATGTAGAGATGCACATCAAGAAAAACAATCATGCACATACAGACTGATCAGCTCTGAACTAGCAGTGGCCAACTAGTTTACACCAGCAAGATACTGGTCTAAACACACTTGACTTACAGGGGCAGTAAGGGACATTTCTGGTTAGCAATTCTAGCATACCTGAATTCAGAAGGTGGCAGGGCCAAAATAAACAAAAGCAGGGGATTTTTCAATGTTGTTAAACTAAGTTATCAAACACATGGTCACAGGATGTTGTACAACTGCAAAACTTATATTTACACGAGAATTCAGTAAACCGAAATTCCTTGGAGGATTAGTAGTCAGGAATATGCAAATCTTGATACGGAAAGTCACTAATTAATAGATTGCCAAGAGCTGGGTGGTAGGACCAGAGGTAGTATCAGTGTATGACTGCCCTGCTCTTATTTTCTTCTTTCCATAGCTGCTTTTGGCCACCAAGTGAGAAAGCATACCAACGGTATATGTACATGTGCTATCTGCCCTTGTATGCAGCCTGCTGTATAGCAAAAGTACATTGCCACTAATGAGTATGGACCAGTGGAGTGACAATGAAGCCCTGGATGAGGAATGTTGTCACCAGCTCAGATCAGAAAACAGCCCTGTGCAAAAGAGACTTTTTCTAACATTCAAATAAATCCTAAGTTGATGATAGGAAATTTCCAAAGCAGTTTGCCACTCATTTTGCAGAGGGAGTGAGACTCGAACCACACGAAAGCCTGAGTTTTAAAAACACATCGCACATACAGGGGGCATTTTTGGTGATCTGCACATTTCAAAACAAAGCCAACAGATCTGTCATGGAACCTGTGACAACCTTTACTCACAGCCACCAGACCAGCATGCAGTGTATTAGCATCTTGGTATCTTAAAAGACTTAACTCTTTTCTTCCATACTCTGCCTGCATGCCTGCCTGTCTATTCTTCTGTTGCTATTCCCATAGAGGATGAAATGCTCTTACAGCAGAAACCACCTATTTTTGCAGCCTATAGCCCTAAAGCTTTCTCTTGTGTGGAATCTGTTCTTGACCTTCTTGCTATCTAGAACAGAAGTTCCTCATCACATAGCTTTCAGCCTGGGATAGCAGTTTGGAAGTGGTAGCAAAGAAAAGTAAGCCATACTAGAAAACCAAGTCAGATGGGGCAGTGAAGAAGACAGGTCAGGCAATGTCCTTTAGGGTCCCAATGCATTTAATGTGTCTAGGGAGCTGAAGCAATCACTTTTTCAGTGGTATACAAAAAGCCAATTGTGCTGTATCAACCAGAGCTATAGCTTTCCATCCCCATTCATCTTTGACTTGCCAAGTCAGCCAGGAAAAGAATGATGGGATGGGCTAAAAAATGAAGTGGTTTTCTGAAGGCTATCCTCAGCTTTGAAAAGCTATTTCTAGTTTGGTTTTGCTAGCTTATTTTATTTCAAATCTGGGGCTTTGTATGTATGGTCCATCTTCTTGCCTTTCAAGAATCAGCAGAAATATTTCTTTGTTATCACACATTGTTATCACACACATATATTATCACACCTAGCAAGGATGTAAAGAGAGCATCTTTTCTTCCTTGCAGGGAACTTGATGTCTGAGCTCAGCTGAGCAGCCAGGGTTCTCTATCTTTTGGCCCTTTTTCTAAAGAATGAAATTAAGGCACTACAGCAGGACAGGGCAAACACCAATACTGATTTACTGCGATCCAGATTCTAATAGCATTAAAACACAAAGAGGATTCAAAGCAAATTTTACAAAAGGATTCCTTCCCTTAAAAAAAAAAAACAAACAAACAAACAAAAAAAAAAAACCAGATTTAGTAACTTTATGAATCAAATGTTTCTCTGATGGAAGTTATCAGCTGATGACCAGGTTTCTTCAATCTCTCCATCCCGTATAGATACAGGAACAGAAGAAAACAGTTCAGTATCAAATCACAAGGTCCTGAGTAAGCTCTCAACAGTCCCAGTGTGATGTAACACTAAGGGACTGATCCTCCTGCTGGAAGACACTAGTGGTAACTGCTAATCCCCCCTTTGATTCACTATCTCAAAACAAAGCTTCTTTTAAAAAACTGTGGAGATAAAATGCAGAGTTATCCAAGTTTGGATGCTTGAAAAAAAAGTGTTCACTCAGAATGCTTCTCTTTTCCTCTGGCATCTTCCTCACCATAGATGGATCCCTCTGTAACAAGACATCAGAAAGGTCACACTGCTGGACATTGTCCCCCCTACATGCACACAGTGAAGATACCAATACAGCCCCATGTCTTCATCTGCCAAGCAGGGCACAGTGATGCCAAGGGGGTTGATACAGATCAGTGTTGAAAGGGAAGCATAAAAATAGGATGTTCTGGAAGAGCCCAGGCTGCCTTTTCAACTAAAAGGGTTTATTAAAAAAGGCAGCCATGAAATAAGCAATCCTAGGTAATTCTAATCTACCTGAAGTATCTTATGCTTTCCTTTCCATCCAAACAAATCACCTTCAGAAGCAGACATAACCCTGTGTTTTAAATTAAGATTTATATCCAGTTCCAAATCCAGACATGTCTGATCAGCTGTGGCAGGCTAATTCCAGTCACTAGTGAGCCAGGACCCAGATATGAATTGAAGTAGTAACTTCTGCTCTTCCTCATGCACACAGGACTTCAATAACTTCTAGTGGTGAGAGACAGTTGCTCCTTTTTTTTCTTTTGTGTTAGGCAACAGAACACTATCTCTAGATCATAAAGATCTGGGATCTCAAAACTGATCAAGACCCTGAAGAACACAGAAAAGGTAACATCTGTATAAAAAGAAGAGCAGGATTTTCACTGTAGAGGAGCAGAAAAAAAACAAACAAACAGCCCAAACCACAAAAGGCCCAACAAGAACAGAAATAGAAACTCACATGGATCACCAATCACGGATCCTTCATTCAAACTGATGCTGTGCTCAACTGCTGGCATAACGAAAAGATGTTAAAAAAAACCCCAACAAACAAACCAAAAAGCAAGGAAAAAACCTAAACCAGTAAAGCTAGTTCTCTGTAAGGTATTGCTCTACAATTCAGTTAGTCTTTCTGCTTCCAAACTAGGTATGAGGTACCTAAAAGAAAGTGATCCAGAAGGCAGGCAGCCCTGCTAACTGGCACACTGCGTGGACTGCCTGGCACTGCCATATACGACCTGATGCCCCTTCAATTATGTTGTGTTTGCAAGGAAGAAGGAAGATGCAGCTCTGATGTCCTAAAGTGGTAAAATCATGAATGCTGGGCTTGCTGTGCATTGGCCACATCCCCTGCAATGCACATTTCTTTGGAGGTAACCCACATCTTAATTGTTGATGCCTTATGGATGGTTTCTCTTGTTCTGAATTTAGATCAGTGCAGCCAGGAGGCCTCCATATGTGGTACTAAGACAAGCACATATTATTGGTATCACCAGAATATCTGGGTTCACTCATTATGAAACATGGGACTATTTTATTAGGCATTATTTTTTAATACGACAGAAAAAAAATACCTATCTTTGCCATGTTTTTCTCAGACAAGAATTACAGGCCTCATACATATCTTTATCAAGTTATTGAGGCAAAACCTACTGTTTGATGCTCCCTCAGCGTAAAGAAATTTCTGTAGATTAGAAAATGTACGCACAATCACAAGCCCCCTCTGCAGCATTCTCATGCTTAAAGTTCTTTAGAATGTGCCTAAAATAGGTTTGTCAGACAGTGTAATAAAGGCAGAAATGTGACTATTTACAAGCTAAATAAAAATAGATGAAACTTCTTACATGTTCTCTTCTGCACATGTTGCTCAGTGGAGATGATGCTGGGCTCATCTACAGAAAAAGAGAAAGCAGTACTCTATGGAAATAGATGTCTCACATCTTTTCCAGCAGAACTCTTTGTATATTGCCATAGCAGCGTAGTGTAGGGCTGGCTGTGCTATGCAGAAGAAGAAGAAAGAGCAAACTGGCTGAATTTCCTGTATCCCCTCACAGCAGTATCTGTGTCCCTGGTAGCAGAGTACTTGGTAACAGAGTTTTTCATGCAAAGCTAGCTGTTTATTATGTATGTGAAATTGTTCCATTTTTGCCTTCTTAAGTGCCTACAGGTACTTAATCCTTTTGCTTGTGTTTTATATACATAACTTGTAACTGCTGCGGGCTTCAAGAATTTATGACAAGAGTAAAAATCAGTAAAATACTGGCAATACAGACAAAAATGAACTATGTGCCAGATGAGAAGAATCGGATACTGCTAAACAGGCATTTGGGGTTCTGCTTACCTTAATTTCATTTCTATGGTATATTTACAGCTTGAGAAAGGAAATGGGTAAGAACTTAGCTATTTGTCTTATTTCCTGTATAACAAAGCACACTAAAAATAATTAGTTTCTCTCTGAGACGTCGAAGATATTTTCTGACTAAAGTAGGAGAGCAGACACACTTTTAAGTATTTTTATGATGATGAAAAAGGCCAGAAACAATAAAACCCCTGAGTCCTTCTGCCTCTCATTATACCTCACAAAGGAATAGGCTAAGGAGCCAAATCCAGGCAATAACCATAAATTTTTTCTTCTTCTCCACAGGTTATTACACACTGTAGGAATCTGAGATACGTGTGAGAGTAACTCTGAGGCTGTTGGCTGAAAACATTTTCAGGCAGAAGGGTAAAAGAAATGGAGTTTCCTGGACATACCAGTCATGTAGTCTTCCTCTGTCATGGAGTCGTATTCAGCTACTAAAAGGAAAAGAATAAAAAAGGCATATTTTAAAAGGCAAGGATTTCTAAAGACTTTAGAAGAAACCTCAGTCCATGAGAAACACACCGAGACTCGAGTTTCATTCTGTGGAAGCAGCACTTAAGCCAGATGTAGAAGAGAAAGAGGAAGACAGTATTCTGATCCACCCACCTCTTCTCCAATCCCTCCTGAAATCCATCGTACCAAAGAAAAAGTATTAAATATTTTACTTGTTAACAAGCAGATTGAAAAGTAATACTAGTAGCAGGAGCTGAAACTCTCAGTTTCTCAACACATTTGGCCCAGTGCACAAGTGTTGCATGACGAGATAGGGAAGCTGTGCTCCAGCCAGTCTCCTCCAGGCATACATCCCACTGGAAAGCATTTGATTCCCACAGCATGCAGAAGAAGCTGTGAGCACATTGGCCAACTGTAAATGTTTTTGGAGATCCCAGGACATGAAAAGTTTTGGATTTGTGCTACCTAAGAACAAATGCAATAGCAAGGGCAGGAGAGCCATAGTCAAGGGCCAGGTAAGCAAGATTGTGCTTACTGCACAAAACCACAGATGAACACGACTTCTGCAAAGCTGAAGAGCAACCGCTGAAGCATCAAGGTGATGGAAGAGCTGAATTCAGAGCTATTTTTGTTGGCACGGCAATTTGCCAAGTCTGACCTATTCCATGTGGAATACTGTATCTTCTGAAATGGCTTTTTTATTGAGATTATTGAAAATCTCAAGAAGATAACCAGTGGTTGAGGATGCTTCGAGACCATCTTAGGAACCTGAACGTACACAAGTCCATGGGACCTGATGAAATCCGTCCGTGGGTCCTGAATGAGCTGGCAAATGAAGTTTCTAAGCCACTGTCCATCATATCTGAAAAATCATGGCAGTCAGGTGAAGTTCCCGACGATTGGAAAAACGGAAATATAACCCCATTTTTAAGAAGGGGAAAATGGATGAGCTGGGGAGCTACAGACCAGTCAGTCTCACCTCTGTGCCTGGCAAAATCTTGGAGCAGATTCTCCTGGAAGGCATGCTGAAGCATGTGAAAACCAACAAGGTGCTTGGTGACAGCCAGCATGGCTTCACTAAGGGGAAATCCTGCCTGACCAATCTGGTGACCTTCTATGAAGGGGCTACAGAACTGATGGACAGGGGTAGAGCAGTTGATGTCATCTACCTGGACTTGTGTAAAGCCTCACATGACTCTGTCTCACATGACATCCTTGCCTCTAAGTTGGAGAGACATCAATTCGATAGGTGGACCACTCAGTGGATAAAGAACTGGCTGGATGGCCACATGCAAAGAGTAGTGCTCAATGGCTCAATGTTCAGCTGGAGACCAGTACCGAGTGGTGTCCCTCAGGGATCAGTGTTGGGACCGGTCTTGTTCAACATCTTTGTCGGTGATATGGACAGTGGGATTGAGTGCACCCTCAGCAAGTTTGCCGATGACACCAAGCTGTGTGGTTCGGTTGATACATTGGAGGGAAGGAATGCCATCCAGAGGGACCTTGACACGCTTGTGAGGTGGGCTGATGCCAACCTGATGAAGTTTAACCATGACAAGTGCAAGGTGCTCCACCTGAGTGGGAGCAATCCCAGGCACAGCTACAGGTTGGGCAGAGAAGAGATTCAGAGCAGCCCTGCGCAGAAGGACTTGGGGGTGTTGGTTGATGAAAAAATGAACATGAGCCGGTAGTGTGCGCTCGCAGCCCAGAAGGCCAACCGTGTCCTGGGCTGCATCAAAAGGAGTGTGACCAGCAGGTCGAGGGAGGTGATCCTGCCCCTCTACTCTGCTCTCGTGAGACCTCACTTGGAGTGTTGTGTGCAGTTCTGGTGTCCTCAACATAAAAAGGACATGGAACTGTTAGAACAAGTGCAGAGGAGGGCCATGAGGATGATCAGGGGACTGGAGCACCTCCCGTATGAAGATAGGCTGAGAAAGTTGGGGCTGTTCAGCCTGGAGAAGAGAAGGCTGCTTGGAGACCTCATAGCAGCCTTCCAATATCTGAAGGGGGCCTATTAGGGATGCTGGGGAGGGACTCTTCATTAGGGACTGTAGTGAGAGAACAAGGGGTAATGGGTTCAAACTTAAACAGGGGAAGTTCAGATTGGATATAAGGAAGAAATTCTTTACTGTGAGGGTGGTGAGGCCCTGGAATGGGTTGCCCAGGGAAGTTGTGAATGCTTCATCGCAGGCGGCGTTCAAGGTGGGGTTGGACATAGCCTTGGATGGCATGATTTAGTGGGAGGTGTCCCTGCCCATGGCAGGGGGTTGGAACTCAATGATCTTGAGGTCCTTTCCAACCCTTACTATTCTATGATTCTATGATTCTATGCTGCCGTAAGGGCACCGCAGGCACTGAGGGAGGTCACAGCTGACATAGCAGACAGAGTGTATCTTAAGACTGGCAGAATACTGGCAGTATTATTAAAAAAGTAAGATTTAACAGAAATGAGGCATTCGAACTAAGCTCTGAAGAGCATTAACCAGTGAGACCTCACTTGGAGTATTGTGTGCAGTTCTGGTGTCCTCAACATAAAAAGGACATGGAAGTGTTAGAACAAGTGCAGAGGAGGGCCACGAAGATGATCAGGGGACTGGAGCACCTCTCGTATGAAGATAGGCTGAGAAAATTGGGGCTGTTCAGCCTGGAGAAGAGAAGGCTGCGTGGAGACCTCATAGCAGCCTTCCAATACCTGAAGGGGGCCTATAGGGATGCTGGGGAGGGACTCTTCATTAGGGACTGTGGTGAGAGGACAAGGGGTAATGGGTTTAAACTTAGACAGGGGAGGTTTAGATTGGATCTGAGGAAGAAGTTCTATACTGTGAGGGTGGTGGGGCCCTGGAATGGGTTGCCCAGGGAAGTTGTGAATGCTTCATCCCTGGCGGCGTTCAAGGTGGGGTTGGACATAGCCTTGGATGGCATGGTTTAGTGGGAGGTGTCCCTGCCCATGGCGGGGGGGTTGGAACTCGATGATCTTGAGGTCCTTTCCAGCCCTTACTATTCTGTGATTCTGTGATTCTGTGACATGGGTTGAGGTTGTCTTTACCACAGGTTCTGGTATGAAAACACAGCTTGGGATCCTTAAGCAAAATCTACATAAATTCAACAGTCTGGGTCTTAGTCTGTCTGTGGCTGCTGCAACCTCCCATACAACCTTTCATGCAGGAATCACAAGGATATGCATCACAGTAACGGGAGTTAGGTACTTTAAAAGCAGCATGACTAACTTACTGTATTCACTCCTCCTGCCTCTGCTTCCACTGGTGGTCACTTCATCTGCAGCAATGAATACAAAAGAGTAGATTTAGGCCAGCCATGCTCTACTAGATGCTCTCCCAAAACCCTTAGGTGCATGTGGCCAGCTGCTGTGGCTTATGTACCAAAAGAACAAGGTCAGAACACCTGGGCTACTGGGAAGATATGACATCTAAGAGATGCTCTGCTGCATCGCTGGTATTGCAGCAGCAACGCCAGTTTGTGCAAGCTGTTACCCCTGCATTAAGCTTTGGCTCCTTCTCATAATGCTCCAGAAAATACTCAGGTTTCAGTGGTGATGACTGAATTATTTGAGACAAAGAACTGATCCAAATGGGGGAAAATGCAAAAAGCTGGGGTTGCAGCTGATGCTCCAATAATTGAGAGGTTTAAAGAATCAGTCACAGACCATGACTAACGGGTAGCTTCTTCCTGAAAACAGGAAGGTCTTGTGCAGCATAGCAAAAGACAAAATATAACACAAAAGAAATATTTAAGTTACAAGAGGTTCACTGAGGTCATCTCCATTTGGGTCAAAACTGAGTTCAGCTAGACAATAAGAAAACATAACAAACATTACATATTGCCAGTAATCATAGAATCATAGAATAGTTAAGGTTGGAAAGGACCTTAAGATCATCTATTGCTAGTCTTCTATGTAGGATACCCATCTGCTAAAGAGGCGTTTCAGAGTAACATGCCATCTCAGACTGACCCGAAATCACACCGGGAGCCAGAAAGGAACAACTGTTGCAGGGTGGAACTAAATTGTGTCAGCACAGCAACATAAAGTATTAAAAAACACCCCTAAAACTGCCCTAGGACATACTGAAGTGTATGAAGAAAGCTGTGGGGGGAGCCCTAGGCTGAGCTAGCAGCGAGCTCAAGGGCAGGAGTGCAAAGCCCTGGTAGAGCCATGTGGAAACAAAATTAAAATAGAAATGATGACTTATTTTAGGATCACTGTACTCAATGATGTGTATGTTCTTCCCTCTTTAATACCACACTTTAAAAATGAACTCGCATGCTTTAAGACAATTACAATTTACTCCTTAGACCATGAGCAAACAGAAGAATGCGCTTACAGTTTTTGATAAAAATTCAGTTTGCTTGACTTGTAGCAATTTATCAGGCAGAGGTAATAGATACCAAGGCTAAGAAGGGTTTTGTAGGAAAGAAAGGATGACACTAATCCATCTGCTGCCTTTCCAGCTGAGTCTTCATTATGAAAAGTGATATTTAGGAAGAGCTAAGTAAAGCAGACAAATTAGTAACATTCTTTCTAGTCTTGTGCACTTGCCAGTGCTCGTTGACGAGCAAAGTACGAAAGAGACCCAGGCTTCACAAAAGACAGACTTCTCCCTATTTTTCTAAAGATTATTTTTAAATGCTTGCAAGCATTTTTGTATATATACCTATTATATTTTCCTGACAATTTCTCCAATGTAGTCACTGACAATGAACATAATAGATAGAGACACAGCTAGAGGAAGCTTCTTTTCCTGTGTAGATGTTAAGATTCATTCATTTAGAGATGTATTTGTTTAACATCACTAACACTGGGATATTTTAGATGCATTAGCATGCTTCCACGGGATCCCATGTTTCTAAGAAATCATGTATTTTCTGTGGAAACTCACCAAGTATCTTTGTTATTCCTTCCTCAGTAAAAGATTGGGTGAAACCTGTTGAAACAAAGAAAAAGACTCAAAATGAGTTGGAAACATTTTAGAAAAAACAGTTACTAAATTTATCTTAATTATACCTATCATATGCTTCATCCTGTTTTCATGTGTGGCAAGTACAAATCAAATGAACAAAGGAAAGTTTTGCTTATGAACATATTTATGAGGAGTTAATTTCTAGTCAATAAACTTCTTGGATGGGTCTAGGCATAGAGAACAGGGTTTGCTGCAGAATTCAGATTTCTGTGCATCTGTGCCCCTCATCTGGATATCCGCTGGTTCTGTAGTTTGTTACATGGAAAAAGACACTCACCAGTAGTTTCTGTAGTTGCGCCCTCCAGGTAAGAAGCTGTCGTACCTGAGGGCGGCAATTACGAGAATTAAATATCTCCTGTACACTTGAGGATATGAAAGTTTTAATCTCCACAGCAAATAGCACGTATCTGAGTAACCCAGCACTCTCCACAGTCTTAAAAGACCTTCAGCTGTGGGTCCCTAAGAGTTATTTTGATCTCTAGTGCTCACAGGCTTCATACACTGATGAAACCATCTGAATTTTCCTCACTGCTTCCCAACAGCATCTTGGGTCTTTGCATTGGACTTGTGTTATCATAGAATGGTTTGGGTGGGAAGGGACCTTCAAAGGCCATCTAGTCCAACCCCCCTGCAATGAGCAGGGACATCTTCAACTAGATGAGGTTGCCCAGAACCACATCCAGCCTGGCACATGCACTAGGAAAAGCTCCTGTGCAGCTTTTATCTTAGGAAGAGAACAGGAATTCAGCCATTGCAAGATTTACCTCAGCTGAGGGGGAGAGGGAGCACAGCATGCAACCACCACCTGCAAGCAAACCCGTGAAGATGGGGATGCCAAGGAAGGGCCCCTATCAAAAACATGGCCTAAGGCCATGTTTTAGAGATATATTCGTTTAATATCACTAACACTGGGATATTTTAAAGGCATTAGCATGCTTCCATGGAATCCCATGCTTCTAGGAAATAATGTAATTTAGGTAGAAACTCATCAAATACCTTAGTTATATCTTCCTCAGTAAAAAATGGGGTGAAATACAAATTTCACACACACCCACATACCATTGTTTGGGGAAAGCTGCTCTACCCTGAAGAATGGGATTGATTGAAGAATAGGATTGTAAATGAGTAACCTCTAGGATGTTAGGCTTTGTTAGCAACTATAAAGGAAATTACTAAGATAAGCTTTGCCAGAACCACCTGGTGGTTACTGATACGACAACGATCCTAAAACAAAGTGATGAAGAAATAACCACCAGGGGTCAGAAAGCCCACTACCACATTTGTGTGTGCATACAGGAGGCATTCTCTAAAAGTATGATGTAATGTATGCAATCTAATGAATAGGTATGTTTAACGGCAATATAATCACAGCCTGGTTGATGCTTGCGAGGGACACGCTTGGAGGAGCGATCCCCCGTGTCTCCCGGCGCCGCAATAAAGAATACCTGCTTGTCAACTTAGAACTTTGTTGGTGAGTTCCTGGAGTGTTCTCCGAGTCAACCCAAACCCCACCATGCTGGATGTCCTGTGCTCACTCGCCTCGCTGCCATCACACACACACAGGAAGCATCCACCCAAACTGTGGGGTGCCCCTTGAGCGTGCCGTCCTGGGTCCCGCGGGGCGGTCACGCCACGTCAGCCCACCCCAGTCCCCGGTTACCTGGTGCCGCGGTGGGGAAGGCCAGCACTGGGGCTAGCCAGGCCAGGAAGAGCAGCGCTGCCCTCGCCATGGCCCGCTGCGAGAGCCCGGTGGGGGAGCTCGGCGCCGCCGGTATTTGAGGAGCAGCGGGGCGGGAAGGGGGATGCGGCAGCAGTGTACTCCCGGGGCCATCCAGAAACGCATTCCCGCATTTCACAGGCAGCTGAAATTCCCCTCTTTGGCTGCTCGCTGGTTGCAGAAGCTTAGCCCGGGGGGAAGGGATCTCCCCCTCCAGCTGAAACCGCCTTGCCTGGCTGGTGCTGCCGGAGGGGGCCGCTCCCAGCTTAGCCTCGGGTTTGGTATTTCCAGTTTCTGCGGCCCGGCCCGAAGAGGCCTAAAAACACGGATAAGGTTGCTTTGGGGTTGTTTTTTGCATGCGGTAAGCTCATCTAACAGAATTTAATACATTGCCTTATAAATCCAGTTTGGGAGGGTGTGTGGAGTTTTATAGAGGTGTCTTTACTTTTAATAATTCTTGTGCATGTTATTATATTGGCCTGAAATAGGACTAGCTTATTTATTATTTCCTAGAGGAAAAAAAACCTGTCAGCCTTAATTACACCACAATTCCAGTTTTCCTCCCCATTTCTTGTAAAGAGCTTGTCTAGATCACCCTGATTTGATCCTGCTGCCTTTATGTTTATGAGCAGCCCCACTGAATTCCAGGGTATTGCTCTTAGATATTCTATGGCTGTCTTCTGAAACTGTAAACATCACAGGAGTCACCTGCTGTAGTGTGACTAGATCACCTATTAGATATCAAGGAACAGGTGAGCACCTTCAGAGAACTACCTTCTAATTCCCCTCATCAGGAAAGAGTTGTCTTTCTGCCTTCAGGAAAGCAACTGCTGGAATTCAAGTAACTTACTTTAACAATATGAGACACTAGGGGTGATTGGAATATCTCAATTAAAGGCTGCATATTCTTTACAATACTCTTTTTCCTGGTCTAGACAGGGTGAGGTGACAGCCGTGTGGTCATTAATACCAGACTTGGGTCCTGAAGGGTTAAGGAGCAGTAGTGAGTTGCGCACAAGGTCACATTTCTGATGAATCAGTGTGGGACAGCAATTAAGCCAGTGATTTTTTACAGCTGTGGAAGGTCAGATAATGACTGATCTGGCATCAAGACTGGCGGTATGAAGTTGAGCCTTGAATATTTGTAAGTGGTTTCAAACAAGCACAAAGTAAGGATATTTTGACATGACATTAGAAGATCTTAGGGCAGATTTACTGTGATGCCAAAGCCTGGTCTTGATTTCTTTGCTTATCAAAAAGTGTCTCCTCTTCCTGTTCAGTACTCTTGTACTCTTCATAATACAAGGCCCATCTGCTCAACTCTTAGGAAAAGAAACAACCCCCCCAACCCCAGGTGCTGGATTAACCATGCAGAAATTCTGAAGCATTTAAATGGAAATCCCAGATAAGGAGGCACTAGTAAACAACAGTATCTGCAGAAGAATATGTTTTCAAACTGCAACCTGATAGATCCTGTACAAACTCTGTTATGGAGTAGCACAGAGTGCTTATCCCAGCCTGTGTAAGAGGGGCATGGGCTTCTGCCAGTGTGCATGCAAAGAATTAAAAAGTGACCAATCTGGCGTTTCTACATAAGACTCTGAGCTGACATGGTCTCCTTGGTGCCCAGCTTTTCTGCCACATAGAATCATGGAATAGTTAGGGTTGGAAAGGACCTTAAGATCATTGAGTTCCAACCCCCCTGCCATGGGCAGGGACACCTCCCACTAAACCATGTCATCCAAGGCTATGTCCAACCTGCCCTTGGGCACCGCGAAGGATAGAGCATTCGCAACTTCCCTGGCAACCCATCCAGTGCCTCACCACCCTCACAGTAAAGAATTTCTTCCTCATATCCAATCTAAACTTCCCCTGTTTAAGTTTGAACCCATTACCCCTTGTTCACTCACTACAGTGCCTAATGAAGAGTCCCTCCCCAGCATCCCTATAGGCCCCCTTCACGTACTGGAAGGCTGCTACGAGGTCTCCACGCAGCCTTCTTTTCTCCAGGCAGAACAGCCCCAACTTTCTCAGCCTATCTTCATACTGGAGGTACTCCAGTCCCCTGACCGTCCTCGTGGCCCTCCTCTGCACTTGTTCCAACAGTTCCATGTCCTTTTTATGTTGAGGACACCAGAACTGCACACAATACTCCAAGTGAGGTCTCATGAGAGCAGAGTAGAGGGGCAGGAGCACCTCCCTCGATCTGCTTTGCTCCTTTTGATGCAGCCCAGGATACGGTTGGCTTTCTGGGCTGCAAGCGCACACTGCCAGCTCATGTTCATTTTCTCATCGACCAGAACCTACAAGTCCTTCTCCGCAGGGCTGCTCTGAATCTCTTCCCTGCCCAACCTGTAGCTGTGCCTGGCATTGCTCCCACACAGCTGTAGGTCCTTGCACTTGGCATGGTTAAACTTCATCAGGTTGGCATCAGCCCACCTCACAAGCGTGTCAAGGTCCCTCTGGATGGCATTCCTTCCCTCCAATGTATCAACCGAACCACACAGCTTGGTGTCATTGGCAAACTTGCTGAGGGCATACTCAATCCCACTGTCCATGTCACCGACAAAGATGTTGAACAACACCGGTCCCAACACTGATCCCTGAGGGACACCACTTGTTACTGGTCTCCAGCTGAACATTGAGCCATTGACCACAACTCTTTGCGTGCGGCCAGCCAGCCAGGTCTTTATCCACCGTGTGGTCCACCTATCAAACTGATGTCTCTCCAATTTAGAGGCAAGGATGTTATGTGGGACAGTGTCGAACGCTTTGCACAAGTCCATGTAGATGACATCAACTGCTCTGCCCCTGTCCATCAGTTCCGTAGCCCCT
The DNA here is from genome assembly GCA_039720435.1 of Amazona ochrocephala. Classification (NCBI taxonomy): domain Eukaryota; kingdom Metazoa; phylum Chordata; class Aves; order Psittaciformes; family Psittacidae; genus Amazona; species Amazona ochrocephala. The sequence continues at coordinate 84,570,537 of CM077880.1, forward strand.
TCATAGAAGGTCACCAGATTGGTCAGGCAGGATTTCCCCTTAGTGAAGCCATGCTGGCTTTCACCAAGCACCTTGTTGGTTTTCATGTGCCTTAGCATGCCTTCCAGGAGAATCTGCTCCAAGATTTTGCCAGGCACAGAGGTGAGACTGACTGGTCTGTAATTCCCCGGCTCATCCATTTTCCCCTTCTTAAAAATGGGGGTTATATTTCCCTTTTTCCAGTCATCAGGAACTTCACCTGACTGCAATGATTTTTCAAATATGATGGACAGTGGCTTAGCAACTTCATTTGCCAGCTCCTTCAGGACCCGTGGATGGATTTCATCAGGTCCCATGGACTTGTGTACGTTCAAGTTCTTAAGATGGTCTTGAACCAGATCCTCTCCTATGGTGTGCCCAGGGTCTTCATTCTTATTGTCTCTGCATCTGCCTTCCAAGATTTATTTGGGTGGTGTGGTCAGAGCATTTTCCGGTGAAGACTTGGGCAATGAAGTCAGTAAGAACCTCAACCTTCTCCAAATCCAGGGTAGCCAGTTCTCCTGATAGCTTCTGGAGAGGGCTCACGTTGTCCCTAGTCTGTCTTTTGTTCGCAATGTACCTGTACAATCCCTTCCTGTTATCCTTAACATCCCTAGCCAAGTTTAATTCTAACTGGGCCTTAGCTTTTCTAACCTGGTCCCTAGCTTCCCAGACAACATCCCTGTACTCTTCCCAGGCCTCCTGTCCATGCTTCCACCTTTTATAAGCCTCTTTTTTCCTTTGAATTTTCCTCAGCAGCTCATTATCCATCCAAGGAGGTCTCCTGACCCTCCTATTGCACTTCCTTCTAGTTGGGACACAGCACTCCTGAGCTTGCAGCAGGTGATCCTTGAATATCAACCAATAGTCTTGGGCCCCCTGCCCTCTAGGGCTGTATCCCATGGAACCTTGCTAAGCAGGTATAACTGATAACATAACTGATGCAATCCCAGAGAGGAAGCAGAGATAAAAAGAAAGGAATTTCCTCTAGGGGAAAAGAAGATGAAATTATGAAGGGAGAATTAAACACAGTGGAAATGCATTATTAATCCTCAGTGTCCTTCCTCACTGAAACCATTTCTCAGGTACCTAGATCTTGCTTGTCACTTAACTATCAACTTGTTGTGCTTCGTTTGCGGTCACTTAGTGTCCCTGTTCTCCTGCGGTTCTGACACTGATTACTTTGTGTTATCCACAGCTTGCACTTTCTTCTGTTGCCCATCTAATATTCCTACCTGCTTGCCTTCCACTTGCTAAATGCCCAGTCTCATGCTTTTGCCTGCATCTTGGAGTGATTTCTGGCTTTACAGGCTATGTCTTCATCCTGAAGAGGGGAAGGCTAGGGTAAGTCTGAAAGAGAGTAAGTAGCAAGATCTGTAAAGCAGATGTGCCACAAACAAAGTTTCCCACAAAACGTGGTAAATGAAGGGGATTCTATTACTCTTGCTGGTGCTGCAGGTTCGATCAGGTGATTGGTACATCATGTATGGATTCCTCATTCCAAACTTTTCTGACGCAGGTTAGGGATGCAATATAAGCTGTGCTCACAGGCTTGCCTTTGCCAGTTTGCTCTCCTGGAAAACACTAGTTATATTTCTGGTGGTTTTGCATTTCTGGGTTTGACAGAGGAAGTGTCTTATTTTAGCATTCACAGCAACCTCATGTTGCTGTAGGTTGGACTCTTAAACACAACACATTTCATTCAGGTTTTCAATATGTTTTTCTTGTTGCTGCATGACTATCTCAAGCCTAGATACCACTGAGATTTAAAATAAGAAGCAAGGGAAGATGAAGAGACTTTTGCATGAGTCTCCACTCTCAGGTCAGGGGTCTATGAAATGCCCTGACACCACAGGATGAACCTCATGTCTCCTTACATTATTTCTCTAATGGCAGTTATTAAGGCACATGCATTTGCTGGAAAGGGAAATTGTAACCCAGGAGAGAACATGCAGACAGATCTGCTCTAACATCAGGGCTGAGATCTATACATTATTGAGGATGCATGTCTGCCATCCTACCTCAACTGCACTTCCTACCATCTCAGGTTGGGCGTTACAGTATTTCACAGTTTCAGTTTTAGGGGCTGTGTTTTGTTATTTGCTGTTTATTCACTGGCTTTAAGTGCAAGCACAATTGAATGAGCATGGGGACCTGATGCTCTCGGAAAAAAAAAAAAGCCAAAAGCTTGGAGTTACATGAGGTCTGCATAAAAACCGTGGAGCAGTTTGACCGTTGTTATGAGGAAAGAGCTCAGAGTCCACAATAAAAGCACACACTGAAATCAGCTTAGAAATAATGTTTTTTTAAACTGAGTGTGCATAAGGATATGGCTTCAAGAACACGTTGTAAAAGGCGGATTTTTAAAATATGTGGTTTTCACTGAATTGTAGAAATTCTCACTTAAATTTCCAAGTATCTTTAAATTGTCTCCTCTCTGTACAGCTGGGACTAAGAAAACTAATCACTGTTATACCTAAACACAGAAGGAGGGCTGCAAGCAAGTGAGGACTGATCCAGCTCCTACTGCAACCCCTGTAACTCTCAAGGGTCCAAGAGTTACTTCCTCTGCTGAATCAAGCCTTCAAACTCAGTAATGTTTGAGCCTGCAGTTCAGCACAGCCAGCCAGGGATAGCAGCTTTGCAGGAACCCAGACCTGAAGTATGGCCAATGGGAGGCCAAAGAAGCGCCTAACACAAGTTACATAAGGTTTCAGGGAGCTCAGGATATGGAAGCAAGGCAGAAACCAGTTGTTCTTAACTGCACTGATCTTAAGGAATTTGGGAGCTGGATGGGCTATCTCTTGATGTAGATTAAAAAATGTTTTAGTCTCGCAGACAGGGAAAAATAATCCCGCAACTTAGATACATAAGGCTCTGAAATGGACTTTGAGGGCAAATGGGTCAAGAAAATTGAGCTTCAGCCTTATGCCATGAGTCATGTTCAAAAGCACAGCAAGTGCTGAAATGTACTAATGAACAAGTTGTTTCACTGTTACATTTTAATAATAACTCTCTCATTTTTTATGTGTGTGATTTTTATCCCAGCAGGTGAAGAAGGTAAAAATGGTATGCAATCTCTGGACAAGAGGCAGCTTCAACACTGTTTTAGTCTCTTCACAACTTGTAGCATGCCTTGTGTTTGGTGTATCGCCCAGCAGTGGAGTTTATTTTGGAGAATGATAAATAGCATGGAAAATCTTAAAATATTTTAATTATTGTACATTATCTTTCAGTGGACCCATCCAGTTTGTCTCAAGTGGAAGTAGATTCCTACTCCTATAGTCCTTCCACACTACAGAAAAGCTCCAGGCTTCTTCAGTTAGTGTATGGAAACTTCAGCTGCTTCCCCTGCAAAACCATATACAGCTCCAAGAACAGGCTGACTCTTATTTTCATCAGTTGTCACCAACTAACAGAAGTCCTGCTGTTCAAATTTCTGCTTTCAGTGACATGTCTCATCATCATCAGGATCTTAGCACAATGGCGACTCTCATTCTGTAAACCACCCTTGAGATGGCGCACAAAAAGTGGTAACCTCCATCTCACCCTATTCCAGCTTGCAGAATCTGTAGGGTGAGCATAGATGAAAGCTGTTGATGATTAATTACTCTAGACTGTCATTCTGACACACAGAGGAAAGCTATACAACAGGTGCCTTATTACATGATCATGCTCCATGAACATTTTCACTCTGAGAATTGGTGAAGAAAATCATCACAGACACGAGGATTTTAACAAATTTGGCAACACTCTTTTACTAATGCTTTATGTGTTTCTGCTCATCAGGGGAAATGCTTTTCATGTTGTGGCTTGAATTTTCCTTTTATATAAATGAAATGTTGGGAAAACGGCTGTGTACCTCCACTGTGGTGTAGTTGTGTAATACAGTACAGAGGGAGAGAAAAAAACCAAAATGATTGAAGAATGTTATTGCACAGTGAAGTTTAGATATATATTTCAGATGTAACCTAGATAAATAGATTAGGTGCAGAATTGCAATACGAATTATACTTATTAGCTTAAATATTTAGGAGATAAGTTGTCCCACTGAATCAAGTTGCAGGATAAAGAGGCAAAGCATTGGTACTAGCAGTGATCTGTAGCTTGACTCCTCATATCCAGAACTCCAGGATGGGCTGACACCAAAGCATCAGCTATTAAAAGTAACAGTACATGGGATGTTATTCTCTATGTTGCCATATCATTGAGTAGAGGGATGAGGTCAGATGGATCCAACTGCCAACTAAAGTTGGACCTAGATCTAAGCTGACTTTCATTTTACCAAAGAAACCTCCACTCAGAGACAATTAAAAAATTACACCTTAATACAATGAACAACTGCCAAGCCAGAACAGCAGGAATGAGTGTCACTCATAGCCCCAGGATGTGTCTGAAGTCAGAGGGAGAAAGAATGCAATATAAGGAATTGGGGAAGCTCCAGGGAAAAGGAAATGGAGAAGAAACAAAGGAGAGAGACAACTCCCTAGTGCCAGAGTTACCATACAGTCACATATATCACATACAGATTTATAATATAGTCACATATGATTTTTTTACATATCATGTGTCATATGTGTGATGTCATATATATTACCAATGGCCACACAACCTGGTTTAAATAATTCAGTAACAGATAGGGCATTTTCCTCTCAGGCAGTGTCTAAGAAGGAGCTCGCGTTTATGTTTGGGAGTAGGAGGGTGTGAGCATGAAACAGTTGCAAGGAGAGAGTCATTTTGTTTGCCCATGTCCTTAATATTGTTAGGATAAAAAACCATCACAAACTGTCCTTGAGAGCAACCAGGCTGAGGATGCTGAGAGCTGATCAACTGGTGTGGCTGCACTGGCCAAAAAGTAACTGAAGCCCAAAGGAATCTGCAAGAACCCACTGCAAACCTGACCACGTGCAGCTTTCTGTCTGCCAACAGCCATCAGCTGGGAAATACTTCCCATTACAGCAATGCTAGTTAGGTTATAAACATTGACAAACCCACCCAGATTCAGTGAACACAATTGTATTCTCTGCTTACGGAGCATGAAGCTCAGATTTAAGTTTGTTAAACTAGCCTTAAATGCTGTAGTGGATTGCCCAAACCATGATAGGTTTTGGCTGGTGTCCCAGATTCTCAGTAACCAGCAAAAAATCCCAGTCACTTCAGGTTTAGTTCAAACTCCTCATTTTAATGAGTACTTTTCCCCTTCAGAGTCACTGGGCAGTGTATGCTTGCTTCTTACCCAGTTGTCTGCACAATTCAAGTGGTTGCCTTTGAGATGCTAGGACCTGCCACTGAAATTCCTGTAGATCTGCCTGCAATAACTGGAGATTGAGTTATCTGGTGAGTGTCTGTCTGGTTTATAATCAGTGATAATTTGTCATTGGTCTTGAAATGCCTTTCCCTTTGCTGCATTTGCATATGCAGCATTTAGGTAGATGTGTGTTCAGTTCAGCTCCTTGTTCTGCAACAATGACTTTCTGCTTAGTAGGGCCTGTATGCCAGGAATTAATGACTGCTGCTCCATGTTCCTTTTCAATAATCTGCTGTTACTGAACAAGTTATGTATGAAACCCCACATCTCTTTAGCTCTTACAGACTGTGGCTTTTTTCTTGCTTCTAAAGAAAGCTAGAGCTAATTAATTTGGACTGGGAACTTCACTTGGTTGTAGAGGTTATCTGGGAGTCTGATGTGAGATATGTATCTTAAGATTCTTCCAGCTAAATCAGATCAAGTTAGTGAATGACAAAAACATGCAGGTCCATTTCAGATCAAAATGTTACCGACCACCTCTTCTTTTCTTATCTTTGTTTTTTAAACACTACTTTTTCCATGGTATTTATGACCTGGATTTATCCCAGAGCATCTGGCAAACAAAAGGATGATCTGAAGAAAACCAACCATTTTCTTCTACTATTCATATGGTGCTCTGCTCCATGGGACAAGGATTCTGTCTTTAGTACTTACCGGGGCAGCATCCTGCTTTATGACAACAGCTCAAAGGTGTTACAGCCATACAAATACTGAATGCTATATTTCTTCTAGTCTGACTAACATCAGAATAACCACCAGCATATTAAGTGCTTTACTAAATCTCTTTATTGATTTCTGGTGCATATAAACAATAATAATTGCAGGCAAATGCATCTCAGCCCTAAGGTGGCTCAGTTCCAGTGGAGGACTGATCTAACTGAAGCTACAGGATTTGGAAAAAAAACCCCGAAACAAAACAAATGCAGAATGAATTACTGCCCCAAGACAGAAACAACATATTGTATCTCTGTGAGAAGCTCTTCTGGACAAGTAGAACAAAATCATTTTGTTCAAGCCAGTGGGGCGATGAGAATGAGACTTCTCTACTAAACAAATAGTTTCTTGCACTTTCAACACCCCTTTCATACAAATCCCACTAAAAGCTGTTGGGAGAAGGAAAATCACCCCCAAACCTAGGCTTCATAAAAAAGTTCAGCGCAACCTTTCAGATTCCCTGTTTCATCTATGAAATTTTGCGCTTGCACATGCCTAATCTAAAAGCTTATTTATATTACAGATAATTGCAAAATCAAGTCAGGTGTGAAATAAAAGTGATGTCTCAAACTGGTCCCCATGGTCAGATGTGTTGTCTAGACAAGATCCAAATCCAACTTGATTTCAACGCTTGAGCTTGAGTTCATGCCTTGGTACATGCACCGTTATAATTGGATGGTTGCTGGTATTACAGGATTAAGCAAATTCCAAGTAATAATTTTGTCCATATATGGAGAGATTAGAGGTTTAATGGAGACCCCGGAAGACGTAACTGAACAGTGATCTGACTGATGGCATGTCTTCTTTCATAAAGGTGTCTTCAGAGAAAATAATGTAAAAATAAACAAGCATTATGTCTTGTTTTGTTGAGGAAACAGAGCCTTCCTCTGCCGAGTTATCTGGAAATAGGAGAGACAAAAGGCAGCAGAAGTAGAGTATCTCACTGAAATTCAATCTGCTGTGCTCTACTCTGCTCTCGTGAGACCTCACTTGGAGTATTGCGTGCAGTTCTGGTGTCCTCAACATAAAAAGGACATGGAAGTGTTAGAACAAGTCCAGAGGAGGGCCACGAAAATGATCAGGGGACTGGAGCACCTCTCGTATGAAGATAGGCTGAGAAAGTTGGGGCTGTTCAGCCTGGAGAAGAGAAGGCTGCGTGGAGACCTCATAGCAGCCTTCCAATACCTGAAGGGGACCTATAGGGATGCTGGGGAGGGACTTTTCATGAGGGACTGTGGTGAGAGGACAAGGGGTAATGGGTTTAAACTTAAACAGGGGAGGTTTAGATTGGATCTGAGGAAGAAATTCTTTACTGTGAGGGTGGTGGGGCCCTGGAATGGGTTGCCCAGGGCAGTTGTGAATGCTTCATCCCTGGCGGCGTTCAAGGTGGGGTTGGACATAGCCTTGGATGGCATGGTTTAGTGGGAGGTGTCCCTGCCCATGGCGGGGGGGTTGGAACTCGATGATCTTGAGGTCCTTTCCGGCCCTTACTATTCTGTGATTCTGTGAGTGTCCTATGAGTAAAGAGAGGGCACTCATTTGCCATGAGGACTATGGCAAGACATGCCATGCCTTGGGATGGAGGCATGGTCATGCATACATATGACTTGTGAGATGCTCAGTGACAGGGGCGCTGGTCCTGGCATGGGATGGGGCATGGTGTCTTCAGCATGGTCAGTGATGGCTTCCAGAGAGAGTGTCCTGGAGGATTAGTTAAATACGCTTTGTAGCTCTACAGGAAGCACTAGGTGTGAATGGGAAGGTTTTCTCTGGAGGGCTGTTCACTGGCATACCTAATCCAAATCAGACAACTGTCCTCTTGATTTCCTTCAAATCCCAGACTGAACAACACAGCTGGCTTGTCTCCTGTCCCTTCACCAGGTTACTGTCAATCCTGGTTTTCAACCCTAGTGGTTATGGGCATCACCTCCAGCTGCACCTAGCCGTGTGCTTGTTTCTTGTCATGGCAGACCTGAGGCATTATTTCACTCCACAGCTGCGAGACACCTATGATCAAGTGATTAAATTTCTTGCAGTAAAAGCAGCAGAAACAATACCTGCAGTTCTGCTGAAGCTGCTCCATTAATTGCAGCATACACCAGCAGCTAGATGTTATCTAGTGTCACTGTGAATGGCTGGCTGGTGGAATTTGTGATGGTGACTTCAGCATTTGGCCTGGAATGCTTCCTTGAATCTCCTCTGATAAATGCAAATGTATTGTATGAAAACACAAACATAAAAATGGCTTACTTTGTGCATCGGGAGGATGGCAGCATCTGTCTCAGAGGTTGTGACATTTCACTGCCAAGAGGATAACAGTGATGAGTAGAATCACTGCAGTGAAGTATAGGGCAACAGCAACGTAACACCAGTGTGAGCTCTTCAAACAGGTCACTGCCAAAGGAATAAGGGAGAGGGGTCTCACCACAGGCAGAAGAAAGTCAGCTGTTGTTCTGAGTTATGGGAGTATGCAAAATCATTGTAGCTAGGCCTTCAGCAGGAATGTGTTGCACAGTGTGCTATAGATCTAGCACCTGTGTGAAGTGAAGAGTAAGTTCATGAGGATATTCTCTGTGTGCTACAAATGCAACTGAAAACTTTTTGAAGTTTTTTCAGCTAAATGTACCTGCAGAAGCTAAATCTTGCTTTGGAAATTCTTTTCTTAACCAAAACACAAATTCCTGAAAACGGGAAAGCAGTGGGTCCTAGCATTTTAGATATTAAGTAAAAAAAAAAAAATAAAATACCATCACTTTATATATTTATATATGTATATAGGTTTATATGTGTATAAACCTGTATATATGTATGTTTATATATAAAATCACATTTTCAGGGTCTGAAGAACCCTCTTCCAGGCTGGTCCTAGTTTTTATCATTATAGCTATTGAGAAGATGGTTAGGAATGTGAACTCTCACCTTCTGTGGCAGTGGACAGCTTTGCCAACACTGCTGTATGAACACTTTGACATGGAGTTTGCCTGCAAGCCCTGCACAGCCCTGCCAGTGCTTCTCGCTCCGGAATATACCCTGCCTTTCCCTTGGAGAATAGCTTGCAAAGGTCATGCTACTTTGGGCTATTTTTCTGAGGTTACACAACTGAAGACCCATTAGGAAATCCTGAAGTTCACATACAGGCTTTAAGAAAAGGTTTTATAGGTAATTTGAAATTCTAGAGACTCTTTGCCCAGATGATTAACCTTTTTAAGCACAAAAAGCAGCACATGTTTATTTAGCCAAATTCCTGCCTCCATCATTTTCTGCTCCAACTGTAATCCTTCAGGATAATTGTGCTCTTTTGATCCCCATTCCTCAATACTTTCCAGGATGCGCTGTATGGTAAAAAAAACCAACAATCTAGAATTAGAACAAACACCTGACTTCTGTGATTTTAAAGACATTTCAGTGAAGAATGGGAAGGGACAAGGCTCACTGATCGTATTTATCCATATCCATATCATGTGTCCTGTGAAATTCCTTGAACAAAATTCTGAACACCTGGACATACAGACAGTGTAGGCAGAATTAGAGAAAGGAAGGAAGGAAGGGAGAACTGGGATATAAAAAGGCAGCCAACAAACAGGTGGGCTGCTAGTGATATAACAAAACAGCAGTACTGACAACACTTTTTGTGCTGCAGGCCAATCCTGGTTTCACTGGCATAAAACCAGAGGGCATTCAAATGAAAGCAAGAAATTGGTTTTGCCTTTGTAACAGCAGGACTGAGATCTTCACGTGGCCCATTCTCTTGTCTGCCCGACTGCTAGTTTTGGTCAGAAAAACCATCGGAAGCTTTCAGTTTCTTTTTCCTTGCGGTAGGGCTGAATTAAGCCACAAATGGAAACATTTGTTCTCACTAGCATTTTCTGCTAACATTTCATCTATAAACATCTTAATTGTTCTTATGGATTGCACAAATTTTCTTTTGTTTTCTTCTTCTTTTTCATGAGTTAAAACTCACGCCCAATATGTTGTTTCACTTTGAAGAATCAAATTTACTTTCAGGATCGGTTACACAGTTTGAGAAAACAGTTTAAGGCATCCTAAGATTTTTACTTAAGAAAAGATAGATGCAATTTATCTTGTCAAATAACCTTTCAAAACCCATTTTTTTGCTTTCTAGCTACCATTTCCTGAAAGTAACTAATTTTCTGTGCTTTAAATACTATTTGTGACCTGTTCATTCACCCTAATGTATTTGGAAATGAAAAACAATAGAGAGAAATTGTGGCTAAAAAGATCAGAAGAGTTTGCAAGTGCCTTTACTCAAAATGCATTTTAACCACGTGTTCTGAGCATCCCTCAGGAGTGGGAAGCACGGAAAAATGGATCAAAATCACCCGCAGCAAAGATAGGAAGTGATGCTGTCCCATACCTGGAAAAGTGTGCTGCTGGCCAGGTGGAGAGTTGCTATGTTTTATGTGGGTCTAATTCACTAGAGGCATGTAATGGCAGTTTGTCCTGTTACCAGGTCCTGGACCTCCAGTGGACTACACTGCCTGCATGGTGCATGTTCATTTTCTTCTGGGATCCTTCTGGGCTGAGCTATCCGGTCACTCCTTAGAAGAAAGCAAGTCATATTTCCAAGAACCATTGCTTTCACACAGTGCGCTGCCAGATATTACTCCCTCTTTTACACCCAGAACTGATGTCCAGCAACAGCCCCAGTGGGTGTTCCCATGATCTACGTGAGACCCCTTATTATGCTTCCAGCAGCATATTGCGATGTTGTCTGTGCCATGCTTTCGAAAAAACCCATGCACTTTGGTGAGGTACAACACAGCCTTTTAAATACAGGCATTTCTGAAACAGAATGCACAGGCAGACAGGTCTCATGGAGCCCAAAGGAAGTAAGTGACCAGGGGCTGATTTGGTCCAGCATGGCTTGCACTGAGGCCTGTGGAGGCAAATCTGTCTGCACCAACAGGCCCTGGGGCCACCCTTTGCTCCCAGATGCTGTCCATATGAGCAGCATAGAAATAAGCCCAAGGCTCACTTGACTGAGCCTCAGAGGAAAGGGACACTAACCCTGTGGATCTTCACAGCCTTAGCTGGGGCTGAGGCACAAAAAGTTCAGCCTAATGAAAACCTGGGGGCCTGTGACTTCACTTGCTGACATTGAACACTGTCGCCAGCAGCCTTCAGGCATCTACTGGGAAAACCAGCAGCTGGGAAAGGTTTTGAAGGTCTTTTAATTTGCCTGGATCATGCAACAGCTCTTTGGGCACCTATCCCTGATAAACTCCTCCACTAGATGTAATTATAATGGTATATAAGGAGGATGAAACATACTGAGAAAATAAGAAGTGTCCTGCAGTGCTGCAGTACCTGTATGTGTAGTCTTGGGTGTGCTGTCAGGTCTATGCCATTTCACATTCACCTCAGTGTATGTGGTTGGATCACCTGTAAAGACAAAAAGTGCTACGATTAGATAATCTGCCCAAGGTCAGCCTTTGCCATTCTCATTGCATCCAGTACCCTGCAGCATCAGTCTTTCTCTGAGACAGTAGGAAGACCAAGCATACACAAGAGAGGTTGTGGTTTTTTGGGTTTGTTTTTTTTTTCTTTTCCAGATCATATTTGTGTGTCATTGAATGAATGTGACAAAAAGTTCATGTAAATAAGTGGAAAACATGGAAAAGTTCGTGCAAATAAGTGTGCTCCTGTGCAGTTTTTGAAATAAATCAGAAAAGTTATTAACTTGTTAAATTTTAGAAAATGAAAAACCCCTTCAAGTGCCTGTAGGTTATCACAGACTAAACTATTATTAGTTCAGTTTCTTTCTTAGCATTTCTCATCTTAAACATGCATGTATATGTTTGGTCAATCTGTAAGCAGAAGTCAATCAATGGCAATTTTATGGGCTAAATTATTTTTTTCTATTTACTTCTCAATAAACTTTTTCTTCCAAGTGAATTCAGCTCTTGTACATGGGTACAAAGCATACTGTTTTCTACTGTTTCTTTGATAAAGAGGAGCACAATTCCTGTTGGAACAAAACTATGCATGTGCATAGAGCAGAGATGCTGCTTTTAAATCACTTATGAATTAAATAGAATTTTTAACAATTCAGAGTAAACCAACAAATATAAAATATTATGCAAAATATAAACATACTCTTTCAATTTCATCCACAGATTTTTGTTCCTCAAGTTCATTCCTCCATGTATTTAAGTGAGGTTTTAATTAATATTTGGTAAGCACTACTGCAGACAGAGCACAGATTTTCAGTACAAACCATTAATTCAGCTTTCTCCTCAAAAAGGGAGAAGCTTGTTTGTTGTTAATTCTCTGCCAGAACCACCTCCCCACTCCCCCCCCCCCCCCGCTAGCCACAGAAACTTGTCCAGAGAAGACTTAAAAATAGACTTATCTGAATCTTTATTGCTTTGCTTAATTCATGACCATTCTCATTTGTCAGCAGAGGAGGTCCTCTCCTCTGTCAGTGCCCTGGACACATGCTTTCCATGACTAAGAGCCATTTGCAAAGGAAGCTTTCCATCTTTGATGCAGAACTGGCACCACCACTCAAATTGCAGCAGCCTTCATCCTCCACTGAGTTGAGACACCCATTCCCCTGGGCTTGGGAACCCACATTTCACACACCAGGCTAAGACATGGCCACCTTTAGATGGAGCACATTCAGGCAAAATAAGCCTTAGCTTTTCTATTACTGGGAGACATGCCTTCCAAATGCAAAAGGATTGTCTCTTGCTATGCATGGAGCATGTGGCAGGCACTCTAGCACCTTCTATAGCACTATTTCATGTTAGGCTTTCAAATTTGACAGGGTCAATGCACATATCGGGGGCTGCTGGAGATCTCCCCATTACATATCTGGTGGTCAGTCAGTACAAACCCCTCATATGCCTTGGTAACCACCAGCATGGTTGCAACCATTAAAAGAATGTTCTCAGTCATGTGTTGCAAGAGTTTTACAACCAAAGGAAAGCATTAAAAATGTTATCGGGGCAGTTTCCCACAGGAGTGGGATTGCCTGGAAACCCATACATTTCCTGCCCACCCAAGCTTCAACACAGGAGAGTTTTCATCTGAGAGGCTCTCAGGAGTGCTTGGTCACCTGGGCAGTTTTGACAACACTAATGCAAGCTGGACTGGAAAAGGAAGCGGCAACAGGATTTTCAGCAGCAGCCATTTTCCTGAGAAAGTGGGTGGATTTCTGAGGTCACTTTGCTTTAACATCAAGAGCTAAGCATTGCTCTCCTTATCTTTGGAGGTTTTGTCTATACTTATCTGTTATTATGTATGGATGCTTACACTGTCCATCTGCATAACAGAAGAGATCTGTTTCCCTATCACTGTAAAAGGACTTGCCTCTTTCGGCTATTTAGCTCCGTGGCCAGTGTTAGAGGTAAAGCTCAATGAAGGTAAAGATGATGTTTAAGTACCTGACCTCTATTAGGAACTGCATCGTGTAGGCAGTGCTTTCAAATTTATAAACTTAAAGGTACTCCCAGAAGATATCTCACTGTCCAGAGGGTGTCTGCAGGACTGTCAGCCCAAATCATCACTATTGTACCATTAGGAAAGCTCTTGGGAAAACAAAGATGAGTAGAGATTTAATGAGGTGGTGAACTGCTTAATGTCACGGTTTACCCTCCACCTTGTGATATTAAATCTGCAGATAAACTGTCAGAGTAAGGGGGGAGAGGGGAAGCAGTATGCTATGGGACATGCCTGACTGACCACAGCAGTTTTGGGTAGGTGTGGCAGAGGAAGGAAGGAAGAAAAAGCTGTATTTTTATATCAACATTGCCTTGTAGGTTGCCTGCTTTGCATGTTTTGCCAAATTTCCCAGGAGCTACTTAAATCAAATTTGCTTGCTGATAGTGTATGAAATAAGATGGGTTTTTCTTAACAGAAAAATCAAACAGATTATCCTCTGAAGTGCCGTGGAGAACAGGAGTAAATGCAGACTTCAGCAGTGCTAAATGTAGGTCAAGCCCAGAAATGTGGACATTAAACTCTATCCACCACATCCACAACAATTAAAGAAGTCAAAAGGGACCAAAGGAAGAGGAGAAGCGGGGTGCACACTAGCCAGGGGACGGGCATAGTGAGCATGGGGGAAGCGGACCAAACTGGGAGCTATGTAATCGGATAAGACAGCACAAACACTGAAGTCCCCCCAAAACATGCTCAGAGGCAGGGCAGCATGAAACCCCTTTTCTTTGCTGGCCGAGGCTATTACTCCTGTCTCACAGAAGCAACTTTAGCCTTTCCAAGTCTTGCTGTATCAATGACCTAATGCAAAATATGCATGGAGTAAGACAGCAGCTGCTTCCTTTGAGCTTTTTCAGGCTGGTGGGTGACAGCCAACTTAACTTTCTGAACACACTGTAGCACAGAAAATACCAAGCTTTTGCCTGAAGAAAAGCAACCTCCTAAGGATTGTCAAAGCTGCTGAGGTCTACCTTAGGCTTCTGAAAAATACTGAGTCTAAACCATTTTTAGTACCAAGCATTATCAAATCCCTGCCATGCTGACTGTAGCATCTTGCTTGCACAGCAGCCAAAGAGTCAGAGCAGTTAACAGCTTTTGGCAGAGAATGAGGACTACAATTTCCCTTAGCTCATGCTCTTAACTATAAAAGCAATTGAGCACATGTGGAAATCGAAGAAATTGTAAAAATACATAATGGAAATTTATATATATAAGAACACAAAAACATTTTATGATATATATATTATACTATGTATAATAAATTATATATGCATATTACACATTTAATATGATATATTCTAGATTACAGATTACATACTATATGTTATGTATTGTGTACTATATGGTACATATTATATACTATGTATTTTATATTATATACTATATATTTTATGTTATGTTCTATATATGTTTACATATTTCTATAATTATATAGACAGGGATTTTTTTACTATATAACTAGGACACACTGATAGTTTTAAAAATTCAACATCAAAGTATTTCGTCATGAAAGACATTGCAATCAGCTTGTATAAGAAATTGCTTTAGGATGTTACTAAAGAAAAGCATTTCTTAGGACACCACAAGGGATGCAATATTCACGGAAGTAACAAGCGTATAGGCATTGCAACTGAAAAGATTTTTCCAAAAGCTTATGGAGGGGTAAACACCATGATGTCACACTCTAAAGCACAAGAAACACATTTTGCCTGGAATTTGGTTACTGAATTAGCCTCATAATTGGCCATCATTCTTTTTTTTAAGCACTCTTTCCACTTCTCATCCTGGTGACTTTCACAAGTATTTTACTGGGTTAGAGAGCTCTCAGGATCACTTACAACAGCAACTTCTAAGCATAATTCACTGAAGTTCATGATGAAGCTGCATGAAAGCACTTGGCACTATAAAAAACAACTGCACATTTAAAGAATAGTTTCAGGTGAGAAAAAGAAAAAATATAGAGCAAATTTTTATGCTTTCAAATTTTGAAATATTTTGTTCAAATGTTTGGTTCTACTGGGCATGTGTGTGCTTTTCTGTAAGTACTTATGGCATAGTTCTTCACTGGGGTAATGGAGATTGTCCTGGCAATACTGCTTTTTTACTGTGAACTGATCACACAATCTAAGGGACAAACAGAGTTAACACATGAAAGACAAGGAGGATGTACCTGCACTTTTAGTACTGTGTCCCAAGGAGGAATCTACAAAACTTATTCTTATAGAATAAAGTTTTCTTTGCTAACATATTCAGGACACATTTTCCTTTCATACTGTGACTTCAGATTATTATAATTTCAAATAAATTTTCCATACTTAATTGTCTTATAACCATCAAAGATCTATTCATTTATCAGAATTTAAAAAATGAAACTTGGTACTTAGTTTTAAAAACATGAAGTTTTCCTACTCATATCCATTAATTGTTACATTTTGTGCTTCATTTCTTGAAAATAAATTTCTGAAGTAATGCAGTTTTATAGTTGAAGACATCAGTAGGTCACACACAAATTGTAGAACTAACGATTTTCAAAATTATATAAACCTCTATTGATTCTGATGTGTATGTTTCTCAACACAGAACTTCTAGAAGAGACAGAGAGAAGAAGAAAGACAGAAAGACAGAAAGACAGAAAGACAGAAAGACAGAAAGAAAGAGAAGAAAGAAAGAAGGGAAGGAAGAAAGAAAGAAAGAAAAGAAGAAAGGAAGAAAGAAAAGAAGAGAGGAAGAAAAAGGAAGAGAGAAAGCAAGAAAAAAGAGAAGAAAGTAAAGAAAGAAATATTTTAAAATTTAAAAATATTTCCGGTGTCTAGAAAATGAACCAAATTAAAATACAAAATGCAAGTGCATTGCAGGAGAGAGAAGCCCATTCAGTGCTATCAGTGTACTGTAACTGCCAATGTTTCCAATACTCTCTATTAATATCTTCAAGGTCTGATCATTAATGTGTTTCAGAAACAGCACATTTCAGCCATACTACTGAAATCCAGAATGGGATTTTAAAGGTCATTCCCTACTTTTGTTGGAATTCAATATTACTTCTGTTAATAAATATGAATTTGCCAAGCACATAGATTAATAATAAACAGAGATGGATATTAGTAGTTATGAAAATGTGTTCAGCATGACTTAGCTTCTTTTGAATGCTTCGATTTAAGAAATAATTAAAGTTTTCAGAATGTGTTACCAAGCAATGGAAAAGTAAGTAATATTAAGATGACCATTTTTTACCTGTATCCGAAGTTTGTGAAGTAAAACACACTCTTTCCTTGGGCAATACTTCTGCATAAACTACCTCACTTGCCATTTTGAAAAGGTGCTTTCAGATCTGCAATCAAAATGGACTCATTGAAGAAGTAGTACCCCATATTACACCCTTTCTGGCCTCACCCCACCCATCATACCACATTAGGTCAAAAGAAATGTTTAAGTGCCAGTAAACCGGAAGGAAATGAGACAGTTCTTTTTTCTCCCCCCCCTTTTTTTTTTAAATATAAATTCTCTCCTTGTAGCTTTTAATGAACATTTCTGAATTCTCAGCCACTTCTGTTGGTGCACATTCTACTAAAAACTGCACAGCAGCAATTTCTATCGCCTTTCTCATAAATTGTGACCTTCACCCCACACATTTTCATTTGGAACCTGAGCTGGCAACACTCTGAGTACGTATATATCCTCCTGAAACCAACATGACACTAAAATGTATTTCAACAGAAAACTCAGATCATGATTATTAGATCAGCTTCAGTTTGGGATTATCAGATCATTTCCTCCTAAACTTCATTACTTCAGGGTTGAAACCAGAAAGCAATGATGAGGGGAGGAACAGAGGGGATGTCTGACATTGCTGCAATAGCTCATTTCAAGACTTTTGAGATAATTTTGTTCTGCAATTTTAATTATTTTTGCATTTATCTCATACTGAATAAAACTAATTTTGGAAGTTGAATTTGAAACTAAACATTGCTACAAGGCCAATCTTCTATTTTCTTCAGATTTTCTTCTACAGAGAAATTTCTAATTTTTGGGGGTTTATGGTAACTTAAAATGATGCCAAAACTTTGAGTTCTTCTCCCAGAAGAATTTCTGCTCTTCAACCAGATCCAGACTACATGCTAATCCTCATATCCCAGGGGCATTATTAAGCTTAGAATTAAACCAGGAGTGAGTCTGATGTGTGACTGCTCCGCATGTTGGTCATTAAATCTTCTCATTAAAGGCAAACAACATGGTTTTGGTTTTTTTCTCCTTATAGTACAGGTGTTAGTTCAAGATGAAGTCAATGGAGTTATCATGGCCGTAAGTCAAGAAGTGTAATATTTTGTCCTCTTAGTGATCAGCCATGGAGAAACGGTGAACAACATTTTGGCTTTTTCAGCTTAAATCATTGAATTCTTTCAAGAATGGGCTTACATGTTGGTAAATAAAAAGCTCTCTAATGCCTTCACATTCTAGAGAAGTCTTTGATGTGAGATAATTTGCTGTTGTCTGTCTTACCTGCTAAGGCCAAGTTCTTTTTGCAACCTTCCAAACCATACTTTGAACAGACAAAGAGGAAAGGTTAAGGCAAAGCATATTGACTCTTTTTTCATTCTACTGCAACAATTTGTAGTAGATATAAACTACTGAGCTGTACTGGAAGACTTGCTGAAGACTATCAAGTTCAAATCGTAGAAACAGTGATAACCATAGAGGTGATTTCCCACAAATAAAAAAGGCAGGAAATCAGCCATTTCAGAGACAAAAAGAAGAAACTGACCATCCTTAGGCATGACCAACGTATACTATGGGGCCAGAAAAACAACAGCACTGGGACATAATACAACTACTTTTTGTTTGAAGGATCTTTAGGAAACTGTTGCACATGTGCCTCAGTAGATATACACACATTTAATCCATGTGTATGCCATAGTAACACAGAGTAACTTCTCAACGTCTTTATTAACAGTGCCAGAGAACAAGCTCTCACCCTAGGCCAGGCCTCCAGCTGCCTGCTGTGACTGTATGCATGCCTACACCATTCAAGTACAATCGCTCTGGAGGTACCTCTCGCATTTGCACTGCATATTACTTGGGGTAACTGTATCCTACAGGCCTCTCCAGCATGTACCATGCTAACAACTCACCCGTGCCATGCACAAACACTGCTGTGCTACCATGTTCCTTCTCTGTGCAATGCACTGCCCAAGACCACAAGCTTTTCTCAGCACTCAGAGCAAATACATTACCTCTGCTCTTGACCATGCTCTGTAATAGCGCATCATTGTCTAGGACTGTTGCAACATGTGGTTCATGCGATAGGTTGACTGCAGGTAAGTTTGCATTTGATATTGTGCCATCCTTGAGCAACCTGTTGGGAATGGAAAATTTGATTGCTAAGGGCATTTTTAGTAGCTCTGCCCATCATGAGCAGTCCAGTTCATGTTAATGATTCAAGACAGTCTTCCTTCTGTAGAAGGGAGGTTTCTGGCAAGGGAGACAAGCACCATTAGCTTGACCTGGGAAAACAAGCATGGAGTGGTCACACTTAAAGCACCTACCTTGGAGCCAGGTCCTGCCCTTCAGCATCAGCTTAGGACACTGCAGGAACAGAGAACACACCACCCCCTGGTGCCTCCTTTACCTAATCTGTCCTGTTGGGAGACATTCAGGAACCAACAATTCCTCTGACTTTTCAGGAGAAGATGCTAGGACCATGGAGATACCTATTTCTTTCTACTAATTGGAAAGTAAAAGTAAACAGCTTAGATTTAGACACCTACCTATAGGCATCTAAATGAGCAGATCTCAGAATTTAAATATTTGTGTCCAAAGGAACACGGAAACATAGAACCTTAGAATGGCTTGGGTTGGAAGCAACCTTAAAGGTCATCTAGTTCCAAGCCCCTTCCAGTTCCACCATACTTCCCCTTCTAGTTGCAACATCTTCCCCTCTCTTTAGCAGGCAGGAGATGGATGATTCAGATGAAAAGACATTTGCTCCATGACTTTGCAGCCAAGATGTTCTAAGGCAAATTCTTTACTGCAGCAAAATAACATGAGGAAGGGATTTGTATTGGCACTTAGGCACTAAACTCTGTCCTCAGTGTCAGCGATGCAAAGCTAGACTAAAGCTGATTACTGTAGCATCCAAGGTTTTTGAAGACACCAGGGAAAAGGAGAAAAGAGGCTCTGGAGGCACAGAAGCCAGTAATGTTTGATCACTGTTTTCCATCCTGTGTATCACCAGTTGCACAGAGCTGACAGAACTATTTTCTCAGTGGGTTTGGTGGAGAGCATGTGAAGACTTTCCTGTCACTACAACAGTATTTCAAGGGTTTGCCATCTCACATTAATCCTGTGCATCTTAATAACACAAAATAGTCACTAGATGTCTCTACTGCACCATAAAAGAAATCAGACATCATATTCCATTTAAACTGAATAACATTTTATATGTTTATATAGCCTTTGTTAAAAAAGGGTGTGAGTAGCATTAAATAACTTGTCAGAGATAGCTGGAGTGTGAAGGAGAAAGAAGGTCTGGGAGATAAAAAATGAGTCGATGAGACGGGTATTGGTTACAAATTCACGAAGTGCAGAAGTCTTAGCTGGAATCTTTACCTGAGACCAACACAGTAAAGTATTGGAGAGATACTGGGATATAACTGTGCCCCTCTGATAGAACTATAAGCTTAAGCAGTTTAAACTAATCCTGATGGGGAGGATGGGAGTGTGGGGGAAACAGGGAGTCAGTACTGTAGAGAGATGTGCAATACCCATATCCCTTGCTTAGTGATGATAGTAGCAGAGATGGAGGAGGGCGTCAAAGTCCACAGAACATATCTCAAGGTCTTTGGCTAAATTGACCATGAAGGTGATGTCAGGTGATAGGACTTCAGTGGGGCAGAGCAAGCAGCATACTCAGAGGGAAGAGATGTCTTGCTCCAGGCAGCTCTCTCCCAAGGGCAGACCTACCTATCTAGGACTTACCTGTTTGATTTCTTGAGTTTCTGCTTATCAGCCTGCTCTGCCCCAGGACCTATAGCTCTACGGTAACTCATCTTTAAAAGAAATCTGCTGGCTTAGGCTGAAAGAAACATCTTTTTCCCCTCCCTGAAACAGGTACTCCTGGGCAAGAAATCTGTATTTTCAAAAGGGTAGAGGCCCTGCTATCTGCTAATTAGCCACCATTTCCTGTAAGAATTATATGTTTTCCTAGAAGGGGAATAGGAAAATACTTTCATTACTGCTTCTGATCAGTGCATCTCTCAAGCATGCATTCAAACATACTGCAAGGTTTTCAGGCTGTCTAGAGCCTGAATTTTGTCTTGCACATATACTTAGAAAAAAGACTAAGACCAAGTGTGATGCTGAACTGCAACACATTCAGGTAAAAGTAATTAATTTCATACTAATCAGAGGCAAGAAAAGTGTTAATGCATGGACCCTTCTCTGTTTAGTGCCTTACCAGCTCCTCTTGATTTCTAGTAAAGGTAACAACAGCCCAAGCATAGAGAGGATGTTTTCAGTAGCTTCCCAATCTGCTTGGGAGACTAGAGACAAACACTGTTTCCTTCTGCAGTAATCAGGAGCAAGCCTCAGGCAAGATTTCCTGGGAAAAACTGACTTCAAACATTCGAAGATCTTCCTAAGTTTGAGTAGAGCAGCCTGTATGTATTGCACAGATGTATCTGTATGTATTGCACAGCATATACGATATGAATTGAACAAGAGCTGGCAGTGTGCGCTCGCAGCCCAGAAAGCCAACCGTATCCTGGGCTGCATCAAAAGGAATGTGACCAGCAGGTCGAGGGAGGTGATCCTGCCCCTCTACTCTGCTCTTGTGAGACCTCACTTGGAGCACTGTGTGCAGTTCTGGTGTCCTCAACATAAAAAGGACATGGAACTGTTGGAACAAGTGCAGAGGAGGGCCACGAGGATGATCAGGGGACTGGAGCACCTGTTGTATGAAGATAGGATGAGAAAGTTGGGGCTGCTCAGCCTGGAGAAGAGAAGGCTGCTTGGAGACCTCATAGCAGCCTTCCAGTATCTGAAGGGGGCCTCTAGGGATGCTGGGGAGGGACTCATCATGAGGGACTGTAGTGAGAGAACAAGGGGTAATGGGTTCAAACCTAAACAGGAGAAGTTTAGATTGGATGTGAGGAAGAAATTCTTTACTGTAAGGGTGGTGAGGCCCTGGAATGGGTTGCCCAGGGAAGTTGTGAATGCTCCATCCCTGGCGGCGTTCAAAGCAGGGTTGGACATAGCCTTGGATGGCATGGTTTAGTGTGAAGTGTCCCTGCCCATGGCAGGGGGGTTGGAACTAGCTAATCTTAAGGTCTTTTCCAACCATAACTATTCTATGATTCTGTGATTCTATGATAAATAGCACTAATAACAAGGATGTGACACTGGGTTGAAATTAATTATCAATCAACTGCCTTCTGCCAAAAAGCAAAGCAGCATTTTATGAACAATTAAAAAAAAAAAGTCTTGATTTGAAGTTTTTATGATGCATTAAAAAATCTCAGAACTGTTGTGCTCCCCACTAGAAGCAGTGATGATATTTCAGAAAAATTCCTAGGAAAAATGAAATTTTGAACAGACAAACTGAAATCTCTACTACTGCTGTTTATTCTTGCAGGAAACATCATAACAGTTTATTTTCAATCTCTTATTCCATGCTGTCTTAGTTTGGACATGGGTTTAAAAAGGCAAACTGTTGGATTCTGATCCATCCCTTGCTTACCTAAACTATAGTTTTTAAGCTTGGATATCTTACTTTTTGATACATAATTTTGGACTAGTATTATTTGCATATTAAGTAATTAAAAGAGATAAAAATTTAAATTCTGCAATAAATAAAGCCCTCTGTTTTTTCAGGGGTAGCTGTCCTTCTGTTTCAATTAACTGAAGTCTGAATGGCTCCAATAACTTAGAAGAAAGCACTTAGATAAAGATGGTAGTTATTCCATAAATTTCAGGAAACACCAAAAGTGAACCTGCTGATAAAGACAGGTGCTCCTACCTTTCCCTGTAATTTTCTTCCTTTGTTCATGCTTGTCTAGACAGGTATTTTCCTGTGGTATATCGAAAAACACGCACAAGAGTTAAAGACAAAGAACCAATCGAGCAACAACTTTCCTCCCTCTGTCCCCTGCTCTGAGGTCTGCCCTGGATGCAACATCCTTGGTCTGAACAAGTCCTTTGGGGAGCCCAACTCATGCAAGGGTGGAGACTTCATCTGACTGAATTATACATTTGGTCTGCTTCACTTGTTTAAGATAGACACAGCAAATTTGGCTTTCTGCATTACTGCATCATCTCGTCTCCTGGGGATGGAGGCAAGGACACAGCAAGGGATGCAACATGTGCTGTGTGAGCCAGACCTGGTGATCAGTGTCCAGATTTCATTCAGGCAAATGCACACCATGCAAACTTGTTCAGCTGTGCAGGAGCCTCTGAAATGTAAAAGGTGCGGTCAGGATCCATGTATCTCAAGTCATGGCCAGGGCAGTGCAGTATGGTTACACAGAAGGGGGAATACACTCCCTATACCAATCTACCAGATGGAATGGCAGAGCTCCAAGTTCACTCTATGGATTAACTGCAGAATACTCATGAGGTTTCAGCTCAGACAAGGTATCCACCGCAGACACAGTACCCACCAATCCATAGCATCTCCATCTGTAAGTTGCCCAACACTGGGGTGAGTGGCCATAGGCAACTGGGAGTACCACTAAGGGTCAATGATTTCCAAATATAATGGTTACTTCCCTTTTCACCACAGTGAGCAGTGAGGATACATGAGATGCTACCTTGGCAGCTATGTAGCTCCAACACCTCATCCTAGACTTCGCAAGGTTACCTTATAGTGTGTCTGAAAGTACAAATCTTTCAAGACCATGGGTCCCAACATCATATAGCCACAGCCAGTCCTTCCGTTCTGTAGAAACAGAGAGATTGACTTTTGCACAGAACTAACAGCACATTTTTGCTCCTTATATGGCAACTAAAGCATTCGTTGTGCTAAAGAAAGCACCCTTTAAAAGATCTGTACCGAGAAGATAAAACACATAGATGTGTACCATGGTCTGTAAACTCAGAATTAGTTTATGGCTATATTTAGTGTAGGAATTGCTGTTGACCATACTTTCAGGTATCCTGGAAAGGGAATGAACATCAAGAGGATGTGAGCTGGTATGGCAGGCTAAATTGCCTAACTTAAAATGTGCATATGAATTGCCAGTTTAAAAAGAAACAACCACACCTTCTTTATTAGTAACTAGGACTCACAACACCATTTTTATATCCTTTCAGGCTTTAATTTAATTTATACATAGCTTCCCTTTTAAATTTCTGAAATACCCTCTAAGGGAATCACACAATTCCTACAGTGGGTTTTTGTGGACAGACCATGTTGATTGATCAAATGTGTAGGCTGTGCTGACTTGCAGAAAGCAAGTCTTCTACATGGGACACTCCAGCTATACAAGGAATAAGTGATGGAGTACAGAAACTGTTAGGGCAGCAGACATAACACTGAATTCAAGGCACGAGAAACCTTACCAGTTCTTGGTTGCCGTCAGTCACGCCAAGGGAAGCCCCGTAGCTATAGCCGGGCTCCTGACTGGCATTACAATCTCCATGGCTTCTGAGTGATAGTGACACCTCTCCCTGTAGTACAGCCAGTCCACAGGGCATGGCTCCTGACTGGAGACACCACAGGAGAGAACATGTCCCAGTTTAGGCTAGAACAGAGCTAATTTTCCTTCCAGTAGCAGGTGCAGTGCTGTGGTTTTGCTTTAGTCTTGAGAATAATGCTGAAAACACGCGATGTTTTCAGTTGTTATTAAGTAGCACTTACTCTAAATTAAGGACTTTTCAGTCTCTCATGCTATGCCAGCGGGGAGAGCGCAGCCAGGACACCTGACCCACACTAGACAAAGGGATATTCCAGACCACAGCATGTCACCCCAGTATATAAACTAGGGGGAGTCACCTGGAAGGAACTGGTCGCTGCTTGGGTCAGGCTGGGTATGGGGTCAGTGGGTGCTGAGCAATGTATGGTGCATCACTTGTGTTTTCTGAATTTTTGTATCTGCTTTTTTATTGTTCCCTATGATTATTATCAGTATTATTATTGTTGCTATTATTTCTATTTTATTTCATTTCAGTTATTAAGGTGTTCTTATCTCAACCCACGGGTTTTACATGCTTCCAATTCTACCGGGTAGGGAACGGGGGCAGTGAGCAAGCGACTGTGCGGTACTTAGCTGACAGCTGAGCTTAAACCATGGCAGAACATCAGGGCAGAGGCTGTCTTTGACAAAGAGTGCAAACATAGATGCTAGTTATCTACTGTGAAGAAGCTGCAATTAGACCCTAAACAGGTGTTGGTTCAATATATTCAGCTGTAAAAATACCCTAGAGGCCAGAGCCAAGTCAAGAAGTCAGTATTGCCTCCCTAACTCTGTTTATGGCTTTGTCACTCCTGAGCATTTTGCCATGCTGCAGCACAATGACATCCTGCAGAAAGCTTAAAAAAAGTATGTCAGTTTAATGTTACCATAAAAACATATGTAAAGACAAAGCCACAACACAGTTCAGTTTCCCTTCCCTCTACCAGCTTCTAACCTCTGTACGTCAGACATGACACTTCCTGGTGATACAAAACACAGGAAATACCTCTTACTCATCAAATTGAAAAGACAGCAAAAGGAAAATGAGAAATGCTTTTGTTTCTAGACCAAGGTTAGTTTTGGTTTGGGGTTTGTTTTGATTTATTAAGAAATGCACTCAGTTAAGGCAATCCATGTTGAAAGCAAAGTCACAGCAATTGGAATGAAAATACTGAAGCATGGAATCAGAATCTATAACTCAGTAACAGTTATAAAGCAGGTATGTTTATTATGGCGCCGGGTGCAAGGGGGATCATTCCTCCTAACTTGCACTCTGAGGGATTAAGCAAGCAGATATTTATTACACACAAACATGCATATTCATTAGGTTCCCAAGAGAGCGGTGGGGATATTACAATTAGTTTAGGTACTCATTATCATAAGTCTCCTCCCTTTTGGTGCTTGCCCACTGCCATCCGATGGTCTTGGGCCGGGGTCTTCAAGATGAAGTAAGTAGTCTTCCTCATGTTGGCAGGGGTCTTCAAGATGAAGTAAGAAGTCTTCCTCACGGTGCACTTTTCACCTTTGGCACGGTTGGATGCCCCAGTAATCACAAGTAGCTGAAACCAGCCGTATCTGCAGGTTTCTGATAGCTGGCAAAGATTTAGAGCAGTGTATTGCAAGCAGGACAAGATGGGCAGACAAGGAGTATCCCAAGCTAGCAGATGTTCAGGACTCACTGTCTCCAAACTAACTGATAAATTAGAAGGATGTTAAGAAAGAATTCACTCATTAGAAGGATAAAAAGAAATAATTCACTCTTGTTAGTAAGACTAATAAATTCTGTTATCACACCACAGACTTACAACACAAACCTTGCTCTCTGTCTTAGACCTAAGTTAAGTTAAAAGTATTTTAACCCTACGTTTTCCAGGCACTTGCTTTCCTTATATCAAATACTTACAGTTCTTTCCCAGAAAGAGCTGTGAACATGTATTGACGGAGAGGATAAGGCATGTCAGGGAGTAAAGCACATGTAAGAAGCTGCAGACTCGGGTGAAAAAGAAAATATAAACCAAAACCAAACAAAAATGCAGCCAAACCAACCAACCCCCAAAACATGCAGAGATATATTAACTTCACTCAGATATTACAAACATTTGTGCCTGCGCCTGAAACGACAGTGCACTGCAGAGCTTCCTCATTTCTAGAACTCGACAGACCTTCAGAGGAGTGGGGAAACGCCACAGAAGTGCTCGCAGAACACTGTCAATCCCCCACCTGCTTCATACTGACCGGAAGGAAGAACTTTCCCTGCTCCTGCCACCCCCACCTGCTGCCACTCTTTTCCCAGCCGTAGCTATGGGCCTCACTGAAGACTCCGTTCAGTCCCCTCCAAGTCACTTGACTGTAAGTCACGCTCCAGGCGAGTCACCGCTGCCCCAAGCAGCAGCTCTTCCTTTGGCATCGGCCCCATCAGCACCATCAGCCACTAGGATGTGGGGGTTCTGTCCCCGGGCAGCAGCCGGACCATAGTGGGTCGCTGGAGAACAGCTGCCTAAGCCACCGGAGCTGCCGCAGCTGCTCCCAGCACCAGGATAGGCAGACACGGACCTTTCCGTCTTCTGATTCCTCCATCGCCGTGGCGGTGCAGAAGCTGCCCTCCGCGTTTGGGTTTCACTCCCACGGAGGTGTTTGAGGCCTAAGTGAAGGATGAGGATACAGGCTGTGGCCTCGGGCCCTTTGTAACCCTTGGCATCTGGAGGCGCCCACTTGAAGCACCTGGAGAAGATATGGTGCAGGCTTTGCCATGGCTCGGGTTGGAGGCTTCTGTGTACCCTCCGCATCTGGTGGGAATATAGACTCCACTGATGTCAAACAAGAAGTGACAACTATTTCACTGATGTGGAGGACAGGTAGGTGGTTTCTGCAGTCAAAATGTAAGATTTGTTTCTTTGGTGGTAGGTAAGACACCTTCCTGCAGAAGGTCTAATGTGTAGCTCCAAATCTAGTTCCAGGACCCCTGGCTTGGGCAAGACAAAATCTGGGAGTTTACTTCTAGGCAAAGGTGTAGCCACAGAAAGTTAGGATAACCTGTGTTTGATCCAAGTGTGAGCTGTCTATGTTGGATCCTTTTGCGTGAAGATGGGCATTTTTCCATGTGAGAGTTTACATGCATGAAATACTCATGGATAAGAGGTAGGAAGTGAAGCCAAAACTCATTAGAGAAAACAGGTTGTGCCTTTGCAACAGATGAGCTTACATAGCTTCATTGAAATTTGTGTGTGAAGGACAGCTTGTGATCACGAGCAAATACATTTGTTTCAAGACTGCACCCACACTCTGAATCTCGACCCGTCATGGTTGAATTGTGTGAGAACATTTTCCTGTTTCCTAAACATGGACATAGCTTGATTGGAGTTAGTGACAGCCTCTGAGTTCTCAGCTTCCAAAGGTTGTTGCTGAGAGTTCAGCAAAACATAGAGGAGATTATAAACTTGGGACTGGAAGGTTTAAATCTGCTATATGGGGATCTGCACATCTGTGAGAAACTTTAGGATATATATGGATAAAAATAAGCAAATGAGTTGATAGTTGGCCGTTTAATCAAAGTGTCCAGTTACATAAACGCCAATTCAGGGTGTCTCGTTTGACTTCAGCAGTGCTTTGGATTTACATAGTTGGAGCTTAAATGAAAGGCTATCCTGCTGCTGTCTCAATACCGAAGTACAGTCTGGGCCTAACTGCTCATATATACAAAACCATTAATGGATATTTATATTTTTTTTCACAGCCTTTAGGCTATACCTAGCATTTGGGTTTCTGCTGATGGTTGTCATCACCATCATTCTACTTGATAAGCTTCTGGAACCTTTTCCATTCGAGATATGCTTCCTCTGACTACTGGGCTCCAGGATCACAGTACCCAAGTGCACCAGTGTTAGTACTCTGCTGTGCCTGCAGAGTCACGAAACCTGTGACTTCCATCACTAGTTCAGTGGTTTTGATGTTGGTGTAAGGTTGAATAACCTTACAGAAGAATAGAGAGAGAATTCTCCCTACAGATAAAATCCAAATGATTCAGATGTAAACTTTCGTTTTTTCTTGTTTGTTTTAATCCTTTTTTGCTGCTTCCTGGCTACTGTTTAGAGATTAGTTTCTTGCCTGGCCTTGCATGGACTGTGTGAGCCTGGTGAGCCCGGATGTGTGAAAAAAAGACAACATGCTGCACAGAAAAGGTCAAATTGCTTATCTTCATTGCAAGAAATGAAGCTCAACACTGAAACAAAATGTGTCAGTGAGTCCGGTCACCCATTAAGATGTGACAGGGGTGACCTCCTGTCACCACCAAGATGAATGGGCATCAAAATGTGCTGGGGAACAACTCCAATGAGCCATTCTTCAAATCACTGCCTTCAGATAATATCACATCAACACCTAATTTAGTTATCTTAACATAGATTTATCAAGCACTTAAAGTCTGATTACAAAAATCAAAGCAACTTGTCTTCATGGAATATATCACCAATTGTAGATACTCAAGAAAGTTTATTACTTAAAATGAGTTTGATCAATAAATTACCAGTATGAGTGTTATTACCCTGTTACTGGATTTAAAATGTGTTAAATATAAATCATTAATTTGCAGTGTCTCTAATTTTCTAAAACTCAAGAGTGTTTTCCAAAACCTACTTTTTTTCTATTGAATGTAATAATTAGGCTGCAGCCCCCAACCCTCACATTTCTCAGCTGAAGATGGTGCTTGAAAGGCAGGGAAGGTTAGAACCTTTGCCCTCCCTTTGGCCTCTCTTCTAGCATCTAGTGTGACACCGGCTCTCAAATAACCTACATTCTAGGTTGAGTTACGGTGACGAATGCTAAGATTTTACCAGGTAGAAATTTTGTTCTCTTTTCCTTTGTAGCTGCAAAACCTGAGACGTCGCCATGGAAAATGTCACAGAATCACAGAATCACAGAATAGTAAGGGCTGGAAAGGACCTCAAGATCATCGAGTTCCAACCCCCCCGCCATGGGCAGGGACACCTCCCACTAAACCATGCCATCTAAGGCTATGTCCAACCCCACCTTGAACGCCGCCAGGGAAAGATGTTGAACAAGACCGGTCCCAACACCGATCCCTGGGGGACACCACTCGTTACTGGTCTCCAGCTGGACACTGAGCCACTGAGCACTACTCTTTGCGTGCGGCCATCCAGCCAGTTCTTTATCCACCGAGTGGTCCACCTATCAAATTGATGTCTCTCCAACTTAGAGAGAAGGATGTCATGGGAGACAGTGTCAAAGGCTTTACACAAGTCCAGGTAGATGACATCAACTGCTCTGCCCCTGTCCATCAGTTCCGTAGCCCCTTCATAAAAGGTCACCAGATTGGTTAGGCAGGATTTCCCCTTAGTGAAGCCATGCTGGCTGTCACCAACAACCTTGTTGGTTTTCATGTGCCTTAGCATGGCTTCCAGGATAATCCGCTCCAAGATTTTGCCAGGCACAGAGGTGAGACTGACTGGTCTGTAATTCCCCGGCTCATCCATTTTTCCGTTCTTAAAAATGGGGGTTATATTTCCCTTTTTCCAGTCATCGGGAACTTCACCTGACTGCCATGATTTTTCAAATATGATGGACAGTGGCTTAGCAACTTCATTTGCCAGCTCCTTCAGGACCCTTGGATGGATTTCATCCGGTCCCATGGACTTGTATACATTCAGGTTCCTAAGGTGGTCCCGAACAATATCCTCCCCCACAGTGGGCCCAGGGTCCCCACCCTCACCGTCCCCGCGTCTGCCTTCCAAGACTTGGGTGGTGTGGTCAGAGCATTTGCCCGTAAAGACTGAGGCAAAGAAGTCATTAAGAACCTCAGCCTTCTCCAAATCCAGGGTAGCCAGTTCTCCCGATAGCTTCTGGAGAGGGCCCACGGTGTCCCTAACCTGTCTCTTATCGGCAATGTACCTATAAAATCCCTTCCTGTTATCCTTAACATCCCTAGCCAAGTTTAATTCTAAATGGGCCTTAGCTTTCCTAACCTGGTCCCTAGCTTCCTCCTGAACAGTGCCCCAGCGGGTGGATAAGTTCCAAAAATAAATGTTATTTCATCTCAGAGGAGTTAAAAACTGGACATCCAGTCAGACCTTCTGCGCAGAGGATGAATCCATGCTAGCCACTTTCGAAACCCAGGAAGAAATGGTAATGGGAAAAACACCCCAGCAACAGACCAGAATGCAACTTTTGCATCTCTCTCCTTCAATTCATTTATTCATTCATTTATTTGTTTATTTTGCATGACATGGTTATCCTTTAAATCCTTGTAAAATAAATAAAAAGTGTGAATTCAGGTCCTGGGAAGTACTTTGTCACAGCTAGGTGGCTGCAGTAGCTGCAGGGCCA
Organism: Amazona ochrocephala; assembly: GCA_039720435.1. NCBI lineage: Eukaryota > Metazoa > Chordata > Aves > Psittaciformes > Psittacidae > Amazona > Amazona ochrocephala. Next base: position 84,601,044 of record CM077880.1, read on the forward strand.
GTACCAGCTGCTCCACACTGCTTTCGCGCCTGGATTAGACTTTATGAAAAACTCCTTGTAATAGGTCAGTTTGCCTAGTTTTACTATTCTGTCCTGGTCTGACCTTCATCTTCAAAGCAGGTATGAATATGTCCAACATCTAGTACAGACAAATAAATGGATACTTTGGTTTTTATAAGAAACCGAACATTTAAAACCGTTCTTCAGCATAGTGGAAATTATCCATCTTTGTCTGCTTTCATCTTTAGGTATGCCTTAATACCTTTTACAGAGGCATGCTTATACCAGTCATGGGAGTATATTCCCGCTGCAGCTGGTTTCGACATTTTCTTACGCTAATAAGTTTATGAAAAGACTTTGATTTTCCTGTGTTATGGTCCAGTTGCATTTAGTCAGTGAATGCCAGTGACATCTTACTACTGCATGCTACTAAAAGTGTACAGTACTTTTGCACATCTGCGGTCTTTTGGGTCAATGGTAAACTAGTTTAAGCAAAAAGTTAGTTGCTGTTGAACTGAAGTTTCTGCAGAAGAGTGGAGGAGTATAAGGGTGCACTCTTTCCATGTAAATTAGAGGCCACACTGACAGCTAATAGTTGTCTGGTGAGATAACATCAACCTATTGCAAGTGCTGTTTCTATAACCTTCCATTATTCTTTGCTGTGTTTGCTACAGGTTGTTGAAAACTTCTGGAGCACTGAACTGTCTTTTGCCTTTTTTTATTTGTACATCCACAGATAAAAATCTTCAAATGTAAATTACGTAAATAATAATTGGGAAGGGGAGGAGTCCCAAGATGCCCATCTGCAATGCAGGAAACACCTGTATGTACTAGCCTATTTAGACTAAGCTGCTGCATATGTAAGAGCTTGATAAACACATAGACAGACACAAACCAATACATGGTGTTTGGGTACTTTTGTGTGTACTGAACAGTAATAATTTTCAAGGGTATAGAATTGAACAACTCCACTGAAGTTTATGATACTATAAGGGTCAATTCAAAGACAGAATTAATCTTTAAAACTATCAGTGAAATGCTTATGAGTGTTCAAGGTGACGGAGTGATGAACTAGTTCTACTCAAAAGTCAGTGGAGGAATTTGCTTCTCATGGTGAGAGCTCACATTTACAAACATCCAAAAAACTCTTTTTTGTTTTGTTAGCATTCCTTAGCCAAGCGTTTGAAAATAGATGACTGCTGGATTTGGTTGCACAAGAAAAGTGAAACCTTCTACTGGCAGAATGGCGCTGCCTTGAAGAAGGCCTTGTAAGTTCCTTGTGATTGTCTAACATGTACTTAAGCAAATGTAGAATTAAGGTGTAGAGCATAATGTTATTTCTATCAGATTCTTTTTTTCCACCCTGTGATTTATAACTATGACTTTGAAAATGAGCTATCCAACATTAGCGTCAATGTAGAGAAGTCCCTGATTCAAAGAAGGGTTTTTTGGTAGCTTAGCACATCTAGACAATGTTCTCGATCATCCCTGTTTACCCGAATTTATACATAGAATCATAGAATAGTAAGGGTTGGAAAGGACCTCAAGATCATCGAGTTCCAACCCCCCTGCCATGGGCAGGGACACCTCCCACTAAACCATGCCATCCAAGGCTATGTCCAACCCCACCTTGAACGCCGCCAGGGATGAAGCATCCACAACCTCCCTGGGCAACCCATTCCAGGGCCCCACCACCCTCACAGTGAAGAATTTCTTCCTCATATCCAATCTAAACCTCCCCTGTTTAAGTTTAAACCCATTACCCCTTGTCCTCTCACCACAGTCCCTCATGAAGAGTCCCTCCCCAGCATCCTTATAGGCCCCCTTCAGGTATTGGAAGGCTGCATGTTTTACAGTACATAGTTTAGACATTTCAATCTCTTCAGATTTTAACAATTTTTGGTTTCCAGTGTTATCCTCTGTGCACATCTTCCTGAAATGCACATTATCTAGCAAATATACATACATTTTCTAGGGATGAAGGAGAATGAAGTGACAGGTACGAGGGTATGATAATTTACAGATGGATTAAGCAGCCTCATAAGAAAAATAGTATCTGCTTTAGGCCCATCAAATAGCAGTTCCCCTTGTCTTTCTCTCCAGAGCAGTTACAACTTCAGTAATTCTACGCGGGATATATCATAAAGTCTTTTGTCTTTCCTTCTGCTACTGTGATACTTGGTATGGACTGTTCATAGAAACTGAGAATCATGCAACATTGTGTGAGTTAAACAGGCTTTTCTAACATGATTCATCACACACATTGCTTTTAGCAGCTGAAGCGACCCTATTACAAGGGACCAAAGTCAACTGGAAACTACTTCAGCAGAAGTCTTGTTTTACAGCAGGTTAAAATATTTGGCTCAATAGTAGAAATTATTTAACAATCACTGTTTTCTTCCTGTAGCTTTTCAGGTTTCAGATACAGAATCACTCTGAGTATGTCTGCTTGGATGGTTTCACTATTTCTACATCAGCATGCTCTTTGCCCAGGTCCTCGATCTGTGTCAAACTTCATACTGACAGTTAAACATCGATTGTTCAGCGGGCCTGCTGTCTCAGATCATCTGGAAGCCTAAATAGGACAGAAGAGGATTTGTGTCAGCTGCCAAGGTGTGCTTCTAGGTCTTTGCTGCTTTGGATTTGAGAATCTGAACCTGACTCCCTTCTGATCACTACATTCATGAAGAGCAAACTTGGATAAAACTGGAGGAGTGCAGGGGTGGTGCAGTCGGATCAGCATGCAGCAATCCAGCAGCACACACCCTCCTTCCTGCCCTGAGACTGTTCTAACAGATAGAGCCCAGAGTTATGAACTAAAATCACTAAGGGAATAACCACAGAATGACAGAATCAGCAAGATTGGAAAAGACCTTTAAGATCATCAAGTCCAACCATTACCTCAGGACTGCCAAGACCACCACTGAACCATATCACTGAGGGGCCTCATCTACATACTGTGTAGATATCTATGTGTATATCTATTAAAAGACAGGAAAAGTGATGGTGGTTAACTGGAATATATTGGAAAGTGTGGGACCTGGTCATGACATAAATTATGTAGAATAAGTGATGTATACTGTCCAGGCATCACCCACCTGGTGCAAAAATTCTACTGCTGGTGGACAGAAGGTAATGTTTACTGGTCACAAAGTGCAGGACTGGGACATGAGAGCTGCCACTTTGCTGGGGCACCTTTGCTGAAGCTTCCCATGCACAGCTGGCACAATCCTTTGGCTGCTCCATTCCTGGAGTGGGTGTGAGGAGTCTACATTAGCTTCTCACAGTTGTCCTGCGTAGAAGAAATCCCTAGCAGATGGGTGTAGCTGATAGCTGGAGGCACTAGTTTCACTTGCATTTGTGAGGTCTGCTGGAATTTCTGTTGGAGCTTTCACTTGGCTGGTTACTGAGAAGACATCAGCAGAGGTTGTGCGTTTCTCTTCCACTTGCATCTTGCCTGCTACTGATGATAGCATCATGGAATCATTTAGGTTGGAAGAGTCCCTTAAGATCATCTAGTCCAATGACACTTAATGTAGCTTACAGGGGCAACTGATAGTGGCACAGATTGGTCCTTTGGTTCAGCTGCAGTACCTGCTACTGGGGTTGGAGTGGCTGCAGTGTCTGTTGTTGGAGTTGGGGTAGCTGCTGTGCTTGTTGCTGGGGATGGAGCAGCTGCGTTGTCTGTTGCTTTGCCATCAGACCCAGAGACATCTTTTTCCTGCTCCTTACAGAACAGAGCATAGGCCAAGCTCCAGCACATTGAGGTAATTTGTCCCTCTCTGGTATTGCCAGGATGATAGCACACCTCATTTAAGTGTTCTGCTAATTTTTATGGATTTTGCACTTGTTCAGGTGTGAAGTTCCAAAGTGCTGGAGGGCCCCACTGGCCTAGATACTTGGCCATACGATCCCACGCACCTTGCCACTCATGTCCAGCATCGTGGAAGATCTCTTGGTGGTGTTCTTAGATAGTTGTTTAACCTTAGACAAGACCCGAACCTGATCCTGCTTAGCTTCCAAGATCAGATGAGTTCAGAAGTTCTCAGGATAGTATGGCCTTAGGTAAAACAAACGCAGTATATGCAGCAATATGCAGATTCCCATCAAAAACAGCAGGCTTGTTTCAAGGGTATTCAAAGGATATTCAAAATCTTTAAAATTCCCAAAATCTACTGTAAATAGCCTGGTGGGGGAGTGGAAGGTGTGAGGATGTCCCCTCTGTAGGTTGGCCCTCCAAGGGGGGAAAAAAGAGGTGTAATTCTTAACAATTCCCATTACTGGCCTCCCAAAGTAGAGAGGTGATGGCCACACTGAGAACACATACCAGATCGGTTTTACAATCAATAATTCTATTGTATTACAAGCCATTATCATAAAGTACAATGAAAAAAGATCCTTAGCCCAGTCCCCAAAGCCTATAAACACTAAATCAGCAAATCCTTGCTCCAGTAAGATGTGACATAATGAAAATCCAAACCCAGTACTGATGTGGAGCGCAATACCAGGTGCAACAATTCTGAGAGCAAATAAATAAACATTGTGACACGTGACTGCTAATCCGAAACAATGAATGCTCATCACAAATACGATTAGACACACTCTGGTCAGATCTGTTGTTATGTCAACCCTTTGTGCCTCACACTGGGTGCCAAAAAGGATTGTCATGGTTTAAGCCCAGCCGGTAACCCAGAGCCACTCAGCCGCTCGCTCACTCCCCACCTTCTCCCCTTGCCCCTGGAGGGACGGGGAGGAGAAATAAAAGAATGTTAACTCCCATGGGACGAGGTAAGAACAGTCCAGTAACTAAGGTATAACACAAACCACTGCTGCTACCACCAATAATAGTAATGATAGGGGAAATAACAAGGGAAGAGAATATAAAACTAAAAAGGGAAGGGAAAAAAATAAACACCAGCTTTATTTGCTGCTTTTGTATTTACTCACTGTATCTACATCCAGTTTGTGTTAGCGTACTTGTTTGCTTTAGTGTGCTTGTTTAATAAATTGTGCATGTTATACAGCTAGTGTGTGCATGTTTTGTTGAGTACCTTGCCTGTCAGCAGAATATTGACCCAGAAGTAGTCCAGGAGAGAATCCATCGTTGCTATGTATATGATGGAGGTGGCAAAGAGGGCATGCACACCATCTTGGGTACGTGCACCATCTTGGGTACGTGCCTGGTAAAGGCACAGAGCTATTTGGAGAGGGGTGATTTGGAGAAGCAGTCAGAGATGGACTGTGTAAAAGGACTTGAAAAGAGGAAGACAATGAACATGTGGGATGTTTTTGAGCAACTAACGGATTCATAGGCAATCAGTCAATAACCTCACGAGGGCTTACTGGGCTGGGGACTTATTGGACCTCAAGGACAGAGGAGAGCCTGTCACTGTGAAAACAAAAAGGCTGTCAAGAGCTACCGCAGGGAGTACCGACGGCTGCTTGCCTCCAAGTGATGTATGAGAGGGCTGTACGGAATACCGACGGCCGCCCCGGTAGGTGCCAGCCACCTCAGGCCCCTCCCTAAAGGATCACCAGACGTTCTGGAAATGCTCTTTCAGTATCTAAGAGAGAGAATTCTGGCATCCACTGAGAGCCCCCGTGCGCGGCTGGACTCGGGCGGAGACACCACACAATTAGTTACTCCGGGAAGCAACATGGGCCGGGCCGGCTCGAGGGGCGGTGCGGCCGGGAGCAGGAGCGGCTGGGATCTCCGGTCGGCTCGGGACAGAGTGGGTCGGCCTCCCGTTTGTAACAGAAATGACCTTTGGCGAAAGGCGTTCCTGCGATGGGTACCCCGAGCGGGGCTGCACAGACAGCCCACAGGTCACATCCCGGCACTGCTGGAGGAAGGGTTGAGAGCCCAGGCACGCACAAAAGCGACCGCCCCCGCTCGCCCCCCCCCCCCGCCCCCCCCTGCCCCGCGACGATGTTATTAACCTGCCCGCAGCTTTGCGGGAGGACCCAAAGTAGTTAAAAAACTGGAAGCAGCGATTTGGGGCTCAGGCTATCCCCTCGGAAAGGTGAATACCTGCCAGTGGTCCTTGGATAAGGAGCCCTATGGACATATCCCCATGGGGCCAAAGTCTGAATTTTTAATTGACATGGAGCCAAAATTAACGCTTTAAATAAACATCAAATGTAGAAGTTAGGAATTAAATCATCAAGAAAAGCTGTAAATATAGTGGGCGTAGCTGGTGTAGCAAAAAAATTCCTCTTAGCTCAAACTTAACTCTTGCTACCGGGGGAGAAGAGGATGACCCCTGTGAAAGCGGCTCTGAATCCTCATGAGGAAAATATATTAGGATTTGGCATACTGGCAGGCAAGCAGTCGTATTGACACAATGGCGGGGTGTGGAGTTTTGGATGCAGAGAGGCAGAAGCCCCTCGTGTGAGGTTTTTGCAGGCTGCCCCTGCACCACCACAATCTAGAGCAACCTGGGTCTCTCAATATGGGCTCCCAACCACTCCCAAACAGGGCATATCTGAAGTAATTAAAGACCTAGAGAAGAGACAGTAGAAGTTGTACACACTCCCCTTATAACTCTCTAATCTGGCCAATGGTGTTTGGCAATTGATTACAGAAAATTCAATAGTAATACTTCACCACTGACTGCTGCTGTCCTGAGCATAACCTCTGTAGTGACAGCAATACAGGCTGCTGCCCACCCCTGCATTATGCCTCATCTCCCTGAAGTGTGCAATGGGTGACAAAGTGGTTTGAGCCATAAGTGGGTCTTAAAGAGTATCTGGAATTGAAAGGTAGGAGAAACACGGGAAGTTGTTTCTGCTGAACTCAGAAAATAAGCTGTAGCAGACAGCACTGCATTACTGCCAAACTGTAGTATTTGTCCTCTGAGAGCCAAAAGCAAAAGGTAGCCTCCACACAGTGCAGGGATGGCCCAGTTCTGAGCCCAGTGTATTTTCATACTGAGTGTGACACACTGCTTGCCCACTAATGCAGAAAGGTGTATTGTAAGTGCTAGCAGCACCCCTGGGTTTTCATGTTGGCTTGGCTAGCAGAGGTCTTTGCATTTTGTGTCTCTTTGGTTCCTGATTGTTTGTTCTTACTCTTTGTGCCACACCCATGACTGCCCCTGCCTATTCCTGGCAGTTCCAGGGTGTCATTTGAAGAGCTGTGTGTGACTGCTCCATAATCACTGGGTCATTATCCCTGTATTAATAAAAACTATTACTACGTATCTTGTAAAGGTGGTTTGGCACTGTTGGTTAAGAGAGCCAGCGGAAAATTCTACATTGCAGCATCGTCTCTGTTCCAGCTCTGCACTGGACAGCGATCAGAGAGCCTCATTCCCCCCTGTGAAGGAGAGTCCTGAGCTATGTGGCAGGCCTCATTCTTGTTTTCCCTCAGGAACCGCTGTTTTTGTTTTCTGCTATGCAGCTTCAACAAGAGTCAGAAGGCTTCAACAAAGTGGTGTCATCCAGGGTTATAATGAATATGCGTCTGGCATTCACAGTGGCATGGGGAAGCCATGTAGTAGCCGATGTCACTGAGGTGATAAGGGTGTCCTGGTTTCAGCTGTAACAGTTATTTTTCTTCCTAGTAGCTGGTGCAGTGCTGTGTTTTGGCTTTGTCTGAGAATAATGCTGATAACACACCCATGTTTTAGCTGTTGCTCAGTAGCACTTACCCTGATCAAGGACTTTTCAGTCTCCAATGTTCTGCCAGTGAGGAGGGGCATAGGAAGCTGGGAGGGAGCATAGACAAGACAGCTGACCCAGAGTAGCCAAAGGGGTATTCCATATCACAGCATGTCATGCCTAGTGTATAAACTGGGGAGAGTTGCCCTGGTCGAGCGGGTATTGGTCAGTGGGTGGTGAGCATCACTTGTGCTTTCTGAATTTTCATGTATTCTTTTCTGATTTGCCCTATTAATATTATTATATTATTATACTATTATTAGTAATATTGTTTTATTTCTATTTTGATGAAGGTCCTTGCCCTCAGGTGCAACCGGTAGTGAGGCTGAGCATGTTATTCTTGGTAGGCACACATACACAAATGCACATACACACCGCAGATATAAATACATACATGGCTGGCGCAGAGATCTACAGAGACAGGCAGAGCACTCCCATGAACACAAATGGCATCAACAGCCTCCCTACTTTTATTCTCCCTGGCTGATTAGTGTAGAGGTCTACTAATGAAAAATATATATGCATATGTATATCTACAATGTGGATCCCATCAGCATCTGGGCTGTTGCAAATCAGAGCAGTATCAGGTCACGTAAAACAAATAGATGATACTCTCCATGGCTTGAATGTGCTACATAAAGATACCTAAAGTCCAAAATTAACTTTGGGACTTAAAGTTCACTTTTGATCCAATTCTGGTTCCCGATCTTACTGGCAGAAAGTAGCTTACCGCTCTTGTAAGAGAGAAAATATCCAGGTTCCAACATCAGATGAGTTTCAGCATTGAACTGCTGTTGTTACCTGGTAAAGGGAGCTATTAATCAAGCTTTTGCTGCTGTTGTGAATCAGTTGTGGGGCAGCCCATTGCTCCTCTAACATCAGGTCTCAACTGCAGGCTGAACAAGAAAGAATATTCTAGTAATGAAAGCATGGAAATAGGGATGTGCTTTACACTTTGACACAATTTAAGATCCAGACTCTTGACTGTACTGTTTCACTCTCGCATTCTGTAGGCTAATTATTTTTTTTCTTTTAGACAACGAAATTAGGATAGCATATTAAACTTCAGAGCTTGCATATCTTATTTAAGTACTTCCCACTGAGGTCATTGTTGGTTAGTTGCTGTTGGTCACTCCCCCACAAGACCTGCAGAGCTCAAATTACTCAGTATGATCTGCAGTTTTTTGGGTTGGCAACAGGAAAGAGTGACTCCACTAGGGGATGCAAATAGATTGTCCCCACTGCGGCAAAGAAAACTAACCTTCCTGAATATCACACATTGTGCTCCCATACTTCCTGCTGTAACCAAAAGGCAGTCAAAAGGAGACAACAGAGTCAGCACCTCTATGGCTAAATGCAACCTCTTTAGGGAGTGATCTCTGATAAGACCATGTGATGCTAAATATCTCATGTCCCCCAACTCAAGTCTCTAGAACAGATTGGAGTGGCTGAATTGCATGGTATGAGTCCCAGGTCTTCTCTGTAAATGCAAGAGCAACAATAAGGACTTCACAGTAGTTCACAACGTTAAGTGTCACGTGTCCTGAGTTGTACACTGGAGGCATGTAGGGGTGACTGCAAGTACAAAGCCTACTGACAAAGCAAAAAGGGGTCCAACCCATCATGACTATCAGTTATGCTCCTTGCCATGAATTGTCTCCAGAAATGTACCTAGGTTTCTTCCTGGAATGAACTGGGTGGTTCATTCCAAAATAGTTCCCTGTGGTGAAGTGACAGCCATGAGGAGTGGACAAGCTAGGAACAAGGACATGGGAGCCAAGTGATCTGATAGTGCAGATATGCCCAGAAGATGAGGTTTTAGCTGAAGGGACGAGGGATGACCGTGTGAGCTGTACCTGTGGCAGTGGTTTGTGTGAAGGTACACAGAGCTGAAAATGTTATGAAGTCCTGTCCTTGTTTTATAGCATCTAAAGTGCCTCTCCTGGAAAATTTAAGCTCTTCAAGGGGATGACTTGTAGCGTGACCTTGGTAGTTAAAAATGTGAGGTGGACACACAAAGTGATTTGAGCTGCAGTTTGTGGTCCCTGGTTCCTGCAAGAATGACTGGCTGTAAAGGCAGAATGGGGAGGGATGCAAAAGCCTTGGTTTTGGTACCTGAAGAGACCTTCTTGAAGGCTCTTTCAGCATCCTAGAGCACAGCTGAGGAACAGCTGAGGGAAATGGGAGTGTTTTAGTCTGGAGAATAGAAAGCTCAGGGAGGGACCTTTTTGCTCTCCACAACTACCTGAAAGGAGGATGGACAGAGGAGGTGGCTGGTCTCTTCTCCAAAGAAACAAGTGACAGGACAAGAGGAAACAGCCTCAAGCTGCATCAGGGGAGGTTTAAACTGGACATAGGAACAATTTCTTCCCCAAAAGGGTGGTCAGGCATTGGAACAGTCTGCCCAGGGCAGTGGTGAAATCACCATCCCTGGAAGTGTTCATAAACCATGTAGACGGGGCCCTCAGTGACATGGTTTAGTGGTGGCCTTGATAGTGCTGGGGTAACAGTTGGGCTTGATGATCTTAAAGGTCTTTTCCAATCTGGTTGATCTGTGAGAGGTGTCCCTGCCCATGGCAGGGGGTTTGGAACTAGGTGATCTTAAGGTCCTTTCCAGCCCTAACTATTCTATGATTCTATGATTCTATGATTCTGTGTTCCTGTTGCTTACAGATTAGCTCATCAAGCACTGTCTTTTGCAAAATTACAGTGGGTAGCACAGCAGGTGCTTGCAGAAACTTTATGGTAATTGTTTCATATAACCAGTAAGAAGTTTTCAGAAGCCCATAAGCCTTTGTTAGACAAAATAACACACCTGAAAAATGTCTTGCGCTAAATGGAAGCCTTGGGGTTGCAGAGCATGTGGTGGAGCCATTACTCATGCATTGCTCAAAAGACTGGGAAAATCAGGTCTTAAAATGTAATGAGGAATAACATCACTTTATACAATATATCTCTCATGTATTAAAGTACTGATTCTCCTGAATCACTGGCAGCCCATAAGACCATATTAACTATTTCTCAGCTTATCCATGAGATCACTGGTCTTTGTAGTATTTTCAGTTAGAAGTTTAATGATCAAGATGCCTGGTTACCTGCACTTGGTAGTACACTTGTGTTTATGATTGTTTGATAGAGGTTCATTGGGCCATGCAGCTGGGGAACTGTTGCTTTTGAGTGAAGAGTGGGAGCCTGTCCTGGCTCATAGTCAACTTCAACTTCAACATGAGCATACCTTGTGAAATGTCTATTGGCAAGGATCCTCACAGTCATCACAAAGAAGGAAAAGCAGCAATGTTTTTAGGTGCCAAGCTTGGCTTTCCTGTGATTGCAAAACATTATAGAGTTTGGATGTTTCCTAAAGGGTAAAATAAGGGGTTTCCATAAACTGTAAGGTTGTTGACTGGGCTAGTCGGGGGGCTGGTATATTGTTCTCTTTAACAGAAAAAAAAAAGAAAAGCCAAGCCTCAAATCCCAAACCATGCAAAACAAAAAAATTACATGTGAAACCCAAATGACCTCCTCTAACCATAAGGAATGGGAGGTTATTTAGAATCTGAATCAGGGTCTGTAGTGGTAGGGCAAGGGGTAATGGGTTAACTCAAACGGGGGATATTTAGGTTAGATATAAGGAAGAAGTTCTTTGCTATAAGGATGGTGAGGCACTGGAATGGGTTGCCCAGGGAAGTTGAGAATGCGCCATCCCTGGCAGTGTTCAAGGCCAGGTTGGGCAGAACCTTGGATCACATCGTTTAGTGCGAGGTGTCCCCGCCCATGGCAGGGGGGTTGGAACTGGATGTTCTTAAGGTCCTTTCCAACCGTAACTATTCTATGATTCTATGAGTCTATGAATATGGAGGTAACTGATTCTCATTCATTTTCTTTGTAACAGAATCTAAAAGCTGAGATGCTGATATTTCAAGAAGGAAGGTTAAAAATACATTCTTCACTATGAGGGTGGCAAGACACTGGCACAGGGTGCCCAGAGAAGCTGTGGCTGCCCCATCCCTGGCAGTGTTCAAGGCCAGGTTGGACAGGGCTTGGAGCAACCTGGTCTAGTTGAAGGTATCCCTGCCCATGGCAGAGGGATTGAAAGTGGATGATCTTTGAAGGCCCTTCAACCCAAACCATTCTAGGATTCTGTGATTCTATGTTTCTTTATTTTAACTCAATTACTGTTTGCCTTTTTTAAGCCTGGTGTATCAGTTGCATATCTCTACCTAATGCAGGAAAACAACATGAATAAGGGAACAAGGAATAGTGAAGACAGGGAAACTTTCTACTGAAGGAAAAAATATTTTTACCCTTTAAAAGACTCCCTGACACACTTTTCTGCCCTTTGTGATCAACTGAAATGCATGTTCATGGTCCCTTATGGCAAAGGTTGGTAGTAACAAAATCTTAAATTAAATCAATATGCCATTGGTTCAAGATTTTGAACTAATTCAGAATGGCAGCAGTATAATTACTGTATCAGAATTACATTGTTCATAGATTGTTGGTTTTTTTAATTTTTGAGAAATTAAATTTTGATATGAAATTGTTCCTTTAAATATAGTAATATTTAATACTTATTAGATTAACTAGAACAATAGGGAATAATATTTATTGTTTGCACTGCTCCTGCACTCTTCTTGACCTCATTTTCTACCCTTCTCATTACGTGTCCCTGTGGATTCTCTGGCAGGCTTCCTGTTCCTGTTGCTTATGAAGACAGATTGGGGCTTAGTTTTGATTTTCTTTACCAGTCTTTTTTAAATCCTTTTTTTGTCTTCCTTGATATGTTTATGTCCTCCTATTTTCATGATTTAGACACAGCAGGGTTTTTCAAGGATGTCTGTACACATTACACTTTATAGATGAAGAAAAATGGATGGTATTTCAAGTGTTTCATGCCATATGAGGCTGACGTACTTTATTTCTTGTACAGAGGACTAAAATATATTCCAGAAAGATGATGCTGGCAGCATACCAGTTAATTTACTATTAGCCTATCTGTAAAAAGATCTTGCAGGGACTGAACAGTGTGCTGTTTGCTCTTCCCAATGTAAGTGTTACAATGCTCGATATTAGAATCATAGAATCAAAGAATACTTAGGGTTGGAAAGGACCTGAAGATCATGTAGTTCCAACCCCCCTGCCATGGGCAGGGACACCTCACACTACACCATGTGATCCAAGGGTCTGTCCAACCTGGACTTGAGCACTGCCAGGAACGGAGCTTTGAGGACTTCCCTGGGCAACCCATTCCAGTGCCTCACCACCCTTACAGTGAAGAATTTCTTCCTTATGTCCAATCTAAATTTCCCTGTTTAAGTTTGAACCCTTTACCCGTTGTCCTATCACTACAGTCCCTAATGAAAAGTCGCTCCCCACCATCCTTATAAGCCCATCTTTATTATTACAGAAAATGAGCAATGTTCCATCCATCCAACATGAAATGATCCAGCATCCTCTACCAACTGCACTACGAGCTGCTTGTTTCTAGCAAATATTCTGAGAAATACCACTACTTGCAAACCTAAAAGCTGCAGAGGGGGATATGACTTGGAAGAGAGGAAGGCTGTGTAGGCAAATTCACCAAAAGTATCCAAGCTCTGAGGCCTACACAGCACCATTCAAAGATACGTTAGCTTTTTAAAAGAAAATATTTTGTCAGAGTAGGTTTGAATGTGTTGAGGGGAAGAATTTCTCAGATTACAGTAGAATTTCCTGAGAAGATCACAAGCTAGCAAACAGCCTGTGACTGCTGAGGCTATTTGCTTAAGTGAAATGGATGCCAGAGCACTGGCCCCACTTCTACCTGTTTTAGAGGAAAAAAAAACAGACAATAACACAGGTATTGCAGTGTGGGGTGGATTGTTTGTACTTCATCTGAGCTGAGGTCATGCCTGAGAAAGTACTTTCAGTCCTTAAGTGTTATGCAAATGTCAAGTGGAGCTATAGAAGAGAAACAAGTAATTATGTATTACTCATTCTTCTGGAAAATCCAAGGCTTCAGTACTGAAAGGTGCTGTTTCCACTGAACTTCCTGCTGTTTCTCTGGCAGAAAGGAAAACAGGCATGATTTAGATCATGAACCTAAATAATTCTATGATTCTGCATGGCAAATGGTCATTCTTTGTTGCATTTCTTTTCTAATCTGTGACTGCATCTAGTGTCGAGATTCTGCACATACAGCTATACTGAGCATTTTGGGACAGCCTCGGGAAATCTGAGGTGCTCTATGCAAACTAGCTGGAGTATCAGAGGTAGGTTAGTCACATCGTAGAATTCTCTGTTGTGAGTCCAATGTGCATGCAAAACACAGAACTTAACGGCTCCCAGAAAGTGAGTGGGATTAAGTGTTAGTTCGAAACATTGCCATGCATGCGTGGCAGTGTAAAAGAGAAGAGGAGGACAGGTGCATTTGATGGGATAAAATGGATTGGCAACTTCAGCTTTATTTGATGAAAGAAAACTAGCTTACGAAAAACATGTTTCCAATGCAATACATGCCTCTGACTCATCTAGAGAAAGAATGGAGGAAAAAAGATTGTATGCATATATAAGATTTCTTCATAAGAGAGTGCAAATGCAGTAACATTCTGAAGTCCGGACTGAGTTAGTTGAAGACATCTTGAGTCTGTGCTGTTCATGCATGCAACATGACTCTATTTTGAAAACCAAGTATGCATGTAATACTTAAGTCTGTATTTCCGTTGCTTTGGTTTTGACGTGCATTTGTCACTGTTCCTCATTTCACCAATTTTCTAGCCAAACTGTGATCTCCAATTACATCTTTCATCCTGTCAGTACAAAGCAGAGCTAGTCTAAAGTCAATAGATAAGTTTACATGACATCCGGTATTAATGTACCTTCCGTGTGTCTGTCTTCTAATAGCAGCTTAGTGTGACGTTCATTATCTCTCTCATGTTAAATTCTGATCTTAGTGTTTCCAGATGATGAATCTTCTGCTCCTAGCTTCTTTATCAGACAACCCCAAACTACTTCTTTCTCCTTTCTTCCAAAAACGATTGCATCGTGGTCTTCTTAAGAAGTAACCCTGACATGGTAGTTATGTGCATTAAGATCTGAGCAAATTTTTTTATCACAACATTGCTACAATACAAAAAAGTCCTTTGGAATCAATAATTTCACTGAAGTAATGAATCCAATAGCTTGTTTCCAGAAAAATGTGTGCACTTCAATTAATATGAGCATAATGTCTTCTAACATTTCACTTTTCAAATGCTTTATCTTTTTTTTTTTTCCATGTCTATGTATCAACAACAAAGCCCTCTTACGCTCATGCTAAGGGCATAGTGCCCTTAAATAAAGAATGAGCTTCTGGACGAGTTTCATAGAAACATAGAAACATAAAATGGTTTGGGTTGGAAAAGGACCTGAAGATCATCTAGTTCCAACCCAGACGCCTCACACAATGTCGCCCAAAGCTCTGTCCAGCCTGGCCTTGAACACTGCCAGGGATGGGGCATTTACCACTTATTTGGTCAGCCTGTTCCAGTGCCTCACCACCCTCACAGTAAAGAACAACTTCCTTATATCCAATCTAAACTTCCCCTGTTGAAGTTTGAACTCATTACCCCTCGTCCTATTGCTACTGTCCCTGATGAAGAGTCCCTCTCCAGCACCCTTGTAGGCCCCCTTCAGATACTGCGAGGCTGCTGTGAGGTCTCCACACAGCTTCTCTTCTCAAGGCTGAACAGCCCCAACTTTCTTTTTACGACTGCACCAGAGCCTTGGAATTGAATTCTGTTTCGTTCTCTGTCCTTAATTCGTTTTCTGTCTGTTATTTAGTACCTGTTAAAGTAGGACATCCCTGGCGGCGTTCAAGGTGGGGTTGGACATAGCCTTGGATGGCATGGTTTAGTGGGAGGTGTCCCTGCCCATGGCAGGGGGGTTGGAACTCGATGATCTTGAGGTCCTTTCCAACCCTTACTATTCTATGACTCTATGATTCTATGACATGGGGCATTTCAAAGCTGCAGATGCAAACATGTCTGCAACACATTCTTAACTGTCTTCTGCCCTTGTTGCAATTAATGGAGCAGCTTTCTTCACAGTGGGACTGCCCTGTTTGCACACCACCTGCCTGCTGTGCAGAGTTGTCACTTCAGCATCAGGGCATTCTGAAAAGCTTTGTGCAATAGTACAAAGTAACCCACTAACTCAGTCAGTAGGCAGACTCAGTGGGAATAGTGGGAAAACTGTCCTAGGTGTTCCAGCCGCACCCAGGACAATATTTTTTATGTCCTAACTTGGTCAGCAGAAAGCTTCCGGGAAAGATGGGCAGGTAAGGTGGTTAGGCATAGGTAGTTTAGGTCATCACCTATGCTGACGGAAAGAACAATCACTGTATGGCTGAATCATCAGCAAGAACATATTATATCGTGAGAAGTAAAATTTATAGACTTTGGCTTTCAACAGTCCCACAACCATTTGTACCACATCACTATAATAGTCCTTATTTCCTTCCCATGCCCCTTACCACAGAAATAACTTCAGGTCCACTCTGCATTGCCTAACACCTTTTTCAGTGCTCCTAGCTCTCTTTCATGTCCCTAAATATCCCTACAGTATACTCAGCTTCCTCTTTCCACTCATTACCGGCTTGTCTGAGGAAGCGGAAGAGAAAGGGAAATTGCCTGTTACTTCCCCTAGGTTACCTACTTAGGGATTGGCTACCTCATTTTGGAGGGTTTTGGTGGTTTGGTGGGGTTTTTTTTTTATCTTTCTTTTCTCTTCCTATGTAAGCATGAATGCAGCCCCCTACTGCTATATGTTATTTAGTCTTCTGTGTTCAGGCTGTATTACCAAGAGTGTAACCAACATGTCAAGGAATCCATTTCTGATCTGGTCAGCAGTTGTAAGACTACAGATGAAATTCTGTGTCCAGATTTGATTCTCCATCCTTCAATATATTCAGAACATGACTGGACAAGCTTTGAAGCCAGCGCTGCTTAAAAGGAGAGATTGGACCAAATAATGCCAGGAGGTACCTTTCTATCTATTTTATGATTCTATATCTTCATGATTCTGAAACTTCTTCTCAGTCAGATTTACTAAATACTCACAGACAGGGTTGCAAGTTGCTTGATGGGGGAAGCAAGGATGCAGGGAAAAAGCAGACTGACAGACAGATGAGTGAAAAAATAAAGTAGTGCTATCAGATTCCTGCCCTTAGAGATATGTTCATCCTGACCACTGGCAAAAATGTTAGTCAACTAGCCAACATCAGTCCTTTCTGAATGTTACTATGTGCAGTGAGAAATTCAGATTATGATCAGGAATTTCCTTTTGTGCCATACTGAATGCAGCTATAGTCTGATGCTGTATGATAACCCTCCAGGCCTCTATGCAGGCATACATTAGTAGTGTGTTATGATTGCTTCTGTTTTGTGAGATGTATCTACAGAAGATCTTCATGGAACAATGAAATACTGAAGCAGTGGCAAGTACTAGCAGGTTGAAACATTAAGGAACTGCCAATGATGATGATAATCAGAGAGGCAGGCTTCAATAAAGCATTCAGATGGACAGGAACCGGTTTGGCTTGCAATACCTCACAATGCTATGTGAAATATGAGAGCTTTCCTAAGCTATTGTTGCTGAGTTCAAGGGGTGTGAGAACAGGCGGCAGAGAGGAAGATGAATCTATGCAAATTTTATGTAGATATCTTTTGTTAGAATATGACTGAAACCATGGAGGAGGAGCACCACCTCAGACCAGTTTAAAAGCCAGAAAATGGGCCGTCCACTGGAGATCTCTCTCTCTTCTTTCTTCTTCACAGACAGAGATGTGGTCAAGGCTTCTTCTGAGCATTCTGTCCTTGAACTGGATTGCCACGGTGTCTTCTGGACCGTAAGAGATCATACATTCTGATTTTTTATGATAATATATTTTATTATTTTTCCCACTAGTTTATTTCTTCTAGGACACTGCTATATAATGGACTGGATGTTTGAGACCTTGGTTCTGAAATGTGTCTGAAGTGGAAGTAGATAGCATTGAAGGATGATTTGGAATGATGCTCTCCATCATAAAACTGCTATTAAATCTGATTTGAATGGCAGAAACCTAGACCTGAAATAGTTGCAGTCTTAAGTGAATGGGTAAAGTGGAGAGGAGGTTCAGGACTAGATTAGCAAGTGATACTAATGATCAGGATTGATATGCATCAGCAGTAGAAAGAGAGCAAGTTGTATGAGGAGGTACTACAGGCCAGATAATGGCTGGTATTAGGGACTATGCTGACCGACAATCCTAATATTAGTATTAATGTAAGAATGAGTATGAAGTATTAGTATTACACCTGCTGTGCTTATGCAGCACTGTCAATGTCCATGGCTCTATACAAACAGTTTTCAGCCACAATATTCAAAAATACACCAACATTAGAGCTTAAATCCCTTCCTCAAAAGTTTTAAAGGAAAACCCTGAAGGTCAGAGGGGTTTAGGTTTCTCAGAGACACTGTTCATTTCAGTTATTTTACCTCCAGTCTTTGAATATCGTGCAGTCTGAGCTGGGCAAGTCAAAATAGCAATAAAGGCAATATATGCAAGCAAAGCTGTGGGAGAAAAGAAAGAAAAGAAAGGATTAGATTACTAAGAAAGGATTACGTGATTCATATTGTACTGCTGCAGAACCAACCCATCAATTCTGTCATACCTTATTTGAAAAGACTAGTTTGGGCAGCAGAGAACCAGCAGTCAGCAACAGAACCTTTGTTAAATCTAACAAATCTGAAGGAATGTTTTTCAAAGGAAGAATCTGTGGAAGGAAGGCTGCCCTAATTACAGAGAGCAGTAGAACTAAAAAAGCCCAATAGAAGAAAAAAGCAAAGGAAGCAACACAGGGAGAGTCATGGAAACAGAATGCAGCATATAGGTTAGATTGAGCATTCTCTGAAATGTTCTGCAGAATGGAAAGATGATTTCTTGGTGCATTATGCTCATTGACTTATCAGATGTCAGTTGTTATCTGGAGGGAGAGATGTCTAGAGGAAAAGAAATTAAAAATTTGTTGCAAACATTGCCTAGTATTTTTGTTATTGATCTTTGTTATTAATCTCAAGAAGAAGCTAAATATTACTCCTCCTTATGGGAGGTTCCAGAGGATTAAGTATACATATAGGTCATGGGAGGATAAATGCAGGTGTTGTCAGGTGTTTGTCAGGTGTTTAGATACTTTAGTGATTGGAGTTGTGTAAATACCTGGAATGGAAAGCTGCAGTATCATGCTGGGTAAGAGACTGCATATAATGATGCCAGTCTTTCAGCTCAGAAAGAACGATGAGGGACAAAATGTTATCACCTGTACTTTCTTAGCATATTATTCAAAATTTGTTGGAAGTAATGAAATTCCTTCCACTGATTTGAGCAAGCTTTGAATTGTGTCTTTGTTCACACATGTGGCATTTCTGTGGTATTTGCCTCTCCTGTTTGCTCTGACTTTCCTCCATGACTGAACTTTCTGATCTGGTTTTGCCTTCTTACAGTCAGTATGTGCTACTGGTCCCAGCAGTAGTGCGGAGCGACTCTCCGCAGACCGCTTGTGTGCAGTTCCACAACCTCAGCGAGCCTCTGTCTCTGAGCATTGGCCTGGAATATGGCAGTATGCGGAATACTCTTTTTGAAAAATCAGTGACAGAGAATGATTTCTTCGAGTGCTGCGAGTTCAAGGTATTTTCTCTTTTGAAACTACTGAAAAGGGTGTAGAAGCTGGAAATACTTCTGAGTGCAACTCTCCTTGTCAGTGTGGGAAGAAGATGAAGAGTGTGGGCAGGGAACAGGATGAAAAAATACAAGTGCCTGGAAGGGCTGACAGTGTAGACAAGAAAGACATATGGGTTCTAGGGGGAAGCTAGAAAAAGACTTTCCATCTCTATTCACAGAGAAACTAGAAAAAAAGCTTTTGATAACTATCACAGGTCCTTGCCCCCTATGAGACTGTCAGAATCGTCAAGCTGGAGATCCCAGCTGGGACATGTTCATTCCATTTCCTGTGACTCTGCAAGATCTGTACAGATATGACAAGCAAGTTCCAAGGTTAGGTCTTCCAGAATGTAGCAGGAGAAAACATTTCAGAACTGAGCTATATGGTTGGGCAACCTGCATATAGGCATGAGAAGAAATGCATAGTACAGGACACAGCTTAATTGGTGACAGATCTTGGGACTTCCACAGCAGGAATTTCCAGAGACTACCTCACTGGCAAAGATGGATCTTCTCATGACTTTGCATAAGCTATTTATGACTCACTTGACAGTCAGTACCTTACTCAAGAGCCCTGAGCAACAGGGACCTCAATGTATGTAATTTGCCACTTTTCCTCATGGGTTTTCTTTCTCTCCAGGTTCCTCCTGCTACTACTGACCCCCTAGCATTCATTTCCTTCATTGCCAAAGGCACCAGAGTCAACTTAGCTGAGAGAAGATCGGTGGCGATTCAGAATGTGGATAATACTGTCTTCATCCAGACGGACAAACCCATCTACAAACCAGGGCAAAAAGGTGGTTGAGGAGTTTGAGTCAGCTAGTGAACTGAGAAACTGGTTGCAAGGGTGGGTCTAGAATGACAAAGACTTCCTTTTGTGGAATAAAAGCCCATGGACTGCAACAGTGATGATCTATCCCTCAGATAGTGTATGGTTGTCATCTGAGTTTGGACTCATCAAAAGTCAGTGAAAAATAGAACCAATTCACAAAATCACAACAAATGAGTAGACTTCATATGCTTTTACTGAGTTCGTTACATTTACAGGATCTTGAGTTCTGCCAGGTTTACTGAGGTCAGTCACAGAAAAAGTGTCCTTCAAAATACAGAAAATAACAGGTTAAGCTTGAAATTAATAAGCGTGATATAAAAATAAAGAAAGCATGTAATTTCCTGTCAATAGATCTTTCTACTTAGTTGGTAATCTAATTCAGAGTCCTGATTCCATCATGATATTTAAATGACATTGCTAGCTAAGATAATCAAATTTTTTCTGGTTCTCCAGGGACTCTTTAGCTCACCTAAGAGCCTGAGCAAACTTTATTTCAGTTCTATGTTGAAAGTAACTTACCACTGCTAAAGAATACTTTTTTTGTCCTGCATCTTTTTCAGTGATGTTTCGTGTGGTCAGTTTGGACACTCAGTTCAGACCTGTTCAGGAGACAGTAAGTATGAGTGATGGTCAAGATTTTTCAAGCACACTCTTGAGATACCTGTTCATTGAGACTCTCTCAATTAGAAGTTGAATAAAAAGGGCCTGGGATAGGCTTCCTGGCATTCCTGGAAAAATGTTGTAATTCTTTAGCTTCACACTCCATCCTTTCCCTGCCTTTGTAGAGGGCAAAGGGTCTGAAAGCACTCCTGGAAATCTCTCACAGCACTCAGATTTTGTAGTCACTTTACGTGTCCCACATATGTAGAAAAAGACTGGATGTTTTGTAGGAAAGACATATTCACAAACAGGTTATCCTCTTTACGTTATCTCTGTAATTAAAGACATGACTTGAAATTATTTCCTTGGGACAGTGTTCTGTAGCCAGAGAAAACAGTTCACAGCCTTCTTTATGTTCTAGTATTTCTCAAGCTCCACAGCTAATTTCTCGGTGTTCTGATTTTTTCTTTTCTCTCCCTTTTTTCCTCCTCCAGTATCCTCGGATCACTGTTGAGGTAAGAGATGCAATATGTTGCTTTGGAAGGACTATGCTTCATCATTCCCCATAGCGTTAGTAGCTGAGGGAGACTCATCCAGAGCACACCATCTAAAGCCAATGCACTTGAGGTTGAACAGTGCCTATTCATTATCAAACACTAGAGGAGAAGAAATCAATACAAATGGAGATGTTAGTTGGAGATGGCATGAGGTTGTTGCTGAGTTTTTCATTAGAATTCAAATGAGTTTAGTGTAGTATTCCTTTGGCAGGACTAAAGGTGTAGTACTGCCATGGCACGGGGGTTGGAACTAGATGATCTTAAGGTCCTTTCCAGCCCTAACTATTCTATGATTCTATGATTCGATGACTGCAGGAAATAGTCTGGTGAAATAGTGTCATGCTCATACAAGAATAGTAACTCCCTGAAATGACATGTTCTGCTGAGGAACAGGCTAGCAATGAGGCACTCTTCTACCACACTTCACATCACACTTTCTAAAGGAGGCCCATATAATATTCCTGTTTTACAGGAGGAGTTGAGTCAGAAAGACTTATGATAGAAATGCTACAGATAAGCAACCTGACTTCCAACCAAGTACTATTCCTAGATGATCTGAGATCATCTTGCAGTGTATCTAGTTTCCAGCTAGGGAAAGTGAGAGCACATCATGCACTTGGGCAATATGCTAGGATACAAAACTGGAAAGAAGGCAAGAAAACAAGAAAAAGGGTATGTCTCTCCCACTCTCCAGGATCCGGAGCAAAACAGGATCTTCCAGTGGCTGGAGGTCACATCTAAGCATGGAATTGTCCAGCTCTCCTTTCCACTAATTCCAGAGCCTATTCTGGGATCCTATCGCATCACTGTGGAGAAAAAGTCAGGTGAAAAAGAGGACCAGTTCTTCACGGTGAAAGAATATGGTAAGCAAAGGCTGTAAACTGCCCTGCACCAGCAGTGAGGCTCGCTCTACGTAACTCGAATAGGAGCTGCTCATGAAAAGTTTAGGTGCTTTGAATTCTTGGCTTGACACAGAGTCACTGTGTGACTTTGGGATCCATATCCTATGACTCAGGCCTTACATTCCCCATCTGAAAGGAGGAGTCAGGCCTGCCCGTTATTTTTGAAGTCATTACCATATGAAGGGCAGTAGGCTAAGATATGCAGAGAAATCTGAAGATGTTATCTATCAAGCAGGTATGTCATGACAGTTACTGGGTTGTTACTCCTGGGGGCTGGATAGACAGTGCAAATGCAAGATGGAAAACAGTGGGTACTGGAGGTGCCAAAGCTCACGTAATGACATGCTTACTCTCTGGAACAGACCATATGAAGAAAGTTGCTAGATTTGTTTTGATCTTACAAGTTTTCTCATCTTATAGAGGCAGGTTTTCCTTAGTAGTCCCCAGAGTAGGCTCGGACAACTCCCAGTTGTTTGGGTTTTTTGTAAGAGCAGTGAAGCACCTTTCCTGTTTACCCTTCAGAGCTCTTTCATGTTTTTCAGTCTCCTGTGTGCAGGTTTGTGATAATAAGGCCTTTTCCAGCTATGTTGCCATTATTGCTGGTGACCCAGGACAGAAGATAAGCTGAAAAGAGAGAGTTACAGTGACCTCTTTGATTTTACTATTTCACTTAATCTGTTGCCTTTCTCCTTCAATGGGGTTTGATTGCATAATAACTTTTGTTCTTCAGGGCTTAACTGGTTTAAGACATCAGCATTACTCCCACCTTTCTTTTGAATAAAATGTAGAGCCAATTAGTGATTTCTCACAATTCTCACTGTGTCGGTTATTATTATTAATATGATTATTATTATTATCCTACAGCCAGCCAGCTCCTACGTAGACTTTTCTTTGAACTGTTTCCTCTCCCTTCTTGGTGAAAATGCCTTTGCCAACTGGTTTGGTTTTTTTTTCACTGTCTTCTACACATACACGTGCCTCTGGCGTATAACTACTGATCAGCCATATTCACGTTGCATTTCCAGTGCTGCCAAAATTTGAAGTGACAACCAGTGTGCCAAAGAGGATTTCTTTCTTTGACGAAGAAATTAGGGTGAATGTTTGTGCTTCGTAAGTATCAGAGCTGAGAACAATGTATCTGTGCACAGGAAACATGGGATAGAGGATGGTGTGCGTGCTGGGAAGGAGGGCCCCTACTGCTGCTGATTCAATGTATGGGTTATAGGAGTTCCTTTAGCTGTGATTTCCATGACATGAAATATAAGTCTCTTCTCACTACACAGCAAAACTAGAACTCAGGGAGTTTATGTGTATCTGGTAGTTTAAAGATAGCAAGCAGTGCATACTTGCTAGCTGTTGTTTTTTATTATTAAAGAGAAAGAGAGAAATAGCACCGGGGTGTGTGTCATTAAGGTTGATGGCTGCAATACAGCCAAAGGGCAGGGTGGCATGAGCTAAATGGGAGAACAGGGATCTTTCTGCAGTGTGTCCTGCTTTGCATAAGGCACTAAGAAGAAAAAGCAAGCAGCAGGGAATGAGTATCTCAACCTGAATACAGCACCACTTTCCAGCTTCAGACCTTGAAGAATGACTACAGCAAAACAATGGTAAAACAGGCTTTTTTAACAAGATACCAGAAACAGCCTTAAAGTACTTGTAGGGAATTCTGCTGGCGCTAACTGGTTCTAATTCCCACCTGCTCTGCTGTCTTGCTATGGGCACTCCTGAGGGGTTTAAGGTCTGTAATACTCTGCGATCTTTGCAGATTTCATGCTAAGTCGACATGATTGGATTCTTGTGTCTTTTCCTTCTCCTAGGTACACTTACAACCAACCAGTGCAAGGGAATGCCCGAATCAATGTGTGTCAGTGGCACTTTTATAGTCCACGATGTGAGCAAAACCAGAAAGAAACCTGTGAAGCAGTCACTGGACTGGTATGATACCGGGCAAGGCTTTTCTTCCCAGTCAACTTTACTACCCAACATGTAGCAGAGTATTTGATGGCCTCATTAATTTCCTGGGGAACACCAGAGTGACAATCTCAGAGGCATACTTTTTCTCACTGTCTCACAGGCAGTGCTGAAAGACCATGAAAGTAGTTTTTACTGATGACCTCATTAGGAGACTTTGATTCTTCCTTCAGAAACAGACACTAGGAGGAATGGAAGCTTATGAAAATATTAATCTGTGATCATTTCTAAAACACTGGAGCTGTGTTCTTACCAAATCTAACCAGCAGACCTATACTGGGAGTCTCTGAGGACACTTAATGCTAAACCAATGATTAATTTCTCCACTAGATCAAAGTGCTCTGGTCAGAGTTCAGGCATCATGGAAGATGGGTTTAAGAAGGAGCATGAGCATGAGAAAGGACTAGGGGGAATGAGGAGAGAGGCTTCCAGGTACAAAGGTAAATGGCATTGAAACAATGATGTAGGAAGCAAGCCAGGGAGTGAGAAGTGTCATGTAGGAAGGGAGCAAGTAGAAAGGAAGAACTGAAGATTTGAGCAGAGACAATGAGGCTCTTTAGAGACCCACTAATGCAGAGTCAGAAGTAATTTTCCAAACCTTGATAAAAATGGGTTTTCCCTTTGTGTTCTGTTTCCAGCTGGGGAAGGATGGCTGCCTCAGCACTGTAATCTCCATCAAAACATTCCAGCTCTACCGCAGCTATGCCAGGATGTATACCAGCCTCAACGTAGAAAGCGTTGTCACTGAAAATGGGACAGGTAATACCAAGTGAAGGTTGGGAGTAGCTGATTAAAGCTAACAGGTGGTACTTTCTGAGAGGAATCTCCTGGATCCTGATCTGTGCAGCAAACAATCACCATTTTCTGCATAGCTCTCCCTCCAGAGCATCACTGCTCCATATAGCTTTTCAAAGAACACAGCTTTCAGGCCAGTCTGATTTCTGTTTCCTCCCCTTTATACTGTCTGTGTCTCACAGGTATCCAGATGAAAAGCGATGACTATGTTGCAGTCAACCAAGAAAATGACAGGCTGATGTTTGAGAATATGGATTTCTATTACAAGAGGGGAATTCCTTACTATGGTGAGGTGAGTGCCTGGAAGGACACATTTAGATCAAAACTCCCTGAGGTCCAGCATGATGGTCCCTGTGTCGCCTTATTTATGGGTATCCCTTGACTCTGTGCTGACAACTTCCCATGATAATGCTGCATAACAGTGACTGCTGCATAATTCTCCTGCTACATTAGATGCTCCTAGAGAAAATAAGAACATGGTATCCTACCTAGACTGTTAGGGTCTCTCTTCTGCCATACTTACAGAATGCCTAAAAGGTGGGTAAGTGAAAGGTCAGATGGGCCTTTAACTTAGTCTGCAAGAAACTACTTCAGCAGCAGCTATGCCTAAACTGAAGGTAGAATTTTCCCTGTGTTGTATCACACGGTCCCAGGGGTGTTTACTTAAATCAACAAAGTAAAAGGTGTTGAAGCATATTCTGACTTAGCAGCCTGCACATGCAGGAAAAACCCAGGCACAGAAAGGAGGATGAGCTGTACAGCATCATCCTGATACAAGGTTGGGACAGAGGATATTAACAGGTGCCTAGGAACTGGGAGATGCTCCTGAGCTCCACAGATTACCTGTGGCCATGAAGTCATCTAATTGCTTTAGGTTTGTTAATCAGTGCTCTCTAGAGAGTACGAACTCTGGAGTCCCTCTGCTCCTCTTTGCTCAGAAAGAGTGAGGATGATAAGAGTTCCATCAGTCAGGTGAAGTTCCCGATGACTGGAAAAAGGGAAATATAACCCCCATTTTTAAGAAGGGGAAAATGGATGACCCAGGGAATTACAGACCAGTCAGTCTCACCTCTGTGCCTGGCAAAATCTTGGAGCGGATTATCCTGGAAGGCATGCTAAGGCACATGAAAACCAACAAGGTGCTTGGTGACATCCAGCATGGCTTCACTAAGGGGAAATCCTGCCTGACCAATCTGATGACCTTCTATGAAGGGGCTACGGAACTGATGGACAGGGGCAGAGCAGTTGATGTCATCTACCTGGACTTGTGTAAAGCCTTTGACACTGTCTCCCATGACATCCTTCTCTCTAAGTTGGAGAGACATCAATTTGATAGGTGGACCACTCGGTGGATAAAGAACTGGCTGGATGGCCGCACGCAAAGAGTAGTGCTCAGTGGCTCAATGTCCAGCTGGAGACCAGTAACGAGTGGTGTCCCCCAGGGATCGGTGTTGGGACCGGTCTTGTTCAACATCTTTGTGGGTGACATGGACAGTGGGATTGAGTGCGCCCTCAGCAAGTTTGCCGATGACACCAAGCTGTGTGGTTCGGTTGATACATTGGAGGGAAGGAATGCCATCCAGAGGGACCTTGACACGCTTGTGAGGTGGGCTGATGCCAACCTGATGAAGTTTAACCATGACAAGTGCAAGGTCCTCCACCTGGGTCGGAGCAATGCCAGGCACAGCTACAGATTGGGAGGGGAGGAGATTCAGAGCAGCCCTGCGGAGAAGGACTTGGGGGTGTTGGTCGATGAAAAAATGAACATGAGCCAGCAGTGTGCGCTTGCAGCCCAGAAGGCCAACCGTATTCTGGGCTGCATCAAAAGGAGCGTGACCAGCAGGTCGAGGGAGGTGCTCCTGCCCCTTTACTCTGCTCTCGTGAGACCTCACTTGGAGTGTTGTGTGCAGTTCTGGTGTCCTCAACATAAAAAGGACATGGAAGTGTTAGAACAAGTGCAGAGGAGGGCCACGAGGATGATCAGGGGACTGGAGCACCTCTCGTATGAAGATAGGATGAGAAAATTGGGGCTGTTGAGCCTGGAGAAGAGAAGGCTGCGTGGAGACCTCATAGCAGCCTTCCAATACCTGAAGGGGGCCTCTAGGGATGCTGGTGAGGGACTCTTCATTAGGGACTGTAGTGAGAGGACAAGGGGTAATGGGTTTAAACTTAAACAGGGGAGGTTTAGATTGGATCTGAGGAAGAAATTCTTTACTGTGAGGGTGGTGGGGCCCTGGAATGGGTTGCCCAGGGAGGTTGTGAATGCTTCATCCCTGGCGGCGTTCAAGGTGGGGTTGGACATAGCCTTGGATGGCATGGTTTAGTGGGAGGTGTCCCTGCCCATGGCGGGGGGGTTGGAACTCGATGATCTTGAGGTCCTTTCCAACCCTTACTATTCTATGATTCTATGATTCTATGATCTCTCACTCAATGGTCTTTATCTTATGTGACGGCCCACAGAACTAATGGTCACAGAAGCGAAAGAGTATTTATCATTTAAAGAATTTGTTATATGAGATCATGTATGTATATAGTTCCTTCTCCTACTGTTACATATGTTTTGTCCTTACACTGATGGCAATTGCCTGCCTTTGCCTGTCACAGAACTCCTGTTTCTTCAAAATATTGAAGGAAAATTTGCCTCTTAAGTACATATAATTCTTGATTTCTTCTCCCTGCAGTTGTCCTCAGTGCTTAAGTGAGTGTCCTCGGATAAGCAGAGCATTTCTCATTGTTTTTTTTGGTTTTGGTTTGTTTTTTTCTGAATCCCTTGGGTATTCTTCATGTTCAGATCACTGTGACAGATGTGGATGGCAAGCCCATTGCTGGTAGGACTGTCGTGCTGGAGCTCAATGAAGAATATCTAGCCAACTATACCACCAACAAGAATGGCACTGCTGCTTTTTCCATCGACACATCCAACTTCTTTGATCCCAGTTATAAGTTGAGAGTAAGTAGATGCAGGCTTCGGTCTAATTCCTGACAAACATACTTCATTGGAGAGAGGGTTTAGAAGCAATCTGGTAAGTGCTGGCAGGATTCTTTCAGATGAGGAAAATAGTGAGTCAGTTTACCAACACCTGAAACTAATATGAGAAAATATCAATGCCTGATAACTGGCAGACTGCACCCTAGGAATGTTTGGGCTGCAGTGATTTTCAGCAGCTCATTGTTATTTCTTTTGCTCAGCTCTTTGTGCAGACCCCTTCCTTCTCCGTGCACTAGAGGACCTTCGTCACAGACTGCCCTGTCTTCCCCACCCAGCCTGGGTGCACATCAGCCTCTTTCCCTGCTGCTGCCTGCTTCCTTCTTCCCTGCATTTCTGCTGCCAGGGAGAGAGCAGCTCATGCTTGTTGCTACCACATGGTCCTCTCATGTTATCATGCCTTTTCTCTGGTGTGATAGGAACAGCTGAGAAAAAGAACAATGCCATTCTAACTCACAATAAGTCCAAGCAGTTTTGTACAACCTGTCCAAAGCCTGCAAGAATCTGAAAAAACTCCCTACTGCAATGTGCCATAGGTGCCCAGATACATTAAGATGTCCAGAAGGTCCCCTCTTTGGGACTGGTGAAGCACAAATTTTTCACACCAGCTCTTGGTTTTGGCTTAAATGGCATCAGAAATCAGTTTCCCTACAGAATATTTGAGCAGGAAGATGATTTTGTCTCTCACCTGCCTCCTGTTTTCCATTTTGTTGATTGTTCATATATGATTCCTCTGCATAGGTCAGGAAGGCACAAGACGACTGTGCAGACTTCTTCAACTGGAGGAATGATAACGAGCCCCAAGCCTTATTCTTTGTCCGGCGTTTCTACTCGCGGACAAACAGCTTTGTGAAGATTGAGCCAGTGAAGGAGAAGCTCAGCTGTGGCCAACAGCAAATGATCAATGTTCAATATGTCCTGGACAAAGAGAGCTACAGGAATGCTGAGCACACAAACTTCTACTATGTGGTAAGTGCTACTATGACTCCCATCTCTTTTCTTTCACTTTCTGCTGAACACCATAGAAGGCAGAAATCTCCAGAGCAAACAGTTGTTACAGATCACAGCTTTATTTGATGGCCTTTGAAGCCTCTAAGAACACTACTCAAAATGATTTCATGGGGGAAGGGTGAAGGTGCTTTTGATCTTGTCTCATGAGTTTTTTCTATGCCCAGGTGATGACAAAAGGAAAAATTATTCTCAGCGGCCAGAAGCAAGTGGACATCACTGGTGGTAAGTTCTAGAGTGTGTTACTTCAGAGCACCTTTCTGAGCCCTAGAGCATTAGTAAGTTTTTTAAGAAGGGGTGAAAGCAAAGCAGGTCGAGGGAGGTGCTCCTGCCTCTCTACTCTGCTCTCGTAAGACCTCACTTGGAGTATTGTGTGCAGTTCTGGTGTCCTCAACATAAAAAGGACATGGAACTGTTAGAACAAGTCCAAAGGGGGGCTACAAGGATGATCAGGGGACTGGAGCACCTCCTGTATGAAGATAGGCTGAGAAAGTTGGGGCTGTTGAGCCTGGAGGAGAGAAGGCTGCGTGGAGACCTCATAGCAGCCTTCCAATATCTGAAGGGGGCGTCTAGGGATGCTGGGGAGGGACTCATCATGAGGGACTATAGTGATAGGACAAGGGGTAATGGGTTCAAACTTAAACAGGGGAAGTTTAGATTGGATATAAGGAAGAAATTCTTTCCTGTAAGGGTGGTGAGGCCCTGGAATGGGTTGCCCAGGGAAGTTGTGAATGCTTCATCCCTGGCGGTGTTCAAGGCGGGATTGGACAGAGCGGTGGGTGACATGGTTTAATGTGAGGTGTCCCTGCCCATGGCAGGGGGGTTGGAACTAGATGATCTTGAGGTCCTTTCCAGCCTTAACTATTCTGTGATTCTATGATTCTATGAACTGCAGCTAAATCAGGTACTAGCTCTTAAACCCCATCACTTGTCACCACTCACTGTATTGTTTGTTTTGCTGCAGCATCTAGCCAATCTCCTGTATCATGATCAAATTTATTTTGCTAGTTGAAAGATAAAAGCCTTTGTTGTGACAAAACAGAAAGAATATAACCTTCTTTTGTTTTATTTCTTGATGATGAATATTACAGGTTCACAGTTGTACTGTGACATCCTAATCTTACCAATTAGAAGTTTAAAACTTTTTAAAGTTAGAAAAGAAGATGTGTACTATTTGACATGGATATTTACCAGTGAAGTGCTTGGAATTCCTTGCACTTTCAGAAGTCTTCAAATACCTACAAACGACAACGATCCTACTGAACACAGCAAACTGAATTTCTTTCTGTCATTGTTAAAAACTTATTTTCTTTCAGAACCTGGTCTATATCCAGCCTTCAGTTGTGGCTTAAGTGAGCCTCACTCCACATACAGGACTTGTTGTTTAGTACTTGCCATCTTTGGTCTCAAGCTTAATTTCCTGGCCCTGGTCTAGTAGTTTTTATTCATATAGATAAAAACTTTGTATTTGTTAGTGTTAAGAAAGCTCTCCCTTAGCTCAGGAGATTGGCCTATCTTCTCTGGTGTAGGACATTCTAGGTTTGAGATCCAGAGGCAATCATGCACAGATTTTCTTGTCAAATTTCTACTCAGCTCAGACCCCTCTCTGCAAAGCACCCTACTTTCATTACTTTCGAGTTTGTTTCTGTGGTCTTGCTAATGGGAGCTGTTTCTCAGCCACTGCAAGATGAATCTTCCAATATCCAACTTTCCTGTTATTTAAAAGCACTGGTAGGTCATGAATAAATATATGGCCCTTCCACCAAAGCTGAGTTTTTCTGATCCCTTTTGTTGGCTTCTCGTCCCCTGTTCCATGTTCCTTCCACAGCTCCCAGAGGTACATTCTCCATCACACTGACTGTCACCGAGAAGCTTGCCCCCAGTGCCAGACTGTTGCTCTACACAGTGCATCCTCATGGGGAGATAGTGGCTGACAGCACTTGGATACGGAGCGATGTATGCTTCAAAAACAAGGTAAAAGTCTTTGCTTTCTTGTCAAGGGCCCTATCAACTGGCTCTTTAATATGAGAATGGTTAGGGAATGACTTTATCAAGAGCCCTGCACTCGGGATGGCCTTTAGGAATGGAAAAGGTACAGGTGTGCCTGGGAACATGAGGAGCTGTCCCTGGAATTGACATGCATTCTCAGACTCAGGAAAAAAGTTCTGAGCGGAGTGGGGAGCGGGAGGTGGCTGGGATTGCAGAGGTAGTGAATTCTTACAGAACAGGGATTCAGAAGGGCCATCTAGTGGCAGGAGCTTTGTCCCGCAGAGAACAGAGTGAGTGCTGGTGAAAGGTGAGATTTAGGGCTATGAGCCAAGCTCCTAATTTCTATGTGATTGCCTTGGATTTATTAATTTCCAGCTCCAGCTCGAGTTCTCTGAGAAGCAGGGTCTCCCTGGCTCTAAAGTCGGTCTTCACCTTAAAGCTGCTGCCAACTCCTACTGTGCCCTTCGAGCTGTAGATCAGAGCGTCCTTCTTCTTCAGCCTGAACGAGATTTATCTGCTGAGAGAGTAAGCCACATCCCATGTCCTGTGTTCTTTTAACCTAGGGACATCCACAGTGACATTCTAATTCCCAACCTTTTATGTCTCTGCTGCTGTGTGTATTTTCACTTTTCCCTTGGAAACAGGTATCTCAGTGATTAAAAAAAGGTCTATGGAAGTTGTAACCTCAAAGACAGAAATTCATAGAGGAACATGTACTTTTGGAAAGCATGGCCATGTAAGACATATCTCAAAAGTATGTGTAATGTAAATCCTTGAAAGCATAGTTGCATAGTTCCTCCCTGGGGAGTGATTGTGTCCAAATTCCATTTTATGACTCAAATAGGCCTTGGGCCTAGAACAAAAGCTGTAGGTGTCAGCTAGTATCTTGTTTACCCCACAAAGCTATTGCAGCTCAGAAGGAGGATGGTAGAGTACAGTCCTTCTTATGTAGAGTACAGTCCTTCTTCAGCCAAATTGTTTATTCATTTCCAGTTAGGCAACACTAGGCAAAGCCATCACAGTGTACAGAATTGTGCAGGGGCCATCATAAGCTTCGCATATACGTGCTTTTGCACCTGCCTGGGACATTCCTTATGTTTACACTATTTGTTCTAACCTCCCAGGTGTACTATCAACTTCGTGTGAGTGATTTATATGGCTATCACTACAATGGACTCAATCTGGAAGACGACAAGCCAGAGGCATGTACCCCAATCAAAACCACCTTTTTTGATGGCTTGTACTATGAACCTGTGAATGTCAGTCGTGATGGTGATGTCTACAGGATTTTCAGGGTATGTACTTTGTGTGGTTCTTTAAGCGGGTAGTGTTTCAGAAGAATTCATGCACATTAGCATTCAATTTCTCAGGTGGTGCTATAACTACTAAGAGA
Source organism: Amazona ochrocephala (assembly GCA_039720435.1). NCBI lineage: Eukaryota > Metazoa > Chordata > Aves > Psittaciformes > Psittacidae > Amazona > Amazona ochrocephala. The sequence goes on from CM077880.1 coordinate 84,633,458, forward strand.
AGGCATCTGATGCCTGAAACTGCCTAAAGTTTCCAAACTCCCATTTTCTGCCTTCATATCCCGTCCTTTTCAGGAAGCCTGAAAATCCATACTAGATATATTCACTGGGATCCTGCCTATGCTTCAGTACATATTTCCTAAGCAGGACCATGGCCTTGGCTCATGATCTCAGGCATTCCTGGTAAATATCTGAGTTTGTGTTGTAGGCCACTTGGTTCCTGTTACTCTTGCCTCCACTTTCCACTGGTCCTATAGGCTAAGATCTGACATAAGCCCCATCATTACTGATCTTCACAGAACACCAGGTGTCATTGCTCCATAAAAAAGACATAGTGTAGAGAGAGTTGTGATGTTCAGGTTTGCAAGGGTGGGATGTGAGGAGAGAGGAGAGAGATGAGGTATGATAACCCAGATAGGATGCACTGCTGGCTAGTGACATGACCAATTCCTTCACATACAGGATATGGGCCTGAAGGTTTTCACCAACTCTGTGCTACGGAAGCCAGTTCTGTGCAATGAAGATGAATCAGATATGGAAGATTATCCTGTCTATTTTGATCATGCCAGTGGCTATGGTTCAGGTAAGAGAAGGTTCATACTACATCTCCAGTCCCAGTTTTCCTGCTTTTCAAAACTGTTGCCTTTATAAGACAGCACCCAGCATGTTGAGGGGTTTGTCTTTTTTTTTTAATTAGTCTGTGTTCTAGTTTGTTTCTAGTGATCTCTTTCTGACAGTTCTTGCAATAGAGTCAATTTTCTCTTACTTAGGAACACAAGGTACCTCCATGCTAAATGACTTCTCGGACATTGCAAGTGAGTCCATGGCAAAACTGGAAGGCAACCTTGGTTCCTAATACCAGACCTGTAGTTTAACTGTATGGAAAAAAAAGTAGTTTCCCAATGGACTGGATATTCAGTTTTAACTGTTGAACAGGCTAAAAATGATTGAGTTCTCAGAGAAGTTTGCAAAGCATTTGAAGTTTTGGTGGCAAAGCTGGCTACTGTTTTCTACTGAGCTAGTGGTAGAGGGTGGGGAACATGCCTTTCTAACTGGATGATGAGACCTTTCAGTATGTCTTGTGAAATAGCTAAATTTTCTAGTATTTTCCCATGGTAAAAGGGAGTAGATAAGAAATTGTTTCTTCATATACCCTATATCTGTTCGAATTCTCCTTTTTTTATGGGAAAAAGAATGGGAAAATGCTCAAACAGGATACTTAGTGTTCCTTTATGGTGTTAAGCATGCCTGACAGCAGTTCATATTCTTCTGGCCTGACCTTTCGATTATACTTAAACCATAGGCAATATTCTAGATGAGTCAAGGGTTCTTTCTGGAGTTAGAACTGTTCGAAAATTCTTCCCTGAGACTTGGATTTGGGATCTGCTTCATACCAAGTAAGTATTTTTATTTTCACTTCTTACAGTGTGGTTTTGAATTTATACATGTTGCTGAGATGATTTCTGGGCAGAAGCCATGGAATATATGTCTGCTTTGTAGATTTGGGTCTCCTTTTCTCATCTTGATCAGTGACTGTTGAGATCCCAACCTTGTACACAGTGTTAAACCTACTTGAAGTGTGAATAACATATGTTCTGTGCTCTTTCTCACATCCTTCTGCTGTGGAGAAAGAATAAGGGCTAAAAGTAAAATAAAAGCAGTTGTTTTGGAGAAAGCAGGAGCAAAACTTGTTGTGTTTCATCAAACGTTTAATTCAGCAGCAAAAACTCAGGTTATTTTGGTTATTTTTCCAGGCTATCACAGCATCTGCAATAAGAATATCTCCATCTTAACAATACATCCAAGGGCTGTTCTAGAACATTAATCCAAATGTATTGGTTCTAATCTGTATGTTTGGGGATTATGGTATTTAAACAAATTGTATTTCTAAATTTAAAAAGCTGAGTATTCTTCCAAGTGCTTTTCAACATGTAGTTCAACAGCACCTCCATCTTTACTTCCAGTTTTATAGCTTTTTTAAGTATAGAAAGGCATCTTGTAGAAAGTGAGATGAAAACACCTTTGTACTAACCCAAGTAGGAAGCCAATTCTTTAATTTGGCTTTAAAATGCTAAAGATCACTTCTTATTCTGTTTTTCTTGTTTCCCTCAGTTCCAGAGGAGAGGTTGATGTCTTTTACACCATTCCTGACACCATCACAGAATGGAAAGCCAGCGCATTCTGCATGCATGATGATGCTGGCTTCGGCATCTCTTCACCTGTTTCGTTGACAGCATTCCAACCATTCTTTGTGGATCTCACCTTGCCATACTCTGTTATTCGAGGGGAAAAATTTAATTTAATAGCCAATGTCTTCAATTACCTCAACAAATGCATCCAGGTATATCAAGCTCCCTTTTACTTCCTATATGTTTTGTCTATTTCTCAGACAGCCCGGCATTCTCCTGCATAATGCACCAGAAATGCAGAAACAAGTGTCTAACTTACACTTTAGCCTGATACATTACTCTCTCACTCTCTCTCCCTGGGCACATGCCTGTATCATAACCCTAGAAAATGCAGCTGATGATAACTGTGGCTGGTCCACAGAAGATAAGAACTTGGTCCTTATCCCTATATAATTTACTACTTTTTTTTGCTCCTGAAGGAGGAACAGGAACATGGAGTTTAGGTACTGTGCTGTGCAAAATGCAATATATGCTAAATACGTTGTATGTAGCAGTAACTCATAAGATGACTAATTGGCACAGACACCTTGGCATACTTCTGGGAAACAGTTACTGACAGTGGGCAGAAAAGAGACAGCTTTGCCACTTCCTCAGAGAAGTGCCCTGTCCTTCTGTCCTGGTACCATCCCAGATTCAAATGACAGATAGTTTCTCTAGGTCTCCCTTGCTCTGCAGCCTAGCTTTAGGGGAAGCCTATTTCATTTGTAATCTTTCTCCTTCTTTCTTTGTCACAGATCAGTGCCATACTAGCGAAGTCGAGTGACTACAAGGCAGAAATCCTTTCACCAGAGGGCAACACAGCAAAGGTGTGTGCCAATGAAAGAAAAACCTATATTTGGGCAGTTAGCCCCCAAAAACTTGGTAAGTTTGTCTTTTCATCGCATTGGTATATCCCTGTTTGATCTTTCTTCTTCTCTTACTCCCACCTTTTAATTTACTCCCACCTGTTAATGCAATATCAATTATCCACAGGCAGGCATTTCTGGACAGCTCCATTTATTGCTCCATGAATGTAGTGTTGGATCTCTGCTAAAGCTCCCTTAGACACACTGAATGAGAAGTGAATTGTTCTGATGTTTTATCTCTTCTGATTTTTGGTACTTAATTTCCTGTCCATTTTAGGACTAATTCTCCACTTAGAATCATAGAATCATACTGGCAGAATTTCACATGCCCATGATCTTTCAGCTGACATTGCACCTAAGCATCTGTATTCAGTAAGAATAAAATTTACTTATAATTTTGGATTGGATTCCCAACAGGCAAAGGGGACATTGCTGTTCCCCAATTTTACAGCTATGTCAATTCACACTGCCTTCAAGTCAATAGTGTCTTTTTAAAAAGCATTTAGAACAGTATGCATGTGTAAGTGACTCAGAAGCTAAAGTACAAAAAGCTTTTAAGGAGCAAAGATTCTTCTCAAAATGAACGTCGATGGACCTTTTCTTTAAAAGGCAGTTTCTAAAATCCTATAGTCAGTGTGAGTGATTTACTTTAAACTCACAGAGACAGATGCAAAATTATAGTGGGATGAAAACTGGATATGCAGCGAAATAGTATTGCAGAGCTGAAACAAAGCTGTTGTTTCTCCCTGATAACTCCGATAATGCCTTTTTTCTAAGTAAAAAGCTTCCTTGGATTTCCAGTTTGCAGCGACTGAAAGGGTGAAGTGAGCAACACCTCCACAGCTGCTCACTTCAGGGTTGCTTCTCAGTGCTGCAGCAGCACTGAGGCTGCTCCTCACTGTTGTCCCTCAGTTAACAAATTCCATTAGAAGGAAAGATGCAGCAGAGCTATAACTATTGCAACACTGCCCTAGGCCAAAGAAAACTCAGCATAAGGCTAAGAGAGGTGGAAACTGATAGTACTGTAATTTTTTAGACAGGATCACCCCTATTTCATTCCTCATACTAGTGCCCCAATCTACCACTCCTTGCCAGTAGCGGACAGATGTGGAACCTCCATGAAATTTGTTTTTACTGCACTGCCTTCAGAGAGAATACATTTCTCAACAGTTCATCAGCCTGGAAGAGGCAGTGAAAACCAGGGATAGCTGTAGCCATTGAAGATAACTCTTTTCTTGGGTTGGTGGGTGGCTTTCCAGGTGAGGTGAAATTCACGATTACTGCTGAGACCAAACTGAATACTGGAGGTACTGGAAACAGCACATCCCCAGAAGAGGAGACAATTCGCAGGGACACCCTGATTCAGACTCTTCTTGTTGAGGTACAGTAGGAAATCTGAACGTGCTTTCTGCTCTGTGGGAACTGCAATTCCTATAGCTGTGAATTAGAAGCAGTTAGCTAGTGTGAGGAGGCAAGTCAGCTGACACAGGTGGAGCTGTGTAGACTGCTTCACATGAAAATAACAGTGTAAATCACAACAGTCGGTGGCATCCACTCTCTTCCTGCCACTGTCTCCTTCCTGGGATAATATGTCAGAGTGTACATGCTCTGGGACCCCACAGATGTCAGTAGAGATGTAGGCAGAAGGGAGGAGATTCCATACCTTAACTAAAAATGCCTTTAGCCTGTGACTCATACTGTAGAGGGGGGTGGAGGGCAGATATAAAAGGACAAAAGTTTATCTTGAGCATCATTAAGCAGAACCCACATAGGATTAGTTGGACAGAGTCCCTCTTAGAGGCTGGCAATGCCTATTTTATAACTGCTTTCTAAGAAGGAAGTTGTTCTGGACAGGATGTTGTGTAAAAGAGAGAGGGAGCCATGTATCAATAGATATTCTAGTGGAGATAGGGTAGGACTGGGTTCAAAGGATGCACTGTCTGGATAGCCACATGGACAGACTGCTTTATGCTGTTCAATTGTCAAGGCTTCTTAGTGATGTTCTACATTTTTCTTCTTTTCCTGACCAATTCCCTGCAATCCAAACAGCCTGAAGGCATTAAAAAGGAGTTGACCCAGAGCTCCCTCGTCTGTACGAAAGGTAAGGTGAGGTCATTCTTTCATTCCAGGCAGTCAGTGGAACTGCTTCACTGTCTTGCAGGCTTTGTCCTACAAAACCAGAGGCCCTTCCAGAGGAGGAAAGAGGGTTTCAGGGTCAAGGTGCTGGGCTACAATTCAGGCTTTTCAGAGATACCTTGCAATACCTTCTGGGCAAGTCTCTGCAGCGTTTTCTTTATCCAGGCTGCAGATTTTAACAGTCACTGTAGTAATGCTGACAAAGTAAAGACTTCTAGAAAAAAGGTGATTTTAACAATTATTCTTGTTACATTTTCTCATCAGGCATAACGATCTCTGAACCAGTGTCTCTCAGCCTGCCCAGAGACCTAGTGCAGGGATCAGCCAGAGCTTACTTTTCTGTCATTGGTAAGTTTAGTATTTAGACTAAAAGCCAAAAGTAAATGGCATTTCCCTAGTGCTGCACCAAGTGCCATCATGTATACATGTGCAAAACTAATGGGAAGCTGAGGAAATACTTGATTTTAGAGGAAATGTTTCCTACTTTGCAATTCGGTCATATCAGAAAAGGACGAAATACTCAAATGACTTCAACTTAATATTGCATTTCAGATTATATTAGCATATCCCATTCTCTATAGTAAAACAGTTAATTCAGCTGAAATAGTAGAAAAGGCAGACTTCTTTGAAAAAATTATTTTGATTTCTTGGAAAGAATACATCAGAACTTTGCTGAGTGCCTCATTTCAAATTTATGCTTTTGCATAAAGAAAAACATGTCAGTTGGTAAGTTCCCACAGAACAAGACTTTCAGGTCCCAATCAACTCTACTAATCACAAGGTCATTATTAAGACTGACAGTTCTCTTTGGGGACAATTTTATGAGGTTCTGAACTCAGATCGCTTTCCAAATACAGGTCTTTTTCATGCTTGGGTCAGTGTGAGGTGTGCTGATACTGTGCAGTACAGCCTCTGTAGCCCATGAGCATTGTACCCCACACGTTGTTCTCACATGTACACACAAAATGGGAATCAGGTTGTAAACGACAGGGAAAAATCTAACCCTTCCAAGGGCTCATAGGTGTTTCTCAGAACCCACGCCAGCCAGTATTGATGTATAATGCTGGGTAAGAAAAACATGTTTGAACTGAAATGACTTCTTATATCTTTCATTCTTCAGGAGACATTTTGGGTACAGCCTTGAGGAACATGGAGAACCTCCTCCATATGCCTTATGGTTGTGGAGAACAGAACATGGCTTTGTTCACACCCAACATCTATGCCCTGGATTATCTGAATAGGACTGGGCAGCTGACTGAAGAGATCAGAGTCAAGGGTACTGGATATTTGTCTACAGGTGAGAAGGTTTCAGATTCTTCCATTTAAAGTTGTGATTGTGTGCATGAAACTCTTCAGGTCTGCACGGTGAACACTCATCTCTGAATTCTAGCACCACATTTATTGCATTGGAGCATGCAATGACAGCACCCCAAAGAAGCATGTCATACTTCCCAGAGCAATAGCTCCTAGAATTCATAGTAGCTGACATTATTCACCAGATACACATTACTTAATAGTAAATTAAAGAGTCCTACTGCTTCAGTTGAATGATAAGCAGAACTAGTTCTCTTCCGTCATTAGAAATATGTCTTCTTTATTGTGTTTTTAGGATACCAAAAACAGCTATCATACAAACACCAGGATGGATCCTACAGCTCTTTTGGGAAACGAGATAGGGAAGGGAGTGTATGGTAAGTGATGGTGCTTTCTATTTCCCTAGTGCAGGATCCTTAGGCTTTGAAAAATGATCAATATTAAGTGGTTATTATTTTTAATAGACCAAATGGACAAAGCTCAATTAATTTCTGTTCCCTAGTAAAGGACAGATTAATAAACCAGAGAGAGTGCAATACGAGGAGAAGATGATTTGGGCTAGAGTATATAATATTCAAGGGCAGGTCAAAGGAACTGGGTTTGTTCAGCCTGTAGAAGAGGAGAGTAATGGGAAAACTGGGTAAAACTTTCTGCTATCTAGATGGGGACTGTAGAAAAGACAGACAGGCTCTTTTCAGGGGTGCACAGAGTAAGAACAAGAATTTGTCCTTACTCAAGTTGCAACAGGGAAAACTCCAACTGAGTAGAAGGAAAAAAACCCAGTTTTCCCTAGGAGAAGGGGAAGCACTGAGTCAAATGCCCAGGGAGGATGTGGATATCTATCTCTGGAGATTTTCTCAACACGATCAAAAAAACCGAGATTGTCCCTAGTTCAAGCAAGTGGTTGGACTGGAGACTTCCAGAGGTACCTTCACACCTAGTTTAATTCATAATTCTGTTACTTAAAATTAGAAATTACTGTCATGAATCATAGAATCGCAGAATAGTTAGGGTTGGAAAGGACCTTAAGATCATCTAGTTCCAACCCCCCTGCCATGGGCAGGGACACCTCACACTAAACCATGGCACCCAAGGCTACGTCCAACCCCACCTTGAACGCCGCCAGGGATGGAGCATTCACAACTTCCCTGGGCAACCCATTCCAGTGCGTCATCAATCTGTGTCTATACTTTACCCTTGTTCTGAAAGAATGGTTTCAAGCACAGTAATGGAGAAACCTCAGGTCAATTTTTAACTACCTTATTTATTTAAATTTACAAAACACTTGTTTCTTTTATCTCAGACATCACAGAGTTCATTTAATGTCATTTTTTGTGCACATCCAGTTGCTGGTAAACCTTCTTAGTCTTGTTCACACCTTACCTGCTTTCTGTTTCTGATTCACCTACAGGCTCACTGCCTTTGTGTACAAGTCATTTGAACAAGCCAAACGCTACATCTACATTGATGACAAAGTCCAGTCTCAAGCTTTGATCTGGCTGGCAAGCAAGCAGAAGTCAGATGGCTGCTTTGAAAATGCTGGGTCACATTTTAACAATGCTCTGAAGGTAACTGAGACTAGTATAGTCTCACACTTCCAGTCCTGCCATTGGGATTGACCTGGATCATGTCTTCCAGGCCCAAGCTTATGACCATACCCTTACTCTTCCTGGTACTATTCTCTTGTGTCTATCACATACAAGCAGGGAATGATTCTTATGTCTGCTATTGACAATGTGATAGAAACAAGTAGAGCTGTCTGAGTTAGAAGTCTCAGGTTTTGTTTTTACTATTGCATTATGTGTTCAGCCACAGGCTATAATGTGCTTTAGTGCATATGTGCAAAAGCCAGGAAAACACATGAAATAATTTTTGGCTTTATCCTGAGCGAACTTGATGTTTCTTTTTCCTGTGCACACAAGGATACAGAAATTACTTCTGATCCCAAATCTAACTGGTATCTCAATTAATTATTATGAATTAATAACTATGAATTAAATAATACTGTATTTCTTTCTGTGCTGACCATTTCTTTGCTTGTTTTTCCTTCAGGGTGAAGAAGAGGGTGAATACTCACTCACAGCCTACGTTGTAGCAGCATTGCTGGAGGCTGGACACTCTGCTGCGGTAGGTATTTGATGATCTTATGCTCTATTAGTCCAGTCAGCCAGTTGTCAAACAGTGTGCAGGTCATAGTTCTCACATCTGTATTCTTGAGCAGTACAAATCGTTCTTGGTAAATACTGATTTTGGACATTAGGGTCATCTGAGGAAATTTATTTCCAGAACCCTGCAGTTGCCGTAAGTATTTGATGAGTGTTACAAATCAGTTCCTATGGGTCAATTTGAAAAATCCGTGAGGATTCCAGTTGGCAGTCTATGTAGATGCAAAATCCAGACTGAATTTGCTTACTCTGTCCAGAGTCCACGTCAGGAAAAGAACCAGTGCTCTGTTAGTCTGGCCATGCTGCCTCTAAACAAGCAAAGAAAGAAGGCAGTACCGTTAGAAGGGCATTTTTTTATAGGATACACAATGTAGGCCCTTAAATATAACATGGATCATGTATATTCTTAGCATGAAGTGTCAGTTATGGCAGGTTAAGCAGTGGTGGAAGTGTTTAAAGAGAAGCAGAGGCACAAATCCAAGTACCTGACAACCCTATTATGTTTTGCATTATCAGCATCCTGTTGTCCAGAATGGCATGAACTGTCTGGAGACTGCATTTAGCAATGGAGTCCACAACCTGTATAACCAGGCCCTCTTTGCCTATGCTTATGGCTTAGCTGACGAAGAGAAAAGATACCAATTCCTCCTTGAGAAGCTGGACAAGACAGCTACTAGAGATGGTAAGTACAGTATAGCCATGATACAGGCAATACAGCTGATGGAATGGCCTATGGTATGATGTAAGCTGTCTGAATACAGTTTTCTCATTCATGCTGCTCTCCTCCTATTTCATGCCTGCTCTGCTGCTGAATTCATCTCTGTGAACTTCTCCGTCTCTCTCTTTTTGCTTCACAAAAGATGGAGTTGTGGCCTGATTTTCTCAGAGTTATGAAATATGGGAAAAGACCTTTAGAAGTCTCAGTTCAAGGTGATGGAAGACTGCCTGGTTTCTCCATTAGCCTCTTTTTCTACACACTGAACAAACCCAGTTCCCTTGACTGTGTCATGCTCTCCAGTCTGCTACTGCTTTAGCATCTGCTGCACTGCCTTTGCTTCAACCACTCTTTGACTTATGCAGCCTCCTTTTATTAATTCCTTTTCCATCCATTTCTGTTTTCAGTCCTGGAACTGAAGTTTTTCCTGTTCAGGACACTGATGGCTGAAAGAACTTTAGGGTAAAGGCAGAGAGGGAATTGTGTGCCTATCTCCCAAGTGACGCTATAGTGAATTAACCAGCAAGAACTTTTTCCATGCTTTATACATCCCACTTTTCTGTTTTCAGGTGCTTCAGTTTACTGGCAGAGAGAAAAGAAGCCACCAGCAGAGCACTCACCTGTCTTCTATTCCCGTGCCCCTTCTGCTGAGATTGAAATGACCAGCTATGTGCTCCTGGCTTTGCTCCATAAAGCAAAACTCACTCCAGAAGATTTATCCTACACTTCTCACATTGTGCACTGGCTTGTCAAACAACAAAACCCATATGGTGGTTTCTCTTCCAGCCAGGTAACAACTGGGTTTGGTTGCCACAGAACTTGTATCGTGTCTCCTTAGCTCTTTACAAAGTCCCCCTCCATGTATGAGGACTGACAAAGCATCAGGGAAATAGGAGCTGTGCTAATCTCACGCACCATCTTACAGCTGGGTGTCTAATTAGGAATCATGTTGTTCTTTTCAGGACACTGTTGTTGCTCTCCAAGCTTTAGCCCAGTATGGATACCTCACCTTCTCTAAAAACAGTCTTAACACAGTCACAGTCAACTTCATGGAATCCCCCAGTAAGACTTTCCAGGTGAATGACAAGAACCGCTTCTTACTGCAGCAGGCTTCCTTACCCACTATTCCAGGGAATTACAGTGTGGAAGTGAATGGCACTGGCTGTGTCTATCTGCAGGTAAGCAAGCTGGAAACTCAGCGCCACCCCTCTGAGAACTAAGCAGGCGGTCCCCTGTACCTCCATACCTCATGCCAAAGCCACAGAAGCCTGTAAGCTTGTGACCATCTTGCATTTCCCATCTCTTTTAGACCACACTGAGATACAACATCCATTTGCCAAAAAAAGTTGCAGGATTTTCTCTCTCCATACGGACAGCCAATGTATCTTGCACAAGCAACTTCCCACCAAAGTTTGACCTTGTCATCTCCACCAGGTAACTTCCTCTTATTGACCTACCCCTTTGCGTTCATAGTTTGTTAAGGCATCGAAGGAGGGATTTGAGTACAGGCAGTTAACTGCTACTGCTGCAGGAAGACAGAAAGGATCATTGGGATCTGAAAATGTAGTTCATGGGCCTGCTTTCCGTTTGCAGACCAGATTAACAGAACTTTTCTCACTTTAGTTACACAGGAAATCGCGAAGTCTCCAACATGGCTATTATTAATGTGAAGATGCTCTCTGGTTTTGTTCCTGTAAGGTCTTCCCTGGAAAAGGTAAAGAATGGGAGCAAAGTGAATGGCAAACCCTGAAAACATAGGAAGTAGATAAAAATAGTTTCTGGTTAGCAAACTGGAGCCCCATGGGAATTCTGCCAAGTCTCTGGATGCAGCCGTCTGTCACATACTCTGTATATCAGACATGTGGCTGTTCAAGTATTGAAGACAAATCTGTTAGGAGCTGCAAATCCAGTAGCCAATAGATGTGAGACTGCTGCAGCTTCATATCCCCAGGTACAGCTGACAGCAAGGCTTTATATTCTCAATAGGCAGACATGCACATCACACACATATCTACATATCTACAAGGCTGGCCACACAGATCATCAGAGACAGGAAAGACAGCATTTACACAAACACAGCACAAATTACCTTATTCTGTTTCCTTTCCTGGGTAACCAGTCTGAAAGCTCATTTGTGGGAAAGATACATATACATATATATACGAACGTATACGCATGTACATAGGTACATGAAAATATGCAATGTGGGCACCTCTGGTAGCTGACCTTAGACACCCAATCTGCCTAGTAGCTGCCCCTGGATCCTTGTTCTACCCAGTTGCTGGCATCTGGGCATATGCACCCTCAAGGCTACAGCAGCACCCTAGTGGCAGGAACTAGAGTGCCCCCCAGCACTCATATATATGCATGATGGGTATCTCCAGTAAAGAGTAAACATGCAGTCTCTGCAGCAAACAGTAAACATGCAGTCTCTGCAGCAAACAGTAAACATGCAGTCTCTGCAGCAAACAGTAAACATGCAGTCTCTGCAGCAAACAGTAAACATGCAGTCTCTGCAGCAAACAGTAAACATGCAGTCTCTGCAGCAGCTGAGCTTGGCCTCGGAGTTGCCTCATGCAGACACATGCATACACCCCAACAAACGCAAAGGAGTCCCTGCTAGCTGGTCAAGCCCAGTAGCCTGACCAGTTTCTGCTCCCAAGGCCTGGTCCCTCCAGTAGTATATCTGAATCAGATCCTCTGGTATTTTCAATATTTGGCCAAGACTTCAAGTAGTCAAAAAGAGGAATGCAGCTTATTGTAGAGTCTGCTCATAGCTTGGTACACTTATAATCATTCAGCCTTCAGGCCTGAATTCCTTTTTTTGGCTAGAACTGTATAAGATTCGTAACTTTACTTTGGACGATTTTTCCATGAGGTTGTTACGCTGACATCCTCTTCCTCTTCATAGGTACTTGGGGAAAAAATAGCTGGTTTTAAAGTTTGGAATATTTTGGGGTTGTGTAATTTTATAGAAAAATCATTTTGTTCATATGCTTTTCTAATCTTTTTTAAACATTTGTGTTATTTTTAAATATACAATGGGCTAGCAGGTGAGTCAGCTTGAGCTACAGAAATGCCGTGTAAGTGTAAATTCTCACTGAAATGAGAGCATTCAAGTTAATGCTGAAGTCACATGCGCCAAAGCTGACTGGAAAAAGTGTTTGTCATTGTGATTCGTTTGCGCTCGGCCTGTTGTGAAAACTCTCTACTTGCATTTCTCATTTTGGCCAAGAGATGTCAGAGTGGCACAGGAGGAGGACGGGAGCCGCTTTAGACGCGTTTTGCTATGGAATAGTTATTTCTAAGCGTCCTTGGCAAGTCTCCTATGTTAACATTGCTATTATTTGCCTTATTTAAAGCTTCAGTACCAGAATTCTGTTGTGGATCGTGTAGACATCAAGAACAACCACATTTTTTTCTACCTTCAGAAGGTAAGTTTGGGAGGTTTCTGTTTGGTTTCCTTGAATTGGAAGTTTAAAACAGGCTCCCAGATTAAAACAAGTACATCTCATTAATAGGAGATTAGCAATACACATGTCTTAAAGATGTAAAGGGGTTTTGTTCAAGCCAGCATCAAATCTATATAAACAAAGTAGTTGTAGTCTACAGTGAAGCAATAAGCATGTATTGCTTTTTGTGAAGAATGCTTCATGATTAAATAGCGTTTCTCAAACACAGCTAAGTTGCAGTCCATATTGCAAAAGTTTCAGTCCACATAATATTGCTCAGCCTCTGAATGATGCTTCTCATCAGTTAATCTGAGAGTGTTTTCCAGGGAGTCAGTATCGTCCCCTTCCTTTTAGAGAGATTTATGTATGGAAAGAATAGTTCTTCCACATCAATTCCCATTGATAAAGGGAATGAGAGAGGAGAAAGATAAAAATCAAAACACAAGGGATCTTAAAGTACCAAGAAGGGAAGGAGAGAGGAAGCAAAATGAAATAGTAACAGGATCTACCTCTCAAATAGTAATTCTTAATAGAAATTCTTATGGTCTCCAGGAATCTAGTAAGGAAGATTGGAGTCAGTGTCCTGAATTCACAGAGAAGCTGAGATCTTGAGATGTGAAAAGTTTACTCAGCAGGGCACCAGTGATGCAGAAAGTTCACCAGAGTCCTTGTCCATGGCTCCATTTCTATAAAGTGGTCAGCAAGATAAAAACAAGGACAGAGGGTGAAGAGAGCAGGAATACACAAGAGGAAGTCTGAGAAGCTGAGGAAGCTGAGGCTAGAGGAAAGTTTGGGATATATAGCTGCAATAGTGTGGACTGGGGAACAGAATCACAGGGGAGGATGGAGATCTTGAGCTCAAAGTGATTTAAGAAAGAAAAGGGAGGAGAAGATTCATAAGGGTGCTGAAAGTGATTTTAGCTGGGAAAAGGCAAGGAAAGAAATTAATGGCAACTTTCAATGTCAAGATGAATGCTGATGTGCTGAAAGCGGCAGTAACCAAGGAATGGCTGGGATAATTGGCAATGGAAATACAAAGAAAAAGAAAGAAAAGAGCATACCATTTTAGCAATAAAACTTATTTAGCATCAGTTTTTAAACAATTTTAAACAATTTTAAACAATTGATCTAATTTGTCACACAGTCTGACCCAGAAATGCCCTCTTCAACCTTAGCCTCAAGGTAGATACAAGAAGAAAAAGTCTGATGCATTTTCTTGTCTTGCCATTTCCAGGTTTCCCAGAAGGAAATAAACTTCTCCTTCAGTGTGGAGCAAAGCCTGCCTGTCTCGGATATCAAACCAGTGCCAGTACATATGTATGATTACTACGAAACAGGTAGGTGACCTTAGTAGGCCTGAGCAAAACCAGTGAAATCAAAGTATTGATCTCAGTATTTGCAAGGTGTGGATGGTGGGTTTTCCCTTGCTCTCTTTGTGCCTTTCTTTCTTTTACTGCGTTTGCTACCTTTGTGTCTCAAGAGAGACAAGTGGAGAGCAACTTAGCAATTCTGCTGGTTTTGATTACTAAATTGCAAAGGGTTTGCAGAGCATTGACAGTTTCTGCCCTGTCTTTTCTTTTTTCGGGTGCATCTCAACATAAAACAGATTAGAAAGTGGTATGTCAGGAGCTGTTTTCCTACAAACTACATGCATAAAGAAGTGTGATTCCACTTTCTTTCCATAGCCTGAACACTATGGTGTGTTCAGCTGCAGCAGTGGCCCTGTCTTTCCTGATGTGGGTTATCTCATATTTTTGCTTTATATTGCCATAGAAGGCTGCTGTCAAGGAACTCTTCCTTCATGCAATTTAAATACTTAGGTAGGAATGACAGTTCTACTGAACTCAAAAGGAGTTTAAGCACCTAACTAGAAAGTTAAGTGTCTGATCACCTTTCTCAATCTGGCCTCACGGTTACAGTTGCATCATACATTACTCAGTTATCAGACACTACCCAGGATAGGTTTCCGTGTGCTTTTCTCAAGCTTGGCACAACTTTTGGGAACTGCATCCTAACAGATTAGCAGCAGTGTCCAGAGAACTGGCCCTGGAGTGCATGTTCTGCCACCTGATCCACATCTTTCATGGTCTCAGCAATGATGTGTCCTGTCAAGCATAGCCAGAGGAGTACATTGGGTTTTGACTGTGCACCCCTGTAACTGAGTGCCTTGATAACTGGAAGACTACCACAACATCTATCAAATGTTTTCTGGTTCCTAATGCATTAATCACAACTGCACATGAACTGGGTCAGAATGATTTCTCACTCATAAAAATGTCATCTTCCTTTCTTCTTTCCAGATGAATACGCCCTTGCAGAATACAAATCACCCTGCTCCCCACCTTCCAGCTGAAATTAGATATGTGCCAGAAGAGATAATGGTGCAGAAGGTATCAGGCAAGCATTTGTAGAGGAAGGAGAAGATAAGAGATTTGGTTATTTCTGGGAAGGCAATGAAAGTCATATAGAAGAATGAGGAATAAGCGAATCCCAAACTGCAGTAGATCAGAATGACCCATTCTGGCCCATACTTCAAAAGAGCTTGGGTCAGTGTGGATCACAAACCCCAGATAAAGTGCTTTTCCTAACAAGGGAGGTACTGTGCAATTGTTAACCCTGACCATCCATCTTTTTGAAAACCCATGACATACATTCTGGTGAGAGCTTTGTGTAAAAGTAAACTCCTGAAACGTGTACTCATGGCCACAGAGTCCTCTTAAGAAATCCAAGATTAGGAGAATAATCTGCTGCTAGTGAATATTCTCTGCATTTTACTTGTTTTGGCCTTTCCATTTATCCTGAAGGAAGATTCTGCAGAAATTACTTTGATCCTCGCCTTTTCCAGTAATTGAACTGAGTGGTTTACAGAGGTCAGAATTCTAGTCACAGGGAGACAACTTTTATGCAGTTTTCGCCTCTATTTAGAATGCTTTTTTCAGATTAACAGCTCATATTTTACTGCTCTTTGTAATAAAACCTTCTGATTGTCCATGCTATTTGTCCCAGTCTCCACTCCTTGTATCTAGAACTGGTTGCTGTAAGGTATTTCGTAAGATAAAAATTTCGTACCTTGGACGTGTCACTCATGTCAGGATGTCATCATTGATTGATGTCTTGTGGCACAGACAGAACTGGGTTCCTGGCCTATGTGATGGAAGCTTTCTACCCAGAAACTCCAGAAGAAGTGCAGTAGTTCAGCATACTAGTGGGAGAAGCTTGAGAGCTGTGACACAGATACTCTTTGAAAAGGGGTTAGGGGGGAATGATGGACCCAATGGAGCCTGTGGAGAAAGAAAAATTAGAAGATTTGGGCAGAATGAAAGTTGAAGAGAGCCGTGAGGAGCTTATGATGGGGTGGCAAAGTACAAGAAATTTCCTGTCGTGCTTTCTGCATTTACTGATCAGGTGCAGCAGACAACCACACACACACTGTCATTACCTTTGTCCTGACCAGATCACACTAGTGTAAGGACCACAGAAACCAATCACATGTCCGTAACAATCTGAGCAGACATCTGCCAATTTAATCGTATCACTGAGCTGCTCTCTCTTCAGTCAGGGTGTTAGACATAGACATTCCTAGTTTTGGAAGAGACTAGCTTATTTATAATAAAAATAGGCTTTTCAAAGCAGATTTTGATACGAAGCAATGAGCCTACCGTGAGGCAGACCACACAATACGAAGTGGTAGGAAAGGAAGAGCCTTTTGTACACCCTGAGACCACTGTTCAGCAGAGTGGTCAAGCTTGCCCAGAGATGGCTAAAGTGAAACTAATCCTATTGCATTGAGGCATGCAGGAGCCTTTGTGTTAAAGGGCAGCCATGAAAGACACCCACAGGCCCAAAGTAATCCCAGAAAGGTACAAAAGATATTTGGAAGCTGTAGAAGCACATAAAGGATGGCTTAGAAGGGACCTGTGCAGGATATCAAATGAAACCTCCTATTCTAAGAACCACCCAGTAGAAACCATAAACTGAAAGCAGGAGACAGTTGCAAAGGAAGAATATCCATTTTCTTCCCAGGACCTCAGTGCAAGCCTGAGGGATGCAAGCTCTTTAAGATGAGCTATGACTGTGAGCAGTGTAACAGGGTGCATGGCTCAGGTAATAGAAAACACCCAAACCTGTCTATCAGGTCTGCACTGCGATTGCTTTTTTAGTTCTGAATAATTTACTAAATATTAGTTCTTCTTGTAGCCAAAAGCAGTCACTCTTAAGTCCTTCATTGCACTGTAAATGTCACTCATCCAGGAGGTTCCCTAAGTAAAGGCCCATTGGGTGGGATAAAATTAAGGACATTTTACATTAAAGCTGTAAAAATACAACTATCATCCCCAAAACAACTTCTTTTATTGTTTATGTCTTTGACCAACTTTTACATGTTTTTAAAAAGAACTGTAAAGTGATTTAGCACCAGGTATTTCCCCTGAGGTAAGATCACAGAACCTACAGGCTGCAGGTTTTCAAAGGCTTACTGATATCACCTTTCTTGCTGCATCCAGGACAATAATCTGCTACTTGTCTCTGACCAATAAAAACACAATGCCAGGGACTGTGCTGAACTCCCAGCCACACCATGTGAAGCAACATTTTTCTGCAGGGGGTTTTGTTTTCTGAGTCACATATTAACTTACACATATATAGACATACCTACAGACAAGGAGCCTATTCATCAATGTAGTCCCAGTACAGGTATTTCTTGGCTAGTTGCTCAGAGTTTTCTGCAAGTTCAGACGTGCAGTAGGGTTCTTGTGCTCCAATATGAGTTGGGTTATTACAGCTGTCTTCAGTTTAGTCAAATACAATGCCCTTTATTACAAACCTTACCGTCTCTCTAAGTAAAGGGGTTGTGGGGATGTAAAATCAGACTGACATTGTCTTGAATAGTCCTTGTGAACCAACCTCTTCTCAGGTTACTATCTCAGATACTACCTAAAATGAAAAATAGTCTGAACTGTGGCATTTCTAGTCAGATGAAAGTCTTTCCTTTTTTTCTCCTTGGAAATACATTCCCATTTCCTCATATGTCCTCTGAAGTTGACCAAAAATGGCTTTGGTCATGTCCTCTCTGTCTCTGCTTGGTCATGCATTAACAGATGCAGATAAATTCAAATCCTTCTGCCTAAATGTGGGTGGGGGAGACATGAACAAGCTGAAATTTGGAGGTTAACTGGCCTGTTTAGGCATGTCCATAGTCTGCTTCATCACCAGCTACTCTGACTCTTATGTCAGGTCACCCACAGGCTTGGGTCTTCTCTCCAGAAAGACAGAGGACTTCACAAATAATGCCTATCATAGACAAACACCATTACCACTGGAAAGGTTGAGGCACAAGATGTGTTAACAACTCCCAGAACTCTCTTTCTGGGTGATTTTCATGTGCATTTGGAGAAGTCTTGAGATAGGGTAAGGGTTTCTGCACATCAGCTAGCAGGAGAGTATGCAGCTTGAGAGTGACTTTGGGGTCCAGGCAAAAAAAGCAGACTTCAGCAATTTAGCAACATCAGGACTTTAAGGAAATTTTAGGAAGCAGCTGGGTGGTTGTGCGATACAGCTTAATAATAGGGCATAGGATGCTATGTCTCTTTATGAATTTTTGTCAATTTAGAACCTGGTTGATGTGAACAAAGTGCCTTAACACCCTCAAGAACCTGACCTCATGCTCTGACATGTCCCATCTTTCTGAATACACCATCAGGCATTTGAAAGCACTGGGCACATAGCAATTTTTCATGTGGTAGCACTGTGCATGCAGGCAAGCCTGAAGGACACTTTGATGTGTAAAACAGCATTTATGATTACATGTCATGCCATCAATATTTTTGGGTACTGTCCTTAGGATGGACACAAGTACGGGAATAGAACTCTCTGCTTTCTTTGGGTGGATTTAAGCTTTACTTTATTGAAGTACAAGAGTAGTTTCTTCCATGACAATTTTGGTGGCGATGGATGTGAGTTTCTACCTTTTTTGAAAGAAGAATGACATTTTGAGAAAAAGATATCATGAAGTGAGTGACCCTCACATCTTCCAGTTCTGCTCAAAACCCAGAGGTCCTATCCCCAGCATTTCTGTCCCATCAGAAGCACCCCCTAAGCATAATAGTTGACCCAAAGTCACACTAAAAGCAATGTTTTTATGTTTGCGTGAGACCTTGTGGTGATTTTTGCTGTAGTCAGATACATGATAAGGAATTAGCTATGAATCTGAAGATATTAAGGTGCCAAGCTGTTTTTCAGTGACCTCAAACTCCCCCTTGCGCTCCCATTCCTGTCTCCAGAAAAGACTGCGTGAGCTTCAAGAGGGATCAGTCAGACTAGTTCAATCCACTTTCTTCAGCTGTGTACACTCGTCCTGCTGCTAAACAAAAGGCTTTGTTTAATGCCATTTCAGTGAATGGCCAACTGCAAGACTGTTCAGATGGAAACTGATATGAAATGCAGATTCTTTCAAAAGCACAGCATTTAAATTTTGCTATAAATGTCAAAAACACTAGGCTGAGAGGGAGTGGCTGGGACAATGCCAGCAGTATCTAGCAAAATCTGCATTTTATAGTCTACTTTTACCTCTGTAACTCTTTTACATCCAGCACAACCAGTCACCCAAATCTTTTTCTCATAGAGCTTGATCATCTGAATTTGCTGGTGCAGGAACTCAGGAGTTTGCTTCACCTCAATGCAAGTCAGACAAGTTGAACTATGTCCCACACTCTCAGTTCTTTGAGATTTTAATTTCATTTGTTTGCCAGAAGTGAAAATAGAGCTTTGAGGCTATTTGGCCTGGGTTCACTGTGGTTTATCAGTCTATATTTCTCTAGCTCATGCAGCAAATTTGAGAAATTTAGCTACTTCCATGCTATGCTGTTTCACATTCTTCCCTCTTACATGTCGCTACATAAGAAATTTTACTTAGTTTATTTATGAGCTCCCTAAGACTGTCTTGATTTTTAAATTATGTAAAAAATTAACTGTTGCACAGCATGTTACAGCAGAAACCTATCACATGCAGTAACAAGCATAAATATTGCTATTGTTCAATCAGTTGTACACTACAACTACTTTCTTATGTGTTTCATTTCTTGTCCGTACAGCTGAGTCTCACTGCTCTTAGCATTACTTTACCAAAGGGTAACTCCTTCCTGTGGAAAGAACTGGTGAAAATTTGCTTGATGTCATGAAGTAAAGAATAGACAAAAGTGGCAGAGCAAGTACAGAAGAAATCTTTAGAAAAGCCACATAAGCCTGAACGATCACTTTGGGGGTGTGGGAGGGTTCTTACTCTTGATGTTTCTGACAAGCCAATAACAGCCACGTTAATGTCATCCTTTGCCACAAGCAGTGAATGCAGTTTTTGGGTCCTATCTTAGCCAGTCGATAAAGAGATTCAATTCCTTTAAGCCTTTTCCCAGTTCTTTGCAGTCTGTGTCATGCAACGATAGCTCTGAAGACTTTTTATCCACCTAAAGTATTGGGAAGGTGTAGTAAATCCTCACTGTTCTTTGAGACTGAAGTAAATACATGAAAACCTGAGCCAAAGGATTTTCTTGTTAAAACTGCCTATGAAAAGATGTAACAATTGACAAGAACTTCAGATACTGAGTTTTTAGGATCACGTGAATCAATGAAACAAAATGTTTAGGGTTGCCTTGATCTCCAAAAATATGTTTTTATTAGGTGCCAAAACCAGTATGTTTACACTCAGTTCTTTGGTGTACAGACAGGCCCTGGTCTTCCATATGCGTATATTTTCTGTAAAAACAATTCTTTGAAACGGTCTGTCTGTTTAAAAACCTGACTGATACCCTGATTATATTTAGCAGGAGTATCTGGTTGCCAGTAAGACTAGAAAATGCCTCTAACTCAATGGCATCTTCATGAAACCTTCAGCACCTTGTGGAAGCCCTTGATCAGTGCTGGATGCTCTGCAGAGCTCATGGCCAATAGATTTGCCCTGCTGAATAGCCTGTCCCAAAGCAAACATATTCAGCATTACTTGCTCTGTTCCACTTTTCTAGATTTCTGCAATTTGTCGCCAACAATTAAGCTGCAGGGTTTTTTTCTTTTAAGCTTTATTGCTTGCTGCAGTTGTCCATCATGACTTTCCTCACTGTTGTCACATGATGGTTTTCATTCTTGGTGACACAGTTTTGTTCAGTGTGAATGCTTGGACGGGATTCAGTGACTCAGCATTGTTTGAGTTATGCTCCTACTGGTTCTGCCACAAACAAAAAGTGATGACACAGACTAGCACAATCTGAGACATGATCCTGTGAACAGTGGGAACAGTGAAATCATACATGCCCCTAGCTTTCTTAGTTATGTAACCCAGGAAGACTAGGTGAAACTTAGGAATAAGACATAAAGCACTGCAACTCCATAAAATCAGTTGCGGTAGATTCTTACTTGTTTCTTGGATGTATGTGATTCTTACCTTTGATTATAAGAAGATGACAACCCCTATGTAGAATCATAGAATGGTTTGGGTTGGAAAGGACCATAAGATCATCTAGTTCCAACCCCCTGTGACGGGAAAGAACACCTCGCACTAGACTGTGTTGCCCAGGGATTTCTTCAACCTGTCCTTGAGCACAGCCAGGGATAGAGCATTTACCACTTCTTTGGGCAGCCTGTGCCAGTGTCTCACCAGCCCCACAGTAAAGAACTTTTTCCTTATATCTAAATCAAATCTCTCCCCTGTTTCAGTTTAAACCCATCACCCCTTGTCCTATCGCTACAGTCCTGATGAAGAGTCCTTCTCCAGCATCCCTGTATGCCCCCTTCAGATACTGGAAGGCTGCTATGAGGTCTCCACTCAGCTTCTCTTCTCCAGGCTGAACAGCCCCAACTTTCGCAGCTTTTCTTTGTATGTGAGGTACTCCAGCCCCCGATCATCCTCGTGGCCTCTTCTGGACTTGCTCCAGCAGCTCCATGTCCTTTTTACGCTGAGGACACTGGGACTGCACACAGTGCTCCAAGTGGGGTCTCATGAGAGCAGAGTAGAGGGGCAGGAGCACCTCCTTCGACCTGCTGGTCACACTCCTTTTGATGCAGCCCAGGATACGGTTGTTTTCTGGGCTGTGAGCACATACTGAAGCCGGCTCATGTTCAGTTTCTCATTGACCAACAGCCCGAAGTCCTTCTCGGCAGGGCTGCTCTGAATCACTTCTCTGCCCAACCTGCAGCTGTGCCTGGGATTGCCCTGACCCAGGTGTAGGACCTTGCACTTCACATTGTTGAACTTCATGAGGCTGGCATTGGCCACCTCTGAAGCATGTCAAGGTCCCTTTGGATCCTGTCCTTTCCCTCCAGCCGCACCACACAGCTTGGTATCATCAGCAAATTTGCTGAGGGCGCACTTAATCCCACTGTCGCCAACAAAAACTCCACCACGTAAAGTGATGGAATTAATTGCCAAAATTATGAAAAAAAGTCCAACCTTTTCAATCATTTTAGTAACAAATGGTCACTATGTTCTGACATTAGATGCATTTCTGCATTTCTGAAAACATGCTTCATGATTTGTAGTCAGTCTGGGGTGAAAATTACGAGTAGCAGGCTTGTTGAATAATTATTTTCAAACTAATTCCAGACTTCCTTTGTGATGGGGTTACCTGGACATTTTCTGTCTCTTCCAGGAATATAAAGTCCTGCTAGTGTCAGTAGAGGACTCACAAAATAGCTGAAAGAAATATAAGCCTGTTGGTATATACTGCAAGAAAAAAAGAATGACTGGAAGCCAGAGCAAAGAGGAGCCAGTAGAATCAGGAAGCCAGCAAAGTGTTATAGAATCATAGAATCATAGAATAGTTAGGGTTGGAAAGGACCTTAAGATCACCTAGTTCCAACCCCCCTGCCATGGGCAGGGACACCTCACACTAAACCATGCCACCCAAGGCTATGTCCAGCCCCACCTTGAATACGACCAGCGATGGAGCATTCACAACTTCCCTGGGCAACCCATTCCAGTGCCTCACCACCCTTACAGTAAAGAATTTCTTCCTCATATCCAATCTCATATCTATGTTGAGGCTGAGGCCTTACCTGCAGGAGGCTATAAAGGGAGCACATATGGGAGATAGTGTCTAGCTGCTCCTTCATTTTATTTCTGTCAGATAAGGATGGAAGATTCACTGTGACTTTACTTCTTCATCCTCACTGTATCTTTAATAAAGCCATGTTAGAGCATTCTGAACTCAGAGCAGTTCCTGGGGCACAGCCAATACAGCTGGAGTGCCAATCACGCAGACAGTCTATTCCCCAGGGACCCACCTCATCTGGTCTTTGGTTGCTGTGCTTATTGATTTCTAGTGTCTGAATCCTACTGAAGCCAGTGTGAATCTTCCTTTCCACCTCCCTGGGTTTTGGTAGAATTTGGAGTCTGCCGAACCTCTACACATGACTGGTAGGACCCACAGTTCTGGTGTCACAGTCAGATATGCCGTCAAATTTTGTTCCTAACTGATACATTCTGTCTTAGAAGGAAGTCAGTTGAGTCATGTTTTCTTACACTGATTGATATAGTTGGAAAGATGCTTGAGGACCTTAAAACTACCATGAATAAATCTTCCCTTTAACTTCCAGTGTGAGAAAAGGTCACGCATCTGCTTCCACTTCTTCCAGAAGTTCCAATGGGATCCATCTGCTACAGTCCGTGAGAATGTGACAGGAGAGACTCTGGAGGCTTTACTCAGAGGTGTGAACAACCAGGACTATACCACTGCTTCACATAGTAGCAAAGCACTTGCATTCCCCTCAGGCTAGCAACTACGGATGACATTAGACATGGGTGTGATGCTCCAGTCACTCCCTCATCTCCATCCAGTGTTGTACAACAGATAGTTTTGCCTAGCACTGTTTGGTTATAAGGCTGTAGCCTTAAAATACACCTAGTTCTTTGCAGTGAGGACTTTCTCTGACTGCCTGTTTGCCTGAGGCCAGCTTATTTGCCCTGAGCTGGCTCAGAAGTCTCAATTGTTTAGAAATGTAATAGAAGGTAATAAAGAATGACAGATCTTCACCAAGGACACATCCTCCAGCTTGTTCTGTACAGTGCTCAGTAGTTCAGTGTAAAGCTGTAGAATATATTATCACTGGAGACGAAGGAGAAATAGCCTTTATGCATGGAGAATGAATCCCAAAACTTTTCAGGCATAAGGTCAGGGGTTGAAGACACAAACAGGCTCTCCCTGGGGGGGCATCCTTAAAGTAGTGCAATTAATATACCAAGTAACACAAGGGTATTGTTGCGCTGCCAAGTAGATAATAATAACAGATAAAGGGAGAGAAAGCTGCAGGCTCTGAATAGCATTTGTGTGGCTCACATAATGTGCCTGGAACAAGTTCAATTTCTGGTATGTCATGGTGAAAAGAAAAAGCCTTTGCACCCGAAAAAAAAAAAAAAAAAACACAAAAAAAAGGAATTAAAAGGGAGATGTTGGTCAGTGGCAAAAAGCTCAAAGCGATGCCCTCATACTCACAAAGGGACTGTAGCCTCCAACGTTTGGTGTTATCAACTGTTGCAAGAGAATCCTGAGTCCTCTTTTTCACATTTGAGCCCGAACAATGTCATGCCTACACAGAAGATAGACTTGAAGGAAATGAGTAGAAGTGGCACCTGCTCTATAGAGATTTAAGTCTCATTTCTTGGATTCATCTTCTATGAACTCTTGGTTCCGAAAACATCGTTTTGCAACCTTGAAGTGACTACACCAAGATCCACCCTTTCCTTCTCTGAGCAGCTGGAACAGCCGTATAGCATTTCCCAAAAAAATATGTCTGAGAAATTTCATTTGGCCCAGGTCCTTACCACAAAGGTGCATTCACGTAATCATGTACAAAGAAGCATGTAAAGGCATTATCTTGCCACAGTTCCCTTACCACAGACAGCCCAACCTGATGTTCAGAGACATGATTCAGGTCTGTCATATCAAGAGCAGCTGCAACTCCACAGAAGGACTTCAAGAGCACAATTATGTCAGCAAAGCCTTTGTAGGCTCTATAGTCTGATGGCTTCCACGGGGAAGCAAAAATCCTGGATGACTCCTCTCAAATCCAGAGAAGAAGGGCAATCAGCCAGCAAAGGCTGCTCCTCTGTAATCTAGTGGAGAGAAGGAGAGGAAAACGAGGAAGACTAACAGAGTCTCATGCATTCAGAAATCTGGCGTTACAATGAATTTTTGAGGCATTTCTGCAGAATTTAACAGGAGGGTTTCTACAAAGCAGAGAAAAGCCACTGCAATATGAAAGCCTCAGATATCTTACATCTTTCTACATGTGACTGGCACAAGTTTTCACCCAAATTTAAAGCAGATGCTTCTATGTACAGAGTGCAGAAGTTGCAGTTTGGAAGAGAGGAGAGTTGTGCATAGGCTGAGAAAATTGGGGCTGTTCAGCCTGCAGAAGAGAAGGCTGCGTGGAGACCTCATAGCAGCCTTCCAATACCTGAAGGGGGCCTATAGGGATGCTGGGGAGGGACTCTTCATTAGGGACTGTGGTGAGAGGACAAGGGGTAATGGGTTTAAACTTAAACAGGGGAGGTTTAGATTGGATATGAGGAAGAAATTCTTTACTGTGAGGGTGGTGGGGCCCTGGAATGGGTTGCCCAGGGAGGTTGTGGATGCTTCATCCCTGGCGGCGTTCAAGGTGGGGTTGGACATAGCCTTGGATGGCATGGTTTAGTGGGAGGTGTCCCTGCCCATGTCAGGGGGGTTGGAACTCGATGATCTTGAGGTCCTTTCCAATCCTTACTATTCTATGATTCTATAACTGGAATAAAGAGTTAGGATTTTCCTCAGAGGCTGAAAGGTTAGAGGGTGGGTTTGACAGTCTACAGCATGGTTGAGATGGCTGGTTTAGCCTGCAGTACCTTTCTGGTAGCCAGGAGAGTAAATGCATAGTGTCAGCTTTTGATGGACAAGATGACTTCCATCATGGGAGGTTTAGGAAGGGAGCATGTAGCCAGCCTAATTGTCCCACCAGAGGAAAGGGCTTAACTAGCTATATTTTGGGAACTACTTGCCAAATGTTCCACTCTAGATACTTCTTGTTAATTATTTCTTTTCTTCTCTAATAAAAAATTATGTTTACAGGTATAAAGAATGAACTTGCTAAGTGCCAAAGATTTTTTCATGGCGCTTATTCAGATATTCTGTTAGTGACCCCATCACAGTTGAACCCAACCCTTGTTGCTGCCTATCAAGACCACAAATAAAGGAGGGTTGCATAACCATTGGTCCTGTCCATACAAGGACAGCAAAACTTCAAAGTACTCCCAAAAGTGCAGAGTTACTTGGTAGCCAAACTGTGTCTCTGCGGTTATAGCTTAGCCCAAGCTTGGCTGAGTGAGCTGTGTTTAACTAGGAACACCCACCTCCACCCCCAGGTTTTGCAGGCGCAGTGACAGAAGTCAGTTTCCAGCTTCACTTGCCTTTGGCCGGCACATTTGCCACCAAAACTGCACAGCAGAGACAGTGTTAATTCTTTAGCTCACACAGAGCTTTTACTGCTCAGACCTCGGCCTCTTCACACAGAAGGATAAAAGTCGCAGCTTTGAAAGTAGGTTCTGGCTGACCCATCCGCACTCATATGAATCTCTGGCATGATAGAATCCTTGCAAGTGGATGCAAGGTTGAAATAAAATGCACCCCTCCACACTCCCTTCCTTCCCTCTCCTCCTTTCCTCTCCCACACTTTTGTTGAAAGAAATCCCATCAGTCATTAAAATCACTGCAAGCTGTGACTATTCCTCTAGGGATATACTTATTTGCTCTAATGAACTCACTATCCTCTTAGCTTGCAGAGCTGCTAGAGAACTTTGTCAGGGCCCACATCTTAGAACAATGAAAGAAATCTTGCATGCTTGACTGGAGACCCTATTGACCAAGCAGGACTTTACCAGTAGTTACCATTTTCAGCATTGTTCCTCAGCCACCTGGGCCAAACCAAGCATTTCGACCTTTACTATGTCTAAACAAATCGTTACAATCCAATCTGCTTAAAGAAGGTTTTATAGGAATCAGTCACAGTTGAAGTCATGGATCTCTTCAGTGCTTTTCAGTTAATTTTTGTAGCTGTAATGACCAAGTTTCTTTGCATTGATCCTCCTTTGAATGCAGGAATTAACCCATTTACAAGAAAGGTGTCAGTGTCTACACCACAAAGACATGGCTACAGGTCTGACGGACATATCCAAACTGCCAGCTGGGGTGCTGCTAAGAAGGCAATCATGGAATTCCTCAAATGGGCTTTGCCAGAGGTCATGCCACTACCAACGGCAGTGCTCAGCTAGTTAGTTCAAAGTTATTCTGCCAGGCTGTGCGAATTCTCACAGAATTGCTACTCTCATCTCCTTCACTGCTACAGTCAAGCACAAAGAATGATTGGGTGATGAC
This sequence comes from Amazona ochrocephala, assembly GCA_039720435.1. Taxonomy (NCBI): domain Eukaryota; kingdom Metazoa; phylum Chordata; class Aves; order Psittaciformes; family Psittacidae; genus Amazona; species Amazona ochrocephala. The sequence goes on from CM077880.1 coordinate 84,660,659, forward strand.
AATAAACTGCAAGAGTAAGAAGGAGTACCATAATTAAAAGAAATGTGAGCATTTCAAATACTACAAAAGCAAGAAAAACCCATGAAACTCCTGGAATTTTCCTAGAGCCATTTTTTTACTCCCACAAGAAAGAAATCAGGCTCTTTGCAGTAATAGTGAGTGAAATTTGAGTTGAGTAGTATTACTGTATCTTATCATAATGAGGCAGATTTTACTTGTAAAGATAAGCTTTTACTGATAGAACGTATCTAGCGCCTCTAATAAACCAAACCACAGCTGCAAAGACAATATTTTTACAGTCTAGCTACATCTGCAGCAGGGCAGTTTAAGTGGCAGAAAACAATCTATACTCATCTGGTGGGTATAGATTAACAAAGTTAACTAAATCAATCAGCTGCTTCTACTACTGTCGAGGGTCCATCTCATTGCTCTCCATCTGCAAATACACAGATCTAGCTGAGCTGTGCTACTACTGAGCAAGACTAGCTGAGGTCTGAAGTTATGGCACAGGTGACAATCAAAATTAGGCTGGCAAACAACACATTTTGAGTCAGGAATGCGAGATAATCCATCTCTATACAGATATTTCTCCAACATTACTTCATAGTTCCTTATATATGCCTAGAAAGTTCAACGAGGTTTTCCAGAATCTCCTGGGAAAGAATCATTGTGTTGGTACAAAGCACAACAGCCTTCAAACCTATCTCTAAGAAATATCTGCGGCAGAGGATTAAGGAGATAATCTTACATGCCTTCTATGTGGGTATGTGTGGGGAGGAGCTTTAGGTTAACTTACGTGCCAGTCATCTGAATTAATTTTGCTATGAGGAAAGAACAGAACCCCAAATATAGTATCTTGACCCGCTGATGGAGTTGCATCATGAATTTCTCTCAATATTCAGAAGCTCTTGCTTCAACATTCGGAAGCTTCTTGCACATATACAGGTGAGTTAAACAAAATGGGTAGAATTTGAAGAGCAAGAAGATGCAGTCAGAAAAAAACAAATCCAAAAACACCCCCAAAAAAACCCAAAACAAAACCAAACAAGCTAACAAAAACCAGACACTGATGGTATCATAAATATCTGTCCTGGAAACAACCCTTTTATTGTGTCAAGTGAAATGTTCTTTGATTTTCCTGTGAAAGACAAATGATTATATGTTATAGCCAAGAAGAAAGGATGACCTCTAGTTTCCTTTATTGTGATAAGGTGGTGTGACTGTTTTTCATCCAGGGTATTCATTTGACTGCAAGCATATTAGTCCAATTACTCCTTTACTCCAGAGAATTTAAGTTCTTGTGTGCTTACTAGATGCACCTTCTCCATTCTGGTTAGTGTAGACGTTAAACTAGTGCAATAAGTTATTTGGATATAGGATCCATGGGTCATTTTTTGTCCTGCACTTGGTTACCATTCAGAAGGCATATATGCATAGAATATATCATTCTTAGTACCAGTTCTTGAAAATACTTGAGTGGACATTCTAACCAAAGCCACAATCTAATTAATATTTGGACCTAAAAACCTGCTCATCATAACAGTAAATTATACACAGCTACTGTCCTTAATCTATACAACCTCTAAATGTCACCTAACCCAGTGGATCTTCTAATCAAACTTTCAAAAGCAGCCTCAGAGTGCTTCTTGCTGCATAAGGATGTGTACTGTGATGACAATGAAATTTGCTTGTTTGGGATGAATACTTTATTACGTTGCAATAAATCATAACTACCTGAAAAATCCAGAAAGAGGAAGAACATGAAATAGTGATCATCTACTTCTTTTATAATGTCAACTCAAGTTCAAGCCTTCATCAGTGGATTTCTCTTTTTGATAGCTCCTGCTCTGGGCATTCCACAGCAGAGAAAATCAAAACTGATCCCTAGTGAAGCTCCTGATCTGTAGAAGCTGGTAGAAAACCCTTTTAATAGAAAGGACAGGGAGATGGTCTTTCAGAGCAGAACATCAGACTGTTGTCTCTGGTCTAAACAATCATCTCATGCCACAGAGAGAGTCTGGGGGCCACCTGCTGCTGCCCTGTTCCAGTTTCATATGGTTTGGCATTTCAGTGAAAAATTTGAAGACGTCAGTGAAGAAAGTATCAGAGCTGCCCTATGTGGCAGGTGCTACTATCACACCCAAGCAAGAAACAAGAAGAGGCAGTCACACAATGTATGAGGAGATTAGAGAAAAGCATGCTCCCATGCAAGTACTCTGCCTTTGAAGCCATATCTCTCTGGCTTCAGATCTACAAAATTTAACCATGTTGATAACATACAGTGGTGGGTTGATCCCAGCCAGCAGCCAAGCACCTACCTTGCATTTCACGGACTGCCCTTTTCAGGGGGATTGAGGAATAGAAGGAGGGTGAAAAGACTCATGGGTTGGGATAAAGACAGTTTAATACAGAAAACAGAAGGTGCACATGAAAGAGAAGAAAAAAAAAGGAATTTATGCACTGCTTCCCATTGGCAGGCAGATGTCCAGCCACTTAATGAGAGGTAGGGCCTCAGTACATGTAGTGGTTGCTTCAGAAGACAAATGCCATAACCACAAGTATTCTCACTTCTCCTCCTTTTCCCCACCTTCTGTTACTGAGCATGATGTCCTATGGTATGGGATATCCCTCTGGTCCACTTGGGTCAGCTGTCTTGGCTGTGTCCCCTCCCAGTTTCTTGTCCACCCCCAGTGTACTGGACTTTTGACGGGAGGTGGGTGATATAGAAAGCCTTGACACCATGCAAGCACTGGTCAGGAATAGGCAAAACACTGGTGAATTATTAACAGTGTCCTAGCCACAAATGCAAAGCACAGAACCATACAGGAGAAGAAACTTGACTTCATAACTTCATTCCAGCCAGATGCAGTACCAACATGAACGGAAAAAAATTGATTGCAGTTATCAAACTACTGTTTTCTGGCACTGCTTTGTTTATGGGGAGCAGCACATAGTGCTCTTTATTTTCTCTGGAAACAGGAGAACAAATGAAGGAGGATGAAAGCAGATTTTTTTCTCCCAAAGAAAACCAAGCAGCTTTCACATAGGTGTGAAAACTAGAAACCTGGGGCACTAACAGATTTACACAGACCCATCAAACGGCTAGTTCAAGCTGAAATTAATCAAACATCAATAACACTGTAAAGTGGTCAACGGCTAAGGTAAAAATATTGAGGACCTTTTCTGTTTCTGGCTTCTCTATCATTCAGTTTCATCAATATTCAAAATATCTATGAAACAAGGGAAAAGAGGGGCCAATACATTATTTCAACCAGAATCAGGTGTCAAAATACAGAAAGTCTACTTCACCCAGAGTGTCAATCCAGACGATAAATTCCAACAATGGTGGGCAAAACCCTCAAATATTAACCTGTTTTGACAGGCTAATTCTGTTTAGATTTTAGATCATTTAGAGTTTGGATCATTTTGTGTTTTTGTGTGCTGTGCCAGGCCTCAGTGCAAAGAGCAAAGCCCTTCATCTTGAAAACAGGACCACTAAAGACATCTTGTTCAGGCATTTAGAGTCTGCAGTAGTGTTACAGTCTGAAGAGAGTGGGTTTGTTTAGCTTGCAGTAGGGTTAGGGGAGGTTCTAGCAAGTAGTAGGATAGACTAAGATCTCCACCCCTTGCTGAAATTATAAAGTCACTAACATCTAAGGAACAAGCCAGGGAGGAGTTGAAGGACTGACTCCTTTCCTCTGGAGCACTGGGTGAGAATGTTACAGGACTGTTTAACTAGTAGGCAATGAATTGTTTCTTGAGATGAGAGCTTATCTCTTTCTTGTGTCTCCCAGTGAGAAAAATGTGGCTGAAGTTTCTTTTGGCTATTCTCCTGCATGTAACAGCTGCAAAGGAACCTGAGCCGTAAGGACTATCATTATTACGAATAGTATTTATGATAAGGCTTTAAGACAGTGCTAAAATTAGTGTCACTAATTGCAGTTATCAAACTACTGTTTTCTGGCACTATTAGTGTCACTAATTTTACTTTAAATAACAAATACTGCCATGACTGATCTTTTATATCTGGAGAGTTAAGTTAAACTGAAATGTAGATGGGAAGTGAATGGTTCTCATTAATATGAAGCACATCTTCTGCCTTTTGAAGAACTTCCATAGAAGTTCACATGTATGTTCAGAAAGAACAATAGTAGTAGTAACGGCAGTATATTCTGCTAAAAGCAGGTGAGTCCAGAACTCAGGTAAAGGGCAAAAAGACAAGAGTTGGGGTCACTGGCAGAGCTGTGTGTGGAACCCAGGGCTGGGTTGGTTGGGTGCTGCAGGGCAGGAGTGAGGGGCACTGGCACAACATCCTATATTTAATCTAAACTAATCAGTGGGTGCAAAATAACAATGCTTTGTTTTTCTCTCATCTTGTTGAGACTGTTTCTTCTTTTTCTATGGTGTGATCACTTTGATGTTTGCATCTCCTAGGCAGTATGTCCTGATGGTGCCTGCTGTCCTCCAAACGGACTCTCCAGGTCAGGTTTGCCTGCAGTTCCTTAACCTCAACGAGACAATATCCATCAGAGTCATTCTAGAATATGGTACTGTCAACACCACTATATTTGAGAAAACCATGACATCGAGCAATGATCTACAGTGCTTCAACTTCACTGTAAGTTAATTTTAATTAATGTCCCAGTGGAAAAGAAATGTAAGGTGAAATAAGACTTGTTGAAGAAAAAAGGAAACAGAGGACAGATATATAGTAACAGAAAAGGAGGCATTTTTAATAAACATAGAAAATTAGAAAGGCCCAAGTAAAGTGATGGAAGGTGATGAAGGTGATGGAAGTGAAATGGGTGTCTCTTTTCAGGAGTCCAGGCCACAGGTATAGCTGTTCAATAGGTTCTGGAGCAAATTACTTCAAGACAAACAACCTCCCCTTGTTTTTCTGTTTCCTTACAGGTTCCTCCTGTCAATTCTGCCCCATTGGCTTTCATTTCCTTCTCTGCTAAGGGTAACACAGTCAGCCTAGAAGAGCGGCGGTCAGTGATGATCTGGAACACAGAAAGCATTGTCTTTGTGCAGACAGACAAGCCCATCTATAAACCAGGACAGAGAGGTAAACATTTAGTTTATAACATGTACCTTAGGAAGCAATTTCTTCAGACAGAATTTCTTTGTCGGGTGTTTTCAGTCTGAGCTACAGTCTAGGCAGATTCTTCAGAGTTTCTGTTAAAACCATTACAAGTGTGGAGCTCAGAAAGTCATCTTCAGGATGGCAGGAGACATGGCAGCCCACGCTATCTATCATTTTATTTGCTCTTCCTTTGATGCTGGTCAGCATCAAAGACAGCCTAAAGACCAAGAGTGAAAACCATTATTTTAAAATTAATTCTATGTCTTTAAAGACAAAATCATGCCACTTACCTTCTGGGTTCTGATGGTTTGGGACTTTATATTGTTGTTTTTCCTGCACTTATCCTATTCCCTTATGCATGCTTCTCATCTGGCAATTGAACAGAGCTCCATGTATGCGAAGAACCATTTATCTTTATCCATTCCTTAATTTACTCCTAGGCTTTAAGCCTTCTAACACACAGCTAGAACACTATAGGAAACACTATGATAATAATTCTTTCCAGAGCTCAGCCAAATCATATAGCCCTTAGATTTGAATCAGCTGTGCTTTACTTAGGGATGCATTCTAGCTACATAGATACATAGCTTGAAGGAAAGCTTGCTAATCAGAAATTGATGTAACCAAGTTGACCACAAAACATAGCTTTATTAGTTGTCAAATGTCTTGGGTTTGAGGTGGGGGAAGCAGTAGTTAAATCAAATTATGGAAAGGTAATACTTTTTAGGGACATTTTGGAAATACATATTTCTATTTTTCTTTGCTGTTGTGGTTTAACTCCAGCTGGCAACTAAGCACTCACCCTCCTTCCCAATGGGATGGGGGAGAGAATGGGAAGAGTAACATTGAGAAAACATGTGGGCTGAGGTAAAGCCAGCTTAATGGGACAGGAAAGGAAGAAAATAGTAATGATAATGGTAATCATAGTGATAAAAAAATTCATATACAAAACCAGTGATGCACACTACAGTTGCTCACTACTTGCCAACTGATGGCCACCCTGTTCCTGAGCAGCAGCCCCTGGCCAGCCTCTCCCCCAAGTTTATATACTGAACATGATGTCATACGGTATGGTATATCCCTTTGGCCAGTTTGAGTCATTTGGGTCAGCTGTCCCAACTTCTTTTGGCCCTCCAGCCTTCTCACTGGAGTAATTCTTTGCTCTCCTTTTGGTATTCCTTTTCCAAAAAAAGAAAAATAACAGAACAAAACAAACAAACAAACAAACAAAACCAAACAAACACAAAACCTGTAGAAGATGAGAAAAAACTGAACTAAGAGGAATTACACTGCATTAGGAAAAACCGACACCTCATCTACTTCCAGTAATATTTGGAACTTTCTTCTGTTCAAAGCAACAAACCCTGCTTTAGAGATGGGGAAATAAAGGGGAACAAGTTTGCTTGCATCACACAGATGGTCACTGAAAGAAATACGGCTGTCACTTAAGACTGCCTGACCTGAGGTTAAGCAAACTTTCATGAACGAATGTGAGAACTTGATACTGGGAAAAAGTCCCTTCAGCAAAGTCTCTGTATTATTCTTTTACCTTCAGGTGAATTTTATTAGCTGCATCCTGTGCAAGTGGGACTTTTAGAAGATCCAGTGAAACTGGGAGTGCTAATGAATGCAAAACACTGCACCCAGCCAAATAAACTAGAATTAATGTTAACAGCCTGTTCCTTGTCTTTTCAGTGATGTTTCGTGTTGTTGCCCTGGATTTCAATTTTAAACCCATTCAGGAGATGGTGAGTGACTAGTATCATTCCCCTTGTATTTAAAACCGCTGGGGGACAGCTGCTTTCAAATTTGAAGTAAACAGCTGCTGTGGATAAAATGAGATGTTGCAGGGACTAAATGCCAGAGAATTAACATGAGTGTAGTAGGCTGGATTCTTGACGCAACACCTCTTGCTATTTCTGGAGAAGAGGCTCAAAACCCCTCCACTTTGTCACAGCAGACATTATTTTAGCTTTGAACAGAAAGCCCATGGTTCAGTCTGCTGCTATTACTGTATAGCAATTGTTGCTTGCAAAATTTGGTAAGTCGTCCGCCTGCTACTTTGTCCATTTTAGAAATGTGAAATGAAAATGAAAGATGTTACCACAATTATTTATGTCATCAAAGGTGCTATTCACTTTGCCATCAAGATGCCTTCATGCCCATACTTCGTAAGCCAAGAGACAGAAGGGTATTTACAGGCCTCCTCTCCAGCTTGTAATGCAGAAGACATCAGAGTGTTACCAAAAGAGCTGATGCTAATAAGCAGAGTTAGGATATAAAATCAAAGAAGCCCTAGTCATGGTTTTCATGCATCTCTGTAACTATACTTACTCAGCTTCTCTGGGATTGCACCAAATTCAGTAAGATCAGACACTGCCCCGACATTCTCATTTGACCTCTTTCCTTTATGTAATGTTCTTGTTGAAGTAAAACTGCTATTAGACCAATTAAAGTAAGAGATTAAGATATCTGATTAATGGCATTATACTGATTATTGGTGATGCACCTCTCACAGTCCTGGTGAAAAATAATTTGTGCTTGTTCAGCAACCTAATCTCTTCTCCCACTTTGTTTATTCCTCTTTCAGTACTCCTTGATTGCAATTCAGGTAAGAATTTTTTCTCTTTGTACTGTACTATTCATCTACAAATGCAATCTAGGGCACACATGCTTGCATCGGTTTGTATGTATCTACATCCAGACAAATCTTGCTCCTGGGTACACTGACAAAAAATTAGCAGAAACCCCATAAAATCCCAGGATCTTGTTTGAGATTTACTAACATGGAAAACATACCTATACTAACTTCAGCAGTTAAAAGTTGTACTGTTCTTATGCTTACCTTTGTCTGCCTCCCACCTCCACTGTTTTGAGGAGCATAGAATCATAGAATCATAGAATAGTTAGGGTTGGAAAGGACCTCAAGATCATCGAGTTCCAACCCCCCTGCCATGGGCAGGGACACCTCCCACTAAACCATGCCACCCAAGGCTCTGTCCAACCCGGCCTTGAACACCACCAGGGATGGAGCATTCACAACTTCCCTGGGCAACCCATTCCAGTGCCTCACCACCCTTACAGTAAAGAATTTCTTCCTCATATCCAGTCTAAATTTCCCCTGTGTAAGTCTGAACCCCTTACCCCTTGTCTTCTCACTATAGTCCCTAATGAATAGTCCCTCCCTAGCATCCCTACAGGCCCCCTTCAGATATTGGAAGGCTGGTATGATTAGGTATATGTTTTCACAGATCAAGTGTTTTGAAAACTATGAACAAATATATATAGACTGTGGATACAACTCACAGAATCATAGACTCAGAATGGTTTGGGTTGGAAAGAACCTCATCATCATTCAGTTCCAACCCCACTGCCATACCCAGGAACACCTCACACTAGACCATATTGCCCAAGGCTCTGCCCAGCATGGCCTTGAACACTGTCAAGGATGGAGCATTTACCACTTCTTCGGGCAACCTGCGCCAGTGCGTCAGCGTCACATTAATTACAAGTTATGTTAGCACTTCCATGGCATTTTGTAAGGATTTTTAAAATTGCAATTGCAGTTCATGTCTAATATTCTTGCAAGTTTCCATGTTATACCACAAAGTTGAGTTGATATTACTTTGTTTGCAGTGGAACATACATATTTTGAGCTTTATGTGTGTTTTTCTGCAGCCAGTGCTTTAAGAATTCAGGGAAATGGTGTGAGTTTTGTTTAGTCTAACTAGCATAACTCATGCTGAAAGGCAAATGACACCCTAGTGAATACAGAAGAAATGCTTCCTTCCTTCTTCCAGCAGCTGAAAAATATGGGATGCTAAAGGCCAAGATTTGTGTGGGATAAGTTTAGCTGAAGTGGGAGCACAAAGATTTTCTTTCTCTCCCCTCTTGACACAAAAATAGAGCAACATGTACTAAGGAGCAGGGAGCAGCAGTGTTGTTCAACATCACCTGATGATTGAGACCAATACCTAGGCTAGCAGAGGATGCCTTAATCTGAGATCAAGAGATGAGACTCTAGCAACATTAGCAATTAGAGCACCAAGGCATAATTTATCTCAATGCACATGCTTTAAACAATTTCTCCAATGAGTTAAAGCAGCTTGTCCTACTATCTTTTTTGTTTCCAGTTTTGCATGCTAGTAGCGAAAGATTTCCAGGGGAAAAAAAATTATGAGTCTGTATTGTTTTTCTTCTGCAGGATCCCCGGGGCAACAGGATCTTTCAGTGGCAAAATGTGACATCAGAGATGTACATTATCCAAATTGAATTCCCACTAACTGAAGAGCCTATCTTGGGGAGCTACAGAATTATAGTAGCAAAGAAGTCGGGAGATAAAACAAATCACTCATTCCTTGTGGAGGAATATGGTAAATGCCACCCACTGGTTTTGTTTAGAGTTGAAAACATTATTATATAAACGCCCCTATCAATCAGACCTTTTGACTGCTGAAACTTCAAAACAGCTTCCTGGCAAATGGAACTTCGATCATTTGTCATTAAGAACTGGAGAGGGGAAAGAGAAAAAAAAAAAAAAGAACTGTGAAAAGCCAAATAAGAGAAATTAACCATTCTGCACAGGTTCAGACAGGAAAACAATCTGCATAACAAATCAATACATTGATTGCAAAACTCACTGTGACAAGCTAACTTTCTTCCAGACATGTCCATGAACTTTCTTGGACAAAGCTCTGTAAGGCACCTAGGTATCACAGGATTCACCTCAGAAGCTCTGTTTTCTCTTCAAAGCTTTGTAGAAACAATTTAGTGAGCTTTTGCAGGTCAGGCCACTTGTCAAACGTTTTGACACCCCAGTTCTGAGATCCCCTTCCATCTGTACACTAACACTAATGATATATCCTCATTTTCTCTTTCATTTCAGGAACACCTGCAAGTTTGCAATTTGTCAGTGTTGTGTTTTTTTTTTCTTTTCATTCTCTGTCCCAGTGCTGCCAAAATTTGATGTCACAGTCTCTGCACCAGCAAGCCTTACAGTCCTGGATTCAGAGTTTACAGTGAAAGTCTGTGCAGTGTAAGTAGCAGGTGCAGAGTGGTTAGGAAATATGCTGAAGAGCAAGAACTTTCCAAGGACTGGCGAAAGAGACAGGCTTACTCAAGAGACTAAAATAAATAGTGCCTCAGAAGAGGTTGGAGGTTGGTCAGGGTTGACTTGGTGGTTGGAGCTTTTCTTTTACTTGTGTGCTCATCTCATTTACTTGTGTGCTCATCTCAAGTATCCTCTTCCAGCTGGTGTTTGGTGAGTTGAATAAATCTTTTGAAAGGTCTCTCCTGATAAAGAAGGATGTGTCCACTCCCAAATAACCCACTTCAGATGGAGATATACAGCAGAGCACCGTTAAATTCTAGCAGTGGTCTCAGGGTTCCAGCTGTCTTTAACTCCCCCTTCCAAGCTTAGTCCTTCAGAAGGACCTTGTTGACTCTAACACTAAGATCTTGTAATGTAGAATCCAGGGTTGAAATCCAGATCCTCTTGCAGGTATGAGGAGTTTTGTGTTGACTTTAGTGTGTCTAGAAACCCAGTCGAACCTGAACAGTGGGTACAACAGTCATAATTTGGTTGGTAGACGTGCTTGTCCATCATGCTTATAGAGGCATTTATTTTTAGGGATGAAGTAGAACTCATTAATATTTCAGTTTCTGAGTTGTATTATCTTTTGTAACAGGAGGAGAGTTAAGAAAAGCCTGTGAAACTATTCTATTCTCTGAATTCCCAGCTCACTTCTGGTCCTGCATCTATTCCTGCATACGTTAGCTTAAATCAATTTTTCATTAATCACCCATGGACCTATCTCCTTTTCCCATAGATACACCTACGGCCAGCCTGTTGAAGGGAAGGTCCAGCTCAGTGTGTGCAGGAATTTTGATTCACATGGGAGATGCAAGAAGAGCCCGGTTTGTCAGTCCTTTACCAAAGATGTATGTTACACAATTATTATTCCTCTTTGTCCTCTCTCCTGCTTTCTTGCTTCTCTCCCATTGCTCATCACACTTTTCTTTCTCTCTTTGATCCTTCACCTCATCTACTCATCTTGATAGGAACTCTAGGTGCCTCATTTCTCTTCTTGGTTTCCTACAAGCCTGAAGGAGGTCTGACATGTTCCTTCTTCACGGCTCTGTTTCCCGTCTGAAAAGTGTCTACAGTGATATCTCCATCAGTCCACTACAAATCATGTTAAAAGTATCAGGAAAAGACTTCAATTGCCAAAGAAGGGCCCTGTGTATTGCTGGCATTCTTTGAAAGCTGTGGTCCTTGCTGACAGGATTTTTTTATTTCCTATTGCAGCTGAAGACTGGCTGCTTCTCCCAGGTTTTCAGCTCCAACATCTTTGAGCTAAATCGCATTGGTTACATGAGGAATCTTGATGTGAAAGCTATTGTCACAGAGAAAGGAACAGGTAATACCTTCTAGACAGTCAGAAACTGCAACGGCGGTGTGGTCGAAAGGAGAGTAGGAGATATTCAGCATCTGCTTGCTGACTACAAGGATGTCTTCCAGAAGATCTATTTTTAAAAGCTTAGTAACTATCTCCAGGCAAATGCTAACTCTGAAGCTATATGAAAGTCAAAGTGCATCTTCCCTTGGACATTTCTTACAGGCCTGCAACTCACAGCTACTCAGACTATTTCCGTAACTCGGGTAATGAGCAGCATACAGTTTCAGAATGTGGATCGCCACTACAGAAGAGGAATTCCTTACTTTGGACAGGTAAGTAAGGGTGTGGAGAGCTTGTACTGAAGATGACTGACAGGCAATCACATGACAACAGTAATAGGAACATTTGGGGCACTGTCTGGGGTGGGTGGTGCTCTCCCCAAGTCTCCTTTTTACATGCAGTGTGCTATTAGTAATTTTAAATACTAAAGAGTATTAGTATATTCTGAGTTCAATTTTGCCAGAAATACTTTGAATCAAAACAATCCAATAACTATCACTTTTCTAACTTGCATTTTTAGCTTGATATGAATCACTGCCTCTCCCTTCAGGACTGACAATCATATGACAGCTAGACATTAATAAAAACACTGGGAGATAAGGGAGAAAAGAGTGAGAGGAATTTAAAAAAACAATCAAGGAAATAACAACAGTTTCTGTCTTAAAAAGCTTTTTCATGTTTTTATGTTTTGTGACAAATCCCACATAACTGTCAGTGGTTTAAAGGGTAAGGATAAACCTTTCTCCTCCAGTTCATTTTTTTTTTCAATGATGAAAGGATAGGGGATATCTTACCAATAGCACATAAAGGATAGAAAAGATTGTCTTTCAAGGATTTTTTCCCCTCTGGAAGATGTCTGTATAACTTCCTCACTTGGTCCCCACTCCGATCTTCAGATTGCTGTGCACCTTACCACCCCTTACTGAAGGAAGGGGATCAACAGGCTTCCTGGGGTAATGCACCACAGTGAATTCCTCAAACACACGCATTTGCACATGCTGGAGGTTACATATGCTGAAAGACATCTGATAGGAGCCTGGGATGTCACATCTCAGAGACAAAGCTGCTGCTGCTGGCTTCAGGCAGCTTCTTTGCTTTTGTGCAAAAAAAAACCCTTGAATGTCATATTAGGGGAACTATTGCCTCAAAGACCCTTATACTTTCTCAAAATGCAGCATATCCCAGTCCATGTCCTGGTTCCATCACATACAATTCATCACATTTCCCTGCTCTGTGGAATGTGTGCGCTGGATGTATACTGTATGCATCTACTTTTGTTGCATTCAGTCCCTCTGAAGTCAGCATCACCCTGAATAATGTCAGCTCTCTGTTGTTATTTTCGTTTCAGAGGTCATTTGTCTCCATGCTGTTTCTGGACAGAGAGGATAGTTGGTGTCTTAAGCTTGTAATTAATACATTATTACTTCTGCCATCTTTTTTTGAAAAAAAAAACAAAACCAAACAAAAAGAAAAAGCAACTTAAAATGAAAGCTCAGTTCTAACAACCCAGAATTTATCTAATGGTGCCTGGTATCTTTTATTTGTGTGTTTAACACATGAACAGCAGAAACAGTGGGGACAGAATGAGAAAAGAGTTTAAAACAAAGACCTGGAGGAAAGGCCTTCAGATACTGAAAGTATCAGCAGCAGACTCTAAAGACTAGCAAAGATAAAAATGGAGGAAAAGGGGAAATATCTTAAAGCTGGAAATGTGTAGCCAGAAGGGTCTGATCAGGAAAGAGATGAGACATAAGGAGTTCTTGCTCCGCAAAGGACATTATCAATGATGCAGCAGATGCTGAAGAAGCTCCTGCTCCAAACCTCATAAGATAGCTGAAATAGATGCCAGAATGTGAAGAAAGACATTTCAGTTCTTAAGTATTGCTTTGAAGGGATTAAAAAAAGCAATTCTGTTTGGCGAACAAGTGAGCACAAAACGTTAGCATCTACATACAAAAAGACAACAGGCTTAAACATGTCTCGCATTCTCTTCTACAGATCAAGCTGGCAGACAAAAACAACTCTCCTATTCCCAGTGAGGTTATTCAGCTATTTGTCAATAACAAGAACACAGCCAACTTCACCACTGATGATAATGGCATTGCAGAGTTTAGCATTGACACGTCCAAAATGTTTGATCCTGAAATCAGTCTAAAAGTGAGTACCAAACAAGGCTGAACAGAGACACAGGGATGGCTGCTCTCAAAGTGAACACTAAAAAGATGGGATGAGGTTTGAATTCTGGTAATAAAAATACAGCTTTCTCTGGCTTATTTCATGTTCTAGAGGTCTCAAAAATTACTATAAAAGCAGATAGTAAAACACCTGAGTTGTTGCAATGCAATGGCTATCGCAAGGCTGCAAGACCATTGTGCTGCGATTCCCTTACCAGTTTGGCTTTAGATGCAATTCTGAAATAGATTCATTCTATCACCTGATCATTCTGATGTCAGTGTGTGATAATGATTTCCCTAGTGACATGTGTTTTGTTTTCCTTTTCTTCCTCACTCCTTCTCCTGGTCAGGCAACTTATAAAACCAGTGGCCAGTGCTACTCTGAAGGCTGGATAGAGCCTTCATACCCGGATGCATTTCTTTCCATCCCACGCTTCTACTCCTGGACTAACAGTTTTGTGAGGATTGAACCTTTGTGGAAAGATCTGAACTGTGGGCAGAAAGAGATTATCACCGTGCACTACATTTTGAACACAGAGGGATACAATGGCATAAACACCATAAACTTCTACTATGTGGTGAGTGTAAGGTTGTTGTGTGGTTTGTTGCATGGTTGGTTTGACTGGACAATCCATCCACAGCAATTACAACAGTGAGTACTTTTCCAGCTTTTGAATTTCTAGCTAGCGCAATGACAGAAACAACACTGAGGTGGTTCGGCAGAACTTCCCACTCAGGGAAAATGACCCACGTTTCAGGCCACGTTACTCTATCTCTTAGTAAGGAACCACCTTCATAATGTCTCAAGACAGGGTTCTTGTCCCTTCCCTCCAAGAAACTCTTTACGGTATTCACTGCCTCCCCTTTCCCTTCGTTTTCCTTTTGCTTCCTGACCAGTGACAAGGGTACCAGCAGTAGCAACAGTAGTGGCAGCATCCAGCATGCCCCAAGGCTGATTTTTAAGCATTTGAAACCACCTCAGTGTACATACTTTGATTGCCCTGTCCATGTGCATTGAACTCAATTGCTGTTTTCTCCCTCTGACCTCTGTCAACGTATAAATGTATTGCTCTTCTCTGCACAGGGCATGGCAAAAGGCAAGATTGTCCTTACAGGGGAAATTAAAGTTAATATCCAAGCTGGTAAGTTAAGTTGCCAATCCATGTGTCTGCATTAAAAAACAATAAGAAGGGATGGTTGAACTGAGGACCAAGTCAGGACTTCCTGGGTGTATACTGGAGCTACTAGGAGGGATGTATCACTCTCCATCCATTCATCTGTGCATGATAGTACCACTAACATCACTTTACAGTCAGATTTAGTCCAGCACCTAGATCATTTGATATGAGTCAAGTAGTGTCCTGTAAAGATCTTCCCAATGGATAATATAGAGAATGCAAAGTGTCTGCCTTAGAAGGCTATTTGAATCTGGCCATATGTTTAAATCCACAATAAATCTGAGAGTGTCTGGATCTAAACCCAGGCATGTCACCTCCTGGCAAATCCAGAATTTTTCTGTTTATTGTCTAAATATAGATTTCTCCACTGACTGGTACAGTCATATGCCAGCTGAGGATGGCTACTACTACAGCAGGTCTTTGCAGTCCTCTCCTTACTGGTCTCTTTCTCTCTTCTAACAGATCAAAATGGCACTTTCACCATCCCACTTGTGGTCAGTGAGAAAATGGCTCCAGCCATTCGGTTGCTGGTGTATATGTTACACCCTGACAAGGAGCTGGTGGCAGACAGTGTTCGATTTCCAGTTGAGAAGTGTTTCAGAAACAAGGTGAGAGACACTAAGATACAGCAAGGCTTACCAGCTGCCAGATAAATACAAATTCTTTGTGCACACATTCATAACAGATTTCTGGTTTCGTTTCTTGTTTCTATCCACTTCTCTCAACATTACTGTCTTCTTTTTCCTTTTTTCTCTTTGTCCTTGTATCTCTCCTCTATCACCGCCTCCTGGCCTTATCATCAAATGGTAAAGCCCCTTTGAACATTAAAACCTACTTTTTAGGAAACCCATACTACTCCCAGATGGTTCCTGCCTCTCTTGAGCTGTATTAGCATCCCATTTGATTTAAGCTGTGTTTTCTTTAGCGTAGTGAGCATACTTGAGACTTATCCCACTTCGCCATCTAGTCTTTTGCACTTTTCTTATTGAAAAATGTAATTTGCAACAGAATCACACTTTCAGTTTTAATCACTTGTGGTAGGCCTTATTGAAGCTATCACAGGAGTTAAAGTGTGCTTCCTGCCTAAGCCCCCATTATGGCAGAGGCCTGGTCAATAGAGGCAATGGGGACCAGACATCCCTCTACAGGCAGGCTATCTGTGCTTTTACAGAAGAGCCTTCTACTCTCCTTCTTGCCCTCCACACACACAGACACAGGCACAGACACAGAGCAGCCCTGAGCAGCAATGAAGAGCCATACCAACATCTGTTTGATAAATTTCAGGTCCAGTTGCAATTCTCTGCAAAGCAGATGCACTCAGCTTCCAGTGTCAGTTTAGTCATTGAAGCTGCTGCCAACTCCTTCTGTGCTGTGAGGGCAGTGGATCAGAGTGTGCTGCTCCTGAAGTCTGAGACAGAGCTGTCAGCAGAAACGGTAAGCTGCCCAAACAAGTATATCATCTTTTTTTTCCTCCTCCTCCATTTCAGTGTCTTTCCACTTGAGATTGTTAGACCTTGTTAACTTGCGCTATTTTTTGCATGTGCTGGTCATAAACCATCTGTAACAGGCAATGCACAGCTTTTGTTTCTTGGCAGTTGGAAGTCCTCTTTCATGTGGGATTTGGCTTAACCAGTCTTTGGCAACACAACCGTTATCAGCCACTCTTCCCAGCTTGGTGTCATCAGCAAACTTGCTGAGGGTACACTGCCCCATCATCCAGATCATTAATGAAGATGCTGAATGGGATTGGACCCAGCATTGACCCCTCGGGTACACCTCTAGTTTCTGGCCTCCAACTAGGCTTTGTGCCACTGATCACCACCCTCTTGGTCCAGCTATTCAGCCAGTTTTCAATCCAGGAAACAGCATTGTTTCAAATAGGCTAACATCTCAGCTCTGGCAGTTTGCAGCACATGGTGGTGTAATCAGGATTGATCTTTTATACACACAAGTTTTGTGTTTCCTTCCCTCTCACAGATATACAGCCTGCATCCCCTGCAAGACTTTCAAGGCTATATCTTCAATGGGCTCAATCTAGAAGATGATCCCAAAGACCCCTGTGTCTCATCTGACAACATCTTTCACAAAGGCTTGTACTACACACCTGTAATGTCTGGATTAGGACCAGATGTATATCAGTTCCTAAGGGTAAATGTCCTGTACATTGCTCAAATCTATTCGAGTGAGTTTCCACTTATGTAGCTTTAGATATTTCTCCAAATAATGCTGTTAGCAAAGCTCATACATAACAAACTATCCTCGTGGACATCTATTCTCAATTGATGCTGGTGCCTACTGTGGTTTTCCAGCATGCAAAATACTCCCACAAGTCTCAGCATAGATGTCTCTGAGCATGGTGGAAAAGCAGTAATGAGGAAGTGGGAGGAATGAAGTAAACCTCAGCTACAGTATGGTTATGGCTAACACAAAAATGTGTTTTTTACAGGATATGGGTATAAAATTTTTTACCAACTCAAAGGTTCGGCAGCCGGTTTTGTGTACAAGTGAGACTGCAAGACCTCCACCATATTTGTTGAATGCAGGATTCATGGCTTCTACACACCATGTCAAATCATCAGGTAATATAGGTGACAGGAAAGAGATTTTGTCTTTCTCCTTAAAAGAAGTGATATTCATGCGACACGGACACGGACAGTACTCATGAATCACATTGGTATTGATATTTAATATTGGTCTAGCACAAAATGAGGTGGCTTAAGATAATGGCCAATACCCAAAAAAGTCTTTCTGATTCATGCCCTGTTTCATGCTGGAAAGTGTTGGCAACCGGTAGTGTGTCACACAAAACTAACACTGCTGGCACTGCCCCCCTTCTGACCAAAGCTTGTTTAGAAAGACAGTGCAACAGTGTGGACAGTAAACAGATACAAGAGCCAAGTGACCTGAGATCTAGCCTTAGGTCCCTTGCTCATATCTGGACACCAAAGGACTTCAAGTCATGTTTTCTTTCTTTGTGATACCAGATTATCCCTTACTCAGAGATACATTAGTGAAATTAATCAATATTTGTGTGGCATTACTGATAATCTCAGAGAGATGCTAATCATCCTTCACACTGGCCCGTGCATATTAGAATCTGCCTTTTCTATGAGCCTTTTTTACATGACCCAGGTTTCACTAAATTCCCATTATCTCTTACAAGCTGAAATTGCTAGAGAGGAACGTGGGAAGAGGCTTACCCTTGAGTCTATTCGGAAATTCTTCCCTGAAACTTGGATTTGGGATATAGTCTTAATCAAGTGAGTATTACTTTTTCCATCTCTTTTCCTCTTTATTCAGACTTACTGAATATGTCCCCCAATGTCCTGCAAGGCAGCAATTCCTTGCCACCACTTCTTTCCTTCTGCCCTGGAAGACCTAGCTTTTTCAATCATCACCTGACCATCTGACCTCCTCTTTTCCATGATAAAATTACCCTGTCCCAAACGCATCTACTCCTACAATGTGTGTACCATGAGTCATATTCTCTTCTCAAGAAAATTAACATTTTTATTTAAAATATGGGTCTGCAAGAATTCTGAGTTTTCTTTCCAAACTGAGGGAAATGATGAGCAGAAGAACTTTCAAATGGGCTTTCCTCAGAAGACTTGGGTGGTAAGTTCTGAGGGAACTTGGATGTGGGATTTCTGCAGACAGAGCAGGGATAATGCTGATTTTCAAAACCCATTGCCTCTACTGAGAAACAAGGTATATGAAATTTAGCCTTTCTGAAGTTATCTTTTTTTCATTCCCATCAGCTCTACTGGAAAAGTCAGCATCTCGTATACTGTCCCTGACACCATCACTGAATGGAAGGCCAGTGCCTTCTGTGTGGGAGAGTTGTTTGGATTTGGTATGGCTGTGCCTACCACCCTGAAAGCCTTCCAGCCTTTCTTTGTGGACTTGACCTTGCCTTACTCTGTCATTCGAGGAGAAGATTTCCTGCTTAGAGCAAATGTCTTCAACTATTTTGACCACTGCATTAAGGTGTGTACTTCTGCCCGCATCCTTAGACCTTACGTCATCTCCAAAGAAGCTGCAGCAAAATGGTTAGTACAGGTGACTAGATCTGTCTCTGCCCTTGGTTGATGTACTGCTCATTGTATCTGACCATAAATTATCCTGGCTTGATTTGTCCTCCCAAACGACTACAAAGCAGAGAGAGACCTGTGTGAACTTAGACTAGGATGGGTGTATAAGCAACTGTCTCACAATCCATAGAGGAAGGAAGCAAGTGCTTGGCAGAGTATCATTCATCATCCACAGTCATGCAAGCCGTCAATGGCTGTAGTGGGGTCTTTTCTTTAGGGATGTATGTGAATGTGTGAAGAAATGAAGGGCTTGGACTTGCCAAACATTAGAGAGTGGGACAAGTAGGAACTGGAGAATAGACAAACCCTTTGTCCCTGGGGTGAAATTTCATGGAAGTACCAAAACAGGGAGCACAAATGTCCAGTACTTGTTCTACAGAGTATTTGTCCAGCTAAAGGCTCTATTGCTCCCAGGCACTGGGGGACAGTACTCTCCATATTCAGGACTTCCCAGGTAAATAGGTTCCAGACCACAGCTGCACTGCACTTCTGCATAGAGAAAGCTTACACATGGTTTAAAGGATACCTGAAGAAAGAAAACCAGGGATCTTCTATTTGGCTTCTTGTTTCTTATGCTGTATCTAGGAATCCTGAAAAAAAGAGGCAGGTGTGGAATCTAGATTTCTTCTGCTTGCTGAAATGCTAAAAATCAGCCCTCCAGTCTCACAAGGAGATCACCACCAAAAAAGTAAAAATCAAGACAAAATTTAGGAATATTTTTTATTCCAAACAGTTTAACCTAACAAAACAGAAAAGTGTTTTAAACAACCTAGAAAAAAAATCCCTGTTTTAGAGTCTTTCATCTCTTAACCTTGTTTTCCAAGTGCTTTGACAATAATGGAAGAACAAACACTGATCAATGGTTTCCTTTGTAAGTTAGTTAGTTCAAGGCCATTAACACCAGGTCAACTGAATATAACTCAGTATTCTGATCAGCAATCAGATCGTACATAAGATAGTTAACATCTCAATGGAGAATGTCATGAGAAGCAACCTGTTAAGGTTACATCTAATGAATGATTCATCTAACACCATCATCTCAGGCCTTAACCTGCTCTACACTGTTAACACTGGACTTGAAAAGAGACTAGCTCACCCCCTCTACCAGTAAAGCACCATTTGCCTATGGTACAAAATATTCATCCCATCACATCCTTATTTCTGTTTTCAGATTAATGTTTCGCTGTCAGATTCCCTTGATTATCAGGCCAAACTCATCTCCCTAGAGGATGATGGATGTGTATGTGCCAAACAAAGAAAGACCTACATCTGGAATATTTCTCCCAAAGAAATTGGTGTGTTTGAATTTACCCCTTTTCCTGTCCTGAGATTGATACTAATCAGTGTATACCTCACCTAAAAACCGAATCCTCTTCTACCCTCGAGAACTTGGTCTCCTACTGGTCTTTCCAGCTGTCTGGGCTAAAAACCTTCTTCACAACTGCAGTGTGTTTATCATCCCCATTTTCAGAGATCAATTCTCTTCCCACTTGTTACCTTGAATGACTGACCATTCATTACGTTTCACCACTTAACATCTGTAAATATTCATTACCAGATGAAATTTCTTACTTTAGCCATCATTCTGCATGATGGAGGTCCATTTTTTCTTCTTTTCTGGTACTATTTAAGGTAATGTAATATTCAGCATTACTGCAGAGACCAAGGATGTTGAACCTTGTGAAGATGAAGCACCTAGGAATGACAGTATTGACTACAGGGATACCCAGATCAGAGCGCTGTTGGTTGAGGTACTGCTGACAGCCCTCACTTTCTGCCCCATACTCCCTTCCATGAAGAAAGAAAAATGTAGCAGAAGTGCCAAAAGCAAGCAAAAGGTTTTCAGATTTCCTAAAGAGCTCCTGATTTGGCTCCACTTTCATCTGTCTGGGACAGGGTCTGGCTGTACAATCTAAGACCAAGTCCACTCCCATCTGATGTCCTCTTCCATGAGGATCAGTGGGTATTGGTAAGTGCTTGTCTCCCTCATGCAGAGGAGAAACTGGAAATGAGGGACTCCATCTGATGGGAACTCCCTTTTAGTAGAAGCCACATCGAGTATGAATGTGTAAAATGTTGCTTCAATCCAGCTGTCTTATGATTCAGGAGGAGGGGGTGAAGGGTGGTTCTTCTTTCACTGCATTTCTTCCACATGCTTTGTTCTCACCCACTGCTTGCATCTCTTCTTCTCATGGCCATGCAGCCTGAAGGACTCAGAAGGGAAAAGACCCAAAACTACCTGGTGTGTACAAAAGGTAAAGTTCTAATATATTACTGTCCTGAGAGGAACTGAAAGGAAGGTTAGAGTTTGCACTTTCTCTTGCAGTGCTCATTGTTGCTGTCTCTCCTCTTTTCCCTGGAGTTGCCCAAATGGCAGCTAGTGTGAGTGTTGCAGTGCAATTCCCTGCCATGAAATTCCTGTGTGATCTGATGCACGTCATGTAGGCAGTGTCTGTGCTGCAGCCAGCAGTGCTGAGATGCTAAAGGAAGGCTGCCATGAGACTATCAAATGGAGATGATCTTTTTGTGCAAAATCTGTCCTCCGTTTCATGCACTTGTAGAAACTCAGTTTACTTCTGTTGGCTCCTGTACTCCATTTGAAGGATAATTGTAGCTTGCAGCTTTCCACTTCTAGTGGGAATGGGAGAGGGAATGCAGAGCTCCCTTCCAAACCATCTCTGGTACTGACAGCAAACAGTTTCCAAGGTTTCATGAAAGCTCTGACTAAAAGAGACACAAAAGCAGCCCTGTCCCTCACCAACCAGCTCCCCCCACAGTCTCACTGAAGAAATCTTTAGAGTTCACAGACACTAGAGCCTGTGAGCATCAGCCTTACCCTGCTCAACCGGTTTCTGTTCAGCAATGACAGCTACTGCACTGTTTGGTCTGGTTTTCACAATTTTGTCTCTTATGTGCCCCCTTCCCTATTGACATCCTCGGTGACAGCTGTGAATTTCTGTCTGTTGCTGTCTCTTGTGTGCAATTTTGCATGGTGCAATTTCCACCAGGAGCATTTCACAGCTATAACCAATGTTCCCATATAAGCACCCACAAGATACTGAATATTTTTCTCCACAGATGATGTGGTTATTCAAGATGTTCCTCTGAGTCTACCTACAAATGTGGTGGAAGGATCAGCCAGAGCTTCCTTTTCTGTTGTTGGTAAATATATAATTAATAAAACATGAAAAGAGAGAAAATGCAAAAACATAAAATGAAAGCTTTTTCGGGATTCAAAATGCGAGTTCCCACTCACTGGTTGGAAGCTTTTGAGCAAAGAGACTGATTCTCATCTTGTCCAGGAATGTTCTTTGCTGTATCAGAGAAATTAAGATTAAATATCAGCTACATATGAAGATAGGCTGAGAAAATTGGGGCTATTCAGCCTGCAGAAGAGAAGGCTGCATGGAGACCTCATAGCAGCCTTCCAATACCTGAAGGGGGCCTATAGGGATGCTGGGAAGGGACTCTTCATTAGGGACTGTAGTGAGAGGACAAGGGGTAACGGGTTCAAACTTAAACAGGGGAAGTTTAGATTGGATCTGAGGAAGAAATTCTTTCCTGTAAGGGTGGTGAGGCCCTGGAATGGGTTGCCCAGGGAAGCTGTGAATGCTTCATCCCTGACGGCGTTCAAGGTGGGGTTGGACATAGCCTTGGATGGCATGGTTTAGTGGGAGGTGTCCCTGCCCATGTCAGGGGAGTTGGAACTAGATGATCTTAAGGTCCTTTCCAACCCTTACTATTCTATGATTCTATGATTCTATGATTCCACATCTTTCTTCAATCTTCTGTTTAAAGTTATTGCATTTGAATGTTTTGCTCTGAAGTAGCATAGTTCTGGGTTATGACCTTAGCCTACATCAGCCAGACTCATGCCAGTATGACCTTTTTCCACTCACCCATCTGTACATCTGAGGTACTAATGGAATCTTTTCAGTCTTTTCCTGTAAAGGACTTGGACTTGGTTACATGACTCACTAGTCATATAATCTTTGCTTTGCAATGTTGGTGATTTCAGGTCATTCCAGAAATCTTTTGCTGGGTCTGTGCTATCTTTCCTAAAAATAACAGTTTAGAAGTTGTCTGTGATACATCTACATAACCAGTGTTCCTTTCCAGCATTAGTTGTTACTTCTGCAATACATGGTTCACTGTAGTGTTACTGGGCTGTTCCCCTTCCCTCCTCTGGAAACAGAAGTTTTCTGAAAGTTCTTCTTCTCATTTTTAATAAGCACCTTCTTGAAGTGGCCCTACAATAGATAACATTTCTGATGTGGCCGATTTAGACTAAGTAAGGAGAGACAGGGAAGGGATTCCTTCGCTGACTGCAAAGCAGAACAGATCATTTGGCATTGAGAGCTTCATACTTGTTGGAAAGGCTTACAACACCAGCTAGGCTCTCCGTGACTCTGCCCACAGAATGGAAATTACTGTTTGTTTCAGTGGCCATGAGTTGTACTAATCCTCCCTGGCATCTGCTCTTCCTCAGGTGACATCATGGGCACTGCCATGCAGAATGTGCACCAGCTCCTCCAGATGCCGTTCGGCTGTGGGGAGCAGAACATGGTCCTGTTTGCACCCAACATCTACGTCCTGGACTATCTGAATAAGATAGGGCAACTCAGTGAGGAGGTCAGATCCAAGGCCATAGGATACCTAGTGAGCGGTAAGAGCTTTGTGCTTCCCTTACACTGTATGCTGAAATTCCCATGGAGGCCCAGTGAGCAGAAGCAGCAGCATAGCTGTTCTAGTAGCACAGCACTGCTGCTGTAGCACAGCTCAGTGACCCAAGGATCTGCCCTGATCAAGACTCTTGTTATTTTTACTTTATCTTCTTTCTTTCCTTATCCTATTTTTCTGAGGCTCAGCTGTTGTGTTTCCTTTAAGGTTCTGTCTTTCAGTCCTCTTCTCCTTTTCCACCCCGGCACAGCATATATCCTAATCATGTTAGCTTAACTAGAGCACAGAGCTGATACAGCTCTGCCTTTTCTGCGACTCAGTGTTCCTGCACAACAAGACGGCCCATGCTTCCATCAAAGCTCCCTCTGGGATCCCCTGCTGGTTGGTAGATATACACTGCCTTTCTACTCTTTCCTACTATGGTTTCAGGTAAATCTGATAGTAAACAGAACAGGGTTTTGTTTTTAACTTAGGGAGCACTTCCTCTTCCATGTATCTGCAGGCTACCAGAAGCAGCTGTCATACAAGCATCCCGATGGGTCCTACAGTATCTTTGGCACCAGAGATAAAGAAGGGAACACCTGGTGAGTGACTGGGAGTAGAAATGACTCAGAGACGAATTCACATTGAATTTACGTGAGCCAGCTGACATTTTGGCTTGGTCTCCTGCTGTCTCACAGGAAACCCAATGCACTGCAGTGCTCTGTAGCTAGAATCAGCCCCAGAGTGAGCAGGACACCCTTCTTGTGTCCATATAGCTATAACTCCTTTAACTACTGTCTCCTGGAGGAGCGCAAGAAGAAAAGGCAAGCCAACAACATTCTGGCTGAAACTCTTCAAGCTTGTGCATGAATGGAAGCATGACCTTTTCTGTTCCTACTTTCAATCCTCATCTCACAGTTTCATCTTTCCCTTGCAGGCTCACTGCCTTTGTGTACAAATCATTTGCACAAGCTAGTCACTTCATCTATGTTGATGACAATGTCCAGGCTCAAACCCTAATGTGGCTGGCAAGCAAGCAGAAGCCAGATGGCTGTTTCCAAAGTGTGGGGACACTCTTCAACAATGCCTTGAAGGTTGTAGAGAATTACACCTTGGTCAAACTTACACTCTTTTCACTAACAACATGCTCTCCCATTACAGTGAAAATTATACCTTACTCCAACTGTTTGTCCTCTGCCGAGGGTTAACTTTCCACACCTTACAATGACTGTTTTCTACTCAGCTTCTCCACGCTGTCCTTTGAGCACCTGAGATAGGGTTACAGGGCAATAAGCTTGAGGGAGTGATGCTTTTTGAGGAGATAGCAGCAGGTTTCTCTTGATTTAAAAGCTATTTAAGAGTTTCTTATTCATGTTATTAATTGATTATTCCTCTCTCCATTTCTTTTTCAGGGAGGAGTAAATGATGAGCTGTCACTTTCTGCCTACATCACCATTGCCATGCTAGAAGCTGGTCACTCCAGCTCGGTAAGGAGACCTCCAGGTGCTGCTATTCAGCTGAAATTGGCCCCCAGTGTTGACTTAGCTCCAGCACCTCCTAAAAATTATCTAGATAGTAAAGAGAGAGAGGGAGAGAAATTGCAGGAAATATGACTGTGTTCGGTATCTGCACTAGTTGCTGTGATAGAGGTTCTCCATCTGTAGAGATGTGGGAGAACCACCAGTGTGCATATAGAAATTGTCAGACCTCAATAGGATTAGATTTCTATTTGAGAGCCCCAAGACAATGAGTGGCACCTTTTACTTTCTGGTAAAAAAATTTGAAGGGCAGTAACCCACACACTATGGCTTAGCCTCAGACGTGGCTCAGTCAAGAAAGTATATTGCTGTAAGTAAATCCATAAAGTCTATAAATGGAACTAAAAGCTATGTTGGAAAAACAAAGGTCCGTCAGAGCGAAATGCTCATCTGCCTTATTTAAAAAGTGGCCAGTAAAAAAGAGACTACAGAAGAGATGTTAGATTTCAATATATGAGTTTCTCTGCCTCTAATTTGTCATATCCTTTCTGAAAACCTTCCCGATTAGTGCATTAGCGAGGACACAGAATCAAAATGTGAACATTTTTTGCTTGGTGTAAACCTAGTACGACTCCACAGAATTATATTAAAATTGCACCAGCGTCACTGATGATAGGGATTACTAGGCTGGATTTGTTCAAGACAACAGACTCTTGACCTCGAAAGTGCAGAATAAACTATTAGTCCGGTAAGCCAACCATATATTGGGCTGCATTAAAAGGATCATGACCAGCAGGTCAATGGAGGTGATCCTACCCCCCGTGCTCTGTTCTCGTGAGGCCCCACTTGGAGCGCTGGGTGCAGTTCTGGTGTCCTCAACATAAGAAGGACATGGAACTGTTGGAGCAAGTCCAGAGGAAGCCACGAGTATGATCAGAGGCTGGAGCACCTCTTTCATGAAGACAGGCTGAGAAAGTTGAGGCTGTTCAGCCTGGCATCTCATCAGGGACTGTAGTGACAAGCAGTAATGGGTTCAAACTTAAACAGGGAAATTCAGGTTAGACATAAGGAAGAAGTTCTTTACTGTGAGGGTGGTGAGGCCCTGGAACAGGTTGACCAAAGCAGTGGTAAATGCCGCATCTCTGGCAGTGTTCAAGACCAGGTTGGACAGAGCCTTAGGTGACTATGGTCTAGTGGGAGGCATCCCTGCTCATGTAGGGGGAGTTAGAACTAGATGATCTTAAGGTCCTTTCCACCCCCAACCATTCCACTGATTCTACAATTATCATGGAGGTAAGCAGAAGGAATTAGCTGTGAAAGAAACAGGACAGTCTTCTATTTATAGACAATCACCTTTAAGAACACACTGAAACACTACTTGATTTTTCTGCTGTTTCCTCTTAAATCCCTGCTTATAAAATTCTGCATTCTCTCTCCTGAAGTCACTATACAAACTAAAATCCCATTCTCATTGCTGTGACAGTGACAAGATGAACAGGTTTAAAGAAAATAAATGCTTGATCAGGTGAAGACCACTGTCCTGAATTAGACTCATGGTTTATTTTTTGTTCTCTTTTTTTTTAAAGTATCCTGTAGTCCGAAATGCCTTTTTTTGTCTGGAGGCTGCATCTGAGAAGAATATCAGTGAAGTTTACACTCAGGCACTCATAGCTTATGCTGTCTGCTTAGCTGGAAAGGCAGAAAAATGTGAATCATTCCTCAGAGAGTTACAGAAATCAGCAAAGGAAGTTGGTGAGTTTCAGCCTATTTGGGAATTTTGGAAGTGGGAAGAGGGAATAGATCTTACTGGTGGTATGTGGTCTAACCTTGACAATAATGAGAGTATAGGCACTTGAATCAACCTCCACAAATAATCTATGGAGTTAATTTACAGCACATCTGTTGCTCTGCACAGAGTACTTGTGAGAAAGAGTCCAGGATACAGTATGTCTTCGGGGCAGCATAGAGCAGTGTCACCTAAGTTTTTGTCACCGTTTTGCTTGCTCCTTACACTCTTTCTGTTCAGATGGCTCACAGCACTGGGAGCAGGAGAAGAGGTCTCCATCAGAAAAATCTCCCTCCTTCCTTGACCATGCCCCATCAGCTGAAGTTGAGATCACCAGCTATGTGCTGTTGGCATTGCTCTACAAACCCAACCGGAATCAAGAAGATCTCACAAATGCTTCAGGGATTGTGCAGTGGATCATCAGGCAGCAGAATCCCTATGGAGGTTTCTCTTCCACCCAGGTGCCCAAACTCCCTTCCACTCCGCAAACACTGTAGGAATTGGGGCAGGTTCAGGGTGCCAGTGGGGCTTTGACCACCTAGTCTTATTTCTCCTTTGTATCTCCTACCTCAAACACAGAGCTCAAATCTTTCTCATAGACACACCAAAATACTTTCTCCCCTCTTCTTCTTAACTATGGAAAGGTTAAAGCCATGCAAGAGTAATTTGACCTGCACCAAATACTGATACTTGTTTTGGGGATGGGCCTAGAAAATACCAAGTCCCAGCTCTTCTATGACCAAGAAGTGCTCTGTAGATCCTTAGAAAACATATGCTTCATCACTATGAAAAACTCCATTGCTCAGATTTTGCTCTGGGACCTTCATATGAGTAGAGAGATTTCTTCCACCCTAAAACATATATGCCAAAATGAAATGGTTCTTTATATGTGAGAACCCTGGAACGATACACAAATTCAGTGTTTCTTTAGCCAGAATGAAGCAACTGTGCTTCATATTGGAACCATGACTTTGACCTCCCGTGCACTGGTCATACGGTGTAACTAATTGCCTTTTATTATTTTCTTTTCCTTCAGGACACAGTCGTTGCTCTTCAAGCCCTCGCTGCTTATGGTGGGGCCACCTACAGCCCTGTTACACAAAATGTAGTCAAGATCACTTCCCAAAAGCCATTTGAGAAGGTATTTATTGTCAACAATGCAAACAGGCTCCTGCTGCAGCAGACTCCCCTTCCGGAGGTCTCTGGGAAATACAGCCTAGCAGTGAATGGCAGTGGATGTGTGCTTATGCAAGTAGGTGTCTACTCTCCTCTTCATTGTGCCTCACATCATGCATATGATACAGTCATGTTTTTTGATGTTTCTCTATCTGACTTCTCTTTATTTTTCCTGATTATTCGATTGCTGTAAACTATTTTAAAACTCTTTTTCCCACCCTGCATTCTGACTCCTGTAGAGTCACAGCATGGAAAAAAAGGAGTCTTTTCTGGTCCTCTCTCTGGGAGGTACAAGTACCTTCATTGTTAAAGAGCAGAAGTCTGGTGTCCATCATTGATGTAAACTAGGATCTTCCACATAAAACCAAGAGTGACATTGCAGGGAACTTCACTACATCTGACACTTGTTCTTTGGAATGCAAAGAAAAAATCTTGGCATGATTTAACAAAAGCGGTTTTTCCTTTTCCAGGCAGTACTGAGATACAGTCTTCACCTTCCAGAGGGGGCCTTTGGATTTTCTCTCTCAGTACAGACAGCAAATGCTTCCTGCCCACTGGATCGACCCGGAAAATTTGATATTGTCCTCATAAGCAGGTAATATGACATCAACAAACCAGCTGCACAGAAGACAAGACATGCGGGGAAGATTGCTGTGTTTATCCAGTTCTGCTTATGAAATCATAAACTGATCAATGTGTTGATGATATCAATCTGTAAGACACAATATCCCAAAAGACCTTATGGCAGTAACTGGTGGTGGTAGCACATACTTGTCCCCCTCACACTGGGGCTTGCGCCTCCCTCTGTCTGCATGAGGTCAGAAGGATGGTCCAGGCTGACAGGGTCCTCTGTTGTTTCAGTTACACAGGGAAGCGCAGCAGCTCTAACATGCTCATAATAGATGTGAAGATGCTCTCTGGCTTTGTTCCTGTTAAGTCTTCCCTGGATAAGGTAAGCTATAGGAGCAAGATAAATGAGTCACCTCAGGGACTGAGAAGACTGATCCTGATGAAAACAGAAGCCTGGTTAAAAATCATTCACTCACAAACCCTGTGAGATGTTTGCATGACTGCATTTTTCATTACTGGGTGGAGGGAATGCCCTACAGGGAGCTGTGGCTACACGGATTGAAAACTAGGAAGGATTTCAGCTTGAGCCTGACCAGCAGGCAGCTGCAGCTGGGAGCTGACACTGCCCAAGTAGGGAAAGGGTGGGAAATCTGCCAGACTATATAACACTGGAGTCAGGCAGTATTCCCCAAATGAACTGTAATGCCTCTCATGCACTCAGGAAGTGCTAAAGTCAAGTGGCAGGATTTGCTTAGTCCTCTCCATCTATATAGCATCATTTGGACTCTATCAGCTGCTAGCTCTTGATAGCTGGATAGGAACAGAATCCTGCAACCATGCAGTGGTAGGGTCTGAGGTAGAACTTGTTTTTTAATGTTTTATATTTATCTCCAATTCCTTGTTTTAAAGCTCATTGACAGTCATACAGTGATGCAAGTAGAAAACAAGAAAAACCATGTTCTCCTTTATCTGGAAAATGTAAGTTCTGATCGCTGTTCATTTGATTTTTACAAAGGATGCAAACACCATGTAATAGATGCACCTACAGTGTGAACATACTAGATAAATTGTATGCACCATGTTCCCTCCCTTGTCAGTTTCCCTGTGTAAAACCTAAGCTTCTTATTCCTCAAACTACATTCAACATCCCAAACTCCCAAATAGTTTCAAACTGATGCCTGCCCAACTAGCAACTCAAAATTAATAAAAAAAGTACATAGAAATTAATTAAAATTCTTTCTCCTTTCAGTCAGATAAACGCCAGAAAAGAAGTTCCTTTGTGTGTATGTCCCCTTGGTAGGCTTGTTATAAACCTCAGTCCTTCAAACAGGGCATGAAACACTGCTCTGCTCTGGAAAGATTTTCATTACTTCTCTTATGCTAGTATTGACTAACAAAAGTCAATACCCCAGTGATGTACATCGGTTCCCATAAGTTTCTTGGTGGCACTTAATGCTCATATCTGAAAATGGTGGGGTTGGAATACCAGACTTCATCATTCTGACCACTGAAGAATTAAGCTTACTCTTTTGGGACGTTTTTATCCTGTCTGGCAATAGGATGTGTAATAACTACAGAATCAGGTAATACAAGCAGGATAGGAAAACTACAATTCTTCACTTCAGTTTCACCTTGGACTCTCTGAACGTATTTCAGATAATGGATATGTGTATGTGTGGCGTCAGTGGGATTTGGAATACTCAATCTATCAGTTACGACCCTTGTCTGCCTCAAATGGTGTTGTAGAAATAAAAAGACTTATGTGATCCTCGTCCCTCCATTCGCAGATCTCACAGAAAGAAAGGAAAGAAATCGCTTTCTCAGTTGAGCAGGACTTTGTTGTGACCCATCCCAAGCCAGCTCCTGTGCAGATCTATGATTATTATGAAACTGGTAAGTCTTCTCTTTTAAGCAGTACGAAGTTTGGGGGAGGGACAGGGACAGCAGAAACACTGCATGCATTAAGAGAGATACAGAACCAGCCTTCCTGGAACCAAGATTTCTCTGAACTCTTATCAGGATCTGGATTTAGTATCAGGGGAGAGACTTATTTCACTTTTGTGATCTTATGCTCAAGGTGACAAGTGAGCATGACTAGAAAGCCACAAAAATTCACATGCCAGAATGAATGAGATTTCAAAGCTCCCTGGTTTAAGTATGCCTGGGGTGTATCTACCTCCAGGAAAAGGCACCGGAAGTGGTCTGCAGGCTAATAGGAGCATTTCTTTCCTTCTTATCCAGAAGAGTATGCTGTTGCTCAGTATATGTCACCTTGCAAAGAGGCCATTGCAGAAATGGACTAATGATTAGAGAAGGTAAGTGAAATCCAGACAGAAAACCCAAGCAGGTGAGAAGGTTAAGTATAAAGCAGCATGTGCATAAGGATGGGCATGGTGAAGAGAGTAATAACTGTTCTAGCAGAAATGGACTCTGCTCTGCAGTCACCACCAGGCTTGTCAGAGAGCAGCCAGACAGTGGCCAGATCCTGTCTCATGCTGTCACAAGTCCTGTCACCGTGACACAAGCTCGGTGGACTCCAAGGGAAGACCATGTTAATGGGAAGAGCTCACCCTCTAGAATGAAAGTGCAGAATAAAGGAGAGACTGGGAAATACCTTCAGAATGTCCTCAAAAGCATAAACACTTAACAAGGGATACTCTACCTACAACCATTCTTGAAAGCCTGTCCTGGCTCAGCGCAGCAGTTATGATGACTGTTATCTGCTGAGCAGTTTCTGAGGGATATGGGCACATATCCCACATATCCCACACATCCCACACATTCCACACAGTTTTCTGCCAGACCCTGGTCCAGCATTTTTCTGTTTTGCACTGAAGGGGCTGATTACCCGATACCTGAAACCATATTGTAGATCCTGCTGGTATATTCTCACTGAGGTTGTTTTCTTTTGGTTTTCCCCTACAGAACCATCACAAATGTTGAACAAGTGGTGAGGCAACATATTTTCTTCTGTCATTAAGTCCTGGCAAGCACCATTTCACCTTACTAATCACAGTGGGGGTCTGTGACATCATTTGAGCTAGTGTCTGATTCTGTTTCCTTTCATGGCACATCTCTTTAGATCCATGTCATAATCATGTATACCTTTCCATCAATAAACCTACCTTTTATATTGGAGATTGTCTTTTTTCAGTGTCACAGAACAGACATTCTAATGACAGTCCACATGTTATGTTTGATGACTGGAGAGGATGAAGAGAGAAACGTGTCTGTCCTGCCTGCACCACTCGGCCTCTTCTCCCAGCTACAGCTGATAACCACTGGCAGCTACTGTAATATGCAGAATATTCAGTCTGCCCACCTTCCAGAGAGAAGGACCCATTGCTCATAGTTGCTGAACACCCTCCCACCTTTACACAGCCCTGCCAGGGTGCTGCCTCTCCCCTGTAGCATAAAAGTAGTGTTTTATGTATGGACATTACAGAGTGACTCTGTATCATGCTTAGTAGAAGAGAGGGTGAAGAAAGAAGCAGGCTTCAGTCCAGACCCAGTCCAGGGTCTGAAACCTGCACCTGGTCCCACACCCTGCATCTGATCCCTGACAGGCTCTCCAGTACATGAGACTGGCCAGAGTTTGTCCGACAAAACAAATGATGAACCCGGCTCACGATGCCTTGCCCCAGACACCAGCAACAAGCTTCCCTGTTTTCCTGCACCTCTTGTCATCACCCACTTCCTTACACTTGGAATTATGGTGGTTTCTCCAAACACAAATGCTCTTTGGCTGCAGCATGCCAGAGTTGGTGGGTGGATGGGTAGGAAGAGCACAATCCAGGCACTACCAGATCCTTTGCAGGGGGACAAAGGGACAGGGAGGCATGACTGGAAATGAGGGAGCAGAGCATCATCAGGAGGGTTCAAAAGAGAAACATGGATGCAGTTCCTTTTACACAGGAGCAACAACCTGGCCAGCAGCCGTCACCCACCCCTCCCATGTCTGCAGCTGCATTGCTCACAAGCAGAGGGGTCTAGCCCCATTCTGGCCTATCTGCAGTGTACTGGGGCCATCCACCACACAGGAGTGGGGAGAAAAGGATGGAGCTGTCATGGGGCAGAGGGTGAAGGACCAGCCACGTAGGGGCATGAACAAGAATTTAAGCAAAGATGTGAACTGTTCAAATGCTGAGGAATAGTATGTTTTCGAAGGGATGCATTTCACCAGGTAACTTGCTAAAGTTGTGTGTGGACTTGTTTTTTTCTTTTTCCCCAGCGAATATCATGTCAACACAGAACATCCCTCTTCCTAAATAATTTTTTTTTTTTTGCAAAAGGTACTGAATAATTTGAGTCAGTGTTTCTGAGTTGCCCAGGCTTGCTTCTTGAACAAACTAAACGTCTGAGTCTCCACAGGCAGCAGGGTACCCAAATACAGCATCCATTAGCCCTGTGTGAGTTTCAGAATTGCACAGGGCTGGCCATGCAGGATATGCATGATATTGATGTTACAAAAAGCCATTTCACTAAGTTGCACAGATGGCGAATCTGTGGGGCATGAAACTGCTTTGGGTAGAGTGCAGATTTCCATGCTAAGTTCCAAAATTAGAACTTCACTGGCAGTAAGAGGGAAGCCAGAAAGGCTGTGAATTTTGCTTTCCTGACACACCCCAAACTGTAGCAACCATATGAATTTGAATGAGCATCAGACTGGACTACAGCAAGAGAAATCAGTAGTTACAGCAGCAAGGTTGAATAGGAAAGCAGGCTGAGTGGATGTGGGTACAGGATGTGCATCCTTCTGGGGGTTTTGAGGCCAATGAAGACAAGGCTTCAGCATCTCACGTGGAACTCATAAAAGTCCCCCTAAGGTCTGGCCAAATGTTATTCTGTTCAGCCAAACATTGTTTTCTGGGAAGAAACGAAGTCCTGAAAAAAGAGCAAGTTGCATTTTTATCATTCTTTTGAAGTTTTCTTTTCCTCTTAGCCCAAACCTGAACTATTAAAACATCAAGTGCATATTTCCCATTGCAGGCTCTTCCTCTGCAGGCTGAAAACGTAATGTTTATTGTGTGATTTTGTCCTGTAAATCAAAAAGATAATTGCTGGTTGCAGGCAGATCTAATGGACATCCTATGCTTTTGTTCTTCCTCCAGATTTTCACATGTAGACCATGTTCTCCCTGGCTCCTACTCCCACAGGGAACAGCAATATTCCTTAAACTGCATTCCAACACTTCACAGATTTCTGGAACCTGTGTGTCTCATTTCAGTTCTAGGTTTTGTGCACCTGAAACTGAGACAAGTATATTAATTGTTGACTGAGCAAGAATGGGACACCCACTAGGCTGAATGTCATTTTTTCCTCTGTAATCTGATAATCCTGAGGGGTCATACAATTCAATCCTGGAGACTCAGGGAGTGTTCTAGGTCTTAGATGGTCAAAACTACTTGAATTTTGGCAAGATTTACAGGCTAAGCAAATTCTGTTTCCCCCAGTGATAAATGCTCCATCCCTGGCAGTGTTCTAGGCCAGGTTAGATAGAGACTTGGGCAACATGGTCTAGTGTGAGGTGTCCCTGCCCAGAGCAGGGGGGTTGCAACAGGATGGTCTTGAGGTCCCTTCCAACCCAAACCCTACTATGATTCTGTGATTCTATGAAGCGTGAAAAAATCAGGCTCACTGGTCCAAGAGATGCTCTGAGCTCCTACACACTGGTTTACTGTGCTTGGTATTGCACATCTCAGTTTAAAAAAGCTACCTGAGAACAGAGACAGGTGTAAGTACCCACTGAAATGGTTGTGCAGGTCCTTGGACTGAGTTAGTAATACTATGAGATATGGGAAATTCAGAACTTTGCTATGATTGTCTGCCAGTGCCCTTGTGCCTGCCCGGCAGCTTCTGTACATTGCTCTATTAGAAGTACATTAAAAGCTATCCTGAAATGCAGGTTCTTGTGAATAAAAAAGAGATAACAGAGTGTAATCACATGACAATGTCTTGGACTAAATTGCTCTGACAAGCTTACTTCTCTTTGTGTTAAAGCCTTCTTTGTGGAGTTTCTTTGTGGCATGGGAACTGCTTTGCTGTTCATGTGGAGTTCACACTGAAGGATCTGCTAAGGGCTGATTTCATGGCCTGGTTAAGAAGAAGAGGACTTACAATTGTTATAGAATTACAACATTCCACACTCATTCTGGAAACTGAATATAAGGTTTTTTTGCTGTAGATGATGTCTCATCCACAATGTGGGCAGGACTCAAAATCTAGAGAAAGATGAGCTGCAGTGTAGCAGCATTCTCTTGCTCAGGTTCTTCAGTTGCTTAGCCAGCACTCTCATTCGACAAAGGAGTCCTTGGTCCAGGGAATTTGGTTGCTTCATCTTTAGGCTTGAATCCTCTATCCCTGCAGTGTCACAGGTAATAGTGCCAAGCTGTTGGACAATGACACAGCAGCACCTCAGCTCTATGGCTTCTTTTATTTTCCAGATCTTGTTACCTACTTGATGCTCAGGTCTTCTCCTCACCACTCTCCCTCTGTTAAATATGAAGTGTGAGTGATGACCAACCAATTCACTCATCAGAAAAGACCTGCAATGTGCCAGAAATGTGCCAATTTCTTCAATCAAGAAATGGTGATGTGTCAAAATGCCTGAGGAAACACCTCAGCCTTGCTTTCTGGTCTTTCTTTGATGAGTTCATTTGCCACCTTCCTGGTGGACAATTAGGGAGGACCATGTCTGCAGTCAAATGACCCTCAACATCTGATTCATCAGACAGGTGACACAGAAACACGGTCACATCTATGGCACCACTGGCTGAGAAATGCACAGCATCAGATAAAGGCTTCTTGAGCAACATTACTCATGTACTTTTTAATTTTTTATTCATAATAACAATGAAAAATATTCCCAAAAAAATTTAAAGTGGAGAAACAATATTGTGTCAGCTAGTCCTATAGCTCAACGGCAAGAGAAAGCTTCTTTCTGATCAACTTCCTGAAGGGTCGCCTATTGAGGGTCAAGAAAATCCTAAATACAAAGCAGCAAATCGAACACAAGGAAACTTCTTGTTCTTCCTGTTTCTGATCCTCTCGCAAGAGCAGCACCCTGATCTCCCCATGCCTTTTGATCCTGCCCTGGAGTCCTCCACTCCCCTGCCACATCAGTGCTCCTGCTGGGCAAACCAGGACCTCCTTTGAGAATGTGATTTCAGCAGGGCTCCTGGACCGTGTGTTGTCACACTGTGCATATAACCTTACAGGTGGGAGGCTTAAAATGTCTTATCTGTGTCTGATGGCAGGGAAAATAACGAGCAAGGGAGGCAGGGGTGGAGGGAGTAAAGAAATCACCATGTTGTGTATTGACAGGGCTCTGTGTGCACGCTATGGAAGTGCTAACCTTGCACATTTTTTTCAGCCTCCCACTCTTTGGCTCAGTACCCATGAGGAGGTGAAGGCTGGGTTATTACCAGAGGCAATTGCATAACCATGCCACGTGTTTCCTGCTTCACTAGAAGCGACCAGCTCTAAGCCCCACTGGTTCTCCCTTCTGTCCCTCCTGCCAAGGCAACTTGTGTCTGCACTCACTCAGTGATCTGAGGTCTGTGCCATGATAAAGCTCATCTGGGAAGTCCTGTGCACTGAGTGTGGGATTCACAGCTGGCTCTCTCCTCACTGCTTAAGTAGTGTCGTGTCCTATTCCCTTCCAATCACTTATGTCCAGCTCAGGGTATCCCAAAACAGAAGGGAAGTGCAGTGGTATAATGCAGTCAGAGCAGGCTCTGTAGCAGGACACTATGTACAAAGGGGTCCTGATAAATGGCATAACCTCCATCTGCATCACAGCATTACAACTCATACCCCTTTCCCTGGCCTAAAAAGCCAAATATGACCAGCTCTGCCCCACCTAACAAGGAGCAACAGAACAAAGCAGAGGTGCAAGGAAGGGTTAGACATGACAGTATCTGATTTCCTTTCCTTGTACTCCGTTAGGACTTCTTATCTTACTTTCCTGTAGCATCCTTCATCTCAAAAACCTGGACAAACACTGTCAGCTGAATTCCAGCTTCCCTCTGCACCGGGGAAAGTTCCGCGCCTTTGAGCACCGAATGATGTTTTGTTTAGCTGTGACAGAGAGGGGCCTGGACTTACCCGATATTACCCAGCAAGGCAGTAACTGAGCTAAATGTAAAGCCCTTTCCTCCTGCTTCAGCTGAGCCAGCAAGTTCTGTGCCCAAGGCCCCAGCAGTGTCAGGCCAGCTCCCCTCCCAGCATGGCTGGAGGAGCAAGCCCCCCTGCGCAGCCACCACAAGAAGCTGGTGTTGCAAGTACAGCATGGTCCATCCAACAGACAACATGGACACAGACGTCTGCTACCTTCTTCTAGAAAAGCCATTCAGAGCGGACCATGATTTGGAGTTTCACTTTTCTGTAGCTAAAATGAATATCAAATCTAAATAAGAACAACCTTTGAAACACCCATGCCATGTAAGTACTGTCTTTTTCTCTGCTGGTGCTCTTGCTCATAGCCTTGTGCCCTGAAGTTCGGATAGTCTCTGGGGATGGCTATGCCATGGCAACTCTGGGCACCTCTTCTGTTGCTTCATCACCCTTTGAGGGAAGCATTTTTTCCTTCTATCTGCTCGGCATTTCTCTGTATGCCACTGTGCACCTCTGAAGAGGCTGGCTCCATCTTCATTCCACCTGCCTTGAACAACAACAGGAGAAGAACCTTCAGGAGATGCCTGCACTAATGTGAGGGGAGAGGGAGTCCAGGCAATAAAATCACAGCTAAAGCTAAAGACAAAGTCTGTGTTTTTTATGTGGTGAAGTTTTATCTGAAGAGTCATATGACTCAAAAAGAGTATAGTTAATTGTGCCAAGTGCTGTTTCCAGATGCATTCATAAATGTTTTGACTTTTTCTCTCCCCTTCTTTGACAACATTCTGAGTAACACAAATGCATAAATTAGAATAGGTTTTAATTTTTATTACACCAGGAATTATCTTAATTTCTCTGCAATATCCAATATCCAAAATATCTGTGAACATGCAAACAGCTAGTTCATTTTGTATGCATTTTAAAATTATTAGGTAACATTCACTCATTACTTTTAGTAGATTTAATAGTAGGATTTCAACAACTGATCATCCTCTGTGTGTACTGTTCATTTTAAGTTTCAGACAGACACATGGGAGATTTCTCATGCTGGAAGCTTAACAGCCGTTGTTGCGGCATTTTTTGCAACATACAGCATATGTTTCTTTTAAGGCAAGACAAAGTTTATATGTAAAGGTGATGTCTGTCATAATATAGCTGGGAAAGCTGGATATACCCAACTTTGTATAGGGCTCACTCTACAAATGGATTAGCCTTATGTCAAACATAGCTATAGGACCATTTATAAATCCCAGCTACCAATTTAGCTTGCAATTTAATCTATGAAGTGCATTAAAATAACAGTAATTCATTGATGCCTTGGCCATGCCTGAATTTACTCATTTGTTCACATGACACCACAGGAATATGTTATATTTGGCAGCTCAGCACTCTGTGCATGGGAAAGACAGTTAATCTGCCACCAGGCCCTTTGTCTCTGGTCAAAATCTTGAACAGGCTACTAAAGTGGATAATCTGTATTTACTCTGATATTTTCAGTTTAATTTGAAGTTTGGATTTTACTGCATATCTTTCTTTATCTGCATGCTACAACTTTCAAATGTTCATACTGTCTGAGGTTTTGTGATAGAGGACTTTCTCTTCACTACGGCCTGTGAAATATTTTGTCACCCTGTTGATCTCTCT
This sequence comes from Amazona ochrocephala, assembly GCA_039720435.1. NCBI lineage: Eukaryota > Metazoa > Chordata > Aves > Psittaciformes > Psittacidae > Amazona > Amazona ochrocephala. Next base: position 84,699,077 of record CM077880.1, read on the forward strand.
GGGTGTTGCTGCTACTCCTATTGATATATAGAAGTACTTTATCTTGCAATGCTTTTTTGTTATTTGAAATAAATTGCATTGGAGTTGTTTGCTTTAGATACACAGCCCAGGAAAACAAATATAATTATTTGGGGTTCTTTCAGAATTTAAATACTGATTTCTTTATTTTTTTCCCAGCCTTTAGTTGGCCAGTTAACATGTTCACCAGAGTTGTAAATCTAAGTTTTACAGCGATTGTTTTCTCACCAGTCCCCATGCAAAGCTGATGCAGGGACTGAAGAGAGACCTTCCTTTTACTAGGGCAGCTCGTTTCTACTAGGGGTTCCTGTGTGAACGTGCAAGGACCTCTTAGGCACAAATACCAGCGTTACAAAGAGCTGTTTCCACAGCTTTTTTCTTTTAACACATGCCTGTTATTGAAAGCCAAAGGTTGAAGTTAAGTTTGCTGTTTTGATTTGGCTTGAAGAGCTGAACATTGTGTTACGGTCCTTGAAAAGGCAGAACAGGGACATAGTAAATGACAGGTGTCTTTTTGAGATTACTTACCTCTGGTGACAATGGTTCCAAAATTGCTTAAGATTGCAGACAAGGATTCCTGTAGATAAAAGTGTTGGAATAGTATTAAGGGTATTGCAGTCACCACAGACACCTTTTCTTCCTGCAGTTGCAGAGGCCGGTGAGCCACTGTTACTGGACAATTGGTTGTCATCTATGAACCTGAACTGCAGAAACTGAAAAGCAGTCAGAGGAAAATACACCAGATTTGGGTTAAGGTAATTAATATTGCACACTGAATATCTTATTTTATTTTTATGGGGAAATATGTTTTCTATAGCCATCCTAAACTTGGAGGTATAGGACACTTCACATTTTTCTATCACTTTTGCTAGCCAATGCAGAGAAGACTGTAAGGCTTATAGGAAATTTCAGAATAAGTTTTGGTGTGACTGGAATTTATCAGTATTTATGATGGCCTGCACTAACTTATTCATTGTAGCTTTTGTGCCAGTCAGTGCATCTCAAAACAGTAAATTTCAAAGTGCTGGTGGAAGGGAACCTGTGAAGGAAATACTGTGGAGAATTAAATGCTCCAGAAAATAATAAAATAAAATAGTCATAATGATACAGGCAAAGTAGAAGTGCTTCCATGGCATCCATTTCTTATTGACCTGGTGTCTTGCTCCATTTCAATGTGATAGCACCTGGAAAGGAAATCCAATGCATCAGCACATACCACTTACCAATCACTGTAACCTTTCTGAGAGTTACCTACAAGTAAGGTAGTTTCCCAAGTGTTCCTTGGAACAAAATTAAGTTTTAGAATAATGTCATAGCTTCAATTTAGAATTGGAAACACAAAAGTTTCAAAAATCTTCTGTGAAACAGATGAAAGATGTGTTGCCTTTACAAGTGAGAGTAAACATATATAATTGTTCACTTTCAAGAAGGATGAACCAAAATAAATTGCTATCATTTGCTATAGAAATTCCCTGTGCTTGGAGGGTTATAAGAAATTTGATATAGGCATTGTGGCTATATCAACCATTTACTGTGATGTGGCCTAATTTTAATTCTTTATGATTAACACTTCGGTATAATGTTTCACTTAGGTTTTGTAGTAGCTTAATATGAGGACTAGTCACTGAATATAATAATATGAGGACTAGTCACTGAATATAATAGATAAAACAGATTGCCTGTTGATCTGTCAGGTACACGCTGACCTCATAAATATATGAAGTATTATCATAAGAGGAAATCTCTTTCCTGTGGTTAAAATCATGACTGCCAATTCACCGAAACCATCACCATGTATGGCAAAGATGTTGCATGCCCTTTCCAGCACTGCTGTCTTTTATTAGACCAGCCAGCCTTGATGGAAGAAATAGCCAGTTTTCCAGACACACAAACTCTCCTTCAGGTCTGTAAAAGCACCTAGAAGCTTTCAAACCAAGTACAAGTTCAGACCACTTATTCTGAGCTTTGTGAGAGAGGAACCAGCTGAAGCACCAGCTAACTGCCTGAACTAAGAGGCAGTTAGTGCTTGTGGAGCAAAGTGGGCATTAGTGTGTCAGAGAGCTAAGTGGTTCCTGGGGGAAGAAGAATCAGGTATTTTACACCTCATGGATGGTAAATGGCTTAGTAGAAGGAAGTAGATGAGAGTGAATAGGATCTCCACATTATCACTGGTTTTGATGACCCTGTAGATCTATTATTTTAGTTTTCCATGCTCATTCGTAAAACAGATTTTGCATGTGTCCATTCTGATTACTTTTTAGTTTCAGCTTACAGCAGCCTAAATGACAACAGGCAACTTGGGATGAGCCGTGTTCCAGCAAACGCCAAGGGCACCATTGCTTTGAAAACTGCTATTTTCCTCGAGTTGTTTACAGAAGTCAAAGATGGGAGTGAGAGGATAGATGATAGGGGGCACATCTGGAGAAAGCTCTGTTTATTACTTCATAGTTACACAACCACTTTTTTATCAGTATTTCCATCTCTTCCTGATAATCTTCTAAATCCTTTTGTTTTCATGAGTATGTGTTCATTCCTTCCCCATATGACATTGATATAACACTTCCCCCCAGCAGGCACTGCCTGCCTCACAACTATTTTCCTAACTTCTGTGGTTTATAAACGATGTTAAATTTTATCCCACAAGAGGCTGTGCCTGATTTTTGAACACCACCCTGAAACTTCCTTTTATCCCCAGACATCTCTCCTGGGCCTTCGCACTGCTCTTCCAGTGTTTTTTTCTGGCTAACTCATCAGAGTCAAGGCACGCTGTATAGCTAACATTCAGTCTTAACATTCATTCTTTCTGAAAGCTTACTCTTCAAAGAGCATATAGGCTGCTTGTGCTGTTGTGATCTAACAGGCTCCCTTGCACAGAACAGAGAACCTCTGCTATTAATATGGCTTCACAGAGACATTTTGTGTTGAAGCTTTTTCTCTTCACAGGGATCATGAATCTCCATAGTGTTACTGAGTCCTTCCACTGCACAGGCACTGAAGGGCATGCTGACAGCCCTAAAGCAGCAGTTCTGCAGTTTTCTGGGGACTGGTGCAAACCAGCCGCCTAGTCAGGGCTCTCACGGAGTCCTCATAGTTTGGACTGAGTATTTCTGTTCAATGACATCCTGGAATTTAGTAAACTTGTTTTCTTACCAGATTGAACTTCTGGATAAGATGCTACAAGCAGGGGTTTGCAGAAGACCCGAATCAAGTGAACAGCACTGTTTGTGAGTGACTTTTGTTACAAACAAGACTCACAGCAGCACAGATCTGAATCTGGCAAAGGGGAGGAGGAGTCACCTGGAACATCTGAGACACCTGCACTCCTTGTGACATGAAATAACGGAAGAAGATCACCATGCTGGGGAGGCAAGGATGTTTTCCAACAACATGGTGTAATATTTGTGCATATTCACAGTGGAAGCAGAACTTACTTCCATATCTAGACTTGCACCCCACCCCATTTTGGGTTATATTCTTGATAGACTGCCTAACCTATAGTAGCCTAACCCATAGCAGCTTTATTAGCAGCTCTGTCAGCAAACTACTGCAGTATTCTGTTAACATAACATGGGCAGTGTTTCTCTGTGTGTGTTTCATTTTGTTCTTAAAATACCTATAAACCTGACTTTCTGCTTCAAAAGGTCACAGTACCCCATATTAGAGTGCTGTGATTGGATGATTTGGCCGTAGGGAATATTACCTTATGTAGAACATAGTGCATTTCATAGAATCATAGAATAGTTTGGGTCAGAAAGGACCTTAAGCTCATCCAGTCCAACCCCCTGCCATAGGAAGGAACACCTTCTACTAGACCATATTGCTCCAAGCCCCATCCAACCTGGTCTTGAACACTGCCAGGGATGGGGCAGCCACAGTCTCTCTGGGCAACCTCTGCCAGCACCTCACCACCCTCACAGGGAAGAACTTCTGCCTAATATCTAATCTAAAGCTACCGTAAGAGAAGATAGACTGTGTATTATGCTGCCTTGAGATGAGCAAAGCTTTCTCCAACACTGTGGATTTTGGTGGGTTAGAGGAAGCAGGGTTTGAATGATTCAAAGATTTCTCATATAAGCAGTATCTAATAAATACCCTTCCCCCACTTGGAAAGTCTCTGGGCAAATACTGTCCCTCTGTTCCAGCTCCTCCTTACTGCCTCTCCCCATTTCCGGATGGGCCCTGGCCCCCAGCCCTTATCTCCTCCAGCCCCTGGGCTGTTTGCAGAAAGCAGTTATAAAAAGGCTGACGGAGCAGAGAGTGGAGTGGAATTACAAGGTGCAGGAAAACAGCAGCCCCGGACCAGACAGTGTATCTGCTTGACTCACCACAACCTGCTCTGCACCATGGGGAAGAATAGGCTGCTCAGCAAACCAAACATCTTCCTCCTTCTCCTCCTCTTCTTTCCTGGAAACAGCTCTCCTGCCACAGAACCGTAAGCAACACATGTGCAAGGGGTGGGGGGGAGGTCTTAGTGCAGCTTTTTCCATCTGTTTTCTTCCTTTCTGTCAAACAGTTGTGCCAGTTTCTTCCATTGCTGCCTGGCATCCCATTACCAGACAAGCCCTGAGGTTCCTGAACAGGGAGCTCTGCCAGTGCTCCCCACTCCCACCCTGCAAACCCCTGCTTGTCCATCCCTGGGACATCTACACCTATCCCCTCCCCAGCTTTGCCAGTGCTCACACTCCTGCCCTGTAGCTGCCTGCTAGTCTACCTCTGGCTCCTCGCAGCATCTTTACCTGAGTGTATTCTTGCCTAGAAACCTTAAGGTCCCTAGGGTTTTGTGGCCATGATGCTGGAATCAATGTCCTGATCTTTCCTGCAGTATCCTCATTTCAATCCCTGGGCTGTTTCTGCCTGTTCTCTTGTTTATTTCAAACCAGTTTGCTCCCCTTTCTCCTGCTGCTTTCAAGCCAGTTTGTTTCCCTTGGCAGCTTCAGACGTACTTGTTCCCAAAAGAGGATGTGTGACCTAGATTCTCCTCTTCCGGCATGGAGCCTGTCACTGGCACCCTCCCCAGGGTCATCCACCCCAGGGCTCAGCAGTCCAGCAGCACCGCTGCGGCGTCTGCTGTGCTGAGGAGAGGGGAAGCCCAGGAAGGCACAGGCTGGCTGGAGTCTGGCCTCCCCATTCAGCCTCCTCTACCACAGAGGGCTGCTCTGAAGCCTATAGTCTGGACAGGAGCAGCCTCCCTCCTCAGTCCCTGGCTGCTGACACATATTGTGCCTCCTGCTGCGTTGTGTTGCTACCATTGCAGCTCTTGTAATGCTTGCTACAGGGATTTCATGCCCAGAAGCAGCAATTCAGTCGTGCTAGCAGCTGTAGCAGAAAGTGCAGCATTACTGCTGCTGCTTGCTGTGTGGTCAGAGGTGATTTAGTGACCAACTCAGACTGAAGGACCTATCACTCACACTGTGCCATCAACCCCTCATTCATCTGCCCTGTCTGGGTGCTTCTGGGACAGATCAGCCAGTGAAGTCTGCTTTGAGGTCAGGCAGAGGTCTCTGGTGTCCCTACAGTGATCTGATGCAATTAATTAATGATTAAATATTTTATTCATACCTGCCCAAGACCAGAGAGAAAGGGAATGAATTTGCTCAGACCCCTCCTCCTACGAGCAACATGCTGTTCTTTGTCCCTGACCTGAGCCCCATTTTGGGAGGGGAGAAGGAAGAAAGGCGGAAGGAAGAGGTGAAGAAGAGAGGGGTGTAGGTGGGAACCACAGACTGAAGACGGGAGCCCCATAAGGAGGCAGTGGAGTCTGAGCAGTCAATTGCTAGGTAGTATGAGGGTAGTGGCTCTGTTTAAGCACCGCAGGGTAGATCAGAGGTTGCATACAATACAGAAGGGAAGCCAGCCTTTGACTGAGACAAAATGAGGCTTCCAACTGAGACTTGCTTACTGTGCTCTGCACAAGTAGGAGTTTGCTTCTTTGAGCAGCAACAGTTGCTGCTATTTCTGCCTCAGATGCTGCTGGCTGCGCAGGAGACGCAGTTAAGTCTCAGACTACATATTAGAAAAACTTATTCACCGAGTTAGTGCAGCACTGGAGCAGGTGAGACAGAAAAAACAGTGGAAATTCTATCTCTTGAGTCCTTTGCAATGGTCCTGTTCCAGGAGAGAAGTTGGGCTTGAGACATCCAGAGGTGCCTTGCAAGCAAAACTTGTGTGATTCTATAAGATACTGATGGCAAGATGGTCTTTTTTCTTGCTCCTGGTCTGCTCTGGAAGTATTTAACAGGAGGTATTGTTCCTCTGTTCTGGTACATGGTTGTGCATGCAAGCCATTTTACTATGCAGTGGACATTCTTGGGAATACACTCATATGGTCGGAAAGGCAGGATCAATTCACCTGAATTGGCACGTATGGATTTGGATGGGTGGAGCTGATGAAATTCACTGCCTTCTTTGGCTGGGTGTTTGTCCTAGGAGGCTGCCGAGAGCCAATACACAGACATTAGTCCATCTTAAGTTAGAGTATTACCTTCTCTATATAGACAAACTCATCATTTTTGTCTCAACCATTTTCTCTGGGTCACCTGCTCTTTCTTGATGCCTGCTTCTGACAGAGTCACTGCCTCTGTTATCAGAACAGTTGGTTGCATGCAGGGAGGCTGCTGAGGTCTCTTTTGGCAGCTCAGATGCTTTTTTTGTCGTGGGATGTCTATACATGGGCTTTGTGACCCAAGTTATTTAAAGCTGTCATAGAACTTTAATTCATCTAGCTCTTTTCACCAACACAACCCAAAACAGCTAAAGGGAGGTCTATAAACAGCATGGGTTTTATCCTTGTTTTCAAAGGCAGGGAAACCGGTGTAGGGGGGAGGTCTGTGCATTGGCCAAAGTTTCAGCAGAACAGTGAACAGGAAGAGGAATGAGGCCAAATTCCCCACAAACTAGGTCACGCTGTCCCTTCAGCGGATGGGACATTACAGTGCCACTGACAGAGGGTAGGGGAAACCAGATTAGGGGAAGCAGGCACAGAGTGAAGCTGTGGTGAGAAGGCTATGGAGGAAGAGGAGTACTAGAGCAGATAGTCATACACTGTAAGTCACTCCTGGGGTGGCTGAGGCTCCCTCCTTTCACTGCTTCTGCAACAGCATGACCAGAGTTGCAATCTGGCTCCTCACCACACTTTATCCTGTTTCTTGGTGATGAGGGAAGCAGAGGTACTGCCTGGGCCCCATTGCCTCAACACTAGCTTTAGGACTTCCAAAAGCCCAGGTCTCAGGCAGTAATGTAGCTCTGGATGGGCATAACTATGTTTCCCGAGGCTGGCATCATCTGCAAGGTGCACTTTAGCTTTCCCCATGGAAAAGTATGAACAGTCCTGACCACAGGTTTTGTCCCATACATACAGTGATTAATATACCCTGCAGACTGAACTTCTACCAAAACATTCTGCTCTGGATAGCTTGTATATTCACAGGGAAAAAGGAATACTAGGCCCATAAAAATGGGCCATCAGACCAGAGAACTGCCTTGGCTCTGTATCCTGTCTGCCTTGGTGGTCAGTTGTAGGTACCAAGGGACCTTGCTGAGGAGCAAGGCAAATACTGTGGAAATGAGTTTCCCATCTGCTGAAGACTTACGGAGCTCCTATCAAAAGTTCAAGGTTTTACTGTGGCACAGATTACACCTCTGCTGCTATGTTTTCTAGCCAATTCTGGGCAACTGATTTACCCAGGACATTTTTTATAACCTTCATATCAGGAGTAGCTGATCTTCTTGCTCTTAAGGGCCTCATACCAAATTTTATGTAGCTGGTGCTACAGGGCAGGTAGCATATGCCTTCATTACTGGCAGGTGGGGATTAACAGCTTCTTTTGATGGCCTGAACTTGGCTGGACATGCAGGTAAGGCCCCAATTATCCAACTGGGTAATATCCAGTTGGCAACTGCTGGATCCTTTTCATCCTCACAAAGCGAAGGACAGTCGGCTGCTGTCTATTACCTGGTGCAGCCTGGGCATACTGCCCTTCTTGGACTCAGGAGCTCAAGAGCCATGGACTGTCCACACCAGAATTGTATATTTGGTTTTTACAGCAACTGGTAGCTTGAAGTTTCTCAGTTTAATTTTGTACATTAGCAAAAATATTTCTGCTTCCTTCTGTAAGACGGCTGCTTAGTGTTTTCATGTGGTGGTGTTTACTGCACCTGTTGTCACGGGTGATGAACAAACCATATTTTCTTTTGTGCACATCATGACTTTATATCTTTCTGATGCGACTTTTTCCAAGCTGAAGTCTTAATCTATGCAGTGTCTCCTTTTATGAAAAACATTCCAGATTTCATATCATCACAGCCATCTTTTGCTGAATCTTTTCTTCTAAATCCATTTTTTAAATGCATGCCATATGTGAGACATGGAAGTACATTACAATTATACAATGGCAAAACAGTTTGCTCTGGTTCATCCTCTTTTCCTTTCTGAATGCTTCCCTACACTCCCTTTGTTACTTATTGCTAAGTGAGAATTTTGCAAGAGTGATCAACAGCGCTCATGTCTGAGTGGTAATAGCCCACTTACTGAAATAGCGTATATACGATACTATATACACTGTTGGGCTAATTTTTTTTTTCATAGAAAAAAAATCATAGAGTCATAGAATGGTTTGGGTTGGAAAGGACCTCAAGATTGTTTAGTCCCAACCCACCAACCATGGGCAGGGATGCCTCACCCAGACCACGTTATCCAAGGCTCTATTCAATGGGGGTTTGAACACTGCCAGGGATGGAGCATTTACCACTTCTCTGGGCAACCTGTGCCAGTGTCTCACTACCCTCGCAGTAAAGAGCTTCTTCCTTGTATCTAACCTGAACTTCCCCTGTTTCATTTTAAACCCATTACCACTTGTCCTATTGCTCCAGTACCTGATGAAGAGGCCCTTTTCAGCATCCTTGTAGGTTCCCTCCAGAAGCTGGAAGGCTGCTATGAGGTCGCTATGCAGTTTCTCTTCTCCAGGCTGAACAGCCCCAATTTTCTCAGCCCACATTTTGTGGGAGGTGCTCCAGCCCCTGATCATCCTAGTGGCCTCCTCTGGGCTTGCTCCAACATTTCCATGTCCTTTTTATGTTGAGGACACCAGAACTGCACACAGTGCTGCAAGTGGGGTCTCATGACAGCAGAGTAGAGGGATAGGATCACCTCCTTTGACCTGCTGGTCACACTTTTTCTTCCTCTATAGATCATTATCTATTGATTATTTTTCCACTGTGAACAGTTTATTTGCCATTTTTGCTGCACATGCCCACCATATGACAAAAGTTTTCCATGAATCTGTAAGTCAGTTTCCACAAATACAGAAGCTGTCCAGTTCCCCTGCACAATTATGAGAAAATTCTAAACAGGGGTCCCAACACAGCCTCCAGAAATTTTCACTGGTTTTGTTTCTGATCTTTTAACCTTTGATAAAAGTTAAAGGTTGTTCTGCTCTTTTTAACCCTCTGTTTCTGATCTTTTAACCAATTAATTGAAGTCAGAATTGATAATTTGATTTATTAATAAAAATTAGTAAAATTATCCGATTTCTTGTATGCCAGCTTAGTTTAATAGTCCTTTGTGAGGGTCCTTTGTTGACAGCTCTTTGAAGATGCAAGTACACTTGGGTTACAATAAACCACTGCTCCCTGAAATCCTTTGTGTGCTCATCTTAATAAGGTCCCAAACTGCAAGCACACACATTTTTGCTCAGCGTGAAAAGGATTTGTAAACCTGGATAGGCAAAGACAGGGGCAGCCAGACAAGTGGGTGGTTTTTCTCAACCCTAAACCTGCTGAATTTTCAGGCTGTATTAGCTAATGCCTTTGAGTCTCAATAGGAGATTGTGGGATATACAAAAATAATTAAGAGCCTGGAACCTTTCACACCACCCTTACTCCCTGCTGTGAAGCTGAACAAAGCATGCTTTGTAAAGGACTCTCTATTAGCATGGAAATTATTCCTTCCACTGCAAGCATTTTCCTGCTTTTAAGCTAATTAGTTAGGCAGTTTAATATGTATAAACCCCAAATAAAACAAATGCTTATGTGTACATGCACTGCAATTCACAGGTAATGGATTAAGCATGCTGATTTGCTAATTTCTTTTCACTTAATACTGTTTCCTTAGAACTGTTTCACATTTCTGATCCTCTTGATTCTTGCTTCCTTCTGTTCCTAGGCAGTATATGGTGTTATTGCCCTTTCTGATCCACACTGACTCTCCTGAGAAAGTCTGTGTTCAGCTGACCCACCTGAATGAGTCTGTGACGCTGAGCGCCACACTCGAGTATCAAGGGGAAAACAGGAGCTTGATTGACGACGTGGTGTCAGAGAAGGATGTATTCACCTGCATCCCTTTCTCTGTGAGTATCTCACCCTTGTGGAATGGCCCCTTGTGTTTATTGATGAGGCATAGTATATCAAAACAGTCCTGAAATGAGAAATAAGACATATTGAAATCAGAAACTTCTAAGCTAAGCCAAACAAAAAAATAAATTTGACGTGGGAAATAAACGGTGGTATCCTTATGAGGAATATTTATCCACCATTATCACATGCTGTGTCCCACATGATATTTCTGTGCATTCAGGGCTTAGAGAATGTTTTTGGGTATCCTTCATCCTAGAACCTCAACAGACAGAACATTCCCCATGTTTGTTTGATCTGTGCAAACCTCAGAGGAAAAATAGTGAAGTGCAATGAGAACCACAGAAGCTGGGGAAGGGTTGAAGATAGTGAGGTCCATGAGGTCATTTTTCTTCTTCTGGAGCTTATTCATGATTTTTCCTGCAGACGGCTGGTTGGTGAGTAATATAAGCAACTGGCCCATTGCCTAAATAATGAATCTGGGTTGATTTCCATTTTGATAGATCATAAGATGGAACAAGGTCAGATTCAATATTTCTCTAAGGAAAGCATATAAATGAAGGAAGGGAAAAGGTTTCTAGTATTCGAAGCAGAGGAAGAAGCAGCATGGAGAAAACTCAAGGAAATGGAGATCTGCCATTGCAAAAATTCCTAAAGGAAAAATATTTACTTGAAACAGAGGAGACAGGCTCTCCAAGTTCATATCAGAAAATCATGGGTTTTTTTCTTGCTTTCAGCACTGAGCCTTTGGTGTCTGTTTAGACAACTTTCAGACCTAGCTAATACAGTGTCTTTCAAAGTCTCAGTGAAATGGAGTGAATCAGTAAAGCAGTTATCCTCTATTTTTTCCTTAGCTTCCAAAATCCAATAGCACATCAGTCACATTTCTCACTGTAACAGTGAAGGGCGCAACACTGCAGTTCAAGAGCCGCAAGACGGTGCTGGTCAAGAATTCTGAGAGCTTGGTCTTCGTCCAGACAGACAAACCCATCTACAAGCCTGGACAGACAGGTATGGGGAATTGTGTTGGTGTTGACTCTGACAGCAGAAAATCTTACAGGCTTCATTTCCTAGAGGCCCCATCATTTTATTGTAGTTTTCAGACTTCCTGGGGGGAGTTAAAGCACTCTGTCAATCTTATTTCTGTCAGCTGAGATCTAGGGCATGTGGTACCTTCATCATTCCTATTCTATATATAAGGAAGTTCTGTGAGGGTGGTGAGGCACTGGATCAGGCTGCCCAAAGAAGCGGTAAATGCTCCATCCCTGGCAGTGTTCAAGGCTAGGCTGGACAGAGCCTTGGGTGACATGGTCTAGTGTGAGGCATCCCTGCCTATGGCAGGGGGGTTGGATCTAGATGATCTTAAGGTCCTTTCCAACCCTAACCATTCTATGATTTTACGATTCTATGATTCTCCACCCTCCAGCACAGCATCTCAGCCAGGTCTAGGCACAGGCTCTGATGTATTCTACACTACTGGAGGCACAAATCTGGATGACTTAAAAGCATAGTCTCCCTTGACTGCACCTGAATTGGCAAATCAGGACAGGCACTCGCAAGCAGCAATTTAGTTCAGCCAAGGCATGACTGTCCTTCTAAATTTATCTGCCTCTCACCACCTGTAAGAGGAGGAGCCTGAAGCAATTGCTTCCATTACTTAGACATCTTGGTTCAGCCCCTGTTGATCTATGGAATGAATCTGAGTTATAAATCATTGATAAAAGTGAGATTTCCTGGTAATCACTACAAATATAACAGTAGAATTTCCTTCTTTTCTGTTGCACCCTTCAGTTCTATTTCGGATCGTCTCTCTGGATAAAGATTTCCACCCACTGAATGAGAAGGTAGAGCCATAATTCCTCATTGTTAGCCAGGAGGTTTAATTCCCAGTTAACACCATCACTATCATCATCCAGAACCACTGAAGACAGCATGTAAAGTACATGATCCTTTTTTGATCACACCATCCTTGACCAATTCCATATCATATCCTGGACACACTCCACCTGTCTCTTGACTGAGAAACATACACCGTTTTTCAAAGGAACATAGGTGTTTAAAACCAGGTTTGCAAAGGAATGTATGTGGCTAAGCATGTAGGCAAGGATCTACTTACCGAAAACAAATGGGTGGGACAAGTTTCCATTGAAAGTGACAGATGAGCAGTTATTTCTGGCAGTGGGTGCAACCACATCCTTAGAGGCAAAGAAAGTAGTATGACAAAAACTGGTTTAAAGGAATTGGTCAGGGATGTAAATCCACCTTTTAGCGTTTCTCGTGCAGACAAGTTCTTCAAAAATTCTAACTTCATCACATTTCCATGCTGCGGTGAGACAAAAAGTTGGGCTGTAAAATATTAAAGAGATTCCCTTAACCATCAAGAACTAATGAAATAGGGCAAATACAGACAAGGAAGGACATAAAGGACGTTTTGGAAGGTTGTTCTACTGCCCCTAGGTCCGAATCTGCAAATGACTTCCACCCATGTATGACTGATGTTTCTAACACTAATTTTATTTTGTTCTTTCCCCACAGTTTCCATTTGTCTATGTTCAGGTGAGTGAATAACTACATGTCTATTATTCCAGCAGAACATGCAGACACAGAGGTAGTGGTCTTCAGCAATAGCATTTTCAGGCTGAGGTGCAAGGGAAAACACAAGGGCACATGATATTTTTCATTGTGTAACGGCAGGCTGAGTAGTTGGGTATCAAAGTAAGTTCCACCAATGGTTCTTCGACTGGGGAATGAGCTGTAGGAACAAAACAGTTAATCAGTGCAAGCCATGCTGTGAACAGAATTACACTTTCCTACAGGTCATATCAGAATGGCTTACTCCTCTTCCCAAACAGAACTAAGACCTTATGTCTGCCAAGTGTGGCTGTTTAACACAGAGCTGTGTTAAACAAATAAGCAAACCTAAAGGAACAAAATTCTGTAAGCGGAGGTTCCCTATCTTCCCAAGTATCACCTTTTTGTCTGGTTTGTTTGGGAGTTTTTAACTGTTGAACTTCAGTGACAAATATAAGTCAATAGGAAGGATATGTCTGTGGGACACGCACAGGCTATGCTTCTCATTTCTACCCTCCTATCAGACTGCTGTCACTCTTCCTGTCTGCAAACTTCCAGAACAGAGGTGCAGATCTGATGGGCCACTGATGGTTTGTGACTATTTTGAGAAAGGAGAGCAAGAGGGCAATGTGGTGTGAGGTAAAAGGTGGAGGAGAGCATCAGAACTACCTTCTGCTGAGGCTCTCCCACGTGGTTGTCAGACAGGTCCCTTCCTTTACAATGAGGTCATACTTGACTGAGTACAGGGATTTTATGAAAGGAGCAAGAAGAAATAAACCCTGTCCACTCCTCCATAAATCCCACATGCCTTTGCCTAACAAGCTGAATAATTTCATAATCCTTTTTTTTTGTCTCAGTACTGCAAGAGACAGGAAGTCTCCAGCCTGTAAGGCATGGTGCTTGTCCATGCTGCTTAAGCTGGTTCATGTAGGGCTTTTCCCCCATCCTCACCATCATCTCTCCCTTAGTGCTCCTTCTCAGTCCAGCACTGCCCTTTGGCTTTTACAGATGTCTGCAAGGCAGTCTTGTAGAGTGGGAAACTCATCTGGCAGCACACACACCATATTTCTCTAGGGTATTTTTCCTTCAGCCAGATCAGATCTGCCAATGCAGTTCACTACATACCTGCACGAAATTTGGACTGGCCCAAAGGAAAGGGTGGCAGGAGTGAAGAAAGGTGACAGCTTAAAGTCATCCTAAAGGACAGCTTAAAGGAAAAAGTTCATCAGCCCATACCCTTAATGTCACTAATTGGTTGTAGTCAGCCACAGAGGTCAAAGTTAGCATGAGCCTATTATTTCTGAGCTATTACTTTGACCCATTGCTGCCGTCATTTAAAAAAAAAAAAAGAAAATCACAAAAACCTTTGAGGAAAACCAAACAAACTTTCAGGCCTTCCCTATAAATACATCACAGAAATGGCAACAAGTTCACAAGCCAAGCTGTAAATATTTTCTTGAATTCCTTTTACAAGGAAGCCCGGTGGTGTCCCAAGCTGTAAATATTTTCTTGAATTCCTTTTCCAAGGAAGCCCGGTGGTGTCCCAAGCTGTAAATATTCTCTTGAATTCCTTTTCCAAGGAAGCCCGGTGGTGTCCCTCACAGTAAGTGTCGAGCTTTTCAGCAGGGTTGAAATGTGATGATAAAGAGGATTTGGTCAGGTCAGCAGAGTGGGATGCATTTTACCGGCTGTGCACCTCCTGGGTTACTTCTTAGGAAGAAGGCTGCCTCTTTTGCCCCCTGGCAAGTGACCTCCAATGAGAGGATGTCACGCACAACCCTATTCCTCTAAGCCCTAAGATAAAATCTCAGTGCAGTAAACGCACACAGTCACATACCTTGAGTCACCTATCTCTCTAGAGTAAATTTTGGTGACAGCCAAGATACAATATAAAGAGCAGGCAGAGAATTAAAGACTGTAAACAGTAGCTATCCTGCTAAGGAGCCAGGAAAAGGTGCATCAGACTTGGCAGCACTGCTATGCTGGTTCAGTGACTTCTACAAGAAGTTTGGAGCTGAGCTGATGAATTCGGAGCATAGCCAAATTAGCATAGCTCTTCATGGTTTGTGATGAGCAATATTCAGCTGCAGTAATGATAAGACTTCAGCTCCAGCACTAGGAGCAGGGAGAAACAAGAAGGTAGAGCATGTATGTGGGATATACTTCCTCTGTTCCTGTCCACACTCCATCCCAAGCTTTGGACTCTTCCATATTTCTCAGCCCTATAAATTGATCAGGTGTCTCATTCAGCAGATTATGCACTGGTTCTCAGCCAGTCTCTGTTCCAGGCATGGGAAAAAAACAAAACTGAGCAGGCTGTATAGCAAGTGAAGGAGACTGAAACTTCCCTCTTTTTTCGCTATGCTCCATTTACTCCTGCTATACATGTCTTCATCATTTTATCTTGCCAGCCCATCTTTCCCAGCTTCCTGGCTTCATCCTGCATAAGCATGCAGGTATACCTGAGGGAGAGAAAACCCAGGACCTTCAGGGTTAAAAAGCTTTATTCCATGCTAGTTATGCAGAACTGACAGGTAAACACTCACAGATCCTCACAGATTATGGAATAATTACAGCTAGGAATTTCCCAGACAGGATACAGATATACACTGGGCATTCCACTGCAATCCCTCGGAGCTTCCTGTACTGCCATGTGACCTTGAGTTATCCTAACCTGCAGGATCCCCAAAGGAACCGTGTATACCAGTGGCAAGAGGTGGAACTAGAGACTGGCCTTACACAGCTCTCCTTCCCCCTCACCTCGGACCCCATCCAAGGCTCCTACAAAATAGTTGTGCAGAAGAGCTTCTCATCCCAAGTGGAGCACTCCTTCAGAGTAGAGGAATATGGTAAGGAGACGACATACGGGCTGCAAGCAAGACTGACAGCAATGCCTTATACTGTAACTCTTAATTTGGGATTTCCTGGTAACGGCATGGCGAAGGGAGGGACTGAATACACAGGCAATGGTGTTCAGAGGGGCTGACCCTGGAGGTCCTGAGTATCAGAGGTAGTTGCTCTTTTTATGGCATCCCTGAAGCTGCCTGAGGTTGTATTTGCTCATAGTGCTCTTGGGAGCACAGAGTCTAATAGGCTTCCTGTGCAGGGCTCATACCACCGATTTCAGTTGTCTCTGGTTTAGTACTTCTTCAGTCCAGCAGCTTGTTGCAAGCAGCACTAGATACAGAGTAAGAGATGGCAGTATTTTGGTGACCCTGTTTTGCCTCTCATCATCTACATCAGTTCTGTTTCTCCACTTGTAGTCCTCTGTTTTTTAACTCTTCTCCCTTGTTTCTGTAAAAGCTTGGAAAACATGTTTGGTAGAAAACTTCAGTTTGAAGAACACTCCACAAATGTTAGAAGAGGATGCAAACTGACTGGTAATAGAGGATGAGTAAGGAGAAATGTGCTGCCCCTGGTGCATTCTAACCCCAAGTTCTATAACAAAACTTCTCAGGTATTTGTACAAGTGTACTCGGGCTAGGCTCTGTGCTTGAGGAGACTGCTTGGCCTGTGTTCTGCACTCCCAGGCTCCCTACAGCTGTACATGGAGCACTAATGATCAAGTGCATTGCTCAGAGCCTGCTGTTTCTGGAATATACAGGGTTCAAACCAAAGAAGATTGTCACTGAAATCCATGGGAGCTGGTTTATTTGGCTTTACGTCAGGTTTGTTGGCTAGTATGAACATGGTGAATAGCTTGAACACAAACCCAATTATTATAGGCTTCAGCCTGCATGCTGGCAGATGGGCTGTCCATCCTCCCACAAAGATCATTCTGAACATCCCCCAGAAACAAAGATGCATGTCACTTTCTTAGCCTTACACTAACCTAATTGTTCTTTAGTTTGTTCTTCAGTCTTATTCCTATGAATCTCCCCTGTTGCTAGTTCCCTTACAGCCTTTTGAGGAAGTGTGCCCTGGGGTTGAAATATGGTGCTTTGCCTCCCATCCAAATTTATGTCTAAACTGTGTAACCCAGGGTTGCTTTCCAGTTCCTGGACCTGGTTGTGCATCCTCCCTGCTCTTATTTCCTTACACTGCAAAACAAACCTCTCAGGTTCACCGCCTGGAGGCAGGCCATTGAATAGTTCAGTCCAGTCCTGGACTTCAGTAGTTGGGGGATTAGGTTTGCAGGATGCAATGTAGGAAAAGGAATGTAATTTAACACTCAGAAGCAAAATACATCTTTTACTTGCCACCCTTTATATTAGGCTTTATTTCTGCCTTGACCATTTGAAAATGAAGACCGGGAAGCCTGTCTAGACTCACAAGAGCGATGGGGACGTGGAGGACAGCTCCACATGCTAGGTACTACTGAGCCTAACAGCAAAAAACTGTTACTGTTGGGATCTCCAGAACAGTAATAAATAACCAAGTGAAACAATGATTCAAGCTGTTTCCATGTGGTAAATTACAAAGGCGGTGAATACGCTGCAAATTATGGACACAATACACAGGACCATTGTGTCCTGAATGGGCATATGTAAGGGATCTACACAGCTGCCTCAGATCACATGAGCATGTGCTGCAAATAAGAGAAGGTAAGGACTACAACCCTCCTTAATTCCCTTTAAATGCAAACAGGGGTGAAGGTTAAGAAAATCCAGTGAAGGGGTGGCAGGGCTGTACTGAAGACCTCAGAAAGATGATGGTGCATATTAAGATGATCCTGGCTCTTTGTTTGGGTTGCTGTGTGGTACACAGCTCTCCTTCACTCTTCTCATATCAGACTTTCTCCCATCTAGTGCTGCCCAAGTACGAGGTCCTGGTGAAGCTGCCCAAGGTGATCACTGTTAAGGACAAGGAACTTCCAGTGTCCGTCTGTGGTCTGTGAGTCACAAAAGTCACAATTTTGTCTCTTACTCCTCCTTTCTGCTGAGGTCTGAAGGAGAGCTGGGGAAGGGTTTTCATGCTTTTCCCAGACATCACATCACTGTATTTATCCTGAGCCTGCTACTTGGCCTGAACAAACAAAGTGAAAGATCTTCTCTGGGTTTCTTAAAAGATGATGCCTAACAAACCTGCAGCTCTCTCATATCAGTTTACTGTCTTTTTCTGTGTTTACATTTCTTCAGTTAGGGACTCTCTGCCAACCCTGAACCCTCAAATACTCAGAGATGTCTATCAGACATCATTTAAACAGGCGGTACAAACCCAGTGTTCTCATTTTTAACTCTTAAATTGCTCCTCCAGAGCCCCTGGTGGTTTTTCTACTTCTTCACTGAACCCTCAGCAGTTTGTGATACAAGGATGCTCCTGGCTGAATAATATTCTGCAATGTTTTGCTGCATTGCTGCAGAGAGCTCCCACGTGAAACAGATTCTAATAGATAATGGAAGAATCTCAGCATGGAAATAATGAAAATGTAGTCACTAGAATCAATAAATATCACATTAGTCAGCCTTCAAGAAGAAATACTAGGAAGTCATCCACAAGGGTCTTTCAGGAGATGTGTCTGAGTGTGACTCTGACTGATTGTTTAGCACTTTCTCATTATAGGTACACTTATGGAAAACCTGTTCCTGGCTTGATCAATGTCCAAGTGTGTCGGAAATTTTCCCATTCTGCTTCAAACTGTTATGGAAAAGAAGCAGAAGCTGTGTGTGAAGAATTCACTGGGCAGGTGAGTCCTGGTACTGAAATGAAGGGGTCTTGCTTATGGGTAATGGTCAGTGCTGTCTAAAGGAAGCCAAGTCTATAACTGTTGGGAAACAGGAGGACATCAGAGGTAGTGCTCTGTCTGGGGAAAAGTAAATGTTCTCAGAGGAAGGCATTCTTAAGGGGCGAGTCATTAAACTGGAAACTGAATGGATGAAGAAAACCCCACAGCTGAAACCCTAACCCCATTGAAGCTAATGACAAATTTCCACTTAGCACCTGTGAGGTCCCTGCTATGGATCTCCAAACTGAAAAAAGAATCTGTGAGAGAATTTTGCAACTGTGGGAGGGACTGGTAGGGAGCACAAGCGAAGAGGATGAGGAGAAAGTAAGAAGGTGATATTGTATATGGGTCAAATACAGGAGAAAGGAGAAACACAAGAACTAAGGTAGGAGGGGGTAAACAAAGAAACCAGTACATGCGTTGTAGAACCGAGTGTCAAGTACTTCAGAGAATACAGAAAATGTGTGGATGAAACACTAGGAAACAGGCTGTAAACAAATTCTGATCTTGGAGACAACCCTAGAACATAAGGATGGGATTTCCTGAGCAAAAGTTAAGCGTGTTAGGTTTGGAGTATCTGTTCCTGTCCCAAAAGGCACCAAATTTGTTCAAAGAATTCCAATTTTCTCTCCAATCCCCTGTTTAGGCAGATGCTCGTGGGTGTATTTCTAGTGTAGTAAGAGCCAAGATATTTCAACTCCAACGCCGGGGATATGAGATGAGCATTGAGGTACGAGGCAAGATCACAGAAGATGGCACAGGTGTGTATCGCATAGGGATGGCAAAGTGATGGCAGACCATGAGGGGAGGGTCTGGCAAAGATAAGGAAGGTAAAGTATAGACAGGTCTATACATGCTGTTCTTATAAATGCTGCTATTCATAATAATCCCTCTTTACTGTGCTCTGTCTCAGGAATAGAGATGACTGGAACAGGCTCCTGTGGAATCACATCCATCATGAGCAAAATCAGCTTTGACCTTCTGGACTCTCAGTACAGACCAGGGATCCCAATCTTTGGGAGGGTAGGGAACTTACGAGACCCTGGACAATGAGTGGCAAAGCAAACTCACAAATGCACAATCACCTCAGATGGAATAGCAGTGTGTGCAGATGAAGTGGTCCACCTTGCAGAGGAATTACTGGTAGTTGGGGCACTCTTAACAGACACATGGCCTTGAGTCTCCTGGCAGTAAGCCTAGTAAAGACTAGAAGGACCATTGTTCTGACACATGAGAATAACATCAGAGAGGAGCAAACATGGGCTATTCCACAAGGGAACGTTATCCAGGCACAAAGGGTGCCCACAACACAGATAGACGTAGTGACCTCATCAACAATGGCACAGGCCCACAGCTCCCAAGCAGGCTAAACAGAGTGGAGGAGGTGCGAGTAACAGGTTCCACCAACAGTCCAGTGACCACCAGACAACGTGAGGTGATGATTCAGGGCTGAGCTCAACCAAGGAAGTCCAGTTAACTAGATGGGAACAAGAGGAGAAAGAGCTGGGTGTAGGTCTACCTCCAATGTAGCTTTAGTGAAGGACTGGGGCAATGCACAAGCCTGAATGTCGCAGATGAAGGTGGCCAGGGGAATTAAAAACAGTACTGAGGAACTTAGGGCCCAGACACATGAATTCCTTGGACCAGGAAGATTGTTTTACTGAGAATTTTCTCAGTTGTTGTCTCAGACAGCTCAGTGCTCACCTCAGACATTTCCACATTCATGTCTTTTGTTCTTCTCTGCAAAGAAAAACATCCTGCCTGGCAAGAAAGAAAAGAGGGAAGAGGCTTTAGGACTTGGGAATTGTTTGCTGGTTTTAATCTAAACCCTGAAGTTTGTTTTTGCTGTTAGGTGAAGCTGGTAGATGGCGCTGATGCTCCAATTGCCAATGAAACCATCATGATTTCTGTGGACGGAGACAGGTACAAAGGGAATTACACTACAGATGAGCAGGGACAATCCTGGTTTTCCATAGACACTACCACCTTCACACAAGCCTCCCTGGAAATCCGAGTGAGTGGCAGAGACAGGGCAGGGGGACTGGGGTAAGCCTATGCCTTTCTGATCAGCTGGGGAAATACCTATCCATGGGTTTTCTCTCTTTCTGCCAACTGGAAAATACAGCAAGTTTCTTTGCATGTCACCTCTCTTCTTTCTGCCTCCTGAGCATGTTCTCTACCTTTGTCTCAGAATGGGAAATATAGAACATACCAGAGTTTTCCTGTGGACTTTCATGTGACTTGCTTTGTGGGTTTTGTCAGCTATAAACTTTTTATTCTTCTTTATCAGGCTGATCATAAACCTGAACTGAACTGTTACGACAGCGACTGGATCACACCTTCATATGAGCATGCCATACGTAGAATAAGTCGGTTTTACTCCCCCAGTAAGAGTTTCCTCAAAATTGAGCCAAAGCCTGAGACATTAAGTTGTGGCTCCCCCACAGAGATCCAGGTGCACTACGTCTTCACACCAGAGGCCATAGGAGAGCAGAAGAAAATTACCATTTACTTTTTGGTAAGAATTATTTGTGCTTACTTTGACCTAAGGCTACAGAAAGCATAGTGACACATACAGCTATCAGCACTGCTATATGGTCAGTCCTTAGCCAGTGATGATAGAGAGAGTTTGAAACAGAAAGTGTGACCTGTGACAGTGGGGTTTAAACACATTTCCACAATGTTTCTCATGTTGTCTTCAATGTACAGACATGGTTAGGGTGTACATGCTTTGTTAAGAACATGAGAGAGATATAATGTTGGTGGACAGAGCACAGTCATGGGCGCAGCCATCCAGAGGTAATTTCATAATACTTCATTCCCAGTTTTCCCAACTTCAAATTCTGGTCCATATATGGTCACAGCCCAGAAACCAGCAGCCTACAACAAAAAAGAACAGAGATGAGGAGGAGGAAGGCTGTCTCATACTCAGTTTTGTCCCTTGGTAGTCATCTGACTGCCGAAACCAAAGCAACACCTCTAACTACCGTAACAGAAAAGCCCACTAAGCTTAGAGCGTAGGTTGTATGTCAGACAACGACAGAAAGTTTGGAATACCACAGTAATTGGAACAAGTATAATGTATTGTCACTGAGAACTGTGAATTGTTTCATTTTGGGGGACAGAGAAGAGACATTAATTCATCTGTGACCAATGACCTGTCAGTTCACTTGGGAGAACAGGAAGAACCAGGTGAATATTCAAATAGAACTTCTTTTCCTCTTGAATTTGTTTTCCTGGTTATCCCATTTAATGTATCTAGCAGAAGAGATGAGAGCAGCCTTGCAGAGCTAGAAGAAATCAATGGAACAGACCCTCCTGTTCTGATGGATTGTACAGAACACTGGGTATGGTCTTTAGACTGACATTACAAAAAAACAGAATAGAACATGTGTTAGAGATGTCCATATGCTTATTTTCAAGACTGCTAACAATAAATTGAAGCACAAGATTCCTGTTTATCCTTATAGCCTGGGAAAGCTGGTTTTAAGAAAATAAATATAAAGCATGCAACAAAATAGTGAGGGAACTTATATTTTTACAGGTGTGGATCCCACAACTTGAAATTGAAATATGGTTCTATGGAATAAATATCATACTTAGAAAGTAATTGTAAAGCCAGGTCTGACCAATGAGGAAACACTGGTCCTCCTAGGAGTGAATATTTCTCCTCCAAAGACACAATAGATTCCAGTTTGGCACTTGCTTAGTATTTTCTTGGTTTTGTTCACAGTTAGCAGCGCTATTCATACTCACGCTCTACAGTTAACCTAGCGAATGTTCATTTTTCTTCTCTTCAACACCAGTAGCAAAATTACAGGAAGGCTTCTTTGTCACACAGGTGATGGCCAAGGGAGGCATTATATTAGCAGATACCTACGATCTGACTGTGAATCCTGGAAATGGTGAGCAGAAATTTGCATTTTAGCATCTTTGAGGAGAATTCGGGGGTTGTATAAAAGCATTTAATGGTTGAATTAAAATGCATTCTCAGAATTAAATCTTTTAAATGAAGTGGCTTAGGTTAGGTTTGTTTTCTCTGAGTTCTGTCAGATCCTATGTTTTTGATAAGAAAATTTCAGAAAATTCAACAAAAAATATGCATCATGTTTTAGTTCTCAAACCAACTTTACCCTATTCAGACTGTGGATGTTTACCAGTGTTGCGAGACTCATATGTACAGTGAGCAGAAAAGCATGTCTCCTTTTATTTCTCTTCATCCCTTCTTTTTTTTTTCGGTCTTGTTTCACCCTCGTAAGCATGCAAATACACATCCCTATATTCTAACCAATACATTTAATTTCATCCAAATAAATGTCCAAGAGTTGCACATTTCAGTAACTGAGACTGGCTGTGATGCATCTTTGAAAGTCTTTTGACGAATAAGACCTGATGGATATTTTGGAAATGTATGAGAAGGAGCAGAAACAGGGTGTATAAACAGTACATGGAAGTAAAAGATCTTGGGTGCTGCATGTTCATAGATGGTTCTGCATCCTCACTAGTAGCAGTGACTAAGCTAACACTCCGGCTAATATCAAGAGATGTTCTATCACCTTGTCCAGATTGCAACATAAAGCTCAGGCCCAGTTAGAACAGAGGAGCATTTTCCATGTGGTTCAAGTGATAGTCTGGTGTTCCACCTAAATGCTTGCTTATCAGTAACTTCAAAAAGTTTTAGCCACTCTGCTAACCTTGACTGACACTGCCTATTACAGCAGTCCCTTATTTCTATGGTTTTATAGACAGCAGAAGATCTTGGAGTTTGAGAAAAAGAAAGGGGTTGGGAACATCAAGAAATTCTGCCAGATGTTAACTTGGGAGAATCTAGAAGGCATATTGAGGCCCCAAGCTCATTTCGTTTGGCTATCAGTGTTTGAATGCAGGTGTCTTCAGCAACAGCCATAGACTTTAGTCATATACCAGTCAGTATTCCTGCCCCTACTGTCTAAAACTGTTCAGCATGAGTGAACTTGCCTTATCTGAGGAGGCCAAATATGTATACTGGAACTTCTTGTACATTGCTTAGCTGTTTTTTCTCTTTGTTAGTTTATGGGACATTTCAGTTGACCTTCCCTGTTGAGGCAGCAATTGCTCCCCTGGCACGGATGCTTGTGTACACCACTTCGCCCAGTGGGGACGTCATTGCCAGTTCAGCAGATTTCCAGGTCGAAAGTTGCCTCCCCAATAAAGTAAGTAAAAGCCAGGGTTTATGCAACCTGTGTTTGTTTTGTGGCCAGTAGTTCAGTTCTGGGTTCCATGGGGGCAGAATTCACAGCGGGTTCATGAAATGGTCTGGCCAGATGTTGACTGAGGATTAGGGATAGAAACTTCAGAGTAGTTTACTAAGCCATAACTATAAAAAGTGGAGCAAGACAGAATAAGAAGGAATCACTGGCCACCATTAATTATATTGGTCAAAGCTGAATATATATTGGAATATCAAGGCACTAGCAGAGCTCAGTTTACAAGGCTGGATGCTTCAATATAATAGCATCTAACAGCATCTGGAAAAGTGTCTGCTTTAACTTCCTTTTGGAATTGCAGGTCAGATTGAGTTTTGTACCTAAGGAAGGTCTTCCCGCCTCTAACACACGCCTACAACTCCGTACTTCACCGAGGTCCCTGTGTGCACTCCGTGCCGTGGACAAGAGTGTTCTCCTTATGAAGCCTGAAGATGAGCTCTCTCCCAGATCTGTAAGTCTTAGATATTTCTGGTAATGAGCAAGTACGAGAATCAAGAAAGTACCTATTGACACCACTATAGACATGGGGCCATGTATTTTTATAGGTGCATTTACTACACTTCTTTTTAGAAGCTGGCTTTTATTGGTGGAGTGTTAGGTAGTGTCTGTGTGCTTGTAAGTTCTGACCTGCAACATTCTCCCTTTATTCTTTGTGCTTCCCCAGGTGTATGATCTTCTTCCAGTGAAGGAGATCCATGGTTATAGCTTCAAGGACTACTACCTGGAAGAAGACAACATAAATCCTTGTGTGTCACTTGACAACATATTATTAAATGGATTTGTCTACATACCCATTTCTCCTGATGGTGAAGGTGATGCCTACGACATTCTCAAAGTAAGTGCCAGCCATATTTCTTTGGTTTTCTTTTTTGGAATTCAGTCTCCTCACCTGTCCTGAAAGGCTTTTTAATGAACTTTCCTGTGAGCTTGTGAACTTTTGCAAGCAACACAATAACCAGGCCCAGGCCCTGCATCTGTGTAGTCCATTGCTGGTACCTGAGTGCTTCTCTGAACCATTAAAACTCTTAAAGGTCTCCTCGTTGCTATTAGAGATACCCGCAAATGGACCCAAGTAAGGAAACAGTCCTGAAAGTGACATCTGGTGCCATAATACTAGAAACTCTTCCTCAGCCATGCATATTCTCTATCTGGTGTAGACAGGTCTTTAATAAAGTGACAGCTACTTTGATAACCCACAGACTGAGCTATACTCATCTAAAGAGTCCTGTACAAGAATTTTCAGGTACCCTCAGTCTGGTGCTTTTCACACATCATTTTCACCCTCGCAGATGTCCCCAGGGTAGACTTGTAGCCTTAGCTTTCCATCTGATCATGCCAGGATTTAGCCTTAGGATGAGTGTAATATGATAAAGCCTCAATATCTGGGTTGAACCAGTCTATCTGGCATTTATATACAAGCCTTTGTTATTCTGATTGATACCAGACGTCTGTTCTTGACACACTAGAAATAGTTTATTTTCAAGTGCGTTTGCATATTTTTTGTTCTTCTTTCTTTTTGTTTACTAGGAATTGGGCTTAAAAGTCTTCACTAGCAGCAAGATCCATAAGCCTGAAATCTGCCAGCATTACCCAGGACACATGATGGAAAGGAGTTACGGTGGTTCTAGTACCTTCTTCATTTTGTCCCCCGAGCAACTACCTAAAATTTATGACTCCTATTTCTTTGAATATTAATTGCGCCAGGCAGATCAGATTATATTCAGATATGTTGACCTAATTCAGGATCACTCTTTCCTGGACTCAGTCCTGAAATGTGAAACTGATCCACCTCTGCCTCCTTATCCCCAGCTAGGCAGCTAGTACCTGGCTGGCCCTATGTGTGCTTGGTGACTGCAATGCCGGCCCCTGCAGCAGGAATCCTGCAGGCACTAAAGCAGTCTGTCAGCACAAAGTAGTGGCCTTTTTTTTCCCTCAGATGTGAGTCCAGCTATGGAAACCTTAAAAAAGGAGTCTCTATTTCTGGGTAGTCACATTCCAGCAATAATTAAAGGAACTACTAGGGCAAAAGTGGGCCAAGATAAATGAGAAGGTGACACAGTTCTGTGGGTAAAGGCTGAGAAATTTGGCTCTGTTCCCTGCAATCCATTCACGTGACTAAGAGTCCGGATAGGTCATGTCACTTCTCTGCAACTTCAGTGATTGTGAAGATGATAGAATAATATTACCTCGTTTATCTGAATAGTTCTGAGATTAGAAAGGCTACATCAAACACTTGCCTATGCCACTTCCAGTCACTGGTTTTCCTGGTGCAGTTTCCCAGCTCCTATTAAAAAACTGTAGCTTTCTGTCTGGTGATAGTTTCTAGCCTTCTATTTATAACAGATCAGATCTTTGGTTTTGAAATGCAGGATTTCTCTTCAAAGCATGGCCTGAGACAACTGGCTGCTTTGAGAAGATGTAAAAGTCTTCTAAGGCTGATGGAATGCCTTTCCTAAGGCAGAACACTATGCAACACTGACAAAGCATCATGGTTCCTTTGCTGATGGCCAGAGATGCAAAGAACCATATTAATCTCAAAAGAAGCTTAGATAGAGGAGGGGAAGACTACGTGTGACTTCCGTGTCTGATCATGAATATCAATCTATTCTTCAACCATATTTAATAAAATAGATGCAATTGTAATATCTGGAGTCAGTAAGTTCCACATTTGACTCTATATTGCAATAGAAATGTACCCTCAATAACATCATTATACATGGCTCTTTTGGCACTGCTGGGTTTGCTGGCAGTGGGGGAAAAATGCTCAACCCCATCCAATCTCTGTAAGAGCAGCAGCACCATTAGGAAAAATGAAATATTGAGATGACAACAAAGAAATACGTCTGTTTCCATTGGCCAAGGTTCCAAAGTTGTTCTTTCAATTTTAAGATTTTAGCTAAGAATAACGACTACCTGGAAGGAAAGCATTCTCCTGATTCAGGAAGGAGACTGACATGTCTTTTTCTTTCTTCCTGTCCTTGAACAAATTTACTCTAGTGACTGCATTGAATCTGCTTGAAGATTTGGACTATGAAGTAACAGAACATATGGTTTCTGACAATCCTGTGGAGACTGTCCGGAAGTACTTCCCTGAGACATGGATATGGGACATAGTTACAGTGAAGTATGTGTTTATGTTATGTAGAGTGTGGTCACTGGGGCAAAACCTCAAGAGATATTTAAGCCTCAATGGAAGTATCAGCATTTTAGTAGGAGGGGTATTTCTAGTAGACAGAGGGATTTTTCAAGGTCACTAAGTATAGAATGCTCTGGGGGGACATGCAAAAGCCAGTGCCCATATGTAGCTGGTCAGGAGTTTGCTGTCAGCAGTTGTTGCTCAGTAGGCTGAGAAAAACATAGATGATCCCCAGAATATAACTGAAATCCTGTTCACTGTCCCTCACCAGCTCTGAGGGAAATGCTGATCTGGATGTGACCATCCCTGACACCATCACTGAGTGGAAAGCCAACGCATTCTGCATTTCAGCAGACACAGGCTTTGGCCTGTCCCCAACAGTGACCCTCAGAGCCTTCCAGCCCTTCTTTGTAGAGCTCACCATGCCCTACTCTGTAGTGCGTGGTGAGTCCTTCACGCTGAAAGCCACCGTTTTCAACTACCTGACCACCTGCATCAGGGTAAGACACATGCACAACTTTGCTCAGCCCGACGGCTTAGGGAAGACTACAGTGGGCCATTTATAACATATTTTCCCCAAGCCAGATGACTTGTCTCTGACAATAATTTCATATAGGTGTAATTCTGTAGGCATTCTTGGTGTATTAAATGAAGGGAATATGTTTTCCTGCCAATGTTTTGAAATCTGCATTTGTCTCAGACCCTAAAGCTTTGCTGCTGAGGCCCCCAGCTTTGTCATCACAGGTTAATGTGATTGTCCTATAGAAATATGAAACTTGGGTCATCCACAGACCACAGACTCATTGCATACCCATATAGAAACTCTGGGTTCACCAGGGTGAATACCTGTATTCAGTCTTCAGTCTGATCTCATATAAACATCTCACAAAGTATCACACCATATTTGCTTGGATATGTAGACTTCCTGTGTTTTATTGCATCTGCCCCTAAGACACTGAGTGGAGAGAACCATATAGCTTCACTATTCTTATCTGTATTTTTTCGCCAACAACAAAGTGGTTAGTCTTCGAGGTTGGGAGGTTAGACAAACAAAATACCAATAGCCGTTGCTCAGTTGTTTATAAATAGGATTTTATTCTGAAAGGAGTGAAGCTGAAACAAGGAGGGGCACCGATCCAGCCATCCCAGTGTGTTCTCATTTGTTCCCCTGTCTTTCCTGTTTTGTTTGTAATTTCGCTTTGTTTGTAATTCCACTCTCCCTTGTTCCTTATTAGGTTTTGCACTGCTAGCGTTTCACCTCTTCACCTGACTAATCATGAGGGGGATCTTTAATTCACGGCTAAGTTTGTAGTCACTGCTTTGCCTTTACTCACACAACTTGCCCATGCTCTCCATTTTCCCAGAATCCATTTCCAAGATACACATCCTGGTTTTTGCGCTTACCTGCCCAATCTCTTACAATTGTACACACCTCAGTCTTTTTCCACTTTATCACCCAGTTCTTGCTCTGCAATATCCATAAGGTTCTCAGTCCTACAGTATAACCAGCTCCACTACACATATCTATGTATAGCACTGTGTCCTGTACCCCAGCTTCTCTGCAATTCCAGCCTTCATGACACCTCTCTGTACAAATGGCAGGTCAGTGTGTCTCTGGCTGAATCTACTCATTTTCTGGCTACACTAATAGAGAAGCAGGAAGAATCCTACTGCATCTGCATGAATGAAAGGAAAACTGTGGCTTGGGCAGTAACACCAAGATCTCTAGGTAAGAAGCTGAACAACAAGAAAATGCTGGGATGAGATATTTGTGGACGGCATCAGATCTTTTGTATGAGGAGCCAGGTAACTCCAAACCTGTCTGGAAGGATCTTGCCTATGCCAGAAGTGAGTACTCCGGCCCTGAGGTTAAGACACTACACTAGGATGTGGCACCCAGATGCTAAACAAACTATCTAAATGTTATGGGCCATCATTTTTTTAACATTTGAATAGAAATCATGAATTCCCTTAATGTGTGCAAAGCACTAAGACATTCCTGTTATGGTGCTCAGAATGTTTCAGCTTCATGTGTCTGGGTCTGAAATATTCTAGTCAAAGCTTGCTTTCCCTAAAGCCTCACAGAACAAGACTGATTTACAAGACCTGCCCCTCCACTACTCTTCTTGCTGATGGACTAGCACCTGCTGGGGTGATCATCACAAAGGAGGTGGCCTGCAAGGCTGCAGCTGGATCAAGATAAAACACTGTCTCAAGTTTAGTTCTCCTCTTGGAAAAGCTTCTCTGTAATGCACCAGAGAGTGCCCAGCACAAACACAGACCTGTATGTCCCTGGCACTCTCCGGCAGGGCTGGCTAACCCCTGTTTCCTCCAGGGCAGGTGGAGTTCTCGGTGAGCACTGAGGCCCTGCAGAACAAGCAGCCCTGTGGGAAAGCCATTGTGGAGACTCCTGAGAAAGGGAGGAAGGACACAGTCATCAGACAGCTGCTGGTGGAGGTATGTGGGCTGCCGAGTTTGGTGTCATAGAAAAGTAGTAATAATTTCATGCTCCACTGCAGCAGATGTTGTATGAGAGGGGCTTTCTGTTTTCGCCATGATAGCAGCAGTAATGGCTTGTGTGACTCTTACTCTGCACACTTTTATAAAAGAAGCATTGATAAATCTCACAAAGGCCAATAGAGCCCATAACTCCTAATGTTGCCGTCTCATAGTAAAAGCAGGGTATTACATTACATAGTGGAACAGAAATAATACGGCAGGCAATAATGACAGATTTGTCCCAGACACATCATCTGGGAGATAAATGAGAGCTCCTTGGTTTTACCTGTAATAAATCACAGGGATAGGTTGTATAATGTTTCTGGCAAGTCTTCCATTTACATCTCCTCCAGCACATGGCCAGTACTCTGGAATATGGAATAATCACCACAATCTACTAATATTTCCAAAGAAAACTACCATCATTGTTCTGAATTGTTTTTATTGCACTCTTAAGGATCTTCAAGCAGTATGAGCTAACTTTTTCTTTTTTCATTCTTTTGTACTTTTTTTCCTGAAGCAGTGTTTTGCAATGATAAAACCACAGTTTTTCCCATGATAAATAGCCAGTCATAAAATTAATCCACAGTATGAGACTCCCCGTGATATTAATAACAAGCCAAGAGTACTAGCTCACAGTTTAGTGAAATCTATATAATACAACAGGTCATAATATTGTCAATCCTTTGCATGGCAGGAAGCAATAATCGTATTTAATGAAATTAAGTCAGGAGTAATATAGTAATTTATAACATTGCAAATTCTGCTTACCTTGCAGACATTCCAATTTTCAGTAAGGCAGAGCTAGGATTCATGTAATATATAACTTCATAACAAGTTTTGCCAATCTGAATGTAATGATGGAACAATCCTATCTGTTAGGATCTTATTTATTTATTTATTTATTTATTTATTCCCTTATTTACAAATGAATTTGAATGTACAGTGCATTTCGTGTACCATGGCTTGAATAATGTTAACATTTCAGGAAAACTTCCTAATTTCATGTATGTCTTCAGGAAAAAGCGTGTTCACTTCCTTCTTTGAAGTGCGTAGTTCTGGTGTCCTCAATATAAAAAAGACATGTAACTGCTGGAGCAAGTCCAGAGGAGGGCCACGAGGATGATCAGGGGCTGGAGCACCTGCCATATAAAGACAGGCTGAGAAAATTGGGCCTGTTCAACCTGGAGAAGAGAAGCTGCATGGATACCTCATAGCAGCCTTCCAGTATCTGAAGGGGGCCTATAGGGATGCTGGGGAGGGACTCTTCATGAGGGACTGTAGTGAGAGGACAAGGGGTAATGGGTTAAAACTTAAACAGGGGAAGTTCAGATTAGATATAAGGAAGAAGTTCTTTACTGTAAGAGTGGTGAGGCACTGTAATGGGTTGCCCAAGGAAGTTGTGAATGCTCCATCCCTGGCGGTGTTCAAGGCAGGGTCGGACAGAGCAGTGGGTGACATGGATTAGTGTGAGGTGTCCCTGCTCATGGCAGGGGGATTGGAACTTGATGATCTTAGGGTCCTTTCCAACCCTAACTGTTCTATGATTCTATGATACTGGAAGATAAGAACTGTAAAGTCTTTTCTCCTAGATGTTGTGGGAATGAAAGTAACTGACTGAGCATTAAAATGACTTCTCTTTGGGAGTCTGAGAGATCACTGGGTTTATCCTGTTATTGTACTGAGGTAATTAATCTACAGCAAGCCTTGACTGGATAGAATGGGAGATTACCATCCAAGGCTGAACAATTAATTAGCAGGAGTGGCTACAGTTGCAACTTGCTTGGAGTTGCATTGTCCCAAACACATGGATGACAACATCCCCTGCAGCAAGCAGTGCATCCCAGGGAGAGAGAACAGAGTGTGCCAGAACCCATGGGGTGTCCTCTTGCCCCTTCAGAAATCAAGCCTTGCTGAGAGCTAGTTGAGAAACAGGATGTTTTCTCACCCAGGAATTTCTCAGCTGGAAAGGAAAATCTTTCAAATAGTTACAGTTTGTATGTTTTAATCTCCTGTCGAAATGTTCAAAATCAAGCCAAACAATGGATTTCTCAGTTGCATTTCAGAATGACATACTGAAACACACAAGATGCCTTTTTGAGCTAAAATATTTAGCTGTCACAGTTTATCCTAAAAGCTTTCCTTTTTTTTTATATTTTTTCCCTACTCTTTTGTCCTAGAAAGGATCTTTTTAAACCTTTCTCTGTCACTAAAGAGTGAGAAACAATGTATTTTCACTGTGTGAGAAAGTGAAGGTAATAATACGTTGTTTACATGCTGGAAAAGGAATTCGGCTAGCAAAAGCTGGGAATTTTTTGAAAAAATGGGAACTCTTCTATCTGGAGTATGAAAAAAATGATGTGGGGATCCAACTGAAATAAACACTGACAAAACATGTTTTCTGGTAAATATTTGACTCCTGAGTTTAATGCAGAAAGCTTTCAACCAGCTCAACAGAAAACGGGGTTTCTTTCACACCTTCAAAAAATAGACTAGAAGTTTTTGAAACAGAAGGATACCATCACTAGTTGACTGTGGCATGTATTCAAATTCTGGGTGTTGCAACGTGTCACTTGTGAGTGCATTGGGGTGCTCTAGTTGGTATCTGTCAAAGCTCTTGCATACGTATTCTACTGGTGTCCCAGGCATTCAGCTGTCATCGCAGTGTGAAGTGTTCTTCTAGACTGGGCCAAGGTGGGTAGTACCTTGGAATACAGAACCCTGTGGGTCTGTTACCACTGTCGGTACCGTCATGTTGCGTGCTATCTGCATCATACCCTGTGAAATCACAGGGCCTCTCCCAGTAGTAAGAAGGGAAACAACATGTATCAAATTTCATGCTTGTAATTAGCCAATATGTTATAGTCTTCAATTATCCTCAGTTTAGCACATTGAGGAAAAAACTTAAAGCTATTTCTAAAGACTTTTAGGTATAATGAATTATTGCCACAGGAGAATTTATAAGATTTTCATTTCCTTAGAGTCCCTTTTAGTTTCCATCTTGATGTTTCTGTCTTTTCGTCTTTTTTTTTATTGTTGTTGTTGTTGTTTCACATATTTGGGGTTTTTTTTCTTTCCTTTTTCCCCAAGCCGGAAGGGTCTGAGGTGGAAACTACCTACAACTCTGTGCTGTGTGCCTCTGGTAAGAGCCTTTTGTTTTCTTACACTTTCTTTTTGAAGAGAAAGACTAAAGATGAAGGGAAATGACATGGGTTTTGAATCCTCCACTCCGAGAAGAAAGGTGTAGGGATCTGATTAAATTGAACAAACTAGATGTATGTCTGACTGATAGTGAAAATAATTCTTCCTATAGGAGTAGAGCTGAGTCTGTAATAGTCCCTGCAATTACAGAGGCAAAAGCATATCTCAGGAACTGAGTCTGGCTGGATCCCTAAAAGGGAAAGAATATCTGCGATTTCATAGGGTTATTGCTAATGTCTTTCATTCAATAGGTGTAAAGCACAAACCTGCAGTAAGCCAGGCCTCCCAACCAAAGCAGAAAAGGCGAAAAAAATTGGCTAGAAAGGGTGTTTGTCAATCAAGGCCTGCGATAGTGCCATGTAGAAGCCTGTGACTGTGTGTGAGGGTATTGCAGGCCCAACACAAAGTTTGCAGGATGGGAAGCTTTCACAACAAAATTACAGATGAATGGATTTGTTGAAGGCAGGAAACCCCCACACAGGGGATGGTGCCTCACTCTCTTAGCTGCTACTCAGACATGCAGACATATCTGTAGTCTTAACCAGATTGATCTGTTCTTTTATGCAGAAAAATCAATGTCAGAGCCAGTTTCCCTGGTCCTCCCCGAGACTGTGGTGGATGGCTCAGCCAGAGCGTATTTCTCAGTATTAGGTAAGTAAAGCATTTTCAGGGTGTCACATGCTGGTTTGAAACACTGCTGTGTTTCTTCAGGCTTTTCTCAGCCTGCTGGCAGGCCCTGAACTGTGCTGATTTACACTGGAAATGGTCCTGCTCTCCAGGTGACATCATGGGCACTGCCATGCAGAACCTGCACCAGCTCCTCCAGATGCCGTTCGGCTGTGGAGAGCAGAACATGGTCCTGTTTGCACCCAACATCTACGTCCTGGACTATCTGAACAAGACAGGGCAGCTGAGTGAGGAGGTCAAATCCAAGGCCATAGGATATTTAGTAAGCGGTGAGCTTGTCTGTTCGTTCCCTCCCTTAGTGGCTGGATAAAGATACTACTGGTCACTAGCATGTGTGATCTGGGGGAGGCTGTACTTGTGTGCTCTCTGGAAGAAAACATGGTACTGTGGTAGGTCAGTTGCATATAATACCATATCTATAAGAGAGAATCCTGTGCTGAGGTGAAGGGTGAGAGTGGACAGCATCCAAACGGGAACATAGAAGATGTCCAGTACTGACAATAACTCAGTTGTCATCTTCGTAAGAAAAGGGATGCATAAAATACATAAATCAGTCTGTAACCATTCATCATGGTGGCTGCTTACATAGATCTCAGACTACATAATCATACATAAATCTTAGGATTAAGATTCAAAAATTGTCACTCACCTTTGACTAGGCCAGAAATTTGACACACCAGCTAGGACATGTTGGCAGACATAATACATACATATGGACATAGAGGGTGTCTGCTGACTAACAAGGGACCAATTTTATTCAGTTATGTCGGAGAAAAATTGCACTTCCTCCAATGAAAATGATCCTGTTTTCTGCACCTCTATCCTGTGGGGGGCTCACCTTTGTTCAGTTCCACCCTGGAAACTATTTTCCTATTTCTCTAAAGTCTAGGATACATTTACCTCTCCTCATCAAGTCTAGGCAGAGAGCAGCAATGACCTCAGATACCCAGTTCCCAGATGTTTTAGGGAAGAGGATAGGTGTAGTCAGAGCTGTGTGTTTGCCTGAACTTCCATGATAACACTGAGCAGTGTACCTTACACTTGTGCCATTAGAAGAGCGATGCTGTGCCCTATGTCTCCTACATTTCCTTTGCATGGCTCCCTGAAAAGTACTCTGTCAATTAAAATTTTCTTCCACTCTTTTCAGGGTATCAAAGGCAACTGAAGTACAAACACTGGGATGGTTCTTATAGCACCTTTGGGCCGCGTTATGGGCAAGTGGGGAACACCTGGTAAGACGTCAGTACCACTGGCTTTTCATTCCTGCTTTTCATGCCCTCCTTTTCCTAAGTATTCTCTTGTGCCTGATCATTATGGAGGTTGAAATGGAGATGGAGATGAAATTACAATCATGACATCATAGGACAATCATGTAGGATAATGGAGGAGGATGATAAGGGAGAGGCCTTTTAGGTTTGCAGTGCTGCACTGATAGCTACTTACCTCTCTGACACCTTTCTTCAGCTCAAGTGAGGATGATCTGAAGGATACCCTAACTAGTTCTTGTTAGCAGAAGATTGCTAATGAATCTCCAGAGTGCCATTGGCCACCTAGCTGTAGCCCTCAGGGCTATTAATGACAGGCTCCAGCTAGCACAGGTCCCTGTCTCACTGACTCTCTAAGCTTGCTTTCAGTTTCCAGCCAGCCCACTGTGATCAAGTCCTGTAGCTTTTACTCCATTCCTCCAGAACAGTGATGACCACATGGGCCCTATGACCTCTGGTGGATATAGGGATTGCTCAGGATGTCTCAGTTCCCTGTATTACTTTCAGGCTCACAGCCTTTGTCCTCAAGTCCTTTGCGCAGGCCCGGCCTCATATCTTCATAGATGAGAAGCACATCCAGGATGCTTTGGTCTGGCTCAGTCAAAAGCAGAAGGAGAATGGCTGTTTCCGCAGTTCTGGCACACTCCTGAACAATGCTATGAAGGTAACATGTCTGCACGGTTGGCTCCACATGGGCTTTGTCAGGCTAGAACTTGATCAGCAGTCACTCTGGGACCAAGAGAGATATTTCAGCACTTGGGGTTGGGAGAAGGGGGAGTTATATATGTGAGCTATCACAGGAGCAGGAAGAAGCCAACGGCATCTTCTGAAGAACTTATCATGAGAAAGCTAGGAAGAATTTGTCACTGCAGGGTATAGATATGTACCACAGGGAAAGGGCAGTGGAGCTGTGTGGGATCAACATCTACTTTTCTCATTCCCTGGGATCAACGTGTACTTTTGTGATTCCCTGCAGGGAGGAGTGAACGATGAGATCACGCTGACAGCCTACATCACTATCGCATTGCTGGAGATTCCTCTGCCTGTAACTGTATGTGTCTGCACCCCAACCTGAGCACACATGGTCACTAACCTGCCCTACTAGTGCCCCCCACCCACAGATTATCAGGTTCCTTTACCTTTGAAAGAAGAAATCCCATGTGAATACTCTTTCTGTTCAAGCCTAGACTGGAATAACACTTTTCTTCCATTTTCCTTCCCTGCCCAATCCTGTCTCCCATAGGCAAAATTCACTTAATCTTTTTCTGAGTTCTTTTGTGGAGAACCATGTTTTTGCTCCTTTAAAAGAGTACAGCTTGGATTAGCAGAGGTAAATAATATTTAAATCTCTGAAATCAGCCAAACAGGTTTTCTACATGCACAAAAATTTCCTTGTGTTTCTTGGAATAGCACATGCCTGTTGAATCACTTGCATGGGCCTATTATGTTGACACAACAGCCCAAGTCTGTAAAAAAAAGGTGGAACACTCAGGGATTCTTTCTCATTTTCTCTGCCACTTCTCTATTATTTTATGGGAAATCCTCATAGAATCATAGAATAGTTAGGGTTGGAAAGGACCTTAAGATCATCTAGTTCCAACCCCCCTGCCATGGCAGAGACACCTCACACTAAACCACATTGTCCAAGACTCTGTCCAACCTCACCTTTCAATGGTTTTGTGTTTGGTTTTGCTGTTTATCTTGAGTCCAAGCCTTTCCTCCCCATTACCCTCCACACTCATTTTGGAGTTGGACCTTAGAAAAAAGTCATTTCAGTTTGTGTTTAGAGTTTAATGCAATAGGGAAATTGCTGAGGGTTGGGGTTATATTTACTACAAAAAAAAAATGTACCTTTTTTTTTTAAATGCTGGTAGCTGTAGGTTCAACCCAAGCATCCCCTACAAAATTGCATCTGTAATATCAAATTTTATGCAAGTACTGAGTAGAATATTTTTCTGGTTTCATCTCTCTCTCTTTAATGCTTGGGGAATAAGGTACACCTATAGTGAATAAAGTATACCTATAGGGAATAGTAGGTAATCTGTGAAAAGCCTGAGGCCTACCTAAAAACAGTGTGGGTTGGGTCATTCTGATCCCTGAGTTTGTGATCCTCTCACTGGGAGACAAGGCTGTGGTGCAGCTAAAATCAGGGTGCGAATTGCAGGAGAGAGACTGCTGAGCCATGACGGTTGCTGGGCTGCTGTAATCCCTCCACTCCAGATGTAGTAGGAGCTATTTTGTATCGAATGCTTTTTTTCATACATAGTAAGATTTAGCAGAAGGAATTTTTTTGTCAGCAGGGTGACATGAATGAGATTAATTTCACCAAACAAGTATTCTTTCTTTGGTACGTGTTGTGTTTGGAGGGCAAGTGTTCAGGCAGAACTGCAATGGATAGCAAGAACATTTTTCATCTCCCTGCCCGAGCCTTAAAGTACCACTGAATGAATGTGAAGGGGGTTATCAGAATCTGATTGCAGTATGGGTGCATTTCAAGTTAAGCTGCATGAACTCCTGAGGGTAGCACAGCCTTTAGGTATTTAATCCTACTGACAAACATACAGAGTGTTTCTGCAAGTAAAATAAGCCATATTAGACCCCTCATAAAAAATTAGTTCTCTCCTGACCATGCGTATCTACTGCCATGTGCTGTCTGAAAACCTGACCAGAACTTGCTTTACAAACATTAGTAAGCATAGGACAACTTAAGGGAGGCACAGAACCTACCAATTTAGCTTTTATTCTTTGCTTTCTCAAAAGCAGCTGAGTTGCTTCTCCAGAAGTTACCACAAAAGATTTCACCTTTCTGTAGTCATCCTGTGAAGGCAAAGTACAAAGTCACTGAAAAATAAGTCTTTTCTGTCTAAACCATTGATTAAGCTGTAAATGTGCTGTCAGGCTTCAGATCGTGGCATGCTCCCCCTGCAGTGTTATTGCTCCAGTTTTATAGCAGTCTTGCCATCACAAAAGAGGAATACCCATGTAACTTGCTGAAAGGTCATGGGATCACAGTGTCTGTTACTTAACACTGTGTAAAGTACACAGCTTTTACTTTGCTATAGGAATTGTGCTCTTAAACTATACTTGAGCTGCTGGCTTCAAAAAGACATGCATTGTTGATGTTTACAAGCCAAAAAATATTCCAGAAAATAGAAAAGGATATATTCTTTCTTGTGAAGAGAAAGAATTTACCTCCAAACTAGAAGCTACAGTTCCAGCAAAATGATATTTTTTCAGAAGGACCTGGAAAGGGGGTAACTAAGCAATAAAAAGGAAAGGATAGAACAGAGGGTGAAAGCACAGAACAGCCTCAGGGTGATAGCTAGAGGAGGAAAACAAGTATCCAGTATATCTACAGAAGTATACCAGAGAACTCCACTTGCCCTGAGACACAATCAGGTCAGCAATTCTTCTCAAGGTGGAAAGATTAGAGCCCTGCTTCACAGTCCTTAAAAACAAACTGGGGAAAAAACATTACAACAAGATATATTAAAGAATAGCAGATGCCAAGATAATGGCTGCCCATTTGTTCCGGTGGGTACTGGACCTGAAGGAGAAGGGATACACAGCAGCACAATCTTTGTCACAAGGAGAGTGGGGATGTCAAGAGTCCATAGGTACTGCCCGATTCCTACTGTT
Organism: Amazona ochrocephala; assembly: GCA_039720435.1. NCBI lineage: Eukaryota > Metazoa > Chordata > Aves > Psittaciformes > Psittacidae > Amazona > Amazona ochrocephala. Next base: position 84,737,351 of record CM077880.1, read on the forward strand.
CAAAGATGGATCCCAGTGTGAGCACTGGCTGCTCCAGCTCAGTCTCTCTCTCCTCCCAGCACTCTGTGGTACGTAACGCCCTGTTCTGCCTGGAAATGGCAGCAGGTGAGAAAGAAAACCACGTGTACACCAAGGCACTGATGGCATATGCCTTCGCCCTCGCAGGGAAGGAGGAAAAGAGGAAGGCATTGCTCGCCTCACTTGAAAGGGAAGCCGTGAAAAAGGGTGAGTACTTCCTGGTGGGAAATCTCTTCCACTGCCATCACATCATCCCTTGAAGTGTCTGCAAGTGTCTGTCAAGGCCTGGTCACATTCCTTGGGTTGTTTTGCCTCACAGACCTTGTCACTGCCAAACCCTGGCTTCTCCACTTCAAAAAGGGAAGCAGTGTCATCATTCCTAGGACCCTGGTTCCTCCAGGTGTCCAAGTCTGTGTGAACTTGGCATCTAGGACAGAGAGGTACCCAGCCTGAGGACGGAGCCTCAGCAGTCTCAGCCTAGTTGCAGCAAGCGAGGAGCTGTCTCACGCTCCCCATTTCATCCTACGTGGCAGATGCATCCTGGAGGCTCTGTCCTCCCAACTGGACTGGCAGCAGATCAAGAACTCCCTTGCAATAACTACTACTAATGGCTTGTTGTCTTGTCTCCATGCTCCCTGCCTACTGTGAAGATGGGTCTGTTCACTGGCAGCGGCCTGGGAAAGAGCCAGAGGTGGCTCTCCCGCACTATCGCTCCCGTGCTCCCTCTGCTGAAGTGGAGATGACATCCTACGTGCTCCTTGCCCACCTCACCACGCAGCCGGCACCTTCCCAGGAGGAGCTGTCATTTGCAGCTCTCATTGCAAAGTGGATCAGCGCTCAGCAGAACCCCAATGGGGGCTTCTCCTCCACCCAGGTGAGCTTCTTCCCTCCTGCCACCTCACACCTCAGTGTCAGAAGGTGGGAAGTGAAAGAGACCCAGGTGGGAGAACACTAGCGTTTGCCAGGGTGGGCAGCAGTCGTAGCCCTGCAGTGTCTCCCTGCATACCTATCATGGTTGCCAATTTGCCAAGAGGCCAAGGGGCAGGTAGTGCCTCTGGGAATGACTGATGCTTTGATTAATGACCTGGCTTTCTTGACACAATGGGGCAGAACATTATGGACACAAGGGGCATGTGTCTGCCCCGTTGAAGAGAGCTCCCACTGCAAATTGGTATGTGCAAATGCAGTTGCTGCTTCACCCTGTGGCGAGAGAGTGAAGGCTCTGCAGAGCTCTATGCCAGGTTGCTCAGGCAATAGACAGCTGCTGTGCAGAGGGCAAAGGAAGAGAACAGAAACATGTGAGAGCTGCTCTTTTCCTCTGCCTTTTCTGCTGAAAACTGGAGGAAGTGAAGATTGGAGGGGAGGGTGCCCCCCGGCAGCAAAAGGCAGGCTGTGGGAGGACAGGCTGTGGAAAGGCCAACGGCATCCTCCTGGGTGCTGGGACCCATCTCTTTCAGGACACGGTGGTGGCTCTCCAAGCCTTGTCCCTGTACGGAGCTGTCACCTATGCCAAGAGCGGAGCGGCTTCCAAAGTGACCCTGCGATCTGGAGGGGACTTCCAGCAAGATTTCCAAGTGGATCCCAGCAACCGGCTGCTGCTGCAGCGCGTGCCCCTGCCCCGGGTGCCCGGGGAGTACAGCACGGAGGTGTCTGGCGAAGGATGCGTCTATGTGCAGGTGAGGGTGATGGGGGCCTGTGGCACCCTGGGGGGGGCAGCCCCTGGTCAGGCAGGAGCCAGGCAGAGGGCAGAAGGGACCAGGGGAGAGGAGAAACGGAGGGACAGCTCTGAGAGAGGCAAAAGAAGAGTTAGAGATATACAGAGGAGAAAGTGTAGGAGGGAAGGATCCTCAGAGTGGAGGAGCTGTGAGGAGGGGAGAAGTGAGGAGGCTGGATGGGGAGGGGATGGTCTCTCTCATGTGTTGAGCATGCACACATGCTCACACAGAGCTGTTGGCTCTCCCCTAGACAAGCCTGAGGTACAACGTGCAGCCCGCGCAGGAGGATGCGCCCTTCATGCTTCATGTGTACACGGTCCCGGAGACATGCGCAGACTCCAGGGCTCACAAGGTCTTTGACATCGGCATAAATGTCAGGTGAGTCTGCTTTTGGCTCTGAGCCTTCCTGAGGGCTGTGGGAGCCACAGGTCTGGAGAGCTGGTCTGGGAGCCCTGGAGGAGCAAGGCAGTTCAGGGAAGCAGGGTGGGAAGCAGCTGGGCTGGGATGAGAGGCTGCGGAGGAAGGACATGTCCTGCAGTGGTGGAACTGTGTGGGCAGCCCAGGGCTGGGCTACTGAGAGTGTGTGTAGATGGCTGGGAGAGCCTGGCACAGCTGGAGAAGTAGGTGCTGCATTGCCAGGACATGGTGGGGTGCCAAGTGCAATGGAGAAGGTGGAAATGCCTCCAGCTTTGACTGGAGGTGCTCTGTGCCTTTGTTGCTTGCTTCCTTAGTTACACTGGGGAGCGCAATGGCTCCAACATGGTGATTGTGGATGTGAAGATGCTGTCGGGATTCATCCCTGTGAAGTCCTCTGTGAGGAAGGTAGGAGCCTGCTTGTCAAAGAAGCAACATCCAGCTTCTTATCTTCAAGACACTTTCCAAGTATCCGTGGCAACCTAGAGGGCTTCAGGGTTTGAATCAGTGTGATCTCACCATTGACATCTGCACTTTCGCTTTGTCCTCCTGTGGAATGTAGGATACACGATACCTTTCTTCACACATATGTGTCCAGGCATCTATTTCCATATTTGAAGGAGCACCTAATTCTTCTCCTGGTGTTTTCTCCCCTGTTAGAGAACACTCCGATGCTTCCAACCTTCTGCTGTGGAAGAGGGGTGGTTGAGGGTTGCCAGCAGTAGCCCTTCCTTCCCACCCCTGAAGTATTTTCAGTAGTAGCTTGTAGTAGCTCAAAATATGTGCCGTTTGTACCTGAGACCAAGATCTGGAAGATCCTCAGGTCTGATTTCAAGGACTCAGGAGCCTTCAGATATGTGCATCAACTGTGACAATGCTGGTGCCTCATTCCAGTTTTGTGTTGAGGAGGTGCAAGAGCATGAGATAGTGGAAACTGTGAGAAGACTTACTGTACAGGGCTTCACACATGAGTGCTTGCTGAGTCCTTTGGGAAGTACCATCCTTGAGCTTCGCTTCTTAGCATCCACCTGCTAAGTTTCCAATGGTGAGGGGAAGCTTATGTGAGTTGCAAGGTTAACTTCACTTCAGATCATCAGCCTCTTCTGTATCTCCCCTTTCCAGCTCTCAAACACCTGGTTTCACCAGATACAACGGACAGAAGTCAGCACAAACCGTGTTCTGCTGTACATCGAGCAGGTAAGTACTGACCATGGGCTGCATGGGTCACACACAGAGAACTCACCAGCACACTGATAGTAGCATGCACAGTGATGGAAAGCCTGCTAGACATCCCTGGGCTTGTAAACATGAAACATAAACCCATCTGCCACTCACCTTGCCACTTTCTCACAGGAGACACGTCTGTCCCAGCCCTCCGCAGGCTCTCCCTCCACCCGCACACAGCCTGGTCCCTGACCTCCCCACCAGCCAGAGCCTCCCACACCGTGGGGAAAGGGCCCAGGGTTTCCCCTGGCCCCTCAGCCCAGAGCCCCCACACCTGCAGGGCCCAGGGGACAGCAAGGCAGCCTGCGGGCAGTGCACAGGGATCCGGGAGCCCAGGGCAGTCCGGACACACCCTGAGCCTCCACCACTTCCCTTCCCTTCCCTTCCCTTCCCCAGCTGAGCAGCGAGACCCTCAGCTTCTCCTTCACGGTGGAGCAGGACATCCCTGTGCAGGGCCTGAAGCCGGCTCAGGTGAAGGTCTATGACTACTATGAGACAGGTGAGTGCGGGGCAGGGGTGCCCGTGGGAGTGAGCACGGGCAGTGGGATGCACGAGGGGCACAGGGGCTGTGGGGACCCACAGGGGCCCCTGGCCTGGGCTCTTTCCCTCCCCTGCACTGCTTGAGCTCTCTGAGCACAGAGGGGCCCCGAGGGCTGGAGGCCACCACCCTGCCCTCCTCCCTCTTCTCCTCTCCTCCTGCTTGGCCGGCCCCAGAGAACACTGCGGGGGTCAGGTCTGCTGTGCTGCCGTCCTCCCTGAGGGACAGGGCAGAGGAAGCGTCCCCCCAGCCCTCCCAGGCAGTGGCAACAGCCTGCTGTGTGGCCTGGCACAAAGGTACCCATCCCTCTGACAGCCCGCTCTTGTCCTTCCCTTCTCTTCTCCAGATGAGTTTGCCACACAGGAGTACAGCGCTCCCTGCGACACAGGTAAGGCAGAGAGCCCCACCCTTTGGAGCTCTCTACATCTCTTTCATTTTGTCTTTGGTCTTCCAGCCAATACTTTCTTTCCGCTTAAATTTGGATGAGGTTGGCCCAACTCGCAGGCACAGATTTTGTACAGAAATCTGAGAACACAGGAGGCACAATGTTGTTGTCTTATTCAAAACATCCCTGCATTCTCAGAGTGATTTCCATAGTCAGGTTCTCCTGGCTCGAGTGAAGGTTGTGTCCTTACTGTTTTGTTAGTGCCCCTTGGACTTTTCACGTTTCTTATATCATTCTTCTTGTCTCAGATTTGAGGTGTCCTTTGGTCCTTCCTGAAAGCTCCAGCTAGTGTAGCTGTGGGATCTTGCTGAGGGGACTGGGCCCTTTCAAACTGCTTGGCATGCTTCTCCCCAAAAGCACTCTGTCTGGAGCAGCAGAGCAAATCAAAACCAAAAGATAACTGAAAAAGCAGCATGTCATGGTCTGACCTGTCATGATTTTGTGCCATGCTCCAGAACCTCCTGCCTAAGCCCAACATACCTTTTCACTAAAGTTGTAATTTGGTGCTGCTCTCAACCCCTCATTTCCTACTCTGAGCCTGAAGCTGTGCCTGTAGCAGGGAGTTCTAACTGCAGAGGAATCCCTCTCAACCCTTGCTGTTGAAGAGGTGCTTGGCTCTTACAGGAACTTGGGCTTGCTTCTCTTGTATGGTGACAGGAAACTGTCCTGGTGGTAAACCTCCACCTGTACACACAGCTACATTACCCATCTGTGGATCATAGTTCTCCAGTATGGCACACTATCCTGCTTAGCAGCTGTATGTGACAAAGACCACAGCAGTGCTGGCACATTACAGCATGCCTTTAAGCAATGTCATAGAATCAGAATAGTTAGGGTTGGAAAGGACCTTAAGATCATCCAGTTCCAGCCCCCCTGCCATGGGCAGGGACACCTCACACTAAACCATGTCACCCAAGGCTCTGTCCAACCTGGCCTTGAACACCGTCACGATGGAGCATTCATAGCTTCCTTGGGCAACCTATTCCAGTACCTCACCACCCTCACAGTAAAGAATTTCTTCCTTATATCCAATCTAAACTGCCCTTGTTTAAGTTTTAACCCATTACCCCTTGTATAAAAGTCATTCCCCTTCGATCCCAAGAGATGGCAAGTTTGCCCTTGGTAGCTACTATCTGGAACAACAGCTACCGGCTGCCCAAGCAGGAGAGGGTTCCTTTCAGGAGAAAGGTATTCCTCATGACCCTAGGTGGCCAGCCCTCAGTTTTGGTTTGGAATCTGAACTGGCAGGACAGAGAGGCTATGATTTTTTGGGGGGTTCTCTGCAGTGCAAGGCTACGTACATATTTGGCTTAGGAGCACAGGTAAGTGCTTCTGTGGAAGGCCCTGACCAAGGATACTTCTCCTGTCTTATATGGAGTCTTCCAATATGAAGACTGACAGGCCTGGCTTCCCATCAGCTTCAGGTGTTTGGAATATGGAGCACTGTGACCCTGGGAAGTGATTTTTCACATGGCCTGACTGTGTATCTAAAAGCAGAGAAAAAATCCTTTGAACTTGGGTAGGCAAAAGCTTTGTCTCTTGCTGGTGGTAAATGGTGAAATTTATCCCCTTTTGTGTCTTGTTGTCTTGGAAAAGAGCCTGAACTCCCAAGCTTTTACTCCACCCTGCTTCCTAACCTGGGCTGTGTCTGTAGGTACAGCTGTGTTCTGCTGATTCTTGATCTACGCCCTTCATGGAAAAAATTGTGCTTAAGTCCTAAGATAGTGGGGAGGATTTAGATTTTTGGCCCCATGTCTGTTAAAAGGCAGAGATTTTATCTTCCTTGGAAAGGAAGATGGGAAGTTACTACTTAAGAGGTTCATCCACAGGTCTAGGTGTCCAAAGGTGATCTGTATTGACTAAAAGACAGACCTCAGTTGCAAAGCTGAAAGCTTCCTTCCCTGCCCTTAATAGTACGGGTGCAGCAGATTTCTTCCACTCTACAGAGAAATAAGAACACTTTAAGAGTGTATTTCATCGCTGAGTAAACATCCTCCCTGCCTGTCTGCATTGTGCTCCTGTGACCACCCCTGTTGTGACAAGTCCCACTCTGCTTATCTCTCCCAATGGGTCAGAAAAAGTCTCATCCTTCTATCAAGCATATATAGCTTTGAAGGTGACATGAGTGTTGAGTGCTATGGATGTCCCTCAACCCTGGTCAAACAGCAACTCACTCTCCTGTACTGTGCTTCACATACAATCGGTCTTCCCAAACCCACACCTTTCTCTGTCTCAGCCTGAGAAAGTGAAGTGACATATCTCTCTCAGCTCTTGTAACCCTTCCATCTTCTTCCATTCTTGCAGGGGAAGCAGACCAGGGCAATGCATGAAGAATACTCCCAGTTGCTGGAACCTGCCTGCCTCACTACCACCACCACCAACTATGGAGTGAAAGATGAATAGTGCCTGAAAGGAATGGGAACTGAATTGCGCAAACAACTGAACTGTATTCACCAATAATTTTTGAACAGTTTACTCGCTGACAAGTGAGGGAAAAAAAAAAAAAGAGGATGGAATTAATTAATCCATCTCATTGTTAGGTATTCTGAACTTGTCACCTGAGATCCTGTCTATTCGGAACAAATTCTCCGGCTTAGAAAGCGTAACCTTGATTGAATTGATTGAACTGATCTCTACGGGTGCCTATCCATGTCTCCCACAGCTAGGCAGCCGACGTTGCATGAAATTCAGCCTCTGCGATGCGCCCTACAAACACCCCTTCCAGGATCGTTCCTTGTTTGTTGAAGCGGGAGGAGATACGGTCTGCCCTCTTCTTAGAGTGTGCATGAGGCAGCAGGAGGGATGTGTGCATGGATTACAACTTCAGCTGCTAACTTATAAAGGCCTGGTTTTCAGCTGAAGCTTTGGCCTTCTTGTGGAAACTTCCTGCTTCTTCCAGGAGATTCCCAAGGAGAAGCTAATAGCATTTGCCAGTAACCTACCTACCTAAGTTCAAATGCACATTTATTTAAACCATAGAGTTGCTTTGGTGAAACCATCTATAGTACTCTTAGACATCTTGAGGAATGTTTTTCTTGGTTTAGTCTCATTCATTTCTGGTTTTAAGTGGCAGAAAGATCTATGTTACTGTTTGTTCTCACAAAACGCTTACTGTTAGGTACCATGGCTAATCATGTATACAAAGTATGCACAGCTAGTTGTTCTATGCATTTTTTTTTAGCGTGCCTATCCAGGGTTATTGAGAACAAATAAAGTTCTTCATCTATTTTGCTAGATATTAATATTATGTCACTTTGTCTCCTGTGGTGTTTGGTGTTTCCTCACTCAAAACCTTTTTGAAACCTCATCCTCAGAGAAGTCTATGGAATGAACTGGCTTCAGTGAAAGCTGAGCAAATTTTCCAATCAAGCATGATTACCAATTGTGTTTTGGTTTTATTTAGAAATATTAAAACAATGTAATTTCCTACCATGAGGCAATTATTTTTTCCAAGTTCTCAAAGCAACATAGCTTTTTTTAAACTGGTTTGTTTTTAGACCATTGTGATTTGCCTTTGAAGCATGCTATGAATGTTCCATGGTGATAGGAATTCAATGCTCAGTGTAGTTTCCTACATGGTATGCTGTGGAGGACCTGCAAGTTTGTGATTTTTATGATTTACAGCTTAGTAAAGCAGAGAGATATTAAACTGCTTTACAGATACAGGCTAGCCTGGGAGCCCCAGATGACAAATGAGGTGGCTGCCCGGGGGGTGACAGTCAGGTGCTGTCTAATTTAAAACCAGGCAGCAGCAAAACGTTGTGTTAACTCTTTCCACAGTGGACAGCCATTATTCCCGTTTTGTGAATGGAACATACCCTAGTGATTTTACAGACTTTTGTATTAAATTATCATGATGGCGACGACTTTGTTTCACATGAGGCAGAAAAAACTCCAGCACCATAGCCGTGTAGAGTACTCACCAGAAAACAAATTAAAATGAAGAGGCTGTTACCGTCCACCTACAGTCTGCTGTGAAAGAGGGTCTGTGTTTTTAGCCCTGTGTCTGTATGCATGAATTTGCAGACCTAGCATTTTTGAACCCATCACAGAGGGGAAAAGAATAAACTCCTCATGGAAAACACAAGGAGTTTGGCTCATAAGGTGGTTTTTGGTTGAAATTATGACTATCTTGAATGCCATTATATGGCATGTACAGGACAACCAGGTGATCAGCCCCAGTCAGCGTGGGTTTATGAAAGGCAGGTCCTGCTTGACCAAGCTGACCTTCTTCTGTGACAGGGTGACACATTTAGTGGATGAGGGACAGGCTTTATACATTGCCTACCTAGACTTCAGTAAAGCTTTTGACAATGTTTCCCACAGCATTCTCCTGAAGAAACTGGCTGCTTGTGGCTTGGGTGAGCATATGCTTCACTGGGTAAAAACTGGCTGGTTTTGGTGAATGGAGTTAAATATAGTTAGTGGCCAGTCAGAAATGGTGCTCCCCAGGGCTCAGTATTTGGGCCAGTTCTGTTTAATATCTTTATCAATGATCTGGATGAGGGGATCGAGGGCACCCTCAGGGATTTTGCAAATGACACCAAGTTGGGTGGGAGCATTGATTTGCTGGACAGCAGGAAGCTCTGCAGAAGGATCTGGACAAGGCTGGATCAATGGGCGGAGGCCTGTTGTATGAGGTTTATCAAGACAAAGTGTCAGGTCCTGCATTTGGGTCACAACAACCCCATGCAACACTACAGGCCTGGGGAAGAATGGCTAGAAATCTGTTCGACAGAAAGGGACTTGGGAGTGTTGGGCGACAGTCACCTGAACATGAGACAGCATGTGCCCAGGCAGCCAAGGCAGCTAGTAGCATCCTGGTTTGTATTAGAAATATAAGCAGATGCCAAGTGATTGGGAAGTGACCACTCCCCTGTAATGGGCACTGGTGACGCCACACCTTGAATTCTGTGTTCAGTTCTGGGCCCCTCACTACAAGAGAGACACTGAGGTGCTGGAGCGGGTCCAGAGAAGGGCAACAAAGCTGGTGAAGGGTCTGGAGCACAAGTGTGATGAGGAATGGCTGAGGGAACTGGGGTTGTTCAGTCTGGAAAAAAGGAAGCTCAGGAGAGACTTCATTGCTCCCTACGGCTACCTGAAAGGAGGTTGCAGCAAGGTAGGTCTCCCAAGTAACAAGTGATAGCACAATGAGAAAGGACCTCCAGTTGCACCAGGGAAAGTTTAGACTGGATGGTAGGAAGAATTTCTTCACTGAAAGAGTTGTCAAGCATTGGAACAGGCTGCCCAGGGAAGCAATTGACTCACCATCTCTGGAGGTATTTAAGAGCCTTGTACATGTGGCATTTAAGGACATGGTTTAGTGGTGGCCTTGGCAGTGCTAGGTTAGCAGTTGGGCTCTATGATCTTAGACATCTTTTCCAACCTAAACAATTCTGTAATTCTATGAATGACACTGTTAAGTTCCCAGTCCCTCTCTGACTTCAACTGTTCAGAAACAAGCAGACACTGTCTTCACTGGGGAAGTCCACAGATCTTCACTTCTATCTGACCTGAGATTAGGCAGATTCACACTGTCCTTCCACCTCATAGCAGTGATTTCACAGTGGGGTCAAAGGTGATAGTGATCAGAGGTTTATGTCCAAGGATTATCTTGCAGAAAACACCTTCTAGAGGCAGGGAGCCAAACTTCCGGTGCATAATGAATCAGGTAGGATTTCCTCTCTTCCTGGAGAACTGGCAAGTATGGATGAAAATCTCCCCACTGCCAAAAGCTGTCTGCCTTCTGGCATTCCTCAGGAGTGGCCAAACACCACCTTGCCACAGGTGGCTCTCGATTTTTATCTCAGGCTATAACATAGTCTGAGCTATGGATAGGACAAGAGACAAGGCACAGTGATAAAAGATAAGGCCAGAGGCATTTGATGAGAATCAAGACTTAATTTATTTACAGCGTTACTTTCTTTTTGCGGTTGAAGTGTTCCCCTCAACAAGAGATCTTCTGGGAGGAGTGATGGCAGCTGACCCAGCAAGACTCAGACAAGATGTGCTTTTCAGGCATTTCCCTGTTCAGTCCCGGCTGGAGGTGGGAAAAAGACAGAGTGAGGTAAGTATCCTGGTGAAGCAGTGTACATCTCTGTGTTCCGGTGCCTATATGACTTCAAGCCCTGTTAAAGTATGGGAAACCGCTTCATCTAAACTGCCCAGTTGCAGACAAATAACACAATGGGAATGGCTGGAAACGTTCAAAATATCCATGCTACAGAGAAGGGAGGCAGATTTATCCTGAAGATGTATGCGCTATTCTAGTACACATTCTCTCTCAGCACCTAAATTTCCCAAAGGAAGGCAAAAAATAACCCAGGGCAGAGCTTGAAAGGTTTCTACCAAAGACACGAATAATGTCAAAATTTCAGCAAGATGTTTGAAAGATAATTCCCCAATACCCTTCTATATCTGCAGTGTGGCAAATGTGGCCCAGACAATGACAGAGACACTAAAGGCAGAGTGTGGCGCTCTGCCCCAAGAAGAGTTCAGTCTTACTTGCACACTGTGACACACACACAGAGGAAAAGACAAGTGCCTCTGTGCAAATGAAGGCAACAACACCGGCGTTCCTATTCTCGTGAAACAAGAGGAAAGCTGTATCCCATCTCAGATAGGACATTAGGTGGCAGCATTGGTTTTCAACTCTGTACTGAGGCACGCCTGGAGATTGCTGAGCGAATACACAGACTCAGGAAACCAAAGACTGCAAAAACTCTTACGTGAGACAATCTGCAATAGCCCACGCTGGAACATCTCAGTTGTTCCTGTGCACCTTACCTGTGTCGCAGGGAGCGCTGTACTCCTGTGTGGCAAACTCATCTGGAGAAGAGAAGGGAAGGACAAGAGCGGGCTGTCAGAGGGATGGGTACCTTTGTGCCAGGCCGCACAGCAGGCTGCTGCCACTGCCTGGGAGGGCTGGGGGGACGCTTCCTCTGCCCTGTCCCTCAGAGAGGACGGCAGCACAGCAGACCTGACCCCCGCAGTGTTCTCTGGGGCCGGCCAAGCAGGAGGAGAGGAGAAGAGGGAGGAGGGCAGGGTGGTGGCCTCCAGCCCTCGGGGCCCCTCTGTGCTCAGAGAGCTCAAGCAGTGCAGGGGAGGGAAAGAGCCCAGGCCAGGGGCCCCTGTGGGTCCCCACAGCCCCTGTGCCCCTCGTGCATCCCACTGCCCGTGCTCACTCCCACGGGCACCCCTGCCCCGCACTCACCTGTCTCATAGTAGTCATAGACCTTCACCTGAGCCGGCTTCAGGCCCTGCACAGGGATGTCCTGCTCCACCGTGAAGGAGAAGCTGAGGGTCTCGCTGCTCAGCTGGGGAAGGGAAGGGAAGGGAAGGGAAGTGGTGGAGGCTCAGGGTGTCTCTGGACTGCCCTGGGCTCCTGGATCTCTGTGCACTGCCCGCAGGCTGCCTTGCTGTCCCCTGGGCCCTGCAGGTGGGGGGGCTCCGGGCTAAGGGGCCAGGGGAAACCCTGGGCCCTTTCCCCATGGTGTGGGAGGCTCTGGCTGGTGGGGAGGTCAGGGACCAGGCTGTGTGCGGGTGGAGGGAGAGCCTGCGGAGGGCTGGACAAAAGTACCAGTAAGCCTGAAGGGTCAGCAAAAGTCAATGAGATTCAGTTCTATTGTCAGAGCCACCGTAGTTTTGAGTCACAGATCTTTTGCCCAGTGTGTCCAAATTTCTCAATGCCTGCATTTCTGACACAGCCTCGCCCCAGACAGATTCTCACCTTTTCCACATACACTAGGACATGGTTGGTACTGATCTCTGTGCGTTCAATAAGGGGGTGGCCTCCCAGCTGAAGAAAGAAGATCAAGATGTTACTGCATTGAAGGTGGTCTCTCTGTGCCCGTTACCCAGCTCTATGGATGGTATGTACTGTGGATGAAACACTGGGGTATTCAGGGAACTAAGTTAGCAGCATGGAACAGCCTCCTTGTTCCCCAGGCCTTCCTTTTCCCAGCCTGGCTGAGCAAGTACGGCCGGGCTCCAACAGGAACTGAGCACTGGTTCAAGCACAGTGATAGATGATTCAATGCAAATCCATTCCTTCTGCTTGCTAGTCCTAGAGGATCTTATGATCACTTTTACTTTCCAGACCATGCATCTGCTCAGCAGCTCAAACAGTGAGACAAAAACCTAAAAAGTCAAAATGCTAAAAGGTTGTCAAATCAGCAGAGGGAAAAAGGAAACAGCACTACTTATGAATGTCCTGTGCACAGACACGACTTCAGGAACACTACGATAACAATCACTGGACAAGAAAACAAAAAAAATCATAAGTCATTAGTCTGTTTTTCCTACATTCCTCACTTTGTCTCCCCTTCTGCTGACCTTACGCCAGGTATGAAAAGAGAGTGCTGTTCCAGCAAGTGTGCAGAGGACAATGGTGAGATCACACTGATTCAAACCCTGAAGCCCTCTAGGTTGCCACGGATACTTGGAAGGTGTCTTGAAGATAAGAAGCTGGATGTTGCTTCTTTGACAAGCAGGCTCCTACCTTCCTCACAGAGGACTTCACAGGGATGAATCCCGACAGCATCTTCACATCCACAATCACCATGTTGGAGCCATTGCGCTCCCCAGTGTAACTAAGGAAGCAAGCAACAAAGGCACAGAGCACCTCCAGTCAAAGCTGGAGGCATTTCCACCTTCTCCATTGCACTTGGCACCCCACCACGCCCTGGCAATCCAGCACCTACTTCTCCAGCTGTGCCAGGCTCTCCCAGCCATCTACACACACTCTCGGTAGCCCAGCCCTGGGCTGCCCACACAGTTCCACCACTGCAGGACATGTCCTTCCTCCGCAGCCTCTCATCCCAGCCCAGCTGCTTCCCACCCTGCTTCCCTGAACTGCCTTGCTCCTCCAGGGCTCCCAGACCAGCTCTCCAGACCTGTGGCTCCCACAACCCTCAGGAAGGCTCAGAGCCAAAAGCAGACTCACCTGACATTTATGCCGATGTCAAAGACCTTGTGAGCCCTGGAGTCTGCGCATGTCTCCGGGACCGTGTACACATGAAGCATGAAGGGCGCATCCTCCTGCGCGGGCTGCACGTTGTACCTCAGGCTTGTCTAGGGGAGAGCCAACAGCTCTGTGTGAGCATGTGTGCATGCTCAACACATGAGAGAGACCATCCCCTCCCCATCCAGCCTCCTCACTTCTCCCCTCCTCACAGCTCCTCCACTCTGAGGATCCTTCCCTCCTACACTTTCTCCTCTGTATATCTCTAACTCTTCTTTTGCCTCTCTCAGAGCTGTCCCTCCGTTTCTCCTCTCCCCTGGTCCCTTCTGCCCTCTGCCTGGCTCCTGCCTGACCAGGGGCTGCCCCGCCCCAGGGTGCCACAGGCCCCCATCACCCTCACCTGCACATAGACGCATCCTTCGCCAGACACCTCCGTGCTGTACTCCCCGGGCACCCGGGGCAGGGGCACGCGCTGCAGCAGCAGCCGGTTGCTGGGATCCACTTGGAAATCTTGCTGGAAGTCCCCTCCAGATCGCAGGGTCACTTTGGAAGCCGCTCCGCTCTTGGCATAGGTGACAGCTCCGTACAGGGACAAGGCTTGGAGAGCCACCACCGTGTCCTGAAAGAGATGGGTCCCAGCACCCAGGAGGATGCCGTTGGCCTTTCCACAGCCTGTCCTCCCACAGCCTGCCTTTTGCTGCCGGGGGGCACCCTCCCCTCCAATCTTCACTTCCTCCAGTTTTCAGCAGAAAAGGCAGAGGAAAAGAGCAGCTCTCACATGTTTCTGTTCTCTTCCTTTGCCCTCTGCACAGCAGCTGTCTATTGCCTGAGCAACCTGGCATAGAGCTCTGCAGAGCCTTCACTCACTCGCCACAGGGTGAAGCAGCAACTGCATTTGCACATACCAATTTGCAGTGGGAGCTCTCTCCCACGGGGCAGACACATGCCCCTTGTGTCCATAATGTTCTGCCCCATTGTGTCAAGAAAGCCAGGTCATTAATCAAAGCATCAGTCATTCCCAGAGGCACTACCTGCCTCTTGGCAAATTGGCAAATTGGCAACCATGATAGGTATGCAGGGAGACACTGCAGGGCTACGACTGCTGCCCACCCTGGCAAACGCTAGTGTTCTCCCACCTGGGTCTCTTTCACTTCCCACCTTCTGACACTGAGGTGTGAGGTGGCAGGAGGGAAGAAGCTCACCTGGGTGGAGGAGAAGCCCCCATTGGGGTTCTGCTGAGCGCTGATCCACTTTGCAATGAGAGCTGCAAATGACAGCTCCTCCTGGGAAGGTGCCGGCTGCGTGGTGAGGTGGGCAAGGAGCACGTAGGATGTCATCTCCACTTCAGCAGAGGGAGCACGGGAGCGATAGTGCGGGAGAGCCACCTCTGGCTCTTTCCCAGGCCGCTGCCAGTGAACAGACCCATCTTCACAGTAGGCAGGGAGCATGGAGACAAGACAACAAGCCATTAGTAGTAGTTATTGCAAGGGAGTTCTTGATCTGCTGCCAGTCCAGTTGGGAGGACAGAGCCTCCAGGATGCATCTGCCACGTAGGATGAAATGGGGAGCGTGAGACAGCTCCTCGCTTGCTGCAACTAGGCTGAGACTGCTGAGGCTCCGTCCTCAGGCTGGGTACCTCTCTGTCCTAGACGCCAAGTTTACACAGACTTGGACACCTGGAGGAACCAGGGTCCTAGGAATGATGACACTGCTTCCCTTTTTGAAGTGGAGAAGCCAGGGTTTGGCAGTGACAAGGTCTGTGAGGCAAAACAACCCAAGGAATGTGACCAGGCCTTGACAGACACTTGCAAACACTTCAAGGGATGATGTGATGGCAGTGGAAGAGATTTCCCACCAGGAAGTACTCACCCTTTTTCACGGCTTCCCTTTCAAGTGAGGCGAGCAATGCCTTCCTCTTTTCCTCCCTCCCTGCGAGGGCGAAGGCATATGCCATCAGTGCCTTGGTGTACACGTGGTTTTCTTTCTCACCTGCTGCCATTTCCAGGCAGAACAGGGCGTTACGTACCACAGAGTGCTGGGGAGAGATAACCAGTTATTAGGTGGCTTGGGACAAATGAGGTTTTTTGCCTTACTAAGAGCGCAGCATTTCAGTGAACTTTGAGGAGAGGACTATCAGAATGAGGTCTAGGAACAAGTATGTTACATGCATTTCAGAAATACCCAAATTGACAGCATATAATTCTTATATCACAGATGTTAACAACTAAGTCCTTTTTCCAATCTGGAGCAAATTCTTGTGCAAGTTAGGGTGCAGCTACGTACAGTTACAGGCAGAGGAATCTCCAGCAATGCGATAGTGATGTATGCCGTCAGCGAGACCTCATTGTCCACTCCACCCTGCACAGAAACACAGAAACACAGAGTTAGATGCTGACCCCACCTAACTTCTCGTCTTCTGTCTTTTCTCCCAGTCCAGCAGCAATACTTTATTTTGCATTTTAGACCCTTAGCTTGCCTCCTCCCCATTGCAGCTAATGTGAAGGTATCAATACCACTTTAAAAGTGCAGATTAACCTTCATTTTCCTTTTGTTGTGGCCATCATACAGAATGGCGTTTGGCTTCCTAGTACTTGCTATTGACATGGGAATTTCCCATCTGCCTGTATGTTCAAGAAGCTCAAGTGGACCCATCTGACTTTTGGTTAAGTTCTAGCCTCATAAAAAAAAAACCAAACCAGGCAGCTATATTACCTTCATAGCATTGTTCAGGAGTGTGCCAGAACTGCGGAAACAGCCATTCTCCTTCTGTTTGTATGACAGCCAGACTAAAGCATCCTGGATGTGCTTCTCATCTATGAAGATATGAGGCCGGGCCTGGGCAAAGGACTTGAGGACAAAGGCTGTGAGCCTGAAAGGGAGAAAGAGCAGTGAAAGGGCTTAAGCAGACCTATTGTGTGTCTCAGGTGACAGGCCTCACATGCACATCATCTGTCTGGAGACAGAAAGAATGCCTGGGGAAATTTGGGCCAATTAGTCAGAGAACATGTATACATCCCTGGCGGCGTTCAAGGTGGGGTTGGACATAGCCTTGGATGGCATGGTTTAGTGGAAGGTGTCCCTGCCCATGGCAGGGGGGTTGGAACTCGATGATCTTGAGGTCCTTTCCAACCCTTACTATTCTATGATTCTATGATTATACCTTCACGTCTAAAAATATCTGTCAAAAAACCCTGCTTTCCACCTTGATGTCTTGTCCCTCTCTTATATCATAAAATCTTGTGATCCCTTTGTGTTGAAGGACTGTGGTTGTTGATCTGTATCTAAAAAGTATCTCTTTGGAAAAAGTAGGGAATTGCATGACAGTTAGCTAAATATCTGCATAACAGTAATACTCAAAATGACAGGGAAGAGTAATTAAGTCCCTGCTAGCTCATGATCTGGTGCAGGACAAGTGCAGGGCTCTTGTCCTAGATATCCATGCCTCACAGGTTTCCCAGAACTCCACAGTAAAACAAAACAAAACCATGTTAAAAGAGTTTTTGCTAGAGTTGTTACAAGCAGCTATGGAGCAGAAGCAGGCAGGTGGTGAGCAGCCAACATGCTGTCACGAGCCAAGTACCATTTCAGAAAGTAAAAGCAAACAAAAGGTGATTAAATCTTTCACTCTTACCCTTACCTAAAATTGAAAATGCATGGCAATGATATGCTGGAGTAACTCAAACCTTTACAGTCAGTCACACTGAAAACACACAAGCTTCTCCAGGCTGTCTTTGCTTAGCAACACAAAAGCTCTTGAAAAAATACACAGCACTGCTCTTGGCTTATCATCTTGTTCACTCATATGGAAACACCTTTCCCAGCAGCCTCCTCAGCAGATGCTAGTCTAGAAGAGCTGCCACTGCAACTCTTCAGCCTTCCTCAGTTGGGATGTGAAATCCCTGCTCCTTTCCTCCCCAGTTTATCTCCATTTCCCTTCTTGTCTGTCATCATCCTCAGAGCTGCTGAGGGGAGGATGTGCTTTAAATACATAACTGGATGGTGCAGCCTATTTCATCAAGCAGGAGGCAGTGCAGGGACCACACCAGATCTGGAAAGTCTGCAAGTCTACAACAGCATTTCCAATTTACTGTCATGCAGCGTTTATTATAAATGCATAGGTGAGAAAGAGAAGCATATAGGGAAGGCATAGGCAACATTGAAATCTCACCAGGTGTTCCCTGGTTGGCCATAACGTGGTCCAAATGTGCTGTAAGAGCCATCTGGGTGCTTGTAGTTCAGCTGCCTCTGATAACCTGCAATGGTGGGTTAAAGCAAGATTCAGATGCCAGAGGAAGTCTGCTGAGGGATGGGAAAACAGAAAAACAGGTGTATCAGCAAAGGCAGAGAGGATAGGCTTGCATAGGTCAGTCCCATGCTAGTCAATAAGAAGTACTGGTACATCCCTACCTCCATGCACTCCTTCAGAAGGAAAGCAGGACATATTAATGACAGCTGACCAGTCACTGTAGCAGCTCACCTGACAACTCTGCACTCCATTGCAACCCAGTTAGGGAGCAGAGAAAAGTGTGCAGTGATTAGGTACCCTAATGCTTAAGCAAAAGAAAATAATAAAGGAAAAAGCAGGAGAGGACCTTCTTGGGCATACAGCAGAGGCCATATGTGTATGAAAGAAGCTCTCTTTCCACATCTGGCCATCATTTGACAGGACCACTCTAGGCAGGATCTGGAAAAAAGCCAAAGCAGAAATAAAACAGTGTGTGCTCACCGCTCACTAAGTATCCAGTGGCCTTGGATTTGACCTCCTCACTCAGCTGCCCTGTCTTGTTCAGGTAGTCCAGGACGTAGATGTTGGGTGCAAACAGGACCATGTTCTGCTCTCCACAGCCGAATGGCATCTGGAGGAGCTGGTGCAGGTTCTGCATGGCAGTGCCCATGATGTCACCTGGAGAGCAGGAGATTCCAGAGGGGTATTGACAATACTCAATGCTGGCTATCATAATCAGAGGGAGCTATGGAACAAGAGAAGCAGGAGATTCAGAGAAGAACAAAAGAAAATCTGGATTGATATAGATCATGGAAGAAAACACAGAATAGCAGAGAAAAAGACAAGAGGAAAATGAGAGAAAAGTTAGGGTACTGGCAGAGAACCCTGAACAGAAGGACATGCAGAAAGGGGAAAGGAAAAGCACAACTAGAAGTGATGAAAGACAGGAGTGAGGTGTGTTGGAGAGCAGGAGTAAAAGCAGTGAGGTAAGAGGCCAAAACAGAAGGGCAGGAACACCATGTGGTTCTTCTGCTGGGCTGATCACTCACCCAGCACTGAGAAATATGCTCTTCCTGAGTCTTGTACCACATTTGAGGGTAGCAAAAGGAAAAACTCCTCTTTCACAGGCACTCCTGAAAGAGAAACAAGACCCAAATAGCTTCAGTGCAGTCCCAAGAAATGGAAGGGAAGGAAGCCTCAATGAAACAAGAACTCTTCCTATTAGAAATTATTTTACTTCAGTCACTTCATTTTTCCCTGTCTCTAAGGCAACCTTTGTAACAAATCACCCCCAGCCATTGTTAGGCAGTGTAGACTTTTTCTTCACAGCTTTTGCCTGGGCACGCTAAAAAATAGAAAATGGCACTTCTAATCCAGTGTCTGCACAGGAGAGAATAGGGATGCAAACTTTCATGCTAAACTTTCATGAGTACTAGCTCATCCCCTGATGCTTAGGCAGGATGGTCCATTCTCTGAGTCTTTCTTCTGTCTTATTCTCAGGCTTCCAACTGATGGGGCATGTTTTGATTACCTAAAAATATTGGCCTATCTGGAATATGGTAGAGGCAGCACTATCTTCCTCCTCCAGGCACTTCCCACCCATCAAACCGCACAGGAACAAGTGGAGAGGGTGGGGAGAGTGGGTTTTACCTTTTACACAGAGCACAGAGTTATGGGCCATTTCCTTCTCAACTCCTTCAGGCTTGGATGAGATGAAGGAAAACAAGAGAAGTTAGTGAGACAGAAAATACAGACAAACAGAGGAATCCTTAACAAGGACAAGGGGATATGTGAGAAGTGAGTGAACTGAAGGAGGAGAGGCAGTCGCAAACAGTCTCTGAAATACAGAGCTCTAAAATAATAATTTAAGCAAGTAAAAGAAATATGATCCTAATAGACTGGCGTTATATATGGAGTGAGGACAGGAAAAGGAGAGGAGAACACTGCAGGACTGTCACAGTGGTGACCTGCACCTATTGTACAAAGTGAAAGACACTTAACATCCTTGTAAAAACAGGACTGCAGCATTACAGCAAGTGCTGTTGCTAGCAGAAGCACACAGTAGCTCTAGAGGGCTGTCCTGAAGGGATGCCTGCAGTGCTATTTATCATAAAGCTGCAGATGCTTTAGGAAAAATAAACATGCCAGTTAATAGTAGAAAGGGAAGATGATAATATCTGGTGACAAATATACTGATACCATACCACACAGTATACAAACATTAGGCGGTTTTATGATACAGAGAAAAGCTAAGAACATAGAATCTACCTGCCAGATGAACACACCCAGTATAACAAATTAACATTTTCCTATACGCAGTACTCCCACATAATAGTTCCTCCTGTACCACACAGCATCAGTGACTCTTCTTGCCACAGGAAACACAGAAGTAGTAAAATTTTAACACATTTTCAATGACTTTTATAAAATCTGAAGTTTTGAGGGGACTTCTCTACAGGCATTTGATTTGCATAGGTGCTTGTGAATCCCCCACCTTTATCCTGGTGACAGACTGTGGTATCAAACCAGAACTGTATAACACTCTGCTTAAGAGGCAGCTTGCTTGGCCACTCCAGTATCAGAAAAGCAGCATGTGCTGACTGGCAAACCAGTTGGGGGTGTCTCAAGAGGAGAGAGAGGCTGTAAATAGGGTGCATTAAAACAGGAGGTGACTGGTTGGGAAGGATGAATTGGAGTATGAGTCCTGCTACAATAGGGGATAGGGAAAGTTTAGAGTATTATAAGACACATTGCACAGCATTATTAAGCTGCAGTTTTCATGCAGCCCTGCCAAAGTATAAAGATGATGCATCATATTGCATAGAATCATAGAATCATAGCCCAGCCCAGGTTAGACGGGACCTTGAAAGACCATCTGGTCCAACCTTTCATGGGAAAGGGAGCCTAGATGAGATTACCTAGCATCCCGTCCAATTCCATTACAACATATCCTACAGCCTGTGGGAAAACTCAGTCCTCCCTTCCCATAGCCCACATACCTCCACCAGCAGCTGTCTGATGACTGTGTCCTTCCTCCCTTTCTCAGGAGTCTCCACGATGGTGTTCCCACAGGGCTGCTTGTTCTGCAGGGCCTCAGTGCTCACCGAGAACTCCACCTGCCCTGGAGGAGACAGGGGTTAGCCAGCCCTGCTGGGCAGTGCCAGGCAATAGAAGTCACTGCCGCTTCCTGGAGTTTCAACTTGCAGGCTCATTGATCATACCTGGGCTCTGGTTCTTTACTATAAGAACATAGCTATCTATATCAGAAGCCACCCTGGAGCACATGAGCTGCATTGCCATTGAAATGTGACTATTTTGGTGACTCTTCTCCAGAAACTAGTACACCACAATGGTGGGATTCGCCAGCCCCAAAGCTGTTCAGCTCATTGCTACCCCACATGCATACCACAACTCCTACCACAGGACATAACAATAGTGAAAACAAAGTATGAAGATCCCATGGGGAATCATCTAATCTCTGGGAGAAATGGAGCTGACAGAGCATTCCGGCTGGCCAGCAATGTTTCTGGCTTCCAAAGATGGTCTGCATGGGCTGTAAGGCTTGATTGTACTGCATGCAGTGCCAGACACAGCCTTGGACTCTAAGAGTCCAACAGCCTCTGTCTCCCAAATAACACCAGATGAGACACAGACTCTGCTGCAGCGCTTCCCAGGAAACTATGTTGCTCTTACACCTGATGCTGAATGAGGAGAGCAGGACAGAGAAATTCTTCCTGCAGTTTTCAGCTTACTGAGACCTTTACCTAGAGATTTGGGAGTCACCAGCCAAGCCACGGTTTTCCTCCCATTCTCACAGAGACAATAAGATTCTTCCTCCTTTTCCACCAGAGTAGCCAGGAAATGAGTAGACTGAGCCAGAGTCACACTGACCTGCCAGAGAGAGACACAGTCAGGGAACAGTGATCATGGGAGACAGGGAGATAGGAAGCCATAGCAATAGCTATTTCTGCAGTAGCAAAGGAGCAAAGAGCTGGAGCTGTGGGTTCTGCGTTTGGAGTATATAGGAAGAATAACATAAGAATTTTAGGGGTCTAGGGCTATTCAGAGATGAGAGGTGTACAAGACGGTACACAAGTACAGAGGATTTAAACCTTCCTTACCCTGATGCAGGTGGTCAGGTAGTTGAAAACGGTGGCTTTCAGCGTGAAGGACTCACCACGCACTACAGAGTAGGGCATGGTGAGCTCTACAAAGAAGGGCTGGAAGGCTCTGAGGGTCACTGTTGGGGACAGGCCAAAGCCTGTGTCTGCTGAAGTGCAGAATGCATTGGCTTTCCACTCAGTGATGGTGTCAGGGATGGGCACACCTAGATCAGCATTTCCCTCAGAGCTGGTGAAGGACAGACAGCAAGGAAAAAGAGATTATTTTGATGGCATTTTGGTCGCTATCTGTACCCCTTTTCGCCTACTGAACAGTACTGCCTGTGTGAATGTTTGGGCCATCCCATCTTCTTCCAGACCCACAACTACTCCTTGAACAAAACTAATCATGGTTGAAGGTAACTCCATCTCAGAGGATTGCCAAGTGAGCTCTGCAAACAAGGAAGGACTTTGGGGGATTGAAAAGACTTAGGAAACGTGAGAATTCATGTTTTCACCTTAAAAAAACAGTTTTATTAAAAAGGAACTAACCCAAGGTGCTCACCTTATAGGTACTAAAATCCAAATCCAAGTTTCTGGGAAATACTTTCGGACTGTCTCTGTCAGCAGTTCAGGAGTGGCTGATGTGGGATTAAGTCTATCTGCCCGAGAGCCTGAATATAGTAAGATGGAAAAGAAATCAACTACTGATAATTCCAAATAAGGGAGATCTAAATTATTGTCATGCTTTGGTCTGAGAAAGTGGCAATCTGTGTGGCAATCAGGAGCTGTGCTGGCAGCAGATGTTTGCTGTGGTTGTAATGAGCACTGGTACCAACAGCAGTGAAGTTTCAGGGTCAGAGCCTATTAGCAGGAGGAGCTAGCCTTCCATTATTTCCTGCTGCTCTCCAGTGAACCACAAAATTTGAGGGGTAGTAATTCATTAGGTTAAAACAAGGATGTTAGAGCAAAGAGTTATTCAAGGCCAGGTTGGACAGAGTCTTGGGTGACATGGTCTAGTGTGAGGCATCCATGCCCATGGCAGGGGGATTGGAACTAGATAATCTTAATGTCCTAACCAAACCAAACCATCCAATGATTTTATGATTCTACGATCATCTGTGCAAGCAGCCTTTTCCCTTTCAGGTGCCATCTTAAACTGACATCCTTTTTCATCCCATCAGGCCAGCTAGCAATGGAACATCCCTTTGTTGCAGTGGTTTTTTTTGTAGGATCACTGTGACTCGGAAAAACACCTCCCTGCCAAATCTATGGCCTACTCAAGAACTAGGCTGAAGATGCTCAAACTAAAAACATGCACCTGGAATTTGAGAGGGGCAAAAATAAGACTTTTTGACTAAAACAAAAATCTCACATGCAAAAAATTCTTCCCAATAAAATATTCTAAATTTGGGGTGAAATTTGGTAAAAAAAGAAAAAAAAGAAGCCCAACTTCTGCTCTGCCAGTCTTTGAAAGCTACCTGGTTCTTCTGAATTCAAATGTGGAGTCATCAAAGTTTGTCTGTAAACCTTCACAACCCAGCAAAATAGATAAGCCCCACACTCACATGGAAACTGAAATTCAGTACTGCTTCCAAGGATTCAGTTCATAACCCCAGCTCTTGTTTCAGGATTCATCCCAGAATACAGATAGGATCTTATTCAATATAGGTGTGATAACAAAACCCAGTTCCTTTACCGCTTATCCTCATTGCATGCATAGGTGCTCCAGACATGACTGAAGGTGCACCAAGGCCGAGTCCTGCAGGCATGTAGCTCTCAGTGCTGCAATACCAAGGTTTCCTCACCCTGGTATTTGTGAAAACTTTTAAACCCATTCCCTATGGGAGAGAAATCCGACATGTTTTTTTTGTTACAGGTTCCTGTTTAGGTCTACACAGCAGATCTGTCGCTGGTATTTTACTGCCTCAAAAGGAGACGTCGTTACTGTCTGTGGACTGGATCTTGAGATGGGTGCCTGGGTGGCTCAGAGAGACCAAAGGATACATCCTTTCTATTTCTAGGGCACTGGTTCTAGCCCAACTCCTGCCTGGGGGTCAGGATGAGTGAGGGAGTAGACACAGTTTTCTCTCTGGAGGGAAATGTCTGTGGCTATGATACAGCTCAAGGACATACTGATTTACTTGGGGTAGCACTAATGGCACAGAATTATTTACCTCCTATTAGAACCTCATTTCAAGACAGCTTCAAAGTTTTCCCTGTATGAACAAAACTTTGAGACTGACTGCTTTTCCACCAAGGGGGAGCAAGACTGGCAAGATATGTGAAGCTTATGACTATCACTAAACTTGATTCTGGATAAAAATTAGTGACAGATCATTCAGTTCAGAAACCCTTCCCTTATTACATTACATCATGCCACAGAAGGCTTAAGCATTCTCAGTCCTTCTCCCACTCCACTCTCTAACCATGAAAGAGGGCTATACCTTTAGGATGCTGTAAGTGTCTTCACTCATCTCCACTACTGGAGAATAGGTGATCCCATCCAGAACTATCTTCTTCACGGGGACACAATCCTCCAGGGGATCCTCCAAGAGCACGTCTGAACCATGGCGATAGTCATGCAATTCCGTCACTGGCAGCAAGCTATATACCTAGGCAGAAACAGCCAAGGTATTTTCAGTATCCATTGTCACAAAACACAACTGAGGTAGCTAGATGCAAGCACCATAACAGTCACATCTGCACATACATCCACATTGCCATGGTCCAACTTTGTGGTGGGAACAATGGGAATTTGGGAGTCAGAAAAGAAATATAGATTCGGAAATCCTGCCACTTTTGTTATGGACAGCATGTTACTCTGGTTATTATGGCTGAAATGTATAAAAAAATTACATGGCCATCCCATCTGCGTTACTTTGTCCCTGCTCAGGGATTGTCATTTGATGCTTGGCATGAGGGGAATAAACTCTCTTGACAATTCCAGACACTAGTCTAAAAAAAATTAACCCATGGCTGGAAAGAATAACTGAAAAATTATCGTCAAACACACAACAGTGTTTGTCTCTGGCCAAAAGGAGCAGTCACCTTCAAAGAGTTTCCTAATTGCCATCCCTACAGTCACACAAAACCCTTAAGAAACAGCTGTTGCCTAGTTCTCATCTTTTTGCCTTCTGCAGGGGAAGATGAGAAACAGAACAGGGCAGCTTTCCTGAGTCAGCACTAACGGGAGGGACTGTTCACTGTCTCCATTCCAGCGCTGGGTTAATCTGACTGACTTAATTCACAGACTAAGCACTTACAGAGCTGGCTGACAGGTCAGCTTCTGGCTTCATGAGGAGAACGCTCTTGTCCACAGCACGGAGAGCACAGAGGGAGTTCGGGGAGGCTCTGAACAGCAAGTGAGCATCAGAGGAAGGCAGGCCTTCAGAAGAAGAGAAGCTTAAGTCCACCTGTAGCCAGAGGAAAAGCTATGTTACAGATGCCCTACTCGTGCAGGACTTTTCCCTCCAGTTGAGTGCATCAGTTCCAACCTTACAAAGTGCACATCTGCACACACACACCCCCCTCCCTTTGTGCTACTGCAGAGCTAAGCTTCCTTCCTGCAGTACCAGAGGAATCAGCATAACAGTTCTTGGCAACTTCAAGCATTACAATTGCACATCAAACTTTTAAGGCAGTTTTGGGGTTTATGGCCACTGTGAATGTGATGAGATAATCCCACATTCTGTACTGCACCCAGATCTTGTATGTGGAGAGAAAGGAGGCTTGCAAAGACCTTTCTTAGCAGATACTTCGGTAATGTGAGAAGCAGTGATGCCCTGGAGCAATATTGCAATATCTACTGCCTGCTAATGATTCTGAAGAACTGGCTTGTTGGCTGAGGCCTGTTAAGACTTGTGTGCCTTCCCTAAAATCTAACTCGCATGTCTAACAACTCCCTGTTAACCTCTGCCCTGGAAGCTCTTGCTAGCAGAAGTTGTCATCACCATCTCACATGACTTTGTAATTAGACATCTGATTTGCATAAATTTTCCCTCTCCTTAGCAGTACAAATCCTCCTCTAACATGCAATGACCAAAGCATCTTCAGAATAAACATGTTACCTGACAAAGCAGCATCAGCTGCCACTCTTCCCTATGTCCTAACCAGTCCAACAGCATGTTTTCTGCTGATACCCCCACCTCTCCCAGGGTGGACTCATCAATTTGAGAATACAAACCCAGTATTTTTCAGGAAACAGCAGCATAAGGGCTGTAGCAAGCTTGCCACTAGGAAAACTGTCTGGCATAGAGATAGCCCAAAGTCTGTCCTATCTGGTCTGACAACAGCTTTGAATTCATAATGCTTTCAGAGAGGAAAGCAGGATCTAAGCATGTGAATCATTTGGCACTTGTCTTGCACCCAGACCTTAATGTAGTACATAGTATGAGCTTTAATATATAACCAAATTCAGGTGACCAGGCTTCTACAATGATACCAGCCTCAAGAACTCATTTATCTGAGGTTTTAGCAGAACGAGGGACTGCTTTAGCAGTGTCCCATCCAGTATTCTGAAGTCCCAATAAGAATTTTTGAGGTTGTTCTCTTCTTACGGCTCCTCTTACATCAATCTGCTCTTCCACAAAAGGAATACATGGGGCTATAAGACAATAATGGTCCACCTGCTTACACAAAAAAGGTTTTATTGTTCTGCACTCTTTCAGTCTATTGCTCATGCAGCACCCTGTGCATTGCTCATGGAGCACCACTGTGCATTGCTCAGCAGGTGCAGGAAGAGTTTATCTCCATTTACATACAATAGAAATTAAAATGAAAGGATGAGCTGTACGGAAGTTGAAAGAACTGACAAGTATTAGCTTTGCCCACTGGACTGGGGCTGTGTGAGTCTTATTTTTGCTCTGTGACCTCACACGCAGCCACCTTATTGCTGGAACGAGTTTGTGTGAAATACATGTGTTGCAGTATGACATAAGATATGCATGCCCCTCCCACCCACCTCCCCCTTTTTCTTTCCCAGGACCATCTGTGAGATCAGTGGATGTAACTAGTTGCTAGGAGGGGGTTTATCAGTGTAGTCCTTGCTAGCACTGTTTTTTCAACAGCTGATCTCCTCCAAGCTAACGCAAACCAATAAGTAGGCTTGTCCAGTGTTAGTAAATCTAGAGAAATTAGTTTAGCCAGGTCAAATCTAAATAAATAAGTGAGCTAGAACATGATGCAGTCTGATGGCTACTCCCTCAAGAAGTGGACAAATACCTTATTCCTGAAACACTTTTCTACATTGAACTTTGTTGAATCAGCGATCAACTCCCTGCTGGGGGAAGTAGTGTAGACAAACATTTGGGCCACTGGAGCAATATCAGCTTGGACAGGCAGCTGTAGCAAGAAGATCCCACTGGCTAGCAAAAAAAAAGAGCAAAAAGTTAAGGTACAGGAAATCTGCTTCTCCAGCAGCCAAAAGTCTAGGTTTGACTTCATGCCAAATTTTATCTTAGCCTAGATGAAAGTCCAGGCCTCCAAGTGGGATGAACTGGTGCTCACAGAGATGTGGAAGTCTCACTGTCTGACTGAAAAGGCCCATTTCAAGTCCTGTTTTTCAGTGCATAAGTGTACTGAATTTTGATTCAGCTTCTAAATACAGACCATCAGTCTGTGTCTCCTGAGAGTAGTGGAGCCCCAGAAATGCAGTGTCAGAAGAAAGACAGCTGACACAGGGGATTAGAGAAAATCTGTGCAAAACCTAAATAAAAGCAGAGAAAAGAAAGCTCAAACTCTTCCCATATTTTAGGGGACATGGAGATGTGAATCCCTGCTTTTATATGGAAGCATATGTATGCTTGCCGCAGTTGTCCTCCCAGGAACCTGACAATTTGGCAGGGGATAGGAACTCACCATTTTCCTGGTCCAAATCCAGAATGTGGGTGCCTTCTTGCTTAATGATTCCTTTGGCCATCACCTGAATGGAAGGAGGAACCCTGCTGTGACTGAGGTTATGCATAAGCCAAACCCTAAAGAGGGGAAACCTGAGAGGAGAGCAGCTGAGCTCTGTGCAACCTCACGCCCTGCTCAGCTGTTCTCTGCCTCCCTGTAGCACTATCCCAGTGCTTACTCAGGCAGCACTGGGACATCCTTACTCTTCTGCTCCTAACCCAGACCCTACTTCCTGTGGGAGAAAAACATCTGAAGTATTACAAGCCTGTTGCCACAAACCACAATTTTCATTTCCAGTTCCCCTACAACTACCAATGGCAACCTCACTGTATTGCAGGTGCAAGCTTACCAGGTAGTGAAAGACGATTTTCTTCTGCTCCCCTATGGCCTCTGGAGTAATGACATAGTGCACCCGGACCTCTGTGGAAGAGCCACAGCTTAATGTCTTGGAATTTGGCTCAATTTTGAGGTAGCTATTACTGGGAGAGTAAAAGCGCTTTAGTTGGAGATAGCCATCTTCATAATATGGAACAACCCAGGAATGATCATAGCAGTAGGGCTGTGTTTTATGAGTTGCCTGGAAAAGGAGAAAACACACAGAGATACTCAAACATGGGTGTCAAAATCCATAGCCTCATATTAAAGCTTTGGTATGTTTCGTATTTAAGCAAAAAGGCAGCCTACAGGAAAAAAACAACAAACAAACAAAAACCCATGAGTTTGGAAGATGCAAGACAGGGCGGTGGTATCCTTAGCAAATTATTGGGAATGATCTCATTCCCAGGAGGCTGGAGATTGTTTCAAACAAGCTGAATCATACCAGTTGTTTGTATCGCCTCAAGGCATCTTTGCCCTAATAACTTGCCCTCTCTAATATCGTGTTGGTTTAAAGAGAAAAGAAACCCACATTCATTTTTCTTCTCATTATTGGTGCTGGAGAAGGGTTAGTGCTGTTCAGTTTAGAGATTATCAGTGCCAAGCTAAGGATGCTACAGAAAAGGAGTAAAAGTTCCCACCTAAGAATTCAAAACCGGAATTGAACAGAAGTTTAGGAGCTAAGAGAGTCCAGGCTTGCTTAAAATTTAAAGCTTTTTCTTAAAAATTAAAGCAAGAGGAAGATAATTCCCATATAGAAGGGTTCTACTTCAGCATTTCATCTGTCTTATGTGCCTTTATTTCCTATCTTTCTCACTATACTTGGGAATTCTTGTCTTTTCTTTACCCTGCAAAATTTTGAAAACTTCAAGCACCCGGTGGTAACTTCTGGATATTTTTTAATGTTTCTAACCTATGACAAGAGAATTGTAGGGAGAAGAGAAATTATAATTCTAGACAATCTGCCCTATTCCAGGGTGAGATATTACAAAATGTGCATTTTACACACATGCTGCATTTACCACTAAAAAAAGAAGGATGCTCAGCAGCACTTCTTTTTCTCAGATGAACAAACTAATTCTACACCAGGGAGAGAATTTCTGTGAATAGTTCATACTCTTTTTCTCTATAGAAAGGGAAAAAAAAAAAAAAGTTAAAAAAAAAAAAGTTAAAAAAAATGAGAAAAAAGAAAAGGAAAAAAAAAAAAGGAAAAGAAAAAAAAAGAAAAAGGAAAAAGAAAAATGAGGACAGCTTAGAAACTCTGAATGCTGAATTAAACCCTCAGAGATGCAGATTGCCTTAACTGACCACAAAGGATATTGAGGTGAGATACTTGGGAAATCATTTAATTGAAAAGACAGCAAAGCACTCCACTGTGCAAGTTAGACACACCCTTGAAACAGATTTGTCTAGGTAAGGCTGGTGATCCCTTGGAGCAGAATGGATTATTATGATCTTATGATATTACTTCTAATCCTACATTGCTATTGCCAAGCAGAAGTCAAATACTCACAAGCTAAGCACAAGTTGACATGGTTTCTTGTACAACTATTTCCACCGCTCTGGTGTCATGGTTGGCACAAACAAACAGGAACAAGAAGCTAAGCACTTTTGCAGTGAAGTAGAAACTTCAGAGGCCCTCCCCTTCCTCCTTCCACCACCTCCTCTGCCTGCACAACTTACCCTAATTCCAACAGAATCTAAGTTTAACTTGGAAGTGTTCAGAGTAAACTGTGCCTTGCCCTCTTCATCTGTTGTGTAGTTGCCTCCCTCAGCTCCTTGTAAAGAAATCCTCACAAGTTCATTGGCAATTGGAGCACCAGACGCATCCACGAGTTTCACCTGGAAGAGCAAAAACAGTACAGTATAGAAGGAGAGGAATGCCTGTGACCCGAGCAGACTGATAGACCACAAAGCTAGGGATGCTGGGGTCACATCAGACAAGGAAGCCTCCACCATGCTTTACATGTGCATCACCCGTTTCTTTCAGAGAGAGCTGCACACTTACTGAATCTTACTTCTTTAGCCATTTCTTATCTCCACCTCCAGATCAGAGGAGTGGATGTAGACATTGACATGCACTCACACTCTTAGGGCTCCTATTAAGCAGGTGACTGGAAAAGCAGACTTTTACTTGACTGTAAAGCGGAAGCATGTGGACAGAGGGGTAAGCACAACGAGGTCTGTGCTCTCAGCTGCTGCCCCCCACTTTGAAATCCTGCAGAGGACAGGAGAGGAGGCCCACAGGGCACAGCAGCACTGAGGTCCAGCATCTTTGCAGAGTGGACGTGTGTATCTACCCAGGATGCTCAGTAGCATGATTGTTTGGCACTCATGGCATTCCATCCTCATGGTTTCCCTACCTGTCCAAAGAAGGGGATTCCAGGTTTGTAGTGGGTGTCTGAATTCTCAAAGGTAATTTTGGTAATGGTGGTTGTGATCTCAGAAAAACTTGTTCCAGTCAACTCCACTCCTGCAGGAAAAAAAAACAAACAAACCACATTTAAGAAATCATTTTCCTCTGCCTGACCAGAATTACTGGTCCAGGCTCCTTTGCTGGGCCAGCAATTATACTGTTGTTCCTGACCTCCAGGTAGGAAAACTTCAGGATTCCAGAAAAGCAAGAGTCTGCTTTTCTTCCCCACTCCTACTTGGCGGTCCCCTCTACTGGTATCTTGTGGGCTTATCACACAGCTCTTTGATTAAGATGATTCGTACCTGTCTCCTCCTCTTTAATCTTAGCCTCTACATGGAGCTTATTCTCATATCCATTTCTCTTGAGCTGGAATAACTTGGTCTTTACCATTTCAGAAATGCAGCCATAGTTGTCTGTCTTCTGGAGAAAAACAAGCAAGACCATTATAGTCTCATTTATATAATGTTCATCCAACTTAATGAATCTGCCACTGTGTTGCTGGAAGTGGAGCCAAATAACCTCACAGATCATTCCCTCTGTTGTTTTTATCAAAACTGGAAAAGCACATAAATAACATGGCAAGGAGCATTTTAAAGTACTTTCAAAAACATCAGAGCAAAGAATTTGCAACCTCAAAGACTTTTGAGTATGCATCTGAAGTTTGAAATTGCAAACACTTGATATGGAAGCATAAGGAATTACTCAAGTGTCTTCCAGACAGGAAATATTTGCAACGCATCAGGCACATTAGAATATAGCTGCTACTGAAAATGCACAAGCTGTGTGAGTGATACATAAACCAAAGCCTGTATATGTGTAGAAAGAAGATGATGACTAGTAAAATATTTCCAAAGCTTGACACCTCTCTTTCAGCATTTTCATGCAGAGGGCTGGTCTCCATAGAAAAAGGAAGACATGTCTGGAAGAGAGGTTAGCACTGGGGCATTCATATTTTCTTTTAACATAGATGACAACAGCAGTGGCAGAGACAATTGTGGGGACCATACAGTAGCAGACACCAAGGAACATAAGAATGTCTTCTGCTTGCTTTCTTGTCCTGACATATTTCCACAATTGCTGTTACCCCAGCTTCTGTCAATTGAACTCGCACTGTTCCACCTGGTCATGCTCCAACCACCACCATTCAGGTTTGCTCTTGCAGACTCGTCAGTCTGAAGAATGGAGAAAGTGATACTGTTTTTCTGTCTGTATTAACTGCTGTTGCTACACTCATACTCCATTCCTTCTGTAAAACTGCATCACCTTTCTCCTGATTTCTGCTCCTCTTCTGCTTCTAACACCCATTCTGATCCCACGCAGTCTCTAGTGTAAGACAACTCCAACTCTGTTCCATCACTCACGCCTTTTCTCTCACTTCTCCCTTATACTCTACACTTCATTGGACCTTTTTTTGACTTCCATCTCTTCTTTCTCTATAAGCTTCTTGCCTTTACACACATCTTTCTAACTACACTGACCTTATCCCTATTTTTACCTTCACTTTTCGTCTTGCACCCAACATTCTCTCCTTCTTCAAGCTTCCTTAAAATACACTGCTTCTCTCCCCTTTTCACACTATGCTTGCACATACTAGGGCAAGCCTGTGCATGGCTACAAGGCATGCTAAATAGCCAGTGTGACCAGCAGGTGGAAGGAGGTGATCCTGCCTCTCTACTCTGCCCTCATGAGACCCCACTTGGAATACTGCGTGCAATTCTGGTGTCCTCAACATAAGAAGGACATGAAGCTGATGAAGCAAGTCCAAAGGAATAACATAAGGGTGATCAGGGGGCTGGAGCACCTCCCATACGAAGACAGGCTGAGAAAATGGGGGCTGTTCAGCCTAGAGAAGAGAAGCTGTGTAGAGACCTCATAGCAACCTTCCAGTACCTGAAGGGGGCCTACAAGGATGCTGGAGATGGGCTCTTCATCAGGGACTGTAGCGACAGGACAAGGCGTGATGGGTTCAAACTTAAACAGGGGAAGTTCAGGTTAGATAAAAGGAAAAAGTTCTTTACTGTGAGGGTGGTGAAGCACTCACACAGGTTGCCCAGAGAGGTGGTAAATGCTCCATCCCTGGCAGTGTTCAAGGCCAGGTTGGACAGAGCCTTGGGTGACATGGTCTAGTGTGAGGCATCCCTGCCCATGGCAGGGAGTTAGAACTGGATGATGTTAAGGTCCTTTCCAACCCAAACCATCCTATGATTTTATGAAATAAACCATACTTTCTCCTATCTCTCTACCCAACAGAGTAATCATGACTCACCTGTTCAGAGAACTCATCACACACTGCTTTAGCCTCTTCGCCATAGCAGGTGGCAGCTGGCTGTTTAAACTTCCGGCAGACGCGGAAGCTCACTAGGCCAGGAACAGGCTTCCCAAATGTGTATCTACCAGCAAAGAGGATTGAAAGAAAACCAGAGCCATTAAGAATGTAAGAGGGAAGGAGAAAAATTACTAACTCACACCCAGTGTAGCCAGAACTCTTCCCTAGAGCTGCCTCCAGCATACAGCAGGGTCATCACAAGTAATAAAAAGCATAAAGAAATTTGGCAATATTTTTGGATCAAGCTTGGCTACAGAGGCAGGTGCACTGATTACATCCCTGGGAATAACACATAAGTCTTCAGAATTCATTTACCTTAATGCTGATTTAGTTGAGAGGACCCCTCACCTTGGAGAACACATTGCAAGTACCTACCCCACTGCCCCATTCTGATGAAATGGTTTGTGTGCGTATGTGAGCTGGGTCTTCAGCCCAAGCCACGGCTCTTCCTGCAGGATGTGTGAACATTGCTATGTGGAATTGAATGAGGTGGCCCAAAGGTATGAGGGCAGCTGCATCACTTACAGTTTCTCTCAACAATGAAAAGCAGAAGTCACAGTTAAAACATCATTCCCAGATAAAATAAATTGAAGTCTTCTTCCCTTGCACTATAGCTGGTGTGAAACCCTCTACGACTCAAAAAATATGCTAAAAAACCCTCCCAAAAAACTAGAAGAACAATATGTTTCTACATGTTACTAAGTGCCCCAAGCAATACTTGTTGCCTTTTGTCAAATGGTAGATGTAGCCTGTTTGGTTCTGGGACCCCAAAATGAATTAGAAATATGATGAAGTACCATATCGCAGTCTCCCAACTGGACTTTCAGCAGCAGCTGAAGAAAAAGCTGAAACCAAGAAGGCCTTGAAAGAACGACACTTACAGACCACAAACTGTCACCTTCAGCCGCTCATCAAGAATGGTGATCACCTTGGGCATTTTCACTGTTACTTCGAATTTTGGCAACACTGCAGCAGAACCAAAGGAAAACAGTCTATGTAGTGGGGAGTAATATAGGAACGAGACATGAAGGCTTCTCAAAAGCTAGTCTTACAAATGACCTGAAACCCGTTTGCATCTAAATTGTCAGATTTTAGAGGTTTCTGTAACCTGCACATCCCACTGAAGTCAGTGAAAACCACAGGCACTCAACCAACCACTGTGCCAGGTAAGACAGGATTATTACACCAGCTTTTAAAATACAGCAGCTTCTCAGATAACACATGGATTATCAGTCCCACAGCAGTTGGATACAGTAAAATAAGAGAATTAAGTCAGTAAAGGTCTCCCACAAACATATACAGCTGGGTCTGCAGCCTGGTCTCTGAGTTTCCAAAGCATGTAGATCTTACTAATCTGCAAAGCAGGAAGACCCCATAGCTTCCCCAGTGACTTAGCAGAGGGTGAGATCACGTCTAAGCCCAGCTGCAGGAGGGGAAGTGGATGGTGACTGTTTTGGGAGAACTAGGAGACATTCAGGGCACTGAACAGCCTTGCAATTGAAAGAGGTCAAAGGACTTCCAGATTCATATTCCAGGACTCATGTCAGCTGCATGAGCAAGATCATGTCAGACCACATAACAAGGAGAGCTGCAGCCTGCTTGCTGGGGTGGGAAGCTATGTTGGTTGGAACCATCTGCAGGTGTGTATTAGGACACCATTTTCTAGCCAAGCAGAAGGAACTGCACAGGGGTGAGAGCACCAGAGAGAGGTTAAAGCACTAAGGCATCAATCAAGCTACAGGCTTAGTTTCTCGGGGAGAAAAGGCAAGTCTGAATTTACAGACAGCCCCAGCCCACACCAAAAGGTCAGGACTTTGGGACTTAGGCAGCAGAAATCCAGACTTACAGCACGACACTTGACAGGGGTGTAGCCAACTGGAGGTTTTTAGGGCTGTAGCCCTAAATCACCTCTGCAAGGAGGTGAGGCTTGTGGCTGACAGCACATTGCTCC
This sequence comes from Amazona ochrocephala, assembly GCA_039720435.1. Lineage (NCBI taxonomy): Eukaryota > Metazoa > Chordata > Aves > Psittaciformes > Psittacidae > Amazona > Amazona ochrocephala. The sequence continues at coordinate 84,771,958 of CM077880.1, forward strand.
TCCTGATGGGAGCTCTGTTGAGGTGAGCAGTCAGAAGAGCTGCACTGCATAGACTGGGGCATAATGAGGAGCGGATACAAGTCGCTCAAGTCCTTCAGCCTTCACTCCTCAGAAAAGGATGATGCTTGAGAGGGGGAGGACACAGAGACATTTTTCCAGCCATGCTGGACATTCTGGTCAGATCCACCACCCTGTTCAACCAAGCTTTCATGCTCCATGGGACTAGCTGTTAGGAATTTGAAACTGAAATGACAGTTACCATACTCCTCCACAGAGAAAGGATGCTGAACTGTCTTCCCAGAGGCTTTCTGTACCACCACTCTGTAGGTCCCTTGAATAGGTTCAGAGGTGAGGCTGAAGACCAGCTCGATTAATCCCATGTTTAACTCTGCTTTTGTCCACTGGTACAGACGGTTTTGCTTTGGGTCCTACAGAGAATGTGATCACAAAGAGAATATGAGAACACTGGAAGTCTGCAACCAGAAGGTCCTTTCCAACCCTAACCAGTCTATGATAGTGTGATTCTACGATTCAAAGCAGTGAGAGGAGGCCTAGCCCCAGTGTTTAAGGAGGCTGCGCGGCAGAAGAGGGAGGCACTAGCAAAGACGTGTGGTGAGCTCAGGGCTGGACAATAGAAGGAGCTGTAAGCTGAGCCCAGAGTACATGTCTGCCACCATAAGAGCTAAAGCTGTGTACATTCAAATTAATTAAATGGACCCTCTTAATACATAAATCAGACAAGAATCATCTTGAAGCTATTGGTCAAGCCATTTTGGCCAGGCTGAGTGCAATAAATGTGAATGTGAATTGAATGTTTGTACATACCTCAATATACACCAGCGGAAACTAGAAAAAGAAGAAAGGAAACAGCATATTTAGACAGAGTGCAAGCAACAGTCAAATGACCAGGGCTATGACCATGTTTCAGGGAACAAGCTGATCATCCAATGAGATAAGGAAAAATGTTCCTGGTATGGAGAAACAGATGATTTTGAGGTACATTAAGAGTGGGGACAATCCCTTGTCTCTGTCAGAAAAGTAAACTGACGTTACTAACTCTGGATGAAGGGGGGCTATAGGGATGCTGGGGAGGGACTCTTCATTAGGGACTGTAGTGATAGGACAAGGGGTAATGGGTTCAAACTTAAACAGGGGAAGTTTAGATTGGATATGAGGAGGAAATTCTTTACTGTAAGGGTGGTGAGGCACTGGAATGGGTTCCCCAGGGAAGTTGTGAATCACTGGTGGTGTTCAAGGCCAGGTTGGACATAGCCTTGGATGGCATGGTTTAGTGGGTGGTGTCCCTGCCCATGGCAGAGGGGTTGGAACTAGATGATATTAAGGTCCTTTCCAAACTTAACTATTCTATGATTCTATGATTCTATGATGCTCTGCAATACTGATAAGAGCAGGTGTGCACTCTAATAATAGCAGCCTTGCTCATTGCTGACGCGTTTACACCAGCACCATTCATCAGCAGTTTGTCAGACCTTTCTGACAAGAATGCAGAGGGCAGCTCTACATAGAAATTTGAAGAACAGACCCTGTTAAGATCTGAGGTAACCCAGGAATTACACAATTATCTCAGTGTACTGAGAGGTCTCCCCAGAAGACTCTTCTTTCCTCCCTTTCCCTGCATAGATGACTAAATGCCAAATAACTAGAGAAAAGGAAGTATTATCCTTACCGTCTCATTCAAGGGACGGAAGTCTTTATCCAGAGAAACAATTCTGAACAGGACTGATGGAGAAAGGCAGACAGTGAGGTTCCACAGTTCAGTCACCAACCATAAAGCATCAGTTGCAAAAACAAATTGTACAACAGAAAACAGCTGTTCTCTTCTGAAGAAATTCCATTTGTTAGAAAGCTAAGACATACTAGAAAGTTACTCATATAAGAAATTACATTAATAAGAGGATGTTAAGAGCAAGTCTAAGGCTGCGTGAACATCTTACTGATCATGGACTATAATCTCATTAACTAGGACCAAAATGAAATTTAAGTTGCCTTTGTCTACTTTGCAAAGACACATTTTTACACTGGAATTCACATAGGTCTTCTAATTTTGTTATAACTTGACTGACTTTTTAGGAAGGATGAATGCAAGATTATTTCAGCACTTGGCTGCAAGTTTGTGTTGGCTCTGGACAGATAGAGAACTCAGTGCCTCTTTTAGGACATTCATTTCTGCCCAGGACAAATTTTGGAGATCAGTGGCCCAGAAGAAATAAATGGCTTATATAGTTCTCTTCACTTAAGCATTAAAAATATAAGCCTTAGCCATAAGGTTGCCATTCTGCCCCCCACTGAAAGCAGGGGGCATTTGGCCAGCACAATCCAACAGTTTTAACACAAATTTTTGTTTCAAATGCAAATATCCAGCCTTTCCCTGATACCTGTCTGTCCAGGCTTGTAGACGGGTTTGTCTGTCTGGATGAAGACCAAGCTGTCATAATTCTTGACCAACATTGATTTGCGGCTCCTGAACTGCAGTGTTGCACCCTTCACCGTTACAGTGAGAAATGCGACTGATGACCAGCTACTTGATTTTGGAAGCTGGAGGGAAAGAAGGCAACTATGTTACAGACCACACTTAAAGATTGAAACTGGCCTTCATGAGAGATCTAACATAATCCTGATGGGCACACCACAGAGGTGAGGGGAACTGTAATCATCAGGAACAAGAGACTGATCTTTACTTGTCCCATATCCTTACTCATTCCTACTTCTGGGAAGTGATTGCGCAAGGATTATGCAGCAAAAGAACTCCCAGATCCGCTGCCCAATATTAAGAAATTCTTACTGCCCTAACCAAAACCCTTCTACCCTTTTCCTTCTGACATTCACAGGGGCAATGGAATAATCCCTAGTCTCTTTCAGAAAATGCCCCTAGTCCTTGCAGAACATTTCCCTTTTCAAACCAGACATGCCAGATCTCTCTGCATCTCTCTTCAATTGACAAAGTTCAGTCTTCAGCCTATATCTGACACAGGTGCCAAGTTCAGTATCCTGCAGACCAGTTCTTCAGCCTTCAGGCTAAAGATGTAATCTATGCTCTGAGCCAGATGACCAACTTTCCTAGTTGTCCTAGTTGTTATAGTCCCTAGGGCTATCAGTTACATTAAGCTATGAATTTCCTGCTTCCCTCTCTTTTTTAGACACAGGCAATCACAGGAATATGTTCTTACATTATTTCAGTACACATATCCACAAGCAAAAAAGAAATATCTGAGGTCCAAAAGCTTTACCCCAATTTGAAGTTACTCAAGTGATAATCTGTGGCTGTCAAAGGATGATATGGAAAGCCATCTGAAGAAGCTGTTCACTTCTTTCTCCTGGCCTCCCATTCTCCTGTTCTAGAGAAGGGCTGGCTTTCCAGGATTTGGCATTTCCCAAACAGGAGCATGTTAAAGAGATCTCAGCAGTGAGAGGGTGTTGAGAATGGACATGAACATGGACAAGAGGGAAGTGAATACTTACACAGTGTTACTCTGGTCTTTGCCCTTACAGTTTACCTTTGGCATAAGAGACCAGCCAACGAGGATGAGATACTCACAGAGAAAGGGATGCAGGTGAATACATCCTTCTCTGACACCACATCATCAATCAAGCTCCTGTTTTCCCCTTGATACTCGAGTGTGGTACTCAGCGTCACAGACTCATTCAGGTGGGTCAGCTGAACACAGACTTTCTCAGGAGAATCAGTGTGGATCAGAAAGGGCAATAACACCATATACTGCCTAGGAACAGAGGAGAAGGACAGGTCAGAAGAACCAGGAACAGGCAAATAGAGCTGTACAGATAGAACAAATAAACCAATGTGGTTACTACAGCCTTCAATGTACAGGGAGTAAGGTGCATTTTCTAGGAGTGTAACAAGATTTCCAGCATGCATGTGAAGAAGCGAAAAGCAGAAGGCCAGTCTTGAAAGTAAAATACCACAGGAAATCCTCAATGCAAATGTCTGGAAGGGATGCGTTTTTCCAGGTTCTGACACAATAGCAGCATTTCCTCCTGGCACCCTGAATAATGCCAGTGTGTAAAAGTCAACTGCCACCTTTGCTAGACACCATTAGTAGGATCCAGGAGCCACATGACTTGCAGTACCCAGTGAAGAAACACCACTGAGTACACACTGCAAACTGCAGATTTACTTTCATTCCTCTCAGAGACCCAGAACTGCCACAGAGTGGTGCCAGACCTTAAGCAAAACAATTGGAGTATATTTCAGGTTTCCAGGGAAGGAAGCCCCTCTGTCTCAGCCCAAGCAGGAGGACCCTGCTCAGTCCTATACAGCCTCCCTCTCAGCGGAGGAACTTGCCAGTAGTATCCCGGTGCCCAGAACTGCATCTGGGAATCAAACCTGATTCACCTAATGGCAACAGTGCTTCCTTTTGGGTGGGCAAGGACTGGCCTCTGATGGCCCCTGGGCAGCAAGTAGCTGGGAGAATAGTTCAACACCTCAGCAGTAAGATAGGGCATTCCTTTTAGTGGCAGGGGAGGCACTGTCATCTTTATATCCATCATATGCTTATCCTGCATTTGATGAAAACACTGCAGCACAGCCTTGCTGGGCTGGGAGGAAAAGACACTGCCAAAAAGCCAGAGAAGAAGGTTTCTGGGAAATCAGGATCCCCTCATGCGCTGCTCCTGCCACACATGTACATGCATGTACACAACACACTCCCTTCCCATGAAAACAGAGAGAAAGGGGGTGAAAAGGGATGCAGCACAATATACCTTCACAGACTTTAACAGTCACAGTATTACAGTGCCACATAACTACGGGTGAGAAGGGAATTTTCATTCCATTGGCTGAGCTGAAAAATGTGAATTAAAAAATAAAGCCATTTGTGGTCAGGCCAGATCTGGTATCACCGATCTCCTGGGCATTCAACCTGGAGGAGAGGAATCAACCCAAAATGAAACCTTTCAACATCTTTTCAAAAAAGCCTCTCTCTGAGAATGTGCAAACACTCATAACAAGTTGCCTTTCAAAAGAACCAATTTTGTTCAGAAAATTTTGCTGGAATCCTGTCAATCCATCAGCTCGCTGCAGCTGCAAGAGGTATTCCATAGACCTTTTCCTCTCTATTTTTCCCTTTTTCTTCTCTAAAGTTTTAATGATATCCCATTTTCACAGACTGCTTTGGGTTCCCCTGAAGCAGTAGAGCTGCTGTTTGCAGAAGTCACTTTACCCAGCCCTGGTGTCTTTATTCCTGGGTGAAGGAAATTAAGATGGTAAGAGACAAAGCAACAGACACAGGAATACAATCTAAGCCTCCTGCCTGCCCAGACACCCCCCCTGCACATGTGTAGCTTACGGCTCTGTGGCAGGCGAGGCATCTTCAGGAAGGAAGAAGAGGAGAAGGAGGAAGGCACTTGATTTGATGAGCAGCCCATCTCTCCCCATGGTGCAGAGCAGGTTGTGGTGAGTCAAGCAGACACCCAGCCTGATCCAGTGCTGCCTGTACTCCCTCTCTGCTCTCCGAGTCAACCCCTTTATACTCTCCTCTGCAAACAGCCCACAAGCTAGAGGAGATAAGGGCTGGGGGCCAGGGCCCATCGGGAAACGGGAAGAGGCAGCAACAAGGAGGAGCTGGAACCAGCAGCTTTGAGTCTGGGCTGGCAGCCAGGTGCTGGGGGAGAGGGAGGGGAGCTGCTCAGCAAGCTGGAGCTGTCTCTTGTTTGGGGCAGGGCAGCTGGCAAAGAGGGGGAAAGGCTGTAGCCAAAACCAAGAGGGGCTAACAGCAGAGTATAAGGGTGAGACCTCCATTTCTGGCAGGGCTCCCCGTATGGAGCTGGCTGCAGCGCTGGTTATGGAGGCTGCTGGAGGAGCTCTTCAAACTGGGAGCAGGAGGCTGAGCTAGGGTTTGGGAAACAAGAGTGGCGTGCCTAACCCCCACTTCCAGGCAAGATCGGAAAACAGAGAATGAAAACACTGAAAACCTTCCCCCTCCACCCAATGTGCGCCCTTGTGCTCTCCATTCCTGGTCCCACCAGCACTAATGCCAGGAAAACGGAGCCAGAGAGTTTCTGGACAATCAGGCTAAGATAATCTGGCCTTCACCCGGACAGAAACAGGGCCAGTGACATGATGGAAGCTGCCAAAAGTTCAACGCATTAACAGCATGTAACACATTAACCAGTTCCCCACAGCAGCAGCTACCCTCACAGAACAGAACAGACGTGGCCTGTGTCTTGCTTTCCTCATACTGGTTCTTGTTCCAGGACAAGTTATTGGCACATCTCATTCAAAGTATTGCTGTTTAGTGGAGTCCTTACCAGTTTCATCATGTGGAAATCCACGTAATGCACTATGATGGGCAATGCTGTATCACAGGGGGAAATTTCTTCTTGACCACTGTCTTTACTGTCTTTATCTTAGTCTGCAGCAGAAGGATCAATAGTTCTGGTAATTACTACCCTTGCAAGTGGCAGTAGAATACCTGTCTTACTTACAGTCCTAACACAAATTCCAAAGAATAGAGGTCTATGTTAGAGGATGTAAAGCATAAATTTCAGATTAAAAATGATGCAGAATTAAATTATTATCTGTCTGTACCTTCCCCTCTTCTACTACTATTACTGTCTTCATCAGAGGTTTGGTAAGCTCAGGAATTTTGGAGTTAAGAAATCCAAGTGCAATCTGAACACAAACCTTCATCACAGACCTCATTCTGCCCTGCTGTGACCTACATGGGAAAGCGGAGGATCATAGTGCATGTCCTTGGGGACTGTACAAAAGACAGCCCAGGCTTATATTTTGCCTTCTCCATCTGATGCCTAAAGGTTGCTCTGCCTGCCCAAAAGAAATTTAACCCCGGAAGATCTGCCTTATCCACAGAGAAGAGGATTTGTACATTGGGGGATTAAAGTGCTTTTGAAGACGATACTTTACATTGGTTTGAATGGGTTGGGAGCCAGACTTGTCGAACACAAACCTTTTGGGAAAGAGATGCAGAACTGACACTGCAGAAGAAAAGAGGGCTACCCTTTTTTGCAAATAGCCAAACAGCCCACACAGCTTCCAAGTCAGCTCCTGATCATTAAGACTTTGGTCAAAAATGTGCTATGTAGCCAAAAACTGAAGATAAAAGTTTTCAGTCAATTGAGGGGGGAAAGATTTTAAAGGCTTGAGAATCCCAGTGGGTACTAATTAATGTGCTCAGGTACTGAACTGACACAAGTTGCTCGGCCTCTCCCATTTCCAGTAGCAACCTGGGGCCCCAGCAGCCTAATTTCAAGGGTCTCTGTGTGGTCCATGTGATTCAGCTTGTAGGAGGTGGCACAGACAAGGCAGTGGCAATGAATTTTCCCTCTCTCTCCTGCCATTTCTATGTGCCAAAGACATTTGTTCAACTGCTTTTCATGTAAATGAATATATTTGCTTCAGATCCCTTTAGTATTGTAAAAACTTGAACCCAGAGAAGCACCACGTACATCGTTGAAAGTAAAATCTGCAGCTGAAAATCTTTTCCCTTCAAAGAACAGTTAACTTTTGAGACAACCTCACGTATTTACTTACATTTCCTGAGCATCTCTTTGGGATGCGATTGAGAGACCATGTTTGAAGAGCTAAAAATTAAAAGTCTAGTATGCACTGCACTCTAAAATCCTAGGAGAGGCAAAATTTTTGCAGTATTCACAAGGTTAAACTAGGCAAGCTCAGAGACATGGTTACCTCACCTACACACATCACGATAACATGAGAAGCTGCTACTTCAGTGGAGTTTTCTGGTAAAGTCACTTCTAGGTTTCCTTCCATAGATGCTACCACCATTTTGACAAAGCAGGCAGTTTCCAGCAATATTTCAGAGGGCCTGGTAACTTTCTAGGAGTCAAGGACAACATCCTTTTTTGATAGTTGAGTGGTCCACAGGAGGCCACGAGGATGATCAGGGGCTGGAGCATCTCCTGTATGAAGACAAGCTGAGAAAGCTGGGGCTGTTCAGCCTGGAGAAGCTGCATGGACACCTCATAGCAGCCTTACAGTACCTGAAGGGTGCCTAGAAGGATGCTGAAGATGGATTCTTCATCAGGGGCTGTCATGATAGGACAAGGGGTGATGCATTAAAACTGAAACAGGGGAAGTTCAGGTTAGATATAAGGAAGTTCTTTACTGTAAAGGTGCCTGGGTTCAGCTGTAGCAGTCATTTTCCTCCTTCTTAGTAGCTGGTGCAGTGCTGTATTTTCGACTTTAGTCTGAGATCAACGCTGATAACACACTGATGTTTTTAGTTGTTGCTATATAATGCTTACACTGATCAAGGACTTTTCAGTCTCATGCTCTGCCAGTGAGGAGGGGCACAAGAAGCTGGGAGGAAGCACAGCCAGGACACCTGACTCAAAGGAGCTAAGGGGGTATTTCACACCACAGCATGTCATGCCCAGTATAAAGACTGGGGAGAGTTACCTGGAAGGCCCAGATCTCTGCTTGAGTTGGCAGGTGGTGAGCAATCGTACTGTGAATCACTTGCGTTTGTTTTCTTTTCCTTTTACCCTTTTAGTTTTATATTCTCTCCCCTTATTATTTCCCTTATCATTATTAGTGGTAGCAGTAGTAGTTTTGTATATCTTTACGGGTATATTATTGTATTACACCTATATACAGTTACTGGACTGTTCTTATCTTAACCCATGGGATTTACATTCTTTCAATTGTCCTCCCCATCCCTCTGGAAGCAGGGGTGGAAGAAGAGGGGGAGTGAGCAAGCGGCTGCATGGTTCTGAGTTATCAGCTGGGCTCAAACCACAACAGAGGGTGATGGGACGCTGGAACAGGTTGCCCAAAGAAGTGGTAAATGTTCCATCCCTGGCAGTGTTCAAGGGCAGTCTGAACAAAGCCTTAGGCAACATAGTCTAGTGTGAGGTGTCCCTGCCCATGGCAGAGGGGTTGGAACTAGATGATTTAAGACTAGACGATCTTAAGGTACTTTCCAACACGACCCATTCTATAATTCTATGACTCTGGCACATACAAAATGACTCACCCAAAGTAACCCAATCTGAGATGAAAACTCAAAGCTTCTAGCTCCTAGTTAACTACTTAAAATACTGAGCTTGTTTCTCACAGTTTCCCCAAGTCCAACAGTTGCAGGCACAGTTACTGAAAAGTAGACCCACCCTTGCTGGAAACATTCCCACCTGAAGGCCCCAGCTAGTGAACTCTAGATGAAGCTCAGCAGACATCCGCTTAGTTAAGTATGCTAAGGTCTGCAGTTTTGTCTTCATCTGCCCTAATACTTTCATGTGTTACATCCTCTATGAATGTCAAGCCTCACATACCAGGGATATGCAATTGAAGGCATTCCGTAAATGGCAGGTGAGGAATTTGCTGTTGTGTTGCAACAAATTGATTGCTCAAAGCTACATTGAACTGCAAAAGCTGAAAAAAGCATTAAGCTGCTTCTTTCAACCAGGTCATGGAAGGACAATTTCAATTATTTGAAAAGAAAATTGCTGGGCAGAAACAGTAATTTTCTGTTTGGAAACAAGATCTTGTTTCTGTTTTCTCTGTAATTTCACCGTTGGTTTTAGTGTTCATTTACACTTCCAACTGATTTGCAATCCTTCTCGTGAACCCCTGATCTAACATTTTCAGATTAGTTTCAATTACTTTCTCCCTCATCCTTCTCCACCACACACCATGCTGCCTAGTTCGTTCCTCCCATTATCTCTTAATTTGTCTATGTCCTCCACATCTGCCTCCGCAATCTCACCTCCGCAGACCTGTCCTTCTTACCCATCCACCTCCTTCTACTCAAAGTGCTTCCTTGTACTGACCTTTAGCATATCTCTCACAGAATTATAAGGTAGTTGAGATCAGCAGGGACCTCTTGAGGCCATCTGGGTCCAACCCCCCTGTTCAAGCTGGCTGCCCAGGACCATGTCCAGACAGCTTTTGAGTATTTCCAAAGATGGAGACCCCCACAACCTCTCTGGTGGACCTGCACTAGTGCTCAGTCACCCTCAGGGTAAAAAAGTATTCCCTGATGTTCAGAGGGAACCTCCTGTGTTTCAGTTTGTGTCCATTGCCTCTGGTCCTGTCACTGGGCACCACTGAACAGTGCCTGGCTCTTCGTACCCTCCCTTCAGATGCATTATATATATATATACACACACACTATATATATACTAATAAGATCTCCCCTCAGCCTTCTTTTCTGTCTCAGAAAGAGCTGTTTCAACCCCTCCTATAGAAAAGATGTTCCGGTCCTTTCATCATCTTTGTGGCCCTTCATTGGACTCTCCAATATATCCATGCCTCTTTTGTACTGAGGATCCCAGAACTGGACACAGTACTCAAGTGTGCGGCCTTCCCAGTGCTGAGTAGAGGGGAAGGATCACCACTCTCATACCTTCCTCAATCTGCTGGCACTACTCTGTCTAGTGCAACCCAAGATACCATTTGTTCCCTTTGCAGCAAGGGCACATTACTGGCTCATGTTCAACTTGGTGTTCACTAGGACTCCCAGGTCCTTTTCTGCAAAACTTCCTTCCGTCTGGGTCACCCCCAGCATGTACCAGCGCATCATCAAGAACTCCTGTCAGAGTTACTGCTCTGACTGCATCGGACTATAAACTGCAAGTCCAGACCAAGGCTAAATTGATAAAAGTAAACTGGAATATAGTATACTGGCATAAGTAGAATAAATCGGAAATTAATAACATTTGTCTTCCTTTGTTGGAACAAAATCTCTGGCTGGAAAAAAGAGTTAGAGTTTTCAAGTGTATGGAAATGCAACCTACTGTCCCACCCTTAATGTTCACTGTGGTTTTATGCTGTTCATACTCTCAGTCTGCCTCTGCTCTATTTGAACTGAAAGCTCCTTGTAGTAAGGATTTGTCCACTTCTTCCCCTCTCTGCAATTATGAAACTGCAGAGGGAAAGAGAGAAACATGTTCTTGGTCAATTCAATAATAACACAAGATTAACTGTGTTCCTTTGACTCCGGAAGTTCCAGCCTCTTGAATCACTCGGTTGAAGTTGGCCTATAAAGCATGGAGTGCAGCTGGTTCTTTTCAACACAGAAAAGTAATGACATGGCTGTATGCTTTTGGTCCAATGCAGTACTAGCAGTTTATTTTCACTGCTGGATTTACAGAAGTTGTCGTCTCATTTCTTCTCTCCTACTCATAGTACTGGAATGCAAAAGGAAAGGCTGCCACTGGTAGAAGCCTGTTTGCATGTTTCCAGCACCAAAACCCAGGCTTCATTTTCCCAGTCCTGCTAGCACCAGACAATGGAGATGCAGGGAATGGAAATTAAATCTCAGGAATGGAGGAATGGCCAGCTCACCCTCAGAGATCTGAAGACCCACCACCTGTTGTGACAAAAATTTTGTTCGCCCTTATAGGACACACAAGGCAAAGACTAGGCCAGGGAATATGTTCCAAGTCTCATCTGGTCATAAATAGCAGTAAGCCAACACATGTTGATTGAGAATGGATCTACTGCTGATGATAACTCACCACTATGGGTAACAAACCCATTCCTGCAAAACACCTTTGTGAGGGTGTGAAAGGGGCAAATCCTTGGTCTTGTGTAGACCTTTGGTTTGCAGGACAATGATCCACTTGTATCACTGAGGAGATGGCGATGAGATGAAAATGCACATGGGATTTATCTAAGAGACTTCTCACAGATCCATGGAGCAGCAAATTCACAACTGGAGGCCCAGAAGTGATCTTTCATCAGGACAACACAACGTTGCACAGGGCTGTTAGAGAGTATGCTGTAAGAGACATGGAACAAAAATGAGACTGAGAGAAAATGCTGAGATATCTCCTGGAGGCAAGAAAGAAACAACATCTGATTTCGGAGGGTGGAGCCCAGAGGAAGTGAAAGAACCCAACCTCCAAAGGACAGCTGCTAGAAAACAGTATGTGCACCCAGAAAACAGTAAAACCCTGGAGATCACACATCTAAGTAAGTTTGTCACTGTGGAACCGAAATCATAACCAAACATAGACATGATGCCCTGACAGTGACAGTGGTACCCACCATCATGAGAATGGCAGCGCTGAGAGTTTCATGGAAAGATGATCATCTCCAAGGAGTTTGTAAGAACAGAAAGGTGGATTTAAGAAGGGAACTAAACCAAGTTCTTAGAGTACCGACCTACTGACAGTGAGGTCTTGGGAGAGTTTTCTCACTGGAGAAGTGTTAGACACTAACTAGCTTCCTTCACTGCCACAAAAGGGAAAGGGCCAGGCAAAGTCACTGGACCAAATCATAATGTTTTCCCTCATGCAGAATGCTGAGCTTTGTCCAAGACTGAGCCAAAATTAAGGTTCTGACTTGGGCTGGCACCCGTAAAGCAGCAAAGGGTTGGGTTCTCATACCCAGTGACACCATCACTCGGCAGAATGAGTGCAAAGTGGCTAAATCCAGTTAAGCCAAGATGGACCATATGGTTTTTTGACTGAGCAACTGGGTGAGCAGTACAGGTAAATGATCGCTGATCTGAGCAAAGTAAAGAGTGAGATACTAACATTACCCCAGCTTTTCACATGTACATGCCTTTACAAGGTGCAGGGCAGTAAAAAGTAGACCCTTTTGAGTTCAGTGCCATACAGGTGACAATAAAATCTGCCCAGGAAGAAAGCTACTGAAATCTGATGCAGGAACTCTGGGCATTTTGGAACACCAGGCAATCTGAATTAGCACTGTTGTTTTTAAAACACAATGAAACTTACTTGGTGCCATTGAATATAGAGCCATCTTCCCAAATCCATCCAGAGCCTGAGCTGTTCCTCAGTCCAATCCAGAAACATTCTGGTTGAATACTCTTGAACAGCTCCTAGAAATGGTGATGAATTACAAAGTGACTAATGAAAGCCAGCCTGAAAATGGAGGTAAAGATACGTAAATAGAACAGAGAGCAAGATATATCCCCTTGCCTGACTATTCCATAAATGGCTGACAATACCGCTTCTCCACACCTTCTAATCAGGAAGATCAGCCCCGTAAATCACGACTGGAATAAAAACTGTGTGTACACTCACAAGGAAGTAAGGGCGCTTTCAAGGGTCCTAAACAGATTCTTCAAAGGCCATTTCTCAGGGCAACATATGTGAGCAAGCTGCACCCCAGTTTCCTGAAGTATCCTACACTTTATGTAGGCACATATGCTATCAGTATTAATGCTTTACCATACAGCTAGCTAGCAAGCTAATATAGAGTATTAACAATTAAAGGTAAAATCAGGTCACGGCAGAATGTGCAGGCACTGACAGATCTGTCTAAAAACCCCAGTACCAATGCTCTTTACGTTTTACACAAACATTCCTCCTACGTGTTTTCAATATTCATTTCCTTTTGCCTAACCTTTAACACCTGCTTACTGTTTTAAGGTGAAGCCTGCAAGAGAAACTCAGCCCTGAAGTAAATCCCCTCCTTAAAAATAAAAAGGAATAAAGACAAAAGAGAGAACCTTGTCCACATTTGCAAAGACAGTAAACGGCAACCTTTCAGTGCATGGCGGGGATCCATTCTTCCATCTTTGTCTCCTGCTGCCATAAAAAAGCTCACAGCAGACATCTTCACACAGAAGCATTAACAAAGTGGTAAACTTGGTAAAGTGGTGGGAATAGAAGTAGCTTGAGGAATGCTTGAGTTTTGCTGGTGGTTTGGAGGTGACTGCTTCCCTGATGAAGGGACGTTGAACTAGCTAGGAGAGTCTTGCTAACATAGGGAAGTCTGAGCAGGGACAATGGGTAACACTCCAGTAGCAGAGACAGCAGTAAGAAAGCAGCTGGACCAGAGAGGCTTTCTTCATGGAGAGAAATGGGTAATGTGGGGAAGACAGGTATTTCCCAAGGAATTAGGATTTGCTTAAGCAAGCGTGAGAGGCTGGAACATAGTCCCACTTGAGCAGAAACATGGCTTTGTAAGCTCCCACAGAACATCATACAATGAAACTTCTGTCCAGGGGCTGGAAACTGTCCACATTCAGTGGACCTGAGCTAATAAGTCCTGGCTTGCATAAAACCAATCAAGTACTTCTGCTCTACTTAGGCAGATGTGCCTCACCTCCATAGTGATCAGCTTTACCCATTTCTTCTGTGGTCATACATGCCACTGCCCTCAGTGAGCACCTACTAGAAACTGAGCAGTGTAACAGACGGTTTCTGATTTCACCAGCATAAGAACGCTTTTGGCAGAGAGAGCATTGAAAACAGACTGAGAAAGAAATATCTATGCATGAACACAGACAGTGGCAAAGGTCACTAAGCAAGAGGAGCTGGAGTGGCTGCAGGGAGGAAAGGCATCATTTCTGCACGGGAAGGATCTCTGGAGAGTGGGGCTGTACTGGTTTGTAGGCAATGAGTACAGTGACTGCACAGTCTTTTCCTGTAATCATTCGTAACACCCATGTTGGGGATAGAAGGGAGGTGGAGAGGGACAGTGGAGAAGGCTGTCTCCTAACATTGTTCATAGGATGATTTTGAGTAGCTGACAGTGACCATCACCTCTCCCTTCGTTTTGCTCCTCTGCCTGCTGGGAACATCTAAGGTGTACACTGAAACTGGAAGTGCACTCTAACATCACAGTCATAAATCCTTCCTCTCCTTTAAAGACAAAATATTGACAGATTGACAGTACTGCTTGGATGTCAATCGCTGAGGTATTTGCAAGGAAACTGAAGGTCCTCAGAGAATAAGAAAACCATTACCATTTCCCAAGTATCACTGATCACTAGGAGATGAGCTCCTTGCGCTCCACAGGACTGCCGGCTGGAATACCAGTCCTTCTTCTGCTTGGAGAAGGAGTAGCAGCTCCCTCTGTAGGCAATCCACTGCTCAGGGCAGCGTGGCTGGGAGTTACCTGTAAAGGAATCCAAGTACCAGCTTTTCTATACCATTAACCAACAGAAAGACATTTGTCAGCAAGGATTTGCTGAAAAGCAGCTCTTCTGGATATTTGCAATGCAGAAAACACAAATGAGGAAAAGCATCTAAAAATAACAGTGTGTGAACACTGAACTTCATATCCTCTGCGCAATTTCCAGGTATATGCCCGCTTCCCCCTGCCCCAACCCCACCGGGTTTCCTCTGAACTGCTCAAGATACCTAAGAACCAAATTGGCTATCTGCAAGCAGGCAGCACTTTGGGTGTGCAAAAAGTAAGGGGGAAAAATGACATCATTCTGTGGGTAAAGTGTGATCATACTTAGGTTGAATGAATTTTAAGCAACAAACAGTAGGTTCTTCCACATGGTCTGACACCTTCTGCATGCATGCAGAAGTGTTACAGACCTTGTATCTTCAATCTGCAGTATACCACTGTAATTGCTGCAGACAAGTCTACAGAAACCTTTCAGTATCTTTCACTTTCTTTGCAACAGGATCTGAAATGGGTTGCCCGGGGTCTGCACAAGGAGCATATTCTTCACAGTATTATGGATAGGCAGTTGGTACTTAAGCCTGGTAGAAACCTAGAATAGCTTCTGGTTTAACCCCATATATGGAACTCAGGATCTGAGCTCCTGTGTTCAGATGAATCTGTGGTCTTTGCTGATGGTTGCTTATCTTCAGCACCCCTTTGTGCACTTACTCATCTTCCATATCAAAGCAATTGCTAGGGAGATGCTCAGTATCCCAAAGCCTATAGCCAAGCCTGGCACAACTTGTGGCCACAAATGGGGAGCTGTAAAAGAGATAAGAAACCATAGTAAACAGGAGCAACATGAAAACTGACAGTGGTTTTACATAGTTTGCTTGTGTCCTAGGCATTTCCGTAAGGAACTGAACTACTTAGAGATAACTGTCTGGCTACACTCTGCACATCACTGCCATCACTGTCCCTGCCCACCTCGCTGGGAGCTCCCCACACTCCTGCCCACCAGACCAGGGTCCCATTTCAGCTGGGCTAGAAACCATCATTCCTTGCCTGAGCTTCCCAGGAGGTTTATGTGTCTGAGCTTCCCCGGAGGTTTATGTGTCTGCAGGTCAGCAACATCTCAGCCTCCCCCCTGTTTTATTAATCTCAGTATGAGAGCTACAGACAACAGGACTTTCTAAAAAACAATAGATGTGCAGCTAATGGTTACTGATGTTGAGGAACCCAGGATTTCTCTGTGCTTCTCCCTTAAGCTTATCTACCACATGCTGCTCTTGATGTGCTCCAGAGTCTTCTACCTAAGTACAGCAACAAAGTCCATGATGAAGCTTATGAAATCTGAGGTGCTTCTCTCTCAGTCATGTTACAAGACCCAAAGAAACATATTTCCATTCCCGAAAAAGGCTAGGAGTCTAAGGAATAGGATGGACAGAGGGGAAGGCTATCTTTAACCAAAGACACTACCACAGCAAGTATATCTAAAACTTGGTGGAAGAAGGGCTGTGAGCAGCATGCCATAGCAATAGCATATGAAATACACAGGGAAGGCAGACGGGGGTATTCTCTCCTCAAGCCAAATTACAATCAAATTAAGTTAAACAACTAATTGCATCAAGAAATAACAGTAACAGCATCCCCACAGACCAGGCGAATACTACTAAATGCATAGGGTTGGAATTATATTATGGGCTGCCAGACAAGGATAGTGACAGCACTCATGAACCAGAAAAAAAAAAGCACAACCAAAAACCAACAGAGCAACTGTGAGGGAAGCCCAATGATGACAGATGTCAATTGATCTCATTAAATTATGCAAATTCCATGTCAGGGCATGATGCTGAGACTGAATGCTTAGACACCATCAATAGGCACCTCACAGAGTGGTGAGCCAAGAACCGCAGAAAGCAAAGCAGCTCGTGACTGACCTAAGCCGTGCTCAGGCCACCCGGCTCACCATGGCTCCATCCAGCAGCTTCACTGCCACAGTGAACACAAATGCACTGAGATTCAACAGAGCCAAAATCCAGCAACAACAACAAAAAGGCACTGCGGTATAATGATTTTAGAATGGAAAACTACAGGAAAATGAGGAAGTTTGTCAGAGATTAATTAAAAGGAATGGCTGAAAGAATAACATAGTTGTAAGCAGTAAAAATAAAGACTTTTATTAGGACCCCTCAGTGGAGGCTAAAAACAAATGCACATCACGTATCAAGAATATTGTGGGAAGGACAAAGCAAGCCAGCGCTAAAACAGAAGGGGAAGGGACTTCACTTAAACCCAAGAATGAATCCTTTAAGCACTGGAAGCTTTGTCCAAATACAGAAACTAGACCAGGACAATAAATTAATACTAATTAATCTAGTTTTGACCTTAGAGTGGTTTGCAAGTTCACCAGTTTTAAGACCAGTTTCTGTTTTATAGTAATATGATCTTAGAACGGTTTGCAGGCTCACCTGGTTTTAACTGGTTTTAAGACCAGTTTCCAGATTCTAGCAATATATTTAGACCTGCAGGTTTGGCTAAAAGACGTTTCTAAGGTAATATGGGAGAGCATGAAGGAGCTTCAGTGTGTCATTCTTCTGGTAGAAAGATCTTTTCTAAGGTAAAGGTTTTGGCATGCTTCCTGAAGCTTGCAGGATCTTCCAGCTGTCCCACTTGTAATTAAAACATAGCAACTTTTCTATACTTTATCATTATTACAGAACAAAACCCCATCTCTTTTCAGTTACAAAATACAGACAACTTTGCAGCTACAAGCTACTCCTCAGCTTCATGCAAGAGGACAATGGGAGAACTGAAGGACTTGAACTCTGTTCCTCTTGTAAAGTCACCTTTGTATCTCTGATGACCTCGGTTTTGCCATCTGATTGAGCCTTCAGAGAATGTAGATAGGCAGAGGTTAAGAGGTAGGGTGTGGAGACTAAGGCACGGACCCCGTTTCTGGTGATGAAACGAAATCATTTATTATCTGAAGGCCCAGGGTTGATATAGGCTTTCTGAAGTACCCGTGTGTATGAGCGGCTAATACAATTGGTTCACTAGCACCACCCACGTGGGTCTGTTCACTTCTTCATTGGTGGATATCTTGCTCACTGATTGCCTTGATTGGCTGCTTGCTTCTCGCTTCTCTCTTCCTATCTTGCCTACATTACTCCCAGAACTTTCCCATCAACATTCCTCAGCTATCTCAAAGCTTTCCCAGGAGCTAGTCTAACTCAGAAATCCATCACATTTACACCCACAGTAGGGTGGAGCTGTTTCTCTGCAGATTACAACTGAAAATTTAGCAAAAGAGGATAAATATCTGTTGAAACATAATTCTTTGTTCTGAGATCACATTTATGAGGATTTGCACCTCCATTTTCCTTCCTCTTTTGCCTCTCAAAGAAGATATTTCCTTCATCCCCCAGACAGCTGGTCCTGATTTTAGGGAAAACTATTTCCAGGGATGACAGCCAGTGAAAGGGTTAATCTTTAAATGTTAGCACTGGGCACTGAAGCTGGTGCCTCCTGGCAATGAATAGAGCAGTTCACCCTCTATTGTTTCAAACAAATTGCAGAAAAAAAAAAGGAAATGACTGGACTCAGCATCAAAACAAATTACCAGGGCATCTCCACATCCAGAGCAATGGAAGAGTTCACTTCAGTCCTTAAAAGTGAAAAAATATGCCACTAGATAATTTGGGGAGGAAAAAAGTGAAGTGGGAAAATCATATTGAAGTATTCGAGGAGAATTTAAGCCTCACTTGAACTTGAGTGATCAATTCAGGAAAGTGGAATTAAAAAGTCCATAAATCAAGATTTTTACCCCTTATGGAAGGGAGACCCTGGACTTCCCCTTTTTTAAAACAGGTTCAGGGGATTGTGCTTGATCCTCATCCCCAAGACTACATGTGAAGCTCCTGCAGAAGAGGATCAGAGAAGTATCTGAGATAAATTCAAACCACAAGAGAGAAAACCGGGTAGAGCATCCAGAAATACTTCCATGTAGTTGTGTGAGGAACTGTAGAAAAGTCTCCCCAAAGGAAGGGAGAGGGAACCTTTTACCTTATGTAAATATCCAGTGTTATAACCTTCTAATATACAGAGCACCATGCTAGGTGTCCCAGCGCTTTGGAGAAGTGATTGTGACAGGTTGCAAGCAACACGATACAGTATTTTTAGGTTTGGGAATCCAAATTTAGTTCAAAAACTGAAAACTGTTAGGATTTTGCAATTCAAGTCTTCTAGTGTGGGTGACAGAATAGAAATAATGGATCCAGGCCTTATTGCCCTGGTCAGGCCTAAGCCTTGGGAACTGTAAAGACAACAATGAAGGGTAAAGATCAGTTAGCAAAACAAAGCAGACAGTTTGCAAGATAAAGCAGGATGTGCATCTCAAAGACAGACCAAACAATGTGAATATTTGTAACCCTTAGTAGTTTAGCTGAATTGGGACGATAAGGAAGTAAGACAGTGGAAAGTTACTGCTTAGCACTTAGTAGACTATATAAGGGATGTGAGAGGCAAAATAAAGGTCTTCAGATTTCACTAGAACTGGAGTCCATCTTTGATACGCCACATTCTAGGACAGTCTGAAGAATATCTTTGAACTGCCCCAAATAGCTCACTCCTCTCAGCTCCTGCCTACACCAGTATGGGAGTAGCAAGACTTCCTAGGGCAAGGGAAGAGAATTTGAGAAACAAGGATCCTGTCCTTGGCTAAGGCACAGACCTGGTTATTGCTGTCACTACAAGGGTGCCACACAGGCTAATATTGTCTTAAGTCACTGCCAGACTGACATTTTGGTAGTGTGGCATATCTAAAGCTCTCTGGAAGCCAAGCAGAAGACAACAAGAACAACTCTTCATTTTCAAGGAATCCACAAGTGCTAAAAAGAGTCGGTTTGACCAGAGGACTGATCTATATGCCTGTGATATAATTGTGATACTGCATCACAGCGATGACTTGGTAGCAAACGTGTGCATTTGAAAGCAGAGATGAAATACCTGAGAGCATAGCTCTCAAAAATAATGTAAGCAAGGACAGAGTTGAAAATAAGGACCTTCTAAAGAAAGGTACTTAAACTGTGCTCCCAAGGGACTCCTCACACGGAGAGCTGGGAAATAATAAAATAATATGCACAGAGAGTGTGTTAAAAGATCAGCTTCCTTATTTTGTGCCCTAAGACTTCAGCTCAAAAAGATGAGGGTACATGAAGAAATTTGGAGAGGAGGAATATTAAGAAGAAAACTGTAAAACATCTCAAGACGGCACTGGGTAATTTCCACCTCCAACAGGGTGGGAGTAAAGACAAATGGCAGGGAATGAAGGGATGCCCCTGTGTCTTCTGATGCAACAGAAAACACCATTTCTGATGCATGCAAAAGCAAGACTGTCTTCTAAGCAAATGGAGTGTGATTACCAGATAGGGACCTGGGGATTTCTGCGCTGGTTTTGCTTCCACAGTGTGCAGCAAGTGACCAGGCAGCACTAACTACAGATATATGCAGTCATTCTGATCAGGGCACAGAATCTGGTATCCCACAGTGAAAGCCTCCTTGGTAATAACAGCTTGGAAAAAAGGCTGAGGTAAAACATTAGTGTTGCAGCTACTGCAACACAACTTGTCTAAAGCACACAGGCATTTAGAGGAAAAGCAATCAGCTCATGGGAAAGAGACACAAGGAATGACCACCACTGCAAAATCTCACTCTTCTAAAGTGGTATTTCTCAACTAAGCAGGCAGAAAAACTGCTCAGTGTGACACTTGCAAGGCCTGAGCTGGGGGAATGGAGTGGAAATAAGGAAAATCGAAGGAAAGCACTAAGGAAATCTTCCTGATAGTAAAACACCCTGCAGAACAGGCTCAAGGCAAAAGCTGAACATTTGCTCACTGGGAGGTATGTAAAACCAGAACAGAGAAAACAGAGGAAAAAATGTATCACAAAAGAATCCTGCAGAGCACCACAGGAGAGCCTGGATGATCTCACATGCCTCCTCTGTCTCTGATCTCTGATTAGCATACGCCTCTAATTTATCTGTACTCACATCTCGCCTGCCCTTCAAAGAACTATTGCTGACAATCTCTTCTTGCTGACAAGCAGACAACTTGAAAACTGCAAACCTTTTTTAGAGAAAAGAATTCCTAAGTTGAACGTCCTGGAGTAGCCACCTAGAGGGGACTGACAGAGAAAGGGAGGGAAAACAATGCAGGAGCTCTAATCCATTGGCTTCTGTCACATTAAAATACTCATGGTAGTTTTAGAACCAAAGCAACAGCACCATGAGCAGGCACTCAAAATCAGTGGCCAACTCAGAGTGTAGATCTTGTTTTTGCTCAACATAAAGTCTTTCGTTGACCCACCTCATGCAGCTTCCTTACCTCTTTTTTCCCGTGCAGCACTGGTCCTAGGCAGAGGAGTCTGAGAGAATCTGACAGACGTATAAATTACTTCCTCACTCTCTTCAGCTGCAGAAGTTTCTGACCTGCTTCCCTCCATGCCAAAGCAAAGACTGCGTATGACAAGATGTTTCGATTGACAAGATGTTGAGCGACAAGGCTCAACACCCGTAAAACAGGAAACCTGAGGCTATATTCAGAAGACAAGAAATGTGAATATGCAACCTCTATTTTCAGCTGCTCAAAGTAACCTAATCTACAACAGAATGGAAAGTAGTGGAAGTGTAACAACTCCAATTTCTTAATGTGATCAGGGATGTCTTATGACCAGCTGTTAGTAGGAAGAGGTGATTAACCACGAAGCTCATGGGTATTCTAATTGTTGGCAGCCCAAGAAACTGTGATGACACTGCTGCAATGACTGTGACAATGTGTGGTGCTCTGCAGAGTTCCTTCTCAGGACAGAAGCAGGCTGATAGCAAGATCACAAGATTAAAAAGGTGAATAGCAAGAATACAAGGTGAAAAATGACATAAGCAACGGCTACAGCAAACTGGCAGCCCAACTGCTGTCAAAAAGGAAGTAAAATTGGACAGCATGAGTTCTAGAAGGAAGCTTTGTGAGCTTTGGACACTTCTCCCAGGAACTCTTGTCTACACCCAGCACCCAGTGTGAATATGCTCAAGGCACAGGCAGGCACTGAGAGCTGGCATTCGTCCAGATTCTCTAACTCAACATCTCAACAGCATCAGTACAAGACAAACATGGGCATACTGGAGTCTAGCAATGGGTGACAAAGACGGTAACAGGACTGGAACATCGATCTTATGAGGTATGGCTGAGAGAACTGGGACTGTCTAGTCTGGAGATGTTTTGGGAAGGATCTTGTTAATGTATATAAATACCTGAAGGGAGGGTACATGAAGAGACAGACTGTTTCCAGTGGCACCCAGTGACAGGACAAAAGGCAATGGGCACAAACTGAAACACAGAAGGGTACCTCTGAACATCAGGAAACACTTTTTTACTGTGAGGGTAATTGGACACTGGCCCAAGCTGGCCAGAAAGGCTGTGGTGCCCCCCTTCATGGACAGTTGTCTGGACATGTCCCTGGGCAACTGGCTATGGATGGCCCAGCATGAGCAGGGCTTTGGACCAGGTGACCCTGTGAGGAACCTTCCAAACTCATTCATTCTATGACTCTCTGGCCAGCAGTAACAGGAAGGGATAGCCGCCTTCTGAAGGAGCTGTGGTGGTTTAAACCCAGCTGGCAACTAAGTACCATGCAGCTGCTCACTCACTCTATGGCTGAGTCACCATCCTTGTAGGTATTTAAGAGTCATGCACTTGCCCTCTCAAAAAAGTGCCTTCTCTAGCATGTTGACAAGTTCACTAAATCCAGCATTTCCCTCTTGATTAAAAGATGCAATAGCCTCGCAGCTCTGGCAAAGAACATCTGTCACGTGGGGACGAACCAAGGAAGACCGAGGTCACAAAGCAGTTTTATGAGGAGCGGTCTCCCTTGCTTGGCGGTGCATAGTGGCAAACAGCCATGTCCTGCTGCTGCCTCCGACAGGGGAAGAGCCGGTAATGGCTGGCTGCCGCTGGGAAGCCCTTCGCCTTTTGACTGGTCTGCACGAGAGCTCGCGGGCAGGTCCCGAGCCCTGCGTGCCGCGTGACTCCCAGCATGTCCCTCCGCAGGCCACAGCCACGTCTCCCGGCGCCTCACGGCTTGGGGCGGGGAGAGCGGGGAGAGCGGGGAGAGCGGGGAGAGCGGGGAGAGCGGGGAGAGCGGGGAGAGCGGGGAGAGCGGGGAGAGCGGGGAGAGCGGGGAGAGCGGGGAGAGCGGGGAGCCGTGAGTCTGCGCCATTGGGCGAGCGTCTCCCGCCTCCAGCCGCGCTCCGCAGCGGCTGCCGGGTGAAGGGCTGGTCGGCGGGCGCGGCTGAGCACCCCTCTGCGGGCCTTCAGCGATCATTGGAAGAGAAGCGAGGGGAGGCGGAATCTCAGCGCCTTTTCTCACCGCCCATTGGATGGAGAAGGGCAGGCGGGCTCCAGCACCGCCCCGTCATAGGTGGAGCGGGCTTTAAGAGCCGCCCCTTCATTCGCTGAGGAACCGTCAGTGGGCGCGGCGATCCCGGCGGCACTCGGGTTCCCATTGGTGGAGAGTGCCAGTTCCGCCACGCCCTTCCTGCTTCCGGTTGGTGGGGTGGGCGAGCGGAGCCGGCCGGGGCCGCGGGGGAGGCCGGTGCAGGCCGGCGCCGTCCGCGCCTGCGGTCCTGGGGCCGCCTCGTCCCGTCGCCGCAGCATGGGATGCCCTTGAGCGGCGGATCGCTCTTCCCTAGGGGCGGCCTTGCCTGTGCCCCTGCCTGTGCGAGGCGGGAGGAGGCCGGGCGGCGCCGGCGCCGGGCCGGCAGCAGGTGGGTGCTGCGGCGCGGGGTCGGTGGGTTGGGCTCCGACGGCGGACGGGAGGGGGAAGGGGAGGGCGGGGGGTGGCACCGAGGTTCCCGGAGCCACCGCGGGGCTGAAACCGCGCCCTGACCAGGGTGGGCGGATCCGTGCCAGCGGCGGGCACGGCCCAGGCAGCGGTAACCGACTAGGGGTGCAGCTTCGTCGCATCCGTCTCTTTTTACTTCAGGCTGAGTGCGAGGGAAGCGTTTGCCAGCGCTGTGACCGGCGCAGCCGCGGCTACTGCCAAGGGCAGGGTTCTGCTTTTAGGCTTACGAGACGAATCACGAGTTCCTGTATCACGGGCTTCCTCATTTCGGCTTAACTAACCTTGTCCTCTGTGACCTCCGTGGTGATCGGAGAGCTGGCTGGGTGGTAGTAGCCCTGCAGGAGCTGGGGGCTCACTGTTAGGTGCTGCAGACAAGCTGTTCCTCGGGCAGGTGCTGTCTGCTGCGGCCATGTATTTGTTCATTTGCGGGTCTGTCAGCCCTCAGGATGTGGAGCTTTATTGAAGTCTGCAATGGGAGAAGCTGAGGGAAATCTGTTGCATCACTGTGGTTGGCTGGTGCAATCACTGAACGCTTCATATGTGATTGTGAGCTGCAGGCTCTAGATTTTGTTAGTGTCTTCATTACTGCGTCTTTGATTGGATCTTCCATGGGATGTCTCAGTGTCCTCCTTCCCTTCTTCCCCTGTATAAGCAGAAGAAAACTGTACTGTGAAGTTGCAACTTAAAGTTATTAAACACTTTCAGATTCTCAGCTACAGTAGTAAAAAGATATCATAATTATAATTATTGAGATTAAGGTACTTGAACAGACAGATCCTGACTAATCGCAGTGGCTCTTCCCTCCAAGATCTTCACAAAGAGCTGCAAAGAGCTTTGATTAGAGGCCTGGTTAATCATTTTCTGCTCCCTGGTTCCTTAGTGTAATGCAGTAACCAACAATGGCTTGTGCTGAAACTTACTCCAGTGCTCAGCCTGCTGGGCTTAACAGCAAAAGTTGTTGTGGTCCTGAGGCAAAATTCAGCAGAGAATCCCAAAATCGGCCTAGTGAATGGCTTGGCTACACAAGTGGTTCAGATTTAGTTTCTGGGAACTGTTTCTAGAGTCTGACTTCTTTTTGCAGTCAGGACTGTGGGAGTGGCCAGTCATTGACTCTGTGACCCTGAAGTTAGTTTGCAGGGGGCTAAACCAGTTAATCCTCTGTGTTCTCTGTGATGTGCATGTCCAGGATGTCATCACCTTGCCATACCTCTGCTGTGCTGGTAGTTTTTATGGCCCTTGCTGTTGTGGGGGCTGAACAGTCAAAAGAGAGGAGCTGTGATGTGATTGGTGATGAAAGCAGCGAGTCGCAAATGGAAAGAGCCCTGCTGAAGAAACTGGAGCCCCTGAGCCCAATGAGGTATAGTACAACACCCTGCAGGCCCTGGAGTTGTGCAGTGCCTCCCTGAAGCCAATGGGAGGGGAAGACTTGGGGTCAGCCTGCAGAATGGGCTTCCCTGTTACTATGAGTGGTGACTGGGTTCCAGGTCTCAAATGTCTACTGCTCTGGGACTTGTTGCTTGTAATCCTGTGAGCTGTCTGTTCTGTCCTCTCCCTGCTGCAGGTTTAACGTGACTGTGGAGAAAGGCAAAACGGAAAACTACATCTACCATTTCAGAGTGTGCAGGGAGGTCAACAGCACCTTACACGATTTTGGTGGCCTGGTGCAAACAGATAGACAAAATGGGAAGACCACAGTGATAGGAAGAATCAATGAAACCCAGGTCTTCAATGGAAGTAAGAGTCCACTCAATACTTGTCTTACTTGGTATCTGTCTTTTGTCTCCTGATCTGGATTTGCAGCCTGTATTGTTTCTCTTTTGGCAGGTGACTGGATCATGCTGATTTATAAAGGGGGTGATTCATATGGCAGGCACTGCAGTGGTGAGAAGAGAAGAGCTGTGATAATGATTTCCTGCAAGCGAGGAGTTACAGCAGTAAGTGACACATGAGGTGGGAGAGAAGCAGGAGGCTGCCAGACAGATGGTTGATAAGCAGAAGGGCTTTGAGGAGGCAGCAAGGTTTTCTTCTGTCCTCCAGTGTCTGTTGTGTAGCCGTACTAACAGTTAATAAAGTATCTTCTGGTGAAGTTCGGCATGCCGGGGCACATTCTCACATGACTTCACTTTTCCCAAATTGCAGAGCTCATTCAGCATTATTTCGGAAGAACGGGAAAAGGAGCAGGAGTGTTTCTACCTCTTTGAGATGGACAGCAGTGTGGCTTGTCCAGCCGAAGATTCCCACCTCAGCGTTGGCTCCATTTTACTGATCACGTGAGTCATTGGAATTGCTGCTTGTGTCTGGGCCATAATACCCGCGCCATTTAGAAACACAGCAAATATTGCACTAAACTGGGTAATTGTAGTGTCCCTGTCCACAGCCACCACTGTGTTACTATTGCTCTGAACAAAAGATCTTGCTCAAGGCATGATGGTGCCCTCAACATAAGGACATGGAGCTGTTGGAGCAGGTCCAGGGGAGGCCACCAGGATGATCAGGAGGCTGGAGCACCTCCCATGCAAAGACAGGCTGAGAAAGTTGGGGCTGTTCAGCCTGGAGAAGTTGAGTGGAGACCTCAGAGCAGCCTTTCGTATCTGAAGAGGGCCTACAAGGATGCTGGAGAGGGACCCTTCATCAGGGATTGTAGTGATAGGACAAGGGGTGATGGATTTAAACTGAAACAGGGGAAGTTTAGATTGGATATAAGGAGGAAATTCTTTACTGTGAGGGTGGTGAGGCACTGGAATGGGTTGCCCAGAGAAATGGTGAGTGCTCCATCCCTGGCAGCGTTCAAGGCCAGGTTGGACAGAGCCTTGGGTGACATGGTTTAGTGGGAGGTGTCCCTGCCCATGGCAGGGGGGTTGGAACTGGATGTTCTTAACGTCCTTTCCATCCCTAACCATTCTATGATGCTGCAGAGCTGCTTTGTTCCCTGTCAACGTCCTCCTTTGTATTTTACAGGAAAGAGCATGGAAGACATGACTTCCTAAACTTGTACAACAGCTCTTTGCCAGAGTTGGGAATGCAGACCAGCTTGACTCATTTACTCTGTACTTATTAGAGGCATCACTTCATGTAATGCTGCTGAAAGATTTATACCAGCAGATCAGTAATTTGGGGGCCTTTTCTGGTCTGGTCTTTGCTTACAGCTTTGTTACTGAGTGGTGCTCAGCTACTTGCTTCAATACCAATTTGCAAGGTGGCTCAGAAGAGGTTGTCTATAGAATTTCTTCAGCTTTGACTTTTAATTATACTCTCCAGGTTTGCTTCACTGATTGCAGTCTACATCATTGGTGGGTTCCTCTACCAGCGCCTTGTAGTGGGAGCAAAGGGCATGGAGCAGTTTCCTCACTTTGCCTTCTGGCAAGATCTGGGCAATTTGGTAGCGGTGAGTGAAAATCCCCATATATTCCCAGCCGGGCTTATATATCAGGACAGGAGAAAATGACATCTGCCTTGTCATTGTGTCCCGTGTTCTCAGGGTAGTGTACCTTGAAGCAGAAGAAAAAAATGTTTTATTTTTCTGAATTATTATTGCCAAGACTGGTTCCCTGCCAGTATCCTGCAATTACTACATAACAAACTGGAACACATGCTCAGTCGAGGTTAACACTTTCCAGCTAGGGACTTTGAAATGTTGTGCCCATTGGGCACTGTGGGCAGTGCCATTGATCCTTCATGGATCAGCCCAACATTGCTGCATGCTGCTCATCAGTATGCCTAGAGCTTTCCGAACTAAGTAGGATGTTTGTAATGTGTGCTTCTCTTGTCAAGACAAATTTTGGAGACCTGTACCATATAGCATAGGGCAACAGAGAAATGACAGCAGCTGCTTTGCTTTGGCTGCTGAGTCAATTGCTTCCAGTCTGATTCTGGTACAATATCCTGTGTTGCAGGATGGCTGTGACTTTGTCTGTAGATCCAAGCCTCGAAACGCACCAGCCGCATACCGTGGGGTAGGTGATGACCAACTGGGTGAGGAGTCGGAGGAGAGGGATGACCACTTGCTACCAATGTGATCAGCTTTCAACACTGAGTTCTTTTCTCCCCATCTCCCCAGTTTAGCTGGGTGTCTCCCAGCCAGTTCTCCTTCTCACTGATTTTCTTTACACTCTTTGCTTTCGCTGTCTCTGGTGCGCCAAGTCCCATGGATGCCTCTGGGTGTGAACAGAACTGGTCCCTGATGGCATGTCTTGTGAATATAATGCTGGTTTAGGTTTTTAAAAATGCAGCAGAGATGAGGGGAAAAAGTGCTGAGAGTTGAGAGAAGATGGCAAGAAAGCAATAAGAGTGTTCAGCATGAGAGAGAAATCACCAAGAGATAAAAAGAAGCATGGACGGGAGCAGAAAGGGGACAGAGGCCATGGGTTAAAACAGCTGAGACTGTAGGAGGGATCTTTTGTGTTTTCCCTCTCACCCCTAAGGTTTACAGGATCTGTAAGACACTGGAATTCTTTTTCTTTCAGTTTTTCTAGCTTTTGCACTGCTTCTGCCAGCATAACCTGCAGCGTGCTCTATGCCAGACTCTGTGGGGGTGGAGGAGGCATTGGCACCTCTGCAGTATTTTCTTTTCTTAATGGCAGTATGTTGAAGAGTACACACCAGTTTCTTTCAACAGCTATAAAGGGATGCATGCCATCCTCTCAGACAATTGAGAAGGGGCAATGCTAAAAAAAGAGTTAAATACAGTCTCATGATTTTGCAGTTCAGTCACAATATTGTCTTGGCTTTCTCAAATCATTGAGAAGCAAAAGGAAATGATGTGCTGCTAAGTAAAGGAAACATTTGCTGAAACTCACATGAAGACCCAATGAAACAGGTAGCTGCCACTCAAGTTCTAAGCTTCCTAAGGTGACTGCCCACACAGCTCAGTCACTGTCAGCATTGTGATTACATGCTCTCCAAAAGTTCCTTGTTTGGCAGAGGGTTTTCCCAGGAAGCTCCCAGAATATAAAAAAGGAACCATAGAAGCCAAGGATAAGAATGCTAGTGTAATAAAAAACTGCATAAGGGACTTTTGCACTGACAGGGTCAGCTTTCCTAGATCATTGTCCCTCAGGCATGGTACAGATGGTACTTAGATACTGCTGCTGGCTGGGAGTGAGAGACCTTTTCCTGGAACCCTGGTGAAAAGCAGGTACAGCCAAGTTGCAAGACTTCAGGAACTTGGCACCTTAATTCTTAATTGCTTTTTATTTCAGGGGCTGTACTCTTAAGTGATCCTATTCTAGACTGGCAAGAACTGCCCTCAGTCTTGAGGGCAGAGACAGTGAATAAGCAGGCCACTACTGTTAACATCAAAATACAGACAAGGTTTATACATTTGTAATACTGGCAAAGCACTCTGAACATTGAGGGGAAAGGGGTGGCCCTGCTTTCTTAATGGGTTTGGAGTGGGCAAACAGCTCCTGCTTTCTTTGACTTTTGTTACAGTCTCAATCTTTCTTATAACATGGGAAAAATAGGAAGTCATTAAGTCTGTTATTACTGGTTTTCATGGTGGTGTTTAAGGTAATTTTTTTTGTACAAAACACAACTTTCAAAAATAAATTAAAAAAAAGAAAACCACACCAAAACTGGTGAAGTGTTGTGCTGCTGTAACACGAGCTTTCTGTGGTACCAGAGCATCTTTCTTACTCAAAGGTGAAGGGTCCTTAGTGGGTGCTGCCTTGTGCTTGAACTATTTTTTCTCAGAACAGATCTCTTCTTGCCAGTACATGTTTTTTGGCTTAAGAGGGAATAATGGTACACACTGCTTTAGAAGCTCGGGTAGTAAGGGACTGGAAAAGGTTCCTATGCTCTGTACCTTTCCGCAACAATAAAGAGAAAGTAACTTTTAGCAGCCAGACCTGCAAAGCCTGAGCAAGCTTCTTTTTTTTTTTTATTAAGAACATTGAACATGAAACAAAACCTCATTTGACTGAAATAAAATCCAGTCCTCAGCAGCAGTAGTACTGCAGGCAGGTTAGCTGCCTGCCTACCCTGCCAGGGGTCAAACTTAACTGGATTTTTATCACACCCAGCCTGCTAAGGATAAAATACTTCAAGGGCAGCTGCCTTCAGCTGATTGGTGTTAAGAGATTCTAACCTCCCTCTTCCCTACCCCCAAATTATATCAAACCAAATAGTGTTATCATGGCACAGCTTCTTTTGGGCCTGTTTTCATTCAAGAAGCCTCAGTTCTTTTTCACAGGAACAAAGGCATTATGAGAGTGAGATTCAACAGTACACTTAAAGCTAGAAAGCTGCTGCCACATTTTACCCATCTTCTAAGCCATTTCTCTCCTCTCTTTTTCTAATATGGGTCAACAAAGAGCCAATTCCAAACATCTCTAGTGTTTTCCTACCTATGCGATTAGGCCTCCCATGTCACTACAGCTTTCCGGCAGCCGTGGGTGCTTTCCACACAGAGTATCTGTTTCACTCAATTATTCATGTGAAACTTCCAAGATCAGAAAAGCTGAGACACATGGTTTATAAAATCATGTTGCTTGCTGGTGTTTAGCTCTAAGGGACACTTACCTCTTCATGCTTTGTGTAATTTCTTTTGGGTTTTTGCCTATTTGTTTGAAGAAGTGCTTCTGGAAGAGAACTCTGCCCAGATTTTCACCTTTGGCAACCTGGTTACAAAACTAAAGAATACCACATTTGGTCCTTAAAAACAAACCCCAAACCTGGAGGGGCTAAAACAGAGAGACTCAGTCTGTAACATAATTCTACCCCTTAGAAGGCAGAAGTAGCATTAAAGGATTAGCATTCAGTTGTTGGAGGGTTGGCTGTTGGTTTTAAATGAGAAAGAGAAATATTTGTTTTATAACACCAGCAACAACAAAAGAGCCTGAGGCAGGTGATACAATCCTGCCAGCTTAAACTGTCCCAGAAACTCTCCTGAGGATAATGAAGACAGACACAAAAATAATACAAACTGGTAGGAGAACACAAAAAACCCCAAAACAAAACAAAAACCCAGCCCATTGTAGGAAGAGGCTTGGCGCTTCTGGAGACTGCTTTGGACCTGTAAATTATGCCCTAGCACAATGGGGTGATGAACCTAGTGCCTAATGTAAGACAATCCCCCTTTGATTTTCCAATCACCTTGTTCATAAGTACTCAGGATAAATCCTCCTCTGGTTCAGAGAGGAGCATCTGGAATGAATAGCTGCTACACCACTTTGTCTTCACTCTGCATCACTACAGGAGACAGTAAAGCTTTGGCAGCTCCTATTGCCACAGGCCTTCAAGTTTGGTATGCATGCTGGAATGGCTATTAAACCCAGTTCATGAACAGCCTAGATTTTTTTAAGAGTGGAAAAGAAGCAGCCCCTTTTATTCAAATTCTTGTTTGTCCACCTCTGTCACTCGGACTTTACTAGTTCCCCTTCCTAAATGCCCCAAGCACAGCTGCTCCCAATGCCCATGTGGGGCCAGCTCTTCCTATGCCTCAAGTTCTGACACAGTGAGATTCAAAACTAAAATGTAGCAGACCTGTAACAAAAAGGGATGAGCACGGTTCCCTTTGAGAAGTCTGCTAAGACAGAAAGAAGACCCCTTCATGTCATATACAGGAGAGGCATATTAAAAATCAGGAAGAACGGGTGATGTTTCAAGGCCCCAGGAGGGAGTTTTCCTCCCCATTGTAGCACCATTAAAAGACCAAGCTCTGGGCATGTTAACTGTCCACAGCAGTTACAGTCAGTTAAATTCCTTCTCATTCTTGAATGCAAGACCACAGGGGGCTGTCCCGTTCTCCCCTGCCCCAGCAGGATGCTCCAAAGCTGGCAGCTGCCCTGGGGTCAGAGCAAGAGTGAGACCTATGGCTTCAGAGCTGTTAGGTCTCCTTGAGGACGTTGATCTTGGCACAGATCTTGAGAGCTGGTCCCAGCTTGATGTTCATGGCACTCATGAGGTGTTCCTCCTTCAGAAGCAACAGGGCCTGGCCATCTATTTCTTGTGACCGAAACTCCTCAGCAATCTCCTGGCACCCTGTGAAACCAAAAGAAAATAGCACTGAGAAAAGATGCTCCCTGGGCACTCCCCTCATCCCCATTCTTGGGCCTCAGGCAGGTACAAAAAGCAAGCTAGGAACATAACAAATCCCCCTCCCTACTCTAGTCCACAGTCTGCCCGAGGACACAGGCCACTTGAGAATTACACTTATATGACCCACTCCTATTCAGAAACCTGTACAGAAGTACAATAACAGCACCAGGCGCCACTGACACCACTTTCTTTCCGGAAAGAGACCCATGCTACTGAATCACAGGAGTACAGGAGGGGATCTTAACTTCACCTTGCAGTGATGCAATGAACTCGTACACTTCCTCCACACTCCAACGACTGGGATTGCTCGACAGGAAGACTGGGTTAATGCCATGTAGATCTGGGGTAGGAGGTGCCATGCTAGAGTTCGCCAGGTCCCTCTCTCCATGACTGGCCCTTACTGACAGTGGTCCTGGAGATGTAGGGGACAAAGCTTCATCATAGCTGGAGTTATCAGAGCCTCGACTTGAGTCTTCCTGGCCCTACAAGCCCAGAGGAAAGAAAGAAAGAAAACAAAAGGTGTTTTGTAGGAAATTCAAAATTACTAAGTGCAAAAGAAGACACTGGGAACAGCAGAAGTTGTCCCAGCAGTCTGGGTCACTATCTCAGGTTGCTTGGTCCAGGGCAGCTGACACATGATCTCAGTGATGTCAGAAATGAGAGACTTGACTCTCACCTCCCTTCTTCTCCCTTCTCCCCATCCTTCCCTAGTCAATTCCTCTTCCACAACAGCACTGAAGCTCATTTGATTTTCTCTAATCTGATTAAAATCATTCATTAAGAATGGTTAATCGAACGGGAAAAAGACAATTATTTCCTACCAAAGCTGTCAGCTGATCTCATTCACTGAGACCTCCAAGACACACATGGGAATGAACACAGAGTGAACAGAACAAGTACAAATGTGAATCCACTTTCTGTAGTTGATGAGTGATTAGAACAGCTCACTGTGTCCCATGTAATAACTGTGCCAATGTGTACTTGGCACAACCTTTGTGTCTACATCACTGTGAGAAAGCAGTGAATCCAGCAGTGACAACTTTACACTGAGACCTGCCTTGACTATGTCCTTACCCTGTGGCGCTTGCCCTGGATCTTTGTTCGTGCGATGTCAGAGCTGCTGCGCCGCGGGCCCCGTCGGCGCACACGGGCATAGTTGGCTTCCTGGAATTCCTTCATCTTCTTCCTCTGCAGCCGAAACTGATGGCTGCAGCTGACATTGTACCTCGAATAAGTAGAAGCACAGCAGCAGTTAACGAACAGCAATGATCTAGACCTACTGCTTCTCCTTGCTCTAAGATGGGGATAAATCTCCTCTTTACCATCAAGTTCTGTTCCTCCTCCTCCTAAGACTTACCCTTGGAAGGAACCAGTCCAGACTTCTGACTCAAGCAATATTTGGACAGCAGAGTCTTGATCTAACATCTGAAGGGTCAATTAAGTCATTCCCCTAAGGGAAAAAAGACCCATAAAAAGCACTCTGCTATCAATAGGAGGCAGCAATGACTAGTCTAACTTCTCCCCAGCTTTTTCTTTCCCAACGCTCCCTTATGTTTTTGTCTAGTACTAATGCAGCAGACAGCTACCAATATGCATTTGTTTAGTCAGGCCAATCTATATTTGACTGAAGAGTGGTTTTTCAGAGTCCCAGAACTTCCCTCATTCCCACTTCATTTTCTGAGGAAGTCAGAAACCCTGCCTACACTCAACACCACATCCACCTCTCCAGACCCAGAAGCGCTCACAAATCACCGAGTCCTAAAGGATTTCTGTGGCCAGTACATCCCATGGAGGGAGGATAAGATGTACTGAAGTGTTGTATGCTACCTGGAGAAAGGGCACACACCCAATTCCGAACAATGTATAGTCAGAGAAAAGGAAGATAATGTCTTACCTTTTAGCACAGGTCATGGAACAAAACCTTTTGGAGCCACGGAACTGGGTTGCTGGGGCATACTTCCCACAGTATTCACACTTGAGCAAGTTTGCCTTCTTATCAAGCTCTAGTGAGACAGAGACACACACCAGTTGATGGCAATACAGTATCAGTGTGCAGAAACTGCCAGTAACAGTAGCTAGGCCTCCTGATGCTGAGACTCACCCATAGAAGCACTGTCCCCTCCTGGAGAATTGCTGGACAGGTTTTCACTCTGGCCAGAAGGAGCCTCTCCCTGCAGTGGTTTCTCAGATTCTTTCAGCAGCTGAGAACAACCCACCTGGACAGGAAGAGAAAGAGCCGGGCCCATCAGAAAAGGATTCTCTGTGCCCACCACCCTCCACAAGGTATATGCTGCTCACGTGTTATTACAGCTCAGAAGAATCCCTCTGTCTACCAGGGGAGGAGAGATGCTAAATAAAGTTATTACTCCTCCCTGACTTACCAGGTTGGCTGCTCATTCAAAGATCACTAGGTACGATCTGTCTTGAACATCCTACAATTCCAGGTAACTGCATTTTCCCTTCACTTGCTGCTTGTTTAAAGTACAGTGCATCTTTCCCTTACTAAAAGTCCAAAAGAACCACCTTCTTGCAATTCCTACATGATTGCTTTGGGGACTACTGGAGAAAGCATTTCCAATCACACTTGTTTTACTTCTTCCAACCTGTTCCCTTTAATGCCACCACTTAATGCCTTGCTTCATGCTTCACACCTCCCTCCTTTCCCTTCCTGTTCACTGTCTGTGTCTCAAGGCTAAAAATGCTTGACTTGGAATGTGAGGAAAGAAACTCCTGTCCAAAGACTGAAGCCCACCACTCTCCTTCCCCCCCAGCAGAGAATCCCTACCGGAAAGGGCTCTGCTCCTTCTTGGATGACAAAGCCTTCAATGATGTGTGTGAGGATCTGGGGCTTCACGATGGCTTGTGGGGGTTTGGAGTCTCCCACCTGACGTGACACCATTGCCAGGTTTGGGGTGGGAGCAGAGGTGGGGGTGACTGATGCTCCTTCACTTGAAGTGGTATTTGGGGTTGCAGCGGCAGCAGAATCGGATTTATCTGTAAAATTAACAGCCATAAGAGTCTGTTACTTTTGCTCCATTTACTTCAGGTGGAATACAAGATTAGATCATTAATACTCGCAAGCAGAGCTCTCATTTGTACCTCACCTCCAAGGCCACTCTTCTCCTCCACGTTTTTGGGGCTGTCTGTCACAGGAGAGGACCTGGTGGGAAGGAGTGCTGTGACACTGGATGACTCCTCCTTCTCCTCCTCCGACTCCGCCTTGCGCTTCACCGCTAAGGTCTGAGATTTGCCCTGCGTGAATAAACAAAGAGGAACATATAAGCAGCGAGGGGAGCTGCAAAGCAAAGAACAAGACAAACCAAAGGCAAAAGGAAGATCCATCCTGCTCCACTGTACTTCATTTCCAGCAAGACTCCTTCTCATAGAGATGCCTCTAGCTCCCTCACAGTACATACCTCTAGTTAGGAGCATTTGCCTAGCAAGGAGTAAAATTTCAGAAGACTCACTACCATACTATCATGACTAGGATCTGGTGTCCCAATTCACGTTGATACATTGATATAATACCAAAACACCATGCGAACCTCAAAGGAAGAAAGAAATGGCATGGCAGTCACCCAGCAGTTTCCCAACAGGCTTGTGGCTAAATCAGATCAGTTTCAAAGGAGAGCCAAAAGAGCAGGGGGCACATGTTAGATGAGAGTAGAATCTCTAAAAGCCAGACAAATCCTGTGACACCTTTCTTAAGAAACAGCCCATTTAGAAACAGTCTTGGCAACTGGCTAAGGATATCTGAGCTGTACAAGTACTGTTGTCCCAGGGAGTTAGACAGGCCCTAGCTGGACAATTCAAAGCAGCATGGATGAGGACAGTGGTACATGAGACATCAGTGTTTTCCTCTGAACAGCCAATTGCTAGGGAACCCTCTGAGGTCTCAGCCCTTACTATTCTGTGATTCTGTGATTCTGTGTCTAGAGTTGGTGGCAGGTACCACACACAACGGGGTCTCTGACCTGGAGGTATCCACACACCTAGTAAGGAGAAGGGAGTTCAGTCACAGCCCCCTCAGCTTTCATCTCTCTCCTGAGACAAAAGGAGCCAGTTATTGTTTGTAGTGGGTTTATGTGGCAAGGTTTTGGCAGCAGGGGGCTGCAGGGGTGGCTTCTGTGAGAAGACACCAGAAGCTTCCCCCATGCCTGACACAGCCAGTTCCAGCCAGCTCCAAGATGACCCACTGCTGGCCAAAGCTGAGCCCATGAGTGATGGTGACAGCACCTCTGAGATAACGTGTTTAAGAAAGGGTAAAAAGCTGTGTTCAACAGCAGCTGGGAGAAAGGAGTGAGAGTATGTGAGAGAAACAGCTCTGCAGCAGTAAGATCAGCGCAGAAGGAGGGAGGAGGTGCTCCACACTCTTGAGCAGAGATTCCCCTACAGCCGGTGGTGCAGACCACAGTGAGACGCTGTGCCCCAGCAGCCCATGGAGGTCCATGGTGCAGCAGAGCCACCTGTGGCCAGTGGAGGACGCGACACTGGAGCAGAGGGATGCCCGAAGGACGCTGTGACCCCATGGGAAGCCCGCACTGGAGCAGGCTCCTGGGAGGACCTGTGGAGAGAGGAGCCCTTGCTGGAGCATGTTTGCTGCAGGATCCGTGGTCCCCTGTGGGATCCACACTGGAATAGTCTGTGCCTGAAAGGCTGCACCCCATGTAGAGGACCCATGCTGGAGCAGCCTGTTCCTCAAGGACTGTACTCATGGAAGGGACACACGCTGTAGCAGCCTGTTCCTGAAGGACTGCACCCCATGGAAGGGACCCATGCTGAAGCAATTTGTGAAGACCAAACTGAAGCAATTGTATGAAGGACCAATGCTGGAGAAGTTCATAAAGAATTACCCCATGGGAGGGATCCCATGCTGTAGCAAGGGAAAAGCATGAAGGAGAACAAGCAACAGAGACAAACTGTTTTGAATTGACCACAAGCCCCATTGCCCATCCTGCACTGCTCAGGGGGAGGAAGTAAGAAGGGTTGGGAGCAAAGTTGAGCCTATGAAGACAGGGCAGAGATGTTTAATTTGTTCTTATTTCTCATTATTCTACTCTGATTAATCTGCAATAAATTAAACTGATCTGCCTAAATCAAGTTAGTTTTGCCCATGATGCTAATTGGTAAGTGAACTCCCTGCCCTCATCTTGACCTACAAGCTTTTCATCCTATTTTTCTCTGCCTGTCCTGTTGCAAAAGAGTGATGGAGCAGGTTGGCAGTCACCCAGCAGCTAGCCAAGGTCAACCCACCACATCATTAATGTGATCTTTAGCATGCAATGTGGACACATACCCCAGTTGTGTCAGGGTCTGAGTCTCACCTATTTACCTCATGCATGCCTTTGAATGATAACATGGAAGAGAAATGCTTATAGTCAGTAACCTCAAGGGCTGGCTTGGAATTCAGTGTTTTTGAGGGGAAAAAGTCTTCACATCCCTTTACCCAAACCTATTACCCATCCCACTGACCTGGGCCTGGGCTGTGATTGGTGTCCTAGGAATGAACAAATCCATATGCTATTCTCCTTCTCAATGATATCACTTACTGGCAACTGCACGGACTGCATGTAGAATGCTGCTGGCATCTGAGCCACAACTGGAGAGGAGGCTGGGCTCTTCACCATGTGGGCTGTGCCTTGAACTTGTGCCAAATTCACCCCTGTGGTGAGAGGGGGAGCTTCCTGTGAGGATGCTGGAGCTGAAGATGAGGATGGGGAAGCAGCAAGGGCTTGGGAAACAGGCTGGACCACGGCTGGCATTCCCCGGGATGTTGGCACTGCTGCAGCAATCTGAGCCAAACCCAGTGCTTGGGCTTGGCCTGAGCCTTGCTGCCGAGTACCCACCACCTGCACTGGGATGTGTGGCGGAGGTTGCTGTGCTGCTGACATTTTGGCAGGCCCAAGCTGAGGTGGCTTGATGGGGGCGACCAGAGATTTGGACTGAATTGGAACAGGTGACTTGGTGGCTGGCTGGCAAGGACTGTCCTGCTGGAGCTGCATAGGCTGTGGCTGGGACTGCAACATAGGTTGCACCACAAGGGTCTGAGCTTGCTGCTGGTTTTGAGGTGCAGCCTGCTGCTGTGGAGGTTGAGCTTGCTGCTGCTGTTGAGCCAGAGATGGTGCTTGTTGTTGTTGCTGCTGTTGGGCCAGCTGAAGATGGGTGGCTGTGTGCAGGAGCTGGGACTGACGGTGCTGGAACTGCTGCTGGTGATGAATGGCGATCTGCTGCTGGATCACCACCTGCTTCTGCAGGTGGATCTGCTGCTGCTGCTGGATCAATGAGTGTGGCTGTATCTGTGTGTATGTGGCTGTACAAACACAGAGTGGTGGAAGAAAAGAAGAGCACACAAGTTATCAGCAGTACGGCAGGGAACCACAACAACAGTAGAAAAAACAAACCCACAAAAGGCAGGCAGCCACTGCACTGGCTTGAGTCATTAAACTCCAAAATGATTGACAGCTAGCTGGCAAAGGACATGAAGGACAAAATCAACTTCTTTTGCTAATGCAGAGGGATAATCCCTAGAGACAAGCCTCCAGGAGTCCAGGGGCTGGGAGGTGTGTAGGACAAGGTGTCACCACAGCGCTGTCAAATGGCACTCCTGGAAAAGGCCCACAAGAAGGAAGAGGTCTGCACTTACCCGAGCTGATGAGTGTCTGGCTGGGTGCTGGTGTAGCGGTCCTGGTCAGGTTCATGCCCACTGTTTGCTGTCCACCACTGTCCGTTTCACCCTTCTTTGTGGCTGCATTCTCTGCCTCTGTCTGGCTTCCCTGGCTAACAGTCACAGCCTGGGCAGCTGCCACTGGTAACGGCTGAACCACCCCCGTGCCTTTCCTTTGGCAACTGCCAGCAGTGCCTGCTGAGGAGGTCTGGCTCAAGCCCGTTGAGGTCTGGCTCCCACCACTTGCCACCACACCCCCAGAGACACCATTGCTGCCCGCTGCGCCCTGGCTCAAGTTGAGGGACTGGCCTGAGCTGCCAGAGGAGGCCTGAGCCACTGCCAAGGTCTGGCCCGTGCTGGTGGCCTGTGGTAAGCCTGAAGCCTGGGAGCTTCCTGGCAGAGCTGCCTTCTGAGCAGAGCCTTGGAGCTGGGCATTGGTAGCTGAGGTCTGCTGGCTCCTCACAGCCAAGTTCTGCACCTAGAAACACATACACAAAACAGAATCTGTTTCCTTTACATATGTTACCTGCTGGAAGCTTGGTGGAGAACGCGACACACTACTGGGATGCAGGCTAAGCTGGTGCTTCAAGTCTCATGTGGGGACCTGGCTAACACTGCAGAGCAAAGCTCAGGCATGGGCTTCTCAACTTCCTCCTGCCCCATCTCTGATGGAAGTTAAAGATCTCGTGGCACTTTCTGAACAGCACATGAGGACACTGCCATTCTCCAAGGCATGAGACAGCCTTCAGACCTGCTTGTCATGCTTTTGCACTGGCAGGACCCAGTTTAGCACAGCTCTAGAAGTGCTGAGATACCCCTTTAATGACCAGTCACTCCTTTTCAAATTGTGTGCCACCTGCCTTCTCCCCCTGTGTAGGGCTTTCCACTCAGCAGGCCCACAGATCTACTCATGCCCTGCAGCCCTTCTGATTTCACCAGTTCCTCTGCATGCTGGTGCTGCCATCCTCTGTATTTACTCCTCCTGCAGCATAATCTTCAATTTTGATCACAGCTGACTTTCATTCCAAAAAAGTGCTCCAGGCAAGAAAAATATGAAGTAATGGTAATTCCTAACAATGACTGGGACAGGACAAGAAAAACGGAGAGCCATGGCAGCTCCCTTACCTAGAGAATGACTTGCACATGAATGCAGGAGCTAAGACCTTGTGGCCTGTTTGGTCTTTGGCGTCTTTACAACAACAAATAATTGTGTGAAGGAATACTACCACTGGCAAAGACTCTGCATTGCAGAATAACTGAAAGCTAGATATAGAACTCAACAATTCTTTTCACACAAGCACAACTGAGAAACTGTGAAGCCTATAGCTCACCGCAGAAATTAATCCAATCTCTGGAGGCAAAAAACAAACATGAAAAAAAGGCGGCAAGGGAACAGAATCTCCTGCCTGGACAGGGGACACACTCTGGGGATAAAATAGAGCTAATCTGCCATACACGGATGGCTGGAGACAAAGACCAGAGTGTGGGGTGATGGAGAGCAGGGGAAGGGGAGAACTCTGGGAGTGGGTGTCACTGACCTGGTCTGTGTCTGCATGGACCCCAGGAGACTGTGTGGGTGGTACCTCCTGCTGCACAGCGGCCACAGCCCCGTTGGGCATCAAGATGAGTTGGGAGGCAAGAGGCACATTGCGGCCCAAGGTTCGGTTTACCTGCAACAGGTTCCCCAGCTGTGGCTGTTGAGGGAAGGTCAGGTGATGTGGAATGAAAGGAACGGATGAGAAGAGAGAAAAAGACAGCGAACCACAAGCAAAGAGATTACAAAGCAACACTGGGCTGCAATGTCACACACTGCAAAACCCCCAACCCTCCCTGCACTGTAACACTGAACATAACCCTCAGGAGCAGGGAACTGGGAACTGCTTCCTTATGAAAACAACCCCTCCTCTATCAAATGTGGGCTCAGACCAGCTCCCACAGACTGCCCAAGGCTGGCTAAAAGAATGGAGTGTAATTGAATTTTCAGGTATATATCTGGACTGGTCGAGAAAACAGTGATTAAAAAAAAACATACGTCCAAGACCAGGGCTGCTTTAAAAGAAAGGGATTACAATCTGTATCTAAAGTTAACTGAGACACAGAAAAAATATTTCAAGTAAGTAACCAAACCCTAGACTGACTATATTGTCAAGCCTAATGTTTTCTGTTTTATCAGCACTTCAAAGCAATTAAAAGGATGACATATTTGGTCAGGTTGATTAATGTTTCTAGACTTACCTGAATTCTGATTTATGGCCCTGAGCTCAGCAGTGCTAGAAGAGAGTAATTTACCATGTATCTTTTCCAGCATTGAACCAGAAGAGTAGCTTTGAACTATATTCAAGTCTGGGACATATATTTCACATTTACAGTCTAGTGAGAAGTGCCATGGGATCTTTAACGTCTATGCAGAGCAGAGACAAACATGGTTCTTAATCTCACCTGAGCCACAGAATACAATGGTCATCTACCCTCTGAGCCCAGTCAAACTTGTGGTTTCAGGGATAAGAGCTTCCCTATCTGAATTTAAAATGTAGTGCATCATCCTGAAAGATAGTTAGTCCAAAGGTGTTTGTAGTCCCCAGCAGTGAAAAACTGAAGAGGTTAGGAAGTTGGGTTCATGGTCAGGATATACTTTGGGCACACATCTCTTACCCGAAGATACATCTGGGCCTGTGACTGGTTGAGGGGTGGTGAGGTGGTGTTCCCAAGGAGCACAGATTGTGTCAGGGTTGTGGCACTGGGGGAACTCACGCTCTGTGACCGACTGATTAGCTG
The DNA here is from genome assembly GCA_039720435.1 of Amazona ochrocephala. Lineage (NCBI taxonomy): Eukaryota > Metazoa > Chordata > Aves > Psittaciformes > Psittacidae > Amazona > Amazona ochrocephala. Next base: position 84,813,162 of record CM077880.1, read on the forward strand.
AGCAGCTGATGTGGTGGCTAGGTTGATCTTAAAACAGAGAAAAGCCCCACATTATATATGAAGAGATGGAGGCAAAGAAGTACAAATTCACTTTTACAGCCAGAACAGACATTTTACAGTTTTTTCCTGTAACCCAAGAAGAAAAAAGTTTTCCTGGAACGAAGAAGAAAAAAGTTCTTGTCTTAGAGCGCTTGTCTTAGAGACTAAGCAATGCAAACTAGCCAAAGCCCTGGATGCTAACCTCATTTGTATGCTGAGCCTGAGAATCACTGTTAGCACACAAATGCAGTAAGAGCACCAAAAGAAATACATAATTTTCTCCAGCCTCTCAAATAAAGGAAAAAACCCACAAAATAATCTCTACCCTACCAACACATCTACTCTCTGAACAAATTCCGGTTTCTCAATATTCACAACAGAACCAAACTTCCTTTCATTTCTCATTCAGCAAACTACTGCTTAGCCCAAGAAAAAGAGGATTCATTTTCAAGATGCTCATGACTTCTCAGAAGTCTGGATCCTTTTCCAATATGTGACAATCCATTCCCAAAGCCTCAGCAAAGACAGTGTCCACCTTTCCAGCTGAGAGGCTTCTCCCACTCAGAAACTTTCTCCGGTTGCCTCCACCTTCACCAACGATAGCACCCCAACTCCTCTGCATCTTGTGGATTCCCAGCATTCTTAGCTTAGCTGTGTTTCCCTGGCTGACTGCCTCCCTAAAAGGCAAAGAGAAGACAGAACAAGGCAAGGGGTGGGATGGAACAATTACTTACAGAGGCTTGTGTGGTGGTGGTCTGTTGTGGGGTGCTGGTGTTGGGGGAGCTGGCCTGTCTACTGGCTGCAATTGTAGCCTGCAAGAGAGATTGACACAGAAATGAGGAGATGGAACAAACTTTTCAATCCAGCCCAAATAATTGGCTTTGTCCAAACACCTGGTCACATCATTCCTGAGAGGAGAACAATCTAACTACTACAAATCTCTGCCATGCCCTACAAATAACATGCAGCAACTCAGCAAGGTACCTCTTCCCCAACCAGTTCAGTCCTATACACTACCCAAGACAGTGGGCAACTGATCCTTACAGTGCATGTCCTTCCACCCATGGAACACACCCTACTGTTGCCCCAGCTTGCCATGCTACACACTGCAACCCTCACCCTGATGCTACAATTCACTCTGTTAATACCCAGACATTCCCCTCAATATTAGCTGTTTGCTGGGCTGGTCCTGCAGTTTATCACAGTGCTGTGATAGCCACTCCAAGTGACAAATTTCAGCTTACAGCACATATTGTTTGTGGAGAAATGTAAATATTGTTAATTTATTTTTTTTTACCCCTCTATGATCACACGGGAATTCCACTGTACAGTTTAGTTAAGTTCATAACTAAGATTTGTGTGAAAGTGGTGAGAGGATTTTATTCCCTCTATTCTATAAAACTGCAGGTAGGGATTTTGAGAACAACTAAATCCTGGACTAACAGCTAAGCATCACTTCTACTGAAATATTGTCACAGAGACAGAACCGTATTCACATCATATATAATCCATCTTCAACTGACAATAAAGTCTGGTAGGTGAGCAAAGTTGCTAAAAAGAAATAAAAATCACTCAATGATTATGCATCATATCTTGATTTGTATAAGCATATCTTAAAGAAACACTGTCTTGGCTGGACAAGATCTACCCCAGATAACTCTTACAAGTAACTGGTAAAGAAAACATGGGCCACTAAGTTTCAAGCAGAAAATTCAGAGGATACTGCCTGAAATTTCATGCACACAAGACCATGTTTATTCTCAGAGAAGTAACAATCCACGGTTAACTTTAATATGATTTTTAAACACCATTGCATCCATTTCTGATTTAACTACCCATCTTTTTATTTAAAGATGGTGCAGTGGCTAGTCACAGGCCTCTGGAGTATACATTTTCTAATGGGGATGCCAATTTTTACCTTCCCCTGCTCTGAACCTGAAATCCAAATGAATCTTTGCATCAGGTTTCCGGTTTACTAGCTGTTTGCATTAGCTTCTACCAATGTGTTTAGGGACCCATTGTCTCAACGTGGATCAGGATGACTCCAGTGCACAAGTCACTGTATGAAGAGAGAATATCTGGATCTTCCCCAGAGAAGAATCCAATTCCTCTCCTTTTGACCCCTGGCAACTCACCTGCTGGACAGCAGCCAGGCTGTGAAGCTGGGCACTGTTAAGCTGCTGCTGGAGCATAAACTGATGAAAGTACTGGGCTGCATTGGGCTGCCTCTGGAGTGCCTGCAGGGCCTGGGGAAAGAGGAAAACCCAATTGTCAAAAATAGCATGCCCTTGAAATGTGATTAGAAAGAGCAATGAAGAGATAAATAACAAGCATGAGACCATCCCTAGACCCCATGAAAAAGCAAAGTCACTAGATTAGCACATGAAAATACATAGTATAGCTACAGATTTTGTAACAGTCTGAATCACAGCTGTATTCCAGGACAGCAGGAAGCACACTTGCAAGACCTTAATAAACTCCAAGGAATTTGGAGGTGTTCATGCCCAAGCAGGGTGACAAGTGTTCCAGCATGGTATGTATATGGAGGCTATACACTATATAGAGAAACCGTGGTGATAAATTGAATGACTTGCTCCAAACCAGCAGGGTAAAAATCACTATTGGCTCTTGACAGGGATTAAATCTAAGAGGCTGGACACCGGAATAATATCCTATAAAATATGACATGCAGTATCAGGGCACAGGATCTAAACGTTCGACCTAGCACAGGAATCCCTAAATCTGAAAACATTACAGTCCTTCAAGCATGCTCCCGCCTTGACTCATGACAACTCAAAGGAAAATGCAAGGGCTCACCATCACCTTCCACTGATGCACATGCCACCCCAGAACACGACCACACCTCACCTGTACTGCCTGTCGCTCATAGAGAGACATCTGTGATATTTGAGGACGGGCACTTCCTCCAGAACTGGAGCTCCCGCTGGTGGAGCTGGAGTTCTGCTCACTTTCGGTCTCCATAGTGACAGAATCCCAGGAGCTTGGGACGAGACAGACTCCAGATCTACAGCGAGAGAATTGGAAACTAATTCGGGCTAGAGAAAGAACCAAACCGTATTTCACTGAATTACACAACTTTTTAACTGGAATATCCCAGTACTGGGCTCCTTGCACAGCTTTGCTACATCACAGGGGATGGGAGATGACAGAGTTCTGAAATCACCCAGAAATTATACTCAGTTTACATCTTTTATTACTGCAGTCAGAAATGGAACACACATATTCTCGTATTTTTACTGCCACACTACAGTTGGAAGCTGCAGCATTCTGATCTCTTAAAAAGGCAGCAAAGTGAAGGAGCAGCTGCAGCTCATTCAGACAATCATCTGGCTACAGACCTGATTGCCTCTCCTTCAAGAGGCCAGTTAACTGAGGCCAATTGCTTCCAGTCTCTCACTGCACTTTAGCAACTTCTGATCGGCTCTTCCTCCAGTTCCACAGAGGCATAATTATCCCAGAACTCTACTGCCCTACCTCAGATATACTGACTCAGTCCCTCCTTCTCCCAGTTTAGCCCCCAGCCCTGGACCATTTCTTTATTTCTCTGATCACATGGACTTTCCAGCTACCTGTTATTCTTGACAGATCGTAACTTGAGCATTAGACTGGAAGCTGGTATCTGTGATGGCAAGTTGCTTTCAGGAGAAACGGAGTCAGAAGCAGAGTGGATGAAGGGTTTACTGGCAACACTTGTGAGCGGAAAGCTGCTAAAGACATCATGCAGAGCCAGAGACCTTCCAGTAGCAGCAAAATGCACTGCAGTGACCGTAGGACTGAGAAAGGACTGGAGAAGGCTTTCATCAGCCAAGAGGAAGAAAAGCAAGACTGAAGAGAGCGCTTAGTAAGTGACACCTCGGGATGATCAGGGAGTTTTCTGCAACAAGAAACACAGACTACACAGGGAGTAACAGTAGAAGAAGACTCAGAAAAGGAAAAGTGCAACAGTGACTATTCAACAGAATCCCACTGAAAAAAGGTGAGTTTTTAGAAAGATATAATTCCATGTAAGAGGAAAAAAAAAAAAGAAGAAAGAAAAGGCTTCTGATAGTGTCAATATATAAGAGACCTCTAAATGAGCTTCCAGGATCCCACATCACCAGGACAGCTTCTGTATCTAAGACCTTTTCAAGTCCAGAGATTCTGAAGTTCACAGCCTTCCCCAAACACAACTCTTTCCAGGTGCATAAGCGAACAGATCAGTACAGCAGAAAAGGAGGTACAACAGTAGCCTCGACCAGACAAGTTTATACATTCTGGAATGGTGTTAAGGGCAGCAGATGACTTTAAAGCAGGGCAGTTCTACAGTTCCCTGATTTTGCCAGCTTTCCTCTGCAGAGTAAACACTTTCCAAACCTGCTCCTCAAAATCTGGAACATTCTATCACTGACAAGCAGATACCTGCTGCTCCAGTCCTGTCTTCCCCATGCATCTTTACCTCTGCCCTCAAGTCCTGCCTAAGCATTTCCCTGCTAATCCAGCACTAGCTTCCAGCACTGCTTCAGCAGTGACCATCAGTCATTCTGCCCTGCAGTCACCATCTCAACTGAGACACATGCCCTCCCTAACTGGCCACTGGTGTCTTCAGGCACAAGCTATTACAGCTGGAAACAAAGCTCTGGAGAAGACAATTGCCTCAGAGATACTCCCCAGGGGGCAGCACCACAAACAGTAAATGAAGCCTGGAAATAAAAAGAGGAGAGAATACAGACTTTTTTGAAAGAAAGAAAGAAACGGTGATAGATAAATGAAGTATTTCAAATGCAGTTAAAATTCAAGTCACATTGAAGCTACACACTGCAGCAAGTGATCTGGTAGCTCAGTCACCATTAGGAGACAATTTCTGTTCCCTTGGCCATGCTCAGCCTCCCTGTGCAGGTTCCTCCCAGCATTTACCTCACGGCTGGTGCTCACTAGATCAACTTGTTAACTTCATAGAAAACCTACTCGAAACATCACTTCCTGCCAGAGCAGTTGAATTAGTTTACTTGTGATGCTACAAGCGCCAGTGAGAGAGAAGAGAAGGTAACTAAGAAGGTTCAGCTTAGCTGTAACACATACCCCAACCCTCAACAGTTGCACCTGAAGGAGAAACTCGGCGCTCTGCTCCAGTCTGTGTTTCCTCAGTAAACAGCACCATTGACTGTTAACAGCAAATTTGAGAGTTCCACGTTGATCTAGATTTTAAAATCAGGTCTAAGCACAAAGAAAATCCTACTGAAAAACCTCTGGGATGAGAGGCATCAAAAAAATTTGGTTTCTGTGTAGGCAGAGCAGCTCCATGTTAGTGCAATCCGATCCAAATGCAGGCTATTCCCACACAAAATAGCAAGGATTAAACCCTCCCCCCTCCCTCCTCCAAGTGCATCTTCCAGCACCCTCTCCTTACAAAAGAGCTAGTGCTCACTGCTATCAGGTCAGTTGACTGAGCTAGCTGCTCCCTGAGCTGGATAACCTACTAAAAATGATTAAACCGTGGGTTTTCCAAACTATTTGAGTTAAACAACTCACCTTGAAAATGGAATTAGCAGTTCCCAAGGGAAAAAAAAAAATAAAGGAAGAAAAAACCGAACAAACCCAACAACGTAAAAACCCCACATAATAGCAATGTGACCATTACTGGAAATTAACCTTTGAACAAATGCTAGAACTGCACCCCTATTAGGCAGACAAGGAAGGACACAAAGGCCTATTAAGACCATGGCAGGAATAACATGGGAATCGGCAGGGAAGACCACAGGAGAAAGAATGGGAAGAAGGGAGAAAACTAGCCCCGGGAGCAGTACAAGCATGAGAACATGGGCCAGTCCAGAATCTAACCCTCAATGCTGGCCTCAGCACACACCGCAGGCTGCCCATCTACAAGTTCTTGACCTCTCTCAAGTGCAAGAGCAGAAGAGTCTGGCCAAGCATCTATCCCAGTCACTGAACATTATTGTAGGACATAGAAAAGTTTTGCTCGTTCCCCCGTCTATTCCCCCTGGCCCATAACTGCTGCCTGCAGAACATCTTCTAACCTTATAACTGGTTTTGTTGCTTCATCCTTAAGAAGTTAGGGAACGAACAAGATTTGCACAGGTCTGTCCACAGGTTTTGGGGGAATAAAATTAGCAACCAGGAGACTACAGTCCACTTCTCGCTCTGTTACTGCTGTTTTCTACAACACAGTCCCCAAGCTACGCAAGTAAAGGCGTGGAACTGCCGGGACACGCCAACTCTGCTCTGGGATGCTCTGGAAGCAAGCGGCAGTCGCAGCGACTCCCGAGCACCGCAGGACCTACTCCTCACCCGGTATACGCCCCCCGCCACCCGCCGTTCCCCGCCGAGCGCCCCAGGCAGCCGGGAGCAGAGTGAGGAGGGACGGGACACAGACACGGGGGTCAGCGCGGCGGCAGCACCCCAGGCCGCCAGCAACTCCGGCAGCAAAGTTAAGCCGACAGCGAGCGTGCAGGCGCCCTGCCCGCCACACGTATGTGCCGTGCACACAGCCCGCCGCGGCGGGAGGCGGGGACCCGCCGCAGGATGCCCACCGCGGGGAGCCAAAGAAAGGCGCGTGTTTGACGCCCGGCCACCGTCGGGGGAGGCGGCGGCTGCCCGGGAGGCGAGCGGGGCTACGAAGAGGAGCTATTCCCGGCCGCCGCTCCTGGGGCCGGCCCGCGTTAGACAATGGCTGCTCCGCCGCCGCTGTCAACTTCCAGCCCGCCCCGGCCCCCAGTGGAACTCTCCCCGCCGCGCCCCGAGCCCGGCCTCACCTGCAGCAGCAGCCACCGCCGCGGCGCGGTACTGCCCCGCTCCGCACCGCTCCCGCACCGCCGGCACCGCCCCCCGCCCCAGGGACCCGCGCTACCGGAGCCGCGGGGCCGCCGCCGGACACGCCCCCCGCGCGCGGGCAGCAGGCCGGGCCCCGGCGGGGCGGAGCGGGGCGGCGCCCGGGGGGCCCCGTTGTTGGGGAGGGCGGGGCCGGGGGCGTTACCTCGCGGCGGTCCCCGGCGGGCCCGGCCCGGCCGTGGCCTGGCAGGGTCAGCCCTGGGCGGGGAGGGGCCTGGCGCGGCCGCGCGGGGCGGACCCAGGGCCCGCCCCTCCCCCCCCCTTTAATTGCCCTTTTTTTTTTTTTCCTCTTTTTTTCTCTTTTTTCCTCTTTTCTTTTTAAACCTCGGCCTGCGGGGCTCCCGCCGCTCCGTCACTTCCTCCCTCGAGGCGCTTCCGGACACGTGATCCCTTCCCCGGGCGCCGCTTACCGTTGCCCTGGTGACGGGCAGGGGGAAGGGGTGCTGCTGGAGACCCGCGGGTTCAAGGCCTGCCGGGGCCTGGGTAGAGGTAGGGGCCTTGCCTGGGGACGAGGCCCGCCCCGCTCCCCCGCCTGGGATCGGGGTCGGTAGCTCGGCTGTGGCCTCCTGCCGCGCCTGCAGGGCAACAGGAGCACGGCATGAGGATGGAATCAGAGAACCAACTCGGTTGGAAAAGAGCTTTAAGATCAAGCCCAACTGTTCCCCAGCACTGCCAAGGCCACCACTAAACCTTATCACTGTGCGCCTTGTATACACTGTGAACACTTCCAGCGACGGTGACTCCACCACTGCCCTGGGCAGCCTGTTCCAATGCCTGAGCACCCTTCGATGAAGCAATGTTTCCTGATAATCGTGGTAATCCTGAGATGTGATAATCCTCACAGCCTGGCTGTACAGCCAGTGCAGAGCAGTTGTCCTCTGTGCTGGGACATCTTCTGCCATCAGGCCTTCTGGTTAGCCTCATTAAACATTAGTAGTTTCCTGTAGGCTGTAAAACGCTTTCTGGGTACCTGGGACAAGCTTTGCTGGACACAGTGGTCGTAGCGGTGCCTGGGAGGTTTTCTGTCCAGGTCACGTAGAGCATATGCAGAGGTGCACATTGGAAACCTGTGTAAACAGGGTGAAGAAACCGCAGTGCTGGAGCTTGTTGACTTTTGGAAGAGAAGCTGCACTGTGCAGGCACCTGAGCCTTGCTTCCCTTGATTACTCTCAAAACCAAGTTTCACCAAGCACTCTTACCCTAAGCCAGGCAACTGACAGAAGAACTGATGCTTTTTGAGAGTTATTATTGTCATTTTTTAACAATAGTGTAGTTAAAACACTATTGTCAGCACAACCGTTTCTAAGAAAACAAGAAATACCCCATCGGGTCGGAGCAGTGGCTCAGCTTAATGAGGGCTGGTGAGTTTCCTTTAAGGATGACAGCTCAAGTACAAAGGATGAGTGGGAAGAAGCAAAAGGCAAGCAAAAACAAAATGATGCTTCATCTTATGTGTACAAGGTGCAGAAGCTCAAGCATTGCTGAGGCTATGAGCATCATAACTACTATTGCAAATGACATATTTGAGCTTCATGTGGCAGTAACATTGCATCTGGCTCAGTAATTAAAGTACTGGACTATCCATGCACAGAAGATCCAGTCCCATTGATTTAGAATCACAGGATAACATTTGCTGCTGTCTGAACTACTGTAGAGGTTTTGGAATGTTACTGGCTCTAAATGCTGGGGGTTCTTTTTTAATTCAAGTGGAAAACTGGCTGATTCTCTTACCAAAAAAATAAAAGCTATAGAAGATATTTAAGGCTATTCAAAATAAAAGGCCAGATAGTGATGAAAGGAACAATTACAAAGCAGGGAGCCCAGCCAATGTAATCCCTGTGAATCAACCACTCCTAAAACCCTCAACGACTGGACCATAGACTAAGCCATTTGTCCCTGTTGTAAAACCCAATGAAGGCAATTCAAGTGAGAAAACTCTAGGATCTCTGCAAATGAGAGGAACTACTGCAGGAAAGAGGCTTCAGGACTGGGGGGTGCTTCAGGGGGTGGGGTGGAGAGATGTTGGAATCGATAAAGAGAATTTGAGGATTTGCAAGACTACATTGGTGTGTTTGGGGTGAGAATCACAGGCAGGAAAATGGAGGGATCAAGGTGGATCAGAGGCAAACAAGTGCAGGAAAATTGAGAGGTGGATAAACTAAGCTGGTCAAATGTAATTAGTATGTTTGTCTGGGCAACTTTTGCACCTGATCACAGTCTGTATTAGCTATGTTTATTTGAATATTTCCAGTGTGACTGTGCTCTTTGTGTGTATGTGTGTGATCCAATAACAAACTCAGGTCTGTCTAGCTGCAAGAGAGTGAAAGGTCTGGGGAGGCCAGAAACCTGAGAGACCTGTGAAGGTGCATGTCTCTGAACTCTGGTCCTCAGGAAGAGGATCAGGCAGCTGGCACTGTGTTTACACGGGTATCATTGAAGTCTTGTCTCCCGTCAGTGTTAACCTGCATGTGCATGCCTGTTGATTCGGAGAAAACTCCAGGAACAAACTCGCCAACAGTTTTCAAGTTGACAAGCAGGTATTCTTTATTGCGGCGCCGGGAGACACGGGGGATAGCTCCTCCTAACGTGCGTCCCCGTATTGCCACACAGGCCATCCTTATGTAGTCACTTGGGCATACATACACTTTCATGAGGTTACACATGAATTACATAATTTTCCACAAAGTTTCCCTCATACATACAAAAATGTGGTGGTGGTCTTTGAGAGTCATTTACTTCTTCCAACAGTCTTCATAACTGCTGGCAGTCTTTGAAGCACCAGCTTAATTAACATTATAGACATCAGTTAGTTTAACTGCTCCCATCCTGGACATCTGCTAGTCCGGGATACTTCCCAGTAGATGTCTACACCAGCTTAACGGATTCATTAACGCCACAAACATAGCAATCATCCTGTCCCTCCACCCATCAGCCAGTTTAACTGTGCCCATCCTGAACATCTGCTAGGCCCAGGCACTCTCCATCCCCAGGTCCTGTTTTTTCTATTGTTTTTCCCACATTTTTTGTACTTAGGTCCTAAGGACCTAAAACTATGTCAACTACCTTCAAGCACCAGTTATTTTCCATTACAAAGCCACCAAACCCAACCTTACCCAGAACTGTTTACATTTGGTGCCCCCTTGTCTCACTATTGTGAACTTGCACACCACCCTGCTACTGGTGGGATGTGAAACAAAGTAAGAAGCTCCCACTCATCCCTGTGGGCCCAGGAATGAAGGAAGGAAGGCTCTCGATTTTTCAGTCCACCAGATCTGGATGCCTTTAATACTTTTCAGGCAGAGCAAGTGCATCTGGCCAGTACCTACAGTTCATTCCGCTTGTCCTACTCCCACATTCAAGCATGGCAGTAAGGATGGTGGATGAATGATCACAACCTATTTCCTTTGGTATAGACTGTTTTTTCATTAGTTTGTCTATGATATTTCTGAGCCTGCTGATATTATTGGCTCCCGTAACTCCTGTAGCAGTAGGTTCTTATAGTGTAAAGTACCTTTTTTATGTGTTTTAAAACATGCCCCCAGTCTGCTACAGAAAGCTTTCCATTCACTTTATGCATCACCTTCATTATTTTTGTAAATCTCAGTCCATCACCAAATTCCGTTCATTCTGGTCACCAAATGGTGGAATCCCGGCATTTTTAGTGTTTCCTGATAAAGTACTTTTCCATTCCATAATTGTTGTCACTTGAGGCTCTTGCTATAATTTGTGAGTCTGGCTATAGGGTCTGGCTGGAATCCTGTCAAGGGCTATGCCTAAATATAAGCCAGGAATCATTCCATAGGTAGTACTGCTTTCTCGCATTTTAGGTGCAGATCTTCTCAGCAAGAAGCAGCTTATTCTTCCAATTATAGTTTTTCCTTTCCAACCCATTCCAACAAAGGGGTTTTGCTGGAGAAACGGCATCTTGAGAGCAAGCCACGGAGCGATGGTGACACTCAGTGGCCGTGCAGGAAAAGTGCACGTTCTGGGTTTGCAGTTTTTCTAGCTCAGCAGGAGGAAGACTGGTAGCAAATGAACCTCATACATGCGTGAGTAAACATCACGACTTAACAGAGCTGCATCCTGTGCCATACAGAGTCATATAGCACAAGCATATAAAAATATATAGCCTAACGTGTCTGCGTTTGCCTTTTTTCTACACCATGGGTGTGCAAGGGGAACAGAAATCTGATTCAGACTGACCTCCAAGCCTGGGATGTCTTCCTGTTCAGAGAACAGTTTGGCATTATTTCCAGCTTACTGGAACATGTAAGTGCAATTTATCCCACTTACTGCAATAATTGCAGTGTACTTCTTACAGGCTGACCAGATTTCTGCTTTTGGTATACACCTTCCCCCACATAAACACCAGCCCATCCACAGCCTTACCACATAACTGAATCTCTTCAACAACCCCTGCTAGCCCTGGCCTGTCTGGCCAATCACCATCTCCAGAAGGAAGTAGATGGGCAGGAGATGGTCATAGCAACCCTAGTGTCTAGTTGCCATTCTGACCCGTCTCTGGGCAAAAGTTCATCTGACTCTGCTAGTTTCTAAGTCCTCTGACCTCTGCAGCCTCGCGTTTCAGACAGGTCTTTACATACCACTACCTCTCCCACATCTCTGCCCTACATGCTATTTCCTTCATGACTGATCTTAGTGTGAATCTGTGCTTCCTATCATTACAAGGCTTCTCCAAGTTTGCAAGCTGAGAAAGTAGAGAGACTGCAACCGTGTGTCTCCTCATCTTTGTTTTCCATCCCTTAAAAAATGCAACAGGTCAATGCATGCCAAACTACCTTTCTGCCCCTGCAGGGAGTGGGAAGTTGAACACAGAAAGGGAAGACCCAAGTGCTTTGTCTGTGAGGAGCCTGCACCAGGAGTCAGTTACCTGAAGTAACCCTGAAGGCACCCTTCTCCTCAACACCACCTTTAAGATGTGAACTGCATATGAAAGGAAAGTCAAGTCAACAAACAAAAGCTGATACATATCAGTCTACTTGTAAATGTTACTGGGCCTGGCCATCAAGACAGTATCAACTACATTGTTTATGAATGTAAGAGAGAGTATGGGGATAAGCCCACTGTGTGGCAAACTACAAGTTTTAGACTTTTCTAAGGAAAGAAGCCTCTTTGAATGTCAAAGGTAAGCCACATTCCAGGGCCTCTATTGAAACAAATTATATTAACAAAAGAAATCCAAGAATGCTTTAAAAATTACTTATTCATTTATTGCATGTTTCGGATTTAACTGTGGGCTGATAAAGACACCTTAGTGAAGCTATTTGACCTTGGTAGAAAACTAACCTATTGGATAAGATTAAAACTTGGCAAGCCATCATGTTTGAGTCTACAGGTATGCTTACCTTGCACAGAGATCATCAGATTGAGCCATGGAGTCTCACATGGTTCTCAGTAGTAGCTATTTTAAAAGTCTGTTATTGTCCTGCAGCTACAAGAGACAAATATAGGTTATTGTTTACCTCAAAAATGAGAAAAAAAAAATCTTGGAATTAACTTTCGACTCTGTATATTGTCAACAGTCCTCAGTAACAAGTTTTACAATTCCAAACGCCAGCTCTGCAGTTTTGTATTTCTTTCTTGTTTGGGGGCAAAATGTCAGAGAAGTAAGGAAGGCAGATTCGTAAATCATTGCTCTGTCTCCAAACTGGAGCATGCTAGTTGAGCATGCAAGTAATATGCATGAGTCAGGATACAGTCATGTATCCAACTTCCTGGAGAGTAACAACAGCTTAACTGTCCTGTGTCCTAACTTCTCTTTGGATGAGGTCTCCTTTCAGTTTTCTATATGACCATTGCAGAGGCTCTGTGAAAGCCTAGGAAACTGATTCTTCTGCACCGATTAGAAGCAGTGAAGTCTTTCAGTCCTATTTACTCAGTACTGGCAGATAACCACAAATCCCAAATAAACCATACACGTCAAACCTTTATGATTTATCCATGCTTCAGTGGATCCCTGCGTGTTTATTTTACAAACTTTTCTTCATGTATAGATTATAAATATGCTTTTAATTTTTTATAATAGCACTCTAACAAGGTCAGAATCTGTTTGGGGCCATCTCATGTGCTTACGGTCCTCCTCTTTTAGGGGGCCTACTTCCCACACATTTTAAGACCTTTTCTTTGCAGAAAATCGCTTGTTATCTGAGATGCTAGTTACCAGGTTGCCTGGTAGCTGCCTTCTGTAGTATGCTTTTCAAGACCTTCTTTATGCAGTCTGAAGTTGCAAAACTTTGCAGGAAATTCCCTAATTGTCTCTAGGCCATATGAGCAACCAAGAGCCACACAGTGGTTGTAGTGAGGTGTTGGGAGGAAGACTCCTGCACATATCATCTGCCAGTTGCTCACACCCTATCCTGGACATCTCATCTGCCAACTACTCACACTCCACCTTTGCTTACGTATAACAAAGATTCCTTTCTTGGACCAGAAGATATTTCCTATGGAATGTCACCAAGGACAGGGAGCACCTTTCTACAGTCAACAGAACTGAAAAAGCATCAAATTGCCCACCCAGCACAGACTAGCCACTTTAAATGCATTGCCTAATATTTGCTCCAAGAGATGAAGACCTCACTGACTTCTACTGTACATTTGTCTCTTAAGGAATGTTACCCATACAGCAGCTCTTTTTCAGCCCTCTGCTTTGTCAGCTTCCTCAGCTCAACTCATATGCAGCTGAACAACATCTATCTCATTTGGAACTGTGGCCCAGAAACATCTGTTCATGTTCACATTTCACACACTTGATTTCCTTACTTACCTAACCCATGCAGATACAAGGTGACAAGACTTCCTATCATCAGTCTTGATGGGACTCTTTCTATTTAGATCTAATTTCATGGCCATCTGATGATATAAACTGTAAAACAGACCCTTGACACATGTCTATTTAGAGGCAGGAGAGACTAGCTCATGGGCACACTGAGCACAGTGGCTTGCAGCCTTCAGGTTTTATTTGTAACCCCACTATCTGAACCAGATTCAACAAGATTAGAGGATCTTGCTCACAAAGTTCCTTCAGTCCAGCCCAAACACCCAGGGAAGAAACTTGCCAGGAAGGCAACTGGGAGATTGTAGAGCACAGTTTGTCCTTTCTTGTCCATTGGCAGAGCATCATTGAACAGTACCTATTGACCCCCACAAGGTCTTGGGAAGCGGCAATGCTATGGGAATGCTCCTTGGAGGCCCCTTCCAGTTACCTGATATTTTTGCTTGAACTCAGCCCTGTCCTCTTTTTTGTATCAGTTGTCCACAGAATCACTTGGTTCTCCAGGTTTTCTACCTCCTCTAAATGCTTTTTGGGCGATTCTGTGAGACTTTCAATTTCCTTTATTCCTGTCCCTACTGGGCAAACCCAAGAACAATGATGAGTAGGGGAGGAAGGTCTGGCTCTGCCCACCTTATAGACAGATTGTTCTGAACAGTCAGAGAAAAATTAGATTTACTGTCTTCTTGCAAGCTGTGTGGATCAGGCAAAAGGCTGCTACACAGGCATCCTCCAGATAACCCTGGTCACATATGTTAACTTTATACTCTTTTCCCCTCTTTTTTTCTCTGCTAGGTACTTCCTCTTTAGAAGCATTGTCATCTCCCAGATACATAGCCCACCTTGTTCCCTTTCTTTCCATTGGTCATGGGCTTGTTAACTTCATAGTCTTACTTTATATTTATGCCCTGATAACTTCTCCCTTGGTAATCAGCTCTATAAAACTAGTACCTATTTTTCTTATCTAGTATCCCACCTTTTGTATCTGCTACCTTGCTTGTGGCACTTCATATCCTTATGAGCCATCTGCAAACACTCTACTCTTCAGGATGCATGTGTTGCATCCTGAAATTCGTAAGATTGTTATCTTTTTTGAGTAGTGCCATGGGTAAGGATTGGCCGTCTGAGTTAATGTCTTAATAAGATAGGACTGGGCGTTGACAGTCTGAACAAGCACAGCCACCGAGGCTGCTGAATAACCCATCCAGACAGTCTGGGCATGGGTAGTTGAAATGAGAAAACTGAATTCAGTTTTAAGGGAAGTGGTCATGCAAGTCAAGTGTCCAAGACGGGGAGAGGATGATCTTCAAAGAAAACAGAGAGGGCCTGTTGCATTCATGCTGCATTTTTAATAAAAAGAAGTGGAGTGGGAAAGAAAGTGTACCATGAATCACATGTAGAGTCTGTTTACAGAAAATGATGAA
Source organism: Amazona ochrocephala (assembly GCA_039720435.1). Classification (NCBI taxonomy): domain Eukaryota; kingdom Metazoa; phylum Chordata; class Aves; order Psittaciformes; family Psittacidae; genus Amazona; species Amazona ochrocephala. Next base: position 84,828,261 of record CM077880.1, read on the forward strand.
CATTGAGTAGTGGTGCATGATATAAAAGATGATAGTAATGAAAGTGTAGTTAGGACTGAACTTACAAACAAAGCAAACAAAATAGGGGACCACTACAATTCAGAAGGAGAAGTGGGAGTAAAAAGGTCACCAACTGCAGAAAGATACAATATGAGTGAAAAAATCCTTTGCCTGAAGGGGACACAGAGAAATATAAAGTAACAAGTGAAGTAAGAGAAGACAAAAGCAGAACAGAAAACAACAGAAAGAGTAAGCAGGGGTCTTGCACAGATGGGAAAGAGCCATATAATCCAGTTAGGTCAAGGAGGGAAAGACAGATTTGCCAACCATTAAAGTGAAGAGAGAAAAAATACAGGAGCGGACAGAATGTTTGTGCACCCAGAGAATTTTGGAAGAGGCATGGACTGTTTTGGGAACAAGTGTTTGGGACAGGCAGCTCTGACATCAGTTTAGGCAGGCCATGTGAGCAATGAGGACTGGGACTTGGGGTTACAGTGTGGGCAGTAGAGGAGCAGGGCAGTGTGGAGAACCAGGAATAACTACCTGCATGTAGGCGTTGACAAGAAACACTACTGGGCAGAGAGTGTCCCAGGAGCAGGGGGTGGGCTGGAGCTTTTATGGGAGTGTTAGCAGGTCTCAGAGCAGGAGACACCCTGAGCAAGACAGGATCCTTGGTGCAGGTGACAGAGGGAAGGAGAAAAGGTGCTATGTGAAGACAGGAGGGAGGGGATTGAGGGAAGAAGGCATGCAGGGTGGTGGTGAAGGCATGGACAGGCCTTGGACCAGGCAGAGGTCTTAGGGAAGCTTGGCAACCAGGGCTCTGAGAGGAGGGGACTGGCCACATTGGCAGTGGGTGGGGGAGGCAGGGTTTTGCCTTGCCCCTGAGTTCCCCAACACCTATAGCTCCATCTCAATGTCTTTACTAACCCAAGAGGGTCCTGTCTGCCTTCCCCATCCTATGCTCCTACAGTCCCCCTCTCCTCCCCACTCCTCATTGCCAGCCCTTTGCTGCAGGGTCCTTGCTTCCAAGATAGAGGGAAAGATGGGTTGGGTAAGATTTGTTCCTGTGTCAGGCCACGACAGCCAGGTAAGGGGAATTTCCACTGCTGGGGGCTTGAGTGCTTTGGGGGTTTTGTTGAGGTTTTTTTTTAAGTTGTTGATTGGTTTACATGGCTCTGTTCAGAGTCCTTAAAGTATTATCAAGGTATTCTATTCTTTCTCAGCCTGTGATGCTGTCATCACCCTCTTTCGCAGCCAGAGTACATAGTGAGGTTTTGGTCCTTTTTGGATACTAAGATCATTTTCCCATGGGTTTGATTTGGAGGGTGCAGAGGGAATTCACCCACACTGTGATTTTTAGGCACCAGCAGTAAAGGTAGTGGGCAAGCCCCCTGAGAAGCAGAAGAGGTGAATTGCAGGTACAATCAACTGCATACAGGATCCCAATATCTTTTTCCTGCTGTCTCTATCTGAGTTCACATCCGCAACTAGAACAACCCTACAGTTGGGATGTGGATGAAAAAGATCTCTGCCTGCCTCTGCTACTAGTCCTAGCTAGACTATGTCAGCCCTAAGGGCTCTTCTGCAGCTCCTGATCTATTTTAAACACATAGTGTCATTTTTTCATCTTCCAGGCTCGTATGTCCTTGGCACCATTTGTTGCTCAGCCTGTGTCTTGAGGGAAGAGCATCCTTTACCAGCCCTGGCTCCAGGAGCATGCCTGAGGTGCAGGACCTATGATGCCATCCAGGTACTGCCCCAGTCTTGGTGCTACAAGTTGGTGACACATAGCAATCATTTATACAAGTGTTAGTCTTACCCTATATCCATAGTATGTGCACATGACCTTAATCTGCTAGCTTTCTGAGGTTGTCTTAGCTAGCTGCTTGATGTCCTCCTGCAAGACAGGTATGCGGAGAAAAATGTAAGGACAACAATACCCATTTGCCATGTTACCAGGAAGGTAAAACTGCAATAACTTGAGGAAGATCATTGATAATTAACTACATGTAACATCTATTAATGTCTTCTCTTTTCGTTAAATTTCTACAGTAGTGTTAGCTTTGCATGTCCTGCATGCACACAGCATCCGTCACTGCCTCATATTGCTATTTCTTTTTATGACATGTGACTGAATCACTAAAAAGAGATTACAAGTGTTTGCTTCCAAAAAAAAAAAAAGAAGAAAAGAATCACAGGACATATAAAAACAGCCCCACAAACACATCCAGATCTAACCCTTCTTTTATATGGCTCTGAAGACTTGCTTTTAAAACAGTAGGCATTGAAAGAAAATCCTTGATTCCTTGAGCTAATGGAAATGGTATCTGAAAGTGATATCTGCAGGATCATGCACTTTTAGAGTTTTTAAAATACTCACACTTGACATAAGAAATGGAAACAAACAAGAGGCCACACAATATATCGTGAATGTGGAAGGGTTGTTGTTTCAGTCTTATGGCCTCCCTTCATAAGGCACTGTTATACAGTTCTCTTCTGCCTGTTCCTGCTCTTAGTTATGACATAAAGATGATTCAAAAGGCCATGTAGTGGATCAGATGAGGGTTAGAAATGTCTGTTTTTGCTTAGAGTTTGGCTGTAGACAAACTGTTCTGTTAACTCTACTGAGAAGGTAGCCCAGAGATGGGACTCGGGGAAGACAGGAAGAAAAAAGCCACTGTGATGCCAAAAGCAAGTATGCAACCATGACCTAAGTACTGTTTCTCTTTTTTTCAGGCATTAAAATCTTCATCAACTGACAAGTCACTGCCTTATCTCCATATTCCACATACTTTATTTCACTTGATCCCAAATTACTGTGTATTAAGCCAGATTTCGCATGGAAACTTAGGACCAAAGGAAATAGGGTGTGTCCAACACTGTAGAGAGCCAGATCAATGAAGTTTTCCTTATGGAAGCATAAATTCAAATTATTGATTGCAGAGTCAGAGCATTCTAGTAGGAACCTTCTTTGAGGTATCTATGGAAAGAAAAAGCAAGAAAAGACAAAGTGCCTGTTGAATTTTTAGAAAGCTATCTAAAAGCTAATAGAACTTGGAGGATGTAATCTTTCAGTCACTGAAATAGGCATTTCCAGTTGCATTCATATTTGAGATGCTGTAAGAACTGCACACGTGAAGAGTGTATGGAAATGGAATAAAAAAAGATCTTTTTAACCTTCCATGGTATGCTAAGGCCTTGGTCTGCATTGAGGTTATACCTGGGCTAGAACCTATGCCCACAACTAGTACAGTAGACTCCAATTCAACCTGCAGACAAAGAAGGCTCTACGGGACCTGATGGAATTAAATACAGAGCAGAGGTGGGGTGCTTTGCTTTGTGTCAGCTGTTTCCACCTTGGAAGTTTGTAAAGACTAACCTGAACTGCAAGGGAAAACATACTCTCCTGCTGTGCGGTCATCTGTAGAAACAAAAGAGAAAGAGCAGTGAGCTGCAGAACTGCACTGTAGGGTAGTGCCAGGCTTCTTACACTTTAACACATCCATCCCACTACCTCAATTTTTTTTTACCCCTCACACTGTGAATTCAGGAACAGAAAAATGTCTACATTGGATCAGATCAATGGTCTGTCTTTCCAGCATACCTCCCATACAGCTGTAAAAGACCCCTGTATGCATTGTGATGCCTTCTAATGCAATGACATTTTTGTAAGTAGAGGGCCTTTCATTAGTGTGTCCCAATAGCCTTGCTTTTTTATGGATAATTAGTATTCTCATGTGAGATACCAATTTTTAAAATGTATGCACTAAACACAATAATTCTTGTACATGATGGAATAGCAAAGAGAGCAGGTGACAATATTTAGCTCTGTAAATGCTGGATTAAGAAGTCTTGTCTTCTTGACATGGTGTGGAAAGGGGACCAAGAATAGAATTCAGGATACAGCATGTAGGCCTGTGGTGCTGCTTTCTGAATCTTCAGTGATAGTTTTTCCATTTTGTTCTCAAATTATATAAAAAAAATAAAAAAATAAAAAAATAAATAATTCTTAATGTTCCATCTGCTGTTTTGGCTCAAAAACAGTCTCAAAAGTCTCTGAGATACTCAAAATAACTCCAAGATCTCTCTTCTTTGTGCTAGTAGTTTGTTTAGAGCTTTAAAGGGTAAGAAATTATTTTCCTATTACCCTTTCAGTACGCAATGGATAGTAGGATTTTCACACATGAAAAGCGCAGAACTGAATTCTGCCTTCTGGTGGATCAGGGTGACGGCATGTAACAGTGATTTTAAATAAATTTTTAAGTATTTTCAAGAGCGCCAAGGAGCTGGAGGAAGCAACCTAAATTGACAGAGAAGCTTTCTTCCCACAGAGACATAGCTTGAAGCTAGAGGAAGTGAAAAACCACAGTCATTTTGAACACATACACACCACAACAGAATCATAATGCCAGGCAGTCTCATCTCAAGAACAGAAAAGCAATTGATTCTGTTTCTTGAATGTCAGAGTTTAATATAGAGGAAACCCAAGTTTGGAGTTGCAGGAAAAAGTGCACCAAAATAAGGGAGACAGGTAATAAGGGACATAGACAGAACTGTATCTGAACGGAGGTATAATGGTTACTCTTTGTTTATGTCACTGAAATCTCACCTGGCTTATAGTAGTCGTAGACATACACTGTTGCCGCTTTCAGGTTCTGAACTTCAACATCTTGTTCCACTGAGATGTTAAACTTCAAAGGAGTCTTACCCAGCTGGAGAGAAGACTTGGAATTAGCAGAAATCCACTGGCCATCTCGAAGTCATCTGCATACCAACTTTATTCCCTCTGCATCAGAGATTTCTTTTTCTATCTTTCCAGGGTCTTCCACCCTCTTCCTTTTCTGCCAAAATTGTAACATCCTTGACCAGCTAACAGATTTGCATTTCTGACCTCTGAGAGTCCTGTACAAAGTACTGCAGTTGCTATTACTTAAGTAGGCAGCTGCCTGTGGTCTTTCTCTTACCTCTTCCAAGTAAATTGTGACTTTGTCTGGTTTTACCTCTGTCTTTTTTGCCAGAGGTATCTTCTCCAGCTGCATAGGAAGACAAGAGATGAGCTTGGTTAGCACCAGATCATTCGCCTTCCCTGTTATCTCACACCAAGTTTAGTATTTGTCAACGAACCACTGCTGACCAAATCATTCAGCCTAGTCAGGGGAAGACCTGCATAACCCAGCTATAATAGTACTAAGGTTGTTGAGAGTGCACAGTCTCAGGAAGATTTTTTTCACATATGTCAACTATTTACATATTTCACATATTTCATATTCAATATTCACATATTTCAATTGTCCTTGAGCCATGTTCCTACTTTCAGCACTTGCAGCAAAGGGAAACATGGATAATAGGAGGATATGATATATCTCCTGGTTATCTACTGGAACACTGGAGCATGTAATCGAACAACTCTACAGGATTCAACACCACTTTGTCAAGTATCCCTACAAATGGTACTGGCAGTGGCAAAGGGTCTCAGTGCACCCCCAGACGATTCTAACTAGGTGCTTTTCAGCTTCTCTCTAACCTCTCACTGCATATGTGATGCTCACTACTGAACATGGAAAACTGCACTATCAGTTCCAGAAGTGGAAAATTGCCTTGTGAAATAGCCCACTGTATCTGCACTTTCTTAATTTAGTTAATTTGTAGCAAGATAAATAGGTACCATTCTCCAGCAGTTCTTAAATGTTTGGATATTTCTGGCTCAGCTACATCAGAAAAACACATTTTCATGTCTTCAGGAAAAGCCAGAGGCAAAAGTCTTACCGCTTTCACAGAGCTCTTCACAGGAATGAACCCTGACAGCATCTCCACCACCATGAGGGCCATGTTACTGGTCTCACGGTCCCCTACATAACTGAAAAAGGTAGGAGAGAAGCACATTAGATGTGGAAGGCATCACAGCATGTCTAGGAGATATTAATGAACACTTTTGAACTCTGGCCTGCTCTACAGTGATGTGAAAGCTCAGCAGCATGTCTAAGTGATAGGAGAAAGGGACAAAAATTTGCCCCCATCTATTTGATCAATATTAAAACAGATTGTGCAGTGAATGTGTTATGGTTAATGCGTTATGGCTTCATGCCCTCTGCCACATGGAGATGTGGGACTGGAGCACCTCCCATATGAAGATACGATGAGAAAATTGGGGCTGTTCAGCCTGCAGAAGAGAAGGCTGCGTGGAGACCTCATAGCAGCCTTCCTGTACCTGAAGGGGGCCTATAGGGATGCTGGGGAGGGACTCTGCATTAGAGACTGTAGTGAGAGGACAAGGGGTAATGGGTTCAAACTTAAACAGGGGAAGTTTAGATTGGATATGAGGAAGAAATTCTTTACTGTAAGGGTGGTGAGGCACTGGAATGGGTTGCCCAAGGAAGTTGTGAATGCTCCATCGCTGGTGGTGTTCAAGGCCAAGTTGGACAGAGCCTTGGATAGCACAGTTTAGTGGGAGGTGTCCCTGCTCATGGCAGGGGGGTTGGAACTAGATGATCTTAAGGTCCTTTCCAACCCAAACTATTCTATGTTTCTATGTTACTTTCAAGACAGTAGGGTATGGAGAATATGGACCAAGACACACATCCTAGACAGACGCAGCCAAGTGAAATAAGGACAGGGACTGGAATTGTTGCTAGCTGGTTCCAGCAGAGGTTCACATTACAGGAGAATGCACCTCAGGGCTGGTTCAACTCAGGCTGCCAAGTATCCCTCAGGGAGGGAACTCTGGCTCTTGGAAACAATGCCATCTCAGCTGCTAGTGCTCTTGGACTGTTGAGCTGCTCTGTGCTGACTGAAATAGTTGCTGTGGCACTGCAAATGCATTCCCATGCTTCTCCAGGCCTCAGTTGAGAATCTCTTTGGGATCTATGGAGAAGAAGAGAGTCTTCCCCTGTGTCTTTTTCTCCACAGACAGAGTTGTTTTGTTTGGTTTTTTTTTGGGGGGGTGATCATGTTACTGGGCTCCACTTTCAAGGAATCTCATACCTGACAGACACATGGATGTCAAGCTGTTCCCTGACACCATCATATTCTCTTGGTACTGTTTCCACATCTAGAATGAAGACTTCTTTTGTTTCTGGTGGTGGGATGTTATAGTACAAAGCGGTCTGGTGGGGAAGAAAATATCTCTGTGAAATGCTGTGGAGCTTCCCTGTACGAGCTAAAGGACTAGCTGTGCCTCCAGCTTTTAAGGAATTGGTAGCCAGTGGCTAACACAGTTGGCCTCAGCTGTGCTTTCTGTTCAGATGTGCTGTTTAGCACACAGCATCAGGTACATCTGCCAACTGTAGCCCTCAGCATGGAGGCTTAGCTGTCTGTGATCCAAGGCCTCATTCAGTCTTAGTCTTACCAAAAAAGAAAAAAATCGTTAAGATGTGAGAAAGTACATTAGCTGAAACATTGCTCCCAAGGAGAAAGAAATATGACTGTTAACTGTTGACGTGAGAATAGTTATCAGTTCCAGGTCTCAAGAGGAAAAATACTGACAAAATAAGTATAAAACCTGAAAGGAAGAAAGAGCAAAGAATCAGAAGATGACAATTCAGCAAGAGGGTTGATCACACTTCAAAGAGCAGCATAGGCCAATCTTCCTGCATTTGCCTGGTGCCTGACTGGTCCACAGTATTCATCAGATGTCTTATGCTTATTAACTATAGTCAAGTCTAGCCAAGCAGTGTGAGTCCTAGTTACCTCCTACATGCATTAACACTGAATCATTTTTGTGTCCTCTTGTCTATACACTGCTTGCAGATTCTCTGAACAGAAGAGATGGCTGAACAGAAGTGACACAGTGAGGGAGGTTTTCACAGGGAGCGGCTTGAGTTCTTTGCTGCATAAATGGCTCATAAGCAGACTACTATCAAAGCTGCCAGAAAAATAAGATGGACCAGTTGTGTTGGTGCACTGAGATAAGAAGACCTTGTTCCTACATCTCTCCTTATCTCTGTGTGTGATAACAATCCAAATATTGAGTCAGAAGATATACAGTGCTCAGCTCCTGAAGCAATGACATAAGCAACATATGTTCAATATAGAAACGTACTGTTCCGCGTCTCATCACTCCTTACTTCAGATCTGCTGGTCTCCTTACAATGACATGGCTCTATAGCATGGGGCAGCAAAGCTGAGACATTTCTGAGATGAAGATACCATAGATGATTACAATAAAACCATTTCAATGGAGCATACCTGAGCTCCTTCAAACTTGACATGATTCTGCCTAGAAAACCAAATCCTACTCAGAATCTGAGGCTATAGTGTCTCCTTAGAGCCAAACCTCACTTGAATAGTCAGTGGCAAAACCTGACAGTTCTTTTCCTTGTATATACACACCTGTACATAAACGCAGCCACTGCCAGTTGCTTGTACTGTGTACATCCCTGGGACTGCAAGGAGAGATGTCTGATGCAGGACCAACTTGTTGTTCCTGTGCACATGGAACTCCAGTGGAGAAGTATCCTTGCCTTTCACTGTCACCTTTACATCTCTGATCTCCTGAGGAATCAGGGCTGCATACTGAGCGAGGGCATGCAGGCTAACAACTGTGTCCTGAAGGTAGAGAGAGAGTCACTTTGCTGTGGAACCATGCAGTACAAGATGCAGCACTACAAGATGCAGCACACTAGCTCAGGCACTGAAGGGAGAACAGCACTCCTCATGGCCCCGTTTCACACTCTGGCACAAGCGGGGTCTATGTCACTAAGTGCATAGGTAAGGTCTGTGCCACAGGCAGCTGGATTACTTTCTGTTACCTGGAGAGGGTGGCTTCTGAGCCCTGGGGTTAGCAGTCCCAGGCTCTGGGTAATTTTGATAACACCACACAGAAAAAGAGTTCCCCCCTGGCATTCCCCTTCCCAAGCAGGCTTATGTATGCCTGCCTGCAAAGGATGGATCTAGAGTGACGTGCACATGAGAGGTGTGCACACCACTCCAGGCACAGTATCTCTGTCCTTCCCCCATGACTTTCCTCAACTTGTTACCTGTGTGGAAGCAAATCCACCAAAGGCATTTCTTTTTCCACTGAGCCAGTGCACAATCTTGGTTACTGAGGTTTCATTGAATGCCAAGTCTGGTTTGGAGACATGAGCCAGGAGGATGTAGGCTACTGTCTCAATCATAGAAGAAGACTCTTCACTACTGGAATGTGATGTCAGGAGTTCTGCTGAAGGGGGGAGAAACATGTTGAAGAGAAGAACCTATGAACATCAACTTCTCCTGCCCAAGTATCCTTCAAGGTCTAGCAGTTTCCTGTATACCATTGGAAATACATGTGCCTTTCCAGGGCACCTCAGAGTGCAGAAGCCAATCACTTGTGTTGATTGTGTACTCTGAAGGGCCAGCCTTCTATAACAGGCTCCGCTTTTTTCCTTTGAAACACAGGGAGATCCAGGCCCTAAATCCTCAACGAGTTCCTCCAAAAAACAGTTTTCCTAGAAACTGTTGACTCTGAACAGAGGCTTTTTGCTTAAAGTACAGTCCTAGTCTTACTAATCTCTGTGTACTGTGCATATTCAAAGCTACGTACTCAAGCTTTGACTTTTTTGCTGTTTCTGCATTTCCCTAGGACAGTATAACAGGGCTCCCTGTGCTGAAAAGCTGCATGATCCATTTCCAGTCATTTGTATCGATTGTGCAAGAATTGGTCACTCTTTGATGGAGAACTGCGTGCTGATGGGCTACCAGAGGAGCAAAACTGCCCAACTCATTTTGTTGGCATCCTCACTATGCAGTGCACAGGCTAGGACAATTTAAGCTACAGCTGGCCTCCCACCTATGGTCTAGGCTTATAGGCATTGAATACATTTGAGTCCAGTCGAATGTTTTGCTATAGTGATGGTAGGGAGCTTACCAAAATTCAGCTAAGAATTTAGAATTCAGCTTAATTGTAGCTATCTCCTGTGAAGGTACAAATATGAAACCTTGAAATGCTTTTATATTCTGAATCAGTTTTCAGAACAAACCTTCACTTTTGAAATAGAATCACAAAATCACTTGTTTGCCCCAAACCAGCATCAGACTTTAGAGTTTAGCTCAGGGCTAAACAAGGACCCTCCATCTATGGACTCGTATAACTTCATTATGCTTATCAGAATGGAAGGTTTTTGCAGGAGAGATTTGCCATTTACTACTCCCAAAGTGGTGTAAGCAGAACAAGTTTTAAATGAAGTGGTAGAAGGTTTCTTGAAGATGCAGCTACAGCTGACCTACAGATTAACCTTGATTCTTTAAAAAGCATTGAACTCCTCTTTAAGATCCAGCTGTAATCCTGCTAGTGAAGCTAATACAGAAAGGTGCCTCTAGCCAGCAGAAGATAAACCTCTGAGGCAGAGATTCTCCAGCAGGCAAACTGCAGTCACATCCTCAGACTCAGTAGGCAGAACACAGACACATTTAAACATGTAGGATACCTTTCCCACTCTTACAACTCCATTGCTCTTGTCAGGTCATTGCTAACTATTAACAGTGGAAACAAAAGCCAAAGAAAACTATGACTTGACCCCCATTAAAGAGACAAAAGGAAGAACCAAGATCAGCAGCACAGCAATTAATGTGTATCCACACAAGGGCCCTGAGCTGAGTAAAGCAGCAATGGGGAAGCAGTCAAAAAGCACTGCAAATTCTGCCATGTAAATGCCCTGACCAGCAGATGAATAGACATGGTGAACCAAGTTTCCTCTGTAAGAGCTCTTGCACTACAGATGAATTGCTGAAGAATGGTGGGAGCACTGAAACTCAAGTGTGTCCTTTGACCACACAAATTGAGCATGGATCACTTCTGCTGCTTTCAATTAGAAATTGTTCTTGGGCCTGAGAAAACTAGAGACTCTCACAGCTTCGAGGGATTACCATTTTCTGACACAAAAGCCAATCTGAGACCAGTTAAATTTTCCAAATCACTGCAATTAAATTCTACAGATATCAGGCTTTAAACATAGTCATTGCCTCTAGAGCCCAAAATCTTCTAAACAGCAACCTACCAGTTTCCTTCTCTAGCATATGCAGGAGCTGCTCTCTCGTCTCCATATCCTGACTCAGTGTGGAGACATAAGCCATCAAAGCCTTGACGTAAAGGCTTGTTTTATCAAGTGTTACATTCTTGAGGCAACGTAAGGCATTATCCAGCATGGTGACCTGAGAAAGGAATTCCAACCCAGTGAATTTTCTCTGACAAAAAAAAAAGGTGTTGTGAAAATATATCCCCAACTGTCAAGCATCCCAGATACATCTTTGATGTATTTCAGTGCTAACATCTCTCTCATGACTGTGAAACGTGAAGTAGAGTGGACAAAGCATCACCCACTGTGGGTTGAAAACAAAGATCTGACTGGACATATCACTGAGAGGGGGGATTGTCGATACACTTGAGTATCCAGCTGTAGAAAGTGTCTGGTAACATGCTGGCTCAGAACTGCCAGAGCTGCATTGTGTGGGCCTCAGTTCCTGAGGGGGTACAAAGTTGTTCCCAGAACTGTACCAGGAAGGCTGGAATATCAGCCCATTATAGCTAGAAGAGTCTGCTCTTGGCCTGGAGATCACTGCTTCTATTTCAGGTCTGAAGGAGGGAGGTTGCGTACCTGAAAGGTGGTCTTTTTTTTATCCTTTGGCTATATTGGCTGGTTTAATGAAAACTACTGCATCTCCCTGCAAGCCCTGAGCCATTTTCAGAGGCAATTGTTTCCCCTGAGATCAGTTGGGAATGGCACATGCTCTGCTTTGTTGAAAGTTAGGCCTTTTATATAAAGAACTTCTTTCCAAGTTAACGATTTCCTGCTGAGCTTATTGTATACAAAGGTGGGACGTGGCAGAACTTTTCACCAACTCAAGCTGGGTACTCCCTGTAACCATAGACCTGGGGAGGATGCTGCCAAGCCCTGCAAGAGTTTTCATGTGACTTACATTCTTCTCCAGATGGAGCTCCACCAGTGCAGCAGCAATATAGGCTGTTAATGAGATTGTATCATCCACACCACCCTGCAAGTCACACAGACTAACATCAGAAAAGGGCAAAAACAAACACTGATTGCTTGTCATTGTATAGCGACTGAAACTGCCTATGGATGGTGTATCTGAGAGAGGATAGTAGCATGCCTCAGGGAATTCCTGGACATATGGGGACTGTAGGAAAGCACTTCAGGTTCACTTACTGAATATAATGAAAATCTGGTGTTGAGTGCAGCCTCAGAGCCATATTGTGCATCCAGCCGAGGAATGCCTTCTCACAGAAAGGCATGAAACAGACTGTTAATCTATTTGTTTTCTTAAATATATTACAACTAGACTCTTGAACAAAGTGGTTATGACGCAGGATTTGCATACAAGAAGCAATGCAAGCTTACATACAGTGCAGCTGACTGTAAGAAGCTACAGATTAATATGGGTAAACAGGCACACGGGAGCCTCCCATCCCATCAGAGGACATTTGTTCTTTGGGAAGTTCTGCTTGTATACTCAGACATGCGACATGACAACATCTAAAATGAGAAGGGGAATTTGGGCTGAGCTGCTAAAAAGCATTGTTCATTCTGAACAGCAGGAATTTTGAAGTGTAAGGGGAGAGGAGAGACAAAACTTATTCCAAAAAGTTCTGTTCAAATAGAAAGCCCAAGCTGAGGAATTAATGCAAATCAGACAAGGATGGACAGCCTACACACACACTCTGGGTTTTGGGGTTTTTTTATATGGCATCCAAATTTTAAGGAAAAAAGTGCAACCCTTTGCTAAAATAGCAGACTCTTCTTTCATAAACCTGCCTTGTATTTAATATGGGTGGCTTTGCAATCTTACCTTTACAATGACAATGAACCCAATTCATGTTTACCAAGAGCTCGGTGCATTTGCAGCTACACCTCAGGGATCGTTTTGGGGATGTCGGGTTTGAGAAGTCATACTTTTTGGGAGGTGGACAACAGCTGTGTCTTCAGATAATCTCATATTAGAGCACATAGGGCTATCTGGACTGTATTGTGTGTCATAAGGCATGAGAAGAGGGAGAATGCAGCCAGGGTATTCTAGACAAGCACTAAAATATAGAAGTATTTCTTCCCATGCCCTTGAAGTACCCTGGCACAATTGGCCATGCTGCCTTTTGGCTAAAGTAAAAATGAAGAAATCCTAGCAGAGATCCTGCAAAGTATCCTACAAGGATTCCAGAGAGGGACTCTTCATCAGGGACTGTAGTGATAGGACAAGGGGTGATGGATTTAAACTGAAACAGGGGAAGTGCAGGTTAGATATAAGGAAGTTCTTTACTGTGAGGGTGGTGAGGCACTGGAATGGGCTGCCCAAAGAAGTGGTAAATGCTCCATCCCTGGCAGTGCTCAAGGCTAAGTTGCACAGAGCCTTGAGTGACATGGTCTGGTGTGAGGTGTCCCTGCCCGTGGCAGGGGGGTTGGAACTGGATGATCTGAAGGTCCTTTCCAACCCAAACCATCCTATGATTCCATGATTAAAATCTCACCTGGAGGAAATGCCAGTGGTTTTAGACCACACTTTTTTGTTCTGCTCTGGGAAGCTGCCTTGGCTGTGCTAGGCCATGGGCACATTGCTTTGTGCTACCATGCACAGAGAAAGAGGCTGGGGAAGCAACCTTGTGCCTCACATTGTGCTTCTCCTGCTCCCACCCCCATGTCTGGCAGCCATACCTTCAAATCATTGTTGAAGAGCTTTCCCACACTCTGGAAGCAGCCACTGGGCAGCTGGTGCTTCTGCAGCCAGAGCAGGGCACTGTGCACATGATCCTTATTGATGTAGATGTGAGAGCTGGCTTGTCCAAAGGACCTGGCTACAAAAGCTGTTAGCCTGTGAGCAGAGCACAAAGGAATCCCATGTCACAGCCAGGAGCTAAACCAACAAGGATAATAGGTTTGGGATGACAGTAACAACTCTGGTCACTCACCATGTGTTTCCCTGTTCGTCGCCTTTCCCAAAGGCGCTGTATGAGCCATCATCATGTCTGTATAGCAGCTGACGCTGGTAACCTATGAAGATGGACGCCAGGACATAAAAAGGACATGGAAGTGTTAGAACAAGTGCAGAGGAGGGCCACGAGGATGATCAGGGGACTGGAGCACCTCTCGTATGAAGATAGGCTGAGAAAATTGGGTCTGTTCAGCCTGGAGAAGAGAAGGCTGCGTGGAGACCTCATAGCAGCCTTCCAATACCTGAAGGGGGCCTATAGGGATGCTGGGAAGGGACTCTTCATGAGGGACTGTGGTGAGAGGACAAGGGGTAATGGGTTTAAACTTAAACAGGGGAGGTTTAGATTGGATCTGAGGAAGAAATTCTTTACTGTGAGGGTGGTGGGGCCCTGGAATTGGTTGCCCAAGGAAGTTGTGGATGCTTCATCCCTGGCGGCGTTCAGGGTGGGGTTGGACATAGCCTTGGATGGCATGGTTTAGTGGGAGGTGTCCCTGCCCATGGCAGGGGGGTTGGAACTCGATGATCTTGAGGTCCTTTCCAACCCTAACTATTCTATGATTCTATGATTCTATGACATGACTCTCAGTGTGAGGGCCTGTAGCATCTCAAACTGTATCTGGCTGTGGGAAGAAAGCTCCACAGCAAGAGACTTCACCAGGTCCTACAGTCAGAGACATTGAGGCAAACCTCCCACCCCACAGTTCCCCATGCACCCCACACCACCATGACAGGAAGCAGTTGCAGAGCACCACTGAAGTGTGGCATGCAGCTGCTCTACATGACTAGAGCTGTTACGTGCAAGTACTGCGGGTATCTTCCCTGCTGCTTTGCAGAACAGTGACATGCTTTGCCATCTCATGTCTCCCCATGCCCCAGGGAACTTTCATGGGTACCATGCTGTGAATGAATTAGCTGTAGGAGTTAGGAGTGAGGAGGAAGGCTTTTCCTAGAGAGGACCAATATGATATCCAGTTTGGTTTTCAGTACTTTCGCTACCCCTGCTGGGACTCAAAAAAGCACTTCTTTGTTTTTAGAGAAAGCTCTGAGGGCAAAACACTACCTGCATCTGATGGCTCTTCCTCAGCCCTCCACGGGGCTTCATTGGTTACCCTCCAGCATGCTCCTCTGCTGCTGCCAGTCTCTTGGGTAGGTCCCTCTCTCCTAAATATCTGACCCACTTGCAGCACAAGAGAGAAAGGGGGAAGGAGAGGAAATACAGCTCTACCCATAGACCCTATATAACTCTACCCATGAGAGGCTGCTAAGCTTCCAGCATAGCAGGATAAGGAGACTGGCAGGCTGAAATGTGAGGCACTTTGCAAAATGGGACACACACACTGGCACTGTATCAAGTTCAGATTAACCTGGACAGAGCTGACATGCCCCCACAATATGTGTCCTAAAACATGGGGAAACACTAATCTACCAAACTCCTATCTATCCCAAAGGCCATTTTTTATTCCAGTTAGTAGCAGCTGATGCCATTTCCACAAGGGACTTCCATCTGCCCCAGACTGATAAAAGAACAAATCACTGGCATTACATAATGACGGAAATCATAGACTCATAGAATAGTTAGGGTTGGAAAGGACCTCAAGATCATCAAGTTCCAACCCCCCTGCCATGGGCAGAGACACCTCCCACTAAACCATGTCATCCAAGGCTATGTCCAACCCCACCTTGAACGCCGCCAGGGATGGAGCATTCACAACTTCCCTGGGCAACCCATTCCAGGGCCTCACCACCCTTATAGTAAAGAATTTCTTCCTCATATCCAATCTAAACTCCCCCTTTTTATCATTAATTACCTACACCCTTCACTAAAAAGCAGGGTTAGTACCTCAATAGCAGTGAGAGACAGAAGTTCTGTTTCTTCAGAAGCACACTTTTCCTTCCATGAGACATATCCTTTATTCTCTGTAATACCTTTCTTTGTCACAGCTCTGGCAGTGCTCCCACTTCTCCCTGCACCTCTCTACCAGACAAGTGGCCGATACTCTTGATTTATAGCACCTTCGTTTCGGAGCAGAAGAGCAAAGGACAATATTTACCTGTTTTCAGGAATTTCAGTGCTTTATCTTCAATTTCTGGGACCAGTTGTTTAGTCTTATTCAAGTATTGGAGTATGAAGATGTTTGGTGCAAACTGAACCATGTTCTGTTCACCACAGCCAAAGGGCATGCTTAGCAGCTGGTCTAAATTTTGAAGTGCTGGGCCCATGATGTCCCCTTAGGTTTGAGGTGGAGGGGCAGGAGAAAAGAAAAGCAGAGACATTCAGCAGAATTAAATGAAAGGATTGCTGCCTTCTCTAAACTCTACTGGGATTCTGGAAAAGAGCCAGCCGTGCACTTAACAGGGATGGTGGTTTCTGCTGACCTCTCCTAGATTAGACCAGCACAGAAAGGGAAAACATCATGGCTCTGGGAGGAGGGAGGGTATAGGAAACTTGAGGGGGTCTGAAAAAGGTGATGAGAGCTTTCATTCCTGAGTGGGTATCAAGGAGGGAGAAGAATTACAGCAGCAAACTAGGCGGAAATTTGCCAGGATGGTTTTGGTTCATTTAGGTGGATGTCAGTGACATATGTCAGAGAAGATGATACCCCATTTTGTGCCTTCTCGAGTCACCTGGGGGTAACCCAGGATAATTCCTTATGAGAGGCATAAATACTGAAAAAGATTACTTGATCCACGTTTCTGAGGCCAGCAGTACATCCGTTACAGCTTATCTCATGAGGAGCTGGGTTGATGCATCATTAAGTGCAAGCTCTTCCCACTGGGGACCCAAGAGCAGGGAAGGTCTTTCTCACCAATTACAGAGAAAGTGGCTCGTCCAGATCCCTCCAGCACTTCTGCAGGCAGAGTCAGGGAGAAGTCTTCAGAGACAGTATTATCTGAGGAAGGCAGAACCCGGAAATTTATACCATGGGAGAAGTATCACACACAAGTGCAACGTCCCAAGGAGACGCGAGTGAGGCTCAGTGTGACTCTGAGACAGCCAAGGCTTGCAAACAAATACCTCAATACAGGAAACTTTGCCAGACATGGACAAACTATAATTGTTGTTCTCTCAGACAGAGAAGGTACCACCAGTGGTTGCCCTCTGACAATTCCCCCCCACCTCCGGGTATTTGCAGTGGCCCTCTCCTTTCAATCCTGCTCTCATGACCAGTAACGGTCAGAGATTTTTGTCCCATACCTGCAGCACAAAGAAAGGTGTTCTGGGTCTTCTCTTGCAGGACACCTCCTGGCTGCAGATGGAGAAAGAGTAGCTCAGATAGAGAAGGCAGGAAAGGAAGCCACCATGGCTCAGCATGCCTCTCTGCTTCCAAGGAGGGACTAAACTTCCTCTTAGCATTTTGCTAACTGCTTCAGGGAATGACCCACTGTCCCCAGGTGTACTCCACCCTGAGATGTGACTCACCTTCACAAGCAGAGGTTTTATTACTGTGTCTCTCTCTCCTTGTAAAGGTGTCACAGTAACCCTGTTATCACACAGATTGTGTGAATCTTCTGCCACGCTGCTCACAGTGACATTCACTTTGCCTGCAGGGAGCACAGGGGCACATTGCTGAGCACTTGCAGCAGACAGCTGTATGTACAAACATTGGGATCAAGTATGCAGAGGCAGGCGAATTCTACCCCATTCTCCCACTTAGCTGCCATACATCCCTCTGCTCAACCTCACCCAGCCTGGTGGCTGTCACGTTCCACATGAAGGTTTTCGCTTCATTGGCGCAGAGGCAGCTGGTGAACTGGCAGCCTGGACAGGCACCCACCTGCAGTTCTGGGGTCTCTGCGAGTGTGGTGTGAACCTGAGTGTAGTGGGGTGTACAAGCACACATTGGCATAGGCTTAGTGACGGGCAGTGCATGAAGGGACAAACACCTTGGTTCATGCAGGGAGAGATACTGCTTTGTGACCCAGATGCCAGTATCTAGGGCTTCTGAGAAGGTCATAGCTTACCTTTGCACTCAAGTTTTTGCTTTGACGGAGGCCGTGTAAGTGGGGGATTGCTCACCTGGATACAGTCCTTGAGGTAGTTGAAGACAGTGGCTTTTAGGCTGAAAGTCTCTCCTTGGATCACAGAGTATGGCAGTGACAGATCCACAAAGAAAGGCTGGAAGACCCTAAGAGTGGTCAGAGGTGACAGCCCAAAGCCAGTATCAGCAACACAGAAGGTGTTGGCATTCCATTCGGTGATGGTGTCAGGTACAGCAACTTGGAGAGACACTTGCCCATCATCCCTAGAGCAGGAAGAGGGAGAGGAGAACTTGGTCAGAAGCAGTCAGAAATCACCAGGGGTTTCTCTGGGGAAGGCAAGTAGAAGCTGTTACGAACCCAACAGAGACCAAATCCCAAATCCAGGTCTCTGGGAAAAGTGTCCGTGGTTTTGGCTTCTTGTCTTGAGAACGAGGTGCAGAATCACCATGGACAGCATGGCTTTCTACTGGAAAGCAAGTGATACATCAGAAAAAGCATATGTAGCTACAGGTGAAATTAGTTCTTCATTCACAGGCAATCTGTACACAAACTGTGAATGCTTTGTGACATACAACAAGAGTGGATGTTTCAACAAGAGGGTTGGTGTTTCAGTGAGAATCTGACACAGATTATGTATTTTTGGGGAATGCAGCCTTAGGGAGGCAGACTTGGATGGAGTTTAGCCTTAGACTCAGTCTGGCAGATCTAGCAAGATTGGTCTGGATTCAGGGGAGACAGCATCATCAGGTGGAGTGGCACTCTCTTAGTCTGTGAAAGTGCTGGTGGAGAACATAGTACATTTTCTTTACTGTAGGGCCAGCCAATAAAGCACAGGGCTTTGAACTTTAGTCTGTGATTTATAAATCAGGTTCATTGAACTGGACACCGGCTTTATTCCTCCCGTACACAAACAAGAAACACAGCAGGGTCGGAATCAGCTACTTCAGCTGCAGGCTGGCCAGAACTGAGAAAGGAGATTCCCTTCAGTCAAGGAGATAGACATATCTGATTCCTTACCATCAATGTTGTCTTTTCGAGAATACATCTTTTTCTCAAAGCCTGGTTGCATACAAGAAACTGGTTTCTTGATTCTAGTATTGGTTAATATTTTCATGCGCAATATCTGAGTAAACAGTGAAAAGAGTAAATCAGTGATTAATAAAAAGGAACATGAAATGTTTACAATATCTCATGATAGTAGGTATCATAAGGGGGCTGGTGGTAGCTGAAACAACTGAAAACTATGCTTGTTTAAATACATATGCATAAAATTACAGGCTCAGTCTTCAGGCAGTGCATGAGAAATGGAAACCAACTTACGAGGAATACTGGAGCCAATTATTCTCATAAATTTCAACTAGATCTGTCCTTCATACGCCTGACCCTAACAATGAGACAGAGTCAAACACCATCTATCCCATGAAAAAAGCCTAAGAGAAAAAAAATGCAAGCTTCAAATTGCTGCAGAGTTTTAGAATGGAGAGATCTAACTGTTCACACATAACCATTCTTACATAAGAAAGGAAAGAATGAGTGAGCAGCTGCATGGTTCTGAGTTTCCAACTGAGCTTAAACCAGGACAGCAAGTTAGTACCAGCCCTGGCTTAGAAAACTGATGGGCAACTTGGTCACAACTTAGTTTGGATTCTGATTTTGTCTGAATGAGACTCAATCTCTTAGGGCCTGTGCTTCCCATGGGGCAATATTGAATTGAATGCACCCTCATGGTCATGGGCTGAGAAAAAGACATCATCACACTGAAGGCAGGCATTTCATCCTGTACGCAATCCTTGCTTTGATTTAATGGCCTGCAAATCACTGAGAACTCTTCTACTTTCTTGAAGTACCAAACTGTTTCATGGATCATAGGAGCCCTCACCTTTCTGCACAGGCTATATATGCCTGTAGACTTAGTCATATGTTACAGGACAGTCGTCTGTTACAGGATCACTAATAATTGGAATAGGAGGGCCTCCTTTAGTTAGCATCTGATACAGCGTATGAGTAAGCATGTAAAAGACAGTACAGTACCATGCCTCTGGGGGGAATCAGGGTCTGTATTTGCAAGGTAGAGTTCTGTCAGCCTGAGAAGCCTATGCAATTCAGACTCCATTTTGGCTTGTTTTCAGTATGGCTTCTCCTGTTTTGAGGTGCTTTTACTTGCATATATTTCTCTAAACAGCATTCTGGCAGAAGCAGCACTTCTTCTTTGGTTTTGTTTAGCAGACATGCTGTTGTATCTTTTTTGTGGCTATTGTACTTGTTAGCTGATTAGCTTATTTTGTCATTTGCCCTGATAGCTAGCTAGAAAGCCAAATTGTGAAGTGCTTGTTTTTGTTAAAAATGCTTTGAGGAGAGGTAAGAAGAGATTTAATGAAACAGAGTAAACACTTTGCAAATAAAGTAATAGCCAAGTGGCGATCAGTCAAATCATGGTGAGGTGGTCAGGTCTTACTGGCATTTCTTGCAACTTGCCCTTTGTAGCTATGGTAGCCTAAAGTAGATTTGTTCATTTTTATACTTCTGTAATCAGGTGGAAGCCACTATGATTACTCATAAGTTTCATCTGTCCCCATAGTCCCCAAAAGAGTGCAGCTACACCAAACAGCAAGGTACAGATGACTTGTAGCAATCAAAGTTGGGGTAGCTGAAGTTTGCAAAGAGTGAATTCCTTTAGGCATTCAGGATGGAATATTGGCAACCTCTGGCTCAGGAAAGGTTAAGGTTTAGTGGAAGTGTGGACACTCACTTTAAACAGATTGAAGACATCAGCATCACTTTGGTACCACGGTGCTCCCATCTGAGTCTTTTTGTGGAGACTGGACTTCTGGGGCAGACAAGGGTATGCCTCAAAGTCTTCCAAGTGATAAGGGAACCCTCGTTCTCCAATTATAAAGATGTCATCAAAGACCTTCTCATGCAACTGCAATGGAAAAATAGAGGTCTTCATGAGGAAGTGGCCAACCAGCATTTGTATGGGCCAACTATGTGGATTGTAGCCCTCTATTATACTTTGTAAAGCTCTGCAGTTGAGGAAGTTCACACTGGCCCAGCTTAAACTAAAGGACAGTAAGCTCAAGGAGTGGATGTCGGCAAGTAGCTTTCAATCTACAAGACTTTCACCTCTGCAGTTCAAGTTTTTCAACTCTAGGGTACAAGATTAGGGTAAAAACACATGATTCAGTTTGAACACAATGCATTGGCACACCTGACTTACATATTTAATGATTACTACTTTATATGCCTGTTAGTAGAAGATGCAAGTGAAGATGCACTGGAACAGCATTCCTGTAAAATAGAACACTAGGTCACACTATAGGTCCTATTTACTGGTATAGCAAGTCCCCCTGCATTTGGTGAGGCTTCTTTGTAGCAGTCTGGGCTTACCACTTTGCTGCATGAGGTATACACATATGTATTATCTCTGGTATACGTTGTGGGATTATGTTGTGACTTTCAATCTTGCAGTATTTTTGTTCTAAGTTTTAAATTCATTCCTCTGAAATACACAGCTGCTTTAAGATAAGTTCATTCAACCCTTCTAGATTCTCTCAACTGTGTGTGGACAAAATCCTGACCACTGTTCATCAGCCACTGTGTGCTCTGTGTGCTGTCCACTCACTACTGTTTCCTAACGAACTGCTCAGGTGCTTAGCCTGATCCATCATGCTGCTACAATTCAGCAATGCTTGGGGCAGAGGGATAGGAGGACCCTACTGGAGCAAAACTCCATTTCAAAGGTTTAGCCTGGTGGAAGATGAAATAGCAGAGAGACAGCTGCTAAGCACTCTCTGTCCAAGTGGAAAGCACCAGCATCTCTTTGAAGCTGCTCTCCCTGCCTACCCCTGCAGTACCATGCAGCATCCACCACTCTCCAGGCAGAGGCCCAAAGTTCAGGGCTGATGCACAAGGAACTTGGTTGCTGCATAACTGCTCAGTAAGAGGCTAAGGACAGCGAATGCCAGGGCAGCCACCTAACACTGCAGTCATCTCCTGGGATGGACTATAGGCTTTTTTTCTGCCAGTGCATAGAGAGAGAAGGCAGGCAGATACTAGGGGGTTGGTGACAGGAGGCTGCACTCACTGTGTCTGCTGTTAGGGTATTATTTTTCTTCAGGAGGACACTCTTGTCAACAGCTTGGACAGAGCACAAGGACCCTGGAGCAGCCTTGAGGTTCAAATTGACTTTTGATCCTGGGACTTCCTCCTTCTGTGAGAATTCCAGTGACACCTGGAAAAGAAGAGAGAGTCAGGGGGCTTAGCATTGGAGAGTGGGACCTTGTGACTATTAGATGTCTGGAGAGCAAAAGCAAAGAGAGAATAAGGTAGGGAAGTGGGCTGAGATGCTGAAACTACCGCCCCTGAAAATCCATTGGGAAGGTTACAGGGGGTGCAGTGTGTACAACTCAGCCAGAGTTCCCCTACTACCACACATCTTCCACCCTCTGATCCAGAGCTACCACAGGTTAATCAGGCAGACTTCTCTATTAGGGAGAACACGGGGGACAGCGTGTTCCCATGTCAGTCATGGAGAATGAGGGAGAAAACAGAGTTTAAGGGATCCTGGTTAACTATTTGGGAAAGGCTTTCCAGTTGGTGCTGGTAAGAAGGAAGTTACCTGTTGTGTTTCCCAGCCAAAAATACTGGGCATCTGGTTTGGCGTATACACAGCTTACACCACTTGGCTGAGGATAAAGCAGGACCAGGAACCAAAACAGGCTACAGTACATCAATGGTGCTATCTCAGTCTTTGTGTTTCTACTCACCTTGTGTCTAAAGCATTTTTCTACTTGAAACTGTTCCACATCAGCCACCACCTCTCCATCCAAGAAGACTGCATACAGTAGAAGCAGGATGTCAGGCAGGAAGTCATTGCCAACAGTAAGAGACAATGAGAAGGAGCCCTGCAGATCTGCACAAGATAGCAGCAAGAAAGAGAGGCAAAGAATTCAATGAATTAGCTTCTTGGGGTTGCACAGAAAATAAAACTCAGAAGAGGCATTAATAATTTCTACCTGCAGATAAAGACATCCCACACAGACACCATCATAGATTAAACCTATTTTGGCTCAACTTTAGCAACAATATTCCTCTTCCCTAATGCATAGATAATAGATAAACAGGCAAGCTACACAAATTTTATATTTTCTCTATAGCTAGCAGCAAAGTCATAAGGTTCACTAGTAGATGAATTAGACAAGGCAGAAGAACTGTTGCCTAGGACACTGAACTCATATGAGAGGAGATTGTGTTGGTCTAATGAAGTGGAACCACTAAGATCTCATTTCAGTAATTCCCACCTGTGGATAAGAATAAGACATGCAGAAATTGTCACTGGAGAGAGGTCACAGTTTTATAGGGTGTGCTATGAGGCTCTTAACTTCATGTGTTTCTACTCACTCTCATGTTGATTGATTGGCACCTGCTTCTCTCCACTGAAAAGGATCTTGCCTTTAGCTATCACCTGAAGAGCAAAGAGAAGAGTCTTTCAAAGGTCTGAATTCTGACAGCATGAGGAGAGTGGGAAAAGAACAAGAGAAGAGAGAAGGATGCCTGACAGATGATGTCAGAAGCTCCTCTGGCAGGGCATCTCCTAAAGTGTTGCAGCACAGATGGTGATAGTATAGCTGCAAAGAGGACTTGAGAGGTGTTGGTTAGAAAATGAGAAGACATGCCTTCTTGCAAAGCCAGAGGTATGTCTGAAGCTAAGAGCAGCTGCAGTGAACTCAGACTTTCATATTACCAGCATACTGTACTTTTGACCACATGAGTGAGCCCAGATACTAATGGCATCTTAGGCAGGCTGTAGTCATACTTGCTTTGGACTCACTTTCTTGAAAGTGGACTTCAAGATAACAACATGCTAACAGACTTCTGGAGTTCATCAAGGCTCTGTGCAGTTTCAGACCTTCCCTGTAAATATACAGGAGAAGGTCAGCTGCCCCAGAGACTGCCTCAGGCACAGATGGAATTCTGGGACATACCTACAGGGCAGAAACCAGGATAGCCCTCCACTGCCACCCATGTGAATGTAGGGTTAATAGCAGGTATCCCCTCACTCAGGCTTAGGTCAAGGCACTTCTAACAAAGCAAAGCAGCTGGGGCTAGGAGCAGGTCCAGGAGCTGCAAAACAGTAGGTGGTTTGGGTAGAACAGAACTCACAAACAAACTTATACTGGCCTGGGAGTACCTTATTCTTTCCTGTCAGTAAATATGCGTTGTGCGAAAAAAGTAAAACGCCAATAAGCATGACCTTGTCCTGAGATTCAGCTGTC
Organism: Amazona ochrocephala; assembly: GCA_039720435.1. Classification (NCBI taxonomy): domain Eukaryota; kingdom Metazoa; phylum Chordata; class Aves; order Psittaciformes; family Psittacidae; genus Amazona; species Amazona ochrocephala. Next base: position 84,852,431 of record CM077880.1, read on the forward strand.
TTCTGTGCTCACCAAGTAGTAGAAATCAATGTGGTCTACTTCAGAGCCAAGTTTATTTGGGTCAAGGATATAATCCACTTGGACTTCCTGCTCTTGATCACAGGCCATCATATCGTTCCTGGCCTTGATCTCGAGGAAGCTGTTGCTTTCAGAGTAGAAAGGTTTCAACCAGTGGAAGCTATCTTCGAATTCTGTGTAGCTTTCAGAAGAATCTTGCTCATTGTCATTTCCAAGACTGTAGGTACCCTTCAGCACACAAAACCATGAGGTAGCAATCAGTATCAAGTGATACAAGGAAGCTTGTACACCCTCTGAAAACACTAAGCTAATACCTGACCTGATGGCAGACCACACATCTATAAGCTTAAAATATTCTTTTGTTTAAATGTCATTTTAAACTCTGAGACTTTCTCTTATGAAGTTTAAGTAGAATTTCCCACAATCTCATTTATCTTCCTTTATCTTTCCATGAGGACACACCCCACACCAGGCTTTAACCCCACTACAGCACCCCTGTTTTCAACTTATGTTTCTGGTCAGATGCCCTGAACCACAACAGGCACCAAACCAGCTTTTTTTATGGTGAAGTTCCAATTCTGCAGATACTTTAGGGCTCTCTGGACAATAGGCTTGGGCCTAAGAACAAGAACTAGAGCCTGTTCTCAGGCTCCCTCGGCAGAGAAATCTACTTCTTAGATTACAGATCCGCAGATCAGCAAATCCTGCCCAACCAAAATTAGGGGACCTCACCCTGAATAGAGGGGGTCTATGGGAAAAACATCTGGAACAACAGTTCCAGTCTCTGAGAAATTAATGGCAACATGAGTTCGTACTACTTGGGAATTAATCCCCTATCAGCTGCAGGAATGCAGTTAGTGGGAAGATGGGTGCACTCCCAGGCTGGTAACAATGAGCTCCAGGTGCAGGAGAAGAAGTTGTGAGGAGAAGCAGCCAGGTACTTCAAAGTCTGCTGTTGAAGTCAAAAGCAGCTACTTGCCAAGCTCAGCCTGAACAAGGTATGCACTGCTGCAGAGCAAGAGCACCCACTGCAAGTGAAGTTCAACAGAGACAGTTGTGCTGAGCCACCTCCCGCATGTCCCAGGGTGGAGAAAGGGGAGATGTCCTCTGAGGAAGTGTTCAAATTAACAGATGTTTTTAGCAGAGCCAAGGGAAGGTGAGGGGGGATACGAAAGTTTAGGATCATGATTCAGCTCAGGACAGCAGATCACCTTTGGTGACCATTTGTCTGAAATGTTGCAGCACAGCCTCCACTGTCACTGGAGAGATAGCATTGGAGAGTAATTCAAGATGCTTCTACAGATACAGCCAAATGAGATCAGGAGCAAGAGACGTGTGCTCCAAAACCCTCAGATTTATTCTATTTTCCATCCCTTTCCTCAGTCTATCATCACTTTATCCTCCTTTTTCTATGGCAAATGCTCACCCTCAGAGAAACCATTGTGCTGTTCCAGCTGGTGGTATCCAGTGAGAAGTGGGCTTCCCCATTCTCATCTGTGAGGAATGTCAGGTGTGTCTCCTTATCATCGACATCAACTATTAGGTAGACTGTTTCATTTCTGAGGGGAGACTTGTCACTGCGGCAGAGCATCTGCAAGAAGGGGAGGAAGTTAATACCCCATGGTGCCACATTCTGAGCCACTGCCAGTGCTTAATATTGTTTCTATCACTGGGCTTTCTCGGCCTTCTACCTTCCAGACAGGTTGGAAGGATCCAAATAAAAGTGCAATAAATACACAAAACCAACAATATGCAGCTGTTCAGCACTAGAAATAGTGCAGCAAAATGAGGCTCCTAGATTTTTTGGGAAAAAGGTGATTTCCTCATATCCTGAGCTTTTTCGTGGACAATACTGCAGGATCCTTGACAATCAGAAAGAGTCTTGTCTTCAGCAACTTAACTGACTGCTCCTTGCCCTTCTTCATGCTGCGGTTAGTACTGGCTCAGGTAACAGTGTTTCTAGTCCCAGTGGGACAGCAGTCCCAGCATCACCAGGGGACCATGAGTCAGAAAGGACTGTCTAAAGTGGTACACAAGACATTAGTGACTTCTGCCAAGGTACAATGAGCATGTGTCTGAAGGGAATGTTGTTTCCCTACTGTTGCCACCCCCATTCCATATGCCTTTTATTGCACAGACTAGTTTCAGGAGCTACTCTTGAGGAATCCTCCAGAGACTGCAGCTGGCCCCAAAATTCCTGTCCAGGGAATAAACTAGGTTAGGATAGGGAGAAGAAATTGCTTCTGCAGGAGGCTTCACTCATGTTTGCAGGGTACCAGCAGAGCAGCACTTACTTTCTTGGAAATACTTGCTTTCTGCCTATAGAAGATTAGATCTATGATGTATTCTCAGGAAAGAAGGGATCCATGGGTGTTACCTTCCCTGTGTATGGTAGTCCACGTTTGTAGAATAAATGGTTATTGATAAACTCTATAGACTTCATCCTTGTTGCAATAGGAATGCTAGCAGTTTCCATAGTCTCTGCTCCTGGGTGGAGAGATGAGAAATCTGTTAAACCCTAGCAGTGCTCTTAGGAAAGCAGAAGACAAGAAGATGCTTCAACATTACTTACAACATCTACAGCTTCTAAATTTAGGAGAGAAAATACATTCTTCCAGGATGTAATTCCCTCAGCCTTTCTGGGCCTGCTGCTTCGTGACATGACACACCGTACCCTTTAAGTGCTTATTTCTCTTTATTGAGAATAAACTAGATGACTGTTTAGTTATATGCAGCTATACGGTAGATGCCTAAAAGTGGCCTGAAGGACCTCACTCACAGTGTGGCAGTTTGAACAGCGGGCACCTCCAATGGCCAGAGCTAGGTGCACATTAACATTGATACTGAAAACCTACCTCCTTATAGTCAATACTGTGTCAGACTAAGAGGAAGCAGTATGGCATTCCTTACAGCAGGAGTGTGCCTAATCAGCCCTGCCTCAGGCTTAGGAAAAGAGAGGGTAAGAGAGAGTGGGTAGGGACTACCTGTCAAGATGGTACACTATAAGGACTTATTGCAGGCTTTCCCATGGCTAGTGGGCGCTTCTCAACTGGCTGAAGAGCACTTTGGTGTCCAATCAACCACTAAAAAGTTATATATGTGGTAGTGGAGATGAAGGGTGGAGAGGATTAGAAAATCTCACAATAACAGATGGAAGAGGCACTGGAATAGGGACCATCATCATGCCACAGGACTTGGGAACCCTCAAGTTACTTTTTTGAAAAGTATTTCAACTGCCACAGGAAGGCTGAAACCAAAAAAGTTGCTTTCAAGGGAGAGAACACTTCACAGATTCTCCAGTACCTGTTCCGTCTTCCACCATTTTTCCTACTGCAATTATGTGGCTGTCAGCTTTACTTATTTCCAGAGTCTCTGTCTTCACTGTAAAAATAGAGCAGCCATTCTCATTTGTCTGCAGAAAGAGAGATATGAACTGAGAGAAAGAGCATGGTGTGGAGCTGTCCCATAGACGCTGGGCAATCCAAAAGAAGTGTTTCCAAATACTTGTGGAAGAGACGGAAGTTCAAAAGCCCATTATGGATACCTTAGCCAGAGAAGAAAAGCAATATGATTGGATTAAATAGTCACCCAAAAAAAGTGGCAGAAAAAAATGCTTCAGACAAATTACATAAGGGTTTATTTTGTCACAGACAAACTCGGGAGACTGGATTAAGTCTTGATCCTGCAGCTGGAAGAGTGTGGGTGTCTCTGCCTGAGCTAAAGGTAACTTCCTCCCTGAACCTATACAGCCCTGATGAACTAAGTCTGGCAGTGTGGCTTTCCAGTCAAGACCATCTCTGTGATGTGGCCATGTTAAACAGACTGCAAGAGCTTTGCCAGGCATTAAAGCAGAGGCTGGGCACAGCCAGACTGCCAGAGAGGGGAGGTGGATAAACTACTAGTTGTGCCTAGTGAAGTTTCCAAAGAACCTTGCAGGGCCTCTTACATGTAAGGTGAGAGGGAGCTGGCATTCAGTTGGTGTTTTGCACAGCTCAGACTGTACAGCATTCCAGCTGGAGATATTTTGCTGCTGGATGCATTTTAAAAGATGCCGAGATCCAGCTGTATTTTTCTATTCAGGCTTGTTGCCAGCTGGTCTGACATTTAGAAATATTTTCTTGTGACTTTCAGGCTGAAAGAGCTGCATCTGAAAGTCATGGATAAAACGAAGATGGAGCTTAACCACAAGCATATAAGGAACACAAATGTGCAGACAGTGTAACCAACACTGGACATAATCTCAGAGAGGACACTAGCAAATTTAAGATGATCCATTAACTCCATTGATACAACAAGAAACAGGGCATTAGCCACAGATTGTTTGATGCTCTGATACTGGTGTTTATTGGTGGGAATGATCACAGGACTGAATAGACTGGTGACTTGTTTGCATACAATATGATACTGTCACATGGGGAAGGGCCCTAGACGTCATTACTTACATAGATCTTACACCTTCTCCTGAAACACTGAGTCAGATATGGACAGCTAGAGCAGTATTTTGAGTCACAGGAAGAGGAATCAATGGTCTGATGAGGTTTAGCAAGTGGGAAGGCACCAGACAAAACACTGGTGTATATCAGATATGTCTTGGGGCCGGTTAAGGGGACAGACATACATGCCCAGCAGGTAATACTTTCCACTCCTGTATTTGTTCACCTACCCTGCTGTTTTGCCTCCTCTTCACAGCAGAAGTTGATAAACCTTCTTCCAGAAGCTGGGATAATAGGATAAAAATTTCTATTTTGCCTTGAACTGGCTTCCCATAAGTATACCTGTGTCAAAGAGGAGAAATATTCACCTGAAGTCTGGCCACTTCAGCAGAGGTATTGATCCCACCGTTATCTGGGGGAAGTGGAGCCTAAGAGAGCTTTGTACCATGTTTGCTCAGGAACTACAGCTCATCCCTTAAAATCAGTTGGCATCCTTCTCCACCCACTATACCCAGCATCTTTGGTGTCTTTCACAGTAAATGGCCAGGTGCAAGAATGAGCCCATTTCAGAGAGTGATCTATATCCCTCAAACACAAGGTAATATAAGGATATTATACTGGAAGGCCATTTATCAGCTATGGGCAATCTGGAGGTGACTGTGGAGTCAAAGACCAGAGATCACAGTGATACCATGTACTCACTTGCCACAGACCTTCAGCTGAAATTCCTCATTCGCTGTAGTGATAAATGGAGGATGCTCAATCTTTATTTGAAATTTTTTCAGCACTGCATAGAAGAGAGGAAGATAAGGATAGAGGAAAAAAAGCAATACTGAGTATGGACACTGCAAGTTTGGTTATAGCTGCAGTCCAGACAGGGGGAAAGACATTAATGTCCCCATCACCATGCTGCAATAGCTGTTACTGCCTTCAGTGACACCACCCTCTACTTGCTGCTATAGTTGCACATGGGTCTGCTTTCTACTGTAGCTCAGCCAAGCAAAAACATTTAAAATGGCACAGGGTTTCATCCATACCCACATTACTGTAACTGAATGGGACTAGTATGTGATGACTCTTCCTATTATAGCAGCTGACTGGAGTAGATAGTAAACCTAGACTAGAAGAAGGTGACAATGAGCAGCAGAAAGTGCTCATCATAGGGCCCAGCCACAGCTAGAATAAGATGTCAGACCACAGCCTCTCCTTTGTAACCTATGCAATTGCATAACCTCCAACCCATCACAGATGCCTGCACAGACCTTAGTCTGCTGTTCTCCCAGGGCAAAAGGTCTGATGAACATAGCCACATTGTCGTGCTCTCTTCTTCAGCTACCCACACTGCTTTCCCCTCACCTCTGTTGTCAAGTCTTACCATATTCTTCAACACTGAAGGTTTTTAAAGCCATGTCTCGTTGCACTGAGATGGTATACTCCCCAAGGGGTACTTCAGAGGCCAGGGGGAAAGATAGATCCACAATGCCATGTCTTGATTTAACATTCAGCCATTCAGCAATACGGTTATGCTCAGGATCCTATTTGGGAAAGGATGTTCACAGCCACCAAGTCACACTGGGAGGAACCTGGCAGGTCCAGCCATACATGGGCACAAGAAGGTACTACGAGGGCTCACCCTTGCTGCAGTAGAGAGGATGCCAGAGCACCAGGAGAGATTCCTCCTCCCCCCTCCAGTATCCTTTTACCGAACTTTTGAATTGGAAAGGCTGCCAAGAACTGCAAAGCTACTAGGAAATGGTAATGCCATAACACTGTGGTCTGTGCTGCATCTACTGACCACTTAGCCTTGTGCTTTGTGCTCTGTGTGGACGAGGTGCTCGGCAAAGGCTCATTACTGCCCTGCCTCTAGCTCAACTGTGTGCATCACAGAGGTGCTGGTTTCAATCAAGAAACCAGGCTGAGCAGGTAGAAAAAACATAAGCTGGACCTGAACCACAACCATAACCTTGTGAGGTTACAACTGTGGCACAGCTCTGTCCAGGAGTGAAAAAGTAGAAGAGACAGTAGAAGAGACAGACATCTCCCTTTGGCCAATTCCTTGTCACTTACCTGCAGCCATATCTGGGAATACTGTAAAATCAAGAGAAACACAAGTTCAGTTTTATACAGAGCAAAACACATCCATTTGAATCAGTATTAACAACACTGCCTGACACGGGGCCCGACCAGAAATTTCCACTCTATGCAGACCCCACACTAGGTCTCCTTCTCCCTCTGTGCAGGCTTACACTGCAGTCTTTCTCCAAGGGACCAGTGGATGAGTGGCTTCCCTTCAAAGATAATTTGTTCCTACGGTTTAACAGTCATGAAGAGAGATGTCTCTTTCATGAGCCTCTCAATGTGTCTCATGCTGAGGCTCTTACTTCTAGGAAAGCACAAGGTGGTACTCACATCATTATTAATGATCTTAAGGTCCTCATTGAAGTTCACAATTCGAAATCTCACTGGAGATACAAAGAAAAGGACAGTAACGCATTCTGGCTGCAATATGAACAAATCTGCTTCTCATTTTCTGTGCTCCAGTATTCACGTCCCTCTGTTTACCTCAGAGGTATTGAGGTCTTTCCCCAGACAGCCCTCCCCAGCATCTCCCAACTGAGAGGACTCTGCGAGCTTTACATGCACCTGTGGGCTATAGAAGCTCACTGCCTGTACCTGGAAAGACTACAGTGATGTGTTAAATAGTGTGGTTGGTCTGTCTGCAGACTGTTCATATTGTAAAGACTGTGAAGTAACTATTTGTATTTCTAGAGCTTGGCTTTACCTAAATATTATTTACAGTCTTCAAAAAACAGTAAAATGTTGTCCAGTGTCCTGGACAGTTCCGTCTTTTCTTTTATGTCTCACTAGCGATACTTTACCAAAACAACACCTGGGAGCAGCAGGCTGGGCATTTGGTGCAGCACCGCTTGGAGAGGAACATCCTGACTCATTTTGTTCCTGGAAACATCTGATAGTAAACATCTGCTTTCCTCCATCTCCAACAAGTTTAACTTGCTGCACTCCATGAAATCTTCTCCCCAGATGCGGCTGATACCTTGACCCTTCCCTCCCCATTTTCACATGCCACTTTTTTGCCTTACCTGTTTCTCCAGGTTTGTATAAGTGCTTATCTGTCTCTACTAGAATTACACTCTTCTGGGGCTTGACCAGAACCTTCTTGTGACCCTCAAAGAGCACATTTTCCTCACTGTGGATCAGGACATGGAGAAAAACCACCTTCTCTGGCTGTCAGGTTAAAAAAAAACAAACTGCCTGAGATTACAAGCAGCTTGAAGGCAAAACGAAGGCACCTGTCCTACCAAACTTTCCAACTTCCCTTTTCTTCCTTCCGCTCCTTTGATTTAGCTCTCCCTTTTCCCTAGTCTTTGTCTTCTCTGTGCTCCCCAGCTTCCTCATTCTCTTTTTTCTTTCTTGTCATGTTTGCCTCTTCCCACATTTCTTTCTCCCCTTTACTGTCTTTCCCACCCTCCTTCTCCAGCATTAATATGGCTCAGATGCAGGAGAGGCTGAAGCTTTCTAGTTGGTAAGAGGAGAGGCAGCCAAGAGACATGTCTTACGTGTGACGTGGAGCCATCTCTTTTCCTGGGAATGAATTCTGGCACCTAGGTTGATTGATAAAAGAAATGGAAAACAAATTCATCAGAGATTTTGTGTCTCATCCCAGATGTGACACATCACCTCAATGTTAAAAAATCTCTGAACTTCAAAGTTCAAATTCCACTGTATGACTCTGTCTCTAACACACTTGACATTATAGGGAAAAGAAGCAGCTACTGTCTGTCTCTTGTTCATAAACCTAAGAATGAACCGACTGACACGTTGTTCTCCCACTTCACTTAAATGTGAGATTTCTATGAAACCAAGAAAAACCATAGGGAATTTGGAGCTGACCAAGACAGCAACAAGAGATGAGACACTGATCAGGCAAAAATGGGACAGTATCAGAAAGATCAAGCTCACCAGAAGAAAGGTTATTTTTGCTAATGACAGACTCCCTCGGCTTTCTAGAGCCAGGACTTGCTTTTTCGTAAGGGCTGGCACCAAACACTTAGTTAATCATTGTCTTGATGCAAGAACCAGACGTGACTACAGTGATTCCTCGAGTTCTGCTGAATCTGCAGGACAATCAGGGCATAGGCACAGTGACTTTGTGCAGTGCTGAGGCAGACAGGGGCAGTTCATAGAGTGTCAGCACCAGCTACATCTCCATGGCTCTCCAGAAACATAACTGAAGATCCTGCAGTTGTGCCCCAGCCTAACTAGAGCAGCAAAATTGCAATGACAGGAACTCAAGCCCCCCAAGAAATACCCAGATTGCTGGGTGAAATTCAACTAATTCAGTGGGTTCAGTGTCATTAGCACCCATCACAGCTAACTTAAAGCAAGCTCAGTGTCTGTGCAGGCTGCAACTACGCCTTACTATATAGATGCAGCTTTAGAGCAGAATGGTCCTCTTGGAGCTGGACGTGCAGGCTTCTGAGGAAGTGAGGATGAAAAGAATGTGTTCTCAATGCATTGACTTGCACTGTGATATGAGAGCATTTCTAGGGGCTAAACACTAAGTAAATTGAAAGTGTCTTCCAACAGGCTTAAAGTAGGATGAAATGGGCTGATATAGATCAAAAGAACAGGGTTTCATCTACACCTAAAAGATTTCCCACTTTGCTGAGCTCCAGGACACTGCTGTATTTTGCATGGCAATACATTTAACCTGCTTGAAAGCCATGGCAAAGCAAAAGACACTGTATCCAGAGACCCAGAGAAGTGCTGGGCTCATGGCTGAAGTGAAGGCGGGAGCACCCACTGCCAAATCAGCTGCCACAGCTATACTCACCTGGAATGTGATGCACTGGAAAGTGCCTGGTTTCTCCACATCCCGTTCCACCAGTGTGTGGTTCTGGGTTGTCACCTGCAAAGTGACAGCCAGATGGACAGCCTCAGTCAGGGAGCTGAAGTGAATGCAGAGCTTCTCCTCTTGGGAATAGTGAATAACAGCAGGGAACACCACTATATAATGACTAGAAGAGAACAGATGATGTTCAAAACTAATTCAGAGGCTGAGGTGGGCAGCCCAGAATCCATCCCTGCTGCTTTCATGAAGAGGTAGACCAAGGGTCAGAAACACCTTGAGGCCTAAGCCAAGGAACTACAGCGCAGCTCCCTTTCCAGAAAGAAGCAGCATGCCAAATGTGGAGTTAGAATGCTCCTGATATCTGCCTGCTACCACCTTGCCGTCAGCCAGGACACAGCTGCCCAGTGTACAATACTCCAATTGCAAGTACACAGAGCAAGGCCATGTGAAGAATGAAGCCGAAGACTCAGTGTCTTGGGCATAAAGCTTCAGTCCTCCCACCAAATTTCACCCCCACCAGCACAGGATGAACAGAGGCAAAACTTGTGCCTCCTGTAGCTTTGCAGACACCGGTGACTTCGCCTGCAATGGTGCCCGATGCCCAGTGCTCCAGTGGGACTCAGCAGGAGCTGCTTCATCTCAGCCTCCCTGAGAACAGGGCCCCACTGTTCAGCTCTCTGATGTTAAACAGTGCAACACCTCAGCACCACCCTGCAATGACAGTCCCTTCCACCAAGCCCCCCCAAAATCAATAGGAGATAATCTCACGGTTCCAGGCTTGCTGCAGCTGCGACTGGGAATAGGGCCAGGGCTAAAAAGAGCATTGGTGCTCCCATAGCTTGGGCTAGGACAGACAGCTCACAAGATCCATGCAGGAGAAGTGCCTGTACTGGTGGGTTGGAGCAATCCTAAATATCCCCTTACATGCTCCTAAGTCCAAAAAGGGGGGGAGCTGATATATGGAGCTCATATGTCTCCCAGGCTAATGACATTAGCTAATATTTACTTGCCTCCACCACCAGCAGAGTGAAGGCCAAACAGCACAGTTCTCCACCCACATCTGCATTCAGATGGGATTCAAGTCCATGGGGTGCCAACAGCATGGAGACGTGTGGGGTGGCTGACCTCTAACCCAGGCAGAAAGGGACTTAGGAGAAAAACTCATGTCAGCCATGGCTAGTCTGGATCCTGGATGTAGCATCCATTGAGAGCCAAAACTGCACCCCAGCTACTGTCCTCACTTCTAAAAAGCATCCTCAGTACTCTCTGCATCATTAGAGACCTTCCTCACATCCAGTATTTACTCAGAACTTGCAGGAAAGACCTTTCAATTCACCTCTGCTCCCTGCATCACTTCCTCTGTCCAGCCATCCATCCCAGCTCTGCCTGATTCTCCTGGGCTCAGAACCTTTCCCAGGGCTGCTCCAGCCACCCGCTGCCAGCTCCTCTCATAGCTCCTGTATAAGGCGTTTCCAAATAAAGCAAGGTGTTTTAAGTCCCCACGTATTTTAGCAAATCTCCACGTCCCTTCAAGCCAGATGTCCAGTCTCCTGCCAGCTTCCTCCAGCCATAACATAGTTCTACACTGACACCACCACCCGTGACTCTTCCCAGGTACTGCAGCCTTTTATCTCATTTTCCTGGGCAGCAGCAGTGAAGTGAAGAGGGCTTGGATGTATTTGCCCTCTGGTTATAACCCCATTTGAAGGTGGATGTCCTCATCCTGCCCTGGCCTTAGCTGAGTTTTGGTAGAGCATAATCAAAAGTACAATATAAGCTGAATTTACCATCCACTCACTCTTTGCTCCCAGCTGAAGCAATCCCCTGGATTTACTTTGGCACAGTCCCTGTACGTGTGCTTAGCATTCACCTTCCTAGTGCACAGTCCGATGTAACTAGCCTTTAACCTGGCACAGACATTGCAGGTAATCTGCAAGATTAAAGCACTGTATGTCACTGATCCAGGAGTGCATTTCATTCTCTGAAATCAACAGGCTTTTGAGTCCAAGCCTAAACTAGAGGGACAAAAAACAGCCTAAGTCCTGTCTGATTTCAGAAACACTCCCCATGGCTCTGCATTTCTGAGTGGTCATCAAGTCAGCTGTGCCTGAAGTTAAATGGCAACAGACAGACAACAGAAACATAGCAAAATGCTAAAGTGCTTCCCTTCTTCCAGGAAGGAATGAGGGCACTGGCAGAACAGGGTATGAAGTCCGGGGCTGGGCTGGGTGGAGGCTGCAAGGCAGGAGTTAAATTTCAGTGAGAAGGAAATAATACACAAGAAAAAGTAGTTCTGCAGAAGAAAACCACGAAGCCAAATCCACTACAAAGAATTAATTTGTCCCAGGGCGTTTTCATTGAAATCCCAGTAAAGACACCTTTATAAAAACTGGGCCCTTGTACCAAATACAGTAACGGAGCACTCTTGCTGCCATCAGCTGTGCTGCACAAGGCAGAGCAAGATGTCTCACAGACAAATACCAACAAACCTTACTAAGCCTTCAGGCCTTTGCAACGTAGGCAACAAACAGTGTCTCCACCCCTTCCACCCGCCCACATCCCAGCCCCAGCCATGCGCAGCGTGATTTCCACTTCCTTGGTTTCGAAGCCAAGAGGGACACAAAAAGGAGCTGCGTAGTCCTTCAGCTCTGGATGAAGGAAGACAGCAGAAGCAAGGGTGAAAGAGGGACAGAGGAGAGGCTAAGCTTTCCATGGAGAGGTTTGACCTGCAATCAGCTATGTGGAGCGCCACTTTCCTGTGGGGCAGCATCCTTCTCCTGCCTAGCACAGCTGGAATGCCTGCAACACTGTAAGAACCTCAGCTGCTTTGCATATGCACTCTGGTCTGTGGGGAATCCTGGGTGAGGTGGTGGTGTGACAGGAGCAGGATAAAAGTCCTAAAACCAGGAGTGTTTTTCCACAGAGTTATAGTATCTTATACTGCCAGGGTTTCACTTGGTTCTCATGCATCCTTGCCCCCACACTTCCTCTACTCCTTGGCTCTCCCTTTAGTGCTGCTGATGTAGACCATGTATTCCTGCAAGGACTCAGGCAGAGCAACTCTGCCAGCTTTCTGTATGCGACCTGCCAACATCTCACATCTCCTACTGTGCTCCAGATTATATTTCCTTTTGGGTTATGCTTTTTTTTCCCCAGAGCCATAGGCCACCATTTAAATCATTAGCAGACAAAGCTGGGTGCCTTTACAAACTGAGGGCAAACATGAGCCCAAGGTATCTAGTAGGAATGCTCTTCAAAAAGCAGTCTTTGTTCTGGCTTGGCTGGCTCCCTCCATGCCTTTTCTCAGACCTCTGGCAAGGACAATTCCCAGTACTGCTTCTCCTCATATATTTTAACAGGAATGCAACTCCTGTTCCAGCAGGCACTGCTGGGATATACTGGCTTGTGAACTTGCTCCTGCTTTTTGAAGGCCTTTGCTTTTGCAGCCATGGCATAAATGCAAACAGAAAGATAGCTGTGCTCAAACAGCAGCTGTTACGGTGGGATACATGTCACTGAGCTGTAGCTGGGTTCCCTCCTGCCATGTCTAGTTTTGAAACTCTTTTCCAGCAAGCGTACAGCGTTTTCCTCTAGGACATGTCCATAGGCTGACACAGCTCCCGCTCAAATGAAGCTTTACTGCTACCTGTGCCCCGCTGTTATCTCCACCATGAACTTTTGCTTTATGGAAATACTGCTTGCTTCAAAAGGCTGTCTACTGTCCTTCCTTGTAAACCAGTGTCTTTTGTAGCTTCGTAAGAAGGTAATCCAGCCTGGCTCTCAGGGTCCTTGAATGACAGCCTCTGAGATGCTGTCTCATACTCTTATAGCTGAAAAGTCAAGGGCAAGGTACGAATTATCAAAGGGATCTAAGAAAATGTTCCAGAGTAAAGGGTCATTAGGAGTAAGGGAGGTATGGGACATTCAAGCTGTGAGTCTTTAGTGCGCAGTCACAGGGGGGAAATGCTGTAAATCAGCTTAAGTAGGAAAATCAAAATGGCATCTGTTATCAGAACCCCTCATACTAGCAGCAGCAGACAAGCTGCTCAAGGCAGCTTGACAGCACTCAAGTGTGAAAGTACTGAAGGCTCCTGGCCAGCAGGACTCTGACTCCCCCTTGCCAGGATGCTGAGCTCTAGCTAAGAACTGCCAGCAGGTCACATCCCTGCCTCCTCCGGTTCTGACCTTTCTAGGCCCTGTCCTCCTGCCCAAACAATACGAACAGCTTCTTGGTGTTATCCATGGACACAGCTAGAGAGTAGCTGTAGGTGTGAGATTTGCCAGAAGAGAGCAAGGAGGACAGGAGTCTGAAGAAAAGGTGCTCAGGAGACTCTCTGTCTGGGACACAAAGCAGGGACACTTGCTCCCACCTGCATGGCATTGGTTCTGACCCCAAAGAGTAGCTGATAGGAGGGAACGCAAACTGATGCTGATACGCAGTGTCAGCTGAAGTCTCAGAAAGCCTGCAATGTGGACAAGCACTGCTGATGATCCCTTGGGTGATGTGATAAAGTCTCTTCCCCTGATTTTGACTTTCAGTTTTGGAAGCAGTGACTTTATCTTTTTCCATGTGCAATGCAGCATGTAATGCAGACTCAGTGTTAATGGCTAAAGTATCTGTGGGGAGAAGAACAGTGTGGTCTTGTTCAACTGGTATCATGATAGTGGAACAAAGAAACCAAAAGTCTTATTAGAAAGTACCCAGATCCTACTGTCAATCCTGTTCTCCTAGAAAATGAATTTCATTTAACATATTTCTTCTTTTTTTGAATAGAAATTATGCTGTGGCTGTACCATCTCAGCTCTACTACCCCTTCTCAGAGACAGTGTGCCTCCAGCTCAGCAGAAAGCAAGCAGTCCCCATCCATGTGACAGTAACCTTGCAAAGCAAAGCTGGGAATGAAACTCTGATCACTCAGTCCATCTCTCAGCTCACCTTCTTTCACTGCACAAGCTTCCAGGTGAGGAAGATATTTTCAAGGGCTGTCATTAGGGTGAATAGTGCATGAGTTCTTCTCTTGTTGGGCAGGAAGGCAGGAATTACGTCTTCCCATGGGGATTTACTTCTTAATCTGGCACTGGATCTTCTGCTTCAGCCTGTATAGGTCTGCCAGTGTCCTTGCTGTGTAACCTCACTGATGCATCACTCTTCTGGAAAACATTCTGAAAAGTACTGTGAGGTCTTTCAGGGCAAGAACAGCTAGAGCAATATAGAAGCAGTATCATAATCATTATTGTAAGACCCTGGGGATTCATGAATGGGATCCACCCTCAGTGATGGTTACAACTCTACCTGCAGGTCCCTCCTCCTGTCGGAAATCCGGATGAAGTGGCTTTTATTGTTATCACAGTCTTGGAAGACGACTCAGAGTTTCAGAAGAAACAGAAAGTCCTAATCAAGCACACACACAAGAGGACTTTCATCCAGACAGACAAACCTGTGTACAAACCTGGACAGATTGGTATGGACAGAATGCCACGTCTTGTGAGAGAAAGGGCAGTCCCTAGGCCACAAAATATGGGATAGCCTCTAGTGCTTGGAGCAAGGCCTGCTCTGCAAGGGAGATGGGTCACAGGCTTCATCTTCCTTCTAGGCTTTGAGGGATTCGGGGATACCTCTCTCCTATGTCAGCATGGGGTGTGTTTTCTCCAGTACTAGCCCTACTCACACAGCATGACAGTATGACCCAGGCTTGTGTGTCTTGGCTGACACGTGAGAAAGGTTCAAGACAACAGTGTGTTATATTCATGATTGCCCCAGTCAAAGCCGCAACAGCCTGTCAGTGCTCTAAATCCCTCTCTCTCCTACAGATTTCCTCAGACAAGGATCGTGGTTCTGCAGGCCTCATCACTGCCCTATAGCACAGCTCAAATCACTGCAGGGTACAGCTGTTTGCCCCATGCTTCTCCACCCTTTCCACTAGCCTGACCTTCACTGCAGGCAAGACTGAGTGCCTGCTGCAGGTCCACTGTCCGGTAAAATGCTGTTTCTCACCATCAGAGCCAGCCCACACTGCCTCTCTTACCACTTTCTTTTCCTAGCAGGCTGCCAGCTCAGACCAAGGCTTTGAGCATAGGCCCAGGAGTGGAGGTCTCTAGCTGCTGCCCACACCCTCTCAGTGAAGCACATGGCATGTCTTTCTTAGCCCTCCATTCTTATTAACAAACCTGATTTCATTCCAGCCAGTCCTGTTTTTCTTTTGCTCTATAGTCAAGTTGCGAATTGTCACCTTGGATCAGAACTTCATTGCCAGCAATGAAACAGTAAGTCAAGAAGGGAGAAACCTTAATAAGTCTGAAAATGCTATAGCTTGCCTCCATGACTTGTGGGTCCGTGACTTGTGGGTCCATGACTTGTGGGTCAGTGCTTGTCCCATCTAAGTGATCAGTTTGTGGACAGCTAGTCTCAGTGTTGCTTTTGCTGCTTACAAATAGCATGAGGCACCACCTGCAGCGCAGGATTTGCTCATGATGCTGGGTAATGAACAGTCCCTGGGAATTACTTAGGGAAGGCTCATGGGTGGTTCGGGGATAAAAGATGCCAGAGATGTGGATGATGAAACCTGAACCTGAAAGCAACCCACCAGTAACTGTTATTTCCTCCCCACAGCACCGCCTGGTGGAACTGAAGGTAAAGCACCTCCTTTATTGAAAGTGGTGAACTCTTGTTGCCTTGGGGAAGACGCAGGTTTGGAGATCATGGTGGGGAAACACGGATGCAGAAAGCCAGTTACTTCAGAATGAATGGGAACAGTCCTCGATTTCTTGCCCTTCCTTCCTTTAGTATCCACACAGGTTTGGCAGTCACGATAGTGATCACACAGGGGTGCCTGCAGTAAATGATGGGTGCCAGTGAAACCCACTCTTCTAGAGTGGTCACAGAACATTTATTCCCTTCAGCCCATGAACTGAAGATTTTTTTAAATCCTGAGGTTTATTTAAGGAGACTTTTCTATTTAACATACAGAATATGAAAGTTTGGGCAGTTAGTGTTGTGGCTACACGGCTAGAGAAACTTCCTAAACAGCTTCCAGGATAATGCTGTTAAACTCTGTTAGTTTAGTTTCAATATTACAGATAAAATATGGGCCACAATCACCCAAGCTGAAGAAAGATACCTGAAAGTGGTGGGGAATTTGGAACCCCTCTGTAACCGCTGCAGAGAGGTCACAGTTCCAACTACTACACAGTTTCAATTGGCAGTAGCTAATGCACATTTGCATGCCACGCTCACCAAGCAATCAACACATGGTTCCTGAGGGACCTATGCGATGCTTTATGCCAGTTTATATAAGTGTAGTGCTCTGATCCAGCTTCGCCTTTTCAAACATCAGTTCCCACTTGTTCCATATGTTTATAAAGCACCCATCAGCTCACTGCTAAGTCCTTCCTGGCTGGGTGGTGTGACCACAGAAAGAGTTCTGCATCTTGTCCTGCCAAGAACCATCAGTGGGAGGACACTGCCTACCATGGACTGATGGTGATAGTCAACAAAGCCTCCAAACGCCCTTGCATCACAGGTCTTTAGATCCTCCTTTCTATAATGGCCTCATGGTCCCCCGCTTGAAGTCCTCTACTCATTTCCCCAGACTTTCCTGTGGATTCAAGACATCAGACTCCCCAGTAAGCATTCCCAAGTAACTCACACCTTGGACAACATGTGTGTTCAGGATTGAGGCTCTCCACAGTAACCTGGGGGCTATACCAGCTCAGATCACCACAGGGGGCTCTAAGAGGGACCACCTCTATCTCTTAGTGAAGCAGACAGGCAGTAAACCACAGTTTTGCAGCAGCCAGTGGGATGGTGTTGCCACCAGAGAGCAGTAACATGATAGACTGTCAGTGAGACAAGGAAAAAAGCCCTATCCCCTGAGCTTGGACTTGCTTAAGCACTGTGGCTGTGGCATAGACCTGGGTTCTCAAGACAAGAGGATGCTGTGACACTTCTTTTGTGCACTGGGAAATAACTACTCTCTATTACTGCCTATGCAGGACCCCAAAGGGAACCGAATTGCACAGTGGCTGAATGTTACACCTGTGGGAGGCATTGTGGATCTGTCCTTCCCTCTGGCTGCAGAAGCACAGGTTGGAGAGTACACCATCAAAATGCCTGACCGCACACATACCTTCAGGGTAGAAGAGTATGGTAAGAATCTCAGAGAGCAGCAGAGAAAGATGTGTTGCTTCCAGCCCTCTTCTCATGCACAGTTGAATGGGCCGTGCAGCTGTGAACAGCTGTGCTATAGTTGTGGCTAGCACCTGAGTAGTACAACTGCCTGCCAGGAGGTATAATCACTGACTTTCACTCATATGCACTGGCTTTCTCCTCTCCCATGTCCTGAGAATGCACTGAAACACCATCCCATAGCGGTGCTCTGGGAAGGAGACTAAGACTGTCTATTCCCACCACATTCTCCTGGCTGGTCTGCTGGTGCACCGCTACCAGACCCTATGCTGGTAATCAAGGAATGAAAGGAGAGAGTTATTTTCTGTGAACAACAGAACAGGATTAGAACAAATGAGCTCTCTCTACTCTCAATGAATTATATTTCTCTTGCTTTCACGCAGTGCTGCCCAAGTTCAGTGTCTCCATCCAGATGCCTCAGGTGGTCACCATCTTGGAGGAGAACTTCCATCTCCGCGTCTGTGGCATGTGAGCTGACTTATTGTGGCAGAAGGTGCATTCTTACCGGTTTGGAAACTGCACAGCTATCAATAACCGAGCTCAAAGTGATCTCTACCAACCCTAGCCCCACACCAAAGTCTGGTACCCTGACATCCTTTGCTAAGGAATTCTCCTGGACTCTTACCTTTCTCTGTGTCTATCTCCCTACTTCTTTCTCTGCGATTTTGAAAGTGTGGCAGTGGATCCTTACAGTGGGGCATGTTCCCTACAAGCCATTACTTCTGCTGCACTGATTAGTGCCAGTGAGGAAGGAATAATGACTCAACCTGTGGCCAGCACTATGTCCACTAGCACTGCCTGATGGGACTAATGTTGATTTGGAGAGAACTCACCAACCACTGCCTTCTATCTCAATCTGATTAAGTCTTTAATACTTTACGATGAGGCTGGTGAGGCACTGGAACAGGCTGCCCAAGGAAGTTATTAATGCTCCATCCCTGGCAGTGTTCAAGGCCAGTTTGGATGTGGGCAACGTGGTCTAGTGGAAGGTGTCCCTGCCTGTGGCAAGAGGGTTGGAACTGGATGAGCTTGAAGGTTCCTTCCAATGCAAACCATTCTATGATTTTGTGATTCTAAGTCATTTTAACTTCTTGGCATCTGCTGAGCTCATGCACCATGAAAATACTGGAGGCTGCTGGGTTGCATAGGTAGCTGCAAACCACAGGTTAAAGCTGACATTATTCACCCATGAGCCAGTGTTTATGTGAGTGTAAGTCCTCTCTGCTTTGTTTTCCAGGTACACATATGGGAAACCAGTCCAGGGCAGTGTCAAGACTGTGGTGTGCCGCAAACATATCCGCTATAATCGGAAGTCTTCCAAAGCCAAGCGCAGTATTTGTAAGGATTACATTGGTGAGGTGAGCACATGGGACGTCCACTGCCCTTGCAAAAGGGGGTAAAAAGAAGGAAGAATACTAAAGGAAGGATTGAGACAGACATCAGTTACTGAAGCAGCACAATCTTTGCTTGGGGATGAATGACTGATATGTCCAGTGTAGCAATCTTAGCCACTCTAAGTGATTTGTCTGACTGCACTCAAAGGAAGAAGCATCTATAGGCGAGCTAACTATTGTAGATTTGCCTACAAAACAGGTATTGCAACAGGGCAATAAAAAATAAAAACACTGTCCGTATCAATTCACTTCCACTGGATGCTTTTTAGCACTCCCTTTTAATCTGT
Source organism: Amazona ochrocephala (assembly GCA_039720435.1). NCBI lineage: Eukaryota > Metazoa > Chordata > Aves > Psittaciformes > Psittacidae > Amazona > Amazona ochrocephala. Next base: position 84,871,621 of record CM077880.1, read on the forward strand.
ATAAATGCCTATATGCTGTTTCTCAGAGGAAAAAAAAAAAGGGAAAAAAAAAGGAATCTTAACTGGCAGCAAAACTCTGCTGTAGGAAAGATGAAAAACAGGCAACAGAAGTTTGTCACATTTATGAGAAAGCAGATGCATCTGACCAGTGACACACAAAACACAAAGCAAATTTTGAAGGCAGGCTAAGCACTGAGCCTCAAAGGTGTCAAACTGATATTGAAATGTTGGTCAAGAGACCTATCAGGATAACTGTTGCTACCTGGATGGAGTAGTTCTTATTACTTACACATCTGTTTCCCAGAAACAGCATATAGGCAGTTCATGCTGTATATGCTGTTTTCCCAGAAACAGCAGTTTGGAGACACGGAAATCACTTCTTCCATCTAAACAAGCAATTGCAGTTCAGCACAGACTTTACTCATTCATCTCTAGGGTTGAATTAATGAATCTAGATTTGTTTACATATTTTTAAGTAACCCAGGCCACATCTTAAAGCTAAATCCTGCCTTAGCAGAAATCATGTCAGTGAGAAGTCACAACTCCTGTTTCCTACTGGCACATCAGTGATCATGTGAAAGATGAGATGTGTGAAACAGCAATCTCCTATTAGTGACTATTCCACAGAAAAGGAGTATATTTAATACCAGCATGGGTGTTGTTCCTGTAACTCAAACGTCTTGGTCATGTACTTTTAGATTTCTGGGCCTCGGGTTTGATCTGCACTGCAGAAGGGGTTAACACATGATTGTTTAACAGATATGGTTTCACTTCCCCAGACAAACGAGGATGGCTGCTTTGCCACTGATGTGAATATTAAGATTTACCACCAGAAGCGTGATGACAGTTATGATTTCAACCTAGAAGTTGTGGCTTTTCTGAAAGAAAGTGGAACAGGTAACAAAACCAGATTCTACACGTTATGGAAAATAATTTAGTTTACACTCATACGACATGCTTGTCTTTGGGTTTTCACCTGTAAGACTTCATATGGATCTTTTTTCTTCCCATCAAACCACTGGAGCTTTTTGCACTGGTTCTTTTGAGGGCAAGTGTTTAGAGGGTTGGGTCTTCCCTGGAGCACCATGACAGTATGGGTATTCACATGTACAATACCATCCAAGTCTGACTCACACAGGACATGTGAGTTCTCTCAGTTGCAGGATGGGCTTTACTGGTATGCTTGCTCCTCCACAAGCTGTTGTGGCCAGGACAGCTCTGACAGTCACCTTGGCTTGGCAGAGATGGAGAAGAGCTGCTTTTTCTCATCACATAGAAACGTGCACAGAAGTGGGAAAGGCCAAGTTCTTTTGTTCTTAACCCATACTTTAGGGAAGCCCACTGGAATGAGATACTCAGAGCAACCAGTGATAACCAAGAGGCCCTGACTTTGTACTGTTAGTAGCTCCTCATCAGATTTATCTCCACAACCCAAATAGGGAGATGAAGCTACTTGTCCAGAGCTCCTGTTAAATATCCCATCCTGTAAGGTTTTCCTTCTTGTGGACTTCCACAAGCCTTTCCTTACAAGAAAACATTTTGCATCCCCTTGCTGAAAGCAGTGACATGCATTTACTTAGCAAGCAACTGCAGTGATTTCAGATGAGCATCACATAGCAAGACAGCAGACTATAAACTAACGTGGTAAAAGTAAGGAAAAATGTTGCCTTCTAGTGACACTGCTGTGAGAATGGGATGGGAGGAGAATGGGAGCTGACAATTATTAGTGGGACCATCTTAAAGTCAGAAAGAGCATTTGAGAACTGTCTGGCATAGACCTCCTGGCAGACTGCTGTCTTTCTAGCAGACCAGAATATAGGAGGCACTATTGCTGTGTGTGTGTTAAATGACTCCCAAAGTTTCATGGAGAAACTACATTCCCTTACCTCAGTCCAGCAAATCTTGCTGCCTTTGCTCAGACGCATGATACTCACCTGCCTGCGCCTCTTGTCATTCCTAGGGGTGGAGTTCAACACCACTGAAAACTGCAAGATCACTTTTGATGTCACAACTCTGCAATTCCTGGGGACAAGTTACTACTATCAGCAGGGAGCTCCCTACTATGGAAATGTAAGTGAACAGGGCAGAAACGTGGAAAGCCCAGTACCTAGGCCTAAGGCGATGGCAGGCACAGAAATACTGAGGGGACCCCTTGCTCTGAGCTGCCTAAAGTTGCTAGCACAGTCCTGTGTCCCAGTCTCGCTTTTGACACCTCTACTAAGAGATAACCCAAAGGTGTGACCACAGGATAGGCACATGCTTTTCCCATATGAAATGGCTGCTGTATCAAATTTGGAGGGTTTGGAGGGTTCATCCTGAGAGTCCCTTTGCAAAGAGAGGAACTGGGACTTCTACTGGGAGGTAGATTTTCAGTCCTGAGACCTCAAATTCTCTGACAGTTCTCTTCATTGTTACAGATAGAACTCAAAAGTGCCAATGGGACACACCTGAAGAACAAGGAGGTGATTCTTACAGTGTCCTATGGTAGCAGGAAGCAGACCAAGACCTACTTCACAGATGACACTGGGATGGCCTCTTTCATCTTAGAGACATCAGCATGGGACAACAGCAGTAAAGTTCTGCTACAGGTTAAGCCAAATAATTATGTTGGATTTGGCTAGCACTAAGAAATGTATCCCTCAGATCTATGTCATTGTCTCAGTATAGCCAGGGAGATGGAGGCATGGAGTAGTGAAATAACAGATCTAGGGCAAGAGGAATCGCTCACAGCAGAGCCAGCATTCTGGCCCCTAGTGCCACACTGAGCAGTCAGAAGACATCATGAGAGGTGGGGCAGGGGACAGAGGGTCCAAGAAGCTGTGACTGAGGTCCACCTACATTGGACCTCTGCCTGAGGTGGAAAGGGCTTTGTGGGCCTTCTAATGCCCATCCTATCTAAACTTCAAGATCAAGGCACTTCAGGGGAACCCCTGTCTCTATCAGAATGCGCGGACTATCTTAGATGGTGGTTCTTGACCTCGCTGTAAGCCCACAGTGACTGCACTGGTAGCAGCAGCATTGCAGCTCAGGCTGCAAGTCCTAGTTGTTTATAGCTCCCATCCTCCTATTCAGGCACAAGTTATCCCAGAGCATGATGGAATGGGCAGTGTAAAACTCCTCAGAATGGTGCTGACTGAGCTTGGCTTAGGTTGATCAAGATACCTTACCCTGGGAGAGTTCAGAGCCCACTTTCCAGTCACTCTTGGTTCTGGCATAGGGAAAGCTACAAGAAATCTTCAGACACCGAGCCATCTTTTCTGTGCCACAGGCAAAGACCCAGATGGAGGACTTAAGCAGCCGGAATGTGAAGGTGTCTTATGGCACTGCAACCCTCACCCTGAGGGCCTTCTACTCTTCCAGCCAAAGCTCTGTGAGGATCCAGCCAGTGCAGGCAATGCTGCCCTGCGGGGACGTGCAACAGGTCCCTGTGAGCTATCGCATCCTAGCCTCCGAGTTGGGGAATGGGGCTGACAGAGCAGACTTCTACCACCTGGTGAGTGCAAGGCAGCGCCAGCAACCAGGAAGGGTCTCTGTCAGCACAGGGCCCTTTGCTGACCCAGGAACATGGAGCAGAGGCACTATTAACCCTTTGCTCTGTTCATTGCTTTAGGTTTTGGCCAGAGGATCCCTCGTGCATCATGGCCAAACAACAGTACTTCTTGATCCACCATTAGGTAAGAGCATCTAAATACCGGGAATAGATTAAGGAAACAGGCTAGAAATAGACCAAATACAACAGGAAAGCCCTTCCAGCCTAAATGGGGAAGGAGAGAAAACAGATCAACAGGAAACAATGGATCTGGCACAAAAAATCAAGAGGATCAGATCTGATCAGATGATGACGTTTTTTGAATTTATTTGCCAAACAGGAATTATCAGACACCTCCAAAAAAACTTACAGAATCTTTTTGCTGGACTCAGAGGGAAAGTATTTTCTCTTCCAAGAGCACAATGTCGCCAAGATTCCTCATGTCTTAAGGTCACTGCTACAGAAAGGCACTAATCTACATCCTGGTCTAGCTGTGGCCTCCACAGAAGCAAGGCAGAATAATTTTTATCCAAGTAACTGCATAGAAATATTCTAGAGAATAAGCATATTGCTGCTGTAATCTGTGGAGACAGACTTCCTTGCCTCTTCCTATACTTTTTCTATTTCTACTCTGCCTTCAGGTCAGTATAGTGGGGCTTTCAATGTCACTCTACCCATTGACCTCATTTCACCCATGGCTACCCTCTTTGTTTACACTGCCTTCCCTGAGGGACAAGTAGCAGCTGACACCTTAAGTATGAAGGTCTCCAAGTGCTTCAGGAACCATGTAAGTAGTGCACAAAACGTAAGGCTGGAGGGTAGCTAACGAATGACAAAAGATGTCCAGCAGAATCCAGTAGCCACGGTCTCCTCAATGAATTCAGTCCCTCTTCTCTTTCAGGTGAAGCTTGGCTTCTCAGACTCTGTGGCTCTCCCAGGATCAGCTGTCAGTCTCCATTTGCAGGCTGCGCCAGGCTCCCTTTGTAGCATCCGTGCTGTAGACAAGAGCATCCTTCTCCTGAGGCCAGAGGCTGAGCTATCCAGGGATACTGTGAGTCACCTTAGTGCTGAGCCTTGCTAACACTGGAGAGATGCCAATGATTGCAGTCACTGGTTAATAAGGCACAGTGGATATACCAACAAGGACCTGAATGGGGACAGGACGTGGCTTAATTAAAACAATGAAGGCCAACATCAAACAACAGTCAAAATTTCCAGCCTCTACAGAGGGATCTAATAGAATAACCCCCTCTCATGCCCAGGTACAGCCTAAAGCCATGTCCTTGTTAAACTTAGAGCGCCTTGCCGCAGTGGCAACCAGATGGCAAGAGGCTTCCATTTCCTGAACCAATTCATTTCAGGATCCTTGAATTGCGTGTTGACACTCTCTTTGTGGATTCAGGATGTGCCTTCAGTCAGACAAGAAGCTATCTAATGATAGCTTGCAGAGAAGTTATCCTCATTGTGTGCACGGAGCTCAAAGGTACAACCTATAAGCTAGAAGCAACCACAGCTATGCAGCCATACCCCAGGGATGCTCATGGTCATCTCTAGTGCTGTGCATCTGAAACTTGCAGAAGCTCTCCATGAAGCTGAAAAAACTTTGGGGCTGGGTTTTTGTGGCAGGCTGGATCCGAGCTCTGCCTCTGCGGTAACAGAAAGTCTCTGGGTAGAAATGAAAACCTTCCCACCCCATGCACTGACTTGTACTGTTTTCATCCTCTTTTACAGGTGTACTATATGTTCAGCTATTCTCAGGAGCACCCCACCACCCTCACAGACTCTTACAGTGACTACTGTACTATGCACAAGAGCCCAGGAACTATCGGGTCCCCTCAGACCACCCTTCCACCAGGAACAATGTCACCATTCATGTACAATAGATACTCTTATGCAGTGTCCCAGCCAGATATTTATGAACTTCTGAAGGTAAATCTAATTTCCACGACACCTGATGTATGAGGGCTGAGCCCTTTTGGAACCCAGGTCAGTGCTGGGTAGCTTCACAGATTATCTTTCCTGTAAATGCTGGCAAGTTCAGGTTCTGAATTTGCCAGGCTTCTGAACTAAGAGATTGCCATGCTCCCAGCTTGATTAATTCTTCTCATTCAGGCAGATCCTTAGAACCCCTTTATCCCAAGCTCAAGACCCTCAGACTGTCTAGGGGTTGGAAGGAGAGGGGAGGATCATCCCGAGTCAGAGGAAATTGGAGGTTGGAGAAGAAAAGCACCTGAGAGAAAAGGGGGGTTTGGGGGTTCTGCATTCTCTCCCTGTATAAATTTGAATGTCAGGCTCAGGTGCAACAACACAGGGAGGCTGATAGGCTGGGAGGTGGGGGCAGAGACAGACCCTCAGATACACCGCCCTCCACTGAAATCTACCTTCACTTCTTCCCTTTCTTTCCTCCAGAATTCAGGTCTAACATTTTTGACCAGCCTTAAAATCAAGTCTCCAATCGAGTGCCGCACTCAGACCACTTTCTACTACGACTACATGTGTACATCTTGATTTATCCTGTTTCTTTGGAAATCACGGGTAACATACAGGCTGCACAAGGGCAGCTGAACATGCAGTGTGCTGAGGAACTGGGGATGGCTTCCAGAGATGAGCGGGAGGTTGCACAGGAGATGTAAGGGGAAAGGTCCAGTGCACTGGACGGGCAGAGGGGTGGCTGCATAAGAGAAACCTGTTTGGAAGCTTCTGCTGGCAGGCAGGAAGATAATATGTTTAAGGGGGGAAATGAGGCAGCTGTCTAAGGAAGGAACATCTGTTTGTAAGACTAGGAAAGGTCTTGCTAGAAACCAGAGAATGAGCCAAGATTGGCACTGGGCAGTATCGAGGCCTTTCTTCAGGGGATGACAGCAAAAGTGTGAGCAGGTAGAGTTCCTCATGGGGGAGCACACACATACTGGAATTCACATGGTCTCCTGGGTTATCTCATGGAAGACAGTAGTGAAGAAGGTTGAGGGCATCTTGGAGAGGACAAGGGGGATCGGAGTGGGAGTGGGAGGGATGGAGATCTGAGCTTTTCCCAGTTGAGTTCTACCCTGATTTCACAGTTGTTCTTCCTTTGAATGAATGCTTATATTCCCAATAGCTTATGGCGAGCTGCCAGACCTGGACAACTTGGACCCAGATGCTGATGCTGCAGTTGAGCGTGCAGAGTCAGAGCACATTGAGCTGGGTAGCGAGGCAGGGCCAGTACGTACCTGGTTTCCAGAGACATTCATCTGGACTCTGGTTCCCATCAAGTGAGTAATTATGGGCTGCATCACATGGATCCAGACCTACCAGCCACAGCAGAGAGGGAATGGGCAGGAGCAGAGCCAGGACATTGTTGTCTTTTGTACCCACAAAGAAAAGTGAGGTGTGAAGAAGTGGATAAGGACAATGGTTCAGTTCCTGGCTCTGCTTGAGATTTTTCAAATGATCCTAGGGTTAAAATCACAGACTCTTGTAAGATGTAAGAAGCCTCCGAAGATCTGTAGCACAACATCCTGCACAAGGCAGGTCCAGTTAGATCAGGTGGTAGCCAAGTTCTCTGTATTTCCAAGGGTGGAGATTCCACAAACTATCTGGACACCTGTTCCGGTGTTTGACCATCTTCATGGTAACTTTTTTTCCTTATCTCAGGTCAGAATCTTCCATGTTCCAATGTGTGTCTGTTACCTTTCATTGTATCAATATGCACCTCAGAAGAGGCTGGTTCCTTTGTCTACACCTTCCCAATAGGCAGTTTCAGAAAGCTGAAAGATCTCTCTCTCCCTAACCTTTCCCTTCTAAATTTGAAAACCCCAGTTCTTTCATCCATTCCTTGTACACCACACATCCCAGCCCTCTGACAATATTGGTAGCTCTCTGCTGGATGCATTGATGTCAGTTCCTTTTTTATACTGGAAGGCAAAATGGGATACAGTACTCCAGACATGCTCCCATTTGTGGCAGCGGATAAATACAGGGAAAAAGTAACTTTTCTCAACCCAGTGGTTGCAGCCTTCTTAACACAGTCCAGAAGTATATGGCCTTCATTGCTGTAAGAGCTCATGAGATGTCTCATGTTCAACTTGTTATCCACCAGAACCCCCACCTCTTTTTCTGCAAGGTTGTTTACTAGCCACTCACTGCCTAGCCTGTACTGTTGCATGGAATTATTCCATTCCAGATACAGAATTTATCCATTTTCAAGACCATTTTTCCATCTTGTCAAGGTTCCTCTTACTTACAACCTTTTCCTGCAGCATATCGGGAACCCCTCCCCAACAAGGTATAGTCTGTTAATCTTGCTGAGGATGACTTCTTTCCTCTTATCTAGGTCATTAATAAAGTCATTAAGCAGTAGTGGCCCAAGTATCAGTCGCTGAAGGATGCCACAGGTAAACAGCCACCAGTTGGACTTTGTGTCACCAATAACTGCCCTTTGTCCACAGTGGTTGAGTGAATTTTCTGCTTACCTTATCATCCACTTGGCCAGTCCACACTAATGTGGCCACAGGGGTGCTAAGGGAGACTGTGCCGAAGACTTTGCAAAAGTCAAGTTGCACAGCATCCATTGTTCTCCCCTTATTCACATATCTCAACTTTCTTAATTCTCTCATGTGCCAATGTTCTGTATCTGTAAAACAGGATCTCTACCTCTGCATCTCATTTGGCTAGATTTTGGCCATTTCAGGGCAGGGACTGTCTTCCGTTTTGTATATGCAGATCTGCAAGTGACACCTATAATGGTGACTGCTGTGTTGTGGTTGGGAGCTTGGGTGGTAGTGTGGTAGGACTGTCACATGGTAGTCCCTAGCACAAGCTGGGTGTATAACATGAACCTCTGGGAGGCCTGTTTGCCCATACGAAACAAGAGCTGGAGATGCAACACTGCAGTTTTGGTTTGCATTTGCCTCTCAGTCCTTCCTTACCCGCCTATTTGCTATCCTTTCCACACCTCTGTCCTACTTCCTAGGAATCCCTACACCTTACCACGAGCACTTCCAGTTCATAGTCATAGTCCTTCTGCGTTTGTCTTCCCAAGAGAAATTTTACAGGGATGGGACAACCCCTTCCACTCTGTTTTCTCCTCAGTGATTCAGGGGCTGCTGAGCTAGCTGTCACAGTACCTGACAGTATCACAGACTGGAGAGCCATGACCTTCTGCACCTCAGGAAGCCATGGGTTTGGAATCTCGGAAACCACCAGCCTGCGGAGCTTCAAGCCCTTCTTCTTGGAACCCACCTTGCCCTACTCTGTCTTTCGGGGAGAGTCATTTCCCCTGAAAGTCAAAGTCTTCAGCTACCTGAAGCAGTGCATGGTGGTGAGTGGATGGTTTGGGGGCTGGGGGATGTGTGGTAACAGTACTTCACTAATAGAGACAAGGGGATGCCTCTTCAGGCATTCAGCAAAAACACCAAGGAAGCCCTTCACAAAGCTCCATGCAGAGCCATCTCTGTCCAGCTTATCCCTTTCCATAAGCTCAACCCTACAGTACTGTGATGTCCATGGACTGTTGGTGTCACACAGATATTGCAACAGGACAAACATTATACTCACTCTGGGCTTCTGGACTTGACTGACATTTGGATCAGGAGCTGAAAGGAAAAGCTTTGTTACCTGAATTCTTTTTGCTTCACCTCTAGCTCCAGCTTAGCCTGAAGGAGTCCATGGATTTTGAATTTGTGCATGCAAATGTCAAGTTCACCATTTGTCTGTGTCCTGACTCAGCAAAAACATTTTTCTGGGATGTAAAGGCTACAAAATTAGGTAAGCGGACAAGGGGGTGAGAGGTCCTGGCACAGCTGCTTGAGGAAACTAGAGCTGAGCTGGGAATAAGAGCGACCTTTATGCGAAGCATGAGTGATCAGCCACAGGCTGAGCAAACTGAATGTAGGCATGGATGTGCCAACTGGCCTCTTGATGTTTTGTTCTACAGGGAAGGTGAATTTCACTGTCACTGCTGAGGTGATGGAGCAGAAAGATGTTTGCGCTGAGAGTGTAGCTGTTGTGCCAGAGTCTGGAGGGAAGGACACAGTGGTTAAACACCTGCTGGTGAAGGTCAGAGCATGATTCCTGGCGAGGTCAGAAATGGGTCAGGCTCAAAATGGCCCAGTGTGTGGCTGTGGGAAGGAAGAGTCAGCTTACAGGTAGTCACATTTCTTGGAGAGGTGGGTCAAGGAGCGATTCTAGGGGTAGTTTGGGTTGGTTCATGGGCTGAGCACATCACTCGATGGGACAGAGACATCAGAGCTGCTTGCTAGCAGGGCAATGGGGGCAAAGGCCATGTAGCAGCTTAGAAACTGCTTCCCAGTGGAACTCTGCTGCCAGAATGCATACACCTGCTGTGTGAAGCCATTCGCATGGAAAATGGGCTTGCAAGAAGCTGAGGTGCTGTGCAGTTGCTGTCTCGTTTTACTGCTCTCCCTTCTGACCTGACCAGCTTGTTCCCCACCAGGCAGAGGGGTTGCTGGAGGAAAAGACCCACACCTCACTCCTGTGCCCTAAAGGTAAGTGCAGGTACCCCAGAGACCCAGACTGCCTTACCACTGGGGCTGTACATGTGCACAGAGCGAGGAGACTGATTACAAGCAGTGTGGTGTCTGAACAACTCAAGGACTATCCTGAGGTGCATGGGGAGGGGAAAGTCAGGGGGTTTGGAGCTCTTATGGGGAAGCAAAGCCATTCAGCTCTAGCTAGTACTACGAGCTTCTGGCAGCACCAAGCCACTGCCTAACCACATCACAGTCATCCATCAGTGGGTGGCCTGATCTCTGTGTCATCCTCTCTTTTGAATTTCACCAGCTAACTAGGTGATCCCAGCTTTGTTTCCACCATCTCCTGGGGATGCCTATGGGTCTGCTGTCTCCTTCCCGCCTTTTGTTGTTCTGATACTTTTGCCATTTGCAGGAACTTCAGCTTCAGAGACAATCACTTTCACTATGCCAGAGAACATGGTCCTTGGGTCAGAGAGAGCCCACATCACTTTCTTAGGTGAGATTTAGGGGGGTCTTGGAAAGTAAGACTTTTCCCTGCAGTAGTCATTTCTTTTGGTGCCATCATGTTTGCTTTAGCAAACAGTAACAAGAGGGACTGCGTACAGTGAGGCATGATAATGGGCCCCTATCTCTTACATAGAAGTATCCCATCTCTCTCATACAAGTGACACTGGGCCAGATAGTTCTATATGTAACATGAATTATAACATCTAGATATTAACATCTATAACACATATTATAATATATAGGTTATATTATAACATATAATATCACCCAGCCAAGGGGAAGATATCATATCACTGTTCCTACAGGGCCCTTTAGGCATTAAAGTCATCTTAGTGTGAGCAGAGGTGAACTGAGTCCAGTCTTAGCAGGTTATTGGGAGAATCAGTGAGACCAGAAAACTTTTACATGCAAGAATATGTAATGCTTCCAAAGCTGCGGTTCTGCCCTACAGGTGATATTCTGGGGACAGCACTGGACAACATAGATGAGCTCCTCCAGATGTCCAGTGGCTGCGGTGAGCAGAATATGGTTCATTTTGCCCCCAATGTTTTTATCACACGATACCTTGAAGAAACAGGACAACTGACTCCAGAAATCAAACAGAAGGCAATTGGCTATCTGGAAAGCGGTGAGTAGATTTCTGCTCATGTTGTATAAATCAGCTGGTGATATCCACTACAGCAGGTTGTGCAGGGGCATCTCAGCAGAGGCTTGGTGCTGAACAGGATTTGTGCAAACCTGTCACTTGCCTAACACCATGGGAATTACAGCAGTGTAAATGAGGCCACTGTCTCAGCTGAACAACGGGTACCCAACACTCATAGAATCATAGAATGGTTAGGGTTGGAAAGGACCTTAACGTCATCTACTTCCAACCCCTTGCCATAAGCAGGGATACCACACACTAGACCATGTCGCCCAAGGCTCTGTCCATCCTCGCTTTGAAAACTGCCAGGGATGGGGCATTTACCACTTCTTCGGACAGCCTATTCCAGTGCCTCAGCACCCTCACAGTAAAGAACTTCTTCCTTATATATATATATAACCTGAACTTCCCCTGATTAAATTTGAACCCATCACTACAGTTCCTAACAAAGACTCCCTCTCCAGCATCCTTATAGGCCCCCTTCAGATACCGGAAGGCTGCTATGAGGTCTCCATGCAGTTTCTCTTCGCCAGGCTGAACAGCTCCAACTTTCTCAGCCTATCTTCATACGGGAGGTGCTCCAGTCCCCTGATCATCCTCGTGGCCCTCGTCTGCACTTGCTCCAACAGTTCCATGTCCTTTTTATGTTGAGGACACCAGAACTGCACACAATACTCCAAGTGAGGTTTCACGAGAGCAGAGGAGAAGGGCAGGATCACCTCCTTCGACCTGCTGGTCACACTCCTTTTGATGCAACCCAGGATATGATTGGTTTCTGGGCTGCGAGCACACTCTTAAACTGGCTCATGTTAAGTTTCTCACCGACCAAAACCCCCAAGTCATTCTCTGCGGGGCTGCTCTGGATCACTCCTCTGAAAGCCCTTTGCTGAATTTGTCGGAGATAATGTTCTTTACAATGACCAGCAGGATTGGCAGGGCAGGTCATCACCTGGAGAACATGATAGACACAGAGCATCTTCACTACCTCCAGCCTTTCCCCACAGGATACCAGCGGCAACTCCTGTACAAGCATGCAGATGGCTCATACAGTGCCTTTGGGGAAGGAAGTGAGCCAGGGAACACATGGTAAGCAGAAATATCCAGACACATCTGAGGAACAACATCTTGACCTGGTCAGGCTCCAGCTGGTTTGGATTTTGGTCTGGGGAAATTGAGGGAGTCTGAAGGTGTGGAGTCTGAACAAAAACTGCTCCTGAGACTTTTTGGAAGTTAACCATGCCAATGAACTGCCTGGAGCTATTCCCATTTGACTGTGTGTGCTTGGGCACCCAAACTGAGACTAATTCTGAAAACTTGGCTGCAGAGACACTTTCTTTTCGTGTTTTTCAGAGTGCTTTGTGCCCAAGCAGGATTGGGAAAGGGGCTGACTGAGCTCACTAAGAATCAGCCTTCCAGGCTTTAAATCACACAAGTTCACCCTGTTAGAATTGGCAATGTTCTGGGGGAAGCACTGAACTGCCAGTGATTTTTTTCTCTCTTGCTTCAAATGGATCTAAGCCCAAGCTTCAACAGCATCTACCTCATGTGCATTGCTTCCAGTTCTCCATCTGCACAGAGGCTCTAGCCTGCTGGTATTTCTCCAGGAATGACATACTGGAAGACACAGAGACTCCTGTCTCCTAGTGGAGATGGGCACCAGTGACTGCTTCAATTCGATTTTCTTCTCTCTCCCTTGGCTCTAGGCTTACTGCCCTTGTCCTCAAGACCTTCAGCCAAGCCCAGGACTTCATCCACATAGATGAGCAGAATATAAAAGATGCTGCCAATTCCTTGATTAAAAGTCAGACTCCATCTGGCTGCTTCAAGAGTGTGGGGAAGCTCTTCAACAATGGTCTGATGGTATGACATGTTCTGGTTGTTCATTAGATACCTCAGAGTTCCTTCACTTTCTGGCTCAACTTGGGTACCAAGAACAAATGAATGCTACTGCAACAAGGAGGCTCTGATGTGCCCAAGGTCACCCTTAGGTGACACTCAGAGATGTGCTTAGTCATGGTGGCACCTTTTCAGGTTTTGAAGGATGGAGGTTTGCATTTGATGATACATGTGTTGGACCTGATGCAGTGCCCTGTCCTAGCCCCATCTCAAAAGCTAATACATGCCTCAAAAAAAGTTTTCAAGCTCTGTATTATTCCCTTTTTTAAACTGGTTTAGTTTCCATTCCTGTTACTGAGCTGCCATTTCTTCCTTCAGTCTGAGTTCCTTCTTGTACAGAGAGTCAGAAATGGAGTGAATGGAAGACTGATGTTAGCCACTCACGTGAGATTCATCTCGCCAGAGATGTGCCCTACGCGCTCAGAAACACAGCGTAGTGCATACACAGGCACACTCAGAGAACCACTAAAGTTGTGGAGACACCAGCAGTTCAGTGAGCAGAACCTCAGATAATTAATCCTCTGAGTGAAGAGAACAGGACTTTTCACTTTCCCTTGTGAAAGATACCTTCCCTTTTGCTCCTCCATATCCCTGCCACTGTCCTGGCCCCCATTTGAGGTGCCAGCTTGCACAGGGTTGTGGGAACATCACTTTCCCTTGGCACTGAAATCTGCTACTGAAAATCTTTTCAGGGGAGAGGAAAGGGGTATGTGCTCAACAGAGGGCAGGAATTATCTACCCAGAGGAGCTTGGGTACTGTGGCTCAGAAGGGCTCTGGTAAGCAGGACCTACAAGAGTAGACACCAGCCATGGCACTTCCTTACCAGGAGGAATAGGACCAACACCATTGCCTACACTGGCTTTTGCTTGGGGGGCAGAAGACACTGTAAAACTTCTCCCTTCTCACAGCAGCCCTCCTCTTTTCTGTTTTGTCACGGCTGCAGGGTGCAGTGGAGGAAGGACTGGGGTTGAGCTCTGCGATCATCACAGCTCTCATACGCTCAGGGATGCCACGCTCTGTGAGTATCAGCAGCAGGGATGGGCTGTGTGTGCAGCCTCTTGGCAGGCAGTGCACCAACGCTCTGCCTTTGTGCACACATGGGCACATTACCAGTTTTCTCCCCATGTATCCTGTCTTTGTTTCCATGCTCCTCTGCACATGCCAACATTGCACTCCCTCCTCATACACAATGCCAGCAACCGGTGTGCTTTCAATTGTATTCTAGGACCCAGTTGTGTGGAAAGCTCTGAAATGTATAAAGGACCTGGTCAATGCTGATACTGACAGTTCCAACCTCTATAGCCTGGCACTAGCTGCAAATGCCTTTGCAGCAGCAGGTGATAAAGCCCTCAGGCAGAAAATCCTCAAAAGATTGGATAAGGCTGCCATAACATCAGGTATCAAAGACTGTGGGGCAGTTGAGAGGGCCATTGACATAATTGTGTGGAGATCCCAGGGCTGAACAACCAAGGGAACAGAGGGCAGGAGTGGGGAGCCCTGGCAGATCTCTGTGGGGAGCCCAAGGCTTGGATCGCCTCTGTTTGCCAAGCTGTCACAGGCTATAGCCACACTGTGAGACTGACTTTCTTTATAGATGATCTCACATTCCTGGTCTCCCAGTGATCTAAACCGGGGAGCTTCATGGATGTTGTAGAGCTTCTTCCCAGACTGAAGACCTATGTTTTTACTGGGAAAAGCAGGGGGTGGGGGACTGTCAAATACGGTGATACACAGCCATGTCTTGTTCCAGTGTTCACTTGGTGCATAGGCACAAAGGCTGAGTAGGACTCCAAGATCATTAAAGACAGCTACACACTCCATGAGTGTTCCCAATCCACCTTTAGATGACCAGATATTCTGGAGTCAACAGTCCAAACAGGAAGAAGGCTCTCTCTACTGGTATCAGGCTCCATCTGTTGATGTGGAATTGACATCTAGTATCCTCATGGCTCACCTTTCAAAGTCAAGTTTGTCTTCAGAGGAAATCAGAAAGGCATCCCAGATTGTCTCTTGGCTCACCAAGCAGCAAAACCCTTACGGAGGCTTTGCTTCAACCCAGGTAATCCCCTTAAGCCATCATCATCAGAGAACCTATGACAGCAGGCTATGGTTTGAGAGCTATAGGTTCTAGCACAGCCCATAGAAAAAAATCAGAAAAAAGAAAGAAAAAAAGAAAAGAGATACATGGATTTACAGCTCCTGATAGTTGGGAAAAGGTGAATATTTGTATTCCTTTGAGCTAATCCCATAGTAAAAGCCCAAGAGGAAAGCTCAATCCCTATTGCTCTCTGTCTGCAATACAAGGCAGGGAAAGGCATGATAAGGAAGCAGGGATCCTATTTTGCTCAATGTGTGTCTCTTTCCTCAGGACACAGTGGTTGCTCTGGAAGCCCTAGCCCTGTATGCAACCAAGACCTTCAGCAAGGATGGCCCTGATCTTCAGGTTTCTCTCTCCTCTGAGGGTTTCAACCAGAACATCCGAGTAGACAACACCAATCGCCTCCTGCTGCAGACAGTGGAGCTACCAGCTATTCCCCAAGACTACACTGTACATGTGCAGGGCCACGGGTGCCTCTTCCTGCAGGTAAGCCCAGCCAAGGAAAAAAGGTCTGTCTGAGGAAAAGCTTTGAAAGCTAGGGGCTTGTTGCCATCTTGCCACTTAGCCAACACTGAAAACAGACTGCTGCAGACTTGCAGAAATCTGGGCTCATAGGAGTAGCTGGGATCCAATGGAAAGGAATAGCAATTTCCCGAATGAAATCTGGATCATCTCCACCCAGTCAGAGCTGCACCTTTCCTCCAAGAAGTCGAGCGAACACAACCAGGGCCAGTGCACACGCAGAACCTCCACTTCGATCACATCACATCGCTCTCTTACACCAATGAATGACAGAAAACAGCAGCCAAACGATAGACAAAGATACTATCCAGCAAAAAAAACGCACCCTGTTGCTCTCTGCCAACTAGCTTCTTTCTGTCCTTGCAGGCCATTCTGCGGTACCACATTCCTCCAGTGAGGCGCGATGTCACCTTTGCTGTATCTGTGCAGACAGAGTGCACCGCACCCAACATCACCCAGTTCCCTGTCACCATTCATGCTCGGTAGGAGACGGTCAGTTGACCCTTGCCTTCCCTGTGCTAGGAGGCTTCTGGCACCACACCAGTCTCTTGATGGCCAGGATTCCCCTTCACTCATGAGGTCCAAGTGCTAAGATGTCCCTGTTCATTTAACCGTGCTCTCCTCAGCTGGGTGAAAGGCACAAGGCCCCAGAGGGATGGCTCAGGCTACAGTCCTATCCCATGATCATGTCAGTCACCACAAGTTCTCACAAGATCTATGGGTCTCACCCCTTTCCAGGATTAGGTCTCAAAACACTAGTGATGTGGGACTGGTTGCTTAATTAATTAAGTCTTCCCTCCTCTGCTCCTTGTTAACTGTCACATCACTCTCCTCTGCTGTACCCTTGCCTTGTCCCTGACTTGGGACAGAATTGCGAAGAGAGCAGGTGGAGGATGTGATATTCCCTGCCGTGCCTAGAAAAGGTAACTCCAGAAGCCTTCCAAGGGATTTATTGTCCTTGGCTCAGCATAACTAAAAGAGAAATCAGAGGAAGCACAAAGATTTATTACAGTACAGACACAGGTACACTGGAAGGAAAGGCAGGTTCCTTCACCTGAGTACCAAAGCTGAGCAGAGTATCTGGAGATGATGGCTCAGAAAGTAACATTAGTGCTGTCCCCTGGGTTCCTGCTGCAGCTACACAGGGAACCGTGTGTCCACCAACATGGTCTTGATCCAAGTGGAGCTGCTGTCAGGATACAGCCCCGTGGCAGGTTCGCTGGAAGAGGTGAGACCGTGAGTTTGTGCCCAGCTGGGATGGGAATAGTGATGGATGTCCATCATGAAGGATTGCATGCAGAACTGTGATCATTCCTGTGGGCAGGAAAACACAGTTGTCTTCTTCCCAAGAAATCTTTATACCCAAAGTCTCTTCCAGGCTGCACCTTGCCTTCCTCTACCCCAAGGGCTCCTTTGGCCATGTGAACATTTTGCCCATGCTCTCACAAATATCCCTGAATGTTTCTGCTTTCTGTTAGAGTCTTTCTGACATTTCCCCTCTCCCCCCTATTTTCAGCTAAAGAAAATGCCTTTAGTGAAGAAAGTTGAAAGCAAAGCTGACCGAGTTATCCTCTACCTGGAGGAAGTAAGTGGAATTTAAGCTAACATTATCATTAAAAGCACTAAAGACTGGTAGACAGCTTTTAGCTTACTCTTGTATCTGAGTTCCAATAATATTTTAAGATTCTAGAGCTGTTGCTCCTACATGCCAGTCACATTTGCTGACATGGAGAAGTATGTTTTGTCATCCTGCAGTAGTTCAGCTGTAGAGCCTGTATACATGACCACTTGAGTGAAATGAGACTGTCTCTGATGTTAAGACTATAGCTGTTGGCACTGTTCAGGTACTGTTGAAAGTCCATATAGTGTCTGATCAGGACTGCGGGAGTAGTAGTAGGATCCATATAGCAAATTCAAGCAAGCCTGTATTTTTAGAAAGCCCTTAAGGAGCCTGAATGTAGTAGGGAGCATCCAAGATTGCTCATGAAGTTTGCCAAGATCATTAAAAATTAAACCAGATGGTTGTGTGAACAGCAGTGCTCGCTCCAGAGTCCCATTAATCCACAGATTAACAACCATTCCAGCCTTTCTCTGGGTACAGCACCAGAAACAAGACCTGGCACGAATTTTAAAACTTCAGAATTTCCAAGAACACTTCTACATTTCTGTGATTCTTCATCCCCAGTTGTCAACACGCTGAGCTAAGCTAGCCTCATAGTGAGCAGGTTATTGTCATGTGGATGCATTAGGCTTACAGAGATGCTGCTTTCATTGTATCTACAGCACAGAGCAGAATGGCAGCACAGAGCAGAATGGCAGCGCAGAGAAAGATTTCAGTTCAGGCTGCCAGCTAGCACAAAGTGGAGCTGAATCAACAGCAGGTCATGTAACTGCTATCATCCAGCAGCTGTTCATGCATACCTTGCATTTGTCTGGTTAATGATGCGGGTCATGGGAGACTGGAGAATGAGAGCTGATGTAATGGGACCATGTATAAGAAAGTAGCCAGGGAGGCAAGACGCATGAAGGAGCTCAGAACAGAGCTCAGTGTGGGGAGTGGGGGATTAGTTGGGAACACATTTAGATACCCAATGCACACTGAGTCTGTGGGTTTAATGTCTCTCATGAGCTGAGTTAAATGTGGTGATCAAAAATAGGAGATAACAACAATATATGAAGTAAAGGATGTTTCTAAGATGGACTGGAAAGCAGAAAGAGCAGGTAGAAGGGGTTGTCTTACAGGACTTTGGTTCTGGCAGTAATCCTTGCATCTCTTGGTCTTAGCTGACTAGGCAGCCTCACACCTACACTTTGATGCTGCAGCAGGACATGCAAGTGAAGGATCGTAAGCCAGCTAGCATCAAGGTCTACGATTACTACATGCCAGGTAAGCTCTGATGCTGTACTGCAGAAACCACCCAAATGTACCACTGGAGACTTTCTAAAGCTGTCACATCTCAGACAATTCCATCCCTGACATCTAGTTTATCTAACTGCCCCTTAGAAGCTCTCTAGTGATGGACTTGAAGCCTCTTGGGTTTCAAAATGGTAAATCCTTCTTTCTCTGGTCCCAGAACCTGCAAGGTTGAAGTTAGCATGCAGATCCACTTAAGATCTATCTCTCCCACAAGAGGGGAGCAGGAAGCTCAGACACATGCTTTTGTATGCTCATTTTGTGGTAGGCAGCAAAGGCAGAGGGACCATAGTGAGAGGATGGCTTAGAAGAGTGAGGGCCCCCTTAGAAAAATGACATGGAAAATAATTTGTCCTCTGTTTTCTGGGGTCCCTAGCAGGAGGAATACTAGGGATTGCTATTGCTTCAGAAAGCGAGGAATCCACTACTATAATGGAGCTGTCTGGGACTTAAAAAAGTTCACAAGCACCATGACTTGGGTGAATCCAGAATAACTGCACATAGAGTATTTGACACAAACCAGTGGTTTAATGTGTCTCAGTAGAAGGCAGTCATGGCCTGTTAGCTTAGGGAACATCTTCCCTAGAAAACAGAGGCACAATGCTGAGTTGCTTTAGTGGGTTTTCAGCAAGTGTATCTCACCAGCACTTTTTTTCTCATCTTCCAGAAGAAACTACAGTGATGAGCTACAGTGCTCCGTGCGAGTGAGGTGAGGGCCCAACACCTCTTTTGTCATCACAGGCATGGCCCTGAAGAGTATGGAGAGGGAGGGAGATTCAGGCAAGGACCCTTGGTCAAGAAACTCACTAGACTGCATGCTCAGGATAGAAAGTGATTAGCAATGCTAAGTTAGGGTGAGTTCCTCTATCCCAGTGGTTACAGTGTTGGAAAGGGAGAACTGAAGTGGAAGGTTCGACACTGGAGGTGTATTACAGAAAACAAGAGCTGCCTGTCCTGAGTCCTACACCAGTCCTGGCCTTTTGCATCAAATATACATTCCTCAAGTCAACAGAGTTCCTTTTCCTGGCACTTTTCCTACAGCTCTGGAGCTCACCGGCTCTATTCATGCACACACCACATTCACCTTTACTGCAAGAACTGAGTCCTTTTCAGTGTCAAGCTCTTCACAGCCTCAGCCTGGCTTCTGATCCATGCTAGGGAATGGGTACCTCTCCCTCCTCTTTCCAGGCTGGGCAAAGGCAAAGCTTGAACTTGACCAGAGCCTGCTCCTGTTCTAAACTTTACTTACACCTGCATGCTTCTTTGCCCACAGACCATGAGATGGAGAAATACACCTACTTCACAAATCACCTATGGAGGTACACAGCCCTGCCCTGGGATGCCTGCCACAAGCCCCACACTCTTAGTGGAGATTCTGTCATAGGCTTTGTGTGGGTAGAGTCAGAGCGAGCCCTATCCTCGACAGCCTGGAAATTCCATTTGGTCAGGAAATGCAAGAAACCCCCATGAGTTCCAGTGGTTAATCTTAATACTTCAGGAACACACTTTTTTTTGTCCTTTGTCATCTTCACAGGAACTGGAGCCCACCCATTCTCTTGCAGTCCCTGTTCATCAGTCCTTTATCAGCCCTGGCAACAGCCACCGCATGGAGATGAGAAGCAAAGAGAAAATGCTTGACATTTCCTGCTCAGCAGTTAGTTTCTGAAAGGCTAAGACTGTTCCTGGCATCTTATTAAAAGTCAGGAGACCAGAACTGCCTGATTAAGTGATTATTCAGGTTTACTGCTTTTCTCCCAAACCAGTAAAATTGCATTTAAAAGCATCTGGGAAAAAAAGACTTCTTCACCTCTTCTGTGTGTGTGCACGTACACCTGCAAAACTCAGCCCCTCCACTAGTGGACTTGCACAGGGGGAGACAGAGCATGCACCAAAGCAGAGTTGACACTTGCAAAAGGGGGTGACCATCACACAAGTTGGAGCTGAAGGCAAGGGAGGGCTGGCTCCCATGTTCAACAGTTCCTTTGGCCAAAACTTGCATTAGAGACCTTTATCAGGAGCAATTGGCAAGGCTGTACTGATGAAGAGAGGTGAGGGGCTAGAGTCTCAGTGTACTGCATTGCTATCTGGAGACTGCTTCAAAGATCTGATGGCACAGGAGCTTGCAGGAAGGGCACAGAAGATACAGCTGTCACAGCATGTTCACTTGTATCTTGTACTCCAAAGCTGCCTGAGTCCTGCTGCAGGAAGTATTAGGAGAAACCACAGGAAGCATGAGGAGAGAGTAATAGAGGAGGTAGGTAGAAGGTACATTGGCAATGGCAGAAGTGGTATCTTCATGGGCTAAGCCTGTGGTCCGTCAACAAGTGGCACAATGGTGGCAAGGTTAGGGGACATGCTTACTTTAATTCTTCCTCTCAGCTGTGAGCACACACAAACCCTAACCCCAACCCAGGTCCTCACTGTGCAGGCACAACTGCCGGACTGTTGTGATCCGTCAGTCCATCCACTAGGGAGCAGGACCCACACAGGGTCAACTTTAATAAAGGCTGTGTTCCAGCTGGGACACTTCCTTCCAGAAAGTGCCCAACCTGGAATATTGGGCAAGGGCACTAGTCATGATGTGGCAGTTCCTCTCCTTTCCTTTATCGTAAGGATGGGAGCTTCTCCACCCTTTTGTGAGGCACCATGTGTGATTGTGGGGACAGAAATTAAGACAAATAGGGAAGGCATAATCCAGTCCTTCCATGGCTATCACCAGGCTGCGGAAGGTGCCTTGTCTTGGGTAGTAGTGGGGATGGCTGTCTAGGCAGGTCCCTAGGCAGTACTCTCTGTGGGATGGTGTCAGGATGCAGCATTGTACTTCATCAAGATTCTGTCTTATCCTTACCGAAGGCACTTCTTGAGACCTGTCCTGGCTTCAGGCTACTGCTAACAAGCCATCGCCCTTCTAGAAGCTGGGTATGTCACTTCACAAAACAGTTACATCTTCCCAGTTTCAGCTTGCTCCTTGGGCAATGAATATAGTGGGGGGTGGAGGGAATGGAGCCATGCTTGGGTCTGAGGGCCTTTGTTAGCACAGGTTGCTATGGCTTTGCATTCTCATTGCATGTGATGCTTCCTTCCTCACTCTCATCTTCACAGAATTATAGAACGGTTTGGGTTGGAAAGGATCATAAAATCATCCAGTTACAAACCCCCTGACATGGGCACGGACACCTCACACTAGACCATGTCACCCAAGGCTCTGTCCAACCTGGCCTTGAAAAGAGATGATGTCCCTGTCTCCGCATTCCACCAGAGCCTTCCAGGTGCCTCTGCAAAACAGCCCCAGTACTAGCTCCACACACCTAGCCACGGGCGTCTGCCAGCTTTTCTTTCTAGCTGGATACATGCTCCCCACTGATTGCCATCCCCCTTCCCTTCTTTGATTGCTTACATTCCCCATGTTCCACCCTTCTGATGCCCTGTCTGTGTCACACGGGGACTTGCTGCCTACCTCAACTACAGACAGCACCATAGTCAGCCAAGGCTTGCTCCTCTGCAAAAGGAAATAAGGAAGTCAATTACACACACATGCATGCACACAGAAAAGAATGCACAACATCTTTTCCCATACAGAAAACAAAGAACCCAGCTCCCAAACCCCAAAGTAGGAGGGAATCTCCAACCCACCTGGCTGGTAGTAATCGTAGACTTTGATGCTGGCTGGTTTCAGGTTCTTCATCTGAATTACTTGTTCCAGTTGCAGAATGAAAGTCTGAGATTCATCGTTGAGCTTGTGGAGGTGGAAAGATATTAGCAAGGAAGGGGAGAAAGAAGTCATTGTATCTTCATCTTCCCTAGCTTGAATGCTTTCCTGCACTAAATATTTCTAATCCATTACACATTCTGAACTTCAGAAATGAGTGTGCATAAGGAATAGCAAATGCTTACCCAATGACAATGAAATTGGGCAAGCTTCCTCCATCCACAGTTCTACCAGTGCTCTTTTTCCATGCCTAGCCCAGCCTTGGGCTTCTCACACAGCTCTTTGTCCTCTGGCCTCTTGCACTTGCTCTGCCAAACCAAATGCTTTTGTTCCCACTTACCTTGTCTAGATAAATGTAGACCACATCAGCTTTCACTTCTATTTTCTTAACAATGGTTCTGCGCTCCAGCTGGGATGGGAAACAACACAAGGAAATTTGTGAGCACTTTCCTTATTGCTTCCTGACCTAGGGGACCTACTGCTGTATTGAAGGGATGGTGTGGAGTCTGTGTGGAACTGTGTCTTTCTCACAGACAAGGGCTTTAGTGGTTATATATTTGGTAGTCCCTCCTGGACGCCCCTTGTGAGAACCTTGGGGTTGACCTCTGCTGTCACCGCTCAGTTAGAGGAATCTCCCACTCTGGGGACAAAAGGCTATGTGGATAGTACATAGGACTGATGCGTTGGTCAGCAAAGATGTGCAGACCTCAGAAAAGGTTCTTGTTAGCTCATCTCACTGACTGCTAGGCTGCTCTGAAAGACCTGCCTGGGGACCGTGCACATAACTCATCTTTCAACTTTATGGCTCAATTAGGGGGGTATGAAAATCTTTTGGGCTATAATTAGAGTCTCTGTAAGAAATCTTGTCTTAGAATTTCTGGAAAAAATATCCCAGTGTTTAGCACACCCAGCAGTACATTGTTCCTGGCCGAAGCCAGAATAATGTCAGTGAGAGATGCTGAACCACCTCTTACTTCCTGTAGCCAACTTTTGTGAAGCCTGTACAGAAACCAGAAGTTTTGGCTCAGTTACAACAACAAAGGGTCTTTGCTAATTTAGTTACCTTATGGCCTGAAATGAATAGTTCCCAACAGAAGCAAGCAGATGGGACCCTCCAAAGTCCTTACCAACATTCTGGATCTGGGAGTCAGGATGAATCCAGACAGCAGGAAGACCTCCAGGATCACCATATTGGATGTAACCCTGCTCCCAATGTAGCTGGAGAAGAAACAGAGGGTCTGGCTCTGTGACAATAGCGCCCTCCGAGTCCCCCTTCCAGGAGGTAGCCAGCACCTTCCTTCCCCACCCCTTCCACCCACGAAATTCAAGCTCTCCCCCAACTGTCAGGTCCCTCCATTGCAGTCCTGAGGCATTCCCCAAGCACAGGGGGTTTTGCTGAAGGAGAAACCCTTGGGGTCACCTGGTAAGGATGTGGATGGTGAGGACACGCGCGTTGGCCTGGCTGCAGTTGGTCAGCTCTGTGTTGACACGCAGAGTGAAGGTCACAGCAGCCTGTGAGGGAGGCTCGTGGTACCTCAGCACTGTCTGTAGGGTGAGGACCGGGAGGGGAGAAGACAGGCCAGGCATGACCTCATGCAGTGAGAGAAGGCAGAGTTCTCCATCTCTCCTCTTTCCCACACTCATCCCACCACCTCACCTGAGCAAAGACACAGCTACTGCCATGGACCTGCACCAAGAACTGCCCCGGGACCTCTGTCAGTGCTGCCTGCTGCACCATCAGCCGCTTCTGGCGGTTGACTTGGAAAGTCTTCCCAAAGGCCCTCTGAGACTTCACCCTCACAAGTGCCTGTCCTGATGTGCTGAACGTTCTTGCTGCATATTTTGCTAAGGCTTGCAAGGCAACGACTGTGTCCTAGAAAGGAAGAGACAGTCAACCCTCTGGAAGCGTCAGCTCTAGTGAAGCTGACTTGAAGCAGGAAGACTCAAGAGGATTCTCCCTGACAACCTCAGGCGCAAAAGAATATCAACCCACAGGGTTGTTACCTGGGTGGAGGCAAAGCCCCCATAGGCATTTTGCTGATGGGTCAGCCATGCCACAATACCAGCTGCAATTGTCATGTCTCCTGCATGCACCCTTGGCTTAGAGAGGTATGCCAGGAGCACGTAGGCTGTCAACTCTATGTCCACTGACTGAGTAACAGGCCAGAATTCTGTGGAAGCCGGAGAGCTTGGCTTGGGGCTCCAGTGGATTTGTCCTCCTGCAGAAGGAAAAGAAGCATGCAGGCTATCTGGAGAGGAATATAATTGGTTGGATTCACAGGAAACAAAACCCAGAGTGCTTTCAGGGCTCCTTCAGCTTGTTCCCTGTACTGAGCCCAGCATCATTTTCTTCACTTTATTCTCCTGGGCTTCATCTGGTCTTAGCTCACAGATTCTTACCTCCTGGCTCAAGAGGGCCTTGGAATCTTCCCACTGAGAAAATTCTTCCTGATAAATCACCCTCTCAGCTTGTGAAAACATCTACTGTGTTTTCAGTCACAGCGCAGTTACTACTCCAATATGCACAAATACGTATGTAATTTTTAACCACTCTAGCTTAACCACACATTACTCCAGATCCCAGCAGGCGAACAAGAAGCATTACCCCAAAGAGCAGTCAGCACCTGATTTGATGGCCTGCTCCTCCAGTTTGTACAGAAGCTCCTGGGTTGTCTCATAGTCCCCAGCCAGGGCAAAGGCATAGGCCAGCAGGGCTTCTGTGTAGATGTTGGTGATGTTATGAACTGCCTGTTGCAGGCAGCGGAGGGTAGTCTGCATCAGCTTGCCCTGCGTTGGGAGAAGAGACACATGCCAAACTCTGACAGGGGCAAAAAAGGGGTGCTCAAAACCTGAGGAGCCAGGTTATGTGTTCCTGATGTAGTTCCAGAGAAACACATTCAATTGCACAGTCACTTGAGGAAACAATCAGTGCAGGAACAATGTGTGCTGGGAGCCCTGGCCACCAAACACTATTGCACCGTATCAGTTTTACAGCACTGCCTCTTTTGAGGAAGAACTTGACAGTTCGGCCAAATATTGGCTCCCTCACAGCAGTTCCCAGCCTGCTCCTGGTCTGGGGATTGACAGCATTATGGGCTGAGCAGTGCCTAGGA
Organism: Amazona ochrocephala; assembly: GCA_039720435.1. NCBI lineage: Eukaryota > Metazoa > Chordata > Aves > Psittaciformes > Psittacidae > Amazona > Amazona ochrocephala. The sequence goes on from CM077880.1 coordinate 84,897,029, forward strand.
ATGGGAGTGTACAGGAGAGCAGGAGCAGTGGGAGCGTGCTCACCTTCAGTGGCTGACCCAGCTCCAGCAGTGCTGCAGCAACATATGCCCCGAGGGAAATCTCATCATCCACGCTGCCCTGTGAAGGGAACGCACCTTTCACCCTAAGTAGTGTTTGGCAGTGACTCCACAAGAGGGTAAACATTCCTTTCACATTCCCAGCCCCATAACCTGCTCTCTTTAAGGCTGGTTGCACAGACTGCAGGAGCAACTTCTCAGGATCCTTTGGATCCCACTATCTTTTGCTGTCACAATATCCATCCAGCCATTTCCCAGCTGTGCTTCCTGGCTTGGCCTTCATTTACCTTTAGGGAGGAGTGAAAGAGGCTCCCTTTGGTGGCAAAGCAGCCACTGGGAAGCTGGTTTTTCTCTAGCCAGCGTATGGCATCCTGGACGTTCCTGTCATCTACATAGATGTATTTTCTGGCTTGGCTGAAACTCTTGACTACGAAAGCCGTCAGCCTAGGAAGAGGATGAGTTGCAAGACAAAGAGAAACACAAAAAAAGTCAAAGATAAAGTCAAAGGCCTCCTGGTGCATGTCCCTGAAGTTAACACTGACAGGGGCATGCAAAACGAGTCATTTTTGTACAGAAAGGCAAGCTTAAAGTGGAAATGGTCCACAGGACCTTCAGCCAGGCTCCACAAATGTACTATGCATGTACTTTGCCCAGTTATTTCACAGGTGAAAAACCTCTTGCCCCTTCTACTTTTATCTGTTGCACTTTGTCTCCCTCAAATACCTCGAGACAATCTTGAATTCCCCAGTTTCTTCCTCCCTTCCTTTCTCTATTTCACCCAGCCCAGACACCACAGGGTCAAGTTAGGCCAATGCAGATCTTTCAAACTCTCCCAGGCAATTCCCTCCCTGGGGAGATAGATAGTTTCTTATTGCTCTTCCCTGTTCTACCACTGGTCAGGATGTACTTTGGCTGCCAGAACACCACCAGCAGTAAGTGGTGGTGTCTGTGGGGCAACAGCATGGCCATAGAGACAAAAAGGGACCTCGTACTCCCTGGGACCCCATCTTCGCTGTTTCATTTTCCCAGAAACTCTGCAGGCCTGCCTCACTGCTTTTTCAAGTGGCTCAATTCCCCCAATCTCAAATCCCAAATTCCTGCCAGAGAGTTCCTGGGGTCTCCATCCAAAAGAAGAAGCACACATCCTAACAGCATTCCCAGGCACATTAGGTGCTCTGGCCCACACAGCTAAAATAGGGAGTGAGAGATATTTGCAGTGCTTACCAAGTGTTCCCTTCCCCATCCTGCTCTCCAAAGACACTGTAGGACCCATCTCTGTGCCTATAAAGAAGCTGCATCTGATACCCTAGGGGGATGGGAACAGTGATTAGTACAACACAGTAACACGGAGGGGCCAGCATTGGTAAAGTGAGTGCAAGGGCAAGAGCTGTGGGTAGACTGGACACTGGGGAAGGCAGAGGAGCAAGGTGCGTCTGTTGTACTTGCCATTGCGCAGGAATCCTGTTGCCCTCTCCTTGATCTCAGGGGTCAGCTGCCTCGTCTTCTCCAGGTACTGCAGCACATAGACAATGGGGGCAAACAGAACCATGTTCTGCTCCCCACAGCCATGGGGCAACGGCACCAGGTGGTCCATGTTCTGCAGTGCCATCCCCATGAGGTCACCTACACAAGGGTATGAGAAACAAAGCAAGTGTAAATATGATTTGAGGTGTTTCTCAGCCAGGTAGCTGATAATTATCTCAGCAAATGAGGTAAACACTGGAGAGAGGAGAAAAGAGTGAACAAGAGAGTGCAGGATGGAGAATGGTGACTGTTCTGCCATTTCCCAGTCTTGCATCATGGTGCAGGATGACCACACTATGGGGTTCCTGAGGAGCTTTCCCTATGCAGTCTGAAAGATTCCAACCATAACAAGTACTATTTGTAAAAGGCTGTGAGCAGAGCTGCAGTTGCTTAGTGTGTGTCACACAGACAGACAGATATTAAAGCACTTAGGGAAAGGTTGACATGCTTCTGGTCCTTAGCCAGCCCTGTTCTACCTGGCCATATGTCAAGTGTCAAAATGTCAGTAAGTTAGCAGGGTGCTAAGTCAGATGGTGTGAAGGTGTCTGTTTGTCCTCCAGCCAGCCAGAAAATGTTAGTATTCAATTTATTCCTTTGGAGTTCTATTGCATAATATCCATGGCTACTTATGCAAGGCCTAGCTTCGTACCAATTCTGGCATGGGGGCAAATGAGCCCAGTGCAATAAGTGTTTTGAACGGTAGGTATGTCTGGTCCCATAGACTCTCCAAAGTGTTGTTTTGCAACTTAGTGATGCTGAAAATGATTTCTTCTCTCCAGAAGCTTCTGTTGTAGCAGCAAACCGTAATAGGGAGACAAGATGGTTATGAGCTTTGCTGGTTATATTTACAGAGTATTAGGCAAGTTCCCAAAGTCCCATCAAAAATAAAGACCTAGGATCTCTGCTCCAAAGTTCTAGCTAGACAAATAAGGATTATTCTCTTCTGCAGTTTACTTTTGTCATGAAATCCTAAGTGCTTATCCAAAATCTGAAAGCCTGGTGTTGGCAAACCTTGCAGAGGATAAGCACAGCATCCTCTCTTTGGAGCAGTTTCATGTCAGATGGATCCCTTGACACCATCACCAAGCTAAACCTTGAGTATCTGTAGCAGCAGCCAGTGAGCCCACAGCACAAATCACTTACCTGAGATGGAAATTGAAGCCCTGGTAGATCCCTTTACTACATTTCCAGGGAGATGAAGGGACACAGGTTCTTCAGCCATGTTTCCTGGAAAAAAAAATGGGTGTAGCATGAAAAAATCAAGCCAAATTCATCTATCTAAAGGACAATACTGGCACAGGTAAATGGGACATTGCCTACATCCTGCTCACACTGACTGTTTCCTACAGTCTGTCCCAGTCATCACAAAAAACTCTGCTGCCTGGAAACTTCTCAGATTAGAAGAGATGTGAGAGCTGCTGGCTGGCCTGAGGGCTCGTTGAGCTTCACAACTCAACTCACTGCCCTCCACAAGAAGCACAGCTGGTCATCACTCAGCAGCTAAGCTGAGTCTTATCCTGGGGAGACTTTCAATGCTGCAGGGACAGTGTGGGAGGGTTGGAGCAGCTCTCACTGGTGACTCTCAAGCCACAGGAATGCCCAGGGGCTGCAGTATGGGAAGGAGATGACAGAGCAGGATTTTGGGACCTATACTCAGCGGTGGATTCAGTAGGACAGCACATGTAGAAGTAATATTTCTTGTTCTTTCTTGTCTAAAAAGAAGCAAAATTTGCTATGTGAAAAATCATGTGAGAATTCTTCCATCAGACCTCCCACAGTTTAGTTCTAGTCTCAGTTCTGGTTATTCAGGCTGCAGAACCCATTCAGGCTGTCCACATACCTGCTCTCGGGCACAGAAGGGAGCTGAAAGACTTCTCCACTAACACACCTTCTGGCTGCCAGGGCAGGAGCGTGAACATCAGACAGGAGGAACAAGAATACACATGAAATTCCCCAAATTTCAGAGCAAGTTCAAGTCCCAGTTCAGTGGTTATTCCCCAGGCAGCCAGGGACTCCACCCTCCTCGCCTTTGTCACGCCTGCACTGCCAAAGCCTCACTGCTCAAGAGAGCAAGAGCAAGCCTGAGGGATGGGGCTCTCTGCTCAGTGAGCATATATAAAAGCTCATGTTCAATGGTTGGTTGAGCAGTGAAACACAGGGAGACACACAGACATGATGAATGTAGCTCAAGAAGGAGTACCACAAGAAAGGAATAGACTTGGCTAGTCCTGGGGGAAACAAGGCAAACTGAGCCCCAGCCTTGGTGTGCTAATGCTGGCCAAAAAATGAGGAGAGAAAACCATTCAGCCTCCCTTCCCCCAGGGGCAAAGCTACCCAGAACGAGAAGCAAGCCCTCTCTCATACTGACCCGGACCAGCAAGTGTTTGACCAGTGCATGCCTCCGCTTCAGGGTAGATGGCAAGGGCTTCTTGCCCCCACAGCGTGACGTGGTGTCCAGTACCTCTGTCCTCACTGTGATATTCAAAGTCCCTAGCAAATAAATTGAACAAAGCCTGTTTCTTATACCTGTGACCAGTTAGAGTCAACTTGCACTAACTGGGAGTGGGCTGGGATGCTTGGGGTAGCTGGTCTTCACAGCTTCAGCCATTTGGCCGGTAAAGGTGAGCCAGCCAGTACCAATGGCTTTTTCAGACACCCCAAGCATGAGGGAACTAGGTAGTGCCTCACTAACAGGTGACTTCATTACACTATGACTGTAACAACAAAAGGTCCAAAAGCCCATTGGATCCCATTGTGCCCTTCTTATTGCATCTGAAGCACAGCACCAGCAATGCAATGTTCCCACACACACATTCATCCAGCCCCTTCCTCCCCAGCTGGTCCTACAGCCCTCTTCAAGAGTTTTTCATGCCACCTATTTAGTTCCTGCCCTCTCTGGTGAGCCTGTCTAAGGAGAGAGAAAGCAAGCAGACATGACGGATCACATGCTTGAGCCACTAAGACCAAACCTCAGGATGCAAGAGGTGAAAGGCTCTGCCAGCTCCTCTGCACCTCCCACTCCCCCTCACTTCAGTTTTAGGGTTCTCCACCACCAGTTCCATTTTCGCAGCCATACCCAGCTGCACTGCTGTCACATTCCACAAGAAGGTCTTGGACTCCTCTGCACACAGACACTCCTTATCCCTGCAGGTCCGGCATGGCTCTACCTGGAAGTCCGAGGATTTAGCCAGGGCCACACTGATCTAAGGGAATGACAGATGCAAGTGAGTAACTGGGCAGCTCAGGAGAGGCAGCTTGGCACAAAGTGCTCCACAACTGGACGGCATGGGAGATCTGCCCCACATGGGCACACACCTGCATGCACTGCTGTAGGTAGTTGAAGACGGTAGCTTTCAGCACAAAGGTCTCTCCTCGGATGACGGAATATGGCAGTGGCACATCCACAAAGAAGGGCTGGACTGTTCTGAGGCTCGTGGTCGGGGCAAGGCCAAATCCCCTCCCAGCCAAGCAGAATGTTTTGACTTTCCATGCTGCAGCAGCAGCAGGTGTTGTGACCAGGACACTCCTGCTGCCATTGGAGCTGAGAGGGAAAGAGCACTTGCATGAAGAAATTCATCCCACTCCACTGGAAAGAGGAGGGCTCATGGCCCTGGGTGAGTGGGGTTACGCTGATCATAGAATCATGGAATAGTTAGGGTTGGAAAGGACCTTAAGATCATCTAGTTCCAACCCCCCTGCCATGGGCAGGGACACCTCACACTAATCAACGCCACCCAAGGCTCTGTCCAACCTGGCCTTGAACACCACCAGCGATGGAGCATTCACAACTTCCCTGGGCAACCCATTCCAGTGCCTCACCACCCTTACAGTAAAATCCTCATGCTTGGATCAACCTCTGCTAAATCACCAGTGACTTATGTTCCAGTGGCTCTCAGCAAGGCAGCTCTGAGCAATTTGTTCCCTAGAGTCATTTAAACCCTGCCTAAATGACATCAGCAATGCCTTTATGCTCTTCTGAGCAAGACACTACCCAAGCATTCCAATCGCATACGCTCACTCAGCAGCATGGTGTCAGTCAACAGCATGACATCTGGAAAGCAGCATCACCATATTCTCCTGGGTGCTGATTCGTCAGTCTTAGGCTAAGTACTGTGAACAAGAGCTACAAATTTAGCTGGTTTACCCATCAAATTGAGAGGTTAGTAGAGTGTACCCAGTGGCACTTGCTGGTTTGGTCTGAAAGAGCATTGGTCTGCCCTAAACTTGTGTAGGCTTCAGTGCTGTGCCTCAAAGTCTGCTAGTCCTTCAGTTTGATGCACTACAAATGCAGGAAAGAGCCACAGAACTCACATGCAGACCGCTCTTTACACCTATGGCTGGGCTTTTGCACAAAGGTAAGTCAGCCAAGACTCGGTATCAAATGGATGACTCTTCTGTCCATTTGTGAAGTCTTACATCACTTACCCAACAGAGAACAGATTCCAGATCCAAGTTTCAGGGATATGGTGGTGAAGTCTTCCATGGGCTGTAAATTGGGGTTGTTCCTGAGTGATTCTTTGGTCTTCTCTAGAAAGTCCCCCTGAAAGAAAGAATAAGGAGTCCCACCAAAGTGGGAGAAGTGAACCTTGCCACTGGCAGACAGCCTAGTACAATGGCAAGAGGCAAAGCAAGCAGTAAAAGAAACACGGGAAAAGTCTGGCAGAGGAAAACACAAGGGAATGGAATTATGTGGTAAAAGAGGGAAAATATGTAGGGAAAAGAGAGTGAAAACAGCAGAACCATCTTGCAGTGAGCTGGTTGCAAGCTTTCCAAAACCTCATTAACAAAGCCCTTTCTGACCTGACCCAGAATTGGTGCTAAAGAGACAAGGGACCTTCAGAGAGCCATTTTGACCAGCACTTCTGTAATTCTGTGAATAACAATACTGTTTGCTGGTCTGCAGAGCACTCACAACCCTCTGCAGGCAACGATTTCAGTATCAGCAGGTATGTAACCCATCTTAGTATGATTAGCTAGTGCAAACTCAGACACAGAGGAAGGAAGTGACTGTCCCTGCAGGTGCAGGTGGGGAAGGACACACAGCCTGTGGAGTGGTCACTTGGAAATAGATACTGGCCCATATTTGGGTTTGTATGTGCCAGGAAAGGAATGCCATCTGTCAATGTCAGGTATTGACGTTCTTCAGAACCCTTTTTATATGGACTGGGTCATTCCTGCTGAGGCTGGTGGACTGGGCAGCAGGAATGCTGCTCCAACAGGAGCTGTGGCATCACTCCTGTTACTCTTCAGAGAACCAAACTTCACCAGCAAACCCCAGAGTGCTCTTCCATCTGGGTGATCTCATGTCCCAGGTAGGCTGAAGGTACAGCTCACCCATGGTTGGCTTCCTATCTGCCCGGTGAAAGCACTGAGATGGCTTCTTGACCACAAGGTTTGAAAAGATCTTCAGCCCCATATTCTGTTAGGAAGAGAAGGGGAGGCAGTAAAGCATCTGTGAAGAGGAGGTCACTAAACCACCAGCTCTCTTCTGGGGAACACTCAGATGTCTTGTTCATCTCAACTCGTTTCCAGCGGCAAGGGCACAGGAAAGAGGTGCCTATGTCCTGCACCATCCTCTAATGCATGCTGGAGAGAATAGCAGGATGAAATCCCCATTCAGCTCCCAGGGCTGTGACATGAGCCTGTCCACAAACACAAGAGATGTCTCTATGATGTGCAAGAGCCTCCTAGGGTGCATCTCTATCACTAAATACAAGAGGACAGGGTCTGATCTCGAGGTCCAAGGCCAAATGGCACTGCCTGTATTGTGTCCATGCTGCTTAAGGCTAGTCCTTTCTAGAGGAGATGATACGCCTGAAAGACACTAAGAGATCTGCCTGAGAACATCCCCAACAAACAGTGCCAGAGAGCATGCTAACAACTAAGCCATGTCAACTATTTGTGATCTAATGCTTGGGTCACTCCCTGTCTCTCTTTTCTCTAATACTTTAAACAAACAGTACACAGCCCAGGACACCACTCCCAAGCCAGAAAGCTGGGTTTTGCTGGTCCAAGACCTTGCTTTCTGCATCTGTGGAGGGGAATACTCGTAATGGGATTGTACATCTCTTGAGACAGCACAGCTGTCAGTACAGACAGAAGGGGCTGTCTGAAGAAGGCAAGGCCTACTCAGACTGATGGGGGAGAAAGATAGATGCCCCTAATTTCAACAGCTCTGGGAAAAAAATCACAAGATGATTACCCGGAAGAAGTTAAAGATGTCAGGCTGAAAGGAATGCTGTGTCTTCCCCCCTAGCAGAGATGATGTGTACTGGGGCTGGGCACAGCGGTCTGAATGCTCTTCTACTTGAGCAGGGTATCCATGTCGGTAGGCAGTAGGGAACAAACCATAGACCTAGGGAAAATCATAGTCAGGAGGGAATTAAGCAAGGAGCAGATACCTCCAGATGCTGCACTATACCTTCCCATAGAACACATACTGTTCCTGCCCATCGCTCAGGCAAACCCCACTTTCTCCTCCATACAAAGTCCTCTTCATCCATTAGACTCTGGCTCCCCCTGCCACAGCCCCTTCCCGCCTCCCCCAGCTTGTCCGTCACTCCTGGTTTTCGTCTGGTTGCACAGACACTCACCATTTGGCTTGTCAGCTCGCTTTCTGGTCTCATGATGAACATGTTTTCACTCACTGCCTGTACTGCACACAGGGAGCCAGGGGCTGCCTGCAGCCGGAGCTGCACTGTTGACCCTGGGTGGGCTTCTTTAGCTGTGAAACCCGCCTGGACCTTGAGCAACACACCAAGAAACGAAATGTGAACAAGAGAGAAAGGGGAGTGAGGAGACTGACAGAGATGGCACAGACAGAAAAAGGGAGACTGGCTGGAGTCTGCCCCGCTCAGCCACTGCTAGGAACAGAAGTCAGTGCTGAACCGTTCCTGGTCCCTGGTCACTGGGCTGAATTCATCACCTTTCTCTCTTCTCCTCAGTTCTCTCTTTGAAGGATCTGAGGGTCTTGTTCCCCCAGGCCTGCTGACTCCTGCTTGTCAGCTTTCCCCCAGCCGCAGGAGTGAGTCTTACCTTGTTTTCAAAGCACAAGGCAACATCAAAACGGATGCTGTCAGCTGTTACCCCTCCATTGGGGAAGATAGCATACACCACTAAGGAAGGTGATGGGGTCAAGTCAGCAGTGAAGGTCAAAGGGATGGAGAAGGAACCCTTCAACACTGAGGAAGGAAAAGCAAAGTGCTTTCATCATAGCTCCACCAAGGTCTCCTTCTGCCCTCCTCCTTTTTCCTGCTTCATAATCCCAAAATGTCAACCCAAATCCTCCTGCTGCTCGTCTACCCTCTCCCTTCATCCCACATGCCCCATCTTCCCACAGTTCCTCCCAGTCCCTCTTCCCATAATTTTTCCCCTCATTCTGCCTTTTTGGCCTCTTCCAGCTGACACAATTGCTTCCACAGTCCCCCCTGCCCTGTTCATGACCTACAGATTCTGGGAATTTGGGAGATGCCCTGGCAACTCTCACTGTATAACCTAGAGTTAGCCAGCTGCCACAGACTTACTGTTCAGCTTCCCAACCTGGACAGTCCTCTGGCCCCTGACAACAATTCCAGCCTTCCCAGTTACCTGTGGGAGGAGTGACTTGCAATGAGCACATTGCTGTTTGCCACTGGAGCATAGTCACACTCACCATGTGCATTTTACTCTCCTAAGCAACCTCAGAAATAAACTGTGGATCCAATCCAACCCCTCACCTTGGGACCACCAGATTTACAGATATCACAGTGTGTGAGGAGAAGCTTTAACATGCGATATTCTGGTCTGGTCTGTCCAGTTAGGACAATGGATGGGTAGTGGGTTTACTGGAGATAAGTGAGAGACAGTTAAGATGTTACCCTTCTAGTAGGCAGGTCTCCAGACTGGACCAAAAGCCATTTCCACTGAGCATCTGTTTGATACCCACAGTGAAAAAGTGATGTCCCATCCAGTTTTAAAGAGAGAAGATTTTGACAGCAGAATCTGCAGCCTTGAAGGAGGCTAAGTGTGTGATGGGCTGCGAAAGCAGAAGCCTCCTCCCAGCCATGGAGGTGACTGAGGCCCTGATGCCAGGATCTCCAGTCTGAGCTATACCGGGTGTAATGTTCACCCAGTTCTCCAAAAGCAAGTTTTTCCTGTCATTCCTCCAGTGATGACCTAAGTTGCACCCTCAACATTTCATTGGGGTCTGGTTGCATTAGTGCAGCCTTTCCCCCTAGGTCCTCTATTACTCACATAATACACAAAACCTATGCGGCTGGTGTTTTCTCCCAGGTCGTCCCGGCTAAGCATGAAGGTCACCTGGACATTCTGCTTCAGCCCACAGGGCAGTGTTTCTGTGAGTGGGTGTATGTCCAGGAAGCTCTTGGTTGTGACATGGAAGGGCTGCAGGTGATGGAAAGCATTTGTGTAACTGATGCCCGTTTTTCGAGGTGTGTGTGAGAGATCCTCTAGTGTGAATCTTCCCTGAAAGGGGACCAGAAACACACAGAAATCAAGAGTTTAACGACAGATCCAGTGCTTTGTCAGGATGTCATCAGCTTGGTTTGGGAAAGGTTGTTGCTTGGTGCCTTCCTGCTGGCTCTGCCCAGGCCTGAGCTGGCCGGGGGCTGCAGGGCAGGAGTGGGGAGCACTGACAGAGCTCAAGAATTCTCACTTTCCCATACACAGAGGTGGGATTTACCTCCAAAGAGACTGATGAGCTGTTCCAAGCAGTTGTGTCTAGGTTGAACGATGCTGTTCCACTTCCATCTGTGATGTATGTTTTGACAAACCGACGCCTCATGAACTTTATCACAAGATAAACTTTTCTGTTTTTCATACCATTTCCATAGTGATCCTGAAGCTTTATCTGGTGGCAGCACAGTGAGGCAGAAAACTCAAAGTCAGATATTTCTTCTAGTGTCGTACCCAAAACCTTCCTCCCTCTGGCAAATAGAGACTCCGGAGTAGGTGGCCTTAACCTCAGTTTGGCTCCAAGAAGACTACAGGGAGCACAGGAGACCTATAAAACTCCCTTATTCTCAAGTTAAGGTGAGAGCGATTAAAACCTGTCCACTCCAAAAGGTGTCTGTGGCTAGAGCATGAGGAGCTCATGCTGAGGCATCCTTGCATCCCAGCATCCCTGTTGAGACATCACTTATCCCTCTCAGCAGAAGCTGGAGAGGTAAACACACCAGGGTATCTGAAATGCAGAAACTGGAGCTGCACTGTCAAGTAATGTGACACACTGCAAGGTAAAACACTCTGTCTGGGGAATACAAAATGTTTTGAGTCAGCAAAATTTCCTAGACACTAAATTCCTTGGCAAATGATAGTAGGGAAGAAGACTGGAAAAACAAGTCACCTTCCCTTTATAGGGTACTCCAGGGATGTAATATGCATTTGGTGTCTCAAACACTGCCCTTGCAGCTGTCCTGGAGATGAGGATTTGGCTGGAGGTGTTGATCTGCACCCCTGTTGGAAGGTAAAGTGCAGCAGAAGCAGGATCAGTACTGGAGGTGACTCCTGCATCCTAGTTTAATCTCACTTTGTTATTCCCAGCCCCTCTAAGCAGAATGTCTCAAACTTGCTTCCCCAACATCAGCACCCTCCAAGGTTTGAAGGCTGTTCCTGTGGTAGCTCCCTTAGTGCTCCCCAACCCCCTTTTTGGCCTCATGGACCACGCTCCCAACCACACTTCACCCACCTGCTGCTGGCAGAGCAGCTCTGTAGGCGCAGCAAATTCCTCGGGCAGGACTGCTCTTGTGTCCTGCGATGGTCCCCACACCGGTGGAGAAGAGGCAGAGGTGTGCCCACCCTGACCATCACACCCCTAGAATGGTCCCTCACACCCTTGCACCTCCTCTGCTGAGCTCCGGGGTACCTGTGCCTGCTTCCATGAGAGAGGCTTCTGCATAGAGCTTGCCATCTTCCTCACCAGGAGCCAGGTTGAAGACTGACGTGCTTACAGAAGGCATGAAGCACCCCTTGCTTGCAGTCTGCAATAGGAAGTAGTAGATATTATTTGGGACTGGGGAGAAGGGAAGGAGTCATAGGTACAGGGTACTTGCATCATAACTGTGGACTGCAACAATAATGCGGACACATATATAGATAGATACCGTTCACATTTGAAATTCTGTATTTTCTATTTTATATGCATGAAAATGCGTAATTCATATTGGGGTAACATAAAACAGAACACACACCACAGTTTTATCACAGTTACAATGCTGGCAACTTTCCAGCTTTAGTAGAAAACTGGACTAGCTGGCTAACAGAGCCAAGTTGTGAGTATTTTAATAGATACAGCTAGAACAAGTGCAGAATCAAATGAAAATCCAAAGTAACAAATCATTTCCAAAGCCAGGAGATTATAACTACAGTAATGAGTCATAATGACAAAGCAGGAAAAAGTGACAAAGCAGGAAAAGTTTTCAACTATATATGTACAAGGGATAAGCCCAGCTATGAACTACTTCGTTAGGTATGGAAAGACATAATAGGATAAGTATAAAAATACGCAGTGTGTAAGCATAGATACAGAGAAAACAAAGTATAAAAGCTACTGTGTGATTTAGCTGTGGAATTAACCATGTCTCCACTACACATTAGTGTCCTTGTGCAGCTCCAGGACAGGTTCCCCTTAATGCAGTAATTTTGCAACTAAAAAAGCTCTATTAGTTGTAGTTTCTTTCAATGCATCTGTTTCTGACAAGTTAAGCTTCTTTCCAGAAAAGCAAACTCTGTATCTCTCTGCGAGATTCCTCTTTTCTAAGCCTTATCATTAATGAAGTTACAGAGAAGAATTTCTGGGGTGTAAAGGCAACTGTTGATCTGGGCAACAACAGTTGCATTCGTTGAATGAAAACATTTACTTACTAGTGTACCTACACATTACACAGGTTGGCAAATGTTCCCTGCGTAGCAGTTCATTCTGTTTACTTTACCAATTGACACTTAGTCCTGTGTGGAGCTCCTTCACTACCCATGTATCTTTCAGCATCTTACTCACCGGACCGCTGTATTCCCTACAGATGTCCTTGCTGGAATTTTGAAGACGCCTCCTTGTCTTCTGGCACAAAGTGACCCTCATGGTCCCTTGCACTGCTTTCCCATAGCTGTACCTGCAACGAGAACAGCAGAGGAGCTGCCGAGCAGATGAGCGGTGGTTTTTGCTCCACATAGGTGGCCTTCCTGATGAAGGTCTTAATGCAGGTGGTATGCAGGCAGGCATAAATGAAAATATAGTACACTGTCTGGTCAGGGAGTGCAACAGCATAATGCTGTGTCCAACAGAGGCAGAAACAAAGAACAGACAGGAAAGGACCCGTTCTTTCCAGAGGTCTCCCAGTTCTGTTTGCTTGCTTCCCGGAATTGCAGGTGCACACAGAGAGCTGACCTGGGCTGATGTGCCCACACAGAGCAGAGCACAGTGAAGATGCTAGCTTAGGTGTGAAAGCAGCAGAAACCCATGTACCTGCAGACAGCAACAGCAAATGCATGGTATGGCAGTAATGGAGCCCGGAGTGACCTCAGACTTGCCTCACCATGGGCTTATCTCATGATCTGGACTCTTGTTTCCACCATCAGACCTGCTTTGCTGTTGTTTGCAAGGTACAGCAGAAGTGTGTCCTTGTCAGTGCACACATCAACCCTTCCTGCCTTGCTGCTTTTCCTCGCTTTGACTGCTCCCTGGCTTTCCCTTTTGAGCAATACTCCTGACAGCATCAGTAACAGAAAGGCGTCTATGACCCATCATGGGGATGCAGAGTGCTGTACTGTTTTCTACCAGAGTTTCATATGGTCTGATTTTAAATATCCCCATTAATGAGAAATTATGTCACATCGGCAGCTAACAGATACCAAAGGTCTCTGGACTACCAGCCCCAGTTGAACTCACCCCCTTTATCTGTCGCCAAAGTGCTTTCCAGATCATTCTCCTTCCTCCTTCATGCTTATGTTACCTGAGATCATGCCTTCCTTCACACCCTCATCTGCTCACTTTGTGCTAATGGCTATATAACTAGAGAAACCCACCTGCTGCTTCTAAGAAGAGAGTTCAACAGTGCGTAAGTGAGAGGGAACAGCATAACCTTCTAAAGAAACACCAGTTCATGCTCCTTTACCTCAGCAGATCAGTCCCATATCAGATACATGTTTTTCCCCACATAAGGCCTCTCGAGGCTGGACACACACAGCTTCCAGAGCTTGCCTAGGACAAGTCCCCCTATAGCTGGATGGCCTTTCCCAAGTGTAGCTCATGTACCACTTCCCTAAGGAAGAACCCATCAGTTTGACTCTTCCAGTATTTGGGATTCTTCAAAAGGAATGACTCTGTTTGGCCCTTCTTGTTGGATTCAAGAGAAAGGAGACATACAAAGAGACAAGTTTTGATGAGCTCTTTCTTTCCCCCTGAGCATCCTCCTTACCTGCCACACACGCGCAGTGGAAAAGTTCTATCTGTAGCATAAATCTGAGCTGGTCCCTCGAAGAAAACATCAAACTTTTGCAACACTGGAACAAAAACCACAGAGTTACTCCATCGAAGGCTACAGACTACATAGACATGGGATGACAAAAGGGAAGATTGTGTTTCTGTAAAGCTGGATCACCATGAAAGAACATGTTCATGAGGTAAAAGAAGGACTAACAAACAACAGGGGAACCAAAGAAAGAAATCCCTTTCCCCCCTCCCCCCCAACATACGAACAGTCTTGCAGAGATCTTTAGTGCATTCTCACTTTGTGCCATCCTAGTTGTGAGCAGATACCTTCTCCAGGAACCTCCAACACAGTCTCCCCTGTGTTCATTTCTGATGTTGCCCACTCTACAGATTGTGTTTAATCCTAGCTTTCAGACAGTAAATAACATTTTGCAATGTTTGGCTATATACTGTTAAACAGACACAAACATGCGAATTTTCCCACCCTATTTTTTGTTCTCCACACTCCATCTTACCACGTTCCTCCACCTTAAAGGTACTGGACACTTTTGAGTTCACCACACTGATGGTGTAGGTCCCCAGAGAGAGTTCATCAGCTAACTGGAAAGAGAGATCTGCAATGCCCTGTTTTGGTCTCACATCCAGCCACTGGCCAATCCGATTTTGGTTTGGGTCCTGAGTCCAAGGGAAGGAAAGAAGAGGCAGTCATCAGGTTTCAGAGGCTTTCACGGATTCCTGCTGTTTTTTTCCCAGATGATGCTGAAGTGACCCCAGTGCTGAAGCACGAACAGAAGAGATGAACCCAACCCAGCCAGGATTACTCTACTCTGTACTGCCATTGATAAAGAAGTTATGAAAGGTCCTGAAATTTAGACCCTCCAGTCTTACATAAAGACAAAGTGTAAGTTGGCTAAAGCCTGGTTGGCATTCCTGGGTGTAGAAATGGACGGAAGTTGAACCATTTGGATTGTCAATGCTTGTTAACAAGAAGCATGTGATAGAGTATGCATGTGCATGTGTATACGCAGACCCTAAGGAAAGGAGCGTGACTCGGTAAGAGAGTGGCCTAGGTATTATCCCTACTGAAGTACCTCTCCTCATAATACCTGAGGAGTCTGAAACACCCACCTGGACTTCCACCACAGAGTACTGCAAAGCAAACAGACAGCAATGTCAGACACCGGCATGACAAAGCAACCTTCATATCAACTTATCTTAATCACCCAGCCCGTATGCTATGACAACACCACCAGTCCCAAACATTACAATAGAAGGAGCTTGATCCTACCAAAGCCAGGAGAATAGCTTTGAAGTAGTAAGGAAAATATGCAACATTTATGTTGCTATTCTTTGGATTTGCTTTTTAATCTCTGAATTGTTAAGATGCACTTTGATAGAAACACTACAGCTGGGAAAGCTAAAATTCATTATTTTAAAAAGGAGAAAAGTAGAGTGACATCCCAAATTCATAAATATTGAAAGGCACCTGTTTTGTAACATAAATTACAAAAGTTAGCGAAACCTGCATCACCTATAGGGAGAATACACCCTGTATTTTCCTGTAAAATCCCTGGCCTAGGAGGTAGGATTTTGAGATACGAATTACTAATGACTGCAGCTGACAGTAACAGGGAGGGACAAAGAAGGACATACTTCAGCCCCTCTAGGCCTATTAATTCTCTGATATTTCTTATATCACTGCAGCTATCAGGAGGCAGCAGTGGTGAAGGACATGACTTGGGAGCACATGGCACAAGAAGGCAGGAGCAGGGGCCTGGGAGAGTAATTTGTCTGTAAACAGAAGGCCACATGTTATTCACAACATTCATCATTCTAAGCTTCCATGCAAGTTATCACAGGCAGCTCTTTTTTCATTGAAACAAAACGAAAGTGCAGGGTAGCTATTTTCATGGTGTGAATCTAACACTGATGAAGAAAAAAAACCCAAGTACCCGTGTTCTCTTCAACCCCTCTAATTTATGGTGTATTATAGCTTTAATGCTGCAGTGCATATAAGCTTCATAATAGCTTTGGTTAAACTTGACCTCTTTTGAATTTTCATCACAGCATTTTTCTAATGCTGATTTACTTGTACATAGATGTCGAACATTTATGGTCAAATGTCATCATGAACCAATTTTGGGCATGGAAACAAATGCACTGCTTACTCTGTTTTCTAACTAATATAAGAGATAAGCCTTATATCTTCTCTCTTATATTAGAAAGGAGAATGTGATCCTAGGCCCTCACCAATAGCCTGAAAAAAGATGAAATGAAGTCAGCAACACAGAAACTGGGAGAACCTCTCCCTTTATCTCAGCCTTGAAGGATCTGATCCAACTTTCTGCTCACGTGTGCCCTTCAGTATTTATCTGTCATGGCATGAAGTCCTTAAACTGCCCGAGGACAGAGGAGTGTGAAATAGCTACAGCGTCTGGCTGCAGGTATAATTGCTTCCCGTAGGAAGATGCCAGTCTTGTGGTTTCCTGGCTAGCACACATGCAAGCCTCTGGCAAGTTCTCATTCCCTTGACACAGGGGGCATGAGCTGCTGACAGCAGCAAGCCAGTACGATTTGGTTATACTGTTTTCCCTCTTTTCTTTTTTTATTATCACTTCATCTATATCCTTCCCTGTATCCGTTTTCTTCAAATTGCCCAGATGCATCACAGCTTGCTTCTGGCCCTCCTGCCACCCTCAGGTGCAACACACACCACACAGTGCTGAGCTTCCCAGTGCTGCGGGAGGGGAGCTTTATGTCTGGCCAAGTCTGTGCGCAACCTGTCTGGTAACTGCGCCCATGGCCAGCAGCCCACAGATGTCCCTAGCAGCCCTGGAGGGAGGAAGGAGGGTCAGATTCATGCAGCTCCAGGGCTGCCCCCTACTAACTCAGCTAGCAGGGGGTGCTGCCACACTCCCCACCAGCAGCACCAGCCCTCCCACCAGCCAGCAGCTGTCCCATGAGTGCGACAGCAAAGCCGATGGCAAACGGGTGCTACCGTCCCCAGTTTAGTACAGGGTTGGTGTCGGCTGCCCTGGGTGTCGCAGGCATTGGGACTGTCTCAGTCTCCATGGTGTGGGGCTGGCAGAGGAGGCAGAACTGGCAGAGGGGGCCCAGAGACTTCTCACATCCACTTAGATGGGCTTTACCTTCTTGTTAACAGGAGAAAAGTCTTGGGTCAATGTCACGATACGGAATTTCACTGAAGGGAGAAAATGGAGCACATTATAGAGACTGAGTGCGTCCAGGAACGGACTTGTCCTGCGATTGCCTTTCCCCAGAATGACATTTCCTCACACAGCTCTACCAGCAGCCCCGCCTGCCCTGCAGCCCCCCTTACTCCTTTCTCAGCCCTGTGCACCACCTATTCCCCCAGATGCGCAGCAGCAGTGCTGCAGCCAGCCTCGCATCTTTCCTACAGGCTACATCTGGGTTCCCTTTATCTGCAGTGTGAGCGCACCAGTCCTAGCAGGCCCTGGTTGAGAAGACCTCGGTTTGCTCCCTCTTGAGCCACCTCTGCTCCTAGAGCATGTGAGACCGACCTTTCCAGCCCCCTCCCACCCCATGGTGCACCGGTCCATCTCTCCAGAAGGCAGTAGGTGCCTTCCACCTCTGTACCCATGGAGGCCACATGACACAATGCACTCTGCTCATGGGAAACTGGGAACAAAGTCCAGGCAGGTCAAGGCAGGGAAACTGTCGGGGTGCTCCATGCAGTGTTCACCTGTCTGTCCTGGGTTATAGACAGCTTTATCCATCTGGATGAAGGTGCCTGTGCCAGCCCTATGGATCAGGACTTGCTTCTCTTCATTTACGCTGAAGTAGTGGCCGTTGGAGATGCGCAGATGCACGATGCCCACCTCCTGGTTGCCTGCAGGTTGGGGGACCTAAGGACACAAAAGAGGAGCCACTAGGTTAGCAGGCAGTAGGAGAGGACAAGGTGGCAGCAGAGCAGTGCTCTTCTCCCTGCTTCTGCCGCACAGTGAGGCCAGCCTCTTCTCAGTCGTGCTCTGAAGGCCAGCACAGGATGTCCCCTCAGTGGCTGAGGGCTGTGCTTATGGAAGCATATGGGACAGACCTTGGAAATGAGGGAAAGAGAACCTGTTCTGGCACGAAAATTGTCTGCCCCTTCAGAGGGCTGCTGCTAGAACCTGCATGGAGTGAGATGGAGAAGACTCAATCCATGGGAAGAGAAGGTCTATGTTGATAACAAATCCATTTCCTAGAGTGTGCAGGTCACAGAGGCTGAAATTCACTCTTATTCATTAAGAATAATGAAGAAGAAATAATAGAAAATAAGGTTTGTGAGTTTGACAGATCAGAAAGACTGGTACTGAGCTTGTGCGTACACCCTCCCATGTATTTCCCAGTTTTCCAGTACATTTCCCAACCCCAAAGAGAAGCTTGGAGTGAAGTAGACAAGATGGGAGACTGTCTGAGATGACAGCTCTGGCTTTTCCTGCATCCCAATTCACAAATGACATCCTGTGACAGTGCATCCTTCTCAGAGGAGAGCCAAAAGAGCACACTGGAAGCTGCCAGCTAGAGGTCACTGCCAAGAACGATCCTGACCTGAAATCTGGAGCACTCAAAGATCCAGTTGTTCCGGACAACCTTGCGGTAGAGGCTGAGGTTGCCAGATGGATGCACAAGAGTTAAGGCCACACGAATAGGCTTCTCCACTCCACGGAGGTCCAAGCACACCCTCTGGGAAGAGGGGTAGGGCAGTGCAGCTGGAATGATGATCAGGTACCTCCTGCAGTGAGGAAATAAAGCATCACATCCTGGGAGTAATCTCACCCACTCTTGGCACTAATACTCTATGGTCTGAGGAAGCAGGAAGGCTTACCACCTCCCTGGGGGAAGTGGTGCTGCTCTGCTGGAGTGAGAGGGACAGATTAACAGTGAGAGTGTGAACCTCTCACTGTTGATTTCAGGTGACCTGAAAACCCAGAATGGGATGAAGCTCCATCAGTATCACTTCTCTCACCGTGAAACAGGACATGGGTGTCCCCCCGCACTCCTGGGGAAACCCCAGGGTTTGGGAGGGGGGCACCCCTCAAGGACCTTGAGGTGTCACCTCGGTGGTGTTCACCCTGGCAGGTGACCGCCGTGTGTTTTGGGATGCCCCTCCATCATCATCTCCCCAGGGCCCTTGGGCAGGCAGCAGTAACCACCCAAATTGTGCAGCCAAGTCATATTTAGGTGTTCCCAGTACACACGGAAAACAGAAAAGGATTTGCCCTTCTTGCTTTGAGATGGCTTCTTAACTACTTTGGCAGCAGACTGCTGCCTGCTTGATTGTCCTCAGCCCTGCAGCCCTTTCCCTTTGCCCTTCACTTTATCCTACACCTTTCTGTTCAGCCTGCCTCAGACCGCAATCCCTCACTCTTTTTGTTCCCATCACCAGTCCTCGCACATGGTGATACCCATGAGAGAGGTTCTCACTTTCAGGAGGATCCTGAAAGGCTTGTGGCATGCTGCATACCACCCCATGCCTATCCCCTCCAGCAGATGACTCGCAGGGTCCCACGCTCTCCCCCTGCTATCGGGGCCTCAGCATCACAGCTACCAGTGACCAGATTTTTAAAGGGCACTTACGGTTGTGCCACTATCCCCAGGGTGTAGAGCAGGCAGCTCAGGAGGAAGGGAGTCCACATTTCCATGGGAGACCCTCAGAGAGGTGGCTCCTCCGGAGGGACAGGCAGGAGAGAAGGCAGGGTGCAGCTTCTCTCGTTCCAAGGTCTTCAGGTCACCTGCCGCTGTTGCTGTTTCTCCCCGGAATCAGACAAGAAGCTCCAAAGTTTCCTTCCTTCTCCTCATTCCTGTGTTTATAGTGCTGCAGGCACAGGGTTGTACCACTCAGGATGTTCCCCAGCCAATCCAAGCCTTTTTGGACTCCAGCCTCTCTGCTCTCCTACTCCCCTGTGGATGGACAAGCATCGTCCAGCCAAATTTGCCTTTTATTTTACCAAGCAACAACCTGTTTCCTCTTCACTGCTCTGACCCTGCTCCCTGTGCCAGGTGCAGCCCCACTCCCATTGTTTTGCCTCCAGCTGGATTGTCCCACAACCTCTTGGCATGTGCACTCAGCTGGAGCTCACAGTGAACTCTTGCGGTCATTCTGTCCCAAAGCTTTTGGCATCTGTAGCTCCCAAGGCAGGCCTCAGTCTTGAACTGGAGAAGAGGCTTTGTACCATATATATATATATGTATATATCATGAATAATGCTCTGGTTCTTTGCAGAGTGCTGCCTTTACTCAGGAGTAGAGCACAGATTGCAGACTGAGCTGGAGATCTCACCTTATCTCTGCCTTACAGTACTTCACCTTGAGTAAGAAATGCAACAGCTGCATTTCTCTCCAGCTGCATCATGCTGTCCCCTATGGTCCAGCTCAGGGCCAACCTATGCGTGCACTCACCAGTGGGAATGAGGGTTGAACATCAGACAAGAAGGTCAAAAACTGCATGACTTGAGACCTAGGGAGCTTCTTCTAAGCTCCCAAAAGGCTCTGGCTCTAGCCCTAGGTGATGGGAACACACTCCATAGAATTATAGAATCAGCTTGCTTGGAAAAGACCTCTAAGATCATCAAGTCCAAGCATTACCCCAGGACTGCTACATCCACCACTAAATCATGCCACCATAAAGAACACTGTCCTTTATTATCTTGGTGTTTCTAAGGCATCTCGTTTAAGAGCTTCTTTCGGCATGCTAGTTTCATACCTGTTAGTCTACTGATTATACTGCACTTTTCCCTGTGTATCTTTCCATAATTGAAAAGAAAAACTGGTTCTTGAAACTACTAATTCTTAAAATAAGGAAGTTCCATTTTATTGTAATGGCCATTTCATATCAAAACGAGCCACTGATTTATCCTTCAGTACCAAACTGAGCTCTTTAATATGTAGGGCCTGGTAATATTTCCCTTTTCTTTAGGAAAGACTGATGCATAACAAGGAAATTAGTTAGAGGCTTTATTTTACACCACCACGCACGTAGTGGGGAGATACAACTCCTCTCTCTCCTTTTTCTCCTGCCCCTGGGCTTTTTCCAGCTCAGAGCTGCTGGTGCCAATGGCTGAGAAAAACATGTAAGTGCACCTGGGTAAACAAGTGAACAGGAACCCAAGCAAGAAAATGAATCAATGCCCAACACTAAGCTGCACTTTGTTTCTTTCCATGGGTCTTGAAAAGTACAGGCAGTGCCTGCTGAACAATCCCATCTGACATTTGTTTGTTCATGGTAGATCCACAGAAGTTCCAGGGGACAGCCAGATCCCTCACAACAGCACAAGGGGCTCACAATAGCAAAGGTATTGAGAGTCCTGGCTCCTACTGACTCCAGCAGCTGCTTTGTGAGAGTGGGCACAGAAATACCTTTGAAGGTCCACACTTAGCACTGATTGGAAAGCTACATCTTGAGCAATCAACCCAAGCAGAAAGAAATACATGTTTGAGCAGCAAAAAACAAAGTCACAGGTTTGGTGTGCATGATTCGTCTGCCTCAGCCCCATCTCCATCGCTGTCACAGTGACCAGCTCCTGGTAGCCAGGAGGCACTCAGGCTCCTGCACCCACTGGAACTTATGGTAGGGCACATGATACCTGGCTGCTCTCTTGTGCTGAGATCTTTCCCCAGCCCACAGACCCATTGATCGCCTGGCCCAGGGACAGGCAAGAGGCATGCAAGGAGTTGAGGCTGGATTTGTGTCCCTGAAGGCAGGCTGTCTTGGGTTCTCAAGCAGCAGAGCCAATCCCAAGCTAGATGCATACCACCAGGACTGCAGGGTGAATCACCTCAACCTCTCAATCTCGAGAAGGGTAAACAAATGAGTGTGATGTTTGACACCTCCCGCTCTAAGCAGAGAGGGACAAGTTTAGGCCAGAGAAAACAACGTTTTGTACAAAAGTGGTTTTCCCCCCAGTCTTTAAATTCTCCTGGAGGACAGCCTCCTCCCTCCAAATGCTCTCTAGCAGTCAGACACCACGGGTTCTACAGTTTAAATCCAAGAAAGAACATTTTGAAGGACCTAGAAGAGACGTTAAGAAAGTGGGCATAGAAATTGCAATTGATACAGATCAAACATGTCACACTATAGAACAAATACATACAATTTTTACACATACACATGCAAGTGGGGCAGGCTTTGTGTGTGAACGAGCTCTTCCTCAATGGGCTCATGCACAAGGTCAGTGGGAGGAGGTCCTGGGGTCGGTAGGAGTAGGCAGAGTACATGTGCGTGTATGGCCACTGCAGCAGTTGCCTTCCTGATAAACCTCTGTTCAAGGGACTTCTATCATACCTGCTGTCTGTGCTTGGCTAAGATAGGAATACTGTGGCATTGGCTGTGATAAGTGGGGCTCCTCCCTTTCTGCAAGAGTCCAAGCTCTAGCCAATGGTCCAGTAAGTACCAATACCAGGTGCCGGCCTTTACTAGCTCCAGTTCTGCTTTTTGACATCAGCAAGGACAGACATTGCCAGAGGTAAAGGCAAGGAGGGAGGAGACATGAGCAAAAACAGATGCAGTATCTGCGAAGGTTTTTTTACATGAAAATAAAGCATTCTGGCACAAACCCTGCTCGGCAGAGCTGAGCTCTGCATTGCTCATGGACCACTGCTGAGGAAACTGAATAAAGAAAAGGAAAAAGCGCCTGTTTAAACAAAGGTGCAGAAAGAGGGAGAAAGTGACTCCTGAGATGAAGCCAACCTCAGCACAGCCACTTCTGTCACTACAGAAGGCACAGGTAACACCTAACGGCTGTGCTGAATTTGTGCATTCATCCTGGTCCTGCTACCTGCACGTGAAACACAGCGCAGGCTTTGAGCAGCCTGCCTAGCTGGCAGAGATTATGGATTATGGGGGGATTTGTGCATTCATCCTGGTCCTGCTACCTGCATGTGAAAGCGCAGGCTTTGAGCAGCCTGCCTAGCTGGCAGAGATTATGGATTATGGGGGGTGGTCACTCTTAAGCAGAAGAACTTGTAATGCTTGTGTCTGTGCCCCACAGGGGGTTACCCTGGAACTCCAAAACGGATATTTAGGCACGCTTCCCAAATCCCTCCCTTAAACAAACCACAAATCCCAGCCTTGCTGCAGAGTCTGGTATGAAGAACTGAACTTGCAAGGCTGTAGCCAAACACAGACCCCCCGCAGCCCACGCCTCCCCCCCCAGACCTCTCTCTCCTAAGCCTGACTTTGTGCTTAGACCATCGCACTCTCACAGCAGCCCCAGCGAGGGTCTGTGGAGACTTACTTGTCTGTACAAGCGCTGCCAAGGTTGAAGATCCCAGATCATGAGCTGGAGTTCCTTAAATCATGAAGTTTGATTTTAAAAGCAATGATAAATGTTGCACTTTCACATATGCTTTGGTTGGTGAATTGCCTTTGCATCTCCTTGTCATGTAACAAAGACCCTGTTCACTCTACAATAGCTCACTGGGGGTTGGGTTCAACTCCTGGGCACTTGCCTGACAACTTATGCTTGAATTGTCCTGTGCAATATCCAGCTTCACAGGAGGAGCAGAAACTAAAATTACTCCCCTTCCTCCTTCTATTCTAGGCCAGAAGCTAATCGGTGAGATATACAGCAGGGCAGATTTACTTTACGTCTATGTAAAGTGCAGAATCAGTCAAGACCTCATTGCTCAGATGCATTTGTGTGCAATAGAGGATGCTCACTGGGATCGGTCTCCATGCAAGGCTAGGAGTCCTTATCCCATACTGATGGCTACAACAATGCTCTGGAGGGAAATCCAGTGCTGGAAGAAATGAATGCCAGGTAAATGGTTCAGATACACTCTCTCTATAAGAGTCCACTTCTGCTCCCTCCTCCAAGGCAATCCTCTGTCACAAGAATCCAAACACACACCACAGTAGCCAGATTTGTGCTTTATATTTTATTTTACATTTTTAAAAGCAAGAAAACCCCTCAATTAAAGCAATCAGAATTAATCAGACACCCCAAAGAATTCACCAGAAAATGGCTGTCAGGATGAGCAGCATGGCTTGGCTGAAGTTAGTCCTGAAATCCAGTTTGAGATCTGTCCCAGCACCAATATCCCAAGCCCACCAAAATGTGATTTCCCATCTCACATCTTGCACTAGTGGGATCCCTGTGGGCTGAAAGTGGACAGTAAGGGAGCAGAATAAGCCCTTGGAGAAATGAAAGCAGAAGAGGGAGCAACCCAGAGAGCAAATAATATAACCCAAATTATTAACTCTGGGATGGTAATAGCTAGGGAGCCCAGGTGGTCTCTAAGGACTCTAAGGGAAAGGGTTTCTCTGGTCTGATCTAGTGTCCTTGTTTTACCTCCCCAGAAAGAGGGACTCTGCATACCCAGACACAGTAAGCTGAACCTGGTACCATGAATTCTGCTTGAAAGTTCTTCTGCAACAGTGCAAACCATCCACGAGAGCCCCAGCAAATGCACACTACTGATCCTTCACAGCACGGACACATTAATCACTTCGTGTCCTGCCCACGGGGCAGCCCAGCAAAAAATACACTACGAAGTCCAGAAAAGCAAGGGCAGAAACTAAAGTCCCTGGAGGCCCTAGATATAGTCCTAGATGAAGGGAACACGCTGAATCAGAGCTACACAGGGCCCCTGTGGCACAGAGAGAGGTGGCTGGATTGCAGAAGAAACATCACAAGGCTGCTAGCTCTGTGTGGGGGCTGAGGAAGGGTCTCACACCTACCTCAGATGCAGGAGACATTATAATCAGCCAGGGCCTGATCCTCTGCAACAAGACAGATCTAAGTTATCCTTACACAGTCAAGTGCAAACACTCAGTCCTGGAAGCCCATCGTTCCACACTGACCTGGATGGTAGTAGTCATAGACCCTGACATAGCCCGGCTTCAAGTTGATCACTCCAATCTCCCGCTCCAGATGCAGGACATAGGTCTCAGACTTGTGGCTCAGCTGGGGAAGAAGAGCAAAGGAAAGTTCATTTACGAGCTGTTCTTTTTATTCCTCACCCAAATTTGATCCTACTGATAGGCATCAGTTTGATCCTACTCTGTAGGGCCAAAATGACTCTTGAAAATCCTGCTCTGCTAGTCCAGTCCTGGATTCCCCACACGACTCTACAACGGCACTCCACTCCTGCAGCTTCTCTAGTAACAGACACATACCTTGTCCAAGTAGATGGCAACACCTCCTTGTGTTTGCTCAGTTCTTCTCACAGAGTGCCAGTGATGCAGCTAGGACAGGATTGGAGAGCAAGCAATTTAGTTGAGTCTTTTGAAAACCAAGTGTGAGACATCCCAACAAGGTTTAGGTAAGCTTGAGTGGGCAGATTATCATTCACTCACTTCCAAATTTAGTTTCGACTCTTGCCCTTTCAGGCTGATCTCCCTGCAGGGCCAATCAGCTCTGGCAAAACCCAAGGAAGGTAACCTAGGCTCCTTAGCTGTCAAGGATATGCTGAGCAAATTGGGCCAGAAGGATCACTATCCTCGAAGCACAGAGAGCTGACACTATGCTCATGTTTGTTGTGAGGCAGAGGGCAAGGGATGGCGAGATTGTTCAAGAGAGAGAAAGGCAACACCTTCCTATGCAACCTCCCCCTCTCCCTGGCCATATGGCCCCGCTGACACCACATCACCATCCTGATTCCAGGCTTCTTACAGACATCCCAGATCCTGGAGCCAGCATGAATCCAGACAGCAGGGACACCTCCACAATCACCATGTTGGAAATGGATCTCTTCCCAGTGTACCTGGGGGAGAAGATCAAAAAGAGAGTCACTCCCAGCTTCCCCTTCCCTCCCCCACCATACCCTGTGTGCAGGACCCTGAGCCAGGAGCCCAGCCAGGACCAGGGCCAAGGCAATCACTTCTCCCTCTCACAGCAGGCAGATGATGTCTGCACTGCTCTGAGCATCCCCAGTTTGAGGTGACAACTTGCACTCTTCTCCCTAGCAAGAAGCAAAGCCCTCAGAAACAGCTCCCCATCCCCAGAGACACTTGTATCTTTCCTTCCCCATGTTCCATCCGGACCTTCTGCTGAAACTGCCTGGTGCCCCCACTGCAGTCAAGAAGCACCCCTCAGTCCTCCAGCCATGCATGGCTTTCCTTCCCAATTGGAGCGATGTCTTTAGAGTCACCTGACATTGACATAGACAGTAACAGAGTGTATATCATCGTCAGCGCAATTGTCTGGCTCAGTTTTCACTCGCAAGGCAAAGGATGTGGAGACCTGTGGGGACGGTGTGTTGTACCTCAGCACCATCTGCAGGGAGGCACAAAAAGACAGACTAAGACATGGATTTTTTTACTGACTACTTTAACCCTCAAGATACGGGCCCCAGGCAGTGGCTGGATAAACCATTCACGGCGAACACTCATCCCAGTATGCAAAATAAAGGCCACTCAGACTGGAAACATTCCATGACCCATCCAGCTGCGGGCTCCCTTCTCCTCACACTCCCCCTTGAGACTGTGCTAGTCAGGCGCACATTACCAAGACCACTACAGATCATTTCCACCCTCCAATACTTAGAGCCATGGAAGCATCACTGTCCTCACATTTGGACACAACCCCCCAGCAGACAGGTTTATTGCGCTGGCAACAGGCTGGGATTAAAGCACAGTTAATGCACATTTCCTTGCACAGAGCTGCAATGGAGAGGTTTGGTTTTGATAAGGTGATGAGCAGAGGTTTGTCCCAGCAGGGTCTGTGGGAACCTACCTGGGTAAAGACGCAACAGCTGCCTTGGGCCTGCACTGAGAACTTGCCCGGGACTTCTGTCAGTGCTGCCTCCTGCACCAAGAGCCGGTTCTGGTAGGAGACTTGGAACTTCCTCCCAAAGCCTCTCTGGGACCTCACCCTCACTTCCGCAACCCCTTTCGTGCTGTATGTCAGCGCTGCGTACTTAGCCAAGGCCTGCAGGGCGACTACTGTGTCCTGAAAATGAAGGAGCAATTACATTTGCAGCTCTGAGACCAAACAGACTTGATCTCACTGTCCTGAGGACCTCCACATACAAGAGCTCCTCTCCTCAAAGCATTCGCACTTGCAAATACTGTGCATATACTGTACAGAGATTCTTTCTCAAGCAACATCCCTTTCCAGGCCACAAGTTACCTGTGTTGAGGCAAACCCTCCATAGGCATTCTGCTGCCTGGTGAGCCAGGCCACTATGCCAGAGGCTGTGGTGAGATCCGACCCTGTGACATTAGGCTTGGAGAGCAGGGCCAGGAGGACATAGGCTGTCAACTCCACATCCACGGACAGGGGCTGTGACCAAGGGCTGGTGCTGGGTCTGGGCTTGGATGAGGTCTGACTCCAGTGGATCTGCCCACCTGGGAAAGGAAAGAGACGATACTGAGGGATGTCAGGAAAGAAATCCTGAGGCTTCTGAGGCACAGTGGCTTATGTCTGCAAAGACAACCAAGTAAATCCCTCTTGGCTGGGTCATCATGGGTCAGTTTGCAAACCCATGTATTTTGCAATATCCAGTACTCCATATTACATCCCAAGGTGACACGCAAAAACTAGTATGCCAATAATCTGCATACACATTACGTCCCACATGTCTGAGTTCTCCACTGCCCTGTTTGCCAGTCCACTAGCTGTTTGATACTAGCTAGCTACCCACTCACTAATCCTGGGGGTCCAGGACTAACAAGAAGCGGGACAGCTTGCCAGCTTGCTTCCCTCTCCAGCCCTTTGCAGTCCTGCATAAGAAAGCCCACTTCTCTCAGAGCCCAACCTCCACTTCAGGTACCAGAAACGTGCGAGGGATTTGAAGAAAATCAGCCCCACACCACAGTAGTGCCAGCACTACTGGAGTTCAGAGACCAGCTGCCTCAAAACTCTCTTTGGTGAAGCACCTAGAGAGCAATGCTATGGTCCTTCCGGGTTGCATGTAACCAAGGGCCCAGAAAAGTCACTTGTCCTTTCTCTGACGTCCACCTGGCACTGAGGTTCCCATACCTGCTCTGATTGCCTTCTGGTCAAGCGTATCAAGTAGCTCTTGCGTGTGTTGAGAGTCCTCAGCCAGGGCAAAGGTGTAGGCCAGCAGGGCCTGAGTGTAAGTGCTGGCAGCTTTGGGTAAGGAAGGAGCAATGCAGCCAAGAGCCTTGCGCACCACTGTACTCTACAGGAAAGAGTTACACGGGTGTTGGTACCATCAAACATATGTGAGGCAGGCAAACACTGATGCAAGCAGAAGGATGCATTAGCATATGCAGGCATAGAAAGTACCCTAAACATTCACCCAGGTATCCCTGTGCTTGAGCCTGCCCTCTTCTCTTTCTATCAGTGCAGCATCAGTAAGGACTGTTCTCCAGCCCTTGGTGCAACATGCTTGACAGACCCCCTCCCTGAGCCGGTTATGGGCTTTAGCAGTGCTTTCTCAATGAAATGAATGCCATTTCTGCTGGAATAACACCACCACATCTTACTTTCCAAGTCAAAATACAAGAGCAAAAGCTCACCATTGCAAATGCTTACACACAACACACTGACAAAGATCACTGCTTTCAGTTCACCTCCACAGGGCCTTACAGCATCACTGGGATTTCCAGTTTCCCCCAGAACACCAGTACTGCTCTTGGCAAGAAGCAGCAAATCCACCGGTCTCAGCGGCATTGTATTCCAGTATTTAGCTATGCTATTCCGAACACGAGCCAAAGGCTTGCAGTGGCTGCCTGTCCCAAAAGGCCCCAGGATCCAACTGCTGCTTTTCGGTTGCTGTCTCTTGCTGAAGCCCAGCAGAAGCGCCATAAGCCAAGCTTCCACTTTCAGTAAGTCCTACGTTTCTATTATTGCTTTGTCCACAAGCCTCTCCAAGAACGCCTGCCTCAGCGACACCACTAAGCTCTTCAGGACTCAAATCTCGAGGCAAAAGCATGGCAAAGAATCCCAATATTTACCTCTGGTGTCTCTCCTGCCTCCAAGTACGCAGCAGTGATGTAGGCAGCCAAGGGGACTTCCCCATCTACACCTCCCTGCGAAAAGCGTAAACATCCAAAAAGCCGGAAAAGTTAATATCCAAAGGCCTGAAGCTTTTCAGCAAAGGTCCCACCTATCCCTGGCTTGCTCCCACACAAGAAAGCAGAACAACACAGGAAAGTGAACTAAGCAATTACCAGTACACTTGGCAAGAACTATTTTGAGCTGTCCTTTGAGGTGCCCTGGCTCCTACCTTCATGGCTGTGTGGAAAAGCTGGCCCACATTTCTGAAGCAACCATTGGGAAGCTGGTGAAACTCCAGCCAGGTAAGAGCGGCTTGGATGGTCCTGTTGTCCAGGAAAATGTATGGCTTGGCTTGGACAAAGCATTTAACCACAAATGCGGTCAGCCTGGTTGGGGAGAAAACACAAGAAAAGGCATAAGAAAGGGAAGAGAGAAGCAGAAAGAGAAGGAGTGAATGAAAGACAAGGAAGAATGAGTGGAAAGAACGAACCTAAGCAGAAGTTGAGGGAAAAGTAAACAAAGTAGGAGCTTTAACCTGGTGCTCACCTGCTGTTTAACCTCTCCTCACCTGCTGTTGTGCTATTCCTAATTTGCTGCTCCAAGGACAGTTCATCCCCACGAGAGCTGCATACCCTGGGGAGCTCCTAGCCCACAAAATGTCTGGAACACTTTGGGTTCAACAGGATGGAATGGATTCAATGCTGGAAGCAGACAACTGCCCACCTCCAGGCTGTCAGACAGCAGGTAGACAGCTGGGAGAGAGACCAGCGCTTACCAAGTATTACCGTACCCATCCTTGGTACCAAATTCACTGTAGGAACCATCAGGGTGCTGATACTGCAGCTGTATCTGGTACCCTGGGAAGCAGGATAGGACATGAGTGCTCAGAATGGTATTTGCAATGAAATCACTGTGAAGGAAATGGGGTGGTTGAGTGCTCTGAGGAGAAGGGGAGCAGATACCCAGGACTACTGGTAGACTGGACACTGGGGAAGGCAGAGGAGCAAGGTGCGTCTGTTGTACTTGCCATTGCGCAGGAATCCTGTTGCCCTCTCCTTGATCTCAGGGGTCAGCTGCCTCGTCTTCTCCAGGTACTGCAGCACATAGACAATGGGGGCAAACAGCACCATGTTCTGCTCCCCACAGCCATGGGGCAACTGCACCAGGTGGTCCATGTTCTGCAGTGCCATCCCCATGAGGTCACCTGGAATAGAGCATAGGCATCCTGACCACCTGCTGGGCAGGAGGCTTGAGGAGTCACCTCCTCATACCTAAGGCCCATTCCCAGCAGTGCACAAAGCACAACAGCCCCAGCACAGCAGTGTGCGGACACCTCTGTCCACCCAGTTTATCAGTTACGCTGTGCCCTCCACACGGGCTGCACACATTGCCATCCCATAAACAGAACACTCTCTTCCTTGCTGAATGTTTTAGGTTATCAGGAATTAGGAAACACAGCTGCACACATGGGGAGAATAAGGCACTGAAGCCTTGGAAACCTCAGAAAGGGTATGGGGGTTTCCTAGGTTTGGGCTTTCCTACAGCTAAACTCAGGATATAGGATTTTAGCTGAATTCCTTACCAGTGACCAAGATGGTGGCTCTGACTGAACCTTCAATCACATCTAGAGGCAACATCAGGGACACAGACTCCTGTGCTGGATTCCCTGACACCGGTGGAGGAAGGTGCGTGGGGAGGACAAAAAGAAATGCATTCTGATGAAAACAGCCTTCAAAATACCCAGAATCTGTTCAAGACTGTTCTGTGCTAACACCCCATTTCCTGTCACAGGGGTTGCAGATCACCTCAAAACCCCTGTCGCATTCCACCCCCAACTTCATCCACCTCATGATGCCTGCACTGTCCTAACAGCCATCCTGCTAAAGAGGCTGAGAGGATTTTCTCTTGGAAACCCCTTGTGGTTAAAGCCACCTGCTTTTCTCTATAGAAGTTACTCCACCCCACTTCAGATTTCAGTTGCAGGCATGTCTTCTCAGTGTGCCTTGTGCTCTCAAAATCTGCTAACGGCCCCATCACACACCATAAAATTCAAGACAGGAAGAGCAATCCTAAGTCATGTCCTCCAGCCTTGCCATCTTCAGTAGTCTCATTTTATTACTACAGGTGAAAAAGGCCTCAAACCTGTCACGTTACTGTCAGGGATGTTGATGCTAAAAGATGGGACCTCCCCACATCCTTATCCAGGGGAAGCTCTAGATGGCAGTTAGAATATGCTTCTGTAGCTTGGTCATGATGACAAGAGAAAGCATTTCAACAAGTAGAAAGACTCAGGAAATGGTTAGGCAAGAAGCAGGGGATGAGCAGGGTGAAAGAAGGAAAAAATCTCTCTACCTTTTTCAGGACACAGGATGGAGCTGTGAGCCTTTTCTACCAACACTCCCTCTGGCTGTTGGAGCACATAGAAGTTGCATTATAATGAGCACATAGGAGAGAAACAGGGTTACAAGTGGATTGGAAAGAGATATGGACAAAATCCTGTTTCAGGCTGGAGAGTCAGCTGGAGTAACATCACTATCATATAAAAATGCAAACTATTGTAAATAGTTTTCTTTTCAGGTAAGAAAACAGCATGTGTTTTCAGAATATTATAACTTCTGAAGGTCTGTGAAACTGATGTTGTAAGAATCAGCAGAGAACTCAGGAGCTCGGACATAAAAGAGTGCACATACTTGAAGTTTTCCATGGTATGAAGTGGAGGATACATCTTTACCTCCCACATTCATCAGCCCTCATCGCTGCGCCCAGCTCAGGCCTCAAGATTCTAATTACACACCTTGAATAGCAAGGGGTGACTCCCAAAATTAATCCACACAAAATATGGGAATTGCACAAAGCCCACTTTTAGGTCTAGGTAACAGAACAGTTTGTCTGACCCGGACTAGAAGGAGTTTGGTGATCTTGTCTTTCTGTCCTTGGTTTGGGACAAATGGTATCTCTTCGCCACAGAGCTCTTTGGTGGCCACAGCCTCTGCTCTGAGAGTGATGTTCATGAGCCCTGAAAATAACATTTAGGTGCATAAAACATCTTTTGAGGAAGCACTTCCCATTAACATAACAGAAATCACCTGTTTACAACGAAAAACTGAATCAGAGCCCTGCATGGTTCTGTACCTCCTAGCACAGACTTGAGAGTAATGATGACCTTAGGATGACTGCAAATGAGTACTCTGGTTAACAGGGAAAATAACTCCTCACTCAACCTCAGCTCTTACAAAACATCCCAACTTTGGTCCCATCTCTTCCCAGTTCCACCACCCCACCTTACTGTTCTTCTCACCTAATCGCTCAGCTGTGACACTCCACTGAAAGGTCTTAGCTTCACCAGCACATAAGCAGCTGCTATAGACACAGCCTTTGCATAGCTCTAGCTGGAGGTGTGCAAACTCCTCCAGGGTCACTTGAATCTGAAGGGGCAGAAGGGATGGCAGTGGTACCATTATAAACATCACAGGCCATAGATTTCAGCCATCTCCTACCCACCCATACCCTGCTTTTCTTGCAGGGGCTATCAAGGCTCACCTACCTTCATGCATCGCTGCAGGTAGTTGAAGACTGTGGCCTTCAAGATGAAGGTCTCGCCCTGGATCACCGAAGAAGGCAGTGCGAGATCCACAAGGAAGGGCTTGAAAACAAGCAGACTGGTGGTTGGAGCAAGTCCAAAGCCATTAGGTCCTGTGCAGAACATCCCTGCTTTCCATTCTGTGATGGCATCAGGCACAGTAACAGTGACGCTCTTGTTCCTATTGGGACTGAAATGCAACAGAAGCATTTAACTGAATCTTGCTGTACACAGCACCAGGCAACCGGGTCTGCACCCTTCTGCCAGTGCACCCCATCCCCTAACCTCAGTCTAACCCCCAAGCTCTGCTGAACTTGTAGCCCTTGTAGGTCCTTAGAGAAGAACGGAATCACTGTCTCAGATGCTTGTATCAACAGAACATTTTTGACAATAGGTTATGTGGCAGCAAGATGCCATCAATCACACTCAGCGCTTTTCTCGGGCAGCTCTGGCCCTTTGCACATCTGAAAATGGTTTACAGATGTCAGCAGTTCTATTCTTCTTGGCCTAGGGATGGAGAACCAGACATCAGAAAAGCAACAGGGCTGGCTCAACATCAACAGAACTCAGCAGAAGAGACAGACCCAGCCATCCACCTTCCTGTGAAAGACTGCAGCTTAAAGTCCAACATCAAGACAGGGCAGAGACTTGCCTTGTGCCCACATCCCAACCTCTGAGAGCAGCAGACTGTTCTGTGGCTGCTATCGCCCAGACATCTAAACAGCCCTAGCTAAGGCAAATGACATTATTTGACTCCTGTAACTCGAGACTTTTACTTTAGCCAGGCACACACAAGAAGGCAACACATACAATACGACCTTTGGTGACTCAGATTAGGCTAGTGGACAAACCACTCAGCAGATATCTGCTGCTAGGGAAGAGAGGAGATTATGTAGCTGGAAGGACAGTGGAGATGGGAGAGGCAGATGCGGGGTCATCTGGCCTGAGCACACTCCAGTCTCCAGACACCAGACAAGGATTTCCTACAGCTGGAGATGAAAAGCCTCCAAAAACTCCCTCAGCAGACGTTGTGCTCTCACTGAGCCTCACAGGACACAACTCCCCATCCTGTGAAGGACTTCCTTGGAAATCAGCTTCCCCTACATCCCAGGTTACCTCCTGTGAGCACAGTCTGGGAAATGCAGCCCACAGAGATATAACAAATAGAGTGTAGGCAGTAAATAAAGCTGTTTTGCTGCACCACAACTGCTTTCCTATCTTCTTATGTCAGCCACCTCCCACGGATGGACAGTACTTCTGTACGATCATCAAGTAAAGGAAAACATATGATGTTGACTCCTATGAGAAATGACCTGACAGATATGAAGCCCATGACATGTCCTTAGGAATCTTCCTCAGCAGCTTATGATCTAAACTGCTGCCATTCCAAATCACACTAAGCTGCCCAGACTAGACCCTCACAGCTCAGCTTACTCACCCCAGAGAATACAAATCCCATATCCAGGTTTTGAGGAGATGCTTGTCTACTTTCTCTTCAGCTGAAGAAACTGGTGAAAACATATTGGGCTGATAGGTAGATATTGACAGATGCTCTGCTGGAAATAACAAAGACCCAGTCACCGCAGGGTCTTCAGGCGCTGGTTTAGAGCAGAGCAGGTCAGGCTGTAGTTAATGCAATCAGCTCAAGAAGCATAATACTGGAACAGAAGGTTCTATCCCAAATTTTGAAATCTCCTGCTCCATTTCAAATGACAGATGTACTTGGGCCTTACTTGTTTTTGTAGATACCATGGGAAAGGCAACCATTCCTTCACCTCAGCAATAAGACCTTGGATCCAGCCAGCCCACTAACATTTCTGAGCCAGAAGCTGTGAGCCCCAGGCAGCCTCACACTAGCACAACAGGTTTATGGCCAGGGAATGCTCTTTCTCCTCCATTTGCAAATACAGCAAGTTCTGACTCTTAGCTCAAACCCAGGACTGCTTTCACCTGAACGACTAAGCACCCCCTGTAAGAAGGAACAGTTGACAAACACTTACTGTTATGTGCTTTATGGGTCTGACCAAACATCAACATGGGCCTGGAAGTAAACATTCCTTTTTCCTGCAGCATAGTTGCTGATGGAGTAGTTGGACACACTCTGGGTTTCCTGATATTGGTGTTGGATATAATCTTCAACCCCATTTCCTGTCGGAAAAAAGAAAGAACTGATGCACCAGAAGCTTGACCTTTCCTCTCTGCCTTATATCCTGCGCCCTTTTTTGCCTTCATGCATGGGGGTCTTGGCTGTCTCCTGGCTTGGCAAAGTATTCTCTTGCTTCGTTTTAAGAGGGAATTATTGAAATCCTCAGCAATGGGCAAATGAGGTCTTGAGAGATAATTCATCCGGCCTGAGTCAGCCAAAGTTATTCTTGTTCAAACATGGTTATTTAGCTACTATGCCTTCTTAGCCTGCAGAGTGCAATTGCTCACACTATGGAGACCAGACAAACTATGTGAAATCCAATTAAAGTAACCAATACCTTGCCATCCTGAATCACACAATGAAAGTGCAGTAACCACACAGTTTCTTCTCGGTCAACATTTCAAGTCACTTATTCAAATAACAAGTGAGTTACAAGGGCCCAAACTGGACCTGTTCCCTCTGCTGTCTGTAACAGCATCCCTAGGATACTGGTAAAGTCAGGGGGCCACATTTCCCTCAGTTCACGAATTATCCCAGCCCACCAAATCAACCATTTTTACCCTG
This sequence comes from Amazona ochrocephala, assembly GCA_039720435.1. Taxonomy (NCBI): domain Eukaryota; kingdom Metazoa; phylum Chordata; class Aves; order Psittaciformes; family Psittacidae; genus Amazona; species Amazona ochrocephala. The sequence goes on from CM077880.1 coordinate 84,932,254, forward strand.
AATGCTGTAAACACATCACGCTCATCAGAATTTGGGAACCTGCATGACTGATCGTCTTCAGACACTTGGCGAGGATACCTGGAGTTATAATCAGATGGGAACAGCCTATAAATCTGAGAAAGCAGGAAAAGGGGGGGATAAAAATCAGCACAGATAAAATCTGGCATTCCCTTCCTGTCATACTTCCAAGGCCTGTTTCAATTGCTCCTGGCTACTGTGCATGAACACATGCCAGAAAGCTCAGGCTCACTGTCACTCTTCTGACAGAGCCAAGACAACCCGCTGAACTGAACATGAGCAGAGCAACAGACGCTGATTTACCACTGGTGCACCAAGTGATGTTCAACTTTTCTTAACGCTTGCCCCCTAACCCTTACCCGTGCCACACTGAGAGTGCTGATGATCCCAAATGCTCAAAGCACTGCCCAGAATGGGCAGATAAGCTCTGCCCAGAGTGGAAGATAAGCTCTGCCCAGACGCAACGACCTGTCAGTCTCCTTTCCTCCCTCTTTCCCTCTTTCATGTCAGTACAAGAGAAGGGAAGAATTAGGCGCAGGCTCACTCACCAAAGAGTGGCTGAGCTCTTTTTCTGTCTTCAGCCCAAGGACACTCTGATCCACAGCCCAGACAGCACACATGGACCCAGGAGATGCCTGCAGATGGAGACCAACCTCTGAATCAGGAAGAGTCTCCGGTGTTGAGAAGGCCAGCTCCACCTGGATGGGAAGAATGCAGGCAAAACCCAAGTGACATTTCTGCTGCTGGCCATGCTACCAACTCCTGAGCAGGGAAGGCACTTACATGATGAGAGTTTCCAAGGACTTTCCTTGGAAACCCAAGGGATCTCCCAAGGACCCCCAGAAGGTATTTAAAACGTCATCAAATTGAGGTTCCAACAGGATGGATGGCAGAGGGGGAACCATCAATGTACTGGGGATATTCCTGCGTCAGCATTCTCGCATTCTCACACAGCATTCTCTCTACCCAGAAAACCAGCCAGTCATGATCACACCTTACACAGCTGTTTTCCTGCTCCTTTTGAAGCCCAGATCTAAAATAAGCTTAGCCCTTACCTCTGGGTTCTTTATGAAGTTAGTCTCAGCCTCCCAAGTGCTCTTCACAGACTTGTGCACAGCACATACTTGCTCCATATGTTACAGCACACTTCATCACTCATGCACTGCAATTCCTGTAACAGCATCCTGTGTAGTATCAGCCACACAGAGCTACGCATACTGTGTATCGCTCAGTCTCTACTTTCTTTCCAGCAGACACACTCACTCTCACAGATTTAGTCATGGACATAAATCCTACCTTATTTCTGAAACACATGGAGACACTGAACATGGCAGAATCGGCAATGATTTTTCCATTAGGGAAGATAACATAAACAACAAGTCTTGGAGCTGGTGCAAAGATCCAGCTGAAGGTAAGAGGGATGGAGAAGAAGCCTTTCAGCACTAGATGGAGGAGAGGGAAGAAGAGAAAGTACATTTATAAGTAAAAATGGACTCTGATCAGGTTTTGCCATTTTGCATGTATCTGTTTAATTCCTTTCTTCAAGTCTTTCAGGGCCAAGGAGCTTTCTGGAGACCACTGAAATATTCAGTACATCTCTGGATCTGTTATTCAAGACCAGCAAAAGACTCTTCCTGGTTCTGTTTATTGCCTCAAGGAAATTCAACAACGATCTTGGAGTTCAAGCTTAGCTCCACAAAGAGTGAGAGGCTCGTATATCTTTCAGTCTCCCGTCACCAAACACATCCCATCCCATCACCAATAAAGTGGTGACTTGTACCCCAAAGCACCTATAATGAAGGTTTTTAAAAAAAGAACTGAGAAGCAGACAACAGTGAGACAAAATGTGGCATCCTAATGACTTAGATTATTTGTAGATAACTGCAAATTAAAGCACGAGAGGTTTGATGGAGGGTAAGGCTATAGTTTCACGCCGTTTGCAGGGGCAGCAAAAGGAGATTTTGAGAATTAAGGCAAAGGAGGATGAGCCTACGGGCTGGGAAATGCTGAGTATTGTTCACTTGGTACCAAGCAGAAGGATAAAGGAGACCTGAAAGCTGGAAAGGCATGCTACTGTGATGCAGCAGAAAAGCGGTGAGCCAACTCTAAACTGCCAAGAGGCTTACGCCACGTATCCAGATAAGAGGCTGACACAGACCAATGGGTGCTTGTAGACATGAAACAGGGGGGTGCACTTACTTCCTGGCAGTCCAACCCAAACAGTCTTCTGACCTGCATGCACTATCCTTCTTCTCCCTGTGACCTAGGGAAGATAGAGAAAGGGAAGAAAATGCCAGTCACACAGTCACTGCAATTACTATGCAGATTAAGGTAGCCCTGAAAATGGAGATTAAAGAGGGGCAGAGGAAGAGATATGAGCTTTATTCACTCTCAGGTAGCAGGGAGAGCCCAGTGGATCAAGAGACTTGGGGGAGTACAGGTAAGGCAAATATCTGCCCTGCACCTGTGCAGAGCCTGAAAGAAAGGTGCTGCCTTTCTTGCTATTACTGTATCCCTGGATTGAAACCAGGATCCAGCCCCATGATGGCTGGATGAGCAACCTGTCCTGGGCTGAGCCAAACTTATCAAACACCAGGCTTGAATCTGTAGAAGAGCCTGATCTTGCACCTTGAACTGTCACCCACTAGCAGTTCCCCAGAAACTCACAAAGTAGGAGAAGATGACACGCTTGGGCCCATGTTCCAAGTCCTCCTGGTAAATTCTGAAGTCCACCTGGATAGCCTGCTTTTTACCACAGGGCACTGTTTCTGGCACACGGACAATAGAGAGAAAACTCCTGCTGGTGCTGTAGAACGGACGTATGAAGTAAGAGGCTCTCTGGTAACTCAAATCAACTGTCCCAGGCTCTCCATCCAAATCCTGATGCAGGACACTTGCCTGGTGAGAAAATATACCAATACCAAACAGTTAATCTCTCTAGTTGAGCAAGTCAGCTGCAAGTCACCCTCGCTGCAACTTGGTAAGAGGCTCAGATCAAGTTCGAGCAACACCATAGTCAGGTCTCTATGTTGAGAGTTCACGAGGAAACCAACTGGGATCACTCTCAGAGGGAGACAAAATCCAGAATGCACTGAAGTGTTTCAGATTTGAACTGCTGAAACCTTCAAGAAGGAACAAGGGAAATGTCTGTGGGGCAATAAATAGCTCTGAGATACATTCATACCCCTGCCAACAGACTCTTCCTCACCTACCTCCAGTGCAGCTGAGGTGCTGTTCCAAACAGTTGTATTCAGGCTAAATGAAGCTGTCCCACAGTCCTCAGTGATGTACTTCTGCTTAAATTGCTGCTCTCCATAGCTTACTATGAGGAGGACATGTTTGTTCTTCAGTGCCTTGCCTTGGTAGCTGACGACTTTAATCTGAAAACCGTGGTGAACAAGAGAAGTGCAGAAGAGTCTAATCACTGGACAGAATGTCTTGCTACTCAAAAGACTCAAAGTCACCCTTTCAGTCACTAACAATATTATCAATACTGCAACTGATCACCTCCTATTATCATTTGCAGTACCATGTTCATTCACCCCCATGCTCTCTACCCCTTTCATAGCAGAAGGCCTCCCAGCTGCCAAAATTCCAGATGCTTGGGTTTTCACCCCAAATTTAGATCCCCATAGCTGCTGCTCCTCCAGGCTTATTTGGCAAATGATAGTCTTGGGTGCTATTCTCACTTCTGACAATTCAAGAGTTTTGTCTCTGCACATCATTCACGTCCTCCCAAGCCCCCAGCTGGAGGCGAGGTCAGAAAAGACACTGGATAACAGTCCCTGTGAAGGCATTGGTCATGCTCTCACCTCCAGAAGACTGCAACTAGGAATTACCTTGCCCCTGTATATCTCTCCAGCGTGGTAGTAAGAATTCACATCATCAAACAAGGCCATGCCAGCAATCTTGGAGATGAGTAACTTGTGGGAAGCATTGACGTGTGTCTCTGAATGAAAGCAGTGAGACAGAAACTGTAAAGCAGGGAGCAAGGAAGCCAAGCACCCCTCAGCAACTTCCCTGCAGAGCGACCCATTGATAATACTGATGCACACACGTTTCATACCAGAGGTCTGGGTATTTAGTCTTTCTCCTACTTCTAGCCCTTAGAGAAGTCCCCAGGCTTCACCACCTGAGACCAAGATGCACTCAGAGTGAGTGTTATGCCATCAGGAACTGCGGGCTCTGTATTTGTAAGGTCAGACAGCAGACCCCAACGGGCTCAGAAAGCTCAAAGCCCTTGCTAGCCTAAAAGTCCTCAGTGTTCTTGGTAAGATTAGTGCATCTTCACATGCCTCTTCTCAGCCACCAGAGAAGTTTCCAGAGTTACCTGTGCCATCCTCTACCAGCAAGGCCTCTGCAACTATGCTGTCCTGATAGTACCTGAAGTCTCGACTGAAGGAGGACAGGCTCACGTTTGTGAAGAAGCAACCAGTCTCATCTGTCTGGAAGTACAGAGAGGGGAAAAGGCACAGGGTAGCAACACTATTATTTCAGCTGCAGCCTCGCCTTACCCTGAGCACAAATGTGTCTGAATGCTGCTCAGCTCCTGCTACACATCTCACCTGGTTGTTGAATGCCTGACAGAGATCCGGTTTCGAAGCACTGGGCAGGAATGGGGCTATCTTCTGACAAAGGTTCACATGAACCATCCCATGCACAACTTTCCCATAAGCGTATCTGTTTGGAGGAGAAGGGAAAGAAGAGGCAGTCACAGGCTTGCTTTGCAGAGCACTTACTTGGAGACACAGGGGCCCACAGACCACTTATTCACAGATATATTCACAATATAACACAAGAGTGGCAGCCACACAGCAGGCACAGGAGCCCTGACCCAGTAAGCAGGGTCAGGCTAGGGCACTGCAGTGATGGTAGATCGCAGGCTATGCGATACAACTGGTGCCAAACTAACCTATTCCAGGAAATCAGAGTGTTTTAATTGCTAACTCAGCACAGACCTCTGCACTTCACACCAGCATCACCCCAGGATATGCTGAAGGCATGCATCATCTTATGAGCAGAAACACAGGTGGTTAATAAAACGCCTTTCATTAAGAAAGCACCTTTACATTAGGCACCTAGTGCTGTCCTTGGACTGTACTTGGGGCAATTCCTTTTGCCTCTCTCTAGTTTCTGTTAAAGCATAATCTGGAAAAGCTTCCTCCATTTCCCTTTCTTCTGCAGGGAGATGAACACCAAACATCTGACATGTTCTGCTTCACAGATGGCTGCTTATCAAAGGGTAGGCTGCTCCCCCATGTTTTTGGTAGAGGGACTTGTGGAGTGCCTTTAGAAAAGGGGTGTTAGAGTAACAGAAGTTACAGGAATGTTTTGTGTGCACCAGAGTGCAAAGAGCTGCCATGGAAAATTCTGGCCTCCTGCAACTGAAGTGTAGTAAATTTCCCCATGGTGACTTAACCATCTTCTGCTCGTCAGGCCGGAAAATAGCACAGGGACATCCCTCCAAGCAGAGTCCTCACCTGCCACATACCCGAAGTGGGAAGGTTTTATCTAGTGCATAAATCTGAGCTGGTGCCTCAAAGATCACTTCAAATTTTGGTAGCACTGGAAAGAAAAAGCAGAACTGTAGGAAACACTGGTCAGGCACAGCCTTCGCACAGAATCAACATGAAGATAAGACCATGGTGGAATAAGAGCCAGGAAATGGAGGAAGGTCACAAGAAGGAGAAAGGAAGATATCCCTTGTTTCTTTAACAGATTTGTGTATACCTTTGTGTAACCTCGATTTGTTGAGATCTGGAATCAGCTGCGTTAAAGGCCATACACAACACTCCTCCCAGTCACTGACCCAAGGTCCCAGAGTGATCCCTCTCCTGAGCCTCTGCTCAGACTCTTTTCCATGACAGATACTATTACTTTTCTCATTTGCTCCCAGGAGGGTTATCAAGGAATAAGCACCCAGCTTCCTGGATCAAGAGTACAGGGTCCTCTCTGCAGCTCAGACATATCCCCCGCGTGTTCATACCATATTCCTGGACAGAGAAGCTGCCATAAGCTTTTGCGCTGGTGACATTGATGACATATGTTCCCAGCAAAGGCTCATCACTTAGCTGGAAAGACAGATCTGCAATGCCATCTTGTGGGACCACATCCAGCCATTGCTCTATCCGGTTGTCCTTAGGGTCCTACACCCACAAGAAAGGAAGAAACAGTTGTTCCAGCATCTCACTGATCCACACCCCATAGAAACTGAGCTTCAGGATTCCAGTGCTGCACACTACCAGGTTCCATAGGTAAGGAATGAGGTTTGGAGTAAGCTAGTCAAAAAATTTTGAAGACAATATAATGCTCCCAGCATCTGAGTCTCCCTACACTTATCTAAATCCCGATCCCAAGGAAAGACTCTTCACAGCTCCAACCTTTTTCATAAAGGTCTAAGTTGATCTGTCTACACTTGTGCAAGAACAACTCAGGTTTCTACTGAAGTAAGGGGGAGCATAACTTCAAGTAAGTGCATAAGAATAAAAAGAGTAAGGAGATCATTAGTTTAAGAAATCTTGAAGTTCTACTATTCAGAGGCCTGAAAAATCTACCAGGAACTGAACATGAATAGCTCATCATGGCTGCCATCAACACTACTATAACACTAGATTTCAGCATCACTCACCTGGAGAAACAGCGAAATCTGGAGGGGGGAAAAGGCAAAAACCATTAGGAAACAGAAACACATGCCAGCAACACACACAAGGTACTTCAGACACAAATCCCTCTCTGAAGGATGTGCAACTAGTGATTTGGAAATTTAGAGCACTGACAACAATATAAAGTAAAATAAACATCAGCAGAAAGGAGAAATACCAGGTGAATCCATTACAGTAAGGTCTGCAGAAAGGGAAAAGCCAACCTGGAGGTCACCCAGCACTTGCTAATGATTTCCTGGCAGAGCCCTCCACGGGGAAAACTCACTGCCCAAACAGACCTACTCTGGATCAGCTGCAGTCTTCAGGGGTCACAGACACATACGATCACTTAGTTTGGAAGGAAGCTTTGGAGGTCAGCTAGTCCAACAGCCTGCTGAAGCATGCCTTCTTAGAGCAGACTGCTCACAGCCTCCTCCAGCTGAGTTTGAACATCTCCACAGACAAAAATGCTTTCTCTGGGCACCTTTTTCAATATCTGATCATTGTCACAATGAAAATGTGTTTCCTAATCTAATTTTCCATGGTCCAATTTGTAGGAGCCACCTCCCCACCACACGGCCAGGAAAACTTGACTTGCAAATTATTCCCTCCCCATGACTCCATCACATCAGGAATCACTATGTCTCATGCTTGTGCGTAAGACGAGCAAGAGACATGTATAGCTCTGTCATCTTTCTGAGTTACCAGCTTTTACTTGAGTTACTATTCTTCTCTGGACACTCATCAAGCCTGGACCAGGGACAAATGTGGAAGAGCTGGAAATACGGCAGATGAGCAGGGTAGAAGGGAAGTAGGATCCACACATGGAACAAGGCAGCCTTTCTCAGAGTAGCCCAGGGCTGGCTTACCGAATCATTGAGCACCATGAATTCCTCATCCAGAGTCACTATGCGGAATCTCACTGAAGGCAAAGAAATCAAGGAATATATTTATCAGACCTCAGTCCTCCCATGCAGACCCCTGCTCTGTTTCCCCAGGTGCTGTCTCCATGCTATACACATCCGTGGTAACACCTGACAGAGATGTACCCGCATGTAAGATACCATGGAAATTACCTACTGCCTCCTGCGACTTCACAGTCACCACAAGCTGGGCATTATAGCTATTGAAAACACCACTCAATGAGAGACTGTTGAGTGATGTTTTCTATTGTCTCAAAGCCTTCTGCTAGAGCTGTCCATGAATTCTGGGCAATCACAGGCTTTCCATACAGTGTTACCAGTAAAAAGCCTAGGGCTCACAGTTGCTCCCTTTTGCAGCTCTCACCTGTCTGCCCTGGTTGATAGATGGGCTTGTCTGTTTGGATGAAGGTGCCACTTCTGGCCTTGGAGATCAGAACCTTTTCCTTCTCCTCAATACTGACCCCTTTGCCCGTGATGATCAGTTTGACAGTGGCAATCTCCTCTGTGCCATCAGCTGGAGGTGTAACCTATACAGAGAGAGGAGAGCACACAGCTCCCAGGTAATCTGGGAGCCCTGAGCAGAAGCTCAGAGTAAAGTGGAATAAACTAACCAGTTCCTCTCCACCTGTCCCAGGACATCCCCTCCAGTACCCGGATCCAGATCACATCTAGATCTCACTTAGACCTACAAGACACCAGGAGGCCCAGCATGTCATGGAACCTGACCCTTTTTTGTCACTGGTTAAGGAATTTTGCTTCTAGTGACAAGCAGGTGCTTACACCTCTGAGTCGTCAAACCTGGTCAGGAGGATGGGCAGATGCCAGAAAGGCGAGAGATGGTAGCAGAGAATCAAAGGAGAGCAATAAAGTTGTAGCAGAGCCTCAAACGCTGGGCCTTCAGAACTAGCATGTACCAGCAAGTAAAAAAGTCAGGTTAGAAGAGATAACCAGTTCCTGTCTCCAGCAGCCAAAGACCCCAGCAGCCTCAGCACAGAATACACTGTATAATAGCAGAGATGCTGTTTAGGCATATCTGCCTTATCCTAAATCTTTGCTAAATTCTCATCAACAACGAATAAGCTCTAAACTGCTGCTTGAAACTAACAAGCACATCAATTTCCATCTAACTGCTCTTCAGGAGCTCGTAAGAGCTGAGCTGCCGCCTGACCCCAGGTCCTATAGAAACTGCAGGATGTCATGCAAATCACCATTTCCCCAGGCTTTAGCTATGAAGCTGCACAGGTCTTCTAGAGAGGAGCTAAAGCTCCTTCATCTAGTCTGGTATGGAAGAGAAGGGAACAGGTCAGTTCTCTTTATACATCCAGAAGTGCAGTAGATTTTAACACATGTAACTGCAATTTAACAATTGATTCATAAGGGAAATCAGTGCTGACCAGCAGATACTCTGTTTGGCTATGCACCCCTAGGTACCATCCACTCCCCCTCCTAGCAGACTCACTCCAAGGCAAAGTAGACCCTGCACATGTCATCCTTGTTAGGGAGTAACGTGAGGGATTTACAGTTCCAGAAGGAAAAATCAGTGATGGCATTTGCTCACCCAGAACTTAGTGCACATAAAAGCCTTCTTCTTCTGGACAGTTTCTTGCATTAAGAGCTCATGTCCTGCAGAGCGCTCCAGGACCACATTCACTTGAAGCTTTTCCTCATAACAGGTGATATGGAGGCAGGCAACTTGGGTGGATGGGTAGCGGAGATCTGCAGGGACCACCACCAGGTAACGCCTGGGGCAGGGAAAGAAGGCATCAAAGGTGGCACCAGGTTGAGGGCTCAGGGACATGAAGAGCTTCTCTGCAGTGTCCCACTACTGGAGAACTCAGCAATGTGCCATGGTTTCAGTCAATATTGAAAAGAACAGTGAACCCAGCAAAGTGATGGTTTCACTCATAACCTGGGAAATAGTTTCTGCTTGATTATCTTAAGTACAGCCCTATATATTCCAGTTATCTCCTGAACTCCTCAAAACCATTCCTTGCAGTCTTCAAAAGAAGTGGCCTCATAACCTTGCAGCCTAGACACCAGTGATTTGTTTTGGCATGGCAACTGGAGAAGCAAATATTCCTGGGTCTAAGGTCTTATGTGGAAGCCCCCCAAAAAGGTGGCTTGCATTTAACTCACAGTAGACAATCCTAATGCATTGGAAGTTAGGTAAATGAGCCAGCTACCCTTTGGGGTGCTCTGTGATAGAGCAGGAAGCACGGAAGTTGATGGCATGGAAGGTGGTCCATTACCTAGACTGATGCGTTCATGAAAGAGACCGAAACGTAAGCTCAGCATCACTCACAGTTCATGAAAAGCAGCTGCAACGTGGAATAGAAGGCTCAGGAGGATGCCTATCCTCATCCTGGGGACTCTTGGTCCAGTGGTCCTCTTCCTCTGAAATCACTGAGGCTGTTTTTAGGGGGTCAACTGCTTTCTAGCGCAGCCTAAAGAAGAGATGGTGCGGGGGAGGAGCCAGCCTCTTCCCACCTCTTCCCTTCTGAGATTATAGCAGGCAGCAGCAGGGATGGGTGTACTGTGCCGAGTCCCCCTTAGCCAATAGCAGCCACTTTGGCTGCCACCCCCAGTTTAAAACATCCCCTCCTGCAAGGCTGCCATGGAGACATCTGACCAAATAGATTTGTCATGGTAAAATAACAGCAAGAACTTTGCAGATCAGTGACCCAGGCCAGGTCCTGATCACTTGTCACTCGTGTCCCTTTGTTTCAGCAGGAGATGGATTGTTGCTGTGCAGCCAGCAACAAGAGCACACCCCAGCACACAGCAGGCAGTGCTGTCACTCAGGATAGAGGCTCAGTAGCTCTGGATCAGATTATGGGGATGTGGATCTCCTTAGGCTGTTTGGCTTGAGAATGGGAGCAAAACCTTGCATGTGCCTAAGGAAGCACTGTGGCAACGCTAACACCAGCCAGCAACCACTACTGAGCCAATGACTTTGCCTTTTCCTTCCCTGAATACAGGGAGGGAAATGGAAATACATACTGATCAACAGATCCCTCCACCAGCTCCCTGCAACACCCATCACCAATGGCACCATCTGCAAGGCAGGGGCCACAAGAGCAGGTTCCAGCTCCTCATTGTTCATGTCTGGGTGCTAAAGGTCTAAGACACAGTCTTCTGATTCTGTTTTTGAATCCGAGGGTCGAGTTAAAACTCACACATTAAAACATGTGGGACATTTTCTAGCACTGATGACGATGCGCACAGAAGGGTGGACAACTGTGTTGTAACCAGCATGGCCTGCCAAAAAGCATGGTCACCATGTAAACTGCCTGTTGTGAGTGGTACTCAGATTGCATGAATTCTCAGACTACATCCGAGACTAGTGTGAGACAGCATTGGTTAACCCAGGCTGCAATGTACCAGGGACTGCCCTAATAATACAGACAGCTACAGTTCTGTGCATGGAAATACTTCCCTGCACTGTTTAACAGTGCTAATGCAGCCTAAGCTTTCCATATCTGGGTCCCAACATGGTGCTACTCAAGCAGGCAGTTCGGATCTCTTCGTCAAAGCCAAAGGCTCCAGGTTCCAGGATGTCCAGAAATTTCCAGTTAACTTGGAATATCTGTTCCCAAGGCTCCCCATACTCTTTTTCCAGATGAGGTTGAAAAGACTGACCCCCTTCTCACCTCTATCACTGGGCCACTCTAAAACGAGCATGCATCATAGGGGCTATACATTATGCACAGAGTTGTTGGTGCTGGCACTGCCTTTGTCTCAAGTGCCAGCAGTTTCATGCCTTAACTGATGGAGATAACTGGCCAGAGGCCAGACATCCCAACTGATTTCAGAAACCAGCACTAAGTTGATCTAAATCATTGTCAGGCTACCAGGCAAGGAAGACTGGGCACCTTTTCTTGCAACAGATGCTTTCTTGTGTCTTCGTGAAGGAAGGTCATGTTACTGAGAATGGAAGGCAAACATGGTTTTTTGTCTAAGATTGTCCCACAGCCAGCTCATAAATGGTCATAAAGGGCACCCACCAGTGCCAGCACTGTGGAAATCTCTCTGACCCTGTCCCACCGTGCTCCTCCTGTGCTGTTTGCCCAGGTGCGTTCTCTATTCCTTGCTTGGCTTTGGCAAACCTCGCTCTTGCTCACAGGAACATACACCTGAAGGATCTGCATTGAAGGCAGCAACTGACAGCTGCACAGGTGTCATAGACCTGAACAGTCTCTGAACCAGAGAAAGCACAGCAAAGCTGCGCGCAGTTTCTAGTTCTGCAGTTTCTTTCTCTACATGGACTCAGAGAAGGCCTTTGTGCTGAGCCAAGAGACCCACGGCGGGTTAAGGGATGTACCCTCTCCTGAAAACACACTGCTCAGGTGGAGCAAAGGACATAATACATACTAACAACACAAAACCATATAGACACCTGCTCTCCACAGATAGCTTGAATCAAAATGAAAAGGAAGAAGAGGAGAAATAATAAAGGTCACACCTGTGGACATCGAACACAGATTCAGTGGTTCAGAATGAGGACCAGGAGCAATGGCATCTTGGAAATCACTCCAATGTTATAATATTGTTGATGAAAACAAGAAGTCCATACTATCAGCGTTCTGTACGAGGAGAATAGTAATGTCTGCAGAGCACTTTGACAGGAGACTGTGCAGAGAGGAGAAAGTCACCAGTTTCTTGAAAGAATCACGTGTTAGAGACCCTGCAGCACAGAATAATTCATCAAAGCAACTGAACCATTCTTCATTCTCCTCTAGGTATTCATCACCAGATTCATACAGTCTCAGGGCCTCCTCCATTGTTGCCTTTTTCCTTTCCAATTACAAACTCCATGCTCCTAACCACTGACATTTCCACCTCGCCTCTTACACATACATACACACTCCGTAACTACTGTATAGCATCTCTGAAGGCAATGAGATTTGATATCCTTGATGTTTTCATAGTGAAGTACAGTTTTGCATTAAGGGTGTTTCACAGTCCACACAGGGTTCATAAAGATCTGTGAGGCCATGTTTCTGCAACGTGACCAACATCCATAACATGGTGGAATCCCCCCGAAGAATCTCTCCATAATGCCAACGTAGATTAGACTGCTGCACCCACTTTCTGATGCCTTAACAGCCGAATTTGTCCACTGCACCAAAGCCAAGCAAGAAATTGAGAACACACCTGGACAAACACAGCAGAAGGAGCAGGAACTGACTGGGTCAGAAAGCTTGAAGGCAACATAGTGTAAACTGTTCTATGCCTCTCTCAGCGCTTGGTCCTACACTGTGATCATTCACAGAACCGCAAACCTGCTGAAGTTTTCGCCCAGAAATCTAGTGCAAGCCTTTAGGTTGTAGGCTTCAAATCTGTAACTTGGAATTGAGCATTAGAGAATTACAGAGCTACGCCCAAGGGAGTTTGGAAACCTTTACATGGATCTCTCTGCAAAGAACAGATAGGAACCATGAAACCTGCAGCTTTGCATGCTCCTCACAAACAACTAGTGCAGCTTTCTACCTAACACTCAAAAACTCCACACAACCCACTGAAAGAGCCTATTATCTTCTGAACCTTCTTGGCCAACACCCAAACTCTGAGTTCTTGCTTCATCTTTCCTATTCATCCCACTGAACTGAGAAAGTCTTACCAACACTCCAGGCACAGCGATCTATCTGAATCACAGCACCCCAAGCTGTAGATTCAAATCTAGTCATTAAGTAGATAAGCACTCTAGAAAGCTGAAAACTGTTCACAAGGTGGTAAACAGGCTCAGTCAAAACCACAAAGACTTCCACACCTGAATGCTGTGGCTTAGGAATCATGCCTAGTGTTAACAAAGCTTGGGGTCCTAGATAAAGCAAGTTCCACCAGAATAACTGCGGTGACGCTTCAACTGTATGTAATATATTTGTGGAGCTATTTGTCAGCTCTTCACGTGAGATTCTTCGTTTTGGCGAAGCCACTTCCACAGTGAAATTGGAACTTTGATTACACCCAGGAACTCCTTGTTGGTGGAAGGACCAAACAAAACTCATTTTGTACGGATGTAGTTCAAAGTAAACTGACCTGAGATATCACAGTAGCTTTTAGAAGAGGTGATTTTTGTGGAATAGCTTGAACACTGCCAGAGAAGGGCAGGAGGCAACACTCAAAGTGAAGATATTCCCTAAAAGTCCTTTAACTGTGCCTTTTCTATTTAATGTAGCACTGAGCATACAACTGGAGATGAAGCATGCAGCAAGCAATAGAGGTCTGCCCACAATTACTGAACGCAGGCTTAGAAGTTTCAAATTCAAAGGCGTGTGGAAGAAGCATTAATGTGAAACAAATATTCAGCGTTAGACACAATTCACAATGCTACTCTACGTGCACCAGCTATTTTGATGACATACACACACATATGCCAGGTACACAGGTTTGCCGTCTTTCTGGGCTCTACATGAAGAAAGAGACAGGGAAGATATCTTCCTTTTAAGGAAAGATACCAGAGATTCTTCTTCCTCAGGCAATATCTTCTCTATCTTCCCTTCCTTTCCTCTGCTGCCTCCTTTGAGTACCCTTCCTTTGCTGAGCTGTAAAGGATAGTACACAGTAAGCAGCTGACCAGTTCACAGACGAGCATAGCTGTAGTTCCCAGGCACCTTGAGGGAAAGGAGAACAGGGTGCTTCCTTATATCCAACCTTTCCAGGATATAAGGAGAGGTGGGAGAGACAAACTCCTAAAGAGTTCATCATCAGCCTTATGCTGAACCTCCCTTTTCTGTGAAGCCATGGCTTGCAGAATTCCCATCCACAGCACAGGGGGGCCAAGGGAGGTTTAGACTGGATAGGAAGAAAAATTTCTTCACCAAAAAGGCTGTCAAGCACTGGAACAGGCTGCCCAGGGAAGTGGCTGAGTCACCATGCCTGGAGGTATTTAAAAGACATGTAGACATGGTCATGGTTTAGTGGTGGACTTGGCAGTGTTAGGTTTATGGCTGGACTGGATGATATTAAAGGTCTTTCCTAACCTAAATGATTCTATAGATCTTTCTTCTAAAGGGTTCCTGAACTTGCTTATAAAGAGGGGTGAAACCATGCCAAGTGCAAGGTCCTACACCTGGGTTGGAGCAAGCCCAGGCACAGCTACAGGTTGGGCAGAGAAGAGATTCAGAGCAGCCCTGCGGAGAAGTACTTGGGGGTGTTGGTTGATGAGAAAATGAACATGAGCCGGCTGCAGTGTGCACTTGCAGCCCAGAAAGCCAACCGTATCCTGGGCTGCATCAAAAGGAGTGTGACCAGCAGGTCGAGGGAGGTGATCCTGCCCCTCTACTCTGCTCTCGTGAGACCTCCCTTGGAGTATTGTGTGCAGTTCTGGTGTCCTCAACATAAAAAGGACATGGAACTGTTGGAACAAGTCCAGAGGAGGCCACGAGGATGATCAGGGGACTGGAGCACCTCCCGTATGAAGATAGGCTGAGAAAATTGGGGCTGCTCAGCCTGGAGAAGAGAAGGCTGCGTGGAGACCTCATAGCAGCCTTCCAGTATCTGAAGGGGGGCTATAGGGATGCTGGGGAGGGACTGTTCATGAGGGACTGCAGTGATTGGGCAAGGAGTAACGGGTTCAAACTTAAACAGGGGGAGTTTAGACTGGACATAAGGAAGAAGTTATTTACTGTGAGGGTGGTGAGGCACTGGAATGGGTTGCCCAAGGAAGTTGTGAATGCTCCATCCTTGGCAGTGTTCAAGGCCAGGCTGGACCATAGCCTTGGATGGCATGGTTTAGTGGGAGGTGTCCCTGCCCATGGCAGGGGGGTTGGAACTTGATGATCTTAAGGTCCTTTCCAACCCTAACTATTCTATGATTCTATGAAACAGTCACTTCCCATACCCTGCTTGTCACACAGAACAGCAGGAGATTAGAGTGTTCAGAGAAATACTTATCAAGAGGTATTTCATATTGCTACTTATTATTCCCTCTCTTAGAATGTAAACACAAACACAGCCCCTTGCCAAAATTTACACTTGACCTGGAGAGACACTACTGAGCAAGGACAGGCCTCCTGGCTGCATGTCCTTGGCCAAGGGGAAGAAATGCCCCACATCTGCACAGCTGCCTTTTTCCCCACCGCTTCCCAGCCATTTGGATGACCTTGTCACATATGAAGATGTACTGTCTGGCTGCCAGGAAGCATTTGGTCACAGAGGCTGTTAGCCTAGAAGAGAGAGTCTCAGACAATACACCAGGCTACCAACCGCTGGCTCTACATAAGTAGTGACAGAGAATTTAGTAAGACTTGTTCTTCACTGTACTGTTTACCAGAGGTTGTCTTGCACATGACCTTCTCATAATCCAGTGGAGGATCCATCACGAAGTTTGAATAGAAGTTCCCTCTGGAAGCCTTGGTGGGAGAGAAATACGAATGAAAAATGTTCCACCAGCAACAACTACTTTCCCTCATATTGTATTTCTGAAAAAGGAACCACGTAACAATGGAACAAGGTCGCTCAGTACTGCGGGTAACAGTGTAATGGGTCTGACGAACCTCTCTGCAAGCATCCCGCAGCTTTAATCCCCAGTTCTTCTGACCACGGTCCTATCTTTCCCTGTTACTGCAGCACACAGATGATGGGCGTATGAAGATAGGCTGAGAAAATTGGGGCTGTTCAGCCTGCAGAAGAGAAGGCTGCGTGGAGACCTCATAGCAGCCTTCCAATACCTGAAGGGGGCCTATAGGGATGCTGGGGAGGGACTCTTCATTAGGGACTGTGGTGAGAGGACAAGGGGTAATGGGTTTAAACTTAAACAGGGGAGGTTTAGATTGGATATGAGGAAGAAATTCTTTACTGTAAGGGTGGTGAGGCCCTGGAATGGGTTGCCCAAGGAAGTTGTGAATGCTCCATCCTTGGCAGCGTTCAAGGCCAGGCTGGACATGGCCTTGGATGGCATGGTTTAGTGGGAGGTGCCCCTGCCCATGGCAGGGGGGTTGGAACTCGATGATCCTGAGGTCCTTTCCAACCCTTACTATTCTATGATTCTATGGGGGCAAACAACACCATGTTCTGCTCCCCAGTGCCACCAGCACCTGTCTGGCGTGCACAAATAGGCAGTCCAGGTTCTCCAGTGATGTCACCCGGGCATCAAAGATGAAGGACAAACCAAGGGCAAAGCTCTGATATTCAGGCAAATGGGGTTTGCTTCCTTAACATCTCTACTATCTCTGCCTGCTTTCCGCCACAAACCCTCTCAATATTTGTTCAGCCACATAAATTACCTCATTTACCACCATCTGCAAGCCTCCACTGGGCTTCATCCATTTCTATGCATGGCATTCATTCCCTTCAGCATTTTCTCATACATGCAAAATGCAGCCATGTCAGTAACACCTTAGTTTAATGACTTAAATTAAAAAGCTGGTATAGGAGGAAACTATTGCTCAGCCCAGTCTTCAAATAATTTCTACTTGACTGATTTCAAAACATTGATCTTTAAAGGTCTCTTCCAAACCAGACTGCTCTGTGATTCTATGAAGAGCTTGTAGGACCCTACCTTCAGAAAGCTGGAGAAGTCAGCTGGCTGATTAAACCACAACAAAAGATATCTTCTATGGTCCGGGGCAGAGGATCAATGACATGTATCGGAAATTACTTGCCTCTTGGTACAGAGCAGTCAATGTCCTCACTGACTTCATAGGGATAACCTCCATTTTGGGAGGAAAACAGAATTCACCGGCATAATCACACAAAAAGGCCAAGAACACTGAACAAAAAACTTACAATGCAAACAAGACATGCTATATTGCTACCCAACCATCACCCCACACATTTCTCTGTCCATTCTTGAACTTTTTAAATACCAGCAACCAGCCACATACTGTAACGCTCTAAAATCCCAACAGATCAGCCTTTAATCACAACCATCTATTGCTAAAATGTAGCATTTGTGTCATCTAATCATGTTTCAGCACACTTATTGAATGTTTCAAAGTCTTTCAAAGATAGAGTATTTGCATCTTTTCCCTGAGAACAAATCTTTTAGCTATCAACTAAAGAAAAGGGAGACCAGATTTCATATCTCCCACTGAAGGGAAGCATGCTGTGTAAGATCAGCAGTGGTCTGTGCTGTAGAGCAGCTACATAGTCAGTACATCGGTACTGGTTAGTCAGAGAGCAAACAAACAGTTCTCGACCAACCAAAACTTGCATTGCCTTCTCGCCAGAAGTGCAGAAACACAGGAAAAGGGGGCTATATGGGTTAGAAAGCTGGGAATACGTAACAGGGAAGGGTACAATGAAGGAGAAAAGTGTAGACAAACAGGACACAAACCCCTCAGAAGTCGCGCTTTCTTAAATTTTACTGTTTATTCAACAGCTTGGCTTAAGCCTGTTTAAAATAGGCCTGTTTGGAGCCATAACAGACATCCTGAGTTCTGAATACCCTTCGAGAATACAGCCAAGTAATTAAAGTAAAAAAATTAATAAAGCCCTACAATGTTTTGAAGGTAGACTACTGAGCAAGTGTAAGTCATTAGTGAATGTCCAGAAAACTGTTTACAGAGGTGTTCAGCCAGGTTTTGACAAGAGCAGGCTGTTCATGTCTCTACAGAGTATTTCCTTTTTCTTCTGTTTATTCACCTGGTTCAAAGTAATGACTGGCTTATTCAAACTGAAAGAGCCTTCGGGGACTGCAAAAGCATGGAGATTGCTTTTGCCTGCCGTATCTGCAAATAGGAACTAGTTGTAAGGAACTAAGCTCTGTGATTTCTGAAACACTGAGGAACACAGTGACCAGAAAAAGAAAAAATGAAAAAAATCAATCAGTTAATTATTTTTTGAGAGATAAATCTTGCTTCGTTTAAATTGAATCCATGTCAATGTCAAATATATTCAGACAAGCTCACTTTCCGTGAATCAAAACCAGCTAAGGTAGCTTTAGTTAATGACAAATTTTAAGTGCTGAGGGATTTGTGCATTAATTGAATTCCAGCTTCCATTAAGCTATAAACATTAAGCTTAAACATTAAGCTATACTGGAATGAATTGAGAAACAAAACCTGATCCTTATCTTGTTATATTCTCATCACGAAAAACTGATAAAAGCGAAGACTCTAAAGCATTAACCTGGCAGAGCTGATTAACCATGTGCAGCCACAGCACTTTTGGATAGCAAAAGTAGGTTTAAAAGGCAACACAGACAATATTTGATCAGTGTATACTGTTGAGCACCCCAAAAGATGATGAAATAGCTTAAATACAGACTTTTTTGTTCGCTTACAGGTATTTAAGTAAATAATTTATAGCACTTCAGTTTGTACCAGTTGACCTCAGAAACACCACAGTTCTGACCCCAGCGCTTTTCCTAGCACAGGGGCCTGCTGTCCAGTCATCAGGTCAAGCTCCTTCTACAACTCAACAAGTTTGTGTGTCTTTCCTCCCTCCCCATCCTTGCTGCCTCACTGCCTCTGGGCTACCCTCCAGTAGATTACTACTGCCCAGCAGACAGCTTACCAACCTAGATAAGTCATCCACTGCCAACTGCAGACACACAATGTAGCTCTACTGCATCCTCTACTTCATCTAGCTTGGAGTAGGACTAATGGCAAACAGAGGTTACTCACCTTCAGCTCCACCAGTGAGTACTAGAAGAAAAACAGAACAAATTTCTCACTAGCCCCTTGAAACCTTTATTTGTAGTACAGTGGTGGCATAAGGGCTCAGGACCTCATAGTCATGAGGGTTCAGCTCACCACTCACAAACCTCAGGATTAAAAAGATCCAGTTAAGGACCATTTCCCCAGATTTGCAGCCTGAGAAGGTACCTCACACCCACAACGGCGAGGTCAGCTCAAATGCCTTGCTTTCATTTTGCTGGCAGAGACTCCATGGACTTCTGTGCAGATCTCAAGCTATTTTCCAGGGGCTCACTTGATTTCCTGGAGCGGTTCTTTGGGTTGAAAGGAGAGGAGCTGGAGTGTAGTGTGTTCAGGGGCTGTCAGTCCTTCAAAGTCACTCAGCTCCAGGTTAAAACACAGTCCCAGCTGCGTTATCTTCAGGAATAGGTCTATAGAATTGATCTGAGGCTTTACAAGGGTTTGATTATGAATTCCTGTTGCTCCTTAGCAATGCTGGATTTGCTTCTAAAGAATAAAATGATAAAGGGCAAGACCGAAAGCAGAGCTGCACCCATATGTAAGCCCAATCTAAGTATCCACTTTACATTTCCTCATACTATCCCCCCCATACCTTCTCCTTTACATTCCTTACCTCATCATTCAAAGGGATGAAAATGCTGCAAAGAGTGACAATTTGAGACTGTACTGCAATGGGAAAAAGCAAAGGAAATGCTTGTGAGCATAACCTTCAGGCACAGAGTCAGCCCGCTCCAACCCCTACCCAGCTCATACTCCAAGATCAGAGGTGTCCTTTCAGGGCACTCCTGTAGGCATCACGCTTCAGTTCTCAGAAGATCTGCGGGTGTAACAGGGCCCTGACGATAAAGACTAAGAAGAAATACACAAAAAGGGTATGAGAATATGAGCCTAAGAGAAATGCTAAGGAGGAAAGGAGGTGCACACAGTTCCTAAGACATGAACTTAATAACCATCTGAAAGAGATGAGACTGGATTTGCGTGCAGGAAGCAGCTGAAGTGTCCTTTACTTCACATTACCTTTCAAAGCATAGTAATGATTCAAGAAATAGTAACAGCTTTGTCTTCCAAAATGCACAAAAGACACACGGCCTTGCAAAAAGATGGCCATCAAACACTGAATTCGATAATTATATTTTTTCACCTTCATGAGAAAGAATGTAGGGGTGTCATTTTCCAGTAATTAAAATTAAGCCATGCTTTCAGACTGTTTGTTACTGGAGAAACTATTCTGAATAGGCCAGGCATTGTAAAAAAAAAAAAAAAAAAAATACAAAAAAACACCCTAAAAAACCTGACCAAACCCCTCAAAATACCAATTTCTGCACCCCTCCCCCCAGTTATATACTAACGACGTATTTGCAGCTAGTAATATAGTTTTCTGGATTTGACGAAACAAGGAAGATGGTGGTGGTCAATCTGATCTAGTTTACACCCCTGCTCAGTGCAGCGGGGTTGGACTAGATAACCTTTGAAGGTCCCTTCCAACCCAAAGCACTCCATGATCCTATGATCTTCAGGCAAAGATTATGTGAACATCTTGGATACAACTAACAAGTGTAACATGATGGTTTCTGAAAGATGACAGATAGTTGCCAGGTGAATTTCAGCACAAACATACTGCTCACAGTGTTCTGGATGAAGACCTCAGCGACTATACCAGTGCCCCAAGAGAGGCAGTTACCTCAATTAACTCTAGAGATCTGCAAGGAAAGATTCATAAATGCCCTCTGTAAGAGATGTCCTCTTCCCCCCACACCCCTGCCACATCCTCACAGTGCCAGACTACCATCACACACTGTCCCTCAACCCACTTCCCACATGAACAGGTCAGCTGGGAAAGTTTTAGCCTCGGTTACAGGTTTCAAAAGCCAAGTTCTCCCAAACCAAAGGTGATGACTTGAAGATGGGTATCTTCCCAACATCTGCCTTACAGGAAGCTGTGATGAAACACAGGACACAGCCTCCTGCTTGTCATGGTTTGAATTTAAGAGTATCGTCACTCTCAAGCCAAGATACAAACTTAACAGGCAAAAGGTAGAATGAAGTTTCTGACACATGGGAAATCCATGAACCTCCCTGGAGACCCTACCTCATTTATAAAAGCAGATAAACGAGAACTACTGCAGATAAAATCTGTGCTGTTGGTTCCAATTTCCCAGGGCTTTCCCAGTATGTGCAGGGCTATGTGGCCCACTGACACACCTCTTGCCTTGTATGCTCAGTCCCCAGAACCTCCAGGTGGTCTTTGCTCTGAAACTGCTCAGACCCACCATAATGACCATAGGAGAGAGTGGAAAAAAGACTACTTGTGCTTAACACCTGGTCTCCGCAAAGTAAAACACGCAAAAAAGGGGATGAAAAAGGACACACAGACCTTTATCATAGATCATTAGTATACACACAACTTCCATCAGCTGTCGATGAAAGGCATAGAATATCATTACTGTCATGGTATTTTTAACTGACATCATTGTCATCCCTTGTTGTCTAAAATCTGAATATTCCTAAGGACAGGTAATGTTTTGACTAGTCTTTTGTAATTCAGAGAAACCAAATTCATTGCTTTTCATTAAATGAAATTTGCCTGAAAGTAACTACTGATAATTTTACAGTTCCATTTTTATTAGTAACTACAAAGGCATATTTGGATATTGCAGACAACAGATTTGGAAGACAGACAAATCTGAGGGCAAAGCATTTATATGCCTCAAAGCAGAACAAGATGAGCTGCAGACAAGAGACATCCCCAAGAAACTCCTCCCACACTTCCTAGAGTGAAGGAATGTGACTAACACAGTTGTGCCCTGCAGGCAAACATGTCCCCTTTACAAAAGGACTGAGCAGTTTCTGTTTCAGAAAGGATTACCTAGTAAGATCTAATAATCATGGCTGCGTTTTCTGCTTCTGAGCAAACCTGGGGCTCAGTCTGCACTGTAATAACCACAGGGTGTATTTGCACACACGCAAACCATACAAAACCTGCCCCTAAGACAGGATACTGCTGGCCAGAAGGGACTTGAGAACCCAGTAACTAAAACACCAAAACCCACCACCTTAAAAGCAAAGGCATCCCTAAGTCTTGATCATCATGAAACTCTAGCACCATTTTTTTTTTATCTATATAAATGTGGGATGATGTTTCATGGCTCTGAATGGAGTACTTTGATGGGAAAGACCAGCATATAGCTTGCCTTTGTAAGCTGGAATAATAGCCACCAAAAAGTCACCTTTGTTAATAAATAATAGACTGCAAAATAAAACAGTGGTTCAAACAAATGATTTTGTCAAGTGTTGAAACATCTGATGTCCTACAGTGATGAGATCTTCCTGGCTAGACAATAAAGGTTTGGTTTGAGAAACTGCATTCACACTGTACTTCTAAGTGGCAAGCTGATATTGCTGACAAATGTACCTGTCTCATGCTGTAAAGTAAGTTCTAACAATGGCAAACACTCCAAAGAAGGTGAAAGTGAGGCTGTCTAAGATGATTTCTTTTCAGCTTTGAAAAATATTTCCACTTAAAGCGTTAACTTCTGGCACAGAAAAGCTTTGCAGCAGCGTTCTCTAGGTACCTGTAAAACAATGTTCCCATCCATGTCATTCAGATAAGGTCCACATCATGAGCTGAGGAATTCCCATCCTGACAGAAATGTAATTCTAAATTCTACAACATACCATAGTTTGGGATAGTAGTACTGACTCCTGGTGATTCTGTGGACAGAGAAGACGAGAACCAGAGCTGCCACAGTTAAGCTGAAATCAATACCATTATCCAAGCACTGACATGTCCACTCTTACCCTGGATTCCATGAATTCTGAGAGATGGTATGTATCAGCTGAAGAAACCTCTGAAGTGTTTGCTATCAGTATATAGCTACTGCACTCCTGAGAACAACAGGAAGATAATCTGCATTGTCTTTGGGCATGAGGAGATCCGTCTCAGGGATAAATGTCTATGGAATACTTGGGGTACTACAGGCAGCTTTAGAATCGACTTTGAAAACCATTTTAAATTAATCTCAGGCTATATTGTTACTGAATTTAACAGAACCAAACCTTTTCAACAGGCGGATGGTCTTAGATAACCTCAAATTGATGATCAAAACATACCTGCAGAGAACATTCGTGGCAAACAGACTCTCTTGCTCAGATGGACTGCTACCTCCTGGCCCTCCCTGCAGTGAATTTACTTGATTTATGATGCTCAGTTCTCAAGACACGTTAGCTTCCTAACAAATATGGTTTCATTACCCTTGCTCGCTAAGGCTGTCAGATAGCCCAGGCTCCGACACAAAATGTCACTTTTCCAAATCCAATGAAGATTCACACAACAGCCATAACAGCTTTCAGTCCTCAAACACCCACGTGAAGTCTGAAATCCGGTGTTGATCACACTCTGTGCATCAGAAAATTATGTGACTGGGGATTAGTAGGCTCTAGCGCCCTTTGCAGGTAAACATTTTCTGCTCTTTCCATTACAGACAGGATAAGGAAGATTTCCAGACTCTTATCAGCAGACTGGCACTGTTAATATTCTGACTTCACTGATATCTACAACTGCCTCAAGTTTTACCGAGCAAACTGTCACAAATACGCAAGCTGCTAGATATCCCAAAGGACTGCTGTTTTCATTTCTGATGAACATGGATCAGCTTACAACTCTTCCTCTCTGAAATCTTTCAGATGGCTGAGAAAGAAGGAAGGGTCTTTGTGATTCTGAAATCCAAGACCCCAAGGTCTTAGACTGTCTCTACAGTCTCTTCTCCCTCGAGAAGAGTGGTAAGTCAGAGATTGCACATCCAAGGACTCTGTACCGTTTCTGATACCACATCCTTGGTCTTAATTCATAGTAACTTCTATGGTTGTTTCAGCTGTTATCTCAACTAGCAATGGACCACTTGGAAAACACACTCTGTTGAGAAAGGCAAAAGGAATCAACCATGAGCAATCAACCCGAACAGACAATGCAATATGTGTTACACCAAAGAGAGTGTGACTCTAACCTATTGAGGACATTCTAAGAGGACTTCACTCATGCAAAGGAAGTATTCTCATCCTAGTATACAGAGTCAGAATTCCTCTTAGTTCCTCTTTCTTGGGTACCAAGTCTTAAATTTCTTCTCTCTATGCAGCTGTAGACTCAAGATAGACTTTCACAAGTTTTTCCCACCCCATTTGCCTGTATCTTGACGGAACACGCACTGTAAGAGTAAGAAATAGAGATGAAGGTTCTCAGCACCCTGAAAGGAAGTAACACGTCCACCATCAGGCAATTTTGGAATAAGAGGCCGTGGCTACCACACCTGGTGCTGAGTTTAGTGGTGCTGGGCCACACAACAGGACTTTAGTCCTACTGAGACAGATACCAAGATGCTCAACATAGCACATCCTGTTTATAACAGAATTTTAGGTGACAAGCATTGGCTTTCACCCCCTTAACTTTACCCCCTTGAACATCTCAGACATTAGGTATGATTGCTAGATCTAGACTTTACAATTTCATCCAAGTCATACACACATATTGAATACATTTTCTAGCACAGAAGCTGTAAGGGCCCAAACCTGGATTGTACTTAAAACCAACACAGTATTCCAAAAAGCTTTGAAAGAGCTTTGTACAGATTTTTGCAGCTATAATTTTCTCTTCTGAGTACAGCACAATCATGTGAAGAAAAGCAACAGCTTTTAGATTTGCATATACAAAGCAGCTCTAAAAAGAGTCACTACTATACATATGAAAATCTAAATAATAAAAACAAGGTAGGGAAAAATATATTTTAAAACTCCTTATAAGCAACTTGAAAAAAGATTTTATGTGACGTATAATGTAATATTTTTATATGGGGGCACCACAATTATTAACTATTGCTACTTGTAAGAAAGATGTGAAGTACAGTTTCAGCTTCTACTTCGGTAAACATACATACATGTGTACAAACTGCGCCTGAGTTTCAGGAAACCAGTTCTATTACTCTCTTGCAAATCTACACACCTCAGTTTCTAAATGACCCAAAGCCTTCGTTTTAATCCTTATTATGTTTCTTTAATCTGTAGCAGTTTCACAAATGGAAACCGGAATTAAAAATGGTAAAATGAACTTAAAACCAGTGCTACTTGTCTTTTCTTTTTTCATCTGAGCATGCAGTGCAACAAATGTTCAGATTCATTTCATAATTTCCATGTAACTTGGATTAATCACGCCAAAGAGCGCTATGCGTTTTCAAAAACATTGTTAGTTTGATGGTTACCAAAGTATTATTAATTCCCTCAGATTAATGAAAATAGAAACCACTGAAAACTGTCACTTCACCTCTTCAGTCTAACACCCCACCCCAACAAGAATACCACACTTGAAAATCGGCGAGTGACTTTAGTCCAATGTTCTGCTCAAAGCAGACCCAACTTTACATCTAGACGGGGCCACTTGTCAGCAGTGTTGCTGTTTCTTTCTTATTTTTTATTAACCCGCTATATTTGATCACTGAGAAAGGCAGTTTAAATGTTTCTTGGGATTACAAGGAAGCAGTAGCTTTGGAAGCTTGGCTTTGAGAAAAAACAAGTCAGCAGTATTAACCACATGCCAGCAGAGGGAAACGCAGCCTCAAGAAAACTAACTCACCCTGTTGAAGATGGTTTTTATCCATCACAACCATTGAAATGGACTGATTTATCCAGGGATAAATTAGAGCCATTGTTGTCTTGTATTTACTGCGCACACCAACAGAAATAAAGTGATCTCTGCTTCGATTTCTGATAATATATGACTTGGACACCTTGGGCTTGATTTTTTCAAGGTTGTGTTTCCTACTCCATGAAGTTAATGGGTGCAAGGTGCACTTAGCAAAATATGATTCAAATCCAGTTAGAAGCGACTTCTGGATGTTGGAATTCACATCTTTCACCTTGGAAACTTCAAACACCAGTCACTGCAGCACTAGGTGCTTGTGGCAAAACCACTTCTGGAAAAAAGAAACAGGATGCACGGGCACGATCAGCAAGCTCTTAGAGCACTTCTCACACCATTTCAACGTGTCTTTCCCAAATACTGATGACCCACACCCTTTCCATACAAAAGAGAAGCGTGGTATTACGCTAGGCTTTGTCAGCAGCTCAATGACAGAACTGGAAAGCATACAGTCAGAGCAGATGACAATGCTGGAAGGACACAGGAAAACAGCATGTCAATAACTGGTTAACACATTGCTGCCTTAAAGAGGTGTGTTCAGACAGCATGTATCCAAAACACTGGGAGGGCTTCCAAACCTAATAGGGAATGTAGGAATTGTAGAAAGTGCTTCCAAGAGTAGGACTGCACACAGGCATGAATTTCACCTCTTTGAAAGCCCTTCATTAGTCTGGCCCTGCAATGTCTGCTTCCAAACCCCTCCAAACCAGCCAGCATCTCATACGCACTGTTCTAGCTCCTAAGGGTTACATCTGTTAAAGAACACTTACGAAAACATGTAATTAAAAGATGCTGAACTCCTCTAGGCAACCAAAGCAAACACACACGCTCTGACCTGCCTGCCAGCTCTATACAAACAAAACAATGCACCGCAGTGTGCTCCGCTCCAAGGGACATTGACTGCAGTGATATTACACACTAATCGCTTGGGCTAAGGGAAATTTAATTAAAATGCAATGGCCATGATGAGTAATCTTGCATGATCTGGCTGCCTCAAGAACACATTCTTTTCTGTCCACAAGCCACACTCACAGTCACCTACAGCCTCGTCCTAGAAATTCTGAGCACCTTTTTTCTCTGAAGTCAGGAGGCACTGATAAAATTAAGCACTTCAAGTCACTTCTACAGAGCACCACAATTGCATTCCCCTGACTCTTACTGTACTCCAGCCCCCACCATGTGGAAAAGCCCGATGCTGCTGCACGCAGAGACCTGACATGACTTTTGGTCATCAAAAGTGGGCCTGCACAGTGTCCTTAATGTTAAATTCCTGTGACTGCATCCTCACTTTTGTTGCTACCATCTTCAGCTGTATGCAGCTCACTTGGGAGCACACTAAGTGACAAAGAAAACTGTGGCAACTGAGCCAGGTTAGGAGGGTCTCACTGGCCTTCCTGTTAGTATGGTGGCCACATCAGTTGCTCAGGAACAGATACTGAGAGTTTCTACCTGAAAATGCAGTTATGACTCTTGCAGTAATTCCATATATGAGGGTGAAAAGCAGGATGAATGCAAAGCGTAAGAGTCAGCCAACATAGGGAATCTTGGTAGCTTTTAGTATCTTTCCATCCAATGGACCCTACAGCAGAATGGGTAGCGGCTGCTGCATCACAGGGATGTTACAACTATTTATGACTGACATGCTGTTTCCTTACATCCTTCCCCACAGTGTCATCATCTTTGACTGTATGCCTTCCAGAGTAGGCTCACCTTTTTGTACAGTCTAGAATAACACACATTCAATGCCACTTTCATCTCAGTAAGTCCCTAAACTTCCAAGCAAACACAGCTAACTCAGCTGGCGTAAAACAACAGCAAGAGCTCCATTTGAATACTGATGTAAAACAGCCTTGCACAAAGGGACATTGACCACAACCCACTAAAACTGAGGAGAAAAATACAATTCAGTGCTCCCCCCACCTTTTAGGTAAGGTGACAGTCACAAAGATTTCTGAAATTAATGGCCAGTCTTCTAAGAAGTGCCACAAGACTTTAGCTCGGTTGCAAAAAAGAACCTGCAACAGTTCGGAACTGCTGACCCTCAAAGTTAAAGCAAAAAAGCCACCTAACACCATTGTGTAAAACCGTATCTCATCACAGCAATAGGGGGAATAGAGTTTAGAGAAGAAATCAACTTTAGGAACCCCTCTTATTCTTCTGCTACTATGTCATCACAACACGAAGCAGTCAGCTGCATCTAACTAAGGCTGTACCCCTTTAATGTCTCCCATCCAGGCAAACTGATTTGATGTGACAGCTGATGAAATCAGAACCAGGAGTGTTGCAACGGGAGGTTATGCACACTCTCTTAAAAAAATCTGGAAACTTAGGTATTGAAAATACTATTTCTTTCCTTCCCTCTAGTGGGCCTCTTCTCCCATTTCAGGGTTTTCCTGTTCCAGAATGAAGCCTCTCCTAACTGGGCTGCTGTTTTTCATTTCCACTCCCTGCTCAAAACTTCAGCTGCTTTCAAATTTGTGAGCTATTACTAAGATAGGGTGAAGAAAAAGGATCATCAGTCCAAGCCATGAGAGGATTCAGGCTACAGCAAACGCTTTGAATGATTTTGTGGAGTTCTTCCCTGGGAGCCTTGCAAACAGGACCACAGAATGCTGCAGTGTGCTGTTACAGAGAGGACCAAGGAGATACTCTTCTTGCCTACAACAACTCTTCTTGCCAGAAGGCTGGAAAAGGACTAGAAGAAAACTAGACTACAGAAGGGCTAGCACACCACAGAGGCTGCTCCCTTCCTTCCCCCAAACCCCAAGCTTTTCACCTTGCCTCTCTACCACCACAGATGTGACCTCTAGTCCATTAGTGACCTATCACAGCTGGAAGAGATTCTGCCCCCTCCCTCCCCTTTTCCTCCTGCCTTAATTTCATGTCCTTTCAGAGACAAGCATTGTCACCACTAAGCAGATGAACATGGATGGATACCAGGGATGCTGGAAAGCAGCATCCCATTCCTTTCTCTTGGAAGCTCATCACCGTATTCTTTTTTATCTCTTCATCCCAGATCTTAAGGGCTGTAGGGAATAAGCAGCAAGTAATATCAAGCATACAGCTCTGACAGCTGTTGTATGCTCTCTCTAGGAAGGTAAAGACAGAACGAGGAGGAGGATTTTTCCTTCATTAGAAATCTTCAGAAGCACTGTCAAAAAAAAAAAACAAAAAAAACTTCTTAATTTTAAGAATATGAAGAATTTTACTTTTCAGGCTGAAGTAAAACATAGAACAATTGTAACGCCTTCTCTGACAGAAACTCTTCCTAGCATCTTTCACATGATTCTGGAGCCCAGTATTACTTACTCATCTCTCTTTCATAAACTGGGATACTAAATCCACAGTGGATCAGAGTAAACATGCAGGAGACCAAGGAACTTGTCTAAATCTCTGTACCAGGCACTTGCAAAGCAAGAAAGAACACAGCAGTACTGACACAGCAATCACTGATTTCACCATCTGGCAAGGACAAGCGCTGTTTGTCCCAAACACTGAAGCAATGCCCAAGATAAAGTGCATGAGTCAATAAACAATGCAGGGCTTAGATTATTAACTAGTGCTTTGCTTATTTGCCTGGGCACCAGCAGCTAAACTGGGGAGGGGGAGGAAGCACAGAGGGGCACAGCCTTCCTCCGATGGATTCCATCCTTAAGGCTTTTGAGGTGACTTTGTCACTGCACTGCATGCTCTCGCTTCCCAACATTACCATCAGAGGAAGCCCTCCGAAGTAACATGCTGGAAAAATGCTGAAGTGATGACCGTGTAGGATGAGAGAGTCACAGAGAAGATGATGCAATGTCTAGTTCCAAGCCAATGCATAAATTTTGCAGACCACCTAGAGGTGAAAGTACAGTGATATACCATGTTTTCAGCCAGAGAAAGAGCAGGCTGGAAAAGCAACCAAGGTGGTAAGGTAAAGAATAAGGAAAGTGACCCAGAAAAATACACAGATAGTGGTCAAAACCCAGCTGTCTGCTTACTTCATGCACAACTGGGAATGCAGGCCAGCCAAGCTGCAGAGGTTTTCCAGATCTTACACTAAGCAAAATTACAACCTCTCTCAGTTTGGCCTCAATACAAATATACTCCACCCCAAGATCTCATTATATGAAGCGAAGCAGAGCGTGTTAAGTACTCTAGTTCTGCAGCGAGCACAAAAGCACAATTCTAATTGAGACAAAAATGCAGAAATGCAAAACGAGCTATTTATACCAGGTTTCCCCAACCATCACAGCACAGGCCAGATTTATCACTACAGACCTTCAGTTCTGTCTTCATGGTACTGTACAAATAAGATCAAAATATTTCACCATGAATGTCCAATTACTATTTAATTATTTATACCTGGTAATCATATTCAAAGGACAAAATCTAAGGTAGTGAAGAAAAAGGAAAGTAAAGCTTCCCATGTTACTAATACCTTCTTGACCACTTTTAAGAGAGTTGTTAAGTGAGGTACATGAGAAATAAATTTCAAGGAGACCAATCCCTTAATCAAGGAAAGCCATATGAGTGCAACAGCCAGGGACCTACTGATCTTCTCAGTACTGCAACTTGCTGACTCTCACTCACTGAGACAATACAGTAATGCTAAACACTTCTATTTTCATTAACTTAATTTCTGTTTAACTTCTACACGTTTTGGGCTGTGAAATACAAGAAGAAACTGTATAATAAGAAAACCTGTCTTTCTCCCCTTAAAAAAGCCACACTTTTAGAGTCATACACGCAAACATCAAAGAGCAATTACTTATAACAGATGTTGAAAAAGAAATACTGCTAATCTACTATATGTGTGCCTGGGATAAGGACAAGAACAAGCAGGAGCAGTGATTAAGAGTAGAAACAACAGCAGGTTTTTTGCTATGACAAGCAGGCAGGAGCATTTGGAAAGGGATAAAAAAAAGGGAGGGTGGGAAGGCACTCTGGACTATGAAGGCAGGAGGAGCAAATCTGTGAACTTTGGGCAGTAGAACAGGGACAACATTGCTGAATATCCATAAAAAACATAAAACATAAAGGGGGACAAGAACTAGCTTAGCACAATGGGATATACGAAACTAAGAAGTCTTTTAGAAGGTTCTCAGCCATTCTACTTTATTAAATATTAAGGAAATATATTAACATTAAATATTAAGGAAATATTAAGGGTAGTAATTGAATTTAAACATTAAATATTAAGGAAAGTGATAGAAAAGCATTTGTGCAAGCATGAGCATATGCATTAAGTATACTCCTAAGTACTGAATCACAAGAGGCAAAATGGCCACAAGACTGCGCAGGCAGATGTTTTACCTGCTTACAGAGGTACCACGGTGCTACCAGAGACATGGTCTGGCACATGTATTTGCCAAACAAACTACCGCTATTGGAGCCAGTTTCCACTGACGTGTAAAAGAACTACACAGGCACGCAGAAAACAGGAATGAAAATATCCATACCACCATATGGAATCTTCATCTGTTGCAGCCCTCACTCTTGAACAGGCTTCACAGAACAAGTTCCTGTACTGTTTGTCGTAATATTAGAGAATGGAGAACCTACTACTCTAGAAGACATGCCTCCGTGCATCAAATTCCATTTCATATCTAAGCCACCAGAACTGCTTACAGCTTGATAGGTGATGTCTCAGCTCCACCTTGCACAACCTCTCTCTCCCTTTTTGACACCTCTCCAGAAATATCAGACTATTAAATAGTTTGTCTTTCCCATTGATACAGTACACTGGTGGTTCAGTCATCATGTCAATGATAGTCATGTGAGTGCTTATAAAAAAATTGCCTCACTCTTGCTAAAATCTTGGTCCAAAGAGCACCTCGAAACCAATTCCTACGTTCATCTGCTGTCCAAGGGCACTTCCTGCACAAAGTGTATTATACTATTTTTACACAAACTGCGCTAGCTTTCACCCTGGTATCATGCAATTTAACTTTAAAATATATCACAGAATCATAGAATTGTTAGGGTTGGAAATGACCTTAAGATCATCCAGTTCCAACCCCCCTGCCATGGGCAGGGACACCTCACACTAAACCATGCCATCCAAGGCTCTGTCCAACCCCGCCCTGAACACCGCCAGCAAAGGAGCATTCACAACTTCCCTGGCCAACCCATTCCAGTGCCTCACCACCCTCACAGTAAATAACTTCTTCCTCATATCCAATCTAAACTCCCCTTGTTTAAGTTTGAACCCATTACCCCTTGTCCTATCACTACAGCCTCTAATGAAGAGTCCCTCCCCAGCATCCCTATAAGCCCCCTTCAGGTACAGGAAGGCTGCTATGAGGTCTCCATGCAGCCTTCTCTTCTCCAGGCTGAACAGCCCCAACTTTCTCAGCCTATCTTCATACAGGAGGTGCTCCAGTCCCCTGATCATAAACACTGAAAGTCCAAGGGCATAATCCCCTTCTTTTTCCTTATGCTCCCTCTTGCAATTACCAAGTAGCTGCAGGTTTTGCAATTGACTCTCCGTTTTCCACTTCAATTTCACCAATTCTTTGTCTTTATAACACACATTATCACAGCCCTCTGAAAGATTAAGCCAGGATTTCAAGGGCAGAAGGAAAAAATTACAAAGAAACTGAACATTCTCCCTTGTCAAGAATAAGAGGGGTTTACTGCTAACATACCAACTCATATCTTGCTTCCCTTTTTGCTTTACTTTTTGTAACACAAATTTCAAGTAAGCACATTACAGAAATATCATCAGTATATGCCTAACTCATTATGGTGCTTCAACTAACATATGCACAAGATCCATAACCTGTGGTTTTAAACATCAGCTTTCTTCAGAAACAACATATAGTAAGAATTTACATGAGCATGTCTGTAACAAACCCTGCCACTGTGGCCTCAAAATCCAAAGGCACATTACAGAATCACAGAACGGTTAGGGTTGGAAAGTACCTTAAGATCATCTAGTTCCAATTCCCTGCCATGGGAAGGGACGCCTCACACCACACCATGTCACCCAAGCCTCTGTCCAACCTAGCCTTGAACACCACTTCTTTGGGCAACCTGTGCCAGTGCCTCACCATTATCTGATATTTTAATGAACCTCCAATATGTTGAGAACTGCAGTTCTGTTTCTCTCTAGCACTTTCCAAAGCTATCAGTATGGCATGATCGGTACAGTATGATTTTCTTTTTTTTGCTACTCAGGAGACTTGCTTTCAGTGAGTTACGTGAACTCGTAACTGGTAAAAACGAAGGCCTGATGCTGAGGTTCCAAGGCAACTGGGAAAATTATTCATGTGAATATAAAGCATTTTAGAACTCCTAGGAATGACAAAAAAAACAACACATAAATAAGAAAAAGTCTAATATGATGAAGACTATCCAACAGGTTTTACTTTTCTAAGCTGCAGCTTTGGTACAAGATCAACAGATTTCTGAAGTTAACCAGCACTTCAAATAAGGGGAATTGGCACAGAAGAAAGGGGAACTGGCGCAGAAGATACCAAAATGAACCTCACACTCTCAAGAATTAGAATTAAATTGTTTTATTCATTTCTCCATGTTAGCAGGGCCGTGTTTATTACAACTGTTAACCCCAAGTGTGGACATCACCCCATTCCACATTGCTGCTGGTCTATCCTTTCTTCACTTCATTGTGAAGGGGATGTTATATCGAGAGAAGTGTCCCCGTACAAGAGAAGACCTCCTGTGGTGTAGAAAAACCTAGAGAAACAAACCATTGAAAAAGTTAGTCTTTTTTTCACAAAACAGTAATATCCGAAATTTGAGCAAACATCATCAGAAAAAGATCTCTGTAACTGGCACCTATCTCGTTTCCTGGGTAGTAATACACATGCACCGAGGACTGAGCCATGGGTATCAAACTCCTGACCTTGGAAAAGGCCCTTCGAAGTCAAGGAGTGACAGATGCAGTGAAGACTGTTCTAAAGATAAAATCTAGCTCCTGTTACCTTTCCTGTGGGTAGAGGAGTTCAATCTCTGCAGTTGTTGGTCCAGCATCTTTCTCAAGCATTAAATTCCTGTGAAAATATTTCATGTGGAGGAAAAATTGTGTAAAAGTTTAGCAAAGTCAAACTGCAGTCTCTTTCTGCCTAATTCTCTCACTGGTAAAGCTTCAGTATTTGCCATCCGGTAACAAACATTTCCATTTGGGCATGGACAAGCCCAAATCACATTACATTTGCACTACTCTTCCCATACGCTGTTGTAAAGATGGAAGGGGAGAATAACCATAACATTTGTGTTGTTTCAGTTGGCCTTGTGATTGTTAGGTGGATGAGAAAATATATGAGAAGCATACAAAGTTTTTCTGACACTCACAAAACACTGTACAATTTTTAGGCTTAATACACAATACCACTGAACAGACAGAATCCAGAGAATAAACACTAGCAAGATGGTGCTTTGCAGAGTAGTAGTGAAGAAAAGAAACTGCACACGTGCCCTTGGGATAACCATACTTCTTGTAAACACAAGGTATGAATTATCTGCAGTTGCACAAACAGGCAATGTGGCATTCCCATTTCTCATCCTGGTATAACTGTAACAGCCACCCTGACTCCTGGCCTCCCACTAGACTGACAAGACAGAACTGTAAGATACCTGTATATACAGCTACTGCTTTGTCTTCTCTCTCTGCTTCACAGCACCTTTCTGTGTAGTCCATGTAGCACTGTATACAGTTTTCTTCCATATCTCTCTAGTTCCTTTCCCCCCAAAATTAAACTATTTTATGACACAGATAAACTAAGCATCAAGGGAGGTCAGTAGTATCACTGCTTCCACAATGAACAGGAAATCTGCTTAGAAAATATGTGTGACTGGCCAAAGAGGTAGCAACAACTGAGTTACTGGCTAATACAGATACTAATAATAAACATACTAAAAATACAGATATTCTTTTCCCTCCCTCTCTAGAAACAAATGCTATTTTGTGTAAGAGGGATCACCCCAGTAAATTCTGGATATTAACATATATCCCTGAAAAATTATGAATGTGACAAATTGCTTTTTTCCTAATTACAATACCTTGTTGGAAAAAAAAAATAATCAAATGACCTTCAACAAAACTTAGTTTCCTCTCCACACCTCAATTACACTGCAATTTGTCCAAGACAGAAATTCAGTCCTGATATGGAAAACTGTAAATATCATACTATAAAAACCCACAGATTAACATACTAGAATACCTGTAGTCAGGAAAATGAAAAGCATTACATGATAAGGGAAATTTAAAGATTCACTGTTGATCAAAAGCAACTGCGCTTTCTAGTGACAGCTATACAGGTTACTACTGACACAGACTTCTGCTACTGCATGTATCACAATAAACGCAGTCCAGCAAAACCTGTGCTAAACTGCAACTCTCTGTCCTCATCTGCTCAAGGCCAAGATCAGCACAGCTGATTATTCCTGGTTCAAGAGCATTCCACACCCCTGCTCGACTGACCTCAGCCCTATGCACCAGAGACATTTCAGGAGCCTACACTTTTAATAAGATACATCTACAGAAGCACATCGAAGAGTTCTGAAAGCAAAAGAAAAGGCAACAAAAGACACAATTCACTGTCTGAAACACTTTCAAAGTCCTTTCTTGGCTGTCTCAGTGTCTCCTTTAACTACAAGACAGACCAAAAAGCCTTCTCCCCAGCAACATCAATGAGTATTCAACTGACAGACTACAACTAGTTGCGTAGTTCTTACTCATTTTGAATGCTTTCCCTTAACCATTCTGCTTCCTATAGAAATGGACAACAGAAAGACATATTTAACTCCCCAAACACATATTCCTCCTTCCAAACAAAAGAACCCCTCTATTACACTAAGACTATCTGCAGCTGCATATGGCAAACTGCCTCCAAAGAAAAAAAGCATACAGAAATTCATATAAATCTTTTATGAGCCCTTCCCCCATGCACACTTGGCAGAGCTTTAACACACTGACATCTCACTATGCAGACTCTCTATACTCTAGCAACACTTGCAGTGTTTCTCCATGGAACAAAAAGGGGATGCAGAAATACCTTGAAGATGCCTTACCTAAGTACAGTGTGAATGTTAACCTTTCTATCAGCCATCCATAATTCCCTTTTCAGATGGCATGAGGAACCTATCCATTCCTCCTTTCACTTGCATACCACCCCTTGCCCACCTGTAAAAGTCTACGGCAAGAATGGAAAATATCCTGCTTTCTTCAAATCTCTACCACAGAAGAGAACAGGATGCTTTGCTATGGCACATCTATTAGAAAATAAAACACCCTTTTGTATGTGACAGCCATGGAGGATCTGGGACAGTACTATAAATTCCTGCTTGTTGTACACCCAGAATATCTTTTCTTAACAGATGACTAAGCCACTAGAATGGTCCCCTTGCTCATTAAAAAGGCTTACATACATTTTTTTAGCTCTATACTATGCTCAGAAGCAAAAGTTACAGGTGTGTCCAGACAAACCAACCCATGTTCAGGGCCAGATAACCACCTTTCTTCCCAAGTATCGCTGCCATCTGAATTCAGTGCAGTAACATTTTTAATCCACATGAACAACCATTCTATTAAATAAGTGCTATGGTTAGTTTCTAGATCAACGGTTCTGTGTCAGCTTTTAGCTCTCCTTCTTGATAACGAGTCCCCAAAGCCTAGCATGCCTAGCACATATCATGTACAGAAAGTCTGGTGAGATTCCTCCTTGCAACAAAAAGCTGGGAACGCATAAGATCAGCAAAAGCTGGTTTACTGCCTCCTCTTCATCTCTGCTGACAGACCAACGTATGCTTCAAACTCCTTTGCCCCTACCACCAGAATTCACTTTCTTGCACATCTCCAGTCTGACTGGATTTAAAAAACTTTCTCTATGAGCTTCATCTCACACACAGACTTTGTTCATCATTATATTTAACAAGATTCCTTTCAAACCTCCGTCCAAAATACTTTTTTTCATTTTGCACATTTGATTCCATTCACTTTGCAGGAACTCGGTTCTGGGATTTCCAGCCTGTGTTCCACATACTTTTAAAGGCTGTATGAGAAGTGAGAAGCTATTGAGAAAAGTACAGCAGCTGTTCATAGTCCTCAGTGATATCTGATGCGCACTGAAGACAGGAGATTTAGTTACCTGGATATCAGTAACTCAGATGCAGCTTAGTTCCCATACATAGGAGTCATCCCTGATTTCAGTGTGACTACTAATTCTTTGATGAGGTCTAGCTCAGTGGTCACAAAAGTAGAGGGCACTAGAAAGAAAATATTTGCTGCACCAAATACAACAAAGTAAATGTTTAAACAGTGTTCATATCATCTTTACCTCATCCTGTTTTGACTTATGGGTTTGTGTATGGTTTATAATGTACATAGTAGTACATGTATATAGCTTATAAACAGACATGTATCAGGGTGCATGCTTCAAATGTTTTTTACTGATAGGGATCTTTCAGAGACAACTAAAGAGGTGGTTAAAACTATTAGCTGTTAACCACTAACTCACAGACATTATAGAATTTACAGTTCCCACTTACAAAAAAGAATTGTAACTGTTGGTGCTTTGAGCATTTTTTCTACCTTGAGATATATAAAATCACAGAATCAGTTCACTTGGAAAAGACCTTTAAGATCATCAAGTCCAAGCACTACCCCAGGACTGCCAAAACACTGTCCTTCACTATCGTGGTGTTTCTAAGGCATCTATGATTTAATCTATATGGTGCTGTATAAATACTATTACGCAGTAATTAATATCCACATAAGATTCACAGAAGAGACTAATTAATCTGGCGTTTGGCTTTTCCTGGTTTAGAGCTTTCACTTAACATTTCCAGGTTTGGAAGTGATAGTATTTTGTGTCTGAGAAAATTCTGCACTTTTACTTTGTTTCTGTATCAGTATTTCATTCGACATTCGAGCACCTCAATGACTACGTCCTGAAAGCATTTTTGTTATACTGGAAGGAGCTAACGACTGGTGCAAACCTAAGAATCGATTATCTCCTGTACTTACCAGTTCAGATTTACTGGCATGACTAGTTAAACTAACCAATAAAGAGGGGGGGGAAGTCTCCTCAAAGAGGCTTTTATATATAGGAAACTTCACAACAGAATTTTGAAAAATTGATTTAGACTTACTTGAGTAGGTGCGCACCACCGCTCCCGACCCAACAAAGTTAACAGTGATTCAAGGATACAAGTTAGACTTGATGCAAAACCTGTTTATGTGTTATAGGTGAATCCCCCTGTGGTTGTCTCTAAATCCCAAGTAACCACCATGTAGCACATGAAAATACTCAGTTCTTAAAGTGTCATCACACCATGCAGCTGCTTATTATGTTTACAAATGCTTATTACATCCATTTGTAAACTATACCTCTTGCACAAAAATAATGCATATTGACAACAGCAGGACAGAAGTTCTTCACACTCAAAGCGGTACAAGGCTTTAGATATGAAGGAACCAACATTTGACATGAAATGTAAGTTTACATATACAGACATGTAATTTCAGTTATCACAAAGCAGCACTATGGTGAAATACTCAAAATGAGAGTATATAAGAGAATCACCCAAAAAGTAGCATGACATAACAGACAGGCAAAAAAGAAAAGTATCAAAAAAAGCAGATGGGCTGTCAGCCCATGAGGCTGACCACTGGCTGACAGTAAGGATGCTTTTCAGTTTCCTGAAATTCCATAGGTAAAGACTTCATAATCTTCCTCATTTATTCCCTGTTTTTTAAATCATGTTAAAACAAACACGTGACGATGGCGTAACTATGGCTGATCTTCCTGTGAGACAAAGAAATAGATAGACTAGATAAATTCCTTCCAGCTTATTTTCCGGTACTCCTTCAGATGTGGCCATTTTTGTGAAGTTTATTTTTTCAAGGTATATACTATGCCTTACAGAGGCAGTGGGGAAACCGGAACGTTGAATCAAAGATCAGAATTAGGACATCAGGTAACGAAACACCAACTCAGATTAACGCGTGTACTCTACTACAGCTAGTCTTGTGATCATGAGAATTCTTTAAATTAGACTCACCATTCAAAGGGGCAGTTCAGGGACTCTGACTCTCTCTTCTGTCCCCCTTACTTGAGTTAGCTCTTTGCAATCCATTTCTCCCAGTACTGGAGGTTTCCCAGGTCAGTCACATGAGTTTCTTCTGCTGCTGCTGCCACCTACCAGTTTTATTACTCTGTTGCAGCAGAAGGGCATATAGAAGAAGTTCTTGTTCAGCATGCACATAATCATCATCTACAGCATCTAAGATGTCATGGCTTATTCAAGTTCTACAACATTTCCCCCATACACTAGGCAAAGCACTGGGCACAACCAAGATCAACACAAGGCTTTGAAAGCCACTACATAAAGAGGAAAGAGTATGATCTGTAAAACTACCTTTCAACCAACAGTAAATATCAAGTTAGTAACTTCTGCAGAATGAAATTTTTATCAACTCTCCCCCCCAAAGACCATTCGAAGACACTGCAAAGAACTAGCACTGTCTGTATTTCAAGAGCAAACCTTCACATAACATATACGAAATCAGGTTAAGAGATGCAAAACTGCGAGCCAACATCAATTTGTTCACAAATCTGAGGAAAAGAAATTCTCATTTAGACATTGTTACAAACCCACAAATCTCTTCCCCAAAGACACCCAACACATGCCTGAAAGTGTTACACCCGTGTCCTATAGCAGCTGTTGCACAAAAATATACACAAATAAAGGAATAGGCCTGCCCAGTGCTGAGACGCAAGAAGTGGGTGTGTCTGAAAGGAAAAAGCATTGGAAACATAAGTAAAACAGGTCTGTAAAATCATCTCGCAAGTAAAATTAAAGACACGAATTATACACCCAATTATACCAGTGCAATTGGACAGCACTCCACTGGCTTTCCCAGAGCGATTCCAGGACTATCTCAGTGTAACTGAGAGCAAAATTTGGCTCTAAAATTATTTCCTCCCACTTTAACTTGAAGCTGCAATTTCTGGTACTGCTGATAAAACTTGCTGTGTTGCAGGATAATATAAATTGAGAATATGAAAAGCAGACAATTATGATATAGAAGAGTTCTCAATGTACACAGACAAAAAAAAACCTGAAACAAGTGCTAATTCTTTACAGACGTCATGGGAAATAAAACACTGCATCAGGAAACTTGGAAGCCTGAATAAAGGCTCATATTCTTCCACTTGGTATTCCAACTGTCTGATATTTACCTCTGAGTACAATACAGATTCTCCTCCTTAAACAAAGTAAAAAAGTATTAAGTCCCCAGCACTTTTAAGTAATTTGAGATTAAGGGGGCGAGTTGCCAGAATAGGATAAAATGTGCAAGTATTTGGATAGAGCAGTAAGAGCAACACAAATGTGTCGCCCCATCCTCCGCAAAGAAAAATAATCAGCCCCACCATCTTTTTCTTTGGCACACGTGTTCTCCCATCTGTCCTCCTCATAGGTTCCTGCTCTGTTGAATTTTAATAGAGTCAATGTTCTTAGTACTATTTCTTCACACCTATCAACTCCTAATTGACGCACTTATATTTTACATTCACTTGCCAAATGGAAAGCATCCCATCTTTCAAAAACCTAAGCTACAATAGTACACTTGGAGGCAAACTACCCTGCAATTGATAAAGAGGAGGTGGAATGAACATATTACAAAACTATCCTGCACATATACTTACTTACATGGGGGGACTCACTTTTGTTTCACCTGAGTAAAGCAAAGGACAGTGACAGTTTTCTTAAAGATCAACATGTTTAAGGAGGGGAAATAAAAGAAGAAATGTAGATTTCTCTCTAAATATCACTGTTAAAGAAATCATTCAAGAAGTTCCACCAAAATGCACTGATGGGATGAAAGGAAGGCAGACAAGTTAAACTTACAAAGGTTACATAAGAGCAGAAAAGAGCCAATTTACCTGACAACAGGTCGGTTTTGGATGTCACCAAACTGCTGCATTTACCATTTTACCCGCTTGCATTACTGGGGGGAAAAGTTTAGGAAGGAACATTCTCAAGGACTTTTCATAAGTTCTCACTCTCGCCATCAGAAAGGGGAGAAGGGAAGGTTTTCTCTGGATTGTTTGACTTTTTTTGGCTCCTGAAAAGTTTTGCAAAGAACAGTAACAAAGTGTGAACTGTTAGAACACGTCTGTAAAAAAAAAAGGAGAATAAGTCACACAAAGTAGAGCAACAGCAAATCTCACCCAAAGTCCGCGCATCTAGATTGTGTCATCAGTTTAAGCAAACAAACAAAACAAAAACTTCTAACTCAAACTGGAAATATGAGAGGCCTGGAGGCTTCCAACAGCAGGCCAACATCCACCATCAGAATGCTCCAGAAGTTACCCTCAAAGCTTAAGAAAGACTTAAAGAAACAAAACAAAGGAAAAGGCAGCAAACATCTGGTTATAAATCCTGCAGTGTTCAGTTTAAAGCAATTCCTAGAACAGTGAAAAAAAATAAAAATGGCAAAAAATTAAAAAAAGTAAAGACAGTAGCAACAGAAGTTACCTGTCTGAGCACCTACTATTCCATAGAGAGAACAGGAGTGGGTCGTGTGTCTCACACCAGCCATAAAGCCCATAAACCTTCTCAAAAAGAGTGAACCATGAGAAAGATCTGTACATACAACTTGTTTCCAAAGTCTCCCTAAGCCCTTAAGGTCCCTTATATATTTAACTGACAGATTTTTGCAATAATGGGGAGAAAAGATTTAGCAAACGTCACTGGTTTCATTTGTTGCGTTTTGAAGTCCAGCATAACATCTGAAGAAGTATCTCCTTTGCGTCTGACACACAGATGTTCCAGAGGTTATTTCCTGAGTAAGTACCACACACAAAAGATAGCACACCAAGTGGGAGAAAATGCTCCAAGAGCAATCATCAGGTCAAAACAGAAACATTAACAGTCGACATATGCATCAAGCATTGACACTGTGTTATGGACAAGATGTTGACATTTCAAGA
This sequence comes from Amazona ochrocephala, assembly GCA_039720435.1. Classification (NCBI taxonomy): domain Eukaryota; kingdom Metazoa; phylum Chordata; class Aves; order Psittaciformes; family Psittacidae; genus Amazona; species Amazona ochrocephala. Next base: position 84,974,071 of record CM077880.1, read on the forward strand.
GAAGATTTTACAGAACACATTAAAGCATTAAATACAAGGCTTAAGATACAATCCGTACATTGATAGAGCAAGACACCAATTATAAACATTGTAACTTCAACAGAAGAAAATTTCCAGTGTTACAAAGAACAAAATTTCAGCAGATGTAGTTTAAGAAACTCAGTTCTTGTGAACAAAGAGTTTCTAACTGGCTCTTTCCAACACTAAAACACACAAAACCAGTAGCATCACCATCAGCTGCATTAGCACTATTGTAATCCAGCACTACATTGACCATTTTCCCAGCACATGCTTTCTAAACCCACATATGGAGGTAGTGTTACTGCAACTGTATGAAAACTTAGCAGGTGTTTTTCAGCATGTGGAATTGAAGGAAATACAGGGTATAAAACTGACATTCATAAACTTCACCTTCACTGGGAAACACTGCGCAGTTACCACAGGCTAGATTTGATGGAGGGCTTTTTCTTCCTTTAAGTAAAAACAAGACACCCCACTCTCACCCTCAGCCAACTCCACACATTTCACTGTTTCAGGAGCAATAGGGTAAGTAGGGAGTGAACATGAGACAAGTGTATTCCTTTGTACCAATGATCCCTCAAGCAAGGTTTTCATGTACTACCAAGACCCAGTGTCCAAACAAATGTACATGATGTTTCAAATCCTGCCTCCCTCCCTGACCACTATATACAGACTTATCTCCAAACTAGCAATGGAAGTACCAAACACAGAGGAGCACCTTATCCCAACAGAGCGAAACTGGAATCTCTCAGTCCCCTGTTTGTCCTTCAAAACATCTAGGGTTTACTTATCAAATTTTACTACTGGGAGGTGTAACCTGGACATTCTGAAAGGCTGACAGAAAAGTAAAGTCTGAGCCACAAAACACTATGGAGAATCAAAAAACAGTCCAGAAGGTTCAGTTACCAGCTCCTTCCTCTAAAGGAAGTTTCCTGTGACAGGAATACAGAGGTTCCACTGTACCAACTAGTACACGTTTACTCACTGCTGTTACTACACACATGCTCAATGCACGTCACAGCTGAAAAGGACTGACCCTATCAGCCTTTTGAGGAGTGCAGTCACCTACACATAAACCGAAGAAACACAAAAGAAATGGAAAAAAAACCCCAACCAAAAAACTCCCAACAGCACACCACCACCCGAATTCTCCTTAGATAAACAAGCAAGGGGAGAAGAGCCCCTAGAAGAGACACTTCACTGCTCAGTGACTAGAAAATTCTGTTTCTTTCATGTTTTGTGGTTCTGCAACTCTTCATGGAACTTAGAGACCTTTATACTCTGCAGGTGTAACTTGTGTGCTTGAAGGCTCGGGAAGATTTTATAACACCGTTACTGCTGAAGCTCCTTTTGGTGCTGGACCACCTGGTCCACTCTCCTGCTTAATACCAACAGTCAACCTTTCACTTGATTTTAATAATAATATTTAATTCTACAAAAAAAAAAAGCCATTTTATTACATTCCTTTCAAAATAAAATTAAAAAAATAACAAACCAAACTGTACAAAGAAGCATGGTCAAACCTCCATAAAGCAGGTTAATACTGTTCTGTTTATTGCCTCTTGAAGACTCTCTGCATAGTGTCCGTGAATAGTGTTTAAGGTCCAAGTGAAGATAAAACAGCAGAGCAGCAGAGAGGTGAGGAAGGGCCACAGAGGTGGGCAGTGCAGAGCCTCAGAGGGTACATGGGACATGCTCCATTAAAGTATCCAGAAAATAGCAGCATTGCACACACACAACCCCCCTCCAAACCAACCCTATTTTCACAAGATTATTTTTCAATTGTAAACATTTTACTTTTTCTTTTTGTTTTTTGTTTTTCTTAAAAAGAGGCTTATTTTATATATATATATATATCTATAGTTCCAGGCCTTAATGAACCCAGAGAATGAGAAAGGAATGAAAAGGGAGGAGGAAAAAGAGGAAAACGAGGAGGAAAATAGGGATTGAAAATGGACTCAGTATCTGTTTTGGTTATCTGTTTTCCAAAACAGCTCAAGGCTAAGGAGAAAATGCACAGCCAGAAGGACTAAGGAAAATCAGGTAGCCTGGAAAAAAACTAGCAGCTAAACAGCCAAAACCCAAAAGAAAAGAAAAAGCAAAGCAAATGCGCACACACAAACACACGGAAGTGTGTGTACTCACACCACACATGGAAGGGCCCAGGATCAATTTATGGACCTAGGTTATATTTTTTTATTTTTTAAAATTCTGGCTGAACAATTTTTTTTTTAATTATTTTTACCTTTTTTTTTTTTTTTTTTTTACTTTTTAGTTTTTAATCCTGCTGCACATTTCCCAAAGCTAGAGAACTGGGTATTTCTCCCCAGTTATACTCTTTGGATTTCTGCCAACATCAGCTTTTATGTTCAGTGGGGAAAAGTAAGCCTGGTTAAGTAAGCACTGTATGAACTGCAGCTTTATTCTAAAGTACCTCAAGATGTCTATCACTTGTAACCAACTTTTCCTTCCTCCACACCTTACCATGTCCGTCCCGTCCCCCCCCCCCAGTGTTTTCTTAACAAATAGTCTGCAGCGTTTTTACTTTGGCCACTGTTAAAGATGCAGGCATAGAGAAGGGAGTGTTGGACTAGCATGTATTAAAGAAAACGGAACATTAACATTGCAGATCTCTCTCCAAAAGACTAAAACACTAACAAATACAAGTCGATGCACGTTTGCTTTAAACTAGTGTAATTCTTTTTCACATTGGATTAAACATTATTTTGTATACCAAACATTACAGTGCTGTTTATCTCCTCCAATCATGCAAAGCCAGTTAAAACGTGACACTTTTGCCCCAGCTAGAGTACGACCAATTCCCCTACATACCCTCCAAAACCAGGATTTGAAATGACAAAAAACCTAAAATCCATCTTGAAAAACTTTATAAAGAAATATAGACATGAAGCTGCCAATTAACACCAAGATGGCACAACTTACAGATTTCTACAGAAAGTGCACACTGAAGTCAGCTGACGCTTCTCTCAGCCTCATCATTTGAAAGGCCAAATCCTGCAAGGTCACAAAGTGACAACTTTCAAAGGATCCTGAACTTACAGCTCCCATCTACTAGAGTAGGAACAGGAGGTGTCCACGAACTTTGAAATACCTGGTATTTGACACCTTCAACTCACACAGAGAATCTGAGGCACTTGGCCACTTACAGGACCAAGCCTTACAAAGGCAAAGAGATGTGACTGGTGCAAGGATTCACAGAAGTTTCTAAAGAGCTGACAGACAGCTTTCTGAAAATCTTTAAGTGTGAATCATGCTTCCAATGTTTGCCTGTGAATACGTCTGGGACCGAAGCAGCATCCAAATAAAATTCCCTCTTAGGTTGTGAACTGAGCATCTTCATTAGAAAACTGATATTGAAGAATGAACACAATTTTATGTTCTGCAAAACAGTGGAGGCAGCAAGCACAACACACGTGCCTTTTACTCTTGCTCTCTTGATTGGAACCCCCCTCTCCTTTCCTCACTCCTCTGAGCTTCTCTGATAAACAGCACTGCAAGCTGGTTTAAAAATAAAATGTACAAGAGAGAGTTCTGTTGGTCATCTATTTACATGTGGCATCACTCCACAAGAAGTTTGATCTCATTGGCTAATAGCTGGTTCATGTTGAACAGAGCCCCCGGGAGCTTGGTGAGCAACTCTCTCTCCGTGGTCTCAGGGTCACTGTCGACAGAGCTGGAGCTAGCACTCATATTGTCGACAGCGGCACTAGCTGGAGGGCCCAGCTCTGGCTCGCTAGTCTCGCTTGCCGTGGACACCACAGAGAGCAAGGACATGCGCCGCGTCAAGCGGCCGGGGGTAAGGAGAGAAGCGGCATAGTCCGCTATGATACCAGCTACATCTAGATTACAAGCCTTGTCAAAGGCAATGAAACCTACATTTGCATTGGCCTCGCAGACGTAGAATGAACCGTCGTCCTTCATCAGCAGGTCAATGCCACATACGTCCATCCCCAGGATGTTTGACACTTGGACCGCCAACTGCTTGCCTTGTTCACTCAGTGAGCACATCATCCCTACGCCACCTGGAAAAAGTGAAAAGCATTTGCTGTTTGTAGCCTGGTCACAGGTGACTGACATCCTTCTCAACAGGGCAGTGCTTTTTGGCTGCAAGCATACTGCTCATGACTTGGAAAGCAACCTCCTATGCACAGTGACTACTAATGAACTTGAAGACACAGCACGATTTCAAAAGACTCTGACCTGCCAAGGGCAGGTCAAGATGACAACTTGTTAAAAGAGTTACGTGCAGACTTCTTAGTCAAGAAAGATATCATACCTTTTTATAATCCTGGGATATTAAAAAGATGACCTAACAAACCACCTTTGTTCCTTCTACATATGTACTTTTAAATTATCACAAGACATCTTTCAGGAAAATTAAACCAACTGTTCCTGATAAGACTACAGCTCTAACAGATATAATTGAGGGGACAGGGTAAAGACACTACCATCTGCTCATGTCCCTCTTAGCTTGCTATCATACGTTAGTGACTCTAAAGCAAGAGTTGGGGAACACTTGTATCTGAAGCTCAGCTGGCCTGGTCCACAGTCCATCACCTATGTATTAACCAATTCAGACTTCATCTATCACAACACTTACATTTAAAAAACAAAAACAAAGCAAAAAAAAAACCAAACAAAAAACAACCCAAAGAACACTTAGCAGAAAATTTTTTAGGCTTTATTTCCTCAGCATCAAGTATTAACTAAACCTCTCAGGCACTTCGGGTATTCTCACCAAAACTGTACTACACATGAACACATTTCATCCCATCCCTGCTCAGGCTCAGTACAGTTTCAGCCAGGCAACCTCAACCCTCCTTCCTCCTTCCACCCTCAGAAAAACCCCTGCCTTACACCTAACACTATGCAGAAAGTCAGTCCTGCGTATGCTACGATCAATGCAGTAACCCTCCTCTTCCTCACAGGACATGGTCTTTACTAAAAAAGGTTGCAGCAAGGGGCCTGACAGGCTTAAGGAAGCACAGCAGCTGCAAAACGCAATCCAACTGTTTAATGTGCTCAACACTTCCCTCCCTTAACACTCTCCTCTACCCTCTTACCAACTGGCTGTCTCCCCACCTCCCTCAGTCTCAACTTCTGTCTTCTTTTTCTGTTTCTCTTAAAAGGATGAAATGAATGACAACATGGCATTAGCATGACACTGCCACTACCAGGGCAGTTGCTCTGTTTGTGTTCCTAGAACTTTCTCCTTCTTTTCATCTATTCTATCCAATACCTTGGGCAGAGATTGGCTCTCCTTCTGTGTTTGCTCAACACACATCTCACTTATTCCTCACTCTAATGTTTCCTCTGAGAACTCCCAACAGCAAACACAATTAATACAGAAAAAATGTGCAGCTTATTTCAGTTGGATTTGTGATTCTTCAACTGGATTGAAAAATTCTGATCAAAACTATGAACGATGCTTTTCCTACCAAGTGAGCAGTTACTCTGCATCCTCCCATCCGTTGAGCAGCGGAGCATGGTGCCCACCACACGGCCTCCTACTACGATGACACGCACATCCTTGCCATGGGACTCTTTCACGTATTTTTGAAATAAGTAAGGGGCATCGTGACGGATCAAGTGGCTTAGGTCTGCCAAATGGTGCTTGTCTCGTGCCAGGAACACAGCTTTGCCTGTATGAAGAAAAGAACATTGGAAGATCGGAAGAACCTACCGGTTTGAGCTGCATCAAAGACCAATACACTGCCCATTCTCACAAGCCCCATCTGTAGCTTACACACATTTACACATTCCTCTGTGCACATCAGTGTTCCACTGCTTCACTGCTTTAAGAGTTCAGGGACTGACAGAGCTGAGGAGCCACATGGGAGGGGGAGAAGAGGGGAGAAGAGAGAAAAAGCAAAGCAAAGCACTTCAGACACAAAAAGTGGTCTTGCAATTTCTACTCCTTTTGGTACAGGTCCTTAATGAGAGAAAAAAGGAAGAAATACTTAAAGAGCAGCAGATATGTAATTAATAAGACAGTTTCGTTCATCCAGAAGGACTATATCTGCAGCATACAGCTTCAACACACAGAAACCAATGACATGAAACTTAAACATCAGGCAGCTAAGAACTATGAAGTTGCTAGCAGACACTGTAGAACCAGCTGCTTGTTAGAAGTGGCTGCTTCTTAGAATGAGGCTTTGCAGTGGAACAACTGCATTCAGGGGGAAACACCAGACTGCAGAGTACCTAAAATAATTTAGCAGAAGATTCCACAAGACATAAAATTAATGGAATGTATTACATTAAAAAAAAAAGAAAACCCAAAAAAACAGAACAAAAAAACCCCAAACAAACAAAAAAACTCTTCAGAAATCACCAGCTTTTCTGCAAGCAAGCATCTCAAGGTCCTGGGTGGGTTTTTTTAACCATTTCTAGAGAACACTGAAGATTTCTTTGTTCTTTCTCAATTTTACTAATAATTGATGGAAAGTCACCCCTGAAACAGGCTCTACTACTTCCCATCTTTCTAGTCTCACAACATGGCACGCCTTTCCCTCTTAGGTCACATTTCCCAGCTCCTCTTCCCCTTTTTTAAGGACTCTTCCATGTGTCATATTACATGTCTTGCAACAAGGCTGCACATCTTTTTTTTGTGGCAGAACTGTAACTCGGCTATGCCACAATATTAACAGAGTACAAAAATCAATTGAGAAACTGCCTATCTTAAAACTAAGGGACCAGAAATGCAGCAACAGCAGAACTAAGAGAAAAACCATGCAAAGAAGAATTCCACCCAGTGCTTCAAAACCCAACTGCAGCAGCCACTGCTTTGTATGGATTTAAGGTGTGCAGAACACAGAACACTGCTTGATGAACACGGAATTTTTTAACCCAAATGCTTTATCAGAATGTAGGCTTCAAAATCATGACAAGAAAGCTTCTCCCATTCCCAACTTAGCTCTCCTGCACTAAATGATCCTACTGTATTCCTAAAATGGGATAGGACGAATAATGCCTTGGAGGGGACTACTTACTTCTTAGGAATTATGCAGCATCATGACATGTCGGCAAAACCAAGACAGGCACATTTGCTGCAGCAGCCAACTATGCAGAAAATGGACCTAGAACAGACTGACCTTTATTCACTGGCCAGTACCTAGGACCACGTTTGCCCATTTTGTTTGGGGCTTTTTTTAAATACAATTTGCAAATGGCTGCTCTTCAATTAATCTTAAAAAGCTTCCCCGGCTCTCTTCATGTGAAAGGATATGTGATGTGCATAAATTTACATTAAGATGCCTGGCATTTAAAGTGCTGTAAAGCAAAACTTGTAAACAGAGATTTACATGAATTCTGGCTAGGAAAAAAAAAAAAATAAAAAAATGCAGAAGAAATTCGACAGCTGCAAACTCTGTAATTATTTAATAGATCTTAAGAAGAGGCAGTGTCAAGCCAAATCCACTGTCTCAGATACTCCACAACTGTAAAATTGAGCTTGCTGCAAAGTCAAACTCCAACTTGGCTTCATGGCTCCACAAGCACTTGAAAACCATATAATCAAGTATTACTGCTAGTAGAAGCAGGTCTATCTTCCACTGTTCCAGACTTCTGCTCTCACTCTTCCATTACATCAGCATAAGCCTTTGTCCAAGTAAATGACAATTCACGTAAGGGATTAATCCATGTACATATAACCCATCCAGATTCATCCGACATCAGCTCCAGAATTCTAGTTACTACATGACGACAAAAGCACTCATGCCAGCAGAAGAGATGCCTCAAAGCAAGCACGGAGTGGGAACAAACTGATGGACAATAAGAAAGAAGTGCTGCTTTTCTGTTATGCTTTTGTTTAAGGCAACTGCTGATTCATGTGCTTAAAACTCTGGTTTCAGTCTTTTTACTTTTAGTATTTATTAAACTGGTTTTAAAGTAAATTAAAGCCAGCACAACCTACTGTGCAAATAACCTCTGAAATTGATTTTAAACACATTTTCCTTTAGTAAATCACTAACATTAAACAAAACTTATGTATTTTTTCATATTCAATACCTTAAATAAAAGACTAATAACAGAAGAATTTAAACTGAACTTGCTGTATTACCCAGCACTGTTACACAAGATATTTTTCTGAATAAAGAGATCCGTTTGGAACAAACAATACATGGGATTTTATTTATATCAGAATCCTAATTATAGACAACGCAGAAAAAAAGTCAAACTAAGACTGACTGAACCAAGGTTTCATTTCTTATGCCTATTTAGAAACATCCCTAAAATCCATGTAGGCTTCCATTTCTCTAAGGCCAGACCTCCCATTATTCCAGTTCAGAGCTTTCCTCACAGAAGTCACCAGTGCACCAAAATTTTGAAATCCCATCCCCCCCACCTATTGCAAGACTCAGTTTTACTAAAACTGCTTCCCAGTGTTGCAGCCTACTCAGCGTTCAGAGGCCAAAGTGTGGTAGAATTTAAACGCACCACAAAGAAGTACAACATCCAACAGAAGACTTAAATATCTTCATTTGACAAGACAAAATCTCAGAGTCCTGCTCAGAACACTCTCTTCCCTCCGCCCTGGCCTCACACCCACCTCGGTGACCCCGCGTGTTCTTCACCACCATAGGGAACTCCAGCACTTCCGCCTCATCAATCATTTTGGCAAAATTCTCATGACCACCTGGCAAAAAGAAAACCAAAAACATTATGTTCCACCAATCTAGTGCGGCCAAATCAGGGATGCAATTGCCACACATTCCCCCCACCCTTACAGCTTAGAGAATGCAGAAGAAAACCTATCAGTTAAGAGACACTCAGTCATAAAGCATGATCAGACTTTGAAGGTGTTTGTGATCCATGGGATACGAACTCCTACGTCCTTTGAAATGAAAGACACATAGTGACAAAGGCCTTCTGACCACAGCCCCAAAAGGCCCAATCTGATTTTTGAAATCTAAATGTCCCATTGATCCGGTTTACCCCTTTTACTTTATCAACTCCCACCTTTTCAAATATGTAGCAGGAAAATAGCACAGACACACCAACAGTAACAGTTCCATCCAAACTACTAACCAGGAAAGCAACAAGGAACATGAAGTCAAGGCATAATCCAGAAAACAGCAACAACCTAAATCTTGTCATTCCTCCATCCCCCTTTCCAAGGCTTAAGACTCTTGCATCTCATTCTCCCTACTTCCTGAAGTAGTACTTTAACCTTTTCATCTCATTGCATTTGTAAGGACCTTTTAATGACCATTCTCATGATTATGGTTGATACTTGAAGGTTATTTGAGTTCAGTTCAATTCACAAAATGCTGAGCACAGTACAAGAAATACAAAAGAGAAAGTCAGCAGACAAAGGGATGAGAGTCCTCTAACAGAATGTGCAGGAAGTAAAAAGCAGATGTCAAGCCAAGACACTGGTCACAAAGCCAGCAGCAGCCATCACTACCCTGTGCTATGGATTTTAATGCATGTCATGGAATAACATGTCATTCAGCACATCCTGTCTTTCTTGGCAAAACCAGCTCTCCCTAGGGATTTAATACCTGTGTTTAAAAAAAATAGTAGTCACCATCCTGTCAAATTCCAGAGGCAGGCATTAAAAGAAGTGGCAGGAAGTTATGTTCTGCAATTACCCCATTGTTCATGGTCTCCCCCCAAAAAAGGCTGAAAACTTACTCCTTTTTCAAAGAGCCAGAGCAACTATACCAATAAAGAAAGGGTATGTTTCTTCTCAGATTTGTTTTCACAGTAATTGATGGAAATCGTAATTCAGACTGATAGAAACCCATGGTCTTTGTTTTGTCAAGTTTCTGGTTTTTGCCAAATTCCTATTACAAAAGTCTACTGGTGCAACCAGACAGAAGAAAATGAAGACTGAGAGGTATCTTCAGTTAACATACTGTAAATAAAATCAGAAATAGGATGAGGATAGCTCAGACTCATGGTTCCTCTAATCTAGCATTCTGTCAGAAACCACACGCTCCAGAAGCAGCCACGAGATCCAGATAATTAACTGTTCTGGGGGCAAACAAGCCCCAGACAATTGCTGCAAGGTAAACATGAGAGCCTGTACTCTTTTTGTCCTTTCACAATAACCAATATATTTGAAGATATTTTTATTCATACAGAAATTTAATCCCCTTTCAGATTTTACTGAAGTCTAGATCCTTACAGTATCCTATGACATGTAGCTCCCCAAGTTCTTACCTGTTATTTCAGGCAACTGGAAAACAGTGCAAAGTGGTTTAGTAGTAACACCAAAGTTAGGTGCTTGGGAAGCTCAGGTACAATTAAAGTACCCTTCCCAAAGCATCACATCTAATCAACAAAGCCAAAACCAGAATCTAAGTGTTACAACTTACATTTACTTTTCTGGTTATGGAACACTTGTTTGTGGAACTAGCCTCATGCTACTTAATTCTATGGGTTTCCAAATCTTGACTCATACCTTCTGCACTGCAAAAGCATAAACTGTGGTAGACAACTATGCTATCCATTTGATCCAAAAGCCTTACCATATGAAAAAGTGTCTGGAAGAGGCACACCATGACCAGCAAGTTCTTGAAATGTCCAGAACTTGTTTACACAGTTGAGGATGGCCTGGGGACGATTCATCAATCGACAGCCCATCTTCTCTAGGTGGCGAAGGACTGTGATATCACTGTCACTCTGGACCCAAGGTGTTGGTACACGAACAACCACCACCTGTGGGTAAGCAGTAATGAGCTCGCCATTCACTCGGAGACCTAGAGAAGGAGGAGAAAAAACATCCCAATCAACTACAAGGTCTTCAGGAGAAGGTAAACAGGCAAAGAAATACTGCACTGTATGTGATCACGACAGATACCAGACATCAACAGTGAGCATTAAAACTGTACAACTATCCCTAAAATGCATCTTGTCAGTTGTGCTGTTTCACACATGTCACTCAACCTAGGACTAGGCAAAGAACAGACTGTATCAGGGCACACAGTCTTGGGCTCCTTCCCAGGGTGAAAGACTTTTTATAGGTTGACACACCATCCTTTCTATAAATATTAACTACACACTAAATTCATATCACTAATATCGATAGGTCAGGAGGCGCTTGCCTCCCACCACTGGTTCTTGCCTCCATCATTTCATACCTTTCCCAGTCCCATCTTTATTGACCCCTCTATTTGTGGCATCACATTACACAACACACTGCTAAAGTAACAGAGGCTAGCCATGACCCTTAGGAAAAAAAAAAGGCAAAGCCGTATTTTTAACATTGATAATTTTACCAATATGATTTATACTAAATAAGCACTTAGAAATAACTTTATCAGATAACAGGATAACACCCTGTGACACCGAGGCAGGAACTAGAAGGAAAGCAAGCTTTGCCACCAAGACCAATGCATTACTTAATCATGACCTATAGCTTTACAGACCATGTCTCTGAGAAAGCAACACTGAAAGACAGGCTGCAGGAATGAGAATACAATAGGATTGGATGGGAAGGCATCAAGCTCAATGAAGAGAAACGGGCACCTGAGGATGGAAAAAGACAAACAGAATTTGATATTCACTTTATCTACCTTACATTCAAAGTAAAACTTTCTAATTTCGGCATAAGACAGCTCACGCTTCAGCACCTTAAGGGTTAAAAAAAGAAAGGTGAGCTGAGAAATCACAGCGCATCTGCTTTTCTGTGCCTATGAAAGCTGTAACTATTCAGATCTAGCCCAAATTAATTACCCGATTAGCTCTATATTCCGAAGAGGTTACTTTTCTAATACAGACTTAAATCCATTCAACCTGAAGGCACATATTGGCAATTGGCAGGCAATACATTTCATTTCAAGGTGCATTAGAATTAATGAGGGGGGCAAGAGAGAATTGAGGGTGTCCCCCTCTCTGTACTTCCCATTTTCTTTTCTTCTCCCCAGTCCGGACATACTTTAGAACCTGCCTTAAATGCATGAAGCAACCATCTAATTCCCAAAATGGAAGTAGAAATACGCTGTCCAGTACTCAAGACAAGGAATCATACTCTGGAAAGGCCAAACCAGACCTACAACCAATATAAATCCCTTTTTCCAATCCCCTTGCCATAACTGCACAGATATGAGCAAACACAAGCAGCCGGGTGCTCTGGCTGCTCACCTCATTAGCACCAAGCACTGCCGCATTGCAGCTGACATGACTTGCGTGTTTAAGCAAGCTGGCTTCAGACACACACACCCCATTACATAGAGGCATCTCAAGCAAGATTGAAAGCAACACTGCTAAAAACCTAAACAGAATGTGAACATCAAGAAATGGTCAACCATCTCCTTTCTCCAGAAAAGGGTACAGATTCAGCAAGCAAATGGTTTTTAACTTATTACCCAGATTCTACTTTATGTATGCATTTTCTCATTTAGATGCACGCTCAGTTACTCCCACTTTTTGCCACGGTAATTGCATGCATGTCCTGATCCACATGCAAGCTGTGTAGCAATCATTTTAAGGAGGACTAAATTTTCTATAGAAACCCAAAACTGCCACTGCATCCGTGTTGTGAACCAAAACTAGAGTTTTCTAATTTATAATCTCTCAGAGTCTGTTTTGTTGTTTCACTTTGAAGTCACATCACATGCTGAAGTTTTGTGCACAGAGCCTGAAAAGGAAAAACAGCACTTTGAGGATATGTGGAATCCACTCACCTGGAATTCTCCTGCATACCTGCATTAGACTTGACTACCAGACCGGTGTAAATTCTGCCAGGCCACAACCCCCCCTAGAGTGACTCTGGAAGTACAATGATGTTATCAACACAACAACCTGAGCTTTTGTTCCAGATTCCATCATTTTCTCTGGTGTGAATTCTGCTCTTCCCAGAACAAAACAAGAAATTATCTCCCTTTACAGAAGACAGTTTACAAACAAAGAGAAGAGCTACTCAATTAAATGTATAATTTGAATCGCTACTACTGACATACACCATAAAAATCAGCTGCAGTCTCCCAGCAACACAGTGCTGCAAACAGAAGCAGCTTTATTACAGTGAAAAGGAGACAGAGATTCTGCCATTTTGGAATAAGCTTGCATTCAGCATTCCATTCAAGACCCAGCACTTCACAATCAGGTTAATGGTCATCCTTTCATTTATTCACTCTGATGTGCAGAAAGCAGTAACACAGAAGACACTCTTACAATTAATTTCTTTTCTGAAGAATCAACTTATGAATGCAAACAGGGAGAAGGGAATGTAACAGAGATATTACTATAAGATTGGTTAAGGGGTAACCAAACTTTCTTTTCATGATAGAATCAACTTGGTTGTGAAAGACCTTTAAGCCCAACCACTACCCCAGCACTGCCAAAGCCACCAATAACCATGTCACTGAAGGCCTCATCTACATGGTTTGTGAACACTTTTAGAGACAGTGACTCCACCACTGCCCTCGGCAGCCTGTTCCAATGCCTGACCACCCTCTTTCTGTGAAGAAAGTGTTCCTAATATCCAGTTTAAACCTCCCCCTGGCACAGCTTGAGGCCATTGCCTCTTGTCCTATTGCCTGTTACCTGGGAGAAGAGATTGATCCCAAATCACTACAACCTCCTTTCACATAGTTGTAGAGAGTGATAAGGTCCCCCCTGAGCCTTCTCAGGCTAAACACCCCCAGTCCCTCAGTCGTTCCCCATTACACTTGTGCTCCAGACCCTTCACCAGCTCTGTTGCCCTTTTCTGGACCCTCTCCAGCACCTCAATGTCTCTCTTGCAATGAGGGGACAGAGCTGAGCACAGGATCCGAGGTATGGCCTCGCCAGTGCCCAGTGCAGGGGGATGATCACTGCCCTGGTGCTGCTGGCCACACTACTGCTGATACAGGCCAGGATGCCATTGGCCTTCTTGGCTGCCTGGGCACAAGCTGGCTCATGTTCAGCTCTGTTAATCAGCACCCCCAGGTCCTATTCCATGAGCAGATTTCCAGCCACACTTCCCCAAACTTGGAGCTTTGCAGGGGGTTGTTGTGGCCCAAATGCAGGACCCAGCACTTTGCTTTGTTGAACCTCATCCCATTGGCCTCAGCCCATCCATCCAGCCTGTAATGGAAATGCACTCCTTCCTTTTCAGTAATAGTACTATCCTGGTCCCAGAGTAGTAGTGAGTTACAATCACGGTTAACTGTGTACAATGAGCTGACCTTACAAACATGCAGAAGACCATATAGAAGATCTTCAGATCATACAGAAGTACCTCGGCAAATAAGCTGGACCATTTGCTGGCTTTTTCAGTGGATGCCCATGGCATTGCAGATACGGCAAACAGACAGCTGTACAGTCTTTTGAAGTACCAACACTGAGAGCCAGGAAATTCCATGTTTATCTCTGACAGCTATACAGTCCTTTGAAGTACCAATACCGAGAGCCAGGAAATTTCATGCTTATCTAGTATTATGAACTTTACCAACATAGAACAACCATTTCACCAGTGCTTGGGGAACAATTTCTTAGGTTATCATAAAACGTCTGGGTATTCTTTGGTCCTAAGACTCCCAAGTTGGAATATCACACTATAAAAACAGATGTAAATCCTGCACTTGAACAAGACCTGTTATTTTCCTCAGTGCCAGCTTTCTTTGTCCTTTGTCTACAAGATAAAACTCTCCTAAATCGAATATGCTAGACCTTTAACATTATACACCAAACATCACAGTATTCAGACAAAAGCACAAAAGGAATTACTGCAATGTGAACAGTAATTACCTTTGAATGAACTTAACCAGTTACACCATATCTCCCAAATAAAGCCAAAAAGCCCCAAGTTTTCTCAAAGACAGCTCAAAGCAGCACATGATAAAAATGAGTGGGTAAATGTATGATTCCTTGTGAGCTGCCCTAACCAGTCCTCCTGCTTTTTATCCCCAAAAAACAGCAGGTGAACTTAAAGCGCAAAGCAGCTGGTCTCTGCTAAAAAGGCTTATTCTGGCCCAAACAGATTAGAACCCATGAAGTCCACAGAAAACGGACACAGCATTAAACTCTAGTGAAGGCAGAAGAAAGAGGCAGAAACATCTACTTCTGTCACCAGTGAGATCAGAAGACATGTATCTATACCATAAGAAAGTTCTTGAGACAGTAACAACTAACACGGTAGAGTCTACTTGCATAGCAAGATATTCAGTATGACAGCTGCCTCTCAACAACCTGATTTAGCGTCATTTTAAGGTGGATGCGCATACTTTGGAAAAGAAAGCCACAAAATTCTGGAACTTCTCAGTCCTTATTCATGCATGCAGTGGCTTTTTTTAGTACCTTCTGTCATCTTCCCTATGACAAATTTATCTCACAATCACAATTTCTCAATTAAATAGCCTCGCTCTTAAGAAAGCTATAATTTAGGTGGTACACATTCCAAAGGAAATGCCTCCAAAAACCAGACATACAAACAAAACTGAGTTATCCCGAGCTTACAAGGTGCTGCCAATCACCTAATACTCCTAAGATGACTACGTGCTTACTCCCACCCCACAGCACAACATAAGGGAAGATGCGTGAGCTTAAGCCTCAGTGAAGGGATTCTCTAATAATGAATCTCACTACTCAACTGGGATAATCTAAGTGCCCAAATACAGGCAATGTGCACAGCCTGCAAGCCAAAGACACTTCTGCAAGTCAATTACAACCATAGCCAGAGTATGTAAGCTCTTAAACTGCAGTCTCACTCCTCTTACAGTTTATAAGCATTGGTGCTTCATCTGCCCAGTTATCCTACTTTCTTGTATTTTAGAAGCTCTAAAGAAGCACTTCTGCATTGCTGGCATTACAGATGGCTAAAAAGCATCACGATTTCAAGAAAGTGTGTGGAGCTTCTGTACATCTTAATTAAACCCAAGCAGCATTTTAAATTGCTAGACATTTCTGAAACTCATTCCATCCAGTTTGTACTCTACACAAAACCCTTCCACCCTCTACAAAACTCAGTTCATCAGAAGATTAATAGCTACCGCAAAGCAGTATCTCATGTCCAATTTGCATGTTTTAAACAACTGTACTTTCAGCTGAAACAATGGAAATGTTTTTGCAGAAGGAATATAGTTTCATGAGATAGGTCCAAAGTCTGAAAGAGTTACATAAGGCATTTTTAACAAAAAGCTAAATCTCAGTAATATCAAATAACATTATAAAAGTATTTTCACTCCAAATTGTAATTTTGGAAAACTGTCAGAAAAAGCAAACTGAGTCACCAAGACCATGAAGTTCTTAAGACTCAAATTCCAGTCTTCAAGTACAGCATGTGACCACAAGAACCACAGCCAGCTTTTTCAACAAAATGATATGATATAATGCTAAATGCTTCAAGTACTTAGTACACAAGCAGAAGGGAATCTGGGAACTCTTACGTGCAAGCTAAATTACTGATATGAAGCTTCTATTTTTATATAGTTTGAATCATTAGTATTAACTGATAGACTGATCAATGAATGTACTGAAGTAGCTGGAAATGTAGCAGCTATGGCCTGGGGAAGAAACCCAAAAGACGGTGACACAAGAATAATAAGAAACTTTCTTAGAGATAAACCCTGTATTTATCTTTACTTCAATGTGTATATTAGAAAAACAAAGCAGTAAACAGATTTCAGCGATGAAAAACACCAAGCCTTTCAATCTGTGCCGGAAGACAACCGGTAACTGCCTTGCCATCCATGGAAGCTCATGACCTATCATACTACTTTTCTGACCAAATGGATCAAAAGAGCAGGGATGATGCACAGAAGGTGGGACTGCGGAAGTTCCCCATTCAGCGCTGCCATGAATCCAGCCACATATAATATTCTAGACATTTAAGTCACCTTCTTTCAAACTGACTTCCAAATTTCACAGAATTGTGTGACTACAAGAAGTGCCCAAAGTGAAATAATTCCTTGTAGAGCATGGACAGCTAAGAAAGGAATCCTCACCTTTGTGGCTACAGGTGCAACAAGCAGGCACCTCTCAGAAGAATTTAACTTCAGTGACTGTTTCTGTCTTTGGTGAAATCCCTAGTAAATGCCAACTGCTCTGAAACAGGTAAAATGAAGCAGGGAAAAAAAAGTGTTTCAGTATCGGGGCAGATCCAGTACATGGAATACATTTCGAGCAGGCATAGCATACAAGTGGAATAATGCACAGTCATTGTGCATACTGCATTCCAGAAAATAAAATCAGAAGCAAATTTTCAAAAGCACTAAACATATACCAGCTCCCATCACATTCCCAACAGGAGCTAAGAGGGACTGAGAACTTCCCAAAATATCACCCAGATTTTCCCTCTGAGATCTGTATGCTATCCTGAAAGTCTCCAGCTCTCTCAACTTCATTGCACTAATTCATTCATCCATCCATTGAGTTACTAACATTTCCCAAGTGAACAGTCACTCAGCAAACAGGCTATAATGAATTCAACTGATTCCGCTGGGAAAAGCAGGACAGCCTTCCATCACACAAACATTTCCTTGGGTTCTGAGGACATCACATCCTGCCACCTGCTTTTCCCAATTAATCAGCTGTTCTAACAAAAATCACAGAATTTTTCTACAAACTTAAACTCACTCCTCTTTCCAAAACACTGCATTACTACTTCTCATTCATTCATCTTCCCATTATCTGGCAGCCACAAGATGCTACATAACACTTGTGTTCAAAGTTCTAAAGTGTTGAATAATCACAGTTTACCTGCAGAATTAAATGTGTTCATCCTAATTACCATATAAAAACAAGCTTAAAGCTCAAAAGGGAAATACCCCAAACTTGAGCAGATTACTGTCAATAGCAAGATACACATTCCCTCCCCAAATTCAAACACATCTACATTTCTAAAACTTTCAAAATTCAGCACACTTCAAATATACATTCTGCTGAGAAAGTGGCAGAATTAAGAAATAATAAGTAACATTAACAAAATATTATTCTGTACCTCAAAAACTCACTGCAATGTTAACTTTACATATCTATCTTCTAGAAGAACTGTAAGCAACATGAATTCCTTGATACATAGCAAAACAATGACATTTAAATGCAATTTTATTTGAACTAGAACTTTGAACAGCACCTAAGAACTGAATTTTTAGAAGTCCAGGAATTTATTAACACCCCTTTGGTGTTACAGAGGCGTTTTCTCCTCTGTATAATTTACCACCGGACAGCCACAGTTTATCAGGAGAGCCAAGAGGATGATTGGGGGCGGGAGCACCTCCCATACAAAGACAGGCTGAGAAAGTTGGGGCTGTTCAGCCTGGAGAAGCTGCACAGAGACCTCATAGCAGCCTTTCAGTATCTGAAGGGGGCCTATAAAGATGACAGAGAGGGACTTTTCATCAGTGACTGCAGCAACAGGACAAGCGGTAATGGGTTAAGACTTAAACAGGGGAAGCTCACGTTAGATATAAGGAAGAAGTTCTTTACTGTGAGGGTGGTGAGGCACTGGAACAGGCTGACCAGAAAACTGATAAATGATCCATCTCTGGCAGTGCTCAAGGCCAGGTAGGACAGAGCCTTGAGCAACATGGTCTACTGTGAGGTATCCCTGCCCATGGCAGGGAGCTGGAGCCAGACTGATGTTAAGGTCCTTTCCAACCCAAACCATTCTATGATTTGTTTGAACACTAAGTTGTCACAACTCCTCCAAAATTCCACTGACATGCAAAAGCCCCTTTGATACATAGTATTACCAAGGTATTTTTTTACTCCATTGTAGACAGGAACAGATTTCAATAGTTCTGTGCTAGGCGTTTTAAGTTCATTTTCTCTCCCTTCCTATCCTACTTACTAGTTTTTCAAACCAAGTTAACAAGCATGGGAATTTAACCCTATGGGTTTAGTATGACCACAATCTCCTCCTCCACACAATATTAACCAAAAGGCTTTCTCACCAAGATACATTCCCAAAGCTCAGCAGTTCAAATGAAATCACATGAAGCAGAGATAAATCTCTCTAGAACACTACCTACACCCTTCTATGCCTAAACAGAGAACAGAAATAAAGAGGAGCAGATTCAGCTTCAATAGGTAAATTCCTAATGCAAGTATTGTGAAAAGTTTCACGAAAGGCCACTGCTGCAGCAACAAACAGAAAGCAAGCAGGTACCTGAGTTAAATCAGCTCTACTTCATGTCCCTTCCTGGACTCAGGGACCAATTCCCTTCCCCAGGAAGAACATGGAATCCTTCTTGGACATGCACAGGCTACCAGAAATGGTGAAAAACCTGGGAAGGATAACAACACTCAAAGTGATTATGGTCATTCTGGCTTAGGGGTTCTCTTCAAGCACAAGGGGGGAACAGAAGAGTTGCCCATATACGTATCTCACTAAATCAATGCTAGTTGATTGACTGACTGATTATGGCTAAATCTGTGTTTCTGAGCTACGTTTCTAGTCACAATACATTGTTTGCTTATAATCCCAAACCACAAGCACTTCTTCAGAGTCATGCATAAATGTGAAATGAATGAACCCAAATATAAATACATATGCAAAAGCTATATTACAGACACTAATTCTAAACTAATTCTACCTTGCTCTGTGAGAGTTGATTTTACAGCAGGTATATAAGCATGGAAACTAGACTGAAATAATGTTACAGCCTTAGCCATCATTAGTATATGTATATAAATAACACAATTAAGAAACTGCATCACTAACAAAAAAAACATTTCATAGAATCATAGAACAGGGTTGGAAAGGATGTTAAGATCACTTCAAAAATGTTCAAACAGGTATAGAAAGAAATACTCAGTTATTTTAGCCCTACTCCCAAACACGGCTACTTTAGTGATAAAACTGTTAAGATGCATTTTAAATGGAGTGTTGTAAAAACAAATGTAAATAAAAATGCCACAAAAGGGAAATCAAAAGTTTCATTAAACAAAACGAGCCAGTGTTGGAAAAGATGCAATTTCAAACACCTTGAAAAAGCGAAATTCACCCAGAAAAGTGGATTTCTGCTTTTCCCACTGAGTTCATGTAAAAGTTCTCATCACACATCTGCTTTTCTAATTTTCTCCTGGGCAAAGTTAGAAGAATTTTATATATCTTCCAATGCATAAACTCAAAGAAAAACCATTCAGGATGTGATCCATTTAAATATACTGAAATTAAAAGTGTAGCTGTTGATCCAAGTTTTAAATTATTTGAATTATAACAACATAAAGACTCTCACACCTCAGAATAAGTGAAAACAGATGGGTTTGACTCCAATATTGCAAAAGGGTCCCCTAATTTTTGCACAACTATATGCATGCATATAAGCTGTACAACCACTGCATAAGCATGAATAGATTGTCTTTTGTCTATTAGATTTCCCTTCAAAGCTCTCAATGAATATAATGATTCTTCATATTGAGAGAAAGTTTAGGCTCACAAACAGGATTTACTGGTTTTCACCACACTTGTTTGCTGGAACTCCTGGAACAGTTTTTCCCGCTTTTTGGACAGTTTTTCTACAGTTGAGTCGCAACTCACTAGAGAGGAAGAGAGTTTTTCTTCATACTGCTGCTGTTGGCAAGCCACTGTCGGTGGCTTCATCTCTCCAGGACTGCACTGGACTTCATCTGGATCTGTGGGTAACTGCACATTATCTGGGTCATAATGAATCATCTCTAGCACAGCTAATTCCCTCAGGTACTGGATACCTCTCTCCATTGTGGCCCACTTGCCTGAGGGACATATAACCTTCTTTTAAGGGATACCTTTCCTTCACATTTAGCTTTCAGTGGCCAAGGACTTGTGTCCCGTCGCAGTCACCTCGTCAATGCCCATTGTCCCAAAAGTTTCCCTACTCTCTAATTCCAGACTACTAGCCCAGTTACCCCAGCACCAGAGTACACAGGTGATAATGTGCTCACCTGGGTGAGGGCTGAAATATTTCTGTATATCCCACAGATCATTCAGAGATAGGGACTGAGTGGTTATCTCTTACTCTGCCTCTTCCTCCTGTTCTTGTGTTGGCCCTGCTTCATCTTCCTTCACTACACAAGCTGACTTTCGTGTCCATTTCTTCTTCTGTACAGGGGCACCCGGTAACGCCAGATTGGTTCTTTGGCTCAGCTGCAGTGCCTGTCACTGGGGTTGGAGTAGCCACAGAGCCTGTCACCTAGTTGTCAGATCCAGAGACCTCCGTTTCCCCTTGAGGGTACTGAATAGTGTCAAGCAGAGCTCAGCAGGCACAGGCATGCAGCACACTGCAGTGATGCGTCCCTCTCTGAAATTGCCAGAGTGACAGTATTCTTTTTCCAAATATTTTACTAGGTTTTTCCAGATGATGCACTTGTTCAGGGGTAAAGTTACAAAACAGGGGAGGTGCCACTGGCCTGGGTACTTGCTCATACTATTCTACACACCCTGCCACTCAAAACTATGCAGCCTTGGGACAGATCTCCGGGTGGCATTCTTAAATAGTTGTTTAACCTTAAAGAGCTGGAACATGTTCAGCAACATGCTGTTTCCTAGTTATAGGACCATGCTAGTTTTGACATCTCAAGGATATGTAAAATCTTCAAAATCCTCAGATGCTACTGTAATTAGCATAGTGGGGAAGATGTGGGAAGATGTCTCCTCCATAGACTAGCTCTCCAAGGAGAAAATTTAAAGGTGTGATTATTAATAGTTTCTGATAGATGGCTCCCAAAGAACAGAGATGATTGCAATGCTGAGTACAAATACTAGGTTCACAACCAGAAATTCTATCCTACCATTAGCCAGTGTTACTAAATAGAACATGACAACCTTAGCCCAGCTCCCACAGGTGATAAACAGCACAACATGGAACATATATTGCAAGTGAGGTACTACATACTGCAACTTTCAGAACGAGCAAACCAACTTTGACAGCAAATAAATCACTGTGACCAGAGACTATTAAGCTATATCATTAATAGTCATAACAGACTTGTTCTAACATATTCTATTCACATTTGTTGTTATCTCAACCCACTGAGGCCCACACTGGGTGCCAAAAAGGACTGTTGTGGTTTAACCCCAACTAAGTATCAGGCGGCTGATTGCTCACCCTCTGCCACTGGTGGGATGTGGGGGAGAATCAGAATCTGTGGGTTGAGATAAAACCCAGTTACTATACTGAGCATGAAGTTCCATGGCATGAAATATCCTGTTCGCTAGTTCAGGTCAACTGTTCCGGCCATGCTCGTTCCCAACCTTCTCACTGGCAGAGCATGAGAGACTGAAAAGTCCTTGATCAGAGTAAGTACCACTGAGCAACAACTGGTGTGTTATCAGCACTGTTCTGACTAAAGCCAAAACAGCACTGCACAACTACTGGGAAGCAAACGAACTCCGTCCCAGCCAAACCAGCATACACTTCCATGTTTTAAATGTCCAACCTCTGTTCATTTTCAATAGCAGGTGAAGGGAAAAAAAAAGTCAAGACACACCTGAAAAAAGATAATTGGGAAGATCCTTCCAAAAGCAGAAAGAAATCCAGAGGAAGAATTCAAGCAACCCAGGAAGACAGATGTCTCCTCCCATCTGAGATGAATCTAAAATTCTCCCTCAGTGCCAAAAATCCACTAAATACCTTTAAAATGCACAACTTAGGCACCTCCTCTCTCTGCTACCAAGCAATTCCAACTCAGGAATTCACCTTTTTATTAGCTTAAGCAAACTGCTGAATTCGTCCCATGTGAGATTTCCACAAAGCTGTAATGAAGACATGTAGCTTTCATATCTGTCTCCCATAACAGAAAAGATATCTAGAAGCACACTGTCAAAAACTGTAAGTAGATAATACAGAACTACCTGCACCTTCCAAGTGTTTCCAAACGTGTTTAACTGAGCCTGAATTCTAGGGAATGAAAAGATCCCCTCAACTTAATGTTTTAACCTGTCATTACAGCCTAAGGACTTTCTAGGCAAAACTGCATTAAATTTATGAATTGGAGGCACTTATTCTGGAGACAACGTATCCTTCTTAAAGGAAGGAATTTAACCATGCTATTTCAGGGAAAGTTTGAGTTAAAACGGATTCCGAAGCTTGCAGAGATAACATTAACTCTCATCGCCAGGGAGTTTCTGTATCTCCTTTTTTTACAATAGTTCCAGGTCTCTTCATGAGTACAGTCTTTTCCTACACAAAAAACACCCAAAACAAAACCCAAAATAAAAAAACTGTTCAAGACCAGAAGATATAACCCAAAACTTCTTAGTTTTCACAGTCATTAATATAAAACCCTACACAAAGCAAAGGCTAGAGAAGGAACAATTCCACCTTTTCCATATTTCTGTAAGCTTGCTTACTGGGCTTGTTTCCGCTTCCCAGTTTTAGCAGGTTAAAACTACATTGCAGTAGCTGCACACATGCTCCATGCCCATGCTGTAATGAAAATACAAGTATAACACCACAGTATTATTTCTCACCTGTTCTGATTGCAGAAGCTCCCACCTAGTGCCAAAAAGATGTGAAGATGTTAACTGACTGAGACATTTGCTTTGTATGCTCCCTAATCAAGACATTCCACGCAATCTGGAACTATCATCTTAAAAGAAAATGCTCCTCAGAATTACAGCATTTCCAACCAGACCAGGCAAAGAAAGAAATCATGCAGCAGTACTGTTGTACTCACAGACAGCAGACTAAAGCAAGCAGAAGGGACACTCCCCACTGTCATCTTGGTTTGGCCTTTGAAGGCAACACATTTAAGAGATTAGCTATTTTACCACTAATCTCTAGTTGTAAATGTAGTCCTGCGTTTAACAATCCCTAGAAACTGTAAAATATCTTTATACGCATTTATTCTGTACTACGAGCTTTAAAGCTCTTTTTGTCTTGTCTTTCCTGAAATGCACATCTGCCCAATTTACAAAGAAACAAAAAGCATTGAGGGGCTACTGATCTCCCCAGAAACAAATCAACAGTAGAGATGGAAACAGAAACTTTTTACCAGCATCAGGCATGACAAATCTCCTTGGCTCATTTATCTCATTCCTCCATAGATTCCTCTAAGAATCTCCTTTTAAATATTTGCAAGTTACATTTTTCTTCAAGTTCTTCCACTTTACAGGAACAAAATAATGAAAACCTCATTACCAAATCCCACTCTTGATTTGTTATCAGTAACAGAATAGTAATTTACACTCACTCCTAGGCTATGCCTCGATCAACTTAAAAAGATTTAAAATTCTTAGAGGAAAAGGTTTAAGTGCATGCTGTGCACCTTGGAAAACACAAGTGAGAAAGGGGAAGAAATAAGCACCTCTTTAGAAATCCCTGTGTTGGACAAAACACATAATACTGCGTTTCTAAGACAATTTAAGTCACTCTGTTGCAGCAACAGTTTTACTTTCCAGCCCCATGCAATCCTACAGTGGCACGAAGTACCACCCAGTCCCTAATGCTCATCAGCCCCACTGGTGAGCAGGTAACACCAGCAGAAAACTGTTCTGTTGTGGAATTTCATTTCTACAGGTATCACAAGCTGAACCAGCTCACTGTAGGATTTGATCAGACCTAAAGCTTAAATTGTCAAGATAGCACCATTTTCAGCCTGTAGAATTATTTGTAAAGAGATTTTTTATTTTTTCTCTTTCTTACAACTCTGTGGTCACAGTGCTAACCCAGCTTTGTAAAACCTGGTTAAATTAAGAAGCTTGTCAGACCAAGTTCTCTTTCTTCAGCTCTTGCTCTCCTGTCCTATGCAGATAACACATTCTCCAGTGGCTCCCACTCTACCACAAAAGAAAAATTTGCAGCAAAACTGCTATAAAGGCCCAGCTACCAGCCTTGCTCGAGCATGACAAACAATTACAAGCGTTAAGACATGCAGTTTACATGTATGGATGGCATCCCTTTCACCTGCAGCCACAGACCTTTTCACCTCAAAGCATCCACAAAGGGCATGCACTTTCAGAATCCTGCCTCACCTTTAGTCCCAAGCATGTAAGGAGGAGTGCACAAAGAACCATTTCAGTCTTAGGCCACAATGATCCTGGGAAGATTGACAGAAAAACAAAAGGAAGCAGGATATGAACATGCACATCTCAAAAACCTCCAGTCATTATTACGTAACTTCTCACTATCTTTCTACCTACACTTACAGCATGTCTCTAACCCACAATCTCTCCTCATTGGCAGTCAGCCTGTTTGCATGCCTAGAGTACCTTGGTGAATGGATGAAGGCTCTTTCAGAAGGAAAAGCTGCAGAAGTGAGGAAGAGAGTTTGTGCTCCACACAAAGGAGCAGACCACAGACATGCAGCTTCGCTTTGGAGTGTGCAGAGCTAGTCAAGAGACTACCAACAGACTGATACAACTTGCAAACACAGTTGTGACAACATATTTTGATTCCCTTTCCCCTCCATTAGAGTGGTCAGACTTCGTGAGAGATGGCCCTGAGAGGCTGTGGAGGCTTTGTCTCTGGAGACATTCAAAACCTAACTGGATATGATCCAAGCAACCTAATGTAACTTCAGAGCTGCCTTTAGCTTTCAAGTTGGCCACTTTGAGCATCCCTTCCAATCTCAGTGACTGTATGATTCCCTTATGTGGCTGCAGCAGCAGGACACATGCTCCACAATGCACTATTTCATAGCTCAAAATAGATTTCTGGGTTCACTGGGAAATGTCCTTCCTTTCTTTTGCACAATCAAGATCATCTGACAATTTCTTCATGCCGAAAGTGGAAAGTGCCTCTGTAGGTTTGACAGCTGGGAGGGGAGATGGAACCACAGCTTGATTCCCTGACCACAATGAAACTTGGAAAGAGATTTAAAAAGTAATTCAGTATATGATAAAGGCAAATCTTGTCTGGAAAGCAAAGTAAGGAACATGGGGGGGGGGGGGGGGGAAGCTGTGAAACTTTTATTGTTAAGCTATAAATAACTGAAAATAGGCCTTGCTCACCAACACTCCATCCTCCTGGCAGAAGCATTCATCCAACAGTGTTGTCCTTCACAGAAAGATGCAGAAAGTTGTCAGAGGCACAAAGGGTAGTTCTCTTTAGGTCTTGAGTTGAGCCTGAATCTAGTTTTGTGGAACAAGGTAAGAGCTACTCCCAACCTTTAAAGGATTTTTAAGGCACAATTACAAAAACACTTGTCTCACTGGGAACAAGCAGACAAGAACCGCAACCCAGGCAAAGGAGAGCCTTTAATCTAAGTCTACAGGATATTCACAAAGATCATCTAAGTCAGAGAAGCAGGGACACACAGAACACCAGCAGGAGAACCTGATATGGGCTCTTTTGTTATTAATAAAAATCCTCACTGAGACAGGCAAGGCACGATATAGGAACAAAAGCCACCTCTCAACAACATGAATAGGTAGGATTTGGATGTGTCTGTTTTCTAAGAAGAGTAAGCTAAAAGATGCATGTGGCTGGTGCAAGAAAACCTGGAACTCCTAAAAAATAACTTCAAGATGGTAACAACTGACTGCCTTTCTCATGGCAGGCTCAGTCAGGTTCACTATTGCTCCTTTCCTTACCTCCTAGTAAGAAAGGGCTCAACTCAAACCATGTCATCCCGCCTTGTCACCCACCCTGTGGGTCTGTTCCTCACCCAGAACAGAAGGTCCAATACTTTGTATTTTTACATTTTGTATTGTATTTGTCAATTTATATACAAAAGTAATACACTACTTTTTCATATATACGAAGATGTTCTTAAACATCAAAAAGAGCCTGCAAGGCACCTCAGAAAAATATGGAACAAACACTGAAAACAATGGCTTCAAACAAGCCCAAACAGAAAGAATTCCAGGAATGGCATAAGCCATTTTCCAAAGCAGTTGAGAAGTATAATAACAATGGGGACATGCCAATTCACATATTCATTAAACAAGTATGAGGGAGAACAAGTCACAAGCACAACCTCTCCGGGTATTCAGAGATAATTCCTCAGTCTCAATGACAGGATATATACGTATCCTGACTGTAAACATATTCATGGACTTCTATTCAAGGACAGAGTATTGGGGTACCCAAGTGTGTGTGTATATATATATTATATATATATGTATATATACACACACACACATATATATATACATATATAACCAATGGTTATCACTGCATCATTCCTGGTTTTCCCTACACCTAAGTTTTCCTAAGCCTGGCTAGTAAACAGCGTTGATAGACCCAGCACAGTCCCTACAT
The DNA here is from genome assembly GCA_039720435.1 of Amazona ochrocephala. Classification (NCBI taxonomy): domain Eukaryota; kingdom Metazoa; phylum Chordata; class Aves; order Psittaciformes; family Psittacidae; genus Amazona; species Amazona ochrocephala. The sequence goes on from CM077880.1 coordinate 85,001,172, forward strand.
GTCTACACGTACATTATTTACAAAGAATATGTACACACAATATTACATTAAAAAACTACATTAAGAGAAAACTCTTGAAGCCGGTAAGTCAAGCACACAAAGGTTAGCAAAAGCCACAACTAAGGATATGTCTGCAGAACTGATCTGCTGTCTTCAGTTACACAAACATTCTTTCCCCCCAGCATCTATCTAACCTTCACAGGAGGTACAGCACTCACTCAAGAAGCAGCAACTGAGTACTATATCTTCCTTTACACCATTCAGTGTGTAGTCTATGGATTGGTGTACTGAAATCTTTGCTTGAAACACACAATCATTTCTTCTTGAGTTTAATTTATCGTGCTCATCACAGTAACACTTAAATGCTTCACAGACTTATTTTGTCGGCACCACAGGAAACCAGTGAGCATTTTACTGCTTTTCAGCATGGGGAACAGAAACAAAGAGATAAGTGGTAAAGGAATTCTAGATGCCACATTTGGGAGACCACGATTCCTCAGCTGCTGATGCTGCTCCAACTGATTTCATTTGTGAATGCAAATGTTCAGCACTTTCCCAAAGCTTATCCTAGCATCCAAAGTTTGGGCACTCAGAAAATGCAAAAACATGCAATTAAAGGCAATTTCTGAGCAGTCCAATTTAAATCACCAGACTAACACTTTTCTTCCAGCAATATCCTGCTTCAATGCCATAAACGCCTGCGACCACACAGAAGGCATCCTACAAATAGCCCTCTCCTTCACTACGCTGCAAGTTACATTTCCAGAGCAGAATACCCTGGTACTCCAAGGAGAACGATGAAAAAGTAGCAAACGATCAAGAAATTTAAAATGGTAGTATCCGAAAACAAATACACAACAAAGGACCCAAAACTGCAAATTTGGTTTTGCCAATTTCTAACTTGGGGTATTTACTCTTGCTAATCAGAATAGTATTTTATCTTTACATTTGCAGATAATCGAAAGCAAACGTCACCACTCGACATCTAAGTAACACAAATATGACTGGCGGAATTGCATGTGAGGGTTAGAACAGTTTCATCTACCGTACAGTCCTTTGACACTGCAGCTGACAGCTAAGTGTCAGCAGCACTGGGCCAGCAGCCTCTATGTGGACCAGCATTTAAGGTGAATTGGGCTCTCCTGTCAGCAAATATTTGTGTAAACAGCCGGCAGAGAAATGTTTTTCTCTGCAAGAAAGAAAACCTCTGAAGGCCTGATTTCACCCCAGGCACTAGAAGACAGCAAGTACTGCAAGCAGCTTGCTTTGCCCCAGTCACCCCCCCTAGGATTCATCCCGCTAGATGTTACACCTATACTTTCACTTCCTTTCTGTCCCTTCTCATTCTTCCAGTTCATTTCCAAGCTACAGATTTCTCCTACTGCCAAGTAGTTTCTTGGCTTGCAATTCTGAATACCACTCTAGCCACACAGTTTCCTGCCTTGCCTCCATGATTATTTTCCATTGGAAGCTCCTTGTTCAGTTGGCATCTCTTCCCAAGGAAGTTTCAACAAACACCCATGTTCCCATTGGTTTCCACCTCCAATTTCCTTTTTGAGGGAAGCAATTTCTTAACCAGCAAGAGCTTCACTGCAGTCTCTTCTGGTTACCATTGCTTGTTTCAGCACATTTACAAAACATGCTGCCTTCACTTTTCCCTACTGACATCAAGTACTCAGTCCCAAACCGATTTAACTCTTATCCCTGCTATACCTGAATGCAGCACTTTACTCCATTCAGGTCTTTCTGTCAGTGAGAGGAGGGACAACCAACAGGAAAGGAAATACCCATTATAAATTGCGTGCTCAGACCAAACAGTAGTCCATCCCACAGTAGACAAGGCTACAACACCAGAAGTCCTTATTTTATTCCTTTTGCATAATAGATGGGTATGCTGCCAGTATTTTCACTGTGAAGCTTAAACAAGCCATTAAAATGCTTAACAGGCTGTCTTTTTAAAGGGTAATAACTTGGGACAAGTTTATGTCTACTTTCATGGGTATAACAAGCCACTTCAGCCAAACTGAGCTCCTGTTCCAAGTTCCTTCAAAACCACACTTACAAATTCAGAGAAAAATAGAAAAACATTCTTTTCTCTTGAAGTGCCCTCCTTCCACTGAATCGTTCTGCAGAAAATTTCCAGAGCTCCCTCAGACACTTAACACTTCAGGGGTGACCGTGTATCAACAGAGGACAAATTATAAACAATAAAAAACTGGTTTATAATGGACAGTTCTGGCCCATTGTAATGTTAAGATGGGTGAGGTGAGACCCATACGCAGTGTCAAAGAATACATCCTACAATGTTTCAGCAGATACAGTATGTCGCTTTAGACATCCTAAACTTAAGTACTAAACCCCAAGATTGCAGATTGCTCCTGCACGCACTGGTAAACCACTGCGCTCATACTACAATATTAGTGAGGACTTAATCTGTGTTTTCAAAAAGACATAATAACGTTCACATTATTATGTGGGGATTACCAAGTAGAACAGTTGCAAAACTAAAAAACAACCAAAAACCTGTGATCTCAGTCTCCAAAACCATTTACTACCGATAGGTTACACACTTCTGTACTGAAGCAATATATACATTTCTGTTCTATCATGACACATGGAACTGTCAGTTTGTAAAATACTGCTTGAACAAATGGTCCCAAGGTAGCAAAACCAAACAAAATCACGAAAGGCCACGATTCCCTTGAGTACCAAATTTAATTTTTTCTCATCTATTTAAGTAATGTTTCTACCAAAAATTAACCCCTCGGATGATTCTTGATCAGGTCTAAACAGCTTCAAGAGCTAATTAAAATGTGAAGTCAGCTAACTTCTATTGAGGGTGGGGGAAAGCAAGAGAATCAATTCAGAATTGAAGACTTTCACAGTACTATTTGGAGAATAAAAAAAAAACTTGGAAGCAGAAGCTTGACTCTTCACACCAGGTTCACAAACAGATTTTGGCATTTTTCACAGTAAGTATTTGGCAGTGAAGATATTCTTTTACCTCATCATTCAAGGATAGTTACTTGGATATGGAATCCAAATACTGATACAGTCATTAGGCTACACAGTCTTCCTAAGTCAGTCTCTCTCTGTTCATAACAATCTGTTTATATATATATATATGTTTATACATATCTGTGTTATACAAAGCAAGTACCTACCAGGTCAAAAATGAACATATTGTAACTCCAAGGTAGGGCATGAACCTGGGAAGAAATACACTTGCATTCCATTACTTCCTTCACCTAAGACAGAAGTCTTAAAAGAAGTCTCAGGCAAATGCCCCAAACTTCAGCTTCTATATGCTGCCAACAATTCCCTCCATGTGATGGCTAAGTAAGGGCCTGAGCAGGCTCAGTGTAGATGGGCAAAGATTATGTGCTTGCAAAGCACTGGAAGTGCCTGACCACACCTCTGGCAGAGAAAGCTGACCTCATGCTACCACAAAAGAGACTGGAAAGCGGCAGTTAAGATAAAAGGTTACAACAGTTAGGGGGACTGTGTATCAGCTGGTTGTGTAAATATTTGTCCAGGACAGCAACAAAAGCATGAATGTCTTCCTGAGGGAACTAGACCGGTATAGGGGAAGCATTTACAGGGCTCAGCCCAACCTAGAGTACAAAATCTGAATGACTACCCAAAAGAGTTTTGAAGGGACCAATGGGCTTGAACTGGGTTAAAACCCCTTTTGCTTTTCCAGCGGCTGGGATGCCCAGTGTTGTCATAGTGAGCATATCAGATGCCTGTAATGAGAATCACATCTGTAGTGTGATTCAACAGCTCTGCCAATGCTACTTATTTCTATTCCTAAAACACTCCTCAAACAATAAAGTTTAATATTCTGAACAACTAAAGGGAACACACAACTTGTTACAAAAAACTTCCTCTTCTGCCCTTGAAAAAACTTAAAGGAAATCCCTATCCCCAGAAGCTTCACAGCATTGTACCAGCACAACAAGACAACAGGCTAGATACCTAGAGAGCACTTTCAAATCAAGTTCTTAGAACTCAAGGGAGATATTTATTGATCTTCTTACTGTTATGTTTCCCTACCAGCTCTCAATGACAGAAACTGCCAAGAAACAGGATTTGACTGCATGAATTTTGAGCATATCATTTCAGTGATGTTACATTGGAACTACTACTGCAAATGAAATCACCTACCCTATTTACTCTGTCAGTGCAGCCCACCCCCCTTCTCAACTAAAAAAATCCAGGAGAGAACACTGGTGTATTCAGTCTTTTGATATCACCCTTTGTCAAAATGGATCAAATCACTAGTCTGCCTTCCAGTATCTGTTCTTCCACTATGCTAGTAATGGACATGTTTAATTCTCCAACATATCTAACTACATCATGCAATATCATGTGTCTGAAAGAGAGAGAACTTCCCTCGTCTTAAGCACATAGCACAACTATTCCATTGGATTATCTTTTCTGCTTTATCTATAGAAAGGAACACACTCCTCTCTTTTCCTGAAAATACATTCCTAAGGAGGAAGCCAAATTCTTCCCTCATACAATTCCACTGAAAGGCAAACACATACACGCCCTCCAAAAAAAACAACAAATCAACCCCAAGCAAACAACAGAAAGATGCTCTCTAGGGGGAACAAACAAATAAACCCCTTGCATATGTGCGGAAGCGAATAACAAGCTGCGCAAGTCAGTCCCCAGTTCAATACTTGCACTATATGGAAGTACAGAGCAAGAAAACATTTCTGTACAACAGAAAAAGACTTGCATTACGTAAAGCACTTCCTTAGAGTAATGCTTGCAGGGTTCCTCTGAGAACATGATCAGAATACCTTTGTTCTCAGGTGTTCTACTCATGTTGTCAAGCACTTAACACATTCTGCTTACTAAAGCTTGCTTCAACTTTTGACAATTGCAAAGGCATTTTAAAAGTCTGTATCACACTTTTAATCCTAAAATGGACTGGACCTTTAAACAGATTATGGGAATCATGTAAACTTTTCCTTTCAAAGAACAATCATTAAAAGGACACCATCACAGATTTTTGTGACACTGTAAACGTTAATTATTTACAATACCAGCAAAGAAAAAAAAAGTCTGATAGTTTCATTAGTGACACTTTTCTCTTTGTTCTCCATTTCATGCTAATGTTTCAATGTAGCAAAGGGCAGATATAAAAGGAAAGTGCAACTCTTGAAACCAGTATTTCACCACCTTTCATAGACAAGTTTTAAGAAAGTAAAGGGACTTGTTCACGGCCACTGGCACTCCTAGAAGTCTGTATCACTTAAAACACAGGTGTGCACACTGGAAAACCCCTCTCATCACTGAGCAAAGTTGCCGTACCAGTCTCTCTCATATTCACAATCACTGCCTGTTATTCACAAGTGGATACAACTAGACTTGGAGAAAAGGTGGAGAAAACTGAAGCTACTGTCACTGCTTAAAGACCAAGTACTGCTGACTTTTCTGGTCAGAAATACAGTAAAGTTGCCAGTTGTCAGTTTCACAAGTTTTTGTGGTATTGATACCTGTGGTATCTCCTACCATCTCTATGCCCAGACACAAACACTCTGCCCTCCTGATTTAACTCCTGCAGCACTTTACATGTTGTAGCCTCGGAGGCCTAATGCAGCATTAAAAAATACCCCCCACCTAGGAGAGGCTGGTTTAAAATGACACCAGTATGCAGACCTGGGTCACAGTGCAACTGCTCAGAAAAATGTGCCAGCACAACTTGCTTAGGCGACACAGCACCAGAAGAGGGATTGTTGGAAAAGCGACACAGAAACCCCCAGCTAGTTAAAGACTGCCCTGAGAAACATCAGACCCATTTTAATTTCTTGACTGTGATGTATGGAACATGCCTTTCATCCTGCTTTTGTCCTTTTTTACACTGTTTTTCCCCCAGATAGCCATTCCTGATAATTTGCACAACAATTAAAAATCTGGCAATGCTTTCTGGCATTTTCAGCTATGGTAACACGCACATCTGTTCAAGATATGTCCAAGACAAGTCTGATTTTCCTGGCTGACTACACTGGAACACATGCAAATGAAAAACTTCAGTCCTTAACATAACCCTCTGAAAATACCGTAATAAAATACTTCCACACATAACATTCCTACTTCTCCGCCTTTCAAACGTAGCTTTGGACTAAGCCCAGACCAACTACTGATGACATACTGACATCTACTGAAGAAACAGAATGAATCTGAGAAGCTCAAATTCATTGTTAGCCTTTCTTATTTAGCATCAGCTTGAGATACCAGGAAAGACTTCTAGTCTTCATCGTAATCGATGATAGCAAGGACAAAAACTGCAAGGACATCCAGGGTCATGAAGTATAAATCCTTTCTTCCTATATGAATCCTAAGAAAGTTGTGCTTGGTGTCTCAGTTCTGGAAGAAAACAATTCTTCCTAAAACATGTGGCAGCTGTTGAAATGCACTGTTATTAAAATATGTTTCTATGATGATAAAGCAAGTGTACAAATTGCTGCATTTTCTACCACATTTCTAGATGTGTTTGTCTGAGGTATCTAATACTGGGGTGGACACAGTCATCTACCCCTAAACACACCTACAAGTCCAGAATCCCCTCTATACACTGCCTACTAGCAACGCTTACATCTTTATAAGATTTAACATCAGTCAGACTGGCACGGAATTGGTTTCCACAGCCAAAGAACATCAGAAAGTTTCAAGTGGTTCTGAGCCCAACACTTTCAATAACAAAATTTATTTCATGTCTAACGACCTTCCTTTGCACACAACGCAGTTTCTTCTCCAGCTCACACTACTGAGTTGCAAACTAGTAGTACTTGTACTTGTAGTAGTACTAGTAGTACTACAATTGCTACCCAGCTCTGCAGGGAAAGCAATAGCTGCTTTGGCTGTTGTTAGTAGCAGGAAGCAGGCCAACTCCGCAGTGCTCAACAAGGCACCTTGCCAAAGCCACTTGCCTCTGCTCCATCACTCCTAGAGCCATTGCTGAACACTGCAGGAGAGCTCCTGCAGTAAGGTGCAGCAGGGAACTGCTGGAACAGTCAGAGGAAGAGGAGGTGATTATGTTCCCTATTGAGCGATACAAGACAGGTTTTAGATGACTTAAAGATGATTCAAAATTAGTAAGTGTTCTAACATTCTGATATAACAACCATTCCACAGATGTAAAATCCCTCTCTTCTCACGGATCTAACTGATGAATATTATTTTTCTTTCCATTACACTGAAAACATAAGAATTTGTATCCAACCTTACTTTTTTTCCCCCAGCTTTCTATACTTTAAAGAAACTTGACAGAAATCTTTCAACTATCCTGATTCCTCCAATGCTATCTAATCCAGTGTGAGACAAAGAAAGTTCACAAATGTTTGTTACTAGTTCAGACCAAAGCAGAAATGAAGGCCAGATCATATGAAACAAAATCAGATTTTGCAAAATTAAAGACTTTAAATGAAATAGTGACTAATACTGCAAATTTCAGGCCCACACAGGAAACCCAAATGCTTAAACCAGCACACCAGCAACCTTTACCAAGTTAACAGAATCTTACCTTCTAAATAAATGCCCCATCTCTGGCAGTGTTCAAGGCCAGGTTGGACAGAGCCTTGGGCAACATGGTCTAGTGTGAGGTGTCCATGCCCATGGCAGGGGGTTGGAACTGGATGATCTTAAGGTCCTTTCCAACCCAAATCATTCTATGACTCTATGAAATACTTCCTCTGCAGGAAATATGAAGACAAGACATCAGCTCGCAGGTGACATCCATCTGACTTAAGAAAAGACAGCTGATCATACACAAAGTATTACTGTTTAAGAACAGGTTAGTATTACATCCTTTTTATTCCTCAGCTAGACTGATCACTTGCCTTTACATTCCCAAAGGAAAAGCCAAGAAAGTCTTAGAAAAGTTAACACTTTGCTTTATGCTTTAGGGCACACCAATTCCACTCACTCCAGCATCTTAAATAGTTGAAAGCTTATGAAAGCAACCTTCCTTAAAACTATTTTCCTTCACAGGACAGTATGAGAAAACAGAGAGATTCCAAACACCTCAAATAAAGGAAACATAAGTTGCTGACTCAGTGATCTCCAACCTCTGCTATTCCGGTAGCTACGAATTTCAATGAAGATATTCTTGCATATAATCATAACAAAGGAAAGATCCAGATTTCCCTAGCACGTTCTTCTCCAACAAACAGTTCTTGAACTTCAGAACTACTATCTTGTAGTTCCCCTACAGGTAAGGTGTGTAGTCTGTGGAGAAGGTTACTGCTAGGTCCTATACACAAATGAAGAAAAAGAGTGCTCTCTCAGAAAGAGAAGACAACCAATGAATTGCCTTTCATCTCTTGCCCACTAAGTCTCAAGGTATGCTTATACCCTACAGGCTTTTTCCACCTCCACCCCCATCGCACCCTGCACACCACTGCTCACTAGTTTCAAATTCCCCAAATCACCACACTAGCAAACTTAACAAATGTAATTTTAAACTACTGGTCTAACAGGACTCACTGTTAAGACTTCAGATGTGTGTCAGAAAACACCAAGTACAGTTTTGGTAGATTATATATTTCAAGTGCATATAGGAATTGCCAAACTACATTAGGCAACTAGCCATTTAATTTCGTAAACCAGTGCATTCCTTACCGCAGTAAATACCAGATGCTTCAAAGAAACACAAAAAACTCCTAAAGCTAACACTATGAAGCATCCCAACCATAAGAAAACTCCTGTTTTAAAGAATGCCTTAAAGCTACAATTAAATCAAAATAAATATGAGCCATTCCCTAGAAGAGCAACACCAGTCTTCCCTGCCCTCGGGTACTACAGCTAGCAATTGTGTGACCACAAAACGGGTTGATGCAGCAAGCTATTCCAACAGAAAACTGTTTATTTGGGTGGTGTTAGTGTTCCATTGGATTAGCCAACTCAACTCACATGAATGCCAGATCAGATCCTGCAAACAAGCAGAGAATTTGGTCAATCTTTTTTTGAATTAAATTAACTACAACATGAAAGCAAGCCAAGAGAGACATTAAGTCCTTACACGAGGCAAGCAGCTACAGCAAGGCTGGAAAGGGACAAGAACAAGGCTGCTCCGTTCCACAGCAGATGATACCAGACCAGTTTAGCTTCAAGAATTTAGATCTTAAGAAACAGACTACACTCACACAATATTTTGAGCCAGTTTAAATCAGAACAGCTGCAATATCACCCTCCACTTTTTTCCATACATGCATTCCTGTGCACCAATGTTGCACGTCTGGTTCAATACTCATTTCAACAGGTTAAGCCCACCAAAGCAGCAGAAAAATATTCACTGATATATGCAGCTGGACTTTTCCACTTATTTTAACTTGACTTTTGCCTTGGATATCTAGAGTACTACTGCCAGTGTGCCAAGGAAACAGGGAGGCATGGCTTGAGTAAGCAGGTACTTGCCTAATTAAGGTAGAAACCATAGTTACTTTCAAAAACTATTTGTTGAACTTAACTATTTCCAAGCCAGTTTAAGCATAAGTCAGTTTAACAGTTCCCTGCTAAACTTAGAGGGAAAACTTCAATTCTACATCTCTTCGCTTGCATTTACAATCATTTTTGGACTCATGCTGTACTGTCACGTAACATAAATCTTGATGATCTAGCAGGTTCATCATGTGGCCAGTAATACTGGGGCTGGGGGTGGTGCTTGGGATGCTGGGTCACCCCAAGTTGTGGAAGGAACCAGCAGGGACTGCTGTGGCTACACTGCTGGCTTGCCTGGGAATACAGCCATGCTTCCCATCCAGCTCTGTAGTACAGCAGAGTAACACCCTAAGGAGTCACTACTGCTGTGTCCACTGCCTGAAGCAACCCTACCTCTCCCTTTCCCTTTGGCCAAGTCAGGTACATGGCAAATATTCACTTTCTGATACACACGGATCTTTCAAGTGTCCGGGCATTGCAGTTTTTCATGTCTGTCATTAGCTCTGGGCTTGTGCGATACTCACACCAATGTGCTCTACTGTCAAGAGACGCTACATGCAAGGTACACAGCATGTAACTGGCGGAAGGGCCACACATCCCACTGTTCTGCTCCATTTTCCTAAGTTTACAAGTGTCTTTTCCACTCTACCCCTGTGAGGTAAGTCATTTTGAGCTTTTTAATGGCCTGAATTCTCAGACTCCAAAAACCAGTCATGTTCCTGACAGTCAGCAAGTATACAAAGAAGTATCCCCGGTTATGCCATCTACAGAAATACCGCATTTGTAAACAGCATCCAACTTGACTTCGTAAAGTTAACATTCTTTGAACCATTTATTTGAGAAACTGCCTAGGTTCTGAAGGACAAAAAAAACACTCTAATCTCAACGGTATGTGAAAACCTCCAATACCACGTATTACTGTCAGAGCCCTGTATTGCTAAGCTTTCAACACAAATTATGGGTGAACTGGAAGCAAAAGCAGGTTATTATCCACTGAAGATATATTCTCTTCTTCAACTTTACTCAACCTGGATCCCTCACACAACAGCAGATAACAGAAAGGGTAGAGAATGCAATATCTCCTGGATTTTGTTCCAGGACATCTTTTCCTAGGCCAACTGAGGACTTTTAACAAGGAAAATTAAACACAATGTTTTTGCTTGTGCCCTCCACCAGAAATCTGTATCAAAAAATGTAGGCAAGCACTAAAAAAGGAAAAAAAAAAAAAAAAAAAAAGAAAACTGGAAAAATAAGAGGGAAGATTCTTCATCTATCCCCAAGAGAAAGAACTGTTTGATATATGACAACTCCTACATCCTATCCCAAAAAGATCACAATTAGGTCAGATTATTTGTAAGGAAATTTCTACCCACAATCTTTCAGCATTTTCATCCTTCTTCTTTTCAAAAGGTCAGTTATTTACATAGCTTGAATTAACAGCTTATAGGAAAAGAATTTTCTGTTTTTATACTCTCTTCCTAGTCATTTCCCTTATTTTTGTCATTCTTATAACTACACATTCCTCAGCATTGGTTTTCCAACTTGCATACTTTATTTCTTTTTCTTGCAACAGATGCAGCATTAGGAGGCATTAAATAGAAGACAGCATACAGGCCCACAATTCATGCTTGCTGCATTTCATTTCAAAAAACCACACCACCAAGAAATAAACACACTACTGAAATGCGGAAGGACCAATTCTGCATCTTAAAGGCTGCAGCTATAGCCCAGGAGGGCTGCCTTCACAGAACATGCAAGGCCAACACACTCGGAACAGTAAGATACTCAGACTTCCTGACAATAAGTTGCCTTGATTTGAACACACCCTACAAAACTTCAAGAACAAAGTTCTTCCTCTGAGTCAGTTTTAAGATTTCCCTCCTATGTAGATTCCCCAATAAGGAATAAGGTACAAAAACACACAGCAATCTTTTCTTCAAGGCTGAGAGTACTTTTATGTTTTCTCCCCACACAGAATTACTCTAATACTCTATTCAGAAATTTAATCTTTCCCTGCAGTTCCACTGGTTGGTTGTTTTTTTTAATGGATATATGGGAAAGATAAACGGAAGAAGTAAAGGTACAAAACAACACTGAAGTCTCCTTCCTTTAGGAAATCCAAATTAAAGACTTGGAAAAATATGATAGTGTTACACAGCTTGGCATTCTTCCCATAACATAAGCTTACTATCTACAGAATCATCTTATTTAACTTTCCTAACACGTTTTAATATCTTGTTTTTCCTTCTAATCACCACAGAAAAAAAGCTAATAGTAAAACAGAACACAAACCTTACAATTTAGTTTAAAACACTCTAAGTTGCTGTAATAGTACAAATTTTTCTGATGTACATACTTTGTTTTCCAGACCCATTCTTTTTTGGCATATATGTTACTGTATATATGTCTGTACAGCAGCATAGAATCAGAATCATAGAGCGGTTAAAGTTGGAAGGAACCTTAAGATCATCCAGTTCCAACGACCCTGCAATGGGCAGGAACACCTCACACCAGACCATGCTGCCCAAGGCTCTGTCCAACCTGGCCTTGAACACTGCCAGGGATGGAGCATTCACCAGTTCTCTGGGCAGCCTGTTCCAGAGCTTCCCTACCCTCACAGTAAAGAACTTGCTCCTTTTATCTAACCTGAACTTCCCCTGTTTCAGTCTGAACCCATCGCCCTTTGTCCTACTGCTACAATCCCTGATAAAGAGTCCTGCTTTAGTTATGTCACCTTATTACCTCTAGCTCCATGACAACTGGTATTGTCCATTGAAAATTCCTTTTCATTTCAAATATGTTTGTCATCTTGAATACCGAAAACAAACAGAAGAAAGAAGTCTTCCTGAAACTCTTAAATGTGACCTATAAACTACAAGTACCTACGCAAAAAAAAGGAAACACCATAATTTCTTCTTAATTCAGAGGTCCTTATCCTGGGATCAGTACAATAAAGCAACCCTCCTCTACGTTCTACAAAGCGAAGGCAAAACCAGCTCTAATGCAAATTAGCAAAGTTAATTATATTTGATCATCACAAGAAATGTTAAAGAATATGATGTCATCTAGATCTACATGAATTAGGTCACGTATGGTATTCTAGCACACAAGAAATTCATTACTGAAGAGTACAGATGCTCCATTTTACAATCTTTTTCCAAGTAGCCTTTCAGCACATTCCCAGCCTTATCTCATTCTCACCAAGATTTCCATCCTCAATGGTCAGCACCACTTCATCCATCACCAAGGCCCGGAAATCTAGCTCCTCTTCACAGCACTTGGCCTTCAGTGCTCTCAGGATCTCCTGCTGAGGGTAATCTTCTCTGATGCGACGGTCTGTTAAGAACCACAGCCTGGGAGCAACTGAACTGCACATCTTGGGAGTTGTCTTGCAACCTTCAAGGTCTCCTTTCAATGGAACTTCTAGATGGTGGAGAAGATGAGACTCTGTTAGAGTACACAGGCTCCTACCTTCATATTCCCCACCGTACCAGGTCCTAATCCCTCTGCACAAATCAGTCTTTTTCAATGGTGTGCAACTTCCAACCTCCGAGTGGGAGGATAATGTCTACACCTACCTAACCTACAGCAGAAGCAACAACAGGAACAAATCCATTTACATTCAGTGGCATGTAAATGCTAGAAATCAGGTCTTGAACCTCATGCTAGTTTCATCCACAAGAACTGCACACTGGACATAACTACTGGTAGCAGCATCCCCCTTTCCTGACAGGACTAAGGGACATGCCAAGAACTGAAAACGTATGGATGGCCGCCTCTGAAGGCCAGAATTTCAACTTCACAATTGGGATAATTCCTTACAAATGGAAATAACTCAGCCCCTCTCCTAGGTACCGCTGAACACCAGTGACAGACTTGTTGTATCCCTATCCACCATACAAGGAAGACAACAGAGTGTGCCAAATTCTGCATGTTAAAAGGGCAGTCTTGAACAAGAGGAAGAAATCCATTAAAATAGGATTTTCCACATCAGTATTTCAAGACTGACTTGCTCTTACAACTACTTCATATCCACCACACTATCCATAACATATTACTGGGGAAAAAACAAAAAAACAAACAACAGAAAAAAACCTCAATGGAACAAGAAGCATCAACAAAATATTAAGAATACCCAGCACGGAACCTAAAGCAAAATCAAGGTTTGAATATCAGTGCCGGCCCTTTCTTGCTCCCTTTTTTTTAAAAATCAGTTTTATATACATAAACAGCACCAGCAAAAATTCCGCACCAAAACTAGAAAAAACAGTTCAAACTGAAGAATTTCAGTGGTATCAGAAGTGATAACAGCAAGGTACTGCTCCTTTTGCTTTGAATACAGGGGACCTGGACTATTTTTGACTGTATACTAAAATATTTTAAAAGCTGCTAAACAATTACAATTATTGTTAATGGAATACTCATTTACACTCAAGAGAAACAAGCAGCATGGTGTGGGTAAAATGAACTGTGGAGAAAAACAGAGCTGTTGTCTGCAACACATTTTAAACTTTCATATTAAAACAGAGATAGAAATCGTTGTTTTCACCAACAGACCTTACAGGAGTTTCAAACAGAATTGAAGGCTAGGACAGAAATGGGAGTTCTGCCTGGTAGTCCTAGCTACAGGACCTGTAGTCAACAGAAAACGCAAATGCAGAAAGACCAGAAGCATACAACTGCTTTCATTTGATACCACAAAGAATTTCATTTTTCATAGACGGTCTTGGGACAAAACTCTTGCTTTGCTACTACTATAAGAATGAGCTGATTCTATTATTATTGTATTATTATTATTAAACCAAGTTTTTTCTACTAGCACAGCTTCTTCTGAAGAAGGAGATACATTTTTAAGTGGACGTTTTTATTCCTAGTACTGAGGACCATGACAACAAGCTAAACTTTTTTCCCATTGCTTTAGTAAATGAGCAGCAACAATAAAGCCAAGGACTAAACTTCTTCATTCTAACAGCTTGAAAGAAAGCAGAAGCTATGGAAAGGCAATCCCAGATGCAAACCGGCCCTTGACAGCAGTCAAGATGCTCAAGGTAAAGCAGGAAAAAGTGTTTGCTCCCTGCAGGCAAATGGGTAATGGAGGTTCTAAAAAGTATGTCTGATATTTCAAAGAACCCCCTTTTTCTTCAAAGCAGCTGAATGTGAAAAGGGCAAGATGAGGCTTGGACATTCAAAGGCTGACAACTCTTTGAGATCCTGCCCCTTTCTGACTCTCTCAACCACAGCTTTCTCTCCATGGTAGGTTACAGAAAGCTTCCTGGGACAACATCCTCAGCGAAGAATTGGGACAAAACATCTTTTCCAGAAATGGCACTGCCATGGCACAGTTCAGAAAGCTTCTTGTCCATTTATTTCTGCTATCCGCACGAATGACTGGGGAGACCAAACAGCCCCACCTACTGCTTCTCTTCCGAAAAGCAGCTCCACTTAATAAGCTGGCCCACTTTGCTTTGAGTAACAGCTACAGAACATGGAGTACATGAAAAAAACACATTTGACAGACAGATGTAATTAAAAAATAATAATAATGATAAAACATTACATATTTTCAGTCTGTTTGGGTTTTTGATTTGTTGTTTGGTGATGGTGGAAGGCTTTTGCACTCAATACTATTTCTAACGCTGGTGCAAAGAAACAAGTATTTTCACTCCAGCAGCCTTCTCCCCCTATTTTTGCTTGCTTCTAACCCTTAATTCCTTTGCCAACAGCGATCTGCTCACATTCTTCTCAAATATCTTTTCTACATAGCTCCACCTCCACTCCCTTGAATCTGCAGAGACTGTTCCATCATCTGCCCTGACTGCCATTTCAGCAGTGATTTCCTAAAAATCAGCAAAGGGTTGAAGAAGAAAGAAAAAGAAGGTACACCCTTTTCTATCCTCCATCTTTCTTCTATTTTTTAAAGGAGCTATAGCACCATCAAGAAGAACCATGCAGATATATCAATTAGCACATTAAACCAGCAGGCATATAAAAACGCCTTGGGTATGGGTACTCATCTCCCTCCTAATAATATGTCTCCTCTCCTTTAAATTTGTTTTATAAACGTGCATAGAAAGGCTCACACCTCATCATGAGGCAGGAAGGTAGCAACCTCAAGTGTGAAGGTAAAGATTAAAAAACTCACCTTAGATGAAGCTACAAGCCAGAGGCAGAAACCAGTAATCCTAACTATCAGTTCCCTGACCTCCAACCCAATAAATCTTTTTTCCACCTGGAGAAATACCCTCTTCACACCAACGTTCTATTCCTAAAACCAGAATCTACTTAACGGTTTCAACCTCTCCTTAATAATCTCTGTTTTGATTGTGTAAGAAGTCTCACAGAACGCAAAACCTGCAATTTACCCTATTAACCCAAACATCTTAATCCCTCCCACATTCTCAAGAACATTGTCTGTAGGAGGACAGCTTGACTCGCCGTCAGATGCACAAGAGCATTAAGCTCTCAAGTTGGATATGATTTCCAGAATTTTTCCCTGAAAGCCAACTCCACCCATTTCAATCTAAAAGACACAGCCTCAGACAATGCTGGGTGTGCATGGAATACTTCCTAACCCATGAAAGCATCTATTGCAAAGTTAAGTATATACATAAGGGGAAGAGCAGATGTCTAAATGTCTTCAAGATGACCAGTTGAAATGCAGTTTCACTTAAAGCTAGTATAATCAATGTAAGTACCATCTTTCAATAGCTATTTAATAGACATATGAAATTAAAATGAAAAAAAATCACATTAGACTGAGACAGGTGAAAGTGGCAGCAAAGTAAAAGCTCTTTGATAAAAATTGAACTTTGTGTCATGCCAGCCAAGCAGACACAGCTACATCTTCTTCACAAAGACTGTGTGGAACAATTTATTCCCTCTATAAATTGCTAAATCTTTAGCAATTTATAGAGGGAATGCAACACTCACCCCACCTTTCAGCTGTGGCATCCCTGTACTGCTT
This sequence comes from Amazona ochrocephala, assembly GCA_039720435.1. Lineage (NCBI taxonomy): Eukaryota > Metazoa > Chordata > Aves > Psittaciformes > Psittacidae > Amazona > Amazona ochrocephala. The sequence continues at coordinate 85,017,589 of CM077880.1, forward strand.
AAGCTAAGCTTTAGACTGATATGCACACAGCAGCTTCCTCTGCTCCCCATCACATGCAAATATATTTTCTTCTGCACTCCTTGAATCTGCAACACATCTTTAGCACCTGTCCTAACAAAAACACTCACTCTGCTACTTCTCTACTTCACATCATATACAAATACATTTGGTTGACGTAACAAGGAATTCATCCAAGCAGATCAGCTGTATAGAGAACTGCAAATCTCTGAACATGATTCTTTTTCCTTTGAAGGGGTCTCCTCTCCACAAAGATCCTTTCAGACCTGCCTGCAGGAAAGAGATACTGGTCTCTGCTGCACATTTACTCCTTGTCCTGTCCTCAACACCCAAAAGCAGGAGAAAAATTGACTAGACTCTTTTTCTTTTTCATCATGATGTATTCTCCCCTAAACTCTGACAAGAAACCAGTTATTAAGAGATACTAATTAATGTATTAATGATGTGTATCGTAAAAGATACCTAGTACACAAAAAGATCACATCCTTTCTATTCAGAATTCAACTCAATGCCTCCGTAAATTAAAAAGGCTACGTTGTTTCTGTCCTATGGGAACCATGAATGGAATCCCAGATGCTTTTCAGCATTAGGAAACGTTGTGACCTGGCTATCTCAACTGCTCAACTTGTGATCTGATGTTATAGCACACTCCCATTGACTATCCCAGATCACGCTGATCCCAGTGAAATCTGGGAATCGAGTTAGTGGAACAATTATTACCATCAGCCCCTCCCAGAATCACCTTCTTTTTTTCCAGATCTCTGCCTAAACTCCTGGCCCCAGTTACAGCACTATGTAGCTAATGCAACTCTATGGATTTCAGCAGTTAACAGAGAAGTAAAACCTAATCTTAGTTTTCTCACACCTCTAGGCATATTTAATCCCCACAGCTCAGATAACGATAATAAAAATCTCACAGAAGTGAGAAGGAAAGAGCAAACAGCCTGACAGTCATGATGGCAATGGGAAATTGAGAACTAGGAAAAACAAGTTCTAAGCACACACCTCGCTACAAATAACACTGCACCTTCTTACATATCATTAATGCATATCCCTTAATACTTCTTTCCAGAACACTTACTTAGTTAGAAAAGTTATTTTGTTTTCCTTTTAATCATAAATTTGCTAAGGCTTGAAACAGAGTACACACTTCCAGTAAGCCAATTGTCTCTACCACTGCAGCAGTTTCTAGAATCCTACTTTGGAGGCCACACCTCATGATGCTGAAGACCTAAGGAACGTTGGCAGATGCTCATAAGTTATCTCCTTCAGGAGATATCTCAAGGCAAATCTGAATTACAAAGTCAATTTTAGGTAGCAGACTGGTCAAACAGCTAATGAAGGCTCTGGCATATGACCCTGCGTATGATCCATCATACGCTGTCATGGAAGTCTCTGTGTCAATGAAAGTAGCACTTGAAACAACCCAGAAAATTTGGCTATGTCATAGGGAGACCAGGCCTGAAAACAGTTCACAGCTGTTTCAAGTATAAAGCACAATTAATTTTTATCACACAAAGATACCAGAATGATCACTTAAAAAAAACCTAAAGGAAATACGTATATAACCCATTGATGAACATAACCCATGGTGATATATACACACATAAAAACTAACATCTTGAACCACTTGCTCAATTTGCTTCAGAAAAATAAATCCAAGGTAAGCCAACTCCTTCCTGACACTGCTGCTTCATGGCGCTGCTTAAGGACAACCTCAAGAAAAATCCCTCTCTTAGCTACCAGAGACCAGTTTTCCCAAGCCTGTCATATAACTGTTTGAGAATCTTTGGAAAGAATACGTTTTTAAAAGCTGAAGAATCTGAAAAATTAAAGTGCTTCTTTAAATGCATTTTATATAATAAATTGAGCAGCTGCAGCACAATCTGTCCAGCGCTGCTGCATTATCATCCGCCCTCTACACATGCTTCATAGAATTTAAAGTCACTGCAGGCAGGTGAACCCCAAGCACACCTCTTTGAAAGCATATCGCAGCATCTACCTCCTTTTCAGTATGAGATTTTAGACTGCAACAACCAAGGGATATGGGAGTATGTTTATCCTTCCCATTCATTCCCAGTACAACCCTCCACACCCGCAGATGGGCAACTGCACTCCCTGATGGCTTTCATCTGCTTGTCCCCACCTCTGCACTGAGTGATGTTAAAGATGTTAGCTGCAAACCTTCCAGGCACAAATGCCTCTAAAAGGCAGAGATCCACACCCCCAGTCTTTCCTCCTCTACGTTCATGCTTGCAAGTAGATAATAACATGCCTCATTCACACACCCCAGCTCCTGATCTCCAGTGAATCATCCATTCACCCTAGACCCATACTGGTCAGCACCATCTCTCCTGCTTCTGCCTTGGTGGCTTTTTCCCCCTACAACAGGCTCACAGCTTTTTCACCCGGCTCCACTCTGCCTGTGCATGCAAGTAAAACATACATTTCCTCCCACACCAGCTCCTTCTCTGAAGAGAGGCTCTTCCACCTCTGCCTAGGTTCCCCTGCAATGTGGCACAATACCCCCCCCCGGGTTCTCTGCCTCCCCCCACCCGATCCGTGTGTACACAGGCAGCCCTCCCTCCCCCCTTTCCCCACCCCCTCTCTGTCTCTGTGCCTCTCCCAGCGCCTGCCGTGGGGGAAGGGAAACATGCACTGTATGAATGAATGGGCCGAACAGACTTACCAGAAATTGGGTGAGGAAAAGAGTGGAGGATGAGAAGGACACCAAAGATGGGTGCTTCCTCCCTTCAGCGTGCCAAGTGCTGCTTCACTTCTGGCTCCCTTCACAAGGTCACGTGTCCTGCTAGGTACCCCTTTCCCTGAATCCTCTACTAACCACAAAGGGTGGTAGGGAAGTCTTCTGGATGCCTCTCTGCACTCTGGAGGGAAGGGTACTACTGAAGCTCCCAAAGCAAGCAAAGTCCTATAACGTGCAACGTACAGCGGATGTCTCGGGTAACAAGGGAGATTTCTTTAGGGGGAAAGGGCGAGTAAGTGACGGTTAAATTAATTCCCAAACTGGGGAAGAGGGATGGGAAGGAGGGAAGAATGTACTGGTGAAGAGCTGTAGCTTTCTATGTAAAATAAACTGAATCCTCGTGTCTCTACTTGCTCAGAACTGAACCACTGAATGACCCTGAAGTCACAACCACCTAGGGAGGAAAAAGAAAAGGGGAGAAAAATCTCTATTAAAACATAAACTAACATACAAAGGTATCTAACCAAGACAAACTAAATCCCACCGGAAGAAAAGGTACCATACAAGACAGTAAGCAAAGCCAAAAGAAAAAGACAGCCAGAACACAATTTTGTGAAACGTACAACTTTAAATCATTTACAGAAATATACTACCACAGAAGCCCGTTTTAAGGGGAAAAGAAGGTTAAGCAGTTTATTCCTTAACTGAAGAACGTGTGCTCAAAGGAAAGTTAAATCTGCGCCTACACGTGAATGTAAGAAGAAATTAAGTTTTAAAACCTCCAAAAACTATTCCTATTTATTCGCATGAGCTTTTAAACCCCTCCTCCAGAATAACATCCAGAATTCAGATGAGGAGACTAGAGAAAAGTACGTTCCAGGTCAGAAGCATACACCCCTATGCGTTAGACCCCACTCAGCCATAGAAAATAAACTGTCGCTTATAAAGGGTGACCAAAATGAAAAGCCAAAATAACACGTCTAGAGGATGCTTAATCAAAGATTAACAGTCGCACACGTGGAGCCCCCGGTAAATCAGTCAAGTCACCGACGTGCCATGAGCTCAGAAAACATCAGAAAACAAAAGAGAAGAAGAAACCCAGATGAAAGATTTCGTTCTAAGACTCAGCAGCGCACAGACAAACACACACACCCTGCGTCACGGGAAGAAATTGCCCCCAACAACCGCAGACCCCCACATTCACGGGAGCCGTTTTCCACCCCGTTTCCGCGGCGGCTTTGCACACACACCGAACGCATGTGAGCGCGCAGGCGGCGCGCAAGGCGGCAGCCGACCCCCGCGGCGCACTCGCAGCGCTCCGCCCGAGCGCGACCCGCCCGCGGAACGCCATGGGCGAGGCGGCAGCACGGCGAGGAGCCGCCGCCCGCCCGCCCGTCCTTCTGCCCGTGCCCCCATCGCGCACGACGCGCGGCCGCCGCCTGCATACACACACCCCCCCCACCACCACCACCAGCCCCGAAGCGGCCGCGGCTGCCACCCACCTGGGCGCCCCGGCTGTCCGGCCCGCGCGGGGCGGCGGGAAGGCGCCGGGATGCACAATCACCATGGGCGCAGCGCGGCGGCGGGGCGGGACGGCTGAGAGGACAGTCCCAACCCCCCCCCCCCCACACACATACACACACACACACTCCTTCCCGCCTGCCCCCTCCCCGGGCACGGCGGACCCCGCCCCCGGGCTCGCACCCGCTCAGCCCGACATCTCACCCGCCCCGGGCACCGCCGAGCCCGAACCTGAGGGGACCCGCGCGCCCCGCCGGCGCCCCCCTCCCCTTCCCGCCGGCACCGGGCCTAGGAAGGGAAGCTGCGGGGCGCAGAAGGCTCCGGAGAGACTCGCCCCTTCCTCCCCGCCGGCGGCGGTCGCTCGGCGGCGCGGTCCTAAAGGGGAGCGGGCGACGCCACACGACGCTCCACTCAGCCTCCCCCCCACACCCCGCTCTACCGCGTCCCTCCTCCCCGCGGCTGGGGCGAGAAGGACGGCTGTTCCCTGCACCGAGACCCCCGCCCCCCGCGGCCGCCGCTCCAGCCACAGCGCGGGCACCGCCGCCTCCTCCCACGCCCCCTCCCGCCGCCTGACTGGAGCGGCGGCGGCGACGCCGCTAACGGCCGAGAGCGGCTGGCACGCGCTGGCGGAGGAAGGGGAGGGGAGGGGAGGTGAGGCGGGGCGGGGCGGGGCGCCCTGCTCGGCGGTGGGTGGGGCGGCCGCGGGGAAGTGCGCGAGGGCGGTGGCGGCGGTGGCGCGCTCCCGCCTGACACCCGCCGCCGCGCGCGGTGCCCGGCGTGGGGTGGGGTGGGGTGGGGTGGGGGCCCCAACCGAACCGGTGCCCGTGCGCCAGCACGCGCACGCTGAGGCTGCCTCTACGGCACGGCCGAGCCCTTCTTTGCCGCCGGTGACCGGCTGCGGCGGGACGCCGCTGGCACGTGGCGCGCAAAGCCAGAACCTTTGTCCTTCGTGTGACAGGTACCGGCGTGACGCGTCCCACGCGCCACCTGCCACGCACCGTCACGTGCCCTGCGCACCGGGCGCGCCGCCGGGGCCGCACCGCCCCTCTCTGCTGTCATTCCGCTGACATAATGGCTGCCGGCAATGGAGCGATGCTCCCCTCCCGTGTGTTGTTAACCAGCGCATCTCCTTTCCGTGTGACAGTGGCACACCGGCCGCTCTTCTCCGTGCTGCACCCTTTCTATTCACCGCACTGTGTTACCTGTGTATGCCACGGGGATTCCTGTGGGAATCTCTCCTTCGCCAACCTTCATAACCTCGAGATTCTGTGCCCCAGGGAAACAGCCCCTGTGTCTGCCCAAGGCAGAGGGGTTGAATTGTATGATCTTCAAAGTTCCTTCCACCCCACCCCATTCAGTAATTTCTGCCTTCCTCAACAACCAGGGTTAACACTCACAGCTTTGCAAATATGGGACATAGCCACTTGGTCATGTCCGATACCCCCAGACCTGGTGTCTTCCGTCTCTCCAGCATGTGGTGGTTCTTTCCTAGCATTCTTAGTTCTTTCACCTTAATGACACTCTCCATACCCCTTGCCTCCCACTGTTCATCTATACATGACACATACACAGATGACAGGCTCCAGAGTAAGGATTGCAAGGTAAAGATCATCCAAACCTTCCATGTGGTACCCTTGATACTTGACTGATGTAATGGGACTGATTTCCACAGCAGTAACCCTGCATATTACAACACACAATGCCCTAAAATCTGCTGCAATGTTTATCCATTCATATTGCAGAGTGATGCACCATGGTGTCCTATGCTCCACCTTTGGTACACTTCTGTAAAGCCATAGCTGATAGTTAAAATGAAACGCAAACATTACTAAGCATTTCTAAGCCTGACTTTACTGTGTTTGTTCATTTTGTCCTGCAAACATCTGGGTCCTACTCCCCAACCTCAGGTGTGACTCAGACAGCTCTTTCAGAGAGTATGAAGCAAGGCTACCTCAAAGATGCTGTCAACCTTGTCTAATGTGAGGCATCCCTGCCTGTGGCAGGTGGGTTGGAACTGGGTGAGCTTTAAGGTCCCTTCCAACCCAAACCATTCCATGATGCTATGATTCTGTGATGTCAGTGGCCAAAATCCCTGTTTACCCAGGCATCATCTGATGCTCTCCTGCCTGCTGGGTTGCTCGCCAAGCCTTCTGACTTCTCATGGCTGCAAGCCAGAGAAAACTGCTGGATTCCAGGTTCCCGTCCCCCCGATCCTGTACAACAGCGTAGGGAAAGATGCACCATCACTCGCTTGAGTGCCAGCTCAAAGTACAACTTGAGAGCAGGAGGCAGGTCGTAGGCAAGTCCCAGCAGGGTAAATAAAAACCAAATTACTCCAAAATGCTGGACAGTATTTTTGTTACATCGACTGTTACAAAACAATACCACCTTTGACAGAATTACTACATCCCAAGGCTTCTGAAGTAGAGTTCTCATGTGCATAGAGTTCACATTTCTGAAAGTTGTCATTTCAGGTTGTGAGGTGCACAGGTTTGTTTACACAGGGAATTTACTAACAGGAAGCTACTGTGGCACCACTGTTCTACTGAAGATGTGTGCAACCACCGCACAGCTTCTAGCACACACCCATGTTTCAGAGCAAGAATTCTTCTGGATTCATGTACGCCGTTTTAATTTAAGGTAGTATAAAGCAAAGAGGAAAGAAAAAGACCACATGTAGTGTGTATACAGTTCTAACTACATATAATAGTGATATAATAATAGCATATTTTTATTATTATTTCTACAAGGGCATGTAGGGACAGGACAAGGGGGAATGGCTTTAACCTGACAGAGGGGAGATTGAGACAAGGTTTTAGGAAGGAATTCTTCACTGTGAAGGTGGTGAGGCCCTGGCACAGGGTGCCCAGAGAAGCTGTGGCTGCCCCATCCCTGACAGTGTTCAAGGCCAGGCTGGACAGGGCTTGGGCAACCTGGTCTAGTGGAAGGTGTCCCTGCCCATGGCAGGGGGTTGGAACTGGATGAGCTTTAAGGTCCCTTCCAACCCAAAACTTTCTGTGATTCTGTTATTATCGGTGAGCATTGATTCCACCAACTACCGTTTGTCTTACTCTCTCACATGCAAAATGGAGCCTTGCATCCTTTTTTTTTACTGTTTCTGGAGCTGCTGGAGCTGTAGTACATTGGATCTCAGTACAAACTCTGAGTATTGAAGTGAGCAATGATCCGAGTCAGCTGAAATAGCAGGTTAGATGACCTCTACCTCTAGAACATCTTCCCACCATCCAGAAGCATAACTCAGTTTGGAGAGAGCCCTCAAAGCCTTTTGCTATTTCTTAGAAAGGCAGAGCAGGGCCAAGTGATGATTTATTGCTTAGGACGTGCCCACCCAGGACATGCCCACAACTGCAGCAGCTTTTGAGTTCTTTATAAAGAGCTGTCGCTGCAGTCGAGTCAGATGTAGATGTCACACTTCCCTGGGCAAGACTGGGTTTTTTTAATTTCTATTTTTTTCTACTCTGTTTGCCAGTGAATGTGAGGTCTCTCCTGTCACCTACGGATCTACTCTCATCAGGCCAGAATTCTCACAAAGAGAGTATTGGCTTCTGCCCTGGACATCAGGGGTCCAGAGTACCAAGTTTCACCCTTTGGGAAAATAATGTAATTGCAGTATCAGCAAAGAATGGGCGCCTCTGAAGACCGAACATTCCTGGCACCTTCTTTCGAGATTTTTCCCATGCACTCTGAAATGCATAATGTAAGGACTGGTCCAAACCCTTAATGTATGCAAAACCTGATTTCACGGTTGATTCCATGAAGCATCTTTTGTCACTGCGTTCACAAAAAACGCAAACCAGACGTTCAGTCATTACTCTGTCATTATTCACATCAGAAAGTTTTCTATGCTTTCTCTGGTTGGGTGTTATGAGCTTGTGGAGGAAAAACACTGCAAAGCCCAGTCTGCGAATGTTGGTAAGCCTAATTATTTGTATGAATTTGCCCGTGTGCTGCTGCTGCTGCTGCAGTAGCTACTCATGCAGTCAGTTAAGGCTCACAGTGATGTTTCTGCTCCCCACTTGGGTGACTGAGTAATAAAAATGTAAGGCAAGGTAAGTGCCTGTGCTCACACATGAATGCTTGGGTTCACATATGAACACAGATGGTCCCATAGAAGGAAACAATTTCTGGATTGTGCTTCAATGAGAAAATGGCCGTATCATTCTTGTTCCACACTATGTAAAATGAGAACGATGAGAAATCATCTTTAATTTCACCCACCTTCCATTTACTTAGTTGGTTCTGACTGCTATACCAATTCCTGTTCTGGATGAACGAACATAAGGCAGCGGAAAATGGAGAAATGACTGCCAGCACAAAGAACTCACAGCTAAAGAGGTCAGCGGAAGTTCCATGTTTCACTTACTCAACCCCAAAAGTATTTTGACCCAGCACCAGGAGCGACTCCAACCTCATCAGCCAGCTGCTCGGGGCTCATCTCTTGGAGGCTGTAACACCCACCACATGTTCTCCATCCCCAACATGGCACCGCAGCTTGCCAACGGGGGGGGGGGGGGGGAGGGGGGGGCACGGCGGCAAGGCCGAAGAGGTCCGCCGCACGCGCGGCGCGGCCACCAGCACCCTCATGCCCCGCATGCGCACCACTGCCCCGGGCAGGCGGGGCGGTGGGGGGCCGTGGCCGTGGCCGTGTCGCTCAGCCCCGCCTGCGGGTGCCCTCCCCCAGAGGCAGCCGGTTGGAATCGGCGGCAGTAACGAGGTGTGTGCAGCCAGCCCGGCTGCCAGCGCCGCCGTCCTGCCCGGCCGCGGTCCCTTCGCCGCCGGCGGGAGGCACGGGTTGCGGCAATGGTGCTCCGGGAGGCTGCAGCGGGACGCAGCGGTGCTGCTGCGGGGTCACGCACTGGCAGGGGCAGGGCGCGACCGTCCGTTTCCTGTCCCGGGCGGTGGGAAGGGCTTGAGCAGGCTGCTGGGGCGAGAAATGATCCTTATGGTGAAAATGCTGGGACAACATGAAGGAAGAGAGGTCTGTGCAGGTGGTGGAATGCAGGAGCGAGAATCCCCTTGTTCACTTGAAAGGAGGGCTGCAAAGGCTCGGGACACAATCCCGCCAGAAGGAAGGGGCTCGCAGGGGCACTGCAGGACTATTCCTGCCAGACAGCAAGCGTTTGGGGACACGTGGGAGGGGAGCACGCATCTCATTGAATAGGTAACTTTGAAGAAGGTCAGAGGCTTCTGCTATCCTTATTCCGGGCACAGTTTGAGAACTGAGAGACACAAAGAATCTCAGGCGGGCAGAGTTACAAACAGAAACAAAGGGATGGCTCAATAGCAGCTGGGAGGCTTCAAAGGCCGGTATATAACAGCAGCTCCCACTTCCAGAAGACAAAAGTTCATTTTTCCCTGCTAAGTTGCAGTTGTGCTGCAGGGAAATAGGAAACAGTACTGAGGAGTTGGACAAAGGAAAAATGTGGTTTTGCTGGAAACAGTAATTTGCAAGAAAAAAAGCTTCTTTCTCTCTGTCCCCCTTCTGCCTCTCTTTCACGGGTGCCTGCCCCCTTCTCCAAGTGTTCTTCCTCACCCTGCATTTTTCCTTTACTATCTTGAGAAAGTTCCTTTCTCTTTTCTGTCTGCCTGCTTTTGTTTCCTGTTCCTTTCCCTCTTCTTGACTGTCCTTTTCTGTCTCCTCCATTGTCTTTTGATGAATGCTGTTGCAGTGATGACTTAGGCTTTCAGTGCCTGTTAGGAAGGATCTGATGCAACCACCGGGTGGCTATACCTTGCAGGCACTTAGCTGCACTAAGATTAGTAAACATCTGCCCTGCGAGCTAAAGAGCTTCGGATGACAGGTTAAATGTCCCTGAGTTTTTCACAGTCGTGTCGGTGTTTTCCTCCTGTGCAGCACTTCTGTGCCCAGAGCTGGTGAGACAGCGTTGCAGGGAATCGAAGACTTCCCTCATTCATGGGGAGCGGTTTCTTCGTCTAACCGATGCTCCCCCTCGCCACCGCCAAGCGCGGTTATACACCCAGCGCCTGCTTGCCTTAGACCGATGGAGGAGGCGGAGGGGCGGGCGACTCAGGTCTCCCCTTGCGGGGTCCGGCGCCATTATGGAAGAGATACTCGGAGGACCCTTCGTCTTCCCCTTCCCTCCTCCTGCGGCCAGGTGTTAAGGGAGGAGGGGATGGAGATCCCTTGAAGGGAGGCCAGAACTAGGTCAGTGTAGCTGGAAGCTGCAGCTGGTGCAGTGCGAGGGGGGGCGCAGAGCCAGCGATAGCCGAAGCGGGGTGAGTGAGAAGAGCCGGGCTGGATGCGGGAGGCGGGGGGGGAACGACTGACAAGTTGCAGGGGAAGGACAGCCTCCTGCAGGCTGATTGCGTGGCTGCCAGCACGCGCAGCCCCTGCTCCCCAGCCTCTCCCATCCCCTCACCCCCTGCACCCGCCTGCGGCCGCCCGCACAGCGCCTTCCCCCGCCGCGCTGCCCCGGGCTTGCGGAGCGCTGCGCTGGCACAGCGTTTAGCCATCGGATAATGGCCAGGGGGTGGGCAGGAGGAGGTCCACACAACGGAAGAGGGAAGGGAGCGGAGAGTGGAAGATGATGGTGGAAGGTGGACTGAGAGAAAGATGTTAGTAATAAAGGAGACTGGATGGAAATGGAGAGAGACATGGAGAAAAATCTGGGCAAATAAATAAGGAACAGATGGAAAAATATATATTAAAAAGAGGAATAAGAGAAGCATGAAAGGCAACAAACAATGACAACTTGTGTTTCACTACTTGAAATTGGTACAGTGGGGAGGAGGTCATTTGCATTCCTCACAGTGCCCAGGCAGAAGGACAACATCCCCCTTGCCAAAATCCACAAGGCAATAAAGCTGCTGCAGCCAGACGCTGCCAACACGTTTACCATCACCAGTGGCTTCAGTACAGATGTACCTCGCTACTGCCCAAGGGCCGCATTGTTACCGCCCTTCAGAGTGCAGTGAAAGCACGTTTCAATACGGTTTGCAGTATGCCTTGTTTGACCTTCTGAGTGATTCTGCATCTCTGACATTGGCTCTTCTATTGCGACTCCAAAGAAATTCAGGTTGCAAGACTTGTGTTCTTTTGTCGTTGCTGCATAACCTAGGCCGTACTTTCTCAAGCTCTGACTTTCTCTCCCTCCTCCCTTTCCCTCGTGCTTTTCCATTTCCCTGCCTGCCTGCCCCTCTGCCCAGTGACAGCCTTGACCGCGCTGCCTTGTGCCTCGCTCAGACCTGGGCTCCCCGCTCTGTTCGGAACAGTGCAGCCTGCAGAAACGCATGCCCTCCCCTTCCCCATTTTCCACTCCCCTCTCCTCAGCCCCACTACATCCTTCCTGTCCTGACGCTGGCAGCGTGTCTCCTCCCTTCCCCATCCCTCCCCCTCTTTTCCCTGCAGTGCTCCCAGGCTCACTGCAGTGCAATCCATCACTCCCAGCCAAGGTCCTCACGCCAGGGGAGGGAGAAGCCTGGCTCCCTGTGAGACTGGGGGTGGGCAGGCAGTGCAACTGTCTCCTCCTGTGTTAAGCAGTGAGAAAAATCTCGCAGAATACAGACCCTTCTGGAATTGAAACCTCCCATCCTCTTCCAGCTATTTCATTTATTCATTTGCTTAGTTAGTCTCTTTGTTTTCAAAGAAAAAAATGTTTCTGCCAACATTCCAGTGAAGGTGACTGAAAGGAAACCAGGGAGACAGAGAGAAAGCCAGAGTCAGAAAAGCTTGTGCAGAGAGAGAAGCCGGGAGAAAGAGCCCTTGGGGGGAATGCAGGGGGAATGGGACGCAACAATATGACATATGCAGGAGAAAATTAAAAAGAAATACAGAAATAAAGAGGGGGAGAAAAAAATATTAGATCTTAGATGCAGGAAAAACAAAGCATAGGAAATAGTAGTAAAAGAAAGAAATGGGAGAAAGACCCAAGATGGCAGGCACAGCAATAACACTCAAGGAGGATACAATAAATAGCCAAAGCAGCCTTGCTAAAGAGGCTAGGTTGGCACAAATAACATTTAGATATCATAAGAAGCAAATCCAGCATGCTTTTATTTGAACGCAAATATTCTGTACAGCTCCATGCAAATGAAATTCCAGTGTGTTTTTATTCTAATAACAATTACAAATGAGGAAATAATGGGTGAATAGTTGAAGTTCATAAAAAGGTACTTACTGGGGCAGCTGCACTTGAGGGACAGAGGCAAGAAATTATTAGAATCATATCAAATTAGGTTTTCCAGCTACCAGTATTGTTGCCTTTTCACAGGCATCTTGTAAAGGTTTGCATGTTGATGCAGAATGGCCTACATTTGATGCTGATTTAATCTCTTTAAAACTGAGGTGAGCTAAATCAGTGCAGGCTCTTTACCTGTACACGTATCACATCAGGACAGATCTTCATTAACGTACCTCGTCTTGGTTTTAGTCTGCCATAAAGTCAGAATACTGACTTCAGAGGTGGAGGTCAGAAGAAAATTCAAATGATCTGATTTAAGTCAGCTGTACCTACAGGAGAGACAGCGATTTATAGCAACGCAGTTGCAGTTATGCCCAAAATCTCTGTTCAAATTCCTCTAACATCAACTGTAGAATAAAACTTAAATGAGCATTGAAAAGATAAGTCATCCTTTACAGTCCCTGAGAAGGCACTGGAAATGGAGGGATAAAAACGTGAAAGGTGGTGCTTCCTACTTTTCCTCACAATATAAACTCTTAGCAATTTTTCTGCTAACATGTAGCATGATTTGCATTTCTTCTACTCAGTGCAGCCACTGTTCTCTTTTCTCACCTCCTTTCAGAAGCAGGGTAAGTGCTGTCACTGCTGACACTGAGAAGAACTGCAACAGTGTACGTATTTTGGATGTGGCCTGGACCACAGATCTTTTTCTAAATGTTACATAATTTAAATTGTTTTTAAAGTTGCCACTTTTGCCTCTTTCCCTCATTATGTTTGAAAGCTCACGGGGTATCCTATTTTATGATAATAAATACTATGCGATATGATACTATAGAATCATAGAATAGTTAGGGTTGGAACGGACCTTGAGATCATCTAGTTCCAACCCCCTGCCATGGGCAGGGACACCTCACACTAAACCATGCCATCCAAGGCTATGTCCAACCTGGTATTGAACACCACCAGCGATGGAGCATTCACAACTTCCCTGGGCAACCCATTCCAGTGCCTCACCACCCTCACAGTAAAGAATTTCTTCCTCATATCCAATCTAAACTTCCCCTGTTTAAGTTTGAACCCATTACCCCTTGCCCAATCACTACAGTCCCTAATGAAGAGTCCCTCCCCACCATCCCTATAGGCCCCCTTCAGGTATTGGAAGGCTGCTATGAGGTCTGCACGCAGCCTTCTCTTCTGCAGGCTGAACAGCCCCAATTTTCTCAGCCTATCTTCATACGAGAGGTGCTCCAGTCCCCTGATCATCCTCGTGGCCCTCCTCTGGACTTCTTCCAACAGTTCCATGTCCTTTTTATGTTGAGGACACCAGAACTGCACACAATACTCCAAGTGAGGTCTCACAAGAGCAGAGTAAAGGGGCAGGAGCACCGCCCTCGACCTGCTGATCACGCTCTTTTTGATGCAGCCCAGGATACGGTTGGCTTTCTGGGCTGCGAGCGCACACTGCTGGCTCATGTTCATTTTTTCTTTGACCAACTATACTGTACTATACTATACTATACTATTAATTATTTTATTTTTAATTACTATTCCTGCTACCATTCTCTGTATGCACCCACAAAGCATCCTCTTGATGTATGCACCTATACACCTCCCTTCCTCCAGTGCCACTTTTAACTGAAAGGCCATGCCCCGTTCAGGCACTGTGAGCTGATCCTGATTTGATCTTGTAATATCCAGTACTCTCTGTAGCCCCACTAGTGGACTCATGAGGTAGTGAAAGGATCTCAGAGCAATTTATGCCTCAGCATTGCAAAATTGAACATCAGAATAGCCCCTTCCCAGCAGTGACTTGTTTAGCCAGCTATGGCTACTGCTCCAGTGCCAGCCCTGTGATGGGAGGATTAATCCTGCTGACTTTGCTCCAAGGCTTGTGATGCCCAGAAGAGGTGGGAGAAGGGAAAGAGGAATCCATTGCATCTTTATTGGTGTTTAACTTGTGGCCACAGCCTCATCTGTATGGAAAACTTGCACTAGTTGAATTAAAGTGGTGTTTCTATGTGGTCCAAAGTCTATATGGACATACATAATTGGGCTTAGTGATGGGGTTTATATATGTGTTAAGCCTCAAGTGTTACCTGTCTCCCTGAGGGAGTGGTCTCGGAAAATGTACCCTGAGGGAAGCTGTGTTTGACCTCAGCTGCTTGAAGAAAGGGGCTTGCTGAGAGGGACATGTGAAACAGCCAGGAAGAATTGGCCCTGAGACAGTACAAAGGACCAGAAAGGAAGGATGTTTGTGATAGTAAGAACTATAGAGAGAGAAGGGAAAGAAACCCCAAAGCACAGCAGGAGAAGAAGAAAGGTCTTGACAACTTCTCACCATAGCCCTCTTGGCCATGAAAAGCTGAAGCATGTGGCCAAATCACCAACCAAACAGCAAAGAGCTCGGAGACTGCCTCTTCTCGCGCTCAGCACTTAGCAAATGTTCAACTGATTTGAAGGAGCTGGGCAGGTATTAATTAGAGTTTCATGGACTCCCTTAGGGTATTTTGTGACTGCAAAACTGCCTGCTGCCCAAACACTAGCTTATTGATTTGGAAATAAAGGGGTGAAGAATTCCTTATTCTTGTAGTTGCGACTATAGAAAGTATGACCATCGGTCAAAGAGAGGTGAATCATGCCCAGGCTCCTGTACTTTTCAGTCTTTGCATTTCTACAATGGGTTGGATACAAAGTCAGATGTAAACCTCCCAAAACTGGGGACAGATGGATGAGGCCTTCATCTCATGTGCCCTCCTACTGACGATCTCAGGAGCACCAGTGAAACAACTGCAGGATAGTGTCAGACTTCAGGTATTATGGAGCCCATCAGCAGTGTGGGTACCAAGAAAATTCACTTCAGCCCCAATTGACATAACCAGAAGTGCTGCATTATTGACATGATATATTCAAACATCTTACAGCAGTTCATTAATTCCTCATCACTCAGACGTAACTTAATGCCCTGTTACTGTGAGGGTGCATGAAGCCCAGGGAAACAGAGAAAGGGAGAGAAAACAGCAGGCATTTAAATGCCTCTCTAAGACCTTTACAAATAGTCTGCCCCAAATAGTATACCTGCAGTAATCTCTGGGGTGAAATGCACCAGGAGATTTTAATTTCCAGGAAGACTGATTTTCTATGATTGTGTCTCATCCAAAATGCCACTCTACCATCGCTACAGCATCCCTGGTAACATAATGGGATCAGTACCAGCTTGGAAGGAGGAGAACTTTTTGCTGAATCACAGTCTGATCTTAGGTAAAGCACCTACATGCACTGTGGTCAGTGCAGCTTAAGCAAATACATGCTTATGCATATAAAATACACGCATATATAAGTGTACACAATAAAACACGATAAAAGTGTTTTCTTTATGCTATTTACTGTGGCATAGTTCTGCTTCACACCATACTGTGGCAGCAATACCTGACTTTCAGAGGGAAGAGTACTTCACCTTGAGTCATATGCCATAGATGTCCCCAAGATACCCTCTGCTGGAGAAGGATGGCTGCACACAAAGCAGAAGACTGCATCATGAATGAGAAGAGAAGGTGCAGAAGGATGTTCATTATTCATACCTCCAGTCATGAGGGCTGTCCAGCTATCTTTGTCAATGTCATGGGAAAAGCATGGGGGGGGGGGAAAGAACAAGGTTCTTTTCTGTCCCAAAAAGCAAACTGTTTAAACAGTTGTGAATCCAGTAGACTGACAAACAGGACAGCTGAGCCAACAGCCTTCATACTAGATCAGGGCCTGCAGACACAGAGCCACCTCCCTTGAAGAATGAATGTGCTTGGACTGCAAGAGTCAAAATAGAGCTGCTCATGCCGGTGTGCTGCAGCTCCCTCCGGTGTCCACAACGAGCAAAACCAGCAAGAGACCAGTTCACTGCGGTTTATCTGGTATACAGAATACTGAAGCGCTTCCCAGCCAGCGATTCCGTCAGCAGGAGCATTCCCCGCACCTGCACCAAGCTGTCCAAATGGACGAGTGGTGCTGAGCACAGGGGGTCTACGGAGAAGCTGGGGGAGGACTGCGGGGGGGGGGGGGGGCAGGAGGCCAGGGAGGGGGGACACAGTGAAAGAAACAGAAGTAAAGCTCAAAAGCAACCGGAAGAAACCTTGCCCAGGACTACAGGTGAATGCTGCACTGTGGGAGATGGTGGTACATCACCACATCGCTAGACCAGCGCATTCGGCATCACTGAGGGTTTCCAAATAAACATGCTCTGGACTCATGAGGTCTTCAAGATATTCTGGTTATCAGTTAGGCAGCAACAGAGGTTTGAATGACAGCACAAGGGCATAGAGAAAAACAAAAACCGAAGCAAGCAGTGTGGAAAGGTGTAGCCCAAACATGCTGCCAAGTGAACTTCCAGAAAATAAGGGAGGATTCCTCAACCCAAGGCATGGTTACAACTTTTGCCACTTCCTTTTGGCTGTTTAATTGCCTTTTGGCCATCTCCTATGGACTGAGTTTTAGCCAGTCCCTGAAAATGGGAATGGTGGTGTCTCACTACAGTGAGAGAGTGATGATGCTTGGGTCCATAGGGCTGCCCTTTTGAGCAGGGAAATGCTTAGCTTTCCCCATCCCCTCTACCCCTCTTATGTTATGGTCCACCACCGGTGCTTCCCCCACAAGTCTAAGGAGGATCAGAAATAAGGAGCAGTGTTTCTGTCTTTTCTCTTGAGCACTGCCACAACCGATGCTCAGCCACTGTTAGGTGAGAAGCGGTAGCTTCAGTTATGTCACATGCAAGTAACAATTTTCTGCGTCTTTTGTGGCAGAGAGGGCATAGTGAGGATTTCCTTAGTAACTGTGTACAAGGCATTATAGGATTTTAACAAACGAGGGTTACCTAGCTACCAGGATAAGCCTTAGGGGACACAGCTTTCCCCTGCAAGGTTTCCATCTTTCATTGCTGTAAGAGTTCAGGTTATTTCTTAGCCTTCTTCTTGGTTTCAGGACTGAGACTGTGCCCTGAAGATCATACTGGGGGCATCGTCCAGCCAGTGCCTCCTCAGACCCACAGGAGCAATTCCAGAAACAGCAAAGGGAAAAGACGCCTCTCGGAAAGCATCAGGACATGGGATGATGTTGGAAGAAGGGTTAAGGGAGAGTAGCTATTCCAGCGGGGCTCATGGGCTTCCCCCCGCCCGAAAATGCAGCACGCTTGGAGGCACAAGGCAGCCCGTAGAATGACAGCGAAGGGTCAAGATTTCATTCCTCCTCCTCCTTTCTCAGTTTACGTCTCTCCCATTTTTCTTTCCCCCCACTCCTTTTCCTTATTCCCCACCTTCCTCAGCCTGGCCAGAACGGCAATGCCGTTGCAGAACGGACCCTATGCCCGGTGCCTGTTCCGTGTCCCCCTGCCCACAAGCCTGGTTCTTGCGGGAGCCACATCCACATCCACGTTCCCAACCCTCATCCCGCCGGGAGACGCCGGGGCGAGAGGCGGGGTGATGTCGTCACCCTTGCTGCCAGCCGATTGGCTGTGGGCCAGCCCGCCATCTGCCCGCGCCGCGGGGCGCTGCTGCCCCGGCCTTGCCCATCCCCGGCGGCCGGCGCGGCGCAGGCCGGGCGGTCCCGTGTCCGACCCGCGGCACACGGAGCCCATCGCTTAGGGCAAGCAGGGATGCGGGGTCCGCAGAGTGCGGGAGGCAGGCAGGGAAAGAGGAGGAGAAGAGGGCCGGAGGGCTGGGGTGGAAAGAGGCAGGAGCTGAGTGGGGAAGCAAGGCTGGATGTAGCTCCTGAGGAGGGGAGGACGGACTTCTGAGGAGGGCGAAGTGGAACGGGACACAACACAGACACAAAAATCCATCCCTGGTGCTGGGCCGTCCTGGGGGAATGGGAGGAGCGGGCTCCCTTCGGAGAGCCATAAAATGTGGAATGAGGGTGTGAGCTGCCTCTCCTCGCTCCCCCCATCATTCCAGATGCATGATGACACCACGTCCCACCATCTCGCTGGCCTTTTTTTTTTTTCCTTCCCCAAATTGTATTTTGAAGACAACCAAAAGCAGAACGTGTTCTGGGTGTGGCTGCATGTGATTTACCCAATAGCCAGAGTGGGGGGGACTGCCGAAGGGGAAAGACACAGTGGCTGCTGCTGCCGGGAGTGGAGACCGAGGGCTGCAGTAAGTGATGGGGACCCTATCTATTCTCTCAGTGCTCCTCGAGATTACCTAAAAGTAGAAGAGAGCAGAGGGAGATAACAAGGGTAAACTTTTCTTTGCATGCTGGGTGTGTATGGAGGGGGGCTTAGCCGCATGGATGAGAAAAGAGATGGATAATGAAGAAAGATGGATAGAGAAAGAAAGCAGATGGGAGTTATATGTTCAGTCCAAAACATTTTGGAAACACCTGGAAAACTGGCCAGATGAGGAAGGAGGTGGGTAGGAGGGAGGGCTAGGAAGGCCAGCTTATCTTGTGAGGGAAATGCAGGCAGCAAGCAAAGAACTTCTGTGCTGTAGGGGAGGTTATCCCAGTTCCAGCCTTTGCTTTCCCCTGACTCCTCTTTCCTCTACTCCACAGTGATGAAGACCTCTGGAGCCTGTATACTGTTGTGTTTCGTAGCACTCTCCTTGTTCTCAGCTGGTGAGTCCTTGTGCCAGGGGAAGGATTTCTCCTCCACCCTGGCCCCACGGAGTTTCTTACGCAGGCTGATGTGCAGTGACCTAAGGAGAAAGACATGTAGATGGACAGTGAAAG
Source organism: Amazona ochrocephala (assembly GCA_039720435.1). Lineage (NCBI taxonomy): Eukaryota > Metazoa > Chordata > Aves > Psittaciformes > Psittacidae > Amazona > Amazona ochrocephala. The sequence continues at coordinate 85,036,702 of CM077880.1, forward strand.
GGGAAGGAGCAAAACAGGAAAGGCAAAGTGGATACATGGATTGTAAAGAAAAATGTAAGAACTGGGAACTGGTCCCCATATGTGTCCACTCTCCAGTAAGCAGTGGGTGTTGCAAGAAACAGCAGTCCACAGCTTCCAGTTGCAGGGGTGTTTGGGTAAGCAAACCAGCCAGGTTGATTTGAGAAAGAGGGGTAGCTGTGCTTTGTGCTGACTGTAGACTGCTGTGCTACCTGGCTTGGCATGATCCGCAGAACATCTCCCAGTGCTCCACAAAATCTGTTCTGCCACCGTTGTGGAGCATTTGCTGTCACAAGTGATTTTTGCAAGAATGGCTCTGTTCCAGGCCACTGGGCTGCCAGGAGCTTTTGTAGGTGTCTTACATAGCAGCCGCGAGAAACCTGACCTCCATAGTCGAAGCCATCTCTCTGCTTTTGTTGTTGTGGTTCTGGTCTGATGCTCCGCGTCTTTGTTTGCTTGGTGTTACTTAGACGTTATAGTCTGAAGACTCAGGACAGACAGCAGAAGATTAATTGCAGTGAATGGAAAAAGCCTAGCGCAGGAAAGACTGTGAGACTGTATGTAGGAGACAGATGACTGCACCTATCACAATCAAATCAGGATGTTCCAGTCTACTCTCCTTGGTCCTTCCCTCATGCTGAAGCCTGATTCTGATCCCAGTTGCAGCACTTTTTCCTTTAAAGGTGCATAGTCATGTATGTGACTGAAGCAGGGAGGTGAGGCATCCGAGAAATGAGCTTGTAGGTAACCTACAAAGTTAGAGGAAGAAAAAAAAGGCTGTGGCTCTTATGATGCATTGCTGAGAGGAATATTTCTTACTTTTGTGTATTTTGTTTTGTCATTTCTGGGTTTGATTGGTTTGGATTTGGTTTTTTGGGGGGGTTTTTTGGTTTTTCCTTTGGTTGTTGTTTTTCAGTTGTTGGATTCTTTTATTTCTCTTTTTAACTTGGAAAATAACAGGAATCACCCGCTGGTCTCCCATTGCCTCTTTTGGTTTTGGGTAAGCTACTGAGCAGTGAATCAGGATAGCAGTTTTAGACCTCAAGGGTGAATTTACAGCAACTTGGGCAGTAAAGTCTAGTTGTTTATGAAGCATATGAATTGCGTACCATAGCAAATGTGAGTTCAAGAGATTGAAAATGGGATAAGGGATAAGAAAGTCACTTGTTTTGTCTCCTCTGATATGCAGAAGTTTCGCTTCACTTCTGTCTTGTTATTTTAGAATTGGACCAGTTTTCTGATTCGGGGGGGGGGGGGGGGGAAGAAAAGCTAGTAACTGCTGAATTTTCAATGTCAGAAAGGTTGCGGAGCCTCCCTGCTTATTCCGTGTGCCTCCTATTTCAAATCTGGCACCGCTGGCCTCTGCAGTGGTTTCAGAATCTGTGTCTTTCATTTTGTATCAGAAACAAGTGAGAAAGTGTTCAATATAATTTTTTCTCTTCTGCTTGTTACCATTAAGAGATTAGCCAGAACCGGGAACATTTTGAACTGCACTACATTGTGCGCTTAAGTCATTATGCATGTCTGGCTCTCCCTGGGTCCATTGCCAGCAGCTGAGCCCTCTCTGGCAGCTGGGTGGGGAAGGGAATAGCAGCGTCCAGCGACTAATGCAGCAGAGCAGGATTATATAGGGTCCCAAGAGTCCCTCTTCAGCCTGCAAGTAACTGCTCTTGGAATGAGGAAACACTGACATTAAAGCTTAAGACCCGATAGTTTTTACCCATGGGTGCTTCCATTAAGAACAGAAAGCTAAAGGCTGAGTTCGTAAGACAGGGTGTACTGTTTTTGGGCTGCTCCTGCACACATCCCTGCAGTGCCCTGGTTCACTGGGTTTTTCCTGCCAACCCCTTCCTTCATCCCACCCCAGTTATGCAGACATTTCCCTCCTCTGTGGCTAGCAGGAAATATTTTCCTGTTCCTGGCTGCTGTAGGAAGCAGCTCTCTCACCCTTTATATTTGGACAAACGAACAGTTTAGCTCAATTTCTATTTCTTGTCTTCCCACACAGCATGCACAGACAAGCCTTCATCATTCTCACTCTCCAGCACACCCCGGTGCTGAGAGGAGAAAGGTTATCTTCTCTGTGCAGCATGATGGATGGGTAATTATTTGCCTAAGGAGCTAGAAGACCTGCAGTCTGTTTCTTATAGTGCCAATGACTCAGTCTGTGATCCCAAGAAAATAATTTCCGTGACTCTTTTATAAAATGGGGATAGAGATTTTGACCGACCTCCAGAGCAGAGGGACAGTGTGCAATTTGTTTTGCAAGTGCATCACATGGGGTTTCAGAAATACAAAGTCTGGTGGCAGATCTGGAGGAATTTACTATCTTGTCCCTGTGCCTGGCGTTTGACCCTGGTGGAAGCAACGGGGATAGGATCAGGGCCCGCTGTATCCGCAGTCCCTTAACGGCAAACCCAGCCAGCAGTGGAGTCTGAGGCAGAGAGATCATTTCTCCTTTCAGCAGAGGGCAGTGGTGTCTCCTGGACAGATGAGCATCTCATAAACATTTCACCAGGGCTGCAGGCTGTAGAAATCTCTCTCTGTCCTTTCTTCACTCCTTTCTCTTCTGCTCTTGCAGACTGGTTTCCATGGGTGGTCAATGGGCAAGAACTGGAAAGTGCAACTGGTAAGTATTACGGGCATGTTATGTGCTAAAGGCTGCTTGTGTGACCCAGATGTTCTGTGGCGTTACAGCCTGTTTAATTGCAAGTGCTGTTCTTTTTTTCCTTGCTTCTGACATTTGTGAGCTTGCATTTCAATGGAGATTAAACAAGCCCTCCAAGACAACCTGCTAAGTGTTGTGTGTTCTTTATAAGTAATTCACTAGTGTTGGAGTCCTGAACACTTAGCACATGAAGTTATGTTCACAGTCAAGGGTTGTGGGAGATCCACCAGAGCTGGTTACTGTTCAGCCACGAGATGCTTGGCAAAATCCCAAGGGTGCACAAGTGGCATGGTGCTTTAGCAGCGAGGCCGGTGAGAAAGGATATTGGCTGGTCTTCATACTGGTTGTGTTGTTGGGGGTAAATTGCTTTATACCTCTGGACCTGTTTCCTGTGACATGATAAGATCAAATGATAAAAAGATTGAAGTGTATGTTTGCATCATGCTTCAGCACCCAGGAAAACCACAAGAACTTGCATTTTCTACAAACTGAAGCCCCTGGCTAAGCCACCAGGCATCTCCCAGCTACGATCCAGCCATATGTAATACCCAGGGCTTTCCAGGCCAGTCCAAAACGTGTCCACCAAGCTTTCCTTTCCTTCCCTTACCACTTCATCACACCATCACACCTACCCCAGCTTTGCCATCAGTTGCCTTTCAAAGAAACTCATCTGCTGATGAATTTCTGCAGTCGAGGCTGGGTTCTGGAGTTGTCTCCCTGCTTTTCTGTAGTGAGTACCTCAGCTGTCAGTCCTACTGCTGCAGGAGTCATCAGAGCACCCGTTTCAGATGGCCGTCTTTCCCATCAGGAAGCTCTGACTATGAACTGAGAGTTCAGTAATGGTTGATGCAACATTTGCACTAAGAAATCCAGTCCTAGGCCTCTCATGCAAAAGGGGGATGGGTACAGGTGGGATGGGGGATGCTGTGTTTATTTATGTATTTACAGGATTGGAACCTGCTGTCTCGTGAGCCTACCATGGAGGCTAAGGTAATTCATGCTAGCTATGGCTAGCTATGTGAGGGACCACAAAGTAAAGACAAGCTCTCTCAAGGATATTCTCTTTTCCAGGTGAAGTTAGCACCGACTCTCTTATCAGCACCCCTGGTAAGCTCCTATCTCTCGGCAGCTTCAGGCTTCTTTTTCTGTTTTCGTCTTTACTTCTGTCTGCACAGAGCCAGAAATTGGTCATTATACCTCTTCCCCACTTCTGACATCTAGCAATGTTCTTTCAGCATTTATGTCTGTCTGGGAGTCCTTTCTGTGCTCCATTCAGGGAGGTGAATTCATGGGGGCTTAATGGCCTGTTCTGCAAAGAAATGCCGGTCTCACCTGGTGTACTGGGGCTCTCTGAAGCCATTTGCACTGCAGGAAACCATGAAATCTAAAGGTGACACAGTCTGGGCTTCCAGAGAAGGTTGCAGAAAGGAAGAAACTAAACGATGAGAGAGGGGAATTGGCCAGGTTCACCAGTTAGCTGGGCAGCACTGGGACGCAGCTTATGTCTGTTGACAGCTAGCAGCCATGCTTGAGTGCTCAGAAGGCAGAGGTGGCAAAATAAGCCAAAAGACAGTAATAAAGCAAACTCTGAGCAGCGGTGTGGTGGAGAGATTGCAGTACTATTCTTTTAGTACTGTTTTCTGTGCTGTGCCTGTGGCTATGTCCCTGAGGGCAGTAAAATTTATGCGAAAGGTAGGGTAGATGGAGGACACTTGGAAGATGAGCACTTACAGCATGCAGTGTCCCTCCTCAAAGAGCCAAGACTTGCCGTGGTGACAGACCCAGGGGAAGGACATAGGAGTGTGGGCATTTACAAGCTGGACTTATCCTGCCAGACTCAATGGAGGAGAGGGCCAGAAGCTTAAGAAGGAGCCTCCCCACTTCTTTGGGATGACTCCTGTTTCAAATCCAGCACTTCTGGCCTCAGTAAGGGTTTGTCTCTCTGCTGGGACAGTCTCTCAAGCAGCCCCACCTCAAAGGGTGGGGGGGACCAGGCAAGGGCAAGGAGAAGGAGAACACGTCTGGTTGGTGAAAAAGACTAAATGTGCAGACTTTACAGCAGAGTTTGGCTTCAAAACACTTACTGTGAAGGGATCAAGCAGAAATTCTTTACAATGTGTGTGCCATGAGACCCGTCTGTGCTCTGCAGTGTCACATCAGCTCTAGGACACATCGCATATTCACAAGGAAGGGCTACAGTTACTCTGACAAATCCAATGATAACAACATCGCGATAAGCGTTGTCTGTGAACCAGGTGTGGGATGGCTACTGGTCAGGAATGGTGAGCCAGCGGCAGAACTGTGGGAGGGGGAAAGAGGCTGAAATTAGGATCTTTCAGAACATCTTCTCTGTTTCCAGCTGCAGCTGTCACACCGCCTGTGCTCCTTAGTCCTGGTAAGTTTATTCTCAGTTCAGACCCAAATGTTGAGGACCCTCCTTGCTCAGTCCCTTGCACACCCAGAATCCTGCTTTCCTGACTGCCCTAAACATAGCCCTAACACCCAAAAACCGCATTCTCTCTACACACGTGTTTTGTCTATGCTTCTGGATGACACTATGGCACATGAACAGGAGTAGAAGTTCTCTGTAACTGTCAGTGAAAGCGTACACAGGCAGTCAGTTCTCTGAGTTCCTTTCCAGTTTGTCACTGGGTAAATAATAAAATGCACTGGTTTACTGTTGCATAGGTGGGTTGCTTTATCATAGCAGAGCAACTTCCTTTTGACCCTTTGTCATGGACATTAAAGAACTGGTGGTCTGGGGATGCTGCTTCCTAAAGCAGTCACTGTTCCTTAGGAAGAGGCAGATACAGGCTCCTTTGCTTCTTGTCTAGACGGACGACAATCACAGCAACTAAATGAATTTACCTGATCTTTTGAAGTATAAGCCAAGATGCCCTTACAGTGTAGTTTTGAATAGTAGTGGTAATGCTTTATGGTGAAGCTTGGGCAGATTTTTAGCATTGTTGGCTGGGTAGCTGACATTAGATTCGTGTTGGATTGGTACCTTCTCTTACGATTTCAAGTCAGTAACAATGAAATCCTTTTCCGTGCTAGAAATCACTCTTGAAAGAGCTTTCCAGTTATTTGAGTAAGCTAATGTCTAGGAAGGAATTATGGTAAATCGCACTAATGTTGCTACCTTCTGTCTTCCAGTTCAGTCTGACAGTGAAACTACAACAGCTTCGTCAGGTATGTTGAAGTTTGGTGCCTGCACCCCCTCCCAGACCTACTTTCACCCTCCCTGTTACCTCTCCAGGCAGGTGCTGGATGAATACTGACCTTTATCTCCTGGAGAATTCCCTTCACACTGTTCCTCAAGTTAGAAGTACAGGAAAATGACGGTCGCGGAAGCTGAAGTCTTCCTCTGGGTGGCATGGCAGGGAGGGGTGGAACTGGCAGATCACCAGACCACATGTGCTGGCTCAATTTTCTGTCATTGTCAGTGGGCAAGACCTGGCATTTCAGAAGGAAATGCAAGAAAACCCATCAGAGTTTTGCTACGGGGCTGATTGTCTGGAAAAGAAAGGAACTAGATTTGTGTCCTGAAGTGTGGGATTGCAGACGTGTAGAAATGCGTGCCTTAAACACGAGACTACAATTCGTACTTCATTTATTTGTGTCTCTCCTATGTACAGCATGTGCCTCCTAAATTGAGGATTCCCAGCGGGCTTGTTTTGCATTTCAGTCTGCCTTGTTTTCTTTTTCTCTAAACCATTTCCATCTCTCACAAGAGAGTGGAAAATAGAGGTTAAGGGCCTTCCCCAGTATCCTGGTGGACAGTACGTAGTGATGAAGTTACATGTGTGCCACCATGAGTGCACTTCCCTATGATCCTGAACTGCACCTCTGTGCGTGTGTTCCCAGATTGCCGTGAAGAAAAGTTCCCTTGCACACGCCTGTACTCTGTCCACAAGCCAGTAAAGCAGTGTATCAGCTACCTCTGTGTTACAAGGTAAGAAACCAGCAGTCCCAAAGAAAAGCCCTAAAAAGTCTCCAGAAAGGGCATGTCCGGTTCAGCACTTGTTTCCGTTGAAATTTAGAGCTTCCCTCAGGGAACCAGTTGGTGAAATGAATCCTATCCTCAGAGTGCCCTTTCAGGGTGATTAATTAAAACAGCACAGTAACTATTATCTGTGCAGCACTATGGAGCTGTAATATGCCCTATATTGTAATCCGTGTTTAAGGTATTTGGTCATTACATGAAGTCTTGGCAAAGATTACTTTCCTATTGACAACAGCCTTAGTCTAGACTAACTAATCCTAAAGATTTCGAATTTGCCTCCTCATCCGTGAATATTTTTATTTAATTTCCTGTATCCCTGAGTATGTTTATTGCCTGTATCCCATTTTTGCTTCTTTGGGTCCCTGTGCCTTTTGCTTCTGTCCTTGGCGTGTTCCTGGTGGTCCCCCAAGTGTGCGTCGCATGTACGTAATAAACAAGGAGGTGTGCTCTCGCATCGTCTGCAAGGAGAACGAGGTCATGCAAGGTGAGTGATGGCACAAGCTAGCCTAGCTGAGTAGCTGCAGCCATCTGATGATAGAGTCTCCAAGCTAACTAATTACCCAACTGCAATCCATGTGTAGTAGTTTTTCTGGACTTGGTTGGGGCAGCTCTAATGAAGTAAAACACTGGGAAGTAGGTATTGTACTATCAAGAAGTATGAGAACTATGCCTTCCTCAATCTTGAACATGCTCTGTTAGCCCCAGACACACTTTTACTCAAACTTGCCTTTGAGGTTAAAGAGTAACTCTCAGTATTTCTGTTCATGACTAGAAAGAGAATCCGGTCTAGATTTCTTATGCAGTGTCCTTTTTGCAGCAAAATATGAGTGATTTTAATGTGTATTGTGCATGAATAAAGCCAGAAGGAAATGAATAAAAGCCTAAGGACTTGTTCACTTGCCTTATGAATATGAGGATTCACCAGTTCCAGCAGTTTCTGTAGATGCAGTGAAGGATGTACCTCTAACTGTTCTGGTGGTGAAGAGTTTGGAGGAAGATTTGATTGTGGGTCAACCTGTGTGTGTCTGCTATGTCTTCAGATGAGATCTGTCGCCAGCTGGCTGGCCTTCCTTCTCGACGTCTCCGCCGATCTGGGCAACCGCTCCACCTCCCTTGCAGACAACTCCTGGAGCAGCAGCGCAGAAGGCCTGATGCTCTGTGAGCTACCAACAGTAGGAGAGAAGAGAAATCATCATCCACTACCTACAACCCAAGACAAGTCCTTGATTGTGATTTCTCCACTGTTTCCTTGCTTCTCCGCCTTTCCCCCCATCCTCTTCTTCAGGTGCTGTAGTATAGAGTCCCCTCTCTCCTAGTCTGTCTCAGTGGCTGTTCCCATCTTCTGAATCTGTTGCTGAGGAGGTGAAATGCTCCCCTCTTCACTCTCAAACTGGTTGGCTTGCTGTGAACTGCTTATTTCCCAGAGGTCCTTATAAATGTGCTGCACCTTCTCTTGCTCTGCCCCTGCAGAGAGACAGCCATGGGGACAGGATGTTGTCCTCTGCAATGGTACAGATGCCCTAAGCTGCATTTCGTGCGGAGGAGTGCAGACCTTTATGCCTTACAACTCCTGGTCTATTTCTTGCATGACATCAGTATGAGTTTGGTTATGTCTAGTCAGCCTGAGCCTCTCTGCCATGTGATGGCACAGCCTCCTCCTGTGTCTGTTGGCCTCAGAGAAGTGACAGAACTGGGATATGAGCTGCCCTCAACCCAAGGCAAACCTTGTCCCTGTATGGCATTTATAACTACCTCTGGGAAGTTCTTTGTCTCAAGCCCATTGCCTCCCTCGCACACAACTGCTACCAAAAGGAAAAATCCTGGATTTTGTATGGCATTGTGTTTTTCTCAAGAAGATTGTGTTGGAGCAGAGTGCTGTCTCTTGCTCTCCCTCCTCTCCCCTGTTTGTCACTCCCTTCCCATTGAAGAAATCTCTTGATGCCCATTCCAGGCAAGTTCCAGGGAGCAGTAAGTGTAGCTGCCGCTGCTCCTAAACCCAAGAAAGAACCTGTCTGTCTTTGCAGTACTGAGAACTTGCAGTGAATTAACTTATCCTGGTGACTTGTCTTGGTCTGGCTACCTCCACACTCTCCAGTTGCTGAGCCTGCTTTCAGTATCTCCACTTGAGTTCCTACCTCTTGAACTGGGAGCTCCTGCACAAAGTAGAAGGGAGTCACACATTGGAATGGGATCTGGGAGAAGAATCGTTATCCGGGATCCTGAGTTTTCTTGTGGGTTCTCTGGCTGTGCTGACCTGCACAGTGCCAGGTGCTGGTGGGGAGGTAAATGTATCTGCAGGCCAACCTGGGGAAAAGAATTCACTCTGGTAGCACTGGATGTCTGTCTGAGAACTTTGTTTTCCAGATATGTGGAGAACATTTCCAGGTATATGTGTGGGTTTCAGTATAAGACTGGGTAGGGTAAGGGGGGAAGAGCTGTCTGAAGTGTATTCTATGTGACTCTTAGTGACACGATTCTGTGGGGCACCAGGGCTAAGCAGCTTAGCTCACTGCAGCAGAAGATCAGCGAGACCCCATCTCTAGGATGTCTAACCATTGTTACCAAATAACAGAAAATTAGTTTGCTCGAGTAAGAATTCACCCCTGTCATCTAATATACGTACTCTGCTGCTGAACTGAGTACTCTTCAGCCTTGCAGAAGTACTGGTTGCTGCATAGAGCTGAGGACACATGATATAGGGGACAGTTTGCTGCACAGAAGCAGACTTCTCTGAAAAAAAAGAGCATAACAATTGAGGTAAGAGCCTCTCCTTATGCTGTATGCAGCAAGAAGCTGGTTCCATCCTCTGTGTAGGGGATCACACTCTGTGCTGACACAGATTTGTTCCATATAAGGTCAAACTTTGCCATAAATGGGCTTAATCTCTGTATATTAATCCAACATACATCAGATAGAATTCCAAGTTAGGCAGTGGCTGGAATTTCATCCTATACCTAGGGGCATCGTACCCCTGCACAGAAGATGGTGCTCTTCTTGAGTACTCAAGGCTCCTGAGACTGGGGATGGAGGAGGAATTTCTGTGTACTAAGAGTGTACACATTTCCTTAGGAGGAGGGCACTGAGAGCTTGATCTCAAAGACATTTAAGTCACTGGTAGCCAATGACTTCAATGCTGGGATGCCTGTGGAATTTGCAGGAATGAGATGAGATGTTAGAGGAAGCACTTGGAAATTGGACCAGGCATAGTCTCCACTCTGTATTTAGAGCTGAATGTAAGCTGATATAGAAATAGATATATAACTGTATAACATAGCTACTGTAAAGTATATAGAAAATTAACATTCATACAGTTTGGGGAACGGTTAGAAGCCTTTCTGTTGCTTGCTTTCAGCGGGGACAGGAAGAGGTGCTCCTCTCCAGGAGATCAGTGTTTTAATGTTAGAGTCCATATAATGCACACAAAAACATTAAAAGAAAATTTATTTCCTGTTATTCTTGGCAATTCTCATGTGTTTGGGTTTGTCTCTAGCTACGTTTCCTCCAGATTTGAGGGGAAACTTGATTGCAGCCCAGATCTGTCATTTGGACCTTTTTACTCCATGCTAGCCCTCCCTTCACTTGTGAATCGCAGGTCTTCCTGGGACGTTATTCTTTTTTATTGGAGGTAGATACCTAAAATCATCTTCAATATTTTTTTTTCCATGGATAGCTGTGCTAGATTGTCCTGACACTTGGTAGCTGCTGAGCACAGGGATAACTCTTTCCAGCCAGTGAGATTTGTGTTGAGATTGCATCTTTTCACTGTGCGTTTGCCGTGACCTGCTGGTGGCATATTATCATCTCCACGTAAAATGGTAAGATAGCTGAACTAGGAGAAGAGCTGTGATAAATCATCTTACAAGCAAAGAAGAATTTGTTCACTGGAGCTGTTTAACTCAGTAATGGGAATAACTGAAAGACTACATTAAAAATTACACATGTAGGTCAAAAGGATTAGGAAAATTTATTTCTTATTGAATGTCTGACTTTTGTCTACATTCATCACACACTGTATATTGTATTTTGGTTGAAAAGATGGAGCACTCAGAGCATGAGGGATTCTAAGCACTGTCTTCATGTGCAAGCAGTCGAATTAGAATTTATATGATATTTCTAGAACAAACTTAGCTGTGGCCCAAATTGCCCATTAAACTGCCTCTGACAGTGTCCCATAGTTCTTCTGGACTAAACCATACAATGCAGGTTATTGCACAGCACGATCCCCTAGAATCAGTGCACTTTCCTGGCTTACGCTGTGATGTCCCTGTCTCAGATCGTTACCATGAAAACAGCCTCAACCCAAGTTGCTGTAGATACAGGTCCCATCCACACAGGCCTGTCCCTGCTCTGACTCATGAACTTTTCTTGGTCTTTGCAGTGTCCCTCTATTGACACATTCCATCGGCTGTGTGAACAGAGCAAACATGCCATCAGTTGTAATGCAGTTTATTCTTAAGGGGTCATATGGCCTGCAGTCACTTCACACACAATGATTCTTGCTCATTTTGCCGTCATGGCTCCTGAGTATGGGTAAGTGTTGCCGATCTGAAGACTGCTGTTTCAAGACCAGTACTCTGATGTCTGGTCCCCAATTTGAACTGATACCTCACGTTGCTGGACATATGAAGCTGGAGATCCCCACAAGGAAAGCTGGCTACACCAAGAGGTTTCTGTTGCACAAGGAAAGCTTGTTCCACCTTCCTATCATTCTCCTCTTTGTTCTCTGCCTCTATTTTCCTCATCCCTTCTCTTTCCTCTCTGTGTATTCATTGGGAGTAAGAAACATGAAGAGGACAGTGAGGCTGAGTGGGGCAGCAGTAATGGTGCTCGATGAGGTGACACATGGCATTGACAAGTGCTTGGACCATGCCGACACTCCTTTTCTATTGCCCTCTGTTTCTCACGCACCGTGGCTCCCTCTGCTGCCAAGCTATGGATTTTCTGAAGGGAAAGACGGGAAAGAGCAGAGAGGGGTGAATGGTACCTCAGGTCAACCTGTGCACTGTGCAAACAGCAACCACATGTGTTGAGGTGGCAGAAACAAGGCAAGGAGAAAGAGTAGTGCTGCAGAAAAGCACAGGGAGGCTGTTAGAAGCGGCTGCCATGTCACCTAGAAGCTCCATGGATCTTGTCGGCAAGAACCCACCGCATGAACAAAGCATGTTGTCATCAGGCCTCCCAGCTCGGAGGGGTCCCTCAGGGGCATACTGCAGGCTGCGGTGTGGGCTTGTCCTTCATAGTGGGGAGCGGTGCTTGCAACCCATCCAAAAAGAGCACTTCTACTGCAGAAAGAATAGCTGGGTTTAAGCCAAAAAGGTTTTTAGTTCAGGGTTTTGGTTTCTTTTAAAGTGAGTGTTTCAGGGTTTTTTTGTTTGGGGTTTGGTTTTTTTGTGTGTGTGATCTGGGTTTGTTTTGGTTTGGTTTTAATATTTTCAATATATATGATCCCATAACATTTAGTGCTGGCACCACCTGATCCAACATTCCTTGACAGTTGTGAACAGCCCTTTGACTGGGGCTCAGGAAATCTGAATTCCGTCTCTGGATCTCCTCTTCACCTCCTGCTCTCTGATCTTCAGCATATCGCTTTGTTTCTCTCTGTTCCCTGCCATCCTTAGCCCTTGTAATGTAGCAAACTGGAATAAACTCCCACAAATTAGAGAGGCGGCTTTTCAGTCCATTTAAAAAATAACTATTAAAAAAGCGTGTGTAACCTTCTGAATTAATTTGCCTGCTTTTGCTATCAATGTAAATTATTCTTTTCAAATAAAAACGTTTTGAATAATACAAATTATCCATTAAAATGCAAGCTGCATGTACTTGTTGCCGCTATGTTGAAAGTATATAAAACCCATGAATCGGTGAAAGTCATCAGCAGAGACGACATTCAGAATGCTGGTTTGGGCATTTTAGTAAGATTACCATTTCCACACAAATACAGCTTGTCAGAAAATGGGCATTAACAAAAGATGCAATAAATGATAAAGAGGTAATTCAGTGTGTCTAAATAATGTGATGTGAGAATTCACCTATTAAATATAAGGACATGAAGCTGTGCCTATTTTTAGATAACTGTTTTATTGAGATCGTACACCTCCCAGTTTATAGCAGAGATAAAATGACAAGTTGGAAGTTAGCAAGCAGAGCTAACTTCAAAGCTGAACAGATTGCTCAGAGCCTTGTCCAGGTGAATTTTGAAACGGTCAGGAAGGATGGGAGAATCCACAACCTGTTTCAGTGGAAACCTGAAGATGAGGAATATTGTTCTGATGTCAGATCGGGAAATCCTTTTTTGCAGCTTTCATCGGTTGCCTGAATTATTCTTGCTGTGCACCTCTGAGCACACTCTGTCTCCATTTCCCCTGCAATACTCCTGCAGACTATTGCATAAAATAGCAAGAAAAAACGTTTAATTCATAGAATCAACCAGGTTGGAAAAGACTTGTAACATCACCAAGTGCAACCCTTACGCCAGCACTGCCAAAGCCACCACTAAACCGTGTCACTGGGGGCCTCATCTACACAGTGTGTGAGCACTTCAGGGACGGTGGTTCCACCACTGCCCTGGGCAGCCTGTTCCAATGCCTGACCATCCTCTCTGTGAAGAAATTGTTCCTAATATCCAGTCTGAACCTCCCCTGGTGCAGCTTGAGGCTGTTTCCTCTTGTCCTATTGCCTGTTACCTGGAAGCAGAGACCAGCCACCTCCTGTCTCCATCCTCCTTTCAGTTGGAGAGAGTGATAAGGTCCCCCCAGAGCCTTCTCTTCTCCAGACTAAACACAAACACACACACACACACACACACACTGGCCAATTCCCTCAGCCGTTCCCCATCACACTTGTGCTCCAGACCCTTCACCAGCTCTGCTGCCCTTCTCTGGACGCTCTCCAGCACCTCAGTGTCTCTCTTATAGTGAGGGGCCAAAACTGAACACAGGATTCGTGGTGCAGCCTCACCAGTGCCCAGTACAGGTCACTGCCCTGGTCTTGCTGGCTATGCTATTGCCTAAGTCAGCTTTCTGGAAGTTGAACGTGAAGGTTTTGCTGACCTTCTTCCTGACTTCCCCAAGGATTGAAAGTTCAATCATTTAATGATCACTTTGCCCAAATGTCATGGTTTAAGCCTCTATAACTCACGCAGTCGCTCTCTCACTCACTCCCCACTCTTTCCTGCCTCCAACCATCACATCACCCACCAGTCCTTCTGTGTTTGTGAACAGCAAATCCAGACAGGCATCTTCCCCAGCTGGCTCACTCACCGGCTGCATTAGGAAGGTATCTATCTTCCACACCCTCCAAGAACCTCCCAGATTGTTTCTTCTCTGCCGTGTTGTACTTCCAACAGAGATCTGGTAGGTTGAAGACCCCCAAGAACGAGGGCAAGCGATCGTGAAACTTCTCCCAGTTGTTTGAAGAACACTTCATCTGTAGGTTCATCCTGACTGGGTGGTCTATAACAGACTCCTACCAGGATATCAGCTTGGTTGGCCTTCCCCCCGATCTTCACACACAGACATTCAGCCTTCTCACTCACAACATCAAGTTCAAGGCAGTCAGTGCACTCCCTGACATACAATGCAACCCCACCACCACCTCTTTTTCCTTGCCTATCCCTTCTCAAGAGTCTGTAGCCATCCATTGCATCCACGCTACCCTGTGGTTCTTGTGTAGTGAGCCTGGTATTATCCCTCTCCCCCTTCAAAGCTAGTTTAAAGCTCTCTCTATAAGCCCTGCTAACTCCTGGGCTATCTGGTGCTGTATAAACTGACCTATGGTCAAGACCCCCATAATTCTTGCCTTGACACCAAATACACTTCATACAAAGCCTGAGTTTTATTGCAAAACAGGGAATTTTAATTACTACTATTAATTATCTTCCTTTGGGGAACTGTGTTCAAAAACTGGGAAACATGACAAAAATCAATGGTTCAATTAAAGGGTTTACGGTGTATGTCCTTGAAGCAGGACACTGTCTGTGCTCATACAGCATCTACTTCTTGCATGCTACCTTCTCAGCCTGGGGCCACTTTCAATTTCTCTGCCTTGGGTTTGGTAGCCTTGGGTGTCACTGTTTTGCCCTTAGCTGTATCTTTGCCTTTTCTGGTCTGTCAGCTTTCATATTCTCTAAGCTCTTTATTGCTTTCTTGGCTATTGTGGCTGCCAGTTTCTTGGCTTTCCTTGGGTTTTCCTTCACAGCCACATCTAATCTGGGCTTCTTGGGAATGCCAGTCAAGGATCAGGTGGTTCTTGACCTTTGCTGCCTTCTTGACACCTTCTTCTTGGCTTGTTGAGTTCGAAGGAACTAGAAGTACCAAGTCCTCTAGTGCTGCCCTTGTCCAGGCTCCTGAGCCTCAGCCTGGTCCTTCTGTACTGTGTAGACTTCAGTTCCCTTTTTCAGAGTGGCCAGATAACATTCTTCTGTGCTTCCTGGAGACAGTCATCACCCTCATAATCAGCCTTCCTGGAGACTGGGGGCTTGCAGGGTTTGGATCCTTCTGCCACCTTCTCTGCCTTCTTAGCCAATGGCTTAGAAGCTGGAGCAGCAGTGACACATGAATCAGCAGCAGTTCCTTTAAACATGATATCACAACGTGACATCTTGACCAAGGTTTTGGTTTCACACTGATGCAGATGTCAGCATGCCACCTCTTGTATTGAGTGCCTTGTACATACAAAGCCTTTCCATGTTGAAGGCATTCCTGTGGGGCTTACTGCTCTGGCTGTTCCCTTATAGCACCAAACTCTGATGGTATTACAAAACACCCATTAGAAAATGCCTACACCTCATTACGCCTGTTGTCTGGCACCCAAATGGCACAGATCAGCTGGAGCAAGCTTTGTTGGCCATTATGAATTAACAAATCAAACCTGTTTTCTTCTGCAGACTAGACTTAGCCTCCAGCATGATCCTTGCTGTATAGGAAGGGTTCAAAACAACTTCTTTTCTGCCTGGTGCAGTGTGAATGTAGTCATTCCTGAGATTCTGTGCACAAACAATGGCCACAGGTCACTTTCATCAGCTCTGCTTGAGCCCAGCACCGTCATCATACCATTTCCCTTGGTTCTGTTTTCCACTAGCTGTTATCTTTGTAGTTTCACTTTGGTTTGGTTTAGCCCTTTTGCTATTCCTGTTCCCTGAGGGTCCCAAAGGGCACTGCTCCAGGGTACATTTTTGCCTCTCCAAAAGCTCTGTGAGTGTTTTTTGGTCTTGTCTCCAGTTTTACGAATCAGGATGGGACCACACTAGCCATCTAAAGTAAATGTGCCTGTGCCATACCCTACTTGTATGTGCACAGAAATGATGGAAGATGAGTGGACATGGTTTCCCCTTTTTGAATAGAGACGGGGCAAAGGGAAATAGAGTGTTGTGTATGTGAGTGCAAGAGTTGTATGTTTTACTGTGATACAGTTGCTTTGGGGCTATATCTCTCAGAAGGCAATTATTTCTTGGAAGCAGAAGCAATGCTGCAAGTATTGTCTAAAGGCAATGGGCACCAGTGAATTAAAATTCCTGATAATAATAATGCTTCATCAGTAGTTTCCCAGAGTCTTTGTTTCCCCTTCAGATTCTTCTTCTTTCTGTCCTCTGCTTTTTAGGAGCTTCTACCAGCCTTCTCATCCAAGGAGAATCCATGGTTTTGGCTGGGTCATGAAAGGGTAAACTCTGTGGAATTAGCTGGGAAATTCTCACACCCTTGGATACCCTCTCCTGCCTGGACAGCTAGCTCAAGTGTGCCACAGCTCCCGCCTCACTGCTTGCAGCAGAAATCTGGGAGCTTCCCATATGGCCGTGGCTAAAGAGAGAACTGAAGCTAACAGTCACCACAGCCAGCCATGGCAGTGCACTAGCAGGAAAGGAAGACAGCAATGATATCACAGCAAAGGAGGAGATCCTCATCATGCAGTGAGAATCCCTTTTCCCCCCTTTTCCCTCTCTTCGATGGCCTCAGGGTGGCTTTCCCATTCCACCCCCATTCACAAAAACACTGGGCACACTGGAAGAGGCCCAGGATGTCAGAGGCAGACCCTGACTTTGCTGTCTGACACTTTGACATGGGGGAATAGAGATTAGTGGTCACAACCTTCTGGAAGTGGCCGGTGATGAGAGCATAGAAGCAGCTCTGAAGTTTGGGGGGAGAAAGACAAGAAGCAGCAAGGCTATCTTGAATCTTCTGAAAATGCTTGCTTTGTTGATAAGAAAGCCTTGTAAGATGCAAGAACACCGCTCCCAAGGACCTCCAGCCGAGGAAAGCTTGCATAACTGCAGAGAACTCAATATGTGAAAGCAAGAGGAACATGCAACATGTTGCTCTTTAGTGAGCTACCAAGCGCTGCTGTCCCAGCCTCTTCAACAAAGGACTTCTCACAAGACAATAGGGAAATTAAAATCTGGATTTACCACCCAAGCCCCACTTGCAAGGTCTTTGCACAGAGTAGCATGAACTGCAGCAACTGCACAAACAAGAGCCAATAACAGGCAACTCTGGTCTGTGAAACCATAACCACAGCCAGAAGGTGAGTCTCATTGTGAAAAACTGTGGTGCAAAACTGAGTTTCTCCCTGTGACTTGCAGATGATTGCAAAGATACGGAGCCGGTGACTTCCATTAAGGAAGGAGGAGATGTGACTGGGAGCAGTGTCAGGGGTGCCCAGACCAGGGGGCTGAGCTGCATGACAATGGAGTAACGCCAGAACACAGCCTGCAGCTCCCTGTGCAGAAAGAGGTTATTCCCCAGGTCTGTGCAGCACAGCGTCAGAACCCAAGCCTGATGGGCAGGGTGTGCTGGAGGCTGGGGCTGCATGCACTGCTCTGGGAAGCAGCAAGGTGCAAGCAGCTCTGGTGGGTGCTGCCCCACCTTCGGCTCTCAGCATGGGGAAGGCACATTCCGCTTTGATCTGTGTTTTTCTTAGTGTAACTGAGATAAGCTGCGAACCATGTCACAGCCTTGAGCTAGACAAGGCGCTTGAGGACATTTTGTGCAAGTAGTTGGACTTAGTCACATTTTTTACCTGCCTTCATGATGGGGAAGCCATTCTCTAGGTCCCAAACTCCTCAACCCAACGTAGCTCCTTTCCTCCCTTCCCTATGGTGATCCAAGCAGGTGTCAGTCAGTGGTAGCAAGGGATGGAACTGCTGCTGCCTAGAGATGTGGTAGGAAGAATTAATACAGCCCAGGAGAGAAAACATTGTGGGGTCACACAGATAGGACTAAGAAACATTAGTTCCTATAAGGAGCCCTAGGCTGGGCTAGCAGAGAGCTGGAGGGCAGGAATGAGAGGCACTCACACAACTGTGGTTGAAAAGTGTGTAGTCAATTCACTAGTTTCACCCTGATTTGCCTTATCCCCCGGGACCAAAACAAGCTCAACATTGGAACAAAAATAAACCACGAGTCAAATCTCCAGGTAAAGGTTTTGCAGTGCAAGCCTGGAAAGCCAAATCACTAGTAAAACACGTAACATACAATCTTAGTGCATGCCCAGCAGCCAGATGCCCTCAATTCTGCATCAGTGGCAGTATCTACCATCCTGCGGCACGAAGCAGTGCACAGTGCAGGGGCCCAGGTTTCACAAACCCACTCTGCCAGCAGCACTCCCACACATCCTGAACTCCTGCCTTCTCTCCTTCCCACTTCTCTCTCATGGCCTAGGATGCCTGCTCTCATCTAACTTCAATGCAGTCTCAGTGATATTCACACACAGGGCTTTAGATTTGCATTTGCAACCCCTCCACCACACGCACCGCCTCGTGATGTCCACCTCAGGCAGACCCCATGCACACCTCACAGCTTTCAGATATCTCTGTGGCGCAGAATGTTCTGCACCACGGAAGGCAATGCTTTGTCATGCAACTGCTGAAACCTTCTCCCCAGTCTTGGCATACGCAGCTGTGTCACAAGATGAGTTGGCAGCTCTAGGGACAAGGCCCTTTGCCTCATGTCCTAGACAGCAAGCTGCCTCTATATCTAGTGCAGATGGGTTTTTTACACCCAGGACTGGAGTAACGGGAGTGATCTGCCTGTCAGAGGTGCCTGAGCAAGCACGTTACCTATGCGTTGCCACTTGCTCAAAATAGGGTGATGAATCTCTGTGGAATGAACATAGAATATAAGGTAATGTGTGTATAATAAATAAACACTTTAATCATGGAATCACAGAATAGTTAAGGTTGGAAAGGACCTTAACATCAATCTAGTTCCGACTCCCTGCCATGGGCAGGGACACCTCACACCAGACCATGTAGCCCAAGGCTCCATCCAACCTGGGCTTGAACGCTGCCAGGGATGGAGCATTCACAACGTCCCTGGGCAACCCATTCCAGGGCCTCACCACCCTTACAGTAAAGAACTTCTTCCTTATATCTACACTGAACTTCCCCTGTTTATGTTTGAACCCATTACCCGTTGTCCTATCACTACAGTCCTTGATGAAGAGTCCCTCTCCGGTATCCTTATGTTTAATACACGCTTATATGAAATAAGCATATTACATTACATGTTCTTACCATAAATAATCACATCAGCTTATTTAGTTGCCTATGTCTAACTGCAAGGAGCTCTAACACTCCCCTGCTCGAGGTCCCTGTACAAGACAGTGTCAGTGGTGCATCAGCACTTGCTCAGCAGAGAAAGTTTTTCTGCTTGAGGTTTTCGCTGGAGGGGAGGAGAAGCAGGTGTCTGTGTTTCTTGGGTTCAGCCTAAGGACCCACCAACTGGTGGTGCCGGCGCCTGTTTCAAAATGTGATTTCTGAGCAAAGGGTGAATGGAAAAAACAAATATGTATTTATATCGGCACACAACCAACACACGGCTTCCTGCTGACTAAACAAGCAACTTCTCTGCTTTGGGACTGGGTGATCAAGTTTAATCATTCACCACATTTGTGCTTTCTGAGTTCGTAGCAGTTTGCTTTCTGAATCTTTAGTAATAGTAATTGTGATATTCCTCCTCCCCCTCTACACCTGACCGCTGCTTTTCAGCCTGTTGTCCTTTCTCTGTTGCTCAGACTTTAAGACAGGGAATAGAGAACTGGAGAGATGCTAGAACATCCTTCTGTGATCCTGATAAGCTCTCATTAGGTAACACTCCAAACACACCAGCACAGGCACCCTTCATAGCCTTTTCCAGTAGCCTTTAACTGACCAGGGCTTTGATCAGAAACAGAGATGGAGACACCTTCAGTATAATTATTTTTCTCTCCCACCCTCAGTTCCCTCTCCACATAAGTTTGCATTGAGCAGAAAGGAAGGAAAAATGGAGCAGTCAGCATTTCTTCTCATGTACTAGCTCCCCGCCAATATGGTCCCACCATATGTTACAGATTTGGAAACTTACAGCCCAAGGAAGCTGGACTAGCAGATAACCCAGGGATCAGCAACTTTTCCATAGTTTTCCAAATTCCCTTTTTCATAACCAGAGCAGAGATGACATCTGCCAATGATCAAGATCTTGCCTTGGCAAGAGACTGCAGCTCCTGCTTTAGCAGAACTGCATGGGAGCTGAGGGTCCCTCTCAAAACGTCACCCTAGACTGGCTATGAGACACTAAAAACACATCCATGCCAAAACATTTCTGCTCTGGGGATTAGAGATAGCAGAGAATTGCTGCCACTGACTTTGTGCGCTCACACGTTCAGCGCGGGGGAAGTTACCAGTCTAAACCAAGGGCAATAGAAAGCCTACATTAGTATTTAGACTTGAGAGCCCTGACAAAGATTGACATAGTTCATCTCTTCATTCCATCATATGTTCATTCTCTTTTATCTCTGTGCAGAGCAAAGGGGCTCTCAACAATCAAGGAGAAGAGCTGATGTTTTAAACATGGAAGAACGAATTCCACTTACAGGCAGGACCAGAGGAAGGAACTAGTTATGTGTTTTATGAGACCTGACATGTTAAACCTCCGAGAAAATCATTATGCATGAATCTAATCTATGGGGCAGACCAGGCTGGCCATGAAGGTATTTCTTGGCTCCTTTAGGAGCAGAAAATGTTCTGTAAAATTTCCTGCAAGTTTTTGGCTATGGGAATTGGGAGCCAGAACCAGAGTAAAGCTGAAGCTAGCTTAATTTACCTGATGAAATGCAAACGGTTGTGATCTCTAAGAAGCACATTTCCTGGGGTGTGCTGGGGTCTTATTTTCTTTTTTTTCTTTTTTTTTTTAATGTCACGTGTAACAAAATCCTCTTTGCATTATCAAAAGAAAAGACTAGTACGGAAGGGAGACAAAATGACTCTTGGTCTGACCTAGGATACTTGTCACAAGGTGCTGCTAGGGCAAAGGCTGAAACGGGACCCTGTTGCATTAGCAGGAGCATCCTCTTTGACTTTATTAAGTAGGACAGGGATTCACAAGGATTGCAGGCTCTTCTAGCTTGGGTCAAACACAAGGAGCCAGATCCTCAAAGAAGATAATTGTCACTACTCCTGAGACCAATGCGAAATGTGGATACTTTGAGCATGTGCCCTGCCTGGCCACTTGCCCAGAGAGTAGGATACCCCAGCCCTGGACCATGCAGGGGTGCTTCTCCTTTCCTAACGTATGCTATGCCAGCCGCTCTCAAAGACTCAAAGTGCTGAGCTAGAGACTCGTCTGCTACGTTCCTGCAACCCATCTCTCCTTATCATGTTTTTGCATATGCTGGTTTCACACAGTCCTAGCGTGCTGAAAGCCAGTAAAATTAAGAAGTAAATCAAGCAGAGAAGAAACTAAGAACTACCCTAGCATGAGGTAAACAAAAGCCCTGTTCCTCAGCCATAGCACTGACTGAGCCCTGCTTGAGGCAGAAACAAAGCAGAATATCCCTGCGCTGCCTCTTCAGCACCCTGCCTGGCCGAAGACGCTGCCTCATCCCTTGGCTGTCCTTCAGCCCTGCAGAGGGTTTGGGTGCCCAGGCAGGATCTATGGATCTATGGGGCTGTGGTGGAGCAGAGCCAGGGTGGCAGAGAGCAGTACTGGTGGAGCGAAGCGTGTGCATCCTGGGTACGAGCCTGGGCATGATGGCGTACAGCAGGTGATGGGGGTCCTGCCAGCCACCCTGGAGCAGCAGGATCAGGCTCTAGGTCATTCCCCACCCATCCTTTGCGCACAGCTTTGCAGTGCAGGACCTCCCAGAGTGCTGACACAGCTCATGGCCCGTGGCCATGGCCATGTTCAGGTGCCAAAGAGGGGCCAGATGCTGGGTCCCCCTCACTGTCCTCTTCAGCTTCAGCCTTGCCCCATCCTGCCAAGCAGCTGCGGGGGCCTTTAAGGGGGACACAGAGGAGGGGGGAAAGCCTCCAACTCTTTAGTATTCCCTGAGGTCCTTCCAGCTGAGCTCCTTCCACAGTGGGGCAGGGTCACTTGTCTTTACTGCACAGCTGCGTGAGCTGGGGCCCAGAGGGATAGTGTGGTTTTGCCCACATTCATGTTAGTGGTACACGAGCTCCCAGGTCCCCTTCTAACCACTAGACAATACTTCCTGCCTCGTTATGCTATTGATATTAATTCAGAATGATTTTGCAGGTGAGGAGGGCCCAATAGGGAGTGCAGCAGGGGGAGGTGACCAATGGGTGCTGAGCATCTTTCAGAACTGATGCCCCTTTGCATCTCAACCCTTTGCTCTTCGTCTTCTGCAGCTCCAGAACGGCACTAACTCCTCCCTCAACCACTCCCTGATCAAACCCAGCAGGGGCTAGATAGGAGAATGGGGAGGGGACACACGTGGCAGTCCACATTTCTGTACACCAAGCCAGAGGGCTGCACAGTCAGAGCCTGCAACACAGCCTCCCTGCAGTCCTGTCACCTAAGACAGAGCCTGGAAGTCATGGACAGGTAAAATGAGTGCTTCCAGTTTCTTGCTCATTGAAGAAATGAGGGTCTTTCTCTTAGAATTAACCTGCTGCCCATTTGGTGCTCACCATCCCTTTCCCTTTCCCTGTCTGACTCTGTGATCTATCTCCCCACCCTGTCCTGCTCTTGCACCTTGCATCTCTGTGCCTCTATCATTCTTTCTCTTTGACTGTCTGCTACTTCGAATCCTTTTCCCTTTCTGTCATTTCTCTTTCTCGTGACTGTTCTCTGTTCCTTTTCATTGTTTTTCTTTTCTAGAAACAAAAAAACCCAACTCAAACCCAACGGAAAGATGAACATTCAGATCCTACTTGCTGCTTAAAGACCTCGATACCTGCCCACTCTTCTCTCCTTATCCATCTATTCTTTCTCTTGCACCAAATTTCTCTTACTCTGTTTCTGCTGCTCATAACCTTGTAAGCACAGACTGTTCCAGCACTGTATTTACCTACCTGCCCTGCAACTATTCTACAAGCTAGTTATCACTGATCACTCTCCACAATCATTCACACGCTCAGCGGCTTTCACTCTGGTTTGAGCATTGGCTTCACAAGTTCTTATTTGAGGAGAAGGTCTCTGTTCAGTCAACTTCTTCAGTGCCCAGGTATAATCACAGCTCCTGTGTCCTTGCTGCTTTCCCTTGAGCAATGCTACAGCTATAGGAGTTGCACCTGTATCCAGCAGTTTGACCCTAGCTGCACATCTGCTAGGTTGCTCCCTGCAACATCTGTTCATTCATTATTCTTCTTCTTGCACCAGCCACATTCTGAAATCCTTCCTAGCAAAAAACCTTGGGACAAGGAACTCCAGAGAGAAGGGAAAACAGGAACTGATGTTAATGAACATTTCTAGTTGAACAAATGGGTTATGTGATCCAAACTGTCTTCACTTAGTTCTGACGTTGAAGAACAACCCAAGTGATGACCATTTGATTTTTCTGGGGTAACTTTTTGTTCTTCACCCTGATTTGCATCTGCATGCTGCTCCACAGGAGCAAAACCCTTGAACAGAGAAAAATGGGAAGAAGTGAAAAAAGGGGCAATTAGAAGAAGAATCAGAAACATTTTGAAAGCTAAATGAAAGAAAAAGGAAGACCTGTTTTCCCTATGTTTTTCATGTGTTGAAAGGCATTTTTCCATGTGGGATTTGATGAAACATCAACATAATTGCCATAATTTTTCACCTGGCTTTATAAGGTTCCTCAATAAGCAATGGCGCTGTTCACAGTTCCTCTGCTCTGTTTTCTGCTGTTGCGAAACGCACCAGGTAAGAGCTCTGCAAGCCTTTGTCCTGTCATACCTGCTGATTCCCTGCACAGTTGTCTGGATTATCCTCTCTGAACAATCTGAGGATCTGTCGCACATAGAAGGGGTGTCCCCTCTCCACTGCCTCCATTATGAGGGAGAGCCTTCCCCACAGCCCTGCAGTAACACATATCTAAGAGTGAAAAGCCTGAGGTGAACCACTGTTTGACAGTTTTGTGAGGGGACCAACACGTGCGTGTGTATGTGTTAGGGAATATACACACATGCTCACAAGTGCTTGTACAAAGGCAGAGACATAGGATGAATTTAGGGTGGTAGGAAGTGGGGCAGCTCTAAGTGTGAGCAATAACTTCAAACTGATGATGGAGAACATAGAGTGAGTATGAAAAACATGCACCCAACATGAACCTCTGACCCAATCTGCAAGCCCAGCAGAGCAGGACTGTGCCTTACAGGACAGATCTCCAAGAGCTGCCTCAGGCTGTTGTTGGGCTGAATAAAACGCTTAGTAAGGATGCTTTGCTCTCTGAGTGTATGCAGGACTCTCCATAGCCTTGTATTCTCAATGGACTTTCTCCTAGCAGCAAACATGCCACAACTCCCAAGTGATCTACTTCTCTAGGACCGTCTCTGTACAAAGAGTGGCACAAGCCAGTATATGTGTGCTTGCTCACTTGAGCAGGACAGGCATCTTTGCTGAGGGTGACATGGCAGGAAGGAGGATGTGTGCCTATCTGTGGGACAATCAGGGTGGCAGGGGTGCTTGTGGGAAGAACGTGCCTCTGGCGGTTTGATGTGAGGTGTGATAGGGAGTGCTAGAGGAGAGCGAAGCAGGTGTACTGGGTAGCAAAAGGCAAGAGGATGTGCATGATTGTATGAATGAGACCCGTGGTGCATTGACCATGTGTGAGGGTGCTCTGGGAGGAGCAAAGAGGATGCCTATTAGCTGAAGATAAGGTGCTCTGCAGTGCTCAGGCTTCATGGTGACATTGGCAAACAGATGAAGGGTGTTTGTGTGAGAAACTTTTCCTTGCTTAGGCTGTCAGATTTAAATCAGATTTAAATTCCTAACAGACCCAAACTCCCTTTCCCTACACCTCACTGGAGTCCCCTTAGAAAACCCAGCCCGATCTCACTTAAACCGACCTCATCTCCCTGCTGAACACCAGCCTATCAGAGGGAAAAGGTGACAAAGGACATACTTATTTTTAATCCATACACTTCTGTTTTGCATTGCTGTGGGGGAGGTAAATATCTCACCTCAATGAACACAGCTGTTCTCAGCTGCCTCTGTACCTCCACTTGCCATTGAGACTGTTAGAGACTGACCATTACTACCTTATCCTCCCTGTGCTCCTGCTGCCCCTCCCCAGCAGGACCCCTGGGCATCGGGGCAGGAACCCACCAAATTTGATGTTTGTCTAATGTGGGAATGGTTCTTGAGTCTGGAAAGGTGTCAGCGTCCCTAACCCATTATGTATTGTCAGCTAGTACGTGGCACCTTATCTGAGCCCCTAACCCTGCACACTTTCAACCGTGCTCTTCTCTTGGGCAATGCTGGGAAGAAATTCTGTCCAGTCTCCTCTAAAGTTTAGGCTCTAATTTAATCCATCCCTTGCTCCAGTGTCTTTTCAGGGTTTCATACAGCAAAAATAGTATTTCTTGATGGCTGAACTCCAGACTGTCTCATCTTCTCAGGTCTTCTCAGACATTTGTCCTTCTCCCTCATTGGTGTCCATCTTTTGGATATTTGCAAATGTCTTTGTACTCTACCCAGCCATAGTTGTGGTTTGAGTAATCACTACTAATTCACTTACTGTTTCCCCTCACAAGGTCAACTGCTTCATCCCCACAGTCACGTCTGCATCCTTTCCATAACACACTTCATGCAAATTACTGACACTCTTCTCATACTAAGAGGCTTGGACCATGAGGAGGATATTTTTAGTGCTGAGCTCTCAACAAAGACATAGCCAACTGCTTTCTCAAGAGTGGGGTAATGCAAAATCTCTCTTCAACAGCCTCCTGATGAAGAGGAAACTCTTCCTCTACAACTTCAAGAACCTGCGCTTTGCCAAGGGCCGTCGTGAAACCTACCTGTGCTATGTTGTAAAGCGCCGTGACAGTGCTACATCATGCTCCCTGGACTTTGGATACCTGCGCAATCAGGTACGGGGAGCACCTTGGCATCCTATTCTTACACCCATGCTGAGGAGCATGCAGCTCCAGTTTGCCTGGGGCTGCGGGGGAAGGAGGGCTGCAACAGCAATGCAGGTACTGGCATGCGCCCATGACTGGACTGCTATGTACTATCTGGGAGACTTAGACTCCAGGTAAACCTGTACCTAATGCTACCCCTAAGTGTGTTACCAGCAAGACAACCATACTCCCTGCTGCTTTACCAGTCTACCTACTTCTCTGCTTAGCTCCCAACCATTCCTCTTGTAGGTCCCTACATATCAGTGCGTTCCTGTGTTTTCCTAGCCAGTCTTCCGCTTACGTACCACTGTGCCTTCTCATTCTCTGTGCTGACTCTAGGACCTTGCCCCCACCTTTAGTCCTTCCCTCACCCCTCATACAGCTCACACCTCTCTCCTCACCCCCCTTTTGTCCTGCTCCCTCCCACCTCACGCCTTGCCCCTTTTCCTGTTTCATGAAGATGGGCTGTCATGTGGAGGTGCTCTTCCTGCGCTACATCTCAGCCTGGGACCTGGACCCGGGCCGCTGCTACCGTATCACCTGGTTCACCTCCTGGAGCCCCTGTTATGACTGCGCCCAGCACGTGGCCAACTTCCTGCGCGCCTACCCCAACCTGACCCTCCGCATCTTCACAGCACGCCTCTACTTCTGCGAGGACCGCAAGGCAGAGCCTGAGGGGCTGAGGCGCCTGCACAAGGCAGGGGCCCAAATTGCCATCATGACCTTCAAAGGTGAGAGAGATGTGCGGGAGAGAAAGAGATAACAGAAAGCTGGGGGGGTGGGTGTGTGGTGTGTTAATAAGACCCAGGAAGGTGGGAGAAGCTAGGGCAAGGAGCCAGAGAACACAGACGTGATGATTTAATGATCCTAGGAGAGGTCAGTGTCCTCTCTGGGGCAACCTTGAGGACTCCTTGAGTAACTCCCTGTGCCTTGCACAGATTACTTCTACTGCTGGAACACGTTTGTGGAGAACAGGGAAAAGACCTTCAAAGGCTGGGAAGGACTGCATGAAAACTCTGTCCATCTTTCCAGGAAACTTCGACGGATCCTCCTGGTGAGAGCAAATTCTCCTTCTGGTACCTTTTCCCTTCCTCTTTTCCTCACTATAGTTCCTCTCTGCTCTAGCTGCCCATCTCTGTCTTATGCTATTCCATTCTTTCTTATGTCTTCACTTTCCACATCCCTCACCCAACTTTCCCAATATCTCTACATTCTCTTCCCCTTCTTCCACTTCACATCCCATCTCCTGCCGTTCCTTCCTCCTTCCCCATCTTCATAGGTTCCTGCTCACTTGACAACTGACCTACCATTTATATTTTGTCCTGCAGCCACTGTACGAAGTAGATGATTTACGAGATGCTTTTAAAACTCTGGGACTTTGAAGTGGAAGTCATCAGCAACCAGAAGACTTCACAAACACTTGTTCTTTGATTTCCAACTCTCTCCCTTGCAACAGATCTTTCTCTTCTTTACTCTCTGCATCTCTCCTCCTTCCAGCCCTGTTTCTAGAGACAAGAATATCCTTACTTTTTCATTTCCAAGGAGAATTAGGCTGATCTTCTGAAGACACATTCCCCAGGTTCATGCCTCATCCATTGCTAGCTGGGAATAGCCACGACCGCAGTGACATTGCCAGAGAGCAATTTGACCCCCCTCAGTCCCTGCAGAGCTAATTCAGGTGGCCCACTAAATGGGCTCTGGGTTTAGCTGTGCCCAGGTTGCAGCAGTCAGCCTGAAGAGCTGTTTGAGTGACTGTTCTCACTGGCATCGCACTGATCTGCATGTTCCATGAGGGATTCAGGGAGCACATCTTAGAGCTGCGCTTCACTGAGCTGCTCTGTGTTCTGCCCTGTGAAATTGTTTATTTGTCCTTCTAGATGTGGGTCGGAAGTCGAAAACTGTCATCATTTAAGTGGTATAGCAAAATTGGCCAGTTATTGGAAAGCTCGGCTGAGAGTATTGAACTGAATCCTGGACAGCTCAGGTGCCTTAGTTTGGAAACCTCACTTGAAGACAGCAGGACTTCTAAGTGGATTGTGTGGTGGCCCAGGCCCTGTAGTGCCTCCTGCCCAGAAAGGAGGGAGCTTCAGTAGCTGCAGATCCAGGTTTTGTGCCCTCGAACATGAGATTTTGTCAATATAGGAGAGGCTGAAACTAGACAAGAAAAGCCTAAAATGAAAGTAGACTGTCCAACATTGCCAAGTGCGAGCTGCAATGCTGGGTGCCCAACGAGACATTTTCCATGCAAAAAAAGCAAGTGCACTCAACTCCTATTAACTAGAGCAGTCTGGGGTCAGTACTGATCAGTGTGTAGACCTCCCACCCAGCAGGAAAGGAGTCATCAAGGCACTTCAACTCTCTAATGTTTTTCCAGCATACCTCTACCAGAAAACACGCTTTATTGCCACATTGTCTTACCCTCAGACTAAATTTCTCATGTAGGTTGAGGCTCTGGCATTTTTAGATGCTGTATTGGCATCCACATCAGTCACCATCTGTTTCTTTGCATACCTCAGGGAGGACCACCACTACTCATGCACTGAGCTTTTCCTCCTAGATCAAACCTGCAATATGTTCCCTCCTCAGCCAACTGTCCTCTGCTGGAGGCACCTTAATAGTCCCATAGTCTTCTGTTCTTTCAGGCCTTTTAGTGCCCATAATATGGCCAGATATGGCTAGTTGGTGACTGGACTGAGAGCTGACCAGAAAAAAACATTCAGCATGAGCGAAGCTCTACAGCCTGAAGATAAGTATCTTCTGCAGGGGGCAAAATCAAGGCATCCTTCTGGCTGTCAATCGTCGTGTTTCCACTAGGGGACGCCATTAGAACCCGATCGTGTGGACACGGTCAACCAGGTTGAAGGCACGGTTTCCTAGTACACGACTGCTCACCAGCAGCTTTCCACTACCTAAATTGCAGGCAGATTGGCCTCTGCAGGAGGTTGTCCTAACCTTGTGAAGCTTTGCCAAGGCTAAGTGTGTCCCACATTCTGGGGGTGCTCTGCTCTGTCATTTCCTTCATGATGGTGGCGAGTTCGTTCCTCCATCCTGTTCCTCTTTCTGGCTAAGGCTGGAGGCTCTTGTGCTGCTCCTCAAAACACCTCCTCTGGTGATAGGCCATGAGGACAGCAGAGAGCTCTGATCTGCCTGCTCCTGCGAGGAGATGGCACAACTGAGTTCATCACAAGCTTCCTACAACTTGAGGCTCCTGAGGCACCGCCAGCTTGAGGAATTTCAGCAACGGGAGTTCTTTGCAAAGCATTAATTTGCAAGCATGGTGTTGTATATTTGTTTGATATGGTGGATATTATTTATATAAATAAAGGTCTTGAAAATGAGCATCTGGTTTTGTCACTGTTCTGATACTATGTGGGGGAGAGAAGTAAAAGATGACACAAAGGATTAAGGTGCCATCTATCCTTTCTGATTTCTGGAGAGAAAACCTGGCAATACCCTATTAAACTGTCTTTATCCTTTTCACTTGCAACTTCAAACTTGTTGACAGTGTCACCCAGCAGCTCAAGGCAAATGAAGTATTCAGGCAATAGGTACCTGGGAAATGCTACCAAAAACCTGTCATGTAAATGCTAAAGTTCTTCAAGATGCTTCCTTCATTGACTGCAAGCCTATCATCCACATTCATGACTCATAATGGACCGGTGTGGACACAGCAGTGCTGACTCAACATACTTTACAGAGCGAGAAGAGAAGCAGAGGTAGGAAAAGGATCCCTGCCTTCCAAGTTTTGGTATTGCCCTGAAAAACAACATTGTCCTTCTCAGTGAGACTCCTGGAGACCTACCCGTAAAAGTAGCATTTCCTAAAAAAAGCAGTTGAGACACTGGCTTTTGCTTAAATGCTGACAAACACTGAGTGGAAGATACTTGTTGAAACGTGACAGATGGTGACATTAAACGATAGGAGAATAAATGCAATGAGCAAATGCAAAGAAGCATGCACTGCATTCAGAATACATCCTAGGTTGCTTCTTCTGAATCTAAAGTGGATTAAATTCAGAGTGGACTGCTTAGCTAAGCCTTGTGATTTAACTGTAATAATTCAGCTCTTCTGCTATAGTTTCTTTTCGACTGCACTTTTTCTGTTCTCAAATATGAATTCCTGTTATGTGTCACCAATGTTTGAATTGGCATTATTAATTAATTCAACCTCAAATGCTTTAGGTGTCTCTGCCAAGAGTAACTCCCTGGAGGATGACTGTTAGGTATATACTGCTTTTTCAGCCTAAGATTTTTTTACTTGCTTTGTCAACTGTATATTGGGAACATTTCTCTAATGCTTATATACCCTTGAATGACACTTATGTTTATACTCCCTTATGGAAACAGTGATGGTGCTATTCTAGGTGCCTCTTTCCTTTTCAAGCACCTGGGAAAGAGCTAATCCCTCAAGGAAACGGTGACAAATACACTTCAGGCTCCGTTCCTGAGCTGTGGGAAATGGGCACTTGTGATTTTGGGGACAGTGTTTCTTCCTGAGACTGTGGGGAACAATCAGAACAGGGACCTATGGTGCCAGCTGAAAACCGCAGTCTCACTTGGTCCAACATGCTGCAGTTTGCAGTGATCAGCAAGATACAGGCACATCTGGATAATGTTACTGCTGCCACCCCAGCCTTGCTTCCCGTTAGTGTGCCTGCCTCCTCCTTCTCTTGTTACTCGCACCCTGAGCGTTACAGCCACAATTAATGACAGGATACTGAAGATTTCCCATCAAATCCGGCACAAACGTGAGCTTTTGCCAGGCCTGTCCCTGTTCCTGGGTGTCTAATGTTTTGAGTACTTTTTGCACGCTCAAGCTGTATACGCTGGTATTATCAGCACACCTTTATGAGACCCAGAGGGCTGCTGAAAGCCATCCTGCCCATGGGCTAGGCGTAGCTCCTTCATCTTCACTGGACATCATCCTGTGCGTCTGCATGCAGCCACCTGCATGACCTCTAGTCAATGAGATCCTCAGGATGCATTCAGTCTTATGACAACTGACATGGCTTATCATGGGCTGAGATACAGAAAGGACCCATTCTGTGAAAGCTTGAACCTTGCAACAGAGTGAGGTATGGACTCGGTCTTTGATAACTTAGGAAAGAGGATAAACGGGATGGGACTGTTATTGGTTCAGAGTGAAAAACTGGGCATGGCTGCCACCTCCTGGTGCACGGGGGTGCCTGGCACCCTTTACAAGGGCATTGGCTGGAGGGACATGTCCCTTCTCGTTGCAAGAGGCTCCTGGAGTCTGGCTCTAGACAGCCCCCAGAACATGCCCATTGAAGAACAAGACGCTGACATCATTCTCACAGCTGCACACAGCATTACTCCAGGCTGACCTGGAGTACACAGCGTCCTTGGACGTCGCATTGTGGTAATAAGAAACAGATTACCATTAAGAAATGCGAAGACACACTCCTGGCACTTGCAAATACAAGGGGGATTTTCTAAGCACGTCTCCTCTCCCTGTTTGCTCTCTTCCTCTCTCACATGCTGGTATTTGGAAATCAGGACAGAAAGGGGCTTCAAGGTCATGGCAGTCCAGGCCCCTGCTGCTTGCCCTTTCATCAGCTTTTAGTGTAGAGGTATTCCAGCATTGTCCTCTAGCTCACGTAGTTTTTTCTCCTCACTCTGGTGCTGACCTCGTGGTGTTTCTATGAGCAGAAATGTAATTATTTAATCATATATGCATTAAATATTTGCAGTGATGGAAATCAGATTTGGTTCATGGAAGAAACATGGAGGGGCTTGGCATAGAAAAGCCCATTTGTTCTGACAGTGCTAGCCATGATAAGGAGAGCATCTGAAGGGAAAAGAGAAAGTGGGTTGCATCATCTCTCACTCTGCCTTGTTCGTCATTTCGGCTTTATCAGGTGTTCTCCTGCTCCCTGAGAGATAGTACTACACATTACAGGACCATCACCACTGCAAAGTTCTTGCATAATGGATTAGGATTGCTGCTGAGCAAATGAGCACATTTCTGGTTCACCCCTCCGATCCATATTAACTTGCACCAGGGCAGGGACACAGGACCCTGATAACTCCAGCTGGAGTTGTTACAGCCTCCATAGAATGCTGTCTCTGCTTTCAGCTGCCTCCAAGATCCTGCTTACTTCCTCTCCCAGAACAGCAGTGTAGCTGCTGATGCTTCAAACAGGGCTACTGAATACTCAGAAACTACATTTGGCCTAGGAAGAGCTGAAAAGGGCTGGAGCCTGGAAGTGTGTCAGGCAAGACAGTATTACATCTTCTCACTTTGTTCTTCTCTTCCCTGTATTTCACTTCCAGGAACCCATTGTTGCTGTGTTTCTCTTTTGGGACTTCTAGCAAGACTGATCAGCCCTTCCAAGCAGGAGAAGCAAACAGGCAAGAAGTTGGACAGGAAAACAGATAATTACACAGGATAGCAAATGAAAACTTTAGTTCTGTGGGTAAGAGTCAGAGAGTCAATACTGTAACTATAGGGAGAAAAGGGGAGATAAAGCAGCACATCCCTGCGCAGATACCCATTGCTCCCTCAGAAGCCAGTGGGCACTTGTCAATATTGCTTTGAGATAGGATGATGGAACAGGAGTAGGCCCAACAGCATCTAAGATGTATGTTCAAAACTCAGCGGGTTGCAAACCCATCTCATACTCTTGCAGGTGCTGACCTACTGTTATCAATCCCCAAGACATTCCTCACAACATGAAGAGAATCACACCTACTGTACCCACCTCTCTGAGAGAAGCTGCACTAGGTTAGAGATGCACAGAGCCACGTTAAATGAAACTGAGGAGCCTGGTGGGATCTTATTTCCCTCCTCTTTCATCGATCATTTTGTCCTCTGTTCTGCTGTATATCCTGACTTCTCCCTTGGCCACCACCCCACCCTCATCCAAGGCTCTCTGGCCTCGGGCTAAACAGGGGAATATCAACTGGAATACAAAGCAAGGATAGGTTACCTCTTGGTGTGTCAGGAATAACTCTTCTGTTCTGCAGTAAAGGCACTGTCCTCCACCTTGCCTGCAGGAAAACTCTTTCATGGTTAACAGTTCACTGAGATGGGCCTTGGACTGGCAGGAACAAAGCTGGAGGATCCACAGCAGGGTCTGCGCTCACTCAGATGATGCTGCAGGAAAAAGCAGTTAATTTGGAGCAGGTCACCCTACTACTGCTATAGGATCAAGATCAAGTTTGGGCTGGTATATTCCTTACTGGATTACTAGTGCTTTCTCACGTGAAACAATGAGGCTGGCACACCCCTAGCTTCTGGTCCTTCTAATCTCCTTCACTGTCCTGCATTCAGCTGCAGCAGTTAATTTTTCTCTTCTTAGTAGCTGGTGCAGTGCTGTGTTTTCGACTTTGGTCTGAGAACAGTGCTGATAACACACTGATGTTTCTGGTTGATACTAAGTAATGCTTACCCCTATCAAGGACTTTTCAGTCTCATGTTGTGCCAGTGAAGAGCGGTACAAGAAGGCAGGAGGAAGCAGAGACAGGACACCTGACCCAAACTAGCCAAAGGGTTATTCCATACCACAGCACATCATGCCCAGTGTATAAACTGGGGGGAGCTACCCGGAAGGCCCAGATCACTGCTCAGGTCAGGCTGGGTATTGGTGGGCTGGTGGTGAGCAATTGTATTGTGCATCACTTGTGTTTATTGTTTTCTTTTTCCCTTTTTAGTTTTATATTCTATCCCCTTGTTATTTCCCTTACCGTTATTAAAACTGGGCTTAAACCATGACATTCACGTAGTGCTACTTACTGAAGTCTCCTGTTCTCTTTTTTGGGTCTTCTCAAACAAATTCTCTCCCATCAACCCACCTTCTCCTAATTCAAATTCACGTCTTCTTTAATCTCCAGGCAATGTCATCATCCTACTCCAGAGAGCTGGGCCATCCAAACTGCCATCTTCCTCCACACAATTGGAGTTTCAGGTACACTGAGCTGTGACCTCTCCAAGATAAAAGTCTCACCTTATTCTAAGGTACAGGAACATAGTGACACCTACCAGCATTTTTAGATTATTTCATGTGAACTAGCGATGTGGCAGTAATTTCCACCCTGTGGTGAGTAAAGCCTTCTCTATGCAATGCCAAGCTGTGGGCAACATTTTATGATGCTTATATATATATATTATATATATAAATCTTGCAGATTTTCTTAATAGTTAGGGTTTCCATTTTGTGACACTACGCACTTCTATAGCTTTGTGCTGTTGTACTTTCTAGATTCTTCAATGAGACACAGGTAACTTCCGTAGCATAATGAAGTTTCAAAGCAAGACACAAGTGAAGGTGTTTGAAGGTATGTATGTTGATTAGGCTCAAATTGAGTTGCCACATTCCACAACGGAGCAGTAACTTACAAGTTATGTTGCTGAATGATTCTGGACCCTGGCGTACTCAACTACATGTTGATGAAGTGATTTGATTTCTCCCTAAGGAAATAAAGAGTTAACACCAGAATGAACAGAGAGGAGGCATGTGACATCCAGCCTGATGGAGGGGGGAAAACTTTAGCCATGCTCTACATTGCTTGAAGTAATTTTATTAACGTTGGAGGCACTCCCCAGCCAGCTGCACTCAGCTTTAGAAACTCTCAGGCAGCAGGGACTGGATCTGCTTCCTCAGCTGGCAGCTTTTCTGGCTGTCCTGATTGTCCGCTAAACATCTGGATAGTTTGGCATGGCCAAAGGATGCTATAAGTGTTAATCAACTAGAAGAGATAGGCATGGCTCCTATCATCCCCTGCCTTATTCTTCGACTAACCATTTGTGCCTGCATGTTGCAGATCCCAGCAGCAGCATATTCTCCAGTGGGCTCACACAATGGGCCTCCTGCTTGGAGGGGCTAGAAATCATGAAACATGGGGTTCCCAACATGATTTGTGCAGATGTTTTGCATTATTTGCAGCACAAACTGAAAACTTCGGCAAGGCCAAACACACCTCTACCTCCTTTTCCCCTTCTGTCTCTATAGATAACTCAGAGCTTTCAACATCTCCTACCTCACCATTCCACTCAGTGTTTCCAGCTGGAAAAGAAGGGTTTTTACCGTGTTTCCCTAATTTTCAATGAACAGCTAGGACTCCAGAATGTGGAATTACGAGGGAAGGATGTGTGCGCAAGAACTGAAAAAGAAAAGCAAAGTTTCCACAAAGCCGACATTTTCTCTTTTATTCTGTTGTTTCTGAAGTCATAAAAATAGGGAAAATGAAACCTTAAAATGAAGCAATATAATCCTTAGTAATATTCATGTATTATACATTAATAAAAGCAGTAATACAACAATAATATTACATTAATACTGTAATAGCATGAAGTCTTTTCTGAAACATTACACACATAGACATAAAAGTGAGATTCATAAGAAATTCTCAGAATCAGAATGCGTTGTTCTGATTGATTACTTCTTTGGATCAGATCAGAACACGAAAGGTTTTACTCTCTGTAACAGAGTACTGTGTCTTGCAGCCTCATGCAGACTTTTTGATGGTTTCTCATGTGCTCCTTCTGCTGTGTCAAATACTGGCAAAGCCCAGCCACTGATGAGAGCTTTCTCTGGGGGCAGTTTGAGGCTCATAGTTCAAGGCTGCAGTAGTAAAGCCCATCGAAGGCATGCTGCTGGTTCTCGTTAGTATTCAGTTTGGCAGCATTGGAGGAAGTCCCTAGCAGGAAGAAAGGAATGTGAACATTGAAAATTCGATGCCAAAAGCTTAAGCTTGTCTCTTCAACATGATCCATAGTTTGAAAATACATCTAGTCCAAGAGATCACTCTGACCCACCTTCAACAATTTAGATAATCTCCCTTGGGACACAGCTTTCTAAACAACAGTGTAGCACCTCAGAATTTGCTGTGGCCTGTAAACCCCTCCTAGAAAGACAGACCACTCAGAAACAGGAACATTTAAAAGGTGGCAGATTGAGCGGCTGAATCCAGAGGAAGTGGAGATAGACCCTGTGGAAAGGTGGAGTTTGGGGGGGGGGGGGAATGAATGACAAATAGGCCCTCAAGGGGTTGCCAGTCCAACCACAACTCTGTGTCATGGCTAACTCCAGAGGTTAGAGGAAAGTCCTCAGTGTCTCCAGCGATGGAGGTCTGACAGGGATGGATGGAGCCTCTCTGGGCACCTGCGCCAGTATAGCACTGATGTCAGGGGAGACTTTTCCTTCTGTCCAGTTGGAATTTCCCTTGCCACAGCTTGTGGCTGTTGCCTCATTTCCCTCTGTGCAGCACTGAGGAGAGTCTGGTTCTGTCTTCACTGCCTTTATTTTATGGAAAACTGCAGCTAGATCCCACTTTGCCTTCTTTTTGTTAGGTCTAACAAAGCCGGTTCCCTCAGCCTTCCCTGTAGGGCAAGTGCTCCAGCCTCCTTATCATTGCAGTTGCACTCACCAGACCCTCTCCCGTTGCTCTGAGCCTTTCTTCTGCCAGGGATTTTACTCAACAGTCTGTATTTCTCTGGAGCACGTGCCTGGAACTCTCATTACACGTCTGCATCATTAGGACTATGGGGCTGGGTGTTCACAAGCAAATAGACCTTCCCATCCCTTCTGTGGAGGATTGGTAGTTAGTCAGAACTACTAATAATGGGCTTTGTTTACCTTCATTGTAGGTGTGGCTTGAGTTTGGCTGAGACTGCAAAGCAGTTGAGCAAGTGCCTAACTTTCAGCACAGGTATCACAGTGCAAGCTTCCCAGCCACCACGACTCAGTAGTAATCAACAAGGCTGCCAGGGGCATAGGGAGGGAAAGGCCATTTGTTAACTGGCTCCCTAAACCCAAGATGCGACGGGCTTATTCCCCTTGTACTGCTGCCCAGGCAACTGTGCTAAGTCGGCTGTAGTTTGTTAGTACTCACAAGTATTTAGCAGGAACATCTGTTCAGCTCCCTGATAAGCATCACACTATGCATTTGATTGTGCATAAGTTGCTAGGCTATTTAATCATCTCAGACATTAGGAGAATAAGGAAGGCTGAAAGCCAAGGAAAAAGTATCTCCTAAGCAGTTTCATTGCATTAAATACTTTGTTAGATCAGCTAATTGATGGATAATGCCACTGACTGTGTGTATCCTGTCACCTGAATGGCTTATTCAGATACTCAGAAAGGTCAGATCCTGAGGTATTAAAAGACCTATGAAAGGTTTGAGGTAGATAGAAGTGAAATGAACTCTAATGTGTACCTTTTCCCCACTCAGAAATAAAACATATCATCTCACAAATAGGTTAGTTTTTCTCTTTCTAGACTTTAAGTTCCTGTCCATATTATCTAGTTTTATGCATCCCTTCCTCTGTCTCCTGCTGGCCATTCTGCTAGCCCCCACTCTACATGCAGGACAAGTTCAAGAACTGGCTTGCCCGACAAGCGGCAGGTGAGCCAGGAAGTTAACTCCAGTCCTGGTTTTCTCGCCTGTTCAGTAGACCACCTTCTCTTACTTGTACAGTAGGATATCAGGTCATAAAAATAGCTTCTGCAGTTGCATGGATTGGAAGAAATAAGGAATGCAGATCTCAGTCATATGATACTTTTATGTGTAAGTTCTGATCCTGAAAGCGAATCCACCTATCCAAGTTTTTGAACTTGCTCAGAAGTGAGCCGAAAGTAGTGGCCCTGTCCTGAGAGGCAAGAAGAGTCTAGAGTCATGTTTACACAGCTGAAGGAGCTTTTGGGATCAAATAGTTCCAGTAAGCTGCAAGCTAATGTACTTGTAGCTTACCCATGTAAAGGGCTGAAATAATTTCCCTTTTCTTTGCAAAAAAAAAACCGGCCCTGGGAGCATTGCTAAATCTCTTCGCTACTCCCGGTTACAAAGGCACGATGTAGCATCATAGTCCTTGGCAATCTCTTGCCTGCTGGGCTTTCTGTTCACACAGCATCAAGCCCATGCTTATTTTTCCTACTATCATTTCTGTTAGCACCTCTGTCAGGATACTTCAAACCTCCTTTTCCTAAGATTTTACACTTCTTTTCACTCTGTGTTTTCTTCAAGTGCATACTAACCAAAAGGATAAAACAGAGCTCCGCACAATTCAGAAAGATGTATGGAGTGAAACTCGAGGGCCAATAATCATCTTCTCCTTCTTGGTATGCAACAAATCTTTTCCAGCAGTAATTGTAATCTGAGAAGAGAGAGATCCAGTCACTCTTGATGTAAGGCATACCCAGTTCCTTCTTCATGAATATGCTAGCGAGTCACTTCTTTCTCAGCAAGAAAATGGTAAAAGACAGGAGATGGATATTCATCTGAGGGCATTCACACATGGGACCAGCGATGACTTGCAACTACACAAATAAGCTAGTGGAAAGGGGAACCAAAACTCTACAAATGGCAATATGCCTAAAAAGGGGAATGGCCAGGGAGAGATCACTATGGTGTCTTGGGCAGCCCCTGTCACAGATAGCACATCAGGCATAAAGACAGAGCATGCTGGCCAAGGGAGAAGGAACCAGCGAGTAGCAGGCTGCTTCTCTGGGAAGGACTGGAAAGGGAGGTGGCACATACAATCAGGACTGTTTAGGCATGCCTTTTGGCAGACTTGTGTTTGATCACAACAGCTTTGGGTAAGAAAATAAGCCTGTTGCTTTAATCTTGAATCTGTCCGACATCTCAATGGTCAGAGAAAACTTGGAGCGAGCACCCTAACATTTATCAGTTTCATACTGATCTTACTGTTAACAGGATGGCCAGAGATTCTGTCACTGCTTTGGTGGTATAATCCAAGAGACAGGTTCCCCAAGACAAGCTATGCTCTTGAAGTTAAAATTTGACCCAGTAGATTTTGTAGCTCCACACTCCAGTACCAGACAGGTATGTGAGATTCATCTCTTCAAATGTGTGTTCATAGAATAGAATCATGGAATAGTTCGGGTTGGAAAGGACCTTAAGATCATCGAGTTCCAACCCCCTGCCATGGGCAGGGACACCTCACACTAAACCATGTCACCCAAGGCTCTGTCCAACACGGCCTTGAACACTGCCAGCGACTGAGCATTCACAACTTCCCTGGGCAACCCATTCCAGTGCCTCCCACCCTCACAGTAAAGAATTTCTTCCTCATATCCAATCTAAACTTCCCCTGTTTAAGTTTGAACCCATTACCCCTTGTCCTCTCACTACAGTCCCTCATGAAGAGTCCATTCCCAGCATCCCTATAGGCCCCCTTCAGATATTGGAAGGCTGCTATGAGGTCTCCACGCAGCCTTCTCTTCTCCAGGCTGAACAGCCCCAATTTTCTCAGCCTATCTTCATACGGGAGGTGCTCCAGTCCCCTGATCATCCTCGTGGCCCTCCTCTGGACTTGTTCCAACAGTTCCATGTCCTTTTTATGTTGAGGACACCAGAACTGCACAGAATACTCCAAGTGAGGTCTCACGAGAGCAGAGTAAAGGGGCAGGATCACCTCCCTCGACCTGCTGGTCACGCTCCTCTTGATGCAGCCCAGGATACAGTTGGCTTTCTGGGCTGCAAGCGCACACTGCCGCCAGCTCATGCTCATTTTCTCATCGACCAACACCCCCAAGTCCTTCTCCGCAGGGCTGCTCTGAATCTCTTCTCTGCCCAACCTGTAGCTGTGCCTGGGCTTGCTCCGACCCAGGTGTAGGACCTTGCACTTAGCATGGTTAAACTTCATCAGGTTGGCATCAGCCCACCTCACAAGCATGTCAAGGTCCCTCTGGATGGCATTCCTTCCCACACAGCTTGGTGTCATCGGCAAACTTGCTGAGGGCGCACTCAATCCCACTGTCCATGTCACCCACAAAGATGTTGAACAAGACCGGTCCCAACACCGATCCCTGGGGGACACCACTCGTTACTGGTCTCCAGCTGGACATTGAGCCATTGAGCACTACTCTTTGCGTGCGGCCATCCAGCCAGTTCTTTATCCACCAAGTGGTCCACCTATCAAACTGATGTCTCTCCAACTTAGAGAGAAGGATGTCACGTGAGACAGTGTCAAATGCTTTGCACAAGTCCAGGTAGATGACATCAACTTGCTCTGCCCCTGTCCATCAGTTCCGTAGCCCCTTCATAGAAGGCCACCAGATTGGTCAGGCAGGATTTCCCCTTAGTGAAGCCATGCTGGCTGTCACCAAGCACCTTGTTGGTTTTCATGTGCCTTAGCATGCCTTCCAGGAGAATCTGCTCCAAGATTTTGCCAGGCACAGAGGTGAGACTGACTGGTCTGTAATTCCCCGGCTCATCCATTTTCCCCTTCTTGAAAATAGGGTTATATTTCCCTTTTTCCAGTCATCGGGAACTTCACCTGACTGCCATGATTTCTCAAATATGATGGACAGTGGCTTAGCAACTTCATTTGCCAGCTCCTTCAGGACCCGCGGATGGATTTCATCAGGTCCCATGGACTTGTATACATTCAGGTTCCTAAGGTGGTCCCGAACAAGATCCTCTCCTACAGTGGGCCCAGGGTCTTCATTCTCACAGTCCATGTGTCTTCCTTCCAAGACTTGGGTGGTGTGTTCAGAGCATTTGTCAGTGAAGACCAAGGCAAAGAAGTCATTAAGAACCTCAGCCTTCTCCAAATCCAGGGTAGCCAGTTCTCCTGATGCTTCCGGAGGGGGCCCACGCTGTCCCTAGTCTCTCTTATTCGCTACGTATCTATAGAATCC
This sequence comes from Amazona ochrocephala, assembly GCA_039720435.1. Taxonomy (NCBI): domain Eukaryota; kingdom Metazoa; phylum Chordata; class Aves; order Psittaciformes; family Psittacidae; genus Amazona; species Amazona ochrocephala. Next base: position 85,077,311 of record CM077880.1, read on the forward strand.
CTTCCTGTTATCTTTAACATCCCTAGCCAAGTTTAATTCTAAGTGGGCCTTAGCTTTCCTAACTTGGTCCCTAGCTTCCCAGACAACATCCCTGTATTCTTTCCAGGCCACCTGACCTTGTTTCCACCTTTTATAAGCCTCTTTTTTCCTTTGAATTTTCCTCAGCAGGTCCTTATCCATCCAAGGAGGTCTCCTGGCCCTCCTGCTAAACTTCCTTCTAGTTGGGATGCATCGCTCCTGAGCTTGCAGCAGGTGATCCTTGAATATCAACCAACAGTCTTGGGCCCCCCTGCCCTCTAGGGCTGTATCCCATGGAACCTTACTGAGCAGGTTCCTGAAGAGGCCAAAGTCTGCTCTCTTGAAGTCCAGGGCAGTGAGCTTGCTGCACGCTCTTCTCACTGTCCTGAGGATCTCAAACTCAACCATCTCATGATCGCTGCAATCAAGGCTGCCCTGGAGCGTCACATTCCCAACCAGCCCTTCCCTGTTGGTGAGGACGAGGTCAAGCATGGCACCTCTCCTTGTCGGCTCCTCTATTACTTGCAGAAGGAAGTTGTCTTCCACACAATTGAGGAACTTCCTGGATTGCTTGTGCCGGGCCGTACCATCCCTCCAACAGATATCAGGGTGGTTGAAGTCCCCCATGAGAACAAGGGCCTGTGAGCGTGAGGCTGTTCCTATCTGTCTATAGAGCGCTTCATCCACCGAGTCCTCTTGGTCAGGTGGTCTGTAGCAGATCCCCACAATAATGTCTCCCATCGCTGTTCTCCCTTTAACCCTGACCCACAAACTCTCTGTTGACTGCTCACCTGTCCTCAGACAGAGTTCCATACTCTCCAGCCTATCCCTAACATAAATAGCAACACCCCCTCCCTGCCTGCTGGGCCTGTCTTTCCTAAAGAGCCTTTCTGTGAGCCACTTGTCCAGACTATTTTTACAGCCAAACATCAACACGCAAGCAAGATATACATATAAAAAGACACACATGCAAGACGTGTCCTTTGCGAAGTCTCCTTTAGATATGTGTCCTTCTCTTTTCCAGCTATCAAAGGAAATCAATTACTTGCTGCATCTGCATATATGTACTGGGAAGGACAGATTCTATCTTACACTCAGGATTTTTCACTGTATGTAAAGGACACATGGAAGGCTAGAGAAAGACATAACTCTCCTTGTATTGGAGAAGAAATAAGGCACAAGAGAATGGCATTTTGCATTCATTTGTCCTCCCCAATGCCAGTCACCATCACTATTACAAAACGCAACTGCTGAGAGTGCACATAATCTCAAAGCTTTCAATCCATAAACAAGGAGTAGTTGGGTTACCTGCAAGATTCATGATATGTATACTGACTCTATTATTTGCCAGGTTCCAGAGACCTTGCCGGTTACGGTTATCCAGATGCTTGAACAGCTTGGCTGCATAGATTTCCAAGGTCACATTGGGATATCCACTCAGGAAATCCAGAATTCTTCTGGAACATTTCCCACAGGGTGTAGTAGATAGGACCCAGGTAATGGAGCAAGAAACTGATGGATTGGCCTTGAAACAGTTTTCCAAGAAGTTGACTTCAGCATGTCGGGTAGAACTGTTTGAGCACCAGTTTCTCCAGATGGTACCTCTGCTCCACCTGATTTCATACAGCAGGCACACCACCTTTGGATGTCGGTTAGGCAAATAATTTCTTTTGAAGTCCTCCGGCTGTATCTTCCACCTGCGACAAAGGTACCAACAGTACAATCATCCCAACACTTTAGTGGTGTTTGGTTCCATTGTTACCTGCTCTCAAAATCAGCCAAGCTCCCGCTCTCAGCCCTTCCCATCACAAAATGACAGATGGAAGAACGTTGCAATCTAATGATCTAAATCTAGAATTTGGAATTTGATGATGGGTCCGAAATTTTTCCCCTAAAGTGGTCTTGGTGAAACACTCATAGCACTTCCTTGGTTAATCTTGGGAAGTTAAGCAACCCCATCACCACTCTGAGATCAGCACTAGTCAAAGCAGTGAGACAAGTGGAAAGGAAGATTGAGGAAAGGGGTGATAAGAGGAAAACAGGGCACAAAGATTCTTTGCTTTGCCTGACCCTGGAAATTGCCACAGATTCCAGGTGGCACACAGGGATACAACTGTATCTCTTACCTTTGGTTGTTCCATCTGGGTGCAGGATCTGTATAAAAAAGATTTGGGATAGTAGGTCAGAAACCAAAATTTCATTTACATCTCCTGTCTTGGCCCATTTCAGTCTGCACACTCCCTGACTAATGCAACATCAGGTTAACAAAAACATCTACATTTTGAGGCTGGACCTCTGACTCAAGATACAGTAATGCATTCAAAGAGGTAAGACACACAAATACACAAGTGCCTCCTGCGTATTTTCATGTGGCAACGTACACATTTGTCTGTATTCACCAGTTCCTTAGGTACAACTACAGTAAATACCTACACTGAATGTGGAGAAATAGAACTGCTTTTCACATGCATGTACTTACCTCTATCAGTGACAGCAGCCATGGATAATTCTGGATTTGTCTGCCGCCTCTTGGGTGATGGATGTCCTTTTATTAGTCTTACATTGATTTTCAGTTTCTATTCCCCAAGGCTGAACTTTGGACATTAGCGACGCTATTCAGCTGAATATTTCCTCATTGTGAGTTGCTTTCATGCAAACAAACCACCCCACTGAGTGAAACCGAAAGCAAGTTCTCCAAAACAGGGTGGGTCCCATTCAGAAGAGGATCTGGGCTGTAGACAAGCTTGCCGCCAGAAGATGGAATTAACAGGTGAGTCACCTTTTTTGCAGTGAAGAACAGAAATTATGTCTCTTCGTTATCACTAGCCCCAGAATAGAAAGGCATCGCTTCTCTAGTCACTCCAGTGCACCAAGAGAGGAAGAACGTCTATGCAAATGGCATCAAGTCACACAGCTGTGGCAAGGCAGATGATAACTTTTCTAGCATCCAAGTGTCAACAGCAAGTTGAGCAGAACCCGGTGGCGAGAAGGAAAGAGAAGACATCATCTGCAAAAGCTGGTGGTTTTGTGGGTCTTCAGCAGGTGGTGATGGTTACTGCCATTTCCCTTCATGGGATCATCCTCCAGAGTTTCAAGGACCACTCGTACACCCTTGAACCTAGGTCTTCATGTGGGCAAGGAAGACCCTCAATGTGTGTGAGGACCACACTGTGGTCAGCTACTAGGCAGACACTTTCAGGCCAACATTAAACAAGCTGTCCAGCATCTGGGAGACCTATGGCAGCGAACAGTTTGTTCTGGGCAGACACCCAGGTACTTAAGAAACTTCACAACTGAGAAGAGGACTGTATTCATGTGGACACCCTGAGAGCAAGGCCTGAGCCTGCTGGTGAGTACCTGCAGAAGCTATTGGCCATGACAGAGCAGTGCCTGATGTAAAAAGAATAGGCTTTTTCCAGTGCCCTGAGAAATCTGCTCAGCGTTATGAACTGGGCAGCATCTTCCTGTGATCTGTAACTCACACAAGGTGCAGCATAAAGTACGTCCTATTTAATCTGAAAATGAGTAAAACAATGCTAGTTGCTGGTGAGAAGCATTTCTCTTACTGACACACCCAAAACTGGCTTGCAGAGCAAGGGGTTTACAAAGATATGGCTTGCCTAGAGATGGCTGTGCTGAGTCAGTCGTTATCATTTACAGTTTCCTCTGGTTTTGTGACACGATTAGTTTGTGGTCTGATGCAAGCAGCAGAAGTGGATCCTTGGTGAGCCATCATCCAGTAATGTGCACTCCCTGAGGACAAAGCCATTGCCTTCCTCAATGCCAAGTCTGGCTTGGGATTGTAAAGCTAAGGGAGTGATTTATCTGCATTCTCAGAGGCAAGCCTTCAACATTCTATTTCCAAAACCACTCAGTTTCCTGCTAGGGCAGAACGAAAGGAAGTGAACATGAATGCTGGAGTAGAGAGGGAGGAGGGTTTCAGGCACTGGTCAGAAAATCTGTGGAGAAGTCTAGTCATGGCAGGTTATGGGGCAGCAAAGCATCTGCCTTCAGGGCCTCTTCTGCTGCAAGGTCACCAATCACGTCACAGCACAGAATTGTTCCCTCCCAGTGGCTGCATTAGTTGATACCTTAGGAAGAGTGAATGGGATCAACTCAGACACTCAGAGACCTCTTAAACAAATAAAATAAGCATTTGACTAATGCGTATTGAGTTCACAGACATGATATTTGGTAAAGCTAGAAATGCAGGTCGAAGGAGGTGAACCTGCCCCTCCACTCTGCTCTCATGAGACCCTACTTGGAGCACTGTGGCTGTGTGCAGTCCTAGTGTGCTCAGCATAAAAAGGACATGGAATGGTTGGAACAAGTCCAAAGGAGGGCCACGAGGACGATCAGAGGACTGGAGCACCTCCCGTATGAAGATAGGACGAGAAAAGTTGGGGCTGTTCAGCCTGCAGAAGAGAAGGCTGCATGGAGACCTCATAGCAGCCTTCATGTATCTGAAGGGGGCCTATAGGGATGCTGGGGAGGGACTCTTCATTAGGGACTGTAGTGAGAGGACAAGGGGTAACGGGTTCAAACTTAAACAGGGGAAGATCAGGTTAGATATAAGGAAGAAGTTCTTTACTGTGAGGGTGGTGAGGCACTGGAATGGGTTGCCCAGGGAAGTTGTGAATGCTCAGTCGCTGGCAGTGTTCAAGGCCAGGCTGGAGAGAGCCTTGGGGACATGGTCTGGTGTGAAGTGTCCCTGCCCATGGCAGGGGGGGTTAGAACTGGATGATTTAAGGTCCTTTCCAACCCTAACTATTCTATGATTCTCTGATACTGTAGTATTCTCTTGATTTCTTTCTCTCTGCAGTAGATATATACAAATACGTAGATGTAAATTAGGCTTTTAGATGCTTAGTCCAATTTACAAGAAACAGCTTGACTAGCCTAGCAGTGCTTAGTAGCAGGAGCTCCTGGTATAAAACCACCAATGTGACACAGAAAGCAGAGAGAGAAAAATTGTCCCAAGCAGAAGCAGGAAATTTGCAGCACAACATTTCCAGGTGCTCTGTGAGATGGTAGAAAACAAAAGGAAAGTCAAAGAAAAAGGGAAATATAATTCTGACATTCCTGCCGGCCTGATGTGAGGAAAGGAATCCCTTCCAAATCTGCCAATTGGTTTAACAAAATCAGAGAGACAAGGTTACCACAAAAGCGAATGTTAATGCTTCTGGAAGAACTCACACATCTTGCTTATGGGGACCAAACTTCAGGCTTCAGAGGGTGATGAAGCCTTCAGAAGATGAAACCAACCATGTATCTGGGCAGGAAAACTCTTTCTTGGCCTTTATGAGAAAAAGCGGTAATTTAGTACGTCCTTAAGTTTCTACATGTCTCTAGCAAGGATTGTGTGTATGGGTAGAACCTCATATTACTCAAACAGGTGTGACCAAAGTATTTTTTATACTTCTTATGCTGTCAGTCATCTCCCTGAACTGAAGCTGCCTAAGACAGAGATCAATGTGAAGGTTATGGCAATGCTGAGCTATTAGCGACATCCGACTATATCTCACACGCTCCAGAAAATTCATTATTTTAGAAATAATCACCACCCTCAGATGAACAACTCATTGAACATAAATGCATTGGGGGGAATATATACAGCAAAGGACACGTAGAATGTTGGGCATACACTCACTCATAACTCCTTTACTCACCTGGTTCCTTAGACCTTCACAATAATCCATTTTTGGTAGTAGAGCCATACTGTAAACACTGGTAACACCAACTCCAGCATCACACTGAAGGATTTTATTCCGCATAGAACACAAACCTGGAGTGAAGTAGAAGTCATAGAAATGGAAACATGTGGAAAAAATTGGGAAAACCAGGCAAGTTAGAGACGTGAAAGAGGGTCACAGAAGGAGAGAAGTTAGATCACACGTCAAAGAAGATAAAAAGGGTTTGAATCAGCCAAGATCCCAATTTGCAGATCTCTGGGGATTTTACAGGTACTGAGCTTTCTATTCTCTGGCTGAATGATCTATTGGAAAGAGGTGAGAATCACCCAGTGGAAGGCTGGAAGCAAGGGGAAGCCAAAACTTAAATATGACTAAAACCTTGGGGCTCATGACTCAGAGGCTTAGGTCTCAATCTCCACTTACAAGCTGTCTCCTGGACTTAATTTGTAATGGCAAATTTGGGGTTAGTTCAAGCATTCTGCTGCTGTCACATTTGACAGTAAAATCCACTGTATGTTTGTTTGGATTTAATGGAGATGTCTTAGTAGATAGCTGTATTTCTAATGGAGAATTCTCAGCAGATATCTGTATTTTTACAGGAAGAATCACAGACAGCCTTTTGAGATTTACTCTGTGAACTTCAAATTTTAAAAAGGGCCAATACATGTCTTTGTGTGTGTATGAATACATATGTATGAATACACACACAGATATTTACATATCTATGTATGCATAATAATGTAATAATGCATATAAAACCAAGCCTGTAGATACACAAATTCATGTCCTTAGCAGTATATCAGTTTACAACTCTGACTTGTAAACTCAGTCACCCATGACAGCTGTAAACACACCCACCCATGGCATCTTTATATTTCCCATCACCTTTGCTTTCTTTTCCTCTGCAGGTTACACAGCATCATCATACTTTACTGAGGCTTGTTCAGTTTCTATACGTGGAAACCAAAACGTAAGGGGTCAGAGTAACTGCTGACTCCCTGCTACTACTGGGTGAGATTAATGAGTGACTTTGAACAATGGAATAGCAGCCAGACACAAGGGTATGTGGGCAGAGCCCTGGCCTAGGCAAGGTGGAGAACCAGTAGCCAGCGAGAAGGACTTAACCTGTAGCTTACTTCAGTATTAGGTTTTTTTAGCCAGACTTCCCAATATCATTGTAATGCAATTCTTTCACAGTAAGTAGTGAGGTTCTAGAAATCAGAGAAACGGAAGCAGCTCCCATGGGAGGTAAAGCCTCCGCCAGAAGCAGAAAATTATCTGTATTTTGGAATACGATTTTCTACCGTAAGCAGTCCTTTTGCAGTCATCTCACACTACTTTGCATCACAAAATTTCTCTATGTTTATCTTTCTGATTTTGCCTCATTTCTACCTCTTTGTTTCAATGCATGTGCTGTTGAAGCACCTGGCAGGACAATAAATACCCCAAACCCATTGGACATCAGAGTGTCCATACTCACTCTGAGAGGCTGAGTCTGGCCTACAGTCATCACACAACTGTCAGGGCGGACAACAAAACCAGGTGAAGTTCACTTGAGGGAAAGCAATGATTCACCTGTTGTTTTTCTACCAGTCATACCAGCGGGAGTGTTCACAGCAGCTCTAGGGACTTTCAGTGCTGAGCTTTTCTTTTCCAAGCACCCTGGGATTGCTCATTGGCAACCATATGGTTAAACTCTCTCCAGAATTCGTCCGTAAGCTGGAGGTAAAGCCTCCATCAGAAGCAGAAAAAAGCCTGCTAGAATCAGGCATTATAACTATCGGGCACCATTAAGGATGGAGCTCATTTTCTTCACAGCAGCCCGCCCAGTGCTGTGGTTTAGCCAGGTGAACAAAACAGTGTTAATAATACACCAACATTTTAGCTTATTGCTAAACAGCACTTGCACAGCATCAAGGCCTTCTCTGTTTCTGACTTTGCCCCCAAGTGTGTAGGCCAGGGATGGCCAATAAATGCTGGTACAACTGACCCGAAGACTCAAAATGACCACAGGGCTCTTTCATATCCCCTAATGGTATGATCAACAATAAAACTTGTGGGGAGGGGATTTTTTTCTGAAGTTGCTGTTGCTTGGGGACTGGCAGGTCATCGATCTGCTCACAGTGGGTGACTGCTTCTGCATAATTTGGAGTGTCCTTTCTTCTTTTCCCCTGGGCTTATTCAACTATCTTTATCTTGATGCATGAGTTTTCTCACTTCAGCCTGATTCTTCCCTTTCCCCCATCCCATTGGGCAGGGAGAGGGGAGAGTAAACAGATATGTGGCGCTTAGCTGCCTGCCAGGGCTAACCTGCTTCACCATCTCATGTCCACAGGTAGGCTAGAAATCCACCCTACTTGGGTACCCACAGGTAAGCTGATAAAGAAGTCTAAGAAAGAAGTCTTCAAAAGACTCCAGAGATAGGGGTTTGTTCTGGCAGGATCTTCATGATTCAAGCCCTGTGTTACTATGTAGTCTCTCCATCACAAACAACACTCTGTCCTGTCACTGGCATGGAGCAGGACTGTGAGACAGGAACCAGTGTGCTTAAGCATCAGTAACTGCTTTATGATATTCCTCATAGCAGTGGCAGCACAATCTTCAGGGGACTACCTATCAGTAGTCGTGATAGCTTTGAACTTGAACAGTCATGATGTGGTACAGGTGGAGGGGATGCCTGGTACAGCTGTGAGATAACCCTGCAAGGGAAGAGATTCAGGGAGTGCACCTCAAGAGGTAGGTCCCAGCTACCATTTCCCAGGTTGAAGCTGTGTTGCTTAGGCCATTCACAAGGAGGAGCCACACCTGCTGCAGTGATGGTTAAGGATTGTAGTCACTGCATCTGGGTAGGTCTTGAGAGAAGTAAGGGATTAAAAGATGCATATGGGGATAAGCAGTATTTGTGAGCAGCATATGGCAGAAGTGGAAAAAAATAGATGGAAATTGATAGCAGGGACCTGTGAGGGTGGAAGGGCAGACCTTACATCAAAAAATCCAGCTGAGCTGTCATGATTTACTCAGATCAGTACACCCAACGAGGTCAACTGTAAATGCTCATCAGATCCAGCTATGGAAGTGGACTGAAAATAATCTCCAACTACCTAAACAGTCTTGGTCTTAGTGCTATGGATTAGGCACTCACTGCTCAGGATATTGCTATGGAAAGACCTCACTATGTGGGGTAGACCAATAACCGAGATGGTTGTTGGAAGCAAAGAGAACTATGACATCATGTCTCAGCAATCTGCCCTGTCACAATTTTCCTGTCTTAGAGAAGTTATGAATGATGCTGACAGGGAAGCCCTGCCAGACCTCACTATTACAGTTAACACAGATTGCAGATTTGGATGCTAACACAGTTACTGCTTGTCTTGTAAGACAGGCAGGGCTGCAGGATGGGGAACATATCCATCTGCACCTCCTTTGCCATAGCCTACTGCCCAGTCCACAATCCACCTTCTTCAGATACACCTAAACAGGAACACCTGCCTCCTACCACTATGGCTAAAGTTCAAGGATGAACGGAGACTTCATTTGGCAGGAAAACTGCTCTTGGTTTAACCAGACCCATGGTAGCAATGGATGCAGCACAAACAAAGCAGTGCCAACGCAAACCACTGGGGCTCTGTATCACATCTCTGGATCCGCAGATCAGGAAGGAGTGCTGAGCCAGGCTCACAAAGCCTCTTTGGGGACTTAAAGCTCTGCCTGCTCCCTGTGTGTTCAAAGTTCTGGGATGCCACAAAGTGACCATGCAGATGCACAGGTGGGTGGCACATACAGAGTATGCTGACATAGGAGCTCTGATATGCCGAAGGAGAAGTCCAAGACAAAACAGTGATGGAGCTCCAAATCCTTCAGTGCCTGACAGATATGAGCCTCAGCAGGGATGCTGCAGGAAGAGAGACAGCAGCTAGCAGCACCTTTGTCCAGTCAGGAAACAGACTGGGAGGAAAGCAGTTGTCCTGCTTTGCATCAGGACACAGGCTTGGGCTAGAAAGATGGAAAAGATGGAGAAGAAGGCCAGGGAGGATTAACAGGGTGCTGGATGGGGCCTTACTCTGCATATGATCATAATCTCTAAATGAGTGAGTTTAAGCACGAATTTCAGTCCATAGGACACTAAAATGTCACGTGTGCCAAACAGGGAACAGAAAGGCCACAGTGCCTAAGGGACTGGCAGTGACAAGACACTTGGGACTGGATTCGAGCCTTTCTGCTTCTCTGTACGTGAGAGCTACAAGGCATCCAAGTACAGAACATTACTCCTCAGCTCTCAGATCATTTTGCTTGTGCCACATGGTTAGATGGCAGCTCTCCAGACAACTAAGGCAGCAACAAGAGTATTCTGCTTCAGGACTTGTTTTTTGTCTCTGCTAGTTTGAGACATGGCTTCTGATTTCTAAGTTACTATTGAGAAATATTGTTCAGCTGAATCATCGATATGAGGCCTTTTCGATCTCATTTGGTATGTTTACTTTTACTATTACATTAGATAGAGCAGTCTGTATTTCACTTCCTTGTTCTCACACACACACACCCAGGGGAGAACTGAGCTGAACGTGAGGTCTCTTCTTGCTTACGCTTCGACCACAGACTGATTTCCTAGGCAAATATGACTAAAAAAACCCCAGACCAATGGTTTGAAATAAACATTTCTTCATAGTATTATAGATAAGCAGAATCTAGACAACTGACCAGGTATCCAAAGCCACTGTTTTCTGTGACCAAGTCACACCAGCTCTTGCCAGACACTACCAGGGCACAGCGAGGGCCAGCTACACCCTAAGGGGTGAGGAGTCGAGTCAAGCAAGATAAAGGAGACAGCAATGAAGGAGCCTTGCTAGCCACGGCCCATCCAGTGTAGCCAGAAAAGGAGAACCAGGCAGGCCCAGGGTTAGCAGCCAGGATCAGCCAAAAGTCCACATCTTCAGTCTGATGAGGCAGATCCTAGGCAAGTCAATCCTCAGGTCAGGATCAGGTCCTGGGATGGCAAGGTCACATGCAGGCACAGTGATCAAAGGGCTGGTCCACAGAGATGAGACAGGTCTGAGGTGAACCCAGAAAATCAGTTCACAGGTTAGGAAACAGATCAACAGAATCCAGGCGTGGCCATGGGCGTGGCCATAGGCATGGGTGTGACAGTGAAGACAGGCACACTCACACCATAGCTCATGCAGGGATTAATAGTGCAGATGTGAGCTTAAATAGAATCATAGAATCATAGAATAGTTAGGGTTGGAAAGGACCTTAAGATCATCGAGTTCCAACCCCCCTGCCATGGGCAGGGACACCTCACACTAAACCATGCCATCCAAGGCTATGTCCAGCCTGGCCTTGAACGCCACCAGGGATGAAGCATCCACAACCTCCCTGGGCAACCCATTCCAGGGCCTCACCACCCTCACAGTAAAGAATTTCTTCCTCATATCCAGTCTAAACTTCCCCTGTTTAAGTTTAAACCCATTACCCCTTGTCCTCTCACCACAGTCTCTAATGAAGAGGCCCTCCCCAGCATCCCTATAGGCCCCCTTCAGCCATTGGAAGGCTGCTATGAGGTCTCCACGCAGCCTTCTCTTCTCCAGGCTGAACAGCCCCAATTTTCTCAGCCTATCTTCATACGGGAGGTGCTCCAGTCCCCTGATCATCCTCGTGGCCCTCCTCTGCACTTGTTCTAACAGTTCCATGTCCTTTTTATGTTGAGGACACCAGAACTGCACACAATACTCCAAGTGAGGTCTCACGAGAGCAGAGTAAAGGGGCAGGATCACCTCCCTCGACCTGCTGGTCACGCTCCTTTTGATGCAGCCCAGGATACGGTTGGCCTTCTGGGCTGCAAGCGCACACTGCTGGCTCATGTTCATTTTTTCATCAACCCACACCCCCAAGTCCTTCTCCGCAGGGCTGCTCTCAATCTCCTCCCCGCCCAATCTGTAGCTGTGCCTGGCATTGCTCCGACCCAGGTGGAGGACCTTGCACTTAGCATGGTTAAACTTCATCAGGTTGGCATCAGCCCACCTCACAAGCGTGTCAAGGTCCCTCTGGATGGCATTCCTTCCCTCCAATGTATCAACCAAACCACACAGCTTGGTGTCATCGGCAAACTTGCTGAGGGCGCACTCAATCCCACTGTCCATGTCACCCACAAAGATGTTGAACAAGACCGGTCCCAACACCGATCCCCGAGGGACACCACTCGTTACTGGTCTCCAGCTGGACATTGAGCCACTGAGCACTACTCTTTGCGTGCGGCCATCCAGCCAGTTCTTTATCCACCAAGTGGTCCACCTATCAAATTGATGTCTCTCCAACTTAGAGAGAAGGATGTCACGTGAGACAGTGTCAAAGGCTTTACACAAGTCCAGGTAGATGACATCAACTGCTCTGCCCCTGTCCATCACTTCTGTAGCCCCTTCATAGAAGGTCACCAGATTGGTCAGGCAGGATTTCCCCTTAGTGAAGCCATGCTGGCTGTCACCAAGCACCTTGTTGGTTTTCATGTGCCTTAGCATGCCTTCCAGGAGAATCCGCTCCAAGATTTTGCCAGGCACAGAGGTGAGACTGACTGGTCTGTAATTCCCCGGCTCATCCATTTTTCCCTTCTTAAAAATGGGGGTTATATTTCCCTTTTTCCAGTCATTGGGAACTTCACCTGACTGCCATGATTTTTCAAATATGATGGACAGTGGCTTAGCAACTTCATTTGCCAGCTCCTTCAGGACTCGCGGATCGATTTCATCCGGTCCCACGGACTTGTATACATTCAGGTTCCTAAGGTGGTCCCGAACAAGATCCTCCCCCACAGTGGGCCCAGGGTCCCCACCCTCACCGTCCCCGCGTCTGCCTTCCAAGACTTGGGTGGTGTGGTCAGAGCATTTGCCGGTAAAGACTGAGGCAAAGAAGTCATTAAGAACCTCAGCCTTCTCCAAATCCAGGGTAGCCAGTTCTCCCGATAGCTTCTGGAGAGGGCCCACGGTGTCCCTAACCTGTCTTTTATTGGCAATGTACCTATAAAATCCCTTCCTGTTATCCTTAACATCCCTAGCCAATTTTAATTCTAAGTGGGCCTTAGCTTTCCTAACCTGTTCCCTAGCTTCCCGGACAACATCCCTGTATTCTTCCCAGGCCGCCTGACCTTGCTTCCACCTTTTATAAGCCTCTTTTTTCCTTCGAATTTTGCTCTTTGTTCCCCATACTACGAGCATTTGTGTAGAGGCATTTGAGCCGAGATCCAATTGAAGCCGGCTCATTGGCTGGAGCAGCTGGAATATCTCTACATTGCTCCGAACGTTTACTGTAGGTGCTGGCAACCGACTGGGTGTGTTGGGATGGAATGATGCCCCCCTCCCCCAACACATCTAGTTTAAAGCATCCTTGACCAGTCTGGCAAGCCTCCTACCAAATCCTACCAATGGAGCTCCTGGACCATCTATGGTCAGTATGGAAGTGGAAGGCCCTAGTGAGTGTGGCAGCTAAGGAGGTTTTAATGCTGTCTTGCTCTCCAATGCTAAGAGACAGAGACCATAATAATTGCCTTCAGTATTTATTGGGAAAAAAAATTTGAGTTGTTGCTTGCTTGTGACATAGGATTGTTACAGCCTTGCTTTGGCCAAGAGCTTGTTACAATGCAAACAGGGGCAGAGTGTGGTAAGCTAAAGCCAACAAGACAATGTACACTAGAACTAAACATAATGAGTGTTTGATCAACAAGCAACAGAACCATTCCCAAAGACGCTAGGCAGGTATACTGTGGTATCATTTGATTGTCAACAATTAGCTACAAAGACCTTCAGGAATAGAGATTGAGGGGGGGACACTTGGTCCACTTCATAAATTGAGCTTTGTAGTTTCACATTTTGGTCTTCATATTGTGTTTCTCTTCCACTCATAAGAACTTGTGTGATCAATTTTCTCTGCGTCTTTAAGACCATCTTGACAGCACCAGCTCCTGAACTTGTAAGATGTGAAGACCTATATCTAAACAAGAGGATACATCTACCAAAGTGGACATTATTTAGTTAAGGAGTGCTGCCATTTTGTGGGTTACAGGTTGTCATCTCTGAGTTTCCATAAACCAAATTCTCTTCAGGCTGCACTGGTCCAAAACTCAGAGTAATTCTATTGACACTGTTAAAAGATTAGCAATTCCAGTGAGAGAAGAAGCAGGCCCAATCATAGCTTTAGAGTTCGATGACTATAGTGGGTGTCAGTCAATGAATATTTATCCGAGTCTTGCAAAAATCAGTTAGCATCAGAAGTAGGGGATGGAGAGAGGTTCTATTCCCAAGCACTTAGCGCTGACAACAGGATTCATACCTCTGCACAATACAAAGGAGTAAACAAGCCCTCCCAGCTTGACTACTGCAAGTGATACAGCTGCATTCCTACACTTCTTTGTGCAGCCTAACACGCCTTGTTTTTCGAGGAGCTCCCACTGGATGCATCTGGGCCCCAGTTCCAAGATGGGCTTGTAGATAAAAATACTTTTACTTCTTTTAGCCACCTGAGTGGAAATGCTGAAATGCAATGACCACGGACACTGTAATTACCATTCCACAGTCACGCCACTTGGTGGATGGAGGGTTTGCTTCTGTTGAACAGAGCATCTGTGGATTTTTTAAGTTACTCTTTTGAGATCAAGTGCTGCTGTCACTTATGTGTTATAGCTCCCACTGAGTCAGTGGAATATTCTCTAGGTTAGCACAGTCTTTCAAATGCAGACAAGTGTTTCAGTGATTAATGATGAGACATTAGTATAGCAAGAATTGGCACTTACTGTGATCAATTCGTCAGCTTAAAACAGAAACAAATACTTATTTACATGGCAAGCTGTGAACTTCTGGATCTGCTGCACCAGTAAACTGTGGACACAGATGGTAGGACAGGGTCAAAAGAGACCTGGGAAAGTCATGGTAACAAGTCCATAAACAGACATTGAAGGATGCAGGACTTCCAACCACAGTTATTGTGGATATTAAAGTAGTGTGACTGGATCATAATGAACCACATATAGTGGCCAGGCTTGTCTGCTCTCCCTAAAAAACATTTCTTCCTACTAGATACTAAATATTCTGGACTATACTCTCTATCCCAGTGGGACATTTTATGTGAGTCTAAGTTCTCTTGTGTTCCTCTTGCAGCACTAGGTAGGAGACAAGGCTAGCTAGGAGGATAGCAAATCTTAAGAGATGTTCCTTTTGGTACCCTTTGCCAAAGATTCATCTTTCAAGAGTCAAGGAAATAGCCTGTTTTCATGAAAATGCCTTAGCTGAAGTAAGTTACAGTGAATTAATCAAGCATTTGGGTGGTAATTTAGCAGTCCTTTTCCAATCAGTGTACGCACCACTGGGCCACATCAGAGGAAGAACAAGGTTAGCAGTATATTGGATCTCGGACACTGTTCCTAATTCTGGCTGCTACCTGCCTCCATTTCCACATCCAGAAGTTTTTCATCAGGGATCTTTAGCACTGTCACCAAGACTCTGAGTTTCAAGCTGTCTGTCCAAGATATTGGTAGCTTTTGGAAACTGGAGAATGTTAGCAATATTTTATGATTATCTTCTACATACAAGCAGTAAGGAAGCTAGCCATATACTGTGGGTGAAATCTCTCAGTAGAGGACCAGACATAACATTTGTCCATTGCTTGATGGGGTCAGTCACCTCACAAATAGGGACATAGACAAAGCAGAGGCATTTAATGCCTTCTTTGCCTCTGTTGTTAACACCAAGGATGGGCCCTGGGCTCCCTGGACCTCAGTATTGGAACGCCATGACGGCAGGATGATAAACTGCCAGCCAACCCTGAACTTGTTTGAGACTTGCTGCTCATCTAGCTGGATGTGCAAAACCCATGGGGCCAGAGGGGATTTATCGCAGGGCACTGAGACATCTGGCTGGCTCCACTACTTTTCAATGGTTTTGGAAGTCCCAGTCCACTGAAAGCTGCAAATGCTGTCCCGGTTTTCAAGAATGGTAAGAAGGAAGACCCTGGTAATTACAGACCTGTCTGTCTCACTTCAGTGCCTGGTAAAATTATGGAGAGGGTTATTACGGGAGTTACTGAAAAACATTTGAGAGACAATGCAGCCACTGGTCATAGTCAGTATGGGTTCTTGAGCAAAAAGTCCTGCTTATCCAACTTAATTTCCTTTTATGACAAGGTCACCCATCTAGTTGACCAAGGGAAGCCAGTAGATGTGGTGGGTTTGGATTTTAGCAAAGCTTTTTCATATTGTCTCTCATGGTATCCTTCCGGATAAACCATCCAGCACGCAGCTAAACACACTAGGTGAGCAATTGGCTGATGAGTCAGGCTCAAAGGGTTATAGTAAATGGGGTTGCATCAGGCTCCTTGAGAACACCAGTGGGGTTCTCAAGTGCTAAATTTTAAGTCCACTGCACTTAAATGGTTTTATAAATTATCTGGATTAATTATCTACATTAAGTAAGTTTGCCAACGATACTAAACTAGGAGGAGCTATGGACTCCCTTGAGGACAGAAAGGCCTTAAAGCGGGATCTGGATGGACTAGAGAGCTGGGCAAACACATGAAATGTAACAAGAGCAACTGCCACATCCTCCACCTGGGACAGGGTAATCCTGGTGCTGATCTCCTCTCTCTGGTGTCCATCAAGAGGACATGAGGAGATTGAATGAAGCTGCATCAGGGGCAGTTCAGCTTGGACATTAGGAAAAGGTTCTTCACTGTGAGAGTGGTTGGTCACTGGAACAGGCTCCCCAGGGAAGTGGTCATGGCACCAAGCCTGTTAAAGACTTCAAGGAGCATCCGGATGACACTTTTAACCATATGATTTAGTTTAAGGTAGTCCTGTGAGGAGCAGGGAGTTGGACATGATGATCCTTATGGGTTCCTTCCATATATCCTTGAGATATTCTGTAATTCTATGATTTTATAAATGGAAGATCCTGAAATTAAAATAAAAATATGTAACTTAGATCCTTCAACAATCGCACTTTGGACTTGCCGTGATTTGAAATGGATACAGCGGAAGTCTATATTGTAATAGCCCAGAATATTTCTTTCCTACAGACGCCATATGAAATGGATTTCCTAGCTGTTCAGTGATCTACTTAGCCATTGATTTCTTTCACTCTGTTTCACTAAATATGCCAGATGTTAGAAAGCTCTAATACATTGAAATCAAAATGCTGCAGAACTTATATTAGTTTTGCTATCTTTTTTTGATACACAGTCCTGCCAGGCCAAGGATGTGTTGGACTCATTCAAGCAGAGTCTCTTGTCTCCAGAGTCACAAACATTCAGCGTCATTGGTGAACACACTCTCTGTTCTCTGTCCTGCCTTTCAGGAGGTCTGAAACAAATAAAGAACAAAGGCTGGATTTTCCCAGGGCACAGACATTCTCTTTTGAACAGCTTTTCCCATCTTGCAGGACCAGTATCCTTCACACTAGCCAAGGAAGTTGCTGAAACAAATCTGGAAGGGATATTAATGAAGTACATAGGGGCCCAAGTTACTGGGAAGAGGTGTCAGACCTCCACTGATACTGACAGAAAGTGGCTGAGCAGCATCACTTGGTGAACAGAAACCCATGCTCAGATCCAGATTAAAAAGAAATATGGTGGAGGGTTTCTGGGTTAAGAACTGACTTTCAGCTGATAATTAAGGGATTTTCCACTCTGGAGCCTGAAGGAGAAAAGATGCACTCTTAGCCTTTGCTGCATAATATGATGGAAGAAAACCCACAGTGCTTCTCTCCCAGTGGGACAGAACAGTTCCTAAGATTTTACTATATTATTTTTCCAAAAGCATGCTGCAGCACTCTTTAAACTTTGTCTAGATATGAACTGCTTCCTTCCTGCTCGTTACAGCTCAGTGACCCCAGACTGCATACTATTTCATGTGGTTCCCCCTGTCCCTCAGACTCTACTAACCTTAAAGATGCCCTGGAACTTCAAACGATTCTTACGTATCTCTGATTTCAAGCCCACAATCCAGGAATCACCATCAGCATGCCCTCGGATGAAGGTTTTCCAACACTTAGTATAGTCTGGAGAAATGAAAGCAAGATGACTAACCCAAGTTTATTCAAATATCAGTCAAGCTCAGGGAACAAGACTTTTTAACCTCTTCCTTGTGCCCATGACACAGAGACAGCTTGGTCATGGACAGGATGGATGCTGTCCACTCCATATTTGGAATTAATGCCATTCTCTCTGGGCACCTTTTTTTCCCTCTCTTATCAGCGGAAGGCCCCTTCAACCAGCCTTATCCCAGCAGCTGCATTTAGTGCCTTAAAACAAGGGAAAAGCACTATCTCCCATCTCTTCAGGAGTGACAGAAAGATGGTATCTTTAAACAAGGGAGAATTCTCATACAGATCTAGTGGCTAAGAGTCCTGCCCCCCTTCCACAACATTTTAACATCTGCTTTTGGATGCAACAGTCACAGAATGGTGATGGACGTGCCCCCAAAGAAGCTGGGCAGGACGCTAGACACAGAAGCAAGTCCATACCAGATTCACCCATGCACGAAGTTCACCAGTTCACCCCTTCCCAGTCCCACAAAGCATGGGAAACCTTACCTTCAATTTCCATGACAGAAACGGTTACACCCACCAAGCTCCCAAGGTTCTTCAGGTTTTGGCGGGTTTCTTTATCATCTATGCGAAAAAGCCGTGCTACATGTATCTTTATGCTCACATACGAGTGCTTCTTTAAGAAATTCAGTATTTTACGGCAGCACTTCGCACAGGGGCTCCAGGATAAGTACCAGGTGATGGAACAGTTGATATTTTTGCTGGATTTTCTTGTCTGAAAGATCTTCTCCAGGAAGTAGACTTCAGCGTGGTAACGATAATTTTTGACCCAGTGACTCCAAGGTGTGCCGGTCTCACCCCACCTCAGTATGCATAGTAGGTATGTATCCTGTGAAACTTCACGGGGGTCAAAATGATACTTTAAAGCTTCCTTAGGTATATACATGCTGAAAGAGAAGAGAAGCTTTGAGGAATCACTCATTACAACTTTGTTTTCAGCAGTTCTCCAGCACAGTAGAAAAGGGGGAGGGTGGAAGAAATGAGAGAAGAAATGAGAAGGGCAAAACAAGAGAGAGCAATACAAAGACAATGGAGAGGTAGGCACCATGGCCAGGCAAGGGAACCAAACCCTAAACCACCTAATCCTCCCTTTGTCTGCAATTGCATGCAGAACTTTCACCTCACCTCTCCCTATGGCTGTCCTCTTCCCCATTACCATGAAGATTTCTGAAAGCTTTCTGTATCTTTTTAAGTGTCAGACGTTTTTCCAGGGCTTCTGTGTAGCCCTTTTTGACACAGGGAGCCACTGCGAATTTCATAAAAACTAAAAAAGAAAAAAAAAAAAAAAAACAAAAAAGAAGAAAAAAAATAAAACCACTGATAAATTATGAAGCTGAGTATTCCTCCTCATTGCATTCTCCTGATTTTTGTAGTTTGTAAGGATTAGCACAGTCAGCACAATCCTACATGACAGAAGGCATAAGAAGTTCTCTATACAAAAAGATGCAGCTCCCAAGAACGACATTTTCTGATAGACAGTCCATTTCTTGGACCCAGATCTATGCAGTTCAGAACAGACCCCTAAATATTGCCATTTAAATAACTGTACAAAGATTGCCAGTGTTGACTGTGATTGTATCCTCTCTATCACTAATTATCCATAATCCATAAATAATATTTGAAGTCACGGTTAGCACTTTTGTAGACTTTGTACAATTGCTTTATACACAGATTAATATGAGAATGCATTTCAGATACATATATTCCACATTAGAGTAATTCAGAATAAATCAAGTAGACAACTGAGCAGACACTTAACAGAGAAGGAATAAGGCTGTAGGTTATTTCATAGATTAGCACCCATCAATAACAAAAAACCAAACCAAACCAAAGAAACCACTATCTGAACTAAGTAAAAATGAAATCTTGCAGATCAAGCAACTGCTACATATTCTTTAGCTACAGGATTCAACACCTGTGTAAAAAAACATCCCATTTGTCTAAGTCAGTCAGAAGGCTTTGTCTTCTTACTCTGCCTCCTTCCACATCCCAGCCTCCTACACATTAAAATACATATGTACATAAGCCAGCTTATAAACCACTGAGTAGCTGTTCGTTTTCACCATGTAAACTCTGTGGTGTATAAACCACAGAAACAATGTATGAAGATTTCTTTATCGGATTTCCTACTGAATTTATGTAAATGTAGCAAATGTGAATGTCACCAAATATTTAATTCAGAAATATTTTTATTATTATTATTACACTCCATTCCTTTCGTATTTTGGGGACAGAGAGAGAGAGAAATGAAGCGCAAGCTTAACTATATTTTTTTTTATTTGTAGTGCTGAAATAGATGTAGCTTTTTTATTTGTATTATGTTATTTGAAAGTTGGTGTCTATTAGCTTAAATTTCTTCAAAACTTGATGATTAGGGAACATGCACGTAAAATAAGTATATGAAATGCACATAATTGTGTATGTGTGTGTGTATACAAGAAATATAGTGACTGGTTGAAGTACACCAAAGAAAATACATTGAACTCCCAATACTCAAGCCCAATCAGTTCATCTAATTCTTACAGAAGACACCTTTAAGTTTCTGGAAAGCAGCATTACAATAGATTACAGAGATCTGGTTTGTTCAAAGGTATCTACAGTTGTTGCCATCTGATTATAGCACACAGACAAGTTAAAATGTTCAGGTCTTAATATGGTCTTCAGCATCCTCTTGCCTATGCCTTGACCATAAAACGTTGCACTTTGGATAAACTATTGCAGTGGGTGTCCTGTGCATATTTTCAGGGACATAAAGCTACTTCTTTAGAACCATCTTGCAGTACACTAACCTTCAAGATACAGCCACCTTCAAAATGTGTTAAGCCGAGTGAAATTTATTGTGTAATCGAGTTAACGCAATATAAAGAGAAGCCTGCATTTTTATAAATATCTGCTACAGACAATACTTGCCATTTTTTAAATAATGTCAATTTAAACAGCTCTAACAGAAGAATAAACTTAAAGAGAGCATAAAACATGCCCACACTACAGAATATATACAGAATCCCAGCACTTATTCCCTTTTCTCCCCAAAAAGATGAAAAAATACTTTAAATAAGTAGTGAGGTTACAGCTAAATTGCCCAAAGCTATGCAATCGTTTCATTTTTTTAGACTTTTATTGTGATCACCATCAGCCCTTGCTGTTCATCACTGTTGTGTGTGGTGCATATACACATGGAGCCTAACTCCAAAAAACCCAGCACACAATATCTGGTTCCCTGATACAAAATACGAGACAAAATTCAGAGTTAACAAATAATAATAAAAAGTCCTAAAACCTTTTTCGTTTTCTTTCTGATTTTGGTTTATCAATCTCATGAAGGTGAACTTGCAACCCTTTCAGAGCTTACGAGCTGGAGAGAAATGCACCTGCCATAAAGACTATGAGTATTAAAGGTGAGTTGCACCCAAAAATGGTTAAGAAGAATTAGGGGAGAAAATGGTAGAGGCGTCACAGCAAACATAACTGTCTCCTAGGTTTTATTTTCCTTCCCACTAGTACACAGCCTCGAGAACGTATAGACTGATTACAAATATCTCTCAAAATGTGTTCTTTATACCTTTTTTGTTGTTCCATCATCCATAACTTGAACAGGAATGCAGTGAGTTCATTTTAAAACGTGTTAACTTTATGAAAACACTTCCTAAAACCAATATCTCTCTTATTAAAACTCTGTGTAATAAACTGCGCCATTACAGGTACTGAAATATTTTCCTTCCTTCCTCTAACACTTTTTATTAGAAGCTATATAAAATTCTGCTTATTGCAAGATAATAATAGTAATGATGGTAATACATGACAATATACAAGCACAAATGTGTCAAAACCTTAATCTGCATTTTTCCCCCGTTGCTAACACTTTGCACAGCTGATGCACTTCTTCAGTAAACTTTGAGTTAAAACTTTTTGTGTCCCCTCTGTTGCACAGAAAATGTCTGTTCTGATACTTCCTGTTTGTTCTCTGGCACAATGACAGCTTCAAGACCTCAGAATAGCCGAGCAGGGAAGAGGCACTTTCGGATTCTCTTGCTGCCCAGCAATGGGGTGAGCCAGCTCCTGCCTTAGCCCTTCCCCAACCTGCCCCCATCTTTCCCTCACTTTTATCTATTGCCTTTTGTGCCTGCTGGTTTATGGCACCAGTGACAGTTTTATGCTGCGGGAACTTCCCCAACAGGCTCAGACTGCGCTGCGGCCCCTTCCCCACTGCCGTTACACCAGGGCTCCTACTCGGGTACACTGACACCAGGACTGCCCTCTCCCTTCCCCAAGAAAGGCAGAGGCTTTGCACAGAGAGAAAGCACACCCCTGGGGTGACAAAGCAAGGGGTCCCCTTGGGTCAGAGCAACAACAGCACAGAGCTGCAGCTGGGGTGGGGTTTTCTGTCAGCTATTGTTTTCTTACCCTCTCAGCTGTCTCTTGTGCATGGCTTTCCCTCTCTCCGTGAGCCCCCCTTTGGTGCTGTCCTTTCTGCTCCTGCAGACAGGGTTCGGTGCCCGGCTGACGGCAGAGCACACCTCCAGGCTCTGCCGGCGTCGGGTGGTGTAAGAGGAAAGGGAAGAAAATGGTTTGGCTGCGGTTCCTACTAGAGGCATGCCCTCAGCAGCGCTCTTTCGTCACCCTTGGTCTGGGGAGTGAGGGCTGATACATGCTTCCGGTTAAAAACAGTTGGACAATCTCTTTGAAGCCTGCTTCTAAGTTTGAAAGGGATGGTAATGCTTTGCTGGCAAAACCGAGACCTATTTTTCTGTGCAGGGAACTCCTCCCGGTGGTGCAGCTGTGGTGCGTGGCACGCAGGCCTTTCCTCCGAAGCACCCGAAGCTCAGCACTGCCGAAAGCACAGTGGTTTGGCTTCGTGCATCACAAGATCTTCCCGTGCAGTCAGAGCTTTTGTCAAGGACTCGGGTGCTCACAAATACCTCTGATGAGAGACTTCGCTCACAAGATATTAGCAAAGCTCACCCTTCTTCCCTTCCAAACCCACACGGTCGAGAGTTCCCCCTGCGCAGGAAGAGAGGGGACCATGTACTGGGAGCCTTGCAGAAGACATGGCATTTGAGGAGCTGGTGATCATGTCTGCTGTATTGGCCCTTGTGCTTAGGGACTGAGAAGCCCATATGCCACCAATTTAATCTGTAATTTACACACACAGGTCTGTGTGGTGCTGTGCTGCACGTCTCATGGTGCACAAACCCTTTGGCCCCAGGGGGACCTTAGCTGGTAGATTGTAACAAAGGAGCCTGCAGGCAGCTCCTGCCTCTAGCACTCAGTACCAGCTATTGCACCACTGGCCTGGCCCTGCTGTTGTCTGCAAGTGCAGCAGGACGTTTTGATATCCTTTAGGAACAAGATTGTGCGCCTGTAAGAAAATAGATTCCCTTCATAGACAGGATCTGCGCAGTGTGCCATGAGGAAATCCATCTGGGATCTGTCTAATGCTGCACAAACCTGCAATGCCTATTTAAAGGGATGTTAGATTTACTCACTTCCTATACCCTTCTTACTCTGCCTTGTTAAAACACCTGATTTAGTAAGCCATTTGTTGTCAGGCATTTCTTATTGAGATCCCTGCACCGTCTTTCATTCACAGCCTACTGAGATGCACACATCTTGGTGCTGGTGAGTATACGGGTAAGGGGGCAAGGGGGCAAAATCCATTTATTTTGAGAATTATAAAACAAAATCACATTCCCCTTCCTTCAGGTCCTTTTGAATTTTGTTATACTAGTTTCCTATGGAGACATTTAGGAAAGATAGCAGCTCCCAAGTCCCACAGAGTTACTACTGTTCACGTAACCGCTACGCCAGGAGAACAGAGCGCAGCTCAGCAGCTTTGCAAGGCCCCTCCTGAAAACACAGACAAGGGAAAACCAGCAATACTTACAATCCTAGAGTGGCACCAAGGAGCAGCTACAATTACCAGCCACTCGGGAGCTCTTATTCTGCTTGCAGATCAACTGCACTGTGCATGCAGAGTTTAGCCAACTCCATGCAAGTCTGGCTGGTTTCACTAGCTGAGGCACAGCACTGCCTGCTCAGGTCTGGAAACATCGCACATACTTTTACGGGACACCAAGCCTAACCTAACAGAACCCAGATGTGTCTGGAGGGAGTGCTGCAGAGACACTGCAGATGCTCCTGAGACTAGAAGCCCAGAGGAGCAGGGGGCAATAACGGCAGACTGACTCCTCATAGACTGCGGAAGGGACCAGCTCTGCCTTTAAGGTAAGTGATGCCATACTGTGTGCAGCAGGAAGAACTCTGTGATTCAGGAGGGCAGATTACTTCAGGCTCAACACTGCTTGTTGTACATGGCATCTCCTAGTACAGTGACAGAGCTGGCCAGAAAAACATGGCAGGGGAACAATTCACAATTGAGGTTAAATCTACTGTGTGATAGGGAATAAGGAAAACTTCATTTTCTTCTCTCTGGCTCCAGTTTGTCCAGAGTCATTAACTTTAGAAAGATACAACACGAGCCGGGACAATTCTCTTGGCTTGAAGCAACAGACTGTGCCTATAGTGTGATTTTATAGCCATGCCTAAAGGAAAAACAGCAGGGTAAGCTGTGAAATGGGCTCAAGTCCAAATCCCAAAACAACAGTCAAAGTTGGCTTATTGGGCTTGCATCATATCTTTGCAGGTGGTTTGAAGCAGGATAGCTCCACTTACTACAGCACCAGTTGTTCATGGGGCTGCAGCAGGACTATCTCTATCTGTTTTGGTATTGTCCTGCTGCCAGTTACCACCAGTACAATTCTGTTATTAGGAAGGACAGGGTGAACAGTTGTCCTCCATAGAGATTTTAGTATTCAATTCTAATCTACTCAGCTCTGCAAGAGGTAGTAAAAGAGCTTGGAGAGCATCTCTGCAAAGGAACAGATGTATTTTGGCCAAAAATAACCAGTCATGCAAGCGAACCAAAATGGAATGCTGCCATGTGATACGAAACAAGGTATCACAAGCTCTTGGAATTCAGTTTTCCAAGAAATACTTTTCCTGACTGACTTCAGCCAAGCTTGAAGAAGGCCGGGCAGTGATCCGCAGTTCTGTTTCCTGAAAAGCATCCCCTGGATTATATGGTTTTATTCTGCAGTACAGTTGTTTCTGTAGTTTAGATACAAACAGCATTCCTCCATCCGTTCCCTCACAGTCTCACCCACATATGGTGGTGTCCTCTGAAACACTGGTGTCCTGTAGGATGAAGTTGGGATGCCACAGAGACAAGTTTAAGAAGTTATATGAACCTGAGTGTCACCCAGGAGCAGCTACCCAATTAATCTCCTTCCCAAAGGGACAAAAAAAAAGGAAAGAAGTTTCCCACGGAAACCTGTGTCTCAAAAGTGCGAGGTCCTGCACCTGGGTCAGGGCAATCCCAAGCACAGTTACAGGCTGGGCAGAGGCTGGATTGAGAGCAGCCCTGAGGAGAACAACTCGGGGATATTGGTTGATGAGAAACAGAACATGACCCGGCTTCAGTGTGTGCGCAGCCCAGAAACCACCCATATCCTGGGCTGCATCAAAAGGACCATGACCAGCAGGTCGAAGGAGGTGATCCTGCCCCTCTGCTCTGCTGTTGTGAGACCCCACCTGCAGTCCTGCATCCAGCTCTGGGGACCCCAACATAAGGAGTATGTGAAGTGCTCAAGATGATCACGGGCTGGAACACCTCTGCTGATGCAGACAGGCTGAGAGAGCTGGGATTGTTCGGCCTGGAGAAGAGAAGGCTCCAAGAAGTCCTGATGGCATCCTTCAGTACCTAAAGCGTGCTTACCAGAAAGCTGGAGAAGGACTTTTTATAAGGGCATACAGTGACAGGACAATGGGCAATGGTTTTAAGCTCAAAGAGGGTAGGTTTAGATTAGGCATTAAGAAGTTCTTCCCTGTGAGGGTGATGAGGCACTGGCACTGGTTGCCCAGAGAAGCCGTGGCTGCCCCCACCCCGGCAGTGTTCAAGGCCAGGTTGGACAGGGCTTGGAGCAGCCTGCTCTAGTGTGAGGTGTCCCTGCCCATGGCAGGAGGTTGGCACTGGATGAGCTTTAATGTCCCTTCCAATCCCAACCAGTCCATGAAAAGGCACTGGGGCATCCAGGGTGAGACAAGGAGACACCAAATGTAATCAGTTCTGGGTAAGGCTGGGTTTGGTGGCTTTGTAATGGAAAATAACTGGTGCTTGAAGGTAGTTGACATAGTTTTGGGTCCTTAGGACCTTCGTACAAAAAATGTGGGAAAAACAGTAAAAATACAGGACCTGGGGATGGGGAGTGCCTGGGCCTAGTAGATGTCCAGGATGGGCACAGTTAAACTGGCTGATGGGTGGAGGGACAGGATGATTGCTATGTTTGTGGTGTTCATGAATCCGTTAAGCTGGTGTAGACATCTACTGGGGAGTATCCCGGACTAGCAGATGTCCAGGATGGGAGCAGTTAAACTAACTGATGTCTATAATGTTAATTAAACTGGTGCTTCAAAGACTGCCAGCAGTTATGAAGATTGTTGGAAGAAGTAAATGACTCTCAAAGACCACCACCACATTTTTGTATGTATGAGGGAAACTTTGTGGAAAATTATGTAATTCATGTGTAGCCTCATGAAAGTGTATGTATGCCCAGTGAAGCAATACAGAGACACGTTAGGAGGAGCAATCCCCCGTGTCTCCCAGCGCCGCAATAAAGAATACCTGCTCGTCAACTAGCAAACTTTGTTGGCGAGTTTGTTCCTGGAGTTTTCTCCGAATCGAGGGCGAGCCCACTGTTCCTCCAAGCTCTCTTCATTCACTCCTACTGCGTACCCCTTTCCCTGCTCAGGAAGGTGGTAACCCCCCACACACACCAGCTCTCTGCCTCTGCTGTGCCCAGTCGTTCGCCTCCCAGGGGAGGCCACCAGCTCCCCGACCCTTCACCAGCTTTGCTTCCAACCCACCTCACTCACCACATATTCAGCGATGACAAAGGCGATGACAGCACCTACAAATGTCCTTGCCACCTCGGGGGCTCCGGAGGGCTGGAGCAGGGCGGTGGGCGGGACACCCACCGTCACCACCACCACCCCACCACCCTGCAGGGGCAGGAGCAGGGGAACAGGGGCCGGGGCCGGGAGCATGCCCCACCGCGGCTGTCTGCTGCCCCTCGGTGGCCGACTGATGGTGAAGCAGGGCAGACCCGGGGGACCCCCTCTGCCTCGGACCCCCTGCCCCCCCGAGTTCAGACTGTCGCAGAAACCTCCCGTCCCGGGACAGAGGATGCTCTGGCTTCCCAGACTGACCTGTTTGCAAAGCGCTGGCCTCGCGGGCCTTCTCCACCGGTTCCCCATCCCTGTGGCCCAGGACCAGCTCTTCCCAGCATTAGGGCCACAGTCACTGAGTCTGGGTGGGCTTCAAGCTGCAGGGCTCATCTGTGAACAGGGTTACACACCACCTTCTTTTCAGCTTTGAGATGGAGCTGACTGCATAAAGCAAAAGCCCCTGAGGAGCTGCTTACTCAGGTCGATGCAGTTATATTTGGACTCATGTGACTCACCCTCCTCCTGAAATGGTGCTCCCTCAGAGGTTTGAAGGGATTCAGGTGCTGCAGTGCCCCAGCCCAGGTCAAGGCCAGGATACCCCTCTCCCTGGGCAGCAGCATAAGGCAGGAGCAAACAAGGCAAGAGCCACGGCTCTCTGTGGCTATGCTATGGGATAGGGAGTAGCCAGCTTCCACACTGCCCTCCTGGTGGGGAGCATCTATCTAGCAACCCAGCGGAAGTCTGTGGAAGAATCTATCTTAGCAGGTATGTGATGAACCCAAACAGCCTCCTGCCCCACTCTGTGCAGTGCTATGGCTGGGGCACAGAAAGCAGCAGTGTCACCGCCTGTATACTCCTTCCCTAAATGCAAACAGCAGCCTGAGCAGGAGGTACTGCCAGTGCATCATCCTGAGGCCATACCTTCACCTCTTCTCAGCTAAGAATAAGTTGTCAAAGACACATGAATCACCTGAGGCTTGCTCCAGACCTGCTAGGACTGCTGAGCTACCACAAAGCCTCCTGCCTCAGTTTCTTAGCATGTGGGGAAAACAAGCAAGTAAAAAAGCACAATGGCAGTTACCTGATGCTATGTACACTGCTGAGGGTGGGGTGGGGACAGGAGGTGGGCAGTGACCTTGGGAAATGATTCATTAGAGCTGTATTTTCCTTTTGTCAGCTGTAGTAAGGAGTTGATGTTATTTTCGGTCCTTTCCCATACCTGATAATTTAAGTCATGCCAAGCCAGGCTATGGGTAGATCATTTTGCCACATAGCTACGCAGGTTAATTATATTGAGTACTTTGCAGCTTGGACACCACTCGTTCATAGAACAGAATCATAGAACCATCCAGGTTGGAAAAGACCTTTAAGATCACCAAGTCCAACTTACCACAACTTTACCAACTTTAACCCAGCACTGCCAAGGCCACCAATAAACCATGTCACTGAGGGCCTCATCTACATGGTTTGTGAACACTTCCAGGGACAGTGACTCCACCACTGCCCTGGGCAGCCTGTTCCAATGCCTGACCACCCTCTCTGTGAAGAAATTGCTCCTAATATCCAATCTGAACCTCTCCTGGGGCATCTTGAGGCCATTGCCTCCAGTCACTGCTAGAGTATCTAACCAGCATCTCAGCTGGGTTTTGAAGCTTCTTAGCTTCAAACTATCCAACCTCCATCGTTGTCCATAACCAAGCCACAAAGTTAAGTGCTGGCTTGGAGACATATCCTAGGACATTGGTCCCTATGTTAAGGCAAGGTCTTTCCCTGATATGGAAAGCTGCCTGCATCTGGCTGATGGTGAGCACATATTTGTGATGGACCAAGTAGAGGGGGATGGTGGAGATCCCTCAGTTAGCCTGAATATTTATTGTATTCTAAGTACATTGTGGAGGATGGATGCAGCTTAGTCTCCATCACAAGCAGTGGTTGGGACTTCATACAGATGGTTGGATGCAGGCCTTGGGAAAGAAGGAACCAAGAAAAGGAACTGGCTCTGAGCAAAAATGGAATGTGTAGAGGCTGTGTTAGCAATAATGTGATTATAAAGATGCTGTTTGCAATAATATGATCATAAGATGCTGTGCCTGCAATAATGCGATCATAAGACTAACGTGAGATAAACCTGTGCAAAGAAAAAAGAATAATGTCATAATCTTGTGATCAATACTCTATATAGAAATAAGGGAAATTGTTGTGTAGCGCTTTGCGCAGCTGGGGCCAGGGCTATAAAGCCTGAGCTGTATCTCAATAAAGGGTCTTCTCTTCACCTCATGAGAGGAGTCTGTGCCATCTGTTGTCGCAGTACACCACTTCCTAAAATACTGGGTCAGACCAGCTGGCCAGTTAACCTTCTTCTGACAACTTGCACAAAGAGAAACTCTCCTCTCCTCCCAACATCAGTTAGCAGGCAGTGTCAGCAGCCTCCAAAGTCAGCTGGCTACAGTGCAAGGACAGGACTGGGGAGTGTTTCCCCATGCCTGCCGACCTGCTTTACTTTGTGCCTGACCCGTGTTTTCTAACTGAGGCCGCCCCTATTTACCACATGCCCAGTTCACAGTTTCCTTGATGTGCTCAACAACTTCGGACCAGCACACAGAGATTCCTTTAAGGCTCTGAAGTCAACAGCAGGTATCTACTGTTGTCAGAAGTTCCATTTTACTGGTACAGGGAAGTGTGAAAACCTAGTCTAAGCAGGAAGCAGTTGTCTCGGGGCTCATAGTAAAGCTGTGCTGCGGCATACTCTGATCTCACCGCTCCACTTTCCAAGTTGAAGGTGCGCTTCAACATACACCTCAAATACAAACAGCTGTGAGCATGTTATGAACAAGCCCCAGACTAAGCCTGCTAGCACAAAGTGAAATCCTCCGCACCACGTGCAGTTCTCTCACTGCAAGAAGATGAGAAAGAGACAAAGAACCACATGTGGCAGATCTGAGTCAGGGCACTGAATGCTCCACCGGAAAATGCTCAGACACCATAATGGTGAAGGCAATCTAGGAACCTAGACAGAATAGACTGGTTTTCTGTTCTCTTTTTGTCTTTCCTGCCCTCTACTCAATGTGGCCCACCTTTTTCTCACTGTGTCTATCTTTATTTTGTTGTCCAGGAATGCACGTATTGCCACATTTAAATAAAGGATCAGATTATGCACTCAGGTACGCTCTTACATGCACAGAAAAATTTCAAACCTCAGTGCTGCCCAAATCGATGTGCACCTTCGGGCCAGAATCCCTCTCTCATGAGCAATTCTCCCAGTTACACAGATAGAACAGAAATCAGCATCCAGACAGCTGGGCTGATTCCTCTCTTTTGGCCTTAACTTCAGGAGCTTGAATGTAGATGTTCATGTATTTCACCATAGGGGAGGTGTTAAAGCTCGAGAGAGGATGTTACATGCAATCACCTGATTCTGAACATTTACTTTTCCTCCTGTTTGTTGGTGTTTTAGCAGATCGCTGCTAAGCAGGCTGCCAGCAGCCCTGGGCATTTCCGTGACTGCATCATTCAGCGCTTCGAGGGGCAGCTTCAGGTGCTCCAATCAGCTCTCTCAAGCTGCTGGAATATCAGTACATGAATGACACATGCGGGGAACAGACACTGAATCCCACGACTGGTGTACACCAATTCTCTGGGGATCAAATCACAGCAAAGGAGTGCAAAAGGGGCTGGCATTCATCACTGAGCTGTGCTGGGAAACATGCTGCTCCACAGCCACCTCTGGCTGCTTGGCAGCACCGCCGCCTCGTCCCCACTCCGAGTGTAGCTGGTGGATAGACCAGAGATCAGGCCTCCAGCTGCAGCCAGCACATGGCTCCGCAGAGCAGGTGAGTACTGACAGAAACTGAAATCTTCAGCGGTTTGTGTCAATGTGCTGCCTGTGAACTGCAGCGGCTGAGAAGAGATGAACTGCATCTGGTCTGACCATTTCTGCTGCAGTTGTGGGGAAGTCCGGTGGGTGCAGTAAGTGAAGAGAAACAGCTGAGGTGTTACCATGTCAGAGGATCACCAGCCAACGTCTGCATCTTTGCACCAAAGTCAGGCAACACTGTGCAAGGTTACTTTGCATCTCTGGCACTATTATTAGGCTGTTTACAACTATCGTAAGGCAGCTTAGTCATGAGTAGAGTTATGAGAAGGTGTTCTCAGCTCTGTCTTAGCCCCAGAGTTTGCATGGAGGACACAACTGGAGTGAGAAAGGGAACTTATAGCAAGATGCTGTTCCCAACACAGACAGTCATGGCTGCTCCTTCTCCTCCATGACTAGACTGTGCTGGG
The DNA here is from genome assembly GCA_039720435.1 of Amazona ochrocephala. NCBI lineage: Eukaryota > Metazoa > Chordata > Aves > Psittaciformes > Psittacidae > Amazona > Amazona ochrocephala. Next base: position 85,108,386 of record CM077880.1, read on the forward strand.
GAAGCACTTTTATTTTGTCATAGCAGAATCTGGGGATCTGGAGGTCTTTCACTGTATGATTCTGTGGCTTTTCCTGACCTTGCACCCCTGGAAGAGACACAGTCAGTAATACAATCTCTTTGATGGTCTTTTGGGACATTTCTTTGATGCCCCAAAAGATGTGTTTTCACAGCCTAATGTGAGCTGGTTCTCCATGGACAATCTGAAGGAGATGAAGTGCAGATAATTTTTAGCATCACCAGCTGATGTCAATGCTATATTCCCCTCCCCAGCTTCCACCCTTCTCTGGATTCAATTCCTAGAAAAATGACACTCAGTCATAAAAGCTAAAGCCTCTCACTGTTTTCTCTTTCTTTCCATCTCAGCCAAGAAGGCCATTTAAATATTGTCAGACAAAAGCAGGTAAATCTTTTTCTTCCGTCAGCCCCAGACAACATCCACTTGCAGATCCCATTCCACAGCCCTGGGCTTCACCAGCTCTACCATTCAGATGTAGAGCAGGTGCCAGCCAGGGAGCCTCTCTCTCTAACACTTGCTAATGGCTCATGAATGCATGTGCAGGAGTCAGTCTTGGAGAAAAGGAGAGGGTTTACAGGTGGGGTAAGGGCCAGGCAGTGTGGGGATCCCTCACTCAACCCCTGGCAGATTTGAAACATTAGCATCCTTTTCCCTAATCCCATTCTTCCCTGTAATTAGACACTTGCCTCACAGGTGATCTGCTCTTATAGGGATTTTCTGGGGTTTAAAAATCCAGATGACACAGATCGGGCACCTGTGACCTGCCTGAAAAGTACGTGTTAACTTGGAAGAGCTTGGCTGTTGGGACGTGTCAGCAGCACTTGCAGACTGGCTGCCCACTTAGGACCTGCACAAGTGTAATTACAGTTATCTACTTGGCACATAATCCTCATTAGTTCTGTTCTGATATTCATTAACAATGGTGAAATACATGCAAGCAGCCTCAGATGAGAGATGTGAAAGAAAGCAGGTGCCACAATACAGAGTGAACTCGAGAAAGCCTTCAACACATGTGAAACCTCGCTACTGCTTCAGTGCTCCACTCAAAGTGAAGGCTCTGGCAGCAATGGATTTTGCAGACTTTCCCCCTGGGTAGGTTGTGGGAAACTATCCCCATCAGAATGGGTAAGCAAAGAAGCCTCGGGAAAAAAGAGCTTTTGTTTCATTTCAAAGTTCACAAGTGTATTTGGGGAACAAAATACAAACAGCCTGAGCAGAGCATCCTTTTGGAGGAGAGTGGGGGAAGTGGCTTCTGTTTTGAGGCTACTATGACCTTTGAAACAGAGGGCTTGCTATTCCCCTCTGGTGGTGGAAACAGCAGAAAACGTTTGAATACAGCTACATCTATGTGATTTGCTTTTAGTAAGAGGACGTCTAACCAAGCCTGTAAGAACAACCATGCTATGACTAAAGGGAAGAGAGAAGAATTCTAGCAGAAAGGAAGCTTGGAAATTTTTTGCCAATTATGCACAATGTCTCCTTGCTCCCCAGGACTTTACACAACCCTGGCTCCAAGCTGTGCTGCTTGCAACTCTTACCCAGGCTATCCCATATTCCAGCTGGTGAGCACTGGTAGGGAATGCTTCTAGAGATGAGTGCTTCCGACTACAACACACCAGCATCATGTGTCCAACAGGCACGGATAAAGGGCTAGGAAAGAAAGAGCAGACCCATCAAACCCGAGAAATTCGTGTTGGTTTGCTAGACTGCTTCCCAACTGCTTTTTGACACTCAGCTTTCCTGGCTTTTCAGGGGGTACCTTGGGTTTGTGCCATGTCTCCTCTGTCCCAGTCTGCCTTTCCACTGATAACAAAGGGCCACATCATCCAGTAATTGTCAGGTGATTGTGAGACTGGGTTGTTAATGGGAGGAAGAAGCCTCGTCTCTTTCTCGACCTGCTCCCCTAAAGAGTGGAGAGAAAGGAAAACTGTATTTTAATATGAATGAGGGTCTAATTTTTGTTATTCTTTCTTGACCCTCTTTCTTCCACAAACAGGCCATCTTGGGTCCAGACTGTGAGCTATGACCACTCCACAGGGGACGGGCTATCTGGAGCCAAGTGCTGGGCAAGTACTGAGGGCTGCAGGGCAGGAGTGTTTTCAGACACGTAACTTGAGGAGTGCTCAAATAAAATGAAAATAAATCAAATCGAAAGTACCTGCTTGGGAGAAAAGGCAGACAAGCTCAACAGAATATAAGAGAGGGATTTCTACCTGCCTTCCTCAACCACACACATCCCAGACAGAGGAAAACCTCTGTGGGGCAGTGGGGCTCAGGCCATGGTTACTGATTCACTAATACCAAGTCTGCACTCTGCCATCTTGCTGAACTCCATGATCATGAGCAGAATGACACAGCAACACTCAGTGGCACTTCACACTGTTCACAAAACACAGATAACCCAGGCTTGAGCTAGCTACTGCAGGACAGAAAAGCACCTAATCTACATAAACCTTGAGACAACCTCTGCTGCTATGACATTAAGTGCTCACAAACAGCGTAGATGAGGCCCTCAGTGATAAGGTTTAGTGGTGGCCTAGGCAGTGCTGGGGTAATGGTTGGACTTGATGATCTTAAAGGTCTTTTCCGACAAAGCTGATTCTATGGTCCTTTCCAACCCTAACTATTCTATGATTCTATAACTGTATGGTTCTATGGTTCTATGATTAGCATGTTACAGCATATTTCAGCCCAGTGAGTGGTTACATTCACTTCCATATACTTAATGAGCCAAATTATGCCTACTAACATGGCTAATGCTCCACAGTATTAGGCACAAAATTAATTGAGAGATGCAAAAGAGAGGAGTGGCCACAGTGTGCAGGGAGTGGTGGACACAAACTTGTTCCAAAAAAAGCCCAAACTGTAGCTGCTATTTGGCCCTGCTGAGAAGAACAGGACTACACTATATCTGAACTGCACTGCTCTCCCAGATGAAAACAGCTCTGAAAGCAATACAAGTGAATGCTTGCATCTTCTCTATGAGTCATTCCCAACAGGTATTTTTCAAAGGCACATCAGCTCTAGACATTCATGGCAGTACATCCAGTTCTCAGGCTGATGGTGCCACAGGGCCAATGTCCCAGCCCTAGCAGCTGGGGAATCTCTCAAATGTCCACATTGTGCTTGCCATAGCATTGTCTGTGCCTGGATGACTTCTGAATTTACCTTCCCAAGATGTTTGGATGTGTATCACCTATTTTGGGGAAAATAACCGTGTTTCTTTTCCTAAAGAAATTTTGACTTTGGATGATATAGTTTTACACACTCACAGAAGTCTTGTTTCTCCCACAAGGACACGAAAAAAAACATGTTTGATCACCTGATTAAAGGTGCAGCTTCAGAGAAGAAGCACATTATCACTGGTGGAAAGGGATATATGGAAAAGAAGATGTTTGCTGGTTAAAGCACAAAACCAAAGTGAATGGAAGACAAGTGGGATGAGAAAATCAAAATATGAGCAAAGAGGAAAAATACATAAAGAAAAAGGAGAGGGGAAATTTAATCAGTTCCATGCACACTACAAAGCACATCCGTCTCAGGGTGGTAATCTGATCTATAAGTGAAAACTGATCCATATATTATGAGAAGTGATCTACATGTGAGAACTGATCTACTAATCTTGTAATGAAAACTACAAGCTACCAGCAGTCAGTTCTGCGGCGTTTCCAAACACCCGCGCAGCTCCCCGAGGGAGGAGGATGTGCTGGAGGACGCGGTGCTGCTCCTGCTGTCAAAACGGAATCCCTCTGCCGCGAGTGGGTCGCGGGCAGCGCCTCCTGCAGACATCAGTTACCGACAGCGCGGTATCAGTCCAGAAAATCACCCCTCCGGGTAGGGACAGGTACGGGACGCTCCTGAAGCTGTCATTGCCCAGAGCCCGCCAAACCGCGAGGGCTTTGGTTTGCTGATACAGTCACACCCCTCCCCACCCGACCCTGCAACCCTGCGTTTGCCTCCGTGCTCGCAACGGGCTGGGCTATGTGAACTCGGAGAACCCCCGCGGGGAGCACGAGTGTCCCCACGAGAGGCAGCACCCTTGACTCCGCGTTCGAAGGGGAATCCCTTCCCATACGTGCAGCCGCAGGCAAGTGCACTGCCCGAGACCCGGAGCCCTGGGTTGTGAGGGCAGCGGGACCGCTCGGTGAAGCGGGAATCACTTGCTTAGGGGCGAGAAGCGGGCTCTGGTTCTGAACTCTGTATTTCACCCCTCTCGCCCAATTATAGGCCTTTTCCCCAGCGTCCCTAATCGTCTCTCTGCCTGGATCCTGTGCGGATCCTGAGGAACGAAGCGGCCGCTAATTAGGAGGTGGTGAAAAATGGGCCCGGCAAGGATCCCTTCAGGACAGCAGCGCCGCAGCGTTACCTTGCGGCGGGCTCAGGGCACCAGCTGGGGCTCGTTCCTCGTCGAGACTCTAGAGGGGAAAAGGCGATATATAGTAATCAAGGGAAGCACCTCTCTGTCGTTCGCAGCAGCTTAGGAGCTACTTCCCTGCCTTTGTATACAGGTAGGTGGTTGTGCCCTGCTCCCCTGCGCTGGGGGAGGTGGGGAATTTGATTGATGTGTCACCTACCCTCGTTTGTATGTCTTGCTGGTGGTTTTTCAGGTTTTGTAACTCCCGGGCTGTGAAATCCTCCCAGTAAGTTTTTCCTTTCCTTGAAGGAAGTGGTAATAGCTAGGAACGGGAGAGAGCGTTTGTCTTCCTGAAGCAGTCTGTAGGCCCCAGCTTCAAATGCTTACTACCCATAAGGCTCTTTTATAGCTGCACTGCTCTTGTTTCGTTTGGAATCTGACTGGGTGATCCCATCCCTTCCTGGTGCATAGCAAAAATTATTTATTTTTTTTAAAGCTATCACTCCCTTCAAAATAAGAAAAAAAAAAAAAAGGTAAATGGATCAGGAAAGAAGCTTGGAAAAGGTGAAGTGTTAATTCTCTGTGCCTCAGAAAAACATGTCTGCCTGTCTCAGCCTTGGGCTGGCCGCTGGAGAGGCACTTTGTCTCCCTTTGTGCCCTCTTCCCCGCAGTACAGACATAGCTCTGTAGCAGAGTCCCCCCCTGCCCCCAGTCTTGTTGGGAGGTGGAGAGTTTATCTGTTTACAGTGATGGTTGCGATCCGCATTGCGGACAAGCAGAGCCTCTGCATGCCTCGGGGCACGCTCCGGGTTCCCCTCCATTCTTTCCCTTTGGGTGGGGACAGGTGAGGAGGCCGAGGTGGGTGAAAGAGTGTTAAATGGGGGGGTAGGGGTGTCTGCCAGGCCTTGGCTAGCACACCAGGCGGTGCTGCTCAGGCCTTTTGGCCCCGAGGGAGAAGCAAGGCTCTTCCTCCCGCCCCCCGCAGGGAGGGGGGCACTGGCAGCATCAGGCTGACCCCCACAGCCAAACTTAGAAGCCAAGTTGGGAAGTGGGGCCCTGGTGTCCAAGCCCTCCCCCACTCCCTGAGCACCCCCGAAGCCCCACCCCTCCAATCAACTGACTTTTAACATGACAATGGCCGTGACAATCCCAGCGCCAGGCTGGGGAGGACATAAAGCATCCCCCCACCCTTGTCTACCTAATGGGGTAGCTGCCTGCAGTCGGTATTGCCAGCTCGCCGTCTGCTCGGGCAGGGCGTCCCGTCCCAGTCCAGCCCGGCCATGAGCGCCCACCTGGCCGTGCCGCCCTACCTGCCCTGCCCGGGCGCGGTCAGATATGGGGACTACTACTGGCTCTCCGCAGGAGCCATGGACAGCACGCCGGCAGAGGTGGCCCCGGCGGCGGGCGCAGCCGCCTTCCCCGCGGCGGAGAAGACGCACAGCTACCCAGGTAGGCGGCCCGGCTGGTCCCGGGGAGAGATCCGTCTGCCCTCGGGTGCGGGTTGGTTGCATCCCTTCTGCCTCGGGAGGGGAGAGGGGGCTACGCCGCTGCCCCGGCGAGGATGCAAAGGGCGCTGCTCCTCCGGCCGCCCCGTTGGAAGAGGCGGCGGGGGCCGGGCGCGGCTGCCAGCAGCCTCTGCGTCCAGACGGGACCAGAGGTGTAAGCGGGGTCTCGGTGCCGCTGCCGCGCGGGTGGCAGTGCCCACTTTAGCACGCTGCTGTGCCTGTGGAGCCCCAGCAGGCCCCCAGGGCACCCTCAATCAAATTCACCCGAGAAGCGGGACTTTGAAGTCCTTGAGTCTTTGCCTGACCGTGCTCACTTCAGTTCTCTTTCCTCCTCAGATGTCTCTCCAGCTTCCTCCAGCTCTGGGACACTCATCCAGTACACTCCCGACTCTGCCACCAGCCCCACTGCGGAGCGACCATCTCCCTATCCCTCTTCCCAGAAGGTCAAGGGGGAAGGTGAGGGTGTGGTGAAGAAGGCCAAGAGCCGCACAGCCTTCTCCCAGGAGCAGCTGCAAATCCTGCATCAGCGGTTCCAGATCCAGATGTACCTCAGCCCCCAGCAGATCCGGGAGCTGGCTGCTGCCCTGGAGCTCACCTACAAGCAGGTGAACATCTTCCTCTGAGCTGCTGAGTTGCATCCCTGGTTTGAAGTAACTTGCAAGCAGGGCGGTGGGGGTGGTTGCACCTTTTTTCCCTCCTCTTTTCTTAGAGCCCAGACATGAGTTTCTTTTGTGGTCTTGTTTATACCATTGCTTATGTGGGACAGGAAAAGATGTGAAAACCTGGGACTCAGTCATCCTCTTATGCTCGGTTCTAGTGTTATCCGCCCACTCTGTGCAGGCGTTTGAAAGTGACTCTGTGTAGCCTTGCTATGTACGTGGGTTTCTGTATAGACATGTCTTCATAGAATGGTTAGCATTGGAAAGGACCTTAACGTTATCTAGTTCCAACCCCTCTGCCACGGGCAGGGACACCTCACACCAGACCATGTTGCCTAAGGCTCTGTCCAATCTGGCCTTGAGCGCTGATGGAGATGGAGCATTTATCACTTCTTTGGGTAACCTGGTCCAGTGCCTCACCGCTCTCACAATAAAGAACTTCTTCCTTGTATCTAACCTGAGCCCTGAACTGTTTTAGTTTTAACTCATTGCCCCTTGTCCTATTGCTATTGTCCCTGATGGAGAGTCCCTTTCTGGAACCCTTGTAGGCCCACCTTCAGATACTGGAAGGCTGCTATGAGGTCTCCACACAGCCTTTTCTTCTCCAGGCTGAACAGCCTATCTTTCTCAGCCTGTCTTCATACAGGAGGTGCTTCAGCCCCTGATCATCCTCATGGCCTCCTTTGGACTTGTTTCAACAGCTCCGTGTCCTTCTTGCATTGAGCACGCCAGAAGTGCACATAGTGCTCCACGTGGGGTCTCACGAGAGTATCTCTCCAATCATGAAAAGTCAGAAGCTTGCACTATTGTGCAGGTTAATGTTCTTAGTCACAGTGGCATCTGGACCCTCCCTAGAGAGAGGGTCCTTGCCCCACCAGATGCTGTGTCTCACTGAAGGAATGACTCACTCCTGAGTCAGCATAGGTCTTGTCTCAGCAAAGAGGTGCTGCTGCAGTAACAAGCTGTGTTTCTGCAGGTGTCTTGACCTGTCCTTAGGCAGGGGTTTTGATGCCATGGAAGATCCTGTAGTGATCTGAGGAGTAGGAGTGTGTTTTCATGTCCTAACTCTGTGACTCTGTGGCTACCTGCTGCATACTGTTGGCTTCTAAAATTATGTGCAATATTAGAAACCAAGCAGAAACTGGATTTGGTAGAACGCAAAACATCTTTAGCATGTGTAATAACTTCTGAGAATGAATTTCTAATGCCCCATGTCCTTTCCCCATCACTTCTAGGTGAAAACATGGTTTCAGAATCAACGGATGAAATTTAAACGCTGCCAGAAGGAGAGCCAGTGGGTAGAAAAAGGGTTGTATCCACCACAGGTAAGAGCATTCGCCTTTCACATGCTTCCCCACTCTGTGGGGAGAAGTGCTAACTTGAACAGCGCATAGGGTTTACCCAAGCCGGTTCTATTGCTTGTTCAAGGGCTTACAGTGGCATGTATTTGAGTCCTGACCTGGCACTGAAAGAGCTTTGTTTTCAGTTTCAGCTATCTCCCAGTTAAGATGGAAAACAAATTAGCCAAAGATGGCTGGCAAGGCCGTACTGTTTTTCTCACTGTCATGGTACTCCCAAACACGTTGACTTGGAGAATACCAATCTAAGGTGGTGTCATCTCTGCTATTAGTCTATAGTGAGGACGATGAGTATGGAAAAGACAGTGTTGAATGGCGTGGGGGAGGGAGCAGGGGAGAAAGTTGGACCTATTGAAAAGAATGAGCACATTTGGTGTGGTGCTCTGCATTACTAACCAGCCTTCTCTGTCTCTCCCAGAATGGGTTTCATCAGGCTGCCTACCTGGATATCACCCCCACGTTTCACCAGGGCTTTCCTGTCAGTGCCAGCAGAAACATTCAGGCTGTGACCAACATGCACCAAGCTTACAGCAGTGGCCAGATTTATGGGAGTGGGCAGAGCTTGTACTCTTTCATGGCTGTGGAGGATGAGGGGTTCTTTGGCAAAGCTGGAACGAGCTGCAATACCCAACAACCCATGGGTTTCTTAAGCCAGCAGATGAACTTCTGTCACAGCTATCCTGGGGATCTGGATTATGTCAGCCTGGAGTCAGAAGACACCTGCAGCTTCCAGAGCACCTCTGACAATGCTATGCCATTCTTATGCTCTCCTGCACAGCATCAGTACCAGGCTCCTTGGCATTCCCTGGGGACCCAGAGTGGTTATGAATCTTAGACCTAAGTACTTTTTTGTAACTCCGTTCTGTTTTCTCTGGGGTTTCTAGGGTCTTGACTCAGGGATCCAGTTTCTATTCCTTTCTCTTGCCCCTCCTCTCCTCCTGTTTTAACCATTGATGGGACTCAGCACCCTGCTGCCTTGGGTTAGTTTTCTGTTTAAAGGCTCTTGTTCATAACCAACCTTTGGCCAAGGGTGTTTCATGTGTTGATAGATGAAACTTTATTCGTGGAGGGGAATGTGCAATACCACAGCCAGGAGCAGCAGAGATGGTAGGACTGTTTGCTGTCCAGCCTCACCTTCTTCTGCTGCCTCTTTAGCAGGCAATCTCTGAACATTGCCCTTAGTGTCTTGCAGCTGAGTTTTGCTAGGGGAAAACCCTGTACTTAAGCATATTTCTTCTAGAAATACCCTGTTGTATTCCACAAGCTCTGCTGTCTTGCCTGTTTCTGTTACTACCTCAGTCAGCTAACTGCTAATAGGTTCTTCATATGCACCCATTCCTCCCTCATCAAAAGCCAACACAAGATCATCTGATTTCAGATTATTTGATCCAGTTGCTTCCAGCAGCTCCTCCTTGGGGGGTCAGCATCTGCCTATGCCTTGCCTGCTGCCCTCGTGTATACATGAAGCAGTTCAGAGGAGAGGAAGTGGGGTAGAGTATTGCCCATACCTCACATCAGAACTTTGGTTTCCAAAGCTGCTAACTTACTTGTGCCTGCCAGGACGTTCAGGATGGCTGTTTCTGTGACTGTCCACACCTAGTTTAGATCTTGCCTTTCTACATCTCTGCTGAGAGACTGTTGGTTTGTCCCAGCCTGCAAATTCACGGTGAGAACAGTCTACTTATCTGCACATGGTAGTCCCCGAGCACTTCATAAACAGAGCACCACTTCAGTGCAGATTTCTCTGGGTAGAGGCAGGCAGCTAGGTAAAGGACTCTGTTGTCTTATCCCAGGTTTAAGAGTATAAGCTAGTAGGATTCTTGTACCTTCCCCAGGGCTCATTGGATCTCTTCTGCATTGTCCTGCTGAAGAGGGCACTGGCTGCCTCATCTGACACAAGGACCCAAGCTCTGGGGGAGGTGAGAAGTTTAGAGAAACTTAGTTAGACAAAATGAAGAAGATGCCAATTAAAACTTCCAGGTTTGCTGTTAAAAATAACTGAACCATCCTTTTCAGTATGGAGAAACCATGAGGCAGCTCCAGACTGGGAACAACTGACTTTGTTTACAAGATGTAGAATTTCAGCATCCATTCTACCACTGCCCAGGAACACAAATAATAGTAAACAGGATGGTTAAAGCATTAGTATTTCCATGACAGGCTTTGGGGTTTTGTGATTAGTGCACAATTTTTACTGCAACCCTGTTGTCAAATGTCTGCACACAAAGTTGTGTGTTACGGTTAAACTCTCACTGCAAAGAATAACTTTGTTGTTTCAGAATTGTTTTAGAGTGTATTCTCTTGCAGTGATCTCAAGCATGTTTTATGTTATGTGCATGTTGTCTTTTATTACGTTGTTTCTGATTAATGTTTGTACAAACTTGTTTGAGTTGAAAATAAATTACTTTATTTTAATGACGAAACTGTGTGGCCAGCTTGCATTGGAACAGCCTGCTAGGCGCACGGTGGTTCTGCACTGATTAGACCAGGAGTCCTGAGGAAAGGAATTGAAAAGCAACAGGACTGTGTTTCTCAGAGAACTACAATCAAGCAGCTGTTCAGAAGGGTCAGGTCACAAAATTCCATCAGCCAGCATGCAGGTGTGTTGCCTCATGGGAGGGGGTGCTCCAGGGGTAGGTATCTGGACTGCTTTCAGTAAAAGATAGCTATGGAAATACGAGGGTAGAGCACAAAAATTGCCTCTGAGTTTTGTGGCTGCCTGCTGCTGCTCCAGAAGGTTGCAGTTAGCGGTCTGGAATCCTGCCTCATCGAGGTTGCAGTGCTCTTGGTGTTCTTGTGCTAAGCACAAGTGACAGCAGAAGTTTGTATGTAGGTAACTGAATCCTACCTCCAGCGTTGAAATAGAAGTGTACTGATTTCCCTGAGACTGTATTTTTCTCTTAGCAGATGTATGCAACATTTAAAGGATATTTAAACATGTGAGATGCATGAGGAATCGTGCGTAAGGGACTTGCCTTATGTACTTCAGTTCTAACACCTATGCAGCTTGCATGCAGCCAGGGTGCTGCAAGTGTTCATGGGTACCCTACCAAGGGAGAAAGGCAGCTGTCTGTTCAGTAGATGATGCTGCTGCTGTATCAGCAGAACCAAGTTACAGCCATAGTTTGAACTAGCAAAATTGATGTGTTTGGGTTTAATCCTAGGTTCCTTAAGCTATAGTATACCACCAAAGCTTTCCACCTGGTTGAAATGGGCAGTTCAATAAATATTCCTACTAAGCACAGTTAGGTAAACTGTCAGCTGACTGCTAAAGCTCAAACAGCCACATGTCCTTTGCTGAAGAGAACCTGCTCCTGTGGATGCTAAAGCCCACTTTTCTTTTGCAATACAGTAATGCTCTACTTCCAAGTGTGAGGTGGAGTATGTGCAGGAAGTAGAGGGAGTGGAGGTTTGAGCCTGTAGTTGAGGAAGAAAGGCTGAGTTGTCCATGTGTGGGCTGCTAACCTTCAACAGCAGAAAAAGGTATATTTGGCCTCTAACAGAGGGAGATGTCAGGTTCACAGGATTTCCTGTATTGCAGAGCAGAGATCCTTTCTCATCCTGACCTGGGGTATATGTTCCAATGTGAGTTAGGATGAATTCTGGATAACGATCTAGTAGTAGTGTTAATTTCAACAATTCCACTGAAAAAACAAAGCTGGACCATATACCTATAGCGCTTCTATAGCCCATGATCTAGATGCCCATCTCCACCACTCTGAGCAGATATTGCTGCTAAAATAGCAACAATAGCCCTGGGGCTGTGGTTTGTGTTACTGTATTTACCACAGGAGCATCCTGCAGAAATGAAATATTCCTTCACGGGTGTGCTATCCCCCTGGTTTTTCAGCCTGGGTTGCATGCAGGTTTGTCAAGCACATGTAGTTGTAGGGTTGGAGGGAACATGTAGAGCGGATGCTGTAGGAATTTTGGCACGTGGGCTGTAAAGGACTGCTAATAGCTCAGCAAGAGTTCCTAGAAGCTGTGGAATTAAGCAGGACTCCGGCTTTCCACAGTACTGAAGGTCTGTTACCTTCACATGCCTTGAGCCACATTACTATGTGGGACAGCTGCACAAGTAATTGCAGAACTACCATTACTAAGACTGGTGGAGATGCAGCTAATGCCACAAGACTCATACGTCCAAAAGGCTTTGTATCAGTTACTCTGAAGAAGTAAGTGCCTGTGAGCAAAAGCCCTTTCTGCTGGGTTACATCTCTGTGAGGACTGCTGCTTCTTGTGATTGAACTGTATAACAGTGATTTCTGCACGCTGCAAACACGATTTGCCTTTCCAGCAGATCTTTTTTAGGATCAAGCTGTAAGTTCATATGGAGCTCTTTATATGTATTGTAGCTTGTGGGAATACACTGCACTTTCACGGTATCTCTGTAGTGTCGACACTCCTATTTGTCATCACTGCAGATGTAGCTCCAGTGGTGCAGAGAATCACACCCAGACAGAAAAAATAAGATGTAATATGGACTATGTAGACCAGAATTTATTCTCCAGTTTACAGGGTTCCAGCTTTTGCTGTCCCATAGGCAAAATACCAAGCGAGTACAGTGGTGCAAGCAGCCTCATTCCTAGCTCTCGTGTTAACATGGCCTGCAGCAATGTTATACAAGCTACAGGTTTCTTCTGAGTGACCCATGAGCAAGAGCTCACAGCCCCAGCTGTCTCTCCAGTGCAGATGAGAGGCATGATGTTTTCTTTAATAGGTTTTTCCCTACAGACATGTGTAAATGTTGTGTTTAGTTATCTAATTACACTGCGTGACTCAAATGCTGAGCTAACAGGGTTTCGGAAATTTTCAGTACAGCATTGCCATGCATTTCTTGCTTGGCCCATTATCAGAGGCCAGCAGCACCTTGTCTGATACTGAGAAGGCAAGAAGCAAGAAGGACCCAAAATCATAGCTCTGGTCTTAGACCAAAACCAAAAAACCTCAAGGTTTTCCTTTCCAGTGAGGGCATGTTGTCTTCATGGTGTCCGAAGTTTTGAAGAGCATCCTCAGGTCGTATCTGTGGACCTATTTTATGATCAGGCTAAAATTAATTTCTCACGTTGTAATGGAAGTCCATCTGCTCACGCACAGCGTTTGTCTCTAGCAGATGGGCAGTGTCTGAATCACTAAATCTTTTACGAATTACAACACAAATTACAACAACAAATTACTTGGGTGAGCCCCAAGATCCCTCCAAGTCACTGCTCAGATACTAGGGAAAGACCAGAAGAGAAAGCAAGTCCCCAGTGTTCCAAGTCTGGCTGGCTGTGGCTGAGGGACTGCTGTAACAGGAGCTGCATTGCTGCTCTTTTTACACACGGCATTGGGAATGCAGCTCCTGATACAGCAGACATCAATGAACTACCTTCCTGGAAGTGGCTTACTTGCCTGCTGGAATTGCTGCAGGCTTCCAGTCTCTTGATCAACCTATGGCAGTAAGCTCTAGCTTTGAATGATGGCCTCCGAAAAATGTTATGGGTCTCTAGAGGAAACTGCAAGATTCAGTAGTGTTTGTTGGCAGTAGTAACGTGATCACAACTGTTGCTTTTATAGACAGCATCCTTCTGCAAGCCAGGCACAGAGACTTCACAGGAAGATCCTGCCTGTCCTAAAACATCCCTGAAACAACAGGGCATGACATGGGGCTCCTTTTCCAGACAATTATTAGCGAGGAGAAGTCACAAGCTCAACTTTTTTACCTCCAGCAATCTTTGATGGGGTGGCATGGAAAGGTTTCAGATGATATCCAGGTTAGTAGCAGCACTGTTGGCTCCAAACTTGCTGAAAAAACTCCTCTCTTATTCATGTGAGAGCCCTGTGCTTCCACCTTCATGTGTTAACCAGCACCTTTTCAGTTAACTTAATGGATCCCCACCTCCCTGATGATGCAGTGGTTGCAAGAAGTGTCTTCCCCAAGGTTACACACTCTCTGGATGTAGGACAAAGGGACAGAAAGGACTGCGCTTTAAAATGGATCTCCAAAATGATATGACTTCCTCATTTTCCCCCAAATCGTGCTGGCCATGCAGTTTACAGTACAGCTCTAGAAGCAGTGTAGCTGAACAACCACAGGGTTGTGAGGGAGTGCAGGTGGGGAAAAAACAGCTGTGAGGCACAGGGATGTAAACCAGCTTTGCCAACAGAAGACCGTGCCTCTTACTACTCCAGTTACAGGCATCAATTGCTTTCATTTTATGCCCATTTTTTTAATCATGACAGCTACTTCATTGCATTAAGATAAAGTCACTGCCATCATCAGAGTAATAGAAAACCTGTTACTCAGGGAACTGGGTCCCTGTTATTAAATATGCCTTGATATACACATCTGTTCAGGTACTTAGACACATACATAGTATTAAGCTGAGAAATGATGGCACCTCTATGTTTCAGCCAGTCTCAGTATAAAATGTTGCTGGTTAGGGAAAATTCTTACGGTGAGTGGCACTTACTCACCTGGTCCTTTGACTTTAGCTATCCGGCATTACCAAGTCATGAAACTGATCCACTAACAACGCAGAAAAATCTGTCTCTAGTTTCAGAGTCAAATCAGTAATAACAATGGCATACGGTTGCTATGGCTATTTATGCTCCATCAGGATCTCATATTGCAATGCACTATTACAGTGGGAAAAAAAAAAAAAAGATACAGAAAAATATACAATCAGCCTTTAAAATATTTTATTATTTGCCAAATTGAGTGCACTGTTAGATTTTCTCGAGGAGAGGCACAGAAAGATACAAACTACGACAAAGAGCTTACTTATAATTTTGATGCTTATAAGACCGTCTTACCAGCCTTTGTGCAAGCTAATTGTCACATCTCCCTTCACTAGACACTCCATCAGTCCTGCACCTTGTGGCTGACCCACAGAACTGGTGGTCTAATCATCAGATGCTTGGTGTGTGGCAATAACTTCTCCAATTTCAGTGAATGATATGTGACCAGCATGTCTTCATACAGTCTGTGACTTCATGCGTTATGTATACACAACTGTAGGGTGATATGTACAAAGGAGATCCCCAAAGGAATCTGTGCCCCCTCTTGAGACAAGTTACAAGATCCATAATTTAGAAGATCCAGGGCATTATCTAGGTAGCCAGATCTTGAGTCTCGCTATAAGATTGTCTGTGCCGATAAAGAAGAGTGTGTGTGTGCATGTGTAAGGACATATGAATGAAGAGCTGGATCTACAGGTATGGGCAAACAGGTATCTGGCGTCTCTGTGCTTTTGTGCATGCTTGCAGGCACGTATTTGTATGCCCAAACAGGTTCTAGCTACATGATGCCTCAGAGTCGAAGAGCACATGAATAACAAAGGGAGAGATGAGAATAAGATTGGATTCACAGCTGCCCCAAGTACCCCACATCCACAGTACTTAGGAATGATAGAGATGGTGGCCAGCAGTGGTTGGGAAAGGAGCCCCCATGGTGGCAGAGTGGTGAAAGTTACAGCTGTCACCTGTCTTTGTGCCTGAATATTCCACACTGCCAGGACAGCTGTGGTAAAAGTCTACTTTGTGCTGGGCAATGAAGCTGGGCAGTGTCTGCTGGATGCTGCAGGTGCCTCCACCTTTGCTAAAGACTCCTCCATCCTCACTGGTCACAATTGTGTAAGCATTCTGCCCTGCTCCGTAGTGCTGACGGGGGGGAGGCATGGTTTGCATGTTGCTGGCTGCGGTGATTGGGTAGCCCTGATGGAATTTGGGGTGCATGTCCAGGTAAGTACTTGGCTGGAAGGCACTCTGAAAGGGAAAGACAGTGAGTCAGAATACAAAGCTTCTCTGCTGTGACAACAGCTTCTCCACAGAATATATACCCTGGCAGGTACCAGGGCTCTGTTCTTTTACACCTCATGTCCTCTTGATTGGCAGCAATGGCATGGGAGGGCAAGAAGAAGCATATCCATCCCCATAGCTCAGGAGTGGTTACACAGTTGTGTGTATATATAGACACATGCACACACACATATATATATGTGAGGAAAACAGCTTTTCTCTGGAAGCATTTCAGTGGCATAGACAGCCTATTGCTAGGCTACCTACAGAACATGGAGTTGTGCCAAGCCTGTGCCTCTGCGCTGAACAAATGAGAAGGCAGGGTACACTCATACTTTTATGCTTAAGTCAGTCATGGAGGAAATACATCACAGGACTTATCTGGCTAGATAGAAGGCCATGCTGAGCCATATGCTATGTTCTTACTTGCGTGAGGCACTGAGCCCGTTCAGTCCACAGGCTATGCTTCTGGCACCTTTTCAGCTTCATCCTCCGGTTCTGGAACCAAGTCTTCACCTGGGTGGGGAAGGGAGAGCAGAGAAAAGAAAACATCAGCAAAGGAGAGGGAAGAGCAAATGTGATCCCATTCACAAGCAGGAAGACCGAGGGGAAGAGTGACCAGATGGCATAGATATATGGGCAGCAGCAGATAAAGGCCTGAAGAGCTCCCTGGGGTTGCTGCCAATGGGGATGTCTGTCTAGCAGCCTCAGCAGGTGGCTAGTGCATCTGCATAGTGGGAGGAGGGGAATGCATTCCATCCACGGGACAGTTATAGCTGTGACAAACTGACTCATTTCAATCATGGGGATGAATGACTGGTGCAAACTAGACCCACGCGGGTCTCTACAAGTCCCCTGCACTTCAAGAGCTTCTAAGACACTGTTTATGCATGCTTGTGAGCAGAGAAGGGGGAGGCTTGCTCCCTGTACCCAGCAGTTCCCAAATTCAAAGCTCCTTGCTGGAGTGAATTCCAGAGCCATTTCCCCCCAGGGCTGTGTCTGCACCGGGAAAGCAGCCTTTGTGGGGATGTGGATTGAAGGAAAGACCAGATTTTCTCCCCAGTCTGACGTTCCTGCTCAGTGTGTGCGTGTGTATGTGTGCACCTGCAATGCATATATAACTTGTTCTAGTCCCAGAGCATCCAGACTGTGGTGCCCAACTCTGACATCCAAATTCCAGGCAGACTTTTTACTTATAACTGCAAGCATTTGTACCCCCATTGCCAGCCCCCTCTGCTTTTAAGAAGGCATCATTCAAGCCAGCACCAGTTCACTACATACATACATACATACATATACTACATATGCATACATAGATATACAACATACTACACATACATACATGCATATACTACATACTACATACACACACTGCATACATACTCCATTTGCCTGGAGATCAGCAAAGACCCTGAGTAGCTGCAATACATAATCCTAGCAGTACCCATATGGAGAGGGGAATGGCTGTCAAGCCGCAAGAAAGTGTTGAGTGTGGCACATTATTAGATACTGGACAAGATCAGCCCTAGGAAACATTAGCAATTGCTTTCAGCATATTGCAGCCCTGGGATTCAGACAACTGACGCATGCCAGGGTTTCTGTGGTGTTCACCAGTGCAAGGAAAAAGCCTGTGAATTGCTGTCAAGCCCAAGGTAGAGGCTGCTGGCGGCAAACAACATATTCATCACAGTGTTTGCAATTCTATTACAAGCGTCAGCAACAGTACCCTTAACTGACCCCTCACTGGGGAGGCCCCAGTGAGGTGACACTGACTCTCCTGCCCCAAGAAGTGCTTCTGATCTCTGGACATGAATAAGCAGGGGAGCAACTCTTCGCTGCAAACTTTGCCTATATTCTCAGTTGGAGACTTATCTTCCCATCCTGTCACTGCCTTATGTAACCATTCAGCTGCTTTGTGACAGATATACCATGGGCCAAAGGCTCTATGTTCACCTGCTTGTAGGTGAGCCCCAGGGCAGCAGCCAGCTCCCGGATCTGCTGGGGGCTGAGGTACTTCTGGCTCTGGAACCGCTGGTGCAGGGTGTGCAGCTGCTCCTTGGAGAAAGCTGTGCGTTTCTTGGCCTTCCGCATCGCGTCCATGCCATCTTCTCCGTCCTGAGACTTAGCCGTAGGCTGTGGGGACAAGGATGCTGAATGTGGACTGGTGGCTGAATCTGGTGTGAATTGGCTGAAATTCCCAGAACTGGATGAAGCTGGGGATACTTCTAGAAACAAAAAGACAACGGGAAAAAGTATGCAAGACATAATGCACAGCTGTATGGGTAGGAGCATGCTCACTGCCTGCTGCAGAGCTCCTTGTCTACCACACAGGGGCTTTCCTCAAGCAAAGGCTTGTGTCACCCTCCTTCCTTCCTGGGTCTGTGAGCGCAAACAAGCCCACTGATAGCGAGCAACTTCCCACCTCAGCCCTCCAGGATGCCTGTGGCTCTCTTTTGCCAGCTAGAAAAGTCAGGGCAGGGAGGGGAGAATGGTACACATTGACTCACAGTGTTATTATCCTCCAAAAGGCCCCGGTAATATTTCAGTTTCATTGTGGTCTCATTGTGGTCAAAGAGGCCTGGTCATGATCGCAGGGACAGCTTTGGGGTGGTGACTGGGCTCCCTGAAACTGCCTGCCCAGCAATCTCAAGGCAGTTGATAGACAGTGGCAAGGCAACTTCCAGCCATGGTGTATAGTGAGCCAGAGCAATCACTTCTTACAGTGATGGAGAGCATCAGCCAGGCCTTGGATACTGGCTTACTCTTGTTTGCCTGCGGCACTCACCACAGACCATGCCACTGTTGGAAATGCATGTATAGGTCGAGAGACCTGTTTGGCTGAGGGGGACTTCTGGAAGACGAGAATGAAGGAGAAAAAGATGAAATGGAAATGGGGAGGGAGGGAAGAATGGTGGATGTGTGGAACGAGCACGAAGAGACGGTAATCCTGTACCAGGGACACTGGGGACAGAATTCAGGAGTGCAGAGGAACGCGTCCAAGCCCTTTCTCATTTGTGCCAGTGCATGTCTTAAGGGGGTCTCTGTTGAGGACCAAGTTGAGATAAAGATCTAAAGGAAAAACTTCCTCAACAGTCTGGGCTACTACTTCAGACAAAAGCTGCCAAGATGCAACGGCATTCAGGGTGCCTGAATAGGAAAACGCTGACAGAAGAGATTACCCCAGCACGTTTCTGTCAGGTGCCTGGTTGCTGGGGTTTGTGAGAGGCTGCGACCTTCTCAGGCTAGCCCTGACTGAAGGGATGTGATGCCAGTATCCTCCTTTTCCCATAAGTGGAGTGGCAAATCTGTCCCTCCTTCCTTCCTCCAGCTACTCCTCTGCAAACCCTTCTGCATGGTCATCCCCTCTCCTCCTACTGACATTTCAGGAGAGGGGGAGTGCAGTGAATGGGCAATGACGTTTTTAGTACACACCTTCTGACTACCAAGTTCAACCAATAGCTTCCAATATCCTTTCTAATCACCCCGAAACCCACAGGAGCACATCCTCCCCAACTTCCCAAATGTACATCTAGTGCAAAGTACTGACGCCCTCCTGAGGAATGAGCTCCTTGTCCACAACATCAAACCCTTCCTTCTTCTGTTGGAAGCTGAGATGCTGCTAAGCAATCACTCATAAGCCTAGAGGCCCTTTCTGGGTCTCACAAAGGTAGCCGTGTCTGCAGCATCTCTTCTGAGAGTACCACCCTCCGGAGAGAGGCACACCTATCTCTGTGGTGCCTGCCTCTCTAGGGTTGCCTGCTCTCATAACCTTGCTCTTGGCTACTTCCTATCCCCAGGATCTGAGAACCACCCAGGGCACAGGCTGTGTGAAGAGGCAGATGTGCAGTGGGGCATGTTTCTGGTGCTGTGGAGCAGGGCCATGAGGGTTACAAAACAAAAGGAGAAACAGGCTGTCAGCAGAAGAGGTGCAGGGACCTGAGGTGTTATGTGCATGGGGGCAGATTGCGGAACCTGAGAGGAAGCTGAATGTCTGTGTCCGATGCACGGAGAGCTAAAACTTCATGTGGGACCACAGGATGGTTGGCTCCTGCAGGCTGTGCAGTAAAAACCTCATAGGCAGGAAATGAGCATGAATGTGAGCTTGGAAAACAGAAAAGTCTTATGTTAGACAGGAACCACACCAAGATACCACAGAGCTAAAGCTCCCACATGTTCCTGCTTGGCCTGTCTTCCCAAAACCCCACATAATTTACAACCTGCAGTTTGAGCTCCAGACGAAGGTGCCCTCCCTCTCCCGTGAGATGAGAGTGAAGGGAAGAGGAAGCAAGAAACACAAACAGCAGCACGGCAGACATAAACATGAAAACCTGAGGCAGCCCCACACCCACAAACCTTTGACATCAGCAGGCCTGTGCTTCCATAACTGGGCTCTCTGCAGAGAGAGGCACCAGAGGGGTGTTTAGAGGTGGATTTCACGCCTATAAACCAGGCCCATTGGGCGCACAAGTGAGTCAGTCTGCCTGCACCCTTTGCGGGGCAGGCAGCATGCAGAGAACATATGCCCTTCTCCAAACTGCATGGCAAGTGGCCATGTGCCAAGTAGACACTAGCCACTCTGCCAGAGCCCGTAGCTCTATACCATCTGACAGCTTAAAACCAGCTCTCCAAGAGCTTGCTGTCCTTACACTCAGTATCCTTTCATGAGTGTTACCCTGCTGAACATGCAATGGGGCTGTGCAAAAACTTGCTTTCATCAGCCATTCAGTGAGCGGCTGGGGAATGGCAGGAACAGAAAATGCCACTGCAGTGGGGCCTGGGACTTTTTTGCAGGGATGGAAAGGCAAGGCAACAAGAGCACAGAAAGGGAAACAGAAAGGGGAATGTGATAAACTGAAAAAAGCAGAGAGTAACAATGCTGGACTTAAAGGAAGCGCATTTCCGGGCACAGCAACTCACTGGGCTCAAGTTTACTGGACACATGGAGGGTGTGAGGAGTTTGTAAGGGGATAAGGGATGCCACCAGCGGAATCACCTTCAGGAGTTGTTCCTCTCCATAGCACACATGACAGCATTTGACTAAAAGGAGGCCTAGACATTCCCGCCCCGAGAACCATGGAGTTTCGTGAGACCATGTTGTCACACTGCCCTCCAGCCTGCAGCGCAGACCCGCCAGCGCCTGAACTCTTGAAGGCTCTGCTGAGACTTAGAAAACGGGATCACAGTCCCGGTGGAAAGGTGGCGTGACTTGCCCAAGGTCACCCATCCTTGCCCACGACATCGCGTTCTGCCCCGCTCACACATTAGGAAACCAAGGCAAGGACAGAGAAAACTTTTCTCAAGGTCGTTAAGCAAAGCGGCTGAGCTGGGACCGCGGGTACCCCGGGTGTCGGCTCCAGCTGAGCTGGGACCGCGGGTACCCCGGGTGTCGGCTCCAGCTGAGCTGGGACCGCGGGTACCCCGGGTGCCGGCTCCAGCTGAGCTGGGACCACAGAAGCCCCGTGGATCGGCTCCCGGACTCAGCCGAACTGCCTTACCTGCAGTCTGCCTCTTCCCTCCTGCCTCCGGGGACTGCCCGGCGCCCACGGCTCCCCCTGGCCCAGCCGAAGTGAGGCCATGTCCTGCCTCCCCCGCCGAGTTCCAGTAAAAGTCCAGGTACCCCATGCCAGTCCCGCCAGGGTAAGCCTGGTAGGGGGGCAGAGCCAAGTGTGCACACATGGGCGGCAGATGAAGGGGTGGCTCCCCCACCTTCTAATAGATGTCACCTTCACTCGGGGGGAGCAGGGCTCACCAGCAAGCTGAGGTAGCCCCGCAGTGTGGACAGGCGGTTACCTTTATAGCTGCCTATACCCTGCCTGGGACTGCAATATTCACCACCGTCTGCTCCTCGGGGCTCTTTGTCATGTTAAAGAGCCTGATGGTTGGGGTGGGGACAGAGCGGGGTGGAGGGGCGAGAGAAAGCCACACATGGCATCAGGGCTAAAATATGTCCCCTCTGGATTCTTCCCATTCTGCAGGTTCCTCAGTCACACCTGAGCAGGGGTCTGATCCACAGCCCCAGGGAACCTCCTCCCGCTTGCGTCTTTGGGCTCAGCTCAAATTGTCCTGTCACAAAACAATCCCTTGAGTGCAGATGTCCATGTAGAAGCTGTTGACTGCATTGGGAGAACAAATGCCAAACAATCCCCACCACATAGGAGTGGACAGCAGGTCGATGTGATGCTGAGTGCCTCAGTACCATGCTGGGCTAACTCAAGGCCCAGTTCCAGGTTATGGGGACTGTTCTGAGACCTTTCCTTTGTGGCTTGTGTCACACTGACACCCTCACAAGAGCCACACATACATGCACACATCCTCCCTGCCTGGCAGCACTTTCCACACTCTTGGTGCAGATGTCAGAGATGGAGCAAGGTGGGGAAACCAATAAGTAAAGATCAGAGCTGGGGGTCAGAAGGAACACTTTGGGGTTTGGTTTTTGGTTTGGTTTGGGTTTGGTTTTTTTTTGTTTTGTGGGTTTTTGTTGTTTTGGTTTGTTTTGAGTTTTTTAACTGAAAAGGAATTTCCTTCACCCGGGCGCTTCAGGGTGCCAGGTGACAATGTGGCTGGCCCATCTTCCGCGTGTCTGTGCCAGAGCAAACCCAGAAACACTGGGCAAGACGCATCCAACACCAGATCTCATGTGGCAGAGCAGGCTCAGAAATCTCAGCTGGCTGGTGTACCTCATTATGGAGGTAGGGAAAGATTTAGTGCAGGTAAGGTCCACTGCTAACAGATTTGCTCTGCCATGGCCTTTCAAAGGCACATCCTTTCGCTTGTGTAGCCTTGGCTGGGGCCTTTGCCAGGCTGTTGCAGGGTGATTGACATTAAGAAGAAGAGTTTCCTTTAAGGCAGGGTTGGCTGATGTTTGCTCACATGGGCCACCCAAGGGGGACAGGCACCTGCAGAGGTTCTTCATTAAAAAACTGGAAGTGAGTGAGCCACAGAATTCAGTAATGGGCCTACAGGTTGCCCGGCTCCATGGGCTTGCTCCAGTGTTTTCCCCCAGGAGTTTTTTGCTCTTTAGGAAGATTTTATTAGTTTCATCTCAAAAAGCACTGCAAGTCTCTAGGTAACACCTATAATTGTCAATGCACAGGCAGAAGTCCCAGAGTTAATTCAAACATTTCCCGTTAGAACCAGCCCTGCCTTAGCACCAGGACATGTGCATGCCTCATGTCAGAAGCTCAGAGCTTGGGGTGCAGATCCACAGAAGTGTAAAATTATTTAACCTGGACCATCACTGCACCCCTCTGTGCCTCATTGCTCCTCATGAGTGCTTGCTGCCTTCTTCTCAAGCCTGCACTAGCAGCCAGTAGCTGCCGAACAAGCCGGAGAGGGGAAACTGCTTGATGTCAGTGTTCATCAGCAGGGAGAAGCAGCAGACAGATGGGGTGAGCAAGACCATACGAAATGTTTAAAGTTTAACGTTTTAAATCTAAAAGGATGTAGAACACCAGTTCCCTCAGCACTTCTGATGCTGCTCTGTGTCCCATGGCAGGTTCCTAGTCCTGGCTTCCTTTGTAGAGCAGGGGCAACTTGCAAGCCTTCTGAGATGGGAAACCATAAGGAACTGCAGGACTGGCCTGTGGGTGAACCTGAAAATCAATGCAGCTGCTCCTGAGTCAGTCATGGGCACATCATTCAACCCACTTGTCACATCACAGCATGGTTCTGCTGCCTTGGGAGCATGCACTTGACTATGAGCTACAGACTGGAGAGGACTAAAGGCCTGACTTGGATCTCTTTAACTCAGTATTTTCTGTTTGCATGTGACTCTTCTCTGTCTACAAACTACAGGGACTGACATCTCTCTGCGCAAGAAATGCAGTTTTAAATGTGAAATTAACCTGGAAAACTAAAGCAAAAAAGGGGGTTTGAGCGCATTTACCTCAATAGAATTACAAGAATATTGTGAGTAAGACAGTTACTCTACAACAGCCTCTACATGATGGTTTTGGCTCATGCCCCACTTCTAAATCATTCCAGGCTTCAGAGCCTCGGTATGACAAGAGCTCAGAGCTCTGGCACCTGTGTTGGTGTTCAAGTTGTCATGGCCCTAGGTGCTGTTAGAAAATGAAAACAAGACAGCAGTCCTGGGGGACTTCTAAGTCCTTCTAACAAAGTCCTTCTAAGACTGTTTAATATGAAGACCTGGCAGAAAACATGTCATGGGGTGCTGGCATGGGTGGCAGTAGGTATCTGTCCTTGCTGGGAGTCCCAGTGGCTGAGCACTTCACACTTGATCTCCTTGATTTCAGCTACTTCTGAAGGTGTCTGGGGTCCTCCTTGCAAAGTGCCTAGAGGCCACAATAGACTAGCACAGTCACCTGCATTACAAAGTCCCGCTGGGCAGAAGCCGGGGAGGAGGATGGTGCTGCCCTTGGGACCAGAGCCACCCGCCCAACTGGACCAGTGAGTGGGGCAGCAATAGAGGGAGTCACCTCCCCGGGGCGGGAGGGGGACCGATAGGCGAAGGAGCTGAAGGAACCCCAGGGCCTCACCCCCCCCCCCCCGTGGTTTCAGAGCAGCACCACACCACAGGGAGCAGCTTATCTGCCCCGCGCTGCGCGGCACCTGACACAGCCTGTGGTGCAGGCAGCAGCTCTGGAAAACCATCACTGCAGGCAGCTGAGAGATGTGGCTTGGCATCAGACTGAACCAGACTGTGGGTGGTTTGGTACTGTGTTATTCGAGGCGGGGCCCAGTACTCCTTATTGTCTCACTAAAAAATATACATGAAAGCTCTTCTCGGCTTACAGGGCTTAAGTATCTTAAACAACCTTTTTCTGCTCTTCTGTACCATGAAGCTGAAAGCACGCTCCAATAAAAAGAGGGTAAATTCGTCACAGTCATGTTAGTAACATGATCTTTCATCAAAAGCTAAGTCATTTGCATTCTCAGAAATAGCACTGAACTCCGCAATGGTCACAGCAATGAAACACTAGCCTGTAAATGACCAGGTTTCCTCCACAAAGGCAGTGAGGTAGGAAGACTAGTCGCCAGAGAGACCAGGAAGAAAGAGGAAAAGTCCTCATTCTCTATCCCAATGCCCTCTATGATATGGTTGTAGCTCATGCTGACCTGCCCAAAATGGCCACAAAGTAGTGAACATAGGTGCAACTGACAGGGTAAATCAAATGACATGAAAGGCAGGAAAGGCTGAAAAAACAGCCTTGAAAACTGCTCTGGGATGATGGACATCATTCACAAGATGGTCAAGCAGAGCAGAAGATGGAAATGCTCATGGAAATGGTTTCTATAACTATGTCCTTCCACTGACACAGTCCATATGGTTGTGACAACCTGATTTTCTTATAACAAGCCCTCCTTAGCCACATTTGATCACTGACCCAATGTCTTCTACACCTTTCATAGGGGGCCCTCAGCAAAATCGTCCTTCCAGGAAACAGCTTTTAATTTGCTTTGGTTCTGGTGAGGGGTTTTACTTTGTTCATTTTTTTCTTCTGGTTTTAGGAAATAAATTACCTTTCAGATCTCTTCATTTGTCAGTTGCTGCTCTTTTCTCCTAAAATAGCAATCAGACAGGGTGAAATGGGAAAGGTCAGCTCTGGATAAAGACACTGGACAGACCAGACTTTGAGATGTCTTTGTTCTGGCAAAGTGTCCCATGACAGCTAACACACTGATGAGGCTTGATGTGTACCGCATGGATATAACAGAGCGAGAAATGAAAGTTAAAGCTGACAGCAGCCTGAATAGGCTTAGATGTTCAGTCACAGCTTGAGCCCTTGTGGCTCACCTCTTCTTGGTGTAGCTCTGCCCAGCAGCCTCTTCAGTGAAGACAGATCTGATGCCACCAACTGATGTATCACTACACCTGCATTTGTTTGGGTGGCAGACCTGTGGCAGTTTGGGCTGCGACAGTTTAGAAGCCCTCATTGCTACCACTGTACCAGGAAAACACCAAGTTTCTTGGAGGCTTGGCCTCAGAAGACCCCTCTCAGGGAGTAGTGGGGAGTACCCCTCCCCAGAGTGACCTGCACTGCGGGCTCAGCTCCCAGCACTCCTCTGGAAGCTTTCTGGGCCATACAGGCTCTTTCTGTGACTGGTGATATTGGTGAATAAGCATTTTTCCCCTGTCTGAGTTGCATTAAAATAACAAAAGTATGCTTTTCAGTCCTTGAACTTGCCGACTATGATTTTGGTTAAGTATTCAAAGACAGTTAACGCAGTTGTTTTAAGAAAAGGGCTTTGAAAGTATTGTTTTACAGTATTTCTCCTTTCTTAGAAGCCTTAAGGTTGCAAATGCCCTGCTTTGTTTAAACATTTTCAGGGGTGATTGTGATTGACATTGATAGTAATTGCTTAATCTAAAGACATTTTTAAAAGCCAGAAAGCAGAAAAGTAATACTGTTTGAATGATATGAAGCGAAGTAGCTCAAACATCGCAACATTCCCACTCTGTTCCCCTTTTAACCGCTTGGTTTAGCGTATCAATTCTTTAACTTCAGTATGAATTTACTTCTCTTACAGCAGCATATTTTTCTCCAAAGACTTTTCTTTTTTTGGTGATGGATCATCTTCTACATTTGCTTTGCTTTGCGTGAAGCTGTGCTGTAATCTAGTCAGGTCCATGTATTTGTCTGCTCTCGCAATGGCCTTGTCCTCCTTGCAAATACTGTTAGTGAGTCTGTACCAGAAAAGTTTTTCCCTCCCACAACACATATGGTCTTTCTGTAGAGAGGATGGGTCATGGAAAGGAAAATTTATCTTCAAAAATCATAAACACGCTGCCGGTTTGGGTTTCTTTTTGCTGTTGGTTGGTTGGGGTTTTTAGCTGGGTCATGCTAGGCTGAAAAATGCTGAAAGGAGTAAAAATATTCCCAGTGATGGAATATAACTGAGTTTCAATTGGGGGATCAAAAAGAAAAAGGAAAAGGATTCCCTTTCTCTTCTTGGGCTGTTCTGGGCCTAGAGCTAAATAGGGTCAGAGGTGGTACCTCACTGTACATAGCAGCCAACCAGAGCCACAGAAATGTAAGTTAGGGCTCTCAAGGCTGGAATATGCAAGGGGAGCTATGGTAACACCTACCTAGAAAAGACTGGGGGAGGGGCTAAGAAGTCTGCAAACCTTAAATAACACTCATCAGTATTTCCTGTAGCTGCCTTCCATTTTTCCTTCTGTAAATGTAATATAGGAGTCAGCTTCCCATGTTCAGTGGTTTTGAAGGGTGAGGTCTGCAGAGGCTCTTTCCCTTAAATTATTCAGAGTAACAAAAGTCCACCTTATCTTGTGTGCAGAATTTTTGGGTAGAATCAGCAAAAGGTGAAAGTGAAAAAACACACCCCATATGTATATATACATAGAAATACATTCAAATCCTCTCCTTCTGTCTCCTTCTTTCTTTTCTTAATCTGCCGAGTGAAAAAGAATGTAAGGACCAAGAAATGAATGGGCTTAGTTTCCAATAAAGCAGTTTAAGGACATGCTGTTTATCATTATCATGGCATGGATTTTTCTGCTCATACATCCCCCGTGAAGTCCTTCACACAATGAGGCCCTCTAAGAGAAGTGCAATTTGACCCTGATGCCAAGAGGAAAGTGAAATTGGAAGAAAAGAGCTCTGCCAGCAGTGGCAGCACCTCCCACAGTCTCCTGGGTCTCACCTTTTGGATTTTGCTTCGCTGGTCTGGAAATACAAGATGTGATCAGAGCAGGCAAAGAGAAGGCCCTGGGCAGCGTCACCACAGCTACCACTTTTAGCCTTATTCCAACATCTCTTGAAATGCAGTGGATGATTCCTCCGCTCTCACTCATCCTTCACAAAGCTTTTTCAGTCCAGTTTCTGTCTCTTCATGTTTAAAAGGCACAGTGTGGTTACTGCCCACAGCAATTTCTCTGGCTGTATGGCTGCAAGCTTATGGGCATTGAGCAAGTACAGCAAATTCTTGGCCAGCCTGCTGCTGCTGTGTGTTTCCCACTTCCCAAAGCTCTTGCCCATATCATGTGTGTCACACCAGCAGAAAGTAGTGTGAGACTCCAGCATCAGAAATGGAATGTACACGTTCCACCTTCATTGGTTTTCCTTTCCCTATTCAATACAAGCTTTGTCTCTGAAGAAAGAAGTTTGTATATAAGGTAACAGCAAGCCTATGCTCCAGGTCCATCATAACTAAATCCCCTAGAATAATGGATCTTTACTGTTGCTATCTGTGCTATGTTTTCTCCTTAAAAAGAAAGGGGATGAGGGATTTTCTAATGCTTACAATTTTTTAGTATTTGAACTGTTTCCTCTTCTCGTTAACAACAGCTATGAAGATTTTTAATGATGGTTATTGCCACAGCACCAAGCTGCCTGAAGACCTGAAGTCTCAGGCCGTGTTTAACGGGTTTGTGTAAAGCAGAGCACTTTAATCAAAATGTGTACTCAGAGAAAAACTCTCCCATCACTGGAAAACCCACTTGGTCCTACAGAGGTGTGGTCCCCGTGTGGCCTCCTCAACTTGTCCCTAGGAAAATCTTCCAAAGAATTCCCACTTCAACCCAGTTTGCAAAACTCTGGGTCTGCATGGCGCCTCTTCCAGCTCAGCTGTCAATACCTGGGAATCAAGTCCTTTGATATTAGGCTTTTGACCAGACCTTTGAGGTAGGCTAGGCTCAAGCTGGGCTTTCCATGCTCTTTTCATGGTTTTTATTCATCCTGCTTCATGACCAGTGCACAGTCTTATGAAAGAATGGTGAAAGGGTCCTCAATATTCTCCGAGCATTTGACACACAAGTAGAGGATGAGGATTGGCAGGGAAATCTGCGCACAAAACAAGGCAGGAGGAAGAGCGAATTGTGCTGGGACATCTCTGCAGGGATATGAGAGCAGGTGATGGATTTTGGCAGGTGGAAAAGGTTTCTCAGTTGCATTAAATGCAGACAAAGGCTGTTTAAGGGGGCTATAGGCCCTGGACCATCAAACTTTACAAACCCTGACGTATCTAAGAGTGAGAGAAGAATGCAGTGTGCTCCTTTTCCAGTCACTGGCTTTCGTATCTGGGATTCCACCAGCTCAAATGTGCCAGGAATTAAGTCTCCCCAGACAAACAGAGATAACATAGCAGAGCTCTGATCAAGGGACTGATATCAAAGGAGCAAATCTCCCAGCCCGGGGGATGAATCATCAGAGCAGTTTATTCCAACCTTTTCTCCTCCTTTCAAGTATCAGGTTCAATTGCAGCAACAGCAGCACAAAAGGCTTCGTCATTCTAGGTGCTGCAAAGACAGGGAAAACACAACCAGGAGGAATGGAATTCACAGGTGATATAAGGCTGGGAGGGTGCTGCAAATACCACAGAGAACAAAGAAGTAATACAAAAGGAACCTATCTTGCTTGGGCAGGGAGGAAGAAGGAAAGATGAGGGCTAGTCATGCACCTGGGGAAAAAGAATCCTAATGGTAGATAATCAAAGGGAGATGTCTAGAAAGCACAGCGTGGAAAAAAATTAAACAACCTGGCAAAAGAGATGGAAATTTGCCAGATGAAGTACAGCAACATATACTGTGTCACAGGCATGCAAGCACTTGTCAAAGAGCTGTATGTCATTTTCAGGGATGGGGAAACTGAGGCACCACATTGGCTCAGTTATTGTGCCTGTTATTATGCAGCACCAGCTACACCTTGACTAGGCAGAAGCACCAATTCGTAGAAGGAAAAAGCTTTCGTCTTAGAGTTAAAGGGAGTTATTATGCACACTTTTGGTGTGGTTACACGGAGAAGGTTACATTCTGGTTTGTGTGCCCTGCAAAATGAGGGAATGAGGAAAGGGAGGCCCCAGGGCAAAGCAGCAGGCATAGCAGTGTACAAAACACAGCTTCTCTCTGACAAGTCGGTATCAAGCCAGACTTGCAGCATCTCATTCTCTCTGCTTCTCAGCAACCTGTGGATCTAATTCCTGTTTACAGGTAGGGGGAAGATCCGTCTTGCTGCTGCCAGCTCCACTCAGGTTGCCCTTCCCACAATGCAGGTGAGGACAGGTGGGAAAGGCTGAACTGGCAGACACAATGCTAGACACAGGGCTTTCATGAAAGTAAATGAGGTGGTGTGTCACTTCAGCTCCTCCAGTTCTTCACAGTCATCTCATCTGTGTACCAGTCTGCTCTGCAACAGAGACCAGCTGGGGACCAAGCCAGGTCTGGTCCTCTGCCCCATCACCGTCAGCAACAATTACATTGGGTTATCCTCCAGCGAGCTTTACTGGGGCATCAGTCACAGCATTGCTGGATCTTAATAAACAATGTTGTTAATGTGTCTGGTTTCCCCATAAACTGTGTTAGCTCTGCAGCACAAAGAGGAACAAGACCAGACAACTCTGTATAAAACTCAGTTGATCCCTGAAGCCTGTACCTCTGACGCAAGTGCACACCAGGAGCCACAGAAGTGCTGCTGATCTGTAGTCTGGTTTGGATTGTAGTTGGGAGTTTGGGGTTTTGGGGCAGAGCATGTTTTATGGGGTGATGTTGTGGCATTCATGTTTCAGAGCAGCCCTGTGCTTTGGCATGTCAAGATTTACTTCTATGACCTATCAGTTGCTATCAAAAACTGTTACTGATAATTACATTGCAGGTGAGTCTAAGCTTTGGAAGGAGAACTGCAAGGTGGGAGTGGATGACAATCATCTACAGGGATTATTTGCTAGGGGTGAGGCACCTGGGAAACGTACATGCTGCTAACATACATGCTGCTAGCATGCTGCCACATACCCAGCCACGTTTCCATACTACAGACAGAGTAACACAGTTAGCTCTCTTCAGTGAGGCTACACTTGGTATCCTGTGCTTCCCTTTGGGTGCTGTGTTCTAACGGGAATGAGCAGCCTCAGGAGCAAGGAAGCAATTCAGGACCGAAAGGTAATCAGTTTGGGGGATGTAATATTAACTAATTGGGAATACAACAGACAGAGTGTAAGGCTGGTGGCCTGTGGAGATTTGAGCGTGACAATAAAAACCCAGACAGCCCTGGGGAGTTTGTAAAAGGTTGTGATGTTCCTTTGGGACCCAGGTGAATCTTTTGCTCACACTAGAAAAGGGGTGTAGCAAAAGCACAGCACTAGTCTCTGCCTCTGTGGCAGCCCTGCCAGCATCCCCTCCAGGCACTTCCTTCTCTAACACAGCAGAAGGTGACATTCATATTGTAGAACATCATAAAGTGACCTTGCACTAGGGCACGACTTGAAGTGCAAGGATGGCAGTAGGAGAATCCAATGGGCCATGGTCCCTGTGCAACAAGGCTCTGGCTTGGGTATAAGCTCAGCAGGTCTCCTGTTTGGGATGGGATTAATGCAAGTTTAGTCACTGCCCAGTATAACGTGCCTCAAACCTACACACCTTCCCCAAAGCTTTGTCCTCAGGGCTATATGTCTTGAAGAAAACCTAAGGCAGGGGAAGGACAACAACATGAGGCAGGGCTCAAAGAATGGCTCTTTAAGGAGCAACGGGAAGAGCAAAGGGGAAGCAGAGAAGTGAGAAAGAGCAGGAAGAATGGGCTGAAACATCAGAGAAAACGCAGAGAATCCCAAAAGTGTGAGGGAGTATAACACTAGGTCACCCTCTGCTCTGTAGATTGGCAGACCCTGCAACACATGATATGAGGCAGATGAAGCTACAGGAAAAATGGGGCCACCAGAAAGTGGGGCCATGAGGTAGACGGTAGGACCAAGCCATGTTCAGGGACACAAGGAGGGCCTTGAGGTATGAGAGAGAACCCAAAGTTGGCCCATCTCCATCCACACTTTCAGTGTTTATGGAAAGGCTACATCTGATATGCTACTCTGCTACCTTCAGCCTAACTGAGCCAGATGTGTTTTGCATGCCCATCAGTTCTCCCTGGCTGTGGTGCTTTAAAGGTCATGAGAATTTATGAGCTTGCCCCAAGCCCTTTGTGCAGGTAGCTCTGAATGGCAACTGACAATGAATTCCAGCAGCTGATGCTCTGTGAAAAGTGTGTATTTTGACCATGTTTCTCTCCGGGCTCATGTGAAAAATCTCATTCTGCAAATAGTCGGGCATCCTAATTTCTACTCTGCAGGATGTGAGTAACTTTGTGAGGCAGAGGATGATTGCTCATATCCTGTGGGGCAACTGTAATCTAGCCTACATGGATGGTAAGATGTAGTCTTGAAGGTGTTGCTTTCACAACCCAGTGAAAGTACAGCTATGGTGTGCTTCTTGCAGATTGCTAAAGGTCACCCATTATCTCCCACCACTGCCAGCTCCCTTATCAGTGGTGGTTGTTGAAACTTGACAGCGCTGAATTTATCAAATCAAGTCCAATTTCTGTGGGAACATGATGCAGCAACAGGCTGAAAACCTGCTGTGGTGCAGCTGGAGACAGTCCAGGTCCTTCAGGAAGCCCTCAGTTAAAAAGAACCACAGCCATGAAGTATGTCGTGCCCGTGTGCAGAAACTCAGTGAGAACTATGGGGAAATACAACATTAATCCTTCCTTCTCTCTCTCCAGCAGTGACCATCAACCCCACTGCAGCTCTGCACTTTTATTTGACAGTGTCAAGATTTATTTAAGAGGGCATGAACTTTTCTCACCAACTTCCCTAGGGACATCACTTTGCCCATGAAAATACCCAGATGCAATGAAGGGAGGTGGTTTGCTCAGGACCACTCAGTACCCAGCAGGAGAATGAAGCGCAAGGTTCCCTGCTCACAGACCCTGCTTTGACCAGGAGATGGCACTGCCAGCTTTTCTGGCTGAAGAGGGTGAGCTTTGTGCTGAACCACGCAGCGCAGCCCACAGCTCCAGCTCGATCCCGGCCTGCCAAGCACCACCCTAGGGTAGGACCTCGGTGGTTTACCTTGTTCTGTTCGTTAAACTTTCACCCTGATTGTCCCTTCTTCCAATGAGGTTCCAATCAGGCCAAAAGCCTGAGCAATAATAAATGATAAAATGCACATTAGCACATTTTGTTGCTCCTAAAATACCCATCCACCTACATCAGTCTCCTCCTTGTTCCTGTTTTCCCCTGCCTCCCATCTCAGACCCATCAGAAGACATGCAGAGATGCTCCAAACAAGTGCTGTGTCATGCAGTATTGCTGTCCGCCTTTAACCATCAGCCTCAGCACTTCAAGTGCATATCCTATATATTTGCAAGCATACATACATTTCCCTACCCTTCTCATCATCTGCTGTCAAGCTCTGCTTTATCCACAGGATAAAGATGTCCAGAGCATGCCAAGTCCAGTATCTAGCTGCTGAATCACAGAAGCATAGAATAGTTAGGGTTGGAAAGGACCTTAAGATCACCTAGTTCCAACCCCCATGCCATGGGTAGGGACACCTCACTCTAAACCATGTCACCCAAGGCTATGTCCAACCTGGCCTTGAACACTGCTGGGGATGGAGCATTCACAACTTCCCTGGGCAACCCAATCCAGTGCCCCACCACCCTTACAGTAAAGAACTTCCTCCTATCCAATCTAAACTTCCCCTGTTTAAGTTAGGCCCTGTTAGCCCTTATGAAATGAGACTAGCCTTCAGTATACCCCTTACTCTAAAGATACACTTTTTTCTTCATCTATACCACCTCAGTATGCTTGGCAGCCATCTCTTTGTACCCACAGAGCACTGTTAGATAGGTATGTTTTGGATGGAGCATGGTGACAAAAAGCCGACTGCTGGGCAACAGCAAGTGCTGAGCTGCACATTCTTGGAGGATGTAGGCTAGAGTTTATTTACCTCTCCTGCCTCACAGCAGCCTGCTCCCAATCCACCCTGTAGTCCTGACTCCTTGACTAAAAATTGGGGTCTCCAACTGAGACAACTAGTAACTTGCTACCACTACTTGGTGGCCACTCCACCTTGCTGTCCCTCAGCTCCCCTCATAGCCATGCTGCTTTCAAGGATCCTCTCTTACTTTTCAATCACTTTTCCCTTCAGAGACCTGACCACTCATCACTACATACTTCTTCCCCCTCCTTATCACACGCAGCTTCCTCCTTTCATTTAACTGCTAGCAGTACTACCAGCAAGTGAGAAGGCTGTGATAATCCTCCTGGCTAGTTCACTACAGTGGCCACCTACTGCCCGCTCCAGGACGCCCTTCTGGAGTCACCTGCTGCCTCTGCCAGGCCTTCTGCTGCATCACCTCTCAGTGCTTCACTCCATTCCATCCTTCCTTGGCTTCCTCTTGTTCTGTTCCCTAAACATCACCTTCAGTTTCTATTCAACCTTGACCTTCACCAACCAGTTCCACACTGTCTCTCCTGAGTCTGATGTATTCTTTTGACAGCCCTGGGACAGTGGAAAATGATCTCTGGGCCTTGGGAATGCGCTGTCCCTCAGCACGGACAGCCTCCATGTTGTACACATTCATGTAATACCAGGGCAGGAAGGTATCTGGCAGCTTGTGTCCCAGAAATCCATAGTTCCAGTTCTGCCATCCACCACTCTTCCACTGACTTTCAGCATCAGAGTTATAAAAAGACAGCAACAGAGCATCACAGCTGTCTGCCCTGGCCTAACATCTTGGTGGTTACAGGAAGATGAGGAATGAAAGACAGCATCTTAGAATCAGTTGGTTGTGCAGGGGGTCTGGAAATTTTGGACAAAAGCTATCCCGGCTAAGGAAGGAGCTCCACAATGAATTCAAATGCAAAAGGTGTGTACGCAAGAGGTGGAAAAACCCAGATACGCTATGAAAAAGAATAAAAGTACTGCTTGGGCACTAAAGGGCAAAATCAGAAAGGTCTCTGATGGAGCAAAAACTTGAATGGGACAGGATGGGTGACAAGAGGGATTCTGTCGTTATCTTAGTGGCTATTTCAGGGAAAACACAAGTCTACTGAGGAATGGGGGACAAACTAGTGATAGATGCCTCCACCCTAGAAGAGGCTGAGGTACTCAAAGCCATCCTTATAACAGCCTGGAGAAACAAAGCTTGCTCCCATTATCTCCAAACATATCATAATGGTCTGGAAATTTGGGAGACAGACAGGAGTGGAGCAGCAAGAGGCTCAGTACTTCTCAGGCTGAATATATCACAGTGCATGGAATTAGACAGACTACACTTCAAGGGTGCTGGGATATATCCAGAGCTGGTGAAAGAATTGCCTGATGTGATTATGAGACTTCAGTCTTTCATCTGCCATCTGACAGCTGGAAAAAGAGTAACATGCCCAACAGCATGGAAAGCAAGCAGGATGACTCAGGGAGCTCCATCTGAGTTCCTACCAGCCATCTTTATCTCAGTACCCTGTCCTCTTGACACCCAGTGCCAAAGGTGCAAAGGGCAAGAATGTTATCAGGAAAGGCTGATACTGGTTTACCAAGGGCAGGCTGACCGCCTTTTAAAATGAAAAGACTATCTATATGGATTAGGGAAGAGTAGCTAATATACTTTGATGTGAATTACACTGTAGGTACCATCCTGTGCAGCGTACCGCTTTGGAGGGCACCAGAAGTATGGCAGCAAATCACTACTCTGCATACTGGGAAATGGGAAGTTGTGAAATACTCCAGTGAAGGTGAATGACACCATCAGTAGACTAACTCTTGCTAATTCCATGCTGGTGTCCTGACAACATGACATTAGCCCTGAGCAACCCATCACCCTCTTCAACACCTTGACACAGGGTAGAATACACCAAAAAGACTAAGCCTAGCACCTACACCAGCTGGTTGTCCATTAAAATACTCTGGAGCACTGAAGGGTGAACTGGAGGAAGGGGGACTGTACAAAGCCATAACCAGCTGGCCAAATATTAGGAGATTTCCCCCAGACTTTCCATGAGCAATATCTGGAAATGGAAGAAGCGTCCCACATCTATTGCCACTACATACGTCTGATATTGTGCTGGTGTACATCCACTAAAGGTTTTTCTGGAACATGTCATTTGTAGAGATGTATCTGTCCACAAAGCATTTGGCAGCTCCATAAGGCCAGAGGATATGTCAGTGGAGAATTCATCACCAGGGAGGCAGATTGAGGAAGAAAGTCTTCATACCAGCTTTAGCTCATGCATAATAGTCACAGGTTATTCCTTAACAAAAATCCAGCAGTGCCTCTATCTAGGAACAAGCTGCTGGGCCCACGAGCCTGTTCTGGTACAGTGGTGGCAATGGTGGGACAGCCAGGTGGATGCTTCAGTTTAGAAGGCAGGAATTAAGACAGCAGATCATACAGGCTGACTAGCATTTCCTGTGTATGAGGGTGTGGAATAGGCTAGAGCAATACTAGAAGTGGGTCAGACCCTCTGGGGTAGAAGGGAGAAGTGCAGCCTGCTGATATTGGCAGGCTAGTATGGATCTGGAATGGCCAGAGACAGGACAGCATAGTTGCTACTACCCTGACCCATGTATCAGGGTGCTTCGCAGAATAAGGCACTGTTGTTTCCTTATGGCAAAGAAGTCCTATGTTCAGATTTCTGTTCCAGTCTGCCACGACTGAGGAGCTGACATTAAAAGCACAGACAGGAAATACGAAGAAGAGGGAGCTTATTGCTCCTAGTTCTAGAGTGATCAAGGTAGACGGGAAAACCACAGGTAGCAGGCTCATTTTAGAGGAGCAGCTGATTTTAAGAGGCAGGTAGAAAGAAGGTGACAGAGCAGGGTGATGAGAAAGTCTTCCCCAGTGTCGAGACCTCTACACAATTCACTCATAAATCCCCACCATCTGTCCCTCTCAAGCTTCCCTTCCAGAGACACAGTTTTTCTTCACAATGAGCACAGACCTAACTATAAAGAACTTGTGTCCAGTCCCTCCTTTCCCCACGAGACAATGCTCCTCCCCTGCCCATGGGGCTGCTTGGTCACACCACAGCCACCTACAGTATTGAGCCCTAACAGTGCAGTGTTGGCACTGAGGCTGGGAGGGATGGTAATGGGGTACATGCAGCTGGTCTTTGTGCCTTTCAGTGGGGTTGATTCATCTGTTGTCTCATTCACCTCTACCAAGAGGACACCGGCAACTGGCAGTCTGCAGGGTTTTGTAAGGAGAGTTAAAAACAGTTCTCAGGGTTTCATACCTGTCTGTCAAGATTTCAACATGAATCCAGGGGGAAAACAAATTTAGATGACATTCAGGGGGACATAAATTCAGACGACATTATTTAAAAAACTGGGAGACACAGGACATATGGTTTAAACACGGAAACATCTTCTATCCCAGCTATCTTGGCCTGCACTTTTAATGCCCTATCTTGAGCAAGTTATCAAACTTACTGTATGTGTGCAAAGTATTCACACCCACAAACCACACATCAGATTTTCTATCTGAGAAGAAAGACCTGGCCGCTAATACGAGTCTCAGCTCAGGTTTGCAGTGTTGGTGGGAAGCCACGTCAAACGTGGTTTTCATGGCTGCGGGTCAAAAACCTGCCTAGGAGCCCTGAGAGCCAGGGAGCAGAGGGACCTTTGGCACCCACACCTTCCCAGTCACCCAGCACCTCCTACAGCCCTTTTCACCGGCACCAGGGACAGTACAAGCCCCTTCCTCTGTGACCATCTTTAACCACTTTCCCTCCCATGCCAGGCAACCCCGTTGGAGGATGAACCACAAGCCAGGCTATGCCTCCACAGTGTCCTTGGGATTGGAGCACTGGCAAATACACCCAGTGTCTGCGTGTCTGGTGCCAAGTGAATATGTTTGGGTGTGACCATTCCTATGTTCATTTTGGGCTCTAGTTCAGCAAGGGCTTCCATGGAACTGAGGTGTGTCCTGCCTGCTCTCCTGCCTCACTTCGGGTTGCAGTGGCTGGTTCTGGCTCTGGAGAGCTGTTGGCATTTCCAGGCTCCAGTCCCGCCTTTTCCTCCCTCCCAACCTTCTCAGCAGAGTTCACTCTACTCCACTTTAAAGGTGTTACTAGTTCAGCCTGACCCTTCTTTTAGCAGGAAGAATATGCTCCCTCAG
Source organism: Amazona ochrocephala (assembly GCA_039720435.1). NCBI lineage: Eukaryota > Metazoa > Chordata > Aves > Psittaciformes > Psittacidae > Amazona > Amazona ochrocephala. Next base: position 85,145,928 of record CM077880.1, read on the forward strand.
CTCAGTTAACAAAAGGTTGAGTCCCGGCCAACAAAAAACCCTGAAACTATCTTTTCATGAGCTACTACTGTGCACTGAATCTTTGCTGAAGCCAAATTTCTAGCAAGCCCTAGTGTTCGTGATTTGGCTGCTCTGTCCTCACACACACAGGCAGTCAGGAGGCGACCTCCCATACCCAAGGACAAACGGTGTTCTTTCTCTTCACTTCTACTTCTGGTTGCTTGTTTGTTTTCTTTCTGTTTGGGTTTTTTTTTCCCAATTACCCTTGAAATCAGACTTGCTCACACAGCAAAATTGCCCTTGACGACGTATTTGGAAACACTGAAGCCTTCCACTGACACATTGCTTTTAACTTGTTTTGTTGTTGTGGCCAAAGCATGACAACATACACGACTACCTATGAGCTATGTATGACCAGTGTAAACACTGTGCTTGCATCAGAATGAGAAAAAATCAAGTGACTGTTCAAGGCCAGGTTGGACATAGCCTTGGATGGCATGGTTTAGTGTGAGGTGTCCCTGCCCATGGCAGGGGGTTGGAACTCGATGATCTTAAGGTCCTTTCCAACCCTAACTATTCTATGATTCTATGACTGTATAATGCTGCTGCACCGCTCACAGAAAGTTTTGTCTATGGCTCGAAACAAGGAAACTGGAAAACATTTCTTTCAAGGCCACTGCAGTCAGTTCCTCTGAGATGGATGAGCCTCTGCAGATTTCAGAGCGGTGGTGGTATCTGTCCAAACTGGGCTTTGCTGGCATTGCTTGTGGCTCATTCTGTTTGTCAGGACCTTGTCTTGCATTGCCAGACAGCTAGGAATATAGTTTTGCTTTGTGCTTGTGGAAAGGCTACTTCTGATAGCCCTGTGAAGAAGGACTGGAGGGTGTGAAGGTTAGCTATAAGGAAGAAGTTCTTTACTGTAAGGGTGGTGAGGTGCTGGCACAGGTTGCCCGAGGAAGTTGTGAATGCTCCATCCCTGATAGTGCTCAAGGCCAGGTTGGATGAGGTTTTGAGCAACCTGGTCTAGTGTGAGGCATCCCTGCCCATGGCAGGGGGGTTGGAACTGGACGATCTTCATGTCCTTTCCAACCCAAACCATTCCATGATATGCTACTCTGCTAACTTCAGTCTAGCTGAGCCAGCTGTGTTTTGCATATCCATCAGCTCTCCCGGGCTGTGGCATTTAATGGGTGTTCTAACCCAAATTTTCTGGTCCAAGAGCCAAGGTCTCACTCCAAGGGAGGCTGTGGCTCTGACATAGCTGTTCATTTCAGCTGCAGAGGTTCTCGCAGGCATTCATGGTGGAGGAGACACCTGTATTCCCCTTTTCCTTTCCCTCAGGAACTGATGAGCTCTTGCCTGTGAGGCATAAGATACCAGGCTGCTATAAAGCTTCGTGTTATTTTGCATGTATCCCAAGGATCTGTACTTCCATGCGGCTGTCACCTTTCTACAGCACGTCGTTTTCGCTCTCAATCTTCCTCAGTCTCTCAGCTGCTTTGTCAAAGTTCATGCTCCTGTCTCAGGCCCAGTTCCACCTTCTCACCCTTATGAACGCCTCACTTTCCCTCCAGATCTTGCACCTCATTTCTCCTTTCCCTGCAGGGCAGCAGCCCACCATTCTCTTTTTACCCATTGCTTCAATGCATCCTCATAATCTTTACCGTTTCCCTTCTGCATTCAGCCTCCTACAGGCTATTCCATACATCATAAACTTCTTCAGCCACACTGCCGCATCCATATCCTTCCACACCTTCACCACTGCTCCCAGCTTTCATTCCCTCCTGGTTCCTCATCCCTATGCCTTCCTCAGTGGAAAATTACTCCAGTGAGACTCAAAGTAGAGCTATGAGGTTAAGACATGTCACTAAGAGCTTTGAGCTGTATCAGAGAAAGCACTTTGGAAAAAATAAGTAAATCAGAAGGCAACAAAGATAATCCAGACCCACATATTATTCAGTATATGAATATAAGTTGAAAACAAGGTAATACGCAGTCTGGGTGACAGGAATACAATGGAAGCAATAAGCATCTCAGTTCATTCATGGGGGAGAAGACTTGTTGATGGAAGGCAAATTCGTTCATGGTGGAGAAAAAAAAACAAACAAAAACCAAAGCAGGATGAACCAGAGACCAGAGCAGAGACGAAAGACTGGGTGATGTTTGATCAATGAGGTTGATCATTGCATGGATGACCAGTGCCTCGTTCAGTCCTTACAATGGTCCCACACTGCACGCCACAGTGACTGCTGCAGCAATGTGACTGCCTTACAAAAATCCATGTGACCTTCTGCTAAACAGAAAATGGTTGTGCAGTGCAAGCAGAAAATAGACTTATCGGGGCAGTCATGTGTCTGTCCGGCAGCCTGAAGCTGTGCTTTGTGGAGAAGGAAAAGACAGTTCTTGTAAACACCATGTAATTTAGTGGGGTATAGCATAGGAACAGGGTTTGACACAGCCAGTGAATTGTTTAAAGTTACACAGGCTGCCTCCACTGGAGATGGCATACATTTAAGTAGCATCAATTACATTCCATTAGCTTATTTAATTGCAAACAGCTTTTCCTTCTGAAGCTTCCTTAGTTTTCAAAGATGACCATGTCTAAAACAAGTCTCATTCTCCAAGCAGAAGTTTCCCACAAGAACTACACAAAACACAAACCTAGGGCTCAGCAAATCGTTTTCTTTGGCTTAGAACGGTTCTGGTCTGCAGTTGCTCTTTTGACAAGAACCCCGAAGTGCTAGAGTTAAGGTTGACCTAGATATGCTGCTCAGTTTGGATGGCTAGGTTCTATGTTTTTTTCAGCTCAGCCAGAGTTGAAAAACAATCACTGCAGCTCTGCCCAGAGCGCTCCCCAGCTCTGAGGTTGGTTGCATAGCAAACTGTGCAAAACACAGGCGTAAGCTAGGAACACGCAGCAGTCAGTAGCGCCAGAGCCAGCACTGGCTCCATGTTACGCTGAACTTTTTCAGACTTTACATTATGCCCTACTGTTTCCTGGTTGCTTTATGCAGTCTGCTGACTCTCCGGTTGCATTGATTCGGTTCTTCCTCTAGGGTACTTAGGATTCTGTCATCGTCCCTTCCTCTTGCTTCCCTCCATCCTCTTCCTCTTAAGGATATTTTACCTCTTCACTTCTTGCTAAACTGTTCTGTTTCTGCCTGTGGAACACAGGTACAGACTCCTTGGGCTTGTAAGATGGCTGTAGCACAGGAGAAGGAGTGCACTAGAACAAGAGCTTGTTGCCTCACAGCAACAGGTAGGAGCCCAGTACTCCTCAGGCAAGAGGAGTACATGGGCAAGAGCACCCCACAGACCTGCCAGTGGGACAGGAATGACACAGCCCCTAAGGTAAGGAGCAATCCTGGGGACTGGCCTTGCTCCATGCAGTGAGATTCCCACTTCACCACCTTGCTCCATTCAGACACCCAGTACTGACTGTACTCTGGCAAGATTTTCAAGGATGATTATTAAGGCCATTTACTAAACAGAGGGAACAATGTGTCATTTACAAAGGGGAATAGGTCTCTCTTCACCTTCATGGCAGAAAAGTTCAGGACTGCTCTTGGAAGTGGACAGGGGCAGAAGCCTTGGGTGTTTCAACTCTGGGTAGAATTCCTAACTTCCAGCCACTTTGCCTGTTATCAAGAAATACTGGGAAGTGATTTAGCTGCAAACAAAACCCAGAGAAGCACATCTTTCATGTGTAAAAACTTCTAAGGAATAATAGTAAAGGAGCTTATGAAGGTGACATGCATGGACAAGTTGGGGGCATTCCAGGACATACACTGTGATAAAGGAGCAGGAAACAGAAGACCTACAGAGTAAAGGTAAAATCCAAACCAAATAATTAATTCTATAGGTTTTATTTTAAAAACAGGAAACAACCACATTAATAAGCATATAAAACCCATCAAAAATATTCACAATGCTGTTACAGAAAAAGAAAATAACAAAAAGATATCATATGAGAAAGACCTAAGCTTTTCAGTCCAAGCCAACATACATCTCTGATGCAAAGTATGGAATGCTCTTATGCACAGCTGTAGGGGGAGTTTCCTAACATACAGATGCCCATATAGAAATCTTATGTCTGGAAGTGTTGGAGGGTCACAGGAAGGGCACATAAGTCTGTATGAGGAACTATGAAAGTTGGGAAAGAAGTCATACGCAATACTTCTGAGGCTGAGTATCTGGCATGGAAGCCTGATAGAAAGCTAGGAGAAACAGGATGTAATAGGGCTGCATTGTGTAAAGCTGAAGTATTTCAAATGAAATCACAGGAAGTATTTTACAGCAGCAAATATACTGATCTTTGCAACCCTTTCTCATTAAGGAAGGTAGAAATGTCGTCACTATAGTTACTGAAAAAATGCCAGATACGTTGATGTGTATTTTGGGGGTATGTATTTATCTCTCTGACCTACTCTAAAGCAGTGTGTTTTCAAGAAAGCTTGGTCTAGCCACACTACAATTTTGCTGTTGTTCCTGCCCTTCTGAGCCTTTCTTCCTTTTACCCACCTTGGAATCCGTGGGCCTGCCACTCCTATGATACCCAATGAACTCCAGCATGAGGTTGCAGTTTGATCAAGTCTAAAAATGCAGATGATCTTGGACCCATCTCTGTGCTACCTTTAGCTAGCTTGTGCAGGTCTGGACAGACATGGACCTGGAGTTTCTCTTGACAGAACGCTGCAGTTAGAAAGGCAAAGCTCCCACCCCCTGATCGCAAGTATACCATAGGTGCCACTTTTCGCTTTCCTGAACTGAACTGTGCTAGCCTGGCAGCAAGGGTAGGTGAATACACAGTCAATTGCCTAGCAGTAGAACAAGAAGAGAGAGATCAATACTTACTAATGTACAGTTACCATCTGCCATATCCCTTTTTAAACAGAGGCACTTTTACAAAGCACTACACATCTACACAGCATGCTGCACACGGGTGGGCACCACATCATGCAGGTCTTCCAGAGAGGACATATGGGGCAAAACCGCTTAGCCAGCAATCACCTAATCAATCAGACCTTTCACACTGCCGAGCTACCCAAGTTCCAGTAGCTTTGGTCTCCAGTCCTGCATCTCTACCTTTATGAACTTAACACATGCCATAACTGACCATGCCTGTTGTCCAGAAGGGTCATGCTACCCATGCCTCTGTTTAATACTTAGATGAACAACTGGTAAGAAAACACAGCTTTGAAAAGTAATTTTTATCCTCAGACCCCTTTAAGTAATGATCTGCAATTTTCAGACCTTCTGACCTACTAGAATACAGCAGAGAAGCAAAGAGAAAATAAAAAGTAAGAAAACTGAGGAAAAGTTACTTTCAGGTTTGCAATCAGCACTCCCAATCACCCCATAAAATGTTTAACCATGACTTAAAAGATAAACTATGCTTAACCATGACTTGAAATATAAACTAAACTAATAAAATTCATTTGCTGCAATACCACTTTCCAATCAAGACTTGGAAACAGTACTTAAAATTGCCACCCACCCTATTAACAGAGATTTCAGTGGACAAACATAACCTCTTCCTGCTATTCCCTTGCATTTCCTTCCAGAGGGCACAAGTAACATGTTAGCGTTATGTGCAGAACTGGCTGTTGTACATACCCTCCAAAATGCCCAATTTCCTGTTTAGTACCACGTTTCTCCTTCACAGTCTTACTGCACCTCAAGTCTACAGCATCTTGTTAGATTAGCTATTTCTCTTAAACATCTTCTGTTTCAGTATCTGTACACTTTTGTACACCATTAAAAAAATAAAATATTTACAAAGTGACATACAAATAAATAAACTTAAGTATGCTTTCAGTCTGTCTATACAAAAAAAAAATAATAAAAGAGCAGGAAAAATATGCATGTAACTCGGTCCCCTTTTTCCTGAGGCTGAAAAAAAGTGCACACTGGATAGGAAAAAGCAAGTAGATGGCTTTTTGGTAGGCTTGTTAAATTCCAGTGTAACACGGCACACTCACACACACAGTAGACTCAAAGGGCCAGGGACCTGCTTAGTGGCTCACTTCAACTCACTAAAAAAATAGGAATTAGATTCAAATATATAATGGTCATTGCGTGTGTAAGTATTAACCCCAAACAGCAATTAAAGGTGAGAAAAGCAAAAAAATATTGCCAGCTCTTCTCTGTTCCCCCAATGTTTGTGACAGGGAAAATGAAATCATTTTTCCAAGTGCCAGGTGCCTTCCGCTACTTGAAAATGGGACCACCCACATCAGCCTGGCAGAACAGGTGGGTATATGGGCACAAAGAAGAAAATAGCAGCAACTGAAGGGGAGGGGGGCAAATGTCCCAGTTCTCACGGTTCTCTTTGCTAATTCCTTTTGTGACTCTTTAAAGTATGTAAGAGTCAAAGGAGGGGTGTGTCATGAATCTTAGGCAACTTCTTTGTTAGGTTGTATGCTGTTCAGCTCCACCATGGCGTTCTTCTCTACAGGTGATGCGAGGCTGGATTCTGCTCGTCCTTCAAAGCCCCTGGAGATATCTTCAAAAGTCCTGCCCTTGGTCTCCGGCACTTTGAAGAATGTGAAGACAAAGAAGATGACCAGGAAAACAAGGAAGATGAGGAAGACATAGGGGCCACATAGTTTCTGCAAGGAGGACAAAAGCAGGAGGTTTTAATTTTAAAAGCTCATAAACCCAAATACATTTGCTGTCGACTGGTCAAAATTACAACACCTTTGATCAATGCCCTCACTGGCTTTTGGTCAACACAGCATTTTTTGAAATGAAATCAGGTTTCATGAACTTCTGAAATGCTCTGATGTTCCTGGGGGTGATCAAAATTTAGTCTTTTAAAGGGGAAGCCTGGATGTGATAGTTAAGAAGGCTCTTGCAACTATTTGTAAGCCACAAGCAGTTAAGATGATAGAATATAAGATGAGCCATCCCACTCAACCTTCAGTAACAATCAGAAGGCAGAACCAGGGACCTCAGGAAGACTGACCAATCTTCTGCTCAAAGCAGGGACAACTTCCAAGAGAGATCAGGTTAAGGGTCATGTAATCATCTTTTGAAGTCTTCAAGGATGGAGATTGTACCACCTATTCCAATGCTGCAGCACTATGTTTTGCAAACTGGGTCCTTACCTCTGCATAGGGAAAAAGCATTCCCACCAAGAAATTGGAAGTCCAGTTGGAACAACCGGCCACTGCCATGGCTGCAGGCCGTGGGCCCTGGCTGAAGAGTTCTGCCACGATGAACCATGGGATAGGGCCAGGGCCAATCTCAAAAAGAGCCACAAAGCCAAAAGTGGCAATGATGCTGATGTATCTGATCCATCCCACAGTGTCCTGTAAGGGAATAAAACGTGATCAGCTGCAATTCAAGACTAACATGGCACAGCACAACACCATTTCTAATGTCAAAACTTTCTCAGCTGCACTGTAAGCACAGTTCGGAAGCTGCACTCTCCACTGCACATGCAGCTATACCAGGTATACCTGCCCACAGGGCAGAATTACAGGCCCAAGCACATGTGTAATCTCACAGGTCCCCAACTGAGGTCGTCAACCCAGACAAGAACACAGATTACTCACCTTCAGAGCTAAAGCAATGGTCATAACAGCAGCACACACAGCCATGCCACCCAAGCCAACTAAATGAAGAGTCCTGCGCCCCGCACGCTCCACCAGGAACAGCTGGAAATGGCAGGAGGAGGAAAAAAACAAAACATAAATCCATAACCTTGGCAGAAAGAGCAGGAGGCTCCCTTGCTCAGCATGCCCTGCTCCTCTTCCCTTTATCTGCCTGTAGCCCTCAGTGGCAGTGGTGATCGCAGTGCAGGTCACCAGGCTGCTCCATCTTTGTCACAAAGGTTTTCCTTTCTGGTTCTTGTGCCTTTTCTCATCCCCACCATGCACTCCTTTTCACTCTCCCTTTCTTCTAGAAGAGTAACAATACCTCTTCCTCCCCTCCTCTCCCAGTGTTTCTAATGCATTATTTTATTTGATCTTATAGGCCACAGCCTGGCTATTTGTCTTCTGTCACATCTCCCAGAAAAGCCTAGGCAGACAAGTTACCTCTTACCATAAGGCCTTGTTCCGCTTACCGACACAACAGTGAAGACTGTGTTTACGACACCAGCTCCAATAGTGGCATACACAGGCTGTGTGATACCAGCTCTTTCAAAAATCCCTGTAGAATAATAGAATACCTGGGAAGAGAAGCACAAGTTGGACACTGTCACAATTCCATGTTTTGAGTGCATATCCCTCATTCTCTGCCTAGCAGCTTGCAGGCCCAACAGGGGGGCTTTAAGCACTCCACAGTATGAAACAGGGTGCTTCCAGTCACAGTTAATTCATTTGGTGAAAGGCTGCAAGTCTTGACAGGGGGTGAGAGGCAAAAGTGAAAGCAAATATAATCTCTTATTTTAGCAATCTCTGCACTATCACAAAACAGCGACCTCCAGACAAGGCACAAAGAGGTTTCTGGAAGAACAGATATCTCAACATTAGTGGCAAGTGCATGAAGCCAGAGATAAGAGAAGCCCAGCAGACGGGACAGGAAAATAACTCACAGCATTGATGCCTGAGAGCTGCTGGGAGAGCTGCAGCATGATGGCAATGATAATGGCTTGACGGTAGCTTGGAGAACGGAAGAGCTCTGGCACAGTTGCTTTCTTCTCCTGGCTCATTTTGGCACTCTCTTCTTTCATCTCCAGGATGTCTTGAGACACATCTTGTATACCACGGAGCTTCTGAAGAACTGGAGGGAGGAAGGAAAACAAAAAAGCCGTGTACAATACACCTGCAGCCAGGAGGTCCCCATCCTGCTGTTTCAGAGGGCACACTGGGAACACTGGACCACCTGCTAGTCAGTGTTTGGGCTACGTGGGAAAGGCTGAAGCTCTACATGCAGCTTTGCTCACCTTCTCAACCCAGAGGCCAGGATGCTGCGATCAGCATGGAAATCAAGCCCTGCTCATGTCGCTTGATCTCCAAACTTACACTTGATCCCCAGTTCTGTTCACACACTTGCCAGAACTGTCTCCAGCCCTCTGTGGTAGGAGAGGAAACACCCTCCAAGCTCCTTGTTAAGTATCAGCCTTTGAGGAGGATCCGAAAGAGCTGAAGGCCCTGCTACATCCCACCAGGCCAGGTGCCACTCCTCATGTCTTAGTCCCACATGAAGTGTCTGTTAAGATGCCGGGTTTCTCACACTTCCTGGCACTGGTGCAACCTAAAGGATGGGAGGGTAGGCCAGGCCTGGTGCCCTCCAGGAGTCACACCCTGATCCACCACGAGCTCCAGAGCCAGCCCTAGCCTCCCACTCAAGTTCAGTGCAGGCTGCGAGCCAGAATACAGCCCTGCCCCTTCAGAGTTGAGTTCTTACCTGCTCGAGCATTCTCTTCCTCCATCTTGTTGATCAATAGGAAGCGGGGACTCTCAGGGCAGAAAAGAAGAGCCACACACTGCAGAAGCGCTGGGAGGACCGTGAACCCCAAAAGCAGTGGCCAAAGTGGTTCTGTCCCCATGATTCCCTCCAGGCCAAAGATCTACACCAAGAATTGGAGAGAAATAGCAATTTAAATACTGCAGTTCCTCCCCCCCACACCAGCGAGTATGACAGGACCACACATCACACCTGATGGCAAGCACAGCCCACCTCCATTCCCACCCACCCCACCTCCTTTCCCCTGAGGACGGCAGAGCAGGTCATGTCAAGCCTACCTGGGCCACCAGGATGCCCACAACAATGCCCAGCTGGTTGAGGGTGCCAAAGGCTCCGCGGAGGCTGGTGGGTGAGACCTCACTGATGTACATGGGCACAAAGCCAGTGCAGAGACCACAGAAGACACCAATAACAAAGCGGCCAATAATCAGCATCTCCACTGCCTTTGCCATCTTGGAGAAGGCCATGAAAGTACCACCAGCAAAGGCCAAGATGTTCACCAATAACATGGAGTTCCTCCTGCAGGGTAAAGATGTCAAGACTGAGCTTAAACTGGTAATATAGTAGGGAAAAAAAATAAATCACTGGGAGGGGGGTAAACCTACCCATGACCCTGTCCCTTGTCTCAGGGGTAGAAGGAAAACAGAGTAATTCCCATTCAGCAACTCCCTTGGCCTGCAACCCTTTCTTTCTGCAGCCCACACATTCATTTTCCTTCCTTTTCTCTAAGCTCTGCCCTATTCCTCCCAACGCTTCACTGTAGAAGGTAAAGATTCCCTAATGTCTTGGATCCCTGGTCCCAACTTACCTGCCAAATCTGTTGACAAACAGGCTGACTGAGAAGGAGCCGATCATACCTCCTACTGAGAAAATGGCCACAGAAAGGGACCAGAGAGAGGTGAGGAGCTCTGGGGAGGGAGGCTTCCCACTCCGTTCTAACAGGGTTATGTTGAAGAAGCCCCTGATGATCTGCAATAGAAACCAGGTGAGGACAGTTACAATCCAGTGGGAGGCATTTGGCACTGGGGGTGCGGGGGGAGGAGGAGAGATTACTGCTGAGATCTTTCTTCTGTTTGCATGAAAGCAAGCTGCAAGGACAGACACTAAAACTTCAGTAGGCAGCAACAAGTCATACAAGAAGATCAAGGAGCAGAAAGAACTTTCATTGAGTTCAGTAGACGAGTAGCAGTATGATGGGGAACACTGAATTGGGGAGGGGGCAGTGTTTATTAAGGAAAACAGGCTTATCTGCTGAATGTTTCTGGATTGTGTGAGTCCCTGATGATGTTTGGGAGGGGGTGCAAGACAGCTGGGAGCAAGGAGACGCATGAAAACATAACCGGGGATTAGAAGGGAACATTTCTGGCAATAACAGAACTCTGGCAGCAGGGACAGGCTTTCTGATATGGAAGCAGTTTAAGAATGTTTCACTGAGGTAAGCCTGAAAAACTGCAGCACTATGTAAAACAATCCTTCATTGTCCCGCGGGGATGTGACAGGGCCACGTTGCCAATTTTCAAGGCATCCTCTTTGATAATGAGATCAATTCTGCAAGGGCTGAGGGTGACATGGCCCCAGAGTACCTGTCCCCAGCAGATGGCAGCAGGACATTAGCTAAGGAGGACCCCCTCAGCCACCCACCCCCCGGTGATGTGACATCTATTCCCGGAGATAGGGTGGATGTGGTACTGGTGACTCAGTTCCTGACACAGAGAGAGAGGAACCATCTTACAGTCACAAGAAAACCACATTTCTCATTTTCTTCATCTCTTCTTTCTCAGACTGAAGTCATGAGATGATATGGTCAGTGCATGCAAGTCACAACCCTTTTACAAGCACTGAATCTACACTTAAGGAACGAATAAACAAAATAAAGAAGCCCGAGATGGTCCCTGTAACTAAACTAAAACTGTAATCCCCACCAACCCTCAATTGTTTTCTGCATGCTCTCCTTACAGTTCTTTCTGCCATGGCTGCTTCGTTCCAACTTAAAACTGAAGCGGCTCACATTCCTCCACACAAACACAGCCCTAGCAGGAAATGGCAAATGGAGCCCTCCTGCCCCATTTGTACTCCTATTTAAAAGGATAAATATCTCTGCTTGCTCTCTCTCCTCCCCCAAACTTTTCCCTTCCTGTCTATTGCTGTAGTTGAGGCGGCTTTGAACATCTTCCTGACTTCATAAACCAGAACCAAATTATTAGCTGCTTAGGAGACAACTTCTATCCTTTCTACATCTCCCCTCTCACCTTCTCAGGAGCATTGATGACACCAGTGTTGTACCCAAACTGGAGAGATCCAATGGCAGCAATGGTAACTGCATAGACAAGGGGGACTGTGATTTTCTGTGGAAAGGGGAGAGAAAATAATTATTTTGTCGATTTGTTTATTCATGCATTCTACATGACTTGAGTTTCTCTTCAGCATGAACAGCAGCTGCAGCTCATAGATGGCATGTGCAAGTGTACCGATGGACAGGAATGGACTTTAATCCAGCAAGGGTGGGTACCAGAGACACCGGAAAGGGAGATGCAACTGCATAGCAGGAAAAAGCTCTGTAACCAGAAGAGTGAGGGCCTGTCAAGATCTCCCTTTTATCCTCCTGACCTTCATCAGCTATTCTCAGCTCATTAGCAATGAATAACACCAGTGGCTGTTATTTTGGGTTGATCTGCTTTACGAAAAGCTTTTGCTGATCTCTGGCATGTCATGAAACAAGGGTCTAACTCTTCCCCTGCCAGCTGACAAGTTCCATAAATTGAGTCTCTGATCTACCCATGAGCTGTACTGGCAGTCATTCCTAATAGTTAAAACATGCACTCTTCAGCAACAGGCCTGGCTAGAGCTTCCCAACCCTGCCCCAGGGCACCTGGCACAGCAGCCTGTCTCACAGAGGTGGCAGCACTTGCTGCCAACCTTGCCGTTTGTTTTTCTTGAAGCTGGAGCAACACTTGGCATTTTAAATGAAGCACAGTCCCTGGAATTCGAGCATATGTGAATCTCTGTTGATCAAAATAAAATACAGCTGAGCCCTCAGAGCTACAGAGGAAGCACAAAGGTCCAACCTCATAAGTACCACAGAGCGAGAAAGCTGAGTGTCAGTGAAAAGCATCTGACGTTTCCTACGTTTTTAAAGCTTGTGGCATTTAAGCTGGCTCTCTGCTAGGGAGGCGTGGGGGAGCGGGTGACTCAGGAGTTGGCACAACTTGGAAAGATCGTGTTTCCTTCTCAGGAGGGATTGGGAGGCTTTGCCAAAAATATTGACAGTCCATTTTCCAAGGCTCCCCAGTTATTGTCCTATGGCTGGCAGAGGGGTCTGCTGTCACAGCTCTTCTAGTCTCTTGTTCCAGCTGAGCTCCAGGAGGAGTGGCTCCCAAGACTGACCAAAATCTTGTGCAATAAATAGCCTTCTGCCCGTGCTCATGCCACCTTTACCAATCTTGCAAGCCGAGCCAGCTCTTCCAGCCTGCACAACCTTCAAGCAGCTACCAGTTAGTAGGCCCCAGTAAACAGCAACTGGGGAAATTACTCTCAGGCTTGGTTTCCCCCACCCACATCATTAAATGTCTCAGGCTCTCATCCTGATAAGGTTAGTGGTGGAAACAAAGGGGACAAAGGCCTTTTCTTGCAGGGGGCAGGCAGATGATTCCCAAGGGTAAGGCCCACTCCCCTTGTTTTTGTCTCAAGGCAATTTGGCACAGAACCACAGCTCTTTCAAAGCCCCTGGATGCCTGTAAAAGGACAAGAAGCTACCTAAACACTCTCAGGACACCAGGCCAGGTCATCCCTAGTCAGCAGGCACAGCAAAGTTGAGGACGAACCCCAGCTCTCCATATCTTCAACACAGTGACTCAACATAAGAGCATCTTTCCACCCAGAAGCTCTGCTTTGTCATGGCTTGCAGTGGTCGCAGCCTTTTTCTTCTGGATGCAGCAGGGACGATAGTACCCCTTACCTACGTGGCACATATATAAGCTATAAGGAGGTTAGTTGTTCTACCCTCTTTCATACTCCTGACTGTTGTGGGCTATTCGCCTCCTACCACGTAGACATCACATGGCCTGACCCATTCCCTCCAGTGAGCCAGCCCATGATCTCATGTATGGATCGTTTGTTACTGCAGGAAGCACCTCACTTCCCAAAAGACAAACAGGGAACTCAGAACTAGTACAGCTACACCCATCCTACCCAAAAAGCTCCAGGCTAAGGTCTATACACCACCAAGGAATTCAAACCTCCACCCCTCTCCTATAACCACAGGCATCAGCAGTATTCATTACCCAGGACATGCTCCTCACCAGGCCCCCCGCCTTCACTGGAACCCTTGAGCAGTTACAACTTGTTGAGCCCAACTACCGCGGCCTCCCAGCCCTCCTCTGAGCGACCTTGATCAAACGCTCTCCTTTCCTCTGCCTCCTCACGCTACCCACATGTCCCGTCAATATGGCGATGAGGGCTCCGGGCATCCCCGTGTGGCTGCAATCCCCCAGCATCCCGCCCCGGACCCTGCCAGGCATTTGCCCTCTCTCGTCCCTTACGCCCGCCCGCTTCTCTCCCCTGAAGCGTTCAAAGACACGCAGTCATTAGCTCACTGTACTGGCGCACGCCTCACTCGTAGCTTGCGGATGAGCGATGACACCAGCAAAAGCTCAGCCCCCTGCTCTCCAAAGAGGGGGAGGAGGACATGCTATTTCTTTTCGAAATTTGAAAATGCCTTTATGAGCAAATGCCACCATTACAAAAAATACAATAGAAATAAAAGCGCCGTTAGCAGTAATCCCCGCTTTGCTCTTAGCGTCATGAACGCCGGGATGAACGACCGCTGCCCTGCCAGCAGAGTAAGCCTCGTGATCAGTCGATACGGATGCCGGCATCATGGGGATCACCAGGCCACACGCACGAAAACATATCCATCCCGCGACCCGCACCAGCCCCTCCCGAGCAGGGCACCCCCCTCTCCCCCGGCCCCTTTCCACGGACGGGGCTTTTCCACAGCCACCCGCTCCAGACCCGCCGCAGCGCCCTGCCGCCGCCACCACCGGCATCCATCTTCACTACGGCCAACAGACACCCGGCGGCGGCGGCGATGAATCCTGAGCAGTCGCGACAGAATCGCTCCCTCCCCGTCCCTCCGCTGAAGGGGGGAGCCGAGCGGCGGCTGAGGGAGAAGAAGAAGGAGGAGAAGGAGGCAGCGCAACTCCGCGCTCCTTTCCCCACGTACCTTTTTAGCATCCATCGCCGGCAACGGACGGCTGAGCGGCTGCCGCTGCTCCACCTAACGGAACGCACGAGGAGGAGGCGCCGCACCCACGCTCCGAGCCCACGCCTCTCCCCAACCGGCACCCGCGGATTTAAGGCTTCCGTTGTGCGAGGGGTGGTGGGAGGCGCGGGAGGCGGAGCCCCGGCACCCCCGGAGCCCCTGGGAAACAGCGCACGCACGGGTCCACCCCGGCACCCCAGCAACACCCCCGGCACCCGCTGAGCTCGCACCGCGTTCTGACCCGCAACTGCCGGCGGCCGTACGCCAGCGTGCGTGCTGAGCCGCCCGGCTGCCATGGTGGGAGGCGGCGGGGGGGCGGCGGGAGGCAGGACCCAGCACCCAGCACCCAGCACCCAGCGCCTGCGGAGAAGCGGTTACCGCTCTTTGACACCTACGGTGCCCCTTGCGTGCCAGCGAGGGGCAGGGTGCGGGGGTGTGCGTGGCGGGAGCGGTGGGATACAGAGCTGCTGCCCACCCGCAGCTGGAAGAGCAAGGCCGGCGGTGACGGAGCAGCGAGAGCAGTGCAAACGGCACGGGCGGAGGGAGCCAAATGCTGTGCTCTGAGGATGCTCATCCCAGCTGCTGCAGATGGGAATGAGGCACGGTCATGGAGAGCTGGGTTTAGGGGATTTTATTATTTTTATATGTATATATATATATATATTGGTGTATATGTATAAATATTTTTGTCCTGCCAAGCTAGAATCCAACGGGGCAAAACTGAACTCGTGACCCCGCAGCTCCATTTAGTCCCAGACTTAAGCCCTTCCAATCAAACTGGACTACTGTGTGTGCTGCTCACGCTCGTTTGTTGCCCACGTTCAAACGGTTGCAAAACTCTTAAAGGAGAGTACCGAAGTGCTTTGAATCTCAGGCAAAATCGCTGTCAAGCAATAAAGTCTTCACTGAATGAAGAACCTGCCAAGCGTTTTGGCTCCAGAAAATGCAACAGCTCAGAGCTGGGCTGTGGGCAAGAGTGGGGGGAGAACAGGTATCTTACGCCTTTTTCTGAAGGTGACTTGTGCCATCACTTTAGTCACCAGATTCTGGGGAACTGGAGCGATCACGTTTTCATTTAACCCCTGCTGTTTATTTGGCCTGGTCAAAAGGGGTTGGCGCTTTCCCTCAGGACCTTCGCGGGTATTTTATGTTGGTGCTAAAATATTAATTCCAACAGAAAAAATACAGTCGTATAGAGACACAAGGGAAGCCTGCATAGTCCCCTTCTTTAGGCTACGTGACAAAAGCTCGTTTGCACACCCACAAAGGAGCACAGGGAAACAATGGCAGGAGGAGGACCCCAAATAACACCCTGCCCCAGCTACTCCCGGGCCTATCACAAGAGCCATCAGCACATCAAAGGCTCATTTTCACACGCCCGGAGGAGAACAGGGGCCACAATGCCAGATGGCAATCCAAATGAAGGCCTGAGAGGAAGGGACCCCCTGCCTAGGCCCGCCCCTCCCAGGGCTCCCCCAGGGAGAGCCATCAGCTCCATTGTCGAGGTGTGAAACCCATCACTAAGTGTCAAAGGCTGGAGCACCTTCAGGCTAGGTGGAAAACAGGTAGCCGTTTAAGGGGGCACTGGACACATGGCAGGATGCAGGGGAAGAACATTTGGGGATTGCACGGGATTTACTATGGGATATTTAGGGGGGGTATCAAAGGGGGAGAGGGGAAAATAGGGACAGCTGCATGTAAACTGTTGGCTGGCCAGCACATGGGTGCAGCCTTGCACCGCACTTCATCAGTACAATTTGCCCTAAGTCACTATTAAATTCTATTTCTGTCTCTTCCTGGGTGAGGAACTCTCTATTTGTAGGCTTTAGGGGTCCATAGAGGTAAGCCCCACTGGTGTGTGTGCGTCTAAGAGTGAGGCCATGGCAGGATGGCTACTGGAGGGACCAGGAGAGTCCTGGCCAGCTGTGCATACCCTTGTGTGTGTGTGTATGTGAGTGATGGCATCTGTACAGCAACAAGAGTGGGGCTGCAGCCTCGAGGTCTCATATGCCCAGGTACCAGCAACTGGAGAGACTGGGATCTGGGGCAGACAGAATATCTTGTCCCAGCTCCTGGAAGGATCCACCGCATTCACACGTGTATATGTATATACATGTATATTTCCCACTATTGGCCCTCCATCCTGCTCAGTCTAGGAGGGAAACAGGATGAGGGCATTCATGCCATTTGTGTAAGTGCTCTGTGTGTCTGTGTACATCTGTGTGGCAGCCATGTATATGTCTGGTGTATATGTGTGCTTTTATGCATGTGCCCACAGGGAATACATGTTCAGCCTTGCTACGATTGCACCTGGGAAGAAGGAGCTGTGGCAGCATTCCCTCTGCCAGGCTGTCAGATCCAGCCCTGATTTCCTAATACACTTTTCTTTTACATTTTTGCTGGTTTATTTTCCATTTGTTTGCCAGCACAGCAAACTCCACCTTGAATCTGATCTCCCAGCTCTCTCAAACTCTGCCTGCCATTAGCTCTGGAAATAGGAATCTACTGGTTAGTGTGGGAAGTTGCCATATTTGGGGAGGTTCTAAGTATATCCAAACTTCAGAGGCAATCTTTGGACGGTACATTCTTCTGACAGAGCCTCATGTCTAGTTTACTCTTGACCCACATGACCCTGTTGCAAGTGCTGAGCAATTCAAACTTGAAGATTAGATTAAACGCATATGCAGCTAGCAGTCCGACTTAGAAACAAGAGTTTAGCTGAAAATTAAATCTCTAACACATGATGCAGAACACAGCTGGTGGCACTTCTTTATCTTTACGGAGGCAGTGTGGAGTAAACAGCAGTAAAAAAGGCTCAAAATGCATGACTAAAACCCAAATCTTCCTAAGGAATGTTGGGAAAATACCCCAGCCTCCCATTTCAGTGAGTTTTGTCCCAGCTTGAATTAATCTGCTGATGCTCAAATATTTACATTTTAAGTTTGCATCACAGCCTGTTCTTCCTAAATATCACTTTTGTTTCTGCCCTAGGACATACCCCTACCTCCCACATCACAGATAATCACAGATCCGCTGTTGGGGGAAGTACCTTAATGCATCCTTAGCAGAACTTTCTGATACTGGACCAAGTAAAACTATCCACTTCTCTTTTTATGAATATAATACTTGTGTGTTACGCAAAGTGCATTCACTGCACTAGGATGGAGGCCCATTGCAGGTTGGCAGTGGCCAGTCAGACATAAGGTTTCCAAGGGAACGGTCAGGCAGAACCATCCCAGGTAGCCCTTTGTGCCGTCTGCCCCTCGTGAAACACCAGTATCCGAACGATGGAGCTCTGGGGATTGGGAAAGGCTCATCTTTTCCTTAAAATGCTTTGAGAACATTTGCATGTCTAAACTAGTGCATGCCAAGTAACGTTTCATTTCCAGTGCAAACATTTTCTGAGGATTTAATCACAGAATGCCTACCTAGCATTAAGCAAGAGCCCAACAATAGGCAAGCCTGTTCTTATCTTCATTTATCTCTCAGAGACTTGAGCTAGCAAGTGACCCCACAGAAGCACCTTGCTGTGGCTTTTTGTGTTAGTGGAGCTCCAACAGGTACAGTTCTCTGGCAAACACATTTAATACACAAAAGACCTTGGCTCAAGGGACAAATGAGGAGAAGGCAGAAGAAATTCGATATTAAAAAAGAAATAAATCATTTTTTGATCCTGTCCATGCCTCCACAATCTAATGGGAACAGAGACTGATCAACAGGGATTGATCAACCACCACAGGGTCATCAGTCTGCTGTCCAAGCTGCTAGCAAGCTGCATTTCACCTTACACTAGCTTTTTTCCAGGCTCTCTTTTTCCCCTCCAAGTTTAGCAAATCCTGTCTCATGTTTCTTAGTATTTCGCCTGAAGAACAAATTCTTCAGAGATAAGAGCAGCAGGGACCAGGAGGATTATTATGTAGAGTTTGCCTTGAGAGATTATTTTGTGCTTTTCTGTTTGTTGTGTTTACAACAAAAGAGCATTCAGAACAAAGGAGAGAGAATGAGAGCCAGCAGGGGCCAGATGCTTCCCCACAAGCAATGAGTAACTTTTATTGTTGAGAGAAGCTGAGAAGGAGTGGGGGAAAAGGAGAGAAGATAAGAGAAAGAAACAAGGTGATGGCTGGGGAGTAGGTTGGCCCATAGACAGGAGGTGAAGAGAGTGAGAAGAGAACCAATGGAGAGACAGAAAGCAAAACCAGTATGAAAATATCGAGGTGAAGAAAGAAAGCACTAAAACAGATTAGGGCAAGGCAGAGGAATAGGAGAGAAAAGGAAGTTAAAAATAGCAGCAAAGTACCAGAGGAAAACGGACAACAGGAGAATAGACAGGAAAGATGAACAGAGAGATAGAGGAAGAAACTGCAGAATTACCTAAATAGGAGAGCACAGACACAGCCCTGGAGAGATCATCTACCATGATGAGATGCAGGTTGGAGTTAATGTCTCTGAAAACTACCCTAATTAATCAAATCACTGATGTCAAAAAGTTTTAATACTTTAACAATGGCCTGCTAAGGGGAAGAGGTGTGTCAGCCCCAGAAAGTCACAGAATCATAGAATAGTTGGAAAGGCTGGAAAGGACCTTAAGATCACCTAGTTCCAACCCCCCTGCATGGGCAGGGACACCTCCCACTAAACCATGCCACCCAAGGCTCTGTCCAACCCGGCCTTGAACACCGCCAGGGATGGAGCATTCACATCTTCCCCGAGCAACCCATTCCAGTGCCTCACCACCCTTACAGTAAAGAACATCTTCCTTATATCCAACCTAAACTTCCCCTGTTTAAGTTTTAACCCGTTATCCCTTGTCCTATCACTACAGGCTATATCCATGCACTTTGTCTGACCCACAGACTTTGTGTCATCTAAGTTTATTAGTCCCACTTTCTATAGCACTACAGGCCTTGCCTTCTTCTTTAGCTCTGATTGGGGACAGACTCCTGCCCAGTATCTGAGCCACAAGCCTACTTCTTTTTCCTGATTGATGCTGTCTGGGCAACCAGACTTTCTCGCAAAGTGAGGAGCAATATATGTGTGCATTTGCCTTTTTCTTGTGCTATCTGTTTATATTGTCTTATTCTAATGTTGGTCCACATCAATAATGAAGCCTGTGCATGTGACTCATAAAGAATGCTGTAAATAGATTGTTTCTGTAAGCGACCTTCTTACTATGTCTGAGTTTCTGCCTCCTCTTCCCTGGGATGTACAGGCAACAGGTGAACTACAACTGAAACAACCCTAAAGCCCACATCACAGCCCTGGACTAGGATGCTGAAGCACCTGGGGAGGTGGAGGCAGCAGCAGAGCTGTGATGGGAGCTCAGGGGTGAGCTGGCCAGAGGCTGCAGGGCAGGAGTGAGAGGCTATGGCTGAAATATCTGTGGTGAGGGGTTTTTTATGTATCAGCCCCTACATGTCACCGTGGCTTTCTCTACCCTGAGCAAGAAACTGAAATTGAAAGGCAGTGTAAGAAAACAAGCTGGCTAATGAAGCCCAGTTACAAACCATCAGCATAAGCAGCAAAACCAAAATTGTACCGAGGAGTAAAATTACAAAGAGAATTTTCTAGCAAAGTCCTGAGGATCAGCACAACAATAGCAAAATACACCCAATTCAGGAGCATGGTTGAGTTGGGGGTTGGTTCATGAAGAGGCCTGGAGATAAACAGAAGGCATGGGAAAGCGGAAATTAGGGTTGCTGCTCAGCTGAGTCCTCAGATTACTCTTTCCACCTTTTCCCGAGGGCAGAACAGCACATGCGTAAGAAGGGGGTTGTTTTTGATGAGTCTTCACAAAACTGATCTCTACTTCATAGTTCTGAAGGAAATACTGTGTTCAGGTGGAAAACGTTATTTCTTGAGGAGAAAAAAGTGTTTTCCTGGCAGACATAAACCCAACAAACACCCATCTTTGGTATGTGCAGGGCACTGCTCCAGCCTGACAAAAGGATGTTGAGTTTGACAAATGCAGCCAGTGTTCTCTAGCTGCTTAATCAGCTGCAGCATTTCAGTCACACAGATAGAGATCAGAAAGCAGAGGCTTCCTCACAGCAGCATTTTATGCCTAGCCTGGTCAATCCAGCACCAGTGGAATAGGTGCTGGGGCATGCTGCCTGCTGACACGTGGAGCCAGTCTGGGCCTGCACACCATGCCATGGGGTGCACGCTTTTCACCAATGTAAGCTACCTTATCTCATGTCCCCATTTAGGCATACTTCTCACACCCCAACATTAATGAGAGAAAACTACATGCACAGCCAGCACATACACATGTAGAGTTGAATCCACCCACTATACATACACACTCCCCACTAAACACACACATTAGACACATATATATTGACACAGCAGATCAGACACAAACACATTGACACATAAGCAGGCACAAGCAGAGTGCGGATCCACAAGCACCGCTTCTGGGGGCATTTCTCATCCAGCCATATTCTGCTTCCAGGCACCTGGCCCAAATCACACTGCATTTTCCAGCAATGTGTGACAGGTTGTAACCTGGGGCAGGGGGGAGCAGGGACTGTGAAAATGACTCACTGAGATCACATGTGATAACACACGATGAGCACAGCCACTGTAGAATGAGAAAGAAGGGGATGTGAAGGGTGCTCCAAACCACTGCACACTGCTCCTGTGCTGAAATCCAAGTCAAGCAGATGAGAAAAGATGAGATTAAGCCCATCTTTTGGAAGGGCTGCCTCATGCAGCCAATCCGCTCTGCATGGCCAGCAGGGTCAGCCACTGGAAAGGGGGCAGGAGGGAACTGGCATGCAGCCTTTTCATCCCAGCCCAGCAGTTCTGCCCTGCTCCTCCTTGGAAGTGAAGTGCCAGCAACTCAGGGTGGGCATCTACCCTAAGCTACAGACTCTTCAGGGGAAGATCCTGCATTTCCTGCTTCATGCTCTCTGCGTCTTCCCAGCCTTCTTCCTCACCCTCCAGTGACACCACCCTGCTCCCACAAACCCACCTGGTTCTTGCATTGCTCCCTCTGGGTGCTCCACAGACACTTTGTCCTCCCACAGGATTATTCCTGCACCCTTTCACGACTCACTTCCACTCCTACACACACGTCTACCTGCTTGCCTGTGGCCCTTCTCATCTGTTTGAAAACTAGCGTGGTTGCATCCAGCTAAGCTAGCTGTGCAGGGATGCTGTGTACACAGTTGCTCAGGAGTGTTTCTGAAGCAGGTCCTGGGGCCTGTGTTACACTTGCATTTCTATATAAAATGTTCATATTCGAATAACTTTATGTTCTGATACATAAACAGATATGTAACGTGTGCTATTGCATACCTGCATGAATACTAGCATATCTGTGGTTACCAGTGCCTGAATTCATAATATTAAGATGTGTACATGTGTATTAATTAATGTCCGTACGTATACCTTTTATTTCTGAGCTTACATTTAAATAATCCAAAGCTATTTGCACACATGCTACTTTGTACGTACAAAGGTAGTACATATGCAGGTGTTCGTATCAGTGTATACACAATATATAGGTGTATTTTTGCATATCTGTGCTTGCTTGCATTCATGTATCTAGTATATTTGTTTATATGTGTGCATTTCTGTGTACCAGTATTCACCTGAGTGAAAGCCTGTATTTTTATTGCTCTTTCTACTGGACACAGCTTGTCCCAAACCAAACATTAACTTTCACATTTGCATTAGCATTCACATCAACAAAAATAAAAGCAAAGTAAAATCTTACACGGAAACTTCGGTAGGTAATGAAGGAGGGGGTTCTTCTCAGTATTTTGTTGTGCAAAAAACTTCACTCTTCGCAGTGATAAGGTCTCAAAACCCGGAAACAGAGAAAGCTTGAACAGTAGAGATAAGAGTTCTGCTGAAAGCATTAAGAAACTCAGTACTATTGACCAAATCCTCTGAAGGTGCTTTTCCAACAAGATGTGAAGGGCAATGCTTTTGATATTTTACATCACCATTTGCAACGTTAGTCCAGTGAGAGTCCTCCCCCCAAAACACTGGTCTGAAACAGCTCTCACTGTGGCCCCATTTCTCAGTGAGGATCAGAACAGCTCTTGAGAGCTCAGGGACTCCTTCAAGAATAGACTTAGAGGCAGAGATGGTTCAAATATCTTCAGTACCGAGACACATCAGACCTGCATTCCCCAGAGACAACACACATTGTGGGGCAGCTGGGAGGAAACAGGCTCTGCACTGCTCTTTTGGTCTGTGATAGTAACAGGTTCATAAAGCATCTACACCACTTGTTCCAACAGGGGCTTCACTCTTGAACGCATTTCATCAAGGTACTGGGGCGGATTGTACAGGTATGTACCGCACAGAAAACACCATCACAGTTGGCTCCGACCGTGCTGTGTTCTGCCTGAGCAGACAGGCAGGGGACAATGGGGATGAGCTGTCCATTCCATGTCTCCAGGTAGGGCTGAGGCGGTTTTCACAGGGAAAGGCATCATGCATCTTTCCAGGAGGGAAAGTGCTTGGCCGCAGGTCATTGCTTCTGCACAGATTTGTTCCAGTTTAATTGACCAGGTGGGAACAGGGTGCACTTTGTTTGAAAGAGATTATACTCCTGAATTAGCTCTCCTGCCAAGTCTGTTATCGCTCTGCAAACAATGTGAGTATGGGGAAATGGACCTGGGAAAGCAGAAGCTGGATGCACAAGGAAGAGTGTAGATTCCTCCGTTGATGACACAGATAAGTAGAGCTGGCCATTCCCCAGCTCAGCAATTAAACTAAAGAAATGAGATGGCAGGTCCAGGATAGCAAGTAGCCACAATGCAGGGACTAGATGCTGGCCAGTCCTTTAGCCCTGACAACCGACAGAGCTACAACAGCACTGATAAGGGGACAGATGGAAGGGAAAACCACCCACAGGGGAAGACAAGGATCCATCCAGTCTTTAAACCTGAGCTCTTCAGCCAGTGGTCTTCTTCCCACAAAGCAGCATATTAAAACATGAGTAGTTCCCCTTCTGTACAACTCTGCCCTAGGGAGGGCCAGGCACCATGTCTGTATCCACTGGCTGGGTGTCTTGGATTAGCATGTCACATATCCCTCCTCTAGCCAGCTCTTGGCACCTCCTTTATTTGTGCCTTTTCCTAGTCAGGCCATCTCTCTGATTTTTTTTCCTTCTTTCTTCAGGTCTCCTTCCATTTCCTTGATGTTTCTACATCTGTCCTTTTCCCTATTGCTCTGCCCGTTTCCAAGCAATGTACATCTTTCTGTATACTCCCCCTCTGACATACATTGCCTCTTTGATCTGCTACTCATCCATGGCTCCTCCTTTCCCTGGCTGCTCTCCCTCTCATCGCTCCTTCCCTTGTTATTTTTCAGTGCCTATGCACTATACTTCTACCAGACTCTGCAGCTGTGATCCCTCACTTCCACCTCAAAGTCCCTTGGGAAAGCATGCTATGGTCACCACAGGGTTAAAAGCATGAGTGGGAGTGGGCAGCTGCCCTTCTCTGTCCTTGATTAGTGCCATCAGCCTTTTGGGAGACAGGAGGTGGCCAGAGGGAGCTGGGCTGCATCCTCACGTCTCTCACGTCCTCAGCACACTGGGTGAGTGCAGCAGTCCTGCCCGCAGCACTGCCAGTGTCAGGCAGGAGGGAGCCAGGTGAAGCAGGCAGTACCACATGTGGAAGTGTCAGAAACATGAGGATCAAAGGGGATTGATATGGTGAACAACAGCACTTTTTTAGACAGCTCGAGCATATTCAGTGTCACTGTCCTTGTGCTCAGACATTCTGCAGTCCTGCACACGGCTCATGTCTTCCTCCAGGCTGCAATCAGGCTCCCTGTCCTTCCCTTCCCACAGTATACCTGTGTCCCTCTTAGTAATCCTCACTCCTGACCCACCTACTCACACATACATATGCGCATATCTCAGATCCCCAAGCAGCTGAATTTCTAAAGAAGTGAACGCCTCACAGCAGTCAGTCTGACACACATCCTCCCTGGAAAACTTGGGAGCTTTCCCTTGGCAGTGCAGAGAGTGAAGAGATAGACGTAACAGAATGAGATCTTCCAGAAGTAAGAGCAAGGAGCAGACATCTCCTCTTGAGACATCCACACCCCCTCCACTCGGAAACACAACGGGAGAATTTGGTAGGTAGAAATAAAAGAAATGCCAAAGCCCAAGAAGACTTTGCTGAGTGAGACAGAGCATGGGAATTTAGGCGTGACGTCAGGGACTAGCCTGAGTCAAATGTCCCCAGCTGAAGGACTGCTGGGTTACTTCTGCTGCTGGTACACACAGTTGGAACTGACACAGAATAGAGCAGTATCTTGTCATATCCTCAACCTTCAGGGAATTGCGGGAAAACACGTCAGGTGCCTCAAAACATGTTGCAAATGGCACAACCCCCCGTACATGAGGCATGAATGCATATACACCACTTCTGCAGCACTGCGGGATCTGGACACCTTACAGCCTTGATTTTTCGCAGCACCCCACTGAAAGGAGAAAGCCTTTTTCAGATGCAGAACTGAGACAAAGACTAAAAGTAGATCTGAGACTGAGATGCCACAACGCTGAGCACTGCAGCATAAACACTTTCTCAGTCCCTTAAATGGAAACCAAAAGCCTGGAAGGACAGATTAATACTGCTACTATGGATCCAAAAAGCTAGCACCCAGGGGAGCTGCAATACAAAACAGCACATAGGAAAACAGTGAAGCCCAGAACTGGCAATTTCTTAGGTCCTCCAGTGGTGAGAAAGGCTTCTTGTAAAGGCATTTGTACAAAAACACACAAAGCACCACTGCATTTCCTGCCACAACTGATCCAGTGTGGATGCAAACGGTATTTTCAGATCTAAAGCAATGAAATAATTTGCATCCAGTATATGACAGTCACCAATAGTGTTTTCTTGGGAACATGTTTTTAAGTGCAGTTGACTAAATTCTGCCCATATTCCACTTCACATTCATATGCTCCTGTATTGAAGCCTGCACTACCTGTTTGTAGAACAAGTGACTGAACAAAGCACGCATGAACTAAGACAGACATTGCTGTGGGCCTGAGAACCTCTCTTAAGAGAGGAGGTTGTGTGCATAGTAGTGGTGGGATACAGCCGGTCAGATCTACTTCTTAACTCCATCCAGTGTCCTGCCACTACAGCCACTCTATCACTCCTTTTCTCCAACTTTAACTCTCATCTGGTTTTCCTCAAATGGTAGCACATGACTGAGACAGAAAAATGGAAAAAAGAGATAAGAAAGAATGGAAGCAAATCAAATAAGGGAAGGGAATACCTGTCTTGCAGAAAATGAAGGAAGGTCAGGGAAAAAGAAGTGAAAGAAAAACAAGATGCAGGTTAAGACAATGTAAGAAAGGTGCAAAAGAAATACATGTGAAAGAAAGGACAGGGATGTAATAAAAAAAGAAGAAAAAAGTAAATAGAACTAGAGAGAGCTGATAGAGAAATACATCTCTTTCTGGTAGGTGATATTCTTCCAACTTTCAGAAAGTAACTGGCTACAAGTTGCATGACAGTGTAAGAGAAGGATGTTCTTGCAGCATTTTTGTGTGAAGCAATTAGTGCAGCACCGAGCAATGGGGGCAGAATACATGCAGCATTCCTCCACTGCCTGCAGAAGGATTACCTTTTCAAGGCAAAGCCCCCTACTTCAGTGACTCACTAATTTTCAGGTCTTCAAAGTTTATCTCGGTCAAGAAATAACTCCTGCCCTATCCTTGATGCTAAGTGCAGGCTCTGTGCAGCACTTTGTGTCACAAAGGTGGAGAGGACCACAACCATTCAGCCTAACCTACACCAAGAGTTCAGGTTTCCCTCGGGAATGTGGGACCCTGAGCCAAACCACCTTTAATGGGTTCAGAGATTTGTCAGATAACACACTGTTCAACCTTTCAGAAGAATCACTGGATCAGAGACAGAGAAGACAATGCACTAGCCACATGGGACACTAAATCCTGAACTGACCTAAAAATGCAGTGAAGCTCAAAACTCCGTAAGTAACATTTATCTGCAACTGATTCTTAATCAAGTGTTGAGGCAAGATTTCTGGGAACACCTTAAACTGTGGGGTGAAACGTAAAACACATGTCTGACCACTGCTGCCATTATCTGATGTTCAGATATGTATGAATAGATGTTCATACAGCAGACCCAAGCCTCCCTGAATCCTAACCGATCCTGTGCCAGGCTCAGTGTAAGGTCTGGAATCACCTCCCCATGGCAGCCACCCCCCCAGTTCTTCCAGAGTTTACTCCACTTTGCTCAAAGTACTGTGGAAACCCACAAATGAAACTACTGATGACATGATCTTCAGAGCCTGGAGCCAGCTCTCTGAATCCGTATAATAATATGGATTATTAGTAGGACTAATTAGTCCTCTTAAAGGGTCCATCTTAAATTAGGATGACGCTGTATGTATACATACAACAAGAGATAGCCATGTCCTAAAGATCTATCTCAAGGCCTACATACATAAGTGAAAAGAATCAGTACTAACTCTGTTTTGCTGATATGGGAACCAGGCGTGTAGTGATTACACGGTTTGGCCCAAGAGAAAATCTGTGATGATGCATAAATCAAACCATAATATCCAGCAACCCAGACCAGTGCTTCACCAGCTAGGCAATCCACAGTCTTCCTCTGGGCTCAAAGTAGACACCATGGCACAGGCGGTTGTTGGGTCTTCTAAACAGAGCCACTGTGGGTGCTGTGAGTTCAGTGTGGTTCATGTGCATCCTAGATTTCATGCTCCTTTACTTACTTGAAGCCTCTGGCACCAAAGAATAATCTGCTAGGAAGCAGTAAAATGTTGTTATGGATCATAAACCCTCACTTGCCTGCTGGGAATGCGCAAAGGCGATGCTATCAGGGGAACCTATGCATGTCAGACTCTGTCCATCTAGCCCAGGCCAGAAACAAGAAAATTACCTTTAGAGTCGCACAACAACTTTTTGCACTTAGATGACTGAGAAACTGATGTTCCAGCAGACACTCTTCCTAAACTAGGAAGAAAACCAAAGGCACCCACTGGTTGGTGTTATGCACCAAAAGAAACTGGGGTACAGCCCTGGGGATATTCCTGCACAGAACATGAAAGCATTGGTGTGGCTGCTTGTGTTAATTTTCACTGAGAGGAGTAAGAGCTCCTCAGCACTGTGACATTCATTGTTCCTAAGCTGTTGTTGACAGGATACAATCTGATTAAAGAGAGGACCACTGAAGAATACATACCAAAAACGCAAGCTACTCTTTCAGCCCTATAGCCTGTTCTCCACCCTGGAGTATTCAAAAGGCTAAACCAATCCGTGGTGGCCTGCAGTGCAGTAAAATACCTGCCTAGACCGCAGTCACACAAAATCCACATGGCATAGTCAAATACCACACATCTTTTCCCGTCTCTAATTTTGGCTCCCTAATCACCCAATATCCGGACCCGCTGCAAACTGCCGTGGTGCAGCAGGTTCACACATGCTCAGCATGCTCTGCCAGGCAGCGGGTGTGGATGTTGAATCTGCCCGGCCCCTTCCGCTGGTCAGTTTTCCAGGTGCCCAGAAGACAACAGGGAGGTCAGTTTGTGTTGGCTGACAAACACACCCTGCTCTCGGGCAACAAACCGTGCCCATGTTCCCGAGCAGATACCAGCCTTTCCAGTTCCACTCTGCTTTCCTTCCCCGGCCAGAGGCTCAGCTCGTGGGCAGTGGTGCTTCAACTTCCAATGAACCAGTGAGGGTGTTTGAGATACCTCAGTGGGGTAACTCTACAGGCAGAGTCCCTGATACGGGGATGTTTTCTCTTCCAAATTCCCATTTAAGGCTGGCTTGTAAGGCAGATAAGCTATTCCTGCTGCTCCAAGGCAAGTCACCCTCCTCTTCTGTTGCCTCTCTAACCCTTTTCTGCCATCCTTTAAGCAGAGAGGCATAACCAGAATAAGACCAAGTGCACACATACACAGGAGTTGGCCATTTGTGGCAGTGGGGGTAGGACACATGGAGCAGATATGGATTTTTTCCATGCAGGGAGGACCTTACAACTGCCCTGACTTCACTCTAGCTCTTCCCCAGCAGGAAAGACGCTGCAAATTCTGGCAACAATCAATGGCATTCAAGTATCGTGGTCCTCCCACTCTGTGTTCCCTGTATCCCCAGCTTGCCTGCAGCTTTGGAACCCCACCAGAGATGCTCCACTTTGTGATCCGCCACTGGCAATCTGTCAGCCTCCACCAATGTGAAATTGAGATGTATCCACAGCACTTTAAGTGATAATAAATCTAACTCCCTTTCAAAGAGAACAGGAGAATTTATGCCACCTATCCCACCCACTGCACGAATTGCATGAACACAAGCTATTACAGCCTCAAAAACTGGATAGAGCTTAAACACAGCAATCCAACAGACAAGCCTGTGTATGTTCACCCCATATGTCAATCCCTACCTTACAACAGCTCTTCCACAACCCTCTTCCCTTTGAGGCTGCCTCTGCCTGCAGCATCCCTCGGTTACACACCCAGGTAATCCTTGTGGAGGACTTCTGCTGCCATTTGAAGTCTTTGCCCTCACCCCGTGCCCTATGACACTTTCTTCAGCTGCCTCCCTAATTCTCTGACATGGAATTACCCTCCCACTTTCCTCAGGGCAACACCTCCCGCTCTGGAGACTCTGATACTGGTGTCCCCCCATTCCGAGGCTTCCAGCCTCAGCTGACCTGGCTTGATCTCCATCTTCCACACGGCCTTCACTGAGGAACACAGGCAGGTGAAAGGCAGCATAGCAAAAGGAGAGGCCACATCTGGATCAGAATGTTAGCTGTGCTGTCTGCAGGACTCTGCAACCCAGATTTTCTTTCATTCTAAAGAACAGAGGGGCTGATGTCTTTATACTTTCCCCCTATGAAAGCCTACTGGCTGCCCAGCCACAAATACTGTCCAAACAGGACTGTTTGTCCTGGTGAATAGAAGCCCAAGGGAACCAGTATTATGGCTGCACTGGAGACAGTAAACCAGACTCCAGCACTGCTGGGTCTCAGATCCTATCCCAGATTGGACCTTCAGGGTGTCCCCTCCTTTCCCCTTTCACTTATTCCTTACTTCCTTTACCCTCACCTATGATCTCCTTCTTCCCCTCTCAACTCCAAAAGGCTGGAACAAAAGTGTTGCCAAGGGGATATCACTGTCACAGCAAAACCCAGCATGCCAGCACCCACCCAGGACCAGTGATCCTGGGCAGATGTGGGTCTGCAACAACTGCAAGGTCCTTGGCTTTGTTGTCCTTTCCTTGCACCCCATAGGGGCTGGAGGGACAAAGACACAAACTCTGCAGGGCCAGGCTGGCTCCATGAGCAGCCTGCAGCAGTTCCCTGGTGCCTCTGAGCATGCCACAGGGCACTGTGCAATGCCTCTCACCTCACCAGCTCATCTCTTTCTAGGAAGCTTGTAAATGACACAAGGCACTTCCTCCCCTTTAAACCTCGATGGCTGTCTTCCATTCACAGGTGTCCTCACTGGCTCCATCTGGGACAAGGGTTCTGCCTTTAGGTATACAATAACTTTAGGTATAGAACAACTTTAGGTATACAACAACTTTAAGTATACAGCAAATTGAAAGGTTGCTCTGGCTCATGATTTTGGTAAAAGGCTGACATTTTTCCTTCTTTCAGACAAGGAGTGTCTGTATCTGTGACCATGCTAAAACATCCTGAGCTGTCCCAGCGATGCTTCCTTTGACTCCGTCATGGGCCACATAAGCACAGAAACTGTTTGTCATTCTTCTGCTGTGCATTGGATCATTTTAGGCTTTTTATCTGCATTTGACAAAGTGTAGGTCACAAATGGGCAGCTTTTCAGAAGTGTAAACAAATTCATCTTGTAGTTTTTCATGTGAGTCATCTCGTCTCAGATCTGTTACAAAAAATCTCTTATCAGCCTGTTTCACAAAGAACAGTTATTTTGGTAGTTGCATGAACCGTTTCTGGTGTGTGTTGTTTCAAAGCTCTGTGCTTTTTTTCCTGACTAAAATTGGGTTTGGAAGCAGGGTTCTTACTACTGATTGAGGTAATTTTTGTTCTCTATGAAAACAGCTAGAGGGATAGCCACAGCAGAATAATGATTCCACTGAGATGAACACTGGTTTATTTCCCCTTGTAAATAAGTATGGCTAGATTCAATGACAACATGAGCCATTGTAGCCAGTAAGGCCTTAGAACAAGGGAATCTTCTTGGGAGTATTAGTATCTCCCCAGACAACGTCAGCCTTCGTACATCATTAACTCTTTACTCAGGACACCATGTTAAAGATGGCACAGAGAAACTACCACAGCAGCAGGAACTGATATTCCCAATAGTTTACAAAGGTCAGAGTTATTTAATGCCCATCCCTCATGACAAGCGTCAGTCATGCCAGACCTGGAAATAGACTTCAAGCTTTCTCATTCTGTAATCCCATTATCACCTGTTCCCCACCTCCACAGCAGCAGGAATCCCTGGCCCTTCTTACGTTGTCTCCTACATCAGCATCTCTGCTGCCAAAGCTCCGAGACAGGTAACGTGATGGGAATGTGCAACAGGATCCCCCAGCCTTCCCTTCTCGCACATCTACCCTGTACTTACTGTTCTGCAACAAGTCCCCTTTCACCCCCAAGCTTCTGTGCTATGCTCTGTACCCAGCATTGCCCATTTCCTGCACATCCTCTCTTGCACATTACACATCCCCCTTGTCTTTGCAACACGGACCTTCTGCATCATCTCTCCACCGTCTTTCTCCTCTCCAGACTCATTTTTTCCAACATCTACCCTCTCCTCTCTCTTTTGGGCTTAATCAAGACTGAGTTGAAGGTGTGATGTTAGCCACAAAGGAATCTGGTCATTTAATCAATGTAATACGGACACAGCAGACTGGCTTTAAGTCATGTTAACTGGATCAAGTTAAAATCTAAGAGGTGTACACTAACTCCTAATTCAAGCCAGAAATCTGTGTTTCTTTGCATATCTCTCAGTTTTATCAGTTTCTGACATGCTTTCCAGAAGTCTCCTGGTTTTTTTTCGGGTCATCATATTTTGGAACCTGTCTCTTTTTCCTCCCTTTCTGCCCCAAAGAGGATCCTTTGCACAATGCCTTCATCATCCTGAACAGGACACAAGTCTTGCTTTTCCCCTCAGACTTGGCTACACATAAGATGTTTTTTAACCCACTCTCAGGTGAATAACATGGCTTTTGCCATTTAGCTGCTTCCCTTCTGCATGTGTTTAATATGTGCTTGCTTCTCACTCCAAGTGTATTGCTGCTGCCTCTAATTCAAAGACAATATTTTTTTAATAGAAGAACAAAGAACTTATTTTCTGTCTTAGATATGGACAAGGTGAGGCCGGGATCCGGGAGGACTGTTGCTGATCATACAGGGAAGCAGACAGGGCACAAAAGAGAGACTAGTATACAAGGCTGGAATGAAAGCATGAAGGCAAAAGGTTACAGACAGGGCTGAATAACAGCTAACATCAGGAACACCGAGGAGGCCCGATCCCACCTTCCCAGGGGTGCCTTTGGTATGCAGGACAAGGCAGGTGGTAGCAAAATCCGGATTGGGTAATGGGAGCCAACCCACTTCAGCACTCCCCTCTGCCGGCCAGAGCCCGGGGACACCAGAAGGGAGAGCTGTGGTGGGGACAGGGCTCTCCCTTCTGCCCTGAGAGACAAGGAAACCACTATGATTGACAAACCTGTCTCTGTTAGCTGAACCACAGCGTTCTCGTTTGAGGTTGAGGATGGCTGAATTATTGAATCACAGAATCACAGAATGGTTTGGGCTGGAAGAGACATCAAAGATCATTGACTTCCAACCCCCTGCTACGGGCAGGGACACCTTCCACTAGACCAGATTGTTCTAAGCCCCGTCCAACCTGGGCTTGAACACTGCCAGGGATGGGGTGGCCACACATTGGGAAACTTTAGCCAAAGTCTAGATATTTATTTTGTGTTACTCATTCAAATTTAAGATCAATTAGTCTTTTACATCTTTAAATGCACACTAATATATTGCAACACTCTTGTCTCCTTATGACACCTAACCATTTCCTCCGCTGGACTGGTTTTCTTTCCTTGCTGCTGTTAAAAAGAGGATACAAGCTACAAGAAAATGATAAACAGGAAGCCTTAAAAGGCCAGACCATTTACAAAACAACACGTAGGCACACGTATCCATAACGTATTGAGGATAACGCAAAATAGCATGACAAAGTTTATTCAGCTGTATCCTTTTGCACTTAAAGAAATACTGATGTATGATCTTAACAGGCATGAAGAGCTTGGCCTGCTCTCCAGGTGTGCACAGATCTGTAAAATTTCCTAGAGCTTTTCTGTTGACAGTACAATATAGAAAGCAGTATTATTTGGCCACAGCAGAACTCTTGCTGTTTTGTTGCAGGGGATCTGCAATGAACATCATGTCTGTGGCATGTGTATGGAAAAGTTTCCTGACTTCCTTCCTGTGCCTTAGGACTGCTGGCTTACAGCCAAGTCTCATTTTTCCTGAGGTTCCCCAGCTCTAGATCTTTTTGTAATTTAAAATTCCCTTTGTCTTGGTTTTAGTTCCAAGTTTTAGACAGGTTTCCTGCGGTACTTGGATCCTGGTAAGCATTCCTTCCAACACACGCTCACTCCCCAAACCTCCCATCTGCACCCCACTCTCCACTCCGATGCTCATCATAGAGCTTCCCAGCTGCCCTCCCAGCCATTCCACTCACTGCCTCTCTTCCCTCCAGCTCTCCCCCCCACTCCCTCTCTTCCCTTCTCCATTTACCCTCGCCAGTCTCCCTTCCTTTCCTCTCCTTTCCTTCTTCCTTTCTCTTTCTTTTTCGCATTCCCTGAATGACTGTAAGGCTGCCAGGACTAGGCAGACGAGCCTGTCTCTTGAACTAGCTAACTTAGCCAAATTAGCTTTATTAGCTACATGAGATGCGTGCGTTTCAGGGAAACCCTCTTTCCAAGCTCGCCTCTGCCATACCTGGAAAACAGGGCCATTTTTAGGGGTTTAGTTTCCAGCTGTGTGACGCTGTGTGCCCAGCCGGAGCAGACGGGAGGTGTTCGGGAGTACCCGAACAGTTATTCATGATGCAAAAATGCGCCCGTTGCCCCTGGAAACCGGCTCTCCCGCTCCTCTCAGGCAGGGGTTGCTAAGCGATGCGCTTGTGCCTGGGGGCAGGGAGCTAAAGATGTGGCAGCACTTCTCTTAGGAGGGACCTGTTGCAAAATAGAAGGGCAGGGACAGGCAGGACCGCTGCCGCTTCGTGGCGGAGGCTACGGAGATGATGGCTGACTTATCGCAATGTTTGACTGACAGCTATGCAGCCCTGCACCCCCATGCACTGCCCCTCGGGGCACTCCCGAAGCCCGCTCGTCTACCTCGACGCCTGTCCTGAATTCACCCTCAGCTATTTTCGTTTCTGGGTCACCGAGAACACATCTGCAATAGTCAGCAGGAGCTGACTGCAGAGCGGGTTGGCACATCCATGCTCCTCTTCATCAGGAACACACGCCACACAGCAGCGCTCCACCACTGCCCCCAACTGCACAGACCCCACCATCTGCGTGCCTAGTGACAAGAAAATCACGCCGGCTTGTTTTGTTCTCTTTTCCCTTTCCTTTTTGGTACGCAGGCCGTGCAGACGCCCCTGCAAACCTTCCAGGCAGGAAAGCAGCAGGAATTGAGCAGTCGCTGCAGAATCCCGCCGTGCTCAGACGGATTTCTGTTGCCATCTGGTGGCAACCGAAGGGCACCTAGAAATGTAGAATAAATGTCAAGATCCGCGCCCCTCTGCTACTAAATCGGGCTCGTTTTCCTCCATTTATTCCACAGCCCTTTACTCTGGCCACATCACAGTTCCCTCACTATAGAATGGAGCGAGGGAGACCGTTAATGCTACTAGATTATCTAATTATTTATTATTTAATCCAGTCTAGATTCCAGATCATTCCCCACATGGCAAGATTTCTCCATGGTTTTCAATTCAACACAGGCAGTCTTCTTGACTATTCCATGTGCTGTAGTCAAGACTCTGTCCTAGCCTCTGAAGCCTGCAGTTTAGCTCACCCTAAATTAGAGATCCTCACTCTAGCCCCTAGAGCTGCTGAATGAATCATTCACAGTGGGTCAGTTAAGGAACATAAAATTACCAGCCTCGCCTGCCTGTTGCAGAAATCACCTTGTAAGATTGCACCCCTGTTTACCAAGGCACATACACCCCACCAGCCAGCCTCAGATTCCCTCTCTATCTAGGCAAGGGCCCCGTCACTGGCTTAGGGGCAGAGGCCTCACGGAAGACAGAGATCTCAGATCAGATGGTATGCCCTGACACATTCCTTTCATGGGCACTATTGCAGGTTCTGCTGCAGCCCGACTTAAACTGCAGCGCAAGAGTTTCTGCAGGTAGCCACAAGTTCACCCTCTTGTCATCTCATTATCCTCTGGTAGAGAATTATTCCCTTTCCATTTAAGAAGGGCACCAAACCCAAAGACTGCATGGACAATTCAGAAGAGGGGCATCCTGATGGCATTTGCCTGTAGTCCTTTGGGTTTTATTCTCGTCCGTGCTTTGCTCCTTTTTGGAGCCCTAACTTTGTGTTTTCCCCTATGCCACCCTTGATCTTGCCCCTGTTCCCTACGCCGGCCTGCTGGAACTACCCAACCTCATTCGTGACCATCTTGCACAAACTCCAGCAAACTGCCTCTACCAGTCAGGCATGCAGTCCCCTGTGAATTTCCAAGTCTGGTGTTCCCAGAGGCGGGGATGACTCACGACATCTTGTCACACCCAGTAACACAGATGATGAAATCCCAGGAGCAGCCAGCCACACTCCAGCTCCGTGTGGATGTTTGTGCTCCTGACTCCTGCCTGTCAGGCCAGGAGCAGGTCTTCACTCACTCCAAACTATTTTGTGACAGTGATTATTGGTTACACAACCACACTAGTAAATGAAACG
Organism: Amazona ochrocephala; assembly: GCA_039720435.1. Taxonomy (NCBI): domain Eukaryota; kingdom Metazoa; phylum Chordata; class Aves; order Psittaciformes; family Psittacidae; genus Amazona; species Amazona ochrocephala. Next base: position 85,181,549 of record CM077880.1, read on the forward strand.
GTGGCTGGAAGTGCTCCCCAGCACTGAAATATGATATTTAAAGTTTTATTGGCAGCCAACTAGCAATCTTCCAAACAGTTCTGTGCATGGTTTAGGAGTCAGCACATGGGAAGGAATGGTCCAGAAGTCAGCCTGCATGCAGCCAGCCTGTGCTGGTGGGCAAGAGAGTTTAACAGCATGGCTACTACATGCCCATTAGCCTCAGAACCAGGGACGAGTTCTGTTTAATTTAGTACCAGAGTCAGCCTTTCTCTCTGAGCGGGCACTGAGCCAATATATAGACACCGACACTTTGTTCACTTTTCATATTTCCCAATTACTTTAGGCTCTCTGCATGGTACCAAAATCGTCTGGGGCAGGGACTAACACAGTTTAGGTCCAAAGTTATCTTTCATTAGCGTGTTATGTAATGCTTGATTCACCATGATGGCAGAGACAAGTGTATTGATTTTATTGTTTGTCTGCTTGGGGTTTTGTTTGTTTGGTTTGGTTTACGTTGCATTGCCTTTTTGCATTGCTCTACCACAGAGTCGTGCTTTTTACCACACGACTCCCATTGATTTGATTCCAGTCACAAAGACTCCAATCAGAGCCAAAGCCAACGCTGCTTTGAAACAAAGCCAGGTTACCCTGAACACTGACATAGGATTCATGTGTTCCCAGAGCTTCATCTTCAGATCCCCATGTTCTTTCTGAGCTGGAAAGGAGAGCTCACTTAAATCTTGTGCTGTCTATCAAGAACTGGAGTACTGGGAAACAGAAGTACCTTTTTTCATCGTATTCCTGAGCTACTTGCTTGCATGTGTCAGGTATCACTACAAAGCTACAGCTGGGGAAGCAGAGATGTCCTAAATCCAATAGCAAACAAATGCTAAGTCTTCCAGGGCAGAATCAATCATCTTAAGTATATGGCTCCTCATCTTGCTAACAGTTAATTCTTCCAGGGGCTGCAGGCTACCTTAGCTCTCAATATTTTGCATCATCACCAAGTACATGTCATAACTGCAGCAGTGCCATTTTAAACAACCCAGAGCAGAACTGCTGGCTCATACTATTTTTAAGAAGGGCTAAGGACAATTCACGTTAAGATTTCAAACCTTACAGATTGAGCCAAGCCTACTGGTGCTCAGGGACTCTGCAAACGTTTACTACCACTGCTTAAACAGAAGACTGTATGTCAGGACAGCAGCCATTCAAAAATCCTTTGAAATCCTTACACGAGCCTTTGTAAATACCTCTTTTTCCCTTCTGTTCATCCTTTGTCTCCCCAGATGTTTGAGACAAAAATATTTCCATTATGCACAGGAATGCAGTTATCCCAGTTCCTTCCCTGGACAGGTCATCTGATGCTGTCTGTTCCTATAAGCCAACAACTTCAAAATGTAATTAGCAATACTGTCGAAAAATCCTGCAAGTAATTAGGACCATGTCCAGCCAATGGGAGCATTACTTGAAGGACTAGGCTGTGCTTTCCAGTATGGACTGATCAAAAAGCTTTGATAGCTCAGGGAAGAAACCGAACTAAGTTCAGTGGCTGTTTCCTTTTCCTGTTTCCACTCTACCACCTTAGGCTGAGTGGAAGTGTAGGACAGTAAGTAGCTATGAAAGGAAACATAGGTCAACCCCCTTCATCTCTGTATCTTCATTTTAAATTGAGTTATGTTTCAGTGTGACTCACACTTTTGGGACATCCTCCACAACAGTCTCTCCTGGGCATCAGTCACCTACTAGTTAATTTGGTGTCCTCAGCCGGGATGTTCACCTCACAACATTTCAACAGCTTCTGGGAGCATAGCCCTAAGAAATACCCCTGTCCCAACTGTACCATCATTGTGAACGGCGCAAGATACTTGTGGGAGCTACATAAAAGTCCAGTTCTTTCTGAAAGCCAGTGAAGTATTTGGCTGTACCACTTCCTTCGGCAATGAATTTACCAGTGTAATCTCATGATCTGGAAAAGCGTTTCCCCATTTTCACTCCCCAGTTTCATTGAATGGTCCCTTGTTCTCAGATTGTGATACAGGAAGAACAGAAACTCCAAGTCTACTCTTCCTACTCCAGCAATTATTTTATAAATTATCTGTCCACTTTTATATCTCTTCTTTCCAAAATAGCAATCTCAGTTTTTCCAATCCCTCTGAGTCTTTACATGCATTAATAGCTCATGTCATCATTTCCTGAAGTCTCCTCTTTAAGGGCAGATGTCCATGTCCTCCCCAGAGCATTCAGGTAAGACTGTCCACACAACGGACATCACACAATGTGTGATGAAATCTCATGTTTACAATTAATGCAGAGTTAATTTAAACCCCAGAAGAAGTAACATCAGCCCTTGCCACCGCACTGTTGATATAGAATTTCAATTACTGTGTGCTGTACAGACGCCTTCCCTGTTTAGGTCTGACCAAACTATTCCAGAAACCTCTCTAATACAGCTACTCTGAGCAACTTTGTCTTATGTAGAGGTCGTTGCTTCGCTGTTCACTTTTTTGCTCTTACCAGATGAACAGTAAAGAAACACAACACAGGACACAGGATAAATCCTTAAGAGATTCTGCTTTTAACATGTTGCCATGAAAATTAATTGCTCAGTTCCATCCTTTGCTTGCTGCTTACAGGACAGCTCTTGTTTAAAAGCAGTTCCTCTCATCTTACACTGTAATGCTTCACGCTTGGAATTCTTACACATTTTTTGTTTGCACAATTTAGGGGAGGGCAATTTTGAAAGTCCCTACTTAGTTCTGGGGTGTTTTTTTCCTACTGTTCAGCCTGACTCGGGCCACTTTATACATACTCAGTCTTAAACTAGAAGCATCCTCCCAGTTAAAAGCTCCTTTCCCTACCTGTTGCTTACCACCAGGGGTGTTTCTGGCCAGATCCCTTCCCAGTCTCCATTTTCCTAGGCGAAGGTTTTTAAGACCAAAGTTCTGGTGATAGGATCTTCATTCTCCAGAAAATCCTAGAGGCCATTCTTACACGTTTCAGTTTGAATTAATCATTACTGAGAATGAATGATCAGAATTATTAACAATATTCTATACAAGATTTTTAAAATAGAAAACGCTCTTGATACTTTCCTGGATCCCATTTACCTTTTAGCAGTTCATTGTGTGTGACCAGCTAATACTCAAAGGTCCTTTTCCTCCTTCTCTTTCATTTCCAGTAACTGAGTTCCCAGGAGGAATGAATGAATGAATAAATAAATAAATAAGTAAATAAATGCTGGTCCCTATATTCATGGCACTAAATTTTGCATACCTGAATCTCATCCAAGATTTCATTTCATCCAAATCTCAAAGGTCTTTCAGTATTCATTTATAATATCCTATCACTCTGTCCTTGTGCCATGAGCAAATTTCATCCAAACGCTCTTTTTATTTATGCCAAGGCCATGAATTCAAATATGAAGCAAGATAAGGCCCCAAAGTGACCTACATTAGCAATCCCTTTTCCCTATCAGGATTCTGCCTTTGTGGAGCAGCCTCAAATGCCTTTTAAAAATCTAAATATATCAGATTAAATGTTTCTCTTTTATTAACTTCTTTATTGACACATCCAGAAAACTGAGGAGGGGATTTATGAGATACTCTTTGCTTAAATAATTCATCTTGGTTATCACAGTCTTCCAGGTGCTTTGACACATTTTTAATTACCATTCTGACCAGCTTTCAAGAAACAGATAAAAACTTCACTCTTCTATTTCCCTGCTTCATCCCTAGCGCCTCTTATTTAATTGCAGGTACAGTCTGTATTGTCTCTCTTGATGCTCTGATACCACGGCATCTTTCTCTGAAAAACCATGTATTTCCAAACCCAAGAATCTCAGATGCCCAACTACTTCTCACTCGAAGTTCTCTGGAATTCCTGGAGGTACGCCATATTATGGTTTAAAATTATTAGTTTGGGCCAACATTTCTCCTTATGAGAGCTCAACCTCAAGAAGCTGCTTCATTGTAAAAAACAGATTGTTCACAGGATAAGAATATAAAAGCCTCCTACATCTTCAAACCTGAAGGTAGCTATAAAAAAAGCAAACTCTTTCTTAATTGTTCCCTTAACCTCCCTTGATTCCAACACATCCAGTAATTCTTTCACAGCCTTCCTGGTCCTCACAGCCTGGAAGACTTTCATTTATACTTTTCATTAATTTCATTGTTTGCTCTGCAACTTCCCATTCTAGCTTCCCTCCTAATTATTACATGCTGCAAATTCAAGCTTCTGCCTACTGTAAATTGTGAAGAACCTCTTGCCTGACTCCCAGTTTCTCAGAAATTATAACTGAAGTCACATGGGTATCCTATTTTCCTTTTGATCCTCAGGAATGCTTGTCATCCAAGACTATTATTGCTGATATCATAGGTATCCGCAGCACTTCTAAGGATTTTAATATTTTACTATTAACTCTGATGTCTACTTCTCAGTCAGAATGCAACAGCATGAACTGCTCATTAGTTTGAGCTACTGCGATCAAACCTTACATCCTGTCTGCACTTGCATAGCATCAGCTTTTGAAGTGGTAGACAGCCTGCAAATCAGACTTACTGTGTGTCAGTGTCTGCCAAGTGTAGTGGCTCTTTGAAAAGTGAATTGAGATGGTTCCACATTTACCATTTCACAGCAACTTCTGTCCTCACTTAAGGAAGACAGAGCTTTCCTAGCTGTCAGGCCTGGGATGTGACCACAGCTTTCCCTTCCTGGCACCGTTGCCTAATATGAAGACCCAAACTTTGAAACACAACCCAGGGGTTTCCTTTAAGGACAGTTAGTAATTGATCTTGTGGTTTGTTCACTATGACTATCTGAAACTTAGAAGGCAATTTTGTCAGTTCAGTACAGCAAGGAGCAATATCCAGCTTCCTCTCTTAGAGCTGCATTTTTAATTCTGCAGGGTTAACAGGCAAGAAAGGCGGTAAAAATTATCTCAGCCCGCCAAGCCAGAAGGTTAGTCAGAATGCACCCAAGCATCTTAACTGCTGAGTAAGAAGGTACCTTTTCCTGTACAGCTTTTTAGCAGAGAATCGCTAAAAACTCTGCTGCATTGTTTTTTGCATTCATTGAACCTATCTAACATAATGTGTAAGAGTACCTCTGAGCTTTTGGGCCTCAGAATCTAACATTGATTATAATTTTGTCTAACTACTGAAACATCTTACTCCTAAGTACTTCATAATCCTTAATACAGTAACACTACATAAACCTTCTGAGTCAGGAAAGTTCAGTTATCACAAAAATAATTTTCTCATGGAAAACTTTTTAGATGTTTTACACTGACAGAAAACCAGCATGAACTGAAAATGCACATAGGACAAATTCACTTCCTTCATTCACATCCCCTTCTCTTCCCAAGAAAGCTCCTTTGTTTCATCCAAGTGTGCTAGAATAAAGCACAACAGAATAGGCCACTTGAAAACACTTCAGAAGCACTGGTCAGCCAGGAATCCCATCCTCAGCTGTCCCCTGCTCTCTAGCCTTATGAGCACCAAAATCACGCAGAAGTTTGCATTTAAGTATGACTTGTGTCACCTCTGACTTCACACCCCAAACTCTTCAGCTTGAATGGAAGCTCTAGAACAAGATTCCTGTGTCTGATTTTCCCCCACTAGTCTAGAATATATCACTCATGGAGGCCCCATTCAGAGCACATCTTCGCCACAAGGAACCCATAGGAAGGGCTGGGCAGACCAAGTGTGTCATGGTTCAAACATTTTCCCCAGCTTGTGGGAGATGTGGATCCCAAATCTTGCCTCCCCACGTTGCTTTCTATCAGAGATACCACAGTCTGAACATGCAATTAAGTATTTTGCTGTAAGTACTTGTCATTTTGCATCTCCCTGGTATCTCATGTATACCGACTGAATGTCCTGAAGACCGGAGTTTATAATCCATCTATTTTTGTCTCCATGAATATTTAATCATTCACACAAGGAGGAAGAGCTTCAAGAAAAAAAGGCTTAAAGAAGCAACTGCCTCCAACTATCCAAAGCTGGTAACAAGCATTAACCTAAGATATGCTAGTACATCTCTTTCAAATAGGGCATTCAACCTTGGGCAGACAAAGCAGGAACAGTCTCCTTCTGCTCATGATCCTTGGGAATGCACCCCACTCTGCTCTGGTACTTATCTACAGGCACTACACCTGACTGAAAGACTGAGGGTGAAGCAGGTGCTCGGGTTTAAACATTTGCTATACAGCTACAGTAAGAATGAAAGACCTTTGCAGAGATCTACAAAAACAAGAACTCCTGTAGAGTCCATGAAAATAAGAGACCAAACGTAAGAGAAAGCCTTTATTTTTGTCCTTGCAGGGGGAACGCCATGGTACGCACTAGATTTAAAAGGCGCAAGAGAACCAGAATGAAAAGGGACATTACCAATTAGGGAAAAAGCATCAGTTAGAACTTGTGCTTTATGAGTCGTCAAAGAACCCAATTATGAGACCGAAAACTGGTAAGCAACCAGGCTTTGCTAGTTCTGCAATTCACACAACTACCTGCTTCAAAGCACGCTGGAGTGCAGCTGTAGTCTGAAAAATTACTACCACAACCAAGCCGATGGTTTGGAGCCTACACAGTCAGGCCTGGAGGGAATAAAGACCAAACCATCAGTCACTGAGAAATGGAGACCAGGGCTTACCTCCTTTTGCAAAAGACTTTCTGTATTGAAATTACTGTTAACATCCTGCCATAGGCTTCTGCAAGCTTCAGGAAAAGCCTCCTATAGCTGCAGGTCCTCCTTAAAGGTAGGGTTGGGCCCATGGCAGAGATCGGGTAGTCCATGTAAAACTGCTCCTGTGGGTGGTGACAGACGGAAGGGCTTCTGTCTACCTGAAAAATTCCATTCTCTTTCCCAGCGACTAACACCTCTGAAGCAGGGCTGATTTTGTTTTTTAATGCAATCTGGCACAGGTACACTGGCACGCTCCTTTAGCAGTCACAGTTGGAACAGACAGAACACACACTCTGAGCTCGAGGGGAGCCTAGGTGGGGAAAGGATACAGCTCACCCTGAGAATTCAGTGACAGCTGCTGCGCGAATGACTCAATCAGATTTAATGGCTTCTTTTACTCCCATCTACAGTGGCACGATCACAAATATGACAGCGAGAGGGATACTGCGCTCCCCCGCGTCACCGCCATCACACACCCAAGCGCTCCACGCTATGCTTGAACCGAGCACCCCAACGCCTGGCACCGGGCACAGCCCCGCTCCACCAGCAAACGTAACAGAGGCTACGTGAAACTGCGGGAGACAACACGCGGACGCCTTCTGCCATTTTACAGGCGCCGCTCTCCGCACGCAGGAAGGCACCGGCTGTGAGGCGAGGCAGCCCCACTCCGCTGCGACACGACATACGCGGCCGCAGCAGCAAGACGAGACGCCGCCATGCCCCCCGCGCATGCGCTGGCCACCGGCCGAAGGACATGGACAGCCGGAGGGGGCCGCCGAGCTCTGCGGAAGCCGTCGGGCCGGGGCAGGAAGTGACTGCTGCGCGCGGTGACACACAGCCCCACCGCCGGAGCCCGCGGCCCGCGCTCCGCTCCGGCCGGCCGCGCGACCCTTTGTGACTCATCTGACTGACACGCTGCGGGCCACCAATGGGAGCTGCTCCTCCCTTCCCTCTGGCCCGCCTTCTCTCGGGCAGAAGCCAATCGAAAGGACGAATTCTCCTCCACCGCCGTCGCCCTTTGATGGACGTTTGCAGGAGCCAATCAGAGAGCGGGTTGCGGGGTAGCCCCGCCCCCGCTTGCCGCCAATGAGCGCTGTGGAATGAAGGTGCTAGCGGGACCGCGCCAGGCGCCCCCGCCCCGGCACCCTCGCCGTCGCTCTCGCGCCTCTGCCCGTGGGAGCCGTGCCCCCCGGTTCCGTGGGCCGGGGCGGTCCCTGCGGCGCGTACCCACAGCGGTTGGGCTCCCCGCCACACGTTCCCAGGCTGGATGCGACACGGGGCGGGGAGGAGCCGCCCGGGCGCTGCGTGCGGGGGCTCCTCGCGCTCTTAAGGTGGCCCCATACCCTTCCTGGCGGCCCGGCCGCGGCGGGAGGAGGAGCAGCTTGTGGGGTGCCCCGCGCCGCCGGCGGGAGCGGCTGGTCCGGAGCTGGGGGTGGAATCGAAGCTCCGCTCCGTAGGGGCGGCCACATTGCTTCAGGCGGCAGCCACCTGGAGTGAGGGCGGCGCAGGGGGTGCTCGGCGGCTTCACTGTCCCAGCAGGCTTCCAGGGCAGGGGCGGCCCGGGGTGAACGACCCCCTTTGCCGTCTGGTGAGGGTCCGGGAGGAAGAGGAGGCCTGTGCTGGCTTCATGTTCGGGAGCTAAGAGCCTGTCACATGAGCCGGACTGCTGTGGAGACGGGGCGCAATCACACCGAGGGAAAGGCAGCTGGAGACCAAGTGTCTGCTGTCACAGGTGTCCGAGGCCGGGCCACCAAGCACGTCGTGCTCCGGCTCCCGTCCCCAGGAGGCCCGGTTGGTGTGGCAGACATGAAGGGTACACATCCTTTCTTGTAGTCAAGATCCTAAACGTGTATTCTAAGATCCCGGTGTTAACCACGGGCTTCAGTGTCCTGATCATTGCATGGGGCTACCCTGAAAAAGGGGCAGATAGATCATTTCCTTACAGCACCCTGAAAAATGATTCAGGGAACATAACCTGAGCAACTAAATTTTTATATAAACATTTGCACACAAATACATAAAGGAAATATTTTGCTGGTTAAAAAGAGGTTTTGGAAAAAAGCCACAAACCAACCACCAAACCCTACTCGAGGAGAAAAATACATTAGAATACCTGTATGTCACTGAGATTACCGTGATGCATGTTTACTACTAATTACAAATGGAAAAGCCTTTCAGCTAGGAAGTGGAAGAGAATTCTTTCCCAAATACCGTCAGTTTCAATGTAAAAATCTGTAGCTTTCCCTAGACAAATATCAAGAATTCAGTTGCGCACAAATCCAATGGCATCCTGAGAAACTGTGAGAAGGATAAAATACACTGAAACTAATGCAAAAAGTTATGTGGTGACTAGTTTACTTTTTTTCCCCCATGTTTCCATCTCCTATCCTCTATCTTCTGCTTAGCTTGCAAAGGCTTTGGGATTAGGTTCTCTGAATGCTAAATACGATAATGGATCGTGAGCCATTCACATGTGCATTTCTGCAATACTGACTCTTTGACTTGCCTCCCTGTGGCTTTTTGTGTGTGTTGGATGGCATTTTTGTATTTACATTCTTTTCAAGTAGTGGAATAAATTAGTTACATCATATATTCATTTGGGAGAGAGGATCCTGAAAACCAAAAGGAAAAATAAATAGGGAACACACATTGGATGCCTGGCACAAGCCAAATCCAACCACAGTTTTCTAACACCTCTGCAGTTTGCTATAGATCAAAGAAGCCGCAGATACCACCCATCAGTGCCTCCCAGCACAATGACTCTTCTGCCTTGTCTGTCAGTAGAGTTAAGAGGAACCTGTGCACAGTATGGACACAAATCCTAGCCAGAGAAGAACTGGAGAGCTTGGTGTGTGAATAGCAGGGAAACCCGAAGACCACCTAGCCCAAACAGAAGTCAGAGGAGAGGCAAAAGAGGTAATGCATTTGGATTTCCGTGTAAAAGCGGCCTGCTTAAAACACTGGCCTTATGTAGGGGGATCTCAGGCAGTGCCTGTTCCTTCTTATGCACACATTTTGGAGTATTTGATCTATACAGTTTACTTCACCGGAGAGAACCCTTCAATGTTGTAAAATAATTGATGGTTGCCTTGGTCTGTCCCTAAGACCAGCCTTGAAACATACCAACAAGAGACTCCCAGTTTTCAGCCAGCTGGGTAAAAGTTCAACAATTAATGTGTTTTTGGTATGGTTTTACCTGGTTGTAACACATACGAGAGGTAGCAATGGGTTGTGATGGAAGCACCTCCCAAGATCTGGGGATGTTACTGCAGTAGTTTATTGCCAAACACAAAGTGTGAGAGAAGAATACCAGGGATGGACTGTGGAATTTTCTGGGGAGCACGAGAAGCCTCTGAGGGGACTGGTCTGGAGCAGGGTACAACCACTCTGTGCCTTATGTGAGCAGCGATCACCCAAGGTGGCCAGCCTGATCCTGCCGGGCCCTGTCCTAGGCCCGGACCTAAGCAGCCATTCGCGAGCTACATCGGGCTGGAAGAGATGACCGGGTGAGTGGCTGCTGCAGGGGTGGCCCAACAGCTGCCGCTGCCAACTGGGGGGCGGCAAGAACCTGTTGCTGGCAGCGCCCAAGGCGCAAGGGTCCCCCGGCCGGCGGCCATCTTCGGGGTGATTCGAACCCCCGGGCCGAGGTAGGAGCAAGGGAGGGCGGAGAAGGCCGCAGTCCTGGCTAGTGCCGACGGGCTGCCAGGCCGTCGGAGCAGAATCTGACCCTCACTTCCAGTGGGTAGAAGGGCGCGGCCCCTGCTGGGCAGCCGCAGGGCTCTAGACCGGCGCCTCCTTAACCCGGGGAGGCGGGGGCGGCCGCGGCCGGGGGGAGCCGGGGGAGGCGGGGCGGAGGCCGGGGAGGAGCCGGGGCCTGCAGTGGAGCCGCAGCCAGGAGCGGGAGCGGCAGGGCCTGGAGAGACTCTACGCCGCCGGGCCGGGGTCCCTCACACCGGAACCCGGGGAGCCCCCCGGGGACGAAGCCGAGGCCCGGCGGAAGGCGGCGGAGGCGGCCGCTCATCCCCGCGAGCTGCCGCGGCCTCCCGTGGTAGCCGGGCCCGGGCAAGAGGAGATAGGGCCTGGGGAGAAGCCAGGGACAACCTCCGGGCAGCTGGGGTGGGGGGACACCCCTGTAGCCTGCGGGGGTGGGGGAGAGATCCTGCCCGCCGCCCCCCGCCCCATCCGCAGCCGTAAAGGGACACCCCGTTAGGTAGCCCCGCTCCCGGCGGCGGGGGACCCCCCGGCGGCCCCTCGCCGGCCCCGCCTCGCTGGCAGGCCGGGGCGCACCCGCCTGCCAGCCCCCTTCCCTGCAGCTGGTGGGAGAGCTCAACACTTGCCCCCATCCCCACTAACGAGCCAAGGGTGGGCAGAGGTCCCCGGCACCAAGCCCTCGTAACTATCTAGAATCGGGTCTGCTCTTCCTCTCTGTGGAATAGAGCCTCCTGGAGCTCCCTTAATACCTGTTTTGCGGAGAGGTGTTCTCGGACCCCAGTTTCTGAGGGTTTTGAGCATAACCCTTACCACCTACTCCCCCCTGCTGCTGAGGAAATTCTTCCCCCAGGCAGAGGAGGAGACAGTCCTTCCCCAGACCAGATAGTAACAGGGCAGTCTTCACCGAAGAAACCCCGTATGCCCAAGAGAGGCAGTCCCCAAGACAGAAATAAGCAGGAGCTCCTGATACTACCTAGTAATTTTGATTATTTATATCTGCTTAGCAGGCAACAGAGAAAGCAAATCAGGGGAGAGAAAGAGGCAGATTTAGATACTCTTCTTCCCTTTTCCAGTTGCTGTTAACCGCTGGAGATAAAGGTAATTTCCAGTACTGACCTCATCCTCCTCCTTCCCAAGGGAGATCCCTCATCCGCTAATCCCAAGAGGGTTTTCTTCAGATATCCTGTGCAAGGAGAGAAGACGCACCTCCCAATTCCAGGGGAAGAAAAAAGTCAGATTTTGCTGATATAATATCCACAGAGATAGCAAGATTTAATTTTTTTTCCAGAGAACCAGATTTGTCCACGCTTAAGGACAAGGTGCGCCTAGAGGAAGGAGAAGAGAGGTTTACAGGTAGGGACATTGGAGAAACTGATCTCTCAAATAATTTGAGAATCAGTGAAAAGGCTATCTTCCAAGGAACACTGCTTTAGTAGTTAGCTGCCAGAGGGGAGAGAGGATCTCCATCCTAGGATAAAACCAGCAGGTTTAGGGGACCGACAATCCCAAACAGATTGTTTTAATACTGAAGATCCTGATTTCATCCACAATCCCTTCGCACTCAAAATATTTCTTGAAGAAGCTCCTGGAATAGCTGACAGCAATGCTCTGAGGATGGATCTCAGAGAAGGAGCGTGAAGGGCAGCACCACAGAAACCAGCACTGAAGATAATCCACCTCCCACCAGAAAATCTTCCAGAGTGAGTGACCACATTATATCACCTCTCTATTCCTAGCAGTCCTTGTATTTTTGCCTTCTCGTTTTCCATCTCTCTTCTCACTCTATCTGCTTTCCTTTTAATCTTTTCTCTCTCTTGTTTCTGAACCTCTCCCCAGGCTTCTTTTTTTTCTGTGTGCCTGTCTTCATCTCTCTCATTTAGCTCCCTTATATGCTATATGGAATTGACCTGATTCTTTTCCCTCACTGTTTAGCTTACGTGAGACCTTAGCCCTATTTAATTGTAAGAAACCTCTCTGCTCTTTCCATTTTACTTTCTTTCACTGCTGTATTCATACTAGACTCAGCCGTTATCATCACCAATGTGAAATTAATTTCTGTCATTCAGGGGTCATTGAGAAGGGTAATACTAGCCAAAAGGTTTTGAGGAGGCAGAAGCAGTGATTTCTAGTGCTCCTGTCCAAGGATGCACTCGTGGGCTTGGAGAGTCAGTTGTTCTCCATGTGGGTCCTACTGTGCTCATTACTGTGGGAATAAAATCCTTGTGTGATGCTGACCTCGCTGTGCTTGGGAGCTGAACATTCAGATTCCAGTGCTGAGATGTGTGCCTTAATGTACCTAAGGGTTGTGGAATGAATTCTGGAAAGAGTGCCCTTGAGACTGGGTTCTGTGGTGTCTAGGAGCCTGGGAATGAAAATCATGACAGTGCTGGTGGAAGCTGCTCTTAAAGCCAGAAGGAGCCATTCCATTGCCATTAGTCTTCATCTGTGTTTTATGCTACGTTCAGGGGCTAGAAATGTTAATTCTAATACTAGTGAGCCAAGCTGGCTGCTTTTTGTAAATGAGGCAGTTAATTTCTAATCCCAAATGAGTATTCTCACATTAATATAGGGATTTCTTGAGAAATCAAGTCTGAGGGGGACTTCACCTCAGATGAAGCCAAAGCAGATTCCTGTAGCTGAAGAGTCGTGCCTACGCCTAAGGGTATCTCACCTGACATATTCCTGTTTCTGTTCTCCAGTGAGATAGCAGTGAGGAAATGTAAGATCAAAGGGTCCTTGGCCAGGACAGGAACCCTTCTGGAATCCATTTGGGAGCACAGTGGTTAACAGGGAGTCCCTGAATAAGGAACTCCTTGGTGTAATTTGCTAGCAAGATCAGACAAAAGATGCCAAAGTGATTCCCCATTTTGGCAGAGAATTTTGACAGTTATCCATAGCTTCAGAAGGTGCCTTTCTCTGAGGATAGGCTGAACCATGAAGTGTACATATGTTCTGGGGGTACTGCTAGATGCCCTCCTACCTGTTGCCCTATAGTTATGCAATCAGCCTGGTTTAGAGTACAGCTATGTTATCTAGCACGAGGGAAGAGATCACTGAGGCGTATTGGCCTTTGTACATTCAAGAGGGGGAACTGACTTTTTATACTTCTGAAGTTAATCTACCTCGTTCTGTACCCCTTCCTCACAGTAATGACTTGACATTTTTCAAGTGCTTTTGGCTCCGGTGGATGCCAGGGCGCTTCAAAGGATATATATACCAGCCTTACAGAATTCTGCTCTCCTGCAACAAGTATTTCTATATATGAAATGGGTTGGTTTGTTTTTGTTTTGTTTTTTTCTTCATTATTAATGAGAAAGAGTAGGATTTTTGTGTTAGCTGCCTGATCTTTATGTGTTCATGACAGACATATAAGGTTGGAAGTCATATGCTGTAGAGTGATTGTTATTTATTTGTTAATTGCTGACAGGGCAGTTGGTGCTGACTCGGACCACAAAATTGAGATGATGTTCTGATGATCTCATAGTCTAAAACACAGCAATACAAAAGCTAGGACTAACTGATAAATTTAAGGAAGTGAATAATTTTAGGCAGCATAGGTCTTTAGTGTGATCATGGTATTTCCATCAAATGTTTATCACAGGTGAAAATGCAATTTCCTCTGAAGTGGAATGCTGCAGCTGTTCTGCACCATGTATTTTATACAAAAGTATCCATACAAGAAAAAGGAAGAGTATTATTTGGCTTCATAAAAGTTCAAGGTACTCAATAAGACACATTTAAATGAAAGTGTCGTATCTTTAAGAGTTTACATTAAGCATATTAAACCTGAACACCTAAAATTAGACTTTAAAACCCACTTTTGGATACCTGAGTAAATAGTAAATTCTCCTAAATGCCCATGTAGAGTTGACTTCAACAGAAGCAATGAAGCCTTCAACATTGAAGAGACAGTTACACATATATGGGTTTGTAAATTTAAATGTGGACATTCATGCTTCCAAAAGTTGACTTTTTAATTTGAAGCACTCTCATCCTGTCCTATGGGCACTCTGCTCCCATCTGAGAACTGTGAGTGTGGCATTTTTCAGGTCAAGCAATTAAGTGAAATGAAATGAGAAGGTCTGGAGAGTTACGGGAAAAGGATTACATTACTGCAGGATTGTGAGATTATATTAATGTTTAAGTGTGAATTCTGTAAGTTCTTGGATTTTATCTTGGAATCTGGTTCTTTAGACAAGTTTCTAGGACAGAATAAGGGTTCACAAAAGTTGAAATGAAATACAATAAACAGTTTGAGGTTGGATATAATTTCCCAGTCCGAGACAGGATTGTGACTACTCTAGTTTTTTGAAGGGTTTTCTTTGGGTTGTATTATTATTATTATATTTTATTATGTTTCCCCTACAAAAATGCAGCCAAATGCTAGTGTCTGAAGAAGTTTTTTCTTACTGCAGAGGTCAAGGTATCTTCGCTTGCTACCTCCTCCCCTAAACTTCAGCTGACTTTCTTATAGTGGATGACTCAGTCTGTATCACAGTTTGGATCTTTGGCCCTTTCCTTCCAGTATCAGAAAGGAGGTATGGTTAATGGCAACTGTGATATGGACAGCTGTCCCTCAAGAGCAGGACTGAGCTGATTATCTCATTTCACACAGCTGTCAGGAATTACATCTCAGTCATTAGCAACCAAAAGATGAAATATGTTTGGACTCATTTTTCCATTTGCTTCTCCCAGCCTTGGGTAGAATTGTAACCAGCAACTTTCACAAAGAACCCTCTGTGTTTTGTAGTACTCCATTTACAGAATCTGTAACGGAGTGGTGCTGCTTCAGAACTGAAACTTTAAAATACATTGGTTCTAGCATTTTTGGTCTGGGAGACAACTTTGAAAAGATGAGTAGTGCCTAGATTAATGGACAGCCAAAAATAGTATCTCTGAAGTTTTTGAGCTCCCCAGTGGTGTTAACTCTGAGGCCTGAAGAAAAGCATTTAAATCTCTGTATTGCTCGGTCTTGCACATTGTGTTACTTTAGCAAAAATATCCAGTTGATATG
The DNA here is from genome assembly GCA_039720435.1 of Amazona ochrocephala. NCBI lineage: Eukaryota > Metazoa > Chordata > Aves > Psittaciformes > Psittacidae > Amazona > Amazona ochrocephala. The sequence continues at coordinate 85,196,940 of CM077880.1, forward strand.
TTCAACCCCCAAATGTTTATCGTCTTGGTAGGAGTTAGTATTGCTGCTTGCTACGTATTCTGATTTTGTTTTCTTATTCCTTCTAAGGAATGTATGAGCTTAAAAACCTGTAACACATTTCTGTCCCCTCATCTTTTCACTTTTAAAGGAAATCTGTGTATGTGTGTTGCTGAGAGCAAGCATGCTGCAGTATGTTTTCACAATTAAGGCAAATTTTCATTTTAACTTTGAAACGAAAATGCAGAATATTGGGAATGTTTCAGTATTCAGAGACCTCACAGCATTTAACGTTGCGTCTGTGGTGCTTTGCAAAGATTTGGACTAGGCTGTTGTTTTATCATTCTGTCTTTGACCTGCCCCATCCTCTACTCAACCCTATTCTGATCTTTGGAGTTGGTGTCACAGATTTTGCTGGTTCCTGGCCTTTATGAACCCTTTCCTGAACCCTGTCCTGGGCTTCCTAGCATTGTATCACAGCCAAGTTCCTCTCCTGCACCTTTAAGGCCCAGCATATTTCCACCCCGCCTACTTCTTCACTCTCATTTCCTCCTACATCCCACTCCTCCTCCCAGCTCTCTCTGTGCTACTGCTGTTTGCATCTCATTTTCCATGCTGTCCCTTTGGCATTCTCTCCTGTGGTCCTATAAGCCTAAAACACTGCTTCTCTCTTCATCAAGCATGCATCCCTCATCTCCTCTGTAGGGTTCTTCACTGACGTGAATCCTTTCTTACTTAATCTTACAGGCCCCACTTTTACTTTCACACCTGCATTTTGACCTGTTCTTGGTTTGGCTTTCGTTAGATTACATGCTTGTGGACACACAGAGGATTTTTTGTCTGAGGTTACTTCAAGAAACCTGTTCTTTTTTCCACTTTGTAATAAATAGAATTTTGTTTCTCTGAAATACCCAGTTCTGCTAGGCTGGGGAATGGCACTTTTGTCATTCATTCTCTCACCATCCTTTTCCCCTGGCCTCTTCCCTTCCTTGGGAACAGTTGGATTTTAGTTGGTTAGAACGAAAATCCCTTGTGTGACATTCTCTAGTCCTTCCAGCACTTCAGGGTCTTGGTTTTGAGAATTGGGGTGAACAACTAGTGCAAGGCCCAGTGCCTCATTCCTCATCTTTCTGAGCTGGTCAATTTACTTGATGTGAAGTCAAGAAATCAGGGAATGTGTGGGGTTTTTTATGTATAAGAGGGACTGAGTAATGAGGGAGAGATGACGAGTGACAGCTTTTATACCTCGAGGAAAAAAGTATTTACTTTTTTGGTTTTTACAATTAGCAATTCAAATTTTGTTTATGCTCTCTGCTATATAAAGACTGTGGCTGGTTATAGCAGAAATATGTAATTACTGTTAAAAGTTCAGAAGTTCAAATCTGAATAATCGGGGAGGGATCCCAGCTCTTTGTGGTCACAAATGAAAGGAGTAAAGTTTCTGGATATTTATTTTCCCCAAAAAACCCTATTGTTGAGTAAGACTAAAGCAATTCTCCCTCCGCATCAGAAATTTGCAGAGAAATATAAGCTGCTAAAATAGTTCTCTCTGAAATTCCCTTTATCTGAACAAAGCAGACAAGCTTTGAAAGTAGAGAGTGGGTCTGGGGTTTGAGACCTGTGTTCTCTGCATGGTTCCGCTGCTCCTTTGCTGTCTGACCTTGGGCTTCGTGCTTCCCCATGCATGGCTTCCCATTTATCCTGAAATAGGGTATTGATCCTTTTTAAGGGCTGCAAAGTATAAGGATGATAACCCTTTGTAAAGGCTAGCTGTTCTTTTTGCTGTTGATTACCTTAATTCCAATGCGATACTGAGCTCAAAACCTCTGTATGCCACTTCTTGTGGCATTAAGAAACAGTAAAAGCATGATGCCTGGATTAATTTTTGTTTCGTTGAAGGACCTGTGACTCTAGAACTGAAAGATCCTGTACCTGTCTGTAGCCTAGAACTGTTTTTTAAGTTGACTTAAGTATAGATATTCTAACTCCCTTGAAGCTTCTCCTAAGTTCGCTAATGACCTTTTCTTGGACAGGTCTCAGGGTCTCTATTCCATCTTCATCCTTCTTGGCTTCCCTGCTGTTTTTGACACTTGATCATGCCCAGTCTTGTCCTCCTTTGACTTATGTGTCAGTATTTTCCTGGTTTCCCTCCTACTGTTCTAGTAATTCAGTAGCTTCTGCACTAATTTATTTACCTTCCTCCATATTTTCTTTTTTTTTTCTTTTTTAAATTAGATACAAAGCCCCACCTGTGGTATCTTCTTGTTTCTTTTCTTTACCTCCTTCATGCCAGTGACATTCAATTATGCAACTTGGCATACTACCTTTACAGCTTTTTTTGAATGATTTGCTGCAAGTTTAAGACTGCTGAGGCCAAGATGGAACTCCAGAAAGCTCCTTTGAGATTTCCCTTTGTTTCCTGCTTTCTTCTGTGAGCATCCACAGTTGAGCCTATAACATGGGGTTTCTTGCACTCTTGTTGTTCTGTGTTTACAGGGTAGGAGTGACTCATCCAGATTCATGGCCTGAATCTCCAGTTTCTTAGTCTCTTTGGGTAACCCTTATGCTTTCTCCTTCATTTACCATCTTGTTTACCAATAGCTGTTCTTGCTGGCCTCTCACAACTGTGTTACCTTCTTGTCTTCTTAAAAACACAGTTGCTGAAGCTCTGCTCCTTGCATGTTTTGTCAACATGTTCCTGCCTCCTCGACAAGCGTGTTCTTTGGCTATCATCCACCACATAAGCTTAAGCTTTCAGTTTCTTGTACTCACTCTAAGGGGTCTTCACATTTATATTTCTGCTCTATCTGCTGCTGTGTCTTATTGTTTTGTCCTTTGCTTTGCCAGCAGCCCAGGCACGACATCGTGCCTTTCCATTTCTTGCATGAGCATCTCTTCACATTCTTCCTCAGCTGACTCATACTTTGATACATATAGAAAAATTGCCAGCCAGTAGAGGCCAGACATACTGGAAACCACTTACTTTTGTGTTTCAAAATCATTTGAAAGGTCTAACACAGAGGTAGTTGTCATATTACATGTACCTTCCTCTCCGTGGCTTCTGTTGTGAAGAAGGATGATTACTAAAGTAACTAAAAACTATCATAAGGAAAGATACAACATCTCAAAGACAAGAAAGATAAGGGTTAAAGTGGAATAATATTTACTTGCAGTTGCAAGTTGGCAAGTGGTGTGGAAGAAAGCATCTTCTTTCAGTGTCTTTAAGGAAACGAACAAAAGATTTAGTTACAGGATGATGCACAGCATGGAGCATTTTAGGAGTGGGATGCAGAAAGCCAAGTAGCAATAGTAGTGTTTTAAGACAGAAGAAACTGTTAATGGGGCTGTGTTCCTTGCTATTATGGTTCTGAATCCTCTTGACTTTCAAGCTTGGTACAAACATTTATGAGTTGTGAGCCTGGCTAGGGATTGTCAGGTGTTTGTCTCCTGGAAGATGGTTCATTCTGTTTAGTTCAGAATGACAACTAACAGAATAGCGAAAAGGAATTGTGTTAAACACAATGGTTGAGACCTAATGTATGAACTTCACACAGTATTAAGTCTTCTATCATTATCCAACTTCAATTTTGCCTGCATGTTGCTTCCAGACTCCTCTTTAACAAGCTTTTCTGCAGTGCTTTGGTAATTTTAACTCTGGCAGTGTGTGCTCTATGTACATTTTGGCCACATGGGACTAATCTGCGCTTGATACGAATTTCCTTATTTTCTGTGAATTCAGTACATAGTTTTTGCTGATGCTTCATACCCATTTCCACAAGTGGGACAGAATGGGTTGTGGCTTCTTTCAGCAACTATTGCAGAGTTGATATTGACTTATCTGTTTTCAGTGGTTCAGCCTTTGTTGAACAGGTTTTGACCACTTGCAGTCAGATTTTCATTTTCACTATGCCTGGCTGGTATTCATTTAGCCCGGGGAGATCTCTTACATAGAAGCTTCATAGTATTACTATTATTAAACTGCAAGGTTAGCTGTCATTTTCCCCTGATAGACCCATTTTTTAAATGGGAAAAAAATACAGGTTTTATGTATAAGTACATACATGTATTCTTTTAACCTGGGTTTCTGTACCTATCTTTGCAATGATGTGAAGATCTTCTGAGCAAGATATTCTGCATGCTGATCTACTTCTGATGTTTAGTGTCAGAGACAATCTGGGTATCATATCAGTGTTTGCATATCCTGTACTGAAGGCTTACTACTGGATGTGATTCTGACAGGCAGATAAAATTGCAGTCCTTCTCTTCAACGTAGGTGCTTCTGAACAGCTGGGGGAAATAACCTTCTCTTGGATACAGTTTCTGCCCTGCAGACTTTCTGGTTTCCATGGGAGAATTTCATTCCAGATATGCGCTCATAAATTTGAATTATTCCAAAACCAATACTTGATACCTTTCTCAGTGTAAGAGTAATTGTTCTGTTAATGGTCTTAAAGAATATGCCAAAGATTTCTCTTGCCTGCCTTGGCATATGTTTAAAATGCAGTTCCTACTTCCAAATGGTAAAATATTGCATAGTGGTACTGAGGATGGAGAGATGCTGTAGAAACCTTTCTGCTGTAGTGATGTATTTTCATTGCGCTTCTTCAAAGTGCTTGGTTTACTTCTTATTTCAAATCTGTTATTGGGAGGGTTGTCATGGGACGTTGGCTTATTATTACAATAAATCTTTTATAGTAGTCTTATTATAAAGAATGTAATGCTCAAAAGTATTTTAGGCATACCAGTGTTCTCAGTATCATTTGCCGTTTCTTATGACAGGTGTTATGTATTCCCCACTTCCACTTCCACCATTAATAAGCAAACTAACCTTAACTTCGAACACACGTTTTCAGACTGTCTGAGGGGTCTTTGCAATGTTTGTCTAGGATTTCTCACTGCATTTTTGCTGCATGCTTATATAGCAGACAACAAAAATACTTGATTAAAGTCTTGTTATAAGGTCTGATTAAAATCAGGCGAGGGACTAGCTGGGCTTAATCATAGCCTTTTATGCCTGTAAAGGTACTGTCTCCCTTGACATGAGCATACTTTAGACTTTGGCTGTAATGCCATCTCTTGATAAGTTTAAATAGGCAGGTCAGGTTTTGTAAACTATACCGTTTTGTCAGTAGTTTCATACAAAACTAGGATATAATTGCTTTTGGAATTGGTTCCTGACACGCTTCCAACATGGGGGTTTTGGTGACTTTATAGGCCCCACAAGACTTCATCCTTAGTACCAAGTATGCATGCAGAGTCAGTGCTCTTCGTTTACTAAATCCAAACTAAAAAATTATATGCTGCTCATGCGCCTTTCACAAAATGGAGGGAATTGAAAGCTCCTAAGTTAAAATATGCTATTGTGATATTTATGTTATTAATAACTATTACAAAACCAAATTTGTTTTTCCTTGAGACTTATATGAACCTTGTTGCTGAGATTTGTTTGTTAGAGGAAAACCATAGCTGTATAACAACTTAACTATAATAAAATAAATCGTCCAGTGATTTATGTTAAGCTATGCATAGTCCAAAAGTTTTCATCTTCCTCTAACTGATTTTTTTCAGCACTATCTTAGTGAGTTATGGTGTAACTTGTAACAGATTTCCAGTGCAGGGTGTCGTAATTGCAGTACCACTTGTGTTCTTTTACGCAGCATAGCATTGGCCATTCAAAGACATTGTCTTGCACGCCAGGTAATTTTGAGTAGGGATATATAGTCAGACCAGTGTGACATAGATAGGCACAGATTGTGACAGTTTGTATTCGCATAGGTGATACCACATTGTGTGCTCTTAGGTGACAGTAACTTCCTTTGGTTGAATTCTTTTTTCCTTTGTGGTTTGTGACTAGCAAGAACTGTGTGCCCCCTGTTGCCACATCTGCAAGCCTATAGTGTATTGGGGAAAGGTTTTTCAGCTTGCTCCCGAAGAAGGGAACTGTGGCTGTAGGGTATGATTTCTCTTACATCTTTGCCCCAGGGGCTGTTTTCCCTTCTTTCATGTGGCACTGCAGACAGAAATGTACTTTCAAACTTCAGTGCTTTTCTTTTGGTTTGCTAATATACTAACGTGACACCTACCACTCCTTCCAGGTTAAGTTTCATTTTATGAACAATACCCAGCAGCTTCTGTCTCCCTTCTGTGTTTGATTCCAGAAACGTAAACAACTCCTGAAGGCTTCTCACAAGTAGTTTCCAAAGTGATGCATAACTATTTCAGACTATGCAGGTAATCGGTATCCCTTTTTTCTGTTTTCTCACATGAAACTAATACCTCTCAGTGACAGTGTTTGCTTGGAGAAGATATGAGTGTTTTGTTCCTGTCCTCTTAGTTCACATCTCCCTTATTTTTGAGGGAAAGTACATGTCTTAAAATGGCAAATGTCTCTTCCTGCCAGAGTTAGCAAAACTGATTCTTTCCCTGTCTCTGTATTGGTATAAGAATACAGGTTTCTTGCATGTGTAATTTACACATGTATGTCAAAATTGCCTTTTTACATCAAAGTAGAAGCCGTCCATTTCTCCATGCATGTGGTTTTCTTATGTTTTACTTTCTTACCCTTTGAGGCGTTTTCTTCTAATTGGCATCGTGTTCACTTTCTGCTTCTGGAAGGTTACAGTCAAATGGTGGGTGTTTTTGCCAGTTTGGGCTTGAGGTGTTTTGTTTGTTAAATACTGCAGAAGCTAGGTGTATCTCTGAGTGTATTGGTTCTATATTGTTAGATCACTGGATTCAGGCGCCTAAATAGAAGTGGCCTTATTTTTATAGTGTTCTACAGCAATGCTTCTCACTGCTTGGTAGCCTGTTGCACATTTCTTCCTTCTCAGAGTTTGAGTCTCCTTTGAATGTTTGCCAGTAGTGTTTCGTTGGGTTGGAATAGCAGCAAATAAAGCAACAGTGAAAGTAAATATAGAAAAGTAAATGTACAGATTTATTCTAGAACAGGCATCTTCTGTAGGCTGTGCACGGTGTTATTTCATTCATTGTATGACTCTCTACTTTAGTCATAACTGATTATGACTGGCCAGCCTTTGAGTTCAGCCTTAGAGAATGTTTCAAGCTATAAATGTTTATTAACCACATTCAGAATGACCCTTAGAGTGCCGTTTCCCACATTTCATACATTTTTCAGTCCTGATACGTAAGTAGCAGTGACCTTGGATAAGATTTGACTGGCTCTGGGCAAGCGTTTGCGGAATAGTAGGGCAGGCAAAGTACAGATTTCTTTAGTCCTGCTGCAGGGGTAGTACTAGCCCATAGACACAAGGCTGGCTTGCATTTTCAGCCTGAGGTTCGATTTGCTACTTGCAGATATTCAAAGTAAGGCAGTAGCGTTCCTGGAACACTGTAGTGAAGTATTACTAGTCCCAAGTGAATTGGTGGTTATTAAAAAGTGTTCAATGCTAGGATTTTATTTTATGTATTTTTCTTATGAATCAGACAGATTCTCATCCATCTAATTGTAGTTTTGGGTCAGTCCTCTGCTGTCATTTTTGCATCTCTCTGACCTGTCTTGACTTGGGGTTGTACTGGAACTAGTTAGTGCTTGAGAAGACTCTGTAGTCAATTTCCAGCTGTTTATGGTGGTTATGACTTTGGCTACCTTACCCTTGGCTTTTAAAGTCAGCCAAATACATATACAGATACCACTTGCCATGTAAAGTGGGAGGTTATGAATTCTGGTCTTTGACTTTCTTTTTACTTCTTCAAAGCTAATTCTGGCTTGCTAATGTGGTAGGATTTTTCTTAAACACCCTTGATTTCAGTTCAGTGTGTTTGTTAGTCATTAGTGGTTTGGGTTTTTTTTTTCCCCTTTGTTGAGTAGGATCATAAGAGAAGAGTTTGAAAGAAGATTTGCCAGGCAATAAACTGGGAAGGGAAAGTTGGAAGACTCATGAGTTGCTCTGGTTTGGCTGTGGTCTCATTTTGTCATACCATTAAGTAGTGTCAAGTGTGCTGCTTGGATCAGGTGAATGAGATATGCAGCACGAAATCTAGCAAGCATTACTATTAGATTTGGTGTTATTTCAAATAATTTAATAGCCAATTACACCAGATTATTTTTGTACTGAGGAGTGGTGAATGCTCCATCCTTGGCAATGTTTTAAGGCCAGGTTGGACAGAGCCTTGGGCAACATAGTCTGGTGTGAGGTGCCCCTGCCTGTGGCAGAGGGGTTGAAACTAGGTGATGTTAAGGTCCTTTGCAACCCAAATCATTCTGTTGATAGTGTCCTGGAAATGCTACCTTACCTAAGGTTTGACTGTGCCTGATTATTACAAGATCCCATATTGCCAGGATACAGACTTAGAAATCCAGTATCATGATCAAGTACAAACTTGGAAAAAAAACAAACCTTATTCCACTGCTTGGAAATTTCTCATATGATTCCCGTTGGGTCCGAGTCTTCGCTTTCTGTCCTAAACTACTGTCTAACTTATATGTTCTTAAAGAGCTGCTGTATTTTACTGAAAAGTAGTTATTTCAGTGCTGGATGATCAGTGCGTGTGTGTAAACAGGATTTTTTTTATTGAAGGTTTTGGAGTTTTGTTTTGTCATTGAATATTTTTATAAAGCAGGGAATGAGAATGCTCAGCTGCTTAATATGCATGTAAATATGATCCAGTTCTAACTTTGCTTGCCTCCCTGACAAGTGTATTTTATACAAATACACAGAAGTTTCTGTATTTGATGATGGGTGTGTTGCTTATTGACCTTACATTTCACTGCATAGCAGATCATCCCTAAAGCTCTAGTGACATAACCTGGGCAAATCTGAAGCTCTGTGCAAACTGCAGTGCTTTCTTCGGCTGCTTGATTTTCTGGTGTTTCAAATTGGTATCTTAATCTGACATAGGCTTTTAGAACCTATTGTTTTGATTTCTGTGTTTGTCTTAAAAAAGGGGGGGGAATGGGAAATTTGTATTTAGTTTACTTTGGATTGGTATTGTTAGCGCAGTGATATTTCATTATGGTTTCAACATGCATATGATAAGCAGCAGTAATTTGTTCTCTGATTGCACTGTGGAAATTAAAATTTATATGAGGCACACTCACAGAATTAAGCGTTCAGCTGATACTTAGTTGATGTTTGTTTTCTCCCAAACTGAGTATTACTTTCAGTGAGTAAACTTACCATGTAAACTGTAAACTTACCATGCAAATGTAACTGTGTTTCAGTGGCATGGATACCTCAGTAGTCTGTCCATCCGCCACTGGATAAAAATACATTGGTGCTTTTCCCTTGTATAATTCAAGAAGGAATAGTGCTGCTTGCCTTCTTCTTTTTTAATTTAAAATGTTTGAGACTAGATCAATTCAGCCAAAAAGAGCAATCATACTCAATAAGCACCAACTTGAGGAGGGTGGATAATGGAAAGCCTTTTTCAGCTCTGATGGTCTAGTTAGCTGTGTAGCAAGTAGTCATCGCTATCATATGTGATAAGTGTGGCAGATGAGTAGATAGATAAGTTAGTAGTAGTTGGGCTTTTCCTTTCCTCCACAGGCAGAAAAATATTTCCACTCACTATAGATAATGTAGTGCTGCAATTTTACTTCTCAGTCTGCATGTGCACATGAGTGTGAGTGATAATGTTAGCTGTGCAGTTAGGAGGTGTTTTCTGAGCCCAGGGCTTTGGAGACACTGCTTGTGGCAGTTGAGGGATGGATTTTGTTGCGGTTTGAGCCCTAAGAGGTGTGATTAGTATGTGCATGAAAATTAAAGGTTTAGTGCAGACAAACGTGTTGGAATGTAGATTCTTGCACGCTTTTGTTCTGCAAGAGCACTTAAGTGCAGAAGTGCAAGGTATAATGCATATGGTTGTGGGGGAAGAACAGGGAGCTTCTGTGTCAAAATGCTAGGCGCATCTGTCTCTGGATCTGTGCATCCACACTGTGTTATTGTCAAATACCTATTTTTAGAATGAGTATCTAATTGGTATTCATGCAGATGAGTGTCTCCCTGTCTCATCTGATCCATTCCTCTGAGTGATGCACTTGGTGGGAGGTGTCTGCTGATGAATCTTTCCTAAGCAGAGTGTGTTCATGTCTGTCAGTTCTCTCTTACTGTGTTTCGTTTGTTACTTGAGTGTGTATGTAAGTGTGTGTTTGTGCATTTACCTTTTGTGTACACTAGTATGCTCAAAGTATCACCTAATACTCTACAAAGATTAATTTCAAAATGAAAGATGCAGAACTTGCAGCCCTGCAAGACATGATTCTTCTTGTTATGCAGAGAATAACTGTAGAGCAGTGCAGGTTGTGGCCATGGAAACTTAGCTACCTCAGTCCAGACTTCAAGGGATTGCTCCTGGTGTAGTGATGAGTAAGAGTGATGATCTTTCTCCTGCCTTGACTACTACAAAAGACAGCATACAAGTTTGTGTGCTAAGTGTACAAGTTCATACAAGTTCATGCTGCTAAATATTTTCTTCATATAAAATAATTAGTAAGTAGAAAATGCTGAGTACAAGTGATAGCCATGTTGGACAGGTGTGTTTTATAAGGGGAAATATATAATATTTATGAGAGGAAAGATACAGAGTCTGTTTATACCCTGTGGCAAACTTGCTGTGTGACTTTGGACAAGGAAGTTTTTATTGTGTCTCAGATAAGGGAAAATACTTGCTTGTTATGTTGTGAATTAAGTGAGACTTAATAAAATTATATGTATATTTAGGAAAAATAGGTTATGGTAGGCAAAGCTTTAACTATTATGAGCTTAATATAGTCTGTTCCACCTCAACATGGTAGATGTAATTATCTATATATAGCATTATGCATGATCTTGGTGTTTTAAAATGATATGTAATCCTAGCTCTAAGGAGTAGGATTCATTGTGTCACCTAAGGCAAAAAGAGAGGTTAGGCCTTAGATAGAAATTGATTTATCTCCAAATTAAGATAGTCACAATCCTGAATTTCCAGATGATCTAATTAAATTGTGGTTTTGTATATGGCATGAAGGAGTATTCCCTTTTAGCTATGTTTTTCCTCTTACCTGACACAGTTAAACCTACTGGATTACAGGTAATCCCTGTGAAGGGTCCCAAGGTTATATCCCTTACGTGGTAAAAGAGTGAATGTGATACAGCTGCTGAAAAGGCTCCACGTCCTTTGAGGAGATCTTAGTTCTCTATCTGGGAACAGTTGGGATGCTCTGGCTAAGACTGTTCAAGCAGTGTTACCACCGGCACTGTCCTGGCTGCTATGAATAAGGATGGTCCTCCCAGAGGCATGGTCATAGTTGGTTTTGGATGATTCTTTCTGGCTGAGAATAAGGTATATGAAGTAGGATGATCTTCACACCAGTATTTGTGGCAGGGGAAGAAGCAAAGGAGTGCAAACAAATGTTTCTGTTCTTAAGGTTCTCTTTGTTTATATCTCAGGAGTTCCTTTCTCTTTTCTTTCTTTTCTCCTTACAGATACTTCTGCTTCCAGCATCATGGCCTCTGACCTGGAAAGCAGCCTCACTTCCATAGACTGGCTCCCACAGCTTACTTTAAGGGCTACTATTGAAAAATTAGGGGGTTCCTCACAAGCAGGACCTCCAGGGACTGCCCGAAAGTGTCCCCCAGGCTCACCAACTGATCCCAATGCTACCCTGAGTAAGGATGAGGCTGCAGTGCACCAAGATGGGAAGCCACGTTACAGCTATGCCACTTTGATTACGTATGCCATCAACTCATCACCTGCCAAGAAGATGACACTTAGCGAGATCTACCGTTGGATCTGTGACAACTTTCCCTATTACAAAAATGCTGGTATTGGTTGGAAGGTGAGGGCTTGCATTGCTAAAGTACCCTTTTTTTCTAATTACAAGAATTATTTTCTTAATTCTGTGCAAACCATCCTCATTGAGCAAAATATAAAGATGGATGTGAAACTAAGTTGATCAGCTGGGGAAAATGCAGAGCCAGAAGTTCTTGTTTTCTGCAAGGATTTTGTTGTATGTCATGGCCTCTAAGAAGGAGTGTGCAAAACCCCACCACCAACAACCGAGAAAAACAAAACCACCACCGCCTCCCCCAAAACCTACATCACTACCAACCTCTGCATCACACTGATACTATTTTCACTGCACCTTCTGTAGATGTATGCATGGTTCAGCCCCATATTCATCCTAATTCCATCCCTTTCCTTTACACCGCTTCTGCTGTGCTCCATTCTGGGTACAGGTAGCGAGCTTTGGCTTTTGAATCTGCAGCATCCTTCTATTTTCTGTACCTGCTCCCAGTCATACTCAGAAGGCTGTGCGTTTTTGTTATAGCACTTACCTGTATCTCTTACTGTCTCCTCAGAACTCTATTCGTCACAACCTCTCTCTGAATAAATGTTTCCGGAAGGTGCCTCGACCAAGAGATGATCCTGGGAAGGTAAGAAATCTGCATGCTCCTAGGCAAGCAGTTTAAAACTGCAGGGAATAAGCTGGGCTTGCCCTTTCTAACTCATGCTTGGAATTTGAAACCTAAAGTGGAGGCAGAAATGGAAGCAGTAGTAAGATTTACTGCAGTGCTTTGGCATTCGCTTAAAGGGAACTTGTAAAGGGGCCTTAACAGTTTTAGCAACTATTTTTCTTACCTGTTGTCTTCAGTTGACTTTAAAGATACTGGAAGAAGGGGAAAAATGGGGTTGAATGTACTTTATTAGTTTTGTTTCTTTTTACACATAAAGATCAAGAAGAAAATGTGGGTCTAGTCTACCCTGTTCTATTATAGACAGTGCGTAGTGGCTGCTGGTGAATGGCAGGACAATGATGTGACATTATGGGTTTTATGGAGACAAGATCAATGGAAGTGAGAGCAGAACTACTACCTAATTAGGCTGCAGAATGTTTTGTGTTGGGGGAAAAAATTCACCATAAGAGTTCAAATCTGTAGAAATTATTTGCAAGTAAAACTCAAGAATTCAGGAATTCGATGGCTAAGTAAGAACTAATAACGCTCTATTAGTATATATATAGATTGTAAAGAGGAATTGCTGGCAACACCAAGACTTAGCATCTTGGCATGCAGATATTACTGTCAAGAAAAAAAACCCAAAAACCAAACAAGGAGAAGGTGGGGACAGGAAGCTGTGTATTTAGAGAGAAAGATTTTTTTTTTTCCTCTCCACCATCCTAAAGTTACCAGAAAGGGCCACTTGCTCAGGCCTTTTACTTCAGGTTGTATGGAAAGGACCAAGTGGTGTTCAGTTGGCATCTGTAAATGGAAGTAGTATATCTTTGAAGATCACTGCTCAAAAATACCATTGATTATACGGCTTATTCTGGGAAATCCTAACTGACTTCAGTGTGCATGTCTGCAGGTGATCATTGGCATGTTGGGCTGGGTCTGTAATGAAAACCTGTTCTGTGCTTGTCACTGATTCTTCAGATTTCAATTAGAGGCCAGAGTGAGCTAAATAACACTCTAGAGTTCTCTTTACACTTATTCAGAAAACAACAGACATAATTATAGGCCGTTTTATGTTGAAAGGGACCTCTGGAGGTCAACACGCATCCCCATCCCACAAAGGAACAATTAAATTGGATTATTGAGGTCCCCACTGAGTATTTAATATCTCTAGGGATGGGGATACCACAGCTGGGCACTTGTTCCAGTGCTGCACAACACCATTGTGAAGAAATTTTTCTTTATACCTGACTGTAATTTCCCTTACTGTAACTTGTGTTTGTTGCCTTTTCTTCTTGTGCTGTGCATTTTTGAGAAGAGTTTGCTTCTGTGTTCTTTATAATCTCCTTACGCAGTTGAAGACAGTGATTAGATCCCCTTAGCTTTCTTTTGTCTTCTTGGTGTCCTGTCTCAGAGTGATGGAAGTGTAGAGCATTCTGCCTTCCACCAGTAGCATCATATCTCACTATTCAGTACAACCCAGTGCAAGAAATGAATCTCTTTCCAGCATGCAAGTCTCTGTTGTCTGATGTTGTGCAGGGTGGGCCTTGTGGTCCTAATGTTTAGTCGTTGCTGCATTCTTTAAGACAGTAGCCTTCTGCTTCAGAATGCTTTCTCATTTAATCATACATTCACCAATGGGTTTTCTTTCCAGGGCTCTTACTGGACAATAGATACGTGTCCAGATATGTCTCGCAAGAGGCGGCATCCTCCAGATGATGACGTGAGTGTTGGTCTTTATGGACAGCATGAAGCAGGAGGGGAAATTCCTTTCTTGTTCCTAGTAGTCCTTTCAGCGCTGAACTATGTTATCATTTTGGGGCAGGGTGTACAGAAGGGGAGACAGAACCTAGGACAGAATGAACTAGCATGTACATCCTCCTGACTGGCTGCTGTTACTGTTGTTCAGTAAAGTTTAAGCTTGTTTAAAGTCCTTTATCCTGACTTTTCAGTGATTAAGGCCCAGTCCTTCTATTTTCTAAGCCATGAACTTCTGCAGTGGGGAAGCTGGCTTCCCATCTGCAGTTTCACTTCTCCGTCTGTTTTTGATTTCTGCTCCTTTCCTTTTCTCTTCCTTCCCCATCCACAGATCCCACAAGACTCCCCAGAGCAAGAGGCAAGTAAAAGCCCCCGAGGGGCTGTTCCAGTCAGCACAGAAGCCTCTTTGCCGCCTGAGGCCACCCCTCAGCTGTCACTCCAGAGCAACACCTCCATTGCCAACTATAGTCAGGTGAGTGGCACAAAGGATAGAAGGCTTACAAGGGTGGGAAGAGAGGCAGAGAATAACATGAATAGAAAAGCAGAATGGTGAATATAGAGGGAATCATGAACATTGTGATATAGAGGCAAAAACAAGGGAAGAAGCTGTAATTGCAGAGACGGAAAATTAAGGAGGAAGTAAATTTTAACAAAGGGCTGGATGGGGATAAGGGTAAAGTCATAATGGTATGAGATTGGTGAAGGAATGGCTGAAGCCAGCGTGCTGCAGAGGGAGGGAGGTGGTTGATTTTTCTCTAGGCAAATGGCATTTGGGAAGATTTGTTGGGAGATGAGCTAAGTGATATGGGATATCAGTGCGTGTTCTACCTGTATCTAGTCTCCAGATCCCTGTCTCAAGTTACAAACCCTAGTACATTCTAAAGGCCTTTCTTCTACCTTCCTTAGCAGGGTGCAGGGCCTGTGGATGTTGCCTCTACTGTAGCGGGGGGGCAGGGCCGTGAAGGGGCTGATGTGCCACCCCCACTGTACAGTGCCAACCATGACTTCAAGTTCTCCTACTCTGAGATCAACTTCCAGGATCTTAGCTGGTCCTTCCGAAACCTCTACAAATCTATGCTGGAGAAATCATCTTCCTCTCAGCATGGTGAGTAACTATATGCGTCATGTGGGGTGGGCAGGTATCTGCCCACACAGTCTTGTCCACCGATCTATCCTTGGTATCTTAGATCTTTCCGTGTTTTTAGGAGCCTGTGCGAACAGACTTTCCTTGTTTGGCATGCTGTAATTAGTTCTGCCAGGAGCAGATAAGAAATCTGCATGTCTTTTATCTACTGCTACCCCTAGTTCTCTCTGAATAAAGAGGATAATGATTTAAAAATACCTTCTGTTGGTACAAAAGCAAATACTAAAATGGCAGAAGCTTAGAGAAAAGCGTGTTGGAGAAGTACTCACAATGTCAGGCTAGAAACCATGAGAGGAAGGGGATTGTTGCATGTGGAGTTTCTCTAAAAGGAGAATTAAAAGTTGTCAGTGCTCAGATGTGTTAAAGCTAGTACTGTTCAAGGCCCTGGAGAGTTCAGCTTTGTGGACTGAGAGTGAAGAAGAGATCCTGCAGCTCCATTCATAGCTTGCATTTCTGGGATTGAGGAAGCAGCCACAAGAGGGCAGAATGACAGTAGGAGTATGATCAGACGTTCATGGGAAACAAGAACAATCTACAGTTGCTGTTCCCACCTTTAAACACTCTTATAGCCTGGTGTAAAAAGGAATACATTATTACCTAAGCTGTCAGACATCACACAGTGCAGGCAGTTTTCTACTTTAGGAGGATCCTCTTAACTTGTAGCTTCATTGAAATAAAAATGTATTACTTTTATTGCTTTCACCATGCCGGCACTTGAGTTCATAGCAGAAGCCTCTTGTGTGAGGTACTGTAGAATGGACAAGATACAAAAATGTAGAGAAGAACCTCGCCTCAGTGTGTGCCTCTGTTTGTAAAACTTAGCAGCTGTCAGGTTTTTTGTTCTCAAGCCTTCAGCTGTAAGGTAGCCTAGGAAAATTTGAGTTTTGAGGGAATTTTGAGTCAGGATGTGGCAGTATTCATCCTTTTGCCACATCACAGCAGTAGTAAGCTCTAAGGGTTGATTTTAAATCTGGTGAAAAACTGATGGTTGCTTGTGAGTGGTCAAGTAAGGGCACTCAAAGTAGGAAATGGGTAGCTCAGGTTAGTGGCATGTAATGCCCTTTACTGTGATTTTTTTTTTTTTCCTGGAGGTTCCACAGTGTAAGGGGAGAAGCATGGGTTACTTTGGTAAATATAGGAAAAATCCAGCGAGGAATTTAAGTTCCTAACTTTGTACTAGAAGATTAAATCTTGCTGGGGCTTTGTTGTAGAGCCTTTTGTTTTGAAGAGAACCTGGAGCAACTGTGCAGGTGATAGTTGTTAGCAGCCTGTAGAGGGCACTCCAAAAGCTTCATAAATAGCAAGGATGAGCAGTGTGAAATTGGAGATGCATAATTTAAGCAAAGGTCTGATCCAGGAGGCTCTTGAAGTTTCTTTTTTTTTTGCTTGGCAGGTTTCTCTTCTCTCCTTGGTGACATGCAGCCTTCCAACCACAACTACTACATGTACCAGCAGCAGCAGCAGCAGCAAGGCCCCTCATCAGTGAGTGCTGCTCCCCCACTCCACACTCCAACCCCAGAGGGTTGCCCATCCCAAGGGGCAAAACAGCAGGGTGGTGAAGGTTATGGCCCTCCACCAGTGATGTCCATGCACCCACCCCCAATGCAGCATGGAGGCTACCACCAGCATCAGCAACATCATCCACACTCCCACCCACAGCAGCAGCCACATCAGCACCAGCAGCAGCAGTCACAGGCTTCAATCAACAATGCTGGCTTTGGTGAGTCAGGGGCAATGGAAAAAACATCTGGGGAAAAGGGAACAGTGAAGAGCCCCCAGACAGAAATTCCACAAGTGAGCTTTCCCTAAGTAGTGCCTAAATTGTGTGTGGGGAAAAAGGGTGAAAGCCAATTATGATTGAAATCTGAGAGGGAAAATGCTTTCTTACTGATTGGAAGGAGAATACATCCACACTGGGCTTGGGATTCTCTTCAGGGATGCAGAATAAAGTCATGGGCTAAATGAAAGGCACCATCCTTGGTCTTCCAAGCGAAAAAGGATTGCCAGTAACTGTAGCATCAGGCTCTTTGGTGAAGAAGGGCCAATCATTTTTATTAAGGGGTGGAGAGAAAGGGCAGTCTATACTGGAATAATGTTTTCCCTATTTCATTCCAGCATTTCCCCCTGATTGGTGCTCCAACATCGATTCCCTGAAGGAAAGCTTCAAGATGGTAAACCGGCTGAACTGGTCTAGCATTGAGCATTCCCAATTCTCAGGTCAGTGTTGACTTAGTGACTGGGTCTACTGATTCAGTGACTAGGGCTGTAGTCAGAATGTGTGAGTGCTGGACCCAGATCTTTGGGTTTTTTCCAATGTAACGGTGTCAAGTCCATGGGTTTCGCAGGGACTCAACTGTGTGTAAAATGAGGTGTCCTACTTCATGGGTTTTGTTAAAGACCCTGAATCTCTTGAACACTGCAGGAATTTGGGGCAGAGGCAATTAATTCATACAAGAACATCAGAAAGCTAACTCAGATTTTTGCCTTCCCATCCCTACCTGAGTCAGTGAGACAGTATCCTAGATATGGAGCTCTCCAGGAGTTTGATGACAGATTCAGAGCAGTGAAGTTGAGCTTGTGGGGAGAAGGTGGGATTTAGGGATAGAAGACAAACTCTGCATGGAAGACCACAGTGTGAGTGTTGTCTTTGACATTGTCCTTTGTCCCCTGCAGAGCTGATGGAGAGTCTGCGCCAGGCTGAGCGGAAGAACTGGACGCTGGATCAACATCATATTGCTAACCTCTGTGACTCCCTTAATCACTTCCTTACCCAGACTGGCCAGCTCCCTCATCTGGTTGGCCCACAGCAGCCCCCCCGAATCTCTGATTCTTGTGCCCTGAACAGTGGCAAACAGGAGCAGTCCATGAACCAAGGTAATTAGGAGGGAGACTAAAATGACATCTAATTCGGGGCCAATTCTGTGAGTGTCCTGAACTACTTGCAGCTTTGCCAGGCAAGGTAGCAGCGAGCAACTGGGGGCTAAGTCGTTAGAGTTGTTCATAGCAACTCAGCTTCTCTGGCTTTAAAGAATTAGTATGTCCTATGGCTGTGGCCTAGTCAGGCCATTACTATGTGATCCTTACTATTGACATGCAACCTGTCCAGGTAGAAATACATTTGAAAGGTAAACCCATAAAAGAAGGGGGTGAGGGTGGCTTTTGTAGGGGACTAACGGAAAGGAATGGCAAGGTAAAGAGATTGCTATTCCAGATGACAAGAGCTGTGGGAGCTGTCAAGAAGAAAGCTCTTGCATCGTTGTCGGGGGAGTACTGGCTGGACAAGAAGTAGGAGGATTCACTGACTTCTGAGAAGAGCACAGAGGATATCATGGTCTTGATAGAACTGTGATGGTGTGCGTTGTCTAATACAGAGTTAAGTGGATGATACTGAGCCAGCTTGTGGTGCTTCTGGATGAAAATGTTTTTGTTTTACAATAGTAGAGAAACTCCTGCTGGCTCCAGAGAACAAGATCTCTGACTAAGCTATAGCTTGCAGTTAGGACCCAAGAGCTGAACACCTCCCGCAGTATCCTGTGGGTCTGAGTGAGTTGCTCTGTGGCAGAGCCTCCACCCAGTCAGGGCCAAGACAGCTGACCAGAACATTAACAGTTTAGTTTATTTTTTTTTTTTTTCTGGGATTTGGGTTTTTTTGTTTTTCTTTGTTTTTGTTTTGTTGATTTGGTTTTGGGTTTTTTTTACTTCTTTCACAGTGAACTCCTATGGCCAGCCCCAGCCCCCCCATCTCTTCTCCGGGCCATCTCCTATGTACCAGATGTCCACCCAGGACTCTCCAGGATATAATCGCCCAGGTAAGGGGTGACATTACAGGTAAGGGGTGTTCAGTTCTGGTGTCCTCAACATTGAAAGGACATGGAGCTGTTGGAGCAAGTCCAGAGGAGGCCATGAAGGATGATCAGGGACTGGAGCACCTCCCATACAAAGACAGGCTGAGATGGTTGGGGCTGTTCAAACTGGAGAAGAGAAGAATGAGTGGAGACCTCACAGCAGCCTTCCAGTATCTGAAGGGGGCCTACAGATGATGCTGGAGAGGAGCTCTTCATCAGGGACTGTAGTGATAGAACAAGTGGTGACAGGTTTAAACAAGGAAGTCCAGGCTAGATATAAGGAAGTTCTTTACTGTGAGGGTCGTGAGGCACTGGAACAGGCTGCCCAAAGAACTGGTGAATGCTCCATCCCTGGAAGTGTTCAAGGCCAGGTTGGACAGAGCCTTTGGTGACATGGTCTAGCGTGAGGTGTCCCTGCCCATGGCAGGGGGGTTGGAACTAAGTGGTCTTAAGGTCCTTTCCAACCCAAAGCATTCTACTGATTCTATGATTAAGGTGTATTATACCAGGGAACATCAAAGAGCTGGTTCCCAAGCCCTTTGTGCATTTTTCCCAAAGCACTTCTTCCTCAAATGCAGCACTGAGAGTAGAGGAGATTGGATTACAAGGGACCCTCCATTTAGGGCTCTGCCGTAGCTCTGGCAAGGTTTAGGATTTCAGTGGCCTGATTTCTTTCACTTCACGTAAATAGTCTTCGAGCTCAGCCTTGTCCTCAGTTTCTTGAAGGCAACTTTACAGAAGAAGGTTCTATTGATCCTTTGTGCTCCATCAGCAGTAAGCTGTAAGGAAGGTTAGGGAGACCCAAACTTAACCTCTATAGAAGCTGCTATGGAGAATTTTGTAGCAGACCACCTACAGACATTGGTAGGTGCTGTCTGACGGAGAAAATCGTGCCAGTAGTGTTCTTGCTTATTCAGCTGTTGGAGAGGAGAAGGCCCAAATCTCTTACGCTTTCTTTTGCCTAAGGGCCCGCTGTAAAAAAAGTATGACCTTTTTTATTCTAACTGTTCTCTTCCCTTTCTGTTCTATTTTTCTGTTGGTTTTGGGCAGCTCACCATCTGGTCCCTCGGCCTCCAGGGCCTCCTCCAGGCGCCACTGAGGAAATCCCCGATGAGTTTGACTGGGACTTGATCACCTAATGAGTTACAGACTTGATAGCCCGTCCTTTGTGAAGGACGCGGGAGAGGAGGGGGACATGGGGTCACTGGTGCCAGCACCACCCTCCCCAGCCTCCCTGCCTTGCCTGTATATAGATATATATTCTCTATCTCCGCCAGAGAAGCCACCGCAAGATGCTGCCGAAGATAATCCTTCCTTGCGTCCTGTTTTATCTTCTTTTTCTTCTTTTGTTTATTATTATTATTATTATTATTGTTATTATTATTACCAATAATTGAGCACAGCCCTCCCCCTCCTCTGGTGGCCTTGGACGCATCAGATTGGCTCTTTCGTGTTGCGTGGTGCCCTGTGGAGGGCGGAAAGATGGGTCCTTGGTGCCATGAAAAGACCTTGGAAGGCTGAATCCTTGAGTGCATCTTTCTCTGCCTCCGTCATTTTGCGTTTAACAATCCCTCTTTCCCTTCAAGGTGGCCGGTGAATCTGTTGTATTGGCTACTGGAGTGAGAGAGCCTAGTGGACCCTGGGAGCCTGTAGTTCTGTTGTTTCGTGAATGTTGTAAAGGTCCGGGGGCTAAAGGGACACTGGGGAGGTGTTCTTGGCTCTGTGAACTTTCTCGCACCACCAGGAAAAGCAGGAAAAGAAGTAGAGTTCCCAAGTACAAAGAGAGGGTAATCCCTGAGGTAGAGAGAGCTGAGCTGAGCTGGGAGGGTTGACCTGAGTTTGGAGGAAGGAGAATGTAGCAGAAAAGTTGGGTTTTGGAATACAGTGCAACCTGTGACAGCTGAGGGAGATTTTAAGGGAGTCCTGACCTATTTTCTACACTGCCTTTTGCAGTCTCCAGGTGAAGCCTACACGCCCATCAGGTAAAAGAAGCAGTCAGGTGTGTCGTATGTGATTCAGCAAATTCTATTCCCCAGAGCTTTCAACTTCACCCCCCACCCCTTCAAGCCCTTCTTCAAGATAGTATCGAGGCTCTTACTTGCATATGCAAATTTGGAGGTTTTCTCCCATCAGTATTTGTTCAGTTGTTGTTTGATCCTCCAGCCCTCGGATTTCTTTGGAGGCTGCTCTTGCCTGTGGTTCGAGAGCACCAGCAGCAACAGGGCTCTCGGTGGTGGTTCCCACTGTGTGAATGGTCTGCGGTGGGAAGAGTAAGCTGCTGCTCAGAGTAGAGGTGAATGACAGGATGATGGGCAAGGGGCTGGACCCTCTGGTCAAGTAACTGGGAGGCCCTCATGAGTGTTTTTTCCAAGAGGTGCATTAGAAGAGAGGATGAAGTGGGGCAGATTATTAAAATGAACGGCCAAAGAGTGTAGTACAGAACGGAGGAGGGGGGTCAGACCCCTTTGCAGTTCAGCTGGGGAGATTGTGGAATCTAGTGTAAATCCCAAAGGATAGGTTTTGTCAGCGCTTGTGAATCAGGAAGGTGGAAAAGGTGCAGGAGCAGGAGTGAGTGTTGTGATGCCTCCTCCCCAAAGCTGTGTCCTCTGTTCCCCTTTTTGCTGGTATTGACTCCTTTCTGTCAAACCTCTTGTTTCTTCTTAATATTTTGTAAAGCCTCCCCCCAGCCCTTATTCCCTGTTCACCAGTGAAGGGAACCAGGATAGAAATAAAACATTAGGGCTGCTTGACAGATCTGGGGCAGGGGCGTAACAACCTCTACTCTGGCTGCAGGAAGGTGGGGAACTAGCATTGCTTTTTAAATTTGCTGTAGGGATAAAGCGATTGGATCTTTGTGAGGGAAGTGGACAGTGTCTCCCTGGATTGGGAGGGTGGATGGTTTTGGTTCTTTTTGTTTGTTTCTTTTTCTCCCTTTTTAAGTGTGTTTTTGGGGGGGAGTTCATCATTGAGTGTTTCCAAGAGAAATGAGGAATCCCAGACAACTGCAGCGTGGAGTCAGCTATTCTCTCTGCTGCCTCAGGATGGGAATGATACAGCTCGGAAGCATGTGTGATGGGTTTCTGTGGAAAGTGGCACCAGAGACAACCAGGAGAGATGACCTCTGGTGGGTGCCAGTTAGTGCTTTGCAGAGGGTATTACTGAGAGCCGGCCCTGTGGAAGTCTGAAAGCACCACCGGAAGAGAAACCAACTGCGATGGCTCCTTCTGCGTATAAAGTGCTCCTCATTTTCATATTTGCCTCATTTGCATATTAAGTTGTGCCTCATTTGCATATGTAAATACATGCCGGTCAGTGTGCAAATCAGCCTCGTTCCTCTGCCCTGAGATAAACGTGTGTTGTTGGTGCGTGGTTTGGCCCTGGGCAGGCGTGTGGAGCTCCGCAGGGTGTGCGGTGCAAGTCCCCCTCTGCAGGCCCCCTGTGCTTTGTGTCAGTGGCCAGGAGAGAGGAGCGTGGTCTCACGAGTTTATTTTTGTGCATGCTTTCTTAATAAAAGCAAAAAGTGAATGTTTATGGTTTAACCCTCTTGGTGCCGGTATTGACTTCTTTGCCAGCGGCGCCCGGCTGGTGGGCACGGTTCCCACCTACTTACATGAGAGCCAGAATTTAGGGGCTAAATGAGCAGCCCCCACTGCTATGTACTTTAAGGCCAAGACTTTTCAGGATGTCAGAAGTTCTCAGAGCACAGAGATCAGTGAGTCTCTCAACTTGTGCTTGCCAGAAAGGCAAAGAAAAATGATGCCAATGCTTAGGGACTGTTTGTCAGACCATTCATTTAGTTTACTCCTTTAGGGAAGGACTAACACAGAAAGGTGGTTTTTAAACCACTTCAGAGTTCCTAGGAAATGTACTTGTGCGTTTCAGGAGCAGAGTAGCCAGACTTGGAAAACACCCCCAACTATCTTGACAGGACACAACTTTTATCTTTCTCCACCAGCAAGACCTGAGAGCAGGTTGGCTGTGCTGGAACAGGCTTATTCCCCACCCTCTTGGGGTCAGAGTGGAGGTTGTTACTTCTCAGTTCCAAGGCTTTACCAAATGCCTGACAGTCCAGCAGCCACCTAATCTGGCTCAGTAATGAGTGCAGTTGCTCAAATTCTGCTCGTGCGCCATTTTAAAATGCAGTAGGTACATTTGCATGTACCTCCTAAAAGGAAGATTTGGGACTCCAGTGGTGGAGTGAATGAGTGCAGGCTAATGAATATAGCCATAGCGTATGCATTTGACCAGTAACTGCTATACAGTGGTGTATTTGCCAGGACAAAGAAACATCTTAGGCATTATCTACCAGGGCATGGAAGTCAGCTCAATGCAGCTTACTGGGGCAAGTGCTCTTCTAATGCACTGCTGTAAGAAAATGTAGCATTACCCTCTAGGGAAATGTTCAGAGGAAAAAACCCAACCCTCAGACCCCAAGTACATTCAAAGGAGAGGGAAACCAGGATGACAGATTCCCAGGAGACATAAAAAGTTGCTTTCATCTGCAGTTTATCAGAGACAGGAGATGTAGAACGTAGACATATGCAAATAACTCTAATGATGTTCTCCTCTAGCAATTCAGAGGTTAAACTACATGATCCCACCACAAATCATCCTGCAAGCCTGCTTTCATCTTTAAAGGTTGAAGTACTCTGCCTCCTCCTTTACCAGCATCTTCCATGACATGATTACTCTTGGTACTTCAACTTCCCATCTCTGTAGGATCTAAAGGGGGTTTGCTGTTGTGAGCTAAACCATCTCAGTGCTTTGTGTGTGGAGCTGCAGATTAATTAGATGTGCTGGAGAAAAAAAAATAAAGCTGTTAAGTGGAGAGTGATTGATGTGCAGGGCCATAGCTCCTATTTCTACAGTGGTGATCGGAAGTCTTGCATTACACTGTGCTGCTCGTGTCCTTCTCTGCTGAAGTCTTGCTTCTGTGAAGAGAGCATGGGGTGGAATGTGTTGACTCCTCAGTAAAGACACCTTCCAAGATTCCTTGCAGTGATTGTCGTGCCTTTGCCCTGAAGTCCCGCCCCACAAAAACATAGAGAGGGGGATTGATGCAGCTGTTGGCATATGCAAGTGCTGTAGAGAGGTGATCCCAGAGGATCAGTGACTGCCCCAGTCGTGTTCCAAGAGTAGGTATAAGGTACAGAATCCCAACTACGTGGTATGGAGCCCAGCAAATGAAGAATGCAGCTACCACGAGCACAATTGTTCTCAGCATTCTGTTGTGTGGCTTGTGAAACTGTTTTGCATGTGTTCTGAAACCAATGAGGGCATAGCAAACTGCCATTGTGCCAAAGGGGAGTACGAAGCCAAAGACAACCCTAGTGATGTGTACTGCCACTAAGGCAAGTGACACAGAGTAATCACCTTCATAGACATTAACCCAGGAGTAATTACGACTGTAGTCTAACAGTGAGTATTCTTCCTGTAACTCATTTACAGGACCATCCACATAATCTGGCACTATGTGATCTCCAAAATTGTACCCACACTCAGTTTTGCTATCATGAGTGCTAGTCTCACGGTAGTGGAAGACAGGACAGCAAAAAATGAAGGCCAGGATCCAAATGCCACTGCATATTAGTAATACAGATTTCACTGTTCGATGATTTTGACACCAGACAGGTTTCATCACAAGAAGGCACCGGTCAATGCTGATGGCCGTAAGTAGGAAGATGCTAGCAAACATGGTGAAGATTATGACTGATGGGATGACTTTGCAGAGGAACCAGCCATACAGCCAGTGTTCATGGAGGGCCAGGTGAACAATGAAAAATGGCAAGGATAGGCAGCAAATGAAGTCAGCCACAGCAAGGTTTAGGAACCAGACAATGTTCACAGACCTTTTCATTTTCAGACCAGCTACCCATATCACCAGTCCGTTGCCTGGGATACCTATGATGAAAATGATGATGAAGATAACAATGGAGACAATGGATTCTGATGCATAATGTTCAGCAACCTGTTCAAGTGAACTGCTGTTATCCAGGAGTTGAGGCATTCTGTAGCTATAAAACAGAAAGCAAATTAGTAGGCAATTCATGCCCTCCTTCCCAATTCTTCTCTTTATTTGTACAGAAGCATCTCTGAGTCAGGTGACAGTACAGAGCTGTCAGGGTACAAAGACAGTTTGTGCTAAAGGCTTAACTAATCTGGCCATTACATACATTTT
This sequence comes from Amazona ochrocephala, assembly GCA_039720435.1. Lineage (NCBI taxonomy): Eukaryota > Metazoa > Chordata > Aves > Psittaciformes > Psittacidae > Amazona > Amazona ochrocephala. The sequence continues at coordinate 85,222,254 of CM077880.1, forward strand.
TTATTCTCATGGTGGCTAAGCTACATAAGCCTCACTATTCAAACAGGAGGGTTGTACACACTCAAGTCCTCCTGTCACTGTCATCCCCCTTAACTGCAGTCTGATTCCTTTTAGTCTCCAAAGCGGAGCTCTCTGTTCACATGCCCACACTGTCACCCAGTGTCTTTCCTGATCAACTTCCAGCTTTGTATACACTTCTTCAGAAAGGTAAGTCAGCATTTAGTTCCTTTTCCCTTTAAAGCAAGTGATTTCTTGGTATAACCAGTGTAATAGCTTTAGGTTAATAAAGCAATGCTTCTCTTCAAGAAATAACCCTGCTCCACTTCCTGGGTATTACAAATAGAACAGACAGGACAGCAATCCTGTTTGCTAAGGGGTATTTTTAGGGAAGTTTCAGTAAGCACTTCCTTCTCGCTGCTTTTGTTTTAAGCTCTCAGCTGGGTCCTTGGAAAGCTAGTCTTGATGAGGAGAAAGACAAGAAATTAATGGTTTAAGAAGAATAGGCAGAGATTTGGTTGTAGAAAGAAAAATTAAAATACTGAGCAATAGCAGCAATGTTCTTGAGCATTTCAGATATAAGAAAAGGTGTCATTGCAAGATAACTAAACTGAGTCACAGAATACTTCAGTAACATTTTAGAACTGTGAGAATAGTACTGGAAAAACTTCAATTGCTCAATTATTCTTGGACTTAGATATTAGTAAACTTAGAAATGAAAGAAAATCTAGCAAAGTCAAGATAGAACTGAGAAAGAGTATGATCTTCATCCTTTAGGCATTAATAGAATTGTTTCTAAAATCCCTGTTAGTCCATTTCATGTGAATGAAGACAGTTGTGTCGCTGAAAGGTCCCTAAAAGCATTACCAGAATGCAAGGGAGCTGCCTAGGTAAGAGCTGAATACAGCCTGCAGAAGCAACTGAGGAGACAGGAACAACCCAGACCGGCTATTTTAACCTCTATTATGCCAGTACTTAAATGCCAGTCAGGGTCTGTTGTGTGCAGGACTAAGTATCAATATAATTAAAAAAAAAATCCAAATCAGCAACTGAGGGCTTAACTTAATATCCTAACAAGTCTTGCTGACGTATGAAGAAGCAACATTTACAGGGAAAACTGGAGAAGAACAACTGAATTTTGCTGCCTCCCCATATTGACTACAGAAGATTCTGTGAAGGTGAGAGGGAGTCAAGAAATGCTGTGAAGATAGATAGGAATACACATCCTACTCCATAGCATACTGAAGGATGGATCAATAAGAAGATCATGATTACGCTATGTTTTCAAAAGTGCTAACAGGGCTGCTACGTGGTTGTGAAAATGGAAGGGGGTAACTGGAGGGAAGAGAGAGGTTTTGAGAAGTGAAGAATAAGAAATTGCAAGTTAAAGAGGAAAGCAGAATTCAGTTTATTATACCTACCCAAGTGAAGCAGGGTATTCCAGTGTGTCAGGGAGCAAGTACCATCAGTCCTGCTTCTGAAGTGTCTGAAAACTGAAACTGATATGACATTTTAGGAAGTGCTTTTTTCCTGTATGTGCGTGTGTGTCCTAAGTATGTTCTTTCACCATGATGGAAAGGCTTAGAATGAGCCATATTTGAAGTTTTAGATGAGATCTGCTGATAAAATAACAAACCCAAAGCAGCTGTCTCCACACCACCAAATAATTAGTGCCCTGAGTCAAAGAATCATACAAAGCAAGGGAATGTGAGGCACAGACACATACTTCACTACAGTCTCCATATGACAACCAGATCACATCTTGCCTGTTGGCATAACACTGACCTTTGCTTGATGTAATTCATAATTCAAAATCCTGCCATCAGGTGTGTGATCTGTTATCTTGTAGTCATTTCCATGTTTTATCAGATCAGCACATTCACACAGACAATAACATTTCTGGGATTCTTATCAATCCAGATCAGCTTCTGTCCCAGCTTGAGACAGCTTAGTTTACCAAACACATAACCTTGTACTTGGTGAACCATAACTGGTCACATCAAAGGGATTTAAATCTGATTTCTGACCTTTCAGGGTATTTCAAGTCTTATTGTTGGCTGGAGTTTTTTGTTGTTGTTTTTAAGAAGGAACTTGACAGATGAAAAGTTAGAAGCGGTTTAACTGAAATGCTGATAGCACAAAATGTGACAAGACTATAAAAAGAAAAGGCACGTAGGGCAAGGCATTTCAAATGTGCAGCAGTAGGGCTCCCCCTCACCCCTCCAATCTAGGAAATCAAGACTGCTAACAGAAGTGACAAAGCTCAGACATACAAGAATTAGTCTTCCTATTTTGGTTTCAGTCTGGAAAATGAACCAGGATGGAGCAGAGTTCTGTGCCTGAGCATGTCTCTGTGAAACACAGGGATGCTGCCTCCAACACAAACAAAATCTGAAAGCAGAAACAGGAAGGCAGGCTAGGGCTGGGATGTACCCCAGAGATAGACAGGCTGGCAGCAGCCTGCTGCAAAAATTCCTCTAGCTGCATCCTGTTCTCAACTGACAACTTTCCTGGGGGACTCCTCAGACCCAGGCAGAAAGTGTGTGCAGGAGGATACTCCTACTGGCTCCTGTTGGCAAAGGGACACACAGCCTTTTCCCCACCATGTGCTGGTTCTACTCAAACTCTCCTTTGCAAGAGGCCAGCTGTGATCTTCCCAGTTAAACCCTCTCCCCTGCAGCCAACACTGACACAGCCATCACTTTCACCCTGGACGGTGGTGAGATGATGCAGCACCTCTCTGTAGAGCTTTCCAGATCAATGAACTTTTTAAGCTGTTTGACTAGTGAAGCATTTCACACCTCAGCAAAAAGGGCCAAATAACAAAGACACTCAAAGAAGATAATGCCAGGAGGAAAAAAGGCATTTTGTTAACTTCCGTAAAATGGTTACTTAGGGCAGACCAGACCTTTGACTTGCAGCTTTGATGGCAATCCCAGATCACTATGCTGCATTCATTTTTCTCTTCTGGATCTATTTTCTCTTCTGAAGTGTGTTTTTTTTGTACATTGCTGAGTATGATCAGGTAAGCACAAGCTTTGGATACCAAGCAGGGAACCAAACTTGGGAAAACTTGCACATTTATAGATGATGCATAATTAAAACGTAGCTCTTCACAATAACAGGTTCTCAGTACTGGCTGAGCGTTCAGGTTCAGTGTTTTGCCAGGGCACCTTCTGGGAAGGAAACACCATTTGTAATAGTATTTGGACTGTTTTGTAAAAATAATCTTGAGATTACCCTTTAAGTGATCTCATGAGTTGTTCCGTGAGACATTCCCCTGTACCTTCTGGGCAGAGAAGGAAAATTCCAAATATTTGGTCCATCCATTCTTGGACAATGCCTTATTTTATTTTATTTTATTTTTCTCTTACATAAGCAAAACAAATGCAAAACAAAAGCCCAAATGATTCTTCTGCATGGTTTATTATGAGGCTACCTATAGACAGTCATGGGCATTTTACTCTGCTTGCGCAGGCCTTTTTATTTGCACACCTCATACGATTGAATGTTGTGGAGTCCCAGCTAAGATTTCTGCTACTGCTTGGTTTTCAGTCATTGAAGATCTCTGTGTGGGAAGAACATGAATCCTCCATTGCTTTCATAGTCTGAATTTAAATATGTTCTCCTTCAAGATTTCAACCTCACTACTTAATCCTTTAAAAAACAAGCAAAACAAACCAAACTCCAAAACTTTAGCTATTTTTGGCAATGCTTTGTATTTTCTAGGTCCAGAGATGCTTGTTTATAAAAGAAAATGTTATGTTCCCTGCTAGTTAAGTCTCAGTGGAATTGAATGAGAGATATATTCCCAGTGCCCTAGTGCTGCTTGTGCATCTTTCCTCACATGCCTTAGAGAAGTTGGCCCTTGGCCACTCTCTCATCTTAGATTTTCTCCTTCTAAAAGAACTGTGGGAAGATGGTGGCACACTGAATGACACCACAATAAAGAGGCAGGTCAAATTTAATATTGCCAATTGTGAATTATTGGATTTGGAAAAGCAACCATAACTATACAGAGCGATGCAAATAAGTTATTATTACCATTCAAAGAAAAAACTTAGCAGTTACTTCAAAAAGGTCTGTGAAAAACCAATACTGACCAAAAGATTAAATATAACAGAAGCATTCAGTTGATTCTTGAATATTGAAAGCTGTAACAGTCCTCAATCTTAAAAACAATTAGAGTATCACAAATGATACAGAAAATTATGACTAGACAGCCAAGCGTAGAATGGCTTCTTTTGGTGGACAAGCTAAATAGATGAGAATGATTCACCTTGGGAAAGAAACATCTAGGTAGCAGTATGAGAGGCACATGAAGAAGGTGACATAAATTCTTACAGCACTAGAACTAGGACATCTCAAATTATCAGGCAGAAGTCTGAAAACAAAAGAATTACACTTTTTCCTGTTGCACAATTAGATTCATGGCTCCAGGGACGATATGGGTAACTGAAAGTATAAATAAATTAAAGAAAAACCCAAGTAGAGGAATCCACACAGAACGAAAGCCTGTAAAATACTGATAACAAATGCACACAAACTCCTGGTCCACGCAAAGCCCTTATATTAGACTGTGAAGCTAGCATAGTAGGAAAGTAATTCTGTACTGTTTTATAGGCTTTCTTTAAGCAGCCCTGTTCTTCTCCAAGGTTTGTCTCTCATTTATCTTCTTTGCCTTAATTCTGGCAGTCTGGCAAGCAATGTAACAGCGACATACTGCAAGCAGGGAGGCAGAGTCTTCTTTTACACTATGGCACATACCTGCATTGAGTATTGGTGTTGTGCATTCCTACAAGTTCTTGTGCGGGGTGCATGAAATGGTTCAGATCTATCTGCCCACCCCACCGTGCAGCTTGGCAAGGCACCCCCTCAGCTGGCAGAAGGGAAGGGGAAAAGGAAGCCGCACATTTGTATCATTCCAATCTGTTTATGTGCTCAAACAGCTGTCAATATCATTTCTGGGGGAAATTAGGCCAGTGACACTCAGATATGCTTGTTAAATTGCAAGTATTCTACTTTGCTAGTCTCAGCAACCCAATACTATTCCTGTCCTTGTCTTCAAAAAGGACTTACAGATCCATGGAATCAGCAGGCTCCCTTTCCTTGTTTCAAAGCTTTTCTGCACTGGGATGCAATGCTGGTCTAGTTGGACGTTTGGCTTGACAGAAGGACAGCTTGTTTGACTGCTGCGACTGAGGTTCATCACCATCCTGTTCTACTTCTCTTTGGAAACAGCAGGAAACAAAACTCCAGATACGGCTTCAGCTCTCGCTGCATTAACTAACACTATCCATAGCAGGGGGAGAAAAATAAAATAAAGAAATTCCTTAAACTTAGCTGTTTCATTCACTTTTTGCTTTACACTCACCAGTAAGCTGTGCTCACCCAGTCTCCCATGGAGAGCTTAAATGACTGCCTCGCACAATTAGCCCATGCTATGCCCATCCCTGGCTATGTGGATACAGAACTCTGTAGCTTTTCTCATGGCTTTTCTTCCCGTTTTCAGAGTAAGCATTTAGTACTTTTACATACTCAGGCATAGGTTACTGCACAGCAGTAAGCTTCAACACCGGTCTTCACTGAGAAGTCATGATTAAAAAACCTAGTTTAAATGCTATTGGCCTTATCGTATTTGTTAAATTAGCCAGTAACTATACACTTCTCTTGGCCACACTTCTGGAAAGTCACACTCCTGAAATTAACCTTTATACAACAGGCATTGTCACCACTTCCAGTTGCAAAACTTGTAATGGTTTACGCCACGTTTTCTCTTCGGTTTGTGATTTTACCAAAGGCTGTGAAAGCACTACAGGCCACACAAAACCCCATTTTCACTTAAACCCCAAGCTTTAACCCCGGTCTGCAGGAAAGAAAGCCACGCTGGGGAGAAGGCGCTGAGGGCACGCAGGGATTTACAAGTCCGCAGCAGATATTCATGTGGCAGCACAAACCCCAGCCCCGTGTTTTGGCACGTCCCAGCCGTGGCTTCCCAATTCATGGCGCTTGGTGACACCGGTGGTTCAGGAACAGCAGCCGGAGGCCCCCCATACCTCCGCGAACCGGGCATCCCCCTTGCTCTTCAGAGCCTTCCCAACGCCCAGGGCGGGCACCCTGGCTCCCCAGCGCGCCCCAGCCCGCCCGGCTCCGCCCACTCCGCCCAGCTCCAGCATGGCGCCCGGCACCACTTCATCAGCCCGAACCAAACATGGCTGCCGTAGCGGAATTGCCAGGATCCAAGATGGTGCCAGCCCCGGCTGCTGTATCAGAACCGGCTTCAAGATGGTCGCCGCCCCACCCCGCGCTTCGCTGCCAGGATCTAAGATGCCGTCCTCCACCAGTCCGACGTGACTCTCTTCCTGCCCGGCGCCCCAGCGGCCCTAGGCGGTGTCTGCCCTCATCAAAGATGGCGGTCGGAAGCGCTCGGGGTTATTAGGCTCCCACCCCTCTCTCCTCGCCCGGTCGTTGGGGTTCGCGGGCGAGATGGCGGCGGCTGAGTTGGAGTACGAGTCTGTTCTCTGCGTGAAGCCCGATGTCAACGTCTACCGCATCCCGCCGCGAACTTCCAACCGCGGATACAGGTGAGGGAGCGTGCGGCAGCTAGGATCGCCCTGCCTCGGCTCCGCACGGCGCAGCGCGGTCCACCCAGCCCCTGCCCGCGGGGATGGGGCTGCAGGCCGGAGAGCAGGGCAGCCGCGGGTTGGGCCTGGGGCCCCGGGCAAAGGTGTTCTCTTCCCGAGTGGGACCTTGGGAAGCCGTGGCCTGCGGCCGCAAGCAAATCAGGCCTATTCCCTGCGGCTTCACTTAGTGCCCGGCGGCCGCCGCCTTGGGGACATACCGGCTTGAGCTGCCGGTTGTGGGTTGTCCGCGCCTAACAGCAGGAGGCTTTGCTCCGTGCTGTGGAGGAGCGGGGGCTGCTCGTGTGGCGGAGGTGAGGGCACCTGAACAGCTTGCTCCTCCAGCCTTAGCTCCTAATATGCCCAGTTCCCTGGGATATAATGCGGTGTAGTGGCACAATGAATTTGGCCTGTTGGCTCTCCCAGCAGCAGGAAGGAAGCCAAGTGTTCAGCATGGTTTTTTTCAGAAGAGATTGCAGGACCAGGAGTTAGAAGTGCTTTCTGTCTTGGACCGAAACCAGCGGAGTGCGGCTTTATAAGCTGTGCCCACAGACTTGCTGGAGAATGGACAGGGCTTGTGCTCTGAAGAGCTGATGGGTGTTGGTGGTACTCAAGACTCTGTCAGGCTGTTGGTGCTGTGGATGTTGTGCCTGGCCATAGATGTTTGTTTTCAGTTGTAAAGTCCTGCAGGTTGGAGACTTTTTCTCTTTTTTCATTTTTTTTTCCCGTTTATAACAGTCTGTAGCCAAGAGTTTGAGGCGATAATCAAGATGATTGTGTGTATGATGTTTTACCTAGTGTAAACCAGCTGCCTCTAGGTTCAAGTACTTGATATTATTTTACAACAATAGGGTAGAATAATAGAGTGGCTTTTCAGCATGCTATTAATTAATTTTTGTGGTCTTCCTGATGCTCACAAGTCACTTGTTAGTTGCTTTTGGCTTTACTGTTCTAAGTGAATGTCTGAGTTTGTCTCCCCTTTTCTGCAGGCTTATAAAGGTAAAGGCAGAGTTGTTCTCTGGACTGTTATCTACTTCCATTTACTCAGAGGAAAGAGAGGTTGGTCAGAGCCAAGTGTGTCAGTTGGCAGCAACAGGGGGGAACTGAGACCCTATGTATTGTTTGGGGAGAGAAGTGGAATAAAGCAGCTGCACATGTTAAAGGTTTGGGAGCAGAGGCTTTTGATAAGATGGTTGGGCAGATGTGAAGGGGTTGATGGTCAGTGAACAGTTGCTTTCCTTTTCAGGGCATCTGACTGGAAACTGGACCATCCGGACTGGACAGGGCGGCTCCGTGTCACTTCCAGGGGCAAAACTGCATATATAAAACTGGAGGATAAGGTTTCAGGTAAGGGAAAGGCTGTGGCTTGGCAAGGCTGCGACCATGATTGCTGCTTATGAGCCTGTGCTTCTAAGCCTACTCAGAGCTGTGCATGGCAACCCTGGCCATGGTTTGCCACGGGGTTGTTCTTCTTAACACTTAGTTCTTCGTGTGCAGGAGAACTTTTCGCCCAGGCTCCCATAGATCAATACCCTGGCATTGCAGTAGAGACTGTGACAGATTCCAGCCGCTATTTTGTCATTCGAATTCAGGATGGGACTGGTGAGTTGGGGGATTATGTATGTGCCAAGTGTTAGGGGTGGAGGAGACTTCAACCTTATGGAGCTGTGTGTCTGTCAGGTGGATTGAAATGGTGTTGGGAGTGCTGAAAAGGCTGGGTAGTGTGCCTGGAGGGGTAGGAAGGTAAGGTTAACAGAGGAGGGTTCTCAAATTGCACAGATTCCAGGGGCTGGGAAGGAATGTTCAGTTTCTGAGACTACCACTTGGGAAGAAGGGTGCATCCTGAAGGCTAGGAACAATGAACTGCTGTGAGCTGCTGGTGTCCCGCTGCAGGTGTGTCAGAGGGAGGTAGCACAGGGTGGTTTAGGAGAAGCAGAAGGATTATGAAGTGAATGAACACAGCCCAGTTGCAGGCAGGGCACCTCCAATGATGACTCCTGTCTCCTTGCTAGGACGAAGTGCTTTTATAGGCATTGGCTTCACGGATCGTGGTGATGCCTTTGACTTCAACGTCTCTTTGCAAGATCACTTCAAGTGAGTTGTGCTTTTCTGGAATGCTGTTTTTCCTCTGGCCTGTAGAAGTGGTGGGTGGTGGTGTATGTTCAGTTAGCGCAGGCTTTCTTGGGATGGTCATGAAGCCCTGCTATGGCTCCATCATGCAGGCTGAGTCCTGCAAGGTCAGATCTGCAAGTCCTAAGCTTAGGTCCTATGATGCTACAGGTGCAGTGTTAGACAGTCTCTTAGGTTTGTGGTGGTCCCAGCTTTTTACTGAGCTACACTGGGAGTAGGGAGGTAGCTGATTTGACAGTGCGAGGTAGATCTTTGGCAGGATGGGGAGAGGAATCATGTGTTTGTCTGAAACCCTGTTCTGCTTTGCTGTAGGATCTTATGTCTTCCTCTCGTGTTTTTAGGTGGGTGAAGCAGGAATCTGAGATCTCCAAGGAGTCCCAGGAAGCTGAAACACGCCCCAAATTAGACTTAGGGTTTAAGGAAGGGCAGACCATCAAACTGAACATTGGGGTAAGCAGCCCAGTTTACCCTGCTTCTTTCTTTGGATATGCCAGTGGAAACTTCTCCTCACTTGTCGTTTCTTTTTATACAGAACATGACAACAAAGAAAGGAGGAGCAGCCAAGCCCCGTGTCTCTGGATCAGGTGGCCTAAGCCTGCTGCCGCCTCCACCAGGAGGCAAAATTGCTGTCCCTCCTATACCTCCACCTTCTTCCACAGCCATTGCTAACCACGTCACACCTCCACCTGTGCTGAAATCCAGTAACATGAGCAGTGCAGGTAAATACTAGCATAAACAGTCTGTCAGACGCTAGTAGGTGTGCAGAGAGGACTTCCAATATCTGAAGGGGGCCTGCAAGAATGCTGAAGAGGGACTCTTCATCAGGGACTGTAACAACAGGACAAGGGGTGATGGATTGAAGAGTTCTTGAAAATGACGTACTGCCGTAGCATGAGCTGGAGGCTCTGTGCACATTCGGGCTGGAGTCCCTTTTCTGTCCCTGCATCCAGCAGTTTGTGTATATCCGTTTGAGCAGTTGTGATAGTTTAATTGCCTGTGGGTTTTATACCTCATTAGCTTGACTTGCTTGTTTTTGGTTTTGTTTTTAAATTTGCTTTAGATATTCTACTAGACTTAGACGCTCCTGCATCTGCATCCAAGGCACCAGCATCAGCTACCACAGACCTCTGGGGAGACTTCAGCACTGCATCCAGGTAAACTGTGGTGAAAAGAGCTGCAGATGAGAAGTGTAGTGTCCTGATGGGCACTGAAAGAGCCGTAAGTTAAGAAGTCTTATTAGATCCGCTCCTTTGATTCTCCTCTCTTTATTTCAGTGCTGTTCCAAATCAGGCTCCTCAGCAGTCCAACTGGGTCCAGTTCTGAATGGTTAAAGTGGAATGGGACAAACTGATGACCAAGAGGCTCTAGAGGCACCAAATGGGATCAGAAGGGGCACAAACCAATCTAGTCTTCAATCAAAAACAAGTTGGGACAATCCTTCCTTATTAAAACAGATCTTCACTTCAGTCAAACTGATCCCACAATGAAATCACTGAACTTAAAGAGAACATGCTCACTCCTCACAAGATGGGCAAGGAGGAGAGAGGTAGCCTCATCTCTTCCACCCCCTTGGCTGTTACACAGTACTCCGTAGCTCTTTTTGCCCATTTTTTCATACAGGGAAAGTGGAAATCCTGAAGAAGGTGGGTATAGGAGGAGGCTGGGTAGGTGCCTCTGGGCTCCTTGTCCTTTAAGTTTTCTCTGGTTAGACTGCTGCTTTTTGTGGCTGCTTTCAGTAGTGACTCAAGTCTGCAACTTTGCCTGCAGTGCTGAGGGCTGCCACATTTGGCTGCAGCTTGTAAATGGAAGCTGTAAGAAGACAGGTCTTTTCTCAGCACAAAACCCTTTCTGATTAATTATGTCTGCGGAGAGGAGTGAACTACTCCATGCACACACTCCTCTTCTCTTTAGTGCAGTTCTTGATAGTGCTGGATGTTCCTTGCTCCTGTGGGAGGCGTCATGCAATTCCTTGAGTAGACCTGCTGCCATTGTGCTGTAGCTCTGGGTGGGCACCCCGTCTTGAGGCTCCTTGTTTGACTTGCAGGTTTACTGGAGGAAATTCTCTTATTTTCACTTGTATCTCCTGCTCATGCAAAGGCCTCATTGTCATTGAGCTGTTTCAGACCACCAGGTAATCCCACCACTGAGCATTTCATGTTCCTGCATCGCTATCCTGAGCCCTGGCCTTGTGTTGTGACTTGGCACTGTGTTACGAGTATTGCATAACCATGCCACAATAAGAACTATGGTGGGACAGTGGGTTATTCTTACCCTTTTCAGCTCATTTTTAGAATAAGCCCAGTCTTGAGAACTGTGGCAGCAAAATTTCCCCACCTGTGTTCTTTCATGTGGCTTTTCTGAGGCTACTTTCTAGTGATGTGAGCTGGTTATTGTAACTTGGATTTTTTTATTTATTTTTTTTTAATTAAATTTTTAATATGCCCCAAACTCCCTCTATTTCCTCTGTGGTTTAGGAGGTTAGAAAGAGATAAAAGGCCCTTACTATCTGCTGTTCTCTTTGGGAGAGTTTCTTAAGGCCCTTTGGTTTGGACAGTGTTCCATCCTCAGCAGCTATGGCTGTGATCTGGGGTCTAAGTCTGCTGATTCTTCTGGGCAAAGCCCACAGGCAGGCTGGAGACATCACAGTGCCAGCTACCCTCTGTGGTAGCTGATAAGCCAGAACACTGGCTGGGAAGGCCATCTCAGTGACTCTTGAAACTGTACTGACATACTAGAGCACTAGGGTCTTGGTACTTCAAGTAGAAGGCTTCTTCCTGCTTTGATCACTCAACCAGCAGCAGCACTTCTGTAACTGGGACACACTCTGCATGCAAACTTGTGCAAGTAAATTTTTCCCTTTGGGCAAAGTCTTCCTGGTGAGGCTTTTACAAAAGAGTAGTTAGGTGTAGACACCATGTACTTGCAAAGGTGTCTTGTCCTTTTTGACTTCTTTTCTGCACTGAGGGCATTTTGGAGATGGAGTTTCACTTAGACCCCCCCTCTGGGAAGCAAAATTATTGAAAATAGCTCTAAAGCTGCTGTAGTTCCACTTGTGGAAGTGGGGACCAGACTGCTCTTGGATGTATCTTAAGTAGTCATTTGATTCTGATCCCCTTTCTCTCTTCGTGTTCCCCCTGCCGTCACTCCTGCAATCTCGTACTTCCTGCCTCTCCTGATTCTGTGGGTGGCTGTTAATCTGCTGGCAAAGTCATGGACTCTGCTGGTTGGTTTTGGGTTTTTTTGTTGCGTTGGGGCTTGGTTGGTTTTTTTTGTGTTTGGTTGTTTGGGTTTTTTTGGTTTTGTTTTGTTTTTTTTGGGGGGGTGGTGGTATTTTGTTTTTTTGTTTTCTCTCAAGTTGTTGTGAGGTCCTGTCATTTCAACAATGTATCAGTTCCCCAAACCAAGGAAGTTCATAATACCAATTAACAACCAAGTAGGAGCCTCTTCTGTATTGTCTTAGTATTCTGGAGATAATATATTATGTATTTGAAAAGCTGAAGAAGCAAAAATTAAAGGTATATGTATATAAAGCATAAGATGTATTGGTGCAAATGGTAATTAAACAAGTAATATCGGGGAAAAGAATAGTCTGAGTCTTCCAAGTTGTTGAATTGTTGCTTTGGAAGCCCTTCAGATTGGAGGTCTTTATATCTCCAGCAAGATCCTAGTAGCCTACTTACCCTTCTGCAAGTGTGCTATCGCCTGCAGGCTGGAGAGGAGCAGCTTTAGGAGTGAATGGGTTCAGGCTGTCTCTGAGTGAAGAAGTCGGAGCATGGAAGGAGGACACCTTGCTGCTGTTCCAAATAATGTAAAAAAACAAACAAAACAAAGTGAAACAAAACAACAATACGGAAACAGCCCTGACTGTAGGGGGTGGTGTGATGCTTGATAAGAATGTGGATAAAGCTCGCAAGTGAGAAAACGTAGTTGCCCTGCCATTTGGCATTTTGGACATTAGGGGCTTCTACACTGTGCAGATGTTTTAAGACTAGATTCTTGCCATGCTTGTAAATGGGAAGCAGTCTCTGCTGACTGCAGGGGTGAGCAAGGGGAGCTGAGTGGGCCCTGTATCAGGGAGCAGCAAGGGCAGGTTGCTCTGAAAGGGAGAGCAAGCTGGGAAGCTGAGTCACAGCAAGGCGAGCAGGGGCAGTGGCATTGTTGACAGGAGCAGTGCCGCAGTTTTTCATCAGGAAGATAGTGGAGGTCAGGATGAGGATTTAGATCAGCAGAGTACATGGCATGGATGCACTAGCTCAGGCAGGGATTAAGGGTGAGAGCCTTAACTGAGATAAGCTTGCCAGCAAACCTTGCTGAGATTTCTCAAAGCCAGACACCAGTATTATCCCATGTCCCCATGTCTTTCCTCAGTGAGGCCTGCTAGACTGCAACAACTTGATGAGTCTTGTGTAAATCTTCTCCCCCTTCTTGATGACCATTGGGAACAGCCTTTCCATCTGCAGGGGGAGAAGTTGTCTGTGATGGTAAGGTACTGGTGAAATGACTTGGCCCGTGACTTCATTGGCTGAATCTTCTCATCTCTTCTTGCACTTTCTGTTGCCAGTGGTTTCTTCTAATGTAGCGAAAGCCAGTATGCTGGCTGCTTGATATGTACGGTCTCTGACGTTGCAGACAATAGCATTCGCTAGGTAGAGGATAAGGCCAGGCCTTTAATGTGGATCAGCAGATCAAACTGAGCAGTATCTCCTGAGCACCGATTATGTTGCACATAATAGATCAGCTGGTTTACTTAGGCAGCTAGGAAGGGCTGCCCCTTGGTCTGCGAGGGACAATGGTCAAAGGAGGAAAACAAGTTTGTGCCAACTGGGAGGCAGACTAGCAAGTAGAAAGGGTAAAGAAACAAGTGTCAAAGAGAAAATCCCATTTTGTCTGATCATTGGTTGTCTTTTCTTTTGCAAGAGCTGTTGTTGAGGTGGGATGTGAGCATTTCCTCCCCTCCCCGCATAAATTCTGTTCTGTGTCCTGCAGCTTAAAATTCTAGTACAGTAACTACTACAGCCACACAGTCTGGATTGCAGGCACAAACTGGCTAGCTTTAACAAAGCCTTGGTGCTGTGTGTGGGCTCCTGAAGAAATTGAGAGGAAGAGATATCCATTGGAGGAAATCAAACAAAAAGAAACCAAAACCCCTGAAGTCTTCCTGCGCTGTGGTGATGGGGGAACAGGATCTGAACCTGAACTCACCCTGTTAAATCAGCATAAATCTACAAAGCTCCAGCAGGGAGCACAACTAGGCTGTCATGCATAAAAATGGAGCACTGGGGCCTATGTAGCCAACACGCACTCTAATGCATTAATGTTGAGGCATTCCACTGCGTGCTCATTATGTTATGTGAACAACAGATTCCCAGTCTGGAGGCTGTTTTGGGTCTCTTTCTTCCAAGTTAATAGGTTTGTCCATGTAATAGGAAAAGCACATTGCAGGATGAAGTTTGTCTTAATTTTGCCAGCTGCCATTAGCTATAGCAGTGTGTCCTCATCCAGAGTTGGGGCTCTGAAAGACACTTGAAAGTGCCTCTGAGCATGGGAAGATCAATCGGCAGCAGCTGGTACATGTAGTGGCTCTTGATCAGAGCAGAGCCATGTTATGCCATGTTATGCATGTCACTGCTGGCAGCCAGTGGTGAGCTTCCTGCATCACTTGTGTTTGGGGCAGGCCAGCCAGGTAACTTGCAATGGCCTGCTTTCCCAGGCATTGTAGAATGGCAGCTCCTGCATGTTGAGGCCAGGTTGAAGAGAACATTCCCAAAGGAGGGAGCTGCCTGTAACTTGCAGCCTTTGCGTTTAGTCTTGTGGTTTAGGGATGTAAAGAGTCATGGTGCTCCCCTGCGCTCCTAGCCTGAGCTGCAAGTCTCACTGGGTTGCTGACACCTGAGACCAGGGCTTGCAAGCTCAGTGTCACCCATGATCACATGCTGCCATCTGCTGCTGAATCGCCCCTTGGTTGCTTGCGGCAATCGCTGGGCTCAGCCACAGTCCCCAGGGTCCGGCTGGGCACCCAGCAGTCTGAAGGTGGGTATACAGGCAACCATTTCCTAGCACCTGGGCTAGCACTGATTCTTTGGCCCTCTGAAGAGAAATTGCAGCTGGCATCTGTAGCAAGAGCATGCTGATTCCTGCAGCGACTTCTCCTGGGCAGGGGAGAGCTGTGTCTGGGAGGGACACGGGCAAGTGCTGGACACAAAGCAGAACTGCGGCATCCGGAGGTGTTCTCAGGGGCATCTGCGATGGAAAGGAAGCAGTGTCTTGACTTTAGCATGCAGGAGGCATAAAGAAGAAGGAGGTAGGCAACCATAAGATGCCAGAACAAGAGCTTTGATGGGTCTGGTTTAAAATGTACCAGAACAGCTTTGCATGACAGCAGAGTTTGTATGGGCTTTTATTGACTGCTTCCTTCAGTCCAATAGCAGCTTTGCCCTCATGCCCACCAGTACCATAGCTTGTAATTCAAATGCTTTCCTGAATGATGACCCCAGTCAAGTTTACAGACGCACAATTTAAAGATTGTTATTTTCTTCATCTCTCTTGACAGGTTGGCAGTAATAGAGCTGATGCTTCCAAGTGTAACCATGTTCTGCTATCCTAATCCCCGCTGCTTCAGTGCCTTCATGCGCAGACAGCATAGTATAGGGCTTGGAATCAAGGTGTCTCAGAGCAGGCACATATCTCATTTGTGTACATATGTTGTCTTCAAAGTTTAGCTCATAGGAACTGAACTCCTCCTAGTCTTTTTTAAAGTGTAGTCCAAATACTTGTCCATAAGCACTGATCATGGCATTAAGCAAACTGTTCAAAGATGTGTGGAGATGCTTCATCAGTAGTACTAAACAAACCATCACTTCAGTTAGCTGTCAGGGTCAAGGAACTGGATTCCAGTACCAAGAAGAAAGGGACAGGAAAGCATTTTCTTTGGAGAATATGTGCTAAGGCGCTACAGATGCAGCATCATAGACTGTGTTTGGCCCAGAGTTAGGGACTGCTGTCACTAATACCTAAAGCTGAAGTCACTATCATGGGTATGTTTACAAAGTATGTGTGGAAATGACTGCTGCGTATTTTTGGGGTAGAAGAACAGGAAAAGTCCTTAAGCAAAATATCCCGTACAGAAATAAGTTACTGTAAGCAGAGAACCTGCCCTGAGCCGCCTGGTCTGGCTTCAGGAGTAGTCCTGCTTTGTGCAAGGTTTGAACAAGATACCTACACCGTGAACTATTTCCTGGCACAACTTCTGGGCTAGGCTCCGGTGAGGTGGGTGCTGCAATGGGCTGGCAGTCTCTGGTGAGACGCCTGACATGCAGGATTGGTAGGTGGTGGGGAGTGCTGGCGGTGATCCTTCAGCTCAGGGTGGGCAGAGGCTGTGCAAGGACCAGCAGGGTGTGCTGTGCCTGCCCGCTCTTAAAGTGCTAAATATGCAGATAACTGTGAATGAGAGGCAGTCTAAGAGACAGGGCCACGGTGCCAGAGGCCAGCGTGAGCGAGTCAGCCAGGAGTACAGCACCCTCTGCATCAGCCGCCGCTGTCCTGCAGGGAGTCACCAGCGGGGCCCTTCCTCCTCTGAGTCACTGCTGGCTCTGTGCGGGAGGCTGGCACCCAGGAGCGCCTTTGGCCCGCCCTTCACTTTACTGCGCAGATGGTGACTTCTGCGTGCTAAAAGCGGGTGATGGGATCGCCTGGAGGGTGTGCCCTTCGAAACCAAAACTGATTGTGTTGATGTCTGTGTCAAGAGCAGGCTACTGTGTGTGGTTGAGCCCAACAGCTAGAGTACTCGCTGCCCGGCGTTAAAACCTTCCCAGTGTATTTCAGTGATGCAGTGCCAGGAAGTGCCTGGCTGAGTTGGCTGTGCTCCCTGGGTTTAATGCAGCTTTATCCAGTTGTTTCCAGATGGTGTTTGCCTTGTCCCATCCTGACTGGACGTGCAGGATGGCTGCGTGGGCTCTGGAGGCAGGTTGGTGTCCCTTGCCCCGATGCTGGCTGGCGAGAGCGTAGACGCAATGGGTGCAGAGGCTCCAAACGGCATGCAGGGGCTCCCTGGCTTTAGGGCACAGGGTAGAGGACAGGGCTGGCTATCTACAATCTTCCTGCCTGATCTACCCTTGAGGCTAGGAGCAGTGTGAGGGAGCCACGCGATGCCCGTCTGGGAGGCTTCTCCTGCTGTTCCAGTGCCATCTGGTGGGACAGTCTGACCAGTGCAGCTCTCTCGAAAGCATCTCTCAGACGTGCATGGAGAGGATAAAAGGGAAGCAGCTTGAAATCAAATCAGCAGTCCTAAAGTCACAGCATGGCTCTGGGAGACCTTACCTTACACCTTCCATGCTTGCCTGGCAACTGTGGTGGTTTTCTAGTTTGTGCTTTTCTTCCTACTCCCCATGAACCCCCTTAAAAAGGGGGATGAGGTGCATTCACCTCCCTGAGCAGAGGTGTAGCCAAACTGAATCCAAGACCATTGAGATCTGTGAGATCCTTGGACAGAACTAACAATGAAGCAGGAAGGACTGCTTCTATGGGGAGGTGTTACATAGCTACAGCTTGTCCATTTAAGTCCTATGTGCCTGCTCTGACAAGACAAACTTCACAGCCCTGCCTCTGAAACAGGCCACAGGGTCTGATGAGGGCTTGGATATGGCCCAGGTTTGGAGTCAGATGTGCACCTGGGGCAAGCAACTGCAGTATCTGGATCTGATCTCCAACAGTTTCTGGCCTTGACACTTGTGGCTCAGATCCAAAAGAGGAAGGGGGTGAAGGTGCAATGTTCCCAGTAATAGCATAGAACGAAGCTGTGAGATAACACATCCGAAGTTGTCCTCTGCTGGCTTTGTTTGGATGATCTGTTAATTAAGGGAAATAAATAAAACATGTCTCTTCTCTTCTGAAGGCACAGTCCTGGGTTAATGCTATAGGTAAAGAAGTGGGTTGGGGCTTCTTGTCTGTTTAAAAGTTTCCTGGATACTGTTCTTCCTTCTCTTATTTCTTCCCTTACTGAGGGATTTCGGGAGCCTATCATCACAGGTGAGCACATGACTTTGCCTTTCTGAAGCTGACTGTGTTTGAACTCCCTCAGCTCAGATAGCTTTGGGACATGGTCTGGAGTGCTTGAGCAGCTCTTGCTAAAACTTGGCAGAGATGTGAGCAGAGGAGGAATGCAGAAACCCTTTTATGTGGAGGAATGTTTCTTTCTCATCTCTCCTACTTTTCTTTCCTTCCACCATATTCTGCATGGGACTGTAACTAGCATTTTGGGGAGTTGCTGGTCTCTCTCAAAGCGCTAGAGTGTTACTCTGGGTGGTTTTGCTCAGAGCATAGCATTGCTGCTAACCCAGGCCTGCTTTTGGTGAAGTGCTGCTCCTGCCAGAAATTAGTGTGTCTTTGCAGTGCTACCTTCTGTTTCATCCATCCCTCTCTCTGCTCCTGTCTCCCTTTCTCACTTCCCCTTCAGTTCTTCCCTGTTGCCTCTTCACCTCTGGATGCTCAGATGTCCTTTTCTCTGAGCTCTCACAGATCCATGTAACCCATTTCTTCCTAGGTCCCCTAGTATGGCTGTATGGCTCCCTGGTTCACTTTCTGTCATCAGCAGGAGTACCTGCCTTCCAGAAGAGGTCTCTTCTCCCTGCAGCTCTGGCCAGTGTTGTCAGCCGTGCATGAGAAGTGGGTAGGATGCCTTTCCCTCAGGTCCCAGCAGGCTGTGGTGCTTCATCATTTTCCCCTGGAGCTGGGGGAATTCAGCTCCTGCAGTGAGAACTTCAGCATCCTGTCCTAACCAGTTCCTTGCAGCAGGATGCACAGCGGGATCTCTTACTGCTCGATCCCCTCTAACCAGTCAAATTCCTCAGGAGTTCTAAAGAAGATCCCTTTGAATTCATATGTGCCATTGCTTACTAACTACTCACCGTCAGGCCTTGGGGCCCCATTCTCCATGCTTTAATGCCTTTTTATGCTCTTCTCTTGGCTGTAAGGGCTCTGCTCTCCATGGCCTTTGTACTTGGGAGAGAAGCAACGTGGTGTGGAGAGGGAAGACCAAGAGGGCAGCACGCATTCACTTTTGATGCTCTTTTCACCCAGGTGCAGGGACAAAAAGCCAGGGCTGGGTTTAGGCTTTATCGGAGTGAGCTGGAGAATTGTGACAGCTAGAGGGTGCCGTAAGAGCAGGCGATGCAGAGCTATTGTTTCAGTGGGCACCTATGGTCCAGGTAAGATCAGAGCAGAGAGTTTTATGAAAGGACTGCATGTGAGCTGTGCTTGAGTAAGTCTTGTGAGAAGATCTTGCGTTATCAATGCTCCATTCAAGAAACTGAACAAAACCACACATAAGGCTGAGTCATGATAAATATTTGGTTACATGAATGACAGTAAACTGAGAAAATACAATTTGGCTAGAAAAATTTCCCCCTGCTTCCTCCGCATTTCTGTCTTTCTGCCTTTTTTGCTGTCTGCTTTTCTCTCCAGAATGCAGCAAGCTGCCTTCCCTGGGTCTGTGCTTCTGCCACAAATGGCAGAAGACTGCTCCCTAAAAGTCTGCTCTTCTACCAAAGGTTGCCCCACTGTCGGCCCAGCTGGTTGGGGAAACTGAAACCTGCTCAGAGGATGCTTACCACATCAGCAACAGCCTTCATGCTGTTGGCTGCAGAACCTGAAGCTGTGCTCTCTGCGTCTGGCCAACCTTCATCCACTGTATGCTTCGGACAAACGATCTAAGGAAGACCACAGTGATATCAGTGCCTAAAGAATAAAAACAGGGCAAGCATACAAATTGTTCTGCTTTAATGCTTTGCCCGTATCAAATGTTATCAGAATAGGAACTTGCTGAGTTGGGTGTGGTTACTTTGCATTAAGTAAACTCTCAGTGCATTTCTCTCACATTATTTTTCTGTCACTGTCCACCTTTAAGCCAAGTAAGCTTTCAGGATGCACAGCACCCTGGATAAAGGAGTCCATTGCCTTAAGCTGTGTCTGTGAAGAACCACCTTCCTTCATTAACTGACTCCTTTTATCGTCCATAGTTCTTGTATTGAAAGAAACAGAAATGACTCAGTCCTCACTCAGCTTTTCCTTGATGGTTCTGTAAACCTCCATCGCTTCCCATCTTCAGGGTAGAACTATCCTATCTCTATTGTTCTTTATGCAGCGGTCATATGCTACACCATTTTTTCACCCATTTCTTTCTCTGAGCCTTTTCTGGACCTGCCGTACACTTCTTCAGATGGTTTCAGTTACGAGGACATAACAATACAGTGCCATAACAATATTTCCTGTTTCATTCTCTGTGCCTTTTTCACTGGGCCTGCTGTTTAATTTGCTGCTCATTCTTCCTCAGAACAGATTTTCTCACACAACTGTTATAGTCTGAGATTTTTCTTTATGTGTGCCAATAGTTACCTCCAAACCCACTACTTTACATGTGAAGTTGGTGCTGATTTTCCTAAAGTGCTTTGCTTCATTGCCCACTTCCCTAAAGATCATTGCTTACACACACTACTCTGCCCTTTTATTGCTCTGCTGCTTGGTCTCATCTTTATGCAGTTCTTTGCGACTGGCTCTTGAGTAACTGCCCTGATCAATTTGGTATCATTAGCAGATTCTGTCATATCATTTCTCTTTGCCATATTGTTAAAGGAAATGTTAGTGTGTATCCTATTACAGACCTGGTAAAGTCCTGTAGGTGCTCCCCTTCCACTGTGGGAATTGACCATTAATTCCTACTTTCCTTTTCTGTCTGCGTACCGTGAAAAGATCTTGCTTCTTATCCCATGGCTGTCCACTCTCCTTAGAAGTGTTTGCTGAGGAACTCAACAGATAGCTAGATTATTCTCATGCATGATTACTGATCTCTTCAAAGAACTACAAGAGGCAGAATTTCCTTACAAGTCTTGTATTGGCTCTTCCCAAAGTACTCATCATACTTATACACGTCTATTCATTTATTCTTTTGTTAATTTCTATTAACTTGGACACTACAGATGTCAAAACTTTAACCTCCTAAATCTCCCTAGACTTCTCTTCTCCCCACACTTTAATATATTCCTTGCCATCCTGTGGTTTGCTGATTAAAAAGGCAATTTAAGGTGAGAGGCCTCTCACTGCTATTAGCAACTGTTCCCCCCTGAGTTTCTTGGGAACCCCTGGGACCATTTTGTCCAGACCTACTAATTCCATACCTTTTGCACAGTCCCTTTTATTTTGGATAGGTCCTTTGGTTTGGTCTCCCACAAAACAGGGAGTTTATGTAGGAATTTCTCCAGTTTCTTCCACTGTCACGGGTAATTACTTTAGCTTTGTTTTGATGTCCTTGTTCTCTCTGACTGCTTCTTTTGTACCCTGCTCTTCAGTTGTCCTCAAAGCTTGTGAAAAGGTTTCTGCTTTCATTAGCTATAGGAAAGGATTTATTACTAGTTCTGATGGCTTCTGCTAGTGTTTTTCAGTCTCTTCTTTTACCTTTGCTTTGTTGTGCTTTAACACTTACTGGAGGTTATGATCACTTCAGTTTTCCTCGTTCGGATGCAAGGTCAGCTTGTTGAAGAATGCATACTGATAATCCCTTTGCTTTGACATTTTAGCCATGTCAGCTTCCTTTTGCCTTTTGCCAAATCTAAAGAGGTACTAGGTATTGGCTTTGGGCTGCCAATTTGATGTCCCCATATAACCTCCATGCCACTTATGATGACTATATTTGCTCAGCTGCCCCTTTCCCTATTCTGGCTGGCTTATAACAAGTGTCTCATTTCCCTGCAGCTTCCACCACGGCTGTGCTCAACTTCGAAAGGTGATATGTTTTTTAGGAATGTGTGGGATCCCAGCTTTAGGATTGAAGTCCTTGTCTCTGCTTATGAGCTCAATTTTAACTCACCTGCTTCAGCTTGATTTTCAAAAGAAGGCATGTGCAATGGCGCTGTCTCCTGCTGTTACATGGACCTGCTTACTAAGTTGGGTGAAACTGGCTGTGAGGTGAAAGGCTTGCAGACACTACTTTACCCAAACTTCATCAACAGGTAGGGGACAAAGAGTGTTAGTGCCTCTGCTACTTTCTGTTTGGGTTAGCTAGCCACATGGTACCCACACAGCTTGCAGAGCATCCAGATAAAGGCGGCAGCTGAAGCGTAAGGAAGGGAAAGCAGGACTGTTGTGTTGAGCAAACACACAAGTCCTAGAAAGGAGCTGGGGCTCGTAAGGTATGTGGGAATCCAGAGAGTGGGAGGTACCTGGCAGTGCTAAGTAGGGTTTAGATGAAAGATATTTGTGGGGAAACACACGTATTGTGGGAGGACAAGGGTGTTCTGCATGGGGTGGGCAGAGCACAGGTGGAAGGGGAAGGGAGGACCTGAGGAACAGCAGGGGGAATGCAAGGAAATAAAGTGCGAGGTTTTATTTATTTATGGGTTTTTTTTAAGCAAGGTTTAGTTTTCTCCCCCTATTTTCAGCCCCCCAACTCCATTCTCCGTTTACATGCCATCAGTGTGTATGGAATTTAAAGCACAAATTTTACTGTTTGGAATGTTACCTCACTGTTGTTGCTCAAGGGCCCGTCATTTGTATCCCATGGAAGTATTATTCAGGGTTGAGTTTTGACAGCAAGCAGCAACTCTGATGGCTGAGATGGAAGAATTGAGCTGTCTGCTGATGTCTGAGCATAATCTACTGTGTTCTAATAAAATCAACAGCTACATCCTGAATTTGCATTTGAAATGCCTCAGCTGTGTCTGGAGATGTTTCAGTGGCAAAAAGCTCATGAAGATACACTGTGACTTCCTTCCCTATCTGCTGATTGTATTTCCTGTATTTCTTCATGGTGTAAAGCTTGAAACCCTGCAGGGAAGTAAGCCTTTTCCCCTGTTGTGGTTTAGTTGGCCAGAACAGGAGGAAAGCACACAGAAGATTGCTCTGACTGAAATCTCAGTTTGAGGCATAACTAGGTTTCAGCAAAAACTATGGGAAGCTTAATTCCTGTGAGAAGGCCAAGCCTGAAGACAAAAGAAAGTGCCGGAAGGATGCTGGAAAGAAAAGCAGGCAGCATGCATCTTCTCAAGGGACCAGGCTGTCCTGTAGCTGTTCTGTAAAAATTACTGTCTTTGCACACAATACAAAAAGGAGAAGTGAAGCCAGCTCAGTGCACACGAGGCATGAGGAGGCCCCTTGCTAAAGAAATCCAGCCTTGATCATATGTACATGGGGCAGATTCTCCATAATCTGTGACAGACATGCATTACTTCCCTTCCTTGCCTCTTACCTTCTGCTGCATTGTTCTCCTCTGTTGTCTGATGCATATTCTTCCTTGCACTGTCCTATCTCACCTCCAGCTCAGCCCTGTGTACTCTCTGTGCTAGCTCCCTGGATATCCTGCGAGCATCTCAAGTCAGGAGGGAAGAAATTCCATCTAGGCAAACTAACCAAGCAAAGCTTTCTTCTTCTTCCTTCTGGTTGTTTTGGAGATGTTAGTGTAGCTTTTCAATACTTAGAGGGGGCTTATAAGAAAGATGGAGATTTTTTACCCCCACCTGTAGTGACAGGCCAAGGGGCATAGGTTTTAAACTGAAAGAAGCTAAATTTAGATTACCTATCAGGAATAAATTCCTTATGATGATGATGAGACACAGGAACAGGTTGCCCAGAGAAGCTGTGGCTGCCCCATCCCTGGCAGTGTTCAAGGTCAGGTTGACCTAATGGATGGGGCTCGGAGCAACCTGGTCCAGTGGAAGGTAGCCCTGCCTGTGCAGGGGGTTGGAACTGGATGAGCTTTAAGGACCCTTCTAACCAAAAATGTTTTGTGATTCCTGAGGCCTGTCTGCTGACTGAACCATTTTTTCCAGGGTATCCTGACTCACTGGCATTTCCCCTCAGAAGCCTTCCTGATTCAGTGTGCATCTCAGCAGCCATTTCCCTTAAATGTCTCCTTTAAGCATCTGCCCTAGCTTGAAGTCAGACTAAGCAGTAGTCTGACATTTTCCTCTAGGTAATAGCGGAGACCTTTACCAGAAAGCGGAAAGGGGAGATAAAAGACAGTGTTGGAGAAAAAAATATAAACCATCCCTTTTCAGCCTCAGAAATGGAGCCTGACTCCCTGAAGCAAACACTGCTCTGAATTTCCGCAGGTTGTGGTAGAAAGGCGTCTGCCTGTGCTCTTCCCAACCTTTCAAACCAGCAATATCATTTTACTTCTTTTTTTCCTACTTTGCTTGTTCTCCTCCCCAAACCTGGCCTCATTCTTCTCTGTTTCTTCTGGAATCTATCAAACTTCTTATTATTTCTATTCCTGTGTCTAAGGCTGAAATTCCCCAGTCTCACTTTTGAGGCAGCTCCTCTTTTGTGATTTGTTCTATTGCCAACTGGGGCTGACTTCCCAGGATGAGACATAGCATGCAATATTTGATGCAGCAAACACATCTTAACCGCGAATGACAAGTGAGGGCAGAATGCGTTTTACACACGGGTGTGCCGCAGCTTAAACTGGGCTAAGATTTGGGGTAGCTGAAAATCTAAAAGCAATGGTAGAGTTACTAACAGACTAAGAAAGTCATGAAGATAAGGGGAGGAGAGTTAAAAAAGGAAGGATGGAAAACAAAAAAGAAACTAAGAGATCTTAAAAAGGAAACCTATCAGCTGAGATTCTGACATGGGGAAGTAAGAATGCAACTTCCTTTTCAGTTACTAGTTTCTCATTTTTCTTTTCTCTCTCAGAAGTTTCCATACTGTCAGGTCTGATGCCCTGGGCTAAGAAACAGAGCTTTTTTGAATTCCCAGGAATTCTTAGGTTATCACCAGTACTTCCAGTGTTCAGCACAGCCTTCTTTGACAGAAAGAAGGTGAAGGAGGAGATGGGAAAGGCTCAGTAACTTATTGGTGTCTCCCTCTGGAACCAGACACCTGAAAGACTCACGTTTTACGTGGCAAAACTAAGGACAGGACCAGTGATCGCACTGTGATTAAATGGCATCAGAAATCACTTATGCTGAGGTGAAGTTCCAGAATACATCACCAGCCGCAGTGGTCAAAGGTAAGGATGGGTTACTCAGGGGAAAGGGACCTGGAGAGAAAGGGGCTGAAAAACAGGGAATAGAGACTGATTTCAGCGACTCTGCTTCCTACCTGGTCTTGACAAATGGGTGAGAAAAATGAGTTGTTTACCACTACATGAGCAGGAGACAGGAGGAATTTTGTATGTTATGTAGGCTTGGATGAGAGAGTAATTTTTGGACAAATGCTGAGTACCAACACAGGCTGTGATTTATTGCCAACAATCTGATCTGCCACAAGGGTTGAGTGGCTCCTGGGGCAGCAAATGACAGCAAAGAAGCCCAAGCCCTGGCTGTTACTGGTCTTGCCTCTGGGAGAGTAAGGCTACAGATTCCTGCTCATGAAAAGAGCAGCAGTAGAGAACCAATATGCCTCCTTATAGCAGAGCAGTCAGCTGTCCTCTGCAGCTTTGTGAGAGGTGACACTGAGTGCAGAAACTTATATCGTCCGTTGTTCTTGGTTGAGAACTGATTCCTTAGAGAAGAGAGAGAACTGAAGTTATAAGGAAAAATGGGCTTGAACAAAACACCCTAAAATATACAGAGGAAGAATTATCCAAGATCTGTGGAAAGATCCAATTCTGTGATTGATGTCTACCACTCCTGAAAAATAATTAACACATCGAACACACAGATTTTTATTAAAAGTCTTGGCTGTAAAATGGTGCCTTTTCTGGGCTTCATGCAAATTTAAGTCATGTTCTGATCAGTATGTAGTCTGCAATCATTATGCCACACACAGGAACATGTAGAGATGTTCCATGTATGGCTCATTTCTTCCACCCTTAGATAGAGGACCCCACACAACAGCAGGTTCCAGAGGGGTCAAAGTATGTGTGTGTAAATGAATGAATGAATGAATAAATAATTGTTTATTGCTGCTAAGGATATTAATATGCCTATTTACCGCTTGATCTTAGTTTTGTAATTCCAAGCAGAGCAGGCATCAGCTCCAGGATGTTTCCTGCCTGCTCTGAGGCATGAGTCATGGAAATAAAGAATGTACGTACTCCTGACTGACTTGAAAGTTCACTGTTTTCAATGCACCAAGATGAGCTGGTTCTGGTTACAGCTGGCATTTCCATCATGGTGAGCTGGGATGGTGGAAGTTCTTAACTGAACGATGACCTATTCCAAAGAACCTTATCAAGCCATGTTTCCTTGAGCTGCTGATGCTGCTCATGCTGTAGGTTTGGGTGTGTACCTTTGAATTCAAAGAAACGACCAGTAGTCCCATTGCGTGCAGTGCTAATATCTCTCACACAGCTTCGTGGTATGCTCATGAGAGTTATGATTGAAAAGTATTGAAAGACAGGGGGAGTCTCGCTGCTCTGTACTCCTTCTGAGTGCTTTTTCTGGCCATGCAGACTCCGTGTGGGTAATGGCCAAGCACACCTCGGTTTTCTCTTTCTGTAGCCTCTTCCAGTTGGGCTCCAGGTATACCAAAATTGGCAGTCATTGTAAGATAGAGAGGAGAAGGCAGCAGCTAATCAACATATAATCTGTGGCAGGAGATGGCAGAGGGTACTGGAGGAGGGAGGGGTGTCACACCACAGTGCAGTTAGGGTTCCTGTATTTCCAGCCGGGTTGCATGTGAGTTGGGGTTGCATGAGCTGTCAGAGTTACACACTGAATAATCAGTATATGCTTATCACATTCGTTGTGCTGTGATCATGCTGGACACATTGCAAGCATGCAGGCTAACTGTAGGAAGCATTTTGCAGGGAGATTAGCCTACTGAGTATGCAAAGATCTACTGCACTTCAGTTGTGTTGGTGAGGTGCATACATACTGCAGTGTTCTCTCTGCCACCTGGGTGTGAGTGAGGGGTGCACAGGATGAACAGTCAATCTATAGACGTGCAGCGCATTGAAAAATCACTTGAACTGCTCAGATCCACTGTCTGAAGTAGATGGCTGGACTCCAGATCATGACCAGGGTCCTTGTTTTCCCTACAAACAAAAGCTCTGGCTAGAAAAATACGATTTGGCCAGGGACATCTGGGTCTTGTCGGTTTCTGAATGTTTCTGATAGTGAAAGATGATGCTTTTTGCCCTGATGGGGCAAATCTGCCCCCAGCCTTTGGGAAGCAGGCAGAGGGCTTCCCCAAACAACAAGTTTTGGGAAGTCTTGCTTACTAGGCATGGGTGGCAGGCACACGCAGCCGCTGGCAGACTTGGGAGTTTCATGCTGAACAATGAATGAGGTCTCCCTAAAGCTTATTGGTAATTGCAGCCTCTCACAAAACTTATTTACTCCTGTCCTGCACTGATCACTCTTGTTTCTTCACCTTCCTGTCTTCCCTGGCTGGTGTACCTGCCACAACCTAGAAGAGTCTCCTAGCAAGTATTTGCTTCTCCTTCCCTTTGACCAGTTCTTCTGCCTGCTCCAAAACCCTCTTCAGTTCTGGCAGTACCCCTCTAGAGAAAAGTCAAGCCGTGGCAAGTCTGAATCTGAGCAGGGTACTTTACTGAGGCTGCTGGACACAGCCCTCTGTTCTCCTCAGGCATCCAGCCTCGCACAGCCTAATTTACTGCAGCAGATCCCTGAACCATGGGTCAGGAAGCAGGCATAGAAGGGGTTTGGGTTGGGTTGGGTTGGGTTGGGTTTTTTAAATCTTCCAGTGATTCTGTGGCATCAGAGCTTTGCACATTTTTTGTCTCCTCTCCTCATTTGGCTTACACCAACCTTCTGCACAGGAAGTCCAAAAAGCTATGAAGGAACTGAAGCGGGCATAAGAAGTTTTCTGGGGAGAAGTAAGCATGAAATCAATGAAGTAAGCATGTGAATGTCTCAAGTATCATGGACAGAGCAATGCTGTATTCAGCAACTTCAGGCTTAATCTAGCCAGACATGGTTTCAGTCTGGATTTTGAGGCTATGTGAAGACCTCTTCCCCAACCATCAGCAATTAACACTGCTAGCTCATTAGCTGGTCTGGGGCTGTGAACACTGTCCCTGACCTCCAGAAACCACAGAGTTCTCCTGCCCTGTCCCAGTCCACCCCTCTCCGTGCTGTGTAACTTCTGCATCAGAACTGAAATAGTTCTATTTGGAGTAGCTCCCCCTTGAGTTATATACTCTTGGTATGCAGACTGACTGAAGCACAGTTGACTGTGGTGTTGTGTTTGGTGTGTTCCTTCACTTTTAGTACCTCCTGTGACAAAGAAGCAAGAGCACCATCCCCAGAAATACCCCCTATGGCTCCCATGGCTGATCTCACTGCTGCTCCTCCTGCTGTGCATTGCCCTTGTTGCTGTTCTCCTTGGTGAGTATGTGTAGGCTGGTTGCAAGAGAGAGGTGTAGGGGAAGTGCTGGGAGAAAAGCAAAGAAATAGGAGTCCAGAGGGGAATATCTTCTACCCAGGAGACAGCTTTTGCTAGGGAACTGTTTTGTCATGAGAAAGGATGTAAGCACCAACATCTGGACTCAGAAAACCTGCATGTTGAATATTTGAAAGGTATGTTTAGGAGCACAATCTTTCCTGACTACTTAAACATTGGGGATTTAAGGGTGCAATTGCAACATGACACAAACCAGCCAAACCAGACGTTTGGTTTGCAGGAGCGAGGACTACCACAGCGTTATGCCATATGGTTCTGTTATACCCATCCTCTTAGAAAGACAGTTAGGTGGGAAGGGGCTTCTGGAGGTCTCTAGACTAGTTGAAGCATGGCCATTTTCAGAATTTCAGGGGGTTTGGGGCTTTCGGTAAGGTCTCACTTTGCATGTGTCTGCATATATCTCCCAAATCTTCCACTGTTTACCCTGGGGCCTCTTCAGTGTTCCCAGATAGAGGGTTCTATGATCATCATTTTTCCTATGACTGCACTATCCCCATCTTCCAGAGCCTCTTTGGAACTGCAGAACAATTCTCTACCTTCGTACCACAAAAAAAGAACTTAATTACATTAATGAAAGGGGTGAGGAAGAAATGGAGATTGGAGCACAAGTGTACAGGCAGCTGAACCTGCACTCTAAGGGCTTGCACACACTTCACATCCTAATGGAGAAAATGGCTTTTCACAGTCCTGGCACCTCCAAGAGTCTTACAATATACTGGAATAACTCATGAAGTTACACTTGCACACACGGTTTGTGGAGATTGCAGCCACTGTTTCATTCTCATTTTCTGTGAAAGATCATCCATGGCATGTTTGTACAAATTGTCCGTAAAGATGATGGATTCTGGAAGAGGCATGTTGTGAGGATAAATTGCTGCCCTTCCTTTTGCTGTCAATAGTTCCTGAGTCCCAAAAGTTAATGTGATAGGTGTCAGCAGGCCACATCAACAATGCAAAGGGCTTATCACTAACTCAAACATTCAGGGATATTGACTGGAAACTGATCAGGGTGTGATAAGTAATACATATGTCTATTACGTAAATGCCTGTGGTTGGATGGAATCAGTTCCACGCTGTTTGTCATCTCAGTATGATGTCCTTCCAGTGGTCCTTCTGCTCTCTGACATGGAAGATTGTCTCCTTCTGGCTGGGAAGGCAGCCATGCCATTTGTTTGGGCTGGTTTCCTCAGAGCTGTGGAACAGGGATCCACCAACCCCACTCCTTCAGCTCCACAGCATCCCAGAGGGACCTGATGTCAGCTGCTTGGGGCTGGGACAGACTGTTGACAAACAGCTATGGCCAACAGGTGCTGCTCGGGTGGGTCTCAGGCTTCTCTAGCTTTGTTGGCCAGGTCATCCCAGCTAGTCCTTGTCAGTCAGTGGTGGGGAGGAGTCCTTGTGGGGAGCTGTGGGATGCTGAGAGCAGAAACGCGTTTTCCCTTTGCTGAGAGGATGGCAGTTACCACTTGTGAAGTGGAAACAGACAGCCCAAGGAGCAGTGATGCTGGGGCAGTGCTTGGTGGGGAAATGGGGAAACAAGAGTGAAGCCCAGAGATGCTGTGTGAGGAGCTGGGACGAAGGGGTAATCCTGCTGCCTTTCCTCTCCCTTTCCAGTCGCTCCCTTCTCCCATAGCAGTGATCAGCCCCCAGCCTTGAAGCAGAAATTCAAGGAGTGGTTGTGTGATTCAGCAGCGCCAGGAGGCAAAGGTCAGTAGTGCTGGCAGAGGTGCAGGACAGGAACAGTCAATGCTGGGGTCTGCTCTGATAGCAAGTGACAGTGGGAGCAGACGCCGGAGAGGCAGACTCCTGCAGAGAGAGGTGGGGAGAGAAAGGATTTCCTGCTAACGGCTTATGGAAAGTCGAGGGACATGTTAATGATGTCCTGAGGACAGGGTGGCCGTGAACACTGCCAAAACAAAAGGGACAGCGTATGGCGGTGCAGGAAAGGTGAACAATGGAGCAATAATAAAACTGCGGCTCTAGTCAGGGAAAGAAGCAATATCGCCTGTTCCCTGTATCTAAAGGCCTAATATAAAAGGAGAAGGCAAACCAGATCACTAAAAGTGACTTTGTCGAGACTGGATTACTATGCATTTGTGTACACAAAGCTTACTGGTCGTGCCTCAAAGCAATGGCAAGAAATATCTATACTACCCTTATTTTTTCAGGCACTTCCTGTCAGGATAAGTGATCTAAGGAGAACATGAGCAGCCTTCCAGTACTTAAAGGTGAACTACAAGAAATCTGGAGAGAAACTTTTTACAAAGGACTGTAGTGGCAGAACAAGCGGGAATGGGTTTAAGATGAATGGGGAGATTTTAGATATTAAGAGGAAATTCTTCATTGTGATGGTGGGGAGATGCTGGAACAGGTTGCCCAGAGAAGTTGCCCTGTCAGTGTTCAAGGCCAGTTTGGACGGGGCTTTGAGCAACCTGGTCTAGTGGAAGATGTCCCTGCCTGTGACAGAGGGTTGAAACTGGATGAGCTTTAAGGTCCCTTCCAACCCAAACCAATCTGGGATTCTATGACTGTACCTGGACACCACAGATACTTGTAATTGCCATCTCTTTTGTTCTTAGCATTCACCTCTGCGGTTTCTTCCCCCCACAGAGGAGGGCTGGGAATGCTGCCCAAAGGGCTGGAAACGCTTCCAAGGAAGCTGCTACTACCTCTCAGGTGATGTGATGTCCTGGGCTGATAGCGAGCAGAACTGCACTGGGATGGGCTCTCACCTGGTGGTGATCAACAGCAAAGCAGAGCAGGTATGTGCAGGGCTGAGAGGGGGGCACAGCAGCCAGAGCCCCAGCGCCAGCAGGGGAGGGGACTCAGTCCCTCTTTGTCCTGCAAGGGAGGGGGGATGGATGTCCTTTGTGCATCCCTTCAGCACCGGCTCCCCTCTGCCACCAGCCCCGCTCCACAGGGACTCCTGCCACCTCCCTCTGCTCAGTCCTGTATCTCATGGACATTGCACTCTCCCTCATTTCCAGGATTTCCTCTCTAAGGAGGTTAAAAAGCCTACAAGAGGAGAGAATCACTACATTGGTCTGAGTGCACAGAAGATGGGCCAGTGGCAGTGGGTGGACCAGACTCCATTTAATATGACAGCAGCGTGAGTATTCCCAAATGGGAGAGTGTTTGGTGTGGCTTCAGTAGTGTGAGAAAGTAGAGGAGATGTGAGGGTGTCTGTTGGTACATGAGAAGGAAGAGACATAACTGCTGATGAGAGGTCCATGAGGAGCGGGAGAGGGCTGTGTAGGACACTAGGTTCACATGGCCCTATCAATGCTGGTTATTGGTTATTAATTAACTGTCTGTGATGTGGCCATCAGTGCTGTAGGTACAAAAGAAGCTGCATCTTGCCAGCAGGAAGAACCCTTCAGAGCCTTGCCTGACCTCCATACTGCTCCCACCAAGCCTATGCACACATATATATATAGGCATGCCAGTGCTCTGGTGCTGTGGAAGTGATGGGGCACAGGGGAGATCAGCAGGGCTGTCCTTGCTGCGTCTTCTTCTGAAGGGCAAACTTCCCAGGGAGGCAGAAATATGCCTCTGCTGGCTGTGAAGAAGTGACGAGCAGCTCCCCCTGTCAGGACTGGGCAGGGCCTGTTGTGTTCGCTGTAGGGAGAAGGCAAGTTTCCACATGAGACTGGTGCCAGTGGGATATCTGAGTGGGAGGAAGAGCACTGCTTCTGTCAATGAATCAGCATCTGGAATTTTTCTGTCTTCCCTCCAAGCCTTGCATCCCACTGTGCCCTTTTCCAGCAGGGCTCTACAGGGTACGCTGGGGAGTAACACGTCTGTCTCTATCTCAGGTTCTGGCGGGAAGGTGAACCAAGTAATCCAGATTATGAGAAGTGTGTTGTAATCCATCAGACTTCAGGAGTACTCAACAACTGGAATGATGTGCAATGTAACAGTCATAATAGAATTTGTGAAGCTGCAGCAATAATTGTATGATGGAGATACCCTTATCCTGAGTAAAACTGGGAGATGAGCAATGAGCTGGAAACAGGGCTGTGTTGGGAGGGGTGGGGAACTCTGGAGCCTTCATCTTCATTGTGTTGAGTGGGATGATGTGAGTGGAAGTGATATTACCCTGTGTCCAGCATCCCCAGTGCATACAATGGCTCAGGGAACACATGAAGGCTCATGGTCATCAGGGCAGGTCCTGGGCTCTTATGTCCTCTTCTCTCTGGGTGGGTCCAGCAGCCACTGGCTGAAAAGAGATTTTGTTCTCCAGGAAGAAGACACAGGAATATAAGACAGATGTTCAGAGCTGCAATTTCCTTTGTCTCCTTGAGCAGAGGTGCTGCTCTTTGTTGAGTCACACAGAGAATGGCCTCCAGTTGCACTGGGTTTGCTGAACAATTACTGAATTCTTATGCAAGAGAAAATACAGTGTCAGACCAATAAAAAAGGCTCTGTGCAGTGTGTATCTATCTCTCTCTTTGCCTCACTAAGCTGCAGGTGTTTTGTGTAATCATAGAATCACAGGATGGTTTGGGTTGGAAGGGACCTTAAATCTCCTCCAGTTCCAAGCCCCTGTGACAGGATACAGCCTTATGCAACTACTGCAGCAGAAGTTGCATCCACCCAATGACAGTAAACCCCCTCAGAGACAACCTGGCTACACAGTCCCACTGCAAACAGCCAAAGCTGTGGAGGGGACTGGGTGCAGGCAACCAGTTCTAGGGGTATTATGAGTATTGGGGTTGAACTTTAAGGTCCCTTCCAACCTAAACCATTATATGATTCTGTGATTTGCTTCCATGGTGGAAAGTCTTGCCCCAGAGAGTGACAGGAGCTTGTGCCAGGAGTCTCACCAAGGTCAGGCAATGCTTCAACCAAGTGTGAGGAGCTGTCCCCATCGGCAAAATGACTGGGGCCTCCAGCGTCAGCTGGAGGAAGAAGTCTCTCTTCCCAACTTAGAGCTGATCCCAAGCTTACCTGATGCAGCAGCCTTCCTGGGAAGCTAAAGCCCAGTGGTCCCTGTAACGACATACCTGCCCAGGCCAGACCATGCTGCAGAAGACGCAGGAAAGGGCAGGGCTGCTGCACGTAAGGTCCCTTCCACAAGTGCATTGCCTGTTGAATTGCCTTCATGTCTGTTGAGGTTTAAGCCCAGCTGGCAGCCCAGAACCACGCAGCCGCTTGCTCACTCTCCCGCTTTCCTCCCCCCACTCCCGAAAGGATGGGGAGGAGAATTGAAAGAATGTAACTCCCACGGGTTGAGATAAGAACAGTTCAGTAACTAAGGTATAACAGAAACCACTACTGCTACCACCAATAATAATAATGACAAGGCAGATACAAGGGAAAAGAATACAACCGCTCACCACCTGCCGACCGATACCCAGCCCAACCCGAGCAGCGATCTCACTTTTCTGGGTAACTGCCCCCCGTTTATATAGTGGGCATGACGTGCTGTGGTATGGAATACCTCTTTGGTCAGTTTGGGTCAGGTGTCCTGTCTCTGCTTCCTCCCAGCTTCCCCTCCTCCCTGGCAGAGCATGAGGCTCAGAAAGTCCTTGGTCAGAGTAAACATTACTGAGCAGTAACTAAAAACATTGGTGTTATCAGCGCTGTTCCCAGGCTGAAAGTCAAAAACACAGCACTGCACCAGCTACTAAGGAGAAAAATGACTGCTACTGCTGAACCCAGGACAGAGGGCTCCTTGGGAAGGTGACAAGCTGGGGGGTAACAAATAAGCCAGGAATAATCGGTTTCCAAGCTCCCCTGTCTCTTAGGTCCCTAGGGACAAGATGGTAAGAGATCCTTAATTCCTTTAGGCTCGTGTGGCTGGCTTGCTTCTCCCAAGTGCAGCTCCACCAGCCAATCTCCTCCTCAGATTCCCTTGGTCATCCCACCTCTTCTGATGGCTCTGCCACCATGCAGAGCAAAGCATCGACCTGGTCACATTTTAGACAGCCACCACCTAACATCGCCAACAGGCTCTGGCACCCACAACAGCCAGACGCCTGGACATCTACATGTTTATAAGGGACTCCTGTCTGGGTTGCCACATCCTTTCTGAGAGAACTTTGTCTTCTTTGCCTTCTGCCGAGAGGACGCCGTCCTTGAGCACCTCCTCAATGACCACTGGCTGAGCTCGCCTCTGAAGCTTGCTGGGTTTTCTGGGCCCTTTCTGCTCACCCTGCCCATATGAACTGCTGCACAAGCTGCCACACCACGCTCTGTTCACCCACTCTGTTCCCTGTGCTCCCCAGGTGGTGTTTTACCCACCCAGGAATGGTGCCTGATATTTTCCCCCTAGTTCATGTTCTGTTGATCTTCTCTGTACCCACGCTGTGCTTGTTGACTCACATCTATATTGCAAGGGGTGTGGAAGTAGATTGAAGGTTCTCAAGTGCCTCTTCTAGGAGTGCACTTGTTATAACCAAGCCCCACTGTCTTCACTGGTTCAGGGGCAGGAATCCCTGACGGTTCTGTACTGCAAGGTGCCACTCTGTTGCCACAGCACACTGATCTGACATATTATTTGTGAAGTGAAATAACCAAGGGTCACTCATGAAGCTCTTCATGACTGGAGCAGACAGAAAACAGCTGAGAATCTTTACTTACAGAACTGTGGAAAGACCTACAGGAGTACTGAGGTCACTGATATGTGCTCTCCTCAAGCATGCTGCTAGCGTTTATGGAACAGGAAAGAGAAATAGGTTCCTGCCATTTTGGAAATAAAAGGTACTTGCAATGATTCCAGAGCTTCCTACTGAGAAGATAACATCTCCCATCACTGGTCCTAGCTGCCTGGCACCAGGACTACTAAGGAGTTTCTGTGCAGTCCAGGGCAGAGTTTGGCTACTGTCACCACTTTGTGACTCTATCCCAGAGTGGGACAGAGCTACTAGTCATCTGAGTGTTGTGAGCTCAGCTGTTGATTTCCTTGATGCAGTAGCTTGGTTTGTGATGCTGAAAAGAAAGTAATTTGCTTTCTCTCTGCTTTAGACCCTGTGCAAACACCAAAGTGAATTCATGTGAATTCACTGCACAGACCTTCCTCTTTGTCAAATGGGCTGGAGAGCAACAACTGCTAAAATAGGAATGTCAGTGTAAACAAGCATGTGAATTGAGTGCCGGAAACTATCTGAGAAGGCATTTTCCCTAAACCCATTTGCCATGCAATTAGGAAAAGTCTTTCTAGAGAGACAATAATTGGTCCAAAAACAAAGTTTAGAAGAAGCAAGAACATTTTTAACAGAGAGACGAGAAAGAAGCAGGAAGGGAGTGACAGTCAACACCTGGTTTGAGAGCCGTCCTGCAACCTCTGTGACAGAGCATCCTCCCTGTTGAATACAGTGGGCAGCCTGCATTCCTGGCAGAAAGGGTGCAACATGTACAGACCCACAACTTCAGTGTGCATATGTGACCTTGTGCTTTCTCACTGACCTGTGGGTTAGCAGACTGTAGGAAGTGGCGTGGATACACATGTACCCTACCCCTCCAGTAGGAAGTGCGTAAGAGCAGGGGAATTACTGCTCTTAGAAAAGGGGAACATGGGAAGTTGCACAAGTAATGTGAATGTGTGTGTATGTGGGGTTTAGAGCTTTTGGGGATTTGCTTAGAGACATTTAGAAATTTGTAGCTGTTTCTTGACATTTTGTGTCTCGTATTGTGCTTTATCTGGGTTGCTGATGCTGATCCTGAATATACAGGTAACGGTTTGCCAGTTAATTGCATTTGATGAATTAGTTGGTCAACTGCTTAAATCCATCCTGACTAGACTTAAAACATATGAACAAAGCACATGTTCCTTCTGGCAGTTTTATACCCTCTTCATCTGCCATACTGATCAGCTGAAGCCAGCTCCTCACCTGTATGGACAAAATCAAATGTAGTTTAAAGCAATAGCAAATATAACGCATTCTCATTTTTTAACATCTGTGGTGCATTTCAGGGCTGTTCTACAGCATGATGGCTGGGAACTTTGAAATATGTCATGTGAGAATCTCGCTGTGCTGTGAATCATAGAATCATAGAATCATAGAATCATAGAATAGTCAGGGTTGGAAAGGACCTTAAGATCATCCAGTTCCAACCCCCCTGCCATGGGCAGGGACACCTCCCACTAAACCATGCCATCCAAGGCTATGTCCAACCGGCCTTGAACACCGCCAGCGATGAAGCATTTATAACTTCCCTGGGTAGCTTGTGCCTTCTAGTAGCTTATGGTTTCTATGACAGTACCAGCGAGCACATGTATGGACCATCTTTCCAATGCAACATAGCTGTTGGATGGTTCGACCCTGCTTGCAGCATGCTATGCATTAAAAAACATACTCTACATACAATTTAGGGTTGTTCCCATTTTTAACTGGTTTTATGTCCTGCTCTTTCGAGACTTCAACTGACACACTTGCACTACTGCATCCATGCCTTCCTCAGTGCATTCATTCATGCCTTTTCACAGGGAGAAGGTGCTGATGGAGCGTGGAAGAGCAAAGGCTGTCTACCTGCCCGAGTCCATACAGACTGCAATGAGATCCAGTAGGGATTCTTTACCCTTACGGGTATTCTTAGGCACAAAACATACAAGGTTTTGAATCGAGTTGCCTTGAGCAGTGCTAGAACCACCAGCTATGGCTGTGTCTTTTGTCGTTGTGACCAAGTAAAACTTTGAGATCTGTAATGCACAGGGATTCTGACACTGCCTGGTGGCCCTTTCTGATGTCCAGCTCCATGACAGATCATATGCAATGCCTCCATTCAAAGCTCTATCCTCTTTTCCTGAGCAATTAGTTAACAACAGTGTCGTCAAGTTCTTCATTGTGTTCTGGGTTACTGTGCTCAGGCTTCACATAGGGCTTGCCCAGACTGAGTCGTAGATACATTTTCTCACCATGTTTTGACTCCCTTTTGCAGGATGTTGTGAGTCGGTTTAGCCCCTTGCTACCAAATACCAACAACATAGGCATTTTCACACACATATTCACTTGCCAGGAAAGAACAAATACCAAAGGTGTAAGGCCAGTAGTGTGTCCTATGAAACGGCTTCAATATCTGCAAAAAGTGGTTGTTTGAGCTGGAATGGTACTACTCTTCATCTGTTTCCATTTCCCTCTGTGAGCTTCTGTGTTGCAAGGAGCATCTTGTGAAACATCCTGACAGAGAAACTATGACAATGTCCCCATCTCCATGTGCTGTGGGGAACACCCAGGCTGCAGCTTTTCCTGCATACCAGATTAGAGGCTATGAAGGCTCTTCACCAGTGTGTGAGCTACCCTAGTGCAGTCTTCTGTGCAGGAGGAAGGCTCTATTTGTGGCCACACTGGTAATGTGGACTCTTGAGGAAGAGTGATGCCATGGTAGAGATAATGAATCACCGGGGGACAGTCAGTCCTGGAACTGCAGGTAACCACAAAGCCTTCCTTTCTGTCCTCCTATGGATGGAGGAGGTGGGGGACAAAGAGCTGGGATAGATAATGGGCATGCTACAGTGACTGGCCTCAAAGCAACAGATGAGGGAACTGGGGAGTGCCCAGGCTGGGAGCAGTGACCTTTTTTCCAGAGCCAGGGGGAATGAAAGTCCGGGCAGACTATGGTCTGCCATCCTCTTCAGTGCTTTTTTCTGTAAAGGATGGGACTGATGAGTGCTATCATATTATCATTGTCCAGGTAGAACGATCTGCATCAGGCTAGGTACAAGTCACTGCTCCCATCTCTGGTGTCTCTAAGGAGAACCAAGTGAGGGCTTTCCCAGGAGCTTCAAAGTGGCTGTTTTCCCTGTAGAAACAATCTCTTCTGTGTGTCTGCCTCTGCAAACCCTGAGCTGGACTGTCACTCCTTTGAGTGAAAATATACTATTGCGTAAAAGACCTTGGGGATAGAGCCAAAATAAAGATCGCTGAGAAGCTCTAAAGAGAGATGAAGAAGAGGGAGGAACAGAAAGAGCATCCAGTGCAAGACAGAAGTAATGAGGGCAACAAGGAAGATGTGTTGAAGAAAAAGGAAATGTAACAGGACAAAGAAAAGAGGAGTGCAGTTTGGGAAGAGTACAGGTGGGACTGGGGATAAAACATGAAATAAAAGAGCAGCTTCAGGGCAGTCCCTGTGTTGCCCTCTGTGGGTCTGACCCACTGCTAATGACGGGCAACAGGACCTGGTTACAGCGTCTGTGGGCCCCCCAGCCTTGGAACAAGGATAGCAGGAGGTCATTGGGGTACGGAGCCAACTGGGTTATCCTGCCCCTGACTCGGGGCTGGGGGATTCCCACTCATGCCTTGTGTTTTTCTGCCTCAGCAGAAGAGAGACGCTGCTCCCGAGTGAACCCCTGGGTCTTCATTGCTTCTGGCCTTGCCATCAAAACCGCCATTGTAACCGTCTGCCTTGGTGGGTTCCAGGCCCTGTTAATTCCCCTGGGATGACGGAGGCAGTTGACTGCCTTTTGTCGGGTGGAAAAACAATACCCCAGCCTTTCTGCCTGCAGGCATTTATGCCCTTTGCCAAAGCAGCCCGGTCTGCTGCCCCACCTCTTTCCTCTTACTCAGGGAGCAGGGTCCCTTCCACAGTTAAGGTTTGTTCCCTGGCAGGGCCTTCCCAGTGCTCCTCTCACTTTCCCTCCTGCCTTAATAAAGCCAGTCCTGGATGAAACCAGCTCCCACCAGGAGCTGAGAAGTTTCTTTAGTGTCAGGGGACATCTGAGCAGGTTCCCTGAAGGCCAGCTCTTGGATGCTGGTTCTCCTGAGCTGTTCTCTCTCTCAGAGCTCGTTGTGACAATACTGAAACCGAGGAGCCAGTGTGATATACTGGGAAATACTGGTACCAGGCTGCCCATATTTCAGCAGGGTGCGGGTGAATCCATCATGATGCTCCAGCCACACTGCCTGACCGACCAAAAGGCAAATCCTTTGCTTTACTGTCCTGGAGTTTCACCCTGCTCTGCGATGACTCTTGTGGTTTTTCTTAACTCCCTAAGGTGAGGCCTTAACACTCCACAGTGTTAAGGCCTTCTCGATAAGGGTAAAAGTGGGGCTCTAAAGCTGCAATGCCTGCGAAGATTTACGAGGGAATTTATACTAATATTTTACCATTATTAAGTTTATCCCATGACTTCTTTGGCTGTTTCATGACCTCATCCTCAACGGATGTCTAAGCTGATTTTGTCAGCTGGGAAAATGAGTCTCTCAGCCAGCAGAGGCGAGAGGAGCTCATCCAGTGGATGCCCGCTCAGAGGAAGGAGCGCCACTAGAGGGAGAAACGGCCTGCTGTTTCTGACCTCCTTCCTCGTCTGCTTGTCTCATCTCACTCGACATCCATTTCTGAGGCTGTTAACAGAGTGTGCGGTAGAGCCAGAAGGTGGAGGACGGGACAGGTTGCTCACGGATGAGGACAAAAGGATGACAGTATCACTTTCTTCTCTTTCTTCCCTTCCCAGTTGTTTTCCTTCGTGGAAGCTATGGCCAGTACATGACTCTGGTCCAGAATGCTACAGAGTGGCGCTGTGTCCCCAGCGTATCTGCAGGCATAGGTGAGTGATGCCAAGAGCTTCCTAAGCAGCTCTAAGAAACTCACCAAAATTTACTCTGGTTTCAGCCAGCCTTTGTGTTTGGGAATGTGATTGTCAGCCAGAGCTGGATTGTTTTAAAGAAGGAAGCTTGAGAACTGAGGAAAGACAATGCTGTATTGCCAGTTTTCTTAGGATGCTGTAGAAAACTGCTCTGGACCAGTGGAAGAGTGCGGCTTGTTCCAGACCTACTTCTGACTACTCTTCCTACTCTTCCCCTCTCACTGGCCCTCACACAACTCCTGAACTGCTATTGCAGTTCACTGATCTAGCTGAAATCGCTCCATCCCTTTGTAAGGGCTGATTCAGTCCAGCTCCTCTCCCCGTGCGGGCTCACTGTCTGGTCACACAAGCATCATGTTCAGCGTGAGGGACAGAGGTAGCAGTGGTGAGAGGATGTTGTCGTGCAGTTTAGAGTAATGGAGAGCTGGGCTGCAATTGCACATGAAATGACAGCAATGGCAAGTGCTTGAATTCCTGCAGTGCAAATTCCCCAACTCACTTCAGGGGTCTGTTCTCATGGAGCCTCATGATTTGAGAGAATACATCTGTGTTTTTCTAATCCATGGTGTGACTTTTTGGCCATAGGGCACATCTCTAGGAAAACCTGGCTAGTCTAAAGAACTGCCTGTGGTGGCAGTGAGGCCGTCAGAGCACTTCACTGTACATGTCTGTCAGTCTGCATGAGTTGAAGGCTAAACACTTTGACAACACTTCTCTGATGGAAGTGTTCCCAGAGGAACGTGAGCTGACTAATTCCCATCTTGCTTCCTCAAGAACAGTAAGGCAGAAACTGTGTGTCTTGCCAAACAGAGGTTGCATGGACACTGCAGAACAGATAGAGAAAGGGAAAGACACTTCAGGCAGGGGCCTTGAGACAGAAGCCTGTCAGGCTGTTTACAGCTTTACATGTGGAGCATGGAAGAGAGCATTTACCTCTGTCCAGACTAAAGGTGTGGTTCAAACCCCTTCCCTAACATCTGGGACCCTTCACTGAGCTCATGGAGCTGAAGAACAGCACAACTTGTTTGAAAGCAGGATTTTCCCCCCACAGAGGAGGGCTGGGAATGCTGCCCAAAGGGCTGGAAACGCTTCCAAGGAAGCTGCTACTACCTCTCTGGTGATGTGATGTCCTGGGCTGATAGCGAGCAGAACTGCACTGGGATGGGCTCTCACCTGGTGGTGATCAACAGCAAAGCAGAGCAGGTATGTGCAGGGCTGAGAGGGGGGCACAGCAGCCAGAGCCCCACCGCCCGCAGGGGAGGGGACTCAGTCCCTCTTTGTCCTGCAAGGGAGGGGGGATGGATTTCCTTTGTGCATCCCTTCAGCACCGGCTCCCCTCTGGCACCAGCCCTGCTCCACAGGGACTCCTGCCACCTCCCTCTGCTCAGTCCTGTATCTCACGGACATTGCACTCTCCCTCATTTCCAGGATTTCCTCTTCAACTTGGCGAAAGGAGTATTTACTAATGCCTATGAAACAAAATACTACATAGGCTTAACTGCTTACAAAACCGGGCAATGGCAGTGGGTGGATCAGACTCCGTATGATATGACAACCACGTGAGTATCCTGGGGGAGTGAGGAAGTCCTGTATGTAATTCACAACCCTCAGCCCAAGTGACCAATACACTGTGTAAGGCAGGTATGTGCCAGAGGGGGATTTCTGTCTCCAACTGCATTGTAAGTCAGAAAACTCAACTACTTTTCCAGTCAAAACTATGACTCCTGATGTCTCTTACAGTAAACTTCCCCTTTCTCTTCCACAACTGTTTGGGGTGACTTCACCCTCGCTGTCATGCATGCAAATACATTCCCAATAGAGGAACTTTCTTTTACAGGTTCTGGAAACCCGGGGAACCCAATTTACTGTTTGCAGAAAAATGTGCTGCAATTCACGTCAAGGGAAAAAGAGACCCCAGCACTTACAGTAACTGGAATAACATCCTCTGCTTCACAAGTTGCTATCGCATTTGCGAGCTGCCAGTCAAATCTGTCTGAGGAAGGAAACGCCACTTTGGTTGAAGGAGCTGAAGGAGTATCTTTGAGAAAGGGCAGCTCACAAAATACCTGATGAAAACCTGGCCTGAGCTCACACAAATGCTTCATCTTGTGATGCAGGGTGAGCAAGCCTGCTAAGAATCTCAGATCTGATGGACCTCAGTTCCCAGCCTGTGTCCCTGCATCTCTTTCCTAGATGGAGATCAGTCCCGGATGAAAATGCTCAGGCTGATGTCAAGGACCTACTGTGCCCCTTTTCACGGTCCTTCTTCACAGACGAGTGCCCTGATCATCCAGTACTTTCCTTGACTCCTTGTCCAGCCAGTAGCTCAATGACGTGTAAAAGTCCCTCTCTGTTTCATGGAAGGATACTGGTCCTACGAGTCATTGGGGCAGAATTTGAAAGAGGAGCATGCAGCAGAGCATGCTTGGCCCACCCCTGAAGGGAACAATTATTCATGGTTCATAGAATCATAGAATCATAGAATAGCAAGGGTTGGAAAGGACCTCAAGATCATCGAGTTCCAACCCCCCTGCCATGGGCAGGGACACCTCACACTAAACCATGCCATCCAAGGCTATGTCCAACCCCAACTTGAACGCCGCCAGGGATGAAGCATCCACAACCTCCCTGGGCAACCCATTCCAGGGCCCCACCACCCTCACAGTAAAGAATTTCTTCCTCAGATCCAATCTAAACTTCCCCTGTTTAAGTTTAAACCCATTACCCCTTGTTCTCTCACCACAGTCCCTAATGAAGAGTCCCTCCCCAGCATGCCTATAGGCCCCCTTCAGGTATTGGAAGGCTGCTATGAGGTCTCCACGCAGCCTTCTCTTCTCCAGGCTGAACAGCCCCAATTTTCTCAGCCTATCATCTTTAATGTTTCCTTCTTCCTCCAGCAGGTTCTGTGTTGTCAAGTTAAAAACCCGTATCAGTAAATGTTAAACCTGCTCAATGCATGAGGCTATCTTCTGACAAGGCCCAGCACCCTACCAACCCAGCCTCCTCCCTGCGTGAAGGTTCTAACTTTTCAGTGTGTTTGGCACCTCCAGGTGAGAATATTACTGTGAGTGTGCTGGAGTGGCCAGCAGCAGGAAAAATCCAGTGTTCATCTGCAGAGCATGTGAGAAAGAAAGGCTCTGAACACTTGGGGAGAATGAGGGAAGCCACAGAGAAGGCTGTGTAGTAGTCAGTGCCAACAACTTTTGCTCAGGATGCAGCAGAAAGCAGATGGATTTTGAAGATCCTACTGAGGTATGTGGCAGGATTAAGCATGGCAATGAAAGGGAGAGAAAGCAATCAAATATCACATGAAAGATAAAAGCCAGAGTTTCCCCAGGAGGGATTTATAACGTGAGAAAAAGGTAGAAGACCCCATCAGAGGCATTACTGTAAATCAAACACACAGAAGTCTTGAGCAAGTGCTCTGCTTCCCTCAAATTTCCCAAACCTCTGTCTGTGTATTCTTCCTCTTCATCAGTGATATCCGTGCTTCTTGAGCTGGGAGTTTCCAGTTTGTGACTAAAAATACAACCTCAAAAATCAGCTACAATTTACTTTTTTTTTAAATTTGCCTAAAATCTGAGCACAGATTTGCGTCATTTTCATAAGAAGCGATTTGCCAGGTTTCTGTTTCAGCCATGGGACCAAAAGCTCGGCTCTTACAAGGTCTTGGCCTCCTATTTTCTAAAGTTGCTGGGATCTTTTCACAATGGAGCAAACTTTGTTGTCCTGTCCAACATGGCAGCAAACAAAAACATTGCAATGGACTTCTCTTTTCAGTTTCCCCCAGCTCATTTATGGAAACCACCGCGGCAGGGTTTTGAGGAAGAAGGGGTAGATAAGACACGCAGTGACTAATGTATTACAGAAAATTTTAGAGGCGCCTGCAGTTCTAGCTCCTGGGAGGGCAGAGCAAAAGTCACACCTGTCGTGGTTTAGGTCTGCTCTGCCACGCAGTTCACTCACTCACTCCCCACTCTTTCTTCCCCCCACTCCCGGGGAGATGGGGAGGACAACATAAAGAATGCAACTCCCACAGGTTGAGATAAGAACAGCTTAGTAACTAAGGTATAACACAAACCACTGCTGCTACCACCAATAATAATAATGACAAGGGAAATACAAGGAAAGAATACAACTGCTCACCACCTATACCCAGCCTGATCAAGCAGTGCACCCCCACCCTTCCGGATCTCTGGCCTCCGTTTTTACATCCTGGGCATGATGTGCTGTGGTATGGAATACCTCTTTGGTCAGTTTGGGTCAGGTATCCTGCCTCTGCTTCCTTCCGGCTTCCTCTCCTCCCTGGCAGAGCATGAGGCTCAGAAAGTCCTTGGTCAGACCAAAACATTCTAAGCAGTAACTGAAAACATCGGTGTTATCAGCGCTGTTCTCAGGCTGAAAGTCAAAAACACAGTGCTGCACCAGCTACCAAGAAGGAGAGAAATGTCTGCTGCTGCTAAACCCAGGACAACACCGTAAGACTGGTTTGCAATAAAATGTAA
Organism: Amazona ochrocephala; assembly: GCA_039720435.1. Lineage (NCBI taxonomy): Eukaryota > Metazoa > Chordata > Aves > Psittaciformes > Psittacidae > Amazona > Amazona ochrocephala. Next base: position 85,266,392 of record CM077880.1, read on the forward strand.
CTAGCTAGAAACAGTCTCCATGTCCCACATTTGGAACACAGCTTTTCCTGAGATGTGCTGACAAAAGAGGGATCTTGGGAGATGATACTGGGTTTGACTGCAGAATCACTGAAGGGAAGTTCCTCCAGTTCTTGTGTGTTCCTGTATGCAGACACATGCACACAGAGTCTGAACCCGTTCTTTTACATTAGTTGTACAATACAGCAAATGCAGGTCCCTTCTCTGTGCAGTCACTGTTGAAGGATAAGTGGTGAAACTCCGGGTAAGAGTTTCAGTCATGTCTCTGAGCAAAGCCAATGCCCTTGACTAGTCCATCCCAATAGCAGCACTCAGGTTTTAGGCAGGGATGGACTCCATACACAGTACATGTTTGCACAGATGTAGAATAAAGCAAAAGCCTTCCTGTTACTGTATTCTTCAGTATGGATTTACCTGACAGATGCACCTTTCTTCAGCTTATGAGAAACAGGCATTATGTCTCAAGTTTGTCTGGGTTCAGGATGCAGCATGTGTCATAGCAAGACAATACAAGGTTTTATGTCAGGTACAGTGCTTTCAGAAAGCTTCAGAAGGGCACTGAGCCACGAGGTTGGCTGGAAAGGACAAAAAGTTTATCAGATTAGTATACTTCATGATAACATCTGCAGTCCTCACTTTAAGGTGGACATCCTGGCCACATCCCAGCTGCCAGTTAGAGCAAGACCTGGATGCTCACCACTCCTTGGCACATTAACTTTTCCTTTGGAAAGAAACTCTGGTCTGAGGATAGGAAAGGGGCCACAGTGACATTTGCTTCTGAGGATACTTATACTGAAAACATGGTCTGTCTGCAGAAAACAACCCGAATAAAACTGCGGTGGTTCAAACTTGAGCTAGCTTCTGATTTTCCTCAAGAAACCCTGTGATGCTCAGTCTTTGAGACACTGTTTTCAGCTGGGAAAACATCAGAAGAGCCACACTGAAAAGACATCCTATGAATATTCCTCATTCCCCTGCATATTGCCTCTTTTTGCAGAGAAAAGCACAGCCAGTTCTCCCCACTCCCGCAATCTTGCTCTTCAAGCCTGAGAAATTCCCCACTGGGAATCTTGTTATGGAGTAAGTGGTGCTATGCCCTGTTGGTTTTGTCCCATCTGCTCAGATATCGGCCCAGGTAGAAAGGGAAGTTGTTTTCCTTTCTGCTGCTGGCAAGCACTATGTCTACTGATGGCATCATCAGCATGAGATGGAAACAAATGTCAGGCATTACCAGGGAAAGAAAGGGAAGCAAAAGCGGGAAAGAGACAGGACTGCATTCTGTTTTCAGGAAACATCTCTGCAAACCTGCTGAGGGCACACAGTCTTACACAGTCTTCCATTCAAAGTTAACGCAGCAACAGTTTCTGCTCTCTGCAGTTTGATATCCATTCAGAAGATACGAAAAAGGACAAGAAGAAGAAAAATAAAGGGGAAAAAAACCCTTTTTTGTTAACTTCTGTCGAAAGCCCTGTGTGCTCTGTCAATGTTACATGCAAAAGTGCCATGAGTCGTCTCCCTCAGGAGGACCCTTGTTGGTTCATCTTCCCTTCTTTCTGTGCTGGCTGTTGGGAAGCCATTCTACTGCACGGCACTGTTCACGTAGTCAGAGAAGGAAGGAAAACTGAGGGTAGTGGGTAAGGTTGGGACGAGTGTGCTGAGGGACAGATCAATGTTGTCATTTCCTCCTGCCTGAAAAGTGGCTGGTGTGGAAGCCATATAATGTGGCTACACTGCAGGGCCAAAACATTATGAGTCATTCCAAAATTGTGAGACCGTTTTGTAGCTCTGAAAAGCAAGTGGTGGCTTCCTGTTTCTAAAGCGCTGTGGGTTTTGCTGAGGTTTCTGGCCATCCCTCCACAGCTACTGATATCACCAAAGAGTTATTAAAGCAAATGTAAGCAGTGGATGAAAACTGTCCAAGTAACAGACACTGTCACGCTCTTAATGGGAGTGTATCAACCCTGCTCTCGGTAGTTCCAAACAGTGGAGTTATTGATGACTTGTATCCGCATGAGAACAAGCACCTGCACTTCCTACACAAGCATTCAAGTACCCTACAGAAAACAAACACAGTTCCATGAGGGAAGCTCTTGTCTATGCCAAAACAATGCATGTACTGCAACTACAACCCTGTTCTGTCCAAATATCTACCCATGCCTGTGCACTAGGCTAGAAGTTCAGGCAGTTCTGTCCGGAAGCAGACAGCATGTATCACTTCAACAAGGCAGCCTGTGTAGTTCTAGCTGTCCTGCAACTGATACGTAGCAAGGCAACCACAGAGCTGCAATTGCCATTTATATTTCTTCTGGCAAAGCCATGTGAGCAGGAGAACATCCCGCATTTCTGCTAGGCATGTGGGTTGAGTACTGGTAGAACACTGCTGGCTCCATGCAGGTGCAACAGTGCTGGCATGTTGTAGAGCACAGGGGGCTAGGTCTTCAGTCATCGTAGTAGTGTCTCAGAACAGCTGAGTTATTGAAGCCCATTTACCAAAGCAGTACAGAGCTGAGGTGCTAACCTGCTGCTGTGATTCCCTTTTGGATCTCCTAGACAGATTCTTGTTAAGCGGAAGTTTCTTAAAAGTGGCATTTAGATCCTCTCTTTGGTGGGACCACCTCTGCCCCAGGAGACAATTCTCTTCCGTAGGGAACTGAGGCCCCCATGTGTCAACCTCATGCATCATTCAGGCAGGTTTGTTTCTTGCCAGAGGTGGTATTCATGATATGGAAAGATTGCTAATACTTGTCCTTCCCTCAGATTATTACTCCCTGCTGCTCTTCCATGTGGGCAACAATCAATACTCCTGGGGGAGACCTGGAGCACATCAAACAGGACTACATGGCTTAGGGGACAAGGGGCAAGGGAATCAGAGCCCAAGTGATGGTCTCCTTGATCCTGCCAGTGATAGGGAAGCGCCTGAGGAGTGGATGGATCCTGTGAGTCAACAACTAGTTGTGCAGCTGGTGTTGGTGTTTGGCACTAAGAAGTGCTATTTCATTATGATCCCAGTAAGAAAGGCATTCAGGCTGTAAAGTATCATTTAAAAGGCTGTTTATCAGAGGTAACACTATAAAGAAAGAGTGGAGAGTGCAGATATTCCTGTGTCCCTTCTGATGCTGGGAATGCTGAGTTGTGCAGCACTGAATGGTTCTACAATCAGGTCACGGGACACTGAGCAGATCCCATCTCTGCAAGGGTTACCTCATTTTGCTTCTCTGACTTCTCATAGGACCTTATTACAAGGAAAACAATTGTACTCATCATTTCTTCTGTGCAATAAGAAGGTGCTCACATGGGTAGTTCCTGCTGCATCCTTAGGCCCCATGAGTTCAATCCATCCAATAGCGAGCTGTTTGGCAGCTAATAGACTTGATCATCTCCTTTCAGCCCAGTTCCAACCTCTTCTTTTTTTTTCTGTCCTGTGCTCGCCAAACCTCACCAGTTTGCTGAGGTTCAATACCCAGCCTCAGAGTCATAAAGGCTTTGTGTTTCCAGTGCTCAGGCAAGCAATGTCTGTACAGGGGATGGAAGGGTGGAAGGACTGCAAGGGTCTGGGAAGCTAAGAAAGGAACCTACTTAAAAAGAAAAGGAGGGAGAGGATGCTGTAAGGTGAGCCATTCACATTTCAGAAGAACAGGGGTCTGGCAAGCCCTGCCAGATGAGTCCATGTCATGCACTGTTGACATGACTGGCCATGCAAACCCATGGCAGGTCGTATCAACAGGGGACCGCTGAGTTCAGACTTTGGCACATCTCAAAGCCAAGACCAGGCAACTGGGTCCCTTCCCAGAGCTGGGCCAGGGCTTCCCCGTGACACAGCTGTGGGCAGAGGTTCCCTGTTCTGTGTTGGTGTCAGCTGCTCAGGGCAACCCTGCAGAACCTGCCAGTTGGTGGAGGGCAGGCCCTGCTCCATGGCTTGGCTCCACAGGCTGAGCTGAGGAGAGTCAGACTTGCTGCCCGGGAGGTCCCTGGCTAAGGTAAGCACATCCACACTCTTCCTGGGCTTTCTCCAGAGCAGAGAGATCCTCAACAGCTGGCTGCATTCACACCTAGTGACAGTTCAGCCAACACAACCCGAGGCTCTACTGCTGGAAGTGCCCGCAGCTCTCATCTGTGTGAGGGCATTTACCTCCCCTCCTCCCCCAGAGTTTTCCTTCTGGATCAAAACTGCCACTGATAAACAAGTCTTTTGCAGGATTTGAGGGGAGGTTGTCATGCCACATTCTCAGGGGGACAGAAGGAAACGCTGCCCTTGATGAGGCAGGTGATTAACAAGGCAAGAATGTTCAGGTACAGTGCTGATATTCAGGATAGACCCTTGAGGTATGCAATGTCCAGCTCCTGATGACAAGTTCCTCACTGGGGAAGGACTGAAGAGGATTCACGGTGAGTAACGCCCACCCAGCTTGGTGCCGGACCTTCCACGGTGCCTGTTTTTCCTTTGCCTTCCAATGCAGACCTTGCCTACCTTCCAAAATTTCATCCAGAATCAAGAAGATTCAGGGATATTCACACCAATGTTCCAAATGATTAGGTGGGAGCAGGGTTTGGCTGCTAGTGTCTCATGAGTGATGATGTTAATATTGTGGAAAATATCAGGTCCCATTCCACCTGTCAGTATAAGAAACACCTCCTTTGTCTACAGTATCATCCACCTCTCGGTGGTGGTTTTGATCCCATCCATCCTCATTACCTTCTTCCACCAGGAGGTCACCAAGTACTTTTGGATAATAGGCACTGACAGCAGGGCTTTCAGGAAGAAAATGAATATTGTCCCAAGAAGAAAAGTGAAAGCCATCAGGACTGAACTGCATGTTCAACTTGGTGTTTCTCCTCTTCTGGCTCCCCTTCTATGTGGTGAGGCATCTGCAAGAAACACTACAAAAAGAGCTCCTTTGTGACATACTGGATACCTTCCTGTACCAGCAAGCGACAGGGCAGACCTAGAAATACAGCCGCGAGGAGATGAAATAGTGTGCTACTTCACACCTACCCCAGGCTGGATTGAATGGAAACTCTAGCTATTTAATATATGCTTCCTATAACCTCAGTGTGGTGACTGGCTGATCTAAACCCATTTTTCTGGCAGCCAAGAACATGTCAAAATAGCCACCATGTACAGTTTTCTGCTGTCAGTTTCAGCTGAATGTCGGGGTCCTGAGTGCACCAAAAGGCCATGAATCATATCAAACCAGATCTGTGAATTCCTCACTGAAATCACCCATTTAAGGTTGTTTCCTTTCCTCTGTGCTGGTCAAACCGCAGGCGCTGAGCCTTGAGTCCTCATTGTAGGAACAGGCAAAACCAGGCACTGAGGGCAGAGCAGCTTTATGGCCACACGCGCTTTAGTGCATGCTGGAGGAGAAAGGCCCCACCTCAATAATGTAAACAGACTTGGAATAAGCAGTCTGTTGGCACGGAAGTTGGGCAAACTATTCAGAGCAGAAGGATTAGAGAAAAAGGGCATGGTAGAGACCATAAGTATCAGAGGTGGCTTGCTCTGGAGACTCATCTGCCCCCCCACACCCAGTGCTGTCCGTCAGAAATGTGCACTCTTGGTCACAAGCAGCAAGGAAGCCTGTGAGGGTGCAAGGCAGTGCCCACACACCATGTGGCCATCTCCAGACTTGGAGTTAGAGCCAGCCACGTGCTTCAGTCAGGAGGAACCCATAGGAGGGTGATTCAGTTGGAATTTGCACTGTCATGCAAAGTCATCTGTTATGGTTTAAGCCACCTGTCACCAGGCCTTTAACACTACATAGATGGCACTGTCTCCTGCTACTGGGGTCAAGCATTTCCTCTCAGACCACAGAGGTCCCTGACTTACTCATGTCCCCTTCCACAGCCCAGTGACAGCCGTGTCCTTCACCTCTGAAGCTGCTCCTGTTTGACACATCCTTGAACCTCTCCTTTATGTGAGCATTGTGGGACATCTTAAAGCACAGCTGAAAATACGTCTCCAGTGGCAGTTTCTAAGCTGCTTCCTCTCCTCTACAGTATTAACATCAATGAAATTGTTCTTCTATATTTCCACACCATTCTCCAAGGAGCAGTTTAATCCACCATGAAGCTCAGGACCCTGTTACTTGTCTTTGGTGTGCTGTGGGAATTTCAGGGAGCTCTGTTTCAAAACCACATTTGTTGGAAAAGTGCTTCTTTATGAGGTAGCTTAAGATTAATCCCTCGGCTACACTTAAATTTTTGTGGGACAATTTCCTCTCTTTTGCAGTCTGTTTATTTCAATGTATGTTTACTTCAAACAACGGGACATTCAAGTACACTATTTAATCCCATGCTGGTCATGGGATTGCTTCTGGACTCCCAGGAACTGGATCCAAGTTTAGAAACTGTACACCCCACACATACCTTTTACATTCTGCAGAAGCACCAACAGCTTTGGGTTGACTCTGTGCCTGGCCCTGTATTTTCCCACATAAGGAATGGCAGTAGGCCATGCACCACAGCTCTCTTATGTTTCAGGTTCATTTATCAGCATTACAAGAGCTGGACCATACTCAATTTTGCTTGGGTTTATTCACAGCCAATTTGGTGAAGCCATATCCCCTACCAATCCCAAAGACCGTGCACCTGCCAGGTCATCTTGGTGACACCCAACACTGCTCTGTTATACCTTTTGGTCATCCTATTTAACTTTGTGCCTTCCACTGCTTATGGTCATCTCAATCAACCACGTCAGCTTACTATATGAAGGCTGTAACACATAGTCTGTCTACATCAGTGCACACATCAGTTCCATACCTAAGCTCACACACTGGCATTCTATGGATCACAGAGTTGCCAAAGTTTGTATTTCAGTTTCATCTGTGTAGAGGATCTTGACTTCACTGATTTAGGGGAGAAAAGTGATGTACCCAGTCCCATTGAATTCAATACTCCAAGCAGCTCCCAAAGAAATCATCAAAATGGTCAGTGTATTGAGCTCAAAGCCAGCAATACTGAACCTCCTTAGGACCTGGAGGAAGAAATAGGTCCAAAGACCCAAGCAGGCGATGTACATGTTAACCACACAATGGGAGAGTCCCAATCTCATGTTCTATCAACTTTTGACCTCCTGGGCTCTTACTCCACCATGATCATTGAACCCAAATAATGGCCATGCTGCACAAAGACAAGCCTTCTGGTTTGCAAGCACCTGTGCTCTTGGCCAGTGACTTTTTCCCTTATCAGGCACCTTCCATTGTAATTAATTGCCAGCTGTTTTTCCAGTTCCATCCAGGCACAGAGACTATCTATCTAAACTATTATCACGCAAGAGTTAATCCAGTGTCACACAACAGGGACAATTTTTACAGTAGAGGCAAATGCAGAAAGTAACAGCTATCGATTTGTTTATGTAGCCCAGGGTTTCAGTAACGTCCCCTGCTTTTAACCCTTTTTCACATAGGTCCAGAAAGAGAAGGTAGACAAACACTGCATATAAGAAAGACGATATTAGATACTTCAGAATGCAGCTCATTTAATGCTGAAAAGTAGTCTCATCCAAGTAGTGGATTTTTGGATCACAGTCTCATGAAAGTCCACAGACAGTAAGCAATGTGAACTATCAAGTTCACAAGGTACGTTGTATCACCCAAGCTGCACTGTACTGTTTCTTTGTCAAAAAGAACAGGGATGATTTACCAGAATCATGTCTGCATATTTGGCAGAATTCCATTTACTTTGGAGGGCATGGTGCTCAGGTGCTCACTGTTACAGAAGGCAACTTAAGCTTAAAACAATGCTCCAGTTTGGTATAACGATTACAGGGTAAGTAAAGCAGCTCCCTCAGAACAGCCCAAACATCTGCAGGTTTGTCATGCAATTCATGAAAACAAGAAGAAAAAAACTAAATCCTGTCATACTTAGGTAAGAGATCTGATAATATTTTGAGTATTTTGTTAACGGACATGGATTCAACTTCCACTGGTAAACTCGTTAGGGGTGAAATCCGCTTCTGTAGATAGGGTCATGTCTAAATCTTTATACCATGTGAATTTTCATCTGAATCTCCAAATCAGGACCAAAACAGTACTAAAACACTGTCTAAGCTAAGATCAGCCTCTGAATTTATTTTATTGGCAGAACAACTCATACTAGGAAGGAATAAGAATTGAAAGAAAGTTTGAAAGACAAAGCAAAATATTAGGCCAGTGAATTAAAGGAAAATCAACCACATCTGGGCCAGAACAAAAATGAAAAGGTGCTGTAACAAATCCTTGGGTCATATTTTTTTACTGTGGGACAATGAAGTAGGACCACATACACAACCTGAGAGTCCACATGATTGTTTTATTTACTGCTGATACACAAAGAATGGGTTGGGACTGGTACGCCATTAGGCTAAGCGTTAGCATGTTTGCCAGTCCCTGCAATAGCCAAGCAATTGTGAAAAGAGTATCAAACCCATTAAGTTAAGTTCTGTTGCTCCTTGGAAAAGGCTGGGCCTCTGTTTTCATGAACTGTCTTCCTCCTCTCTGACTATAATCAAATTCCCTCTTTGGTTCCACTCTCCTGTCTTGCATGGCATGCATCTTGCTGTCAGGCTATGGCAACTTATAATTGACTTATGCACACGAAGCTGGATGTTGGGCAATAGTCATACAATGTAGAAAGAAATCTACAGCATTTCAGTGTATTATATAAGCTGTATATAAGCATTATCAGGTCACTTTCATGATAGTAGGCGTGGAAGTTCTGCATACTTAGAGCAATTAAAAATTAGGGATTTTAGGGTAACCAAAACAGCAGAGAAAATCTCATGTCACTGCGATTATAACTGAAGAATACAACATTGTGGAGGCTACTATTTACTTTAAAGATCCAGTATTCTATTGGTATTGTCCTTGAGACTGCTCCAGTGACTGCTCCACCCAGAAAACTTCCATTTTGTAAGAGACAGGCTCTGCAGGAACTAAATCTACTCAGAATTACATTCCTCCTGAGGTGAAAACCCAGAACAAAGTTTGTGCATCATTTAACCCTACAGAAAATGGCTTAGACAGTTGCTGATCCACACACAAGATTCGGTTGAATTTCTGTTGCAGCTGACCTCCATTGACAGCAAGAAGCTAAAGCTAAGCACCCAGTGAGCTATCATGGATGCTGACATGAGGTATCAACACACAAGGATAAAAAGGCCACAGCTAGTATGAGAATCAAGATTGACATCTTTTCTCTTCATGGTTATAGGATCTCATTGGGTCCTGCTCCCAGCTGGGTAGACAGGACAGTTCCACAGACAGCTCTTTCTTGATAGGCCATCCCCAGGCTGTGAAAAATGGAGCCAAGTTCTTATTCACCTGCTGAGAAAACTTCTGTGCCCATAAATTCATCTTAGAAGGGTTGTCTTTTGGGATGGTGGACATTTTCTGGTAGTCAGAGAAGAGATGGATGAAAGGGTCCCAACCAAACCCTTCCTGCAACTGATGGAGAAGAACATATTGTCAAAAGGATGAAGTTCTCATTTCAGTGGCAGTATACCTGCGTTGTAAGCAACAGAAAATACCACAGGTTTCTGCAGTGTTTTTTAGAATAAATGTAGTGTTAGATGAACGCATCCAACTTTCAGGTTTCAGAGCATAATTCAGAGCATGAGATACCGAAAAATACACCTTCTCATTACAATGACCTCCTAAAACAGAGTCAAAAGATGCATTGGGTGGGAGCAGCCAGAAATGTCACCAACCTACTATACAAGCAGCTGCTTTGAGCAGAGGAAAGCTTCTTCTGCAGTGAAAAAGCATCAAAGAAGACACCAACAGAAAACCCAGAAAGAAGGAGTGCAGGAGAACAAGTAGCAATAAGAAAACAGGAAGGAGAGATTATGAGCAGGGCATGCTTTGGCTAGGAATAAGAACAAAAGGGATTCAGATAGAAAAACTGCTGTTGCTGTTGCAGCAACTTATGTCGTCGCTCAAGATAAGCTCACTATGAAGAGCTGACTTGGAATAACAGCATGACAGGATGCAGCATGTCTGCTCAATGTCCATAGTTCTTTATCAAGCCATGACTTACATCTCACTTTCTAACACGAAACAGATTGACACTAAACTGCATTCCACAAATACTCCATCACACTGAAACAGCTAAGCAGTTCAGCACTTATACCTTAGGCAGAACAAACAAGCAGGTTATCTACCTTTGATAATTCCCTATTGATTTGAAAACTCCTGGTGCTGAGATTAGCTCTGGACTAGGCAGTTCCTATGAGGATTAAGGGGAAAGTGAAAAATCTCTCTTTCATGCTCCTCAGGATAATGCACTTTAATCTAGGACAGGCTTCATGATTTAGAGTCTTGACCACAGAGAGGGACCCGGTTACATGTGCAGGAGGATAAGCAGAACCTTGCCACTTGATGGACTACACTGGCTCTACTCATCAGCTAATATGAACACCCTGCTCTTTGCTATGTTTTGCAGAGCCTAGCCATGTAACTCATCAGGATACTGCTAGAATCTTGGCTCTTCTACCCACTTTACAATGCCAAGGGGCTTTTTACCAACTAGCTCAATGTCACAGGAAATCTGCAGCAGATTAAAGAGCTGTGCCCAAGTTTGTTCACCTTTTTCCAATGCTGTGTAATAAGGAGCAGCTCCTGTTTCTGCCCTAGGGAAAAAGATTTGTACATTGCACTAAGCTCTCTCCCTGAGCGGCTAAGCCCAAATCTGGCAAAGGAAGGTTTTCAGGAGACATCAGCAGTAGACACTCTGTGGTGTACCTCACAGGTGCTTTCTGGACCCAGCATGAACCCAGACTGTAAGCAAACACAAGACATGACAGCTACAGTCACCAGGCTGCAGACATTCTTCTGACACAGGCTTCACTGACTGCTCTAATACACCTCTTTTTCCCAGTTACCTGCAGGTATGTCTCCAGAGCAGTCCACACATTCCAGTCCTTCAGCTGAGCACCTTTCTTCAGATACTCTCTTATCCTTTCCTCCCGACACTGTGACTTCAGAGCCTGATGGGCCTGATGCCTGGGAATCCCCAGTACCTTCTCATGAACATAGACAGACCAGAGGTTGCAGGTGGCCTCTGTGGTATGAGGAGGAAACTCCCATCCTTGCTGCTGCTGATTGTGTCCCAGCTCATGGACAGGACCCCAAAGACCAGTAGTTTGCATATGCTTCACATCTAACATCTCCTTCACCGAATCTAGGTGTCCCATGATGGGGTAGCCAGCATGCATCCAGCCTGCAGGAAAGACAGGTACCAACACACATCATAAGTGATCACCCCAATGCCTCTTAGACATAAATGACTGTATATTCTTCTTTCAATTCTCTAGTGCCTTTCCTTCGTCTCGCAAATCACACTCTATTACCATGAATGAAAACTTTTTTCCTTTGTGAGATAAGGAAATACTATGTTTCACCCTAACAAATAATCAAATAAGCAGTATAGAGGTAGTACTACCAGAAGGGTCAGTTAAGCACAGTTTTAAACAAGCATATGCTCATGGCTGGACTGAAGTTGAGATTTTAGGACGAAGAAAAAAGCCTGACTATTGCCTGACTTCTCACAGACTGATATCAATCCAACCATGCAATAATGTGGTTCAGCACTCTGGCAGAGCTTGGGTATTCCCATGCAGAGCGTGGATATTGCATGTCTGCACTCCAGTAGTCAGCAGTGTGGATGACACACATGGAAGTCACAGTTTGTCATGCTCACGGGCTGCAAAGCTGGTCATGCTGAAGCCTGTTTTTAACCTCGCAGACAGCTATTCTATAACTTCCTAGCATCATGCTAGGCAAGAGTCTTGCACTGCAAGGGATTTTATTTATGTCTCCTTGGTGTTTTCGTCCCTAATTTGTCCTTATTTTTGAAGATTCCCAAAACTTTATACAAGAGTCACATACCTGAACTCAAACACCTGTTGTAGCAGGGGATTAAGCAGCCCTTTACACTCACTACATAGGGAGCCTACAAAACTTTGTCTACAACACTCAGGTAGCAGAGAACATGAGGCAAGCTTGAGAACATGAATGGCAAGCCCCTTCCTGCAGGAACCATTTAAGATCTTGAGCTCCCTCCTTTTTTCAGTAAGACAGATACATGTATTTAGCAGCCACTGGCACCCAAAAAAATCAGGTCCAAAAATGTGAGTGAAACCATTTAGTCCACCCAAAACAGAAGGGAATTTGTTGTCTGCAGACTACGATTTTTAAACTGGCATTTGCTCAAGACAGCAGAACTTAACACTCCCAAGATGTGCAACAAATTCTTTCCATGTGGCTTAGCAAAGGTTTAGGACATTAGTGCTCATGCCAAGCCCTTGTCTCATTGTGGGATGATGAATTTATCCATCTATTTTGAAAAACAGCTGAACAAAACTTGCATTGCAAAGTTCCACATTTACCATATAATTTGACTATACAGCAAATCCACTCAGTTCAGAGCTGGAAAAGCTTGGGGGGGAGAAGGAGGGGATGGAGCAACAGCTGCAAAACTACACAGTCATGAGCTTTGACAGTGATACTGGTTCTACTTCTCCACTGCCATCACCTCAGGCACACATCTTTTCCGGCTAAGCTTTGCCCACAGTAACCACCAATACTTGTGGAGCAGATAGGCACACATAGGTTCAACAGTTGGCCCTGAATGTGTGAGAACAGTCCTGCAGCTGAGGCAGGGGAAAAACAGAAATCAGATTGCTGTCTCTCAGCTGTACTGACTCTACAGGAGGGAGAATGAATGAGAACTACACGCGAGTCAAAGCCACTGTAGTCAGCAGCCCTGCCTCTTAACACAAGCAGGCAGAAGAAGAGCTGAGTGAGACGACACTCAGAGGGAGTGGGAAGCACCTGAAAGGGTCAATACATTTTTCAAACCCTGCCTTACCATGTTTCCATCCTGATGAAATAGCTCACAATTATGCATGGGTCACAGTCATTTAACACCTTACATACATTCCCAGTATGGGCTTTGCAAAACAATCTCGAAGGAACAGACATTGGTGCTAGAGGCCACTTGTCCCTTAGCCCTTGAGAAGGCCACATGGCAATGTACCTACCACATGAGATCTGGACATCTGTTACAATCCTCTCTGGCCTTGGGAATTTGCTTGGTATGGCTGCCAATTTGCTTATTGCCACCATGATCTCGTTCCACAGGGTCAGCAGCGGCTGTGGGCTCTCCATGTGGCGGATGCTGTCAGATGGCACTGTCAGGATGAGATTCTCAACAGCCAGCTCTGCCCAGGGAGCAGGGTAGTGACGGATACAGGCTTCCCACTCTCTTTCACAGGTCTCCCCTACATCAATAACACAGAAAAGCGGTTTAGCACAGCTCTGACTTTTGAACATGCTCCCAGATGTTAAGCTGGAGAAAGAGATCACAGTCATGAAATTCTCTTGGAAAACAGTATGTGGTAGCTGCGTAACTGGGGGTGGTGGCTTTTAGCTAGTTAATCTTTATGCTGTGCTTGAGAAGTCTTCTCAGGCTCTTTAATGGATGGGAAACAGACAGAAACGGACTGGCATATAACAGAGTAGCAGCATAACTAGAACAGATCCCCTGTTTTCCATCTGAGAACAAGAAGCATCGGGCTTCTCCAGTGTCTCTTGATGACCTCATTTCTTCTTCTTCATCCAAGATTTGCTGTTTCATATAACAACCCTGGTTTTCTTTAGTGTGACAGAAGAACAGGAAGAAACTGCATAACGGAAGAGACGCTGACAGCAACATGGGAAATTCAGCAGAGATTTACTGTAGGGACTAGAAATGGCCATACGGGGGCACATAAAGCAGGCAGAAGGCAAAGCAAGCCTTATTGTGACAGAGGGTCAGCCTGTCTCCCTCCAACACAATGGCTTCCATCAGAAATGACAACTCCAATGCCCAAAAAATGCTGGCTTGGACAAACCCTGCCCATTTTGTGCCAGCTCCTCCTCCTATCTCCTGCCAGGTAACAGGCATAGTGCGACTAAGTCCTGGAATCCCAGAGGACAACAAAGCAAGGAAATTAAATCTGGGTATTCCTAACCCCAGGCATTTCTAAGATATTCCTAAACACAGAATCATCCTTTCTTTCAGGCACAGGACAGCAGCATCTTTGAGCACTGCTAAGGAGAAAGGCGCCAAGGTAAACAAACCTACCAAGTTTGAAGAAAGGAGCTCTGACAGCCCCTTCCACCGTGATGGGCACTTTTCCCAGGTTGCTCTTTGCTGGTACTACGATGTAGATGAGGCCACCCCAGAGGCAGGAAACAGTCTGATTCTGGCTGGCGATATCACATGTACGTATTACTACTGGGGCTCGTTTCAGCTCTGTGGCGTGAGAGAGGTCATCCGTATGACACCCAATCTGAACCTGGCAAACAGGAGGGTAGGAACAGCTGGTCAAAGGGCTCCAAGTGTAACTTGGCAGACCGACCACAACACCTTGAGTCATCTGCTGCCTCACTGTCCCTGCAGGGCACACACACAGAAGGCCTTCCAGCCTAGTGCAAGTTTTCAGCCTGTGGTGACAAGAAGCAGTAAACAGAGTGGAAAAAAAGCCAATTGTGAAGTTTAGGGCTATCCCTACCTCAGGCAGTCTCACAGCAATACTCCCATTATTACTGGCCCAACTACATCCTTCACCAGCAGTTCAGGGTACTGCAGTGACGTCTGTCGTTGCATTGTACTTGCATTGCTAATTCCTTCACCCCTCACCAGCACCAAAGTCACATCCTGTAACATATGAGTTGGAGAGAGATGGGATCACTGTTGGCTTCTTTTATTGTGCCTCATCCTTGCTCCTCATACAGCAAACCAGACAGCACGCGGCTGTAGAGAAACAGAGGGAAATCAGAGAAAAACACCTGAGTTTATTTTGCATGTCAGCTGCAGGGAGCTCACTGCAAAAAATATTCAAGCAGGTAAGCATTTATCTGCTTGTTCTTTGCGGAGAACATGATCCCAAGTAACTAGTTTATACCTGATCTGGATACATCTACATAGCAACAGTGGCAGCACTGTGCAAGTACTTTATGAGAGATCTGGAGAGACAGAACTAAATTTGATGCACAGAAGGACTCTATTTATCTTGGCCCTGAAAATCACCTTTTATCAGTTCTCTTTGCACAGTAACAACAAAAAACCCCAATACAGGTGCCTTCAGGCAGCAGCCATGCTCACTTACCCTGCAAGCACACAGAAATAAGAGCAATGCAACAGGAAAGTGGGAAACAAGGTGAAAAATCAGGCCAATTAACAGAAAGTGCCACAGAGTGGCAGCAGCAGGAAATAACTGAAAAGGCA
The DNA here is from genome assembly GCA_039720435.1 of Amazona ochrocephala. Lineage (NCBI taxonomy): Eukaryota > Metazoa > Chordata > Aves > Psittaciformes > Psittacidae > Amazona > Amazona ochrocephala. The sequence goes on from CM077880.1 coordinate 85,281,659, forward strand.
GCAAAACCAGTGAGAAAACCCTTCTTGGTGCTATTTTTGAGTGCTCACCTGACAAATATATGGGCGTAAACAGAAGTCAAATTAGAGACAGCTTACCTTTAGACCAGCACCCACCACCCGGCAAGGGAATGATATAACTGCTGTGTGCCCTTCAGGGGCGTAGAGTCCCGTACTCCTCCAGGCTGCCTTACCTAAAAGGTAAGAGAACATAGTCTTAAATAGCCAAGCACTTCTTTGTCCTGATGTTACAGATTCTAGAGATTTCAAGTTGCAACACAAGACTCTCCAATCATTTTATTTTCCCTTGCTCTACACTCACAGAACTGTCTCATGTTTTACCCAGCCTGCCAGAAATACAGTTTTAAAGCAATAGGGTACCAGTGTGAACAAGATCATCACACCGCTAGCAAGCAGGCCCACCCAGACTCGAACTTCGGTAAATGCCAAGCTTAAATGTGTTTACTAGTATCTTTTAAAAATAATCATCATCATAAACAAAAAAAAGAGAAGAAACCAAAACCCCTCCACTTCCTCCACTCCCATCCTCTTATCCTAAAGCCCTCAAAAGAGGTGCATATTGTGGTGGTATTAAACATGCCTGAAGTTGTAATGGTCATGAAACATTTCCTAACTAGCAGACCAACAGTGACATTGCATTTTTCCTTACCGACTGGTCCAGCACCAGGAATTTCCATTTCTAGCTGCCTGAAGCTATGAGAAAGCCTAAAATGCTTTGCTATGCTAGGTGTAACTCTAAGATGAGCACCCCACCATACCACTACAATTTACAGTGTTTTCAGACAGTCTTCCCATGGAAATGCAAGTCTCCTCTGCCTAGGTCTCTGTAAACATCTGCAATACACGGAATAAAACTGATTCATCTCTATCGCACTGATCAGGCAAAATCCACTCCCCAATTCTGACATAAAGTTTACTCAAGCATATTTCAACACAAACAGCAGAAGTCCTAAAAAGAGCTGGACTGTCATAAAGCACCCACATGACAGCCTTTCCTGCCCTCTAAGAAGGCAGGACTGGTTTTGTCAAGCAAAACCTAACCCAAGGAAAAGTGCAAGTTAGTCCATATCACAATGTTTCACCGATTTTTCTCAGTTTTTGCTGAATTTGCACCAAAGGCAGTTTTGAAATGGTGTTCAGGGTTTCCTAGCATTTCTTTCTGTTTTGTTTATATAAAATAACACAAATTCTGAGTATTTCTGATCAAAAATACTGTGCTCAATCCAATACGTTCAGCCTCATTTTCACCCCCAAAACCAGACCTTCACTCCATCAGTTGTGCTAACGCAAGCTGTGAGACTGTGCTATAAGTGCCTGAAATTATCAAGATAAAAACCAAACCTGTTGTTCCTAACTCCTACCTCTTCATAGGATGGCCCCATAGACAGTTGTATCAGCACAACTATGGCAACAACAACCTGCAAGCAGAGACTAGGGCTTCTCAAGGGAGCTTTCTCACCAAAGCCATCGTGCTGTGCAAGCACCCTGAGGCACCTCTGATAGGCTGTTCTTCCGCTGCAAGCGCCAGTGCACCAACAGTGAGGGAGCAGGACTTCCATGGGGTGTTTCAGAGCGCTGATATCAGGGCTGGTCACATAAGGAGCCTGTCTGCTGCTACACGGAGGACAGCCTCCTCACAAGTCTACAGTGAAACTGCACATCTATGCTCATGTTCAAATGTATGCAGTCACATGGACACTGAGGACAGGCACCCCACCAATCCCTGCAACAGGATGCCAGAAAGAAGTGAGATATACTCCTCACCTGGGTTTGTGCCATCTATTTCCACAGTGATGGGGAGGGCACAGACCCCAGTAGCAGATTTCTGCACTAGGGCTGCGCTGTCTGTCATGGTTAAGGCCAGCTCAGTTGCCATGCACAGAAGGACTGCCTCTTTGGACTTGCTCTTGACAGGGCAGTGCTTGCTGACTTGCGGGATCCCACTTCTCTGAAGCACTTTGGTCAGGATGCGGTGGAGTGAAGCATACGCAGGGCAGTCGTGGGCTGGGATGTGAAGAAAGGCAGCGCAGTCTTGTGCTAGCCTTTGCAGCCAGTCCTTCATGGGGGCCTGGACCTCCTCGTGCGTGTCTACATACCTGCTGAAAAGAGCGAGTGCCTTGCGGAAGTGGTAGTGCTCCCCAGGCCCCACAGGCAGGTACTTAGCTGCCTTGGTGCTCTGCCCCAGGATGCTCAGCCCAAAGCGATTCAGGACTTTGTTGCCAGGATATTGTGCCACCGCAGCTTTGCTGCAGTTCTGGGAAGCCCAGTACCAAGCCTGGCCCCCTATCAGTAGGCCACCTCCCTCTGCCACAAAAGCGTGAACCCTCTCCGCCTCTTTGACGCCATGAGAGGAGCAGCAGTACACACTCATGTCGCCTGTCAGCTGTGACACCTGCGACTTCACCTCTCCCTGAGAGAGGAGGCTACACAGCTTCTTCAGGCTGGTATCCACACCCACCAGCCCCTTTCTCCCAGCATCCAGCCAGCAGACAGCATTGAGCAGGAATCTGGACAGCTTTGGGGAGAACAGCTGGCTCTCATGGCTTGCCACCACAACACGGCCTCGGCCATAGTGTCCCGCAGCTAAGAGGCAGCGGTGTGAGCTGTCCAGGCAGAGCGGGAAGCAGAGTACACCGTGCACCAGTAAGGTGGAGGGTATGCCCCCGGTCACCAAATCCAGCTCCAACACACCGTTCAGGAGAAACTCAGCATCACGGCTCAGGTCGGCCTGGTGCCTGCAGAACCAAGAGAGGTCCAGATTAGCTGCAGCCTCAGAATCTTCTGCACAAAAGGCCACCTTGCACACCTCAGCCTCTTCTTATTACTTATCCAGTACATCATGTTGTCGGTTCTTTCATAAAAAATAAAATTAAATAAATTCACCAGTTCCTAATTTTTCCCTTTTTAAAGCCTCAGTTTTTGCAGCCAAGCAAATCTGTAAGGATCTCAGCACTCTTTTAAAAGAACAGAGAGAAAGAAAAGGTCAAAACAAAGTTTCGAGACCTATGAAGAGCAGCCTGGCAATCTAAATACATTGCAGAAACTAAAAAATCAAAAGACCTTCTGTATTGTTTAAACTGCAAACGATGTGGAAACCGGCACATCATTTATCTCATCATTCTGTTATCTCCTAACAGAACCTTTCTCCATTTACCCTACCCTAGCCACTATGAACTAGGCAAGCCCAAAAGATTTCTGTGTGTCTTCTCCCATTCTCTGCCACTGTTGAGAACTGAACAAAGGATAGCTAGGCCAGATGGGCAAGACGGACAGGCAGACACACAGCTAGAGAAATAACAAGTGACTAGAAGATGAATCAGGGCTCTAACACATAATCCTCACATTACTGCTAGTTGGCCTCCACAATAAAGAGATTATATTGTGTAAGACCCTCTTATCTCTGCTATTTCCAAATGACTCCTGTATGTTACTGTGGAGAAAGACATGCTGAATTACTTTCATTTACTCTGTTTACACTTTCTCCTGGTTCTGCCAAACACGGTTTTGCCCCAACACCTGGAAAAAATCTGTTGCTAGGTGGCCATTGCAGCCAACTCAATAAGAATAAACAATGCTGCCCTTCTGTGTGCCCATAGGACAGGAATTAAATCTGCAGCTTTCCACTGGTTATCACTTCACGGAGACCCTTTCTCAACACAGTGTGTACACAGGCATACGGCACAGCACCTGCCCCAAACTGAGAGCATGGAGATTTCTGCCCACAGCCTGTGTCAGGAGCTGAGAAGAGATGTGGCACCAAGCTCACCTCCTCAGCTATTTGCCAGCCCCAAGGTTTCACTTGCAGAAGGTGGATTTCTGCAAACAACAGGCTAAACAGGTTTAGCAGCTGCCAGCCACAGCCTGGCCCAGAGGGCTAGCCGGGTGCTCCACCTCCAACCTGGTTTTGAACTGTGGGAAACTTGCCCTGAACCTGTACACACATGTGGGGAGAGGGAGAGGTACCTCCTCCTGTCCCCATGCTCTGTGCTGTACTCAGACACACTTTGTCATGCAGTCTGCTCTAAAAGATGGCTCTTCTCTTTTCCTTCCCCTTCCAATAAATTCCCCAGGCCTGGCCCAGCAAAGACACCTTACTTTCTGACTGCAACCAGAGGAGAGATCCCCCTTCCATTGGAAGAAGACAGTTGAATCCCATCCTGGCTATTAAAGAACCAGCATTCACCATCACCCTCATTTCTCACCTCAAGAATCTTCTATAAACACCTCACCTGCATAACCTAATCAGTCATTTAGATGGAGAGCAATTCAGATACTTACGGGACAACTAATGGGATCTTGGGAATTTTCTTGGCAACTTTGAAGATGCCTTTCTCCACAGCATTTCCTGTGAAGTACACACCGGCCACACTGGTCACCTGGTTCCCAGGGAATTCAAACAGCACCTTCTCCTTGCCATGTTGTCTAGCCCAGTGCCAGGCTTGGCCACCAACAAGCAGCCCTCCACCTCCCTTTAAAAAGCCAACCAGGTCTTTTGCCCGCGTGCAGTCGTAGGCCTCCATACAGTACACCCCCAGGGAGGGACTAAGCTCTGCCCCAACATGTACTTTGGTGCCAGCCCTGAGTAGCAGCTGGGAGAGGGAATCCAAATGAGGATGGACCCCAACCAGGGCCTCCGGGGAAGGCTTGAGCCACTCCACGGCATTTGTGAGGAACTGGAAAAACTTGGAGTCCTTCAAGATTCCTTCATGGGAAACAACCACCATCCGGCCCTTCCCATACTGTGAAATGGCAATCAGAACCTGCTTCTTAGAGCTCAAAAGCACAGGATAGGCATCCTCTCCAACAAGCAGCAATTCACAAGGAACAAAACCGCCAGTGAAGTCCCATGGACCGACACCATCTACTAACATCTCATAGGTGGCAGAGGGCTTCATCTTCAGGTCACACCTATCTGGTGAAGAGAAGACAAACATTCAGTACAGTATGGCTCAGCAATCACAAACAGCTGTAACAACCCCATAGAGTCATTTCTTTGTTGTCTAGTAGGAACTCCAAACACATGGCAATCATTTACTGGAACTGGCTTTGTGGGTACAACCTTTCCAGAGATTCGAATTCTTTTTGTTTGCTTGTTTGACTTTGTTATCAAACTCTTTACAATTTAAACAGGAGTGACAAGTATATCAAGATGATGGAGGAAAAGAAAGTGACTGTTTCGATACATTCTGCTATGCATCATGGAGGAAAACAGGGAAATAAAAGTATTCACTTTCCCATTAATGATTAATATGGAGCAGGAGAGTGCCAGAGTCTCCAGGAAGTCTACTAGGAACTTGCCTGATAGAGGCAGTTTACATGGAAATAGCCAGGAAGTTGAACAACCTTATCAACACAACACATGGCATAATTCAAACATGCAGCTCACATTTTAATTCCTAACTGGATATGTACTGAGCTGCACACAGTTGCTGCGAGATGGTATTCCAAAATTGTACCTCTGATTAGGCACTATAAGCCCTTGATTAGCATTAGGAGATGCTGTGAGTGGGAGGGAAGGCAGCAGAAATTATGGAGACAACCAACTCCCCTGGAATAAGTGAATTTAAGTCACAGTACCTAGAAGAGCAGGTTTGGGCACAGGAGAATCATGCCCTAGCTCCCTGATCCAAAATGCCCCATGATCTCAAGGAAACAATTTCCCTCTTCTGTGGCTTTGTTTCACCTGTTTTCCTATCTACAAAGTAAGGAGAGCGGTACTGACCTCGAGTGCCAAGCCCTTCGAGGTCTATGGGTCAAGGGCTCTATTCAGGCTTCCTCAGTTTGCAAGTTTAGCTCGGCTCTTCACCAGTTATCTTCGGCTGAGCCTGGGCGGCTGTGACTGTAAAAATAGGAAGGTTTGGAGGCAGAGTACGGCCCAGTCACACCCAGTTCCTGCCATTCAAGATTCACAAGGCTGACCTGGAGCACAATGCCTGCGGCAAGGGAGGGAGCTGCTCCGGAGCCAGCCCGGCTGTTTCCCTGGCAGCACCGTGCCAGCACTGGAGCTGCATTCTCTGATCTTCATATGCATTTCAGATCTGGCTACCCTGAAAGCAAATTCTTTGCATGCAAACACAGGGAAATAGAGAAATCCTTGGAGAAGCAGCATCCTTGATTTGGATTTGTCACAAGCCACAGGGTGCTTGGAAACAGCAACCTCATCAAGAACAACAGTACAATTCCCATTGCTTATCCTCTGGACATGCCTGCAAGCTCCTGGCTTTTTTTCACCCAGACTCTCATGGGACTCCACTGTTGTTTTACATAGGATTTATGAGTCAAAGCTGCTGATTAGCATATGATAAACATTACATTGCCCAGTAATTTAGTGCTGGTTTGCTGGCTTAGTCTGAATTCCAGCTTTGCTCCCCAGGGTTTGAATAAGCCCTACATTTAAAGGCAAACATAAAGGCAAACACGAGGTCTAAGTGGTTTAGGTTGTTTGACCAGGAATCATGCAACAGAGTAGTGACACGGCTTGGGAAAACAGGGAGGTTTTTTTCTGGCGGCTTCTGTGGATTTGATACTAATGTACCTCTACTGATACACTGACCCTAGTGCAGGGGAGAGGAAAATCAGGTGGATAGTTTCAGCAATTCATATTCTACAGAGGACCACCCTACAGGACTAGGTTTGTAGTGAAAACAATCTTTACTGATTAGCTCACACCCTTCGTATCACAGGATTTGAAAGCTAACATCCTAAACTCCAGGCACATAAAAAGATAGGTGCTCCCTGGCATTTTTCCAGAACAAGGTGCGGCTGTCTTGGCAGGGATTTGAATTCTCTCTTAACCGAAATGCAATTATCACTATATAACAGAATACCCAATTTCTATGTAATCACAATTTCTCCGTTTCCATTGTATTGACCATTTTAGTGTGGAGAGAAGGAAGGAAAGAGTACTCATTAGACCCAACTACAGGTGAACTCCTCTTTCTAGAGAGAGAAGGAAGAAGACTCAGCAGGCACAGAGAACACCCATGCTGAACAAGAATTGCAGGATGCTGCAGAAGACTGAGCTGTATGTCACGTTACATAGGAGGGGAACAACTATTAGCTCTGTGCACACACAGGGGGAAGAGAAAAATCTTGGTTCCTAGCTGCCTCCCTTCTTAACACGGAAGTTCTCCATGAGTGTCTTGAGTAAGTCAAAGACTCAATTCCTTGTCTTCCCTCCTGCCTCTTCCACCTCTCACATCCAGACAGACGCCACATCCACTTCCCGCAGATCTGAGAATACTGAGAGGAGGTATTGGACCATACATTTATAAATCCTATCAGATGACGTGATTCTCTCCTAGTCTTTCTTCTGCCTCTGAAAATGGGACAAAATTATGATGGGAAGGTACTTGGGCTTCATTAAATGCAGACTTCAGATTGCATCATCTGCTGTGCAAAAAGCCATCATACTCAGGCAAAAGGGATGCGGAACAAAGGAACGGGCACTCCTTGGTACACTCAGGAAGGATATCTCTGTGAGAGACATGAACTGGGGGGGGCTCTAAGGGTGCATAAGGGAAACAGACTTTGAATGTCAAGTGCTCGGTCACTTCGGGGTGAGTCTTTAAGGTCCTTGTAAAGCCGGCGAGGATCTTCACGAGTAAAAAGCATGGGACTATGTGATATCTGAGGGAAAAGACAAAAGGTACACGACAGCCACTAGGTGGATCACTTGTTAGGACCACAGGCAGCCTAAGCAAGTGAGACAATTTCTAGGGATTTGGCTGCTCTTCCTAAATGGGGCAGCTCTTGGGCTTCCCCATCTTTCTTGCAGATTTACAGTCCATCTGCCTGCACAATAACCAAGCACCAAGTATGCTTCAAAGTCTGCAGGCAGTAAAGAATCAGTGCGCTCTTGCTTCTTCATGTTTATCAAAAAATTGAGCAAGGAAAGGAACACTAACATTCAGTATCTGCTGAAGAGACAGAAGTACTTACATTCATTATGCCTGTTCAACAAGGTTTTAAACTGAAAGAGGGCAGATTTAAGCTGGATATAAGGAAGACATTTTCTGTGATGAGGGTGGTAAGACACTGCAATGCAGTTAACCAAAGAAGCTGTAGATGCCCCATCAGTGGAAGCATTCGAAGTCAGGTTGGACAGGGCTTTGAGTAACCTGATCTAGTGAAAGATGTCCCAGCAGGGTAGGAGGGTTGGACTAGATGATCATTGAAAGTCCCTCCCAACCCAAACTACGCTATGATTCCGCGATTCTGTGCCTCATGTACTGTGTAGCACAAATGCAAATTTAACATACATAAAACTGCAAGTGTAACTCAAAGTTCTATGGCACATTCTTATAAAGAAAGGAAGAGTCTACACTGCAAGAGTAAGTGGGCTCTAGGGCTGACCTACGCATACAAGTGAGAACCTGGGCTGATGTTAGGGCAGTAACATGCTCAGGCTCTGCCCAGCTGAAGGATCAGGAGCTCCGTCTTAGCCAGTGTGTGCTCACACCGGCATACATACATACAGAACACAGGGTCACTGTGAGGCCGGACCACTTGAGAACAGGCTCAAATTTGTGTTAACCTGAAGCTGGAGACAACGACTCTCAGGACGGAACATCTCAGGTATGTTCTGCATGCTTCTCCACCCTTTTCAACAGCTCAGAAAGCATAAGCGCTATGAAGCCACCAGTGGGGTAGGCTAAAGCAGTAATCCCCGCAATGCAAAGATCAAGCAATGTGCAAAAAGGGTGGTGAGATGAAGCAATAAATCAATAAATTCAGGTGCAACGGATTGCATGCAAAAGGGAATACAACATTTAAACTTCGACAACCTTTCCTGAAGAACTGCTCAAAGCTACTGTAAAAAGGAGGCACCTCGTGGAGATCACAGAATCATAAAATATCTCAAGTTTGAAGGAAAACACATGGATCATCAAGTTCGACTCCCTGCTCCTCACAGGATTACCTGAAATTAAACAATGTTACTAAGAGTGTCATCTGGATGCTCCTTGAACTCTGACAGGCTTGGCGCCATGACCACTTCCCTGGGGAGCCTGTTCCAGTGACTGACCACCCTCTCAGTGAAGAACCTTCTCCTAATGTCCAAGCTGAACTGCCCCGGCACTACTGGAAAAGTGCGGTGGAGAAGTGGGAGGCAGCCAAGCCAGAAAAGTCGCATGGGAAAGACAACTTTAGACAAAAATACACCAAAAAAGCACTTCAAATGCCATATAACAGAAGTCAAAGAAACAAAGCTAAATACAGCGAACGGAAATAGAGCCAAAGAAGAAGTAGGCTAGGTTGTAAATTAACGACAACTCTAAAATTGGGTTAAGAAAGCAATTACCACAGGAATTTCCTGAATTTTTTTAACCACCACAGTGTTTAGAGTTATTAGAAAAAAAGAAGTACTTTCTTAGTAAAAGTGCAAGAGAATTGGTCAGCCAATTCCTAAGCCTAGTCAAATGCTGCTGTGCTATCTATGGACAGATGTCTGCACGAAACCCTGCTGGTTAGTACTTTTAAATACCTACATCTGTGATCTAAACAGGACAGCACATATCACATGAATGAGATTACCAAATGACAGTAAGCAGCGGAAGCACAGAAGGAATCAGAACCTTGCTAGAAAATAATTAAAGCCCAAGAAGTTGCCTAAATGCAAGTCCTGTGGTTTTAGAAGTGTTGACACCTATCGGTGAACAAGAAGCAGAGCAGCTCAGAAACCTCCCAGAACTGCAGGCACAGAACCCTTTGCCAGCCCCATGCTGCCATGTAACAGCTCAGATCATTTCCCTCTAAAGGTTGCTAGGTTTTAAAGCAGGGAATGAGTGTAACACCATTGTTTTCAGTTGAAAAGGAACAGAGAAGAGATCTAGCGCTCTTTGCATGTGGGCCATGACAATCTACTATGGTATGCAGTGATGTGGTAAAATATAAGGAAAAACAACTTCATCCCTTCTAAACTAAAAGGACAACACAGGACTTCATTTTGCTGTATACTGCTGGGGAGAAGGGGAAAGCAGGGATCCTGGGACAGCCCACTGAAGCTGAGAATGAAGAACAGGCAGGGTATAACTCAGGTGGTAGGCAACAGTCACATCCTTATGGCCTGTCACAGACATGTCACACAAACTAATAGCATAGGATTGGACTGATGAAGGCTTGTGCCCTACTGTGAACTTCAAGGGAAGCACTGCTTACTGCAACAAAATAATGTGGAGTTCACATAAACTTAACATTGCTTCCTCTGTCCAACCTGGCCTTGAATACATGGAGCATGTCCTCACTAGACTTGAGCCATGCTGTGCCAAATTGTGTATTCCCTGGCAGCTGGCATCAGGGGTGCCCCTGCTCACGGCTGTGCTATTGGTCCATCGGCAAAGACTGTAATGGCTTCTGTCTTTATTCCTTTCTTATGCCCCATGCTCAGCCCTTTCAAGCCAACCAAGCACGAGCCCAGCGCTCAAGATTAGTTGGGCTCAGTTTGTGTTCCAATCATAAGTTAATATTCGGGTTGTTCCCTTTTTGGTTATTCTGTTACTTGGTATTTCATATTGTTATCTTTGAGCTTGCACAGACTTGTATGCCTCATTTCCTCTTATCCCTGTTTGTGGGAGTCTGTGGTGCCAGCCTGATCCACACAACTGGGCAAGTGAAACTCCAAGCCACAGCCGGTCATGGCAGGGCTTTGGTCAACCTACACAGTCCAGTGACTTGAGCCATGATATACCTGAAAAGTAGACCCTTTGACAGCTGACTCCAAAAGTCTTTCCTTCTTGATGGGCTAGTCCACCTTGAGTTCTGCTCTTGCCTGTGTAGGACCTGTCAACAAAGCTACAGCTGAGCTGCATTGCCCTACATCACCTTTCTGTTTTATGTCCAAACCTTGCTATCTCTAGCAACTTTATTTAAGCCTGCTCATATATACAGCATGTTGCCGACGTGTTTTGGATAGCCTTCATGTCCTGGAAAGCTGTTGAAGACTCTCGGCGGCAACTCATTTGGTTTTCAGGACATTTAACACCCAGGCTATTCTCTGAATTTTTAGGCGATCACCTCACTTGTCTTTTCGCTGCCTGAAAGCTATTGCCAAAATTCTCATGTTCACCTCTCCTGAGTGTACCTATTGAGTTCTGAAATCTTTCCCTTATATTCTTACCACCTTGCTTAGCTACTGGCTTTAGTTGTCTCTACAACTATGATACTATATACATGCTATATAATTATGATACTATAAACATGCCTTCGAAAGGCTTAAAACAAGCCTTAAAAGACAAGGCAGACTCTTCTGACCTATCTTCTACCCATACATACCCCTGTGAAAGTATTACAGCATTGACATCATCTATAAGATCCACAGCCTTTTTTCTACTGTCTCTGTCCCCTTCTCCACAAAGCCCTCCACATACAGCCCGCTATCACCTTTTGTTCGTTGCACCCTAAGGGAGGCCCTTAAACAATATCTAAGCAGTCCTTGAAAAGTTACTAAGGCATGTAACCTGCAGTACTGAGTTTAAATTATTTATCTAAGATTTGCATTACTATGCTAAAAACAGGTGAATGGCTGAAAATATGAGATATATAAAACCTGTAAGAGATCTTCACTAAAAGCTCTCCTTTCCTTTTTTACTATTTATCACTTTCCTAACTTTGGTTCTAGCATGTTTGGCAGTTGTAGCTGATTTAGAAACATTTCTACATACTGCAATGTTTAAATGCTGGATTATTAAGCATATAACTGAAAAAGTACTAGTCCGGAACAGTAGTGATAGGACAAGTGGTGGCAGGTTTAAACAAGGAATTCCAGGCTAGGTATAAGGAAGAAGTTCTTTACTGTGAGGGTGGTGAGGCACTGGAACAGGCTGCCCAAGGAAGCTGTGAATGCTCTGTCCCTGGCAGTGTTCAAGGCCAGGTTGGACAGAGCCTTGGGTGACATGGTCTGGTGCGAGGCATCCCTGCCCATGGCAGGGGGCTGGAACTTGATGATCTTTAGGACCTTTCAAACCCAAACCATTCTGTGATTCTATGATATAGTTGGTTTATTAGAAAATCTGGTGAAAAGAGAGCTCAGATTTGATGTATTGGGAGCAGGGTGAAATCGTGCATTAGTGCTGACTGGAGAATGTAAATTCAGTACCATACAGACTCATTAGCCAGGGGACAGATAAAGAAATATCTCCTGGTTTTGCTATGTCTCCCCTAACGGGACTTGTTGGACCAGAGCCAGCTTAGGTGCTTTTGTGTTCCTCAGTTTATTAGGGTCTATGCACAGAACCAGCTCTATACCACCTACAGATTTAATCTGTAACCAGGTAAATCATCCATGTTAAATTGCAAATTAACAGCAGTGGAAGCTTCTAGACTAAATGCACCCAGAAATCACAATCGTTTCTTTGCCTCTCCACCTTCCCCAACTTACTCAGTTTGAAAGTGCACTAACGTATATGTTTGCTAGGGGTTGAAAAGCATGCTCATTTTCAGGGGAAACCTGTAGATTTTGCAGTTTACACCCACTAGCTAAAGTAACTACAGATTCTTTATTTAGGCTCTTCTGCTCCTACTTTCCTTTGGCATCAGCAGAACCCACTTAAGACTGCTGTAGTGATTGTGCACTGCGCACAGATGCAGCTTTATAATGGCACAGAACAACTCCAGGTTGCATGCAAAGGCAGGACAGATGTAACGCACACACACTCACAGAGCTATCTCACATACTGCCTCCAAACCTGCCGCCTTTCCACGGATCCCTTTGGAACTTAGAGGTCTGCACTGCCTTAAGACGGCAGAAACGCAGCTCTGGAACATTTGACCACCAGACTGTGACCCTCTTTCCTTTTAGCTTCAGTGATCGGCTCTGTAACCGAAGGTTCAAACATCACACCGAAGATGCAAAAGCAGAAGGCGCACCAGCAGCCGTCTGTCCTTTCCCCTGTCAGCGGCAGGGGGAGCGTGCGGTACATACGCGGTTCCGCAGCCCCAGCTTGAGTGGTTTTAGACCAGACGGTGGGGTGAGTGACTGCGGCAGGCAGAACGGACTGTAGTGCGCCTGCCTGCTCGGGATCTGTCGAGAAAACGGGGGAAAGAAAAGTTCAGGAAGGGCCGGAAAGGCGCCGCCTGATGCGGGGAGCCAGTGTTAATGGATTGCAGAGGGAGGTGGAACGCGTGTAACACTTTTTACTTTAATTATTTGTTATGTCCGAAATAATGGGCAAAGTACCGGTCTGATTCTGCATCACTTGACGTTGGAAACTACTTGGCCAAAGTAGCTTACAACTGTGAGGTTTGTACAGATGCTGAGTAACCCCAGAACCTGGTCTGCTAATTATGCTTGCAGTAATGCTCTTCATATTCAGAAGTAGCATCTCTTTATTGATGGATACCCAAATCCTGCAGCTGCAGGTCAAGGCATGAAATGGTGTTACTTACCCTGGTGGAGCTCACATTCCATGCCCTGAGCATGTCTTCACTTTTCCTGGTCCGGGGTAACCAACCGTTTTTTAAGCACATGGTTTCTAGCAGGATCCCCAGCCCTGCAAGCCAAGGGGTGCCCGAGCTCCCCATGACACGTTGCTTCCATGCCTGTTTCTACGACTTTTCCGTAACCATCCACAAGCGCGCCATGGATGAAAAAAAGAGCCCATGCATCTGCAAAGGACTAACGCTGAGGAAAGCTGGCTTGAGTTAAACGCAGCCAGCGCTGTGAAAGCGCGCCCACCCTCTCTCCTCTTGTGAATAACATGCCCCTTACTCGCCTTTTCCCCCTTGCACACACACCGCGGCCATGGCGTCTCTGCCCCCAAGGGCAACGCACACTTCCTGCCCGGCCCCTGGCACTGCCGGGCGCTTTGTGGCAGCCCAGCTGCCTCTCTAGAAACTTCTCGGTCCGTCCCTCCTCCTCCCCTCCCCTTCCTCCTCCCCACTCGACCGGGGGCCGGCGCTGCGGCGAAGGCAGGAGGGAAGGAGGGGCGCGGCGCTCGCCCGCGCTGCTCGGAGCCGGAGGCGCGGACGCGCGGTAGCCCCAGCCCGGCAGGAGGCTGGTCCCGACCCCAACCCCAACCCCGACCCCGTGAGGCGGCCCTTCCAGGCGCAGCGGTGGCAGCGGCAGGCGCGATGACGGCGGAGGAGACGAAAGCGGACGGGGCACCCTTGGAAGGGACAGACATCACCCCCAAGCAGGATGAGGGCGTCCTTAAGGTACCGGGCTGCTGCTCCGCGCCTCGGGACCGCGCACGGGCGGGAGAGCGGCAGCTGCCCGGGGGCCCTGCCCGCTGAGGGGATCAGAACCAGGCAGTTACTGGGCTGACCGCTGTCTGGCGGCCCCAGCGATTCAATATGATCGGCGGGGAGGGGGGGAGGCCGCTGCGGCCGCGCAGGCGCTGCCCGCCCGCGGGGGCTCCCACGCGGCGGCGTGGGGCTGTCAGCAGCACCTTCGCGCGCTGCCCGCCGGGGAGCCCCGGGTCGCGGCGCGCTGAGGGGAGGAGAGGCGCTGCCTCCGGGTACCTTCCGGGGGCGAGCCGGTCCAGCGGCTGTGCCCGCACTGCTGGGTTTTGGGGGTTCGGAGCCCCCCTCCCTCCCCCCACGTGTTTGGGGACTAAGAGTTAAAGATGGTGCCTGGGCAGCGCACGTGTGTTTCGTATCCTGCATAGCTGGCGTTGGGCTGTGCTGCCTGCTTCTGCCTGGGTCTCAGGCGCCGAAAATGGGGCTTCTCCATCTTGGTACGAGCAGCTTCTTAGAGCTGAGGTGCGGCGTTATACGCGGGGGCCTGATGGAAGTGCACCCCGGCGGCAGGAGCCGGAAGGGCTGCCCCTTGGCTCTGTTTTAGAGGGAAATTGAGCCGTTAAGAAGCTGCAGGTGAGGGCGGTAGGGTTGGTTACGGGCGCGGTTCGTGCCGTGTGTCCAGAATGCCGGTAGATTGGCTTCTTCCCTTTGTACTGGGAAGTCGGTTGATATGGGTAGCAGAACTAATACCGTGAGAGGGGGAGTTGCACTAACCTTCTCTGTCAGATAGTTCCTACTTCCATATCTCTGGAAGCTTCTTTAGTCTCTTAAATGGTAACGATCACTAGGAGCGGTTTTTAATCGCAGTGAAATTTCAGGTTACAACGTTCCAAAGAAGAAGAGCAGCACCACAGCAAAGGCAGAATCCTGGATTTAATCTTTGGAACCCTCTAGCTTAAAATTCCGGGTTTGCCATAGCGGCGTTTCCTCCAGGGGTATCGGGGACCAAACTGAAGACACTCTGCTTGCCCATGGCTCCTGCTAGTGTGCTTTGATGAGTGTCTATTTTTTCCTTTTAGCACAGTATCAGGTTAGAGTTCTCGTTGGCATGGCTGGCCAGGAAGCTGCCTGCTGGTCTCCTGCAGCTCAGAGCCCTGAGCATGGTAAAAGGCAGGGTCAGCCTCCTCCATGCAGTACCCACCTTCTGATGATGGAGAAGCAGTAGATGATAAGGTTTTTCTTTGAAATTTTTAAAAAGGAGGGCAGGAGAAAATACTTGCAAAAGAACCGAGGTTGTGAGGACCTCCAAAGAGGCGAGATTGTGAATTGATAAGGCAAAAAGATGCGGCCCTCCTAGATTTTTCTAGAAATTGCCAGAAAGCAGAATACACCCACTGAAATCAAGGGTCTAACTCTGAAGTAACCTGCACCCGTTTTTGACTGGGATCATTGCATTGATTCCGGGATGGTTTTGGGCTGTTTTTAATTTGTTGATTAGCTTTCCATCAGGATAGTATCCAGGGTTTTTTACCTGGTATCACCGAATGTGCTTGCACTGTTTCTAGTGTAAGCATTTCAGTTTAGAAACAGAAATATTTGCAAGCACAATGTGAACAGAAGAATGGGGGTTTTCCACCTGAAAGGGAAATGTAAACCTCATGAAAAAGAGGGTTGCTATATTCGGTATATGAAAAAAGTGGAATTTGAGTCCCTTGGAAATAAAACAAATGCAAAAGGTTAATATTGCGTGAATACAGAAAATGAGATATTCATTGCTTTTGTGTTGGCTAACTTTATGTCACTTCTAGAATATGGTATTTGAAAAGCCTAGTATTAAATGTGGTTATTTCAGAGTGACTTCAGACTGACTCCATTAAAATCACTAGTTTGGACAGTTCTTTTTTTTTTCCTTTTTTTTTTCCCCTCTTTTGTGTTTGCAGTGAGATGCTTCCAGCTTCAGTCTGACAGGAGCTGCCATTGCCTCGGCTTTGGGTGGAGGGTGTTGGTGTTGTCAGTCATATAGTCAGTTGGAGGGTTGGTGGGAGGCAGAGTAAGAGGCTGACTGGTTGGTTGCAGGACCTTGAAGTTTGGGAAGGAGGCTCCCTAGGGTCTGCTTCCTTCAGTGAAGAGCATGATTGGTATGGTGGCATGGCATTTTTATAGCTTTTCTTTAAGAGAGGGACACCAATCCATACTCCTGGATGACTGCCTTTGAATAAATGTTTATCTTTGTGAACTCCATAGATGCAAGCCATTACAGTCCTCCATTGGTTCTCTTTTGCCTAGCTAAAGTAATGCACAGCTTTGGCTCAGAGCTAGATGGTTTCAGTTAGTACTGGGAAAAACTCAGATTTGTCCTGTTATGGGCAAGGCTTCATATGCTTGCTTTATGTGATATGTCAGTATTCTTATCTATTTTTATATATATTTCAAATGAACACCAGAGATATCGGCCAGTCTTGGGTTTTGTATACCAAGTTTAGTTGATACTAGTGTTACTAGGTAGGCTAGGGAATCTCTTGAGAAGAAAATCGGATCTCTGTAGCTGTATGTGGAATCATGGTGCTAGCAATGTTTGTCAAAGTTCCAGGGAGACAAAATTAATGCCACGTAATAATCCCAAAGTGTTACTGTGTTGACTGCTTGAACTAATCTTTGTTAGGGCGAGATTCTGTTAACCTTTGTTAAACTGTTTGGTTTAACTCAAGTAATCTCAGATCACGTGTTAGAGTAGACCACATGGAAAGAACCAGCTCATTTTCTGGTTTAAATGCTTTGCCTAGAGTGCCAGACTCAGGGGTAGTGGTGGAGCGGTAGTGGAGGTGCTTAAATAAAGCCTAGTGGTTTACCTGGAACATGTAGAATCTCGTTGAGGAAAGGTAAGTGACATTGCTAAACATAGATGCAGAGATCTGTAAGCTGGTGCCAATTAAGTTCTCATGACAGCAAGAGCCATCTTGAGGTTTGTGCATTTGCAACACTGCTGATCTGCAGACAGAATAGTCAATCCATTTCCAGATAACTGAAGAAAACCTGCAAATCCGGTATCTACTGAGGTTAACTTACGCATCTAAGTTGATGGAATTCATGTCTAATAAGCAGCGTTAGTTTTCATGCTCATAGAATTGTGTATGTTTTTCTTAGGTTGTCAAGAAAGAAGGCAGTGGGACGGAGTCTCCGATGATTGGTGATAAAGTGACCGTCCATTACACGGGATGGCTTCTTGATGGCACAAAATTTGACTCCAGTCTGGACAGGAGAGACAAATTTTCATTTGACTTGGGCAAAGGTAATATCTTGTGCTTGGTGTTGCTCAGTTTTGGTAATAATGGAGAGGGGATTTCTGTGCATGTTAAAGTTGCTGTTTAAACTTGTTTTCAGGGCTTATGGTTTATTCTCTTGGAATGACTCTATTGGAGCAACTTAGAGATTTTTCTGAATGAGAAAACTGTGTAGCCCCTTGATTGAAGCCTGCTGAAGAATTAGTGGGCCTCAGCGTGCTCCCGGGGAGCAAATTTGCCCTGAATCACTGTGTTAAAGAGTAGTTAAATAGCCAGGAAGTGGGTTTTGTTGATTTTTGACAAAGATTTGCATTCAGAAGTACTTGATTGTGACTGGATACTGGGCCAGGGTGCATGGGGGCAGCCGTCAGCTGCAGTGTGATGAAACAATCTTTTTTCCCCTAAGTTCCTAAATTAACCCAAAGGTGAATCTTGAAGCAGTGTATCTCTTCATTGTCAAAAGACTTTGGTTTATTTGGGGTTTTTTTTGGTTTTTTGTAATTAAAAAATCTGAACATCTTTGTTATGGTGAATCTTACCACTCTGTTTTATCCCCCCCCCCACTCAACAGTTCATTACTTGCTGCTTTTTCATTTAGGAGATAAATTCTGCAGTGTACTTGAATTTGAGATGACATGAAGTGTACCTCTTAATACAAGACCGATAGAAAGAATGCTTGATTGAGTTGAAAGGAGCAGCAAGTAGGAGAGCTTGAGTTTAGAGATAGGATTTTGTTACTTGAGGTTCCAGCTTTCGGCTTTAGAAAGAATACTACTTTTCTCTCCCATTCTGTTACAAGTGCATGTAACTTTTAGTTACCACTCGTGCTGCTCTTTGCCAACTGATAAAAGTACAGAGAGAAAATGCTCTTTGGATTGCTTTCAAAATACAAGCAGGCAATCTCTCACCCTAAGACCTTCCTCTTCGGAGAGTTACTGTTATTTCCTCTCACTTGAGATTGTGCCAAGCACTTCAGCCCGCATCTGTTCAGATGACTCTATAGGCAAGGAAGTAAGGGGAGAAGAAGAATCACTCGCTACACCTTCAATGAAGGAATTTAAGCCAAATCTGGGTCCCCAGATAACTATAATTGGATTAAGATTAAAACTGATGTACAGAAATTGGAGTGAACACAGGCCTTTCAGTACTTCTGCTGTCTTAGCTTTTGTATACTGAAAGTGGTGATGCTCAGTTTCACAGCTGATTGTGCCTTTATGTATGCCTAGCAATCATGTGATTGAAATTTGTATAGGTGAAGTGATCAAAGCATGGGACATTGCTGTGGCGACTATGAAAGTTGGTGAAATCTGTCGGATTACATGTAAGCCAGAATATGCCTATGGCTCAGCTGGGAGCCCCCCAAAGATACCTCCCAATGCTACACTGATCTTTGAGGTAAGTGAGAGATGGTTATTAAAACTGCACGCTTGAAAAGCTAAATCAGAAAATCTTATTTCACTGTAGAAATAAGATATTACATCATGTAGAAAATACATGATGTGATACCCTTTCAAACAGGAATTTTGGGTTTTTCTGAAGAGAAAAATATGGTCAATTATGGTAGTGTGGGTAAAGCATGGGATTGTAGTCTGGCTGCTACTGATCTGCAGTGGCTCAGGTTCCCTTATTTTGGAGTTTTCAAAATACCAGACTGTTTTACGGTGCTCATAGTTTTAATTTTACAGTGTGGAATATTCACTGTGAGAGAGTACAGGTTGGGAGGGTGTATAGTCTCAGTGGTGGACTCTGGAGTAGTTGGAAAAATGAAAGCCTTGAATCGTCTTTCCACTTCATAAGGCTCAAAGTAATAGTACTTATAAATCGTAAAGTTTTCAGCAACAGAAAGAGCAATAATGTCCTTAGCAATATATTTTTCATAGTCTTTTGTGTTTTCTTTGCAAAGTTAACACAATCTTATATGAGGTATTTGGGGGAGAAAAAGAGATAGTTGCCTCATGTAAACTGTTAGAATATAGTGTATTTGAATATCTGTGAACTGTTTTCTATAGAGCTGAGTATTTTAATCAGCCTTAAAGCACCCCAAAACCAGTATGGATTCAGGTTGCCTGTTGAGTAGCAAAGCCTTTCTGTGGATCCAGGTTACAGATCAGTCTTACCATGATAGAAGGTCATTTGTACACTCTTGGTTGTGTGACAGATTCATCAGTCTTGAGTTTGGTGTTTGGGTAACGCTGTTCACATGGTCAGTTGGTCTCCTTGGTGAACTGCTGGTCTTGGTGAGCATGGGCGTTTCTTAATGCCACCAGCAGGGGAAGGAATTTGTTTCCTGCTGATCTTTAAAGCGTCCTCCCCCTCTTTCCCCTCACACTCCTAAAACAGGGTGGAAATAGCAGCTCTCTTGTGTATTATTTCAGTAGTGAGAGTGGTTTCGCAGAATGTTGAGACTTCTTTTGTCCATAGGGGATGGTATTAAAGCTGTTTCTGGAGCATGCTCTGACAGTCCAGTGTTTTGGGAGGATATATTTTTGTTATTATTGAAACAGTTCAGTTTCTCACCTGAGAGAAGGCAGATGTACTTTTTTTAAGTGTGATTTCTAAAACTACATCTTTGCTGTAAGAGTGAATGTTTTATTTAATATTTGAAAAATAGGTCATGGAGTAGGGACTGAAAGCTTGTTTAGACTTTAATGGAAACAATGATTATCTGTTAAGAGTAAATTAAACATAGTTGGATATTGTATTTGTATTAAATTTGGATAGTCCATTTGAATTTATTTTCTTTGCATTTCACTTACTTGTGACTAATAGCCTGTGACGTTTTGGGGGGAGGTTGGGTTTGGTTTGGGGTTTTTTTTTGTGCTTTTTGTTGTTGTTGTGGGGTTTTTTGTTTGGTTTTTTTTTTTTTTTTTTTTTTTTGTGTGTGTGTGTGTGGTTTTTTTTTATTTGTTTTTGGTTTTTTTTGGGGGGGAGGAGGTGTTGGCTTGTTTGTTTTTTTTGAAAGACCAGAGTACTATTTATTAGATGTCCATCAAAATAGCATTAGAGATGTATTTTGTAAGGAAGGATTAAGAAGAAAATACTGCCATCAGGTTGTATTCCAGGCCACTAAGGGATGAGAATTCACTTACTTTGAATACATCAAAATTAATATTTGCCTTTCTACAGTTGACTGTTGAAAAAGAATGTCTTGTAAAGCTGTTCATAAATAGCATTTGTATATATATAAATCGGAAGATACTCATGGTTTATTTATGTTGGATGAACCACACATGCTGGAACGCTGTGTGTTTTGTACAAATGCAAGCGATGTGGAGAGATAAAAACGATAAAATACTCACTGTTCCGACCTGATGATTCAAATGCAAACTTTAATGTTGTTTGGGTTGTTTTGTGGGATTTGCTTGTTTATTTAGGGGATTTTGTTTGTTTTATTGGCGTTTTTGCTTGTTTGGTTTGGTGTTTTGTGTTTTCCTATGTCACTTTTTTCACTCACTTCAGTTTGATTGAGGGAAAGGAAAAACAAAACTGAACTTGATTGTAGCAATTATTAAACATGTTCAGCTTCTCTGCTTTTTACCGGCCATGCACAGTGTCTCAAAGCTCAAGACCTCCCTTGTAGCGTAATAAAGCATTTTTAGGGCTTATTTATTGTTCTACAGCAAGAGATAACGCCTAACCATTTGATAAACAAATGTTCTAAGGGCAAGATGTGTGTTTTTTTTCACTGGAGTACTATCTGACACAGTCACTTAGGTTATTTGTTTCCCACTAGGTTTTTCTTAATGATGCCAGTCTGACCTCTCCATCTTATAGGTACTATTTAGATAAAAAGTGTTTCATTCATGAGCCTTTATAGTCCCAAATGTCTGCCTGAGCAGTACTGTTTGAGGGGGGAAGAGGGAGAAAGAAAGAAAAGCACCCAAGCTGTCTGTGATGGGTTTTTTTAATTCGGGGGGGAGGGAGGGGGAGGTGTTTCGTTTGTGTGTGAGTTTTTGGTGGGTGTTTTGTGTGTGTATGGGGGGGGTGTTGTTGTTGTTTGTGTTGTGTGGAGGCGTTCGTTTGTTTTTGGGGGTGAAGGGGGTGAGGGTTTGTTTTTTTGGGGGGTTGGCTTTTTTGTTGTTGTTTGGGGGGTAAACAGAATACCATTTATTAGATATCCATCAAAATACAGAGCTGGAGATACTTTTTCTGCCGGTGCATATTCAGTTCCTTTTACATTCCAAGTTTCTTAAGTTCAATATTATAAACTTCTGCAGCATTAGCCCAGAACCTGTTTTTTTTAAACAAGGTACTTGGCCTAAACAGTCATTGTTATAATAGCTTGCTCTTTCGTGCTGTTTTACTACTGTTTTAATCAAACACAGGATAGCAAAAGATTACTGTTTTTTTTTTTTGTCCCAATTTCACAGCAGCAACAACAAGTTTCTTTGTGACTACATTATTTTTCCATCTTATAGACTCATAGAATAGTTAGGGTTGGAAAGGACCTGAAGATCATCCATCTAGTTCCAACTTCCCTGCCATGGGCAGGGACACCTCACACTAGACCATGCCACCCAAGGCTATGTCCAGCCTGGCCTTGAACACCGCCAGGGATCTTGTCATGGCACTCCCACTTTCAACTATGATTTGCACTACAGCCTTGGGAGGACATGTGAAGATCAAGGCTGCATAGTTATCTCCTACATTATCATCATCTCTTAAAAACTGTAGACAAATTGTTGCAGAGACAAGTTTACATTAAATGTGGGGCAGATCATGGTTCTGTTATTTTATCATTCTTCTGGAAATAATTGTTTTCTGAAATGATCCCACAGTACACAATGATAAGGCAAGACTAGAGGGGAAGAGGTAACAGGAGTAGAAAGTGAACATTATCTCTGTTCAGGCATGCAGTGGAGTTTTGAAAAGATTGTTCTGTGGCACAGGAGTAGGATAATGAAGAAACAGGTGGGGAATAACTGAAGTCTGAAAAGATTCTCTTGAATTTGTTTAAATGTATCAGGACAAGCATTCGGAGTCAGTTCAGGCTCCGTTCTGAGCATTTTGATCTGAATTTGACTACAGATGGAATTTAGGATATAGTCAGGACTTAAGGATAAGGATTGCATCTTTATATTTAATTTTCTTGCTTATTTTGCCCTCGCATTGCTAACAAACCTCCCTGGCCCTTGGATGCAGTGACACTGTTGGTGATTGTACTTGACTGTAGAGTAAGAGGGTGTGACAGCTGCTTTGGTTCCACTTCACAGCAGCATTTGAGAGCACGTTCCTCTTGGCTTAATGTGTTCAAAATGTTTTTTTTCTTCATATTAAAAACAAATGAAAAACAACACCAAAAAGCCCCAGACCCTCAAGCCCAAAGACCCCTGTCCATACTTCTGCCTGCAGACATGAGCAAAAATACTATTAAAGCCAGTAGAATTTTTTTTTGCAGTAGTCCCTAAGCATTGTGGCTCATGTAAGCTTTATTCAGAAGACAGGTTCACAGTTCTTTAATAGAAATGATGTAATTTGTAGTATTCAGAGATGAAGATTGCTGGAGAAAAAAGCCATGAGAGCCTCAAGATAATCTGAAACTTGTAGTTTTTCATTCAGCATCTAATGAATTACAGCATCTTCATAGCATTGGCTGTCTAACATCTTATGAGATGTTAACGAAAGTGGTGGCTTCCTGAACAGTTACAGTTTCAAAGATCTCTGGAAAATAAATCCCATCGATGTAATGAGAATAAATGCAAGGCTTTTCTTCCCTCTGCAGATAGAACTCTTTGAGTTCAAGGGAGAGGACCTCACTGATGATGAAGATGGTGGCATCATCCGAAGAATCCGTAAAAAAGGGGAAGGCTACTCCAAGCCCAATGAGGGTGCACTTGTAGAGAGTAAGTATGTTATACAAATGGTAAATGGGTTTATCATGTGGGAGGGCAGAACTTCTTCCGAATTTACAGCTCTGTGCCCTGGCAGAGAGGAATACGTGGCTTCTCTTTCTTTTGCCAGGAGACTTAACAACCTAGAATAAGCTTTCATTCTCCTATTTCTAGCAAGGTTTACATTTTCCAGCAGCAACTGTGTTCTCCAGAGCTACTGAATGTGATAAAGTGACTGTCTGATCAGTAGATGGGTCTAATAAAGTACATTTGCTGAGGAACAAGAGGGGAAGTAGTTCTGGCACTTGCTGGGGGAGGAAGAGGGAGAGAACAACTGGAAAAAAAGGGATTTATTAAGTTTAGCAACAGAGGTTTTATTTGCTGCCAGTAGCCACCATAGGTAGCTGTTTAAAGAGAGAAGACATTTAGGAGGAGGCTTTGGTACTCCCTGTATCACCTATGCTACCTGTGCCTTACCATACATAGATATATTACTATTTTCCTCTGCTTTTTGTTACCAGTCCAGTTTGAAGGTCGATATGGAGATCGTGTTTTTGACAGACGGGAATTGCAGTTTGAGATTGGAGAAGGTGACAACTATGATCTTCCTCATGGTCTTGAGAAAGCAATTCAAAAAATGGAGAAATCAGAGGAATCGGTGTTCTATCTCAAACCCAAGTATGCTGTTTCTGATCTTTTGATACTTCAGTATATACCTTAGTGTATCTACTAAGTATTTGGCAAGATGAAGTGTTTTGCTGTTATGCTTAACAACTTTTTTTTGTGCTCTTTTTTCAATGCTTTAATAAAAACTCAATCAGCCCCAATAGTTTGTGTGAGAAATAGGAAGCTAAGATCACTTCGCCGCTTGGTTGGAAGTAGTAGCATTCCAGAAGAGATTTACTGAAGTCTCTATAGTGTTGATCTTGGTGAATATTAAGAAGAATATTGTTGCTCTCTTTAGCTTACATTTTTCTGATTCCTTTTAATGAAACGGTACTTCTGCTGTACCTGAAGAACAGCTCAGAATAGGAAAAGAGCCGGTGAGCCTTCTGAGCAACCTGATGTGACCAGATAGCTAGTCCTTCCCTGATGTCGTTAGTAAAGAGTATCAGGTGTCTTGCGAGAAGATGATGTTCACTGGTGTTCTGAAAGCCTTTTGGAAAAAGGCATTAAAGATTCTTGTGAGATAATCTCTTTTTTTTACTTTCTCTCTTAACCTCTCTTAACCCCCAATCTTACAGCTATGGTTTTGGAAGTGCTGGGAAGGAGAAATTTCAGATTCCTCCAGATGCAGAGCTACAGTATGAAGTGAAACTCAAAAGCTTTGAAAAGGTAGGAATGAGAGTTGGGAGGTGGGGGAGGAAATATGAGTGCAGCTTAAACAAGGATGATGGAATCCTTGAAAGTTGATCTGAAATAGGGAAGCCATTGTTGCCAGAGATGACACTGAGAACTCATGGCTGAAGCTGTCTATTCTTACTGTATTCCTTTCTGTTGCTGTCGGTGTCTATCCTGTTCCAGCCCAGTTTCTAGTATCAGTGCGAAACTCTGCTTTGCCAGACCTGTCTACCATACTGTTAGTGGGAAGCAGGGTAGCTGCGTAGTCCTTGGTTTCCCAGAAGCTGTAGCACTGACTTGAACTGTTCCTGTTTGGGTAGGCTAAGGAGTCTTGGGAAATGAACACAGATGAGAAGCTGGAGCAAAGCTGCATTGTGAAGGAGAGAGGCACTCAGTACTTCAAGGTAAATGATAATCCCCAAGTAATAATAGCATTTCTTAGTCCGTATCATGAGCTGATAACGCTGATGACAGCTTCTGTCATTTCGGAGTGGTGTTCATGGTATTCTGTGATGTTTTACAGGGAGGACTGGAATGGAAGGTGTCTTTAAAAAAAAAAAGCCTCAGAGCTGGAATAACTAAAGAACTAACTCTGCAGGGAGTTAGTTCTCTCTGTCAGAGCTGATTGCTCTGCCTACAGATGAATTCGGGGTATGCATTGAATAGCAGCAACGTTACAGTATAAATTCCTGCTTTGGGTTAGTACTGTGAATGAGCAACACTCATTTGGGTAGAGATGTGTGAAGAAACTGTTTCAAACAATTTGACCAACTAAAGGCAGATTTTTCCCGTTATCTTCATGACACAGCAGTAGTTCTACTGTTTGAAAATGCCCTATCTTCCTTGTCCTGTATCAAAAGCTGTGTATGAGATGGGAGTTGGGGTGAAATACCAATGCTGGCCTATACCTCTGGCTTTAGTGGGGGAACCAGCAGGTCTTCCTAAAGATCTTCTGATCCTATGCAGGAATAGCTTTCAGAGGTAATGTATTCTTTATGATAGAAGGTATTTTCTGATAGATTTTTTTTTTTTTTTTAAATCTATTGTTCAAGGCAAGCAGAAGGGTCGAAAGGGAGCTAAATATTCTGTGAGTTGTTGATAATTGAACTGCTTTGCTTACAGGAGGGGAAGTACAAACGGGCAGCCTTACAGTATAAGAAGATTGTGTCATGGCTGGAGCATGAATCGGGACTCTCCGATGAGGAGGATACGAAAGCCAAAAGCTTGAGGCTTGCTGCTCACCTTAATCTAGCTATGTGCCACCTCAAACTGAAGGAATACTCCCCAGCTTTGGAAAACTGCAACAAGGTAGTAAGGGTTTATTTATTCTGAAGCTGCGGAGGTGATCTGACAGTTTATTTCTTCACCAATTTGGGGGATACCAGACCATGTGGTGTTTGGCCTTTCTCAGCAGCTTGCAGTATGGCAGTTGGGCAGTACTGAATACAAACTGTAAAAATATCCAACAGGTTATTGTTGGATATTTCTTATCTTATATCTTCTGCCTAGTTTCTGCTTTATTTTGAATACTGAAGTATTCAGATATAGTGAAGGTAGCAATGTTGGCAAAGGTCCTTCAAAGAGCTGTAATACAGCCGGGACTAAATCTTAGACTTGTTGGTTCTTTGTCAAGTCAGCCTACTATATTCAGTCCTTTTTGTGCCTAATTCTACTGTATTCAGTTCACCTTATTAGTAAACCCTGACAAGATTCATGAATCTACATTAGAAGGTACAGTTTCTAGCAGTCTCTTGTGCTCTGACTGCATATTTAAAAAAAATAAGGAAATCTTGCTTGTCTTGTGTAATGCAGGCGCTCGAATTGGATAGCAACAATGAAAAAGGCCTCTTCCGGCGTGGAGAAGCACACTTGGCTGTCAATGACTTTGACTTGGCCCGGGGAGATTTCCAGAAAGTGATACAACTTTATCCAAGTAACAAAGCTGCCAAAGTGCAGCTGGTAACTTGTCAGCAGAAAATACGGGAGCAGCATGAGAAAGAGAAAAAGATGTATGCCAACATGTTCCAAAGGCTTGCAGACAAAGACTTAAAGGTAAGTAGCACTGCATCAGAAGTGCAGAGGTGGTGTCATGTATTCGACAAGGAATACTGTTTTAGGTATTTAGCTTACTTAGTGCAGATAAATGTAGTGGAAGAACACTCGAGTACCTTCCTTGGGGAGCTGGTAGGAGGCGGAAATAGCCAGCGGTCAAAACGATGATGCCATCGTGTTTGAACAAGACAACTAGTAGTACCAACCATCATGCAGAGTGCTTTTACTTATTTCAGCTGAAGTTGCAAGACTAGTCAGTGTTAATCAGAAAACAGTTGAAGTGATGAGATGCAAATGTAAGATGCAGTATGTGAAAAAAGTGTGTATTCTCCTCAAACTGATTGTTGCAAAGAACAGTCTGTTTTGGTGTCTTTCCTAAGACATTAATGTCTGTTGTACAGATGGTGCTGAGCTCCCACTTGCTTTTCATGGAGATATTAAGATGTGATTGATGCACTCCATCTCAAATCTCACAAATTATGAAGTGTCAGAAATCAGA
Source organism: Amazona ochrocephala (assembly GCA_039720435.1). Taxonomy (NCBI): domain Eukaryota; kingdom Metazoa; phylum Chordata; class Aves; order Psittaciformes; family Psittacidae; genus Amazona; species Amazona ochrocephala. The sequence goes on from CM077880.1 coordinate 85,308,856, forward strand.
CTGTCACAAGATTTATTACCCTACTGTATGGATTGTTTTCCTACTAAGTGTTCAGTAGAATTTTAGTAAATACTAGTTCAGTTAACAATGGCAGTATTTGAATACAGGTTGTAACTAGGTTGTATCAGCTTGCAAGACACGTTCTGAGTTATGGGTGAGAATCACGTATCCTAAGAAAATGTTGTGTTTGTGTTCCTGAAATCTGATGATCCAGAAGGAGTAGGTAAACCTGTAACTTCCAAGACAAGTCTGAGATTTATCACTCAGATTTTCTCAGTAATATTGGGGAGTGCAGAAGCTTGTATATTGTGAGGTTATTTTCGCAGATGTTTGTGTCCACAATCCCAAGTACACAGGAAGAATCTAAGAAATCGCCAGATACTGGTATGCCAATTTCCTGTGGCTAACTGTGCCAGTGAGTCTGGCCTGGGGCCCACTGTCCTGAGATGAGTGTATCCCGACAGCTCAGGTATCTCAGACTGTCAGTTGATAATTTCCTGCGTTAAACACTTCACAAACCTCTTTTCCGTCCCTTCCTGCAGTCTTTCAAAATGAGATATATCTGAAATTGATTTATGTCCCAGAGACAGTGGGAGAAGTATTCCATTTTTCATCTCTAAAGTAGTCATACAGGGTAATCACTCCTAACTGGATGGTTGGGTGCGCAAGCTGTTCTGCTGGTGGCTTTTCGGTTTTGTGGGGTTTTTTGTGTTCGTTTTGGTTTGGGTTTTTTCCTCCTGTAATAATAGCAGTAGTCAAGTGGATTTGGTTGTACTTGTCATGAAGGAGTGTAAACAAACACAAATGCAGACATTCCCCACTGATTCTGCAAGGAAAGTGTCACTGTCCGTGTCGTTAAGTGTGGCTAAAGCAGACTGATGTCATCAGTCCTTGCTTATTGGAGCTTGGAGAAAAGTATCCTGTCCTTCTAGACTTGTCATGTATAGCCATGCAGTACCATGATTTTTGGTGGGCTTTAATGAAAAATCTCGGGAAGATAAAAACACAGGAACTAAACTAGAATTATTTCACTGTTGGACATCTTCACTTTTGAAATTGCAGGTTTTAATTGCCAGCTGTCAGGCTGGGCTGTGCAGGTTCCCTTCAGGTAGCACAGCTGCTCTGCTGGGAATCTGGCTTTCTCCACTAGGTGCTGGACAGAGCAAAATTTATTCAGAGAGGAAGAGTGGATTGCTAAAACAGGCTATACCCACTAGAAAGTGTGAAAGGGCTGCCTTTGTGCTTTTCAGAATGTACACCTCAGACTCTAAGACAGGAACTTGGTAGGGTTGTATGCTCTGCAAAAGGCAGACTCCTAGTCTTTGCATTGCAGGCTGTTTTGGATTCTGCAAAGACATGGCACTTAGTTCCAGTTTTTCAATCTGCTTCAGATAGAATCAGCTTACAGTCATGGAATCATTTGGGTTGGAAAAGGCCTTTATGGTTATTGAGTCCAACTTAACACAGCACTACCAAGCCCCCCACTAAACCGTGTCCCCAAGTGCCACATTAAATGACATGAATACCTCCAGGATGGTGACTCAGCTGCTTCCCTGGGCAGCCTGTTCCAATGCTTGACAGCCCTTTTGGAGAAGAAATTTTCATAATATCTAATCTAAACCTCCCTGGTGCAATTTGAGGCCATTTCTTCTTGTCCTGTAACTTGTTACTTACAAGACACCCATCTCACTACAGCCTCCTTTCTCTATAGAGTGATAAGGTCCCCCCTCAGCCTCCTTTTTTGCCAGACTAAACACTCCAGTTCCCTCAGTCACTCGTGATAAGACTTGTTCTCCAGATGCTTCACCAGCTTCGTTGCTTTGCTTTGGTTGCCCTCCAGCAACTCAGTATCTCTGTTGTAGTGAGGGGCCCAGAACTGAACGCAGGATTCAAGATGCAGCTTCACCAGTTCCAAGTACAGGTGGATGATCACTGCCCTAGTCCTGCTGGCCACGTTATTTCTGGTGCAGGCCAGGATCCTATTGGCCGTGTTCATTCTTCTCAGTAGATAGATGATCTTGAGAATATGCATATGTTTATTATTTTTTTTCTTGGTGCCACCTGGCCTTCTTCAAATTTGTGTTTTTTTTATGAAAAAGGGTCAGTGGAACACTTAGTGCACAGGTAGGTTTGGGCATTTTTCTTGCAAGAAAACGTTTTCCTGTTAATTCATTTCTCATGTTGCTTTACAGCAACAGTTTTCCTGTTGAGGGGGCACATACATTCAAGAGTTATGGATGAAAGGGTTTGTTTAGCAAATGTCTTCTGGTTTCTAAGAAGGCAGCTTGGACTATAGTCCTGAAATTTATGACATCTGCATATCTTACAGCTGCAGAAGTACAATAGCCACTCTTGCATAGGTAATTTGTTTCATAAATTTGAATAGTTCACATTTGCAAACTGTGAATTTTTAAAGGTTGGAATGTTTGTCACCTTATCTTAAGCCCAGGATTGCTAGGTAACAGATTTTCTCTGGAAAGGAGACTTTGCCCGTGTGTGCTTCACAGAATGCTTCTAAGGACGAAAGGTCGACCTTTGATGCTTTGATGCCAAAGGATGACCTTTGTTCATTGGCTGTGGTTGCTTGTTGCAGCTAAGATGATGTAACAGCTGAAGGATTCTGACCCTTTTTCCCCTTCCCCCAATGGTGCATGTTCATGTCCTTGCTTCCTCTCATCTGTCCTCACCTAACCTCATAATAAAACAGATGGTTCAGGGTGCTAGACTTGCAGGTTGAAGAGCAGCTGCATTGCACTGTCTTTCAAGGTAAGCAGGATGAGGTAGATATTTCTACTTCCCTTTACTGTGTTTGAAAATGGTTGCAAGTTGCTGGTTATATCCTATTGTAAAAACTGACCTCTGACCCTTACCACATGGCTCTCTGCCTTCTGTACCCTTCTATGTGATCTGGAAGGTCCGGCAAGGAAAGGGGCTCTTAGAGTAGCCACCTTGTTAGATTAGATTTTCTTCCAGCTAAACTCTTAGATAGGACTCTTGCCAAGTTGAAATCGCTCTTTATGAAACTAGGTGTCCAATAAAGGTACTTGTTTGTATCTTAAGTCTAGGTGTGCATCATACAAGTTGGAGGTCAGGGCAGGGTATGGGAATTGTTGAAATTAAATTGCACCTTATTTCACACACATTGCAATTGAAGCAGGGCAAAAGCAGTTCTGGGCAGAAGCTTCCTAAATAAATTTCAGTCTGTGGGAGAACACTTCCTTGAAGTGTTATGTGGCAAATGTGTGCACACCACGTAGGAATCATAACCATCTAACACAAGCATTGTTTCTCAGCCTCCTCTAAACTCTGATGATTTCTGAGATGCAGATAAAAATGCTAAGAAAATTTTGGTTTGTCTTTGCTGAAGGTCCTGATACGTTAATTCAGTCCTGCAAGGAGGCTGGGTACCCTTGTGATAAGTACCAGATAATGTTTGTGGTATTGTTTGCCAATGCTAGCTGTTTTTTATAACAAGGAATCTCTTTTGTCTCTATTCAGTCAGCTGCTTCTGTTCAGATCAGCCACACTGAAGATGCAGAAATGAAAGACGAGCAGAATGGAGTTGAAGATAAATCAGAAGTTGACACAGAAGCATAAAACCAAACCCTATTCCATTAGTTTTGTAAATGAAAGAATTTCCAGTGAATTAGACCTTTATTTTTCTACCTGGTTGGACAGTGGCTTCAGGGGAGCAGAGGCTGAAGCCACCATGCCACAATCAATTACAGCTTTATATGTCTGTTGAAGCTGAGTGGCAGCATAAATCTGGTTTAATCCTAGGGACTTTATTTATTCAGTCAGCCTCTGTTACTGTTTGGGTTCTGTCTGGATTTACTCTGCTTGGTTTATTTGCATTTTGCCATTGGTGTTTGTCTCTTTCTGGTTCCAGTTTAATTCCAGGTTCTGCTTCCTAAATTCATTTCCTGATTTCTTTCAAGTAACCAGCTTTTTCCAGGCGTCCTCACGTGAGACTGGAGAACAAATTGGCACTCCCAGTTCTTCTGCTTTGGGATTGCCCCCTTACTCCCCTGTTCAGTATGGAGTCTCTTCCGCTAAGCGTTGTAACCTTTCTTGTTATGCCTCATGTTTGCAAATTGCTGAAGGTGAAGACTGTGAAGTCACAGCTTAAGTAATAAAGCTCCAGTTAAACTCAACACAGCTTTTTGTGGGTTTTTATTGGTATGTGCACAGAGTTAAGAGAATTTATTGTCATTCGGTCATCCAGTGTTTTCTCATCCACGCAGCTGTACAATAGCCACAGTACCTGAGTATTTTTCTATGTTGCTCATTCACTGCCATAGAAAATTCCCGTAATAGTCAATACAGTATTTACCCATATATTTGCAAAAGGAAAAGTCTGTTGTGGAAATTTTCACAAAAAGCAAATCTGTAACCTATGCATAGATCTTATTTTCTGTTCCTATTGCTGTCCTCCTCTTCACCTTCCACATAGTAAAACTGGACCAGGGGAAAAAACATGTCTCTATACCGACTGGCTTTGAAGAGAAAATAGGAGATTATAGTGTAACACATTACAGATACTTGTAATGAACTACAAACTTCTGAGTGATTGGAATGTCTGCTTGTCCCCATCTCACAAGAAAGCTATTACTTGGTACTCTGCTTCTTTCCGTAGTATGTTTTGTGTCTTGTTTGGGGACTGGTGTGCTTTTGGGTTTTGTGGGGACTTTTTGTTGAGGTGGGTTTTTTTTGTTTGTCTGCAGGCTTGGAACATAGTACTCAAACTCACCTCCTCTGTTTATGCTGCTGTGTAGTGTTAAACTTGGCATCTTCACTGTCCTGAGACCCTCCAGCAGCAGGAGCAATCTTTTGCCTGCTCTGCAGGAGGAAGGTAGATAAATCTGTTCCTCTCAGGTACAAAAATAGGTTTGGTGGGTTGTGGTTTTTTGTTTGTTGTTTTTAACATCTGAAGTACTGAAGTTTGAAATACTGGTCTCCTTTGCTGAGAAAAGCATTGCATAATCACTTATTCATGGGGTTTTTATGGGCCAGGGTTTGCCTGGACCTGACCCTGCAAGAGCACCAGCTTGGGCCGGGCACTTGTATAACTGAAGTGTCACGAAAGTGTTAAGGTCTGCTTGACATCCTGTCCTGCCCTACGGACAAGACCTTCACCAAATGCTGGGTTGGAGCTAGCTTAGGGAGCTGTGAAGTGTGCTAGCAGCCCCTGAAGCTTCAGTGCAGTGCGTGAGGGATGGAAGAGTCAGTTTATCCTGTTAGGTTATCACATTTAAGGAAATGCTGATGTGATTTGCTTAGCAAAGTGTTGGTGTTGCCAGGTAGTGCAGGTGGGTTTTATGAGTTCTGTGTATGAAGGGAGCAGCTGAAAGGAGGTTCCATACTGTCATGAGGAATGGGGCCAGTTGCCAGGCACTGATGGCACACGAGTTTTTAAATGAGGGCATCCATGTAAAGTTCAAATACAAACCAACTTCTGTATCTGTATACAAAAATGCTTAAACAATTACAGTACTTTGTTAACCACATACACCTGTCTTGATCTACAAATCTTTCACCTTGTGTGGTGTTATTGTAATAGTTGTACAGTACCATTAAGGAAACAGAAGTGCCCTGTTTCACTATCAGCTGTGGAAGTGGGAAGACCTGACCTTAGTCCAACCTACAACAGAAGCATACAACAGCTCAGTGCTGTTGGATATTCGACTGGTACCTTGGATCTGACCAGGAACTGAACACCTCGTTTGCAGAAGGCAGTAGCGACCTGGTTCAACTGTTACAGGCACTGGATCAAGCGAAAGCCCAGCCAGGTCTCCTGACTGTGGGGCTACTGCCGGGCCTGCGGCCTGGTAGGCCGCCACCCTGCCCGCTGTTCCCACTCGGCAGGCGGGCACTCTCTGCTGGAGGGCCCACAGCGCAAAGGCAAAAGGTGCGCTTCCCTCCTCGGGTTATGGGGCCGGAGGGGGCTCTATTGCCAGCCCCGGCCTCAGCCGCTCCCGACGGGCCCGGGTACGGCCCGCCTTGCCCCGCCCAGCCCTCGCGTTGCGCTTGCGCGTCCTGATTGCGTCGTCGAGCGCGGGTGCGCTCCGCGGCGCGCAGGCCGGCCGGCGGGATGCGCTCGGTCAGCTACGTGCAGCGCGTGGCGCTCGACTTCGGCGGCAGCCTGTTCCCGCGAGCCATCTGCCTGGGGGACGCCGACAACGACACGGTCGGCAGGCGGGAATGGGGGGGGGCCTGGGCGGGCTGCGGGAGGTGGCGCTTCCGCAGGCGGTCGCTGGGAGCGGCTTGGGGGGGCCGAGCAGCGGGAGCCGCGCTTGGTCGGCCTGAGGAGCGCCCCGGGGTTCCACCTTGGGGGAGAGTTGGAGCTTGATGGGTGTCTTGAGCAATGGAGGTGCAGGGGTTGCATCCGGCGGCCCCCAGAGGTCTTCTGCAAGCTGTCTCAGTGATTCTGGGCTGCAGCTGGTCAGTGCTTCCATCGCCGTTAGACCTGCTGGGCACCCCTCGGCGTGGGCCCTGGATGGTGTGTGGCTAGAGAGAGTTCAAGTTTTGGTCCCAAAACTTCTCCTGTTGCAGTGGCAGGGATGTAGAGCTGTGGGGAAATGCTTTGCTGCAGCACAGTGGATCACAAAAAGGGTAGTAGAGCTGAGTTTCAGTGTTTCTTGATCTGTATGCTGGACGATCATGGATTGGGAGTGTTCCTGTCAGCCCCCCCCAAATGCTTCTTTCTCATGGGTCTGATTTGTCTATAACTAAGAAGAGTTAGCTTCACCAGGTAGGTGTAAGCTGTCATTTCTTCTCTTCAACAGTCCTATCTTATTACAGCCATATTCTGTTATCCTGAAAAGCGTCATGGCTAGCAAGGCAGTAGATGATAAAACGCATTTTCCCATGAGACATAGTGTTATGTGGGGTAATGTATACGGGGAGCTACTGAAATGCACACAGGTTAAGTACGCAGAGGCATGATGCAGAAGGTGGGATGGTAAAAGCAGGCTCGTCAGCAGGGGTAGTTAGGGATTTTAAATTTTTAATTTAATATTTTGAATATCTTTATTAAATATTTATTTAGTAATTTTGAAAATCTTCTTTAAAGAAATAATCACCATTCCGAAGGACCTTTACCCCTTCATCAGTGAAATTGAACATCCAGTGTAAATCTATTCTAAATGTTCTTGCAGCCTCTTTCTCGATGGTTACATTTTCCTTCTTGCTGTAATCTTCCTCATGCGATGCAAGAAAGATCAAGTCAGTCTAGACCGAAGGATAGAAAATGTGATGATGATGATGATTAGCAGAGCAGGATGTTAAAACAGTGAAGAAACAATGGCTAGAGAAGCAGTAGATAACGGGATGTTGCTCTGAGGAGCTGCTCCCGAGCTCTTTAATCTGCAAAAGGAAAATTAATTGCTGGGTGTTTTTTTACCCCAGACCTTTTCTGTTGGCTTGAGGCTGTTTCTAAGTCTTGTTTTGCTTTGCTGCTTCTTCCCACAAAGTGATTTTTATATTCAAATTCTGTAATTATTGCTGTGTGAGAATGTTACTGTAATTGTGAATTTCTTCGTACTAACCCAGTCCTTTTGTGCAGCTGAATGAGCTGGTGGTGGGAGACACCAACGGGAAGCTCTATGTTTACAAGAATGATGACAGCAAACCCTGGGCTGTGCGATCTTGCCAAGGAATGGTCAGTTCGAGACAGAATTTTTAATGGTTGGGCCTTTTGGTGTATATACAGCCAGCTGTCCTTGACCATTGCCTAGGAATATGTAGGCCGGAGGGGAGTGGCGACCAGAACTGGTTCTGATGCCTTTCACATTGATCATAGAATAGTTAGAGTTGGAAACGACCTGAAGATCATCAAGTTCCAATCCCCCTGCCACGGGCAGGGACACCTCACACTAAACCATGCCATCCAAGGCTATGTCCAACCTGGCATTGAACACTGCCAAGGATGGAGCATTCACAACTTCCCTGGGAAGCCCATTCCAGGGCCTCACCACCCTTACAGTAAAGAATTTCTTCCTCATATCCAATCTAAACTTCCCCTGTTTAAGTTTGAACCCCTTACCGCTTGTCCTATCACTATAGCCCCTAATGAAGAGTCCCTCTCCAGCATCCTTGTAGGGCCCCCTTCAGATAGTGGAAGGCTGCTATGAGGTCTCTACGCAACCTTCTCCAGGCTGAACAGCCCCAACTTTCTCATCCTGTCTTTGTATGGGAGGTGCATCAGCCCCTGATTATCCTCGTGGCCCTCCTTTGGACTCGTTCCAATAGTTCCATGTCCTTTTTATGTTGAGGACACCAGAACTGCACACAATACTCCAAGTGAGATCTCACAAGAGCAGAGTAGAGGGGCAGGATCACCTCCTTCGACCTGCTGGTCACGCTCCTTTTGATGTAGCCATATGCAAGACCTTGCTTTTGCCCACAGCTAGCCCTGTGGGCTGGAAGTGATGAGCAAAGTACTGAACAAACACAGGAACTGGGCTTCTGTCTCACCTTGTCCCTGTTCCTGTGCACTGTGGATTTGGTTCTGGGGCTCTGGGCAGTTGTGTGACAGATCTGTTTCTGTCCCTGACTTTGTCCTTGAAAAGGCTGTTTTGAGTTCAAGAGAGGGTTATGAGAAAGGAGAAAATAGAGCAGAAGCTTATCCCAAAGCACTGTTTGAGTTCCGTTCCCTCATGTATGGCCTTATTTTCTCTTTCAGCTCACGTGTGTTGGTGTGGGAGATATATGCAATAAAGGAAAGGTGAGAACAGCCAAACTCTTCCCAGCTGTGTCTGTAGGGCATGTGGGAGGTGCTTAGGGTCATGTATCCTGAATGTGGAGAAGGAACAGGTTGCAGGTGCTTTTTCTCCGGGTTTGCTCATAGTTTAGCACTACTGTTTTAAAACTGTCCTATTTACGTATAGCCTATGTCTTTCTGTGAGCCATAGGTAGGTTTCAGTGAGCAAGGAAATCCATCCTGTCTTCAGAAAGCACTATTCATTTCCACATTCCCCTGTATGAGCGCCACAAGGCTTTGGTGGTTTGAAGGTTGCTCCTTTTCCGTAGTGACTTTTGCCCTGCTCTGTGCTCATCCCTGGTGTGGGTTATGGCCCTTCTGCCACTTGGCTGTGTGCGTTTAAGGTCATCTAAATAAGGCTGAGCCACTGAATACTCTAGTCTCCCAAGCAAATTCCACTGGGTCTAGTATGACTCCTTTTTCTGGATTGCTGTTTCTGGGGGTTAAGCCAGGACCACTGAGTCTGAAAGTCCCAGGTTAGGCACCCTGCCTAATATACTGTAGCTATGTGTGCTCCAGTGGGGAACAGAGCTGAAGTGAGCATTGGGAAAGCCACACGTTTGGGGATTGCATGCACACATCAGCCTGATATCCTGGTCTGACAAGGGTGAACGAGAAGTTTGGACTCTGCAGTACCTAAGTAGTTTGCTGACCAAAAACCTCCTGTTGCCTCTGTAGCAGTCACTGATCTTGATGGGTCTACCCTTGTATCTTCCCTCACCTTGCTGCAAAAGATCTCCTGCAGTTTGTAAAATAGGAAAAGTCAAAAGGTTTTTCTCTTCCCTCTTAGAATCTTGTGGTGGCAGTGAGTGCAGAAGGCTGGTTTCACCTTTTTGACCTGACTTCAACTTCAAAACACCCAGATGCTTCAGGCCACCATGAGTTGGCAGCAGCAGAAGAGCAGAAGCCAGTGTTCAAGCAGCACATTCCTGCCAACACCAAGGTCATGCTGATTAATGACATTGGTGAGCCAGGAAGATGGTGTGGGAGTGCAGGGTGAGGGAGTTTGGGGGAAGAGAGAGCAAATGTGTGGGACTCACAGAAGGAAATTACTATCTTGCTGAAATAAGTGCTCTAACAAGCTACAGCTGAGTCATGGAGGGAAGAAGCAAAAACTTCAGGACTTTTCCTGAAGTGCAAGTTCTCGTTACGGGATTGGAATGTTCAGAGATGTTATGTGATGGAAACCAGCACAGTGGTTTATGAATGTTTGGGCTCTTGGGGCTACGAAAGCCTGAGAGACCCCATCTATCTCCTTGTATTCCCTTCAGATGGAGATGGGAAGTGCGAGTTGGTGGTGGGTTACACTGACAGAGTGGTACGTGCCTTCCGCTGGGAGGACTGGTCAGAGAATTCAGACCATGTATCTGGGCAGCTGCTCCTGTTGAAGAAATGGCTTCTAGAAGGTCAGGTAAGGAACCGGGGTGCTCAGAGCAGAGCTTGTCATATAGTCTTCGAGAGGTGGCTGTCTCAAGGGAAGAAGCACAAGATCTCAGTCCTGTGAACAAAGCAGTTGTCATGTTAATGGCTTGAAAGATTTGCCCAGTGCTTGTCGTGTACTTGCAGAGCATCTGGTGGGTTGGTCTGGGAGACCAGTCAGTTGCTCTCACCCAACTAGAGAGCATTAGTAGAAAATACTACTGTTGCTCTTAAGTGACGTAGGGTAGGGAAACATAACCTTTTACTGTAACTTGAACATTTTGCTGGTAGCTGGATTTGTTCAGCTCCTGCTCAGCTCTGTCAGAAGATCTGCCATACTCAAGTTTAGGTACAAGGAGGACAGTGAACTCTTCTGAGGTATTTGAAGTTCTCAGTTTGACTCCATCGGGGGTTTTCCTCTGCCAGTATAGGTGGACAGCCTGTCTGTGAACCCAGGCCCTGATGGCTCACCGGAGATGATGGTGTCTCAGCCAGGCTGTGGTTATGCCATTCTGCTGTGCACCTGGGACTCTGAGCAGCAGGCCACAACAGAGGGAAGAGACAACTCTGCTCCAGGCAGGTAAGGAGCATTACTGCATGTGGTAGATGAGGAGATTCCACTGTAGATGCCCGTGACAAGGGGGCACCACCACACTGTCTTTCTGAGGGGGGGTGCTGTCATTTATCCTTGCTTCTCTGACCTTACTGCCCTGCTGGGACTTAAGCACACCTTCTATGAACACTCTTCATGTCTCTGTCACAAAGATGAATACTGCTGCTTTCCTTGTATCCCACTCTTCTTCTGGGTTTGGGCAAGGAGAGTGACAAAACCATCTCACTGAGGGGGATAGTATTAGGGGCTAAGGTAGGGAAATGAGCGACCTAGATCTTCAGAGAAAAAGTAGTAGGCAATCTTGTGACCTGTCTAATGGCAGGAAGGGTAGCAACTGCAGAGCTGGGCTCTGAAGCCAAGGATGATACTTTGAGTTTATTCACTTGTTTCTTCCAGGAGAGGTAATTGGAGGTTTTCCTAAGGAGACCTTTAGCAGCCAGTGCTGTAAATAACAACCAGGGCAATCAGGATGAGCAGTTTATTGTCCTTGCCATTGGAGGGACCTTTGTGGGGGATTCGGGTGCTTCCATGGTGTTCTGTGGGACTTTAAGGCAAACCCAGAAAACTGCAGGAGGAGGGGCGCTAGGCAAGTGTCGTTGATGGATTGGAGACCTTACTGGAATGATACTTCTTAGCAAGAAGCCAGGCCCAGGCATGATCTGTGACGAATCTGTATGACCCCAGGTAGATGCTTCCTGAGTGAAAAGCAGCCGGGCTTACATGGCAGTAATGATAAAAATTGTCTTTTGTTTTGTTTGGTTTTTTTTTTTCTTTGATTGGAATGCATGTTCTGCTTTCATTTCCCGTGCTATCTTTTTTTTTCCCATGTGCTCCTCTGCTTTTTGTTTTGAGCTCTTTACAGTTTTTTGATGTATCAAATCATTCTGTTTTCATTTTGAAAGCATTAGAGAGTTCCCTTCATACCTGGGGTGGTATGCATTGTTTTCCTTGGCCTTTGCCATTAAAGTTCTAATCTGTGCACAAACTCTTATCAGTCTCTGAATTTATAGATCTTTGAAGTACGCTGATCTTGGGATTATTGTTGCACGGTCCCAGGCATGGTTCCCTGGCCTTTCTCTGATGTCTCTTGTCTCTTTTTCCTAGCGAGGCCCCTATTCGAGATGTTATTCTGCACCAAACATCTGGACGGATTCACAACAAGAATGTTTCCACTCATCTAATTGGTAGCATTGCACGAGGTGAGAGATTAAGAGCTTGGGATCTGTGGCCCAACTATTGATAGTTTTTCAATATATCAGTCCAGCATTAAATCAGATTTCCTGTGGTTGAAAAATACCAGTGGGAGATAGCTGCAAGAACAGAGGGAGCTCTGCTTCTGTTACCCAGCTCCCAGAGAAAGACAGCTGGATTATTGCATTTGAACTTCTTACAGCTTTGTTCTTTCCCTGGGTATCTTCAGCTGTTCAGCTACCATAGCAGGTTTTCAGCAGCCTCCACTGGCCTGCACATAGTCGTCGTGAATGGCTGCCATGCCTTGCTTCTGCAGATGTCCTTGGTCTTTTGTATGGCTACAGCTTATGCCCTTCTTACTCCCTAGATGTATCTCTTCTTTTCCACAGCCTCAGCTATATTCTTTTGTGGTTTTCAGCATTTGATTCCCAGTACCTGGTATCTATATCCTGCTCTTTGTTCACCTAGGCAGTCTCAGTCCTTCCAGAGCTTCCATATTTAATCTATATCACTGTCCTCTGTCTCCCTCCAATGTATTCCATTCAGCTGTTGTATCTAAATCCTCCGCAGCTACTTGTTCCTCTCAGCCCTCATATGCTGCTGCTGTGTCCAGACTTTTTTTACACACCGCCACTGCTTTCCTTGTGTAAATGCTGTGTGCTCTGATGTGTGCCTGATGCATCTGCTGAACCCTTCTTTTGGTACCTGTGGAGAATAAGCAGCTTTCACTTCCACTTGGAGCCTGTGAGCATACTACAAGAAAGCAGAAAATTAAGCTGCATTTGCTCTGTCCAAGTATTATCCTCTGCAGTGCTGTCTGAGAGCAGTTTAGGCTGCCCAATGTAATTCAGAGCTGGGGGAGAAGAGCAGCCCACTGAACCGCCTTCTCCTTTCCCAACTCTTCCTTCTCAGTTCCAAAGTTGTCAGAACAAAGATGCTGGTATGAGCAACATGGTCAACAGAACATGAAATCAGTTATTTCACTGCATTTCGTCTAATGAAAAGTGTCTTGTGAAAAATGAAGGCACAGAGGAGTAAAGGATGAAGGAAAAAGGCTGGGAAAAGTCCACTAATGCCGAACCATCAGTAATGAAACAGCCTAAGAGTGCCATGCTGACCAGTTTGTAAGAGGGACGCAGCAGATCTTTTGGATCAGAGCCTGTACAGATGAATGTCAGCTAGGGGCAGTAGAGCACTCAAACCGGCTGGTTTGCTATAAGCTGATCTGCCAAAACAGGGTAGTCTGTGTTCTGGGGGCATGCAGGTTGTTATAGCTTGGAGCTTTCTATGAGCAGTGGAGGTAGGCTTGCAGTATTATATTTCTCTGGGGAAACTGCTTATTTGCTTTCAGCTCTGCTGGCTTGTACCTGACTGCCAGGTTTCCTGGGTTCCTATAGTCCTCAGAGAGCCAGTGTCTCTCCTGTGTTGTCACTGAAAGGATGAAATGCAGCTGTAGTTGAATACAGCTCCAAGTCCTGCCAAGTGTGACGCCGCTTTCAGAACCTGACCTTGCATGTCTTTTTTGATGGGTGGCTAGGTAGAGAGTGTACTGAAGGGCTGAACCAGCCTGCTGGTCAGGGGAGTCTCCTCTTCAGATGTATCTAGTCACATTTGTCAGTGCTGTCCTGCACACAACTGTGATATACAGGTTATTTTGGAGAGAATACTGCTTGCAGGATTTTTACAGCTGTGTAAATGTAATCCAGGAAAACCAGGGCCGAGTGTGTAGATGAGCTACACATATCTAATCTGCTCATAAAGGGCTCTCTAGTCCTTGTGTTTGTCTTTAGACCAGTGTTTGGTGAGAGAGGATCACACCTGCTGTACAGTTTTGCTGTAACAAAAACAGTAGAGGTGGTAGCATTATCTCTACACACTTATTCAGGAGTTGCCATGAAGTGCTTTTGTGCTAATGTGACTAAAGCTTTGTCCTTCTGGTGGGACCTCTCTTTTGATGCTGTGACTTGCCAGAACAGTCAAAGGCTGTGTTCCTGCTCTTGAAAGAAACAGTGGGGGTATTTTTAATACTCTTGCTTGGATTCAGCTGTTCTTTGCTTTGTCCCTTGTGATGGTTCTGCCTATGCTTGTGCATCACATAGAGAGTATGTGATGCAATCCACTAATAGCAGAACTGCCATGGGCCTGTAAGCGCTTATGTGGTACAGGCAAACTCTTAAGAGCAACTAGCAGAGCCAGGCATGCTGATATCAAGTGGTAGAAGCTCTTGAGATGCCAGTGCCCTATAAATAAAAGTCATGAAGTACATATTGATTGCAAGAATCTGCAGGTATCTGCTAAGCAGAATGTCAGGGCTGGGCAAAAAGGAAGCAACTTGTTTGGGTTTTGTTGGGTTTTTTTTAAGAGATGGCGGGGACAACACTTACAAAACGGCATCAACTCTTGTAATTCTCTTCTGCACTTATAGGCTCCTCCAGTGAGAATAGTGGCTCAGGTCTCTTTGCCCTCTGTACTCTGGATGGTAAGTCCTACTGCTGTCCTGGAAGAAAGGTCTGTGGGGTGCCCAAGGCCTGTCACTGATTCAAAGCAGGGAATCAGGGGCTCAGTGCCTTTTGTTTTGAAAGAAGGCAAGCTGAGCTTCAGAAACGCTTCCTGAGTCAGGCACAAGAATTTGACTCCAAGACTTCTGCTGACATATTTTCTATGAAGGCACAAAAACTAAGAAGCCAAGGTAAGAGTTGTTACTGTGATCAAGTCCCCCATAAACCAGGTATGTGATAACATGCCTGTATCTGAGGGCCTGATGAAACATTGAAACTGAGCCTGTCTTTCTTTTCCGTACTGAATTGGGTCTGGTGTAGCACAAGCTTGCTCTCTCCAGGAAACCTGTTGTGTTTTCTTTCTGTTATGAATATCTGCCTTTCTCGCTCCCCTGGTACAGTGTATTAATCTGTGGATTTCAAAGTATTTTACAAACATTACTTGTATGGTCCCATGGCCTATGGTGGGTAGAAGTATTAACACCATGCTGCAGCAAGCAGCTGGGAAAATGAAAAGGCTAGGTCATTGGCCCAAAGGCACACTGAAAGCTTGAGATGGAGAATGAGACTGGAACTTTCAGCTGCTGACTTCTCAGTTGCCTGCTTACCAACAGCTGTCTGAGATGCCAGTTCAAAAGTGCTGTTCCTGTAGACAAGAGGCTACCACAGCAGAGAATTTGGAAGGAGCTGGGTTGCTTCCAAAAGCAGTAAAGGCAATGGATGCTGGAACTTGAGTATTGGTGGAGAGGAGCTGGCCTCACACAGGCCTGGAGCCAGGTTCTTTTGCTATGCCTGACTGCACTCTGCGAAGTAGGACTGGTCTAATGAGCTGAATGCAGGGTTTCTGTCCAAAAAGCACAGTGTGGAGGCAGTATGTTGTGCTTTCCCTTTGCAGATAGACAGCCTGGCCTGTCTGGGCCAGATGTCCACCTTCCCAATGATGTTCTGCTGGGGAATTTCTGATTATTCTGTGGGGCTGAACTCTGAAGCTTCTGCATCTGCAAGGCTTCCTGCCTTACTCTGGTTGACTCATGAGCTGTAGCAAGGCTGGATGGCACTGTGAGGCTAGATTCATGCTTATGTTCCGCTTTCTCCTGGCTACCCTCTCTCCACTCCCCAGTACTGTGACAGTATGCCTGGATAATAGAAAAATGGTATAAGGTAGGTGTCCAGTATGGTTTTAGCAGACAAGAGGCCATGCCCATGCTATTAGCCAGCCACTTGTCAGCTGACAACTGTCAACATGCTGTCTTGACATGACATGATCTGCAGGACATGGTGAGAAACTTCAAGTTCGCTCACTGTCTCGTGTGAGATCTGTTGAGGTACTGTACTTTGGGAGCCTAGTTTTGGTCGGTTTTCTTCTTGTCTTAGAGTGCAGTCCATTCAGTAGGGCTGCTGCCACTTTTCCTCTATGTTTCCAGTTACTGATGAGAAGATAATGGGCTGCTGTCCTTCCCACTGTCACCTATTATCAACCACAGCCTGTACCACAGTCCCAGCCTTCTGCCTGCACCAGACCCTGATTGCTGATGGAATATGTAGGGCCCCGTGTTAGCAAACATGTTGTTCTCTTCTAATACTTTCAAGACAAAACTTATTTTAAGGTGTTTTTTTTCTTCCCTTCAGGGACGTTGAAACTCATGGAGGGAGCAGACAAGCTGCTCTGGTCTGTGCAGGTTGATCACCAGCTGTTTGCTCTGGAAAAGCTGGATGTTACTGTGAGTGTCTGTGAATGGGGCTGGAAGGGAGCAAGGCAAAAACGTGGCATGGTTTTGTGTGCAGGAATATAGGAAGGGCAGAAGGAATATGACTTGGCTGAAAAAGGCTGGGATTATCTCAGGATGACACGGAGTGCTCTGTCTGTGCTGATGCATTCTGCACTCATGTCAGTCTGTCCACCTGCAAGAGGTTGAGCTGTGTTTGACCTAGTGGGCCCAGCATCCTGCTGTGAACTTTTTTGTCCCCCAGCTTCTCTTTTACTGTATTACAAAGTTAAATGCTTTTGTACATTGCTAATACCCTGATTGTCTGTAAGATCTTATGATACATAAGGATTACAATAGACAAGAGAGACATGGTCTCTGAGTGCCAAAAGACTGGACAACTGCAACATGACTGAACAAGGCATCTAAAAGTGACATCTTATTCAGACAATAGTGTTTATGTCTCTGAACAAGCAGGAGAGATTCTTGACTGCCCCTGGAAACAGTTGAGGTCCATGCTAATATGTGTTCTTATGGTTCCTACAGGGCAATGGGCATGAGGAGGTGATTGCCTGTGCATGGGATGGTCAGACGTACATCATTGACCACAATCGGACTGTTGCCAGATTTCAAGCAGATGAGAATGTCAGCGCATTCTGTGCAGGTGGGGAGCCTGACTGCAAAGCCAGCCCTCACAGCATTTCTCCCTCAAAGCTACTACTCCCTTTGGGGAGACGTGGAGTCCTTTGCCTGCAATGGGAAGCAATTTCCCTGTGTGTGTTACTGCAGAAGGTCCAGCCAGTCTTTCCTATGGTGGCATCTGAGAAAAGCTGGGGTGAGGGGAGGTGATGCTGAGGTTTGTCTGTGATGGGTTTGGGTTTTTTTTCTGTTGTTTTGGGGAGTGCTACAGTGGTCTCTTGTCTTCCCCACTGCTTTTTTCATTTTACTGTTCTCAAGTGGAGATAAGAAGCTCCGTAGAGCCAGCCTGAACCTTGCCTATGCCTTTCTGCAGGCCTCTATGCATGCAAAGGAGGAAGCAACAGCCCGTGCTTGGTTTATGTCAGCTTCAATCAGAAGATCTACATCTACTGGGATGTGCAGCTGGAGAGAATGGAGTCCACCAACCTGTTGAAAATCCTGGATTGTAACCCAGAGTTTGGAAGTCTCCTGCAGCAGCTGGGTGTGGGTGAGTGCAGGAAGGGTGGATATATACAGGAAAAAAGAGAGGAAGGCCTGCTGGCATATGAAGTTCTGGGAACTAGAGGTTCACATACTTCTTGGGGAAGAGTGGCTTTCATGTACTACTTGCTGAGAATCCCTAACAACTGTCTGTCTTTTCCATAGAAAGAAGTGATGTTTCTGCTGTCAAAAATCTGATTCACAAAACACTGTATTTTCCTGAGAAATGGCAGCAGAGCAGCACCACACAGTGTCAGGACCCTGCTGGAATAGACTCCTCTGCCCACTGCACTGTCGTCCAGGATCCCTTGTAACAAGCCACATGGAGGCTGACATCTTTAATACCTGCACAAACTCTTCTGAAGCTGGAATTGGTTATCTAATGACAGGACTGTTCCCATTTCTGTCAAAGCTTCCAGACAGCCAAGGGCGTAGAGGCCAGATTCTGTGGTGGGATGTGCTTGATTGTCAGCTTGAGTGAAGATGGCGGGTTGATTTGTTTTTAGCTGAGGAAGCTACCAGAACACTGCTGAGTCCAGGGTCCTGCCTATTGACCTTCTGTTGCCAGTTTCCATGTTCTCTGATAGCTGAAGCACTTTACAGGTAACTGGGGAGGAGCACTGGGGACATAAATGGAGAGAATAGCTGAGTTCATTCGCTGTTTTGGCCTATTCTCACAACTGCTCTGGTGATTACTTCTGAGTTCTTAGCAGCATCACGGTGCAGGGACTGCAGATGGAGGAATTGAGTTAGGGAGCAGGCAAGGGCTTTCTCTCCCATCTAGGGGTGTTTTTAAAGTAGACCCATGCATTGCTTGCCTTTGCTGCTGCTCTTCTACCAAGCGGTTTCTCACAAACTGTCTCCTGTTCTGAGGAGCCGGAGACATGTTTGAGAAGAACCACAACTTGCACTAACAGTGTTGTCAAGAGGTAGCAGCTACAGCAACCTCAGCTGTGCTGAAGAGGCGTTTCATTGTCCGTCTGCCTGGGCAGGGTGATCCCAGAGACGGCTGTGACTTGGCAAAGCAGCTGTGAGCTGGGCAATAAGAGGAATCTGGCTTACACGTGGATCTGTGGTATTGAGAGAGCTTGGCCATTCCATAATAAGGAGTGGAAGTGCCATGGTTCCCTCTTATTGTGGAGAGCGCCATGCTATTTTGAGTCCTGCACAACTGAAAGAAGTGGACTGGAGATAATGTTCCACTTGCTGGTATGCAGTGTGGAAAAGGCAGTTGCTCACCCAGGCTGCTTGTATGCAGAGGCGAAGGCAGGAACCTTTCCACATGCTGCTGGTGTTCTGCTTTTCCCCCTCTCAGCTTGCCCCTTGCTTAACTCTGCTCATTAGGATAGGAGCAGCAGGCTCACCTGCTGTTTTGCGTCTGTTACCTTTTCTCACCTGTGTGATGTTTTTCTGGGCATGTGTAATGGATGTACCCGTCCCTTCACTTTTACAGCTGCCCCAGAGGGTTGCGTCTGAGTCTGAGCAAATGGTAACATTTAAAGATCCTGCAGGCTGTTGGAAGCCTGCTGTGCTGCACTCTGCAAAATGTCCAAGGGCAGCCCTAACTGGAAGAACTTTGTGTAGGAGAAAGGAGTGTCTTGTCTTTGGGTCAGAAGGACTGTTGAAGTACCCCTATGTGGTAGAAGGGCAGGATCTTTACATTAAGCCCTGTCTTGCAATTTCCATCTGTAGATTATATAAGCTTTATAAAGAACAGCTTCTGTACTCTGAATTTGATAGGTGTGAAAGTTGAAGCATGGAGCAGTGAACTGGTACGACCTGGTCTGTACCAGCTAGCACTCATTGCTTCTCAGATCACTCATTCTTCTGGGTCTCTGACTACCGTGGAAGTTTCCCTCTGTTTTAATGACCTCAGTGTGAAGCATTTTCAGATGTTCCCCTGTCATAGTAAGTGTGCAGCTGGACCCTTCAGGCAGGAGCTCTCATATCGTAATAGTGCTTTTGTAACAGTGGTGTTCAGAGCAGCAGGGTTTGAGGTTGTCAGCTGTGGAGTGCTGATATTGTAGGCAACATCTAGTGATGGGCTAAGGCAAGGACTCTTGAAGTGTGTCAGCTCTGGGCTGTAACCTCAAGGAATTGTCACCTCTTGTGATTCTGAGAGGTACAGCCACCCATCCCAAGGGCAGTCATTGTTGCTTCTGGAAAATGACTTAGTGTGACCGCTTGGGCTCTCACCAGGCTCTTAGTCCTTTCCCAATGAGGATGAATCTTGTCAGGGCTACTAACAATCGCAATAGGTTGGTTTCTTGCTACTTCCAGGTTTCTGTTTCCCAAATGCTAAAGCTGCTCTCTTTCTGGTCACCTCCTCTCTGTTCAGATGAAGTACCAGTTGCTACTCTTATTTCCTCCTGTTGGCTGAACGCAGGTGTCCCTACGGGTGGAGTGAGCAGTCTGGTTTGACTGTATTCTGGCATACTTTCTGCCTAACCCTTTTGCTAGGCAGAAATTTTGCACTTCACAGTTAGTGGAACTGATACGAAGAGGAGCCACAGTCAAGCAGGACTCTGCAGCGCAGTTTCCAGAAGCATATAACAGAAATGACATTGTAGCAATGTCCAAGACATTGCTGAGTGTTTTGGCATATGCCATTCTTCTGTCCTGAACACAGACTACTTTTCTTCTTAAGTTTGTATATTTTCTTGTCCTACTTCCCCCCACACCCCTTTCCTAATTCTGCGGCTTCTGCCTTCCCCACTGGGGGTAGAAACAGGGCGGCTACAAGCAACAGAAAATAGCGATGTGTGAGTTTTCAGTCTTGGCTCACGCAGCCTGGGTTGTGTACTGCTGCACAGCTAATGGGCTCTTCTGCTGTGTATGCTTTGACAAAAAACAGGTGAACTCCTATAGTAGCTTGTACCTTTCATGGTTCTATTCAGCATTGTTTGGCTTTGGTGGGGCAGGTGGTCATAGATGTACTCTCTCCTCATCCACTGCTGAGACCCCAGAGGTCCCCGCAGTAATTGCCCAGAGCATTTTACTTGGCTGAGAGTTGGGCCAGGCTGAGCTAATCCGATAGCTGGATTTTACAGGCTACTGCAGTGCTCCTGTATTGTAATTCCGTCTCGAGGCCTAACAGCAAAGCAGGATTGTTTACAGCCATAACAGAGAACAACTCAATGCTGCCCATTCATGCCAAATATAAACCTTTATTAGCAACACAAGTGCAAAGGGGTTCATGAATGTTTGTGTGACTGAAACTGTTTTATGAAAAACAACTTTGCTGTACAGGTCAAATGATTTCCAAGAATGGAGGGTCAAATTGATCCACCGTTGGACTGTTAATTGTTGAGAAGAAACAGGAAAGGGTTAATGAGGGAGAGATGACATTTTCCTAAGAACCGTATATAACAGAAAATGGGGCAAACCCAATGCAAATGATGGACGGGGCAACCTGTGCAACCTAGCCCTCTTTACTTGTTGGCCCAAGGATAACATTGCTGTGTGCTGTGCAAGCCCAGGCATGCTGCATTGTGGAAAGCAGAGGTGAGAAAATACGGATGCTACAGATCATCTGGTTCCTGAAACTCTTCTGCAATTAAAACCATTTGAGAGGAAAAATGCTGATATTCAAGGGTTTCCCTGTCAGTATTATGTTGCTTACAGCACATAATAACTTACAGATGCATTTTGCTCCTGTGTCCCTTGTGCACGGACAGAAATGAAAACTGTCTATAGAAGAATTAATTGGAACTTCTGTGCTGTTTCCTGGTGAAAAGATTACTTTCCTTTTTCCTTCTTTTTTTCAAGTACTGGACTCCAAGTAATAAACTAGCTACAGTAAGTGCTTCTCAGGTCAGTGCTTCAGGCTACTTCAACTGGCAACAATTGTCTACTCAGGGAAGGAGCAATGGAGGCTCTGTCTCTGGGCTGATAGTTATATTATACTTTCATTGTAACTCGTTGCCTGTTTGTCCTTGCCAGACAACACAAGCCACACATTTGGAATTAGAAGTTGTTCCTTCCCACGCAGCAGAAAATGTTGTTTCCTGCATTTTACCCAGCAGCAGATTGGCATACCCACTGGTGCCAGGAAGCTTTATCACCGGGCAGGATTTGCAAGACGCAATTGTATGTCCCATTGCCAGCACACAGCAAGTGAGGAGTCCAACAGTATTCTTGGTCAGCGGGGGCATTTGCAGATAAATGATTCATGACGTTGGTTATGATGCTGAATTTACTAGCGAGAAAATAGAGGGTGTTGCTTTGTTTTCCTGAGACATAATAAACCCACTGGCCATCCCTGCGCTTGTTTTTGTGATCTCTGTGCTGAATGAAGTTACTTCCATAACTCTTCAGGTATATCCTGGCATTTGCCAGTGGAGTCTCTTGAAACGACGACTGTCTGCAAGCATGTAGATGGTTCAGCAGTCTTAAGTTCTGTAACTTGCACACCAGCAGTGAAAGAAGGAGCAGGGCTCTGGGCGTATGGAACGCTGGAGCTCCCACTCAAAACCAAGAGATCCCAAGCTGCTGGAAATGATCCTGATTATGGCTTTTGTAGAGTGCATGTTGGCTTTGGAAAGGGCCTCAGAAGTCCATCTCCCCATCCTCAGGCAGGTTCAGCCATACGTATGTCACACTTGCCATGTCACACTTCCTTCTCTATTCCAAAGACTTTCTGTGGCAGACACTTCCCTGCAGCCTGTTTTGCAACTGTTGTGTCCATTCTACTGGAAAGTAGCCCTACCAGGAGCTGAGAGCCAAGGCGATTCAGAGAGATTATCGCTAATATTCCTGTGTCTGTATTGAAGGGATTGATCTCATCATGAGGAAGCCGGTGCTGGATACATTCAGGATATGCCTGTGTCCTACTCTGAGACAGCAGTTTGTACTAAATTTCTACTTTCCATATGAAAGTATTAGTATTTTTTCATCTCCAGTGGAAAAGACTTCTAGCTATCTCCTTCCTTCCCCTTATCCCCCAGAAGCGATAGAGATGACTGGAATTGGAGGTAGGGAAGTGTATCTGTATAATAGGCTTTTCCAAAAGAAGCTACAGTTGAGACAGTCTTCAGCCTTGCCAGCCCACTTAAAAATTACTTACTGAGTTCCCTAACATAGGAAGACTTACCATGTTTGCAGATAGGGTTGAGTTTGCATCATCAAGATAGTGTAAATCCTGTTTTATAATCACATCTTTTAAAGCCAGGATCCTGTCTTTCACAATGACAGCTGGGATTCCCATGTAATGACACAAAAATGCTGGTCTTCGGAGAAACATGTCATTTAATGCCAAGGAACTCTGGGAGGTGAAGACCCACCAGGAGTTCTGTTTGACAATGAGGAAACCGGGTACTGACACTGTCAGATTAATCTGTGGTTTAGGGAATGAGTTGAAGTGAGGTGTCAGCCGTGGTGTTATGACGTGCAGTACTCATTCAGTCATACAAATTTTTCTGTAAGCTCTGCCTGGAACAAAACTGGATGCGTTGGTTCCAAGATAACTTGGCAACAGATTACTCAGTGTTTGAGATCTTTACTGTGTGGACCTACACGTTCCACTAACGTGGACTGGAGGAAGACGAAAAGCGTATCTTCTGCTCTGGAGGTGATTTCACAGCTGAAAACAAGAGCTTCCACATGCTAGTTTAGCTCTTGCTTGGAAACATCCTCTGTGGCTGACAAGTGGCAGTCTACATTTAGGCATACGTATTGTTAACAGCAAAGAGGAAAGGCTGGCTAGACAGTGGCACAACGTGAGAGAGTATTAGTAACAAGGATACAGGAAAGAATTCATAGGATTATCTGAAAAGGAAATAATTCCTTTTGGAAGAAGCAAATTTGTCACCGCTGTAGAAGAAGTAATTATTTGCCTGGGAAAAGGTAAAGAGGATGCAAAGAAGGATTCATTATGCAGAGAAGAGGGACAGACAGAGCTGGTGATTTTCACCTACTGTAGCACATTAATTCTCAGAGGAACCTGACCTATTAGCAATTTGAGAAGAGGCACGTGAATCACTGAAAGGCTTCAGAAGGGCTGGAGATGTTCTGAAGGTGAGCAAAAGCAGAGTTATCCCAAGACTGACATATAGGAACACCACCTGGTGAATTCCAACAGTAGCTAGTGTGTGGGTATCTGCAGTGCTGTAAAGTGACAGGCACTAGTTAGAACTGTCCACTCAAAGTTGTGCCAATTTTATCTAGAATCCCATCCAGCACTCTTTAAATCCTTGGGAAGGTTCCTGTTGGTTTCAGTCTGAGTTCATGAAGATCCCTATTCAACTACACCCTCGCCCTGGCCAGAGTCCCACTCCAAAGTGGATGCCAGGCACGGCTTTCACACGGAAGTGGCAGGGACTGGAAGCTATTAATTGCCCTCCACTTCACTTGGCAGTCCATTCACAGCCCCATCAACACTGGGGCTCTGTGCTTGCTCTAGCACCTAAGCCTCACCTAAAGGCTCCAGAATGCACACCCACCACTTGGGGCCCTCACAGAGAAGCGGCCAGAGCTGGAAGCTGGTAGTGGCCCTCGCCTCCCCTTGGCAGCCACTTGTGGGCATTTGCAAAGCCCACCAAAAGCTATTAGACAATCTGGAAGGCAGCAGGGACTTGCCTGGGTGTCAACAAAGCCTGGCAAAACCCCTGTGTTGCTCTGGAAGGCAGCAGGGCCCCTTGTAGGCCAAGGTAAAACCTAGCAAAAGCCCTAGGATGCTCTGGAGGGAAGCAGGGTCCCTTCTGGGCACTTGCAAAAGCCATCAGATACGGTTAGAGTTAGGTGGTTGGGGTTGCAGTTAGGTTTAGGGTTAGTGTTAGGTGTAGGATTAAGGATATAACGGTTAGGGTTGTGAATAGCGTTTGGATGAGGTTAGGGGTTTGGGTTAGAGTTTAGTATGAGGAGTTAACATTTGGTTTAGGATTAGGGTTAGGGTTAGGGAATTGGGTTTAGGGCATTAGAATAACTGAGTTAGTTATGTGGTTAGATTTAGGGAGTTAGGGTTAGGCCAAGGTTATGACTAGTGGTTATGATCAGGTTTTTGGTTAGTGTTAGGGTTAGTTTCTGTGGTTAGGTTTTATATTAGGGGTTATATTAAAGGTTACATTTGGAGGAAAGGTTAGCTTTAGCATTTAGGATGAAGAGTTAGATTCATGTTTAGGATTTGGGATTAGAGTTACGGTTATGAGGTTAGAGTTTTGGGGTTAGCGTGCCAGATTTAGGTGGTTAGCTTCACGGCTACCATTCAGGATTAGGGGCTAGGGATTAGGACTAGGGGTTAGGGTTTGTGTTAAGGTTTAGGCTAGGGTCATATTTAGTGGTTAGAGACAGAGATAGTGGTTAGAGGTTAGGTTGGGATTAGTGTTAGGTTTGTGGTTAGTGTTTATAGTTAGCATTGTGTTTAGAATTAGGTTTACCTTTTGGGGTTAATCTTAGATGGTTAGACCTAGGAGTTAGGGGGTTAGATCTAGAGGGTTATGGTTAGGGTTAGGATTTGTGTTTAGGGGCTAGAGTTTAGGACTAGAGGTTAGAGTTAGCATTAAGGTTTAGGGCTAGGTTTTGTGGTTAAGGTTGGTTTTAGGGTTAAATTTACGGTTAGGGTTAGCTTTAGGGGATAGATTTAGGGACAAGGTTAGGTTTAGGGTTTGGATCAGAGGATTAGGGTTTAGGGTTTTTCTGGGTTTTTTTAATCATCAAAGTTAATGAATAATAAGAGCTGTAATGGATATCTTTCAGCTTTAGCATAGTACTTGCTGTTGTTCCATATGCCATTTTTAATTGCAAATAGATTCCAGCTGACCCACAGTTTTAGGACAAGTCTGAACTGTCAAGAAAGTCCCCTAGGTTTGACAAGCCAGTCAGACATGCAAGTGGTATAAATAGAGGAGGAATTTCTGGTACTCTGGAAGACAGGCTCATTGAGTAAACGTGTCCTGACATAAATGGGGGATGTTGGTGTCATTCAGGAGATTCATGGAAAGTAATTCATGCAGCCAGAAATAATCAGATGCACAAGTAGAAGAATGGCAAAGAAGCCAAGGAACAGATCAGAACCTGCAAGATATGATGACTAACGATACAAATCACTAGCCTGATGCTGTTTGTAGATGAAGCAGAAGCGAGTCACACCATCTAACGCTAGCAAGTGCATCCCAAACCACATCAGCCAGGCTGTACTCTGCTTTCCTTAGCATGTGTTAAACTACAGCATACAGCATTGGATTTAGGAAAGAACAAACAGAAATGCATACGCAAGTTCTTTGAGAAGCGCAACAGAAACAGAGTGGTTGAATAAAAAATAAAGAGAGCCAGCGTTGTTTAATCCAGGAAGATACGCAAAATGGGCTGTCTTGATATTCTGAGGATGGACAAAGGGACGTTGTGCAGAGTTTGGATAGTGAATCAGTAGTCATGAAGCGTGGAACAAGCCCTGATCTGCTGCATCTTTCCTAGAGCAGAAGACTAGACTATGTATTTATCATACAGCTATGCTCTAGGATGCAAATAAATAGAAAAATAATTAAACCAAACAACTAAGTGACTTAATAACCACCATAGTCATCCTGGATGAGTTCATAGTTCTCTGACCTGCAAGGAAGTCTAGTTCTTGTTTCATGCAGGAGTAGCAAACTTGATGGGCAGTGAGATGCCAGGACTTGAGGCTGATTATCTCGTATGTATATTATATATATCTGTGTCCAGTCACTAGATTTCAAGTTGAAAGAAAGGATCTGACAGAGCAGAAGACTTTGGGTGCTGTAATTCAGTATAGCATTTAAACCGAGTGGCAGGATCTCTGATGATACAGCAGAGGTGATAGGAATGTAGATCTAGCAGCTGGAATGCAGAGAGAAGAGGCCTGGTCAGAAGATCAGGGTGTGCAAGTCTGGTTACTACATATAAGACCAAAAGATGATAAGTATTGCTGTTCATATAGTATAGCTTAGTGGCCAAGGATGCAGTGGCAAAGTCCAAGCCCCTGTGCATGTCCACTGTACTCTAGGCATCTATGCTCAGCACTGCTGCAAAGGTTTCTTAGAATTAAGAACTCTAAAATTGTTCTTGCTGCAAGACTTTTCTGAGAAAATACTTCTTTTTTGCTCTGAGCAAGCACAAAGTGAAAAAATCCAGCTTCCGTAGAGCACAGGTGAGGGGACTAGCCACAGAGCCCTTCCCACAAAGAAATGGGAGTGGACTCTGCTCATATTGAGGCAAAGAGAAGGGAAACATTCATGGCAATCTTTGGAGGCTTTTGGAGAAGTTGCTTGTCCTCCTGTCCACAGAGCTATTGAAGATTGTTCATGGAGACTCTTGTCTCATGAATTGAGGGAATTGTAAAAATAAGTCATTAAAAGGGTAGGGTGAATTTAGTACAGAAGCAGAAATTGGAGTGAATAGGGACAGGTAGAAAAACAAGAACAAAACGCCCACTCATCACAAGGGGACAAATAAGAGGGTTCACTGAAAGGAGTGATACCTCTCAAGATGAGGCACTCCCAGAAACGAGAGTTTCCAGCACCCATTTGCCTTTGTCTTACTCCCCAGTGAATGCCTCAGCCGAGAACTTAGCAAGGTCAGGGGCATATGAGCCTCACCCTCATCTCTCTCTGAGGGCAGCAAGTCTCCTCAGCCCCGTACATGGGGAATGCTGCCAGTCACTGGCCAGGCTCTTCAGAAGCATGTAGAAAAGGCAGCTCTTGACTCAGTGCTTTAAATCTCAGGACTCCTTCCTCCAAGTCGATGCAACACTAAAGAAGGGGAGAGCCAGTTACTTGCTGGACATTTCAGACAGCAAATCTCATGATGTCTTATGACTGGCAAAAATCTGTATAGCCACCAAACAGCCCCACTTGGGGCTTTTAGAAACCTTACAGTTCCTCGCCCTGTGCCCCATGCTGCGTCTTTGCTCCTATTCCATTCAATGGATTCCTCTCCAAACCCTTTACAGAGCCATTCCCCTCACTCCTTCCTATGATTGCCTTTGGGGTGATGTGTTCACATCACTTAGCTATTCAGCCCAATGCTTTTCCTGCTTTATGAGTCTGACACATGACTACAAATACTTGACAGGCAAGAGCAGTCTTGCAGCAACCATATTCTGTGCCCCCACAGGAGTCAGGCTCATCAGAGCACTAACCCTGAGCTGAGCTGACAAAAGAAGACTCTTTCTACTCATGTCCAGCTAGTGTTGAACCTGAATGTGATCATATAACTTTATTTGTCTCAAAGCAAGTACAGAGTTTGTTGACATCTGCCTTCAAAAGGCAATGCAGCTATAAGTGTGCCTTGCCTTTTCTTGTCTCCTCTTCAATTTCCTCTTCCTGTTTGCAACTTGTATGGTCAAGAATACAAAGAATGGGAGATGCGATAGTACCTTATTGGATGATTCCTTTCTTATAACCTTTAAGAAGGACTGGAAGGGAATCAGTGGCTCAGAGCATCCTGCAACCAGGCAGCTGCGCAACAAGCGTTGCAAGTGGCAGCCTGGCAGACCTGGTCATAAGTATTTCTGGTGCTTACAGAAACAAAATCTTAGAGAACTTCTTGAAAGGACCCCTACAGTAAGAAAATATTCCTTACCTTGAGAGACAACAGAGTCTGGAGACCAATGCAAAACTCCAGCATTTCATCATCTGAGAAGAGAGAAGAGACTGATCAGGCTTAAGACTATATATGCTGCCCCTCTAAAGGAAGCGTGTCTCCTTTAAGATGGTGGGGAATATGAGAGCACCTGGTTCAAAAAGTTATATTGTTATGGTCTATTCAGTATAAAGTAAATAAATAACAAGGAAACTGATTAATTAAACATAAAAACATTAACAAGCAGGTGGTAACAGTGACAATCACAGCACTCTTCTGTCACTGACTGATGAGCCGCTGAATTAGCTACTAAGGCACAGCCCTGAAAAGGGTCAAAATGAACTCTGTAGCTGATACAAGGAGGGAACCATGATTAGCATGAGTACTATGAGATATCTGAGGGAGCTTGTGGGATCATGTAAAACTTACTATGGGCTGTATAAGGGAAGGGCCAAAGGCAGGAGAAGGCAAGCAGCAGGATGGATCAGGGAAGAACAAGCATGGAAAACTGGAGAGGAGAGGGGATAACGGGGCCAGTCACATGCAAGCAGGCTGTTGGTCGGTTCCCCTGTCAGACCGAACCCTGTGCCTGATGACTGCAATCTGTCTGATCTTCTTATTAGCTAATTTTATTGAGTAATTTTTTCTGCATAACCTCTCGATCCTATATGTGACTGCTGCAAGTCTTAAGTGTCATCAAGTGTAGAAGATGCCACAGGTTAAAGGACAAATAGCTCTAGATGTCAGCAACCAGAAGGACTGGTGGGCAAGAGAGGTGCTAGTAACTGAAGGGATCACAGGGCATAGGGCTCATAGGGGTGTGTCAGGAACTCCACAGGTTTCAGCAGTTAGAGAGACCAGTGTATGAGAGAAGCCTGGATGCCAGTAGCTGGGGAAGGAAGCACAGGCCATAGAACTTATACATCTGGATGCCAGCAACTGCAGAGCCTCCACTTGTGCGTTGCAAAGTCTAAGTTCCAGAGACTGGAGAAAGACTACGGGTCACAGAGCTTTAGGTCTAGGTGCCAGCAACTGGAGAGATCAAGCATGCGAGAGAGATCTGAGTATCAGCTCTGGCCAGGGTCACAGTGGCCTTAGGTTTATAAGCCAGGACATGAAGAGAACAGGACATATGTTCCAGAGGTCTAAACACCACAAACTAGAAAGACTTGGGTGTGTTTGTATTTCCCAAGTGAATTTAATCCTATATGCTTGTGGGTTTGTATACATAATTAGCTAGCAATCTTCAATCTGGTCTAGCCAGTGAATAGAAGGAAAACTGCAGCTGGAAAGACTTAAGGTGTGAGTCAGTGGCTAGCTAAGGGGCTAGGGTCCTGACATGAGTATAAGACAGACGTAGATGCTGTACTGTTATTTGAAGACTCTATATATGAGTGTGCTTGTGAACCTAGAGACTAAGGATGTGTGAGCTTCTGCCAGTGAACTTCAATCCTGGTCATCCAGAGAGGAGTACCAGGACTGCTGGTGTTTATGTGAGTGCTGATAAAGGCACTGCTCTCTGTGTGGTAATCTCTATGGCTGGCTTTGTCTCTGCCCTCTCAGTGTGAGCCTTGTCTGGCATATACGTTCAGCCTTCCTATTGTCTGAACCTAGCACTAAGAGCATATATTGGACTGTTGATTGGTGAGAGTGGCCTCCTAGGTCTTAGAGTTATCCATCTGGACTTCAATGGCAGGGAAGGAGGAATCCCCAGGTCCTGGAGTCTGCAGTATTCAGCAGCCACCAGTAACATCATTAATACTCCCTTTATCTCCTGGATGCCTGCTTGCCCTGTAACCAGTGGCTGTATTTTCTAATTTATTTATAACCACATATACAAGACCACAGTGTGCACAGGGAGATGCAAGGCACAGATGTAGCAATTCTGTTCCTTCCATGCAGCCATTTCACGTCCCAGAAAAATGGATAGGTGCTACAAGGCAAAATTCACCTGTGCTGGTGCTAATACAAGAACAAGTAGAGGGGAAACCAGGGAAAGAAGAGTGAGCTGGAGTGTGGAAGAGGAGGAAGCTCTTTCTAGATGACTAGGAAAGTGGGAAGAATGGACATGAAAAGAGGACAGGGAGCAAGGGAGGCCTTGGAGGATGAATAGTACTCATCAAAGATGAGGAGACAGGTAAAGGCGAGAGGGTGAAGCTGGAAGACTAATAGGGAGAAAGAACAGAGAAAAAAAGATGACCAAGTTGTTTTGAGCATATGCATAGCATGATGTAAATGCAGAACATGCAGCATTTTTGCTGTTTTCTGGGCGTGCTCCAGTGTTTTTGACTTGATCTTGTCTCCTGCGGCTCCTTCCTTCAAAGAGCCCTGCCTTAGGACCCCAAGGGAGACTCAGCACTCTGGGGCTACCAGGTTCTTCCAGGGTGCTCCCCGCAGCACAGGCAGATGAGTACACAGACAAAAACTCTGGGGAATTAGCTGTACCCTCCGTCAGTTTCTCTGATGACTTCCATCCAGCCAAAGACAAAAGTGTCTGTTCAGCAGGAGAACATAGGGCACCAAAGGACTAATCAAGCAGTCTGGATAATTTTAAGAGAGGTCTATTTCAGAAGGAAATGAGAATTTTCCACGCTACACGTGTGTTAAGACCAAAAACCACCTCATTTCTCTCCACTTTCAACATCTTCCGTCTTCTCTGTACTCCTCCTACGCCCTTTGCTTTTTGTTATATTGAGGGTATTCACAGTGCTTAACGAGGTGACTACACCACCAGCCTCCCACTGCGTTACATTTTTCTCAGAGATCTTTTAAAATGGCTTTGGCAGGGCAAAAGGGACACAGGAAAACTGGGGAAGAGGAGGGGCTGACACTCTCACCTACAACCAGTGCTGAACACAGCACTGTCTC
This sequence comes from Amazona ochrocephala, assembly GCA_039720435.1. Taxonomy (NCBI): domain Eukaryota; kingdom Metazoa; phylum Chordata; class Aves; order Psittaciformes; family Psittacidae; genus Amazona; species Amazona ochrocephala. Next base: position 85,339,627 of record CM077880.1, read on the forward strand.
CTGGCCAAATTGCAACTCCATGTGTTCTACTCGGCCAACAACGCTGGGGATGGACAGAGAGAGGTCTCCACAGTCCATGGCAGACACTTCTTCCAGCCTGTGGGACACAAGAGGCGTTATTTCCTCAAGTGGAAGAAAAGGAGGAAAAGCAGGACTTCTCACTGATGGTCTTAATGGGAACAGGCCCACAAGAGGAGGAATCTTTTTCATACAGCATGTCTGGAGGCAGATTCTACAAGTAAAACCATGAGGCACCACCCGTTTGGGTTCCTCATCACTGAGGTTAACTGTTAGCTGGGCAGCTTTTCCCTGCAGTACACACAGACAGAATGACACAGCTCTGAGGTCTGCACGCAACTTTGCCAGTGCTCCTGATACCTTGCTCTGTAGCCCACCCTCTGCATCTTCTTCTAAAACAGCCATGTGCACATGCAAAGCTGCTAGTAATTATCATTGGGGCTGGGAATCAAGAGTGCCATAGATTTTCTTTAAGCTTCCCCTCCTTTTCTACTGCACAAAGACTTACCCCAGCTGGTTTAAACAGCTCTTGGAGATGAAATTTGGTAGACACCCAGTGTTAACAGTTGCTTTCAATACCTGACCTTGGCACTAGAAAAAACAATAACAGATAATTACTGTGGGCTCAAAATTGTCATACCCACTCCTCCAACAGTGTGACAGTCCTTTAGACCTTCCTCAGCAACATATCCAAATATGCACTGTTTTAGGCAGTGGTCAGGAGACTCATCCAAGGCAATGGTGGTCTCCCAAGGGCTCTGCAAACCTCCGCCAAAGGCTTCCTTTTGAAATCGTCATTTTTAATTTCTGTTTGATTGCCCAGACACTTACCTGTTATGAGAAACTTTAACTTGGCAGGTTTTGAGTCAAGAGAATTGGAACTAGATGACCTTAAGATCCCTTCCAGCCCTAACCATTCTATGATTCCATGATTCTATGTCTTGTGCTGTCTGGTTCTCACTGCGACATCAGTAAGGTTGTGACAAGACTAAGCAGAGAGGCATGCTAAAGCACAAAGTGCAGATACATGCTAAGTACCTGTCTCCTCATCCTCTGTACTGTGCTTCCCTGTACCTCCTCACTATCTAAGCAGGTATACTAGCCATGAGTGTCAGGCCAGGTATGCTATCACATCTGCCCATACTGCAACCTGCTACCAGTGTCCAGGTAAATCAGCTCTTCCTCATTAACAGACATGGATTCTACTAGGAAAGAGTTAACATCCCTGTAGCTCACGGAAGCCAGCTGTTCATTGCTCAGCTACAGAAAAGGCATTGTATCAGCTCTTCAGAAACAGAAGACCTGGAGTATGGATAGCAATTGCCAAAGAATCACTTTAGTAGCTGGCAGACCTGAGATGCATTGTTGTGATAATAAACTGAAACCATCACTAGGCAGATGCTTGAGGTTTGCTTCAGAGCAGGCTGGGAAAATTGCAAGTTAGAAACTTGCTAGGATATAGCAGGACAGTGATTATTCTGTAGAAAATAGCATCTCATGTAGTGGTAAACAGGCCTGCACAGTTACCAGCTCCAACAGCTTCACAAAAGCTATCTACTTTTCAATTATACCACTAACCATTTGACCAGACAACCCACCCAGGAGCCTTAGGAGAGTCCTTGGTTCAGTGTAACACAAATACAACGCAGATCAGGTAAGGATTTCACAGGCAGTTGAGGAGTACTGCAAGCCTTAGTGGACTAAGGGGACTTTTCATCACATTACACACTCTCATCTCTGCCCCAAGATTTTCGGTCTATTACTGTCAGTCACCAATAATCTTTATCTAAGGGTCAATTATAGGGATTTACAAAAAAAGAGAAAGAGGGGAGAGGAATCAGTAAGAATTATAAAGAGCTTTGTTTTCTGAAATAATGTCAGTTCCGAAGTCAAGAAGCCGCTTTAACCAACCAAGGTTGATCGCAGATTGCTTTGTCACAGAGGAAAAGCAGCCTTGGACAGCAGTGAAATCTTTCAGCATCTATTTCCAAGTCAACGAGAGACACCACAAAAAAATAACAGCTTGATTTTATGATGCAGATGACATCCATGACAAGCTTTCCAAAGTGCTTTGCAAAAACTGCAACAAAAAGGGGCAAATCTGCTAAAGTCAGATTTGCTAACAGATCTGCTAATTAAATAGGAGCTGAGTGACTGTATTACAACACTTAGACTGTGTCTGTCTGTGAGCTCTGAAACTTAATAAGGCCTTAGGCACAGGGCAACTGTAACCTGTTAGAGTGAAAACACTTATTGCCTGAATTTCTGTGTATCACTGAAGTCTACATATCTTAAGCTTTATTACCCAGTTAAGTTCAGTTAGTAGTCAGGTGATGCATTCGTTACCACTGAAATTTTCAGGATAGTTGCCTGAGTGTAAATGGAAGCTCTATGCTGGCAGATGTTCTTTTCTCAGGATATGCTGTCAGAGACAAGAGAATACACTGGGATTGCATTCCATTTCTAATAAAAACTACACCATAGTGAAGCAGCTCTCCAACAGCTGCCACCTCACCTTTCTGGTTAAAATGAACTGGCAGCCTGAGTCCTATTTCCTGCCATAGATCTGTTACTTCCTTTTGGAGTCCACGAATGTGAACATGAAAAACAGCAAGACTAAAAAGAAGGGGAAGAGAGCTTCCTTTCCTTCAGTGTAAGAAGATTAAGTGGGACAAACAGTGATCGGCTCTTAAGAAGGACAGAAAAATAGAGAAATGCCTGTGAAGAAGATACTAAGATCAGGGAGAGTTAAGTGCAGTGTCAGACCTATTTCCTTGACTGTGATGCTCATTAACCTTCCTTCACGAAGAAAGGTTAATGTTTATGTCAGTGGGGGTACAGTGCATTAGAAACACAAAAGGGGAATGAACAGTGGACTCTGACACTAACTTAGCTGGGATATGATACCTATGCATGCCTGTCCTTGTTCAGTGTACATGCCTGGCAAAATAGCATCCTTTATCCGTGACTTTCCTCTTATAGAACAATACAGAGTAGTGATTAAACAAAAAGAAACACCTTCATTTGCTCAAAAAAAACCTCCATGTATTTGAAGAAATTACACTGAAAGCCATTTTTCCTACTAGTCTGTATTCCCAAGAATGCTTATATTAACCTGGCTACACATGAGTCTAAAACCCAGAGTAAGCAATGCCTAACTGCAACAGTAAAAGCTGGAAAATAAAGCAGACAATGGCTTTGCATGGTACTGAGACATCTGAACATTTCATAAACTTGCTACCAGGCTGTGTTCATATGATGATTTACAGTGACAACTGAATTTTTCAAAGTATATGTGTTTTTCTAACATGTGAGATGTTCTTTAGGAAAGGTAACTGAAATAAACACAGCTTTAAAATGGATTTTGCATACCTGGTCTGTGTCTTGGTGCGTCTCTTATCTGCATATTGCTAAACAACTCTAACCATGGAGCCCTCTTTCATGGGGCACAGCTTTTGGATGTGCTTTCTTAACTACAGGGGCCAGGGAGTAGTGTGTTCTGCTGTATAGGAGGATATAAGAAGAGAAGGGATCTAAAAATACTGCTTCCACAAAGAAATGCAGTAGTGCTAATTCAGAGCACATTTAGCTACTTTCATAGGAGGTCCTTTCACACCTAAGAGAATCAGACCAGTCTGTATCCAGTAAATGTAAATCAACTAGGCGCATCTGTCTCAAAGTGATAAGGAGACATTTGTTGCTTCTGTATGCAGTTATGAAATACCTCATGTCATGGGAAAGCTGTCCTCCAAAGGAAGGAGGTGTGATTAAGGTAATTTATCTTCAAATACGAACAACTAGAATGCATGTGGCAGAAAGGCTTTCCTCTGTAGGAAGAACTGAATCTAGGCTCTAGGAAAGGCTGTGCAGGAAATATTATTTCCCTGGCTGCAGCTGGCTTTGCATTTAATAACTTAGTATGGCCCCTAGGAGTGGGGCAGCTGGAATTCATAGAATATTTGCCACAACTGTGGAATCAGCAGCACCAAGTTATTGCCTTACCTGGCACTGTATTAGCAGGGATGAAGTCTCTTTTCTCTTATCCTCCCTCTTTTCCATCTTTTCTTGATGGTCCTTTGCCAGTGGAGATTGAACCCATGCAGACTGAACCCTGGTCTCGCCTCGCAGCTTGTTCAGATTGCCTTCCAGGAGCCGCCGCTGGACCACACTATGTGGCTGCTGTCTCCATCACAAAGAAAGAGAAATTACAGCTAAGTATGGCTCTAAAGGCAAGGACATTTGCTAGGCCAGAGAAGAAGATTGCAAATGTTTGACCTTTTTTGACGAAAGACAGGCTTATCCCAAAAAAGATTTCTTTCAATCCCAAGGTTGCCTCTGCAGCCACTAAGGTGATGTTAAAGTGTTGTGACAGGCAAATCTCTGGGATGCAATTACTGGAGGAGAAGTACATGCCTGATGCATGCTCTCCCCACACATATCTGTTCCTTCAGCTAAACATGCACACAGCAGTCTCATACGTGTTCAGGTACTGCAATACACTACCTGATGTGTGTGTGCCGACATCCAACCAGGCACACTCACACCTTCTGATATGGGAGGGAATAGGGGACACAGCATGTATATGATGTACACGTGGGTAAGAAGGCAGGATTCCAGAAATTTTAGGTGCACAAGCAATTATTGGTAGTAAAGTGGGAAGCTTCCACTGTATAGGAACTTAAAACTAGCTTCTAATGTTCTTTGGCATCTGTCTTTGTTCCCCTCCATCAGAAGTGGTACTATTTTGGCTCCCTAGTTGGGGGAGCATCTATGAAGCCCTATGTTGTTCACAGCTAGAAGGGAGCACCAGCAGCCATATCAATGGTTGAAGGAGCTTCATTTACATCTCATATACCTCAATCATATCTCATGTATTCCTCATTCCTGCCTCCTTTTTTCCGGGCAGAAAAAGGGAAGTGCACCAAAAGGGAAGAAAAATTGTGAAAATATTCATGTCCCAGTATTGCATACACACAGAAGAAAGTGTGGCTTTGGAATGAAAGTTCCCTTTGTTATTCAGCTTGATGCCCTATATTTTAACCAATATTGACATTGCAGAACCTGTCCCTGCACAGCCAACAATAAGCAGCATCAATGAAGTAGTCCTGTTGGAGGCAGCTTTACAAAAATCAACTTCCAGATGGTACATCAGTTTGATGTATGACCTTAGCAATGTGCGGGCCAAACATCTGAATTAGAGCAGACCTGCCAATAAACTGGGCTGTATTAACCCTACAAGGTGTGTGTGCTTCAGTGTATCTCTATGCTAGGTCAGAGAGCTGAGGCCGGGGGATTGTGTGAATTGCAACTCAAAGCACGCTAACTTGTCAGTTTTGCCCAATGGTTGGAACAGGAGAGCTGTTACTGGCTCTTTGATTGCACTCAGCATTGCTCTTTGCAGAGTGCCAAGTCCCTCATGACTCTGTTTCCCTGACACCCAAGGGGCAAGTGACATACTGCATGAAAAACACTGCAGTAGTTGAAAAAGAGAGGTAAAAATATCTCTCTGCTCCTGGTCTTTTCCTAGACAACTGTGCAAGCCCACAGCATAGTTCACTCCCTAAATACTCTGAGCACAGTACCAGTTTGGCTGCCAGCTAACATCTGGGCCATGGGAAAGGGCAGGAAACTGACAGCGGGTCCCCAAATTCCCACCCTCCCTCCTGTCTCCTCTCACTATATAGCATGCAAAGGACCTTTCCTTCTCCCTGCAACCTTTCCCACAGAAAGAGCAGGCACTTTGCATCTGCCACATCTACCCCCTGCCTGTCACTCAGGCTGGAAAGAGGCAAGCACTGATGGGGAGTAGCTGAGTTTTGGGATGGTGGAGGCACCTGATTCAATAACAGACTCCTGAGGCCCTCCCTGTCTTCTGTCTCACTGGTGGGACAGAAAAGTGGAGACCATTGTCTCTCTTGGGCTGGTAAAGAACAGTGAGATGAAGGGGAAGGTGAGGATCTGAAGGGGATTGTGGCCAGCATCTGGAAGGCAGGCCCTCTCAGGACTCTTAGAAAGGTCAGAGCAGATTCTGAAGTGCAACTCATCACACTGAAGCTCTTCAGTGTGAAATCTCAAGGCTTTGCTACGGCTAGTGAAGTGGCATGAGCTGGGGACCTGGCCTTTGGGAAAGGGAGAAGTCAGGTCTTCAGACTTTCGGAATATTTTAGCTCATGCAGCTACTTGGCTTTTTACATTAAAAAAAAAATGAAATGTCATGCATGTAGTTGTTATAAAACTGGAAATGCGAGGTTTCCACTGAAATGTATTATTGAACTCATTACTGAAGGTTGGGTGGGCCTATCAAGTCCCAGACCCTGTTGGGTGCATTGCATAAGCTGAATGAATACCCGGAATTACACAGCACAGAAAAGAGGGGCAAAAAGTAACAACCTGACTTTGACTGTATAAGAAAACATGTAGCTTTTAAATGACATGGGACCTTGCTCTAATATTAGGACACGTGGGCCTGCCACAGCTGTAGTCTCTGCATTTTCAGTGGAGACCTGTTTCGGTGAATTAATTGAACTCTCTTCCCAGTACATAGGAGTCTGGGATGTTTTATGGTCCTTTCCAACCCTAACTATTCTATGATTCTATGTTTTGCAGTCTCTCCATGATCAACTTCTGTAGCTGCTTTGTTTTCAGCCCTGCATTCCTGTCCTCCAGGAGGGAATCAGATCAATTTAGCACACATAGATGGAGTTTTGCTTGGGGCTGGAGGAGTGCCTGAAAGCATATTTGAGACTCTAATTTGTAGCCCCCAAAACATCACAGCAGTATCACAGTGACCATCAAGTTTCAGGGACTGCTAAATTGGTCTTGGAAATCAAAGGCCTGGTTCTTCTCTTGCCCCAAAGTAAACCAGAAACAGAGGTACGCAGTTACCTCGTTGACCTCAGGCATTGCACGGTGTGTGCAAACTTTGCATGGGTACCACACTTTATTTGCTGCCTTCTAACACCATCACAAAAGTGCCACGACAGAAAGGATGTTATGCTTTATTCACTGCTCCTTAGATCCATGCTAAAAATGTTTCAGCCATTCTGTTATGGACCAAACATGAACCATGCAGAGTTTTTCAGCGACAGAATGCTGTTTGTGCATGCAAGGACATCTCCTGGCTAGAATGCTTAACTTGACCAGGAGGTCAAATGATAATTGGTGCTCATGGCAAGTGATTTGGACGAGGCCTGTCTTGCTAGAGCAAGCATGTAGGGATTCAGAGTGCCAGCCTCTGGAGGCCAAGACTGACACCCATACTGTGCAGGATTCTCACAGTCTTTGGCTGGCACCACAGCTGTCATTTTGGGATATGGTGTGAGTCAATTCCAAAGCAAAGCATGTAGACATGTTTTTCTGCCTTTGTGGGTGGGCTCAGCAAATACTAAGAGACTCAGAAGTGGCTCCTCCCCATCCTCTGACAAAAGCTGTGCAAGGAAGACCCAGGGGTATGTCTGGCTATCCCCTCCTGAGGAGATGTTTCAGCTGCAATGCAGCAGGACATTTAAGGCCAGCGCTAGCCTGCCCATGCTGCCAGCCCGTCCGAGGCCCTCAGGCTCTGGTGTGGCCAGACCGCCTTTCCGTGAAGGTCCTGTTCCTTGCTAACACAGCGCTTATGTGACTCCCCTCTTGTACTTCAGACAGTACAAGACACAGGCTTAGTTGTGTTCAGGGCCAGAGGGTTGCTCACGACTACTGCCTGCTGACCGCCATGTGCAGCTGCTGAGGGCTGCCAGAGATGAGGCAGCAGCTCAGGGTGACTTAGAGGAGCCACCCTTGACCCTGCCAGCTGTGGGACTTGCAGGTGGCTGCGGGGAGGGTGTTGGGAGCAGGTAGATGTGCCAGCAAGGGAACATGGCCCTGACCCCTTGGCCGTGCACAGCAGAGCTGCTGCACCCAAAGGTTTCAGCAAGGAGGATGCCTTCCATCCAGGCCCAGTGCCTGGGACCCTGCCTGTCCCATGCATGTGTGCTCCCATGCACAGCAGCGCCTCACTGCTGGCAGCCATGCGGCCTGCCACAGCGGTCTGAAAACAACCCGTGGGGATACACACAGCTAAACAACCATGGCTGTTGCTGCAATGGTCTGAGAACACGGGGAAAGCACAGCTGCAGAGAGGAACAAGATCTTTCATGATACACATTACACAGCTGGGCTTATGCCCCCATCACTGGCCAGACCTAGTCCCTCTTTTGGGAAAATGGTTTAGACCTCCTCAGCCTTGAGCGGTTAAACTGCACAGTGGATAGAAGTTAGACCGCAGAACTGCCACAGAAAGGGGGAGACGCGTGCTGTTAACCTGGCAAAAGTGCAGTTAAGCTGGCAAAAGATACTGTGGGAAACTGCTCCCAGCCCTTGGGGAAGTGCCACCAGACCATGGACTGCCCCAGCTCCTGGAGCAAACCCCCCTCCCTACTGCTTCCTGCTCCATATCTCCACAAGGAGGTGGCCACAGGCCTCGCTCCCATGCCTTCTCCCCACAGCAGTTCCCAGCTGGGAGGAAGGCTGTTAGGATGATGTCTCTCAGGTGGAGTCCCACTGGACTTACCAGATCCTTGGAGGTGCCAAGCCTTGTCAAGCCATCCAGGGGCAGCAGGTCAGCAGAGTCCTTGTGCACGAACTGGGTAGCCTGTTTAAGGCGCCTCTTCTGCTGCAGAATAGCTTTGTTCCTCAGCTCCACGTCACACTCCTGTCGCTCCAGGCCAGAAGTACCCTCGCTCTGCTTTTCCTCCCGGTCTCCTTGTCCCAGAGGCAGAGGGCAGCCCTTTCTTGTGCTCATGGCGAAGATTCACACAGAACAGGTTCTTCTTGGTATACTGGGGTATTCCCTGAACTTGTCTTCTGGTGTTTGCCTTCTTAAGGCTGACTCAGTCTCTGAGCGTCTTTCCCTTCCCTATAGCTCTCTTCTCTCCCTTTATCTGCCTTTCTTCTGGTTCTCTTAATTATAACTCCTCCGTCTCTGAAGTGTCTCTGTACCTTTTTATCCTTCTGTCCTCTCCACTCCCTTGGTGTCCCTATGCCCCCCCCTCTCTTTTGCCCTCTCTTTTCCTGCCCTGACTGCAGCTCTTCCTCTTCCAGTCGGTGGGTCCCTGCCGTAACAGAAAAAGCCCCACGTCAGAAACCAATTTCCATAAATTACAGGAGAGCCGGCAAGATGCTCCAGCTGGAAAAATCCAGCAGCAGAAGGATGGTCCCGCTGCTGGGGGCTGGACTTCCCTCCCTTGGGCTGTGCATGCGCACGCGTGCGTCTCTGTGAGTATGTGTGTGTGTAGACTGCCTATTCCCCCCCTCCATACACTGAAGAGACAGTAAATCAGGTTATGCCTTTCAGTGTCTCTGCTGTAGGAGCTTTGACGCATTTTAGTGAATCTGTATATACTGGCAATGACATGATTCAGCCAAGGAGATGATGCAGTGCTGTGATAAACGGGAGAGAGCACCTGCCTCAAGGCTCCTGGCAGGCATGCCCAGTATCAATTCTGCAGCGTGTTGTGCATTTGCAATAGGCTGCACTGAAGGATTTTACTATGTAGTTAGATTGGAATGCTGAAGGCCTGGTTTCAGACAGAGCTAATTGCCCTCATTTTCACCCCTCTCCACCTGGAGAAATTCCCCATAGTTGCAGAAGCCTAAAATCACTGGCTTGTAGATGCCTGTGGACTTGATTCCCTGTTTACACTAAGAATATGCTTACAAGGCTGCATTGTGGGGTGTCTGAACCAGAGCAGACATCCCTCCTGTCAGGTGAGAGAGGACATGGCAGAGCTCACCTTTTCAACTTTCTGCCTTCATGTTATCCTCCTTGAAACTATAAGTTCAACTTGCACTGAAACTGCTTTATTTTGATCTCTTTTTGCTGGTGAATACACTGCCTCAGTAAGCATCAGTTCTGTCATCATGTACAGTGGAGGAAACTGAGTTTTATTCAGGCGTGAAGCTGAGGACAGCATGATCTTTCCATGAATGTCACCTGGGAATGAAATAACTTTCATATGCAACACAGAAGAAATAGCAACAGCAGACTATGAAAATTGCAGCAAAAGGAGGCTTTCTGGTTTTCCCTTTCTTATTTTCCAGGTAAGCAGTATGCAACATTCCAACATTATTGACGCCAATTATTTCTATGTTCTAGGTTGTATATAACAGGAGTTTGTAATGTTAGGAAGTAAATCCAGCGTCCAAAGATAAGTCCAGTCAGCCATCGTGAGACCTCAGTGTGGTCACAGAAACTAGGAAAAATTTGGCCTTAACACAAAACAAACCCTGGTGTTTACCTTTTACTGCTTGCTCCTCATTGCAGCGTTAGCATTTTTCTTGGGATCTTTTGTTTTCAAATGTTAGAAGGGAGCCTGGTCATTTTTGGAGTCACTGTGAAATTTGAAGAGGTTAGCTTTTTTGTTCCCAGTATGCTAACTCTTTTACACAAGGTATCACGGTTCCAACAGCACCAACCTGCAGAACCAGATTTGGCAGGAATGGGCGTAGAAATATAGTCTAACTGCTTTATACTATAAGGCCAAACTCCAACATCATAGAATCATAGAATAGTTAGGGTTGGAAAGGACCTTAAGATCATCTAATTCCAACCCCCCTGCCATGGGCAGGGACACCTCTCACTTAACCATGCCACTCAAGGCTTTGTCCAACCTGGCCTTGAACATCGCCAGCAATGGAGCATTCACATCTTCCCTGGGCAACTCATTCCAGTGCCTCACCACCCTTACACTAAAGAACTTCTTCCTTATCTAGTCTGAACTTCCTCTGTTTAAGTTTGAACCCGTTACCCCTCATCCTATCACTACAGTCCCTAATGAAGAGTCCCTCCCCAGCATCGTTATAGGCCCCTTCAGATACTGGAAGGCTGCTCTGAGGTCTCCATGCAGCCTTCTCTTCTCCAGGCTGAACAGCCTCAGCTTTCTCAGCCTGTCTTTGTATGTGAGATGCTCTAGCCCCTGATCATCCTGGTGGCCTCCTCTGGACTTGCTCCAACAGCTCCATGCCCTTTTTATGTTGAGGACACCAGAACTGCACACAATACTCCAAGTGAGGTCTCACGAGAACATAACTCAGGCAGAATCTCATAAAGAGCTCAGCAGTACTGTTTTCAACTGTTTTCATCTCTCTGGAAGCCAAATTAAGAGTAGAGTCTAAATGATGGATATTCCTACAGAAGCTGTGTTCCTAAAGTCTTGTTTTTTGCTTCTAGGTTGTCATGATTCCTGATTTACACACACTTTTGACGTATCATGTCCTCACTGAGCATCCTTCAAGTCTTATTATTAAGTCCTTTAACCACCCCCATAAAGCAATACTGAATCATGCACTTCTACTCTTACACAGGGCCAAGAGGTGTTTCCCCTCCTGCTGACTGTGAACACCTCAGCAGGCCAGCCTTCACAAGGCAGCTCTGTGTTTGCTGGAACAATGGCAGTGCCAGTTTTCTTCAAGACTCAGAATGGATCTTAACATTATAAAGTAGCCCAGAACATCTTGGGACCAAATCCCGTGCAGCCCTTGCCTTGAAGTCTATAGACAGAGCTACACAATTTCTGATGAGATTGTCTCCCCCCTCAAATGCGCGTGTGGACATGAAGAAGAGAAAGTGCTCAGAGTTGCCATTCCCAGCTGCTCCTTGCAGCTAGCTACCCTTCATTCTTCCACAACTCTTTGGCAAAGCCTAAGCAAAATTGGTTTGCCTTGCAGCTGTGCTGGAGCCACCGCTTGAATAGTCCTGATTTAGGGTCTGACCAGCTAACTCTGGCCCCTCACTCACAAAATATTTCTCTTCTAGTGACTCAAAGGGGAGAATTCTTCAAATCTTTTTTAAAGCATTCTCACCTCCTTCATCCCTTCTGCTACAAAGACCAGGTCACTTAAATCCTATGATGTGTTAGTTACCAGATCTGGCAAAAATCTCTACCATTTTGATGGAGAAAGGAGTAAGATATTATTTTCTCCCTTCAGAGGCATGCTGGGTTCTAGGTCACCTGTTGGTTGTTTTTCTATTCAACTAGTACTTTTACCAGCCTGTTCTTCTTAAACAGAGCATATTTAATAAGTATGTTAGGTGCTTTCAGAGTTTTTTTCAGAATGGACACTCTTCAAGGTTTTCTAATGGAAAGCCAGGCAATGCAACAAATTTGAAGCTTTTTCTCAGTATCTATGCCTTTCCCTGTCAAATAGCATACACTATACCTGAAAAATAGTATATGGCTCACCAACAGCTTGCGATAGAAAAATAAAATGGATTTAGAGAATTCAGAATTAGTGCCCATATTTTTGAGGAAAGGCACTGAAAGCAGCATTTCCAAGTGTACGACCCAAAGAAACAGGAGAGGGGCAATATCCTAGACAGATATTCCTTTGTTGAAGAAATTCTTGAACCTGGAGTAGTGAAGGGGAGAAATGGACTCCTTTGCTGAAAGAAACAACTCACAGATTAAAGAATATGAGACAGAGTGAAAGTTTTATCTCCCTCCCTCTGCCAGGAGCATGAGAGAGTATCTCAGCTGTTCAAGGAGCTGCTCTATTAAAGGCTTTCACTGATTTGACTTCAAATTTCACAAGCTGATGATCTTTCACCACAGATTTTCCTTGTTTCTCACTTCTGGAAAGCTTTACCTACCCAAATCATCCCTCTTTAAAATATGCTCTTACTGCTTTTGCAACTCTAATACTTGTTGCCTTCTTAGAGAATTCTCTTCAGATTTGAATTTTTCTATTTCGATAATTTGCAAACTGTAATTTCATCCTCTTGTAGTGCCAACACAGTGCAGGTGGGAGGGTGGATTGTAGATAAAGAGGTTTATGTTGCTTTTATGTCAAACTGGGCTGTTACAGAGCTCAACAGTAGCCCCCACATTATGTAAGCAGCTCACAGGTTGTTTCTGCATTGCACCAGTTTTCTAGGTACTGTCTCAATTTGGTAGAGTAAGCTTCAAGTGCCTGTAAAAGTGACCTAAAAGTAATCACGGCAAGGCCAGGAGATTCTTTGTGGTGACCCAGTGCAGGATCACTATGGGATGACTTTTTGCTCATTCTTTGGAATTCTCACGGCCTGTGCACAGTCTGTGGATGCACAGATGGTGCAGAGGAGGGATGAGAGGACAAACCTTACTCAGCCAAACTACGCTTGCTTCCCTCTCCTCTCTCTGGCAAAAAACTCTTAATTTAAAAAAAGCTTCCTCTGCTTTGAATTCCCTCCAGTTTGTCTATTTGGATAATAAAATAGCTTCCTATTCTTCAAATAGCAAGTAGCAGGTCACAGGATTTATATCTGTGAATATGTCTGGCAAGTTTCTGTGAGATAAATGTCATCCCAGATGTACGTAATGTTTTAAGCTGAGCTGCTGGACAGCAAAGTGTGTTCTGCCAGTAAGGTCAGTCAGAAAGTAGAATAGATTGCTTAATTTGGTAATTTAGGGTCAAGCCTCTGTAGTCATTTGCACAGCAGCTAGATTTATGAAAGCACTGTGGCGAACTTGGAACAATATTGTCCAAGATGAATTCTCCATGCTGTGTAAATGTTGCTTGCAATGATTTTTGTTCTGTCTATTCTGATTTCACTGCTTGAGCTAAGCTGCATACACAGGGGCCTTTTCTGTTTGGTAAAAATAGTTAGCATTGTCACAGAACAGTTGCTGATCATGCAACAGGCAATACAAAATTCCCCCTTCCATTCCATTGCTGCATGAATTGTGCTAGATGGTTTAGACTTGGTTTTCACAAGGGGAAAGAATTCCCACTTTTAATACAGAGTGGTAACGCACATAGAAATGGCAACTGTCTCACACATGCTAGAGGTCGTCTGTGCTCATGAAGATGTTTAAAGTAGAGAATAATTTCTGGTAGGAATGTGCTTATCCATAAAAGTATTCAGGAGTCTGAGATGAAGGATAGTTGTGTATTTAAGGCCAACAGCACTGTACTTGGAAATGTGCAGTCTCAAAGATGTCTCCTGTGTGTGTCTCTGGATAGTTGTTTTCACTTCACTGTCCCTTCACTTCCTGTCCTTAGGGAGAACAGTATTTCCATTAGCTACTTAGCCTAAAGCAAAGAATGCGTTTGTCCCTGACACAAATAGATTTTTTTAAAAGTCTATATTCGGCCATAATAATGATGAAAATTTTACACCTTTTAGGCTCCTTTCAGAGGATGTCCTCAGTGCTGTGTACTCAAACAGTTAAAACCCTGCATTGTTACCGTTGCCTTGAAATGCTTGATTTTGTATGTATATGTGTGGGCTTCTCACTAAAAGCACTTACAGTCTTGGCAAGGTGCTTTGAGTGGCTGTCTATGAGCTTCTGTCAAAGCTTTCATTTTTCCATATAAAGCAGCAACAAAAGCAAAGATATAAGACAATCATTATACACTTTTTGCCTGTGTCTAACTAGCTGTAGGATGAGAGTAGATCTCGTCTTGCTCAAAATGAAGCCCACGTGTAGTCCTAGGAAGGTAAAGAATCTCTCCATTGAGTGTCCTTGCCCCAAATATCCTTCGGGGATAAGTTTTACTTTTGGAGTCCTCCAACAAATGATGCAGAAAACTTTCCTACAAGTACTTGCTAGGTGTACGGCAATGTTTCCTGTCATGTTTGTAAATAACTTGCTTTGTACATTACACCAACTGACAACAGTCAGCAGTATTACTTGCAGAAATTGACTATAATTCCTTTAGCCAACTATATTTGTCAGTATAAACAGTTTAAGCCATGTATATTTGTGCCTGTAGCATGTTTCTGTTTACTGCAATGTGATGCTCCCTGAGCACCTTGACTGGAGCAATTCCATGGAAGCAGGGCTACTCAGATGCTCACACTCAATTCTGGGGGGAGTCAGACACTCTAAATGGCGTTGCAGCCTACCTGTGCTCTCTTGTTCAGGCAGGCTTTCATTTAGAAACACAGCAATTCAAGCATCAGTGCTCACTGGCTAAATCTTTAAAGACATGCTACTGTGGGTGGTTCTTCAGGAATAACTCCTCAGTACCGCTGAGTGAATCAGCACCTTTTCCACATTGTGTTTTTTCCTTATTGGTAGGCGCAAGACACTGGTCTCACCCCTAGTAAAACAGTCAAACCCAAACCCTGAAAACAGTGTTTCACATTTCTCATGCTTTTCTGTGGTACCGATTCATTTTGCCCCACTCTTACACCTAAGGACTGTTGAATGTGTGATTATGATGGTCCTTCTCCAAAATTCTCCTGTTTTTCACTCTCTCAAACAGCCTCAAGTTGCCCCAGGGGAAGTTTAAACTGGATGTTAGGAAAAATTTCTTCCCTGAAAGGTTTGTCAGACCATTGGAACAGGCTGTCCAAGGAAGTGGTTGAGTCGCCATCCCTGAAGTTATTTAAAAGATGTGTAAATGTGGCACTTCGTGACATGGTTTTGTGGTGGATTTGGCAGTATTAGGTTTACGATTGGACTTGGTGATCTTAAAGGTCTTTTCCAACCTAAATGATTCTATGATTCTATGTCCTCTGACCCATGTCTCCATTTGGCTCTTTGAGTAACCTTCTTCTCATCAAGGTCTGCCTTCTTATCATCCACTCCCTGAAGCCCAGCAGAGGTCACACGAGAGAGCTCATGTTCACATGCTCAACTGCTGGCAGTCATGAAGAGCAAGCTCAGAAAGAAATCCTTATATACTCAGCAAGTCTGTGCTGGAGCACCCTTTGTACTGAAGTACTATCTTCTCAGGTTTTAGTTGCCAACTATGATTCTGCTAAGGCTGTGAAATACATTTTCCTACAGAATATTTAGAACAGCCAAAAACTGGAAAATTTTCATTCGGCTCATAAAAAGGGATACAGCAAAGCCAAGAAGGGCACCCTGAAGAACTCCCTCCGCAGCAGGGAGGCCCTAGGACTCTTGAAAAAAAAAAGTTTGCTCTTAATTTATTAATTTTTTTTTTAAACTTGAGCAAAATAATTTTTCCTGTCACATATAGAAGAAATCGAACTGTTTGAACCAAACTCCTGGTGTTCCCCGCCCCTTCCTTCCCTACCAGAGCAAGGAGAACTCTACCTGAGAGTGATAGTACGAATATTTTCTGCTCAAAAAAATCAGGACTTAACGATGGAAGCACCATCACAGTAGTACTGCTAGTACATAAGCAGTTTGGTGTATACAGTGCACATACAGTGACAGATAGAGGATTTGATGGATAATAATGATAGTTCAACACCATAATTCATTTTAAATTATAATACTGGGTTCCTTTGGTTCTTGAGCCTTTAGGCTCCATTCATACATTGTATCATCCAGCTGTTCCCTGCATTCTTGATGGCTAGGCTGTGGCATGACTTGAATGACAACTGAGATGATTATCTCATGATCTCCTGGCTCCAGCAATCAAGATCTTAATAAAAATAGCAAACAAGTCAAAACCGAGATTCAGCTATGGGAAACAGCAAACTAGCTCTTATCATTGTATTATGCCAGTCCCATGGGCATGCAAGAGGAATTCAGGCTGTCAAGCAATACTTAGCTACAAGGGAGAGCTCCTGAGATTAGACCATCCTGTGGCATTGATACAATTATTTGCAAATGCTTGGAAAAGGATATTGATACTGGGATGCTGAAAGCATCTTCAGTGATTCTACGAGTTGCAAGTGATGCACTTTATGGTGTCAGTTCTGTTGCATTCCTGACATTTCTTACCCTTCTATCATGGGATGCTAAATACGTCAAACACTGTTAATTGTCCAAAATTTTAAGGCTACATTGTGATTTAATTTATAAAGGGATTACAAGGGTTCCAAGTAGCCTTTGAGGCAGAGATTGATTAAGATGTATTGAAAATGAGAAGAGGGGCTGAAATGGAGGGGGTGAAGGTCTACAAAGAGCACTTGTATGTGCGCCAAAATTATCTAGCCAGCAGGGTGGGGGTTTGGAGGCTGGGGATCATCCTGGTTTGCATGTAAACACTTGGGGTGGTAAAAGGAAATGTAGAGACATCTAGTCTCCTGGGAGACTACTTCCGACAGAAACTGCAAACATGAAATCCCTGTTCAGAGGTCTGGCAGGACTACTGATGGCCTGACACATAGAGCACCATGGTTTTTCCCAGCATCTGAGCCCTAACCTGTAACATGCCCTTTGTCAAGAGAGGGGGAACAGACACTGCATACGGAGCAAAAATGAAGTATGGAGTGGTCATGGAGAGCATGGGAGAGAACTGAGGAAGTCTAAATGGAGGAACAGCAGTAGCACAGATTACATATGGGCACTTCCAGCCTACATGAAGTAGCGCTAAGGAGGTGACAAAGTTCTTGACAATCAATATAATTATTAAAGTTTCATGTACTGTTGACTGGCAAATGCCCAACGCAATTCCTCTCCTAGTTACCTGTCTATGTGTAATAACAGCTAAGTAGGCAAAATTTCAACTGCCCAAGCAAAAGCTTTTCTGAAGTGAAGCTTGAAGTGAAGAATGCACATTGATAATTCAGGACAGATCATACCGCAACAGTCACATAACTACCCCTTAAGTAAAAAGTTTCAGGGCTTAAAAATGTACATGCATTATTCAGCATAGAAATTGAAGTTGGAATTTCACACTGTTCCACAATCCAAAATAAGTTTGTGCATGGACAAACATGTAATCTCAGAATTCGGATTTAAAAAATATGGAAGTAACCTAAACATTTTACTCCATGAAAAGAAGCATAGAATTGTGATGGGGTGCTCTGCCCTGTTGTGTAATGATATTATCCAAAACTTCGCTTTTATGAAAACTTACACAAAACCACACAAAATGTGAAAGAATACAGTACACCAATAAAAGATACCATATTGGGAGTGAAAAAAAGAAGGAAATCGTTCTATAGAAAATATCAGCAATATTAAAAGTTTCCTCTGAAGATGAGGGTTTCTTTGTCCTAGTGAAAAATTGATCTACCCATTTTTCAAACAGTCCCGACGTTAATGAGCCAGCGTCTTGTTTGTAACCACTAAATTTTCCTTCTACAAGTTACATTACTAAATAAACAAAGGCTCTTTTGGAAGGAACCTCCTATATGTCCATTAGAAAGTAATAGAGACCCAAAGCAGGGGACATAAGCCATACACGTCTGATTGTAGTTTAATAATCATTTGCACCAACTGTTTGGCTTGGCTTTCTGAAATAATGTAATTAAATTGTTTCTGGTTTAAAATAGGGTACATCAAAAACAAAACACAGGAAGCAGACATAGAGGGTATACAATTCTGATGGTATATCTTTTACGCAAACAGTTTACCAATGTGGTCTATGTAATACTTCCCACAGATTTTGACGTGTGGAATAGAATCTGCTTTCAATAATCTTTTGCCTCTACTGGTAAACTATGTGTCAGGGTATTTATCATCTATTTTCCCAAGAAAAGTTATAACTGAAACTCAAGGACAACTGTGTCATCTGAACTGCATCAGTAATTCACGTTCATGGCCTTTACGTTCTAGAACTCTGCTTGTATCAAAGCAAGAAATCAGCATGAGATGACTAGTGGAAGCAGGACACTTTCTTCTTAGTCTCAGGCAGCTAATACTTTGTTATACCCTGAACATCTTTTTATCCAGTTGTAGCTCACCTCTGCTTGAAAAACAGGAGGGGGGAGAGAAGCTATTTCTGTTCAGGAGCAAGCTCACATTTGTGAGGACAAACATGTCATTATGCTGTGTGAGTCCATACAGCATTTTAAAGAGAAAGTCGAGTATTTTACTAAAAAAGATATTTCCACCTTTGTTTAGAGCTACACTGCCCTCTGGTAGAGATACAGGCCTGACACCCTCACATCAGGATCACTGGCTTGTAAAACCAGCGTTCTTCCTTCCAAACGGGGGAGGGCTCGAGTTCTTCCTCCAACAGGGAAGTTGCAAAAGAAAGAAGGTGGTAATGATCTTCACTTGCCTCATGTCAGGAGGCATCCGGCCCTTTTCCGCTGATAAAATGGAGTAGGAGGAACCCCTCTCAATCAGTGAAGGGTAATTACTTTCCCCTTTGCGTCTGTCACATTCCTTGCCAGATATAGAGCAGAATTTTCAGCAGAGTGGAGCATCCGCAGCACCTGCTGGCTTGCCGTGGATGTGTGTCCAGATTCCTTGAAAATTACATCTTAATGTTTTCTGTCACTGGCTAGAAGGTCTTAAACATCCTGCTTTGTTACCAGAGCTCAAGGACAGTCTTGGGATGCTCCTGCACATTATTCAAAGACCTTGGGAGCACTACACAAAGGTGTGAAGAGCTATGCCTACCTGCTCTTCAGCTACAACAGGTTCATATACAGGTATAGCTCTGCTTTTACTGAAGGCTGAGAAGAGGCATGCACTATCTTACAAGATCACATTTCTACACTATAATCCAAATACTGAGCCTGCAGAGGGACAAGTGATACCTGCCTTCTGGCTTCCTATCTCTCTCTGTATACACCTTCTCTATTCTGAGCCTGCTCCATTGCTCTTCTCTTAAACTTACAACTCTTCAATTCTTTGCCTTGTTACAATCTCGTATACTACACAGACCTCCTGTTTCCTGTGAGTTTTCAACCTGATATTGCCCTGACACCCCTATCCTAAATGCCTGAAGTAAGATTTTTATTCACAAAGCCTTAAGCACGTTCCCCATTCTTCCTTACAAAATACTTCTTTTCCCTACTGCCATTACTATCATGTGACAGTCAAGCCCTTTACTGGTTAGAACCATAGATCCCTTTTGAGAGACACTCTTTTTGACAACACTGTCAAACTGCTTTATTGCTGTCACTTGCTGAGCAAATGTGACTTGATATGTTTCATCTTATTCCTAAATCAGGGTAAAGCTTTAAGTAAGCACCCCAGATCAGCAGTAAGGAAGGAAATATGTGATGCAGCTACTGCAGGGAGGACATTGGGATTCTTTTGGTTGGACTGGTTGTAAGCCCTGCACCTCTGCCTGTTCACAAGCAGAAAGAGGTGGTATATGTACAATTTTCAGATAACCTCCAGTTTCAAAAGGTACAGTTACTCACTGAAAAGGGTTGCCGAGGGAGACACTGGCAAAAAGCACGCCAGAGCAACAAAGTCTGCCAATTTAATCTGCCATCCTCCAATCGCTGAGCAATCAGCACAGCTTTCTGATTCTCTGTCTCATGACATGCTTATTTGCCTTCCAACACCAGAACACATTTAATCTTGCAGATTTTCTGTGGGCTAAGTTTGCAATATTAAGAGCAAATGTGCTTCTTCCTTTGTGACAACAGAGATGTGAAATGTCTTACTGCTAAAGACACAAATATCTGTGACTTCTACCCTTGAACAACTTTTCTTTATAGTAGTTTACATGCTGCAACAACGCATTCACATAGTGACATGTAAATAACAGCAGGGAAAGAAGCAGCTGAGACTTAAAATCTTCAGAAGGCTGGCTGCAGTCACTCAGACACCGGTATGATAGCTTTACAGGTTTTTGTACAACTTTACTGTGGTAAATTAACAGGATGAAATTAAGGAAAGGATCCAGGCAGACACAGATGGAGGGAAATCATAGAATCACAGAATAGTTAGGGTTGGAAAGGACTATAAGATGATCTAGTTCCAACCCCCCTGCCATGGGCAGGGACACCTCACACTAAACAATGCCACCCAAGGCTCTGTCCAACCCTGCCTTGAACACTGCCAGGGATGGAGCATTCACAACTTCCCTGGGCAACCCATTCCAGGGCCTCACCACCCTTACATGTGATGAAATCCTTACCAAGTGGGGATTTGAATTGGTTTGAGGGAAACACTTGCAAATCTTCTGCAGGAGCAGGATTTTTCCTGCAGCTTTTTTTGACGTAACTGGCCTCTAGCAGCACCTCCATGTAATACTCAGCAGGAAGGGAAAACAGGCTTTGGCACTATTACGTTCAAAACGTAATGTGAGGTGGCCATCAAAGCACCTCAGCTGACAGGGACAGCAGAGGACCACCTGTCTGGAACTGACACCATCCTACTATTCCAAGGACAAAAACATTTCATACTTTTCTGGAGATGTAATCCTTAGCTCTTGGATGTCAGTTGTGTGCATGCATCCTGTCAAGAGCAAGAAGAGAGAGCAAGATAGGATGTCTTGAGAAATCTAAGTAGACTGTTGAAAGCTGTGTAAGATACTAGCAGAAAGTGCTCTACGAACCACAAAGCGTGTCTCTTTCACAGCATAGGATCATTCCTTCTGTCTGCTTTTCTTCTTCCCCTGGGCTTTCTGGCTAAAGGTTTATGGCTTTGCCCTCAGCTCTCCTCCCTGAAGACAAGATGTGTTGCGTAGCTTTGATCAGTCTTCATTGCAGCCTGTTATGATTTCCTGGTCAGAGAATTACTTAAATCCTGTCTGGAACACATTAATTCCTTCATAGAGGACGTTAGCAGAGAAGGAATCAAGACCTCCTACCCGCACAGGCAGTATTGGCTAATCAAACCTAAACAAAATGCACAACACCACCATAACAGTTCTTAGTCCTAAGCTTTCAGAAATCCTTTTTTATTTCCTGTTTAGTGGTAAGGAAGCCCCAAGACTCAATCAGAAGTGATGGAACTTCAACTTGTAATCACTGGCAAAAATCTTCTGGTCTGAAATTCACATAGCAGCCTAGTAAAACAGTTTTCACTGTTGGCCTCAAGCTGAGCAGCCACTTGTGCTAGGCAGACAGAAATGCAGATCTGGGAGCCCAGTATTGCTCCCCAGAAAAACTGAAATAATAATCACCAACACAAAGTGCTTGAAACATCTTCTGAGGGCAAATAACCTTCAACTTGCACACAAGAGAACAGCAGTTCTGAAAAACCACACACATCTAAATCCAGTTGTGTGTGAACTGGGAAAGGTGGAAATAAAGATTTCTGTATGAGAAAATACAGAAATTAGTCTGCTGGTGGTGTTCTGATATTTTAGACAGAGATAGCTTGCTTCTGACTTGTAAAGTCAGGATTTACCCATGAAGAGCGGGAAAAAGCATATTAGGCGAAGCAAGGGGTTGAGTAATCAAATTTAACGCAAAATGGCCAATATGGCCTGAGGAATACTGAAAATATCCTAATGATCACTTGCTCACTTAGCATAGAAAGCACACACATTAGACAAACAAAAATTGGTTCTTCATGCTATGGCCCAGCCTGAGCATGCTGATAAGAGTGAAAGCCGTAAAGAATACTTGGCTGTGTTCCCACAGAAGCTTTATTGAGTATGTAGATACGTGAGCCATCATTTGCCTAAAAGCAGAAGGTTAAGGTCTTTTTATGGCAATTTCCTTTTTTGACAAGAGTTCTAGGGAATTGGGATGAGTTGCCCTATTGCACTAAGAGGAGCATACGTTGTGTTTCCAGAGGTTGCTTTTCAGTGGAAATACCAGCATTCACTTTACAGGATTCTTCAACATTTTCAACTTATGACTGTAAGAAGGGCAACTTTAACCAGTCAATAGAAGTCCATCTTAATGCAACAGTGACTCTACCTAGTCCTTTAGGTACATAATAGTAGGAGTCTGGAACCAGAAGAGTTATTGAGTTAGATCCAAGCTCCTTTCCATTCCAGCCTTGGAAAAGGAAGCCGAACCAAAATTTCATGCTTCAACGCAGATAACAAATTATTTCACTTTGGCTTGAATCATATAAAGGTATTTTTTCAGATTTTTGCCCCAGGAGCATTCAGAACAGCCTAAACCAATGTGTTTCTGCAATCAAAGATGAAAAAAGTATTCTGGGCTGTCACCTAGGGTAAAATACAGGAGATGTGGAACATACAGACAGCACTCTAAGACAAACCCTTTACCAGCCCAAATATTCACATAACCCTACAGGAATAAAATTATATTATTATAATTAAAAGCTAATTTAAGGAATATACAGTATTTACAAACACGAAAATTACACAGAAGATACTAAGTAATAGGAGAACAAAGTGAAGGGATGTAAGGACAGAGCTAGGAGGTTCCCAGGCTCTTTCCTATTGTACATAACTGAGGAGCGTATCCATTTCCTCTGATACCTTGAGTAGCAAATGCCATTCAGGGTCTACATAGATGTTCCCTTGATAACCTCTCTCCAGGAACCTCTCTCTAGCACAGGGTTAGAGAGCTTCTATCTTATTCCACATAAAATCTATTGCAACGTATAAAGGGAGCTCATAGCAGCCAGTGGGCCTGTCTCCCAGCTTAGCAGGAGTCAATAATGCCCTGTGTTACCATGCATTTGGTATTTAGTCAAAAGCAGACAGTCTTCCTAGACTACATGAACAGATCTCAGAAGAGTAGAGTGCTTTTTGTAATATCAGGACAAGCCAAATTCAGTCCTCAGGCCAGTTTACTTCAGTTCAGGTATAAGATGAGACCAACTAATGTCTGTTCCTAAGTTTTCATCCTCAAGACCAGGAAAGCTGATATCTAGTAGAATTTTGCTCAGGCTGTCATTCATGGTATCAAGGATAAGGCCTTCCATGAGCGAACGGTTTTCAGTAAAGCCAGAAGCTGGCAGTTCAACAGATAATTGCTTAGTACACTCATGAGTAAAAGCTGGAGAGCTCGTGAGGGGGATGTGCACCATGTCACTGGATTCTGTATTGAGCAGTTCCCGAGGGGACTCAAAGAGGGGATTTTTAAGAGGTGTGGTGTTAAAACCCAGCAAGTCCTGGTTCTCCCGGAGAGGGGTGAATGGCAATTGAAGGGTTCTCACTGGACTGAAGTCCAGCTCGTGACTTTCCTTGGTTAAGGATGCAGGCTTCCAGGGGTCAAGGCCCCCTAGTGGGGGGGTAGTAGCTGCTGAGACTTTGCTGGGAGTAGAAGAAATGGGCAATTTGCTGAGCATCTCCTTGACTGGTGTTTTAAAGGGCCCCTCTTCCCCCTGTGAGCAGCTGAGCTGTGATGCATTCTCAAGAGGCTGGCTTTCCTGCAGGAAGGGGTGGTCTGCCCCTAACCGGAAAGGATCAAAGCCATTGCCTTCTGGCAAAACAAGGACAGGCTCTTCTGAGCAAGGCAATGCTAGGCGTTGTTTTCTTCTGGATCTGCTCATTTCCTGCCTTTCCCGCCTCTTTATAACTAAAGTGTCAGAAACAGCCTTAGATGGTGACTTCAGTAGGGTGAATTGTTTCTTCTCCTTTGTGGATGAGACTGGGAGGAACAAGCTTGGGTCTTCCTTTACAGTTAGGGTTGAAGCAAATGGGGACAGGCAGTCATCCAGTTGAGAGCCTTCTTCCTTGTTAATACAGAGGCTTTCAGGGAAAGAAGCTGATCCCTCACCAGGCTGGGACCTGCTCTCCTTTAGACAATGGGTTGGGGAAAATAAACCTTCATTACATTGACTCTCCTCCTTGACAGCAGCCATGGTTAGAGAAGATGACTCTTCTGTAGAGAGTGACATCTACAAAGAAACACAAGTGATATGGAGTCAGTAACTAAGGATCTAACCCACCTAAAATCCAAATGATAGTGAAAAGAGACTATGTGTAAATAAATGCTCTTTCAGAAGAAGCTCCGTATGTTACATGGCTCTTCAGAGCTACAAAAAATATGAATGTTTTAAAGGCAGAACAAGGCCATTTCTTCCATTCTTACTTCTTCACATCCAAGTATTAGAAAAAAGATTGTCCTGACCAATCTACAGAGCCTTTGGCCCATATAAAGCAAGAGCTATAGAAAAGAAAAATAAACAGCGCCCCTCCCACCCAATGCTCCCTCCTCCAAAAGAACCAAACCAAAACACCCTCAGAAAAGAAGAAACCAACCTTTGGAGCAATGCACACACGCTTATTGCTTCGGAAAGTCTCTGAGCTGTTGATGGATGTTCCCTGTGCCACGGATACAGAAGGCTGCAAGACAAGAGGCTGACTCAAAGGAAACTGGATCGGAACCAGGTAGGAGTTGATACGAGGAAGCAAAGGCTTCATCTTCCGGCCTGAAAGGGAAAACAGACTTGCTAGCCTCTTGCCCTTCCTTTACTACCTCTTGAAACCCAGGCATCTAATAGGAAGTCCTTGTAAATACCCCAAAATAAATATCCAGAGGTAAGCTCACCTACCTTCTCTGCTAAGTTTGAGGATACAGATTCCAAGCTGGAAGCCCTGATGAACAAGAAAGTAGTCCTTCATACATATCATAGCCCTCTAGCTGGGGCAAGGTCTGCTTTCACTCCATTTGAGTACCCAATTCCCTTTATGTCCCCATCACATCCTCTCAAATACAGCAATACTGCCTTCAGCTCCAAACCTGACAGTAGGAAGACTAAAAGCTGGTGAACCCGAATAACAATTTCCACTTTGATTCCTAAGGGAATCTGGGAGAGCACCCCAGATTTCTGAGACAGATTCTTTTTGGCCAAGGATGATATAGACACTCACGTGCATTCGGGGGTTCAGTTTCGCTACTGCTGTTGCTTCCCATGCTCTTCTGGGGATCTGGAAGATGTCTTTTTTGCTGCTGCAGTCATTGTGAAGTAAGAAAGAGAAGGAGAAAAGAATGAGATTTAAAGAGAAAAATCCAACTTTATTCTGCTGCCTTACCCAGAACTGAGAATCCAGAAGCCTATGCTTTGCTAATACAGAGAGCAGCTGTTAGCAACCAGCATTCACGCCGGCACTAGCTCTGTGCCGCTTGCTGTTTTGCAGCCATGCCATCTCAAAGCCAGCTGCCAACCAAAAGCTATGTAGAAAAAAAAAAGATGGCACGACAGAGCTGCTCCAGCTGCAGACTCTACTGCAGAAGTGACCTGGTTTCAGTGTCCTCAGTGCCTGAGGAAAGGCAAACAGGGTAGCTTTATTGTATATTTGATTTCCATACAAACCACAGACCAGATAGATGCTCAAGTGGAACAGCAGAAGCAACAGAGGAATGAGAAGTCTAAGCAGACAGAAAGAAGGCCAGGGCTGTAGCCGTGTCAGAAAAGTGTTTGGCTGCTTGCGAACCTGTCATTAAAACTGCTGAATGCAAAAGAAAGGGCAAACAGATTCATCCTTCTGAGAGTCACAATGCATCTGGGTTACAAAATTAAAAAGGAGCACAGAGAGATCCTGTTCTTTCTGGATCTGAACCCCAAAGCAGATTGGCACTCCTGCTGTGGAGATGAGGGTTTTACCAGAAATCTCTGTCTGGACTTGTTCTCTGAAGCCTGTTGGTACCCATCGCAGCCTACATCCAGTTGCTCAAAGCTGCACAGCTCTACCAGCTGTAGAGACAGCATATAATCTGAAGGCAATTAACCTTTGGTTGACTCCATTCCCCAAAGAGGGTGTGCATGGAGCTGTATGGTTAGGTGCAGCAGTGACCTAGTCCCCCTCCCAAAACCTCTTGTCCTTTCCTTCAGCGGTTGGCAAGAGCAGAACAGAAGCCCAAGCCCCGGGCCAGAGGGTAAGTCTTACTGATTCAGAATGCTCAGGCGATGTTGGTGACCGCAAGTCCAGCGGCTGGTGGCAGCAAGGCATTGAGGGGGAAAAAATAAGATGAAGTTATCAACCAAAGGGGGAACAAATGGGACTTTTTAAACATGTATTATCTGAGCAAACAAGAATCAATATATCTGCCCACCCACTGCAGAAAACACAGAAGCATTCAAACCTATACCATACTCAGAAGTTCAGTTTCTCCCACAAAACAGTACTTCCTCAAATACTTATCTGGGATAGGGCAATTCTACCCTATTACTCTCTAATCAAACAGCATAGGAACCCCTACATGATTTCAGTGGAAAGCTTCTCACTAAGAATTTAAATCATTATATTTGGCACACCACTTGAAGAATAAATACATCCCACAGAAGTTCCAGATCACATGCACAAAGGCACCTTTTCTTTCAATACGGAGCTTTTGTCTATTTATCAAGAGAAATCTTTGTCGGTGACATGGACAGTGGGATGGAGCGCACCCTCAGTACGTTTGCTGATGACACCAAACTGTGTGGTTCAGTTGATATGTTGGAGGGAAGGAATGCCATCCAGAGAGACCTTGACATGCTTGTGAGGTGGGCTGATGCCAGCCTGATGAAGTTTAACCATGCCAAGTGCAAAGTTCTACACCTGGGTTGGAGCAATGCCAGGCACAGCTACAGGTTGGGCAGAGAAGAGATTCAGAGCAGCCCTGCGGAGAAGGACTTGGGGGTGTTGGTCAATGAAAAATGAACATGAGCCGGCTGCAGTGTGCGCTTGCAGCCCAGAAAGCCAACTGTATCCTGGGCTGCATCAAAAGGAGTGTGACCAGCGGGTTGAGGGAGGTGATCCTGACCCTCTACTCTGCTCTTGTGAGATCTCACTTGGAGTATTGTGTGCAGTTCTGGTGTCCTCAACATAAAAAGGACATGGAACTGTTGGAAAAAGTCCAAAGGAGGGCCACAAGGATGATCAGGGGACTGGAGCACCTCCCGTATGAAGATAGGCTGAGAAAGTTGGGGCTGTTCAGCCTGGAGAAGAGAAGGCTGTGTGGAGACCTCATAGCAGCCTTCCAGTATCTGAAGGGAGCCTGCAGGGATGCTGGGGAGGGACTCTTTATGAGGGACCACGGTGAGAGGACAAGGGGTAACAGGTTCAAACTTAAACAAGGGAAGTTTAGATTGGATATGAGGAAGAAATTCTTTACTGTAAGGGTGGTGAGGCCCTGGAATGGGTTGCCCAGGGAAGTTGTGAATGCTCCATCACTGGCGGTGCTCAAGGCTGGGTTGGACATAGCCTTGGATGGCATGGTTTAGTGGGAGGTGTCCCTGCCCATGGCAGGGGGGTTGGGGCTGGATGATCTTTAGGTCCTTTCCAACCCTAACTATTCTATGATTCTATGACTGAATCCAGCTTCTACAAAAAGGCTGAAGTTGAAGCAGTTTAACCTTCCTGTAAAAATAAAGTGTATCTGGATAGAGTGGCATTTAGGAACTAGGTAGCCTGTTCCATTTCCTTTGCATGAAGCACTCACCTTAAATACCTGGTCCAGTGTTAGGCAACGGTTTGCATCAGGATGAATAGTCCAGAATGAAATTTTACCATTAGCAGATGTCTCACGGACAAACATATCATGAAGGGACAGGTTGTGCCGAATGGAGTTCTGGGAGGGGGAAAGAAGCGTGGGGGAGGTTGAAAAGTGGTATTTCCATTATCAGCACAGCAAGGCCTACCTCAGCCCTGGCAGAGGGATTAGATTCCAAAGTGCAGGCAACATGTACCTTCATATTTACTGTGTACCCAGCCAACCCTATCATCAATCTCTTATTCTATTTACTCTTGAGATCCCTATTCTTTCTCCAGTGATTGAACATCCCATCATCTTGCCTAAGTGGAATGAGAAAAAGGATACAAAAGTGGAACAGGGAACATCTGTGATGAGAGGATACATGGGCGGGGCATTTAATTTCCACTTTGCTCTGCAGGCTGCCTAACTCTTCATTTTCACTCAGAAAGCCTATAGAACACCACCCTGTGGCCCTCAGCAACTTGAAAGCCTGCTTGTTACCTTCCAACCTGGCTTAGCCACATGTTTAAAATATGGGAAATGATCCTCAATCCAGGTATAGATGTCCTTCAGAGTCATACGCTTCTTCTCAGTGCTGTTAATGGCAAACTGGATCATGACCATGTAGGAGTAAGGAGGTCGTTCAGCAGCAGTGGCAGCAGGAATATCATCATCATCAGAATCTTCTTCAGTCTGAGAAATGAAAGGAATGATACATTAGTGCTTAGAAAGTTGTCAAAGAAGGGCCATGGAACATCCCTGGATCTTCCAGGTTCTGTTATTCAAATCAGAAAATGACAAATTCAAATTACTTAGAGATGGTGATACCTAGCTTTTGCAAGTCTTCTGATCCACATGGATTACTTCCCTGTCAAAAGTTAAGGCACATGCTCTGTTGTCTTTGCCTACTTACCTTGATTGTTTCCTGCAGAGGCATCTGGTTCTCTTTCCCTGTGTCTTGCTTCACAGAACAGGGACTTAGCCCATCAGATCTCATCTTCCCCAGCCACTGGATGTTAGTGAGACTATTGTCCAACACAGAGCTCGTTGTCTTGCCACTGCCTGTGGGGGTAACAAGCCCATAGCTCTTCTTACTCATAAAGTAACCCTCTTTCCCCTTCATCTCAAGCACAAAAAGGAAGGAAGTAGTCACACTTCTAGATGATGTATGCCCATCTCAAGATAGTGACAAGATGGTATTGTAACTAATGTTTCTTGTGGAAGGAATTCAACCACCATTTTGTCTCTGCCTGGCGCAAAGAAGCTGTGGCTGCCCCATCCCTGGCAGTGTTCAAGGCCAGGGTGGACGGGGCTTGGAGGAACGTGGTCTAGTATGAGGTGTCCCTGCCTGCGGTGGTGGAAGGGGTTGGAATGGATGAGCTTTAAGGTCCCTTCCAAGCCAAACCATTCTATGATTCTATGATCTAGCAGTAAATTCTCCATCCCTAGCAGTGTTCAAGGCCAGGTTGGACAGAGCCTTGGGGGACATGGTCTAGTGCGAGGTGTCCCTGCCCATGGCAGGAGGGTTGGAAGTAGATGGGTTCTTTCCAACCCTAACTATTCTATGATTCTACGACCTGCCCAATTTCTGCAGCATTAAAAACAAAACATTCAAACCAGCCTATTGCTCTCAACCAAACCAGGACAATATTGACCCAGTATATCAAGAATTCAAGTATGTTTAGTTAATGGATGAATCTAGTAAGCAGAGGCCAAGGAAAGTAGTGACAAACTCCAACTGAAAGACTTAGCACACAAGACCCAAGCTAGAACTTCTGATGTTTCCAGGTTTTTGAAACGCATCAGTGAAAACAAGCAGTTTTGTTATTTCTGGTGAGGTTGGTTGTAGCAGCACAGCTATTGCAGCCGTCTATGTGTTTCTATCAGATAGTACTATACTGCGGGATAAGCTTAACTACAGCCCAAAAGCTACACAGCTCTTTGAAGTTGCAAGTGCAAATTTGATCTGAGCAGTGTTTGAAAGTTTCAACCCACATGTAACATTTACTCAACAGCTTCATGAGACAGCCCAGGGGGAAACAGACTTGACACTTAGTTATTAAAGGATGGGAATCATCTCTTTTTCATAGCTCTAGGCCTGCATGTTTTGTCACTGACTAGGGTGCCCTATGTCAGTCTTGAATACAGCCATTACCCTCTTGCTAGGTGAAACTCAGTCTTTTGTTCTTCTAGACTTAACTTCCTCGAGCCAGTTTTTTTCTGCCAACATTGAAATTTTGCTTTGTTATACACCTTTATTTACCATCTCTTCCATCAAAAATATATCCACTAGGATCCTTCAGAATTCATTGCATATGCATAGCTATGTGGATTATTAGAATCAAATCCATGCTATCTGGTAATTAACAAAATAGTTTTTGTTATTGCATACTGAGATCCAGGATCTAAATTCATTAGTCCACTTCACATCTCTCTGTCAGGACCAAAACAAGGGTTAAGATTACATACTGTTGCTCTCCTGTTGCTGTCCAGCCACAGAATCAATTCTTGAATGCCAGAGCACTGTTCCGCCTGCAGGACCAGGTGTCTGTGTAACATTCCTCTCTCTTTCTTGACCATCTGCTGCCTTAGTTACTGTACTGGGTTTCTTCTCTGATGAGAGATGATGTGACGGTGTTGGACCTGCTGAACGGGATGTGCCCCCACTGCTAATGAGAATGAACTTGTTGGGCCCATTGTTGCCACATTCTTTTCCTTTTGCCGTCAGTGCCTCTATGATGCTCTGGATATCCGCATCTGTAGGAATGGCCACAACTTGTGTGTTGGGCATGGTAGGATGGTCAATTATCTTTATTCCTGTTGGGAATTTCTGCAGGCCACAGTCCATTTTGTCTCTGGGTTGGCTGCTGTGTTGGTCCTGCTGGCTGACCTCCTGCTTAGGAGTGTTTTCATCCTGGCCACTGTTCTCATCTCTTGCTGAGGTACTGGGCACATCATTCTGTGGAAGGGTCAGTTTCCGTCTTTTGAGAATTAAGGGCCTGCGAGGGCTGGTCCTCATCATTGACCTCTACAGTCACTCTCCATTGAAAGGGATGAGAACAAATCCTGCGAAAAAAAAGATACCACATATGAGGGCAGGGGGCATGAACAGTTAGGAGAGGTGCAGCAAATCACACAGAGCTCCTCACACAGAGCACGTTCTCAGCAATTGCTACAAAAGCTAGCAACAAGGGAGGAAAATAATAATAATAATTAAAAAAACCACATATTTAATAAGATTGAAAAGGCTTCTGGAAAACAGCACTGTACCTCCTTTGTCCACAACTTGTGGTGATCTCAGGAGAGATATTTGCAGAAATAATTTGCATCACAAGTTGGGAGCCACAGAATACATCGTAATGAGGGAAATATAGAATCATAGAATCATAGAATAGTAAGGGTTGGAAAGGACCTCAAGATCATCGAGTTCCAAACCCCCTGCCATGGGCAGGGACACCTCCCACTAAACCATGCCATCCAAGGCTATGTCCAACCCCACCTTGAACGCCGCCAGGGACGAAGCATTCACAACTTCCTTGGGCAACCCATTCCAGGGCCCCACCACCCTCACGGTAAAGAATTTCTTCCTCAGATCCAATCTAAACGTCCCCTGTTTAAGTTTGAACCCGTTACCCCTTGTCCTCTCACCACAGTCCCTAATGAAGAGTCCCTCCCCAGCATCCCTATAGGCCCCCTTCAGGTATTGGAAGGCTGCTATGAGGTCTCCACGCAGCCTTCTCTTCTCCAGGCTGAACAGCCCCAATTTTCTCAGCCTATCTTCATACGAGAGGTCCTCCAGTCCTCTCGTATATACATATGTGCTTTACAGAAAGGGAGACTAAGACTTAGGAAGCTGTAACATAGAAATAATAATCCCAATTCTTACATTTAATTGTTGTAACCAGATTACATGACCTTACAGGAAAGGGAATTTAACAGATTATTTAAGATCTGGGAAGCAAAGACTGTCCCAGATACTACAGAAGCACACAATAAATGCAGCAGAAATTAGGTGCTTTAAAATAAATGTAAAGTAAATGCTTCAGTTATTCTTTCTGTAGGTTCATCAAGAACCACATAGTTTTTTTCACTAGGCATCATACAATTTAAATGTCAAACTTTCGGACAGCAGACAGTTTAGATTATAAACCTGAGTAGATAAAATTTAGAGATACTGCGTTCAGGGTAAGATGCAGCATGTCCCTGCTGAGAACACCACTTATAAATATTATGCAATTCCAGAAATAAATGGAGGCCATCTCCTGCAGCAGGATATACCAGAACAAGAATACACAAATAATATTTATATATGGCAGGCAGAATAGAAACGAAAAAGATCTTTCATATTAGTAGATTTGACTGTGCCAGCAAGCAAGCACGAAAATTCTTAGTATAAACCACCTACATACACCCAAACCAGAAAGAGCTCGACAGATGGACGCTGAGTTGTTGACGCCCTATGTGCAGGGAGCAGGCAGCCCTGCAATCAGTGTCTGACTAGCAGCCAGAGGCCACAAATAGAAATGCTCAGGCACGTACATGGCCCTTTGTGGTCTGCTTCACTCCCTTAAAAGAGAGGTCCCCGTAAGATAACCACAAAAGAATAACCTTTAGGTTGCATTCTCTACGGGAGAGAGCCATTTCTCAATAGGGCCTAGAGCTGCTACCACCTGTATAGGCCCGGGAGCAACCCCCTGTACGCACGGCCCCGAAGGCGGTGAGGGGGTGAGTGCTAAAGGCCGCCCAGCTTCTCCTTCACCCACCGCAGCCCTGCCGCGCTCGCCGGTAAGTCCGTCTGCCCCACACCAGGGCCCCTTCGCCCCGGCCCGGGCCTGGCCTAGGCGTTTCCAGCTCCCAGCCGCACTGAGCTGTTAGCGCGGCTCTTGTGGGGTTCCCGGCCCTGCGTCTAGCCCCCGCGGAGGAGCAGCGGGAAGAGGAAGGGAAGGAGGCGGCAGGAGGTGCTCAGCACAGATCGAGACTCACCACCTCCCCGCCAGGTCAACAGTGCTTCCGGGCTCTGCCACTCTCACAGCACAGATCCGTTTGAATTTGGCGCCCAGTAACTCGTTAGCATCACGTGCCGGCGTGGACCAATGAGACGTGGCAGGGGCGGTGCGGATCGGGCCAATCAGCGGCGGCGGCGGGGGATACGGGTGCACCGGGAGCCCACCGCGCTCTCCTTTAGGGCTCCGCTCAGCTGGTGCTGCGGGTTCTGGGCCGGTAGGGTCCCCCCGACGTGGGCGGCCCTGGGAGCCGCGCTGCCTCGGGCAGGGAGCCCTGCCTGCTGAGTGCCTGGCACTGGCCTGCGAGCGGGCAGCTAGCCCTGGCGGTGGTCGCCGGCCTTCTGAAGGGGCACGGAGTTTCACCGTTTGAGGGGTGTTACGGCTGTATCTGGCTAGCGCGGCTCCCAGGACACCCCGAGGAGGCTGTGCGTCTGGTAAGCAGTCAGGCTGCTGCAGCCTTGTGTATTTGGTAAGAGAATGCATTTCTCAGAACGTATTATCTTTAAATTTCCTTGTCTTTGCTAATCTGTTTTTGAATGGAAAATTAATTTTTCAATTCAGACTTATTCACCAGGTTAAAAATAACGCAAAAGACAATAATACAGGAGGGAAACATCAAAAGCATAGGCATAGGTAGTTAGCAGCTAGAAACTGAAAGACTTCTGGTTATCTTGCACCTACAGTATGTCTTGCCGTTACAAACCAGTTTGATGGATTAAATTGGGGCTAAGGGGGATGTTTCACTGACTTTCAGTTCCTAAGCCATTTTTTTTTTCTGTGACTAAACTAGATACTGAGGTAATGTAAAGAGGTTGTCTTAATTTTCTTGATAGCTGACTTGACAAAGAAGGCTCAGTAGGTCAAACACTCTCATTCCTTTCTCTTGCTTCTTTCCCAGTGGTTTCAGTGACCTTGAAATTTCAGTGACCAGCTATAACTGGTTCTCTATTTCAGTGTTTTAGACAGGCCTCATCATAGATGGATGTTTTTCAAATTGCTTCTGAAATATTTTCATGAAGAAAAATGCCTATGTGAGTTTGCCTGTCTTGTGTAGTTAAAATATGTATTTTTGTAAGGAATTAACTTTTCCAGTAACATTGAGTCTTGCCCAAAGGCTGATTCAGAACTCCTTTTGCAGCTGGGACACTTGTTTTGTTCACATCTGTGTATCCCCCAATGTATTTGGCTACGTGAAGCTTTGGAGCATCTCTCTATTCTGTGCATTTCTAAATCTCTCTGAAATCCGACAGAAGGTTCAAAAAGTACTGGTGGGGAAAAGCCTGCGTAGTGATGTATATGGCACACTGTTGAATGTATATTTTACTTTTGTTAAAAACTAGATCAAACAAGTTTCTCTTCAAATCCATTTATTTGCCTTCTACAGATTCGAGAGCACTTTAGCATCTTCTATGCTTTTCTCTTTCTCCAATTGGCAGTAGCAATCGCCATGAGGTTTCGAAGTGGTTTTACCATATCTTTTGATGCCTCCGAAGAAGAAATGTACTAAGGCCAGAAAGGCAGAGCTGGTATTCCTTGAGAGGCCGCGAGAGGGACCCGTGCATTGCTATGAGGCTCCGCTGCGTCAGGCTGAGAAACCAAGACCCGTTCCTACAAAACCTGTAGACCAGAACACCTCTGCTGCCTGGGTTGGTATCCGTTATCCTTCCCCTCGAGTCCCGCAGCAGCTGTTTCTGTACATCTCAACAGAAAGCTATCTGTTCTGGATACTGAAAATTAGTAGTACTGACTTGAATTCATAGTAGCTGACTAAAATGTAAATAACTGCTTTTGAGTTGCTTCATATACTAACTGCAACCATGAAGGTCTTGGTTATTTGAATGCATAAAACTGTGCAGTGTGTACTGACTAATATGACTATTTGTCTTATGAAAAGCTAATTCTCATCAGGAAAATGCTGTTTTCTATGGCAACAGCAAACCCGGCATAATAAACATTAGGGGGGATTTTTTTTTATTGGCTTGCTGCTTGAGATAAATGCAGAACTCCAAATATTACATGTTAAAATACTAGGTGTTTTGTTTAAATCTGATACTGCTAAATTTAGAGAATCCAGGCTTTCACTTCACGTTTATTTATTCTAACCTGCCCTCTTTTCCATTCTGTGGTCTGAATAGTTTTTCTCTATATCACTCTTTAGATGGGCTCCTTTTCTGATCTGAAAAAATATCTTGGGACTGTTTGAAGTATCCTAAGATATTCCTTATATCATGCAATGTAAGGTTTTATCTTTTTTCAAACAGGTGCTGTAGAGACAGACTGTTCCTATGCAGCAACAGTCATCACCTAGGGGAGCTCTGTTTAATCATTATTGCTGCTTGACATTCTGTTCTTCACGAAGCAGGCTCAGGAAACATGGATTCAAACCTGCATGAAGTGTTATTTTGTTCCTAGTGACCTGGAGTCATTTTTGTGGTGTCTTAAACTTGTAGTAGAACATGTTCAATTTTTTCCTTTTTTTTTTATATGCTTCAGGCAGGTAGCTCTATGGCTCTTGAAACGCTAAGTAAAATAAATGCTCTGAATAGGCATTCTTGTTTGGAAGAATAGGAAATATCCACGCTGATACTAATCTCTTTGATTTTGAGCATACAATGATTCTAAAATTTGTTTGGAGCTGTGAGCACTGAAACTGTTGGACATTTTCCAGTTGAAAATCCTGGTAGGTTTGTGACTTCTTGAAGTATTCTCTGCAGAGTTTCTGCCAACTTATTTCAGTGGCAACTGATTTTCTGTTCCTCTCTTCTTGATATCTAGGTTTTTCATACCTTCTTGACTACTAGGTTCCTGCATTGGTAAAGCCTACTCTACATGTTGCCTGAACCCAGGAAGTCATATCCTCAAAGTCAGTGGTTCACCTGTGTTCTTTTAAATATGCGCCAGGATACAACTATCAGGGAATCACGTATTCCTCTTGCTGCATAAAGGCTTTGCATTCAAACAGTTCAGTTGTACAGTGGACAATCACTATCCTTAATTAAATTTTACTTAGGGTTTTTTTGGGTTTTGTTGTGTGTTTTTTTTTTTTGTGGAGGGGGTTGTTGTTTGGTTTTTGTTTTGTTTTGAGGGACTATGTAGTAACTTAGGAATGCTGGAAGGGTTCTATAATTATTGTAACTAGATCCCAGTTTGGTATGCTGTAGGGAAAAGCAAATTTCAAGAAAGGGAAGCTGACTCTTTTGTTGATACCCAGGAAAATAAAGACTACTGTAACAGAGGGATTTTCAGGTTTTACATAAGAGTCTAGAATCTTTCAAAAAAAATATAAATTTTGAGCTTTGACCTTTAGAAAGCTTTTTCTATAGAAAGCAAATTTGAGAAGTGGCTTTTGGATGATACAGAGATTAACTCTTGAAGTAAAGAGGTTTTGGGGAATATAGTGAAAGCTGCAGTAACGTAACTAAAGTGACACAGCTAAGTAGGCATCCTTTGAATCATTTTGTATTGCTTTCAGTTCAACCTCTACCTGTTCAGGGAGACTGAGGATGTAGTTTGGATTCTATTCAGAGTCATGCTGAAACACAGAAAGAAACAGGATCCAGCTCTGAACTGTTTTTGAAACCTGCAGGGGTTACAGGAGTAGACACCAGTTAGAACATTTTTTTTTTTCTTAAATCCAAATCTTTAATTCTTAAGTTGCCAGAGAATAGCTCACTTGCACACCAAACACTTTTTAGAAAAGACTGGCAAACATGATATTGAAGTTCAGCAGTATCTCCTGCTTAGTAGCTTGGTTAGTGTCTGGTTTGCTTTTCTCACTTAATGAACACGCTGAAAAAAGATGGGGTAAGTGGGGGAGTAGAATCAGGTTGGTATTCCTTTGTATGGTGAAAACTGTTGTGATTTTTTTTTTTTTTCTTATTATGTCTTTCCCTTCAGGTGTGTCCACAATTTGACACAACTACATCAGTGGCATTGAAGACATGCCAGAAGAAGCATCGTGGTCCTCACAAACGGCAGAATCATGATGCCAACTACAGTTCACTTCATACAGGAGGAGCTTGTCGAAGAGCCTGCAAATTTCCTCCTTTAACTTTTGAGAAGACAGAAGGAGGTGCAGTCCACACCTCAGAAGATCTGAATCACTTGAGGAAGCACGCACAACACTTGCACAGGCAGCCCAAGGAAGGGACAGCAGCGAAAGCCAACATCCAGGTGAACAACAGTCTGGTAAACTGTAGAGAAATACCTTTGTTACCTGCTCCTCAGCCTGTGGAGCCAGAAGTCTGTAGTTCACCAGATGTAGAGACTGCACAGGTGCCTTCCATAAGTAACTGGAGATGCAGCAGCGCTCTGTCACGAAGTGGTAGCCATGCCTGGCATCCAGAAAAAGAGGTGGCATTGGGTATTGACTCCTGTGAAGGGGGGGAGTTGGAGTCAGCAGCAGTACTGGTTACAGATACTCCTGAGCACGAGTATGGAGTAAAGGTTACTTGGAGGCAGCGGCCTCTTATAATGAAGTATCTGCAGGACAGGGGGAAGCTGAGTGCTGCTGACATACTGGTGAAGACAAACCTCGAGCTCTCAAGGGGACAGACCAACGTCTGACTTGGCAGGAGCAGTAAACCTGTGCAAAGCCACATCTGAACAGACTGTTAATTTCAAGGATGGAGAGGGGAGCTGATTTAAGCCAAGCCCTGTGCTACGGCTGGCTCATCCTCCTGAGAAATGCCACAAATGCGAGCGGGGGGGGTTTCTTCGCGATGGGGGTATGTTGTGCCGGGCTTCCTTGGGGAGCGGGGTATCTCGTAAAGAGCTTTTCGCTGTACGTGGCTGCTTGCCGTCGCCGCTGGGCCAGCCCCGGTGGCAGGCAGGGCGCGGCGGGCCCGCCCCAGCCGCCGCCACAGAAGAGGCGGGCCTGCTCTCCGCCGTGGCGCACGGGCGGGGCCAGTCCCTCTCCGTTATGGGGCACCGTGGCCAATGGGCAGGTCGCGTGCTGCGCCTCCGGCCAATGGCGCTGCGCTTCAGTACCGAGTTCCGTTGCCAAGGGTAGCGGTGAGGCCGGGGTTGGGCGCGGTAGCCGGGGCCCCATAGTAACGGCGGGGCTCAGGATGGAGAGCGCGAGGGGCCGAGGTGGCCCCCCCGGCGACAGGTGAGAAGGGCAGTGCGAGTGAGGCTCAGCGGAGCCGTCTGCGGCCCAGCACCGCAGCTCAGTGAAGGCGGTCCGCTGCATCTTCCTACTGACAGGCAGGGTTTCTGGGTGTCTCCGGGAGCAAAAGGGCCGGGGCTGCCCGGCTCTGCGTGCAGCTCTGCCTCACATCGCGTCAGCAGAAGCGCCCAGTGCCGAGCCGAGCGGCCGCAGTGGGGCCTGTGTTCTGCCACCGCCGCTGCGAACGGCTGCGCGTGGGGTAGCGTCGGGCTGCTCGGCTGGGGGAGGGAGGGTCGCTGCCCTGACAACACCCGCGTCCCGCCGGCAGGAGCGGTGTCAGACCCGCTGGGTTTAGGTGTTTGGCTCCAAACCGTTCGATTTCGTGTGCCTTGTAATTACGTGGAGGCTGAACTGCTTTTGTGGGTCTCGGTCCACTCTGCCTGTTTCTAGTGTTGCTGTGATGCATTTTTGCAGTGCTGTTCCCCTTTTCTGTGCCTCGTGAAGCTCTTGGGGTACATAGCGACGTGCTCTGTGTGCTGTTGGGAGAAAAGAAGAGAGGAAAAAGGGAAAGGAACTTGACTGATGCAGCAGGGAAAGCAACTGCAAGCTTTGGGGAAGGTCTTTTGGGAAGAGATTATGCCTGTAGCACTGAAATAGCTCAAACCCGAAATTATTTGAAATGAAATGTGAGGATATAGGCAGGCAGTGAAAACTTTGACAGTATGATTGTAAAAATACAGGAAAAATACCTTATGTACCTCTGGTGTTTGGATAGCAAGTAAAGAGCGAAACCTAAACTTCTCGTAGTTGAATTATAATGAACACAGTATAGAAAAGAAACAGTATTTATTTATGGCATACAGCTGGTAATTTTAATTGAGAGTGAAAAGGGGCAATAGAGTGAGAGGGAGTTCTGTAATTGCTTTGCTCCACCAAATATGCTGTGAAACATTAGAAGATGACTTGTTTATGCAGACTTTAAAGGCTGAGGTTTGTATACCATTCTGGAAACACCTGTTGAAAAAATGAAGACCAGATGCACATAAATTTCCTTGCACAGCTATTAGAGGTTTAAGTTGAAGTTACAGGAAATGATGCTGCTTTACTTGTAACAATTGCACTGTTATAATTTCTTTCTGCTAAGAAGCTTGTTTTGCATGCTTTTGTGGTTGCCTCACAGAAACAGCCTAACACCAATGGCAGTTCATGTGATAGTGCTTCCCTCCCACTCCTGTTTTATTAAGCAATCATTTCATTAAGTTTCTTGGTCTCTGTGGTTGAAGTAAGAAGACTAGAATACAGAAAAAAATTTAGAATGAACCTAAATAAAGGTACAAAGTTTTTAAATAGATCCTTAAGGCCTCCGGTTTTTAGGGGTCTGACTCTGAACTTGGAATGTTCAACAGCACTATAGTAAGTTGCAAGAAGATAAAAGATTGTATTGGTAAGAAGGATATTATTTTTCTGAGAAGAGAATAGTAAAATTATCCATAACTCGTTAATTCAGCCATTGGGACTCATGCTTGGCAAAATAATTTTCAGTTGTCCAAACAGTGGTTTGTGTAGATAAAGGAAATGTGATGTATAATCACTGGCAGTTAATAGCAATGAAGATACTACCTGTAAAGTCTAAAAATGCCACCTGAGCTGCAGTACCTTTACTATTGAGCAATATGTAAAATGCATATTAAGATATAAAAAGTATTTTAATTCTGATAGAACAAAAATGAAGCGAACAAGTCAAAACTAAATGCATATAGTTTTATAAATGTGCTGTGGGATACCTGATTGTGGACAGACAGCTGAGGTCTTGGCTGTAGGCCAGCCATCTCTGAAACAGGCTGTCCCTTGAAACTGTGCCATTGTGTTAATCTGTCTCCTGCTTGAGGTCGCTGCAACTGAAATTGCAAGTTCATTTTAAAGTTTGATAGACTTTCAGGGAGACGTGACATAATTGTCTTAATGCTTTAAAAAATGGTAGGGTAGATAGTGCTATTTCATAGTTTCGATAAGTGCAATACCTTCTCTCTTCATTTGGGAAAGTCCATTTTGAGACTTTATATTTAATAATGTTAAATACAATACAAACATTCAGATGAAAGTAATTCTAAATCATTGTAAGGTTTTAAAATATCGAGAAGGAAATTTTGTTCTTATGGTATTTTAGAATCTTGTGGACTGATGAACTTTGCCTTTTTTGCACACTAATTATACAGTATACAAGAATACTTAAAGCTTCCTACATGCTGCCTTCCAAATGTGGTTCAGCTTCTGACTTACAGCTGTCATATATATAAAACCCCATCATATTTAAGGAGCAAAAATCTTGACTGAATCTATAGAGACTACAAACCTGGGTGTCAGTCACGGCAGTCCCTCATGTAATTTGGATGCTTCTTTGGTGCCTAGACATGCATTGGTTAGTGGTTTTCAGTTTGGGAACTCAGCAATTATAGGATATTTCCTCAGTGTCTGCAAAAGTTAATGAAGAAAAAGACCTTATTGCCAATAATAGTTCAGTTTTCAAATGGTTATGATCCCGTGCACTATTAAAGGTTCAAAAGTAATTTTCTATATTGTTGTCCAGCCAAAAGCCTTTTCCATGTTTCAAAAGTAGAGTAGTTGAAGTTATCAGGAGTCTTGGTGGCTGGTGAGCTTGACTGTTTTATATGGATGCACCTTAATTACAATTCGGGGTAAAAAAAAGACAAAGTACTTTTCTAATGCTTTTAACTGTCCTTGTACTCCAGACAAGTTTAAATTTGCCTTTAAAAGCCTGTCGGCTGTTCTGTTAGTACTTGGGTATTTTTATTTGGTCACAGGTGACCTTGTTGCAACTAACAAGTGCTGTTTTGTAAATTCCAGGTTTTATAATTCTGCAAATTTTATCCTTAGATAAAAGAGAATTGACTTAATATCTCATTTGCTTCATCCCTTTCAAGTCTGAACATTATAATCAAGAAATCTGTCCAAAATGGCATATTGATAAAATGCAGATATTTTATAAATGTGGTTGAGATGTATTCCTAGGAGTAGAATTTCAAAAGAAACCTTTTGTGACTG
Organism: Amazona ochrocephala; assembly: GCA_039720435.1. NCBI lineage: Eukaryota > Metazoa > Chordata > Aves > Psittaciformes > Psittacidae > Amazona > Amazona ochrocephala. The sequence goes on from CM077880.1 coordinate 85,380,728, forward strand.
CAATTTGAAGCCACTGTTGTCAGTGTTAATGAAAGAAGAATCACCTCACTTCCTATGGCGTAGACAGCAGTGGCAAGGGAGAGAAAGGAGCATCACTGTAGGTGTAACCTATCAACTAAAATTTCCAAACTCTTGGTAACTGCAGTTGTTCAACAATGAAAGGTTTGTCTCAAAGTTGAACCTTGTTTGAATTGTTGCTTCAGTTTCTGGTAAGTTCTTCCGTCTCCTATGGAACTTAATTGAGACAACCATTATTTTTCTCTTCAGCTGCCTTCTGTTTGTTTTCTTCTTTAACCACTGTTGGTATGGCATCTGTAGGAGTGACCAATGCCCTGATTTCAACAAAATTATGACTTTGAACATGCAAAAACTTTCTGCAACTAAACTGGATAGCTCCAGACTCTTGTTTTGTCACTGATGGACAGCTGGGTGATCTCCAACAGAAAACTGATGATTGTGTTGTAATTCTTTTCCAAGTGTATTTGCTATGCCGGTTGACTTAGACTACTGCAAGAACATTTACACTTGCTCCTACTGTTGTTTAAAACATATTCTGTGGATTGTTAAGCTTTAACTGTGTGTTATTATTACAGAAGTGTGTGGTCACTTCTGCATTCCTTACCCATTTAGCATCCTTATGTGAAATCTGAGGCAGAAAAAGAACAAGAATCCAAGTCTAGCAGTGGTAAATTGCTGAGTCACCTGGTATGGTATGGACATTAAATTTTGCTGTTTCTATTTCTTTGATGGTTTCCCCTTTCAATCCTTAAAAAATAAAATAAAAAAAAAAACAACCCAAGACAACCTGGGACTAAAAGTCCACAATCAGTTCTAGATGTCAGTTCTGAAGATTTTGTTTATGTTCCTTCCCCCAGTTTTAGTTTCAAAGACTATAAAACAAGTGTAATTTTTGGCATGAAGTGAGATATTTCATGGAACTTTGAGTTTTGTTGTCTAGTGCATGTTAAGCATACTGTGGGCAATTTAACTGCTGACTTTGTTGTTGGGAGAGAATAGCACCTGTTTTACATTTCACTGGTTTCATGTTGTAACGGGGTAGAAGGTCAACAAAAGTAACAGGCAATATAATTCACAAACAGAAGATAATAGGATTCAGAATTCTAAGCCCCTGTGGATCTTGCTTTGTTCTTTCCTTTGATAGAGCAATTTCTATAAATGAAATGACCCTGGGGATTTGGAGTATGTAGTTGAGAGGTGAAAATAGAAAGCTGGTGTTCTGCCTATGGAATAAATGTCTCTTTTGTCCAACCCCCCCCACCCCCTTTTTTTTTTTCCTGTTTTTTTTTTATTATTTCCTTATTAGAAACCGAAGTTGCAGTAAATTCACCTGAATAAACAAGGTTTTGGAAGTACAGCATTCTGCAGTTGTATTGGTTGTTAAGAGTTTTTACTCAAGGAGTCACCAGCTGTGCACTCTTGAAGCAATGTGCTGGTAGGAGATTCTGTGTCTCCCTTTTCTTGCAAATGTTATAAGAAGAACCCAGTTTAAACCCCCCTGTTTGGCTACACACTTAAAGATAAGTTTATGTGCATACTCTTACAGTTGTCTTCCTCTGTGCCACCCTTCCAGCATCCACAGTGGCTTAAATGGTGAATAGCCTGTGTGGATTTCTGGCTTCTCTTGGCCTTCTTTTCAGGAAAATAGTACTGCTTTCAATTCAGGTATGTTGTAATGAATTACTTGAGACTTTTCTGGCCAAGGAAAACAAGTATCTACTTTCTGTTCCCCCAGTATAGTATAGTGGAGAATGATGCACGCTGTTTGTGCTCTTTATATAGTCCAGATGTAAGATCTACTAGCTTTTTTTCCAGAGTGTGCTGCTTTATTCTCTTTGCTATGTTCCCTTGTTCCAAGTAGGAGGAGCTAATCTTTGGTACTTGATGAGCCAGTTTTGGAATGGCATATGGAACTCTTAAGCAGTACAGTAGTCAACATTGAATAGAACTTAACTTTTTCATTACACTTGTGTTCCTGTTGCATTTTCTTGTAAGAGCCTATATTCTGTACTGTCATCTAGTTTATTATCTCATCCTGTAAATTGTCTTCATTTACCTTGTGATCTCCAGAGCCCAAATGGACAGAATCACAGAATCGTGGAGGTTGGATGGAGCTTCTTGAGATCATCTGGTCCAGCCTCACTGCTCAAAGCAGGGTCAGTTGAAGCAGTTTGCACAGGATGATGTCCAGTAAGATTTTGAGTATCTCCTAAGGTGGGGCCTTCACCGTGTCCCTGGCAACCTGTTCCAGTGTTTGATTGCTCTCTCAGGAAAAGTTTTGAACCTTCTCTTTCCCATGCAGAACAATCACAGCTATCTCAGCTTTTCCTTGTAGGAGAGATGCTCCAGTCCCTTATTTTTTGTGGCCCTTTGGTCAACTTGCTCCAGTATGTCTGTATGTTCTTGCACTAAGGAGCCCAGAACTGGAGACAGACTTCATGTGTGGTTTCACCAGTGCTGAACAGAGAGGTGGGGTCACCTCTCTGGACCTGCTGGCTGTACTTTTCCTAATGCAGGCCAGCATGTTGTTGGCCACTTTTGCCATGAGGGTGCAATGCTGGCTTATGATCAACTTGTCCACCAAGATACCATCTATCCATTTCTGAAAAGACATGTCATCAGAGAGCATATGCTTTATTCTTTATTTTACCATAATTCAACTTTTTTCCAACAGACCCTTCATTTCTCTGTGCTACTTTACTAGCAGGTTCCTGTTTAGTTCACCTGACAATCTCCTGCCATGGTAACTTTTCCTATTTCAGTGTGTATTTGTGTAGGTATATAATGGTGCAGAGCATACCCTGTTGCATTTGTGAGATGATAATTTTATACTGGGATTTTGTGCTTCCATGGATGTTATTTTGAAACTGAAGATAGAGTGGATTCCATGAAGGATATGGAACTGATGGAGCAAAAGTCCAGAGGATGCCACAAGGATGATCAGGGGGTGGAGCACCTCCCATATGAAGACAGGCTGAGAAAGTTGGGGCTTTTCAGCCTGGAGAAGAGAAGGCTGCGTGGAGACCCTGTAGCAGCCTCCAGTATCTGAAGGGGGCCTACAGGAATGCTGGAGAGGGACTTTTCATCAGACACTGTAGTGACAGAACAAGGGATGATGGGTTCAGACTTGTACAGGGGAAGTTCAGGTTAGATGTAAGGAAGTTCTTTACTGTGAGGATGGTGAGGCACTGGAACAGGCTGCGCAAAGTGGTAAATGCTCCATCCCTGACAACATTCAAGGCCAGGTTGGACAGATCCTTAGGCAGCATTGTCTAGTGTGAGGTGTCCCTGTCCATGGCAGGGGGGTTGGATGATCTTAATGTCCTTTCCAATCCAAACCATTCTATGATTCTTGTGAGCTGTTATTTCACCTGGCCTACACAATTTCAGTTTACCTGACAAAAATCACTGGAACAAGTCCTGTAAAGAAAAGAGAAGTTTGTGTCTCCTTTACTGATAAATACTCTTTTCTGGATTAATTTGGCTTCAGTCAGTCAGTACTAGACTGTATTACTGTTTACGTGGTTACATTTGGCATGTGATTAGTCACCCCAAAATGGATACATTTTCAGAGAAACTCCTTTAGGCCAGATGTAGTATGTTCTCCCTGAACTATTTTAACCTGAACAGCCTGTTACTTTCAGGTAGGTTTCACTGTACTATTGGAGAAGATGGTGCTGCAAGGGTAGGTTTGGATCAAATTCCTTGCTTTCTTAGCTTTATCTAATAAAAATAATTATCAACCTCTTCTTGTTTTTAATAAGATTTTTTTCTGTAGCACGTATCTCTTTTTTTCTTGAATTCCTTTTTTCAGCATGGTATTCCTATTACTCTCGAGTTTTTTGGGTAGCTGTTTTGCCACAATAAAGGCAAAACATATCCATGTGTATATAGACAAAGAATATATATATATATATATACACGAAGAAAAAATGTGTCTATTTCAGAATGCCAGCTTGTTGTGGTGATGGTGGTCGGTTTTGGTTTCGGTTTTTTTGGTGGGGGAGTGGCAGGATTGTTGATTTGGGTAGTTTTGGCACGCTTTGAAGCATGGCTTTTAAGAAAAGTACCTGATTACAGTGGAGTTCCATTTTTAACCTCGGAGGTAGGTAGAAGCAAGAGTGTTAAAGGACTAACTTGCCTTGTATTTATTTTGATCTTCTTTAGTAAGTTGTAAGTTGTTCAGATAGTTGCTACAAGTTATTGTCAGGAACATGTAGTGCCTAGAGGATTTGGGTGTATTTTACAGTGGATTAAGACATACAGATCTGGATGCTTGTCTTTCTGCTTCTCCACTGTAATCTGGCAGGTTTTGTTGTTTTTATTAGTTCTTTTCAAATAATCTGCGATGTCTTATGCAATTTGTATCATGTGGGGCATAATTTGTATATTAAAGCATATCCAAGCCAATCTTTATTCACGATAATATATTCACTCATTCAGAATTACTTCCAAAATAGTGTTCACTGTTGCCATGTCACTGCTCCCGTAACATGTTCAGCAGGTGAAAAACTTGCCAAATGAATTTTGTGAAACCTTTCTCAAAACAGTATGCTATTGGCATTAGGAATCTGTGCGTGTTTATTTAGGAGGAGGAATCAAAGGTAAAACTGATTTCACTGGGAGATAGCATTCTTTATGTGAAAAGCCAGACAGAGTTTAAAACTTGCCCTTGTTGAACTGTCAACTGCAGGAAAATAATTTATAACTGAAATGCTGTTATAAGAACTGTTGTGTAGCAACCTGTGTCACTTAAAACTGGGGGTAACGTTTTTATGGCAAATTTATAGCAGATCCAGTTTACCTTGGAAGACTTACTGGTACTTAAATTAATTATAAAGGAAAGAATATTCCGTGTTTGCCAAAAAAACCCTCTACTTTTCTGCCTCAGGGAAGCCAGAAAACATTGATAATCCTCACTACTATTGTTCTGTGTTATTCTTTTTCCCAGAAATGAACAATTCCAGCTGTGTCTGTTGCAAGGAAAGCAGATGGGACTCCTCTCTTTTGTGGATTGGAAGGTGCATTACAGATAAATTGTTTTTGTCAGCCATTTGCCAGAGACAGTATTGTAATCTTTTAAAAGATCAGAATCCTTCTTCAAATGATCTCTTTTCTACAGCTTTTGTTTTCTTTCGTAGCCACAGTTTGGGTGTAGTTCCCAGGAAGGCTCTTTGGAGAGTTAAGAGTGAAAACCTCTTCATACCAGCTGACTCTTCATTTCTTACTGAAGTTGGTTTTACTTGCGCTTCTACAGCTAAAAATAAAATCTAGTGGACAAAAATGTGTGCCATAAGCCACATCCTTCTCCTTCCCTGATTCTTAAGTTCTGGGAGTGTTGCTCAGAGACAGAACTGCTGCTACCACATTAATAAACTGTCCTGCAAAGGAAAAATGAGTTACATGAGTAAGAAACGGAACATAATATATTGGCAAGTTTGTGACATCTGTAGATGAAAATGATGTTAGTTTGCTGTGCCTTTGAGTTCCTTTAAACGAAGTAGACCAATGGAAACAACTTAAGAGGTCCTTAAATTTTCAGCTATCTCTTCATTGTGGTTAGTTTGATATTCCCAAAATGGTTAGGAAAGACCAAATGAAAACATCCTTAATAAATTTGTAATTCATATTCGTATTGTAACACTTTAATTTCTGCTTATTATGTGAGAAGAAGGCTAATTCTGATTTCAGCAGGAATGTGAGGGTTAAAAATAAAACATTTTGCTTCATGTTAGTCTGTTGGATCTAGAAAGAGATCTGTGAGGTCGAATGGATCTGTGAACCCCTTTATGTGTTGCTGTTCACATTCAGACATGCTGTTGTGTCTTCTCAGTTGAGTGTTTCCTGTTAACTAGTTGTTCACCACACTCATTTTTATTCTGTATCCTGGATAATAATTATTCTTCACTTTTACATTACAGTCAGAGTTATTTTTCCTTTCCCTCTGGCATGTGTCCATTATCCGCCATGCAGCTTTAGTAGGAGACCTCATGAGTTCTGGTAAAGAGGAGTCAGGGGCAGGGTCTTGTATAGTCTGCTCCAGCGACTGGGAAGAGGAAGATCATGGCAGGCTACCAGAATATTTCCAGTTATTATTTATCAAAGGTAAACGGGTGACTGTTTTGATGGTTGTGTTTTGGGGTGGTTTTTTCATGTTTTGAACACTGTTGTTGCAGCCATGGAGATGCAGAGTATTTTTCCTGTTCCTACTGGGTATTTAATTCTACTACACATAACACCTTCAAATAAAAAGCTATAGTTAAGAGCATAGTGGTTCAACGTGGGCGTGTCCAAAGAGCACTTGGATGTACTAGTCTGTGTAGTAAGTCCATCTGAAGGAGGATTTGCATTTGAAGCCTGCAGCTGTATTAGCACACTGCTTGAATTCCTTTGTGATGAGCTGTGGGAGTGACTAGCACAGCATTTTCCCGTAATGTCTGTAGTAACACGAAGCCGGCTGTGGAGGGTAGAAAAAGATGTAAAGTGTGTGTATGTGTGGGAAGCTTTTTTTGGTCTGGTTATTACGTTACACCTTCACAATGACCAAGTGCTGGAAGGAAGGTCCCGGGAGGAGTAAATAAAAATAGTAGGTTTGTTTTGTTTTGGGGTATTTTTAGCACTATTTACAGTGGCACAGTGTTCATTTGTGGCTTTAATTGTTTGTTTTAATTTTGTTGGTTGTGTGGCTCCTTGCACTTTATAATGAGAAGAATTGGTGACTGCTTTCACTTAGTGGCCTGCTACAAGGTGGTTTTGGTCTGTGTTTAACAGTAAGTTGTAAAAGAGAACACTGCTGTCTTTTTGCTTTATCAAGCGCTGTGACCTGTTAGAATCTTTATGTGTTTCAACCATGCCCAAGCCTCTGTTAAGCAATTGGAGGTTGGGCATTCTCTGTGTTATGGTCCCATTCCACTTTAGACCTGTCTTTGACATTATATAGCTTTATTCCAGTGTGGGTAGAAAATAATTTTTCATTGAGGATTTCTGCAAGGCATGTATGTGAGTCCTTGTATTTCAGCCTTTTGTCATCCTTCAGGTAAAAAGGAAGACCTGGAAATTTATTCCATAGACTCCAGTTGTTGGGGATGCATTTTCTATTAGGAAAAGCAATAAAACCACAGATAGAAGCTTGTATCTACATGGGATATCATTGTAGTTTTTAATTATATAAGAACATGTCCATAAATCTAATATTGATAAGAGCTACATAGCTTGCTTTATAAGAAACACTTGACTGCAGTTAACAAATGTCATCTATTTCTTAAGTCAGTAGGCATAAAAAGATGAAAGGAATATCCCTCCCCCATGCTTTTTAATTATGATTTTAATTGGAGCTTTCAAGCATTTATAAAAAGCACGTCACAGTTTTACTTTATGTTGAAGTTTTATGTGGCAACTAGTATATCTTGCTGCACTCAGTAGATGTGTCTCTGCATGTTTTTTTCTTAAATTGTGGATATTTTCAGGTGAAGATAACTGTATTACTGTAACTGTTGCTGCAGGGACATGCCATACCTCTCATTCCCTCTTCAAGAAAGTAATTAGTTTCTCCAGGCCCTCGACTGCCTTTGAATCTAATGTGCTACACATGACTGGTCCACATGAGGAGTAATATCAATTTTTAGATGCAAGGTGTTTTCAAGGTCCTAGACCTCCTAAGTGATGGTGCTTGAAATACACTAGGAGAAGAAGAAAAAAATAAGAAAAGCTGCAACGTAAAAAGCAACAGCAGTAATAACAGTGCTTTATAATGCCATTAGCTGGGCAGTAAGCATCAATTTTAGAGTATATAAGCTGTGTGTATACAAAACTTTTTCTTGACATGTTTCAGCCTCCCAGCACAGGACCTGTGTTGGCTGGTGTAGTATGTCTGTAAGGACCTCTGCTCTGTCGTTTGCTTGCGTGGAAGTTGAGTCAGATGTGGATTTACTAGGAGTTAAGGGGATTCTGAGTCCTTTCTCCTCTCGTTAGCTGTATTTGCTGTGATCCAATTTCCATGGCATGTGTTTTGCAGAAACTCCAGCCCACCTCTCTCCCTCTGTCTCTGTTTTTCTTTGTTTGGATTCTATTCAGCATTGTCTGCCTGCTTGTGACTTCACATGATTGGACATTTCTGCACACCTAGACCAGACAGAGAATTTCCTGTTTAAATTGCAGTTGTGGCTAGCCCTGCTCTACTGCATGCCTTCATAAAATATATAATGTTTGTCTGTTTCCCATGTTACCTTCTTCATGATTCTTTCTCACTGCCAGAGAGGTCTTTGTCAAAGCTGTGTAGGAGGAAGGTGCACAACTTTGGTAGCCAGAATATGTGCATACTTGTCAATTAGCCTTTCCCCTTTGTAAGGTTAACTGCGCTAAATTGAGTGTGTTAGCTTATGTAATAATTCGCTATCATGCAAAAGGAAATGGTAAGTCTCTATGGAACACAATTTAGGATGAAAAACTAGAGTTCTTATGAAAGTTATCTATAAAACTTAAATAGTCTCAAATCATTTTTCATCTCTAGGAATGGATATCGGGTGCATCAGTAATGAAGCTTTTGTTGCTTACAAAATGTTTTCAGAACAGTTTACGAAGGTGATTAAACTACAGTTTGGTCCTATTTATGACAGAATATAAAGTATGTTTTATTTTTTAATGCATTGTAACTTGGTCTTGTGGGATAGATGTTTTACACTTGTTTTAAAGTCTTGATGGTGAAGTTGTAGCCTGCAAATAGCTTGTGGTCTTATAATGCAAACTTTACTAGCAATAATTAATTTGTTTCTTTCCCTTTCCCAGCATCTTTGAGGATGAAACAATGAAACTACGACAGCTGAAACTAGAGAATCAGGTAAGTGATAGTGTTGAAGCTGGTAGAAAGAAGCATAGGAAAATAAATATTAGCCTTGACTTGAGAAATAGGGGTTAAGTGTTAAGAATACAAACAGGAACTCATTGCTATGACAAGAACATTTTTCTTTAAAATTTTAATGGCTTTCATTAGTTTAAGTCAACCTTGCTATGGCTTGTCGGCTTGATTTCTTTGATATATTTTTCATATGTCTCTCATTTAGTTGGGATTGACTCACCACAATGCAGGAATGAATCAAAAGGAAGGCTGTAGAGAATTATCCATTTTAAGCATTAAAGGAAAAGGTTTCCCCGAGCGATAGAAAGATCTCTGCTGTTGAGAAGGATTTCCTGCATATTTTGATTTGTTTTGTTTTGTTTCCTACAAAGAAAACATTTCCAGCCATGCATTAGTCAAATATTAGGTTACGTGCCTCAGTTTTTCACAGTGCATGACATCCAATTCCGTCTGTGGGCCAGCTCTGCCGGCCGGGACGCTTTTATCCAGGGTACTGCCTTTTCCGGGAAGAGAGAGCACGTGGCTGCTCGGACTGTGCTTTCCAACGCAGCGCTGGAGGCTTTTCCGTGTCTTTTTGAGGCGCTTGCAGCTCCAAGTGTAATGCTGCCCCCTCCCTGTGGGTGGAGAGCGGGAAGTTGAAGGCCTGTTTCTGAATGCAGCTGGTATGGTGCGTTTGAGAGGAGTTTGCGTTAATGCCATCGTAACTAGTATTGTTCCTGCTGCCTGAGCAGTTGTTTCTATTCTTGTTTACTACGAAACCAGAAACATCAAATATATGTGTATCTTGGAAAATTTTGCAAGGTAGATGAATTTTCCTTTTACCAGATCAGTCCTGTTTTAATGACTGTAATTTTTTATGCTTGTTTTCACCTCACGCTCTGCCCCCTCTAAGTCTTATCTCTGAATATTGGTTTCTGGGAACTATTTGTTTTGAGTTCTCCCTTTAAAATGGTAGCTTCTGACACAGAAACCTTTTCTTTCGCAAGTCATGACTGTTTCAGATTGGAAAATGACTGCTGAATTTGTCTATAGGTATGAAGGGTTGCTGCAGTTTAGACTGGATGAAAGGAGTTACTGCTGATGCTCTCAGGATAGATCAGAAAACAAGCAGGTGTTCATCTCCGCTGAAGGAGAATCAAAGACAGGGATCACTCCAAAGGCAAAGTGATAAGTGTCTAAGATTTTTGTAAGAGATTACGAGAGTATTTCAGGTGTATTGGAGATCCTGATCAGTGACGTGTTATCACTAGTAGCTGAGGCATGGTTTCTGCTTCTCCGAATGTGGTCCTTATGTCATGCTTTTTCTTTATTTCAGAGGGCTCTTTTAGAGAAGAAGCAGAGGAAGAAACGTCTTGATCCTTTGATGGTACAGCCAAATCCTGAGGCAAAGCTGCATAGGTCAAAGCCCAAAGGGTGTGAGGAGCAGACTCCTTTAGTAAAAACTCCTACCCCTTTCCACAGTGATGTCATTTTACATGGTAAGTAATCAACCTGGTTGCAACAGTGTTCCCGAAAATGCCAGTGCATGCACTTTATGTAGCAGATGGGCACCACATTGCTGTGACAGTGGTCAAGTGATAAACAAGATTGATTACATACCTTTATATGTACAAAACTCGAATTGTAGTACAGTATGGTTGAGCAATAAATCAAAAACCTTACCTTGAATTTTGTGATAGCTGAGAATCTTCATGTGCCTTCGAAGAACATCTCCCTTGTTTTAGACTAAGAAGAATTGTAGAAATAGGTTAGGAATAAGGAGATACAAACTCAGTGTAAGAGAGTCTTACAAAGCTGTAGGATGAAGAAAAAAAAAAGAAATAATCCAGTCGTGACAGCCTGTACTCTTCATCATGGTATACTCCATCTAAAGATTGCATATGACTGAATGATAAAGTAGACAAGAGCAAAACAAAATTCTTATGAATACTGAATTAGGTTTTTTCTGGGTTTCATCTTATCTGTTGCTTTCTGTGGGCTTTGGGGAGACAACTGAAACATGACAACCAAGCTATAGTGGTCCAGAAAGTCACAAGCACAGAGTGACATCAGAGCCAAAGGCAGTAACTTAGTGATCTCAAAACATTACAGTAAAATAGAAACCATTCTGTTAGGAGTGAAAAGAAATACAGTATTGAGAGCCTTAAGTTTTCTATGTCCCAGGGAAGAAAAAAGAGCAGCAATGAACTCTCTATATTCCAGTGGAAGTGTAGTTTGAGAGCATGGATCTCATCAGACTATCAAGAAAGTAACAGGAAATATCCAAAGGCTTAGAGATGCATGTTACTGCAGGATGTTAAAATACCACAGTTTTATTAATAAGGAATTCATGTATCGAGTAGAATTTTAAAAACCCAAACAAACCAGTGTTAGCTGGTTTGAAGATCAGGTTTGGAAACACGTTATCCTCTGCCTTTTGAATGGTTTTCATGTTCTGTTCTCCAGGTGTCTTTCATGGTCATAGGGCTGGGAGGAAAGTAATGATGGATGGTAGCATTTATGTGATTAAAATCAGGTGGGAGAAAGCTTCTGTTAAAAGACGCTTCAAGTCAAAAAGATAGATATAACTTCTATGCTAGGAAACTTCAGTAGTACTGAAACTACAAGAAAGAAAAATAAAAACTAACTGCTCCTTCACTAGCTTCCATTATTCTGAAGCTTCATCAGTACAAACAAATTATGTTAAGAAGTGATAACAGGAGTAAAAATGTCAGAAATCTGATGATTAGATAAAAGCAGTAAAGTTTTAAGAAGGAAAACAGTGGGAAAGCAAGAAATCTGAAGCTGGAACTACAGTTACATATCATGTGCTACATAAATGTATTAAGGCCAGATCCTGCCATCAAGATGTCTCCATCAGTTATGGATAGTGCACAGTTGTATTGCATGCTTAAGTGTGGAAATTTCTTTTCTACCAAAGAGAGGGCATCCGTTTATAGTCTTTTCTGCCTGTGCCTGTAGATAATTTTATCAAATGTACTTGCAGTGTGAACTGTAGAGCGCTTACGTTTTGGTTTAGGAGCAAATGAGGAACATGAAGGAAAAGAAAATAAAGTAATTGCCCATAAATAAATTGAAATATATCAATATGCATTACAAATATAACTCATTTTAACTGCTTAAAAACTTGTAAGAAAATAGATACAATGACTGTATTTATAACTAGAGAAGCTGATGCCTGGTATATTTGAAGTAATAGGTTGTCTGTACCAGAGTTAGACCTGGATCCTTCCAAGTTTTCTGACCAAAATCAAACCAGAAGACATCAGTACTTTAAAGGGATGCTTGAGCAAGGAAGGGGCAAGGAACAATCATCCCGGGATGTGTTTTTAGCCATAAAAAATAGACTTTAGCATTCTGTTCTGTTTTGGCCTGCAGGTATTGATGGACCAGCTGCTTTCTTGAAATCGGAAGTACAAGATTTGGGGACCAAGCTCCAAACTCTCTCGGCTGGATCTTCCAAAACAGAAGACAATGCAGATCAGGAAAATGATGGAGAGGCTCTAACAGACACAGCAGGCAAGCCAGATCTGCAAGAAATCTTACAGAAAAGAGGTAATATAATGGACGTTATCTTGACATTAATAATTGATGGGCATTAAGTAGTTAATAATAGGCAAAGATGTTTTTCAGGGCTCTGGAAAACACCAGGAAAAGTGTTTTTCCTGAGTCAGAGTCTGTCATAATCAACAGTTTTAGAGTTTTGTATTCAATAGCTATATCCCATTGAGTAGTTTCCTAGTGGAGTGTCCATCTCTGTCTGCCACTACCACAGGAAACTTTTTTTGTTGAATGCAGCCTAAGCACTTTGCAGCAAAATAATGGCTGGTGTTTAATATAGTGCATAGCTTGTTTTTATTTTGCTGAGCATGTCTCCCAGAATGTTTCCAGTACAGTTCATATATTAAGGTACTACCGTATCTAGAAATACATCCATTCAATTGTCAGATGCAACAGCTTCTTACCTATGGATAGGAACATTATGCAAGAGTTGCGAAAGGAAGTAGGAGAGAATATCCAGAAACTTCAGGGGAACTAGTAGAGATAGAATATAAACAGTAAATTGTGAAATTGGCCAGAGTACTACGGTTAACGCCTTTCCTCTTTCCAAATGTGCTTTGTGAAGCTTACTGACAAGTTAAGACTACATTTTTCTGTTTCATCTGAGATAAAGGACTTCTAGGAGTGCCATGTTAGAGTATATATAATATTATAATATTTGCTCTTGGAAAATAATTCAGTCGGTTTTTTTTCTGTAGTGCTTTATGTGCTTTCCGTTCTACAGCCAAATTAAAGAATGAACTCTCGGAATAAAATTACGCAGTTCCAAGTAAACACCAAACAGTTATGTGTGCTTCTGTACACATAAGCATTCTTTAAAATGTTTTTATCCAGAGTTATTTTAGTTATATACCTACAGTCATCTCTACATAGCTGTGACTAGGTTAAGATTAAGTAAGTCCTGGAACTACTCAGACTGTACTTCTGTTTTAAAAAGAAAATCATAAATAGTATTCATGAGACCTGGGTTATTGCTACTGATGTAAGAATAGGAGGGGCTCTTATAGAAAAATTGTCCTGCTCCATTTCAGTGTGTATAAGACTAAGGGGAAATGGTAAAGAATGTAAGCTGTACAGACTCCAGTTTACGGCGGAGGTGTCAGCACATTGATCTGGATTTCCTTTTTCGTTTTTTAAGACATGGAGGGCTTTTTTGTGTGAAAATAGGCAAAATTAACTCAATGACAATATATATTAAGCAGTATGCTACATTATTTAATATCATTTAAGTAAGTATTTATACAAGTCTGACAGCTGTTTAATCATGTGCATGCTGACAGCTGCAAAATGTCACTAGGGTTTTGAATTAAAAGTCCTGGGAAGCAATATGGCACATGAGGAAAATCAGGAGTTGATTCTAATTAAATCAACTGAAATGAATTGAAAGAGTGACTAGCTATGCAAATGTTATATATGAATTAGTGATGCCACGAACTCATGACATCTCCTTTCAGAGGTTACTTGCTTTATTTTGACAGGAATTTCAGGCAGTTTGAATTTTGATGAGGAGGATACAGAAGAGGAAGAAGCTAGTAAGAGACCAGCTTCTCATTCACCATGTCCTGAAACTGAGAGGCCTAGCTCTGCAACCAGTGTAAAATCTTTTGCAGTAAGTGTCTTGAAATTGCTTTCTGATAAGGGCTGGGCACATGCTTGATTTTAGTACTAACCCCTTGAGCACTGGGTTAAGATATAGTAGCTAGCATATTAATCCCTGGAGGCAGAGGAAGGTCGTGATTGTCAGGTTTTCTGACTGAAAAGCCATTGAATTAAACACAAAGACCAAGTAATGATTAAAGGAACAGTGGTGGGCAGAGGAACCCAAGTAGCCTGATCAGTGAAGATTGGAACGCAGTGAGCCAGCTGCTCCTATGATTCTCAAAGGAGACAGATTAAGCCATTGTCTCTGATATAAAAGCCACCAAGATGACTCAGAGAAACTCTGAAATGCTGTGCAAAATTAAGAGGGATTACTGCCTGAAGGTTTATTGTATTTATTGTGGAATGTAAGAGGGAACAGAATTTTGGAATGGAACAAAAAATTTTGGGATTGGAAGAAACCTTTCATGGCTGGTTAGGGGAAGGGAAGAGGAAAAAGAAAGGGGATAAGGTGGATCAGGAAGTCATAAGCACAGGAAAATAGGGACTAAAGGGAGTAAAAGGCACCAGATGTGTGTAAGCAGCTGCAAGACAGTATGCTGGTCTGTTGAAGTCTTGTGCCCAATTACTGCAGCATGTCCTGTCATGCTGTTTCCTGTATGAATGTGCTCTCGTGTGTGTGAGAGATACATACATACATACATACATACATACATGCATTTGCTGACAAACTATATGCTGTACTAGCCAGTGAGTTGAAGAGACTTGGGAAGAACCAGGGTTTGAGGTAATGATGAGATGAAGGGCCCAGGGTTTGGGCATGTGTACTGGGCAGGCTTAAAGTCTGTGCTGCTATTCAAAAGGCCTGTGTGAGTACATTTCTATGGCGAAGTAGAAGGAAGAAATTCTGCAGATCATAATATAGATTAAATAGTAATATTTAGTGTGATAGAGCTTAAATTATTATTTAATGAAGGGTTAACACTTCATCTCCTTTCTCTGCAAAATGTATTAGCAATTTGAAAACTTGTTGTGTGGGTAGGAGATCTTAATTGTTCAAAAGCATTAGACGTATGTCTCCCAAATCTTTTGGATTTCAAAAACTTATGCCTTTAGGCTGCTCTCAAAATGCTAGCCAAGTGCTTTGTAGCAAGCGACTCTTCTGGCTGCTGTATTTAATGCAGTAAATTATGCCTTGTGTGGCATGAACAGCTTTTTCCTCTTAACGGTAGAAGAGTTTTCTACATAATGCTAATAGTGAAATGTGCACTTGTATCCACCTCTGTTCCTGATCCAGTGCAGTGGTTGCGTATTTAAGATTAACTTCTAAGAATAATATAAAGATAATAATGTGCTATTCAGTTTATAAAGTTAAGCAAGATTTAATGTTGCAAGAATTGCAAAATGGCAATAAAATCTGATCATGTGTGTTTAAGAAGTTGCTTTGGAGTACTTGAAGCTTGGCCTTTTCTTCTGTTTGGCTTGGAACTATCCTCTCGGATGTCCTCAAAGTATACTTGTCTTAAATATATGTAAACTCATGTTGTGTCCCTATTACTGTTACTTGTTTGTGAAGTTATTTTTTTGGTACTAAATACATGCTAGGACTCTGATTCCTCTGGAAAAAATACTGTATGCTCATAAAAATTACTTAGGTATTTTCAGCTAATACACAAAAGCTTTATTTGCTGTTGAAGTTATGTACTCTAGAAAAGAATGGGCCTTCTCATACAATCTTAGGCTGGTCAAGTTATTTCTGGCTTTCAGTAGGTGTTAAGTCTATTTCATATCAAAATACAAAGGTAGATGGTGCTGGGAGGTGACAAATGTGTTTGTAATGCTCTCTCAGGGAAGTGTAAGGAGAAATTAATATTACATTAGAATGTAAATTATAAACTGTCATGGTTTAAGCCCAGCCAGCAATCCAGAACCACACAGCTGTTAGCTCACTCCCCCCCCCTTCCTCTCCCCCTCTCCTGGAGGGATGAGGAGAAGAATCAAAAGAATGTAACTCCCACGGGCTGAGGTAAGAACAGTCCAGTAGCTAAGGTATAACACAAACCACTGCTGCTACCACCAATAATAATAATGATAAGGGAAAGAACAAGGGAAGAGAATACAACTGCTCACCACCTGCCGACCGATACCCAGCCTGACTGAGCAATGATCTCCCTTCCAGGAAACTGCCCGCTGTTTACGTAGTATAGTGGGCATGACATGCTGTGGTATGGAATACCTCTTTGGCTAGTTTGGGTCAGGTGTCCTGTCTCTGCTTCCTCCCGGCTTCCCCTCCTCCCCGGCAGAGCATGAGACTCAGAAACTCCTTGATCAGAGTAAACATTACTGAGCAGCAACTGAAACCACTGGTGTTACCAGCACTGTTCCCAGGCTGAAAGTCAAAACCACAGCACTGCACCAACTACTAAGAGGGAGAAAAATGACTGCTACTGCTGAACCCAGGACATAAACACGCACAAAAAGTATTTGTAACTGTTCATCTGAATTGTTCAGACTTTATTTTGCTTTCAAGTAAGTTTGAATCAACAAAGTCATAAAACGTCAGTTATATCCTAAAATAAAGAGTTGAATAGTCCAGGGGGAATGTTTTTAAACTGAAAGAGGGTAAATTTAGATTAGACTTTACGAGGAAATTCTTTATGATGAAGGTGGTGAGGTGCTGGCACAGGTTGCCCAGAGAAGCTGTGACTGCCCAATCCCTGGCATGTTCAAGGCCAAGCTGGATGGGGCTTGGAGCAACCGGGTCTAGTGTGAGGTGTCCCTGCCTGTGGCAGTGGAAGGGGCTGGAACTGGATGAGCTTTAAGGTCCCTTCCAATCCAAACCATTCTATGAGTGGGCGAGTAGTACAAGAGATCTGGGTGTTGGCTAATTGGGAGAGTGGGCAGGGGGTTGGAACTAGATGATCTTAAGGTCCTTTCCAACCCTGACTATTCTATGATTCTATGATTGCCAACTACTATACCAGATAGGGGATGCTGTAGGGTGGCAGGGTGAGAGGCACTAGTGAATTTCAAGTCTGTCTGTGTCTCTGTCTGTAATCACTCATACTTCCTACCAGCCGTATCTGAGAATGGTGATAAACCACGACCATCAACTCCAAAGCCCAGTAAGGGAGGAATCTCCTGGGTTCTGCAATACACAGGATTCAGCTACCTCTAAGAAAAAAATTACTTTCATACTTATACCAGATTTCCATTAGAATTCCAGTTCCATCAATGACCATAACTTGCATCCTGAGTATATACACTGTTCTAAGGTTCTTCCAGCGTTTAGCTGAGATGACTGTTCTGAACCAACATAATCTCAGTGCTCATTTCAGTCACAAAAATCCTGGCCTGTATTTACTGCAGCATCCATCAGTCCAGCTTATCACACTGCCTGATTTCCCACAGAGTGAAGTTCTAAGAGCAGAAAGGCTCTTTGCTTAGAATATTTGCAGTGACTCATCCCGTTTTTTCCTCTTCTTCACAATTAACTCATCTCTGATGATGAATGGGTACTATTTCTCCCCTCTAATTGGAGGGCTGATTTTTTCTCAGAGTAAAAGTCTTCAGCCACTTCACAGAAATATAGGTGGTATCTCATTTAACTTCCTTTTCCCAAAATATCTTCTCGAGATATGAGATCTTTCTGGTTTAAAAGACCTTTCTTTTCTTGGGGAATACCAGAGCCTCTGATCTCTATTAATTTGCTAATATGATGGTTCTTCCCACAGGAAACAGGTGCTTCCTGTAGTCCATCTCCTCTGGCAGATGCCCAGCTGGGTGAAGTAGAGAACTTGGAGGATTTTGCATTACACCCTGCACCCCGTGGTATTACAGTGAAGTGTCGAATCACTAGAGATAAGAAGGGAATGGACCGGGGCCTCTTTCCTACTTATTACATGCATCTGGAAAGGGATGACAACAGAAAGGTATTAGAAGCAGCACAATATCTTGGCTATCGTACTTTCACCACAGGATATTTTTTGTGTAAGGGAGAGCTTCTGGTAAGAAACCAGAAGCTGAGGAGAGCCAGCATGCAGATGAGGACAGCTCATATTAGTCCAAGGCACTAAGGAGGGAATTGGGAGTTTTGAAAGCTATAATACAATGAAAGATGAAATTTAAAAAAGTATAAAAATGTCAAGGATAAAGAAGAGCAGGGAGACGGAGCTGCTCCGCAGAAAAGGAGGGAAGACTAGAAAGGGCAGTTGCATTAAATCTACACTGTTGAGTGAGCTGATTGGAGGATTAGGGTTTCTGGGTGTGCACTTGTGGAAGATATCAGAATTGTGGAGACAGTAGTATCAGTACAGAACAGAACAAAAAGGGAATTGATTTGGAAAATGGAGAGATAACAGTTTGGATAGCAATGCCTAGCAATGCTTCTGCATTCTTACAAAGCTCCAGTCTTCACTGAAGTTTTGTATTTCCAGACATTCCTTCTTGCAGGGCGAAAACGAAAAAAGAGCAAAACATCCAATTACCTCATATCAGTTGACCCAACTGATTTATCCCGCAAAGGGGAAAGCTTCATTGGAAAACTCAGGTAAGAACCACAGGTTAAAATTACAGACGAGAGATTGGATTTTCATTTTAATTGAGTTGGGGATATGAATAACAATCTGGTGTCAATTCAGAGAGAATGAACTTGCGTCATCCTGCTTAATGTAATCTGTATTCACCTTAGTTGGCAACCTTTCTTCAACATTACCACTCACCATGGCAATTCACATAAGGAATTCTGGCTTGATGTTTGTCCACGATAGGTTCAGGCTCAGTTCACTGTGGGTGCTCATACTGACCTGGCAATAGGAAGATTCAGATGGCAGGAGATGAGTGTTTTCACTGTGCTATACAAATACCTCCAGAAGATAACAAAACTTTCCACTGACGCCTCTCTCTTTTTGTCTTTCCATAACCTGGCATTAGATCAAACCTCATGGGAACAAAATTTACGGTCTATGACCATGGAGTTAGCCCCCTGAAGGCACAAGGTCTAGTGGAAAAGGCTCATACAAGACAGGAGCTTGCAGCTATTTGTTATGTAAGTAGTGCCTCTCCCCTTTTGCCCCTTTCTTCTTTGTTGCCTGGTTACAGACAAAACAGGGCTTATAAAATCGTGCTGCCTGGCAGCCTTCCCCACTTAACTTTGGAACCAACTGACCAATTTCAACTAGATATAACGAAGGACAGAGGCTTCAAAGATAAGTTCTTGTAAGCTTGATGAAAAATAAAACAAACAAAACCAACACAACAGTGCCAGGGGAGGGAGGGAGGGAGAGAGATGCAGACTAACACTCTGATAGCCTTCTTGTCTGACCTCTGGCATGTGGCCAGTCAGCACATCCTTTACGTGGAGCCAGCCACAGCATAAACTGCCTCTTGCCCAGCTGGTATTCGGTGGACACTAAGAATTAACTGGGAGTACCCTGGGAAGTAGAGTTATTTTTTAGTTTTGCAGAACCAAAGGCATTTTGGTGGATAGGAAGGAGCTGATATTATTTCAGTAGCAGCTTGTGGTTAGTGAGGATATAGTTCCAGGGGGAATCATGATTTGGTAGCTCTCTGTCCTAGAGATGCTTTTTTCTGATTTTGGGGATTGTCTTGGTCTAGGCTCCAGAGTGGCACTTGTGGATACTCTAGAATTATGTGAGGGTTCTCATCATAAAATCATAGAATAGTTTGGGTTGGAAGGGACCTTAAAGCTCATCCAGTTCCAACCCCCTGCCATGGGCAAGAACCCCTTCCACTAGACCAGGTTGCTCAAAGTCCTGCCCAGCCTGGCCTTGACCATTGTTTCATGTCCCAATCCTAAAGTTTGAATTAAATTTGAGGTTCTTTACAAAATGATGGATAGTGAAGTGGAAGGTTTTCTACTTTTATCACAGGTACGGCACAGAAGTGTGAAGGTGCGTTAACGTATTGGAGCATGATCTTGATTTTTATTTTTCTTTTTCCCCCGTTGATTGTAATGTCACTTGGGTAAAAAAATCGCTGCCTGCTAGCAGTATCATTTATCATAACAGTATCAGGTTATTTTCTTTGTGTACAGTATTCTTCAGTTCCTTACCTACTTGTACACAGCAAGGTGTTAAAATGAGTACAGCAGATAATATAAAGTTGTTTTTTCAGATCTCTAAACTTTCATATACAGGAAGTTCATAAAGTTGATATATGACTAAAATCAGTACTCTCATTCACATATGTGCCCCTTGATTTTCTGAAGCAAAATACTAGAGGTTGCAACCCAAAGACCTCTGTTCTGTGTCTGCAAAATGCACTACTAGCATGTTAGGAGAAGCGATGTCACTTCTATCAGTCAGTTCAGTACTTCCAACAGATTTTTGACTTTTTAGTTGGCCTTTGGGAATTTTAGAGGTTATCACCGACATTGTTACAGAACACTTTAAATGGACCTTTGCATTTTGGTTGATATTATTGAATGGATGGCTTGGGAATGCCAAGACTTTTTTTCCTTTGCTTTTTATATTCAATCCACTTGGAGCAGTCTCCTGCAGTACTCTGGAAAAAAAAGCTTAAGATTGAAGCTTGGACAGGTGCTGAATTCTGTGCCTTTTGGGTCTGTTCTTAATCATTTATAAAAAAGCATGATTTGAGAGAAAATTGTAGGTATGCTGTTAAGCACAAATAACACCTACAGAAGAATGTAATTCACTTTTTCAGGAACGTTTTAGCCTAAATGGTGATGTATAGGTAACATAGTCTCAAGTCGAAGATATTTGTCTTTTATCATACCCAAGGCTTCTTCACAAGCAAGATTTTAGCCTGGTTTTGCCTCAGATGCACAAAATTATGCTTGGAAATTGCAATTCTGCGGTTTTGTTATAAATGTTTCATTAGGATAACTGATGAATTCTAAATTAGGTAATATTATGTGTCTTAACACTTCTCAAAATAGAACAGAAAGCTGTTCTCAGTGATTAAAACACAGTTGCCTTTAGATAACTGCTACTACAGTTGTAGCTAGCAGATCTCTAAAAAGCGATATAAATGTGGATTCAAGTTCGGTTTTGTTGTCTTTCCTTCTTTGAGATGAAGTATCTCATTTACTGAAAATGTCTTTCCTTGTCCTTCAGGAAACCAATGTGTTAGGATTCAAGGGTCCCAGAAAAATGTCTGTGATCATTCCAGGAATGAATATGAATCATAAGCGAATTCCAATACGTCCACGAAATGTGAGTTACAGAGTTTGGTCATGGTTCAGATTGGAGGTTATGTAGGTATTATTTAGGTTATCCTCAAAAATACAGTATTGTGTCTGTGTATAATACTAAAACATTTACTGTAGCCGTTATCAGTCAGATTCCCACAAGGGAATGTTTTCTGATAATTTTTTCCCATTAAATAACTTCAGTTTGGATTATTTTTCTTGGGAGTTCTCACATGTATTACTGGAATTTATTTGTTGCAGAACTTCTAAAATAATATATATTTCACTCACTACAGCTCCTTGTAATTCATTGTTTGTTGAATTTATTGTGCTGTTTTACCTTCTTTTTGTATCTTTCTATTTTTGTTTTTCTGCTTTTCATATTGTGCATCACTTACTAGACCCATTTAACCTACTTAAGGCGTACATGCAGCCTGCTGCAGCCTTTGGACTTTCTACTGAAGCACCCCAGGGCCTGGCACTGTGCAGTTCATTGTAGATTATTGTCTTTTGTTTCAAAGTTCAGATTGTTAGAAATGAAAGTTGAGTCCAACAGGATCAGAGAAAGCTTGTGAGACTCAGAAAGGATTCCTGCCAGCAGGATGACAGTCATCCTTTGGCCTGTGAATTGCTCCCTTTCCTGTACACACACATCCTTTCTCTCTCTTTTTTCTTGTTTGGGTGGAAATATGGTGATAGCTTATTAAGTGGAAAGAAATGCTTGGATGGGGAATCCATAAAGTATCTTCTTGGTAACTGCAAGGAATTTTCAATAGGACTGAGTCTAAGTGTTGTCATTGTGTTTCATTAAACAGGGAATGACCTTCAGGTGACAGTGCACACACGTGAGAGGCAGTAATCAAAAGCAGAGCCATTCCAAATCTGATAAATGTATTTCTTTGTTCTGATCAGGAACATGAGAGTCTGCTGTCAAAATGGCAAAACAAAAATTTAGAGAACCTCATTGAGTTGCACAACAAGGCTCCAGTCTGGAATGATGATACTCAGTCCTATGTTTTGAACTTCCATGGGAGAGTCACTCAGGCCTCGGTGAAGAACTTCCAGATTGTGCATGACAATGACCGTAAGAGTCTGGTGGAGAGTGTGTGTGGCTTATTTGAACAGGGACAACCCTATTTATTTCATGAGGTTTGGGAGGAATAGGATACTATTCCTGGAAAAGGGAGATTGGGTGGAGAAAATCAGCTCAGGATTACTGGGGGCTTCTCAGCTGTGAAGAAAATTATATAAGGCCTCCCTTTTTCTGGGGTGGGTGTAGACACTACTGTCCATAGGTGCAGCAAAAGAGAGGGTAAATGCAAGCTTCCTGAAAGGAAACAAAAGGACTATACAGCATCTTCAGGCTAGCAAGAGAGAGTGATTCAAGCTTTGTTTCTGAGAAGAAAGATAATTTCTAGAATAACAGTTACTCTGGAGAACAGATTACAAGGCCACTCTGGTGAGAAGGGATGGATACACCAACTATGTATATTTGGGACTGCCAGGCATTTGTGGTTTTTTGGTTGCGTTTTGTTTTTTCTTTGCTATGGTATGAAATTGTTCATTTCTGGTTTTGTTTTTCTTTTTTTTTTTTTTTTTTTTTTTTTTTCCTTCTCCCCAGCTGACTACATTGTGATGCAGTTTGGTCGTGTAGCAGAAGATGTGTTCACTCTGGACTATAATTATCCTCTCTGTGCTCTTCAGGCCTTTGCTATTGGACTCTCCAGTTTTGATAGTAAATTGGCCTGTGAATGAGAGAAAAACAGACTTGAAACTCACTCCCATCCCTGCATCTTGTTGTAAGAGTTCCAGATGGAGTAATGAAAAGCACATTGGGGATGGAAGGGAACTGGAGGAGAGACTTCTGCAGGCTTATTAGAAAGCAAATACCAGGCCTTGGAGCATTACAGTAGTTGACATCTTAGAGTGTCCTAAGACTGAGCAGTCTCTGTATGCGTTGTGGAACAACAAGAAATACAGGTGATGCTTTTGACATTAGTATTGATTCTGCTTTCAGAATCCTTGTAACAGATGCTGCATGTGAGTCGGCTAAGAAATTTAGCCCAGTAACTGGAACCCGTTGCAGCTAGGATTAGAAAAATGATGGTTTAGTGTTCATATACCTTTGACTTCCACAGTGCTCCTGGAGATGATGCTACAGACCTGATCAGGAATTAAAGATTTTCTTCTCAGCTGAATTCACAAAAAAGGAGGACAGTTATTGGCATGTGTATCATTTCGTTGTCTGTTACAATAGTCAGACATGGAAGGACTCAGGTTATGGCTTTGTGCAACTGTAGGTAATGTTCAACGAATACAGAGCTGGAATGAGATATTGGCTCTAATAAAACACTTTCCTCCTACTCTGTGAGATGATTCTCTGTTAAGGTTGATAGTCCAGTTCCCTTTCATTATTCTAATTGCTCCATATCCCTGATAGTCTTCTTACCAAATAAAGAACAATCAAATCTGAAATGCTTACGTTTTAGTTGGTGATATATCCATTACTGTCTCTGTTATTCTTAACCATGTGAAAAATGAGACTGAACAGATGTTAGGAGCTGACTGAATTTGGCAGAAGGTAGTATTGTAACAATACATACAATAGTATGGTACCGTAACCATCCTATTGTAACTGTACAATATACAGTCCTATTCCTGAACAGCAGTGTTCTGATTGATTTAGTGTGGGCTGTATGCTGATCAGAATTATCTTTTAATTTGTCTGTTGTTTGTAAAACTCGCTACATTTTTAAGAATAAGTGACTGATTTGATTTTTTTAATGTCAAGTCACAACATACACAAGTTGATTTTATATAAATTTAACCTAAATATAAGAAGGAGTTAGCTCAAAAGAAGATTACAGGTGTTTTCAAAGCATCAGTAAGTTTAAAAAACAGAATTAATGTATCACAGGGCTTTGCAATGTGCCCTTCCAGTGTTCCATTTTTAATGCTGGACATACAGTATGGGGACTGTAGGTCACAGCATGGAATGCTGCTTGAGTCATATGGCCTTGATTCATCAGAGTGAATGCTGTGTACATGGCACACTGTGACATGTAAGCCTCATAGTATGCACGTGTGTACTAAAGCAGAGAACAATTACTATCTTTCGTATTTTGTGGCCCTTATGCATGTTTGTGATGATCCTGGAAAACTTAATCCCTCTATCAAGACAAGAATAGATGTTCTCCATCTTTGGATATTGTTATTGTCAGCCGACTAACTCTGTTTCAAGCTCCAGAGAGACAGATTTATTGCTTTTGGGCTCTGGAGTCTTTGAAGTGGTAGGTATCACTTGCTCTTTCAAAATAATAAAACTTTGTGAAGACATTTTCTGATGCTGCCAGGGGGAAAAAACCCAACCAATCAAGTATGGTAATCATGTGCAGACTCTGTATTTAACTGTAAATTACAAAGTGATGCTGCGAACTGTAGCTCACATCTCCCAGATGCCTGTATAGCTGGTGAGCCATTATCTTGAGATGATCTCATCAGCAGATCTGTCCTGAAGAGAACTTGACTCCTGCATCTCTTTTGTGCCTTCATGTACTTCCTGCTCATCAGGCTGGAGTCAAGACCTGACAGTGTTTGTTTTCCATTTGTGCTCTTCTGAATTCTTTGCCAGTGCCTTTGCATTCCATTTGCCCATCTAGAAAACTTATTTTGTTGCCTGTCTGATTATTTTTCTGACTAGGTCTGTGTGCAAGAAACTGTCTTGTATTAGTTTGGGGTGACCTGAAGGTAGAATGCTAACTTTGAATTCTGATTCAGTGAAACTCCAGGAAC
This sequence comes from Amazona ochrocephala, assembly GCA_039720435.1. Taxonomy (NCBI): domain Eukaryota; kingdom Metazoa; phylum Chordata; class Aves; order Psittaciformes; family Psittacidae; genus Amazona; species Amazona ochrocephala. The sequence continues at coordinate 85,405,726 of CM077880.1, forward strand.
AAACTAGCCAACAAAGTTTTCTAGTTGGCAAGCAGGTATTCTTTATTGCGGCGCCGGGAGACACGGGGGATTGCTCCTCCTAATGTGCATCACCGTATTGCCACACAGGCCATCATTATATAGTCACTTGGGCATACATACATATTCGTGAGGCTACACATGAATTACATAATTTTCCACAAAGTTTCCCTCATACATACAAAAATGTGGTGGTGGTCTTTGAGAGTCATTTACTTCTTCCAACAATCTTCATAACTGCTGGCAGTCTTTGAAGCACCAGCTTAATTAACATTATAGACATCAGTTAGTTTAACTGCTCCCATCCTGGACATCTGCTAGTCCGGGATACTCCCCAGTAGATGTCTACACCAGCTTAATGGATTCATGAACACCACAAACATAGCAATCATCCTGTCCCTCCACCCATCAGCCAGTTTAACTGTGCCCATCCTGGACATCTGCTAGGCCCAGGCACTCTCCATCCCCAGGTCCTGTTTTTTCTATTGTTTTTCCCACATTTTTTTGTACTTAGGTCCTAAGGACCCAAAACTATGTCAACTACCTTCAAGCACCAGTTATTTTCCATTACAAAGCCACCAAACCCAACGTTACCCAGAACTGATTACATTTGGTGCCTCCTTGTCTCAAATCCCCCCTTTTTTCTGTCCTTATGCAAATTCTTTTGCAACATTTTATATATTACCATTACCATCTAGTCTTTTTGAAATAATTTCCTGTTTCTCCTTGATGCTTGATTTCATTTCTTTTCCAATCTTCGTAGCTTATCATAGGTTGTTTACAATACCGGAAGGAACATTGTATCAAACCACAAGTAATCAATATGAAAACAATTAACATTAATATTCCTGCAACCAGTTGCCTTAACCAGGAGAGATTAGGTAACCATGAAGTTGACTTTTTCCATATTGCTTTGAACCCCCAGGAGATATCATCTTTGGCCATTTCATGAAATATTTTAGTTTGTTTCCAAATTTCCTCCAGATCTGTTTCAATTCTGCCACTTTGATCTATGTAGGAACAGCAACTTTCATTGATAATGGAACAAACTCCTCCTTGTGAAGCCAATAACATGTCTAGAGACATTCGGTTTTGTAATACCATTTTAGATAGGCTAGTTATCTCTTTTTGTTCCGCTTGGATTATATCAGTGCTTTTACTTTCTATTTCCTCTATGGTTGCTGAGATATTTATGATTGCCTTCTCTAATTCACTTACTCCCAAAGATGGAATTAGCCATCTCACAAAACTATGAAATGCGGTGTTCCGTTCAGCAATAGGGTTAGACCCTCCCTTAATCCGTTCAGCAAAACTTCTAACCCGGGTTCCAGAAGGATACATGTCAATAATAGTAAGATTGGGTATCACAGCACCTAAAGTACATGCCCCCTTCCAGTTGGGGGGTAGGGTCTTATAAGCATTTTTTCCACATAACCAATACCATCCTCTCCCTTCAGGCACAGGCCACCACTGAACCACAGTACCATCTATGTTAATAGTGTGATTGCAGTTTAAATAGTGACCTACATCTGTGGCGTTTAAACAAACATAGTCTCCTACTCTGGTTCCTGGTGTAACACATCTTTGTATACAGGTATAATATTCTTTACTTGGATTAGGATTAACTATCCCAAATCTTAACCTTTCCCTTGGATATAGGTTGCTAGTGTTCACCCACAAATGAATCGATGAGATAGTATTGGGAATTGGAACGCCAATTAATGGTAGATCCGGATTTTCTCCTGATTTAGGCAACTGTGCACGCAGCCAACACTCACTACAATTAAAAACCTTAGTAACATTTTGCATTAATTTCAGGTATAAGTTTTGGTCCCAAGCTTGTACGCCAGTTATCATATAAGTCCAAATCATGACTGATGCAATTTCATACGTAGGGGTCCTGAAGGTTTGGTCCACCATGTTTTCTCTGGTTCTGGTGCCTTCTTTATTCTTGAATAATGTATCCAAGCAGGTTGTTCCTTTATCTTCACTGCTGTAAAGGTGGTCAATAATATCTGATATGGTCTGCTCCACTTCTCCTGTAGAGGATCTCCTGAAAAATTCTTAACATAAACCCAGTCTCTAGATCTAAAAGGGTGAATCAGATAGTCCAAGCCTCTCGCTCTTGTCCCTAATATTCTCTTATTTATTTCTTCTAATTGTTCTCCCAGATTGACCAGAAACTGTCGGTGATAGCCGCCTCCCACTTCCTGAAGACTTTCTCCTTTAAACTGGGACTGATATGGTCTTCCATATAAAATTTTACATGGCCTAGCCTCTTCTTTCGACCGAGGTTTGGTTTGAATTCTTAATAGAGCCAGCGGTAAGGCTTGGTACCAATACAAATTTGTTTCTTGGCATATTTTACTAATCTGTTGTTTGATCAAATGGTTCATTTTTTCTACCTGCCCACTGACTTGTGGGCTGTATGGAACATGTGGTTGCAAATCAATTTCTAATTTTTTGCTAATTTGTAACAATTTTGCACTAAAGCACGAGCCTCGGTCAGAAGAAATTGCTGCTGGCACTCCAAAACGAGGTATTATCTCATTTAATAATGTTTTAATTGCTTGTCTTGCATTATATATTCTGCAGGGGAATGCTGCTGGCCACCCTGAAAAAGTATCTGTTAACACCAACAAATATCGATAACCTCCTTTTCTCGGTAATTCAGAAAACTCTTATTTGCCACTGCTGTCCCAGATAACTTCCTCTCCCAATTGTCCCAATTTGATTTCTGTTTTCAGTTTTAGGATTATTCTTAAGACAGAGCTGACATTGTTCTGTCACTAATTGAACTGTGGTGTATAGATTCCTTTCTACAATTTGTTTGTCCAAATATTTACGCAGAGGGTTGCTACCCCAATGACTTTTATTATGTTCTTCCTGAACTAACTTCCAGAGTTGATTATAGGGAATTACAGTTCACCCATCAGGTATCTGAACCCAACCCTCTTTGTTTTCCTGTCCTTTGAGATCCTCAATCAATTTTCTATCCTCCTTTGAATATCTAGGTTTAGATTTTTCGACTGTTAGCTTCCTTAGGTAGCTGAACAGCTTCCAGTAGTCGTAGAATTTCTGTAGCATGTTTAATCTGTTTCCCCTGGGTGTTCAAAAGTCCTCATTCTTTCCAGATGGCACCATGTGCTTGTACCACACCAAATGTGTATTTAGAATCAGTCCAAATATTTATCCTTTTGTCTTTAGCCAATTCTGGGGCTCTCGTTAATGCTGTTATTTCTGCCTTTTGGGCAGAGGTGTTTGCAGGTAAAGGTTTAGCTTCTATTACCTGTGAAGTGGTAGTAACGGCATATTCTGCCTTTCTTTCACCATTTTTCATGAAGCTACTGCCATCAGTAAACCAAGAATCAGCATCTTCCAGAGGTTTTTCTTTTAAATCTGGTTGTGTTGAATATGTCTCTATGGTGGCCAAGCAGTCGTGTGTCAGTGGTTCTGTCGATTGTTCCCACAAAAAGGATGCTGGATTCACAACATTAGTGACCACAATTTCTATATCATTGTGCTCCATAAGGGTGGCCTGGTATTTTAAAAAATGTGAAGGAGACAACCAGTGGACTCCTTTCTGTTCCAGGACTGCTGATACAACATGGGACACTAGCACAGTGATCTTTTGTTCCAAGGTAAATTTGTGAGCCTCTTCAATATTCATGACAGCTCCCGCCACAGTCCTTAGGCATCCGGGCCATCCTCTGCTTTCTTCATCCAGCTGTTTTGAAAAATACACCACTGCCCTTTTATAGGGTCCTTATTTCTGAGCAAGGACTCCTAAAGCTACTCCCTGGGTTTCATAGGAATATAGCCAAAAGGGTTTTGTCACATCCAGAATTCCCAGAGCTGGAGCTCTCATTAGCTCTATTTTTGAATTTCTAAAAGCCTTTTCTGCCGAATCAGTCCATTCGAAAGAGGATTTCGTTTTAACAGCTCATATAGTGGTCTTACCAGAACACCATAATCATGGATCCAAAGTCTGCACCATCCAGTCATTCCCAGGAACATCCGTAGCTACTTGATGGTCAGTGGTCGTGGAGTCTGACAAATGGCTTCTTTTCTAGCGGTCCCAAGTTCTCTCTGCCCTCCTGTTATTTCATATCCTAGGCAGGAAACTCAGGTTTGGATTAGTTGGGCCTTTTGTTTGGATACCCGATAACCATTCAGTCCCAGAAAATTCAACAATTCCACCATCCACTGGATACATTCTTCCTTTGTTTCAGTAGCAATTAATAGGTCATCCACATATTGTAACAGAGTCCCCGTCTGAGTGGGTGGCTTCCATGACTCTAGTTCCCGTGCTAACTGATTTCCAAAAATTGTTGGACTGTTTTCAAGCCCTTGAGGTAATACTGTCCAAGTTAATTGAGTTTTCCTTCCCGTGTCAGGATTTTCCCATTCAAAAGCAAATAGATTTTGGCTTTCTTTGGCCAAGCGAAAGAAAGCATCCTTTAAATCCAGGATGGCAAACCATTTCTGATTTGATTTTAGTTTGGTCAATAAAGTATAGGGATTAGCCACTACAGGGTAGATGTCCTCCACTGTTTTATTTACTGCCCTTAAATCTTGAACTAGCCTATAGCTTTTCCCATCTGCTTTCTTTTCTGGTAAAATGGGGGTGTTATATTCCGATTCACATTCCACTAATAAACCATATTTTAGAAATCTATCAATTATTCCTTTAATTCCCCTTCTGTCTTCTACCCTTAAAGGATACTGTTTTATTCAGACTGGGCAGGCTCCCCTTTTCATTTCAGTTTTAATAGGCAAAGCATTCTTCACCTTACCTGGGATTTCGGATGCCCAAACTCCTGGATATACCTGGTTGAGGATTTCTTCCACTTTGGGTAAATGGAACTTCCTGATTTCCTGTTGAATTAATGACACACTCAAAGCTTCAATTCATTGATCCTCTTTTAGTTCTATTTCACCTCCTTTGAAAGTTATGGTTGCCTCTAAATGTTCTCATAAATCTCTTCCTAATAATGATTTGGGTGAATTTGGCATATACAGAAATTTACATATCCCAGTTTGTTTCCCTATCTTCAAAGGTTTTAGAAAGAATGCTTTTTCTGGACCTCCAGTAGCTCCCACAGCCATTACAGAGTCTTTTCCTTTTAATGTCAGATCTTGATTCAGGACCGAATAAGTTGCCCCAGTATGTATAAGAAATTCCACTTCTTTTTCTGTGGTCCCTAGCTTGATTTTAACCAGTGGATCCGCTAGGGTAGATTCCCCAGGTCCCCGTCAATCTAACTCTGGTTCAGTAGTCAGTTGAGTTTATTGTTTTCCTTGTGGACATTCCCGTTTCCAGTGTCCAAACCCTTTACAGTTTGCACATTCATCCAGACTCAAGGAAGTCTTTCTATAGCCCCCCCCCTCTAGCTCTCATCACCATTCCCTGGCCACGACCTCTGCCTCTCATTGCACTATATCCCCCATTTGCTTGTTCCAACACTGCAATTGTGGCTGTTATCAAAACCTTTCCTAATTTCCTTTCTTTTGCTTGTTCTCTATTCCTGCATACCTTTTCCAAGCCACTTCCAATAACTTTTCTATATCCCTTATTTCAGTCACAGATAATTTTTGGAGCTTTCGCCTGATGTCCTCCGATGACTGCTCCACAAAGGAATTTGCAAGCTGTGATTTGCCGCCTTCTGAGGAAGGATCCATTGTGGTGCATTTTCTCATAGTTTCTCTGAGTTTGTCCAGAAACTCTGTCGGTGACTCCTTTGGCCCCTGTCTTATTTCAAACAGCACCGAACAATTTACTGCTTTAGGTATAGCATTTTCGAGTCCATATTTAATCCAATTTTGATATCTCTTTAGGGATGCATAATCTCCAGTATCATTATAATCCCAGTCTGGAGCTGTAAGGGGGATATGATCCTCAACCCTCCCAGCTATCACCCCTGCAGTAATCTGAGCATTTACCTGAGCACAAGCAGTTTTTAGAACCAGTTGTTTTTCTGTCTCTGTTAAGGCATCCAATATTACGTCTATGTCCTTCCAATCAGGATCCTGACTTTTTGCCAGCATCTCAAATTTCTTGCCTACCCCTATGGGGTCATTTCGATAGTTTTCTGCAATCTGCTTCCAATTATCCACATCTCCTAAAGAGAATTTTATTTTTATCCTGGTATGCCCCTCCGATCCCATTGCTTCCCCAAGAGGGGCTTGCAGGACAGTCTTAGTTTTACTACGGACACGGGTGACGACAGGAGTGGAAGGAATTTTTTTTACACTTTGTTCTTGCTCTTCATCTGAATCAGAGGATTCCTCCTGAATCAGAAGTGATCTCTGATGCAGTACCTTTGGAGAAATATAATCCTCCATTCTGTCCCCAACCACGTTATCCTCAGTTCTTTTCTGAAGTTTCAAACACATTTCCCCAATATCACAACCAGAACATCTTTCCAATCTATTCCCACCCTGCTTCCTTGCTTTTTCTAAAGCTAAAAGGATCCGAAGGTGCTATATTAATTCCACATCCTTTCTGCCATTCCGGGTGATTTCGCAACATGAAAAACATGTCTGCATACATTACTTCGTCCCATTTTCCCTGCCGCCTCAAAACCAACATTAATTGTAACAATGTATTATAGTTCAGGGTTCCATTTTTAGGCCATTTTTCTTGATCCTCCAGAGTATACAATGGCCACCATTGGTTACAATATTTCACCAATGTTTTCTTATTTACTGACCCCCCAGGAGACCCTCCCAGTTCTTTCCAATGTGCCAAAATGCACCCTAAAGGACTCTTTTTCAAGATCTTTCCACTCTGCCGATTTCCCATTATCAATCTGGCATTCACTCACACACACGGGATCCCACAGACACACTCCACTTGAGACAGAGACTAAAATTCTATCAAACAAACAATAACACAGTCTGTCGCCAATACCAAATCACAGGACCAAAATCATCACTATAACAAGCCACAGAATAGACACATTCCACACATTTACAACACTTGAGACAGGGACAACAATTAGTAACACAGTCACAACAGCCTGTCCCCAATACTGAAATCACAAGACCAAAATCATCATTATAACAAGCCACAACATAAGTCAAATACCAGTAAAATCCAAAACCTTTTCTACAAGATGCCCATTGTGTCTTGTAGGACCCAAACCACAAGATGCCCCCTCCTTCTTGTGGGTGTTTACCAAACAGACGCTAGCAGCCTGGTATACGCCTTTACCCACGAGATTTCCTATCTCGATTTACGGAAGGCTTCCAAACCTTGCGTACGCTTACCAAGCCAATTTACCAAACCAAGATGCCCCCTCCATCTTACAGACTATACGAAAGAAAAGAATACCTTTTATGAAGATGGTCCTTGTCTGCTCCCACAGTGATCAGAATGAGTCGAGGGGTCCCTCCGGGAAAAACTCCCCAGGGCAGTAGGGAGCCCTGTCCTCAGCAGGTGCCACAGCCGAGCAGAGAGGGTCCCATCTGGGTCACCAGATTGATTCGGAGAAAACTCCAGGAACAAACTCACCAACAGTTTTCAAGTTGGCAAGCAGGTATTCTTTATTGCGGCACCAGGAGACACGGCTCCTCCTAACGTGCCTCTCTGTATTGCCACACAGGCCATCCTTTATAGTCACTTGGGCATACATACACTTTCATGAGGTTACACATGAATTACATAATTTTCCACAAAGTTTACCTCATACATACAAAAATGTGGTGGTGGTCTTTGAGAGTCATTTACTTCTTCCAACAGTCTTCATAACTGCTGGCAGTCTTTGAAGCACCAGCTTAATTAACATTATAGACATCAGTTAGTTTAACTGCTCCCATCCTGGACGTCTGCTAGTCCGGGATACTCCCCAGTAGATGTCTACACCAGCTTAATGGATTCATGAACACCACAGACATAGCAATCGTCCTGTCCCTCCACCCATCAGCCAGTTTAACTGTGCCCATCCTGGACATCTGCTAGGCCCAGGCACTCTCCATCCCCAGGTCCTGTATTTCTATTGTTTTTCCCACATTTTTTGTACTAAGGTCCTAAGGACCTAAAACTATCTGAACTACCTTCAAGCACCAGTTATTTGCCATTACAAAGCCACCAAACGCAGCCTTACACAGAACTGGTTACATTTGGTGCCTCCTTGTCTCAATTCAAGATGATTTTCTCTCTGCTCAGAAGGCCACCATAGCATCCCTTTACTCACCCTTTCAGTTAGGTTTGTCAGCAGTGGCTCTTCAAGCTATTTGTTGACATGAAATGATCCTAGCAGGGCCAGGGCCTCTGGTTTCGGTCAGATTGTGCAGACAGATCAACTGATTCTGTGCTCTTTTATCAGATAATGTTTTACATGAATTGTATTTATAACTTTTATATCTAAATGAAAATAAACTAATATATTGAAAAAATCTATAATTCTTCATGAGTTTTTTTTGGTAGAATTTTGCTGTCACTTACTGGGTGTTCTTTTGTCCTCCTGTAGATACTACCTCAGTTCCTTCCTGTCATATCTCATCTCCCTCCTTACTCCTCCTTTTCCTTTGTAATTCTCAGTTCTTTTTATGTTGATTGGGGTTTTTTGGTTTTGGGTTTTTTTCCCCCCTAGACTTAGAAGGCTGGAGATAAATGTAAAGTTAGTCTCTATTTTTTGTTTTCTTCTCAGCAGCAGTTCTTCCTGTATAGTTCTTGGTTTCCATTTGATTCTTTCTCTAAGCTAGTTGCACTTCTCTGCCCCATATTTTTTAACGTTTCTTCCAGTGTCTGGTTAGGGCTTTTGAAATAGTTCGTTATGCTTTTTCATACCCTCCATCTGAACCCATTGTACTCTTGAAGTACAGTACCATGTATTTCTGAATCAAGAACTGAAATAATACAAGGCTAGGAGGAACACCAAGTTGAAGTGGTCATTTTTTCCTATTTCCACTGGGAGATGTATGAACTTCCTTAAGAGGAGATACGGTGGGACTGATAATCTGGAACTACCACAGCTCTCGATATGTAAGGCCTATTCTTCATGCACCTCTCTTCTTTTTTTTCTCCACTAGTTCCATCTGAGCCAAGTGAGATTTAGTTGGGATAGAAAACTGAGCAGGAAGTACTACTAGGCATTTGTTGTTAGTACAGTAATATTAGTTGAATATGTGCAAATGTAACATTCTTGAAATCCAAAGAGATCTTGCAACAATGAAGGAAGCATATTAAACTGTTCAATATGAATCCTAAAAGCAGATCTAGCAGACTAAAATAGCTACTAGGCTGTTCTAAGCTTACTGGCTCACAAAAATATAATGGTGAGTAATTTCTTGCTCTTTTAGGGGTCAGTCCCACTCTCACTGAAGGTTTACTTAGTGTGCTCCTTGACTTGTTGGTATTAACAGCTCTATAAATCTCTCAGTTGACATTGATTTCTTGGTACCGAAGACAAGAAAGCCTTCCCCATGATTTACAGGTCAAGAGCTAAGAGTATGTGCAAAGTCTTGAGAAACTGAACTCTGGAAAGATTCCTTCTTTGATGGAATGCCACAATGTCAAGCTGCTGTACATAACTTCAGTTTGGAACTCCTGCTGAAACCCAGAATTCAGAAAGATGCTTAAGGTATGCTAGGGCAAAGAGATTTGGCCCAGCATACAGTTATGAAGATGAGTACACAAGCAACACTGCTATAAGGGCTTCCTTAATAACAGGGAAAACAGCCTGCTACAGTGGTGAAGAGGTAAGAATTGAAAGTCTTTCCATGAAAGAAAGCAGAGCACCTGTACCCACTGTTACTCTTGTATCTCTTGAACTGTATGGTTCATAGAATTTTTGTCTTCTCATTCTGTCCCTTAATATGTTTATATGGAATTATTCTTTCCTCATTGGAACTGGAGATCACTTCTTTGATCCCAAAATGGGTGAAAAATGCAGAAGCAAACTAACTTCACCAAAATGCATTAAGGTAAAGACTATTATAACAGAACCTGCTCTGGCAATGTAACATTTAATTTAGAGAATACATAAATGAGTTACTTTATTCTAGAAGATGCGATTTGTGATTATTCACTTTAACATTTCCAAGCAAGGCAAACCATTGCACTGTCTGCAACAAAACAGCTTAAAATTATGACGAAACCAAGGGATTTAATTTTTTTTAAATGCTTAATTGAATTGATCCCTTCATTTATTAAAGGGAAGGTAATATATTTTACTGTGAGACAATATTTTAAAAGCTGCATATCACAGAATCATAGAATCATAGAATAGTTCGGGTTGGAAAGGACCTTAAGATCATCCAGTTCCAATCCCCCTGCCATGGGCAGGGACACCTCATGCTAAACCATGCCATCAAAGGCTATGTCCAACCCCACCTTGAACGCCGCCAGGGATGAAGCATTCACAACTTCCCTCGGCAACCCATTCCAGTGCCTCACCACTCTTACAGTAAAGAATTTCTTCCTCATATCCAATCTAAACTTCCCTTGTTTAAGTTTGAACCCGTTACCCCTTGTCCTCTCACCACAGTCCATTCAGAGAGAGTATGGATAGGGTTGGGGAGTTAGGTCTCACCAGCTTGCCAACTTCCTGTTCTGAGCAGAATAGTTTGCTTTCACATTACCACCAGTAAAGAAAAATAAAAAATAATTAAAAAAAAAGGGGAAAAAAAAAACCAAAACCAAACAAAAAACCCAACACATCAACCAAAACCCAAAAAACACCACCACAAACCACCAAAAAAGCCACTTCCAAAACCCCTCTGTTCTCTTGAGCAGGTTTTCATCTGCAATTGAATGGAGTCCTGCAAACAATTTGTGTGATGATTCACAGGAAGGAAAAGGTTTCAATTCCTTCTCTTTGAGCTATGTTGATTCTGCAGGGAAATGGGAGCAAAACAATCTGTTAGTCACATAATCATGAGACCTGGCCTTGAATTCATAGTGAACAGGTGTGATGAGAAGTGAGCTACCTTTAATACATGTTTTTTTGTTAAATGACCTATTTTTAATTACGGCTTAGTAGAAACAGTGGCTGAAAGAGATCACTGCAGGGTTTTATATAACAAACAAAACCCCCACAAAATAGTTGACTTTTGTAACTGCATATTTATATTGTATATATAATATATATTCTTACAGCTGTATCATAATTTTTTTCTTAAAATATTAAGTATTCATAAAATATTGCTGCATTGCCTTCCAAAGAAAAGGAATTGTGCATTACAAAGGTTCACCAATATCAGTTACCTTCAGCACTGCCAAAAAGAAGAAAATAGAAAAGGTGGAATTCCAGAATCCCAGGTTGGGAGTGACCTCAAGGAACATCTGGTTCAGCATTTCTACGCAAAGCATGACCTGGACTAGATGTTCCAGCACCCTGTTCAGCTGAATTTTGACAGTGTCCAGTGCTGGGGAGTCCAACGCTTCCCTGAGAAGGTTATTCCAGTGGCTGATTAGTGACATTTCTTCTTGCATCCAGTTGGAATCTCCCCAGGAGTAACTTGTGCCCATATGGCGAATTTGGAGTTGGCCTTCCAAATCCCAAGACTAAGTTTATGAAGTTGATGGGTTTTGCCGTTTAGTTTCCGAGACTTTAGGACACATCTAGCTCCTGTCTTTTCTCTGCAACTTGAAAAGAGTTACAACAATTTTAGCTTTGGATTCTTACCAGAAGCTGAAAATTTTCCTATTCAATTTCTTCAGTATATTTATTGAATGTGAAAGTTTTAAGCAAAACCAGGTGTGTTATAACTCTACCACGGGTAGTTACGTGCACACCAGGAACCTGTGACAAAGTCACTTGCTGGGGACTTGAAAAAGTTCATTTTGTTGATGTAGCAGCACTGCCCAGAGCTGCTGACAGGATATCGTTACATTTACTTGCTGGTTTACTACTGCTTTGGGTTTTGGGATGTGGCTTTCCAACCCTAGTGCAACTCTGAGGTTTGTATCAGCATTTTCTAGTGCAACATGTTGGCATTCCTGTATGAACGGACAGGAAAGGAGTAGCTTCCTTGTGAGATTGAGAAAAGCCACAGAGAACACCCCTTTGCTGTTAGGCGAGTAGTTTACATTCTGGAATGCTCTCGGGGCAATTAAACTGTTATAACCACTTCTGCGGTGTTGGGGTTGGTTCCTTTTGCAGCGGCGCAGCGATGCTGGCTGGAAATCACATCACATCCCTAAGGGGCTTCGAGGAAGTGCTGTCGGAGGGCCGCGCTTGTTCGAAGGGGTTAGCGAATCCCTTCAGTGCCGGAGTCCCATCCCTGGAAAAGGACTGTGCAAGCGGCGGCCTTTCCAGGGCTCTTTCCCCCGGCCGAAGCCGGCCCGGCCTGGGCGCGGACTCCAACTTCTCTCCCCGCCCGGGCATCGCGCCGATGCTCGGAGGCGGCGGCGTCCCGGCCGCTCCCCGCTTTCAGCCGCCCGGAGTTTCCTTCCTCCGCTCCCCCTGTGCGGAGCGACCTTCCCCCGCGGGCCCCCTCTTCCGGCTATTGCCGGCGTTCCCTCCGCCCCGGTCACACCTGGTCCCCGGCCAGGGAGCGCCCGGCCCCGCTGGGTTTTGTTCCTAACTCCGCCTCGGCACTTCTCTCACCACCCTCCCCGCTAGTCCCCTCCCTAGCCCCGTCTCAGCCCCTGCGCTAGCCGGCAGTCCCCTCCCACGGCCGCGTTCATTTCATACCAACTCTCATTCCTCGCATTCCTCACTTCCTCCTTTCAAACTCCAGGGGAAATAAAAACCCTCCCTTTTCCTTCCGAACTCCGGCCCGACCGCGAACGCCGCTGCCGCCCCCTCGCTGCCGCCGCCCGGGTTCGCCGTGCCGCCGTCAGCTCCCGCGCTCCTCAGGTGAGTGTGCGCTTTGTGCCTCTGCTCCCGCCGGCCCCGGCTGCCGCTCCGACCTCCCCCTCGGACACCCGGCCGGCGGGAGCGCCCGGCCCGGTATTGTTCTCGCTGTCCCCGACGCTGCGGGACCAAGGCAAGGGGGAGTCCCGAGGGCCCACCGGATCCCAGAGCCGCCCCGGGTGCCGCTGGAGCTCCCCGGCAACTTTTCTCTTTCTCTCCGATTCGGCCGTGGCGTTGCGGAGCGCGAAGCTGACCCGCCCGCGCCCCCTTCCCAAGCCCCCGCTCCCACCCCTGCGGGCTCGGGGGTGGGGATCGGGCGGGAGAGAGGGGCAGGCGCGCAGGAGCAGCCGTCGTCTGCTCTTTTGGCAGAAAGTCGTGGAGCAGAAGGAGGAGTTGGAGCGGGTCTCCGCTGCCCCTACGGAACAACAGCCGCTCTCGCCTTGCTCAGGTCAGGACGCGCTATTTCACGACTGTCGCTTTCGCGCGGGGTGGAGGGGTACGGATGCGTATGGGAGACAGGGTGAAGGGGATGTGTGTGTGTGTGTGTGTTTGGAGCCGATCATGTGCGACAGAGGAGGCACAGCCATACAAAGGAAGCGATAGGAACATCCTCAATGGAGGCTCCGGCGCGTTCCTCCGTCGGCGAGGGGTTGCTGACGCTGGGACTTAGGCAACTCGGTCGCTTGTCGCATGGGCTGAAAACTGCTAGCGCTTCTAATGGGGAAAAAATAGGCTTCTGGGCCCCTTGTGGAGATGCTCTTGGGAAGGGTGGAGAGGAGGATCACTACTCCCTGTAATAAATTCTGACGTAAATTATGGAGAAAAACAAACAAACGAAAACCGTAAGCAAACCCATCCGTGAGAAGGCATGGGGGTTGTTACAGGGCATTTACCAAAGATGAGAAATGCTGTTTTCCCAGAGCAGTTAGTTATTCGAAAGTTAGCGTTGAGTTTTGATGGCATGCCTCTGGAAAGGGTTTAAATTGAAAGCAGAAACAAAACCACACAAAAAACGCCAACCAAACAAAAAAAGCCCCACCAAAACCCAAACAAAAATCTTCTCCAAGTGATTTTTCATGTAGATAATTCCACTTAAACAATTCCTTGCATAGGATGCTAAAGATGAGGCTTTTTTTGTAGAAGGGGAATGAGTGTCAGTGTATTTTAAAGACTTCTGTGAGGCACTTTATGGTGAATGGTCATATATGTTAAAGCAAGCAAACAAAAAGAAACCACCAAACAAACCAAAACCAACCACAACTAATTTACCATTTTTTGTTTAACCTGAAGTTACATCCGTGCTGCTTTCTAACCTTAAGAGTTAAGTTCTGCAAATCCTCTACAAATAAACAACGCAAGGCACTTTTCAAATGCAGGGGGCTGGGTGGCAGGGAAGGAGACTTGGGGATTGTTTCATGGGGTTTTTTTCTTGTTTCCTATTACTCATAACAGATCGGCTTCCCCAAGTTTTGATTGCACTGTGTGCAAGTGAGCAGAGCATTCGTTCATCTGTCTGTCCATCTGTCTGTGTAGATGTAAGAGGTTTTATTGTTCTTCTACAGAGCGAAGTGGGCAGTAGGACATGGCAGAGGGTAACATGGAGGAACGGCACAAGGGGGATAACAGATTGGGGACATAGTAAATGCTAGGTCCGGGTTGAAGCTGCTGTACTATCACCTGTGCAGTTAACGCCTTTTGGTCTTGATAGCTTTTTCTGATAGCAGAGCAGAACCTGGATCATGCTGTAGTGAATACAGTGGGGTTCTTTATCGGGGCTGTTGGATGCTGAGGGACTCTGGTTTTCTTTGGAACTTGTGATAGCAGAATGAAGGGCAACCAGCCAGGATGCAGTGACCTTACAGGGTTTTCCCAAATCCCAGTCTGGATAGTTCCCTCAACTCCAGCATGTGACAAAGTCTATCATCTCTAAACTGAACAGTCAGCTCCTTGTTCGTATCCTCTTGGAGGTGATCTTGGGAGCAATTGTTGTGCATGAGAGTGAGCGTCAGAAATTTCTCCGCTGTCCTGGCTCCTGCTGCATCTTTTGGATTTTTAAAATGAATTTTGCTGATTGCTTTGAAGTATTTTAGGTTATTGCTGTGATAAGTGTTGTAATGTTAGCGTATTACAGAGCGACCGTGGGAAAACTGTGTGAAAATAGCACTGTCAGTCTCTGAAGAGAAAAAGGGCTCCATGGTGCCAAATTTTGCTTGTGATTTAAAATAAAATCGCAGTTGCTGTTGGTTTTCTTGCTCAGGTATTTGTTTCGCAGAACTCAAATACAGTGAGTAGAGTTTTGAGAAGGTCGCTGAGAACGGCTTCCAGTAGGTGCTGCTTGGATCTCTGTTTGTAGCAGCATTATACTCGTTCACAGCTTTCCTTCCTTAGCATTATATGTCTTTTTCTGATTGTATCTTTCAGTTCTTGGTTTCATCGCAACACAGCTCAAGGGATGGGTCCACAAAGACTTCAGGCTGGTGGTGTTGTAGACAGAACCTGTCTGCACAGCCTCAAACTGTCCATTTCCATATTTGTCACACTTACTTCCTTCGTCGCTGGCATGGGTATTGGCACTGCTGTTTACTGACCCAGGCCAGGGGCCTGATCAGCCAGCTCTGTTCCCCAGTCCAGTTAATCATGTGATCACATAAATGCTGGTGTGTTTGGAGAAGCTCTGCAATGACAAGGGGATGGGCAGTGGGGAAGACATTTCCTTAGCAATATTGCCATCTTTTCCCACTTTAAATAGTTCCTTGGACACTGTCTATAGTTGCTTCTGTGATAATGAAATTATTTTTGTCTTATCTGGCCATGGCTCTATCTTAAGAAAGCAAAAATTCACTGTTGCTTTGTTTTAAAGATCTGTTATACTTTCCTGATAGCTCCGATTTGTCCCTTGCTCACTTGTTTTCTGTTGTGTCCCTTGTCCTCTGTGCCCTGCCCCTTCCCCAGATGCTGTGCAGGGGATCTTCAGTAATTTTCTTGGGCAAGTTTTCCATTGCCCAGTGTACTTCTTTATCAGAAAAGTTCTTTTGCTCTACTGCCCTGGTGTGTATTTCTGTGAAACAATTACTTACTGTCTGCATTTTTCCAGGTTCTTACAAGCTACTAATGGGACTGAACGTTTTTCACAATCTATTGTGCCAAGCGTAATGGTTGTTTTTTATACTCTTCAGTTTATCTCTGTTACTTTTGCGGAATGTGATCTGGTATTCCACATGTTGGAGGTGATTCATCTCTGTTGCCTGGAGTGCTATCTGAGCATAGGCAGACAAAAGTTACATTGGTCATTCTGTAGAAGCATTTGCTTTATAGACAACTCTCATTTATTCAGCATTCTCACTCTTGCATATCTTTAGCTCCTGCTTCTGGCAGGGCTTTTTCCTTCATTTATCTCTTTTTTTTCATTGTTTGTTTCATTGTTTATTCAGTTTCTTTGCATTGCTATTTCCGCATGGTCTTATTTGTCCCCCTTCCTTCTCTTGTTTGTTTTTGAGCTGTTTGAATGCCTCTGAGTGTTTCTATTCACTGTATTCTGTGTCACCTGTGAGTTTCATTGCATTCCCTTTATTCAGTCTTAGGTTTCTAAGATGTTAGGGAAAACTGGACTGGTAGAGATCCCTGCAGCAGCCCAGTAGATGCCCTCTGTACCTTTTGGTTCCATTGGTATATATAATTACGTTTAGGTTTTGAATCCAGTAATTTTCTAATACTGTGATCAATACTCTCCAAAGTCAATTTGAAGTAATTTTTCAGCTATGATTTCCTTGGACAGTAGTAAATGCTGTTCTAAATCTAAACCTATCACATCATACGCTGTATCCTTTTTGTTCCTGACCTTCGTGGAAATTCCGTCTTACTTTAAAGAGCAGTCAGGTTTATCAAGATTCACAGTAGTTTGTGCTCCTCTCTCCAACTTCTGTCTTACGCCTACTGCCATGCTAAATAAACAGCCAACATGTCTCTTTGTAGAGCCTTGTAAAAAGTCAAGAATTTGTATGCATGGACCTCATTAAAAGATCTGATTAGCAAGAGTTTTGGGGGATTTGGAGGTGGTGGGTTTGGGTCTTGTGGGTTTTTTTGTTTGTTTTGGGTTTCTTTTAGGAGCTTTTGAGTGGTGGTTGTTTTGGGGTTTTCTCTTGGGTTTTTGTGTGTGTGTGTGTGGGGGGGGTGGGTGTGTGTTGGGTTTTTTTTTTGTCGGTGTTGTTTGGTTTTAGGTGGGTTTTATTGTTGTTGTTCCTGCCCCTTGGGTCCTCCTTTTTCTGGAGATGATGCAGTCACTCCCCTTTGTTTTTAACACCATATGAATTAGAGTTTTCCTGCTAGGGAGGGGCAGGTTTTCCAGTTCCTGGTGCCACTGGCTGAGTCACTAGGTCTGTTTTTCTGTTCCATTGTAGCCTTATAATTACCTTCTTACCTTCATTAAAGTATGATTGCCAAAGGGTAGGTATTTTACTTTGCTGTACTTCTGAGACATGAGTGCCAGTGGCTTTCAGAGCCTACATACAAGCCTTTGAAGGATCTGCTTTGCTATTGCCAAAGAGAAGATAAATTAGGGTAGTCCTCAAAGTGCCTCCCTCCAAACAGCGTTAATGACAGATGTCCAGGCAAAGTCTAATCTCTTGTGACCAGAACTACTTTTAAGTGAAGGAGGAAAAGTCAAGAGAGCACTGAGCATCTGTATGCTGAAATGGAAAGGAAGGGTTTGCTGGTGTATTTTAAGTTCATTTTACTTGATCATACTTCTTCATAGCTAGTCTTTGCAATAAAGCTTGCTGGTATCAGAGTAGCAAGATTTAGAGAGGTTCTCCTGGTTTGAAAATCCTGTCAGTTTAGGGAAAAACCAGGTGTGAACCGGGGGTTTGCATAAGAATGTTTCTTCCAAGTACCCTCCCTGCTCTTTGACTTATTTTTATAAAAATAAGTAAAATCCTATTTATTTTCCCACCCGCATTTGTTTGTGAAGGGTCTACATGAACAGAAGAAAGTGACTGGGCAGGAGAAACAATGTCAGTCTCTGTTTCTATTCACCCAGTAAGCTAAATGAAAAGTTGAGAAGGAGCTATCTTTTTACCACTCTTTTTGGACACAGGTTTTGCTTGTAAGAATGCATTGTGAAAACTGGAGTCAAGTTTGTTGTTAGTAGTGTCCCTTTAAGAATCTAGTTTTGCTTGGCTAGCTGCCCTTGTTCTCCTGTAGATTAATCCAGCAGAAGGTATATAACCTGTTGACCTTCCTGGCAAGAAGGGTCTGGAAGGGCAAAGAGATAAATCAGTGTGTTTTTGCTTTCCTGTAGTATCCGGGGGCCTATGTTTTTCAGGTTTTGTCTTTTTTTTGCCTAGTGGTTCCAATTTGAGGGTTGCAGTTGTACTTGCAATTTGCAGGTTCGCATAATCCCTGTATGTTCAGCAGTTTGGATAGGGTAATATGTTTATGCCACAATTGAGAGGGAAGAGTTCTGAGCTCAAAATTAAACTGGTATGAGTTGAGGTTGGCTTTACTGTCTCTTGTGTCAAAGTGGTAGGAGAACTGGTATTTGGCTAAAATGGCTGTTGTCTGTTTGCTAGGGTATCTTAGATAAAAGCAAATCTGGTGGATTTTCCTCAGTGTAAGCCCTCAGGAAGTGATCATCTTAGCTGTAAGCAGTGAATGTTCACTTCATGGATGTTCTAGGTGGAGTGTATATTCCAAAACTGAGTCGGAAAACCCCAAGAGGGTGAAGCTTGATTGGTAGCCATGAGTAGGATTCATTCGTACGATGCAGCTGTTTCATGGTTGTTCTTTATTTAGGCATTTGCTTCGCAAAAGTATCAAACACCTTTAAGCTCCTAACTCTACTAAAATCAAGGCACATGCTTAATCAGTTGCTTGACTTGAGGTCCCATTTTGTATAGCTGTTCTGACAGTTTCTGGTTTGCTTTTGTTTTGAGGCTTTAGTGAGGGGCTTACCCATGGCTGGATAGATCATGCGCGCAGCATAGACTGCCTGCAAGCACTGCAGATGCAGAAATCTGAGTGTGTTCCTGAGCTGTTGTGGTCAGTGCTTCTGTGTATGTACTGTTGGCAATCTCTTAGCTCAGGTTCAGCTATTTCTTTTCTAGAAGTCTGGCTATAGTGTTGGACTTGAAAGTTTTCACTGCTTTGGATGAGATTTGGAAATATCTCTCTTCTGTCCGAGTTCATGTGACATTTTGGTGTCATGGGAAGCTAAGTGTGTCACAGTTCTGAGGGTTTTTTTTGGGACATCTAGCCTTGAGTCCTAGGCAAGAGGTTGGGAGATGTCGTGAGCAGGAGGCAGGATTAAGAAATAAAAATTCAATTTGGGTACCATAAAATGGGCATTATGAATGTCTCAATTTCCTGTTACTGGTCAGGAAAGGCTCAAAAGATGCCTGATTTCCGGGCTAAAACCATGAGCCCTTCTGAAGTTATGCCACTTGCAGTTACAAATCACTTTTAAAGTTCACCTTTCCTTGTCTTGAAACTCGTGTCTGGAGTTTGCCCACAGTCTGATTTTGTCATTGGGTGGTTTGGTTCACTTTGTGCTATAGTTTTTTTTATAGGTGTTTTTTTTTTTTATATAGTTTTTTATAGGTAAATTGGAGGCTTTTGAGTCTGGTGAGATTTTTGAGAACAACTGACTTTCGGTGGGTAAGGAGCAAGGCTTTTTTAGGCTGACATTAATGGTTCCCTCTCCTTTAATAATTAAGCGAATAACAGTATTTGGGAAAATCCTATTATTCTGTTTCTAGCTTGGTTTGGTAAGACTCAAGTCATTTTAATCTGTCAGCGTCTACACCTGTTTATACTTGTAGGGACAGCTGTGATTTAAATGTTAGCTGATGCTGCTGGTGATTCTGTGGTAGAAAAGAGAAGTGATTACTGGACTTTCTCCTGATTTGTTGCTTTCTAACCAGCTCCCTGCTT
Source organism: Amazona ochrocephala (assembly GCA_039720435.1). Classification (NCBI taxonomy): domain Eukaryota; kingdom Metazoa; phylum Chordata; class Aves; order Psittaciformes; family Psittacidae; genus Amazona; species Amazona ochrocephala. The sequence continues at coordinate 85,425,477 of CM077880.1, forward strand.
GTTGGAACAATGGCTCCTGGTGACTGCTGCTGCTAGCACAAGGTTGGGTAACCATTTTCACCCTGCCACAACCTTCATTGGTTTAGGAAGCTTTGAACCGCATTCCCACGTGTGAGATAATGGTGACTCCCCAGGAACTGCACTGCTCCTTTGAGGTCTGGGACCAGCCACTGTGTGGCTCAGTCCCACGGCAACCTGGCAGTGTCAATCTCTGCTGCCTTTGCTGGCTTATTTTGCTCTCCCAGCTGAGATGTAGATCACGCAGTGATCATTTTGTCAGTCCAAGGCTGGTGGCCTTGTGATGTAACCTGTCTGTGAGAGTTGTGCATGAGTTGCCTGTGTCTCGGGATCGATCCCCAGGTTGGCCACCCCTAGACTAGAAGGAGCACAACCAGCCTTTGGGGTTTGTTGTTGGGTTGTGTATTTTCCTCCCCTCCTTAGGGCAGCAAGGCTCTGTGTGCTGTTTCCTTTATCAGAAATGTGACTGGTTGGATGGTGTGCAAGGCCACACACAGCCTTATCTAATCACATACTGTTTGACTGCATTATCCAGGGCTGCACTGATAGAAGTTCTCTGCTCTGCTTGTTTTTTGATTTACATCGCTGTGCTGGGCACTACATCCTACCTCTGTTTCAGCCAGGGCTCAGCTACTGCCATCATTTAAGAGCGGTGTTTTGCTCTTCTCTGGAACTGGGGTACCTTTGGAGCAGCAGCTGCTGCAGGCAGTTTCACTGTAGCAAGTAGACCAAGCTTGCTTTTGTGTAAGCATTCAGCTGGAGCCCAGGTTTATGTTGGGTGTTGCCTGGGGCTGGTAGTGCTTGTTTCTTTGTAAACCAGTCTTAGCGGGGAGATGGAGACAAAAATCTCACAATGCAGCCTGTGGACGTAATGATTATGTTACCTTGCCCAGTACACACAGGGAAATAAAAGTTCTGTTTTCAATGCCTAGTGCTGCTGCGTGTTAAGAGCTTTTGCTTCACCTACAGCAAGTAAGACCTTAACTGGTTTTAGTCGCAGGATTAAGCAGCATTACTCTGGTAATGCTGGGTGCATAGAGATATCCACAGAAGATAGCCAGCATTGCAGGAAGCCCAGGGCAAAACGTGGGATTGTAGCCCGGTTTGCCATTTGGCTAAGTTGTCGCGGAGTGCTTGAGTGAAGCCCTCTCCGAAGGCTCAGTGACCTGTACCCACCCATCTCCACTAGTGCTGAAGCTGGTGCTAGCTCCGGGTGGATTTCGTGGTGGGAGTACAGCTCCCGAGGAGCCCAAGCAGCTGGCTGCTGGCTGGTGCTGCCGAAGTTCTATTACCTTCCGAGGTGTAGTTCAGTCCTGGCTGGTCTTGCTACAGTTGCATCTTTGTTTTGCTCTGTAGAGACCCTGTAAATGCATTCGTGACTTCTGTCCTTTCTTGCGTGGGGGCTTTAACAGACCTTACTCATGGCTGATTAGCTGCTTTCCCACCATTTCCCTTTCCAGTGTGGTTTTTTTCCTTTCCCTGCAGTCTTTGAGTTGCCCCCCCCTTGGAGCTATCATCTACTGACTGCACTCATTCTTCTCTTTCAGAGGAACTGGGCTATTATTGTAGTGGCTTGTTGAATTTCCCAGACTTCTTCCTTTGGTAAGTTTGAATGCTGTCTTCCATCATAACTTGCGCAATAGATTTTGTAGTATTCCAAGTTGTTGCTTTCCTAAACGCAAATCTCTTTGTATGACTGCATTGTGTAAGCTCATTTGTTGGCGTGGTCAGGATGGAAGTAACTGAGTGATTGGTGCTGTTTCCAGGTTTTCTTATTGTTACAAACTACTCTAGAGTTGTGGTTTCAGCAGCAGGATGTCTTCTCTTCTGACCAGAATCATTCTTTTCTGAGATTCTCTGACTGCTGGTCAGAAATGAAGATGTTGTGATTCAGTGATAAACTGCTGCTATAGCAGCAGTATTTGGCTCACGTTACCAAGGTAGTGAATACCAGAATTGTTTTGTTTTATTTACATTACAATGATATAAAGGAATACCTGCAATGGGAAGCAGTCCCTACCCCCACAGCTTCCACTTCCATTAAATAAGATCAAGGATAAAGGTACTTTCTTCCTAAAACTTGTTCACAGCGCAGCCAGCTCAGAAGCAGAAGCGCAATTGTTCTGCCAGACTCCACATGGCTGTGCTGGCAAGCGCTCCAGCCTGGGAGGGGTGAGTGAACCGGGATGTCTCTGGCTAGTGTGTCCTGCTCAGTTTCAGTTTCAGCAGGAGTGGGGGTGGCTGCGGACTGGGGAGAGCCGTTTGGACAGAGCAGCTCTAAGAAAACTGAACAACTGGAGACAGCTGGCTGCAGCTTTTCAGAGCCTCAAGAAAGTGTGATTTTGTGTTGAGCAGCTGCTACGAACACTTAAGAGGGAGCTGTTACCGGCAGTAATGACTGAGGGATTAATATTAGAAAGCAGATGTGTCAGGCCAGGGAATCTGTTAAAGATGTGCTCCCTGTCAATGAGACCTCACTGAAGGGCTCTCTGCAGCTGTCTAGCCCTGCAGGATTTCTGAATCTCAGTGAGATACCATGAAAGGAAAGAGAGTTGGTGTTGAGATGATCAGCATCGGAACAGTTAAACTGAAGCTGCTGGAAAGCTTCTGGAGCTAAAAGATCTTTGCGCTTTCTCCATGTTTTTACTCTCCTCTGACCCAGAAGTCTGCTTTTTTTTTTTGACTCATTAAGAGATGGGCCGTGGCAGAAAGAAGAACAGGGGCCAAGAGTGGATAAGAAACAGTTATTTGGACAGAGGGGGGAAACATGAGAGGGAAGTAAAGTTACTGTGGAGTTACAGGAGGTGGAAGTGCTGTGAGAGGCGTATGTCTTTGATCCAGGGAGAGAATCCGTGACTGGACCCCACAAAGAAAAGTAGTTATTGTCTCGGCAAAATAAGAGTAGAATCAGAATAAGAACAACTGCAAAGTACAGTAGTAGAAATACAAGAGCCAAGAAGTGGAGTGTAAGTTCAAACTGAGGGAACCTGAAGAGAACAGACACCAAGCCTGGGATCTGTGACAAAACTTCCTGTTACGAGAATAGGACAACATCCTCTGACTCCTGATCCAAAGAACTGTGCCTGGCGGGGAGATTCAGATGGGGATGAAACTGTATGAGCATATGCCTGGGAACTGGGATGTCTGTTTAGTGATTTCACAATCAAATTCCTTCCACATCAGAAGAGAACTTGGTGATTGCAAGCTCTGCCACAGGCAGAACTTAGCAAAACCCCAAAACAATTTACAAGTACCAGAATATTATTGATGGTAGAATACTCAGAAATACAAATCACCATTAAATTAACCTGTTGGTAAAGCTGTTGGTGTATAGTTACTATTGGTTGAATGGGAATCCAGAAGCAAACTGAAAGCTAGATGCTAACTGAAAAATTTGTATTTTGTTAAAATAGTTACTAATGAGTATTATTCAAACCTTCCTTATGAATAATACATTCAATATTAGAATGTTTTTGAAAAATGCTGGGTTTAACTGGATTTCTTTTAAATGGAAAGTGATTCCACTGATGCTTTTTCAGTTTGCCATACTAATAAAGCCATTTACCATAGAGTTTAGCCCCCAGCTTCCCTACAGTTTGCTTTGCTTAGTGTAATAAATAGCCACTTCGGCTACCAGTGATTTCAGAGTTCAGACCAACAGTGCAGGAAATGAAGGCCTGAACTGTACAGCCAACAAAGGGACCCACAGACCAGGAAATGCCGACCACGGCTCCCTGTATTACACTTCATTGCTTCTGAGTATCACCTGGGATTGTGCATGGAGCTTACTATTTGAGCAATATTATTTAAGAAAACTTTGCAGGCTCTTTAAGCCCTTGGCATCTTACTGAACTAGAGACATAGCGTTGTAAGGATTTCCTTGGTCATTTTAGTCTATGGAATTTCTTTGGAAGTTATCAAGAAGGCAAATTTGTGTTAGCGTCTGGGTGATTATGGAGGTTTCAGCTGGAAAGGGCCAAACACCCTCGATTTTCTAGTCTGTACAATTCCACTTTTCTCCTCATCCAGCAAGAGTAGCTTCAGTGCCAAGAAGGGAAAGAAGAATCAGGCCACGACAGTACACTTCAGTGCTTGCTGACCTAGCTGTAGCTTGGGATAGGACTAGCATTGCTGGTCAAGGCACGAAAAGTAAGAAGCATTAAAGAAAAAAGAAAGTATCTGGTCACTTCAAGATATTTAGAATTTCTTCTCTCATGGCTCTTATGTTCCACACCACCCTTGATTTAAACCAGTGTGAGATACATTCTGTCTCTTTCCTGAATATGCAAGTGACATTTGCTTAAGTTGGCACAAGTTCTCTTTCGTGTTTGGAGAAGGGAGCCTTGGGAGTTGACACTGAACTGCATACAGTATGTTTTCTTCTCCACTTATTCTGAAGCTTGGATCAGAAAGGACCCAGAGTTTCCTTTGTCTCTAGAGGTGCTTGGTGCAGATGTGAAGCCTTGTAAAATGTGACCAGGCACCAACTTTAGGATGGGGGGAAAGGAGATAGTTATGCTTCAGATATATTTGCTTTGCTTCCAACATAAGTGTACCGTGTTTAAATCATCTGCTAGGTATTCATCTGTGCTGGCATGGACATTAAGGAGATGAAAATAACTGGAATTAAAAGGTGCTTTCTGTGGTTATGATGACTATACTCCCTAGATGACTTTGTCTATGTGAATGCATTGCTAGGGGATTTGTCATGATAGCAGAGGTTGTAGCTTCCAGTGACCATGACTCTAGGAGTCATACAGTTGAGCAGTTACAGATGTTTTCACTTGGTGAGGAGCCTGCTGGCTGTTAAGACACTCACAGCTCCAAATGCAGGTAGCACTATGAATACCTTGCTCTCACACCTTAGTTTTCTTACTGAATTCCTTCATTTCTCAGCCTCTTTCTGATCTTTAACCCTTTCTCACTTAAAATTAGTCTGTGGACTAATGTATTTGTGGAGATTTTAACGTGCATTAAATATAGAAGGTCTTGACAGGCTCCAGGGGCTAGGGATGCTTGGAGAACTATCAAAAGAAGAGCAGCTGTAACAGATAGCTTCTGTTTCTCCATCAGAGTATCCCTGTGAAAAGCTTACTCCTCCATAAGGAGTATTCCCTTATTCTTATTCCTGAACAAGACAGCCTCTTGAATACCTGTGTAATTTTTTTATTGAGCGTCTGCCCGTGAAAGGGGATGTATTGGTGATAGATGCTTGGTGAAGGAAGCAACTGTCGTTGTTCATTTCAGGGCCTCTTAAAGTCACACTGCCTGCCATTCACTGTGTGCTTGGGATGTCTGTCCTGGTGGTGTGAGTTCCCTTCCTATGCCCTCCACTTCCCACTTTACTTTCTTTCCATGTTCATTAGAACTGAAAATATATAGCATGGATCAAGAGGATTGAAGGAACCTAGTATAGGGACTGAAATGGATGCATGGACAGTGGTAGACCATTCCAGTGGTTCATGGGTTCAAAACATTATCACAGGAAATAGCTTGTATGCTTGGTTTTCTAAATGTATATGTGGAGTGCTTGTTAAAATGTTGCACCATGGTGTAAGAAGTGTACTGTGTTTAGAAGTTACTAAAATGATCAGTATTGTCTTACTTCTTTCCTGAGTTTTTGGTGGACGTGTAAAATAGGTATCTGCTGCTGTCTAAAGTAATGAAGGAGCAGCAACACTGACAGCCTGTGCTGTCAGCTCTTTACAACTTCAGCTTTTGGAGTGATAGAATTCTTAATAATTACAGCTTTTCTTAAAAAAAATAATCTAGTCCTTATGGTCTTGGAGAAGATTTTGTAAACGAGAAATCCAAAGGGAGGCTTAAAAAGGAGCGTGTGATGTAAGGGTTTTTTGAAGTTGATGTCAGAGGAGTTTCTGGGGCCATGAGCCCAGGATTTTCGAACATGCAAGGTTGAATGAACGGACCTTCTTTTCCCATTTACCAATAACAGCACAGATTTTGTTCTGGCTGGTTTTGTACATAGACCATGCCCAGATTTCTCTTCTGTCCTCCGTTGCATTATCACTGTGATGTTTCTGAGCTAGTCTGACTTGGCATGTCAGAGCTCTCTCTTTGCTCTTGTTCAGTACAGGTTTGATGATTCTGTTGCTCTTGCAAAAAACAAACAAAAATCCTTGTTCTGATTTCCTTGCCACCCGGCTCAATGTGGTGACTTTCAGGGAAGTTTCGAACTCTTTAACTGGATTCTCAAATGGTGGCTTGTGAACGTTCTTTGTAGCTCAGCTAACAAAACAAAAAGGTAAATTAACAGTTTTGTGACTGAGGCAGGGGAATGATCCATGTGTTTAAAAGCCCTTTGTCTTTTGTGTAGTTTACTGGAAGTGTCTGTATGGTCTGAAGTCCATACAGACTTTGTGAATGAGTGTTTTAGCAGCTCCACTCAATGACTTTAGCCTGCACTTTAGGAGTAGACTATGACTTATTGTAGTTTTCAAAAGGTAGCAGTTGCCTCCTTAGTTTCAATAAGAAACCAGTTTCTGCTCCCGCCCAGTGGCAAATCTAATAGCCTGAGATGGGTAAAAATGAGGGAGCAGAGAGCACTGAGAACTGAAGGAATTTGCCGGAGGTCAATTTGAAGATGAGCAGTAAAAACAAGCTGAGCACTTGGTATTCTTGACCTGCAGCCTAGTGCCTTTATCCTTTTACTCATGATGCCTTCTGCTCCTGCCGGGATAGAGTGCTGAGATTTGGGAGACATTGCATTAAACTGTCTGGCTCCAGAAATTGGTTTTTTTGAAGTGCTGCTGATCCTTGAGAGGAAGAAATGTCAGTGTTAAAAATGACACCGGCTACGAACTCTGATCCCCTGAAACAGCATCTAAGAAAACTTCAGTGCTCAGTGATGACTAGAAAGTTCATCGCTGCTTTATTTTGCATGGTCTTTCGCACAGACTGAATCCCCGTATGCATGCTTCAGAAAGTTAAATAACAGTTACACAGATCATGGCAGCAGAAGGAGGAAGAAATTAGGAGACAAAGACACAGGCAAGAAGACATAGTGTCTGAGAATTGGGAAGTGATGCTTAATGAGCCAAAGGGGTATGGGGGCAGGCTGTTTTATAAGAAGGATTTGCAGAAAAGATTATCATCTCAGCATAAAGATATCAAGCATGGGGTTGCGTTACCATTTAAGGTAAACTTGAAGTAAAAACCCTTCTCACAGAGGTTCGTTGAACTTTCTTTTTTTTCTTTATTTCCTTTTTTTTTTTCCTAGAGAGGAGAATTTCTAACCAACGGGTGGGATGTGTTTGTCATCACAGGTTCTGAGTCTGCTGCTCCGTGTCGCACCTTGGAGTTTCTAGCTGGCACCATTACCTCCAACGAGTGGAGTTCTCCCACCTCCCCTGAGGGGAGCAACGACTCAGGGGGCAGCGAGGCCTTGGACAAACCTATTGACAATGACGCTGAGGGTGTGTGGAGTCCGGACATTGAGCAGAGCTTCCAGGAAGCGCTAGCCATCTACCCACCATGTGGACGGCGGAAGATTATCTTGTCAGACGAAGGCAAGATGTATGGTAAGGAGAAAGGACATGTCACAGCACCAGAGGCAGAATGCCCTGTACAAGCCGCTTGCTTTGTACCAAGTGATGTTCTGAGTGAACTCTTTTTCTCTCAGGAGTTTCTAAGTTCATGCAGTTGGTTGCTTCAAGTTGTATTTAGGAAAATCAGTGAAGATTTTAACAGTCACAGATCAGAAAGAATTATAGATATCTTTTTTAGGGGAGTATCAATAAAGCATATCCTAGAGTTGGGCATGCTACTGAACTAATCTTTGGATCTATGTCATGTAATGGCTTTGTGTTGTGGCTAAGTCTGTCTTTTTATGGTATCTCTGCTGCGGTCTCCAATATTATTGTTATCCTAACAGGTAAAATTCTGCATCTCTGGTGCCAAAAGGCACCCCTGAACCCCTGAATGGCTTTGCTGGTGGTGTGCAAACACCATTTCGTTAACTAGCTGTGCTTTTCACGTCTTAGGAGTGGAAAATGTATCTCTGGCTCCTCCCTTTCATTGTAGTTTACCTTCTTGGAGCCCTGGCATGAATATCTTTTGCCTGTAGGTTCTTTCTCGCAGCTAGCTAGATAACCAGCCCTGAATGCAGATAAGTGCTGGCTTGCAGCTGCAGCAGAAGTCAACTTTTTAGGTGGTAGACATGATTTGGAATTGGATTTTTGACCTGTTCCTCCATTCAATTTTTTTCTCTTGATTTTTTTTTTTTTTTTTTTTGTCCACAAAAAAGCTGATCTGGGCTGGATTCCCTGGTTCGGTGTTGGAATAAGCTACATGGTATTTCTGTGATTAAAAAGCACGCCAAAGGCTGAGAGTGCACAGTATTTGGTTAAAAGTCCCAAGGTGTCAAAACTGTTTTCCAAAGCACTAGCAAAGTCCAGTCAACTAGAGACTTCCCACTAAACACCAGTCCATGCTACCTGAGGCCCCAACCCTGCTGGTTTCAGCAGTCCATTCTACTTTGCTTTTGCTTTTGCTCTCACTTTGTCACCGAAATCCTTCTGGTCCCTTTCACTTTCTGCTCCAAGCGTTCACTCCAAAGCCGAAGTATTTCAGGGACCATGCAGAATGACCAGTGAATTAAGGCAGCCTTAAAACACAACTGTAATTTTCCACAGTAATTTTTAAAGTCACCTGTTGTGAAAATCAGTGCAACAAGCCAGGTTTGCAAACTGACAGCAGCAAGGACCATGTCACCAATCTGCGCTTAATAACTACAGAGAGGATTTGCAAGTAATGTATTAGCTGGAGTAACATTTTAAAGCAAATATTGCTTCTGAAAGAAGCAGTCCTACCCTCACTTGAAACGAGGCTGCTCATTCCCATTTTCCTCATACCGTCCCTGAGTACTGGCACAAGCAGTTGTGCAGCTGTGCAGTGAAACAAATCAGGGGGCTTATCCAACCGTAAGTTCACTTTTCTCCCCCCTTTGCGGCTCTTAGTTTCAAGCTGGATCAGTTCCTTGGTCAGTTCCACAGCACAACCACAAAAAGCACATTTGTACCGGCATAGAGCAGGAATTGATCTTTACATAAGAATATCGACAGCTGCTGAGCCTCAGGGTGATCTGCTTTAGTCACCATATATTGCTGAGTTCAGACACAATGATGCATGTACCCGGTAAAACCATCCATACTAGATAAGGTTCTGTAAACAAGACCTCACCCATGCCCCCATAGTGAGAGCAATCTGTTCACTAGCTCAGTGAACAATGGCTCGATGGGTGGACAGAAACCTGCGGAATGACTTGTGAAGTGCTCCACCTGAAGCTTCAGGGCATGGTGCTCCCGTGATGGGGCCTGCATAGACACAGAGATTCCAATGTAAAGGTAAAAAACCCCAAGCACTGACATGGTAGGGAGAGGGCTGCAGAAGGCAGATCACCCACTTGCAGTTTGAGAAGCCAAGGCTAGGCTCTGGGAGAAGGAACAGCTTTCCTGCAAGCCCTCCCCCACAACTGCAAATGGGACAGTGTCCCTGCTTGCCTTCAGTGCACCTGTTCCCAGCATGGACGGTTGGTTCGATGAGCTCCTGACAGAGCCCAAGGCACTGATTTATGCCCTCCTTTGCTTACTAGTCTCCAGGATTCACGCCAAGGAAGCGGGGCCCAGCCTGGGATCTATAGAAAGATATGACCAGGCAGGGAGAACAAATATAGTCCCTGATTTCATCTTCACTGCTTGCGAGCCAGCTCACAAACAGGACAAGCTCTGTGTGGAGCTGGCGCTGCCCCCGAGGGACAGTTGTTTAGCTGTCCCGTGACCGACTTGCAGAGTTTGCTGAACCAAGGGGCGAGGTGTTAGAGAGAAATGTATATGCCCCTTTCCCTTGACAAAAGTTGAAGCGTTTCACTGTTCCTCACCGATGCCCTTGCTGCTTTCTTTTCTTTCATTGTGTTTCTCCCTCCTAGATGTATTCCATTACTGGAGACAGCATCCTGACTGAAAAAGCTCATTACACAGTACTGCTCTCACTCTCCTCTCCAGCAGTCTCTGCTTACCACTTACTTAAGGCATGAAAAGCTGTCTTGTTAGATATGGGACGCTATATTTTGTCCTAATCGTTGTGTTGACATTAGAAGCAATGAGGCTGGTATCTCCTGGCATCTTCACTACTGGTCTAGAGAAAGAAGAGGTGAAGAGCTTGGTGCCTTTGTATAATTTGCGTGGAGATGGTAGATAGAGCAGGTCTCCCAACACTACTGAGGACAGAGAAATAAAAAGTAGTAACTAGCGAGGTGAATACTTAACTTTGACAAAACACTGTCGGGGCCTTGGTTTACGACTGAGGAAGTAAGAGCTTGGAAGAAAAGAGCTACTGCCTTAACTGTCCAGCGTTTCCTTTCACTGCACAAACATCTGACTTGGAGCGCCTTTTCTCTAAGAGGGGCTAGAGTTGGTGGCTGTGTGTTAGATTGCTGTTCTGTAGGAGGCAGTAGTTTAGCAACTATACAAATAGTTCAGCCATTTCTGAGCTGGGCAGGGTGGGGCAGACAGCTGGGGGCAGTCATCTATCTCCCAGGCTGGTACCATCTGTTTGTGAGTCAAAGCCCTGACACAGCTCATAGGAAATGCTTGAAGACATCCAAAGCTCTGAGGCTGAGTGACAGAAGAATGGATAGTTAACCACGTTAAAACCTAGAGCCGTCAGTGAACTGCAACGATTTGAGCTTGCAAGGTGAATTAAGCTGGCATAAAAGGTCAATCTGATGCTGAAACCTGCCATGTCACAGGTGGTCTCTCCTACCCCTGTTGTGAAGTGAGGAGGTAAATTTGCAGGGTATTACTTTTGTCTCGGAGGGATACGTTATCAGTTAATGTTTTCTATGACCTCAAATAGTAACTAAAACTGGAAATCACCAACACAAACCCGAGGAAGCACTGCATGTCCCAGTTCATAAACACTTCTCCGTGAGGGGTGGGAGGAGCATGGCGGCTATTACAAATATGAAAACCTTTAAGGTGTCAGTCTTCAAATGCTTTATTGCAGATCTACTTTAGCATCTCACCTAATGTTGTTTCAGTCAAAGCAACTGGAACATGCTGAGAGTGTGTTCAATTGACACTGAACTAGCTGGCCCAGGTAATTGCAAAATTTGGATTTCAGCTGTGATATCCGTTAGAGAGATACTTCTGCAGTTCCTGTCTTTTCCATTATTGTGACCTAGTGAACCATAGAACAGCCCTTTTTCATCCCACAGTTTTGGTAACAAAATTGAATATCTCGTTTGAAACGCTAGAAGACAGATGAAACTTGGATTTGTGGACAGTTGGTCAGGATGCAGACTTTTCCATTCTCTCTTTTCCTAGTGTTAGGTGTGATGTTGTTGGGCTTGCTCAATAACAAGGTTTTATTTCACCGAGTCAGCTTTTAACTTTGCTTTTGCTTGGTTCTAATCCTTTGTTGCTGACTAGATGAAGACTGATTTCTGGAGGCTTTTGCAGCAGGTTGAACTTCTGCTGGAGTATGTAAAGTTTTCCTTCCATCTCCTCCGTAAGCTGAGGTTAGGGTTCTTCAAGTCAATCTGTGTGTTAGTTTAACTGGTGTTTTCTGCATGCAAACATAAAAAGAAATGTTCTTCCATGAGTTCCAAGCAATTCCTGAATATTGAGGGATTTACCACTATTTGAAATGCCAACCAGCCAAGAAACTGCTTGCTGTTGCAGTTAATAGAGTTAATTAGTAGTGGCTGTGACATCTTCCCTTACCATGCTTAGTACTGAACAGAAATATAATTAGCAGTTCTATTGTGTATTACATGTTTTCAGAATTATTGTGACTATTTTTGGAGGGCTTTATTCTGTTGCTTCAACAAAGGGCACGTACTTTTTTTCTTGTCCCTTTCGCTTTTTAGCAGCCTTGTAGTCCTGTTCTTATCTCTCAGGCTTAAACCCAAGCGTGTTGTGTAGGATTGTATTTTTCTCACTGTATATAGCTGCAGCCACAGAGCTTTCATCACGTTCAAGTAACTTCCTTCGTTAGCTACGTTGCATTACTCTTTTGGCTCTTCCTCTAACTTGAACTTCTAAATTTCAAACATTTAGTGATTCTCCAGGATAGCCTTGCTCTGTAGCGGCATACTGGGTAACCTCATACAGTTCCAGTGGTTTTCTGAAAAGTTTAGTAAAAAAGCCATAGTGGTTTTTTTTACATTTTTAAATCACTGTGTTCTTTCACAATTGGATCCAAATATTTCTAGTTGCTAATCTGCTCTTAAATATACAAATTGTTAATTTATATTTAAAATTTCAGATAGAATTCAAAACCTGGGAAGAAAATCGGACATGGAAAATGAAGATTAACAATGTCCACTGGGTTGGGTTTATTTTTTCTTTAAACCAAGTGCATGTAGAGCTCTCTTCTGGACTGGTTTTTGTGAACACGTTACCAGAAAGATCTCAAAAACATAGAGTGAGTTCTGAGAAGAGTAGCGAGCATACCAGACTTAACATTGAGCTCTGGGAGTTGAAGGGACTGATTTAGGATGAAAGATTAAAGTAGCTAAATATACATAGCTTGGCTAAGCGATGACTGAAAGGTGGAGGGTGGGGGGACACATAATAACAGTCTAAAAATATTTGAAGGGTGTTAACATTTAAGAGGGAGAGGGATTTTATGCGGAACATGTGAGCATGACTAGGATTAATGGGGGAGAAAGATGGAATATAGGGTGGTTATCTGAAGAAGGTTCGTGATAGCATGGTGCTCGGTGCTGAGGGATCTGTCCTCTGTAAGGAGTTAGGATGAAAATGCTGTTTTTGGGGACTTTTAAAATTGTATCAGACAAAACTGTAAGGAATGTTTGTAAAACGAGTCCCAAGAAATGATGCATATGTATGTGTTTTATATAAGAGGTACATTCTAGTTTAGATGTACTATGATTTTGCACAAGAAACAGAGAACACGGACATTAGGTGGTGACCAAATATGGCTTTTCAATGTAAATATCTGATATTTTTTCAAAATCGTTACTATTATGATTTTTACTATCTGTGGGTTTGTGACATGTATAAATTTATTCAGCTGGTGGACACAGAGGCCTTTTCTCAGGTCTGAAACAGGAAGAGCAAACTTTAGGGTAAATGCTAGGAGTGCTTTTTCAGAATTTGTCTTGTGTTGTTAGTCAGGCATTGGGTCGAGAAGGGTGACAGCATTTCTCAAGCAAGGGGGTGCATGTACCTAAGGAGAGATGCAAAGTGTCAATATGCAGGTTGCGTGGAGACCTCACAGAAGAAAAAAGGAACTTTCTTATTTACAGTACAAGTATGCAAAAGCTATCACATGAACTCTCTTCTGAAGTCTCTTTCAAAGGCATGCTTTATTGCCAGAGAGCATGTAACTTAACAGAACTTTATAATAATAGTCCTACTGTTCAGCAAAACCACTACAAGACAACATAACCATTCCCTGTTCTTGTGCCTTAAAGAGCTCCCCAAAAGTGAAGGAAAGCAGCTTGATAAGAGAAAGACAGCAAAAAGAAGAGGCAATATTCTCATGAATTTTGGATCCAAATAATGAGCACAGAAGTAGGACTGCCTATTGGTTTAAACAGTTGCTCATTACCTAATCCATAACAAGCCCTGTATTGTCTGCATATGATGAAGATCTGGGCAGTGAAACTGGAAGGCTGTGTGCAGGTTGTGCCCGGACAGATGGTCTTGTAAGTCTGTTGGTCACTGGCAGAGCTGACTTGAACCTCTGGGGCCTGGGTACACCTGCTGCTGAAGGGTGCATAGCCAGCAGCTGTTCCTCATTGCTGTCACCTTGAACTTGTGACCCATCTTCTGGTTATCCACATTCTCTGAGGCTCGCTGCGTGCACATGCACAGGCACGGTCTTGCTCTGTCTCTAGCTTCTTGAACAGGAATTTACACCTTCAGTTAAAGCCTTTTCATGTAAAATGTTTTCAGAATCACTGTTTTTTCCTCGAGTGTGATTTGTGCAATAGCTGTAAATCCCTTTTAGAGAGCTTGGACAGGCGTTTGTGGACCACAGTGGAAAGAGTGTAACCAGTGCTTTTGAGATGACCCAGTAGGAATGACCCGTGTTGTTGGCTGCAAGTGCTGTAGGTGTAAGCCTATTTCTAAGTGTGACAGTATTAGCACAGTGTTGCCTTCAACCTTTACTGGGGGTTAGGAGCATTCCTGCATATGATCACTGCATCATCGTTGTTAGTTGTGGAATCATAGAAAATGGTGCTGGGAGGGACCTTCAAAGGACATCTACTCTGTTCCTGTGCCTGGAAGCAGCACCAGCTCTACTTAAGCTGTTCATGTCTAGTCTGATCCTTTATGGTTAAGATAAGGAAAGTGATTTGGCAATTCTAGATACAGCAGGTTTCATCTAGAAGGTAGTGGAAGCACCTAGGTATTTGTAAATTTCCTTCTGGACCTATATGCATTTTTAGGTATCCCTGCAGCTTAAATAGTTCTATCATCCTCTTTTTTTCTACTCTCCTGTCACTGCCTGAATCCTGGTTGTCCAGCTATCCGTTGGACTTACCCTGTAAACTCAGTCAGGGAACAGGTGTTTAAAGAATGTGGAACAGAATTGCTCCAGTGTTAGGAGCAGAAAGAGAGCAGGCTCAAAATATCAACAGCCACTATAAGGAAATTTTATGAACTTGGCAGAACTTGCCTATTATCCAGACTAGTTCCTGGATAGCTACTTAGTTATGAAGCCTGCATTTCTGCTAGGCTTTTCTGTCCATGTTCTTTTTTCACCTGTTGCAGAATATGACACCTGTAACACCTAGTTCTAGTTCTAACAGCTAGCATCTTTGGTAGTGCATAGTAAAGAATAAATAAGTGCATATTCATATATAGTGCAAGAACATCTTTTGCTCCCCTTGAAGCTGCTGCATTATTTTCAGCCAGTTGGCTAGGACTGGGTCTTGGTGTAATACATACTAAGTGAAGCTCATCACAGGACTAAGCCAGACTAGGCCAGATGCTTTCAGAATTGCATTTGTTCTGTGCTGGTCATGCAGCAAGTGGCTGCTTGGATCTCACAGACCCCTTTTAGCTCTGATATCTGTGATAGCTGAAGCTTTGAGTGCTGGGTCAGCCTGTTACCTGGGTATGCACAAGGTAGGTGAACGCTTGGGGCAGAAATGTGCAAGAGGCAGTGTGCTGTTGGTGCCAGCAGAGGCAGCTGACTGCAAAATGAGGACAGATGCTGGAGTTCTTGCTATTGTTTGAGGCAATGTCACTGAAGTGCTATTGAGCATTGCTTTCAGATACCCTTCAGCTATTGGAAGTTATTGAAACAAGCAGACAAGGCATTTCTTGACCTAAGGAAGAATTTAGCAGATGGTCTATAATTTAGCAGGTCTATAATTTAGAACTTGGACTCAGGGGAACTGGAGGATGTTGTTTGACATGCCTCTCCATATTGTAGGATTGTTATTGGCTGTTTGGGGTGTTATATGATATACTCTCTGGTATATGAAGGACTTATATTACTATATGCAGCTGCTTTGATGTGGCTGTGGGATTTCCCAGGCAAATTGAATTTAAACAATTTCTATATGATTCTCATCAGTCTTACTCTGGGAAGTACCAGAACAAGTCCCAGCTCCGTTCCTGTTGCTGCCCTTAATGTGTATATGGAGGAGTACTTATTGGATGGATTATCTTACATTTCTGTGGCCTGAGGTGATAATGTGGGAAGACACAGCTGATGAGGGCATTCAATTTATGCGCTGAAAATCTGTATTAAAGGCTAAGGGGTGGTCAAGAGCTGTATAGCCTGGAGCTTCCCATTATAGGCTGATGAAGAGGGATTGCTGCATGCATACGTTGTTGTACTTTAGTAAAAGCTCATCTTTAGAAGGAGTAACTCTGCATGCCTTTGGGGCAGTAATTAGGAGGCACTTTAACTCTGTCTAGCCTTCACACAAATGATGCAAGCACAGGAGGAGCCTTGCCCATCTTCTTACCAGTAGGTATGTGAGTGAGCAGTTAGGTGGAGGACAGTTCCAGGCTACAGTTTCTCTGGTGGCAAAACTGGTTTAAACAGTTCTGCCCCATTCTTTGTTAGCTCTGCTGTGCCAATGCTGTGGTTAATGTAGCCACAAAATGACCTAGTTCACCAATCCAATTAAAAATAAGCTGATTGGGAAAAAAACAAAACAAAGCCAACAACAAAATCTAAGTGGGGAAGGGCTTATTTTGTAATTTTTGGTAATTAGAGTAGTGCATTGTCCCACCCCAACCTTTTTCCAGCTGCGCAGAGGAGTTAATGGAGTATTGCAGGAGGATTGACCATCTGAGGTGAACCATCTTTTCAAGTTGTTTTGCTGATCAAGAATTTGTTGCTGTAACTGTACCTGTGGTAACTAACTTTTGATGTATCTCTACTCCTTCTTTGGCATCAGGAAGAAGCTTCCCAAAACCTGCCGCATCTGTAATTATCATCCCCCGGTCATGCACCTTGCACAAAGTATCAAACTGGCCATCAAGAACCAGCAGTTTCTAAATGGGGATAGCACTTGCATTTCTAGCTGTGAATTTTAGGTTATAGAGTGGAAAAGGATCAAACACTAACCTTCCCAGCAAAGGCCTTTTACAGTAGGCAGGGTGTCAGTATTTAGACCAGTTAGTAAATGAGACAACTGAGTTTATGACCTCAGATAGACTGATCACCAGACTTCCATTTCCCTGTGTGAGGTGGTTGAGTGGCACATTCTGCCCAGCAAATGAAGCTTCAACTTCTTTGTCATTTCAGAAGAGGAAGGAGCTCAGCACTTGCACAGTCAAATGATGAAAACAGGTATGTAGGGGAAGAGCTGACAACGTAGTGATGCTAATCACTTCAGTATCGTGTTTTCAGGGATCTTATTGTTTTGATACTGTTTTTCAGAAGTACTGTTTCAGCTTTCTTTTGAGTCTTCATCTCAAAATCCCTTATTGCAGGGACTTCATGAGCTCAGGGAACCCTCTTGTGGAAAGTTAATACTGGGCGAATTCAAGCACGGAGTGAATGATCAGGGTGAAGAAACTTTCTTCTCACAGCTGAATATACTGCAGTTTTGCATTGGTGGAGGGAGAGATGCCTTCATGGGATAAGTTAGTGCAATAAAATGCACAATGTTTTTCTATCTTCCCCATCTTTCATGGGAAGTGATCCCAGTATGATGGTCATAGTGGTGTATTAAGTTCTTCTATTGCCTCCTGTATACAGATCTCTGGATTCAGTGTAGAAGTTAGGAATAAAAATGCAGGTAGTTGAAAAAAGCCTCAAGAAGCTTGGTTAAAGTGAACTTCGTCATTTTTAATATATCACTTAAAAAGTTGTCTCCAGCTCCTAAGTGAAAATAAGTATGCTGCTCTTGAGACTGCCTACTGCTGTTGGGGCTACTTCCCACAGGCATTTGGCACAGCTGCAGTCCAGATAAATGGGAAAAACAATACACCATGCTGTATTACTTGCTCTGTATGTTTAATTTGTAGGTACCAACAAAGACTGAAGGCCGGTGAAGAGCAAACTACAGGGTTTAGAGATTAATGGTTGGGGAGTGAGGGTGGAGGGTCCCAAGGAGAGGTGGAAAGATAGGGATAAATAGGGAGATGTTTATTGCAGAACTTTTATTGACTTTGATGACAGCCTGGGCTCTGGTAGTGGAATTATTAGTAAAAGTAGCTTTTGGTGCTGAACATCATCGCTGTATTACGTAAGTTGTATACCAAGACAAAGCTCAGAAAGAGGGGAAGGACCTACAGGATAGAGGCCAATGTATAAAGACTCACAAACAAGTTTCCAGAAAAAGAGATTTTAAGGTTGAAAGCAAGCATGCTAATAATCAAAAAAGGTGCTACATTAATGATTGACAAAAGTCAAGGAAGATAGGACATGATGAAGAATACTGAGGCCAAAGAAGGAAAGGTCAGGTATGGCATTTTCTCTTCTCTTGAGAAAGCTGGGTTGGGAAGCTGGGAAGCTAGCAGAATTTTCTCACCAAGGGTTTGGTAAGAAAAGACAGTTTGTGATGAAGGGAAAGTCTCATACAGATAGCATTAAAACGAATATTAAGGATTATATCAATAAGACTTGAGTGTTCGTGCATCTAGATGAGAAGATGGGATTAGCCATCAGAAAGAAAAAAATGTGGGTTTTTTGTCACATGCACCTTCTGGAGTGGGTAATGCCCAGGAAAGCATTTAGTGAGCTGGGAACAGGAAGCAGTGTAAGTGGAGATGGAAAGTAAAGCTACAGTGCAGGTAGGTATGGACTGGAGCAGACCCAGAGCAGTTAGTCCCATATGTGGATACAAGCATAACGCACACTGCTTTTGCCTTAAATGTTATTCTAGTAAGGCTTGCTCAGCAGTTAGTTTTGCTTTGTATGCATAGAGAAACATTGATGTTTGGTGGACTGTTGAGGTGTCCTTCAGTTACCTCCTGTGTCTAAATTTATTTGTCATACTGCCTGATGCACACAGTTTATTATGTTTATGTTAATTGTGACAAACAGTTAACTAAATGCTTAGCAAGTTTAGCAAATAGCTATGCCCCAGGAGTTATCATTAGGTGACACAAAGAAATAGAAATGATAGTTTAGATGTCTTTCTTGACCTTGCTTTCACCAGCCTTTCATTGACCACAGCTGGATAGTTGCTTCTGTAGTTCTCATGTTTGCTGCATTTCACATGTTAGGTGCATTATGTTTGCTTTGGGTACAGAAAAGGTATTGCTGCTAAGAAGAGGATGCTTTCATGCAGTTTCCCACTGGAAGGATTTTGCAGAAATCGTTGAGTTCTTTGCTCTCACCCATCACAGAAGAGAGACTTTTGTCCTGTTTTGTTTGGCAACAGGTGTGTGAGGAATCTGTGGGCTTAGAGATGCTTTATCTCTTTAAGCCCCAGACAAGCCTCTCGCACAAGCAGTAATGTACCTTCACGAACAGAAAGTGAGCACAAAGCTTGCAATGAGAGAAATTTGGGAAATGCTTTCTGTGGCTCTGGGATTTCCTTGATTGTCCTCCTTCCTTACAGGCAATTATATGGAAAGGTGCACGGATGTAGAATGGAGAATCAAAAAACCTCTTGATTTACTTTTCTTAGCAACACCTTCCTGGGTAACCGAATGCAAAGTTTTGCAATTCAGTGTAAGATGGAGTAGGAGCTAAACTGATGCCCTTTGAAATGTATCTGTTAGGAGTGAGAGGTAAAGAACATGCGAGTATCTCTTTACTCCTTTTTCATGCCATGTTTCCAAGGGGAAGGCTGCAGGGAGGATAAAGGTGCTGTGCTGCAGTTGGTATGTTGGCTAGAGCTTCATGAAACCCAATGCGCGGTTTTGACAGAGGGGGCACAACTGTTGGCAGGTTCTGGTGACCATGGCAAGCCTCAGCGGGAGTTATTCTAAGAATACAACATATGATCAGATTACTGAGGGACACTTTACATAGCTCTAAAAAATGAACCATCTGACAGTTTATGACAGCTCTGCCTGTTCCAGCCAAATGAGGAGTGTGCTGGTCACTGCTGACCCTACAGCCAGGGTTGTGAGACAAAGAAAGTGCTTTCCAGAGGTTGCGAACCTGCTGTGTAATACCTGCTTACATCTAACTCTTACTGATAAGAAAACCAAAAGATGCTTAGGACTTGTTTCTCTTGCAGTTTTGATTGCTGGTAATTTAACACATTCTTGCTGCAGTTTATTTGGCTTGGCAATTTGTATGGTTCTATATTTAATAATTTCTGTGATGCTCATGTCTTTGTAGAGTGATCTGGGTTTTCTTGTTTTTTGATACTAGTATCTCTATTAATATACCCTGCCACTTTGTTATTTCCCTGGCTCTGTGGGGACATGCTTCTGGAAGAAGAAAGCTGTATGAGAGGTGGTGGCAAGTGGGAAGGGAGTTCTAAAGCTGGACATTTTGAGGATCGACATTTGAATAGAGGATTTCTCTGTAGAGTATTTCTATACTGGCTTCTAATATGTACAATTTGTACAACAGTCTTCCCTCCCTCTAGTCTTCTCCGGTGAAGTGCTTTGCCTGAGATAGCGTTGGAATTTTTGCTGATGTTGTCAAAGACAAACAGTTAAATGCATGCTTAGGGAAACGCCTCTCACTTTCTCAGGCTGTCTGCAGTTTATTGTCTCTCCTCCCCACTGCCTGGTCTCAGCTTCCCTTGTTTTATTCTCTATAACACTCAGTTCCTCCTAGTTCCTTTCAGGTGCTGCATGGTGCAGGAGGTTGGGGTAACTGTGTAAAGGTTTCTTTCTGCTAGCCCTTGCTTTTTAGTTTGTTGGGGTTTGGGGGGCTTTTTGGTTTGTTTGGGTTTTTTTTCCTTTTTTCTTTTTGGTTTTGCTTTCTCTAGTTCTCCTTGCTTCTTGCTGCTTCTCTGCTCCTATGTGAGTTCTCAATGGGCTGCAGGCCTTTCAGGGTTGCCCTTGCACTTCCATGTGTCTTCCATGGGCTGCAGTTGCCTCAAAGCGTCCTTCTTCTGCCATGGAGCACCTCTTTCCAAGAGCACCTTTCCAGCCTTGTCCCCAGCTATGTCCCCTACCACGTGTCTCCTTTTCTCCTTCGTTTTGTCCAAATGTGTCTTTTTACATATCTTGCATTTCTCTTTCCGTGCATCAGCATATGTGTCCTTTTTGTGGTTCCTTTTGTGTGTCCCTTCATGCGTCTCCTGCGCCTAGTGGCTATTGCTCTTTCCAAAATACTATTTAGTTTGTGAGTTATTTGGTTATTTATTTGGCTAGGAGCAGCTTGTGCTCCTCTGACTGGGTCAAGGGTTTTGATGGGTTGTTGTTTTCATGCATTTTGGAGATGGCTGGAACTGCCTGTGACTGGCCACAGGGCTGTTCATGGCATCCTTTTGCATGGATTACTCCTGCAGTCTTCTGCTGATGAAGCAGAATAGTGCTCTGTCAGACTACTCAGTCTGTGTAATTTCTTGACTTTCATGGAATCAGAACAAAGCAAAACTTGCTCTGTAACATGTATTATCTGTTTGGGAATCCTTTGTAATTCATTTTGCAAGCATGATCCATATTTGAGACAGTGTTTTGAGAATTTCCGTGTGTTAAAATTGTCAGTATATCCCAATATGCACCCTTTAAAAGTTTGCCTGAAATTCTCCACACCCACTTCTTCTCAAGGCTAGTTTTTCCTCTTCCTTCCACTAACTCATCCTCTTTGCCCCTCAAAGGCTTCTTGTGGTGTATATAAGTTTTCATTCTTTTTCTTTATAGACAATGGGGTTTGAGCACCTGTTTTGGTTCTGCGCACTTCCCACTTCTGACGTGAGTCAAAATGTCCTGAAATCTTGCCCATGCTGGTGTCTGTGCGAGAAGAATCACCCCACTTGTTTCTTACCTTTCAGTTTGGATCCTTGTCCAAAAGATGGAGCCTTTGAAAAGCTATAAATATTATTCCTGGGACTAGAAAAAGGTGGTGTTGTGTATGTGTTGCTAGTAATTGGTGTTGGGTTTGTAAAAATGGTTACGTTGGTTGGAAAAGCAGACAGGAAGAAGGTAGCATGGTAGCATCTACTGTCATCAAACACTCCTGGGCATGTCACTGTGCTAATGCTGAAACCGTGTAACTGAAGAGGTCAGTGGTTACGTGCTGGGCATTGTGTTTCTGGCACAGTGTGTTTCCTAATTTGTGTATAGAGAAGCTGGAGCTGTTTTCTCAGCTACAGGCCTGATCTCTTCTCCCAGGGGAATGAGGAGGGCTTCTGTAATGACAGTATTAGGAAAAGATAAAGATCTGTAAATGTAAAATGCTTTCCTATCCCTGTGTAAGCTTTGGGTTTGTTTCATGAATATGAACTAAATCTGGTCATTGACATTTGCATTCTTCTGTTTCAGAAATAGATGGAATTAGTAGCTTTGCCAGCCCTTCCCTAAAGGGTTGGGTGTTCAGTTTCTAGCACAGCCTTTCGTTGCATCCAGCTTTTTTCAGGGTTGGGCTGTACAGCAGTTTTAAACTGCAAACAAGTGCCATTTTTTGCATAGAATATTAAACTAGAGGAATAAATTTTCATCTGTTTTCCCTGCTTGCATATTTGATGTCTGCAATGACCTAATATACAAGTCCTCAGTTCAGCCCATAAATTCCATAGGAAATAATTGGGATATTACGATTTTGTTATAAATAAACTTCGCAAGAGCTGTGGCATTGCTTTCCAGTTTATTCTGACTTAATTCCTCAAGCATCTGCAGCCATATAAGATGTCTCACAGCCTTGCACTTCCCACTCCCAGCTTTTTATTAAGGTTCTGTATCGCTACTCGTGTGGTCACCACAAATGTGTTATTTTGCTGGGGCTGTTCTTTCTACCATGGTTTCTGCCTTGAATCAGCCTGGAGTTCAGATGTGTAGCTGCTGCTTTTCTGGTTTTGCTTTTTATTCCTTCATCTCCAGGAAAAGAACGAAATCTGTATGTCTTATATTCGATGTATGGGAGCCAGTGCATGCAACCTGGATAGCGTGCCTCATGCATTGGTGTCCACTCAAACAGTTCTGTGATGCTAGCTGTCAATCAGGTCTAAGCTTGCTTCTCCCATTCGCTGCTAAAGTTGTTGGTAGTTCGGGCTCTTCTGCTTCTCTTCCTGATTTTTTTTTTAAATCCTGGACCTGAGTTTTCTGCAGTTTTCTGCAGTTTTCTGCAGTTTTCTGCAGTTTTCTGCAGTTTTCTGCAGTTTTCTGCAGTTTTCTGCAGTTTTCTGCAGTTTTCTGCAGTTTTCTGCAGTTTTCTGCAGTTTTCTGCAGTTTTCTGCAGTTTTCTGCAGTTTTCTGCAGTTTTCTGCTTTCATTCCAAGCAATTTAAAATTCTGTACTGGTGACCTTGTAGCTTCAAGTTTTGTTATCCATTTAATTCATGTTGTTCTTAGTACCTTTTCCCTCATCTGTCACCACAGCCATCTTTTCTTTGCATCTCTGCACAATCCTCTCACATGGAACATAAAGCTACTTGTCTTAATTTCCCATATCATGTCACACTGATAGATTCTGTGTAGCTGTTTCCATGTGCTTCCTTATTGTTCATTTTCTTGTACTTAGGTTCACAGAATGACAGACTCATTTAGGTTGGAAGGGATTTCTTCAGATTGTGTAGTCTGGCCCTATTGCTCAAGCAGTGTCAGCTACAGCAGGTTGCCCAGGATTGTATCCAGTCAGGTTTGAGTATTCTCTGAGGATGGAAACTCTACAACCTCTCTGGGCAGCCTGTACCAGAATTTGACCATCTTTCCAGTGAAAAAAAATTGTTTTCTCTCTCCTCTGCTTTGTTTTCAGATGGAATTTCATGTCTTTCAGTTTGTGCCGATTTGTTTCTTGTCCTATCGCTTGGCACTGTTGAGAGGAGGCTTGTTTTCTCTCTTTCATTGCCTCTCATCAGGTATTTATATGCATAGATTAAAAACTCCCACTGAGTCTTCTCCAGGGTGAGCAGTCTCAGCTCTCTTGGCTGCTACTCGTATAAAGGTTTCTCCTGTCTCCTCATAACTTCTGTGGACCTTTTGCTGTACTCACTCTAGTATTTCCACATCTTCCTTGTGCTGAGGAGCCCAGAACTGGACACAGCACTCCAGATGTTGCCTCAGTAGTGCTGAGTAGAGGTGAAGGATCACCTCCCTTGACCTGTTGGCAATAACCTGAGACAATGTTGGTCTTCTTTGCCTTAGGGTGCATTGTTGGCTCACTGTCTGCTTGTTCTCAACCAGGATCCCATCCACTGAGCCAATTTTCAATCCACCTGCTTGTCCGCTTAGCTAGCCCATACTTTGTCAGAGTTGCCTATGGGGATATTATGGAAAACAAAGTCAAAAGCCTTACTAGAGTCACAATATATACGGTCACAATACGCCCACCTCACTGTCGAAACTACCAGGTTGGTTAAGTATGATTTCCAATTTGTAAATCTGTGTGTACTACTTCCAATCGCCTTCTTGTCCTTCATGTATCTGGAAATGGTTGTCAGGATTACATGTTCCATCACATCCCAGGGACTGAGGTGAAGCTGATTGGCCTGTTATTTCCTGGGTCTTCCTTTTTCCTGTTCTGAATGTTCTAGGGTGAGTGGCTTTCCTTTTTCACCTTTGAACTGGCAATTTTGATCCATGTTTACAGATTCTACACACTATGGAAATATAATTATTAAGCAAAGCACATGATTCTCCATTTTATTGGTAATTTTAAGCTATACAGATGCAAGCTGGGAAATAGAGTTTGCAGTCCAAGGTTCTGCTCCTAAAACTCAGGCCATGTGAATTAGTGAGTACCTTTTGAAGACAGAAAATAGTGTGACAGGAGTATCACCCTCCTGCTGATGTCTATAGACAGCTAATTCCATAATGCATCTTTCCCAGAGGTCATAGCTTTCTAAACTTGTATTTGCATTATTTCTCTGTTCCAGGCCGAAATGAGCTGATTGCCCGCTATATTAAGCTGAGAACAGGGAAAACACGCACAAGGAAACAGGTAAGTGTGAAGTTTCCCCTGTAAACATTAGTTTTGTGGGGCCACTAGACATGATGAGGACTTATGAGAGCAAATACCTTGCTGTTCACTTGTTATTACCTTCTGGCATTGCTGGAAAGAGGTGGTTGTGCTGCACTGGTTAATAAGAATAGTGTAAAGAGTCAGGTCAGGCATTTTACAGCAGGATTGTAATGCTCCTGTCTCCTCTGCTGTTAAACGGTGTGTGATTTCATTTGCTTGGTTTACTGATGAATGTTTCAGCGAACCTCAGTAGTCCTCTATATGAAGAATCTTGTTCAGCCCAAATAGATGGACAGCTGTGGTGATTTTTGAAAGTACCCAGGGCATGGGATGAGAAAGGAACCTTTTTAATTTGGAAATGCTAGTCCTGGCTGTGCTGGACGGAGCACAGAGCAACCTAAACCTGCTTTGGGCAGGGGGATGGTGAAGTTCCTTCCAAACTAAATTATTTTTGTGATGCGTTTTGGCCCACATTAGATATGGGGAAGTTCTGAAAGTCATTGTAGAATGACAGGGGGATAGAGAAGAGGTTACAGAACACTGTTTTTCCTTCTCTCAAGAAGAGGCTAAGATGGGGAGCAAAGAGATCAGAACTGTCAGTCCCTCGATTTAAGGATGGGCTCTTCAGTTTTAGATGAGATCTCTGACTTGATAAAGCCACTGAATTGGAAAATGTCTTAAATGGGACCTTTGCTGGTCCCCCACCTCATTTCATTGCACTTCAGTTACATTTAGGAAAGCATCTCATTGCTATCTCCAACTCCCTCTCCTCCCAGTCCTAAATAGCTCCCTGTTGCACAAGGTGCCTGAAGTATGTTTGCTTCTGTAAGCAGCTACCAAATACTCCTCTGAAATGAAGATGGATTTTGTCTTTTCAATGCAGGTATCTAGTCACATCCAGGTCCTGGCAAGGCGGAAAGCTAGAGAGATCCAAGCCAAGCTCAAGGTATGATGGGTGTCCTTTAACATACCACCAAGCCCCCTGCGTCAGCTATTCTTCCCTCATCCATTCCCTCTTTGAATAGCCTTAAGAAAAGGTGAGATTAACTGCTGAATTGTAGTAAACTGCTGTCGTCCAAGTCTGAAAGACCCTTAGACTTGGGAGTATGCTAAGAGTGTTTACCTGAGAAGAGTTTGTTGTTGCAAATGCTGACCAGTAATTGGTCCGTGGTGTTGTGGCAGCCCTGGGTAAAGGTAGTCTTACAGTAACTGCAGCGCTAGTTCCACCTCTACTAGTGGTAGTGATGTGGAGTTGTCTGTGAGAAAGTGTTCCTAGTTGGCATAAACATTGAGAGGAAACAATAAAGCCATTTGGCTTCTTCTCAGGTAAAATGGTGCCAACTGAATAGACATTGCCCCTTGATTAATTCAGACCTGATTCGAAGAGACCTGGGCTAATGAGATGGAAAATTTGATTGACTACTAGCTTGAGCAAATCTGTGTCTTCCTTTCTATAGGAAGAGCTCTGAAATCACAGTAATGAACTGATGCCTCTTGACATTTATTTACACTGATTTGAAGCAGAGAGATGGTTTATGTGCTCAGACTGAATTCCAAGAAATGTCAAGAAGGTTGAGTTTATGGGTGACAATTGCACAAGAGGGTGTCCCCTGTTAGAATATGAGCAATTCAGAAAGGGCTTGCTGAGCAGGATTTGAAGTCTGGTCCTTGTTATGTATTACTGAAACAGCCAGAGAAGGAAGGTGCATGCTGACCTTCCTGATTTGCTATGGTCATAAATGATCTAGAAAGAAGTGTGTTTGCTTCATGCTTCAGGTGATGGTGAGGATCTTGACAGCCCAGTCTATCCCTAACTGTTGAGTGGATGTCTGCTAGTATGTGCCTCCTCTTTGCTGGATGGGCAACTCCTTACTGGGCAGTAAGAGAAGTGGACTGCCTGTGAGTAAAATGTTGGCACTCAGTCTTGACCAGTGCTGAAGTTCATGCATCTCTTGCAACTAGTGCTTACCTCTAAGTCATGACTGCACCCTCCACATCCCATCCCCAGCTCCATTTTAGAAAATGGTGTTGCATCTGTCATTAGCCTGTTGTGTTTCCAGTTGCTCTGATAAAGAGAGGGAGCCACAAATTACAGCTATCTAATTGTGCTTCTAGGTAGGGCTGCCTAAGCCTGAAACCTGTGGTGCTGTTAAGTGGTCAATTCAGGTGGAGGCTCGATTGAGAGGCGAGTTAGAGCAAGTAGGAAACAACAATTGCCTGGGGTGTTAAAAGATTTACTGCTACTTATATCTGTAGCTTTGATTCCATTCCTTGCATGTCACAGCTCTGGGATTTGGCATGATTGAAAAGCCAGTCAGCCGAGCCTGTTTCCACTTAGCACACAGGAGCTGTCTGGTTTTGTTCTCAGGGAATGAAGGTGTCTAGGGAGCTCTATGGAGCCATTGGTTGTTCTCCTTTTACACCACCTCAGGCCATGCTGTGAGCTCTGCCAGCTGCCTGCGGTGAACCATTCCCCAGTACCAGACTGTTCCTTTCTGCCTGCAGAGGCAAGTCTATAGCACTGATTCAACTCATTTACTTCTTTGCTTTTGCTAGTCATTTTCATAGAGCAAGTAAATGAACTCACAAAGGCTGCTGCCTTTCTCCCGGGTTCCTGCTGATAGTAGTGTATTCTACTACCACTGTTCATTTTCCATAGCAAGTATATGTTTTCATATTTATATCCTAGAGATCAGAGCAGCTACATGCTGACTTTTCAGAGCAGTTATCATAATACGACTGTTTTCAGACAAATTGGCATATCTCCTCTAGCAGATATGTGCCTATAACATATAGAGGTGGGAAGGCAGGATAAAGCTTCGAGTAAAGTCTGTTCCCAGAAGTCAGTAGTTTTCTATGTCCTGGGTGGCTAACAGATAACATGTACTGAGGAAAAAGAGGGAAATGGTAGTGATACGATTATCATTATTATTATTCTGCATTTTGAGAAAAACAAAATACAAACATTGCAAATGTTTGGTGACAGTTTTTTGTCTACTTTAATGCTTGCACAGGTAAATGCTTCTTCCCCAGAAACTCAGGTAGACAAACATGATTTTTCCAGCGAGAAAGTAAGGGGGGGAAAATATCTTTTTCTGCAATGGCAACTGCGAGAAAATGGCAATGTCAAGAAAAAAAACCAAACCCAACAAAACCCAAAAGAATCCATACCTTAAATAATGCTGTAGGTAATCCTTAAATCATTCTCTGAAACATCGTATAAACTGGATTCTGAAAAGCTTTCTCATAGCTTTGGAGAATCTTGGGCGCTTTCTCAGCAATCAAAATCTTTCCCTTCCATTCATTTAAATGGTACCAACAGGAGTCACAGACTCTTTGGAAAAGATTTGCAAGTTTCCCCTACTGATCCTTCCACTTAAACATTGTCATTTATTCTTGAGCTTTTGTTATGCCTCCTCCAAATGTTTTTGTGCTAGACACATCAGAATCACTGGGCTCTGGACTTTAGAAAACCTTACAGAAGCTTGAGGGGTTAGAGAGAATGGAGACCCAAGGGTGAGAACTTACTGCAGTTCAATGAATGCAACTGGGAGGTGAGAATCCCTGAAGACAGCCAGAGCTTATCTCTTTCAGCAGTTTCTTCAAGTCATGAGTTCGTCTGTGGCACCACCATTATAATTATGTGACAGATAAATCTGGAGTGCTTGAAGGATGAAGATTATTCATAGGGGATGCAGGAGGAAAGGGAGAATGTGGGGAAGCACTTCTGTTCATATATTTATTCCTTGGAAGAAGAAATTAAGAATGCTAGTTGTTTTAAGCATACATCATACCACTTAGTTGCTGTGCCATCATTACCTGTAAATATGTGTGGAGTTCCACAGCCCTGTTAAACTACAAGATGGAATGTCCTTGCGTATGTGCCCTGGGAGTTATTAAGATTTTTTGTTTCCCCAGGGATGGGAATAAAGTGGTCAACTCTACCCGAGTCTAATGTAGTCCCAAACAGCAGGTAGTCTGTTTGCAGCAGTGATGACAACTCCTTTTGTGAATTTGTTTTTAGAGGACTTTTTTGATAAGCAAGAGTCTTTGCCTTTGAATATTACCAATTATTAAAAAACAAGAGTCAATTAGGGTTGTACTTTCCTTAACAAAACATTTCAGCTGTGCAGCTGAAAGCCTTCAGACAGAAAGGATAAATGCTTAGCGTTCTCTAAACCAGTGATCCCAGCATTTCAGAAAGGGTGGTTAATCACATCGGAAGCTATAGTAGTGGGAGAAAGACTTGGTTCTTAGGACAGTTATTGGTAAGCCTTCCACCCAAGCTGATGAGAATCCTGGTTATGCAGCATTAGACCAGGCAATTTGTTTATCATCATAATAATTCTGGGTTTCTTTTGTTTTCTTTCTACTCTTGCCCACAGGATCAGGCAGCTAAAGACAAAGCCATGCAGAGTATGGCTACGATGTCATCTGCCCAGATTATCTCTGCAACTGCCTTCCATAGTAAAATGGCCTTGCCTGGTCTCCCACGGCCTGCCTACCCTGCTGTTTCTGGGGTAAGTGAATCAGTGTCTCGACAGAGTTGAGCTGAAGACGCTTGAATAGTTGAAAGGATGTTGGCATCTGCTCATGAAAATCCTGAGAGTATTAGAAAGAATAGGCCACAAAGCACATGGCAAAAATTTGTCACGTGGCCTCAGCATTTTGGGTCTGATTATTTGCTCCCACTGAATATAGTTTCATTATATATACAAATGAGAGAACAATCTGATCCTTTGGGTTTTCAGCTGCCTGAAATATCTTTAGGTATCTGTATCACTTTCCTAGTCCAGGATCTTGTTGGATTAAAATCATTTGAGCCATCATGACCCTTCCTCAAGTTTATCATTCCCAAGCTCCTCCTGAGTGCTTTGATCACAAATTGATGACCCTTACATAAAATCCTTCATAGACGAGGCCTGTCAGCATCCCTTAACCTATGAACTGGGCCTCATGAGCTTTTCCTGAGCATTCATTTCTGCCAAAATACTCGTGTGGAGCAGTTCTGGAGAAAATGGTCCCTCTAAGAGGGTGAGCATCATTAAAGCTTTGAAGACAGAGGCACAAGGTGCATACACAGTGTTTAATATTAAAACCAGTATTAGTTCAGTTGCTTTTATGTCACTAATAGTAGTGTGTGGAAAGAAAACTATGACCAATCAGCACCTCCACAAGGAAGAAACTGAGAAAGTTGAAAGAAGAGATAGAATTCAGTCACATTTTTAAAACTCCATGAGCTTGCAGTTTCTTTCCTGAGAAAGAAGCAAGCCTTGCTTTTAATTTCTGTCCTGTCTTGGTATAGAGTTAATTTTCTTCTGAGTAGCTGGTGCAGTGCTGTTTCAGCTTTAGTGTGAGATCAATGCTGATAACACACTGATGGTTTTAGTTGTTGCTATGTAATGCTTACCTTGATGAAAGACTTTTCAGTCTCACGCTCTACGGGTGAGGTGGGGCACAAGAAGCCAGGAGGAAGCAGAGACAGGACACCTGGCCCAAACTAGCCAAAGGGACTAGCACACATACCACAGCATGTAACACCCAGTATAGAAACAGGGGAGAGTTACCCGGAAGGGACTGATTGCTGGTCAGGGACTAGTTGGGTATCAGTCACTCAGTGGCCGGCGAGCCATTGTTTGGTGCAGCACTATTGTTTGTTTGAGGTTTTGAGTTGTGGTTTTTTTTTTTCTCTCTTGCTTTTGTTTTTCTTCTTTTCCCTGTTGTGATTTGTTTTTTGTTTGTGTGGGCTTGTTTTTTGTTTGCTTGTTTTCGCTCTCTCTTGTCATTATTTCCCTTTTCGTTATTAGTATTATATTGTACTTTGCTACTTTAGTTTAATTAAGCTTTTCTTACTTCAACCCAAGATTTTTACCTTTATTCTGATTCTCCTCCCCATCCCACAATGGCTGTGTAGGACTTAGTTGCCAGATGGGGTTAAAGCACAACATGTCCTAAGAGTGGTGACTTTTGCCTCTATTTTTCTGTTGCAGTTTTGGCAAGGAGCTTTGTCAAGCCAAGCTGGATCTTCCCAAGAGTGAGTATTCCTTTATATGGGCATCTAAAGCGGATGCTTCTGCTGCTTCCTTTATGCTTCCTGAGGAACACCAATTAGCTGTTACAAGATTTATAAAATGCTTAGACAGATTTCCTGACTGTGGATCTGAGACTTGAGGTCCATAGGCGTAGGATAGTTAGGGTTGGAAAGGACCTTAGGATCATCTAGTTCCAACCCGCTTGCCATGGACAGGGATGCCTCTGAGAGACATAAGAGAATCTCAGATAGATTAAACCTTGTGTCTTCATATGGTACTTTCAACAAAAATTACACCTCTTTAATATGTCCCATGACTCAAGCACCCATAAATGTCCCTATAAGAAATCTTGTGCAGTCCCAAAGTGCTCTTCCCTTGCATTCACTATACCATCTAGGCAATAACCCCCTCAGTTTGTAGTGACTGGTTTGTAAGCCTTCCAGGTTGGCTCACTAATTTTGTTTCACACCTGGACAGTGGAGCTATTTGCTCTGCTTTGGCAGCCCTGGAAGGGGTCTTTGGATGGGCTCTGCTTCTCTGACTGCATTACTGACATCAAAGAGATGACCCTTTGGGCTGATCCTTCACCAGTGATGGCCCTGGGTGTAGTTGCATCAGAGAATTATTCAGGTCTGCCGTTGTTCTCTGTGCCTTGTATGGAGACACACTTTTTGTCACAGAACCTAAGAGGAGCAATTAAAGCCAACTTAAGGACAAGCAGCTGGAAGGGTTTATGTTTTTCACCCAAGCTGTGTGTTCTGCTGTCTTGTGGTGCTATTGCTAATGCTTGTGGAGCAGATCAGGCAACAGATACTATTAAAATATCTTGTGGGGAAAAATGGCTAGTAAAAGAATGTAAACCATCCCAGGAGAAATAAAAAGTAGATTTTATGCTTTTAGCTTGAAAGTGAAAGAGGAAGCATAATGTGAGAGACTGTTTAAGAAGTCTGAAGTGTCTCTGATGTCAGATGATGTCTCCAGATCCTGATTTTTTCTTACAGTGTTGTTAAAATGGAGCTGAGCTGTCTTGAAAGCTGGGTTCCCTTATGGGTGTTGAACATCTCTGAATCTGGGCATGAAAGTCTGAGAGACACCCAGCCCTGAGGTATATCCACTTGCAGAAATTTAAATCTATTTGTGGTTGAAAAGAAAGGATGAATCAATTTGCACCACTTGTATTAACAGGCTAACAGGATCTCTGAATAACAAGGCTGTAGGGAGAGCCCACTGACTACATGCAGGGAAATCTTACTCCATCCAGTCCTGGTCTCTTACGGTTTTTGAGTCTTTCTTCATGACCCTTTCTTGCCCACAAGGAAAGATAATTTCCAAAAGATGCTTCTGCCACTTTTTCTCTCAGGAGAAATACTTGATATGGTCTATGTCAACAGTTAGCCAAGAATTGCTTGCTTTCTCTTTTGTTAACCATCTCTCTTTGTGTACTTCTGTAGTGTGAAACCTTTTTCTCAACAACCTTATGCTGTACAGCCTCCATTACCATTACCAGGTAGGTAAGGGAATGTAGTTCCTTGCTTTGAAATGAAATTCCAAGTGCAAGAATAGCCAACACTTGAAGTTTAAAAATTGATTAAAAAAATCTTTTAACCTATTGAAACATTTCAGTGAGGCCAAGATGATTTTTTCTATTATCTCCCCTTATTGTTCTTATGCTTTTACTGAGAGAGCTCAAGCTTTTTAGGTTTGCTTTATTAAAAACCAAAACATTTTTCCGGGTTTAGTGTGGTTGTTTTGGGATTTCTTCTGGCTCAGCAGAAAATAAAAATTTGCATATCTCTACAGTTCTTCCACCATTGTGCATGTACTGGAGCACTGTTTTCCATGATTGCCTTTCTAATTTCCCATGAAGTGGAACAACAAATGTCTTTTCCTTCTCAGTTTCCCCATTTGGAGAGAATAATGGTTATGTTAATGGTGATGCTTCATCCTGATACTAAAGCAGTTTATTTCACTGCTCATTTAGGGCTCAGTCTAGGTCCTCTTAAAGTTGCTGAATGGATTTTCTCTGGTGTCTAAACGGGGTGGGTTGTCTTTTACACTGCTGACTCTGACAGTGCTGTCTTAGCAGAGAGTCACTGAGAAGCCATTTAGAGCACAGGTAGAGTGAGGATCTTGTGAATGATATTTTTTCATGATGGCTGCTGTCATAAGAAAATATCATGAGTCAGCTTTGACAACGGGTGCTCTACTGGAAAGTTACTGCCAACCTTTCTCTTTCTAAATTTTGTTATATAAATCCTGTGTGCTTAGGGTTTGAGTCTTCTACTGGCCTCTCGCCTTCCCCATCATCACCAGCTTGGCAAGGACGAAGGGTTGCTAGCTCCAAACTTTGGATGTTAGAATTCTCTGCGTTCTTGGAACAGCAACAAGACCAAGACACAGTAAGATACGCACCTGACTTCCACCCCTCCATTGATTTTTGGTCTTCAGGTAGCTCCTATTCATTGTGGATATGTTATACTATTACATATGTATGGAAATACTTGCTTCATTGCTCTACTGAGAACAGAAAGCAATCTTTGGGAAAAACAAGATATCCTTCTCTTAGAGGATAGAATTGCCTGTAGTGATACAGCCAGTTCTGTGCCATGTGCTTCTGGCCTACCTTTCCAGGATCATGGATGTTCACATACCTCAAGGCACTGAGGTTGTACCACACAGTGGTACAGCCCCTGCCTGTCTGTTCTAGCTGTGCTGTTCAGCCTAGGAGGATAGACTAAGAATCAGATGATTCTAAGATCACGTGAAGCCACGTATTTCTCTGTTGTGCTGGGAAGTTAAATTTGGGGGCAACTGGGATGAATTTGCATTAATGTGTTTCCATGGTGTCATCTATAAAATGGTAGTAAGATGCAGTATCGCTAAACATTATGATACTTCATCTGGACATGTACACTGGTGATGCGCCAGTTACATTTCCTCTGTCTGAGATAGGAAGGTTCAGAAGAGATGATAGTATTTGTCCTGTACCTTGCTGTGGGATTTCAGGCAGCTCTTCATAGGACAGGAGCATTGATGTTTGACTGGGTAAGCTGTGACAGACAACGTTCTGTGTCTCAGGTTGTTTCAGACTATATAGCAGCAGCATGAGGCAATGGTTTAGGAGTGAATATAAGAAAAAACGCCAACAAAAATATTTCAGAAGCAGCAATAAGTGTGAATGTATTGATAAGAAAGAAAAACCAGTATGAGCTGGTACTAGCAGCCATACTTCAGCTAATGTTTCTGCTCTTCTAGAAAATGCTATCAAATCTTCAGTAACTTCCAGTAGTCTTCTGTGAAGAACCGTGAATGTTCCATAGGTACTGAGCAATTTCCTAATTTCATGTTTTTCCTCTTCTTGCAGTATAACAAACACCTGTTTGTGCACATTGGGCAGTCAAGTGCCACCTACAATGACCCCTACCTCGAGGCTGTGGATATTCGGCAGATCTATGACAAGTTCCCTGAGAAAAAAGGGGGCCTGAAGGAGCTCTTTGAAAAAGGGCCAGCTAATGCCTTCTTCCTTGTCAAATTCTGGGTAAGGGAAGGACCCTTTGTAGCGTAACCATTTGCTATGAAGTTCCCAGTTTAAAAGTGGTGGCCTTGCTAGCTGTTAGAAGACTGCCTGCCACCTCCCAAAATTTTCCCTGTGCAGGGAAGTTATTACAGTCACAACTGTAATAAATTGCCTGCACAGCTGCCCACAACTGTAAGTGAGATCTTTCCCTGACTCCACAAGGCACCCATTCTGGCCTGGAGCAAGATGTATGTTTCACATTGTGTTCACTTCTCTGTGTTGAGTAACTTCTCGATCAGAGACAACATTTTTCCATCTCTTCTCTTATCTCAGTAGCTGCATTTTGTGTTATCCAAGCATTTATGTGGGCGTATTTACTGCAGGCACAAGGACAGACAAAAGACGAGACATATGATGAAATTGGATTATACTGATAATATATTACTGGAATGACTTTTGGTAAATTGGCAGAAAGCAGCCTGGCAAAAGCCTACTCACTCAATTTAGATTTTTGTGAGTTAGCTGAAATTTGCAAAAACTGTGCTACTGTGCTTCAGGGTGCAAACAAGTAGTTCTGCAATCAATATTATCATAGGTACTGCAAGATTAAAAATAACAGCAGCTTGGGGTTGAATGCTAGATGGCTGGGGGAACGTGTAATGGGATTTGGAGCCTGTCACGCTGAGTTTATGACTTATAATTCAAATCTAGGTAAGAAGTGAGCTGATGAGAAACGAGCTCTCATATCTCATACTCTTCATGCAAACTCGCACTAGAAAGCCTCTTCACTGGTGCTTTCAGGATAAGGAAGAGTTAACTGAAGTGCCTTGAGATGCAGCTTCCCAGCTGTCCCAAGCCTTAGCCTTTCCAGAGCTGAGTTAGAGAATGTTGGCTGGGAGTCTGCTTTTCAAATGTCTGGAGCTTTGAGTATTAGTTGCTGGTGATTCTTGGAGACACGTAATTTTACTAGCCACAGACTGTGCTACTGAGCTGGCGCCTCATGGGTTTAGCCTGTGTTAGAGTACAACAAAACCTTGCTTGGGAAGGTGAAAACAAAAAGACCAGGCTTGTTTCAGGTGAGAGAGAAATACTTGAGAGAGACAGCAAGCATCTTGTTGAGAAGGGTATCCTTTGGCAAAATCTAGGTAGTGACTGCCGTACTGATAATTGTTTGGAAAGCGAAACAGAAGGCTGATGTGACAAAAGGAAGGAAAAAGAGTAAGAGGGGATATCTTCTAAGAATGGTCCTTGGAAAAGCAGGAGTTGCAAGAGCTGCTCCTGCTGTGGGGGATGGATCCCAGGAAACTCTTCATGTCAGGTGAAGAGCACTGGCTCCTGTGTGGTGTCACTCTGAAGTACTTTGGAAGTTTCTGGAACCAAAAAAGAAGGGCTTAGAGGGAGATGTTAGGTGGAGAGAATAAAATACTTTCAATTTCCTGACTTAAGGCGAGGGAAATCATGATGAAATTGTGATCTAGTGCAACTGTGATTTTATGTATAGAAACTGTTAGTGTTCTTTCGTGCTTGTGGGGTTGGGTTTGGGATTGTGTGTGTTTGGTTTTTCGTATCAGAAGGGTAAATCTGGCCTATGCATAATGTTAGACCAATGTAAGTTAAGCTTCTGAAGGATTTACATGGTGGGACGTCGTGAAGTTGGACTCTTTCTGGCACACATGAGGTGGCTGCTGTTCAGAGGGTATCAACTCACTGAAATTCGGCTTGTATAAGGAGATGTGACATCAGATTCGAAACACTTTTATTCTAGCATATATATGATGTTCTGTGGCTCTGCACCTGTACACTTAGAATGAAAGTGGTATTTCTGGGTTTGGTTTAATAATATTTTTACCTTTTTTTTTTTTTTTTTTGATAACCCTTGCATTTTTGAATCCCACATCTGAAGTTAACATCAGGTTTTATTGGTGGAAACACTACAGGCTGTCACTTAGAAATAAGCTAAGCTTACTTAGTCAAGTCATTGATTGAATGGAAGCTTCTAAGGCTTTTAAGAATTAAATTGTCTGGTCTCGTATTTGTTTCTCAGTGTAGACAGCAGTAGAGGATGAAAACACCAGTCCTGATGCCGTATTCTAGACAAGAAAGGATTGGGGCACTTCTATGACTTGTGCTATGTTTCACATGAGTGCTTAGATTAATCTTTTAATAAGATTTCAGCTAGGATCTCTAAGGAGATATAACTGAAGCAGTTAAAAAAAAAAAAAAAAAACAACAACAAAAAAAAACACTTTTGCTCCAGAAAATTTGGACATTTTAAAGGAAAAACTTTAAATTTTTGCAAAACTTTGTATTCAACATGCCTGAAATACTGTAGTAATGCAGTCTTACATTTAAACAAAGCGCATGAGCTGTGCCTGTCGGGCACTGTCCTGCCTGCATCATAGGACTTCTGGAGATCGGTGTGTTGCAGTCGATGGGTGTAGTGCAGCCCCTCCACCACAGATGAGGCAATGTGATTTAACAGAAACACAAGCCCAACAGTTTAACGCAGGAAAACTTGATTTCAGATGGTATTTTTATGCCCATCTGCATTTTTGTACCTCTGTAACAGTATATGCAAGGTTGTTTTTTCGTTTTGCTGCCTGACTGATCTGGACAGCTATACAAATACACTGTTGGAAGTCTGAAGAGGTGTTGGTGTCTAAAGAGCTATACAAATACACTGTTGAATTTATAGCATGTTTTTTAGGATTAAAGTATTATCCAAAAAGAAAGTAACAATAACCCTTAAACTTGGTAAGTAGAGTTAAATACCTGAAGGAGCGTTTTGGGACTTGAAGATATGATTGAGTTTTCAAAGGTTCTAAATTGAAGTGGTGCTTGCAGGTGACAAAGACTAAAAAAATCAAGTAATTGAATAAACTGGATTTGTTTATGTGTAGCTTTAGGCTTGAAGAACCTGAGGCAGGAACCTGCCATTACTGCACTAAGCACTGAGTATACCAGATGATCTCTTGTACACCAGACACCTAACCCTAAACAACAGGGTTGGGTTTTCTTGACATCACTGATAGCACTTAGGATCCAGTGTGACTAAGAAAGAGATGTTCTTGTTTGTTCAGTGGTGCTTTAAATTTTCTATACAATAGCTAGGAGTTAAAAGTTGATCAGTTTGAAACATAAGCAGTGTTTGCAATTCTCCTTTGATTTTGGCACTGGGAGTTTAGTACAATGAACTAACTCTTGAACTTGGGTTGGCAGGTTGCGTATGACATCTGTGTGACATTTCTATGTGCTCCAAGTGCATTCTAGCACACAACAATGAATATGAGATGTTAGCCTCCCAACACATGGGCAGTATTAGCTCTGCTCTTTTGCAGTGTAATATTATCTCTACCACCTGTTACTTGGTTCTCCCCATGAACTCCTCCTATATGCATCGTTATTAATAGTTTGGGGAAGTGATGTTTTCAGGGCTTTGCACATTAGTAGAATGTTGCACTTGCATTGTAAAGCTTTCAGAAGTTGTGAGGGTCTAGGTAGAAGACAGAAGGAAAATGACAAACCAGGAATTCAGGACCGGTAGTACTTTGTCCAGAGCAGCCATCTGCAGAGGAGTGGATCAGGGGAATTTGCAGGATCTTTCCTGCAAATGATGAATGTATGTACTTATTTCTTCTCCTTGGCGATAGGCAAACTGAACCCATCACTGTTTTCTTTCCATTAAATGATTTATACTTTTGTGGAAGGGGCTGAAGGGGTGGGCTGGGGACTGCTATCCTGTGCTTGGGTTCTTCTGTCCCAAGCAAATTTGGTCAAAACAGCAGCAGTGCAAATTCCCTTTGGCCTCCCGCCTTCAATCCTGACCTGGCAGAAACTGCTTGGAGAGCAAGGAGATTTAATTTGGTCTCCATGTCCATTCTTTCCTTGGCAGTCCTTCTGAGGCAGCTAGCAGCAGAGATTTTATGCTTCTGCACATTTTTACTGAGAATGGATCTGACAGCCCATTAATTTCACCTGCAGTCACCAGCACAGCCTCCTACCAGTTGCTACTTTATGGAAGCAAACTCTGTCAATGGCATTTCTTTCACCAAATTTGTTGCCCACAGTGTTAAACAGTATAGAGATTGCTGTCAGCAAAAAACAGGTTGAAAGACTAAGTTGCTGTGTGAATTTGTCTGCTGGGTGTCAAAATAGCACAGTCCTGGGGGGGAGCTAGCTAAGTTGCAGCTACCCATACTGTTGGCAAGGCTTTCTGCTGTCTTTGGCTAGCTTAGAAACTCTCCCTTTCCCCCCCCTTTCTTGGAGGCTGAAGCTGCAGAGCCACAAGTTTTTGACTGTTCTGAAATGACTGTTCAGCATATGCTTTTCAATTAACCATGTAGGACCTGTGTGCAAGATACCAGCAAGCTATGGATTCTTATGGCAATGCCATTTGGACTCTTGACCAATCACTGCTTTTCAAAGCCTCAGATAAGCTGAAGACTGATTCTTGAAGGTCACATTTCCCTCTGTGAAGAGTTTCTGAGAAATTTTGATTCACAGCCTCATCCTGGTAAGAATGAGGCCTTTCTTGGTCAGCAGTTGTGAAGCTCATTCCCACCAAAGATCAGACAGAACTGTGGCTTAGTGTATGGTTAGGACAGTGCACAATGACAACTTTTGTGTGTTTCTTTGTTGAGGTTGAGAAGTTGAGTGATACACTTGAGTTCCACAGAGCTGTTTTCAGCAAAGCTGTGAAGAGATTCAGATAACCAATATGATTTAAAAAACCCCAAAGAGTAGTACTAGCTTCTTGAGGGTTACTTACCCTTCCCTGAACAAATCCCTTCTCTTCTGTCTAGAAATCTTGTCTTGTAAGTATACAAAAATTCTGCTTACTTCCTTGGAAAGGAGGAATTCTCAGCTGTTTCCCCCAAAACAAGCAGATCAGCTCTCTTGCATGCAATATGTAGCTCTCCAAGATGTGCTAGATCACAGATACCTGAGTGATTGTAGTTTCAGCATGTCTGGAAGTCATCAGGCAAGGTATAGACAAGTATGTAATCTGTGCTGAGCTTGCACAATAAGTTAAATGCATCCCAGACATCAGATTGCTCTTATGCTAGAGAGTGCTCAGGTTTTCGCACCTAGAACTTCTTGAGCAAAAAGCAAGAGCACTGATTGTCAGATAAAGTAGTATGGTCCAGTTGGCGGCTCATAACTCAGATTTAGCTTGTAATATGCCTCATCTGTTTGATCTTATAGCTTTCCCTTGAAGAGATGGAGAATAGCTGTTTTTGAATGCTGGACGCTACACATCCAGCTGAGTGCTGCTGCTGCTCCTGCTGCAGCAGTCCCATCCTGTTGCTAGCAGTGGCTAGTAGGAGCCTGGGGGGGCAAGGTGACTCAGTACATTGGCTATGGACTTTCCTAAATCCTGACTATGTCTTCTTTGGCAGTCTAGGCTGGGTAAGGAACGTATTAAAGAGTCATTTCACTTGTTATTGAACATATCAATGTAGTTGCCAGTGATGAGCTGGGCACCTAAGTTCTAGTC
Source organism: Amazona ochrocephala (assembly GCA_039720435.1). Lineage (NCBI taxonomy): Eukaryota > Metazoa > Chordata > Aves > Psittaciformes > Psittacidae > Amazona > Amazona ochrocephala. The sequence goes on from CM077880.1 coordinate 85,465,035, forward strand.
TCCAAGTCAGAATCACATTCAGTTATGTATTCAACAGGTTCATGCATTCCCAGACTATAAAGTGAAGATTAGCCTTCCTACTTGATGAAGTGCTGGGAAGATGAATTTCCTTTAAGTCATAGTCACTGTTATTCTCTTGCATCTTTGAGGGATGGAATGTAGTGGACAGAGTAAAGCAGACCTCACTCTGCCCACCTCAGGTGCTCACCACAGGATTGGATGTGCTTTGACACCAGGTTTTCTTTAAAGAAGGAAGATGTGAAAGTGAAGAAAGGAAGAATCCTTTCCCCAAAGCAGCAATGTGGTTTCTAGTCCTGATGGCCTAGGTATTGTGAGGAGTGCCTAAGAATCTAGACAAGGAGGCAGTAGCATTTTTAGATGTTAAGTTAAAAGCAGTAATTCTTTTAACCATTATAGACCCCATGATGTGCAGTATGATTTTGTCCTGCTGCAATTCTGGGGAGTTTAACTGCTTCCATTAGCAATTTACCTCAGCGTCCAGTTGACATTTAGAAGGTAATTTGGATGTGGCAGATAACAGAGTTCTTCCTAAATTTTCTGCTTTGTCTCCCTTCAAGGTAATAATCTTCATAGCAGGGAAAGCCAGCAGGTTAGAGTTCTACTCTTAACTGGTTCTTTGGTTTTTAGGGAACTGTAATCTTAACTTCAGTAGTGACACCCTGGACATGTTTTCTGATTCTGCAGTGAGAGCTTCTGCTCTGTGTGTGTAGCTGTGGTCTGACCAAGCTTCTCTAGCCTTGACCCTTTGTTCTTTTTACTCAGTGACACAAGTTCTTTGTAAAAGTGGAATTGGGTCCCTACATTGTGTTTATCATCCCCAAGGGAAATAGCTGAACAACATTATGAAGGACTCCTAGTTATTTCCTCTTTGGAGGTGGGAAAGAATTAATCTTTATTCAGACAGCTGGAGTATGGGTCAAATAAACAATACAGTTTATTGCATTGACATGTAAATGAGAATTACAGTAACTCAGTAAAAACCTAAACCAGAACAGAGTAGCATTGCTACTCTCTAATGCTTGTACATTTGTGGTACAAACAAATCAGCTGCAGTAACTATAGTGGGGAAAATTTGACTGCAAAGGACTTCAGCATGAGGTGAATGCTCCATCCCTGATAGTGTTCAAGGCCAGGCTGGACAAGGCCTTGGGTGACATGGTCTAGTGTGAGGCGTCCCTGCCCATGGCAGGGGGTTGGAACTGGGTGATCTTAAGGTCCTTTCCAACCCAAACTATTCTGTGATTCTAGGACCAAAATTGACTTGGCAACCTGAGTTACTAGTAAGTCTGTAATGCGTGTGCCTTGTTGCTATTATTACCTGTGCTACCAAGTTAAAGCTAGCCTGGATTTGCCCACATGTGCTACTCCAGTGTAGACAAACCATTAAAGCGTAACACTGCATTAGAGTCATTTAGGTGGTCATGAAAATGTAAAAGCTTCCAGTCTTCCTCCTGCTGTTGTTTCCAAGTCTTGCGCAAAAGTTAGCGCTACCTCAGTGGTGCAAATGTGAATGTTAAATGGTTTTTACAGAAGCTTTAAATCCAGATAGTTTTACTGATTTATTTTAACACCCAGATCTGCCCAAATCTGGTTTTAGCTCAGTGAGGAGACAGAAAACTATGGGGGCAAAAAGGGAGAAATTATTAAGAGAAGTCAGGAACCAATTCAGCTGGATGAATTGGTTTGTGAAGCTACCCTCTGAGGAGAAGCAAACATGAGACTAAACTGCTTTATCTCCTGATAAATTAGAGGATGCTCTTGAATGTATAATATGCAGGAGATGGCAAATTTAGGAAAACAAAGGGACAAATACACAGCTGGTGTAAACTGGTATGAATGTATTACACATGTAGAGCCAAGCATATATACAAGGGTTGAAGATCTGCCACTACTTCAGAGGGAAGGATTATACTTGAAAAGAAAACAAGCCAGTCTGACAAATAGACTTTCTTTCATCCATCATCTCTGATGAAGATGATCCATACTTTTAAGGATTTTTTTTGTAGAAATTATGCAAAACAACACAGTCATTTTGAAGAGTGATTCATGATGATGTATTTAAATACTGTGCTGTTATGCTCTCCTTTGAGAGCAGTGTGAGCAGAGTGAAAGCTGTATGCCCATCCTGAATGCTGCTACTGTTGATGCATTCTGTCATCTTGCCCAGATTGAATCTTTGTCCTACTGGAATTACCTGAATGCTATAACTGCTAGTCTAGGAGATACCCCAGGAGATACATTGCTCATTGTACATCATGAAAAACTTATCCCAAATCTGCCTTTCAGTTGCTTCTGAGTTTGCACTTAAAAAATATATATATAGTCATTGATTTTATTGGTATTTATCTGTGGCATCATTTATCTAATGCAGGTGGTAGTTTTTCTGTACATGGAAATATGTGTGCACAATGGCACACATGGCAGGAATGTCCCAGTATTGTGCCAAGTGGAAAAAGAACTGATTTTTCTGAAATAAATGGGGACATGGTTTATTTCCTTTACTGCCTCCTCCTTCACACACCCGAATTGGCAAGTTAACAGCCATTGCAACTGGGCTGCGTGGAAATACTGCAGGTTATTACATGGCTGCTTCTCCTGCTAGCACTTTTGGCATCACTGTTGTCTGATGTGAGCTGCTGGTGAGTGTTGTGGTACAGAGATGGCCCAGCCTAGCTGTCTAGGGGCAAAACGTTTAATTTGAAAGGAATTCCAGCAGAGCATGGCTTCTAGTAGTTACTGCTGTAGTTACTCAAACCCAGCATTCTCTAGAAGTAGTCCTGCCTTCTGCTTTCCCTGTTGTAACCTATCCTTCCAACACATGTTCTTTGTCTGAACACACAAAAGTGCTTCTGAATCAGGTCAGGGAACTGATGCTGAGGACTAGCTGAGCAATTCCTCAGGGAGTCTTGTTATACAGCTTGGAAAACGTTTGTGTCAGTTCAGGAGAGGAATGGGGAGGCGCAAGCTGCTCTGGGACGGTAAGACTGCCCCCTCTTGGTGTCGAGACCTGCCTGGTGTTCCCAAACTGTAACTTTGAGGTGCAAGCCAACCTGAGTACGTGTGGGTATCTTTGTACCCTCAGCTTTTGTGTGTGGTCTCACCTCTTCCAGCCCCTGCAGTTTAGTGGAGATTCAAGTGAGCTTTCCTTTTCTGACTGAAAAATAACTCCCCAAAACCCTCCAAAAAAATCCTTTTGCCTGGTGTCAGCACTCTCATCTGGCTGACTAAAGAGTCAGTCGTACGATTGCTAACAGTGGTGCAAAGCAGCAGTAAGCTTGTGTGGCTACAGATGGGGAGAAGGCTGGACTGGCAGCTTTCTAGATTGACTTAAGCGTCTTGTGAAGTTGCAACTTATGAGAAATTAGCTAACAGTGTTATCTTGTGGCAAAAAGGCAAGTTATTTTGTGTGGCAAAGAGAGATTGATTATTGAGGTGGTCCAGTTCCAAGTGTGGCATTTCTTGTCCTAAGTGTTGCTCTAGATCTTGAACAAAAAACCTTCGCTGACATTGGCTAAGAAAACCATGCTTACAATAGCACCTAATATAGTCCCATTCACACTGTATCCACAGTAACAGGAATACACTTTCTTCAGTTTCCCGTTTCCCTCAGTTAAGCAGGAAGAATAAAACAGTCTGAAGCAGCCTACGGGAACTGATCATTTTCCGCTTTTCTGCGGATGTAAGGTAGCGCTTGGGCTTGTGGAGAGCAGAGGAGCACTACTAAAAAGCCTTGAAAGCCAGGAAGCTGAGCTCGGCATTGCTTTAGGAAAGGCTTCTTCAAATTAGTGTGTTTTGAGTGACCCCTGGTGGAAACTTCAGACAACCAGGACTTTTTTAGGAGTTAGGTCCCATCATAAGGCTTCAATTGGCCAGCCATAGGCACCCGCATGTGAAAACTGGGACTGTTAATGGAGGTGGGTTTGTATGCACGTAGAACTGGGCTGGATCCATCAACAACCTACATTTCTTACATTGTATCCTGTCTACTTATGTTCTTCATATCATAGCTCCTGAGTCTAAACTGTGTGTGTGCTCACACATTTCTCTTTTCTGTTCTGGCTCTTTCCCCTTACCTACATATCCAGGGTGGAGAAGCTTTACTCGAGTTACTGTACCTTTATTTTTCCTCCTTAGTGAAGCAGCCCAATCTAGCCCTTGGTTGCATTGGTCTATCTCTACAGTGCCTTTCTGTCTGCTGTCCACATGCTTTGTGAGTACCTCCATATACTGGTAAATATACTGGTAATTATCTCGATATACTGGTAACCAGTTATGGTTAATATCACCTAAGGTGAAGGACTGGCATACGCTTTACTTGTTAAGAGGATATTCCACCAGATTCCCACAACGTATGCAAACCCCCACCAACATTTTTCTGAAGCGGGAACTGGATTTTAGTGCATACTCCTCCGATTCCCCTGCTTGCGTGATGCATGTTGGTCTGCTTAAGGAGCTTTGGACACTCCAATACTTTACAGTCCTGGCTATGCAAGGTAATGGCAAAACCCCCCACAACCATCTATTGATAACCATCTTTTTTTCTTGGTTGTTGTTGGATTTTTTTGTTTCTTTGTTTTATTTTGTGTTGTTTTTTTTTGTTTGTTTTTTATTTTGGTTTGTTTTTTGTTTGTTTGTTTGTTTGTTTGTTTGTTTGGCAGGCTGATTTGAACACCAATATTGAAGATGAATCCAGATCTTTCTATGGCGTTTCCAGCCAATATGAGAGCCGAGAAAACATGGTCATTACCTGTTCCACCAAAGTCTGTTCCTTTGGAAAGCAGGTGGTGGAGAAAGTGGAGGTAGGGAGCAGACACCTGGGTGCAAGGTTCTCTCTGGCTGTTGTTTTGTCACTTCAAGTATTTGCATCCTGTGTATATCTCAAGGCAAAATATATCCATTTCTTGTTGTGAGGAACATCAAGGCCATAGATTATTATTTCCGAGACATGCAGGTGTAAGATTGCTCCAGCCTGCAACGTGGTTTTGCCTCAGGACACTGGTAGCGTTTGCTGTTTTCTTTTTCCTTAAATCTCAGTTTCTGAAGATATGTGAATACGTAAGACTCAGCTATGGTGATTGCCTGGGGTTTTTTGGGAGCAAAGAAAAGCTATAGGAAACCCTGATACTTGTTCTGTAGTCCAGAAACATGAAAACAAATCAGGAAGACCTCACTCTCATCAGTGTTTTTTAAACAGGTCACTTATACCCTATCATCATTAATTAATAGACTAATAATTTACAGACTATAAAGTTTTATGTAGCTTATCCTAGTGCTTGTACACTTGCAGCACTGTGTAACAGCGGAGCTGCATAATTATGCCTATATCTGGCACTGAAATTCTTTCTGATGCCATATTCAGCTGCTAAGAGAGCTGCTCTGACCTGCTTCCTGCTGCTCTCTTTCTCGAGGAGCCTTTAGATGCAGGAGGAGCAGCTATATGCAGAACACAGGTATTCTTGGGTCAGCAGTCAGTGTAATTAATGTTACTTAATGTGACATCATTAGCCCCATGCGCTCCTTTCATGTTTTGCATTGCAGACAGAGTATGCACGCTATGAAAATGGATACTATTCCTATCGCATTCACCGTTCCCCTCTCTGCGAATACATGATAAACTTCATTCATAAACTCAAGCACCTTCCTGAGAAGTATATGATGAACAGTGTGCTGGAGAACTTTACTATCTTACAGGTGGGACTTTCAACTGTTTTCGTTGGAGCTTGGAAACCTGTAAGCCCCATGCAGGAGTTCACTGTTGTGAGTCAAAGCAGATTTCCTTTTACAGCTCAGCATCTAATTGAATTTAGTATCGCTCATGTGTATTGCACCTCAAGACCTTTTATGGAGCTCTAGTAACTCATGCAGAGAAGCAGCAGAAGAATTTGCAAGACCCAAGTTAAGATGGAGATAAAAAGAAAGATAAAGGCAGAAGTCATGAGGCAGAGAGATAAGGGAAGGAGAAAGATACAAAAGTCAGTGAAGGAAATGCTCATTCCACTGTTGGACAAATGTTGGTCCTTTCTGTGCCCTGGTCATTTTTGCCAGGTAAAAAATAACAAGAGCACTTTTTAAAGTGCTCTTCCCATGGCTACGTAATTTTGCCATGGGCAGAGTTCTTCACTGACCAAGTTGAAATGGGGTATGAGAAAGGGAAGTTGCTTCCTCAGGACCATCCTTATCCAGGAGAAAATATGGAAGCATGTAAAGGGCCATGGTGCAGGAAGCTCTGCGACACCTCCATGAAGCCTCTGAAGCCTTTTCTGCAGCCTCTAGATAGGGCAGTATTACAAGGCTATAGCAACTAGATTTGCATTAGTATCTGTGTTTTAGCAGGAGCCTTTCCAGGCTCAGACGTTGCCCAAATTTGGGAAGAGGGCAAAGACAGCTTAAAAGATGGATTTTCGTTGGGCTGAGTTCTGTGCCTGCCTCTACAACACGCATCACAGATCTTCACCCAGAGGAGCTGTGGTTGGATAAGTAGAAGGTATGCTAGTGGCTGTATGAAAGAATGGAAATCAAGTGGTCTTCATTCCATTCTCTGGAAATCCTGTGGGACTTCAGGCAACTCATTTCACTGCTTTGTGATTCAGGTACCGCAGCTGTAAAACACAAGGTTAATAATATCCCTCAGTCACTCCAGCACTTGCTATAAATTCTATGAATGAAGTTGTTATATATTTATACTTCCTCTGGAGCTTTAGATTTTGAGTAATCTCAGGTCCTTCCCTTATCCCATGTCACAGAGAGGCATGTCTCATGCATGCTGGCACAGCCTTTAATATGGCCTTGCAGTCCTCCTCCCTGAGCAGCAGGCTGAGCATTTTCTACCCCCCAGTCTGTACTGGGTAGCTGAAAAATGGTCATGCTTAGGTAAGGCATGCTGGTAGTCCTCAGTCCCCACTACCAACTTCTGAGTCAAGTCTAGTTATATTTTTAATAGAACCATTCATGATCTTAGACACCCCATATCTCATGAACATGGTCTTGCTTTGCACACTGCTCTGGATCTAGCCCTCCCAAGATTTCAGAGCCCCTTTTTCAGAAAAGGCTCTGGTGTATTAACATACCTGGATGTGTGTAACTCACAATGGCCTGCAGAAGAAAGGAGAAGAATTAGTTTGGCTGCAAAGTATGCTCATGAAGTAAGAAAAGAAAAATGAATAGACCAAAACCAGGCTGCTAAAATAAATAAGCAAGTTTGATAGTGGCTATTTTTTTATTCCTGTTTGCACAAGAATGGTTGGACTTTGGTACAGTTCAAGCCTCCACCTGGTATGTTTTTCTTCTGCAGTTGAGTTGGTGCTACTGCTGATAAAAATATATCACCTCCAGCAGGAGGGGACTGCTTGAAGCTTTAGCTGTGACACAAACTCAGATGACAAGAGTGTGCAAAGTTGTGCAATGACAGGGCAAAGCTGAGCTAGGAGCTCTGGGTGCATTATTTCGCTTGTCCCTGTCATGTAGTATAGGCAGTGCACGCTTTTGAAACTTAGACAACACTGTTCCATCATCCTGCTGCTGACACCGAGTCACATTTCAGTGAAACTAAGGTTCCTGAGGGACCATAGACGAAGAAATGGAAAAAAGGAGCTTCTGAAAGAATGCACAAATGTAGCAGCCATCCATCCTTCTACTGACATCTGAAGTGTATGGAATGGGAGGCATAAGGGAGTCAAACCGATACATCTCCTGTATGAGGAGTTGTATTCTGTAATGCTTATGGTCTGTCCTTGTCTCACTGACAAGCAGGAGCAGAGGGAGGCAAAGAACTGTTCATGGCTGTGATATATCAACATATATATGAGCAGGAATGGTTGTACCACAGGAGATGGCTTCTCTATACCCAACAAACAAAGCAAAAAGAGATTTTCTGTGAAACACCTTCTGTCTGCTGAAATCTGCAACACTGGGGTGGCGAGTACAGGACCTAGTGGACCCACTTCCCTTTATGTGGTCACTGCTTGGTCACAACATTCTTTTCTCCACAGTGGACTCTGCTCACCTCCCTGTCTCTTCACTGCGTTGTAGCCCTGATGCTGCAAAAGTGCTTTGCTGAGATGTGTGAACACACAGACTGGGTGTTGTGCTTGACCTGTGTATCATTCCCATTCTTTGCCTATTACTGACCTTTTGCTCTACATGAACTATGTTGGAATATGTAAGCAGAGAAACAGCAGTTGCCATTTCAGTTTCTTCTCCTTTTCTGTCTAGGTTGTCACAAACAGGGACACACAGGAGACCTTGCTGTGCATAGCATATGTTTTTGAGGTGTCAACTAGTGACCATGGTGCCCAGCATCACATCTACCGGCTGGTGAAGGACTAGAGACTCTCAGCCCTGAGTCATCCATGGGATGCATGTCTAAGAAAAAAGCCTGCGCTTGAACAACCCCTGGCCCTTCATACCAAACTGAAAAATAAACTGCATATATTGTGTATTTTCAGAAAAGCACCTCTGAGCTGTCGTGTGATTGACAGGGTCAAATAAGTTTGTGTCTGCAGGTTTGTGCAAATGGGAAAGAGACTTGGAGTCAAACAGGCAAAATAATGCTCAAGGATGTCACCACAAACAGCATTCTCTGCAATGATGTATTTCCCACAGAACACACATAGGGTGTGATCATACACATGAAAGGAGTGGTTTGCACCTCAGTGTACAGGTAGGACAATGGCAGCAGCTTCCACAATTTGATGACATATGAACAGGTTCAGGTTGAAAATGTTCATGCTACGTCTGGTCTGAGGGTGTGCACATATATATATACTCACATTCATTTGTAGGTCAATACAACATCAAGCACAGACATGCTTGCCATACATTTATATTGATGTCAGTTAGATGTGTGTGGGCACATGCAGGTGTACAGAGGTTGCACATATAACACATATCTATCTGTCTAGCAGTCCACCTTAGCAGGCGTGCAGTCACAAGCTCCTTCAACCTTCCTCCTTTTAGAGGCTGGATACTATTTTCCTCTCTTCCATGCATGGCAGTGAAAAACTGACTTTTCTTTTGCCTTCTAAATGAAGTTACGCTTAGAAAATTGGGTGTGTTAAATTATGTTGTCTTGCCCAGCAAATTTCCTCCATGTATCAGCTCTCCTAGCTTGGCTGACTAAAATAAGTCTTGCTGCTTTTGCTTGTTCTCCCTGTACAATTAGACTGTGCAGGGAGCTAGACTCTGCTGTTTTGTTGTGCACCAGCAAAATAGTTGTTTACTGAGATCAAATTCTTCCACCTGTTAGTTTCAGACAGTGAGCATGCAAGTATTGCAAAAAATGCCATTTGGCCATCCAATTGCTGGAAAAGGATGAGAAAGAATAGTGAAAAAAGGTTAGTATGCCATGTTTCCAAGGCAATCAGAGTCTATCTGCTTTACTTGTAAACTGAGGTTGTTTACTTAAGAGTCACTGAGTGGCAATCTTGGTCCTCACAATGGTGCTGATGTGGGGGGAGATCTAATCATTTATGTTACTCTGAGGGAAAGAGGTGGGTTGCATGGTGGCAGGCACCGAACAGGCAATTTATTGGGTGGCCAGACACAGTCCCATGGCACGGATTTGACTATATGGTGTTACATCTCTTTCCGTAATGCATCACACTGCCTTAGGAAACATCTCTCACTTACTTCAGATGTTTCCATCCTTGCATTTTTGGCATAGAGTACTCATGGGTACCTGAGGAATCTGAGATATCATCAGAAAATCAAGAGTTAAAATTCCAGAAGGTAAGGGCTTCAGCCACACACGAATACAATCTGACTGCTTTCAAGAGCTTATGAGCTTGTTGGTACTCTCTTCTACATCTTCTAGGCTGCTGGTTAAAGGGCTCTGGTGTAAAAGTGTAGAACTCTTCCCACAGCATAAGTAGAGGCCTGCAAATTTACATATCTCCTCCTGCTGCCTAACCATCTTCCCATCCTATAACATGTTTGATTTCTGTATTTGAAATCGTAAGTTTTACTCATTTACGTGGTACTCCAGGAGTCTTCTCACATATTGAATTTGTTTCATGCACGTTGAAATCTCACCTCCCTTCAAAGTTAAACCTTCCACTCCTAGAGAATGTTCTTCCCGTGTTTTATGGACTCAGATTAATCCTTTGAGTACTTGAAGGTCTTAAAGGCCTTTTCACAAGTATTTTTGAATATTCCTCATTTTCTTATTGAAATTAATGAAATGACTCAGACAGTCACCTTCCAGTGTACCATCATAGAATAGTTAGGGTTGGAAAGGACCTTAAGGTCATCTAGTTCCAACCCCCCTGACATGGGCAGGGACACCACACACTAAACCATGTCACCCAAGGCTATGTCCAACCTGGCCTTAAACACTGCCAGGGATGGAGCATTCACAGCTTCCCTGGGCAACCCATTCCAGTGCCTCACCACCCTTACAGTAAAGAATTTCTTCCTTATATCTAACCTGAACTTTGTCTGTTTAAGTTTGAACCCATTACCCCTTGTCCTATCACTACAGTCCCTAATGAAGAGTCCCTCTTCAGCATCCTTGTAGCCCCCTTTCAGATACTGGAAGGCTGCTATGAGGTCTCCACGCAGCCTTCTCTTCTCCAGGCTGAACAGCCCCAACTTTCTCATCCTATCTTCATACGGGAGGTGCTCCAGTCCCCTGATCATCCTCATGGCCCTCCTCTGGACTTGTTCCAACAGTTCCATGTCCTTTTTATGTTGAGGACACCAGAACTGCACACAATACTCCAAGTGAGGTCTCATGAGAGCAGAGTAGAGGGGCAGGAGCACCTCCCTCTACCTGCTGGTCACGCTGCTTTTGATGCAGCTCAGGATACAGTTGGCTTTCTGGGCTGCGAGCACACACTGAAGCCAGCTCATGTTCATTTTCTCATCGACCAACACCTCCAAGTCCTTCTCTGCGGGGCTGCTCTGAATCACTTCTCTGCTGTAGCTGTGCCTGAACCCAGATGTAGGACCTTGCACTTGGCTTGGTTGAACTTCATGAGGGTGGCACTGGCCCACCTCACAAACATGTCAAGGTCCCTCTAGATGGCATCCCTTCCCTTCAGTGTGTCAAATGAACATACACTTTAGTTGTTGATGGAAGTGGTGATGTCAGGCCCTATGAAGGATGTTTATTTAGCCTAGCATGTGAGGAATCCTGAAAATTTCCATTTCTAAAGAGATTTCAAACAGAAGACCAGAATATAGTCTACTTGCAGAGCACTACTGAATAAGCCTTGTGTACATACACAGATTTAAAATAGAATCATTCCAGTTGGAAGTGACCTACAGTGATCATCTAGTCCAACTGCCTGATCACTTCAGGGCTGATCAAACTTTAAGTGTATTTTAAGGACGTTGTCCAAACATCTCTCGAACACTGACAAGCACAAGGCATCAGCTTGTTCCAGTGTTTGAGCCCCCTCTCAGTAAAGAAATGTTTCCTAATGTCAAGTCAACCTCCTCTGACACCGCTTTGAACCACTGCAATGCGTCTTGTCACTGGATCCCAGGGAGATGAGACCAGCACCTTCCTCTCCCCCTCCTCGGGAAGCTCTAGAGAGCAGTCGAGGTCCCTCCTTAGACTCCTTTTCTCCAAACTAGTCAAACCCAAAGTCCTCAGCCTCTCCTCACAGGACATGCCTTCCAACCCTTTCACCAGCCTTATTGCCCTCATCTGGATTCATTCAAAGACCGTAACATCTTAATTTGTGGGCCCCAGAACTGCATACAGTAGTCTTCAGTGAGGCCATACCAACATTAAACGTAGCAGAATGATCACCTTTTTTGACTGGCTGATTATGCTGTGTTTGATGCACTCCAGGATGTGGTTTGCCCTCTTGGCTTCCAGGGCACACTGTTGCCTCATACTGATTGAGCCAGTTGTTGATCAAGACCCATAGGTCTCTCTCTACAGAGCTGCCTGCTAGCCACTCCTCTTCCAGGCTGTACTTCATCCCAGGTGCAGAATCCAGCGTTTGTTCTTGTTAAATGTCTTGTTAAATTGATGATTGCCCAATACTGCAGCCTATTCAGATCCCTCTGAAAGGCTTCTTGTCCCTCGAGAGAGTCAACAGCAGCTCCCAGTTTTATTTCGTCAGCAGACTTGGTGCATTCAGCTGCACCTTGATCATTGACAAGCATATTGAACAGAACTGGCCCTGGAATTGAACCCTGAGGAACACTGCTGGTGACCAGTCACTAGGCAGATATAGCCCCATTTCCTACCACCCTCTGAGCTATGCCCTTCACCCATCACACTGTGAACCTGCTCATCCCACAGTATCAAAAGCTGTGGTAAAATCTAGAAAAAGTACATCCACTGCCTTCCCTTTGCCCTCTAGGATGACTTTATCATAGGATATCAAATTAGTCAGGACTTTCCCTTTGTGAACCCATGTTGACTGTGCCTGCTGATTGCCTCTTTAAATGCCTTTCAGTAGCACCTGGTATGATCTTCCCCATGATTATTCCAGGTACTCAGGTTAGACTAACAGGTCTGTAGTTCCCTGAGTTTTCACACCCTCTTGTAGATTGGAATAACATTGGCTAGCTTCCAGTCAGCAGTGACCTCCAATGTTTGTGCCAGGGTAAACACAATGTGCAGCAGGACCAGCCTTACAACACATAGCCCTGCACCACTGGAATCCCTGTGGGCTTGGACAAATCAATTTGATGTGGAACGGGGAACAATTTACCCAGTTCGTCATTAAGCTGTTGCATGCCAGTTGATCTGTTTTAACTGTCCAATTTAGATTTCTATTTGCATGTCCTTCACAGGGATGAGTCTTCCCCAGACATTACTGTGGAGCAGCTGACATGATACTGCTTCTGCAATGCATACTGCACTTGGCTGCTCATGGCCTGCAGGTCAGACCCTGTTCTTTGAAGCATGGGAAGGAAAGGATGTGGGTAAGGAGGATAGCAAAGATGATGCCATGAGGTCAGAGCTGGCCAAAGATGGTTTGGATCTTGTTATTGGAAAAGGGCTCCTTTTATTTTTTACATATAACAAAGTATTCTTCCCCCTCCCCTCAATCTGCTTTTAAGGACTGTGCAGGGCTAGTGCTGTTCACCTTTGTGCAGGAGCCAAAAGTAGTTAGTAAAGTACCAAAGCACTTTTTTACACCTATTAAGCAAAATCTGCACCTTCCTGTGCACAAAGTTCCTGTGGCTACTCTCTCCAAGACAAACGCCTTCAAGAAGTGACTTCAAAACAGCAGTGCAGAACACAGATGCTAACTGCTTTCCATAAGATCTGTATGGCTGGTGACCAGAGTGAGTGAAGCTTGAGAAAGACAAGCCAAATACTTGGAACACCTAGAAAACAGCATCTTGTTCTGTCCTGTGCTACACATGAAAACCTCATGCAAGCACAGTCCTGCTCACCCACTGCATGTCATTGGTAGCTACAGATGGTCATCTGGGACTGAATTAACTACTTCTCTGTAAACCAGGCAGCCCCCACACTTGGCCATTTTGGTATGAACTACAATCCATTACTGATGCATGCACCTGCCTATTTCAGTACTATGCAATTTCCTTTCTGATCTCTGAACCATGTGCAGAGCAGACAACAAATCAAATAAAACCTCATTGATGAGAAAAAAGACTGACTCTTGGGAAAAGCATTTTTGGTCAACACGGAAAACAAATATGTTTTGAAATTAAGCTTGTACAGAGAAAGGGCAGTGTCTAGTCCCCAGCAATAGAAAATTGCTTGTGATATGTATTAGTACTCTTCTGCAAACATAAGCCTGGTGCCTTGAATGCATCCACTGCAGCTTTACACTAGTACAGCAGACCCCACAAAGTAGTCCCCAGAGGAGATGAGCCCCAGAAGTCTGCTTAGTACATCAGTTGATCACAAATAAAACCACATTAGCACAGTTTTAAGATGTTATCAAAGTGACGAATACAAACCAACAGGCTGAAGAACAGATGAAATCTTAGGACAGTTGATTAAGGGGCTCTCATGCAGGTCTGGTTTTGTTTGTTTGTTTTACATTTAGTACAATGAACTCTCATCTCTGGCGCTGTTCCATTCTGCTCTTCATCTTGGAGTTCACAGCTCCTTGGTGTCAATAACCAGGGTCAGCAAGAAACATGTACCTACCTTTCAAATTCAGCAGAGAAACCAACAGAAAATTCATGTATCTGTCTGGGAGAGTTCACTTCTATAGAGGCTACCAGATGATGAAGACTTAATAAAGCTGTGAGACAAAAGGAGTACGGGAAATTTTGATCTGGACTGAAAGGCTCTGTCTCTTTGTAGACTGGGTGAGATCCATGCAAAGACTGAAAGGACTGTAGATCTCCATCCCCAAGGCTTCCTTTTCTGGAGTTTCATTAGAAGAAACCAGGCAGTACATCAGAACTAAGAGCCAGCTGCAATTTTGCTGAAATTAAAGAAAGCAAACACCCAAAAGCAGCATATGTTTAAAAAGAACTAGCCTAGTTTCAAGAGGAAAGGCTAAATTGCACTCTAGACAACCAGCAATAAAGGAGGATATCAGAGTGTCTTACAAGTATTGTCCCTGTTAAGGCAGAAATACTAGAAATATTAACTGTAGCCTGTAAGAAAGTGCTGTGAAATCAGAGGACAAAACAGCAAAAACTGATTCTCCTGATCATTTTACAACCATAGCACTGAGACATTAGAAGACACAAGAGTCTAACTATCCATGCTTTCTTTATAAGAAAGCAGCTCAAAAGTTTCCATTCAAGTGTGGCTCCTTTCTTATCTAACCCACATGCTTCAGTTTATCAGCCCTTAATTGTTCATCTTGGTCCAGATGCAGGAGTTGAAGAACTTGAGTGGTGACAGCAAAGAGTAAGAACTGATTCAGACAGGCAATAATGCCCTCAAACTTGCTCTAAAGCTCTTGTAGAGGCAGAGAGCCTGTGCTGAGCCTCCAAGAAGCTGCCAAAGAGTCATGTTGCCTCATCAATCACTGCAAGTACAGTCTACATCAAAGCCAAGTAGGAAGGTAGCAGACAACCAGCATGCTTGTAACAGAACAACAAGAGCAGGGCTCCTCTACAAAGGAAGGCTATCTATAAGCTCAGGTTGACCATAGCTCTGTCAGTAACCTCACAGACTGTCTTATAGTCCCATAGCACTTAAGCAGGTAAGCAGAGCAAGGGTTGCAAAGGGTTCCACTGATAGTACAGTCACTATCAGACAAAGACCTGGTAATGGAGTCAGGGCTGAAGTCAATTTAGGACTAGATACAGACCTACAACACAGTTCCCAGACCTGAGCATTAGATAAAGCTTGGCTAAGGAGCAGTGAGTGCACAGATGGAAACCCCAGGTAAAGCTAGTCAAAGGCACCTGAAGCCTATTAGTACATTCAAGACCTCAAGAGCAGCTTTGCCTCCCATCATGGTGTGCCCCACACCTTGCAAAGGTCTGGGTTTTTGGATAATCCTCCACTTGGACACCAGATCCAGGTCTACTATGCTGGTAGTCATGTTTTGCCTTCGTCTGGGTAATTTAATATGCTGATTCAGCAACTACTCAAGCTTTCAGATCTGTGATCCATACCATTGTTGGCTTTTTAAATGCACCACAAAATATTGGTTTGAAATAGAAAGTTTGAGCATGAGTTATTTAAAGGTTTTCAACGATTCTGGAATGAAGGTTCTTCAGTCTTCAGGTGCAATGGGAGTTACTGCAGTAAAGCTACAACATCCAGGAGAGGGACCCTTTTCAGAGCCTAGAACCAAAGAAACAAATTAAATTCTCTCCACAGATCTCCTTATCTCCTGCTACTTGTAAGACAGATTTCCTTCGTTCCTTGCTTTAGGGGAAACACATAGCAACATTTGTGTACTTCTGTACACAAAAGTTGATCTTTATTTAAAGAACAGAAATTTGATTCACATACTTCTCTTCAGAGGGAGGAAGAGGAGAACAAGCATGCAGCAGTTGTGTTGGCAGCGCTACCACCAGGATGCTTACAGTCTGTTGAACTGAGCAGTTTACAAAAATCCACATGAGACAGAATGGAAGGTGTGAAAGAATACATCTGATGTTGAACATGTCCTGGAATTGAGAAGCATGACACCAGCAGCAGCACCAGAGAAGGAAATGAGAATACACAGGGGACCTAGGAATGTGAAACAGCTCTTCGTTCTGCAGAAATATTTGTGTCAGAGCCTTGAGTTGCTCTTCATAGACTGTAAAATACAATTCTCCCAGGAGGCCCATGTCCATAACTGCACTAGTCTATTTCCGTAGGTATCTCTGCCACAGTTCTGGGCTACCTCCTCCTCACTTTGCTTAATGGTCCACGCCAGAGCCATCACTAGTTGCGCTGAGACTCGAGAGACGCCTCTGCTGGATAGTTTGAAGTTGGGCCCATTAACTTTCATTGTGCTTCTACTGACACCCACGGGAAGGCAGGCGGGGACCTTCCGAAGGATCATGGCTTTCTTTCACATAACGTCCTGCGCAGACAACAGTCTCCTGCAGAGCACTCAGACAAGCTTACCCGCTGTGCTAGAAGCCACAGCAATATGCCAGCAGAAGCGGGCTGGGACCACGGAGCAGCTTAGCCATGCATTTACCATTTGCAGCAGCGGTCTAGGCGCCTGTGGGTTGCATCCCTACCAGCCGGCTCACGGCTTCGCGTGGCTACTGCCCCAGCCTGCGTTCAACCGCAGGCCCCCCGGGCAGGGGAGGCCGCTGATGGGTGGAGGATGTAGATGCCCCCAGCCCAGCCCGCCTGCTCTGGGAGGGAGCAGGCGGAGGATGCTCCTGCCGTCCAACCCAGAGCGTTCCGGGGGGGGGGGGCAGGGAGTGCGCGGGCGGCAGAGGGAGCGTGGCGGGCCTCGGGCGAGCAGGCTCTGGGCAGAGCTCTTAGAAAGGGGATTCGGCGCAGAATGGCGGCGGCCTCCCTCGCCGGACTCAGCCGGGCCGGCTCCGGACGGCGTGAGGCGCGCTGGAGGTGGCCGGCCGCGTTCCCGTCCCTCCTCCGCGGGGCTGGAGTCTCCCCTGGGCAGCGCCCCCAGCTCCACCCCGCTCAGTGGCGCTGGTCCGAGCCCCTCCCCCCGTTTCCGCTGGCAGGAGCTGGAGCCGTGTTCTGCCGTGCGGAGGCAGCTCCCCCACCACTCGGCCTCATCCAGCACGGCCCGGCCCGGTCCAGGGACGTGCGGGTGAGACCCGGCGCCGCGGGGGGCGGCGGGGAGTTACGGGCGCTTCCCGGCCTTGTGACTTGGCTGGAGCGGGGCGGAAGGGGGCAGCCGGTGGTGGTGGTGTTGGTGTTAGGGACCGGCAGTCGCAGGGTTCAGGGGCACCAGCCTGGCGGTTGGAGCACCGGGGAGCGGCTGGGTCCCGGCGGGGTGCGGGTACGAGAGGGGTGCGGGTGGCTGGTAGGAGTGAGGAGCGTGTGTTGAAAACAATAACCCCCCGCCCCCCTGCGTCTGTGTAATTCTTGCGGAAACAGGAAAGTTAGTTCAGAGAGATGGGACGAGCCCAGGGGCGTCCGCGGTCCTGCACTCCGCCGGAGAGCCCGCGTTGCCCATCTCGGATGGGAGCAGATGTCTTCGGCTGGGAGCAGCTTTCGCTGCCGGGGAAAATACGCCTGGAGCAGCGCTGCTCGCAAGCGGGGGCTTCCTTTCTTCCCCCGTTGCACACCTCCCGAGGCTGCAGCAGGGTGCGAGGGCGCCGAGCCCTGGATGTTGAGAGTGCGGAGAAGACCGCGGGAGGGAAGCCTGGGTGATAGGAGGGAAGCTTTGGTCCAGGGGCAATGCGGGAGGAAGCCCGCGGCTGGCCGGAGGGCTGACAGCTCTCTTTGGCAGCGCTCTGCAGAGGTGGTGTCAACAGTGCCTGCCTTCCTCCTTCTTACGTAGAACTTGACTCTGGCATTGCCTCTTCCTGTTCAAGCTTTTGGAAACTTTTTCGGAATCTTGGATATCCGCTTGTCACTGTGCTCCCGATGGGAGGTGGCAGCTCTGTGAGCTCTGCCTCTCAAAAAGGCCTTCAGCTCCAGAGCTTTGTGAAGGGATGTGGTATGGGAATGCTGTGTTGGGGGAAAAACTAGACTACAAGGGTGAATAAAGCTGCATTTCTCTACTTATTCATTTTATCAGCAAATATGTTATGTGCTTTTACTCTGTGTAGTTTTGTGGTTTGGACCACAGGGCTAGGAATGGGGCATCTGATTTTCCTACCTGGCTGCATGAACTTTAGTACTCTCTGGTAAGGCACCTGGGATTTGATGGGGATGTTATCCAGAACAGCCATGAGAGTCAAATCATGCAACTTGTTACTCCTAAATGGGCCTAAACTTTACCTGTGGGTGCCAAAACTGAACATGTTAATGTAGCAAAGTTCTTAGTTACAGGTGCCAAGGTAGTTTTAATGGTTTATTTGTTGATAGATGAAGTTCTTTATAGCCAGGGCGCATAACGGCAAACGATAATAGCTGCTGAAGAAATGTGTTTGTATGAGTTGTATTGGTGTAGAATGTGGGGCCAAAGTGAGCACTCAGTAATTTAAAAAATCCCAAAAGATAAATTATCAATGTGATGTGCATGTGGTTGATAACACCAAGGAAAAAAGAATCAGTCATAGTTCTATGCCCTTTGCTTTACTTTTGCATTTTTTCTGAGCTCCAAGAATGAAAACTGATGGAGCTAATGTAGCTTCTGCCTCCAGACCTTTCCCTTTTGTATTTTTAGATCTCAAACGTTCAAATTGTGCATCCTACAGACAAGGCTTCTTCTGTAATGGGGCTGCAGAACATATGGTGAATTTGGTTTCGGGCATCTGCACTTTCTTTAAAACTCTCTCATGAATAAAGCTGCATGGGAAGACCTTGGGGTCAGAACATAGCTAATGCAGCATCATTTGCATTATTCAGACAAAGCTCTCCTCTGAGGTTAGAATGATCCTGTTAATCTTTGTTGAGGACAGTAGAGGGTTAACAGGGAATATTGGTGTTATCTTAGTTATTATTGTGGTTATTTTGACAGAAAATAGCCATCTGAGATGCATATCCCACAGTCTTTGCTTTCTTTGCTATTTTATTTTCTTCCAAAGCATGCCAAACCTCAGCCTGTCCATGAGGGTATTTCCAACACAACTGTGTATTTTTAGTGTTTAAACCCTCCCCCTCCAAATACACAGACTAAAATATTGCTATAAAAAAGGGAACAGCACCAGATAAAATAGCAGAACGACACTGAGGCTGCAGCACTGGTTGGAGGAGTTACTTTCACATTTGTGGCACATGTGAAACTAGCAAGTTTGCACTAGAGAATCCAAGGCTTTGTCTCAGTATTGCTCTGTGAGAGCTGGTATGGTGGTGGTTGGGTCCTAATCAGAAGAGACTGCTTGTTTTAGAAACAGTGTGTTAACATTACTGTTGCATTTGGATTTTACAATTGAAAACCTATCTCAGATTTTCATTTTTGTCATTTCAGAATTGTGCTGTTTGCAAGTGACTGATGTCCCATTAATTTTTTACATTGCAAGAATGTCACTACATTTATCAGTGCATAAAGAGAGATGAGAACACTTTAAAGAAGCTGGGCATGTGCCAGCAGTATGCCGTGGAAGCAAAGACAGCTGACATTGTGCAGGGCTATATTAAAAGGACTGCAATCAGTATACCAAGGAATCATAGAATGGTTGGGTTGGAAAAGACCTTAAGATCATCTAGTTCCAACACCCCTGCCATGTGCAGGGACATTTAACACCAAACCATGTTGCCCAAGACTCTGTCCATCCTGACCTTGAACACTGCCAGCGGTGGAGCATAGCATTTACCGTCTCTCTGGGCAGCCTGTGCCACTGCCTCACCACCCTCACAGTAAAGAACTTCTTCCTTATATCTAACCTGAACTTTGTCTGTTTAAGTTTGAACCTATTACCCCTTGTCCCATCACTACAGTCCTTGATGAAGAGTCCCTCCCCAGCATCCCTGTATGCCCCCTTCAGGTATTGGAAGGCTGCTATGAGGTCTCCACGCAGCCTTCTCTTCTCCAGGCTGAACAGCCTCAACTTTCTCATCCTATCTTCATCTGGGAGGTGCTCCATTCCCCTGATCATTCTTATGGCCTCCTCTGGACTTGTTCCAACAGCTCCATGTCCTTCTTATGTTGAGGACACCAGAACTGTACACAGTGCTCCAAGTGAGGTCTCATGAGAGCAGAGTAGAGGGGCAGGAGCACCTCCTTTGACCTTTTTATTTAAGTTTTTTTGAAAGTGCTTTTTCCTTTTGCTGTCAAATTTTTTATGCAACCTCTGTCATGCTGTTCGAATGCCTGACGTTTCTGAAGGTGGAAGTGACTAATAGCTAGGGTGTTTATTTCCCTGATCCCCGTTACAAATGCAAAAGAGGACACAAACTGCATTAACTAGTGAAAAGCTGATTAATACTTCTGAGGCCAAGTCACTTCATGTCTCTAGAATCAGCTGAACTCTGTTAACTGAGCTTTAGTTTTGACACTGATACTGTTGAAGTAGGCCTTCCTTTACTGTGGACAGTCTTCACTGGTTTACAATTGCTTAAACTGGTCTGTGCATACTCATAATATGGATATGATGGAGTGTATCAACCTCATGCAGGCATAGGATCACTGTTGTTGTATTATCCTTATGTGACATGTCTGGGGAGGAGGCAGGGCTAGACTGGAGAGGGAGCTCAAGGGGGAGTAAGTGAAAATGCAGGAGTCTTGAGAAGGCAGTAGGGTAAGGGCGAGGAAGTCTGTGGCCTTCCCCTGGGAGGAAGGACCGAAAAGGAAAGATGAGGTGGTACACTGAACAGAGCGCTGAAATGTCACACGCAGCAAGTCTGAAGGAGGCTTAGCTCAAAATCTTGTGACTCTGACCTAGGGAACAGGCATCAACTCAAATCCCAGAGAGCAGAGGGCTTGCTTTTGAAAGCGTATTTTCCTTTCTGTGTGTCTAGTGCTGTTTTTTTAGCCATAACTGCAAGCAGTTCATTGTAAGGTGGTTCTGCTCAGGATGTTCAACTAACTTCATTGTGAACAGTTCTTTGATTTCTCAAATATGTACTTTTCCCGAAATCAGCTTTGCATTGCATTTTGTGTTAAGACTGTAGCAAATGAAGGTTGTTCCTGTGCTTTATTTGAAGAAAGTGCAACTGAAGTTGTGAAGAATTGAAAGTAATGTTTTAAGAATGTCGAGTGTGTCATTTCCACTGGAGGGCAGTGTGCAGAATATTGTGTATATGTATTAATATACATGTGGACAGAATACCATCAGGGAATGAGATAATGACTCTGGCAAAAGAAGATAGCTGTACTAACAAGCAGACAGGAGCGTGTCTCCTTGTAAAGTAAAAACCTAAATGCCTGGCAGAAAAACCTGTAAAGGAAACCTTCCAAATATAAATAATGATTCTCTTTCACACAGGAGACCATTTGGATCTCTCCAAGTGCTCTCTCACAAAGCTTTGCCAAGTAACACTGGTTCTTGAGTGTTAAAAAGGCTCTTACTGATCTGTTTACCAGTGTTACATTAAGAGGGGTCTTCACCCCAGTAAGGGGATTACCACCCCACTCCCTCATAAGAGGCAGGATTTCACCCCTTCACCTGTAAGTTTGATGGGTTTGTTACAGGCCCTGGAAAGACCTTAGTCCTTCCTGAGACCCTTGAACAGATCCTTGAGTCTGATTAGGCTCTCAGAGTCCTCTGCAGGGGTTCCACCAGACAGCACACTGTATCGGAAGGTGATTTGACCATTCTGTTCAGGGTACACAATAGCAGATTTACCACCAAGTTAAAGGTTTTGAGTAAGCTTTTAAGCCAATTTTAAGTCAATTTGAGTATCTGGAATTTCACACAAAATACATCTTAATTGAGAATTTTTATTGTATAATTTCATGACAGTTTTAAGATTTGAGGATTGAAGGTGACTTTAATATACAAACTGTGAGCTCAAGCATGAAGATAATGTATAAAGCCAACTAAAAATCTGTCATGAAATGTGCACAGAGTAGAGCTTTTACCCAATAGAAGATGGGTTCAGCCCATCAACCAATCCCAACAGTTATAATGGGATCTTCCCTCTCACTTTCCTCCCCCAGTTTCACATATTTATACGATCTAATTGGAATCAGTAACTCCACATAACCTTCCCACCTTCTACCAATTGGTCAACTAATTTGTGTCAGGGCTACATAATTAAATTAATTAAATGCAAGCTCAGGGGAGGGTTTCCTGACCTGGACAGGGGTCTTTTGACCTATGAGTGTGATTTTTTTAGTATTAAAATGGGATTGTAGTGAGGAAAGTTCACCAAAAGGACCCTTCATCGTGTTTTTCTCAGTTGTGAAAAACGTATTTTGATGATTGGTTAGGTTTTGTCAGGATGTAGCAGACTTCAGGGATAGTCTTTCTTGATTAGAAGTTCATTAATCTTATTTTTCTCAGTCTTACTTTCTTCAATTCTGTTTTTCTCAGTCGTGTTTTTCCTCAGTCTTGATTTTCTCAGTCTGCCTATGAGGCCAAAGCCTCTCCACCTGTCAGTTCTCATCGTCAATAACTTATTTCTCCGGTCTCCTGACCCTTTAAGAGGCTCTTGTATCTGTTCAGGCTCTTTCACAATAATACAAGTCTTAATTTCTTGCCTAAATACCTTTGGAATTTTAACTATATATAGTTGAAATATATGATTATGGAACTTTAAACACTTACAGAGCTTGAGCATGTATCTGTAGAGCTTGAGTGGCTCTAATCGTGCATATTTTGGTGTAAAATTCTTTCACTTTCCGACCCTTGTTTGTCAGCTGCTAGGCAGTTTATCAGTGCATGGGATCTTCGTGTTCCTACACCTGCAAAGAGTAAACCAGAGCTTGGTTGTGGTGTCTTCGCTCTGCTCCACTCTCCATTAAGTTTATCTCGTCATATGCCAAGGTTGCCTGGGAAACTATTGTAGGGTAGATTATGTGCATATTAACCGCATTCCATCCCAGAAGTAGCAGCTACATTTTGCCCTAAAATTTCTTTAATATGATAACGCAACTTTGAGGATTTTGGAGGTGGGAGTAGTCTTTAATTCCCCCCGTTATTCCACACCCAGCAATGGTGAAAGCAGCAGGGCAGGCAGGACTTCTGCACTTCATAGCACCTGGGACATTACTGACAGCAGCAGAGCAGCTATGGGGAGGATATAAATCGTGTAGACACCTATTTTTTGGCTATTTGGTGCCATAAAAGATGAAGATCAAGGGGAAAGAACTACAACTCTGGAAAAATTTCCAACTTTTACCCCTCAAAACCACTTGGGATGGAATACAGGCTGGATTTTACACTGTGAAGCTTCTCCTTTTTCTGGTGGGTAACAGAGAAGACACAGGACAGTATTTCAGAATGTGGTTGCAGAAGGTAAGCCATGGTAGAGTAGTTGCTGGGACCAGTGGTCTCTAGAGGGATATGAAAGAGAGGAAGAAGTCATTGTGAACAGGTACCTTTTGGAAATGTTCTTTATCCAATATAGAAGGCAAAGTGAAAAAGACTGTGAAGCAGAGGAGGGATCTTCTAGGGGGAGCCAGGAGGAGGAAATGAGGGCAGAGTCTTAAGTTCCTGCACCAATGTAAATTCATCTGCATAGCTTTCAGTCTTCCAAGTTCCATGTTGTCCCACCCTTTCCTGCTGGACAGTCACCACAAAATAGCTGCCAAGAGTTATACAAGAAACTCTTTCCTTTTCATTCTTAAAATAATT
Organism: Amazona ochrocephala; assembly: GCA_039720435.1. Lineage (NCBI taxonomy): Eukaryota > Metazoa > Chordata > Aves > Psittaciformes > Psittacidae > Amazona > Amazona ochrocephala. Next base: position 85,488,732 of record CM077880.1, read on the forward strand.
CCTCAAGATACCTTTTTTAGAAGTCAGTTTTCCCTGAAAAATTCACCTTTGTAAAGTTCTTTTTTTTTTTTTCCTCTTATGCTTTCCTTTTCTTACTCTACCATTTCAAGTTTCTTACTTTCCAGGGACCCTCAAGCAATTGCTATCATGTGTTGCTTTCTTTTATGAAAGCAAAATGTCCTGCTTATGGCTCATTATAGCTTGCTTTTCCCAGCTATGTAGTCTCCATCTTCAACTCTTTCTTCTCATTCGGTTTTCCATGACTTCCTCTTCAAAGAGCTGAGGAAGTTTATTCTGTGATAAGAGAACCACCCATTCTGTTTCGTGGCATGTAGTCCATTTCTTCCTCGCTGTTTTTACATTGAACCCCAACAAGGGAAACAAACCCACTTAAAATAATTTGGATATGGAACCGATTTTTCTGTACTGCTTTTTAAAGAGCTTTAAAGAGAAATGTTGCTTCATGCAGGAATCACCGCCATTCTTTCTGCTTCAGTAAGGAGTATTTCATTCCTCTGTTTTTTGAACTTGAATGTAGTTTCTCAAAATCATCTTAAGTCACTTGTTTTTTGAAGGTGCTAAGGCATCCCTCTCCTTTACTCTTAAGAGACCCTTAGAGGTTATGTTCTTTGCTTCATGTCTTAAGTCAGTAGAAGAAGATGGTTATCAGATGGATATTTCTGCTTGGATCACTAGACAGCCCTGTTACTGTTTCACAGATCTGAAAGTGGTTAAAGATGTAGATTTAGATTTCATTAATAAAATGCACTCATCCCATGCTTCAAGTGCAAAATAACCCCACAGCAAACTTGAACTTGCCAGTGACAGCCGAAGCAGGCATTTACCTGCTGCTGATGGCATTAGTGCAAGGCATCCATTTACAAAAGCAGACTTGCTTGCTCACGCTTGAGACATGATTTGAGGAACTGAAAGATAAGTCTGCTTAATTTTAGAGGACCAAGTGTGGTAACGTACCTAGCAGTTATCAGGAGACCAATCAGGAGAGAAAGGATCTACATTTTCTTCCAGGTGTTGCTAGCCTTCATATTATAGGACTTCTTGTTTGGAAGGCAGCTCTGTCTCCTGAACTCCTCGTGCTCTGAACAGTGGATTGGACAGATTGCCTGCCTGTTGAGTGCGGTTCCCCACTCATGTTGTATTGGGTTTCTGGCAAAGTTTTGGGGTGTGTGTGTGAGCACTGCAGAGGTGGTTTCTGTGAGAAGCTACCGGAAGCTTTCCCCTTGTCTGTTAGAGCAATGTCAGCTGGCTTCAAGACAGACCTGCCACTGGCCAAAGCTGAGCCCATGAGTGATGGTGGTAGTACCTCTGGGATAACGTGTTTAAGAAAGGGGAAGTTACTGTGCAGCAGTAACTGCAGCTGGAGAGAGGAGTGAGAACATGTGAGAGGAACAGCTATGCAGACACCAAGGTCAGTGCAGAAGGAGGGAGGAGGTGCTCCGGGCGCCAGAGCAGAGATTCCCTTGCAGCTCGTGATGCAGACCACAGTGAGGCAGGCTGTGCCCCAGCAGCCCATGGAGCTCCATGTGGAGCAGATCACAGATCTCCACCTGCAACCCATGGAGGTCCATGGTGAAGCAGATCACTTGTGGCAGAGGCCCATGCTGGAGCAGTCTGTTCCTGAAGGACTGTACCCATGGAAGGGACCGATGCTAGAGCATTCTGTTCCTGAAGGACTGCACCCATGGAAGGGACCCATGCTGGAGCAGCCTGCTCCTGAGGGACTGCACCTTGTGGAAGGGATCCGAGCCTATTCCAAAAGTACTGCACCTCGTGGAAGGGATCCATGCTGAAGCAGTTTGTAGCCTGTGGGAAAGACTCACGTTAGAGAAGTTTGTGAAGAGCTGTCTCCTGTGGGAGAGACCCCACGCTGGAGCAAGGAAGGAGTGTGATGAGTCCTCCCCCTAAGGAGGAAGCAGCAGCAGCAGAAACAATGTTTGATGAACTGATTGTAATCCTATTACCTTTCCCCTTGTGCTGCTTGGGGGGGAAGGAGATAGCGAATTCGAGAGTAAAGCCCCGGAAGAAGGCGAAGGGTTGGTGGTGAAGCTGTTTTTAAGATTTGGTTTTATTTCTCATTATCCTACCCTGGCTTAATCAGTAATGAATTTAACTAATTTCCCCAAGTCAAGCCTGTTTTGCCCGTGGTGGCAACTGGTGAGTGATCTCTCCTTGTCCTTACCTCAACCCATGATCCTTTTGTTATATTTTTTCTCCCCTGTCCAGCTGAAGAGGGGAGTGGTAGTGTGGCTTTGATGGGCACCTAGTGTCCAGCCAGGGTCAGCCCACCGCACACACAGGCAACATGGTGAAAGAAGCAAGTTTCTGCAAGATTTGCATCATCATTTGTGGCCACAAGCTTGTACCTGCCTGAGCCCTGTAGTGAATCTTGAGGGATATGAATTGAGCTCTTGAATTGCATCTGCCTGTGAATTTTTTGTCTCCCAGTTCTGGTCTGTCAGAAGATACTGTTTCTTTGAGTTTGTTGTCAGCATTTGCCCTGGGCAATAGGAAGACCTCTTTTCTGTAGCAGTTGTCTTGCAACCATGTGATTTTCCTTTCTTAATTTTACTGTATCGACCTGGCTTATGTCAGGCCAAGCAGTGTACCTCTGATATGGCTAGGACCACTGCCTGGCACTGGATAACATGATTTGAAGACAATCTCTGTCTTTGCTACAGAGAACATGATGTGTTCGTAACAGGCTTACATCAGTGGTGAATGAAGTTCATCTTTCTATATAGTTAACCGTGTACTGTGTGTGCCATCAGTTTGATTAACTAACTAATATCTACGCAGTGGAAGTGTGGGAAACTTGGATTATTTAATTTTTGATTTTGAAAAATACTTATATCTTTTCCTAAGCCACATCTGACTACAATGTGATGAATTCAGTTGCTGAAATTGTTGTCTCTTGTGTTTCTAGGGAGCTAGCTTGGTTGGCTGGTTGCCTGCATGCAGTTGACATACAAGCTGACATCAGCGATGAGTGTAGTGTTCATATAGTATTAGTTCACTTTATGGAAGATGTACAGAACTGATGGGTACGATATGTCGAGGTGTTCGTGTGCTCTAAAAGGTATAGTAAATAGCCAATGTGAACTGCCAAACCCAAAAGACTTTCTCTTGGCAACATAGGCAATGGTTAATTTGAGGTAAATTCTTTAAACTGGATGTAAAAAGATTGAAGGTGAAGGCAACAAATTAGCTCCATATTTACTGTTCTGAAAGGGGTAGTGTTTAGTTTTAAAAACATAATTCTTGAAATCGGGTTTCCTTATTGCCCTTTAAAAATGACTTATGTTGGAAATGTAAGAACAATTTGAAGATTAACTGTTTTCTCATAGATCTCGGTTGAGTACTTTTTGTGACTTCCAGGCTCTGTAAACATTGTTTCAGAGTCTTGATGCAGTGAGGCAGGCTAAGGGAAAGCATTGATTTAAAAACCAACAGCAGCAATGGAATAATGGAAGCATTTCTGTTGACCGAGTTTGGTGAATAATTGCTTTCTTTTTTTAATAGCCTCTAAGTTTTGTCTGCAGCTGCAATAATTTTGACAGACTTTTAGTCACTGGATTTGGTAGTGTTCTGTGTCTCTCCTCTTGGAGGAAGTCCTAGTGTCAGTCTTGTCAGTTTGCTAATTTTGTAGCACCCTGGTGCTGTTACAGCCCTGAAAGTACCACGGTGAATTGGAGAAAGTGGGGTACTTTTATGTTACTCGTTTTTGTGTGATTTTCACTCCAGCAGGGATTTGTTGCACTAGATGCAAAGCAAGTCAGAAGTTGGGAGTACTGCTGGAGAGTTCAACAGGAAGAGTTTTACTTATTTCTGGTTTTATGGCTGTAAACAGGTCATCAGGTGTCTTGGTGATGATTGGGGACCTAAATGCAAAGGGGAAGAAGCACTGGATTTGTCTGACTAGTACTTCTGATTTAATTTACATGCAAGTTTTGCTTTTTCCATGCAAGTTTTCCATTTAGTTTCTGTCTTTCTGTTTTAATATTTTGCCTATTGCTGTTATTTAAATTTGAGTCCAAATGAAATCAGTATATTATGTGGTAGAGACCAGTGTGTAGACTTAACTTATTTTGTTGAGAAGCAGGTGGGATTTGACATAAATTTCTTGTTTCCTCTGAATCTGAGATTGGATTCCTTCCAATCTCTCATTTCTGTCTTCTTGAGGTAATTATATTTGTGATGGGAGATGGGTCCAAAAAGCAACAAAGTTCACTTTGGTCTTCTTCATCTCTACAAGTTTGATCTGTGACTTTTCCACTGGTGTACATCCAGTTACCTCAAGTAAGATCTTTCTGAAGGATACTTGGACTCAGTCAGTCTGAGCTTTAATGCTGCTTACGTTGATGTTACGGGGATGCAAATTGGGCCAACACTGGACTCTTACAAAACCTTCTTGTGATCTGTTATTTTCTTGCCACAAATGCTCAGAGAATCCGAAGTAATGGGGTGATTCATGGGGATGTCTCCAAGTGCTGCTATGGGTACCCAAGGAAATGTAGCAAAGGAGGTCAGTAATTTTCTTTCCTATATGCAAATATTCAGGAGATGCCACGCAATGGTTCAGACCTGGGGATATGGCAAAGATGCATTCACCTGGGATAGCGTTTATGTAATGGAAACAGAGAAATATACTGAGAGGGATTTTTCAGTGTCAAGGCAGTAGTTCTGTTGTATAACTGCTGTGGAAAATGTCACTTGTTGGACCTGTATGTTCCTGAGACTAAAAATTAGTAATAAGATGTATTAATAACAGGTGTATTCAAATAGCTTATAACCTGTACATTTGCTAGTGGACATGAATAGCTTCTGGGTATTTCTGTTCCAAGAAAGAGAACAAAGAGATAGTTGGGGTGGTTAGGCATTAATATGGGTAACGATTGCATTTGCAGTAGATGGGACAAGATGTTACAGCATGTAAGATAAAGAACCTATGAAATTTCATGCTGTAGAATTTAAGACAGTTATAAAAAGCCCTGGCTTAGGCATAAAATGTCTCTCCTGTAAGGCTGCTGTGTGTTTTCATCTTGCAATATTTTTTTCTTATTACTTTTTGCATGTCTGCCGTGCTGTGAATCATGCCAAACGGTGCTCTGTTTATTCCTATGTCTTAGGAAAGCTGGGCTCTGCCCTTGGGTGGTGGAGTATACTAGGGAAAAGATAGTTGGGGAAGCTTGAAATTGTTTCTGGAGTTTTCTTTCTGTTCATCCTTGTGCTACCTGAAATGATTACTGTATTGTGAGCACTTTGATCTTGTTTCCACTCCTTTAAAATTTGATACTGCAGAAATTAGTGTAACATTATCTATAATGTTTAAACTGCTTTATGTTATGAAAGTGAGAATTCCCACAGCAGCGTTAACTTTGCCCCCAGAAGAGAAAGCGCATCGAGTCAGTGTCTTCAGTTGCACCATTATGTAGCACTGTGCACTAGGATGTACTGTTAGGCAAATATTAACATTTCAGATCTGGTCCAAGTCCATGGCAGTGTCAAGATATCATATGCTCATTATACTAAATGATCATATTACATGGATAAATAGGCATAGGCTTGATTCCCAGAGTGCTTATGTGCACATCATCTAGGAGTACAAAAGAACCCATGTCCCTTGGAGAGAGGAGATAAATAGGGTGTTTAAAATATTTTTCTCGCATGCATGGTAATGTGCAGTTTTCTCCCTTTTCTATTATGTTATAAAAATCAGTTTGAAAAAGCAGATTGAAAAATTAGTATCCCGTCTTTAATAGAGGTCTAGAAATTACCTCACTTTACCTTACTGATCAGTGTTAGCTACTCAATTTCAGATAGTTTTTACTGTAATTCAGGGATTTTCTTTTCAAAGGTGTCCTTTTCTGCTAGGAAGGTAGGACTTTGTCATGCTTAGCAGAATGGGAAATGTGCTTTTTACTGTTCACGAAACATACGCATACTTACATGTATTAAAAAGCTTGTCAGACTTGAATTTCGAATATCTGAGCAGTAGTTTTGTTGTGAAAATAAAATGATTGAATACCTTGTTCATGTGTGGTGCTGAAGTTGAGTGAAAAGCTCCTACTTATCACTGAATATTAAATGCATTGTGTTGCAAAAGCTATTGTAGGAAACTGCTTATTAGAGAAGTCAGACCTAGACTGATCAGTGGAGACGGTCTTCTGTTATATCTTAAACCCACCACTTACTGTGATTGTTTTTTTCTTTAACGTCCATAAAGCACTGTGAGCCCTAATTGTTTTCACTGTTGTGTCGTGGATTCAAAAGGGACATGTGATGCTCTTTGGTATGTTTTTGGCAGGCAATGATTTTAAAGAAGGTGGACATTTTAACATATGGGATGTATTGAATAATGGGGTTTAAATGTTTGAGGTGCTATTGTATGGGGGCAAGTTGGCACTGTGCCTTACCCACGTGGTGGACTGTGAGTTCCAGGGTGACCCTGAACACCTCATTAGGGCAGGTCTGTTTTTATTCTTTGTATTGTGCCCAAAAGAGTGAGTTGCAAAGCAGGGCCTGGGAACTGACGTAGAAATATAGGCTGTAAAGTTTAATCCAAAATGAGATCAGACAAGCAAGGTGAGAAAGAGAAGTATGAGAACAGATTTAGTTAACTTATTTGGCTCTCTTACAGAAATAACATGATGACCCGGTTGTGTCAAAGATACATATTTATAATAGGTGTATAACGTGCTGGGGTGTTCCACATTCAGGCCAACACCTTGATTTTGTCTGATTTGAGTGATTTCTTGGCATCAGTCTTTGTTCTTGGTCATATGAAGAGTTTGTCCAATTAAATGGGTAATGTTAGATCAGGTCTTCAGGAACATTATTAGAAGTCCTGCTAAGGTAGCATGGATAAAAGAAAGTTCCTCTGGGCATCAGCCTGGGGTTGGCCTTTGGCCAGATCAGTGTAATTTCTCTTACAGGGGTCTCTGTTTTAAACTGGATTCCGAGGCCTCGAGGCACAATTGTAAATGATCTGTCCTGAAAGTTACTAAGTAATATTATATAGCTAAGCTTTAATGTGCCATAAACTTAAATCTCCGTATATAAGAGCACCCCACTGGTGAAGCGTAAATTTGTAATGGGGAAAGGAAAATTATTTGTCCCAGAGATGTTGTTCAGAGTTAACCCCTAGCTCTTCTCAGGTTGCTTGAACCTGGAATATTTGCCCCCATTATTAATTAAGTTCTCTTTGGTGCTAACCACTGTCACCAAGAAAACATGTTTTCTTAGTGCTTCTGTTCTCTTGAAGTATCAGATTTGTGGCCTTCTCCCACAAGAAGATTTTTATTAAAGTATTTTAATAGAGAGGAAAATTTTCGCTTTAGTCTTCAGTGACATGTATAATCAGACTGCCTTATGAATGATAAGGTGAGGCTGTCTCTTACTGGTTTGTCATATGAGAGAAGGCATGGAGGAATGTGATGGCTGATAGAGAACCATTTTCTGCTCTTCCTTAGTGTGTTGTCCTTTGTTTGTCACCAAGCTCCCGCAGAGCTGTGGTCCCCAGCTTCCTTCCATACAGCAGTTCCTGAGCATGGCTGCCTCCTGAGGGGTGCTTCTCTCTGGTCTGAGCTGGTCCATGGGACCTATTTTGCTGCATGCAACTTATTGTCTGCATCTCTGTGATGAAATGGAAGGGCCACATTTTAATAGTGATATGTTCGTATCATGTCACTATGAATATGTGAATAGTTCGTATGCTAGCCTATTCACAGCTGGACAACTGTGAACTAAATTCAGTTTCTTAAAAGCAGTAGTTTTCAGTCTATTATCAGACCTCAAGCATTTTGTACTCTGTAGAGTCGATTCAAACCCGCTTTGAACTCTTTTTTTCTTTTTTTCTTTTGACTCTAGTATTTAAATTCTTGACCCAGCTGTTCATGTTTGCTCTTTACATCGCACTCGTGCTGCTCAGCTCCAGAAAGACTGTGTATGATTAGGTGTATTTATCTTAAGGAACCAAGAAAATGAACTTATTAGAGTACCAAAACTTTCATTGTCAGTGGATTCTTCTTTCTTTTCATTCTTTTTGCAAAAAATTACTACCCTTGTAATCCCTGAACAATTTCCTTCATTGTAGGAGAGAAAGGAGGTCATGTAGCTGTAGCTCCATGTGGATGTAGTGCAGCTCCTGGAATACTCGCCTAATTTCCTTGTTAGAAGCCCTGATCTCCACCTCATCATTTTCAAAGGGATACCTCTGTCACTCAGCAGAAGCATTTGTAGAATATTGCAGAGGTTATAAATGGCAGTGAGGGAAAAATATTAAACTTTCCAGCCCTCTGTAGAGCCAATATCAAATTGCTTCTTATTAATTTGGTTTCCTGGCACTTTGGTGCAGTTGTTGCAGGTTTTCAGACAGCTGAGTGCCCCTCAGGCAGCAGCACAGAAATCTTTTCCTGATACACCTTATGCTTTTTGTATAGTGTGTCATTATGTAGAAGTTATTGCCAAGGTTTTTTTGCCAAGCCTATTGCTTGGACTGACAGTTCAGTGCTTTTGAAAATAAGAGTGAGGGTAGGTAACAAGAATAGCCATTATTCCTAGTTCTTTCCCTTCTATCAAGCCAATTAATCACCCTTCCCACTGCCATACTGGGATGCTGTTAGCGTGTTCTCAGCCCGGTGCTGTTCTTGACTAAACTTGACTAAGCTGTTTTATCTTTTCTATCCTGCCAGTTCCTTCACTGCCTGTGTCAATATTGCCCTCAGACTGACATGGGGATAAAGTGACCTAGTATTGTAGAATTTTTCCTATTTTAAAGGAATGTTTGAGAAAGAAAATGGAGGAATTAAGAAAGAAATGGTCAGCTAGGTAGGATGTGATGTGCAATATCTGATGACAGATAACACAAAACAGAGGAGGGCCATGAGGATGATCAGGGGACTGGAGCATCTCCTGTATGAAGACAGGCTGAGAAGTTGGGGCTGTTCAGACTGGAGGAGAGAAGCTGCATGGAGACCTCATAGCAGCCTTCTAGTATCTGAAGGGGGCCTTTAGGGATGCTGGGGAGGGACTCTTCATTAGGGACTGTAGTGATAGGACAAGGGGTAACGGGTTCAAACTTAAACAGGGGAAGTTTAGATTGGATATGAGGAAGAAATTCTTTACTGTAAGGGTGGTGAGGCACTGGAATGGGTTGCCCAGGGAAGTTGTGAGTGCTCCATCCCTGATGGTGTTGAAGGCCAGGTTGGACAGAGCCTTGGGTGACATGGTTTAGTGGGAGGTGTCCCTGCCCATGGCAGGGGGGTTGGAACTCGATGATCTTGAGGTCCTTTCCAAGCCTAACTATTCTATGATTCTATGACTCTATGAAAGCAGTATTATTAATAGGTAAAGTATGGCATGAATGCACTATCGCTTTGTAGAGCTCAGGATGTAAGAGATGGAAAGCCTATTGTGTTTCCTTTAATTTTCCCTTAGTAGTGGGTTTCAGAGGCTTATGGAGAGTTTCCCCAACGTAACTCACCAGGAAACTTCTTTTTCTGAGTGGGCTGCATCAAGCAAATCCCAGATCGTTATCTGATTCAATTATTTGATTGAATTGGGAGTTGATAAAACCTATTCAGAGTTTGATAAAGCATTCAGTAACAAAGTCAGGCACTAACATCAGAGGGAAGCTGAAAGCCATACCAGCTGACAAAGCCTGTCTCGTGGACCAGGAGGAGGTTAAACAGTAAACATCTTGAACTAGCCTATTTGATGCTAAGCAAGATTGATAAAATTTGAGCCCAGTGTTGCTAGCATTTGGTTTGTGTGTTTATTTTTGCCTTCTGTTCCAGGGATGAACATTAAATCAGGCTTGAATGTGCTAATGGTATATTGTATATAGTAGTACTACTTGAATTGCTAGTAGTAGTTGGTAAAAAATGACAGGAGATGCTGTCGGTATGCAGAGTGAACTGTGTGTGGCTAATAACAGAAATAGAATTCAGTGCCTGTGATTGTGAATAGGACCGATGACACAGATTTGTGTGGAGTGGTTACAAAAGCATGAACTTACCTTTACGGAAAGGTTTGATTGAATTTGAGTAGAAAGTAAGCTCAAAGCAGAGTTGGACTTTGCAGGGGCTCTGTCTCTCATATGAGTGTTCATACACAGAGTGTTGACACTGTACTTATTTTGGATTTTTCTCAACCCAAACAAGCTGAAGGGTGATGGGCTTGTCATACAACACTACTGAAAATAATAGGTATCTTAATTCCAGTTACTGGGCAAAACTGATATCATGGCATATAGAGTCATAGAATTGTAGAATAGTTAGGGTTGGAAAGGACATTAAGATCATCTAATATATCTTTTTGTTGTCATAATTTTTATAATCTTTAAAAATTGTTTCTGCAATTTAAAGTGAAACCAGAAAACAAGGTAGCTTCAGATGTCATTTTTTTAAAGTGGTTTTGATCTTAAAATGTCTTTATCTTTTTAAAAGTATGTTTATAAAAAAAAAGCAATGCGTAACAATTACTTCATATTGTCTCCAGGGATTTGTTTTTAACCTAAATAGTGTTTATGTATCTAATTAATGTTTAATGGTAACATGATTCTCTGAAAGCATTTCCTGCTTTTTTCTTCTGTGCCTTGTACGTATCAAAAAGAATCAAGAAACAGGCGGAAGAAGTTAGTGAAGGGTACATGTTGAGACGTGTACGTTTTGTTCACTGTTTTGTTAATGTTTTTAATGGTTGCTACGTATTTAACCTTGAAGCATTGTGAGCAGCATTTCTTAAAGCATGTATTATTAAACTGGTTTGGTTTGTTTTCTGTGGCTTGTGATTCTAAGTTCTGTTCACCTACTAGAAAGTAAAGATGTGATAGGAATTGTTTGTTGTATGGGGAACCTTATGCAGAAAAATTGGCTCTTTGTCCAGCCACCCCTATGATACTTGGTGCTGTTTGAGTAGTTCCAGAGATGTGCAAGATGGGAAGAGGACTCTAGGAGTGAATTGAGTATTTCTATTTTGCAGTTTTGAATAAGAAAATCGGTACACTAGCAAAACAGGTATCCTGCCTTGTACTTTGTTGTTATCAACTTGTTAATTAAAAAAATGCCAACAAAAAAGCCTCGAAGGTGGAAAGCCAGTGAGTATGGCTGTGCAGCTGTACTATTGCTTTCCTTTAGCATTCATTCGCATTTCTATATGCCTGGCTTTCAAAGCTAATGGCTGAAATAAAGTCTCAAGGGCAGCACTGACCTCTGTTAAGACTTTATACAAGTCACAAGTGTTTGTCAATTTAAGTGATTTTTTGTTTGTTTGTGGTTTTTTGGTTTTTTTTGGTTTTTTGTGTTTTTTAATGGAGGATGGTATTGGTTGGTTTGGGTTTTGGTTTGGTTTTGCTTCAAATCTGCCCGCAGTGCATCTTTTATTTATTTGCATGATGCACTGTACAACGAAGACTTAAGCCAGCAAAGAGCTGGTGCCAAGGAATGTACTTTTTAAATGTTTCCTGCTTTTGTATTTTCACGCGAGTGGTTCCTTTGATAGCAGCAGAGAACAATACATAGACTAAACTCAGTGTTGTGGTGCGTTATGTTGACTTTTATGAACAATTGTTGCTTGTTCAGGAACAGTGGTTTACAGTTGGCTAGTACCAGTCATCTACAACTGGTGGATGAGGGTGCAGTTGAGGGAATCTAGCCAAGCTCAGACAAATTCCTGCTTGTTAAAGCATCCAGAGCTATGCAGTGTGAAATATATTAAATTAGGCTGATGATCCTTAGATGAATGAGAAGAAATAAAGTAGTATGGGCGCAGACATTTTCTCAAGGTAAGGTGTGTAAAAGAGAGAAAGACTAATTCTCAATGTTTTCATTGAGAATACTGGAAATACTGGAACTGTTTAGTGATTTCATCCACTTTTTGTTCTCTGCACTCAATTTACAGGAAGCTGTAGGTACATTTGTGTACTCTTGTTTCACAATAACATCTGTTAATTCATTTTGTACAGTTCTATTTTGCATTATAGTAATTCCATGGATACCAAATCAGAACAAACATATGAAGTATTTAGAATTGAAAACATGTAGTGTTGTTATAAATGCTGTCCTGTCTTTTAATTTGACAGTCTTCCAAGATTCTTAAAAGGAAACTGCTTTCTGTCATGTACAAGGAGAGGTTCACTGAAACTCCAAGCTGGGAAAAACAGTGAAAGAAAACTTTGTACTTCTTTTCATATGGCATATCATCATTATAGATTGTAGAAGTCATCATCAAGGTTGATAGTGAGGTTGTGAGTTTAATGCATTTAAAACAGTTGGGGGCACAGTTAGGTAATAAATAGCTAAATATAATACTAAAGAATTCGTACTTGGAGTGGGATATTAAATGTTTGGTTTCAGCTTCTGAGTCTGTTATTTACCTATTAAGTTCAGTTAGGGATTTTCAAGTGGGAACAAGTTCTCTCTTTACTGACAGCTATGAAATTCTTTGTCCATTCCTGTGAGAATATAGCACTTGGCATTTTAAGACTGCACATGGTCTAATATTTTCTGAAGTGAGGCACCAGCAGGCTCTGCATCATGGTGTGTCAGCTCTGATCTGGACACAGTGCCAAAAAGCTTCCTGTGAAGGGACCAGTGAACTTCTGGTGCTCTAAGAACATGGCACATCATTGCATCACCATGTGCCAGGAAAGTTGTTGCATGCAACTGAATGCATGTTTATTATTCAGCAAAAATTGAGGCATTTTTGTCATGCAATGGGAATGCATTGTGGGAGTTTCAGGAAGACGAAAGAAAGGAAACAGGCTGCATATCCCTAGAGAATTAGTCTGCTCACAGTTGTGGGAATGTCAACAAAAATGACGGAAGTAGCCTTTGGTTAGATGAGTTGTTTTATAAAAGTGGTTGGATGCCCGGTTATATGCTGTACTGACTCACATTCCCAAAGGATGGTGCATGTGTTGGTTGTGGTATCTGAGCATGCCCTTACAGCAGAGTTATAATATGCTGAGAATGTGCATAAAGCAGCAGCGCTGCCATGAAAGCATGTAGCTGAGCAAAGTGATTTTGAAACTTCTGTACTTGATGAACTCTGGTCTCCTCTACTTTACAGACTTCAGCATCTCTATGAAATATTTATAAATATGTTTCTCTGTTTTAAAACTGTGTTTATCTTTTGTACTCCCAAATATTTAACTGTGGTTCAGAGATCCAGGGTGCTTACTGCAATGTAATGCCTACTGCTGATACTGGTGTTAACAGCATTGAATATTTCGACAGATTTCACAAAACTGCTGAACAAAAGTAGCTGTGCAATGTGGGAGACTGTTCTGTATGTGTAACTGAGAGTCATGGGAGCAGCTCGAAGCCAAGTATTACATCAGGCTCTACATTCCAGGCAGCAATTTAGTTTGGCCTTGCTGGGTTATTGCTGCTCTCAGAATTTGTGTCAGCAAGTCTAGTCTTGGTTTACGTGAAGGTTTAATCTAGATTAATGGCATTAAATGTTGGTCCCATCACTGACTACTGCGGTGAGATACTTGACACTTTTCTACAACTGTTAGCCTTCATGCTAATGATGGTTCTCATGGAGCAGATACAGTAAGGATAATGGCACTACAGTGGTGAGACACAGGCTAAGGGCAAACCATCTGTGTCATGGAAACTTTCCAGTCTTGCTTCCAGCCTGGTTAAAAGCTTGTCTCTATATGACCTGATGCATCTTGGTACCCATATCAGTATGTTTGCACTGAAGGAAGCATATAGAGGGAGTGGGGACACTGACTTAAATTTTCTTGAAACAAATGCTGCCAACTAAGCATAAGCTGCAGTTGAGCAGCCCAGACATTCCTCAATGCTACAAACATATGCCAGCGCTCCTTGTGAATGCAGAACAGGAAACCCTGGTGTAGGCATATGCCAGATGTTCATGCCATTGCAAATACCATTTTTTAAGTGTTTATAAATGCATTTGCCTCAGAGTGGTGAGCACCCAAAATTAAACAAAGTTAATTTTGCGTAATTTTGATGTTTGTGGTGTTGCTATCAGAAAGGGCATTGAATCTATGATACCCCTGACTCCCTTTTGGTTAGGGTTATAAGGTGACATCACTTGCAGAATCATTCATGTTGGAAGGGACCTCCAGGGATCATCTAGCCCAGCTCCTGATCAAAGCAGTGTCAATGCTGACTTTTTCCAGGTGCCTCTTGAAAATCTACATGGGTATTGATTCCATGATCTCTCAGACACTTGTGCCAGTACTTCAGAGCAGTGGTGTTTTCAGTGTCCTGTGGCAACTTCAATTTATTGTCCCTTCTTCTCCTGTCACTTACCTTGATAAATAGCGTGGCTTTGTGTTCTTGGTAACCTCTTAGGAATTGAAAGTCTGCTATTATGTTCCCCCAAAGACTTCACAGGCTAAACAAGCCCAGTTTCTTCAGCCTTTCCTCACAGGTCCAGTGCTTTAGCTCCCTGAGCATCTTGGTGGTCTTTGCAGTGTGACTTGCTCAAGTTTATCAATGTCTTTCTTGTACAGAAGGCCCAAAATTGGATTTAGTACAGTCTTGAGTAAAGGGGAATGATCACTTCCATTGCCTACTCTGTATGCCCCTGTGGATGCAGCCCAGTAAGCTTTTAGCCTTCATTGCTGTCAAAGCATAATTCTGACTTCGGTTTAGCCTAATGTTCACTAGGACCCACAAATCCTTTTCAGCAGAAGTCCTTTGCTGATGGGCTGTTCCTCTGGCCTGGCTAGGACCTCTAGATCCCTGCTCTGGACCATATTGAATGTATCCCCTACTTTACTGTCATCTGCAAGCTTGATGAGAGGGTTGTGTGTCACCTTCTCTAGGTCATTGATAACGATGTTAAACAGGACACGCTTCGAGGCAGACCTCTGTGGTACTCTACTTGTTGCTGGCCTTCAGCATACAGTATGACACTTCAACCACTATTCTTTGAACCTATCTTTCTAACCAGTTTTTACCTATCTAATTGCCAACCCATCCAGACTGTAATGTAGCCATATGTAAAGTATCCATAACTTGCATAACAAGAGCACTGTGAGAGACTTTTAAAGACTTGCCTGAGGTAAATGACATCCAGTGTTGTCCCATTGTCCACAAATCCAGTTGTTCTATCATATAAGGCAATCAAGTTGGTTGGGCACGATTTGTCACTGGTACATCTGTGTTGGCTGTTCACACTCACCAACAGCTTCTGCATATGCCCAGAAATGTGCTCCAAGAATACCTGCTTCATGCACCAGTACATGCTGTGGGCTGACCATCTGGAAATCAGCTCTTCTGAGAAGGACCTTGAGGACCTGTATGGGTTAGGATTCTTTAAGAGATGTTTCACTCATTTTTCTTCATCTACTGATAGCCCTTATTCTCCTTGAACCCTCTCTAGATGCAGGGGCCTGAGACTTCCCTTGAAAAAGTTAAGGCAAGGAAGATACTAAGAACCTCAGTCTTACCTTTATCTGCTGGCACTATATCAGCCACCCCCCCCCCCCAGGTCTGTATTTTCCTCATTTACATTTTTGCTACTGATCATAGAATCATAGAATAGTTAGGGTTCGCTTACCAATTTCAAGTGAGATTTGGCTTTCCTAGCAGCACTCTCTCTGTGCCAAGCAAGGTTTCTGTATTCCTTCTCTGTAACCTGCCCATGTTTCTACTTTTTGTGAACATCCTGTTAGCATTAGAGCTCAGTCCTATATTCCTTGTTTAGTCAAACCAACCTCCTATGTGTATACTTATTTTCCTGAGTAGTGGAACAGACTGTTCTTGTGCTTCAAGGAGGTTCCCATCAAAGACCTGCCAACCTCTCCTTCCCTGGTTTAAGAGCTAGAAGGTCATTCATTCCAAACCAGTCAATTGACTTTCCTGAGGTTTCATGTGTCGATTAGATGTAGTACAGGTTTTAATGATGTGACAGGCCTGCTGGTAGATTGTCGTAAGGACAGTCCCTGATCTTGCAATGACATAAATACACATGTGATATCAGACACGGTGTTCAGAAAATCCTCAGTTACTGTTAACTGAAGTGGTACGACTGTGGTGTTATATGGAGGTATTACCCAAGTCTAAAAAAGGAGTAGATGTACTGTAACAGTATTACAACTGAGATAATCGCTCTTATCTACCAGCTGGATTAATTAGATCAGGAGCAGCACTGTCCTGGTGTGATCACAGTGTTACTGGCTCTGCAGCAAACTTGGTCAGTACTAGCTCAGAGTAAAACCTCTGCTTTGCATACAACAAACACAGCCATCAGTAATGGATCTGTTGATTTCCATTGAACTATGTGCGTTTTATCCGGCTTTAGTCTGGGCACTGACTCCTTCAGCAGTAACACTGGCTGAATTTGATGTAGCAATCCAAAAGTGGTGGCTTTTTTTCCCCCCAGTCATCATATCCTTGATCTGCATCTTCATATTTTAGCCCATTATATAGCTCATGTGTTAGAACATTTGTCTTTCTTCTTTCAGCACGTTGTATTCTGAGGTGCTTAGTCTTTTTGGCGTATTAACTTTATTTCTTATTTTGTTAATGGTGCTCAGGAGTTCATTTAATTTGCTGGTATAGGACTTTATGACCTTCAGAGAAGGTTTCCCTCTTAGTTTTCCTTTTCTGCATGCTAGTTAAACTCAATTTAAAATTCATATGTGGGGCCTGAGGAGGAAAAATGAGAATTTTTCATCTTAAATGCTTATATATAAACATTTTATGCAAAGTGAATTATAAAGTTCTTTGTTTAGTTTTAATGTTTGCTTATCTTAGAGCTTGGGCTACAGAAGTAGATGATCGATTCTTTTCTCTCTTCAAATTCTTATAATTTCCTTCTTTAGTGTCAATCAGAACTTTTCCTTAGTCACAGTTTTCAGTTTTCATAGAAATGTAGAGCTGAAGTTGAGTAAAAAACCTCCCATAATTTCATGTAGCCAACTGCTGTGGGGCAGAATGGCACTTTGAAAAGAACTCTTGAGAAACCTTCATTTTCAAGACAAAATTGGCCCCCTGTTCTTTCTACTTTTTGATTTTTCGCTGTACAGCTATATACTTAAGTGTCAGTCTTACTCTTGGCTAGCCCTTGCATTAATTTGAACACTAGAGGGCGGTTGAAACACTTCAGTTATTTCAGAAGGCCAGCTTTAGGAGCTTTCATTCTTCATTGCCAGAAGAAAGGAATTTTGTTAACTGCATATAAAACAACGTTTATTTTTAGCAATTAATTTGGTTTATTTCCTGCAGTCCTTTTAAAAACTAAAAATCTAGCTTTTAACTTTCTAGTTTTCTTTGCGCTTGTGTAGCTCTGTCATGCAGTTAGGCTGGTAAGTCAGGGAGGAAGAATAGTTTAGCATTTTAGTAGCTTATGAAGACGTACTGCATATGCTTCTTGTGTGATCAGATGGATGTTTTGAACCACCTTGTTGCATAAATCAGGAGAGAAGTGCCAGACATATGAATGTATTAAAGCTTTACTTATTTTTCTCAAGAAAGTAAAAGGTTATTTTATAGCACTTCCAATTAATTTTATAGTTTCTGTTGGCATTAATTTTAAATGAAATTCCAAACCACTGGAGTCAATCTTTCCTTATTCTATGCTTTGAAGTAATTTTTTTTTCCCTAGAAGTGCTTCAAAACGGCAACTCCTGTCCCTCCAGATGTTATTCTGCCCTCTCAGCAATTAGAAAACATAATCCAATACGAAGACTTCTTTAGAAAGGGAAGGTTAAAGCAGTTAAAATTTTCTATTTTCGGAGCTCCCTTGAAAATTGCCACAAGAGTTTTTATTGGCTTAAACCTAAAACTGGAAACATTAAACTTTTTGTTAAGAAAATGTGGTAAAATACATAATGAAACATGGTATTCATTGTAAATTGCTTTTTAAGTGTGTATTATTGGAGATACGATATTCATCTATTCTGGTTGTAAAGTAAGAATCTCTTCTGTCTTGTGAGTTGGTTGCCTATGTATCTTTCTGGGTTTTATTTTTTCCTCTTCCTGTTTTGAATACATTATACTTACTGCAAGTGTTGAACAATACTTTTCAGTGGCTGAGTGATCAAATGTTTATTGGCACTTGAACTTCAAATGGTGTTTGGAACAGGAACAAAATAGTGTCAGTATGCCTTCCTTTAAGAAAGAAACTCTTTGTCTTTTATGATTAGTATGAGAGATTAATCTGATTTTTCCTTGACTTGGTGTCACATGTTTTTTTTCCCCTCTCCATAGATTATGTGATCTGAAAAGTAACCCATGCACTCCCGCAGTTTTGTAGTGACAGTAAGGACATAGTGTTTTCTCTAGAATTGTGTAGTTATAAGAAAGTCTTGTCTATTTTTATCAAAAGCTTTTGTTTAGCTTTCACAGGTGGAAAGAATTAAAATGTCTAAGCTGTAGGTACAAGCAGTAACAGAAAAAATAGTGTAATTTATTATTTCAGAGCAAAAAGGGAAAAAATAAAGACTGGTTTCAGACAGTGGACTGTGTGGTTTGACTTGTGGTGCTGACACTTATGCAAAAACATGGATTGCAGTTTTCCCAGTTTTGAGGAGAGGAAGGCCTGAGCAGGAGTCTCTGACAATGGAATGACTTTATCTACTTTTCTTGTGATATCCTGTGCTGCAGTATTTGTGCCTTTGATTAGTTTCTCTCATCACTTCCTTTTTATGTTGCAGAGAATATCTGTAATCTCTGACACTTCCGTGGCAGTTTTGGACATAACCTCAGCATTCTCGCCAGCCTGTGCTGATTGATAAGACAGATTTTGAAAATGATTGATGCTTGCTTAATTTTTTCATACGGAGTTCAGTGCTGCTTGGCTTTTATACAGTGCCAGAGTAGTACTTCTGGGAAGAGCTGGATTTCCATAGAAGTGACTCTAAAAAAAGTGCAGCAGTAGAGCACTTTCCTTTCTTATTGGTTCTGGATTACAAGAAGGAGCCAATTTAAAATGAGCAGAACTACAGCATTTTTATTTTGTTCATAGCAGCTGGCCTTGCAAATTGAGAGATTATAGTAGGCTTTACTTATAAACAATAGAAGAGAAGTTGCTGAGGGCTAAGTTTTCTTCCTGTGAGGCCTAATTTTTGGGTTTTGATTATGCTCTGAACTGTTACCGTGCAATCCCATTGTTTCTTGGTGTGCTATTAAACCAGCTATAAATTATTTTGATGACTTACAGTCAAGGCTAAACTTCTGCTCCCCCTGTCTGAACTGCATTGCCTTCACGGGACAAAAAGGAGTGATAAACCTTCATTGGCTATTTTTATCATTATATTTAACATATGAATCTGTGGCTGTATGTAGCGAATAGACCTGGTGGAAAGACACTGCTTTTCTGTTGACATTGAGAGCAGGCTGTATTTAAGCTTGCTGCTTAATAGACCATCCTTCTTCAGATGTGGTTCTTGTCAAAGAAATAACTTTGTAGTAAGCACTTTCTATATTCTAACAGTAAGCTTTTGTATTTAAAGGCTCTAGTAGACAGATGATCTTTTCTTTGTTATTTTCTCCTTGCTCCTTTCATATTTAAAATATGAGTGGTTGGAAGACTAGCCTCTGTTAGTAGTTTGCTTCATATTTTTGCCTGGTTATGCAATATCCTGGAAGCATTTACTTTGTGCTTTTGGGAGAAAAGTTCTCACAGAAATTTAGATTCTGATAGTCCATTATAGCTTATTCTAGTATGTGGCAATTTAAAGGAAACAGTCCTTTTCCAAAAATATAAAGCTTTGATGTTTTTGACATAGAAAATTGTGCTGTTCATTACTATTTACCTCTCCTCCACTACTGGCTTTTATTTTGATCTTGTTTGACCTTTGCTTACTAGCACACCGCTGTACCATGTAGCACAAAGCAGACTAGACCAGGGCTTTCTGGCGTGAAACAAATCAAGCTTATGAAAAAGTCCTGTGGTAGGATTCTTCTAGCTCGATTCTTTCTCTGTTCACTGTGAGGAAGATGTTGGCTGTTACTCTACTCCACTGCAGTCTGTCTGGGTAGGATGGGGGCAGCAGAACAACCAGTAACCATTTTTCCTCTTTCATTCAGTATGGCATGGCTGTATATGAGCAAGTCATAGGAGTGAAATACTTGATCGTTCCTGCATTACCCTACTATCTCAAAGAAGAAGGCTTCTAATGAAGATAGGCTGAGAAAATTGGGGCTGTTCAGCCTGGAGAAGAGAAGGCTGCGTGGAGACCTCATAGCAGCCTTCCAATACCTGAAGGGGGCCTATAGGGATGCTGGGGAGGGACTCTTCATTAGGGACTGTGGTGAGAGGACAAGGGGTAATGGGTTTAAACTTAAACAGGGGAAGTTTAGATTGGATATGAGGAAGAAATTCTTTAGTGTAAGGGTGGTGAGGCCCTGGAATGTGTTGCCCAGGGAAGTTGTGAATGCTTCATCCCTGGCGGCGTTCAAGGTGGGGTTGGACATAGCCTTGGATGGCATGGTTTAGTGGGAGGTGTCCCTGCCCACGGCAGGGGGGTTGGAACTCGATGATCTTGAGGTCCTTTCCAACCCTAACTATTCTATGATTCTATGATTAAGATCAGGAGTTCAGAAATACTCTCCCAGTGGAAGACTTTTTTGCAGCAACAACTAGGTACTGCTTGCCCCTGTGCTGCTTTTAGTATAAAATGAATTGGACTGCTGTCTGTAACGGCACCACTGCATTGGTTTGGCTGGTGATCCACGCAGCTTAAATTCTCCTTGCAAGTTAGTGAAGTCGGTGAGGAAGTAATATAATGGCCTCTTCCTCCCTAAGGGTGTCAAGCTCCTGAGAACAAACATGGAAGCATTAGTAATGACAAAAGCCTCCTCTGTCTCGCTCTTGTTTCTCTCAGTTTTCTAGTGAAGAAGCATCTGGTACAGCCTTTAGCTGTCTTTTTACGGGCAATAAATCCTGATAACATTCCAAGTGACATAATATTACATTTAATTTTTATGGAGGATTTTTTTAGGAAAACAGAGCAGTGCACAATAGGTTTATTTGTTGCATGATAAGGTCATTCTCTAAGAATGAGGCAAAACTACAAGCATTTTATTTTTGTTCAGCTTTGACTTGTGATCAGTTACAGCTTCCCACAATCCAGTTATAGTGATTTTTACTCTGGGTTAGGTACAATGATTGTAAAATATAATAGAATGCAACCAACAAACAGACAAAGCCCAACAAAACAAAAGAAATTCGTTTGCAAGTAGAATTCTTTTTGACACAAGTTGTGCACTTCAGGAACTCCTCACACATGTACTCTTCACACATAAATACTGTTATGGTTGCTGGGTGGTTTTCCCATGTGTAACAATGTTGGAAATCATTAGTGGTAATGCTGGTGTCTAAACCATTCCGTTATTACCTGCTGCTTGGTGATGCTGTGGATCAGCACATCTGCACTATGTGACTTTGTTCCTAAAGTAATCCTGCAGGATTTGTTTTGTGGTATAGGTCCTTTATTGTGAAATGAAATGCAGATAAAAGGACTGTTTATAAGTCAGTCACCCCTAACCTCCAAACCATCCTTTTCCTTGAGCTTGGGAAAAGTTGGAAGGAGTGAGAAAGAGTGTCCTTGTGTGTCCAGATAAATTTAAACAGTGCTACTCTCAGAGGACATGAAATACTAAACAAAAAACCTGTCTTTGAGAACCCCCTTTGGTAGTTTCTTTTAGTTTATCTCCAAAGCCAAGTTGTTACATGAACAGTTGCCAGCAGGTCTCAGTCTCTTTGGTAATTCTCAAGCAATTTGGCTGTAGTGATTAAAATCATAGAATCATAGAATAGTTAGGGTTGGAAAGGACCTTAAGATCGTCTAGTTCCAGCCCCCCTGCCATGGGTAGGGACACCTCCCACTAAACCATGCCATCCAAGGCTATGTCCAACCCCGCCTTGAACGCCGCCAGGGATGAAGCATTCACAACTTCCCTCGGCAACCCATTCCAGTGCCTCGCCACCCTTACAGTAAAGAATTTCTTCCTCATATCCAATCTAAACCTCCCCTGTGTAAGTTTAAACCCATTACCCCTTGTCCTCTCACCACAGTCCCTAATGAAGAGTCCCTCCCCAGCATCCCTATATCAGAACCTTGACTTTTTAAACTTACAAAAATAACATGAGCCCTATGTGCTCAAGTGGCACAATGCCACCTCATAAATGAGCCTTAGCATTCCATGTCAGATGCAGGGCCTGTATGGCATCGTACCGTTTCAGAGCAGTCTAATTTTGAGGTGACAAATTCATGCATCATTGTGGCAAAATGTGATTGAGGCCAGCAATGACAAGCAATACAGTATGATGAGGTGCAAGTGAAAAATAGTTCTGTTCAGTATAGCCTCCAGTTGTCAGCTGTTCCTGGCAAATTCTTACTTTGTTTTTGCTGAAGTATCCAATGTATTGTTCTAATAGCATTCTTACAGGACTGTTTGGTCCAAAAATTATTCCGGAGCTAACAGCATATAAGGAGCTCTAGCTAAGTGTGGTAAGGAGCTAAAAGGGGGATAGTACAATGTTACGCTTTTTTAATTACATATTGCCGGCGACTTTGGGTTTCAGAAGCTTTAGAAGAAGCTTAACAGACAAAAGTTAAAAACCAAACAGTAGAATATTTAAGTTGGAACGGACCATCAATAATCATCTAGCATATCATTAAGGGCATTGTGCAAATGCCTCTTAAAAACTGACAGGCATAGGGCATTGGCCACCTCTCTAGGAAGCTTGATCCAGTGTCTGAACAACGTCTCAGTAAGGAAAAGTTTTCTAATCTACAGTCTAAACCTCCCAGATGCTAGAATCTGGCATTTGTTCTTGTTAAATTTCATGCCACTGATGATTGCCCAATGCTCTAATCTATCCATATCCCTCTGCAAGACCTCTTGTCCTGCAAGAGAATCAACAGCGCCTCCCCATTTGGTTTCATCAGCAAACTTGCTAATGGTGCCTTCAGCTCCTGCATCTGGATCATTGATAAATATACTGAACAGAACTGGCCCTAGAATTAAGCCCTGAGGAACACTGCTGATGGCTAATTGCCAGGCAGATGTAGCCCTGTTCACTACGACCCTTTGAGCTCTGCCCTTCAGCCAGTTCTTCACTCGGTGCACTGATCATCTCACCAATGAGTTTGTCCAGAAGGATGCTTCTGGGACAGTATAAAAAGCCTTACTAAAATCCAGAAAAACTTAACTTACAGAAGGCGTGATGAACACCCTGCCATGCTCATGCAGAAACTACTGAAACTGAACTGTGCTCAGGTCTAGGCAGAGTCTCTCACAAGCTGTGCATAGTTTGGGGGTTTTCTGTGTTCACATACAGATTGTAGGTTCTTTGAGCCTCTCAGCAAAGTGGCTGTTTGGAGAGGATATAAAAAAAACCAAAAAAGGGTAGAAGGGGGAGAGAACAAAAAAGAAAATGTCAATTTACTTTTGCAAGTTAAGTGGATGCTGTTTCGTGTGTGGTTCCCTTCCCTCCAGCTTCCCATTTTTCCTCCCTTTCTGTAGGACATGTAAGGTTGAGCATTTCAGCAAATCTGTATAATCTCTTACTAGTCTATATGTCTGAGGCTATCAAAAGAAATCGGAATTGCTTCATTTCCACGAATTAAAACTTTCTAATTTCTTTATTTATTTTATGAAATATTGAGGCTGAATGAACAATTGATTTGGGAATCAGTAAATACTTACGAGTTCAAACTATTTTCAGCATCATGGATAACTCAGTTGTAGGTAGAAAAACTCGCAGCATTTGTAAAATTTAAAGCCCAGTGTTGGTTTTTTCTTCAGTTGTTTGAATTATTTAGTCCCATTAATTTGAGCGTTTCATGATTGGTGTCTTTCTGCAAACATTCGTAAGTCAGAAGTATTCAAGTTGCCTTAAGCAACATTCTCATGGGCAGTTTGCCAGGAACTCAAAGGCTTCACCTAAATTGCATATTTCTGGGTATAGTCTCGCTCTCAGCTGTTCTTATCTTTCGTTTGGTTTTTGCTTAGTCCTCCATCTGGCTTTTTACTGGGACAAAATGAGTAGCAGTAAGCGGTGGTATCTGTAATTTGTATAAGTTGCAACTTCACAGTGTATTTGAAGGGAGGTACAGATCAGAGATACTGAAGTTGATAGAAGAAATTTCCAGCAAGTTCCAACATTTTAAAAATAGTGTCTACAGAGGGAATAGTGGCTGTCAGAGCATAATAAACCATCTGTGGCTTCAGCCATGATTCTTCAACAGCCTCATCTCCACTCATTAAGAAATCCACTGCAGCTTCTAGCCATGGTAGTTCTAATGACCTACAGCCTCATCATTCTGTCCCCTGACCATAATATGAGGCTGCACGTATTTGAGATATAGGTTGGAAGGGTTGGTCAGGAAATAAGTTTTGTCTGGACAATAGTTTAGACAAACTTTATATTACTTGTCAATGTATCTTCTAGACAATAAGTTTTCTTATGTAAAACATGGCTTTGCTTTGAAGATGGAAAGGTTTTTTAATATGCTGTGCTAGTTATTTTTTTAAAGTGTAAGTCAACGCTCCCTGATGTGATGAACAGCTTAAAATTAGAGATTCTTTTGTTTCTGTGGTGAAATAATGGGGGTTATTTTCTGGTTTTGAGTTCACAGACATGCTTTGAAACAATGATTTCTGGAATCTGAAATGCTTGAAAAAGCATATCTGAACCTATGCCACTGCGGGACTGCATGAGCTGAGCCTGTAGGAGAAACTGTGAGATTTCAGTGCAGTCTTGAAGACTGACAATATAGAAATCCCTCAAATCCCAAATAGTTAAACTCTACTGATGGACAGATTTATTGAAAACTTCCCCCTTAACAAAAAGGCATATTCTTGGCAGCATGATGATACTGGCTTTTGATGAGGAAGAAATCAATTATCTAACTTCGAAGGGGGATTTTTTTTTCCTAATTTTTAAATTATGGAGAGTAATAATAAAAATATTTTTTTATTAGAATAGCTGATTCAGTATAGACACTTTTTCTCTGCTTTCCAGTGATCTGTACATGATTCACCTGGAGTGGATATGAACTGAACCCAAGGCGTTGTCCCTGTTCTTTCCTCTTCCCTGCCTGCTGGACATCTCTTCCTTTGATTGTGTAAGTATGCAGAACTGTGGCAGCCTGATTTGTACTGATTTAAACACTTTATAGGCCCACTGTTAAGAGAAAGTCCAGAAGTATTGTGCTTGAGATCAGATAGCTAGCTCATTTAGCAATCTCCTATCCAGCTAGGCAAACCCTAAGAGCTTGAAAACAATTCTAGACGGAAGGTAAACTTCAAGGGTAAAAGACAGTAGATTTGTGGAAATAACTTTCTGTTTATTGTGGATGGAAAGCTGGGAAAAGCAAGTTATGGAAAATTCTGTTGCTTGTGTTTGTTTAGTAGAGATTTAAGATGGATGTGTTCCCTGCTTTAAAGCCCTGCTGATAGTGACTGCCGCTAATGTGCTCTTCAGGAACAGCAGTAACATAAACATCTGCATAAGAAATGTTAAACCTGTAGCTATTATGTTTTGTGAGCTTTGCAAATTATAAGAAGGTGCCCACGTTTACTACTTGGTATGTTTTATCAGTCTTGACATTTCCTGCGGTGAGCTCATTAATTTATTCTGGTCTTCTTATTTCCTATATGTTGATCTATCAGGACACTTTGTCATTGCATCATAATACAGTATGCAAGAAAGGGTTTTGTTGTCCATAGATAGTACTGTAATAGGTTGTCTGAGTAAGATAGTAAGGCTGTGAAAGCTTGTAGGTTTGTCCACTTCAGGTGTAACAAAAGAGTGAGGGAAGTTGTCGTGGTCTAAGCCCAGCTGGTAACTGAGTACCATGCAGCTGTTTGTCCACTCCCTCCCCTTCTTCCCCCCTGCTCCCAGAGGGATGGGGAGGAGAATCGAAAGAATGTAACTCCCATGGGTTGAGATAAGGACAGTCCAGTAACTAAGGTATAACACAAACCACTGCTGCTACCACCAATAATAATAATGATAAGGGAAGTAACAAGGGAAGAGAATACAACTGCTCACCACCCGCCGACCGATACCCAGCGCAACTGAGCAGTGATCTAGCCCTTCCAGGTAACTGCCTCCAGTTTACGTAGTGGGCATGACGTGCTGTGGTATGGAATACCTCTTTGGTTAGTTTGGGTCAGGTACCCTGTCTCTGCTTCCTCCCGGCTTCCCCTCCTCCTTGGAAGAGCATGAGACTCAGAAACTCCTTGATCAGAGTAAACATTACTGAGCAGCAACTAAAAATATCAGTGTTATCAGCGCTGTTCCCAGGCTGAAAGGCAAAACCACAGCACTGCACCAGCTACTAAGAAGGAGAAAAATTGACTGCTACTGCACCTCTGAGTAGCAGAATACAAGCTCAGTTGGATTAGTGAGCAAATACAGGCACCAGGACCAGTTTGTGTGCAAGAAGTAGAGGCTTTTAAATTCAAGAATAGTAGCCATTCAGTACCACAAAAAGCAAATTGGAATGCTAAGAGTTGAGAGAAATGATAAAACACATAATGCTATAAATGCTCTACAGATATTCGTTAATAGCCTTACAGGAGCTCGATATTGCACCTCGTTTATTATACTGTAAGTCTCTTTCTTTGTAGAGGTATATCAGTAAGCTTCCTGTTGGAGCTGCGGTTTAAATCAGTTCTTTAAGTGGAAAGTTACACAGTAGCAAGTTGAATTTTGCTGATGTGACGGCACAGTGTAAATTCGCAATCTATGTGAATTTAAGGGTTGTATTGAAGCAAACAGAATGTCTATACTGGCAAAAAGAGACCTGGGGCGTTCATTGGCCTATTGGTGGCAGTACTTCCTAAAGTACTGCTTTGTGATCAGTGTTGCACTTTGCCCGTTCAGTCACTTAGGGCTCATTAATGCTCTAGCTTTGCTTTCAGCCTCTGTCATTTTCTTGTTTAAGCATTGTTGAAGTGTATTGTGGGCAAAGGCTGTGGCTTGAAGACTGTTTGGCATGTGGGAGGCTGGATCTGCTTAGCAGAATACAGTTCTGAATGGAAATCCTTGAGATAATAATAGATTGTAACTGTTCAGACTATTTGATGTGATGTGGGTTGGTGCAATCATAGTTGCTTTGATGTGTGTCGACTACAGTCCACATCTCAAGTCCTGTGTGTCAGCTACAGTCCAGCATCTCGATTCTGTGTTAAAATGAACAGAGCTTTGGGAGATACCCTTGTGCAGTAAGAATTGTTGACGCCAAGGGGTCCAAGATGTGCTTCATAAATGAATTTTCTATTGAACGAGAACCAGAACCGAACTCAGGCCCAGTGGAGATGAAATAACTTAAGGGTAGCTGCAGAAGCGGAAAAAGTCTGTAGTGAAAATAATGTCCAGCAATAAACTGGGGGTATTGCTGAGCTCTTGACTTAAACTGCAGTGTTTCTCTTCCTCATGTAAGTCCTACCCTCTGGCCAAAGCGTTTGTTTCCATAATTGCTATGTGGCTGGTTCTCCACATACAGTGAACACATACATTGCTGTTTTCATTAGCTCAACACTTCCAACTGTTTGTCAGCAATAAAGATGCTGCATCAGCTTCTTGCTCACTACAGCTGGAACAGGGCACTGCCAAAACATTCTTGAAAAGAAAACAACCAAAGCCAATGTGAATGTTGTGGTCAAAGAGCTGAGAGAGAAAGCTCGTAAACATTTAATGTGGTGCCCCCCCCCTCCCATTCTCTCCTCATTTTTCCTCCCTTTTCTCTATAGACTAACTGAGCTTCAGTTCATAATTAGCAGAAGGACAGAAGGTTTGCTGATATGTAGAACTGAGGATCCCAAAGTGTGTTATAAAGAAAAGTGTTTATTGCCATTCCCCTTCTGAATGTGGTATCCCAAAACATTGGTAGCACTAAGTGATCTGATACAGCTACCTGTGAAGTCCCTGTTGGACCTGAGAAGCCAGAAATCTCCTACAGCTAGCATGCTGTGGTTTCTTACTTGAACTGTTAAACCACATGCCTTCATTTGAAAGTATAAATTCTAATGAAAAGTTTGTTCACTATTTACCCAGCTACTGCTTTTATTTCTGTTTTTTATAATCTTGCTTTTAATAATCAAATATGTGCAAGACCTAGGCTATTGCAGCTTTTACCAAGAATTTCACTAATACAGAAGTGCTAAGCAGCACCTCCTTGATTTGAAAGGTGAGACATCAAGGAATTACTGTTTAGGGCTGTTCCTTTTTCGTGAACGTTTATTTGTCTGCTGTGGAGTGTCATTGCATATTCTGTAACTCAGAGTCACTATAATCAGAGGGATGCAGTGCAGGTCGGGGTGTGTTCTTATCTGTTGGCTGCATCTGTGTACAGCTCCTTCTCCATTTGAGGTAGGAGGACAGTTGGATTGAGATGAAGTGTTGCAGTTCTCGAACTTAACCCAGAAATGACCAAAGGCAATATACCAGTCTGATATGTTTTATGCATAGTGGTCCTCTCCACCAAGGGCCTGGCTGATTGCCAGTGAGGACCTGAGTAGGGCAAAGTTTCAGAATGTGCTTGTGATGGTCATGAATGTCAAGTTTCTGTTGCTTCTCTGAAATGAGATGTAGTAACAGCTGTGCATTCCTATCCTGCTGTAAAGCATGAGTCGGATTCATGTTCTGATTCATATTTATTTGCTAGAGTGAACTTCTAATTGCCTTCCAGATGGCGGTCAACTGACTGTCACTTGGGTGTCTTGAAAGTGCCTGTTACATCAGAGAATTCCAGGAACTGGGAGTGAAGGAAGAGGGAGAAGAATGGTCAGCAGTATTCAAAGAGCATTTTACTAGGAGCCTGAGTTGATGAGATGTTTGTTGGCTGTATAAGGCAGCTGTAACCCAGTGCAAAAGGATATAAGTGTGTGTGTGTGTGTGTGTGTGTGTAATTCTGTTCTTGGTTCTTCGAGCCACTTGGTACAGTGGTTTTATCAGCCTGTGCTTCACTATTCCTATCTACTAGGTGGCATACTGCTTGTACAACGTATTCAAATTCACAATGAAATACACTCTCATGCAGCCAGTTACTAGGGATTGCATTTTTCTATTGTAACTTTGTGTAGCCAGTATGCAGAAAAAAGGTGTCTGCATGAAGCAAAGGAGTAAAAGAAACTAACGTCAACATTTTCTGCTGTTGTTTCATGCAATGCGTCATCACCACTACTTGTTTGACAGCTTTTAAACAAGCTTTTGTCTCTACAAATAAGATACTAAAGGTGTCCCTGCCCATGGCAGGGGGGTTAGGACTAGATGATCTTTAAGGTCCTTTCCAATCCAAACCATTCTAGATTCTTGCAAAAATTACTCTGCTTTATTTCCTCCTTCTCCCCCCTCCCCCCCAAGCTTGTAATAAACTTCTGATTCCGAAAGGACTCTGTCTCCCTTTGCCTTGCGTTCACTGCTCTATAGTTTCCTGTTCTCAGGTTCTCAGTGCAGTCTAATTACTGTGAGTGCAACAGCTGCAGCCTCTGCACTGCTGAAATCTCCATGTCTGTCCATTTCAGTGAATTCCCCTTTAATATTCAGGCTGAGCTGAGGCATGCCCTCTGCCTGTGACTCTTGTTTTTGTCTCCTGATATGACATAAATTATTTTGGTGTACAGTTTGCATTAATAAGATGAAAATAAAAATTGCCCCACAAAAAAACAAACAAGCACTGCACAAAACTGTATTGTATGAGCCAGTGCCTCGTTTGGAGCCTTATTTTGACATCCTTAGATTGGAAAAAAAAATCCCACTGTGCATCTTCATGTCTCACTGAACTCTTTCTTTAGTGAGTTAAGATCAGGTCCCTTTCCCACCAGCTCGTTGTTTGATCAGGAGCATGCAGTTGTCCAAGATGCAGAGCAACACAAAGGGATGTTGTGTCTGTTCATATAGCATAAGTGTGTATAGAGAGGACAGGTCAGCATAGTCTGAAAATGTAATTAAATGTAATTAAAAAAAAAAGTGGTAGTGAAAAACATGCGTGTGTTACTCTAACGCTGGTCCTTTCAGAACAAAGAACAAATGTGGCTGCTGCTACTCCAGTTGCAGCCTGTTTTTCGTAGTCTATAAGTATGCATGAGAAGAAACAATTTAACAGACAGTAAATGTAAAATCAAAGAATAATTACCAGTAATGTGTTTAAGGATGGCCTCCTGTCAGATTTCTTGCTTTACTCTTTCTTTATCCACTCTAAAGCACATATAGTAAGTATAATGTGAAAATAAGGGATAGAATTAAAAACCCAAACCCGGCTCTTTTTTGCTTTTGTATCATGTGAAGATTGCTTTTAAACAGGTTAGTTTCTTTTACGTGTTTTGTTTACTTAGATTCTTTGTCCCTCTACATTAGAAATTCAGATGCACCAGCAGTATGGTGGAAGCAAGATTGGTGTTAGTGCAAAGCGAGGGAAACAGTGGTGAGGAAGCAAGGTTGTAGGAAGCACATCAAAAGCTTTGTCTCTTCGGTCTGCCATGTGTCTTTTTTATTTTAAAGCTATTTTGCATTTGTTTTATTTGCCATTGAAGTTCACTCTTACAAGCTTATTTTTCACAGCCCTGCAGACCAGAACCAGAATCTCCATTCCCTTCCCACTCCTATCTTTGCTAGCATAAACTAGAATTAAGAAAAAATGCCGCTTCAGAAAATACAGTACGAATAAAAATTGACAACAGGAGGTAACACTGGGCGCAGGTACTGGTGCATGTAAGGAGCTGTGGTCATTTGCTGGGGTTATCTAGTATTGCATGCTTGATCTTATTGGAAGTAGCCTTGGAGTTGACGCTTTCATCTTCTACCCATTCCTACCCTTCCACCAGTAGATGATGGTTTTCTCCGTTCCTACTTAAATATGTTGTCAAATTGGCATACACATGGGAATTTGTAGGTGACACAAACATTTAAATTGTCTTCTTGTCAAGGTAAGAGGTTTTTTTTCACAAGGCAGAAAAAGAGAAACTTGCCATTTGCCTGTGGTTTTTTGATGACTCTGTCTACTGCAGGAAGCGTGTGAATCCAGAATGGTCACTGCTTGATGTGCAGTGCATGTGTACTTGTTTCTGCTGCTTTCTGTATGGATACCTAGGATGCCTGGCCGTTATTAGGGGGACTGAGAAATCTGGTAACCTGTTAGAGATGTGACTGGTGCAGCTCTGTGTCTCCAGATGCAATCTGGCATGTATGAGGCATATATATATACCACGTGGATCCCTTCTTTCCTTTGCCTTTTTGTTTCATACCCTGAACATTTTACAATAATTCTTGTGCAAACCCAGAATGGTCTTCCTCTGCCTCCCATAATGTGTCCCATACTCCTGGGCAGTAACCTTGCTTAGCCTATAAGGTGACCCTGAGAGCTTTTCCAGTTGACTTATCTGATTGGCATCACACCTGCTTAAAGGGTGCTGGTGGTTCTCCTGGAATGCCCCTAGCAGAGGGCTGGGGCTCTGTTTTCTCAAATGAGTTTTTGGAAGTCCCTGTGCCTTTTTGCTCATATGTGTGTATATGTGTACATAAAAACCTTTGAGGGGATTATCGTTCTCCTGTTATGGCCCTGGAAGTAGCTGCTCAAGGAGTTACTGGGGTTCTTGCACCTGCTGTTGCCTCTCTGAGCTCCCATGTGAGTGTTTGCTTATCAATGTAATTACACCATCAGCATCTACAGGAAGGTGAATAAGTAGGCGCCAGTCTTTGAGTACAAATCATTTCCACACGGGGCAGAAGAAATTATTATTTTTTTTCCTCATATCTTGTTTTGTATGAGTCTTACTCAAGAATTCTTAACTATTGGGTAGCTGCAGAACCTCTTTGTGTAGTATATGACAGTGATTGATGCTTGGCTTTCTGGTCATCTTTGCATTTATTCTTTTGCTAAGGGGTTTTCTGTAGTGCTCATCATCAGTGTGTTTTCATCCTTGCATAAAGAAGATCCATGACGTGACGAGTGATGACCTGAGAGGAAGGATGGGAGCTATTCTAGGTAATTTATTTATGCGCTACTACTTTTTTCACTTAACTGGTGAAATATAAGTGGGATGAAAAGGGTGTGGGAACTCCAAATATACCTCGTCTTAAGTGGTTTTGATCCAGCTGTTATTTTGGCTCCAGCACTCCGGTGTCTCTCTCCCCCCCACTTTTTTTTTTCCTTCCTTCTCAAGCCTCCAGTCTGCTGCAGCTGTTAGAATTTCATCATTGTCTCCAAATGCCACATTTCCCATTAGTACCACAGCCCCTTGTGTGCTAAGGGGAATGTCATTTGTGTGCTTTGCTTGTGTATTATCTTTAGGCGATCTGCAGCCAAAGCAGTGCTTAGATCTGTAACTGCTGGAAGGCTGAATTCCTTGGGAAGAGGCACACATGAGATGCAGAAACATTGAAGGGTGAGATTTTCAGACTTGCTGTCAGAAAACAGTTAAGCCTTTTTGTCCCCGTGCTCTGCTTTTCAGATGCCTTTGCACTGTAGTTAACCTTATCAGTATTTGATTTAACACTGGATGCCTGTGTATTTATTCCTTTTGGTAGTTTTACTGTCACTTCACTCGTTGTCTGTCACAGTTGTATCATATCTTAGATGGCTTATCCTAAAAAAAAACAAGTTGCAGATATGAAACCACCGTCCATTTTTATAGAATCATAGAGTCATAGAATAGTAAGGGTTGGAAAGGACCTCAAGATCATCGAGTTCCAACCCCCCTGCCATGGGCAGGGGCACCTCCCACTAAACCATGCCATCCAATTCCTTATCTATCAGTTGGTTGTGTTATTTTTAAAGCTGATTTTTAGGTTTGTGTAAATGTGTGTGTTTTGAGTCAAGTTCTTTCTGCCCACTATCTTAATTTCTGCCTCATATCCATTTTGCACTTACCTCGTCTTCCCAACAAAACTCTAGCAATGCCTTTGCTATTTCCTTAGTCTCCTGCAAGTAGATTCTCTGCTGGATTCCTGCAGGCCTGGCAGTGCAGTTTAATTTGGACCCCAGGGTCAGCTTGGAGTTCTAACTTATTTGTACCTTGATTCTGTCTTGCTGTCTTGTTTTTCATACCTATATAGAATCAGTGAGGTTGGAAAGGACCTCTGGAGATCCTTTAGTTCAATCCACTTCCTTAAAGCAGATCATCTAGAGCAGGTTGCCCAGGTCTGTGTCCAGTCAAGGTATTTATATCTCCACTGGAAGGTATTCTAGTCCCTTAATCATCTTTGTGGCCCTTTACTTGAGTCACTTCAGTATGTTCATGTCTGTCTTGCACTGGGGAGCCCAGCATATGACATTGTACTCCATGTAGGACCTCACCAGTGCTGAGTAGAGGGGAATGATCACCTTCCTTGTCCTGCTGCTGATGTTGCTCTTAGTATAGTCCTGGATGCTGTTGCTGTCTTTGCCTCAGGGTCACTTGCTTGGTCACGTTCAACGCTTTGTTCACCAAAGACTCTGAGTTTGTTTCTGCGAAAGTGTTTTGCAGTCTTTCTGCCCCCAGCATATGTTGGTGGTTGGGGTTATTCCTCTTCAGGTGCGAGACTTCACATTCCCCATTGTCAGTTTTTATGGGGTTCCTGTCAGCCCATTTTTCCAGCTTGTCAAGGGCCCTGTGAGTGGTGGACAACTATCTGGTGTATCAGCGTGAAAGCAGAATCTTGCCAGGTGATCTAGGGAGAAAGAGCGTTTGTTAAATGCAGTGTGGTTTCATTGTGTAAAGTTTAAGAGAGTGTTCCTCCTCTTCAAGGCTGTTGGAATTCCCCACTGATGAGGACTATATGTGTCTTTTCTGCATTTTAATTATTCAGGAACCATGTCCTACGCTGCAGTGTTTACTGGTATAAAGGCTGAAATGAGCACTTCAAATGACTACTTTTGATGCTTATCTTTGATTCTGTAAGTCAAAAAGGTGAAAACCCTTATAAGACTGTAGGAGGACCTGAGGGTTGCAGGTGTTGTCTCCCATTACATCATGAGTAATACTCAGCACATTTTGAGTTAAAGGGAATGTGATTTTTTTTATTTTATTTTATTTTATTTTTTTTTAAATAAATGCAGCTTTGTGACTGTCTTGGATGGACCTTTCTGTTTCCTAATTTTACAAGTCAGGAAGGACCTGCTTTCTTCAGCAGTCTGTGACTTGTTCATGTGTGATTTTGATAGGCTCCATTTAGGACAGAGTGTTCAGCCCTCCTACACCTGATGTTGAATGCTGTTGGTCGAAAATTGCATCAGCTATGGCTAATGTTCACAGTGAACGATTCTGAAAGTCCATTTTTACCTTGTGTTTCTTGACCTAAAGGTTGTGGGGAGATCACTTAAAACAGTGCACTTAAACTCTGCGAGCGCTGGTCTGAAAACCAGTGTTAGAAACTGATTGCCAACTTGCTTTGGGGATGTGGACTTAAATAGTTTGTTCTACTAACAATGTTTTTTATGGACTTACCTCGTAAGTCTCATCAAGTCCTGTCTGCTTTCTCCTGCCAAATAAATATTCCCTAATAATCCCCAAATCTGTTACTTCGTTTTCTTTATATATTTGCTTGTTTAGAATCATAGAATAGTTAGGGTTGGAAAGGACCTCAAGATCATCGAGTTCCAACCCCCCTGCCGTGGGCAGGGACACCTCCCGCTAAACCATGCCATCCAAGGCTATGTCCAACCCCACCTTGAACGCCACCAGGGATGAAGCATTCACAACTTCCTTGGGCAACCCATTCCAGGGCCTCACCACCCTTACAGTAAAGAATTTCTTCCTCTGATCCAATCTGAACTTCCCCTGTTTAAATTTAAACCCATTACCCCTTGTCCTCTCACCACAGTCCCTAATGAAGAGTCCCTCCCCAGCATCCCTATAGGCCCCCTTTAGGTATTGGAAGGCTGCTATGCGGTCTCCACACAGCCTTCTCTTCTCCAGGCTGAACAGCCCCAATTTTCTCAGCCTATCTTCATACGAGAGGTGCTCCAGCCCCCTGATTTTCTTCGTGGCCCTCCTCTGCACTTGTTCCAACAGTTCCATGTCCTTTTTATGTTGAGGACACCAGAACTGCACACAATACTCCAAGTGAGGTCTCACGAGAGCAGAGTAAAGGGGCAGGAGCACCTCCGTCGACCTGCTGGTCACACTCCTTTTGATGCAGCCCAGGATATGGTTGGCTTTCTGGGCTTAGTAAATAATCTTTTTTTCTCCAAGAAGCCTACACTGACTTGCATGTGAGCTGCTTCTTGGCTGAACCACATAGCAGATTCTGTATAGTGTGATGTATTTGTCAGTGTTCTCTGAAGAGCCACTGGTACTCTGGAAAATCAGCACTACGTAATGATGTTCCTGAGGGCTGTGGAGGTGTCTTGGGAGAGTAATATGAAATAGGTCTTGCATGTCTCTGCTAGGATAAAGCAACAGGGAAGTAGTTAATTTTACCTGCATTGTACTGAACTTCTTATTTCAAAGGCTGGCGATTAAATTATTGGCCATTTGCAGGATGTGAAGTGGATCTCCCTGTAGAAGCCCACTGCATGTGCCTTCCTATTTGACAGTACAGCATTAGTATCTAGTAACCAGCTCATTTAAACTGTTGCATAAACATTCTGAATAATTGCTTCATAAGCAATCTGAATAAACATTTTGAATAATCTTTTAAATTTCACTTATTCTAATCTGTTTTCCATGAGTGGCTCTTTAGAATGTAACGGTATAGAATAGACTATGTCACTGGTATTTTATGTCATTTTAACTTCTGCTCTGTCAACATCCAAATGGAGGAATTTCACACATGACCTGCAGCACCATTCCCAAGGAAAGAAGAGGAAGGAAATGCAGATTTTTTGTCCATGTCACTCACTTATTAATAGGTCCCTGCAGAGTACTAAAGAGCTTCAGTATCCTTGGGTTTTTTTAATTATTTTTATTTTTTAGCTAAACAGTCACAGATTTCACACGCACAGTATAAGATCCCTCTAGCTGGGTACCTTTTCAGGAGAGTTGTGTATTAGATTACATGCTTCTAGCTGCTGGTTCAGATTTCTGAGGTAGGATTTTTCTGATTACAAGCTAAAGTTTGAATTTCCAGCCCCACTGAATCCCCCTCCAAACTTGCTGACTCCACCAGGCAGAGTGATATTCTAGCGGATTTGTTAATGTTCAAGCTGCATTCTTACCATTCTTTTCTCACAGGAAAATATCTGTAAATAACTCTGTCTACAATTTCTTACTCTGCTGCATTTCTGCTCACCCTCAGGAACTTGGGTGCTTTCTTTAGTATTCTTCGTATGCGTCTAGGAGTAACCAACTAAGGTTATGGTGGTGTATCAGTGCCGTTTGGGTAAAGGAGGATGTGTCGAAATAAAACTTCGCTACCTTTTTTTAAAGGTGCATAGTGTGACTTTATCCTTGCGTGTCTAAAGGGAAATTTTTATTTCTAGGTTTTAACCTAGAAATAGAAAATATAATATAATAATAATAAATAACCTAGAAAAAAAACAAAAATAGTATTATTGCAGCAGTAATTTCTTTGTTTCCTGCAAGAGTCATTGTTCCTGTCAAGGTTTACTGCTTGGATCTCACCTGGAAGCGTTTGGATATTTTTTTTTTTTTGAATATTAAAAGATTTCGTAACGAGATTGTGGATAATTGAAAGTTTTACAAATTGACCTTAAATATGAATTTCAGAACTTTAAGCAAACAAATTTCGAAGGTTAGTATTCTTATTCTTTGGACCACTACCAGCCCCCATTACACTTGGAATGGGTTTCTGTGTTTATTCAAAGAGTTCCTGCTTGACATTTTTGATGGTTAATTTCTTAAAAGACCCCAAATAATCTATTTGTTATCCACATTAAAAACTTGATAGGACATCTGAGGAGTGCTAGTTCATATTCATCATGGATATTATCTCACATTTCTGATGTCTTTTTGTGACTTTTCAATCCTCTTAAGGATTGCTGTGTGAGTTGATCAGAAGGCTAGTCAGGATATTGTACAGCAGTGTGCTGGGGCAAGAACAAAATGGGTTATGGCTTGGTTTGAGGGGGTTCTGTGGATGCTCCAGCTTTGAGCTGTGGTGTGGCTGCATGATGTCTTGTCTCAGAGGTGTAGTTGAAGCAGGAGTGTAGAAAGTTGTGCATTATCTGTAGTCTGAATGTATGAGGATTCCTCTCTTTCTCCATAGTTCTGTGCCTGAGTTGGATGAAGGCATTATCGCGTACCTCACCTGTTGAGAGTTGGAACTTTCTTTATTGAAAGGATGAGATACTTGTAGCTGATGGAGGTCCTGAGCATGGGAAGTCATGGTCTTCTTGCAAACATCACCTTGGGAGTTTCAGGTTTCTAGTCAACCTTGAAGGTTAGACACCTATATATAGAAAGGAAGGTGTTGTAATTGTGTATTTTTTTGGAAATCAGACTACAAAAGGTAGGCAAGTATATACAAGAAGTAGGACACAATAATAAGTGCAAATTCTATCTGGTTTAAGGTAAAATCTTTTTGCTCTGATTGGATGGCACTTTGGGCTTAACTGGATTTTTTTTTTTAATTGTGATAATTTATATTGAATTTAATTGCATAGTACTGGCAATAATAGGAATATTATAAATGTAACAAATCTTCTGCTGGGTACTCTGTAATACCAGGCATTTTCAAGAGCTGGCAGGTTTTGTAAAGGCTGAATTATCATGCAAACTATCTGGGAGCATATAATTTATGCCAAAGGTGCTGTAAGATTGCATAAATTTAAGACTTTTATTCTGAACTACTGTGTTCGTACGCTAAAATAATTATAGGGTGCTGATGATGCAGCACCATTTCAGAAAATGAATGACTGAATTTTACTGAAGTCTATTGTTTAAGATGAAACTATGCTACTGTATTTAAAAAAAAATAGAAGAACCCTGTAGAAGAAGATGAAATGCTGTCAAGTCATAGACCATAACACTGGAACTGGGAGTCATTTTCTTTGGAGAAATTGTATTGTTTTTACTTTCTTTTTTTTCAAGCATCCTTGCATGATGAAACAGTTCATACAAATGTTGAAATTTGTGGAGATCGCTGTTGCTGTCCAGCTGAAAAATGTTTGTAAACTATGAAAAAAGAATTAAGGAATAAAAAAACCCAAAACGCAAACAACCAAAAAAACCCCCAACAAAACAAGAAACCCAGGTTACATTCCTTCTGAAGAACAGCCTGAAGAGGTAATGTTCAGGAACCAAAGAGCTTGGACAGTCAGTTGGCAGGGCAAAGAAATGATGCTGAGAGATGGCTCATTTGAAGCCATGTGTCAAGCCTTTGTCAAATTGCGAAGCAGGATCTCTCAGGAGTCCTTCCTTGTGCAGTGCTGTGTCTCCTTAGGCCATAATGCACATTGGTTATCTGTTAGTATCCTACAGCTGTGTGGCATTTG
Organism: Amazona ochrocephala; assembly: GCA_039720435.1. Lineage (NCBI taxonomy): Eukaryota > Metazoa > Chordata > Aves > Psittaciformes > Psittacidae > Amazona > Amazona ochrocephala. The sequence goes on from CM077880.1 coordinate 85,527,076, forward strand.
TGTAAAGCTGGGTTTGGTGTTGTCCCAGGCAGAAGCAGCAATGGAGCTGAAGAGGAGAGGGGAAGTGGATGCTTCCTTGATATTATAGCCATCTTTTTCTACTCTTTCACTTCTTGCGCAATGCCCTTACATAAGGACCCTGAGTGCAAGTACAGTGTTAACAAGAGAAGTCTACAGTGCATCGCAGATAGTGACCCCTTCAGCTATTTCTTACTCACCATCAACATTAAAAGAGAAAAGAAGAAAGTACAATGGGGGCTAGGGGAAAGTAATAGATAGATAGCTGATGCTATGCACTTTCCAGGTCAGCATGGCACTGACAAACCAAGTCCAGTCATAGAATCATAGAATCATAGAATAGTTAGGGTTGGAAAGGACCTCAAGATCATAGAATCATAGAATCATAGAATCGTAGAATAGTTAGGGTTGGAAAGGACCTTAAGATCATCTAGTTCCAACCCCCCTGCCATGGGCAGGGACACCTCACGCTAAACCATGCCACCCAAGGCTATGTCCAACCCCACCTTGAACGCCGCCAGGGATGAAGCATTCACAACTTCCCTGGGCAACCCATTCCAGTGCCTCACCACCCTTACAGTAAAGAATTTCTTCCTCAGATCCAATCTAAGCTTCCCCTATTTAAGTTTGAACCCGTTACCCCTTGTCCTCTCACCACAGTCCCTAATGAAGAGTCCCTCCCCAGCATCCCTATAGGCCCCCTTCAGGTATTGGAAGGCTGCTATGAGGTCTCCACCAGCCTTCTCTTCTCCAGGCTGAACAGCCCCAATTTTCTCAGCCTATCTTCATACGAGAGGTGCTCCAGCCCCCTGATTGTCCTCGTGGCCCTCCTCTGCACTTGTTCTAACAGTTCCATGTCCTTTTTATGTTGAGGACACCAGAACTGCACACAGTGCTCCAAGTGAGGTCTCACGAGAGCAGAGTAGAATTTTCTATAAGAGCTCAGGCACTTGATGTTTGAGGTGACCTTTTCTAATTTGAGTTGGGATAGGTTTATTTTATCAGCTTCACATCAGCTAATTCCAAACATTCTAAGATTCTTTGTGAAAATATACTTAACCTATTTATCTCTAGCAGTTGCCAGCGCAGAGAGGTGTTGATATAAACATGTATACTGGCGCTCTGTTATCCCAGCCTTCCAGAAAGCTACAGGTCAGCAGCAACAGTGAAAGATAAATTTTCTTGTCTTCATGTGATTTAAGTGAGGTGTGTGAACTTAAAGGCTTTTGTGGAACTGTGCTGCATTCTTGCAAGGTAAATTCTATTCCAATTTTGTTAAAACAAGTGAAAGAACTGTAAGAAGCTTGACAATTGCAATGGAGTGACCTGGTAGGGTGACCTATAAAGAAGGAGAAATGAGCTGCTGCTCTTTCTTCCTCCCCCCCCGCCTCCCCATTTATGCTGCCTAGAGAAAGCTTGGAAAATTATTTCCACTTTTCCCCACTCATAACAATAGAAACTCAGATCTGGCTAAACATCAAAAGGCATTTTCAGTAATAGAGGAGTTGTGTCACCACATCTTTCAAATTGCTTGAATTTGGAAATAAATTATTACATAAAGATACCTTTTGTTGGGTTTTTTGGTGTTGTTTTTTTTTTTTTTTTTTTTTTAATGTAATTCCAACACTTTGGAATTCTGTGAGAAATGTAAGGATGGAAGAACCATAGCTCCACTGCAGAATTATGCATTTTCAGAAAATAGTGAAAAATTTTATCACTCTGCTCTATTAAAGAGGTCCAAAAGTCCAAAGCGTGTTAAGCAAAGTACTTTTATTTTTGTAGTGCAGTTTGAAATTGCCAGCTTTATGGTAATCTAAATAAAAGGGAAATGAGCTGATTTAATATTGTTTTGCAGTGTTAATTTAGTTGTTACTCTAGGGAAAAACAGTTTTGGTGTTAGTTTTGGCTGGGAGATGGGAGAATAGGAAAATGGGTTTTGCTACTTCTCATCATATAATGAATAGTCGATAATTTTAATTTCCGTATGGCTTGCATTATGTTAAAAACTCAAAAATTATTTATTTGCTGGTGTAATATTTAATTTAGGATTATGCAAAATTGGGTATGGCTTGAAATCTGCAAATGAGTTAAAACTATAGAAATTTGTTATATGGTTAAGTAACGCTACAGTAATTGTGCTAGAGGCTTAAAGAAAAATGCTTTTAAAAGCATGCTTTGCATTTAAAATTAATATTAGGGCTAGGCATCTATAGTATGTTGAACTGTATTTGTTAGTCAATGTGTTAAAGTATAAATTTGGAACTTCTTCCTGTGTATTGAATTAAGGGGATTTTTTTAGATAGGAAGAAACAAAGCTTCTTTTTCCCTGTTGGTATAGGTTTTTTGTTTGATTGATTTGTTTGTTTTGTTAGCTTTCAACTTCATGTGAGGTGGTGTTATGTGTCAACCCCAGCTGGCAACTTAGCACCACCATGCTGCTTGCTCATTCCCCTGTGGTGAGATGGGGGAGGGAATTGGAGAGGTAAAAGTGAGAAAACTCAAGGGCTGAGATAACGACAGTTTAATAGGTAAAGCAAAAGCCACAAACACAAGCAAAACAAACCAAGGAATTCAGTCACTGCTTCCCATTGGGAGGCAGGTGTTCATCCATCTCCAAGGAAGCAGGGCTCCATCTCATGTGATGGTTACTTGGGAAGACAAATTCCGTCACTCTGAACTTCCTCCCTTTCCCTGTTTTTCAGCTTTATATGCTGAGCATGACATCATATGGTATGGAATATCCCTTGGATCAGCTGGGGTCAGCTGTCCCAGCTGCGTCCTCTCTCAACTTCTTGTACACCTCCTGCCTGTGCACCGTTGGGGAGGTGTGAGAAGCAGAAAAGGCCTCAATGCTGTGAAAGCACTGCTCAGCAATAACTAAAACATCCCTGTTTTATCAACGCTGCTTTCAGTACAAGTCCAAAACATAGCTTCATACCAGCTACTGTAAGGAAAATTCATTCTATGCCAGCCAAAACCAGAACAGGTGGTGATGAACAGAAGTAGTTGATTAGGCTGGAATGGAAACAGCAGCTTCTCAGAAGATATTGCTGCTGTCAAAGATGACATTCCCCAGTTCTATACTTTATTTAACGGCAAACCTGGAACACTTGAATGTATTTATCTAATTAAAAATTACTTTCTTGAGTTAACAATTTTTTCATCTTGGAAGTTTTCATAACTTGAAATTTTTAGAAATTTTGTTTTAATTAAACATATATATGCCTTATACTTGCAGGTATATCTGATTTACTTAAAGCATTGAGAGACAGTGCAGCCACTGATCACAGCCAGTATGGGTTCATGAGCTTCTAAATAGTCCTGCGAGGAGCAGGGAGTTCGACTTGATGATCGTTATGGGTCCCTTCAAACTTGAGATATTCATGATGCATTCTTTTTTCTACTGTGTTTACTATGAGGATAATGACATGGCTCTCATTTGAAGTGAAGCAATCACCCTCCAAGTTGTCCACAGTATTCTAAAGGATTTATTTTCTTTCAGTTACTCTGCCCACCTTAGTTTTTTCAGTCTTTGTTTTTAAAAGATGGCTGTTGAAAGTCAGTTATGATATTGATGTAGCTTTTTTGCATTTGAAAGATGAACAGAAATCTGGGATAATGTTAATTCCTGCGAGGTCTGGTGTTAAAGTGCTGAAATGTATTTTTTAGCTGCTGTGCAAGGCTGTTGCAGAGGCCAGTTTCCCATCAGGGTTTCAATTTCAGAATGAAAAAGACACATGTGGCAAGCAGTCTCTGCATTGCGATGTTGCAGCAGAATCCCATAAAGTGAGGTATCTGTAATTCAAAACTTCAAGAGGGATCCAGCTGAAGCAACAAAGGTCCCACTTTTGGCATTCATGCAGCAGCTGCCTGGGCATTGTGCCATTCATCAGAGGCAATACATACTCCCTCTCAATCCTGCTGTGATTCCCTTCCTCCCCCCTGTTTCAAATGCCTTTGTCGAGCTGAGCAGTGTGAACTTTCATCAGAGGAGGTGAAAGTGGTGTTGCTCATTCTGAACATGCCAGGAGTATTTTCCAGAAGTCCTACTGAAGGTTTGTTCCTGTTTTATTCCTCATGGCTGCTCATGTGTAGCCCTGGAATTGTCTTGCACTTTGGTGTAATTACACGAAAAAAGCTAAAAGCCTTTTCCAGGCAAAGAAAATTAATTTCCTTTTATTCTGAGCGGTACTGTATTACTGGTAATCCAGTTATATTCGGTCCTTTGCAAATGAAGACCATAAAAGACAAAAGCTTTGATCAATCTCAGTTACAGTTGCCCTCATATCCCATCCTTGGAATAAATATGGAGGGTTTTTCAGCAACAGTTGGTACAGTTTCTGAATGTTGAACTTAATTTTTGTTGTTACATGTTAAATGGAGAGATTTTTATTCCCTCATTTTGTGATCTGTAGTTGAAAACATAAATATCATCTATTTATCTTCTGGAAGAATTGAAGTAAACTCCAAAATTTTTTCATAATGAAATTAATCTTGGGGACCTTTGCACAAGAGCAGCTGTGAGAGGGAATACCTGATGGCTGGTCCCTCTCCATCAGGGAATCTCTCTTTTAAAAGCCCTGCTGATGTGAGGAGGCTGGTGGACATTTAGATGAGGTCCTAAGGGATAAGGCAACTTTTCATTTTAATATATACTGTGATAAGATCGTTGTGTTTAAAGCCTGCTTCAGCTGTTTCCCATGTGACCTGGGTGGCCATGTACTGAAGTAAGAAACTGTTGTGGTAAAATAGATGTGGAAGTAATGCTGATTATGAGTAATCATATGTCTTGATGGTTGAAAGAGCATCTCTGGGTCACTCTGCCCAAGATGAGGTTCTTGTTTAGAAGCTTGAAATTCAAACTTGAAGATAGTTCCCTGCATTGCTCTTAAATCCTTCAAGTTGTAGAGCGTTGCAGCTCACCTTTTCTTGCTAGCCATCTTACACCAGGAGGCTGGATGACATCTGTGTAATAGTCTATAATAGTCTCTCTATATCTATATCACTGGTTTGCATCCAACCCAGATGAGAAGTTCTGCCAGCTGTTGCCAACTGATAGCTTTCCGGGGCTGTGAGAAATGAGCTACCTTCCAGGCCTTAGTGAGCAGAGGGTTTTGGTCCTTACTTGCAATGTCAGCAGAAGTGCTGGGGCAGAAAGAAACCTGGGAGGCTGGATTCCTTTGAACTTATGTGGCCAGAAAATAGCTGCATGTGTTTCAGAACAGACTACAAGGGAGGGCTAGGCTACAAACAGACTTTGTACAAACACAACAATATTGTTTTCACAGAAGAAGGTGTTAAAAGAAAATACAATAAAACCTGTAATAGGAGTAAACTACACTGGCTTTACATGCTAAGGAAGAAACTGAAAGAACATTACTGAAGTTGCAGAAGTTCAGCAGCGATAAGAAGTAAAATTCAAAGGGAGCGGTTCTAACACTGGGGAAAAGACAGCCTTAGCACAGATTAAGTGAAGAAGGTACAGAATCTCCAGCCTTGGAGACTTGTAGGAACATGGACTGTGGTGGCTACACAGATGGAGAGTATAGCCCTGGGTAGCGGTAGATGTTTCTGCTGTTTTTGTGAGGTCTGGCAGACATCAGATATTTCCCACAGAGCTGTGAGAGGTAGTGTGTTTCTTCCTCTGCTGGTCTCTTGGGGAGCAGTTACAATACATCTCTACCATTCCCCAGCTGTGAGTGTGGCATGCAGCATCTGGCAGAACTGGAACTGGGACATAGCTTCTTGCTGAGCAGATGTCTGTATCTGTTGATACTGCTTTTGGAGAGAAGAGTATACCAAATGAATCGTTGAGCCCTACTTGGCTGTGAGCTTGATTCTGTGGAAGTTAGGGAAGCAGTGGGATTAAGGTACATGACTTTTGTTCAGCTGCCTTATGTGCATTGAGCGTGATGCCACTTTTCCATTCCCTGAGATGGCATCTCATTGTCTTCAAGTGGAGTGTGCTGTACCATATAGCCAAGGAGCACCTGTTTTGCTTCTTACTCATTTTTCAGTTGTAATTGGTGCTTGCTAATTTAACTCTGATTTGAAGGTAGTCTGTAATGACATTATTGTGTTGACATTGCAGTGCTTCATAAAATTTTAGGACTGTTTTTTCAGAGCACCCATTTGATGGAAAGTGGAGGGTTGCCTTTTCTTCACTGTAATGCATGGGAGTTGGACACAACTGGCTGCTCAGTTTCAGACCCTGTATTTTTGGGACACTTGGTGTTAAATCACAGCCCATGTTCACAGTGCAGGTCCCACTGCAGGTCCCACTGTAGTTGTAAGTGCTTGGCCGTTCTGCCTGAGGAGCAGCCTTGGTCTCAAGTAACACAACTAAGAAACAAGGAGCATGATTAGTAGGAACATAACTATGTGAGGAATTTTGCTATATATTGCAAAAAAACCTCTGTGGTAAATGTTGGAGTTGATTGTGTTGACTTGCAGAACATTATTCTTGTTTTGCAGTCCTCGCCTTCTCTGTTGCAGGTCCTGTGTCCTCACATGTTACGTGATTAGGTTGTACACGCTACTGCTTTCTCCTCCCTAGAGCAAGCTGGTTGTGCTCCTGGAGTGTGGAAGCCACTTTAATTTTCAGAGAAAGTAAATGTGTAATCATATGAATGGACCAGCAGTGGGCTGATAATGGTTCCCAGTGTTTAGTGGGTAAATTAGCAGTTGTAACATCCTTTTAATGAGGATCTCAGCTTATTATTTCTCATGTTTTTAAAAAACAAACATTAATCCCACTCAGCTCTTCCATAATGTGTTGTGCTGCTGTCATGGTCTGTAGGCAGGCAGTTCTAGATTCACAGCACTCGTATCTGCCCCTTTTGGTGATGGTGCCTATTCCATTTCTGTTTGCTAAGCAGTTGTCCTCTGTGTTGGTTGCTTTGCCGCTGGGCTTTGCAGCTATTAGCTCTGCAGTGGGATATTTAAAAGGGCAGCTGGGTCTCACCCGCAGTCTTGTAAGGAGTGAGTTCCTTCTTGGAGGAAGTTCACCTTCCTTCAAAGATAAGTTTTTCTCTACTATCAAGTTTCAGCGGTGACTTGGGTATCTGTGGTTTTTATTTTAGTCACCTTCTCCTCTGGCCTTGTCATGTGTCTGTACTCTATGCATTTTTCATATTTATGTTCTTATTTGCAGTTGGTCTGTGCCACTTGTATTTCTGAGGGCTTTCAGTATAGGAACCTGGGTTTTGCACGTGATTCCGGTGAGCTTTAGAACTCCTCTGTACAGTATTTGACAAACCACCATCTTAACATGGAAAGTAGATGTGAAGGAACATGTCCCTGGTATTTAGCCCCTGTTAAAGGCAAGTCACATTTTATAAATACAGTTATGAATAAATTTATTGGTATTTTCATCACTGCAAATATAGCCTGCTGTTGGGATTGATTCTGGTATCTATGAAATGCTTGTATGAAATTACATTCACTTGTAATGTTTTCTCCTACCTTTTTTTCTATTGTTGATTTGGTTTAGGGAGCATTTTGCCCAAAATGTCACTGTGCATGAGGATAAAGTGTAAAGTGATGTTGTTTTGAATGTCCCTTCTTTGTTCATGAGGTTGTTTCATATAACTTCCTAATAATATTGTGTGTTCTTCCCTACTTTCCTGTAGTATCTAAGACCAACCTGTTGAACGCTTCTGCTGCCTCAGAGTAATTTCATGATTACTTGCTCCTTCCATAAGGGGAGCAACCTACAGTTGTTAATTATTTCCTTAAACAGTTAACATTTTTCATGGTGGTGTTCACCAGGACCTGTGTTCTAGCACCCACATGAGGAACAGTGTGTGGAGAAGGTGAATTTATTTCTTTTTTCCTTTTTCATGTTTATTTTTCCTTTTTCTTTTTTTGTCTCTTTTTAAATTTTTGTCCTATTTTTTTCATCCTATATTTTTCTTTTTTATATTTTTTCCTTTTTTAACTTCTTTTTAATTCTTTCTAATATTTCCTTTTTTCTTCTATCTTCTTTTTTTTCCTTCCTTTTCCTGTTTTTTGTTCTTTATTTTTTTTTTTCCTCCTTCTTCTTCCTTCTTCTTCCTCTTCATTCTAATTTTTTTTCTCTATGACTTTTTTCTGGTATTTTATATAAGGAGTCTTTCAGTCTAAGGCTGTGAGGTCCTTTCCAGCCTCCCTTATAAAACATAAAGGATCTTACTTACTGTTTCCTTTCCTCTTTAAGGCTTAAGTGCTTATTCATTTCCCGCACTCCCACCCCCCCTTCTCACCTTCCCCATTTTCCACTGGTATCTAAGGATGCAGTGCTTCTGGCGTTTGATATGCTTCGTCTTACACTTTCTATTTGAGCAGAGGTTCCTGTCATGGGATAGTTACAGGCTGCATTCCTGTGCTGGAAATAGATGCTTTCTGCATAACCTGCTTCCTCATACCATCTAGAGCCTCTGGTAAAGCACTGTCTCCACTACTATAGATAGAGCAGCATGGGAATCATCAAAAGCTGACAAAGGTGACAGCGAGAATGTAAAAGCTTGCTGGGTTTCTAAGAGGTGGAAGTTCAGAGGGTCTGTTGGTATTGAGATACCTTCACTGTACTATTATTTTTATTTAAGCTAAAGGAGAGATCCTGTCTTTTCCTTTTTAGATATAGACATAGAAAAAAGCCCAAATACCTTATGAGGCATAGAATGACTTGATATACAAGTGTTTGTAGTCTCTTCATTCTTCTCTGTGACCTTAATAGGAAATTATTCATCATGTGCTACTTTTGGTTTTGCCAAAAGTTGTCTTCTCAAGAACAAAGCAGCAAACCCCCCAAAATCTCCGAATGTATCCCAACAATCATCAGTTGCCTGTTTAACTGTTGTTTTCTTCCTCATCAGAAAAAAGGGACTTATGGGGTTAATGAAAAAATTAAAAACAGTTACTCTTCATTTCAGGATCCTATAATATTAGGCAAGGACTGTTCTGTAGGCACCCGTTTCTATAGTTCCAAATTAATTTTTGCCTGTGATTCTGTCAACTGTGGTTTTTGCTGGTGGTTAAAAATGACTGCAGCTGACTTTGGGAGATGGACTTTTCTCATATGGGTATTTGCTTCCCATCTTTAAAACAGTACTTCCTCTGTCTCTTATGATTCCAGCTCTTTGCTGCAGAGACAGCTTCAAGTGACAGGGTCTAGTTGCTGGAGGCAATACTTCTTGAATCATGACAAGCCTAGATTCAGCATCCTGCTCCTGCCAGAGGTTTCGGGTGTGAGCTTTGGCAGTTGACTTGGCATCTCTTTGCTATCCATGAAATGAGATAATAGGCATGTCCTGCTGTACAAGAATATCCTCAGGGTTCATCTTCAAGAATGGATATATATAGGCCGTGTATGTGTCTTTTGAGTACACTGCTTTTGAAGCTGACCTTAAATTAGGATTGCTGTGATCCAGCCCTGCTCTCCTTTTCCTTTAAGCATGCTTTCCTCTGACTGCAAGTACCTAGAGGAGCTGCCCTGGCCAAACTAATACTGCTTTATTCATAGTGGTAGCTTGTGGTCAGCTCAGCTTCTTGAAATGTCTTGCTGAATAGACTCCAATGCCAGTACCTGGTAAGGGTGGGGTACTGCAGGGTAAGTGAGGAGGTTGGGGCAACCCAGGAGTTTGGATTTGCCATGGCTTTAAGTAGTCAAAATCCCACAACCTAGAAAGAGACTGCAGTGTTAGTGATGAAATAGTGATGTTGAGTAAACATCTATATACAGAGCACTACAAAGACCTTGTTCTCCACAGACTTGGTGTGCAGGTCCCCCTGGCTTGAAAGCTGTTACAGAGTGGTAACTTAGAGTAAAATTCTTAGTTTTCCCTAATCTCCTCTAAGCACCTTGAGAAATTTTCAACCTCCACCCACAATCTATGTTCACCTCCCTGTGCTGAGTCTTCATGTTGGATGAGCTGGGGAGCTACAGACCAGTCAGCCTCACCTCTGTGCCTGGCAAAATCTTGGAGCGGATTCACCCGGAAGGCATGCTAAGCCACATGAAAACCAACAAGGTGCTTGGTGACAGCCAGCATGGCTTCACTAAGGGGAAATCCTGCCTGACCAATCTGGTGACCTTCTATGAAGGGGCTACGGAACTGATGGACAGGGGTAGAGCAGTTGATGTCATCTACCTGGACTTGTGCAAAGCGTTTGACACTGTCTCACATGACATCCTTCTCTCTAAGTTGGAGAGACATCAATTTGATAGGTGGACCACTCGGTGGATAAAGAACTGGCTGGATGGCCGCACGCAAAGAGTAGTGCTCAGTGGCTCAGTGTCCAGCTGGAGACCAGTAACGAGTGGTGTCCCTGAGGGATCGGTGTTGGGACCGGTCTTGTTCAACATCTTTGTGGGTGACATGGACAGTGGGATTGAGTGCGCCCTCAGCAAGTTTGCCAATGACACCAAGCTGTGTGGCTTGGTTGATACGCTGGAGGGAAGGAATGCCATCCAGAGGGACCTTGGCATGCTTGTGAGGTGGGCTGATGCCAACCTGATGAAGTTTAACCATGCCGAGTGTAAGGTCCTACACCTGGGTCAGAGCAATGCCAGGCACAGCTACAGGTTGGGCAGAGAAGAGATTGAGAACAGCCCTGTGGAGAAGGACTTGGGGGTGTTGGTCGATGAAAAAATGAACATGAGCCGGCTGCAGTGTGTGCTTTCAGCCCAGAAAGCCAACTGTATCCTGGGCTGCATCAAAAGGAGTGTGACCAGCAGGTCGAGGGAGGTGATCCTGCCCCTTTACTCTGCTCGCGTGAGACCTCACTTGGAGTATTGTGTGCAGTTCTGGTGTCCTCAACATAAAAAGGACATGGAAGTGTTAGAACAAGTGCAGAGGAGGGCCACGAGGATGATCAGGGGACTGGAGCACCTCCCATATGAAGATAGGCTGAGAAAGTTGGGGCTGTTCAGCCTGGAGAAGAGAAGGCTGCGTGGAGACCTCATAGCAGCCTTCCAATACCTGAAGGGGGCCTATAGGGATGCTGGGGAGGGACTCTTCATTAGGGACTGTAGTGAGAGGACAAGGGGTAATGGGTTCAAACTTAAACAGGGGAAGTTTAGATTGGATCTGAGGAAGAAATTCTTTACTGTGAGGGTGGTGAGGCTCTGGAATGGGTTGCCGAGGGAAGCTGTGAATGCTCCATTGCTGGAGGTGTGCAGGGTGGGGTTGGACAGAGCCTTGGGTGACATGGTTTAGTGGGAGGTGTCCCTGCCCATGGCAGGGGGGTTGGAACTAGATGATCTTAATGTCCTTTCCAACCCGAGCTATTCTATGATTCTATACTTTCCTTCTCTGTTTCTTTTCCAAGATGCTGCAAGTGCAAGGCTCCCCCCCCTTAAAAAAAAAAAAAAAAAAAGGCTGGATAGAATTGAAAATTAACACATTTGATTTGCCTTGGTCTGCAGTGTGCAGAGCGTGAGATATTATAGGAAGTGTGTTGATAATGCAGTGTTTCACTGAAGAGTAAATAGTTCTTAAAGATATCTCATAAAGAACAAATCCCTGGTGTCATGGTTTAAGCCTCTATAAACTCACGCAGTCGCTCTCTCACTCACTCCCCACTCTTTCTTCCCCCAGTCCCGGGAGAATGGGGAGGAGAATCAAAAGGATGCAGCTCCCACAGGCTGAGATAAGAACAGCTTAGTAACTAAGGTATAGCACAAACCACTGCTGCTACCACCAATAATAATAATGGCAAGAGAAATACAAAGGAAAAGAATACAATCGCTCACCACCTATACCCAGCCCGACCAAGCAGTGCACCTCCCACAGTGCACCCCCACCACCCTTCCGGGTCTCTGCCCTCCGTTTCTACCTCCTGGACATGACGTGCTGTGGTATGGAATAACCTCTTTGGTCAATCTGGGTCACGTGTCCTGTCTCCCCTTCCTCCCGGCTTCCCCTCCTCCCTGGCAGAGCATGAGACTCACAAAGTCCTTGGCCAGCCTAAACATCACCAAGCAGTAACTGAAAACACTGGTGTTATCAGCACTGTTCCCAGGCCCAAAATCAAAACCACAGCACTGCACCAGCTACCAAGAAGGAGAAAAATGGCTGCTACTGCTGAACACAGGACACCTGGGAAAAGTAACTTTTTGCTGGCAAGCAGTCCTGCAGTGGGACCTGTGGGTGCTGAGTTGACAGCAGGCTCAGTCAATATGAGGCAGCAGTGTGCCCTAGCAGACAAGAGGGCAAACCGCATCCTGGAGTGCATCAAACATAGCATGACCAGCCAGTCAAAAGAGGTGATCATTCCTCTATATTTAGCATCGGTATGGCCTCACTTAAAGGGTATTGTATGCAGTCCTGAGCCCCATGACTTAAGAAGCATGTGAAGGGCTTTGAATGTGTCCAGAGGAGGGCACCAAAACTGGTGGAAGGGCTGAAAGGCATGTCCTGTGTGGAGCGGCTAAGGACTGTGGGTTTGTCTAGTACGAGGAAAAGGAGGCTGAGAGGCAGCTTCAATACCCTTTAGAGCTTCCTGAGGAAGAGAAGCGGTGCTGGTCTCATCTCCATGGTACCCAGTGACAGGGTGCATGGGCATGGTTCCAATCTGTGTCAGGGGAGGTTCAGACTTGACATTAGGCAACATTTCTTTACTGAGAGGGTAGTCAAACACTGGAAGAAGCTTTCTAGAGTGGTGGCTGGTGCCCCATGCCTGTCCGTGTTTAAGAAGCATTTGGACAATGCCCGTAATAATTTGCTTTAACTTTTGGTCAGCCCTGAAGTAGTCGAGCAGCTGGACTAGAAGATTTTTGTTGATCCCTTCCCCTTCTCCTTTGGTTATTATTTTCTGTTGCCACTGGAGTCACTGGTCTGTGCCAGGTACCAGAAGAGCGTTAACCTTGGCCATCAAGCAACAATAAGCAAAGTGAAAAGCAGCTTATTGAAGTGGCTAACACATGGAGGAGGAGACATTTGACCAAAGTCTCCTATTTTTACCCTAGTGTTAGAGAAACTGAAGACAGGTAAGTTGCAGCCAGGATCGTCAGCATGCAGTGAGGAAAAGCTGATGTACAAGTCTTAAAGGTGGAAAGAGATACTAAGCAGAGCAAGAGGGAGAAACGCTTCCACAAACAGGCCAGGTAAGAGAAAATAGATGGGAATTCAGACCTAGAATTTCCTGGAAATGCAAATACATGCAAGAGAAAAAAAAAGCAAAGATGTAGGATGCAAACACTGTTGTTATGCGTGAGGGAAGGCAGCACAAAAGGGATGAAAGGGAAGAGCAGACAGGAGCAAGCCAGCTGTAGTTTAGTTCAGTAGGTTGAGATTTTACTAAACCAGGAAGTTGTAAATACATGGAAAAAAGGAGGAAGACCTTCTCATATGTATGCTTAAAGCCTGAAGATAAAGCTCTACTTTGGTTGAGCTTTTAAACACTTTCTATTGCTTCTGTTTACACTAGATCAGGAAAGAGATTTCTCAGTACTGGATATATTGCAGGGAGCATGGAAGGCAGAGAAATGAGTGAAGATGGTCTGTTTTTTCACATGCACACTGTCACAAACAAGGTTGAATTACAGAAATATGCATGTGCAACTGGATCATAGTATGACTTTAGCTTTATATATAAAATAGCTTGCACTATCCCTTGTACTTTCTGAAGCACGAAATCAGACTCTACAACTCAAGGAGAGTTGTAAAGCAGGTATGTTTATTACGGCACCAGGTGCAAGGGGGATCACTCCTCCTAACTTGCACACCGAGGGGTTAAGCAAGCAGATATTTATTACACACAAACATACATATTCATTAGGTTCCCGAGAGAGCGGTGGGGATATTACAATGAGTTTAGGTACTCATTATCATAAGTCTTCTCCCTTTTGGCACGTGCGCACTGCCCTCCAATGGTTGTGGGCGGGGGTCTTCAAGATGAAGTAAGAAGTCTTCCTCACGGTGCACTTTGGCACGGTTGCATGCCCCAGTAATCACAATTAGCTGAAACCAGCCGTATCTGCAGGTTTCTGATAGCTGGCAAAGATTTAGAGCAGTGTGACCTTGGTACAAAATTTATTGCATGCAGGACAGGATGGGCAGACAAGGAGTATCCCAAGCTAGCAGATGTTCGGGAGTCACTGTCTCCAAACTAACTGATAAATTAGAAGGATGGTAAGAAAGAATTCACTCATTAGAAGGATGAAAAGAAATAATTCACTCTTGTTAGTAAGACTACTAAATTCTCTTATCACATCACAGACAACACAAACCTTGTTCTCTATCTTAGGCCTAAGTTAAGTTAAAGGTATTTTAACCCTGTGTTTTCCAGGCACTTGCTTTCCTTACATCACTTTCTGTCTTCAGTTTTATCTCAGTATTTTTCTTATGTACTGGATGACTCAGTGCTGTTAAGGTGTAGTGTATTGCTTTGGTTTTTTACCTGGTTTTGTGCATTTGTAGAGTGTAACAGTTGTAGCAAAAAACCCCAACCAACAAGCAAAACTAACCAACCAAAAAAAAAAACAACCCAAAAAACTTCTGTAAATGTTGTTGAGCATTGCCTGAGAAGTGCAAAAGCTGTGTGTGGAATGATGAAAACTTTTTTGAGTATTTTGGGATCCTTTCTTCAATGGTTACATGAGGGCAGCCTTCAAAGTGAGCTTCTACCGCGTCTCCTCTTGGCCGCGCTCCTTTGATTATTGCATTTGTGTTGACTGCTGCTCAGCTGACAACGTCAATCAAACTCCCTCTAATGTCTTTAGCTGTCTCAGCTTCAGAGGCCTGGCTCTCATATATGGCATGTAATTTATCCTGCTTGCTGTTACGATTCCAGGGGCACCTGTGCCTGGTCGTAAGAATCAGGTTCAGTTGTGTGCAAAAAAGAAAATCATATTTACTTAATCCTGATAGGCATAAAATAAAGATGATGATCATTGATACATGAATATTCTGCTGCCCAGTCAAGTCATGGCCCCTTTATAATGGGAGTCCATAAATTTCCTTGTGGAATGCTCTGCACTAGGAAAGAGAGCCAGGGCCGTTTTGCACATACCTGAGGTTCATGAGTGCAGCTGACAAACTACCATGACCTGACTTGTGAGTATTCACTTTCTGTTACTCTTGGGGGTACGAACTTGATGTTACTCTGCTTGCTGTAGAGGTGGGGATATGACCATCCAGCTCCAATTCCTTTATCATTTAAAATTCTGCCAAAAGCAGAACGTTTGAGTTCTGATTTTCTTTTGGACTCTCATGGTTGACCTCATTAAAGATTTCTCGTGCCTTCTCCACATTCCATCCACCCAGACTCCAAGACCTCCCATACATCCCTCTCACAGGGCCATGCAGGATAAGAACACAGCACACAGACTGCAAGCCCAGTGTAATGTGCCTGCCTGTTCTTCACACAGGCTCCAGGTCAGTTTTGCAGACTGTTCCATCTTGCTGCTATTGATACCCCAAACACATGCTGCTATGTGTTGAGTTTCCAGGACTCATGGCACCATGCCTGCTCCCTTCCCTTCCCTCAGGTTTCACTGAAGTTGATAGTCTGGTTGCATAAATGTTATTTCTATAGAAATCCAGAGTGATCTGGGGAAGGAGTAGCAAGAAGCCATTGCTGTTGCCATGTTGCACATTCCTTTATAGCAAAGAGTTAGGTTTTTTTTGTTTGGTTGTTTTTTTGTTCAGGAAGTGCGGAGGCAGAGAGGCCACCCGGATAAACTAGAATTGACCACTGAATGACTTAGGGTTATCACTGGCTGTATTTCTTTTAGAGCTTGAAAAGGAAGCTCAGCTAATTTTCTGCATGTTCATCCCCTTCTCTGACTCTTGTAACAGCTTAGAGTGTGCACTTACATGTACTGACACGCTGAAATGAGACTTCTAAACATCTCGGGGAGACCTGATCCTATTAGCAACAGAAGAATTGCTCATTTTTTATTTATTTCTTTTTATTCTGTAAGAACTATACCATAGGTTTTTATTTTGGACTATAGCAAGTTGTTTTTCCTCTAGGCAATGCTAGTTAAACATGGAATATGCTTACTTGCTGTGGGAAGAAGCTGTTGTCAACCTGCATGGCTACCCAGATTAGCCTTGAAAAGATAAATAATGTCAGGGTTTGAAAATCTGTTTGATTTTGTAAGACCGAAAGGCATGTGCAGTACTCTAAAGATATGTGCATAGAATTCTTTAACTTGATAATCAAAATTGATCATGTTTTATAGTCATGTGAATACTGGAAGTTTGGAGGTTAAAAAGATTTCAATTCTTTCAGGAGTTCGAACAGCTCTTCACCATTATTAGCACCAAGGAGCAAACCCATGTTTGTTTGTTTTCTTCATATTTTATCTTCTTTCTAGTATAACGCAGTAAAAGGTACAACAAAACACTGCAGAGGAGGTGTTTTCATATGCTTATGCTTGCCATTTGAAGGGCTTGTGACAAGGAAGTTAGAGACAATGTGAACAATAATCCTTTAAAATCCCAAGGAAAATAACACACTATGTATGTCTGTTACAGAATGAAACATCTGGGTGGGCTCAGCCCAATGTCAAGACTGTAACAGTTAAGGGCTCTAACAATAAAGCAGTCATTCGGGGATGTGGCCAGATGTAGCACCATTTTGCTTGGTAAATTGCCATTTTCCATTGAAAGTAGTCATTTACTCAGTATTTTAATGGGAAGTTTTATTAATCAGACCAATAAACATTGTTCATATGCTCTTTTAGCACTTAAGGGAACAAGAGCTGCTAAAGTCAGACTCCTGTCCAAAATGTTGTATTCACTCTTACTACAGTAGCATCTGAGATGCCTTGAACTATGGTTTGAGTGAGCCAAAGGGTTTTTCTTCGTTCTTCTTCTCCTACCCTTTATTCTCCCTCCCCTGTTCTCTAATGATTGTTTTTGTGCCAAGTTTCATAGCCTCTCTTCCCCACTGGAGCTATAAAAAGAAAACAGTATTGTAGGAAAGCTGTAGTGAGGGAGATTCTACCATCTCTCTAAGCAATCTATTCCAGTGTTTAATTGTTCTCCTACCAAAGTTTTGTTTTGGTTTTTTTTCCCCTTATATTCAGAACAAATTTTCCCTTGAGGAACTTATTTTTATTGCTTTTCCTGTCAGCGTGCATCCTTGTGAGCAAAGTGCCACCATCCTCTGTAACTGCCTTTTAGTTATTGGAAGGCATTGATTAGCTTTCTAGAAAATGAGAATCTTTTAGCTGTTAGGCAGGACATCTGTCCTGACCATGGTGTCTTCCTAAATCCCTAATATTAACATTTCATGAGCTGAAAGTTTTATTTCAAAATAGCATATGCCATCTCTTGAGGGTATCTTCATTTGGAATTCTGTCCCTAAGTGTGTACCTTTTCTCTTCTATAAAAGAAGTCAATGGTTTAAGATTTCCTAGTATAGAGAAATGTGCATCAATAATGTGTTTTGAGTTTTCATTTTGAAAAGTCCCTGGTTGCTTTAAAAATCTGGTTTACAGATTGTGCATAAGAACTACTGGTGACCAGCCTTTGACATCTGAGAGGGAATCTGGTTGGCAGAACTTTGCAGCAGTAGCCTAGTAGTGTACCATGTCAGGCCTTAAGTAGTCTGTTTATTTTTTGACTACTGGAGAATGCAGGACAGTGTTTAGAGATCTGTTCCGGATTCTTTGTCTCTTCAGTATTTGTTCTTTGTATTAAAATAAAAGTAATTGGACCTTAAATATGAAGGATGTTTAAAATGTATGAAGATAGTTCTGTGATAGACATTTTGAAGGCTCTAGTGCCTGGGAACAATTTGTTAGGGAACAATTCATAGGAAAGAATTCATTACTCCCCCCTTCCCACCTACAGCTTGGTAATGATGTAGTCTTTTAGACTCAGAGATCATCGACATATAACAGAGACTGTATAAACATAGCAGATCTATTAGGTAGGGACAAAACTGAGACGCTTGTATAAATGAACCTTAAAGTGCTACAGAATAGCGATAGGCAGTCTTTGGGAGGCACTAAACTGGAATAATCTTTGAAATGGTCAGGACACTTTCTCAGTCTTTTTTTGCAGCATAATGCATAAACATGGCATCAAATTACAGGGCAGGGGCAAAGCATCATTCTGTTTGGAAAAATACTCTTTGTAGAAAGAGAAACTGCACCTTCCAGTTCATCAGCTCTGTTTGCTTTGTATGCTTAGAGATCCATAACTTCTGAGTCTGTTGATGAATTGTTTATTGCCTTTTGTTTCCTTCAGACCCTCAGAGTTCCAGTGGTACAGCTGTTAGGGAGTGAGTTTTCTTCTTTATTTTCAGTCTCAGGCCAAATTGCTCACAGTAGTTACAATTTCTGGACCTTTGTTTTCAGTGTAAACAGGGAACTGAGCTGACTTAATTTAGCAATCCTTGGAATGTGAGAAACGTAGGATTTTAGAGTGTAGTTTATGTGTCAGGACCTGCTTGTAATAATCTTTAAAACTGTGTATCTGAGTATAACATTTCTTCAAAAGAGACATTATTGTATCTGCCAAATTATCTTGCTTCAGCTTACAGTAGAAGGTAGTAACCCCATTACTATAATCATTTAATGTAACACTTTCCATGCTATTGGAATAGAAATGGTATTAGTGTTTAGAAGTACTATGTAGGAGTGTCCTGTGATAAAATCAATAGCATGGAAGGAGGTGGGGGAGAAAAATTGGGTTTCAGATATGGAACAGGATGATGAGTGTATAAAACTCTGCTGAAAAGTGTCTGGGTGGCCTGAGAGACTTTTATGTTTCTTCTGGCCAGATACTTGGCGGAAGGGGGACTAGTGTGACATAAGAAATGAGCATGTTGGAAAAATATGCTCATAGAAAGAGAACCTATAGGCTGGATAAAATCCAGAAAGCAAAGTATCTTTCATGTTAGGGTGCCCAAACCTGTATAGATCTGAGATTAGAGGGTTAAAACAACAAAAAAACCAAACACAACTTTACCACATTGGTTGTGTTATTGCAGATTTACTATTAACTTGTTCTTCTGGAAGGAAGAAGTCTGGAAAGCCATTTCACTAAACTTAGGTTAGGTTTGAAATTAGTCCAGATTTTAGGACATTTAGGAGAGAACAGATGAAGATCATATAAGTATCATTGCTACAAGCATCAAATTTGACTCCTACAAGACATATTTGGACCAAAGCTAGCACTATCTACCCTTACTTGGTATTGCATTTTAGAAGCCTTTAGTTTGATTCATATTGTTTAAAAACCCATCCAGATACACACCATTTACTAAGCATTTATGGCCATGTATTTGATAGATTCTTCTGAACCAATCTGCAGAGGATAGCACGAAGCATGATGTTGGTTGCTTCTGAAACAAAATGCCAGCATCTCAATTAATTTGCAAATGGAAAATATCTGCCTCTGATGAATTAACAAAGTGATGCTTCTAAAGGCCGATTGATACTACATACTGTAACTACTGCATACTTACTGCACACTTAAGTAGATCAGAGCTGGTTGAATGACATCAGTAGTTTTCCCCTCCAAAACCCACTTTTTTGTCTCTCAGATACCACGATGAAGAATTTTTGCCAGGTTCTTAGTTTCTGGCTGCTGATCAAGAGTATCTTGGTTTTCTCATCTCTGAGAGACACTGATGGTATGAGTAAACTTTTTCAAAACTCAAGTGAATGTGGGCTTGGCTTTTGGGAAGGAGTCAAACATGCTTGCATCCATTCTTTACACCCCATATTAGGCTCTGAATGCCTGGTATTGCTGCTAGCATGCAAGGTTCTTACCAAGCGTAAATGAGTCCTCCTTAATGCAGATAAGGTCATAAAACTATGTTTTGCTGTTATGCTTCTGCCTTTACGAAAACTTATTAATATACTGTAGAAAGTTAAGTAGTTCCCACTGTAAATGAGGTATGTGAACTGCTGCATGGGTTTTTGTGGCTTGACAGACAGGGCCACGTCAAACTGTACTTTGATTCTTTTTCCTTTCCTTTTTTCCTTTGTAATTTTAAATCTCTCACACCCTTGTAATAGGAGCTGACACCGAACACAAAGCTCATGAATAGCAGCACCATTACATAAACCTGCTGGATTATAGTAAGAGATTTACCTTGGTTTCATTTTTACACGCGTTCTTGTATCTCATGAAGAATAGATGAGAACCATTTAGCCTCATTCCTGTGAGATGAGCAAGGTGGCTAACATATCTGCCTCCTCTTGGGATTTATATCTGATTATGTTGTTGTTGGCAGAGCAAAAAGCATTAATTGCATGATTGTTATGTTACAGGCACATCGTATTTTAAATGTTGAAGTTAATCACGTCCCACATTGTTACTACACAACATGCAAGAAGCAAGGCAAGATAAGCTTTATTGCAAGAGTAGATGCTCAGATAGGATTGTTTTTAGAAATCCAGAGAGCTTCAAGACAGGAAGGAACCTGTAGACTTTTCTTTGGCTAGATGTGGGAGTTCATTAGAAGCCGTAGGAAGAGTCTAGCCCAAACCAGCGGGATAAAATGTGGCTGTTAGGCAGTGGTATGGTCAGAACTTGAGAAGTGCTGTTAATGGCACTTCAGGTACGTTTGAGTTCTCTTGAATCATTCAAAAACTATTTCTCATGAACTTGGCAATGTCTCCCTTGAAAGACAAAAGGAGGCATGTGTGGGAAATTGTTAGGCAACGCAGCTTGTTGCCGCAGTCGGTGGACCTTACAGAGGGTCAGGAGTAGGCTGGGGACTGAATGGCTGTAGAGGCTAAATCCCACCCTTGCTTCCAGACATTTCTGCCCTGGGTCACGCTGGGGGCCCAGTGGAGGAAAACCTTGTACTGTGGCTTGAACTCAACCTACTCTGCTGACATTGTTCAGCTGTAAAGCTACTGACTCTGGGCAAGTACTTAATCCATTTGGCAGTTTGAATCTCCTTTATGAAAGCTGTTTATTTTTCACCCGGAGGTAGAATCTGGGATTAAGTAAGTTTTGCTTGGAAATGCTCCTGGTAAAGAACCATTTGATAACTCTCACTTCTCTGAGGTGTTGGCTCTCCAGTAACACAATCAGGCTGTCTCTTTCACTGATGTCTTAAATTGGAGGCTGGGCTGGTGGTGAGTTAATGAAGAAGGGAGCCAAAAATAATGGTGTAAGTTTGCTGTCCATTGTAGGCTTCTGGGTTTCTGCCAGCCCTGACATAGTGGTTTTAAATGTCCTCATTCATGGAGTCACACCTGTTTATGCTCAAGTGCCAAAAAATGAATTTTTAGCAATGAAGGAATTCACTCAATTGTGAAAGGAATGTGCCTAGAAGTGTTCTTTCATGACATAACAGAGCAGGTTTCAGAGATGTATGCTGCCTTTTAAAAATGGATGCTCACATCATTCTCTTGGTTCTTTCTTCTCATGGAGCCATTTTAAAGGGTTTTTAAAATAATTGTGGTTTTGGGGGTTTTTTGGAGTTGTGGGTTTTCTGATGGATTGGGGTTTTTTTGTTTTGTTTTGTTTTTTTTAAGTTTCATAGTTCTGCTAATACATAGACACCAGCTGTCCATTAATTCAGAACAGCAGGCTGCTGATGGAAAACAGCCTCTTTAGAACAGAGGTCACAGAATATCCATCTGATTTCGTTCAAGGGACTGACTGGTACACACTGGGTATGGTTAGAAGAGCTCTTGCATTAATGAAGTCTTTCTACACCTTCTAAGAAGAAGGGATACCATCTTGCATAATAGGCAAAAACCTTCTGCTGTTTGCTAGCTTTCTTTAATTTGTCGTCAATACGGAAGACATAAAAATCTAAAGTGTCATTTAAAGTACAAGTGGAAGAGAAACACTCAGATCATGTACCTTACCTCTGCAAAATATAGGCAGTAAATAAGAGCCCTTTGCACTTCCTCAGCCCTGCTCTCTTTTTTTAGTTTTTAATTCTTAAAGTGTGCTTTTGGATACATGATTTGTGACATTTCATACCATGGGGCTACCCGGGATATGATGTTGCTGCCTTGCTGACCATGGTTGACAGCTTTCTACTCCCTTGGTCTTTTGTTTTCTCTGTGCGTGCAGTAAAAAGCACTTCTCTGGATATTCTTTTTTTTGGGTATTTGGAGGGGGCAGCAGTCGGTACTGCACATTTATTTTCATGACTGATTGCTAAGGATTAGTTTGGTTTATGTTAGCCACTTTACAAGGAGCCTATGACTTGAAGATGGGCTTGATTTTACAGGTAACCAATGTTAACCTCATACTGCTGTAGTGAGAAAACTCCCTTTCCTTCTATAGGTACGTATTAAAACTACAAGAGTTTTCCTGTTAGGCTCTGAAATGCTGAACTTTTCAGAGACTATGTTTTGGATCTGAAATAGAAAAACAGTATAGGAAGGAAGAAGAAAGGTCTGATGAATCTGAATGACTTCACTTTCATAAAGGTGTAAGGTATTGATAGAAACGTCTGTTTCGACACATGCTGTTCTCTTGCCCCTCATATTTTCTATTTTCTCCCACCTGCTAGTGGGAGAAATGGTAAGGTAGTTCTTGGACTTCTAAAAAATGTCCGGTATAGCTATTATATTCTAAGCCAGCTATTGATGTCTTGTTTTCTGCCTAGATTGTGATCTGTTGTGTGGGTTGACTTGATCTCCATATATACAATGCCAAGCACAAAAAGTCTCTGACTTCCAGGGCTTTTCAGATTCCTGGATTTTAGTTGTTAAGGTTGAAAATATCATAAGATTTCTCTTCGTTATAAAGTTACGTTTTTCTGTTGCTTTGGAAACTTAGGCATTCTTTCTGCTCAGTCTTAAGGCCCCTGAAGGACAACTGGAATGAAGGTGTGATATAATCGCAATTTCTTAGCTTTAGGACCCCATACTGCACTTTGACCCTCATCTTCCATGTCTTTTGTGCATTAGCATATCATGTAATCATCAGCATCTGATTACAGTCAGTTAAGGTCCCTGACATAGTTTATAACTAATTCCTTTGTACAATTCTGAGACAGAATCTCATTCTGTCTGTAGTGTGTAATCCTAAATGAGAAGTCTCAGCCACACAGGCACTGCAAATGATTTTTAATGGAAATCCCAGGAACTAAATGACTTCTGCTTTGAAAATCTTATATAAAACAGAATTTTTTTTCTTGATAATCCATTCAGTGAGGACCGTATTGGAAGGATAAACTGTTCTTATTGGTACATGTAAGTATAAACTGGTAAGAATTGAGGCTATTAAAAGAGATTTTATCTCTTTTTTTTAACCTCTTTGCCTTGGAAGGGCAAGGAGCATTGCTCATCAGAAGTTACTGTGACCTGTTAGACTAGTGCCATTGTGTCAGAGGAAACAGATTAATTCATTCCTTTTCCAGTAACCGTTTCAAGAAAGATAAGTTTTCTGTGAGAATTCAGGACTGCTGAGGGTGGGTATTGGGTCGAGGTGGCTAGACACTCAATTCCCATGTCTGTAAGAGCAGATCCTTTCCCCATACATCTCAGGAGTGCTCCATCACATGTTTCATGCATCCTGGAGTGCTGTCCCACTCCTATCTCTCTGCCAGGCCTCTATTTCTTCAGTTATGCCAATGCCAGGTAGAGTCCCAGAATGCAGAGCTCAGGCCCCAAGACCTATCCAAGTGTCTCTTTTTTCCTTCCAACTTATGTTATATGCACATTTACCGTCCAGGGTCCTTTTGCATGGTGTCTGGAGGTGGCTTTCTTCTGCAGGTGGAACTGAGGGTCAGATGATGCCCACTGGATGTTCTTAGGCCTACTACATGGTGAAGAGAGAAGGGCATGAGCTAGTCTCTGTCTTCTCTCACAAAACATTAGAAGAGAATACTAGTCAGATCTCAGGCACCAGCAATAAGTCTGTTTCTTAATGAATCAATTCTCCCCCTCCGTCATCTATGTCCATCAAGTGCTCAAGCAAATGGTGATTTTCTCAAGGTATTAGAAATGGCTGTTATTCACACTAGTAGGGAAACTACTCATTTTTCTCTTCTCTAAACAATTGTGATTCTTTCTAGTATTTATAACAAGCAAGGTATTCATATATGCTTTAAATGACACAGGAAGCTATGATTAGTGATTGGAGACTCCAAAACTGAAGTTACAGTAACTCTGTCTGTTTCTAATGGAAGACTTTTCCTGTTGAAAATTGAGTGTGTCAGAGGTAAAATATTGCTTGGGATATTTGGTTCTGAAAAAATAATCTGCCATACAAAGTTGTCCATGAAACCTATCTTGTTTCTCTCCAATCCCATGATGGGTGGAATGCTTTGGATTTACAAGATACAAGGTGGGAGTTTGGAAGGCCCCAGCATGTGGGTTAGAACCATAAGAGCACCCAGATTTTTGGTTACAAATCCTGGAGCCTTGGGAACCCTGGGAACTCCAGGTATTTTGACTTGCTGGAGTGTAAGCTCTTTGTTGCAGAACCAGGTGCATGAAAGTCTGAGCACTCCATGGTTTCATCTCTTATGTGATATTAATTTCAGTTCGATGGTTTTGGGCATTCTTTTCCCTTTAAGCTATTCCAAAATCAGTTCTGTGGTTTTTTCTGTTTTTTTTTTTTTTTTTTAAATCTGAGTTTTCATCTGTGTACAACTGTATGCCAGAGTTACAAGCTATTCTTTGCAGCTCTTGTTCCATAGCTCCTTCTCATGGCCTTCCAGGTTTTGGAGCAGTGACTGGAAAGATATAGTCACTGACTTTATACTTAGCAGTCTGGGCTCTTTGTCTGATTAGTGTACCCTGAGGAAGGTTTGTATAATTGAGTTCTTGGTTAATATCATTCAAAAGAAAAGAATGAGTTTAAGAACCATGTCCGTTGAACACTTGATAGTGTATCCATTTGTTTGGCTCTCTGCAGGGCTTGGTATTGTTCTGAACTCATGTGGCAGGGTTACTAAAACTCATGATTTCTGAAAGCAATTAATTTGAGAATGGCCTCACCTCGTATATAGCTGAGGTTATGTGAGGCACAGATTTGGTTTGCTTCTCTGCCAGCAATTTCATATTCATCCTCAGCAAATGTCTCAGTCCTCGAGTTCCCCGTATTTAAAATGGTAACAGTAGCACTCTCCTACATAATAGAAATTGCATGGTAAAATATATAATAAGTTGTAAAATGGCTCGTATATTGTAGTGATTGGATTTTTTTTTACTTTTTTAAAAAACTCTTAGAGTTTCATATTTCATGGTCAGGAATCATAGGGGAACATAAAAAAAAAGCCCAAGATATTTTTTGCTCAGCCTTCAGTGTTTCTTCCTGTCCTTGCATGCTGTAGTCCTTCCTTCTCCCTCTCACTGGATCAGCAAGATTGTTTAAAGCGAATGTCTTGTAAAATGATTTGGAACATTTACAAGGGGAAAATAAGTATAATTTTTATATACTACTGAAATACATTTTATATCTGTATTATGTCTGTATAAATACATGGTTATAAACACGTGTATAAACTTGGTCAGGTTTTGCTCTGTTTTGCAGCATGGTTCCACAAGCCAGTTGTGCAAAACCAGCTGAACAGGGAAACAAGCAGAGGGGTTCAGGAGCACTGTGGCTGGGCGTAACTGGCACTGAAGTTCTGCTGAGATAAAACTAAGGGCTAAGAAAAATATTATATATTTTGTGACTTCCAATAAAAAATGAAGTTGTTGGCTCTCTATTTTGAGGGCTATGATGTACTGTTCCCAGGAGGGAACCAAGGAAATCAGTTTTGGTAGGAGAACCAGCCTTATACATTTGGGCCTTTTTACTAATACCCTTCTTTTCCATTTTTCTGCTACACCCATTGTGACATCCGTTTTCATACCTAGTATCTGAAAGTGGCCTAAATTCTTGCCCTTAATACTTAGCTGAGCCTTTCAGGTGCAATGGACTGATGTTCATTACCTTGTCCCAGGCATTTGTGTGTGGGACTGAAACTATTTTCTCAATGTGGATACGTCTTTCAGATGCAAAATTCTGTGATTCAGTAATCAAAGATTAATGAAGTAGAGAGTGAGCTTTTGAATGCTTTTCATACCCGATTTACTTAACAGGTGAGATCTGTAGTGAAGCAAAACGCTTCTGTTCTTGTGCTGAGGTTACACTGTCAAGTGGGACCACTGTAAGTTGCTGTTGAATGGCCTTGTGGCATCACATACCGCTGAAGTCTTGATTGAAGGCAGGGTTAAGTGCAATGGCTAGTCAAAATACAGCTGGATGAACTGGATACAGCTTTTTCACTACTTATTATTTTCAACAAATAAGCAGTTCTGTGTGATTTATTAACTGAGCTATATAAATACTGAGTTAGAGTTCCGGCGGGAGCAAATGACATCTAATCTGTAAAAGTTGCACCGTGTCCGCAGATTCAAGTGGTGGAAGGTTACCGAAGCTTGTAAAGTCTCCCTGGTGGCAACAACATAACTGAATGAGGGTCATATGTTTCCTCTGTACGCAGTGGGAGGGGACGCTGATCTGGAATCGTGTTTGCTCTACTTCTTAATACTCAGGCTTGTATTTTGAAGCTGGCTATTGGCTTCAGGCTTCAGCTTGTGTGTCTGGTTGTTTGTTCTGAAGTATAAACTATGATGTAGACCAGTCATGGGGAACTATTAATGGAGATGCATTACAGGCAATGGCAAAGAAAACTAATCTTGCGTAGTATGTGAGGGCAAAAATGGAAAGCTGGAAAAAGCTTCAGTAAGGTCTGTGAATGAAAACTTGACAAATTAAGCTTGGAAGGACAGGGGACAGTTGTGTTCACCTTTTTTTTTCTTTTTTTTTTTTTTACGACCTATAGAGATGTTTACACTATTTACAAATTCTGACTGAATTTGTGGAGACTTTTATTTATTACAAAATACTATATGTAAGGGGAAATGGGTTAAAACTTAAACAGGGGAAGTTTAGGTTAGATATAGGGAAGAATTTCTTTACTGTGAGGGTGGTGAAACGCTGGAATGTGTTGCCCAAGGATGTTGTGAATGCTCCATCCCTGGCAGTGTTCAAGCCCAGGTTGGACAGAGCGTTGGGTGACATCGTCTGCTGTGAGGTGTCCCTGCCCATAGCGGGGGGGTTGGAACTAGATGATCTTAAGGTCCTTTCCAACCCTAACCATTCTATGATTCTATTTCAGGTTTTTATCCTTGAGAAGGGCAGATTAATTATTATTGTCATGGAACTTCATAAGGGAAATTAAGGCAGATATTTATATTGCATTAGTTTTCACAAGTGCACAGTTTGGTTTTGTTTTTGTTTTTTTTTTTTTGTAATTTGCTGTAGCTATTCTACATCCGAGTAAACTTTATGGCAAACCCATTGGTGCAACAGGGAAAAATGCTTTCGAATACTTAAACATTCTCATAATTATTTGTCAGAGAGCTCAATTTTGTGTGACAAGTAAAAACCACTGAAGTATCTAACTACAGTGTAGGGTTGCAGTGGCACAACTTCACTCTGCCAGTAAGTGAATTTCAAACAGAAGAGTTTTTTCAGACTTCTAAAACTGTATGTGGGCATTTGCCTTGTGTTTGAATACCCTGCATGCTCCAGTGTCTGAGGCAGGTACCTGGCTGTGGCCTACGAGTCTTTTCCAGGTTTCTTTCTGAGAAAGCTGGTTCTTGATGGTTGTTTACATTGAAGTTTGTGCACCACAGATTTGTATAGAAATGCCCCACTCTGTTCACTGCTAATTTCTCTTTTTTTACTTGTGTATTTTGTGTGTAGCCTTTACTACTGCTATCATACGCTCTGCTGAGTGGTTGTCTTGCAGTTGCCTTTCTGATGGACACATTTGATGCAGGCAGTTCTGAAATTACTTTTGAAAAGCGAAGTGAACAAACGCTGTTGATACAGACTTGAGCCTGCCTACTGTTAAAATATTATTCTAGAGTAGAAAGATGCAACATGTATGAATATTGGGTATTTTGTGGCAGGAAGGGCTTTATGATGGAGGGATCTTTTCTCAGGAAAAAAAACTGTCAAGAAAGGTACAGCACTGCTTTAAGGTGTTGATTCTAATGTTGTTACATAAAAATTACAGAATTTTAAGGGGCTTTTGGAATAGATACCTAAGATTAAATAAATGTTATATTATCTTTTCTCAAAGATACCTGATTAAATAATCAACAATGCATTATAATGTGCATATGGAAGGGTCAGTTGAAAATTGTGCATAAGTTTTGCTTTTCCTGATAGCTGTTACTTCTTTCATAGTGGTCTCCTAATATGGTTTTTTAATCTACAAAAAGAAAAGAATAACCTGCATTTTAAAGCTGCGGTATCACTGTACCATCAGTGTGCAACTTTTATGCTCATGACAAAATGATGAATTTGGAAGCACCAGGCATGAAAAGTATTTCTTTTCCTTCCCTCTAGGCACTTGCACACATATGCACAGGTACATGTGGACAGTTGTGCCTTCTCTGTTTCAGAGTCCTGGCAAGCATGTTGTGCTACTATCTGGAAAAGAAATGTCATGTTTGGGTCAGTGTTCCTAATGCACAGACCACCTGCGATGTAAGATGGCTTATTGCCACACATGGGAACGACCCCTGATATGCTAGTTACATAGAGTGTGAATAGCTACAGGTTCAGATACCCTTATATTTCAAGAGTTTTAAGAATTGATGAATGACCCCATAAGAGGCAGCAGCTCTGCTTTTCTGGTTGTGGTTAATTATATCAGAGTTGATGGTGTCACATTAGGTGCACGTATAACTGAGATATGTGCCTATTCAGTGTATCCTGGGTGCTAATCTATTGCAGTTCCTTGTCCCATAGCATTTGTTTAAGCCAGAAAAAAATGTTTGTCACTGTTAATTTAATGAGCCTGGGAGAGGTTAGCACCTGCCTATCTAATCCACACTTTTCCAGTATTTTATTGGATTAAAGCAGTATCAGTACCTCACAGTTCTTGCTCATAAACAGCTAAACAGTACTTGACATTTAAAGAGATTTTCTGTTGTGCACTTGTATAGTCAAGAGTAATTCTAATCCTATTAAAGATATTATGTCATGGAGGCGTGCCCTGCAGGAGAAGGCTGCTGCTAACTGGCCCAATGGAAAGCAAAGGGGAGGGGCAAGCAGGAGGGTGGATTTATTACTCGATACTTAGGTCAGGGATTTCTGTGGGAAATGCCCAGTGGTTGCAGTTGCTGATGATTTCACGGCAACAGCACTGAAACACAGAGTGCTGTCTGATAGGTGGTTACTGAATGAGATACTGCAAATGGGTGGAAAGAAAAAAGACAGCATGTGAGAGAGAGTCAGACACAGAGAGGGAAGCTGAGAGCAAGGAAAGTGCTCCGGCTGGAGGAGTCTCCCAGGTGTACTGCAGAAGCTTTTTGGAAATGGATGCAAGGACCATCTGCTGCCTATAGATTAGAGGGCTGTAGATTAAGAGTGGAAAGAGCTTATGGCTCTTTTGAATAAGAATTGAAGTTCTGCATAACTGATTCATCAAGATAAATCATGAGTATGCTCTTGCATGGGATATTAATGTATAAATCCATGCTACAGATAGACAGAGTGCAGACTACATCGCTATAAAAAATAAAGCCAGCAATGATGCAGTGAATAAATTCTGCAGTGATTATCTGATTTATGTACGAAGAAAAAGAAGCAAAACACAGAGAGCTGTTGTCATACTATGGCATTTGCAGGGCACTGCTTTTAATGCTGAGAGATGCTATACATTAAATCTGACAACTGTGAAAAGAGAGATCATGGAGAAGTCAAGTAGTGAGGATTCTTCAATTCACCGGAGTCCATCTTTGGACAGCAAAGACTCAGATTTTGCTAAACCTTCTACCTCAGGGAGGCAGTTTGGTCGAGGTTTTACTGCTGGAGCTTTCTATGGTACAACTGGATCACGTACACAGAGCCACACTGGGCTCGGAACTGGGACCGGCATTGGGACTGGCATAAAAAGTGACAAATACAGTGCACCCAAAGGCAGCAAATACGTGGTCTTTTACCTGGATCTATCCTTTGTTTTCCTTTTAGAATTTAAGAAGTGCAACATGGCAAGAGGCTGCCTGTGTTGTTTGAAATACATGATGTTCCTTTTCAATTTAATATTTTGGGTGAGTACTGCCTTTTCAGTTCCCTTCATTTGTTAGTGTATCCTGTTCTGCTGCATTATGTGTACAGTGCATCTTCGAAGCAGTACTGTAACTCCCCCCCTCCACTCCATTTCTCTCATACCTGCTTTGAATATTTTCAGTGTTCAACTTGTGCCTATTAGGTAAATGTACATGCTTTTTATGTATTTTTTACTACCTATTATTAGTTTGGCTACTAATTCCTCAAACTTGCTGTTCTAAAATGTATTTTGAACTAGATTATCTAAGAAAGGGCAGAATTGTTCCCCTTTAAGGAAGAGCACAATTATTGTAGCATTAAGATCCTGCAGTGGCAGGAGTTTTGCATTCTGTTGTAATACATTGTGTTGCATTAAGCTGCAGGTTAATTTAAATGTTAAGTACATTCTCATTGTCATCATACGTCTTATTTGTTTTTTGTAAACTTCATTTGACAAACTGCTTTTGCATTTGGAGGAAGTTCTGTCACATTTCCCTAGTTAAAAAACCAAACCAAGCCAAAACCAAAGCAATCCCACAAAAAAAAAAAAACCAAAACAAAAAAAAACATGTAAGCGCATATGTTCTAAACTCTAAAGATCTCAGCATAAATGTGAGATAACTGGAATGGTGCATTACTCTGAATTCAGTTTCAGCTGCAGTTGTCCACGTTGGTGTGTGAAGTTAGAGACTTGCACTTGCTTGTGAGGGATCGAAATTGATTTTCCTCCATCAGCCAAAAGGTATGAGGAGTTGTAACAATGCCTCAGCGAGCAAGTTAAAAGCATAGTGGCTACTTTGAGCAAAGTATTGTCATGTATATGGGAGGGAGGAAAAGTTAAGTCATCTGGCAGCTGAGCATCCTTGAGTGAATAATATTGTTGAGGAAATTGCAGACTAATTGAAACACTGAGTATACGTGAATATAGCTCAATATGAAATGGTTTGCTTAGTTTGAAATCAAAGATCACTGCTTTCCTGATGGTTGCAGAGCTTGGGCATTTGAACAAAATCATTCATGGTCATGATCCAGAAATATGCAGTAAGCTTCATATATAAATTAAAATGCCATCCCTGGATTTATTTTGGAAAAAAGGGGCATTAACAGTCTAGTTCAGATATCTACGTCTGGTGCAGAGAGATCATTGTTCAAATTAGAGTCTTACTAGCAGCTGCTCTGTTTATCTTGACCCACTTACTGGAATAACCTTTAAGAGCATGGGTTAATGGGAGATTCGGTACTCGTGCAACAGTGAGTTTTTTCAGTAATAGACTGAAATGCTACAATCACTGAACTTGCAGGTGTCTTACTAGTAGACTAGTAGAAATGATCACTGAAGAATATCTGATCAGAGCTCATTTGTGATTTTTTTTGCTTCTTACTTTTTTACTGTACCAGAAAGTTGCCTTAACTATTTCTAGAAGAACTCACTTTGAACGCACTGGATTTGTATCAAATTGGTGCATTACTTTGACATTTTGGAAGTATTTTTTTCATATGCTATATGTTGTGATTAGCTTTGGAACAGCTTTTTTCTGATTACTCATGTCCTCTGTGATCAGTCATTAAGTATCTCTTACCCTTCACCTTCTTAGTGACAATGTCTTTCTTTGCTTTTATCTTCCTCCCAATCAGCAGTTTTCTTGACTATGCTCAGACCTTCAGAGTCTGTTTTTCCATTCCTTGAACTTGCAAAAATACTTCAGACCTCATCTGTGTGCTTCAGCTCCCACTGGACTTCACACAAGCACATTGCTTCTTAGGTTAAAACTAGCCTACCATCTGGAACAGTTCTCTAGTGCCCAGTGCTTCTTGAACTCTTACCTCTTAATCCACTTGGCACCTTCCACACCATGTCTTTCGTTGTGAGGTTTGTACAACTTTTCTTTCTGTTATTTACCTTTGTCACCACATCTCTAATATACTAAAAGCGCTTTTTATATGAACCAGGCTATACAGAATGAAAATGATAGTCTGGAATGGTGAATCTGAGGGATTACAGAAAAATCCTAAATGCAAGATGTCAGGTACTTTTCAAAGTAGTTTTCAACAGAAATTTGACCCACCAGATATGTTCGAATTGTTCAGAAGTCCCCCTTTCTTTGCTTTAGCTGGCTTATGCTCAGTTTTGCAAGCCAGTCTTGATGTTCCCATGCATTCTGACAGAGGTCTGCAGTCTTGCTAAAGTCTTATTACTTTTTTTTTTTTAAACCAGGCTATTTTGTTTTCTTGAGTCATTCAAATGAATAACATTATCACCTCTTTTTACTCATGGAAACTCAAGCTAGAATGAAGCACACTTACAGGCAGGTGTTCTGTAGTTTGCCGCCTCTGGCTTCATAACTGTAATCTACATTAGTTCTGCTACGGTTGAACTAAAAACGCATTGTGGATGTTTGGCTCTGTATGTGCTCCTTGCTGACACTGTGCACTTGCAGTGCCTGTCACTCCTGCCCTGAAGTCTTCTCCTAGCCGTGCCCTGGGCTCCCTATGCAGCTCTTGCCAGTGCCCTCTTCTCTTACTTTGTCCTGAACACTCCATGCTGTTTCAGTCCTGTGTTTCCTCTTAACCAGTTTTTCCCATTCTCAGGTTTGCCTCTTCTCATTGCTTTCTTCTGAATTTTTGTTAAGAAACGCATGTCCAAACCCACAAACTTGTGCCTGCTCTTGAGCAGTAACGTCTTTTGTAATGCAAAATGGTTTATTTTTTAAAAGAGAAGGCTCTTTTTAAGCATGAAATTTTCCGAAACTGTAACTCAAAGCAGAACAGGACTCCTGCTCTTCAAGAGGCCACACTGTTACCTTCTGCCAGAGGCAAGAAGTGTTTTGTTTTACACAGGAACTCGTGTAGGCACCTGGAGACAGAGGTGGAAAAACTGTTTCAAGGATTCTTTAAACAGGTTCCAGTCTAGCAGCTGTGCAGCTGCAATAGGCAATCTGGTTGACCAGCTTGCTTTCCACAAAGCTACATTGTTCCGAGCCTGCAGTATGGTTGTTCTGCCGTAAAAAAATGTGTTTCTGAGATGCTTCCTCTGAAAATAAAGACAGGTGGTATCCTTTGGCATATTTAAAGACCAATTACGTATGTATCTGATATATTATACATAGTATTTTAATATAGAATATATAATTTTTAATTTATATGTATACACACATATACACGTATTTGTTCGAAGGTGATGGAGAAGTGCAGTGGTTGGTAGATTTTCTCTGCTGTTATGTAGCGAACGTATTGTTGCTGTGATTACTATGATGAAGAGGTGGTGCATTGTTTCTGCCCAGCAAGAATTCATCTTCTGTGAATTAGATTAAGGACAACAAAATACAGCTTTTGAAAATTAGTAGCATTTATATTAGCTTCTGTGGAAGGATTGCATATGAGATCTGCAAAGAAAATTGATCTAAGCAGGGCGCAGCAGTAAGTTGAAATAGAAGGTGTTTCTCCATCATGTCACTAAGAGCTTCAGGTATTTCTCTGTGGCCTTCTGATCCTTAGTTGTTCTTGGCCATCTGGCATTGCTTTCTTTTAGAGATTAGGAAAGTCTGAGCTGAGGGTTAAGGAAGCTTATGGTATTTAATTGTATGGCTAGGATGATGAATTACACTGAATTCATCCTAAGTGCATAATACGTTTTGCAAAGAACTAGGTAACTATCAGTGTTAGTTGATTTAGTTTACCTTCAAGAATATTTACGTGCAAACATATGGAGATTGCAAAGTAGCTAATATAGCTCTGCAGAAGAAAGAAAATACTAATTTTTGCTTCTACAGATAGCATGTTAATTGTCAAAAAGGTAATCACCAAATATAAACACATAAGGGTTTATGTCTTTCTAGGGTACGTTTCACTTCATTGTTTTGTTAGAGAAAAGGATCACAATAACTATTGTCACAAACTGTATCAGGAAATCTTACTGACTATAAAATGGAAATGTTTATAAAATGGAAATTTTTAAAAGAAATTTCACAGGGTCATAAAAGGAAAATTTTGAAATGACAGGAATAAGTTATCAAAACTTGACTAGAGAACTTTGCAAGTAGATGGTGGTCATGGTTAAATTTAACTAAGGTTAATGAAGCATTCGTAATACACATCTTGTTAGATTTTGGCATTGCTTAACTTTAATTTAGAATGCATTTTGTTAAGGGGAATATATGGCAAGATTATTAAACCTCTCATCTTCTGTGTTTCAGGAAGAGGCTTTCCTTATTTAAGGTCAAGAAGATCCTTAATGTGGATTATTTGTGAAATTGTTTATGTTTAAAGTACTACCAAAAAAATCTGATAAGAATAATCCCTATTTATTAATGGTATGATTATAGGCAGACGTTTTTGTTTCTCTAAGCTAAATGAAGTCAAATTTACAAATTCAGGTATTTAATCTTCAGTTCCAAAGGAAATTTTATAATAGATTAGGAGTGCTTTACTTTCACTACAACATGAGGCTATAAGGGAAAAAGATGGGCTGGAAACTTGCTAGTCCAGAAGTAGCAGCAGAAAGTCCAATACAGCACATTTTTTTGCTGATGATCTGTTATTAAAATGATACATAAAGTTTGTTGCTCCTGAAGAATATTTTTCTGCTATAACAATTTGTCTAATTTAATCTTATACTGGGAGTAATCAATATTTTTTCCTGTCAATTAAAAACAATGTTGTGTGTTTGTCAGAGAGCATAATGGCAGTTGTACAGTAGCCGTGCAGGTCCCTTTTTGGTAAAGACTCAATCAGACTACAAGAAAGACAGCGTATCCATTTTCTGGGTCTCGCTGCTGTAAAGCAGCTAAGAATTTTAGAATGTTTTATGTAAGATAAGCCCTATTTATTTATACCAAACTGGAACATATACTGTAGTGCACTGTGTAGTTTGAAGTAAAAAGTTTTAATGCTTAACAGAACCTGTTGAACAGACAATGAAATGTTGTGAAGAGGCTTTGTCCCTGTGAATAACTGAAAGTTAATCTCTGAGGTTTAAGAGGGGTGGACAGTTTGTCCCTGAAATGAGAGCAAAATTGCTAAGTACAGATGGCTTAGAACAGGAAACACGTCAAATTCTCTGTTTTACTGCCCTCCCTGTGGCTCCATTATCTGATATTTCCCATTTTCTGACAGAAGCCCTAGTGACTGGGAGAGACAGTGAGTGACCATGGGATGTGATCTTTTGACATAATAGCAATATTTACTTCTGTTGTATTTTGACTCTAACAGCATAAAC
Organism: Amazona ochrocephala; assembly: GCA_039720435.1. Lineage (NCBI taxonomy): Eukaryota > Metazoa > Chordata > Aves > Psittaciformes > Psittacidae > Amazona > Amazona ochrocephala. Next base: position 85,562,299 of record CM077880.1, read on the forward strand.
CAGCAGTGAGGTCAAAGTTGTGGTACAGTCCTGTGAAAGTAAGACTGTTCAAACCAAACCAACCAACAAAGAAAACACCAACCAACCAACCACCCTCACTCAACTAACCAACCTTCTAACGTGTCAGTGTTTTGTCTGGGAGCAGAAGGAAAGGTAATATTTAGTTCAAAGTGAGTGATATCTTAATGCATATGAGGTAAATAAAGTCCATTTTAAACCCGTGTGATGACATTATAGAATAATATTCAAACATTACTTGGGGCCTGAGACTAGTTTTACTCTAAAATAGCAAGGTTTGCTTCAGAGCTGAGTTAGTCTGGTTAATCCAGGTGGTGAGGGCCCCGTAACTAGTTTTAGGGTCTAAGAGGTTTCGACTTGATAGGAAAGACATCCGATGTGGCATTTTTCACAGTATTCCTCTCACTAACTGCTCTTTGCTGACACCGTATGTTCTGTGCAGTTTGTGGGGGAGGGGAGATGTTGACTTTTTTTTTATATGATTATTATTTTTTCATTGGTTTTGTTTTCCTTCAGTGTGTGTTTTTACTCTAGCTGTAGGCAGGTGTGAAAGCCATTTGTTTGTGTTGTGTTGGATAAATGATGAGCTGATTAATGACTTAAAAAGCAGGTATGTTTTATTCATCTGTTGTAATGTGGCCTGCTGGACATAGTTTAATTATTTGTAAGTGAGGAGGTGTATAGTAATTGAATATGAGAAGTGAAATAAGAATTTCAAATTGGAAAACAAATTACTTCTCTCCAGTACTCCCCGCCTCTCCATATTCCTAGAGTTAAATCTTTTTTTAAACATAAAGCTCAGGTTCTGTTCCTCATGTCTTTCAGCTGTGTTACCTGAAGCAACTTTCTTCAGCCTTCTGTGTCTCAATCCCCCTGACTTTTAAAAACAATGCTGATACCGACTTTTATAAAGTGATGGCTATAATCATGGGGACAATTATTGTGAACTTTGAATAAGCTTTGTAACAGTAATGTTTCTTACTTACCTGTGGACTCTTAGACCCATGCAGAACATTTCAGTAAGCTGCTTGACTAGGCCTTGCTTGGCATGCAGCCTTTTTGTCTGTTCCTGCTACCTTCCAGATAAGTCTGCAAGAGCCTGATCCAAAGGGATATAATCTTCCCCATCCAAGTAGAGGATGAGCTTGTAACTCCATTATGTGGCTGTCCAAGGAGGTATTTAATTTTCTTATTTAAATGCTGCTGACACAGAATAAGACCTGGGTAGAAAAGATGAGAGGATGCTAGTCAAATTGTGGAAAATACAGTTCACTTAATGGGGGTTTTGCTGCGCAGAAAACAAGAATGTTCCTCCCAGCTCACCACAGATAAGATGGTATACTATACTTAGTAGCTCCTTTGTGTTTATCCCGTATAATTCATAAAGTTACCTAACCTTTCAGCAAGTCATGGAAACTGTGAATCAAAGGAGGAATTTGGCTGGATATCTTATGCTTTAAATATCTTGCAGAAATAAATAAACCACATCTTCCAAACAAAATCAAGGAACCTTGTATGGCTGTAGGTGTGTTATTAAAGAGTGAGTATTTACTGAAATTGTTGGGGACAAAATGATGATTTTAATACCACTTTACAGAGATGACTGCAGGCACTGAATTCAGAGCATTTTCACAACTTTCTGAAATGAATTAGTTTTAAATCAGCTCAGATCTTCATACAGCTCAGTCCTGTACTGCTTAGGAATAACTTAAGTTGCTGACTTTATTCAGCAGAGATAATTGGACATCCAAGTGTTTGGAAATTTGGCTGGGATGATCATTCTTCTTTTGTCTTGCTTTTCTTGAGCTGGGCCAAAGATTACATGGCTGTCCAAACCTTTTTCATTTAACTACTCCATTCAGTGTAGCAGGATTATGAATATTCTTGGGACCTGCTGCCAGTTTGAATTTTAACTTATCTGCAGCTTATCTTCAGTAATGTCTCTCAAAACTTGGCACCATGGCCAGTAGCTTTATCGCTGCCCAGGTAATGCAGGTAGGGCAAGGTTTTCACAGGGTTACAATACATCCAGACAATGTTTGTTGTTGTCCTTAGGGTATAATCAAGTGCCTACAATCTTAGCAACAAATTGGAACCCATCTTTTAAGTGTTTCGTACCACAATTAACATGCTGGCTCTCTTATATCTCACCCAGAGCCTCTGTGCTGTGTGGGAGCATATACCTTGGAAGGGGGTGCCAGCTGAAGCGCAGAATAGCTAGCCTGCCATTTCTTTTATTTCTTCCTTTGCTTTCTTGTATTTGCTGTGTTTTTGTTTTTAAATGGAATAGATGAGAATTAACTCTTCAGAGTCAAAAGAATCAGCAATGTTTGCAAATACCGCTTCTGTTTTAGTGGGGAAGAAATTCTGTACCCATGGATACTTCTTGAATCTACTTGGTCCTCTTTGCAAGCTGCATTTGGTACTCCTGTCCTTTTGCCTGTCTTCTAACTCTCCAGAATGAAAATCCCTTGTCCTGTTTATAATCAATGCGTCAGGGATACATAGTTTTGAAAATACATTAAACTAGTGCCTGTATATCTTTATTTCCTTATAACCATGGCAAGTCATGAGGTATCAGAGATTGAATTTGCATTTTCTTTTATTTCTTTTGTGGAATTCCCCATAATTTTGTTTTATATGCATTCTGGTACAATATCTCCTGCTGTAGGTACAAATTATAGGTCTGCAGTAGGAAATGATCACATTACTTTTGATTCTTAAAAGTGTATGACGTGCTAAGAGTTGCTGCAAGGAATTAAAACCAGCAGAAACTCGTATGCTAATAGTTTGTTTCTTACAGATTACTGATTTTAAGGAGTTGTGACTGATGAGGTTTGAGGGCTTTTTTGTTGCTAAAATAAGTAGGTTTTAATGGCTTTTAATTATATTTTTTTTCATGGTGAAGAAGATGAAGCGAGACAGTCATGATCTGTGAATGAAGATAAGATTATGAACAGATGACTATAAGCTGCAGGGATTCATCAGCTTAAGGAATTACCAGTCATTAGCAGAGATGCATTAGTTGCTGTGTGCATGTTTCTACCATGCTGCACATGTGATGCAAAGCATGTTAACTTAAACCAAGCAGTTTACTCTGAAAATAATGTGCGTGATGATTAACAGTGGAAGCAGTTAACGTGGAGTAATTCTGTCATATGCAGTCACCACTTTATACTGCAATAGACAATCACTGAGTCTGCAATGATGCAAAAATGAAGCAGAGGGACAAGAATCGGCTGTGTATTAGTCAATAAAATTTTCTCAATTTGCTGTCATAGAAAACAGGATGTTACTGGAAAGGCTACTTCTGAATAAGAGGTTTGTTCTTTCAGATTTCTTGATTAATGTGTTAAGCACGCTTTTCCTTAAATGATGCTTCTGAATACTTAATAGCTGTATCACTGCTGAGTAGCATGGCTTCTTCGCAAGGCTCATTTCTTCCTCTGTATTGTCTTGGAGAGTCTCCAACCAGTTCTGGTCTTAAGCAGGGAAGAGAGCTGTCTTTTAATGGATTGTAATTCTAAAATATAAACATCTCATTTGTCTGATTTCATAGTAGTTTGAAACTAAATTGGTGGTTAAGAGTCTTACTTTCCTGTACTTCTGTGTCCTGTTCTGTCCTGCACCTGCCTCACTACTTTCTTCTGCAGTGTCCCCTTGATGTAAAGACGGTTAAATATGGGAAAAAAAAGAGAACGAACAAAACTTTATGTTCTCAATTGCTCTTTCCTTAGAATTGTGATTGCCCTGTCATCTCTCATTTTCACTGCTTTAAGGAATTGACATTACATCTGTGGCCATAATCACAGAGTGCCTTAGTAACACTTAATATATTTATCCCCCTGACACCTTGTAAGTATGGGCTTTGCTTTTATTCTCCTAATACAGACAGAAAGCTGAGCCACCAAACAAGTAGAATGTCTGCAGGGGAGCACAGGGTAGAGAGTTGAGAACTACTGGAGACCAGAACTAGGAAGTTCAGTTCAGTATAGTTCAGCAGGTAGGCTTGTGTTGACTTTGCCTACCATTGCCCATGAGCCCAGAAACACGATCATCTATTTTGAGCTTGGGTGTCTTTGCAGCTGTCTTCCCTGCACTTTCATTTCCAGATTAGCTTGGGTAGAGGCAGCTTAAATCTGACTATATCCATGGTGTAGATCTGTCCTACTAAGGGACTTGCACAAAGTCAAACTGAAATTGAATCTGGATCTCTAAAGTGTCTTAAGCAACAGACCATCTGTTATATGCCATGCTTTGTGACAGGACTTGTTGTAGGCAAGCCACCTATAAACCCAACATACTTGTGCAACATGGTTCATGGGCATAAAGCTCTTTCCAGATTTAGGATCTGCAGGTCAGCCTTTTATTTGGCTGTGTACTCCAGAGGGTTAGTACGTCACTGACTTCCAGAAGTACCTAGAAGATTTTAAGTTTTCTTATGACATATAACATAAATCCTAAACCTCCCCCACACTTGCAAAGTGTCACTAAGAAAACTGAAGTTCTCGAGACCCTCATGGCAGTCAAGATGAACGGTTTACTATGGGATGTTTCTCTTTATGGTGTCCATTGCCTTTATTTTTTTTTTTTAATTTTTTTTTCTTAAATGACACCAGGCCAGCAGATAAAATAATTCTGTAAATGATAAATAGATAAACCAACACTGTATTTAACACAGAAGGTAGAGATAAGAAGAGAAAAAACTTTCCTGTTGCATGTCTGGCAGTAACAAATCCTCTTACTTTCCGTACTCCCCAAGCCATATGTTTGTCTTCTACTGTCAGATGTTTGCTCTAACAACTTTTTCAGACCTCTCTGGCGGGATCTTTTTTGCCACTGTCAACATCTGGGAGGATGATTGGTTTGTGTCTTTCAGTGCAGCATTGGTTTCATGTCTCATGGGATGTACTTATAAATGCAGATAGGTAGTGTTTTCTTTGATCCTGTTTTGTTATTTCTGTGTGTTTAGGGGTTTTTTTAGGTGTTATCAAAGTGCTCATCAAAGTGACCTGTGGAGGTGGCTGCAATGTATGACCTTAGTGTGATAGAGCTATCTGTTACTTTGACAGGTTGGAATCCCATTTCCTTGGGAATTTTAACACTTTCTTCAGGTAGAAATGGAAGTTGGCCCTGTTGTTAGATTTTCTCCTTGTTTTGTTTACTAGCCTGTTCTTCCATTTACAACTTAATTGGAATAAATCATTCTTGTGATTTATGATTTGTTAGATGCTAGTGACAAGGTTTCTATCATTCGGCTATGAGCGTTTAAATTGATGATCCAAATAAACTGTAGTGGGGTTGCAAGTTGAGATAGTTAAGACTGCTGTGTTTGACTTCTATGTGTTTGATTTATCCCCCATTCATGAGGCTCAAATGTGAAACTGAGTATAATGGATCAGACCAGAAGTTAGTATATCCTGATTTTGAAAACAGATGATCAAGAATGCTTAATAGACACTAAAGAAATGGAAAAAAAATCATGGAACTCCTTTGACTTATTTATTCTATGGCCTTCTCAAGTTCTCCAGCAGTATGTTCACTTGTTTAATTATGTATTCTGTGAAAGGGCACTTCCTTTTAAGCTTACTGCTTGATAATTACAATGGATGCTGATGGATATTCTGAAAAACTGATCTGTCCCCTTTTCTGCTTGTTGTTATTGTCGTTTGGAGGTTTTTTGTGTGTTTTATGGTTTGTTTTTGGTTTTGTTTGGTTTTTTGTTTGTTTGTTCGGGGTTTTAAAATTTATTTTAAATAGAATAGGGCAGAAAAATCAGATAAATTCTAATTTAAAAAGAGGTTAGTGCAAAAGTAGTATTTAGCAGTGCTTAGCATAACCTATGTTTAGATCATAGAATCATAGAAAAATTCTAGGTTTATAAAAACCTTTAGAGAACATCTGGTCCAACCTTCTGTGGAAAGCAAGACCTTAGATTATATTACTCAAGGGACTATCAAGCTCAGCCTTGAGTATTTATAGCAAGAGAGATTCCACCATTTCTCTTGGTAATGTTTAATTGTTCTCAACTCATTGTATTTATACTCATTTTTTCTTCTAGCCACACCAAAAATTTCCCTGAAACAACCTGTGTCCATTGTTTGTCTTGGTGGCATTCTGGTGGATGGTCTCCAATTTCCTGAGCTGGGGGGACCAAACCTGGATGCAGTAGTCCAAGTATGGTCTAACAAGTGCTGAATAGAGTGAAATAATCACATTCCTTGATTTGCTGGATGTGGTCTTGCCAATGCAGCCTGAGGCTGGATTTAAATGCTTATACTAATATTTATATTGTTCTGGTGTACTGTGGTGTAGCTTTTAAGATCAAGTTTAGAGCAGCACCATGCACAGCACTCTGTGTATTACTGACATGAAGAGCCTTTATCGTGCAGACATAAATGTTTTCTTCCTCACTTTTGAGCATTTACGCTCATACCACATTGCTGAAATTAAGCACTTAAATTCTTTTGTTTTTCCCTCTAAGAGTGGATCTGAGTGCTTTGCCCTTGTAATCTCCTCTGAAGTACGCTTCAGCTAAAACAATTCTGCTCCTTTGAGCCATTCAGCAGTTTTTGTAGGCCATCCTGTAACTGTGTCACTGAAATCATACTTAGTTTTCAGCTCCATCCAGCTTGAATGTACTGTTGGCACAAGTGCTGACAAGAACAAAAACATTGATCGTATCACTCCCGCATCCAAGCAGCTGCAATGTATTATGTTCTTCGGTACAGTGTATTGATTTTATGCATTGCTATATGTGTTATGCTGCTTCACAGTGTTTACCTGAACTGTTGACTGCTTTTTTTGTCTTCCGCAGTGCTTTTATTTCTGGTCTGATCAGGACTTCCGCAGTCCAGCTAGTGCTTGTTTCCTCTGTTATGTTTAGTTTCTTTTACAGGGTGTATATCTCCAAATCATGAGATTTTAGAAGTTCAAGGGGTTTACCAGGGCTGGGGGTTGTGGTTTTGTTTCTTAAGTAAAAAAGCTAATTTTTTGTGTGGGTATTCTCATGTGTGGCATTTTTTAAAATGACACTTTATATTTTAGACTTACATTGAAGGGAGGTCGGGGACCAGCTCAACCTTGAAAACAGTGTGTCTGCAGGAAAAATAGTCTGTAGAAATAGAGGTGTTAGGTTTTTTAAGTATTTTATTGAAGTGCAGACTACATAACAGCTCTGTGTGTTTCCCAACGCTGTATCTATTCTGACATGTGTCCTAGTTATAATTCTTTTTCAAGTTCCTGAATGTGCTTTCTTCAGAGGGCTATGTTAGAGCCCAGCAGTGTTTCTTCCAGGGTACTTTGTCTTGCTTGTCCTCACAGAAGTAGCTCGGATCTACAGCAGCATGTTTCCACAACACAAGCAGTTTTGGAATGCAGGTTTTTCACTTAAAAGCTTCTGCAGCTGTGTCTGAGCAGTAATAAATGGTTGACATAAACCTCTGGGGACACATTTAAATGGGTGAACTGTTCCCTATTTGAGCAGTCTTGGGGACTTTTTTCCCCGCTGTTTGAATGCTGTGTTATGAGCCTGACCCAATCCTTAGTGACAGCTTGTCAGGCTGATTAATACAGGCTCAAGAGAATAGCTCTTTGCTGTCTGATTGATTCATTTTGCCAATAGAATTCACATTCCTGTAGTGTGAATAATAAACAACTGATTTAATGAGTTGGTCGCAACCTATTCCAAATGGTATATTCTGATTGGAGCAGCACATACTTTTGAGAAGCTTGAATACTTCCTGAATTTCACAGGCTGAAGATGCACTGAATTACACGTTTCTCTGATAAATTCGAATTATAAAGTTAGGGATGAATAGTCTTCTGTGTGGTATTATTAGGCACATTATCAGAAATGTCACTGCTACGTGAGTTGCTATTTCTAATTTTTCTGGTTCTTAACCACTGATTTTTTTTTTTTATTGATTTTTTTTTTCTCTGTCTCTCTCTGTGCTTCCCACCCTGGGATGTGTTTCTCATGAAACTGTTACTTCTTTGGAACATTCCCTTTTCTTTGTCTCAAAAGGTGACATACAAAAGGTGCGAAAAATTTGTTCTTCCTGAAGACTCTCTTTGTCTCCTGCATGCCTGATGTAGGTCTTTCTTGGTGGTATCCCACCTTGTGTTGTGGTTCTGCTTTTAACTCTTCCATAGGTATTGGCTGTCCCAGTTCCTGCATCTTGGGAGGCTCTCAGGAGCATGAAAGAGCAGATAGAATGATGGCACAGCAGGAAGATAGGGGAGTGGAGCCAGAGCAATGGAAAGGAGAAAGTATTTCTTGTTTGGTTTCTGTTTCCTTATTATTCAAGAAGAACTACAACCACAGACCACTGATCCATAAAGAGTTCTCCAACAAACATAGTCAAGAAGGATGTGCATCAAATTAATATAAAGGGAGGAAAACAACAGTGTTTTAATTATATGTTCTCTTCCTTGTGGGAACATATACATGGGAGTATTTTTGTCTTTTAAAGCTTTGCTGTGTGCATCGTAAAGAAATATGTGGAAAATGTGGAGGATAAAAGTATCCTTCAGTTTTCCTCCTCGGTTTCCCCTAGTCTTTTCATCCTCCTTTCTTTTGTCAGAATCCATAGCACAAGACTTGTTGCTGCCCCAAATTTAGCTGTACATCTGCCTATCTGTTCTGCATGCCCAGCCTTGATGGTAATAATGTTGTACCTGCCCTTCAGTGGTTCAGAAATTGAGTAACTGAGTGGGGAAAGCAAAGGTCCTGATGAGATTATGATCAGGTTTCTTAGGAAGAACAGCTGCTGGCTTATATACTTTCTTTCCCAGCCTTCAGCAGAGAAAGCTGAGTGGGTTTATTTGTACTTGTGTGAAGCACTGCTTTTATAAACCTGATAGCACTATGCCTGCATGCACACAGCTCTCCCATGTGACTTCAGATTTTTAAGTGAATAATTAGTAGATTTTTCTCTGTTTTATCTTGAAAGAAACTCAGCACCTTCTTTCTGCCCTCAACTTATTGAGAAAATATTCTAGAAGCTGTAATTACAATACCACTTTAATGACAGTCTCTGGTATAATTTTTTGCTTCACTGCAGCTTGAGGGAGCGAGGGAGGCTTCTTCCTTCATTGCTTCTGCCCCATAGTGTCTCCTACTTCTGTCTGTTTTTCCAGTACTGCAACCTGATGTGACATTCATTTCAGCAGTGGCTCTTTTTGCTGCAGTATCAGTGCAGATGTATGTCTAGTCAGTGATGTATTTTCTCAGTAGTCAGCTCAAGGTTATCTGTGTTATAGGATGTGTTGTGGGCAGGTTTAGCAAAGAAAACATTCAAACACAATAGCATGAAGAGGAAAAAGAGGCTATTTGAATTATGGCTGCTTAGGATTATATAGACTTATGATCTGCTTTATGGCTAGAATGAGTACAGCAGTGCTGAAACAAAAGGCAGTGTGCAGAACCAGGAACATATGCTTGAAAGGAAAAAGGAGTACGGAGCTTATCACAGAGACATGACAGTGTCATCACCATGCTTGATGGAGCCTGAATTATTTCCCCCACCCCCTTTACTCTGCTACTTTGAGACCCTGCCTGAAGTATTTTGTTTGGCTCTGGGTCCCCCAACACAAAAGGCATGTGGACCTGCTCAGCAAGTCCAGAGGAGCACCACGAATATGATTAGAGGGCTGGAGCACCTCTGCTCTGGAGACATGCTGAGTTTGGCTTGTTCAGCCTGGAGAAGAGAAAGCTCCAGGGGGACCTTATAACAGTCTTCCAATACTAAAGGGGCCTACAAGAATTCTGGAGAGGGACTTTTGACAAGGGCATGTAGGGACAGGACAAGGAGAAGTGGCTTTAAGATGAAAAAGATTAGATATTAGGAAAAAAATCTTTACTGTGAGGGTGGTGAGACACTGGCACAGGCTGCCCAAAGAAGTTGTGGATGCCCCATCCCTGGCAATGTTCAAGGCCAGGTTGGATGGGGCTTTGAGCAACCTGATCTGGTGGAAGATGTCTCTGCCTGTGGCCGGGATTGGAACTGCATGAGCTCTAAGGTTCCTTTCAACCCAAACCATCTATGATCCTGATTCCTCTGAAGGATTAGGTAGTATTAGTGGTGCTTGTTTTGCTTTAATTAGGTGTCCTGTTGTTTTGATCTAAAAATGGTGAAGAAACACATGATCAAGTTTGAGATTGTTCTAAAGGTAAGGCACAGCTCAGCTCTCTGAGACCAAGCAGACACAGCCTTTTGCCTGTCACTCCAGGAAGAAGGAGCAAGAATGTTTTTGGTTCTCCAGGGTGAAACAGTGGACTGCCTACTCTTGGTCGTGATTATGCCTAACTTAAATTGATTTAGAGTACTTGACAATAGTTGTGCCCATTAAAATAACCCTTTTTAATAGACTGCATGGTTTTTAGTAAAGTTTTTACTTTATAACTCTTGTGCAAGTGCTTGGAAAATCAAGCCCTGTACTCTAGTCCTATCTGAGATCCATTTTTAGAAAATTATACCTGAGGCTTCGAGTGCAAAAAACCCCAACAAAATGGACAACCAAAAAGCCCACCAAACCAGCAACTTCAGTCATGAACTCGAATATGCATAATGAAAAGCGGGATTTTTGAAAGCTTTTATCACTGGCTGGGCTTTGCTGCTGGTGAAGTCAGCTCTCTGAAAGAAGGATGGGTCGATGTCCAGTTTTCAAACTCCTGAATGCCTGGTACTCTCTTCAGTGACTGGCCAGATGCTAGTGCCTGAGGATTTGTTAAGCTTGCTCTCAACAGCTTGTGATGGAGTTTTTGTATCTTGAAAACACTGTTGACTCCATAGACAGTGGTTATCTTGCCTTAATTATTTATCTATGCTACGAGATGTCTGCTATGGAGATCTATGCTACGGATGCTGTATCTGGCAGGTTTCCCAAAAGCTTCACTCATACTTGACAGAAAGGCTATGGTTGAAATTGTTCTAATGTAGATGCTTCAGATCAGACAGGTAAACATGATTACAGGAGCTTCTAAATTGTTACTTTGTTGATGGCTAAAGCAAATGGATCTTAGATTCAATATTCAGTATAGCATCCTTGTGTCTGAGTGATTAATGACAAGGATGTTTCCATTTGCGGACTCCCAGTTATCTGTCATTTAATGGGAGACTTAATTTAAAATGCCTTTGCCATTAAGCAAAAACTCTGATCTTGATTTAGTTGCTGTTAAGTCACAAGACTCCAAGTTATCTTTGTTCAAGTCATTAGGAAGAGACTTTTAAAAGTTGTTTTTAGAGCCTAGTCATTCAAATATAGCAGTAGGGATAGAAAATACAATTCAGCTGATAAATGACGTGAGCTTTTATTTAGCAGTTCTTATTCAAAGGTACTGAACTGGGAAGACCTGCTTAAATGAGTTCATTCTTCTATTTTCAGAATAATGTAGCTCTGTAAAAGAGATTCCTGGTTATTCTGGACTGATAACACCCATGTGATCCCATGGCAAAGCATAAAGAGCTCCATTTATTCATGACTTCATGGGGACTTTCCACAGTCAGTGCAAAGCAGCAGCACAGGAACACTGCCATAGTTACGGCTGAACTGTAGCCTTGAGACAAAACATGGCTGATGCAAAAAAACCCAAAAATAGAGACGTATTTTAACACTGGACCTCCCTACTGCTTTTCTACTTCGCCTTTTGGAAGAAAGCTATGCTCAATGCAAAATAATGCTAAATTTTAGTGGTTTAAATTTTCAATGCTCAAGACCTCTGGATGAGAATGATCTTTCTAGAGTGTTACAGGCTCTTGAAGCCAGTAATTCTGCAGTCATTTCCAGTAGTCCACAGTGTCTTCATTCTTCAGTGATGTGGAACCAAGAATGGCCTGTAGGCTGCAGAAGGTGATACCTCTTGAAAAAAATTCGTTTCTGTGTTGTCTCTCTACCTTTTCCAACTGGAGAGGAGGAAATGAATTACAGGAATGGGGAAGCAGCAAATCCGTTCCTTTACAAAGCCATAATCCTGCTAATGTCCTACTAGTTTGTAGTGGTTGTATTCCAAAAATAACTGTAGAACAGTTGATTGTAAATACGGTGAGAACTCTTAAAAGGTGAAGGAAATAGGAATCACACTCTGTGAATCCTTCCAGAAGACAGGTGAACTTCACATGTTGATTACCAGCGTCCGTTTTGATCCCAAAGCTAGGGTTCCCAGACTTGGTGAATGGCCTCTCTGACTGTCAGCCGGGAATCTGCCATCCGTCCTCTCTGTGCAACCCCAGTGTAGAAATTGACTGGCTGCTGTTTACCACGAAATGAAGGACATACTCCCCAGAGAAAGTAAGACAGAGCTGTTGTATTCTTGGAGGGTGACTAATGAGAACAGAGTTTTTAATTACATTGTAGCTCTTTACCACGTTTAAACTGACCACATTATTGGAGAGTACTTGCAAAGGAGGGAGAAAAGATATGGTGTATACCTTTCAGTGAGGGTGCTGCTCACCGGAGTGTTAGCCAGGAGGATTTTGGGAGTTTCATCCTATTGGTTTTAGTAGCTGAGTTGTTCAAACTGACTTAAGTGTTCATGGTGAAGCCTGGCATTTTCTGTTGCACATTCAGGCTTTCTACTTCAAAAAACATTTTGTTTGAGGTTCTTAGGCCAGGGTGGAGGACTCTACCTTGCTGCTTTACAATATGTAGGAGTGTATGCCACTGATGTAATTGGAAAGAAGTCTTGGGAAGTCATGAGCAGGACTTTTCAAAGATGGTGCATTGAGTTTTGTGCAATGAAATTCACGGATACTGTAACTTGAGGCTGTCATGCACACCTGTGGCCTTCTAAAGCAATGAAGGTTGCAAAAGTGAAGAGTAAATGCTGACCACATGTTCTGGCTAGAAAGCATTCCAAGAAGGTAGATAACCATACTTCTATTGAAGTATTTTTAATGTTATTTTTAGCATTTTTATGAAATAAAATCAAATAATCCAATTAATTTAATGATGGTTGTAAATAGCTACATGGTTGTGTGTGTGTATGTGAAGATTCTGTGTACGGAAGTGTAATAGTGGTAAAATCTTAGTCTAAGAGAAGTTAGCCCTTTTTTACTTGTGTTCATAGTAATGCAGGAGTGGTGGAAGGTGAAACTTACCTTCATCTGTTGCACTTTCTTACTGAAGTAATGTCATTCCTCTGAGAATCCTGATTCTTCATGTGCAGTGTTGTGCTGCAATGAAGCTCTTCTCCATTTCACTACCTGCAGTTAACAAGGCTGTACAGGTAGCCTGTTCCCTGAAAAGTCCATGGCTATTTCCTGTCTTACCCTTCTCCACGTTTTCATGCCGTGCATAAGGGTAAGTCACACTAAGATGATCTCTATCCTGGCTGATTTGTCTATGTTTTGCTTTTCAGTGCAGTTTTCTGTTGAAATTGTTTCTTGGTGGCCGAGATCTTTTTATTTAAGTATGTAAACCCTTTTTATCAGATGAATAATAGGGTAGGAATCTGTCATATTCCTGTTTGCCAGATGTCTTTGGCTACACTCACTTGCGTAGCCAAAGATACCTGCTAACTCTTAATCACTTGGTAACTCTTTGCAAAGACATCACTTGCTAACTCTTAATTGTAACTGTTGTACCAAGACCTTTCATGACCCCATTTAGGGCCCATACGTGTTGTTGCTGAAGAAAATGAAAATAAACTTCTATGCGTCTAAGCAATTTGGCAGTGTTGTAACGTGTGGTGGGGAAACAACTTTTCAGTGAGACCCCTGATCTCACTTCTTACTGAAGCAAGAGATTTGATTGCCCGTATCTTAGAATGCAGAGCTGCACATTAATATATTTCATACTTTTTTTTATGTGTGTTTGTGCATGTTATCCGAATTGATCTCAAGGAAAAGTAAGGCTTTTTAATTTCCAGTTTGCATATTCTAGTCAGTTCTCTTACTGCCGAAAGTAATATTAAATACTCTGGAGGGAAGGTCATCTATCAGGAAGAGGAGTTTTGGGACTACTGAAGAACTAGGTTACCTTGACATTATGAAACCACAGTGTCAGAATTAGGTCACTGTTTCCTTTAATGTCTCTGTGTAACTGGCTGAGAAATCTACAGAAAAATCGAGATAGCAAAGAGTGTGTTCTTGATGAACCAGGGAAGAGCACTTGGTTTTTTTGAGTTGATACTGGTTTGGTCCACTGCTAAGGGATGCATTAGTACTGCAAGTCACTGAGGTGGATCAGTAAAGACAGTTTTCTCAAACAAAAAAAGATTCCTCACATAGGGTTTGGGGGCCATCTAGCACATGATGGGTTTATTTCCTTTGGATGAGAGGCAAAACAGCCTTCCTGGCCACTTTTCAGAAGTGCTGGAGTGCTAATCCTGGTATCCTAGCCAAGGCCAGCTCTGGTAATTATGTGCTGCCTTCTAAAATTCCACATCATGCCCAAGTGGGCAGACTGCTCTTCAATTCATGTCCCAGACATGGTATTACAGTTAATTATTTTCCCTGCTTGTGCTGATTATGTGGCTCTTACACAGTGCTACTGCTATTGCTTTTGCCACCATTGTTATTGTCCTCTTATTAGTGTGTTGAGGCCTGTAGAAAGAGATACCTTTATTTGACAAAATAGTATAGCTGGAGAAAAAAGCTTTAATGTGTCAGAGCAATGTCTAGAGACTAATAGAAACCTGGGTCTGGTTGTGCAGGATGTTTTGTAGCTGCAGTTATAGGCAGGGTCTGTTTGGGAGCTTACACACGTGGAAATTGAGTCAGGTAAAGGGATAAAAGTATTTGCTAGCAAGCAGAGTGAGTGATGGGGTGATAGGAAGAGCTTTTGCTAGTGAATGAGGAGCAGAATTCATTCTGGAGGTGGTTGAGTTAATTCACGAGATATAGGGGGGGGGAGAAGGAATGCAGAAGAGATGGGACTTTATAAGCCTCTAGGCCAAAGAATATAGGGAATATTAGGTTGGATATAAGGAAGAAGTTCTTTATTGCGAGGGTGTTGAGACACTGGGGTAGGTTGCCCAAAGAAGTTGTGAATGCTCCATCCCTGGCAGTGTTCAAGGCCAGGTTGGATGGAGTCTTGGATGACATGGTTTAGTGCAAGGTGTCCCTGCCCATGGCAGGAGGGCTGAAACTAGATGATCTTAAGGTCGTTTCAAACCCTAACTGGTCTATGATTCTATGATTCTAAACTGGGTGAAGCAGAGGTGAGATTAGCAGGTTCTGAAATCTGGAGTTCAAGCAAATGGCTGATTGGGAACAATGGAAGAAACTCCTCAGGCAAAACACTGTGTGATCATCAGTACCTATTTTGCCTACCATGGAACAAGCTGGGACTCATTCTCTATGCTTGGCCTCCAGGACTAGGTTCCTGGTACCCAGTTCTGCTTGGCTTGGGGTGAGTTGTGGAAGACTTGTGTAAGTGTCTATGGACGCAAAAGGGGAAATAGTACTTTGTTCCAGAGCTTACATATAAGATGATTTGGGGAATACAGATAGTCCTACCTTGGCCTTTTCATTCATTTTCTATTAAAGGTTGCATGAGCATGCAGGATGGAATAGTACTGGAATAGAATATCTCATGTAACTGGTGATTGCTATGATCAGTGAAGCTCCTCTGCCACTAAAGGAAATGGTACAGAACTTTTTAAGCAGCTTTGGGTCAACTTTCTGTGCTTTGTCCTCTGTCTTTGAAAGCAAGGAGAAAAGGGCTCTTAGCTTTAGATTAGTGTTGCTACTTTAAGAGGAATTGGAAAGGTCCTGAGAAGAGAATGCTAGACTGCTCTCCAAACCACCTGCTTGCAAAACGACTCTTTTCCAGCTACTGTGGAGATCTTACTATTTGTTTGTGATGTTGGGGAACACTTCCATAAACACATCTGCTGTTTGCGTCACTGTTCTAGAGTATAGTTACTTTTTATGATGCTAGTTTATGCAAAAATTAGCCCTGAAAAAGTGGATTTTTCATTCAGTCATTCCCTGCAGACTTGCTGATTGCTTGTCTTTCAGCAACCAAATATAAAATACAAAGTTTTTTCACAAGTCATTTTATGCAAACCATAGCAACTGGCCTGCACATGGCCTGAAAGTCAGGTAGGTATAAGATCTCTCCCCCACTGGCTTCTCCACCATTCCTGTGTGAGCACAACTGACATTTGGAATAGCCTAGCCTGAGGAAGAGAATAATTCTTTATATGCTGTAGTACTTGTGCTGAATTAGGAGAGCTTAGCACATTTTTCTTAGTACTCTTTTTATTGTCAAAAACCAAACCCCGGACAGAATGCACAGGTCTGTATTTTTTGACTGCTGAGTGTTTTTATCTCACTATGTTCTCCTTATGGGGAGAAGCCCTCCTAGCAGATGATGGGCTTATTTCCTGTGGACGAAAGGAAAACCAATGTATTTTCACTGCTTCAGCTACACAGACTCCAGTTTTGTTTTTTTTATGACTCCTTAGTTACCCCATTGCTGAGCAGTTGGATGTGACCACCAAAGATAACTTTCCACTTGTTTCAGTTGTACAAATGTGAAGTTTTAAACTTAGAAGGATATATTGTGTTGTAATGCTTACAGTGTATCTTGGCTCAGTGAGCGGAGGTGCAGGGAATAGAAAAAGATGGATTTTTACAAATAGTGGTAGGTTGGTTGGTTAGTGTTTGAGCCTGCTCATAGTGTTCTTACTAAATTAAACAACAGAGAGTCTCTGTAAGTTATGGGGAAAAAAACCCGACACCAAGTTCTATTAAACCCTTGCAGTAATGCATGCTCATTTTGAGCTGTTTGTTTCGTCAGCATTTGGTTTTGCTGTTCTGCCTTTGTGATCCAAAAGAAATTCCTTCTTTTTGTGTAGTAGCTCATTTTTATTATGAAGTGTGTGTGCTACGATTGTATGGGTAGATACAAAGCATCAAATTTTACCTTCCTTGACTGAATTAAAGCTCCATTTAAAACCAGTAAGATGGATGGATGACTTTACCAGCAAATTGTAAGATGGCAATTTAGCAGTTAGAATTGGAAAGATTTCAGTAGTGCCAGAATTGTGACTTCGAGTTTCCAGTCTTTCAAGAGTTCTCTGACAGCCTTGATCCCAGAGTCATAGGATTATAAATATGAATACTCACTGAAAAGAAACCAGGCCAAAAAACTAGACAAAACATTAGCAATTTAGGAGAAAAGCTTGAAAACATGACTCAAAAGGTATAGGAGGGTAAATAAAGATAGAAAAAGAACGTAGAATATATTACTTAATAAAAAAGTCACTGTGGTTTTGTAGTATTTTGTTTTATAAAATGCTCTTAAACATGAATTTTAGAGGGACCCGACTTTTTCTTTTTACTGTAAACAAAGGGAGTAAGAGTAAAATGGGAAGTGTGCATTTGTAAAGCAAGTAGTCGGGCCATTGTTATAACAGGAATTGGCAGGAAGTTGGAAGTGAAGGAGGCTTCTCTTCTACTAACTTACAACTGGAAGGCTTATGAGGTAAGTTGAAGGATTGATTGTGCTCACCTTTATTTTCAGTGGGAGCTGAGCGATGACTCAGCACTTTGCTGTAGTGTTCAAATGGATCCATTTATTGAGAGTGTCGAAAAGGGTGTACAGAGTGAAGGGAGTTAATACAAAAAAGTGAATTAAGAACTCTAGAGTACAGTAAAATTGTTCCTGCTTGTAATGGTGAGGAGGGAGTTTTAGCTGTGAAAGAGACAGCAAAGCAATATACTCCAAAGCAGATTTTATCAAGTAACTGCAACACTCTCTTGAAATACTTCCAAGTTCTTATTAGTTGCTCTGTGATTTGGAATTGCAGTGTTGATTTTATGTTTTAGGGGCAAAAGTTATACCTCCTTGTGCTTTAAAGCAGTGCTTTGCCTATAATGGGTGTTACTGCAGACAAACAAACAGTAGTGCCAGTAAAGTAGAATTCATTTTCTCCTTCTCCCCGCACACCAGAATTTCTTACAGAAACCTAGCCATTACCTATGCTGTGTTACTTTTGAACTCTGTTTCACAAGAAGAGCCAAAGTTCCTTCCATGCTGATCTAAGAGAATACAAGAGGATAGAGATGTATAGTATAGAGAGTACTGAATACCAGATACAGTGGTTGTCTGTCATACACATTAGCAGCATCTTGAAATTAGTCGTTAAACAGAGATTAAATTTTAAATGCATTTCTTAATGGGGTTTTATGTTCAGCTATATCATAAGCTGCTTTAACAGCTGTCTCCGATTGTACGCACCTATGACTATAGGTGAGTTAACAGGAAGATAAAATATGTTGCAAGCCACAGTTGTTCACTGGGTACTTTTTTGAGTAAGGCTTATCTATTACTGCTCCTCTGGAAGACTTCTTATTATTAGGAAAGAAATCAGTTGCCCAGCATCTAATGCATATACTTTGGGATAGGTACATCGTAGCTCTGAAATATTTCATGTTCAGCTACTGCCTCAGATTTAATCATGGGCCAGAAGCAGGCTGCTGGGTAATCCAGTGCTCAGGTGCAGGAAGGAGCAAGGTAGCATATTCTGGGGGTTGCTGAATCTGACATCTGGAGGATACGAGGTAGATCTGCATGAAAAGTCAGGTACATCGTGTGTTAGAATAGCAGGCTCTGGAAAGTTGCTGCTGTTCTGTTGTTTTCTGTTCTCCCAACTGTGAGTTGGTTCCCAGCCTCTACCTATTTCCTCTCCTCCCCTGCCACCTCACCCCCCAACTCTGTGCTCTGTGTTGTGTAGTGCTCCAGTAAATTCAGAAGCTGCAGTATTCCAGCTTGTAGGGTTGTGAAACTTGGTCACTACTACTCTGCAACAAGGGGTGTTTCAAAATTGGTAGTGAAGCAGAGAAGGAATATACATTTCCCCAAGAGTTGTAGGAATGGATTCTTGTGGAATTTGCTCTCATTTGTAGACTGTTGTGATATGTGCCCAGAGAGGGGCTTCTAATCAGATGGGTTTGTAAGAACCATTGTATAACCCTTCCTGTATCCAATGTATACACAAAGAGGAGTCAAAGCCATGTATGTGCCAAAATTCAGACGTGTCGTGGTCCTTCAGCCATTACACAGGGCTAAAGTAATGTTTCCTGCTATTTAAACAACTTTAGAGGAGGATGAGCTGTTAGACAATTTCAGAAATCGTTTAAATAAGAACTTACTTGAATCAGCCTTTCCTCTGTCTTGGGTGCTGTGTGCTAGGAGGTGAGTTTGAAAAACATTTGAGTAAGATGGTGTTGCCAGGGTAAGGGGCTGAGCTATTTTTTTCTATCTTCTTGAAACAGCAATTCCCTTCTGTTCTTCTGCTTTGAGGCCTTCAGTGTTGGTGCAAAGTTCACCTTAGTGTAAGCATGTTTTTGGCTGCAGAACAGTTCTGTCAAGCAAGTGTCCTACACCTATACATCCCACCCTGACAGAGTGAACTGGTTGAGGTCATCTCTGTCCATCGCCTATATTGCTGATTAGATGTTAGAAAAGCTACCAGCTGCTGTGGGCGACGTGGAGACTGGTAATGTTTTTCGGCCTGTTTCAAAGTGTTGACCTAGATATAAGGAGAAAGACGGACTATCCCTTGACCAGCCTGTCATCTCTGGAGCCATCTGGCTCCTTCCCATGCCTGCATGTTTGCATTTGTAGTTCAAATGCTGAAAGTCTGGATGGTGCCTTGGTTTCACGGGTCATGCACTAAATGGATAAAGCAAAAAACATTTATTAAGTGACTTTAAGAATCTTATTTAAACTTACATGAAACGTGTCTCCCCCAGTTATGACTCAATTTCTGGTATCCTGTTACTATGTTTTTCTTTTAAAGGAAGATTAGAAATGATACATGAGCAAGATAGTGGAATCACAGGAATACCCAGGTATTCTGAAGTATTGTACATCACATTGGCACTGTCCTGTAATAGCTGCATAGCTCAAGTGAAGGGTTGGTGAGTATTTTTGTTCGTAATACTTCAGTTGCCAGTGAGTTTGCAACTTTCCAGCTAGCATTTTAGAAGTAGACTAGTTAGAGTTTCCTACCTAAAGCTAGTAATTTAGATAAAGAAAAATGAGTCTAACATTACAAAAAGACTTACAACAATTCTTGATAGTGCTTGCTAACTCCGTGTATGTATGTACGCGTGTATATGTGTGCTCACAGAACAAAAAAAGCTAGGGAAGAATTGCTCTGGTGTTATGTGTACTTCCCAGCTACCACCTGCTTTTGCTTTCCTGTAACTCTCTGCCAGGTTTATTAATTAGTCAAGTTTGGTAGAACCCACCAAGTCCCCCATTTATTAGTGGTCACTACAAATGAACGCAAAGCAGACAACCCTTGCCCCTTGAAGACTGTAGTTAAGAAATCTGATTGAGTATACTGGTTGATGCCCAGCCAAAAAGTGGACTTAAGGGAAGGTAGCAAGTTCACTAATGTGTTAGCTTCTTAGTGCTTTAAGTCTTGGTTGGTGGCAGTCAATGTAACTGGGGGCAGTTGGCTGAGGTCTTTGTGAGAGCTTTTAAAAGAGCTCCTGGCATCTAACTTTACATGTTGAATAGATTCCATCCAGTGTATTTGGCAAAGAAGTCAGCAAATAATGTTTAGAAGATAAAGGTGTCAGTGAATGCTTTGGTGAACCATACATGTTCAAAACATCGTAAAGGAGTTTTTATAGCCAAAGTAGAAAGGCAGTGGGTTTTGTAGGGATGAGTTACCGGTAAAAGTGTGGAATGATGTGAAGGTATCTTATATAATAAATATGCCACTGCATGACTGCTGAGCTGCAGTGGCATTGCCTCTCACAGAAGTAATTCTTTACAGAAAGATAGAATCCATCGTCCAATGCTGAGTGGTAGAAACAACTCTTTGCTTTTATGTTGAGAGTTGTTTCATTTGCCTGGGTGACATATCAATTACATTAGAGTTAGGATCTAATTAATTGGAAAACTAAGTGCCTTGCAGTCATTGTCTGGTTAGAGTGTAGCAACAGCAGATTCTTATTCTGATACTAAAATGACAGTCAGAGGAAATGGGCTTTTTTTTTGTTGTTGGTTTTTTTTTTTTTTTTTTTTTTGGGTGTTTTTTTTTTTTTGTTTTGTTTTGTTTTTTTTTTTGTTTTTTTGGTCTGGTTTGGTTTGGGTTTTTTGTTTGGTGGGACCTTGGCTTCTGCATTTCTGGAGGACAGCTTTCTCTGTCCATTTGCTAGGACCGTTGAAGAAGATCCTCTACAGTATGCCTTCAATATACACTTCAAAACTCCCCTTTTGGGAATCAGAAAGCAGTTCTATGTATTCTTCCCTCAGAGCAGGGGTTTGGCTGAGCAGATGCATCTGCCTCCAGGCACGGCTGTGCATTAGCCATGGCGCTTGCTGTCCAGAGCACCTCTGCAACCTTTCAGTGCATGTGGAATATCCAGGCAGATCCAGTGTGATGCTGAGTCAGCTGTGTACCTCATGGACAAGGGAATTGTTAACACCTCTGTTATGGATGAGGCAAAAATCAGGAAGCCTAGCACATCTTTTAGAACCATGGTGTCATTTTAGAAGCTGGCAGGATTAAAAATAAGCCTTTCATTTGTGGGCTGGACACATCTGCTCAGGTATAGGTGACAAATGCCAGAGCCTAATTTTAATGGGAGTCTTTTTTTTCGCTTTATTGCCTGTTTGTTGAATGTATGCAATTGTAGGCATCACAAGTTTAACAATAAAATATCTCTAGTCTTTTAAGCCAGAAACTACTAAATATAACGTATTTCTCTAGTTCTGTTTGCCTGATAGTGAACTGGAGGCTTGATCTGTGCTGTTATGAAGTGCTTTGTTGCATTACACAGAAAGATTAATCAGTTCTTATATCAAGCAGTTATCACCTGCTTCTTCAACAGCATGCTCTTCTGTCATAATTTCATAGCATGGTGGTTGGAGATTGAAGATTTTAATACTATTTCCACTGTAAGGCTGTGTGTAAAAGGCTTGTAATGTCAAGCAAATGGCTTCCTGTATCTGTGCTTCTTAACTTTGCAGAATGAAGAACCTGCAATTCACCTTCAATTCTGCGTATGTTGACTAACAGTGAGAGTCACAGCAAAAAAGCTGCTTTCATTCAGCAATTCTCTTCCTGTGTCATGTGAATGACATAAAACACAATGTAAAGGGTGCTAAAGACCACAGTTTTAATATATAGAAATCTAAAGACAGATCTCCATACTTGTTCTCTATTAATTTGCTCATGTTTGGCTCCAATAGTGACTTTAATGGTTTGATTTATAGTGCTGTTGTTTTGCTTACAAATTGGAAATGTTATTGTGCTAAGCCTGTGTTTAAAATCGATGCAGAGTAATTGCAGTGTTTTCATAGTTTAAAGGCATTAACAGGAGAAATGTGCTATAGCAGCAGTACTTGGCACAAACACAAGCAATTACAGCTAAAGTCCATGTCCATTTCCAGGCTAATTTGAACAAATTTTTACAGTATAGGTTCTTAAACTTTTGAAGTTGGTTACTATAGAAAGAGGGATAAAAAACACCAGGCTGAGCTATCTGTTTGGGACAGGTACGCTGCTTATTCATCCTCCAAATGCAGTTTTTAAGATGCCTGTCTCCAAGTGTCTGCTGCCTCATTTGTTTTAAAGTATAAAATCTTTGGTCACAATGAGACTTCATAGGATGTAATGTTTTGTATTCTGTGGTAACTTTACAGTTTGCCCTGTCTTCCTCCTATTCACCATTTTAGCAACTCTGTTGTGGACAAATACAATCAGTTGTGTTTTGTATACCTATATTAAAATATTTGCAAGCTCTCCTAACGTTGACATGGTAGCACACTGGCTACTAACAAAGCAAGTTGCTCAGTCTAATGGGCAGTATCCACTCCTCCTGTAATAAGCAAAGTGTGGTTGTTTGATTTCTGTGACTGTCAGCAGTGATTTGGTAGATTAATTTGATATATGTACATAATTTCCACTCGGGTTTGTTTGGTTGGTTTTGTTTTAAGTTGCCTAGTTTGCATATTGGAGAAAGTTTAAGTTGCAAGAAATGAGAATGTGCTGTTATATCTCACTTTCTCTGAAGGTGGTTGTGGATCTTCTGTGGGTAGAGGAAGAATAATAAACAATGGTAATTACAAACCCACAGAGGTGGTAGAAGGCCTCTGGAGTAGGTGCTGAGTGATTAGAGATTGCTTCTGGATTGTACTGTTGCATTTTACCTGGCAAAGCTTAAAGTTGACTGAGTCGCTGTAGGTATTTTTACTCCTGATATGGAGGAAGAAGGGGAGTGGTGCAGGTGGAATTTCACTTGTAATCTCTTGCCAGGTGTGAATTAAAGGCATAAGAAATGTGCACAAGACTTGTCATAAAAGCACTGAACTAGACAGTAACTAGACAGTAGCTAGACAAGAGGATGTATATTCTTTAGTCGA
Source organism: Amazona ochrocephala (assembly GCA_039720435.1). Lineage (NCBI taxonomy): Eukaryota > Metazoa > Chordata > Aves > Psittaciformes > Psittacidae > Amazona > Amazona ochrocephala. Next base: position 85,585,657 of record CM077880.1, read on the forward strand.
TGTCATAGTATGGCCTGATGTTCTCTGATGCGTGACAGACAAATAATGACAGCTGTCACAAAGCATTTAATTTTAGGTTTGGCCTGATTCCAAAATCATTTTGCCCAGCTATGTATCTACACACCTCCACTTTGTGAAAACATTACAAATTGAAGTTGCTTTATAGCTTTATGAGCTAGTTGCTCAGTTTTGCTGTACAGAAGTGTGTGCATGTATGCATATTATGACTTTCATATTAGATTGAAGTTATGATGCACAGCAACTCAATTATTTTGTTATGAAGATCAAGGAATTTTCTCTGTCAAATGTATAAATGTAGGGTTATGTCAGGATGTCATCACCATTTTACTACTTTTTTTCACTGTCAGAATTTCTTTCTTCAGTCTCATTCAGCTGGAGGAAAACCACGTTGCTTGTTGCTGCTAGTATTGATTGATGCTAGGAACTGTAAAAAATTCATTAATGTTGTGTGTTAACACTTGAGTTAAAAATAAAAGGGTTCCATCTTGATCTGAGAGAAAAATTTCTATTATTTCTGTTGTACTCTTCGTGTAATTGCTAGTTTTCTTGTAGTGCAGTTTTTTGGTTCTGATGTCCTCTCCAGAGGTGAAAAGCTGCTTAGAAGTTCAGGTGATGGTATCTTTATATGCCCATTAATAACATTTTACTCTCACTTTGCACTTACGTAGAGCCTTTCATCATGGGACTTTGACAAGCTTGCTGTAAGAATATTTGGCATTTGGAGTGCATGGCTTTCCCTCTCTGAGAATTACAAGCTCTTTAAAAGTAAGAAGCGAGGAAATATAATTGAAATTATGTAACTAGGGACATGCGGCAAGTTGCTGGCCATTGAATATCAAAGACTATAGTTGGGTTCAAGTGTTATCCCTTAGTGACAGATTTAAGAACTAAAGCCAGAACCTAAGAATGGAAGTACTGACTTGAAGCTAAGTTGCTGTAAGTCCTGCGTTATCCTACTAAATTTGCCATATATTTGATATACTTTACACTTGAGAAAATTAAAGGGCTTGAATAAAGAAACACAATGAGCCTGTCCTCGTGGAAGGGAAAGATGAAGGATATAAACAAGTTAATGTGAGTATGAAGTATGTGCAGCCACCTTTGTGAAGGAACTGTGACTCTGCCTACATCAAAAGTTTTCATCATTCCATTTTGCAGCCTTTTAAGGTTTGCTGGGGAGTGTAAGTAAAATGGTAGAGGTGATCCACTATTGCATCAAAAGGATGTATGGAGTACTATAAGAACTTAAAGGATGATGCACATTCCTTAATTTAAAGATGCATATGGGGAGAAGAAAGCCGACAGCTCACGGATTTTTAAATCACATGCTGATTTCTTCATCCTCCAAGTTATGTTAGACATCTGTTTGGCGCTATTTCTGCAGCCATTCTGATGACAGATTTGGTATGGACAGAGTGAACCCGCTTCAGGCACTTTCTCCATCAGACTTATTCAGGTAGGCAACATGTGATATGTGCGTGGTGCAGAAATGCTTGTTGAACACTCACCCAGAGGTTGCCCTCCACACGTGTAAACCACTCTGCTATATTGAAACAAACTAAATTACTTTTGTACTAAAGACGAGGAATATAAAAAAAACTATCACAAGCTGCAGCAAAGTGCTAGATTTTTAGGTCTGAACAGTAGTATGGATATTGATAGTTAGAAATGACCGTGTGATCCTTGTGAGTGGACAGCGTTACAGAGTAAGCAAATTACCCCCATGGATCCTAGAATTACTGCTTCAGGGAAACTCTTTTCTGAGCCTGAATCTGTGCTTCTGTTTACTTTGCTTTCATAGTCAAGTCACACCAGTAAGCTTCCTGCTAGACTTTCAGTTCTAGGAGCACTAAACCCCCATGAAGCCTCTGTTTTATATTCCCAGAGAAACAGAATGCCCATCAAAACCAAGCTATAAATACTCTTGCTTACTAGTGTCAGTTCCCAGTGTTACCAAGCTGTTTGTGGTGGGGATGTCTAATACGAACATTATTTTTTTTTCTCTAGTGGTCTAGAATGAAAATTGACAGAGATTAGCATTTATAGTACTGTGAATGTCAGACAGAGGCTATCAGTAAGCAATAGTTTATAGGCAAACATATTTCTTTCATTATACTAATTGGTACCTCCCCTCAAAAGGGATGATTTTGGGCATACAACTTCTTTGTTAGATTTGAATCCCTCTCATCCTTAATGTTTCTTCAGATCACTTCCATAGATTTTCTAGGAAGCAGCCATGTCTGAGATACGCCCATCTTGGATTTGAAGTTAGTGAAAATTGATCATTGAGACCAAGGACTCTCAAAAACTCCTGAATGGTACTGATGTTGTCTTCGCTTCTAAATGCTATAAATGCAATATGGCTACTGCAGAATTATTTGTGCATGATGAAAATAGCCACTATTATTAAGCTCTGACACAGCTGCCACATGCAGCAGTAGTGATTGGTGGGACAATTATAATATAAGCATTTTGTTAAGAATATTAGGGATAAATGCATACTAAGGTATTTGGGTGGCATGATACAGAAAATCTTAACTTTCTTAATTTTTTAGGGTTATTTCTCTCATACATAATAATATTGTCTCAGCCTTGAGAAGCAAAAGGTCATGTTACTGCTTCGTTTTGGCTTTCTGTTCAGCAAGACAGTGCAGGAGGAAGGGCAGCATGGGACGAGTCACAGCCAACCTGTGATTTTGGGAGGCTTCTGGTCTGATTATGGTTGTTTCATAGACTTTCGATGTGACCTTTAGCAGGGCACTCTGTTCCTGTGTATGTCAATTCTTCACGTCTCAACTAGAGATAATCATGCTCATTTTGCGAAGTTATTTCCCGGAGAAATTTATTACTGCCTGTGAAATGCCTTAGTAATACAGTGCGGGAGAAGTATAGGTGTCCAGATTGATAAATAAATGCAAATTATACAACCTACAGATGAGGTTACCTAGGTGCTCACAACATATGTCTCATTGTAATAACTTTTTAAAGTCTCAGCACGCTTAAGTGTTGGTGGTGAGCTGTAAGGTACAGAGCATGTTGTGTGCATTTCTAGTACTATTCTAAAGATCAAGTATTTTACTTTTTGTGATGCTAGGGATTTATGCCATAGGATGTGATAATAAAGGGTTTGGGCAACAGTCACAATTTTCATGTAGGGATTATTACTGTAGACTCAAACTGCGTATTTATCCTGGGGGGCATGGGGAGGAAGTGAAAGGAGGTGAGACTTTCTCTGTCTTGTTGGCTCTTGGACAATAACTATAGTTGCATAATGGAGAATCCAATTCACTCTATTTCCCATCTACTTTAAATACGTATGGGGTCATAATGGCCTACACTTGTCTGAGATTAATAGACCACTCCAAACGTTATTTAAAAATGAGCGAAATAGAGTCAGTCCAGAAACTGTCCTGAAATCCTCTGAAAGTAAGTGAAGCCTATGCATAACTAATGCACCATGAAGCAGAACTGGTGAACTGAATTCTGTTCCAGTAGCTGTAGAAGTTTGTTAGAAGACCCACTGCTTATTTTCAGGGTATTTTACCACTTATTGCCAACTTCTTAGAAAAATATGAGGAGCAAATAATGCCGAAAAAAAATTCGAAAGCATCTTAGGTAGTGGTAAAGCTGTGGCATACCTCAGACCTTGCACAGCTATTTCTGAGAAAATAGATATCTTCAGTGAACTACTTGACCACCAAATATATGGCCTATTTCTTCTGCAGAGTGCTGAGGTTCCACTGATTGTAAAAGGTGTACTGAGTGTTTAATACCTGACTTTTCATTGCCCTGTGCCAAGCAAGAAACAAATTGTACTGTTCTGAAGTTAGTTATAAATGAATTCACTCTGTTTAGCTTCCTTGCTTTGAAGCAGCTTTCTGTTTATTCTGTGGAATAGTATACAAGTGCATAACTGATGCGCTAAAATTAGAGTTCATTTGGTGGAGAAAGCCCTCTGAATTATAAGCAAAAGGTGACTAATAAGTCATCCTGTGGACTGTTTCAAAATGTCATACCTTCTATGTTTGTCATCTCAAATTTTGTCTGTGTAATATCTTGCTTACTGCCTGGGAAGGAAGAGAAAGTCTTGTGTCATGTTTAGATGTGCTTGGTTTCCTTTGGAAGTAACAGTACCACAACTCTGCACAAAACCTACTTACTGGCAGCTTTCCAAGTATTCCTGCTTTTGACAGCTTCTTTTTGTGCTGTGTATGAGGCGAGAGGGACTTCTTGATGAGCCTCAGGAAATGTAGTCTGCAGTTGCTTCACAAAGCAGTATGTAATAATGTGCGGGCTTTTCCATGTTTAACACTCAAATGAAATTCTGTTTCTGTCTAATATGAAGAAAAAATCTGCAGTTTAATATTAAAAGTTGAAAGGAATTGCACCACGCTTTTAAATTAGATCCCTTGTTAATATTGAAGATTATTGGAAGTACATCAAAGCATTTGAGGAATTTCTGGAGAAAAATTTACTGTTGTGAGGAAAGCTTGTGTTCCATATATGATGAAAGCTTACTGCAAAGACCTGTTAGTTACATAGCTGAGGCTCTTAAATGCAACCTTAATTATGCAAGCTCTTATCAGTTATATATAGAAGACAGCCCACGGATAGAGCAGTCTAATATGTCTTGTGACAGCTATGACTGTATTAAATTGCATACTCTGGTGGCATTCTGCCAGCCAAATGGGACTGTAAGCTGGAAATACTAGGATTATTTTAAAATGCTAAATCTGTCTCACTGCTACTTTATCTCTCTAGGTATGGCACTTGAAATATTGAAGGTTATAGAAAGTAGGCATTGCCTCCCAGATCAGCAGTTGCAGTATTGCTCTTATGCCATAAATTGTGACATTCGTATGGTATGCTGTACGTGCTTGTTTAAAGACACTGCGGCAGTGACAGCCTACTCAATGACCCTAAACAGCTGAGGATACCTGTTTCCTAGGAATATTTTGGAAAGCATCCTGTTCGGAGAAAATGCTTTTCATTAGCTGATTATGTATTTTCAGTATCTATGCCGTTTGTTCTCTCTGAGTGTGTGAACCATATCAATGAAAATACATTTATTGCTTTGCTGTTCCATCTGCTTTTGCTTCTAGGGCATCATCTGATATCCCAGTCCTTTCCATGGGATGTCACTATTTCTAGAAGCAGTGAAGTTTGGGAAGTCTGCCATGAAATGAGTTGCCTCTTGTCCCCCAGATAAACTGAGATTTCAGCATGATCTTCACATTTGATGTGCAGCCTCTTTCTGTAGTACTGAATTTTATTTCAGATTTGAATTGTATTGGAAGAGGTCAAGAATAATTTTGGTGGGGCTTGGAAATACTTACTGAGTTATTGATTCTGCTGCATTATGGGACACATTTTAGTCTCTTTTTGTCTTGCTTCTATTTCTGCAAAATGGAAAAACCTTAGTTTTCCTTAATTTTGTCTTGCCTGTCTAGTTGTGGAGTGTCTAGCATACAGCCCATAGGTAAGATCTCGCCTAGAGAGCCGTTCTGCCAGGCCTTCTAGCTTCCCATGTCTAATTCTATGCAGGCAAGCACAGAGCAGGATCCAAAGTGTGCCAGTCAATAATGATTGTTTTCCTTTCAGAGGTGTGATTCCCATTTTATGCTTCTGTGTTATTAGTCTGAAAGAAAGTAAGAAGGAAGTTTATTGGTAATTCCCATAGAGTTAATATATCTAGAAATGTCACTGACACTTTTGATAGGTATAAAAGGAAGGGAAGGCTGATTCCTTATGGAAAATTAGTAATCTTTTTGAGGGGAACATGCGTCTTTCTGTGTATACTGTTGACCCAGAGATTTCTTACTGTTTAATTATCAACTAAACCGTTGCCTCAGCAAAACTTCTGAACTGAGAATAAGAAGTGACAAATAGTAAACACACTTAAAAAGGGCAAGTTGTGCATGGATATCAAAAAAACCGCATGAAAGTGAGATAAGAACTGTGTGAAAACATGGTCTGTGAATGCAGGTGTTTTGAATGGAACATGGCTTCATTTCTTCCTGTGGTACTTGAGGCAGCTGTGGGGACTGATTCAGTGAATCAGGTGAAAGGATTCCTGCTTTTCACTTATAATTTGTATTATTTTTTAAAAAAAGGAAGAAGTCTAACTAAGAAACTTGTCAGGAAGTTTTTGGTTTACTGTGTTTGAAAGTTGCCATTCTTTGACGTTCTTGGGTACGTTTGTCTGTCACCAGTGAGCAGGGGCTTAAAAGATCCATCTGTTCCTCAGGTGTGTCTTTTGCCATTGTTGACATCATCTGTATCTTTCAAAGTCCATCCTTTACTCTTCATTTCTTCTATGGTTCTGCTCTCCTCTTTTTTTTGTTCAACTAGCATGAGACCTGAAGCACTGCAGAGGATGAGAACGGAATTATTGCCGTTGTTTAGCATTTAGTTTCGTGAAGAATGGAGGATCAGCTAACTGAGTGCACCAGATTTGCAACATACAGATTAGGTTAGTTAACATTAGGGTAGTTAATCAGGCTAATTTTATTGTATGAAATTGCATTCTGATATAATGGAAAAAAGAAGACTTTGTGCACCTTCTTGGGAGAGCAGACTGCCTAGAAATCTGCCCAGTGTTGTATCTTCCCTCTTCCTCGTTACTTATTTTAAAAGCTAGTTTTATGTCTCTTTTTGAAAAATAGTCATTACTTAGCAAATTATATGTTGGAAGAGTTAATTGTAACCTGCCAATATATCCATGGAGTTTTAATAAAGCTTGCTGCCTCAGAACCTCTAAGATGAGCATAGTTGTCCTGTGTAATGCAGGACAGTGCTTTTGGAAATAAATGTGCAAATAGATTGCATTATATTCATTCTTTCCTGGTTAGGACAGAGAACTGAGAAGTGAATTACAAGAGCCCTGTTTCAGGAGCTGCTGTTGACTTGCTGTGACATTTTATCTGGACTGAATGCCCTGTTCTGATTTTTTTATGGGGAGGTGCAGTGGTACCCATGTTATAGAGGTACTGAGACTTATTTATTTAAACACTGTTGCTGCAGGACTGTAGAAGTTTAAATTACCGAAACAATTTCTATTTGAATTCCTGGTGTGGGAATTTGAAATTAAAAGCCTTAGCAATATTAAATGGTTAATAGTTGAGAAGATGAAACAAGTACATTACATCTAGAGTCATTCTGGCTTCTTCCCAGGCTGGGATCATCCCTATGTTTTATTGTTATCATTGTATCTGTTAGTCATTAATTTTTTTAACATGCGACCTTATTAAAAAGGAGGAGTTTGTTGGTTTTGCTATGTTGTTTTTTTGGTGGGGAAAAGAAAGGATCTTGGACAAAAGCATGTGAACTTTATAGGTGTATTTATTTCTGGAATTCAGAAATATTGACTGTATTTTACTTTATGATTAAATTGGGTACCTATCTATTGATTATTGCTGTTAATCTGTTCCTTTCTTTTCAGAGTCTGTCTCCAACATTTTGCTGGTTTCTGTTTGTCAGACCTGTAAATGCCATGTCTGAATAATCTTTCACTGACTGCATAATCAATGTAAAATAATCACTTGTAAAATGATGAGCATACTCATGTTAATTAAAGGCAAGCTAATGGGCTGATAATACATGGCTTAAATGGTACTGCTTCTGATTTGGATAAGAAAAGTGTGACATAATTTACACTCAGACTTGTATTATTCAGCGTGCAAGATATCTTGTATATTGTAAGTCAAGTGATCTATCTGGAATGACAGTTTTGACACCTTTCATACCATACATTACTTCTAGCTTACATAGTTAGTTTGGAGACTAGCTTTGCTGTCTTGAAGAATCATCCGTGAAAAAGGAGGTTTTAATCCTATGCCTGACGAACTTGCAAAATGTGACGTTAAAGTCTGTGTTGTAAAACTCTGTAAAGGCATGTGAGACTTAGGTGAGCTCAATTGCTTTTGAAGTTACGAGTCCTTTCAGTGTTTTTCTGTACTTGGAGACATCCAACTTTTCAGGTCATTACATGCTCCAAGTGCACTCAGGAAGCCAGGAGCTGCCTGGACCTGAGGCATAGTAACCTGGGAGCATGATCAGCAGACCTATTAATAGCCCTGTAGAAATGTAGTGCATCTTCCACTACATCTCTTTCAGATGTATTATTGTTTCTGCTTGTCAGGGGTAACTTCAGAAGAAGAAATGTGGCACAACTGATAGGTACAAATGGGAAAAGAAGCAAACATAGGACTCCAGTGAGTGCACTACACAATTCTTCTTGTCCTAATTTTGGAACAGATGATTTCTGTCATGCAAGAACATACCTGTATAAGGAGTAGAGCTAAGGCGACTGTTCATGTTGGTGCAGAATTCAGTGATCCCAAGGTAACAGTATAGGAATATAGTCTGGTGTTACCATTCCTGCCTATGAAATTCTGCAAATGTGTGCTTGCTGTGGGTAGATTGCTTCCATTGGCACCTCCCTGTGCCTTGCATGTTCTTCTGGATGCATGAAAGCTCAGATCTTCCCTTCCTATTTCTCAAGCACTCACAACACAGCTAGTTATGATGCTAGAGATCAGAGTGATCTTCACATGTGTGGGTGCTAGGAACCTATTTCTTTTTTTCCAAAGGAGGGTTATTTCATTGGTTTGATTTGGAATAGAATAGAATAGTTCTAGTTAGAAGGAACCTACAATAATCAACTGGTCCAACTGCTTAACTACTTAAGGGGTGACCGAAAGTTAAAGCAAAATACTAAGGGCATTGTCCAAATGCTTCTTAAACACGGACAGGCATGGGGCACTGACCGTCTCTTTAGGGAGCCTGTTCAAGTGTCTGACAACCTTCTCAATGAAGAAATACTTTCTAATGTCAAGCCTGAACCTCCCCTGACACAGATTTGAATCATTCCCATGCATCCTGTCACGGGGTACCATAGAGATGAGACTAGCACCTTCCTCTCCACTTCTGCTCAGGAAGTTGTAGGGAACAATGAGGTTGCCCCTCAGCCTCCTTTTCCTCATACTAAACAAACCCAGAGTCCTTAGCCGCTCCACACAGGACATGCCTTTCAGCCCTTCCACCAGTTTTGGTGCCCTCCCCTGGACACATTCAAGGACCTTCACGTCTTTCTCAAGTCATGGTGCCCAGAACTGCGTACAGTACTCTTTAAGTGAGGCTGTGCCAATGCTGAATGTAGAGGATGATCACCTCTTTTGACTGGCTGGTTATGCTGTGTTTAATGCACTCCGGGATGTGGTTTGCCCTCTTGTCTGCCAGGACACACTGCTGCCTCATATTGATTGAGCCTGCTGTCGACCAGCATCCACAGGTCCCTCTGGAGGGCTGCTTGCAAGCCTCTCCTGTCCCAACTTCTATGTCACATTACTCCATCCCAGATACAGAATTCAGCATTTTTTCTTGTTAAATTGATGATTGCCTTGATTATCCAGTCTACCAGATCCCTCTGCAAGGTCTCTCATCCCTCAGTTGTCAATTGGGCAGCTCCCAATTGGATTTCATCAGCAAACTTGCTAATGATGCATACAACTGAGCCCTCATTCTTGATAAACATTGAACAGAACTGGCCCTAGAATTGAACCCTGACAACACTGCTGGTGACCAGTTGCCAGGCAGATGGAGCCCCATTTCCTGCAACCCTCTGAGCTATGCCCTTCAGCCAGTTTTTCACTCAGTGCTGCTCATATCACAGCTGGACAACTTGTCTTGAAGAATGCTGTAAGGGACAGTATCAAAAGCCTTACTAAAATACATAAAGACTTTATCTACTGCTTTCCTTTCACCCACTAGCTGGGTGACTTTATCATAGAAAGATATCAAATTAGTTAGACAGAACTTGCCCTCTGTGAACCCATGTTGACTGTGCCTGCTGATTGCATTGCCCTTTAAATGCCTTTCAGTAGCGCCTGGTATGATCTCCATAATTACTCTAGGTAAAGAGATTAATTAGACTAGCAGGCCTGTAGTTTCCTCATGCCCTCCTTGTAGATTGGAATAGCACTGGGTTACCTTCCAGTCAGCAGGGGCCTCCCCAGACCTTTGACAGATGACCAGTGCAGGTTCTGCTGTAACATCTGCTAGCTCCTTCAGTACTGTGGGACGAATCCCATCAGGCCCCATAGATTTATGTGCATTCTGATAAAACGCTGGTCCCTTACAAATTCAGTGTCCACCAATTAAGAGTCACTGTTCCCACAGTCGTGGTTGTTCACCTCAGAGGACTGGTCACCCCAAAGCCTATCAGTGTTATTTACGACTGAGGCAAAAAAACCAACATTGAATGCCTTTGCTTTTTCTTCATCCCTACTTGTCAGGTGAGCATCTTCAATGATTGTTGCTTCAGTGCTTTCCTTACACCTCCTCTTGCTATTAATGTGCTTAAGAAAAATCAAAAATCTTTAAAAACCTTTGTTTCTTCCCTATAGAATTGGCTGGCTGATGAGTTGGCAGTGTGTGAAATCTGTCATTTGTAAGTCTTACCATTTGTTTCAGCTGCAGGTTAGAGAAAACCCACAATTACTCCAACAGACTTCTTTTTTTCTTTTTTTTTTTTTTTATATTGAAGGTAAATAAAATCTGAATTGTTTATGGATGCTTTCAAATTAGTGGTTTTTGTTTAATGTTGTCATCATCATTTATTCTACCACCAGAATGGAAGGGGCTCAGCTACTTGTTCTATGAGTGTCTTTACTTCTCCATGTAAATATCCCTTGTCACTGTCACGTAGGAAGTGTCAAGCATTTTTTAGGTACAATGCAGTCTGTCCAGCTGTGGTTCAACATATGGAGATAGGCTGGTAGCCTAGAAATCCTTTTTGTGCAGAGGATTCTGAGGTCTAACAATTGTGAAAGCAGTCTACATTGCAAGCAAGGCAAATAAAACAAACTAAAGTAAACTACTGGGGTATATTTTATTTGTTTGGTTTTGTTTTGTTTTGTTTTTTAAATATGGGAAGGAGGCATTCACTTCACAGTTGGCATTGCAGTAACGTTGTCCAGAGGTAACATATGGTATGGCCCTGGCATTCTGGAAATCCAGCTATCTATGGACATAGTGAGGGGGTTTTGTGACTAACTTTATTTTGAAATCTAATTTGTTAGATCTTAGAACAGGAGCCAAATACATTTAAAAATATAATTAATTATAGCAAACATACTTTCTTAGAATAAAAAGAAATCTTGTAGAAGTCTATAACTCACTGAGTGTAATGGACCAAGATATAGTTTATTCTGACTGATCTTCCTCCCAGATACATAACTGAATACACTAGTGCTTTATGTTCAGCACCAATATGGTTGTCTTCTCTATAAATACTATTTTTTGGTATATTTTTGGGACAATAGGCTGAAGCTCTTCAGAAGGTAGGCATTGAAATAGTTAATTGTTGTTTTGCTCTGATTTATGTTTTCCTCCATTTTTTCTGATTCTCAAATATGAAAGCAGTAGATATAGTATGGTTGTCTGTAGTTTCTACTGCTTGCCTTGCAAGTGGATTCCGTCCAGCCGGTTGTAGTTTATGCATTGGATGCAAGGCAGAATTACTGAATGCTTCCTTTACGTCAGTCTTTGCTGCTAGGACAGGCCCTCAGGAGTCCCAGATCTCAGAGGTTAGAGATGAAGGCTGGAGAAAGGAGGACTTCCCCCTGGTTATAGAGAGTTCAGTTTGGGATAGACTTAACACCCATATGGGATGCACCCAAGGGCACTGAGAGAGCTGGCAGATGTTGTTGTTCTGCCACTCTCCATCATCTCTAAAAAATCGTGGAGAACAGGTGATGTGCCCAGTGACTGGAGGAAGGCCAGTGTTACTCCCATCTGCAAAAAGGGTAAGAAAGAGGACCTGGGAAAGTGCTGGCCAGTCAGCCTCCCTCACTTCCATCCCTGGAAAGATGGTGGAACAAGTCATTCTGGAGGTCATCACCAAGCATGTAGAAGAAGGTCACTGGGAGTAGTCAGCATGAATTCACCAAGGGTAAATCTTGCTTTGCCAATCTAATAGCCTTTTATGATGACATGGCAAGATGGGTTGACAAGGGGGGAGGAGTGTATGTTATCTACCTTGACTTCAGCAAGTCTTTTGACACTGTCTCCCATAACGTCCTCATACGTAAGCTTAGGAAATGTGGGTCAGATAAATGGACAGTAAGGTGGATTGAGAACTGGCTGAATGGCAGAGCTCAGAGGGTTGTGATCAGCTGAGCAGAATCCAGTTGGAGGTCTGTAGTCAGTGATGTTCCCCACAGGTCAGTACTGGGTTCGGTCTTGTTCAATTTATTTATCACAGACCTGAGCAAAGGGATACAATGTACCCTCAGCATGTTAGCTGATCATTTGAAGCTGGGAGGAGTGGCTGATACACCTGAAGGATGTGCTGCCATTGAGTTGGACCTTGATAAGCTGTAGAATTGGGTGGAAAGAAACCTAGTGGGGCTCAACAAGGGCAAGTGTAGGGTACTACACATGGGAAGGAAGAACCCCAAGTACCAGTACAGGTTGGGGGCAGACTTACTAGAGAGTGATTCATCTGAGAAGAACTTGGAAGTATTGGTGGATGTCAAGTTGATTATGAGCTGGCAGTGTGCCCTTGCAGCCAGGAAGGCCAATAGTATCAGGGAGGGCATTGGGAAGAGTGTAGCCAAGAGGTAGAGGAGGTGATCTACCCCTCTACTCAACCCCGGTGAGGCCACATCTGGTGTATTGTGTCCAGTGCCGGGCTGCTCAGTACATGAAAGACAAGGATCTACTGGAGAAGGTCCAGTGGAGGGCTACAAGGATTATCAAAGGTCTGGAGCACCTTTTTTATGAGGAGAGATTGTGGGAGGTGGGCCTGTTTAGTATAGACAAGTGAAGACTGAGAGGGGGGTCTCAATGCATATCAGGTATCTCAAAGGCGAGTGCCAGGAGGATGGTGTTGAAGACAAGAAGTTTCACTTCAACATGAGGAAGAACTCCTTTACGCTGAGGGTGGCAAAACACTGGAACAGGCTACCCAGGAGTGTTGGGGAGTCTCCCTCCCCGGAGACATTCAAAACCCACCTGGAGACCTTCCTGTTTAACCTGCTCTATGTGGCCCTGCCTTGGCAGGGGGTTTGGACTGGATTGTCTCCAGAGGTCCCTTCCAACCGTCACGATTCTGTGGGTTTGAACCGTGTTTATGAACTGTAAATGTGTTCTTTGCAGGTTAGAATTACAAACCTGGGGAAATAATTAGCTATAATAGGTTCCATATGAACTTCTTATTCCTTTTTAATGGCTCTCACTAGAATGTCATCTTGGGCTTTTTTCAGCTTCATTTTGTCCAGCTTTTGGTGCCACAGAATGGTGATAGAAAAGACTGAGGAGAGAGAAGTGTATCAAATGTATTTATATAGCATCATCAAAAAAACCCTGTGTTTTTAGTATTTGTGGTATATACTTTTTAAGCAAGTCATTATAGTATACAGCAGCTTTCTAGGTGTTTTGCTCCCTTTTGTCCTACTGCTACGGGAAGTTCTCATTTTGCATCATCTGTGTATAAAAGATTGTTCGGAGATATAAGGTTTCAGACTATGTCTTTGTGGGCATGGTGGTTTTTTGCTAGTTGATGTATCACTTCCAATGAAAGCTCAATATAACAAAGCAACCTAAAAACTTCTGCCTCTACAGAAGTGGCTTCTACTGTGTATTTGCATATTGAAAATATAGAGGTTGTCAGTAGATGTTTGGCAAGAGAACCTTACATTAAATATAGCCAAGGAAATTAGATAGGACTTTCCATTCCACAAATTTGTGTGTTTATAGCTACACAGTAAGCTTCTCATAGCACAAAGAATTTATGTAGGAATGCTACATTCAACTCCAGTTGATTTCCAGCGAACCTGAAGTAATTAAAAAAGGTACTCTGAATGGGTGCAGCTGCATTGGGAATTTTGCTCCTTTTCAGTAGCTTTGTCAAATGCTTATTGCAGAAGTGGGTACTGTAAAAACAGTTAGTATTATATAAGTGAAGCTTGCTTTCTGTATTAATAATTAGCTTTTTATGACGAAATGAAAGTGATGGGGTAGCAACAAATCCATCTTGTGTGTCTAAAAAAAAGGCTTATATTTTAGTCACCCACTTTAAGATACTTTTAAAATAGTATTCTTTATGAATTTGTGGGGTGGAATTAAACACTTTAAATTCTTTCTGTAGTAATTACAGGAAGTATCACACTGCTCTGGCTTACAGTGGCTATCTCTTGACTTTGCCATTGCAAGATGTTTCAATTTTAGTATCTCAAAATATTTCCATCAAAAATAACATGAAAAATTATCTAGTTCCTTCCAGAATAAGCACAGGATTCTGATTAGAGGAAAGACAATGGAGGAGTGAGGGTTAAAGGGTTGGCAGGGGTAACAGTATAGCTCAGGTCTGATTAGTCTGCTTTTTAAAACTTCCATTACTGCTCTGCCCTATGGAGAACATAAAACATAAGAGAAAATATCCCTCTATGGTATGTCACACTTTAGAATTAATAGTTTTCATGATTTAGTGTGTGTGCAGAACTTGCTTCAGCTCTGGTAGTCCAAGTTAATTTAATTTCAACCTTGCTAAACACTGACAATATGTTCTGGTTATTCTACCAGTGCAGCTGTTGTGACACGTTTGCCTACATGCAGCTAAATTGCACTCACCGTAACTATGGCAAGAGCACGGATGTATTCAGTAAGGTAATCTAGGTCTGTGATGAGGGACATGGGAGGGATGATGTTGCCACAGCCTGCCTTTCTGTCCAGTGTAGAGTTGTTAACTTCCTAAAGGCAATTCCTTCCCCTCTCCTTGACCTAGCATGTGGTATCTCTTTACCCTTTCTGAGAACTGTAGACAGCTCATGTTTCCATGTATTAGCTAGTTACTAGAAAAAGGCAGTTTCATTCTCTTTCGTGCAAACCAGTCACATAGTGTGTGTTGAGGGGACAGAGGAGTGAGGCAACATGCTTGTAGTATAGTATTGAAGAAGGGAAATGGAAAAAGTTGGCTGTCGCAGAGCAGTAAGAAAAAAAGAATAATGAGATAGGAGGAGGACTGCAGGGGATGGATGGTTTAAAAGAAAAGAGGAGGGAAAATATGAGTAAGAAGAGGAGGGGGTTGGGAAGAGTCTGAGAACATGGAAGGAGAAAAGAAGGGGTCAACATCTTTCTTTTCCCATTATTTCCTGGAGGTTGCTTCTCCAGGAAATAATTCAGATAGGCTGGCATGCCTTGAAGTTACCATCTTCTAACTGGAAACATCGAACACATATCATTCTTTTTTCCGCACAGAAAGTCGAACAAGCAAACTGTGCACTATAGCTGCATCCAGCATTCTCACTGTTGGATTCATTGGCTGGATGGTTTAAACACACTATTTTCATCTCATCCTCCAGTTGTCCTTTTTTTTTTTTCTCTTTTTTGAAGAGCTGGGAAAGGAGGTGTGATTGCTGGGTTGTGACTGAGGTTAGCTTCACAGCTCTTGTGTTTCTCAGCTTTCCTACAAGCCCCCAGACTCCTTCACCATTTTCTCAGCTGGTTCTCCCCTTTCAGGCACTGAGCTCTGGCCTGTCGAAAAGATGTATGTTTTAGAATGGTCTGTTTCCCTGTGCCTGCATCCTTGTGCTGTCATTTGTGGTTAACCATTTTGTTCGCAACTTGGTATGCTTACTGCCATGAAGCAGCCAGACTTGGTTGCTGTTTTCTTATGTCAAGCCCTTGCAGCCTCAAAGAAGAGCTTTGTCTGTTCTCAGTCTTTCCTTTAGCTTCTCTTTCTCTTCTTCAATTTTTAACTCTGCACAACACTGTTTCCTTTTACAGTCCTATCAGCTGGAGTTCCCTGGTAGGGTTTGGTACAATTTATATGGTATTTTGGTATAATTGCTGAACACTTACTTGTACTTGCTGTGCCAATACTGTTGATGTATATATAAAGGAAAACCGCATTTCTGCCTTACTCCAAGTCAGATGCACAGGTAGACAGTATACCTTAAATTTACTTCTCTTTCAAAGTGGCACATAGATTTATTGCTTATCATATTGTTAGTACCACTTTCTTATTCAAAAGGAATGAAAAAAAGACTAGGTAGAAAATCAAATGTAAAACTCACTGTTTTTTTTAAGAAAGAAGGTTGTTTGCATGAAAGAAAGGGCTTTGTGTACAGACAGTATCTGTTCATATACCTAGTGTGATTTTAAGTGTAGAATTGTGTAAATCCTGGCTTATGCACAAATTGTATTCTGTATTGCAGGCAAACTCCAAACATGAACATGCGAACACTGAAGGAGGGGAGAGCTGCAGTTTTCTGGCTTTATGTGTCTTCTTGGCTAGGCTCTCCTGTAATTCTAATTACCTATAGGAATGATTCTCCATTTCTTGCTGATAACCCATGTGTGTAATCTAATGGTTGGATGTGTACATAAAAAGCTGAGACGAGCATTAATAATGCATAGTAATTTAACTGGGAAAGCTCTCTTTATTGAAGCATGTCCCTTTTACTTACTTTATGGAAGAAAAAGGGACTCGTGTGCTTTCTTAGTGTCATTGCTGCTCATTATGAATAATCTGTGTGTAATTTAAACCCTGTACTTAAGGACTTCTAAAGTGTCTGTGCTGAAAGGCTGCTGTTTGATAGTCCAAAAAGAAACAAATTTTACTGAATTTTTACCAAGTGGCCTATACAACTGTTAAAAATGTTTAACTGCAGTCATTGGTATATATACTTGCACTGCTTGGAAGTGAACAGTCAGAGCCCTGGCAAAATACGGAGTGGGATTTGTGGTTGTTGAGCAGCATTATAACCCTGGAAAGACAGGAAACTTCAGATGAAGGAGGGCTTCAGCCTAGTATTTTCCACTGAGAGTGTTAAATGGGCAGCCGGATGGCCTCGTTCCAACAGCAGAGACAGATGAGAAGCTGAAATGTCGGAGTCAGCTGGTGGCTTTTCATATGTGACAGTGCAGCCACAAATCCATTAAAACATCAGCACTAACTTCAAGACCATCAGAACTGGGCTTTGGGAAGTGAAAGACAATCCTGTGACAGAGTTGAAAGGAATGGCTTGTGCAGGCTGTTTCTGATTGAGAGCTGCTTTTTTCTCTCATCCCCCTCCCTATTTTGAATTAACAGTGCCTACCATGCTGAGATAAGGGTGAGACCCCTGGGGGCTAAGGATATAGGAGACAGTCTGGTACAGAGTCCTCTGCCATTGTGTCTTTCTCCCTCTTTCACCTCCCAGTGATGAGAGCAAACTGTGGGATTAGCGAAGAGGTTGGCCGCTTGGCAGGGAACCCATGTTGGGTGAGCACTCTTGACTGAAAGGTAACTGTGTGCTGTGAAGCATGGATTATACAAGGAAGATATAGTTTGACCAAAAGACTGCACACTCCCAATCCTTCTCCTAGTACTTCAGGGTTTTTTACATGCTGGATTCTTAGCTTAGGGTTTGTTTCATTGTTGTTTTTTTTTGGCCTGTCATCTATGAAAAAATACGGCTATCATTCTAAGAAAAAAAAAACCCAAATGTCTCAAAGTACGTCCAGGACTCAAACTGAGTTATTAACTCATGATCCTCGGTTCCTCACCCCATTTTGCAGAATGACAGAATTGCTTCACCCTCAGGTCACCGAGGTCATCATAGCTCGGCAGTTTTCCAGCACTCATTGTCTGCTACTTCTGTGATAGGAATTGCTGTTATTTCTTTTTTTTCGCCTCTGTAGGACAAAATACATCTTAAATGTAAACCCTCTGCAGCGGCCTGATCAAACTGGATTCCTAATTCTGTTTCTATTGACTAATGGGCAGATGAGGTCTTCCTTTCTCTTTTTTTTTTAGTAAGCCTTCCACTTTCTGGGTAGACCTCTCAGTTGTGCGTATTTCATCTCTCCTTTATAAATTCGTTGTGTTATTGTAACTTCACATTCATTGGCAGTACTCATCAGAAGCATAGAGTTAGCTTAATTTAAACAAAAAATGACTTGCTTAATGAAAAAGAAATAAAAATAGTAACTTCTTAATGCAGGTATCAATTTACAGTCCGACCAATGAGATCTGCCCATGTATGAGCATCTGCCGAGCCTGTTAACCCATTCTGGGTTTCTGCATTAGAAAGGAATATGAAACAATATGAATTGTTTCCCATTTGTCTTTATTGTAGTTCACTTTAATTAGTTTCTGTCTTCTCCTTTAATCTGTCAGTTTGATTACTAGATTGAATGTTTGGCAGCATCCCAGTTATAAAGCTACATTTTTATGAGATGGGTGTAATTTTTATAGTAAATAATGAGGGAAACCCAAAACCTCTCTTTTCTTGGGGTTTGAAATCTGCTCTGAGATTGAGTGTACGCTGCTCTTGCCAGAGAGCTCTGTCTTACTCTTTTCTGCAGCATAATTTTTCTTCCTTTTGGGGGGTTTTTTGACCCTCTTTGGCTCGTGCCAGTTTAGAAGTGAGAAAGAAATTGGTTTTAATCTTTTTAAAATTTTGCATTTCAGATGGAGTTCTTAATCAGTAGCATACAGTATGTTAGCACAGAGCAGTGTACCTTTGTATAGCATTTGAAACATGTATTGCTAGAGGATTTTTTCTCACTTTGATTGGCTTAACCTCTCCGTAAGTTTACATGAGCATAATCTATGTGTATCTAATTTTAATTATTAATGAAGCTGAGTACAGCCTATCCTTATTGGAGTAGAGGACCAAGAAAGACAGAGAGAATGCTTGTTCAGCATACACTTCCCTGGCACAGGACAGGTTTCGTTTTGCTGGCATTCACCTCTGAGCGCAGTGCAGAAGGGAGAGATTTAGCTTCCAGGGTTCATCGCTGTGGTTTATGTCACCCACTGAATATAGAACAGAATTCTGCCAAGCAACACATGAATTCCTATGTGAAAATAGATGCTGTGCTCCGCTCTCAGGCTAGCAGCTGCATGCTTTGATATATGGGCTTCAGCAGGGAGGCAGTCACATGACCTTGATGTAAACTATCCAGTTCCTTGTAAAAGTCCTCTGTATTTTCAGTGAGTGTCAGCAAATGAAGCCAAGCAGCTTTACTTTATGAAAAAAAACAACACCCAGGAAACAATCTGTGATACATTTTGATATGAATTAACCTAATAACAGGCTTTCTGGTTTGTTTTTTAAGCTGCTGGCCTTTAAGAGTTTGTAGCGATCACTTGTTTGTACTCAAAACCGCTGTATTGTCTTTGAGTCTTTTGGAGTGGTGATGCAGAGGTTATTGGCATTACAATTGTAACTGCTCATGTATGACCAAGAATGTGTCATAGTGAGATGATACGTTGGTCTTCATGCTGTGACATCTAACGCTTGAGGTTTATCTGTACTGGGAACGGGATGGATAAAAGACTCTCACTTGGTAGACAGGGAGAATCCTGCTTCTTTTCAAGGATACTTTTGAAGGAGAAAGATTGCCCTGTTCTTCGCTTCAAAGAGATGCAGCAAGTGTGAAGAGCCTGAGAAGACTGCTACTATTTGTCTTAGAAAATAGTTGAATAATGAAATAATATGAGTGGAATAAATAACACTGTAACAGAATGCAAAATACTGAAGCTTGATAGATAACAGACTCTTTTTTTGGTTTGTAGATTCTTAATAAGTAAGAATTCATACATATACATTGGTTGTGATATAGCATGCATGAATTGGTGGTGCCTTCTACTCCCAATATGTAATCCTTGGGTCTGCAAGGATTCTTGAGATAACTGCTGTTACATAGAGTGCAAGATGTATACTGTATTAAGAGAGTGTAACATCTCTATATAGTATGTTCTAAGGGCTTTTCATCCGGTAATGCAAAATGAAGACCAGTAATAAGTTGACAAGTCAGCTTTTTAGTCCTCTGTTAGTATTTAGAGACTTAAAAATATCCACGCAATGTGGTTAAGATTCAGGAAAAGAAATACTATGATGAAGTATTTCTTAGTATTTTCTTCTACATAAGAGACACTGGAAGAAAGGAACTGCTCATCTGACAGACATAAAGCATTGTGCAGCAGGTCACAATTTCAAATCCACACAGGGTGTCAGCAACAAATAGTTGTTAGCCGTCAAATTGTATCTCCCGCTCAGTGTAAAGATTTGGTGAGGTCTGTAGGAATTGGTCAGGCGGATTCCTATAGAAAAAGAGGATATTGACAGCATCACTTTTCATTGTGTGGAACAAGTAAGCAGGTTTGGTCATGATGGCTGTGTGAATGAAGATCACGTAGAAGAACTTTGCTACCTATCAGAAGGGAATGGATTGATTCTGTAGGATGGATTGATTCTGTAAAAAACATGTTTCGTTTTTAGTGCTGTAACATAAGTTAAATCTACACAGGGACTGCTGGATTTCAGATGCTTGGGGTTTGCTTTTTGACGATCAAGTAGCAATGACTGTCTTCATTAAATCTCTTCCTGGTGATTGCTATCATCATACTTGCTTTGATTTTCATTGGTGTAGAACTCTTGAGTCCTAGTTAGGTTCTTATTGTACAAATACAAAATCAGTAAATGAGCAGGACTGATTTTTGTAAAGGTTCAGAGATCAAAAATCACTTTCAGATGAGCTGAATACCCTTAGGTCAATTTTATTAATGGAGACACCAAGTCACAAGCAATGAAATCACTCCTTGCAGGCCCTCCAGAAGACCAGTGCCATGTTGAGGGTAGAATCTAGGTCTTGAGAGTCACACTATTCTCTTTTTATACATCCACTAGCACATCATGCTTGATTTAGCAAGGAGCTGCTTGCCTTTCTAAAAAAAACAGTTGTTTTTTTTATTTCAACCAAACTTCCAAGTGCCCAGTATTTGAAAGAATTAAGTCCAGCTTAGCAAAAATGCCAATAGCATGCAGTATTTTGACATGGAAGATTGTGTTCCCTTTATGAAGCTATTGTGTTTTTTCTGTAAGTGGCTGAATGTTGAAAGTGTTCACACCAGAGGTAGATGGCATTTATATACGTGTGCTGTAATTCCTGCTGTAAAGAGTAGAAAGGCATTAATGAGAATTGGCGAAGATTCTGTATCCTCTTTTTATTCCCAAATCTGAACTGTGAAATTGAATATTATAATAAATATGGTATCGGCATTATGTATGAGTTGCGATTTATGGGTGTCAGTAACATGGAAATCTCGGATGGTAGACTTCCTCTGTTTTCTTCTTGTGTATGTAAGTCAGTCATTAAGGGGGGAAAAAGTTAATGTAATTTGCCTGGAAGCAATCTGTAATGCTTGCTAAATGAGCAAGAGGCTGTTCTTTCTAATTTCTCCTCATTCATTGATTCTCCATGTGGGCATCGGGCTGTAGAACACCTTCATTCTCCTATCTCTCCAGCTGGCATTTAAAAAAGAGAATTCGCTTTTAATATATTTCTGGTGCTGTTTTGCCCATATGGAAGAGCCATAGGTTTGAGTCACTTGGAAATCCAGCCTGTGTAGGGCATGACAAAAGACAGTCTACCCCTCTCTTGGCTGGTTGTATAGTCTACAGAGAAGATCTAATATTAGGAAACTGCAAATAAGATCCTCTCAAATCATGTACCACTCTTAGCACCTCTAGGCAGGGCGTGCACTTAGGGCCAGAAAATCCAAACTATTGATGTGAGTATCTATTTTAATTTGATTCCCTGTATATTCTAAACAGACACATTGGGAATGGAAGAGTATCAGCTGCCCTGAAAGGAAGAAGTTACATAAGTAGAAATGTTTCTGGGGACTAGGTGGGGGCAGGGGGCCTGATGGGCTGGGTTGAAGAAATAAACTAAGACAAGGCCTTAAGAGAACAAATATAGATCGGATATATGGTTTTGTCCTTTCAGTTACGCTTTCCACTGGAACAGTTGGCGCCCTCTTCTGTCAGTTGCGTAGCTTAAAATTCACTCTTTCTACATTACTGTTGCAAAGGTAAAAACTATAGGAATATGTGGTCATTTTCTGTTGTATTTAACCTGTCAATTTATTTAACACATCTGAGCTGATACATAGTAATGCTGCATACTTCAGAAGTGCTTGAAATTCTCTGAGTGGCACTAAGTACCCCTATTACAGCAAACCCATGTTATGTAGATCGGCCCTTCAGTGCTCTTTTGGTTGTGTCTCTGTATTTGAAATGTCTGGGTTTAGCTGCTTTTGTCCAGCTGTTAATTGTTGCATGAAAAAGGTAATGTGTAGCTTTTCCCTTTTGGTAGGTGGCAGGAACATGCTAAGTAGAGATTAGACCAAGATCTTAGACCCCATTGTTCCATTTCCAATTCAGAAAAACAGTCCTTCAAGGGGCAACATCCTTCATCTCACCAGTCTCTAAAATATGAAGAAAATAGATAACTACATTTTTGAAGCTGGGTGTGTAAGAGTGATTTTCTGTCTCTTTTTTTATGGCTTCCCAGAAACGTTTTCTCAAAAGTGGTGAGTAGCAGATAGTCTCTTTGTTGAAAAAAAGCAGTTCAGTTAATGCGGTGAGAACCTAGCTGTGTGTTCAGAAATGGGGCAGTGGGATTGCCTTGATCCTGCTGCCAATGGTAAGCTAGGGTCCTTGCCCCTCCTTCTACTCTAATTTCTTGGAGGTTTGTGTTATGTATCTTTGCATTATGAGAAATTTAGTATGAAGAGGATCAGGAAGGCTGGCGTCCATATCTTCTTTCTGTGACGCTGCTGAAGTCAGCAGATGCTATGCTATTGATTTCACTGCAGCCAAAATTTCATCCGTTCTATTTAAGAAAGCAGTTTATACTCAGCCTCTTTTACCACTTAATTTTCCCATTATAGTCACAGCTAAATTCTCTACCTGTAGTCCATTGCTATTCAGGAATTGATGGATCAATTTCTTTTTCTTTATGAGGAAATTTAGATACATATGAATGGAATGTTTTGAAGTCTTTGTCATCTGCATTGTGTTTTCTAGGCATAGATATAGGTATATATGACAGATTTTCACACGCATGTATATATGGCAGTGACAATGAGATCAAAAAGGCTGGTTCAGAAATAAGTTTAGAATACTGGATTCGAATGTAATACCTTCCTAAAACGAACTTCTGCCAGCTTCCCTCTGCACAAAACACGTCTGATCTCTGCATTCAGTGAGATAAGCCTTAATTTAATCTGAAAGCTTAGCCTAAAAACTGTTTGGAAAGTGATTTACAATCTGTATTTATTAAGAGCACTAGTCTTTTCCTGACAAAAGTATTCCTTAAGGCTTTTTGCCATTGTAAAAACAAGTGAAATGACTGCATTAATGTTAAGTGGGAGCCACTGCCACCTTTATCAAAGAAATATTTAAGGTTCTTCAAACATTTCACCTTATAAGGACTGTTACAAAATGAACTAAGGAACCGTCCTGCTCTAAAAACTTCTTTGAAATTTATGGAGGAAATAGCCTTCAGAAAGTTTTGCTGCAGCAGAGGAATCACCATGTACTGCTTGTCACCAAGAATGGATTCATTTGGCCAGAAATTAATCCTGATCTGCCTCCTTATAAATGTACTTGGACAGATATAATCCTTGTCAGGCATCAAGCAAGTGATGCATAAACAACTCAAGTGTATTTCATTTATGATCACTAGCCTTGCTTCATTTCTGACCTCCCATGTGCCTTCAGTGTTGTATGTTGTGCCAAGTGTTCAGCTTAAATTGTTAGTGGCTATTTTTCAGTTTCTGCCTGTTTTGCAGAAGTTACAGGCAAAAAAATATAGACTGAGAATGAGTGGAGAAATCTTTAAAATGGCTTTGGAAAACACTGGAAGGCACCATGGAAAATGTTTATTTCAGAGTGGCAAGGCAGAAAAAATAAGTTATTACTGCACAGATATGTGGCTCAATGTTTAGCAAGTTTTACTTAAGGATTTTACAACAGCAAGCTTGCTACCCTGGTCAATAAAGTAGAACCAAAAGACCTCTGAGTTGGTGTTGGTCTGAGCCGCTAAGTCCACTTATAACACAGTACAGCCGTTCTGGCTCATTTCTAAAGTTGGTCTGGCTTTTCAGCTGAATCTGGGATATAGGTGCTTCATGTCCCCAGTTCCAGAGTTAGCTTGCCTAGATAGTGCTACAATTGTATAACCAGTGCACTAAAAAATACTGTTGAATTTTCTTCTTGCATGGGATGCAGAGAGGGGAATGAGGAATAAACCGAAGGTGGCTGTACTTGACTGAATGGTCTACCACATATATGCCTATTCA
The DNA here is from genome assembly GCA_039720435.1 of Amazona ochrocephala. Lineage (NCBI taxonomy): Eukaryota > Metazoa > Chordata > Aves > Psittaciformes > Psittacidae > Amazona > Amazona ochrocephala. The sequence goes on from CM077880.1 coordinate 85,609,823, forward strand.
CATCTGTACTTCGGTTTTATACAGCTTTGGGGCAACAGATTTAGTGTTTGAGGAAGTTAACATGCTTATAGAGTGATTACAAAGATCTTCTAGTTTTACAGTTCAAAGAAGGCAATACATCTAGCTCAGATTATGAGCTCACTAGTCTGACGTCTTATGACATGTCAGAAGTCTAAGAATGCCATGTGATTGATATAAGTGCTATATAGCCTCCACCATGACATTTGGGCTGCATTTCTTTGCAGCAGTTATGTTCTTTTTGTGTTGCTTAAAAGTAGCCAGAGCACGAATGACAACATGACTAAGAAAGACCTGAGGCAGGTTGAATATGAGTCAGCAGTGTGTCCTGGCAGCCAGAAGGGCCAACTGTGTCCTGGGGTGCCTCAAGCACAGCATAGCTTGCTGTTGAAGGGACTTGATTGTCCTACACTGCTCTGGTGCAGTCTGACCTCAAGTACTGGGTGCAGTTTTGGGTGCCTCAGTGTAAGAAGGTCATCAAACTATTAAGAGTGTGTCCGGGGGAAGCGACCAAGATGGTAAAAGGCTTTGAGGACAAGACTTAGGAGGATCAGCTGAGATCACTTGGTTTGTTCAGCTTGGAGAAGAAAAGGTTGAGGGGGGAACAGCTTCCTTAAGGGGGATTACTTGAAGGGGAGGTATTGATCACCTCTCTCTGGTGACCAGTGGCAAGACACAAAGCTGAATCCGGGCAGTTAAGTTTGGACATTAGGAAAAGGTTACTCACTGAGAGGGTTGTTGGTCACTGGAATAGGATACCCAGGAAAGTGGTCACAGCACCATGCTTCAAGGTGCATCCGGTAGACATATTTAGTCATATAGTTTAGTTTTAGCTAGTCCTGTGAGGAGCCAGGAGTTGGACATGACGATGCTTATGAGTCCACTCTAACTTGAGATACTCTAATTCTAAATCAATACAAAGAGGGCTAAAAACTCTGCTCAAGACAGCATGAGGCTTTCTAGAGCTGTGCAGCAATGGAGTCTGTACAATAGGGCACATTCCAAGGCACCACCTGGAGCAACTACACTGACTTACAGGAGTCAAGGACAGAGCTCCTGAAAGCAGACACAATCAGGGACTTGGACAACAGAGTGCCTGAGTGCAACATGCTGTTGGATGTCAGGGTTGCAGTTATAGTTGAGTAACTAAGTTACCACAAAAGGATATGTGAGGGATGTGCAGAGACTGTCATATAGGCGGACTAACAGGACCTTTGCAGAATTCCTACAGAGGTAAGAGCCTAAGCCCTGCAATACAGAAGTGGTGCTGGGATGCTCTAGAGGAATAAAGCCATTGCCTGGGTATGAGGGGATGGAATCTGCAAAGCCCGAAGCACAGCTGAAGTTGAAACTAGTGAGAAGCATGCAAAACAGCAGTCCCTGGGTCCACCTGACGTGCAGTCAGAGGTGCTGAGGGAGCTGACAAGAGTCACTACAAAGCTGCTTGTGTCTTTGAGAGGTTGTAGTGAGCAGGGGAGGTTCCTGATGATTTGAAGAGGTGTATAGCAGGCACCCCCACCCGCAGCCATCTGCTCCTAAAGGCAAGGAAGAGCCCCCTGAGAACTACAGGTTCATCAGCCTACTCTCTGCTTCTGGGAGATTGCAGAGTAATTCCTCACAACTACTTCCAGTTGTGCAAAGGATAAGAAACTGTTTGGGAAAAGACAGGTTAGATTTACGTAGGGCAACTTATGCCCGTCCACCCTCGTAGCTTTCTACAGTGAGACGACTGTTCATGTGAATGAGCAGAGAGCAGTTGAGTGTTGTTCATCTGGACTTCAGCAAGCTCTTTGCCACAGTTCCCCATAGAAAACAGTTGAGGTACAGTTTGGATAAGTGACAGACAAGGTGAGTGAATAACTGCCTGGACTATTGGGCTTGAAGGGTTGTGGTCAGCTGTTCAAACTATCTGACAGTGAGTTTATTTATTGTGTTTCCTGGAGATTGATGCCTGAGCCAATAGTGTTTAATGCCTTCTTTATTAAAGACCACAGGTCAAGAGGCATGGTCATGCTTCACCACAGGCTCCTTCCTCTCTCCTCTCAGCCCACCTCAAACTCCTCCCTATTGGTCTCTCTCACTCAGATAGCTACTCTGCTTGTCTTCAGAGGCTTTTTGAGCCTACCTGCTTGTTTCTTCACTGCCCGGCATACTGTACCTGCAGTGTGGTTATACTAGTTTGGCTTTTACTTTTGTGGCTCTCCAGTCATACCATCTGTTCTCATTGGACTCTTCTTCTCTGCTTCTTTCTTGGTCTCTGTGAGTCTACTCTCTGCTTTCTCATTTTAGGACTGTTTTCTGTTATAGAAAAATGCTACAATATTGACAGGATTAAATATTGTCTGTCTCTTACTTTTCCCTATGAGCTGGAATCAGAGCTCTTTTAGGTCTGTTTTCTAAAATATTCCCAGAGAAAAACAAAATAGATGACTGCTAAGACTAAATAGCTTTTTCTTTGCAATTGGGTGTACATCTGTAACAGCAACAGTGTTTTCATTCACCATTCATTCATTCATTCATTCATTCATTCCAGTCATTCTGGGATTACTCCATTCCACCTTTCTAAACTGAAACACTAGGTTGGTGTTTCCAGAGGTAAACTCATGCATTCCCAAGAACCCAAGCAATAAGAATGCTGTTTAGAACTCTCCTGCTGCTTTTCTTTAGTGTTTTTCAAAGCCATGTACAACAGCAGGTGAATGTGATTTCAGAATAGCAAATAAAAACCACAATGGTAACACAGCAAAACCATTGTTAGAGAGTAGTATGGTTCTTCTCTGTCCCACAGAATGAGGAATCTTGATGATAAAATTTGTCATCACGATAATAAAATGCTCAGTTTATAGTGTTGCCGTAAAAGTCGTTCAAAGAAAATCTCTAAGACACAATTTGGAGTTTTAGGAAGCAGCTTTCTTTATCACAGTACTGGGCGCACACGTGAATTGTTTCGCAAAGGTGAGCGCTACCATTACTTGCCAAAGCAGCTGTATATTTAGCATACTCATGCATATTTACAGCTTTCCCATGAAATTATTTACATATTAATGAGATTTTTCAGGAACTAATTATAATATTTGCAATTACACATGCACTTTCTTGCTGAGCAGGGGTCTCTGGTGGTTGCCGATAGTCTTCCTCACTGTGTTTGCTGAATGACCCCAGTGCTTGCACACGCTCGCAAGGTCCTAGTGCTGAGTTAGCAGTTGGTATGTCCTTGCTTCTGTTCTGTTCCAGTCTCGCTCCACGCTGGGCACTGCTCTGCTATCTTGAAAGCTAGCATCCTTGGACTTATTTACTATCTCCTTAGCTGTTATCAGTCCCATGATGTTCCTTCCCCCGTCAGCCGAACATTTCTTATTCCCTGCGTGTCAGCAAGTTAGAACAGCTTACTGTATTCTACTATGTTACTTTAAAGGCACACACACTATTGTTAGTTTAAACCTACAGTTTAAGCCTACAGTACGGCTAGGGCAATGTAACTTTCCTAGGTAAATCCTTTGAACATGGGAAGTCAAGATCATGCTGAGAGACCAGTAACGAGTGGTGTCCCTCAGGCATCATGCTGAGGGACCAGTAACAAGTGGTGTCCCTCAGGCATCATGCTGAGAGGCCCGTAATGAGTGGTGTCACTCAGGGATCGGTGTTGGGACCGGTCTTTTTCAACATCTTTGTCGGTCACATGGACAGTGGGATTGAGTGCGCCCTCAGCAAGTTTGCTGATGACACCAAGCTGTGTGGTTCGGTTGATATGTTGGAGGGAAAGAATGTCATCCAGAGGGACCTTGACACGCTTGTGAGGTGGGCTGATGCCAACCTGATGAAGTTTAACCATACCAAGTGCAAGGTCCTACACCTGGGTCAGAGCAATCCCAGGCACAGCTACAGGTTGGGCAGGGAAGAGATTGAGAGCAGCCCTGCGGAGTAGGACTTGGGGGTGCTGGTCAATGAGAAAATGAACGTGAGCCAGCTTCAGTGTGCGCTTGCAGCCCAGAAAGCCAACTGTATCCTGGGCTGCATCAAAAGGAGTGTGACCAGCAGGTTGAGGGAGGTGATCCTGACCCTCTACTCTGCTCTCGTGAGACCTCACTTGGAGTATTGTGTGCAGTTCTGGTGTCCTCAACATAAAAAGGACATGGAACTGTTGGAACAAGTCCAGAGGAGGGCCACGAGGATGATCAGGGGACTGGAGCACCTCCCATATAAAGACAGGCTCAGGAAGTTGGGGCTGTTCAGCTTGGAGAAGAGAAGGCTGTGTGGAGACCTCATAGCAGCCTTCCAATATCTGAAGGGGGCTTATAGGGATGGTGGGGAGGGACTCTTCATTAGGGACTGTAGTGAGAGGACAAGAGGTAGCAGGTTAAAACTCAAACAGGAGGCGTTTAGATTGGATATAAGGAGGAAGTTCTTTACTGTAAGGGTGGTGAGGCCCTGGAATGGGTTGTCCAGGGAAGTTGTGAATGCTCCATCGCTGGCAGTGTTCAAGTCCAGGTTGGATAGAGCGTTGGGTGGCATGGCTTAGTGGGAAGTGTCCCTGCCCCTGGCAGGGAGGTTGGAACTGGATGATGTTAAGGTCCTTTGCAACCCTAACTATTCTATGATTCTGTATACAGTGGCGTAAGGGACGTAATTAGCCATCAATGTGGTGTCTTAATTCAGCATATGTTCTATCAGTTCAGCCTCTTAAAAAGTGTTGTCCATTTCACAGAGGCTTCTTTTCAGACATGAACAGTGTAACAGCTTCTGTACGATCCATTTCAGGAAATTTCAGTTTCAGAAGTGAGGGTCTATTCAACAAACTGTGTAAATCAAGTGTTCCTTAGCACTCCTGCCCTTTCCTTTGTCCTGGATTGTCACTGTGGGGTATTTCAGAATTTCCAGTTTTCCACTTTTTCACATAAAAAACCTCACTAAAACAACAAACGGGGTCACTATAATCACTGTAGATTCTCTTTGCCCTTTTCCTGCTTTTTGCTATGTGGATGGTCTTTTTATTCAGGGATGCGTGTAAACCTTATCTGTGAGAGGTGGCTCTAGAGTCTTGATCACAATGTATGATGGTAATTTCTTGTTGTTTTGGTCAATGGAATGTTTTGGTAAAAAAATGGCATTCCTTGAGTCCTGCCACTATATCTGTGCTTCTTACTATTCACTCTACTCCTCTGGAAATAAAAGGTAGACCCTTCTTTGTGGTGCACAAGTAGTTTATGAAGATCTAAGAGCAATAATGCCTGGCTTATTGATGGCAGGAATCTGTGTGTCCTGCGCCCTCTTATTGTGCAAGATACTGCTGTAATTTTCTGAAATCCGGTGTGTGCTGCCTCTCACCTAGGGGGGAGTTAGCGTCAAGTGAAGAGAGACCATCAAATTCAAGCTGAAGTATGAAGGACAGCTCTTAGGAATTTCTGTGTGAAGCAAATAGTATCAAGCACCAGGAACTGGGTTTCAGAAACCAGCAGAACTGCTGAGAGTTTGGATGAGTTAAACAAGGAAGTCAAAGTAATCAGCTAACGTGACTACTGTGTATCAGGGGATTTAGAACAGAGGATATTTGAGTGTTTTGTTGGAATTTAGTATTGCAGACACTTATTCATCTATTCAATATTTGGTTTGTAGTGAGAAGCATCACCATGTTTGCACAATATTGAGGCTCAGGGCAGTAAGGATTAGGGACATGATGACATCTGTCAGCTTTTCTGTCTCTTGAAACAAGTGCTGGCTTTTCAGTGAGTTAATTTTGCACGCTGCAAAACTGAGCTCAATTAATATATTGTCTGTAGGCATACATGGCCTGATGAAATGCTTATGCTGATTACAGTTTTAAAAAAATCCTTACATGGAAAATGTCCAAAATGTCAATTTCAGCCTGCAGGTGAGTTTTATGCAAATCAGTCAGCAGGCATGAATGGCTGTCTTGCATTGTTGGTGGTCTTGGCAAGCCAGTAATAATGTTGAGAATGGGTGTCGCCCCATGGCTGATGAGACGGGTGGAACATACCACCTTCCTTGCACTGTCTTCCGTATACAGTAGCTCTTGCAGTCAGATGGTAGTCTGGCTGGATCAAGCTGATGTTTCTCGTAGGCAGGGGACAGGACAGCTACATTGCTTATATGATTAGTTTAGCAGACATGCGTGAACTACTTAATGAAAGAATATTGAAAATGCACAGTTATGATGGTTGTTTGGCAAGGAAGTTATAATTAACAATGTCATTGCAAAAACGTCAGCTGTTCTGTAGTCATGCTAGCTGCCAAATGTTACACAATGCAGATTCAGATGTATTTCATCCATCTGCCAATGCTTTCAAATCATTCTGGCAAGGTCTGTATTTCTATTTTAAACTGTGTAAAGGGAAATTGCTCTCAGTGCTAAGGGTGGAAGCCTTACCCTACCTCCTTTTACAGAAATAGACAAGGGGAAGAAAAGTATTAGAGGACATCACAGATGTTTAACTTAGTGTCTTAAAATGTACTGGACATATGCCAAGTTCTGATTGTCTTTTGTGTAGGGAAAGGAGTGGTGCATCTCAGTGTCAAATAATAGGTGCTTCCAAGAAACATTCAGCAAAAATTTGCGAAGAAAGTGTGCCTCTTCACATTGATAAACCACAGGAATTTTCATTAGCGCCTTCCATGAATGCTGTGAAACAGATGAGTGGCATTTTCAATTATGTACTGCTGTGTTGGTAAACCAAGCCTCAAAGATTTATTTATGCAACTTTCCTGTAATTTGAAAAAACCCACAAGGTCTCTTGCCTGTGTGCCCCTTTTTTCTTTTCCACATGTTGAGCCAGTGCAGTCTGCAGTGTTCTGTTGGCTAACAATGGCATAATGGAACCATCAGTTGGAGTTTTTCATTTTCTTCCCCTTCTGTTCCTGAACACACCTGTAACCGCAGCTTTTATACTGCTTCCTGTGCCCAGAACCAGTTATTTAATATCAAATGTATAAATTAAGCGAGACACCTTAACTAGTAAAATGATACAAATGCAAGAATTCTAAAAAGGCAACAAATTTATTTAACTACTTTAGTTCTCACTACAAAATATAAGCTTTGTAGTCCCTTACTAAATCTCACCAACGTAGTCCCTACTGCTAGATTTTTCAGGTTCAGAGGCTGTGTGATCAAAATGAGCCATGTTTTTGCATGTAATATATTATTTGCATATGAGGAGCAACTCCTTTTGGTTAATGCAGGATCTGGAATGGATATATTAAAAACCAATATTAAACAATTAAAATAGCAATGAGGTTTGCAGTATGGGGAAGAAGGAAGAACTCGATTGGTGAATTAACTGAATGCTAACTTGTGGAAATGCTGCAGTGTTTGAGAGCATTTGGTTTGGCTACAGTTTTAAGGACAAACAGTAACTTGTGAGGTAGAACTGCAAAATCATCACGGTTATATCTGGGACAAAAATATGTGAGCCAACTGAAACAGTGTTCTTCTAACAGTGAGAGAGGAGCCTAATAGACCGTGGTGTCTGGAGAACCAGCATGGACTAACGGCTTTATTCTTGTTCCCAGGTTGCTGCTTTTTATGGAAGTATTTTAACTCTTTTGTTATAGCTGAGTGATTTTGCATGTGATACTCATTTCAGGCTGCTGTTTTGACCATGGTATGAAGTTTCATTCCTAATACAGTGTGAATCCTAGCATCTGATCAGCTATATTTATGCCCTTCCAACACAACTACAAAAGGAGATGGGCTTTTCTAAAATAAAGGAAGTTAAAATAATTTTTGTTTTTTGAAAAGAAGAACTTGAAAGAATAATGATAACAGAGAATTACTAGGATTCACAGATATAAGTGGGCGAGAAGTGATACAGAGCAGCCCTGCGGAGAAGGACTTGGGGGGTGTTGGTTGAAGAGAAAATGAATATGAGCTGGCTTCAGTGTGCGCTTGCAGCCCAGAAAACCAACCATATCCTAGGCTGCATCAAAAGGAGCATGACCAGGAGGTCACTGGAGGTGCTCCTGCCCCTCTACTCTGCTCTTGTGAGACCTCACTTGGAGTATTGTGTGCGGTTCTGGTGTCCTCAACATCAAAAGGACATGGAACTGTTGGAACAAGTCCAAAGGAGGGCCAAGAGGATGATCAGTGACCTGGAGCACCTCCCATATAAAGACAGGCTGAGAAAGTTGGGGCTGTTCAGCCTGGAAAAGAGAAGGCTGCATGGAGACCTCATATCAACCTTCCAGTATCTGAAGGGGGCTTGTAAGGGTGCTTGGGAGGGACTCTTCATTAGGGACTGTAGTGAGAGGACAAGGAGTAATGGGTTTAAACTTGAGGAGAGAAAGTTCAGGTTAGATATAAGGAAGAAGTTTTTTACTGTGAGGGTGGTGAGGCACTGACACAGGTTGCCCGAAGAAGTGGTAAATGCTCCATCCCTGGCAGTGTTCAAGGCCAGGCTGGACAGCATCTTGAGTGACATGGTCTAGTGTGAAGTGTCCCTGCCCATGGCAGGGGAGTTGGAACTAGACGATGTTAAGGTTCTTTCCAACCCAAACCAGTCTGTAATTCCTTCATGCTTTGGCAAGAGAGTCCCCTGAATTTTTTTGCTAGTTGTTAATGATCTGCATTCTAGGCTAGAGGATTGAGAAAGAGATGTTTTAGCTTAAGTCCGTTTAACTCCTTTTGAAAAGCTAAACTGTTTGAAATTTTGATAACCCATTTTATGGCTAGAATCTCTGAAAATGCAAGTTAAATTAAAATATTCAAGGAGTGCATACTTGCTGTCAGTTTCTGCAAAGAAAGCAAGTAAAAAAACTAGTAGAGGTTTTTGCAGCTGGGAGCAAAGCTGACTGAAAGCCTACACCGGTTTTTGACAGCAGTAGCTTTCATTTCAGATTATTCATTTAGTTCTTTGTAACATTCAGTACTGAAAAACTGATAGCTGAAAAAGCAGACCAACTCGCTTTCTATTGCTGAACACATAAAAGCAATGAAGTATTAGTATATATAGCAGCTACAGTTTCTATATGTTTAAAGATTTTTTGTCATCAGAAATGTTCAGCTCATTAACTACAAGTAATGCTGCCACTGTTAAATCCATTTAAAATGAAAACTGTAGTTTGACAATTCTCCTGGTTTCTTATCTATACAGCACACTCAACATAGTACTGTGTAAATAATAGTATATAATTTGAAATGTTGTATTGTGGCTTTTGATTAAATTCCAATTTCTACCAAAATTCAGTTACCATGAATAAAATTTGAAAAAAAAAAAAAAAAACAAAAAGGGGGGGTGGGGAGAAGGGACTTTCTGACATAGTAAAAACAACAACTAAAGATGACGAAGCGTATAAACATAGATTCTCTTCTGGCCTGACAAAAATATGCATTAAACATCTACGGAAAGAATCTGAGTGAAGAATACAAAAGCAATGCAGAGTTAAAATTCATTACTTATTCAAAGTTTCTTGCTTTTGATTTAAATTATGATTGAAGTTGGTGGTTTAAACAGCTGTGATTTAAATCAATCTGCATTGAGCCAGAGTTATTAGAAAAGCATTTTTGAGAACAGAGGCCGCTTCAAAAGGCTCCTAGTAGACATAGCAGAATGTTCCTTTTACACATCTAGGTAAGAGTGGTGAGATCTGTCTCCAGCTGTCATTGCTGCAATCCATGTGCTGCTCACAGTAAGCAAAGCTAGACTTTGTGTCTAAAGTGCAGATCTGTGAGTCCTTTTAACATAATATCGTTTTATGCTCTTGTTTTTATTTGATACTCAGTTTGCAGACTCATTCAAACTTTGTAATGCAGGCAGATTACACTGCATGGATTTAGTGAGCAACTAGAGCTTTATTATGAATTCTACAGAACTAGTAAAGGAAGATCAAGATTCATACATAATAACAGGATATTCTGGCTGCATGAGAAGGTAACCAATCTCAGCATACGGATTGAATGAGACATCCCTCTGATATAAGTAGAACTGCTTTTCTGAGTTTGTTTAAACACGGTGTTTCTTACAGATTTGGAGATTTTATTTGTGTTGCTTAAGCTTACCCATGTGGCTTCTGGAAGCTCTTCTTTACGTCTTCTGCCTTCTTATGTGTGACAGGTTATGAACTCTTCATGGGCTGCATAAGCTGTCAGAATGGTTGTTATATGAGTGACAGACCTGTCTCTATGTGCCCTTGAAAGAACAAGTTTAGTTGGTGGGCCTTACAGTTTAGCTCAAAATATAACAGTTTGTGCCTTTAGCTACAGAGGGCCTCAGTTTAGCTTCAGGTGAGTTTCTTCTGCTTCAACCAAAATATGATCGTGATGTGGAGATGGTTTTCATGGGCTAATAGGAACCTCATGAAGTTCAACAAGAAGTGCAAAGTTCTGCACACGAGAAGGAACAACCCCATTCACCAGTACATTCTGAGGGCTGCCTGGCTATAAAGCAGCTTGACAGAAAAGGACCTGGGAATCCTGGTAGACACAAGGTTGAACAGGACCCAGCAATGTGCCTTTGCTGCAAAGAAGGCTATCGGTACCGTGGGCTGCGTTAGGATGAGTGTTGCCAGCAGACCAAGGAAAGGTGAGCCTTCCCCTTTATTCAGCACTGGTGAGGCTACACATGAAGTTCTGGGCTTCTCAGTACTAGAGAGACATGACATACGGGAGAGAATCAAACAGAGGACCAGTAAGACGATGGAGCATCTCACATGAGGAAAGGCTGAGAGAGAGCCAGTATTGTTTAGCTTGGAGAAGTGAAGGCTCAGGAATATAATCAGTGTATATAAATACCTGAAGAGGGGGTGCAAAGAAGACCGGGCCAAACTCTTTTCAGTGGTGCCCTGTGACAGTACAACAGGCAGTGGACAAAAAAATAATACCAGGAAACACTTTTTTACTGTGAGTGTGGCCAAGCACTGGACAAGTTGTCCAGAGAGGTTGTAGAGTCTCCATCCTCGGAGATATTCAAAAGCTGCCTGGACATGGCTCTGGGCACTGACTCTAGGTGGCACTACCTCAGCCATGGGATTGGACTTCATCACCTCCAGAAGTCCCTTTCAACCTGAACTGTTCAGTTATTCTGTGATTTTTCTTTGTGCTTTGTTGAGTATGTTGTCTGTGCATGATCATAGATAATTCTCAGATTTATGTGTAGTAAATGAGCAATCTCAATACAGCCCAAGGTCTGTCCAGATAGGCTGTAATGCACATAGTCTTATGACTTGACAAGCCCATATAGGAAAGGACATTCCAGGTATACCAGGCCTAGAAGGAATACTAGGAAGGCAGCCCAGAGACAAAATTAGGAGAAGATAAAGATGAGCAAAGCTCTGACTCTGGAAATTGCCATTTCTGGACGCCTAAATTTGTGCTATGCAAGTCGATCACTAACATTATAGAAGGGTGTACACTGTAAGACACCGAGTGTTCAAAAAGTCTTGTTGACACCTCTATTGTTTTTTGTTATGTAGAGCTGTATAAACAAATACAGTTCTACATAGTGGGGTGTTATGAGCTGTCACCTTCCAGAGAATCCACTAGTTCTGTTACATGCACACTGAGGCAGCCAATAAAGGCAAGCATACTTCACAGCAATAAACTATGCTGGTTTTTGCTTCCCTTAGAGAAAGCCTGCAGTATGAACTGTAACTTTTATTATATGTCCAAGAATCACACGAGAAAGTTATTCTACCTGCCCTCTAAAAGGACAAGCATTAAAAAGACATTAGTTCACAAAGGATCAGAAGCCCAAGAATCCAATCATTAAGTCACAAATCTATAGGAATCTAAGTTTCATTACATCTTCGGTGGCAGAATAAGGCCACAGTCAAATAAGTACGAGTTGAGGATATATTTCCTCCTGTAAGCTAAAATAAACCAGTCTGAAGAACTGTTGGGGTTTTTTGCACGTGGAAAGAAACAGACAGGGGGAATACTACATTGATTCAGTGTTGGCATGGAATTCTTGAGCCCTTAAGACTAGTCTTGCTGCATCATACCCAGATGAATCCTCTGGGCACAGATTTTTGCTCCTTACAGAATTTGAACATTGCTTTTCTTTTGCTGTGTGCACATAATGTAGGTAGATATTGATTTCTCAAATAGCAATGCTGCTGCTTATATCAGTGTGTTATTAACTGTAGTTGAGTCTTTTAAGCAGTAAAATACGCCCATGAGGAAGGGCATTGCATTTTACCTTTCATTTCTGGTATTTATGCATTTAGTTTGGCTTTCACATGTGTGAAAGGGGCAGAGCAGAAATAATCTGCAATATTTTGTAATGAAGTGTCCTTTCTCCTGTCTTCATTGATGGCTGCAAGGGCATTTTTAACTGCAGTCACATTCTGAAACCGTTTTTAGGTAGAAGCACGAAGTAAACTAGAATAATGCTGAGTGCATAGTCAAGTGAGTATGAATTGTTGAGGATATTGTTCCCTGAACATAGTTACCACTAGTTTATTTATTGCTCTTTCTTGTAACAAGAAAGCATTCAGAACACTTTGTAACCCTTGTTGACAAAAATCACAGGAAATTGGTTTATGCTACTGCTTCTTATTAGGTAATCACCTTCTCTGTTGATTGTTGAATTTTAGTTGAGTTGCAAAATAAAACACACTTAATTCTCTCAGTCTGGCTGGTGTTAAAGCTCCAGAACTATTTCGACCTGTGCAGAAGTGGATACAAAGGCATTTGTCAGAGAATGTACAGTGAGATTGAACTGCCTTCTGTAGTTCCCAGTACTTCCCAGCTGTGACCACTGCAGTCTTGCCATCATGTTCAAATGTAATGCTGTCAAAACAGCAGCTTTTGTCTTTATTGAGCTTGTGTGGTGAACAGAGAGGTTCACTGAAAGAGAGGAAAGAATGAGCCAACAGCAGCCTCACTTAATCTGCTTAGTTCTGGTACTATTTTCTGTGAACCTAATCTAGCCTCCAAAAAAAAGACTGTATGGGAAGTCTGGAGAGCTTGCAGAAATGCAGTGATTCTTTGTGTTGCAGTGGGAATCAAGACCTGTAACTTTACCTGACAGATTGTACAACAAGTTATTTTTCATGGAATCACAGAATCATAGAATAGTTCGGGTTGGAAAGGACCTCAAGATCATCTAGTTACAGCCCCCATGCCATGGGCAGGGCCACCTCACACTAAACCATGTCATCCAAGGCTCTGTCCAGCCCGGCCTTGAACAGTACCAGGGATGGAGCATTCACAACTTCCCTGGACAACCCATTCCAGTGCCTCCCTACCCTCACAGTAAAGAACTTCTTCCTTATATCCAATCTAAACTTTCCCTGTTTAAGTTTGAACCCGTTACCCCTTGTCCTCTCACTACAGTTCCTAATGAAGAGTCCCTCCCCAGCATCCTTATAAGCCCCCTTCAGATATTGGAAGGCTGCTATGAGGTCTCCACGCAGCCTTCTCTTCTCCAGGCTGAACAGCCCCAACTTTCTCAGCCTATCTTCATACAGGAGGTGCTCCAGGTCCCTGATCATCCTCATGGCCCTCCTCTGGACTTGTTCCAACAGTTCCATGTCCTTTTTATGTTGAGACACCAGAACTGCACACAATACTCCAAGTGAGGTCTCACGAGAGCAGAGTAGAGGGGCAGGAGCACCTCCCTCGACCTGCTGGTCACGCTCCTTTTGATGCAGCCCAGGATACGGTTGGCTTTCTGGGCTGCAAGCACACACTGCTGGCTCATGTTCATTTTCTCATCAACCAGCACCCCCAAGTCCTTCTCCGCAGGGCTGCTCTGAATCTGTTCTCTGCCCAACCTGTAGCTGTGCCTGGCATTGCTCCGACCCAGGTGTAGGACCTTGCACTTGGCATGGTTAAACTTCATCAGGTTGGCATCAGCCCACCTCACAAGCGTGTCAAGGTCCCTCTGGATGGCATTCCTTCCCTCCAACATATCAACAGAACCACACAGCTTGGTGTCATCGGCAAACTTGCTGAGGGCGCACTCAATCCCACTGTCCATGTGACCGACAAAGATGTTGAACAAGACCGGTCCCAACACAGATCCCTGAGGGATACCTTATTTAAGATGTTTTTGAGAATGTAAATTTCTGTCAGTCAAGTTTTTTACTGCACATTTATATCCATTGCATATGTCTTTGGGAAGACTAAAATACAGTTTTACTCCAATGGGAAGCCGTTCTTGCTCCTTCATGCTTGATTCAGTTAGATTGTTAAAAGCACAGAAAACAAAGAATGCCTGCCATCTAAAATATTTCATCTATTGGTTGTGTAAACAGACCGAATATATATTAGGGAAAGGACAATCTAAAACAGAGATAAGCCAGCCACTCCTTGCACTTTCCCCTGGGTATCAAGGACATCAGTTGTCACTGTCATACACACTGCTTGCAGAATCCTTTCATGTTAGTATTTTATCAGTTGTGAATCCTTAAGGCCTTGGATTATTCTTTGCTGACTCAATTCCTCCTCAGTTTGGCTTGTGGAAAAAAAAACGAGAGCTTATCTTCCACTTCTCATATGGCCTTTTTTGTCCTCCTGTTCTAGTAGCTTCCTCCCATCTTTTCTAGGACTGCCCCTTTTAGGTTTACTTTCTTCTATTCTTCTGAAATCACTGCATCACAAACTGTGCTGTTTGTTTTATTAGCAGTGCCTGTGTGAAGACTAAATGTATACACATCATGAATACTTACTTGTTAGTTACAGTAATTGCAAGAGTTGATAATTGTGGCTGAGATTTAGAGCTGGTTGCTAGACACACTATTTGGACCCAGTCTCTTTTTTCCAACATTTCAGATACGAAGACAACATCACAGCTTTTATGTGTGACTTCTTGCCTAGCTTTTCTGATACGAAGATTGTTTCATCATAGTATATGAAAAAAATACCATAATAGTGATGAGGCAGCCCCATGTCTTTCTCATCCTTTTTGCAGTACTCTCTAACTTACTTCAGTTCTGCCTATTTTAATGTGGTAGAACTGGAACCTTAAGTAGTTTCATGGCACAGTTCTCTTTAATGAGCTAATTCCTAAATGTTTTAAGGTTGGTTTTTGCCAATCCTTACTTCCAGGAATACTAAGGAGTATCTTTATATATACAGGCAGATATAATGGGAAGATGAATTTGCTCTGATGGTAGCTGGACCATGGAAGTTAATCAATTCTGAGCAGGATCAAAGCTGTCTCCCTTAATGAAAGCACTGCGGTATCTCTTTCTTTGCAGGTTCCTTCTTGTAGTGGGTGTGGTGGGAACATGTTAAAGCATTCTGGATAGGAATTGGAGTGTTTCTTTTTTTCCTTGCTTCCTCATTAAGCAGTCCCCACTCTCCTTTCACATAAGGCAATGAATGCTTTTTAAAATGTTTTCTCTTGGAAGCAATGCAGGAGTCGAAAACAGTTTGCAGCATGCATCTGTATTTGTTAAGAGGTCTAATGCCCCTGTCCTCTGCTTTGGATAGCAGAGGTATTTGTCCACTGGTAACTGGCTGAATTGTCATGTTTCTTCCTGAGCCAGCATGATTACCTGTTTTTCATTTCCCTAACATGAATCTCTGGTCAGAAGGGAAAAGTGAGATTCAGTTAACTGATGAGTCATCTGCCTACTCTCTGATGCTTTTAACTCTCCTCACCGTAGCATATGGCTGCTGTCCTATCCCTTTTTATTTATCTGGTCCCTTTATAAATACAGTCCTTATTAGCAGTCTCTCTGCAGAGAATCAGGTTCAGCCTAATAGTATTTCTGGCAAACTGCTGGTGAAAGGTTTCACTTGCCTCAGCTGTTAAAGTCTTTGAAATAATGAGATACAGATGATCCAGGCAAAGGATGGATAACATCTTTTTCATTGAAGTCTTCTTGCCAGAGTATTTAAGAATATGTAGGAGGATTCCCAGTCCACTGGGAGATGTTATTTGCCAGGTAGTAGCATCAGAACAGAACATACTAACAGAAAGTTAGGATCGCTTTGAATACTATCAAAGAAAAATTAAATCTGCACTGAATTAGTCAGTTGCAATAATTTGATTTCTTTTTGTTTTTTCCTGATGGATCTAATATACTTGCCAATTATTTTTTTCCTAATGAATGTTGAACAGTTCATCCCTTTATTATCATTGCTATTTTTTATCACAAAATACCTAGAAGAGCAGATAGTGCTGAGGGCAGACAACTTGTTTTCCTGCCTTCGTTCTTGTTGATGGTTGTGTTTTTGTGTTGGCATGCTAATTCTACTGAAGGCTTAAACAATATAAGGTCATTCATTGGGAACCAGAAGCCATGCTACTAACTGACGTAAAATAAGTAAAACTAGAAGTCAGCTTTACTCGTCAGTCAGCTATCAGTGGTGCCAGAAGATGTCATGGATTACAGAGGGGGATGAATCCTCTGGAGTTCTGTGTTGTTTTGACATGCAAATTGACCAAGAAAAAAATGCTTCTGATGGTCCAGCTGACCAGAATTCAGGAAAAAACTTCCTTCACGCACATACAGTGATTGGTTTACAAATGACACCTGTAGGAAGTTTTTTCACACTGATTCCTTGCATCTTTTCTCAGAAGCTTCTCCAACAGTTGAAAGAGAATGATGCAACTGGATTTGCAGAATGTAGTTTAAGCCCCTGTTAGCATCTTTTATGCTAATGGAGAACACTATGTGTTTGTGACGCTGTGTTCTTGGTTATGGCTTGTAGTATATCTTCAAGAGAGTATTCTAAGTCATGGGAACGTATTTGGGGCTGGAAAGGTCCTCAGTTATTTTAGACAAATTTCAATGAGGGCTGCTGACTGTTGTCCCTCTCCTCCCCAGTCCTTGAAAAATCTGATTTTTTTCCTATTATTATTATTATTATTATTATTTGTTACTACTGCATTTATTTGGTATTAAGAGATAGAGCAGAGTTAAGCAGCTGTGATTAAAATAAACAAAGAGGATAAAGAGGCTTCACGAGAACTGGCTCAGGAAAAAAGACAGATTAATAACACGTGACCAGCAGAGGTGCCTAGGTTTCATAAACTTACACCAGTGAGTGCTAAACATTGTAAATGTATGGTTGATGGTGGACTGACCAGAATCCGACAGTGCTTCCTGGGGGGCAGAAAGTGTCTGTGAATAAATAGGTAGGGATATACATCTGAGAAGAAAGTACTGCAGATACATGCCCCTGTATTTGTGCAAATATGTAACATAGGAATTTAGTATATAGT
Source organism: Amazona ochrocephala (assembly GCA_039720435.1). Lineage (NCBI taxonomy): Eukaryota > Metazoa > Chordata > Aves > Psittaciformes > Psittacidae > Amazona > Amazona ochrocephala. The sequence continues at coordinate 85,626,970 of CM077880.1, forward strand.
TTTAAATAGCCATATATTTCTGTTTTCAAAAGGCTTTAATGCCACTGCTGTAAAATTAGTGTAAAGGTGAACTCGACAATATTCTGATTATTCCAAGAACGGAAAGAACAGAATTCTGTTCTTACTCTGTTCTGCAGATTTAATTTGATTTTAGTTACTTATTTTTTTCAATTACTCATATTTAGGGAAAAGGCCTAAACTTGCATCTTCTGACAAGTAGCTTTGAAGAGTGTGCATTAAAAGATATCATTGCAATTTTCTGCCTGTTTACAGTTTGAAATCTGTGCAGTTTGAAGGCTCATTTGGAAGAATTAAAGAGAGACTGAATTTAATCCCCAAATTTCCATTTCAGAAAGATATCTTTACAGTTATGTGTGTTTAGGATATAGGGCTTAATGCTCAGAACTGCTTTGTTAGGTGGATGGATTTTCATTCATTATGATGAATCGCTTAGTAATGAGAAAATGGTTTAATACGAAGATTATGTATAATGCTTAGTTACTATATTTTAAACTAACAATTGTCATCAAGTCTGTTATCAAGGGCAGCATAACTGCACATTCTAATTGTACGCATATGGTTAGTGTTTCTGTAGGAACCCTAAGTCCTTCATGGGCTTTACAAATTATATAGCCTTTATGAATTATACAGCCTTTATGAATTATATGTTAAATACCCATTCGATCAGGTCCCCTCTGTAGAGTGACTAGCAAATTCCTTCTTCTGCATTAGTTATTCTCTGGATTTTATGTACGTTACCTGTGATGTTTTGAACTCCATGTGCTCTTTGCACGCTTTTCCGTCCGGCAGATGAATGACGAGGGTCCTGCCAGGCCTGATGTCAGGAGTCTCTGTAGTAGACCTGTAATATTTAATTTCTCTTTTTCTTAGAGACCTAATAATGTTTCCGAGTTCTGCCTCCATTCTCCTCCCTGCCCTCTGAGTTTAACTGTGCCTTAATGATGTTGTAGACATCTTAATCTTTCTTCGTACATAATGTCTGAATCCCCTTCAAATGTTCGGTCTTATTTCTTACCTGCTGCATGTTGGGCATTGTGTGTTATGTATATAAAAAAAGAAGATAATGCTAACATTAGCGCAACTAAATTTGAGGTTTCAGAGCTGCAGACAGGAACAATTTTGTTGTGTTTCCCGTGGTGCATGTCACTCGAAATAGCTGAGAAGTTTGTGGGAAGAATTACTGCAGTCCAAAGTAATGTCTCATTTGCTTTGATGTTTCGCTTTTTTACAGTAACTTTTCCCAAACCATCTTGTAGCAAGCCTGTACTTTGGAATGTAATTTTGCAGGTGTATGTTTCATTTAAGTTTATCCTTTTGTTACAGTTTCTCCAAGTCCCTTTCTATTGATACTTTTTTCCACACTTACGTTTTAACTACTGACAGTTTATCACCCAGGAATTTCATGAACAAGATGTTTATCACCACATAATTAACAACAATTATTAGCAAAACAGGGCTGTGATGTGCTGGATACAAGCTGTGAGTGATGGCTTTTTCTTTGCCTGTTCACATAGACATCGGGTACTGGGGAAAACAAGGGGAATGTGTGTGTGCATTGTAGAGAATACAGCTGGAATAGAGTTATTGATTGAGATCTGAAAGTGGATCTTAACAGAATCATGGAATAGGTGTGGTAGGAAGGGACCTGTTGACATCATCTGGTCCCCCCCTTCTGCTCAAGCAGTGTCATCTAGAAGATACTACCCTGGACAGTGTCTGGTCAGGTTTTTAATATTCCCAAAGGCGGTGACTCCGCAGCCTCTCTGGGAACAGTACTCCAGAGTCTGACCATCCCCAGAGGTAAATAAAAAGGAAAGCAGCTTTTTCTTGCATAAACTTTAGTGGTTTAGTTTGTACCCATTGGCTCTTGTCGTGTCACTGGGCACTCCTGAGAAGAGTTGAGCACCCTTTTCTTCAATACCTTTCATCAGGTATTTATACAGATCAGTAAAATCCCCCCAGGCCTTCTCTTATTGAGAATAAACAGTCTCAGCTCTCTCACCCTCTTTTCATATGCTCCATTCCCTTATTCAGATTCGCCTATGTCTGTCTTGTATTGGGAAGCCCAGAGCTGAACACAGCGCTCCAGCTGCATCCTTATTCATGCTGAGCAGGGGGAAAGGATCACATCCCTCAGATCTGCTGGAAACGCTCTTCCTAATGCAGCCCTGGATGCTGTTGTCCTTCTTTGCTATGAGATTGTATTGCTGGCTTGTAATCAGCTGCTTGTCCACCAGGACTCCAAACCCTCCACTGCAGAGCTGCTTTCCAGCCTGTCAGCTCCCAGCCTGTCCCTGACTCATAACATTATCCCCCCTGTCCAGGTGTGGGACTTTGCAGTCCATTTTGTTGAGCTTCATGAGATTGTTCTCTGCCTAATTCTTCACCCAGTCCAGGTCTCTATAAATGGAAGCTCTGCCATTTTGTATATTAGCCACTCCTAGTCTATATACAGACTTGATGAGGGTACACTCTGTCCCATTGTCCAGGTCATTAATAAAGAAGTTTAGCAGTATTGACCCCTGTGGTACATCACTAATGACTAGTGTCCAGCTGGAATTTGGACCACTGATCACAAACCCCTGGGCCCAGCTGTTCAGCCAGCTTTCATTTTACCTCCTTGTCTACTTATCTAACCCATACTTTTCCAGCTTGTTAATGAGGGTATTATGGGAGAAAGTGTCAAAGCCTTACTAAAGCAGAGTTAAACAATATTGGCAGTTCTTCACTCATTTTAGAAGGCACGATTTCCCCTTTGTAAATCCAAGGGGACTACTTCCAATCACCTTCTTGTCCTTCATGTATTAGGAAATGGTTTCCAGGGTAAGTTGCTCCATCACTTTCCCAGTGATTGAAGTGAGGCTGACTGACATGTGGTTCCCTAGATCTTTCTTCTTGAAGACAGGAGTGACATTTTCTTTTTCTTTCAGTCTTTTCAGTAACCTCTCCCAGTTGCCATGACATTTCAAAAGTAATCAAGAGTGGCCTTGAAATGACATCAGCTGTCTCACTCAGCACTCCTGGGTGCATCCTGTCAGGCTCTATGGACTTAATGAAAGTCCAGTTTGTTTAAGTTCTCCATAGTGCGATGCTTCTCAAGATTTTTCTCTCTGGCCTCAGGGACCTGGTCTTACCAGTAAAGAATGAAGCAAAGCAGGCATCAAGTACCTCAGCCTTTTCAGCGTCCTTTATCACAGTGCCCCATCACATGTTGAAATGAGGGATATTTTCCAGAAACAAGGCTTGGCAGCCTACAGAAAAGTTAAGCTGCATACAGCAGCTCTTCAGAAGTACCTGGCACATGTGAAGCACAGCAGTCAGGACAGAAGGAAGATGACACTTGGATTTCTGGAAGAAGACAAGTCAGAAGTTGATAATCCCCTAGAGACTCCTGAGGACCCCAGCCACATTGCTGAGGAATTGCTGGAGAATGTGTATCCGCTCTAGTGGAAGAATGCACACGAGCTCCTAGGTCAGCTGGGGCAACATGAGCGTATTTCTTCTTGGGACAGCTAGGGAAGTTTTGCATATAATGGAGATGTCATCAAGGGGTTGAGCTTGCTTGAATTAGTTTGATGTGCTTTTCAGATTTGTGTGCTTTCTATTCTGAGAACACCTGGAATGTTTCTGTTGCATCCATGGCTGTGGTGAAATGTCCCATCTTCTGTCATGGGCCATGCAGCAAACCAGAATATTTTGAAACAACTAAAAGTGACTGAGAATGACCAAGAAGCAAGATGCACACCACCTAAAAAGAAAAAGATACCTAAAGTCCAGTGACTCATCCCCTTAAGTTTGCTGTTGAAAAGAAAATAGTCGTAGAATCTTTAACCTTTGCTGTCTCTAGTGTCCGTTTAAAAACCATGTTGGGGTAGGGTTTACAAATACAAAGAGCCTTATGGTTAAGTTGTAAGTTTTATTTACTGAATCTGATTATGTAATGAAAATCATTATAAAAGATGCGGGTCTGTATCTTCTGAAAAATACTTGGAGTAGCTCTGGTCATGGGGAAAACTTCGTATTTTACAAGCACATCACCATCTGCTCATTTTGTACTAGACTGTTAGAATGCATTTTAAAAGCAGTTCAAAATGTAATCCATTGTTATGGTGATGTAGGAAAACAAGAAAACGGTATCTGCAGGCCTTGGAGAGGGGATGCTGCAGTTGTTTCCTCTAGGAAGCAGTATCTGTAGAGTTGTGTTTTAAAAAGGACATGATGATTTCAAGACAGAGAGTACTTTCAAGGATAGCCATGCAAGTCAAAAACCTCTGCATGATTCTGGTCTGCCAGGAGAATTGCTAGCTGGTGCTCTCCAGGCTGGTTATGTGGATGCATATTTGCAAGCATGCTTGCTGTTTTGAGAGAAACATGGGCCCTAGCAAACCAGTAGTGAAGGTAAATGCCCACAAATGCTGCTCTGCTGTAGGAATCTGCAGGGGAAAAAAATCCAGGAGAGCTGCTCAGTGTCCATACTTGCATCTAGTTGAAGAACATGTGTTTCTGCTGTTTTATTTTTATCATGTTGTCAAGTATACTGTACATGATCGTATTAATGGTGATCAAGGCCCCTGCAAAGTGTACTTCTGCTGTCAGGTTTCCTGTTTTAATCAGGGAATAGTGATCAGTGCATTTTTGGTGCGTGCAGCCATAGGCAAACTGTTTCCTGTCAACCAGTAGGCAATGGTCTTTTATATGCCTGCCGATCATTTAAACAAGCTGCATGTATTCTCTCACACAGCAGCCATTCTCAAAATCAGGTTGCAGTGGTTTCAGTGCTGTCTGTTCACCATCCACATACCGGAACATAAAATTTGTAACTGAAAGTTTGAAGTTGAAAGGGTTCTTAGCATAATTGCTGCTAAAAGCATCATTATCTATGTAGCCAATAGCAAGCTTGGGAAGCTATCTCAGAAACAAATTTTCCTTGTTGCTGGCACAACTGGTGGCCAGTATGCTGAACACTTTCACGCCCAACCGGTCCACTGGCTATTTAGTATTGGCCATTAAGTAATGCCTCAGCATGCACCAGACGTGCTCTGGGCACTACCCCACCTTCTTCACAAATAACTAGGCACACATAATAACCAGCTTGCAGGGTTTGCTGCTGGGGAGCTCATCAAACAAAAGCTGTCTTTGCTGCATGTCAGCTTAATTTTTACATCCACATCATTCATCAAAAGCTTGTCTTTAAAGAACAGATCACTGTAGAGACGTCCCAGTAGTTCATACTCTAGGCCATCAGAGCTGAGCATTGCCTGAACCCCTGATTATTGATGTCATCCAACCTGACTGCTTGCTGCTGCTTGGCAGAACAGCCCTGTAGAGAAGTGTTTTGACAGCAAGGCAGCAAGTCAGCTCTAATTGAGAAGCAACTCAATGAAAGCACAGTAGGGGTAGCAGTGGTTGTGCTGGTTTATTAGTTTATGCCCAATGTAACATCCAACTGGCTGAAAGTAGAAGCCAGTGGGTTATTCTTGAGAAACATGGGCTCACCAGCTCTGAGTTTGGACCTATCAGCTTTTACAGTCTTGCAGCAGAGATACAGTAGGGTGTTCAGACCTATGTAGTCTTCACTATTCCCAGCTATGAAAAAGTCTGGAAGTGCAAACTCCACAAGAGCAGAAGGTGGAGGCACCTCAATAAAAAAGGCTTTTCTCAGTGCTGTTCTGTGTTTGGGACGCTTCATTCAAACACAGTTTGGATTTGGTGCATTTTTCTGAGCAGCTGTCATAAAAGCCATCCCTTTAAAAACAGATTTTCTTTTCTAGCAGTAGATCAGGACCTCTTTCTCTGGGCTTTTTGTTTCTTTGGCACCATTTGGTCTGGCTTTCTCTTTGTCATCTTCTTCTACTGGTCATACTGTTGTCTAGCACTCTTTTTCTTTTAAAGAGGTAGGGTAGACCTTCCCTCTGGGGGTGTGACATGGTTTTGTTTCTTTTAAGGCTTTTTATTTCAATATAGGCAAGTCCCAATCCCGATTTGAAGGAATTTCCAGCTTACCCATGACAACCTTGGAAACACGTCCAACCATGGTGTTTGCAATATCTTCAGAAGTACTTTTAGCATATGGCTTAATGATTTCCAGAATCTTTTCCAAAAGCCCTTCTAAACAGGGTATAGAATATACTTTCAACACACAATACACTACAGGAATGCCTTGACAACCGGGAAGACCATTGTCAGCCTGAGCTTTGTGCAAGAGGGGTCCCTGTTATTTTTTACAACTAACACTTTGGCATGGTCTCCTAAAATATCAGAGGCTTTTGGGGCTCAAGAGGCAGGTTCACCATCACCTTCCCAAAGCAAAATGAGACATGCATGTTCTGGTCAGTCTTTATTTCAATGCTGATTATGTAGATGTGATGGCCGTTTGCCATTTTTGTATGTGAGCACTTTCTGGTGCAAAGGAAGAAAGCACAAGATTTGCCTGAGAACACATGGGTATGATGGTATCAAGAAATGGCCAGCAGTCAGTCACAGAGCAGTGGCATTTCTTCTCCCTGCCATAAAATGGTGATGCCCTGTTGAAATGGTGGCCAAAACAAACTGATGTTGCCTGTGCATGTATGGGCAAAGGCTGTCCAGGTATGATGCATTTCTGGGTAAAGCTGTAGGGGCAGCTAGTTCTGCTAGCAGATCACAACAGACCATGTGAGCAAAAGAGAGAAGTGACATCTGGGGCAAGTAGCCCCAAGCTGGTAGGGGGGTAGGATTTCTGGCAGAAGCTCGGACTGAGACACTTATCACTTCCTGTCTTGCATAGCATTGACACTTGTACTACATTGGTCTCTGAAGAGATCAAAGTCTGCTGTCCTGAAGTCTGGAACTGTGGTCTTGCTTTCTGCTACCTCCTCATGGGATCTTGGATTCTGCATCTCATGTTCACTACAGTCAAGGGTGCCTCTGATTTTCATGTACCCAGCCAGCTCTTCCTTGTTTGGAAGCAGCAGGTCCAGCAAAGCACCTCTTGTTATTGACTTGTCAATTGCCTGTGTCAGGAAATTGTTATTAGTGCATTCCAGAAATCTCTTAAATTGCCTGTGCCCTGCTGTGTTGTCCTTTCAGCAGACATTGGGGTGGTTGAAATCCTTCACAAGGACGAAGACCTGTGAACATGAGGTTTCGTCCAGTTGTATGAAGGCCTCGTATACTTCTTCCTCATCATGAGGTCTATAGCAGATACCTACTACATCAGCTGTATTGGTCTGCCTACTAATATGACTTGTAACTCTTGACTTATGCCTCACTTATCCCAAGGCAGAACTCTATGCATTTCCACTCTCACATAAGGTGCAACATTCCCTCCATGTCTTCCCTGCCTAAAGGGCCTGTCCCCATCCATCACAATACTCCAGTTATGCGAGTTATCCCACTATCTCGGTGGTCGCAGGGATATCATACCCTTGTAACTGAAATACCTCCTGTTTGTTCCCTGTGTGGCATGTACTGGCGTACAGGCATTGGAGAGAAACACCCAGGTGTGCTCATTCCCCAGCATGGGCATTAGAGCTTTCCCCATAAGGCTTCCAAAGGTAGTAGATTTGTTGTGTTCATTAGAAATGGCATGGTTTTGGTATTTTTCACAAATAAGTAAGAACATGGTAGCTGAGAAAATTATAAAATCTTAGAATTGATGCTTGGCAGGAATCTCTGCAAGTCATACCAAGGGATAGCATTGGTACTGCTAGGTCAGGTCAGCCACGATCATCTCTAGCAAAGCGCTGAAAACCTCCAAGATAGAGATTTTGACGCCTTATTGGTAACTTCTTCTAGTGCTGTACTAATTTTGCAGTGAAAGTTTCTCCTAATGGGAAACACAAACTATCCAAGTTGCCCTTTAACTAGGTAAAGAGATTAAGATATCCTTGAGAAACTAAGCAAACCCAGCTCCTAAAAACTTCCTTTTGCAAAACTGACCCTTCATTGAAGACTCCGGTGTGACCAGGCATGAACATCCAAGCCAAAGCTTAAGGTGTCTGGCTGCAAATTTACACATTCCAAGACCAGACTAGAAAAAGTTTCAGAATTTAATGCTTCTCACATCCTCTACTAGCCCCACTGAAGATCACAGTCTCTGATACCTCATTTCACTTTTTCAGGACCATCCCAACAGTACTGCTGGGGCATGACTCTAGGAAGAGGGTAACTGCTCTTTCTTGCAGATGAAGTAAGGAGGTTCAGCATTTGCAGATTCCAGTTCTGTACTTTCCATTACACACAGGCTGTTATTACAGCTCTTACAGCACTAGACTCAAAGGAGACATTGACATAATTCCTTTGTCTTGCATCAGTGTCCAATTCATAGGAATGTTTAAAGGAGTTTAATTTTTTTCCATATTGTTATGGCAGTGGTATTCAGTAAGTATTATTAAGTGTATTTACCAACTTCCAGACTATTTTCTTGTTTTCTGGTCTGTAGCTAAACCCCTTCTCAAATTTGTGGGTCCTTAATATATTTTGGATCATATTTAGAAGATGACCTTGCTTTGCAAGAGGTTTTCTCAAAGATTTCCAGCTGTTAAACCCCAGGTTTGATTAATCCTGTGGCTCATCTAGACAGAGCAGAAAAATATACCTGGGCTTACCTGAAAATCTTTAAGCACCAGCCCTTTTCAGAGATGGGTGAACCATCCAAATCCAGAGATGGGACGTGGCATCCAAAAATGTAATTTGCAGAAAGTATATCTCTGGTTTGAAGCAGTAGAAACTATGTAGTTCCCATCCCTGCCTCCTTCCAGAACAGTCATTCTGATCTGTAACTCAGGGAAGAACACTGCAAAAGCAGAAGACGATTACCTATGCCTGACAGTAAATGAATAGAATGGGTCTACTTCTGACCTTTGAGTTCCCTTTCCCTTTTAAGTCACCCACCTGCTTTGATTAATATTGTGCTTTCAACAGAAAAGTTACTGCATTGTGATAGTTTGAAAAATCCTGTTATTTGTGGTGCTAATCTTTCTGGGAAAATCTAATTAGATTGATGTCTAATAGAAGTTCTCTTTTAGAATTCCTGCATGGTGGGAAAGAACAGCCTTTCAAACTGTTTTCTGAGCTTCCTGATTCTGTTGGTAATCCATGAGCTCATTAAGAGACCATAAATGAAGGCGAAAGGGGAAAAAAAAAAGGCAACAAAACCAACCCAGGACAGAGTGAGAAGACTGCTGCTTCATGAGGGTCATTATCTTCTCTGCACACTGGCTAGTCTGAGAGTCAGTTGGAGAAATGGTGGAAAATCTCTCTATCTTGAACAGAAGAGCTAAAATAGGTGACCTTTATCTTGTAGGACTTACTATACAGAGGGGAAATATCACTGGCAGATTTCTTTTGCTGACCCCAACAGAAGGGAGGGTTTTAAGAGCCACCTGAACACTGAAAAACCTTTCTGTGCTAGGCTTAGGTCATGCATTCTTCTTGTACACATGGCTTCTTCATGCTTGTCCTTTAGGTTCTGGTCATCTCCCTGTTGACTTATTGCTTAAATAGAAGCCTTTCAAAGCCTCATTCACAGTGTCTTTTTATCACTGCAGTTGTCCTGAAATCAGTTCCTAGCATTGACACTTATTTTTGCAGTTGTGTGGTTAGTAGTTCCTCGTAACCAATCTGCTGTGCTTTTGGCCATTTTAATGGGGACCGTATTTAAGCTGTTCCATGTGTTTTTTCATCATATCATTTTTGCTTTGAGCAAGATTTCCTGTTTTAACACAGCACAGAAGAGGGTGAGGAGTTTTCTGTTCCCTGTAACTGGGTCACAGATGGCCCAGGGCACGTCACTCAAAATGGTGGTACAAACTGAGACTGCTTCTTTTCTTTGTCCCTAGTGGTTGTGTTTCAGTGTTTGGTTTTCTCTGTGTCTCTGTTCTATTTCATTATTCTCTGTTAAGAGCTTCCCTGGTGTTTAACCAGCAGTAGAAAGTCTAATACCAAGCATAAATATTTCCTCCACTCTTTCACTCTCGAACGCCTAGTTGTGCAGCTTTTCCATCACGCATTGTGCCCATGGGATGGAATGATGGCAAAAGTCAACATCCCTTTTCCTCTTGGTAGTGCCTTGCTTATCAGATTCCTGTTTCCTGATGCTGTTCAATTACTTACTTCAAGGGCAAATCTATCAGTATTATTCTATTAATAATCCTTACAGAATGGCATATTCTATCCCTTCTTTACCTAACTAAACAAGCTTGTTTCCTGCTTAGTAGTTTTGCATTCTGCATGCATTATCTTTCCCTGAGAAGTATGATATCTTACTCTGACAAGCATGAGTTGTCATTATTTGGGTATATGCTAACAAAGAACAAATGCTGTTAGCAATAAATAAAATCATCTAGCCATTACAGTTGTGGCCACTATACTTGATTCTTGTAATTACCTATGGCATAATTTATGAATTTACTTCTCAGTTGCATGAAGCCTATATATATACCAGTATATATATTTGACGTATACATACTACATAATGTTTGCTAATATTGCCCTCATTTCTATTATTGGAGAAGATTAAAGAGACAGACTGTTTGGGTTTCATACTGACCTCTGGATTTGTGAATATTTCATTCACATCCTGTCTAATAATTCATCCCAGGCTAGATAATCCTGTGCACAATCTCCTTCTCTACCATATGTCAGTCTTGGCATAACTACCCATCTGTGTTGTCCTTCCCGGGCTCTTGTACACTCTTACTGTATCTTCTCTCGGTTAAGGCAACTAAACCTGGATGTGATGCTCTGTTGTAAAAATTTGTGTTGCTGTATTACTTCCCACAATGCTCAAAAATCCAGAATAAAAGAGCCCCTTTCCAGCTCTAATGATACCCTTTGTCAGGGCAAGACTTGATTTTGGGTTTCTCTGTCTCTGGGTTTATCAGGAGTTCTCATTTCTCTTGAAGCATTTGAGACACTTTTTAATATTTTCTAGAATGCTGTTTGTTTCCTAGGCACAGTGATGACTTGTAACAGATAGATGCTGAAGTACCGAAGAATTCAAGCTTTGAAAGTGAAATAACAAAGTGGGGGAGAAAGTGTGAGGAAACTTGGTGTTCCTTTTGTTTGCTCTCAAGCTCAAAATATGTGTGCCATAGCTTGACTAAATTACCTTGTAAGTAAGATGTGTGTATCCATGTATGACTGACTTTAGGATAGTGTTCTGCAGTTACCTTCATGACATAAACACGAGGGGAAGGAGAGATTTGATGGTTGCTTGGAGGATGATAATTTCTAGTCATGAGAGGGAAATAAGCCAATGTTTTTTGAGACGAAAAATTTAGTGAAATTTATTATGCTGTTAAACCATGTCCCTGAGGGAGGAATATCAGTGACATCAATCTCACACAATTAATTACCAAGCAGCATATATTATTTCATTAGATTATTAAGGAATTGATAAGATGACTTGATATATTTTTGCAGCTTTCACCCTCCAGGATGCAGTTGTATCAAACAGTAGGAGGTGCATCCTATAAGAATAAATAGCTGTGAGAGCATTTTTACAGTATTCATGTTGTGTTAAAAAATAGACTGGTAGAGAAAAAAGTGTCAGGGAAAGCTATTTTATTGCTAGAATTCCAGGTAGCTTTATTGGTACGGTTGTACGCAAGTAAATCTGAAGTCAGTGGAGTTATATGGTTTTTTTTTTAAGAAGCATGACTGAAAAAAGCATTTGGCCTGGATTTAAAGCATAAGTTTTAGCATCAGCAGTACTGCAACTCAGAATGACGGAGATGGAAACAGAGAAGAGCGCGCAGCAGAGCAGCAGCTCTGACGAGAAGAAAAACTTGACTTAAACTGACAGTGCTGTGTGTATGGGGTGCCACCTTGTGGAAGTTTTCAGGATGTCATCTTTAATCAACTCTCCTGCAGGTCTTCCTATTTACTCTCTTCAGTCACTGTAGATAATCCTGTTTGCATAGATCAGCCTTGTTCTTTACTAGCCCGTCCATCATCCCTTTTTCTTCTTTTTTTTTCTTTTTTTTTTTTTTTTTAATGCAATCTGAACTTTCTGCATGGTTTAGGAATGCAGAAATCTTTAGGAGATTAAAAGCGTGCAAAGGGGAACTTCCCTTAGCTTGCCCAGTGGTCCTGGGAATCAGCTATAGCGAGGACATGATCAGTGCAGATACTTTGGTATGATTTAAGTACTACGCTAATGTGTGTTGTCAGAAAGCTCTGAAGGGAACTATAATCACATTGTGCATTGTGGCATGCTGGTCCACTCTACAGCAGTTGGAAAGGAGTTATTCCATACGTGTTTTCAGCAGGGCATTAGAACTGCAGGAAGAAAGAGCAAATGTGAACATATCTGCTGCCTCAGCTGACATACCACTTGATTTCACATTGTAAATGACTCTTCTCCCAATGTGTTCATGTGTTCGGCATTCAAGTTGTATCTGCATAGTAGTCTGCATAGGGACAGAACAGGTGTGTTGCTAATTCACAAGACCTTTGTTGCAAACATTTCACATCAAATGCTTCATGCTTCTTCCCTGCTTTCCACCCTGTGGAAAGGTGAAGGTACATTAGGTGAGAGTCTTCAGCAAATCAGCAAGTTGCTTTGCTCTTGAGTTTGCCAAAATACTACAGTGGCTACCACAAGTGAAGAATTAATCTCGCCATACATATGGAAGTATATATGGAGTGTCTTCTAAATTGAGACTCTAGAGTTCTGTTCATATTTCTGCGCTCCAGCTTTGATTCTCCTTCAGCTCTTGGTCCTTTTCTGTCTTCATGTCTATCCCATGGAGCACCAGTAGGCTTTTCACTTTCCTGATTTCCTACACTTGAAGGTAGCTGGCATGCAACAGTTAAATCAGCTGAGCCAGAGAGTGGTTTCCTGGGAGGGCTTGAGGCACCAAAACTGCAGCAATTCAAGGACAGAGTAGATTCAATTTAAAGCAGGAGCAATAGGGTGGCTGATTCCATGAACTGCAGACAGTTTAAACCTATGGTGATGTCCACTGGGTCCTGCAGCAGATCAGGAGACTTCTGCTTTGCATTCCCCAGAGTGCTCCATGTTCACATTGACTTCATTCACATACCATGAAAGGCAATGAGAAATCACATCAAGACTACTAATTGGACAAGACAGATTTGGGGGAAGAGATGAAAGTCCTGTAGCCTTTTCCTGCCACATTCATGTGTGTGTGTTTTGCACCAGTCTTTTCATAAGAATAGTAGCTGTTTAACTTTCTCCTGCCACACACATTCATCTTGCAGCTGCATCCAGATCTGCTACAGGAACCACCTGTTGTGAAATCTATTCACACCTAGTGACACAAAACTCTCCAGCTCATGCTGTTGAGTTATTGTTTTGAGTTTTGGAAGCTGAAGTGCTTCCCAGCTTCCTTACAAGAACGCTGAAAATTTCCTGTGCTTCTCAATGCATATGCTTGGTTTAGATAGCTGTAGGGGTTTATTTTCCCAATTGCTGACCTAATGCTTAGGTGAAAGGAGGCCCGGAAGTAACCACCAATGCAGTATAGATAATCTCCTTCTCTTATTCTCTTTCTCTTCCTACACAACCCTATATTTTTATGCTTTGCATGATGTTAGCTCTTGGAAACTTGGTACATTGGGAGATACTTTATTCTGCCTCCCATGGGAATGCTTGTAAGCATCTTGCATAACGTCTACTCCTGGTCTCAATTCTTCACCAAACTGGTGAATCTCCCTAGATGCAAAGCAGCTTCAAAAGCTTCAAGCAAACTAGGAAGGAGATTCAGAAGGGACAGAAGGGTCACAGGGGAAGTAAAACAAAATAATGCTGCATATGTTTATGAAAGTGTAAGCCTGACTCATAGATAAGGAGACATGAATGCAAGAAGATGCTATTCTAGTTTTTCTTTCTGTTCTGTGAAGCAGCAAAAGGACAAGGGGTAATGGGTTTAAACTTAAACAGGGGAAGTCCAAATTAGATTGAAGGAAGAAGCTGTTACTGTGGGGCTGGTGAGGCACTGGAACAGATCGCCTAAGGAAGTTGTGAATGCTCCATCCCTGGCAGTGTTCAAGGCCAGGTTGGACAGAGCCTTGGGTGACATGGCTTAGGGTGAGGTGTTCCTGCCCGTGGCAGGGGGTTGGAACTAGACAATCTTAAGGTCCTTTCCAACCCAAGCATTCTGTGATTCTATGAAAACTAAGCCAGTTTTACCCTGAACTATCTGCCTTGCTGGTAAAGTCAGCTCAGGCAGAGTGGGGGTATTTGCCAAAAAAGTTAGGCCTGTTACTCTTCATCATGCCAGAACAGTGCTCCTTGCAAGGCAGGACTGAACCCTATTTTAGTGCAGGTACTGTTCTCTGACCTTGAGTTTCCATTTGAATGAAAGTTGTAAGTTTACGCAAGCACAATGCGGTGGCCTGGTGTGGCAGACCTGCTATATGGCAGGGACTTTTGTTACTCTTGGTCCTCACTGTTGACCTGTGAGCACCAGCAGCTTTGGGATGCCACTGTGAGTAATGATCAGGTACTGTCAGTTTTCCCTTGCAGTGCTCCAAGTAAATTGGAGCAAAACTCCCTGAGGTGGGTGGGATGGTGCTGACCTCCAATCACCCTCCCAGTGAAGGTGATGTCAATTTACCTAGACTTGTACAAGGTATTTGACACTGTCCTGCATGTCATCCTTGTCTCTAAATTGGAGAGGCCTGGATGTGACAGATGGACCACTTGGGATAAGGAACTGGCTGGATGGTTGCACTCAGAGAGTTGTGGTCAACAGCCTGATGTTCAAGTGGAGACCAGTGACAAATGGTGTCCATCAGGTGTTAGTATTGGAACTGATCCTGTTCAGCATCTCTGACAGTGGGACTGAGTGCACTCTCAGCAAGCCCTCACCACACCAAGCTGTGTGGTTTGGTTGATACGCTGGAGGGAAGGGATGCCATCCACAGGGACCTTGACACACTTGAGAGGTGGGCCACTGCCAGCCTCACGAAGTTCAACCAAGCCAAGTACAAGTTCCTACACCTGGGTCAGGGCAATCCCAGGCACAGCTACAGGATGGGAAGAGAAGAGATTCAGAGCAGCCCTGCGGAGAAGTACTTGAGGGTGGTCGTTGATGAGAAACTGAACATGAGCCTGCTTCAGTGTGCGCTCGCAGCCCAGAAAGCCAACCGTATCCTGGGCTGCATCAAAAGGAGCGTGACCAGCAGGTCGAGGGAGGTGATCCTGCCCCTCTACTCTGCCCTTGTGAGACCCCACCTGGAGTAGTGCATCCAGATCTGTGGCCCCCCACCCAACACAAGAGTGATGTGGACCTGCTTGAGCAAGTGCAGAGGAGGGCCACATTGATGATCAGAGGGCTGGAGCACCTCTCCTATGGAGACCGGCTGGGAGCGTTGGTCTTGTTCAGCCTGGAGAAGAGAAGGCTCCAGTGAGACCTTATAGCAGCTTTTCAGTACCCTAAAGGGTGCCTACAAGAATTTTTTACAAGGGCACATAGTGACAGGACAAGGGGGAATGGTTTTAAACTGAAAGAAGGTAGATTTTGATTAGACATTCGGAAAATATTCTTTACTATGAGAGTGGTGAGACACTGGCAGAGGTTGCTCAGAGAAGCTGTGGATGCCCCATCACTGGCAGTGTTCAAGGCCAGGTTGGACAGAGCCTTGGGCAGCCTGACCTAGTGGAAGGTACCCCTGCCTATGGCAGGGCGGTTGGAACTGAATGATCCCTTCCAACCCAAACCATTCTGTGATTCTATGAATTTCTCCTCTAGAGAAGGAGAGGCTAGAGGCTAGATTTGGCAGGAGATTGTAATAGTAGCTCACAGATTTAATGAAAGTGCAGCTAACTCCTACTATTGATTTCACTGACAGTGATCACAGGTCAGATGGGAAATTGTGTAACAGCCATTTTGAGCAAGTACTACCATACGGCCAGCTGTCAGGCTCCATGTAGTGCAACACTTGGCCTTTTTTCTAAAGACAGACACTGTGGTTTAGGGTAGGAAACCTTTTTTCTTTAACCAGACGTGGTATTGTTAAGAGTGAGAATCAAAGTGAATTAGATCTAGAAGCTCTGCATTTCCTTCAGGTTCTCTCACAGAGAGTAGCAGAAGTTGAGCTTCCTGTAGATAATAAACCTAAAAATCTGATTTTTGAGAGTTAACACTGATAACCAACAGTAAAGCTGTTGAGAACTCATATTAATGTCCAACCTGGCCACTGAGACTGGGCATTTTATGACAAATATTTATTGAAATGATACTACTAATTGTAACCATCTCCAGAATAATCCTTTGCCTGTCCTAGAATGAGGAAATATGGGGCTGGATACTCTGAGACATTGTAGATGACTGCAGAAATAAGTGAAATTGAACAGTCTTTCAAATAATGCTTTTTTGTTTCCCTACAGAAAAATTGCATTGGGTTGGGCTGTTGGGTGATCAGTGGGTAGCCCTGGTTTCGTGTGCTGAGTCTTTAAAGAGAGAATTCTGCCATCCAGTGGTTTTATTCAAAAGATTTGTAAGTGCGGGTGACATGACTAAGTTTAAGTAAAACCAGCTTCACTTTGTTTCATCACCAAGACAGTGAAAGCACCACTGCAGAGCAGTTAGCTGAGAATTTGCTCGAGAAATTCTTTCCTTTCAGAGTGTGGGGAAGGACCCAGTTCCATTTGTTCTAATGGTAAAACCTTTCTTTTGTTTATAT
Source organism: Amazona ochrocephala (assembly GCA_039720435.1). NCBI lineage: Eukaryota > Metazoa > Chordata > Aves > Psittaciformes > Psittacidae > Amazona > Amazona ochrocephala. The sequence continues at coordinate 85,643,629 of CM077880.1, forward strand.
TTTTGCAGTTATGTGGCTGTGGACTGCTGGGTGTGGGCATCTGGCTGTCAGTGTCGCAAGGAAACTTCGCCACGTTTTCTCCCAGCTTTCCATCGCTTTCAGCTGCCAACCTAGTCATAGCCATTGGTACAGTCATCATGGTGACGGGCTTTCTGGGCTGCCTAGGTGCTATCAAGGAAAACAAGTGCCTCCTGTTGAGTGTAAGACATCATTACTTCTTTTCACTAAGACCTGTGACTGTTGCTTTGTTATTATATTTGAATGACCAATGCAAAATAGTCTTGTGGATCACTATAATGTTGCCCTTGGCTTTCAGTCTTCTGTATGCTTGCAATATGACATCCCACAGCTTTGGTCACAGTGGTATAGCTGGTGTATTAGCAAATGCATCCTTGTTACTATGTGCCATAATGTATTAGATAGCAAAGCAAATCACTGCTGTCAGTTACCTCTGAATGGTTAAACATGAACTGTAGGGTCAACCTGGATAACCCTTCTGGAAATGTCTGGTAGAAAAATCTACTGAAAAATCTTACGCACAGATGTTTTTGGATGCCACTCAAAGCCTTTCATAGCTATTTTCTACTTTGCTTTTATTTAAGGCCTTTGTCAGAGGTTGGTGGAAACCATCTGACCCAAAGTTAAGAAGTCATGGTCTCTGCCAGGGCTTGCCAATAGAAAACAAAAAAAAACCCCAAATCTGATCTTTTGTCCAGCACTGAAGCACAGAGATTGGGAACTGCTCTCAGAAAACACAGTGTGGGTCGCTCCTCTTGCATAAACGCAGGAGGCTTCGTTATGCTTTCTCTCACCCCAAGGAGAGAGGTACTGTGGCAGAAAGTGAGGGGAGGACTTTCAAAGGAGACTGCTTCCAGTTCAGTCACAGCTTATGAATCACAGGTGCTGCAACATCAAGGAGCATGTGAGCCTTCCTTGTGTAAGAGTCTCCCTTACATGGCATTGTGAAACAGGTGGGGAGCATTCCTTAGATCACCTCAGAGAATTAAACTGGAGGACAAACTGGCACCTGTTTTTTGCTATCTGCTGCTTGGTTTTCTATGGTGGACTGATAGGAAAGCAAGCAGAGAATAGTAATGTTGTTTATCCACCCAAACTGTAATTTTGGTTTGTTCTTTTTTAAGAGCGTTTATATTTGTCATGGTTTAAGCGCAGTTAGCAGCTAAGTACCATGCAGACACTCACTCATTTCCCTTCTCACAGTGGGATGGGGAGGAGAATTGGAAAAAAGGTAAAAACCTGCATGTTGAGATAAGGACAGTTTAATAATTTTAATAAAGTAAAATATAATATTAATACTATTATAACATAACATAACAATACTGCTACTACTACTACTAATAAAGACAAAGGATAGTCCCCCTCCCAACCAAAAACCCCAAGTGATGCACAGTACAATTGCTTACCACTCAGTGACTGATGCTCAGCTTGTTTCCAAGCAGCAATTGGCCCCTTCTGGCTAACTTCTCCCCACTTTATACACAGAGCATGACATTTTATGGTATGGAATATCCCTTTGGCTAGTTTCGGTCAGCTGTCCTAGCTCTGCTCCCTCCCAGTTTCTTGTGCCCCTCCTCACTGGTGGAGCATGAGAGATTGAAAATTCCTTGACTAGGGTGCTACTGAGCAACAACTAAAACATCGGTGTGTTATCAGCATTGTTCCCAGACTGAAGCCAAAACACAGCACTGCACCAGCTGTTAGGAAGAAAATGAATCTATCCCAGCCAAAACCAGGACAATATTCTTACAAGGTTCTGCAAAAGTCTTTTTAGACTGTCATGACTATCGCAGGTTTCCAACTGGAGAGTGTACTGCACTGCATGTTACACCTCTCCCAATGTCTTTGCGGAGGATGCCATACTTATGTGGCAGTCCACTAACACATAAAAGCAACTAGTGGGCATGAAAAATAGTGAGAAACTTCTGAAGCTCACACTTGGGATGCCCCTGCAGAGATACTTCAAGCTACAGAGATTTGGGAATAGAAGAGCTGAGTAATATAAAAACTGTTTCAACAGGCAACTAAGTACCTGTGGCTAAAGCCTACCTGAGGCACACCACATTGATCTTTGTGGAAATGGGTTTCGCATCTGTTCTGTAGTAGTCTGCATGAAGGAAATCGACTATCATAGAATCATAGAATAGTAAGGGTTGGAAAGGACCTCAAGATCATCGAGTTTCAACCCCCCCACCATGGGAAGGGACACCTCCCACTAAACCATGCCATCTAAGGCTATGTCCAACCCCACCTTGAACGCCGCCAGGGATGAAGCATTCACAACTTCCCTGGGCAACCCATTCCAGGGCCCCACCACCCTCACAGTAAAGAATTTCTTCCTCAGATCCAATCTAAACCTCCCCTGTTTAAGTTTAAACCCATTACCCCTTGTCCTCTCACCACAGTCCCTAATGAAGAGTCCCTCCCCAGCATCCCTATAGGCCCCCTTCAGGTATTGGAAGGCTGCTATGAGGTCTCCACACAGCCTTCTCTTCTGCAGGCTGAACAGCCCCAATTTTCTCAGCCTATCTTCATACGAGAGGTGCTCCAGTCCCCTGATCATCTTCGTGGCCCTCCTCTGGACTTGTTCTAACACTTCCATGTCCTTTTTATGTTGAGGACACCAGAACTGCACACAATACTCCAAGTGAGGTCTCACGAGAGCAGAGTAAAGGGTCAGGAGCAGCTCCCTCGACCTGCTGGTCACACTCCTTTTGATGCAGCCCAGGATACGGTTGGCCTTCTGGGCTGCAAGCGCACACTGCCGGCTCATGTTCATTTTTTCATCAACCCACACCCCCAAGTCCTTCTCCGCAGGGCTGCTCTGAATCTCCTCCCCGCCCAATCTGTAGCTGTGCCTGGCATTGCTCCGACCCAGGTGGAGGACTTTGCATTTAGCATGGTTAAACTTCATCAGGTTGGCATCAGCCCACCTCACAAGCGTGTCAAGGTCCCTCTGGATGGCATTCCTTCCCTCCAATGTATCAACCGAACCACACAGCTTGGTGTCATCGGCAAACGTGCTGAGGGCGCACTCAATCCCACTGTCCGTGTCACCCACAAAGATGTTGAACAAGACCGGTCCCAACACCGATCCCTGGGGGACACCACTCGTTACTGGTCTCCAGCTGGACATTGAGCCATTGAGCACTACTCTTTGCATGCGGCCATCCAGCCAGTTCGTTATCTACCAAGTGGTCCACCTATCAAATTGATGTCTCTCCAGCTTAGAGAGAAGGATGTCATGGGAGACAGTGTCAAAGGCTTTACACAAGTCCAGGTAGATGACATCAACCGCTCTGCCCCTGTCCATCAGTTCCGTAGCCCCTTCATAGAAGGTCACCAGATTGGTCAGGCAGGGCTGCGTGCTCTGACAGCAGTCAAAAAAAAAGCATTGCTGAAACTTGCAAACCAGGAGTAAGGCCAAACCTAAGACTTAGAAAATGCAAGTGAACTTTGTCATGGTGAAACCTACAGAAGTTTTAGTGGCATAAAGTGTGCCTGAATAGTCTGAAATCAAACTTTGCAAGTTTGCAAACTTTCAAATAGTTTGAAATCCTCCTTGCAGTATAGGAAAGGTTTAGAGGACAAGGCCAATAGTCTTCAGAGTTTCTAGCAGCCCCAGGTTTGCTCTTTAGTTGGCAAGTGTGTATACACCGTCTGTTTTTTCTGTTCTAGTTTTTCGTCATTTTGCTGATAATTCTCCTGGCAGAGCTGATTCTACTCATTTTGTTCTTTGTTTATATGGACAAGGTAAGCAAATATGCCATATAGATTAATTATCTGTGCTAGCATGTAAACAAGGTTCAGTTTGTTTTCGTTTGATGGAGATATGTGGGTTCTCCTTGCTCTTCACTTTGGTGAAGGTTTAACCTTGAGATCTGGGATGGTTTATGTAAGCTGCTTCTGCAGGGAGAAAAGGAAATGACGAAGAGGGCAAACAGGAGAGAAGAACCCTCTGAGCTTTACAGTTTCCTCCCTGAAATAAAACCATAATCCCGGGCCTCCCTTTTAGTCTTCTCCTAACAGCTGAAATAGGCTTCAACACAGCTGTGGGATTAGCTTCTGCAAGAAGCTAATCATCTTGTGGACCTGAGTTGTGAGACATCCTGCTTAAGACTTTGTTAGCTCCTTAGGGCCAACCTTGGAACAGTACTGAAGGAGAGGGGCCTGGAATATTCATAGGCTATTACAGATGCCACCAGCTCTCTCATTTGGCTGGTCAGTCCTAAAGAGTTTGACAGGGATCAAGAGGCAGCTTCTCATAAAGCCCATCTGTAGGAATCTGCTATCTAGTGGAGACTTAAGTTAAGTAGGAAAAACTGGCTGACCTGTCAGATAGGCAAGACTGGAAAAATCCTCAGGGAACTGGAGAACTCTGCTAAACACAAGACAGAGCCTAAAGTATGAGCATGTCCAGACTGATTTTAAACCAGAGATACTACCAGAGTTGTATCTCCTCCCAGATTGTCATGATGCCTGCCACTTTCAGGGAGCTAGGCTGAGCTCATGATTTTGAATGGAATGTCAAAGACCTTATGACAGGACCCATAATCCTTTCCCTGCTGCCAGATCACTGCTGTCAGAGCCATCCTGCATCCAGGACTCCATGCTCAGACTGAAATTCATCCAAGAAATGGGACATCTCAGATCTCCTACTAAGCATTCCAACTTTCTCCACTACAGAAAGAAGAGCACGTTTGAAAATCATAAATTTTACTAGCCTGTCCCCACAAGGAGAGCAATAATAATATTCTTTTTCAATTGATTTTGTGTTGGCCATTTACTATAGCCTGCCTGAACTTGTGCAAGGAGTAACTACGTTAAGCCTGAGAGGCTGGGACTCTGGTTTTATAATGTCAGCAAATTAAAGTAGGCCATAGGTTACAGGCAGGAGAGGCTGCTGTGTGGTATTGCCAACAGCTCTCTCTAGCAAAATTAATGTCAGCAAATTTCTGCTGATGGCTTTTCAGTTAGTTTGGATGATAACTATGTGGTGGTCTTAGTAGAGGGGAAGCTATTTGGTCTCCTATGTCATGAGAATTAACCCAGTATTTTGCAATCTGAGGGAGAAATTAGGATTTGGCAGGTGCTGAAAGGTCCCACTGATTTGTGAGAGTCTTGAAGCTGTGATGGAGCTCTTCTACGCATGTTAAGTTTGTGGTGAGAGAAAGTGAAAAGGATGCATTCTACATGCAAGTCTGTACCATTTGGTCCTTTCCTCTGAACTGCAGTGCATTGACTTTCTGTACTTTTTACATCATGCAGGTCAGTGAAAGTGCAAAGAAAGATTTGAAGGAAGGTATGAAGCTATACAATTCAGAAAATAATGTTGGACTGAAAAATGCATGGAATATCATTCAAGCAGAGGTAACATTTTCTCAATTTAAAAAAAAGAAAAAAACAAAAAAAAAAAAACCAAAACCCCACACAACAAAAAACCCCAAAACAAAAAACCCCAAACCCAAAAAGCAACCAACCAGACAATAAAACCAAAACCAAACAAAAAGAAACAAGGAAACAAACAAAAATCCACAATTTGACCAGAAAGGTTGTTGCAGTCTGTTGACTTTGGCATTTGTGCCAAGGCTAAAAGATGGCTCAATCAGACTTTGATTTCTGATTTTGCACTCTTGAGCATCCAGGGAGAATGGTGAAATCCAGGATCAAAGTGTACTCTGTAAGGTGAAAGATGCTTACCTCTCTCTGAGATTCTCTGTGCCAACCACAAGCCCAGAGATGATCTGAAACAGAGAAGCAGCAAAATCTGCATAGGTAGAACTGCAGCCTTGGCAGCTAGGCTTTTGCTGTTCGGCATTTGTGGGCAGATTACCTAATGTTTTGGTGTTTGGGTTCATGTATGTATGACAAGAAAGCAAACATATCTTCGGCACAGGGCCGGTTTTTTGTTTGGTTTTCTAAATGTTGTTAAGTATTTGATTTTACTGCTCACTGAGCACAAAGCACTTTAAGATATAAAACCGTTTTGGCAGCCCTTTTGAAAATATACAGCAGTTTAGTGGAAGTAAAAGTTTGCAGTTGTGCGTGATTCACTAATTGTGCTCCTTAAGTTAATTTATGAATCCTTATTTTTGCCACAGATGAAATGCTGTGGTGTGAATGACTTTACGGATTGGTACCCAGTGCTGGGAGAAAACACTGTCCCTGACCGATGTTGTACGGAAAACTCCCAAGACTGTGGACGGAACTCTACTGAATTGGTGTGGAAAACGGTAAGACTTGGTTTTGCCCAGGTCAAGGGTTAAGGAGGCATGGGAAGTAAGAAATAGAGAGAATGTATGTGAAAGAAGATGTGACCTTGGGATTTCAGTTTTCTTCTTTCATCATTTCAGGGATGTTATGAGAGAGTTATGACCTGGTTCGATGAGAATAAGCATGTCCTTGGTTCGATTGGGATATGCATCCTCATAATGCAGGTAATACTGGTATGATGTTTGTCAACATGCCTTTGATTTGCCGTCAGCATTGTTGATTTTGCTCTGTGTAAAGTGGTACTCAACCACTTTGAGTTTGATCATGATTTCAAAAATTGCAGATCTGTTTTGTGAGTTCATGTAAGGCCATCTACTCAGAAAGGAAGCAGGTCAGTCAGTCCCACAAAGAAGGCATGCTACAGTGGGGTTTTGCTTACCTGCCTTTTGACTTCAGAACACCACTCTGGGGTTCCCATGTTTAGCCATTTGTTACACTGCCCCTTAGGGAACTGGGTGTTTTTTAAATTTGAAGGAAGTTCTAGAAGTTGCCAAAATTAGTAAATTCGTAGCCACTGAGCAGGTTAATGTGTTTTAAAGAAGAAATGCAGAAGTATCATCACAATCTATTAAGGTTTTGAGGTTATTGTATCACTGTTGTACTTTGTAGGGAGAATACCTGAATCTGATGTTTCAGTCACATTTCAGTTAATCTGGCTAAACAAGCACAAGTTGTTGGGTAAAAAGGAAGAGTGACTCGTATATGTATTCTGAAAAATTGTTGTACATATGACAAAGAGCTCTGAGAGCTTTTTGCCTCCATCTGTGCTCTGACAGATGGATCTCCAGACATCACCATGTGCCTGAACAACATACATCCGAGTTTACTGATCAGTACTGAAACTTGAGAAATATGGCTAGTGTAGAATGACTTTTAAAACTACAGCTGGAGAATGAAGAGAGGTCAGCAGGGAAGATTTGGCAGCCTCACCATACTGAAGCTTTTATTGTTTGTTTTCCTTCAGATTCTTGGCATGGCCTTCTCCATGACACTCTTCCAGCAGATTCACAGGACTGGCAAAAAATATGATGCCTAAAGCCTCTGAAACATTATCACATCAACCTTTCTGTCTCATCATAAAAATGAATAAAAGGAATGACAGAGTATCAAGCCTAGCCCTGCTGAAGGAATCCATCCCATTGACTGCTCTACTTCGTTATTATTTGTCCAGTTATTACCACAACTTGTTGACTCATTTTTGTCTTTCACGTTTGCCATTTATTTGCCAAAGACAGGGGAAACTCCCCAAAACTATGGATTTTCTACACAAAATCATAAGAATGGTTCTTAACATTAAGAAAATGTTTTGCTCTACTAATCCATGCTGTATGTGCAAAAGTTACATGTGTTCAGCTTCAAGGCAGAAGTCTTCAAAGTCTTCCATTAAGTTTTCAACCCTCCTGTCTCATTTACTGGAAGACTCAGAAAAGCCACTCTGAGAGTCCTAGGAATTGGAGCTGCTTTGCTTTGCAGCTTCTTGTACCTTATGGTGTACACTTTTTTATTATGATAATGATGATGATGATTATTATGATGGATATAGCTTAGAATTTAGTAGCCTGACTTATAACTTCTTACTGGGTTTGGTTTTACACATTTATTGTACATTAATTTGGGAATCACTGTGCGATCTCTAGAGGGCATGTTTTTCAAAGTTGACAGTTGGTGCAAGCAAATAAAGACATAACTTTTTTCAAGTCCATGGGGAGGCATCATCTACCTTTTACCAAGGTCTTGATGTCCTTACTGTGACAAAGGAACCACCTTTGTTACATCCTCAGATGGAATGCAATGCCTTTCCTTTGGACAGATGGTGAACTTCCTACTCCTGTAAGGCAAAGTTCCAATGCCTTTACTCACCCAAAGCAGTGTCTGGCTGCTTTGATATCATGCTACTGTGAAAGCTAAAAGTACTAACTAAGCAAGTTACTGCTCCCTGACATGAAGGAAAGAGACTGCAGTCTGGCCTGCTGGCTTGTTGGCATCAGATTTCACAATTGTGATGTCTGTTTCAAAAAGTTTGCCCGAGGCATGACATGCTGCTGGATGTGAGGGAAGGGGATGGCGGTTTGATGGCAACATTGTCATACCGAGCCCTTTGTGGAAGGAGTCTCCTCAGGCAGATGACAGCTGTCTCCCTGAGCTGGAAAAGATGGTTTGATTAATAGTGACCAGATGATGCAGGAAAAGGGCAATTTCCAAAACAGAACTCACAGGTAGTATGCGTCGTCACACCTTCAGTACCGAACTGGTTTTTGCTGATGGACTGCCAAGTCCACCCAGTGGTATAGTGCAGAGTTCACTGCAATGCATATTTTTACCAACATTCCTGGTAGAAAACTTAAACATGTATTTCTGTAATTTTAATGCTGTTTCATTGCAAGCAGCCCCCATTTTACCCTTTGCTCCAGGGTTTTGAAGTTGTGTGAAACAAGAACGAAAGGCTCAGAGGATGTTCTGATTTAACTCGTCAGGGCTCACCGCTCCTCTGAAAAAAAACCCACTGATTTTTGTATTAGCAGCAGTAAGAAGTGACCTTCAGAGGTTACCTTATCCAGTGTCACTCTCAAAGGGTTACTGTCATCTATGCGAAATGGGGGTGACAATGACATTATTGGGCTGAGTTTCAGAACCTGTAGAGGATGGAGATTTTGTGCCTTTCAGAGCCATAACACATCAAACTACTGCTCTGGTAAACAAGTTTTTTTTAATGTCCAGGTTGAATATCTAAACTCTTAAAAGATATCATTTGCATTGTGTCATTCAGCATTGTGGGCTGAAACAGCTGTTTCATATCTGGGAGTTTTAGTCCCATTTATTTTCCTAGTAGGTCCTGCATGCATCTCGCAGCAACAGTGTTTTGTGTGGCCTATGTGTCACTTTTTTAAGTTCCTGTGAAATCAGTGTGACAGGAAAGAGTGTGAATGTGTGGGAGACAGAGATTAATTTGAAGAAGATTACTATTCTGAGAGTATGGCCCTTGCCCATAGGAGCACAATGCCCCAGGTTTCACAGGGCTGTTTCCCACTGAAGCAGACAATGCCATATGGGTTCAGCTATTTCAATTGGATTGCCTTTGAAAGAATCAGGGAAGAAGCAGAGGAAAAGCACAGAAACTGAATCCAGTTTTACTTGCATTTCTAACAAAAATTGGGACCAGGAGCATCTGAGCCCTACTGGAGATGGATGTTCCATGTTGAAGATGGGGCTCTGATGCTCACTGTACTTGCTGCTACATGTAAGACTGTATCCGAAGTTGCTAAAATGCATTCCCATTTTTGCAAGAAAAGACAGGACAATTTTCATCTGATGGCTCCACTGCATTCTCTCTTTGGGCAGAGGTGCTTAGCTTTCTCTAGCTTTCTCTGGTGTTCAAAAAGAGCAGGGTGCAGGCCTGAGCAGGATCATCATCTCTGTCATTTTTGGTCGCACAGTGATACCTGCCACATCTTAAATTTTAATCTGCAGTCAGTTTTTGTACAAGAAATGGTAAAAATATATTAGTGAAATTAATAAGGAAATAAAAAATGTTTATGAGTAACTCAGAGATGAATTGTGTAGTTGCAAACTCAGCTACTTTGCCTTCCATCCAAACTTATTTTTCTAGAATGCTTCATTCCATTTCATGATCTAGCAGCATAGATCCTGAAATCTTTTTTTAATGACTACTTTTGCTACTTTAAGCACAGTATTAAGTGAGATAGATAGTTACAAAAGCTTCATATGTTCATCTCCATGAAGCCACCTACAGGAAGGAAGTCAAGAGCAGGGCTAATTGGTGTCTCTACCTGACTCTCTGATGTGGGAGGTGCCGACAGACATCCTGAAAGGAGTAGAAAAGTAATGCCATTTTCCAGGTGACAAAAAACAGCTCTGGAAAGTGCGAGTCTGTGTCAGTCAGCTGCTTAGAGAAGGCACTAACTGTCCTGTAAACTGGTCAAAGGGAGCTTGCTTTGGCTCATGTATGTATGCACTTTTTTTGCTTATGCTAGTGGGTGGCTGTCTGTGTGTTTTCCCCAAATGTCACGCTGATTATTTAAATATAAGTTTTTAGCATGTTTTTAAATAAAAACAGATACTGAGTAAAAGTATTTTTAATATACACAACTATTGATTTGTATAAATGCATACCTCTCTGTATCTCTAATTCATGAAAGCACAGTTCAAATGTCTGAAAGTGATGTTTCTCTGGGTGTTCCTTCAGGCAGTAGCATACCCACTGTCTCACTGCGCTTCATGCTTGGAAGCTACAGCAGAACTTAGGCAGAGACATAGTAGGAGAACAGCTTGAAGAAGTTCCATTTGAAAGCTGTTGAAGTGATTGATAGCAGTGAATTCTGTTCCCTCCTGGTGGTACCAAGGCTGTTAGTTATAGGAAGCCCAGGTGGAGGGCACCCAAAAGAAGTGCCCATAGCTAAGTAGCATGTGAGATGATAAAAATAATGGCACAGATGTCTCCAGGATGACAGAAGATGCCTTGTATATGTCATGCATTGAGTTCCTCGACTGTGGTCATGTTAGGCCAACTCTCCTATCCTATGTCCACCCCCCATTTGTATGCATGAGATAATACAATCTCACAGGAAGGTTGCAAGCAGAGGTCAGAGGAACTGATCTTCATGGTCTTTTGAGGGCAACGTTAAGTGTAGAAAAGGCAAAGAGGAAAATGGTATTTTCCCAGCAGATGGTTCTTGGGATCAATATGGAATAGGGAACATGTAATTGTGATGTAACTTCTGTTACATAGGGTTAAGCAGCTTCATCCTGTAGTTGGCATGGGGAAACCTGGAGATGTTTGCCTATGGGCTAGCTATCTGTTGTGCAGTACATAGTAGACACTAAGAAACAACATGCCATTCCCACCAGGTGGTGTTTGCACCAGTGTTTCTTCTATGCAATACTTACATTCGCCTTTATATAAAAGATTTTTACTAGGATAATATAAAAATAAAGGATTTTTTTAAAGGTGCCTCTTTGAGCTTATTTTTTCTTGTAACTCCAAATACCACCACAAGCAAAAGGGGACAGCAAACATTCCAAAAGATAACTCACAGAAATCTATTCCAACTCCACCGCAGTTGAAGTCCAAGCTCTTGAAGCTTTTGCATCTCTGAAAAGATCCCCCCCCAATATCCTCTCTCATCCTTATTCAGAAAATTACTCTAATAAAACAGAAATCAGTGTGAAAGATCCCCAAAGGTCAGAAAATTGTGTTTGAGAGCCTGGTAATACAGGCAAGTGTTTGCAAATATCTCAGAGAATATAGAATAGTTGAAGAGAGGACAAAGTATCAGACAGCTTGAAAGACGTGCAGAGGACATAGAGAAGTGTCAGAGAAACCGTGAAAATTTACTAAGCACTGATATACAGAAAGATCACAGAATAGCCCTCCAAATGCCAAGAAAGTAGAAGATGGTCTGAAAAATCCTCAGATAAAACAATGGAGCCAAGCAGAAGCCAGCAAAGCAACAGAGTCTGAAAGATACTCAGGAACATAAAGTAGCCTCAGGGGAAGAAAGCCTGTAAGTACCCAAGGAAACAAAATGTATCAGTGTCTAAGAGGCCAAGATAGAAACAGACAAGGCAAAAGGTACCCCAGAGAATCTCAAAGATGCTCAGCGATAACAAAAAGGTATCAGAGATACTGAAGGAGCTCCAGAGTACACAGTAGTACCAAAGGCAGCCTCAGAAAAGACCAAAAAAAACAAAGGCAGAAAGCTTGAAAGTGCCCTGAAAAGTAGCATCGAAGAAGGGAAAATGAACTAAAATCCTTAAAAGACTCAGAGGGCACAGAGGAGCCTCAAAGAGCCGAAGAAACTGCTAGAAAGCCTGAAATAACCATAGTGAATGCACCAGAGACGTTAACAAGAAAGTAGCAGACATTCTGAAAGCACTAGCAGAGTATGCATGCAGCTGCTAAAAAAGAAGAGAGGATAAACAGCAACAGAGAATAGCCTTGGAGGAGGGAAGAAAGAAGTATGGAGGCTAAAATAATCCCAGGAGAAAGAAGAGTAGCTGCTGAGATGCCACAAACCTTAAAGAGAAATTAAAACACCCCCAGAAAACCCAGGTGAACTTCAGAAAGTGTAGAGGGGGGCAGACGACGACAGCAGAAAGACTGAAAGTGATCCAAAGTCACCTCAGCGAGAGGAACGAACAGACCAAAAGCCTAAAAGGCAACCACAGCCAGCTTTGGAGAGGTGAAGGAAGTAGACAGGTTGAGAGAGTCTCAGAGTTCAGAGATATGTTGCAGAGCCTGAGACTAGAAAAGAGCCTGAAAAAACCTCTGAGGAGACAGAGTAGTCTCAGAGATGGTTAAGAAAATAGCATAAAGCCTGCAAATGTGAAGGATAACAAAGACTAGCCTCAGAAAGGTGGAAAAAAGTAGGCAAGAGAGACATCCAGAGCATAGAGTAGCCTTGGAGAGGTGGAAAAGAAAAAAAATAGCAGACAGAAAGAATGCTGAGAAAGCAGAGAATAGACTGACAGAGACCAAGAAAGAAGTTTTGAGTCCAATGAGAACAGATGGTATGACGGGAGAGCCACAAAAGTAGAAGCCAAACTAGTATAACCACACTGCAGGTACAGTATGCTGGGCAGTGAAGAAACAAGCAGGTAGGCTCGAAAAGCCTCTGAAGACAAGCAGAGTAGCTATCTGAGTGAGAGAGACCAATAGGGAGGAGTTTGAGGTGGGTTGAGAGGAGAGAGGAAGGAGCCTGTGGTGAAGCATGACCATGCCTCTTGACCTGTGGTCTTTAATAAAGAAGGCATTAAACACTATTGGCTCAGGCATCAATCTCCAGGAAACACAATAAATAAACTCACTGCCAGTTAGTTTGAACAGCTGGCCACAACCCTTCAAGCCCAATAGTCCAGGCAGTTATTCACTCACCTTGTCTGTCACTTACCCAAACTGTACCTCAACTGTTTTCTATGGGGAACTGTGGCAAAGAGCTTGCTGAAGTCCAGATGAACAACACTCAACTGCTCTCTGCTCATTCACATGAACAGTTGTCTCACTGTAGAAAGCTACGAGGGTGGACGGGCATAAGTTGCCCTAGGTAAATCTAACCTGTCTTTTCCCAATCAGTTTCGTATCCTTTGTACAACTGGAAGTAGCTGTTGTGAGGAATTACTCTGCAATCTCCCAGAAGCAGAGAGTAGGCTGATGAACCTGTAGTTCTCGGGGGGCTCTTCCTTGCCTTTAGGAGGAGATGGCTGGGGGTGGGGGTGCGTGCTATACACCTCTTCAAATCATCAGGAAACTCCCCTGCTCACTACAACCTCTCAAAGACACAAGCAGCTTTGTAGTGACCCTTGTCAGCTCCCTCAGCACCTCTGACTGCACGTCAGGTGGACCCAGGGACTGCTGCTTTCCATGCTTCTCACTAGTTTCAACTTCAGCTGAGCTTCAGGCTTTGCAGATTCCACCACACATCCCCCCCCCCCCCATACCTAGGCAATGGCTTTATTCCTCTAGAGCAGCCCAGCCTCACTTCTGCTTCCCCTTTGCACTGTCAGCCTCTGTCAGGAGTTCTCTGTTCATCCGTACTTGCCTTTTGCCAGCCTGGTAGACTTTCTACACGTAAAATGGATCTTTCTTGTGCTTTGAGAAGGTTGTAGTTGGAGACTGACCACTGTCCTGGACCCCTTTGCCCTCTAGGGTGACTCCCATGGGATACCACCCACCAGTTTCCCTCAATAAACCAAAGCTGCTTTCCTCAATCCAGGGCTGTAATCCTGCCACATGTCTCACTCACAGCTGGGTGGACCTTGGACCTACTTTCCAGCCATGTTGACAGCCCTGCCTCTGTGTCAGAAAGCAAAGAGGGTTAGCTCCACCATGCAAGGCTTAGTCAGCAGTGGGATGCAGTAACAAGCCAAGCACAAACAGGGTCTTCACGAAGGAGCTAAGATGCAGAACAGCAAGTCCGGGTCAGGATGAGGGCCAGCGACAGTGGGTCACATGCGGCACAACAATCCCCCAGCAAGCCCCTAGTGACAAGGCAGATCCAAGGTCACCCAGGAAACTGAACCAGTGGGTCTGAGTCAAAGTCCAGACTGTACAGGTACAAGCCACAGACACAGCTGCTATACAGCTGTGATGTAGCACAGGCTGGAGCCAGCAGCATGGCTTCTTTCTGCTTCAAAACAGTTCCCAAAGGAAAAGAGGGACAGGCTTTCTTTCCTACAGCTCTTATCAGCAAAGGAGCTGGCCTTGGACTCAGCTACCGAAACTCTAACTTAGCCAACTGAACTCCTAGAAGAGGGATACCCTCCAGGCCCTAATATCCTACCCCTTCTCCTTCTCCTGACTGGACAATGGACAGGCCATGACCCGATTAGCTTTCCTTGCCTGGGAAAGTCAGCAGACCTGGTTGTCAGCAAACCTCTGCCCTCCCTGTGCAGCAGGAATGCTGTAGGAGTATACCCTGAATGCTGTAGGAGTATACCTATACGCCAGCTCCTGCTCAGCCCTCCCCTGCAGATCTCCAACAAAAGCGTGTGCACAGGCACTTCCTGCTCCCTGTGCCTCCCCTTCTCTTCATACTCTGGGCACCATCCCATGAGGGCTTAAGCACTCCAAGCTAGGCTGGAAAGCCAGTTGGAAAACATCCCCTTGCCTCACCCCTGTGTGGCATCCTTTGTCTGCCCAGCATTCCCTGTTCCTAAAAGAGGGGGTGCATGCTCATAAAAGCCAAAGATCTGTCTGCCACACTGGCTGTGCAGCCAGGTGTTAACCCATAGGTTTGGTGCCCTCCTGACCCAAGCCTTTCCTCTCCACTGGCATCACCAAGGAGAACAGCACTGGGGCTCCAGGACCTGGTAGCCAGTCTTGGTTTGTTATGGTCTCTCATTGGTGCACCCACGGACAAGCAGGCCAGGGGCAACAGCCTGAAGTCCAAACATGCCTCAGTGTTCTCTGAACAGTCCCAATCCAACCTCCCTGCAAGCAAAGATCACATGAGGTAGCAAGCAAGGTCAGTCAGTAGGTGGGTGCTCTTATATGTGGTAGAAGAAAGTCTCCAACCAGTGTCACACACCATTTCTTTTCAGTGCTGGTCCAGGTGTGGTTCAGATTCAACTGGCTGTGATGCATTTCTTGACAATTCATAACACCAATGTTGCCCTGTGATATACAGTGGGGTGATGCAGTGAGTGGATTAGACCAGATGCTGGCATGCATGTATGTACACACATCTGAGTATGGGATCATGTTGTAGCTTTATGGGAGCCTGACTGGTTGTACAGCAGTGAGCCTCTGGAGGGTTGTTTTTTGTCTCAGTTTATGGCAGGTTGACCCCCACCCACACACCCAACAGTATCTCATTCACTCCCCCACCATCAACCCCAGCAGTATAGGGAGAGCAGAAGTGAGAAAACTCATGAGATAAATATAGTTCAGTAAGTGAATGAAAGAGGAAGGTGGGGGTCAGTGAGAAGTAATGCAAAGACAATCACTCACCACCTCCCACAAGCACCGATACCCAGCCAGTCTCTGAGCAATGACCACCTTCCCCAAATACCTCTCCCCCAGTTTTTATTGCCAAGCATGATGTTATAAGGCATATAATATCCCTTTGGTGAGTTTGTGTCAGCAGTCCTGCTTGTGTCCCCTACAAATTCTTGCATACCTCCAACCTACTCATGGGGGGAGAGCTGAATGGGAGAGAAAGGCTTAACACTGTGCAAGCATTGCTCAGTGATAGCCTCTAAGACACAGGTGTGTTATCAAGGCTGGTTTAGTCACAAATCCAAAACAGAGCACCATATAGGCTGCTACAAAGAAAATTAACTATCCCAGTCAGATGCCAGTACACTCCTATACATCACTTGAGTGTTAGCAGAGACACCATGAGGATACCCAGAGATGTGGTGGGATGTAATTTTGCCTCTTCTTCCTATGGATGACTATCCTATCCTGACTTCCCAGACCCCAAAGTTTGCAGTGTCAGATTTTCTCTGATCACCTCAGCCTTGCTCACTACGTTTTCCATACACAGAAGAAAGTACTGACAGTTGCTTCTGCTGCCCAATGTAACTGGGCACAAAAGTGTTCCACAAATGCTTTTCTCTCCTCAGAGATAGACTTAGCCCAGCAGAGGGAGCAAGGATGGAGAGGCATCACAGAACAGCCATTCCCTACATGAGTGTTATTCACTAGGAGATGAGGTGGACAGGAATGCCATCTCTAGTTATTGAACGAGGCTGCAAGTAATGCTTGCATCCTTTTCTAGGTTGCAATGAACGGCAGGAGCAGAGTAAATCAGGCTATAGGAAAGTCTCTTTTTATATATAGAACTAATGCTTATTTTGAAATCTCAGGCTGATGCAGTCCAGTGCAGGCATGATACGTTAGACTGGAGCACAGAAGGACTATGCATAGTATACACACTGTAAGGGAAGTAAGGTTACAAGCAAAGTTCAGTCATTAGAACAACGCACAGGGAGCAGCAGGGTCAGTGAGAACCAGCTCCATTCAGCTGTTTGCACCATACTTGAGAAACTACACTGGTTCTTGCAGACTTACTGGTTTTGAGGTTATCTTGCCCTCTGACTATCTGTGTTTTGACTGTTTGCCTCAGGCCTTAATGTTATGCTGCAGTTAGTGATACAAAATTGTGTTAGCTTAGAAAAGGTAGGAGTCCAAAATGAGTACAGGTATCAAAGTGCTCTGGTTCCTCTGGCAACTGCTATATCCTCTAGAGAAAAACAAACAAAAACACCCCTTCCAGCTTAATGTCAGCTGAAGATTTGGTAACTTCCTCGACTCCTCCTCTCTGACAACTGAAAATTTTAAGCAACCAAGTAATGGTAAAGTATTGGGTATGAGACAACTTGGGAAAAAATAGGATACTTAGGAATATGAAAGAAAAGTGAAAAGGGACAAAGAACTCTCTTGGTTGTGGGCTGTGTTTTCCATGATTAAGGGGTAGAACAAATACTGCTGGGGACCATGGCTTTCAGTCAGTACAACAACAGCAACAACAAAATAAATCAAAAATTGAGATGTTCCCAGACCTTTTTGATTTCACAGAGACTGAAGAATAGGCATAACTGGGAAAGCACAGCCCAAAGAGGACCAAAAGACTATCTTCTAGAAAACAGAAGGATGCAGGAAAGTTGGGTTAAGAAAGATTATTTAACACATATAACAGCTCCTCATACAACAAATCAGGATGATGTGAATTTTCAAGGAAAGAATGCATAATGATTGCTTCTAGAGCTTCCGCTACATCTCAAGACCAATGCCCATTTGTGGTGGACAGCCATTGCCTCCAGATGTGATGCTTTGTAATAAGCAGAGTATTTCCTCATTTTCTTCCCTCTGGGCAACAGTACTTTTGTGTGTACAGGTTTGTGGATACCACAACATGTGTTGGTGGGGTTTTTTTGCACAGAATATTTATAACATATTCCTTCTTCGGTTGTTCTGTTTATTTTCTGCTTACTTTCAGTTAATGCCAGCAGAATTATATTTCATTATCATTTACATTATCATTCAATTGCATGAATGCATCATTATATTATTAAAAATTAATCTACTATGAAATGGAAAATATTAAACAATCACAACTTTTCCCTCTAAGAGAATGTATAATGGCAGTTTATCTTCCTTGTCTTATCCTACTTGATGCATTCAAGGGCAAAGAGCAGATATTCAGAGGGTCATAGACAAGCTGGAGGAATGGGCTCAGAGGGACCTATGAAACTGAATAAAGACAAAAGCAAAGTTCTGCACCTTGGAAAAAGTGGAAGAACCTTGGCAAAAATAAAGCTTAGGAAATGACTAGATGGAGCTCTTCTCGAAGTCATAATCCTGCGGATGGAAAGCTGGATGCGAGCCAGCAGCATGCCCTGGCGGCAGTGTAGGCCAACTGCATCCTTGGCTGTAAAACAGCAGGACCCTAGCCGGTAGTTCAAAGGAAAGGATTACTAACATTTGTTAAACCTCTTTTAGAACACTGCATCTAGTTTTGGACCCATCAGTACAAGAAAGGCAGTGATGAACTGAAGCAAGCTCAGCAGATGACGCCCAAGATAGTCAGGAGGATGGCACACTCACCCTGGAGGAGAAATTGATGGACCTGGACTTGTTCAGCCTGAAGAAAAGCCTTGGGTGGGTAGAGTTAACTGCAATCTTCCAATACCTACAGAGAATATCAAGAAGACCATGCCAGGCACTTCACAGTGGTGCATGGTGGTAGGACAAGAGACAGAAGACTTGAGCTTTTAATGAGAGGTGCCAAATGGATATCACAGAATCATAGAACGGTTAGGGTTGGAAGGGATCATCCAGTTCCACCCCCCCTGCCATAGGCAGGGGTACCTTCCACTAGATCAGATTGCTCAAAGACCCATTCAACCTGGCCTTGAACACTGCCAGTGATGGGGCATCCACAGCTTCTCTGAACAACCTCTGCCAGTGTCTCACCACCCTCATAGTAAAGAATATTTTCCGAATGTCTAATCAAAATCTACCTTCTTTCAGTTTAAAACCATTCCCCCTTGTCCTGTCACTATGTGCCCTTGTGAAAAATAACTCTCCAAATTTCTTGTAGGCCTCCTGTAGGGTATTGAAAAGCTGCTATAAGGTCTCCCTGAAGCCTTCTTTTCTCCAGGCTGAACAAGACCAACTCTCCCAGCCAGTCTCCATAGGAGAGGTGCTCCAGCCCTCTGATCATCAATGCGGCCCTCCTCTGGACTTGCTCAAGGAGGTCCACAGCCCTCTTGTGTTGGGGGCCCCAGAGCTGGATGCACTATTCCAGGAGGGGTCTCATGAGAGCTGAGTAGAGGGGCAGGATCGCTACTCACAACCAGCTGGCCACACTCCTTTTGATGAAGCCCAGCATGTGGTTGGCTTTCTGGGCTGTAAATGCACATTGCCAGCTCATGTTCAGTTTCTCATCAACCAATACCCCACCAGCCCTTCTCTGTGAGGCTGCTCTGAATCTCTTCTCTGACCATCCTGTAGTTGTGCTTGGGATATGCCCTGACCCAGATGCAGGACCTTGCACTTGGCCTTGTCCAACTTCATGAGGTTTGTGCTGGCCCAACTCTTGAGCCAGTCAAGGTCCCTCTGGATGGCATTCCTTCCCTCGAGTGTGTTGACTGCACCAGACAGCTTGGTGTGGTAAGGACTTGATGAGAGTGCACTCGATCCCACTGTCAGTGCTGCTGACAAAGATGCTGAACAGGATCAGTCCCAGGGACACAATTTGTCACTTGTCTCCACTTGGACATCAAGCTGTTGACCACAACTCTCTGAGTGCAACCATCCAGCCAATTTCCTATCCACTGAGTGGTCCATCCATCAAATCCATGCCTCTTCATTTAGAGACAAGGATGCTGTGCAAGATGGTGTCAAATGCCTTGCACATGTCCCCGTAAATGACATCAGTCACTCTTATCTACCAATACTGTGGCCTCATAGTAGGAGGCCACCAGATTTGTCCGGCAGGATTTGTCCATACTGAAGCCATGTTGGCTGTCACCGATAACCCTCTTTATTGTCCATTTGCCTTATCATAGTTTCCAGGAGGATCTGCTCCATGATCTTGTCAGGTAGATCTTTGAGTCTTTCTTTTTTCTCTTTTTAAAAATGGCTGTTATAAGTAAGTGCTACTTAGCAACAACTAAAACATAGGTGTGTTAAGATCATTATTCTCAGGCTGAGGACAAATCTGTGCACTGTAGCAGCTACTAGGAAGAAATTCAACTCTATCCCAGCCAAAACCATTACAGCTGTGCTACTGTAATTTCAGATATACTTACACAACTTCTACAAAAAGCCTGACCATTATTTAAAAAATACACAATGGCCAGGAATAACAATGGCCAGGAATAGGTGACTCAGAGAAGCCCACATAAAGCACTGACAGCATCTCTTCAAGCAAAAAACGATGTTCAACAGATATTCTGCCATAGCTAAGGTTTGCATCAGAATTCTCCCTTACTTCTACCCTGTGTTAGATTCATAAAGCAAGGCAACATAGGTATAATAAGTCCTCACAATCTTCATGTGCTTTCCAACAATGTTGATACAAATATCATGGCTGGAGAAAGATAATCCTGCTTCCAGAAAACACCTTTATTCCAGAAGCATCATGTTCATGCTAGTGAAATACCCGTGGTGATTCACTACAGGCTGCTTAACTTTTTAACTCAGAAAAATAACCTTTTCTAACACTGTATTCAGAGGCAAGGTCAGCACAGCCAGAGTCTGGATATACGTTCTTCCTGATATTCCCTCTGAATTTGAGCCCACTGGCTTACTGCTTTAGCAGGCATCACTGCCTGCTTTTCCACTCTGCAGCTCTCATCCTACAGTCTCTGCACCAGAAGTCTGGGGTGAGCTGCACTCATGACCATGGCCCCTCTTACTAAGCAGTCCTAGAGCTGCTGCTGCTTCTAGATCTCAGTTGCAGCATGAAGCTGCACGCAGGCCCTAAAGGCCCAGATGGTGGATGCCTGTAAAAGGCTGTAGTTCTTAGTCCCTCTTTGCATTAGGTAATCATACCTCGTGATTGTTATGAATGGTCACTTCTGCTGCCCTGCCTGACACTAACATGGTACCAGCTGTTTAAAATACTATGTGTACAGAACTAAATGCATAGACTAGCTCAAGTATGTGCATACTTCACTGGAAAATTATGGGCTGTAAAAATTCCTTGGTAAAGTCCACCGGTACCCAGAAAAAACATCTGAAAATCAGAAGAACTAAAACCCACTGTGGGGTACAGAGCAGCGAGGGGTGCTACTCCACAGCATCTCATCGCGAAAACACTACCGACACCGTGCAGCACCGGTAAGACTGGTAGAGCCCGAGCCCAAGTGGCTGACAGAAAACACAGCCACAGGGCCGCCAGATGCCCCACGCGTGGACCGCCCGCTCCCCTCGGCACAACAGACCCCGCTCCCCGCCTCCAGCCCCTCCCACTCCGCTGCCCACTGGCACCCCAGGCCTCGTCCCGCTCAGCGGCGAGCCTATCGAGCGCGCCGGTTCAGCTGGTGCCCCGCCCCTTCTGCCGCCGTAACGGAAGCGCCCGGAGGCCGAGCGGTGACGCGACCCGTGTGCTTCCCGTTCCCACACACACTCCTCGCCCCCTTCAGCCTCCCCTCCGGGCGGTATGTGGAGAGCGAGCTCGGGGTGGGCGGCCGATGCGGTGAGTGGGGGTGGGAGTGGGGCAGGGGGAACGGCCCCTCCTTTCCTCTTTTTCCTCCTCAGCCCGTCTCCGTATTACGTGCGCCCAGCAGGCCGCTTCACTTCCGCTCCCTTCCTCTTCTGTCCCCTCCCATCCCTTCCCATCCCCGCCGGCGAGAGCGCTGCCAGGTTGGAGAAGGGGGTGGGAGGTGTAGGCCACCATCTTTTGGGGACGCCTACGGCCCAGATGGAGAGGTGCTGGTGCAGTGATTAGACTGACCTCCCCGCCGTGTCCCTGAACTCAAATGGGATCAGCTCTGGAGGGGGCCGATAGAGGGGGTGACTGCAGCCGTGGCCCCCTGCAGCACAAAGAGGGTAAGTAGTGATACAGTTGCAGACGGTATTGTCGTCTAAGGTTGTGTCCCATACTAGTGCTAATGCTGTTCTTCCTTCTTGTTTCCCCTGCCTTTCTGCACGTTTACCTCAGCCAGCCCTCCTGCTCAGATGCCTTGTTCTCTAGGGAAGAGACAGTCCCTTAGAAATGCTAGTGTTTCCAGCAAGGAACTATATAAAGTTGATGTTTGCAGGCAAAAGGGTCTTAGCAACAAAGCACAATCTACCAAGAGGAAGTAAACAGCACAAGAAAGCAAGCAAAATAGACCATTGGAATGCTTCTATATTTTTTGCCATGGGGGTGGTGAGACAGTGATTGCCTAGAGAAGCTGTGGCTGCCCCATCCCTGGCAGTGTTCAAGGCCAGGTTGGATGGGCCTTGGAGCAACCTGGTCTAGGAGAAGGTGTCCCTGCTCATGGCAGGGGGATTTGAACTAGATGATCCTTAAGGTCCAGTCCCAACCATTCTGTGATTCTGTGCACTATAAAGCATGTTTATTAGTCAAACTTTAAAGTACTTCTGGAAAAATGAGGCAACGCATTACCAGTAATAGTAAAATCATTCAGTCACGGTACAACATGTTACAAGCATTTGTTCAGTTTAGGAGGATGTTTTTGCTGTCAGGGTAATCATGTTTAATTTGAGCTGTTCTGATAACTCCTAGACCAGTAGAAACGGTGCTGATAATGGGAGTTGAGAGGCCTTCTGTTAGTAACATCATTGCTAATAAAATTCTGATTGCTGCATCTCTGATAGTTGACATCCTGACATACAGAAAAACCTACTGAGATTTTTCTGCTCACTCCGCATTCATTCAGAGCTTTTGGACAGAAAAAAACAAAACAAACAAAAAAATACACACACACACAAAGTGCTTCTTATAAATAGTGTGGGTTTGATTTTTTAATTCAATGAAAAGTTGAGAAATTTTGGGTTTGCATCACCTTTGAGAACACCTCTCTTGTTTTTATCACTTTACATGTTCCTGCCTTTGGGTCATTCTTCCATACTTCTAAGTATCCTGGAATTTACCTGCTTACCCTAGAATTTGTGACTAGGGTAATACATGTGAATTGAGTGTAACATTTTTGAAATGCACAAATAAAATGCACAAACATTTGCAGGAATATTGTTTTCTATATTTTAAATAAAGAAAGCTTTAATTGAATTCAGTGATTTGAGATGTAGGGAAATGCTGTATTAATTTGAAATGCATATTTATTTTTATTTTGTGCCTACTGTACATGCATTTTGATCATACATTCTGTTCTTAGAAATTACTGTAACTAATGTTCCTTTTGTATTATAACCATATCAGCAATGCATCATTTCTTAATTTACAGTAGTTGGGGAGATAGTTTGAACTTTACCTCATACAAAGTTGTGAAAGTGCATGTGTTTTTTCTGCAGTTTATCTGATAGCTTAAAAAGTTAATTTAGCTTGAAAATAATTGTATGGTAGCATCAGGGGACTGGAGCACCTCCCGTATGAATGATGAGAAAGTTGGGGCTGTTCAGCCTGAAGAAGAGAAGGCTGCATGGAGACCTCATAGCAGCCTTCCAATACCTGAAGGGGGCATACAGGGATGCTGGGGAGGGACTCTTCGTTAGGGACTGTAGTGAGAGGACAAGGGGTAATGGGTTCAAACTTAAACAGGGGAAGTTTAGATTGGATATGAGGAAGAAATTCTTTACTGTAAGGGTGGTGAGGCCCTGGAATGGGTTGCCCAGGGAAGTTGTGAATGCTTCATCACTGGTGGTGTTCAAGGGCAGGTTGGACAGAGCCTTGGGTGGCATGGGTTAGTGGGAGGTTAGAACTAGATGATCTTAAGGTCCTTTCCAACCCTGACTATTCTATGATTCTAAATACGGAAATAACTGTCTCTTTCATAAACAGTTTATTCTGGAAGCTGTGTTGTCCCCAGAGAAGTACAAGTGTGTTGTCAGGGCACAGGTGAATATGCCCTCTCAGTCTGTAACCTGTTCAAAAGGCATTACTGGTTTGATTCATCAGATTCAAGGCCCTGAACTAACATTGCAATGGAGCTGAGGTTTCAGCAGGAACATGAGGTCGCAAAATGTTGCCTTACAAAACCTGATATGTTTTTCTTGTAGCTTAAAAAAAAAAGTGTAGACTACCTCTGATTTCTCTCTGTAGGAGAGAACATAGCCAAATACTCATTGGAGAGGAAGAATCAAGTTGAAGATGAAAGATTATTATCAAAAGTTGTTGGCTGGTTGTGCTTTAACACCTAGCGAATGTATTTTGACTTTGACAAATGACTTTGTATTGCTGTGATGAATAAAAGAGATGTTGGACAGATCTTATCTGAAGTAAGAGAGTTTTCTTACCTCTTTCAAAATATTTTTCCATGCAGCTGATGTCCCTTTAGTGTAGTTCTGCTTGAATGTGAGGGAGCTATCCATGTATGTAGAATTGTGTAGGGTTCCATTCGTACTAAAGTAGGTTTGTCCTCAGATTCTGCAATTTAGAGATATTGTGAAGTTCACTTCTGATTTCACTGTTTTCTAAACAGCTAGATTTTTGTAGTGCTTTGGAGTTTTGATTAGAATACAGTCTCTAGCTGTTACCACAAAGAGGTTTCTGGAGTTGTTTTTCAAACTACCACACAGGGCTAGCTTGTTAAAAGTAAGAGAGAAAGGTGGTGCTAGAAGGGCCTTTTGCTCTCAACTGCTGCCCCAGTAGCACTGGCCACCTGGTGCCAACTTCTAATCTCCAGAATTTGCCTTCCTCAGGTCTCTACTTTTTTTCTGGGTTGAAGTGTCCAGGAAACAATTAATGAAGCATTTGAGGTATTAACAAATAAGACATTATTTGACTTGTTTGGGCTGGAGCATGTTGTTCCACTTCTCAGAAGAAAAAGTTAAGTTGAGGAAATAGTTGGGAAAAGTGCCAGTCTTGGTTAAGCAGTTAGAGTGGATGAATTGCTGATCTTTTCTGGGAGTGGGGCAAGCTTCTTTCTCTGAAAGATTCCTCTCTACTTACTTAGAATTTTTGCTGGGGGGGGAGGGGAATATGTGACAGTCAAAATTGACATGTTAAGGGATATGTGCAAGTAGAGTCAAGTACTTCAAGAGTTTTCAGGATTTTATTGATAAATGAAGGAGCTGAAATCTGTCAGGGACTGTCCTTCTGAAGGTATTCCAGCTTTTGGTAGGCTTGAACTCGTCTAGCTGCTGTTTAAACTTCTGTAAGTTTGCAGCATCCACAGCATACCATGAAAAGAAATTCCATAGGTTGCCATCAGTTTTATGAAAAAGTTTCTCTTCCACTTGTTATTAATTTAACATGTGCAACTTTTGATGGGCGTCTCCTTATACTGGAAGAAAATGTGATTTGTTATTTTGTTGTGGTTTGGTAGACCTCTGCTATATCCTTTCCTCAGTCCTATCTTCCATCCTGCAGAAACCCAACTATGGTAGTAATTGCTTGTGGAATGCAGCATGGAAGCCATTCTGGCTTTTGGTGTGAACCTTCTCTGTAGTTACAAATACAGAGTACTGGTAATTTTATTAAATCATTTTTAAGTGGGTGCATTAGGGAGAAACAAACCTGCATGCAGTTGAGGAACTGTGGACTCAGACAGTTAATTAATTACATTCATTGTGTTAGGTTTTTTGCTTGCTTGCTTGCTTGCTTGTTTTTTTTCCCCAACAACTTCTTATATTCACTCTGATTTGTTCGCTGTCGTCGAGTTCCTAGTAGATGTTTTCATGAAGCTATCAGATGTAACCCCAACACCTCATTTGTGGGTGGTGTGTATGTTGTATATAGGAATGGCCTTGCTCATATGATCATCAGTATTTTATTTAGCACCTCTCTGATCTTTTGGAGCCTATAGCTCTTGCCTTTACTGGCACACTTAGACGTTTGAGAGAGTTTTGAAAATGTTTAACTACCTATAAGAATAATACTGGATAGGTAGCAAACTGAGAATTTTTCTCTGAAAAAGAGAAAGCAAATCTGCCTTCTGCCTGCTGTTTTTTATTTGTTAAGATTGCAAATTCACTTTATTTTTTAAATAAATTTCTCAAATAATGCCATTTTTAAATACTATCAAAACTTTTCTTGTGTTTGTGTGTGAATGTTTCAGGAAATGCTTCAAAGAACAATAAAAGATTTTTTTTCCAAAGATGGAAAATTCAGTTGAAGAGATGGATACCTCTGATACTCAGTGGGGCTGGTTTTATTTGGCTGAGTGTGGTAAATGGCATATGTTTCAGGTAAATACCTATGAAGTTACATTAGCTGTGATGCATTCTATGCATCAAATTACCTATTGCTGTTTGTCTAAATGTGCTTTTTCATTTATTTTGAAGACTGATTCAAACAGTCATTGCTCTGTTAGCAGTGAAGATATTGAAAGGAGCTTCCGAACAAACCCACACGGTTCTGTTTGTTTTACTACTGCAAAATTTAACTACACGCTAGACTTTTCAGGTGTGTATCTTTTCATAGAATAAATTTAAATAATAGAAAGTGCCAGATACACCAGTTTATTTGTTCATTCACCAAATTACTGTCCTCATACCTAATTCAAAAACTTGCGATTCTTGTGATTGGAAATGTTGTCTTTACTGGAAAGTACATAGTAGTTTTTAGAAGCAACTGCCCTGCTACAATTTTGTAATGTAGTTTATTAATAAAGTAGCATGTCTTGTTTAGTAGCACTCCCATCATGTTGCTGCTACTTACCTCATCATACATCTATGGGACTGGGGAGTTTGAACATTTTTCTTTAATGTGTAACTGCTTGTAAGCTTGAAAACTAATAGATTGAAAAGATCTCGGTTATGTTAACTATAATTTGATCTGTACTCTGGGGTTTGAGGTTGGGTTTTTTTTGTTTGTTTGTTTTGGTTGGGTTTTTCTCTTTAGCTTTTCCATTTGTAGATTATTTTCTGATTAAATTATGAAACAGCTATATGCTTAAATATAAGCCTTTTCCAAGACAGAGAAAATAATAGTATTACAAATACAGAAAGCGGGGACTGGGTAAAACAGCAATGTACTGGGAGTTAAAGTAGTATGTACCAATACAATGAGTTTCATGTTTACCTGTGTTGAAATGTCTGTTTAAAAAACCTCTTTGTTTTGCATCTAGAATAAAAGTACTAAATACAAATGCTGCAGAACTATTTTTATGTTCCTGTTTGTAGGTCATGATGTCTTACAAGGACAGTAGTAACATGCTTAGTCATCCTGGTTGTATTAAAGCCAGTGGAAGTTTTGCCAGTGATTCAGTGGGGCTGAATGTTAGATGGATATTTTAACAATAAACACTTTCTGTAGTATTTGTGCATTTTGCCAACTCGTGTAAATGACAATGATTCTGAAGCCTGTATTTAGAAGCATTTATCAAGAATGCTCATTTGTCAGTTGTTGAAACGGGATTTCCTGTCAAGCAAGTTTGGGTGTAGTATTGTTATTTTAAAAATTACACTTACATGTTTCACATGCTGTAGATGAATTCCAGAAACTTTTATCCTAACTCTTGTTTTATGCTTAGCGATGAAACAAACCAACCTAACTACCCTTAAGCAACGTCCAATAAAGCGAGCTCCCTTTTCTGTCAGTACTTTCAGGTAAGGAAATAAAAAGATGCCTTAATTTTATTGTGTTTGTGATTCTTCTAAGTAAAATGAAACAAATATATATTTTATATTTGTTTTTATTTACTTCTCACACCAAGCAATTTGAAAGGTGAACCA
This sequence comes from Amazona ochrocephala, assembly GCA_039720435.1. NCBI lineage: Eukaryota > Metazoa > Chordata > Aves > Psittaciformes > Psittacidae > Amazona > Amazona ochrocephala. The sequence goes on from CM077880.1 coordinate 85,671,191, forward strand.
AGGTGGGAGAGCTAATCAAGTGAAGAAAGGAGACAGAGAAGAACACCAGAAGAATTTTTAGGGTGTTGGAGGTTTTTTGGTTTGGTTTGGTTTTTTAGTTTGTTTGTTTGGTTTTGTTTTTTTTTTTTTTTACCTCCAGAGAAATTAAGGAACTTGCAGTGGGAGAGGCAAGGCATACTGAATACTGATAACTTTTAGCAAGGTACTTCAAGCTGTGCCTAAATTTAGCCATTGGAGTCCCTGTAAATACCCGTTGAATCATAGTTGTGGAGAAGCAGCAGCAAAATACTTAATAGTTTGTTCAATTTTAATAATGACTTCTTAGTATTATTGTAACAGCAAAAAAGATAGTTATATTTTCTTGCCTGTATGTTTTAATCATTTACTCTAAAATGTTGTCATGATGCAAAATTTTTGTAATTTCAAAACAAGATTGTGTCATGAGTCTAATTGCAGTAGATTGTAGGTTTCTTACCATCTGGTAAGTCATTAGATGTAAAGCTGTGCTGATGTAAATCTGATACTTAATAAACACTAAGTTGATCTGTGCAGTGATACCACCACAGGTGAAAATGACTACATGGAATATATGAGCTTTTCTCTCCAGCTAATTTCTTTAGAAATAATTTTAGTTCTGAATTTTAGTCTGGTTTTATTTTCAAAAAGAAAATTGTGACTTCTAGTGACAAATGTAACAGTAACCTTTTTACACTGACATTCAAGAAGGCATGTTTTTTTGAAGTGTCAACTGTTTTTTGGTGGATATTTGCTGAAGCATGTGTGCAGCAATGTGGCAGTTCACTTTTGGGTTTCTGTTTCCCGAATAACTGCATTCAGTACTCTCTTTCCATGGGGTAACACTATTCTGTACTTTCAAAAGATTGCTTCTTTTAGTCCTGGCTATAAGGCTTAAAAGCTGCTATATATATGGTGTATATGCTTAAAATACTTTTTTCCTTTTTGGTTGGTTGGGTTTTTTTGTGTTGGTTTTTTGGTTTTTTTTTGAGCATGGTTTTTTTGTTGTTTGTTTGTTGTTTGTTTTTTTTTTTTTTTGTGGTGTGTTTTGTTTGTTTGTTTTGTATTTTTTTTGGGGTGGGGTTGGTTGGTTGGTTGCAGACCTTTCTGACCATCTCTTCCAATTTATCTTCTTATCTTTTGCTGTAGATGATGTATTAAAGCTGCTCGTTATGGTGGTTTACTTACAATAAGCTAAGCCAGAATTTGAATACAAAATAAGACCTCTTGCCTTTGACCTTACCTGCTGACAGCAGCCTTTGTTTCAGCTAAAACCCTGAGTAGTTTCGTGTAAGGTTTTGGATTTGAGCAAGAGTTTGACAGGAAGAAAATGCATCATGGCTTTGAAGTGATGTATTTTTACTTTGCTTTGTTCTGTTTTGTTTTGTTTGAAGTTTCATCTGTGAAAATGAGGCTATCCCTATGCCTTCACACTGGGAGAATGTAAATACCGATGAGCCCTATCAGGTAAGAGTTGGTATGGAAATTGGTGAAAAATACATGATAATGAAATAATGCATTGAATTGAAATTGTACTAACCTCTTTTTTTCCAGCTTATTCCATTGCAAAAGAAAACAAACGAATATAATGAAGTTTCTAGTCTCTTTGGAAAAACAATGGATAGCCACCGAATTAAAAGAATTAAGAGAATACAAAATCTAGACTTGTGGGAGTTTTTTTGCAGGTGAGATTATTTCTAAACCCAACAGTCTGAGTATTGTTAATGAAGCAAATTTTGAAGGCATGCAGCAGAAATATGTTTCATTGCTTTTATTATTAATGAAAATACGTGTAAGTTAAGATTTTTTTAATTTTTCTTATTTGTCATTCCTGTGTATTCAGAATTCCATTTTCAGGACTGTAGCTTCCGCAGGTGAAGAAATGTAATACTTGTAGAAATGCATTAGGTATAGATGTAGTACAAACAAGACTGATGCATTGAAGATGTTCAGGATGTCCATGTGGAAGATGCCTATGATACTTAACAGTGCTTTTTGTAAAGTAATCCTTTGACAGGTTTGTATTACTTTAATTTTTAGTGAACAAAGCAAATAAATATTTGTGGCTTGTTAAATTTTTTAATTTTCGTGAAACCAAGGACAAGGTTAAGTGTCCAATTAGCACATTTTCATGTTCTTTAATGTGCTACAAAAGCTTCTTCTAAGTTCTCTGCTTTTCCCTCTTTATATTGTGCTGGGCTGGAAGAAGTAGAAAGTGCTGAGTTTTGCTTCCACTTGAGTATCAATCTTAAGCAGTCGTATTTGACAAAAGTTTTATTTGTGTGGCCTCTTAGAAGGAGTTCATATCAGAATCTGTTTTAAAGATGTAGTATACTCTTAAACCCAACTGAACTAAGTTAAACAGTGAAGAAATAACTTAGGCAGATGTATATTAAAAATTTACATAAGATATGAATTTTTGAAAGATATCTAATTTATTGTTACTTTAAAGGTGTATCATGAAAATGCATAAAGAAATTAAGTTCTTGGTTAAGAGAGTTAGCCTTCTCTTAATTGAGTTTTTGATTTTTGGGGAAGTAATGAGGGGGCTCAACTACCCCTCTACCTTGGACTTGTGGAGGGCACACTTTGGCCTGTTTAGGAGGCTGGTTGAAAGAGTCCCTTGGGAGGCAGTCCTGAAGGGCAAAGCAGGCCAGGAAGGCTGGACATTCTGCAAAAAGGGAATCTTAAAGGTGCAGGAGCAGGCCGTCCCCATGTGCCCATCAGATGAGCTGATGGGGAAGAGGACTGGTGTGGCTGAAGAGAGCTTTGGCTGGAACTCAGGAAGAAAAAGAGAATATATGACCTTTGGAAGAAATGGCAGGCAACTTAGAAGGACTACAAGGATGTCATGAGGTTATGCAGGAAGAAAATTAGAAAGGCCAAAGCCCCACTAGAACTTAATCTGGCTACTGCCATAAAAGACAATAAAAAATGTTTTTTTAAATACATCAGCAACAAAAGGAAGGCTAAGGAGAATTTCTGTCCTTTACTGAATATTGGGGGGAAACACAATGATAAAGGATGAGGAAAAGGCTCAGATACTTAATGCCTTAGTAAGACCAGTTGTTCTCAGGGCACCCAGCATGAAGACAGGGACAAGGAGTGGAATGAAGCCCCCATAATCCGAGGGGAAATGGTCACTGAGCTGCTACACTTAGGCATACACAAGTCTGTGGGGCTATATAGGATCCACCAAAGGGTACAGAGGGAAGTAGGTGGGATCCACCAAAGGGTACAGGTGGAAGTGTTCATTGAGCAATCATTTATCAGCAGTCCTGGCTATCTGGGGAGATTGTAGTTTACTGCAGGTCAGCAGATGTGATGCCTATCTACAGAAAGGGCTGGAAGGAGGATCTGGGGAACTACAGGCCTCTCAATCTGACCTTGGTGCTAGGGAAGGTTATGGAACAGATCTTGAGCACCATCATGTAGCATGTACAGGACAACCAGATGATCAGCCACAGTCAGCATTGGTTTATGAAAGGCGGGTCCTGCTTAACCAACTTGATCTCCTGGGACAAGGTAACCTGTTTAGTGGATGAGACAGAGCTGGATGTTGTCTGCCTCGACTTTAGTAAAGCTTTTGACAATGTTTCCCACAGCATTCTCCTGTAGAAACTGGCTGTTCATGGCTCCGATGGGTGTGTACTTCACGGGTAAAAAAACTGGCTGGATGGCTGAGTCCAAAGAGTTGTGGTGAATGGAGTTAAATCCAGTTGGTGGCTGGTCGCAAGTGGATCAGTACTGGGGCGAGTTCTGTTTACTGTCTTTATTGATGACCTGGACAAGGGGGTAGAGTGCCGCCTCAGTAGGTTTGCAGACAACACCTAGTTGGGCAAGAGTGTTGATCTGCTTGAGGGTAAAAAGGCTCTGCAAAGGGATCTGGGCAGGCTGGATTGATGGGCTGAGGCCAGCTATATCAGGTTCAACACGGCAAAGTGCCTGGTCCTGCACTTGGGTCACAACAACCCTATGCAATGCTACAGGCTTGGGGAAGAGTGGCTGGAAAGCTGCTCATGGAAAAGGATCTGGAGGTATTAGTCAAACTGGCTCTATGAGAGATTTGACTGGTAGATCAACTTAATTTTGTTTTACTGGATTAGCTTGTCACTGCTGGTGGAAAGTGCTAAGACTATGTTTTTTAGAATAGTTAAGACTCTTCGAGTTCTGTTCCAAATCAATAAAATCCAAGTCAGTTCCTACATGTGGTTCAGGGCAGTCCCAGGCACAGTTACAGGTTGGGCAGAGAAGTGATTCAGAGTAGTCTGAGGAGGACTTGGGGGTGTTGGTCAATGAAAAACTTAACATGAACTGACTTCAGTGTGCACTTGCAGCCCAGAAAGGCAACTGTATGCTGGGCTTCATCAAAAGGAGCATGACCAGCAGGTGGAAGGAGGTGCTTCTACCCTTCCACTTTGCTCTTGTGAGATCCCACTTGGAGTACTGTGTTCAGCTCAGGTATCCCCATCATAAGAAGGACATAGAATTGTTGGAGCAAGTCCAGAGCAAGGCCCATAAGGATAAAAAGGGAGCTGGAGCAGCTCCCATACAAAGACAGGATGAGAAAGTTGGGGCTGTTCAGCCTGGAGAAGAGAAGGCTGCATGGGGACCTTATAGCAGCCTTCCAATATCTGAAGAGGGACAACAGGTATGCATGCTTGAGGAGGACTCTTCATCAGGGTCTTTAGTGCTATGACAAGAGGTAATGGGTTCAAACTTAATCAGGGGAGATTTAGGTTAGATATAGGAAGAAATTCTTTACTGTGATTGTGGTGAGGCCCTGGCACAGGTTGCCCAGAGGAGCTGTGGCTGCCCCATCCCTGGCAGTGTTCAAGGCCAGGTTGGATGGGCCTTGGAGCAACCTGGTCTAGTGGGCGGTGCCCCTGCCCATGGCAGGGAGGTTGGAACTACATGATCTTTAAGGTCTTTTCCAGCCCTAATGATTCTGTGATTCTGTTACCACAAAAGTTGGTCGAAGAAACTCTCTAAGACTCAAATTGGAGTTTTAGAATCAAGCATTCTTTATTGCAGAGCTGGGCGCACATGCAAATAATTATGGAAAGGTGAGCATGCCTAATACTTACTGGTAGCGACTATATAGTTATCATACTCATGCATATTTACAATTTTTCCGTTAATTTATTTACTTACTCGTGATATTTCAGGAACTGATGATAAGATCTGCATTCTAATTACTCATGCGCTTTTTGGCAGTCTGGTGGTCCCCAGTAGTCTTCCTCACTGTGTTTGCTGATTGACCCCAGTGCTTGCACATGCCTGCAAGGTCCTAATGCTGAGTTAGCAGTTGGTATGTCCTTGTTTTTATTCTGTTCCAGTCTCCGTTATCTTGAAGGCTGGCATCCTTGGTCTTATTTACTGCCTCCTTACTTGTTATCAGTCACTTGATTTTTCTTCACCCATCAGCCAGATATTCCTTATTCCCTACATGTCAGCAAGTTAGAACAGCTTGTTGTATTTTACTACGTTAATTAAAGTCATACACATCATTGTTGGTTTAAACCTATAATTTAAGCCTACAATTCTATAAAAAGTCCTACTGTGGCATTTCCACATTCTGCAGAAACACCTTCCGAGTGTGCGCAGTATATTCTGCTACTTATGAGGAACTGCTGCTTAAACTTTTGACCTTTGTAGTTTTGAGAAAGTGTTTTGCTTCATTGATAAGATCAGTGATTAAATCTGAGCGTTGCTTGAACCATTATTTACAACATGGTAGTGGTCAAAACACATTTAGCTGTTGTAGTAGGTCCCATATTAATGACTATTTTAAATTGTTTTTATGCAATCGACTGGTCAGAGATAGTGAAGGACTGTTTCAGAATATTTTTGGACAATTTATTATTCACTTTTTCAATAAGTTTGCTCTGTTCCTCTATTCAGGAGAAGTTATTCTAGTCTACCTTTATGCATTGTTAGAGATCAACAGCCAACAAAAGAGGGCTGCTGACTGAAACATTTCAGATATTCAGCATTGCTGCCTGCTAGCTCAGAGGTGTTGCCTCACACACGTAGTGTGTGCAGGGAATCTTAGCTTCTAGGTTTTGTTGAATTGCTAATAGAGCAGAACTTGAATGCCTGGAATCTCTCTGCCTCTGACACAAAACGTCACAAATGAGATTATTGGTGAAACCTCTGAGATGCCCTTGAGATTCTGTTGATATTCTTCTGGTTTAGAAAGAAGTTGTAGGGGGAAAAAAAGACACGTACACAAAAAAAGAAAAAAAAAGTTGCCAAAACGTAGGTGTTTTAGTTTGCAAAATGGAGGGGGGGGGGAAAAATGGTGAACAACAACACAGAATAAACATCTCTTTCCATCTAAGTACTGTAAGATTTCTATTTCTGTGAAATGTACTTAAATAATACATAATTGCAATGTAATGCTATTAATACGGTAAAGAATCTTTGCTGCCTGTCTCTTTCCCTGAATCTGGTTGATGGGACTTCTTCAGGTGACGTCTGAACTGTAGGTCCTGTGAATGCTTTCCCGATTCAAGTGTGCACTCCTGTTATAAGCAGATAACTTAATTTGATAAGTATGTGCCTGATAAACCTAAGCATGTAGCACAATGCCCCATGCACTGTAGCTTGTATAGGAGGGAAATTCATCTACAGAGACAAGAACAGTGCTATGGTACACTCTGACTTGTTTTTGTGTGAACAGTCAAGGGCTCATAACTATGAACAGCTAGACACAGATTCAGAGTCAACTTCTTCATGGATCTGAGGAAAACCCAGATGAGAGAAAGTCACATAAAAAATTGATAGAAAATATATCTGTTTTTTAATTGAAGATGTGCTGTGGCCTACCCGTGAGACTGTAATATGGTTTCACCTGTAATGCAAGGTGGTCTTTATTTTTCAAAAATTTTATATGCATATAATCCTTCAATACACAAAGGATTGAATGCTACCTCTTAGAATGTATGTGAACGATAAATTTGGAAAACTTATGAAATGATCATATTGAAGTAATTTTACCTTGACATTTAGGTAATTTTATTTTTAATACTTTTGCTGGTTTGGCTGAGTAGTTATACTTCATAATCCACTAAATTTTTAGCCCTCCAACCATGCTATTTAAATAGATGGAGGGAATAAAATGGGAGAAAAATGCATTTCTTTTAAAATGTATCTGCATAAAATTACTGTACTGAAACTAATGCCAGGTGAAGAATATTGGTAAAATCAGTAGAAAGACTTTTTTTCCCAATCTTGGATAATTTATGACAATAGTCCACAGCATCCAGAAGTAAAATATGTTCCTGAAGAATTCTGATCACTTTAAAAACAGAATCATCTGTGAAAAACTAGAGTCATCTAGACTAGTGAAAGTGGAATGTATAGAGTATTTTCAGTCTGTCCCTTCCATACTGTTTTCAGAGTAGTGACTTAATTCGATTGTACTGATGTTTGTGATGCTGTATTGTGTGTTCTCTGTAGGAAAAAAGCTCAACTAAAGAAGAAAAGAGGTGTTCCAACTATTAATGAGCAGATGTTATTTCATGGCACCAGTAATGAATTTGTTGAAGCAATATGCATTCATAACTTTGACTGGAGAATAAATGGGATACATGCTGCTGTGTATGGAAAAGGTAAGTATTTTTGCCAGATACAACAGTTCAGCAATCTTAAAAGTTGAACTTAGTGTTCAACTAAGTGAACTAAGTGTTCCCCATATTAAGTTCTTTGTGATGCACTCACTGTGTTTATCCAAGAGCTGTTTAATATAGCTCTGCTTTTACATCAAGTATATTTTAAGAAAGTTAGGATGCAGTAAGGAATGTAATTACCAAAACTGGCCAGTAGGTCCAGGGAGTGTGTGCAGCAGTGTTGCAGTGGAAGCAGCGTTGATCACAAGACATTCCCTCTACTAAAACGTTCCCACTAGAAATATTTGGTCATGTTGCTATAATCTGAGGATTTGGGGAGTGCAGGGGGGGAGGAGGGTTGGGGCTCATGAACATGAGAGCTTATGAACATGAGAGAACTGACATCTTTTATCATCCTAATACCTGTATTCATGCTCTAGTGGTTAACCTGTCATAAGAATATCATCAGATTTTTATTTTCTTTATTTGAAAGGGACTTATTTTGCAAGAGATGCATCATATTCCAGTCATTTCTGCAAAGAGAACATGAAGCATGGAGATACTTTTCAAATCCATGGTGTGAATCTGCAGCCTCATCTGTGCAGACCAGATAAAGTCATGTTTCTTGCTCGTGTATTAACTGGTGACTATATCAATGGTGATTCAAAATACATAAGGCCGCCTTCAAAAGATGGAAGTTTTGTGAACTTGTATGACAGCTGTGTGGATAATACCTGGAACCCAAAGATCTTTGTTATCTTTGATGCCAACCAAATCTACCCTGAGTATTTAATAGAATTTTCTTAAGTTTGAAAGCAGCTGAACTGAATATTGTTTGTGTCTTTTTGATCTTCTTTTTGTAAAGACAACTATATAAAAACAGGAAGTGTGAGAGGGGTGAAAGAAAAGCTGGCATATGTTTATGGAGGAAGGGGGCTATAAACATTTAAGAGAGATTGTTGAACTGTTTTTTAAGATCTGTAAACTTTTATTAATACATTTTTCAAATGTAGATACCATTACACATTTGAAATTGCTTAGTGAGCCTTAAAGACGCTGGACATTGGTAATTTTTCAAAGGCAAGATGTATGTTCTGATTTTTTTAATATATTACAAGTATTTATTCATGTGGTAGGAATATGCCTGTAATACAGTATGCATATGATGAAACTAATCTTTTGTAAAGATTGTCTGTAGAACATAAAAATAACACCACCACCACCACCAAGAACAGAGGACTTTGGTGCGTATTATGTCTGTATGTCTATGTTCTGTAGTACACATTGCTTTGTGTTTGGAGGTCTCTTAGTTTGGATTCTAAACATACAAAAAAAAAGTTTATCTGGAGTAAACTGATGAAGGAGCTATAACAGTCACTGAAGCTGTTCTGTTTAACTTTAGGTACCTTATTTGAAAGCTTCAGTTATATACTTGCAAAGATTACAAAACCCTTGCACTAGGATTTGAACTTTTGTTTTGATAGAAATTATGGCTTCAAGTTCTTGTGGTTGTTAATTGTTTGGTAATAACTGTTGAGCTTAATGTTGGGATAGCAGCAGTGCCCTACATCTGAGTTGTTATTCTATAGAATTTTTGCCCTGTTGTTATAGTATGTGTGTGCATTCAGTTACATTCATGCTGCTTTGATTCTTGCCTGGTCAGGGTTTAAGAATCACTCAGTACTTGTGTACTTGCTGTTACTGAAGACAATGTTTAGATGAGCTTTACTGGAATAATACAGTTAAACCAACGTTGAGCATTTAAAAAGATGCCAACCTCTAATTTTTAAACAAGTTAATAGAAAGCTTTCAATGACACTTGTGTAGATCACGTTTTCGTAACTGGTATAGCTGTAAAGCTAAAGACTGTCTTTCACATGTAGAAAGACCAAGACACAGCACATAGGAAAAGAACAAACTTGAGGACCTTAACAATTGAAGAGCCTAAAGAAGGGTCTGTTACTGTGAAATGCACTGAAATGTGAAGCAATTTGCTACAAAGTTGTTCTTCTGGTGTTTTACTTTATTAAAGGACCTAAGGAGCAGCAAGGGACACGGTCTAAGTGGAAGCCTTTCAAAGGATCTCTTCTTTGGCTGTTTCTCCTGAAATCTCACCGTTTCATCTAAAGCTTTTTGGGAGAGTGTCTTCATTCCAGTTGATTTACAAGTGCAGTTTGTACAGACTTCTTGGTTTAAAGTTAAAATCTACAGAAATAAAAGGATACAGCTTTATTTTTTTATAGTTGTCCCAATACCCTCGTATTCAGGCTAGATGTGAGATACGTTAGGTACTAGGTGGAGTTAGTGACTTATATTCCAGGAGGACAGTGGATGCCAGTTCAGCTGGTGGTTTGAGGATACTTCTGATCCCTTTAAGCCATTGTCAGCATGCAAGATCATAATAGGAAGATTAAAGTGAATTTGTGCAGTTTACATAGGTGGAGATTACTTTCAGTGCTTCTCACTGGCCTAAACAGACTGTACAGCTGATGAGGGCAGGGAGCCAGCTCTACAGTCGATCTACTGTACATCTAACCACAGGCTCTCTCAGTCTGTGCCATGGTACATTTCTTATTTTACTCAACATTCCACAGTTTTCCAAACCATAAACCAGTCTAAAAGCATACTGCCATTAAAAACCTTGATCTACTCTCCGGAGGGAAAGTTAGCCTGGATCAAATCCAGGTTGGAAAAGACCTAGAAGATCATTGAGTCCAACCATTACCCCAGGGCTGCCAAGCCCACCACTAAACCATATCACTGAGGGGCCTCTTTCCACTTTCCTGGGCAGCCTGTTCCAATGCCTGACCACCATCTCTGTGGAGAAATTGTTCCTAATATTGAGTCTAAGCTTCCCCTGGCACACCTTGAGGCCATTTCCTCTTGCCCTATCACTTGCTACCTGGGAGGAGAGACTGATCTTCACCTCACTGCAGCCTCCTTTTAGGTAGTTGAAGAGAGTGATAAGGTCCTCTCTGAGCCTTCTCTTCTCCAGACTAAACACCCCAGTTCCCTCAGCCATTCCTCATAAGACTTGTTCTCCAGACTCTTCACTGGCTTCATCATCCTTCTCTGAACCCACACCAGCACCTCAGTGTCTTGTAGTGAGGGGCCCAGAGCTGAGCACAAGATCTGAGCTGCCCCGGCGCTGCTGCTCATACTATTGCTGATACAGGTCAGGATGTTGTTGGCCTTGGCTGCCTGGGCACAAGCTGGCTTTTGTGATTCTATGTTCAACAACCATCAGTCAGCACCCCTGGGTCCTTTTCTGCTCTGCAGCTTTCCAGACACTCTTTCCCAAGCCTGGAGTGTTGCGTGGGGCCCAAACGTAGGACCCAGCACTTTGCCTTGTTGAACCTCATACCATTGGCCTCATCCCGCCTATCCACATCCCTCCGCAGAGCCTTCCTCTTCTTCAGCTGATCAGCACTCCTGCCCAACTTGGTGTCATCTGCAAATTCACTGAGGGTGCAGTCAATCCCCTCATGCAGATCATCAATGAAGATATTAAACAACACTGGTCCTAGCCCTGATCCCCGAGGGACACCACTAGTGACTGATCACCAACTAGATGTGATGCCATTTACCACCATTCTGGCCTTCCAGCCAGTTTCCAGCCCAATGAAGAATCCACTTATCCAGGCCTTGAGCAGCCAGTTCCTCCAGGAGGATGCAGTGGAAGACAGTGTCAAATGCTTCACTTATGTCCAAATACAAAATACCCACAGCCTTCCCCCTATCAGCCAGGCGCGTCATCTTATCATAGAAGGAGATCAGGCTGGTCAAGCAGGACCTGTTCTTCATGAGCCTGTGCTGACTGAGGCTGGTCATTCAGTTTTCCCACATGTGCTTTATGGTCTCACTTAGGATCATCTGCTCCATGACCTCCACTGGCTGATGCTTTCCTGTTTGCAGGTTCAAACAGTGACATGGCTGCGCGCTGCTCCCCTCCATCCTCACCCTCCCCACCCCCAGGACCTACATACAGGACTCATATACAAGGCAACAGCTGTACTGATCTGTGGGTGCATGACTTCTATTGTAGTCACAGTAGGTTTTTATAATTTAAAGGAGTCCTTAAGAGGAGGACCACCTATTTACCTAAAAGCATACACTGAGAAAGACCACATTAGTTGCAGTAGCCTTGTATAGGGCTTAAGGTATATGGTTTGGAGCAGTAGTTATAAAATGCACTTGTCCTTCGACCTACTTATTCACCTTTCTATCCCTCACTTCCCATTCCACCTCTTATGTTTGAAACATATGGAGTGCATCTTGCAACTGAGCTTGACAAGTACCTCCAGATGTCCTTTGTAATACGTTAATGCAGTTTATTGCATTAAGTAATGTGTTGAGGTTACAGACCTGGTGGTGACGAAGTAGCTAGTACATGTATTTTTTTTTTTCATGTCAATGTCTACCTGTCAGCTGGCGAAGGTTGTCCAAGAAAGTAATCCCAACTGAGAACAGTTGCTGCAAATTAGGCTTTCGAAGGATGACTGGACGTTTGAGACACTGTAGTACTATCTATGCATTAACCAGGGAGATTACTTTTAAAGAGTTTTTTCTATAAAAGGGCTGGCCTACAAATACTTTAATCAAAGATTTTGTGTTAACAGAACTGTTGACAATACTGCATCCCTGACAAAGCACTGCCAACTAATTACTAGATGTATATAAGGGTGACTAGAATAGCAGCTCAGGGATGGTTTTTTTCTTTTTTAGTATAAGAAATATGACCCAAAGCAATGGAATAAGACAAAAACAAAAGAAGGAAAACCCAGGGCAAAAAAAAGAGATTAATGGGAGAAAAATGGTTACACAAGTGAAATAGTGCATGTGTGTGCGTTTATACTGGGGCTGGCGAGTGGAAGCAAGAACGAGAGAGAATGCAAAAATACTACTGCTTTAATCTGTCCTTTAAACTTTTTGAACTTATTTTTCATGCTGACGATCTTCCTGAATGTTCAGCAACCTTATGTATTCCCAGTGGGACAGAGTATTGGATAAAAAGTCAGAGGACCTGTAGTCAAATTTTCATTTCTTTTGGCACTTTGTGATGAGGACAGACTTACAGAAGTGGTACAGTGTTGCAGAACAGTCAGAAGTGAGAGCTGTAGCTACAGCAATCTCTTCTGATCACTGGTGTAAAGAGCATGGGGATAGCAGAGTGTTGCTGTCTGCTATAAGCATAACTGGTTTCTCATGGGGCCAACATGCTTCCTGGAATATCCCCACACCAGTGACATTGTCTTTGCATGTTGTCTTTGCATGGAAAGTGTGTGGACACTGGAAGCAAGGACAGGTGACACAAGAGGACTAGAGATGCTGTTCATCATTTCCCCCTGTGTTTCAAGGGATTGAAACACAGGGGGAAAATTCATGTGACCAGAGCTCTATTAGAATCCAAGGTGGCCAGCACTGTGAAGGGCCAAAAGGGCTTTTTCAAATATGTTAATAGCAAAAGCAGAATCAGAGATAACATAGGTCCATTACTTGATGGGGTCAGTCACCTCGCAAATAGGGACATAGACAAAGCAGAGGTGTTTAATGCCTTCTTTGCTGCTGTTGTTAACACCAATGATGGGCCCTGGGCCCCGTGGACCCAGTGTTGGAAGGCCTTGACGGCAGGATGATAAACTGCCAGCCAACCCTGAACTTGTTTGAGACTCGCTGCTCATCTAGCTGGATGTGCAAAACCCATGGGGCCAGAGGGGATTTATCGCAGGGCACTGAGACATCTGGCTGGCTCCACTACTTTACAACTTTTTTGGGAGTCTGGAGAGGTCCCAGTCCACTGAAAGCTGCAAATGCTGTCCCGGTTTTCAAGAATGGTAAGAAGGAAGACCCTGGTAATTACAGACCTGTCTGTCTCACTTCAGTGCCTGGTAAAATTATGGAGAGGGTTATTACAGGAATTACTGAAAAACACGTGAGGGGAAACGCAGTTACTGGTCATAGCCAGCATGGGTTCATGAGCGGGAAGTCCTGCTTATCCAACTTAATTTCCTTTTATGACAAGGTCACCCATCTAGTTGACCAAGGGAAGCCAATAGATACGGTGGGTTTGGATTTTAGCAAAGCTTTTTTATACTGTCTCTTACAGTATCTTTCTGGATAAACCATCTGATTGGGTGCATCCATGAGAAGTGAGGGAGCTTGCCACTGTCATTGCAAGGGGATTCACAATCAGGAGTGTTTCTGGCAGGTTTGGAGAAGGTGATTCTTCCTCTCTACTCATCACTCAGGCCACATCTGGAATATTATGTGCAGTTCTGGGTTTCCTAGTAATGGACATGGATATACTGGAGTGAATCCAGCAAACAGCCACTAAAATGGTTAAGGGATTGAAACACCTGATGAGACACTTGAGGGAGCTGAGACTTTTTATCCTCGAGAAGGCTCAGGGATTAGTTTTACCAATGTGTATAAATAACTTGCTCAGGGGGAATAAAGAAGACAGAGCTAGAGTCTCCTCACTACTGCAAAGTGAAAGGACAAGAGACAACGGACACAAATTGAAATACACGAAATTCCACCTAAACATAAGAAAAACGTGTTTTTACTGTGTGCATGGTCAAACACTAGAAAGAGGTTGCACGGAGAGGTTGTGGAGTCTCCATTTTTGGAGATTCTCAAATTCCAATTGGGCAAAGCCTTGGGCAGCCTGCTCTGGCTGACTCTGCTGTGAGCAAAGGGTTGGAATACATGACAACCAGATTAATTCCATGATTAAAGCTTGATTTTTAGAGAAGTTTGGGTTTTTTTGTTTTTTTTTTTTTCTTGCAGTGTACCATGATCAAGCTTATACTGCTGCAGGTGACATAAGCATGTATAAAGTCAGGCATGTATTTCCTTTACTCTGGCTAGTGAGATGACTCTAGAGCAGGTCAAGCTGGAAGACCTCCAGTTTCTTAGCTCTCCGTTATTGTTTAATACCATTTCCATTTTGTAGCCAATCTGTAAATTCCTTGTACTGTGTTTATGACTCCAGTTTCTCTCACTTTTCCTCTGATCTCTGATGATAAAAAAGGAAAACATGATTTTGAATGTTACTATGTAGTTCCCTCAGGGTGATGCAGTTTCATAGGCAATTAAAAGCTGCACTGGTGTGGAAAGCCAAAATAGGCCTGTTAGTAACAGCCTAAATGTAGAAGAAAATGACCCCTTGCATCCCAACAGTGTGATGACTCTCCAGACTGATATGAACACACATCACCATAAATAAACTGTGAAATGCAACCTGTTTCATTTAAGGGGTGGGGGGTTATTTTTATATTGCATTTGTCATTTCCTGACTTAAAAGCTTCAGGCTGTCTTCTGCCTACCACCTGTTTCTTTTGTAGTTCTGGCATTTGTATAGCCCAGTGATAGAGACTGTCATCCAGTTCCTAACTCATTTTACATGAAACATAGCAGTCAGTCAGAAAGATCCTAGGTCCGGACAATATGTTTTGCAGCCCAGTGTTTTTCAAAATCTCTTGGGTTTAGTCTTTGAAGAAAAGCAAGTGAGTTTGTACCTTGACTTCATTAAGAACAATTTTGGACTCATGTAAAGGGGCGGAATTCTTTGAAGTATTTTGCTTACTCCTGTAATTTAAGCCTGTGCTGATAAGAAGGTTCATGCATATGCACCTTCATTCTTGGGCTCTTTTTTCTCTTTGCAGTTAGTGTTATAGTCTGTGACATCACAGTATATGAGTTTACTGCTCTCCACTCCACTTACTCCAGGAGGGAAACATGGAAACAGATTTTATTTTGATTTTCATAAGGAACAAATGTGTGGCTGCTCAACCCTGTCATAGTCTTTGTCTCTGCAATCATCAGCTAAGCAACTGAGAGCATATGAAGGTGTACGGTCAGATGCAGCTATTCCTGGCTGCAAAAGGGACCAAGGAAGGCAGCTGCCGTCGAGTTCGGAGACCTGCCTCGCTCTCAAACCTGGAGGGAGTGCAGGGGGAGGTTGGTCCTGCCAACGGTAAGGCGCGATGGGGGCCCGACGCCGCAGCGGCCTCCTCTGAACGGGGCGTCGGAGCCCCGACTGCAAGGCACCGCCGGGAGGGAGGGAGGAGGAGGCTGGGCTGGACGGGCTCGCCGTCCCTCCGCTGGGGCGCAGCCCTCCTCGGCTGGTCATGCCGCTGTGTTAGAAACAAAGTTTAGCAGGTTGCTTCAACCCTCCCGCAGTTTTACTTCCACCCTGAGGCGTGGAAGGAGGAGAGCAGCGGCATGGGGCGCGCAGGGGTGGTATCCGGGGGCCTGCAGGAGGAGGCCGAAGGTGAGTTCGGAGGAAGAGTATGGTGGCGGGAAGAGTCAGGAGAGGAAAAAGAAAAGGACGAGGACCGTGCTCAGCCAATTCTCCTATCGAAGCTGCTGGTGGAAAGGCAGCCGCGGCCGCTTCTTCACCCTCCTTTGCAGAGCCCCAGGGTCTCAACAGTGCCCTGCTCTTCCGCCGCGCTCCGCCTGTTGCAAGCTTTGCTTCCTGCGAGGG
Source organism: Amazona ochrocephala (assembly GCA_039720435.1). Classification (NCBI taxonomy): domain Eukaryota; kingdom Metazoa; phylum Chordata; class Aves; order Psittaciformes; family Psittacidae; genus Amazona; species Amazona ochrocephala. The sequence goes on from CM077880.1 coordinate 85,687,307, forward strand.
GCTGTGCGCAGCCCCAGGCCGTTTCGATAACCCCCAGCTCGCTCTCAGGCTGCAAGATAGCCAGAGGGTTAAAACTGCAGTGCCTTCCAGGAGCTGCATCGCCTACCTCTGCATCGCCTGCCTGCCTGCCGGCAAGCCAGTTACTTAAGCCCACGCTACTTTGTTTCCCATCTTTGCACAGCACTGGAGGAAGATGGCGTGAGAAGCTTGCATTCAGGGCGACAACTGAGTGTGCTGGAGTGTAAGTGTTGTGGCTTCTACACAGAGAATATTTCATGCAGGTGGTGCCCAAAAAGTGCTGTTGTCTGTGTATTTGCATTTACGCATTCCTCATGTAGCTTCATGCTAAGGCCAATAGACAGTGTCAGAGAAATCACTGTGTCCCCCAGTTACTTAAGGAGCTGCCCAGCTAGTATTCAGTGTACACTTCTCTGCAGGTAGGGAAGGTAATTGAGTTTGTGGCTGATCACTGCCTTCAGGGGCAACAGGCCAACTAAGTAACAGTTTCTTTTATAACTGTCATTTATAGTTATCATAAGCATTCTGGATCAAGAAAGAAAACTTAATCAAATACCATTGTGATGCTACAGCAGTGTATGACTGACACCATCAAGTAGCAGCACTGCCTCCAGTAACTACTTGGTAATCGTTTACAGTTTCCTGGTCTGCCAGCTCTTGGAGACTTAAGCTCACTGCTGCTGAAATGAAGGAGGTATTTTTGGGTTTGTATGAGACACTTCTCCCCTCTTTTACTCCTATTGTGATAGACTACAAAAGAACTGTAAAGAAAGCAGCGGAAATTAATGCACTGAAGAGCATTACTCCGCAAGATCTCTTGTGTTTTCTTCAATCCACAGGATGCATGTGCTGCATCTTACAGATATTTTTTCCTCCTCTTTCTGTTCGCTGGCAAATTATACACTCTCATGATTTTGTAACGGTGGCTGTATAAAAGGGGTAGAGAATACAATGGTCTGCCCAGGTTCCCTCCCCATACTACTTTGAGTGTAAGTATATATGAATCTACAGTTCTACATTCCCTCTATAAGGAAGGAGTAATACATCTTTAGGTTTTATTACTCTGGTTAAAAATGCAGATTTAATGAGTGTAAGTTAAACCTGATGTAAAAGCACAGTTGATTCCATTGTTGATGATATAGATGCATCAGGATGCATGATGTCAAGAAACTGACCAAAACTCAGTTAAGACTTCGGAGCTCAATCCCAGATAAAAATCTAACCAGGTCAGGCCTAGAGTTTTCTAATTCAGATTTATATTTTATTCCAAGAAAAACAAAAAATTGGTGATAAATATTTACCTTCATTTCTAGGCACCAATGCTATTTTTGAGGTGATTCTTTCCCACATTTAATAAGTTGAATCACCAGAGGGTCAGATAAACAAGGTACTGGATAGCTTAGTCTGCCTATCAGATTTATTGTGTGTCGTGCCTCAGACTAATTTGACTTCCTTCTCATGCTCTCGTTCTGCTGTGCCTCTGTACCATGCATATCATCCCAGACTACCCCTCACCCTGATATCTGATTTTTGCCAGGCAGAAACAAGGAAGCAGCCAAACCTGTTGCATGGTAGTCACCACATTGCTGAGCCATAGCCAGGGTATGTGCGTCCTTGATGAGCCTGTGGCCTCCAGGGACCCACACCAGAAGATATTCTCTCTATCTGCAGTAACATGCAGTAGCTCTTTTTGCCCATATAACTCATCCCTTAGTCTCACAGAGGGCTGTCAAGAAAGCTGAAGGGTCTTCCTGAGCAACTTCCATTTGTTAGAGAGCACTGTAAATGGAGGCAGGGAACCTGCACAATTGCAAGAATGGCTTTTTTAACTAATTCAATCACAGAGAATGTGGATGTTGTATTTCCACTTGAAAGTAGTGTTGAATTAAAATCCAGTTAAGAATCTATAATGGTGCATTTGGATTGTTTCTGCTGCTAGCGTTTTTTGTTGAACTAAACAGGGTGAGGTGCACCAACCTTACTAATTAAATAGAGGTGCGTGGATTTGTTTATATGTGTTTCCTAGACCTTGGAAATGAGCACTGCAGAAAAGATAGCGTGAAGGTTATCTTGTGCTGCATATAGGAAAATACGACACTTCTTGTATCATATTTTACCATTACTTCTTGCAGTGGGAAAACAGTGAAATAGCAAATTAAATGTTCCTGTGCTCGCATGGTCTTGTCCCATACAAATTGTCCCACTGGCTCAAGTGAAAGCGGTTTCCAAGAGCAGGTTTATAGTTTTAGAAATGCTGAAAATTTGGATACCAAAAACCAGCTGCAAACCAAGCGCCAAAGAGACACTTTGAACGTGGCTCTTGGGCTTCTCTTGCAGTCTGAGTTAGCTTGGGTCCACTAAGGTCAGTGGCGGAGTAGACTGAAATTTTCCACTAGGACTTTTTCCATTAAAAATTTTTATTTGAAGAGAATATTTAATTTTAATCTCAAAATCCCATAGGTTAAAGATGTAACGTTCCTTGACAAACTGGAAATAGTGTATTTTGGATTTCAAGCCAGATTTTTGTTGATTTTCAGTAGAGAAAAGACTTTGATTTTTTTCCCCCAGAAGTTACATTTTTAGCAAGGACTGTTGGAGGAGGCAGAATATTTCAAGATTATTTTTTTTTTGTGAAAATGATGTTCTTTAAAGACATTCTTGTCAACCGGATTTCGCTTGCTGAAAGTAGCTCCGTTTAGCAGTGAGTCATTGGGAAAATCTGAAAGAGAAAACAATTAAAAGGAATGTATACTGCTTGACTTAAAATTTTTCCAGTCCTTTACTTTGGATTACAGAGGCTTTGTTTCCAGTGCAGATAATTTGCCAGCAAATGAAACAGCTCATATGAAATAGCAGTAGCTCCTGGCAGAATATCGCATTACAGGTTACACCAATTTAACGCTGTTATTAATGCAGTTATTTACATTTAAGTTCAGTGCTTGGGACAATGCAACACAATAAATCAGAAAGTCAGATGGAGTCGGCTTGGTTTTAACTTCACCATTCCGATGACACCAAGCTGTGTGTTTCGTTGATACATTGGAGGGAAGGAATGCCATCCAGAGGGACCTTGACATGCTTGTGAGGTGGGCTGATGCCAACCTGATGAAGTTTAACCATGCCAAGTGCAAGGTCCTACACCTGGGTTGGAGCAATCCCAGGCACAGCTACAGGTTGGGCAGAGAAGAGATTCAGAGCAGCCCTGTGGAGAAGGACTTGGGGGTGTTGATCGATGAGAAAATGAACATGAGCCGGCAGTGTGCGCTTGCAGCCCAGAAAGCCAACCGTACCCTAGGCTACATCAAAAGGAGCGTGACCAGCAGGCCAAGGGACATGATCCTGCCCCTCTACTCTGCTCTCATGAGACCTCACTTGGAGTATTGTGTGCAGTTCTGGTGTCCACAACATAAAAACAACATGGAACTATTGGAACAAGTCCAGAAGAGAGCCACGAGGATGATCAGGAGACTGGAGCACCTCCCGTATGAAGATAGGCTGAGAAAATTGGGGCTGTTCAGCCTGGAGAAGAGAAGGCTGCGTGGAGACCTCATAGCAGCCTTCCAATACCTGAAGGTGGCCTATAGGAATGCTGGGGAGGGACTCTTCATTAGGTACTGTAGTGAGAGGATGAGGGGTAATGGGTTCAAACTTAAACAGGGGAAGTTTAGATTGGATATGAGGAAGAAATTCTTTACTGTAAGGGTGGTGAGGCCCTGGAATGGGTTGCCCAGGGAAGTTGTGAATGCTTCATCCCTGGCGGCGTTCAAGGTGGGGTTGGACATAGCCTTGGATGGCATGGTTTAGTGGGAGGTGTCCCTGCCCATGGCAGGGGGGTTGGAACTAGATGATCTTAAGGTCCATTCCAACCCTAACTCTTCTATGATTCTATGATTTTATGATTCTTATAATGTTGCATATCTTGTAAGGTACTCCCTCTTAATAATAGGTTTCATTCTCTGAACTAGAATTTTATGTTTTGGAAAGAAGTCATAATAATAGTAAAATAGTCCCATATTGTTCTATAACAATTCTGATAAAAGTTCTGTGGATACTGATGTCATGGCTGTTTACATGCAGACATTCGTAAAAACTAATGTTGCAGCCACAGATGTTAGCCAGAGTTGTTGCCCAAAATACAAAACTGGTCAAATTATATAAGTAAGGATTTCTAGATAATTTAGAGAGATAGAGACAGCATTTCTGGGGGAAACACAACTCAGGCACTCTATTGTGGTGTAAGCCCAGCTGGTAAGTCAGAACCACACAGCCACTTGCTCACTCCTTCCCTTTTCCCTACCCGCTGCTTCCAGAGGGATGGGTAGGAGAATTGTAATAAAGTAAATCTCACAGGTTGAGAGAAGAACAGTCCAGTAACTAAGGTATAACACAAATCCACTACTGCTACCACCAGTAATAAAAATGATAAGGGAAATAACAAGGGAGAGAATATAAAACTAAAAGGGGAAAAGGAAAAGAAAACAATAAACACAAGTGATGCACAATACAATTGCTCACCACGTGCTCACTGATACCCAGCCCAACCTGAGGAGTGATCTGGGCCTTCTAGGTGACTCTCCCCAGTTTCTATACTGGGCATGACATGCTGTGGTATGGAATACCTCTTTGGTTAGTTTGGGTCAAGTGTCCTGTCTCTGCTCCCTCCTGGCTTCCCATGCCCCTCCTCACTGGCTGAGTGTGCGGCTGAAAAGTCCTTGATCAGAGTAAGCATTACTTAGCAACAACTAAAAACATCAGTTTGTTATCAGCACTGTTCTCAGACTGAAGTCGAAAACACAGCACTGCACCAGCTACTAAGAAGGAGAAAAATGACTGCTGCTGCTGAACCCAGGAAAGTTTCCACTCCTTACTCGATGGCATTCACATCATGCTCAGATCCCACATTTTTCAATATACCGTCGCTTTTTGTCTCATACACTTGTACACACACACACGCACACACATACACACACACACAGATATCATTCCTTAGTCTATGGACCAATCCCTGTGAAGTTTGCTAAATTCATTCAATCCATGGTGTCAGGCTCCATCTCTCGTTAACAGTCTTTTGGGGCAGGAGATACGGTGTTGGATTGTTGCCTGCTGACACAACTGAGCTTGTCTGATTTCACCAAAGTTCATTCTTTGTTGGGGTGATGATAGGAGGGAAGTCAGGGTCAGTTCATGGTGACCTGAGGACAGGTCTGCTGCTGCTGGCTTTTCCCATGACTTCATTCTCCGCTGATGATCATGACAGTGCATACTTACTTTTCAAAGCCCAGAGTGGCAGATATGGGCACCTAGCTGATCGGCTATAGAAATGTTATATAGCAGGCAGCAGCATAGAATTGAATTCATTGGCTGTTTTTCCCTAAAATCAAATCTTCTCGAGGTACACATCAGACTTTCCCCTCTTCCTGCATTACCCACCAAGTATATCCAGGTCCCTGAGCAAAAGCAGTCCCATGAGTGGGTTTGCCTTTACCTGAAGCAGGAATAACCCAGACTGTCTTCCCCAGCAAATTCTTTATGGGCACCACAGGAACTTTATCCCCCTCTACAGTACATAAAAGTTCTGATTAGGCTGGACCAGCCCTGTTGGCAGATCCCCTGGTGTTGACCAACCAGGTGGCTTTTGGTAAATGGGTATCCCAATGCTTGAAAGTCCCACCACCCATTGCTCTCAGTGTAGTTTTTAACAGCCCATTGTGCAGTTCGGTTTTACCAGGGGCTGGTGCATGGTAGGGGATGTGATATACCCACTCAATGCCATGTCGGTGGGAGTGTGATATAATTGACCTGCCAGGCCTCCCCATAGTTGTACTTCAGCCATTGTCCTCCATGCCAAAGAGGCTTTAGCCGTTTAGCTTGCTTAATTGCAGCACATTTCACATTCATGAATAACCTGGGCAATAGTGCCCATTGTTAAGTCCACCCCTCGACCAAGAGCCCATCTGAATGTTGCATCTCTGCCTTGATAGCCTAAGGCGCTCTGGGCTCACCGGGCCAAAAATAATTCACCCTAATGCTGCCAATCTCAGTCCATCTGAGCCACTTCAATTTTAGCAGCTTTATCCACTTGCTGGTTGCTCTGGTGTTCCTCAGTGGCCTGACTCTTGGATACATGAGCATCTACATGGTGTACCTTCACCACCAGGTTCTGTGCCCGGGCAGCGATATCTTGCCACAGTGCAGCAGCCCAGATGGGTTTACCTCTGCGTTGCCAGTTGCTCTGCTTCCATTGCTGTGACCACCCCCACAGGGCATTTGCCACCATCCATGAGTCAGTATAAAGTATTGGCCACTTTTCTCATTCAGCAATGTCCAAGGCCAGCTGGATGGCTTTCACCTCTGCAAACTGACTCAATTCACCCCCTCCTTCAGCAGTTTCTGCAGCTTGTTGTGGGGGACTCCATACAGCTGCCTTCCATCTCTGGTGCTTTCCCACAATGCGACAGGACCCATCATTAAACAAGGCATACTGCTTTTCACTTTCTGACAGTTCATTATATGGTGGGGCCTCTTTGGCACACAACATCTCCTCCTCTGGTGACATTCCAAAATCTTTGATCACTGGCCAGTCCGTGATGACTTCTAGAATTCCTGGATGACTGGGATTTCCTGTTCGAGCTTGTTGTGTAATTAGTGCAGTCCACTTACTCCATGTAGCATCAGTTGCATGATGTGTACAGGAGACCCTGCCTTTGAACATCCAGCCCAGCACGGGCTACCGGGTGCTGGGAGGAGCTGTGCTTCAGCGCCAATCACTTCAGAAGCAGCTCGAACCCCTTCATAGGCTGCCAGTATCTCTTTCAGTTGGGGTATAGCCAGCCTGGGATTCTCTATATCCCTGACTCCAAAAGCCGAGGGGTCGACCTCGAGTCTCCCCTGGAGCTTTCTGCCAGAGGCTCCAGGTAGGACCATTCTCCCCGGCTGCAGTGTACAGTACATTTTTAACATCTGGCCCAGTCCGGACTGGTCCGAGGGCTCCTGCATGAACTATCTCTAGTTTAATTTGCTCAAAGGCTTGTTGTTGCTCAGGGCCCCATTTAAAATCATTCTGCTTCCGGGTCACATGATAGAGAGGGCTTACAGTCAAACTGTAATTCGGGATGTGTGTTCTCTAGAACCCCACAACACCCAAAAAAGCTTGTGCTTCTTTCTTATTAGTTGGTGGTGACACTGCTGTTATCCTGTTGATCACATCTGTAGGGATCTGGAGAAGTTCATCTTGCCATTTTGTTCTCAAAATCTGAACATCCTGTGCAGGTCCCTTGACCTTACTCCATTTTATGGCATAAATAATATGGGGCAGCCAATTCCAGGTGTACTAGATGACCCTCCCCAGGGATTTTCCTGTTGTGGTCCCTCATAGGAACTCCAGTCTGCTTCAGATTTCTCTGTCCACAGTTAATGTCTTCACATCCACCCTATGGTGCTCTGGCTCCTAAGATGAAGAATCAGGAGAGATCTTGTGTATCATGCGAGGGGTTACCTAGCCAGTGAATTCAGGCTGTGTGGAAGAAAAGAGACTTTTGTGACACATTTCAATGCCTTTCTGAAGTTTACAGCATGACACCTTCATGTTTTTCCTTTAAAAGTCAAAATTGGAGGAATAAAAGTCCTGTTTTTTGTCTAGTTCAGTTAGGTGTTCATAGGGTTAGATCAGGCTTTATAATGCTTCCATGAGAGCTTAAAAGGTCTTAGTCACAGTAGAAGAAAAAAAAAATGCAGATTTTTGGGGGCATGCAACTTTGTATCTTTTTTAGTTGTTGTAAGTGTTTGACCTGAATTTTCACCTTGAATTGTCATTAAAATCTTTTTTAAATGGCTTAAAGTAACTTTGTGGTCCACTGATCTGTAAATATTTCTCAAGGAAATATTAATTAAGCTGTTATTCTCAGATTTGTGCTTGGTCTGTTCTGTCACATGCACTACCTTTGCAGTCAGTGGTTCAGTGATCTACTTTCTTTATCATTGGGTGGTTTTCCATGTCTAGCTTGTCTGCCATGTTACAACACAAGAGTGTTACTTCCTGTGTACTGCGTTATGTGCACAGGGAGTATGCAAATCTGCATCCAGCAAAATGTATTTGAGAATCGTTATTGTGCTCTCTTTGGTCTTAGCAGTCCCATTATCATAGAATCATAAAATCATAGAATAGTTTGGGTTGGAAGTGACCTTCAAAAGTCATCTAGTTCAAACCCCTTCAATGATCAGGGACATCTGCAACTAGTTAGGTTGCAAGGACCACATCCAGCCTGGCCTTGAATGTCTCCAGGGATGGCGCATCCACCACCTCTCTGGGCAATCTGTGCCCGTATTTGACCACCCTCATTGTAAAGAATTTTTATCTCACATCCAGACTCTTTTAGTTTAAAACCGTCACCCCTCATCCTGTCGCAACAGGTCCTGCTAAAGTGTCTTTCCACGTCTTTCTTAAGAATTGAAAGACCACAATAAGGTCTCCCGAGACTCTTCTCCAGGCTGAACAAGCCCAGCTCTCTCATCATTTCCTCATAGGAGAGGTGCTTCATCTCTCTGATCATTTTTGTGGTCCTTCTCGGCATCATCTCCAACAGATCTTTTTTTGATTCTTGATTTTTCTTTGATGTGTTTCCTTGATGGGCCACTTGGCCTCAGTTGAGCTAAATAAAATATAACTTTCCAGACTAAATTGAAAGGATTCTACAACAGGGTTCACTGTCTAACTAAATAAATACTTGTCCAATGTCAGGGCACAGTAATAAGGAACAGAATGACTCTTTTAGCAGACTTGTGCCAACTTGAAATAATTATAGTGCTATATTTAAACAGCTTTAAAAGTGTTTCAGCGTAATGCTAAAAGATAACTAACTCTGACACTAAGTTCTGAAGAGGTCCTTGTTCACATGTCAGTCATACTACAGAAAAGTTGCAGGTTACTTTAACAAGGATTATTTGGCTGTAGGAAAAAATATTTCTTGTGGCAAAGTACACACTCTTAATTTTTATTTTCCAGCGTTTGTAAAATATAAACGTTATCTCTCATGAGTGTATTTTGTATAATCCATGGTGATCTCAGTATTAAGTGAGTTTACTACGTTTTTTCTGCAAATGATTCCTGTTTTGAAGTGTGCTGCAGAAAGTTTGTAGCTACAGACAGGTGCTACAAAAATATTTTACTGAAACCTAGAAACTCAGAGACATGAATGCAGGTAAAACCTGTAAGTGTTTAAACCATCACAGTGTGGAAGAGTGGGGTTGTCACAAATAATGACTTACTTACAAAATCTGTGGCTCAGCAGTGCTCTGTACATCTAGTGGTTGGTGATACACGGTACACCTAACTGGAAAATGTAATTTGAAATACTAACAATGACCTGCCTTTTGCAGACCAGTCCAAATATACCTCATGATTACTCATCTGTAAAAACCTCAGAAAGTCCACATCCTTGTTCATCCTTGTTCAGACCAGGTTGGACAGAGCCTTGGGTGACATGGTTTAGTGTGAGAGATGTCCCTGCCCATGGCAAGGGGGTTGGAACTGGATGATCTTAAGGTCCTTTCCAACCCTAACTATTCTATGATTCTATGATTATTTGGAGCTATGCTTGTTTACATCATGTTGTGATATGACCTATTCTGCATAGTCAAGTGTTTGTTGGTAGCTAAAAGAATGGAAATTAAAGGTCTTAATAGAGTATTCTTTTGACTTTGTAAGACATTTGATTTCAAAAGGAGATGGATGAGTGAATGGAACTACCTATTATTTAAAATTGACCTTAGAATAATTACATTGCTGATCCAGTAACGCAGAGCAAATTGCAGTTTTAATCTTTCATGTCATTACCAGCATGTGCAAAGGATCAGCACGCTCTAAAAATTATGATGAACTGCTCCAACTCTGGAAGCTGCCGTAAGGATTAAGAATTTTAGTGTATGCTCTCATTTAATTTCCTGCTTTATTCAAGATGCTGTGTAGCAGGGGTTTTCATGTATATAAAAAGCAGGGCAATGTGTAAGAAGGTGAGGCTGCTGTGATGAACATAATTTCATTGTTTGCCATGGCAGTACTTAGAAATCCTGGTGACATTTTCTGACTCATATCTGTACTGTTTGCTAGATGTAAGCAACTTTATCAAACTGTATATAGTGCCTTTTTGTTCCAGTGTTTCTGATCTGTTTTCATATTTCTATTCTTTCACATGCAGTTGACTGCCTATTACTTGCACAGTCGGGGTTTTTACCCCTTTTTTCTTTAGGAAGTAACTGTGCAGAACCCACAGGCACCAGCACACCTTACTGTCATGATTACCTTGGCCTGTTCCTGCAGTTGTGGCCTTTTGAGAAATTGTTGAGATATGAAAAAGAAAAAGAAAAGAAAAAACCAAAAACATCCAATATGCTTTGAGTCTGGGTCAGATCTTATCAAAACCATCTTTAGGCTGCACTTGTCCCGCTGGTTTTGGTACTTTTAAGCCTCTTTCTAAGTCAGTGTCACTGCAGAGTTGAAACTGATTCCCTGATTTTTATTACCTCATACACTGGTATCAGTCAATAATGAGCTATATTGGTGTAAGTGAAATTGAGGTGTGTAAAAGCAGTATGGAAGGATAATTTCATAGAGTCTGTAATATACCACTGTTGTCTAAATGTGGCTTGCAATGGCATTTCCATCTGATGTATTTGTGGGGAGCTATAGAGTTACAACAAAGACTTGGCTAGTGCATATACTGGTTTTGGACTGTCTACTGTTGGAAATGTCAGGAAAGGGATTAATAAACAGGGCAGTTATGGAGTGATCTTTGCCTTTGTGTATCTTCCTGGCTACTGATGGTTGGTCAGACTTTCTGATCTAGCAATTTTCCTCGTGAGATAAAGAGTAGAGCCGTTCAGGCAGCTGTAATAGCCAAATGCACCTTGTTATGCCTGAAGTGTAACATATTACCGGTACAGCATTTCCTAGCACTGCTAATTTTACAGGGCCTCCTTGGCCGCCGCCACGGGCGCTCCGGCTGGCGTCGGTGCCTTTTGGGGTGCAGAGCGTAGAGATCCCCAGCAGAGGGCTCAACCTCCGCGGCAGTGAGCGATACCGAGCGCTGCAAGTTGTGTGCAGGCGGCTCGGTTCGAATAGCCGACTTTGGGGTTTATAAAGCGCCCCTGGCTGCTATGTATGAAAATTGAGTAAGACCCATTCTGAGGAGTTTCCCAAAGTGGAATGGCATTGGGTATAGTCAGCGTTTTTTCTTCTGCTGCTTGCAACTCTTCTTTAGGAAGTTCTTTAGGAAGTTCTTTTAGAACTCCCAGGAAGTTCTTCGGAAGCTAAGTTCTTTGGTCATTGAACCAAAAATATTTCAGCTTTGGAGAGTGTTTGAACAGCAGACCTGGGATGATCAGAGTTGCAACAGAGAGCAAGGGAGAGAGAGGAAAATTTAGCTACGTCTGCAGATTTTTGCCAGGTGGTTTCAGAATGGGTCTGTGATTTGCTCATCCAAGACTTCGTTTAGTTTGAAGTTAATGGCCTGTTTATAGTGCTTTCATATTTACATGAAACATAGGAAGTCCAGTAGCCTGGTCTATAGCTGTTGGAGAAATCGCTTTGCCGTGGAAAGCCGCTGCAAGCTGCTGGTGTGACAAACTGTACATCTAAGTTGTTCTTGGAAGATGCTGTGTTTTCAGAGGTGTAAAGCACTGCCTGCTTTGAACTTGAGAACAGAATAAAACATCTCTGACTGAATTACTCTGTCTGTATAATCAGAGCCTTTTCTCCTTAAGAGACTGAGTAGACAAGCTAAAGCTCTTCTTCCCTTAGATTCTGCCTTCACATCAATGCAATGCCAAGGCCTGTACTCTGAGGACAACATGCATTTCAGATACAAATAATTCTCACTGGCCTCTATTGAAGTTATTCCAGATTGTGCCAGTCATGCTGGATGTGGATCAGAATCAGCTATGTTCTTTATAATAGTCAAATGCCTCCACAAATACTTCTCTCTTAAAAATTAGCAGACAAATTTGTGGCTACTTTAGATTGACCTACTTAGAGAAACAGAAATACAAATTCAAGATGCAGATATAAAGCCAAGTTGTTGCATGTCGTCTGAGCCCTATAACCATACAGATGTTAGCCTGCCAGAAAGACGCAGTACTCCAGTGAAATAGACTGTTCCTCTGCTTGGTTTACCCACGTGATAATGAGTTAGGGTCATACAAAGAGTCTTACAAACATCAGATGAGGCATGACAACCCATAATTAGTCAATAGTGTTTTTGAGTCCATAGGCTTTTGGGAAAGCCTGCTCCTTTTGTATTGATACTGTGCATTGTACAATTGTACAAGTTTGGAGAGGGGAAGCTATATACATCTGACCTCCCAGAATGAATTTAAGATCAAATAATAGACAAAATGAATATATAAAAATATTTTCATGCAGGCAGTATAATACAAATTTTCACAGAGGTTTTTTAGAATGTGATTAACTTATGAAGACTTCCCACCAAGTTCACTAGCAATTAATTCTTCTTCACAGGTGAAAGTCAGAGTCCTAAAAAATAAGGGTGTATTTAAGGAAATGTTTCAGAATCTGAAAATCAAAATCTGAATCTCTGTCTTAATTTTAGTTAACTGTTTGAAACACTATCATCTATTAGGTCCCATCAGTAACCAATTACCTTCCATTCTAGAGCTATCATATGAACTATATGCCAAATTGTGATACATGGTGTTAAGATGATCAGAGTCAAAAGGGTATCAGTTGGATACTTGTAGTGACTTTAAATCACTTTTTTTATTTGCCCATAGGTCTTGTGTTTTCCTCTTCATGGTAATTGATCGTCTCCATTTCTTGTTAAACTGGCAGATTTTGCTTTCAGATGCCTTTTCAGAGCTCGTTTTGTCTTCTCCTTTCCCCAGACTTTCCCCTTCTCATTCATCATCCAATTTGCAGCATTTTTAGTGCAGTCCATCAAAGGTAGGCATTTTCAAAAAGCTTTTTATTCTTCTAAGCTCTAGTGCCTAAATAAAGAAATGGTTGCTAAGAGATTTTGTAAAGCATCATTAAGAGGATATGATTTGCTCTTTTCCCTACCTTCCATGCACAGGTTTCAAATCAGAATTTGAATTAAAATCAGTAAGTGGGATGGCAGCATCCCAAAATATTTCTGTGTTGAGATTGTGACCATGAACAGAATACAAGGAGACCATGCCAGTCCTGTGCCACCAGAAGAACAAGACGCAGGACTAACTGTGTTAGGAAAAGCATATGAGATCTTTCAGATTTGTGATCTGGAAGGCACAGGCTTCATCACTTGTCAAGGCATGCAAGTAAAACAGAACTGGCTACGTGAAATGCAAAATAAGAGAAGCTCCCAATGCTTTTGATGAGTTGAGACTGGTTAGTTTAGAGTTAAAAATTGTAACACCCTCTGACATGTAACATTTAATACACTTCTCCTTGAAGTTTTACATAATGCTTGCATTTGTTTCCACAGTCAAAGCAACAAAAAAAATGGAAAATCAAAGTGAGTGAGATTTAAAAAAAAAAGCCTCAGGAACTTTATTCTCAATGAAAAATTTGAAACTCCAGTAAATTTATTACTTTGAGATTTGCCACAGCATCATGAATGTATTCAGTCCACAACATTTATCCCTCTGTTTTTTCAGCAAAAGCGTGTAAATAAAGTCTTTCACTTTGATTTCACCTGCCAGACAATGTGCAAACCAGACTCTCAGCTTTATCAGATATATATGTAGAAAATATAGAAGAGCATTATTTTAACATTATTCACTGTAAAATAATCTTACAAAATAGTTCTTAAAACGTTTGAGTGACTAAAATCAGATTTGCTGAAAATGTTGATAGAAAAGCAACTATATAATAAAACCTTTGGAAATGGGATTGGGTGCTTATTGCAGAAATGATAAGATGATTTGAACCAGTATGTGGCAGAAAACAAGAATATGCTCATGCTTGACATGGAAAGCATAATTTCATTGTGTTAATCCATTTCTACTTCAGTACTTCTGGATAAAATAGAGGTGTGGTAGCAAAATAAATTCTGTACCTAGAAGTGTTCAAGGCCAGGTTGCACAGGGCTTTGAGCAACCTGGTCTAGTGGAAGGTATCCCTGCCATGGCAGGGCGGTTGGGACTAGATGATCTTTAAGATCCCTTCCACCCCAAACTATTCTATGATTCTATGAAAATACTTAACGTTTTATACTGAGCGACTGTACATTAGACATATACTAATAACTATTCATTATGCTTGATTATAATGACTAGTTAACTAGAATCCCTGTATTGCAAACCTGAGTTTGAAAACAGTATAGTTGATTTTGATTGCACTTTTCATGATATTCACTTCCTATGGCAAAAAAATAAATCAATAAAGTAAATCAGTTTTTTCCATAAAAGTTACAAAGTGTTGATCACTTTTGCATCCTGCTGTTTGTTGGTTTAGTGCTACTTAGCATTCATGAAGCATTGCTTCAAATCCAGTATGCTCACATTAATCTTATTCATGTGATACGAGGCATTTCAACAGACAATGCTGAGTATCTAAAAATACAATTCAGTTCAGTGGAACAGATTTTGCATTGTTTTCTGATGTGTCTCTAATATAGTAATTATATTAAAATTTACTCTTCCCTGACCATATCATGCCGTTTATTTTGAGATTATGTTAACACTGGTTGTTTGGAACTGTTTATTCAATTTCAAAATATCAAATGTGTTCAACCTTCAAACAAACGGGAGGTTTTCTGAGATTGCAAGAAAGCAAATTCTACCTGAGACTTGAAACCACATCTTTGCACTTTGAGCCTTGAGGTTATCATGATTAATGAGGATTATTGTTGCAAAATGTTTTAATGATTATAGCAGAATTGGGTTCAGATCTTGCTCTTAGCTATTTGACCTCTGTCTTTTTATTTTGCAGGGTAAAAGCTTGGGATTTTCAGATAAGTAAACACAGGCATCATGAAAGCACAGAGCACATTGTGTGGCAATTTGTATTTAAGCTACAGTGGTATCTTTGAATATGTTTTATTTCTTTCTAATTTTTAAGAGATTCATATTGAAAGTATCTATGTGTTTTTACAGTCAGGCCAAAATGAGCAAATAAACAAAACCACACCTAGGAGACCAACAATGTCATTTTGTTTCCCTAAAAACAAATCCCAAACAAACAAACTTAAATTTTTGAAGAATAAAAACAAGAGGTTGGGAAAAACATTGACTTTGTAACAGTGGTAAGTGTGGCCCCAGTTCACCAAACTCCTTAAATTATCCACAGGGAATTTAATGGAGCAACATGTTTGCACATTCTTAAAAATCTCCCATTTTTGTATTTTTTCAAGAAAATGCAAAAAATTATGGTGTTTTCTGCTGCGAGATTAGTATAACTCAGTTCACAATTTGAACCCTGACATAGTGTAAAAAGAGTAATTTGCCTGAAATACCTTCTCCCTCGTCGGTACCTTGTAGCATGTATGAATTTTAGAAAAGAAGTGAATTTTTCAAGGTTTTTGGATCTAAGTAATTAAAATCTAAAGCTTTGGGAAGATGGGTGTGTTTAAGTGAGAAACTGATAATAAGGTGCATTGCTGATGAAGTAACTTATTTAGACTGAATATACATCAAGTTTTCTTAGGGTTTTTTTTGGAAGCAGGTAGCAAGGCACAATTAATCCTGCTCAGAAATCCCTTCGGGACTATTCCAGATAGTTCTGTGCTTTAGAGGCTCTGTTGTTTTCCCTTCTCAAGATTACCTTGGAATTCCTTTTACTGCTCCTCCATGCAGCTCATAGAGGTTTATAATGTATGCCCTAAACCCTTTGCTGGAGGCAGGGAAGTCCTGGTTAATGCATGCAGCCAATTCTTACCTTGGTTATATATGGCTTGGTATATTGAATAGTGGTTTCCATTGTTCTTGGATTGCAGGATAAACTTTCTTTGGTCCTAAATCCATTCTCTCAGCAGAACAGATTAACACTTTTGTTCTGATTAACTTTATCAGCCTATAAGCTTGCAATTTTAATATGCTGTATATACCATAGGTGTTCAGGGAAGGTATTAAAATATTGGCTAATAAAGCAGAGGACTGCACCAGTGTGTATTTATATTGCTTCCCAAGCTAAACAAAGGCTCTACTCTTCCTAGTGCTTGACTCCCATTGGAAGTTCTTGCTACTGTAGTTGTTTGCCACTCTAGTTTGCTCATATTTCTGGGAATCTGTCTATAACTGTTAAAAGAATTGTAGTAGGACGACTAGGGCCAGATTTAAAGGAAATGTTGGCGGAGGCGTTCTTTTATGCCTTTTTTTAGATTCTCAGATAAAAATAAGTGATTTTATGGGGCTGGTTCATGAAGTTTTGCCTTTTTTGGTGTACGCATGATGGTTTTCATAGACAGTCATGGACTACATTAAACTTGTTACAGGAGCAGCAGGTTTGCTCCTTGAACCGTGCAGCTTTCTTAGCCTTCATTTATGTATTTATTTACACATTTTAAAGCAGCTTGAATTAAGACAGTATACCCTCTTTAATATTCTTGTTTTGAGAGTCTCTTGCTTGACCTCATGACCAGGATGCTGAGACTCCACCTCAAGCTCTAACTTTTCACTGTGTGATTAGAATCCATGATCCAAGGAGATTGTTCTCACTACTTTGTTGTAAAGGGTTCAAAAAGGCGTATAGTGAAGTCATAGAATCATAGAATCAGCTAGGTTGGAAAGACCTTAGGGATCATTTGACCTCACTTGGAATATTGTGTGCAGTTCTGGTGTCCGCAACATAAAAACGACATGGAACTGTTGGAACAAGTCCAGAGGAGGGCCACGAGGATGATCAGGGGACTGGAGCACCTCCCGTATGAAGATAGGCTGAGAAAATTGGGGCTGTTCAGCCTGCAGAAGAGAAGGCTGCGTGGAGACCTCACAGCAGCCTTCCAATACCTGAAGGGGGCCTATAGGGATGCTGGGGAGGGACTCTTCATTAGGGACTGTAGTGAGAGGACAAGGGGTAACAGGTTCAAACTTAAACAGGGGAAGTTTAGATTGGATCTGAGGAAGAAATTCTTTACTGTAAGGGTGGTGAGGCCCTGGAATGGGTTGCCCAGGGAAGTTGTGAATGCTTCATCGCTGGTTGTGTTCAAGGCCAGTTTGGACAGAGCCGTGGGTGACATGGTTTAGTGTGAGGTGTCCCTGCCCATGGCAGGGGGTTGGAACTAGATGATCTTAAGGTCCTTTCCAACCCTAACTGTTCTATGATTCTATGATTCTGTGATCATTAAGCCAAACCATTAGCCCAGGACTTCCAAGTCCACCATTACCCATGTCACTAAGGGCTTTATCTATGAGTTTTGGACACTTCCAAGGATAGTGATTCCACCTCTTCCCTTGGCAGCCTGTTCCAATGCGTGACTACCCTTTCAGTGAAGAAATTTTTCTTAATACCCAGTCTAAACCTCCAGTGATGCAGCTTGAGGCCATTTCCTTTTGTCCTCTTGCTTGTTACTTGGGAGAAGAGACCAACCACCTTCTCTCCATCCTCCTGACAAGTAGTTGAAGAAAGTGATAAGGTCCCCCCTGAGCCTTCTCTTCTCCAGACTAAACAACCGCAGTTCCTCAGTCGTTCCTCATCACACTTGTGCTCCAGACCCTTCACCAGCTCTGTTGTCCTTCTCTGGACCTGCTCCAGCCCCTCAATGCCTTTCCTGTAGTGAGGGTCCCAGAACTGAACACAGTATTTGAGGTGCAGCCTCATCAGTGCCAACTACAGCGAAATCACTTCCCTAGCCCTGCTGGCAACACTATTTTTGATACAGGCCAAGATGCTGTTGGCCTTCTTTTTGGCTGCCTGAGCACACTGCTGGCTCCTGTTCAGCTGACCACCAGTCAGCACCCCCAGATCCTTTTACACCGATTAGTTTTTCAGGCATTCTTCCCCAACTTGGAGCTATGCAAAAAAAATCATTGCATAAAAGCAAATCTTGCTCAGTTGATGTTGTTTTGCTCTGTGGTGTATTTGAATTTGTTCTCTGGGAAACGAAAGGACCTATCATTTTGTATTATGCATGTTCTGTAGGATCTAGTCTTCTTCTCATCCTATATGCTGGGTTAAGACACTGCATGTTTCGTCATTCCAGAGACTGCATTGTCATTTACCTCCTAGCCTGGAAGAGCTTGAAAAAGTTTTTGTTACATTGGATGCTGATGGCAACAGCTTACTTACCCTAAAGGAATTCACTGCAGGATTGAGTGAGTTTCGAAAGCATGCCTCCTGTACAGAGCTTGAGTCATACTCTATACACTCCATATCAATAATGTATCATTTTATCTTAACAGTACACTTAACACTGCACACAGGGAGCCATACTGTTCCCTAGGCATAGCATATATATGCAGCAGATGAAGAAGTGGTCAAATTACGTGAATAAAGGGCTCCGGGGTCTTTCTTTCCTGTGTCAGATGGCAAGCCACGGCACGATGTGAGACATACGGTATAGCCATCTGAGTTAAACCTGGTTTAAGCCATGGAGTAGATCTACGAACAAATTTTGAAAGATTTCCTGATCTTACATTTTGTTTCATATCGCATCGTAAGACCTGAGAGATAATTAGGGTTAATGTAAGACAGTGCTGAAAATGCGTTGATACCGCTGTCGTTACAGCTGTGGGAATGCTTTCTATAACAAATTAATTCTTCAAGTGATGTTACTTTATTTCCAAACAAAACAGGATGAGGCAATTATTATGCCTGCATGAAGGGAGCTGTTAGGTTCTTTGCAACTGCCTGCTTTGCAATAGCACTTTTACTGTCGTGTTCTCTGTGTCTGTGAAAGGGTTGTTTTCTCCCCAGCTGTGAGGCTCCAGAAAGCATGGAATATTAGTTAGTGCAACTGTTAGGTTTTTATGCAGAATCAATTTCGTGCTTAAATTTTATCTCAGCTGACTATGAGCATCAGTTTATAAGATTTTCTCCAGAAAACTAATTCTCTTCTACGTGTGAATTGTAGCATTAAATCTCCAGTTAAATACTATGTATAGGCCCAGCAAATAGGACCTTTGTTTTTGTTTGCAAATCATCGGTTATTTGAAAAGTTAATTCTTTCACGTCCCATGTCTCCCATTTTAGAGCTAGATCAAGCATCTCAATAAAGAATGTGTTTTAACCTGCAAATTGCCGTTATTTAAAAATGAAACAATGTATTACGGCTTTACTTTTCGGGAGTGAGCTGTACATATTTCCTAGTTACATGAAGACTATTTTTGTAAGGTAGTCCCTGCAAAACCAAAATTTTCTGTTAAGCAGTGTTGTAAGTGGCTGCCGTCTCCAGCAGATCCAGAGCCTGGTGATTGCTCCTGCCCAGCTTCTGGAGCCCTGTCCAGATGGATGTGGCCACTGCTTTCTTGTTTGCAAGTTCAACAGGTAGTGAAGTTAAACATGTATCCCAGAGGCACCCACATATGCACACAGACAGACACACAAAGGACACAGATACGTTAGGCTACACAAACTGCTACACACAAGGTACTGCCTTCAACAGTACCTGCCTTCAACACCTGTGTATAGGATTCTCATAAAACATAAGGCCAGACAGTGTAAAGCATGCTTCATTTTAACCTGCTACATAGGATTGACATGCATTGACTAGGGATCCAGACTAGATAGTCAGGCATTTGGCTAGGTGATGTCATTGGTGTTCCTAGTAGAAACAGAAGCTGTACTAGATAAAAGCTGCTTTGGAAAACTAAGGAATGGAGAAAGCAGAGTAGTGGCTGGATTAAACTTGTACTGCACCAATTAGTAAGGGAGAATCCAGTTCATTCCTACAAAAGCTCCACCTGTTTGTCAATTTACTTGAACTCTTCAGACCAGTTGACTTCAATAATGTATTCTTGCTTAGCCTCATGTTTAATTGAAACTGAATCAACTCATTTGTTAGTCCATAGTTATTTCTTATAATTAATTTTTCTATAGTATCCTCAACATTTACTAGAGCAAATACAAGGTAACATTGTGACTAGTGAAAACGTGCTGAGACTTTCATGAAAGCCTCTTATGACTATGATGTAGTGCCACAGACACAACCACAGCTACAGATGCAGATGCTTCGAGGTGTACATGATTTGGACTTACCCATGACCACAGATGCTTCAGGGCGTCCTGCTCCCTTGTGGATTCATCCACAGGTCGCAGTCCCTTTGACTCGAGTTCACACTGGAGTTCCAGTTTGTCCAGTACAGCAGCACAGAAACAGCAGCAGGATGGAGCTGTGTTGAGCTTGGAGGAGGTGATCCTTGAATATTAACCATCATTCTTGGGCCCCTCTTTCCTCTAGTGCCTTACCCCGAGCAACTCTTCCAAGCAGATACTTGAAAAGGCTGAAGTCTGCTCTCCCAAAGTCCAGGATTATTAGCTTGCTTTTCATGCTCCTCCCTGCCCTCCAGATTCTGAACTCCACCATCTCATGGTCACTGCAGCCAAGACTTTCGTATCCTCAGCAAGACCCTCCTTGTGGGTGGGTATGGGGTCCAGCAGAGCGTCTTTTCGCAGGAGGAAGTTATCATCAGTGCATTCCAAGGACCTCTTGGTTTGCTTATGTCCTGCTGCATTGTCCATCCAGTAAATATCAGGGTGTTTGAAGGCCTCCATGGGGACCAGGACCTGCAAGCATGAGGCTGTTCCTATCAGTCTATTGAAGGCTCATCCACTTGTTCTTCCTGGTCAGGTGGCCTGTAATAGACTCCCACTATATGTTCCTCTTGGTCTGTTCTCTCTTTAGCCCTAACACATAAGTTTTCCATCAGCTCCTCCTCTATCCCCACACAGAGCTCCATGCATTCCAGTTGCTCTCTCACATAAAGAACAACTCCCCTTCCTTGTCTTCTTTTCCTGTCCTTCCTAAAGAGCCTGTATCCTTCCATTGCAACATTCCATTCATCCTACCACATCTCCATAATCCAGTCTTTTTGTTATTAAGAGAAATATCCAAAATAGATGGAAGAAACTGCTCTAGAATTAAAATGCATGTGAGTCAAATGGAGGGAAATAAGTGTTAATAAAATGAAGCTTTCTATATGAACTTTATACAGGAATTTGAGGTGTGCATTTGGTCATGCAGTAAAAGGAATATTAAAATAGAAGGTACATTTTGTCAGTACTAGAGCTATGATTATTTTAGATTCCTCACTTCTGCTTAAGCGTACCAATAAGGCCATGACCTCTATAAAGTGCTCGTTGCTACAATTTATGTCTTTTGTTTATGGAGGACTGTAATTTTTCAGTATGTTTGTGAATGTTGTGTGAGTTATTAGACATTAAACAGGGGAGAAAGTTAGGCATAGAATTCAGAAATCTTCTTGCCATGCTTCATCCTTTTGTTGTTTCATTATAACCTCTTTTCTTGT
Source organism: Amazona ochrocephala (assembly GCA_039720435.1). NCBI lineage: Eukaryota > Metazoa > Chordata > Aves > Psittaciformes > Psittacidae > Amazona > Amazona ochrocephala. Next base: position 85,708,718 of record CM077880.1, read on the forward strand.
AAACAAGTGTAGGTTTTTCCCTCACAAATTATATTTATTGTAAAACGTGATCTTCAGTATTTTGCTCTTAAATGACATTGTTTCTTATTGTAAGTTCTGAAAATGCTAATGTGTATGATTTCTAATTCTTAAGCCAGTTTCTTATGGAGCAGATTACTTTGAATAAGGAGATGATGCAGCAGTCAGAAGGTGAAACAGTCTGCCAACTTAAATGCAAAGAGAGCATGAGTGATGATGAGGATGAATTCCAGTTCTCAAATCTGATGAATTGACTTGGAGCTAAGAAGGTTTTTGATGAGTGAGTCTTTCCAGCAACAGTAATAGATTGTATGACCTTTTATGATTCAGCTCTGGATTTGATTTTAATAGAATCCAAGGTAAATGATGAGAACAAAGGCTGCTTGGTAACACAGTGATTCCTTAAAAAATAGTTTTCTTGGCTGTCAGAAATTATCAAATGCCTTTCAACCAAAATTTCCTAGAGCAAAGCTATCATACTCCATGCATACGAAATGTGTGTTTGTGCCATATAAAAGCCACACTATTAATCCGCTGATGTACCATGAGTTTTGAACGTAGATACTTACTAGCATGTAATCCACAGATGCCACTGATTTTCAATCAAACAATGCATGATGACTGCTTTTTTTGGCGAAGGCTGTGTTTGAAGTGCACCACTTAGCCAGAAGAAAGAATGCTTTTTCACCTTTTTCTGCTTTGCTCCCCTTGACGCAGAATTGCGTGTTGTGATCATGATGATAACACTACCACTCCCAGGATAAGGATGACTCACTCTGAAACACAGAACACTAAAAATAGCTCTAAGAGCTTCTTGTGTGTTGGCCTGACATTCACTAGTCAATCACAGTGAGTGTCTAGAGCAAAATAAGCATGGGGCAAAAGTGGGAAAGGATCTGGACAGATAGTAAGAATGTTTAAAAAAATACATCAGTCATCCTTACCATTAAATAAAGTGCTCATCAGTGCTTCTTTTCACCCAACTGCCTGAAAACAGGAAAGAATTGATTGGCAGTCATCCTGGAAGGCTTTCATTATGCCAAGACTTGCGATGCATTTTTTGGAATAAATGTTATTTCCACCATTTCCCACCCACCTCATTCTTTTAAAACTGGTAACTGCAAAGTAGCCCTTGTTTTTAGTAAGCTTTGTGTTCTGACTAGTGATGCCTTGAAGCCTCCATACCCCCAGGATGATGTGAACATTCACTGCAGCCTGAGAAATGTTCTCCCTTAATGAATCCTTTATGATCTCTTTTTTCAGTGAGAATGATGTGAAACAACTTTGGTTGCAGCTGAGAAAAGGTGAATCTCATTTACTTTCCAGTTTTGAAGAGTTCCTGGTCAGAATTTTTTCCCAGCTCCAAGAAGCAGATAATGAAAAGAACAAGTTGGAATGCGCTCTAGAAAAGTTAGAACTTCTCTTTGTTGGACTCTTCGTGTAGTTTTGAGGCTATCTTACCTGCTGTTTGAACCTTCGAAATAAACAAGGTATTATTTGAGGACTATAGAGAACATAGAACTATAGAGAGCTATTTGAGGACAATCAACTGAGGACTGTAATCACAAGAGTTCCCATAATGTGAAATTTTAGTAATCATGATGACTACCAGTAAAATTATTCATAAGGCAGAACTGGCTGAAATTACCTTTTCTCTTGAAGTTGACAGATTTTGTTGACTGAAATAATTTTTCAGATGTCTATTATTGCATTGCATTGCAGTTTTTAGACAATATTAGCAATGCACTTCCAGTTATTAAGTTTTATTTCAGAGGACAGTCAGATTTACCAACAAATCTGGTAAATTGCCTGTGTGCTTTGCAAACATTGCAGGCAGAAAAGCTATAAATCTGGATTAACTCACCAGAGAAATGAGAAGTTTGAGATGTTAAAGCAGCAACAAAGCGCTGATACCAATGCAAATGTAGGTAAACAAATATATATAAAATAAACATGAAATACAGTAAACATTATGCATTGGTTTTATATATAAAAACATCTGTAATATGTCTATATATAAACAAATATATAAAACACATGTAAAAACAAATATATAAGAACTAAAAAGTAATTGATCGTCTTTTAATGTGTAGGTATCTAGAAGAGAAAAACTGTGATACTAAGTCTAAATAGAATACAAAATGATGCTTACAGTTGAAGTTCCCCTGTATTATTATTATAAAGTGTCATTTCTGTATTTCAGATTCTTACATACTGAGTGATAAAGGCAAATACATTGTAGAACATTTACTTCATTTGTTCAGTGCTCTGCTGGCTATTCTGAGAATGTGACAAGGCTTCTGAAGAAAGAAATCACCTAAAAATGTATGGTCATTAAAGACAATTGGTTTATATTTGTACTTTTTTCATCTAAGTAAGTCAACAAGTGTGATTTTAGCCTTCAGACAGTCAATCGGAAAAGTATGAGGTGGTTGAGCTGTCTGGTTTAGGCTAGAGATTATTTATAACCAAGTGTGGTGAAGGGTTTGTTTCGTGGTTTGCGTTTGTTGGGGTTTTTTCATCAGACTCTTATCAGTGTGTTTCGAGAACTGAATGAATAAATGTGTCTGTTTAATAGCTGTGATTAGCACAGAGGTGCGCTGAGTGTACCATCAGCATTACCTAACTTTTCTGTCTGACCGGAAATTGTGATCTTAAAATGCATTGGAGCTTTATGCCTTTGTAGTAAGGAAAGATTTAGGTAATTTCTTCTTTCTGTTGCTCCTAGTAACACCTGCAATCTCTGCACATAGGTCATTGTTTTATTTATAATTCACAGCTGGAAGGAGTCAGAACTGTCAGAATTGTTTTTGGTAACAGTGGGGATGAATAGACTTGTTTATTTTCAAGTATGTCCAAATAGCAGCAAAGTTCAAACAAGGCCATATATAAGGAAAAAAATTATTTTTCACACTCCTATGATTTTCTACCTACTAATATGTATGTGTCCTCATAGACTGGCCAGGATTTACTGTGGTGTCGCAGAAGATGCTTGTTATTGAGGTCTTATCATGTTTCCTGGGTTCTTGCTTGGTTACAGTAGTGCCTTTTGGAAGCTGAGAATGAATGTGATCTTTCATCTTTCCTTCTTGACTCACCTCTGTGAGTCTATATTGTCTGTATTTAGGCGCTGATGCAGTCTACTCTCAGACTTTTGTCTCCTTTCCTGGATGTAGGCTATGATTTTGTCTTAAGTCATTCTGTTACCAGAAAAGTTGGTTGGAGAAACTCTCTAAGACTCAATTCGGAGTTCTAGAAAGCAGCATTTTTTATTGCAGCGCTGGGCACACACGTGAATTGTTTCGCAAAGGAGAGTGCACCTGATAGTTACAGACAGCTGCTGTACATTTAGCATACTCATGCATATTCATAGCTTTTCCAGGGACTAATTATAATATTTACATCCTAATTATACACGCACTTTCTTGCTGAGCAGGGGTCTCTGGTGGTCACCGACAGTCTTCCTCACTGTGTTTACTGAATGACCTCAGTGCTTGAGCATACTAGCAAGGTCCTTGTGCTGAGTTAGCAGTTGGTATGTCCTTGCTTCTGTTCTGTTCCAGCCTCGCTCCATGCCAGTCGCAACTCTGTTATTTTGAAGACTGACATCCTTGGTCTTATTTACTGTCCTCATGGTTGTTATCAGTCCCATGATGTTTCTTCCCCTGTCACCTGAACATTCCTTTCTCTCTACGTGTTAGTAAGTTAGAACAGTTTGGTTTATTCTGCCATGTTAAAGGCCCACACACTATTGTTATTTTAAGATTTAAGGTTACAATTCCTTTTTTTCTGGATGCCCTGAGAAGCTTCATGTGCATGTGCACAACTTTATGCCCTTCCAATCTATGCTGCTAACCTCTGCCATTCTTCTGTATCTGTTTTTGGTCTTTTCTTCTGGAGCTTTCACACATGCATATTTTCATTCATGAATTTGAACCCTGTGGTCTAAGCAACCAGGGTTTTTATCCTGTCTGGTTCAATAGCAATGCTGTATTTGTAGATCCAGCCAGTAGTAAGGCTGAATGTATATCCTCAATATATACATGTACAGGCACACCACATATGGGGAACTTTGCAGATGTAATACTCGTTAGAAAGGAGTACCTCTACTGGCACCCGCCTAAACACAAGCAGCGTTTCCACAAACATGAAGGCTGATAGCCTGATCCTGTTTCTCCCATCCAGTTTAGAAGTAGTGAATATTATTAATGAAAACATATACACATGCAGCCCTCCCTCACACTTGCTTTGTTCAGAAATAAATCTGCATTCACAGATCTTTTGAATATTAGTGTGGTCTTTACTCTACTTATTCCTGCCTGCTGCTTGGGCCCCTTAGTCATTCTTTGACTCAGACCTTGGGTCTTTCCAGGTGTGGGTCTCCTTCTGCTCACTGGCTGTTTCAGCTGGATTAAAGTTTGTTACCAGAATGTGTTTATTTGGTTAACCATGGGCATGTTTCTCATTTTAAGTGATCTGTAATTCTGATTTAGTAGAACAACAGCCCAAATACTCCTGATGAGTTTTTGCATAGAACTTCTTAATACACTTCAAGGAAAACAAAACAGCCACATTCTTATCTCAGAACTGGTGTTTTTCTCACTGGTGTTTATCATCATAAAGGAACTGGCAATGAGCTGTTGTGTATATTTGTAGAGTTTAAGGCAAGATGAAAATATGGGTTTTAAACCTTATTTTAGAAATGCTAATTTTCTTCTCTTTTTCTTTTCATTTAAACAAAAGTGAGAGACTTTCACTACAGTAATGAATCAAACAAAACACTGTACATATGTGTGGTCTGATGCTGGAATCAGTAATAGCTAAGCTGTGCACTGAAAGTGTGGAATACCAGCTCCACACATTCATCCATCTCGCTTTTGACATCTACACAGTGGATACAATTTTTGTTTGCCATTAGCTCTGTCCACTTTTGTGCTTTGCATTTGAAAGACACACGTAAAAAGGTGGACTGTGTTTCAAACAACAGAGTTCTAAATAGAGAAGATAGATAAACATAAGTGTAAACAGGACAGGAAGGATGAACTGGCTTCTCATTGGGTTTGGCATGAGACAGCGTCAGAGTCCACCCTTGGTGGAAAAGCAGAATCAGCATCTCAGAAGATTAGTGCACAAAGTGTGTAGATCACTGTATTTTTTCAAAGGGAAAGATGAACCATTACAACAAACTGCATGAACAGCAGCTGTAAAACCCAAACACTACACTACCCAAACAGTTCAGCTGCATGTATGGGCAGAAACTAAACCCTTGTGAGAGTGTTGATTCTGAACTCATCATGTGAACTTTGAGTGCTCATGTTACATTCCATTTTGGTTAATGTGATCAACAACAGCACCATCTCCCTTTCATCTCCATTTCTGTTTATTCCACAGTGTTACTGGAAAGGGAAAGATCATGTTATCAAATATTGACAAAATCATACAGTTATGTAAGTAAAACTGTATGGTATGGTCCTAGGGAATAGAGATTTAAATCAAAACATTTGCATTTTTTCATTTAACAATTATATGCCCTTATAGCTTTAATTATTTTCCCTGAGTGCATGTGGGGAATATTTGCCAGCTAATGTACCGGATTATTTTTTCTGATACTTGTTAGTTGTGTCACTTATAACTGTGTTACACTTTTGGTTATAGCAGCTATTATTTTATATTTTTGTCTAATTTGAACAGAATTAAGAATGCAAACCATGAACGAAATGCTAGGGGAGCATCCAGCCTGCAGAAACGACAAGTGCTTATGTACCAGACCATCTGACCATAGAGCAAGAAGAGATAAATCAAGTGATGGCAATTTCTGAAACAGGTATTTGCAAACCAAGCATAGGTCAGGTTCTTTTGTCATTGCTATGGTGCTTCCAGAACACCTGAGAGTGAATTCTCTTTTCTTACAGAATCTCTTTTAAATATCATCTACAGCTTTCACAGCTCTTTGGATTTTTCTGTCCTGTTTTTTCTCCTAACAAACAGAACAAAAGTTTTCCTTTCATATGATAAAATAAAAAACAAAGAATAAAAAGCTTCAGGTATATTCCCCAGGTAGTAGGGTAATTTTATGAAAATGTAGCAGAATTCCACTGCCTTCAATGTACAGGATCTGGCTTAATCCCCAGACAGCTCGAGAGAGCAACAATGATTTGGGTCTTGTAGCGTACACCTTTGCTCAAAGCTCTACCAACTACTCATTTACTTTTGGACAATACAGCACTATGAACTTGAAATACTCCTTCCTGAACAATCTGCTCCTGATAAATCTGTCTGTGATAACAGTTCTATAGCACTGCATAGTTCCCTTGCATGGTAACTGCTTGTCTAGTTCCCATATTAAAAGCCTGATGTGTTTTTCTTGTTAAAATGCATGGCCTGTGTGGGGAAGCAGAGTATTTCTGCATGTGTGAACTTGCTATAAAGCGTCTCCAACTAGTGATAGGGAAAGGGGGTGGCACTGGAATTTAAAGGTCTGAAATGGAATGTTGTGAAACCAACTTCCTCTGTAGAATATTGTTGTGGTTTAAGCCCAGACAGTAACTCAGGACAAATACGAATAAAAATACATATAATATGTGTTATTTTTTCCTGGCAGCAGTGGTTGGGATTGCCAGTTCTGGAAAGTAGGAGAGAAGTAAGACAGGAGGGGAAGGAAGAGGAAAAAGAAGTTTGTCAACCATTTCCTAGCTCTGTGTAGTTTTTAGATCCTCCTCTGAGGAATGAATCCAGGTGCTGCTGAAGCTGATGGGAATTTTAAGATGGTACTTGAGTAAGATAGGAGACAAATCTCTAGCTTACAAGCTTATGCAATTTTAGCTGATGAGAATATAGAACTGATCTAAAAGGCTATTACATAATTGAAATCAACTGCCAGATGTTAATTACCTTTGTTCAGTCCTGCTGTGAATCAGAATAGATGTGGGTTTATGCAGGCTGTTTACCACATTGCAGCACTATAGTAAAATAATCTATACTTTGAAGATATCTGTGAGGGCACGCAAATCAGGTATTTTTAGTCTAACTGCAAAAATAATAGTTTTTAATTCCTATACTTTAATATTTTCCTTTTTTTTATGTAAAGCTATGTTTAAAACTTATTTATCAACCAGTAGTTCTGTAAAACCCTTTTCCTGTGGTTCTCTAACATACATGTTCTAAATTTGGTATAAAACCCACAGAAGTTATTCAAAGCCTTACACTCAGTTTTAAGCCTCATGTAATCAAGTAACACAGGCAGCAGTATCAGGAAGTTTTATCTTATGTTTATTGTTTACTCTTGTCTATCTTTGGACAATAAAATGTCTGTCTTATTTTTATGAATGTTATTTTTTTTCTAATTTTATGTTTTCCTTTTCTGTTCATTGCATTATAATTAACAGTATCACCATGTTTCCTTTTTTAGTTGCATTTTCTTTTGTTTATAATTTCCTCTCTCCGTTATGAATTTTCCATGAATCCCAACAAGGCTGGTTTTGAAGAGCAGCATCTTTGTAGTACCATAAAAATTAAACTATCCCGTTTTATTTTTATGGAAAGGAAGCTGTGTTGGACAAATGCAATTCACTGCTTCTAATGATGTGATAAGTGAGATAATTTTATTCAGACAGTTGATGGCATTTGAAACGTTTTTCATTCAAACAGCTGATTAGCAGCCAGCGTCAATCTTCTTATACATGATATTTGATTTTTGGTTTTGGGTAAAGCAGCCTAACCTGTTTATTGGAATTCTTAACTCAGTGTAGTTAGAGACCGTGTTTTGTACATTTATTTTCCAAATTCCTAATGATAATCTGTGAGAGTGACTCTCATCTTTCCTCAGATCTGTTTTTGTAATAACATAACCGCATTCATTTTCTGGTATTAGTCATCATTCACCTAGATATTAATGTGTGTTAGGTTAGCTTCCACCTGACTAATGTTTGCCTTATCCAGAGTACTGTCACTTACACCACCTCCTCTTGCACGGAAATACACTTTGATAGTTAAATCTATTCTTGCACATGGTAATGGTAGCTTAGTTTAATTACAACTTATGTGTTTGGTTATATAAGAGAACCTCTTGGGAATAACAGAAACACTTTTTTCCCAAACTTTATAATGCATTCTTTCCCTTCCCTTCTCTTCCCTTTTCAATGTAATTATTCCTGTGTTGGAAATGATGATAAAAATTGTGAAAGAGGACTTCCAGGAAAGATGAGTTCAGTGTTGTTTCTGCTGTCCTAGCTAGCAGCCTCACGAGGGTCTTCTGCTTGGCATATCCGCAGTACTGATCTAATTCCATACTGACTGGGCTTCTGCAGACCAAGATTCCTTTGGCTGCGAATTCCTTTGGCTAGGTTACCATGATCTTGAATCTGCTTGCTCTAAATGGCTTAGATAAAGTACAAGTTATTTTCAGTAGTGTTCCTTAAGGGACATGTGATGACATGTCTCAGAAGAAAGCACGGGGGACAGAGGATGTCTAGCATAACATTTAGGGCACAGAATCTTGTATAAGGGAAAGAAAATAGGTATGGACCAGGCCAAATGCAGGAGAGTTCCTGGGCTTCTCACACAAAATGATGGGTTCTCTGATGATGATGGGTTCTATGTTGATGACAGCCACTGAAGTGAATCTTGGGATTCTGAGCAAGAGATCCTTGAGAATATGAGTCAGAAGCACTCAAAAAATGCAAATCAAGTGGTAGGATTGTTAGGAAAGACAAAAGAACAAAATAATCTCCAGCCTTATAACACTATATGAATGTTTCATCCTTCATGCACACCTGAAATAAATATGAAAAGAAAAAAGAGAAAATATGGAAGGGATTCTGAGCTAAGAACAAGGGAACACGTGGAGAATGCTTTATGTATGTCTTAGAGGGGCAGCAAAGCTGTCCTCAGGAACAGTTTGCTTGTACTGTATAATTCCAGTTCTTTACCCGGTTTTGAACTTGTGAATTTTTTTCCATTTTTGGGAATTGTTTCTCTCACAAGAATAAGCACCAGAATTTGTAGCAACATCAGTACCTATGATTTTGGGAGCTGATGATGGCCACCACTGCAGTTACATTTCCAGGCCGGTCTCTGTGTAAGTTTTCGGATGGCCATAGTATTCTGTAAGTGAGATTTCTGCCCGTAATTTGTTGCTCTGAAGCTTTTTGAAAGTTTATCATTGTGCGATCACTTTTTCCTTCTCCCAAAACCACTCATCTGGATAAGAAAGTCTTGTCCTGTCATCCTTGAAGTATCTGGTATTTTACTTGGAATACATAACTTCATTGTGTCAGGGAAAGGAATCAATACCCAGGAAGTGAAGTGATCTGGTGGTGTAAACCAGCATTGTTCAGCAGTAATTTGATGCCCAGCTAGTCAGTTTTCCATATGAATTGTGAGCCTGCTGAGGCTACAGTTCAGCAAATATGTTAAGCTGCTGTTGAGATAAGTGCTCCCACTCCACTTGTTCCTGACCTTTCACAATCCCAGCTAGAAAGTATTTTCTGCTTTTGTTTTTAACCTGGGCCATAAGTTTGCATTTAAAACCAAGAGTAGAACAACAACAGTGTTGTGTAACATGGTCAGACTAGCAGAGCTGCGTAAGGACAGATTTTGGGTTACGTGAGCTCTACTTGTTGGGATGTTCAAAAAGAGAGTACTAATAGAATCATCCATTCTGTCTCAGATCTGGAAGATCAAAGAGGAACCATTTTGATGCTCCTAGTACATTTTGCATCCCTTAAAACGCATACTGAAAAAAAAACCCAACCAAACACAAAATCTTCCATATCTTCAGGTCAGCAATGCCTTCCCTAATATGAAGTGGACTAATTTTAGCCTACATAATGTTTGCTCAGTCAGCCAAGGAGAATCAAGTAGCACTTGTTTACATACCAGAAACCACTGTCATCTGCTGCTATCTGTTTCACAGGGAAGGTGTATCTTTCCTTTTTATGTACTGTGGAAGGTGTTTAAAAAAGCTCTAAGTCACAGTTCTTGGTAGATTTAGCGGAGGTAGCAGAAAGGTTACTGCTTGTTGATATTACTGGGAATGGGAAGGTTTATCAGCTACCAGATTCAGATCAAAGAGTTTTTAGGCAGAACTCTGAATTGCTCTGTGTAGGCCTTGTCATTGTGGGAAACTGTCTAAAACAGCAGTTGTGAATATCAACTAAATAAACTAAATACTGCTAATCTGCTCTTTAAACTTTTTTCTCTTTTTTTGTGGTTTGTCCTGTTGCATTTTTTAACTAAATGAAATTGAGTTATAGAGTGTAATGGCTTTGATTTTGTGCAACATAATTATGTCTATACATAGAGCAGTGGAAGAGCACCATACGTGTTTTATTCAGATGTTGGCTTTGACAGAAATAGCTTCCCCATTCAACTGACCTCTAAGGCTTGAATTGAAATCCTCAAAGTCAAGATGCATCAGTTAGTTATAATACTTTCTTCTCTTTTCCATCCAAGTTAGAGCAGCAATGTACAGAACTTCTCAGTAGCAAAGAAGAAATCAAAGTAGAGAACATCAAGCTGAAGCAGACTAACCAGGAGCTGCAGTTATCCGGAGTCTCACAAACTAAGCCAGGCTCAAAAACAGTGACAGGTGCTTCAGGAAGAGGCATCAAGACCATATGAAGAAAAGGAAATGTAAGTTTCCAGCTGCAGAGGTTCAACTCCCTGTGCTTAACATGCCAGTGTGCCTCCTTCTCTGGGTATTCAGTGCTGCGATTTAAGTTTGTGTCATAAGCAGAAACTCACATCAAAGCCAAGCGCAGTTCTCGTAATTTTTCCCCAAGTAATTCAGCACATTTTCTGTAGCACATCTAGCTTCTACAGAATCTTTTGCTGCTTCTTCAAAATGTCATTGTTCTCTATCCTCCACACCATTTGTTGAGGGTGTTTGGAATTAAAAATCAGTTTAATTGGTTAAAAAGTATGTCTTAGTTTTGAAATTCTATTGCAGTGATCATGAGATGGTTGAGTTTGAGATCCTCAGGACAGTGAGAAGAGCGTGCAGCAAGCTCACTGCCCTGGACTTCAAGAGAGCAGACTTTGGCCTCTTCAGGAACCTGCTCAGTAAGGTTCCATGGGATACAGCCCTACAGGGCAGGGGGGCCCAAGACTGTTGGTTGATACTCAAGGATCACCTGCTGCAAGCTCAGGAGCGATGCATCCCAACTAGAAGGAAGTTCAGCAGGAGGGCCAGGAGACCTCCTTGGATGGATAAGGAGCTGCTGAGGAAAATTCGAAGGAAAAAAGAGGCTTATAAAAGGTGGAAGCAAGGTCAGGCGGCCTGGGAAGAATACAGGGATGTTGTTCGGGAAGCTAGGGACCAGGTTAGGAAAGCTAAGGCCCACTTAGAATTAAACTTGGCTAGGGATGTTAAGGATAACAGGAAGGGATTTTATAGGTACATTGCCGATAAGAGACAGGTTGGGGACACCGTGGGCCCTCTCCAGAAGCTATCGGGAGAACTGGCTACCCTGGATTTGGAGAAGGCTGAGGTTCTTAATGACTTCTTTGCCTCAGTCTTTACGGGCAAATGCTCTGACCACACCACCCAAGTCTTGGAAGGCAGACGCGGGGACGGTGAGGGTGGGGACCCTGGGCCCACTGTGGGGGAGGATCTTGTTAGGGACCACCTTAGGAACCTGAATGTATACAAGTCAATGGGACCGGATGAAATCCATCCGTGGGTCCTGAAGGAGCTGGCAAATGAAGTTGCTAAGCCACTGTCCATCATATTTGAAAAATCATGGCAGTCAGGTGAAGTTCCCGATGACTGGAAAAAGGGAAATATAACCCCCATTTTTAAGAAGGGGAAAATGGATGAGCCAGGGGATTACAGACCAGTCAGTCTCACCTCTGTGCCTGGCAAAATCTTGGAGCGGATTCTCCTGGAAGGCATGCTGAGGCACATGAAAACCAACAAGGTGCTTGGTGACACCCAGCATGGCTTCACTAAGGGGAAATCCTGCCTGACCAATCTGGTGACCTTTTATGAAGGGGCTACGGAACTGATGGACAGGGGCAGAGCAGTTGATGTCATCTACCTGGACTTGTGCAAAGCCTTTGACACTGTCTCCCATGACATCCTTCTCTCTAAGTTGGAGAGACATCAATTTGATAGGTGGACCACTCGGTGGATAAAGAACTGGCTGGATGGCCGCACGCAAAGAGTAGTGCTCAGTGACTCAGTGTCCAGCTGGAGACCAGTAACGAGTGGTGTCCCCCAGGGATCGGTGTTGGGACCGGTCTTGTTCAACATCTTTGTGGGTGACATGGACAGTGGGATTGAGTGCGCCCTCAGCACGTTTGCCGATGACACCAAGCTGTGTGGTTCGGTTGATACATTGGAGGGAAGGAATGCCATCCAGAGGGACCTTGACACGCTTGTGAGGTGGGCTGATGCCAACCTGATGAAGTTTAACCATGCTAAATGCAAAGTCCTCCACCTGGGTCGGAGCAATGCCAGGCACAGCTACAGATTGGGTGGGGAGGAGATTGAGAGCAGCCCTGCGGAGAAGGACTTGGGGGTGTGGGTTGATGAAAAAATGAACATGAGCCGGCAGTGTGCACTTGCAGCCCAGAAGGCCAACCGTATTCTGGGCTGCATCAAAAGGAGTGTGACCAGCAGGTCGAGGGAGGTGCTCCTGACCCTTTACTCTGCTCTCGTGAGACCTCACTTGGAGTATTGTGTGCAGTTCTGGTGTCCTCGACATAAAAAGGACATGGAACTGTTAGAACAAGTCCAGAGAAGGGCCACAAAGATGATCAGGGGACTGGAGCACCTCTCGTATGAAGATAGGCTGAGAAAATTGGGGCTGTTCAGCCTGGAGAAGAGAAGGCTGCGTGGAGACCTCATAGCAGCCTTCCAATAGCTGAAGGGGGCCTATAGGGATGCTGGGGAGGGACTCTTCATTAGGGACTGTGGTGAGAGGACAAGGGGTAATGGGTTTAAACTTAAACAGGGGAGGTTTAGATTGGATCTGAGGAAGAAATTCTTTACTGTGAGGGTGGTGGGGCCCTGGAATGGGTTGCCCAGGGAAGTTGTGAATGCTTCATCCCTGGTGGCGTTCAAGTTGGGGTTGGACATAGCCTTGGATGGCATGGTTTAGTGGGAGGTGTCCCTGCCCATGGCACGGGGGTTGGAACTCGATGATCTTGAGGTCCTTTCCAACCCTTACTATTCTATGATTCTATGATTCTATGATACTTACAGAAATTACAGTTGTGGTGCATGATGCTCCATCCTACTCAAAGCTAAGACTATCTGGAACTTGCTCTTCAGAATGTACTCTGGGTATGAGACAGCTAGGATGTGCTTCTTTTCTTCATCAGATTCATAATTTTGACCAAGGATGCTGGCCTGCAAGATAAAACATACCTTATGCAGCTAAACACAATTCACTCATGGGGATCCGGAATCATCATTTTGGCATTTCCATTGCAAATGGTTTGGATTTCAGATTCTGACTCAAAAAGTGTTTTCCAAGAAAAAATGCTTACAGTTCACATTTTGAGAGAGAGAAATGGACTTTCAGTGTCAGATCAACCTACCTATCATGCTCCAGCCTTCTGCACAAAGCAAAAGTTACATTACCCTGAAGCTCTAATTGGCAGAAATGTCCACTGAAGACCATTTAACAGGAGATAGTTTGAAACAAAATGCTCAGGGATCTGTAAAACCATCTTGTTGTCGATGGAGTGTGCATGAATGCCAGACAGTGGTGCAGATCCTGCCAGACTATACATTTCAGTAATGAACTACAGAACTCAGAGCTATGGCTATTTGGCATAGTTCAGGATAAAGCAGAATATTAGGTCAAATGTCACATGCTTTTTCTGTTAAGCTTTGTGCAAAACTCTACTTAGTTATTTACTAATTTGATTTTTCTTAAGGGGAATAAATAATGAACTTTGTTGACAAATGATTGTACGAGAACCACGTCTATCTTTAGAACACTGTGTTTAGGTGTGCAAGTTTGATGCATGATTTGGGAGTAGACGGTAGAATTATTCCTCCTCAAGGTGGGTTGTTTCCTCTTTGAGGCCTCTTTTTTCCAAAGCAAAGCCTGTGGGATGGTCTGTTTTTAAAGCTACAGAAGAAGCCTGCCCAGTGGTCAGACTGCTGAATAATAATACTGCGTTTACAAAGCACTTCGGATTCAGTAGCGGTTCTAGAGCTCAGCCCTACCCTGCACTGTTGCTTTGAACATCTCTACCAGGCTGGTAAGACCTGAGCTGTTGAAATGGATGTAGTTTTCAGACTGCACGGGAAGAACTTGAGGCTTCACTGAAAGGCAAAAAAACATTTTAAGGACAGACACCAAGTTGTGTTAAGTCAAAGTAAATGGTGTAAGTCCAGTGTAAAACTCTGAGATGCTGTGTTCAGTGTTTAAGGCTGCATAGCTGTTAGAGTCAGAAATCGAAAAGAAATTGAAGGGATTGTAGATGTGTGAGCCTGACATATGTTGCCAGCAGCAAGATAAATTCTAATTTTGGATAAAAGATTACATGGTGGCCATGAATGATGTCTTCTCTGAATGATGCAGGTGCCAGTATCAGCATATATTAAACTCTCTGCATGAAGAAATTGTAAAGCTTTTTTTCTTCTTATTAAAGAACCTCTACTCCTTCCTTTGCTAACATTATTTTTTTTAAATTAGTAACTATTTGTGCAGGATAAAGCCCGCAGGTTTGGAGAAGCTGAAGTCTCAGATGTGGATACTCCTAGGGGGAAATGTCTTAGCAGTTATTACCATGGTTAGAACAAATTTTACATTTATTTTCATCACAGGGAGGTACACCGAGTGACAGAAACCTTGCAGAGACAAAAGTCAGGACTTCTGAAGCAGCTGGATTTTTTAAGGTAATGCAGACCTTATTAATTAAGGTAATTCAAGAGCTTACTGCATCATTCTAAAGACATACATTAAAGGATGAAATCATGCTGGGATACGTCCTGGGTGTAGAGGTCCAGGTGCTGGCAGCAGAGTGATGCAGGGACAACCTCTGTGCCAGGGAGAAGCTGGGGCTGCCCCAGGCCAGATCCCCAGCTGGTTCCAGCTAGCTGCAATGGACCCGCCGCAGGGCACAGCTGAGCCGTGCAGCAGCAGTGGTGGTGCATCTGGGAAAGCGTGTTTAAGAAAAGGTAGAAAACAGTGTGCAGCAGTTGAGGGAGAGTAAGATGTGTGAGAAACAGCGCTGCAGACACCAAGGTCAATGAAGAATGAAGGGGAGGATGTGTGTCAGGAAGAATGTCTTTACCTCACAAAGCATGGAACGGTGTTGAAGGGCAATGCAGTAGTCTCAGAATCAAAAATTATTTAGTTTTCAGGTTTTTGATTAAATCATGACAAATAAGCCATAAAGAGAGAGATGTAAATATACTGTAGGTAAATGTTGAAGGTGCATAGAAGGAAAACTCAACCCAAATAAGTGGTAACTACAGACTTGTGTAGACTGGTATAGGCTTGTGTCTGAAGGACTGCTCAGGAAAAGTGAAGTTAAGCTGAATTTAGGCATTTTAATAGATGACACGAGAAGATCCCCTGAAAGGTAGTAATTGTCTAAAAAAAGAAAACATTTTTGGTAAGCTTGGTGAGGTTTGTTTGTCAAAAAGTGACATTTGTCTTGTTTTGATATTTTTTGAGTCAGCTATTACACTATCTGAAAAATAAGGAGAGCAGCTATCTTTAAAATTATTTTGGAAAAAAATCTTTATTAGCAAATTGAAATCTTTCTCTTTTTTTTTCTTTTCACCTCTAATTTTCATGTGCATCTTAACAATGAATTTGCCGTTTGCAGTAATAATCCTTGAAACAACATGCTGGAAGTTGCATTTCTTTGGAGTCTTGCACTGCTGTTGCTTCAAAGCTAGCTGTGCTTATTTTCTAATTTTAGTATCATTGTTAAGTATTACTCACTTTTATATTCTTGAAGCACATATTTAAAAAGGTTAAAGTACAGGAAAAATAGGTATGCTTGGTCATAATTATACAGTTCTTTTAGAAGAAGCAAGCATATCTTAAAAATTTTGTTAGAATTATGCCATGGTTGCATAATAACTTCTAAGTGGTGCATTTTAATAAAAAAGTGTAGGACACAGAGCAGAGCTTCATCTTTTGAAATGATTTTATACAATGCATACTTTTTGCTTGCTGTATGGCTTATTTGGTGTCACATTTTTGAAGTGTGGCATCGTTGGACTTTAAGACAACAAAAGCCAGGTTGGTTACCAGGTCCAGCCAGGACTAACCTGTGCTGCCTGCTCCGTTTTGACATTCATGCTCCTTGAAAGCACATCATCTCAGCTGGGTGGGAACTGGACATTCCTTCACATCTTATTTCCTACAATATTATATTTGTTTTTCCAAAGCAGTTGAAAGAAAGCAGAGAGGGGAGAGAAGAAATCACAAAATCCCTCCTGCCTGGACGTTGAAAACATCTTGGTTTAGTTTCTAAAGAAATGTTGTGAGAGTAAAACAGAAGTTAATTTCCAAAGGTCACTTTGAAATGGGAATTATGTATCTTTTTTCCTATGAAATGTCAGTGCCTCAGCACAGGCCTTAGTTTGGGTTGCATTTTTTTTTTTTGCTTGGTTTGGTTTGGTTTGGTTTTGTTTAATTTTGTTTAAAGAAGACACAGCAGAATACTCCTTTCTGATGAACCTCTGTCCATGTGGCACAGAAATATGCGCATAAGTCCTGCATAGTCCTCCTAGCCTGCTGACTAGGCCTGCCAATTCAATTCAATTAGATTCAACTCAACTCCAATTCAATTCAATTCAATTCGATTCAATTCAATTCAATTCAATTCAATTCATTGCATTACATTGCTTAGGGCAGTCTTTAGGCTGTGCATCTAATTACTGCCACTTTGTGTGAATAGTGCTTCATCTCCTTCCATTCACCAGATACAGTCTGATGACTACATCAACTTTGTGTTTCCTAAATGATGACTCTTGGGATCACCACTTTTTGACCATGAGATTTAAACATCAGAAGTGATCTTGTTCCATGCAGGTTTTGCACACTGATTCCCTCTCCTGACAGCATGCCTGGGCTAGGAGGGATGATATTCAGTTAGTAAGTGTTTTTAGGGCAGCTCTGCACATAATCCTCAACTGGAGCTGAAGAAAACATCAAAAAAGATAACTCCCTGCTTGCTGTATCATGAGTTATGAGTTGTGCAGTCTCTGCTCTTCATAGAATCATAGTATAGTTTAGGTCAGAAAGGACCTTAAAGATCATCTAGATTCAACCCTCCTGCCATTGGCAGGAACACCTTCCACTACACCAGTTTGCTAAATACGCCATCCAACCTGTCCTTGAACACTTTCAGGGATGGGGCAGCTACAACTTCTATGGGCAACTTGTTCCAAAGACCTCGTTTGTGTTAAGACACAATCTCTCGGGATCACGAATAAAACAGGGTCTGATACTGGGGTTTTCTCCAGTCAGACCCTGACATTTAAACTGGTATCAGGGACAGGATCCCTTGCAGTGAAAAGTACCCTAATGTCGCATGAAGTATAAGGTATTATTACCTGTGTGCCTCTCAGGGACTTAAGGGGTGGGTTTTGTTGAAACAAAACGTGCTGCATTCCTGAGACTACTGTCCCATTCAGAAATGAATAGCAGTGAAGCTGCCTCTCAGGGCAGAGGTGTGTTTTATGGTCTTTTAGAGAAACATAAGGCTCACCCCTCTCTGCCAGGGGTAGAACGGGCCAAGAAAAATTGGTATAATTTGCAAAGTGTAACAGACTGAATAAGCACCCTGCAGAAGGACGCAAAACTGTGGGCCAGAAAGGGTAAATCGATCATCTGTGCTGTACTGGGTGCCAGCTTGGCTGCGCAGTGGAAGCTATAGAACAACAGCAAACAGTGGACTCTCAGTTCACACAAACTTCACATGACCTGGATCCCTGCAGGAGCGGGTAGTTAACTCAAAAGAACAGTTCGACAAAGAGAAAAATCAGGCTAACTACTTGCGATTAGCCCTGAAAGAGCAACTCCTTGCAGAGAAATGCACCTCTCCATGGTCTGTCCCAGAAAACAACTGAATACTCCCACAGTGATCTGGAAGAGGAAAGACTAGGGTTAGAAAAATTAAACGTTCCTGCTTCTTTCCGCCCCTCGATAAAAACGAATATACTTATGAAGGCGGAGAGGGCGAATTCCCACAAATTGCCACCAAAAAGGTTCTGTATACTGCTACGGAATTAGCTAAACTTAAAAAGCAATTGTGTCGTACTCCAAAAGAATCAGAAACCGACTATGTTTGGAGAGGATTGTGACATACGGAAAACAAGTGCCAGGAAAACAAAGGGTTAAAACACTCTTAATTTAACTTAGGTCTACAAGAACAAGGTTTGTGTTGTAAGTCTGTGGTGTGATAACAGAATTTAGCTGCCTTACTAACAAGAGTGAATTATTTCTTTTCATCCTTCTAATGAGTTAATTCTTTCTTACCATCCTTCTAATTTATCAGTTAGTTTGGAGACAGTGACTCCCGAACATCTGCTAGCTTGGGATACTCCTTGTCTGCCCATCCTGTCCTGCTTGCAATAAATTTTGTACCAAGGTCACACTGCTCTAAATCTTTGCCAGCTTTCAGAAACTTGAGGATACGGCTGGTTTCAGCTGATTGTGAATTACTGGGGTATCCAACTGTGCCAGAGGTGAAAAGTGGACCCTGAGGAAGTCTGCTTACTTCATCTTGAAGACTCCTGCCCACATGAGGAAGACTACTTACTTCATCTTGAAGACCCCTGCCCACAACCATCAGATGGCAGTGGGCAAGCACCAAAAGGGAGGAGACTTATGATAATGAGTACCTAAACTAATTGTAATATCCCCACCGCTCTCTTGGGAACCTAATGAATATGCATGTTTGTGTGTAATAAATACCTGCTTGCTTAACCCCTCAGAGTGCAAGTTAGGAGGAATGATCCCCCTTGCACCCGGCGCAGTAATAAACATACCTGCTTTATAACTCTCCTTGAGCTGTAGAGTCTGATTCTGTGCTTCAATCGCTGTCTGGGGGAGATCACATTTTACTAAGTGAGAAGGAAGCTGAGGGATATTGGGTCCAGGAGTATTTTTAACCACCCGTAACCACCGCGCACCCTGGTTCTCAACTCAAAGAGCAGCTTACTGGGCTGAAGGACTTAACCTTTTGGAAAGGGGAGATACCCTCACCATCACAGGGACAGTCGACCAGCGGGTAGAAAGTGTACAGAAGGCAGCATGTGTGCGAATGATGTACGACTGGGGACTTAGACTGAAACAGGAGTCCCCGATGATGACGCTGGTCGATCCCAAATGTATGACTCCCCTCATTCAGTGTCTTCTCGACTCCCTGAAACCTGCAGGGAATCAATTGCAGGGAAAGATACAATCAAAATCCCAAAGTGAAAAGGCTGTTGCTGCCCCGGAAGGACTGCTATCACCTGATCAAAAGACGGAAAAGAAAGTATGGACGTGGGGAGAAGTTGCCCAGGAGTTGATTAATTATGGGAGAAAGTACGGTCCCATCAATATTTCTAGTAAAATTGATACTAAGGGATGGAGGCGAACAGAGGTAAAAACCCCTCCTCACCCTAAGAATGGGAAACACTGGACACCCCCTACTTGCCCAGGAGGTAGAAATATTCCTAATATGAGGCAAGGGCTGTGGACATGAGGGTGGTAAAAGGGTGTTCCTAAAGATTTAGTGGATGGATTACCAACTGCTAAATTGGAAAAGCTGGTGTTAGAGTGGCCAGAAAGAAACCCCATGGGCCTGAAAGAAAAGTGTGGAAGGCCCTGGTGCCCCCACCACTAACTAGCTCCACCCCTTGATTGTGAGCAAAGGGTTGGAGAGTGGGTATAATCAACAGCTCACTGAAAATAATTAAGGCAAATTATTTTGTGGGGCCTGATCTGGTGACACATTTTTCACTTGCTTTGTATGACCTCATAGAGAACTCGACTCACAATTCTATAGCAAATTGTCCCACAGGATTTCACAGGATTTCACAATATTGTTAGATGGTTTCTCCCTCGGTTGGGAGTGAGTACATGCATTACAGATTGAGGTATCCAGCCTATCCCAGGTGACACTGCAAAACTCTATGACCCTTGACTTGCTATTAGCTTCCCAAGGAGGTGTCTGTACAAGCTGCTGCGCATACACGGATCAGAGCAGCAAATTATCTACAGATTTGGTGAAATTTGGGAACAAACAAAGCTTGCACCAAGTCACTAGAGATGATACCTTATGGGTTTTGTAGAGTTATGGTACACGCTTACCTCTTGGCTACCAAATTGGACATGGTTAAAGAACTTGTCTGTAATAATTGTAATAATAATTTGTGTTTGTACCCTAGCAGGCATGATTCAATGTTGCTGTTCACAATGGTGTTTCAGAATTAAATATGGGAAAATAACATGAGATGAGGGTTATAGGATATATGTGTACCCTGTAAGCCCAAAGGGGGGGAATTGTAAGACGAAATGCGAAGTTGTAAATTAAAACCACTCTGTTAATTGTAAGCTGTAAACTGGGACTGATCTGTTGAGAGCAAGATGAGGCCGGTTCTTCAAGGTAATGAACAAATCAGAGCAAACTGACCTAAACCATGGACACAGGTGTTAAGTA
The DNA here is from genome assembly GCA_039720435.1 of Amazona ochrocephala. NCBI lineage: Eukaryota > Metazoa > Chordata > Aves > Psittaciformes > Psittacidae > Amazona > Amazona ochrocephala. The sequence goes on from CM077880.1 coordinate 85,729,367, forward strand.
ATTCACAAAAGCCTTTTGTTCATGCGCAAGCACAGAGGTTAATCAGCAGACACAGTGAGGAAGACCATCCAGGACCATCAGAGACCCCTCAAGATCACGGCCCAGCAAGGAAGCGAATGTGCAATTAAAATGCAAATATTGTAATTCCAGGAAATCTAGTGAATATTTGTAAACAAATTGGTGGGGCCCTGGGTGGCTCGGTCGCTTGGGAGGCTTTGATAAAGTATTGTAATGAATTAAACAGTATTGCACACTGGCTACCTGGAACACTAACAAATTGCTCAGTGGTGCTCGAGAACCTATTTATAACTTAAATTGCATTATTTAGTTTCAGACTATCCTAGAAATCATTACCAATGATACATCCCATATCCTTGATCTGTTAGCAGATCAGGCCAGGCAAATGCGGACTGCAATATTTCAACATTGCATGGTTCCCGACTACTTGCTAGCCATGGAAGGGGGAGTTCGTGGCAAATTAAATGATTCTAATTGTTGTTTGAAACTTGATAATGGTAAAGTAGTAAAATGAATCACATCTGGAATTCAAAAACTGGCTCATGTAACTACTGCCTCTCCTAATGGAACTAAGCAAATTCGATTAATATGTCCACAGTATCAATTGCTTGTAAAAATAATTAAAACGACTGCTCTTTTCATTTCTCGACCTCTTTTGCACTATCTCTTTTCTAAAACCACCTGGATCCAGAACAATCTTTGAGACAGCTGGTGGTGTGTGAGACTGATCTGAAATTGGACTCTACTGATCATTGTCAAAAGATTGATATGAGAAGCTGAGATGAAATTCCACCAATCCATTGTCTCAGAGATGGCTGGGAGGAGTTGAGATAAGATTCTTCCATTCATTATCTTGAGGATTGGTATGAGGAGTTGCTGCCCATTATCCCAAGAATTGCTGCAGACGTGCAGTCGAAGAGCTGTCTGCAAGACCAGGAAGATTGGTCCACCAGGAACATGTAATACGTGACATTAAGAACATAGGTACTTCCTCCAACTCATTATAAAAGGGGGAAAAGACATCGAAAAGATGGATACCTTCAAAGGGACAGCTCCAGAAGGACATCTCCATGAGGACACCCACCTCTGATGACTGCTACAGGCTCTCAGGGGACACTGCTCCGATACTGACTACAAACGCTGAAGGACTCCCACCACCTGTGACAACAGATCCCCGTAGACCACTGGATCCACAATGGTGACTCTCTTTCTCTATCCCAGCAGCCCGAATCCCTGCTTCATTCCCATCTGTTTTCCAATCTGTCCTATTGCTATCCCCTTTATTACAATAACTTCCATTTTTTATAATAATTGTCTTTCTGTAATAAACCAACTGATCGATTACACTACTTGACCTCATTTACGTCTTAATTTCACTCTAAGGATCATGAACAGAACAGCCTCTGACAGCTTCATGAAATCATAGAACCACAGAATAGTTAGGGTTGGAAAGGACCTTAAGATCATCCAGTTCCAGTCCCCCTGCTATGGGCAAGGACACTTCACACTAGACCATGTCACCCAAGACTCTGCATCACTCCAGGTGTTTAATTTAGCCTGTTTGCTGCAGGTTAATTAAGCAGATGTTGTAAAGAATACTTATTCCTCTGTCAGTTGAGTAGGTCATTATTTCCAAGACCTTTGTATATAGGTCAGGAGTCGCTTAGGAAAGAATACTGTAACACTGGTTGGTTTGCAGTGGGTGCCCTAGCTGATCTCTTCTCCTGTTTTGTGCAAAGATGAAGGAGGAAGAGGGAGATAGCAAGTTTGTTTTTAATGCTGCAGAAGGGAAGCAATATCATGGATGCTCCTGGCATTGATTTGTTAGGGCAGGAGTTGTGGGAAGTGCAAAGCAGTGGGGGGAAGGAAAGGGAAAGAAAGGCAAGGCGAGGTGAGGCCCTCTTGCCAGGAATTTGAGGTACAGAATCCATGAAACTGCTGACTTCAAGAAAATATCAGAACTGAAATCGCTGCCTGACAGTCTTTGAATGAGACATTGAAGTCTAGCCTTGCAAATGTTTTCTACGCTAGGGACTGTAGTGATAGGACACGGGGTAATGTGTTCAAACTTAAACAGGGGAAGTTCAAGTCAGATATAAGGAAGAAGGTCGTTACTGTGAGGGTGGTGAGGCACTGGAATGGGTTGCCCAGAGAAGTGGTAAATGCTCCATCCCTGGCAGTGTTCAAGGCCAGGTTGGACAGAGCCTTGGGTGACATGGTCTAGTTTGAGGTGTGGGGGGCAGGGACATGGCAGGGGAGTTGGAAATAGGTGGTCTTCAGGTCCTTTCCAACCCTAACCATTCTATGACTCTATGAGTGGTGCACAAAATATTCAAGAATTCATTCTCATTGTCTCTCCTCTCTCTCTCCCCTCTTTCTTTTTCTTTGTCGTCCCTTTCTCTCTGTTTTGTACTCCCTTTTCTTCTCTTTTTTCCTCTATTTTCTCTGTGGATGTATTCTTAGCAGAGATAATTTGGGGACCTTTTCTCCCTCCTACCTTCTGTAAAACCACAGGAGACCATCTGTTACTCCTATGGTGGGAGTAGAAAGTATGTTTACTTTTAGTAACTTTCCATCAAAGAGATAAAATGAGTTAACAGTGTGCATCTACCAGAACACTGGTGATCTATGGGCTGTAATCAAAGCATTAAGGGACTGAAAATAGCAGATACTCCTTTATATTCCTGTGTATCATGCCCATCAATACTTCTGTGAATCTCTTTGTACAATGCATATAGTTTGAACACCAATGCCTCCAGAATATTCATTTATTTAGAAATAAGTCACCTTAATTTTCCTGGGAAATCAGCTGAGTTGGTAGAAATTTACCTAACTCAAACAATGTGTCAGATTTCACGAATGTGCTTATTTCTCCTTTGAAAACGGATTTGCAGTTTTGCTTGCTGGTACCCAAAAAGGATATTTTGAGAATTTGAAATGCAGCTGAATTGTTCTCGATTTATAGGGAAGATTGCTGCTTGACACCTCTATATAACTGAAAGAGCTAGGGACAGATCTCGTTTTTCCTTACTTTGATAATTCATACAGCCTTTTACGAGCATACCTTTGTGTCAGTTATTTTGTTTTTAAAGGGGAGCAGTGTCAGCCTTCAACTTCGTCCCTCAAAGGCTCTCTCTTTAGGATATCTGTTTTATTTCCTTGCATGTACGGAAACACATACTTTGAAGACCCTGGGTGCTAGGAGGGACTCCATCCAGGGTGTCACACTGAATCCTTCTGTGGAAAAACACATGACACATAAATGGACTGAGTAGGTGTCTCACGTGTCATTTAGCTCTCTTAAAAAATTGTACTAGTAAAACAAAGATGAATCATTCTAATACAGAGAGCTCGAAGCCCACCAGGCCATTAATTCTAACATGTCATGCAAGAAAATAAAATGTTTTGCATAAGTAAAACAAAGAAAGTCGTCAAATTAAAGATGGTTATAATCGAATGAATGGATCTGAAAGACTCATTTGAATGTTTGAATGTGCTGCCTGAGGTAGCTAGGGGAAGGAATGATTAATGACAATGGATTAGTTGAAAAGCAGCATATGCATAATGAAATTATAACAATTTGCTTGCTGAGCTAATAATAAACATGAATATGAATGAATTATTAATTCTTGCTATAAAGCCATGTAATTCCTGTGAAACCATATACCACAAACTCTATCAGTGGGTGCAATTTAGTTACTTATTTTGTGAATAACCTCATTAATTACTTACAAATGATCCAAAATACATGACACTAGATGCTGAGCTGATACAAATATATATAGCCATACTTGGTGAAAACAGCCCTGAACCTGTTCTCACCCAAAGAACCAGATTAGTTTATTGAGCTTGACGTCCAACAGATTTTAGAAACTCTCAGAGTCAATTTCGAGGTTTAGAAAGCAGGCGTTCTTTATTTTGCAGCACAGGGCACACATACAAATCGTTTCACAAAGGCGAGCACACCTGGAGTCTGCAGGCAGCATCCGTTATCCAACAAACTTATGCACATTTACAACCTTTCCAGGAAATGTTTTACATTAGATTTCATGGAACTACTTGTAATATTTGCATTTTAATTATGCATGTGCTTTTCTTGCCATCTGTGGTCTCGAGGGATCTCTGATCATCCTTGATAGGCTTCCACTGATTGATCTCTGTGTTTGTGCATGTGAAAATAGTCTTGTGAATTACTTAACAGTTGTGCCTGTGTTTTAGGTTAGTTCTGATTTGCTCCTCATCTTGAAGAACTGGCCCTGCCTGTCTAGGTCATTCCTTTCTTATCTTCACAGGCTATCCTTGTTTTATGCATACCTCAAGGCCCCACTGACCCATATTGCTCTCAACAAAGCTGGTCTAAGTTACAACCTAACATCTTGCTCTCAGCAGGGCAGTCCCAATTTACAATCTAACATCTTGCTGTCAACAGAGTGGTCCCAATTTACAACTCAGCATTTTGGCTTACAACAGGAAGTGATCTTTTTTACCTATTTTTCCCTACAGTCAGAGAGGAATGTGTACTTTTCGTGGGCATGGCAGCTCAGCTTTATTAACTTTTGCTGTGCTTTAGTCCCACATCTTAGAAATTAGTGTACTATAAAATTGATCAGAAAGGGCTCCCATTATAACATGTGTCACTTCTTTGCAAGGCAGAAAGCAGAGTTCATTACTAAAAGGAATAATAGCAGCCTGAAGGGAGTCCTTTCAATTCCTTGTCATTTGAGAAGACTGATGGTTGTAGTGTGTGAGATACTTCAGGAAAGGGGGAATAGAATGCTAGGGTTTCTGGAAAGTGTCATATTGGAAAACAAGGCTGTGATGAAGCCGATCTGTAGTCAGAAGAATTAAAGAGTAAACATCATGATAGCAAGAAAAATTTTGCGATATTAACTTTGAAGGGAGAAACAACAGACATAAAGCAAAATATTCACATGCAGTACAAGAATATTGTGAGCATATTGTGAGCATCCAGGAACAGCCAATGTTCTTTTTGAGTGGATTAATGTAACCACAAGCAATTATTTAAATAAAATGGCTTATGATATAGGTGCTGCTTAGGCATGCTCCTGCTTAGTGTGTCAATTTGGCCCTGCACAGACTCACTGAGTGAACTTAAATGAGTTAATAAAGCCTTCTCTTTCTCTGTTCATCAACTGTAAAATAAGACAATAATAGAATCATAGAATGGTTAGGGTTGGAAGGGACCTTAAAGATTATCCGTTTTCAGCCCCCCTGCCATAGGCAGGGATACCTTCCACTAGATCAGGCTGCTCAAAGCCCCATCCAGCCTAGCCTTAAACACTTCCAGAGAGGAGGCATCCATGTCTTTGAGCAGCCTGTTCCATTGCCTCACCACCCTCTTAGTAAAGAATATTTTCCCAGTGTCTAATCAAAGTTTACCCTCTTTCAGTTTACAAGCAAACCCCCTTGTCCTTTCACTTGTAGAAAGCCCCTTTCCAGCTTTCTTGGAAGACAACAGTCTTCCAGTACCTGAAGGAGGCCTACAAGAAATGCTTTGCCTTCCTAGACTTTGCAGACTATGTACTCTTAATGGCTTGAGGACCCATTCCTTCTTAACCTTCTTTTGCCATAGCAGCTGCCAAGTCGGGCTTTTGTATAGACGAGCTCTTACATTTGCATTTATTGTGATAAGGCTTCAGCTGAAGTGCTGAGAATGTCATCAGGGCTTGATCCATTGTTCTTAATTACAAAGCTCTCACGGGCTGCAAAGGCTCTGGCTGACTGAGAAAGAAGGAGCAGAAAAACTTCAGAAGTGCAAGAAAATGAAATAGAATTAATTTATTGCTATGTTTTGCTGAGGTTTTTAAATGGTCATTTGCTGGAATACAGTGGTCTCAGACTGCAGGTGCGCGTACTTGTACTGTGTGGACCCCACCACTGTTGCTGAAGCTTTCCAAGGATGTTTTATTAGTTTTACAAAAAGGTTACTAGAATTATTTTCACCTGCTTTGTCAAGCACTCTGAAGTACTGGTTGCCTCATCATCACAAGGGAAGTTCACAGGACCTCAGTACCTTACCAGGCATGTTTGTGTTTTACCCTTTGAGGGATAAAGCAAAAGCTACTACGTAGAGCAAATGCCTGCCAAAGAAATATGTGTATTGTTGTTGGAAGGTAAGCATGGGCTTCTTTTGTTGCTCTTTACTGTTAACTCTAGAATTAAATTCTAATTTTTCCCGAGATGATCAATTTCTGCTTCTTTATTTGCATATTTCAGTATGTCTGTGTTCCTTTTTTAAACACAGAGTGGGATATTGTGTGAAATTGATTGAAGTGATCTTTCTGTTTGATTTCTAGGATTACAGTTTAATTTTCTGTGAACGCAGTGCATATTCTGGGTATAATACCAAGAAGTCTGTGCTTCACTTAGCTAGGTGAGAAGAAAACACAGTCTATGAATCCTATACATGCCTGGCATGTCACTGGTGACAGAGTAAACTGCTCAATAAAGTCGTTTGATAGGCAATTATTGTGATAAATTATTTGTTCCTTTTAAACTGCTCTGTAACCTCACCCTGTTGCTTCAGTTGAGCTCAGGTTCATAGAAAAGTCCCATGTAAACTAAGGAAGCCATGGGCAGACCCAGAAACACCTGAACTGCTGCTAGGAAAGCTGAGGGCCTGGGGTGTTGTGATAGTTCTGCCAGGAAGTTCTTGGAAGTTTGCCGAAATGGTCTTGGAAGTAGATGCCACTGAATCCTTGCAGCAGAACATTGGATCTTCTTCCTCTGCTCACTACAGCTCAAACTCTGTTGTCTGCCTCGGGGCTGGGAGAGAGTGAGATGCAGATTTTTTTAAGTTATATAAAGTCTAAGAGTTAAAGTACAGTTACACCTGTCCCCTCTGTACTACTTCCAGAGAAATCTGCATCTCTGTACATCATGCAAAGATGAAAACACGGGTAATTAGCTGGCAGATCTTCAATATTTTTTCTGAAGTTAGTGATACTTTGTGAATGTGTCGGGTAATGGATATACATTTAGGTAGGCAGATGTGTTTTTCTTTTTGCTCCAGCCTCAAAAAGAACAAGTAAAAGTCACTGTTTTGAATCTCTCTAATATACTGTAAGTGCTAACAGTCAGCACTAAATGAACAAGAGAGTTTTTGTGATGGAGTCACATTAATTGTACTTTTTTGATTATTCACAAAATTCTGCCATTTTCTGTCAATCTCTAGATAATTTCATAGGCTTAGGGAAAATGCATTTTGCTTTGATCTGTTATGGGTATTATTGACTTTTTTCTCAGAAGTATTGTTTCTTTCCCCCAGGATTTTAAAGGAATACGAAGGTAAAGTCAAAGAGAAAACCACGGAACTTCAAGCTGATATGAATAAAAAGTCTTGCTGTATCAGGCCATAAAATGCTGGGGCATGTTTAGACAAGTCAGACATTTGTACCACACTACATGGCACCATCAGATTCACTTTTTGTGCCAATTATTGCTTCTGCTGTGTTGTGAGTATAGGTGTAAGTGGAACTTAAAATCCTTGTGCGCTCTGATCTTCACTTTTACGAATACTGTCTTTAGTTAATTGACGATGTACTTGGGACAGTAGCAGTCTTTTATTCTGTTTGATGCCTAACGCTACTGAATTCTGATTCGTGTTCATGCTTGTAGGAGCTGCCACATTATTAATAGCCAGAAATAATTTTATAGGAATAAAACTACTTGGAATGTGAAGTAAATTCTGTGGATGACCTATCTTCTGAATACTTCTGTTTATTTCAGTGCTCTTCAGATCCTGATCTTGTGCTCAGCTTTGTTACAGTTGTTTTTAAATTCACATAGTTCCTGGTTGGTTGTTTCAAAGCGACACATCAGCACCTGCAAAGTGTAAGGTGGTATTTTCAACCTCAGTGTGAAATATACATGAACAAAGGATTGAAGAACTAAGATTTTCATGAATAGCATTAACTCATTTATACTACACATTGTTGCATATAGGTCCTTGATAAGATAACCTCCCTCCCACTTAGGTGTGATGAATTAAGTATGTTTAGACGGGTCGCTCAGATACCATAAAGGCTTGCCTGAGTTGTCATCGAATAAGCTGGGGTGTTTTGATTGTCCACTGATGCTATACAAATATCTAGCTTAGTTTCCAGAAACAGTAAAATTTCTCCATGTTTCCAGGGAGGTACTTAGGAATCCCTAAACCCCAAGAGGAGCAAAATGAGCAGCCATTAATGAAAATCAGTAGGCTTTCTGTTCACTTCCCAGGGTTGCTTCTTGAAGTCCATTGCTACGTGCAGGGAAATGAGTCACCTTATTGACTGTTACATGCTGTCCGCCATGGTAATATTCTCAGAATTTAATTGTCTTTGTTCAGTAGTGGCTAGAGTTGGACTAATGCAAACCCCTAATTTAAACCTCAACAAAAACAACTGTTTATCCCAATTTCAATTAGGAAAGAAGTTTATCTGCTTAAATATTGGCTTTGCTAATTGATTTTGAATGATCTGATCCCCTGTAGTAGGCTGTTTCCTACCCCATCAATACCAGAACTTGCTATATTCCTTCCAGCCTCTGACAGCCTCAGGAATGCTGTTTGAAGACTTAATTTCAGCTTTACTAACTCAAGCCTTGCAAACTCTGAATTCTGATCCTTAATCTTTTGTTCCCTCAAGCTTATCTTGATTTTGGAAGAAAGAGACACATAAGGTGGATCTTCTTTAAGGGACTTCAATGGGATCTTTTTCATTTGGACACCTACTAGTGTATACTGAGACCTTCCTAGCAGGGTAGACAATGCCAAGGAGCAGCTGAATCCTGGGATGGAGGTTTCTTTTTCTTCATCTATTGCAGCCAAATCTGGTGCTGTCTAAGACCCAAGAGGCATCTCCCATCTCAGACTCATAGCTGTGGCTGCTGCTGGTCCTTTTTGCAAGTCCAGCCAAATCCAAGCTGAGTATGTACTGCAGAGATGCAGATAAACAAAATTAACGTCATCAGCCACACAGGCAACACAGAGAGCAGTCTCCTCACTGCTTGTCACTCACATACAAAGAGAATTCCCATAAATACGAATACTGACAGTCCAATCTTTCTTTTCCTTTCCAACTGACCGTGATTGAAGCTTACTGATGAAAACATACACATTCACACCTCTTCTGACTTCAGTGTTCTCTCTTCACCACTGCCATCCCTCTCTCCCCAGGATCCTAGTCATAGTCATCTTTCTGCACACCTTCACAAACAGCAATTATTTGTTATTTAATGCTCACAGCAGATAAGTATGACTAGCATGCTACAAGGCTCTACTTCTGGACAAATTCTACTGGCCAGGTGGTCATCAAACAGGTGTGGGAATTGTCAGCTTTCAGTGTTCCTTGGTGCTAACCCATCCTTCACATTGTTAAAAGCTTTTTGGTAAAGGGAAGCAGAGATCATGATGCAGCTGTCCATAATGAAACTGGACTCTGGGTCATACCTTATCTAGATTCATCCTCTTTCAATTTACAGCCATTCCCCTTTGTCCTTTCACTATGGACCCTTGTCAAAAGTCCCTCTCCAGCTTTCTTGTAGGCCCCCTTTAGGTACTGTAAGGCTATAATGTCTCCCTGGAGCCTTCTCTTCTCTCTTTGCCTCAAACTCAAATCTCTCAGCCCGTCTTCATAGGAGAAATGCTCCAGCCCTCTGATACTTTCATAGCCTTCCTCTGGACTCACTCAAGCAGGTCCACATCCCTCTTGTGCTGAGGGCCCCAGAGCTGAATGCAGTACTCCAGGGGAGGTCTCGTGAGAGCAGAGTAGAGGGGGAGAATCATCTCCCTCGACCTGCTGGTCTTACTCCTTTTGGTACAGCCCAGGACATGGTTGGTTTCTGGGCTGCAAGCACACACTGCTGCTCCCATTGAGCTTCTCATCAACCAACACCCCAAGTCCTTCTCCTCAGGACTGCTCCCAAACCAGTTTCTGCCCATCCTGTAGTTGTGCTTGGGATTGCCCTGACCCAGGTACAGGACCTTACATATCATTGCAAGTCTTTCCTCATTCCCAGAAGAACCCAGGGCCTTCTCACTGGAAGTCACCAATTTTCTTACCTCGAACAGGAAGGGAGTAGGGAAAAAAGTGGAATTGAGACGTTCAAATAGAATATTATGTCACTCATATTACTTGAGCTGCTGTTTGTGTTATGTGGGGGATGAGCAGTGAAGACATTGCTTTTTGTGTTGCCTGTGTAACTGATGACGTTAGTGTTGTGTGTGTATCTGTATCTTTGCAGTATGTACTCAGCTTGGGTTTTGGCTGGACTTGAAAAAAGAAACAGCAGCAGCCACAGCTATCATCCCTCTATTATGTTTTTTATTGTGCCCTGCATATCCACATTTTATCTTGTGTCAGCTTTAGCCCATGCGTTGTGAGATTTGTGTTCTTTTGCTCTGAGCATACACAATAGAGCTATTTTCCAGATCTTCTGACACTGCATTCAGCCTCCTCTTTTTACCTTTCCTATCTTGTCAATGACCACATTGCAAAATGAGCATTATCAGCTTTGGAAAATCACAGCCTGCCTATTTGCAAGATTCAGTGCTCCTGCAGCACTAAACTTAAATCTTGCCTTTGCAGAGCAATCAGGAATGCGAATATTGCTGTATCTGTATAGCTGTTATAAATGCTCACGAGCTATCTTTTTCAGGGAGGAGAGTACAGGGTGGGTTTGTGACTCACTGTCCCTGCCAGTCATTACTCCTCTGGTTTACCTTTTACAAGTCAGTAGAACTCCGCAATAAACCAGTTTATGTTACTGCCTTGTCAAAATCTCAAGAAAAAAGGGAGGAGAAAAAGAAGACAGCTCTCTACTTCATTAGTGAGCTGAAGTAGCCAAGCAAAATCTGGTAAAAACTGGAGCTAGTGGGATGATATGGGTGGAAAAAAACCAGCTGAGATTCAGTTGTGAGAAAAGAAGTCTAGAGGGCTGGGCAGTCCATTTTCAGCAGCAGCGAGGTGTTTAGTTTTCTCATCTGTTTGTAACTTCATCTTCAAATACAGATAAATGGAACTAGATTTGAACTACTTTGCTACACTTCTCAGGTGGTTTTGGGGGCCAGCGGTGAGTTCAGTATTGCTGCAGCCAAACACCAGTTTGGATACCTTTGCTAGGGGCTGAAAAGCCTCAAGACTACCATTGCTTAGCTCAGAGATAAAGCACTCACCTGCAAAGCTTAGTGTGGTTCCCCTGTGAGTGTGAGCTGCTTCTGCATGGCCTTGCCCGCAGGTGCAAATGACTGAACTACGTTATACTGCACTACAAGACAGATTTAATCAAGGTCATTTGAATGTATACTATTAAGTCTTATCAACTGACACAGCAACCCCGTATTGTATGGATCTATATTGTGAAGCTGCAATAAGACTGCTGTTCATCCCTTTGAAACAAGTATTATTCTAACAGAAACTGATTTGCATGAAATGACGTCTGTCAGTAGAGAAAGGCAAACAACTGACAAGTGAAAACTCCTACATGTATGCTATAGACATTTTTGACTGTAACCACATTGTAAAGTCACTTTCTACGCCGAAACGTATTGATGTCATTAACAGCCACAGGGCAGATTGTGCAAGGAATTTCTAAACTGAGATGAGTGAAGTTCTTGCTTTTGTCATGTCCATGCCCAATGTAGGGTATGCTGTACAAAAATTAGGTGCTGCTCACATCAAGGCAAATGGAGAATGTATGCACAAATGGTTAGATTATATCACATATTATTAGAGAGACATCAATTTGATAGGTGGACCACTCAGTGGATAAAGAACTGGCTGGATGGCCGCACGCACAGAGTTGTGCTCAATGGCTCAATGTCCAGCTGGAGACCAGTAACGAGTGGTGTCCCTCAGGGATCAGTGTTGGGACTGGTCTTGTTCAACATCTTGGTCGGTGACATGGACAGTGGGATTGAGTGCGCCCTCAGCAAGTTTGCCAATGACATCAAGCTGTGTGATTCGGTTGATAAGTTGGAGGGAAGGAATGCCATCCAGAGGGACCTTGACACGCTTGTGAGGTGGGCTGATGCCAACCTAATGAAGTTCAACCATGCCAAGTGCAAGGTCCTACACCTGGGTCAGAGCAATCCCAGGCACAGCTACAGGCTGGCAGGGAAGAGATTCAGAGCAGCCCAAGGAGAAGGACTTGGGGGTGTTGGTCGATGATAAAATGAACATGAGGCGGCTTTAGTGTGCGCTTGCAGCCCAGAAAGCCAACCGTATCCTGGGCTGCATCAAAAGGAGTGTGACCAGCAGGTCGGGGGAGGTGCTCCTGCCCCTTTACTCTGCTCTTGTGAGACCTCACTTGGAGTATTGTGTGCAGTTCTGGTGTCCTCAACATAAAAAGGACATGGAAGTGTTAGAACAAGTCCAGAGGAGGGCCACGAGGATGATCAGGGGACTGGAGCACCTCCCATATGAAGATAGGCTGAGAAAGTTGGGGCTGTTCAGCCTGGAGAAGAGAGGGCTGCGTGGAGACCTCATAGCAGCCTTCCAATATCTAAAGGGGGCCTATAGGGATGCTGGGGAGGGACTCTTCATTAGGGACTGTAGTGATAGGACAAGGGGTAACGGGTTCAAACTTAAACAGGGGAAGTTTAGACTGGATATGAGGAAGAAATTCTTTACTGTGAGGGTGGTGAGGCACTGGGATGGGTTGCCCAGGGAAGTTGTGAATGCTCCATCACTGGTGGTGTTCAAGGCCAGGTTGGACAGAGCCTTGGGTGCCATGGTTTAGTGGGAGGTGTCCCTGCCCATGGCAGGGGGGTTGGAACTAGATGATCTTAAGGTCCATTCCAACCCTAACTATTCTATGATTCTATTATTCTATGATTCTATTAAATAGTGGCAATTTTGTTTAATACTTCTTCCTTGTTAACATGATTCTTAGGGTTGTGTAAAACAGTAGCTAAATTGTCTTTCTGTCATTGCTGTGGAGATGATGTAGCTGTGCAAACATAGACTTCTAAAGGGTGCTATCAGTCAAGAACCTGTAGTCACACAAAACCAGCATTACAGGCATCTATTAAATGATTAAAAATTATCTGCTGGGAGGTCTCAAAATATCATGCCCGGTAAGCAAGGCATGGTCTACCATGAAGGGGAATGTATCTTATCAGATCTGCTGATAGCTTACAAAACCTCTGTCCTTGGAAGTTGTCAAGATAGGTTTTACACAAAGCCACAGGGATTCGGCATAGCTTTGGAGAAAGTTCTGCTAGGAGCAGTAAGTTGGACTTGAAACCTCCAATGTTTCCTTACAACCTTTCCATGGTAGAGATGGAAAAAAATAATCTTAGTCAAGCAAACCTTTCTGCATGTCTGCTTTGTATACCAACATTAAAGCTTAACAGTTTGTCTTGAGACTGCTACAACACCCTGCAACATAGCATCCAAGGGTGCTATGAAAGCACTCCATGGTGCAAGACATTCACAAGAATTCAAATGTCAATCCTGTCTTCCAGAAGAGCGAAAAAGGAGGATCCAGACAACTGCAGGGTGTTAAGCCTTATCACAGTTCCTGGGAAAGCAACGGAGCAACTAATCCTGGAAACCATTTCCAGACAAATGAAGGACAAGATGGTGATCAGGAATAGTTAGCATTGAACTACAAAGGCGAAATTATGCTAAAATAAGCTGGTAGTTTCTACAGTGAGATAAAGGGAGAGTCCTCAATGTTGTTCACTTCAACTTTTGTAAGGCTTTTGACACTGTCTCCTATAACATCCTCATTGACAACATGACAAAATATGTGTCAGATATTTGGACAGAAAAGTGCTCTGAAAACTGGCTGAATGGCTGGGCCCAGAGCGTCTAAGGAAGAGAATGCTCAAGAGGGATCTTATCAGTGTGGTTAAATACATGATACAGGTGGGGAAGGAAGACGAGGGGGCCAGACGCTTCACAGAACTGCCCGATGACAGGACAAGAGGCTACAGGCACAAGTTGAAACACATGAAATTCCATCTGAACACAAGAAAACGTGTTGGATTTTTATTTTATTTTATTATTTTTATTTTTCTTTTTTTTTTTAATGTAGAGGTGGTCAAACACTGGAATGGTTTTCCCAGAGAGGTTATGGAGTTTTCATCCTTGGAGATTTTCAAAACCCAGCTGTAAATGGTCCTGGGCAACCTATTCCAGATTGTCCTGCTTCAGCATTGAAGTTGGAACAAGATATTCTCAAGACGTTGACAGATCACAGTGAGTGGTACTTTCTGCCTCCTGAAATTCTGACCCTATATGTTCAAAGCCCCATGGGACTAGCAGGATCTCCAAGATGACTAGATTTATCCTTACTACCATAGGCAATTATGTGAGTGTGGACCATAATAAAAAGAACATGGTGCACAGGCAAATAAAAGATAAGGACAGCCTAGAATAAAAGTTTGATTTAGGTTTGTTTTTGATTTATAAGCAGATTCTGGTTTTCTGTGTATCATTGACGTACAAGATAGAAACATCTTGAGCTGAAGGAAAAGAAACAGCATATTGTGCCAGTACTGTTTAAAGAACAAGGATGGGAAGAACATAATATAGTGTCAATATTCTGGCAAGCAGAAGTGAATTTTGCATTTTGTCTTATGAATATTAGATTGAAATGGTCTAGGCATTTGCCCAGATTGAGACCAGATGTTCCTCTACTTAACAGAACTCTGTATCATTCAGCAGTAGAACTCAAATGTAAAGTTCTCCCAGAAAATGTTATGTCTCTGCTACATTTGTTAGTGGGAGGTGTCAGACCAATTTACCTGGTTGCCTGAATACTTTCAGAAGTTCTTGTCTCAGTTATCTCCACATCTTTATTGGTAAAGGATACCTTCAGTTTCTGAACTCTTCCATTTCCATGTCCTCAATTCATAGCTCAAAACTTGTCATCATGTGCTTTGTTGTTGCCTGCATGATCTACAAATGCTATCCATCACATGCTGCTGTTTCAGCTTCACACAACACTTACGTTGCTTGCCTGCCAACACTCAGCCCATGTGAAAACAAGCAAGATATTGTGCTATTTTTTTCTGAGATGCTCTGTCAGTGGTAATAATGGCAATTATAGGATAATCAGGCAATTATAGAAGTAAATAGTTTTTTCTTTAATCAGGTTTCATTAGCTAGTGACATTGATTTGTCGTGCCAATAAACGTAAAAAACATGGCACTATTACGATAACGTACTTCTGCTAACTGCTCAGCATTACAAGTTACTGTTAACGAGTCATGTATGCCTTTTTGGACGGCCATTTCATATTTCAAATTGGTAGGATATGTACGATTTCTGATTAAATTCTGTTGTGATCTTAACGAAGGGGTCCATTTGTAGTTCAAGGGCTGTGTTGTGCTGGAAGTGCTGATGGTTCATTTCCGTAAACAGAAATGGCTAGCCATGAAAGCAGAGAACTGAGCTGCAAAAGACAATGTTCTATTTTCCACTTGAAGATTCAGGTGTCAGCTCAGGCTCAATTTTGGTGACTGATGTGGTTCTGAAAGACCATGTCTGATGACTCAGAGGAATAGCTTAGAGTGTAGCGCAACCCTTTATGCTTTGTGTGGAAGTAAGACTGATTTTTAGTTGTAGTTCTCAAAGCTGACACGGTTTCTTTCTGTTTCACAATCACACCATAGTTCTCTCCAAGCTTTCTCAAAAAAATGTTTTATTCATGTTGTTTGCATTATTTACTGAAAAATGAGAAAAATATCAAACACCATAAGGAAATGGAAAGGAAAGGGAGTCAAGAAAATGGTATCAGTACCTGCAGAGACTGGAAAAATGGCCTCTTCTGTCTCAGCTGTGTATAGCACATGACTTTTTTACCCTTTTTTTATCTATCCCCAGAAGTAGCAGCTATTTTCAGGCAGCAGACTTGTTCCCTTAAGCATACGACTGCCCTGGCTCACCTCTGTCAACATACTGTGGAGAAATACCAGTATTCCGGGGAATCTCTAGCTGAGGATTCACATCCTCCTTCAAACAGTACATGAAATGTAAATGTGTTGGGGTTTTTTCTTCTTTTACAATGAGGCTTTTGCAACAACAAACATTGCTGTATCAGATCTGAAACATGTTTAGTTTCTTTAGTTGCTTTTGAAAAGTATTTTTAAGTGCTGTAAATTCACAATTTTTACGAAGTTTAGGCATGATCTGAAAGGTTTGTCTTCCTCCCACCTGCCTGCATGCTTCACGATTAACAGGTGAGGTGACCTCTGAGAAACGTTAAAAGGAAATGTTTCAAAGCAGAGGAAAACCTCACAGTTTTCCAGTTGGAACTAGCCTGCAAATGTTTAATGCATGTTGAAAAATACATCACTTGGCTTTGTTGTATGTTCAAACCAGGCAAGTGCACCCACTGTCATAAACTTACCCCTATAGGCCAACATGAAAATGACTCATAAAATGTGTCCTCCATGCCACCAACACGACATGGTAAGAGAATTTAAAGGGTTTTTTTAATTAGTGGCCCTTGTAGTTACATTCTTTTCAAAACACTTAGATAAATTTGTTAGTTTTGTGTAACAGCAGCAATAATGTACCTAGCCTCTGTTGGAAGGAAGAATGGGGAGTGGGGGAAGGAATTACAGGTGGCTAGATGCTGTAATTTGTATGAAAGACTAAGTCACAATCAAGGGTTTATAGGGAAGAGAGGAACTGCCATGAGGTGACCGCAGTGGGAACTAATTGTATCTCCAGTACCTAATGGGGAGTTACAGTGAAAAAAGAGCCAGGCTCTTTTCAGGGGCAAATAGTAAAAGAATAAGAGTCAACAGTCCCAAGTTGTAACAAGAGAAATTCCAGTAGAACATAAAATGCTTCCTTGTGAGATTAGCACAGCAGTGAAACAGCTGCCCAGGAGAAACTGTTCTCCAAAACGTTCAGGACTTACCTGGACAAGGCTCCGAGCTACATGAGTTAGCTCTGAAGTCAGCCCTACTCCAAGCAGGTGATCATAATTTTCTATTACAAATGTACTAAAAGATTCTATGAGATTCTATAGCAAAACAACTTCAGGTACTCTGTTTTGCTCTCCCCTTTTCATTCTCACTACCTTCTTTTTTAACCCTCACCTTTCCTTTCCACATAGTTGCAGGAGTCACTGCCTGTAGCTAATCTACTCTCATTCATCTGAGAAAGGAGTTATGAGGCCTTGACTTCAACCAAACAAGGGAACAGATAGACTGATAAGACTTGGGTCACTTTGATGCCTCCTGCTCTACCCCCTTCTCATCCCCCTTTCCCAGTATTCCTGCCTGCAAAGAAAAGCAGCCTTACCAATGAAAGTGACTTGTAAAAGCAAATTACCAATTCCTTGTAACACTCGCGGCACTTTGTAATTTGAAAGTAATTATAATACTGTGTTGTTTTGTCTATTATACTAGTGACACTGGGACATGGTTTTGCTAAGTAAATCTTTCTTAAGTGTTATTTACACTTAAAAAAAAGGGTTTGCAGTACATTCTGATCACAGAGAATATGTTACATCTAACAGTATGCACAGTACTCAAAGTTACTGATTATAGAACACAGATTGTCCTCTAATTAGAGTGAGTTCAAACCATATGAATTGGGCAACTTACAATGTTATTGACAATATGTTGAAATGACAGCATATGTATATATTATGTAAGTAGTATGTGTGGAATACTTTACAGGCAAAGGAGAGTGTCTGCTGGATTATTTTCTCTAAGGTGGGTATTTATTCCTCATTGTAAACACAGAATCATAGAATCATAGAAGGGTTAGGGTTGGAAAGGACCTTAAGATATCTAGTTCCAACCCCCCTGCCATGGGCAAGGACACCTCGCACCAGACCATGTCGCCCAAGGCTCTGTCCAACCTGGTCTTGAACGCTGCCAGGGATGGAGCATTCACAACTTCCCTGGGCAACCCATTCCAGTGCCTCACCACCCTTACAGTAGAGCTTCTTTCTCATATCTAACCTGCACTTCCCCTGTTTAAGTTTGAACCTAGTACTCCTTGTATCCTTTACAAAATTACCTTCTAAGTGAAGGAAGTTTCTCTTGATTATTTACAATAAAATCTGCATGTGGTAAATTAATTTATGAATTAATATTAATTTTAAAATAAATTCTGTAAGAAATTGTTTCTGACAAGGTTCTTCAAACTAGCTCTGTAGTGAAAACATGGTGCCTGGGGTAGTATTCTTGTCTATACATAGGACCATTTCAACACCTATTAAAAGTCTAAGTTTAAAAAGGTTATAAACCTCCTAATTCTGCCCACAAGAAGGCCCCCAGAGGATGCCTTGCAAAACCCAACCTTAACCAAAATTGTGAAACTTTAACAATGTCTGAAACTGGACAGTTGGTGCTGAGAACAAGAAATACGTGTGAGAATAGAGTCATACTGCTCTGTAGAGGGCCTTGGGAACACAAAGCGGCCCTCTTAACACTACCTCCCTAATCCTACAAGCACTGCAAGTGTGAAATGCACACTATGCCTTTTAGAGGCATGTTCAGTATTTAGGCTATTTTGATGTTCCTTTGTGTTTCAAGTAACAGGAGAATCCCTGAGAAGGCTTTTAATGCTTTTGCCTTAAGATTAGGATCAAGGCAGAAGTGACCTGCTTTCTCTTTCTGCAGTGCTTGATCTGTTGCTCATCCAAGATAGTCTTTTGTTTAGTTACTGCCTTTCAGTTTCTTTCTCATCATCTGTCCTCAGCTCCTGATCATCTTTTCCTGTCAGTGGGAAGCAAAAGAAAAGCTTTAAACTTACATCTGTTTCAGATGTCAACCATCATTTTGTCATTACTATTTTAATGCAAAGCTTTGAAGATCAGTGGCTTGTGTTCAGCCCTGGCGTCCATGACAGACATTCTTATTCAATGGAGAAGTTTATTCTTATTCTTGAGAAGTTTAGGCTCAGGCTTCGTGGTAGTTACTCAGACTTGCTGGATTGCTGAGGAAAGCCAATTGCACGTGGCCTGCAAGCTCTTTGCATATCTCTGTCACTAATGCTGACCTAATAGACCTTATGTATGATGAACTCATTGGTGCTTTCAAAACCTCAGAGGTAGGTACCACCTTTGAAACCTAAATTTTCTTTTTGATCAGTGTGACTTGAAGATACTCAGCACTGCTATAGTCACTCTCAGTTCCTTACGTGATGGAGAAATATGCAATATGCTTCTGATGTGAAGAAAAGCACAAGACAATTTCCTAGGGCTAAATGTGACTGAAGACCAACCATCACCCCGGAACTGTGCCATTAACAGTATCAGCAATGACTTAATCTTGCAACACTGAAGTGAACAGGCACTTGTAGTAAGAACACAAGGTGGCCACTGTTGAAGAGAGACTTACATTTCACTGCCATTAGGTGAGATGAGGGAGAAAAGGCAGTACACACAGCAGTGCTTAAAATACCTTTCAAACTCATTAATGAGCTGTTCTCATCAAACTTTTTTTCCTGCTTCTTGTCCAATGCTATCAGGCAAAAATGACCCATTCCCAGTAAAGGCAGCCAGACCATTGTGAATTCTTTTCTTTTGTGTGTGTGTGATTTGTCTTTTTTTTAAACAAGGTGTTTGGGGCTTTTTTCCTTCTTTATTATTATTCTAATATTAAAGTTATTAAAGACTCATGCAGTGAGCAGAGAAGTGGATGGTTTGAAGCGCTGTCAAAGTGTGCGACAAAGCAAGAGCCTTTCCTCTTTCTGTTATAGTCAGCTCAGCGATTATAGTCCGCAAAGATGAAAACATAATTTGAGTATCTTTACATAAATGTAGAGGGCTGAGGAAAAATTCTGGTGGAATTAAGTTCCTGAAAGTCTTAGAATCACATAAGTGTTAGTAGAAACAGACTTCTAGAGGTTTTTCTGCTCCAAGCCATTATTGCATGAGTAGATGATCTAGCTATGAACTGATCCCTTGAAAATTGCATCAATATTTGACAGATAAAATTCTAGTTGTTTTGCGAGGAAAGTTGTTCATCCTCATTCCAGGAAAATGAAAGGAAAGTGCTTTAAAACAGCGACCAAGTACACTGCAAGCAATATATTTACTGCTGAATTACAGTTTAATTTTCTACATAGATATCCTATGATACAATCCCTAGACCATCATTAGAAAATGGAAGTGCTGTGCAGTTTTTGTGGAGGGAAAAACAATAGAAATGAGTTCTAAAACTTAAACAAATACTGGCAAAATACATCTTCAAGTATGCTTTATTTGCAGGTGCTTAAAAAGATTTTTAGGCAAAAAACTAGTCAATCTCATCCAAGACATGATGGAACATGATTTGATGCCTAATGGCAGACTGGAAAATGGGTAGATAGGACCGATGATGCAGTTCTTCTCAAATTACATATGATTAAATGGTCAACATTCATATAGTAAAAAGACTTTACACATATGAAGAATTCTAATCAGTTCATATTTTAACAATAAGAAGGAGACATCGTAAGAAGAAGTGGTGGTGTAAGGGGATGGGGAAGCTACAGACATCTTAGTAATATCAGAAGCCATTGACTTTTTTGTTTTTCATAGACATTAGCTTGTCCCTGCAAGTCACTGCACTCTTGAGAACAGTTTTTGCAATTTAAAACATACCTAAAACATCACCAAAAGAAAACACTAATTCCTATTTTGCTTTTTTTTATTATTATTTTGTATTACGAGTCTTGCAAAGAACTTAAGTATGGCATGGCCAAGAAACACGTATTAGCCACCATTTCAGAGACTCTGCATTCATCACATTTAAATACTAGGTGTCTGATTTCAGAAGATCTCATGCAAAATCCACCTATAAAAACTCACCACAGAATATTTTCAAGGATAAAAAGCTAATTTTTTTAAAGCTCTGATAGACATCCATTTGTGAAGGTGAATTTTAAAACTAATGGTCCACATTTTCCAGAGGACATTCAAAAAGATAGCTTTTGAACTTTCTGTAAATGCCCAGCTCTTATCTCCAGTTTGCATGGAATATTTACCAACGCTATAACTTCGGACAGTTAATGGACTGTATCACTGCCTAGAGTAGTGCCAGAGGCAACAACATTACCTTTCCATAACTGCATAATAAGAATTAAATAATCACAAAACAAATCCCTATTATGAAATGATATCTTTTTTCTCATATACAATATATATATTCATTTATATTGAATATAAGTCCAGTAATAGTATCACAGTAATGTGCTGTAGTGGTCTTCCATAGTGAGAAAACTGCCCTAATCACCTTTAACATGCAAAGCTTGGAAGAACCAGAGATTCACAGTAAGTAGTACAATTTGTATATGCATCTTCTGCCATCCTAAGGTTAACCAGAACAGTCAAGACTGTTGCTTATTTTCCTATATGTTTGACGAAAGCTACAGTTCTGTATACTGTACATTCACAGTGGGATCCCAGCCCCCTGTACTTTTCTGCATGAAGAATCAGGCTACCACTTTCCATCCAGGTAAACATTCTAGCACTTTGTATAACAATCTTGTAAAAAGTTGCTCCTAGCTTGAAGTTCAGCAGTTCAGGACTTCATAAAATTCTCCTTTTCATCTCTGAAAGGTTTCTTGCTAGCGCATTTTGTAGTCATTAGATACTGACATTTCACACAGCTGTCCTTTAAAATCCAAGTCTACTGTGAAATCCAGGTCACGCTGCAAAAAGATTTAAATGTAACACGAAGTAAGACCATAAGTTTAGTGTATGAATTCAGTTATCATTGCTTGAGTTGACCTTCAGATTCAAGAAATACCTACTGTGGTTTCCAACTTCCTTCAGTTTCAAATGTTGCTAACGCTGGAAAAGCAGGGTATAGGATGTGTGATAGCATTCACCCTACAATCATTTCTAGGGCACATTTGCGTATTTTTCTTAATGTCCTGGTTACAACTAGGAGGCTTCTGAAATGTTGTGCTGTCATACATATTCTACAACAATTTTTTAATGGGTAACTGCCATTGAGGTACTCTTAATCTAGGGTAAAGGGCTTTCACCCTAGGAATTATTCCAAAATAGATCTAGCAAACTTCCCGTTATAGAGAAGTCCTCATTCATTCTTTACTTAAAATGACATGGTTTTTTGAAAGAGGTACTACATAGCCCTATAAACCAAAGCTGTCTCTCTACAAGCTTTTGAAAGGCTTATGTTTCAGAAGAACAAAGCAGTAACAAATCCTTCTGAACCAAGGTGGTCCCTCTGTCCTATGATAACAATCGAGAACACATCAATTTCAGCACCTAGATCTGCATTCAGGTGCTTACTGCTGTGCAAACAGATTTTAAATATTCTTTTTAGTTTTTCCCTCAAAAGAAAATTGATACATTCAACCCAAAAGGAAATGTTCCAGTCCCCCAAGAACAACATAAAGGTGAGAAACAGACTATTTTCTTCTACTTTCACAACAAGCGGTAGCTTCAGAAGTAAATGTGTTTGGTTTCATGCCAACTTTGTTTTATTTATTTCTTTCTTCCCTTGCATCAACACTACTATGAAAGCCATACCCAATCTGTATTTGGTACAAAAAAGTTAAATCAGTGCGAAAAAGGAAGGCAATGAAATGTTAAGATTTGATGCAGTCAATCAATGCAATATTTAAACAATTGCAACAACTGCATAGACAGATTCCAACCAGGTTATTTTAATGGCTGTATGCTGTAATAGAAAATCAAGGGATTCTGCTCAAGGTTTTTTGGCAGAAAATGATGCAACTGTTTATCCAAGAAGTCATATTACTCATGTCTTGCTCTTCTATACAGGCATGGGTTGCCCGTCGGACCACGTCTCATAGTCTCCTTGCAAGTTGCAAGAAGCACTGAATAACTGACATGGTGAGGGATTCAGTCCAGCCCATGGCAGAGAAATTTAGGAAGTTATCGCCGGTCATGACAGTGTGATATCCATCATGCTTTAGCTTTAGTCTTAAAACATCTGTATTTTCTGTGGAAAGCTGCAATTTTGAAATTACCATGTCACTTGATTAGGGAGTTCAAGTACATTTGATCAGTGAGTTCATACAGATGTTCACCTGAAATCTCTTACATAATTTCCTAAAGGAGAGTGCTTGGGCACTGAGCGGGAATTAAGGCTATAGATGCAGAACTGAAGTACTAGCTCTTGATCATCCTGTGTTGGAAGAAGGGATTCTACCACTGATTTTAGTGGCAGTGTTGAAGGGACCTTTGCCTACTGGTGTCATAAAATGCGAATCAAGCTGATTGCAGAAGGCAGCTGACTTGGTGATGTCCTTCCTTCCCATGCTAGCTTGTTTGCAGGCTGAGTTCTGTAACATTAGCACTGCATTATCATTGTTGTCACCAGTTTTGGTGGAGTTGTGACTACAGCTCTTACTAATAATACGAATTTAGAGCCTTCGGAATGCTTATGGTTTTACTTATATGCATTTCATTTACTGCTGTTTATAGTTAGTGACCAACAGAGCTGGAATTAGAATCAGTGATGCTTACTCACCACATTTTTTTCGTTTGGTTTCATGGATATAGACCCATAGATTTCTTCTCCGCGTCTCACAGTTAAATAGTCCTCTAAGTAGAAGACAGTTTGCTTCCAGTGAGTATAGGGAGCATCAGGTGCTGAAAAACATGCATGGTTATTATTTACAGAAATTTCATCTTTGTCTCACAAATTAAATTGTGAGAAAGGATTTTAAAAAGCCTTTCTTATAGAATGCTTTAACTTAAATACCATATTAACAAACATGCTTTACAACAACACAATTCGATTGACTCTCAGTGAGTTATCTTCTGATTTTTACTGGAATACGTCAGATGTAAAGCACACCCAGCAAGAAGGATTCCACAAAGGGGGTTACAGGGCATGATAGACACTTTTTTTGATGCAGGCCTTTACAGATTCAAATTGGGGAAATGTCTACCACTAAGTGTTTCGAAAGGCAGAAGTCTAAATTAGTTAAAAAACAATATTACACAAAACCATGAAAGAAAGGGTCAGCAAAAACTATTAATCACAATGACACAGACACAGACAAAAGCTTTGATTCAGGATCCCTGAAGAGCAGATTTTATCATTTCCAGGAGAACAGCGGTAGGAAAAGGGCACATGCACTCAGACCTTTTTTTGGACTTTGTAAAGGCGTATGCTATGGACAATTAGACAGAGATAGACACTGATCTCAGTTAATTTCTAGTCTTGCTTAGCAAAATCCCCTTGATGATATTCTGCTAGTTCAGGGTTTTATTTTACTCATTTATTTCTGATTTAAACTCCAGATTTTGAGCTGTGCCTAATAAATTTGTATTGGTTACTTCCTTTTCCTAGCATTCTTGCAGTTAAGACCATCTAGGAACCTAAGAACTGTACAAATCCAGAGACTTCCTGACCTGGCAAAGAAGCCTCTGATAAATTCAATTCTGTTTCATTTGTTTCCTCAATTGCTTTTTTGATGTAGACATGGATCCCTCTCTTCGAATCATACTAATAATGACTTAACACTGTTTCACGAAACAATGATCTCATTTAATTTTAACATAAATGTTTAAAAAATATTTTTGGCCTTAGAAATTGTGTGGGGAAATCAGAAAGCTTTTTTTGTTGTATTTTTTTTTAAATGTCGGGACAGGAACTTTTTACAGTGCTTTTTTTCCAAAATTCTAGGATCTGAAGATTGACAGAGAACTTTTGTCAGAAACTGCACTGGCAAACTGATATCTTCCAAAGGAAAAGTATTTACCAGATAATTCTGGCTATGTGTCTGGACAGTTTTAAGAGATCTTCTTTCAGGACTTCACATCCAGCCCAGCACGGGCTACCGGCGTGCCAGGAGGAGCTGTGCTTCAGTGCCGATCACTTCCAAAGCAGCTCGAACCCCTTCATAGGCTGCCAGTATCTCTTTTTCAGTTGGGGTATAGCCAGCCTGGGATCCTCTGTATCCCCGACTCCAAAAGCTGAGGGGTTGACCTCAAGTCTCCCCTGGAGCTTTCTGCCAGAGGCTCCAGGTAGGACCATTCTCCCCAGCTGCGGTGTACAGTACATTTTTCCCATCTGGCCCGGTCTGGACTGGTCCGAGGGCTACTGCATGAGCTCTCTTGTTTAATTTGCTCAAAGGCTTGTTGTTGCTCAGGGCCACATTTAAAATCATTCTTCTTCTGGGTCACATGATAGAGAGGGCTTACAATCAAACTGTAATTCGGGATGTGGCATGGTTTAGTGGGAGGTGTCCCTGCCCATGGCAGGGGGGTTGGAACTCGATGATCTTGAGGTCCTTTCCAACCCTTACTATTCTATGATTCTATGATTCTCCAGAACCCCACAGCACCCAAGAAAGCTTGTGCTTCTTTCTTATTAGTTGGTGGTGACATTGCTGTTATCTTGTTCATCACATCTGTGGGGATCTGGCGATGTCCATCTTGCCACTTTATTCCCAAAAGTTGAACCTCCTGTGCAGGTCCCTTGACCTTACTCCATTTTATGGCAAAACCGCCTTCAGAAAGATTATTTCCTCCCTTTCTCAAAAACTTCTGCTGTATCACCCCACACGATAATGTCATCAATGTATTGCAGGTGTTCTGGACCTTGCCCCTGTTCTAGTACAGTCTGGATCAGTCCATGGCAGATGGTAGGGCTGTGTTTCCACCCCTGGGGCAGTCGGTTCCAAGTGTACTGGACACCCCTCCAAGTAAAAGCGAACTGTGGCCTGCACTCCGCTGCCAAAGGAATTGAGAAAAATGCATTGGCAATATCAGTTGTGGCATACAACTTGGCTGCCTTTGACTCCAGTTCATACTGAAGTTCTAGCACGTCCGGTACAGCAGCACTCAACGGTGGTGTAACTTCGTTCAGGCCACGACAGTCTACTGTTAGTCTCCACTCTCCGTTAGACTTTCGCACTGGCCATATGGGGCTATTAAAGGGTGAGCGGGTCCTACTGATCACTCCTTGACTCTCCAATCTACGGATCAGCTTATGGATGGGAATCACGGAGTCTCGATTGGTGCGATATTGCTGCCGGTGCACTGTTGTGGTCACGACTGGCACTTGTTGTTCTTCGACCTTCAGGAGCCCCACAACAGAAGGATCCCCTGAGAGACCAGGGAAGGTGGACAGCTGCTTCATTTCCTCCATCTCCAAGGCAGCAATACCAAAAGCCCATTGGTACCCTCTTGGGTCTTTGAAGTACCGTCTCCTGAGACAGTCTATGCCAAGGATGCATGGAGCCTCTGGACCAGTCACAATGAGGTGCTTTTGCCACCCCTTCCCAGTCAGGCTGATTTCAGCCTCCAGTACAGTCAACGCTTGGGATCCTCCTGTCACTCCAGAACTACAAATGGGTTCCACCACTTGACAGCTCCATGGCATCACAGTGTACTGTGCACTGGTATCTGTTAGAGCCTTATACTTCTGTGGGACTGATGTGCCAAATACTGGTGGTAAGGTACGACATGCTGAAACTCTGAGACCAAGTGCAACAACTCTGAGAGCTAATAAATCAGCATTATGATGAGTGACTATTAATTTGAAACAATGAATGCTTTTCACAAATACAATTAGACACACTCTGGTCAGATCTGTCACTATATCAACCCTTTGTGCCCCACGTTGGGTGCCACAAAGAACTGTCATGGTTTAAGCCTAGTTTAAGCTGGTAACTCAGAAGCACGCAGCCACTCACTCACCCCCCCCTTTAATTCCCCCCCCCTCCTGCTCCTGGAGGTATGGGGAGGAGAATCAAAAGAATATAACTCCCACAGGTTGAGATAAGAACAGTCCAGTAACTAAGGCATAACACAAAACCACTACTGCTGCCACCAATAATAATAATGATAAGGGAAATAACAATGGGAGGGATACAAAACTAAAAAGGGAAAAGGAAAAGAAAACAATAAATACAAGTGATGCACAATACAACTGCTCACCACCCGCCAACCAATACCCAGCCTGACCCAAGCAGCGATCTGAGCCTTCCGGGTAACTGCCCCCAGTTTATACCCTCGGCATGACGTGCTGTGGTATGGAATGCCCACTTGGCTAGTTTGGGTCAGGTGTCCTGCCTCTGTTTCCTCCTGACTTCCCATGCCCCTCCTCACTGGCACAGCATGAGACTGAAAAGTCCTTGATTGGAGTAAGCATTACTCAGCATCAATCAGAAACATTGGTGTGTTATCAGCACTGTTCTAAGGCTAAAGTCGAAAACACAGCACTGCACCAGCTACTAAGAAGGAGGAAAATGACTGCTACAGCTGAACCCAGGACAACAACTCATATACTATCAGTTTTATGGTAGAAAAACCTTCTTCTTCAATTGCTGCTCACATTATTTTAAATAGTTTCAATAACAATTAACCCTCCACATAAACAGTACTTGTCTTACTGCAATTAGAGGGGCAGGACGTGGGACCCAGAAGAAACCATGACAAAGTTCTGTGCAAACAAGTCTCTACTAATTGCTTCCCCCAGGCTTCAGAGTGCTCCCTGGATCTGCTATTATTAGTGATATGTCTGTAGCCTCATTTGTGTCAAAGAAGGCCAGAGTGAACTTTTGTTTTATAAGGAGTTCTTATTAACAACACACAACCAACTTGAGCATGGACTTCAAAATCTTCAGAATTTAGCTTTGCATGAATATCTGGCTAGTAGCTCTTCCTCATTTCATGCAATGACATCCAACCTTTTTTATTTGATGGGCCATACAGCCTGTGGGAGAATTCAGTTACTGAAGTAAGATGTTGAGAGAATTCGCAGTAGAGCAAACAAGAGCATTCAATAGAAGAAATGTAGTATTTGCCAAGAGACAGAATCTGGAGACACAGGAAGCCTCTCCAAGCAAGCCTCCAAGGATGCTGAGCCACCAGAAGCTAAGAGATCTAATTGCAGAAGGAATTATGAGAAAGGGAAGTCATCAAAGCTGAAAGGATTCTAGAATGGGAGTGTATGACTAAGCATTCAGCACCTATGAAGTAGTAGCCTGTGGGAGCTACAGATGGAGAAGCCAGGTTTCCAGGCACTGCTGATAAGCCCCATTTATTTCTGACAGAGATTCAGAAATATTGGAGACTGTGACTCCTATTCCCCCTTTTTTATGACAGGTAGGCATAAAATATTTTGTACTTACATTTGTAAGTTTAGGAGGGTCTGCAAAAACCTCTTTGTAAAAAAATACTATTCTAAACTTGGTATCTGCCCTAGGCTTTTATCCAAATGTAGCCTCTTCTCCCTAATACTATTTAACGTCTCTCCTTCCTGAAGTTCTCAATTCCTATGTGCTAAGGAAAGCCAAGTCCACCTATGGTGGTCTCGCAGAACATTTTCTTTCTAAGAGCCTGAGTAAGCCTTCTTTATCCCATACACCCAAGAGACAATAAAAGTCAAGGAAGTCCTTATCCAGACATCTTTTGCTATACTGATACTGGAGCAAGCCTATGTCTACTCTGCAGACAAGCAACTCCTTGCAATAACATAATGGGTTTTTTTCATCGCCACTTTTGATGCCTGCTCACTGGGATGTCTAAGAGCCAACCAAAGACTGACTGGGTTTGAGGGTCAGATTTGCCGGTGGGACACATCTGACTGGAAAACATTAATCAAATAGCCTAATCTATTCAAGGATGTTTCTTAAAACATGTATGTTCATAAGCACACATGGAACAGAAACACTTCCCATTATTCCTTTGCAAAAGAAGCCAAATTCTCAATGATACCAACGACCTTTCATGTAGTTCTAGAAATAAAAGCAGACCTCCTTTACTAAGGTAGGTTTCAGTTAACATCATGACACGATAACTACATGCTTTATTCAAAATAATTTTTTACAGAAAACTGGAGGTTTGTCTATGTTACTTTTTAGAAAAGATTAATGAGCTACATCCTCCTCAAAAAAACCCTAAAAATAGCCTTCTGTGGAAAAAACAGATGCCTAAAACCTGAAGTGTTTTCCACCTTAGATAATTTTGTTTCGAACTAACTCAGAAATATTACCACTTCAGGGTGCCACTGCAGAGCCTCATAGATTTTCATGTCTCAATAGCTACACTTTGTTTAATAGCACATATTGATGCCTGTCACGGTGTGGGAAATACTATAGTATAACACTCGTATAGAATGACCAGGGAAACACATTTACTGAAAAACATAAGAATATGAGAATCCAAACAACATCACCCATATGGTTAAACTTCTAGAATCAAATATAAATGAGCATTTTAACCAAGTACTTTGAGATTTGAATCTTGGGTAAAGCAGTATGTGTGTGGTTATATCTTGAAAAAAAGAAGAAAAAAATCCCAGTGATTTTGTTCTACACTCTGAGACAAGCAAGAGCTTTTGTTGAGTTTTGGATTTGGAGGAAACGGGGGTGCAAAGATGCTATCTCTCACTGAGCCAACAATTCCCTATATAATCTGAGAAACTTGACATAGGATTTAGATATAACTGGTGAGGGACATAAACTCCCGGGTAAATTCCTGCTGAGCTCTAAGCTTGATAGCCACTGTGAAATTCTGCCCCTTCAGAATGTCTACGAGCAGTTGTCCTTTCCCCATCCTGCTCACCTCCCTCAAAGAGACAATAATTTTTATTGCTAACTTCAAATCTGCTGGTATAGTAAACCTTCCTGTATCTTCTGGCCAGTAGCACTGATACACTGATAGCAATAGAAACAAAATTAAAAGAAATGCAGATTACCTGTAGAAAATCCCATCTTCTTGTGGCACTTTGTAAATTCAATATTAAAATAGGTGACCAAGGCATGAATGTAATCATTACGCTGAATTTGGAGGCAGAATGCAGAAGTAAATGCCAATTCTTCAGTCTTCACTGTATAAATATCAACTTCCTGTTTTGAGGAGAAAGAAAAAGACATTTATAGGCAGATGTCTGTGACGTTGAGGTCATGCCTTACATGATGTACTTAATGATCAGCAACAAAGACAACTGGCAGCCCTTTAACACTGTAAGAAATTAACTGTATATTTGAATACATCAATTAATCAGCAAACGATCTGGTTATCCAAGTTGACATAGTGTGATTATAAAGGTCACTCACAGAAGAGTGTATGTCCTTGGGAATGGCAGGGAGGGACTGCAGGAGCTAGAGGAAATCAAGGTGAACATGTGCTTTGACAAATGCAGGCATGTTTCAAATTCACTAGCAACAAAAGACAAGGGTCATAATGCCACTGAACTCCAAGCATTACTTCAGACACACTGAAAAATGGACAGCATAGTCTAGAACATCCATTAGAAGGCTCTTTTAGGGCATAATAGAGAACTTTCTTAGCAATTGCACTCTATAATCTTAGAGAAGTCTGCAAAAACATCAAAAAGATGCAGCCGCATTTCAGTTACTGAGGTCTTTGCACAGAACACATATCATGTTTCTGAAGCTTAGAAAACTTCTGGTGAGATGATTTAAGCAAGCTATAGTTTGAGCCTGTCTGATTAGCAATATTGCTCAAGAATAACTTAATCATAATGAAAATTATTCTACTACATTGCAATGACACCCTGAGTCACTAGTGTTTCCAAGTGACCCATGCATATAAATGCTCACCTAAAGCCCTAAAATGTGGGTTTTGGTTTTGTCGTCTCCCCCCCCCTTTTTTTTTTTTGGTGTTGTTTTGGGTTTTTTTGGGTGGTGTTTTTGGGGGCTTAGTTTTGCTTTGTTTTTTGTTTTTAAAGTTAGATAAAAAGAAAAAAGTACACTAGGAATAAGGATTTCTAAAGTCTCCTGGCAGACTTCAGTAGCAGCTTGCAAAATTTGCTTTGACGAGCTGGACTGGATTGGTAGGGCACAGCTGCAGATTTCTGTAACTTTTGGTGGCTTTTTAGTGGTATCACTGTGGGGAAAAACTGTGAATTATGTCAGATAATGAGGCACATAAAAGGGATCTAGCTCCCTCTCTCTGAGCTGTATTGGCTTTGCAGGGTAAAGTGGAATCAAAAGCAGTAGGACATATTTTTGCTAGAGAAGTTAGTGGAAATGCCTCAGAAATACTGAATAGATGTGCTGGATAAAATGGTGGTCACTTTCTACAGTTATTTTTTTAAGGACCAAAATATGGGTTTTTTTAACTATGCAAGACATGAGACAAATGTGGCGTTTTTAAAATTAGCCAATTAATACAGTTTTGACAGTGGCCTAGTCCTGTTTTGGTGATCTCTTTGAATTGCACTCTGGCTACTATGCAGTCTTATATTAAATGTCACTGCCTACTGAATGTTAATTACAGCTGACAGCAAACGGGACTAATGCTGTATCGGCATAATATAAGTGGAAAAGTAACGATTTACCAGATTTCATTTAGATTTCAAAAACAACAAAAAGGGCACAGTTAAGCAGGGATCGAACCAAAATACAGCTCTTAATTATACTAAAAAATTAAAACGTGTTAAGTTGAGCAACGCAAAACTGTCAGAATTATCAGCTAAAAAAGGAGGTCCAGACTGTGGTTAACACTCTATAAATGACCATGAAACACTCCATGCTACATCTCCCAGTTGCAGTGAGACAGATAGAGGTCAAGTTTTTACATTCACAACATAAAGAAGGGCTCTTGAGCTGTCCTGTGGCACAAATTGCTTTAGAACTGAGCAAATTATGTATAGAAGATCATTTATAATCACAATGATAATGAAAGTGAGGTTGAGATCTGGTGCTGCCAGCTGCTATGTACTTCTTGTTTGAATGGTATCACCCTAGCTGAAAGCAATACAGCTAATCAGAGAAACAGCCTTGAATTAGGTTTGCTGATGGGAAAAAACGCTGACTTGCTGCTGATCTGTTTCCTCATACAAATCATAATTAAGGTTGCTTTTAGAGTGCCAATGGATGTCTTTTTGGATCCCCTTCCCAGACATTCATCTTACTCAGCTAGGATTGTGTGAGCATAGAGAAAAATCAAAGATTAAAATCTCAGTGAATGTCTGGTTTTGGTGTTTGTTTGGGTTTTGTTTGTTTTGTCTTTTTTTGTTTGTATGTTTCATTTGTTTGTTTGGATTCGGGGGTTTCTCCCCCCACTTCTCTCTCCCATTGCACCAGCTGTCTTGGTTTGGACAAAGGGAAATGGTCACTCCAACACAGGATGTTGTAGTGAAGGCAGTGCAGGTAAAGGTGCTGAGCTGACGTAGAAGCTGGAGGACCAGTAGCACTGATACAAGCAGGTATTGCCAGCTTCAGGAAAAGCATTGCTCTGAAGGCTGACAAGTAAAATTAATCGCTAGGGAAAGGAGAAAGGGCTAGACCCTGTTTAGTGACAAATGTTGACAAAATTGCACACATGCATACACATATGTGGGGAGCACTGAATGCAAGAGTCACCCCCACAAACCACATCCACAATCATTCAAATTTTCTTTTTTTCTCTTTTTTTTTTTTTTTTAATAGTGCAGAGAATTGACAGAATGTGGGCAGAAACAACATTACATTCTGGGTGTTTCAGGGGAGTAGTGAAAGGAAGAACGGAGCATCTAAGATTGACTAGATAGCATATGCTGTTTTTCTATTAGATGAAAATAACAGGGATGCAAGCATATCTACGGCTTCAACATAAAAGCTACCTTAGCCTGCTGCCAGAGACCATTTTCTGCCATCTTTTCCTGCTTGCAGAGAAGGAAATGCCTGAAAATTACTAGGGTGTTGTTTTGTTTGTTTTTTTTGGGGGGGAGAGGTGATAAAGGTGAGGACGCTGGAAGGAAAGACTGAGGAAAACTGTAGGAAAAGAAGGAGTGACAGGGAAAGTCACTTAGAAAAGGGAAGTGAGATTTTCATGCGGAGAAAAGAGAATAAAAATGATAAAAAAAGTGAAGAGAGAGGGAAAATTAGTGGTGTAAGTGCCTCTGGATTCACTTCAGGAGAAGCTGGGAGAAAGGAACGTGATTAGGGAGTTCACTGAAGTTGAAGTGGAGCAAGAGAAGAGTCTCATGAGGAGACTCATGGGTGAAGATTACTATGGGAGAAGAACATGGGACTCATTGGAGCTCACAGACAAGCACCTCACGTGTGTGGCTGGATCTCTGTGGCAACAGTACCATTCTGCAGGAAACACTGCAGGTCTTTTGAAATAAGGCTTCATACACGTGAATCACAGTATTTCCAAAACAGTGGAAATTTCTCAAAGAAATGGGTATTCGAGCATATCAGTAAATTTTTGTTTTGCTATTACACAACAAGAATAAGCATAAAAGAAGGCTTCTTTCCTTCCTTTTTTTCTTTGTTTTGGTTTTGTTTGTTGTTCTTTCCCTGTATCTAGATAGGGGAGAATATTCAGGGAAGTCCAACAATATTATTATAAACTGGACGTGGCATGCTCTTCATTCTTGTCTGGTTTTGTAAGTTTTGGCAACTCTCTCATTGCAGGTATTTCCACAGGTATGTGAACAATTTGTTGTTATTGTAGTCTCTGGTGCAAAAACCTAATCAAATTAACATTGAGAAAAAGTTTCCAGTCACCCCAAACCCATTTGTATTTCCCTAATGTGCAGGGGGATCAGAGAAGAAAACAGCTATTTTACTGAGTCTGAAGCAAACTTTTCCAGTTTTTCAGGCAATGTTACTGAATGCAGTAGGCCCTCAGGACACTTGTATAATTTTCCTGATATCAGTTACTGACTCTGGTGGTTTGAATGTCAATACCCTCCCTGGCAATTGGAATTTAAACTTCTGCTTGCCAGAAAAATTCCTATGCCTCCAGGATATATTTAAGAGATCAAAGAGGAGTTGCTTCCACAACAGAGAAGATGCTGTATTCCCTGCAGTCACCACTCCCCAGTGCACCTGTGGCTTAGTGGCTAGAGTTTCTTGAAGGGTTAAAGAGTTGGGTTATATCCAATTCCTGAACAGTACAAATGAGGATATTTTACTCAGGTCTCCAGCGCTCTAGATAAGTGTCATGGTTATATAGCATGCAGGGGTTGATGTCTTAGTTTACTGATTTTGTAGAATAAATCAGAGCATCTAATCTGAGAATTTAAATCAATGCAGAAGCACAGGGCTGTGGTCTGTTAGGAATGCATGTAGTGACTAGTCCATCACTGACTAATGCGCAGGGAACTCACATTCACCTGGCTTTGGGTTGAATACCCACCTAAAAAGTCCTTTAGTGAATCTAAGCTGTGCTATCTTGAAATGCTATAATAAAACATTTGGATAATTAAACATGCTTGCTCAAATGTTCTTTTATGTTAATATTACTCTCTGAATTCACAGATATTTTCAGGATCAAAGAAATGCACTTCATATAAATAAAACCACGTGCAAAAGTAAACTGTATTAAAAGAAGAACTGCAGCCTCAGTTTTTCTTGCTTCCATATTGCTAGCTTGAACAAAAGCCTTCTTCCTTCCTGCCTTTTGTCGTCAATTTTTATTTCTTTTTTTAGTGATCAGTTTATGAGAATGGAGAGTAGTTTCTGCTTGTATAGTTATTACCTGCTTTACTCCTAAGGTGCCATTACATGTAAAGCACCATTCAGTGTATGGATAAAAGATGTCAGGCCCTGTAGAATTAAATGCAAAACCTGAATAGGAACAGTTTGAAGAAGTTCTTCTGTCTTCTTAAACCCAATTACTTTCAAAGACCTTCTAAAGAAAACATTAGATTTACATGTCATTTAAGGGTATGCAGCTTTCACAACTTTTTATTCCGAAGAAGCCAACCCATTTTGCCACCTGATATCTCACTCTCCAGACATATTTCGTGAAGTCTAAATAGCTGTTTATTTCATGTGCATTGCAATTTCAAATTGCTCTGGCTCAGGCTGTTTTTGGACACAACCATCTTGTGTTCCCCTCAGTGCAGATGGACTGTGTGTGTATACATACTCACATAGAGTTTTTACTTCTGTTCCTTTTTGCTGCTTTCAGTAAAGTTTCTGCAGATTAATGGTATGTCTTTCCTTTTGGCATATGGGAATACTTAATGCTGTATTTGTTACTGGCAAAAAGCGAAAGGGAAAAGTTAGAACTGAGTCTTTGGAATAAATGAGCACACTCTTGGATTCATAGACCTGATTGCTGTGAGATTATTCATGAGAGCAGTCCTCACACACAAGGCTCATTCCTGCACATGGCAGGAATTCTAGAGCTTTCAGTATGTTCCTGCAAGCTATGAATTCTCTTGTGAAGAGCTATGGATTCTTAATATGGTCTTGTGAAGAGGGAGTAGCGGCCATTCTGTCTCATTTGTAGAACAGGGTACAAACCAACCTTTGGCTGCAGATGTTGGGGCTGGGAGAGCACAGTAATATTCTGGACAGGGCTAAGAATTAGGAAGTTATATAAATAAGTTAGGTTTCAATTCTGATCTCACGCTCTGGAGTAAATTAGAGCTGTTTCTCAGAGCTGACCAATTCAGAAACTGATGCTTCAGTCTTTTTTACTGCAAACAGAATTGATACAGCCCTTCTCCTCAGCAACATTCCATCGGTACTTTCCAACGTCTATTTACAATAAGGTAGGGCAATTAAAGCTCATATCTAAATCCACCATATCTCTATTTATCCAGTATTTGCACACGTAGAATTTGCAAGAGTCTTAAGTTACAGTTAGCAGCAGCCAGATGAGTACAGAGTCAGAAGGAACATCTTGGTTTTGGGTACTCCATAAGTGATCAAGGTACCAATGTTCATGCTTAGCTCAGGTGACAGTATTGGGCATGTGCAGTACACTAGTACTAATTAAAAACTGCACCATTATTTTCCTTCTTAGTGTGATATCATTCTATGATGACGGCTTCTGCAGCTAGTTAGAAGCATATAAAGATAGCAGTAAAACACAAGCAGCAGATCTCCAAAGAATCCTGCAGTTAGATGTAAACATTCATAATTAGGTATATTTGGAATTACCAAACCTTTATTAAACAGGCATTGGTCACCACTTGCTTTGGATCTACTATGTCCACCAAAGGCTCCTTCATGGCAACATCCCTAATACAGGTCATGTCAAAGCCGTACACATTCTCCCACCCTGTCAATGCAAATGAATGTGTCAAAGATTAGCAGTAATAATAAAAATACGTTTCTCAACACATCTTTCATTTGAAAGAATTTCTACCATCCCCTAACTTTCAGCTCTTCTCTTTTGCTCTTTGCTTCCTGACCCAGTTGTCTATGTTATCATTGCTGTTTTACAGATAATATACTTAAAACAAAATAAGCCCTCAATAGACATCTTAGTACCCATCTTGAAAAAGTGGGCCTTTTTTTTTGGTGTCTCCAAAGTATGAGATCTTTTTGATGATTTTCATGGCTTTGGACAATTGAGAGTGCTGCCCAAAATCACATATGTCATATTGAGACTGGGGAATAGCTACTAAGGTTATTCTATCCTTTCCTATCCATTTTTGTTAATATTTCTTTTTTTTTTTATATAGATTGCTATTTAGTCAGCAGCTTGCATGCTCTTTTAGTTACTTAAGTAGCCTCAGTTTCAGCCAGTGAATTACTGACAGGAGTAGAATTATGGGTGCTTTTCAATATTTGGGGCATATAATTTTGGCTTTGCTCTTTAGATTGCTTAACAAAATGAAAACAAAAACCTCCAAAAAAATGAAATCTTGGTCTTATGAATCATATGATTCAGTGCTCCCTGTGCAAGTCTAAACTGAATACTGTGAGCTTTTAAAAAACTTCTGGAACACAAGCAAGGTAAACTGATAAACAGCAATAATAAGCATGTTTGAAGTGTCTTGTTTTTTAAGAGCACAACATTTGAGCTACTGCCATTCCCAGAGGACTATAATTAAAAATGTAATATAAGCAAAAAATCTCCATATTTATAAACAAACGTATCTGAACATGAATATGTTGATATGTTATCTCTTTATTGGGCTGTTTCTTAATATTTCAGGGGAGCTGATGATCAAAGCTTACATATCAAGCATCACGAGCATGTGGGAACTTCAGTTTACATTTACAGAAGCCATATGCTTTTATGTGGTTACTCAGAAAAGATCAACTAGGAAACCCTGAAGGAACAAATTACCAACAGAGTTTTTGGGGCCTCCATCACTTGATGTACTTCAGCTTATATAGGATGCTTTTGAAACGTATGCCACAATCTGTATTAGACACCTGTCACAGGAGTTAAAATTATGTTTTACATCTTTCAGGCAATCAGGGTAGACTATAGTAGTACTCTGTGGCATTAATAAAGTTTGAGAAATCAGAAGTCAGACTTTTTTAGAAACTTTATATTGAATTCTTTCTTACTGATGATATGATAGTCCTTGAGCACCCTTTAAAGAGCACCCTTTAAAATGCTTAGCCCTTAATCTCATATGAAGGCAATACTCTATCCAACATAAGAGGGGAAAAAAGAAAGATGAAGAATTGAAATGTAAGGAGACAGCATCAAGGATTTATAAGCTGAAAAGGACAAAATGGTGATGCACATAGGTAGTGAGATGGAAATAAATGAAAAAGACACAGAGCTATTAAAAGTGAGCGGTGAAAAGAAATCAGAGGTGAAATCGGAAAAGAAAGTGCCTTAAATGAAAACAACACCTAGAGAAAACACAAAGAATCTGATACTTTTTTTTTTTTTAAGATGAAAAGGTAAGTTGAAAGCAGGTGCACTGTCTGTGAGACAAGGTTCAAGGCATAGAAAGGAAAGGGTTCAAAGGTAAAGTAATTAAGACACAAGGGAATTTTTTAGGCCAAAATAGCTTTGATTCCTTTAGAGAATGGATGCCTCATGTGCACTTTTGAATCTGCAAATTCAAAAGAAAAAGGTGAAAAATCTAGGCTGTGCTTGAGGAGTAGATATAATTGTCCATGGCACCTACACAGACTTCTTGTCACTGCCCCACAGCACTGGGCTTGCTTTTGACCCAAAATGGCAGTTCTGACCCATTGGCAGTTCTGTGTATTGGCACTGAATTTGATTACTGAAACACCAAACTTTCTTTCCTGAGAGGAGCTGAAAGGGAAGGAATAAGGAGTTAGGCATTTTCATCTACAGGTTGACTGAACCCACTAATTACACTGAAGTTTTTGCACGTATCCTTAATTTAGAAAAGTGCTTAGGAATTTTGTGATTTTTTTTCTTCCCCTCATTGAAAATGCCTTTAAGGGAAATTGGCCAGCTTTAAAAAAAATAAATAGAAGCAAAAAAAAAAGGAACAAAATAAAAAAGAGACTGAAATAATGTAGAACTTATTTCATCAAAACTACTTTGATCAAATAAATTCAAATTTAGGTGACTCAGTGGACAACCAGTTGAATGTGAATCATGAGTATGACCATGAGGTGATGAAAGTGAATCACATGCTAAGATATGAGAAGCGCCCAAGAAAACTGGGTTTGCTTAACCTTGGACAGCAAAGGCTAATGGTGGGATTTAATTGCTATCTACAGCAACAAAGATAAAGTCAGATTCTCTCCAGTTAACAAGAGACAAGGAAGGCAAGTTTCAGCAAGGAAAATTCTGACTGGCTATTCCAAAGCATGTTTACTCCTGAGGATACTTCAGCCTGTGAACAAAGGAATCCCCATCTCTTGACTGCATGCCAGGGCACTAACAGCCCTGCTTGAACTGTGAAATCTGGCCTGCTTTGAGCAAAAGGCTGGACTAGGTGACCTGTAGAGGTCACTAACAGCACCAGTTATTGAATGAAAATTCAAAGGGAAAAAAACTTAAATGCAAAGTCAATTTTATGCACCTACAAAGTAAACAAAAAAAAGTTCAAAACTTTTTTTTTTTCACATCAAAGTAAAATGGAAATTTCTGATCCTCCTTTTTAATTTTAAAATTATTACATGTAGTGTTTTAAAAAACCTAAAAAAAAAATGTTGGGTTTTTTTTTCTTCTTGACAACCTTATTAGTTATTTTTTCTAGGCTTATTTCTTAACATTCACAATTCATTTACATCTTATTAATTCTTCTTGGGTTTTTTTTAAAAAACAAAACCTAACACCTGGATAGCTAAAGAATATTACCAAATTTAATGGCAGTTATGTGGGATGATGTATTGATCAAAACAACAAAACTAAATCTACTAAAATACACATTGTAAAACAGAGGAAGAAGTATCAATATAACTCTATGCAAGGTCTACATCGGTTTATTCATGCATCTTTTCTTTGTGCACTTTACATTGCTACAAGTTTCCTCAATTTCTCACCAAACTAGAGTTTTCTCAGTGTTTAGGTTTATATTGGAATTCTGGCCTGGTCAGGATGATTTCTTGGCTGTTTCAAAACTTTACCAGCAAAGAGATTACAGAAGGCCAGAGTAAATCAAATATTTTGGGAAATAAACATCCAAGAGTGTTACTTCTAGGCATTTACTCACAGTGAATTTTGAAGTCCTTGTACTGTCTGTCTTCAATTGCTACCACGTACAAAGCAGCTCGGTCTGGAAACATTAGCCCTCCAGGTTTCTGTTGATGAATTGTGGGGAAATGGATCTCGTAATCTATTCACCTGACAAAGACATTACATTTTGAACTGCACATACAAAAACCAGACAAGCACCCCTTGCATGCCTTTATTGTTTTCCTGCAGATTGTCACATCAGCTTTAATCTCAGCAACTCTTGCAGCCTGTAGCAATGTCATTAGATAGTGCCTATATAAGTTTCACCTGCAGCTAATTAAAAGCAAAGCTTTCACTGAGATTCCCTTGTTAATCTTTTCATTAAAGCCTAAGAAATGGCACTTGGAGATGTAACTGTGTCTTGTTGTGGTGACAGAAGGAGAGAGAAGCCTTGTAGTCAGAAATAAATTATGAGTGCTCCAGCAAGGAGTATGACATGCAGACCACCTACCAGCCACTTGTCTCGAGCGAAGATGACTGTGTTTAACATTGACTCATAGAACAGACAGTAACCCATCCACTCGCTGATGATGATGTCTACTTTGTCCACAGGTAATTCAACTTCTTCCACTTTACCTTTAAATATTGTGATTACTGAAAAAAGAATCCAAACAAATATGTTTCACATAATAAAAAACCCAACTAAGTTCCTCACTGGTGAATGTCAGGCTGATCTTTTCAATATGATTCTGTCCTTCAGTGCCTGTAGATAAGGGGTAACTCCATGTGACTCAATGGATCTTACACTATTTAAAAACTACTTGTGTTTTAGTACCAGTATAAAAGAAACAAAACAAACCAAAACAAAAAACCCCAACAAAAATAGAAAAACCCAAACAAAAACAAAATAAACAAACAAAAACCACAAAACAAAACAACAAACAAACAAAAAAACCTAACACAAACAAACCCAAAACTCAAACAAAATAACAGCCATATATACAAAAAACAACAGAAGAACAGGTCTTACCTGGATACCTGCCTGATCTCATTTTACATACACTTTGGAATTTGGAAGATGTCTATATCATTGATAAAGTAATGCAAAGAATCCACCTAGAATCCTTTAAACATCCCTGTAGGGTTACACATACATGATCTCTTCACTGTGGTATTAGAGATTTATGGAAGTAGGATCTAATTCTCACCTGCTTTTCAAACATATTATGCTAGCTTCACAATGAAGAAACTAAGGCCTATTTCTTCCATGAATTCTGGGGAGGTGACCTAACCGAGTAAGGTAGGCCTAGCCTGACAATACACAAACACGTTTCTGTCATGAAAAGTCATTTTTCACCCTCTTCTGCTACATGATAGAATCTTCTATAACACACTGGTATTCTCACTATGAATCTGCTACCTGGTTTGGACTCGCTCAACTTTCCACAGCTATCTAAAGTGACTGCTAGAAAATATTGCTGTCAAGTATTTTGTCACCAAATTAGTTTCAAGGAAATTAAACAGGTTGTTAGAATTTTGATGTAGTAAAATACCAGATCCTCAGAGACACTATAACACAGTGCTTTGAATTACTGGCAATACTGTATACCACTTATAGGAGACTGGGTATGCACTGCAAAAGCAAATCAACAAGCAGTAAATACAACTGGTTGATACTAAATCAGGTATTTTGCTTAAAGAAAAAAATTAAATGCTGGTCCATATTTAGTCTAGTGG
The DNA here is from genome assembly GCA_039720435.1 of Amazona ochrocephala. Lineage (NCBI taxonomy): Eukaryota > Metazoa > Chordata > Aves > Psittaciformes > Psittacidae > Amazona > Amazona ochrocephala. The sequence continues at coordinate 85,770,305 of CM077880.1, forward strand.
TAACAAATATTTCTGGTTTAGGATCACTACACAATTCGCTATTCATTCTTGCATTTTTAACAAATGCTTCCTACTAACAAAAGTATTATAAGTAATTTGAAGAAACAATCCGCAGCTTGTTTTGTCTGCTATTTATGTTGTTTGCTGCAGTGGGTAAAGTCTCATGGTTCTGTAGTCTTCCTTAAGGTAATGGATGCATTTGAAATTCAGGAATAAAATGAGTAGGGAATATTTTACATTTCATTAATAATAAGATTAAGATTATTATATTACTCTTAATAAATGTCAATTTTTAATTATGGCAATTTTTACTGATGAAAATTCTCAACATTCAGTTTGAGGAAGATGAAGGTACTTTCATTTAGCTACAACTAGGTTAGCTATTTAAGAGTGAAAGTGTGGGTTGAGTGATTTTTAGAACTCAACCCAGCAAAAATGGGGTTTCAACTTTCTAACATTCACGCAGTACTAGTATTATTCTAACCAGACGTGGCCACTTTATTTGCATAGCAAATTTTAATCCAAATCAGCCCCCTAAGAAGTTTGGAACATGCCGATTCAAACTGGTCACACAAAGTATTAACTGTTAAGAGCAACCTGACTGGAAAAGAGCAGATTTCTCTTATTCTTCCCATTCTTTAAAATCCTTCCTTTCACACTTCGTAGCTCAATAGTTCATCTGCTGTTATAGTAAAGACTCTTCACGTCTATAAGCTCCATCCATGAGATCTCTTTTCTCCCGAGAGCTTTCACTACCACTAATTTTTTTTACTGAATTTTAGCACTGTTGACAGCTGCCAGAGTGACACACCTGCAGACTTTGAAGCCCTCTGTTTATACCTAGAACAGTCACAGTGTAAGCAGCAGCAGCACAGGTTTCTCGCACCTCCCTTCATTTTGATGAAATATCTTCATCGGGCATCATGTGGGAACAGATTGTGCTGTCCCAGCTGTATTGTATCTGTTCTGAAAATAGTGGCTTTTCTTTTGGTATAGCCCCTTTTGCTGACTCTGCATTTCTCTAAACAATTAGGGGGAAAGAAAAGAAAAAGTTTCCATAAGCAACAAGATCGTTTGGCTCAGTACCTGGTTGCATTAAAATAAAAGTGAATGTAGATCAGTGCCAATATTTGTTCAGTTGTGTAATTTGTCTGTATTGGAGACCAAACTGCAATTGGATAGACTGCTGAACCTGCCCAGGCAAGTTCTCTTTTTGCCAAATAGAAGAGGTCTCTGCTTCTTCCTCCACAGCTTTTCCAAGGACTTGTTCCTCGGAGAAACAGAAGGAAGAAGCAGAGGTAAACACCTTCTGCAACCTCTGGAGCATACTGGATCCTTCTTATTTATTCTGACAATAGTCCCTTCACACACAATTCCTGTTGCTGGAAATACAAACATGAATTGATTTGTGGTGTGCTGTTTGTGTAGCTATTTCACGAAAGGCCACTCTGGGCTCTGCACCAAAGGTACAAGATGACCAAGTTGAGGTCATCACCTCATTGTTCTAGTGTCCTATGCCTCCTGTGGAGGAGAGTATTCTCTGGTCCTTTGCTTCCTTCTTTTTCTGAACCAAAAGTTGCACACACTGTCTGGCCTCTTACATCCCACATCACTGCTGTTTCTTACACACTTCAAAGCACATTCTCTACAATCAATTCTCCTCCCAAACATCTCTGTGTTAGTCAGAAGCTGCAAGTGACAGCAATAAAAATGAGAACAGCTCTAAACCATAACAGAAATTTATCCCTGTGCCTGTGCTGCCATACCACCAGCGCAGACACAGGTAAACGTGGGGGCAAATTATACACTTTGGTCAGCTATGAGCAGCACTGCTCTTTAGCAAAGGCAAGCCCTTCACAGAAACACTTTTAAACAAGAACTGTCTCACAGCTTCATTTAAAAGAACCCTGATTTTTTTAGATTGTTACAAACATATTTTGTGTACAGTGATTTGGAAGAGGACTGAAGATATGAAATGCAGTTTGTTGGAGATAATTTTTTTAAGAGTTTTTGGTAGGTTTGGGAGTATTTCTAACATTTTTTTTTAATTGAAGTGTTTCCACTTCCCTGGAAGTGCCAACAGTTTCCAAGAAAAAAACAGAAGTTTTCTCTGATACCATTATTCTCAGAATTGAGCATTTTAATTTATATGCTTTTTAAGTTGGAAGTCAGAAGAAATTCTTAGTGAAAAACATGTAAAGATATGAAATACGTTTTGCTGTGAACCTTATTTCAATTTGAATGTGCGTTAATTCTATTTAAGAAATAAGGTGGAATATAAATGGCAGAATTAGTTTGAAAAGTTCACCTCTAATATAGGGCCTTCCGCCTGCTTTGCTGAACCAAACTGCCCGCTGACAAGTCCTATTTGCTTCTGTAGTCTGCAACCCTAGAAGTAAATGTACAAATAACTTCTCCTACGAGGAATTGTTGTAGTGCCTAGAATGAGGTGTTTAGTTTTGCATTTACATAAGTAAATAATGCAAAATTATTATTTACATATAAACAACACAACATAAATGAAACAGAAAAAGCGAAACAGTTATCTTCTCTTTCTCCTGAAGAAAATAGTTTTATATATGCCTTACTGTGGTCCAAGTGGTTCGACTTGATAATTTTTTCTGAATAGTCAGATATACTTGAGCATTCAATCTAGGAAAACAAGAAAAAAAGAAAAGCAAGAGGAAGAGTAATTATGTGCTAGAAATCTCAGCTATATGAATAAAAACACAATCTACTGAAGGCAGCAAAGACTCTACAAAGTATGTATCGCCACTGATAAAGAGCAAAACCTGTGTGGGCAGGAGCATGGCCAATAATACCTTAATATTTAAACTGCAGTCTGTGCTTGAGTTAAACTGGCTCATATAGAGACGATTGTTTTTAAATCTATTGAAATGAGGGAAAAAGTACTCCTAAAACAAAATTACACGATTTATTAATAATATTAATTTATTCCTGCTACTTCAGAATATAAATAGTAAAAAAAAACCAACACACAACTGCTGAAGAGAATGAATTATCATGGTGCTACATTTCCTCACATGTTTAAACAAAAAATGCAAACACTGTGAATAATGTTCAAATTCAAACTATGCCAATACTAATCTGTGTCAAGAAGCAATTCTTGCTGCGAAAAATTTATCAAATTTGGCAATACAAGCTATAAAAAGAAAACCAAAAAACCCAGACATTTTACACATAAGAAATGACTGAAACTGCTGTATTTACAAAAACATCCAGATCCGCATGTTTTTCCCACGACCAGTTCTGTTCTTTAACTAGGAAAGGGATTACAAAGTATGTTCTAGTTTTAGATTTGCCCTTAAATTTGTTGAAATATGACTCCTAACCTAACAGCTCATGGTTGCGATGACCTTTGATATCTTTTCAAGATTTCTGGGGTTTGTGCTCTTGTAAAACGAAGCGGGCCAAATTAGTAGTCACCAAATGATTTCCTAATTTCTTTCAAATCTGACATGAAATTTCTAATAATACTTTGTAAAATCCTTGTCTCTCTAATCCCCCTATGTCAATGTCAAATAGAGTTATATTATCTCTAGTGAAGTGTTTTATATGTCTAGTGATCTCCATTTAATCTCTAAAAGCCAAACTGTGCTTGACCCCTGTGATAGCAATCACAGCTGGCAGGCCATGCAAATCCTTTATTCTTTTTATAAAACCCATGAAACAGCTAGATGTAATAGCAGTCATAATAGCAATCCCTGTCCCCATGGGAACATGAGCATTAATTCTATTTAGCTTGCCTGTGGATGCAAACCACTCCATAAGATGTCTGACTCAATTGCCTGAATATAAATCAAAACTGGCATGTAGAAAGGAACACCAGAGTGCTAGTCCAGAGAGTCCAAGGGACAAATCCCTTGGAGAGAACTTTGTCCCTTTTCTCCATTCAGCTTCTTCTTCCCTTACTGTAAACTCTATAGACTATATGCCTCATCTATACTTACAGCCATTACAACATACTCATTTTTCCTGTTTGTATTCACATCTGTCTGGCATTTTCATCACCCATTCTTTCTGTTTGTCTTGGACTATTTTTTTTAATAAAGCATGGGTAGGTAGGCTTTTGGAGGGGGCTTTCCAACCTTTCTAAAGCAAAAGATGCAAAGAAATAAAAAGTTATATTTCATGAATGACTATGAGTTCCCAAAATCAGCTTTATCCTCAAAGAAGCAAACTAATTAAAAAAACCCTACTCAAATGTTACAGGAAGGAATATGTATTTCAGAAAATAAACTTGCTTTAGGGTGTCTAAAGCGTTTTGTCTCTACTTTGACTTGGATTCTGTATTGTAGTACAAATTTATTTTAAAAAGCAACTCATTTCAGAAAAAAAGAAAATACTGAATTCTGTAGGTAAAGAAATAAGAAAAAATAAAAAGAGCATTGTCAGGCTTTTCCACAATTCTCTTTCAAGTCAGGGATCTGCTCAAATCTGTCCAATTTCACAAAGCATTTGGATGTTACAAAAACTGTGTTCCAACAAAATATGTCAGTACCTCAGTTTACAGCCATAGAATGATTTGGGTTGGAAGTGACCTTAAAGATCATCTAGCTCCAACCCCCCTGCCATGGGCAGGCACATCTTTCACTAGATTGCTTAAGGCCCCATCCAACCTGGCCTTGAACAATTCCAGGGATGGGGCACGTACAACACTGGGCAACCTGTTCCAGAGTCTCATCATCCTCATAGAAAAAAAAATTCTTCCTTATATCCAGTCTAAATCTACCACCTCTCAGTTTAAAACCATTACCCCTTGTCCTATTACTATAGGCCCTTGCAAAAAGTCTTTCTCCATCATTCTTACAGGCCCTCTTTATAGACTGAAAGGCCACATTTATTGTCTCCCCAAAGCCTTCTCTTCTCCAGGCTGAACAAGCCCAACTCTCAGTCTTTCTTCACAGAAGAGGTGTTTCAGTTCCATGATATTTTTTGTGGCCCTTCTCTAGACTCACTATAACAGACCCATGTCTTTCCTGTACTTGTGACCCCACAGCTGGATACAGTACTTCAGGCAGGGTCTCACCAGAGCAGAGTAGAGGGAGAGTATCACCCTTCTCAACTGCTGGCCATGCTTCTTTTTATGCAGGTCAGGATACAATCTGCTTTCTAACCTGTAAGCATGCACTGCTGACTCATACCCAATTTTCCACCCACCAGTATCCCCAAGTCCTTCTCTGCAGTATTGCTCTCAATCAATTCATCACCCAGTCTGTACTGACACTGGGGATTGCCCCGATTAAGTGAAGGACCTTGCACTTGGCCTTCTTGAACTCATGAGGTTCACACTGGTCCACTTCACAAGCCTCTCAAGGTCTGTTTGGATGGCATCCCTTCCCCCACGTATATCAACTGCACCACTCAACTTTGTGTCATGTGCAAGCTTTCTGAGGGTGAACTCAATCCCACTACCTATGTCATTAATGAAGATATTAAATAACTGTGGTGCCAGTACGGACCCTTGAGGGACCCATGAGTTTCTTCAGCTCTGTCTAGTTCTGTGTGTGTATGTACACCTCTACAATCTAATGCTGCCAATGCCTCCTCTTCTACTGGAGTCTTTTTCTGGAAGAGCCACCACATTCCCACAGTTCTTTTCCCCTGGCCTGTGTCCTCATCACCATCTTTTACACAAATCAGATAACATCTAACATATCCCTTCATTGTATGTGTCTGTTTACCTTCTTTTTACCTACACTGTCTTGTTCATCTGAAAATACTATAGAATTCAGATAGCTCTACTTCAGTGATTGTCCCGAATTTTGTATGACTAAATGAAGCAGATAAGCCAAGTTTTCAAGGGATAATTGAATGTATTTTTCTATCCCTCAGTCACCCCTCTCAAGTACCAATAGCCACATGCCAATCTTATCTCTACATGTCTTACAATAGCTCCCCAAATAGATGAATATCTTTGCATAGTCTACTGTTATCCTCCCACAATGGTCAAGGGTCAGAGCACGTGAAACAAGAAGAAAAACTGAGCGGGCTGGTTCTGTTCAGCTTGTAAAAGAGATTCTCCCAATCCAATAGTTAACTTTGACTATCTAAAAAGGGCTTGCAGAGAACACAAAGTCAAACTCTTCTCTGAAGCGCACAGTGACAGGGTAAGCCAGTGCTCATGAACTGCAGCAAGGGAAATACCTGCTGATGGTAGCACTAGAAGAGGTTCCGAGAGAGGACTTAGAGTCTCCATGTCTTTGGAGATCTTCCAAATTGGACACGACAAGGCCTTGAGCAACCTGATACAGTTTTAAATTTAAATCTATTTTGAGTAGTAGACTGGATTAGATACTTCCAGAGGCCTTCTACACTATACTTTTCTATAAGTCAGTGAATCTATGATTTACACCTCTTGAAGACCCAGAGATTATTCTAGCAGTTGGTTGAGGCACTAACAAGAAATAAGTTCCAACAGTGAGTAAAAAGCGATAAGAAGAACCAGACAGGGTAGTGGATGAATTTGGCCCTGAAGAAGGGTTCAAATTCTCGAATCTCAGGAGTGAGAAAGAGGAGTGATTTCAGTGGCGCTGTAGTCAAAAAACCAACACTCCGCATTTGTCAACAGTTCCCACGTCATGCTATTTGAAAAATCACATCTAACTGTAGAGAAGTAACTGGAACATCTCGGCTCTATGGCAAATGTTTGCTTTTTAAAAGGCACACTCACAGTTTCCATTGGCAATCTCTGTGAATAGGACCACAAAGTCTGAGTTTGACAGTAAGATTGCCACTTCCAGATCTCTGAAATATCTGCTTTTCCAATGCAAACACAACCTCGTAGCTTGCTGGGACTCATGCTGAGGTAGCTCATGTGGCAAGAAGGTTAAAACTCTTAGGCTGTAGCAGAGGAGTTTCACACCTAGGTGAGATCTTTTGAGAGCTGTTTCCTGCATAGCACGCCCCCCAGCTACAGTGCTGAACAGTCCATGGATGAGCTGACACTGCTGTGGTACAGAGCTTTATAAATGTCTGAGATACAGCCTGAACTGTAAAGTAGTTCAAAGTGGGGAAAAACCCCCAACAACCACAGACCTGTGGAAAAGTATTTACTTTTCTTTTGCTGGGTGAATTTGCTGCCAGTGAGCTGGCTCACTGTAGAATCAAATAAGCACCAGTGCCAGCACAAGGGAGGGAAGAAGACCATATGGCCAGGGATCTGAGAGACAGCATCATCCTTTTGTATATGCTTATATTTTTACAGCACTGCAACATCCTTGCATGACACCTGCATTCCTGCATCAGAGAAAGCTACAGGTTTATTCTTCCTGAGGCTCTGAGATAATAAATTGTGTATTTGGTTTACAAGAAATACATTCTAGCTGCCAACTCTGTATATGAAGTCTCATGTCTCAACTCCAAAAATTTTCCCAGCACCTTCTGATTTCAGCTACCTACACTTCCATGCTCTAGTCTAATACTCAGATGACACTCAGATGAGGCACTCAGAATTAACATTGGATTTTGAAATATAAGCCTGAGAATTCAGCAGGAGTCCTGGTAGTTCATGTATCATTACCAGGAATAAAGATGCATAGTTTTGATACTTAGCTATGTCAGTGCCTTCAAATGCACACATGTAGCAAACTGAGTTTTACTAAACAATTTTTTTGAAGAAGTACACAGAAAAATAGAATCTACTTGCCCTTTTCTACACTGCGTTGTGTCTGCAGGACACAAACAGAAGTCCAAAGCAAAAAGAAATTGTCTTTGTAATTTTAGAGTCAGTACAAATAACTCAATACACTTAAAAGCAAGCCTACACTCTCTTTAATGACTTCCCTGCAGAGAACTGTGTGTTTGTGCTTCTGAAGTTCAATGTATCAAGGTAGTCATTCCTTTCTGCCTCTGAAAAGCATTATTGTTGGCACAGAAAACATGCAAATACTTTCTTGCATAATTTGCTGATTTGCAATGTACAAGGAAAAGCCTATTAAAGAAATCAGGTTCCAAGACTACAAAGTTGCAGAACTTAAGAATTTACGAAAGCAAGATATTTCCTTTGACTCCGCTGAGTATGAGTGAGCCCCTTTGACATTGTTTTTTGCAGCCAAGAAGAAATACGGATACGCAGCAGATCACCAAAGATTCACACACAGAAAAGACATTGTTTCTGAATTTGGAAGAGGCACACTACTGCTAGTCATAGAAAGCAAGACAACTCCACTAAAGCCACTGTAAATCAAGCCATACAAGAACTTGGAGAGAAGAATTTCAAACCAAGACAAACAGGAAAAGGTAAATCACCAAGACATTCTCAGGCAAAATGCGCAAACTCAAAATATGAGAGAAAGTCTTCTTACCCCATATACCTTCTTGGCTCCTGCCTTTGCAGCAAACATGGAGAGGATTCCTGTGCCACTTCCAACATCAAGGACAATCTTATCTTTAAAAACATGTTTATTGTGATACATTGAGTTTCTATAGGTTAATGTGCGAACTTCATCCTTTAACATTTCCTGTGATGAAAAAACCCCATTGTGTTATTATTTGAAGAGCTTATATGCATCCATCACTGCTGCTGAATAAATTCTCTTCTTATAATTCAAGCATTATTAATACACAACCTGAAGAGTGGTGTGCACATATCAAAGCAACTGTAAAATACTAGCTACTTAGAACTGAATTATTAAGAAGCATTATATCCTTTGTACAATTTTATTTCTCTGAATATTACTTCACTGTTATAATTGACAACCAGAATACAATCTAACCACAGCACTGCTTTTGTCACACACGGAAGCCATACAGAAATCCAAGTTTTTCCCTTTCTCTTAAATCATGCACTACCTACAGCCTCAGAGAAAGGACTTTCCGAGGGTCCCCTCTGAATACAAACAAAACTGTTCCATAAACCATTATAAGACAGCAGTCTTGATAGCCTTGTACAGAGTGATGCAGGAAGCCCATAGCAGAACTTGGAGATAACTGTGCTATATGGTACTCCCTCACTGCCCTTCTGTTCACTCATTTATATGACCAACTTCCAGAAGATTAATGCATAACCTAGACTACCTGCTCACTATTTTAAGTTGCCTTTGTCAGGTGTTGATTTTTGCTTTACTGATAGCAGGAATACATGCATTTCATTCCATTGGAAAACCTTGCTCTCAAACTATACCAATAAAGAGCACACAGGTCAAGATCCAAGTGCCATTCTTAAGATAAGTGTAGGCCACCCAATACACACTTTAATTTTCTAAAAACGCTTCTGTTAGGTCTAGAAGGCTGAAGTTTTGCTTATATTACTGCCATAATTTCACAATTTAAGCAAGTAGGCAGACGAGTTTTTGAATTTCAGGATAAAAAGAATCAGTTCACTGCCCAGCAATCCGGAGCACCAGTCCATTGGACTGTTACAGATATCAGTTGCTCACTTACCTGTCTTGGCAGGAGACTTTATGTACTGAACACTGTCGATGAATAAAAGGCTATTTTTATCATCATAAAGCATAAAGTTTGGTATCAATCAAAGAAAGAGGCAGAGGAACAGTCTAACAACACTGATGAAGCACACTCTCATGGAGATTCTTTCCAAACATATTAAGGACAAGAAGGTGATGGGAGTGTTAAGAATGTACTTGGAGATGACTGATCTCCTGATAGCTTTTCATGGTAAAATAACAGGCCCTGTGGATGAGACGAGTGGATGCTTGTTTATCTTGATTTTAGCAGGCCTTTCAACACTGTTTCCCAACATCCTCATTTAAAAACTGATGAAATGTGGACTACATAAATGGACTGTGGACTGAAAACTGACTGAACTGCTGCTCTCAAGATGTCCTGAACAGCAGCACAAGTTTCATCTGGAGGCCACTCACCAGTGGCATTAGTGGCGTCAATACCAGCTACTTTCAACAATAACCTGGATGATGGGAGAGAGTGCAGTTTCAGCAAGTTTGCAGTTGATAGAAAACCGTGATGAGTGGTTGATTCACCAGATGATTGTGCTGCAAATCAGAACCTCAACAAGCTGAAGAAAAAACTGACAGGAACCTCAAGAAAGTCAGAAAGGAGAAATGCAAAGCCCTGCACATTAGGAGAAAAAGCCTCATACACCTAATATAGGCTGAGGACTGGCTGTCTGGAAAGCAGCGTTTGCTGAAAATGATCTTGGGAACATGGTGGACAGCAGCTTGAAGATGAGCTAGCAATGTGCCCCTACAGTATTTTGGCCTGCACTGAAAAAAAAAGCATCACCAGCAGGTCAAGGAGGTGGTTCAACACTCGTGAGACAGTATCTAGGGTTCTGTGTCCAGCTCTGGGTTCCCCCAGACAAGAGATGTTGTTACAGATTCAGTCACAGCTCATGATGATGATTAAGGGATTGGAGCATCTGACATGTGAGGAGAGATTGAGAGAAGTAGAATTGTTCAGCCTGATGAAGAGAGGGATGATGGGGATCTTATGAATGTATATCAATGTATGTAAATAAATCTCCTGTGAGATTTTTCCAAGCAGACGCCTGAAAAGGGTGAAGGCTGCTCTCCTAAAAACCAGGGTTGTTAACAAGACAAACAGCATGGACCCTGAGAGAGCATCCATTCTCTCAGGATCCTGAACTTATCATAGAATCATAGAATAATTAGGGTTGGAAAGGACCTTAAGATCATCTAGTTCCAACCCCCCTGCCATGGGCAGGGTCATTACACGCTAAACCATGACACTCAAGACTCAAGACAACCTGGCCTTGAACACTGCCAGGGATGCAGTATTCACAACGTGCTTGGGCAACCTGTTCCAGTACCTCATCACCCTCACAGTAATATCTTACGTTTCATCTCATGGTCACTACAGCCAAGACCATCACATTCCCAGATGGCTCATTCTTTTTAGTATCAGTGCCAGCAGAGCACACACCTCTCCCCCACTGACTCAGGTCATCTGTGCCAGGAATTTATCATCATGTACTCTAAAAATGTCCTGATTTGCTTATGTCCTGTTCAGTTGACTTTCAGCAGATGCCGGGATGATTAAAGTCTCCCATGGACCAAAAATCAGACTCATGTCTGCACAGGACATGAGATTTCTTCCACTTGTCAGAAGAAGACCTCATCTACTTCTTCTTCCTGGTGCTCTGTAGCAGACAACCACAACCTTGTCAATCATCTCAGTCTGCCATTTAAACCTAATCCATAAGCTCATCATCTGTCCCATGCATTCAGTTGTTCTGTCTGCCTTCTCACCTTCCCAGTCTGTCCCTCCTAAAGATCCTGAATTCAGCCATTCTGGAATTCCAGTCATGTGAGCCATCAACATGATCCCTGTGAGACTGTAGCCATGCAACTGCACACTGATTTTTAATTCCTTCTGTTCAGTTCGTAGGCTGCACGTATTAGTGTACAGGTACTTCAGAGAAGCTCTCTGTTATGCTGATTTTCCAGACAAGGTATGAGACCTTCCCCATAATGCTGCCTCTTCGTACTTCCTTTTTCCTGCACTTATACTTGGAGTGGGCCCCTTCTGCTCTGTTTTATTGACTATGAGGTCTTCTCCACCACCATGCATCTTCTGCTTACAAACTCAGTCTGAAACTTCCCCATGTGACTGTGGGTAATCATCCTCTATCATTCTCAGCTTAAGGTCTCCTCAGCAGCTTAGCCAAACTGTTGGCAAAGACAGTTTTGGCCTGTCTGTTTTGTCAGGTGGATTCCCTATCTTCCTAGCAGACCTCCACTCTCAAAGAAGGTCCCATAGGCATAAAAGCTGAAAACTTGTCATTGACACCAGCTGCACAATTACTTGTGGACCTGCAAGAGCACTTCTCCTCAAGTCCTTATTTTCACTGGTATAACTGAGGCAAAAAAGCACCTGGCACACCTTGCTGTTGATCATCATCCCAAGATTTGTGTAGTCACACTTAATATGCTCCAGGTCTCATTGGTGTTCATGCAGAATAGCAGCAGCAGCAATCCGAGGCTGGCCTAAGGGCTGGACATATGTTAGTAGCCTCTCCACGGTGTCCCATATCCAAATGCTGAGACAGCAGGTCAGGTGAGCAGATGGGGGCCTCTGTCCCTTGCAGAAGAGAGACTTCCACCACTTGTTGCTTTCTCCCAGTGCTTCTGCATGGCTCAGGGCCAACCATTTCTGCTGTTTCATTGGACAGAACTTCACGTCCCTCATCTACAATGAAGGCACTAACCATATTTTGTAGGTAGAGATGTGCAGGTGTATCAGGAGCCTTCCTCCTCTTGCCAGAAGTTACAAGTTTCCAGCCTTCACCATCAGAGCAGTCTCTACTTCCAAACCTGGTAAGTACAGACTCTGACTGCTCCTCCTTTCAGTATAGTTGAGGATTTAGGCTCCTGTACTTGTCAGAGTACAAGATGCAGTCAGCTAACCTCCTCTAGCAGCTTCATTATCTGTTAAAACAAAGTCTTTACCAGTCAATGCACACCTTCTGCAGGCAATGAGGCAACCTCCCACTTCACAGCCTCAGCAAAAGGACTCAGGTACTTCTTGCACCCTCTAAGACCTACAGAGCTTCTTCCATCAGGGCCTTAATCTGATTTGAGGTTTCTGATGTATCTTCAATATTTCCCTTAGGTCTCCTTCCCACTCAGTTGTTCCTCTATCTTCTTCCATTCTTGGACAGAATTTCTGAATGCTACTCTGGCAACATATAAGTGGTAGATACAAATCTTCTGTTTATGTATATGCCCTACAATCAATTACTAGAGTAGCGGAAATAGGTACCGGGTCGTAAGTGGTTTGTGAAAAGTGCCACTGATTTCACATTGTTGGCCTTTTCGCATCATAGTCTTTAAGAGCCCATCCTGTTACGCAATGTACATATAAGATATTAGTGTCTTCTTTAGAACTGGTCTACAGCCAGCTTTCTGATGGTAAATATTCTGATGGTAAATATATAAACCTCATGTATTTTGTCTTCTTTCCAGGAGAGTATTTTTTGGAGGCTATTGGGCTATATATTCCCACTAACGCAGCCCATTCATTCAAGTAACATGTCAGGAGTCACAAAATTATTTGGCTTCTCATATCAGTTGAGTAGCTGATCTGCTGGGATCTGTGCTCCAACATGAAAGAGAGCAAAGACCTAACCTAGCAATAAGTAGTTTCCATGTGTGTTTGTGTTAGTTTACAGCCCTCATAAATGCACTGAATTGATTTACTGATGAAGATTACCACTGTACAGATAGCTAATATAAACTGTATTGAGAACTCATTTATAAGGAAATAAGTGGGACACAGGTTTTGAGTACAGGTCTCTAGAGAAGTGGGTGATATCTTTGGCACTGAACCAGATTGTACGATTTTCTGAGGAAAGTCACAGGAATATAATCATAAGCAAGGGAAATGGGGTAAATAACTAATAAATCAAAGAAACATTATTATGATTAATAGCGTGATGATGATGATGATGATGACGATGAGATGGGGATGATGATGAGGAAGATGATGAGGATGATGAAATAAATATAAGATTACCTCATGAATTCCAAAATGAGCATAGGAATCAAAGTAATAATCCCTGGATGTCATCTCTTCTGGATTGATGAGTTTTGCCATCTTGCCTCGGCCTGGGCAGCTTGGTTGCAATGGGACATGTATGACAGATTGAACTGGCTTTGGAACAACAGTAGGCTGAGGAGGCTGGGATGGTATGGGGCAAACCTAGGAGAACATGGAATATTGTTAAGAGGCATCATCAAAAGAAAACATTTCTCTCTATGACTAGCACAGTGATATTATTGTAAGTAGCTAGGAGATAATAAGACCAAAGACACCTGGGGTACCATAATCTGCCTTCTGTTCCTGGCTCTTTAACTTCCTTGCTTTGAATTGGTACATTCCTTTAATGTTTTTTTCCTTGATGTTCTTCTGGAGATACCCGCATTAGTGCAGAGTAATGGAAAATTACTGTTGTTGGCTGAAGTGGGTGACCCCAAACATTGACACAAGGCAGTCAAGAGCTAGTTTTTTTCCATTAGTGTCTTTTTATGTCAAACCGATACAGCTTTGTGAGAAGTCAGTTGTAATAAATAAAAAGTTTCCCTGCAAAGAAAAGCTCATAATCAAGGATTTTGAACACAGCGTTGCCAACAAGAAGGACAGGATTCACAACAGATCTTTACTTGTTAGGTAATGTATTGATGAGGTAAGTCTGAGAATGCTCACAATATCTGGAAGTGCTTGATACTATCTGAAAGTCTCTCAGCATGTGCAGAAAGCACTGTAGGGAGCTGTGTGGTGTATGTGATCCATTAATTTAGTTTCCTGGGAGATGCAGGAGTCATTTGTTACCAAAACTCCCTCACCCACTCCACTTCATTTCTTCTTGTGTACTGCATCTCCAACACCTAAATATAAACACCATAGAGGTAGAATGTACTCTCTTGACTCATATTTGACACCTGTATCATCTAAGACAGAAAACAGAATGTTTAACAAACATGAGACATAGGCCTTGTAAGAAAATTGGGAGAGAGAACTGATTCTTGAAACTGCTTGCTTTGAAGCTACTCCTTTTTCAGCCACTTCAAACTCAAGCACTGCTCTGAAGTTCCTCCATGGAGTGACAGAAATTCCAGATGAACCTGTCACAGACAAACTTGTTTGATACCATAATGGGAATTTAGAATTAAAAACTGAGGTCAACTGAGAGCTAAGAATGTTATCGCCAGCCATATAACTGGTATTCTACCAAAATTTGAAGTGCACCTAACACCTAAAATAGCCATTAAAGGCCGTGGAGCACTTTAGTTGACTCATCAACATGGAATTCTTTTCCTGCTCTTCCATTAAATTTTCCAGAAAAAACAGGCAGGTATAAACTATATCGTATGTTTTCCTGCAACAGATTTTCCTTCTGAGATTTCTGGTTTTCAGGAGTTTTGACAGATCTCTTTGCAGCACTACAGCTAAAACTCTCTAGATCAAAAGCAATCAAGATGCATACTTACAAGACTGAAAACCAGCCTATTATTCTAACAGGGCTATTAGAGGTTTAGCTTTTGCACTAGTTCACAGGGAAGTTCTGAGGTACATCTATTGCCTGTCTATTGTTGAAAGTGACAAATAGAGGAAAAGATGATAACAGATGTTTCATCTGAATTAGGCTATAGCCTCTGGGAAATAAAGACCTTTTCCAAGTTTAGTGCCATTTTATTTCCAATTTGCCTCTCAGGGAGTTGCACATGGGGATGAATTGTCTCTGCATTAATAAAATGCTTCAGGTCTTCTATCTGATTTAAAAATATTGGTCTTAAACTCAAGGAATCTAAAAATAAACCATATCAGTTTCACTCCTGGGTATTCATTGCAGAGACACCTCTATATTTGGTACTGATAATTGTTAACACTAAATGCTTGCTGCTTGCACTGATACTGAAATTATAATGTCCCATCTGGTCTGATCGGGCAAGCAATTCTATCCCAGCAAGTAATACTCAGCTATGGTGTACTGCCCAGGGGCTAAACTCCCACTTCCAACTCCCATTCAGGTTTGGCATGGCAGGGTGAGAAGGTTGTGAAGGTGTCATATTGCTGTTAACAGCCCTGGTTTAAACTACAGTTGTTAGTCTTGCCCTTCCCTTTGTATTCTGCAGTACAGTCAAATAGCACCAGTCTTGCCTCATTTTTTGAGATGGAATGTATTTGCAGCCAAGTAGGATGAAGAAATTGTTCCATGCTGTGTTTTCCTGGGAGTAGCTCAAAGCCTATATTGTTATTAAGCAAGTCACAAATCAGTTCCTTTTCCTTCTGTAATGTGGGGCTCAGTAAACAACAAGGCAGTTTCCTAGCACTGCCTTTACACAAATGTGTCGAACTAGCTGGGAGGAAGACCTAGCTAGGTTTCTCACTGCTCTGCCCTTGTTGGCCTGCTTCCGTTTGTGTGCATCAGAAGGGACTCATCAGCATCACCTTCATACTTCTTTTCTACAGTATACCACATATGGGAGAATAAAAAGACTGCCCTTTCACTTCTCTGCAAAGCCTGACGTTCAGTTTGCAAGGCCCTATAAAAGAAGCCTCCATAATGTGTGGTGGGTCACCCAGGTAAGCTGATCAAACTCCACACAAATTCTGAATTACACACTATTTATCACCATGACTACGAAGCCATAAACGGCGCATAAGGATCTTCAGGGTTCTCTAGTCAGAATGCTAGGTAATTAGTTGTGTTTAAGGATGACTAGAAAATTCAGCTCTTTTTTTTTTGGGGGGGGGATGAACATGAAGTTAAAAAAATATTTAAAGACAAGGTTTTCCGAGGCATGAAACCCCACCTTTGTTAAGGGTTTGTTGGCAGTTGTTTCCACTTTGTGGTCAACTGTAAGCCATGGAAGACATGCTACTGTTATCTGGAAGCAGTGAGCAGAAATGTAAACATGACTGATGGTTTTATTCAACTGCAAGTGAAGAGAGAGATTCATGTGCCAGATTACGTTAAAATGCCTCACATCACAAGGCACAGCTTGCTTTAGAAATAGCAACAGAAGTTATAGAAGCCTGTACTGGAAATATCAAAGTTGAAGGCAGTGAAGAGGAAGAGTTTGTTGCAGATCATTGCATAAAGTTACGAAGCTACGAAGCCAGAGAAGTGCGAACTTTTCCATTGTGATTTTCTTCCTGGATGATACTACCGTCTTTGCTGCTGCCTAAGTGCCTGCCTTGCTAAACAAAATCATGGTTCCAGTGATGTACAAATAATTAATTCTATACCTCCTTATGCGAAAGTCCTCAAGGTAGACACAAAGTGGAAAGGAAACAAAAAATAGCTTGGTACTTCAAAGCTACATTACAAAACCCTGGCGAGTGCGTGAAAAGTGACACACACACTACTATAGCCCCCACTATCAATGTTCATGATGTGTGGGTGGTGGGGCCCTGGAATGGGCTGCCCAGGGAAGTTGTGAATGCTTCATCCCTGGCGGCGTTCAAGGTGGGGTTGGACATAGCCTTGGATGGCATGGTTTAGGGGGAGGTGTCCCTGCCCATGGCGGGGGGGTTGGAACTCGACGATCTTGAGGTCCTTTCCAGCCCTTACTATTCTGTGATTCTGTGATTCTGTTTCATATGGGGGAAGTAGTTGTACCACTGGACAGCCTCTTCTCCACCCCATCATCATCCTGTCTGACCCTCTAGTGATAGGGAACAAGAACCAGAAAGTGCTAATCAACTATAAACCCAGTTATTTTTAGGCCTTTTCTCAGTATTAGCTGAAATTCACATGAAAAAGTAGAGCTTTGCTATTTTTAGAGGCTAATTATTAACAAAATAACTGGAGTATTCTATCTGTACAAGTTACTTTCTTAAATTAGCAGAAAATTTAATTGAAGCCCTCTTCTGCTTATCAATTGGCTAATGCATTGATCCCTGAAAGTCACTTTGCATCTAAAATCCCAGCCTTTTTCTTCCCCTCTCACCGAATTTCAGATGTTTCACAACAGTTCTAAAAAGACATTATATTCTGTAGGCTTTGCTGAGCTTTAGAATGGAGGAGGAGAAGATTTTTCTAATTGATCACCTACTCCATGTGCTAGCCAAGCTTTTGATCTACACTTCAGCGTAGTTCCAGATGTAGTTCAGCTTTAGAGGAGGTCTCTGCCTAAGAAGTATCCATGTTTATCCACTACTATTTTTTAACCTCTGCAGGATAAATAGGTACAGAAAGGTGAACAAGACTGAGGAACGGCAGCTCCTCAGCTGAAGTGCCAGAGAAAATCAACACACTCATTTACACAGTTCAGTGCCACTTCAGAACTACCATCAAACAGGCACCAACATTGAATAGAAGCCCCACATTTGGCACTTTCATATCTCAATTGGCAAAAAATTAGACAGTTTCCCTGCACGGAGCAAAGACACCAAGCCACTTCCTTTGGAGCTGTAACTCACTGGATCTTAATATGTTATAGTACAGATTTTCTCTTGATCTGATGTGAATTTTACACTGAATGTTTTCAGGTGAATTAAAATATCTCAGTCTACCTTGACCCACCACTACTGCTGTTCATTAACAGGCTGTCTCCATCATGGCTTTTACTGTTACTGTTTGCCTTCCCTTTCTTGCTTTACGATTTTCATGAGGGGTTGAGTGCTTTGTCTCAGCACTTCCATTGATGCTGACTCATAAGGCAGCATATGTTATTGTATGCCGACAGCAGATGCATGCTTGAGTAAGACTGAATAGAAATCCTTGCCTGATCTGTGGGCACAATGTAGAATGCTTTGTCCACAAAATCCAACCTGCGACTGTCCCAACAGTTGTTAGTGCCTCTTTCCAACAAGCAAGTGCTTCATGCACCACACACAGCATCAGCTGAAGCTGAATGCTTCCTGCAGGTCTTAGGCATGCAAGGTCTGCATTCTGCTACCCCATTCCTACAGCTGCCACGCACCCTTTCATGCTTTGCTGCGGACATCCACAATGATTCTTCTTTCTTGTGAAAAGCTTTGGCTCTGCCTATGCATTCACAAGAGCACATGAACAGCGAGACTTGCATGTGCATGAGCTGTTCACATTTTCCTTTACTTAAGCAATAATACAAAAGTAATTTGAATGATTGCTGTAAAATCACTACAGACTGAAGAAGTGCTTTCACTTAGAACTGTAAAGCAAAATGGAAATTACTAGAGACAACATGAGCAGAAAATGTAGCTGACAGCAGTCAGACCTGTGTAACTGTGTTTCTCTTAAAACGTCCTGCATCAACACTGTGTAAATAGGTTAATTAGCACAGAGACTTATGTTTGCTTGATTAAAGTACTTCTGATCTGTGACTTCCACTGTTTCATGTGATTTTTCTTAACCTGAAAAGCTTAGAGAGTGAATCTCAGCTTTAGAAAGGTTATTACTATTCACAGCTGTGAACAAACCTTGCAAATACTGAGTGAAAGTTTACAGATACTGAAAGGCCTGTAAAAGGAATGCACTGACGCAGATTCAGTGTCTTTTTTTAGCCAGTCTTATCACCTTTCCATATACAAGGTTGGCATCATTGTTGGCATGGGCACAGCATGATGTACAGCAATGCAAAATTTTCTACTGCACCAAACCCATCTGTGTTCTGATGGTGGAATGGCCCTTCAGCTCCTCTTGCCTTCTGAGGTGCTGGTGCATGGTGAAAAAAACCTTTGTGCATGGTCTAAGATAACTGTGAGTCAAAGGATGGAACAGAACGTTTCACTTGCTGGTTTTCTGAGCCTTAACATGATCAAAGAAACGGGGGGGGGGGGGGGAAGTGGAGGAGGGGACCAAACAAAACAAAGCAAGCAGAAGAAAGAAAAACAGAAGCAAAACCAGTGTTTCTCTATAGCCTACTGCTGGCCATGTCACTGAATTCGTATCTGCCAAAGGGGATGTATTTTTTCCATGAATCTCAGGACCATAAGAACAGCATTTGGTTCACTCCAGTACTACATATACCTCCTTCCTAAGAAAGAAAGCATTTTCCCAATTTGTCTAATGGTGATTGTTGAAAGCTACAATAAATCAAGATGGAGAGTGAGAGAAGATTCAAGGTGATTCAAAGGTTTTGTTGACATGGAAAAGTAATTTTTGTTTGGTTTTTTTTTTTTGCTCCTTTCTGGAACACATCAAGCTTCTTGGGACCCTGTTTCTTTAAGCATTTCTCCTGTTCATGGAATGATCGGCAGCTGAGCGGGATAGAGGAGAAGAAGCACACTTCTCAGCTCACTTCTGAACTGGCTGTACCTTCAGAATTAACGGGGAAGGAGAGCTTTCTGACAGGAAGATTCTGAATATGTGAAAAAGACAGAAAAAAAATGGGACTTTCTATAGGACTATGAATCAGGGGAATACATTTTCAGAACTATTATACAAATGAAAAAACACTGAGTTTGGTTTGTTAATATTATTGATGATTGGCAACTGAGTCACTCTAGGTTCTATCTTGGATCAAGAGAAAGAAAAAGGCTTCTTTACAGTATGCTTTAGGTTTGAGATAGGCAGAGCTGCCATTCAGAGGCGTTTGTTGATTAGACTGGACAAGAAGGCCACCAAATTAGACTCTTTGGTAAAGCATTTGAATCTATGTGAGCAAAATCTAAATCTTATTTCACTCATGTAACGTAAAATAATAACAATAGCAAAGAATAAGTATTTGTTGATCCAATGACAGAAAACATTAGGAACCTAACTAATGACTTGTGCATATTTGTTAGAATAGTGCGGAAAACAAATTACTGTGATGAAGATCCCAAAAGAGTGACTTGAATAACTCTTGACTTTTCAGGAACTTAAGCATTGCAAAGGCTTGTAAAAATGGGTTTTGCTGAGACACTGAATCACTGGGGGTAAAACCATTCCACACTAAATAAAAAACCAGTGCTTATTTTTCTCTTTTTACTGACAGCATGACAATTCAGCAGAATTCTGAAGCATGATGCAAGTCAGAGAAATGCACTGCCCTGTCACCAGCAGCACGACTGATGCAAATTGTGTATCATAAGCAATAAGGTTGCTTTCTTCACCATAAAGAAAGATCTTTACGATTAAAAGACAAAGGAAGCACAAAAGAAACTGACAATCTCCTTAAAAAGATCCAGATAAATAATATCAGGACTTGGGGAGTATTGGTGGATGATAAGCTGACTACGAGCTGGCAGTGTCCCCTTTGTAGCCAGGCGGGCATATAGTAAGTATCCTGGGGTGTAGCAGGAATGTGGCCACAAGTTGAGGGAGGTGAACCTCCCAGTTACTCAATCCTGGTGAGGCCACACGTGGAGTACTGTGTCCAGTGCTGGGCTCCTCAGCACAAGAAAGATAAGGAGCTACTGGAGATGCTGCAGCAGAGGGCCACAAAGATGATTAGAGGTCTGGAGCAACTCTCTTATGAGGAGAGACTGTGGGAGTTGGTCCTGTTTAGTCTAGAGAAGTAAGATTAAGAGGGGACCGCATGCATGCACATAAATATCTCAAAGGCAGGCGCCAAGATGGTGCCAGACTCTTTACAGTGCTGCTCAGCAACAGGACTAGGAGCAATGGCCATAAACTAAACCACAAGAAGTTTCACCTCAACATGAGGAAGAACTTCTTCACATTGAGGGTGGCAGAGCGCTGGAACAGGCTGCCCAAGGGGGCTGTGGACTCTCCCTCTCTGGAGACATTCAAAATCCAACTGGACGGATTCCTCGTAACCTGTTCTAGGCCCTGCCTTGGTGGAGAGTTGGACTGGACAATCTCCAAAGGTCACTTCCAATCCTAACGATTCCGGGATTCACCCTAGGATTTCTCATGAAAAAGTGATAATTAAGTAGGATTTTTATCTTAAATTAGCGTCAGATAGTGAAGCAGTTAGAAGACTTATACTAAATATAAAAGTTAGAAAAGCGAAATACATAATTGTTGCCAAGTGTATCAAGTAATTGTCTTTATTCACTTTGTTCTAGATTATGCAGACTGTACAATCCAGCAACTGCAATAAATCTTTGCAGCTTTTCATTTTATTGAGACCTCAGTTTGTCAGGTGTAAATAGAGATCTGAATATACTCAGCATGTCACAGGACTGAATGTCTGAGGAAAGCCAGGGACTGTGTTCCTCTGTTACAGACTCCTAGATTTACCAGATTTTTGGTACAAACATTAATTCTTTATTGTTATTTCACTCTTCCTATACACTGTAACTCACACTCCTCTTAGCGGAGCTGTAAGTGGCAGAGACTTTTAAGAGTAACTTTGACACCCAGTGGCCTCAGTGTTTTCAACAGGGATTAGACTTGGAGACCTCTGGACAGTCTGAAAGTAATGAAAAATGTCAGATGCAGTCAAGAGGCCCTAAATATAACATACAACAGCCTTCCAATACCTGAAGGGGCCTATAGGGATGCTGGGGAGGGACTCTTCATTAGGGACTGTGGTGAGAGGACAAGGGGTAATGGGTTTAAACTTAAACAGGGGAGGTTTAGATTGGATATGAGGAAGAAATTCTTTACTGTGAGGGTGGTGGGGCCCTGGAATGGGTTGCCCAGGGAAGTTGTGAATGCTTCATCCCTGGTGGCGTTCAAGGTGGGGTTGGACGTAGCCTTGGATGGCATGGTTTAGTGGGAGGTGTCCCTGCATATGGCAGGGGGGCTGGAACTCGATGATCTTGAGGTCCTTTCCAACCCTTACTATTCTATGATTCTATTCTATGAAAATAAAAATGGTGGTTTATAGAATATGCTTAATGTTAATGTTCATTATCATGACATCTTATGGGAAAAATGTATTGCCAATGACATAGGAGAAAATAGTTCTCATTCAAAGTCACTTCAGAAAGAATTATTCTCATCTTTATACAAAAAAAGTATTCTGTGCACACATTAGAATTCAAAATTGCTAAATCCTGTGGCAAACTGTCACCATAACTAGGTAGTTGTAGCATTTATTTCTTTCCTTGTAAGGTAATACTGGTCATGGATTTATGCACGGATCTAACTCTGGCTGCCAAGAAAGATACAGCTTGGTCATACATAGTGAGAGTGTAACAGTGACTCCATGATTACAATTACACTGAAATCCTAAATGAAGCAAAATAGGGTTCTTATTTTTTAAGACTTCAATGACTTTTACATTATCCATATTTGGCACAGTTAATCTACAAGCTACAACTAATTTTTCTATTCCTTCCCTTAGTGGATCTATATCTACCTGAAGTATTTCAGGATAGCTTAGAGTGCTAAGCCATTTAACACAAAGTTATATATTTGTCTGCAATTAGAGAGAAACGGTGTATGTTTCAGAAATGTCAGACCTGCTCATAGACAATCGTGTTTGTATGTGCTAAATCCAGCATATTTATGAGGTATCAAACTTACTGTATAATATGCACAACTAAGTCCCAGACTTGGTTTAAATAAACTACAGACTTGGTTTAAATTCTACTACAAGTTTAAATTGTACTACAAGTCCCAGACTTGGCTTAGAGTATACAAATATGTGTGGTGTGCAGAACAATAATCATTCAAAAACACAGGATTCACCTGGCCATTCCAATTGTAGTATAACCCCTTGTAAACCTTTCAAAATCCCTACAGATTATTTGTGGAGAACTAGAATAAATGTCTAAGCAACTCCAGGCATACACTATAGCTAAAACGACGGCTGGATTCCAAAGGTAATTAGAAGGGTATGTGGAAGGACAGCGTCGCTCCTTTAAGGGTATCTGGTCAAGGAATTTTTCCAGTGCAACAGGGACAATAAGAAAAGGAAGAAGTCATGAACAAATACATAGCGGGGACACAAACCCAACAGACATGACAAGGGAAGCAGTGACAAGAACCAAG
Source organism: Amazona ochrocephala (assembly GCA_039720435.1). Classification (NCBI taxonomy): domain Eukaryota; kingdom Metazoa; phylum Chordata; class Aves; order Psittaciformes; family Psittacidae; genus Amazona; species Amazona ochrocephala. The sequence goes on from CM077880.1 coordinate 85,793,586, forward strand.
CCTGGTCAGTCACATCAGTTGTTAAGGCCACATGAGAGTGTGAGAAAGTTTACTTCATTTGAGGTTATCTGACCTGTCAGTTAGGAAACTAAGGGGGAAACCAGAAACAAAATACACTGAGACACAGACCTGACACAACAAACACGGAGACAATGGCAAGAAACAAACCTTACCACTCACTAACTGATGGGCTATTCAGAAACCACAGGTGCCACTCCAAGGAAGATCAGTCTGGACTTTTCAAGTGGTGGCATTGCATACCTGGGAATCCTGGGCTGTGAGGGGTGAATGGCAGACATGTACAGACCTATGGGGTGGGGGTTGTGTAGGGGAAGAGGGACAGGGGGAACAAGGAAGCATATACAGAAAGGGGTGTAAGAGGGGCCAGCCAGCTGCAAAACAGGGCTTGTCTGGCCAAGTCCTGTGCCTGTTCACTGCAGCCTGTTCTAGTTTGCTGCATCTTCTTTCTAAATCTTTTCTTAAGCATCTCTGCATATGCTCACTCTCTTCCCCCTGTGAACACACGCTGCATGGACTCAGTGCCAGTTACTGGTGAGACCTATGCATGGGAGGCAGATTTGGTGCCAGCTTCGGGAGTCAGACTAGGGGTGGGCATCCCTGGCCTGTGCTGCCAGTGATGGAGTGAGTGGCGACTCGCTGTTACCTACGGGAGCAAGTGGGGGTCTTGAACCCCCAGCCACTTGGGTGGGAATGGTATCTGTTCCCAAAACCAGCTGTTCTGGGGGTAACAGCATGAGCAAGGCAAGCAAGGAGTTCAGCACCAGTGGGACAGAAACATGGACCCATGTGCCTCGTGCCTGTTACAGGGGAAAAGCCTGTCTTTCCCAGTTGTGGTGCACCTGGGATGCACACGTATATTCATCAGCAAACTTCAAGCTGGAGCACCCAGTGACTAGGGGGGCCTAGGGTCCTCAAGAGGGTTCTGCAGGCATGGGGTCCATGCTAGTATGTCTGGGGGGACTTGCAGAGAGCATGCGGGACGAGTGTGTGAGTACTGCATGTCTGCAGTGAGCATCAAGTTGGACCAGCCATCAAGTTGGGAACACTGTGGGGCCTATATGGGGACCTAGAATCCAGGCAGTTGTGCTGGGTAGGCAGAGGGGCCACACTGGTCATCAAGGGATCCATAAACATGTGTGTTCTGGTGAATCTGGAGAGTAGACAGTGAGTGTGTGCCTGCACTTGTGACCTTCTGCCTCTGCCCACTGAAGAGGAGGTCTGTGAGTTGTCTTGTATATGAGTCCTGTATGTAGGTGATGGGGAGGGTGAGGATGGAGGGGAGCAGCGCGCAGCCATGTCACTGTTTGAACCTGCAAACAGGAAAGCATCAGCCAGCGGAGGTCACGGAGCAGATGATCCTAAGTGAGACCATAAAGCACATGTGGGAAAACTGAATGATCAGCCTCAGTCAGCACAGGCTCATGAAGAACAGGTCCTGCTTGACCAACCTGATCTCCTTCTATGATAAGGTGACCCACCTGGCTGATAGGGGGAAGGCTGTGGATATTCTGTATTTGGACATAAGTGAAGCATGTGACACTGTCTTCCACTGCATCCTCCTGGAGGAACTGGCTGCTCAAGGCCTGGATAAGTGGATTCTTCACCGGGTTGGAAACTGGCTGGAAGGCCAGAATGGTGGTAAATGGCATCACATCTAGTTGGTGACCAGTCACTAGTGGTGTCCCTCGGGGATCAGGGCTAGGACCAGTGTTGTTTAATATCTTCATTGATGATCTGCATGAGGGGACCGACTGCACCCTCAGTGAATTTGCGGATGACACCAAGTTGGGCAGGAGTGCTGATCAGCTGAAGAAGAGGAAGGCTCTGCGGAGGGATGTGGATAGGCTGGATGGGTGGGATGAGGCCAATGGTATGAGGTTCAACAAGGCAAAGTGCTGGGTCCTACGTTTGGGCCCCACGCAACACTCCAGGCTTGGGAAAGAGTAGCTGGAACGCTGCAGAGCAGAAAAGGACCCAGGGGTGCTGACTGATGGTTGCTGAACATAGAATCACAAAAGCCAGCTTCTGCCCAGGCAGCCAAGGCCAACGACATCCTGACCTGTATCAGCAACAGTATGAGCAGCAGCGCCGGGGCAGTGATCATCCCTCTGTACTGGGCACTGGTGAGGCCACACCTCGAATCCCGTGTTCAGCTCTGGGCCCCTTACTACAAGAGAGACATTGAGGTGCTGGAGCGGGTCCAGAGAAGGACAACAGAGCTGGTGAAGGGTCTGGAGCACAAGTGTGATGAGGAACGGCTGAGGGACTGGGGTTGTTTAGTCTGGAGAAGAGAAGGCTCAGGGGGGACCTCATCACTCTCTACAACTGCCTGAAAGAGGGTTGCAGTGAGGTGGGGTAGGTCTCTTTTCCCAAGTAACAAGCGATAGGACAAGAGAAAATGGCCTCAAGCTGCACTAGGGGAGGTTCAGACTGGGTATGAGGAACAATTTCTTCACAGAGAGGGTGGTCAGGCATTGGAACAGGCTGCCCAGGGCAGTGGCAGAATCCTGGAAGCGGTCACAAACCACGTAGATGAGGCCCTCAGTGATATGGTCTAGTGGTGGCCTTGCAGTCCTGGGGCAACGGTTGGACTCAATGATCTTTCTAGGTCTTTTCCAACCTTGCTGATTCTATGATTCCATGCCCCTCAGCCTGGGCAGAGGCTCTGGGTCCCTGGTGCATCAGGCTGGCCCCAGGGGCCAGGCAGGAGAGGTCTCGGATGGGGGTGGCCAGAGGAGGGAGGGACTGAGCTTCTTACATCACTTAGCAGCATGCAGGCAGACAAGTACTCAGCAATTCATACCTACGGTTTTCAGAAGTACCCATTCAGCTCAGTGGCTTCCTGGCTGCTGCATACCACCCTCTCCAGCCTCCACCCCCTCCTTAAGGGTTCAGCTGTATGACTCAAGGCCTAGCAATGATCAGTTGCCCAGATGTACAACCCTGGCTCAGACTCCTGAGAACAAGCCTAAATTTTAAGAGAAAGCCTTGATAAAGCCTATAGCATAAAGCCATAAATGATAAACTAAGGTGAAACACAAATTTAAAGTTTAAGGATTCAGGAAGAAAAACAATAAAACAACAATGTGAAGAGCTGTAACATGCTAAAGGAGTCTAAAGATGGTAAATGGCAACACAAAGCATGAAACAACATGAATGTTCCCAGCAGCAGCAGAATCTGACCTTTCACCACCTGCTTCACAATTACCTAGCCAGCAAAGACTATGTGTATCTTATGTTGGGATTGATAAGCATATTAGTGCTTTGCCTAATAACTTGTTAATCCTACCTGCCTTTGATATGTTGAACAATAAATAATTGCTTTGTACTTCTGAGTTAAATATATTCTGCCTACAAGAGATTCTCTGGGCATGGTGAAAAGTGTTTGAACAGGGTGACTCAGAGGGAATGATAACACAGCGCCTAAATTTCTGAAGAGGTTTTGAAGAAAAAATATTTTTGAGAAGCAGGCTTTTACATATTTCTCAATGTATTCTTACTGGCAAAATATTTCACATCAGTGATCTCTGTTAGAATAATTAAACTGCATTTTATGCATTTTAATTGAGCTGGTCTGACTTGCAAGTGCGCTGTCGTATTCTCTGATCTCTGAGATGCGTAGGTGTTACCGAAGTTAGGCAAAGAAGACCAGTTATATTTAATTGCTGAATCAAAGGTGTGAATGCTTGGCAGGGATCTAAACTGAAACACACAAATATTTTTAAATGTTCCCTTTCTGAATTTGGAGGCTGGATTCCTAACAGCTCACCCAAACTGACAGAATTTAAACTTGTTTCAAAGCTTTGATAGCATTGTATCTGAAATGTGAGATAATTATTTCAAGTTTCAATGGAAGGCTCTATCTTCCTGTAACTCTCCACAACTAAACTGAATCTTGTGAGAACACCCATACAGAGGAAAACAGTGAATATAAAGGATGTTGCTAAATTAAAAGCTAGGACTTCTCTGTGAAACTGCCTTTTTAAACACAGAGTTTCTCTGTCAACAGATAAATATAATTATAGCAAACCATTTTATTTAGTGGAAGACTTTACCCAGGATTTTATCATTTTACATATTTCTCAATGTATGTAAATTGATTTACATCTATTGTTCACACTGGCATAGTAGTGTCTTCTCTGACACAGTTTTAATAACACTGACAACCCGGGTGCACAAAGAAATGGAAGTCACCGGATAATATGCAGTTTGAATTTACATAAATATAAAATACTGTATGTATGTACAGAAAGACATACATATGATAAGCAATTTTGTAGGTAAGCATATCAATGTGTGTTTAAGGAACTGTATACGTTTCTGTGCAGCTGAGATGACAAATGATCACAATGTTAAACCAGGTATTGAATTAATAAATAGCACAGTCTTTCTCATTCAAAATTAGTGTCGTGTATTCCACTTGCATTTAAGTTCTAAGATAGGGAGTAACTTTATTGATTTGAAACAGTGTTAGAATAAAAACCGTTGTGCCAGTGTGACTGGCTATCTTGTTGGTGATACATTAGTTATCAGACTCTGGAACTACACTGGATATTAATGGGGTATTTTAATGGTGATGGTATTTTATAACAGCATTGAAGGAGCCAATTGAAATTAAAACTAAATTTTAAAAAACTATGGTAAAGGAAAGCTTCTTGTAATCTGCTTAGTAACGGATAAAGAAATACAAATCTTCTTCAGAATGTAAAGGCAATCATGTATACTTCTGAGACTGATTAGTCCTCATTTATAGCAAGGATGACATGTATGTCCTTAAGCTCCCTGAAATTAAGCCTAATGAAGTACACTTGCTCATATTTGGCCATTAAACACTTGGGTTTGGTTTTTCTAGTCTCAGAATTTTCATTGGAAGAGACTGAGATTAATAACCCATCAACTCCAGGCTTGGGTAGCATATTTGTTCTCAAGAGGGCTGCGAATATCACAGTGTACTTCAATGAGCTTCCAGCAGTTATTTAAGAAACTTGGATACGCATCTAAATTCTAAACACAAGAAATCCCATTAGTTCCAGTGGAATTACTTTTGCTCTGGATGAGCAAAACAAGGTGGATGAGGAGTGTTTTTAAATATCCTGCCAGTATGGAACTTGATTCTACAATGAATAAACATGCTGAATGCTACTGACGCACATGAGCAAACCAGTGTGCTCAGCATTTCTTGCATTAATAGAACATTTTCATGGTTTAAGCCCAGCCAGTAACTCAGAACCAAGCAGCCACTCTCTCACTCCCACCCCTTTTCTTCCCCCGGCTCCCAGAATGATGGGGAGGAGAATCAAAAGATTGTAAATCCCATGGGTTGAGATAAGAACAGTCCAGTAACTAAGGTATAACACAAAACCACTACTGCTACCCCACCAATAATAATAATGATAAGGGAAATAACAAGGGGGGAAAATATAAAACTGAAAGGGGAAAAGGAAAACAATAAACACAAGTGATGCCCAATACAATTGCTCACCAGCCACTGACCCATACTCAGCCCAACCCAAGTATCAGTCTGGGCCTTCTGGGTAACTCTCCCCAGTTTCTATACAGGGCATGATGTGCTGTGGTATGGAATACCCCTTTGGCTAGTTTAGGACAGGTGTCCTGTCTCTGTTTCCTCCCAGCTTCCCATGCCCCTCCTCACTGGCAGAGCATGAGAGACTGAAAAGTCCTTGATCGGAGTAAACATTACTTAGCAACAACTAAAACTATCGGTGTTATCAGCGTTGCTCCCAGGCTGAAAGTCAAAACCACAGCACGGCACCAGCTACTAAGAAGGAGGAAAATAACTGTTACAGCTGAACTCAGGACAAACATTTACTGAAGTGTTCAAAGATCAGCAATTTTGTGTTAACTCCAATAGGTTCAGAACTACACCTGCTACACAGATACACAGCGCAATACAAAAGCAGTTGTTGATAGTCATGTTGATAAATAACAGGCTTGTATAGCTTTGTATTAACAAGAGAATAAGCTTTTGCTATTTTAGACCCATCTTCTAAACACAGTTAAGAAAAGGATACAAGCAAGTATACTCCTAACATTTTTATACAATCATGAAACAGAATGATGAAAACTGTTCTTGAGCAAAACCAATGGTATTTCATCCTTCTTAATACAATATTATATAGCAATGTGAGCTGGGTTTGGTCCTCTATATAAATCACATATAAATAATTCCGCTGAAACTGGTGCATTTATATGAGAGTAAACCTGTCTTGAGATCAGAATGCCTTTGTTTCCAGCAGGCATGGTTAGAATACTCAGTTTTGGTGGTAAAACTTGCAAACACAAATAAGCACAAAACACAATAAGCACTAAGGAGCATTATTGCCTTTCTGTTGAGAAAGGAACAATCCTATATGGTAGAAATATGGCACAGAGACTTTTTTCTTCATTAAATAATTGTATTGAGGCTACATGAAAGCATGTCTTCTATAAAACAAATCCCAGAGCAGTTTCACATTTTCATGAAAATCTCACAGTAATAAGTGAGAGCACCTTCTTTACTTCAAATCCTTATCTATCTTAGCCTCCCACTGAGCTTCTCAAACAAAAATTCTCTTAGAAAAGCAGGACAAAAATTGAATGTCAATTACAGAGAAAGCAAAAACATAAACCCAATTTTGAATTGGCCTAGTTTTACAAGTTCTAGGCTAACTTTCATTAAAACTGTATGTACACTGCCACAGTACTATTATTATAATTCATTAAAGTATGCTTGAAAAATCTAAGAAACGTGAGATGCAGTTTGTCACTGAAGGCTTGAATTAACCTCTTGGTACTGAATGAGAAATGATAGGCAGCAGGACACACGCTTCAAATGGCCTTGAAGATGACAACCAGCTTTTTGATTTAACGGAATATAAAGAATCAGCAGATTAGATATTAATAGAAGAGTAATGTCATTAAAACAGCAAGCTAGGAAAATTCTATTCTCAGTAATATGTCAAGTTCAGCGATGACAATGCGACTTCAGTCAAACATGAGATGAGGTGAGAATCAGTGTGAGATGCCTGAGCTGGAGCTGTGGCGAGTTGGAGCTGAGCTGCTGCTCAAGATTCTGACACAGAGACTAGTGAGGAGTACCACATTTATTCCTGGCTCTACTCATCGGAGTAGTGACTGGGGTGGGTTTCAGAAAACAGTATGTGTGTGTGCAAGGGTCTGAGAATGGGTGGAAAGTTTTCACTGACAAAGTCTCTCTCTCACATGGTATGGTAAGTCAGTTATTTGTGAGATTAACCATTTGTGAGACAATGCTGGTAAGATCAAATTTCAGTGGAAAATTTAAAGGAAGCTTTAATACACACACTTCGATAACTACTTGTGTAGTTCTGTTACGTGCATGGTTGATTCACAGGGCTAAAACTGTATATTATCTTTTCTAATTCCATGACTAACTAATTTAGTCAAAAAACAGTCAACATTGTTTTTATTCTGACAGAGAAATCAAGGTTTGCATTAAACCTTACCAGCTGTTGCAAACCTCCCTATTATTCCCTTATTTACAAGCTGTGAAAAGGTGAACTGATATTCTGCAAGCACATAGGACCTTCCTTTCTTCCTTCTTTCCTTCCTGCTTGCCTGCCATCCCTCCCACTCCCTCTGAACACCCTCTGCTACCTGTAAATCCAGCTTCTCCCAATTAAGTTTAAGACACTGTTACTTCTAAGGAGGCAACTGTATTATGATGTAGCTAACACTATGTAACTGAGATTAGAGCAGAAAACCCAAGTATGTATCCTGTACTTCAGACAGGGCAATGTCTCATACAGGGCACAATCATGAGGTATATGGTCCTCGAATATTAGTAGTTCAAAAGTAGCTATGGGAAGGGTTAATTACTTCCCTGTTTGTGACTGTGGAAAAGAAAATCAGTTGGTCTTTATCCCAAGCTTCAGAGCAAAGGATTGATGAATATTACAAGGATGCAACTAGAAACTGGAACAGATACTGAAATTAAAACTCTTTTCTAAGTGAGAAATAAAGCTGCACAACAGAAATAAGTTTGGACTGGTTGGAATGTTGTGGGAAGGCCCTGGCTTGGTCACACATTACTCTAGGCTCTGAGACTGGGTTTGAACTTTCTGGTGTTATCTGAAGCAACGAAACATAAGCTGTATGGCCAGAAAAGAATGAAAAAGACAGCGCTACCAGGCCACATGTGATCCCAAGTGTGCATTGTGGGCACTGAAGGAGCATTTCAATATTAATCATTGGAGACCACTATATATCTATCAGTGCTTCCTAACCAGCATATGTTCGCTTTCATTGTACCGTTAGAAGAGGGGGAAATGATACTTTTAAAAAGGGAAGGAGGAACTGTGACAGAATAGTTCAGATATACCTGGATCCTTGGATAAGACAAAAAGAGCACCACGAATTTAAGCATATGGTCCAGACCAAACAGGATGTTGAAAGTGAAGCTTGCCAACTGCACTACGATGAGTTTGCTGCTAGGAAAAGCCGAGGAGGACAGCGGTACAAAAAAAAATCTCTTTGAATATACATACTTCCATGCTTCCATCTTCCAAAGTTGTTTTTTTTTTCCCCATCCTTTCTCAGAAAAGCTTACAGAACTGCTTTTCTCTGAATAGGTACGAAAGGTGGTAATGACCCTTTTTAAACAATAATTCACTCAAGGAGGAAAAGACGCAAGTACAATGCGGTCCTCAATACATGAAAGCTTCCAAGAGCATGACTTAACTACGGGACAGGATATTTTAAGTGAGGGAGAACAGAATTCTACTCACCTTCTTTATTGCATCTCCGTCTAAAATTATAGCTAAAGTTTTTATTCCCAAAAGAATTTCCCCGCAAGTGTTTTGTTACTGAAATATTGCTTCATTTTTAAAAGTGAAGACGCTGAGATTTTATTTATCATCTAACATTCACACTCACAATACAAACCAAAATTATCTCTAAGTTCTTCACTTAACAAAGTTTTCAGAAATGCAACCTTGACAGTGAATGCTTCTTCAAGTGAGACTGCTTTATTTCCAGTTCTGGTCTCTAAATCTCCAAAGTGTTGATGCAATAAAATGAAGAAAAATAAATTACCTATTCCTGATTTTCAAAGAGAGTTTCTTTTTTATTGTTTAAATATTCTGCAAAGTATTTGACACTGTCCTGCACAACATACTCGTCTTTGGACTGTAGAAGCAGCATGGTTGGATTGGCTGGATGGTCACTCTCAGAGAGTAGCAGCCATCAGCTTGATGTCCAAGTAGAAACCAGTGAGAGTGGCATTCCCTACGGGTCAGTATTGGGACTGGCACTGTTCAACATCTTTGTCAACAAGACAGTGTGACTGAGTGTGCCCTCAGCAAATTTGGTGATGACACCAAGCTGTGTGGTTCGGTTGATATGCTGGAGGGAAGGTACACCATCCAGAGGGACCCTGACACGCTTGTGCGGTGGGCCCATACAAACCTCATGAAGTTCAACAAGGCCAAGTGCAAGGTCCTGCACCTGGGCTGGGGCAACCCTAGGTATAAATACAGGCTGGGTGGAAACTGGATTGAGAGCAGCCCTGAGGAAAAGGACTTGCGGGTGAGTATCTTGCAAAGGTGAGTAACTACAGAGAAGACGCCTTCAACACCAGAGCAAGGGGAAACACTGCGTCCAGGAGCCTCAGTTCTGAGCGGCGGAGCCACCGAGGGAGCCTCTCGTCCTCCTCAGGACCTGCCCAGGAGCCGGCAGCTCGGCTGACGCGAGCCGAGACTCCCAGGGGGCGGCGCCAGGAGGGACGGCACCATCTCTGCCGGATAAAACACGCCGCGGGAACGTGAGCGACGCGGAACGCAGTGTGGCAGTTTGGTGAGGCGAGCGGCACGGGGAGCGCTCGCCTCAGGCCCAGGCCCAGGCTGGGAGCTCTGCTCTGGCTGCCCCAGCGGTGGCAGCGTCGGCACCAGACAGAGCCGATGGGAGGGAAGGCTGCAGGGCAGAACTCGGGGTGTAGAGAGCGCCCGCACTGGTCTCCTGGGAGGAGGGTGCACAACGGGCAGGGCTGCACTCGGTGCTCCCTGGTGGAGGTCCTCCTGCAGCAGGTGGCTGAGCTGCAGGAAGCTGTTACCAGGATGAAAGGTGTCAGGGAAGCTGAGGGGGAGCAGCGCTGCTTGCTCCGGGACCAGACTGTGCAGGGGCCTCGAGTGTCTACTGTTGCCTGTGCAGGAAAGGAGGCCGCAAACCCAGGAAAGGAGGCTGCTAACCCAGGAAGGGGGGAAACGGTAACAGGAAAAAAAAAAAAAAAAACAACAAAAAAAGGAGGAAGAGGACAACTAAAAGCAAGGGGCTTCCTCCTACATCTGTTGTCCCCACCCAGAGCCGCTTTGCTGTCCTGCAGGGGGCTGATGAGGAAACACATACCTCAGCAAATGAACAACCAGCTGATGCACTGGTAAAGAAGGTCACTACTGGTGCTGACAGGAAAAAGCGGTGGGCCGTAGTAGTAGGGGACTGTACTTTGAAAGGCACAGAGGCACCCATCTGTTGTCCTGACTCAGTCTCGAGGGAGGTGTGTTACCTACCAAGGGATGTTGCTGAGAGGCTGCCTGGTCTAGTAAGTCCCACTATTGCCCACTTCTAGTGGTCCACGTGGGTGCTAGTGATATTGACAGCAGTAACCTGGGAAGCATTAAGAAGGACTATAGAGCCCTGGGAGAAGTGGTTATGGGCTCTGGGGCTCAGGTAGCTTTTCCATCAATCCTCCAGGTCAAAGGGAAGGAGCTTGAAAAGGCCAGGCAGATTTGGCAGGTTAATAAATGGTTAGAACGGTGGTGCCAAAGTCAGGGGTTTAGTTGTTTAGAACATGGGACTCAGTCTGGGAGGCCAGGTCTACTGGAGGCTGGTGGAGCTGGTCTGACAACAAAAGGGAAGAGCTGCTTTGGTAGGAGATTTGCCAGGCTGGTCAAGGCAGCTTTAAATTAGGTTTGTTGGGGGAGGGGGGCACTGATCCATCCCAACACTCCCAGTCAGTTGCCAGCACCTATAATAAATGCTCAGAGCGATACAGAGCTATTTCAGCCACTCTCACCAATGAGCTGGCTTTATTTGGAGCTCGGCTCAGATGCCTCTATGCAAACAATCATAGGATGAGGAATAAACAGGAGGAATTAGATGTGTACATGACTATGGAGATATGACATTGTTGGGATCACAGAAACACAGTGGTATGGCTCCTATGACTGGAGTGTTGGAATGGAAGGTTATAGGCTTTTTAGAAAAGACAGGCCAGGCAAACGGGGAGGGGGAGTTGCTATTTATGTCAGTGATAAGCTGAAGAGTATGGAACTCATACTTGATCAGGTTCAAGATCATCTTAAGAATCTGAATGTGCGCAAGTCCATGGGACCGGATGAAATCCATCCGTGAGTCCTGAAGGAGCTGGCAAATGAAGTTGCTAAGCCACTGTCCATCATATTTGAAAAATCATGGCAAGGTGAAGTTCCCGACGACTGGAAAAAGGGAAATATAACCCCCATTTTCAAGAAGGGGAAAATGGATGAGCCGGGGAACTACAGACCAGTCAGTCTCACCTCTGTGCCTGGCAAAATCTCAGAGCAGATTCTCCTGGAAGGCATGCTAAGGCACATGAAAAACAAGGTGGTTGGTGACAGCCAGCATGGCTTCACTAAGGGGAAATCCTGCCAGACCAATCTGGTGGCCTTCTATGATGGGGCTACGAAACTGATGGACAGGGGTAGAGCAGCTGATGTTATCTGCCTGGACTTGTGCAAAGTGTTCGACACTGTCCTGCATGACATCCCTGTCTCTAAACTGGAGAGACATCAACTGGATGGACTACTTGGTAGATAAAGAACTGGCTGGATGGCTGCACACAGAGTTGCAGCCAATGGCTCAATGTCCAACTGGAGACTGGTAATGAGTGGTGTCCCTCAAGGATCGGTGTTGGGACCGGTCTTGTTCAACATCTTTGTCGGTGACATGGACAGTGGGATTGAGTGCACCCTCAGCAAGTTTGCCAATGACACCAAGCTGGTGGGGTTCGGTTGATACATTGGAGGGAAGGAATGCCATCCAGAAGGACCTTGACACACTTGTGAGGTGGGCTGATGCCAACCTGATGAAGTTTAACCATGACAAGTGCAAGGTTCTACAGCTGGGTCGAAGCAATCCCAGGCAAAGCTACAGGTTAGGCAAAGAAGTGAGTCAGAGCAGCCCTGTGGAGAAGGACTTGGGGGTGTTGGTCGATGAGAAAATGAACATGAGCTGGCAGTGTGTGCTCACATCCCAGAAAGCCAACCGTACCCTGGGCTGCATCAAAAGGAGTGTGACCAGCAGGTCAAAGGAGGTAATCCTGCCCCTTTACTCTGCTTTCATGAGACCCTACTTGGAGCACTGTGACTGTGTGTAGTTCTGATGTCTTCAGCATAAGAAGCACATGCAGCTGTCGGAGCAAGTCCAGAGGAGGCCACAAGGATGATCAGGGGCTGGAGCACCTCCCACGTGAAGACAGGCTGAGAAAGCTTGGGCTGTTCAGCCTGGAGAGGAGAAGCTGTCTGGAGACCTCATAGCAGCCTTCCAGTATCTGAAGGGGGGCTATAAGGATGCTGGGGAGGGACTCTTCATTAGGGACTGTAGTGATAGGACAAGGAGTAGCAGGTTCAAGCTTAAACAGGGGAAGTTCAGGTTAGATACAAGGAAGAGATTCTTTACTGTAAGCGTGGTGAGGCACTGGAATAGGTTGCCTAAAGAAGTAATAAATGCTCCATCCCTCACAGTGTTCAAGGCCAGGTTGGACAGCATCTTGAGTGACATAGTGTAGTGCATGGTGTCCCAGCCCATGTCAGGGGGGGTGGAACTAGATGATCTTAAGGTGCTTTCCAACCCTAACTATTCTATGATTCTATGTGTTGATCAATGAGAAGCTCTGTCAGTATGCACTTGTAGCATAGAAAGCCAGCCGTATGCTGGGCTGTTATCACCAGCAGTATAACCAGCAGGTCAAGGGAGGTGATTCTCCCCATCTACTCCACTCTTGTGAGACCCCACCCAGAGTACTGCATTCAGCTCTGGAGTACTGCATTCTTCTCTAGACCCACAAGAAGGGCTTGGACCTGCTTCAGCAAATCCAGAAGAGGGCCACAAAAATGATTAGAGGGCTAGAGCACCTCTGCTATGGAGACAGGCTGAGAAAGTCGGGCTCGTTCAGCCTAGAGAAGGGTCCACTATTTTTATTCAGCCTAGAGAAGAGAAAACTCTTATAGCAGTCATCCAGTACCTAAAGGGAGCCTACAAGAAATCTAGAGAGGGACTTTTGACATGAGCATGTAGTGACAGGACAAGGGAAATGGCTTTAAACTGAAAGAGGATAGATTTCAATTAAATATTAGGAATAAATTCGGCACTGTGAAAGTGGTTAAGGCACTAGAACCCAGAGAAGTTATGGATGTCCCATATCTGGAAGTGTTCAAGGCCAGGTTGAACAGGTCTTTGAGCAATCTGGTCTACTGGAGGGTGTCCCTGCCTGTGGCAGGGCAGGATGGAACCTGATTAAGGTCCCTTCCTATCCTAGCCATTCTATGATTTTATGAAATATGCTGAAATGAAAAAAATTTACATACCTTTTAAAATTTTGAGTTTTGAGATAGATTTTTCACAACTGGGACCTGAAAAACATAGCTTATAAGAAATAAGTAAAGCAATCATCCTTCATCTTTCTACACCTCTTAAATCTCAGATTAAAACTGACATACTGAAATTGAAACAGTGTCCATCCGCATACAATCACTATAGAGTAAGGAAGTTGTCTCAGCTCCCATGCAACAGCTTGAAAGGAATAGCATGCTAAGAGACTCCGTGGAGCCAGTCAGCATCAGTTTAAGAACACAGGAAAAAGCCAGGTAGGCTGTGATTAGTGAGCAATTCCTCCATTCTGGCATTGTCAAGACACCATTGTGGCCATCAGTCCAGCCACTTAGTGGGCAATCTCCTCTTTGCTTTCTTGAGGTGAGTGCTTTTTTTTTCTGTCATTTAGAGGTTATTCCCGAAGAAGAAAGAAACACGGAAACAACAATCCATTTTGTCAGAAACTCTAGATTCAAAATACAGCTGTCATTAAAGCTAATGAACAGGACAGCAGGCAGCACGATTCTCTGTGGAACCAGAGGTTGGATTGACCAGTTTCATCATTCATCCCTTTAGCTGTTCATCGCCTCATCTGTCAGTGGACAGAACTTTGTTGCAAAATCAGGAAAATATTATTGAAAGATGAGGCTCAAGGCTTTTTTACCTTCATTTATTTCTCTGCTCTGCCTGTACCAGTAAGGGCACAAGCCTTTATCTTTCACAATCAGGCTGCAGTTAAAGCTCTGGAAGGCATGTGAGTCAGTTTTGCTAAGCTCACTTTTGGTGTGCAGGTAGAACAGATGTAGTCATCTACAGAATTTCTTGCACTCTCTGATGAATACTGGTGCTTTTCAGACACTGAGGTTGAAAAAAAAGAGTCATTACAGCAACTTCTGTTCAAAGTGCTCACTAGCAGAGAACTTCTGTTTTAGCACTGCCACAATGACACAATATGATCCGGATTATGATGTCACCAAGATGAACCCTTTCTAATAAATACCAGTCTTCTTGACACTAAAATGCTGTTCACTGGAACAACCTTATACTGGCAGAGGACGATCCACACTGAGACATCTTTATCTTAAAACTCTGCTTTGAGTGACTGCTGTTACTCTTTATTTAAACATAACCATTTTTTTCTCCTATTTATATTATTAATGCAAACCAAAAGTTACTTCTTCAGTGTGGCCAAAATATTACAGTCAATGTCTTGAATTTTCATTATTAAATTTGAGAAAGGAATGTAATGCCTTTAACTACACTAGATATTCCGCCAAGCAACAAAAAAAACCAACAGAAAAGACACGATGACTATACTATAACTACTTTGTTACTAGCCTCAGTACCTAGTAGGAGCATTGTACAGGATACCATCCAAAGGGGTCTTGACACGCTTGTGAGGTGGGCTGATGCCAACCTGATGAAGTTCAACCAAGCCAAGTGCAAGGTCCTACACCTGGGTCAGAGCAATCCCAGGCACTGCTACAGGTTGGGCAGAGAAGAGATTCAGAGCAGCCCTGCGGAGAAGGACTTGGGGGCGTTGGTCAATGAGAAAATGAACATGAGCCGGCAGTGTGTGCTTGCAGCTCAGAAAGCCAACCATATCCTGGGCTGCATCAAAAGGAGTGTGACCAGCAGGTCGAGGGAGGTGATCCTGCCCCTCTACTCTGCTCTCGTGAGACCTCACTTGGAGTATTGTGTGCAGTTCTGGTGTCCTCAACATAAAAAGGACATGGAACTGTTGGAACAAGCCCAGAGGAGGCCACAAGGATGATCAGGGGACTCGAGCACCTCCCGTATGAAGACAGGATGAGAAAGTTTGGGCTGTTCAGCCTGGAGAAGGGAAGCCGCGTGGAGACCTCATAGCAGCCTTCCAGTGTCTGAAGGAGGCCTACAAGAATGCGGGGGGGGACTCTTTCCTTAGGTCTTGTAGTAATAGCACAAGGAGTAACAGGTTCAGACTTAAACAGGGGAAGTTTAGATCGGCTATGAGGAAGTTCTTTACTGTAAGGGTGGTGAGGCACTGGAACGGGTTGCCCAGGGAAGCTGTGAATGCCCCATCCCTGGCAGTGTTCAAGGCCAGGTTGGACAGAGCCTTGGGCGACATGGTCTAGTGGGACATGTCCCTGCCCATGGCAGGGGGTTTGGAACTAGATGATCTTAAGGTCCTTTCCAACCCTAACTATTCTATGTGTGGTGAAGCAGAATACTCCCTGCTTTAACTCAGAGCTACCTCTATTGCCATCGGGGGTTTGCCTAACCCACAGTGAAATGAAAGATTCTTCACTGACATCCTGGGTCAGCTTTCTGACTGCCTTGTCAGCAATGCCAAACAGAGCATGGACCAGTGGTCTGATCTCTTATAGCTCACCTATACTACTTGCACATACCAGCTATCACAACTTTTCCTGTTCAAAGTTATGTGACATGAGTATGCTGCATACCAGTCAGAACGACTGAAAGGTATGTCATAAGCTGCTTCTTCAGAGAGCTATCTGACACCATGCTAGATCTGTTGTGACTTCTGTTAGCCTAAGAAATACACCACAGAGGAGTGCTATTCTTCTCTAGATCAAGCATCACTCACTCATTAACGTTCATTCATATATGGTGTTCTAAGCAATTTTGTAACATCAAATAATAATATTCTACAGCACCTTTCACCAATGAAACACAGAATTAAACAGTATGAATGGGAAAGCTCAGAGGGATTACATTATATCTCCAAGATCATCTAGTGTAATAGCCAGGAACAAAACTTAGTTTTACTGGATAAATTCAGACCCCTCTCCTCTGTTAGGCACACCCTTGCTCTGCTTCTGTTCATTTGTATTTTGATAACTTATAAAGGAAAAACCTTTCTTCCTAGTCAAGAATCACAGTTTTATACTCTCTTCTCCCCACAGTAGTGGTATGGCTGGAATTCATGCAGAGAGGACGTTGTAATCTCCCAGCTTCTGAAAAGAGTGCAGTTACTTTCACGGATCTGGATCTTATGATACTGCGCCACTTACATACATCTGTATGGGGAATCACTTCTATTATGCCTCTTATCCCAAATCTTCAAAATATTTTTTCTTTTTTCTAACCAAACCCCAAGCTTTGTATAATAGGACATTCAGGGAGGACTCTATTTTGCTACCATTTATAAATCACCTCATCTCTCTAGTCTTAGCAATGAAACAGGCATCTGCGTACAGACACTGAAGTCTTCAGCATAAGAACTGCCTTTGATGAAGTGAATTTCTTCACAACGAGTGTGGTGGAACAGGTTGCCCAAAGAGGTGGTAGATGTCCCATTACTGGAAACATGCAAGGTCAGGCTGGATTGGGCTTTGAGCAATCTGATCTAGTTGAAGATGTCCCTGCTCACTGCAGACAGGTTGAACTAGATGACATTTAAAGGTCATCTAAACCCGTTAAACCCAAACTATTCCATGATTCTATGATTCTGTTCTCTTCACCTGGCATGAGTTCACAAGCCACACTCAGGCACACTTCTGAAATCTCACTTGCAATTTGTTTCCCATCACAGATATCAGGCCTACTATTAACAAGGCTTCCATTTAATAGACTTAATATAAAAAGACATGTAAACCAAAATCTACAGCAGGTCAGCACCATGAATTTTGCCGAATCTTCATGCGTACCTTCTACAAAGAACTGTTTCTCCTTCACCTTGCTGTCTGTGTGCCTTTAATTATTTGCAGAGAGCTCAATCCTGGTTGTTACTGATGCAAATGGTCCTTTTTTATTTAGACAAGCCTTTGTTCATGACTAGAGGTTACATAGACACAGATGTTAATTTTTAGCCCTTGAGGAGAGATTTTACAGCTTTTGTTCCAATGGAACTTCTCTTAAAGTTCATGGGATGGCCAAGGGGAATAAAGATTTTCTTGATCTTTTTTTCTCTGTGCACTCTAAACAAGGATCCAAAACCATTCTAGCAACTTTCCTATTTGAGGGACCACTATGCCCTTCAGTGAGGCTCTAAATAGAAGAGACTTACAGTTTTATTTCACTTGACTTATTTTTACACAAATCAGTATGTACTCTCGGGCTGCTATAAATACATACAAAAAACCACTGCTTCCACTTCAGCTGTGGCAGACAGACTAATATCAGGCTGTTATCAGCACAATAAAATTACAAAACTATTCTGAGCCTGATACAAGATCCAACAGCACTTGTGTGCAACACTTCCGCTCACTTCAGTATGTTCTGTATCAAGATATAAGTCTATAGGGATACTGGTAATGTAAATGTCTGTGTAATATAGTACTATTGGAGCAGACTTGTGTAAACATGAGGCGTCTTCCTTGACTGGAAAGTAATGCTAGTGAGCTATTGCTTTTCTACTCTCTTGTATTCTTGTTTGAGGAAATGGTGAGTATTGTCTTACTGTAGTTTTGGTTTTCCCTTGTCTGTATTTGTTGTCATAACTTCTTTAAGCTCCTTCAGATAATGAGCTAGCACTGTGGTCATCAGAGGGCAGTTAAAGAAATAAAAAATACAGCGTCCATGGTTCTTTGTCCTAATGTATTTTTTTTAACTCCCCTACTACTGAAACAGTATACTTGCCATATTTGACCAAAAGTTTGATTAATCCAAGTAAGAACCAGAAGGTTTTTGGAATGATTTGAAAGTGGGGCACTTAGACCAATTGTCAAATGTTTTAACTCTTCATCTCTCATTATAGTTGGCATTTTTTACATCATGCCTATCACCATGGCATCAAAGTACTTCAGGAATTTAGCACTGAATCATGTTTATTACTGGTACCCTGCTGGTTTCAAATGAAGCAAATTTATACCAGTTCCTAATTTTACCCTGACACTGCGATAAGTGCAAAAGTGAGATGGTTTGTCTTGTATTCCATCCATGCTTAACAAGTGAAAGAGTTTCAAAGGTCCTGGCATATTTTGCTTGGTGCATTTCTATGTCCGCATATATGTAGACTAATTCTCTCAGTACATAACAGATCTTAACATCACAAATATGAGAATTAATAAAAGAGGAAAATATCTTGGCAGGTGCTATGAACGTATCCCTCCTGCTTTTATTAAGCAAATTGCCTATCTGCAACATTTTCTCTCTCATTTCACAAATCTGTCACTGGTGGATACTCCGAGGAGAGGAAACACAGCATTTCAGTATTCCCCAAACCTGTATACAGCACTGGAATTAAACCGTCGTTAAGAAAGCCTCCTCCATAAAACAACATTGCAGTGTATGCAGCATTGAACTAGCAGAAAGAGAAAGGCTGGTAAACAACAAAAATGTACAGTGAATTGAAATAGAAGAGGAATATTTAAAGACCTCCTCTCCCCCACTTTCCCTGTCTAAATATAGCTCCCATTTAAAAATGGCTTTGAAAGGAACTGGCTGTGCTTGGACATTTCTCCTTGCAATACTGCCCAGGATCCTCGGATCTTTAATGCAATATGTTCTGTCAGTACTACAAAAATTTACAGATGTGCAGACAGACTTCTTGCTATTTATAGATGCCTCTTCTGCAAGCAGTACTCTCTGGGGTTGTAAAGCAGTATCAGGCATGTTCTTTGATTTGTGCTTATATTGCATTCATTTGAGAAAATTCTGCTCGTGAATTCGGGCATGGCGAAGGAAGCATACTTATTAAGAGTCAAACGGAGAGAGCACTGTTATTAGGAGAAATGTGGAATTCATGAGGGATCAGGACACCTACTGGGAGGACTACCTGGAGGGAGACGTTTGGCAGAGACACTGAAAGAATAAAGGAAGGAATAGCGATGTGCTCACACTGAAGTCATGCGTTTATTCTGCAGGGCAACCGGGGAGAAGGGTCAGTGACACCCATGCATGTAAGGGCAAAGCTGTTGTTGGCTAGGGTGCAGTGTCCTTGGGGTCTGTCCACGGCTGTGCTGCGTATCACTTAACCATGTGTTAAGTGTTCAGTCAGTGTGCTAGCCACAGTCTATTAATAGAAACGGGGAGTTTGGCACACACTTTCGCCTGTCTCCTCACATGCTCCCAGTAAAGCTTGTACTGCATCCTGCATCCCCCTGCTTTTCCAGATCCGAGACTCAGCACACTGCTTAAGTCTCTGTGAGGTCAAGATAGCACTAGACAAGTCAGCTAGGGCTGCTCAACCCCGATGTTGAGAAAACCAAAGGTAACGAGGACGGGGAGGGACGGGGGTAGAGGGAGGGAAGTGGGGCAGTCTTCTTACAGAAAACCTGAGAACTCGCAGGCACGAAAGCAATGCAAAGCCATTCTCAGCACTGCACAGGCCAGCAGGGCTGAAATGGGAATGCTCGCTCCTCCTGCCCTCCGCCCCACCTCGGGCAGCTCTGCTTGGTAATACCCAGGATGCTACAGACACACGGGTACTCCTCAAGTCCCCCTAACAATCCTAGCAGAGGCTCCAGGCGGAAAGCTCTCAGCGCTGGCGAAAGCGCAGGAGACCTTCCGTGACCCTTCCAGCCTCCTCAAACACGCATCCCCCGGCACCCCTTCTGACAGCCGCAAACACTCCCCTCTCCTCCCCTTCCCTGCCCTCCCCGTCCCCCGCTCGGAGCCTCGCCTCCTCTCTGCCCACCCAACTTAGGGGAGCCAGCCGTAAAGCGGCGGCTTCCGGGAAGCGGCCCGGGGGACGGCGGGGTTCTGCGGGGTGCAAAGTTCTCTGCCGAGGGAGAACGGGGAGGGGGACAAGGGGGGACACACGACACGCATACAGGAAATCACAGCAGCAGCGGAGGCAGAGGGTAGCCGAAGGAACCAGGAAAGTTGTTCTGCACTTACTGTTGCTCCTGCTAAGGAATCTGTGCTTGGGGCTGGGGGAGCTCAGGCGCCGGGCTTTGCCTCGCATCCTTACCTCGGTGCTGTCGGCAGCGTTCTCCGCCATTTTCCTCCTCAGGAGCAGGCAGCGGGAGGAGTGTTTCATTCCCATAAGAGCTAGCCAAGGGGTTGGGGCTTCGGGGCTGGTGTTTTGATTTGTGTTTTCAGAGATCCCCAAACACTGGTGTGCGCCAAAGGAGAGGGAGGACGCACACTAAAAAAAACAAAAACAAAACCTAAAAAACCCAACCCAAACCTAAAAAAGAAAAAGGAAAAAAAAAAAAAAAAGGAAAACGGCAATAAATCAGTCCTTTCCGCGTCGGCCACGGGAACGTCTGCCTCCTGTTAGCATCAGGAGCTCCTTGGGCACTTCCAAGTCCTCCTTTTTCTCCCCTCTCCACCTCCAGCGAGCTCTTGGGATGGGCAGAGAGAGGCGGCACACACTCTTAAGGTTAAACTAAAAGGCTGTCGGGCTGTGAGTCCTCCCCTTCAGAGAAAGCAGTCAGGCTAAACAGGAGAGAGACACCAAACTTGGGCGTGCAGCAACCAGCTGGGCATCTTTGTGTCCTGTGGCTACTCTTCCAGAAGCAGAGGGAGCCAGAGACAAAGCAACAGGACAAGGAAATCATAGCCCTTTATTTTCCTTCTTTGGGCTTCTTTCTTTCTTGCTAGGTCCCAGGAAACTTCCTTTAAAGGTGGTCACCGAATTTGCCACCCTCTTTCTATGAATGTCTTCTGAAATAGTAACCCCTCCTCCGTCTCCTCCCCCTCTTTTTTTTTTCGTGTTATTCCTTCTTCTGCTCCTGCCTTCCTCCATTCCCACTCCCTACCCCTGCTGCTCTCGGGCTGAGCTTGGTGCCCTTCTCTGGGAATTGCATTCACGTGTCTTTCATAGAGAAAAGCCATCATCTCAAGCTCCCCGCACACACAAGCACGCGTTCAACATGGACACACGCATGCCTCCCTCTCACACAGGCACGCATTATTCTGTTTTAGTTCCCCATTCCTCCTCTGATTTTGAATCAGCAACACCTTTCTTTGCAAGGACTCTCAGTGAGGCTCTCAGAGAGAAACTGCGCCAGCTTCTTTTAAATTGCAAACCTGCTTTCTTAATATATCTTCTCATGTATGTGGCTCCTAGCTCCTGTTCTACTTGAAGTGAAATCCACACTCCATCAGATCGCCGTGAACCGTAGCAGTATCGTTCTGGTCCAGCTGCAGCTCCCACTGAAAAGGTGGGGGAGGAGGGGGAAGGGGCAGATGGAGAGGTCTTGCTGAGGCTTGAAGGTGTTTTGAACTTCTTTTTAACCTTTCCCTAATGACATCATCCTCTGTGGGAGTGCATTGCCACCTTCCCCACACGTTTATCTGGCTTTCACTCCTCCATGCACTTTCTAGTTCTGAGTTGTCAGCTGGGAGGATGAGGTTTGCCTCACTCGCATTGCTGTGGATAAGGGCGGGCGAGGGGGTGTATTACATAATTAATCCTTCCAGCGGGATTAATCTGCAGCTCCATCTCCAGCCCACTGTTCTCACGTTTCTGTTTTGGTTTTTGTGCAGAGAAAGTGACAAAATAATGCTGGTGTGGGGGTGTGCTGCTCGAAGGATTTCGAGGACCATAACATGATTGCTGCTTTCTGAACAACTTGAAATAGTTTCCTTCGGGGCTGCCAATGGAGACCTGAAGAAGAGGTTGGAAAGATGACTTTTGACGTGTATTTTAAGCACACAGTCAGCTCAGATCCTTCATCAGTAACAGATTATGATAGATCTGGCGGGTTTAATTTTTGTCCCTTGCAGCCTCTTTTAATGTCTTTAATTAGAGTTTCTTCTCAGATGACCTCTGGAATACTGACATACAATGAAGTACTGCTGAAACAAGAGGAGGTCCCGTGGCACACAGGAGGCCGATCCTGGGGGTGGGGAAATGAAGTTAGGGAATGTGAATTTAAGAGCAGAGAGGAAAATTTTTCTCCTACACAACAGGGATGAGGAGGTGGCGCCAAGAAAATGAATGAGGAATTTGCTCCCTTTTACTTGAACGACCCTCACAAATTCCTGTTCAGACACTAATCGGTAGGTGTGCAATGGATTTGTAATAAATCACATAGGAGTAAGCAGCTCAGGGAAGCAGAAGGTTTGTAGTATGCTGAAATGTCAAGTGGTGATGAGAGTATGCCATGTAGGGCACAGTGGTACCATGTAAAAGTACTTCTGAATGTGGGAGTATGTTACAGACACACATGCCATGCAGCTTGATAGCGGACATCTGAGATACTTTGCAGAGCTACTCAATCATTCAGTTTTTCATGAGCCTCTGGTTTCCAGCTGCTCCTCTCAGCTCACATTTATTCTAACACCTCAGGTTCTTTCATTAGCTCCACACCACTAAGCTTTTTCAATGCTCAGCCACATCTCCTTTGTTGATAAAGGAGAATTTCATTTCATGCCTTCTAGGTATGAGGTTCAAATAATGACAGAAGTGGAGGCAGGTGCTCTCTTCTTTGGCACATTCTTAGAGCTCTTGAAGGTCTTAAAACTCTTCAAACATGAAAACCCTTACAGCCGCTGCTGGTAGAAGCTATTTTACAGTATTCTGAAGTGACCTTCACAGTCTTTGGCTATGGAACTCTTAAGCACTTTGGTTTCTAGGTGGAAGGATAAGGAAAAGAAAAATAATCTGCAAATAAAAATGCCATGTCTCTGCAATCTTTGTCACTGTGTTTTTCTCTGCTGTGTCATGAGTGTCTGGTGGTTAGGGAGTGCATGAAGTTCTAGTCAGCATGCGTTCCGGCTAACCTACATAGTTTTACTGTGTCTTCTCTATTTTCAAGCAATACACATGGCTAAACTTAGCCTAATTAAATACTTTAAAATAAACCAGTGTTCTATATAGAGAAAAATAATTATATTTTCCAAAAGTACTCCAGGACATATTTTCCACTTTTCTCTGACAGCTGGGTCTGTATTTCTGGTACAGCTCAATCACTCTTTAGTCAGCTAAATGAGGCATCGGATTTTCAAAAGCACTCAGCAACTGGCAAAACTGGCAGGCAGAGATTTAGTATATCCTTCCTTCTTCTGCTTCAGATGCTGCGTGGCTTGCCCTGGCACCTATTATTGTCCTCCTTCACCTCTTTGTCAACGCAGATGTTACCTGACTGCTCCACCTTGAATGTGGTGCTGATGCTTTACAGATACCAGGGAAACCTTCCAGTCTCTTGGTTTCCAGCATAAGGACGAATGTTTCGGTCATGAACTCCTTTGGAAATCTGCCAGATGGTTGATGTCCTCACTATTGCTTTCCTGTTCTGCATGTGACTGAGGAAGCTGTTTTGAAAACACGCACCATTTGCTCTGCTCTGTTTTATTCCAAAGGGAAAATTTATGGCTTTTTCCATCGGTCAGGGTAGAAGTTACTCCTTGCAAGAATCAATTAGCAATACCAGTTAAGAAGCTGAAAGCTGTGTGTTTACACATACAGATGTCTGTGTGCACATAGAGGTACTTGGCTAGTTCCTCAGTTCGAATATAGGCCTCAGTGCAAGGTCCTGTTGATACTGAAATTCACAGGAACACTGAACTTGAGGAATATGAGCTTTCATACCATGTAGGTGGCAAATTCTGCCCTCAGACATGTGAATACAAATCCTGCTGACATCTCTGGTTACCTAAGAGTGATAGTTGGCCATTGGAACCGAGCTTGGGAACATATTTCTGATGCCCTGTTTTGTAAGATCTCAGGAAAAAGAGTACCGTCATGAAGAAAATGTCATGGTAGTAAAAGTGCATTTGTAACAAAGCCAGGAGATTTCAAAAGTATCTTCTGCATTTGAATATATCATGTATAAGTACATGGGAAGGTCACAAAGTATTAGAAATGGAGTGGTGCTGAAGAGAAAACGGAAAGGGAAACATTTATTAATTCAGATTTCCAGTAATAGCTGCTGTGGTTGATGCTGCTTTGCTGTTTGCTGAGTGGCAATAATACTGTGCTAGCCCTGAGAAGATTTAGACTCACTGCCAGCTTTGTCATTAGCTTGGATGAAATCCAAATGTCTGCATCTGAGGTGGGATAATCCTGTGCATCAATACAGAAATTGCGTAGCACTCCTGATGGAGAGCATCTGGGGGTTATGGGGTGGGTGTGTAGCTAGGTTGAATATGACTCATGCTTTCTCACTGCATAAAAGGCAAACTGTATAATTACCTACATTAAATGGCAAGTGGCCAAAAGCGCTGGCTAGGGAAGTGTGATTCTGTCTCTATTTGGCACTGGTGAGACTGCGTCTTTGATTCTGTGTCCAGTGCTGGCTCCCCTGATTCAAGAAGGAGGTAGGTACATTGGGGACAGTTCAGCAGAAGACTACTACTCTTAGGGGCACTAACTTACAGGGAGAGTTGGGCTTGTTGAGTTTAGTGAAAAAGAGATCAAGGGGCATCTAGTAGTGGCTTATGACTAGCTTTGGGGATTATAATGTGTAACATTAGTCAAACTCCTCTAGGTTCAGTCAGATGACAAGAAAAAAGGGCAACAGCTGCAGCCTGTGGCTTGGGAAGTTCAGGATTCAATATTCGCAAAAGAACTGCCCCTCCACGTAAAAAGGCCTTACCTTCCTTTGCACATCAGTACCTGAGGATAATATCAGTGAAATGCGGGATCTGCTAAAGATAAAGCTAAGGACGTACATAAACAGAAGAGGATCTTTTTCCTCCAATAAATACTTTATTATCAAAATTATTTTGGGGGAAGAAGATGAAATGAAATTGCTGCTGTGATGATTCCAGTTGAAGTAGGCAAAAATTGCTTCAAACATTGACAATTTGGCGTCATTTCAAGTAGGAGGCAATAGCAGTGTTCCAGTTGAACAACAGACAGGAAATAGAAGGATGAATAAGAAGAATGAAAGAAAATATGAATAAGGGAGGAGGTCAGCTGGAGGACTGGCAGAAGAGGACTGGCAGAGAACAGAGAAGGCGAAAAAATGTGTAGCAAAGTTCTGCATAGGGAAGCACAGGGTACACATGGTAGGGTAAGGAAAGCAGCGATGAAATGCTGAAGGCAGGAAAAGGTAAAATGGAATAGCACTTTGTGTCACAGATAATATTCATGTAGCCTGGGTCAAAATTAAACTGTTACGTTTACTACAGTGGAATGTTCTGTCATATAAAACAGAGTCCTTCCATGGGGTCTCCCAATCCCCCCTGACACCCTTATTTCTATAGTTTGGCTATATCTTTGCCAGTCACTTAATCACAGGTCATAAGGAAGATTAAACCAGGAAATTTTACCTTTCTTAATACCCTTCATCTTGATGAAAGGAAGAAGACAGATTGGCCCTTTTGTTTGACCTCAGACTTCAGCAGAAATACTGGGTGTCAGGTGCCTTTATTCCTTGTTATTTGTTTAAAAAAGTGAGGAAGGTCTTCACACAAAGACTGGCAACAATCATTGGGCTATAAATCCCCTTCCTATTTGAGTGAGAAAATACTGTAGCTAAAGTCTACTCCTGCTCCCAAATCCCCACCAGATTCTATTTGTTACCTGATCAAAGGAACACATGGGGCAGGATCCTTTCGTAGTATTACTTTGCATTGTTCTTGAAGTCAGTAGGACTGTATGAATTGATAATAGCGGTGATTTTTGCCCCTGAAGTGAAGAAGCTGTCTTAACTGATGAGCCAAGGCTAACTAGTTCTCATTTTTTCCTTTCTTTCTGCAGTCTTGAGAAACTTGCTTGTTCTGAGTGATGTTAGTTCTTCACCTGAAGGTAAGGTCATTGGTCAGAAAGTCACAGTGATTTCCTTTGCCTCAAAACATACATTATGTTTGGCAATATCTTGATCTCTTCATGTGTCTTCTATCCCTCTATGTCTCTCAAAAATGCCAGTAGTTCAAATATTTCTCTTATTTCCTGGAAGTTATCCATGTTAATTCTGAAGATTCTGAAGTGAATTGTAATTGACATTGGGAATTTCTATAATTTATGTTGTTTCTTTCTGGTCCTTTAGCTTTCCTCTTTAACAATTTTTTTTTCCCCACGTATCATCTTATCCTTCTTCATGAACGCATTCCAGGGCATTACTGCAGTTCTCAGTCATCAATGCCGGGTTTGATCTGAGATATTCACTGTCACAAGCACAAGAATATATGTGCAGGGCTCAGATAATTCAGTGTTAAATTATAGAAACCACCTTATGAACTGACCCCTTATCTATGTTTACAGATAATGAAACACCAGAGAACTGTCTTGTCCCTTACGGATTCATCACCAGAATTTTTCTATTTTTCTAAGGTTGTAGACTTCATTTTATTTAGCAGCAGAAACTCTCTGCGGTAAAAAAACCTCAAAACTTAATCTGACTATAACCAAAACGTTCCTTACTTTTTTTAATTTTTTTGTTTTCCTCATTGTGAGTGTTAAACTCGTAAAAAGTTGTAACTGGGTCAGCTGGAAGAAAGTCCTGTGGTGGCAACTTCTATAATTCCACCAAACTGGGTCTTCAGTCCTCTATGGATTAGAGGAGCTAAGCAGGCTATTGAGAATTGATATTACGCCAATGAAAGAGATAAATGGGCATAATACGACGTTAGATGTGATAATGTGATGTTAGATGCTGACCTGCATAAGTGATAATACAATTCCCACCTAACTTTCCGAATGATTACAAATCACATGCACTCAGAACAGACAACAAAATACCTCTCAAGTTTGATAGCAGTCATCTTCAAATTATGAGAAGCCTAAGAAATATTATGTAGTGTATTTTCCATATAGCATAAACAACACATAGATATACTGGAGTGAGTCCACTGAAGTGCCACAAAGATTATTAAGTAACTGGAGAGCTCTGTCATATGAAAATAGACTGAGAGCTTCTGATGAGGGAGAGGATAAAGGAGATGGAGCCAGACTCTTCTCAGTGGTAGCCTGCAAAAGGACAAGAGGAAATGGACACAACTTGAAATAAAGGACAGAAAAACATAAGAAAAAATAATTTTTTACTGTAAGGTTGCCCAAAGATGTTTTGGAGTCTCCTTCCTTAGATATATTCAAAACATGACTATAAATGGCCCCAAACAAATTGCTCTATTTGACGATCCTTTGAGTGCATGTGTAGACTAAGTTATTTCGAGAGGTCTTTTCCAACCTCAATGATTCCCATGTGAGTGGGCCAGTGCAAACCTCACGAAGGTTTGCGTGGGCCTCAACATGGCCAAGTACAAGGTCCTGCACCTGGGTCAGGGCAATCCCAAGCACAGATCCAGCCTGGGCAGACAATGGATTGAGAGCAGCCCTGAGGAGAAGGATGTGGGCGTGTTGGTTGATGAGAAGCTCAACACGACCCAGCAATATGTGCTTACAGCCCAGAAAGCCAACCGTATGCTGGAGGGGGACTTTTTTTATAAGGGCCTGTCGGGATAGACAGGGAGAATGGCTTTAAACTGAAAGAGGGTAGATATAGATTTTGTATTACGAAAAATTTCTTCACTATGATGGTGGAGCAACCCTGCTTGCCCAGAGAAATTGTGGCTGCCCCATCCCCGGAAGTCATCAAAGCCAGGTTGGATAAGGCTTTTAGCAACCTGGTCTAGTGGAAGATGTCCCTTTGTGTGGAAGGGGAGGTTGGATGATTGTCCCAGTCCAGGAGGACCCAAGCTGGGTAGATTTGTTGTTATACCCAGAGTGAGATTAAGACACAAATGAGGTCAAATGCCACTAATCAAAGAGATTTATTGCTTACTTATCTAAACAAAGCAGTTATTTACTGTGGTAAGAAAATAGCAATAGGAAAGGGAGAGAAAATAGAAAAGAAGGAAATCTAGCAAGCAGTCAGGGTAGAGTTGCAGCCAGGGACCCAGCGGTGTCCCATTGGTCCATAGTCTCCATGTACTTCGGTGGTGCGGGTCCCACTCACCATTTGATCGCACAGTCTTTTATAGGGTCTTACTTCATTCCTGTGCATGCTCTCAGTCCCGACACGCTGTTCCCTGAGGTGTGCACGCAGGGTGCATGCGTCCACTGCATGATCATTTACCGTGAACTGCAACACGCCTCAGGAGGTTGGGGGTTGTCTGTATCCAGGCACATCCTCCACAGCAGTGTGACTGCCATGACCTTGGTCAAGACTGGTTTTGGGCTTGGTTGCTTGTTTCTTGCCTGTTCACAGCAGTTGAGCTTGGCTGAATTGTAAATATTGCAACAAGCTTACCAGGATTGCAACCAAGCTTTGAGACAGTCAGCTTAAAATATGGTCTTCCACAATGATCTAGGGGATCTTTAAGTTCTCTTCCAACCCAAACTATTCTATGTTTCTATGATTCTGTGTGATTCTAGAAGAGCTATGAAAATCGCTTTGATGTCTCTGTCAGGTCTGGCAATTAGCTGTCTTCTTTCTTTCCCTTCTGTATTACTGCTGAAGCCTTGAAAAGAGAAGATAATATATGTATACTCTTGTACCAAGGGGATTCAATAAGCGCAGCCGATAATGTCACAGAAAATAATATGCTGAAAGAAGTGACTGTTGTTTGCATTCCATTCTTGAATGCTCAGAGGATAGAAGGCGTGTAATTTTGTTTGCAGAACTATACCTCGTTATAATGCCATTCCCCATAAACTATTGATTGGTTGAGAATATTGCATCTTATCAGAACATAGCTTACCAGAAAGAAAGTGAAGCAATATTCACACGGTCATGAACCCATCTTGACTGAAGTGAAATTCAGGTCACCGGCTTCCACTTGATCTTGTCAGTTTCTGCTCATATGTGATACCTTTTAAGAAACTAATTTCTGAGAAAAATTCTACCTTCTGCCTTACATTGTTTGATGGAATCTAAGATGGAGTTTCTATATTTAAATGAAAGACCCATTTCTGTTTCATCTGCCCTGCTTTTCGCTCCTGATGGATTGTATAGATGCTTAGCAAGCCTGAGGTGAAAACAGGGTAGGTAAAAATGTCCCCATTCATTCAGACAAGATACGTTATTGCTTTGTAAGAATCGGATCTTAATTGTTTTGTTTTTCTTCTTAGGCTGCAGTCCGTGCTTAAACTTTTAAGTAGTTGTGTGGTTTAACCCCAGCAGGTAACTCAGCACCACACAGCTTCTTGCCCACTCCTGCATGGTGGGATGGGGGAGGGAATCAAAAGACTAGAAAGTGAGAAAACTCGTGGGTTGAGATAATGACACTTTAATAGGTAAAGCAAAAGCCGTGCATGCAAGCAGAGCAAAATAAGGAATCAAGTCACCACTTCCCGTTGGCAGGCAGGTGTTCAGCCTCCTGGAAAGCAGTTTCATTATGTGTAACATCATGTGTAACAGTTACTTGGGAAGACAAAATGCCATCACTCTGAGCATTGCCCCCCTTCTTTACCCAGCTTTATATGCTGAGCATCACATCAGATGGTATGGAATATCCCTTGAGTGCGTTTGGATCAGCTTGTCCCACCTGCGTCCCTTCCCCACTTCTTGTGTGCCCCCAGCCTGTGCACTGGTGGGGAAGTGTGAGATGCAGAAAAGGCCTCATTGCTGTGTAAGCACTGCTCAGCAATGACTAAAATATCCCTGAATTATCAACACTGTTTTCAGTACAAGTCCAAAACATAGCCCCATGCCAGCTACTATGGAAAATTAACTCTACCCCTGCCAGAACCGGCATACAGAGTTAAAGGAATTTAACTAGACCACAGATGAAATTGCAACAATAGAGATTACTCCTCTCTTTTCTTTCTTCGCCCAATGGCAGGCACTGTGTTGTCTTGACTTTTCTTTTTTCTTTTTCTGTTTGGTTTTGTTTTGGTTTTTTTTTGGGGGGGGGGTGGGGGGGGGGTCCCCTCTCACTTTTGTTGAGGGATGTACTATTGATTTCTTGCTGGCTTGAAAAATGCTAGAGGTAATTATTTGCCTTCTTCAATGACATGCATAAGGCTTTGGGAGCGCTCTTGTAAAGCATTTTAACAGCAAGATACATGAAAATCACTTTGATCACTCTGTCAGGTCTGGCAAATAGCCATATGTCTTCTTGCTTTATCTTCTGTAACTGTCTTATACACTAAGTCAAGCTGCTTTGTGTCTCCCTTGTTCTTGCTGTGAACAATTTTCTTCAAACACATGCACATGTGTTCAGCTTTCGCTGCTGACAAGCAGCTAACTGTAACTATGATAGTGGGTTACTATTTCTTTTCTTCTCAGTTTGGTATTTTCCTTTCTTTTCCATTAAGGAAAATTGCCAAAATGCTGCTGCCTCCCTCTAAGACGTGAAAAATAAAGTCTGATCAGTACTGCATGTGTTTCATGAGCTGAGAGCGACATGTCTTATTTTCCAGAACCAGTCCTAGAACTTAGCAGAAGTGAGGTCATACTTCTTTATAATGTTGCCTGATGATGGTCCTCAATAAATTAAATAGAATCAGGCTTTGGCCAGGTTATAGAGTAGAGTCTATAGAGTCTATTCCGAGGTACTTAAGGTGATTATTTTTCTGGCTGCCATCAGAACTAAGCCTCCTGGGTTATTGATGTGCTTGTGGACTTAGGAAGGATCTAGAGGTTCTGCTAGTTTCTGTGTGGTCCCTGCCAGAGAGAAGATTGACTTACTTATCTCAAACTCTGCATAATTCAAGGATAATTGCGTGACCTAGGTGTTAATGGTGCCTGTCTTCTCTCTTTCTTTAAACGAAATAAAACAGAAGATGGTGGAAGCAAAGAGCCAAAATTGAGAAGTACATGGAATTTGTACATGGTATACTTGTATTTTCTTTCAGGAAAAAAAACAAACACATGAGCAGTGTGTAATGGTTTTGCTTGTAGTGTTCACAAACTGGCTCGATGTAACAAAAAACTCTGGAAATACAGTGTATTTGGTATAATTTGTTGAAGTAAGATGAGTAAAGCAGAATTATGCATAGTTTGGATCAGACTGTGAAAGCTTGCTTCTGAGATGGGAAAGGGAGCGGGAGCAAGAACATATATAGTACTACCAGAGGCAAGGCACAGTTTCCTTACAGAAAGAGCTTCTAATACTAGCTATTTTTTGTTCCAGGCAAGGCCTAGAGAAGCCATGTCAAGCTCAGAGCCCCATTGTTCTAGGTATTGCCTTTCAAATGCTGCTTTGGTATTTTGCCACTAAGTAGATAAGAGCAGAGCATTATTTTTCTTGAATATTATAATATTATATATAATATTATATATTATATATATATTTGTAGTATTTCTGATTCTTGCTTTGCACTTGTGCCACAGAGCTCAAGTGAATTTCATGCAACATACAACATATTCCAAGAGGAATAGACCATAACTGGTTTTCAGGTCTATTTCAGTATTTGACAGGATCTTCCTGTCCATAAATCTAGGAACTGGCATGCTGGAAAAACTTGAAACAAAATTCAAGCTACTACATCAAAACAGTGCATAATTAAAAATGAAAGGTTTGCATAAAAAGTGATGCAGAATTAGAACTCTCCTAGCAACTAAGCTAATTTGTGCAAACCGTTCTTTTTCATTAGGAACACTAGCTACTACAGTGTGGATACAGGAAGAATAGAATGGGTGGGTTTAAGAAGAAGGGTAAACCACTGTAACTCCAAATGAAAATATTATCTTTACTGAAATCTTGGGACCTGCAAAGGACCTGCTTGGGACCTCTTAATGATAAAAAAAACCCTAACAAGTAAGTAGCATATTCTCTCCCTTGCACCTAGTATGTTCTGGAAATACATAAAAATGATGGTATGTAAGTAGTAAATCCATGTGTGTAACAGCTTCCAAAGAACTTACTAAGGAGGAGAAAGAAAACCGACAACAATCCAAAATGCAGGGGATTTATGTTACAAGTAAATTTAAGGCACATTTTAAAATACGCAATATGAAAGGTCGCATTTATTATGGAAGAGTATAAGCAAAGGAGGAATTTGAGGCATCCTGGTCTCAAAACTAATACACTGTTCTGTGTCACTTGCTGTCAGAATAATGAAATAACCCAAACCCAATCACCTTAAGCCACAGTGAATCCTGTAATGGTCCCTGCAAACTATGGAGAAACAGAAGTGTAAACCTTGAACAATTTTCATGGAAAAGCTTATTGAAGCTTATCTAGCACCTATGGGTGAAATACACATATGGTTAGAAGCATTAGATTTTCATGTTGATTCTGCCCTAATTTAGCAGATGGTTTATCTGTCTTCCAGTTTTGTAATCTGTAATATTAGTATCTAACTATTCTATTGTTCTGTGATTCTACATGAGAGGCAGAAAAGTGGCTTTAGGAGTCCTCACTGAAGTGTTGGATAGTTGGAAAAATCTGTGGGATATTTCTCCAAGCGATTGGATGATGGCTTGCCTGATTGAGAGCTGTTGTTGCAGCAGTAATTTTGATTGGAGACACCAGGAAACTGACTCTGGGGCAACCTACAACTGTGTTCAACCTGTCTTGGGTTCAGCTGTAACAGTTAATTTTCTCCTTCTAAGTAGCTGGTGCAGTGCTGTGTTTTCAGCTTTAGTCTGAGATCAGTGCTGATAAAACACCAATGTTTTTAGTTGTTGCTAAGTAATGCTTACTCCGATCAAGGACTTTTCAGTCTCATGCCCTGCCAGTGAGGAGGCAGAGACAGAACACCAGGCCCAAACTAGCCAAAGGGGTATTCCATACCACAGCACATCATGCCCAGTATATAAACTGGGGGAAATTATCTGGATGACCCAGATCGCTGCTCGGGTCAGGCTGGGTCTTGATCAGCAGATGGTGAGCAATTGTATTGAGCACCACTTGTGTTTATTGGTTTTGGGTGGGTTTTTTTTCCTTTCTAATTTTATATTCTCTCCCCTTGTTATTTCCCTTATCATTATTATTGTTGGTGGTAGTAGCAGTAGTTTTGTGTTATACTTTAGCTATTGGACCGATCTTCTCTCAACCCGTGGGTTTACATTCTTTTGATTCTCCTCCCCATCCCACCAAGAAAGGGGGGAAGAAGAGGTGAAGTGAGTAAGTGGCTGTGTGGTTCTGAGTTACCAGCTGGGCTTAAATCACAACAGCCCTTTTTGGCATCCAACGTGGGGCACGAAAGGTTGAGATAACGGCAGATCTGACCAGAGTGTGTCTAATCGTATTTGTGATGAGCATTCATTGTTTCAGATTAATAGTCACTCATCACAATGCTGATTTATTGGCTCTCAGCGTTGTTGTGCTTGGTCTCAGAGTTTCATTATGTCA
The DNA here is from genome assembly GCA_039720435.1 of Amazona ochrocephala. NCBI lineage: Eukaryota > Metazoa > Chordata > Aves > Psittaciformes > Psittacidae > Amazona > Amazona ochrocephala. Next base: position 85,827,234 of record CM077880.1, read on the forward strand.
CACCTTACTTGCAGCCAGTATTTGCTGTTTTAGTGTTCATCAGCTTTGGGGCCTGGGCTAAGGTTCTCATTTAGTTGTACTCTGTGATAATGGCTTGTAATGCAATAGAATTATTGATCATAAAATTGCACAGATACGTGTTCTCAGCGTGGCCATCACCTCTCTACTTTGGGAGGCATGTAAATTTTTAACAATTACGCTTCTTTTTCCCCCTTGTAGGGCCAACCTGTGGAGGAGATATCCTCCCACACCTTCCACTCCCCCACCAGGCTATTTACAGTAGATTTTGGGAATTTTAAACATTTTGAGTATCCTTTGAATTACCCTTGAAACAAGCCTGCTGTTTTTGATGGGAATCTGCATATTGCTGCATATACTGCGTTTGTTTTACCTAAGGCCATACCATCCTGAGAACTTCTGAACTCATCTGATCTTGGAAGCTAAGCAGGATCAGGTTCGGGTCTTGTCTAAGGTTAAACAACTACCTAAGAACACCACCAAGAGATCTTCCACAATGCTAGATGCGAGTGGCAGGGTGTGTGGGATCGTATGGCCAAGTATCTAGGCCAGTGGGGCCCTCCAGTGCTTTGGAACTTCACCCGTTTGAAAAGTGAGAAATCCAGAAAAATTAGCAGAACACTTAAATGAGGTGTGTTGTCGTCCTGGCAATACCAGAGAGGGACAAATTACTGCAGTGTGCTAGGGTTTCGCCTGTACCCACAGAGCTGTGTGCTATAAGGAGTAGGAAAAAGATGACCCTGGATCTGATGGCAAAGCAACAGACAACGCAGCTGCTCCATCCCCAGCAACGAGCACATCTACCACTCCGACCCCAGCAGCAGGCACTGCAGCTGAACCAAAGGACCAATCCACGCCAATATCAGTTGCCTCTATAAGCAAGAGGAAAAGCAAAGAAAAAGCATGAAAAGCAACTCACATAGTGAAGTGTCATTGTCATGGTTTAAGCCCAGCTGGCAAACCAGAACCACACAGCTGCTCACTCACTCCCCCCCTTCCTCCTCCTGCTCCTGAAGGGATGGAGAGGAGAATCAAAAGAATGTAACTCCCACAGGTTGAGATAAGAACAGTCCAGTAACTAAGGTATAACACAAACCACTGCTGCTACCACCAATAATAATAATGATAAGGGAAGTAACAAGGGAAGAGAACACAACTGTTCACCACCCGCTGACTGACACCCAGCCCAACCTGAGCAGTGACCTAACCCTTCTGGGTAACTGCCCCCAGTTTATATAGTGGGCATGATGTGCTGTGGTATGGAATACCTCTGGCTAGTTTGGGTCAGGTACCCTGTCTCTGCTTCCTCTCGGCTTCCCCTCCTCCCTGGCAGAGCATGAGACTCAGAAAGTCCTTGGTCAGAGTAAACATTACTGAGCAACAACTACAAACATCGGTGTTATCAGCACTGTTCCCAGGCTGAAAGTCAAAAACATAGCACTGCACCAGCTACCAAGAAGGAGAAAAATGACTGCTACTGCTGAGCCCAGGACATGAAGGAAGATGAAGACTCAATGCACGAATTAGAAGGGGTGACATCAGAACAAGAGGAATGAGAGAAATGAGGACAAGAATCAGAGGAAGAGGAAGAGGTCGCAATCTGTCCTTGAATGAGCTGCAGAATATGCAAAAGATTTCAGCTGTCTTCCAGGGGAGCATATTGTCAACTGGATTCTCTAATGCTGGGTCAATGGGGCTGACAGTCACAAAACAGGAGGTAGGGAAGCCAAGAAGCTGGGATCACTTGCCAGGGAAGGGGGAATTGACAAAGTGACTGAGAAAGAGAAATGGGCCCTCAGGCTCTGGAGGTGGCTCCTGACAGCTGTGAAGGAAAGGTATCCCTACAAGGACAATGTTACATGTCACTCTGCCAAGTGGACCACAGTAGAGAAAGGCCTCCAATACCTGAGGGAATTAGCTGTTCTAGAGATGATCTATTCTAAGTTGTTTGCCGGTAATGCACCTTAGATCCAGATGAAGTCGAATGTACACAAGGCATGTGGTGGAAATTTACACAGAGTGTGCCATCATCATATGTCAACTCAGTGGCATCAAAGAGCTGGCAGGATGCAGTGGCACCAACAGTGATACTCAGAGTTCTGGTCAACAGCTAGATGTCCATGTGGAGATCAGTGAAGAGTGGCGTCCTTCAGGGGATGGTATTGGGACCGATGCTATTCAATATCTGTGTTAGTGACATGGACAGTCACTCAGAGCGCTGAGTGCACTCTCAGCAAGTTTGCTGGTGACACTAAGCTTTGTGGTGCAGTCGACACACTGGGGGAAAGGGATGCCATCCAGAGGAACCTTGACAGGTAGGCCTGTGCAAATATCATGAAGTTCAGCAAGGCCAAATGCAAGGTCCTACACCTGGGTCAGGGCAATCCCAAGCACAACTACAGGCTTGGCAGAAACTGGATTGAGAGCAGTCCTGAGGAGAAGGACTTGGGGTGTTGGTTGATGAGAAGCTCAACATGACTCTAATGTGTGCTTTCAGCCCAGATGCCAGCCCTATGCTGGGCTGCATCAAAAGGAATGTGGCCACCAAGTCAAAGGAGGTGATTCTCCCCCTTTATTCCACTCATAAGACCCCAGTTGAAGTACTGCATGCAATTCTGGGGACCCTGACACAAGAAGGACTTGGACCTGCTTGAGCAAGTCCAGAAGAGGTCCACAAAGATACTCAGAAGTCTGGAGCACCTCTGCTACAGAGACAGACTGAGAGAGTTGGGCTTGTTCAGCCTGGAGAAGAGAAGGCTCCAGGGACACCTCATAGAAGCCTTCTAGTACCAAAAGGGGACCTACAAGAAATTTAAGAGGGACTTTTGATAAGGGCATGTAGTGATAGGACAAGGGGGAATGGCTTTAAGCTGAAGGAGGGCAGATTTAGATTGAGTATTAGGAATAAATTCTTCACTGTGAGGGTAGTGAGGCCCTGGCACAGATTGTCCAGAGACACTGTGGATGCCTCATCCCTGCAGTGTTCGAGGTCAGGTTGGATGGGGCTTTGAGCAGCCTGGCCTAGTGGAGGGTGTCCCTGCCCATGGCAGGTGGGTTGAAGCTAGATGATCATTAAGGTCCCTTCCAATCCAAAACATTCTATGATTCTATGAGTACAACAGCATTGGAAGTTCTTACCCAGAGATGATAGGTAATTTCTTGAATTTTCAAGTTTCAGATATGCAAAACCAGACCACTGATGCAGTGTTGGCAACAATCCCACTCCAATAATGAAATTGCGGTGGAGACCTCTGCAGTTCATTCCATTCACTGCTTCAGTGGTTCTGTAATAATTGCATCATTAGCCGTTAAATGCTTCTTTATGTCACTGAATCTTCTTTTTATAAAAAAATATTATTAGTGGCTTAGAGCTTAGAATTTTCTTCCTTGTGTCATAAATACATGACAGACAGTCCACTGAGCTTAGTGTGGCATAAAAAGTCATATTTGGTAGACAGTAGTATAGACAAATGGTGCTTGTGAAACAAAACCAGAAAAATAAATCAAAATAGTTAAATTTTAAGTGCGTAAGTGAATGAATTTCTGAATACCTTTTAGTCTTAGGAATTTCTGGTATCAAAAAAAACCCCAATTACATACACACTTCAACATCAGGCACTGGGCCCATTTAATTCATGTGCCTAAGCATTCTTCCTGGCCAGGTTCCTCTGAAATGAGGCTTAAAAAAACAGTTTAAGGATATGGGCTTTAGCTTCTCCCATCCTATCATGATATAAGAATGATGTAACAGGTTTGTTAGTGAGACACTGGTGAACGTTCGATCCACTGACCACAAGGCCAATTAAATAAATCACCTTTGTCTTATTGTCCACATACAGTGAACTGCAGAATGTAGGTAAACTAAAAGTAGGAACTATGGAATGAAACATATGTTTCAAACAGTTCTGGTCATCTAACAAACTGCCACAGAATACCACAGAGAGTTGAAATATGGCTAATAAGAAGAAAGACTCCAGTATGACTCTTAACTGTATTTTATCTTCTTTGGTTTGTTGACACAAAATATTTAAAATTTGGCTTTTTGTTGTAGAAGCTTTCACTTTCAAAGGTTTCCAGGTGAAAAGAGTAATCAGCTTCTTTGACAGAATAAAAAACCTGTCAATCTCACAGGTTTAGGAGTTTTCTTTGCCAGGTTACAGTTGATATTTCATATTGACCTCTTAAAACTCAGGACTTGCATTTTTCACAACGAGACACACTCTGTTGACAATGTATGTTAAGTAACGCTACTGTATATTTACCCCAGGGTATAATACCAGACCACTATATCTGAATTCAATCACAGAAGTGATGACAAGTCAGTTTGCACCTTAACAAGAGAACATCACACTCCCAAAAGCAATGAAAAACTAACACTGCTCATCATGCCACATGCACTGCAAAGTAGATCTGCATCATGCCAAATTGCATTATTCCTGTCAATTGTATTACTATGATGTTTTTCTTGATTAAATCTAAGACAGTAGAATATGGTTTTAATTGCTGAATATTGATGCAACTCAATTTTCACCCCCCTCAGCCCTGCCTCTTCTCTTTAAGACCTGCTAGGTAATTTTGTGCTCGGTGTTGGCATCTGCTCTCTTCCTTTTTTCCAAGCTTCCCTTGTTCCACGCAAAACCTCTATCACCTGCTACAATTTCTGGTCCAAAGGTGGATGACTGTGGGTAGGCTTACCTTAAACAGAAAACAAATTAACTACTTGTCGTGGTTTAGACCCAGCCAATAACTCCACACCTTGCAGTTGTTCACTCACTCATCCCCTTCCCCACCTCCAGTTGGGATGCAGAGAAGAATCGAAAGAATGTAAACCCCAAGGGCTGAGACAACAGCTTAATAACTAAAATACAGTAAAAAATAGTGATAATAGAAATAATAATCATCATCGTCATAGGAAACAACAAGAGAAGAAATGAAAGCTCAGAAAACACAAATGATGCACAATGTAATTGCTCACCACCTACCAACTGATACCCAGCCCAACCCAAGCAGCAATCAGCCCTTACCCTCAGTTTTACATACTGAGCATGACATGCTGTGGTATGGAATACCCATTTGGCTAGTTTGGATCCATCTCTGCTTCCTCCCAGCTTCTTGTGCCCCTTCTCATTGGCAGAGCATGAGAGTCTGAAAAGTCCTTGATCAGGGTAAGAGCTACTTAGCAACAACTAAAGCATTGGTGTGTAATCAGCTTCTTCTGAGACTAATGCTGAAACACAGCACTGCACCAGCTACTGGGAAGAAGAAAAATAACTATTACAGCTGAAACGAGGACACTACTTCAGTCAAAAATAAACACTGATTTTATAACAGTCAATTGTAAATAAATAAAAAAAGACAAATGCAGCAACCCTAATTAAACACGAAGGGCCTGAATCTCAGATCTAAATGTACAAAGCACAGGTCAGACAGCACCAGTGTTTCATACAGACTAGTCCTTAGGAATTGCTGTCGTTGAGGTTAGTAAGAGAAAGGGCTACAGAAGCCTCCCACTAGAGGATGGTGAGAATCCTTACTCTGTTTCAGGATTACACATCTTAATGCAGTCTCTTAGGCAGTGAATATTGGTTACATAAGGACTCTTGCTTTATAGGGGAGATGAAGAAATCTCTAACTTAAAATGATAAATGAATCTTTTTTTCTTATCTTGACTTTTTCTTTTTTCTTTTTTCTTTTTTTTTTTTTGATCTATACGATTTGGAAATCTGTCTAATCTGTTTACAAAGTGCCAGAGTAAAATCTGTGCTAGAGAATGCAGACTGGCTGATGTTGCCATTAGAGATACAAGATCGCTGCTGGTATGAAAGGGTTTAGTTCTGACTGAAGTTTTTTTCTAGGGAATTTCAATAGGAATATGTGTTCGAGTGAAAAACTAATCATAAATTTAAGACTTGTTTACTCTTTGTAAAACTGTAGATACGTCTGTCTCTCTTTCCTTTCAATGGTTCCTTCACCAAGCAAGACATTTATAGCTATCTCAATGTATTCTTTCCCTATAAGTTAATTCCTCCAAACAGACCCATCAGAATTTTTTCTTTGTCTCCCTTTAATCTCTTCTTTTATGGGATTATCTGCCTTTAAGGACATGTCTAAAACTGCCCACAGGACAATTCTGCCAGCTCCAGGGACAGAAGCTATTGCTGTGTGTTAATCAAAGTTCAGTAGCGCAGGCCTTTTTTTGCTGGCATATTCCTTTAAAAATCTAATTTTTAATTCTTCATTTTAATATTCCTGAATTTAATACTGTTGAAATTCTTTCTGAACTTCTGATTTCTTAATAATCACATATCTGCCTCTAAAGTTACGTTTTCTGAAACCTATTCCTTAACATACTTTTAGCTCACTTTAATATCTTCTGGTTTTATCAATATTTTGCAATACCTCATAAAGACTTACTTTCGAATTTGATCAAATCCATTAACCCCTTTCCTACAAACATGATCAAGAATAATGAAGAACATAACCATGGTAATGAAAACTAAGCAACTCTGAGACTCCTTAGTGATTCTTAATTTTCTCATGTTTCATTTCAGAGCCTCTTACGTTTCCTTCCCACACCATTACATTACTTCCTTTCTATATCTCATTCTCCGTTTGAACAGAGATTTGCTTCCTAAATAAGAACAGTGCAGAAAAATCTGCCTCAAAAGGAAAATACAGAATGACAGAGGAAATCTAGATTCTAAGGGTTCTTCACTCTACTGCTAATGATAAAATTTTGGCAACTGGTTCTAATCCAATGAGCTGGGAAGCTATAAATGAAATTTCTCTCAGTGTCTATGCTTTCATGGGAGTAAGATGACACACTGATGGTTGCTTTACTCAGTTCTTTGAACCTTATTGATCTGACTTCATGATTTCAACAGAGGAAGTTTAGCCAATACTATCACTATCTGTTAGGTCTTAAGGAGAGCTTTTCTATCCACAGTTTGAATCCTTTAAATACAGTTTTTGCAGTTCACTTAGAAGAGCTGTCTCACTTTAAGCACACATGGAATGCTCTAGATTGGAACAATACCCACTCCCCTCCCTATTTTAATGGAAAAAAAAAAGACTCCAATTAGCATAATTATAATTTACAGAGACATTCAATTCCACCTCTCCAGTGGAAATTGAATTGGTTCTGGCCAGAGGTCCAGAGCCTGTTGAATTGCCTGTTTAGCTGTTTCAGATGCTTGCTGCTGCTCATTTCCCCACTCAAATTCATATTTCTTTCACATTGCTTTATATAATGGAGCAAGTATTTGCCCCAAATGAGGGATGTCGACAAAAGCCAAACAAACCAATAAATCACTGAGCTTTCACTTTACTTTGTGGGGTAATAAAATCCAAAGTCTTCTGGTTAGCTCTGGGCAATATTGCCCAATGACCAGATTGCCACTGAATTCCTAAGAATTTCACAGTCTGGGCAGGTTCTTGAATTCTGTCTGGATTAATTTCCCATCCTTTATTTTTCAGATGCTGCAATACTAATTCTAATTGCTCTTGTACTTCTTGCCCAGTTTCTCCCTGAATCATTATGTCATCAGTATAATGTGCCATTTGTACCTATTTTGGCAATGACAACTCATCCAAGTGTTCTGCCACAATTTGATGGCAGAGGGTGGGACTGTGGAGCCACACTTGAGTTAAGTGGGTAAACGTATACTTTCTACCTTGCCAAATAAAAGAGAACTGATCCCAGTGTTCCTATATTGTAAAGAAAGCATTAGTTATACCAGTCACTGCATACCAAGTTCCAGGGTGCCATTGTATGTTTTCAATTAAAATAACTGTGTCTGGTACTGCAGCTGTTAGTGCTGAGGTCTGCTTGATAAGCTCCCTATAGTCCATTATCATTCACCATGTCCCATCACTTCTTAACAGGCCATACAGGATGATTAAAGGCAGTAGCTTTTGGTGTTAACACTCCCATATCTAATAAATCTTTAACAGTCTGTGAAATTTCTTCATGTCCTCCTGGTATATGATGTTGTTTCATTGTGATAACCTTGGTGGCAGATGGGAATTGTAGCGGAGGCATTTTAACTTTCCCAACTTAAACTGGTTGAGCTGATATATATGTCCTGGTTCTGAACTGATACTTACCATCAGGTAAGCATAAAGTCAATACTTGTAAAATATCAATTCCAATTATATTATATTCAGGGATGGGAACTGAGTAAATTCGTTTTGGCAGAGTGCCAGTTTTCATCTCAATTTTTGTCTATAACTACTTCAATTTGTTCGCCACCTAATCCTGTAATCAAAATCTTTTGGCTTGATATTTTTTAGGATTGCCAGAAACTAAAGAGGCCTCCACTCCAGTATCAATGAGGGCCTCAACCATTTGACAAGATCTACTTTTCCAATGAATTTGAAGCTCTACGTGAGGATGGTGGTCTGTCCTTGCCCATCCTTGTGCTGGAGCTTGGCCCTCATCTCAGTCCATTTTTAATTCTCTCAATTGTTTTAACATTTTAACATCTGGCCACGGATAAAGATTGGTGTACTGATCCCATCCCTTTTCATTCCCTGGAACAGCAAAGTCGCAAATGAGGAGCCCTCCGTTGGTATGTGTACCACCCTGTTGAGTCTCAAAGGGAGGAGCAGAAGATCAAAGGGAGGAGCAGAAGGTCAAATTGCTTCATCCATGATGTCATCAACTTTGTCTGAGCTTGAATTCTTTACTTTTTTTCATAGATGTATGTAACCCACATTGCTTGTACAATCTCTACATTTCATTGGTGGGAATCCTGTCAATCTTATCTTGGGCCATCCCATCTTCCAGCAAGGCAGCAAACATATCTTTCTGAGAGTTGATTCTCTTTCACCTTGCCCCTCCTGTTACTGCCTCTTGTGTTTTGGATGGGGCTCCATTCCCAAATCTCCTAACTGCTGGATTTTTTTCTGTGATTTGTCCTATAGGGTTTCCTGTTTCATTTATCAATAAAGTCATCATAATACCTTTATACGCATGTGGTGCAGTCCTAATAATCTTGTTCCGAATTGAAACTGATCGTGGAGCCTTCAGCATAGCATCTGCACCTCTGACAAAACCTGCAGTTTTCATTCCCTCCTCCTTAACACGCTGAACACAATCCTGTAAAGCAAACCAAGGTCGAGCTGCACTGGGCCATTCCCCTTCAGCGGGGTATTTTCTGTTACAGCTTTCCATTACCACTGCTAATAAATTCATCTTAACCTCGGTGCCTTGGAAAGCATCCTGAACAAATGAGTCAGAGTTAAACATTATAAATTTCTTAGCATCGTAGATCAAATTTAACTCCCAAAGTCCCTAAATCCCTAAATCATGCAACCTGAAGGCCCAAGAAAGCAAAGATTCACCAGGCCTTTGTTTGAACCTCTCCATAATGTCATTAATTTTGTGCTGAGTGAAATCTTCTATCACAACCTGCCTAACCGGATGACCCAGGGGGTCCTGTTCCAGTTTTCTTGGTAATATTGGCTTTGCTTCGATGAAAACATCACCCTCTATCTTTTGAACTGCTATCCAAATGGGTTGAATCCCACACATTTCCATCCCATTTCTCAGGATCCAAATTCCTTCCTGCCTTCATGATCACTGCATGCACGTTTTTCTGGTTTATTCAACCCCTTCACTTTCAGTATTGATACTGGGTGACCCGAACAGCTGCTTTTTCTGCTTCTGTTTGATAACTGTCCAATTTATCAGTGAATAATCGATTCTGGCATTACAACATAACTAATTTTCCCTGAAATTCACAAACCTATTTCTCCAAATCAATCTTCTACTCCTGCATTTGCTCTCTCTGCTGACGCTGCTTTTGGTACGCAGCCAGCAGAATCCACCCCCTCCTCCCCAGAGCAATTAATTCCTCCCCTTTTTCTACTGAAAGTTTTTGTAAGCATTTAACTACATCAGGAGGTTCTGCTTCATTCAAACAGGAGTCCCAAGTCTCACATAAACCACAACACAAGCATTCAGCAGCTATGTTATGATAAGATAATTGTTCCCAGACAACTCCACTATCTTAGGAACCTTTTTCTTAATCTTAAAAAACGCCACTTTGTTTCATATCCTGCCAACTATGACAAATTGTTTTGCTAACAGGCAGAGTATGCCACAAAATGACCGCACACTAGCTGTGTAATATGCACAGTTTATTAAAGAAGCACACTAAAATGAATAAGCACACCAAAGCAAACAAGCATATTAACTCATATCAGGCATATCTCTATATATAGTAAATAAGTACAATAAAGCAAATCAGAGATATAAGTACAGAGGAAAATCAGCAATGTATCAAATCATAAATGCATAGAAAGAACAGAGATTAAGAAGAAACACACCACCAAATACCACTGAATCATCATCCAGGGCCACACCTCAAGCTGGGAAACCCCATTGCAGCCAACGCCAGGAGTCTCAGGTAACTAGGAAAATTCCTACATAGTGCATCTGCCCACAGGTGAGGCTCTGGATTTGGCCATAAGAGGGTCCTGCTTTTATACCTTTAGAAAACCAGCTGGCTTTATGCCAGATCTGTAATTGTTTAGTTGTGGGGCCATGCAGTTTCTCATGATCTCACTGCTGCCCACACTGAGGGTGTTGGCCGGGTACCCCGATGCAGCCAAGTATGAAGGTAATGGTACACACCTATGTTTTCTTGTCTCTTTCTGACAAACAGTCGTGATGAACATAAACATATATACTTCACCAAATACACTTTGACAAAAACATATACTTTGTTGTGCCTCTAAGTCATGAGAGGGAATCAACTCTCAGCTAGGTTCCCATCCATTACACAACCCACCAAAACTTAGTTTTAATCTAAGCAAATATGCTAAAAAATATATGAGCCAAAGCATTTTATATTTTTGTGATGAAAACCATACTTTTGGAGTCTGAGGATTGTGAATACAAGTATGATTTGTGTATCACTATCAATGGGATGACTTCTACAGCCCGTGACTGAACACAACCTTGCTTTTGCAGGTGCAACTTATAGTGGTCTTTTTAAAGAGTACAAGTTTTCATCGGATTATTCTTTAAGAGAAAGCACATGACCCCAAAGGATCAGCAATTTATTAACAGAGCAGACGACCTAATTGAACTAGACACACCCTACCTTGTACATAAGTGAATCTCAGAAAAATTTCAAAGCATTCTGCTTGTTCCTACTCCAAATTTACAATCATTTGACTTCGAACCCACTGATCACAGCTTTATTTAAGTTCTATTCAAAGAACAGAAGTGCCATCTACAGTGTTAATCAGCTAAGTAAAAGGAGAAGTTAAACCATACCACAGTAGATTACTTTTTCAAGTTACTGGAGAATCTCACAATGCAAAGAGACATCCAGTGACAATTTAGTTAAGAATCTGGGTCTTCATATGCAAACTCTGGTCTTTCCTTTCTAAAATGGTATATAGCATTACCCAGCTGCCTTCTGTCTTTGCTGCTAGAAAATTCTCATTCAACCACTGAATAAAAGAAGACAACACACGTCCATTTCTCTCCAGTTCACAGCGTAATATTTTAGACCAAACCACTATCCCTGGCAGAGTATGCTAAGCTACAAGGTTTTCCACTGAAGTGGTTAATATGAAGGCTCATGATCCCTTTTATCACCCCTACTCCCGGGACAGATGCTAGCAGGGTAGTGGCCAAGGAGAGTTACAGACAGGAATCTCTTGAACTGACAAAGCAACAGTCAGTAGCTTTGTCTGCCAGAGGCCTCAGACGCCACAAAAACTAGTTTCCAGAGTTTTTCATCTCATACAGTGCCAAGTCCAGCGCATCTTAAAAAAATGCATCCTTTACATACGCATGTACTCCTTTGTTTTTAAAAGGTTAATCCTAGGACGAACTGTCAATCATAAATCTAAGTGCTTTGTTACCTGGAGAGCTACTGTTGTTAGTAACTGTGACTTCAAATGTGCAGGCTTTAATGTTAGTCAGAGAAACACTTTTTCTTTAAGAACACAAGTTAATCGATTGAAAATACTTTTCAAAAATGGGAAATACCTTTGGTTGGGCTCTCTTTTTGATAAAAGGAACTTTTGCTATTGACTATGTGTGCATCTCTGAAAATATAACTCTTTCAATTGTAAAAGCCTAAACTATAAAAGCCGTGAGTTAAATATTAGGATTCTGCCAAGAAAAAAGAAGAGACTGAGATTGTATAATTCAAATAATGTTTGGCTTTCAATGCCATTGGAAAACATATTTTCTCTTCAAGTGTAACTAGCAAATTAATCTTTGATCATAATTTTTTCAGATCTTCTCTCAGAATTTTTCCCTAAAAATAAACCCCGAAAATACATAATTCTTCACAAGTATTATGTTCTGCTTATGAATGTTTTAAAATGAGATATAGCTTCTCACAAACTCATAACCATCCATCAAAGCCAGGGACGATCAGATTCTGTGTAGAACACATCAACTGACAACGCACTATTCATTTGTCTCATTGTCATTTTGTTCAGGTTTCTCCTGTTCCCATCAATCCATCAGTTGCCTTTGGCAACTAATTCTGTATCCTCTAGATACAGAAAGAACAGTCACTTCATTTGAGTTGGTTCATCCAGGGCCACTGAATGTTTGATTTCTCCAAAATGGAAAAATTGACAGATTTTAAAAAAACACAAAACCAAAACCCAACCAACCAAACAACCCCCCAAAAACCAAACAAATAAACCAAAAACCAAAACCCAACAAACCAACAAAACCTAGTTTTTCTTTTCCATTAGATCAGCCATAGTGATCGAAATCAAAGCACATTTACAGAGACAATGTGGGGTTTTTGCTAGTAAAAGAAAGGACTGTATTATACAAACCTACAAATAAACCAGCCTTATAAAAGAAAGTAGCTACACAGTGCAAAAATGAATAAGATCATGTGAATCATGGTTTCCTTCTTCCAGATATTTTAGACATACTCAAAATGAGTTGTTTCATTTATCTGGTTTTAATTTATTCTACTCTGCAAAACAGTATGAAACAATCTTCTCTTAGAGATCTCACTAAAATATTTCCAAAAGAGGTTTATGTGATTCTATTTATGCTGATATTGCAATTCTTACATGAAGTAGATTTAACCATTTGTAGCTGTGGATAAGCAGCAATGCTAGACAGAAAAACTATGCTGCAATTGGTTCAACCTGTTTAAAATCAAGAATTGCTTTAAGCTTTCTTTGGGAAACTGGAAAAAGACCAATGAACATCCATGTGCAGATCCCTGATAAGTCTGTGAGGACACAAATTCTGAGCTGGAATCCAGGGTTTTCACAGGAGCACAGAATATAGTTAAATATAAGACATGATTCTTACCTATGTAAAAGCAGATACAAATCTATCTGTGTGTTTTCAGAAATTGTATATTGCTATATACACAAGAAGACAATTTATTATCTCACTAGCAAACATAGCACTCCTACTCCCTAGTTATGTGTTTAAGTGCAGCATGACTCCATGTGGTGGCAGGATTAAACCTGGAGTAGTCATCAGAAAGTCCTTGGATGAAACAGGCTCAGAGAGTAAACAGAAGTATCTTGAGAGAGCTCTGACAGAATAGAAACAAGACACTTTTTCAGGAGGGAGGTAGGAAAGTTTGCACAGCTGTTTCTTTTTTCACTTTTTAATGATTTCAGTCTCCAGAGCTGTCGGGCTGGTACGTGATACAAGTCCTAAAATCTACTTAAAAGAGCCAGCTGATTTCAGTATAAGCATCTTTTGCTTGACTTGCCAAGAGTTCTGATGGAGTCTCATCATTAAGAGGCATAATTAATTTTATATACAAAGCCTCCAATGCTTTTTTGATACATTTTGTAAAGTGTCTCTCACTAGGGAAAATTCAGCAGAAGCATTTTGTTAATTGTGACTTCCATTTTAACAGTTACTCAGTATTGCCTTTTAACACATGTAGTCTTTAACTCCTCTCCATTCTTTCCACTAACAGCAGATATGTTGGGGAAATCATTGTCTTTGTATGGCAGTCCTTTTTGTACACTGAACTACACATATTAGCTTTAGATTTTATCTTAGCATTCAATATTCATACATTGTTTGTTAGTTCTTTTTCTTTTGTGATGCATCGAGTGCCAGAGTTCCTGCCATATGCATATTTGATATGAGCAGAAGCCAAGAAAAGAAATGAGGCTATGGACCCCATTTTTTCTTTCGATAGTTCCTCCAGTTTTGTTAGGAATTTGAAAATATGATCAAGAAGTGAGCAACTGTGTAACTGAAGAATACTCTCTACTTTGAGAAGCCTCTGATGTTATCTTCATTAGCTGAGTCTCTTCCACTATTATTTTTTTTGTTAATGTTTCTTTTGACAGATTCAATTTTGATGCATTTAGGAATTTTGAAGCTGTTATATATTAAAATTTCTTTTTCTGATACACCAAAATTTCTTCCCCAAGGGAGGGAGGGAAAATAAAGCTTGGTTTTATAAATCCAAATTTATTATCGGCAGATAAATAAAATTTTGGATTAGGAGTCAAGAATCCTCTGCTTTAAGGACACTCTCTGAAATCCAGGAACAAGAAGTGCTAGAACCTATTGATAACCAGAAATAAAGCCATCTAATAAACCTGCTCTGCCAATGACCCCAGTCAGAAAATATACACAATCTAAATCTTTCATTAAGCACTTCTGCTTGGAAATTCTTAGGCATTTGGTCTTATACACTCATTAAGTAACACAAACTTATGTAATCATGCATAACTAATCAGCATTAAAAGTTGCACAATGACATATCTAACTTGCCTTTTGTAATGTACCAAAATGTTCGTGTTTATTTGAAGGGACAGGCAATACCACTGGTTATTTAGGTCTCAGTGCATTTGAATGAAGCTGTTTTGTGAGCTACCTTGAAAGTTTCTGGAAGGTGTCTGAGCATATGCAGTCCTTGCTGAAGTCAATTCATCAAAACCCGATGTCTTCCATCTTCATGCACTTCCATAAAGCACTACTAAGTCAGTATTTTTAGAAAAGAACTTCCTCCAAACATGTCTTTCCCCAACCCCCCCCCCTTCAAGAACCTCTTCCCTTTTTCTCTTCAAAATTTTACTCAGATATTGAGATGGTTATTGACATTTGACTTGCAATAAATCATGCTTCCAATAAGCAAAAAGTAATATCAAACCAATATAACTTCTATCATTTTATATTACTTACTGGCTTTTGCCTTTTCCTTTTTTTCTAATAGGAATCATGATTTATTTATTGGAAATATAAAAGCAAGACTAATTAGAGGAAGTAAGGTTCACAATTTCTGTGACACTGGATTCTGTACCTTGAGCTGAACAGCTGGTTTGAGATCTAGTCAATGGGAAATGATGAGTGCTCTGTTTCTCCTAAAGTAAAATCACAGGTTTGGCAGTAATTAGTTTCAAGGAAGGTGTGAAGACCCTCCAAATGTCTGGAGGCAAAAATCTCTCGTTATTGACATAATTTAGACTGGATCAACCTAGTCCGAAATCAGGTTTCACAAAGAGGGCAGTGCAATGAAGTGCAATATTTATGTTTAGGACTGACAATATGAGAGAAGTGTGAGAGGCAGAACTTCAAACTCTAGCCCTTGAGAGACAGAACACATAATTATGTGTAAGATTTCAAATAAATATCATACGAAAGATCTATAAAATATTTCTATGGTGTGTGATTGGCAATTGTATTTAATATATCTTAACCTTTTAGATTCACTCTCTGAAGGTTTTTAGAAAAAACTAAATTTGGACTGCTGATGTTATTTGATGTGGACCATGGTGGTAGACACTACAGTGAGAAAGCGATCTTACAAAAACGAAGTTAATGAATGTTCGGAGGATCACCAAAATTCTAAGAGAATAATTACGTAGGATACTTTTGCAAATCCCCACACCCTTCAGAACTGATTGAGAACTGATCACCCTGTGTATCTTCCAGATTTCTGTTGTGCTTATAAAAATACCTAAAATATGTTAGGCTAAAATAAATGTTGGTCATTACCCTTTTACAGTGACACAAAAGACAAAACAAAATACAGGTCCAAGAGGAAAAGGATGCCATATCACTGAGAGATGCTGAAAAACAGAAAAGCTGTCAGTGCCTTTTGAAAACCTTCAAAGCTCATGATTTTTAGGAGTGTTGTTTGTTTTTAATAATATGCAATTAGCAATACAGCTGTTCTGCACCTGTGGGGTGGTGGAGTGAGAAAGAGAGGGTTCTTTCTGTAGCTTAGTAAGAAAAGCCAAACAGCAAATGGGTTACTAATATGGCTGTTTTCATAAGACAGAATATAAAGAGGAATATAGATAGCAAATATATCTTGCATACTTTCAGGTGCTGGACATTCTGCATTCATACATGCAGCATGAAAAAAACCCTGGATGGATTTCTTTCCCATGGCACACTACTCAAACTCCATCCATCAAAACCAATTGTTCCCTTTTTGGTCTTTCAAGTTATTACATATTTTCATATAAGAAAACAACTATATTCCTGAAGGATGTTCGCATGAGAACTTCTTGCTGTTATCTAAATGTTAGATTGCTAAATGTTATTTGTTATTATTTGGTAGCATATTAGCCAGTACCGAGTGGAAGCTGCCTGGAGGCTCCTCTGTTACAATGGGCAGTTAGGCTGACCTGCATCCAAGGAATGTGTACAGAACAACACAAGCCTGAAGGCCACATTGCATGTGCAGCACACCACAAAACTGGATTACTCAGGTAACGATGTGGACCACTAATGCCTCAATATGTAGCAGCCAGAATCATTACAGCAGGTAAATACATTTCTTCCTGAGATATTAATAAGAGTAGATAATTGAAGATATGTTTACCTGAGGTGGTCTGCTACATAAATTTATGCCTCTGCAATTAAAAATATATTTTAGATAGCCAAGTGAACATAATCACATTTTACTTACATTTTCCTTGTAGTCTTATTACAACACTTCAATGAATATGTATCCTTTCATTCTTAAAGTTACGTCTGTTCTTACATCTACTTAGCCAATTACCAGTCATTACACAAGTGGTTGTACTTCAAACAGATAAATTTGTTCTTTCTTCAAAGGCTAAAATTGTATGATTTGGATGTATACTAAGTTCTCTTTACAAAGCTTTGATTGTGAAAGAGTCTTTAAAACTGTAGATGTAAGAGACTGTGGGGGTTTTTTTACACTGTACAGAAAGCAAAATGCATGAGAATCAGAAGGTGGCATTTACTCATCACAGGCCTGATGAGTAAGAAAATATTGAAAAGGAGGAGGAAAAAAGGGGGGGTATATTTTCTTCACATGTAGTTCATATGGTGGTATGCTTCAGATTTGTGACCAAACACAGTGTCAATAATATACTACTGTTTCCTTATTACTGAACTGCCCTGAAACAGCATGCAGTCCTTTTCTGTTTCTCACATGGCACTGCCTGCAAGTAGGCTGGGGTGTGCATAAATTTGGGAAAGGACACAGCCAAGACAGCTGATTTCATCTGACCAAAGGAATGTTACATGCCATAGGATGTCACATTCAGCAACAAAGCTGTGGAAAGGAGGAAGGGGGGGAGTTTTGGAGTTATGCCGTTTGTCTTGCCAAGTAACTTATGCATGATGGAGCTCTGCTTTCCTAAAAATGGTAAAACATCTGCCTGTTGATGGCTAGTAATGAATTGATTCCTTATTTTTGCTTCACTTGCGCATACAGCTTTTGCTTTACCTATTAAATTGTCTTTATCTCAACACATGAGTTTTCACACTTTTACCCTTCCGATAATCTCCCCTGCAGGGGAATGAGCGAACTGCTGTGTGGTGCTTAGCTGCCTACGAAGGTTAAACCACAACAGTATATTTTTAGTTATTTCCTCCCCTTCAACACCAGTATTTCTTTTATAACTGTTCCCCATCCTGCATTATGCTTTTGTACCAAATATTCTTGGTATACCACATATGCTTGGATAAGAAGAATTGCAAATACTAGTTAATTAAATCAGTTAGCTGTGATACTGAAATTTTACAATGAAAACAAGAATTCTCCTTCTATGCTTACTGTGTTAAACACTGTAGCTTTCAAGACTCCTGTGACTTCCTTTTCTAAGGCAAGTGGGTCTAGCAGGTTAACTGCTTCTTACACAGAAAGATCTAGCTTATGCTTCTCAACTCCCCAGAATTTTCACTTCATGCCTCCAAAAACGTCCCATATATACACTCTTTTGAATGACCAGAACATTCCTGAGAAACGTACACCAGCGTACTCAAAGAAAACATACTGCTGACTATCGTGATCTTACAGATGATCTCTGATTTTATGAGAAGTAGAAATGTGACCTGAAACATAGGGTGATTCTGCATCTTCCATCCAATGAATCCCAAACACTTTCATCATATATCCTTGCATGTCCAAACCAGAAATCCAATCCTATACTTCTATTGTTGCCACTCATCACACCTCAAACAGGAATTAACCTTATTCACCCAATCCTGCATTGCTGTTTCTTCAGTTCTTTATCCTATGCTTCCTTCCTTCCATGCCTGCCCTATCCGTCTCTGCTTCAACATCACCATTCTGCCCTCATCTGGATGTTTAGCACCATCTGAGTTCCTGCAAGAAGCTTTAAAGAATCTAGACATATCAACTCACATCAGGAAACATTATCAACACATAGAGACACCATATCTGTAAGCAAGGCAATTCCTACACTGCAATGGTTTATGTAAGACAAGGCGGTGGGGTGTGTATGAAAGGGGTCTGTGTTGGTGGCTTTTGTCAGAAAAACTACACTAGAAAAAAACCAGAATTTGCTGTACAGTAACCCACTGTGTGTTGATTGCAATATTCTGTCATTTTCCCTTCCTTTCCACTGGCACTGTTATCCTGCACATGGGAGACATTGGTTAAAAACAAATTCTCTGTATCTCTTTGAGATATCACACCAAAAACCACACCAAACCCCATGGGAGAATTTTCTGGAAAACAAATAGGGGGAAAATGTTAACATTTTTGCTAACGGGAAACCACTGACTAAATTTCTGAGATTTAAAAAAAAATAATCCTGATATGATATGTGGTATAAGAAAGATTTGGGCTGTTTATAGTGAAGGTAGGAGGTGTTGAAATTCATTTCTGTGCTAAAACCCACTGACTACAGAACAAAGGATATTTCCATTCCTTATAAAATCTGCACTTTCAGAAAAATTTAAAGAAAATTTGCCCATGTATTACTGCATGTATTGGAAAATTTAGGAGTAAGGAACTAATGAATCAAACTGATTTGGGTCCATGTATGAGCCTGAAAGCAGACTAGAAGTTGCAGACAGGTGTTATTGAATTTTGTGAAGGGCAAGCTATAACTCCATTAACAGTTTATGCACATTAGGCCACATAAAATCTGTTAACACTGCAGTTAATAATAAACTGGTGAAGTCAACCAAGCGTAGAGAAATGAGTCAGACAAGCAGATCTGGAAGTGGAATATAGTATTCTATTGAAAGCTGTATGCTTGAACAGAATAAATGCCCAAAGGTAAACAGTTGCTACCTGTCACATGTAGTGGGAAAAAAGAAGAACCCACATGCAGGAGTACACTCAGATTTTTAACACTTGATCTAAGGCACATGAAGAGTACTGAAGGCAAGTGCAAAGCGTACTTTAAGAACACAGTGCTTTCAATCTCAATGACAGTTTATTCTTCTGCATAGCATGAGTTATGCACTGTTTGAAAGACAACATGCATTTCTAGTGGGCAAACAAAAAACAGACAGCAACTCAAATAAGGTGATGAGCAAAACCAAAAGATATACACTTTACATTAGAATCAGGAGTCTTTAGAAATGCTTAAGAAGAGATGGCAGTGCTGAAGTAGTGAACCCCTCAAAAAGTGACAATAAAATTTAAACTGCTGCTGTGAGAACAAAGAGAGACAGAAAAGATCTAAAATGGACATCTCAGGTACTTATAGTCAGATTGTACTCACTTATTTGACTAAAAACTGGATAACTGCACGGAATATTGGAAATTCTATTCCAAAAGTGATTACATAAAAATTGCGCCTTCCTACTCAACAGATGTGATTGCTGTGCTTATTCAGAGTCAGATCTATTTACCTCAAAGACAAAAATATGCCTTTACAACTTTATATTCTTGCCCTGCCCCTTTGCAGCCGGGAATCTAGATGTTATTCTTGCGCTAAATTACTTTGCAAGTTTCAACCAACTATATTTGTAAGAGCAACCAGAACCCAGATTCAGTGCAAGTACTATGGAATTAAATTTTACAGTCTGCATTGTTGAGTAGGCCAGAAACCCATTTTACAGGGTTTTCCCATAGTGCAGTCAAATCTAAACATATACAGACATAAACTAGTTCTCAATCTTTCTGCCATTTGATGGCTTGAATGGAATTGACCTCTAGCAAACAAAATTCTTTGGTTGGTGGTGTAACTGTTAAAGAGACCTTCTGCAGATTTATTAACATCCTTTCACTGTTAGTAGTATTCATACATAGGTATATCTTTACATAAGAGATCTAGAATGGATATTTCAGATTATATTCTTATATTTTAAGTAAAACCAAGAGAAGATATAAGTTCTCCAATTACCTATACGATGTAAAATACAGGGATTCAGCCCTTGCCTCTCTTCATTATTCTCCATTCAGTCTTTTGGCTTTTGCAAATGTGAAGTTTTTCATTTCAGTGTGAATGGATTAAATTTTAGAAAAGATGGTTTGGGATTGATTAGCTTCATTAAAATTCTCTATTGTTGTAATCAATGGGAACACAGCTGAGAATTGATTCCCTCGCATGACTTAGAGGCATAACAAAGCATGTTCTTGTCACAGTGTAATCAGTAGAGTATATATGTTTATGTTCATCCTGACTATTTGTAGGAACAAGGCAGGAAAACAAAGGTGTGCAGCTGTTCTATGACCTTCATACTTGGCCACACTGGGGCATCTGGCCAACGCTCTCAGAGTGGATAAAGGTGAGATCATTAGAAAGTGCATGGCCCCATGAGTAAACAACTACAGATCTGGCATAAAGCCAGCTGTTTGGATAAGGGCATAAAAGCAGGCCCCTCTTGTGGCCATGAGAGAAGCCTCACCTACAGATGGATGCACCACATGGGAATTTTCCCAACTACCTGAGACTCCTCCATGGGCTGCAACAGGGCTTCCCAGCTTGAAGTGTGGCCCTGGGTGATGATTCAGTGGTAATAGGTGATGTACTTCTTCTTAATCTCTTTCTATGCAGTAATGATTTAATGCATTGCTAACTTTCTTTGGTACTTTACTTTTACACCTGTATCTCTGGTTTGCCTTATTGTACTTGTTCACTATATATAGGGAGATATTTACCTATTTCACATTAGTGTGCTTGTTTTAGTGCGCTTATGGGCTTTAGTGCGCTTGTTTAATAAACTCTCCACGTTATACAGCTACTGTATGGTCATTTTGTGGTGTACCCTGCCTGTCAGCAGAACAATTGTGATCCCAAACTAGCCCTCTTGATAAAACGCACCAGAAGTCCCACCCCAAATCCCACCACCACATCCTCTTTCTGAGAAAGAAAAATTGACAATATAATTTCTGATATAACTGATTATTATCCAGTTAAAAGAAGAAGAAAAAAATAAAAGGCAATTTGGGTGAAGTTCTCCCATCTTCCAGCTGACAAGTCTTATGAGCCGAAAACCTGTCCAGAAAACTGCATAATCCTAGAGAAAGCATATGTACCACTTAACCTCAAAAAAGGTCTAATATAATGTATGGGTCAGAGCCAAATTTCACTGCTCGATCTGGGACACACACACACTGACACTGGATCATTAGCAGCAGCCAGGCTCAAAGCATTCAGGGTGTAAAAGGCCCCAGTGGCTGAGGCCTACTGTAAGCCAAATAACTGCACATTTATTTAGGTCCTTTCTGCAGTACTGGCCTCCTGCTTAAAATCCTGCTCTCTGCACCCAAGAGGATTTTGCAAGCTGGCATACTATACAAACACACCTTTCTATTGCAATATAGATGCAACTCAAGGCAAGGTAGAGAAGGATCTAGGTATAAACACAAGAAGTGAGAACCGTACGATCTGAAGAAGGAGGAAGTCGGCAGAATGGGAAGGATTGAAGAGACATGATCAAAACAGTTATACTATCTGAAGCTGTGATGTTAGTAAAGGAGAAAATGAACAGCACAAAGAAAAAGTCAAAGGAATTTGGCACATGAGTTGTTCCAGGAGGGAGTTCTAAGGAATGCACTACTATGTACACTCCTTACATATGGTGCTGTGGAGGGAGATGTGACAGGGAGAGGCTACAACCAGATAAAAGCAGCATCTGAAAGGCATACAAGCCTAATTGAAAAGTCAAAAGGTGTAGGCCGCAAGTGGAAGTGGTCCATGGTAGGTAAAATAGCAAGAGAAAAATATCCAATTTACACAAAGTTCTGGTAGCAGGATGCAGGCTAACATTGCAGGTGAACAAATTTTTGATCTTTCAGACAAAAATACCTGCATAAGAAGTCAGAACTGAGGCCAAATAGAACAAATAAACAGCATCTGAAAATACTGCTCCTGAAAGCTAAAAACAAAATATGCAGGTTTTGTGTTCAGAGTGATGGGCTGGAGGCAAACAGACAGAGAGCTGGGAACATGAACGCCATTGACATAATGAACTCTGAGTACTTGGCTAAGTGGCAACTGAGACATAAAACTTTAATAAAGGTAGTTTCCTAACTGCTGCTAACACACAGGATTTGGACCAAACTTCTATTGTTATGTACAAAAGACTAGAGAGAAGCTTCATACACTGGTTTTGCTCAAATAACTCCAGTGGGGAGAGAAGCAGAATCATAGCATCAACTGGAAAAGACCTTTAAGATCATCAGGTCCAACCTTTACCCCAGGACTGACAATTCTACCACTAAACCATGTCACTAAGGACATTATCTAAGCATTTTTTTGAACACTTCCAGGGATGGTGATTCCAGCACTTCCCTGGGCAGCCTGTTTCAATACCTGATCATCCTTGCACTGAAGAAATCTTTCTTAATATCCAATGTAAACTTCCCTGGCACAGCTTGAGGCCATTACCTCTTGTCCTATCACTGTAACTTGGGAAAACAGACCAGCCACCTCCTCTCTCAATCCTCCTTTCAGGTAGCTGTGGAAAGTGAGAAGGTCCCCCCCACCCTCCAAGCCTTCTCTTCTTCAGACTAAACAATGCCAGTTCCCTCAGCTATTCCTTATAAGATGTGTGCTCTAGGTCATTCACCAGCTTCATTGCCCTTCTCTGGACTCACTCCAGGAACTTAATAACTCTCTTTTTGTAAGCAGCCCAGAACTGAACACAGGATTCAAGGTGCAGCCTCATCAGTGCTGAGTACAGGGAGATTATTACTTCCCTGGTCCTGCTGCCCACACCACTTCTGATGCAGTTGGCGTTCTTGGTTGCCTGGGCACAAGCTGGCCCGTGTTCAGCTGGTCGCCAGTCAGCACCCCCAGGTCCTTTTCCACCAAGCAGCTTTCCAGCCACTCTGCCCCAAGCCTGTAGCATTGCATGGGGTTACTGTTGCCAAAGTGCAGGATGGCACTTTGCCTTGTATAGCTTCATACCACTGGCTTCAGCCCATCAATCCAGCCTGTTCAGATCCCTCGGCAGAGTCTTCCTATCCTCCAGCAGGTCAACACTCCCACCCAACTTGGTGTTGTCTACAAATTTACCGAGGGTGCACACAATCCTCTGATTCAGATCATCAATAAATGCATTAAACACTGACCCTAATACTGAGCTCTGAAGGACACCACCAGCGACAGGTCACCAACTAGATGTGACACCATTTACTCTTTGAGCTCTGCCATACAGCCGGATTTTAACCCAGAGAAGAATACACCTATCTAGGTCTTGAGCAGCCCATTTCTCCAGAATGCTGTGGGAGACAGTGTCAAGTCTTTACTAGAATCCAAATAGGTTAGGTTAAGGTTAGGCTAAGGGTTTAGGGTAAGGTTTCAGCTTAAAGTTGGGGTTATGGTTAAGGGTTAATATCAGTGTTAGGATTGGGATTAGGGTTAGGTTTTGATTTAGGGTTTAGTGTTAGGGATAGGGTTGGGGTTAAGGGTTAGTTTAAGATTAGGGGTTAGGATTAATGTTAGAGTCAGGGTTTAAGATTAGGGCCATTGTTGGGGTTAGCGTTATGGTTAGGTGTAGGGTAGGGTTTGGGTTTAGTGCTGTAGTTAGGTTTTAGGTGAAGTTTATGTTTAGGTTTTTGGTTTAGGATTAGAGCGATGTTTACTAATTACTAATTAACTTAGTGATTGCTGAGCTTCTAGCCAAAGTTTCCCCCATTCCAGTGTCTCTTGTACTCATAGCACTTAATTTCTGTGCTAAATCTACTGCTAGTTTAGGGCTGGATTGAGCTTCTGGAAGGACAAATTTGTGAGAGTGCAAAAGTCAATAGCAGCAAGCCTGGCATCAAAGCGAAAGGATTGCTGCTAACTCCTGCTGTGTTGTTGCCTGTTTGTTTCCAAACAGGCTGGCAGGTGCCTTGTTCTCTAACCTGCCTATAGGAAAATCCCTGCTGTGCCTGAAATCTCAAAAGCAGCTCACACCCTCCTTGTCTGCTGTAATAATTCATCTGTCTTGTCCTTCCTGCCTCTGCTCACAGATCAGATGATGCTTTGCTGCCTTGAAAAGGGATGCTGCAATTGGTGCTCAATTCTGCTCATCATTGCCCTGTTAATGTCAAGGCTCTCACCTCCTGCTAATCCAGGCGGGGTGTACTGAGTATCCTGATGGGATTCAGAAAGGGCACCAAAGTGGGTTATCATGTGCAAGAGACTTGTTAAGTATCGGCTTGTGGGCTACAGGGGCCAAAGCAAACTGGTGGAGCATCACTGGTGACTCTGGAGACGCGGAGCATCACTGGTGACTCTGGAGACGGAGGCTGGCCTGTCAAGCGTGCGAAATGTGGCATCTGCAGAGCTGGGAGAGGAGAGGATGGCGCTTTGCTCTGGCTCCGCTCCTTGGCCAGCTGCATCTGGCTCTGCAGGGCAGATGTGCCAAGCCTAAGGATGGCAGAAGATGCAGGGCACCGGGCCCCAGCCCTTCCTCCCAAAGGGCTGCTGGCAGGTGGCAGGACAGCGTTCCTCACATTTTTTCTCCGAGCAACCTGTGAGTATGACAGTGTGGCGAGTGCTAGTGTAATAACTTCTCTAAGTGTTTCTTGCTCCTTTTGGGCTGCAGCACTGCTGGGAGGTGGCTCCTCCGCTCCTCTCCCTGCAGAAGCCGGCAGCTCCAATGAGCGGGTTTTCTGGTGAACAGCAGCGGCCTGGTCGCTCCTGTGAATGAAACGGCCTCGAACGTGTGAGCTGCCTCCGAGCCTACCCGAACAGCCTTAGCGTGGGGAACGCGGGGCCCCGCCGCTCCTCTCCCTGTGGCGGTCGTAACGGCGCAGGGCGGCCTTGCGGGCCCTGGCCTGCCGCACGCCCCTTCCTGGTGGTCACCAAACGCAGCAGGAACGCTCTAGCACTGGGGAGCTGCCTCTGGCTCTCCGCTCAGCCGAGGGGGCCGCGGCAGCCCGGCAGGTGAGACGGCTCTACTCAAGGTGGGGCCCGGGGGCTGAGGGGAGGTGGAGGGGAGAGGGTGAGGCGGAGAGAAGGGCGAAACGCGTTGCCCCGGCTCCCCGTGAGCCCCCGCCGTGCGCCGGGGCTGGCAGTTGCGCCGAGCCGTCCCGAGAGGGAGCTGCTGGGCAGGGGTTGGGGTTGCCTCCGGCCGTAGGGGGGTGTCAGGAGCTGCGGGGCGGGGAGGAGGCGGGAGCTCCCGAGCAGTCTCAGCTGGTGGGCCCTGGGCAGTGGCTATCAACGAGGCAAAGCGGGTGGTTGGTGGTTTCCTTGGCGTGCTTGGGGTGACGGCTGGTTCAGGGGGTTGCTGGTGCAGGCTGCCATTAAAAGGCCGTGCTCCTAGTTGGTATTTGAAAGTGAAGTAGTAGTTTAGAGCACAGTAGTCTCCCGTGTTTCCCTCAGCTTTCCTCTTCCTCCCCGCACATCTTGTGAGAAAGGACTGAATTAAAAGCTAAGTATGTCTGTGTAAGGGGAAGCCAAATGAAATCTGCCCATTGAAAGGCATCCGGACTGGGGAAAGGAGAGCTGGAACTTGAGCTGTATGTGTAGAACCACGTGCTGCTCTTCCTCGGAGGGCTGGTGGTTATGAGAGGAGACAGAGGTGGTCGTGGTGCAGTTGCCTGAGACGCCGTGTGTATTCAAGGGGAAGAGTAAAGTGTTAGGTTGGCCATTCTTTGTCCTATTTGCTTCCAAAGTTTATCAACTCTTTTCCATTTTAATCCAGTGTTTTTTCACACTAACCTGTTTCACAGGGCTTAAGGTCTCTGTATTTTGTGTGTGAGGGAACCAGGCAGTTGAAATGATGTGCTGAGGGATTTTGCAGGGTCAGCCCGCACAGAGAGCAGGATGAGTGCAGCTCATTGTATCTTTCTGGGTAGCTTACACCTTTTTCAGTTGTAAAGCATGGTTTAGAAGTACAATCAGCTCCATGATGTCCGGACGAGCGATTCTTGGTCCTTGTGCCTCTGTGCCTGTGATGACAGGATTCCCCCAGTTCCAGCAGTGTCTGGGCACCTATGGCTAACTACATGTGAAAGAATATAGGGTCCAGAGAAAAGTTGCTCAGTTATCGTGTGGCTGG
The DNA here is from genome assembly GCA_039720435.1 of Amazona ochrocephala. Classification (NCBI taxonomy): domain Eukaryota; kingdom Metazoa; phylum Chordata; class Aves; order Psittaciformes; family Psittacidae; genus Amazona; species Amazona ochrocephala. The sequence goes on from CM077880.1 coordinate 85,853,917, forward strand.
CTTCTCCTGAGTTTTTGTTTTGCATCAAGACCATTTGAAACTGTTGGGGAAATCCATAAGACTCCTAGAAAGCAAGGAACTTCAACACTGTGGTTGGATTTGATGATCTTAATGGTCTTTTCCAACCTAAACAATTCCATGATTCCTGTCTCTTGTGGTTATTTTGATTAAATTATTTTGCTTAAATGAACATCTTAGTTTTGGTAGATTTCTGGTTGGTGAACCTAACTTCTGCTTTGTGTGCTTTGTGCTGTGTGCTGCGGGTGGCTGTAGGCTGGTTCACTTTGTGCCAAGCATGCGCATGTTGGTCTGCCTGTATCCACTCCAAGCACACCACTTTGCACTACTTCCTTCTTTAATGTCAGACACAAGTTAGCACTGACCGTGTATGTAGCGAAGCATATTCTCGCTTTGGGTTCATTACTGTTTTTCCAGTAGAGAAAGCTAGGTGTAAGCATTTGCTGTGATCTGAGCACAGAAAAGGGGTTTTGCTTGCAGGCTGGGCTTAAACCTGTCAATAGGGTCTCCTTAGCCAAGGGACTGCTTCTGGGGGGGTGCCAGTGAGGAGGCTCTCCCTGCATCATGCTGGGTTTGGTGGAGAAGGTACGAGGGTTCACTGCTGGGAAAGAGGAGGAGCAGCTGTGCTCCCTCTCCAAGCTGTCTTGGCTTGTGGCAAACCCGCACTCCGTACATTGAACTCTCAGGTAACTACTTCCATAATCAGGTAAAAAGATTTCTGGGCCACGTGTTTATTTGTATAGCTTGTGGTACAGGCTCTTTTGTGACTGAGGTACTTGTATTGAACTGTTTAGACCTATATAGTGAGCAGAGCATTCAGAGGTCAGTGAAGAGCCAAAGCAGCAGCCAGTTTTTCTTTACTTTCAATGTAAAGAGCATGAAGAGTGATTGAACCTGTGAACTCCCTGATTTCCAGAGAAAGAGCCTTATTCAGGACAGCCCTCATTTATTTTCCTCTTTGGTGCATGGCTCTGTGAAGCATTTCGCTCATATTCGGGGATATGGAAGTTAAGCAGGAGAGACTTTTATTTAAAAAAATCCAAACAAAAAAACCCACAAAAAACCCCTTTGCCTGTTTATGTACATGTGTGATTGGAGTGACATTCTTTCTTCCAGGTAGTAGGAGCTTCCTTCCTTGTGCTGCTGCAGGGATTTCTTATGGGATGAGACTTCCTGGGCTGGACTCACCTCTGCGGTCTGGTTAGCCAATTGGAGACAGAGATGAGCTCAGTGTGGGAAGTCCTACACGGCACCTGCTGGGAAATGATTCCTGAACACTTTGGGGCTTCAGCAGTTTAGGAATTGCTCTTCTTGCCCGAATCAACGCTGTTGCTTTATGAGGTGACACTTGTCTGCTGCACAGCCCTGCAGATTCAGAGGCACAGGCCCGAGGGGGTAATGTTGCATCTCTTGTGACTTTGTCAGACCTGTCATCAGCTGCAGGGAGACTAAAATAAGAGATCATCTGACCACAAAAACAGTCTGCAAAAGACTGTTGAACCCTCTTCCCTTTTCCAACCACCCTCAGTTCTAAAGCGTTATAAATCCCTTTCTCATGTCCTGAACTCCCAAAGAAGGAACCCTGCTCCTTCCTAACAGCTCCCCTCCCTCGTACTTGCACTCCTGAACTCCCTGCATCAGCCTTCCCCTGCATTTTGCAGTACCTCTTACCTCCCATCTTGCCTGAGATGCTGGGCTCTACTATAGGCCCACAACGTAAATGAGGTTTTGAGACTCGTAATCTACTAGAAGCCTGCAACAAGCTCCACAGATTTTGGGGACAGCGTGGTATTCTGCAAGTAATTGGGAAAAGCAATAAGCTGTCCCTTGCTGCGAAAGACACGATCCGTTTTCTCCATAGAACTTTGTTGGCAAACTCTGAAACTCCACATACAAATGCACATGCAACACTCACCTTAATGTCTACTAGATAATGTCTCCTTTGGTCCTATTAGCAGTAAGTATCTCAGCTACTATCCAGAACAAAAGCGGTAGAAAAGAATTCTTCTACCTTCAGTGAAAAAAACACACAGCCCGTGGTACTAAAAGAAGTAGAGCATACCATTAAAGCATCTTGCCAGACCTAAACACCTCCTACCAATATACTACCCTGAAAAAAAAAATTACATATGAAAACACTTACTAATATTTACACTGGTAAACCTTGACATGTCCTGAAGCAGTTCCCTCAACCAACTCCATTTCGGTAAACATCAAAAGTCAACTGTACAAAAATTCGCATAGTTCAAAAGCTACAAAAGACTGAATGAAGACCAGAGAACTAACCCTGGTGAAGCCTGAGAGCTGGATGAGTTTTTTGTCCTGGCACCTCGGGTAGAGTTTTTGGTGGCAAATACAGTGGGACTGTCATGTTGGTGGCACCAATCCAGAGCTCAGCATATGTAGGTGATGCCCAGTGCCAGCTTTCTGTCCTGGCACCTTGGGTGTGGGAGCAGAAGCTGGACATTGGCACTCTGTTGGCCATGCTCCAGGGCACCCAAGAGCATCCATCAGACAGGCAGTACACAGATGAAGATTGTGGTGTCAAAGTGAGGGCAGATTACCACGCTGGTGGCACCATTCCAGAGCTAACGGCATGTAGGTGATGCTCAGCCTTGTCAGCAGTGTCGCGTGCCCTGTCTGCCTGTGCCTGCGCACGTGTGTGCAGGCATTTGGCTTGGAGTGGCTCTGCCCAGGGTGTGGAGTTGGGGGTAGGTGAGATAGCAGTGGGAGTCTATGGGTAGTGTGTTAATATGCCCAGGCTGTCAAGGCAAGGGTTGTACAGGCCTCTTGGATGGACTAGCCATTGTCAGGGTCTATGGAGAATCATTTCAATGCTCTTCTGTGGACCCTGTTGGAGCTGTCTGCGAGGGGGTGTCCCGGGGTATCCAAGCAGACTGAACCTTGATGGTGTTAAGGCTTGTGCATGTTGGGCTTCAGTTTGGGTCTGAGTTGTTCTGGGCTTTTTTGGTGCCATTGTAGTTGAACGCAAGATAATATGCCTAAATGGAAAGATATCTGGGGTACGTTAAGGTCTTGCTCTTCATTGGGTAACTTGTTGAATATTGGTTTTCCAGATGTAAAGAGTACTAACCATGTGCTACAGGGCGCAGGGAGAGAGGCGTGTTGCACATTGTCAGCAGGTGGGTCAGCATGTCACACCAAGGGGAAGCTACGCCTTGTTCCTGTACGAGTGGCTCACTGCTCTTGCTTGCTGTTCTTACTTTGAAGGTGCCAAGGGAAGAGCCAAGTGGGATATCAGCCCTGATGATGACTTTGGCATTGTGGTTTTGGGTTTCTGGGTTCTGAATGCATATTTCACATGATTTCAAATTGGCCCCATAGCAACTACAAGCCTTTGAAGAAATTAAACAGGAGGTAGTTCATGCTCTTTGGCCAGTACAGACAGGCAAGATATGAAAAATGGGCTCTGCACCGCAGCCAGGGAAAATGGTCCTACCCCGAGTCTCTGGCAGAAGGCACCAGGGGAGACTCGAGGTCAACCCCTCAGCTTTTGCAGTTGTGATACAGAGGATCCGAGGCTGGCTATGCTCCAACTGAAAAAGAGATTGTGGCAGCCTATGAAGGGGTTCAAGCTGCTTTGGAAGTGATTGGCACGGAAACATAGCCCCTTCTGGCACCCGGCTGCCCATGCTGGGCTGGATGTTTAAAGGGAGGGTCTCCTCTACACATCATGCAGTTGATGCTCTGTTGGAGTAAGTGGGTTGCACTGATTACACAGCCAGCTTGAACAGGAAATTCTAGTCATCCAGGAATCTTGGAAGTGATCATGGACTGGCCAGAGGGCAAAGATTTTGGAATGTCACTGGAGGAGGAGGTGACACATGCCGAGGAGGCCCCACTGTACAACAAACTCCCAGACAGTGAGAAGCAATATGCCTTGTTTACCGATGGGTCCTGTCGTGGTGTCACAGATGGAAGGCACCCGTATGGAGTCCTCGACAACAAGTTGCAGAAACTGCTGAAGGAGAGGGTGAATCGAGTCGGTTTGCAGAGGTGAAAGCCATCCAGCTGGCCTTGGACATCGCTGAACGAGGAAAATGGCCAGTACTCATTGTCTCGCAACTGACTCGGGCATGTGGTATCTGCTGTAGGAGGGGCTATGGGAGAGGTGGGGTTAACAAAGTGCTGCCGGTGTGGTCTGTGTTGGAGGAGGGTCCATAGGATGGGGCGGGGTTAGTGTAGGAACGCGGGTGCGGTCTCGGCTAGGGGCCGGGGCCAGGGGTGGGCAGAGCAGGGGGCCGGGACCTGTGCTTGGGGCAGGGTGATGAAGGACAGGGCCGTGGGCTCAGGGTGTGGGCTGGGATGGGGCTGGGGTGGAGCCAGCGTTGTGCTGGGGCAGGGTCTGTGGGCCTTGCTAGCGAGGGTGTCGGGGTGCGGTCTAGGCTGGCGGGCGCGCAAAGTGTAGGGGTGGGGCGAGGCTAATGGTGGCGGGCGTGTGCCGGGCCCACCCAGGGAGGTGGTGTGGGCTGTGCTTAGGCTGGGGGCGCGGCCAGGGATGTGTCTGTGGTTGGGGTAGAGTTCATGAATGGGGTGTGCTCACCTAGGGGCGGGCCTAGTGTAGGGCTGGGGTGGGGTTAATGAAGAAGGGGGGGGTGGCGGGGGCGTGGCTTGAGTAGGGGGAGGGTCTCTGCTGGGAGCGGGGTGGGCATAGATCTGCGGGCTGGGGTGGAGCCACGGGGGGCGGGTCCAGGGCAGGGGTTGGCAAAGCCTGGTTGGAGCTGAGGCAGGGGGCGTGGATTCAGGACGTCGCCCCCATTCCCTAAATTACGCTGCCAGGGACGGTGTTTTTCTGTATTTACGTCTTCCTTCCTGTCCTTACTTTTTTTGGTTTTCTGTCCTGCCTCTACTCCCTCTTTCTGCTGCCTTTCTCTGCTGCTTCTTTCTTCACCTCTGTCGGGTGCCCTATCCCCGCCTTTCTCTCACCTCCCCTTTATCGGAGCTGGCAACCAGCTGTCTGTTCCCTGCCGGAGCGACCGGTGCGGCTTGGCGAACGACTGCTGTCCCAGGGACACACCCGCACGCTCGGTCGTGCGACTTGTTACACGTCGTGACTAAATAAATACTACTTTTTGTTCTTTTGCGTCTGCTTCTGTTGCTGCTTTTACCACTGCTTCTGCTTGTTCTTGTAGTTTTAGTGATTCTTCTGATTCTGCGGTTTCGTTTCTGTTTCTACTTCTGACAAGCTGTTATGTTGTCCCATGGTCAGAGCAGAAGGAGATCGTTATCTTGGTGGCAGTGGTTTGACTGAGGCTCCGGTTGTCTTTCACGGCTCACGCCTGCTGTAGAGGTTGTCCAAGCTGCCCTCCCTTCCTCCGGATACCTTCAATTCCTTGCAGCACACACTAGAGGTCAGTACAGACTTGGATGAACTGGGAGGAGAGCGGGGAAAATCCTCGCTGATTTACAATCTCTAGGCTTGTAAATCCATTCCACAAAACTGGAGAGCGCTGCCCAGAGAGCCATTACTCCGATAGAGTTTTAGCTGGGTAAGTAAGGGTGAATAGCCATGTTGGTGTCACTGTTCCAGAGGTCACTGTGTGTAGGTGATTCCCTTACACCAGAACCAGCTTTTGTCCAAGCATCTTTAGGATTAGGAGGAAGGGCTAGACGTTTGCATTTTGGTAGCTGGTTTCCTGAATGCCTGAGAATATTGCCCAGTAGATTCAGTACGCATATGGATTTTTGGGTTGCAAAACAAGGATGGATTGCCACGTTAAGAGGTAGTGTTCCAGAGATTACAGTGGGTAGGTGATGCCCAGCACCAGCTTTCTTTCCAGTCACCTTAAGTAGGACCTGGATGTTTGTAATTTGTAGACAGAAGTCTGGTGCTGGGCATCACATATGCATGGTGGGTTCCGGCACAATGCCACCGATATGGCTATCCATCCCTGCTTTGCAACTGAAAACACCATCAGCATACTGCATCTCTGGGCAGCGCTCTCAGGCGCACCAGAAACCAACCCCCAAAGTGCAAACGTCCAGCCACTACCCTAACCCTGCTTCACTCCCAGCACCTTTTCAGGCACGGGTGACCTCCAAGCACATGAACAAGCCCAGTATCTCACTCACTCCTAGCCCTAATCTTAATCCTGACCACTAACCATAACCCCTGAGCTTGTCTAGTTTCATCAAAGTCTATTTTTGCTAAATGTGTATCCCAATGTTTGAATGTCCCACCACCCATTGCTCGCAGTGTAGTTTTTAACAGCCCATTGTACTGTTTGATTTTCCCAGAGGCTGGTGCATAGTAGGGGATGTGATATACCCACTCAATGACATGCTCTTTGGCTCAGGTGTCTATGGGGTTATTCCAGAGATGAGTCCCATTGTCTGACTTAGTTCTTTCTGTGGTGCTGTGTCACCACAAGATTTGTTTCTCAAGGCCCAGCGCAGTGTTGTGGGGAGTGGCTTGGGGCACAGTGTGTGTTTCCAGCCATCTGGTAGTCACTTCCAACATCATAAGCACAGGGCCCTTGCCATGGAGGGTTTGTGGGAGCGTGATAGAGTCAATCTGCCAGGCTTCCTCATATTCATATTTCAGCAATTGTCTGATCAAAAGGAGTGTGACCAGCAGGTCGAGGGAGGTGATCCTGCCCCTCTACTCTGCTCTTGTGAGACCTCACTTGGAGTATTGTGTGCAGTTCTGGTGTCCTCAACATAAAAAGGACATGGAACTGTTAGAACAAGTGCAGAGGAGGGCCATGAGGATGATCAGGGGACTGGAGCACCTCCCGTATGAAGATAGGCTGAGAAAATTGGGGCTGTTCAGCCTGGAGAAGAGAAGGCTGCGTGGAGACCTCATAGCAGCCTTCTAGTATCTGAAGGGGGCCTATAGGGATGCTGGGGAGGGACTCTTCGTAAGGGACTGTAGTGAGAGGACAAGGGGTAATGGGTTTAAACTTAAACAGGGGAAGTTTAGATTGGATATGAGGAAGAAATTCTTTACTGTAAGGGTGGTGAGGCACTGGAATGGGTTGCCCAGGGCAGTTGTGAATGCTTCATCCCTGGCGGCGTTCAAGGTGGGGTTGGACATAGCCTTGGATGGCATGGTTTAGTGTGAGGTGTCCCTGACCATGGCAGGGGGTTGGAACTCGATGATCTTGAGGTCCTTTCCAACCCTAACTATTCTGTGATTCTATGATATTCCTCAGTGACTCGACTCCTGGGTACATGAGCATCTACATGGCATACCTTCACTACTGAGTTCTGCACCTGGGCAGCGATATCTTGACACGATGCAGCAGCCCAGATGGGTTTACCTCTGTGTTACCAGTTACTCTGCTTCCATTGCTGCAAGCACCACCACAGAGCATCTGCCACCATCCCCGAGTCAGTAGCAAGATAACAAGTACTGGCCATTTTTCTCACTCAGCAATGTCAGCTGGATGTCTTTCACCTCTGCAAACTGACTCGACCCACATCCTCTGTCAGCAATTTCTGCAATGTGTTGTAGGAGACTCCATACAAGCACCCTGGGAGATGAGCTGCAGGGGAGAATTTAACTGGAACACCTCTTTTCTGCAGGCTGAGATCAAGAAGGGAACTTTCCTCCTCAGGCCAGCTTCTTGGGGTGTACCCCTGAAAAATCAGGTTGGGTAAAAACTGCTTGAGGTTTGGGATGGAAAAGCTTTCTCACACCACAGACCCTCCGGCCAGGAGATGCTCTGGTCTCTGCTTGCAAGAAGCAGTCACCCAAGCCGGGGCGTGAAGGGGAGGGGAGATGCAGAAATAGCTCCAGGGACATGCTGGGTCTGACCCAAGGCTGCACCCTGTGACAGATGTGACTTTCTAGGCCTTACTTGTTTTCAGGGTGTGTTTCATAGGCAACAACAAAGATAAAAGCTGAGGAAAGATCAAAGCAGTTTTCATGGGTTTTATGGGTTTATGCTTCTCGGTTTCACTTCCCAGCATATCCTGAAGCCTTTCTTCTCCCCCTGCTTACTGCCCTTTCATCTGCCTCCCTGTTTCCACCTGGCAGGCAAGAGCTTGCTGATCTTCCAGCCTCAAGCGTGACTTGGGAGCTAAACCAGCTTTTCTTTCATACCCCAAAAGCTCTATTGCATTATTTCAGCTGCGAGACAACTCCTTTCGGTATAAATTCCCTTTGCTGGTGAGATTTAGGTCCTTTGCAGAAGCTGGGCTCCAGTTTCTCCTTCTCTGTTAGAAACATCTCTGAGTAGCTGTGTTGGCTCAGCAAGACTCTGGTGTCCAAAGTGCTGATTCAGGGGTGCTAGGACCGAGAGAAACAGTTGAGAAGGGGCTTTCCTGGAGGTGGGAGGGTTCATCTCCTCAAAACCATTCGTACTGCAGTGATGTGGTTCCTTCTTGGTGGAGACCTGGATTTCCCCTCCTGACCATGTGCACTTGTACTCACTGCTAGAGAATGCTTGCTCTTGCCTAGCTTTTTTTTAAGATGTAAGTATTCCTACAGTGGCTTGTGGGTGAAATAAGGAGCATTTTCCTTCAGCAGCTGTGGATGGATGTGACCAAGATGTCTGGGTTGGTGGGAGGACCCCACTCACCATGTGTAGTCCTAACCCCACAACCATTTCCCACTTATCTTTCCCTGCCTCTCACCCTTGCAAACTCTGGATACCCTCAATAGCAGCCTCTCAGCAGTGTTTAACATTGGCAGAATGGCAGGCATTCATATCTGCCTGTCTGTGACTGGGGCCATCCCTCCCTCTCCTGCCCCAATCCATGGCTCTTCCAAAAGTGGTATATTTTGGTGCTTCAGACTGCACTCACATGTATGTTGCCTTGCTGCCAGCTGGCCTAGGACTTGGTGTGGCATTGGTAGATGTTCCAGGCAGAAATGCTGGCCACACAGGGCTAGTGAGGCTCTCAAACGTCCTTCCCCCTTGACCATGTCACTTAAACAGAATCTGCTCTTTACAGCAGATGTTGGTGCAGGCAGCTGTGCATTGCAAAGACTGCTGCTATGGTGGCTTCTCTGCGTCTCTTCAGAGTGGGACTGTGGCTCATCTTGTGGTCCATCTGGCTGGGCATCCTGCCTTTCTGGCTTCCTGTCCTGTGGGTGGGATAGCTCATGCCAGACTGTGAACACATCAGGCTGCGGCCTCTGTGTGCAATTCCCACCTGGAGAAGAGGGTCCTGTGGGCAGTGGGGATTTGCAAACCCTTCATCTAGTGTGTATCACCTTCAGGTTACTTAATCAGACTGGACCTCATCAGGCGAGACCCTGCTTTGGGGGGTGGGGGGTTGGAGCTGGAGGTCATGTGTGGTTGGTGAACTTTGCAAGCAGCGTGGATAAACTCATTGTTACTCGGTCAGATGGAAAATGTCATCTGCAAGCACAGATCTGTTAATGCCAACCGCTTTGAAGAGGTGGAAGCCAGTGGAGACAAATGTCATATATGCTGTGGCAATCAAACCCAGATAGCCTGGAAAGAGATGACATTTGTTGGGAAATGAGTCACCGAGATACATGGGACATAAGCAGAGAAGTGACCTGAGACATGGGGGAGGTTGATTCTTGTGGTTGAGGAATCTTGTGTCAAGCTAGAAATCAAGAGGTGCTTCTTTTTTAAAGATGAGCTACTGTCTTCTGACGTAGCCAGTAGAAAACGGGTTAAGACCATGTTTAGTTCTACCAGAAGCAATAGTTATGGGTTATTCTGCAAGGCAAATAATGTGGAGACAGCTCAGTTACTGACTCAACTAAAACGAAAAATCAAGAAATAAAAAATAGCAATTTAACCAAGCCTGCCAGCTTCTAGCTGCATATATCGAACTGCCAGACTCTGAAAAGTAGGGGAGAAGACCTTGCGGTAATGCTTCTTGGGAGATTGGTGGTAGGACTCTTCCTAAATATTTGCCAAAATAAGTTACTCAAATACAATGTAATTCAGCTCAAGACATTAAAAATGTGCCTTCAGGAGGCTGCTCCCTCAGGTATGGAGGGGAAGTGTGCTTGCATACCAGTATCTTTGTTGTGTTTCTGGCCTTTGTGGCATTTCTGGTACCTCTTTCCTCCTTGTTGTGTGCAGAAAGGTCCAACTGTGAAAGCCAGCATGACTCCTTCCATATCCTTGCAGTCCCCTGGGTCTAATTTCTTTTTCCATTCTCCAGCAAGTGGTGCAATTGCTGACATAAGGTGCAGTGACAGCTACAACCTTGAGCTCGATTCCAAGCCTGCCCCTGGAACCATCGGCTCAGCTGGATCATCAGTGCTGTGGGACAAGTAGACAATGTAATCCTGCCACTCTGGTTTGGCTTCTTCTCTTTAGCATCCATTGTGTAGGTTCTCCTGAAGTGCTGGAGCGTCCTCTTTCTATTCCAGAAAAGCACACTGGCAGCTGGTAGAAGCTTCCCATCTTCTAAAGCACAGGCTAGCTGAAGCTAGGGGAGTTTCCATGAGCATGTTTTGGTCTAGTCATTGCAATTAGACCTGGACCACTTCTTCACTAGCCTGAGAATGAAGTGCTGAAAGGAAGAGTCCTTCCTCCAAGACAGCAGCAACATGGACATCGGGTTGAGGTTGCACCAACTGCACAACTAGAGCAGCAAGCCCATGTCAGCTGGCACTTCTTGCTTATAATGAGCCAGATTGTGATTTATTGGCTCCCTCCCTGTCGCTGCCTGACTTGACTTTAATTCATCGTTGACTTGCTCCCATGCTGGCTTGGGTTGAGCCATCAGATGAAGCCCCTATGCAAATCACTAACGGTGCTCATTTAGTGGCACCTGTAGCGTCTAGACTGGTTCCTTCGCCTGCATGCAGGTGTGTGGAGAGGGAGCTGGGGGGCCCATGGCCAGGTCACTGACACTGATGTCACTCTCTGGTGGAGCCCTAGAGTTTCATTCCTGCTTCACGTCTTCCATGCTGGGTGGGGTGACTTTCTGCTTTTCCAACTGCCTTTGAGGAATAATGCTGCTTCTCTGCTTCATGTTTGGTTTGTTTCTTGCAGTGCCTGAAGGGGCCAACAAGAAATCTGGACAGGGACTTTTTACAGGGACATGTAGTGACAGGACAAGGGGGAATGGCTTTAAACTGACAGAGGGGAGATTTAGATTACATATTAGACAAGGAAGAAGTTCTTCCTTGTGAGAGTGGTTTGGCACTGGCACAGCCTGGCCAGAAAAGCTGTGTCTGCCCCATCCCTGGCAGTGTTCAAGGCTGGATGGGGCTTGGAGCAGCCTGGTCTGGTGGAAGGAGTCCCTGCTTGTGGCAGGGGATTGGAACTGGATGAGCATTAAGGTCCCTTCCAACCTAAACCAGTCTGTGGTTCTGTGATTTCAGGTTCACTTGCATTCAAAGCAAATCAAGACCTTTAGGAGAAGTGTGAGGGTGCTGGGTGTTCCTCCAGTGTGTTTTTCTAGCAGCAAGTGCAAATGAGCTCAGCAGGCTGGGGATTTTCTCCTGCACTTGCTTGGTGCCATTTGCATCCCTGGGGTGGACGGGATGTCCCAGATACTGTCCCTGTTCTGGGGCTGAGTGGCATGTTCTGACATGCCACTGAACGCACACGACTGCTTTCCCTTCAGCAGAAAGTACCTGCTTGGTGCTCTGTAGAGGTCCTATGGCTCAGCATTGACCAGGGTGTCAGGAATATTGAATTCACGTTTCTGGAGTTTCCCTTAATTTCTCTCACCCTGATTGATCTTTTGTTCTTGCTCTGAGCTCTTCTCCTTCTTCCTTATCCATTCTCTTTCTAGAGCTCCCTTTTACTGTATTACCTTTCTCTAGCTGTCAAGCAAACCAGATACTTGAGCCTTGCTTTTAAAGATGCCCGTAGTAGGTTTTTCACCTACTTGCAGGTAGGTAGAGCAGAAGTGTCATCACAGTACTCTGCTGTCTCCACAAATGAGCCAAAAATTAGATTGTGTCCCTGTGCCATGTCACCAGCAGGTCTGTGCACCTTCACTCAAAGACAGTGAGCTCCACACCTTAACTCAGCAAGTGACAGTAAGCTCAATAGGTGATTTGAAAAACCTAATTTTGGACTGATTTTGTTAGTCTTTGACTAATTCTGGTTCTCTCATGCTGAAATTTCACTTCTATGCCTGGTATCTACTGCACTAAGCACCGTCTGTTCTGCATCTGAGTACAAATAAAACTCCACCGATCTCCACCATCTGAGCTGGCAACCACCAGCACAGAGCCTTGGATGCCCACATATTCTGGTCAGTCCTTCCCTCCCACTGAACTGTACCCATGAGTTGGTGTTACTTTGGCAGGTTTGGGCTAGTAATTTTTTAGGAGAAAGCAAGGCCAGTTGTATAAAGGGGATGATTCTTCTTAAAATGCAACCAGGAGAAGGGACATCAGGGGAAAAATGGCTAAAGAAGCTTTTTTCATGTGTGAGCAAATGAACGCAGGCTGTTTGGGAATGTGTTTTCAAGGTGTAGGAGGTGCAAGGGGATGGAGAACATCCCAATAGGGCTGGAAGGAACCCTGAGCTGGAAATTGGGCACTACATGAAGTGTCTGAGACACACTTTCGTATGATAAGACAGAAACTAATGCTGTGCCTGGGTCCTGGGTGCCTCTGCCTGAGTTGTTGCGTGCTGCTGGAATAGGTGTGGGTTTCGGGTGTCTCAGGTTTCGGCAGGAGTCATCTTTATCTTTGAAGCAGATGATGGACCACAAACCACAGCAGTATCAAATTCACTGCAGCTGGGGCTTTCTGGGGGGTGATTTAGAAACAAACCAAACCCCAGTTTTTGTATCACTAGCCAGGAGCACTAGGTGAGCTGTGGAACAGGAGGGGCGTACTGAAAGTTCGCTTCCTGTCTGAACAAACCCAGTGGTTTCAGCGTGACTGAGAGGTTTGTCCATCCTGCTCAAACACGGAAGAGGTGTTTTGGTATTTGTTTTGCTTCTCCTCCACTCAGCTCAGGTCATTTCCCACTCACCTCTGAACATGGTCTGAAACTGCCTTGCTGTTACAGACCAAGCTCTCCCTCATCCTTGGCTCATATGTTTGGAGATGCTGTGACAGGTTTTCCTGTCATCATTCAGGGGGGACTCAGGTGTGTAAAACCTCTAGTTTCCCTCTGCCAAAATGCATGAGCTCTTCTCCTTTTTCCACTCGTGGCTTATCTACATCCCCTCTCTTTTCCCATCACTTATTTTTCAGTGCCTTGAAGGAAATCCATTCACCTGATGAAATCGATCCGCGGGTCCTGAAGGAGCTGGCAAATGAAGTTGCTAAGCCACTGTCCATCACATTTGAAAAATCATGGCAGTCAGGTGAAGTTCCCGATGACTGGAAAAAGGAAAATATAACCCCCATTTTCAAGAAGGGGAAAATGGATGACCCAAGGAACTACAGACCAGTCAGCCTCACCTCTGTGCCTGGAAAAATCTTGGACCGGATTCTCCTGGAAGGCATGCTGAGGCACATGAAAACCAACAAGGTGCTTGGTGACAGCCAGCATGGCTTCACTAAGGGGAAATCCTGCCTGACCAATCTGGTGGCCTTCTATGATGGGGCTGCGGAACTGATGGACAGGGGTAGAGCAGTTGATGTCATCTACCTGGACTTGTGTAAAGCATTTGACACTGTCTCCCATGACATCCTTCTCTCTAAGTTGGAGAGACATCAATTTGATAGGTGGACCACTCGGTGGATAAAGAACTGGCTGGATGGCCGCACGCAAAGAGTAGTGCTCAATGGCTCAGTGTCCAGCTGGAGACCGGTAACGAGTGGTGTCCCTGAGGGATCAGTGTTGGGACCGGTCTTGTTCAACATCTTTGTGGGTGACATGGACAGTGGGATTGAGTGCGCCCTCAGCAAGTTTGCCAATGACACCAAGCTGTGTGGTTCAGTTGATACACTGGAGGGAAGGAATGCCATCCAGAGGGACCTTGACACGCTTGAGAGGTGGGCTGATGCCAACCTGATGAAGTTTAACCATGCCAAGTGCAAGGTCCTACACCTGGGTGGGAGCAATCGCAGGCACAGCTACAGGTTGGGCAGGGAAGAGATTCAGAGCAGCCCTGCGGAGAAGGACTTGGGGGTGTTGGTCGATGAGAAAATGAACATGAGCCAGCTTCAGTGTGTGCTTGCAGCCCAGAAAGCCAACCGTATCCTGGGCTGCATCAAAAGGAGTGTGACCAGCAGGTCGAGGGAGGTGCTCCTGCCCCTCTACTCTGCTCTCGTGAGACCTCACTTGGAGTATTGTGTGCAGTTCTGGTGTCCTCAACATAAAAAGGACGTGGAACTCTTGGAACAAGTCCGAAGGAGGGCCACGAGGATGATCAGGGGACTGGAGCACCTCCCGTATGAAGACAGGATGAGAAAATGGGTCTGTTCAGCCTGGAGAAGAGAAGGCTGCGTGGAGACCTCATAGCAGCCTTCCAATATCTGAAGGGGGCCTATAGGGATGCTGGGGAGGGACTGTACATTAGGGACTTTAGTGGTAGGACAAAGGGGAATGGATTCAAGCTTAAACAGGGGAGATTCTGGATGAATAAAAGGAGTAAATTCTTCTCTGTAAGGGTGGTGAGGCACTGGCACAGCCTGCCCAGAAAAGCTGTGGCTGCCTCATCCTTGGCAGTGTTCAAGGCCGGGTGGGACATAGCCTTGGGTGGCATGGTTTAGTGTGAGGTGTCCCTGCCCATGGCAGGGGGGTTGGAACTCGATGATCTTAAGGTCCTTTCCAACCCTAACTATTCTATGATTCTATGAAGTCTTTGACCTCTCTGAAGTATCCTGAGTCTTTCTATGGCTTGATGCCACTACATTACATGGGTTTAAGTGGTTTAATGGCTGCAGAAGCACAGCAAAGCCATGCAGTGGAGCACTTCTTCCCTGCCATGCTCATAGAATCACAGAATCACAGACTGGTTTGTATGGGAAGGGACCTTAAAGCTCATCCAGTTCCAACCCCCTGCCACAGTCAGGGACACCTTCCACTAGAACAGGTTGCTCCAAACCCTGTCCAACCTGGCCTTAAACGCTGCCAAGGATGAGGCAGCCACAGTTTCTCTGTGCAATCTGTGCCAGAGCCTCACCAGCTTTGCGATAAAGAACTTCTTCCTTGTCTAATGTCTAATCTAAACCTCCCCTCTGTCAGCTTGAAGCCAATGGCTTTAAAGTCATGGCCTTCAGGAGATATTTGCACCTCGTTTATGTAGGCCTCTGATTTAGGTACCAAGAGAAGGATGTCTGGAGGATCTAGTGGGTGTAAAAAATCCCAAACAAACCTACCATGAAATATCTAATAAAAATCACAGAATTAAAAGAGGACTCAAATCAGCCTCTTGCCTCAAAGGTATTTCCTGCTGCAGGAAATCCAGAAGCTGTTAGGATCGTTTTAACATGTTTCAGTTGGCCTGGATAAGTCCACAGATGAATGTGTGAAGTCTGAATTACTGGCATCTGGGAAGTGGTTAGTTCAAATAGAGTCACAGGCTAGATCCTTCTCCCTTCTCAGAATAACCACTCAGCATGCACAAGTGTTAGCTACCCACAAGAACTGCAAGCCTTTCCTTCCTGAGAAGACACCGCAATGTCAATCAATGTACTCAGTAGCCATACATTGAAACAACTGTGACTACTATCAAGCCGATTCAGAAACCCTGGGATTACAGTATCTCTGTCAGGTTCTCCTTTCTCTCTGCATTTATTTCACCATTCCTACCCAAAGCAGAAACTCGTAGCAGCTTGAAGACTAGCTAATGCATGTCTTCTGGGGCAATGTTTTGGGGATTCACCAAACTACCCAGGCAATGGGGGAAACCCAAGTGCATCACTTCAGAGATGGAGCCAGGGCTGGGCTTCACAATGAAAATCTGCGTCTAGGTATGAATCAAGAGGGTACATCTGAAAGGGCACAACTGGTTATGCTTGGTTCATCTTCACAGCCATATAAGCAATGACTTAATGCCACCTCACAACCTGAAATCGCAGAGCTGAGCCTGTGCTTTCGGTTGTCTTTCCAGAAGCATCCATGGGCCAGGCCAGGGACAGTGTTGGGCAGCACCACTGTTGCAGCATGGCTATTGCTTCCCTATATCCCCAGTGTTGACTTCTCCTACTTGGAGGGGAGCTTCTGCCAAGGCCACCTGTGCAGAGGGGACAACTTCCTTGGTGCTCACGAGGAAGAGAAGGCACTCCTGTCCTCCCCATGGGACATGTGCGTTTCATCCTGGCTGCAAAGTGAGTTGATGAGCACCATGGTGGGGCTTGGAACAACCTGGTCTAGTGGAAGGTGTCCCTGCCCATGGCAGGGGGTTGGAACTGGATGAGCTGTAAGGTCCCTTCCAACGCAAACCATTCTATGATTCCATGACTCTCATGGAAGAAGCACTGCAAGGTTGAGCGTAAAGCAACAAGCACAAAGCATCACATCCCTAAAGGAGGCATCTGGGGTCTTGTATAGGTCTGGGAGCCAACACATGCCCCAGGTTGAAACTGAGGTCACTGTGGCTGTGCTGATTGCCCAGGACTCTTCTAAAGCCACCTCTCTAAATCCATCCAGCCTAAACTTGGCTCTGTAGCTCCCACTTCTCTCATAGGTAGACAGGAGATGGACACCTGCCCTGTAGCCACAAATCTGGGCGTCATCTTGCACGTTATCTTGGTCTGTCCATTGCACGTCTCCCAGGGGTAGATTCTTCCTGTACTGGTTTCCTTAAGCACTGCCAGCAGTGGTGTTGGTTTCCCCCGGTCATGGAAGAGCCACTCTTGGAGCATGTCCCAGCTCTGTCCTCTCCACCGTGCATCTCTGGGGAAAGTTGCTTTCACTTCTCTTGGTTTTCCCCAGCTATAAAAGGAGGAGCGTTTTGAAGTCATGAATTCAGAAAGATGTTGAAACTTCATTAGTGCCTCTAAATAGCACTCTATGTGACCTGTTGTCTCTCCTGGTAAATCCCTGCCTTCCCCACCGTAGTGCAGACTTTCCTTTGAAGAGATCTCTGCCACGACCCAGCAAAACCATTTAAACCAGCCCTGGGTTGGGCTCCTTCTTACAGCTCTCTGCGGGGGAATTGAAAACTCTGACAGGATTAAACAAAATACAGTTCTAAAGCCGTCTCCTTTTCCACTGCCATAGCAGCCAGGCTCTCATTCCCTCCAGAGGATTTGGCAGTAGCTCATTCAAATTGTCCCTGGCCTCTCTGCAACCCCGATGTACAGGGAATTAAACTCTTTCCCCATCCGTTTTTGACCATTCTCTCTTGAGCAAGCTCTTGACAAGGATTTTGGACCTCTCTTGGAGGGAAAACAAGTTTCAAAGAGGAAGATGAGAGTTTATGATTTGAATGGAAGGCTTTTTTTTTGACGTTTACCATTTTGCTACTCTATAAAATGCTGATGTGATTTCAAAACTCCAAATTACAACGTAATCACACAATCGCATCATTTTTCTTCTGCTCTCTTCCTTCCTCCTCAGCTCGCTATTGTGGCCACGTGTGCCCACTTCCCATTTTGCTTCCCGGCTGGTGACTTTGCTTTATTCAGGGCAGCTCGCATCCTGGTAAACCCCATGTGAGACCCAAAGGTGTCTCACAGTACTAACCCCCTGTGTGCCAAAACGCTTTGCTTCAGTCCTTCAATGGCTCATTTTGAGAGGAATCAAAAAGATGCTATGAAATGTGTGGAGGAGCAAGTGCCAGACCACGGTCCCCCGAAATGGGGAGGTTTATTCCCTTGTATGTAAAGCTTGGAGGACATTGCCAACATAAAGCCTTAAAGCCTTGTGGACACGTGGTTCTGCAGCACTATAAGGATGTGCCCAGCCTCACCTCTCCCTTTCCACATGCTCCTACAGCTTCTCACTGCCACATACATGTCTGCTTTAGTGTCATCAGTTTTCTCACTACCATTTGATTATCCCTGCTGTGAATGATAGAATCCCAGACTGGTTTGGGTTGGAATGGACCTGTAAGTTCATCCAGTTCCAACCCCCTGCCACAGGCAGGGACACCTTCCACTAGAACAGGTGGCTCCAAGCCCTGTCCAACCTGGCCTTGAACACTGCCAGGGATGGGGCAGCCACAGCTTCTCTGGGCAACCTGTGGCAGTGCCTCACCACCCCCACAGAGAAGAATTTATTCCTTTTATCCAGTTGGAATCTCCCCTGTTTAAGCTTGAGCCCATTCCCCTTTGTGCTACCACCACAGTCCCTAATGAAGAGTCCCTCCCCAGCATCCCTATAGGCCCCCTTCAGATACTGGAAGGCTGCTATGAGGTCTCCATGCAGCCTTCTCTTCTCCAGGCTCAACAGCCCCAACTTTCTCAGCCTATCTTCGTACAGGAGGTGCTCCAATCCCCTGGTCATCCTCATGGCCCTCCTCTGGAGTTGCTTCAACAGTTCCATGTCCTTTTTATGGTGGGGACACCAGAATGATGTTGAGCTGGCTCATTGACTGCATAGCACACTGTGCCCAATAGCTGATAACATCACAAAAAGCTGATCTTTCTTGAAACAGTAGGCGGTCAGGACACTTCTAACTAAGCCCCAACTATTTCAGGTCCCAGGTGCTGTAATGGGATACTAAATAGAGCAAACTAAGATCTCTTCTCCCTCCTGTCCCAGTACTCCTCAGGTCTTGCTCTCACTAGTCCCTGCGTCCATCCGAGCCCTGTTCCTTTTCCTGCTGCTATTCTTTGGCATCCATCCATGTTTCACTCTCAGGTTGCTTGTACCAAGAATTCCGTTGCTGGTCGACGTGCACATCAGCACTCAGCCACGGATGTGCAGAGATGTAGGAATAACCTGCTTTTTGATGGTGCTACTCTACCAGTCATCTCTTGACTTCCTGGGTGTTTAGTATGTCACTGTGCAAGCGAGATCTGAAGGGTCAGAGTGGAAATGTATTGCAGAGATCTTCATTTTTCCATGGTTCACTGCTAGGCAATTTTGCTGATGTAAGAGGCAGCAAAAATAGCATGGGGGAATTATAGCCCTAAGAAAGAAATATGTAAATATCTGAGTGCAGCGAAAAAACCCTGCTTGCCCCGGTTTAAGCTTTCTTTTTATTCTGAGGTCTTTGTGTGGTTGAGGGGTGAATGCTAAAGGGAAAGAAGGGTGATGCTTGGACAGACCCAGCTGATCAGAAACAGGGTGCAGGGAAAGTGACGTGGGGACTCCAAACATGCACTTTGTCCCGATGGCTGGTTCTCATCAGCAATGGTGAAAATACGGTTTCCGACCCGGCTGTGGGAGGCATCTGAGAAATTACATCACCTCTCTTCATGGTCCACCGGTCAGCTGTGACTGATGGAGCTTGAATCTTGCTGCTTGTGTCAGAGCGCAACCCTCCTGAATAAATAGGGGGGGGTTCTTCACCCGGTTCCTCAGACCCACTCCAGGACTGAGCCTGCCGCAAGGATGCGAACACCAGCTGGGATGGGGATGGGAGCCCCAGTGCTCCCGTGGCTGCTGGTGCTGCTGGTGATGTCCCACTTAGCCCATGCAGGTGAGCTTCTGGTGTCTCTGCAGACACCCACGGTGGTCAGCTCCCAGGCTGCTGTGGTCCTCAGGATGGATGGGCATCATCTGCATCCTGCCCTGAAAGGGACCTGGAGAAACAGAGGCATCCTGTTTAACCCAGGGTTTTTCTCATAGCTGAGGAAAGAGCGTGACCATCCTGCTTGGCTAGGTTCAGCTTTCAGGAGCCGCGTGAGAGCAGGGTGCTGAGGTAGAGTCGCAGATAACAGTTTCCTACTGTGGTCTCTAAGGCATTGTCAGGGAAAGCATGGGAAGTGGTAATTTCTTTGTCTCTGATTGATTTGGAGTTGTGGCACCTCTAAATAACTCTGTCTCTGTAAGCTGCTACCTTCTCTCTTTCCCAGCCATCCTGGAGGTGAATGGAAACCTGAACTGTAGGTGCATAAAGACAACTTCAGACTACATGAGTCCAAAGAGATATGAAAGCATTGAGATAAGACCCGTGGGGAGCACCTGCAGACGTACAGAGATCATGTAAGTGCCAATGGTGGCTCATGGGGTGTAAAGCTGTCTCCTCTGGCTCCCATGAAGCAGGAAGGCCAGCACTGCACCTTTTCTGCTGCAACCACCCTGCTCCTCCACTCCCTTTCTGCAAACCAAGGCTTTTCAAGCTCTGTCATGCTTCTGGGCTGAGAAATGTCAGGTCATTTCTGGTGGAGGAAATGCACCCAGATGACGTGCCAGAGGTCCTCAGGACCTGAATGGAGCTTTCCAGCAAGGTAGAGTGTGATTTCCTCATGCTGATGGGGGCTGTTTGCAGTTTGGAGGAAGTGCATCCTCAGACACTAAGGCAGGATGAGCCATAACCAATTTTTTCACTACCAATATGAGAGCAGAGAGCAAACTGCATCTTGGGTCAAGCCCTTTTGTCTTTACTCCTGTCTAGACTGAAGTGGTGTGTTAAGCAGATGCATAAGGTTGTTTTGACTGCTCAGCACTGATACATTTATAAACCTACAGAGAAAACAGTCTTTGAACGGGCACCTTAGGGCTTGAAGCACATGGTCCACATGGGAACATGTTGCATCTTGCTTTTTCTTGAGCATCCCGTGGCTTCCCTCTGTCTGTGGCAGCTTCCTGCAACCTGCTGGTGCTGTAAATGAAAGCTGAGCATTGCAGATCAACCCTGGCTGCTCGGATCCTTGCCTTTGGAGGGGAGGGCAACGCTCATAAACACTCCTTGTGTTTCAGAATTAAGCTAAAAGCCTCAGGGAAGGTGTGTGTGAATCCTGATGCCCCTTGGGTAAAGAAGTTGCTGAAGCGTATTGCTAGCACGTAAGTTGCATTGATGAAAACCCTTTTGGCTCAGGTGGCTCTGGACAGCATCCCATCCTATCCTTGACCCCAGGGAGCACTCACAGGGCAAGAAAAGAAAAAGTCCTGGGGAGGGAATGACAGGATTGGGATTTGCTTACTGCGAGTGCGATAGTGTGTTGCTGCTTAGCTGGGAAAGCCACCGTCCTTTGTCATGCCTGTGCTTTTGGCAGTGTGGGGCAGCTGAGAGGAGACATCCCCATGAGTGATTACAGAATCCTACAGTGGTTTATATAGGAAGGGACATTAAAGCTCATCCAGTTCCAACCTCTGCCATGGGCAGGGGCACCTTCTACTAGACCAGATTACTCCAAGCCCCATCCAACCTGGCCTTGAGCACTGCCAGGGATGGGGCAACCACAGCTTCTCTGGGCAACCTGTGCCAAGGCCTCACCACCCTCACAGGGAAGAACTTCCTAATGGCTAATCTAAATCCCCCCCTTCAGTGATGCCTGTCCTGGGGACATGGTGGTGGCTTGTCATAGAATTATTGAATGGTCAGAGTTGGAAGGGACCTTAGAGATGACTTCCTTCAGCTGGCGCAGGAGCTTCCTCCCCAGGACCTGATTTCTCTGTGCTCACGTATTTCTCCTCCTTCTGCTTTTCACAGGAAGAAAAAATAAGTTTCCTGTGAAGGAAGCTGATGCTCAGAGCCCTGAGATGCGCTGGCAGATGATGCACAGGAACCTGGTTGCTCCCCACTTTGCCCTTGCTTCCCTCCCTCGTCCCGAAAGTCCAGCCCCAGCGGCGGCCGCTCCAGGGAGGGCATCTTGCTGATGACTCAGCCCCATGGCAGGTTTTGGAGGTGTTTCCCCTTCTCATTCAGTCCCTGGATGAACATGAATGTGAATCCTGCAGTTCTTTACTTGACCATGCACTGTGAAGGGGCCGCTCCTGCCTCTGTAGGAGCAATTTTGTGACTGTTTCCATGGAGAGCGCTCATTGACACGGTGTGTCTGTGGTTTTTATTACACAGCGTAGCATGTCCTGGCCTGAGAGCTCAAGTCAAATAAAATTCAGGGTGTTTTCCATTTGTTGTAATTTCCCAGCTTTGATGAACCCCACCGCTGTAGCCTTCCTGGAGCTCAATTTCCATCTTTTGCAGCTGGCAGTCTTGTCTTGATGCTCTTTCATAGATATGCCATAGGCATTAAAATGTGCATTTGAATGCATATCAGGTGAGGTGTCTGTACTATAGGTAGGGGAGTGAGGGCAGCACCCAGGTGCATCTCAGGCACAATGACAGCCACTTCTACGCTGAGGAATGAGACAGGAGCAGGAAAAGGTTTGTCCAAGGCATCAAAGGGAGCTGGGAGGGATGTCCCAGCCCTGAACCACCAGCAAGCACCAGCGCTGGTGATGGGGCTGGGGTTTGCAAGCAGTTGAAAGCCTTTTGAAAGCAGTAAAGGCCAATAAGAATTATAGAGTCACAGACTGGTGATTCTGAAGCACAGCTTCTCTGGGCAACCTGTGCCAGGGCCTCACCAGCCTCACAGGGAACAACTGTTTCCTAATGCCTAATCTACATCTCCCCTCTGTCAGTTTAAAGCAATTCGCCATTGTCCTGTCCCTACATGTCCTGGTAAAAAGTCCCTCTTGAACTTTCTTGTCAGCCCCTTTAGGTATTGGAAGACTGTTGTGAGGAAATGTAGGAAGTGTGGGTGAGATCACTTGGCAGAGGTTTGGGATAACCCGTCATGGATGGGAAAGAGCACAAGCAGATGCCTCCAAAGCTCAGGCTGGGGGAAAATCTGGTTGTAGAAGAAGTGAGTAATATCAGACCATGCAGAAGATAAAAGCACCCTAAAAAACCTCTGGGCTTGTGCAGCTGCAGAGGCTTAAGGACAAGCACTGGGACAAAGGACCAGTATCTTCACAAGACCCGGCTTCATAGAAAGGGGAAAATGGAACCGGTTTCAGGAAGCCTGGGCCCCCGATGGGCAAAACCCCCAACCCCCCCGACCCTGGGGCCTCCCGCCGGCACCGCCTCACTTCTCCTATTTCCCAGCTCAAATAAGGGGATGCTGGTGGTGCCGGGGATGGGGCCGGCATGGCTGTGCAGGCTGCCCTGCTGCTGGGGATGCTGCTGCTGACCCACCGCCCTGGGGATGCAGGTGAGGCTCCCTGTGCATGCGGATGGAGGATGCTGGGGAGGGTGGAGACGTTTTCAGAGGTGACATCCCCCTATCCCGACATCCGGGTGTGCCTCCTGGGCTCTGATGCAAGGGGATGTGGTGATCATGGTAGGATGTAGGGGCAGATGCGTTGCCCAAGAAAGAGTTCTGGGGGTGGTGGTGGGTTTTGGGTGATGTGCAAGCCATGTCCCCATCCAGCCATCTTGGAAGCCAACGGCAACCTGAGCTGCCGCTGTGCCAAGACCACCAGGGCCTTCATCCCACCGTGGAAATACAGCAGCATCGAGGTCAGGCCAGTGGGGAGCAGCTGCCGGCGCCTCGAGGTGGTGTAAGTGCTTCCTGGAGGGGTACAAGCCCTCTGCTCTCCCCATCCTCCCTGAACAATTTCAGTTCCACCCTTGGTGAGAAGCACAGGGGGGTTCGGCTGCTCCAGCTGCTCTCTGCTCTCTAGGATTAAGCTAAAAAGCCTGGAGAGGGTCTGTGTAAATCCTGACACCCCTTGGGTGAAGAAGCTCCTGCAGGACCTCCCTAACCTGTAAGCCCTCCTCAGCCGCAAGTGATGGGATTTCCAGGTAGGACCAGTGGCATCCCATGGGGACTGGTCTTCACTTGTTTCTCCCTGCTTCTGCTTTTGGCAGGAGGAAGAAAGAGGCTCCCCACTGAGGAAGCTGCCACCGGTGGGGCAGACAGATGTGCTGGGCCTGAAACTGGTCCCCACCTCCCACACTGCTGTCTCCTTGTGCGGAGGGGATGATGCTGCTGGGTGATGCCTTGAGCCCATTTATCCTTGACATTTTATGCATTTAAGCCCTTGAAAATGCCAGTACCCCCTTCCCCCCCCTTCCCATATGTGCTTGGTGTCCCCTTCAGGCACAAATGAACAGGTCCAATAAAGGCAGCAGCTCTTGGTCACTGTCACTTGCATCCCTTCCTGTGGTGTGCCAGAGGCCTGAGGGTGCTCAGGGGAGCAGAGGGGGGCTCACCGCTATTTCTCCGCCAAGAAACATGGGGCAAGGACGTGTTAGGAGGTGGCCACAGTGGTTTGTGCCTTTCTTGACCGGGGAGGTGGCGTGGGGCACCACGTGCAATGGGGAAGCAGTGGCAGGGAAGTCGAAGCCTGGGGCAGCTCCTTCCTCCCCCCCCGGCGTTTCCCAGGCTCCGAAATCCCCGCCTGGCTGGCTATAAAGCAGCCCCGGGGCAGCTCGGGGCGGGGGGTGAGGATGCGGCTGCTGCCAGCAGCACTGGCCATGGCCCTGCTCATGGGCAACTTGGTGCCGGGTAGTGGTGAGTAATGTGACCTTGGCATGCCGCTCTGTCCCCCGCCAAGTCCCCCTCTGGGGCACTGAATGGGGCTGAGTGCGACTTTTCTAAGCTTTCAGATTTGTTTCTTGCCTATCTTTGAGCTTATCAATCAAACTCGGTGGTTAAACTGGAGGGGGATGCTGGGGACTGGGGGGGGATTTGCCTGATGGGTTTAAGCTGCTTCTCCTCAAGATCCCTGTGAAATCTGAGTGTGTGGTGGCTGGGCAATGGGTTTAATTCATAAAGTACTGGTTAAGTTTCAAACCTTGAAGCTAAACCCTTTCTGTGTGCATGACAAGAAAGCTTTGAGCCCGTGCTGGGAGGGGTTAGCTTTGTGTCACCTCTTGCTGCTGCAGACCCCATTAACACAAACCCATGTCCTTGTGTGCACCAGTGACGGGATGAGATCGTGACATGAGGGTGGTGATGGGCTGAGACCTCTGTGTGTGGGGGCTGCTCTTGGGCACAGGTCTGTCGCTGGAGAGCCTGCTGACCAACATGAGGTGCAAGTGCATCAAATGGACCGCCCAGGTCATCAACCTGGGGCTGATCCTCACCATCGATGTCACGCCGCCGGGTATTCACTGCAGGAGGAAGGAGATCATGTAAGTGATGGAAAGCTTTGCAAAGCAATCCCTGCTAATTGCAACCTGCCAGGTTGGACAGGGCTTGGGGCAATCTGGCCTAGTGGAAGGTGTCCCTGCACATGGCAGCGGGTGGAACTGGATGAGGTTTAAGGTCCCTTCCAACCAAACCAGTTTGTGATTCTATTCTATGATTCTATAACCCAAGGTCAAGGCCTAACACATCTCATCCATCTCCCAGCAAGGGTCACAGAGTGTGCTCATAACCCTGTAGGGAGCAAGAGGGGCTTTCTCTGCCCGGTGAGGAACGCTTTGGGGCAGAGGCGTGCGTGGGGCTGAGTGGGTCTCATCACCTTGCAGTCTTACCCTGAAGAAAAACAAGAAGGTTTGTGTGGCCCCCGAGGCGCCCTGGATCCAGCTGCTCATCTTCAAGCTGACACAGAGGTACGTGATGCCCGGTGACCGGACAACAGGGATCGAGGCAGGATGCTCCCCTTCCTCCTGATGGAGTCGGTTTCATTTCTTTCCTCCCCCCAAAACCTGCAGGAACGTCACCAAGAAGGCAGCAGCGGTGCGGCCGCGGCGGGAAGCGGAGCGGTGGCGCAGGCTCCCTGCCCCGTCTCTCCCTCTGTCTGAATACAGTGGCCGGTAACCAGCTGGGTTCTGTGGCACAACTCCAGAACTTGTTCTGCTCCCGGGGTTTTGGTGGGGGCAGGAGCCTTCCCCTGCTCCCTCCTCCAAAAGAAAGGCTTTCCACTTGGGTGCCCACCGTCACCCTCCATTTCGGGTGCTCGCCCTTTTCCTGTGCGTGATGGCATGCCATCAATAAACGGATGAACGTGCTTCCCCCGTGGCTGTGGCAGCTCTTTCTGCGTGGATCTGCGACAAAATCGGGATTTTGGGGTGAAGGAGTTAGAGTGGACCATGGCACCATGAAGCCCTCGGCTGCTTTGCCTCAGGGCACTTCCTAATGCGTTGTCTTACCTCTGCCCCAAGTTCTTCTGCCTTTTCCTGATGCCCCCTTGCAGGAGTGGGTTGTGCTATGGGATGCTGGCGTTGGATGGGGTCTGACCTCTGCGGTTTCGCAAGCACAGGAGAACTACTAGGAGATTTCCCAGTGACGAGCTGATGGATGCAGGCATCCTGCAGGGACCCCAGGATGTCCTTTGGCCACATGGACCAAGGCGATGAGGGTCTGATGTGCAAGCCAGTGCAAAATCTACTTAGTCATCTCAAACTGAGCCTTGGCCATGCTGGTGGTGGGTGTCTGAGGCCTGGGGACCTCTTCGGAAGGGTAGCATTCCGATTTGTGTCACCTCCCCACCACCCTGGATGCCAGAAGTGTATCCCAGAAGCTTGAAGCGCCCATCCGATCACCATGTTCCCCTCCTTCCCATGCTCAGGAACCACAGCAGTGGACAAGAGTGGTTGCGAAAGGGCTGTTTATTGCCAACAGAAGGAAATACAAGTAAACAGGTGAGAAGAAGCAAGCAGAGATTTAGCCCTCTCCATCACGTGTGAGCAGAGCCCCGGCTCCGCAGTGCGGGTGTTAGTGTTTGAAGCCAAACAAAACGGAATTCTATTCAAAAAGGAAGGAAAACCGAACAGTTCCGGGTTTTGAGGAGCTCCCTTTGCCGAGCTGCCAGAAGGCCAAGGGAAAGCAGGGCTGCTTTGCTCAGTCGTCGTCATTGCTTGGTCCAGGCTGGGTCTGTGCAGGGGAGCAGGTCTTCCCCCTGCGTCCCCACTCAGTGGGAATCGGCTTTCTCAGTCAGTGTTTCATTGCAAAGTTTGGTCATGGGGGAGCTGCACCGTGGTGTGGCAGCTGCTCCAAAAGGGATCTTCAGAGGGGCAGAAAAAGGGACCCTTTTGTAAAAGAAAGGAGAGGAGGTTCCTTTCCATTCACTCTTGAGGGAAACAAGCAAGTTACTCAGGGGTTTTGCTCAGGGCTCAGTGGAAGCTGCTCTTGCAGGCAGGCTGCTTGGGGCCACTATCAGGCTTCGCAGAGCTTTTCGCCTGGGAGACCTACCCCATCCCCATGTCAGGGCTGGTGGGGAAGGCCCAGAGCAGGCCAGGCAAAAACCTGGCCACCAGAAGCAACAGTTTCCTCCTTCGAGCACCCAATGGGCTCCCAATTTTAAGCTGTTTCCATAAACCGAGATGTAACCCCCTAAAATGTTAGCAGCTTCCTCCCTTCTCCAAGCGCACTTCCGAGGGGCCCGACCTTGCGGCTGCAAAGGCAACACGTAAGTGAGAAATCCGCCTAACGATCACCCTGATCTCCCAAAACAGCTGCTGTGACATGGGGTTGGAAGGGGAGCCTGGGTTCCTATCGCAACTGTGCTGGTCCAGCTGCGAGTTTATGAGCTAAGGGCATACTTAGCTACCATGGTGCACACAAACACTTTAATTGCTTGGAAATGAACTCGTAGTGCACGAAGTTAAAACGGAAACCAAAGCCGTGTAACGTGTCACTTGGAAAGAAAGCACCGTGAGGGTTGTGGGCTTTTTTGTTGGCTTGCTTTTTTGCTCCGGAACAAAGGCCAATACAGACAAGTGCAAACTCAGTAGATTGTAGGAGCTGTTTAACAACGAGGACAAGGCCAACTACCAGGATCGCTCTAACCTTCACCACTCCCACTCAAAGGCTGAGGGATTGTGCAAGCTAAACGCAGGGAGGTGGGGGGAAGAGGAAGAGAAAAAGTCCTATCACTTGGTGTGCTTTGTCATCAGTGCTGTCTCAAACACATACCTGAGGTGTCAAAGCACCTGAGTGTTTCTGTATCTTCATGCTTATTTTCAGCTACGCTCCAAGAAACTGTACTCCTGAGGTCCATCATCCTCCATCGCAGCCAAACCAGCAAACTCTATCGTCTCTTAGAATCTTTAAGTCTTTTTTTCTCAGGATGAAGGAGTTCTTTAAAGGTGTTAATTGTGTCCCTTTTCTCATCGTGCAATGCCTGTACCTGCATTATCTGCTCTGATTTTTGGTTTTGGCTTAAAAAGCAAACCTGTGGTCAGTGTCAGTGCAGAGAGTGGCCACAGAAGATACTCTGCCACTTAGAGCTGTGGCTGGATCTAGAGCCTCATGATCTCCTTCTAAAATTGTTTGTAAGTTCTTGGCTGATGCTTGGCATAGAGACTTACGACGTGAATGGTTTCCTCTTAGGGCTTGTGTTGCCTTTGAACAGTGGAGGGTGAGAAAGGGAGGGAACGTGATTATACTACTGTAATCTCCCAAAAAGATGGTGAGCTGTGTATCATAAGGTGCTTTTTCCTCACTGGGAGATGGAGAGGCTCAGCCAGTAACAGCGCCTACCAGAAAACCCCAAACCTCTCTGTGCTTAGGGCTCACTTCTTTTGCAGTCTCTAACAAAACAGGCCCCCTGCCCCTGGTAAGGCCTTCATCTCCTTTGGAATGTGCAAAATCAGGTAGGTGAGGCTTTCCAATGCACGTGTTTGGTGCTGAAACCATACTCAGAGGCCAAGGTGAACTTGAGTGAGACTTGCGCGCTGCTTCACTTCCTACCAGGCAGTTTTGGTTGTGAAGACCACCCAGAAGAGCATCCGAGCTCTGTGGTGACCAAGCAGGGCAACAACCTGCTGCTCTTCTATGTTGACGGCCTGGTTTTAGCTGAACCACCTCCTGCTGCTGCCTGGTGTATTAGGTAAGGGTGTGCTAAGATCGGTTACCTCCCCACACAACAGGGAGAGGGTCCTTCTTAAGGTTTAAATCAGGCCTTAGATCTTCATTAACACTGTATCTGTGTAGAAGCCAAGAATAGAGGAACTGAATTGTAATTAAGTACAAAGCTGAGGTTGCTGGGGAAAGGACAAGTGCTACTTGCCACAAAACTTCCGTTTAAACCAGTATGGGAGCATGGATCACCTTTATGTGGTATTTCTAATGCAGGCAATGAGTTTGGATAGGACTAAAAGACCTTTCACTCCACATCGCTATGCCCAACTTTCGTGCCCAGGGACAGTTTTGATGCTAAAAGCTAAAACTGCATTGTGGAAATGAAGTAACGGCTGGATCCTGCTCCCTACCAAGAAGGTATGAATACTGCAGTCCTGGGTGAGGAATCCCTAAAGTGTTTCTTTCTCCAGTTCATCTTCGACATCAACAGAGAGACTCTCAATTTTAACAAGCCTTTCTGGCTTCCCCCTCACCTGACCAAGTGAAGAAGCAACATAAACCTTTGAGGTCTCACATTCCCACTTGACATTTGGACCCAATAGACAAGCCGGGTGTGGAAAGCTGGTGTCTCCAAAAGCCCAATATTTGGGATTAAGTGGGAGCTCCAGATGCTCAGCACCTTCAGAAAGTGGGGCTCGGGAACGTGACCGTGGGTTTAGGAGCCTCTATGGCAAAGCTAGCGGGGTGGGAGCCCATCAGCCATCAACAGTGTCACCCGAATGCTGACGGTGTGGTTTTGAAAGCCGCATTAGGTCAGTGGTAAGTAATTCTGAAAAGGTCAAAAGTAAAAGATTTTGGCTTGCTAGTCCATAAAACACAGAACAGTGAGGATCTGGGAGTAACAGACCTTTTCTGAAGGTTTCTGCAGCCTAAACAAGAGCGGCTTCCAGCAGAGAAAGCTCACCCATAAAACGAAACATTATACTAGAATGAGCGCTAGAAAGGGATGACAAAAGCTTTTGACGAGGCAAATGGGAAGGAAGGCTGGTCTCAGACCACATTGTGCCATCCCTGACTTCAGTGTATAGTACACAAATGTCCACACTCCTTAGAGAGAAATAAGGAAACAGAAATATCCATCTACATTGTACAAAATTCTCATTTTTTATATATATATGTATATATGTACACACACAAACCCCCATATTGAACAGATTTACCATACTGAGTTTTAAAAAGTTGCTCACAGAAAGGTGTTGGAATTTTTTTCTCTGCTTGCTTTAGGCAGTGCTGTTGCTTAGAAGTTGACACCAGGCACCATATTTCTGAAAGCAAACCAAGACAGCTGGGAGCAGTAAAGGGCTTAGAGCTTCTTTACCCAGGCACTGACTGTGATGTGCTGGGAACTGAGGGTCAGTGATGGAGAGACCCGATGTTTTCCCATCCATCTCTGCTTAGAGTTAGGGATATTTGACTTTGTATTGCTTTCTCTCCCCTAGGAAACACCCTACGGTCAGCTTCTGTCTGGGTCAGAAGAAAATTAGCCTTTATTGAAAGGGATTTCACTCCATGCACAAGGCTGGCAGCTGCCTGCTCTTTTCCTAGAGCAGAGTATCACTATGGCTGGGAAAAAAAGCACAATCCCCTTACTGCTCCTGCTGGGAAGGGAAAATACAGACGGAAAACAAGGTGGGAGCCAGACACATGAAAGGCAGGTAAACGTGTCTCCGGTTATGTGCATCGGCTGAAACATACGCAAGACTCATTTTGTTTTAAATCCAGAAGTTTTGTGCAGCATCTGTTACAGTAACTCTTATTTCTTCAAGAAATCACACAGCATAACAGATGTTTGGAAGTACATTTTGCAGCAGAGAAAATCCGATTAAACACCTTCCTGCAACAGAACACTTCAATCGGTGAGAAACCGAAGGGAAGTTAAACTTCAGCAGTTTACAACGTCTGACAGGATTTGGGCTGGTTTTCGGTTTTCATCCCCATCCTCTCCCACCCTGGTATTACAAAACATTGCTGTTGGTTTTAGTTTTATTAATAAACGGGCTCCTCTGCAGTTCATATACAATCATAGGTGGATTTTAAATCCCATTTTATACAAACATCTCAAAAAATACTGGGAGTGAAGTATGGTAGGAAATACTGCTCGTGTTGCTACTTAACATGCCGGTGGGAAGAGGAGGAGAAGGGTTGGCTAGTGCACACCTCCACAGCAGGGTTCCCCCACCTCCAAAAATGATACAGCAGCTGATTACAGAAAGGTAATGTCCACAAAATTTAAGTTTTTCATGCTATTCTACTTTCCAGTACTATACTCTCCAATCACTTCTGCAATTTAATGGCTGGGCGGTGGATGCTGAGGTATATTACAAACGAGATACCTGCACCTAGAGGAAAATCCATCTTTAGAAAGGGCTTCTTTTCTCACTGTGTGGTGCTGCACAAAGCAACTGCCATGCAGGAATTTCACCCAGCTTCCAATTTGGAGTAGACAATAGGTGACGCCTCCGTTTTTTTTAGGCACTTAACTCTTTTTACAAGGGAGTCGTTTGGTTGAACCAATTTGCTTACGTTCTGTCCCACACCACCCCTTCCCTAAGCCCCAACAAGAGTCAGGGAATAGTTTCTACTCTAAGTCCAATTAATATTTATTTCCCCCCTATGGATAATTCCCTATGTATAAAATGACAAAGGAAATAATTAAAGAGTAGAGGAAGAGCCTGACTCTGCAGTTTTGCAGGACTGAAGATGGCTCCTTAGTATTTAAAACTAATTGCACCATTCAAATTTGACTTTTTTCCAGCATACGAATGAGACATAAATATCGGCTCTCAATCTGCTTAAAAACTTCATTCACGTAATGGAAATTTTTTTTTCATTTATTAAAAATATCACATTTTGAGACTAGAAACAGTAAAATGCATGAAAAGTTTAAAATAGAAATTCAAGAAAATCTTATAGCAGCAAAAAAGCAGAATAAAGAAAAACTTAAAAACCACAGACACAACCTTCTCCCATCACTGTGCCGTTGGTTGTTGGGGTTTTTTTAACATTAAGCAGCCAAACAATTTTATTTTTCAGAAAATTGCATTATGTTTAATGCCTCTTGAGGCACAAGGGTTTGAACTGGCCACCTAGAGCAGGAAAAGGGAGAAAAAAAGAGATTTCCAACACATCCAAAGAGCATCAACATTTGGGAATGAACCAGCAGCTTTTTAATTCAACCCTGACTGACAACAAAAGAGACAGGTTATTAAAAAAAGTGGGATGGATATTTGGCAACTAGGGTCAGGAAAAACAATCCAAGGAATGACCATGGCTCCCACTCACTCCCCCAATTAAAAAACCATGCCAATGGCTACTCCATGTGCCCTTTGGAGACAGAAGGAAGATTGTTTCCAGCAGTTTTTTCCTGTACCCTATGCTTAACCAGTTAATCCCAAGTTTCCCTTCTGGGAAAAGGGAATTTAGGATAAATTTGCAACTATATTCACCTGGAACCCCAACAGCTGGCTTCCAGTGCAATTTCTCAACCTATGTCCTACTCCCAAACTGCGCTGCTGAAGAGTGTGTCGCCCAGGCTTGCCGAAGCAGAGAGGCAGCTCTGTTTCCCTCTGGATCCCTGTGTAACCCTCCCAGGAAGGACCCAGTTCTGCAGAGCTCTGGAAAAGACTCCCCATAGGATCTGCCCAGTGTTCAGTGCTCACCTACGAAGACATAGGTTTGCTGGGAATTTTATTGTAAATGAAATTACATCAGGAGAATTTAGACCTCAAATTTTATCACAGATATTAAGATATCTTTGGTTTTCTAATATTAGTTAGATGAGGGGCAGTGCCACATTGCTCATCATTTATAGTCAGGTTATTAAGTGCTTTGCTAATGTGCAAAATTTGTTTTGGACGCAGAGTTCAGTCCTCCTTTTGGGTTCAAACAAACAGCATTTCTAATATTCTTCCTACAAAACAGGCATTTCTATTTCATTCTTTCTTTCTCCTAAAAGGTTGGCTCATTTCGCCACGTTCTGGAAAAAAAGCACTATCTTGAAATACATTAATAAGCAAGTTTTTAATCTCATTTGTCCATTTCTAAGTGCAGCTTCCTACTGAAAAGGAAAAGCTTGCCAGTTTAAAAAAAAAAAAAAGAAAAAAGAAAAATTAAGTTAAGAATTTGGAAAGGGAATAATACTTTGGTTCCAGCCCTAGTGCCAAATGATACCAATATGCACCAAAATGTGCAAAATCTCATATCAAACACATAAGGAAAGGAGCTTGAAGAAGCAGCTTGAGGTTGGCCATACTTTACTCCTATATACTTTGATTTACAACTGTACAGGTCCATAACAACAGGTCCTAGCCCTCAAAGGGGCAGGGCTCCACTACCTCCTGTTAGGCAAGTGCACACCGTTGACAAGAGGCAGGAGCGGAGGATGGAGTTCGAGTTGTGTTAACAGTGAGAAGTGGTCTGAAGGGATGTGAGGGTGTGGACACCCAGTGATGTTGTTGTCAACCAGCCACTGAGGGTCCAAAGGCCCCAGGACACCAAGCACGTTCATGTGAGTGTTGGAATAGAAAATGTAGTCAATCACACCCTAGGGAGAAAGAGAAACATGACAGTGAGAACAGACCTTGCTTCTGGAAACCTGAACTTGACTGGCTTCTGGCTGCTATCCTTGGGAAGAGGCACAGCACTGGAATTAAGGTAAGAAACGCGCGTAGCATTTCCCATTTCAAGCGCTGCATCCGTTCTCATTAAGTCACTGGCCAGAGCCAGGTCAGAAGCTTAAAAATGCCAGCAAATCACGGAATTGTGCATGGTAGGAAAAGTGTCCAGCAAGTGGAGGAACCAAGTGATGACGCACTTACAGGAACAGAGGGAAAGACAGCCAATGGCCAGAAAATTAAGACAGCATCCTGGAGAGACCAGGTCAATGTCTGCCATTTCAGAAAAATCGCTGCTTACTTTGAAATCAAAAGTGTAATTGGTGTAAGGCATCAGGTTGTTTTCATAGGCGCTCTTGAGTTGGAAGCCATGCGTGATTCTTCCTTCAGAAGCCCCGTTTTTTCCATTGCCACTGAAGTTCATGAGACACTCATTGTAACGCAACTCCTTGAAGTCCTTGTGGTTGTCGGCTACTATGCCATTGCTTAAGTATTCCACTACACCTGTTTGCAAAGGAAAGGATTCAGGGAATTCCTTTAAAATACAACAGTCAGGGAACGCTGGCCTCGGAGTTAAAACCAAAACACCAGTAAGACACACCATGAGATTAGAGAAGAGCATTCATCTACAGGGAACCTACACAGCAGCTGTGTTGTCCATACCCAACTTTCTGACACACAGACAGGGACCTGAGGCTCTCCAGTGGCTTTGACACTATTTTTTGAGGATTACAATAAACCCTTGGCACATGTATCGTAGTGTGCATGTGGCAGGGTGCTAAAGAGGCAGATTTTCTACTTATACTTGATGCTACAGTACTGAATGTCTTAATTATGAAAGCAAACCTATCTCCTTAGAACATTTTCATGCTCCATCATGAACTCCTAACTTTCCTACTTATTTCTGCTGCTCAAGGCATGGGCATTTATTTAATGATCTAATTAAGATTTATCTGTGCTTTTCTACCAATTCTTCTAGAGTGTACAGCCGATTGTGACAAGCAGCCTGCCCAGTCATAAGACTATAATTCCCTTCAGCCAGCTTTCAAAAGACAGCTGTTGCTACAAAAGCTTTCATGCAGGGAAGTGCAAACCACACTACTGCCCTCAGAGGAAAACAGGATTCAACCGTTCTGAGAGGGTAAGTTAAAATTAAGCCAAAACCAGTCTTACCTGAATCAGGCAACGAGTTGAGATCCGCACAGAGCACCAGAGGGATAGAGTTAGGATCTGCTGTTGGACTACTGGGCCTGCTTGAGGCTTTCTCGAGGATATTTTTAAGTTCTGAGACAAACATCATCGTCTGAATGAGTTTCACATCTGAGTATTCAGGGTCCCAGTGCATGTGGGCATTGGCCACAATAAGCAGCTGTTTGTCCACATGAAGTGATTTCATACCTGAATAAACAAAGACATCTTTATCAGTGAAAGGCTGATTGTGCGAATATAGCAGATTCCTCCCATTTAACATTCACGGCCTAGCTACTAAGGACTCCCAAGTCAGACACACCAACAGATGGATATATTTTTATTGCTGGAAAAAGAGGCATTACCTGAACCACTACTCCTTTCTAAATCAGTAGCATTTAGAGAGTATTACGTGACTAAATCTGTCCAATACAGGAAAGAAACAGCCAGCATAATCTGAAGCTCTTACAATTGCATTCCTTATCTACTCCTCCAGTGGCTATTACTTGACCTTGCACAACTATTCAGTATTAAAGGCACAAGGGAGTTTCCTAACTCTTATCTTTCACAGCACAGCAAATTGTTCCCTTGGAAAAAACTCAAACCTGCTTAAATGTTAATGCTTAAATACAGTACAAATCTGGCTGCTGCTTAACACTGTAGCTGCTTTTACTATTTATCTGAGAAACAGTACTCTCTGAAAGACGGGGCAAAAAGCCACAGGCAGCTCCTTCCACTCCCGCAATTTAGACATTCTGCTCCTTTGAAGGCTACGTTGGCAACAAGCCATCAAAAATAAAACCAGACAGGCAGACAGAGCAAGGTGGCAATTTTAAGTACGTTGAAATTGTCTACTGCATCTGATCAAACTTAAATGAAAATGTGACAGCTAGTCAATCAAGTGGCATGAAAAGATACTGATAATCTCATTCTTCTGCACCAGTACATTAGCTCTGTCTTATAATCACTGCGGGAGGATGGAAGGATTCAATCAAGGGGGAAAAAAAAAGAGAGTTGAAAATAGAAGTTGAACATTATTGGCAACGACTGGTAAGAGCTTGTGCATGTAAACACATTACCTTGGAAAACCTTAATTCTTCAAGTCGAAATTAACAGAATAAGAAAGCATGGACAAAAACTTGAAAGGAGAAAGCTAAATGCTGGGCATCTGGCTGTGGACCAGGAAATCATGTTGTGTAAGTCCTGTCTTACCCACTGATGGGCTATCATACCTCAAATTAGCACAGTGAACAGCATTTGCTCATCCATAAGTATTTGGTTACCACCAGCAATGGCAATAATATTTTTGAGACCTCTATTATTTAGGAATAACTCATGCCTTTATGTGGTTTGAGCTATCAGTGAGAGAACCACGGTCATACTCACTTGCTCCAAATAATTCTTTGTGCACCTCTAATACCACAGCAACTCCA
Source organism: Amazona ochrocephala (assembly GCA_039720435.1). Lineage (NCBI taxonomy): Eukaryota > Metazoa > Chordata > Aves > Psittaciformes > Psittacidae > Amazona > Amazona ochrocephala. The sequence goes on from CM077880.1 coordinate 85,889,649, forward strand.
ATGTTGTCCTTCGTCATCACCCTGTTTAACATGGCTTCTGAACCTTCAGAGTTAGCCATTGCCACTTGGTTGAACTCCACTGTATGCTTCTGCACTAGTGTAAACCTGATTAAACAAAGAGAATCACATGTGAACACGTCTGATGTACAACTATGTGAAAATATGTGGTTTCTATCTGCACTGCAGTACACCATGTCTAAGGAGAGAGCCTACAGGCACCAGGTGAGGCACATTTCTTTTGTCTGCTCGTTTTATAAAAGTGAAAACAGTTCCAAGAAATATTGCCCCAGTCAGGACAGAGCTCGTCATCTGGCAAGCAAGATACTCTCATGGGAGATGAGATATCTGGGGTTTAGGAAATGTTTACTTGTTTCAGCATAGCACTCCAAGAGGACTGCTCAGAGCAATCTCAGAGGTTATTGCACCTCTTCTGGAGTGTTCTAGGCAAAAATAAGTAAGATGAGATGGTAATTAAAGGCTTGCCTTTCACTACGGACAAATGTGTTGTGGAAAAACAGCTTCTTTGAAACCACCAGCTACCAGCATTAGTTTTGTGAAATTGGTTTTTCACTCCCTGCTGGCCTTAGTATGCCCCAAAGTGCATTGTTTTAGGACAAACTGAAGGCTACCTATTGAAAGTTGGGGTCTTTTTTTGTTTGTGCTCTGAGAAAATGAGTGTTATGTCTTCTGTTCTCACATGTAAGAGCCAAAGCATAATAACCAGTTCTCTATATACCCTTGTTAGTTTCAAGGTTTGAAAAACATCAGCTGTTTGTTTTCACAGACTTCCCAGTCAAACCCAGTCAAACTGTTTTTATACATGATCTGAAAGGTTTATCTTTGTTTCTGGAAGCAGTGAAAACTCTGAAAAGCCTTTGCAAAACTTCCATTCTAATTACTGAAACTGTTTTGAGGGAGTATTCAGAGGGATACTCAGTGTGGTACAGCCTGTGAGCAGTTTACACAGATGAGAAGTGTAAATGCCACCACCTCTCCTCCCTTCCCACTAGTTTGATGCTTTTAGTGTAGCAGAACCTTTTCGATCAGCTATTCAACAATATCTTGATTCATACGGCAGAGAATATTCTGTGATCCTTTGGCAGTAATACATCTTTTAATACCTGTGATTAAGCAAGCACAGCTTCTAGATCTTTACTCTTAGAGGGATGAAAACTGCTATCAAGCAAGGCAGAAGTTTGTACAGAAGGTATTTATTAGATCTGCCAAAAACTGTGCACACAAGCATGCAAGTTTTCACTCGTACCAGCTCTCCTGCAACCTCCCTGGTTTCTGAAGAAGTATTTTTGTTCATCTCTGAAAAGAATGGAAGGGCTGCATTGCAAACAGCAGCAGAAGAGAAGGGAGGCTCATTCTTTGTTGCGAACTTTCCATTTTGTTTTATAGTACTTTAGCTACCATGTGCCCTGAGGAAAACTTTCAGACCTAAATCAAGCTGGTTTTAATGTATTTTTAAAAAGCTGTTTCTGCCCCTTACTTTTCAGTTTTGAAGAATATTGCACAGCCATCCACATGCTTTTTCTCCTGCTCAGACATGATTTTGGCACGTGACTTCGGAGAAAAGAATCCATCGTACCCTCGTTCTTTCAAGGCTGGCAGAAAAAGGGTGAAGTATTGCTCTGTTTCCACTTCCTGGAATTGAACACAAATACCTTAAGCTAACACAGTCAAGGAAACCATTCCTATTTCTGCATGGCAACTTGTGCCTGCCTTGGCTTGCACTCAGCAGCTCTCATCAAAGCAAAAAGTTTCTGTTTGCACACATCATGTCACTTCCTAGATTAATGGCCTACCAGAAACAGATTTACATTCCTGCATATCCTGGAATCCCCCCAAAAGGGAAAGTGACAGGTTTATTTAGAATAACAATAGATTACACCTGGTATTTTTGACATCTGAACATGGATAACATCCTAGGTTAAAACTTCTGAGAGGTCAACAGGTATCCAGCAGCAATTAATATGTAATCTCTTTCACACAAGGGTCTCTTGCTGCTCTGTAACAATAAATTTTCTTTGTAGCAACATTTGGTCTCCAAGACGATTTTTGACGTTGATTTCTTGAGGTTTTCAGACCAAGATAACTATTCTCTTCTTGAGCAAGATTTTTGCCTACCAGAACTTGCTTAAGAAATGAAAGAACAGTTTAAAGGCAGAAGCGTTCAACTGTTCTAAACATTGGCAATACATTTCTAATGACACACCAGGATATATGTACCAATGACACTTGATAACTGTGACCATAAGAGTCCCTTTGTTTGCCAGTGAGAGCATTTTTGAGATTTTAACTTCTGTGTCAAGCAGGAACGAACCGGGATTTGGGAATACAGCATTTTCATTATCCCCTTCTGCAGCAAACCCCATATCCCAGGAGGGAGAATATTTAGGATGCTTATCTGAGCAGGAAGAGACCCAGATCTTCCAATACAGATTACCTACTAATTTAGCTAATTTTATCTCACTTACTTTGTCTCATTTCATTAACAGAAGCCAATGCATAAACAAGGATCTCTGCACACAGCTTGTATGAGTAAGCCCCAGAATTTGTTAGCAAGTAGGCAAATACGATGTTCCCAAGAAAGCATTTCATTCTAAGGGCAGAAGTTAATGTTTTCTGTTTCTGATGAAAAATACAGTTACTTTCCAATTACCTGAAGACTAATAATATCTGCGTCACAGTTGACGATTTCTTCCATGATTCCCTTTTTTCTATACTCCCAGTTGAGCGCCCAAGATGGGCAGTAGCCATAGAGCTGCCGGGTGGCATATTTATCACACAGCACATTGTAACACATAACTGTGAATGAAGCTGGAAGGGAAGAAAGAAAGGAAAAGGTTATCAACCTCTGAAGATTACAAATGCTGAACTTATTCAAGCCAAAATACTGGATCTTACATGGTCTATTCTGGATCGCCTGCTGAACACAAGTCAGTGGGTTTATTCTACTGAGCATTTTATGAGCCAGCAGTTACCAAACAAGGCTAAACTCTCCCTGAAAAAAAAATCAGCATTACTTCCAAAAGGAGAAGGTGTTGTGTGCATAACAAAGTAATGCAATCCCATTTTGCTGTCGAGTCTTGGTTACCTGTGGGGATGGAGGAGATCTAGATATAGGCAACAATTAGGAACAGCCTCTCGCTTTGTTAAGAAATCAGACAGAAATGCTGCTTTAGAATGCTTCAGGTTTAGGCAGTCTGATTTCAAAACATTTGTACTACATCCTCAGTACCTGTAAAACATTTTTTAAGTTGCGTCTCTCAAGTCTAAGAGGGAGAGAAATGTCTGGGTGAAGGCAGGGAAGAGGAAAAATGAATTCATCCATCAGCAAGCATCTAATAGATTATTTGGTCACGTTTAAAAAAAGGAAAGAGAGAAGTCATCATGTAGCTCATCAGATCATTCAGCCTCAGACACACGTCTTTCACACACAAACTTCTGAACTCCCTTAGGTTTTACACCAAGAATAAAAAAGATCGGTAAATGCAACATCCTAACACCATGCCACTGGAAAAGACTGTTCAAGTCTGCAGGGAAAGAAGTGAGGTTTCACTATGAGGCTATCCCACAGCAGTACTTTTTTATACTCATAGTCACAGAAGATTTCTGCTGTTTGGTTTAATTTTATAACAACAAGCAATGCGATTGTTACTGTTTTTCATCATTAAATATTCCACAGCTCAGCTGCCTAATGCTGCGTTTCCTAATGACCTCTGAACTCGATTTGTGCTCATGAAGTTTGATTATAAAAATAAAGGTATAAAACTCCTCTGAGACATTGACTTAGGGAAGAATCTGAACAGAAATGCAGAACTTAATGTGGTGGTGGCTTACAGGACTTCTGGCATTTTCCATTTCTTCCTATTTTTTTTCTGGTTGGTTATATTCAGGATGAGAAGGGGAGGAAAAGCCGCTGGATTTGGGCAGCCTGAAGAAATGCTGCCTCTTGCACTTTACCAAAAGCAACAATAGAGGGCACTAAACTAACTTCGGTCCCAGGCACTCCGCGTGTTTACTCGCAGACAGGCATTTCCCAAAGTCTCACTTGGGTCAGCCTGAGCGCGGACACAGCATTTGTACACAGTTATTTTACAGTTATCACTTCTGAGAAATGAATTTCTTTTAAAAAAGCTCTTTTGCTTGGGCATCGGTGGCTGGAACAGGTGTGAAAAAGCCTAAAATGGAAAAGAAATGACCGGCATCCCATTCAAATTACAAAACTGATATGTACAGCACAGCCATGTGTTAATCATCTTAGTACAAATCAACACAAATTGCTATTTTCAATCTGCTCCGTGTAAGGCAGAAGACTACTATGAAAATAAATCCAAATAAACGTTTTGCAGGGCACCACTGTGTGAACATAGGGAAAAGAACCGCAGATTTACCTGAGGGCAGAATTTGGTCTCGTTCTTTTAAAGTAATCCATGGCCTTGGAGGCAGCTGCTCTGGATGAACTAAAAGAAGTACAAACCAGTGGTTAATTCAGGGTTTATAGTTGTAAGTTACAATTCTACGTCAAAATGACGAGTGAACAACAATGTCCCATACTGTGCTTTGCAACCCAACTCCCTGAATCTTTTTACAATCCATGGCAGGCAAAAATAATTTAAATGGCAAATGACTAGCTACAGTAAAGGCAAATTTGTCAGTTTTAAGGTTCATCACTGTTTTTGTCACTTGCTTTCCAATCTAGAAGCACCACCAACGTACTCCTGCATCTTGAATATAGTGCTGAAGAAGGAGGGGTAAATCCTGTAGTGGTTCAGACATCCTATACTCCCCTTCTCCAAGAACCTCACCCTATATCCATCACTCCTGCAGTGTTTTAACCTATTAGACATCAAGAGGCGAACCAGAAAATTCAGTTACAGAATCACAACACAGGATGACAGTTTTGCCAGTGAATAAGTGAGGAGGATCTGGGGACTGGAGCACCTCCTGTATGAAGATGAGAAAGTTGGGGCTGTTCGGCCTGGAGAAGAGAAGGCTGCGTGGAGACCTCATAGCAGCCTTCCAGTGTCTGAAGGGGGCCTACAGGGATGCTGGGGAGGGACTCTTCGTTGGGGACTGTAGTGAGAGGACAAGGGGTAACGGGTTCAAACTGAAACAGGGGAAGTTTCAGTTGGATATGAGGAAGAAATTCTTTACTGTAAGGGTGGTGAGGCACTGGAATGGGTTGTGCAGGGAAGCTGTGAATGCTTCATCCCTGGCGGCGTTCAAGGCGGGGTTGGACATAGCCTTGGATGGCATGGTTTAGTGTGAGATGTCCCTGCCAATGGCAGGGGGGTTGGAACTGGATGATCTTAAGGTCCTTTCCAACCTTAACTATTCTATGATTCAAGTCAGATACTGGATATTTTTAATCACTTTGGTATTTTGAGTTCTGCTTGCATTTGGATTATAATTTCTAGTGGAAAGTATTAAAAAGGCTTCAGTCAGGAAGCCCTTGCAATTTTGTTGGTAACGAAGGGTTTCAAACAGAACAGTGAGAACAACTGGCTGTAATATGGTAACATGAGAAAACCTTGGACAATATATTTCAACCTCCTCCACAGTGTGTGTTTGTGCATACGACTGGAACCACTCGACAAATGCAAAAGCAGTTAGAAAATACTCTGCCTTCAGTGGTTCAGATTCTTGTTTTAGCAGAAAATGCTGTCACAAATGCATGCTTTTAAACCGCTTCTGTCAATCAGAGTTCTAAGGCTGTCACCTGCTAGATTGTCAAGCATGTAGTTCAGTAGCTTCCGAGTTCCGTCTGGGTCCTGGTAGAGGCTGAGAATATCTTGTGATAAAGGATTGCCTGCCAACAGCATAAAACAACAACTGGATGATTAGCTGCCTGACTTTCTCAAGGCCTTCCAACCAAAGAAAATCTCCATAATGAGAACAGACAAATTGACTCAGAAGATATCCAGGTTGCTTAACTTGTAACTGTAGAGTACCACAATAACAGATGCTACAGGAACAGCTGGCACACACAGAATTTTTTCTTCTGACTCAATAATACAGTAGGCTAAAGGGTTTATTTACCTATCTACAGATTTGAAATAGTCTCGTAAGGAAGTTTAACAGCATTGAAAAAGCATCGTTTTTCAAACTGGCTTTTGCTACAAGCTTAGTGTCTCAAACTCTAAGAAAATGCTGAGGTAATACACCAAGATTTTGGGCGCAGCCCCCTCAGTTATTCAAGAGTACTCCTAGGAATACTTAATTGCAAAGAACGCACTCACCTTTCAAACCTAGGGTTTGTAGCTGGAAGAGCCGTCCAAGTTCATAAGGCAAAACCCGTAACAGATTGTTATTTAAAAACAATTCCCTGCAGCAAATGCAAAAAACACCTTTGGTGAGTATCACTTCATAAGTGCACCTTCAAAGATGACACTTTGCACCCTGAATTTTTTTTGTGTTATGGAAAAATATGCCAATCTTCCCATTTCAAAGCATGACCAAAAAAAAACCATAAAAGCCACAAAAACGCCAAAATTAAATCTGGGAGAATTTAAACAGCAAGCAAATATCAAGTCTCAAGGAATGTTTCAGAGCAGAAACTACATAGCTTACAGACATGTACCTATAGAGATCAGTAAAGAAGGGTAATGAACCCTAAAGTAATTACCAGAACTGCAGCTTTGTACCAATCCTGCATTTTCTTAAGTACAAGAATGGAAAGCAAGATAAAATTCTTGGTCCCAATCCCAGAATAAAGAATTCTGAAATGTTAACCAGAATAATTTCTCTCACCTGAGAGATACCATGTTTCCTAGTTCTGCTGGTAAACTTCTGAGTTTGTTGGATGACAGATTCAGGTAAACCAGATTATGAAGCTTGGCAATATCAGGTGGAATGCGAGTAAGATTATTGTCATTGAGGTGCAGAGCAGTCAAGTGTGTCAGCGACCAAAGTGATGTACTTAAACTCCGCACTCTACCTAAAAAAGAAAAGTAAAGAATCACCTCTTCAGTCAGGTTTGTGCTCTTAAACCATCAGACATTACACTGCTTTGCTGGAACACTGAGTGATGCTTGCAAGAGATACCTTTGAGCAAACTTTAAATAATTATCTAACCCTCCTAGTTAAAAGGATAGAGACAGAGGTACAGTTCTAGGGAAGCAGATGTGCTACCCAAAACCTCATGTCCAATCTGAGCTGGTGTTTTAAATGAACTGGGCTAAATATAAGCCAGCCAAGCTCAGATGCAACTGTTTAGTGAGTTACTCCACCTCCCCTAGCTCAGTAAACTCTTTTCCCAATAGGATCCCCTACCTGAAAGTGCCCGGTATGACCCTGGAGCACCAACAGCCCCACTGAACCAAAATTCAAAACCAACTCAACTTACCCGAGATCTCTAATTCAGCCCAGTGTGACTTCTTCCCATTGGCTACCTCTTCTGCTGACATGATGGTGTAAATTCTGCGAGGATCTGGAGGATCATATTTTTCCTTTGGCATCCCTGTTAGTCTGAAAGACCATCAAAACCATTACCGTCTGCCATTCCACAACATTCCGTCATTTCTAGCCCCCCAGGAGCTTACCTTCCCCAGTAATTACAGAATATCCTGGAAATTGTCCCTGGACATGCCCTGGAGTTTCTGTACAACAAATATTATGCTGACACCAGCCCAACTGCTCCTAGCTCATGGAGTTAAGCAGGTGCTCAGACCTTTGCAGAATACGGGCTCATAACGGAAAAGGGCATTTCTTTCTACAAAGTTGGGGTTTATGCAGTCATCTGCAGTGTTATCTTGTACTGCCCCAGAGCAGACTTGCTGGATTTCTCAGTTTCTCCCCCAGACTGAAGCATGACCTACATCATTGCTGAGTTATTTGCTGTGCGCAGGACCTGCAGACAAGATGACAGCATCTCACTGCTCATGGCAAAAGCACATGGGTTACTCCCTCCTGGAGTTTTCACAGGGAACCAGCGATTGAAGGGAAGACTCTTCCCTTTGCTTTTACAGTAATTACTTTCAACATAAAAAGTCCCATTTATACAAGACTTGAAACTGCAGTCTGGAGGGGAATTACCTCAATTTTCCCATTAACTGGCTATCTTCTCTGTTTTGTGCTTTTTCATGCTCAGTATCTGTCAAGATATTTTTACTCCTAATGACCTAGGAGACCTAAAACAACCTCAGGCAAAATTCTCATTAGCTGTTCTTGTATGTACAGGGCTTCAGCCCAGACACAAACTTTAGTATATCAGATGAATGGATATATTTTAACATCCGATGCATGCATTCTTGTCAGAAGAGAGCTTCGATGTGCCACTCAAAAAACATACACTTTCCAGATGGCATGGGAGAAGTTTCCTTCCATACCTCCCCCAGAGAAAGACTCAGGGAGAGGGGTTGTTTGGTTTAAAAACGTAAGGTTAGCTGAACTTGATGTTCACAGGTTTTTTCCTCCCCAGGCACAAGAAATACTCAAACCTCAATTTGATACAAATCCAAAGCAGCTGATCTACAGGATGTGTTTTTCCCTCCCATACATACATCTCTGCTACAACTGGCTGCAACAGCTGTGAATAATGACTATAACTTATTTGGTTTGCTGAACTGACAAGACAGAAAACTATGAAGAATCTGAGGAAACTAGTTCAGGAGATTTTTTTCCAGCTTGTCCTGAACAAAGATCACATGTTCCCTTTATGAGATTAAAGTACTGAGTTTCTTCCAACTGATACAGATCACCCAAACAGGGTTTAGGCATTGCAGAGGAGCAGGAGTTGTCAGGGCTGCCCCCTGAGAAGGGTCTCAGTTACAGGTCTGGTGTTTCCCTCCCTGACAAATGCGCAAGGAAATTCCATTCACACTGAATTAAGGCTCCCTGTTGCAAGCACAGGGCAGATACAAGTCCCACATCTAATTATAGACTTCTATTTACAGGTGAAGTCATAAGGCGAGGAAAGCCACAGGGTAAGAGGATTCTGCCCTCATGCTCCTCGACTGCAGCAATTCAGTTCAGGGTGCTGAATGAAACTTAAGATCATTTAAGGATACAGGATTATACCTGAGATCCTTTGATCCTTGTTTCAGAACTCCAAAATTAGGAGTGGTACTTCCCGACACAGTTACATGCTTTGGGAACACTAAATCTTCAGTGCTTGGGTTTTGCTGGATTTATCTTCACTGTTAAATATGTGCAGAAGCAAGAGCACCCCCAGCCCCATGAAATGATACGCCTCAGCCCCTGCTGAGAGCCACCAGAGTCCTATTTCACCTTTTCTCCTGGGCATCCTTGCTCTTAGACACATATGAAACTAATCCACATTCCACCATGTCTCGACACTGCTCTTCCTGGGTTTTGCTAGACCTCTGCAACTGACCAGAGCCATCTAGCAGAGCCATGAATCGCTGCAGAGAGCATGGTCCCAGTTCCAGTGCAGGCGAGGAAACACATTGCAACACTACCACACTTTGTAGAAAAGTAATTTCCTCGAGCAGCATCAAGTGTGCTATCTAACCTATTACTTGATACAAATTTCATGTGATAGACACCAGAATCAAAACCACAGTCCCAGTGTTTCAGACTCAGCATAAACAGAGTGAGCCTGTCCATGTCAAAAAGTAGCAAGCTAGTTTTGCGGCAAGTCACACCATCACATCACTGTCACAGGGCTACCGGCAATGATCCTTCAACAGAAAATGAGATTTTGTTACATGGCAATAGTTATTTCATCTTTAAGGCATACTGCAGATTACAAGGGGAAACCTAAAAGCTCAGTGGTGAAAAATCAAGCAGAATACCAAGAAAGGATTAAGGGTTTATGGCAGAAGGGAGTTTTTTTGACCTTTAAGACTTTGAACTGACACAGAATGGGTCTCCACTTTGCTTTTTAATGTCACATCTTAAAACAACCCGTACTTCTACCACATCTGGACTAGGACATTGCAAACTTTGCTGTCCCATACCCAGCAGCAGCATTTGGGTGAGCGCTTTGTGAAACATGCTGTGCTTACCAAGTCCTTTGCATTCTTGTTTTCCACAGCATGATACCATGTTAGCACCAGACCTAGGGAGCTTTAAATTTCAGTTTCTGCATACTGAAGCTCCTGCTTGCCCCACATACTGTTGACAAAAGCTTTGGCTGTGGTTGCTTCCTATGGGCTTCTCAAGGTGCACTTCTAGCTCAAAAAGCAAGTGGGAAATTGTTAGTGCTTCTGCTCGCTGTTTCATTGCAAGCCAGGCTCAGATGACTAACAGCTCAGGAAGGTTCAGTCCAGCCAGGGGTCCTTGCTGTCATACACACATCAATTCAAAGCCTTGAAGCGGCTGCGGTCTCCTCCAGCTGCCAAGCAGCCTTGCTGGAAACCAGAGCACGGCTTGGCATTCCCATTGCCAGATCCTTCACTGCTCGCACTGGGGCAGAAATTGGACAAACATCCCAGGGCCTGGTGAGGAAGTCTTTAAAAAACTGTGGTGGCTGGACCATCTGAGTCACCCCACACTCTTCCATACCTGCCCACAGGCCAAGAGATGACCACCGACCACGTGACACCATCAAAAAGCTTTGGGATTACAATTTCCTCCTTGGCAGGGAACCCAATTGAATTACGCTGAAATATTGCTTGTTATGAGAAGTGCTCTGCCAATTTAAAGCAATTTGTGGCAGTCAAAGGCCTTCCAATGAAACAAGCCCTGAACTGCGAGTCGAACGGCATGCAGATTTTTCAGGTGTTAGTCACTGTATGATTATTTTGAAATAGTATTGACTCAAAAGAGCATCAGTGTCATTTCCACAGTTACAGAAATGGGACAACAAATCAAACAGACTTTATTTCTTTTTTTTTGACTGTATAACATTGAGCAAGACTTGAAAGACACCACATGTATTTTTATTTTTTTTTTGAAGCAAAAATGAATTCTGCCTCGGTTCCCAACTCCTATCATTCCCATCTCCCCCTCTGCTTGTCCTGGAACTAAACAAGTATCCAAAAATCCCAACCTATTTTTGCTCGGTCTTCAGGGACCTACACCGAGTTCTCTGAATCGGTTAACCCCTGCTAAAACTTGCTTTCCACTACAGATCTGACCATGTAAACTTAAATAGTATGACCCTGATATTGTGGAAATTAAAGAAAACCTGACTATGGGAACATTAGTAAGAAAGTAAGTTCTGCACAAACTTGGAGATCTGAGGGTTCCTGACAATGTCATGCTTATGCACCAGCTCCGGCTCCAAGTCCATCCTGACATCGCAGGGTTACGCAGCTGAAACCCTAAGTATGGTCCCAGGTGAACTTAAGCAGCTCCAGTTCAGTTGTATATAAAAAGGGTTAGGGAGAGAGTATTTGGTTTGGAAGGGTTACAAGCAGGAGGTTTGTGGCTGGTTTTTTTTACAAGCTTGTTTTTATACACTGCTGTATTTGCTGGCTTTTGTGTATGGGGCACACTGGTAATTAAAGCGCCCCCCCCCCCCCAAAAAAAAAAGAATGATGTAGCTACTGAAGGGGTAAAGAGTGTTAAAGAAGAAAGTTTTGAGGTATCAGGCCATACCACAGGCTTTTACTGATTTTTTTGGGCAGCAAACAACAGAAGCTTCTGCATACTTGGGAGTTTCAGACAACCAGGTAACAACAGAAAAGAGCACTGCTCTTTTGTGCTTATCTAAGAAGTTCCCAAGTTATACATCTATGGAGAATGTGAGATAGGGAGGACGCAGTTAGCAATATGAAATACAAACTGTGACTTGTCTTAGGGAGAAGCTGAAAGCAGCCTTACATGTTGCACCCACATGACAAGAGAAGAAAGGACACCATGCTAAAGCTTAGGAAATTTCTTAACTCATAGTGTAATTTTTCTTGTATGGGTGGAGGAAATCAACAGCAGCTGTGAACATAAGAAACCTTTCCATTACACAGCACACCCAAACACACCAAAGTAACTATCTCAGGGTTGTTGTGACAGATTAAATGCATCACTATAATTTCTAATAAAGTCAGATCTCTTCTTCCGAAGGCAAATATCCCCCATCAAGCAGAAGGATTAACGTATGTTCAATGGGAAGAGAAAGCCTGCTCAAAGCTGTCCAGATTATCTGGCATCTGTGTTGCAGGAGGGCTTCAAAGCTGGACAGGTCAAAGCTGCTGCAAAATAATGCCCAGTCCCTTCCCTAGAGAGGTAGAAGACACATTTTGTAAATTACAGTGACTATAATGTGTTGTTCCACTTAAGTTATTCCATACCTCAATGCATAAATGAATTGTCTGTTTCTAACAAGGAAGCAAACAGAAAAGAGCTGCAACTTCATCCTGCTTCAGTTCATGGATGTGTTGGCACAACTCAGAATCCTCGCCTCCAGCAGAGTGACATTCTTTGTGATTTTTTTTCCCAGCCTCTGTATATAGATGAGTCAAACTGCCAAAGCATTTTGAAAACCATCCAGCAGACTGCCCTGAATCATTCCACCTCCCCCTGCGCAGTAACAGCTTACTGTCCATCCGCTTCCATATGGTGATCCCTCCCAGGAATTAAAAATCCTGCTGGCTGACGAGGCCAGAGCATGTGCGTGCCTGTGTATACACACAGGCACATGTTACTTAACGTTGGAAAGTTGGACCACAAGCTGGAAAACAGATCCTTTTTTCTCTATGCATTTTGTAAACAGGCCTAAATAGTTGCAAAGGGAGCAGAGGAAGGCTGCTCCTCTGTAATAAGCATGCTCTGTTTTTATGAGTGCATGACAAAAGTCTCTCCATTTTGGCTTCCCAAAGGAGAAGGGAAAGTATAGCCAATACCCACAAACACAAAAACTGACTTAGAGTACTCTGGGGTGATGAAGTTCAAGAAAATAAATTTGATTGTTAAAGGTATTTAAAACTAATATTAGGATGTGTATATATGTGTTAGCGTAAGGTAAGCTACTGTATCATAGAGTATTTACTGTATATATACAAAAAGAAAATATGCATGGGGAATTCTGACAGTCTCTTGCTTGGATCTGAGTTTTCTTCATTGTGCTTTCCTGCAGGAACATGTTCAACCACCTCTGCATACGTTGTCTCTACCAAGAGTTTAACACACACTGTGAGTCTGCCAGCAAAGGTACTGTCTCTTTTCAATTTCTTATTCCAAGTAACCTGATTGGGAATAGAGATTATCAGTGAAACAAATAAAAATGCCTTATCATGTTTTTTTCTTTCATCAAGAAGAGAAAATAAGTGGTTTCTTACTGTCATTTCCCAATACTGAGATTTCAAACAATCTTTGAGGAAAGTATAATCAAAGTGGGTAAACAGAGACTACTTGGATACAAGCATCCTATCAAGAGAGAACACTTAAACAGCAAGTAGAAATAAACCGCAAGGAAAAGGATAAAATTTGAAGTGAATATTAACTCTAAGTAGTAACAATTAAAATTTCGAGGTTGGCACCTTGGAGCTAGCAACAAATGAAGTTCACAAGTACAACTTGCTCCTATAATGCTGTTAGAAAAATACTTTAGCTTGCACTCTTCTCATCCGCTAACGCATTTCATAATACAGCAAGGTAACACTGGGCTTTTCTTGAACCACATCAGTCATGCATTTGAAACCAAACCTGCTTTAGTAAGGCATCTTTGTTACTCTTAGGTTCAGTATACTGAAACTACCTAACTTGAAACCTTTAGGGAATCTTCATGCATATTGCAAGCTTAATGTTTTAATAAAACTGCCATCTCTTCTCCATGATCAAGACAAATACTAGATGTGGAAGATATTTCAACAAAATAAGCTTCAGAAGTAATTTTCACAGTCTGTCCTTGTACTTATCACAAGGAATTTCTCCTTCAAGGACTATAGCTTTGTATTGCAACTCATGTAAGTAAAATGAGCAGAAGTGAGAAGACCTAAGCAGTGGGATCTCTACACTGTTGGTGAGAAGATGAAATGCTGTTCCTGGAAGTGGTCAGGAAGCAGGTTTGTGCTGAGAAGCAGAAGGGACAGACTCTTACTACGGTGCTGCCCCTGCCTGGCAAAATTTTATCTTTGCCATAGTCAAGGGAAAGCCATCCATCAGGTTATGAACAAGGTTGCACAAGCAGGAGGCATCTTCACGGAGTAGCTTCAGGGTTGGGAAAAAAAGCATTACTGCTTGATCAGCTTGGTTGACAATTTGGGAAGTGGTGCAGTCTTTACCGAAGTGGCGGCAACCCTGTGTGAAACTGCATGCAGGATTTCAGGCTTGCACTCACACACTCCAGCTAGTGAACAGAGAAGTGTGGTGAAAAGGACATGACAACAGCAAGCACAGCAACAATATGATGGAATTTGTCCAAGCTTTGCTCTAGCTTTCATTCCATGTGGTACTTGGATTAGGCTCAGCAACAGGAGGCCATTTAAGCTTTGCAAGTTCAGTTTCACAGAAAATCCTCTCTTTGCTCATTAGCAAGCTCTTCATTGAAAGGTGCAACAGCTCAGAAGGCTCCACTGGAGGCTCTTGTATAAAGGGAGTCCCTGTACCTTAACTAAGTCCAGTAAGGAACAGCCTATGCCTGGTACACCAATACTGCTCATGTGCTGTCAAGTCCCTGGTAAAGCAAGCAAATCAAGAAGGGGTAACGGGTTCAAACTTAAACAGGGGAAGTTTAGATTGGATATAAGGAAGAAGTTCTTTGCTGTAAGGGTGGTGAGGCACTGGAATGGGTTGCCCAGGGAAGTTGTGAATGCTCCATCCCTCTCGGCGTTCAAGGCTGGGCTGGACAGAGCCTTGGGTGACTTGGTTTAGTGTGAGGTGCCCCTGCCCATGGCAGGGGGGTTGAAACTAGATGATCTTGGGCAGAGAAGAGATTCAGAGCAGCCCTGTGGAGAAGGACTTGGGACTGTTGGTCGATGAAAAAATGAACATGAGCTGGCAGTGTGCGCTTCCAGCCCAGAAAGCCAACTGTATCCTGGGCTGCATCAAATGGCGCGTGACCAGCAAGTTGAGGGAGGTGATCCTGCCCCTCTACTCTGCTCTTGTGAGACCTCACTTGGAGTATTGTGTGCAGTTCTGGTGTCCTCAACATAAAAAGGACATGGAACTGTTGGAACAACTCCAGAGGAGGGCCACGAGGATGATCGGGGACTGGAGCACCTCTCGTATGAAGATAGGATGAGAAAGTTGGGGTGGTTCAGCCTGGAGAAGAGAAGGCTGCGTGGAGACCTCATAGCAGCCTTCCAACACCTGAAGGGGGCCTATAGGGATGCTGGGGAGGGACTCTTCATGAGGGACTGTAGTGATAGGTCAAGGGGTAACAGGTTCAAACTTAAACAGGGGAAGTTTAGATTGGATATGAGGAAGAAATTCTTTACTGTAAGGGTGGTGAGGCCCTGGAATGGGTTGCCCAGGGAAGTTGTGAATGCTCCATCACTGGTGGTGTTCAAGGCGGGGTTGGACATAGCCTTGGGTGGCATGGTTTAGTGTGATGTATCCCTGCCCATGGCAGGGGGGTTGGAACTAGATGATCTTAAGGTCCTTTCCAACCGTAACTATTCTACGATTCTATGATCTTAAGGTCCTTTCCAACCCTAACTATTCTATGATTCTATGTACGAATTGCTGCAGCGATGCTCAGCCACCACATACTGCAAGGCTTTCTTCCTCCTCTGCCTGTTCTGACATCCGACACAAGCTCAAGCACGGTGAAATACAAGTTGGAGTGGGAACAGTGAAATGCAAGAGGTAACCAAGAACCTGCAGCTGGTTTTGAATTCAGTGGCAGTGAGATTGCAGGGGGCTTCACAACATCAACAAAGACTGTAGAAGCTCATAAAAGCATAAGAAAGTCACAGAAGCAAACCCTGGAGAAAGAGCAAAAGCCAAGGGGGAGGAGTGAGAAGGGAGGAACGAGCTGTACTCGATTAATTGTAGAGCCAACTGGCACTAGCTTGATGGAAATGCTAATTGTCCGACTGACATACACCTACTCGTTATTTCCCCCTGTTCCCTCATCTCCTCTAAATGAAGTAAAGTCTTTTCCTAAATCACAGGTGACACAAGAATATCCAGGTTTCCACCCTTCCTCTTCCTCTATGCCACACCCCCACTTACAAGAACAGCTGAACTGCTGCATGAAAATACTATGTAGCAGTAGTTATTTTTAATTTCTGTACTTAGTTAACATTAGTCCTTGCTCCAAAAGAACCAGAAGAGTGTTTGAAAGCCTATTACTTCTAGTTGCATACGTGACAACCCCTGAATATCGGCATCAAGTCAGAGTAATAACCTGCCTTTGTCTGCAGATGCCTTTTATAACGCCTGCTTTCAAAGGAGCTCTTTAGGGCTAGCTTGCATGCAAACACAGGGCAGGTAGCTCCCCAAGAACAAAGCTCTGCTTAACAGAAATGCATACAAGGGGTCTATTATAGGGCAAGAAGAGTTTGAACAGGCAGCCTGTAAATAAATCTAATCAGAAGACCCCAAAGGGATCATGTAAAGAGTAGATTTATTTACATAAGTATTCCCCCCCTAGTTCAAAGAACTGACCCATTTCAAATGCTGTCCCATCCCCTGAAGAGCACTGGTCTTTTAATGAGATACAGGACAGAGGGGCTTAAAGGATTAAGAACTGCAGTCACTGGGAGTCTGGGGAAGGTAGCAGCTGGTGCTCGATCAGTATGAAGCATGGAGACAAAACACTGTCCTGGGCTGCGGGCACAGAAGAAAAGCAGCCAAGTGCAGCTGCAACTTAAAGCAGGAGGTTTTCCTAATACCAGTTTGACACCAGTAGGACCTGGGAAATGGAAAACTCTCAACACCAAGAGCTGAGTGAGCATGAAGTGGTGTAGTGTGCAAGCATCCCTCCGAGCCTGAAGGGAAAGAGCTGTTTTATTGACAAGCCTAATGCAACACCTTGGCTCATTCAGTCACCTGCTTATAAACGATAAAGGCCCTGTTCAGGTTGCCTCAAGCCAACACCTTGTCTCATTCAACTCCTCAGGATCAATAATTGGAGAGAAGTCAGCTATCGACCTGTTTTCTAAGCAAAGCTACACCAAAATTATTAATCCACACACACCACTGCAGCAACTTGGAAGCTGTCTTCTCAAGGAACACTTCTTTCTCAAGATACAGTTCAAATCACCAATAGCCTTTCATCCTTCAAAGTCTGTGCTAGGAGAAAAGAACAAATGAGATTATTTCCAAAGCTACAGCACTATCTCACCCTTTCAGCAGTAGGCTGCCAACACTTGAACAAAATAAGCAAAGCCTACCAGCACTTCAGCTGCTCTCCCTATATGATAGAAAGATAAAGGCCAGCTTATTGCTCACAATCTGGAGGTTTTTTGCAATAATTTTTGCAATAATTAATAACAGGGAAATCTGCCACCATAAAACTTACTTCAGATAGCTTTAAATGTACAAAGCCTGCCCTGTTCAACTACAGGTAGGTTTGGAAGTGCCAAAACTCAAGATTATGAAAGGAGGAGTTAAAAAATAAAGGCCAGAGGAAAAAGTACACACCAATAGTGGAAACTGTGTTGCAATTGCTGGCACAATAAATTAGCATTTTCATATTACAGTTCAGTTTCAACAAGCCACAAGACGCTGCATTAGTGCTCAAAGTAGCTGGGCTTGTATGCTCAGAAGAGTAGGAGAAAGAAAAGGGATCTCTTTAAATAAAGCAGTTTATAGGCATAAACCCCTTTCTCAGTAGGGTATATTTAAATGTACTTTACTTCTTTAATCAAAGAAGTCTTCTTTTTTGCTTCTTTAATCAAAGAAGTAAAAAAGCATGCCTGGTAGCCTAAAAAAAGCATATTATTTGGATACTGAAAGACAGTTCAGCTGCTTCTGTATCTGATTGTCCGAATCTCTCCTATATGCAATTACAGACACTTCAACTTCCAAAATTCTAGTTTTAAAATCCATGCTGATAAATAGCAAAGACTCTTCTAGCTACATTCCAGCAAGCCGAAAAATGAGAAACTACAACAAGAGCGCAAGACAATCTCTGTGGGGACCAGGAAATTTACCTCCAGCAGAAAAGCAAGATGTGGATATCTGGAAGCTAAACTATGGGCACCTGTGAAAGATGCCCGCAACAAGGCACGCGAAAGCTGCGATCTCCAGAGTGTCAAGCTGCTACCCAGTGCAGCGACGCTCTCAATCAACATTAGCAGCATGTTAATTCTGTTGCCCAGAAGGACTGATGTAATATTTAGTTTATTAGAGGAAAGCAAGCCATACAAGAACAAACCGTGAGGTGTATGTTAGCTGTCAGGGGGCATGCCTGAGAGCTGGTATGAATTGAGCTTGTTCTTAGCCAGAAGGTAGGTTGAACTTGGGTGGATTCCACTGTTCAGCCACTTGAAGGGATTTCATCTAAGGCGTGTGTATTACTTAACCAGGGAATACCTTTGACAACTTTTCCTGAAGTTCTTTAAACAGGTCAATTTTCTGTTATTTCTGAAGATGCTAGCAGGTGAGAAGTTAATTCAGGAGTACCCTAATGTTGGTGTTTGCAAAGGCTTCCTTGTGGTCCTTCCTTCCTCCATGTCATGCTGAGTTTTGATCATGGTCCTCCATTGTTGATACAGAGTTATGCAAACCACAGGGCACCACTGGAAGAGCTGCAGACCTGACACTTGCTTTCAAGGCACTGAGGGTCCAAGTACTGTCAACACTAAGTACTGTATAAACCTGCAAACTAGATAATGAGCTGTAAAAGTAAGTCAAATAAGAGAACTACGGTGCAAAGCCCTGGTCCTGACAAGCATCACTCACCACTGGGTAGCATACACGCTGTTGATTTACAGAAAGAGCGTCTAAAGTAACAGCACAGACACAGTGGCTATGTGGAAGAGGAAGGTATGGATTCAGGAATGCTGCAAGACTGTTGACAGCTTGAGGTTATGAAACACATAATTTTCCAAGCAGAAAATTCTTCTGAGTTATACTCATCTCCCCTCATACACATCCAGGGTTGTTTTGTCCATACTTGCAGCTGCCATGAAATAAGTGGCCATCTATTTAAAAATGGAACGGTTCCACCTTTACGTGCACAGGATCTTGCAGTTCATCACAGGACTAGTCACTGTGCAGTCCTCCAGTCAAACCGTACACCAAAAACACTTCAAAGGAGGAAAAAGGCATCCTAAGGTCATAGCCTCACTCGAGACTTTGCTAAGTTAAGTCTTCAAAAAGGCTACGTAACCTTGTTATTTGAGACATTTCAAAGAGATCTTAGCACTGCAAAAAAATCCCCAAACCTCCTATCCACAGGACTCAAATACTTAACACATCTGCTCCTCTCATCCACTCAGAATATTCGTAATTTATCCACTCCTTTGCAGTCTTTTGCTCCAGACTGAGAAGGAGAAGCAAAAGGATCATTGCACCGCTACAATACAAGGTAAAGGTAAAAATACAAGCTAAGGGCCATCTGAGAAGCTGAACGTGACTCTTCCTGGCACTTGTTGACTGTATTCTGGTATGTGAGAAGTTGTCTGGCCCCGTTTTCCCTTTGCTTTCTTAACTTTCCAAAACAAAAAGAGATTAGAGGAAAGGCGTTCACAAGTGGAAATTTCTGCTGGGTGGATAATTCATCCTGTACTAGCTCTCTCCCACTTCCAGGGCCAGTTTTAAATTCACGTAATAGAATAAATATAAATTGAATTATAAGGGTTAGAGGAAGCAGTAACCGATTTTCTGGAACTATTGCTCCATTTGGCCTTTTCCTGCCTGGAACTGCAAGTTCCATGAGTGTAAGAAAATGGAAAGAAGAGTGTTTTCTTTTACCTGGACAGCACAGTTTCTGACAACTGTTCTGCTTTCAAATCACTTGCAGATCAGTTTGAAGTCTCCTACCTGTATTAGCAGGAAGTTCTGTTTTGCAGCAGACCATGTCATGTGTGCATACCAATACATGCTCTGACAAGAAGTGAATGAACCAACCCTTTCCAAAAGACTGGGAAACACTGGCAGTGTCCCAGTGCTGGTACTGGTTCCTATCCATGTTTCTCCCCATGGATGACTGGGTGACAACTCTCATGCTTTCCTTTGAAGCAACAAGAAAAAAGAAGGATATTCTCCATGTGTTAAGGCTGACTCAAGATAAAAGACATTTATTTGAGGGATATATACAACCTTTGTGCCATTTGGAATCTTACTGATGTCACACAAGTACGCACGGCAAGGAAGTCTGGGGTTTGTGTTCACCTCCACCCCCATGAGCGAACTCCCTAGCTTACATGGAAGAGCCAAATTTACCTTGAGTGCTTGAAGAGCACCTTTCCTTTGAAGCTTCCAAATAACTTTTTAGGCCACGAAATCTTAGTGTTAAACACCAGGAGTAAGAAGGGCTGCAGGCCATATAGCTGAAAACATAAAAAGCTGCAGCACCCCTCCACTCTGCTGTTTACAAAACACGGGATGATAATATCCAGCAAAGCACACTAAGTATGTTTTCTGCTTCCACATTTTCTCAGTTTTCCTCTATCACATGGAAAAGTTAACACCTAAAAACCTGCAGAAGGAAATCCTCAACATGCTTCTCTCTCTACATACTTAAAGCCAAGCCAGAGCCTTCTGAGACAACCTCCAGATTGGTTTCTTAGGAAGGAAAAAAAAAAGCAAAACTTATTTTTGATTAGAAATCACCAAGATGTTCAGATGGAAGCATTCCTTAAAAGCAAGGGGGAAACTACCCAATCAATTCATTCAGCTGCCCTAAGGGATAAACAGCACGCTTGAGCACAGTGTACAAATCCTGACTGTTATTAACAGCTTGACCAAAAGCAGTTGTTTTATGTAGTTATCTTTGTACTTGTGAAATCTGATAAACTAAAAAAAAAAAAAAAAAAAAAAAAGAGTTCAATGAACTCTGACACCAAAGCAAAAAGGGGAAAAAGGAAAAGGGGGTCACTTTGCACTACTCAATGGCTCAATGGTCAGCTGGAGACCAGTAATGAGTGGTGTCCCTCAGGGATCGGTGTTGGGACCGGTCTTGTTCAACATCTTGGTCGGTGACATGGACAGTGGGATTGAGTGCGCCCTCAGCAAGTTTGCTGATGACACCAAGCTGTGTGGTTTGGTTGATACATTGGAGGGAAGGAATGCCATCCAGAGGGACCTTGACACGCTTGTGAGGTGGGCTGATGCCAACCTGATGAAGTTTAACCATGACAAGTGCAAGCTCCTACACCTGCATTGGAGCAATCCCAGGCACAGCTACAGGTTGGCAGGGAAGAGATTCAGAGCAGCCCTGTGGAGAAGGACTTGGGGGCATTCGTCGGTGAGAAAATGAACATGAGCTGGCAGTGTGCGCTTGCAGCCCAGAAAGCCAACCATGTCCTGGGCTGCATCAAAAGGAGCGTGACCAGCAGGTCGAGGGAGGTGATCCTGCCCCTCTACTCTGCTCTCGTGAGACCTCACTTGGAGTATTGTGTGCAGTTCTGGTGTCCTCAACATAAAAAGGACATGGAACTGTTAGAACAAGTGCAAAGGAGGGCCACAAGGATGATCATGGGGCTGGAACACCTCCCGTATAAAGACAGGCTGAGAAAATTGGGGCTGTTCAGCCTGCAGAAGAAAAGGCTGCGTGGAGACCTCATAGCAGCCTTCCAATACCTGAAGGGGGCCTATAGGGATGCTGGGGAGGGACTCTTCATTAGGGACTGTAGTGAGAGGACAAGGGGTAACAGGTTCAAACTTAAACAGGGGAAGTTTAGATTGGATATGAGGACGAAATTCTTTAGTGTAAGGGTGGTGAGGCACTGGAATGGGTTGCCCAGGGAAGTTGTGAATGCTCCATCACTGGTGGTGTTCAAGGCGGGGTTGGACATAGCCTTGGGTGGCATGGTTTAGTGTGATGTACCCCTGCCCATGGCAGGGGGGTTGGAACTCGATGATCTTAAGGTCCTTTCCAACCCTAACTATTCTATGATTCTATGATACTATTGCTCCCTATGTGAGGTTCAGGTCCCTCACTTGGAGTAGAAACTCACTAAAGAGGTTGTTTCAGCTGGTGTCAGAGTGGGCACTCCAAGAAATAAAGAAGTTTTCTGGGCGCCAAATTCACCTAAAAGGCATACATCTCAGCATTCACAAACTTTGCTTAGCAGCCCCCCAAAAAACCCACCTTTTCAAAGCTATCTGTCAGTAAGGCAGGTTTCTGGAGTTCTCAAAATGTCTTAAGGATAAAAGCAAAGCCACTTCTTGAGTAGGGAAACCTCCCTTTTCAATAGCAGGACCCTATAAGGTGAAGGCTACATATCCCTTCTCTCTGTAGCTACGAGCTGTGGCATGTGTATCGCTAAAGCAGAAGGCAGTCACTTTTCCCCCTTGCTTCTCTTGAGGAGACCTTCTCCTCCCTGCCTGCAGACAACAAAACCTCCCTCCATAGCCATGCAAGGCTAAACATTCCTCTCCCTTCTGCAACTTGCAGAGCTGCTTCAGCCCATGACTATTTTTTGCCTTTAAAAGCATTTAAGATAGTTTGTGTTTTTTTGTTTCGCATGTTGTAAATAGGAGACTGGGGAGCTGTTGACTTGCAGTAGCAGTCATAGAAGGATTTGTGGCCAGGATAAAGGACCCTTAGGCAAGAGATCTGGTTTACATTCCCCTTTTCAGTGCAGGCCTCTGGAGACCACAGGTAGGTGCATAACTCGGGAGGGGCAAAGGCCCACGGGCTCTTCAAGGAGAGGTCTCTCCAGTAGTTTCCCAGCCATAAAAATTCCTGCTGCTCCTGGCTAAGGGCACAATAGGTTTTCTTTAGGGTAAGGAATAATCCTAATTCACAACAGCAGGGATGATGGCAGGGTGCTCTGAAGGATTTAGTCCATTGGTGTGTGTAAACAAAGATTTATTAGTCCTCAAGCAGCAATAGGGGAGGGAAACCCAAAACGAAAACCCTTCTGAAGATCCATCACTGGGCTGTCACCTATACTATATTCCTAGACTTTTCCCCCAGGTGGACCTGCCTGAATTAGAGCCAGGTGGCCCTGCTGCTGTTCTGAGCCTGAGACCACTATTTTTGACTGTCATTTTTAACCATCGCTGTCACAGCAAGCCTGAATTTGCTTTGGGCAGCAAGGCAAAGAGAGAAAACCCTTCCTCTTCCTCTTTCCTCATTCCCTACTCTCACTGTTATGCTCAAAGTGGAAGTTTCACTTTCCCCAATAATTTTAGTTTTGACAAAGAGGGGAAAAGTATTTAATTTCTCTGCTGATGGCAGAGACAGTCTGAACACCTTTGTTAATAGGACTGTGTTGTAAATCTGCCTGCAGGCAACGTCCACGTGGTGTTAACTTCATTTAAAATACGCACCTATACCAGACTTCATATCCAATGAAATCTGCAGTCTTACCGCCCTTTTAATCTCATTTTATATACCTTTCTCAAAGAAAACATAAAGTTCCTTTACAGGCAAGCAGAATGTGAGAGACAATAAACCATTTAGCTAAATGCCAAGCAGAAACAGCTACAATCCCGTGCAAGCAAAAAGTACCATTAATCATTTACATCAGGAAATACCAAAGTGAGGGTGAACACACACAGCTTTATCTGTGCCTTGCGTACACATGGAGGTTACAAGCATTAATTAAGTTACTTGAGTGCATGACACGCAATGGCTAAATGGGGTTCTGTTCCTTAGCCACAGGTGCTGACTTCATATAGTTTCCAAAATCTCTGTGTTCACTCACTACAAGTGAGTTGTAGCTAAAAATGTTGAGAGCTGCTGCTTCTTCATCTTGGGGCATTTTTACCAGCACTGGTTTAATATCTTCCCTTGAAAGGCATGAAATTTGTTTCTTGTAGAACACCATGCAATGCATTTCTGCCTCATATCATGCATTTCTGCCTACCTTGAATGATATTTTCAATAACCACCTCTCAAACCCTGGAGGGAAAGCTTTCTGGTAGTGTCTAAACACTGTTAAGTTACTTGATCCTCTGCAGGGAGATGTGCAAGCAACTGTACACATTGTTTTTCTAAACAGGATTCCAGAGCAACTTTTCTGGAGAGATTTTCTTCCAGTGTTCTCTTGTATTCACAGTACCATCAGTTCGGGTCGTGGCTTTTTGGGAAGATGCAGGGGTTGGTTTGTTTGGGGGTTTTGTGGATTTTTTTCTTGTTTTCAACTCTAAGAGAGAAGTTTTCCCCCAAATAACAGAAACCAACTCCCATCCAGTACCTTGCCATTACAGGTAGGTATCACAAAGCCCTGTTATGAATTTACCAAGCTTCAAACAAAGCCAGTCAGTTTGTTCAGCTAAAGACCTTTCATGAAGTCTCTCTGCAACCTTCTCTGAGATTTATTCCAAAGCACTCCTGAAAGATGCACAAATGGATCCAGTAAATCCTGCGCATAGAAAGTCTCTCGGCCATCTCCTGTAGGGTATACTTCAGGGTTTACTTTGACCTCTGCGAACTGATCTTTTTTTGGATAGTCTTGAGGTGGGAGGTACATGTGTGAATCTGCTGATATGGACCTGAGATGCACAAGCCTTTTAAGATGGGGAAGGGGAGCAAGAGAATTTCAGGAACATTGGCACTGAGTAAAGATAAAGAAACAGTCCAAGACAAACTCTTTTTTTTTTTATCATTACAGGTGAGATGGAGGAGCTGTATGGGCATACCACTGAAAATCAAAGAATTAATCGAAAGGTGAAGTTACACTGCTGATCTAAGAACCAACACTTTTAGAACATGTGGATGCCCTGCAGCCTCCACCTCCTGCTCTGTTTATTTATTTGCTGTCAGGCTAGCAAGCAAAAGTGGCTCAGCACAGGGTCCAGCGCGTGGCAGGGCTGGGAGCAAAGCAGCACTTCCCCTTCCGGCACTGGCAAAGTTCAGTTGGCTCAGCTGGGATAGCTGCACCATTGAGACAATGTGCTGTATGTTTTGACACACACGTTAGCTGATAACCTGATAAAAGGGGAAAAAGCACAGCTCATGGATTTAGTCAAGGCTTTTACACAGCTTTCCACATCAATGGAAGACCTGACAGCTGTCCAGAACAAGCTAAGTACAGCACTAAAGTCACCTCACTCCCCCAGCCTGAGCCACCCCCGGGGACACAGACAAATGTAGAGAGCTATCTGTATCTTTCTGGTGATAGCAAATCTGTCTGAGACAGGAGAAACGCTCAGATAAACTGCAGAAAGCAAGCAACTAGCACCCAAGCCTTGATTACAGCCTGTCATCAAGAAAAGCACCGAATTTGGGGGGAAAAAAAAATTGACAAGAGGCTTAGCATTTAATGCTCTAAAGTAGTAAATCCACAGCAAATCCTCCTGAGTATAAATAAGCCTAAGACATATTTTAACTTGTTTCATTTTTTCCCAAATGCCATCTTATGCTCCCAAACAAATAAGCTCCACTGTTACATTTGCTTTCTCAGGATTCTGCAAATGAGGTTGCATCCAGTGCCTGGAGTGCCCTTCTGGCATCACAAAAGCTCTTTCCAATAAATAGTAAGCAAGCCATTTATTTGTATTTATCTCCCCTTTTAAATTCAAATAACCCAAAAGTGTCCAGCAGATTTAAGCAGATTTAAGCAGTATTTTTTTAATGGGTGGTGAAAAAAAGTTTGCCCTAAAATTATTCATGTTACTGAGGCATAATTTTACCACTTAAAAATAGAATGGCCCTGGAAAGGTTTCGATAACAAGAAAAAAGAAATACACCTCCCCAGTTGCACACGTTGTCTCTGAACAAAAAAAAGACAGTAGCTACTGTGATCTACCTAAGTGTAAGTTTTTCTTCTTGGTGTTATAGATTTAAATTAAGTAAAGACTTATCCCATGTGGAAATAAATTTTTCTCCAGTGGTGCCTTTTTATTTTACTACCAGAGTCTGCACACACCTTGGCATCATTTTCTTGCTTGCCTCTTGTAAAACTGGTGTGAAGACTAAATATTACTGCACTTGGAAAACTTGGTCAAAAGCCTGCCTCCCTTTTTGCAAAACCAAGATTGTTAATGAAAAACCACTACAGTCCCCATAGGGGAAAAAAACAAACAAACAAACAAATAAAATCCCAGCTTATCACATGAAATGGAAGTTTTATAAACACCTTTTGAGGGAAAGAAAACAAGTAGCAGCCAATATCACTTACTTCCAGGAGAGAGTTCTCACTGCAAATGTGAAATCCCACAGACAGTGGATGGGAAGAGGAGAGCCATACACAGAAAATAAACTTGACCAGTCGTCCCTTCCAAGCCAGGCAAATAAATGCCTGATTACACTACATCCCCAGAGCGTGGTGCTTTACTGGCAGCAGTGCTGCCACCATGACATGGAAAAACAGCCTTTAGAAACGAAAACAAGCTGTATCAGTAAAAGTGCACTTCTGCAGATAACTGCGTCTACAACTGGGACTTCTGCTGGCACAGCTATGTCAGTCACGGGTCACACTTCGTCACAGAGCTCGCAGACAGAGCTGTGCCAGCAGAAGTTTGCCATATAGACCTGGTGGGAAACCCAACGGTGACTAAAATGAATGTGCAAAGTTTTGTGGTTTCCATGCTGCTGCCAAACTCTGTTTATCTAACTGTCTGGTGATGGGTTGTCTTACTTCAGTGCTGGTGGCACGTCAGGGCCTTGGCTTTCCAAAGATGGAAGAAACCTAAAGTTAGTTCAGGAATGTGGCAATACCTATCAGCCATTTACATTGCACTTTATCCTTCAATTAAATATACAAACTGAACTGGAAAGAGTGCCTGCAGGAAGAAAAGATGAAATGGAATAAATTAAATTCTGCTGTGCTTCAGCACTCAGACAGTCCTTGCTTTTAGTACCAAGAGAACAAAACTGAAAGTGTTTAACGGGATTTGTTTAGCAGACAGCAGAGCGCTGCAAAATTGCCACTGTTCAGTTAAACTGAACAGTCAATCCGTAAGGTGGCTTTTGTCATCTTCAATCGCCTCTGAAGACAGGGAGCAAGGAGATTTAACGCCCGAGTTGATGCTCTGACATAAGTTCTGTTTGGATGAAGCGGGCTGCGCTTCAGAAGAGCAATGTTCGGCAGGACAAATTTCACTGTCGCTTCCTATTTTGATAGGGAAATAAAATTACTGGCAGTGCTGTATTTTTAAATGCCATGCTCAACCCTCATCACAGCTTCTCGGCCCTCCAAATTGGGATACAGCTTCTAGGAATTCCTTGGGTTGTGTCACAAGGAAGACTTTGGTGTTACAAATAATGTATTTTTTTAGGGGGGGAAACACCTCAAAGGAATGGCACGGGCTAAAAATAAACACATTATCATCACTTTCATTATCGACCACAGGACTGCACAGGTCTACACGCACAGGAAGTATAACCATAAGCAACTTTAGGATGAGGTGTTTTCCCCTCCACGTTAGTTTTCGGACCCACAAAGGCGCATTTGTGACTGGTGGCACCGGGAGGGGATAGCACAGGTATGAAATGAATTGTAGCAAACCCTCCCCCTTGGACAAGGCCATCTAAACTTCTTATCAGAAGGTCGGCTCAGGAGAAGTTGTAACTCCCCAGAGCAAACGCTTAGCAGCCTATTCAAAGTTTCAAAAACAGCCTGATAAAACCCTACTTACCGAAAGATTTCAGAAGGTCAGATAAAACTTGGCATGGCCATGAAAGGCAGGAAGCAACCAAGCCCTCCGCCATGTTTACCAAAAGTACTTAAGTTTAAAAAGCTAGCCCCGAACTGTTATAAAAACTCAGTGTTTAGGTGCCTTGTTTTATCTGCAAGAACCACCGCCTGAGCTCGAAGCCAGCTTTTATTGCAGGTGACATTCCTGCCTGTCTTCCTCGTACGGGACTGCTATGGAGCACCAGGAAAAGGCGTGAGGACCTCTGCCTTCCCAAAAAACACCCCAAGCCCCTCTGTGGGGTCACCAGGCGAATGTCTCACCATGGGACGCTGGCCAACGCAGAAGGGACTGGGGCCAAGTGCTTGTCCCATGGCCCGGGTTCACCCCACTGCCCCCAGCCTGGGCTATGGGTGACCTGGCATCCCAAAAGCAACTAGGGGACGGGTGCCAGAGCCCCCGTGGCCCATCCTCCAGGGTCCCCCGCTTCCTCCTCACGGGGGCCCCGTTGCCCTCCGGGTCGCTCCTCGCCGGGAATAAACCTGCAGCCCCCCCCGCCCCGGTACACACGGATCCGTATCCGTGAGCGCTCAGAGCGGCGGCTGCGAGGCGGCACAGGCCGCGGCGGCAACCCCGGGTGCTGGCCCCGGTGCTGGCGGGGCCCGACATGGCGGCGCGGGCCCGCTCCCCGCCCCCCCGCGCCCCGCCAGGCCCCGTCGGGCCGCGGCACTTACCTGCATCCGGCGCGGCGGGGCGGCGGGGCCGGCGGCGGCGGCGGCAGGGCGGCGGCAGGGCGGCGGCGGCGGGCAGCAACGACATGCAGGCGGCGGCCCGCCGGGGAGCGGGACCGGGCCGAGGACGGAGCCGCGGGGCCGGGGCTCGGGCGGCGCGGAGGGCGGAGGAGACGGAGGAGGGGGCGGGCACGGGGAGGCGGGAGGCGGCGGGGCCGGCGGGTGGGCGGAGGACCTCGGGTATACGGCGGGCCCTGTCGGCGCTCACAGCCGGTGTCAAGACCTGCCGACGGCGGGGAACGGCGCACCGTCGGCCCGGGGCCCATCGGCAGTTCGTCGGAGCAGCCGAGGTTGGGAAGACACCCCGTTTTTACCTCATGATTTTGGTAGCGGCAGCCAGGAGCCCTCTGAGTGGATGCCGAGGAGGTGGTGGTCCGCAGGTGGGAGCCCCTTTCTTGCGAAATGCCTTTCAGTGCCCAGATTTCAGGTGTACAGAGCCATGTGAGACAAGGGATGCTCTTCCAGGCAGCTGAAGCGAGGAAGCACAGGTAACTATCAAAAGCCCATGTTCCCGCAGACATACCAAAATTCTCATGATGGCCGTTTCCATAGTCAATGAGGAGGAACGTGAGGGAAAAGTGGATTGAAAGCTAAAATAAAAGCATCAGTGAGGGGTGGAGAGGGATGTAGAGCTTTGCCTGTTGGCCTGTGGGACAGCCCAGGTGGGAAAATAGTGCTGGGGATATGAATAAAGCACCAGTAAAGTGGAGGGAGGCAGCTGGGGGATCAACTCCAAGAGCCTTTTTATTCAAACCTGCTTTCTACTGCAGCTGCCTGGACTTGTGCTGGCCCGAAGAAGGTAATTTATGCTGAGAGAGCGGGAAGTGCAGAAGGAGCGAGGGGGTTTGATAGGAAATGGGCTGCAGAGTGAGTGAGTAATCAGGAATGGGAGCCCATATTTCCCTCCCAGGTCCAAAATCCATGACCCACAGCAGGACTTTGTGTCTAACAAGTCAGAGACTCACAACAGGATTGAGGAGTTGTGGAGGAAGGCCATGGAGGATGGAGGTTGCTACCTGATAATGGGTGCATATTAAACAGTCACGCAGCGAGTCTTGCATTACATCTGCCATCACTACAGGAAACACATTCCTAACACCCAGCGGAAAGAACCCCTTCCCCAAAACCGGTTCTGCCTCCGTGCTTTAAATTAACACTTTTTCACTCCTCAGTGAGACTTTCTAACAGAGGAGTTGGGTTCTTTTTGCTTTTGTCACCCTCGCACCTCTCCATTTTGATCTGTTCCCAGGAAATCGAGTGTATAGTTACATTGGATGAACATACCAGTTTCATTACAACTTGTTTTACGTATGCTCATACATCTGATTGACAGTCAACTGTTCTAGTTCAAGAGGCTCCCTGCCATATCAGGGAATGAGACATAAGCAACTGGCGGCTACTGTCTCTTTACCTTATGGAGGCAATGTGAATCATCCCTCACCACAAGAAAAACACCTAGCATCACTGACACTCAGATTTTTTAAGTATTTCCAAACAAACCAAAGGATAAGACGAGCCTGAGCCCAGAGTGTGACTCAGGAATGATCTGATTAAATTTAGAGGATATTCTTGGACACACATATATTAGGTAGGGCAATGAAACTGCTGGAGGCAGGATGTTTCTAGTCCAAAGCACATCAGCGTGGCATAGAAAGATCTCCTTTAGTGAGTGTGCATGTAGCAAGAGGTGGGATTATAGTTTACAGCACCTATCCGAACATTTTAGGACCCAGTTAAACCAAGTCCTTCACGCACAGGTGCGTGGATCAGGCAGGTCTTTTCCCATTTGCAAGTGAACAAGAGTGACAGCAGGCAGAAAACCTCTTTCTTGAGTTTCTTAGGACTCACAGCAAAAATCGTTTAGAGGGAAGCGGCCAAGATGAACCCACACGGATGTTTATTTCGGACAGAAACATGCCGGTTTCTGAGGGAGGTGTCTCTGTCTTTCCCTCAGGAGAGGTCGCCCTGTTGGGTCTCTCTGGTGCAGGCCCAGCCCACTGAACACCGTCTGGGCACAGACGTCTGCTGTGTTCAGCCCGAATTTGTACTGAGGCCGCCTTTGAAGCCGTTTAAGAACCGTGCTGGAGACTTTCAATCAGGCTCCTGTCACCTGCCATCGGGTGCAAGCCGGAAAGGGGGATTCGCGGAACGGTGGGCCCCGGTGGTGGCGGACGGGGGGGGACGGTGGTGGGGTTACGCCGCGGGCACTTCCGGTTACGGCTGGAAGCACTCGAGCTCGCCTCCGGGGGACACTTTCCGCGTTGCACCACGGTGGCTGTGCAAGATGGCGGCGCGCGGTGGCTGCTGCCTGTGGAGAGGTGAAGGGGCTTCGCGGTTTCTCTCCGCCGGGAAAGAGTGTTGGTTACCGGCTCCTTTCTTGCTTTAGCCGGCGGGTTTTCCCTTAGCCGTGGTGTGGGGGCGGCTCTGAGGGGCGGTGGGGTGCCAGGGCGGGGACTGTGAGGCGAGGGAACCTTGTCTGAGGTGATGTTTGCTTTTCCCTCGCAGTACTGGCCCCGCATCGCGGGTGGGTCATCCCTGGGCTTGACCGGCGCCTCGCTGCCGCCTCTGCCATGGTGAGCGCCGCGCCGCCCGTCCGGCTCTACGCTGCGGCCGCGAAGTGAGTGTGTCTCCTGTCCGCAGTGGCTGTTGTAGCCCCCGGCGGTCTTTGAGTGGTGGCGGAGGAGCGTGTGTTGTTTCGGTGTCTGCAGCGTTGCTGTCACAGCCGAGCTAGCCTTGGTGGCATCCTGCAAGCTGCCAGCTCTTGAAGAGACAGCCTGGAGAGAGGCGTTCTGAGCTGGACTTGGAGGGAGCATTTTCTGTTGCTCTTGTAGTAATGAGTGTAACAGTTTTACTTGTTACTTTTGCTGTGTGCTTTTGGGGGGGTACAGCTGGATTACAGCTCAAAGAGTACTGCCAGCACGAAAGCTGGTGAGCTTATGGAGTTGGCTTCAAACAGTTCCTCTTCTTGCTTTAAGTTGGCTTTTACTGTTTAATGTGTTGCCACTTTGACATTGCTACATTAAGTGGGGAAAATAAAAATTATCCCTGTGTACTGGAGAGTTAAGTGTGCTTGTATCCCAAGTGTTCTGAAGTGTTGGAGACTCGTTCATAGTTACTAGAGCAATGGAGTACCTGACTATTACTTTATTTTATATTTTTTTTTTTTTTTGTAACTTAATTTGGAAGCTGTTGAAAATAGGGAGGAGGATAAGGATTTGGGCTGGTGTTTGTTAACTCCATGGTAAATGATACAGGAAAAGGAGAAGAAACCTTTTTAGGAAGGTAAGGCTGCTGTAATCCACTATAATAATATAGAAAACCCTGCAGATGTGGCTCCTTCTCATTACCAGGAAGGTGGGTGGGAGTTGTTCATGTCAGAAGCAGCTTGGGCACAGTGCCTGCTACCAGCTCATGTGAAGGCAAGACCTGTGAAAGTTGGTGTGTTAATCTTCAACTGGTTTTGCTCTCATAGAGCAAGAGGTTCTTAATTTGGTTTGGTGCTACACAAATGTGGCTATGTTGTTTGAGAAGCTTAATTGCTTTCAGAGCTTTTGATTTCTGAGGGTTTGGTTTCTGTCTTGACATCTGAGACAAGTAATTGGGGTGAATTTAGGTATCCTGTTCATCTTTGTGTGGGACCTCATTAACTGTTACTTAAGTGATGTGTATCAGTATGTACTTTTTTCTCCAGGAATGTGTGCCAAATCCATCAGTTGATGATCTAAACAATATTTTTTTGTCTCAGGCCTGCAAACAGAAGTTCAAAAAACACCAAGCAAGAGGAGACAAAAAAGAAACAGGTACCCAGGAGGCGGCCACTGATGGCTAAGCCTGTGGATGATGTCTACTTGACGTGGCATTATGAGCGCCCATCCTATGAAGTGGAAAAGGCTGTGGGGATGCTGAAGAAATTTCAGGAACTGGACTTCACTTACCCCAAACAGTTTGTCTATATTAACGTGTTCCTAGATATGGCACTACAGAAGAAGGTACATTGGAAGTGTTAACAAATGTTTACACTTTTATTTTATGAACATGGGAAGTGTGCAGAAGTCCATAAGTGCAGAGCGGATGCTGCAGTTGTTCTTGGCTGCCTCTCGCAGTTTCTCTGATTGTCAGAATAATGCTGGCTTTTACAGCTGGCTTTGTGCCTTTATACGTGTGTAATTGTCTGACACTCCTCATGCTTCTGAGGTAAAGATAGCACCACTGGGGATTTTGAAAACAGGCTGTTATGTGACTGAAATCCATTTATGGACAGAACTGATCAAACTAAGCTTTATATCTCTTCAGGCTTTCCGCTTAAAGATGTGTTCCCAAAATCATGTATGTGTTTTGTTCTGGGATGATTGTTACCGCTTGTCCTTACTATTGTAAGGACAAGCTTCTTCCTGTTTCTGTACTTCGCCTTGCTTTGATTTTTAAAAAAGTAATGTTCCTTGAAAGTACGCGATTACTTGTTTGCCTGGGACCTGTCTGACTTTAAAATTGTCAAGCACTCATCAGTCTTTCCCTAAATCCTCTGCTTCCCTCATAAATAAAAAACGGGCCACTTAAGAGTTGGTTTCTTCACATGTGTAACTAAATATCCCTTTGATATACCAGGAGTCCCTTTGAGCTAGAAAACAAGCTCATGCTTAATAAAACGCAGAGCTCTTGCTCCTGCTTTCAGGGGTCATGTGATGTTCTAAAGGCTTGATGACAGACACACGAGGTTTGTGTTTTCTGTTGCATCAGAATCAGCATTTAATAAGATGCAACTGCAGCACCTCTGTGTTTGTTATTCACTGCACCCAAGCCTGGTAGCAGACCTGTCCTGGTGTCACTGGCTCCAGCAAGCTCCAGCGTAATTAATTCATGTCACTTATGTTTAGACTTGAGTATATGCGGGACATAAAAAAGCAGTCAAAACTTGCGCCTTGTGCTTGTTTGATATGACCTCTGTGCAAGGAGATTGTGGGTAAGTTTACTATTTAGGAGACCAGCTCCATACAGTTGTGTGGCTTGCCCTGAAGTCATGATTTTTGATTTTTTTTGTTTTAATATTTTTCTTTCTCACTAGAAAAAAGTGGAACCATTTACAAGCACTGTTCTTCTTCCACATCGCTTTTCAGATCAAACGAATAAGGTCTTGGTTTTTACAGAGGTGAGTAAGGCTGAATTACTTGCTTTATATTCTTTCTGTATCTCGCATGCTTTTTCAACACAACAAGTACTATGCCTTTTGTCAAGAAGACTCTGGATGCTTTACACAATTCTTAAGTCTGTCTGGGATTTGTATTCAGCAGCATCTTAATGCATTAATGATCACCTTAAAAGATTTCCTTGATAGGTTTAAGTATACGTGGATTATTCTAGCAGTGCACTTTGGGAGTAAACATCTGCATGAATGTGGCTAAGGAAGAGATGATTAGAGATCATTTATGGAGTACAACCTTTGTGACCTTTTTGTAATGCAGGCAAACGGTTTAGCATAGCAGCTATGTCAAGCCATCCTGTTTTAAGCCTTAGGAGGCAGTGCAGATTAGAAGTGGGTGTTATTCAGGTACATACACTTAACAGGATACGTCTGGGGGAGAAGGGGAAAGTAACTCCTCCTCAAAAACCCTAAATAATTTAACATCCCTTTGCCCTGAACCCTTTCTCTGCTCTCCTAGGAGTTCACTAATGTGAAATGGTGTGGTGAGCAGTTGTAGCATCTGCATAAGAGCAGTTGCAGGCTCTGCTGTTGTCATTTGCCAGTTAATCATTCTAACAGAATAGACCTACACACATCTGTATTAGATTTTCCTAGAGAATTGGCAGAGATTTAGCTGACTGCCCTTTAGACTTCAGTTTTGTAAAACTGTGTACCTGAGCTACAAGCGGAGAATCCTCCTACAAAATGGACTCAAGCGCAGAAGACTCAAGCATGCCAGGTTCTTTGGTGCTGTATCACAACCTTCTCTCTTCACTCAAATTCATATGGGGTAAGAGATCCCATACTCTGGAACACTGCTTTGGGATAGAAGTATGCAGCTTTTCAGTTTATTCGTGTAAGGAAAAATTGATTCTGGCTTTGTATCACGTGAATCTGCTTGTATCAAAAGCTTGAGCTGAAGTTTTTACGAAACTGATGCCTTTTCCCACATTTCAGACTATCAAAAGCAAAACCTTGTAGAGGACAGAGAAGGTTAACTTCTGAATGCTCTTTGAAGCCCAGGTGTAATAGTGCTTTTAGAAGCTGAACAGCCTTACTTTACAGTGGATTTTAGTAGTATGTTCTGAGCTTTTTTTTAAGCTTAGAGTAAGATGTTGAGTCCATCCAGTTGGTGGTTCGTTGTCATTTCCAAGTGATGGAGGTGGGAAAGAAAAGGCTTTTGATAGATGTCCTGGGTTCAGCAGTAGCAGTCATTTTTCTCCTTAGTAGCTGGTGCAGTGCTGTGTTTTTGACTTTCAGCCTGGGAACAGCACTGATAACACCGATGTTTTTAGTTGCTGCTCAGTAATGTTTACTCTGATCAAGGAGTTTCTGAGCCTCATGCTCTGCCAGGGAGGAGGGGAAGCCGGGAGGAAGCAGAGACAGGGTACCTGACCCAAACTAGCCAAAGAGGTATTCCATACCACAGCATGTCATGCCCACTATATAAACTGGGGGCAGTTACCCAGAAGGGTTAGGTCACTGCTCAGGTTGGGCTGGGTATTGGTCGGCAGGTGGTGAGCAGTTGTATTCTCTTCCCTTGTTGTTTCCCTTATCATTATTATTATTGATGGTAGCAGCAGTGGTTTGTGTTATACCTTAGTTACTGGACTGTTCTCATCTCAACCCGTGGGAGTTGCGTTCTTTCGATTCTCCTCCCCATCCCTCTAGGAGCTGGGGGGAAGAAGGGGGGGAAGTGAGTGAGCAACTGCATGGCTGAATTGCCAGCTGGGTTTAAACCACGACAATGGAGCACCTCAGGAAATGGGATGGGCTTTTCTCCTTTTCCACTACAAGCTGAATAAAGACTTGTCTTCTGTTCTTACTGGGACATGGAGTAGAGTTGTTGATGTTATATTAAATCACCAGCATTAGACATTTTTGGTCGCTGATTGCCTCAAACCACCCTTCTTAGCCTGTAAATAGCCTGGTTTTATACCTGGCTGTCCAAGATAAATCACCTGTCCAGTGCTGTTGGTAGTACAGATGTTAATGATTTTTTTTTTTTCTCTCAACAGAATGAGCAAGAAGCTGAAATAGCTCGCGAGAATGGAGCTGCTGTTGTAGGAGGAGTTGAATTAATCAAATGGGTATTTTTTTACTTTTTTGTTCTATGATTTAGATAAATATTCTAACTTAAACAGTGGTTGAGCACGGGAGGGAGTAAGAAACCTTGTGTCCAATAAACTCTGGCTTGAAGTTAGCAGCCAGTAAGAAGAGTGAGAGACAGGTTTCTATGCTTGGATATGCTTGTAGGTCAGCTTGTGTACTGAGGTAATTTATTATGTTCCTAAATGTATTTAATTGTTTTTATTGTAGATCTTGGAAGATGAAATCCAAGTGGACTCTTACATAGCTGTTCCTGAAATAATGCCTAAGCTAATACCATTAAGGAGCAAACTCAAACAGAAATACCCAAATACAAAAAGAAGTAAGAAGCAGTTTGTTCTTATAAATCTCAAATACTGAACAAGATACCACTCTAGAGGTGACCCCAAAACTTTTTTGATGGGGATGTGTAATTAACACTGAGTGTTAGACTGTATGTGACTGAAATACTTGTTTTAGATAAGAGCAGTTTTAGGAATTTAGAACTGTGTTTCTCTCCCACAGCAGGCAAATGTGGGTTTAGAGTCAAGGTAAGTTTGCCACCTAGTTGCCTCTATACTTGTTAGCCCTGAGGAACCCTAATAGTATTATAAAATTACCCAGGAAAGCAGAAACAGTTTGCAAAACAGTACTCGCTGAGGTAGTTGTGTTGTCGAACTGTTGTGCAATTGTTTGGATCCCAATTTCATGACTGCTCCTGCTCCTTCTGTCTGTTCTTTGCTGCTCAACAATGGAGTTACTTAAGCTTTAGTATTTTGAAATATGGAGAAAATTAAAAGTGTCTGTTCGTCAAACATAGAGCTATGTGAAGCACTGAGTCTTTAACCCTGCCCCATCTGTCTTCATGTTTTCAAACTGCACGCAGCATTTTTAGGCTCCTAAACATGTGAGACAAACCTGTTAGCCTGTCCAAAACATTGCAACAGAGAATACTCCAGATATTTCTTGGAACAAATGGAAGTTACATTATCCCATTATTGTGCAATTTACGTGGATTGTAGCTTGTCCAAGGCCAGTTTGACTTGGAGCCGTCAAAAGATAAGTGGGAGAGGTAATGCCGGTATTAGAAGCAATGGAGTGATGGTGTAAATCTGTCACACGAGCCCTTGCAGCTATGATAAGAAACAGCTCTCTTGACTTGTGGGGATAGCTGGATTGGGCCACTGTGTTCCATGTTGTGTTTAACCTTGCTGTTACGTAGTTGTAGACTTTGTTTTCAAGGAAGACTTGGAGCTTATTCTAAACCTAACTCTAAGCTTTGGTCTTTCAAGCTAGTTTAATAGTGTTAGGTAATAAAACTTTGTTTTATATATGCACAAACAGGTTCTGTATTCTAAGTGAAACCTTTGTTATGTTTCCTACTGTATTAGCTCTTCATATCTGCTGATGAATGAGGAAGGAGGGAAGATAGAAATGATTTAGATAGTGGGTGTGAGGGCATTGTTGTTCATAAAACTACATTTTTAGTGAGTTTAACTGCCTTAATGGAAAGATTTCTCTTTTGACCAATATTACATTTAGCCAAAATGCTAATTTTCGGTAATGCTAATATGCATTTCTGAGAAAAATGCTAATAAGCATTTCTCAGACAACTTTTTTGCCCTTTTTTTTTTTTTTTAATTAGATTCCCTGGGCCATGATATTCCCAAAATGCTGCAATTCTACAGAGATGGTCTTGGGTATGCAGTACAAGACGAGTGTGTAATCAAGACAAGAATAGCAAGAGTAAGTTGTGCATAGAGTGCTTAAGTTTATTCTGCTGAGCTGAACATTAAAAGAAATGAAAAAATATGTTTTCAATTTTTGTGTTCCGAAGATTTCTAACTATGTTCTGACCTGTGAAGTAAATGGAACTCATAGGCTTCGTGTCATGGCTTCAGCTGATATCAGCACTCTCTGTTGTTGATGTGTGGTCATAGAAGAAGTCTCAGCTAAAACTGAGAGCAAAATGTACCTGGTGCTAAGAAGTTAAGGATGCCAAGAATGGGATCTGTATTTGCCACTATATTGTGGCAAGGAATTGTAATAATGAACAAAATAGAATTAAAAAGGTACTTTTCCTGGTCATCTCCTTGGGATTTGACAACACAGGCTTCCCTTTCCCTCAGCACCCTTCTGCGAGCAAACGAAAGCTTATTTGATATTCTTTTAAATAAATAAACTATGGGTTGTAAGTACATGGTCAGTATGTACAGGTGGATCAAAAAGTGTTTGCTTTAACTTACTAATTAAAGGCTCATTTATTTTTGATAACTTTAGCTCTGGACTGGAGCAAAAAGCAAGAACTGTTTGCTTTACACCTAGAGTATAAAACTAATTTGTACTTTGCTGTCATGGAAGAAATTGAGTTATATAAGAACATGTTTTCTGTCTTTTTTCATTTCTTTTTCCTGATCGAAACTGTGTCATGTCTTCATTCTGTTTTGTCTGTTTGTAATCCTGCCGGATTAAATTTTAGTTTTACTTTAACTGGTCACTGGTACAGAAAGAAAGTGTGCAAGATAAGTAACCAATGAAGCTTTGTCTGGTGGAGTTAGAGATAAGCAAGTTTCTTAATTCTGGGTAGCTGCTCCAAGTTGTGCATGTGAAATTCAAGGACTTTCTTTGTCTATATGATAGTAAAAACTGTGGGCCTATTCTGCTGCAGCATGTTACATATTTCACTTTGATACAAGTGGGGGTATCTTTAACTATTTAGTAAGTAAGTTTAATTGACATTGTGAAATGCCTTGAATCCATAGGTCAGTTGTGGTTTGTAGTATTGTGACTGTATTCTTCCGATTTTCCTTTGGACTTCTTAAACTTTGGTCACTTTATACTGTAGATCAACCTAAAAGTACCCCTGCAAATTAAACTTATTGTAAAGTTTCTTCTTGTATAGTAAAGAATAAAAACCAGGTTTTGGATAAAGGTGGAGGAAAAGTGCTGATGTATTGACAGTGTTCAGTGCAGCTGCAGTTGGTTCTGCTTTGTGTGGTGTCCTGCGGCTGTGGCTTGAGTTTCTGAAGTTCAGACCATGTCCTGTTAGGGACATATGATCTTGGTGTTACGTATTACCTTAGGTTCTGTGTCTGGGCAGCCCAGCCCTGCAGTTCTTTGGCACTCCAGAAGGTTTGGTGCAGCCAGAGATGTCATTGTGCAAGTAAGCAAGAGGATCTCATGAATGAACTCTTCATCTTGGATCAGAATTAGTGTGGTGAGAGTTTACTTACAGAGTCCTTATGTGCTACATTCAGGTTGCCTACGTGACAGAGGTGACTCCAGCACTGTACACACAGTGCGACATGCTCTGCCACACTTTTGTGTGTTGTGTGCAGGGACATTACTCGGTGGTTATGGCTTGTGTAAGAAGTCTCCATGCTTTCTAGCTACTATTCTTAACTGACCTAGTTTCCCTGCTGTTTGCACAGTGGCACTGGAAGGAAATGGAGTGCAGGCAAGTCTCTGGAAGGCTGAAAGAGCCTTGAGTGTTATGCATATCAGCTCACCAGTAAATCAAGAGCCTTTAAAATTTAAATCTCATCAGTGAGGAAAATAATAATTTGTGAATTACACAGAAGTGTGAAGACCTATTGCTGTATCCCAAACACAAGTGTAGATGTTTCTGGGAGTCTGCCAAGCTGGTGTTACTCAAAGAGATGGTTTCCCTGTAGTGCTGCTGTCTTATGTTGCCTGTTAGTTCAATTTTGGCCAGTGGCTTGATGTAACGCTGCATTCCCACGGAAGTCAGCAGCCTCAGTGGTGTTGTCTTAGCAGTAATTGTGATGTCTTTGAAAAGCTCAGTGAAGTTTAATTAGTAGATCTGAAGTTGAGAAGCGGAGAATGTTAAAATCTCACTCTAAGATGCGTGGAGCTTAATGCAGAAGGGAAACAAATGAGAACACTTGGGGTATCTCCTTCAGATTGAAGCTACCTGCAGAGGGCATTTTTTGAGGGTTTTGACATAAGCCTTGAACCTAGACAGGGTGCTGTTGTTCATTACAAAGTTTTGTTTGGAAATCTGGAGTCATCTTGAGAAATATCAGAGTCCAGATGTGACATCAGGAAGGAATTCTAGCATGTCTTCCTATCTGCAGAGAGTTGCCTATGAAGTGTTTTTTCTATGGAACAGAGTAAGGTGGTTTCAGGAGGTGAGACCTTAAGGTTTATTCTTAAAGATGCCCTTTCTGGAAAGAGACATGTATACAGGAGCACTGTTTTTATTCACGGGGTTAAAAGCATGAAGAGATGTGTACTGAACCAGAGAGAGATCAAACTTGGTACACAGAATGTGCAGCTGGATGGAAGTTAGAGTTAAGGCAGGAAACAGAAGGATCAGTTTGCACTGGAAGTAGCATCTACCTCCTGGCTGTTTGTGGGATTGAAGGCACCAAGTGCTAGTATCTCTTCAAAGAGAAAAGATGCATGGATTCTTAGCTTTGAACTCCTTAAAGGAGCAGGGAAAAACAGTCCCACAGCTGAGGAAGAGCTGTTAAGTCTTGCCATTTCAGATGCTCAAGAACTGAAATATATGTATTGGTGGATGAAGGGAATAACGCGAAAAGTATAGTTGTCTTTTGTTATGTATTTGAGCTGTTCTTTATTTGAAATGCCACATGGAAAAGGTTGCCTGTTAGCAGTGCTATTTCCAACAGGTGACAAGTCCAGGATGAGAGAGATTCAGCCATAAATTATGCACCTTGGAGCTGAAGGTGTTTCTTGTGGTGTGGAAGATGAGTTAGCCTCATTCTTTATAGCCTTTGCATCTGCAGGTTTGGCAGGAGGTTGTTTGAGCTCTTGAACTGGGTTCCTTTCTCTGTTCTGTGTGATGTGCACACTCATGCTGCTTCTGCTGTATAGAGCAGCTCTGCTTTGTCTGCCTGTGGGTGTTCTTACTGGCTAATTTCTAGCTTTATTTTCCTGCCCTCTGATTCTTGAAGCATGGAGCTAAACAGATGACAGTAATCTTGTTTGGCAGAGCATCAGTCATTATGTGTTCATAATTTCTCATATTCTATCAAGTGTTTCTGCCCTGCCATGACTGCAATTCCTTATGTGTGTGTTACATACAAACTGCCTGGTGGTTAAATCTGCAGTACTGATGCAGTGCTCTGAATTATCTTTCAATGCAGTTCCCTAAATACAGTTCAGAAAAGCATTTTTGTGGTTAAAGCTAGTGTTTTAATAGCAGGGCATTTTTTTATTTGCGTATTTAGCCAGCAAATAGCTGAGTGACTCTTCTGCGTATTCACTTGCAGTCTTCTAAAGATCCCCTAGAAGATTAGAAGTATTGAGACTTGATGAATCAAGTTTTAAAAATGATCTGTTCTGGGGAAACTTGTGCAGTGCTCAGTATTAAGAGGCAATTTCCCGCTAGGCAGCAGAGTTAGTGGGAGGCCCCTCTCAAGACAAACAGTACATGTTCCTTTTTAAAATAAAAAAGGAACAAATAGCTTTGCACCTTTTTAAGGCACCTTATGCTGCTCTAGGGGGACCTGTTCTAGACTTGAAACAGTAAGATAGGTAACAATTTCTGTGTTCTGATGATAGTGTATCTTGTCGTTTTCTAAGGCACTTTGTGATTAGGTTGTATTTACGCAAAGTGGACTAGAAACTAATTAATAGCTCAGGACTCAAAGTTCTTATTTATTTATTTATTTATTTATTTATTTATTTTAGATATTTTCATGTATTTATTGCTGCAGTCAATCTGAACAGAGTAGCTTCCACAGCCCTGAAAATCTGGTCCAGAGTACTTGGTGTCAGGTTGCCAAAGGCTTGAATTCAACTAAATATCCAAGTGCTGATACACAGTGACACTGTATACACAAGAATTTACTGTGGAATGCTTATTTGAAAGCTGAAATATATATTTGGATGTGGAAGCTATTTTGAAATGCTGGGACACCTTCGAGCATTACCTGCCTTCATTATGGAGCTGTTGGCATCTCAAGTAAATGATGGTTTGTGATCTCTTGAGATGTGCCATGTTTTCTGACTGAGTGCAAGTCACTTCATCCTATTTTCCTGTCTTAACAAATATAGAATATAAATTAATGTCTTAATATTTTGAAATGGGTCGGTCTTGTCTTGTAATGTGTGGTATTTCTCAATCTTTATAAGAAGTTGTAATTTCAGAGCAACTTGCAAATTCTGTCTCTTCTGAATGCTTCTAGACTTGGTTATGGATGAGGAATGCCAACTATCTCACTGAAATTGTGTAATTGAAGTGTTAGGTTGGAACGAAACACTATTCAAACCTTAATTTGAAGTAAAGTTTCTAATTAGTTATTGCCAGTTACTTGTTTTGTTTAAATGGCTTCTTTATTTTTTATTCAGTACAGCATGGTGAGTCTGTCACACAGTGAATGCTCAGCATTAACATGTCTGCTTAATTTATGGGTGATTAAGCACTTTGCAGTCAGTGTAACGATGATAAAGACAAATGTCTTCTGGCATGTGTAGCAGAGGAACTGCATTTGGGTTGTAAGTCTGCTGGCAGAGCATAAAGAGATATTAATGGACCAGATCTGTAGGAGAGTAGTCGAGTATGACAGCATTTCTATTGCAGTGTACTGTGCACATTTACAGATGAGATACTAATGAACTCTGCTTATGGGAAGGTGGCAGAGAGGAAGAGAGAGCGCCAATGATACCTGTATGCTCCCCCTGAAATGGAGTTAATTCTGTGAGAAGAGTGGTATTTTTAATTCCATAGCTGGAACTTGTAGAAAAAGAACTCGATTTTTCATCCAGGTAAAGATACGTGGATAATATGGGTGAGACCAGACAGCAATTTAAATCAAGCATATCAGGGCATTGTGGCAGCAGAACATTTAGTCTGAGAAATGCACATTAAGCTCTCCAGGAGCTGAGAGACAGTGAGCTCTGGCTTTGATTCAGATTGGCGTCTCTCTTGATCATGAGTTATGTGTTCTTGAGGAGAGTCCAGATGAGATGAACAGCAGTCATGGCTTAAGGGGATTGGTATTTGAGGGAAGATGAAGGTATTAATTTTTGGCAACTGTATTGGTTCACTTTATAATTTTTAAATGATTCATTTGGTTCTCTTCTTAATGACTTCAATTTTAGATGCCTTTTGTTTGTTTTTTGTTTAGTTGATCTGTTTTGTGGTCTTTGACAGCTGCTTCTTGAAGCTTCTTTCCTCAAATTCTTTAATAAGATTTTTGCAAAACACACTTGTGTACATACTTTTTTTTTTAAAGACTTTTCACCTCTTTAAGGCTACATGTTGTTACAGAGCTGTGGGGACTTAATGTCGTAAGTAGAAATACGTAAAGTCATGATGAGCATATAACCATGTATAAAATACTTTTTTCTGTAAGTCATTTGGATAAGGCTGTTAATGGGATTTCTGACTCCTTAATGGCATGCTTATTCAACAAAGGTTGAATAAATATATACCCAGTGTTTTCAGGTTTATTAATCTAGGGTATAAGTAGCATCTTGGCTAACTTTGCATTACCCTTTTTCAGCTGGATATGCCTACTGAGCAGATAATTGCGAATTTAAAAACAGTTATCAATGATATCTGCACATTCAAGCCATTGACTTATGGTAAGTAGCTCTTCTAATGACATAGTTGAAGTTGGAACAAATAAAATGAAGAAGTTACTGTTCTTTACTGGGTTGTCATTAAATGACCTTGCTTCTTTGTCTGCCTTGGGGTAGGAAGAGCTGAATTGTGAACTGTAATCACACAGCAGCACTATGTAAATGTCTTTGTAAGGCAAGCAGTGAGATGATGTAAAAAACTAAGTTTGCAGGCTTGATGCTTAAGTAGATCAAAACCACACAAGGAAATCCTCATGAGACATGGAGGTCTTCAGCATCTGTGTGCGTTGGTTGACCCCACTGATGTGACCCTGTTGTGGCTCAACACAGAGAATCCAAACTTAAAATCCACCTGGAGATGCCGTAGTTAAACCTTGTGCATCAGTTAACAGCTATCTGCCTTGCTTGATGTTTTTTCACAATTTATTTTTTTTTTTATTTATTACAAAGGTATTTTTTAAATTTCTGTTGGGAAAGCTGTTTATTTTTTTTTTTTAGCTCCTTAGCAAAAGGATGAAGTTACTAAGCAGTAAGGGTGTGAACTCTGTGTGTTGTTCTTTGGGCTGTGCTCACTGTTCTGAGTAAAAACGTGAGCAATTAATACACTGTCTGCTCTTTGTCATAATGAAGTAAACTTTAATCAAATGTCATCTGCTTAGCTGGAGTGGAAATGGTGATTTATGACCACGATTTTGTGGCAGAATAGCCTTGTTTAGGCTAAGAAAACAACTTTTTATCTCAATATTGAATTAATGTCTGCAAAAAGAATCATGCATCTCCTCCAGTGATGCTGTTAATAGTAACTACTGCACAGAGAGAACAGACTGCAAAAAGCCAAGAACATGTGCCTTCAGAAGCGTTTCAGCCGAAATATAAAAAATAAGGGGTTAGTTGACATGAAATACAAGAAAACAGAGGCAGGAAGTGGTGGTATTTTTGTCCTTATGGAATTTATATGTGAGCTACACTATCCTAGTTAAGTAAGGATAAGGTCTTCTGGTTTTAGTAGCATTTCTACTGATTTTGCAGTATGAAGCTTTATTCTTGTGGCGGGGCTTTTACTGGCTTGATTAAAAATACTTGTTTATGGGAAAC
This sequence comes from Amazona ochrocephala, assembly GCA_039720435.1. NCBI lineage: Eukaryota > Metazoa > Chordata > Aves > Psittaciformes > Psittacidae > Amazona > Amazona ochrocephala. Next base: position 85,933,878 of record CM077880.1, read on the forward strand.
AAACATGGTAATTAACACATCTTTGCAGCAATGAAGTCTAGATGTGCTTGCCAACTATCAAGTGCTTAGACCAGCTACTTCTAGATATCTGTTCTTTAGTTTCTTTCAGGCTTTCCATATGTGATATGTAGTTATCACTAATATGGCATTCCACTGCAAGTTACTTGATCTAATAGAAGACTGAAAATACCACCAGGCAAATGTTCTCAGAATATAATGTAGATCTATTTAATCCCTTGTCAGGAAACTTGACTACTTCTATAGTTTTTCTTGTCAGAAGGTTTCTCTCAGCATTTCATGGAAGGATCCTGAATTAGAAATGGTTTTCTTTGTGCTCTTAGTTGTGGAGGAATATTTGGGTGATCAACAAACTTTCCCCCATATCTTGCCAATCAGTGCCAATCAGTACCAAACCTCAAAGTTGAGTTTGTAAGCTGAAATTTTAAACTAACGAGCATGTGTCCCTTTAACATAGTAGAATAGACCAAACTGTTCTAACTTACTAATATGTAGAGAGAAAGGAATGTTCACCTAGCAGGGGAAGGAACATCATGAGACTGATAACAACTAAGGAGACAGTAAATAAGACCAAGGATGTCAGTCTTCAAAGTAGCAGAGTGGTGCCCAGCATGGAGTGAGACTGGAACAGAACAGAAGCAAGGACATACCAACTGCTAACTCAGCACTGGGACCTTGCCAGCATGCGCAAGCACTGAGGTCATTCAGCAAACACAGTGAGGAAGACTGTCGGTGACCACCAGAGACCCCTGCTCAGCAAGAAAGTGCATGTGTAATTAGGATGCAAATATTGTAATTGGTTCCTCGGAAATCTGTAAATATGCATGAGTATGCTAAATGTACAGCTGCATTGGCAAAGTAATGGGCGCTCTCACCTTTGCGAAACAATTCACATGTGTGCCCAGTGCTGCAATAAAGAAAGCTGCTTTCTAAAACTCCAAATAGAGTCTTAGAGAGTTTCTTCGAACAACTTTTATGGTAACAAGTTCACTTGTATTTCATGTGTTGGAGGAGTGTGTATGTGAAGCTGTAATTGTATTTTTCTAAGGCTTGGGAGCACTAAGGTCAATTGCTGGTGAGCTGCTGAAGGAATCATCAGATTACACCTTTTAAAGCGCCAGAGTGTAGATTGCATTGTGATCCCAATCTGCTGGGGTGGATGTTAAACTCGGTGCTGAACGGATGTGTGTAATTCTATAGTTCTGGTTCTGCTCATGTGCTTGACACAGTGTGGGTTCTCAGATAAATCAGCCTGGAGACATGTAAAGTGGTAGTGTGACCAAGTTGGTGGTCTTTGTTTTCTAGGTCCTTTTGTGAAGAGCTTGGTGATTAGATCTTCCACCAGTGAAGGTTTGTTATTGCACCTTGGTGGACTTCTACCTCAGGTGGAGAAAGTAGAAGAAAAAGAAGGTGCAGAAGGTGATGAAGAAAAGCGTATCCCGGAATCTGCTAGTACGTGATGTATCTGATGGTCAAGCTTGGAAAGCAACGGGTGTGATTGAAATCATACTTCATGAAAAGAAGAAAATAAATCTAACTTGTGAATTCCACTTGTAAATTCTGTGTAACAAGAAACATTGTCACAAATGGGTGTCTGTTGTCAAGGCTGAAGACATTTAAATTCCTTTTGTTGGTAGCTGAAAGCTCCCCCAGGTTTGCGTATTGTGGTTTTATTTTTGTTTTCTTTGCAGGTAACAGTTTTTACTTTAATAAAAGTATTTCTGTAACTTCTGAAGTATTGCCGTTGATTTCTACACTTGCAGCCAAAATGTACCATGCTTTTGTCTTGACTGGGTCCCCCACAGAGCAACTGGTGCAGTTACTGGTGATAAGCTGCTAACTTGCCAGTGAAGAAAACTAGGCTTTATTTGTCGTTCTATTTTTCTGCCAAGTCAAACACAGTGTTTCTCTTGAGTGTCTTTGGTGGGAGTAATGTCTGCATGATGCTTGTGATGTCTCACTTTGTTTTCTTTTGATCTGCATATATAGATACTGGAAGGGTATACAGAGGATTACTGCTCTGCTGCTTTGAGCCACTGAGTGCAGGTTAGTCTTTGTGACAGCTTGTAATAGGTAAGGTTTTTCTAAGGAAAAATGAAATGTCTTCTATGGGAGGAGTGATCATGCACCTGGTCCTGTGTTAGGTTAGTCATCTCTGAGGTGCACTAGGTTCTTGGTCACCTTTGGTTAGCAACTTGCTTAAATTTGTTCCTTTAACTCATAGTAGCTATGCATAGCACTATGATTTGGCAGGAAATCCTGAAAATGTAGACTCTTGGTTGAAATGGAGGTCTTGACAATAGCACAGTTTGATGTAAGTAGAAGATTCTCAATAAATGGGTTTAATGCTTGCTGGGGTGCTGGGGTCTGGGTTGCTTTAGACAATAACTGAAGGCCTAATAGCTAGGCCTGAACAGCTGTGTTGCTTTAGACAATAACTGAAGGCCTAATAGCTAGGCCTGAACAGCTGTGTTGCTTTAGATGATAGTTGAAGGCCTAACGAGGGTCGGATAGGGACAAGAAAAGAGGAGGGATTACAGATGTGGTTAGTGATATGGAGAACCGCCAGCAATAGGAGGAAAAACAGGATATAGGCGTGCTTGGAGCTTATTATAACCCCCAATCATTAATTGCGTGATACCTGCGTGCTAGCTGCTCACCGCCAATGATTAGAGCTTGGCACAGGCGACCGGCGCGTGCACGGAAATAATACTGTATAAAAGTACGAGCTGTTCGCCCAATAAAGCGGAACGATTTAGCATCATATTGGTGTGTTGTCGTTCTCATCTCGCCTAAAGAAGATAACCCCCCCGCACTGGGGTTCGAGCTTTTAAATACATCAGAAAGATCAACTTGGTTCCATTTTTGCCCGGTTTGCTTTTTGTTCCTTTGGGCTGGTTGCTTTGGCACAAACAGATGAAAGCCAAACCACCAACTCTTTTTTGCAACAACCAGTCTTTGAGGGTGCTTGAAATGTAATCCTACTGTTCTGCCTGATGTAATTCAGTCTGTGGCCGTTGCTGTGCCTTCTTATTTTGCTTACCTTGGTTTTCCTCAGCATAATTCTTAAGTAGAAACTGGAGAGCAGCATAAATAACCATGATTCTTTCAACTGGTTGTTTAGAAATCCGTGACTTAACGCTTTGATTTTTTTTTTTTTCCTCGTTTTCCCCGTTGTTTCCAGCAGGTGGCATTCGTGTTCCCTTCTGGAGAGGTGTTAGGAGAAGAGTGTCTCAATTGGGTTGTTTTGAGGGGGGACTTTGTTGCTAAACATGCTAGTAAAGCTGCACCCTACAATGTAAGATGCTTCCAGAAGGATTGGCTGTTTCCAAAAGGGCTGAGTTCATCTAGTTTTGAAAGGGTCGCTTGTGTTTGCAGCTTTTTGTCATTCCTATTTTTGGAGGTTAGGCTTATTTTTCTTAGAGGTTGCTCATAGTTGCATAAAAATTCTCGTATCTACTATCTGAAGCATGGGGCTGCTGTTAGGTTGCTTGGCAGGCTGCTGTTAGGCCACACTGCTGGCTTTTTTATTATGGGGGCTTCTTTGCTCAGAGTTTAATCAGAAAACTCTTAGTGGTAAAGGAAGGCTTCACACTGACCTCAGTTGACTTACTAGGTAGTATGTGGGAAAAGTAATGCCAGGACACTTCAATAGCCATTCAAACCTTATTTATTTATTTTTTTTTTTTACTATGGGCTGTACTCATATGCCCAGTGGAAAGAAGAAAACTAAATTTGTTGCTTTACAAAGTGAAAAGTTGGTGTGACTAGAAAAAGGACAGTGTCAAATGTGTTCAGTGGTGTTAGTTGTGTTCAACATCCCACTTGGTCCAAAGCTTCTCTTGTAGAATCATAGAATAGCTAGAGTTGGAAAGGACCTTAAGATCATCTAGTTCGAACCCCCCTGCCATGGGCAGGGACACCTCACACTAAACCATGCCAGGAATTGGTGATGAGGAGGCTGGTAAGGGTACTCATGTCTCTTTTCCCCTTCCTCCTTCCTCTGTTCTGCAGGAGTTGATGTAGAACAAAGCTTTTTTAGCTCCCTGATACTGATGTTTATTAATTTCTGGTCTGGAGCACCAGGCAAGTTTCAAGAAGATAGGTCAGGGCAGGTAATCAAGAGGCAACAGTTTTGTTGTGGGTTTTTTTTTTTCCTTTCTACCCTGTGCCTTAAATTGATTGTACTGATTACAGCTGGTTGTGTACAGGCAAGTGCCAACAGTGAATGTGGTAGCGACTTCATCACTCCACAGCAAAAGGCTTGATTACTTCTGACAAGTTTTACCTGGATGGTTTTTTTTCCTAATGAAAAAAAACAATCATGCTGCATAAGCTCCTCATCTGCACTGTGTCTGGCTTCATTAGCTCAAGCGCAGCATCCTCTGTAAGTACGTCACGTGTGCTGTAACCTTCTTCCACTTGGAGTTTGTGCTGGGGATAAATGCTTGCATGAAGGGAAATGATTGAGCCAAGGGGGTGTGCTTTGTTTTGAGGACTTGGCTCTTAGGTGCGTGTCAGATGGATCATGAGTGGTCAGTTAATGCTGAATGTTAGATAAAGGGAAGATACTGTTTTACAGGAATGTGGTTTCACCCTGCATATCAGGATTTGTGCGTATGTGCAAGCAAAGAGTGTTTTTATATACTAATGAATTGCATACACAAGGAATATTATGAGATAGTATATTAGTTATGTGCTGTTCATGACCTGAAAGGAATGATTTGAAGGTAAGTTACCTGCTGGTGGAGAAAACCAAGGCCTGGGATACCATTTGCATGCATTTCTAGGTCTCTTCACTATGTTTTTATGGCTTATTTCAAAGACTTTACTATCTATTGTGGAAAAAGGTAGAGTTGCCCTTTTGGAGATGGGTGGCTTTTCAAAAGTGACGCTGATTGATGATAGTAATGCCCGTGGTCTGTGTAATCCTGAAATAGCGTTATAGGAGCTATTGAGTATACTGTGATTTTTGTCCTGAAATGCTTGATTAACACACAGAAGAGACGAAAACCGTGAGATTGCTCCCCTTTAAGCTTAGTCTCAAAACATGCAAGAGTGGGAATTGCTGTACATGTGGCTTTTGTGCCAGTATGCCTTAAAAAATAGTTGAATTGTTAACAGTAATGGCATTAAAACTTAAATGGCATTGCTGGCTTCTAGAAACTAATAGTAGTGTACTCACTGCAAGGCATGGGTTTGTAATGCTTCAGTGACTTCTGATTAGTTAGAGCAGGATATAAATAGGTTGTTTTCCCTGAATGTTAAGTTCTTTTAAGTCCTGTATAATAAGAGGCACTCTTTCTAGCACAGTTTCTGTTAATGAGTGCTTAGTACTCCTTTGGTATGCAAATATAGCGCAGATCTTCTGTCAAAAGCAAAAGGGCAGTAACTCAGGAACTAGCAACCCAAGTATGCGGTGAAGTGAGAATGGATGTGTTACAAGGCATGAGCCAGGTTGTGCTAGCTGCTTTTCTGTAGTGTTATGTGCAGTAAGTAGAAATTTATTTCAAGTAGGTTACTCCACCATGAAGGGCGCTTTAGGCAAACTGTGCACATACTCGGGCACAAGAGCGCGTACTCCTGGTTCCTGCAGAGGAGCTGACAAGTTAGTAAATGTTACCTCCTGTTAACAAGCCATGGCATGCTTGCCCCTTGCAGGAAGGGGGGGATGTCTGGATGGGTAGCTGGAAGGACAAGACTATCTTCCCACCTGCTGCTCAAGTGAAGGTGGCCAATCAGTGTGCCCTACTCCTCCCACTGATTTTCTGTGCATTTACCCCTCATTCTCTCCTGTCCAAGCTATGTTGAATTTGATCGGTAGCTTCATTTCGGCCAAAAATACTTCTCAGGAATTACCGGGTTACAGCATTTGAGGTCACAGCCTCTTCGCCTCTAAAAGCATGATGGTAAGAAAGCAGGAGTTGATGTATGGGGCTTGGAATCCACATTGTTATGAGTATTGGAAGATTTCACTGATGTTCCTGTGGAAAAAAAGTGCTACAATATGTTTAGTAATATAGATGCTGTATGATTGCCTTAAAATTGTCTTATGTGAAACTGCTGTTAGTTTAACTAAGGAGAAGCAGGCAAAGAACCGGAATTCCCAGTTAGTGCATACAGAAACATTTGCCCAAACAAGGAAGAAATTGCCATGGAGGCATTCATGCAGTTGTGCGGAGTGAAGGATTTAGGCTGACACTCAGCCTAAACCTGGACTTGTACAGGAATTAGTTGCACTCCAAAAAACTTTGTCTAGGTCAAACGTAGTTCATGGGGCTTTTGCTGTAAATTATGGTGTTGAGGTAATATTAGAAGAGCAGGACAGGGGTGTTGCTAGTACTGCTCAAACCTGATGCAAGAAAGTCCTTTCCATACTCACTGGGGGTTTCCCAGGGTGCCAGCGGCTAGAATTAGCACTAGTCTCACAGTTGGTGTTCTGTACTGTGGCTGAGCATAGTCTTGGAAATGTCAAGTAAAATCAGCCTGTACATAAAATGATAAAATCACAGACTGGCTTGGGATGGAAGGGACCTTAAGATCATCCAGTTTCAACCTCCTTTGCCATGTGCTGACGCACCTACCACTAGACCAGGTTGCTCAAAGCCCCATCCAGCCTGGCCTTCAACATCTCCAGGGGTGAGGCAGCCACAGTTTCTCTGGGCAACTTGTGCCAAGGCCTCACCACCTTCACAGGGAAAACCTTCCTCCTTGTATGTACCCTAAATCTCCCCTGTTAAGCTTGAACCCATTACCCCTTGTCCTATCACTACAATCCCCAATGAAGAGTCCCTCCCCAGCATCCCTATAGGCCCCCTTCAGATACTGGAAGGCTGCTATGAGGTCTCCACGCAGCCTTCTCTTCTGCAGGCTGAACAGCCCCAACTTTCTCATCCTGTCTTCATACGAGAGGTGCTCCAGTCCCTTGATCATCCTCGTGGCCGTCCTCTGGACTTGCTCCAACAGTTCCATGTCCTTCTTATGTTGAGGACATCAGAACTACACACAGGCACAGTGCTCCAAGCAGAGTCTCACAAGAGCAGAGTAGAGAGGCAGGATCACCTCCCTCGACCTGCTGGTCACACTCCTTTTGATGCAGCCCAGGATACGGTTGGCTTTCTGGGCTGCAAGCGCACACTGCCGGCTCATGTTCATTTTTTCATCAACCCACACCCCCGAGTCCTTCTCTGCAGGGCTGCTCTGAATCTCCTCCCCGCCCAACCTGTAGCTGTGCCTGGCATTGCTCCGACCCAGGTGGAGGGCTTTGCACTTGGCATGGTTAAACTTCATTAGGTTGGCATCAGCCCACCTCACAAGCGTGTCAAGGTCCCTCTGGATGGCATTCCTTCCCTCCAGCGTATCAACCAAACCACACAGCTTGGTGTCATTGGCAAACTTGCTGAGGGCGCACTCAATCCCACTGTCCATGTCACCGACCAAGATGTTGAACAAGACCGGTCCCAACACCGATCCCTGAGGGACACCACTCGTTACTGGTCTCCAGCTGGACACTGAGCCACTGAGCACTACTCTTTGCGTGCGGCCATCCAGCCAGTTCTTTATCCACCCAGTGGTCCACCTATCAAATTGATGTCTCTCCAACTCAGGGAGAAGAATGTCATGTGAGACAGTGTCAAAGGCTTTACACAAGTCCAGGTAGATGACATCAACTGCTCTACCCCTGTCCATCAGTTCCGTAGCCCCTTCATAGAAGGCCACCAGATTGGTCAGGCAGGATTTCCCCTTAGTGAAGCCATGCTGGCTGTCACCAAGCACCTTGTTGGTTTTCATGTGCCTTAGCATGCCTTCCAGGAGAATCCGCTCCAAGATTTTGCCAGGCACAGAGGTGAGACTGACTGGTCTGTAATTCCCTGGCTCATGTTCATTTTCTCACCGACCAACACTCCCAAGTCCTTCTCCGCAGGGCTGCTCTGAATCCCTTCTCTGCCCAACCTGTAGCTGTGCCTGGGATTGCTCCAACCCAGGTGTAGGACCTTGCACTTGGCATGGTTAAACTTCATTAGGTTGGCATCAGCCCACCTCACAAGCGTGTCAAGGTCTCTCTGGATGGCATTCCTTCCCTCCAATGTATCAACCGAACCACACAGCTTGGTGTCATTGGCAAACTTGCTGAGGGCGCCCTCAATCCCACTGTCCATGTCACCCACAAAGATGTTGAATAAGACTGGTCCCAACACCGATCCCTGAGGGACACCACTCGTTACTGGTCTCCAGCTGCACATTGAGCCATTGACCACAACTCTCTGCATGCAGCCATCCAGTCAATTCTTCATCCAGCAGGTGGTCCATCCTTCAAATTGTGTCTCTCCAATTAGAGACAAGAATGTCCTGCAGGAAAATGTTCTGGATTTAACTTGTTAGGTGTAAACGCTCTCCTGTTAATTTTCCCAGGCTTTGCTGTGCGCCTGCCTGTGCTTGTGAGTTAGGCTAGTCAAAGATGTTGGGCTGAGCGCTTCATTTGAAGCACACAAAACTGCTGGGACGGATCTGCGTGAAGCACAATGCCTGTCCAGCCAATATCACTTACGAAGTTTGTTTGAAGACCCAATTGTGCCTACAAGGGGGAAGATGTTTCTAAATGATGCAGACATTGGGAATGATTATGTTCATATTCTGCAGTACCATTGGTAGTGTGAGCTTCCAGACTTTGGGTGAAGGTAATACCATGGCCTAAATTCTGTCTGTATAATAAAATTTACATTGACTTAAATAGGACAGAGAGGGAAATAAAAACCACCTGTGTGGTGTTCTAATGGGCATCTTAGTATTACAAACCTGTGCTGATGGTGGCTTATGGCAACTTGAGTTGTAATGGTCGTTAAAATGGAGAAATGCTGGGGGAGATGTTCTCTCAGCCTAAACGAGGCTTAAAGAAACCCCACCAAAACTCTAAAATGCAAATGTTTTCAGTAAAAAGCGCAGTGATTAAAAATACTTTGTTATTTCCAGAAAGCTTCATTTCGCCAGCAGGAGGAGGCCTGGGATTGCATTGCTGGCAGCATGGGCTCCGAGTCCCTAGGAGCAAAATCAGCTGATGCAGAAATAAAAGAGAAGTAAAGCCAAACCTTTTTTCTTTAAGATGCCCCTTATATAAGGTCAGGTAAGTTTAATTTCCCACTATTAGTAAAATCGGTTACGAGATGGCAAATTTGGAAGTGACAGGAACACAGGCTAGCTACTACTCAAAACTTGGAGAAAAGATGGTGTGCTAACAAGGCAGAAAGGGACCTTATGTTAGAGGGGCCCTGTGAAAAATAAAGCTTGATTCCAAGGACTTTGAACCATTGTAAGGGTGGTTCCTGTGATAGAGCTTTCCCCAAGCACACCTTTTATCTCCCAAGGTTTGTTGCAGATGGGGGGTGGATTCTGGGAACTGGGACAGTCAAATATGAGAGCATCATCCTGATTCTGCTTCTCAAGGGCTTTCGAACAGGTTTGTGAGCTGTTGGGATGGCAGTGAAGGCTCAAGTTGTTCATATTTGAAGAAAGCTATTTTTGAGTTTGGTTTGGGTTTTGGGTTATTTTTTTTTTTCCAAGTGCTCATAAACATCTGTTATCAATGAATTACGGCTTGAAGGAAATATATATTTTTTAATGGTCTAATCTCACTGTGTGTTAAAAATGCTTACTAACAAAATCTGTAGTACATACATGTAGTACATGCATGTGTCGTACATACAGGTGGTGTTTTACTCCTTACCAGTGTGAAGAGACATTGAGAAAAGATTTAATTTCCTTCTATTTCAGTAGTGATTTGGAATCTTGGATGTTATGCGATGGGGTGAAGTGTCTACTAGATGTAGGTCTTCCAGACCTCGGAATACAGACTCTTCTTAAAGTTTGTCAGAGTGGCCTTCAACTTGTGATTGCCTTTCCAAAGCCTTTGTAAAAAAACATGTTGTAAAGGCTACCTAGCAAGCTAGGGAACTTGACCCAAAAATCAAGGGCAGGCATCGTATCCTAGTGTGTGTCTGTAGCTTTGGTATTTTAAAAGCCTATTTTAATGATTCTGAGAGAGACTGACCAACTGGGGAGAAGGTCAAATTAATAACCTTGGAAAAGCAAGTTAAAGGCATCATGTTAAAAACACATCTGTCCTTTCCACGTACATGTATTGGTAGATAAAGCAGTTGAGCTTGCCTCTGACAAAAGGCTGACTGAGACACACCCTAGTCATCTTGGACTACTATGTATTGTATCAGGCTTTGTGCAGCATGAGAGAGAATTTAATCTCATAGCCTTATCACAGCATCAGGATATAACAGAAGGAAGTTGTTTTCTCTTTGGCCAGATAGAACCCATTCAGTGCTTGGTCTCACACTTAGATTAGGAAAAGTCCTTTCTTTTGTTTTTATTAAAGAAATAAATCCTTCATCCTTCCGGGTAATACAATACCCTCTGCAACCAGCCATGAAGACAGTCAAGTCAAGCCAAGCTTCTGGTCAATGGCAGTGCCTTGACATGTTAGGTAATGAGTGTTAAGTCTTCTCCTAGAAAGCTCGTGCTGCTTTACATGGCGTTTAATTACTTTTCATATGAGAACTGTGAATTACTTAAGGCACAGTTGCAGCCTCTAGCATGTTGGTGTTCTGTGCCAAACAAAACATCCACCGGTAGAGATTTTCATTCAACTTTGACAGGGTTTGCTGCTTGGAATTCAGCGGAGCAGTGTTATCAAGAGATGGATTGGGTTTACTGTTTGTATTGGTTAGGAGACTTGCATCTGCTGTGCACTTTTGAACTCCAGGGGAGGGAAGGGGGTACAATGTAACTTTGTCATTTGTGGATTGATTGTATCTGTAGCTGTTGCTTCCTTTACCCTTACTTTCCTCTGCAGAGAAAGCCATCTACCAGAAGTTAGAAGTATGGACCACGTGGGCTAAATTCCAAGAAACCTTTCTGAGACCTCAGCCAGCAGAGCTGAAATGAGATAGATCTTTTTCATGTTTCCTGGGCTATTCTGTATAAGTCTGCGCCAGCACATGCTTGGCCTTGAATGAATATAAACTATGTCTGTCTGGGATCACTCAAACCAGTGATTTTCATGCCAACAGAGAAGCAAATCCTTAAACTCAATGTGTCAAAACCTGACCTCTGCCTAGAGATTTGATAAAAGAATGGCTAAAAATGGTTTATTCCTACAACCTTGTTGGCTTTTTGTGCCACTAGTTCCAAGATATATCGCTGCAGTTAACAGCTGAGTCATTGCTTTGCAAGATGCGCCATTCAGGTTTTCAGTCTTAGAACCATCTCATATTTCTCTGAACAGTCTGAAGCTTATTTTATTATTTTGTTTGATAACTTATAAATAGACTCGAAACAAATGCTGCTTTTGTATTGAATTGGGAATTTAGAAAGAAAAAGTAGGTGAAGGACAAGACTTTACAGAACTTTGAATTTCTGAAATGGTGTGGGAGACCTTGGTGCTAAACTTGAGAAATATTTTCCTTTAAATGCACAGTTTGTTTTCCAGAGGGAAAAGATCTTCACTGATATAATGGAATGGGTAAATTTCCAAAATTACGTAGATCATAGATTTTGAATTGTTCTGATTTCAACAGCTTCTTTGCAACAGTGTTAAGGGAAGGTACTCTTAGGGTTGTCTCAAATGATTTTAAACCTGTAATACCATCTGCCTTAACAGATAGTGGCAAAATACCTGTTCTGCCCATGTGATGGAAAATCGTTTTTTTCAGGTCCAGTGAGATTATAATGGTGTGAATTCTGACAAAGTGCTTTGTTTCTCTGTGTGGATGCATTTGTGAGAGAGAAAGGAACTGACTTCAACCTTTGCTGTCCTCCTGTGTTACTCCAGGACTTGTGTTTTTATCTCAAGTATCTTTGTGTAGGAATGGATTCCCTCAGGGATCACGCATCTCCTGTTGCTCTGCTTGGATCTTTATTTTCTTGCCTGCAGGCTATTGACACATGCTTTATGGAGCTGCCTTGGTTGACTTTGAGGTCTCCTGAACTTCCTTCTTCAATCCCTTGGCTTCTTAAAGACTTTTAGGCCTATTAGTGTGTGCAGCTTTTAGGCCTAGAGGCAGGTGTGCAACTGAACACATCAGTGACACATGTGAAATTAGAAGACCAAGGAAACTCACCTCCCAGGTACAGTTGCTGTTCTTTAATAGTTGTTTATTTCTGTCTCTTTCTATCTTGCTTCTGCTGTCCACTGGTAAGAATCACAGTCTCACCCAGAGTATGAGCAGATGATAAATTTTTATTTCAGCTGGTATGTGCAGCGGTGTCATTCAGAAATACCTTATCTCAGTAGATGATGCTGTCTCTTGGAGCTGTTCTTCTGCAGTGCCTTAATCATGCAGAGGAGAGAAAGCTGAGTTTCTGCTGGTATTCAGAGGCTACAAGGCCAAGAGCCAGGTGGCTCTGGGGTGGTGATTTCAAAGAAGCAGTGCATTTTGGCATGATGGTTATATGGAGGAAGCAACCAGAAATGTTCTGCTGAGTTGCTGTTTTGTTGTCGAACATACACTTGGTGTAGGAGTACCTCTGCATGGCAGGCATCTCTTGGACTTCCCGTATCTATTGAGTTAATGAACCCTGTTTATGCCTGGCTGCTTCTCCTATTTCCACCTCTTTTGCCTTGCTAGTTCTTTGAGTTTGGTTGCGTTGTCCTGAATTTCATTTGAGTAATTAGAAGGCAACTAGGACCTGTGTATTTATTCCTTTAGTCATTTCTACTATATTTAAAATTGGCATGAAATATTTTATTGGTTAGTGTTTGTGTGTGCAGTGGTAGTTATTATGTCTCTCTGCTCCTATTTTTCATAAGAAGTACCTCCTGCTAATAGCTAATGAGTATTAACTTGGTAAAAGCACTGAGCAACTCATGCAAATTGCTGTTTGAATCTTGGGTCAGTGCCACGCCGCAGACTCCACTTCTCACATTTGTTGCTGAATTAGGTTACAGTAATTAATGGCGTACAATCCTGAAAAGATTTGACCTCTAACTCTGAGTTTGAGGTGGTAGTGTTCATTAGAAAGGGAATCAAAACTGAACAGATTGAATTACCATGAGGAATTACTGTTAAATTTAGCTGGCATAGTTGCGTTTAATCAGTCAGACTGAGACGCTAAGAGGCTGCTGCGGTCCCGCCTTGTACAACTGACTGCTACATGATAATCAGGACACTGCTATGAAGCAGCAGTGTTGGAATTAGCTGGGAAAAAAAAAGATTTATTTCATAGACTGGTAAAACTAGGATCACTTTTCCAGTTAATCTTGGGTTTGGGCCTTTGTATGTAGCAACTGAAGGGCTGTGACTTCAACAATTGTGTCTGCTTTTTAATTCTGTGACTTCAAGGAACCCATCATTGGAGAAGTACTTGGAAAAGTTGGCTCCAGCATCTTATGTTGTGTGCGTACAGTGCTGGAGGTGAGAAATGGTAAGTTTTCAATGACTGGCCTGGAGCTGGGAAGTGTCATTGGAACTGTGTGTGTGTGAGGAAGTGCCTGAAGGGAGAGCATATTATAATAGGAAGAGTAGAACTTGGGCTTTGTGGAGTGTTTTGGTAGTTTTTCTTAGCTTGAGTGCTTAATTTGCAATTGCTAATGTTTGAGTCTTCCTTTGTAGAGGAAATCTATATAATGGGTGAAGAGTGAAGGAACTGAAACTGAAGGAAGAAATTGAAAGATTTTTTCAGTATGGATTGATGTGATAAGGAAACAGCCCTTTCAGTAAACAGACCATGCCCCTTTTGCACTATTTTTATAATCCTTCGAACAGAAGTGAGACCCAAATACAGTGAAAAGCTTCAAACCTCTAGAGATCATGGTTTAGATTGGAATGGACTTTAAAGCTCATCCAGTTCCAGCCCCCTGCCATGGGCAGGAGCACCTTCCACGCGACCAGGTTGCTCCAAGCCCCGTCCAACCTGGCCTTGAACACTGCCAGGGATGGGGCAGACACAGCTTCTCTGGGCAGGCTGTGCCAGTGCCTCACCACCCTCATAGGGAAGAACTTCTTCCTTGTCTAATGTCTAATCTAAATCTCCCCTCTGTCAGTTTAAAGCCATTTCCCCTTGTCCTATCCCTCCAAGACGATGCCTTCTCCACTGCAGCCCGTGCTGTGTGACCAGGAGAGCCCCAACCGCTCCTCGTGCAGTGCAGCCCTGTTGCTCTCTATCCTGCGCTGCTTCCCCACGCAAACGCCCCTGCTTTGCCTAGCCGCAGGACACAAAATCACTGCTGCAGCCAGGACAGGTTGCAGTTTCACTGCGGGCTGCTCCGTCCCCAGCAGATGGAGGAAGCTCGGCTTCCTCTATCCCACCTGAGGGGCACGGCCGGCACCGGCTGCTCCCCCCTGCTAAAGGTGCCGGGGAGGCGGGGTACGGCGCTGCCCGAGGCGGGGCCGGGCGGGGCGGAGGGCGGGCGGGCTCGGGCAGCATTTCTTGCGGGGCTGCTGCCGCTTTGTCTGCGGGGAAAGTTTGGCGGCGGGGCGGGGGCAGAGGCGCTGCCCCGGCACCTGCCGACGGTTCGGCGGGATCACCAGCCTGCCCCTTCCCTCCCGCCATGGGCACCCGGGCCGCCGCGTGGGCGACGCTGTGCCTCCTCAGCGCGGCGCTGGCCGCCGTAGCCTCCTCCTTCTCCTCAGGTGAGTCGTCGCGCCGGGCTCGCTCCCCGTCCCGTGGGTGCTCTGAGGAGAAGCGGAGCTACCCCGCTGAGAAGTCCCCCGCTCCCGGGGGATCTGGGACATCTTTCCCACCCTTCTCCATTTCCCCGGTCCGAGCGGGGGTCCGCTTCCCGCCCCCCGCCATTTTGGCGGCCTCGCCACAGGCGGGGCGAGGGGGCCGGGGTGAAGCCGTGCCCGGTCCTGGCCCTCCTGCAGCTGCCCCCCGGGTCTTCCCGCTCCATGGTGCTGCTGGTGGTTGGGGTGCCCTCAAGAGGCTGAGGGCTGGCTGGCGTGAAGTGCCGGGGATGAAGGAGCGTGTCCCCTTGGAGCGGGAGGGTAGCCCCGGGGTGCAGCCGGGCGGGCGGGGGCTGCAGGGCTTTCCCTCATGCTCGGCACCGTTTCACCCTGGGTGAGAGGCAGCCCAGGACAGCGGTAATCCCCCCCCCCCCCCCGCCAAGCTGAATGTGGGATTACCCGAAAAGGCTGATGTGGGTTTTAGTTGTCCAAACCCACAGAAACGAGCTAGTGAGGTGGTGTGGGCTGATGGATGAGACCATCCACTCTCCTTGGTTTAGGAGAGGGCTGAGTCTGCCTTGGCGGGCGTGAATGTTGCTGTAAGAGTGCTTCGAGAATGCCTTAGTAGACATCGAGCGTTGGTTTCCTCTGTCATTTAAGAAGTGCTCTGGACAGACTTGTAAAAAGCACAAGGTTATGCCTTAAGGATGCTATCAGGCAGTGAAATTAACGATGTTTTAAGTTTGGGAGTGCAGCATGGCCGTATTTGTGCTCCTAGGTTGTTTTCCAGCATTCCCTTTGATAGTGTGACTGTAGCTTGCTGGTTTGCAAAGTGGCAGATTCCCCAAATGCTGCTCCCACTGTAACGCTGTGATTCCTGTTTGATGTAGTTGTCTTGGTGAATAACAGCAGTTAAAAATAGCTATGTGTGTGTGAGATGAGAAGCTGTTAGATATGAATTTGAGATGTTAACTTGTTGGGCGATGCTCAGACTTAATTTTTACCCCAAGAAAACCCCAAACCAGAAAACTGCCCTACCAACTACCTGCATTCAGGATGCCTGGCACACAAGTACCATGACTAAAAGTTTGAGGATTTCATCCAAGCTTCTTCAGTACATGAAAGCCAATTTGCTCATTTGAGGAACCCTTCCAGGTGAGCTCTGCAAACAGTTGATGGTCACACTGGTGACTTGGAGCTGCAGATAGGGCCGTAGACAAGGACACTGTAACGAAGAATGATGTTGTTTAACGTGTGTGTGATGTCTTGGGCTCGCTCGCAGTTGGGAGTAAAACAATAGCTAGAAGGTATTTGTAACTAAGGATTTTCAAAGTCCTGTAAAGATGGTTTGTATCCTAGTTTTCCCCCTTGGTAACTTGTGAGGGAGCTAAATATGTCTTTGCTTAAATGGAGAGGAGGAATCAGACTTTCTGTATTTGTTTTCTAGTCCCATGTGAGCTGTGCTGATGAGCCTGTCTGTACCGAGTGCAGGGAAGGGAGCAGGCGCAGGGCTGAGAGAGAGTATTTTGAAGGTCTGTCTCATTCTTGCTGCCTGCCTGGGGTGTTTGAGGCAGCTGCTCTTGCCCTGCTGCCTTGGTCCTTACTCTGTGCTCTGGCCCCATTGGTAATGAGCTTTTTGGCACAGGACAGCTCTTTCACGCTATGTTTATAGTGCCTGGCTCAGAAGGCCCAAGATGTAATTACAACCTCTTGAAGCAAAAGTAGAAAGTGCTGCTTTTTGGTGGTTTTCTTTTTTGTTTGTTTGTTTGTTTGTTTTTTTTTCTTTCTTTTTTTTTTTTTTTTTTCTGTTAGTTTTCCCTTGTCCCTTTGAGATTTTCGAATCCTCAGTGAGGGCTCTGATATTTCACATTTTAGGGTGTCAAACCATTGTTACTTTATTCCATAGGTATCTTTAAGGAACTGTAGCTGTTGGTCAGCAAAAAAAGAAAGGACAGCCCGTCTGTTTTTAGGAGTAAATGAATCAAGTTGTGGTGGTCTTAACTAACTAGTATTAAGTAGAATTTTTATTTAGTTATTCCTGCCCTACCCCAGAGTCACAGACTGGTTTGGGTTGGAAGGAACCTTAAAGCTCATCCACTTCCAACTCCCTGCAATGGGCAGGGACACCTTCCACTAGACCAGGTTGCTCCAAGCCCCATCCAACTTGGCCTTGAATTCTGCCAGGGAGCCACAGCTTCTCTGGGCAACCTGTGCCAGGGCACCCTCCAGGGGAGAACTTCCTCCTGTCTAATCTAAATCTCCCCTTTGTCAGTTTAAAGCATTCCCCCTTGTCTTATTCGTACATGCTCTTGTCAGAAGTCCCTCTCCAGATTTCTTGTGGACCCCCTTTAGGTATGGAAGACTTATAATGCCTCCCCTGCCTTCCAACAGTATGTCACCTTTTGTTTTGCACTGAGTTTTGAGGTGCAGCTGGATGATGAACCTTGAAATCATCCTCTCTTGCCAAAAGAAGAGTGTAGGGGGCAGGAAGATAGTCGGTATTTGAAAATCAGTGCAGTAACATGAAGTCCAGGTATGGCCAAGTGATAGATTTTTTTGCATTGCAGTTTGTATTTACAAAAAAAGACAAGTAAATAAATGAACAGGTAATTGCTGAAGTGGTTAATTGTATGGTTTATGGAGTGATGTGTTCAGGACTGCATGGATGTAAGAGTGAAACCCAGTGTTTCAGTATGATGGTCCTCTTGGTGCTCAGCCTGTGCTCCATTTGTTTGCTGTTAACATGAGAAAAAAGGTGGCTGCTGAATTTGAGCACAACACGATTGGGCTCTTGTGGCTCATCTTCTTGGCAAGAGAAGGTAATTCGTGGTGGTGCCTCTGCAGCCTCTTGCAGCTGAGCTGAACACCATCTCGAAGGAGGAGCTTTTGGTTTATAACTAGCTCCAAGGTTTTCTGTACAAATTTGTCTAATCTGCATTGTATGGGAAACACCAGCATTGGATGAGAAAATTCTTAGTTCTCTGGGTGGTCCCTTGAGGCAGCTTTTCCTGCTTTCTTGTTTTCTTTTCATCTTTGAGTTTCTTGGTTTGCTTTTGATTTCACATGCTTGTCACGTTTTCAGTAGACATACGTGTAGTTGTTTGAGGAGGGCCGTTTCCCAGAAAATTGATGAAAGAAGTGTCATTCAGCTTATTCATGGTTTTATTTTCTAACCTCTTATTTGATTTATTAAGTAGAATATATAAAGCATGCTTGAATGAGTGTATGTCTCTATCAGTCACTTGGAGAACCGTTCTCTGGGCTGGCAGTGTCTGTGGTGAGGACTAGGATGACTGAAACAGGAGGGAGCCCCATGAGCCTGTCATTACATCAAATCTGACCCGTGGCCCATGGAGGAGTGATTTAGGGGTGGGAATCTGTGCTGACTTTTCTTACCGTCAGAAGAGTCTTATTTTCGTACACAAAAAAAGATTACACACACAAAAAGAATGGTTTTATGTGTATAATCGTGTGCTTATTTGTTTCTCCTGTAAATGTAGAAGGATTTATAGGAGTGCATAGAAGAGCCTGCAATTCAAAGGCCCTGTAACCTTGCATTTTTAAGGGCTATGTTTTACCTTTGGATAGCCATGGCTTCCTGTTATTTCAGTGAGAGCTCAGGCAGTTATCCAATGCTACAGTTCTGAGCTTCATCTTGCATGTATGTTGTGAGAATTCCCATCTTATCTGGGACAGCCTTTGTGACAGTGGGGTGAGAGAACATGTGCCCCTCACACAAGTGGCACCAAATGTCTGAACTTGTCCTGAGAGAGTGTGAGGTGATTGTGGGAATGGGTTGTGATACAAACCCTGTTCAAAAGTGGGTGATTATGGGTGATGGTGCCATGCTTGTCATGAGGTGTAGTGTCTGCCCTGTTTCCCTGCCTTCTTCTGCTTTCTTTAATTGTTTTCTGTGTCCTTGCCTTCTGCCTGAGAAAGATTGGGCAACTTCTTGCAGTTAGAATGCTGTAAAGCTTTGTCAGTGGTCTGATGAGGTGCTGCAGAGGCATCTGTTAACCCCTTCTTGAAGACTAGCTGCATTACTTTGACTCTCCTTTTATCTCTGCTTTCTTTGTGTTCCTCTCCAACTCTTGAGTTTACCTTGGCCAGAGTCCCTGACACTGCAGTCTGAAGCTTACCAAGAGGTTGCACTGCTGCACCAGAACTCCATTTGTTTTGTTGCTGGCAAGCACATGGCAGGTTCACTGGGGAGCATGCTGATGTCTAATCTCTTTATGTTTTTAATTTTGTCTTGCAGGTGCTTGTGTCTACCGAGGCTCATTGTTTGAGGTAGGTAAACTTGAATATGTTATGCTGGGAAAGTGTTTGAGAAGCTGCTGTTGAACTTGAGTCTAGTTCCTGATTTGTTTTGTCACCTTTGCAATGAGGATGGCCGGTCTTGCAGTAGATCACAGAGCTGTAAGCCTTCAGCCTGCTGCAAAACAGTAGCTAAATAAATATTTCCCTTTCAGAGGTTCGAAATCCTTCCTGAGCCTTTGAACCCAACCACTCCCCTCCTCAGCATGGCTCTGCCTGCTTCTGACTGGGGCTCCTTGTCCAAGATGCATGAGAAGTCAAGGTTCTTGGAAGCCATATGAATCACAAATGTACAGTCCTAGACAGGATAGAGGTGATGCCTTGTAAAATGTCACTGTAACGCAAGTGTTTTTTTTTTTCTTTCTCCTGAATTAATAAGGTGTTAATGACAATATTTTAACACCTTTTTCTCTCAGCTGATTGTGTCGAGGAGGACTGTGTACCCTGACTCTCCTTCATAAACGCAAAGTGTTTTCTTTATTTATAGCCCTCCTCTTTGCCTGTACATAAGCCATGAATAACTTTGTACAAGAATCACAGTTATTAACAATTTATAAACAGTGTTTAGCTCTGTAACACTTACCTGCCTTGCTTCAGTACTCTGGATGACAAAGAAATGGCTGAGCAGATGTTTGTGGAGTGCTTCTGTACCTCCCTCTCATCCCACAGCAGACCTGCACAGGGATTTGTTAGGCTGGGAGGCAGTATTCAGCAACTGTCCGGGGAAGCGTGTGTTTTCATTTCCCTTTGAGCTCTCCAGCAAAGCTGGGTATGTGCTCTGCATGTGGGACACATGATCTCTGGGTATCTTGGAAATAACTGGTGGCTGGTAGTTCCTTTGGCCTTCCAACACGAACTCAAGGTCTTGGGAGTTTTCCGGCTCCAAGAAGGGAATGTCAGGGGAATTGTTGGAGACAAATGTTTTCAGTGGGTAGGCTGGGAGGAAGCTGAAGGAGGGTAAATGTATTTGTTTCTCTTGACAGTGCACTGTGGAGGATCTGTGTCTGGACAGCACTTGGGAAGCTTGTCTAGATTCCAACTGTATGGCAGGTTCCTCTCTGCTGAGCACTGCAGCTCAGTAAGGGCAGTATCAGAGCTGAAGGGTTAGCAAAGGCAGGGGTTTTGTGTCACTGATTGCTGCATGTGTGTGTTTAAAATGCTAGTGCAGGTCTCGATAATATCCTGCCATCGCATTTGTACATAAAGACTATGGGATATTTTAGGTTAGATGCTTCCTGTTTAAAGAACTTGCTCCCGGTATCCTTGATTTTGGCTTTATCTCCATATTTAGTAAGATCGTTGTGGGTTTATTAATAAACAACTTCAGTAATTGTAGTAGCCTTCATTTAGCTGTACAAGAGGACTGCTCTGCAGTGCTACTTGGAGCAGACACAAAACTGATACAGGTGTACAACTGGCATTGAACAACTAAGCTTGTCATTCTTCATACAAGGAAATATCCTGACTCTTGTTCATTGTCACGTCCAAAGATGTGCCTGCTTCCCTGTCTGAGTGATGTTTGTGGTGGGAACAGACCTTTGCTTGCTTTTCCATGAGTATTTTGGTATTCCTTCCATTTTGTATGCCCTAACACAGCTTAAGTTTACTGTTTGGAATTGAATATAGATCAAAGGACAGGCTCTGTGGCTCTGCTAGCAATCTCAAACAGCTCCAAATACACATTATATCTGACTCATGTGGGCAAAATATCCCAAGCAGTGCACCAAACCTGTAGGCTAGGTGTGTCTTCCTCTGTAATGCTGTTTCACGGGGTAACTGTTTTCCCTGAGAAAACAGGAACTGCACAGGAAACCATGGAAATTACAGATGAAGAAGTTTCATTCTCTGGTTTGTGCTGCTCCTGACATCAGTATTGGAGTTGGCTTGGTTCAACATGGTAGAAGTCAAACACTAGAGGTAGTGCATGAGTGGTTCCGTGGCAGTTACTACTTGTGGGTTGGTGATGGCAATAGAGCTGCAGAGCTCATGTTATCCTTGCAGAATGCTGCTGTCTCAGGTCAGTTTTCAGTGTGGAAGATGACAAGAGCAGCACTGCCACTGCTGTTTCTTTGGTTCTTGCAGTCTCCCTGGCTTCAGAATGAACGTTGCATTCAAACCCCGTGAAATCTGATGACCTGAATGGGGGACACTTGCTCTGTTTGTTAAACTTAGTGCTTGTAAATCCTTGATGCAGCTATCTGACAAGTGAAGATTGGGAGCTATTGCCTTGTGGCTTTGCTGGTACAATTGTGGTAATTGGAGATGGGGAGGAGGTTCTTTTTGAGTCACCATTTTGGGATTCTGGAGGTGCAGGTTGAAATGTCATATCTGTTATACTTAATGATCACATTTTCTTTTCTACTTTATCCTGGATCACAAGAAAAGTAAAACCCTGTTCTGCCTGTAACCTGTGTCTGTGTGGTGCTATTTAATCTCTCTGCTCAGGCTGGTGGGAGCTGTATTCGCTGGCCTTTTTGTCAGGGCTGGTGAGTACTGCATGGTGTGCTCAGGGTGGGGTACCAGGCAATTCTTCCAGCACATAGAGCTGGCCTTTCAGGGAGCTCAGTGTGGGTCCCTGAATGGAAGCGTCTTACAGGTAAGTGTTGAGCTGGTGGGTGTGTAATCTGCTGCATATATCTTTCACTACCTGCCCTTCTAGAGACTTGTGCTAGCGGACAGAATGATCTATGGAATGAGTCAAGAATTGCACTCCTCCTGGTTCAGTCCCTTCCTGTTGTGTTTGAGTACCTGTTGGGTAGCATAAGCAAAGCCTTCTTTACTAGAGCCAAGGACAGCTTTGATCTGTTTGTATCCCAAACCATTACCCAGCCTCCAGATGTAGCTGCTCTTGGCCCTGAGCTTTCCATGTTGCTGTTATTTTATCGAATTTTTCCTTTTGATTCTGTAGACCAGGCAAGAGTCAAGAATCTGGGCAGGGAAAACAGAGAGGAACAGATGGACAGTTATTTCTTTGGAAGATACTGCAGTCTCTTTTGCACGCAGCAGCTGCAAAAGGAGCCTTAATCCTTGATAGTAGGGAGAGGAGGAAGCTGGTGGTAACATGGAACAGCCCAGGTTTTATCAGTGAGTGTGAGGAGTGGCAGTGTTATTAGCTAAATGAAAACACGAGCTCAGCTCTGACATAAGATAGCAGGGATGAATGTGATGGCAAAATTTAGCTGTGGGGTTGGTGCTGTGCCCAGAGGGGAGAAAAGAAGCAAACTGGCAGGTGATAGTTTTGTGGGTTTAGCATTTGTATATGACTTTGGAAAGTTGCAAGTGTTCAGTGAAGAAATCCCAGCCACAGGACAGCCCTGCAAGCTAAGTATGTCACTCTAGAATCTGTTCTGGGGAGGATTGTGCCTTCTGGGTGTGTTTGCTTGCAAACCATTTACTCACTGAAAAGCTTTTCTGAATGACAAGAAGGCATCGGGCCAAGCACTGCATCCTCACTTGATGGCTCTCTCCTGGGGCAGCAGCATCATCCTATGCCTCTGGTACTAATAGAGCTGTTGACAACCTCCAAGAGAAATCCCTAGGAACTTTCTTGTGTTTTAAACTATGATTAGAAACACCATTTCCTTTCAGTATCTCCTGTTATTCAGGGTTTTTCTCCATGTTTTGTGTGCAGGTGGTTGTAGGTGAGCTGTTACTGGGTTATTGTAGGAATCTTACTTGCTGCATGAGTCTCTGAAGTCACTTGAAAAACCCTTGGTGCATAAATCAAGCATTTAAGTGTAGTGAATGCAAACACTGCAGAGTTGCTTGAATTAATGCTGCAAAAGTTCTGCATCTTGTTTGATTTGGCTGCTTGTGTATCAAGGGTCAGCTTGTGTTCGTGTGTTCCCTCTGAGGAAAACCACAGTTCTCTAGCTTCCGTGCTGCAGAGGTTTTGTGTTCTCCTTCTCTCTTCACCTTGGAGGGAGTTTTCAGGTCCACACAACCAGTGCAGCTGCTTTTTTACTTAGCAAAGAAGAAAATACACATTACTGCTTTTTTTTGTAGCTGGAGGGTAGTGTAGGTGGGGATGAGGAGACATTCCCACCACTAAGTGTGTGTGTGGGAGGTATTGATCAAGTCCATGCCTGCATCTTCCTGCCAGCTGGCTCGTGCCAAAATGAATTTTCAGCCCTGGGAGAAGGAGAAGGGAAGCACTGGGCTGTGGATTAAGGTGGGGGGTGGTTTAAATGGAAAGCGTGACTTGATAAATGACACTTGGTGTCTGGTAGGCACTGCAGTAAGGAAGGACAAGTCCAGCTGGGCAATCTCCAGTAAATCCTTATTTTGTCTCTGTTAAAACAGGCACCTTGTCTGTTGCAACAGCAGCTGGTAATGCATGTGAGGATGAATTTCTGGACTGGCAAATTCCTTTGGACATTTCATGAGACATAGTGGGCTTTTTTAACCCTATAAAGCACCAAACAAGCCAGGCAGCTTTTCTTGAAAGGAAATGTTCTTAATCATGTAGTTTAAATGAAAATTATGAATAGAATAAAAAGCCCATGGTAAATGGTGCTGTACTTGGGCTTCTACCAAAAACTTTGCTTCCCTTCTTCCTTTTGAAACTGCCTGGAAAAGGACTCAGGTTAATTGGAATGCTTCATTGGATATCTTGAAAAGAGAGACTTTGGGTTTTAGCCGTCGGTCAAAAAAAAACCCAACATGGCTTTTCTAGAAAAAAAAGGGGGGGGGGGAGAAAAAAGAAAAAGAAAGAATTGTTGTAGCTGTTCAGATAATTCAGCTTTTCATCTTTCTAATTCTGCTTTGCTATCAGTCATTGTAGAGGTCACAAAATAATAATTCACATGCTGACAGATTGTACAAATACAACTTCCATCAGCTCTATTATAAATCAGATCATCAGCTTAATGTATGAAGTGTAATTTTCACATAAACTCTTGCAAGGACTGATGGGGAGAACAGCAGAAGAGAGGAAATGGTGGAGGCACAGGGCTGTGTTGTGCTGGCGGCAGCTGCTTTCTCAGCTCCAGAGATGTTTTTTACTTAGTTACATTTGGTTTGTTTAGTTCATTTCAGTGGCAAGTGTAATCAGAGTGGAAAAGCAAAGTGCTACTTTCAGATTCTGTGTCTGACGAAATTCAAGTGCATGAAAATGTTGGTGCTGAAAGTGTAAAAGTTTGTGATAAGAAAACAATTTGAAGAACATACAATACGTTCTTGTTCAATAAAACCCATCCCTTTAAATGTTCTGACAGGCTTGCTACCATCTTGCAGTTACATGTGCCTGTTTTGTTGTCAGAAGTTTAAAGAAAGCCTGATTTTAATGCTTTTTAAATCAGACTTCTGTCTTCATCTGTAGTTTGTGCTGAGTCAGAAATGAAAGGGGAAATAAATAGAAAATGCTGGTTTTTGTTTGTTTGGTTGTTTTTTTTTTTCCCGAAAATGTTAAATCTCCCACTCTAGGTAGCTTCTATTCTGATTAAATGTAGTGACTAATTAAAACAAATATTAGGTGCAAAGCACTTGTGGTTAGGGAATGTTTCAAATTAACAGTGGAAAATGAGCCTCACTTTCATTTCTTTAGCAGAATACTGCTGAAAAATGAGATCAGAACTGAAGAGTTCAGTTGGAGGTTTTGCTTGCTAACTCTTATAATGGTCAAAATGGTTTTGGTTTTATTTTTTAAATAAGGTGATTTAAATGCCACTACTTAGCCCAGGGTACATCCTTAGCTCCACCAGGGAACAAGGCTATAAATTTCTGTTTATAACATGCATATAACACTTGGTAGCTATAAACTAGTTTACAGCAGCATGAATCTCCCTTCTGGGAACTGTTCAAGTGAAGGTTTTACAGAACACTCTGACATTATCCACTTTGCCCTCGGGGTTCCTCTTCAAGCAGCCTGCACTCTGAGTTTGCTCCTGTGCTGTCTCCCACATAGACATGAGTTAGTAGGGAGGTAGCAGGTTATTTGTGTTGGCGGCTTGCTGACTTATTGTTTTATGTGGTGTGTAGGGCTCAATATCTAATGTTAGTGGCTATGAATGGAAGTGCAAGGCAATGGAGAATAGACCTTTCAATTATATGAATGGTAAGAAGTGAGGGTTTATTAATATAATAATGAGATGCTTCTCATTCTCTTCTTGTGCTTGTGGATTTTGGAAAGCTGAGATCAACTGCAGATCAACAATAAAGACAAAAGTGCTTCTTTGTTTGTTTTTTCATAAAGCATGTGCTGCATGTGTGTTCCTTTGTGTTCCTTGAAAATAGCATATGTTATAGAGGAGTGGGGGTAGATTCTTTATTTCATGCTAGCAGGTAAGAGAAGCTTAGATGTAAGATGAAGAATATTTTCCTGAGTACGTAGTGAACTCTTGTCTCTTAATTAGTCTGTGGACTGAGGCACATATTTTAATATATAATAATTATTCTATTATATGACAGTGGTTCTCATCCAGAAGATTTCTAAACGTTATTTTGGAGGCTGAAAAAATGAACTCTTCTAAGGAAACACAACTGTTAGCATAGCTGTGAGCTTGTATGTTCTAGAATTACCACATTTATTTTGTTTTGTAGCAACTTGAAACTTGCTCTGAATACCAAATAACACATAAATGTGAGTTTTTATTCTTGTTAGTTTTATATCTCCATATAAGGGATGTGATAGAATACATACAATCAGCACAGTTTGCATATGGGTTGTTTTTTGTAGTTCCTTTTTCACTTTTGCCCCTGAAAAGAAGTGCTGTGGAGCTCTAACATCTTTACACATCATTTGGCTCTATTAAAAACTTCTGTAATGAGGGAAGTGCTGAGGTGGGTGCTAAAGTCTCTTAAAACCCCAGAGGGATCTGCTCAACTATACTTCTGCTCTACTGTCAGCTGTAATTGGTAAACTATGGCTCTGTGGCAACTCCATAAGCTGTTGCTTTATGGATTTTCCCATTTCAGGAGGGTGTTTGCACATCAGAACTGAATTGTAGCTTTGCTTGAGGAAGGGTAAACCCTGCTCTCCCTTCCTTCCTACATCTGTGTTTCAGTGAAGAAAGCAGCAATTTGCAGCTTGAGGGGCTGTTCATAATATGAAACACAAATCCACACAACCAGAGTTTGTTCAACAGCTGCCTGTACATTGCTCTGCAGTGGATTTGGAAAGAGATAAACATAGGGATGGGGGGAGGGTGGTGAGGCCCTATCTTGGGGGCCAGGCACCTTTCTCCTGCACCTTGGACTGGTGGTTGGTCTTGCAGAAGAAGCATCTTTCACTTCCCCCATGCTTGGAGCTGGGCTGGAGTTCAGGTCCCCACAACCCCTGTGGCTAGGAGCAGCAGGCTGCATCTGCAGGGCACCCCCTTGGTTTCTCCAGGCACTGCTCTCAGTGTGGTCACATCCTTTTCATGGGATACCAAAGCAGGGATGAGGCAATCGTTTCTTCATTAAGCACTGGGTTGTAACGTTTACCCTGATGCAACTGAAGCATGAAGCCAGTATCTTTACTTACCCTGAGATTATTTCACTGTATTTCCCAGCTTTTTCACAGCACGCTGCAAATACACTAAAGCTACCATCCAGTTCCCTCCTCTTCAACTGTGCTGTTCCTCTGTTGTCTGCGTGTGTTTAAGGACAGCCTTTGGCTCTAGGTCTGAACCTGTGGGGTGCTCTTTCTAAACATTCAGGCACATATGGTGGAGCAAAAAGAGATTTTGAATCACCTCATCTTTACTTTAGATAGCACAAAGCATGGACAAATTAATAAAGTGAAAGAAATGATTCTGTGGCTTGTCGGGCTTTTGAGATTTAATCAGGGCCTCTGGGCTGTCCACAGTGACTTTCTGCAGCCTGTGGGGTTTTTCCATGGCATGAGTGTCTGCTGGCTGTAGTGTTCTGCATCAGGGATCTTTCCTCTCTTTCCTCCATCCTGGCTGGTGAAAGGCTCATGCTCCCATCTCCACTGTGTTGTGGGAGGTGATCTGGCATCAGCCTTATTTGGAGATCAGTGTCTTTACAAGAGCTGCCCTGTTCTTCGTTTTCCATTTCAGTGATCTTCCTGGATGGTAGCCATTCATCCGCAAATACTGACTGAAGTAGATGATTAACATTTAATAATACAGCTATAGGAGCTATATGCCAGAGCCTTGGCAGGAGGTGTGGGCTTTCTCATGGATTACTTCACTAGGACAACAATTTAACAGTTGCCCAGCATTTTTAAATTTCACAAGTCATTGTGCCTTCTGTCTTTCTGGATTGCATTTGAAGAGGCTTGCTTAGGTAGTAGCATCTTGTAATTTGTCATTTACTTTTCCTTTTTACATTCCCAGGGTGAAAAATACCTTTTTCCTTCTTGAGGTTACTTCCTCATTCCTTCCCTCTCCTCAACCCTATCAAAACCTTGGTCAGGTTTCCCATTTGCATTTTCTCTTTAGAGTAGGGGTTGAGATGTCTAGTTAATTGGTGAGAGAAGTGATAGAAACCATGTTTGCTCAGTAAAAAAAGCCTATCAAGCATTAAAAGTTGAGACTTGTGGGCAGTGCAAAGTAATATAGCAATAGAACGGTGACAGCTCACATCACCTGCCTCAGATGTAGTTTCTTAGTGAGCTGAAACTGGCAACAAACCATTGTCTGTGTGTACTCGACCTGGGTCTTGCATAGAAAACCTTCCCTTTGAGGTTTGGGAGGGCAAATCCCAAAGCTATGGAGTTGTGTCATTGTTTAAGTCTATAAACTCACACAGCCGCTCTCTCACTCACTCCCCACTCTTTCTTCCCTCCGCTCCTGGAGGGGTGGGAAGGAGAATCGAAAGAATGCAACTCCCACAGGTTGAGATAAGAACAGTTTAGTAACTAAGGTATAACACAAACCACCACTGCTACCACCAATAATAATAATGATAAGGGAAATGCAAGGAAAGAATACAATTGCTCACCACCCGATATCAAGCCCGAGCAAGCAGTGCACCCCCACTGCACCCCCACCACCCTTCCGGGTCTCTGCTCTCCGTCTTTACACCCTGGACATGACGTGCTGTGGTATGGAATAACCTCTTTGGTCAGCCTGGGTCAGGTGTCCTGTCTCTCCTTCCTCCCGGCTTCCCCTCCTCCCTGGCACAGCATGAGACTCACAAAGTCCTTGGCCAGCCTAAACATCACCAAGCACTAACTGGAAACACTGGTGTTATCAGC
Source organism: Amazona ochrocephala (assembly GCA_039720435.1). Lineage (NCBI taxonomy): Eukaryota > Metazoa > Chordata > Aves > Psittaciformes > Psittacidae > Amazona > Amazona ochrocephala. The sequence goes on from CM077880.1 coordinate 85,962,027, forward strand.
ACTGTTCCCAGGCCCAAAATCAAAAACACAGTGCTGCACCAGCCACCAAGGAGAAAAATGACTGCTACTGCTGAACCCAGGACAAGTTGGAAACAGTGTCCTGCAGCTGGTGAAAATGTTGGGAGAAAATACAATAGCTGCCTCTGTAGCGGGTTATGTGATAAAAGCAGAGATGGAAAATGGTGCTCATCAAATCTGTAGATTCATTATATTCTGCAGGTGCTTATGAAAGCATAAGCCAGTGCCATTCTTTGTGGAGCAGTGAAGTATGTCTTCATACTTGAGGAGCAGTTTTATTCAGTGAGGTTAGTAAGGGTAGGTTTATGTGCACATATATGATACTTGACGCCTTGGTCTCTGAGGGGCTTTCAGTTGTGCTAGACAACAGCACATCTGTGGGCCGCAAGCAGATGAGACATTATGTTGGAAGTAAGAGCCTGCTTTTCCAGGAGGGATTTCACTGGATCTGTCTGTGTCAAATGTGACTTCAATTCTGAATAATCGGCCCTTGCTTTGCTTTTCCTCTTTCTTGTGTGACTTGTAAATGACAGCTCCCTGGAAAACTGATTTTCTCTCTCTTCAGAGCTGCAGAAATCACTCAGTAGGGCACAGTTCTGGAGACCTGTGGTCACCTTACAGCTTTTGTGGGCTACCCAAAAATCTGTAATCACATTCCAGGAACATAACATTAATGTTCATCAGATGACTTTGAACTGATCAAGAAAGTCAATATCGTTTTAGTTATCCACAGGCAACGTTTTACATAAGAGGTGTTTACACTCTGGATATATATGTACATCAGTAGCTTCAGGAGAGGGAAAAGGAAGACAAAAGACTGAAGCAAAAAGGTAACTTGAGATGTTTGCTTGCTTTGTTTGCTGTGGCTCAGTGGAGCAAGCAATTGCCCTAATGTGTGTGTCTGAGATGTTCTTTCAACTTCCTAAATGCACACAGATTCTCTCAGTGTATCACTCCATACGGGTGTGGGCAAGTTGCTTGCTGCAAGGCACCTTAGAAAATAATGGGATTTTGTTGCATCACGAGAGTGCATCTATTTCCAGCAGCTCTGGATTCTATCAATGCTTTTCATTTCTACTGAAGTACTAGTTATCAGAGTTTTATATCACAGCCCTGAAAGTTTTCTTTGGGATGATGCTGGGCAGCTTACTGGGGAATTTTGTGCTAGGAGAAGAATCAGTTTGGAAAATAATTGACCCTGGATATGAATGCCAAGAACTAATAGAACTTTGCTGTACTTTCTTTATGACCACCAAAGAACTTTTGGATTCAGTTTCTAAGGTAACTGAGGAAATTGGAGCCCCAAATCCTGTTGGCATTGACTGGAAATTGGGCACTTCCCTTTAGTGAAGGTACAGGAAAATTCTAGTCTTAATTGTGAGGTAGAAACGTTGAAGCTACTATTAAATATTATCAAGAAACTTTCTATATATATAAAACACTAAACCTAGCTGATTTTGTTTAGAAATGGGGAAGAAACTGGTAGTACAGCTTGTATTTCTTCTGTCCTTCCTGTATAGACAGCTTTCTGTGGAATGGCAGCAGTTGATAGAAAAATGAGCTGGGACAAATGAAGCAGCCTGGTTTAGATGGTTCTGTGTAAGACAAAATGACACCAAATACATTAAAGATAGTTTGGATGTGATCTGTTCAACTGATTCGCAAAGTACCAGACAAGTCCATTAGGGCTGAGATTTGCATCTGGGTAGCTGAATAGTCATGTAGGCAACAAGAAAGGGCCTTTAGGATTGAAAAGCAGGACCCGACACTCTCTGGTTCAGGGGTCACGGCAGAACTACCTTGACTGGCAAAGCCTAGAAATGTTTGTCCAATGTCCTGTTCCTTTAGGCATGCTTTCAAGGGATACAGCTGGGAGAAATAGCAAAAGCTATGGAGAAAGGCTGCTGATAAGGGAATTTGTGCCTGCTCCTATGTGCCAGAGACCTTGTTCTTTGTCCTCAAACACCTTGGGCGAACAGCTTACGAGAAACTGGTGAATCCTCAATCATTTGAAATTGATTACCAGTGTACTAATCCATTGTAAACTTCAGGCAAAATTGTAGTACTGTGCCTTCACAATGGTCCCATATGGAATTCCTCACCTTCCAGGTTGGTTTTTTTTTCCATGAATAACATGACCGTGTCAGAAATGCCAGTATAAACCCCCCTCACAGTTATAGCTGTTGCACAGGCTTGTTAAATTAATTGATTCTAAGGTGTCCAGGATGAATCATTCTCTGAGCCTTTTCAGTAAACATCAGCTCTCCAGTTGTTACTCTTGTAACTGCTGAATTTCACAAGGAGCCTAAGATATTCCTTGGTGTTTTCAGGAAGACATATAATAGCTGGAAAAAAAATCCAAAATATGTAGCTCTTCCAGATGGGTGCATTGATTTTATATCACTGCTCAGCTCTGTCAGCCTTGAAAGCAGCTGTAAAGAGTGCCACATGATGCTGTGATGCTGTGAAGTTTATGATGCTAAGATGTCTGTGTTTCTGACATGCATATTAAATACCTTCTAGTGGGAATACGTACAACCCACTTCCATTGGAAGACCACTGATAATCCTCCTGGTGCTGTGATTTACTGTGGAGCCGTAGCTTAAGGAGACCCGTTAGGATAAAATACTCAGTGCTTACTCAATTTTCTAATCATTATAGCTTCTTTAGAATCACTCAGTAATGAATCCTCTAACTAACCCGATGAGCTTAGCATCAGGAGTATATTACCAGCTGGAATACTATGGCTGAGGGAGAGTCCGAGGCATTTTCAGACACCCTTAACTGTGTTTCTGAGGATCAATGAGGAGGAAAAAGCTGTACCTCCTCACGCAAATGGCAAATCCTGAACATGAGTTCTTCCTGTATTAATCGGAAGCATTTTGAGCCAGATGTTTCATTACTCAGAAAAATTAAGAAATTTCATGAGCTGTTTCCTGTGTATTTTGTGATCAAAATTAAACTTTTTGTAGGCTCAAAAATTGGACATTTTAATTTAAGTTGGATAATGAGTGTAAATTTTCAGTGATATCCATGGGAGCTGAAAGCGTGAGTCCTGCAGCAAGATGACAAAGGTGGGAAATTTTAGAGCTTGCAGATATGTACGTACCCTTTATCTCGGTTATCAAACTAGAAATCCTTTTTCTAATGGGAATGTAGTCTCCCTGAAAATGTCAACCTTTTTATTTCCTGGGAATTCATCCATTGTCCTGCATTAATAGATTTGGTCATAGTCATGTGGAAATAATTACAAGACCAATACACTGTAAGTATTCTTTTGTGGTTCCTGGATATTCATATTTTCAGATGAAATATGAGGTTGGTAGTTAAGTTATAAACTTGAAAGCCTACTCTGATTGAGGCAGAGTTGTCATTACTGGCACACAAAGAGCCTGTTCTCAGTGGATGCAGAAAATCCTTTTCTGCATTGAGCCTGATGGAGTGGTTTCAAATGAAAACATGAGCAAACTTAGCAATTTCTTTCACACTTTTTTTGCAGTTTTATTGATTCTTCTATATCTGTGAAATGCCTGTATTTCTTGAGTACTTGAGTAAATTTACAGTTAATTTCACAATATTACAAAGTAACTTGGTACATTTTGATTCCTGTGAATTTTTCGGTGTTAAGAATCAGAATTTTAGAAGTGTTCCATTTTGAAAACCTAGGTTTGATTTTACATTGGAAGCACTAAAAAATTGCATCTACTTCTTTCTATCTCAGCTTCTCAGTCCAACTGCAGGATTGTTGTGCTTCTGAAACGGATTCTAAAAGTGCCTCAATCTGCTATTGCAGGGAAACCTTTCTGAACACAAGTGGATTATGTGCTTCCTAACGAGTAATTCTTAAGTCTCTCTTCCATGTTTTATTTAAAACAAAGATTCCCAGAATGAAACAATAAAGTTAATGAAAATCTGTTTAAAATTTAATGACAAAACAAAGTCTAATGTGTTACTTTCAAAGACATCTGGAGTTATTGTATTACATAAAATGGAATTGAGACACAGTCAAATTTAAATTGAGCAGAATTTGCCCCAGAATTTAATGTTGCGTTACCTTGGCAAATAAAGTGAAATCTCTTTGTGTGCTTATCACAGACAAAGCTTGGTGACAAACCAGAGAAGGACTGAAAATGCAGTGTTATGGGGCAGGAAGACTTAAATAATCCATAATGTGCTCGCTGTGCCCATGAGCACTTTCTATGACTTGTCTGTCATCACAAACAGACTATGTTTGTGTTACGGAAACTCGGTGCTGTCAGACTGATGGAGTTAGGAATCTTACGTTACAGGCTTCCCTTTGAGAAGGTAAACATTGGCAGGAGCGTCTTGGCTGGCTTTTCTGTAGAAATTACAGGCAAACCACTGAAAGGCATAGTAAGGCATGGTGCTGGGAACACGGTTAAATGGTGCTGCAGCACAAGGAGCTGTGTTTTGCCTTGACAGGTTTTTAAATGGGAAGGCAAATTCCAATTCTTATAAAAGGGAAAATCCAAGTGTGGTATGTTGGAGCACTGCAGACCTTTGCCTCTGTTGTTCCTGTGCTTCAATGCCATGTTTTGGCACAGGTCTGTCCCTTTTCTGGTTTAGGATGCTATCATTGTAGTCCTGTTAATATTGGGCTGAGACGCATTGGCATGGTAAAAAGTAGAACTGAGTTTAAAATAATTTACATCTGTAATGTATTTTTCATTTTGTTTATTAGTACTCTGATTCTTCTGTGCAGACTTAATTAAGGCAACACTGATCCTACTGTTTCTTTTGGAAGATGATACAGCTCGATAACCATGTCTGTCCTGCTTTGGTATTGCGCAGCGTAGAGTTTCTCTTAGTCATTTTAGCAAACAGCCTGGCCCCATAATGTCATGGGATCTTTTTGGTGAATCAGGAAGATTTGCTGGCTGTAGAAGAGTGATGAGACCTCTGGATTTCCTCATGGTTTGGAGAGGAGTGTGCAGGAGTTACCCTGACATGCCCTTACTGCAATGTATAAATACCATTTTGTGGGGGAAGGTCTAAGCTCACAAGATGTAAGAGTGTCAATTCTCCTTGCTTCGGGCAAAGAAATGTTCATGAGATCAGAGGCAAGCCTCTTGAAACCCCTAGGAAAAGACATGATCCAGAGTATTTTGTATTTTAGGAATGGGCTGTGCAGTTAAGCTGCTTTTTCTGCCATGATTAGCACCCCAGTGTTGGCTTGTTATTCACTCAGCATGGCATTTCTGTCTAGCGATAGATTTGGGTACCCAGTGTGTCATCCTCTACCTACTTGTCCAGGCTGTCAGAATCCCTTTTATCAACATTTTAAAATTATTGTGATGTTAATTTCTGTAATAAAAGCAGGAATAGTATGCAAAACAATTTTGGAGCAATGCTTTCTAAGCAGAATATTTTTGCTGGGCTTGGGCTGCTTATCAGCAGGGTATCAGTAAGCAGTGCTTGGTGCTTTCGAGCACATGGCTTTGATAAGAATATGCAAGATACAGGCAGCTCTGGTTTAGAAAGTGTGCTCAGCCTCTCTGTTAGGTTTGTTTCAATTTAGCAGCTTGATTCTTTGATAGGTGAAGTGTGTTTTATCATACTGTTCTGTACTATTAAAGTGAAGCACAGCAGACTGCAGCAGTTAATATATTATCGTTTCTCTCCTTTTAGTCTTGCATGTGAATATGTATTTTGTTTTGCAGGTACCATGTTTAAGGTCATATAATTTTCTCAGCACCCTGTTAACACAGGTGCCTTTTTCAGCCTCTACAAATAGCTGACAAATTCACATGTTCAGAATGAGGAGATACTAATTTCTCCTATGGCAGCTTCGATAAGTAACCTCCTTGTAAAAATCAGTAGTGCTGTCTGTGTAAGAGCTGCAGTGAGGTCTTTATACTTAATATTTTTAGTGTACTCTGAATGATGCCAGCATGTTTTTAACCTTATTGAAGTCATATCATGCTTCTGTAATTCATTGGCTTTTTAGTGTATTTATAGAAGCTATTTTTTCCAGCGCTGCAGTAGAAATGATGAGAGCCTCTGGTTAAATCCATCACATCTTCTAGAACAACCTCTTAACAGTTATTCTAAGATAGATGAAATAAGAAGAAATAACCTTGGTAATAGAGCCTTTCCCCTTTTAGATGCTTACACCAATATTTTAAGGGCTTTAGATATTTAATATAATTAGAGTGCCATAAGTGTCACCACTGTGCTTTTCTGTGGTGCAGACCGCCTAACTATGAGAGCTGTAAAACCAGAGACACATTTCAGCTTACACTTAGTTCCAGGGAGCTCTGCTTCTAACATCTTGCTTTACCGTAACATCATAAAGAATGCATGCGAGAGCTTTAATTTTTCTAAAGGAACTTGTCTTTCTGTTCTGGAGTTGTCTAGTTTCTGTGGCATTCCAGACCAGTCTGTGCAAGCAGATCCACAAGTGGACTGAATTAAATGCCTCAGTCCAAGTGTGTGACAGGATACCAGGTTTGAATAGGAAGACAGTGACTTACCTGGGTTTAAGTTAAAGCCACATAAGGGCGCTATACTGAGCTGAGAGTTGGGTAAGGGTTTTGCTCCCTCTTTGCTACATTATGTCCCTTCTCCTGCTGCAGCTAAGCATAGATTCACGCAGATGCTGGCTTCACATCACAGAACTTGCTTCCTCCCAGTCCCTGAGTTGAGTGGTGGCTGGTTCACTCGGAATGTGGCCTTTCCCGTTATCCCTGATCAGGAGTTCCCAAATACTCATGTTGCAAGTCAGCTGGTTTGAAGGCTGTTGGGAGTGACTGATGCTGAGACTGTGTCACAGACCAGGGAGAGGAGAACATCTGGGGGAAAGCAACTTCTTCTCATGTTGCTACATCTGTAGCAGGAAGCCTGTAGTGAGGTAGTCCTATGCTTTAAGGGTGTAATTTGTAAGGATCTAATCTGTGTAATCCCCGTAAGGATACAACTCATCTAGTGCAGATTTGGGTGCCAGACAACTCTGTATTGATGTGTGCAGGGGATTCACCTTTCCATCAGTGTGGAGGTGGACTCTGTTACAGGCTTACCCTGAGCCTTGACTGCAAGGTGTTGTGGAAGCAAGAAAGCTATGATTTGTTGACACTGGTATTTGGAAACCTCCCTGAGGTGGTGTTGACAGCGGCATCTGTCTGGAGTGACAGTGCAGAGTAGTGTGAGGATTGTTGGCAGGTCAGAAAACTGAGAAATACCCACCCTGTGCTGGCATGGACATGTGATCTCTTCCTTAATCTTTCAGTCTCTGAAAAGTGGTGCCAGCGCAGTTTAGATGGTGATTGCAGACTTGACAGTTTGCAGTGCTGTGGAGAAACTGGAGGTGAGGCCAGAGTCACTTACAGAAATGTGATCAGCATATTTCTATTTGGGGAGCCCACATTCCTGCACTCTTCAGCTTTAGAGGGCTGTGTCCTCAGCTACTGTAAATGGCTTCAGCTGCTTTGATGTTAGTGGAGCTGGGCATGTTACCAGCTGAGCATTTGACCCTAATGCTGGCAGGCAGCCTTCAAGCCACTGAATTTATTTAATACATGAAACAAGGCTGCAAAATAGCAACTGTTTTATCTGTTGGTATTTTCCACAGAGAAAAAAAAAAGGGTTTACCTTTTGCCTTCACTTGCAAGAGATTTGCATTAAGCCCAACCACTACTCGGTGTCTTGTTCCTACCTCATCTTGGCCCTACACGTGTGACATTTTGGCTCCTGTTTGAGTCAAACCCACATGCTTATTAAGAAATGATTTAGCATTGGATATGAGTAAATGGAGGAAGCTGGCTTTGGGGAATGTCTTAAAACAGATGTTCTGATGATGGAATTGGGATTCCCTTCACTCGGGAATCTTCAGATACACTGACTTTCTATCCCTGTTGGAATGGCAGTTCCCTGTGTTTCTCTTGTGTTTATTAACCATTTTTCTGGGATGGTTTGAACTGAGGGGTAACAATAATTGTTTGAGATACATGGAGTTTTTTGTGTGGAGTTTTTCCCCAAATCAGTTCCAGGTACACTTGGAGGATGCAATCTTACTTGAAGCCTACCAGACTGACCAGTCTGTGAGATCTGTCCTAGTGTGTAGCTGGTGGGCGGGATGAGATAAGTTAGTAATTAATTTGTCCCTTCCCTCTCTGTGCTGTTTGCTGTCCCCATACATATGAAGTAGCAGTGCTAAAGCTTGACTGGTAGGTTTGGATGCACTAGTTATTTTCTTAAACTAGTCAGTGCTCTGGTAGTTCTGTGTGTCATGAGGAAGTCCCTCTCTTGGCGTAATGCTTCGTTGTGCCAGCTTCCAAATACAACAGTGATTGTTATATGGATTTTAATAGTCTAAAGAGCAAAGCTTACAGTTTACATCCTCCAAGCTTTTCGTAGAATCATAGAATCTCAGAATGGTTTGGGTTGGAAAGGGTGTTAAAGATTGGAGTATTGTGTGCAGTTCTGGTGTCCTCAGCATAAAAAGGACATGGAACTGTTAGAACAAGTGCAGAGGAGGGCCACGAGGATGATCAGGGGACTGGAGCACCTCTCATATGAAGATAGGCTGAGAAAATTGGGGCTGTTCAGCCTGGAGAAGAGAAGGCTGCGTGGAGACCTCATAGCAGCCTTCCAATACCTGAAGGGGGCCTATAGGGATGCTGGGGAGGGACTCTTCATTAGGGACTGTACTGATAGGACAAGGGGTAATGGGTTTAAACTTAAACAGGGGAGGTTTAGATTGGATCTGAGGAAGAAATTCTTTACTGTGAGGGTGGTGAGGCCCTGGAATGGGTTGCCCAGGGAGGTTGTGAATGCTTCATCCCTGGCGGCGTTCAAGGTGGGGTTGGACATAGCCTTGGATGGCATGGTTTAGTGTGAGGTGTCCCTGCCCATGGCAGGGGGGTTGGAACTCGATGATCTTGAGGTCCTTTCCAACCCTTACTATTCTATGATTCTATGATTCTATGATCATCTAGTGCCAACCCTCTGACATGGCCAGGGACAGCTTCTGCTAGACAACGTTGTAGGCATCGTGCAGTATTCAGTGACTGAAAGCTTGAGGTTAAGCCAGATGCAGCAACATCAACCTTTGTGTTAGATTAGGGGTGCTGGGGATTGTATGTAGATTGAGTATTGTGGTCTGGACTGCCTTGAGAGATGCTTTTGGTGCTACCCCTTTGTCTTTTTTACTGTCATCTGTGAGCTGCCAGTGCCCATTATGGTGTAAGTTACTCCATGCTCTGCATTAACACTGGAGCTGATGATGTGTGCTGGGCAGCATGTTCCACCATCCAGAGGCTGGAGTCCAGCCTGGAATAGGGGAGACCTTGAAGCAGAGGTGTTGAGGGGGTTGATAGGTCTTCCTTTCGCCCACTCCAGTGTCCTTAGCATGAGTACAGTCTGTGTCTTGCTGGGGCTCTTGTGACTCTGAATTTGGCAGAAAGGGCTCTATTTTGTGCAGTAGTTTCAGTGGGGTTCCTTTTCCTCTTACTCTAATCAAGCATGATTACCCTTGCCTCCCCAGACACTTCAAGCACTGGAAACCCACCTGTGCTTTGCGTCTGGCTTCCCTGGGAACAGCTCCTGGCTCTACTTTGTGTTCCTGTCTCTGTTTCCTGGCAAGGCAGTTGCTGTGACTGCTGAGAGGTCAAATGAGGTCTGCTGTTGTGGTTTCTTTTTTTCTTGGCACAGTCAGCTGGGAAGGTGGTTATCCCCATGTGCCTGATGGAATTGGAGGACGGTGTTGTAGGAACCCAAAGAACACTGCATTTCTTTCTCCCCCCCCTTCATTTCCCCTTTCTCTTAATCATCATTTTATATAGACTTCCAGAGGATTTTCGGATGAGCTTTTGGCCTCCTTGTGTTCCAATTGCTAGTTTATTAACAATATTGTCCGTATGGTGACCTTGAAATGAAAGCAGTGCAGCGTAGCTGGTGCGCTGGAGCCTTTTGCTATCCTTAACGCAGAAGAGAAAGTAAAAATGTGTCAGTGATAAGCATTTTTATTTTTTTTCTTACAGGGAGGTTCCTGGGATCTTTCCCATCTCCCACTCTCTTTCTTTTAGTGTTTTTCCTGACATTTTAATATGAGCATGTATATAAATAAATAAAAGTTCATGCAGGCATTGTACTTTTTTGCACAGTGCTTTGAGAGAGCTGCTTTTCCAGGAGCCTGTTTGCAATTTTGTCAGATTTTGTTAGAGACTTAGGGAAGGAAAAAGCTTCTCCACTGTTACTTGGCTTTACACACTCAGTGGATGCCAGAGTTCAAGTCCTGTAGGAGAAGAGAGATCAACAAAAGGGCATTGCAGTAGTACTTGTTCTCAATTCCTCTAAGAGGGGTACATGTGTCCAGCCTCTATTTGATGGTTCTGGGAGTATTTTGAGTTCATAAAGCTGCTCTGCAGCACCTCAGTGATGGAACTGCCCTCTGTGAAGAGGGTGAACTTGAGGCCTGGGTGTCACTTAGCTCCTGAACCCCATTCTGCATATGTGAAGAGGACTGCAAGGTTTCTGGTCCTCTGGGATCCCGGTGTGGCTCCCAACGAGGTGGGTCTGCTGTGAACAAAAGCTGAAACTTAGGGGTGCCCACAACACCTGACTTGTGTAGGGATAAGCACATACCGTGAAACTTTAAAGTCTTAAAAGCAGGTATGTGCATCATGTGCCAGGTTTTTGAGAAAGGTGTGTGTACTCTTAAGAAAAAAACCCAGAACAACTTGGAAGCTGATGAAAAAGATGGTTAATTATTTTTTCTTGCCCTTAGGTTTACTGGAGGTTTGTTTTCTGCCAGATGTTTTGCTGAGCACAAAATAATATGTGCGTGTGAAATCTGAAATGTGATTGTTTGTAAATGCGGGATTTTGCATAGTTCCTTGTAATAATATTATAAAAAACCCCTATAAACAAACCCCACAAAATTTACCTCCCAGGAGCTGAGCAAAATCCCTGCTCCTCTTCCTGCTGAACTGGCCTCTTTCTCTCAGCCTAAGGTTATCTGTGCGGCAGTCATGTGAGCTGGCAGTTGATGTTTGTGCAGATCACTTAGGCTGAGGGGACCCTGAGCCCTTTTGGGTCTCCCAAGCAATGCAACACACATAAGAATAATTGTTAAAAGTTGATGAGGGCATTGTTCTGAGCAGAGATGCTTTATTTTGGTATTCTCATTTTGAAAGTTTTATCAGATTGGAGGTCTTCTTGCATGTTTCTTTTCACCTGTTAGTTTCTTCAGACCAGGAATCATAGTTTGGTATTTTTTTTTTCCCTTGGAATCTTTTCTTGCTCCTCTCCCTCTTTGAAAGGAAAGAGCAAGGTACTGATCTGACAAAGCCCCTTACTCAGATGTTTGTCAGTGTTCCAGAATCTTGCAGTGGCTTCAGAGGGACAGTGACTATTCCTTTTAAATGGACGTAGAGGGAGCCCTGCCTCTCTGTTTAGAAATGACTGTGTAAATGAAAGCAGCTTGACCCTTCGCATGTCATTCGCATTGAGCATTTGATCCAGCGTGGGATCATTTACCAGCCCCAAGGAAAGGAAATTAATTTGTTCAAGCGCACAAACTATGGAAGGGTTCAAAAGCTTAGGGGCTGCTCCTTATTGTTTGCCTCAACCAAATTTGTGAACTAGAAATGCAAGGCTGGGTTTGCTTTGGAAAGCAGTGATTTACTGTGTGGAGTCAATAAACATGTTTGCACAGGACTCCTTTGGGCATGCATAGCAGTTTATCTTTGGAACCTACCACAAAAGCATTCATTTCTTCTTATCTCGCAGCTGGGGTCAGGGCCAGTTGCACATTTATGTTTCTGTTGCCAAAGAACTGGCTGCAGGCAGAGATGAATTAATGGAGAAATGTTCAGGGTCTTCAGGCATTCAGTGTTTGACCTGTTTCCTACCTGGACATGGAGAGGCTCAAGTGCTGTAATTTTGTCTCTTCACTGATACTCCTGTGCATGAGTTAGTAGAAGGTTAAAACCACACCTGTTACAGCATTACCATGGAATCATAGAACGGTTTGTGTTGGAAGGGGTCTTAGAGCTCATCCAGTTCCAACCCACAGCCACAGGCAGGGACACCTTCCACTAGACCAGGGTGCTCCAAGCCCCATCCAACCTGGCCTTGAACACTGCCAGGGATGGAGCAGCCACAGCTTGTCTGGGTAACCTGTGCCAGTGCCTCACCACCCTCACAAGAAGGAGCTTCTTCCTAGTATCTAATACTCATTGAAAGCTGTGTCTTGATTGCATGTAACTCTTGCTGAAGAAACCATGTGCAAAATACACAGAAATGGGCTGCCAAGCATGGATGGTCAAATCATTTGTGTGCATCTTGATTTCTTGCTCTGGAACAGGGAAGGGAAGGGAAGGAAAAGAAAAGGAGAGGAAAAGAAGGAAAGGGCTCCTCACCCACTATTACTGGTGACATCCAGCTGGATTGCAGCCTTTTCCTGTGGGTCATGTTCTCCACTGGCTGGTGTGACTGGCCAAGTGGACTCAGAGAAGTTATGATGGCATAAACCCGATGCAAGCTCAGAATTATAGAGGTTATAAGCTTGTAGCACATTAGAAACACAGCTTGCAATAATAACAAGCTGTGCAGCATTCTAGCTCCTGGGAGGATTAATTACAGATGGTAGCTGTGACAGCTAAATCAAGTACCTCTAATGTTGTGTAAACTTCATTAAACAAACTTGGCAGCAGGGCTGTAATCTGTGAGAAATGGGAGAGGATGACGAAGGCAGAAAAGGAAAATACTCTGTAGGGAGTTTAAAAAAAATCTTCGGTGTTTAAATCCTCTGAAGCGATTTCCACTGCCTCTTATGCTTAAACGGCAGAATTTTAAACCACAAGCTTTTAAACTTCTTACCTGGTAAAGCCTTAAAAGCTTGGTAGCCTGAATTAATAACAACTTTCTCCTAACACCTGCTAAGTTCCTTTCAGTCCAGGAGTCCTATTTTATCTGATATGCTGTATCCTTCCTAATGTGCTACAACCACATGGATTTGATCATGGAAATCTCAGAGGAAAAAGCACAGATCTCCTTCCTTGTTGCTGCTGTGGTTGATGGTGGTACAGGGTTTATAGGAAAGAGGCTTTGTTTCTAGCTTTGGCTGCAAGTGTTAATCCAAAAGCATTTCTGTGCTGGTATCATGAGTGATATTTTCCAGTTTAAAGGAAAGTCCAACACATGCAAGATGACCATGTGCCAGCTCTCACCAGTAATATGAGGGTGTCATTTAATACTGCACTGAAATGCTGGTAACAGTGTGCTGCTGCAGAAAAGGCCTTTCAAATTTTCACTGCTTCCTTTAGGGGCAGAAGCCTGAACCATGAAACAGTGAATACTTCTCTGCTGATGTAGCAAGTTGAATCTGCGCAGCGGAGGGGCCCATGCATGGCAGCACTGGTGCTGGGAAGCACAAAGGAGGACAGATCAGGGGACAGAGTTCACGATTAGTTCATCTAGCTTGTAATTTCCCCCTTTGCAACTCAGTTATTGCATCAGGGAGGAACTCCAGAGCCAATTAAATGAGCTTTTGCCTTCCAGACAGGGGAGAATTAACCAAGGAGGGAAAGCTAAGCTTCTGCTTTGAAGCACTTTTGCTTTTAGTACGCCATGTCTTGGTGGCCAGTGCAAAAAGGTTGTGTGCTTGGTTGGAATCAAGAAGTTAACGTTGTATTAGAGATTTCTGACTGTGAATACTCTGTGTGTATACTCACAACTCTATCCCTTTGCCTGTTTGAAGAATAAACAGGGTAGTAATTTGTCCTTGAAGAAACTATAGTATATCTAATATCCAAGGGAGTATTTTTGTTTCTTTTCCGTCAAAATAACCCTATCGTCTCTCCATCCTCTCCTAAATCCTTGTCTGTGACAGTTGCTTTAATGGTGACTTGTGTAGCATTTTGGTGCATAAATTCAGGCTTGGGAGCTTGACTTTACTCACCCATTTTGAAAAATACTTTTGAAAATATAATCTTTCTCTAGCAATTTGGGAGGGTTTAAAAGAGAAACCAGCCTTGCCTAGTGTCTCTTTTTGATTCGGGAACCAGTTGTGCCATCTCAATAAAGGTAAATTTGGGGCAACAAAATTATTTCAGCTTTCATACTGTCAGTAAGTCAGTTGGGCTTTCTTTAAATGCATTTTTGTTTTGAAAGTCTTCTTTAAGGAACCCAGGAGTAGAAGGCTGACCCTTCTCTAGCCTGAAGGTAAGTGCTAAGAGGAATTGCTTCTGGTTCCCCACAGTTTAGATGCAGCTGAAGAGATATTTTGGTCTTTGGGCCTCATCAGATAACATGATAGAGTTTCTGTTTGGTGGCTGAAACACATGTTTTCAGGGGAAATGTTTTAATTATTATAATTTATGCTGCAAAAATCCTTTTTCTCTCAATGCTTTTCTACTAAAGGGAATCAGTGCTGCTCTGGAAGTGCTTTGTAGCTGGTTATGCATCCTTCTGTCAGTAGAAAACAGCACAACAACCCAAGACTGCCTGTTACTGCCCTCCCTCTTCTTTTCAGGGATGGCTCAGGAAGTTCACTTGTGTTTTGTTCCCTGTGGATGATTAAGCTTGAGGAGTTTTACAAAGGTGATGAGAGTGGGATCTCTGTTTGCTCATTTTCCATCAGGGAAGGACATGGCTTTCCTAAGGCCCTGAGTTAGGCAAGCGGCATCAACCTGAACACCAAAAGTACTGAAATCATACAAGTCCAACCCAGACTGTTCTGTGGCTCTTCTCCCAAATGGATGGGGGATTTTACCTTTCTCCTGGCTGTCTTGTGGTCTGCTAAGTTTGCAAAGCCTTCTATTAGTTTTTATAGCTGATGGCATGGCGCTGTCCTGCAGTTATTAGTGTGTGATTCCTAAGCACAACCATAGGACAGATTGCTCTTAAACAAGGTTCTTGCCTGGCAGAGGTTATCCCTTTATAATCATTACTTCTCCTAAAGCTGACATAAAATTATATGTTTAGAGGTTAACAAACAATAAAGTCCTTGTTTGCAAGTGGAGGGCATAATAATGGTTTGAACTGTTGTCTTTTCCCTATAACCACTACTTAGTGCTTGACTTCAGTAAGCCACAAGTCAGAGGCTGTTTTATGTGAGAAAAATTATTTTAAGTGGTCCTAAAATCTCAAAGGAGATGGCAAGTTTTCAGAGGAAGAGTCCTGCTGCAGTAAATACTTAAAGCATGGCTATCGTTTCTGCATGGTTTGAGTGTTGAGTGGCTTAACTAACAGCATCGCTTTCAAATTCTAAGCTGGTTCTACAGAGACTGTAATGATGGAAAGGTCTTTATTCCATTTCTTTTTTAAAGATATATGGCTTTCAGTTCACTACAGGATGGAATGCTGTTTGAATCTGTATTTCTGTGATGAAGTTTTCAGCAAAGAAATCATCCTTTGTGTTGGAGTAGCATGAAAAATGATTGCTTAAGAAGGATGGGTGCCCAGGCAGGACTCTGATGGTATGAGGGATGTTAAACATGGCTTTGCTAGTTCTACTCTGTTACAGTCTGGTTGCATCTTCTTGCTGCTGCCTCCTGCTCTGGGTCCAATGCCTAGCTGAACTGTTGGAGTGAGGCTATGTTGACCTGAGGTGGGCAGGGGCACAAGCAAGTGCTGACTAGGTGCTCTCTGTAGATCTGTAAAACTCAGACTATTTCTTGAGCAGGGAGAGATTCTTCTACAAAGTATGGACAGAAGAAGATGAGAAATCTGACTTTCCACATGTTATTTATAAATTTGGGGATTATAAAATATGTCTGTTCTCCACTGCTCTTTTCTTGAGCATACTGGCAGATTCCAGAGATATAATTGCAAAGCCTAAACATATTTAAGGCCACTGTGATGCAAAAGCATAGCATTTCGTATGCATGTGGGCAGCTAAATTGTTCTCCAGACAATCAAGGTATGTGTAGTTTCGAGTTTTGCCTTAGGAGTTTTAGGGAAAACTTTTTAGTAAAACACCGAGCTGATGAAATAGGGAGGAAGGATCCAATTCTGAGAGTTCAGAAGTCCACAAGGACAGAGAGGTAAGACTGACAGGTAAGGAAGAAGTTTGTCCTTGCGTGGGTGGTAAGGCCCTGGCACAGGTTGCCCAGAGAAGCTGTGGCTGCCCCATCCCTGGCAGTGTTCAAGGCCAGGTTGGACGGGGCTTGGAGCAATTTGGTCTGGTGGAAGGTGTCCCTACCCTTGGCAGGGGCTGGAACTGGATGAGCTTTAAGGTCCCTCCCAACCCAAACCAGTCTGCAATTCTATGATTAGTATGTGCAAACATTTAGTCTCCTGCATTTCTTTTTTGGATGCTTTATACATAAAATGAAGGACCGTAAGGATTAAAGGGAACTTTGAATTAAAACCTGATTTGCACCCTGGTAGGACTCTCTGAAATTTCTCTCTGTACCTGTGGCTGCTGGAGGAAAAGGCATCTTGAGCTCTTTGGTGGCTCAAAACATTTGGGCGGTTAGTAGCTGTAACAGTTGGCAAAAAAAGTACAGTGTTTCACATCTGTCAAATTGAAATCAAAAGACATGACCTGTAGCGATCTTATTTGGTATTCAGCACTTCATAGCACGTTGTCTCCTACCTGATCTGGCTGTGCATTTGGCCTTTTTTTTTTATTTTTAAACTTCCTGCTGTTAGGAATTGTGAACATAAGCCAAGAGAGATTTTTATATTAACTGCACATGCATAAACGGGCAAAATGCAGACTTTTTAACAACATGCAAAGGAATAATTGTATTTACAGTGTTATTGTATGTAATTGCATTAACTTGTGCTGAATGCTGCAGAGATCTAACTTGAGTCATTATTCCTGTTAATCTTTTGATACCTGATTCATTAGGGTAAGGAATGTGTAAGTCTGCAGGATCAAGGACTTGCTCTGCCCAGAGCTGATCTTGCTTAGGCCTGCCCATCTCAGAATAAGGGCATCGTGTGGTAATGCTGGTGTGCACTTATTTTGTGTGTGAGGTATGTGTCGAGCCCAGAAAATACTTTTCCATAGATGCCATGAAAAAGAAGATTGCTGGATAAATCTTAGGTTCATGATCATCTATTTAACACCTTTTTCTTCCTATTACTTGGAGTTATCTGCTTTGTTTTGAATTGTGCTTGCTCAGACAAGATGTTTCCTAAAGAGAATCTTCTTGTACTGAAGGTCATTATTCACAAGAACTGCACAGCTTATGTCTTTTTGTTCTTATATCAATTGCCTCATCTTAAGGGTATTCATGGTAACAGAAAAATTTGTCTTAGACCTCAGCTTTGTTTTTTGCTAGATATGGTCTTTTTCCTCAAAGTTGGAAATAGCTGTGGCTTGTGAAATACAAGTGGATCGTTCATTGTGTGTTGAGAACTAATTCTGTGATTAGGAAACAGGAGTAGCTCTAAGTGACTTTTGGAGACTCCTCTTCGTGCAGTGCCATGACATCTTATAAATTCTGCTTGTTGCTTATGCTGCGTGAAGGTACTTTGTGTGTGAAATGTCTAGCGCAATGAACAGATGACAGAATAGAATGAAGGGTGCAGGGTTACAAAATGTCAGCTTACAAATATTGCCATCTCTTCAATGGAAAGCTGAGATGTAAATCACCATCAAGGTCAGACTGCAGCCTGCTTTTATGAAGAGCCGTGGATGGGATCACAGGTACAAATGTACCAAAAAGGGGAGACTGCCACACATAGCTGATTGCATGGAGGCATCCGTGGAGAGCTTGCTTTATCTCCTTCAGTGATGACTTCATGCATTTCCCTGTGAAAGATAACCCTGGCAGCATTAAAAGAAAATGGCTCTAAAAGCATGCATTTTCCTGTTTGTGAAGTGCAAAATCTAGTGTTCTTTTTACCATCAAGGAAACGTTTATTTTAGGTGACTGGAGACTAGGTCTGACTTACTGCGATCGGGTTAATCCCTTTGTGTTGAATCAAGTTGTGCTGTCTTGTGCTCTGAGACTACTCCAGGATATGGGCAAGATTCAGAAAATTCCTCTGTAGCTATTTCTGGGCATAAAGCAAGAAATCATCCAAGAGAGCTTCTGTGTTTTCTTGGCCATCATCCCTAGGGATATGCTGCATAAACTCTAGGAGACTTGGATTCATTCTGCCTGTTGGAAATCCTTTTTGTTGATTTGGGTTCTGCTGTAGACCTTTATCTTTGGCAAAGCTTGCACAGAAACATCCTCTAGGCATTAGCAGCTGGTAATAATAAACACTACCTTTGTTATTCATCTTTGTTCCTCAGCTTCTTGCTTTATTAGCAGACCCTACATGTGCTTCTCATGAGGTACCTTTTACATGGGAATTTAAAAAATCTATTTTTAATTGGTTTCTTCTTGAAGTGTCTGTTAAATGTTTTGTTGGGTTGTTTTCTCCTTAATTTTTGAGTCTTTTTATTGTGGTGCACTGCTGGGAACCTTGTTTCTCCTCGGAGTTCCTTTGGATTCTCAGAGGAGAAGTGAAACTCCAAACCCAAATACCCAATTCAGCTTTCATTTTAGAAACCATGCTGCTGAAATGGCAGCAGAAGATGAAAATAGGCTGTTGTGAGTGGGTTGAGAGCTGATGCAGGCTGGAATGTGCAGGATTAGATTTCAGCAGAAGAGGTTCCCCCTCTTACTTATTTTGGCTCCTCTTTATCTGAAAAATGAATTTGTGTGAGAGGAGAAGGTTCTCTAGCAAGAGATAGGTGTTAGCAGAGGTTATGCTTGACAACCAGCTGCAACTTGGATGCCTCTGCATCTCTATCTGGTGTTTCCACTTCATATTTCCTGCAGATATCTGGGACAGTTTCTTCCTCAGAATCGCTGTTGGTACCAAGCACAGGCAGGTACTTGCATAGTAGTGAAATCTCTTAGATGTAAGAGTGTCACATTGCATGATGCTTTTCAATGGATGAGTGCCAAAAAACCTTCAAATCTATAATCCTACCAGAAACAGGTCTGAAAAGACCATTCCTTTGATTTCAGCAGCGTTCAGTGGTTCTGTCTGTTCAAAGCAACCTGTGAGTCCTTGCCCGAGGCAAGCCTGCTGTCGGACTTAAGGTCTTGCCTTGCATTTTGATGGCAGAGAACACAGAGAACGAAGCGTTGGTGGTGTGTGTGTTCTCTGTGAGCACCCGTCTTTGTTTTTCTATCTGTCTGAAAAGTCCTGCTGCAGTTTGAAAGCTGAGAGGACAGCAGTAAATGTAGATCATCAAAATTGAGATCCCAGCTAGGGCTGCCCACCTCACCACCCCCAGAGAACTGTAAAATGTGGATTCTTTGGGAGGGTTTCCAAAAAGGCTTTTGTCAGGATGGTCTGGCACTTGGGAGACAGTTCTTTTTTTTTTTTTCTTGCTCCAAGAAGTGTGAACTAGGTTTTCTAGCGTTTTGGGTAAACCTCGTCTTAATTCACATTTGTCTTACCTGCCTTCGACTGTGGGAAGCTTCAAAATGTCTCTAATTAGGGGAAATCACCTTGGATGGCATGGTTTAGTGGGAGGTGTCCCTGCCCATGGCAGGGGGGTTGGAACTAGATGATCTTAAGGTCCTTTCCAACCCTAACTATTCTATGATTCTATGAAAAGCAATTAAAAGAGGGTTGTTTCTGATGAGGCTTTGACACTAGCACTCATGCTAGGAGTGCAGACTTGAAGGAGGAGGGTACTGTCCTCTGTGGGACTGAATAACTGGAAGGGTTTGATGGGTCTGTTTAGCCACCAGAATATGTTTTGCTGCTTTGAGCAACAGTGAAATTACTGTTGGTTCTACCTTATTTTTTCACAGCCCTGCATGGGGGGAGGTAGCACACAGGAATGTCAAGGAAAGGAGAGCCTCAGAGTCCTGGTTATTGCCACTTAGGTTCAAATAAAGCACTGACTGCAGAGCAAGCCACTTTACAGAGTCTTGCTTTAGATACGTCCTCACCCATAACCATGGTATTTGTCACGAAAGGGGAGCCAGGTGGGTTTGGAGACTTGGCAGGCAGCATAGAAAGTTGGTTTGGGGAGAGGTTGGGTGTAAGTGTTCGCAGTCTTCACTCAGTAGGATATGATGTTGCAAAGAGTCTTATTAATCCCAGCTGCACTGTTTGTTTGACCAGCCCCAAATCAAATTGACCCGTGCCTTCCTTTAGAAAAATTTGCTGAGCATTTACTCAGATGAAATTTTGGATGCCTGTTTCAGCACGGCCAAGTGTGAAAACAAGTGTTACAACTTGTACAGCTGTGATTGGTGTGATGCCTTTAATTGCAAGTTCCTGCAAGTAAACGACTCTTTAGATATCTCATGAAAGAATTTAATCCTAATAGCCTGACCATATGAATCAAAGCCCTGTGACAGTTGGGTGGATGGTAATGGTTCCCTCAGTCGCTGGAGATGTAAACAGACATTTCAAACACTATTTCCCCTGCAACTGTGCTTTAACTCTGCTTGTAATTGAAGGATTAGTTGTCCTGAACTTAACCAGATATGAAGAGGGAATGAGAGAAGAAGAGAGGAAGCCTGTACTTGCTCATATGTCTGTAAAATGCTGAACGTACAAAGATCAAGTAATTGAGACATGCCAAATGTTTACACAGGGGCATTTCTAGTGCCCCCATCCTTCGCAGGGCTGAAGTTCAGTTTGCCTGGAGGATAGGATGAAATGAGATGATATAGAAAATAAAACAGGGACTTGTTTAATTTTATTTATCTGGGGGAGAATCAAAACAGGGCAAAGTGCAGCTTTGATGCAGGGTCAAACGTGGGGTTTAAGTGCAGCTTTTGGTTTTGATTCATTAGCTGGAAGTAGAGGGAGGAGAGCTTGCCCTAATAAACAGCAGCAGAAGTAATTGGTTTGCTCGGAGAGGAAGAAAATCTAGCAGTGGAGTAAAGAGTGCATTTCTGCTGACTTTGTTGGACTCCAGTATTCAAGAAGTGAGGACTGATGCCTTTATTTCTGGATTGCTCGTTGACAGATGATAAAATGGCCTTCAGAGGGGCAGTTGTCTGCCATTACCCAGTCCCTTTTAAAGAATTTATTGTGGAGCACCTTCCCTTTTTCCTCTTTACAGCTTTGCTCAAAGGTTTTTTTCTGAGCTGGCATATCGGTGATCCCCTTAGGAGGGAGGTAGGTTTGCTCACTATTATAAATTACCTCCTATCTATTAGAACTTTGGTGCCTGCTTAGGTGTACAGAGCAGCCGGTGTTCTCCTTGAACTGCCAGCAAATATACTTGGCTCCTAGAGAAAAAGTTTGGAGGTTTTTGAGAGATCAAGCAAACTGTCTAACAGTACACTAGTTAATCATAGATGCCTAATACTTTTGTTCAAACAAATGTTAACAAGAGGCATATAGACAGCTTAGTTTTGGCTGCTCCTGTCTGTTCTGATGGAAGTGTTTTGTGGGGATCACAGATCACTTTATCCTCTTAAGATTTCGCTTGGTTTTGTCTATGCCGCCGAAATTGTTATTTAAGGGTGCACTTATTTCCAGAAGTGATTTAGACTTGTATGGAGTAAAGCTGATGCTACTAGCTCATTTTATGAAGGCCACCAGACAGGAATGACCATTATTCATTACCAGCTTGCTGAAACAAAAGTGGAAAGCTCTATTTTCCTGCCGCTTCCTAAGAGGTATGGTTCCCTGGTGCCTCTTTCCTTTGAATTTGTGAAATTTGCCATTACAATGAAGCAATGGGCGAAGTACGAGTACTGTATGTGACAGGCTGCTCCTCTTAGGACCTCCATCTTGCATAAATCACTTTCCTTGTGCCTCTCTATAAAATTTAAATGACATCTGGAAGGAAGGGACTTGCCAGACCCATCCCTCTGAAATATTAAAGTTGTTTTACATTACATTGGCATTGCTTTAATCAAAATCTCAGCTCCTGGGATGGAACGTGTGACCAGCTCAAATTTAGGGCACAGCATCCACGGAGACATTTTGGAGAGAAAAGGTAATAATATTTTTTACCATAAGCATGTTTGAGCTTTAGATTTCCTTCTAGGGTGGACAAGATGGTTCACTGGATTTCTTCAATATGTTTTTCCTCAGAGGAATTTCAAGTCAGCGCTAAAATTTAATCTCCTTTCAGAGTGTTTTTGCATTCTGGGAAAGTTTTGAATCTTAAAAGATTCAGAGACTTTGTAATGTGAAAATATTGGAGACATTTGTATAGTGAGGCGGCACCAAGGTGGCCAATTTTGGATTTTCATTTTGTCACACTGTGACTTTCCACAGCTGGTAAAGTTTTGAAAAGTTACAGGAAGTAGCAGAGCTGACCAACAAAACAAGTGCAGGAGCAAGTGGGAAAGGGTCCGTGAAGTAAGATGCCCTGAATATTGAGAATGTAATGAGTGATGGCAACAAGAAATGCTAGAAATAGCAAGGAGAAAAAAGGAGAAGTGAGAGGAAAGAAGGCCTTCATAGGAAGATGGGGAAAATCTACAGCATTTGAAATACCTTCTGACATTATTGATTTTTCCTGAAGATACTTTGCCTTCTTCCAAACCAGCACCTTGCCAGGCATCTGAATTTCAGCTCAGCAACTTGAGTGTGCATAGTGGGGCTTGTCGGGGTCACAGTGGAAGGCTGGATTCCTAACAGGCTCTCATTTGTGAATAGTCTGTGTGATCTTTCCTTATCCCTGACCATGTGGTAGGAAATACGTGCTGATGATTCCTAGCAGGTGACGTAGCTGGAGGAGATGATCAGAAGTGCCAGTCCCTTTTCTTTACCCTGGCCATGGCTTGGAGAGCCAGCAAGGGGCCTGGGGGCCTGTCTGCAGTCCTTCTGCCCCAGGTTTTCTTTCTTCTTGCTCATGGAGCCAGGTGTGTTCACTTTAGCATGGCAACATGAGTAAAACCCCATCCTTTCCTAGCATCATAGATGACATGTTTTCATTATGGCTGTAGACCCAATGCGTAAATGCAGCTGTAATAATATATGGGTGACTCTGCTACAGAAGTTATGCTTTGGTAGCTAATCTTCTTCATAGAGAGGAGACTCTCTTATTCTATGAAACTATTTTCATAGTGCAAATTGTGGGGTGGGGAGGAGTGGGGTGGACGTGATATGACTTGTGCACGTAGCTCATGGGCACTTTAATCTTGGTATACTGTGTCTGCAGACGTGGGAGTGGTACTCAGGATAATCATACAGGTAAGAGTAGTGAAAAACTGTGTGTTGGCTTGCTTTCAAGCCAAGTGTGCTCTGAGCTAGGCTCCAGAATTCTGTATGTCTCTGTTCCTCTTCAGGGAATGGAAAAACTGCAGGTTAATAATGGGATAAGAAGCAGTTTTTATCCCTCAATAGATCCCTGTTTCCAAGCACAATGTGTCATGCATCTCTTACTGTCTCAGCCTGGTTGGGATTGATAAGAGATAGAGAATTTAGGATCTCCCTTGAGGAATCTGCTTTTGCAGGGAGAGCCCTACCTTCGTCGAGGCTTTCATCAAGCATCTTTCACTGGCTGAAAGCAGTGGTGTTGCGTGCAGGCATCCTTCCTCAGCACCACGCCACGCTTTGTAGGCTTCAAAAATATTTGACACGGTTTTGAAGGTGTGAAGAAGCTGAAGAATTTTTAGTCTGCTGTGTTGAGAAGTTTGTTAGGTTTTGCTTTCAGTAACCTCCAGTGGTTTAGGAGTCTATGCTGCCCGGTGCATGTTTTCAAGAGGAGGATGCTATATGGCTGCGTCAGGCTTCACAGATGCATTTCCCCCTTGATCTAGCTGCTGTTTTAATATGTCTGTTACTGCACTACCTCTATTGAATCTTTCAGTGCTTGTGCAAAGATGTTCCTACAAATGATCATAAAATGAGGCAACATAGGTGGATGTGCATGTTACAGCCTTTTTACCACCAATGCCAAACTGTGCTGGGTCATCATACCTGAATCTAAACCTGTATTGAGGCACAGAAACAATGTCAGTCCAACTCTGGGGTATTACATGGTGATCTTTAGGGGTTACTGGCTAGACAGAAAAGATTGCTTGAACCCTTTGGCAAAGGAATGATGGCAGGACACTGCCCTGTGCAAAAATGTTCTTGCTTATGTTCTTGGGTGATAATTAGCATTATGTTTATGATAGCTTCTTTCAGGCTTTCTCAGCTTGCAGAATAAAGCCATAAACCCATACTTCAGGTCCCAGAACATGAAAGCAAGATTAATAGCAAGGCTTAAACACTTGTCATGTGGATATAAAGTGCAATATTTACTGCAGTATAGAAGAAAGCGCTGAAATACTTCATATTCCCAAACCACTGAAAAGCAGGCTGCACACCATGGCTGTGCATTATGATGGTTTCTTTCGAGAGACTTAAATCACATGCCGCTGAGTAGGAAGCATTAGGCACAAGTTCAAGGGTGTGATTTGGGATGTGCTTCCTGTTGTTTCTCCATTTACTCTGGGCATCTCATGAGAAGCAAGTTTCTTGGGCTCAGATGAAAAACGGCCATCTGGAGAATGTGACTTGGAGATGGGAATAGCCCACGGTTTATGAGGACAGCTGATAATACCAGAGCTCTCTCTTCTAACTGTGGGGTGGCTCTGCAGCTGAGGTAAGATGGGAACCATTCGACTTGTGTTGCTACAGTCCAAGAGCTGTGCACCGTCTGGGCGCTAAGGAACCAGGGATTCATGACTGTTTCCCTGCAGGTGGAAAAGGATTGAGCCTGGCTGTGAGCTCCACTCCAGTGACCCACATTACTTTCCTTTTTTCTTTTTAAGATAAAACTATCTAAAGCTGCAGGGAAGAGGCCAAGGCTGGATGGGGCTTTGAGCAACCTGGTCCAGTGGAAGGTGTCACTGCCTGTGGCAGGGGGTTGGAAGTCGATGAGCTTTAAGGTTCTTTCCAACCCAAACCAGTCTGTGATTTTGAGAACGTGGCCTATGGATGTCAAATCAAATGATGAATGCAGGTGTTTGGAAAAATCCATCATGCTGTTGTGCATAGACCTTGTGAAAGTGGCAAGGCAGAGTGAAAGAACAGTGCTGGAGAGGATATTTTGCCTTCTTGCTTGTCTCTGGTGTTGGCAGCAAAATAGAGTTATTTCTCTTGAGCTAATCCTGACATCATTAATAAAGTGAGGATTCCTCCCTGGAGTTGTATCATCTATTCCTTTCACAGTGCTGCATTTACACATGTCCCACACCGTTTCTGCAGTGTGTCACCTGTCTTAATTACAGTCCATGGCAGATGCTTCCAGGTATCTTATGATAGTGGAGATGGTTGATTACAAGTTTCTTTCCACCTCAGATTCCTTGCATTCTCAACTGTAATTTGTTACACTGTCTTTACGGGGCACCCCAGTGAAACTTGGAGTGTGTTTCATTTTGACATCCTTCAGTCTAACAGGCATGTGGATCTACAGTATTCAAATCAACCTTTATTTGTGTGTTAAGGTTTTATTTCTCCCCTTCCAGATTATCAGGCGGTGACAGGTAAATATCCTACAGAAAAGAAAATTAATTCAATAGTCTTGCATCTCCCAGTTCAGTTTTAGTTTTTTGCTGGGGATAAAAAAGGGGAAGAAGAGGAATAAAAAATGTAATAGAATATTTGTCTGAATCTCCTACCCTTTTTTATTGTCAGGTTGTGCTTTATGTACACAGAATCATAGAATCATAGAATAGTTAGGGTTGGAAAGGACCTTAAGATCATCAAGTTCCAACCCCCCTGCCATGGGCAGGGACACCTCACACTAAACCATGCCACCCAAGGCTCTGTCCAACCTGGCCTTGAACACCGCCAGCGATGGAGCATTCACAACTTCCCTGGGCAACCCATTCCAGCGCCTCACCACCCTTACACTAAAGAATTTCTTCCTCATATCCAATCTAAACTTCCCCTGTTTAAGTTTAAACCCATTACCTCTTGTCCTATCAGTACAGTCCCTAATGAAGAGTCCCTCCCCTGCATCCCTATAGGCCCCCTTCAGATATGCTGCTGATCTGAAAAGCATGGGAAGTCACATGTAGACAGACACGTGAAAGTGTTAGAAGCATCAAGATGGAAACTCCCATCGCTGAGGTCTTTGAGAGAGATGGTTGCGCTGAAAAAAGGCTGAAAGTACTTGTCAGGCCTTCTAGTTCTGGGAGTTCTCTGTGCTTCACAGCAGTGTTCTGAGATACAGGTCTTATGCAGCCAAGGATTAACGTACTTTTCCTTTGGAGGTCTTCTTCCTTATAACTGAGTTCATCCATGCAATCAGGTAGGTCACATTCATATGTTTCGTGGTATTCCTATAGCTCTAGGAAGTTTCCAGGCTGCTGATCACATTTATGGCACAGTGTGAATTGGGCAATATGAAGGTGGGGAATATCTTAAAAGTTACAGCTGTGTGACTGGGGAGCCTCTCCTTCCTTCCATTGTAGCTCAGGCTGGCCTGGACAAGAAGTAAACTCAGAGTGTTTTTCAAGATAAGCTTTCTTCAGAGACTACTTTAAGAACCTCCAGAAAACAAAGGGCACTCAGATTACAGAGCTACAGTGCTGCATTCACCCCACAGATATCACTGACCACTGGATGGAAGTTGTTGCTGTAGGAAGTCTTTGATGTTGACCATGTGCTGGGATTCCAGAAAGGGATCAAATATTTTATATGGTTCATGAGCTGGTGCTGATCAAACTGTTTAAGGGCTATGAAGTCTCATACCTGTGGGTCTAATGCCATCTTGGGCTAGTAAGCACCCAGGTGGGCCTTTGTGGTAGATGGGTATCTGTTTGCTGCAAGGTTGCTTGTACTTAGCTTTGGGCTGTCAGGTGCTCTCCACTGTCTAGCAGCTGACCTCTTCACTGCCTGGGCTGACCTCTGGTTTGGTTCGGTACTCTGCATTTCGTTTGCAGCTGATGACATTATATGACTAGGCCTTTTTAAGAACACCCTGTTTTCTAGACCACATCGCACCCATCACCCCGCCAAGCCGTTTGGTTCGTTTGAAGAGGACAGTAGTATTTGCCTCCTGACAGCTGCTTGGACATTGTGCTTAGGCATAGATGATGTTGAAGTGTTACTGCTCAGCTGCTCTGCACTAATTGGAGTTATCACAAATTTGGGTCAGGAAGAAACCGGCCTAAACGTGAAAGAGACCAAAAAATGCAAATATTTGTCTTTCATATGAATTGGGGTGATACTTCTGATTTTTTTTTACTCTGAGTACCTAAGTAATGGCAAAGTGAACAAAATGCTGGAGCAGTCATCCATGCAGCAAGCTGTTAGGTCCAGTTTTGTCATGACTCTTCAAATGATGTTATCTACCCATGTATTTGGAAAGGATGGCCATGAAACATCCCTCAGAGGAGGTTGCTTGTGTCACTTCTCCTAAATACCTTCATTCTTCAGGGAAGCTGTGACTCATTCAGGGTATAGGCAGCTTGTCAAGCATGGGACTCTTCCCAGACTTTCTCAAAGTAAATGCAGATAAAGGAAAGCTAAAAACCTTGTCAAGTTCCTGCAGGAACCTGGGGTTAAAAGCACTGTGAAGGTGTTTCTTAAGCTGTGTAAAAATTACCTGAACAAAATCTGGAAAAATGGGGAGAGGGGACCAGAAATTAAAACTACCTGGGCTGTGTAAAAGTTAATCTGTTTCATACCTTCCTTAAGAAGGAGAAAAAAAAGAATAAAATTGCAAAGAAGAATTACAGCATATCACAGTGTCATTATTAAATTTGTAATGAGGCAGAAATTATTTCTAGCCAAGCGTGAAGTAACATGGCAAGAAACTGCTCACATCATGTCAGTGAGCAATCTTCAGACTGGCAAATATCTATGGCAGCACTGAGAGTGACGTGATGAAAGCTCTCTGTTACTCTCGTCTCTGAATGCATGTGGACATTTATGCCTGAGGCTTTATGTCCTCAAGAGCTGTACGTTGAAGAACACGTTAGCAGGCCTTAATTTAAGCTTATTAAGGAAGCAGAAAAAAAATGGTTAACAAAAGCAAATTCTTAGATGTTATTTTCAGTGAGATTCAGCCCATTCTTGCATGCTGGAGGATGGAGGGAAGATGCTTTTTCTTCTTAAACCTGAATTTAATGGATGCATATGTTTTGCCTCTGCTAAATATTTCCATAGAGCAGCTTCTGTAGATTCAGACAGCACTACAGTGAAGGAATAAAGTGCTTTGATATAAAACTGTCTCTTTTTTAAACGATGAGCATCGGAGAGATTTAAGGACCACACGGTCTGTTTTCAGGAGTCTAAATAAGTGCTTGTGCACGTGCTCTTTCTTACTCTTACAGCTCCAGTCACCATTACAGGCTTGCCACAGAAATTGTTCCCAAGCTTTTACTGCAGATTTATTCTGAGCAAGATGTTAAGTACGGAGGAGGGAGTGAGAGAGAAAAATTCACGTGCATGAGCTATCGTGGTTATGGTAATCTTTGTTCCTTAGCTTGCATCTATTCTGGACAGTCAAAGTTTGTAAAACTGGGGTTTGTTTTTTTTGTTCTAAAGGGAGCAAAGTGGAGAGATGTGCATAGTATGGATTATATTTACTTTCAGAGCAACTCCTGACATCTCCCTGGCATTATATTGGAAGAGTAGTTCATGGCATTACATGAGCCAGCTTGTGCCCAGGCAGCCAAGAAGGTCAATGGGATCCTGGCCTGTATCAGCAATAGTGTGGCAGCAGGGCCAGGGCAGTGATCATCCCCACCTGTCCAGGGCAGTGGTGAGTCTGCACCTTGAATTCTGTGTTCAGTTCTGGGCCCCTCACTACAAGAGAGACATTGAGGTGCTGGAGTGGGTTCAGAGAAGGGCAACAGAGCTGGTGAAGGGTCTGGAGCACAAGTGTGATGAGGAATGGCTGAGGGAACTGGGGTTGTTTAGTCTGGAGAAGAGAAGGCTCAGGGGGGACCTTATCACACTCTACAACTACCTGAAAGGAGGTTGTAGTGAGGTGGGGTCGATTTCTTCTCCCAAGTAACAGTTCACAGGACAAGAGGAAACAGCCTCAAGCTGTACCACTTGAGGTTTAGAAAGGATATTAGGAACAATTTCTTCACAGGGAAGGTGATCAGATATTGGAAGTGGTAGAATCACTGTCTCTAGAAGTGTTCACAAACTGTGTAGATGAGGCCCTCAGTGGTATGGTTTAGTGGTGGTCTTGGCAGTCGTGGGGGAATAGTTGGACTTGCTGATCTTAGAGGTCTTTTCCAACCTACTTGATTCTATGATTCTGTTCTTATGCATTGAAAAAATGAATATACTTCAGATAGGATTATAGGACTTTAATTTTAAATAATATTTCTTTTGCCATGGCCTTTTCTGCATTGCTTCTGAATAATGAAAGCAAAATTAACTGTTCTAGCACAAGCCCAAAGAGGTCTGCAATTTATTTCCTGTTGAATGCTGCCACTTATCAATAGATAATATGATTTATCTCTGACTGACGGCCAGTCATGCTAACAAACACAACAGTACTTCTACTGAGACTGACCATGCCCTGTTTTTTTGTGTTTCTCTTAGCTGTCTCATAAGAGGGAGTTTAAATGCCTTACACAGCTGTTATTTATCCTTTCCTCCCTGAAAAGCAAGGAGTTGTGTTCATCTGACCACCCTTTCCAGCCCTGAAGTTATTTTTTGCTGGTTTTGCTTCTGCTCCCTCAACCTGCTCACTCTTCTTGAACCTTTATTGCATTTTCTGATGCAAGCTGCCTGGTGCCAACCTGCAGCTGATTATTTAGTAGTGCAATAAAGAAAAAAAAGATCATAAAAGCTGAATAACTAATAAAGAGGAGGGAAAGACTCTAGAAAGAATAAGACAATGCATTAAACATTTCCCTGAGCAGGGAAATGAGTCAGTTCAGTAGCAAAAACTTCTGTTAATGGAGACGTGTGTGGAGGCAAGGAAGACCACAAAGCAGACAGGGTAACCTCATACCAGGGAATTCCTTCTTTTGTAGAGTGAGAGATAATTTGCTGTATTTCTCCTCAGCTTGTTTTATGTGGGCTACGCTTTGGTGTCGCTGTAAAAAAATGGTAAGTTTTAGAGCACTTGTGACCCAGTGAATATAAGGGCTGCTTTTCTTAATGTGGCACACAGCTTCGCCTTCCTCCCATCCTGTCACTCTTGATCTGTCCCGATAATCACCATCCCAGTGTGTGTCTTGGAAACAGTCTGAACTACAGCTACGGGCCCATGTAAATTTTTATTTAGGTAATAAATGCACTAGGGGAGATTATTGCTTTCACTACGGCATACATGGATGGAGGCACGAGGACATGAAGGTCTTTATTTATGTTTCCCCTTCTTGTCCAGTAGTCATCTTGATGGGAGTTACAAGTGGGAGGCTTTATGTTTTGAAAATATTCGTCACTACTCAGGGTGCTGTTGGTTTTAAGTCAGACAGGAAGGAAAGGCAGTGCTGGCAAGTTTCAAGGTGAAATGATTGAATGGGATGTTATTTTGCACACTATTCAGGTAGGCAAGTGTGCTGATAACGCAGATAATAACTGGACAGATGTAATACCTAAATCAAACAGCAATAAGCAAGAATGTGCTGTTGGCGGAATTGCTGTTTTAGAGGAGTGATAGCAGCCAGTCACAAGGGAGTACACCCATCCACCTCGGTATTTCCTTCCAGCACCTCTTCCTTTTTCCTTCTAATTACTTATGAGAGGAACTATTTAATAGAAGATTGATGTCTGTGTTCTTTATGCACATTATCTATTGCTACCGTGAATCTAGTTACTGCATTTTGATTCGACAAAGGTTCCTCAAGGATAATTCCTCCCTCTGTGGGACAGACAGGAAGAAAAGCCTCTTGGTATTACCTGATTAATACATGAGGAGGAGAAATGCAGCAAGTTTGTTACAAAATAGAGAGGAAATAAGGCAGGAGGTGGATGGTACGAAGCATTTTAAAAGCAGTGTCTATTATTACATCTCATCTATCAAAAAAGATCACAGAGACCTTTTTCCTTAAAGGAAGCACACAAATACATATATCATCTTTGCCCTTTTCAGGATATTTTAAGCCTAATTTTGTTTTTGAGCCTGTAGTTTCTGTGTGCCAAAGTCAATTAATTTAATCATTTGTAACAGAAGCCAACATGAAACCTGTATATTGGAGTGAAATGCTAAGCTGTAACATAGCATTTTCTGCCATTAATTTCAATTTGCTTGGTCATAAAATCACCACTTTGTTCAATCTTGACAGCTACCAGTGGACCAGAGGCTCTTGGAACAATAAAAGAGGACAGGAAGACAGCCTGCAAAATCCCTTTTTCTGCAGCCCTCTCCTAATCATTTTTGTTCAGTAATGAAGTCTTTGTTCACAAAGATTAATGACTTTGCAGGGGTCCCCTTCCTCCTTTGAAGAAAAGAGAGAACCAGTTTATTAAGCTGCTGCACAGGGAGCTGAGATTGAAGATAAGGATGTAAAGGGTTGTATTTCCTGGGAGCTGTATGGGAGATTACTCTGCTTGGATCCACAGTAACAATAGTAGGATTCGAGGTGCATAATTCTTTGCTTTACACTTTGAAAGGATACCTCCTAAATATCCAGCTTGGAATTGGAGATACCTATATATTTGCTAAAGGAGCTTGAAGAATTGCTCTGGGGTATATTGTTTCCTTCAGGAAGTACAAATAAAGTAATGTTTCACCCGATACACTACTTCCAGGGTCTACTGCAAATGACTTTGACTGAAGGATATTTTCTTTCTCTGCTGCATCAGCTGTCTGAGCTGCAGTGATTTTCATGGCCTGATGTTTTTTTGTTAGAAATAAGATAAAAGGCTTAGCCTGCCTTGTACATTCTGCCCTGACTAGATACAGTTAACACTGAAGCATTTGGCCTAATGTAGCCAGCATTTCAGCAGCACAACAGGATGAATTTAATATTGTGCATCCTGCTGGTGATGTTACTTCATCTTTTGACATATCTATGTTGGGACAACAGAGGATATTCCCTTCTCCTTTAGAAAACATAAAAATACAAGCTCAAAAGGCCAGCAGTGTTTCCTAGAGGGGATAGCCAGGCTGTACTCTGCAAGGAATCCCTTCTAATATATGCACTGGATTAAGTCAGTTTAATGGCCAATTTCAAATCTGATTTTATTGTTTCTCAGGCTGTGGTTCTGTGCACACCAAATGACAGCAGCTGCCTGCAGTTCTGCAGCCTTCAGTGGTTGATGTTGGCTGCTGAAGCCCTGGCAGCTTCCACAGGCTCAATTCTCAAACAAGCAGCAACATTTTTGGGAGGTGGAACAGAACCTCCCTGGTGCTCTTGGGCAGGTAGAGCTGTGCTTTGCCTCAGCTACACCTGTGTGCTTTGCATGTGCACCAAAGCATCGCATCGTGGAGATTGTGGCTCCTGCTGCTGCAGAGATAGCCATCATATTGTAACAAATGTGATAATTAGAGCTGTGATCAAGCTTAGGTTAAATGAATCCCTTACCTCCCTTCTTTTCAACAGCTATTCAATCAAACACTCTGGGTTTGATATCCCTTCAGAAGTCATTTTGGGGGAGGATGTTTGAAATTTGCCACTTGCTGGGTTAGGAACTATTTGAGTAACAGAGAAAACACCTAGCAGGAGGACCCCAAATGTTTTTCCTGGATGCTAAGGAAAATTGCTTGTGTGTGCAGTTTTAAACCACTCGTGTAATTCCTTGTCCTGGATTCAGCAGTAGCAGTCATTTTTCTCCTCCTTAGTAGCTGGTGCAGTGCTGTGTTTTTGACTTTCGGCCTGGGAACTGCGCTGATAACACCAGTGTTTTCAGTTACTGCTTGGTAATGTTTTGGTTTGACCAAGGACTTTCTGAGCCTCATGCTCTGCCAGGGAGGAGGGGAAGCTGGGAGAAAGCAGAGACAGGACACCTGACCCAAACTGACCAAAGAGGTTATTCCATACCACAGCACATCATGCCCAGGATGTAAAAAACGGAGGGCAGAGACCCAGAAGAGGGGGGTTTGCGGCTGGGTTGGGCTTGTTATCGGGTGGTGAGCAGTTGTATTCTTCTTCCCTTGTTCTTTCCCTTCTCATTATTATTATTGGTGGTAGCAGCAGTGGTTTGTGTTATACCTTAGTTACTAAACTGTTCTTATCTCAACCTGTGGGAGTTGCATTCTTTCGATTCTCCTCCCCATCCCCTCGGGAGCTGGGGGAAGAAAGAGGGGGGAGTGAGTGAGCGAACTGGTTGAGTTATAGTGGCTTAAACCATGACAGTTCTTCCACCTTGTTTGCTCTGCACATTTGATTCATTTGAGCCCTTTCACAGTGGTTGTTTTGTGTCTGTATGAAAGGCATGATAAAGTTTACAACAGCACCAGAGTCATTTGCAGATATCTTAGAATATCATAGTCTTCCCATCCCTGAAATAGCTTAGGGCTAGTGGGAAGTTTTATTTGTAGACTCTGTTTTTTTTTACGAGGCTAGTACAACTGGTGGAAGACTGAACAATTAGAAAATGTAGAAAAGCATCAGACTAATGAACTATGAAAACAGTACATTGGTCTAGTTTGTCTAACTTTTTAATTCCATAGTTGGGAGAAGGGAAAAAATAGTTCTCAATTCCTGAAACAGTGTGTTTGTGTTACATGCTGTTCATCAATCTGTATATTCTATCTTAACTGTGCTGTTAACTTGTAGGAGCGCAGGGCTAGAAGTGTTTCCACTGAGATGAGCTGAATTTCCATTTGGTTTCAGAGATGGAGCCGTTCTGTTCTGCTTGTGGGCATGCTGGAGTAAGGCCATTAAAAGACCATTTTCAAGGGGGGTTTTATTGTATGTGAGCGCATATCAGATTTGAAAACATACTAAGCAGCAGCAACAGCTCCCTACTGCAAAAGATAAAACATAAAGTCTAAACCCAAATGGACACTCGGAATCCTTTATGTGTCTCTGAATGACTCTCATCCCTTCATCGCTTCATTAATGCATATCCCCATGGACCACAGATCTCTCTCAGCTTCCCTTACATTGAGTTTATTCTGCCGATTGCCTGGTATTGTCAACTAATTGGAGTGGAAATGATTAATGTTACTGAGCTGCCGAATCTCCTCACTTGACAGCTGGTGGGTGATGCTGGTGATTGTTACCCAAAGTGTAATTGCTCAGGGCTTTACCTACAGCCTCAACAAAGCAGACTGGTGTTTCTCCTCTGAGACATCCAGTACCTGCCTCTGGTCGAGGATGACTTGGGAAGTGAATCCAACCCAGCGTGAGTATCAGGGAATGCTCGGGCTGGGTGCTAGTAGTTTCTTATAAAAGCAGGAAAAGTAATTAGTAGGGTACATGCTAAGCAATAGCAACCACCTTGGTTTTAGCATGATGGTGAAAATATCAAGCTTGGTTCCTGGCTAACACTCAGGCTTTGGCTGTAGGCTGCTCTTTTCACCCTCCTTAGTAATTGCAGCAATACCACCAAACAGATGACCAGCTTTACACGTCTGGTGTGCTGCAGGGGACAGTCCAGCATCCAGTGACAATTTATGGATTGACTGAATGTTTTCCCAAGGGTGTAAGAAATGGAAAAGGGGCTGGGGGAAGCACACAAGCCAGCTCTTGTGTGCTGCCTATTTCTGCAGTCACTGTGCCAGAATAGAGCACGGATTGTTACGGAGTGTAATGATACCCCAAGTTAAGTAGCATCTGATTGAATTACAGAGGCTTTTTATGTATTAATAGCAGATTCAGATTATTTTTGATTTGTTGGGTGGTGTATTTTGCTGAGGTAGAGGAGGAACAGGTGCAGCCATATGAAGTTATGATAACCAGTTGAAAAAGTCATGGTCAAAGAGATTAAGGTCTTCAGTGTCCTGTTTAATGTGGCAACAGCAATCCATGAGTGCTCACAGCTGCTCGTTTACTCTTTGCCTCAGTCCTCCTTTGCTTTTACTGCTGGTTGCTTTCTTGTCTCCTTCTTACCATTTTCTTAACATGCAGTTCTGCTCTCTCACCTGCCTTTTCCTAAATCCTCATCAGTATTCTCCAACCTCTTGCACTGTGCTTCTGTGTCTTGGATTTTATTTTATTTCACCTTGTGTCTGGGTGCCTGCAAGCTCTAAAGGTTTGTGAGCGTATCTTGCTTTCTTGGCTCCTGTTCTGCAAACCAACCAAGTACCGTAGATCTCTCTCCTTGCGGCATGGCATTTTAAAATGCAGTTGAAGTAGGAATAGTTTCTTCTTTTGATGTAGGGAAATCCAAAGAATTAATAAATCATAAGGGCACTGCTTGGAGCCTAAGGAGTGCTTTCCATCTTCCAAGCGCTCTGTGTGCAGCATTTCATTATTTATACTGTTAATTATATTAGTACTTGTAAGGAAAAAGCTTCTTAAGTTGTCATTGATAAAAGTACACCCTTAACAGGATAGGAATTCAGTGCTTAAATTGTAGCAGATAATTTGTCCACTGAGGTACAGTGCCTTGGGAAAGATGTTACAGCAGTTCTTTGTCTACCAAGGAGTCTTGTTATATGTTTAGAACATTAGTACCTGGGAGCTTTAAAGTGTCCTTGTAAGCGTTTGGTTGCCTTAGTTATAGTCACATTTAAAATGGAAAAAAAGAATAATTAAAATATCAATAGTCTGGTTTCTCCAGGTCACAAGAGCTCTAAATACATACCAGTAAATCTTTCTGTGCTTTCCTGTATTAGCAACTGTCAGCTAAGCACTTCCATGTAAACAGGGCACATGTTAAAATGGGTTTGAGATGTGATACTAAAGGCATCAGTGTCCAGGAATACTACCACAAGTAATTATTGCAGTAAATTCCCCTTTCTTTCATAGATTTCCATCGTATATGAAGTACAGGGGCTGCTTTTCCCTCGCATTTCAAAGGAGTTAAATAGCCTTGCACTTTCAGTGGCTCATAGCCAGAGTGTTGCTTTTTTGCTCAATTTGGTAGCATTACAGAGAATAAACCCTCCACTTTTCTGAAGAGAAATCAGTAAAACTTAATTATCGGCAGATTTTTCCAATCTGAGTTTAGGTCTGTTGCTCCATAGTCAGGAATGTTAACCTTAATGTCGAACTGTCGAAAGAGCTGAACACCGAGACCCGTGAGCTGTAGGAAAGACTCTCGTACTCAAAGAATCAGGTAGCAGTTTTCTGGCTATTAACTGGATTATGAATTCTTAAAGCCTCTGTGGAGATGTGTCAGTTTTGGTCTGATACCTGGCAAATGGAAATCACTGGTGCATGCAGATGTTCCAAGTTGATTATTATCACATGGATTTAGAAAAAGCTGGTTCGAGCTTAGACTATAATACAAAATAAGGGAGGGAGAAGAGCAAAGAGAAGGTTTTCTTATCAGAAACTTGAGCATTTAAATCTCAAAATATGAATAAGGGTGGCTCTGTGCTGACCTCTTGCCATGCGAGTCATTTGGACATTATTCTACCATGGAAATAGTTTTTATTCTAATGAAGAAGAGAGGCCATAGGTGAAGGTCTGGGAGAGCCAAGTGATGAGGCACTCCATCTGCTCTCTGTGCTCAGGTTGACTCGATGGCTGTCTTCTGAGACAGCAGCCTCACCCTGCAGTGAGCTGCCAGTTTTAAAATCCAGGCTGCTTTTCACCACTGACATCGTTCTCGCACTGATTCTCCCCTTTGCCACCCACTGCTTTGAGGTTTTCTTCCAACTAGAAACAAGTAAGCTAAGGATGTATCAAATAGATATATCAAATATATCAATAGATACATAAAATGGTTCCATCAAACAGATTAAACATCATATTTTATAGTGGAAAGATGTTTGGAGGTCTGGGTATTATCATGATTTTAGGAGTCTTTTGGGTGAGTCTGAGTATGATAAAGCTCTGTTAAAGAGGGCAGAATGTGTTAACTCCTTAACTAAAGCTCGACACACATGTAACTTAACCTGCATTTTTTCTATAACCATACTGTAAATCTCCTGGCAGAGGTGAAGTCAGGATCTGCTTTCTAGAGCTACAGCCATGTGTGTGTGAGAGGAGAATCAGCGGTATTACGAGAGCAGAAATTACCACCTCTCTTGGTCTTGTTGATATCTTATCTGTACACTTACTGCCATTTCATACTGTTACTGGGGTTAGTGTTGCCATCATCATTACGCTAACAGAGAATCTTCCTGAATTTCTGGTGCTGCCAGTGTTTGTTCCTTTTGTGTGAACTCTGCCACAAGAGAAAGAGCACAGTTTGAGAGGAATGAAATACTTCTGTAAAGCAGCGAAGAGGCACAAGGAATTGTCAGCAGCATTTTTGGTTATCCCACTCCTTTCAGGTTTGCACTCTTGATCTACCATTGTAGGGTAAGCTAACTGGTTTTGACAAAGAGCCCTCTTTCCCAGGGGAGGCAACTGGCCTTTTCTTCTCTACAGTCAGCCCTGCATGCAGGATGGGTGGAAGAAGAGAGAGCCCCTACCTGTGCCCTCTTTCAGTTATGCAGGTTAGGTGAAGCCCTGTAAGATCATCTCTCCCCACACCTTGCACACGCGGGCTTGTAGACCTTCTTGGCTGGCTTGCAGATCACATGAACTCATAAGACCGCAGAACCCAATAGCTTCTACATAAGTTCCTGAGCAAATGGCCAGATTTTTCAAGATATTTTTGCTCTCATTAAGGAGTCTAATGGGCTTTTAAGGCACATTTCAGTGCTTTATCATTATGCTTAACAGTTTTAATAGTTAGCCCTAAATATGTTCGTAGTAGTCAACTGTGAATCATCTTCTCATATCTTAATTTGCTTAAGTCGTACTTTACACTCTGAGTAAATTGACTTAATGGAGTAAATCACTGCATCATGTAAATTAGTAGCAAAGTCTGGTCCCTGTTCAAATCCATTAAAAATGAGGCTTAATGGCTTGGATAGCAGCTGTCTGTACTGCACAGGAAAATTTCCTGTGTGGCATAAATTTAGCCTGCTGTACGCACAGGGGTTGTCTAATGGGAAGGAGTTTTTCAGGCAAGAAACGGATCTTCCTTGTCCCATTTTCTTTCGATGGATTTAACTGAGGGCTTTTAAAAAGAGCTAATTAAACATGAACATGGCAATTGAATCATTCAGAATACCTCGGTACATAGTTACTGGTTGCTTTTTTAAACTGCCAGAGAAAGGATGCTTGGCATGGGTGAAGTGACACCGTGGAAGAGCTCAGCGCAGGCAAGATGGTTTTGTAGGAAGGGGGGTGTCAAGCAGACTTGGCTGCTTCTCTGGGATGCTGCTGGTGCTGTTTTAGTATCAGGATGGCTGGAAGTCAGTGTTCAGGAGTAAAGAGAAAGAAGGCTTCGTTTTCTAAGCATCCTACCAAAAGTGATGAGTCCCAAGTGGCTGTTCAGCCCTTGGAGAAACTGGTGGGAAAGAAGGAGAAATCTGGCAGGTGTCAGGATCTGAGCTGCCTTATGAATGCAGGGTGGTTGCGTGGGATCATGACCTCAGCATGGAAGGAATTGAAAGGGGTCAAGCTGGGGTGGTGAAAACTCTTTAGCCAATTAGCTGTGGGTGTTCCAGCTGGGTACACTGATGAAGTGGTGGCGACAGCTATTCCCAAATCTATTGGACTGTCTGCTTGATCAGAGTCCTCTTCATGACGTTTGGAATAAATGTGACCAGGTAGAGCCTGTTCATACCTGGCCATGCACTCAGCATTTTTTACTCTATCAGTTTAATTGCATCTAAAGCTTTTTAGACCTTTGCTTCCATCTTACAGCCTTAATGTAATAAGCACAGTTTACATCATGGCTTTGACACTAGGACTTTGTCTTCCTCAAAAGTTTCAATGTTACATTCAACAGCTCATTTGGGTTCAATCATGTCAACATTTACCTGCATTCTCTATCAGCTCATGGGGTGATGAGTGGTACCATGGCTGCCCAGGAGCAGGTTAGCCTCAAAGCTACCTCAGCTGCCTCCACACAAACTGTGCTCATAGGGATAGCTGAAGTTTGGACAGCCCAAACTGGATTATAAAGTTTCCCAGAGGTGCTCTGAATAACTGAAGTTGTTGGAGGTTATGTCCTAATGCTTGTCTTGCCTTTGGAGTGCCGCATCCCTGGAAGTGTTCATGGCCAGGCTGGATGGGGCTTGGAGCAGCCTGGTCTAGTGGAAGGTGTTCCCTGCCCATGGCAGCAGATGGGAACTAGATGAGCTTTAAGGTCTCTTCCAACCAAACCAGTTTAGGATTCTAGGATTTGCCATGCATGGCCTTGTCTTTCAGCTGCGTGTTTGAACTCACTGAATGAAGGGCACCACAGTTATGCCTAAGGATCATGTGGGATGAGGGAAAGGTGGCCCATTGCAGACTTTACTCTTCCATTCTGTCTAAAATGATCTATTTGAGCTATTTGCTGTTGTGTAAAATAGCACTTGCCTTGTGCTGTATGGGTCTCATTTAAAACTTCTGTTTATTTGCAGAATAACACCATTTGGAAACCAGATTCTTGCCAAGAGTGCCGTTGCCACAGCAATATTGTCACCTGTGAACCTATCCTTTGCAGACATCCCCAGTGTGACTTTCAGAAGGTAAGCAGCTGCAGCTGTTCAAATGCCAGCTGACCCAATGTCCTGGTGGTGGAAGAAATGTCAGGTCACTCTGGAGTTCCCAGCCTTCCCCTGCTTGAAACTCGTGGAATAGTTGTATGTCAAAATGTGTTTGGGTCCGCCACACTGTAGTACCTGTAAAGGCGTGGTGGGAGCAGTTGGGGTAGTTGGTCTTACAGTCCTTGTGTAAGCAAAGCTCCTCTTGTATTAAGAGGGACACAGAGACAGGATTCAGCATGAGGTGTTTTCCTGGAGAAGGTGGCAGAGGTGAGCTGATTGCTTATCTTCATACACTGTGGTGACAGCTGCCATGTCAACCTTCTGGATCAGATGTCCCCCTGCAGCTCCCTTTGAATTCACAGCAGGATTTGGGGAAAGCAAGCAGGAAGAGCGAAATCCCATTCCTCTTCTTAGGGTGTGTGTGACTGCCCGGGTCAGGCACAGTTCTAGTACACTTGCACATCTCACCGGTGCAAGCTTGTATGCAAGCAACATATGGGCAAAACCCAGTGTGTGAACCTTTGTCCCCTTTGCTGTGCTACAGACGGAAGCTTGGTGTTGGAACAGCTTGTAGGCAGCATGTGCTGCAAGGGTAGTCTGGTCCCCAAAGGAAGCCCCTGAATGGGCTTGGACCTCCCAGCGTGACCCCAGCTTCCAGTCCCCCTACATTTGAAGGCAGAGCTGGGTCTCCCTCAAACATGCAGTTGGATGTTTTCCGCCCTGATGAACAATGACAGAGCAGAGCTTGTTTGTCTTTCGGTTTATTCTGCCTTGTGATGGCCATTGAGCTTTTGTTGTCTCCTGTTTTATCTTTCTCTGTCTGAACCTTCATTAATGGCTACAGCTAATTGGCCATGGAATTGGTCTTGCATTAGCATCTGGATTAATGGGGTAGCATGCATGAATGGCAATGAAAATTAGTGTTTTAAAGAGGCATTGCTGATATAATTATATGGCTTTATGAAGCAGGTTAAAATGTTTTCCAATATGACAGCATTAACGAGGAAATAATTTTGATTCTTACTGGTTCTCCTCCACTATTATCACTGTGTATTGATTAAAGCAAGACTGAAATATTAGGAAGTTCTGTGCTAAGGAAGAGAGAAATAAAAAAAGTGCTGGCATGGCACAACAGTAATGAGTGATGTTGTTCCTCTTAAAAAACTGAATAAATGAAAAGGTGGCAACTTTAAAGCTTATAAAAGGAAATAGATTTATATCCCTGACAGTGCTGGAGACCGGGTTGGACAGAGCCTTGGGTGACATGGTTTAGTGGGAGGTGTCCCTGCCCATGACAGGGGAGTTGGAACTAGATGATGTTAAGGTCCTTTCCAACCCTAGCTATTCTATTCTATAGTGTGAAATGAATCTGTGCAACTCCTTGACATGGGGACCTGAACCCAGGACAGTAATCTTCAAGACAAAAGAGTTCAAGTGTTCTATAAAGGCCACTTAAATGTTCAAAAGGATCATTAAGGAACTCAGAAAAAAAAAATCCTGTCATCCTTCAGGCGCAAAGCAACCCCTGCTGAACAAGGGCAGAAATCACCATCACTCTCCATGGTTTATTTCTTGTTTGCTCATTATGAGAGTTATGCTAATATTGCTGATCTTGTTTACAGCAAGAAAGCGCAAACAAACCCAGGCAGGCTCTGCAAAAAGCATCCCCATTGTCATCTTAAACATTTGTATATAGAACCTACCGCTGTGCGTGCCCAATGTGTTGAGTAGGTGGAAAATCTGCAAACCTTATTTCTGTTGTGTGAACCAAAACAAGCCAACAACCAAGAACAGCTTCTCTCCAGCAGGGTCACAGTTGAATAGGGTTTAGTGGTTTAAGTTAAATGAAATGTTTCATTTTGTTTCCTACCTCTTAAAAAACACAGTATTGAATAAAACGTTTTTTTTTTTTTTTTTTTTTTTTTTTTTTTTTTTTTTTTGTTTTTTGTTTGTTTGTTTTTTTTTTTTTTTTAATTTGAAAAATCAAATTTTTTCTGTTAGAAAACAGAAAGAAAACTCGTGACATTTCACACAAACTCACAGGGTGGTTTGGGTTGGAAGGGACACGTGGAGACTT
Source organism: Amazona ochrocephala (assembly GCA_039720435.1). Classification (NCBI taxonomy): domain Eukaryota; kingdom Metazoa; phylum Chordata; class Aves; order Psittaciformes; family Psittacidae; genus Amazona; species Amazona ochrocephala. The sequence continues at coordinate 86,003,528 of CM077880.1, forward strand.
CCTAATTGTAGTGTTAGAGGTATAAATCCTCCTTCTGTTTTGATGGTAAAATATCAATTACAGGAAGCTGACATGCCACCCCTCAACAAAGGGATCTTGTGTAGCAGCATTATCTATTTCACTTCATACTTTTACTGTCTAAACAGAGCACCAGGTCCAGTATGGCCCCATGTCTTTACCTTCGTGTTGAAGTCTGTTCCATGTGTGCTTATTGGATTCTTGTCTCTTCTTAGGGAGAAGTGCTCCAAATAGCCTCCAAAAAGTGCTGCCCTGAGTGTGCCTCCAGAGCTGAAGGCTTTTGCCAGCATGAAGGACAGATCCACAGCGTGAGTGCTTGGTTATATTCCTCAGGAGGGGCGATCCTGTTCAGTTTTTAGCTCTCTGCTTGGTTCATGTCAGTGAAGGATACTTAGGTGACATGCTTATATTCTATCACAATCAAATAATGTAATATAATAGCAGTTTGGTCATCAGGCTTTGCAGAAAGGGAATGTGTCATTGAGCAATCTGTCCTCTTGTCTTAAGGGGAGAAAGTTTCCCACTCATTCATTCCCTTTGCTGTTTCTGTGGATGATTGAGACAACATAGTAATGTTAGGGAAGCAAAGCACAGTGAACTTGACATATTAGCTATCCACAAAGAAGACTTTTCTCTCATCAGCCATCTATGCTGGGAGAGATTGATTGCTGTTGTGCGACCTGGGTTATGTATTTTGTAATCCTGAATTATTCAAGAAGCAGGTTGAAGGTTGTGGTTTCACCCGGTGGTGCTGAAAGGCCAAAACAATAAGAATAAGTGTCTACAGATGAGAAAAAAATGAAGATTCATGGGTAGTAGTTAATGAATCACAGCAAACAATAGGTAAGTGTTGAAAAATGTCTTAACAGTGAACCCAAGTTCTGTGCCTGGTCTCTTACAGGCTTTTCTGTTTGACAAGAGGCAAGTCAAGTCCAGATCTTAACAAATATGCTAAAATGCCCAGATACGTTTGAATACCTGGACCTGCTGCTCTGCACCTGAGATGGATGTTGTCACCCTCTGTTTCAGCATGAGGCATGACCAGCGTGAATCTGTTAGGAGCTAGGCAAAGACTGGGATAGTAGGGGTAGCACATAGAATCATAGAATGGGTAGGGTTAGAAAGGACTGTAAGCTCATCCTGTTCAAACCCCCTTTCACGGGCAGAGACACCTTCCACTCGATGAGGTTGTTCCAGGCCCCATCCAACCTGGCCTTGAACGCTGCCAGGGGTGGGGCAGCTGCAGCTTCTCTGGGCAACCAGTGCCAGGGCCTCGCCTCCCTCACAGGGAAGAATTTCTTGCTTATATCTAATCTAAATCTCCCCTGTTTTAAGTTTTGAACTCATTGCCCATTGTCCTGTTACTGCTGTCCCTACATTCATCCTCTTCTCATATTTCTATATGTAATATATATTTTCATATTTCTTTATATAAATATAATAATATTTAGGTAATATATTACATTATATTTCTTGTTTTTGCTGTTGCTGCATTTTGCTGTGTTTTGCTGCAGTTTTTGTCTTTCATCTGACTGTAAGCCTGTTCTTGGGACACAAGTCAGGTGAAGAAGTATGTACTGCCGCAGGGATTAGAGACGTGTTTGTACCTGTGGTTATCTGTAACACAACAATTCCACTCTGAGGTGGTCATTAAACAGGGGTTTTTTTGTTAGTGCAAAGTCTTGTATTGATGGTTGGCACAAATTTCTTCAATGAAAGATTTGTTTTGTCAGTGAGCCACTGTAATGACTAATGACTTGACCATCATTCTGCAAGTATCTGTCTAGCAACACTGGCCCCAAGCAGTAGCTCCATAGAAGAATATCTGTATTCTCTATCTGACAAGAGCTTTTTTTACTCCCTGCCTAATTCAGTATTGCATGTTTTCTGAAAATTAGCATCCTCTATTTGTTGGAGAGTGTTGCAATGCTCTGACATGTTTCTTGTTGAGGCCAATATTTCCTCATCCTGCCTCAGGGTAGAGGTACTTGTTTCTGCATTAATGAATAAGCAAATCTAATGAGGTTTTACTCATAGTGAAGTGTGTTAAGTATGTGGGGCGGGCATTGTGGTGAGGTGTGTGTTACGGCCCACGTCGACTATTTCTCTGAAGAAAAAGTGCCTGTAAATGTGGAGTTTGCCCTGCAGAAGCTGTAATGAAAAGGGGATGTGTCCATTAGTCTGGATGTTTTGCAGTGGGTTGTTGCTGGATGCCACTTTGCAACAGCAAGGGAAATAAGGCTGATCTCCAGGTTTACTAGTTTGACATTATTGACTTACTCTTGGCTGCAATACTGGGGCTAAAAATAAGGGCCACAATGTGCCAAGATTGACAGGGCCTGCAGAAGAGTGAAGTTAATATTAATGTAGGGCTTGAAGGGGAGCAGATCTATTTACGGGTCTCATTGGCAGCTGGATTCACACTGTGTTTTCTGTGCTTTTGGTTGTGTTGTGCACTGCAGCACGGCACGCAGTGGGCCAGCTCTGGATGTGTATGGTGCTTCTGTGCCCATGGGAAGGTGAACTGCACTCCCCCAGCCTGCCCAGCCCTCACGTGTGGACAAGGGGAACTGCAGTACACTCGTCAGGGATCCTGCTGTCCCAGATGTGTGGGACGTGGAGGTAAGTATTGTCTGGCTTCTTGATCCAAGTAGGGCACTGGAAATCTCTTTTTAGTCCCAAATCTGGAAAGCTTTTCTTGTCTTGTTCAGTTCTGTTGGGAAGACACTGGTGTCAAGTGTGTCCCTTAATTCTCTTTCTGTCCTGCTACCATATTTACGTTCTCAACAGCTTCATCCATAGGCCAAGAGGAAGTGGTAAGCTTTAAGCAGTGAGCAGATGTGCCTAATAAATCCTCATTTTGGAGATTAAAATCTGGAAAAAAAGATGCAGATATTTCCAGTGTACTGAGAAACTTGGACTGCAAGTTCCAGAAATGCCTAAGCTGTTGGATGTCTTTTCTCACAGAAGCCCAGTGGGAGAAGTTCATCCAGAGCTCTTAACTCCCACAGCTACAGCCTTTGACAGTAACAGTTCCACCAGTTTTCATTACCTCCTTTGACAAACCAGAATTTTGAATTCTGAGAGGCACAAAATAAGTGTCTTGGTTATGGATGACAGAAAGGGATTAAGGGACACTGGAAAAGAAAATTACCTTTTGTTTTCCTATCTCCTAGAGCCTTGCTCCTTTGATGGACACTTGTTCCAGGACGGGGAGGACTGGCGCCTCGGTCAGTGCTCCAAATGCGTCTGCAGAGATGGTGTGACTCGATGCTTTACAGCTTCCTGCCGGACTCTACTGTGCAGTAAGGTCAGGACCCATCAGCCTGCTGGGGACCTTACGCGTTATTGTCCTCTTTCCCTTGGGCAGGGCCATTTCTCATGCAGATGTACAAACTAGCAGGCAAATCTTCTGTGTGACGAGCAGGCAATTTGGAAAAGGGAGTTTTGATGTGGAGTGACAGTTAAGCCTATCAATATGCATGTGCTGGCTGTCTCTTCCCTACTATCTTCTTTCTTCGCCATTTTACTCTCATTGATTACTCTCATAATTGCTGGCTAATTAAGCACAGTACTGCCTGAAGAAACTACTTTTATGTTTTATACTAAAAAAATAATGTCGGGTTGACTAGAAAAAAATTTTATTTCTGTGAGGGAAGTAATGAAAACAGGATTTTTTGGTGGGGTTTTATCTTCACAAATTTCAGTGTTTGGTTTGCAGCTGAAAGTTTGGTTTGCAGGACTTGCTTATGGTTTTTTTAAATAGGAACTCTAGAAATACAGTTGAAAGTAGTCAAATGCAGATGAAATTCCCCTTCTGACTTCAAGAGTTCAAAAATACAAAACAACTTCAGCTGAAATAGCACTATTCCTTATGTATATTTGTGTTCAGAAATCAAACAAACCAGTCAGATAAGTCAGGCAAGCTCAAACAATAACTTATGGTTTTAGTCCAGGTGAGAGAATTAGGACATTTCTGAATCCAGTGTTTTTGCTTTGGACAAATGATGAGTTCTTGGCACTTATGCAGTGGTCAACCCAACCAAAATACCACAAGATTATAGACAGTACTTCACACTCTATGCAAGTGACTCATTTTTTTAATTCTTGTTATTATATTGCAAATGCTTAAGGGCATGACTATGCTTTTTTGGACTTGTTTTCATTGGGCCCATTGTACCAGTTGTCTTGGGCACCTTGGTGTAATCTTTTACAACAGCATGCTGTGCCAAGGAAATGCAGGAACTGACTCCCTGGAAATCCTTCTTTCTGTCCTTGACTTGATGTTTTAGGGGGTTTTAATCTATTACCACGCTCCATCGATGAATGCAGAAGCTCCCTTGAAATGCATGCACACTTCCATGTAGCACTGAGAAAGCCAGAAGCAATAGTCATAAACTTTTCTTTCCCTATTGATGCTTACCCAGCTTTATACTACTGGGCCAGATGTTTGCACCATTAACACACCTGTTTCTATGCATGCTAATTGTGTTTTGCTTTGTCCTGAGATACTCAATTAGATTTACTAAGTACTGTGCATTAAAACAAATTTATGCTTGCATTAGATTTCCCTCTTTCCCACTCCAAATGGACTGCTATTACCTGCTGACTGATTGCACTAATGTTTAATCAGCTAATCATTAGGATTTAATTTGTGGAAACAGAAACAACTGTGTTGGTGCTGTGATGTATCTGAGAATAACCTGCTGAGAGCATTCAAGTTAATGCAGAAGAAAGCTGATTTTGATGGTGTTCAAGGTATTGCCTACTCAGGTGCCTGGTGGAAGGGACATTAGCAGGATGTGCTCTCAGTCATACCTGACATTTTCTTTCTTGTGCCTGTATCTCTGTTGCTTTCTTCGTTCTTCACTCCCTGTCAAAAGCCAATACATAAATTATCCCAGTATTAAACTCTCATCTTCCGTCTTTCAGGTAACTGTGCCCTTCCCTGGGTTTTGAGGGAGAGGAACATCAAAAATGCTTGTTGCAAGCAGGGGTGCACCTGAATGTCCCACCACATATTCCACCAAAATCTATGAAAGAGTTCTTTTAGGTCTGCTTTAAAGTTATCCTTTGTAACTTTTATGTGAAGTCTTCCATTCTTTCTTTGAAAGCTAACAAAGCAGATAATAGTGCTTGGCATTTCTACACTACCAGCCCACAAGCAAATCTTCTGGTGTGGTCATCCTGATGTGGCTGCAGGGGGGTGCTGGTGAACAACAGTATTCCAAATCGTTGGATGTACATTAAGTTGTAGCAGTGGAATTACAGACAACTTTTGGATGGGTGGAGTTGAGGCATGCAGGAACTGTTATATTGATGTGAAGAGCCAGCCTATTCCAGTGTGATTTAAACCAGTCATGGAAAAGTTTAGATTAGGATAATTCAGTTTTAAGCATAATTTATCACCTGTACAGACAGTTGTGCTGTATGTATTTAACTAAAGCAGTGCAAATGCCTGAGTGTAAATCACACGTTCAAAGCCTCGAAATGGGGCAGTACCAGGAAAAAAAAATCTCTTCCATCTCATGCTTTACTGTGCTTCTCTACATAGCCTTATATAGACTTTTTTCCCCCTCTGTATGTCTGTATACTTGAATATAAGTACTTTGTCTTGTGTGTCCGTCTTTATCTGCATCTATATACCTATCTATGTATTTGGATCTCAGTTGCCGTCCAAAGAAGCCCAGAAAATGAGATGAAGGAAATGTCTTTCTTTTTAGTTTTCTACACTGATCTCATGCTCTGAAGACTGCCCCAGATACTGGAGCCAAAATGAAACCTTGAGTGACTGTGGGTTATCACAGAGAGACCACACACCTGGAATTCCAGGCAGTGATGCTGAGCCCCATGTTAACTGTTCATGCTCTTACTTTACTTGTCTCTCCTGCTTTCTGTTTAGGATGAAGTTATGGTTACACCTCCTGGAAAATGCTGCCCGGAATGTCTTCCAAAGCCCTGCTCGGTGTCAGGAAGAGTGTACCAGGTAACCTTTGACAAACCACACCAAAAGGCAGCTGTTCACAAGTTCTGGCACATGTCTCTTTCCCTTCTCCCCAGCATCTGACTTTCTGCCAGCACTGATAGCTTAGTGCAACCGTTGCTTTTTTTTCTTCCTGGGAAGCCAGAAGAGTTGAAAGAAATCAGGACTAGATAAGAACTTGCTGGCAAGCAGAAAGGAAGTTTGCAAGGTGAAGCAGATTAGGCACTTTCTTTTCACACTTCTTTTGGAGGAGGAAAGCAGAAAGCGCTGGTGAAGATCAAAGTGTTTATAGCTTTCATTGTATCATGTGGAATTAACGTAATGCATTATTTAATGATTATGTTTATGGGATACTCTGTTAGTAATTATCTTTTGCTAATAATAGTAATTATTAGGATTTAATAGACCTCACTGATGTCTGTAGCTTGAAGTTGATGAGAAATACACACCACAGTGACATCTACCTCTTCCTGTTTGCTGATCACGCAGATATAAGCATTTGTTAAGAAGAGTTTATTATCTGATACAGACATGCAGAATGAGCCATCATATTCCACAAGCAGCATGGATTTCTGGAAAGAGCTTGGCTATGATTCTATGATTTAAAAAGAGTGTTTAACATTCTTCTGTATGTTCTTCTTGAACAGCATGGTGAACAGTGGAAAAAAAATGCTTGCACTGCATGTGCTTGTCACAGAGGGGAAGTCAGATGTCTGAGCGAGACCTGTGACTCTGTTACCTGTGAGAAGGTAGTTAAAAATCGTTCGCATCTGATACCCTGCCGGCACATATCACTGTGCCTATGCCAACAGGTTCAGGCAGTCCTGCTCAGTGCTTGCTGATGTTTTGTAGGGGGAAGACAAGGTGCAGCGTCCTGGGAAGTGCTGTGAGGAGTGTGTGTCTTCCAGGGGAAACTGCCTGTATGATGACACTCCCAGGTACCATGGTGAGATGTGGAATAGTACTCACTGTGACTTCTGCGTGTGTGATGAAGGGCAAGTCACTTGCCAGGTAGCAGAGTGCGCCAAAGTGGAATGTGCCAAGGTAAGAAAGGCTTTCTCGTTTCAAGATGGATCTCTTAAGTCTCGTGATTTCTTTCCTCTTTTCTTTTTTCTCAACTGACATTTTGGGGTTTGTTTAGTGCAATTTACCTTAAAAACGCTTCTCAGGAAGGAGAGGAAACTTTGTATTTTCTCTGCAAGTTTGACTTCATAGCGGGCTTGTGTTGTGAAGCAAGCCAGTGTGAATCAGTGACTAATTAAACTTGGATTCCTTCCCCCACTGTTGCCTGCCTGCTGTAATGGAGGGCCAGACACCCAGAAGTGTCAGTGACCACTGGCTTTACCAGGAGCTAAACATGGGGAGAAACATAGAGGTCAGAGATAGTTAAAAGCTCAAGAAATGTTCCTTTTATCTCTGTTCTCTATGTTACAGTGGGCTTCAGTAAGGTATCTGGATATGGAAGTCAGTGTTCCACTTTCTTCCATTTTTTCCATGCCATTCTTGGCATGGAAGCAAAGCTATTCTATTCCCAGTGCTGTTTACTTTAAAACTAACCACCCACAGCCTCCCCCAGTTTAGGTTATATTTGCTCTAAAGTGGATATGCAAAATGCAGTAGATAGGGTTGAATGCTTCATGCAGACACATAAATATGTTTTGAATTGCCTTCTAGCAGTGGGATAAGAATGGTGCTGTTTGTCACTGCATCTCTTTTAATTAGTAGGCTAATATCTGCTTTATACCTATTACTCCACATTGTCAGTGAAAAGAAGGGAAGGAATTGTAGCCTCCTGAGTTTTCCCTCTCAGTGGCTAATGCTTTGCTGGTGACTCTGCCTGTATGCTAAATCTTGAGTAGCAGCACCCTTGTGTTGTGTCTGAGGTTCAGCCAAAGTCTGGACATAATGGATTCACTGGACTAGATTGTTTTAATGAACATTCAGAAAAGTGAGAATCCACACATGGAGACATCCAGATGATGATCACACAGAGAAAATGTATCTAGGAATAAAAGTGTATCCTTCTACATCTGAGACTGTGACTTTAAATAGCAAAAATGCACCGAGTGTGGGACCCAAACTCTTGTCACTGGTGTAGTACTGCTGACAATCATCTGACCTTAAACTGCTTGGGGAGATTTTGCTGGGTGGAAAGTCGTGGCTGTCATAAAATCTTGTGAACTTGCATCTGTTTCACTCAGCTTCCTGCATGCTTATGGCTGTAAATTGGATCATTTACACTAATGATGATGGCATGCTGTCATGGCTCAGTAGGAAGAATTATTTAATATTCATGCTTATATCTTAGGTACGGGCAAAGAATCCATTATTCAGGAAAGGCGGGGATATTTTACAGAAGAATAGCTGGAGATGTTAACATGTAGGGCTCAAAATTGGTGGTGGGGGTGTTGAAAAGTGTGCAGCAATTTTTCAAACTCAGGTTCTCAAAGGAAACCACCCATTTAAAGCCTGAGCATCTAAAAAGGTGATATTATTTGTCAGAGGATGAACCGCTGCAATTTTGAATTGAATGAAACAGAGGAAGAAGGAGGAAGACAGTGTCCTTTGTTGTAGACAACAGTTAATGGTCCCACCTGAAAGAAGATATTTTCCCAAGAATTTATTATTCTGCATGGCTTCCCTTGCTTCTTCAAGTCATGACCAATCATAGTTCACCTCAGTAATGCAAGGGGCACATTAATTAATTAATTACAAGAAAATATTTACTCAAATCAAATATTTCCTTTTTCCTTTGCTTTTTCCTTTTTGAGTTGTAGGTCTAGTTTTTACTTGCGTAAATAAATCAGAGCTGATACGAAGCTAGGAACATTTGGATTCATCTCTTCATTAAGGCACTCTTAACTTTCTGGTCACATCATCCTATTTAAAGTGTAATGAGGCCACAGATATGAACTGCAAATCCTAGACAGCTCGACATAGTAGAGCAGCATTACTTGAGTTTAGAGGTTTAGCTTCTAAACCCTTTCAAACAAACCTGTGCAGCAGCTGCCAAATGAAAGTGTCTGTGGTGATTCTGACTAATCTTCAAAAAGCCGTTTTCAGCAGGTTACTGATGAGCTAGGAGTACAAGTGATGTGGCAGGCTGGGTTAGCCCTGGATCTTGAAGTGGATGCGCTCAACCAAATCCACTCGAACTGTCAGAGCATCAAAGAATCCTGCTGGAGCACTTGCCAGCACCCCAGCTGAGTAAGCACACCCTTGAGGATATTCAGAGGAAGATGGGTTACGGGTGCTAGCAGGGGATGCTGCAGCCTACCTGAGTAGGCTGGTGATGAAATATTTCTGCTGCCAGCCTGCCAGCTCTGGGAAGGACAGAGCTTGCAGGGTGCTGCATGACTACCGGGCAGCCAGCGAGCTACAAATGTATTTCTGATATTTGGAAGAAATGGAGCTAGTTGGGAGTTATGGCTGATGCCTATTGATGTGTTTGAGGTGTGTATGTGTTTGAAGGAGGTTGCATAGAGCATCTTTTTTCCTCTTTTCTGTCTCCCAGCCCATCAGTGCCCTTCAATGTTTTCAGCCTGGAACGTAATGAACAATCCTGGTTCTCAGGTTTCCTGTAGTGTGTTTATGTATGTGGGTGGGGATGTGGGCAGGGATGGGGATGGAATTGTTTACAGTATGTAGTAGTGATATAAGATCCAACCACTGCCAATGGCATTTTGAAGTAATGGTTGAAGAGCAAAATGCATCAAATCAGCAGAGAGAGACTTAGGGCTCTGTGTGTGGTCCTCAGTGACTAAGAACCACACGGTTTCTCCTCTCTTAACCATGCTCAGAAATGTATGAGGTTTGCCAGAGTGTGGCCTGGCTTAGCTGTTCTACCTTGATGAAACTAATGGTGGCTGGTGCTGTTATTTTGCCTTACCTGTGCCTGAGTAATTCACAGACAAAAACTGGTAAGCGTGCCACCAACATCTGTGTGGTTTCTGTGAAGTATGTATTATCTTGCCTATGTTACCAGTGTATGAGAACCTGGTCCAGAAAAGCTCCTAAGGAAACTGAAGCTTTTTCTTTTGAGCTGTGTGCTTGTTCTCTAGGACAGTGTCCCTCTTTTCTAAATATTCGCCTTACACTTGGATACAAAAAGATGTGATGAATTAAGGTACTTCATTCCCTTCTCCTGCTGCTAAATTCTTATCTTCCAAATGAAGTTAGCTAAGTGGTTTCTGTGGAGCTGTACAGTTGTAACCAAGAACAGGCTTTTTCCATCTGGGATAAATAGAGCATGTGCTTAGTAATTCTCTTGGGGACAAAAAGCGGAACATTCGAAATGAAGGTAAGCTTCTGTGCATTGAAATCTTGACAGTGGTCCAGTGAAATCCTAGTGATCCACAGGAAAAGGGTGATCTTCTCTGCAGAATTTAGGGATGAAGTAATGGCCTTATCACTGAATTCCCTGGCTTTTCCTGAGGTTTGTTCAGCAACTGCAGTATTCACCAGGCCCATTTTTCAAACTGTACCTACAGAGATGAAGTAGGATGGAGAGAAGATAAGGTGAAATTAGATATTGGAGATTGCATTCCAAAGCAAGAGCTGCTCTGCCTCTGCATTCCACAGTATTTTTGGTGATGTGGATTCCATTTGAATTGCTGCAACCTTTCTCTTCACAGGGTGAAGAATTAATTCACTTAGATGGGAAGTGCTGTTCTGAATGTATTTCAAGTAATAGTTACTGTGTTTACAAAGAACATACCAAAGCTGTGAGTATCCTGGTACTTTGGAGCATGTAATAGTGAGTTTTGCTCTCCCTTTTCAGTTCTGAGAAGGGTATTATTTGCAAGTGTAGCAGAAAAATAATTCATTAATACTGTCTGCAGACTGCTTTTACAATTTACAGAAAATGCTTTTTTGAGTGTGTGTCTGCTGCAGAGTTTAAGTTTGCCTTGCTTTCCTTTGTGCAGTATAATCAATCATTTCCCTTTAATATTTAATGTATGTACTCGCAGATTTTCTCGCACATCTCATGGAGTTAAAGATGCCTGACTTTAATCCTATAGAAGCTACAGAGCTGGGGCAATGTATAGCTTTCTGCTATGCATCCCACTGATTATAATTTTTACTGCAGCTGAAGTCCAGTACTTCATTAATATTATCAAGGAACTTTCATTTTGTAGTTAAATAGAAAGGAAACATTAATTATCTTGGTTTAAATATACTAGGAATAGTCTTTTCATTGCTTGGACGGGTGAAGGCTGGAGCTAATAGCTGCTGTTTGCCAACACATGTGAGAAATGTGAAGTTTAATACTTGTTTTTTAGAGCTGATGCTTCCCTTTCTTTCCTCAGATCTCTGTCTCTGATTCAAGTAAAGTAAAACATTAAGGTGTTTATTCCAATTTGTGCTTTATCCCTTTTAAGAGAGGAACTGGCACAAAAGCTCCACAGGCATTTAGAAATGTTTGCGTCTCTTTCTGCATTTTGACTTCTTCACATGATGCCAGCAGAGCCTCAGCCACTAAGCTTTGTTGGCCTCTGAGCAGACCCAGCGATGCACATCACAGGAGGGAACAGGGCATGGAAGGCCTTTTCTCTCCAACAAGCAGTAAAAGTAGATACATGTTGGGTGCAATGAGTAGTTTTGAAGCAAGCTGGTGATACCTCTTCATCTCTGTGATATGTGGGCAAGTTTTCAGTGATAGAAAACAGGGCAACAGAAGAGAGGAGGAGAGAAAATAAAATGCTTTGAGGGTTAGAAAGGGCAAGTCCAGAGGAGGCCATGAAGATGCTCCAAGGGCTGGAGCACCTCTGATATGGAGACAGCAGAAAGGGTCATGGCCTTACACTGACACAGGGGAGATTTAGATAAGGCATTAGGAAGAAGTTCTTTGTTGTGAGGGTGGTGAGGCCCTGGCACAGGTTGCCTGGAGGAGCTGTGGCTGCCCCGTCCCTGCTAGTGTTCAAGGCCAGGTTGGAAGGGGCTTGGAGCACCCTGGTCTAGTGGAAGGTGTCCCTGCCTGTGGCAAGGGATTGGAACTGAATGAGCTTTAAGGTCCCTTCCAACCCAAACCAGTCTGTGATACTATGAAAATTAAGGGATGTGAAGAAGTAGAAAGGACATGGTGCTAGCTGAAAAACACCATGCTTTAGGGGGAGTGCTGAGAAGGGAATGCATTCATGTTTTCACATGCCAAAGACTCCTCAGCAGGCACTTTGTGGGCTGCCTTACTCTGGAAAGGCAAAGAGGTCAGGAGGGTTAACAGCACAGAAGCACAGAGTCCTGTGTTGGCAGACCTCAGTGCTGAAACAGCCCAGAAATGTTTAATTTACTACTGGCACAGATATAGTCTTGCAGTTCACCCAGGGAGTTCCATGCATGTATAAACACTGTGCAAAAGCTCTGCTTCCCTGTTGATGCTGACTGTTGTGCGTTTCTTATGCAGAACGGAGAGAAATGGGCAGAAGGGCCGTGCAGAGAATGCGAATGCCGGGATGCAGTGGTGACCTGCTTTCAGCACTCCTGCCCACCCTGCCCCCCCGGCAGCCTGGCTGTTGAGGTGAAGGATGACTGCTGCCTGCACTGCAAGCCAGGTACAAACCTGTCATTCCTCACTGTCACTCATGTTAGTGTGTGTTACATGCACCTCTGGCACAGGGGTTGTTCTGGCATCCCTGCGTTCTTTGCTTCCCCAGAATCTGCATTGAATTGTAACTTGTCTTCAGTTTTCACTTGCTAATTAACTGGTTTCCATATCATCTAAGGTTCATACCATTAGAGTTTATAGGTCCATATCATTAGGGTTCTTAGCGAGGTTCAGGCCTCATCCAAAGGCTCCCACTGATTTCCCCTGTTATATATGACAGCTTTCTTTCGGCAAAAGAGCTTGTCGGTTTGTTTGGTGTTTTGTAAATGTTTAGTCTTTTTCTTTTGTCTTCAGCATGAGTTTTACAAAGCAGGGGACTGCTCCTTTCTGAATCATAACATGGGTTTTGGAGTTTATGGGCTCCTGAGTCTTGGGAGTGGAAATAACAAACCCACTTCTATTTTTATGCCACAAACTTACCCAAATCTGAATAGCTTCCAAGTCAATAAATGTTTGGAAAGATTAGGATAGCCTTAGCAATCCTATGTTAATTTTGCATATAAATTAAATTTTCTCAAGGATTTTGTCGTTCTCTTTGACTTGCATTTCATAGTTGGTGGGCTTTAGGTATGGTTTGCTACCTTTTCATGTTGATGGCTTTTCTTGTTGCATTTATGTAACTTTGGTTCTATCAGAATGCTCTGGTTAATGTTTTATCTTGGTAAAAAGAAAATAGCTTCACAGTTTAATTATGCTTTCATTGGCAGGCGTTCCTTAGCACATTTGCCATATTAAGGCTTTAAAGCTTGTTATTTACTGCAAGCTAATAAAAATGCAAAGCACTACAAAATGAAAAGTGAAGAAAATTGGGTTTGGCTGGTTCAGATAAAATTGTTGTGGATTTTCGAAAGGGAACAGCATCTGTACAGGCTGCTATGGAGGGGACGGATTATAAAGTGCTCTCAGCACCCCTCTGGTCTTCTTCTTATCAAAAAGTGCCACTGCATACTGATTACCTTTGAAAACCTGGCCTCTTCGTTTAGCTTCCATAATGGTCGCATTTTGGAAAGTACAGGCTTTGAAATCATAGTGTTGGACAGACAGAGCTAAACTTGCACTTTTGTGTCCTAAAAGGTAAATGGAAATTTCCTTTACTGAAGCCTGCTGTTCTCCACTCTGTCTTTTTCTGGTTTGTATCACAGGGGATAAGAAACAAATGCAAAATCCAGCCTGCAGCAGTTCAATCTGGGAGCCCAGAGCATCAGTCCCTAATGCATCTGCTTCATTAAAGCCAGTAAAAATTTATTGCTGCTTCTCACAGATGTGCTGGGGGAAGCAGACAGAGAACCCATTCATTCTCAGGCAGTGTAAAGCATATAGCCCTGAGCACAGTTGTATTTCTGTTAAACTCAGCAAATATGCCCTCTCACTGAGAACATTTGGGTTGAAGCAGAGGGAACTTTTTCTTGTGTCTAGAGAAAAGTTGTCCATTCTGTACCTTTCCAAGTAGTCAGTTCATTGTCAGACTGGAAGAATGGGGCTGTACATACATTTGGAAAGTCATTGGGAAGAAATGAATAGAGACAGAGCCTCCTATAGTCTTCCTGTTTATCACTCTGGATTCATTGTTATCTTCAACTGTATGTCTTCTGCAGCTTTTGATTCCAAATTCTTCCCTTAGGTACATCCCTGAAAACATGCAGGTTATTTAGTGTAATTGATGGAGAGTTTTCAGCATTAGGATCCTTTTTTGCTGACTTGCTGGAAAGGAACAGACAGCTTTTCTTCCAGCAAGCTGAAGTAGCTCAGTAGTAAAGCAAAAGAAGTCCTTCATTGGCCTCTGCAAACAGAGCAGCTGTGTCATTTGAGAAAGTGCCTGTGGCCATGAGATGCTTGCTATGGTACTGTGACACAAAGCCTTTTTTTGGAGGAGGAGTGGTCTGCCACCTGTACTCTGACCTGGCATGGACACAGTCTTAACTTATTGCAGGGTTTGACTGAAGGAAACTCCAATTCAGGTTGTTTTGGACCATTAATTCCTGATGACTTATGATTTTTACTGCTGAGAAGCCATGTGGACAATGAATATCCTGTTTATCAATAGCCTAGAAAATTTGAACTGTGTAGTAACTTCTTCCATGCTAGAATACAGCAATATAATATTTAGCTCACTTTATGCAATCATGGGAAAAAAAACCTACTTGAAAGCTAACACACCTTGAATCAGTAATAGAAATAAGTTATGAATTTCAGTTTGATTTTGGATTACGCATTGCTTTGTGCCTTCCTGATTGAAAACATTGCTGATGGTTTTTATCTTTGTATCTTTCCTTTGTGCCAGTTGAGTGCCACCCAGACTGCTTGACCTGCTCTCAGTCCTTTGATCACTGTAATGCATGTCGCGACCCAAAGAAGCATCTGCAGAATGGGCGCTGTGTGGAGATGTGTGAATTGGGCTTCTACCAGGATGGAGGTGTTTGCTTAGGTAATTTCTGCAAGGGCTTATATCCTGCCAGATGTCTCTCTTCTCTGTTGTATGCTGTGCTTTTGTTTGTAGGATCCCACAGGCTTATTATAAAAAGATTGCCAAGCTTTGTTTGGAAAAGCATTCAGGCACGTACTGAGTAGTAACCATGGCCTTGAGGTTTCAGGTGGGAGCCCCAGAAAAGTGCAAATTCTCGAACTTGTTTGCCAGAATGAGGCAAAATTGTTTCCTTTATCAGAGCAGGGGAGTCTTGCTGCATCAAGATGTTTGGGATGTATTCAAGGCCAGGCTGCATTGATGGGGTTTTGAGCAACCTGGTCTAGTGTATCCCTGTCTGTAGCAGTGGGGTTGGAACTAGACAAGCTTTAATGTCCCTTCCCACCCAAACCGTTATATGATTTGTGATGCTATGATCTTTCTTCTTTCTCTTGGAAGCCTGCAATGAAACGTGCTCAGCCTGTACCAATGGATTTGAGTGCTCCTCATGCCAGGCATCTCTGCTCATGAAGAACAGTCAGTGTGTGACCTCATGTGGAAAGGGATACTTTCAGGATCAGCTACTCTGCACAGGTAACTCCAATCAAAAATGACTGCAATGCTTTGTGATAGCAAAATAGCAGACAAAAGCTATACCCAGGCTCTTAGATATACTCTCTGCTGAGGGATCTGCTGTTGACATAGGTGTTAATGTTCACTCTAGAGTAAAGGAAGGAGTGAACAGAGAAACTATGTCATGCAGTGCAAAATTGATTACTGGCTGGGGAAATACTCGTTGAAATTCCTCAGTGGATCAGTGCTGTTGGTCTAAAACTCTCTGGTTTTGAACACTGCCAGATTTTACCACTGTCTTCTTTCAATTCAGAGTTCACTTTTGGAAATGTGACTGTGGGTTTTGTGGTCTTAAAGGTACAGAGCAAGCTGCATGCACTAATTTTACTAAGGAAATAACACTTTGAGCCATGCCTGGCTATCTGATCCGTGAGGGCTTTCTTTGAGTTTGTAGTAACTGCAGCAGCTAATGCCAGACTTTTCAGGAGATGGTACTTTGGGACTGGGGCTTGGTAGGACTCAGAAATGCTCGCAGGAAATACTTCTTTAGGAGGTTTTTGCTTTGTTTTGCAATATGTTTGTTTCATATGATGCATTCTTCCTGAAAGTTGGTCGAACGACTGTTCTCAAGATGCATGTTTAGAAAGTAAATTAGTAGTACTATAAAATGCTGATATGTGTCTAAATCCTGTATCTTAGTAATTGGAGGGACTGAGAGCAAGATTGGGAAGTTACAGTTTTCTCTTTGATGGAACTATGACATTGCTTTTATGAGTTTCCCTTGCTCTTTTGAAATGCTTGGACTTTTCCCAAACTGTAAGGCAGCTGCTTTTTCATCATGACAGTTTAATTGTTTCCTCTAAAGTTAACACTTTTTTGCTCTTGATGTTGGCCTTTTTTAGAAGGCTTCTAATTATTTCTGCAGCTGCAATTCAGCAAAGGGGTGGAACACATGCTTAACTTCTTGAGCCAACTCTTTCAGTTCTTTAGAACTAGCCCTCCTGCTTCAAATTAAATACAGGCTGAGGGCTTTTGGCAGATTTCAGGGGAAAGCACTTTGGAAAGTCTAGCTTCCTTTTCTGAAGTGGTTTTCTTTGAAGAGCTGACCGTTTCTTTCAGGTTTTGGAAGTCTGAAAAACCTCTGTCCCCCAGCAATGACTATAGACTGGGGCCCCATTGTTCATGTATAAGTAGAAAAAAGATCCAGTCAAAAGAATTTATAGACTTAAGTATCAAATAATCTTCTATTTAATTTGGTTTTATTTTACCATTTCCTTTCCACCTGCTCCTAGTGTTTTAATTGGCAGTGCCCACGTACTGCTGAAGAGGTAGGGAAAGGCTAATGTTTTGCTTTATTACTGGTGTGTAGATTACTGATCGTACATTCCATCCACATTTGCAGTCACGCATGCTTGTAGCTGAAAGTTGCTGGGAAAATTTGCTTCTCTTTCCTCAAGGGAATTAAACCAATTTGCTTTAGTTCTGCCTGGCTGCATTTTCTGCAAAAAGTCAAACCAGTGGAGAAAGTCTTACATTTCAGATACGGTCTATAATTCATTGCCGTTCACTCTTTCTTTGTATCCTCTTTATTTTTACAAACCTATAATCTGATTGCCCAGATGACTCTTGGACTGCTCAGAAATATTTTTCTCATAATGGTTTTACCACCTGCAATAAGCATGTTCCAAAAGCACAAAAAGAATGAACTAGACTGTGTTCATTGCTATAGCTCCAGTAAATTCCCTCTTGAGGAATTTGCTTCGGAGATGAAAAAGACTTGTAAGACCAGGCTTTTTACTCCCTCCTATTGTTGAAACTCTGTTGGCTGCGTTATAACAAAGTACAATGAATTAGTCTTTCTTTTTGCCCATGTTTCATAACATCTGGTCTAATTGAATCTATTTTGAATTTCAGAATACAATTGTTTGATCTCTGCACCAGGGTTGTTTCCTGCTCTCATCCTTTCACCTGCTTCTGTAGAGTATTAAAACCATTAAGAGAAAATAAAGTTGAGGATAAAAGGTCATAGGTTCAGTTATGTAGCAGTGTATTTGACAATCATGGATCAGTGTCTATCAGGCTTTGAGCAGAGTGGTGTCAGAAATAAGCTGTGGAAACAGTTAAGAAATCCCCCACCAAGGCAAAGCAAAGGGAAGCAAAACTAAGAGATGCTTGCCTGGTACAACAGAGGGGCTCGAAGGACTTGCAGAGTTCAGTGCTCCCACTCATTTTTCTAACTTAATTATTTATGTTTTCAAGATTATTCAAAAGCCTAGGTAAAACTCAAGTGTTTCTGCTTTGATCTCCCAAATGTGAATGTTGAAATGTGTAACTTGACACTAATAGACCGGGCTCACTCTTCAGCAAAGCACTTGGATTTTCATTCCCAACCTGCTCGTCCCTGATGCATCTGGCTGCTGGGGCTCACCTCAAGGATAAACAGGGAATATAGAATAGTTTGGGTTGGGAAGGACCTTAAGATCATCTAGTTCCAGCCTCCCTGCCATGGGCAGGGATGCCTCACACTAGACCATGTCACCCAAGGTTCTGTCCAGCCTGGCCTTGAACATGTCTGGGGATGGAGCATTCACAACTTCCTTGGGCAACCCATTCCAGTGCCTCACCACCCTCACAGTAAAGAGCTTCCTCCTTATATCCAGTCTGAACTTCCCCTGTTTAACATGACTGAGCTGAGCCTGCCCAGCTCACGGTGGGGAGGGCAGGTTAGAGGTGTTTAATGGTACCATGTGGCACAGTGTGATTGGACCCCATCTGTGCTTTCCCAAAGCCAAGCATGGACTTCTTCCTGTGTTCTTGCTGGGATGCCAGTTGTGTTAGCCCTTCTGCTGTCATCAAACCTGGGAATGTTACATCTGCACTGATGCAGATAACACGCAAGTTTGGTGAGTGGATCTTTAGTTTCTTTGGCTTTTAGATTCTATGACCTTTAGATTCTATGGCTTCTGGTCAATCATGAAAGAACGGAAACATCACTTTGTAAGACCTCTCATCTTTCAAAAGCCTGGTCTTATGACAGTTCTCTATGACTCCTACATTGCACCTTAAGTAAGACAGGAGAGAAAAAGATCTGTTGGCTCAGGAGCCACTGGAGTTCTCTTGCTTTAACCAAGAAGTGAGACCCTGGAAGTTTCATCTGTTCAGCATTGATTTTCTGAAAAGACATGTCACTGCAGCTTAATGAATACCATCATGTCAGCAGAGGCAGAATAATTGCAAACTCTATTGACCTTCCATCCAAGCAGGACGGTCAACTATGTTCTCTTGAACATCTTTCCTTCAGCAGCAATGTCTGGTTAAGCTACAGGGCCTTGCATATAAAAGTCCAGTATCTGCACTGAAGGGAGGAGGCAATGCAGAACAGCCCCTACAAATCTGGACTGAAACCAGCCAGGAAGGGTGAAAGCAGTTCCCTGGTGATGCAGTCACATCTGTTGATTTATTTTCACACAGCCGCTTGGTTGCTGTAGGCAAAGATGTTTTAGCTGACAGTGGCTTGTTGAATGCTTCCATTTCTTCGCATGCTTTTTCAGTGGAGTTGGCGACTGTTGGGGCAAGGAGCAGCTGTTGAGTCAGGCAGCGATCCAGTGCTAGAAGAGCCAAAGCTTCTGCAGGCAAGGTGTGCGTGAGTGTGCATAAACACAGGGCAGGAATGGGTCAAGGCTGCTCTTCCAGCTGCATAAACCCAGATCCTGAGGGCCCATTGCTTACAACTCCAGCTGCAGTGGTGCCATATGATGGCAGAGTGCAGATATTGGCTGGGATTTAGTAGCTGCTGGACTTGTGACAAAAAAGTCCTCAAGACATCTGAAAATAAATTGCCCAGTGCATGTTGCTGCAAGCAGGAGAAGTGAAGGGTTATATCTGTAGGAGCATGAATCAGGCTGTGCGTGTCTGTCATCTGGAGACTGGCAGCTGATAACTCCTGGAGGCACTTGCCACCTCGCATACAGAAATGACTGTGTCGGATGAGTCCAGAGAGGCTCTTCACGGGGGGGGCTTGCAGAGCAGAGCTAGTAACGGGAGCAGTGCATCGGAGCTGAGCCTCTTGCTGCAAGCGTTTCTTTTTTTGTTGGCACACCTGAGGAAATTGTTACTGATCCTTGAGTCTTTTGCACTGCTTCCAAATGTTAAATGTATCTCTCTAGCTAAAAGTCAGGTTGCTTTCTTTCTCCTTTCCCTCCTTACTTCCAAGCTCTGCTATTTGGATTTTGTCCACTTCTGTCCCAAAGAAGCCATTTGGGCCTGGCCTCTGTCTAGTAGCTTGAAGTCCAGAGGATCTGTTTCATATCAGTTTGTGAAATTCACTGCAGCTTCTCAGGAGGTCTGACGACCCCTGATCAGTTGTACTTGATCTCACTGTATCCTTTCCAATAGCTGAGATAGCACACAAGTCATTTCATTTAGGAAGACATGCAATTTTAACACAACAGCTGCCTCACTACATGACTTGAAAGCTGCTGTGATACCCAGGAGCAGATTTTTAGGATCTTTGGCAAGGGCCCATAAGAGTCAACTGGGAACTGGAGAGAGGGAATGAAGTAAGATCTTAAACTCCTCCAGCCTGCAGACTGTGCTGGTTTGTGTCATCACCTGGCTGGAGCCTGGTTGTTGCAGCATTCTCCACTAGAAGTATGATGCTGGGAGTGTGCTTGAGGCAGCTGCTTGAGGAAGAGATTGAGGTGAGGAAGTGCTCAGGAGCACTTGGTCTAGTGCAGGCACCAAACAGTGCATGGCAGGAGCTGAAGTACGTTTGCCCATCTGACCTGGCTATCCTCAAAAGTGTTTTCAGTACAGCTGTATGCAAGGCTGACTGTTTAAAAACAGAACCTGGGGGCCAGGCTGCCAGGAGAGAAAAGTGTCTCTCTCGAAAAACCAGCAGTGCCTCCAGGGAGGAGTTGAGAACTTTGCACATAACTGGGTGTGTCGGTGTGTCAACATATTGAGGCAGGGGGGTCGAGCTGTGCAGTAGGAAGTTTATAATTAGAGGATCCAAGTCCTGGTATCCACTCTTTCGAGAAGATGTTGGAAGTTAGAGTGAGCTCAGGGAGGAACAAAATGCTCACATCTGGAAGGTGAAGTGAGGCCATTTCAATACTTAAGAGTCTGCAGCATGAACTCTGCAGTTAACTTTCGAGTGTAGAAGTGACCTGAGAATCATCCAAGCTGCAATGAGACACAGCTTTTTATCAGCAAGGGGTATTATTGACTGGAGCAGAAAAGTGTGCACAATCTTTACTTCAAGATGGGATGTTTGGAATTGGAGCACTGTGTTTGGAAGCAATATTGTATTGTGATTCAGCCACAGTTAGATGTGCTTGATAGTGGTGATGGCACTTGCTGTAGGAGTCTGGGGGAAGATCTTTCTGGGTACAGGATGCCCAGCATCCTTATGAGACACTCCTCACATAGTGCTATTCAGAAACCAGGAGAGCCACAGCATTCTGGAGAGATCAGGAATAAGGTGGGGGAAAAAAGATTCAGCAAGGTAAGAAGGGGGAAAGCAAACAGCTAGTTACAAGGCAGTAGAAGAAGATGAGAAAAGGGAAAATAAAGGAAGGTGGAAGTGTGGAGAAGGAATATCGAGAATGTCAAAGGACCATATGCTGGGCATGAACTCAAATGTCCCTTGTCCTGCCCCCTTGAACACTCCCTGTTCTAACCCCATGCATGTCATGTCCCATCTCTGTATTTCAGTTCCATATGTAGGTGATGTAGATGATAACACTTGCCTGCCTTGGGGAGCAGTGACATCCACTAAAATGGGGTGTTTATGTTGAGTTGTGCAGTGCAAATCTCATGTAAGCATAAACATAGGTGCTCCATCTTATGTACTATCCAAGAGTAGCTATGGCCTGAAGCAGACAGAAGCAGCATAGAAATCATGCAAAACAGGAGTGAGATGCAAGTAGTGGTGATCGCTGGTTTGCTGTAAGCTTACTTATGGCAAACAGTTTCCACTCTTACTGGGGAGAGGATGAATTGTCTCTTGCTTAGGGGGTTTATTTTGGCAGGAAGGTGTTTGCTGTGGTCACTGTTCTATCTGTAAATATGCTCTTAGTTATGTGGACGAGCTGCTATTTTTCTTCCTTATGCTGAGACTAATCAGAGATGAGTTTTTCTTTGGTGGCTGCAAGTTCCAATGTGTCTGCAAATAAGGGGCATATGTCATAAAGTTCTGGTTTCTCCCACCTGCCTTGGTCTGGGAGCACAAGCAGGTACCTGCTTCATTGTGAAATAGTAAAGTAAGAACATCTTTGGAACATATTTGTGTGTAATCAAGAAAAAAAATCCAATAGCTACAAGAACAGTAATTTGCAGTTCCTGCAAGCACTGGTGGCACAGGATTTAACATGAGACTGCATCATGGATTCCATCAACAGGAGCCACAATGGTCTGAATTTCCCTCACAGCTGAACTTGTATGACTTCAAATATGGTAAAAACGTGGTTTGGTCAACAGCTGTTTGGAGAGACAGAATTGATCTCCATATAGTTACTAACTTAATTGTAAATCAGCCTTCCAGTAACTAAAAGGGCTGACAAGAAATCTGGAGAGGGGCTTTCTACAAGGGCATGTAGTGACAGGACAAGGGGAAATGGCTTTAAACTGACAGAGGGGAGATTTAGATTGGACATTAGGAAGAAATTCTTCCCTGTGAGGATGGTGAGGCACTGGCACAGGTTGCCCAGAGAAGCTGTGGCTGCCCCACCCCTGGCAGTGTTCAAGGCCAGGTTGGACGGGGCTTGGAGCAGCCTGCTCTAGTGAAAGGTGTGTCTGCACGTGGCAGGGGTTGGAACTGGATGAGCTTTAAGGTACCTTCCAACCCAACCAGTCTGTGATTCTATGATATGATCATGCTTGAGGATCACTCTATTCTGCCTCTCTGTTCCTATACCCAGATGCCACAGAGAGGGCATTTATCCTGTGTGCATTGCAGGAATGTGATATACTTCAGGAATGCCTGAAATATTGAAATATTTCAGATCTGATATGTGGGTCCATACACTGCTCTGAAAGCAGTGTATGGACTCACATACTAGGTTCAAAGTCCTCTACTCAGTGAAGATGGCCAAATGCTTCTCGCAGATAAAATCTCCATCCTGAATCGATGGTCTGAACACTTTCAAACTCTCTTCAGTGCCAACCGTGTAGTCCAAGGCTCAGGAATCCAGCACATCTCACAACAACCGGTGAAAAATGAATTGGATATAGTCCCTACCATGGGAGAGACTCTTAAGGCCATTAAGCAGGTGAAAACTGGCAAGGCAGCTGGGGTCAATGGGATCCCACCTGAAATCTGGAAGCTTGGAGGTCAAGCACTCCATGCTAAATTTCATGAGCTAGTTGTGCACTGTTGGGAACAAGGCGAACTACCACCAGGTCTCCGTGATGCAATCATTATCACCTTGTACAAGAAAAGAGCAAAGTCAGACTGCTCAAACTACCGAGGTATAACTCTGCTCTCTCCATTGCTGGAAGAATCCTTGCAAGAATACTGTTGAGCAGATTAGTCCCTGCTATTGCAGAAGAACTTCTACCTGAAAGTCAATGTGGTTTCAGAGCAAATAGAAGTACCACAGACATGGTATTTGTTCTCAGACAATTGCAAGAGAAGTGTAGAGAATGGAACAAGTTACTCTATGTAACTTCTGTTGATCTTAGCAAAGCTTTTGACGCTGTGAATAGAAAAGGCCTGTGGCAGATCTTGGAACATTTAGGATGTCCCCCAGGTTTCTCAAAATGATTATTCTGTTACATGAGGATCAGCGAGGCCAAGTCAGATATGGCAATGCGCTCTCTGAGCCCTTCTCAATAACCAATGGTGTGAAACAAGGTTGTGTTCTTGCACCAACTTTATTCACAATCTTCTTCAGCATGATGCTCCAAAGGGCTATGGCAGACATCGATAAACAAAACAGCATCTATATCTGATATCGTATTGATGGGAGCTTATTCAACCTAAGGCGACTGAAGGCCCATACCAAGACCCCAAATCACCTTGTTCGCTGACGATCCGCCCTCGTTGCCCACACAGAAGCAGCTCTGCAGTGTTCATCATCTTGCTTTGCATGGGCGGCTGAGCTTTTTGGGCTGGAAGTCAGCTTGAAGAAGACAGTAGTTCTTTACCAACCTGAACCACAAGAAGACTACCATTATCCCTGCATCACCATCGGCAAGTCAGAGCTTAAGTCAGTCCAGCAGTTCAGCTGTCTGGGAAGCATCATTTCCTTGGATGCCACGACTGATAAAGAGATAGATGGCAGAATAGCAAAGGCATACAGAGCCTTCAGAAAACTCCATAAAAGAGTCTGGTGTAATAAATGCCTGAAGTACAAAGATTAGTGTCTATAGAGCCATTGTACTGTCAACTCTTCTATATGGGTCTGAATCATGGGTGATTTGTCGCCATCACCTGCAACTCCTCAAATGCTGTCATCAGCGCTGCCTCCGTACAATCCTAAACATCCACTGGACTGACTACGTGTCTAATGTCACTGTCCTTGAACAGGCAGAGGTCACCAGTATTGAGGCCATGCTGCTGAAAACGCAGCTGCACTGGGCAGGGCACATCTCCAGGATCCACCTCCCTAAGAATGTGTTTTACGGTGAATTCGCCACCGGCTGCTGCAAGTGCCCCAAAGAGGAGATGAGGACTCCCTGAAACAGTATCTTAGCCTTGGCCATATTGACTGCCATCAGTGGTCCACCCTGGCCTCCAATTGGGAGATTTGGAGACACATCATACATAACGCTGCTGTCTCTTTTGAGAACACATGCAGAATCAGTCTCGAGGAGAAAAGACAGCTCAGAAAGAACCGTGCCTTGCCTATACCACCTAAGGAGACCTTCCACTGTGCTTTTTGCAACCAGACTTGTCTATCCCACATTGGTCTTTTTAGCCATCAGTGTGCTTGTAGTAAGCGTGGGTAAAGCCCTTCTCAAATCTTCGTTCATGAAGCCAAGCCGTGATGGTGATGACCTGAAATTTTACTGCTCCCAGCCATGGCTCACCCAGAGAAGAAAGTAGCTGGTGTCTCAGCTGGGTGAGGGAATACCCTTTCTCTTCTGTTGGCAATGTCAAGCAAAAAGATAGGCAGTGCCTGCTGTACCAGACCTTTCTCCAGGTACCACCTTTCCCCAGGAATTAGTCTGATCACGTGAGGATTTCTGCCCTGCCTGACCAGATAGAGCAGCAGCCAGAAATCAGTTGTTCTGCTCCTGTGCAGAGCCCTGGAAGGGCAGTAGTTGTTTCTGGAAGTAAACTCTTGGATTTGATTTAGCAGGATTTTGATTGCAGCCCTGCAGCCTAATTCTGTGTTTGTACATGAAGCTGGGGTAATGTCAGTAATCACTGCAAGGATCTGATGGCATTTTTTAAGTAGCATGTGATGGGATCTTTTCCCTTTTCCCTTTGTGCTTGTACAGCCCCTAGCACCAGGATGAACAGGATTTAACAGTGTTACCAACATTCCTAGTCTGATTACAGCTACATGTAATCGCACTGCATGTCATGTTGCACGTAGAAAATGAAGATGTAAATTGTACCCTGAGATGGCTGGGATAAAAGATACTAATGATGTTTTATTGTTCTCCTTGAAGCAGGGGATCCCTGTGAATTTAAGGGAGAAAACTGCACAAAAAAGTGAATTACTGCAAACTCTTCATTTTAAAGAGGTGATTGGAAGGTGATTGTTAATCTTGCGCCTTTTTTCCTTGCAGTTTGTCACGAGTCCTGTTCCTCATGCTGGGGTGCTGCTGAGAACAATTGTTTGGCCTGCAAAGACCCATCGCACATGCTAAAAGTAGGGCTCTGCGTGGCAAGCTGTGGACAGGGATTTTATACCAAAGGTGGCATCTGCAGTGGTAAATACCTGTTTTCTTCCTCCAATTGCAAGAAGTTTGAGAAATGCTCTGCAAAAAAGGAATCAATATTTCATTTAGCTGTGCAGCAGCTGTGGTTTTGCTCACGTCTAAGAAGGCTGATGCACCTTGTGCATAAATATCGGATGAGGAAAGCTGCTGTTTGTAAGATTATTAATTCATTTAAGTTAATCAAATGCTGAAAGGTTTAAGGTTTTTTCCCCCTCGCTGAACAGCTTGAAAGCCTAACTGAGTTGTGTCTGAGGGCTTGACAAATCCATTTGTCTGCATGAAGAAAAATGGCTTTTGCCAGCAGGTTTCCGTAAATTTGATTATAATTCAGCATCACAGTAACTAATACCTGCACAACAGATTGGACTGGGGAGCTGGGAAGGTTTGCTGAGAAAAGGGGAAGAGATGGCTGGAGGAAATTAAAAGACTTAAGTAAAACAGATCATGAAAGGGAGGAGAAAATCTCAAAGAAATAAATAATGTAAAATCTGCCACAACCATTCAGGTCAAGTCTGGGTTTTGCAGACAGCCACCTCCTGCAGCTGCTTTGCAGGACTGTCCAGCAGTGTCAGGAGAAATGACAAAGGGGTGTTCTGCCTTCATGCAGGTCTAAGCCACAGCTAGCTATAGAGGGCTTCAGACCTGGAAGGGTCTTGACAAAGTTATTGCTATTCTGACCGCTTCTGGATTAATTTCACTTCAGGTTCCCCTTCAGTTTGGTTTGATATCTGTACCAGTAAATGTTAGTCACCTGTGTTTGGAAGTGTCCAGGCTTGAAATGTTACATCTGTAGCTGAAAAGCTTCTAAGCGCGAAAGGAAATTTAATTTAGGTGCAGCTTGGCCATATTTCCTCAAAACTGCATAGCTGTTCCTCACAGCTTCCAGGATTGAGGCCTTGCATCTGCTACTGAAACCATGCATTTTGATACCCAACTGGAGAAGTGTAAGCTGTTTTAAGGGGAGACTGTTTGGTGAAAACAAACAAATGGTTTAAGTAAAGTGCTTGGCTCTTTTGAACATACAGCTGTGCTAGCGTTACTGACTTAGGGAAGCCAGAGTTTCATAGCACTCTTAGGCAATCTGTTATCTTTGGAACTGAGTGCCTGGGAGAATGCAGACTGCAGGAATTGATAAGAAAATTTATCATGCTTGAATTTAGATGCATTTTCACACTTCAAACTTTGACTTGAAGAAAGGGGGGGATTACAGTTTTTTTTAATCCGCTTTTTCTCCACCTTTTACTTCTTGAACAGTTCGATAACTGATTTTTGTTGTAAAAAAAGTCATGAGATGGTTTTCATACGTGAAATCATTCAGAATGGTGCTGTCTCTTCACAGACTGTTGGTGAGCAGGAAAAACATACTGCCTTAGCAGGAGGGGTTGTGTCGGGAAGGAAGCACTGGTGTAGACCTATTCCTGGTATTTGTACTTACTCACAGTTGTAGATGGGATACAGGTCTGTGGAAACCTATATACACTCACATGTCTACCTCTGTGAATACCATTACTTATTCCAGGAAAGTGTGAAACGTTACTTGTGCTGGAGAGCAATGTTTAAAGATGTCTTTCTTTAGGACAAGGCATGGTTTGGCTTATTTTGTCTACATGGCCGTGTTGGTGGCTCTGTTGCTCTTTGCTCACTGCGTGCATTTCATTAATGAGCTATCCTTTTGGGCAGCTTGTGACCAGTCCTGTGAAACATGCTACTCAGACCAACCCAGATGTCTGACCTGTGCTTCAGATAAGTTCTTACATGATGGGAAGTGCATTTTGGAATGCCCAGCTGGGTATTTCCCAGGTAGCAATGGAAGATGCAGAGGTAAGAGACGTATTTGGATTACTGTTTCTAAGGCCTTCAGCTACTTGCCTTGTGAAGCATGAGATACATATTCAAAACACTGTGTGAGTGACAGTTATTATTGTTATTAGTTATTAATACAGGTGTGCTTCTGCTCTCTTTAGTTTGCATAGCTCAATATCATGACAGCTGGGAATTGTCCTTGTTGGCTGGAGGGGGCTGTAGTCAGCAACACCCTAGGGGGGTAGAAAAAAATTTAAAGAGAAAAAAATCAAGAGAAAAAATGGGATGTTTCAGTTCTGTGTACTGTGTTTCTTTGTCAGCTTGTCATGGTTCATGCTCCACATGTGAGGGACCTCTGGCCACTCAGTGCACCTCCTGTTCCTTTCCTCTGGTGTTGCGGTGGGGTCAGTGCCTGCAGGGCTGTGGAGAGGGTTTTTACCAGGATCATGATGTCTGCAAGGGTAAGCTACATACCTGGAGTAAGTTCCTCAGCTGCTGTTAACCAGTGTACCTATATTGGCTTTTGTAGGGCTGTGCTAAGACTACTATGATGCTGATCCTTTAGCCTATGCTTAACCAGTCAATGACTAATTCCTCATTGTGTTTGCCTGCTGATTATTTTCTACTGTAAGAAAAAAACAAAACAAAACAAAAACACCCCAAATTTTCTCAAACACTTTCTGCATTCACACCGTCAGGATTTATTTATCCTGGGGACTTTTTTTTTTTCCCCTGTTCTGTTGAAATAACCATACATTGCTTCCAAGTTTTTTTGACATGAGCTAAGAGGTAGATGAGAGTCTACACGCACCTACTAGGTTTGCTAAGACCGAGGTAATTTTTGCAGCAGTGGAAAACCTGAAAATTGGGAAGATGAATTTATGCTTCCTGTGAGCCCTTCAGCCTGTCATTTCTTGCTGTCTCTCCTAGTGAGGTTGTGTTCACCATTGCAGTTCAGAAACTAAAGGGAAGTTGAGTGCCTGTGGTACGGTGCTGCAGGTTTTTCCCAACATTATTTGCTCATCAGCTTTATTCAGGGAACGAGCTGTTATTTGGGGCTGAGGGGAAAGATGTCAAACAATTTTTTTAAAAACCCTGTTCCATTATAGAAAATACAACATCCCGTCTCTTTATGAAACAGATTTCTTAGCTGGGGAGTTGCTGCAAAGCGTATGCTGTTTGCTAGCTCTTTGAGTATCAGACTGTCTACAGCAATACAGAATTGGAAAGAGGAAAGAAAAAGAGGGTCCAAACCAGTGTGTTCCCCTGAGCTGTGCATCTCATTGCTCTCTTGACCTGTGCACAGGCTGCCACCCATCGTGCCGCACCTGCATTGGCCCGGGGGACTCTCATTGCCAGCAATGCAGGGCACCAAATGATGTGCTGCAACCTCACCAGCCTATTGAAGGAGCACTACATGGCCTTTGCCTCCCTCACTGCGAAGCCCAGTTCTACATGGATAGCGCAGGAGTCTGCAAAGGTGAGTAGAGGTTGTTCCAAACCACAGGGTTGCACTGGGGTTTGGGTGGTCAGGGTGATTTTGTATGATGTTTGATACTTATGTGACTTGAGCTAAGTTTGCCTTGTGAAGTCAGGAGTGTGTAAACTCAGTAACTTTCAGACAATGGTATATACCAGTACTTTTGAGGGAAAATACACTCTACATATAATTTATGACTAAAGGATACAGGGTGTTTTTTTTGTTTTAAATGACTGTTCAAGTCTGCACAGCTCAGCTTAGTTGAGCTTAGCTTTCTTTTCACTGAGATTCAGTATTTGATTTTTACCACTGACATATTTTGATGCAGGATCAGTCCTTAAATCCTTTTTAGAAAAGACTGAGCTTTCTCCTTGTTAGTCCTTAGAGCAGGTCAAGACATCCCACAGCAGTCTTTTCTTTTGAGGAAGCTCTTCTGATACATGCCCTGCAGCATACATGCCATCACTGCTCCTGAAATACCAAGTAGGAAGCATTTGCATGAAGGCTAGAGTTTGGAAAAGAGGAAAATGTGGTGTACATTTGGGAATATATGTGGTTTCCCACTGCTCTGAGAGAAAACCATGGTGGACTTCATGAAAGAACATTTACTGGGTGGATCAGGAAGCCAGTCTGGCTGTACAGAGCTTGTGGCAGCCAGTGTGAGTATCTCTACAACAAATACACTGCAGTATCCTGAAAACAATGCAGACAGAAGCAGGCTGGGAGGTTAGACTGAGCATCTTGTGCCAGCACAGCCCACCCTAAGGCTAAGGAAATACAGTACATTCAGTAATGGCAGTGATTTCCCCCTGTGGAAATCAGAGGATGGAGATACTCTCTTGGGAATGGAGAGAGTGACTCTACAGTGCTGAAGCAAAGTAATAGTAGTAACAGTAGCAACAATGTTACAGATGGCTGTTTATTCCTGTTGAAAAGACATTTTGTGCAACTGGACATAATTTCGAATCTGTTTATTTTTACTCTATCTCTTCATTTCAACTTGGTGAAAAGAGTCTGTACGAGCTCATTTTTTTGACGTAACAGATCTTAGGGGAGGAAGAGGTGGCTTTTTTTGGGGGGTGGAATGAGTCTGTCTTTAGCAGTGACCTACACAGCCCATAATGCTTTGGGTTAATACCTGAAAGCATTAGTGTAGAACCTCCAATCCATTCAGTGGCCATTCCTTGGCATCTAATGGGTTTTCTTGGCTAAGTTCAGGTTATAGAAGCAGAGTGAAGAAATCCATATAGCACTGACTTACATGAGTGAACAGACCTGTACAAACAGGCCTGAGCAGAGTTCAGTGGCAGTGCTGAATTATGTCAGTGGGCAAGAATGCCGGCACAGCCCCATGTGCTATTAGCTCTGCCATTATAGTAGTGGCGTTACAGTAACAGTTTCATTTACTGAAGAAGGGTATGAAGATTCAAGATTGCAGACTTTGAGCTACCCCTGTAAAATGCTCATGTAAAGCTTGTAGTTGCACCTTTTTGAAAAAGTAAACCCACAGCAGATACATACCATGCCTGCACTACCTGTGTTGAACAGGAGCTGGATTTGAAGGTTTTACGTGTGTGGTTGGGAATTTCTCACCAAACAACAGAAATAAATATCTCTGTATTTCTCTAATGCTTGAAATTTCCCTGGTGAAACCGTAAGAAATTTCTTTCTTATACGATTTGAGTCACTTGAGCCAAAGAGAGTCCTGGAGATGTTGCATTTGTGATGAAGATCCCCAGCTTTTCTCCCTGGTTCTCCTGCAGACAGCTAAGTGTACTTGTGTAAATCATTTCATTCCATTTCATTTCTTGTCTCCAGTCCTGTGTCTGTCATGTCTCCCTAGAGGGCAGGAATTCTCTCTTTGTATTCAGTGGAGTCTCACACCAAGAACATGTGCCTTGAGTCACTACTTTAATAAATAAGGTTTTTAACTAATGAGTTTATTCAGTTAATCAGCTTATTTAGTTTAAGATGGCTTGGATGGGTCAGTGCCAGTAAAGGTGAAATCTGACTTTTTAATTGCACTCTTCATTCTTGCTGCATCATAGAATCATAGAATCATAGAATAGTTAGGGTTGGAAAGGACCTCAAGATCATCGAGTTCCAACCCCCCTGCCATGGGCAGGGACACCTCCCACTAAACCATGCCATCCAAGGCTATGTCCAACCCTGCCTTGAACGCTGCCAGGGATGAAGCATTCACAACTTCCCTGGGCAACCCATTCCAGGGCCTCACCACCCTTACAGTAAAGAATTTCTTCCTCAGATCCAATCTAAACCTCCCCTGTTTAAGTTTAAACCCATTACCCCTTGTCCTCTCACCACAGTCCCTAAGGAAGAGTCCCTCCCCAGCATCCCTATAGGCCCCCTTCAGGTATTGGAAGGCTGCTATCATCCTTGTAATGAGTGTTCACTTCATTAGCTGTAAAGTGGGCAGCCCACCTCTATATATATTTACTCTTACTGCTCCAGAATGGCTGATGATAACCGTGCAGTGATGTTGGAGAGAAACTCCTTCCCAGAGTACCTGTAGGGTGATGGTGAAAGATGATTTCAGAATCTGGTAAGTTTGCAGACCCTGACGGTTCTTCTGGGGAGAATGGAGTTATAGAGCATTGTGCATCTCAGCGCAGTTTCAGTAATGAATTTTGTGGGTGCAAAGGAAGATTAAATATGCAGCTTTCTGTGCTTGCTCCTTATCTTGAAGAAGTGTGCTATACAACCTTTGTACTCCTGCCCTTTCACCCTTTCAGAAGCAGAGAATCCTCTAACGGAAGTACCTTCACTGGGGAGAAAGCAATCTAGCCATACTTTGGGACAGTAACAACCAAAATAAGCTGGAAATAATTTACCTGTCTGTCATCTTGTTTTGCCCTTCCTTGCAGAGTGCCACCCCTCCTGTGCAGCCTGCGTGGGGAACACTTCCCAGGACTGCACGGCTTGTCTATCTTCCCATGTCCTGCTTGAAGGCAGATGCCTCTCTGAGTGCCCAGAGGGGCTGTTCAGCCACAAAGATCACTGCGACGGTGAGTGCAAAGTGCAGGCGCTTGCAGCTTATACTGCTGAATTTCATTGCATGCACGTTTTATAGTGCATTTCTCAAAGTAATTAGAGATGCTGTCAGATTTATATGAGGCTATTTAAGTATTTTCAGGGCAGAATAGGGTAGTCCAATTTCAGGAAACGGAATCTCCTCCTAATGGGAGAGAGGTGTACACACTGAATCGTAAATTATAATCAATTTTGTTCCTCTGGACTGTTTCTCTGAAGTTATTTCGTGTTTCACTTCAGTAGGCTCAGGTGATATTCTTAGCCATTGCATTGTAAAAAGAAAAGCCTTTACCAGACAACACTGAAAAATGATCTGCTTTTATTAGGCTAGATAAGCATATTGTCCACATAAATTACCTGTATTTTATATCCACTCCTGGCTATAGGGCTGGGTTTAGAAGGAAGGAATTCTGCAGGAAGAGGAGAAAAGCCATTACATCTATGAATATGCCTGATCAGTAGTGGGGACCGTGTTATTTATTCGTGCCTCAGCCTTGCCCACCAGTCAGCAAGTGGCCTTCCTTCAGCTTGTTTGAGCTCATCTACACAGATGAATGTGATTACTGACCTTCTGAGTGACTGCAATGATTAAATCCTGTCTGCCCCTTGAAAAAATGGTGTCTTTTGGGGTATGCTGTTCCTTATGAGCTGCTGAGTACGATGGGTGAGGAAAAGCAGGCATTTGAAATCTGATTAGTCCCTTCAGGGTCAACTGAAAGTTGTCTCCTATTTTATAATCAATTCATTGGGTCAGGCATACATATATCTGTTCTGGCAGAGAGAGAAATTTACTGGTTGCTCCCTGGAAGGCCTCAAATTTAGGGAGAGAAACCTCTTCTAAAGTCCATTACTCAATTTATTTGTCCAAGGAACAACTCTATAAATACGTTTATTTAGCAAGCCATTGTAAAGATTCATCAAGTTTGAGGCTGTGCACTGCCACTTTAGAGCTGAGGTAACTGCTGCATGCTTCATTATGGGGTTTCAGGCTTATGTAAATGTAGAAACAAAATGTCAGTGTCAGGAAAGAGGCATCTTTCTGTCTGCTGCCAGCTTAGATCTCCTGCGGATTTTGAGCAGCGATGCTCAGTTAATACAGATGTGTCTAAGAAAACTGATTCTTCCTTTTGAACACTGGATTCGTGGGCATGATTTCTGAGAAGCTGAGAAAGGTGTTGGGACATGACACGTTTGGTCTGAAACACCCAGCTTCCATGTGGGGAGTGGGCAATTGTATGTAGCCTGGGAGAGTCCTGAGGTGGGAGATTTTTTAAGTTGTGTGCTTTTATTCATAACAGAGCTTTAAAAGTAGTTTTTAAGATTATTTTTTTTTTTTTACAGATCATTAGCTGTAGTATTTTTGTCTCCCTCAGATCTGCAACATGGAAATGTGGCATCTGTCTTTAAAGGTGGAAGGATACAAAAGCGGTCTGAGTGAAATGCTTTTGAGCAGTCTTAATCACTTTACCTGCAATCCTTTTGTTGAGCTTTTAGCAGGCAGGGTAGCTAATGAGCTGGCCAACGAGCTGGCCTGGCATTCAGGTTTCATAGGTTTTGGTTTGGGAGGGCTTTGCGCAGAAATCGTTCCTCGACTTTCTACTTGCGAATACCAAACTTATGCCACTATAATGTTGATACAATCCCAAGATATTTAACTTCTCTCCCTTGTGCATCCCACTCTTATGTGCACGAGCGTGTGGTAGAGAGAGAAATAAAAGAGCTAATCTCTTTATATTTTATGTTTCGTATCGATCTGTACCTTGATTAATGCAGAGAACAGATCATGTTTTTAAATTGACAACTCATTTCTCATCTTGTTTATTCAAAATGAGGTTATAAGAGCCTTCAAAGCCACAACTCTACAGTCACTGATGCTATGAGATCATTTTATGTGTGTGTTTTGTGGATGATTATTATAGGGGTTGGCTTCTTGAGGAGGGGAAAGTGAAAGGTGGACTATACTAAGAGCATAACAACAAGTGTTGTTTGTCTTACCCAGCCTGTCATCCATCCTGCAAGACATGCCACGGCCCTTCTGATCTGGCGTGCTTAACCTGCCATCCCCACGCCACTCTAGTCAGTGGAAAGTGCAGGACTAGCTGCAAGGAAGAGCAGTATCTCAACCTGGTGGGATATTGTGTGGGTAAGTAAGAAGAGATGGTGTGGGTCATACGGTGTGATGATCTTTCGGGGCGAGTCTGTCACTGTAGAGGCAAACCTGGGGGACCCAGAGCCTGGAAAGCTGCTTAGCTCCTCCACAGAACTTCAGTAAAGTGAGTTAGGGAAACATTTGTGATTCAGAGAGGTTTTCTTTAAGGGCCTTAAAGAAAAAATGGCGCAGTTAACATTGCTGTGTGCATTCTTGGGAGGTAATAGGATTTCTCTATAGGGGTTATACTGTGTGGATGCTCGGTGCCTACACTTAAGCCTATCATCAGAAGCCTGATTGCATTTGTCTGTCTAAAGAGAAAAATTCATTTTAATCCATCATGCAGACATGTAAAAACATATCCTGGGAACTGCTCCAACAATTTCTGAGCTTTATCAAGCCATTTTTCTCTTTATCAAAAAGAGATACAGTTTGTGAGGCTTAATCTGGGCTGAACAGTTCCAAGTGAGATAAGTAATCCTAAGAAAAGGGAAAAATGCATTAGACATAATAAATACACCCATTGAGAGGCTATTGTTCTCAATTTAGGATAGATGATTCCCCTTCACAGAGGCTTCTTTTTGTTTATATATGTGTTGGGTTTTTTTTTAGGAAAGACTTGTTTCTTTGCTCCCTACAGATTCATTTTGTGAACCATTGCTTCATCTTCCTATTAAACAAGTTATTGTTTTGTCTGCAGAGGCAAGGAGAGGTGGGAAACAAAGTATATGAGGAGTAGGAAAATGTCCTTATTCTACAGCTCTATATGTACACAAGAAATCAGGTTGAGGAATAAAAATGTTTCATATAGCGAAATAATTGCAGTATGGAAATAATTCAGCATTTTAGTGTAAAGAGCTGTCTCTGCCCTGTAAAATTTCTGGGGCTACAACGGTATTTGTTAGTATCCTGTCGCATCATGGCTGTATGCACTTTGCTTCTTCCACCTTATTTTCCCATTACTTTGCATTATGCTTCCCATGAAAAAAGGCCTGTGGAAATGCATCTTCCAGCTGTAAATTTCACTGGAAAAGCTTACTGCCATTCATCATAAACCAGGATTATTTCGGGTTTACTCTGAGGGTTTGCTCTGCAGCTTGCTGCATGATATGTGCTTTAATTATCCCTTTCAGACTGCTGCTACCTGTAAGTTTGGCAAGGTGTCATGGAGCAATATGCTTGCTCCCCGAATCCCAGGGGATTAGCTAGATGTCACAGTGTCTGGGAATAAGGAGAAGCTGAAACTGCAAATGGGCTTGCTCAGGCAGTGTGGAGGACAAGGTTTGACCTGCACATATGTGGCATTGACAGAGATGAATTGTCTGCAAAGAACCTTTCCTGGCTTTCTAATCTCCAAAGCAATTGCAGGCTGGTGATGCATCCGTTCCTTGCAAACTAACGACCTTTTTTTTTGGAGCCCTGTAGGTGATGAACACAGTCCACTGTTTGGAGACTTCTCAAAGTAGAAACGTTTTCAAGGCTTGGTTCACAGTGCCTGACATTACTGAGTGTCAGTATTGAGTGTTTGGATCTATGTCCCCAAAACAGGAGAGAAGGCTTTCCAGGTGCAACATAGTAAGAACATAAGGAGACACCTTTCCTCCTTCCAGCTCTAACCTTAGTTTTGCTATGTAACTCACTCGAGCAAGTCCTACCCTCAAGAGGCTGATACAGATATTCTTTGTCAGATAGGAACCCTTAATGTTCACGTGGTCTTGCATACAAATGTATTAATGTTTCTTGGTCTAACTGAAGTCATAGTGGAATGTAGAATCCTAGAATGCTTTGGGTGAGAAGGGGGCTTAAAGTTCATCCAGTTCCAACCTGCTGCCATGGGCAGGGACACCTTCCACTAGACCAGGCTGCTCCAAGCTCCATCCAACCTGGCCTTGAACACTGCCAGGGATGGGGCAGCCACAGCTTCTCTGGGCAACCTGTGCCAGTGTCTCATCACCCTCATGGGGAGGAATTTTTTCATAGTTATTTGTTGCCTTTAAAAAAGTTGTGCTTTGGTCTGAGATCTGCAGTCTGAGGTGTGCTGCTCTTTGTGCCGAATTTATGCCCGATGTTTAAGTGAAGGTTATGTGTTGCCAGTTTTGCTAGAGATAAAGAGCTCCACATCCAGGTTGTTAAATTTCACTCATTCTTCTCAGTCAGTACTGATTGAAATGCTAAATTTGCCCTTGCAAGTTATTAATTACCAGTTAAAGAGCAGCTGTCCCGTAAAAGAGAACATTAAAACCCCTGACACTTGCATAATGTATGATTTGCCTCAGAGTCTAACAAAGCTTCTTCCTTTGCTTCCCAAAGCGCTGTATTTTTACAATTATCTTCCCATTTATCTCTAATTCCTGACTCTCCAGGCAGAACTGTGTTATGACTTATAGGGACTGCTGTGCATTATAGCCATCTGTCATATTTTATGGACCTTCAGGGGAAAATCTTTCATGCAGGGTGGAGAAAACCAACTGTCACTTGAAACCATTGCCTGTGAATTAATGCTGTTATTGTACATGTTACCTGAATGAGGATTGGAACATTTGCCTTGTTAATAGAAAAAAAAAAATAAAAAAATCTTGTTTTCAGCAGTTTATCAAAGAAGCATTTCAAATGTAAGCAGAAGAAAGACAAAATGGCCTCAAGATTCTAAAGATCAGTGAGTTTCTGCAGTCTGGTTTGGGCACACTGAGTTTGTGCCTATCTTCTTCAAGAGCAAGCAATTGATTAATTTTATTCCATAGCTGAAGTGTTCATACAGGAATGTGTGTATGGCTTTAGCTATCCCTTTTTGAGTACTGGGGCTTCTGCTTTTTTTGTTTGCCCAGTTTGAAAACACTCGCTGATTTCCATCTCCCTCTTCTCCAAGACAAACTTCAGCTTCAAGAAACGTTGCAGTAACCGGTTGAAAAAATAGCACCATCACTAGAACTGTTGCCTTGCTCATAAACTCCCACCCTTTCTGATTTGAATAAATTATGTGCCTGTCTTGAGGCTTCCTCATTGATTTTGAGGCTTCCTTGTTGATCTTTTCCTGGATGCAGGATGCAAAGGACCACCTACCAGAATTAGTAGCATGGGCAGCTGGAGTGAAATGAAACTCAAAACATCCCCAAGGTCCTATCTTAACTTCCAGCTGCATCTTCCTTGAAAGAGAACTCCCAGTCCCCCTGTTCAGCTCCTTGGGCTTTTGCTTTCTTAAGCTGTTGTGAAAATGTTCAAGGATTAACCAGAAGAGCTCACTCACGAGGGTCCCTGTAACAAGCCTTTCTGCCTTGCTCTTAGAATTCCAGAAGGAACAGTCTGACAACGAGAAATACATTCCGCTCCTTGTAAAATTAATGAGCTACTGCCATACTTTTAAAGAGACACTGATATCATCATAAAGAGGTGAAGTTTCCCTGAGCAGAACAAGAGGGGAACTGGAGGCTTGGCTTCACTTAGTCGCTGGGTGCAACCTCCTACAGAAGTTAACAGCTGAGCTGCCAGAAGAGGAAAATGAAAAATCATTTCCCTGCTTTGGTCTAGGTTCATTTGTGCCAGGATTTCCCACCTTAAGCTGCCTAGAGAAACTCCCACCCTTTTCAGAAGATGCAGGCAGATCCCTGCAAGCGTGGTTGCACTTCCAGAGTTCACCTCCCTTGTCTGTGTGACAAATTCCCTTTTGAGTTTTTTAGAAGAGAGACAAAAGGCTTCTTCCAAACACCAAATCAAGCCAAAAATCCTGGTCAGCGCAAAATATTCTTCTGAGTCAATCACACTGATTTGGATTTATTGTAAGGTGCTAGCAGATGTTTGCATGCTGACATGCCTGTAACGGCATGGTGTTTTAAGTACTTATTTCAAGTAATGCTCGGTGTTAAACCTCACACCTTAGAATATAAAAAGTGCCTCAGGATTTTTTTTTCTAAAGAGCCCTTAAGAGGGAAAGTGTATTTAAGCAACACAACTGCTTGATTGCTTAGCAAATTGTGGAACTGAGAGATAGAAATGCTTCTGGTTTCCTTTATGAGCAATCACAAATACTTCAGAGATGATTTTTGCCTCCCCAGATGGCTACCTTTGTCTTGACAGGCAAGGGAACAATATATAATAAATACTTTTCATATATTAAGGGCAGTATTTGTTTGCTAAGAGAAAGCTAAAGTGGGCATGGAAGTAAAGTAACTCTGGAAATGGAAATCTGTGTGATTATATTATACTTTACATTTATATTTACTTCATAGGAAGATAAGGGATAGGTAAGGGGGGGGAGGATGTATAGAGGTGAATTGACAAGGAGGAAATTAGACTCAGGTTAAAGGGTAGCAGGACAGTGTGGACAGTGGGATGCAAGTCAGTAGTCTCAAAACAGTGGGAAGAGAGGCCTTGGGACTACAAGCAAGGGAATGGTGTGCTGCCCTGAAAATCCAGTTGGGACACTGGAAGAAGTCTCAAGTTTATTAAATAACTCTGTTGAACTCACCTGTAGCAAATAAGGGAAATTATGGCTGCTCCATCCCTGGCAATGTTCAAGGCCAGGTTGGACGGGACTTGAAGCAACCTGCTCTAGTGGAAGGTGTCGCTGCCCATCCAGGGGTTGGAACTGGATGAGCTCTAAGGTCCCTTCTAACCCACACCATTCTATAATTCTATGATGGGAAACCTCCACAAACCCAAAGCCCACAGAAAGCAACTTGGCTTAGCTGGAGTTGAGGACTGACAGGGAGAAGGCAGAAGCAGGGAACAAACACGGCTCTGCAGTATTATTGAGAAGCCTGAGGGGGCCTATAAGGGGGCCTGTGAGGACGTTGAGGAAGGACTCTTTGTTAGGGACTGTAGGGAGAGGACAAGGGGTAATGGGTTTAAACTTAAACAGGGGAAGTTTAGATTGGCTATGAGGAAGAAATTCTTTACCATAAGGGTGGTGAGGCACTGGAATGGGTTGCCCAAGGAAGCTGTGAATGCTCCATCCCTGGCAGCGTTCAAGGCAGGGTTGGACACAACCTTGGATGGCATGGTTTAGTGTGAGGTGTCCCTGCCCATGGCAGGGGGGTTGGAACTAGATGATCTTGAGGTCCTTTCCAACCCTAACTATTCTATGATTCTAAAACACCCCACTTCTGTTAGTCCTTGCTTCAGAGGGAGCCTACTGTGAGAAATTTATATGATCTTTTCCAACACAAAGCACCTCAGTTCTTCCTTTACTCACTCTCTCACTAGTTCCCCAATGTCCCTCAGTTTCACCAGGAGTGTCTGTCCTGGTGTTTTATTTGGTGGTGTGTGCACTTTGATCTACAGGCTTCCAAAGGAGCAAGAGTGATGGGGCTGAGAAAAAGAACTCTTTTAACACAGAGAAAAACTGTACTGCAACAGCCTGTAGTTTTGTAGATACTTAGCTTTTTTAACTTTACTTTGGGAGAATCTAGTTATTTACAGTAGATACTGGTTATTTGGATACCCTTGAGTTTTCTCTATCTTTCTTTACGCTCTGTCTATGGAACCTATTGACCATACTCAGTGAGTTTGGTTACTTATATTATCCAAAGCTCTCTGTTGGAGGCCAGTGGCTCTGACAGGAGGTTTAACTGGAATATTATCATTTCAACAATCAGGGGAGTCTACATATCACCAGGTTAATGTGGAAGCATGGGAAACTAATTGGATTTATGTTACTTTATTGACTACAAGTGTATAGAACTCTTCACCCCACCTCCAGCCCTGTGCGTACAAATTACATATGGTGCTCA
Source organism: Amazona ochrocephala (assembly GCA_039720435.1). Taxonomy (NCBI): domain Eukaryota; kingdom Metazoa; phylum Chordata; class Aves; order Psittaciformes; family Psittacidae; genus Amazona; species Amazona ochrocephala. Next base: position 86,043,210 of record CM077880.1, read on the forward strand.
GGGCCTTTTGGGTGAAATCTTGATTCTTGCTCTCTACCCTGAGCTGGGTGATTCTTTCTGGCTTCTGTGAGGCCACGAATAGAAGGCAGGTCTTTCCACTCTGATGTCAGTACAGGTTTGGGATCTTTGGCTGTAAAGATTGATTGGATGGTGCCTTGGGTATTGAGTTCTTCTCCTGTGCAGTCAGAAGCTGCCTTACAGTAACCCCTGTAAGGAGGTTTTGAGCTTTGTCACTGAGTTTGGGAGCATGATCTCATGTGCTGCTTTGCTTTTCTTACCACTGTCCTGACAGTGATGGATTGAGAACCTACAGGGTCACTATCTTAAGCAGAATGTTTCTTCTTGCACACCTTTACCTCCCCTCTGACTCTTGATTTTCCATCTGCAAGGTTGAGAGTATGGGACAGAAACTAGAAGAGATTATATACCCTGTAATGTCAGGAGGTGAAGGAGGCTGCTGTTTTAATGACCTTGAAGCCCTGCATGCAGTCACAATTGCATTTATTTCTGAGCTGCATCCATGCTTTTCCGCCAGTGTTTGGTAAGAATCATCTGTGTGATGCACAGAAGTCAGGCTATTATGTTCTTGCAGGTATGGATGTAGAATTCCCCTGGACTCTGGTGTGAGCCTGTCTTCAGCTTGTAAAATAAGATTGCCTGGCGATCTGTAGGAATGCTGTCACAAGAGACAAAAGGCAGAAAGTTGAACCTTCACTCAAAATCTGACAAGAAGCCAGGTTACTCAAACCAAGCCTCATAATTCCATTTCTTTCAAGATAGTAGTCATTTCCTTTATAATTTTCTGAATTACCATAATGAGGATTAATTTGGCTTCCAGGTTGCCTTACATTGCACTGTTGTACATACAAAAGTCTTGTTGTAAAACCTTTTGAAGCACATAAGTTCAGGCAAAGGTCAGGAGACACAAGCTGGGGAAAAATGAAAAAAGGAAAAGGTTTTGAGGCACTCTCATGCAACTGTAAATGCCTCTCTTGGCTTGGCTTTGAGGTCTTCAGTGGCCTCTTCAGGGTATGGATGTCTCATTTGTGTGCAAAAATCTGGACAGTAAGAACTACAGGACAAGGTCATAAAGCTGTACAGGTTGTGCTCTTTGTTTTTCAGCAGTGGCAGCAGAGGAAGGTGAATGCCCACAGCTGCCAGCATAGTTTGTTAAAGACAAACCCGTAGATAGAAGGACCTAAAATCAGAGAAAGGTTTGGGGAAAGTTGAAGAGCTCTGACCCAGCTTTGTACAAAGCTTCCCAAGCTCTCTGAGGGATGGGAAAGAGGATGCTTGAGTGAGCATCAGAGATGCAGAGAATGTGGCTATTGAGGAAAAGGGGGGATGAGGGCAAGAGGAAAGAAATGTTCCTTGAATGTGGTAATTTATAGTCTTCTCTCTTGCAGATATTTGGAAGTGCAGAATTAAGCACCTTAGCCCAGCCCTTGTGCACCAGATAGCAGGAAGGAGCTCTGAAAGTTACATCCCTAATGCCTTCCTTGAATTCCCAGCACTGTTTCCCCCTAGCTGTTCTGTTTTGTCCCTCTGTCATCACAGTGTCTGTTATTCCCTGCTTCCTTTAGACTGCCACCCTTTGTGTCGCCAGTGTGTGGCCAACCTGCGAGACACCGGCAGCATCTGTCTGAAGTGCCAGAACTCCCGTCTCTTGCTCCTGGAGGACCACTGCATTCCTGACTGTCCGGTGGGATACTATGCAGAGAATGGTGCCTGCAAAAGTGAGTAGTCCCTGCAGATGCCTCAGGCAACTGCAAGGGACCACCTGGATCCTTGTGAGATGTTCCATGAAATGGTTCCTATTCAGTAAAGAAGCTTTATCCAGCTGGCAGGATGCTGGGAGCGAGAGATGTGCTTCTTGGCTAATAACTCTGCCAGCTGTCTGGGAGCACTCTTTCCTTGCTCCCCTCTCTCTGCTTTCAGACTGTGAGGTCTTTGAGGCAGAGGGTGCTGTACTGTCTTCAGCATATGCTGCAGCTCCTGGGACCTAGCCCACTCTTACAAGTGTGAGGAGTATCAGACAGCCGTATGCTTGAGAGGAGGAGGTAAAGATGAGTTTTTCTCTCTGGTAAATCCCATTTCTCATATTCTAATTAGCTACCCTGCGGTCCCTCCTGGGAAGAAATGGGCTTCTTAAGCACAATAAAGGATAACTTTTCTGGTGCCCATCACCAAGTCTCCAGCTTTTGTGGTCCCAGCACAGTTCTGGGATGCTGACACTTGAAAGTATTTTCTGGATATGTGGTTTGAAAGGCTGTGCAACTTCTGCTGACAGAAGGCTGAACTGTTGCTAGGAGCACCTTCTCAGGATGTTCTGCGGCCTAAAATGGAACATCATTCCAGCTAAGGTCTCTCACTGAGACTTGTCTTGCTACAGTAACTGTCCAAAAGGTGATCATTCATAGCAGGCCAGTTTCCAGGCCAAAATGCCAGTTTCATTCAGCCTTTTAGGCTTAGCAGCACTCCAGGTGCGTGAATGAAGCTGCACTGATAGCACATTTTATTCTCTAGCCTTCTGTGCCTTCACCTATCCAGTGTTTGCTGTTAATGTGGTTTCATATTCTGATTATTGTCTGACCTGCTTTATATTTCTGAGACTCTCAGAAGAAGGGAGGCTGCTTTTCTTGTTATGTGGCTGACAGAGGCATGTTTGAGCCCGATGTGTCTTATGCTGAGCAAAGGGTATTGCAGTTTATTTTAGGAGAAAGAAGTCAAGACAAGAAATCCCTCACATTAAAATTAAGATCGAGATGCTCCATTTGCAGGAATTTCCTAATCCAGTCCAACAACTGGTAATTAATGTTTCAGAGCTTCTCTCAAGCACTTGGGGAGCTGTGTGTTTATTTACCTGTTTCTGGCAAATGAAATCTCTGTGTTATTTAATTGGAAAGACCCCTGAGAGAGAAATTTTGTCTTCCTGGAAATTTGAATCTAGGGATGATATTTCTTCCCTTTGGTATAAAGGTTTCATTTCAAAGAAGTTCTGCATTATTCAGACTGTGTCAGAGCACCCATTACATTTTGTGCTGGCTTTTAAGATCTCTAGTGCAGCATCAGCAGTTACTTCTCTGATTTCTTTGCCTGCTTTCACTGATGATTCATTTGGCCTGATAGGTGTAATGATGGCATCAATTTTTAGGTAAAGGCCTATCAAAAAATACAATGGACTAATAATTTTGTGAGTCTGTACCCCCACTTTGGAGAAATGAAGAGGATACATTGGCCTGCTCCACTATGGTATTTTTAATCTTTTCAATCAGACTAAGGGAAAAATTGAGAGAGAGCACATAGAGATGGGCTGTTCCCTGTCAGTGTTGCTTCTTGGAATAGGTAGCAGCTGTGCAGCTCCTGAAGAAGGGATGAATATAAGTCTCCAGGGAGGTGTGGAGCTGTCAGAAAAGCACTGGATGGTTCCTAATAGATAAAGCACATCAGGCTGGGGAGGATCTGATCTGAAACTGGTTGAGAGAAGGCATGAGAGGGAGGTACTGATATGTGCTTGCCCTTTTTTTCACTCCTTCCTGGTAGACAGGTCTTGGCCAGATCCTATCAGGTTGTTCTTAAGGGGAAGGGAAGGTCAAAGAGAAGAGGAATGAGTGAAAACAGAAGGGAAAGGAGGGAAGAGAGCTAGTGTGCATGGCACAAATAAAGCCGTTTAATCCTGCTGCCACAGTGTGGGTGGGCTGTGTTTTTGCTCCTGAGTGCTGTGCACCAGTAAGAGGAACTTAATAGGAACTTTTGGTACTCAGTATTGTCACCATGCGGAGAGGAGTCTGCAGAAGCTTTTGAAACTTGCCCGAAGATCTACTTTTCCTTATGCAGAAACACATATTCTTGCTGTCCTTGCAGGGTGTCACCCCTCCTGTAAAACCTGCACCGGTGGGGGTCCATTCGCCTGCTCTTCCTGCAATACCAGCCTGGTTCTCTCCCACACCGGCATGTGTGTGCCAGTCTGCTCTCAGGGATACTACAAGGATGCCAGGCAGACATGCAGACGTGAGTGTCTCCATCCCATCTCTCCTTTCCACAGTGTATTCACTGACATGTCTTGTTCCTCTGCTTACTGTTCCTCTTGCCAGGTGTCCTGGGTTCAGCAGCAGCAGTCATTTTTTTCCTCCTTAGTAGCTGGTGCAGTGCTGTGGTTTTGACTTTCAGCCTGGGAACAACACTGATAACACCGATGTTTTTAGTTGCTGCTCAAATGTTTAGTCTGACCAAGGACTTTCTGAGCCTCATGTTCTGCCAGGGAGGAGGGGAAGCTGGGAGGAAGCAGAGACAGAACACGTGGCCCAAACTGACCAAAGAGGTATTCAATACCACAGCACATCATGCCCACTATATAAATTGGGGGCAGTTACCTGGAAGGGTTAGATCACTGCTCAGGTCGGGCTGGGTATTGGTCGGCAGGTGGTGAGCAGTTATATTCTCTTCCCGTGTTGTTTCCCTTATTATCATTATTGGTGGTAGCAGCAGTGGTTTATATTACACCTTAGTTACTGCACCATTCTTATCTCAACCTGTGGGAGTTGCGTTCTTTCAATTCTTCTCCCCATCCCCCTGGGAGTGGAGGGGGGGGCGAAAGAGGGGGGAGTGAGCGAGAGAACTGTGTTGCTGACTTATAGCTGGGCTTAAACCACAACACCAGGAAAAGAAAGATATGAGTTGACAGAGGTGATTAGCTGCCTTAGAAACAGAGCCTACAGCGTGGTTTAAATTTGAACAGTCACAGTTTTGTTACCAGCTTCAAAGACAAGAGGCTTTGGGTCCCATTGGAAAAATCTGTAGGAGAGTTTGTGTGGCTTCCTTGTTAAGTTGCTTAGGTGGTACATAGAGAAGTGGCCAAAAATATGGGTGAATTCTGAGCCTTGTGAGAACTTGACAGTTTTGGATCAGTTTTAATCAATTCTTACCAAGGCAAACCCCTTCCCCACTACCTGCCAGCGCCTGTCGTGGAAGCTGTATCAAGACTGTAGGGTTTACACTACACTTTTCCACGTGTGAAACCTCAGTGGAAAGAAGGCGCACCTTGGAAGGCACAACCCCAACTGGGCTGTGAAATTTTTACCTCCTCATGATTTTATGTAACTGATCTGGTGTTAAGTCCAATAATGTTTTATCCCACTCCTGCTATGCCTTGCAAATCTCTCAGAGCCTCTCTTTAGTTCTCTGTGTTCACTCTGCCCCTGATGCCAGTTGGGTTATTCCTCACATAATTGTTGGGCTTGATACTCTGAAATGCAAGATGATGTGGCCCAGAGACATAAAAAATAGGAAAATACCCTGCTTGAATTGACCCACTGTAATACATACACCTAAAAATGAAGGTGTACTTAAGTAGCTGGATTGCTGTGAACCTGAACACTCAGATTTGTTAAGTCCTGCATTACCCTGATTTTAATTACCTGGATTTATGATAAAATAGCTCTGTTGCTGAGTGTAGGTATGTGTGTCATCCTATCTAGATCCAATTTCTTTACTGATGAGGTCTTGTAGGAAGAAACTGATATGGTTGTCAGCTTTACCTGCCTTTTGTTGGAATATATGGATCTCCTGAAACTATTATTTCCATCTTAGCTGCAGAGATGGAGATACCTTGCATAACTTCAGGGAAATAGGTGGGAAAGTTTGTACCATACATTCTTTCACTGACAGAAAAAAAGGCTATTCAATAATAATGAAAAAAGTAAAGTAACAAAAAAAATAAAGAAAGGAATCATGGGATTTTCACTGTCCTGGCGAGTTTCCTGCAAGCTCTACAAGGTATTCACTGTTCACTCCTGCAGTGTGGATTATTTTATTACTACATGTACCAGCATACCCCTCTTCCTAATTAAAATGCCCTTTAGTAATAAACAATTTCCTACTGCTAGCTCTTCCTTTAGGACCTCATGTTAGAAGTGGAATGTTCCTAAGGACTATACCCTTCCCAAATTTGGTTCAGTAGCTCAAATACAAATAGACTTTTGCAAGCCAATTCAACTACTCTAATCTCCTTATTGAAAAACGCTTTTGAACAAGTGTGTGTAATCCTTGTGGCAGGAGGCTCAAGGCAAAGTGTGTTGGTGCACTGGATTTTTGTCATTCCAAGTATCACTTGTGCCTTTTCAAGTGAAGTACTGCTGATAAGCCATGTAGATATAAACTGTCCCTATATATATAAAGTGCTGGGAAACTACCACTTAGAGGTAATGAAAATTGTTTAAACGGAGGCTGGCTGTTAGGCTGAGAAAATTTGGTCTGTCTTCAAAGTTTATTTTAGTCTCATTGCACTTTTGAGGAACTCCGGTTTGGATGAAACTCAGGGAGACGCTGAGTGCACATATGCACTCTCACCCTGGCTGAGGAACAGTGCAAAGCTTAACAGGTTCTTCGTGAGTTTAAAAATGCAGATATGGAGTCAGGCTGATAAAACAAACAGACAGGATTGCTTTCAAATACACTTTTTGCTTACTGTTCTGGCATGCCTCCATGGGTAACCTGATTTCTATAGATGTAGACCTCATACACAATGTTGTACCATTCTTTTAAAAGTTGGCTTTTCACAGCACTTATAAATAGTAATTTTTCCATGTAGCATTCTTAAGTCAAGTGAAATCAGACCAGCACCAAAGCACCTAAAAAGAACTGGTAGATTCTTCAGGTAAATATTTTGTTAGAAATCATTTGTACCTCAATAAATTACAGCCTTCTGTGATGTGTTTTAGATGAGCTAGAAAAAGTAGCGATTTTGAAGGGCGCTGGGTCCTTGCTTCAGTGAGACCAATATGGGTATTTTCACATTTACTTTGGTATTTTGAGGGTTTGTGGTTACAAAACTCTGTCTTGAATTAAAAGCAAATTGAAGTGGATTTCCATAATCACTAAAATAATGTTCCATAATTATCATATCTCTGACATGTTACTGCAAGTAACATGTCAGTTTTTAGCACGAGAACTGTAGTTGAGTGAAATCCTATGAGAACTTTTAATGGTTTTGCCATTAAAAGCGGACAGCTATGCTTTATTCTTTAGGTTAAACACTCAGGGCTACATTTTCAGAGCTTTTCTCATTTATCAAAAGCGCAGAATTGAGCTTGGACAAAGAGTCTGACTCCATATGGATTTAGCAATGCTCAGAGGTAGTTGGCAAGGAATTTAGTAGTCCCTTTTGCATACACCATCGTTGTACTCGCTAACAGGACAGTTAGAGTTGTTTGGATAAAGCAGACGTAAACCCCCTGTGAGTTTCCTGCACATTATTTTTGTGAAGTCTCATCTCACCAGAACCAGAGTGAGCTTTTCAGTGCATAGGCAGAGGGCAATATTTTTCAGTCTTTCATAGCACATTGCTATTAAATCTTCTGCTGTTAATTAGCCAACAGCCCTAACATCATCACCAAGTACACTTGGCTGGTAGTAAAGTCTCCCAAGAAGTTTAGACCCTGGACATCAGAGAGGCGAAAGATTGTGAACCTCTGAACTTTGATCCTAGATGCAGTAAATCCCTGAATTATTTTTTCTTGGCATCTTTATTTGCTCCAGACAGCCCCAGAATTTTACAATGTCTGCAAATCAAAAGCTGGAAACATCAAGTGAAATTAAACAGGCCATTGGTCCTACCAAGGTTTGCTAACTGGATTGCATCAGTCTGCTACAGTCTCCGAATCTGTGTGTTTATGGATTAAGCCTGGAATCACAAAAAACACAGGTTGCTTAAAGAAAATAAGAAAAATAGAGACAGGGAAAGCTTTTATTTGGGAGTTTGAATTCAAGGTCAGTGTTGAATTCAAGATTTCTTCTTTCTGGCTCAGGAGAGATCTTATAACAGTCTTCCAATACCTAGAGGGGCCTAGAAAGCTGGAGAGGGCCTTTTTACAAGGGCACGTAGTGGCAGGACAAGAGGGAATAGCTTTAAACTGAAAGAGTATAGATTTAGATGAGATATTAGGAAGAAGTTCTTCCCTGTGAGGGTAGTGAGGCACAGGAACAGGTTGCCCAGAGAAGCTGTGGCTGCCCCATCTCTGGCAGTGTTCAAGCCCAGGTCAGATGGGGCTTGGAGCAACCTGGTCTAGTAGAAGGTGTTCCTGCCCATGACAGAGGGTTGGAATTGGATGAGGTCCTTCCCAACTGAAACCGTTCTATGATTCTGTGATTTTACCCTGGCCTGTTCAGAGGAGAGTAAGAAGCAGTGTGAGGAGATGCAAGTCTATTCCAAATAGAAGGAATGAGGCTTTTTACATTTTGGAGGCTGTGAATGAGAATCGAAGTCTCCACAGGTGTCTCTCAAAGAGGACAAGAGGAGTAGTGAGGCTACAGGATAATAACATTTTTCATGGTACTGTTGGCTGGTGCACCAGTAATTACAGTTATTTTCTTTGTCTTTGTCTTTCCCCAGCTTGCAACAGCCAGTGCCTGAGCTGTGAATCAGCCACCAGCTGTACATCTTGCAGAGATCCAACCAAGGTCCTGTTGTTTGGAGAATGCCAGTACGAGAGCTGTGCTCAGCAGTATTACCTGGATTTTTCCAGCAACACTTGCAGAGGTGAAAAATACATTGCTGGTTTAAAGAAAAGGAAAAATAAAAGATAAATAAATTGCAAATACCATGGCTAAGAATCCATTAAATTGCAGCGTGATCTGTGCAGGTGGCCTGCTTTAAAAAGTGAGCATGAGGGGTGGAGTTGTTCAGTGACAGACTTAATTGAAGGGTTTTTACTGTTTTTTCTCTTCCCTGGCAGCCTGCTGTCACATACTTCAGCGTTTCAGTGCAACCAGATTATTGCAAATCCATCTCTTGTAAATGATTTAGTCAGTGAGCCAGCAAACTTTTCAAGGGTCAGATCCAGCAATTCATTTAGTCATGGGTCAGCTGAATAACGAGTGAGCTTTCCAGGCAGGCTTTTTTAGAGTGCTTATAGGGCCTTCTGTACTTACCTGCTTCTCTCTGACTTACTAAATACTGCATCACTGAATGTCTGCCGAAACAACAGTTTGGAACTTTTTAAAAGACACGTGACTTGAAAGATTTCCAGAACTCCCAAGGAGAGTATTCCGTAATAGAAATAAGTGAGGATAAGGTGCCTTTATTGCAGCTAACACTGCTAAGACCAGGGTTTAATACATATTACTTTTTGCTCAGTGGTCATTTCTTGCTGGTTCTCTCAGTACCTGAACCTAATTTAACTGAGTGGCACCTGTCATCTTAACTTTGTGGCTCTTAAGAGAGGTGCTGTCATCTGGTATTTAGGATGTTGAAAGAGGCAGGACTCTCGTCCTGGCTCTGTCTTCGACATGCTGCATGAAGTGGAGTAGTTCACCTCACCTCAATGAGTCCTTTTTTCCCCCCTCTTGCTCTTGCCCATTTATCTGTCTCATCAGCCAAGTGTGTCTGTCATTAATTGCTGATACGGACCCTCTTGAGTGCCACCGAGAGCAAAGAATATTGTTGGCAACCTCAGTAGTCCTGGGGCACAGGTGCATGTCTAGGACTCTACTGAAGACTGGAGGGGGGGATAGTACAAGGATATGTGAAGGCAGATTTGATTCCCAGCTGGATCCAGGGTGTTTCTGGCCAGTGGACTTTCCAGAGACATTTGGACTGTGAGGGGCAACAATTTCATTTTCTTTCTGTTAGAGTCATTTGAAAACATGAGACTTGATGAAGTGGGGTGGATGGTTGCTAAGGAGCAGCAAACTCAGTGTTGGCAGCAAAAGGGCATTGCTACTTACAGGATAAGGTCGGGCTTTATGGGCAACAAAACTGTGCTGGTGTTAGCAGGTCTGGATGCTGAACAAGAGCCAAGCCTGCTCAAATTTGACATAGTTAGAACATGGTAAGTCAATGAGGGAAAGAAAAACTGAACCATATCTTGAGTTGTATTAAGTCACTCAGTACAAATCATGTTCTGGTTTTTTTTTTTAGCAGTTTTTACTGTGCTCTTTGCTCCTAGGACTTATATTCCCATAGCTGATAGACCCCAAGCACTAAGCACTTGTGTAGGGCAAGCACCCCAGAAAGATCTGCCCTGAATTGACTTTTGTTTTCTCCCAGAGTGTGACTGGAGCTGTAACGCCTGTAAAGGTTCCCAGAGGACTGACTGCCTGCAGTGTATGGAGGGCTACGTTCTCCATGAAGGAGCTTGTGTGGAACAGTGCCCAGCAGCTTTCTACAAGGAATCAGAGACATGCCAGAGTGAGTTCTTCTTGAGCATTACTTCTATTTGCTGCTGCCAATATGTTTCCCTGCTTGTCTCCAGTTTGTGCACATCTGACATTCAGAAGGCATGCTCTAACTTCCGACCTCCTCACATACACACAATATTGCTGTAGTTCCTGCGGGGTGTTACAGCACAGTGCAGGAAGCAGCTGGAAGTGGTGTTAAGCTGAACTCTTTGTGTGTGACTTCTAGGGTGTGATCAACACTGCCTACAGTGTCACCAAGCAGATGAGTGCAGCCTTTGTGAAGCCCCATTCTTCCTCTTGGACGCTCAGTGTGTTCCCAAATGTGGGAAGCGATATTATCCAGACCCTTCACAGCACAAGTGCACAGGTAAGCACAGTCAGCATGTTGTGGTGGAGAGGGACCAGGCCTGCAGTCTGTGTTCTATAAACTGCTTTTTCTCTGCAAGGCTGAGGTGAAGAGGAAGTGCTTAGGTGCTGTGTTAAACTTGCTGTCAAGGAGATGCAATCACCTGGGAACTCAATAACAGGCTGTATCTGCATTTATATGTGCCTAATTCCAGAGGAATGAGGTTCAGTGTAGATGGCTGCTGATGTTTGTATGTGTGCACATACTATATAAAAAAGCCCCCAGGTATTAACCCCGCATTTTTAGTAAGGTTTCAGTTGTATTTCTGGGTTAACAAGTTGTGAAGGACTGGAGTGTGTATCAGGAGTATTAATAGTGTATTAACAGTTACTTAAAAATACATTTCTTTCATTTGGAAGATCATCTCAGGTTCTCTGTACTCAGTGGGAAACAGTGGTCTAAACGAGGAAGGAATTTCTTAGCAACTCTTTTCTCTCTTTGCCTCTTCTTTTTGATCACTTTTGTCAGGTAGGTAAGACACAAATAGCAGTGGTGTTTCTCTTCTGATCCCTGGAGACAGCTCTGTGTGCCAGTGGCTGCTTTGTTTTTGTCAATGTCTCAATTGTGCTTTCCATCCAATTCAGCTTGTCCTCAGGGATGCTTGGAGTGTGACAGTGACAGCCTGTGCCACCTCTGTGACAGCGCCACATTTCTGAAGAATAAGCTCTGTGTTTCTGCCTGTGGCCAGGGTTTCTATGGCAACACGTGGACAAGAGAGTGTGAAGAAGGTGAGTGTCTCATGATAAAGCAACCGAGCTGGCAGGCTTGCAGCAGATTATAAAGCCAGAAGTAATGTCCATTCAGTGGTATTTTTGGAATTCAGTTTTGTGCAGTTCCATGTTGACTGTCGAATGTTGGCAGCTGTTTTCCTCCAACTTTTTTGTTTCGCAAAACACTGCATGTACATGGTTTCCTAAGTGAAGTTACCTTGTTAGGAAAGAGGCATGTCTTTCCAATCCAGCATCATTCATCATCAACATAAAACAAATGAAAAAATGTCTTTGAAGGGATCCCTTACGAAATCAACTGTACTACTTAGTTTTCTTTGTACTAAATGAAGATCTACTAGTCCATCTGCAGGGACTAGTGGGGAACCCAAGATGGGAAATTATTTGCCCAAGCCTCTCAAAACCACAGTGAGGATTGGGATGGACTACCATTCTTCATGAGATTGTGGTTATCAGTAATGAATAGAATCATAGAATCACAGAATAGTTAGGGTTGGAAAGGATCTTAAGATCATGTAGTTCCAACCCCCCTGCCATGGGCAGGGTCACCTCCCACTAAACCATGCCACCTAACGCTCTGTCCAACCTGACCTTGAACACCGCCAGCGATGGAACATTCACAACTTCCCTGGGCAACCCATTCCAGGGCCTCACCGTCCTTACAGTAAAGAATTTCTTCCTTATATCCAATCTAAACTTCCCCTATTTAAGTTTGAACCCGTTAACCCTTGTCCACTCATTACAGTTCCTAATGAAGAGTCGCTTCCCAGCATTCCTGTGGCCCCCATTCAGATATTGGAAGGCTGCTATGAGGTCTCCATGCAGGCTTCTCTTCCCCAGGCTGAACAGCCCCAACTTCCTCATCCTATCTTCATACGGGAGGTGCTCCAGTCCTCTGATTACCCTCGTGACCCTCCTTTGGACTTGTTCCAACAGTTCCATGTCCTTTTTATGCTGAGGACACCAGAACTGCACACAGTACTCCAAGTGAGGTCCAAAAGATGGTAGTGACAGGCAAGATAGCTGTCCATGGCTGTTATTCATTCAGTAATGCTTTTCCCTTCTTTGTTTTTAGCCAGCAAGCATCCCTCAAGCTTCCATGTGAACAGTACCCTCACAGTAGGAATTGGTGGGGTAAAGCCCCTAGACCTGTCCTTGCTGGGTGTGTGTGATCTGGATGGTAACACAGGACAGCTCTTGTTCCATATCAACAGCAGTCCTTCCAACGGCAGGCTGGTGATTGTGGTGAGGGGGGCAGCGGTGCAGCTGAGCAAAGGTGACCACTTCAGCTGCAAGGATGTGAAGGAGAAGAGAGTTCGCTTTGTGCACAGCAAAGAGAAATCCAGGTGACCTTGTTGAAACTTTTTTCAGAGCTCTTGCCTTAAAAAAGAAATTACTTATCTTGAGAACAGGTATTTCCTTGCTCCTTGGAAATATTCTTAGAGTGAAACGCAGTCCTCACGGCTGTTAAGTGCCAATGTACTTATACTGTACCACAGTATAAATGATGGTGCAAAACTTCTCTGTTTATGGTATAAGAGGTCACTGTGATCCAAACCTATAGTGGTTTGAGGGTTACAGGAGTCTGTCTCTTCTTTAGGATACTCTGCTGTGGATTTTAAACTGACATATTGGTCTGGTTGTTACAATAGTCTCTTGATGCTGTAAGGAAGATGCTCAAACGATGTCACTGCTGTGCTCTGCAGCACAATCTGCATTCAACCATCACTCCTTTGAGAGAGAGATCTATTAGTGTCCTGTGATAATTAGTGTGATTAGTAGCTGGCATTGCTCACATTGCAAGCATGTTGCAAGGAAGCAGTTTTTTCCTGCTGCCAGGCAATAAGCCAGTCATCCTGCCAAATTTCACACTTAATTTACATCACCATAAAGCCTTGGGACTGCACTGATACCAGTGGAATTGTTCTACATTTCTGCCTGTATATATTAGGGTGTTCTTTGATCCACTGTTTTCAGCAAGACTTTCAGGGTGTCGATGCCAAGGGTTGGCTTATGTTCCTAGACTTAAAGCATGTGTTTGTGTAACATGCCTTTGGGTTTTTTTTCTGTCTGGTAGTCATTATGAAATGTCAGGATCTTGTCTTGACAAACATAGCTATTTTATGGTCGAGGTTATTGGGTGACATTGTTGAAAAGTGAATAGGAAGCCAGAATGGTGAAAAGTGTGAGCTTCTGTTCCAAAGCCAGATAAGTGACATTTTTCTTTAGCAGCAAATAGCTGACATTTAGAATTGATGGTTTGTCTTGCAGATGCCATCCTGTGTGGGTAACGTTAGTTCAAGGGAAATGAAGGTATATTATTGCATAGCTAAAGGTATTTTATTACATGTTGTTACTGTTGTGAATCTTCAGAAAAATAAAAATAAATAAAAAAAAACCTATAAAAACATAATTGAAAAAGGAAAAAAAAAACTTTAAGCCTTCTGTCACTAAGCTAGTAATTTTTACTAAATATATAATTTTTTATCATTATTGAGTCCTGCAAGAACACTTCATTAGTTCATATTATCCTGTATTTTGGCTTGTCGTTTAGGAAAGGACAGTTTTCCTTGAAAGTCAGTGATCAACAATTCTTCTCCCATCCTGAGGTGGTCAATGTTCAAGCATTTTCAACACAGGTAATGTAAAAAAGCTTGAAAAAAAACACAGATCTTGTACCATTTGGAGCCATGGTTTCTTGAAGTGATAACAAAGGAGCTGGGCAGAACCTGAACTGGAGTTCAGGTCAGGCAAATTAGACTCAAGTTTCACTTAGTTGAGAGGCAGCCAAGAGTCATGTGGAAGAACTGGGCTTAGGGTAAGTGACTCAAGAAGCTGGCCCTTGTCATTTTGCTTGTGCAGGGAATTGTAGCTGTGCAATCGCAGAGCAATTATGAGTGAGGGCTAAGGAGTCCCTGCTGTTCAAATTACTCTTTGGATCTGCAGACGGCCTAGTTCAGTCTCTTACTGCAGGGCAATTGAACCGTGATTGATCCCTGTGGCAGGGATGCTTTGACAATCAGGAGCACTTACTTAAATGCTCTCTTCTAGAACAGCTGGGAATTAAATCAGCATGAGCTATTTAAAGTGCGTCTCTTAAACTGCTCACCGCTTCTAGGCAAGTTGATGGTACTGCGAAGTATCCATGTCCTTCATGTTAATGTCGTTTAAAGTCAGTAGCATAAGACTGTGGCAGGGCCTCACCTAAGAGATGGTGTACAGGCAGTACATTTGTGACTCTTTCTCTAAGGCTCTCTAAAATGCAAGATATGAAGAGGTGTGCAAGATATGCATTAAGGGAGGGGGCACAGAATTACAGAAAGGAGGAGCTGTTCAAGCCCAGACTAGCTGTGTGTGCCAGCTCAGCCTACCATCCCTCTGGACAGGCTTTCATTCCACTCAAGCTGCAGGACCTGCAAGGGCAGTGCATGTGCTAGAATTTCCTGGCCCAACTTCACGCTTGCTGCTGGTCCTGTTGGCAACAAGTTCACCATGGACTCACTGTAATGGGGTCCAGGTTTCCAAAGGGGCTTTGCAGTCTGCACTGAGCTTTTCATCATCATTATCTCTCTTTTCGTCATCATTATTATTATTACGTTTTGCTTTATTTCGGTGTTAAACTGTTCTTATCTCAACCCATGGGTTTTACCTGTTTCCAGTTCTCCTCCCCATCCCGCTGAAGCAGCTGTGCCGTGCTTAGTTGCTGGGTGGGATTAAACCATGACAGATAGCTTTGCTTCAGCTGAAGTTGTTGTGGCTACTTGGCATATTCTAGCAGCACAAAGAGACTTTAAAGTGCAGATGAGAGTCTGCTACTCTTAAGGCCCATTTACATCCTCAGAGGGGCATTAAGTGACTCGATAAAACTAACTGGAAATCTAGTGATCAACCTTTCTTTTTTAGTGCTAACTCCTTCCTGCCTACAAGCCTGACTCAGCATCTATCCTCACAATAAGTAACTTAAGAAATATATTTCTTTTAATCACTGTACCAGTGAATGGGTTTGTATCTGAAGGTGCTGGTGCTGTTCTGTGCGTCATTGCACTTTGTTGCTTTTAATCATTATATTCCACAATAGTCATTCCATAACTTCTGGAAATTGAAAGTGTTCTAGTTTGCCCTTTAGTGTAAGGCAAACTATGGATTTGGATCCTGTTGTGTGTGTATTGATTCTGGCTGGTGCTGAAATCTTTGCTCAGGCTAATAGCTTGTTTACCACAGTGGAACATTCACCTAAGTACGAGCTCCAGTCACTGCCCCAGAATACCTAAGTGAGGTTTAATGATAGGAATTTTGCCTGCTGATCCTTAATAACCCTGATAAGTTGTACACAGGTGGGATGGCAGCAGTTAGCTCTCTGGTGAATGTTCCCAGGGCTCACCTGCCTCCTGAGGGAAGGTATTACTGATGGCAAATGCTGTTTATTGGAATCAATAGAGACTGCAGATTCAAACTTTCTTGACAACAAAGAACTAGAGAACTCATTTAAACCAGCAGAAACGTGGACTCTGGCTGATCTTCGTTCTGGGTTGAATAAGGCTGCGCAGTCTTTAAAAATAAATAAGTAATGGTGCTGATGGCACCTAGTTTTGCTGTCTTCGAGGTGGATTTTGTCAGTTGAAGGCAAGAGAAACACATAGAATCATAGGTTAGGGTTGGAAAGGACCTTAAGATGATCTAGTTCCAACCCCCCTTCCATGGGCAGGGACATCTCCCACTGAACCATGCCACCCAAGGCTCTGTCCAGCCTGGCCTTGAACACCGCCAGCGATGGAGCATTCACAACTTCCCTGGGCAACCCATTCCAGTGCCTCACCACCCTTACAGTAAAGAATTTCTTCAGTGTTAGCTGATTGACTTTGAAGTGTTAATGCAAGCTTATGGCTCTCAGTTTGATTCACTGCTGTTAGCATCCTGTGTAAGTTATTCTCCCTCTCCTAGCATTCTTCCTTGCTTCCTTTTTTTCTCTCTCTGCAACTCATTTTACACAAGTTATTTCCCTGTCAGTACTCTGAAGGATGTCCAAGTTACCAAAGCTGTAGTTTATATACAGAAAGAATGTGGTGTGTCTCCATCCCCAACCCACCCTGAGATGATTATTCACAGGCATGAATCTGCAGCATTTGAGGTGCCTGCATTCCAGTTCAGCTTGTGGACATGCACGTAATGCATAGACCTCCCAAAATAGTTGGGGTCTGGGTTTCCATTTGAATTTCCATGGATGGTAGTGAGGCAAACCTGTGTCCCTTGTCTGTTATCAGTGCAGGCAGCAAAGGCAATATAGACTCTAGCTGATAACTGAACTGCTTTCTATATAAATGTCTTTTTTTTTTTTCCCTTAATCTTTCCTAACCTTGCTCTGGCATGAAAATCTTCTTTTAATGTGACTAAATCAGTCTAAATTGCTAGATATTCTTAGATCTGTCTGCTGCTGGGGAAGGTGTGGAGAGTGATTCTCTGCTGCTTAGAAATAGGTTTTCAAGGATGAAGTGACCGTATTTCCTTATCCCACATTTGTCATTCCAGGCTTTGATCGTGATCAAATTTATATGGTTTAGCAAACACCTAAGAGCTGCTTTTGTGTTTCAGGCCCCATATGTGTTCAGGAACGAGGCTCTCCTTGTCCACAGAGGGGAAATTGGAACTGTAACAGAGCAGTTGCTTTCTGTGAGAGACAGCGACAATCCTCAGGACGTTGTACTGATGGTTTTAGAGCCTCCACGTCATGGGCAGCTGATCAAACCTCCTGGGGACTCGGCTTCTGCAGTACACAAGTTCCACCTGGATGACCTTGCCAGCGGACTGCTGAGTTATGCTCATGATGGTTCTGACACCCAGGATGATGCAGTTATTTTGCAAGTCAGTGATGGGTACCACTTCCAGAACATCCTGTTCCGCATTAAGATTGTTCCCAAGGTATGTGCTGTGACATAGAATCACAGACTTGTTTGGGTTGGAAGGGACCTTAAAGATCATCCAGTTTTAACCTGTTGCCACAGCCAGGAACGCCTTCCACTAGACCAGGTTGCTCCAAGCTCTGTCCAACCTGGCCTTGAACACTTCCAGGGATGGGGCAGCCACAGCTTCTCTGGGCAACCTGTTCCTGTGCCTCACACCTTCACAGGGAAGAGCTTCTTCCTAATACCTAGTTTAAATCTACCCTTTCTCAGTTTAAAGCTACTCTCCCTTGTCCTGTCCCTACCTGCCCTTTTCTAAAGCCCCTCTCTAGATTTCTCATCAGCCCCTTTAGGCACTGGAAGCTGCTCTAGCATCTCTCAGGAGCCTTCTATTCTCCAGGCTGAACAAGCCCCGCTCTCTCAGCCTGTCTTCGAAGAAGAGCAAAGCCTAGCAGTGACAGGCAAGTTAGATGTCTGGAGAAGTATCATTATGTCCCTGAGGTGTCACTAATCCTGCATTACTGAGAAGCTCTGGTCAGAGGCAGGAAAAAGCAGCGGATTGATTGAGTTTTGGAGGTCACCTGAATTTTTGGTTTGCAGCAGGAATGGTTCAGCTCCAGTTTTGCCACTTTGACTATGTAAAGTCCATAGTTATTTGATAAAAAAGATTTTCTGGAGTTGCAGGTGAGTTTTGCACTGGTGAGGGCAATAAATAAGAGAACAAGTTTGTGGCAAGGAGGGAGAGCTGATGAGATAGGCAAATCTTTCGGACTGATGTGTGTGTGATGGGAAACAAAAGAACCATTCATGAACTGAAACAACTTGACTGTTAAGGTCTATCACTGATGCTTTGGTAGTGGTAGTGTCTTCCAAGGTCAGGAGCTCTGCTCGTCGCTCTCTGCTGAGATCTTTCACTTGTTGCATCTTTGTGCCTGATAACTTCCCTAAGGACAGGGAACAGATACCTAAATTCAGAAATTATTCAGGAGTACTTTAGTTTTTATTTCTTGCTCTTATTGCAGTTCATAATTGTACGATGGTGGTTTGTTTCTTCTGTCCAAATACAGACAGGGAGCAGCTTTTTGAATTTTCAAGTGGCACTTGACATTAACTTTTATAGAGATTACAGCAGCTAAATTAAAAGCAGTGGTGCTTTTAATGCTTTCCATTTGTTTATTAAACAAACCCCAGCAAAATAAGGTGTGAAAAACATACATTATGTGTGGTGGAACCTTGACAAAAAATGAAATTGCTGAAGTACTCACAAGCATTTCAGTTCATTTTAGTGTTGTAATAAAATAGAAGCAGAAAAAGAAAGCTGAAAATTCCCTTATCCTTTAGTTAATGGGGAAGAGTGATGAAAAATAGAGCTGTCGGTCCACTGTTTGCAGTGTTTTTATATGTGTGGATCTGAGAATTACACCATCTTTGAGTGCTTTCACTCAGTGGAAAGGAATCAGGAGATGATATTACCCTTCTTTTGTCCTCTGCTGTATTAGACATCTTTCACAGCAACTTGGGCATGAACATTCTAGATGAGATTTACAAGCATTACATGGGTCTGGGTATTTAGCACAAGGGGGGCCTGATCCCATTTGGACCCTGAGGTGCTCCTGAAGCTGCTCTGGTAATTAATGCTCATTAGAGACATGACTCACCCATCAGTCTGGGAATGAAAAAGGGGCTGCTTTCAAGGCTGGTGCTGACTTATTAGACTCCTGGAATAAAAGCAGCCCTGCCTGTGCTGTCTTCACCCAGATCACTCTCTAAGGAGCCTGTATCAGATCAGAAGGACTGTAAAAATGCTTGGACAGGCTCTGTGTTGTTTGTAACACTTCTTTCTTTTTTGCTATTGATTAAGCAGATTCTTGTAAATGCCAGTGAGGGTGAATTGCTACGTCTAGTTTCTTTTATTAGCTGATTTTGTGCTCCTGTGTCTCTCATTATCTTTCTAAGTCTCTCTCTGCAGCCCTTGGCTACTGAGAAGAATAAAGGTGGTGACAGGTGAGAGCAGAGCAGCTTTTAGTATGAGGGTAGAGCTGGCAGATACCCAGCTCCTGTATCATCCTAATTACCGTCTTTGTGGAATAGCCTTGGGAGCTGGAATACATGCAGGATCTAGTTCTGAAAAGGTGCCATTGAGGCACACGCATGCCAAGACACTTGTTTTTTTTCCCTTGTTTTACATCCAAGGATGCTCAAGAGCCCAATAAGACCCTGGGTGGAGGTGTGGAAGCTGAGGGTGTGGGGTTTTTTAACCATGTTCCTTATCTGAGTACATGGCGCATGTTGTAACGTGCTGCTGGATGGTTCTATATAGTAAGTCCTGGTGTGAAAGGACCTTTCTAGGATTCCTGTTTAATGGGCTCAGGCATTAAGCTGTAGGAGCACTGTGGTGAAAGTGTAAAGACATAAAGGACAGCAACATTCCAAACCGTATGAATTAGAGGGGCTTGTTTCTTCACAACAGTTGTGCCTTGTTTTCTGTAAGGTGCTTTTTGTAGCCCCTTTGGTTCCTAACAGCCTGCTTCTCCCATCCAAACTCTTCATTTGACCTACTGCAGTCTGAACAGCTGGCCTCTATTTTGAGAGCTCTTCATAATGATTTGCACTGCTGTTTATCTTTGTTGACATTCTTGAACAATTACAGTTTCTGTGAAGTGATGTGAGAACTGCTGGTGCTTCATTTTTTGGCAGAGCACCACCACTGGTGCTCCAATGGGGAATGAGAGGCCTGTGCCCTAGATATGATCACAAGCCTACATACAGTAAGTCAGAGAAGGTCAGGTGTAACCACATGTGATCTGCTCATTGCTAATGGGATGTGGAAGCCTTTCTTTCCTGAGAGGCTAAGAGAATGCAGAGAAGAGACTCAAGACGTGTGTTTTAGGGCTGTGTTGGACCTCTAGAGGAGATCCAGCTAAAGGAGGTCTCCAGGATTCTTGCAAGGCATTTCATCACCCATTAACATTGGAGCACTGTGTGCAGTTCTGGTGCTCCCAATGTAAGATGGACACAGAGCTGTTGGAGCAAGTCCAGAGGAGGGCCACGAGGATGATCAAGGGCTGGAGCGCCTCCCATATGAAGACAGGCTGAGAAAGTTGAGGCTGTTCAGCCTGGAGAAGAGAAGGCTGCATGGAGACCTCGTAGCAGCCTTCCAGTTATCAGAAGGGGGCCTATAAGGATAGCGATAGGACAAGGAGCAACGGGTTCAAACTTAAACAGGGGAGATTTAGGTTGGATATAGCGAAGAAATTCTTTACCGTGAGAGTTCTTTACGTTTCTTTAATCAAACCATTCTATGAGTCTATGAACATTCAGTTAGAAATATTTTCTTTTCAAGCAGTGCATTTTGCCTGTCCTTCTTTGGAAGTGTGGCTAGTCTTTATGTTCTCTTCTCACGCAAGAAATCCAAGGACCTTTCTGACCTGCTGAGTTTGTTTCCTGTTCCAGAGTTACGCTCTCTTAGGCTTAAATATGTGATGGTGTGTTCAAATCAATAAGGCCAGAAGGAAGTTACATATACTGGCAGGGTTCTTCTGGCAGCTGGCAGAGGGTCTGGTTTTCTTCTTCACTGTTCTTTATACAAATAAATTGACCATTGTGCTGGGAAACTCTTGACCTAACACAGTCTAAGATCAGGTGGCATTTGAGGATAAACACTGTGCAAAGTAGGCATAATACAAACTAAATGGATGAAAGGTGCACAACAGATGTCAAAATGGAGATGGGAAATCATCCTTTATTGGGATTCCTTTTCACAGCATCTTTCTAGCCCTCTCTGCTGTCTGCTGCAGATTCAGTAGAACATAGTAATAAGGCATTTATCAGTGTGACACGATTATGTGCAGTAGTAAATGAGGAGGAAGATGATCAATTCTATGGAGCAGTCAGGATTTTGAGTGATTTTGCAGTTCACCACAGCCAGTTTCAAGGTGAATGCACAGAAATCAAGAGAAGTCACGTTTGCAGCAACTGGGCTTATAAGAAAGAACCGGAGCACAGAAGAGGTCACGGGGGTTTTGGTGGCCTGTCCAACAGAGCGTAAGCCAACAAAGTAATTTAGAGCTAAAAAGGGATAATAAAATCCTTGAATGCCAGAGTAATGTTACTAAAGTACATGAAAATGATAGTGAAGTCATTACGGCATCCTGTCCTCACATCCACATTTCAAGAAGCTCGACTTAATATTGGATAAATATTTATTTGGGGAAAAAAAGCCACAGAAATAATTTGAAGGTTTAAAACCCCATCAAATTGCAAAAAGACTTTCGTGTATGCTCAGGCAGTCTTCAGTTTCACAAAAGTGATTTAAGACATGACTTGACCATGGGTGTAAATCCCACCACGAGATCTAAAAATCTTCCTGCAACTATGTTCTAACTTAGCAAAAAAAGTGATGTGTGTTTGGTGCAGTAGTTAATGAGTGAAATTTGAATTAAGTTCAATTTTCCCCCATCTCGTAGACAAGCATGGGGTTGGTCTTGAACCTGGGTTTGCTCATGGAGAGGTGATAACAGTTGCAGATATGTGTAAAGGTAGCAGAGGTACCATGCAGAGACACTTTTGAATGAGTAAGAAGCTGTTGTTCAATAAGTACCCTTGAAAGGTGGATGTTTTTAGAATTAAAGAGAGGAGAACATGTGGATCCCATCAAACTAGTGTAGTAGACTGGATAATTTGTTTTCAGATGTTGATAGTAGTGGATTTTTGACTGTGGATAGGTGAAGAATGCACGATTGTTTCTTGAAGCAGACAACCAGGGTTGAATGCATAACAAATTCCAAAATACTCTGCTTGATCCTCTTCACTTGAAAATCTGTTTCCATGAGTACAGCGTTGTTGACATTCAGTTAAGCCTTTTTTTCTGCTGTCTCCCTAAATACAGAGTAACAAAAACCCTCGGCTGGTGACAAATTCCCTGGTGTGGGTTCCCCAGGGAGGCATGCTACAGATCTCCAAGACCATTCTGAATGCTGAGCTGCCTGGTGTCCACGACTCCAAGATAACCTACACCATCATCAAGGACCAGCCAAGACATGGTAAATACCTCTGGAATGTTGTGACAAAGCACCTGTGGGGCGTTGCGTATTACCCCACATGCCGCAAGGTGTCCACCTGCTAAATGAAAGTGCAGAGTTCTGGTTACTTCTGGGGAAAAGGGTGTTCTTCACAGGCCTATGTGAATGTGGTTTTTCCATTGTATTTTTCCCACAACAAATAGCATTTGAGGGGATATTTCCCTTTAATACTATGCTAAGTGCTGCTAACCTCATCTTTTTCCAGTTCATATGGGCATGCAGAGAAATGAAGCACTATTGTCCTGCCTAGTCGTCTGCAACTGTGTTTCTCTAGTGGTAGTGAAATTCTGGTGGATTTACAGCCTTGTGAGAGCTGTGTATTATTGCCAAAAGAAAATATTCTACAGTGAATGTCTGGTTTAAGAGGAGTATAGGGTAATAGCTACCCCTAGAAACTGCTGAGCAAAAATTTACTGTGAGGAACTGGAGAGCTCCATAAATTCCATGACACTTGATTTAACTTCTGTTAATGGAAGGGGTTATTGACTCAAGCAGAAATTGGTGACATCTGCATATAATTCTTGTCTCCAAATTCTTCTGAGAGGCTCTGATCTCGTCTGTCAAAGTAATGGCTTCCACAAGCAACCCCATGCATAGTAATGCAGCTTATCTTCTGCAGAGTATCTTCTGGACCTAGGCAAAGGAGGAGTGTGGAAGGTCCTGGGATTTGTGGCTGAGATACAAACTGAGAGAAAGTGGGTGTAAAAGAGAGATGTCATATGTGTATGAAAGGTTAATACAGACAGTAAAATGTTGTTTTCCCGCTCAGCATCACCATTTTCTTCACTAGAACCCTGTCTTTTAATGGTACATTTTGCACTTCCTTGAAATTATATCACTGCTTTTAATTTGCTGAGCTGCATAAAATTTGAAGATCCCTTTAGCAACATCAGTGCAGTTTTTTTGCCTTTTGCTGTAAGGGTAGTCTGGTTTCCATAACAGCTGCCAGTACTTGATGGAAACATAGATTGTGTTATTTTTGCAGTTCAGAAGAGAAGTAATTAATTTGTATTTCCCCTCTAGTTTCCTGCAGTTGAAGGACTGTCTTCTCATTTTTAATAAGCATTTATACGAAAACAAGAATTTTTCCCTGAGGAGCTTGTCTCCTGCTGCCTAACCCTAACTGAAATTTATAAACCTGTTTTGTATCACCATAATTAGCTCTACTGTAATTAATTGCAATAACACAAATGGGTTTGTAGCTGCAGGTGAGGAATAAGCAGTAAAAATCAATGATCTTCAAAATTTTATCTAAAATGCCTTTTCACAGAAAGGGAGGGGAAAAATAAGACAGAGCAATGTAGAAAATGGTTCCTGAATAAATGAGGGCTTATCTGCCTGTCTTAGGATTTGACTAATGGAAAAGATATTCTTGCCTGTAGAAAATATATAATTTGATTTTTAGATAGGAAGGAAAACCAGTTTAGAATTAGCTACTATGTTCCTATATGTGTAGCTATAGGGTGTGTGGAAAAAGAAAGCTTCTTGCTCTTTACTTCAAAACTCTGAAACCAAACAAAATGGGTACAATTAGGGAAGAAAGATCTCTGTCCAGATCCCCTCCTCCTGACATGCACAAGTTTCGTGTTCATGTGTGTAACCTATGAACAGGTGCTTTTCTATTTTAGAAAATGTTTCAAATGAAACGGTAATCATGAGCTATATAAGTAGACATTACAGAGTTGTTCCTTCTAATAAAGTTAAATATTAATTTATAAGAAGACACATAGACCTACATCTTGCTTAAAAAAGCTATTATGTTCTGGTTGTTTCTTCATATACTTTGGGAGGGATAAACAACTTGCAGGCCCTAACTCCTCTGGGTATGTGATTAACATCTTTCAAAATCACACAAAAGATTAAGGTGGTGAACTCCCATGAGCAAAAGCACAAGTTTATGAATGTAATTAGGGCACTGATAAGAGAGTATTAGCATAGAATTTGAGGATAGAATGGAAGTATATTTCAGCTTGCTGAAGTATTTTTTTATTGCTCCAACTGTTTGAGGGTGGGTTTGGAAATGAAATGGGAGAGCTTAAGATGAATATTTTGCGTAACAGAATGATTAACGCTGTAAGGAGAGTTGAAGTGATTTATAATATATGTGGCTTCTGAATTAGTAGCCATGAGGGATGTGTTCAAAGACTAGTAAAAAAGCACAATGTGCAACTAATAAGTAGTTTAAAGAGCAGATAAATTATATATAGTCAAGAATAGTACAGATAGGGTAAAGAGGGTATAATTTTTTCATAGATTGTATGTTAACCCCAAAACAAGTAAATTACATTGTAAAATAGAAAAATGTGCCATTTGTTTCAATTCTATAGCTCTTTGGCAGGTTTTAACTTCCTTTATGTGTGTTAAGAAAAATGTTCACATTGATGAAATTGATGACCAAATGTTGATACCCTTCTGTTGGTGGGTAGCATGTGGCTCTTTGGGTAATTTTGTAAATTGAACATTAGTAGTGACATCAAAATCCAATCCTTGCAGGCATCTGTGAGGAAAGCTGATAATGAGTGGGACATGCCTCCATCCTGCTGTGCTGTTCTCTGTCATATCTTCAGTAAGGCCAGTGATATTTCAGTTCTGCTGAGAATCTAATGCAAAAATAAGCTGGATGTTTGAGATATGAAAGCTACATACTTTTTGGAGTAAGAGCTACAAACCAGGTCCTTTATCTGTTTGAGAGCTCCAATATTTCTGTTCAGAAAAGTTGGCTGAGTATACTTTTTGGTATAATAAGTCCCCAAAAGAGCTAGCAAAGAGCTGACCTTGAAAAAATTAGCATGCTGTATTCTAATACTGAAGCTGTACCCTTGAGGGGAAGATGGATAGTCTGCTGCAATGCTATTTAACCCTGATTGTGCCTCACTCTTGTCAACTCATTAGTTGATGAAAAAGCAGATGTTCCTCCGTGCTTTCTCACAAGTTGGGCCCTGGCTGTTCATCTTTACTTTTCCCAGGTGAAGTGGTGCTTCTGGTCCCAATGCCAGCAGATGGCCCAGCAGACTCATGGCAGCTTTTGCCTGATGGAAGAGCAGCCTCCCCTACAACTTCTTTTACCCAGGAGGATATCAACGAAGGCATTGTGTGGTACAGGCACTCTGGATCTGAAATAGAAAGTGACTCCTTTCAATTCCAGGTACTCCTCATCATATTCATGGGGGGAGTCACACAGCAGTTTTGCTGGCATTTTTCTTTGAGATTACTGTCTGCTCTTCCCTATACATTGTGACCCAAAGCTTTACTAGATACACATACATGTACACATACATGCACACACAAATAGGTGTGTAAATAAGTATTTGTATTCACATACACACTTATGTGTATATGGTACATGCTGCTTTCCTGTATATGAATATACATGTGCTTACATGTCAGGATAGATGCAGCCCATCGTTGTATTAATGGGAGACTCTTACTCATGCACAAGAGAGCTTTTGCTGCATGTGGACCCCCAGGCTTTAATCTGTGGCAGTGAAGCCAGCCAGTTACTCATAATGTTCAGCCATGTCCAAGGGCATTAACTTTCTGGATGTGAAATCACAGGCCATATTGCAAATCCGAAGAAATTTGTCTGTCAAGTAGCATCTAACATTTAAGCTGTTAAGTTAATAGCTGGCCTGTTTTTCTGTGCAATTCCAGCTCAGGGAGGAAAGGGTTTTGTGAAAAAGAAAGGATGTTGTCCTAGTGCATTCTATCTTGTCTGAGCAGGAAAGCTCTCTGAGATCAAAAGTCCCCAGAGTTAACAGGCAAGCAGATCTGCACTTACAACTTCCAAGGGATGAAGCCAGTAGGCTTGTAACATCCCGTCAGTATGACAGGGTGGCAGCATGTTGGCTGTCCTAGATAATCCTCCAGCTGAGTGCTGGATCTTTATGAGGAGACCCTTACAGAGGTCCTCTAGTATCCCTGTGATCCAGACGTCTGTGAAAGGGCTTCCCTGTGCAAGATGTGTTACTGCATCTCGTATCCTGGCTGTTTTGATGCACCATTTGCAGTTCAGGAGGTTCAACCCCTCGATCTTGCATGGCAAATACATCGCCCTGCCGTAAATCCTGTAATGTTTACTCCAAGAGCAAAGTGCCTTTTTGTAAATTGTTTTGCAAGCCCCAAAACCAAGCAACCTTCCTACTTTCTGCAGTCTCTAAGCTAATAATTTTTGCCAGAGTATTTCTTCTTGCAAGCAGACAAAAAGGTGAAAATACTCCCCAGCAGATGTAACACTACAATAAGTCCCATCTCCCTACAGGTTTAACAGTTGTAAAATTCCTTAGACAGGTCCTTGCTGTTCGCTTGGAAAGTTTAACAGCCTCCCATAATGCTAAGCCAATGTGAACACTTGCACATGGTATTTGTTACATCTGCTTTACAAGTCAGAAGCTATTACTGTAGCACCAGAACAGCAATTAAGGTAATTTTTAAAGTAATTAACATAAGTGATAAAGAGGAATTTGTGAGTGTCAATGTTGAACAAGCTAATCTTTAGCTTAATTGCTACATTCCTTGCATAGAGCATGCATTTTGCATGAGCTAAATGTTTGGGTTTACTATCTTGGAGCAGTAGCAATAATTGTATGGAGAGCTCTACTGAGAAAGGAAGTGGTGATGGCCTGGGTCACATCTGGAGACAAGAACACATCTGTCCAAGTCTGAACCATCCATCGGGGCATCTCAGAAAGGGTTAACACCTTGTTTTCACCAGTATTTTGACAATTACCATGCAGATGGCATCAACTCAAAACAGGGCCAGCAAATGGCTAAAATAATTTCATTCACTTCAGCAGAGTGAATGCATTTTTATGCATTTTTAATGTGTTTTCTTGAAATTAAGTTTGGGCTAAAGTCCATTCTTGCTTGCAAAGTGCTCTATTGACTTGAAGTGTGGACTTCCATCCCTACTGAAAGATAAAGCCATGACTGTGTTCAACAAAGAAAGAGGGTGTATTTGGGTGCTTGCCTTATCTCAGGATTGCTGTGAATATTTGCAGGCTTATCTCTAGGGGATGGTTTGTAAAATTTCCTTTGAATTTTTACAAATGTAATATTATTTACTTTATATGTCATTACTGCAAGTTTGCCATTTTGATTTAGATTCTATTGACTTAACCTTGGTGTTTTAGTGGGGTATGGAAAATTGTTATGTGTCTCTGAATCACGACCACAGTTTGTCCGCGAAGATACTGGGATCACAGGGAGTCACTGCCAGTGCAGTGCTTTTTATTAAAAGACCAGTTATTTTCACCTTGTCAGCACAACCAATGGTCATTTTAAGGGTGGGAAAACATTTAAAAGCCCATTATTTTTTCTGTTCCTGTGATGCAAAGTTCCACTAAGGTGTACAGACAGTTGGAGTAAAATTGAATAAAGCTATGGCAATGACTGGGGGAAGCAGGAATGAACAGCAGGCAGGGAATTGATGAACAGATACCTTTCTAAATGTTAATAAAGAAGTCAACCATTTCTAGATTGTGCAAGCAGTAATGGTTAGTATTTAAAGGCCTTAATTCCCATTCACTACCATTCGTGTATGTTTTGGGTTGGTATCTGCTGGAAAGGTGTGTCATTGCCTTCCCAGATCAGGGGAAGAGCAGAGGGAGCATATGAAACTGGTCTAGAAATGCAGTGGTGTCCTCTGCTAGGTATCCATTCCTGTAATCTTTTCTTCCCAGGTATCTAGCTCTGCCAGTCCACAATCCAGCTTGCAAAGCCATGTCTTCAACGTTGCTGTTCTCCCACAGACACCCAGAGCTCCTCAGCTTTCCCTCGGCTCCTCTTTGCACATGACTGTAAGTGTGAACCAGCGCCACTGGCTGATGGTTTATGTGTTTCCACTCTTCTTGCAGCACTGCACAGTGACCAGAGCCCACATAAAGCAGTTACCACTGAGTGATCATTATTCTACTTGCTATCATCCATGCTACTGTGCTTGATTCAAAGATTGAACTAGATCTACAAAGCAGGGTATGTGCACGAGATAGGTGGCTGAAGTAGAAATGGAAAAAAAGAACAGTAAGGACGGGGAGAAAATACCCATGAACAGTTGAAAATCTCAATATTATGAGTGCTGAACGCATAGACTGGAAAGGAGAGGGATGTTAAGGTGTTTAAGGTCTTTTTATGGAATTCTTACCCTTTCCTGAGAAGCATTAGGAATGGCAGGAGCGAAAAACTATGGGTTAGAGAGATCATAGTGAATAGATCTTGCCAATAATACCATGGTAAACTATCAGAACTGTAGACCACCCACACTGGGAGGTTTTCATTCATCATTCTGACATCAGAAACATAGATTATAATGTATGTGGAAAACGTTCAGACAAGCCCTGCATCCATGGAACTGAACCTTTTATTCCATCATCAACTCTGGGAGTGACCATTTTGATAAGAGTGGTCTCCTAATGTCATTATTTTCATGAGTGCGTTAATTGAAAAGGTGACCTGGAAGTTTAAAGTTGGTTTTGTGAGCTCGCAGACATTGGTGCATGCCTTTTCCGTGTCCCATCACGCATGTGGGTGAATTCCAGCATTCTTCTCTTCTTCTCCTGCTTGTCTGTTGTTCTTTGATTCTGCAGGGAGGGATCCCGAGTAAATGGGCTAGAGGCAAGCTTCAGAGCTCAGCACCCGGGTCACCCATTGGGATGCACAGAGAGCCAGGACCCCAGAGGCAAAGTTTGATTTAAACATCATCGTTTCTTCATAGCTTTGTTGTGTTGAGAAAGCAGAGATGAGGACTTACAAGAAACATGGAAAGAGCTGAGGCCGACCCTTCAGGGAGGAGCTGTGTGCAAGGAGAGCTGGGTCTACAAACTTGCAGACAGCATGCAGTCATCTTTGGTGTTACTCATTCCTGATGATTTATTCAGAGAATGTGAGGTGCCAGCCATACACTCAGCATTATCAAACAGAAATCCTGTGCCTTTGAGCACTCTGACAAACAAAAGCACCCTGAGGCAGTGCAGGAGGGTAGATGTGGCAGACCGCCCCGGGGCAACGGGTCCCAGGGAGGAGCCACCTAAGGAAAGGTGAAGGACTCCTAAGACAGTACAGACTGCCAGGCATGGGACCAGGAAAAGACAAAGGAAGAGGTGAGAGAGGGATTAGTGAAAAGTTCATGGCACAACAGCCTTGTCAGGGTTTAAAATAGTGGTGACCTTTCCCAGGCAATAATAAAACATGCTCAGACTGCTACTTGGAGCAATAGCCAGCGATGTATCTTTCTGCTCTTGACTTTTTGTTGTTGTTATTATTGACAAAATTGATGGGAGAGATATCTGGCTGAGCTGTGCACTGTTGGATTTTATAGCTAATTACACACCACAAAATCCAATAGTGCCATAAAATACGTTTTACTGAGGGGCCCCTTAAAACCTGCAAGTCCTTCCTTTGAGAGAGACAAATAGGCCTTGGAGGCAACTATGAAGCAACCATAACCTTAAATCTTTCCATTATAAAATTGCACTTCCTTGCCTCAGCGTGATTGAGTTCTGTTCATTTGTCTTCAAACTCCTTCAGAATTAGACTGTCTTCTTGGCTGAAGAGGAAGCACAAAATGTTAAATGTTTCCAGGTGGAAACCTGTAACTTGTTCCTGAACCTGATCATTTCACGTTCCAAAGCAAATGAATTAATTGTCTGTATTTTCAGTTTAGTTTGTTCTCTCCATATTTTGTTCATGATTGTGAAATGAGCTGGATGTTTTTCATACCCAGCTGAACTGCTTAATTCAGTGACTTCTCATAGCTGTTAATTCCACAGGATTAAGGTTCATGAACACAAGCAAGTTAACTGCTTTTATGCACTTAAGTCTGTTCATGCAGCACTGTAATTCCTCTAACACACTGCCAGCCTTTAGCTAATGATAATCTTGTAATAAAATGATCAGAACATTTTAAGAGGGATTTAAAACAAAGGGAAAGCTTTGGTTCCTCTATATTCCAATGGAAATGGCTGAGTTGTTTCCAGGATTTCTTTTAAAAGCAAATCCAGTCCAAACATATCAGACTACACCAGAAAACTGCATAGGCAATTCATTAGATCTTCATCCAGAGATGTTTTGATCAAATTAGTTTTCCTGTATCTCTTCTTAGTTGCTGTAGGTCAAAAAAGAAGAGAGACTTGGTAAAGGTTCAACCCATCCATCCCTTGTCAGGTTTAGGTCTAAGGCCTTTACATTCAAAGACACTTTTATATTTATTATATTTAACAATAGCAAAGCAAATCCTATTTCAGTGCATTTTGGGGTGAATTTTCCCATTTCTCTGGCCTTGATGCTCGTGGTTTAATGTATTTATTGAGGTGCTGGAGGACCGTGTGACAGTGATTGAGCCCCATCACCTCTCCTTTGTAGACCCGGAGATTCCCAGTGAGAAAATCCTGTTCAACGTGACCATCCCTCTCCTTCCTGGCCAAGGCAAGTGTACCTGTTGGGAACATGGCAGCTTGCTGCTGAGTTAATTGCTGTGCTTTCTGATCACATCATTTTCCCTTAGAGTATCATTCTTTGGCTTGTTTAGGAGGTAGCCACACTGCTCAGGCAGTTTTCTTACTATTGTCTGGAATACACTGAATGTTGTGCCCCCTGGCTTTCTGCTTTCCAACTCTCTACTGAGAGGTATTTGAAGGAATGACAAAGTGAGGAATCTGTGTTAATTTCCCATGTCCCAAGAAGTTACAGCCATCTTGCTCGTTCAGGAACCACTGAAGATGTCAAAAGAAGCACCTGGGGAGAAAAAAGAAGCTGTGGCCTTTGGTATCTTGTTTTAAAAATAAAATGAATTCCTGCTGTTAATACTGAGCTCTCTGCCTCTGTAGGTATTGTGGAGCACAGAGACAGGCCTCTCTCCCCAGTCAGGTATTTCACTCAAGCAGATATAAACCATGGCAAGATTGCTTATCGTCCGCCAGCTGCAGCTCCTCACTTGAGAGAGATCATTGCGTTCTCCTTTGCGGGTAAGGAACTGGATGTTCTTTGTAGTGCCTTGCCAGTCTGGTAGAGGTAGCTGGACTTCTGGTCTTCCTCCAGTCCTTTCATGACTTTATGGTTATGTCTGTACTCGTGAGAGCATGAGGCTTGAACAACAGAAAGGAAGTAGAAATCTGTGGTTTGATGTAGCAACGTTTAGTGAATTATGGGGTGTGGCAGCATTCACTGCAGCATTTAGAATTGGTGATGCTGATACTAGGTGCTGTGCTGGGCAAACTGCTGATCTGCTGTGGGATTAGGAACTGTAGCCCTTCCCATGCTTGAGATCTTTGATGCACTAGCAGTTTAGTCCTTGAGATTGAAACTAGAATTGATGAGTATGAACTGACTCAGTTTAACCAGGATATTAGAAGATTTCAAGCATCAGAGGAATAGCAGTCTAGAGCAGGAGGTAGAAGGGCAAAAACAGGACAAACTTCAAGCATCTTTGACCAGCTGATACACAGGATTGTGCAATGAAGTGACAGTACATTGTAGATGCAGTTCTGTGTGTCACCAGGCCATTCACGAACGTCAAGAGGCATTGCACAGTTTGGAGGAGGGGGTAGCATGTTATCTCTCATTACCTGAAGCAAAGGCACTTGCTCCCTCCAAAAGTTGTTCCAGTCCACATCAGTATGTGCTTTCCTGCCTGACCACAATTACTCTGTGCTGGTGTTTGTCCCTCAGGTCTCCCAGAGTCGGTGAACTTCCGATTCACAGGTACGTGAGCCATTTGCTCTTTCCTGGCCAAAGCAGATTTTATCCTTGTACTCTTCATGCTGCCTGCTATTCCTTGGCTTTTCTTCTGCTGCAGACACACCTATGGGTGCTCGATAGGAATTTCTGGAAATGCACATATCTGGGGAATATGAATTCATCTGTGTCTCAGCAGTGTCTCATAGAAGCTAGGCTGCAGCTCAGTAGAGACATCTTTTTCCAGTAGTTGCTTGGAATCTGTCCTAAAAGCCTGATTTCTCCCAGTGTGAGCAAGAACATCAGAGTGTTGCACTATTTTGTTGTTTTTTTGTTTTTTTTTTAATACAGTACTGGAAACGTTTCCACAGTTAAATTACTACTGATAATTTGCTTGGGTGTTAAACACATCATTCCCTTTCCGTGTGTTTTCTGGCACAGGTATGCAAAATCTTCTACCAGCAAGGAGAAGGCCATGTTCTGATTTATGAGTGCACCTGATGCACTCATAAATCAGATATATGGAAGACAGTATATACAGACACAGACTTGTAGAAGCTACATTTGTCCTGCCAGGAGTCAAGTTAGGGACAAAGATAAATGCTCTTGTCAGGCATGAACTGTGTGTTTATGTCCTTAGACAGAGGTGTAGAGAAAGTGGGAGAGAAGTCAAGATGTGGGTGGTGGTTTTGTACAGAAGGGTGAATTTTCCAGGTGAGCCCCTGAAAACACATCCCTACATTCAAGTGTGGGTTTTGTCTGTGTCTAGTGTCTGATGGAGAGCACACAACCCCGGAGATGGTGTTTGTCATTCATTTGCTCTCTACGAAGCAGCAGCCTCCAGTGTTCCAGATCACAGCTCCGTTCCTGGAGGTCAGCCAGGGGGGCAGAGCCACCATTGGTGAGTAGAGCACAAGGGATGAGGTGCAGAGCTCAGCCTGAGGCACAGTGTTCATTGCCAGGAGGCCACATGGATGGAGCAGAGGGGAGTTTTGGTCTCACTTGCCTCTGTCTGCTGTAGCTAAGGGCATGCTTGTACAGGTGTAGCAACAACCACTGAGGAAACTGTGCACTTCTGCCTCATAAGCTGAGGGCTTGCATGGCTGTCATTTATGAGCCATGCTAGCAGTAAGTTCTCCGACACGTCCTCTGATCTGAGCATTAACAAGGGACTAATTATTTCCATGAAACAGGAAAGGTCTTGGATTAGGACAGCTCCAGAATTATTCTGATTTTCACATACTGACTGAATTACAGTTTTTTGACTCCCTTCACAAGAGCACATCAGAAAACCTAAGGGTTATTCCCAGTCTAGTGCCTGAGGATGCTGAAGCTGCACTCTCTTCTCCCACACAGGGATACAGCTAGCTGTGAGTGATACAGATACAGCTCCCGAGGGTCTTTTCTTTGAGCTGGTGAAACCTCCCCATCATGGCATTGTGCTAAAGTACAGTGCAGGCATGCAGGAGCACATGGGAGCAGGTGAGTTGAGCAGAAGTCTTTGCCCGCACCAGAGAGGGGTCAGCATGTGCCTGTCCACATAGCTGCTATAGTTGACCAGGACAGGACAGATGCTCCTGGCAGATAGGGCTGCATCCGTAAGTGTGTGAATCCTCTGCCGGTAACCAGCTGCTAATCAAAAGGCTGTTTTGTTTTACATGGTAAGTCATATCTGCAGTAATTAATTGAAGTAACCTAGTGAGCATTTCTACTGAAGTCCATGTAAATCTGTTGTCATCCAGCAGTCAAAAGCTCCTGTAGAGTTTTACTGTTGATTTTGGTGGCAGCTATGTCCAGTGCATGATCAGATGAACAAATATTAGATGTAGGAGAGTAGTGTAAACAGAAGACATGGAGAGGGAAACCTTATCTACCTATGACAGGCATGAGCTTACAAAGCAGCTGGGAAGAGAGGAGGAGCTGTGCACCCCCTGGGAATTTTGAAGGGAATCTCTGAAACTCTGAAGGTTACAGCTTTTCCTCTGCCCTGCGTATACATGAGCCCACTTATAAATGCCTTCATAACTCACATCCCTGTAAGGATGGTATTAATTGCCAGTTTAGTACATTATTAAGTCCTTTGCTAAATTGGAGCCCCTAGGTCATTTGAAATGGGTGTTCTGAAGAGAGCCTTTCTGACTTGTGCATTTTCCTTTTGGGAAGGTGACACCTTCACCTATGAGGATGTCACTCGAAATGCTCTGCAGTATGTGCATGATGGTTCATCAGCAACAGAGGACAGCATGGAGATTTCTGTTACGGACGGCGTCACCACAGTGACCACAGTGCTGAGAGTGGAAGTGTCCCTGCTGGATACCAATGGTCCACAGTTGGCTCCAGGCTGCTTGTTGGCAGTCACCGTGGCTAGTAAAAGCTCCGTGACTCTCTCTCGATTGCACCTTGCTTATATTGTAAGATTTCGTCTATTTCTAAGCCTAGTGAATGCTGCCAGCACTTATTCTTATCCATTTCTTTAGCCCCACAAGGAGCCTTCATTACACACACCTCTCTGCCATCAGTGTGAATTCTAGGTAGAGAGCTCGAGTTTTGACTGTGTCCTGACTACTGCTGCCAAAAAGGAGATAATAGACTCTTTCATCCAACAGGGTTTTAAGGCTATCCCTGTTTGACTGGAACAGAGGTGAACTGCTGTGCTAAACATGAGAACTGAGTTAATCCCAGATTTTTGTATCAGTCAGACTTGCTGATAAAGCTCATGAATTTGCTAAGCGATAATCCCTTGAAAATTTCATCTCCCACATTCATAGAATCCTAGAATCATAGAATAATTAGGGTTGGAAAGGACCTTAAGATCATCTAGTTCCAACCCCCCTGCCATGGGCAGGGACACCTCACACTAAACCATACCACCCAAGTCTATGTCTAACCCTGCCTTGAACGCCGCCAGGGATGGAGCATTCACAACTTCCCTGGGCAA
Source organism: Amazona ochrocephala (assembly GCA_039720435.1). Classification (NCBI taxonomy): domain Eukaryota; kingdom Metazoa; phylum Chordata; class Aves; order Psittaciformes; family Psittacidae; genus Amazona; species Amazona ochrocephala. Next base: position 86,078,102 of record CM077880.1, read on the forward strand.
CCCATTCCAGGGCCTTACCACCCTTACAGTAAAGAATTTCTTCCTCATATCCAATCTAAACTTCCCCTGTTGAAGTTTGAACCCGTTACCCCTTGTCCTCTCACCACAGTCCCTAATGAAGAGCCCCTCCCCAGCATCCCTATAGGCCCCCTTCAGATATTGGAAGGCTGCTATGAGGTCTCCATGTAGCCTTCTCTTCTCCAGGCTGAACAGCCCCAACTTTCTCAGCCTGTCTTCATACGGGAGGTGCTCCAGTCCCCTGATCATGCTCGTGGCCGTCCTGTGGACTTGTTCCAACAGTTCCATGTCCTTTTTATGTTGAGAACACCAGAACTGCACACAATACTCCAAGTGAGGTCTCACAAGAGCAGAGTAGAGGGGCAGGATCACCTCCCTTGACCTGCTGGTCACGCTCCTTTTGATGCAGCCCAGGATACGGTTGGCTTTCTGGGCTGCGAGCACACACTGCCGGCTCATGTTCATTTTTTTATCAACCAACACCCCCAAGTCCTTCCCCTTCTGAAATTGCCTGGTTCTTTTTCTGGAGGTATTTGAAGGTGGGAGGTTTCAGCAACCCAAGATGCTGCACTCCTTGGTAGCTTGGAGTTGGTTCCAGGAGTTGCTTGTTGTACAGGAGTTAATCTTACTGGTGAAATTCAGAAGAAAGGTGTTCTACTCGTTGCAGATAACTTAGCAGCAAATGCACGAGCAGTGGATTTCAGATATGCAAATATGCTCCCCTTAGGGAGGAGAGATTGCAGTGCAGGCTGGAGAGACCTACAGTAGTGGCTGTCAGAGATGATTAGGGAACTGCAGGGGGTAAGGTAGGATAAGATAAATTTTTTTTTCTAAGGGATCAGTCCTGTTCTCCTCTTTAGGTGGAGGGCTGACAAGGGAGCTGTTCAGGTTTAATGTGAGTAAGAAAACAACTGGGGAAAAGATGTCAGTTCTGACCCATATGCTGAACATATGAGGAGTTCTGTTTTTGGGTCTTATCTTTCAAGCAACCAACAAGAACTTATAGTAGAAAGATGGCATCTGAGTTGGGATATCACAGAAACGGTTGTGCCTGATGTAGTTAAGAAGAGTTAAAATCAGCTTTTAGTTCATTGTAAATCTGGCTTTTGCAGCATTGCACCACGTTAAGCTTCACTAGAACTGAACTTAGCTCTGTGTTTCTGTTTGAGGCAATGGTGAGCAACAGTTACTCCCTGTGCCTGCTATCGGCTAAAATTTGGCTGACTGTATCTGGATAACATTACATAATTGGTCCAGTCCACTAGGATTGTAAAGTAATTTGAAAACAAAAGCATCAGGTTAATGTCTGTGAGATTGTGTTAATGTGCTCCAAAGACAGAAAGAAAATTCTCTGAGCTGAGAGAAAGTGAAAATACATTTTGTGGTAGATTCTGAAAATGTCAACCCAATTGACATTTCTTACCTATATAGAGCTTCATTTAATATTCACCAGCTGTGGGTCTGACCCAGCTAACTTGATATATTCCCCTGTAAAATATCTTATTCCTCTTTCCATTTTTAGTGGAGCGAAACAAAAGTTCATCTTGTCTCGTTTTGATTTGGTTTGTTTCTTTACGTTTAGGACAACAATTCTCCTGACTCAGAGATCAGAATCCAGTTAATATCTCTGCCTGCATATGGCACTCTGTTACGGATGTCGGGTGCTCATGATGAAGAGCTTTCCAAGGTTTATAATTTCACCATGGAAGACATCAACAACCATAGGATCAGGTATCAAAGAGCATTTCTCCTTCAAGCCATGTGGTTAAAAGCTTGGTGGACTTTCCATAGGGATTTCTGGGCTGTATTATGTTAGTGTATCAAATAACTTTTTTGTCTTTTCTTAGCTCTTGCATCCTATCAGATTGTGAATGAAAACGTTTCCTGTCTGCAGAATTAGGTTAGGTATACATTCACCTCTAAATACAGGGATGAGATGTATTTGCCTGACTGTCAGTGAGACTCCCTGACCCAGACTGTGCTCTGACTTTCGCAGCTACTCCACCATGTTTGAAACCAGCAATCAGCAAGTTACAGACATCTTCCACTTCTCTGTTTTTGATGCTGATAACAACCGGCTTGACAGACAGATGTTCACCATTACGATCACTTCTGCCCTGACAATGCCATCATTCATTGCTTTTGCTGACCATATCACAGTAAGTGGCTACCCAGGATACTAGAAACAGTGACAAGAATGTCTTAGATGTGAGGAGCTGACCAGTGCACCTCGCCTGAGGGAAAATGACTGAAGAAATATGGTGATGCCCATTCAGTCCTGAGTGCAAAGGGCTAACAAATCCCTTGGAGGCCAGAGGAGGCTGACAATATGCTCATCCCTGAACCTCATCTACATACATCTGTTCTAGTTGGGAGCTGGGTTCTTCTAGAGCGTCTTGTTGATATCAGTGCAACAAGTCTGACCTAGCCCCGTTTAGTATTTCATCTCTTATTTTACCAACTTGTGTATAAAAGATGAGCAGAAGACAAATCTTGAAAACATCTGGTGCTTTGGACTGGTACACAGCATTTCACAGTCCTTATCAAAGCCTTTTGAAGTTATCTCCCTCCTTTTCAGCTTTGCATTCCCCTTCGCTTGCCTTCAAAAGGCTCTCCTCAACAAAAAATGCAGACCTCACCTTTCAGGAGGTCAGCATGACACTGCCAGTTTTGTTCTTGCCCTGATAAAGCACTCAGAAGGGGGCAGGCCGGCTTTGTACTTAACATCCCACCTCACCTCCCAGTTGGTCTGATGCTTAACAGACCTAGGGGAGGACAGGACAGGACTTCAGAGACTGGGCAAGTCTATTCCATAGAGGCAGACTTGTTCAGCTCATAGGTTGCTGTGTGGTGTGTGGGAGTAGTTTTTATCATATTCTTTTGCCTTCCAGGTGGATGAGGGGGGCAGAGTCCCACTGCTGGCTCATCACCACTTAGCTGCTGATTATGATACTGCTGCCAAGGAAGACCTGAGGGTCATAGTTATCACTCTGCCTATATATGGCTACATTGAAAACACTAAGACAGGTAAACTGTTTGGCTGTCTCTTCATACTTCTGGCTGATGAAAGGGAACGTAGACATTGCCGTGCTGAAGCACATGCTAATCTGTCTCACTGCAGTTCCTCATTGCAGAGCTGGTTGTCACCTCACAGTTCATAAGGTCAGCATTACAAGATAAACTGTCTCTAGGGAGCATTTCCTCCTAATTCTCATTTGTTGAATACTGGTCTATGCTATGAGACTGGGAAATTAAGAGCCTTTTCAAGGCTCTTTTCAAATGAAAATACATTTGTTGATGTATTTGGCTGTCCTTGTTACACAGAACAAACTTTGCTGAATTCCTCTAAATGTCCCAGCAAGTTTTAAGACTGTGAGAGCTGTGGCAGAGTATGGCTGGTAACATTCTTTTATCTCATTGTATTACCAAGAAAAGGTAGGATTTATATTATGTTGTCCAAGGATATTCATTCAGAAGACTTGTCTGCTTAATCCTGTATGTGGTCCTAACAGGAATGGAATGTATCATTTGACTTAAATCACAGCCTGCCCTTGTAAAATATCCCTATATGGCCAGCATAGTGGCTTGTTATAACAGTGATTGCCTTTCTTCTGGAGAACATGGGTTGCTAGCCATTAGACATCATCCCTCCTGATAGTGTCCTGTGAATAAACTCCAATTTGTGCCATTGTGGTTATGGTGAGCCTCTCTTCTTGAATAGGCAACAGCTAGGTGATTTTCTTGGGTGTGAGACTTAGTTTTGCAAGGTGAAGCTTGATGTAGAGTTTGTGGTGAGGCCAATGGCGCATTGCCTATTGTCTCATCTCTGAAAAAAGCCTGAGTAATTCAGGGATGTGGGCTTGCTTGTACTATTCGTAAAACTTCAGCTTCCCTAATGACTCTAATGCTAAAATCTAAAAGTAGATGCTGCTTTCTACAAAGTTTACAAGATGTGTGAGAAACATAGAATCATAGAATCATAGAATAGTAAGGGTTGGAAAGGACCTTAAGATCATCTAGTTCCAGCCCCCCTGCCATGGGCAGGGACACCTCACACTAAATCGTGCCACCCAAGGCTCTGTTCAACCCTGCCTTGAACGCCGCCAGGGATGGAGCATTCACAACTTCCCTGGGCAACCCATTCCAGGGCCTCACCACCCTTACAGTAAAAAATTTCTTCCTCATATCCAATCTAAACTTCCCCTGTTGAAGTTTGAACCCGTTACCCCTTGTCCTCTCCCTACAGTCCCTAATGAAGAGTCTCCCTCCCCAGCATCCCTATAGGCCTCCTTCAGATATTGGAAGGCTGCTATGAGGTCTCCATGCAGCCTTCTCTTCTGCAGGCTGAACAGCCCCAACTTTCTCATCCTATCTTCATATGGGAGGTGCTCCAGTCCCCTGATCATGCTCGTGGCCCTCCTCTGCACTTGTTTCAACAGTTCCATGTCCTTTTTATGTTGAGGACACCAGAACTGCACACAGTACTCCATGTGAGGTCTCACAAGAGCAGAGTAGAGGGGCAGGATCACCTCCCTCGACCTGCTGGTCACACTCCTTTTGATGCAGCCCAGGATACAGTTGGCTTTCTGGGCTGCAAACACACACTGCTGGCTCATGTTCATTTTCTCATTGACCAACACCCCCAAGTCCTTCTCCGCAGGGCTGCTCTGAATCTCTTCTCTGCCCAACCTGTAGCTGTGCCTGGCATTGCTCTGACCCAGGTGTAGGACCTTGCACTTAGCATGGTTAAACTTCATCAGGTTGGCATCAGCCCACCTCACAAGCGTGTCAAGGTCCCTCTGGATGGCATTCCTTCCCTCCAGCATATCAACCAAACCACACAGCTTGGTGTCATCAGCAAACTTGCTGAGGGCGCACTCAATCCCACTGTCCATGTCACCGACAAAGATGTTGAACAAGACCGGTCCCAACACCGATCCCTGAGGGACACCAGCCATTACTGGTCTCCAGCTGGACATTGAGCCATTGAGCACACATGTTGTAGGAATGAACAACCTTCTGCACCCTTCATAATCTGCCATTCTTCTCCTAATCCTGCGTCATTTAATTTATCAGTGAATTGAACATTCTTTCTCTACTGGTGTTTTGATTTGCAGGTGAGAATTTTGGCCCGCAGAGTAAGTCTGCTGTGACTACAGACGCATCCTTTTCCCTTCAAGATGTTCTGGAGAACAGCATTTACTACTTCCAGAGTGTCCATGAAAGCATTGAGCCAACAAGTGATGTTTTCAGCTTTTATGTGAGTGATGGCTTCAGCCAGTCTGAGGTGCAGAGCATGAACATCACAATTCAGGTACACCTTTGCTCTCTGGCTGCCAGAGCCCTCTCCTTTCACATAGACACATGGCTTTTGAACTACATGCTCACTCCTTTGTAATACATGGGGAGGGGATTAAAAGGAATTTCCATCCTCCTCTCAGTTTCCTTGCCCTAGTACAGGCACTTAACTTGTCTGTGATGAGAGACAATAGTTGTGCATTGCAGCCTCTTCCTCAGGGCTTATTTCTCTGGTGTCTCCTCCCTCTTAGAAGCAGCCATGATGCTGGATAGATTTGGAGAGTCTGGTGTAGCTCTGTAATGGATATCATAGAATCATAGAATCATAGAATAGTTAGGGTTGGAAAGGACCTCAAGATCATCGAGTTCCAACCCCCCTGCCATGGGCAGGGACACCTCCCACTAAACCATGCCATCCAAGGCTATGTCCAACCCCGCCTTGAACGCCACCAGGGATGGAGTATTCACAACTTCCCTGGGCAACCCATTCCAGGGCCTCACCACCCTTACAGTAAAGAATTTCTTCCTCATATCCAATCTAAACTTCCCCTGTTTAAGTTTAAACCCATTACCTCTTGTCCTCTCACCACAGTCCCTAATGAAGAGTCCCTCCCCAGCATCCCTATAGGCCCCCTTCAGACACTGGAAGGCTGCTATGAGGTCTCCACACAGCCTTCTCTTCTCCTGGCTGAACAGCCCCAATTTTCTCAGCCTATCTTCATACGGGAGGTGCTCCAGTCCCCTGATTGTCCTCGTGGCTCTCCTCTGGACTTGTTCTTACAGTTCCATGTCCTTTTTATGTTGAGGACACCAGAACTGCACACAATACTCCAAGTGTGGTCTCACGAGAGCAGAGTAAAGGAGCAGGATCACCTCCCTCGACCTGCTGGTCACACTCCTTTTGATGCAGCCCAGGATACCGTTGGCTTTCTGGGCTGCGAGCACACACTGCTGGCTCATGTTCATTTTTTCATCAACCCACACCCCCAAGTCCTTCTCCACAGGGCTGCTCTGAATCTCCTCCCCGCCCAATCTGTAGCTGTGCCTGGCATTGCTCTGACCCAGGTGGAGGACTTTGCACTTGGCATGGTTAAACTTCATCAGGTTGGCATCAGCCCACCTCACAAGCGTGTCAGGGTCCCTCTGGATGGCATTCCTTCCCTCCAGCATATCAACCGAACCACACAGCTTGGTGTCAACACCAGTACTGTAATCTGGGAGCTTGTGCTTCATTCAGGTGAGCAGCAGTCTTTTTCCTTGGCTAATTCCCTGTTTTGACTGGGACCCATGCAGAGGCAGAATGATGAACCCCCAAAGATGGTCCTGGAGCCTGTCAGAGTGCACAAGGGCTCAGCTGTGGTGGTTACCAATGCCTCCCTCAACCTGCAGGACTTGGACACCCAGAACAGTGAGCTTGTCATCATGGTTAGCAGAAGTCCTGAACATGGTAAGTCCATGGTAAGCTGGCAGTGTGAGAGTGAGAATGTCTTTGTGCATCAGTGTCTGTATGTTTGTGTGTGACAGAATCCTAGAATGGTTTGGGTTGGAAGGGACCTTAAAGCTCATAGTTCCAACCCCCTGCCATGGGCAGGGACACCTTCCACCTGACCAGGTTGCTCCAAGACCCATCCAGCCTGGCCTTGATATGAGAAAGAAGCCTGGCATATTTGTATAAAGCACATTTAGTCTGTGTTTGGACCAGCAAGCTCAGAAGGATTAGGCTTCAGAACAGGCCTGTTCTTTGAGACTTGTCCCTCACTCTTTCTAGAAGAGAAAGGGGGACTGCATTTCCCTAGGAAGTTCCCTTTTCTGTTACTCCATTTCCTTCTGTGGCATTCAGTTCCAAAGAGCTGGGCAACCAGCATCTATCTGCAGTGACAAAGCAAGGCAGGGTGCCAAGTGAAGGCTGGTGTCATGTTAAACTAGTGAGGGCTGTACCCTCTTTTTCAGATCTCATGTATGTAGCCGAATTCTCACAGGTTTTAGCAATAAGCAGGTAACTTCCTTCAGTTTTGCTGGTAAGGCTGTGTCCACCTCTGTGCATCCCACTGAGAGCTGGCACTGAAAGAGTCCCCAGAAGGCTCTCTACTCCCATAACCTTCATCCATCTATTGTTTGTCAGGTAACCTCCGGAGGAGGCAGACTGCTGCGGAGCCCCCAGAGCATGGACACGTGCTGTCCATTGGCTCATCCTTCACCTACCAGGACATTTTGGATGAGCTGATTGTTTATACTCAGAGTGGGGCAGCAGCACGAACAGATGAATTTGGCTTCTCCATCACAGATGGTCTCTACACACAGATGGGGAGGCTGGAGTTCTCCATGGAGCTGCCGAAGAAGCAGCCACCCACATTAGCTGTCAACAGGAACCTGCAGCTCCCAGCTGGTATGGGGAGAGGGAGGAGAATGGTATTGCTGTATGGTCCAGTCTAAACCAGTTTCTTAGCTGGATTAGCTGAAACTGGTTTTGGACTTTTTTCTGTGGTCCAGGCTCTGCAGCACGCCTCACAGATCAGCACTTGAAAGCAGCAGCTGTTTATTTAGATGACACAATGATTAGATTTGTCATGAAGCGGGATCCCAGCATGGGCCATCTGCAGCTGACCAAACCTGATAATCCAGTCCAGATCTCAGTGAAAGGACCTGTCCAAAGTTTCACCCAAGCTGATATAAATAGAGGTAAGAGCACTTGGTTTTAGGTAATCAGCCACTGATATGTGTGTGATTCAGGTAGTCCTGCGAGGAGCAGGGAGTTATATTCAATGGTCCTTGTGGGTCCCTTTCAACTTGAGATATTCTGTGATTCTCTGATCTTTATGTGAGGGGGAGGATAACTTCAAACAGGGATAGGAGAGATAAAGTGGTTGTTTTAGAGTAGAAACATGTATCATGAAACACTGATATGTGTCTGATTCAGATAGTCCTGTGAGGAGCAGGGAGTTATATTCAATGGTCCTTGTGGGTCCCTTTCAACTTGAGATATTCTGTGATTCTCTGATCTTTATGTGAGGGGAAGGATGACTTCAAGCAGGGATGGGGGAGATAAGGTGGTTGTTTTAGAGTAGAAACATGTATCATGAAACAAGTGTTAAGAAGTGTCTCTCAGCAGGAAAAAAAAAAAATGAAGAGCAAAAGTAATGAAACCCAAATCCAGGATCTCTGTCAAGCCCCAAGTCCCTCAGCTTATTGTGCCAGCCTGGTTCCAACCTAAGAATTAAATGATGCAGCCTGTAATAAACACCTCTTTTTCCTGTCCCTCTCTCCAGGGCAAGTGGTGTACAGTCACAAGAAGGGGGATCCTGGTGGAAATTTTGCCTTTACCTTTGATGTGATTGATGCAGACGGCAACGAACTGACAGACCAGGTCTTTTATATTAGTGTATTAGGTAAAGATTGTCCTGAAGTCTTGTTTTCTTTGCTGCAGAGCTCAGGCCTTCATAGATTCCCATCCCACATGTACTGCAAGTTAAGATGTAATTCTTGAGGTTTTATTTGTTGCTAATTCAAGTTTGGGGCATGAGGAGAGTTTGCAGATGTAAGGATTAGTTCTTTGGCTTCTAGCAGGCTCAATGAAAAGGGCAGAAAAATTCCCTTTAACTTCTTCATACTGTCTAGATTGTCTTTAATGCATTACAGTGTTACTGTTCTGTTTATTAATGCCAAGGCCCAGAGTACCTGTTTCGGAATTAACCAGTCTGGGAGGTGTTTGTGTGTATGTTGGTTTTGCTTGAGCATTTTGAATGAACACCAAGAAAAAAACAAGTCTCCTAACTCAGTTTTGTATTTAACCTTTCAGAGGACAGATTTCCCCCCTCTATCATTACTAACAAGGGGCTGGTCTTGGATGAGAACTCGGCTAAGACGATCACCACCCTCCAGCTCTCTGCCACTGACCAGGACAGTGAGCCAAGACAGCTCCAGTACAAGCTTACCAAGCAGCCTCAGCTGGGACACTTGGAGCATGTGGCCTCACCAGGTTAGCAAGGCAGTATTTTGCTCGCTAAGTACTCTGAGCAGCAAAGCACTGGAGTTAAGAGTCCCAAAGATTCACTGCAGGAAAAATGTGCTTAGAGGCAGCAGCACAGAATTATCTTTCCTGATAGAAATCAAATATTCATTAGCCCAGACAGTTGAAGAGTAGGGTGAGTGGAGGCAAGGCATCCCGGTGATCACATGCGAAGGTTTATTCAGCCTCTGGGTCAGTTTATGCCCAATGCTGACCTTACCTGGGGGAGTCCACAGAGGAGTTCAGCTTGCTGCTGTGTGGATCTCCTCTTTCAGGACCTGTTGCTGCATCTGCATGACAGGCAAACTTTTCTGTGACCCAATATAGTACAATGCCCTGAAGAGTTCATCCCCTAATGTCCATGGTAATAGAGCTCATCTTAGAGGACAGACACCTTGCTTTCAGTCCCTCTTGGCCAGTATGTCCCTCGATCCCCAAACACTAGCCTCTTTTCCCAGCTGTGCTTTGGAGAGAGGAAGGGAACTAAGCTCTGAGTTAAAAAGGAAGCTACATTGTGGTGTGATTGATATGTGGATAATGAGTTCTGGTAGATCAGGGAGGGGGGGTTGGTCAATCCTGAGAAACTCAGAAAATAATTACTTACAAATGTGATCTGAATTTTTGAGTTGCCTTCTATGCCCACTGACAGTATGAGTGTCCTACCCCTCTCAGATGAATTAGTATGCATCTCTGTCATATAATATGCTCTGCTGGTTTAGATTGTAGTAATCTGAGATTATATTTCTTCTTAGAATTGGGTTTCTCATTAATGTGAGATTAACATGGAAATACCTGCTATGTGTTTTCAAGATGCAGAGAGTCCCTGTACAACTCAGTTTTAGTGTGTGGTTTGCCTCATCTTCTCACAGTGTAAGATGTCCTCTGGCAAACACGTTGAAAGGATAGGAATAATGAATGGGAATTATAATAAGTAACCCCCTGCTTAGAGAAAATTAAAAACTTGCAATATTTTTGCTAAATTGCCAACTAAACAGTGAATCTTGTACTTCAGAGACCTTAAGGAGCTGGATTAAGGATTTTATTCCTCCTGTTATTTAAAATGTGATGATTCTGATTTCTGCGCTTTTTCGTGTCTGTGATGGACTAAGAAAAATACAGTCACACACTGTGATAGGGTTGTTCTCATGATTTAAATCACCTAAACCTAAGGAGAGAGTACTGGAGTGTTCAAAAGATAACACAGACCTTTAAAGAATGAGCTCTGAGGAAATCTTGGCTAATCATCCAGTTTGGGCTCATTTATTTATATCAGCTCCTGGTGCCTTTTGTAGCATGGCCAGTACTTGTCAGTAGCCATTTAACATCACAAATTAGTGAAAAACTTTTTGTCAGCGTTTTTGTTGTTACTGGTGCAGCCTGAATTGGAACAGAACAAGCCAAGACTGAGTGCTTATGGCTACATATGTCCAGCTCCCTATATTTCCCCCTGCTTCCCTCTGTATTGCACATTTTCCCCTACTGTTTTTTTTTTCTAGGAACAAGGATTATTTCCTTCAGCCAGGCAGACTTGACCTCTCGCAGCATCCGGTATGTCCACACCAGTGACATTGAAGAAAAGCATTCAGATGCATTCACCTTTTCTGTGTCTGACGGAACAAATGAGGTAAGTCCAGCATGTTTCTTTACCTGAGTCGGAGCAGGGTAGTGACTCTGTATGATGTGCTGGGACTCAGTTTTCCCCTTGCATGCTTGAGAGAGACAGTTACTCATGACAAGGGAAATGAAACAAGCCACACATGGGCTTGTCAGTCAGCAACGTTGGTGCTCTCGCTTCTTCTGCTATGAGAGATCTCACTTATGACAGAGAAGGAAGCAAGCCCTGTGCAGGTAAGGGGCATGTAGCCTCATGAGATTGGTTTACCAAGATTTCAGTGTCTGGTTTTCATCTGCTTACCAACTCCTCCTGGAGCTCTGGTTTGATCCAGTGCAGTGATTTAGTGGGAAGGAATAGAAGAAGTCATGTTCATGTGATCTGAGCTTGGAAGCTCATATTTACTCCCTAAACAAGGCTACAACAAAGTGACCCAAATTCTGGATGACTTAAAGCATTACTGTTTTAGTGGAGTTGCACTTGTGCTAGACTGAATTCATCAAGAGAAGCTTTTCTTCCTGTTCTAGGTAAGCCAGACATTTGACATCACCATAAACCCTGTGGATGACTCCTTACCCATAGTGCAAAGCCTCGGGATGACAGTTCAGGAAGGATCGAGAAAAACCATCACAGAATTTGAGCTTAAAGCAACAGATGCTGACACAGAGGTAAGGCAGGACACCCCCTTGCCTCCTCCCTCCCCTCTTCTGCTGCCCATCTGGGCTATCAGAAAAATGGGCTTGTGTTCAAAGAGAAAGACCATAGGGAGTGTCATCTCTCCCTGTGATCATACGCTGTCTGATCACAGCATCAAACAAGCAGCTTGTAGGAGGTCCAGCTTGCATATAAATGGATGAATGAGTGTTTGGTGTTTAAGCAAAGCAAAGCCCTGGCTCAAGACATCTGGGATGCCTCTCACACACATAAGCAACAAACCTGCATAGGGAACATTTAGAAGTTGTGATCAGAGCTGATCCTTGCCCTGTCCCGCCTTCTCTGTGAGCATTGTGAGCTTATGCCTAGCCTTGACACTGAGTTTATGCCTAGCACAGAGGAAAATGACATTTCCTTTTCCTCCTCCTGGAACTGGCCAGAGGCTAAGTGGTCTATTGTTGGCTCTACCTCACTGCAGCTCCCTGCAGCAAGAGAGCTGCCTGATATTGCTGAGAACCAAAGATCCTTCCCCAAAGGTTACTGCTGTTTCCAGCCCCGACAGAAGTGACATGGGGTACATTGCTTAGAATGCCTGCAGCATGGGGGACCACTTTTGTGTTCAAGGAGTTGTCTCTCAGATGTGTAAGGACGTGCATGCCCTGGCCCTGGGGTCATATCATCAGCTTTGCCACTCTGTCTCTTTGTTGCAGGCTGAGTCAATTACTTTCACAGTTGTGCAGTCTCCCCGGCATGGCCTGCTCGAACGCACCAGCAATGGGCAGCGTTATCACCAAGCCACCACTTTCACGATGGATGACATCTACCAAAGTCGCATCAGCTACAGTCATGATGGTAGCAGCTCACTGAAGGATCGCTTCACTTTCACTGTGTCTGATGGGACCAATCCCTTCTTCATTATGGAGGATGGAGGGAGGCAGGTAAGGGGAGGAGAAGGGATGGGAGGGATACCTTCTATAACTAGTAGAAAGTTACCTCTTCTCAGGGGAGACTTAGCTGCTGTCACTCCACTGAAAATGAGGGCTTAGTATTCTCAGTTATGTGATGCCATTTACTTCTTCCCTGGGGTGCCACCCTTTGTGTTTGCAAACTCACCCCAGGACCTTGTTCCCAACAGAGCTGAAAGGAGCAAAGCTGCCAATATGGTGGATGAGGCTCTGGCTCCCAAAGTAACAGCCATCTCTCTGAACTTTTGTCAGGTTGTGACTGCAGCACCACAGCGCTTCAAAGTGGATGTTCTGTCTGTGGATGATGGGACACCCAGGGTCGTCACCAACCTGGGTTTGCAGTGGCTGGAGTACGTGGATGGCAAGGTAACTGCCTGCATGGGGTGAGCTTCAATTGTTTCTTGGGCTGTTCCAGCTGAAGAAGCTTCCCTGGAGAACTGATCTTTCAGCATTTTTATTTTTGTGCTAGAGAGCAGGTGTCCCTCTGTGCCCAGCAAGTGTCTTGGAAAAGTCAGAGGTGTGCAGGGATGCCTGCACTGCAGCTCCATTAGCTAAACCAGGCAGCATGGCTCCAGTGCACTAAATCACTTCTTGGACCATCTCCTTCCCTTTCATCAGCCAGACCGTCAAGCCTGGCTCTTGCCTCTTGCACAAGCTGTGCAGTGCAGTACAGCTCCTGCCCACCTTCCTGGGCAGACACATCCTTTTCCTCTTGTCCCTTTTCCCCAGGACATGTTTTCAGCTTTGCTGATGGCAGAGAAGTCTTGATTATGTGCCACAGCAGCCATGGTAGAGATACATGGCTTTCAAAGAGGTACAGTATAGGGATTTCTTGCTGCGACATGTGTTTGTTTTGCTGAAGTCCAAATAAAACCCCAGGAAATTCTCCCTTGTGCTTGTTTTTGAGGACCGAGCATTAACTGCAAAGAAATGCTTCTGGTTTTCCCAGGCAAAATAGTTGTAAGGTACTGTAGTAAGAAATTGTATAAAGAAATGCCTGTCTATCTCAGCTCAAACTCCTGACTTCAGAAAAAGCACTCCTACGGCCTCAGGCAGTTCAGATCTCTCTTTTTCTCCTACAGTTACAGGTGTGTCCTTTATAAAGAGAAAGCAAAACATGGTGAAACTGAGGCACATCCATGTGAGGTCATTGGAAAGAGGCTCACTAAAGCAGCATGAGTTTTCCTGAGTGAATCCTTCAACTTGAGGCTGTTTGTAAATGTTTTTTTGTAAAGCTGCGCTTCACCTGAGCATCAGCACAGTTCGTGGAGCAGTGGTTTCCAGGCGAAAGCAAAAGATTTGCCATAGCTTTTCGCCCCAGCTAGGTAGGGCTGGGCAGCTTGTTCTGAATTTGCTTTTCTTGGAGCCACAGTGGTTTTTTATTAAACACACCAGATGTGAGGCAGAATTTGAATCCTTCGTGTGCTGTCAAACACCTCGTGGGGCATCTGTCTGTTCAAGGCTGCTCTGTGCTTTTACATCCTTTAGCTTTTCCCCATTTGACAGAGGGATGGTTGGGTGTTTTGGATAAACAGTCAATTAGACTTGCACTGCTGGATCTCCTGAGTTTTACTCCCTTGTTTTGGCTTTAATCCAGGCAACCAATCTAATCACTAAGAAGGAATTACTGACAACAGATCCTGACACAGATGACAAACAGCTGATCTATGAGATAACCGCTGGTCCCAGAAATGGTCATGTGGAGAACAAGCTGAAGCCAGGGACAGCTGTGACCACCTTTACGCAGGGTATGGAGTTGGGCTGTGTATACTTTGCTTTTTTCCTTCAAATGCTTCAATTTGTCAAGGTAGCTTGTGACTGGGGGGTGCAGGGAGAGGTGGTAGGAGGCGAGACAGGGGGCAAATCTCAAAGGTGTGTCAAAAATAAGAATCGAACTTTGCTCTCCATTCCAGGAATCTTGTAATTTCTTACAGATGCCAACCTGTGTCCTGTGGCACACCCATGTTTCTTGTATTTCATCAAAGCTACTTTAAATACACCTTATTTTTAAGTGTGAGCCATTATGAGTGAAGACTAGGTAAGGGAATGTCTTGTCACAGCTTGTAGGGAGGCTTCTACCACAGGTAGGACTAAGAAAGTTAGAAAAGGTCCTGCAGCTTAAAGGACATTTGGAGAGCCTGGTCCCTATGGCTGCGTAGATGAATGTCTCCGCACTGCTCGTCTATAAACTGCTGCTGAATTTCTGGGTTGGCTCATTGGATGTCTCCTCCCACAGAGGAGGTGAACCAGGGCCTCATCCAATATGTGATGCATGAGGAGAAGGTTCAGGAGACCATGGACAGCTTTCAGTTCCTAGTGAAGGACAGCAAACCCAATGTGGTCAGTGGCAACATTTTCCATGTCCAGTGGTCTCTCCTCAGCTTTACGGACACCAGGTAAATGGTTTGGGGTTTACAGGACTCTTCAGGTGGATGAGGTCTGATCTAGAGGGAGGCAGGTTGAGCTCTGTAATGTGTGAGCTCCCTTCCAGTGTGGAGCTGGGAACTCATGCATGTGTCACGGTGTGTTAGAGGAGAAGTTCCTGCTGGGTGTTAAACCATACAGCAGGGTCACTGAATTACCTGCCAGCTGCCCAAGTCCCTCATGATTAGTGTCCCTCGGATTTCTGATGGAGGCAACAGTCAGCCTGAGACTGTGGCGCGGTATCAACATAGACACATAGTGTTTGCTCCCCAGCCTGTTGTTTGTATCTGCTGGATACAAACCAATGTCAGCTGCATGCTGGGCTGCATCAAAAGGAGCGTGGCCAGGAGGTTGAGGGTTGATTCTCCCCTTCTGCTCCACTTTGATGAGAGCCCTCATGCAGTCCTACATCCAGCTCTGGGGTCTGCAGCATAAGAAGGATGTGGACCTTCTTGAGCAAGTTTGGAGGAGGCCATGAAGATGATCAAAGGCTGGAGAACCTCTGCTCTGGAGACAGGCTGAGAGAGCTGGGCTTGTTCACCCTGGAGAGGGGAAGGCTCCAGGGAGACCCTTAGAGCAGTTCCAGTGCCTAAAGGGGCCAACAAGAAATCTGGAAAGGAGCTTTTGACAAGGGCAAGTAGCAATAGGACAAGGGGGAATGGCTTTAACCTGATAGGGGAGTTTTAGATTAGATATTGGGACGTTCTTCCCTGTGAGGGTGGTGAGGCCCTGGCACAGTTTGCTCAGAGAAGCTCTGGCTGCTCCATCCCTGGCAGTGTTCAAGACCAGGCTGGACAAGCTTTGGGCAACCTTATCCATTGGAAGGTGTCCCTGCCCATGGCAGGGGTTTGGAACTAGATGAGCTTTAAGGTCTCTTCCAACCAAACCAGTCTGTGATTTGATGGTGTGTTTCCAGCTACAGTGTCAGAGAGAACGCGGGCTCTGTCAGCGTCACTGTGAGGCGGGTTGGTAACCTCAACCAGTATGCGATTGTCTTGTGCCGCACGGAGCAGGGAACAGCCACATCCAGTTCCAGTTCACAGCTGGGAGAGCATGACTATGTGGAGTACGCGGGGCAGGTAGGTTGGGGACACCAGAAAAGGGAAGGTCTGACCATGCATGCCATTCAGCTTGGATGAAAGAACTGATAAAAACATAAAGGAGACTATTTCCTTTCTAAAATGTGTGGTTTATTTGCTTTCTGAAGAGGTCTCTTTTTTTCTTCAGTTTTTAGGTTGGCATATATGCTTTGCAGGAATGTTCTGACAGGCCACAAATGGTACAGGCTTGCCTGAGTAGGAATGTCATTCTTGATCATGCAAAGGGCTATTTATGACTGAGATCAGAAGGGGTAGGGGTCTACACACTGCGTTTGCTGCTGTCTTTGACCTCCACTAGCTATTTATCCTTGTTTAATATTGGTATCTGACGCTGACAGTGGCTCAGGCAATGGTGAGAGAGGAAGGACAGCAAGTTTCAGATTCCAGTCCAAAGACAACAGCCCACTTGCTGCCTTCCCAGGTGCAGTTTGAGGAGCGGGAGGACACCAAGGCCTGCACCATCATCATTAATGATGACAACATCTTTGAGAACATGGAGAGCTTCGCTGTGGAGCTGAGCGTGCCAGCTTATGCTCTGCTGGGGAACATCACCCGGGCCACGGTCACTATCACAGACACAGAGGATGAGCCCACCTTGCAGTTCGACAGGAAAACGTACCATGTCAGTGAGACCGATGGGTTTCTCTCTGCTCCTGTGGAAAGGAAAGGTGGGTTAAGCACATACAGGCAGGCTGTGAAGTATATGTGGCTGCCTCGAGCTTGGACTTTAATGCTGTACTTTATAGGAGCAGTTCAGTGCCTGTCTCCCGCAGTCTCTTCTCACATGACTAGGATTACTGCAAAGCTGCTGAGGAGTCTTTGCAGTGTGTACCTTTGCCAGGCTCAGCAAAACAAATGTTTCCTGTTGGCAGGGAAATAACAGTGACCCCCCAAACAAGAGGTCTTCCGTGGTGTTTGCTTGTTTATGGTTTTGGGTTGATTCTTTGATTTTTTGGAAGTACCTTTATGGTGCAACTGAAATGACAGGCAACAATAGGGACAGATGGTTTGGTTTTCTTTCCGAGCTCTGCTGTAAGATTCACCAATGCAGTTAAAGCTCCTTACTTTTAGATTCATTTCTCCTCCCAGCATGAGCAGGAGAAAACCCTTATATTTATTTGCTACTTCTCTGTGATCTATGTTTTATGTGGACCTGACCAATCTATATTCTTTAATAAGCAAGTGCCACCCCCAGTTCCTGATCATGGTAACCAGAGTGCAGATTTGGAGTATGCCTGGCAGTCAGACCTAAACCAGCTTTTATGCCAGTTTAGGAGCAGGGATGGTGGTGTTCTTTAACTCCTCACCCTCTCATCCGAATGCTCCTTTAAGTGAATTGTATATCCACCAAATAGAGTAAAAGTATTTCCATAGAGTTAAGGGTTTTTTTCCATTGTGTCTTAGGGGATACCAGCAGCACAGTGTCTGCTCTGTGCTACACCGTCCCCAAATCAGCCAAGGGAAGCAGCCCTCATATGCTGGAATCTGGCTCCGACTTCAAGTCCCGAGGGACGGCAGATGACAGCCGCATTGTTATAGGTCCGGGTGTCACTGTCACGACATGTGACATCACGCTGATCGATGACAGTGAATATGAAGAAGAAGAGGAGTTTGAGATTGTATTGGCCGACCCCTCAGATAATGTGCGTCTTGGCAGCCAGGCTTCAGCCACTGTCTTCATCAGTGGTCCCAATGATGCCTCCACAGTGTCCCTGGGGAATGCTACTTTCACCGTCAGCGAGGCTGCAGGTGAAGAGTGCTGCTCCACATCTCAGTGGGGTGCTTACCATCAAAGCATGCTTTCACCAGGAAGAGTGATAGAAGGAGTGATAAAGGGCACAGCAGCAGAATTGTAAAAGATCTGCTGAAGGTTTCTGCTCTTCCCTCTGCACTTGTGGGGAGGGCTGGGGGTTGTTCTCTGCAATAGCCTGTGCTGGGTGCAGGAGTAGTGGTGAGGGGAGAAGGGCATGCTGAAGGGAAACGAGTGGGTTTGTGGTATGTGCCTGCTTTCTCATCTTGGTTCTCTCTCATGCGCAACTGGTGACGCAGGAAACATTGAGATTCCAGTCCTCCGACAGGGACCTGATCTCTCAACCCCTGTCTCGGTGTGGTGTGCCACTCGGGCGTCAGACCCTCCATCTGCCAGCCCAGGAATCGATTATGTCCCCAGCTCCAGGAAAATAGAGTTCAGGCCCGGCGAGACAGAAGAGGTGAGGAGCCAGAGCCACTCCTGATGAGTCTGCTCTGTCTGGTGACACCTCTCTTGTTTATGTCACTGCCATTTGCCTTTTTTGAAAATCCTCTCAGGGCCACTTGAGGGTTTTTAATGAATCTGCTAGGCCCAGACTCACATCTGATCAGTGCTTCAGACAGAGAAGATACAGTCAGGCCGCCTCCCCCAGGATGATGATGGCTGCCTAATCTCCAAAATTATATGCCAGGTTTATCTTGAACATTGTTTCCAGTGATAAATGAATTCAGGAGGGGCCTGACATAACAACTTTATATTAGACATCCGAATGTGAGTGCTGGGAAGCATGAAAGTTTTGCATCTGTGCTTTCCTTCTAGTTCTGCACTCTGACAATCCTGGACGATGCACAGTACCCGGTGATAGAAGGGCTGGAGACATTCGTGGTTTATCTCAGCTCACCCCATGGAGCTGAGCTGACAAAGCCATTCCAAGCCATTGTGGCCATTAATGACGTCTTCCAGGATGGTGAGTTATCCATGGCAACTCTGTCCAGCCCATCCTAGCCTCTTCCTTAGCAATTCTATGCAGCAGGAAGCTAGTCCAAGTTATGTTATTTATAGGCTGGAATAGCTTATTTTCCTGGAATCCTCTTATTCCATGTGGCTGCTCTGTTTCCTTACATGCTTCACTGCCCACAGGAACTTGGAGACTTCGGAAATGCAGAATGAATTTCCCTGTAGTGTTCCCTCACTTTCAGCCATGCTTTGCCTCCTCTGCTCAGAGCTCAGTCCCTGTTTCATGGTTTCTGTGAGCTAAAGTCACCCTTACTATGGGAGAAAGTCTCACTGCTTGTTTAGTTTTTCTTGTATTTCAGCATCTCTCATGTTTGCCTGTCTAAGGAAAGCACACACTGTATAATCTAACTTTGTAGCAGTCTGTAATCATTTCTGTCTTTATATCTTTTGTTGAGGTCTGCCCTGTTGGCTGCAAGATACTTGTTCTGTGTCTGTTCACAAACAGTAGGGTAATGCTTTCAGACAGAGCATCCATTCCAGTACTGAGTCCCAATATAATCCCTTCCTCACTCCATCCAGCAGTTCTCCCAGGGTGTATGTGCCTTGGATTAGTTCCTGTCTCTCCGTGGAGCTTCAACGCTGCTTGACTCTTTTTATTACCTCCTGCAGTACCAAGCATGCAGTTCACCAAGGATACATACACAGCGAAGGAGAAGGAGGGTACTCTGCACATCCCCATCTTCCGCACCGGGGACCTGAGCTATGAGTCCTCCGTCAGGTGCTACACCCAGAGCCAGACAGCAGAGGTCATGGAAGACTTTGCAGAGAGGAGAAATGCAGAGGAGTCTCGCATCACTTTCTTGAAAGGGGAGAAGGTGAGTTGAACCTGGCTTATAGGGGGAATGAAGAACCATTGATGGGAGGGGTTCAGATCTCCTCTTCAACTCTGCGTTGTCATAGGGAGCTCACAGAGGCTGTCCATGTTGGTTTCATAGATGCTTAAAGTCACAAATATGACATAACTCTGAAGATGTTTGTTTCATGATAAAACTGGTTAAAATGTGAAATGCAAATCATCTGTGTCAGGACTCTGGATTGTTTTAGCAGAGAGCTGTCAGTTTGTGAAGGTAGGTGTATTCCATGCTGTGTCTCATCGTGTAACAGTGTGGTTTGTCCACACTGAAGTGGCAGCTTCCAGGATTGACAGTACTTGGGTATTAAACCCTAGATAGTTAAGTACAGTGTGGCCTTTTAAATGGCTTCATTGGATTTATTAATATTTGCTGTTTTCTCCCGCTTGCTTGGCTTTAGGTGAAGAACTGCAGTGTTTATATCAATGATGACTCTGCCTTTGAGCCAGAAGAGCAGTTCCATGTCTATCTTGGTAGCCCACTTGGAAACCATTGGAGTGGAGCTAGGGTTGGGAAGATGGACATGGCAACTGTAACTGTCACCAATGACGAAGATGGTAAGCAAGGATGCTCAGCAAGGATGTAGCTGCTATGTAGGATGCAGTTCCAAGGTAGTCAGCACAGTCTTAACAGTTTGCAGTTTAATTTAGCACATGTGAATGCCTTCAGTCACATGGCCACAGCTCTGTGTGCAGGTCACAAACGTGGTGGCTTTATGCACTGGTCTGAAGGGAGGGATGGAATAACAGTGGCTTGAACCCACCATTTGTCCTGTTTCTTATTCCCCTGCATTTTCACAGGGAGTTGCTGTGCTTTCCCTGGGAGATGTTGCCTTGCCTCCACAGTGTCACAGCCTGGAGAGATCTGCTGAGAAGAAGGGGGGGATGCCAGGTCCCTCTGGTGTGACTGCCAGTGGGGGCTGTAACACCATTGTTTGGCATGGATTTGAGGGCATGTGGCTCAGTAGGAGGCAGGGGATGGGAGAATCATTTTCCATCCAGTAGCTGTGTTGGGTTTTGCCCACTCCTTGCCCTAATTCACATCCAACCCTTAGAGCTGCAGTTTTGACCTCCACTTTAAAGAGCCTGTTGATCTGAAGATAGATTATAGTATCACAGACTGGTTTGGGTTGGAAGGGACATTAAAGCTCATCTAGTTCCACCCCACCTGCCATGGACACCTTCCACTAGACCAGATTGCTCTGAGCCACATCCAACCTGGCCCTGAACACTGCCAGGGATGGGGCAGCCACAGCTTCTCTCTGCAGCCAATGTCTCACCACCCTCACAGGGGAGAATTTCTTCCCAATGTCTAATCTAAATCTACCCTCTTTCAGTTGATGTGTAGAGAAGAGTCTAAAAGGAGCTGAGCTTAGCTCACTCCAGCTGCTGAATGCCCTTCATCAGGCATACAGTCAGCTGGTATGCAAAACCACACAGGACTTTTTCTTCACTGCTATTTCTGTAGCACCCACCATTGAGTTTGAAGAAGCTGCATACCAAGTACGGGAGCCGCCTGGCCCGGAGGGTGTTGCTGTTTTAAATATCAAAGTGGTCCGGAGAGGGGATCAAAACAGGACCTCCAAAGTCCGCTGCAGCACCCGCGATGGCTCAGCTCAGGCCGGAGTGGATTACTATCCTAAGAGTCGAATGCTCAAATTCAGCCCAGGTAAAGGGTTCTTAGAGGGAAGATCAGAGGTGATGGCAATGACCAGTGCCATTTTGTGTCTATCAGAAAGGAGCATTGAAGGGAAACATTCAGGAGATGTGGAAAAAGCCACTTCTTACATGAGGTTTGCAACACAGCAGTGGTCTATCTGCTCCCAGCGAACTGCATTAGCTGTAAGAAGGCATAATATACCCTTAGATTTCGGGGTTTAGATTTGATTTGGGGTTTGATCTTGGGTTCATCACAGTCTCTGTGGGAAGAGACACCTATTCAGTGTGTTACAGGTGGGGTGCAAGACTTCCACTTTCCTTACAATTAGACATGTCCTTTCCCCTCTCGCCTTCTGGGTGCCTGATCATTCTCAGTTCAAACACAGTGGTGTTCTAAGCTTCAGCCCTCTCTGCTTGGTGAGCAAGCTGCCCAAGCAATGAAAAGAAGGAGGGAATGAAAGCTTGTAGGTGATGAGCGCTTTATTGAGACTTTCTGCACCCTAGAATTAATGTCACTTGAAAAAATGGGAAAGCCATCCCAAAGCTTGCCTTCATTTCTCTTGTGCAAATTTCATCCTTTTGCAAGGTTCCACTGGATGAGAAGGATCTGGAGTTTGGTTTGATTGGGGTTTTTGTTCTGGGTTTTTTGGTAATATATTTAAAATATACTATCTAGACTCTGTGGTCTTTTCTAAAGTGTGACTCTTCTGGGCTGCAGCCTTACACTCTGCTGTGGCTGTAATTTTGTTATGCAAAAAGGCTGAACTGTTAAATGACAGGTGATCAGAACAGAGGAAGAAGCACTAGCATCTGGCTGGTGAGAGTAAAGTGGTCTTCAGAGAATGTAAAGCTCAGCAGAGAACTTTCAGGATCCAGTGCAACAGCTCAGACCATGCTGGTGGACTAAGAAGGCCTCACCAAACAGTTCTGCATACTGATGTGGGATACAGCAGAGATGCTCACAGCAGTGGTGGGAATGTACTTTGGATCATAGATTTTTACTACAGACAGCTAGTGCAAGACAGGCATTATTAATCCTTAGATGGCATCTGCTAGTAAATCTATCACCTCATCAATTGGCTCAGTTGTCGTAGCTGGAGTGTTATGTATGGAGTAGACTCCTGTGGGAGCAGGGCTAAATTATTAGTAGCGATGAGTGGAAATAAAATTTATAATGCATATTTTATCATAAAGTTTCAGTGGTCACAGCCTAGACCAGCTGTGCAGCTTTTTTATGAGAACTTCAGAGCAATATCTGATGATGAATGGAATTCCCTCTGCTTCTCCTGCATTTCCTCTCACAGGTGTGAACCACATCATGTTTAAGGTGGAGATCATGTCCAATGAAGACCGGGAGTGGCATGAGTCCTTTTCTCTGGTGCTGGGTCCAGATGACCCAGTGGAAGCTGTTCTTGGAGATACCAGCACTGCAGTAGTGACTATTTTGGACCAGGAGGCATCAGGGAGCCTGATTCTACCAGCCCCTCCTATTGTAAGTTGCCCATTGCAATGGGTGTGATTTAGTACCCTTCGAGTACAGACTGAAAACCCCAGTGGGGTTTCTGAAATAAAATTAAGAGCTGCACTGATGTGGCAGGGTCAGAGTGTGTGGGAAGGATTGCCTCTTCTGCCTCTCCCCTCAGCCTCAGCTGAATGCTGCTGTCTTGCATCTGTACAGGTCATCACCCTGGCTGATTACGACCGGGTGGAAGAAGTGACCAAGGATGGTACTAAGAAATCCCCTTCCCCAGGCTACCCGCTCATCTGTGTCACTCCTTGTGACCCTCACTTCCCCAAGTATGCCATCATGAGGGAACGCTGCAGTGAGGCTGGGATCAACCAGTCCTCAATACAGTTCAGCTGGGAAGTAGCAACCCCCACGGATGGGAATGGAGCCAGGTCACCTTTTGAAACCATCACTGACAACACACCATTCACTAGCGTCAACCATAAGGTATGTGGGAGGTACTGACATGGCAAAGCTGCAAGAGCCCATGGCATCTTTTAGCTAGTAGTGCACACTTTAGTTACACAGAGGTTAAAATCTAAAATCTCCTTAGACTTAGGAACTGGCATGAGACATCTGCATGCTTCTTTAGGGATTATTTTTGTCTTTCTGCTTCAGAAAATTTAGCACTGTTCTTCACTGAGCTTGCTAAAAGCACCACTTCTGTTGACATGAGAGGTGGCTCTGAGCACTTGGGACACTTCACTAAATATCTGGTGGCAGGAGATGGATGGAGCCTGGCAGATCTTAACAGCTCAGGCTCCATCTTCCCCTCCCTTCAGTATGTGGGCAGAGTTTGGAAGTTGTAAAGCATCCAACATACTCAAGCAGCTACTGCAGCGTAGTAACAAGATGCATGTGCAAGTGGCCAAGTAGACATTGGTATGTATGTGCTCTTGAGTTGGAGTGTACCTTGCCTTTGTGCTGCCTCAGATCACCAGGACAGAGTGATTTTGCCTCACAATTCGATGTTGCAAGACTGGTATCCTTGACCCACAGGCATGTTTCTCCCTCCTTGTTCCCCGCAGGTGCTGGACAGCATTTACTTCAGCCGCCGATTCCATGTGCGCTGTGTGGCCAAGGCTGTGGACAAGGCTGGCCATGTCGGGACCCCCCTGAGAAGCAATGTAGTGACCATAGGCACAGACAGTGCCATTTGTCACACTCCTGTGGTTGCAGGGACAGCCCGTGGTTTCCAGGCACAGTCATTCATTGCCACACTGAAGTACTTGGATGTCAAGCACAAGGAGCATCCCAACAGGTATGAGCCTGGAGAAGGGGAGAGCTTGAGTCAAGAGGAGGACGTGTGTCTGAAACCACATCTCTCCATGCAGTGTGCCCACTTGAACAGCTCAGGTGCTGAGGGTAGTGCTCCTACTTTCTTCCTCAAACCAGACTCTGCTGAGAGAGTGCCCTTCCCCTCAGGAATTTGTAGTTGATGGGACAGCTTAAGGAGCAGATGTGTACTTGGGGAAATCTAGCTGAAACTAAATATCAGGCTATTACTAGCAGGCTCACCCTGTCTTTGCTGTTCTGCTGCTTTTTTTCTGCTGTCTCATCCACTATTTGTTCCAGAATCCACATCTCGGTGCAGATCCCCCATCAGGATGGTATGCTGCCCCTCATCTCCACTCTGCCACTCCACAATCTGCATTTCCTTCTCTCCGAGTCTATCTACAGGCACCAGCACGTCTGCTCAAACCTGGTCACTGTCAGAGACCTCAGAGGTATCTCAGGTAATCCTTAAAGCCAGCCTTTGCTTTCTGAAGTTGGTAGTTAGGAAGAAGCCAGTAAAAAAATGTAGATAAGAAGAAGGTTTTGTCTTCCCCTGGGCTCTCTTGACATTAGGTAAATCATAATTAATCTTCCTGAACTAACAGCAGGGAACAGAGTTGCCCCACTGAAGATGACATATGATGCCTGGAATTTTTAAAAGATAATGGGGTTAAGCTGCACTGGTTGTAGGTTCACACCATCCTGGTGATTTTCTGCCTTTCAAAACTGTCTTGTGATATTCATGCAGTTAGAGAGAGATCCATAGGAAGTGGATCACTGTGTATGTGTCACTGAGGTCTCCACATGGCAACAAGAAGCAGCAAAAGCAAATTCACTCCTGAAGTAAATGCCAGAGATGAAGAAAAAAGGCAGTTAGTGTCTCTGACACTCAGGGCAATGTGGTCCATGGTGGGCAGGGGGTTGTTGTGCTTCATTCTTATCAGTTCATAGTCAATTGAATCTAGTTCTGCATTTCTTAAGGTTTAACTTCAGCCTTTAATTAATAGGCTCATAAGTTTGGGTTTTAGGATTCTTGTTCCATTCCTATAATGTTTTCCCCTGTGAAGACCTGTGTATATTTAGTGTGACCTCTAGGATTATGAAGAAAGAGGAGCCTGTTAAATCCCTAATATAATAAAAGTCAATGATGTGATTTGAGAGTGAAAATGGGACTTCAGTAGTTGGCCTCAGCCTCTTTAAAGTCTGAAGTGATCAGCGTCCCAATGTCTGTTAATCCCAGAGGCAGGGTTTCTGGATGAAGTGACCTATGACAGCATTGTTCTTGGGCCTGGCTATGACCGCCCTTACCAGTTTGACCCCATGGTAAGAGAGCCAAAGACCATCCAGCTCTATAAGCACCTCAACCTCAAGAGCTGCATCTGGACTTTTGATGCTTATTACGACATGACTGAATTAATTGACGTCTGCGGAGGCTCTGTCACTGCTGACTTCCAGGTAAGATGCGCTATCCAAAACTCTTCCACATAATCCACATCCTGCTCAATTTTTAGGCAAAGCGCCAGTTACTGTTCTTGTATATTTGCTGCTCTGTACAACTGGAATATGGCTTTTTCCCCCTTTTCCCTAGAAAAGAATGGTGCTTTGTGAAATGCACTTAAATCGTCTACTTTTGTTGAGGTAACATGTTTTATTCTTTTAGTCTTCAGAGCACCAGTAAAATATGGAGTTTTAAGTATAAGGATGTACTGGAAATACAAAACATTCTCAGCTACGCTCTACTGTGTTACAATTTGGGCTATATTCTTAGGCAAAAGATCAAAGAACCAGAGCAGAGGCACATCCGTTCATACTCTGCAGTGGAGCAAAGTCATGGGAATTTTAAAGTCAGTTCTTAATTAACTGGCTTGCATACGGAAAGCCTAAAATGTTCTTCCATAAAACAGTGGCTTTTGCTACTAGAGGTGTCTCACTGCCCTCTCATGGATGGATTATACATGTGCATCCCACTCTACTGAATCTTCATTAGGTTCTTGGACTAAATTCCCAGTCAGAATGTTATGGCCAGCATCATCTCTTCAAACTCCTACTGGTCTGGAATACTTTGTTAACTCTCCTTTTATACCTCCAATGATTTGCACAAATACAGAGAGACTATTTGACCTGAACAACTGCAGAATTTAGTACGTGGAGACTGACACTAACCCATCTGGAAGTCTCTCTGAGCAATCTCAGAGGCTTGCAGAATACAGCTGTGTGCCCTGCAGGTAATAAATGGTGTATAGCTGTAGAGCTCTGGTATTTCAGGTACTCACAGGGCTAGTCCTGAGCAAGCAGAATTACATATTTTTAATCCACAGAATTGGAAACCGGGGAGATTTTGAGGTGAAGTTGTGACCACAGCTCTTTTTATACCACCACACCAGTGTGCTTTAGCACTTGCACTTACTTAAAATGCAAGTTTGTCTAAAGTACCTACATGTAAAGAAAGGTCAGACAGTAATGTCTGACTTAATTTTAGGAGCTCTGTAGCATGTGAGGTGCACTCTGTGCTTGCGTACTTTTCCCAGCAGTTCATTATTATTTTTCAAATGGCAGCCCAGCAGGAACTTTTTTGGCAAATCAGCTAATTGTTTGCCAGTAATGCTCAGTCTTCATGGAGCAATGACATTATATTGCTTACAAATATTTCATCCCCACATTATCCTCCCTGTGTTGAGGACATCCATGGTCCAGAACTAAAAAAGAGTCATTCTATTGCAGGTACTCTGGCTTTTTCCCCCATTTGCAACGTAGAATGTGAATGCAGTGGGTACTGTCTGGGTCAATGTTTCTTCTTTGGAAGGTGCATAACCCCCCTTTTTGGCACTTTATTGACAGGTACGAGACTCTGCTCAGTCCTTTTTAACAGTCCATGTCCCACTCTATGTGTCCTATATTTACGTGACAGCACCGAGAGGCTGGGCTTCTCTTGAGCATCACACAGAGATGGAGTTCTCCTTTTTCTACGATACTGTTCTTTGGAGGACAGGTAGGTCCACACTGTGTGAGGGAGTACAGGAGAACTGGTTTATTCTTGAGTTGGGTTTTTTTCCCCCTTTTTCTTAGTTTCTGCACTGCCACCACCGTTCTGAGCATAGGGTAGCACTTGCTGAAGTAGAGTGAAAAGTGCTAGAAAAGTGATGCAAAAGTTCTCTCTTCATCCAAGCCTCCACAGCCAGGCAGAGGTTGTTCCCTGTCTGATATTTGGAGTAATTCTCATGTGGGAGCTGCAGTCATATTCCTCAACCTTGGGGTTCTCACAGGTGGACTTTTAGCATAGTATCCCCTTGTTTGTTAAATCAGCAGTATCCCCTGCAGCGAGCCCTGACTCATTCCAATCCTCTTCTGGTGGTTACATCCATGCATGGTTTATCCTGTGCCTGTGAGTCTTCTATTTTCTAGATTGTTAATCTTTCCCACAATATTTGGAGCCTGTGTGTGCAGTGAACCCATGCCTTCAGCCTTGAGCAGTACTGTGACAGTGCTTCACCTTGGATTATATTCTGCCAGCAGTGTCGCTTCAGTATTTAGAGGAGGGACTCACGGAGCTTGGTTCATGGAGGGCTACTCAGGAGTTGAGGCCAGGAGTCCCCAGAAACAGTTATCTATAACTTAGTATGTACAATAAGTTGCATTCACAAGCTAATCATGGTGGGGAACTCAGTATACTTGCTTCCTTTATGCTTGAGTGAGACTGGAGGATAATCTGATTGAAACCATACCTTTTGGAGCTCTCTCAAATGCTTCTGGAGTTACGTGGGGCTGGCAGAGCCCACCTGAAGACTGACTGTGCTGTGTGGTCTCCCTGGTGACTTTATTCTTGCTGCACCATGCAGGCATTCAGACGGACAGCGTTCTCTCAGCCCGGCTACAGATAATCAGGATCTACATCCGGGAGGATGGCCGGCTGGTTATAGAGTTCAAAACACAGGCCAAGTTCAGAGGTGAGAGTGTTAGTCCTGATAGAGGAAGAAATCACCATACAAATACAGATCTATTCTGATAACAGGGAATAGAACCAGTCCCTCTTCCCACGAGGAGTCCCTCCCTGCACCAGGGTGTGCAGCGAGGGCTCTCGCCATACTCTTCCTTATCTGTCACCACCTTATCCTCACCCCAGGGCTCTTTGTCATGGAGCACCACAGCCTGCCAGATGTCAAATCTTCCTTAATGACTCCAGACCACCTGGGAGGGATCGAGTTTGACCTGCAGCTGCTGTGGAGCGCTCAGACTTTCGACTCTCCCTACCAGCTCTGGAGAGCAACCAGCTCCTATAACAGGTGAGAGCTGTGGGTTCAACCACCTCCAGCAGCTTCCCACAGCACAGTGTTCTTAAGCAGTCAACATGCATGCAGTTAACAGCAGCAGTGGAGCAGTTTCAAACCAGGCCATAGTAAGCAATCACTGTTGCCCTTTCAGTTGTGTGGAGTGGTCAGGAGCCAGCCTCACTCAAGGGCTGAGCTCCAGCATGCAGGGAGCTGCTACCAGGGCTGAAAATGCTCTTTTGCTCATTGTAGAGGGAAAAATCAGTTGAATCTCCTGCAAATCCATTTTTCTAGCCAACTTGGCCTTGAACACTGCCAGGTGTGGGGCAGCCACAGCTTCTCTGGGCAACCTGTGCCAGTGTCTCACCACCCTCACAGGGAAGAACTTCTTCCTAATGTCTAATCTAAATCCTTGCTCTTGTCAGTTTAAAGCCATTCCCCCTTGTCCTGTCACTACCTGCCTTTGTCAAAAGCCCCTCTCCATTCTGTGACTATTCTTACAGCCTGTGCTCCTTGCACAGGGGGTCAAATTAAACACCACAGGTCAAATTTGTCCTCCTGCAGCTGCTGGAGTAGATGAACATTTCTGGGGCAAGGGAGAAGTCCTGCTATGAATTTTGTCTTGCCTGCTTATACCTGCTAGAAAAAGATGGATGTTGGGCAAACGTCAGCTGGGTGAACAGCCTGGAATCCCATTTGGTGACCACCGTGTCTCCTGTCTGTTCCCAGGAAGGACTACTCTGGAGAGTACACAATCTTTTTAATCCCCTGCACTGTGCAGCCCACGCAGCCATGGATAGAGCCTGGAGACAAGCCCCTGCCCTGTACAGCTCACGCTCCTGAGCGGTAAGGAGTACCCATCATCACCCACTGGCACATTTTCAGCCCATTGGGGTTGTTTGGGTGGTCACAGCAGGTGTGTGGCACCCTACAACAGCAGCAGGAAGGGAACAGGGGAGGAGTGGAAGCTCCCCTTTGGCTCAGGAGTCCCCCTGCAATGGAGACCATCCTCACTCACGGCAATGAAAGATTGCACCATCACAGAGATTTTCAGCCTCCAAACCTATGTAGCCTTTGGTTGTCCTCACGAAGTAAGAAAATCAAACCTGTTGGGAGAAGGCTTCAGCTGGCCATGCAGAGCCCTGCACCATTGCTGCTGCTGTTACCACCCTCATATGGCTGCTAGACTACAAATAGTAAAGCAGGAGAGAAGAAAGGAAGCTGACTGTAGGTCACCAGCATGACCTTCAGATGTGTTCGGACTAAACCTCTCCTTTTCCTCTTCCTGTCTCAATTTTAGATTTTTGATCCCGATTGCCTTTCAGCAGACAAACCGCCCAGTCCCCGTTGTCTACTCCCTGAACACGGAATTCCAACTTTGTAACAATGAGAAGGTGTTTCTGATGGACCCCACCAAATCTGAAATGTCTCTGGCAGAAATGGATTACAAAGGAGCTTTTTCAAAAGGTAAGATTTGTTTTCATTCTCTTTCCCGTTCTGCTTGTACTTGATGATACTATCATGAGATGATTTGGGTTGGAAGGAACCTTAAAGCTCATCCAGTTCCAACCCCCTGCCACAGGCAGGGGCACCTTCCGCTACAGCAGGTTGCTCCAAGCCCCTTACAACCCAGCTTTGAACACTGTCAGGGATGGGGCAGCCACAGCTTCTCTGGGGCAACCTGTGCTAGTGTCTCACCACCCTCACAGGGAAGAACTTCTTCCTAATGTCTAATCTGAGTCTCCCCTGTTAGTTTAAAACCATTCCCCCTTGTCCCATCACTACATGCCCTTGTAAAATGTTTCTGACTTCACAATTTCCATTCCTCTGAAGAAGGGTAAATCCCAGATTTGGCTTTCCCTCTTTTGCAGTAACAAATGGTATTTTGAGCATGTTACAGCCCTGTAGCAGCATGACAAGACATGACACATGTGCTGTGGCACAGTATTTTGCCATCTGCATACCCCAGTCTAAGCCCTTCAAAACCCAGAGCCATGTGTCATCTGGTGTATTTGACTCCAACAGTGGTTCTCTTGTTGAGTCAGAGAATTCAACCTGACCTTGTTTTCTCCCTACCTCCTCAGGGCAAATCCTGTATGGCCGCGTACTCTGGCACCCTGAGCAAAACCTGAATGCCGCTTACAAACTGCAGTTGGAAAAGGTCTACCTTTGTACTGGCAAGGATGGCTACGTGCCTTTCTTCGACCCAACGGGCACTGTCTACAACGAGGGGCCCCAGTATGGCTGTATTCAACCCAACAAGCACCTCAAACACCGATTTCTCCTCTTGGTAAGTTTCTCCATGCTTTAGTGAGCACTGTGTGTGATGTGTCTGGTCTCCCAGCCTTTCACTGCCCTAATGGACCTAGAGACTAAATTTCCTTCCTACTTATGGGGAGGACAAATGTCCTGTCTTTCTCTGTTTATACTATGGTTTGGAATTGGCAGGCTGGCAGCATATAAATGGAGATTTATTTACCAATTACATAGAAATTGCATAAATCTGTGATTAGCTTCCCAGATGCATTCAGCTCTCACTACGTGCTCTGTAATTAACATTTGCCAATGTCCTCACTGGACAAGGGTGACGTGAATGGTGTGCGTGAGCTTGGCGTGCATACATGAGCAGGCTGCTCAAACTCTTCTCCCCATCTCCAGCTCTACAAACTTAGTTTTTGACACAGATCAGGGGTAAAACAGTAGGAAGCCTCTACAGATCATAAGTATTTTCTGCACATTAAGCTATGCCTTTACAGAAATGTCCGTGCCTGTGTGTAGGTGTGGAGACTGGGCACTTGGAACCGATTCCTACAGCACTACACAGGTGTTACTCAGTGCTAGTGGCCTCCCTTGCTTAAGAAAGATAACAGTGTTCTCTTCCTGATGCCTCTCTTAATTTCAGGACCGAAACCAACCAGAAGTGACAGACAAGTATTTTCATGATGTGCCTTTTGATGCCCACTTTGTTTCGGAACTGTCTGAGTTTCACTTGATAAGCAGCATGCCCGGAGTTGATGGATTTACTCTCAAGGTGGATGCTCTGTACAAGGTACGTAGTAAATGATAGCAGCCACCCAAAACTAACTTTTCCCAGATACTTTGTGAGTTGTAGTCCCTGATTTCTGGGCCTGGAGAAGCCAGTTTGTAACTCAGTGACCTGTTTGCTGAAGGGCCTTCTTGGCATTGCTAGGATTGGACTAGAAATTAACAGCAGGGGCAGTGAAGACGCAAATTCCAGCACTGAAAATGGAGATGAGGAATTTATTGTGGTGATTTAAGATTATTTTTTTTTCCAAAGCACTCAGGAAAGAAGCTTTTTAAAAAGATATTAATTATAGAATTATAGAATAGTTTGGGTTGGAAAGGACCTTAAGATCATCTAGTTCCAACCCCCTGCCATGAGCAGGGATACCTTCCACTAGACCAGGTTGCTCAAGGCCTTGAACACTGAGAGGGATGGTGTTTGTGAATGAATTACTGCCATTGTCAGAGACAAGACTAACACCTCACTTGGTGATAAACCTTATGGCAGGTGCTCAGAAAACCATGCTGAACTGTTAAGGAACAGGATGCAAGATGCAGCCAGCTCTGCCTTTACTTAAAGTCACCTGATCCAAAAGCTATAAAGCACCATGTGTGCATGGGTCTTCTCTTTCTTCAAGGTGGAAGCTGGACACCAGTGGTACCTTCAGGTCATCTACGTGATTGGCCCGGAGAGCATGGCGGGGCCTCGTGTCCAGCGCTCCCTCGCTCACCACTGGAGACCACGCGGCCGCAGGGACCTGGTTGGTGCGGATGGGAGGCCAATGCTGGATGACTCCTTGATCTACGACAACGAAGGCGACCAGATCAAGAACGGCACCAACATGAAGTCACTGATCTTGGAGAGGGAGGAAGCCGCCATTGCTGCCTCCTTCTCCCAAACAGGCACTTCTCTGGGGAGCGCTTTTGCCGCTGTTGCCCTGCTGCTGCTACTTCTGCTAGCTGGGCTTTGCATCCTCACCGGGAAACGGCGGAAGCTACGGCGGAAGCTACGGCAGAAGCAGGAAGCAGCCCCAGAGGAGCATCCACTGAACACCAAGGTGGAGCTGCCCCGGGGAGCCGAGAGGTCAGCGGACAGCCGGTACTGCACCGTGCGGAACGTTAATGTGTGGAGGGAGAGCAGCAGGAAGGTGAAGCAGGTGAACTTGGAGGTCAAAGTCCACAGCAATTTGCATGACGGAACGGAGGTTTAGTTTGGTGAACATGCTTTGGTTTGGTGAAGGCTTTTTATAAATATTAAAAAAAAACTCACAAAAATAATCCAAAAAGGAAAAACTGAGAGAAGTTCTGATGGGTTTGTGTACTCTGGTGAGGAGGAGGAGCAGGTCTGGCTCATGTCTGCTTCATGCCCCCCCGCCGCTATCACCAGGACTAAAGGCTGTACGTGGATCTGACGCGGAGGGTGATCGGGATGTCGTTTCCCTGCACTTCCCCTGCACTTCCCCCTCTTCAGCCCCACTGTTCCTGGTGGACAGGCGTTCGGTGCTCGTACCGGGGGGATGTAGTGCCACCCCTCAGCCATCGGGTGGCGCTGCGCTAAGCAGTGGCGCTCCGCGTCCGCCAGAGAGCGCCAGGGAGGGGGTTCATCATTAAGTCATCACCTGAAGAGTGATGTCATATCTTAACGTCGTGTGAAAGGTAAATAACGCTATTTACAGGCATCGACTAAGGAGTTAAATGTTCAAAGCACCTCTAACCACCGAGCGGACAGAAGAACTCAAAGGCAGGGGAAGAAGCCTGCCCCGAGATCACACGTAACTCCCACACCTTGAATTCTAAAATCAAAATTTGATGCTGGAATTAAACTGAGAATGTTTATCTGACGAATGCTAAATGTGCTGCATGAACATGGAGGGAACGGGAAATGGAAGGCACCAAAGCCAGGCACAGGGCAGCTATGCGCTGGTCACACCTAGTGGTGTGACCTAACGCTCCTTCCTGTGCCAGGTTGTAAATCATTCACTGTCATAACCTGAAAATCAATATACTTTAATGCTGAGTAACTGATTAGTTAATAGCGGTTGTGAGCATTGTAAAGCACCGATAGGGTGGGACAGGTTTGGGGACCAACACGACTGGATCCCCCACTCCAGAGGGAGTCCATGCAACAGCCCACCCGCTGCCCACAGCCCAACACTTCCCATCGCCCCACACCCTCTTGAGCCACTGCCAGCACAGCCCTGGCTTTGACCAGCGGAGGATTCCTGGTCAAAGGCACAGGATTTGGGCTCTGGCCCAGCCCCGGGGCCAGGGTTTTGTTCTGCGCCTGGGAAATGCCCATCTGGGTCCATGCTGCAGAGCCCTAGCCCTGGGTCCCGAGCACCAGAACAGCCTTCTGAGCCCTGAACCGACCCTCACTGGGCTGAACCAACCTCCAGCTGCACACCCGTGTGTTGTGAGACAGAGCCGGGAGCCCTGGCAGGGCCGGGAGATGCCTCGGAACTGGCTGGCGGGTGACCGCAGTCGGCTTGGGTGCGGACGAAGGGCACGGGGCTCAGTCCCCTCCGGGCTTTATTTTGTGAGCGGCGGAGCCCCCCGGGCACCGGCACTGGACACCCCGCTGTGCCCCGCACTCCGCCGCAGAACTGCCCCCGGGGCCGGGTCTCCAGCGGGCTCCAAGTCCTGCGCTACCCTCTCCTGCCCACACACTGCTTGCGCCGGGCCGGGGCTTCCCCGCCGAGACCCCGGACACAGTCCTCCAGGACGGTGGTTTCACACAGACGCTGAATAAAGACACTGGAGCGGGCAGGGGCTCCTGCGACTGCGGCAGCTTCGACAAGTACTGTCTGTCTTAGCCTCACACTCCTCCCCCGGGGCGGCACCGGGCAGGGCTGGGGCTCTGTTTTAAGCCCCCAGACACAACACTTGGGCTCTCCTTGGGAGCCCAAAAGCGAGCTGTAGGACCCCGGTGTCAAGCACCCAAAATGCAGCACTTAGTTTCTGACCACCGCACTGGGCTACACCAGCCTGGTGCCCACACTCCAAATCACAGCACTTTGTCTCCGTTTCTCAGCCTCCAACAGTGGCCCCATGAGCCCATTTTTCAACACCCAAAACACAGGAGTTAGTCTCCATTTCTGAGCCCTAAATCTGGCCAAATGAGCCTGGTTTTGAGTCCTCCAAATGTAGCACTTAGTAGTTTTTTATGCACCGCAAAACTGAGTGAGCTCTGTTTCAGGCTCCTAAAGCACAGCACTTTTAGTCTCTTGTTCCTCAGCTCCAACACTGGCCACATAAGCCTGGTTCTGACTCCCCAGTCACAGCACTTACTTAGTCTCTGTGAACCCTGGAACACAGGTCTTGACAGACTTACTTAGTCTCTGCTTCTGAGCCCTAAATCTGGCCAAATGAGCCTTGTTTTGAGTCCCCAAAATGGAGCACTTTTACTGAAGTGAGTTTTTTGTGTGAGCTCTAAAGCTGACCAAGGGAGTGCGGTTTTGAGCCCCTAAATTGCAGGACTTGGTTTGTGTTTCTGAGCCCCAGTATTAGCCCAGTGAGTCACCTCATTTCAAGAATGCATACATGGGACTTCATTTCTAAGCTCTGAACCTGGTTTTTGAGCAGCAAAATGCAGTACTTACTTGACTTGGTCTGAGCCCCACAACTGACCACATGAGCCCCCAGTTTCCTGACTGCAACACCCAGGGTTTGGTGTCCATTTCTGAGCACCAAATCTGGCTTTAGTGACCCCGGTTTTAAGCCCACATATCATAAGACTCCCATCTCTTGTTTCTGAACCCCACGCTCCTGGGGAGCTCAACCAGGCCTCTGAGCCTGGTGTCCAGCACTGCAGAGCCCAACTCTCTGAGGGATCTGGGCCCAGAGCCCTCCAGCAGCCACATCCCGGTGACACGGGGCTCGCTCCTGGCTTCGCAGCAGCCACAGGGGCTGGTCCCCGCTCTCGGGTCCGGCGCTGCTAAGCCATAACCCCCGCTGGAGCCCCAAACCGTCCCCAGTCCCAGCTGTGCTCGGGAAGGGGCAGGGAGACCGACGGGCGTCGAGGGCGCGGGGCTCCGACCCTCCGGGGTTGTTCCCCGGCGTTCCGCGCCTGCCAGCGGCCCAGGGAGAGCCGGCAGCCGCCAGAGACCCGCTCGGCCGCACAACTGCTCCAGCACCACTCGCACTCACAGCGCCAGACAGCCGGCGGAGCCGCGCCCCGCCCATCTCCCGCTCCTTCTATGGGCATCGCCCCGCCTTCCAGGCCACACCCTCCCCTCACGCCCCTACTTTTGCTGCTATCGCCCCGCCCACCCCCTCCTTTTATGGATGTCTTGGACACCTCGCTCCGCCCCCTCATTTCATAGGCCCCGCCCCCCGGGGCCGCCGCGGGTCCTGCCGTCCGTCCGGTCGTTACCTGGCCCGCGTCGGCGCCGTGAGCCGGGCTTTGCCCCTCGGAGCCGCTGTCCTCGGGGCCAGCGCAGCGTCTCTCCCTCCCTCCCCGGTCAGAACACACGGAGCGGGTTGGGGAAATATCCAGCCAAAGCCCCGGCAACGCCAGTTGCCATGAGGACCACTCATCTCTTCCCATGTAATCCCGGCTGTGGCTCTCGGGAGTGGACCCGGCAACTTCCACCGTGACCCATCACCGCCCCTCGCGTCATCCGGGGCCCCGCATGGCCGGTTCTGTGCAGTGACCCCCGTACGGAGCACTCCGAGCAGCAAAGCCAGGAGCAGCCCAGCCCCGGCACCCACAGACACCCGAAGGCTCCCGGCTCGGGTTTGTGTGGCCGGCGGTTGTGCGTGGACAGCCTGGAAACGCATCCCCTCCTCCCAGGAATGGCCCAGCCGGGCTCCATCCCCTGGGAAGGGCTCAGCGCGCTCCCGGCTCGCTCCCCCATCACATCCCCCGCATCTCCGCAGACACAGGTCACACCAACACCGGTAACCTCAGGAACCGCTGTGCAGCACCAGCCCAGCGGCTCCGCCTCTCCTGGTCCCGCTGTCCCTCGGCTGCGCGGTGCCGGGGGTCTCGCAGCAGGGTCCTGGAACGCCCTGTGCCGAACCGGCGTCCCGGGGCCGGGCACAGCCCACGGCGGCCTCCGTGGGGTATGGTGGGCACGGGGAAACGCTTCCCATGGCCGACCCCAGCAGCGAGAAGCCGACTCGGCCCAGACCGCTCACTGACCTCCACTCTGCGCCCATCATCATATCTCCTCCTCTGCGCCTTCCTTTTCCTCCCTCTGCCCCCAGGTGCGGGTCCTTTCCCATCATCCAGGAGGGCCACACCTGGGCGGCTGCACCAGCTGAAATACATGGAACAAACGAGGAAAAGAGGGAAAAATAGGGGAAAAGGAAAAAAGAAAAAGAAAGACAAAAAGATGGGAGAGGGAATTGAAAAGAAGAAAGAAAAGACCTCTTCCCCCCAATTTGTTAATTTTTTGTTTTAGAACTGTTACCTACTCTAGCAAATCCCTGTAACTAAAAGGAATCTCTCTCAGAGCAGCCTGGGAATCATCTTCATCTATGTAGAACATGCTCCATAAAGAGGGATGGGGGTTTCTCTTCCATGTTAGCACAGTCACAGGGTCCTAAAACCAAACCCTAGAGCTAAGCCCTACAGCTCAGATCCTGAAAGACAAGAGATAAATAAAGGCAGATACTTCTGTGGGTTGGCAGATGGGGATTTATTTATCGGAATAATAGAATGTGATTTTGCCATCTGAGCCTTCTAAAGACTTGTGCTCCTGCACAGGATCTTTTGTGGACCCCAGTTTCCCCAGCCCTGAAAACCCAGCGTTGCTGCAGCCTCCGCTTCCTCCCTGCTGGTGCGGCAGCAGCTCCCTGTTTTTCTTGCAGTGAATTAGGGAAAAACCCACATGAATGTGAGTGCGCAGCCCCTGGAAGAAGCCAGACCTGTTTTACACTGCGTTCATGCCTACTTACCTAAACCTGAATTCCCTCTGCGCCTTTTAAAGACCTGAAAAAGGCTCCTTCTGTTTGAACAGAGATCATCAGTATCTTCCCAAGATGCTTGTTAGAGCTGCTGGAGTCTCTGCCTTGGGTACAGTTCTTTGCTATGTGTCTGCATACAGCGATCGGATCTCCAGCATCTCTTAAACTGGGTTAAACCCCCAAGGTTCCTCTGGACTTGGTTAAAGCCAAAGTTTCTCCAAACTCCACCTCCAAGATGAAGACTGTCAGGGCACAGGCTGCTGCTCAAGCACTCATAGCCCATCCACGAGTTGCATATCCCCAATCCAAGGCTTTTACTGCTGGGACTGGGGGCCCTTTGCAATGGCAGCTCCAGTGAGCCCATGGGTTCCCCTTTCCACTCCTTACTCCTGATTTTTTTGGCCTGGGGCCTTCCAACACCTTACTGGGTTCTTCCTCCACTTCCATAGGGGCCATGAACTGTTCTTACCTTGTTTGCAGCTCCTGCCGATAGTGGTAGCTCCTTATCTTCTGGTTTGTGCTTCATCGACAGAGCATGGGACTCTGCAGAAGTCCTAGACTTTGGATAAACATTTTGTGTTAACAACATTCTTCCTACACTGAAGACAAAATACAGCACGTACCACCTTCTAGGAAGATTGCTGAGAGAACTGACTCCATCCCAGCCGAAAGCGTGTCTAGGTGAAAGTCCACAGCTTATGGGCTAAGGCTTCAGCAGATCTACCTGCTCATGCTAAGGAAGTAAAGCTGAGCAAAGAGCACACTGGACACACGATACTGTGACTCCAAGGGACCCAGACCATCTAACATTTACTTTTTAAAACTAAATAAGTGGCTTTCCATCCTCCAACGTTGGTGTGGCTTGGTGGGTCTGCGTGCCTGCTCCAGAGCACGTGTTCCCACTGCGCATCCCCACATGGGAGCTGTGACTTGGGAAAAGCACCAGCCAGAAGCGAACCTGACTTTGACACGGCATTACTGTAAGGCCACTCTCACATTAAAGAATTTACTCCTTTAGGGTAGATGTAAGAGCCTACATTGAGCCGGTGTTTCTGTCTATGCTTGGTTGTTTTCTGATGTGTTCATCAACCTCACCTGTATTTCTCCCTCTAATTCTTCATTAACTTCACCCTCTGTACAGATGACACTGGAGAAGGGAAATGTTGTGTGGGGGGTATCTCATTTATATACCTTATATGTGCATGGGTCCTGTAACTGGGCACCATATGCATACACCTTAGAGAATTATAGAATGGAATCACAGACTGGTTTGGGTTGGAAGGGACCCTTAAAGCTCATCCAATTCCAACCTCCTGCCACAGGCAGGGACACCTTCCGCTAGAGCAGGTTGCTCCAAGCTCTCTCCAACCTGGCCTTGAGCACTGCCAGGGATGGGGCAGCTGCAGCTTCTCTGGGCAGGCTGTGCCAGTGCCTCAGCACCCTCACAGGGAAGAACTTCTTCCTTACACCTAACCTGAATCTCCCCTCTGTCAGTTTATAGAAGCACCTGAGCACAGGTGAACGCAACCCCAGCACACCACCAGTTTTCAGCATTTTTCTCACCCTCTGAGGAGCTGTTAAGCATCCCCCAGGGTTTGCAGTGATTCTACAAGCAATTCTTCTCTGTCTGGTTTGACCCATACCCAGGGCTTTGGTGATTCAACAAACAGCTACTGGGAAATCGGTTTGGCTCACACAGGGTAGTCACAAAGGAGACCCAAGAGCTGTGTTTATACCCAAACAGCCCATCACCCCGGTTTCTTGTGTAAGCACCATGTAATCAAACCCTCCTCTGATCTCAGGATGTCCTGAATGCTCCACTGTACCTGCACTATGCTGCTGATTGATTCTGGTTTGTTATTCCCCAGGGCTAAAACCCTTGTCCCTGTACTGAAGAGCATCTCAGCTGGCACATTTGCCTCAGTGGGGCTGCTCAAAGGGAAAAAGAAAGAAAACCCACTTCTGCACACGTCTGGATGTGCACAGAGTCCTTGGTCACCTCTGGTTTAACCCAGAGCCACCTTTCACCCCAGCTATCGTGGGTCTGTCCGGAGAAACAAGCCCACCACTGCAATACTCAGAGGGTATTCAAATGCCAGCTCAAATTCCAATTGCTCCAAACATCTGCAAACTCTCCATACACTTGCATGGGAAAAGGGATAGCTGGGATTTGGTTGCTTAAATCAGGTTTTGCTTCAGCAAACACAGCTAACGTGGGGTGGCATTTGTTGTTCTGCAGCAGGCTCAGGCCATGGTGCCCACTGTCTGCCTTGATAAGGCTGAGCATAACCCAGCAGCGCATCCCCCTTTTGCAGGTTAATAATTCAAATGAGTCTGATTTTGGAGGCGTTGGCACCCAGGCTATGGCCAGCAGGCCAAGGGTGCTCGCCCTCTGACCCCCTGCCAGCATTAATCATTGACCCTGCAATTAGCACTGCCTGCATATAAATGCTTGGGATGGGTTTCCCAGCGCTGCTCTTCGGCAGGAGGAGGAAAACCAGCCCCACCATGAGGGCAGCTCTCACCCTGCTGCTGCTGTTAGCTGCCGTGCACGCTGAGCACCGAGGTAAGGACATCTATCAATCACCTCTATGGGGCTTTGCTCTTCCCTAGGGATGAGGAGTCCATCAGTTCCAGAGCTTTTCAGTGCCCAGCGCCAAATCATCGAACAGGAATCCGAGAGAGGGTTGGGAAAGCGTGGGATGATGTTTTGGCACCTGGGAATCCTCTTTGGGGTGATGCTGGAGGAGCTGGGAGGGGAAGATGCTGGGGTTAGAGTGGAGGGAGAGGGCAGGACAGCATCACAGGGCTTTTCCTCACTTTCAAGTGAAAACGAGATTTTCTGACCCCCTCACAAGCTCCGTTTGTCTGCAAAACCACCCCCCCCGGATGCCAAGGATGCCCTGTGCCACCCCTTGCCCTGCAGGGGACCACCCACCGGCCAAAAAGCCCCAAAACTCACTTCTCCCACACGGCTTTCTGAAAATGACAAGAAGTGGAGAGGGCTGGCACTGGGGCAGGACTGACAGCGCTGTTCCTTCCCCTGAGGAAAGGGAACCGTGGTTTAGCCCATCCTCCCCTTGCTCCCCACTGTTATCAGCCCTGCAAAAGCCCAGCCACCCTTTCTTTCCCACCAGAGCAATGTGACCTTTGCTGTAATGCCACATAACCCCTTGGTTCTGGGGACATGACCCTGCTCCGTGCTGTAATACCAGTAAATACTGGTATCAGTATTTACCCTGCTGGTATCAAAGTCTAACCAAGGTGCATCATAGCAAAAATCAATAGTGCTGTTCCAGGGAAGAGGGAGTCACTGGGGATGCCTCCACTGCTGCGTGCTCCTGACCTCCATGGTCCTGCCTCCAGACCTCCAAACCCTGCCACAAAACCCAACAACATGCACTGCAGATACCCAGAAAGGTCCATTTGGACAAGGGGGAATGCACATAATGCTTGGAGCACGGTTTGTGGTGGTGTAGCATCCCTCATTCCCATGCCAGTGTCAGGGAAGGAAGTGGAAAGCGAGAGCAAACGAAGGGCTCAAGTGGGAACAGGTTGTCTCTCAAATTATCATTTTCCCTGACACAAAGCAAAAAAACTCCAGTTATTTTCTGTAGGAAACTGAAGGAGAAACGTGGCTTTGTTTCCACCCAGAGAAAAGGGCACAGGAGGTGGCAGTGCGGGGGAAAGCAAAGCCAGCATCTTCCCAAATCCCAGCCCATGCCTGGTCCCAGGTCCCCAGCCACTACTCAAGGCACAGATCCTGCTCACAAATCCTTCTTTTCCTGCCCTTGCAGGTAGAGCTTATGTCCGGGACAAAGTCTGCCAGGAGTTTAAGACCCTGGGGAAGGAGAACTTCCGAACGCTGTAGGTACCTCCTGCTGCATTCACCCTCCCAGGACACTCAGCAGCAAAGCCAAGACAAAAAAAAGTAAAGAAAAATAATATTAGGAAGGGAAAATTTATTCCCAGGCTGATTTCCAAGGAATACGCTGGTATTCCTTGCAGCCCCACAGCTGCTCCTGCTGTCCTGCACCAGCTGATGGTGTTGAACCTGCTTTGGCAGAACAATGCTGCAATGTGAGTTTTGTTTCATGAGAGAGGAACACACCACCAGCTCATCCTCCCCTTGCTCCCTGCCCCAGGACCATTATTGCCAACAGCAGGAAATACTCCAACGCCACCTTTGAGGAGATAAACCACCTCGTCCGTGAAATCGTCTCCCTCGCTGAGACCTGCTGTGCTGACGATGCCGACCCCTCCTGCTATGATGCTGGGGTGAGGTTGACCAAAATTGGGTAATGGACCCCAAAATCGAGGATGGGATGGGATGGGATGGCCCCTAGCACATTCCCTTCTCTCCTACCCACAGTCTTCAGCTCTCTCAGCCAAGTCCTGCAGCAAGGGCTCACCATTCCCGACTCACCCCGGCACTGCCGGCTGCTGTGCCCATGAGGGACTGGAGCAGAAGCTGTGCCTGGCTGCGCTGCGGCACCCGCCCCAGGAGCTGCCCCGCTATGTCCAGCCCTCCAACGAGGAGCTCTGCCAGGCCTTCAAGAAGGACCCCAAGGACTTTGCCGACAGGTCTGCCGGGATGGGGGTGGCACTTGCTCTCACCAATAGCACCCAGTTGAGCTTGGGTGGGTCCCTCCAAGCCAGCCTCTCCTGGCCTTGTCCCTCTGCCATCGCTGCTGTGGCTCTTGGTGGCCGTGGGGCTATCAGTGCATCAGAGTGAAAGGTTGTGGTGTCCTGCACCTGCCCAGGCCCCAGGAAAGGGATTTAACCCAAGGGATGAGGGGTGCCATTGTCTGTGCGAGTGGTTGCAGAAGGGCCACCAGGTCACTCAATGGCTTGGTGCCATAAGCCAGCAGCATGGGGTGGTATCTGAAGAGAGCTCCCATTTCCTGGCAGCCCTGATGCCCCAAATCCACAGACTTCCAGTGCCTAAAGGGGCCAACAAAGGATCTGGAGAGGGGCTTTTGTCAAGGGCCTGTAGGGACAGGACAAGGGAGAATTGCTTTAACCTGACACAGGGGAGATTCAGATTAGGCATTAGGTTTATTAGTTACTATGAACTATTATTATAATTATTAATTATTATTAATTAGTTCTTCCCTGTGAGGATGGTGAGGCACTGGCACAGGTTGCCCAGAGAAGCTGTGGCTGCCCCATCCCTGGCAGTGTTCAAGGCCAGATTGGATGGGGCTTGGAGCAATCTGGTCTAGTGGAAGGTGTCCCTGCCCATGGCAGGGGCTGGAACTGGATGAGCTTTAAGGTCCCTTCCAACCCAAACCACTCTGGGATTCTATAACCTTGTGACCTCCTGAACCTCTCCCCATGGTGCTGGATCCCTTCATCCACCCCTGCCGCAGGTTTCTGTATGAGTACGCCAGCAGCTACAGCGAGGCACCCCTGCCTGTGCTCCTGGGCTCCACCAGGACCTTTCTTTCCATGGTCTCCACGTGCTGCATCTCCCCCATGCCCACCGCCTGCTTCCTGAAGGAGGTGAGGCCCTTTGGACCACTGGGCTTGTCCCTGTCCTCACTCCCCAGGGAGCTGGGTGTCGGGGAAAGGCATTGGTTTCCCTCAGATGACATCTCCATCTTTCTTTTTGTGGCAGAAACTGGAAAGGAAATCCTTCTCCCTCCTCACCCTGATGTCAAACCGGGCTTGCTCCCGCTTCATGGCATATGGGAAGGACAAACTCACCTTCAGGTAAAGGGGGAAATGGCCTTTTCTGTCCTTCTGTCCAGGAAGGTCTCTGTGGACAGCAAAGGTGGAGAGCAAGCCCCGTGGTTCCCCATCACCTCCATCCCACATCTGTACATGGCAAAACCCCTGCTAGGAGCTGTCACAGGGGAAAGGGGAGCTGAGCTCCCAGAGCCCCTCATACACCTTGCGCCTCTGCAGCTACCTCACCGCGCTGGCTCAGAAGATGCCCAGTGCTTCCTTTGAGGACCTTTTCCCCCTGTCAGAAGATGCTGCCGAGGTGTTTTCCCAGTGCTGCGACTCCGTGGCTGAGGACTGCATGCAGAAGAAGGTAGGGGAGCCCGGAGCCCACCCCAGAACCACCCCCCAGCCCACAGCAGGGCTGTGGGAGTTAACCCCGTCCTGGTGAGGGGATCCTCATCCCCACCATCCCCGCACCCCTCTGCTCCCCTCTTCGCAGTTATCGGAGCACACAGCCAAAGTCTGCGCCACGCTGTCAGCTCGAGATGAAAGGTTTGCCGACTGCTGCAAGGGCAAAAACCTGATGCAGAACTACTTCTGCATCTCGGCCCTGCCACCAGCACTCGCCCCAAAGCTCCCCGAGGCGCAGAAGCCAACGGGTGAGCAGCTCTGCGGTGAGGATGCAGC
This sequence comes from Amazona ochrocephala, assembly GCA_039720435.1. Taxonomy (NCBI): domain Eukaryota; kingdom Metazoa; phylum Chordata; class Aves; order Psittaciformes; family Psittacidae; genus Amazona; species Amazona ochrocephala. The sequence continues at coordinate 86,121,793 of CM077880.1, forward strand.
TCGCCACACCAAGAGGTGAGTGGTACCTATGGGGCTGAGGTGCTCACCCTTCCTTCAGCCCTCATCTTCACTGTGCGCTTTGATTATGCCCTGCTTTCACCTGGCATAGATGTTTATTAGGATAACAGGTGAGCGCCCTCTCTTCCCTTGGGGTATCACCTCCAGGGGCTTCACAAACGTGCAAAAAGCAGCCTCCGTCCCACACTGAGCAGCACCAGGAATAAAACCTCATCCAACCACTTGTTTTCCCCACTCCAGGTACCTGTTTGAGCTGGCACGGAGGCACACCAACATCCCCGATGTCTTCCTCAGCAAGCTATATGACGCCACTGAAAACGTCAGGGAGGAATGCTGCTTTGCCAAGGACGCCTCTGCCTGCCTGGACAGCAAGGTGAGCAGTGGGGACGGCTCACCCTGCTCTGGCCCCCCCAGCCCTGTGTACCCCAAAACTCCTCGGAGGCTTCTCCCAGCCTGGTTACAACCATGCTCTGCCACCCAGCGCCAGAAGATGGGGAAAGAGCTGCCCCCGTTCCTGGAAAAGGCCAACAGGCTCTGCAGGCAGTACACTGAGTTAACATTCCTTGACTTCAAGAAGAGGTAAGCATTTCCCTCCTCCCTGACTCAATCAGCAGATACAATTGGAATTGGGCCAAAACTCTGGCGATGGAGACAGCGGTTTTGAGCCTAAGGAGCAGCAAAGAGTATATAAACGTATAACACATTCCTCGTGGGGCATCCAGCCCTGCTCCCTTCCATCCTCACTGCCACCCCCCAAAATGCCATATGGGTACCTAATGCCCGTGTCCCTTGCCGCAGGCTGAGGGAGAGCCTGACGCAGACGATGCCCGCTGCCAGCCCGGAGCTGCTGGGGCAGCTGGTGGAGCAGCGAGCAGACTTTGCCTCCACCTGCTGCTCCCCCAACTCACCCCCCTTGTTCTGCGCCTCCAAGGTAAAGCCATGCCCCCACCCCACACCATACTGGTGGCCACCCCCGTGCCCGTGGCTGCCCCTTGGCTCTGTACCCCCCTGTTTTAGGTGAGCTCGGAGCTGGGTGACGCATGTGATGGAGGGTCCTGCCTGCTGGGCTAGGTGCCCTGAGGTACGCCGGCATCAGGGAACGCTCGCCTGGCCACACATGGATGGAAGGGGGAGATACGGGGCTGGGGAAAAGGGGTCATGGCCATGCACCCTGGGGCCGAGCTCTTCAGGTCATGCAAGGAATCAGGACGTTGAGAGGAGCATGAGGGAATTGGGATGGAGGATGCCCGGCCACTGAGGGTGCCACCAAGCCCACAGCTCCCTGCAACAGCTCCGATGTGTTCCTGCAGATGCAATAAAGACTTAAAAACAATTCCTTGGTTACTGCTGGAAAGGTGGGAGGGCTGGGAAGGGGCATGGCCCAGTGCTGCAGGCGGCAGGAGGAGGAGGTCCCAGCTCTAGCTCTAGGAGCTAGTGGTCTAAACAATAAAGCAATAATACCAAACCCATGCATCGAGCGCCCCAAAGACGGCTCCCTGGGGGCATTTGACATTCATCAATTCAAAGCTGTCTGCATCAGCACCTGGATGCTCTCCCAGTGTGGTGGCATACACCAGTTATCACTGACCTGGGGCTGGGCCCAATTCCACCCCCCACCCCCCCCTCCATGTTACAGCCTGGTTTTGGCAATTCTTTTCCCCAGTAATCAACAGTTGGTTTTCATCCTTTGCTGTGACAGTGCCACACCTCTGCTCTCTGGGGTTCCAAGAAAAACTGGAGAAACACACTTAGGCAAGCCAAGAACATCTCTGCTGCAAGGCTGTTTCTAGGAAATGCGCTGATACGCACTAAAACAAAGGACGGCAAAGCAGCAGGGCTCGCTCCCATGGCAGCTTTCCGGGTGAGACGTGCGCACGGCGATACCCCAAGGGTGTTGCCCAACGCTAAAAGCCCGAGCATGCTGGAGGGAGCAGAGAGCCAAGGGCAGGCTCTGCCCAGAGCAGCATCACTCACCCCTGCACACCCAGAGCGTGGAACTTCTGGCAAGGGATTTGCTCTATACATTTTAGAGAGCAGACGTCACTTGCTGCTGCAGTGTCCCAACAACTTGGCTATCAGGACCTTAAAAAGCCTGAAGCCCGGGGTGCCATCAGTGGTGTTTATTAGCATTGGTGTTCGGGCCCAGTTCTGCCCCATCTGTCACCCCACTGACTACAGAACCATAGAATCACAGAATGGTTTGGGTTGGAGGGGACCTTAAAGATCAACTGGTCACCTTTGTCCCAGCCTGGTACAAGGGATGTGTCCCATTTTCTTTGCATCAGAAGCTGCCCATCGGGGCTTGAGGAGCTTCCACCTTTTCAGGTGGGAGGTGCTGTGTCGCTCTGGAGCCTCCTGGCTACCCTCTGGATCTGACCCATGGCTGCTCCCTGAGATGAGGGTCCTGCTGCCAATCAAACAATGCGATGAGGTAGGACCGGGACAGACCCGAGCCACACAGAATGGCTTCACCACACTGGTCCTCAGCAAACACCTCCTCCAGCTTCATCACACTGTGCCTAGCACTAGGTGGCAAAGTGCCCACCTGCATGAGACCTGGTGATGGACAACCAAGCCCTGATCCAACCCAGCTAGGGAGCTAACCTCCCTCACTGACCTTTCTTTGAACACTCCCCATGCAAAAATGCAGAGGCTGGTGGTTACGGAAGGGGCGAGGAGCACCCCGGGGAAACTGAGGCCAAGCATGCGATGGCTCACAAGCTTGGGCATTGCAGTGTTGTGCAAGGGACAGCCGTGAGCACTATCTTACATCAAATCGCAGATGGTTTGGGTTGGAAGGGACCTTAAAGCTCATCCAGTTCCAACCCCCTGCCATGGGCAGGGACACCTTCCACTAGACCAGGTTGCTCCAAGCCCTGTCCAACCTGGCCTTGAACACTGCCAGCGATGGGGCAGCCACAGCTTCTCTGGGCAACCTGTGCCAGGGCCTCACCACCTTCATAGGGAAGAATTTCTTCCTAACCTCTGATCTGAATCTCCCCTTTGCTAGTTTAAAGGCATCCCCCCTTGTCCTGTCCCTACAGGCCCTTGTAACAAGTCCCTCTCCGTGTGTTTTCTATAGAAGTCCCAACTGATGCTTTCTAGCTAGCCTGATGGCAGTATCTGGTTGATGGGGCCGGGAAGAGGAGATGCTCCAGTCCTACCAGCCCTGTCTCCCATCACTACCCAGGACCAGCCCTTGGCACCATGATGATGACCATGGTCCCCAGATTTGGGGGACACCAGAACCCTTCTGAAGGTGCTCCACTTTTCTCCACAGCCTGCTGACAAGGAGAATGTGAACGGGCTGAAATAGGACCCACCAAAAGGACCTCCTCCTAGTGCAGGGCTGGGATTTGTACCCATCTGCCATCTCCTGCTATTACCTGGTGCTCACTGTCTCATGGAGATGGGACTCAGTTCTCTTCACCTTTATTTGACCACAACTTATATTCCACTCCCAAAAGAGCTTCAATATATTATCTCAAGAGAATTTCCAGCATCAAAACTCACTTTTACAGCCATACATCCTAAATTCCTTTACGGTTTGTTAAGTGGGACCTCCCCTGAGCATCCTCTCCCTCCAGAGAGCCATGAGCATCTCCTCCCTGGAAATAGCGATTATGACAGCAGTGATACAGGGATCTCAATTCAGTCAGATAAGACTGAGTATGTAACACAGAAAACCACAGAAACTCTCCAATAAATGCATAAAGTTACTTTATTTTCAGTATACATTAAATTTTGAAAAATAGAAATGCTAAAATATTTCATCATCTTCATCTTTTGATTCCATAAAAGTCACAATAGAAAGCTTCATAAAACTGTAAAACACTATAATGTTATCAGGAATTTCATGTTTTATACTACTGGGAAAAAAAAAAATCATTTTAGTATATTGAAATGTGTTCTGGTTTTTTTCCTTATGTCCCACCATCTTCACCCACTTCATTTTACACAACGGTTTTCATTCTTTCCTCCAAAGCAAATACAGAGAGTTAAAAACAATAACAAAAGTATCTGAAAGTGCGCATTGATTCAAAATAAAACATAATAAAACAAAACCACAAAGAGGAATCGGCCACGATGACAGGGAAGGGTGGGCTCCAGGGGCAGGGACAAAGGTGGCTGCAGCTGGTGGCCATCATGAGGGCCCCACCACGAGGTGTTGGGATTGGTGTTGATTTTTAAGGGAATACCCAAGAAAGGAGACGCTGCCACCAATGAAGTGCTATCATCAGGCACCAGGAAAGGAAACGCTTTTAGCTCCCGTCACCAGAGTTGTGTGTGTTTTTCATGGAAAGCTACAGAAACCTTTGTCCCGTCCCTTCAGCAACGCTCTGTACAACAGCTCCCTTGGGTTAAAACAAAAAACATTCAGTAAAAAAGAGAGAGCTCTAGATCAGCAGTCAATACATTTCAAGTACATTTAACATGGTTCGGAAGTGGAAGACCTCATTTTTGTGGAGTTACATCACCAGGTGCCAGCAGATGGGAAGCCGCTTCGCTCTATCCACCTAGTTTGATCTTTTCTCCATCAAGTTTTTGGGGTTTCTACACATCAAAGGTCTGGGCAAAACACAACATACTCTCAGTATCTGGAGGCTCTCCAAAGGGAGTGTCCCTGCTCCCTTTGGGAGCCAGGGACTGGTGTTGACCAAGGGGTGGAAGCCATCTGTTGAATCCAGCACTGAGCTCTCCAGGTTATCTATCCTCCAAATAACCACAGAAGGCATCACAGAGCTGCTCCTCTGGCCATTTCTGACATTTCCCAAGCCTTCCTGAAGCAGATTCAGGCTGGGTTCCCAGGATGCTGATCCACGAGTCAACTCACATTTTCTGGAAGCCAGAACCAAGACCCCTTGGGAGGGAGTAGGGGAATGTATGGACGCGCATGCATGTGTGTACGTGCTGTGCAGGCACCTCTGCACCTCCATCCTCTTCCTACTAATCTCAAAGTACCATGGAATCCATCAACTCCACCTTCAACCAAAGCCCTGTAGGGCAGTATGGTGGCCAGCTGCTTCTACAGCGCATCTGGACAAGAAAAGAACAGCCCTATTCTGTACCTCCCCTCACTGATGTGGCCACTGCGAGTGAGTAAATTTGGCATAAAAGGTCTCAGCACCATCATGAAATTCTGTTAAGTAAAACCAAAACAGACTTTGGTTTTGAACAGAAAGCAGCAATGTGCCTGCCCTCTGCGGTAGGATTTTCCTCCATCGGGGAACAGGCCCTGATAGGTGGGCTTTGTTCCTTTTTCTTTCATGAAGCTTTTACTGTCTTGTGTGTAGTCCTCATGTTCCACCCAAAAAAATGTCTTGATGAAGACACTTCACAGTTTCCAGCTTCCCAAATGCATATTCACATGCACACAGAGAGAAAAATCATCTCTCCCATGGTGATACTTACTCACCTGGTTTAAAAACAAAAGCCTGGGGCTGCTGAATGGATGGCTGGGCCTATCACCCTGCAGTCAACATTCAGGGTAAATTCTCTAGATGATGGTGAATAGATGTGGGATGTAGAGGATGCAGATGTTTCTGAGCCTGGCAAACACAAGCATTGGGATAACCATCCCAGTTGGCCAACCCCAACTATCTTTCCCCTCCATTGTGCTGTCAATGTGCCTGAAGTGCATTTGGGGTCTTCTCATGCATACACATATACGCACGCGCACACATCCCCCTGTGTTTCCAAAGTCATTTGCACAACGCCGCATAGGAAATCAACAACAGGAATACAATCAGCATCTGTCCACTGACGCCAGTAGCCACTCACCATTTTGCCTGCCAACATCACATTTAAGACTACCTAGATCACAGGAGATGTAAGTGACATCCCATCTCCTTCGTAGTAAAGTTACTTATTAAAAACATAAGATAACATAACCCTAAGTAAAACAGATGCTTCAGAGTAGAAGGTGTCAATCAGACTGATCCAGCCCTGTGCCATGTCCTGGAGATTGTGGTGGTGTGGTTTTGTTTTTGTGGGCTTTTTTCTTTGTAAAAATCACATTATATATGGTACAATACATTGTTTTGTACAGAAAGCCTGGCATCTAGAAATAAGAGGTAGAACTACTCATAACTATATGTTTCCTGCTGCAGGAAAAATTCATTTTTCTTTACAGTAATTAAAAAAAGGTTAAAAAAATTGACAACAACGACGACAACAAAAAAAAGTTTTAGGTTAGGCCCCCATAATTTAAACAAAATAATCTAGGAAAATAACACTCTTCCATGTACCTGACAGATTAAGTCCATTAAAGTGTTTCTTTAAAAAACAAAAATTGCATAGGAAAGGGACATTTCAAAACACGTGCTACAGTGATGGCAATGGCTGGTCTGTGCTGGGAGTGAAGTACCTTTTCCTTTTCCTTCCTGTGTTAACTAAAAGTATAGGCTTTAAGAGCAAGTTAGTGTTAGCAGCACTTTCCAGCATCTTCCAGCAGCGTAAGCAAGAAATGAGCCTGGAGGTCAGGTTTGTTCTGCCGGATGACAGATGGACACAGAGACACTGATTCATGACTACAGTAATGCCGGTTCCTCTGCCATCTCCCAGGGTATGACATGGTATCCTTAATTCTTCTGCCCTCTGCCTGTGAATGAGGTGTGTGTCGAGGTGCGAGAGAAGGCAAAACGAGTCTTGGTCAGTGTGGGAGAATCTGGTGAGGAGGGACCAGAGGAGATCTGCAGGGGCAAGAGTGGAGGGGCAGCGTGGGATGTGTCATTACCTATGCAGTGGGGAGCGGAGAGCATTTTAATGTTTGGCTAGTGACAAAACAGAATCCCATAGAAGGTTTGACAGACAGACACATTACAAAGTAGTTTCTGTTCCCTTGCTCCTCCAGAAATAACCATTGTCTTCAGGCTCAAGGTCTATTCTAATTTGAGGCACAACTTTTACTGGAGTTCGTGGAGGGCTGTGAAGAGAAAGAAGGACAAGGTGAGCATAGGAACCACCTCCAGGCTTCTTGGCCATCCTTAACATGGTCTGCCACACTCAGAACTTCTGCCAGCACAGCTTCCCAGCACCCAAATCCTGAAAAAAAACCTATCTTTACAAAGAAACCAGAGGGGTGACTGGGAAAACCACAGATCCTGGGATTTACTGAGATACCCAACACAGTGTCACATCGAGCAATGGAACAAATGCTCAACTCCTAAAACCAGCTCCTTGCATTTGCATATACAAAACAGCTATCTGAAACTGGCAGCTTGTAGACACCAAGTAAATAACCTTGTCAGGAGTGGTCATAAACAGCTTCTCAAAAGAAGGCCCATATATCATGTAATATTAATGAGTTGGTCTAAACACTGCTCATGCCAGGAGGCAAATCCACCAATTTCATGGACTGAGGAGCTCTGAGTATCTGGTGCTTGTGCTTCACACCAAGCTATGACAACTCTCATCAGCTGCCTTTGAAATAATCTGGTTATAGCCACTGAGATGGTCTTCACACACACTCCTGGAAGCGCAGATACTTCCAGCCAGATTGAATGGGGCTTGGAGCAACCTGGTCTAGTGGAAGGTGTCGCTGCCCGTGGCAGGAACTGGATGAGCTTTAAGGTCCCTTTCAACCCATTCTAGGATTCTATGATTTCAGAGGAGTATTACTGCCTTGGTGTAGAGCAGACTCCTGACGCTGGGAGATACAAGGGGTTGAGCCTGGGCTGAGCTCTGAGCAATCATTATTTGATTCTACCCTGCTGCAATTTAAGGTTATTATTTGCTTTACTTTCCACCACAGACATGGGAAAATGGATTACTTCCTCTTCGCAACATCCTGTTACATGACTGAAGGAAAGCCCAGCAGGAATTTTCTCTCACTGTCTCTCTTTTCCTAAAGACTAAACCTACCCAAATTACTTCATTTTTTTCCCATGTAGATGTGTTTTTTAGACTACTCGAAGTTGATCAACACCTTTCTTCTGGGTTTTAGACCCCAAGGCAGCCATAGGTACTGAAGCTGGGGTCTAACCAAGGCTGGTGGAGACCCCAGGACTCCAGTTTCCCAATTCCAGCTCAGGGTTAGAAATTCAGGGAATCATAGGATGGTTTGGGTTAGAAGGGACCTTAAAGCTCATCTAGTTCCAAGTCCCTGCCATGGGCAGGGACACCCTCCACTAAGACCAGGTTACTGCAACCCTGTGTCGGGAATTCTTTCCAAGTGGTTTTTAAGAGTTTCCTACAAGGAAACAGAAACTTTGCCTCATTGACTTTAGGTATAATGAAGGGTAGTCGAGATGGTTTTGAGGCATCATTGTAAAGCATCTTCTGGGGTGCTTACCTTGGCATGGTGTGTGATTGAAAGAAAGGAATTGTATCAGCACGACGTGTGGCGTTCAAGGAATGTTGGTGATTTTTCTCCTGTTGGGAAGAAAGGCTTGTTCATCATTGCCTGCAGCACTGATGGCTTCTCCAAGCCCAGCCTCAGTTCCTCCATCTATTTGGCAATGCTTTTTTACTGCTGCCTGCCAGATGAATTTCACAGCTTGTGAGGAAAAATACTCATTTTCTCTCTCTCTCAGCACCAAGATGAAATCCCCTGAACTGCCAACATGACCAAAAGCCTCATTTCCCAAGCCTCTCACCACCTTTAGGCCTTGACACTTACCTTTTACCTACACCTCTTCAGTTACCCTGCACTCCTCACTGTTGCACCAAAACTCCCTGTGAGAAAATAGGTGGCTTCTTGCCTCTTACGGCTTTCCTTTTCTGACCCAGCATGGGGAAGTGTACTCTCTATTGATAATAATCCTGTTCTTGCTATTACTGAAGGAAAGCTAATGTCAGCAGTATTATTGTACTATAGTAGTATACCTTGAATCCCAGAGCACAGTTACAGTCGAGGATAACATCACAGTGCTGCTGAATTCCAGGTTTTTTTCTAATCAAAGGGCCTGATTTTATTTCATTTTTTTGCTTATTTTCCAATTAAAAGCGGTAAATAGATTACTAGATTATAAAAATGTACAAGGACATTGTGAATGCTCCATCCCTGGCGGTGCTCAAGGCTGGGTTGGACAAAGCCTTGGGTGGCATGGTTTAGTGGGAGGTGTCTCTGCCCAAGGCAGGGGGGTGGAACTGGATGACCTTAAGGTCCTTTCCAACCCTAACTATTCTATGATTCTATAAACAGGCAAACCAACTACTGCTCTGCTCGTGGGTGATTTACCCTGTGCTGTTTCAAAGCACATTCCAACAAACAGGTTGACATAAAAATGATCTTTTTCTTACCTATTTCAGTCTTAAAAGATATTGAAAACAGTGGATCTGATTGTAAAATCCTGGGTAACAACACGTAGGAAGAAATGTGGTTTTAGCACATCAGGCTGTTTGCACGAAAAATCAGGAGGATCTCTTTGGATTTTCTTTAATTTTCCTTATCAGCAAAACACTGAGAATATAGTCCGGGAAATGCCTCTTTGGCTTTGTTTTATAATGCCAACCCCTAAGTGTTCCTGTATCTAAAGAAACACAAAGCGAGGCTTAGGATTGCCTAAGGCATCTAAATGCCACCAAAAGTAAGGGACTTGGGTACCAGCTCTCAAACTCAAATGACAGTTTAAGGATCCAAAGATCTGTGGCTTTAGGTCTTACTCCTAGAAACCACCACCAGCCTTGCAGCAACACTCATTTATTACTATCATTTGTATTTCTCCCCTCCTGCCTCATGACAAACCAGCCTATTGATCTCCAGATGTGTTTAAGACCAGGTTGGACAGGGCTTTGAGCAGCCTGGTCTAGTGGAAGGTGGCCTGCCTGTGGCAGGTGGTTGGAACTGGATGAGCTTTAAGGTCCCTTCCAACCCAAACCGTTCTGTGATTCTATGGATCCCATTGCTCATTGTATTGTAAAAAGTGAGGGCAAATGCAAAAAAGCTAAGGTCAGTTATTATTCCCATCCCTCACTTAAAAGGCTATAATACGGAAAGTTTAAATGACTGAAAATAAAGATGGTAATAACCAATTACAAGTATTAAGGTAAGAAATTAATAAGCAACAGAATAGCACAAAGGCAAATCACCAAAGAAGGGAAATATGTTAATGGTCAACTGACCGTCAGTGTAATGTGCAATCAAGGACATGCTTAATTATTCTTTTAAGCACTGACTTTTGCAGCTGCTTGGCACTAAGGAAGCAAACAGTAACAGGACAGCGATGCAGTTTAGACATGCTGCAAATCCAGAACACTTGGCTCAGAGGAAAAAAATCAATCAAACCATCAACAGAGTTAACACAAAACAGGAAGGGTCAGAAAAGAGAGAAGGCGAGTGGCCAAGAGAGCTGCTAGCAGCTGGATGAAAGTGCTTAAGCTGGAGGCACCAGAAGGAACATCAAATTTGTAATGTGAAAATAAAAAAAACCTCACAACCCCAAATCTGCCATTAATCAGAGGCCTGGAAATTAAAAATGAGAGAAAAAAGAACAAGAACAAGTAATTCTCATGTAATAGGAAGGCTGGTTTGTTTGCTGCTTTAAATCATTCTAAATATATAAATTCTTGTACTGCAAGTCAGAGTCAAGCAGGCATGCAAGAGGTTAGTTCTACTCACTGTCAGCAGGTTTGCTACCACTTAGGAAAGGTTCCTGCTCCATGATGTCCATTGGTATTTTAATACTTGGGACTTTTTCTGAGTAGGGGCAGTCAGACTGTGAAAGAAACGTGTAAAAGGTCTTAGAATATTTTCACTGCTCACTCCCTTATTGTCTCCCACAAATTAAAATTATCCTTCACATAGTTTCTGTAGGAATGAGGAAAAGAAAAGGAGACAAAATAAAACGGCATCATCTAGCTTAGTTGCCTGCTAGTTTCCACTGGCTCCCCCTGCACCCCACTCTCCCACTTTCTTCACACCAGGAAAGTAAAACAGATTGAAGAAATACTCTGGTGTGACCGTTCTCTTCCCCTTTCCCCACCTCACTAGCTCCTTTGCCACCAGCTTATAAGACAACATCCAATTCACCTTGGAGTTGGCTGCAGGAAATACTGATGGAAAATGCATTTGTAGGCAGCAATAACAGGACATTGCTCAGCAAAAAAATCCTCTGTGATTTCTGTAAACCCCCTTTTTACTTCCCAATTGCTCAATAAGGATAGGGCCAGACATGATACAGCAGCTGGAATGTCTCAACTACCCCTCTAACTTAAGCTGAGTCAAACCTAGTCTTAATCACACCTCTATTTCCAGTAAAATAGTTCATCAAACAAAGGGCCCTTCTAAGAATTCAGTGCTCCCAGCCAGCTGGGAGAAACTGGCAAAGAAGAGGCACAAGTACAGAGAGAAGCCATACACAGGAGTCCCTGGAGTCTGGGTCCCAGCATCATTTATACCCCAGTGGCTTCAATACACCACTTGCTTATGCTTAGTAGAAGGTACTTGGAATTAATTTGCTTTTTAAACTTAAAAGTAACCTCTCATAACCAAGGAAAGGCTGATATTGCATAACTTGGCAAAGGAAGTGAGGAGGTGTTTGCCAGAAATGTTAACACATCTTTGTTCCTGGAGAGAACTAAACATGAGCACATGGCTGGTGTGGAGGGAGACCTTTGAATCGGGGCAGGAAAACACTGCAGAGGCCAGAGAATCCTTCTCCCTGGATTATTATTTAAATTATCCTGCAACACAACTGACATCCAGTGCAGCGTTTCATATTCCAATAAACAAAAATGTATCCTCAGGAGCATTTTTCCGAGGCTGAGGGATACCCATAGCTCAAATAAAGATAAGCTTGCTGAGCAATGAACCACTGAGGCAATGAAGCCATCCCCAAATCCCAGAGCGTAAGAGCTGGGTAACCTCACCAACGTATTAGCACCGTCTCAATGCTAATAAATCAATGTAAGAGGTCTGTGAACAGCAATGCTGATGATCAGGGCCTACTTTAGATTTCCCCATCTAAAATGAACAAGGAGACAGAGGAAATATCTGCAGTTAGCAAAAACATCCCAAGGGGAGAAAAGACCATTACACAGTACTGAAAATCTGTATACTAGCCCCTATATACTACAGTAAAAAACTGTCTGCCCTTTCTTGAATCATGCATTTTTTGACATAAAAATGGAGATGAGACCAAGCTGCTTGAGTTTTCATTTGGCAAATGGAGTAATTAGTTTGTGGGGGCATATTTCTGGAAGGGAAAGGGTAAAAATAATGAAACCAATAATGCCAAGTGCTCTATGTTCAGGAATCTGGTAAAGCCAGTGCTGAAAACAAAACAAGAAAAGTTAAGAACCAACATTTTGCATAAATTCTCTTACACATTAGATCAATTACTGTACCTGAAATTCATGAAAAACCTGAGAAGGGAGGAGATAGCTTAGAACATACTGGAAATACTGGCATCATGGCTCAGGATATGGTGCTGCTGGATTCAAATCAGTCAAGAGAAGGGGATGGAGTCAAACCCTTGCTGACTATTCTTTATATACAGTAGGGCATTTTGCCTTATTTTGGTTTGCACCAAGTTATCAGCTGATGAAAACCTTGGCTCCCAGGAACTGAAGGAATGATGGGAACAGGGAGCTTGCTGTCTGAAATAAGAGCTGATCTCCCTAGGTGGGATTCAGCATGATTTAACAAGGTGTGGATCCAGGCTACTTCCGACAATGCTGCACCATCACCTCTAAGGAAGTCCAAGGTTAGCCTCTTGCAGCGTACATGCTCCACTTTAGACACCATATATTATTCGTAGAAAGGTCTTCACATTATTTTCTCATTGGAATACCCTGACTTTGCTGCCTCTAACACAGATCTGCAGAGCTCTAACATAATAGCTCTAACATAAAGGACTTGGATTCTAGCCTGTCTTCCACCAATACTGAGGTTGTCCTCTCCGTTGATGCAAACTTCAGCAAGATCAGGCATTGGGATGGTCTGGGGGAGCTCCTGGAGCTGCCATTTTTCTCTCGAGGACATCAGATGCATTATCTGTCCCACAAGGAGGGCTGATCTGGTCAATCTACTCATTGCAGGAAGGATGCAGATGATACCCCCAGCATAAACCCTCTACAGAGCAAAGCCCAGTCACTGACCTGAGCAGTGGGCTTGTGGAAGGGCCAGCTGACTTTTCCTGCTGCCTGCCTCCTCCCAGAAAGCAATCCCTTCTTATTTCTTTCTCCTGCTGTGTTAAAATGTTTTTGGTTTTTTGTTGGTTTGTTTGTTTGTTTTTTTACCTCTGCCTGCATCACAGAAAAGCCCTTCTTCAGGAACCCAGCCTGTTACACAGTAGTACTTGAGTTCATGCTAGACCTGGGTAGGAGAATGCTCAAACGCACGAGGACTACATTTCTTCTTCTTACATATACAGGAAAAAATAGAACAATCTAAGGCACATGGATCTGGTCTGGGCAGGTCACCCTGCTCAGCAATGACATAAGCAGCTACATTTCACTATTTTAGGGCATTCTGCAACCTAAGGTAGGACCAAAGAGTATGCTGCATAAGGGCATGTATGCTTTGGAAATACTTAGGTCATGAGTATTATCACCAGAAAGCAGGCTTGCCTTCAGTGCAACAAGTCACATATATTTGTGCCTTTAAAAAGAGTAATTAAAGAAGTATCAAAAAAGGAAACCAGAAAACATTTAGAAGCAACAGAGCTGCTGGTGAAAACCATTCTCCTCCTAAAATGTAAAAGAGAGCAACAGGAGACAGAGGCAGAGGAGGGCAAGATGAAACCAGGCAGGGTGATGAAAGGTGTTCTAGTAAAGGGCATGACATCTCAGCAGGTATCTAGTGTTCTTGTGGAAAGTGTGATTTCATTTTTGGCAAGTATGACCTACCACAGGCTGGTGACATCTGGAAAAGGGAAGGCAATGTGGAAAAGGAAGCTTGCTTGTTCCCTGCAGCAGCAAAAGACTGAACTGTTTGGCTTCAAAAGAGGCTGGGAAGGGGCATGGACTGTCCCCTGGGATTAGCTACCTAGAAATGAGTGATTTGACAAGATCAGAAAGCTCCTTACATCATCATTGTCACTGTCTACACTGCCCTTCTTCTTTTTCTTCTTCTTCTCATCCTCTTTCTTTTTCTTGTCCTTTTCTGGAATGACGTCATCAAGAAAGCTTAAGTCATGCTGGGAGAAGAGGTAGTCCATGGCTTTTCTGACTGCTACAAGTGCCAGGATCTGAAAAGGCAGAGAAAGACATCTCAGTCACAATTTACCTTTAATTGGGAATACTGTGCATTCCACTTTATGCTGCTTCTTAATCCCACACGCTTTAATTCTGTCTGGAAATAAACAAACCACCACCAGATGCCTACTGAGACTCACAGGCTGAAAACTCAACTACTAACAGACATAACCCTGACAACTGCAGACTGCCTTTAAGATTAAAAGTTTGTTCTGAGCAATGATGATCAACGGCACAAATAATTCCTAGCAAAAGATCTCAAACTTTGACTTGCGTAACTCAGACGCAATTATAGAAGTAAGAAATTACTTAGGAGGTGGAAAGATGCCATGCAGACACCCGTCATTATGCTGTTATGAATTAACTTGCGTATTAAAAGTGCTTTTCCTGCATATAAACAGAGGTTTTGTTATTGGCTGTATCTTCAGAGATTGGAAGTTTACAGCCTTTTTGTTCATGAGTGCAAACAATTGAGGTTTTGTCATCAGACCCAGCTACCTCTAAGCTGTGACTACATCACCAAGTTTGCACCACTGTAAAAAACTTCAGCAGTCTGCAGTTCACTCGGATTCTCTCTTATAGGCAAAGAGTGTCCAGACCTTAGATTCAGCTTTCAACAGCATGAAAATGCAATGGAACAGCGTTTCAGTGGGAACTGCTTAAGTTTAATGCCTTTATACATGAGCATGTGTCCCAGAAAGAACATTTGGAGGATTTTTTTCACATGCATCACCTTTTCTCTTCTTGTTCCACCAGCAGCAGAGAACAAATGCTTGACCTTGTTCTGTTTTCTGCTTTCCCTTTCCTAGCTGTGCCCACAACTGAAATTCTGCTTGTCTATGAACCTGAAACCAGGTGACAAGGGGCACAGGTTTCTTCAGGGAGTTTCATAAGGCGTCAACTTTGCAGCAGTCTAACCCATGTGCCTGCCAGAGACCAGACGTGGAAGAATCTTTGTGCATGCAGCTATGATCTCATTGGATCCACACTCAATCCATCTGTCCCTATGGCTGTTCCAGCTGAGCTACAGGTCAGGCACAGAGGTGGAGAAGGATCTCTTCTGTCATTTAATCATCCTCATTTAATGTCCATGGTTCCAGGTTTTGATGCCTGAGGCAAAGCGTACATATAAACTGCTCATAACACTTGTTTGGTTTTCATTTGGTGTAAGTGCCCATATTTATACCTCTAGCAATAATCTAAATGCACAGAACGCTGCTTCACTATTCCTCTGCTACCAAGGGAACAGAAATACTTACACGGAAATACTATATCAGACTGACTGGAGAGTATATATTTAAGAAACAGTTGCTCTGCATCATGAACACTTTATCTCTCAACATCTTAAATAAGTTTGAACACGACTCTGATGTGCATTATTAGAAGGAGGACAAGCATCCTATAAACTTACATTTCACCCTCTGATGTGAAACACATGAATCAACATTATTGTCTTTTCACTCAAGGAAAAAAACCCATTATTTTTATTTTGCTGCTGATTTAGCTAATCCGTCCTTCCATTTGGCACACTTCTTAGCAGCGAGCCTTACTCTTGGTTTTGTCACTTTGTGCTATTTAAAAGCAAGGGAAGCATTTTCTGCATGGTAATTAGTGTGGACTGAAAAAGTAAAACTATGCACCAGTCATTTGTTATGCAGCTCAAGGAGAAAACATGGGAAATCTAACCTTGGCAGCCAGAAATAGGCAGAAATAACTACACCTTTCTGGAAAAAAATTAACTTTCCAGGCTTGTGTTCCTCCAGAGGATTCATGGAAAGGCAGCCATGGGAACATTGACCCAAAACAGTCTTCCCTCAGAATGGAGGCAGAGCCCCAAGCTAGGGATTTAACAGGGAGAAGCTGTTTGCCTGTTCATAGGAGGGTATGACTGTGAGTGGAAGGTGAAGGCTGCGAAAGGATGTGAAGGAGAACATCACCTACCATGACAGGGAATATGATAGCAGCCACGGTTGACTTGAGGATCCAGAGGAGGGCCAGGCACACCACCTGCAGGAAGGTGAACAGATGGACCCTGCGCAGCGGGACATGGCGCAGATAGATGAAGTCAGGCTGGTGTTTTAGAGGCATCAAGAGCAGCTTCAGACGATCCATGAACTGGGGAGGAGAAGAAATGGAGATTTAAACCCAGGATGTAAGAGAAAGAGATACAAAACCATTATTCCACTACAGAGTGTGACCTTGAATCAACCTGCTTTCTTTCCGTAAGAGAACTCAGTAGAAGACCAAGCAGAGCTCTTCTATCCTCATGGACGTGTGCTTAATGCAGGGTGGACTAAACATGTTAATTCATCTGTCTCAAGTGCAAGTCCTAGGTCTACGATATAGTTGGCAACTAAACCAGGTTGGACACGGATTGGAGCAACCTGCCCTAGTGGAAGGTGTCCCTGCCAGTGGCAGGGGGTTGGAAGTGGATGAGCTTTAAGGTCCTTCCAACCCAAACCAGTCTGGGATTATCTGATCTTCTGGAGAAGGCCCAGCAGGGAGCCAGCTCCTGGCTGTCAGAGGGACTCACCTGCACGCCATTGAGGGAAGCAACACCCATGTAGAGGAAGACACCGTAGAGCACAGGCATGGGAATGAACTGTGGGGGGAAGAGCAGGAGACACTGAGTGAACAACCTCCACACACAACACACAATTAACATGCAGGTGGACACAATTCCTAGCCTCGGATCAACTCAAATCGAGTTGCACCTATGCATGACGCAGGCAATAAAGCAAGCGATCCTTACTTTACGTTTCGAGAGCCAGCACATTTGTACAGCCACTGGAGGGCTGAGGAGCTGGGCAGGGGCTGAACAAGCCCTGAACTCCACTAATTCAATGGGAAGAAATTCTTCACTGTGAGGGTGGTGAGGCGCTGGCACAGCCTGCCCAGAGAAGCTGTGGCTGTCCCATCCCTGGCAGTGTTCAAGGCCAAGTTGGACGGGGCTTGGAGCAACCTGGTCTAGTGGAAGGTGTCCCTGCTCATGGCAGCAGGTTGGAACTGGATGAGCTTCAAGGTCCCTTCCAACCCAAACTAGTTTCTGACTTGGGTATTTCTCCAAGAACTAAAGGGAACAAAGCCAGGCAGTGCCAGTCAGTCAGCAAATTAACGAAGAGATGAAGTAAACATGTTCCAGTAAGCCTCAACCTGCTTTTCACGTAGCACAGAATATCGGGTTGGAAGGGACCTCAAGGATCATCTGATCCAACCTTTCTAGGGAAAGCATGACCTAGAGTAGATGTCCCAGCACCAAGTCCAGATGAATTAAGTGTCCAACGCTGGGGATTTCACCACAACCCTGAGGAGATTATTCCCGTGGCTGGCTTTCCTCACTGTGAAAAATTTTTTCCTCCCACGTCCAGTCGGAATCTCCTCAGAAGTAACTTGTGCCCACCACCCCTCATCTTTCCATGTGAAAACCTCTGGGCTTCTGGTGAGAAGCAGAAGGTAGAGAAGAAGAAAAGGCAGCATGATCCTGGGGTATGCGCAGCTCAGTAAATCATAGAAATCCATGAATCCTACTGCTGCAATGACAAGTCATGGCAACCAAATCTCTGACTGCTCCATCTTTCACACACATTAATCCATAACTACTCACAAACACAGGACAGTGAATAACTTTCCTCACTGCCACTGCTCTTTCAAACAACAATTTCTGCTCCTTTAAGTACTATGTGCTGCCCGTTCCTCCACCACTGGTCCTGCCATCGGGGACATCTCCCTTTGGAAGCGAGGAAAGTGCATGGTAACACACAGGAAATGAGCAACAGTCTTGTGTGGTTTAGCTTGAACCCAAGGAGCACGGGCAGAGCTCGGCCGCGTCGCTGAAGGGAAGCCTTGATGCAGTGACGGGTGGCAGCCGCTGAACGGCAGCCACGGCCCAGCCAAGGCTCCCATGGCACCGGCGGCCAGCGCTACTGCTTGTAACTCATTCAGCAGGCAAACAGCAGTGTTTTATCGTATTCCCCACCACATTATTCATTGTTTACTGGCTCAAAAACAGCGATGTGCACATATCTCTGGAGGCCTTGATCCCCAAAACATGCACTTCACTTAGGCACATGAGTACCAACGTCACCAGGCAATGTGCCATCCTTCCCTGCCTATATTCTTCCCTTCTATCCCGAGTCTTATTCCCTACCATCTCCTGCAAGCTTCGTGATTCTTAATAAATATTTCTCATTAATTTATGCCCTTCCTTGAGTGAGCTGCATTGATCTTTCACCCAAAAAGCCAGAAGTTTTTGCCACAGCCAGGGTTCAGCGTGGCCACCACAGAGAGGGATGAGAAGCCAGCGTGTGGTGCACACAGCTGAGTATATCCAAGGGATTCGAAGCCACACTGGATCTGAGAGATTAGACAAGATAATATCTCCTCCAGCAAGCTGGGTAGGAGGCTTTCCGAGTCGAGCTTTCTAGCCCATTTACACTGCTCTTTCCCTCCCCTTCTAGTCCTGTTATCTTTAAAGAAAGAAAAATATCCAAATATTATTTCCCTATGCCATGAAAATGAATCCTGTAAATCATCCCTATGTGAAACTTCAGTACATTATCCTACAAGTAGCAAGCAGTGCATTCATTCTGGAAGACTTGCTTTTGGCAAAGCATTCCCTAACTATGGGGTTGCTGGCTCTGGCACTCCAAGCAAACCTGCTGCTAGCCAACAGAATTAAAAGTATATTTATAGGAACATTCAAAACCAGCACAAACACTGCAAAACCCACAAAAAACAAAGATTGGATTGCCTGCTTTTATTGAATTTGGGATCGTGAGTGTCCAATTTGCCGCTGGCATGAGGAAACGGCAATGTTCTGCAATGGATTTAGCAAGCAGTTCTCTCGAGGAGAGGACCCTGCCACTTTGTTAAAGGTCCTGAAACACTGCCAGGTTCTTCCCACTGGCACGTGGGTGGGGAGCGTGCCCATTTATCCTCAGGCGTCCTCCCACCAGGATCTTCCTCATGTGCGCTCTTAGGGGAAGCACGGACAAATAATTAATGAATGAAGCAATAACAGGGGGAATAATGGATCCCAGTGCAATAGAGGAAGAGAGATCTTGCAGGGAAAGGTCACATGGACTAACAAACAGATTATTACCAACCAGGCATTAAATTAAGGGCACGGAAATGTCTGTTCGTGCAGAGGAGGAAGCTGTTACCAAGACACAAAAATTTACCAGTTGTAAAAACAACCTTAGGAATCAAGAATAGGAACATGCGGACTTACTAAAGCCACCTTCTCCACTTTATACATACACAGGCAGCATCACCACTCTCTGCTTGCCTCCTCCCCTTCAGGCTCATATCTACCTGTGCCTTGCAGTTCCCATGGCTTCCAACCTCCTCATGACCAAAAACTCATTTGCTTCCTCCAGAAACGCTTCTCCATACACCTGTGCGCTCCAACAGGGAGTTAGGATGGATACTGCCATTGTTTCAGCACAGATGTTACTCTTCTGACATCTTCTGCTTATACCATTAGTCCAAGGAGATGGACTTCTGCAGCTGGTATCTCCAGAATACCTGCACTTCGTGCCACTAAAACCATCATCCCTGGAGAAGGTGGTATTCTCCACAAGACATGGCTAAGCAGGTTTTCAGTTTCCTTCCATGATTTGATAACCTACTAAGGATGTGTTTCTCTGTGGCTATGTGCCCACTAATTTCAAGGTCTTGGAAAATAGCTACCCACCTAGATTAAATGGCACATCAGCAGCACATCTGTCCAGAGCCTTGGCTAAACTCACAAGAAAAAGAAGTCAGCAGATTAAGAAAACACATTTAATTGCACTGCTTCCTCCAGAAACACATTTTCCATACTGGGCATCGCTTCTGATTGATAAAGAATGTGCTATTTTAGGATGATCAAGCCTAAAAGAATGAAAATTTGATTGCTGCAGGAGCCTCACACTGTCTTGGCAGCTGCAACAGGCATGGTACAGCTCTGCTATGCTGGTGGCAATGGTCCCAAAGATTTCTGGCCAAAACTGTACTCATGGATAATACCACCAGCTGTAGGCTCTGCTCATTGCCACCATTTCTGCTTACTCTTCTGTGTTGTGGCTGCTCCATCCCTGGCAGGGCTCAAGTTCAGGCTGGACGGGGCTTGGAGCAACCTGGTCTACTGGAAGGTGTCTCTGCCTGTGGCAGGGGGTTGGAACTGGATGAGCTTTAAGGTCCCTTCCAACCCAAACCAGCCTGTGACTCCGTGGAGATGCATGCATACTCAAATAAATACAAATGTACTTTTAAATCAACACATCCATCTGTTAACCTGTGTCTTCCACACAGCAGCCCTACTGCATCGCCAACTGCCCTTCCATCATGTCATCAGCAGGCTCTCAAGCTTTATCCTCAATATATTTTCCATAAAACACATGCACAGCAGAAGTGTGCAATATAGAAGGAAACTTAACTCTATGCAAACATGGAAGACACATCTTAAAATGAAAAAAAATCACAGCCCCAAGACCACCAGCCCTGAACTTGGTAACTATTACTATCCACCACACTACAATGATGTTATTCTTTCCTTCCGAAAGGTTTGTATTTAAGCTTCCAGAGAATTGTAGAACTGCATCAGCGATTTAGTTCTCACTTATCTTCTTTTCCACACTTTAATGATGAGCTTTTTCAGTAACATAAAAACAGCCCGGCAGTGGTGGTGGCCCTATGTTGGCTGTGTGAGTAGAAGGAAGCAGAAAAGATGCTGTCCTTACCTTTAGGATGGGAGCCATGAAGACAGACACACCAGTCAGAATGAAAACGATGACTCCCGTGACTCTCTGCTCCCTGAAACAAAATCATGGGGTGAGCAGGATGGCTTCAGCTTTTGATCTGCTTTCAGTCCTCCATTTTTCAAACACCTGATCAGTTTTTCTACGTTGCTCTGCTGTTTGGGGATCAATAGCGTGCTGCTACTGAGTAAGGAGGAGTGTGTTTACATATGAAACATTAGAAATCAACGATCCAAATCCTCTGCACAGCAAGAT
Source organism: Amazona ochrocephala (assembly GCA_039720435.1). NCBI lineage: Eukaryota > Metazoa > Chordata > Aves > Psittaciformes > Psittacidae > Amazona > Amazona ochrocephala. Next base: position 86,142,945 of record CM077880.1, read on the forward strand.
TTATAGCAGGCAAACAGGTAATAAATCACTAGCTCTCCACTTTTAGATCAGTAGCCTATTTTGAGTCCTGGTCATAGTACCCCAGTAGTTGGACAGATGGTGCAGGACTTCGTGGGGTGCTGAACATGTGCCTTCAGCTGCTCCCTTCATCCAAATATACTTTAGCCAGTCTTATTTCAGAGTACTGAAAGTTAAGCCATTAAATTTCTATTTAGTCACTTAAACAAGTGGTTGATTTCCAGCAGTGCTCCTATTGACAGCACTTCACTTAAGTAAGGCAATCAAATACAGAAAAAATGGCTTGATTATGTAGAGCTGATGGCTCTAGGCATGACAGGTTTACACTTTTTACCATTATGTTTGCTAATGTCCCGTTTCCATGGGTGAAGAAGTCTGCAGCAAATTTATCTCCTTTCTCAACCATGGGAAAACTGCATCTGATCTGGCTGAATAAACTTTGGAGGAGTTACATGGGGATTTGTCCAAGGAACTGCCGGAGAGCTATTCCTTCTGAACCTCTGCATGTGGCCTGCTTGAAGCAAGACCATCTATAGTACAAACTGATCTCTGCAGGCAAACAAGGCAATTAAGGCCTTTCTGGCTTGACATACCTCACTCCTAAAAACTTGGGCTGCTCTCCAGGAGCTGAAGTTTCTGTCTCCATCTTCAAGCTGTCGATATGAGCAATGGAGATGACAGTAGCAGCAACATACCAGGGCAGACCCATAAAGGAGCATATGATCATCAGAATAGCCACCCAGAACAAGTCCAGATGATATCCAGCACCTTTCTGTGAAGGGAGACGGATAACCTTCAGCTTAATTATTCTAAATACCAATGGAACTGTCAGGGCTCCAACCCATTTCCTTCTACAGCATCTTTTGGCCACAGAAATTGCCATAAGAATCACAGAATCATAGAATGATTTGGGTTGGAAGGGACCTTAAGATCATCTAGTTCCCATGCCATGGGCAGAGACACCTCACACTAGACCATGTCATCCAAGGCTCAGTCCAACCTGGCCTTGAACACTGCATTTACTACTTCTTAGGGCAACCCATTCCAGTGCCTCACCACCCTCACAGTAAGAACTTCTTCTTTATACCAACCTGAACTTTCCCTGTTTAAATTTGAGCCCATTACCCCCTGTCCTATCGCTACAGTCCCTGATGAAGATTCCTCCAGGATCCAAACAGCAGAGTAGGAGACATTGCTCCTTAAAGGGCAGATTACCTGACTCTGCAGGGAAAACGGATAAGCGTCAAGAGTTCGGGCAAGCTCTGAATATAACAGCATGCAGTAAGCACAGGAGAGCACCAGACTTCCAAGCAAGTCTGGCAAAAGACCAGGTACCTTGTAGATATTACATAGTGCCTGGAGGTTCAGCTGGTACAAGCTGTGACCAGTCTAGTAGTTCCTTACAGAGGTAACTTGACACAGCAGCCCATGAGTTGAAGACAATCACCTTCACCAAAGGATATTTGGTGAGGTAAATGACTGCTCTGCTACAAGGACTCCTTCTGACGTGGTGGGAGGCCTAGATTGGTACCTTCGTAAGCCAAGTCACTTCATGTCTATGTAAGTGACAGCTTAGATGTGTACAGAGCTTTAAACACCCTTTAAATCCTAAAGGTAACATTTGCCATTTGCTGCCTTCGAGTGAGATGTGAAGTCCTATATTTGGTCTTCACAACTGGTCTGAGCCTTGCTGATGGTGCCTGGTGGTGGAGGCAACTTCCTCAACACCCAACTCTTGGATTTTTGGGGGGAAAGCAACAAGAACAGCTGGTGGGCCCATACCCTATTGAAAGGAGAAAGCTTTCGCTCTTTATTCCTTTTGAAAGACCTCTGATCTTCTATTTTTTTAATCCTTTAATGAACTAACACAGGAACTCCACCAGTCACAAGCGCCAAGAGAAGAAGTGAAGAAACAGAAGCGCCACCAAAGAAAGGGATCTGCAGAAAAAACACTTGACAAATCTCTAAGGTCTGCTATTTGAAAGGTTAACCTTTTTTTAATCCTGTTCTATTTGATTTTATTGGAAAGAACAAATGATCTGGACCTATTTGGTGACCCAGGAGGGAAAGCAATCCAGCTCCTCATAAAGAGTCCTCATTGTTTTCCTCATATGTGCACCGCTTACCTTGGCTGGCCAGCAGCACCGGGACAGGCACTTAGTGACACCCTGCCAAGACTCCAGCAAGGAGCTAGCAGGAAAACCCTGTCCTTCTTCTGGACTACCATAGATTTTGCACATGGAGCTGTTTTTTATTGGAAAGTAGCAGAATCGGACTCAAGAACTCCCAATTAAACAAAAGAATGTCCTCACAACCATAACAAAAGAAGCAGGAAATAAAGTTTTTATATGAAACAGTACTTTGCTGGAGTGTTTATAGCTTGTTACTAAAAGAGCACAGCCAGTGCTGACAGCATAATCACATTGAGTGTGTCTATCAGCTGAAGAGATGAGGAGCCTCTTCTTCATGGAAAAATAACAGGGAATATATTCCTCCAGTGATTAAGAAAATTATAAGTCTGCTTAGGTGGGTGCAAGAGACGGCAGTGACAGGACAAGGGAGAATGGCTTCAAGCTGACAGAGGGGAGATTTAGACTAGATATTAGGAAGAAATTTTTACTATGAGAGTGGTGAGGCTCTGGCACAGGTTGCCCAGAGAAGCTGTGGCTGCCCCATCCCTGGTAGTGTTCAAGGCCAGGCTGGATGGTGCTTGGAACAACCTGGTCTAATGGAAGGTACCCCTGCCCACGGCAGGGGGTTGGAACTGGATGATCTTTAAGGTCCCTTCCATCCCAAACTAGTCTGTGATTCTATGATTAGGAAGATGCGGGCACAGATATATATTGAATATACCTGCCCAGACTGAGATGGCAAAAGGGACGTTTGGAGGGTTTTGGTTATTTTTTTTTAAACCAGCTCCATAAGCCCACCAGCCAGCACCCACTGCTGTGCACAATAAACGCTTCCCACTCCCTGTTACTCTGACTTTCTCCTCCAGGTCAGGTTGAGGACAGTCTTAAATCACACATTGGCTGTCTAATATCCACAGCGACCATCTGAACGGAAAAATCCTCCTCTTTTCCAAGTAAAAGCTCCACTCAAATTTCCAGCAGGTATCTAAATAATAACCCAGCATTACCCATGTTTTGAGGAAGTCTTTACTCTCACGGCATAGGCTACTTGAAATGTGCCCCATTAGCAGGAAGGGAGAGCTGTCTTTCACATGAATTCAATATTTTTCAATAGACCTGGCCACGCAGGGCAAGGAAAAACCCTAAAGGCATGAAAAACTGCACAGCACCAGTCTGGAAAGTTTATTTAAAAAACAGAACTACATCCTAGGCTGTTATATATCAGTGGATACAAAGCTCTTCTTTAAATAACATCCAACTGTGGCTATGCCCTTGGTATGTCCCAAATCTCTGCAGCTTACTGGCTTGTTGTAAGGGAATGAACAGTTTTGCTAGGAGGTATAACTGTATTTGCTGGACACAGAGGACAGCATGCATTTACCGTACACCAGCAAGCACCCAGAATGACTGGCATCAACTTTTCTTCCCAGTTTCTGAGTTTAATGATTTATCATCTCCTGCCGGAAATGCAGAGCATGCCACATGGACAAATAGAGCCAACAAGCAAATAACTTCATATTTGTGGACAGATGTGCACCCACTTTCCTTTTCTAACTCTTCAAATGGCAGAGTCTTGCAGAATTATAAAGGCAAACAATACCTTTAGGGTCAAGACTGGTGGATTCTGACATGAACTGCATCCAGCCCTTGACTAAGGTAGACTATGAGTAGAGCTGCAGGGGCAGCAAGATTAAGGCAGCAGCTTAGACGTGGTTCACATCAGTATTCTTTACCAGACAAGCTTTGAGTAGCCTATATTCATAAGTTCTCTTTGCTATTCCCAAATGTTTACAGTTAGAGAGTGAAGCACTTGCAAAGAAAGACCAAAATGTAAAGGTTTTAAGAAACTTTTGGGTTTATGTTGACATGAAAGGGGGTTTTAAACAGAAGTCCTGCCTCTCAAAGAAGGGCTGCTTTGATGTGGCTCTAGCCACTTCTTTTCCAGATGAGCAGTAGGCAGGATGTGATGGGTCTAAGCCCCTTCCTTCCCCTAGAAAGCACAGAATAGCTGGCTGGTTTTGTGAAATCCTACTATTCCTGGCATGGGACCTGTTTACGATGGAGTAGGGAGGAGAAATCTCAAAGCTTCTCATGTGGGAAAGCTTCAGGCCACAGGATGGTGAAGCCAATCAAAATTAGTAGGTGCTTATTGAAAGAAGCACTGAGAGTTGGCCCTGCACTGGGTTCTTGCTTTAGGAGGAACGCCAAGGCTGCTTGTGCAATGCTCAAGCTACTCAACTGAATCAGTGGATTTTCTGGCAAAAAACTCTTCGCTAGTTAACAAAATAAATACTATTGTTAAACACCTGCAACGACTTCTCTGACGTGGCACTGCCACAGGCCCTCCTCTATCTCTAGCACAGAAAAAGCACTGGGCAGCTCTCTGCATATGTGGAAGACACAATGCACACCCACCTTGAGCTTGTGCTCCTTCCTGTTGACGATTACAGCTGTGATCTGCTGGTCCATGAAGATGAGGATAGTCACCAGCAGTGCAGGAATGGCTGCTGCCAGGTATACCCACCATGGGTTCCCTCCAAAAGGTGGGATAAACCAACCCCTCTCAGGGCTGGTTGGCTTTTAGGGACAAGGAAAAGAAAGCTTGCATTAGAGCCACAATAGAGAAGTGATGACATCCTAAATACATGTGTACTTCCAGCAATGAGGCTACAGGAAGACACTTGAGGTTTGAGACAATTTCATCCTTTCCATCAACTGCAACTAAAGGTTCAAAGTACAGAGGCAGGATTTAGGAGATGGATAATCCAACCAAAATGATACTAATAAAAAAATTATGTGTGCAAACCAGTCCCTTCCAGACAGCTGACTGGTCTCCTGTTATTTTATACAACTCATTTTGTATGTGGCAGATGGGTAGAAAAGGGAACCTCTTCCAAAGGCCACCAAACAAACTGACAATGACTTACCTTGAATTCACTTGGCACAATTAGTTTCGGTGTGTCCACACCTACCAGGGCATCTATTCCACAGAAAATCAAAATGGACAAGATAATGGCAAAGTCACTGATGAGCTTCCGAGCCTGGAACAGAAGTTGGTAACATAACAACAGTAGTTAGTACTATGAAAGACATCCTGCCCCTCCACTCTGCCCTCATGAGACCCCACTTGAAGTACTGTGTGCAGTTCTGGTGTCCTCAACGTAAGAAGGACATGGAATTGCTCCAGCAAGCCCAGAGGAGGGCCATGAGGATGATCAGGGGCTGGAGCACCTCCCACATGAAGAGAGGCTGAGAAAGCTGGGGCTGTTCAGCCTGGAGAAGAGAAGCTGCGTAGAGACCTCACAGCAGCCCTCCAGTATCTGAAGGGGGCCTACAAGGATGCTGGAGAGGGACTCTATCAGGGACTGAAGCGATAGGAGAAGGGAAAAGAGGGAAAGGGAAGAAATGGTATTTTACACCAGACAATGGAAACTTCCCTCTAGAAGATGGAAAGACCCAGTGGGTTCAAACTTAAACAGGGGAACTTCAGGTTAGATATAAGGAAGAAGTTCTTTACTGTGAGGGTGGTGAGGCACTGGCACAGGGTGCCCAAAGAAGTGGTAAATGCTCCATCCCTGGCAGTGTTCAAGGCCAGGTTGGACAGAGCCTTGGGTGACATGGTTTAGTGGGAGGTGTCCCTGCCCATGGCAGGGGGGTTGGAACTAGATGATCTTAAGGTCTTTTCAACCCAAACCATTCTATGATTCTATGGTTTAGTTTCTATACGATGCTCCAGGCTTGTGTTTGGTGGCAATAAAAGCTCATAGTTTCTTCTTTTCTAGAAACAAAGGTGCACATTGTTGTGCCTGATGCCATTTGCCAAAATGTGCCTTGGTACTTCATTGCGTTGTCTGAAAGCCAAATAATTAAGCCTAAATGGAAGAATGAAAACAAGCCTAAGGAAAAAGAAAACTGCTTTTCTAAGAAACTCCTACATGAATTCTTCAAGGCAGTCTCACTGATGTTAAATTGACAGTGGCCAACAACCACTGGTATGGAGACCTAGCTCCTCTGCGTCAGTTCCTGCAGACTCTTTGGGATCAGCTTCCAACATTAACAGCTATTGAACATTTGTCTAACATCCTTTTTTAGACATATAAAACACTGTCTCCTGTTTGCCTTCTGACCTCTGTGTCTTTAGGATCCACATACCCATGTTTTTCTATGCAGGGCCAGAGACGGCTTCTTTGACACCTGTTGAGCTTCTTGTGTTACAGCATGATTCCTAAGGTGTGTGGCTTCAACAAAAAATACTGACGTACCCAGACACCATTATTTTAATATGACTGAATTTACAATGCAGATTAAAAAAAAAAAAAAAAGGAAAGGGAAGAAATGGTATTTTACACCAGACAGTGGAAACAGTCATAAACTTCCCTCTAGAAGATGGGAAGACCCAAACTTCCACGACAAATGACATTCTGTAGGACTGGCAGAGATCACATTTGCTCTCTAAGTTCAAGCAATCAACCAACCTAAACAATACAGGAAAACAAACTGGGCTTCTCAGCTAACTCCTCAACATGCCCTTAGAAAGCAACAGTCCTGAAGTCATTGGAATATTACGACTTCAAGCTGGTACTGGTCACCCCTGAAATTTAACTGGGCAGGACCCACTATGCTTGTCTGTAACTGCACAGTCTTTTCAGAGCTCTTGTTCCTTCCAGGTTCCCTGGGTTCACATGGTTACAGAGAAATAGAGCTGCATTCCAGCGTGGATGGAATTTGTTTCCTTTTCATTAAAAATAATAGAGGTTCAATTGTAACACAGCAGAACAGTAAACACCCATGCAGGATAAATCCCTGTGTGTCAGAATGCCAAAAAGGGGTGGGGGGGAGAGGGGAAGGTGCCTCAGAGAGAAACATAGTTTTTGGTATGCATGGAAACTTCCAGCGTGCACGTGTGCTGGTGATAAAATAAGTGGATGTCCCTGAGAGGTGTGTGTAAGCTGGTTTAAGTCTGAGCAAAATCTTGTTTAAATCCATGCAGAGGTTTTTCAGGTCATCCTTATTTTGCATCTGATCTTCAGAGAAGAAATGGAATTGCTGCTTTGGGTCCCTACCATAAGGGGTAGATCAGGACTGTAGCTGAGTTCAACAGATCTGCCTTCATTTCTGAGTATTTTAAACACTGTGTGATAACATCAAAGCTTAGCTGCTCTTAGTCAGTGACAAAGCAGAAGTCTTCTTTTGTCCTCCCCAAATACTCCCTGAGGCTATAAGCAGGGAGACTTCTGACATAAGGATTAATAATCCCTTTTGGTTGTTTGATTTCTACAGAACAGCCACACAACCCACCTCAGAGTCAGTGCATCCCATTATACTGTGTACCTGACACTGAAAATGGCCAGATTAAAGTATGTGTACCTGAAGGACTCTTGATTTCTGAAGGCCGATTAGCTACACCATGATATATCTCAGCTCAGAAGTGTTGTCTTCAGCCCATTTAAAATCACCACCCCATGACACATTAGGGCTCATTTTGGCTCTTCGGCTGCCTTACATGTGTCCTCCAGAGACACTGAATGACAGCTAAGCAATCCCAGACATTCCTTGGTTTTTACCTCAATCTGGCAATGCAAACTGGCTTCCCCATAAAGCATTCCTCCCTATGTGTGTGTGACAGCAATACCAAAAGGCAGGCTGACATTTGCACTCTGAAACAGTAAAAAACCCAGGACTGCCAGGCTGAGATACTTACAGTGGTTGGAAAATAGCGACTGGTCTTGAATTTCTTCAGGGCCATGGAGCAGGTGTAAGTGCCAAAAAAGAGGATGAAAGACATGAGGGTGATGTCAGGGACATATTCACAGTTGTTGCCCACAAGTTGTCCTCCATATTTCAAGCACTCCTTCACTGTCAGAGATGACCAGTCAATGGTGGTATTGTACTGGAGAGAAAAAGAGGTTTCCATAAAGCTGTGCGTGAGCTGCTCACGTGGAGACAGGAGAGGGGACAGATCACAGGGAAAAATACTTCGAGGAAAAGGGAGGCATGCTGCAGAGGTTAAAAATCGCTGCACAGACAGAACGGATTTTAACCTGGACAGAGGATGATATTACCTGGTAAGAGAGGACAGCCTGGGCCTTGGAAAAAAGACAGAGATCTTTTGACTTCTGCTGTGGTCTGCCAGCCATGCTGTGCATTTTCTCCAGTTGGAAATCTCACACAGAAGCTGGAGCGGCCTAAGACCACCTGATCAACACTAAACCCAAACCTGCTTCTCTTGGATCAAGACCAGCACTGTTTCCACAGCAGAGAATCTTCTTCCTTGCCCTTTCAGTGTTAAGTCCAAGCAAGCCTCAGGACTGTGCGACCATTTTACTGCTGATGCCTGACTAAAAAGGGATCTGCAATGTATTTAAGGTGTTCTCTAATGTTGTGACTGCACGCATCAAGAGCTGTTCAAGAGAAGGTGAAGCTGTAGGAAAGCACCATCCTCCACCAAGAACAGAGGTTTTGTTTGCTTGAATATAGCTTCAGGTGGTAGGCTGTGAACAGGCTGTAAAAAAGGAAGGACTGCTCTTCCACACAGCTGGAGCTCCAAAAATTCTCTGTGGCTTACAAACAAGCAGTCAGAATGATGCTGAGGTTGAACTTCCCTCTCTGCTACTCTGGTCCCAGCACATCCAGCCACCTTCCCCCGGGCTTCGAGGCACCACAGGGCTCTGCCAAGCCACTAAAACCTGCCCAGAGCACCAGCTCACCGCCAAATACAACTGTTTCCCTTGATTTTAGCAAAAGCTGAGGGTCCCTTCCCCACGGTCTTGCCAAATACGAACCTGCATTTGAATTTCCTTTAATTGCTTCCGTTCTCATTTGAATATGTCCTTACTCATGATGTTGGAACTAGATGATCTTAAGGTCCTTTCCAAACCTAACTATTCTATGATTCTATGACTGAATGTGATGGCCAGCCAGATGTGTTACAATTTGGATTTCAGCTCTCATTGTGGAACCCAGAGCTGCACAGGACATGTTAGATGATCATCTTCTTGATGCTTGATGTGAAGCAAAGCCTAAAAAAGGGGCTTTTCCCCTCCCTGCCCTGCATAATTCAATCACTTCAGCGTAGGGATGAGCACAGAACAAATCTAAATGCACAAGAGGCCAAGAAAATAAATGTGCATACAGCAGTGAGCTCTATGGGAGAGTGGGACTGCAGAGAGGCTATATGCTAACAGCAAGAAAAGACTAAACTATTTTCAGGCACCTACAATATTCTGTCATTCTGGGGAGTTTTATAATCACATCGTCTCGTTTTCTGCCTGAAAACCCCAATGAAAGAAATCACAGTCCTGGGAATGATGACTGCAGAGAGAAAGGGTATTTTAGAATAACTTTATATGAATAAATCCATAGAGGCTTCAAAGGCTGTACCATCCCTGCCCTTGGAAAGGGCACTTACCATGTCAGAAGAGGAAGAGAACAGCTCATCAGCTGACAGCAATGCTGTTTTGTTAAATAACGAGCTATTAACTGCAAGAGAAGACAGAAAGAGGAGTATCAGGAGTATGGTGCTGAAACAGCAAGGAAGGAAAGCGAATTCCAGCCACTGAATCATTTGTTAACTTCACCAAACTGCTGGCAATGTCTTTGCTCAAGTGAGTCAAAAGCATTGTTTCAGAGGCATGATCAATCACCAATCACTTAAAAAACTGAACGCAAAAGCTAAGTGAAACATCATTCAAACCTAACTGCTGTTTATCTTGGAGTTCATAGTAAAAAAAATTACAGAAAACCAGACAATGTAATATTTCATGGTCTTGCAATATTTTTCTAATGATTTATGGATTAAAATAAATATCCACGGAACACTCGTATAATTATTAATTTAAAATTAATGCACAACCCCAAAGACACCCTGAAGAGCAAAATGCATTTCAGAATCCAGCACACACACATTTTTCAAGTTAAAAACGATAAAGAGTAATTGAAACCGAGAAGATGAAGATCATTTCTGTGAAAAAAGGGGCAGCATTCACTGTGGCAATGAATGTTTTCCTTTTGTCTTCCGGGGGTTAGAAATCACTTATTTGAAATCTCGTTTAGAAAAGCAATCCTTCCTGAAAATAGGCTTGTCAGTTACATCCTCATGTGTTTTTTAGGTTTTGCAAGGGCTGATGCCAAAACTCTGGAGCCAAATCTTGATGACATGGAGATGAAAACCGACTGTGAAAGGCCTGAACTGGAGTATGAGGGAAGAAGAGTTAGCTTCATCTCTGGCATGACAAAGATCCATAAAGTTTAACCTGCACTGACATTGGAAAAAAAGCAAAGAAATTTCATCCCTGCTTCCAGCACAACCTGTGACAGCTTCACAATGCCTACAGTACCTCAGCAGCAGCAGGCATTATCTGTACTAGAAGGATATCACTGGAAAGAAAGTTCTGCTACTGCATTACACTTTGTTTCCTAAAACCAGGCAGCGCCTTTTGCTATCAGCATGGATTTCTGCCTAAGCATTTTTATGCCACTTGCATTGTTATTCCATTTCCTGATGCACAAAAGCTTGCAAACTTTCAGGGATACAATGTCAGCACATAGGATAACTGATGTTCTCAACGCTCTCTTGGTACCTGCTTAGAAAACCTGCTGCTGCAAGACCACAGCTATACAGATACACACATATATTGGTGTATTTCAGACCTGTGAAAAGCCAAACAGTCAGTGTCATGAGTGATGTGCTAGCAGCTATTTAACAGTACACTTGTTCCTGTGGAAAATTCCTTGCTTCTGTGCATCAGATCCACTGTGGAATGACATGCCACCAAGCAATGGATGAGAACAGCCAAAGAGCCCAGTGGTGTGGTTTAAACACTGGTGTTCAGATGGCAAATGGAGACCTTCAGTTTGGGACTGACCATTCCCCATTGTCCTAACTCCAAAAAGTGAACCACTCTGCCACTGCCATTCACACGGAAGCAGAACTAGATCCAAAACCAAATGCTGGCAGAGAGCCTTCTAACTAACATAAGCACACAGCTCCTTGGGAATCAGTTCCCAACACCTTTTGCACAGAGGCAGTGTGCAGCAACCAGGAGCATATCCTGTTTGACAAGTATGTTGAGATAACCTGAAGTTTACTTTGAGCACAAACCAAGTTTCTTACTCACCCCTCATTGTTTGAAGGATCCGAGGAGTGGCTGCAGCTTCCCTAATGGTGTGAGCCAGCGTACTTGTGTTTGTGTTTGGGTTGTGTAACTGTTTGTTCCTGGTTGTGTGGCCAGATATATACATATGCTGGCTATTCCTGCCTTGCAGCGCAAACTCTAGTGATAGGCTGCACTGTTAGATAGACTTCCCCTCTGCTCTAGTGAGGATATGTTTGTGCTTTTCCACTCTTACACGCAGCCAGGAGGTGGAAAACCACCCATGTTTGGGTAATGCCCTGAATAAATCCTGCTCCTGCTCTTGCCAAAATGGCATAGCAGATACCAGGGGTGACCTGAGCAACGTGGAAGTGACCTGGCCACCACCTCTGCCCCTTCACACACTTCTCAGAGGAATGCCATTCAGGATTTACAGCCATGGAGACAGGGGTAGAGAGGCAGCTTCTCCACTGGTGAGGATGCTCACACGAGTAGTCTCAGGAAGGTCGGTTATAATGACATTCCAATTGGCATGTAATTCAGCTCTCAGCTTCAAAATAAGGCTAAGATAGGATATCTGAACACAACTGATAAAGAAGGATCTCCCTGTTTATTATCTGGACTGCAGCACAATAGAAAAAGAAAGCAATTGCAATCTCCTATCTGCAAAGTGGAGAGCTAATTAAACATTGTCTTACCTGGATTTAATGGCTCACAGGCACAAGAGTAATGCGTGATATAGTCCACCTTGAACTCAGAGTTGATGGGGTAATGATCTGCCAGCTTGATCATCTTCTTGAAAGCATCGTAAATAAAGATGAAGCTGATAAGGGAGGAGAAACCTTCTTCAGTGAAGCGGGTGAAGTACTTGACCAGGAAGCTGGCATCAGTGGCGACGAGGATGAGACACAGGAAGGCTGACCAAAGGCCGATCCAGAGGCGAAACTCCAGGTAGTCAAAATCATTGTCTCTGCAACAAGACAGGGGTGGGCAGGAAGGGAAAATGTCAGGGTTAGAGAAATCCATCCAGGATCGTGACTTCCCAGCAAGAAGTGGAGCCACAGCCTTGGGGACCTGTGCTCATTTGGACTCAACAGGAGTGTTCCAAGAGCTAAGCTCTCCCTTCTCAGCCAGCCAACTCCACAAATGGCAGAAAAGCATGCAGAAGTGATAAGTCTTGCTTGTGCTCCCACTAATGAATGTTACCAGTGAATTCAACCCCTTTCTAGGCTTCCCAGTAAAAATCCTCCCTTGGCAAACACCCACAGAGCTGCAAAGGCCTCACAGCATCCAAGAGCAGCTCAATGCTGACAGCCTTCCACCAGCTGAGGACAAAACCACAGTTTATGAATCTCCTTCAGAAAAGCAAACTCCTGCCAAGCTTCACAGTCAGGAGCTTGCGTTTTCATCTCTCAAGCCCTTGCACTAATCAAAAGAAATCAAAACACCAGCAGGAGGAGATCAAGAAGCACAAAGCATAAGATAACAAACCCTGGTGCCAGGGGAATGATGGAGAGAAGCGCATTGTGCACCATTCCTTCCTGGGAAGTGTGTTTGCCCCGGTTTGCTATACTCTGATGGTGCAGAGTCTGGAAGCAGGCTTTCAGGACAGAACAAATTCAAAAAGCACACCAGAGCAGATAAGGCCCTGCCAGAGAGGTTACTGCCTTCTCTGGGTTAAGAACAGGAGGCAGTGGGGCCAGCAGCCCCAGCCCCACGGTCTTCTCTGGAAGCCAGAATCAGGGTTGAGTATTTGCATTCAACCCAAGCCCCTGCAAGGCTTTCTCCTTACTCTAGATAAGACACTGGGGAGGGCGGTAGCCTTCTTACACTGAGAGACTGACCTGGAAGAGGGGTAAGGAACAAGGAAGAAGCAAAGCGAGGATTTAGAAAAAGAGAACAGAAAAAAATCCCAATAATAAAAGACCCCTGTATCTCTGAAATATCCAGTCAGTGCCAATGAGAGCAGGAGTGTTGAGACCAAGCGTGGAGAAGAGAGCTGGCTGAAGCCCAGATGGCATCCTGACTGCACACCACCGAAGAACTTAAAAAGGTTTTAAACTATTTTATTACCTTTTTAACCCTCAAAGTCCTGCTGCACTTCAGCGTTCTACATGCACAATACATATTCTACATACAATCCATTCAGGGATGCCCCATCCCTGGGAGGGTTCCAGACCAGGTTGGACAGGGCTTAGAGCAACCTGGTCCAGTGGAAGGTTTCCTTGCCTGTGGCAGGGGACTGGAACTGGGTGAGATTTAAGGTTCCTTCCAACCCAAACCAATCTGGGATTCCACGATACTACAACAAGCTAAGTACTTTTGCTGTGACTGATTTTATTTCTGAAGTCTCGAGGAGAAACTTTCCAGCCTTCTGTGGCTGGAAGGCAGAAGGGCTGGGGTCCTGCTATCCTGGGGAACCCAGAGCCTGGCATCCCACTGCTTCCAGCTTGAAACTCCAGACTCATTCCACACTGGAAAGCCTCTGCATGGGAGCAGAGCTCATCAATCAGTGTGTGAGCTGAGCCAAGGTGTCCTGGAGCATCAACCCACCCAAGCAAGCAGGATGCGGGGCTGTGGACATGAGGCTTTTTCAGCTATCTCTCCATGCACACACACACACTGACAGAGTCACACTTAAATGAATCAGTAGATGGGAAATCTTTCTAATTTTGCTCCCAGCAGGGAACAGCATGCTGTGAATATGAACAACCACAAATGTATTATTGAAAAAACACAGTGTTTGATTCCAGCTTCCTTGTGAGAAAGGCTCCCTTTAAAAATCCTGCCAATCTGCTCCAGCAGGTTGTTAGGACAATAGCTTTTATAGCCACCTCCTCCTCGGGTTAAAAATAACCACCTTCTCTCTCTCAAAACCATAGAAAGTGTTTTTCCATCTTGCTTTTTTCCTCCCATGCGCAGCACCTGAGCTCTGACCTGCCCACCAGATGCAAACAGCTATAGCATGTCTATTCCTGATTTTACTCATTTATTCCAGTTGAAGTAAGAAAAGAAAGATGCCTCCCTCTTGCTCTGCTGTGAAGCTTTCCGTTTCCCTCTCTGGAACAGTCTAATTTCCTAATATCCAATCTCAAACTCCCCTCTGTCAGTTTAAAGCCATTCCTCCTTGTCCTGTCCCTATCTGCCTTTGTCAAAAGCCCCTCTCCAGGTTTCTTGTCAGCCCCTTTAGACATTGGATGCTGCTCTAAGGTCTCCCCAGAGCCTTCTCTTCCCCAGGCTGAACAGCCCAGCTCTCTCAGCCTGTCTCCAGAGCATAGTACTCCAGCTCTCAGAGCATCTCCATGGCCTCCTCTGGACTCAAGTGAGTTAAGTAACCAAATGAAATCGTCTTACTCCAAGAGTGTAGGACTGTGCACGTGGGATCACATGTAAGCGCATCATTAGCCTTAGCAGAAGCTCTGTCCCTCAGAAGGCTACTCCAACACGTAGGGTATTCACAGGAAAGACGTGAGTATACACTCAATTATTTCTGAGTAACTACCCACAAAATTAAATATAATGAGGAAGGAGATATGACAGCCCAACGCACACCATGTCTCCTGCCTTACTGCAACCTGCAGCCTTGTTCAGCTTAATAATTCAATAGACCTTTTCTAAAAATAACCACCAATGGCCAAAGAGCTGTTCCACATCACAGACGACTGCTTTTGAAAGAAAGCTTAGTAATGCCTGAACTCCAAAAGCTCTTCATTTTGTGTACTGAAACACTAGTCCTTCACAGCTTGCAATGCTGTGAACGCTCCCTGATGGGAGAAGGGAGGGCTACACATGATTTGTGGTGTTTTCTGTATAACCTAAAATGATCTCCTTGCAGAACACCATGCAAAGGATCAGTAGTCCTACATGTAAAATAGTCAAGGAGAACACTCAATGAAATGGGCTCTGGGTGTCAGCTATCATCGCTGCACCAACCTTAACGTGGTGGGGATGAAGCAGAACCTCCTTATGCTCAGCTCTGGAGTCCTCAGTACAGGAAAGACACTGATCTGTTGGAGAGGGTCCAGAGAAGGGCCATAAAAATGATCAGAGGGATGCAGCACCTCTCCTATGAGGAACAGCTGAGAGAGTTGGGCTTGTTCAGCCTGGAGAAAAGATGACTCCAGGGAAACCTTATTGTGGCCTTTCAGTTCTTAAAAGGGGCCCAAGAGAAAGATGGGGGAAGAATTTTCAGCAAGGCCTGTAGTGATAGGACAAAAGGTGATGGTTTTGAACTAAAGGAGAGGAGATTCAGGCTGCATGGGAGGAAAAAATTCTTTACAATGAGGGTGGTAAAATACTGGCACAGGTTACCCAGAGAGGTGGTTGATGAACCATCCCTGGAGACATTTAAGACCAGGCTGGATATGCTTCTGGGCAACCTGATCTAGTTGGAGATGTCCCTGCTCATTGCAAGGGGATTGGACTAGATGACCTTCAAAGGTCCCTTCCAATGCAAACTATTCTGATTCTATGCTTAAAGTTTATATAGTTACAAGGAAAAAAAAAACCAACCAAAAGCATTTAATGCAGCAAAGCTCCACTGAGGAAATCTGGGAACGAACAGAGCTGTTTCTATCATAGGTGATTCTGTTTATGTAAGTGATAATGATTACTCCAAATGAGCAGTGATTAAATGACAAATTGTTAGTGAAATCAAAAGCTGGATTTCTTTCTTTGCTCCTATGGGAAATACACCTGCATCAACTGGGGATCAGCAGCCCACTGACTGTAACTGCTGCAAACTTCTCATGGAGGACAGGCTTGGCCAAGTATTTCCAAGAGGCCCTGAGCAGATACACACCCACCTGCTGGCAGCACTCGGGGACATGCGTGCCTGTGAAAATCCCTGATGGGATCGCACTGCAAGCTCCACACGGAACAAAGAGATGTTTCATTTCATGCCCTAAATCCCCTCCTTCCCCACCGCGAGCCATCTCATTCCCTAGCTAGTATTTCATTAGTGTGAGACATTCCTCCCCTCCTCCCTTGTACTTACCTGCTGAAATTAAAGAGGAGCCGTTCGAAGACAAGGACAGGTCCTGTGCTGCTCAGAATTGTGAGTGGCTGACCAGCAAAAAGGCAAAATATCGCGCCAGCGACTGCTGTGCCCAGGAAACTCTCCAACACACCCTACAGTAGACACAGGAGAGACGTGAGTTCTACTGAATAACCCTTTCTATTAGCTCTATTGCAAGAAAACGAGTAGTTGTATCAGTGACTGGTGGTGTGCTGTATGACACTGATAAGGCTAAGTCAAAAACAGGACCATCTTCTGCTCTCTCCTGCAGCTGTGCACACTGATGTGTTCATCCCACAGAACTCATAGCTACTCACAATAATCAGCAACCTCCTTGGTTATTTCTAAGGCCCAGAGTTTGATAATGCTGTATCATATTTTATACCTGACAAGGGGAGGACAGTGTTTCTGAAGATCACTTCAAGGATTTGATAACTCCTTGAACATCTCTCACATTTTTGATATTAAAGATACATGTTGGTAGGGCTCTTCCAACCGTGATGTGGCTAGAGGACAGTAATGACATCCTCCAGAAAATCAGAGCGTGCTTTTTCCCTTCTTCAATTGATCACACATGCTTTCTAAATAAATAAGATGCTCCTCTTTCAAGCACCTGTTTTAATAAGTGAGACACAAACTAAACAAGGCTACTTCATCCAGCAGCCACATGTTGAGACCAAGGATCATCAGATGTCACCAGTAACAAATAAAATACATATTTAACAGGCGCTACAATTACCTTTGGCATGTGCGGCAAAACAGCTTTGCCTGAAAAGGATAAAAGAGCATGCTTGATGCATTCTTGCATTTTCATGTCTAACTAGAGCTGGAAAGTATCTACTTATAAAATGCAAATTGTGGAAAAAATATAAATGGCAATAAAATACGATTACTAAGTGTACATCCTACAGAAGTGGCAGAACTCACAGGACCTTACCTTGTTTGCTCTTATGGAAACTAATCCCTTTACACTTGACTGAGTTTTAAAGGACCAACCACAGCATTATCTTCTACTGAGTAAGACGTGCAGCTATGAGCATCACCTTCTCCAGGAAGACTCACCCAACAACCAGGGGCAAATTTAAGCACAGCTTTCATGTGCTCCATTGTAGCCCTGTCCGAATCAGCAGCCTCATTAACACTGCACATGCTTAGCAACCAGCAATTAACAGCATGCACAGATCCTTCTTTCCATCTGTGGCAAACTACGGGGTTGGTGCTGCAGTTTGTCCAACTTATCAGTGGTAATGTGAAGAATTTAAAGTAAGTTTCATGCTTCTCTTCCTTTGAAAGAGCCAAGTTAGTGCTTACACTGAGGAAAGTATGTTCATAGGATCCCAGACTGGTTTATGTTGGAAGGAACTTAAAGCTCATCCAGTTCCAATCCCTTGCCATGGGCAGGGACACCTTCCACTAGACCAGGTTGCTCCCAGCCCCATCCAACATGGTCTTGAACACTGCCAGGGATGGGGCAGCCAAAGGTCCTCTGTGCAACCTGTGCCAGTGCCTCACCTCCCTCACAGGTAAGAGAGTCTCCCTAATCTCTAATCTAAATCTCCCCTCTGGCAGTTTAAAGCCATTTCCCCTTGTCTTTTCCCTACAGACCCTTGCCCAAAGCACCTATCAGGATTTCTTGTTGGCCTCTTTAGGTACTGTAAGCTGCTCTAAGGTCTCCCCTGAGCCTTGTATTGACACTGTCATCTGTCAATCCAGTATGTTACTATGTAGAGCAGAAGGGTTTTTTTAATCTACTGAATTACTAGCAGAACTTTCTCTAAAGCAATCATGAACTATTTTTCTGGCCACAAGCATCTCAACATACCAGTGGTCAAGCACTGTTATTGCTGGGTAATTAGAGCAGCAGCAGCATGACAGCTGTGCAAAGAAACAAATGGTAAGGGAAGTTTAAAAGCTGCCTGGCTGCCTGCTCCTGACACATGCTCAGTCTCTTGTCAACCTAGACAAGCTGCTGTACAGTGGACAGAAATCACCTCGCCTTGCTCCTTTCTATTTCTAAGTGCTACTGGTGATCCCATCATGAACAGCTCTGGCTCTTGCAGGGATCAGTGAAGGGAAATCTCACTGCGATGCTCTGTAGCCTTCATACAAGGACACAGGGACAGAGACAGCAGCCTATAAGCCTCTGCCTGCTTCCTTTGGGGGACTTGCGAGGATGAGACAAGGAATGGCATTCGCACAGCTGATCCCTTTCGCTCCTCCCGCATTACTCATGGAGAGGGCCCTCGTGGCCAGCGCATCTGGAATCTCTTTTCCCTGCATTCTTCCACGTGTCTGTAGCTAAGAATAGTGTCTTTTCTCAGAAACATAAAACTCTAAAGCGAGCTTTGAAAGAAACGTTGGCCATGTCAGGCTCTCAGGGGCAGGCAGCGCGGGACAGGCGATTTTTAGAGCCTGACCCAGCAGCAGTCACATAACTGTTTACAAGAAACAAGAAGCATGAACTTTGGTAGCCCCAAAAAGACTGTTTTCTATGAGGACACAGTGCCCAGGGGAAAACTTCCAGGTGCTGCTCCTCAGTTTTAGAAGCTGGAGTAACCCTCCCTTGCATATCTGAGCACAAAGATTTGGTGTAGCTCATGCTCTGAGATGGCTTCAAGAAAACCACTTTCCCACTGCAGCAATGCACAATGGTTTGAGCAACACATGACACGGACCTGGACTCCGATCCCACTGAGCAGCTCCCTGGAGGAACAACTTGAACTGGTCGCCTTGGGACGCTTCACTCTGGCTCTGATGATACAGAGACATCTGAGCACGAAGAAAACACGATTTTGAGCTTCTATTGAAAACCTGCAGTCAAAAAGCTTGCGGAGAGAAGCTGTGGCTGCCTCATCCCTGGCAGCGTTCAAAGCCAGGTTGGATGGGGCTTGGAGCAACCTGGTCTAGTGGAAGGTGTCCTGGCCCGTGCAGGGGGTTGGAACTGGATGAGCTTTAAGATCCCTCCCAACCCAAACCATTCTCTGATTTTCCGATTCTATGGTAAAGTCCTTCCAGGCTCCTACAGCAGCCAAGTGACCTGATGCCTCTTCACACAAGGATGTTGAATAGGGTTTGTTGAAAGGAGGTGGCAAAAGAAAAGCCAGTTGTGCCCAAACCTTTGATCCACCAGTGAACTGTTGAGACAAACTGCTGGCACTTCAACCTTCAATCAGTACATAAATAAACACCAGTAAATTCAACTGGTTGTTGTATGCAGGAAGCAAGTGAATGCTGAAGTGCACAAATTGGAAAACCATAGACAACATTTTCCTGCACAGAGGTGTGGCTATGTTATAAACTGAAAGGTGAAATCTGTTTTTTTCTAGCAGCTCAGTGATGATTTTCCTGCATTTTGCTTCACTTTTGTGGACTGAAGCTCAATTACAAACTAGCTTTATGCTGTCAGGGCTTCTCACCAGCTACACCCCCAACTCCCTCCTCCCTGAGCACAGACCCCTGTGAAGCAAGGGACAAAGCCTTGGATGGGATATGGGTGCTGGTTCCTTCTGTGGCTCCTGGAGTTTAGGTCATTAATGGCTATGCTATTTATATGTGCTGCAGAGCTTTCCTGTTACCGAAGTGGGGTTCCTAACTGCAGAGCACCAGTGGTTTCCCTTTTCAAAACACAGAATAAATCACTGAGCTCAAAACAGGCTGTTCCTGCAGCTTGTGTCTTTCTAGAGACTTATATTTCTCCAAGCAACAGGAAAACTCAGACCAGGTTTTATCTACTGCAGGGAAAACTACAGACCAACCTGTTTTTTCCCTTCCTCCTGTCTTCCCTGCTCCTGCTCCATTGGGTCTCCCTGCTGTGCAGCTCACAGTCTCAGGTACACATTGGTGAAATGAGACTGTCACATTCAACAAATGAATTCCATTATCATAGGGAAGTGTAGAGCTCTGGATAGGTCCCCCCTTTTCTACATTTGGGTTAATTAAACCTGTGTAAATTAATAATTCAGTCTTTGTCATTATGAGCTTAATTATTGTTAGGAGATTCAAGGTGACTGCACTGAACATATTTACGTACAACCTCCTATCTTTTCTTCCACTTCAAAAAGCCAAAGGCACTTCTAGAGCATAATTCTGCTCCAGTCAAACGAGACAGATGTACAGCAGTATTCATACAGAATCCCCTTCCTTCAGACTTTTCCTGAGCCACCTTTAAAGCACCTACTTCTGTCTTCACTACTGATCCAGCCTGACTCTGGATATATAATATGGCTGTCAGGATTTAGTCTTTCTGCCCACAGCATGGGGGTTGGAACTAGATGATCACGAGGATGATCGGGGGACTGGAGCACCTCCCGTATGAAGATAGGCTGAGAAAATTGGGGCTGTTCAGCCTGGAGAAGAGAAGGCTGCGTGGAGACCTCATAGCAGCCTTCCAGTATCTGAAGGGAGCCTATAGGGATGCTGGGGAGGGACTCTTCATTAGGGACTGTAGTGATAGGATGAGGGGTAATGGGTTCAAACTTCAACAGGGGAAGTTTAGATTGGATATGAGGAAGAAATTCTTTAGTGTAAGGGTGGTGAGGCCCTGGAATGGGTTGCCCAGGGAAGTTGTGAATGCTCCATCCCTGGCAGTGCTCAAGGCCAGGTTGGACAGAGCCTTGGATAGCATGGTTTAGTGTGAGGTGCCCCTGCCCACGGCAGGGGGGTTGGAACTAGATGATCTTAAGGTCCTTTCCAACCCTAACTATTCCACAATTCTATCTTAAGGTCCTTTCCAACCCTAACTATTCCATGATTATTACAAAATTCATCTTTCTAAAGACCTTGCCTTTTTCTCCTGATCTCATCTCCTGATGTACTCACTTTCCTATGAATCTCAGGATTTCCTTTTCACCAGAGAGGCAGAAGTCCAGGGACTGTAAGAGTCATGCAGAGGAGACAGTGCTCTCTCTGTCGACATGGAAAGTCTGAATCAGACTTAGTAATATTAGTTGGACTGAAACAGTACAACTGAGACACAAACACAGAGAGCACATCAGAGGAACTTCTCTATACAGAAGGAGCAAGGACCTTCTCTGTTGCCTGGCCATCTTTCAAACACCATTTAAGGTATGATTTTCCAAAGGACAGCCGTCCAACAGCACGGAAAGCAAGCCAATTTCAGTGGAATCACAGGATACCTCTATTAACTGTACCCAGAATTCAAGCTTGCTTGGTGCCACACACCCCTCTGTAGATAGCAAGAGGCAAATGACAGATCTGCTGCTTCTGAAAGCTCTTGCTAACCTGCATGTTCTCTGTAGCATCGCCAAGCAATCCCCCGAAAGTGATAGCGTTGGTCACCGTGGCCAGGTAGATGAAAAGAATGGCTGAAAGTGCTTGAATGTTCAAAGCATCATAGAAGTCGCTGGCGAAGAAAGGTGCTTTCCTCTTTATGTCTTTGATCAAGCCACCACAGAACCTGGAAAGACAAGCAAGAGGAGGCTCGTGCAAAATGCTTCACAGTGAAAGTCACCCAGATAAGTCATCAGAAGCTTTGCCAGAAATGAAGTATTATCTGAGAGGAGTGAGATCATCACATTAGAGAATAGTCTTATCGCAGCTGTGATGGTCCAGGGATATCATTGAAGTAATGCTATAAAGATAATAACTTGATGCAGCTGGAAAGAAACATTTCAGGAACACAAGCCCCAATTCTGCTGCAGCAGACCACTGAAGTCTGCAGTTCAGGAAGCTTGTCAATTTTTTTCCCCAACTATACTGGCTGATGCAATAAAATATATTAACTCTAGTCTAGCCTAAATTTCTCCACCAGGCAAACACAATGGTTGGGTGAGCCAAACAATCTGCTAAGTGGAAAAATGCTTCAAACTGTTAATCAGAAAAAGAACTACAAGCGAAACCACAAGTGAAATCATCTTGGAGAACAAGAGAGCTGCCATTGCAGATGTATTCTTTCTGTGGAATCACAGACAAGACAGTATTTAACCTGTATAAATTCCATGTGGCTCTGACACCGCCAGCATGAGAAATGTTTCTGTTTTCTGATCCAGAAACAGGATGTATCGACTGCCTTGTACACACCAATGTGTAATTTCAGATTTTCAGACTTTCCTCCTAGAATTTGGATAGCGGAAGGGAGGACACAATGCCACCACAAAAACCTGTGTAGTGACCCTGAAATGCTGAGCACACTGTTTTATGGTCACCTGGACTGCATTCCCACCCTACCGGACTTCTACATGGCATACAAGCAGAGTAATACAGCACAGAGTAAAGCCTTTGGCTCTGTTACCTTCTGCATTTCTATGCCATAAAAGCCTTCATTTTGCAATTCAACTACAACAGGAATGTGTGGAAGAGGGAATGCCTCTGCTCTTGGCTAAAGTACTTCCAGCAATCGAAATGGAAACTGTAGCTGTACCTGCCATGTTGACATCCCTCACAGATACCTAACTTCACAGGCTGCCAACAGCAAGCACCTACGTGGGCCTTCTTTCATTTTTTTGGTGCTTATTTAAGATGCTTTGTAATTTGCTAAGGCTGAGTGCTCAGCACCCTTCAGGCAGCCTCAAAGCTGGGCACAGGGTTCTGGGGTCACAGCTCAACCTATATAAACAGTATGTCCGGATGGAAAGCAGAGGGGGAGCAGAAATGGTTCTGCAAAGGGAACACTGCCACCTTACATGAGTGACTCTAGGCACATCCCATTAAGCAGAGCATTACTGACCTGCCAGTTCGTTGCAACTCCTCGCAGTCCCCATGGCCCCCACCACCATGTCCTCCATCATGAGGTGTGTCTCCATTCATCTGGAGGTTTTCTCCACCAGAGTACATGTTTTTCCTAGGCAAGAAGGCAAGGCAAACTGAGGCTCACTGCATTGCCTGATGGCTCCACCCAACATAATCCAAGATCCATAATCTTCCTCTGAACAGGTGTCACACAGCCCTTTCCAGAGCCATGTTGTACAAAGGAGACTAGAAGGCTGACTTGCCAGCAGCAAGTGGAACATAGCATGTTAGAAAAAACAAGCAGAACCCCAAAGAGTCTGGGTAACCCCTATGGATGTTACATGCCTACAACATCACCTTGAAGGGTACAGAACTGCAAGAACACCCTCCCTCCAGCTGTTAAGAAAGCCATAAAAATCATCATGGAATCCCAGAATAGTTTGGATTGGAAAGGGCCTTAAAGCTCATTTAGTTCCAACCCCCTGCCACAGGCAGGGACACCTTCCACTAGATCAGATTCCTCAAAGCCCCATCTAGCCGGGCTTTGAACACTGCCAGGGTTGGGGCAGCCACAGCTTCTCCGGGCAACCTGTGCCAGTGTCTCAGCACACATATATCTCCCAAAATTACTTCTAGTACCTTCTAAACACAGACAGGCAGATGCAGTCACTGAAGTTGCTCAATAAACCTGGTGTACCCAAAGCAGCAACTCTTCCTATCACCTTTTCAGAACTGATGCACACTGTCGCACATCACAGAGATAAGTCTGCCTGTCTCCTGCTGTTACCTTTTATCTGAAGAAGGAAGAGACTTGGGGGGCTCTATCCTAATGGCTGGGTCCCATTCCCCAGGGGGGAGCACAATGACTTCATCCAGAAACTCATCGATGCCAGCGATCAGGTCCTGCCGGTCCTTGGCTTTATAGGCAATGTCATGGAACACCTGCAAGGACAAGAGAGATCCATAGAGAAAGGGCTGTATTTTCTGTAACCCAGACTGTAGAGGCAGCTACCAAATTTTATTCCATAAAAATTCATTTGCAGAAAGTACCAGGACACTTGGCACAAGGGTGTGTGAACCTCAGGAAAGCCCATTCTTTAGGCTGGTTGTGAATCATAGAATCATACAATAGTTAGGGTTGGAAAGGACCTTAAAATCATCGAGTTCCAACCCCCCTGCCATGGGCAGGGACACCTCACACTAAACCATGCCATCCAAGGCTATGTCCAACCCCACCTTGAATGCCGCCAGGGATGAAGCATTCACAACTTCCCTGGGCAACCCATTCCAGGGCCTCACCACCCTTACAGTAAAGAATTTCTTCCTCAGATCCAATCTAAACTTCCCCTGTTTAAGTTTGAACCCGTTACCCCTTGTCCTCTCACCACAGTCCCTAATGAAGAGTCCCTCCCCAGCATCCCTACAGGCCCCCTTCAGATACTGGAAGGCTGCTATGAGGTCTCCACGCAGCCTTCTCTTCTCCAGGCTCAACAGCCCAAATTTTCTCAGCCTATCTTCATACGGGAGGTGCTTCAGTCCCCTGATCATCCTCGTGGCCCTCCTCTGCACTTGTTCTAACAGTTCCATGTCCTTTTTATGTTGAGGACACCAGAACTGCACACAATACTCCAAGTGAGGTCTCACGAGAGCAGAGTAAAGGGGCAGGAGCACCTCCCTCGACCTGCTGGTCACACTCCTCTTGATGCAGCCCAGGATACGGTTGGCCTTCTGGGCTGCAAGAGCACACTGTCGGCTCATGTTCATTTTTTCAACGACCAACACCCCCAAGTCCTTCTCCGCAGGGCTGCTCTGAATCTCTTCCCTGCCCAACCTGTAGCTGTGCCTGGCATTGCTCCCACACAGGTGGAGGACCTTGCACTTGGCATGGTTAAACTTCATCAGGTTGGCATCAGCCCACCTCACAAGCGTGTCAAGGTCCCTCTGGATGGCATTCCTTCCCTCCAGCGTATCAACCAAACCACACAGCTTGGTGTCATTGGCAAACTTGCTGAGGGCGCACTCAATCCCCCTGTCCATGTCACCGACAAAGATGTTGAACAAGACCGGTCCCAACACCGATCCCTCAGGGACACCACTCATTACTGGTCTCCAGCTGGACATTGAGCCATTGAGCACTACTCCTTGCGTGTGGCCATCCAGCCAGTTCTTTATCCACCGAGTGGTCCACCTATCAAATTGATGTCTCTCCAACTTAGAGAGAAGGATGTCATGTGAGACAGTGTCAAAGGCTTTACACCAGTCCAGGTAGATGACATCAACTGCTCTGCCCCTGTCCATCAGTTCTGTAGCCCCTTCATAGAAGGCCACCAGATTGGTCAGGCAGGATTTCCCCTTAGTGAAGCCATGCTGGCTGTCACCAAGCACCTTGTTGGTTTTCATGCGCCTTAGCATGCCTTCCAGGAGAATCCACTCCAAGATTTTGCCAGGCACAGAGGTGAGACTGACTGGTCTGTAGTTCCCCGGCTCATCCACTTTCCCCTTCTTAAAAATGGGGGTTATATTTCTCTTTTTCCAGTCGTCAGGAACTTCACCTGACTGCCATGATTTCTCAAATATGATGGACAGTGGCTTAGCAACTTCATTTGCCAGCTCCTTCAGGACCCGCGGATAGATTTCATCTGGTCCCATGGACTTGTATACATTCAGGTTCCTAAGATGGTCTCGAACCAGATCCTCTCCTACAGTGGGCCCAGGGTCTTCATTCTCACTGTCCCTGCGTCTGCCTTCCAAGACTTGGGTGGTGTGGTCAGAGCATTTGCTGGTGAAGACTGAGGCAAAGAAGTCATTAAGAACCTCAGCCTTCTCTAAATCCAGGGTAGTCAGTTCTCCCGATAGCTTCTGGAGAGGACCCACGTTGTCCCTAACCTGCCTTTTATTTGCAATGTACCTATAAAATATTCTTTTCTTGCAGGCATATGTATTCCTAATTTTTAGCAAAACATATATTTCTAACATCTTTCAAAATGTTAGTAAAGCAATTATCCATTTGCTTTACCCAAAATAAGATTTTTCATTTAAATAAGGAGTTTCAATTACACTTTGAGAAGAGACTTTTACAAAGGCACAAAAAAATATTGATCTGCTTTCCCTACCTGCTTCAGTCTACCAAAAAAAATGCCACGTATATTTTCCAACCCTGTCGCATGGAAATGATGACAGTATTTACTCAAAAATAACAACAAAAAGCACACTCTGGTTTTACTGAAAGGTCTCATATTATTGATGAAGAGTGAATGAGAAAAGAGAGGAAAAAGATCATTAATGATGAATTTTACAAGTATCTTCTAGACTGCTGGAAGTGGATGAGCAAATGTGACAGACTTAATAAGAACAGTCAGTGGTAGGAAGGAGGACTGCTGGGCCATGGAAACTAAACCATTGCTCCAAGCAGTACAAATGACAGAAAACAGAAGAGCTGAGACCAGGCAAGTGGTAATTAAGGGAACCACATGAAAGTAAAAACAACGTAAAGAGACAGCAAGAAACAAACACAATGTAAATCAGCCCCAGATGCACAGAGCCCAAGGGACGCTGGAAGAAAATAGCTGGAAATGAATATTGAAAGCCCAGTCATCTCGTTGTGGTGTATGATTAGCAAGTAATTGCTAGCTGCTCATGGATAATACACAAGCACTGCCTGAATGAAGAAGTGCTCAGAGACAAAGTACAATACACAACAGTAGGTCCTGGGAGTAACCATTTCTGCTGTAATTACCTGGAGCGTGGCTGTGTATTACCAGGATCATGGAATGTGACAGAAGGTGAGCACCATGACAAGATTAATTCAAAGATCAGTAACAGCTGGACTTGATGGTTGGACTTTCCCAACCTAGTTCATCCTATGATTCTATGACAGTCTATTGGAAAGAGTGGCTGCTAGCAGGAAAATACACACGATGGACAAAGCTTTCCTACAAGTCACGCTTTTACAAAAACACATGAACCCAGGTGAAATAATTAAATAATTATGTGAACAGATGGAATTAGGAGGTGACATTTGGATATTTGAGCTTTATGTGCATATTCCTGTCAACCATGCTGAGGAAAGGATATCATTATTAGCTAATGAAGTGAAACCTGGGAGAACCCGTTTCTCATAGATGTCAAGACACCTACCTCATCCGACATCAATGTGGCGATGGCTCGGCCAATCTCGTGATAGGACTTTGCTTTGCCCTTCGGTCCCAGCAGAATGAAGAGGAATCTGACAAAACAAGCAGATTTTTGCCCTTTAGCATAGCAAAATGGATGGCTTATTAGTTATACAGTATCTAGATGGAAATTCAGCTTTCTAAAGTTGTGGTCCTTGTTAAAGATCCAGAGGCTGTCAGTAGCCTCCAGCTAATTTGAGAGTAGAGGTTACACCCTGTAGCCCATCACACTTACTCAGACAAGCAAGACATTACCCAGAGTTTTGCTCCCTTTAGCTTTGAGATTGCTACTGAAACCACTATGGCCAAATGCTATGACAGCCCTACACAGAGGTTGCTACCATACAGCACCCTAGACCTCAGGATGTGGCGAAGAAACGACGTTCTTCCAGTACCTGGAAGTGAGCTACACATGACAGATGCCAGCTCCAGTGCAGGGTGGTTGAGCATTCATACCCTGTGCACCACAGAAAGCCCACAGGATGGGCCAAGCAGGGCCAGCACAACAGTGGGCACAGAGGGAAGATGTGATTAATTGTCCACATTGCTCACTGTGAACTTTATTGCTCCTCCAGGCTGTACCAGACAGCACTCCACGTGCTTATTAATGCTCTGCTGGAGCTCAGATCTCTGTTACGGTTCAGCACCCACATGTGAAGGGAAACCATTAATCTAAAATAGGGCTTTAGCTATAAATAATTAAGCCCAATTTGTATGTCCTGAATTTCCACTCCAAGCATAAGATACATACCAGAGACCTGTAAGCCCATCTGATGGTTTTACAGTCACAGCTTAATTCTTAAGCAGGCGTGAGTCTATTCCTATGGCAGGCACCTTCAGCAAGGGTAACCACATCTACAAGGTATTAGGAGCTGACTTCTTACATGATCTCTTTGGGCAGCAACTATGCTCAAGTCA
This sequence comes from Amazona ochrocephala, assembly GCA_039720435.1. NCBI lineage: Eukaryota > Metazoa > Chordata > Aves > Psittaciformes > Psittacidae > Amazona > Amazona ochrocephala. The sequence continues at coordinate 86,170,981 of CM077880.1, forward strand.
TTGCTAGTGAGTTTGGAAAACACCATGATACGAAACCTTTGGAGAAAGGAAATTACTGCTCTTTATCTTTTCTGCCATTGCTTGTCAGTGCTATGTATCAGGCCTTGTCTATGTGACAGTGTGTTCTAATGAGAGTCCTTAATGGAAACGCTATACATGGAAAATGGAAGCTTCTGCCAATAAAATTGTTTAGCAGTTGTGCCAGAGTAATGGGAATGCTGGTGAAAGGTGGCTGCGTTTTCCAGCCTCTAAAGTGACACTCATTTGAAGAGTTTTAAGTACAGCTTCAAGGTTGGATTTTCAAAGGTACCTAGATCCTCCTGGCCTGGAATGAAAAGTAAATAAATAATAATAAAAAAGATACCACCATTCAAATAACACTTCATTCAGGAAAGACCCAAGCCTTATCTTTGAGACTCCCAGTTCCTAAACTAAGTTTCATGTGCAAGCCCAAGGTATCAGTGCTGAAATGGCAAAAGCCACTACCACCTGTAGAAGTACTCTTGCTTCAGAGTTGATTTCACACTGCAGACATGTTGCTAAGCTGGTAGCTACTTACACAGCACCTACAGCCTTGGCTGTAGAAACACAAGCTTCCTCTAAATCCCCTGTTCAGATTTGTCCCACAAAAAATGATTTGGTTCATGGCTATGGCACAAAAATACATCTGCCTTCATGCTCACCTCCTCACCTTGACAACTGGCTTGTCAAGAAAGCCCTGTTAGTTCTGGTGGCCATCTCGCATGATGGCCAGCACTTGGTGGTCAGTGGATTTTCAATGAAGACCATCGTGCTGGTGTCGTTTCAAGTGCTCAGCCTGAGCTGGACTCTATCTAGTGACCTTGAGACAAAAGTCTGTCTCTCTCTCACATGTCAACTCACCCTTGCAATTAGCAACCAAAGAAGTCACATGGCAGGAGACCAATGTCTCCATTTCACCTAATTTAGCAAAGGCAATTATTAGGGCAATTTTCAGCAAACTCCATATCAGCATGTGTCTAAAACAGAAACACTTATCACTGCTCAAAACAACTCTTAAAGCTTCCTGAATTAAGCCTTTTTCCAATTACAGCTCTTCCTTTCTATCAGTAATGGAAAATAAACACACTATAACCTTGAATAAGTTGTCTCATCTAAAACCTTTTCCATTGCCTCCAGTGTGAATTTGGGTTAGCTTCAACTTCCAGTCATAAATTTCAATTGTCTCTCATAGCTAGACTGAAGAACCCTCAATAATTAAATCCCTTTAAATATCCTCCCTTATCGACTCAGTCACTCATCTGTCAGAATAAGCCATTTGAGGCTTTTCTCCTCTCTTTAGTCACTTTGAAGGCTCTTTCCTCCACAAACCTCCTCTGATCTATCAGTGTCTTCATCAGGGAAATCACCCAAGAGCTGGCAGTTCTTTCAGTGCAAATATAACCTATGGTTACTCAGGAACTTGATGTGAGGCTGCTTCCCTGAGAAAAGGAAGTTAGGAGCCAGGAGCCAGGACTTCAGGTATGGACAAGCATGAGAAGTAGGACAAGGGGAAATGGCTTTAAACCTATAAGAGGGTAGATTTAGGTTAGATGTAAGGAAGAAGTTCTTCCCCGTGAGGATGGTGAGGCACTGGCACAGGTTGCCCACAGAAGTTGTGGCTGCCCCATCCCTGGCAGTGTTCAAGGCCAGGTTGGACAGGGCTTGGAGCAACCTGGTCTAGTGGAGGTGTGCCGGCCCATGGCAGGGGGATTGGAAATGGATGAGCTTTAAGGTCCCTTCTAGGACAAACCAGTCTAGGATTCTGATATGTTTCTATGTGTTAGAAACATGGTAGGATGATGGGGAGAGCTGGGATTATTGCCATGGTAGAGGGAAAGGACATGGCACATACTTCTAGGAAAACAAGTTTCAGCAGTTCTAGCCCCCGATGGAACAATCTACTCTACCCACTATGGCCCCAGTCATGACCCAGAGACAATCAGCACTTTGAGCACAGCCCTTCCAGCTGTCCCTAGAGGAGGAAACTGACAAGAGGCCAAGCTAAAGCATAGATGACCAGATTGCTCTCGGCCACACACAGAGACACCCTCTTTGTTATTTGTCAACCTTTGCTATGTTAACTATACATTTTCTCAAAAGCTGCTGATAAAATGTGGAACACAGCAGGGTTGAGAGGTGTGGCTGGCACCTCACCAGAAGTACTCCTCCCCTTACAATCATTGTATGAAATATTATTTCAGGTTTACAAATCAAATGTCATGAGTTACTAAGTCAAATATCTTACAAGGTATATTATATTCACACAGGCAGTTTCTAGATAAAAAAATCTACAGTCTTATTTAAAATAGGCATCAAACTAGTAGGATAGGATCCATAAATACATATTAACTGGCATCGCTAACAGTAACACTTCCTAATTGAACTCTTCACGAGGTTTCAAGTGCTTTACTTAAGGTTCACAGGGAGGCAACTAAGCCATACACGCCTAGGTCATGTCTTCTCTCTCCCCTCCTACCTCTTGAAACCTTCTCTGTGTTTCACAAGTTATTATAAAACAACATTATAAAACTGTTCCTCAGCCAAGTCTTTTAGAACTCTGGGATGCAAATTATCCAGATCTGTTAATTTTTAAAAAAGGTTCATAACTTCAGAAGTTGCTGCTTGACATTCTGATCCTCCCGGGGAATGAGACATTTTCAGAACCATCGTCTGAAATAATTACACTATCTCTCTTCCAGTGCCTACCACAAGCGCCTGAATGCTCCTGCACTTACTAAAATGTTCTTGGAAACAAGCAGTTTATGACACCTTCCAAATTCTTTGTCTTGACTGATTCATCTCAGAATTACCTTCAGCAGTAGAACAAGACCTTTTAAAGAGCCAAATATTAGAAAGACAAAAACATTAATGCATTTTAGTGGTTTTGACTACATTATGTTTCCAGGCATTTAGCATCATTTAGTTACGAATACTTCCACCTAAGAAAGCCCTCGCTTCTAGCTGTGATATACTCCTCTTCATCTGGCAAGATGAAAACCAGCACACAACACATGCTGAGTTATCAAACCTCCATTTCTGATATTTGACATTGCTAAGGATGCTTCAATGCAGAGGATGTGAGGTTCACTTCGTATCACTCAGCTCAAAGTCTCTCTAAAGTAGTAACAAAATTCAACGTTTCTCCCCAGAGAAATATCTGGTCTTGAACTTGATATGACAGCACAGACAAAGCATTCAAAATCCTTTGCTTCCGAGTTGACAGTGAGCCAGAAACTCAGTAATTTGTTACTGTTTTACCTAAAGCACTAGTCCTCCTGTTGTTTATGTATGCTTTACATCCTGTTCAAGCAGATGACGGCCACCAATTACATATGATTCATCTTCTGATCATAGGGACTATGTCACCAAACCCAACCAGAATAAATTTGTTCTCATAGATGAGCAATTCCAATCCAAAACTCATCTATGCCTGTCAAATCTGGAGCAAGTAAGAGCAACAACTCCGTAAAGGTTAAAGGCACCTACCCAAAGGAAACTCAGTAAGGTCCTGAGAAAATGTTTTCAATTTTGAGAGGGTGGGGGGAAGCAGTCCTGTTGTTGGACACCATGTGAGAAGACCGCAAGGCATTCAGCTTAGAGTTACACGTTGGTCTCGAGAGCTGGAAGAACAACCTCTTGATGTACTTTTCCAGCAGACTAAGTAAGTGGTTGGACTGCTGATAAAAGGAACACAACTTGAAACTGCAGTAATGAAAGGAGATGGTGACATGTTTGGTCCGTCTTCTATTTCACACAAGTGATCCTGCAAGTTTTGAGCAACGTACCAACACTGCAGGCTTCCTACATGGTGTCCAGCACATAAACACAGTTTCCCAAAGCAAGTCCTTCTGCTGGAAAGGCTGCTAAAGGACACAACCCTGAACACCTTTCAATGCTGCAACTAATAAACAAGACACACATCTCATCTTCCCTATGAAGAATTAAAAATGCCTCTGCAGTTAAAAGCTCAAGTTAGAGGAGCTAAGGGAGGAGAATCTGACTCCTGGTTCTGCCCCACGCTTCCTAAGTGATCTGTGGGCAAGTTAGTTCATTTTGTTGAAGACTTGCAGACACAGGCCATTTCCCAACACAATATTAGCCTCTGCAAGTCTGTACACCTTATCTCCAAAAAACATCTTTCCCTTGCTCATTCTTCATCTTTTTTCCCCATCAACATTACATTAAGGCATCAGACCTCAACACATGATTGTACATTTCCTTTATGAAAATAAGAAGCTATGGCTATTGCACCGTCCAGAGGAGAAGCAGTTGTACGCAAGCCATGGTGCAAGCACAGTAGCTAAAATGAGGAGTCTGCAGCACTGAGGAATGAAACTCAACATGAGAAAACCAAAGTCCTTCAAGGCTTTTTCAAACTGATCAGTAAAAAGAAAACACGGAGAAAGGCTGGGATCTCTCTAAACCAATTTCAGACCCCTGAGTTTTATTACCAGGGTTGTACGAAAACACCCTGCTGAGAAACCTTTCCTGAAGAATTCATCAGACCCTCCTGATTTCTTTTAAGTAAAAATCTACTTTTAACTAAAGGAAATGCTTAAAATCCTTAGCAAGAAAGTGTGAAGGAAAAATATATATAGAAAATTTATGTACCCAAGGAAGAATAATTTCTACACAGGGCATTTTATTTCTACAAAGCATACAAAATTCTGCAGCTTACAAGAAAAATCCAAGCCAAAGAATGTAGGGAGGATGAAAACACGAAACTAGCAGAAAAAAGTAATCCATTTTACAGGAAGTCTACATGTTGAACGCTGTCCACCTTATGCACACAATAATCCTTTTTCTTTCTACAGTGCTGGGTCAACATGGATAAATCAAACCAGGGCAGGGCTATCATGATATCATAAACCTTTCACCTCTCAGGGCTAGGTGCCTTATTTGCTTCTGCAAGACAAGGCTGTGGTGATGTCTTACACACCCAACTAGCGGATGCAGCTGATGGGGTGCTTTTCAGCTAGTTTATCAAAAGCTATCGTTGCCCTCTCCCTGCAAAATCTGCCTGGTTAGTGCTTTGAAAGCAAAACATGGAGATGGCTTCATGCACCAGCATTGTGTGGAGTCTGCGGGCTGTTCAGTGCCCATACACAGCAGTAACATGCTGCCTGAGATGGCTGAGACAGGGCACTCACTGAGGAGATGCTCCATCACAGCTCATCTGGGCCCCCAATGGGATTTCCTTGATTGAATTTCACAGGATGCAGCCACTGCAAATGGCTCTTCATTACTCACAAAAGCCATCTAATGAGCCTCCCTGCTTTGATTAGGGCTAGCATTCGGTTTGGAGGACAGCAAATAGATAATGTTATTTCCTGGAAAAAAATGTTGGCACGGAAGGACATATTGTCTTGATTAATGCTATTGAGTAGTGAGGTCGTTCAGCAATCCTAGATCTAACTTCCTGGCTCCCACTACCAAAACAAACAATACCTAATTTTACATCTGCTGAAAAGCATTTGGAGATGTGCTTAAAAAATAGCAAGTGGGATTAGACTTTGAAGCCAAAATACTGAAATATGCAGAGCTCAGTAATACTGAGGAATGATGAATAACCTTTTATAAGCCACTTTTGTCTCCCCATGCTCCTGCCAGGATACCCACTGTGTGCAAACAGCTGGTGACATGGTTATTTTAAGGAGCCACTTACAGAAACTCCAAGAAATACAAACACTGCTGCATTACTAGGAGGCAGTTAAACAAACAGCAGAACTAGATCCTCTTTTTCCTTTGGCTTGTGCATAAAATAAGGTACAGATTATAACAACCATATAACCTCCACTCCATACAATGACTGGGATTCCTTTCAGTATCAGTAATGCACTAGCTATGTGCTTCTGTCATCGTACATCTCACAAAATACTACTTGATATAGCCTCAAACCCTGTAGGCATTCAAACCACAACCTTCGCTCTGTATGTAAAGCCCTGGAGACTGTTCACATAAAATATGTATTTGCACACTAGTGATGATGTGAGAGGTGCAATTTGAACTCCCTAATTACAAGCAAAACACAAAGTAAACTCTTTGTAAGCTGACAGGAGAAGCACAGCAGAGTGGAGGTGCGCAGGGGGGCCAAGGACTGAGGTTCTTACCTTGATGGGGTGTGTGTTTGTATATGAAGCAAAGATACATTCCCACATTAACACTCAAATACAGCAGATGCTCTGGACGTCTATACTGATAATTTTTCTCCACTATATTACTTGATAAACAATATGTAACTGTATAACTAAAGATAATATTGCTAAGAATTCAAATAGCAGTTTGCTATTCTAGTAGATAAACACACTCACTGCACAGGCAGTTACACATCTTCGAGCAGTGAATTCAAATAAAAACATAAAGTATATTCATATTTGGGAGATTCAGATTAACTTGCCATGAGTCACAGCAAGATGACAGTTTTCTCTGAATCATTATGTATTAGAAAGCACCATACAATCATTGAATAGTTTGGATTGAAAGGGAATGGACCTTCAAAGGTCATCTAATCCAACCCCCATACAATAAGCAAGTACACAGAATCACAAAATCAACAGAATGGTTTGGGTTGGAAGGGACCTTCAAGCTCATCCAGTTCCAACCCTCTAACATTGGCAGGGACACCTTCCAGTAGACCAGGTTGCTCAAGGCCCCATCCAACATGGCTAGATCATACAATGCGACCACACCAACAGAACTGTATGTCTCAGTTTACCTGACTTACTGGTTTGCTCCAGCAGAGCCAGAACTGCATCTTTCTCCTAATGTGAGTTTAAGAGGAAAAATATGTACTGCAAAAACACGCAGAGAGAATCTGGGTGACGCTGGGGGGAATCACGAGGGGCAGGAAGAAAGCCCCATTAGTTAAATTTCATATTGGCGGTGACCTTTACTACTAAGTTATATAGTTAGTGTGTTTCAATAATGTTGTTCTGGTTTACAGCTGGTATCTTATAACCAAATTCAGGTTAACCAAATAGGACCTGAAGATTACTAAGCAGCTACAGTTTTGTTACTTTAAACCAAGAATTCTGATCGTTACACACATCACATGATGAAAAGTAATGGAGAACATCTTCTGGCCTGAGGTTTTTATCTGAAAAGGTGCAAATGGAGTTTCCCATTCTTGTACCCTTCCCAGGAGCTCAGTTCTCTTACCGGGTAGGTACAGGGACTTCAGTCAGAGCACCCAGCATGACTGCCTGCTGCAGCCGGACGAAGGCAATGAAGGGACTCTCCAGGAAGTCTACCTCCCCAACCAGCACGTTGGAGGCCTCAGCATCACGGGGCAATTTTTTCATGAATTTATTCTTCAGCTGCATCAGTGAAAAAGGAAGGAAAAGAACATTAAGCCTTGTTAGGCAAGCAAACAGGAACGTGCATAAGATACACCCAGTTTTCACCCACATTTCCTCCTTGGTCAGAATATATCTTTGGTGATATATTAAGCATGATAATATGTATCAGCCCCACAGAGTCTACTGAGATACAAACACTAGGAAGATCAGCCCCAGAACAATGCTGATGTTGGTGCCCAGAGCAAAGATGATGCTGAGAAGATTATGCCTCTTGGAGCTGGGCACTTGCCTTTCACTGTGTATGCGTCTTTTCAAGTTCCCAGGGGAAGACTAAGCTCAGCACAGGCTTTTAGGAGCACGTTTCCTAGCCTGTGGCTTCTTCCTTCATCTAAATTTGTTTGGGGTTGTCCAAACCCATTGTTCCCACTACCAGTGCAGGCCAGCACATGAGGAGTCATGGGGCAGAAGCACCAGGAATGCTGGTTTGGAAACTACAACAGTTTCAATAACTGTTACTGCTTCCCATCATCAATGCCTATGCCCTCAGCCCTCCTGCAGACTGCTGCCCTCAGAGCACAGAGCAGGGAATGGCCAAAGGTGCATGGAGAAACTTGTGCCATCATCAGAGACCTTCTGTCCAGGAGAAAAACCCTTCTCAACCTGTACACAGAATGATGCTGGATGGGTATTATATCACTCGCGTCTCAAAGATCTGAAGGGAGAGAAATCCTCGGGAAGAGGTGAAGTGAGACGGGGCATCCATGAAAGAGAGAGAAATCAGAGAGGGTTTCAGACAAGATGCTGAGCCAGGAAGGGTTGGGTGGCACAGGGAACCCCCTCTGGATGGTCATGGTGGGGACTCTGGTTAACTGCTCTCCCCCTGAGGAGGCTCCTACCACTCTGCTAGCCCAGCTTTGAATACCAAGCAAGAGGATTGTGAGTGTGTCCATCTGTCTGTCTATCTCCCTCCATATATCTCAAACCCAACTACTTCCACCATCAATTAAACACCCACTGCTTTATAACAAAGTTACTGCAGATGTTCCACCTTCCCAACTCTGAATGCCATTCTGCCAGGGAGAAATTTTAAGAACCTCCCCCAGGAGTTTAAGTAAATGAACTGCCAACATCTGGAGTCCATAGACATAAACCACCCTGCCTCATCTGCTGAAAAATCACTACGGGCCACCGTGATGCACCTCAGCAGAACTGCCTAAAATCGCCAGCAGCTCCCAGCACAGCCTGGCTCCACAAGTTCTCAGAAGCCCCAAAGCAGACTGATGGTGGTTTTAATGTTATACTAATAAACTGATGGTCTGAACTGCTCACAGGAGGACAGATTCTTCTCAGGTGCTTCTAGGTAAATAGACGACAGTATATGAAGAACTCACCCATTTCAGTAAATGTTTTGCAGTAAAAGAAATTCAACAAAGACACCAAAATTTCTGCCTGATGACTAGTAATCTGATTTCCTTACTCACCCAGGTTATTCCAACATAGCTTTCCCATGATGCCCTGAAAGCCTTAATTCTTTCTTTGCGCTCTTGCAATCTCTGACTGCTCCTTTCTCCTCAGTAACATGACCCTGAGTTGTTATGTGAGCAGTTTTGGGGGTGGCAGTGCTTTTTCTAGTGTTCTTTCACTCTCTTCCTACAACTTTGCTTTTCCTTCATTAACAGCTGAGCCAGAAATAGGATGAAGGGAGCTGATGAAGCCACTGTAAGCGTACACAGTGCAACTGAACTGCTCATCCTCAAGCTTTCTCATCCTTAAGGTCTAGATTTTTTTAGTCTATTTGAAAACCAACTTGATTTTTTGTTAAAAAAAAGGGTGTATCTCAAAGCAAAACTATGCAGTTATTGCTTAATGCGCTTCTAGCAATGCAACAAAGCATCTGTGGTGCTACTGAACAGCAGGGCTCTAACCTGCAGGAAAGTGAGCTTAGAAGACAACCTGTAAAGCTGCATTTATTCAATTCCGGTCCTTCCCGAGGCATTCAAATAGTATCTGAGGTCCAGTTCTGTGTTCACCATCATTAAAATAAAGTACCAGAAGACATCTACTGACCAGCATTGTTCTCATCAGCCAACTGCCACGGATACTCTCATTTATACATCTTCTCTTTTAGCTTAATGCTAAAAAAAGTTCTTTATGGCCTGATGGTTATTCTTTCCATCCCTGCACCTATGTAATGGTACCACAGCAGATGTGACAGGCTCACAGGCCTCTACAACAGGCATCCTACAGTCCAGCTATGGAGAAATCATAGAATCACAGAGTGGTTTGGGTTGGAAGGGACCTTAAAGCTCATCCAGTTCCAATCCCCTACCACAGGTAGGGACACCTTCCCCTAGACTAGGTTGCTCCAAGCCCTGTCCAACCTGGCCTTGAACACTGCCAGGGATGGGGCAGCGACAGCTTCTCTGGACTACCTGCGCCAGTGCCTCACCATCCTCACAGTAAAGAACTTCTTTCTAATGTCATCAATTGCTTCTCATTTGACAATAGGAAAAAGCTGCAGCAGCAACAGCCAGTAAGTTCTAAAAATCAGCCCCTCCTGACTTATTTTCTGGTATCTTCCTGGCACTTGGAAATCTCTTTAGGCAGTCACAGGGCTGCCCTTCTGCTAGGCTGGCAATCAGCTGAAGCAGACCTGCAGCATCAGGAAAGCCCCCAGAGGCCCGGTCTCACACGCACCCCTCTGCCTTGCTTGCACCCTGAGTGTCCTCAGATCCCAGAGGGATTTGTTTTTTACTTCAGCAGCGGCAGAATTAATGTGGAGTTGAAGGCTTTTGGAAAATCCTGCCCTGGGTGATGTTTGGAGATGCTCTGTGTGTGCCTGGCTACGGGTGAATGGCGAGTGAGGATGTACTGCCAGGAACACCAACGGGGGGTAGCACTAACCTGGGCTATGAACCCGTAATGAGCTTTGCCAGGACACTCAAGGAAGTAGAAAAATGGGAAAAGTCTCATGAAAAGGCATGAGTTATTGATTCAAAAGGAAGAAAACAGTGGAACAATCCTACTCCTCCATGCTGCAGTCAGGGTCACCACCAGAGAAAATACTAAATAAGCATCAAGGATGAAGCCTGGAAACATACTACCAGTCCTTCCATCTTTGGAGGAAACTGGAGATAAGAAAATAACGGCCAATAAGAAACTTAACATGAGCCAGCAGTGTGCACTCGCAGCCCAGAAAGCCAACCGTACCCTGGGCTGCATCAAAAGGAGCATGACCAGCAGGTCGAGGGAGGTGATCCTGCCCCTCTACGCTGCTCTCGTGAGACCTCACTTGGAGTATTGTGTGCAGTTCTGGTGTCCTCAATATAAAAAGGACATGGAACCGTTGGAACAAGTCCAGAGGAGGGCCACGAGGATGATCAGGGGACTGGAGCACCTCCTGTATGAAGACAGGATGAGAAAGTTGGGGCTGTTCAGCCTAGGGAAGAGAAGGCTGCGTGGAGACCTCATAGCAGCCTTCCAGTATCTGAAGGGGGCCTATAGGGATGCTGGGGAGGGACTCTTCACTAAGGACTGTACTGACAGGTTAAAACTTAAACAGGGGAAGTTTAGATTTGCTTCATCCCTGGAGGCGTTCAAGGTGGGGTTGGACATAGCCTTGGGTGGCATGGTTTAGTGGGAGGTGTCCCTGCCCATGGCAGGGGGGTTGGAACTCGATGATCGTGAGGTCCTTTCCAACCCTAACTATTCTATGATTCTATGATAAGGAGGAAGTTCTTTACCATGAGGACGGTGAGGCCCTGGAATGGGTTGCCCAGGGAAGTTGTGAATGCTCCATCCCTGGCGGTGTTCAAGGCCAGGTTGGACATAGCCTTGGATGGCATGGTTGAGTGGGAGGTGTCCCTGTCCACGGCAGGGGGGCCGGAACTAGATGATCTTACGGTCCTTTCCAACCCTAACTATTCTATGATTCTAAATCCACAACAAATGTTCAACTTTGTGAAACAGGAAGATTCATATTAGAGATTAAGAAGAAGTTCTTTACTATAAGGGTGGTGAGGTGCTGGCACAGGCTGCACAGAGAAGCTGTGGCTGCCCCATCCCTGGCAGCGCTCAAGTTCAGGTTGGGTGGGGCTTGGAGCAACCTGGTCTAGGGAAAGGTGTCCCGGCCCATGCAGGGAGTTGGAACTGGATGAGCTTTAAGGCCCCTTCCAACCCAAACCAGTCTGGGATTCTGTAACAGGTTCTTTGCTCTAATTTGGTTTTGCAGCACCACTCACCACTCTCTTAAATCATTTATCAGAGAGGTGATGGGAAAGGTGCAGTCAAGCACTTATGCCCCATTTTGAACCATTCCCTGAAGCAACTTCAGGAAGATGTGAGTCCTCAGCAGCTCCTGGGAGCAGGGAGGGAGGGATAGAGGGCATGCAGCTGGAAGCACTATATTCACTCTCCCTGCACTCTACTAAATTGAGCATCGTTCCAACCCAACCACTAATGTTATGTTAAAGGCCACAGCTCTCCACCACTGTGCATGCAAAAAGACCCAGCAATCTGAAAAGTCACTACTGCCCTAAATGCATTTTAACATTCTGTGATCAGCAGCATTGCTCAAGGTTTATCAGAAATTACAGCAATTCCTACATTCACAGGGATTCTTCTTTTAAGGTTCCTTCCAACCCAAACCATTCTATGATTCCATGATTTTGTGAAGGGTGGAAAGTTTCTTTCTTCCATCTGGGAGTGCCCCACACAACCAAGAGCAAGAGAAGATGAGAAGGAACACTTGGCTGAACAAACACATGGATCCTGCCTGGAATACTCTGCAGAGCAGTTTGTAGGCCTGTCTAAGGTAAGAGAATATGCAAGATGAGTGGAAACTCCATTAAATGAGTCATTAGCTGAAGCACCAGAAACACAGAGGTAACCAAAAACCATTAAAATTATAATCAGAGAAGCCCTTTAGCTAGTCAGATTACTGTAATGATGCTCCTGTCTTTGCTCAACAGCCTGCAAGGAACACGTAGGCAACACGTAGGCACTGATCTCAGGAAGTGTTGAAGGTCAGGCTGGATAGGGCTTGGAGTGGCCTGGTGTAGTGGAAGGTGTCCCTTCCCATGGCAAGGGGTTGGAACTGGATGAACTTTAAGGTCCCTTCCAACCCAAACCATTCTGTGATTCTGATTCTATGATCTCTGGACGAATCTGTTTGCCCTTACGTGTCATGGTCGGATTTGATCACCACTGACCTAAGGAAGAGTTACCAAACAAAATCCTCTGGCGGTGTGGGCTGGAGTTCACGTACAACTATCACAGCTCATCCCCCCCTCCAAGTACAGCAAACCCTGGACATTCACAATAAACACTGATCATACAGTGTTGATCATACATCATGAGGTAAACTGCATAAGTGGTTCTTTGTGTAACTAAAGGAAGGCTTAATGGTCTCTGATCACAGGGAAAGAGATCCAGTTCCCCGAATTCCTGTTATACCAAAGCTGAGAGCAGCATCAAAGCAAGAAGGAGGTCTTCCAGCCTGGCAGGTGGCTGCCCAAGAGCATGAACTGAGGCTCTGACAAAGAAACCTCTGAAACACCCCCACAGGTACAGGGAACAAAGAGATGAGGGCTGCATTATTTAACAAAGGCCATGTAAAAGTTCACTCTACCTTCTGTTTGTGTAGGACTATGTGAGCTCACTTTATCACTGTGTTGTATTTCATCATGGGCTTCTCACACTCCAGCACAGGCACACAGAGCTTTTGTGCTTAAGAAAGGCTAATTCCCCAGGAACTGGAACCTGTGTCTCTGTTTTATCGTATCTGTCCATATATTAGGCTTATCATCCCATAAAATATCCCATGAATGCTTACTTCAGGGGATACCTTCAAGGCTCTGTGTTTTGTCTATGCACAGAACTCAGGAATGCTTTAGAGGTGAGCTGCTGATACATTGCAGGAGAAACAAAATCAAACCTGCTCTCTGCATCAAGAAAAAAGGCCAAAGTAAATGAAATTCCAGTTAACTGAACTTCCTAGAGGATTTTTCTTCCCTTCAGAAAGGTGGCAGTGATCATTACTGGAAGACAGTAATTTCCATTTGAGCTCCATGGAGGGGAAAGTAGGTCATCCAGGCTGACAGACCTAAAAATTAGGAATGTCTGCTTGTGACTGCAGGGATGAGGAGATGTTCAGACAGGAAAAACAGCTCCCACCATTAATCACTGGATTTCATTCCACACTGTGTGATCCCACCAGCGCCCTCCCCCTACATCATTCCCCAAGGACAGGCAGCAGGGTTTCTCTCAACAAGGCCAATTTCATTTTGCACTTGAGAGATGGCTTTGGCACAGATTCCTGGTTGATATGGAAACACTGGTTTGAATAAACAGTCGTAGCCCCCCCCAACAAATCAGGAGGGTTTTGTGCCTTTCTCTGACTGACCATATTCATTCAGAGCTCATCTTTGTCCCACAAACAAGCCCTTCAAAAGTGGAGATAAATTCCCCTTGGATCAACGTATTTCTGTACTTTCTATATGCTATTTCATCAGGTCAGTAACAACAGGTCCCTGATAAAGCATATTTCTTTTACAAGTCCCCTGTGTTTTACATCTTGAGCATTAAGGAAGTCCCAGTGATTCAGCCATTCAGAGCTGCCAAGGACATTTTAACAGAGCACGACCAAAGGATTTCTCACAGGAGGAGAGCCAGAAGTGGAAACAGCACTGGGCACTTCCCCAGCTTCCTAGAGTCCAGCAAAGGGGCTGGTGAAGGCTGCACTTGACTCTCCTCAATCCCTTTTGTTCATACATAAAGATGAAAAACATAACTTGAAGTATTTTCCAATTATTCAGACGACACGACTCAAGAGCTAACTTACAACCACAGACTGGTTGGGTTGGAAGGGACCTTAAAGCTCATTCACTTCCAACCCTCTGCCATGGGCAGGGACACCTTTCAGTAGACCAGGCTGCTCCAAGCCCCATCCAACCTGGCCTTGAACACTGCCAGGGATGGGGCAGTCACAGACTCTCTGGACAACCTGTGCCAGGGCCCCATCACCCTCACAGGGAAGAACTTCTTCCTAATGTCTAATCTAAATCTACCCTCTTGGGGAAAATACACATGCCTTTTCTCAACCAGAAGTTCTGGCTGGCTGATCCCTGTGGATGTTCTCTGCAATAATCCACCCTGTGTAGGCAAACAATATGGCAACAGCACAGCTGCTTTGGCAAGATTCTGGGGTCCACACACTGTGTTGCCACTGCCCATAACTAACTCTGCACTATCAAAAGCAACATTAAGCCACTGTCATATCAATTTCCCTTTCCACAGACCACCAGCCATGACAACCATCCTGCCATGAGCAACCGCTGTACACCATCAAGGAAGAGGCACTGCCTTTTGTCTGCCACAGGCACATCAATCACATCCCAGTCAATATTATCGATGCAAACTTTGCAATGAGTAATCCACAGTTAAAGATTTTGCAAAGTCTGTGTTTTGGTAATTGGCCCTTCCTCTTATTTCATCTTGACAATCATTTGCTTTCCATGAATTAAAGGGGAGAAAGAGCAACATGACACTTCTAATTTAGTAGACATTCCAACCTTGCAATTAACCCAGGTCTTCATTACTTTCAGATTTCTAAATCATTGTCTGATTTCACACAGACTTATTCTGACGGCAAAATTATTTCATCCAGCCTCAAATATAAGGAGGAGAATTACACAAAGCCAGTTAATTGTTTGGGTTGGAATGGACCTTAAAGCTCACCCAGTTCTGATCCACTGCCATGGGCAGGGACACCTTCCACTAGACCACTAGACCAGGTTGCTCCAAGCCCCGTACAACCTGGCCTTGAACACTGCCAGGGATGGGGCAGCCACAGCTTCTCTGGGCAACCTGTGCCAGTGCCTCACCAGTCTGGAACAGATACATATATATATATATATGTATGTATGTATGTATGTATGCATGCATATATACACATACACACAAAATATCTATACATAAAAGCTGTCAAAAATTACTAATGCAAGGACTAGTCATATGAAGAGAGCAAGGCCAATGGAGAACCTTTTGGAAACCCCAATCCATGAGTACAGCCTGCATGTCTGTGCTCCTTCCTGGTCTTTCAGGCATTGGGCCTCTTCCTCTTCCCCTTCCCCTCCAGCTGATGGCTCTTAGCCCTGGCAGTGATGGAACAGGCAGTACATTTTCAGCTGGTCCTTCGGAAAGAGCCCCTGAGTCCTTTGTCCTTCCTTGCCTCCAGACTTTTCCTAAGTTCATTTTCTTCACGAAAGAGCTTAATGGTTACCCAGTAAGAAGATTAACTCTGAAAAGTGTATTAAGAAGGCAAAAAGTATGAGAGAAAAGAAACAAAACAAAAGCAAAAGCCAAGTAAATCCAAAGGAAGCATAAGAGCACCCCTTCCCTAAGGGAAGCAACCAACCTCACAATGCTTAATACAGTAAAGAGATCTGAGAGCTACCATGATTTTAATAAAGCCATATCTCTTCTTATTACCACTGGCTGTACTCATGCCAGCGTGACTTGGGACAACTGCAAATATTGTCGTTTAAGCTCAGTGTTGTCTGTCAGCTTTGTAAGAAAGCCACTGAGCTGAATGGGATGTTTAACCAGCTTCAGCGTTCCTGGAGCAAAGTAAAGCCCAGCTCCTTGTTACACAGAGGACTCAGTCACTGGATCCTCTGGAGGAAAAGCCAAAGGTTCTTGTCCTCTCTCACTTCTCTTGATAACTTATGGTTCCCCTTGTCCCTGGAGGAGGCCAGTCCAACTGCCATCACCCCCATCAAGCATTCACCTTTGAACACCAGCATCTTCTGTGATTTCTCTGGACATAACAGGTCCTTGCAAACCTCAGGGAGTGCATCGCCCAAGAGGATTCCCTAATGGATCTTCAGGAAAAACCTAAACCTTGTACACTCCATTGCTGTGCCTTTGGCTAGATCCCAAGCAGTTTTAAATTGGTGGATGCTGCGCAGAAGCACACACCTCACCCAAGTGCTGCCATGGCACAGATGTATGAAAGCAGAAATGCATCTACCCTAGCTTAAGCCTCATCACAGAGCTGTCTGTGTTAGCAGGGCTTATTCTGCAGCTAGCGAGGCAGCTGCCCAAGAGGCAACCAGCCCATCTGAAACCTGAACAACTCCACAATTCCAGCTCTCCACAGGCACTGAACACTGAGCTCAGGAGACCAGGCTCCACAATAGGAACACACCTCAAAGGAGTGCCTGGGTTTGAAGGGATCAAACCGGGGTTTTGCCCTTGTAGCTGAGGTCCCAGCTGCTTACTGCTCTGTAATGGGGTTATCTAAAAAACACCAACCATAAGCCAATCCACCCCAAAGCAACCTGGCCCAGGTGACCACACTCAAGCACTGCTGCCAGTAACAAGCCAGCTCCAGGACAAAAAAGAAATGGCCAAAAGTGCATTAGATAGCACCCCAGTATATCCCACACTTCTGCACAGAGCATTCCTCCTCTCAGGGTGTCCTCTTCTGACCTTCTCCAGGCTTGTTTTGTTGCCTCTAACCTCAAAGGCTATCCTTGGAAACCACTGGCTGCTGTAAACATGGAACTGAATGGAAATAAATCAGTATTCACTCTTGGTGATGCAGCTGCAGTATGCCAAGAGATCTGCTCCTGGTTTAGGCTCCACAGAGAATGATCCCAAGTAAAGAATTACCAGGGTTATACAATGGAAGACACCAGTTTTCAACTTGGACTTTACAGTATTAAGGGAAAAGGAGCAGGGAAGCTGCAGGTGGATGCCCAGGACCTGCCTGGTCTTTTTCCAGAAGCATGGAAAAGATCATCTCAGCATGGACCAAGTACAATATTACTGGGGCTGGAGGCTCGTAGCTGGGTAAGAAGACTTTCCCAGGTAGGCTGGAAGTATTGAAGAATATTGCTGCTTCAAAACGTTAAAGCTATTTCCAGCTCGATGAGTGTACAGAGCAAGAGCTGTCCTATGGCATGGTCTTGGGTCCTCTCCACATTGTCATGTGAGCGACAACCACAAATCCTGCCCTGCCTAACTTAAAAAGAGAGGGCTTGAGGTTGTGCTGCAACTACAAAGCACTGGCCACCAGCACTGCTCCACTGAGAGAGAGAGAAAAAGAAATACAAGGGTAAAATCTTCTGAGGAGCACACTTCACAGCATGAAGAGAGCGCATCCAGAACCTCTAATTTTCCTTAGGTGTAAGACACACCAGGTGTCTTTCTGCTCACTAAGAAGCTAATGAAACACAGCTTAAAAGAGTATTCTAGCTATAATATTGCCACGCTGCTAACTGCAAAATTCCAATAAGCATTAGGGTTCCAACTGGCATAAAGACTGAAGAACTAAAAATCAAGGTAGGCAGGAAAGTTATTGAAGGTATATGGAAGCTTGTTCAAAGCCTTTCTTCCTTTAAGACACAGGCACAAAACACTCCCCTTTATCCTCGCCAAAACAGTGACCGATGAAAGAGCTTAGGTTCCCAGTCTGGCTCCAAACAACTGTTCTAAACTGATTTCAGCCTGTCGCAGCTCTTATACACACAAACTACATAAATAAGAACAGCGATAGCCTCTTTCTCCAGCAGACTCATACCTCACTGCATGGCCACATTAACTGTCAAGCTTCCAGATGGGATACCAAAATAACGAAAGCCAGTCACTCTGCTGTCAGGGAAAGAAAATGTGTTCTCTTTCCAGCTCCCGTTGTAACACGATGGATTACTCCCTTGCCTTCTGTGTGGCATGCTAAGTTCTGCTCATGAAAGCTGCCAGGCATCCCCACAGTTTCACAAACTTTATCAAGACAGGAGTTTCAGTCAATCAGTAACAAAAACTGAGATCTAAGGTGATTTCTCAGGCCAGCTTTGAAAGGCGCACAGTACAAGGGCTCCATTGTGCAAAGTTCAGCAGCAGGACATGGGCTAATTAACTAGGTTTTGGAAGTAGTTAGTTTTCAAGCAACGGTTTTCACTACAAACAATCAGGCATTATCTACATTTGAAGTTAAAAACTTTGGAGCACACTTCCAAACTGGATTTATTAACAGATTTCACTACTAGTACTACTAAACCAGCTATTTTTATACCCAGTTCTACTGTGTCCAGAGGCATTTCGGCAGGAGGGGCAACTGGGAGGGATTGCACTATAAAGCCTGCTGCAACATTCAGACCTAGTTTTCTGTTAGTCTAACTATAAGACCCCAATTATAATGGGATTAGAAATATAAAATATAAAGATATTAAATACAGCAGGCTTTTCAATGAAATAAAAAAACTCCAGGAACTATTTTACCATCCTATTCCTTCCCCAGGTCTGGCTTCATACCTTACAGGAAATGCGTATTTTGCACAACCTACCAACTAATATAGATTTATACTACAACTCTGAATGCGACACACAATGCCCTCTTCTCTTTCCACGGAAATATATCTATTTATATACATATATATATTTATTTTTCAAATATTTAATTACTCTTAATTCACTTTTCCATATTGATTTTGTTGCCATGTCCCTGTAAGGCACTTAGAGAAGACTGCAACCAGCCACCACTTGAAGCATTAGAGTCATTCTCAGCCGGCCAGCGCTAATGTGTACCTAAATAATTTCCCAAAGTAACTCTCATTTGCATTCAGAATAAATATGGGACTACAGAACACTGAAAGACAAGTGGAAAAAAAGAGATTCTCCAAAAGAAAAAGCCACTCTTTGAGAATAACCCACTTTTTGCACCCAGACAAAGGTTTTCTTGAAATTTGCACAGAGACCTCATTCAGCCGCCAGTTTCCTAAGAGCTGAAATAAACTCAATCTCACCCGTCAGACTCCTCAACTCTCCTGGAGTGCTGCTGGACCTGTGCAGAGCCTTGCTGTAACCCCTGAACACTCTCTTCTCAGCAGGAAGAGGATCTAAAATACATCACTGTCTGGCTATTTTCCCTCCTTTCTCATGGGTATCAGCAAGATGCCATGTAAGTGGTGTCACTTCAGGCTTTGCAAGAGCTTAACCTGCTGTTTGCAAGGGCTGGTGCTTAAAAAGTGGAGCATCCAGTCACAGGGCTTGGAAATACCCAACTCACTTTGCTCACCGTCGTCTTCTGCTTCAGGTTCATGGTACAGAGCCTCTTTCCCCCACATCCAGCTCCTAACCATACACATCACCATGTGAAGGTTGCATCTGAAGCTTACCTGATCCTTCTCAGGCTTGTCAGAGATGTCATTCAGACTGGTAGAAGTCAGGTTTCTGTGAGCCATGGCTGGGCTGCCTGTAAGAACAATGTCAACACCAATTAAAGCACCTATTTCAATTTGGTCAGGAGAACACAGAGGCTCAGGCTACAGCAACACCTTTCCTTGCACCAGGGAGGTTGATTTGGGGAATTTAAGACCCTGAGAGGCTGCTTTCTGTGACTTTATGTGGCACATGGGAGATCAAGATGTTAACCCATCTTGATTTCTGACACATGTTCCCATGACTCTTAGGAGCAGCAAAAGAGTCTAAGGATTTTCCATAATTCCTGCCTGTGGAAGAAGCAGCAAAGCAGCAACCAGCTGCTGACGCTGATGCTGCTAGGTCATCCAGGACTCACTCACAAAGATGTCCCTCCACCAGGCTGCCATTCTTATGGTACTCTGACCTACAAATCCACCACCTCAGCTCTCCTTATGTAGATGGCCTCTGTCCTTCATTCTTTATCATTCCAGACTCAATGGTGAGGCTGTCTTGGCAGCTCTTGGTCCTTTGGAAGAGCCACACCAAAAATCTACCTCTCTTCAAGTAAGCTCATGAACCTTACCGGTTAAAACAACATGTGGACCACACTGACAGTCACCACCTCCTGATGCCAGATAACCAAGAGAGATGAACACACCCCAGAGACAAGGAGCTGAAGCAGCTCAGCAATGCGGCTTCTTCAAAGACCAACTGCTCGTCTGTAAACCTGGCATTCAAGCACTGCAGAACAGCTAGTAAGGAGCTGCTTACTCCCTTACGGACTAACCTATCCTACTCATTCTTCTGTTCTCAGACATGTTCTTAGATACTGCCAGCGGAACACATGGAAATAGTTCTGAAGAACTGGGAAAAGTGCCCTGTGATTTCAGAATTCAGTTTTACAATCCCATAGTCCAAACTGAAGAAACCCCCAAACGGCCATAACTGTACAAGAATAAAAATACTTTCATAATAATGATGATGACAATGATGCTTCAGGGATGGATACAGTATCATAAACCACAGAGGTCACTAGGCACTTTTTTAACTACTCAGCAATTTTCCAGTTTCCCACTCAAGCTTGCAGGAGCCAGAAGCACAGCAACAGGAGCTGTTCTCACAGCGATTCTGAACGTGAACATAACCTGGGAAGACAGAAAGTACTCAAGAAGAAATGGCCTTGAGGTGTTTCCCAAATTCGGCTCTGTTTTGAGATAATATTGATTAAACTTCGGCTTTGATATTCACATTGAAATAAAGGTCCAAAACAAGGAGTGGGAAGAAAAAGATCTGGACTCTTGGAGCTGGGTTTTCTTCACAAAATACTCAGTGTTTGTAGAGACAGAATTAAAGCAGTCTTTCTTATGAGCTCCTTGGAATCACGATATACCTGCTGCGTGTTACTGCCACATCCAGCAACCACAACACAGCAGAAGCCAAGCACAATTAACTAAATTAGATATTCCAAAAAGGGGATCCCCAGCTTTTCCTCTTGCTGCTGTTAATACAAGCCAGCAATCCCTACATATCTCTACAAAGTTTTGACCAACGTATTTACTCATAGAGTAAGGAATGTCACTTGGAAAACTGGTTAAGGCTACATATATTAGTAACCATCCTCCTAATTAATTATTAGCAAGCCAGACTTAGAAATGTCTACAAATTCTGATTGAATGCTTGATAGGAATCTGTAGGTAGGAGATAAACACACCAACAAAACAAGAAAGAAGTGCTCACATACGTGGTATCTGCTACACGGTAGAGACATTACTTTGTTCATAATATCCTCCTTCATATGAGTATTTAATAAGTATTTCTATTTTTTAATAGGTATTTCTATTTGGTAAAAGGCAAAGCTGGACTCAAAACCCACCCAAAATCAACCCAGGTTATTGTAATCCTGAAGCCCATTACTGAAACCTGGGGCTCCTTTGTCTTGTATGGTGCACTCACCTGGCTTTTAAAGGTTGCACAGACACTGCCAATTCTGGGAAATCTTTGACAAGTTTATCATGTACCCATAAATGAAGAGGAAAGATTGAAACTCTATGCAGAGATGCACACGGCTGCTTTGCAAATACAAGCCAATAATACCAAATAAAGAATCAGAGAATCACTTGGATAATCGGTGTCATGCAGCTCCGTGAGGCAAAGCAAAGTTCCTGTCAGTTTCTATCACCTGTGGGCTACTGAGTGAGAGAAATTAAGACATCTCTGGTGGAGTTACACTGATCTGGACAGGTTCATCGGCCTGCAAATACTGGAGGGCTGCTCTTGAAGCTGGATGTCCCACCCTTGGTATCCCACCCAGGCCAGCTCATGGGATGGAGAGACAGAACGGCAGAGATGGATTTCCACTTGTTCAAGCCTTACCATAGGAATTCTGAGCCTTGGCATAGCTAATTACCAAGAAGGAACTAAGTGTGGCTTCCATAAAGCTTTGAGCAAGGGCAAAAAATACTAATGATTCTATTTTATATAGTTGTTTCATACCATTTTAATGTGTTTTACTCAGAAGATCTACATTATCTAGCTGTAGAGAAAGGCACCTGCTGAAGGTATCCCTTCATTTTCTGCAGACTGCTTTGGTGGTTTTCCAAATTTCTAGGTCCGGTTCTGGAATAAACAGACTAAAATCAGGACCCACAGCTTTCAGAGCTGATATTTTTCCAGATTACAACATTTATTTGCTTTGTTTATTAGATGTCCAAGGCTGGATGTTTCTAGGATATAATTACCCTTCTTCCAGAGGAAGCAGCTAGTGACCACCACATCTTGCTAGCAGTCTCCTACCTCCACTGTGATCAACACAACCACATCAAACTCACAGCAGCTCTTCTTGAGGCATCTCATATTTATTCCAGACCTGGATAGACCCATGTGCCAAAATTTATCTGTCTTTTCCAGTTTTACTCCTTGATTTCATAACACACTTCCCTACAAACACAACCTTGACGGTACTCTAAAACCATCATAGCTACAGCAGCGGTACCACTACCAGGCTGAACAAGGGCAATGAACAGAGCCCCAAGTAAGGGACATCAGGCAAAACCCCTGCACGACAAGAAGTACAAACCTCTGGGCAGAAGGTTCTTAGGAAACTCATTTTTGTCACAGTTAGTTTTGGATGAGGAATATCCCATAAATGCCTCACTGGAAATTCAGTGCTGCTCTGATATTTTCTCTATTTCAGTCAGTGACGATGCTCCTAGACAGGAGCCTGAGAAGAAAGCATGCCTGCACCCACACTCGGCTGAGAGCTATCCCCACAAAGAGCTGTGAGCATGCTGGCCATAGCTCCAGCTTCTTGGCACAATGCACAGACCTCATTCATTCCCTTTTTCCATCACCAGACTGGCTTCGCATGAAGAGATCTGAGCACCAGAACTTTACAAGGTACTCCTTGAACTCTCGAGGTAGAAAGCGTCTCATAATCCCAATTTAAATAGGGCTCTCAAAAGCTGAAATGATTTGTATCTCCATCTCCTTGCAAGAAATTCTACACTTAGTGCTGACAGCCAAAACTTCTTGAGCACATAAGATGACTGTTCTCCCCTGAAGTTTGGTGTTGTGTGTATCATCTTTTTAAGAAGACGTACAAGGTCCTCAAGTTCAGACTAGTCCATGCAGCACTGACTCTGACGATCTCCAAAACTCAGACAGGAAACCACAAGCTTCACCTTTTCCCAGCTTTGCTGACCTAAGGAACTTCACAGCATCCCAGCCTGCATTTAGATGTGCTCCCCAAATCCTTGAATTTATCTTGATTGCCAAGCCAGAAAAATGCTAGAGATGCAAGATGCAACATGCGCAACACTGGCTTTGTGAACACCATAGCCCTAACCTGTACAGCCTAAATCCCTTCTGACTCAGGTTCCCAATGGTTGTGGACCTCTGAAGACCCAAAGTCAGGGAGGACATGTCCAACACTCTTTTTTTGTTATGTTTTTACAGCAAGCCTGCTCATTAGAGCAACCTTCTACAGCAGACTCAACCACTTGGAGGTTACAGTGACCCAAGGCAGTCTCAGACTCTGTGGGAAAGCTAGCAATTTGACATATGAGAGGTATCTGAGAGAGGGGGAAAAGCAACCTGAAAAACCTGGGGAGGCCTTGGGTGAGCAGCTTCTCTGAACCGAGAAGAAATATGGGAGCTGAAGGCTCCAAGAACCCTGAACAAATCAATGCAGTAAAAAGTTTTGGCTGCTGAGAGCTCATCCGGACTTCAGCACACGATGCTCATCCTTATGCTGTTTGCTAATGAAGGACAATTTCCCAATTAGTGCCTCGTTTACCTTACTGTCTCTCTGGCAAAGGCGATGTGAGGCCCTCCTTGGCTGAGCTTGGCCAAGTACTGGTAGAAGCAGTGAGGCAGACAATCCAAACCTCTCCATGTTATTAAGCCCCATCCCTGGCAGTGTTCGAGGCCAGGTTGGATGGGGCGTGGAGCAACCTGGTCTAGTGGAAGGTGTCCCTGTCCATGGCAAGGGGTTGGACCTGGATGAGCTTTAAGGTCACTTCCAACACAAACCATTCTAAGATATGATTCCATGATCAGGGAACCTGGTTTTGTGTTTCATTTATATGGAAATGAAAACATTTAAGCTCATTGCATTTATAATACTGCACTGGTGGCAAAATTCCTGAAGCACTTTGAAGACCCAAAGGATAGTTCAATAGATGAATGACATGCCCCTTCATGACTTAGAAAGAAGACCACCATCTGAAGGGGAGTGAGGCTGACCTACCCATTTCATCCCAGATGAAGGAATAAAGGCAAATCGGAGTGAAATAGAGGGAGAGGACAGTGGTGATAATAGACAGAGCAGCAGCCAATCCATACAGAACACTGTTAATTCAGCAGCAAGCGTTAGGAGAGCAGCTGGTGTGGGTTACCCCTTCCTCTTCCTCACATCTGCCCCATCCCACCCGCATGCCCTCACCCTCACCAAGGACTTACTGAGCCATCCCACGCTGGGGCTGCGCTGCACCCGGATTCCATCATCCGCCGTGCGGGTTGCGAGGCAGGGCACGGAGCTCTCGAGCGGGCTGCGTGCTTGTGTGATGCAAGCAGGAGGCAGCAGCAGCCAAGAGGAGGAAGAGAGCAAAGTTGAATAGTTACAGATAAAAAAAAAAGAACAAAAAGACAAGAGAGAAAGGCTCAAGCAATTGCAGAAGCAAGGCAGGTAGGATACAGAGTGTTGGGACCACTGCAATTACATGCAAGTGCACCTTTCTGCACGGTTTGGTGACCAAAGTGGTAAGCCTGTTCATTTGGAGCACATCTTCTCTGCAGCTCCACCTTCCAGTGTTCAGTTGGCAGATCTGGAGCCTGTTTTCCATCCCTGGTGTCTAAAATTCAGGCATCTTAGAAGCGGATTTCAAGCAACTGAAGAAGGCAGCTGCCATGCTGCCGTGCTGGGCAGTCCCAAGCTGCACTGTGGTCAAACACACAGCTTTTTGGGCAAAAAAAGTCACGTCACATCACTGTAGGAGCCAACTTGTAGCACCCTGACTACAAACATACCTAGGCACGCCAATTCAGGCTTGGAAATGCATACCTTAGTCTGTAAGGCTTCAAATAATCAAACAGCAGAATATACTGGTGTTTTTGTCCAAGAGTTCGTTTCTGACTTAAACTGGTATTATTCAGCTGACACCATCATTCAAACTCTCTAAAGGGACTGAAGATGCAGTTTGTATGGAAAAAAAACCCCAAACAAACAATAAAGCTGAACTGTAATGTAAAATAGAAACCTTATAGAAAAGTTTTCATCTGAGCTATCCTGCTCCCAGCGCGCAGCCAAGGTGGTGCAGACAAAATTGATTTAACTCAAGGGTTTACAAACCACTCTGTCAGCACAGTGAAAATAAATCATGTTCATGGGGCAAACCAGGTACCCTGCATCAGGAAAGGACTAAAGAGCTCTTGGAAAGCCAGTCCACAAAACAAGACACACCAAAAACCTGTCAAAGAACCGCACAGGAGTTCCACTGAAATGTAAAGTCATAATGGCCTTGTCGAACACTTCATACAGCTCAACCTCCCACCAGTGAAAGAAACAAGAAGCTGTGGTGTTTTTGTAAGGTAGCTTTGAGTAATTACTTGGTAGACTTTATCTGCTTGGCTTTTTGATAATCATCTTCTTCCTGCTGAATAGGCAGCAAAGGAGTGCTTTGATTTACCCTCCTCCACCCCATGTCACACAAGAAACTACCATCTTCTGCCCAGTTTCTTTCCCAAGAGGAAACGCATTTTGGAGAAAACATCCTCCCACAAGTAAGTATTGATCTTTATGATGCAGTGGTGAACAAAAGGCATTCAGACCACACCTCGGCCATGCAAAAATAAACATAATACCAGAGCAGGAGTTTATACAAGCTTATCATGAAGGTAAGAAAGGCACAGAAAGTGTTAGAGCCCGTAAGACTTTGTTATTTCAGCGCTCTGAAATCAGTGAATACAGGCACCTCAGTATCTTTGGGGACCATGGCTCAGGGGCTATTTCAGATCTAACAAATACCTTTGAAGAAATCTGTCGTTATTTGATTTGGGATTTAAGCCTAACTGCTGTGAAAAAACAAGCAATGCAGGAAAATTATGGGCAGAATCCATGCTAATGACATTATGCTAAAGTGATTCCCAAATAGATGTTTTAGGAAGCAGATACCTATCAAAATCATAGGTTTCAAATCAATTGCGATTGTCCAGGAAGAGCCAGTAGGCGGGCTGGACATAGCCTTGGATGGCATGGTTTAGCGGGATGTGTCCCTGCCCATGGCAGGGGGATCGGAACTAGATGATCTTAAGGTCCTTTCCAACCCTAACTATTCTATGATTCTATGATTCTATAACATTTTTACACATAACCTATAGCAGGGTCTGATTCAGCTTCAGTAGAGATGCTTCATTAGAGGGCTGACAAGAAACCTGGAGAGGGACTTTTTATGAGGGCCTGCAGGGACAGGACAAGGGGGAACGGCTTCAAACTGACAGAGGGGAGATTCAGATTAGGCATTAGGAAGAAGTTCTTCCCTGGAGGGTGGTGAGGCGCTGGCACAGGTCGCCCAGAGAAGCTGTGGCTGCCCCATCCTTGGCAGTGTTCAAGGCCAGGTTGGACAGGGCTTGGAGTAACCTGGTCTAGTGGAAGGTGTCCCGGCCCATGGCAGCGGGGTTGGAACTGGATGATCTTAGGGTCCTTCCCAACCCAAACCATTCCATGATTCTATGATTCACAACCCTTAATCAACACACAGTAACCATGTCCATTAAAAGAACATACAATATACATCAATGTGTTCTGTGGGTGAACTAGAGATGGGAAGTTCTCCCTTTTACCTGGTGGCAGATGAATAGCAGATGAAAGTTGTGCTGATGCTGAAATGAAAGACAGACACTGAAAGGAAACACCTACCTGGAAGGCAACTCAAGGGAAATTAATGAGTGCTTGGGGCTGATGGCACTCTTGTTACTGTTATGAGCCATGCTGAGAGACAGCCGCACTGCTGTGGCCTCGTTAAAGTTTTATCTGTCTGAAGGACAAATTGTGCCTTTAGAAGCACATGAGAGGCACTCATTGAATTCCAGGGAGTGTGGGATAACTTGATCAAATACATGCTGAAGGTACTTTTTCATTGAAGTGTAAATAATACATAACAGCAATGACTATACATGAGGTGTTTTTGCCTTTGCATGCAAGTCCCTTCCTTCAGTCTCGAAGCACTCAGACTATCATAGAACATTACGCATTACGTATTATGGTAACACATAAACATCCCACGTGGGAAGACAGAGACAAAGCAGCATGAACACCTCTGCTCTGGAGACAGGCTGAGAGAGCTGGGCTTGCTCCGCCTGGAGAAGAGAAGGCTCCAGTGAGACCTTAGAGCAGCTTCCAGTGCCTAAAGAGGCTGACGAGAAACCTGGAGAGGAACTTTGGACAAAGGCCTGTAGGGACAGGACAAGGGGGAATGGCTTTAAACTGACAGAGGGGAGACTTAGATTAGACATTAAGAAGTTCTTCCCTGTGAGGTTGGTGAAGCCCTGGCACAGGTTGCCCAGAGAAGCTGTGGCTGCCCCATCCCTGGCAGTGCTCAAAGCCAGGTTGGACAGGGCTTTGAGCAACCCCGTTTAGTGAAAGGTGTGCCTGCCTGTGGCAGGGGGTTGAAACTGGATGAGCTTTATGGTCCCTTCCAACCCAAACCAGTCTGGGATTCTGTGACAGGAGTGGCTGAAGGTCAGCCATTGGGCTAAGTAGAGCCAGGAAAGAATTCCTGGACAATCAGCCCAACTGAGACAGAACCTGCACAGCCCCTTTGAACAAGAAAAAAGAATTAATGAAAAACAATGACATTTAAGTTCTGAATAAAAGGATGCCCTTAGCCATGGAAAATAGCAGGAGCTGGAGTGAGAACTTAAACGAATGCCCTTTGTCAGCATTATCCTTCCCAGCATAAGCATGCTATTTATTATTTCCTCTTTAACCAGCCCTGAAAGCCCAGCTCCCTACAGCATAGATCAAGCGCTTACTGTCCAATGTGTAGTTAAATAACACAGAGTGATTTACCTTCCAACTCCTTACATAAGATTTAATTTGTCTTTAACACTTGAGGTTTTGATGGCTCCTCAAGAACTGACATTAACTTCAAAAGGAAGAATTCAACATCTTCCATCCACACACAAGGTGACCGAAGCACCTGAGTGACGTGTGCTAAAGACATGTCAATCTTATGTTTTGCCTCCCTTACAGCATGGGTTCCTTCTCCTCAAAGCAAGCCTATCTTTTCATAGGTCTGGAATGAGTAGTAGTCATGGAGGTGGTAAGTGATACTTACAGACACCACCGCAAATAACGCTTACGTGTTTTACCTGCAACAGCCATGTCCTTCTTTTAACAAAAAGCAGATGCCTCCCATGCAAACAGGGAGGACACAATGGAAGGACCCAAAGCATGTGCTAGGAAGAACGTGGTTTCTTAATCCCGACTGAAAACAAACACAAATTACTTGCTGGGCACCCAGTCCTGATATGACTGAGGACATTCCCTCGATTCATGTTATTTAGTCTTTGTGTTATTCACTTAATCACTGTATGACTGAGGCACTCATACATGACATCAAGAGCAATAAATATTCTTTACATGCACATACACACCTGATGCAAAAGCAAAGGGTGATTAAAGTAGGAAATATTGATAGAGTATGATAATAGTTTATGGAGAAATGTTAGGGCAAGTTTTAGAAGCAGAACACAGGAAGCTAAGAGGCCTTACATGTAGCAATAAGAAAACAATTTCTTTGATTAAATTCTTTTCTTCATTTATTGTAAAATGGAAACTTGTAGAGAAATTCCCAGACTCCAGCAGGGAGCAGGTGATAGAACTCTTAAGATGTGACAGTAGGCTTAAACCTCCTCTTTTTGGATTACCACAAGAAGGCTGCAAATCTCGATATATGGTTAAGTCCAGAGCCACTGCCAAGGCCTCTATAGCTGTCTGCATACACACACACACATTTCAAGGCACCACTACAAACATGACACCACCTACTATTGTGTTTTTAGGGAAAAAGAGACATATATTCACAACATACACCACAAAACAATATTAGGATGAAGGAAGCAAGATGGAAATCAGCTTTACCCACACTGGACAATGACTGTAGAGCAATAAGGTGCAAGCTAGATGATACTATCACCTAATTTTTGATTAAGAGGGCCATTGACACCATCTGTGACAGAAATCAAGAGCGCACGAGAGCTTCATCTCTGCCGAAACATTTCAGATGATCGGCCTTTTAGGTTCAAGGCATGGCTGGAGTTATTTGTAAATCTCTCTTTCCTATCATTGTTCCTACACCATCTCCTACGTATTAGCTGACAGAGCATGTCTCTGTCCTTTCCTGTGCCTCCTCCCTGCCACATCCCCTCCTCTCCCTCTCAGTCCAGTGAAGATAGGGTTAGAGCAATGTGCCACGGGCAAAGCAGCCTTCCAGAGCCCACCACTGATATGTCATCAGCATGGGTCTCACTACGTTAGAAAAGCATTGTCAAGGCAATGTGGTTAGTTGTTGGCGGGCAGGTTTGGTGGGTTGCTTTGAAAGGGAAGGCCATAGCCAGGTAGCCTCTGCATTACCATTATCGGGGTTGGAAAACATCCTACTTGCACTGGAGACGGTCTTTCCGATGTCAGCCAGAGAGCGCAGGTTGGATTTCTTGGTCTGGTGCCGGTGCTTCCTGAGCAGCGTATAGGTGACTTTGTCCTTCAGTTCTGATTTCAAAAGCCCCGTCTCAATCTGATTATCAACGATCATTTCTGTTGCAGGTGATGGAGAGGACAATTAACCACAGAGCACAAAACTTGATGCATCAAGGGTGTGCAGCAGGAGAGAGAGGGATCATTTCCATCCTATCTTATTGAAGACTTTCCTTCCCATCTCGAAACCAACACCAGATTTTGCCATTTTATTTTTAATGGGAATCTCTTCCAAACATTTCTTTTGAAATGGAACATTAACATGTCCATCCAGCAAAACCCACCAGCCACCAACATGCTCCATCCTTGGCAGTGTTCAAGCTCAGGGTGGATGGAACCTTGAGCAACCTGGTCTAGTGGAAGCTGTCCCTGCCTGTAGCAGGGGGTTGGAACTAGATGAGCTTTAAGGTCCCTTCCATGACATAACCCAAACCATCCTGTGATTTTATGATTCCATGGGCCTATTGCACTGAGACTCCCCTCCTTTCATACACACCACTGAGCCTATCTGCAATCACCTGTACCCAGGATAAGATGGTTCATGGTTAAGAAAGGGAATCTCCTCTGACGGTGTGATCTTTTGTGAAGAAGCTACAACTACATTGCAAGTTTCAGTAGGCTCCTAAAAATAACATGATAAAACTTCTACTGGATTCAACAAGGCTGAGTTCACCTCACAGGCCCCAGTAAAACCTAATCTAATGACAGGAACAAGTCCTGGACATGAGGAACTAATTAAATCACTCACTCTCAAAATTGAAGCAAAATGACGGCAACTACAAAAGGCAGAACTTGCTCCAATTGTCACAGGATGCATTATGTGGCTTTGCCTTGAACTGAATCACCAGAGAAAAAGGCTTCCAGGCCACTGCAAACCCGTTCACTTCCCATCAAATCTCTCCTTCCTGCTCCCCTATCCCAACAGAGAAACAAAAAAAAAGGTAGCCAAATTTATTAAGAATCTCTATTGTGCACTAAATCTCACATTAAGTTGTTCCCTGGATTACTTCGCCGACTTGCTGTCCCCCAAGGGCAAGTGGCAGCTCCGATTTGTCTACTGGTAACTTTTATTTGTGCTAATAATAAAAGTTACAGGGAAGGGGAGGCAGAACACGCATCTTATTTGACTCCTCAGTGAGTCAGGATGCCATCCTCTATGTGCTGCCCAAGAATTAATGCCTCTTCAGGTCACAGTGGGGGAAAAGCCTAATTCTTCCACCCAGACTCAGAGAAGGATGATTATATGCATGTAGGTATCATTACACAAAATGTTTGGCAAAAGGTTTATTTCTGTAAAGTGACAATTTTCTGAAAGCTATTTTTTATTAGTGATTTTGGAATACTTCCTTCAGAATAACATATCTTTCTTCATTCAGTTTAACTCTCTCCATCCAGCAAGTATTTCTTCCCTTCCATGTTCCTGAATAGAACACAAATTAACAAAGAGAGCTCTTGGAGCTTTTCCTTCCTGCGTGTCTCCACAGGACACCAACCAAGTGATGATGATTAAATAATTCTGGAAACCAAGTCTGCAGGCTTCTTGAAGATCCCCACCTGTCTGATTAAGGATCTGGCCCACCAAAACAACCTCACTCAGGACAGTGTTACAACAACAGCAGCCACTGGGACCACCTGGAAATTAGATCTGAGTGTTGAAGAAGGATATTGAAGGTGACACCTCAAAGTGACTTCAAAATGGAGTTTAATGTTTGAGGAGTAAAGTTTTGGACAGCTGACATCATCTGAAGTTTTATGCTGAAGCTGAATGTGCTTCAGAAGCAGGAGTTTTGGGGGTGGTTTTCTTCTATTTCTAATCTTTGCAAAGCTGTGCATGTGGATACACAGGCACACAAATAAAGGAAGATCAATGCCACCAGAAGCATCTACAGAACTAAGCTCAAAGCCAAGCAGATAACATCAGAGGCAGCTTTTGTAATTCCAAGCCTTACAAACTAGTACAACACCTGATACCGGATAATTTCATGCTAAGACACTTTTGAGCCTGCTTCCTGAGATTGTAATTCAAAGCACTGAGTTTTGTGGGGGGTTTATTTCATTTTGTTTTCTACACCTCTTCCCACAATGGCTTCCAAATTCAGTGTTTTGGTCACATGTACCTCCACTGGATAACTCATTTTTAAAATACATTTCCGTACGTATTCTTGTGCATCAGCAGGAACATGGAACAGCTCTCAGCAACGTCACCAAATGTCATCCCAGGCCATGGCTGTTCTTACTGCAAAAAAGCTGCCATCCCATTCAGCAGGGTGAAGCAGCAGCAGGTACTGTAGCTGCTCGTCACCCTCCTTCACTGGAGAGAGCACCCCATCCCAGAGCCTCTAATGGACCACCACTCTGGAACCTCATCCAAAGCAGCTTATGGGCTGACCACGTGGCTGAAACTGCAGTTGTCCTGCACTTGCCAGATATCCCTACCCTGAGAGAGGTGGCCTCTCACATGATAAGTTTCTGATAAGGAACATAAATACAGTTAATGTGTGCTATTCCTTTCACACACACCTAGTGAGATCTTAGGATACCTACTTCAGGATCCAAATGATTCTATAGAGCCACCAAAAAGCAGCTCAAAGTAAGCATTGGCTACCACTGAAATTGACTCTTTTACTCTTCTTCCTGAATTGAAAATAACTCTTTTCATTTATCTGTTATCCTTCTCCAGGCAATTTCTAGTTGTGCCTGTTATTCCTTGGAGGATTATTTATTTTTCCTCTTTCACTAAAAAAGCAGTGCTTTTACATAAAACCCATCAGCGAAATCATCATCGGGGTCAACAGAAACTTGTAGGGAAGAGCTGAGAAAAAGAGCCAAGGCAGCTTTACTTACCCACGACCTGAGGGAGAGAAGAAGCCTCCATATCCAGCATTATCGAGCCTTTCTCTATACACGTTCGTAATTCAAACAAGCTGTGCAGGGACAAGGTGGCCACATGAGGTTTGCTCCATCTCTCCCCACCTTGTTCTACCTTCTCCTCAAACTTGATCCACCTACAAGAGGGCAGAGCAACAAGTGTTAGAGCTGTTGGCTCCATGCAGACACACATCTCTGAAGGAAGCAAGATGATTGTGGCATGTGGACAAGTTCAACACACATGTTTTCCCACACATCCATGACCAAGTTGCAAAGGATTAATGGATTGGTATGTGTCAGCTGAGCTTGTAAACAATGGCAAACGGGAGGTAAAACATGTTATCTTTAGTAGCTTTCATCAAGACTTGAGCTAATACACTTTAGTTGATGTCTGCCCTAACCAAGGGTTCACAGACAGCTTCAGCAATGCAGTGGAGACCTGGTCATTCCCTCCCCAGTCCCTAACCTGACATTTCATCAAACCCACCATGACAATACAGCCACTGCTTTGCCAGGCCCAGTGCAGAGAAGGGTGGGTAACTAAACTCACACTTGGATAATCTCCAGAGAGAAGAGCTGAGCAGCACAGCTCCACAGAAACAATGGTAGGGCGGAATATCAGCAATTTCTGGAAATAAATTATAGAACCACAGAATCCTCCAAGGATCATCTGGTCCAGCCTTTCTTGGCAAAGCATGACCTAGACTAGATATCCCAGGTAACAATAAAGTAATGATAAGGTGACTTGTATCCGTGTATTCAAATCCAGACAAGAAAATCTTAACATTACAGCAGAGAAGAGGAGCCCACCCTAGCCAAATCTGAAGATGTTTTCAGCAGAACAACTGAATCACCACAGGAAAGGACACAAATGAAGGGGCTTGTTCTTTCCCTCTGCTCCCGAGCTGTTGTTTAATGATTTAACAAAGTAAGTATGAAAAAAAAAAAAACAACCAAACCAGAAAGCTCATCTCTAGTTGAAGATTAGAGCAAAGGTTAAATCCTGTTCTGTGCAAAATACTCTACACCCCTAAAAGCATGTCCTAACAGCAGGCAAGCAGGAACAGCCACTTGCCTGGGGGCTGCAGCTCACCTCTAACTCCAGCCTTGACTCTGCCCTTGACCTTCAGGGTCTGCATGGGAGAGCTCCAGGATGGAGAAGTCACACTGGCACAGGTTGCCCAGAGAAGCTGTGGCTGCCCCATCCCTGGCAGTGTTCAAGGCCAGGCTGGACGGAGCTTAGAGCAACCTGGTCTAGTGGAAGGTGTCCCTGCCCATGGCAGGGGTTGGAAGTGGATGAGCTTTATGGTCTCTTCCAACCCAAACCAGTCTGGGATTCCACGATTTCATCTGGCTCGTGCCAGTATCGAGATGTTATTTCAATGCATGTGGGAAATGAAAATTCTCCTGACTAATATTAAGGGGATTATTAAGACAAAAAACACACAGGTAAAGGCAAGGAAGCTTGTGATCTGCTTCCAAAGAATATTATTAACAGCAAATGACACCGTATTTAATCCTGAAACATGTATTACTTGAGGATTAATCAATTACACTTTTCGACTGCAATAATCTCTGAGAACTTTCTTTTTAAAGGTGTTCTTTAACTCAAGCTGAAAACTGAATTTAGTCTCAGATTTGTAAGGTTCTATGTAGTTCACCAAGCTGAGGTATTTCCTAGGACAGTTCTGGGACCTGGGCAGCTGCAAAGCCAAGCATTTCAAAGACCTATACATTTAGTGTGACCAAGATGCAGACAGCCCACAACAGCATAAAGGCTGCAAATAAGCAAGTGTTTGTATTGTCAGTGAAAGTCTATTACAACTATCAATATTTGCCTTCTGTTTGTTTTTCTCACTATAATCCCCAACACAAACACAATAAACCACATGAGCTTGCAACCCTGCCTGGGATACAGCTGCAGTCCCTACATTACCTCTTTCCCCAGGGAGCATTCAAGATCCTCCATGCCCATGGGAAATCCTCTCCAGCAAGGAGCCTTCCAAACACCCTGAGGCACCTTTAGGTGCCTACGTCCCCTCTGCAGCCCTGGTGTGCCCCATCTCCTGTGCAAACCAGCAGGAGTGCTCAGCTCAGCAAAGCTGCCCGTGTGGCTTTCCTATTTTTAACACAATGCCTTGGTCTGCATGGATTATTTTTGTTAAATCTGCTCCTGCAGAACAGTTCTCACACAAGTGGCACTTTGCAGGGTCAGCGGTTCTTGTGAGGGTGTGAATATAGACTTGTACAGCTCTCAGCTTGGCTTCCCAAGGGTTGCAGGCAATGCTATCTGCATCCCAGCAGCAATGCACCGTGTCAGGGCAAAAGATTATCTCCTCTGTTATTTGAGAAAACAAACCATCAGATTACCTTCCTCATCTTTACCCTGCTCTGTGCTTGACATCTCCATGCTCTTCCTGCCTGCCAGCTGTACTTCACTCCAACAGCTGGTAAACACGCCTGTGACCGCATGAGAGAAGCAGGAAGGTACGACTCAAAACACACACGTTCTGCTATGCCTCTGGGGCCTGGAAATGATGCTGATGGCTCTAGCAAGGCTCTTATGGATCTGGGGACTTCTGACTTCAGGTACTGATCAGCATCACCAAGGCTTGGGAGAAATATCTGCCACAAGTACATTTGGCTTCCTCCACAATAACACCCTGAATAATCAGAATAAAGGCATGTCTAGGAGCCGATGGTACGATTGGTGTCCATTCTGAGAAGATAGCTAGTGTCTCTGCTAACCCAGAGGCAAGAGGCATCTCAGTTTTATTTGTAAATCTTCAGAAAGTATTGCCTAAAAGGTGTGTTACTATTATAAAGTGTAAAAGGTTTGTTAATATTATAATGTGTCAAAGGGCAAAGGATATAAATGCACTGCCTGATAGAGCTTATATATGAAAAAAATAGCATCACAGAATCATAGAATACCAGAATGGTTTATTTTGGAAGGGACCTTGAATTTCATCCAGTTTCAATCCCCTGAGGGACATGTTCCACGAGACCAGGTTGCTCCAAGCCCTGTCCAACCTGGCCTTCAACACTCCCAGGGATGGGGCAGCCACAACTTCTCTGGGCAGCCTGTGCCAGTGCCTCAAGAGAATTCCTTCTTTATATTCAATCTAAATCTCCCTGCTGCCAGTTTAAAGCCATTCCCCCTTGCCCTGTCACTACAGGCCCTTGTTGTAAGTTCCTCTCCAGGTTTCTTGTAGCCCCTTTAGGCACTGGAAGCTGCTCTAGGGTCTCCCCAGAGCCTTCCCTTCTCCAGGCTGAACAAGCCCAGCTCTCTCAGCCTGTCTCCATAGGAGAGGTGCTCCCACCCTCTGATGATCCACCATCCCACAGACCTTTCCTTTCTCTTCTTTGTAATCTCATGATCTTTCAAAAATGACATTCCCCACATTATGGCAGGCACATCTAGTTCCCCAAGTGTACTGTACTGAGTCTCAAATCAGACTGGTGGCCTCCAGCTGCTTCAGGTCTTTTCCTGCTTCAGTCTGTAGCCTGTAACTACCACTGAGATGCAGACATTCACGTTAGTGCAAGAACTTATTCATCCTCACCAGGTAAATTGATTATGAGCACCAACAAAACAAACAAGGAGCACTCAGCGACCCTAAATCTTCAGGTTACCTTTAACAGCAATAAACCTTCCCTTTTACTGCTCTGTTTCTGATGTGTTGACTGGGATTTGCTGTGAAACCCAGTGTAAGCTGAGTATATTTCTCCAAGACAGCCCTTCATTGTGAACCATGGCCCAACACCATGATGAGCTAAGAAGCAACAGGACCAAAGGAATAGAACATCCTTGAGCCCTGGCCATGGGCTGATCTTACCTACCACCAGAAACATCACCATGTGCAGGGGGACAACTCCAGCCTGTTTATATGGCAGTTGTAACACCGACAGCCGAACTCAGATGGAGCAAGGACCACGACTGGCAATGAACCAAGAGCCAGGATCTGCAACTCAAGGTCCCCTCTGGAAACACCTTTTAATCAGTACCTTTAAGGTTCTGGCTAGAAATTTTCCATGACATGTATCAGTTATTTTTCTACTGACCCAAACAGCTTGGCAATGGATAGCATCACTTGCTAAACCCTTTTAATACAAACACTCTCTCCTGACAGCTTCCGTGCTCCAAGCCTCAGATTCAAGGGCTGCAGCAATCTCTCCTGCCCTGGTACATATGTCAGCAGGAGCGGCTCAGTAGCTTACAGCAGGCTCTGTTCAGAAAGATTGAGTCATTTCAGGAAGATACTGAGAAATCCTGAGCAATAATGCACCATGCAAGATCACTATCAGCAAACAGGATGCAAGTCAGGAGGAGGTTGGGCTGAGTGGAGGAATTGCACCTCAACAGGGTGCTTAGATCATGTACTG
The DNA here is from genome assembly GCA_039720435.1 of Amazona ochrocephala. Classification (NCBI taxonomy): domain Eukaryota; kingdom Metazoa; phylum Chordata; class Aves; order Psittaciformes; family Psittacidae; genus Amazona; species Amazona ochrocephala. Next base: position 86,208,010 of record CM077880.1, read on the forward strand.
CATCCATGTACCCTTAAAGCAAGAAAATGATATACATAGATTGATCTAGCACTTCCACCAAAGACATATGGAAGCACATAAAACCAGAAATCATTTGCTAGAGAAGAAGAAAATCTCCCCTTTTACCTACAGCCACCTGACAGTACGAGAAGTGCAGGTATATCCCACCGTAAGGTCCTTTGGATGTAAGAGTGAGGGCTATTGATCAATGTCCCTCAAGACACAGCAGAGCTTTGTGATCTTACACACAGGACACAGGGCATCTTTCTTCCAATGGCTGACATTTGCGGACTTACGGAAAACAGAGCTTCCCAATATTCTTACTATAAAGGAGAGACTGAAGGGACTGTTCATTAAGAAATACCACACTAAGGTCTGAATTGTGAAAAGCTTTAACAACTTGTCATTAAAACCCCTTCCCATAGGGGTTTAATACACAGGGACAAAGGAAAGCATCATTTGCTATAAAAGCAGAGCTGGGCAGAATGGATGACAAAATGCAAGTACCAAACTAATAGCAAGAGGGAAGAAAAGCAGTAAAGGCAGAGAAGGATGACCAACAAGTAAGAAGTTAAAAAGGCGAAGAACCTTTAAATAGGTTCTCAAAGTGACTGAGAAGTAAAAATAAAGATAAGGGGGCAAACGGGTAGGTGGTGGGGCAGTTCATTACATCACAGGTAAAGAAGATTTAGGTGACCAAACAACAGAGGCTAATGATAAGCACAGTCACGTGCTTAAGGTATCCTTAAGACTGGGAGGTGGGGAAAGAGCTTAGCCCAGCCACAGGAAAGGAAACCAAAAAGCTCCCAGTTAAGTGAGGATGATTGGGAAGAGGGGAGGTAGAGCCTGGACTGCTCTCTGGCTGGGTGAAATACCACAGTTAGAAACAAACTGCATGTGAATTGTGGCAACCAGATTAAAAAAAACAACATGCCTGGTTTTGGGCGTATTTTTTTTACCAAATCAAGAGCACCATCAAACAGGCAGAAAACCTAACCAAGAAACTCACAGCAGGTAACCCAATCCAGCACTAACAGACATGCTGAATAAGTTACTTTAGAAAAAAACCGTAAGGGTTTTTGCCTATTTAAAATGAATTTAATCGGTAACTTGCTAGGAGAGAGATAGAGTTAAAATTTCCCAACTGGTGGTGTGTGGTGGGGTCAGGAGCACATCTACTGAAGTAGCTTAGACACATGTGCAGAAGCTTTGTTCAGGCACAGATTTCTGACAACTCTGGCCAAGACACTGCCACTCTTTGCAGAGCACAAACAAACCCATATGTCTGTCTGCTCTCCAGAAGCAAATAAATCCTAGACTGGTTTGGGTTGGAAGGGACCTTAAAGCTCATCCAGTTCCAACCCTCTGCCATGGGCAGGGACACCTTCCACTAGACCAGGTTGCTCCAAGCCCAATCCAACCTGGCCTTGAACACTGCCAGGGATGGGGCAGCCACAGCTTCTCTGGGCAACCTGTGTCAGTGCCTCACCACCCTCACAGGGAAGAACTTCTTCCTAATGTTTAATCTAAATGCCCTCTCTTTGAGCACTGGCAGTCTATTTTTTTTGTGTTAAACGAATATTTAAACAAACCCCTGAATTCTCTCTTTCATCAAAGAAAGGTACATCGGTGCAGTGGATTCCCCAAGCACAGGTATTGCCCCAGTGGAATGTAAGAAAGGAATTTCCCACATGGTCCTGTGCAAGTGCACTTCCCTTTCAGGGTAAAGGAAAAGTAACCCACCTTGCAGTCTCCTTCCACTCCATCTCTTGCCCATCGATGGCCAGAAGCTCATCCAGCTCCGTGAAGAGCTGTGGAGGTGCAGGGCTGTCATCTTCCTCTCCAAGGATGAAGCGGATGCGTTCGGCAGCGGGGGAGACTGCAGAGGTGAAAATACTGCGGTTAACAGCCTGAGAGATGACCAGGGATGTGCGGCTCCTTTCCTTCCCCTTCTCCCCAAAGCCATTCAGCTGTTTCTCCAGGCTGTCCTTTCCATTTGACATCCTAGGCGTTGCGGACGGAGGGTATGTCTACCTCCCCCTCTCCCCTTCCTTGCTTCTCACTTCAATTCTTAAAACTTCCAGCTGGGAGTAAAGTTCAGGAAAACTTGCCTCTTCCTACAGTCCTTAACTATGTTACAGCAATCTGCAACCCTTGTAAAAAAAGCACTATCAAGCTCAAAACCAATATGCTCTATGGTGCGTGCCCAAGGACCTTGCATACTCTGAGTATCTGAGATCCTTCACCCTCTTTTTTATACGATGTAAAACCAGTTTCAGCCAAACTATTTTGGGGCTTGCTTGTGACAGCATCCCATAACTGGCTTCCCCCTCCCTGCCAACAAGGATCTGGGCACCCATTGGCCTGCAAGGCAGGCTGTGACCTCCCCAGAGCTACCACTGGAGAACATGGGAATATTTAACAGAAAGGTTGTCTCATCTATACATGAAGAATGCAACCCAGTGCATTTAGTCAAGCACCAATGCACCACAAGAAAACAACCCTTCCTATTGGGAAAAGACTGCCTGTTTAGGTAAAAGAAACCGTGGTCAACACAACTGTGCAACTGAAGTTCATTTGCACTATTAGCTCAAGAAAAACGATCAGAAACCACTTCCAGGGGTGAATCACATGCACTGATTCAAATTAAAACCCCAAAACATCCCCGTCCACATCCCAAGACTTAAGAGCATCTCCCAAAGGCAACTGGAGCTCATGCCCCAAGAGTCACCTTGCTGGAGGACTTCTGGGGGTCTACAGGCTTTTTTTCTGATCCTATCACCTTAAAGCGAAGGTGTGACCATGTGGAATTTTAAGACAGACATCCTTTAGGCTGAATGTTTATTAGCATTAGAGTTAAACAGCAGACTATGAACTTTGAACAGTTCTGCTAAAAACTCCTTTCTTTTCAAAAGATTAGCTGCCTGTCTGTTGCAAAATAATTAATGACACCAGGTGTCCAATCGCTATTGATTTTTCCAGGGTAAACACAGTCTGAATTTGTAATGTGAAGAAAGGAACTGGTAGGAAACATGCCCTTTCCTCCACTTTTGGATTTTTTTTAAGAAACTTTCATAGCTTTCCTCTTAAATTATTCAGCAAAGGTTGATGCAAATGCAGTTCTTCATCAGTTAGGGTGATGATGCTTTCATAATATAAACCACATTTCTCCTGTAACTCTATTTGCAGTCATAAGTGCCCTTGTAGTTCCCTGGGCATCCAAGAAGTTGCCCCATGCTGGCTCTGCAGCTCAGGTTGAAGGGATAACAACACACAAAGCCACACATCTGGAAACCCCTGTGGCACTCAGGCCAGGATCACAGACTGGTTTGGGTTGGAAGGGACCTTAAACCTCAGCTAGTTTCAACCCTCTGCCATGAACAGGGATACCTTCCACTAGACTAGGTTGCTCCAAGCCCCATCCAACCTGGCCTTGAACACTGCCAGGGATGGTATCCAGAGTACAAGTTGTTGGGCACGTGAGCACCCACCAGCCTTTTGGCTTTAAACATTTATAGGGGAACTACGTGTCCTTTCTTTAACATCCCAACCCAGCACCACAGAAGGCAACCAATGAGCCTCAGAGTACTCCGCAGAGTACTGCATGTCCTGCTAAATGGGCTGAAAGTAATTTCCTTCTTGCACTTCAACAGGAGCAGGGACATTTAGAAGCTCCTCCTTTCCCCGTCACAAAGTCCTCAGCAGCATTGCTGCTCATCACAGATCCCATTGAGAAAATCTCTGAAAGCTCTGACTACCCCTTAGGACAGAGCACAGCAGTCCAGCCTCCCTACCTGCCAGCTAGTTGTATCCGTCTGTTTTCCAACACTACCATCATGTACGCACAGCTGCAAGCCACTGAAGGACCACATACTAGTGCTGGTCTGTATGTACATCCTGGTGAGCGTGTACCACCACTCCCTGCCCAAGCTCATCATTTCAAGGGTACCATTTCGTCATCATGGTTACCTCTACCACAACTGTTTCAGAACATGTGCTACAGCAGTTTCCAACACCAACCAAGTGTCTGTGCCTCTGCCACTACAGCACGTAAGCCACACGTCCCACATCATCTGGTAACATTCCCTATTGGCTACTTCCCATCAGTCCTTCCTTTCAGAAAACCCATCACTTCCCACAAAAAAGGAAAAGCTTGCTTTTGATGTGCTCCTAACAGGAGAGAAAAACATTGCTTAAACTGAATTTACAGACATTCAGCCATAGAAAATTAGACATTAACCCTCTCTTATATATACACTTATATATTTACTTACAACTTTACAAGATTATATACTTATATATACTATATAACCACTAGCTCTTATAGATTTCTCAGAGTCTCTGAGGTGCATGAGTATTTGATTATCTGGCCTGGATGTAACAGATGCACTTTGCAGAACACTTTCAAAACAGATCTGCAAACACGTAACCTCATGCATTAAAACTGTTCTTGCAATTATAAAAGAAATTTGGACTAAAAACCTGCATCCAAAACATGGTTAAAACAAATATTAGTCTAAATAATTACAATTATCCTATTCTAAAAACGCAACGAGCATTTGAGAACATCTTTACACAGGTAACCCCAATTAACTGCTGGTGCCTGAAGCTTATGCTGAACCATCTCACCTGAGCGGAAGGAGACAAGATTTGATTTCCCTTAGATTGCTTTGAATTTAGCTGAAGATCACCACCATCAAGTGGTTGCCCATCTTCAGCCACCTGGTGGATTCACAGCAGTGAAAAGGACCTGGGGAATTTAAGATGAATGACTACAGCTGATGGCTGATGTTATGTGAACTCTGCTGTCATCCTCCACATGAAGAGCAAGACCTGCTGGTAGAGGGTGTGTTCCACCACCTTCCCCTTCAGTCTGCACTAATAACTTTCAACATACTCTTATATTCTGAACTGAATTTAAATATCACAGCTAGGAAAGCAGTAACATAAATTCACATCCTATCGCTTCAAAAAGCCATATGGAGCACAGCAAGTGGCTGGTACATGGACTGAATGATAAGGCAAGTGACTGCATACTTCACTGGCTGCAGCCACAGGAAAATTATCTCTTTTCACTCATTTTGAAGAGGTTTTCTCACATGGGAGTGGGACCCTGATAATCAATCTCATAACACGATAATTCATACTATCATATGATAATCATAATAACATGATGCTGGAGAGGACTCATCATCAGGGACTGTGGTGATAGGACATGGGTTCAATCTGACAGAGGGGAGATTGAGGTTAGATACAAGGAAGAAATTTGTTACTGTGAGGGTGGTGAGGCCCTGACACAGGCTGCCCAAGGAAGTTGTGAATGCTCCACCCCTGGAAGTGTTCAAGGTCAGATTGGATGGGGCTTGGAACAACCTGATCTAGCGGAAGGTGTCCCTGCCCATAGCAGGGGGTTGGAACTAAATGATCCTTAAGGTCCTTTCCAACTCAAACCATCCTGTGATTTCTATGGTTCTGTAATTCCACAAGCACCCACAACACTTTGATCACTGAACTGCATCATGAGAGGAATTGCAGAAATGCTCCCACCAAACCTAGATGTGCATCATACATTACCCTTCCTTTCTTCCCTTTCGCTTTTGCTGATTTCCTATTAGCTACATTTAGCGCAGATGATAAGGTTCAAAATCCAATTAACGCATTTGCTGGGTCACAGGTCTCCTCTGGCTTGCTTTGCCACATGTTCTTTATTGCAATTCTGTAGGTTAATGGGCCGTTCATAGGTTGTTTATGCGCTCTCTTTAGCAAGAACATATTTTCATCCTAATCTCCAGAGCGAACACTGTGTGCTCAGTGCGGAGCTGACAGCTCACCATCAGACTTAGGAACCATACAGCAATTAACCCGGGGGTTGAACTCCACAGATCTCCCCCTGCCCGACCTTTGAGCACTGATCTCCCAGCCTTGACCATCACCTCTACTCAATCTGCCCAGTTTAGGAGCTGCTGGAACCAGCACCATTAACGACAGGAACGGCTGCTGCTAAGTCTTTTTAGTATTGTTTTCCTTGCTATCACATCTGAGAAGTGACCTGCTGATCAACAGACATATGTAGCAGAGAAAATGCTAATCCACAGATTTAGATGACTGGGATTATATGTTTCCTCTGAATGGGAGAGGAATTATGGTATTAATTGCACATGGCAAACATGTAAACGGAGGCATTGCCATCCATAAGCGACACTTCTTACCTCCCCCTTTTCCCTTTCCCGTTCTTATGTTCAGACACAAGTGGTCCATGAGGCAGCTTATAAAATACATCACTTGCAGGAGAGAAGGAACACATCAGCAATTTCTCCTTAAGTTCAGTTCAGGCCAATTATGAGTACAATGCACACCCTTGGGTTCCCAAAGGCAAAAATCCATCTCCATCAGCAGCAAAAAAAATCTTAGGGAGCTCAGAAATAGATGCAGACACATTCTGGCATGACACTTCAAGTCAGCCATGGCTGAACTTCCCATCCCCATGTCACTCCGCAAGTATCCTAAAGTCACCTCCTGCTGCAGTGCCAAGTTACAAGTACCTCACTTGTCACGGGTGGGAGATGGTTAGTGCCTTGCTGTCGAGGCACACAATGCTGCCTTGGGATGACCTGCACATCAATACAACTCTTTTGTGTTGATGTGCAGGTAAAACATCCTCTTCCTCAATCAGCCAACACTATTTTCCTCCAATTTTTTCACCAGGGACACTACTAAACACGCCTGGGACCAGCAACTCTGTCAAATGCTCCCTCCACTCAAGGCCAAAGAGAGTATCTAACACTAAGTTCTCCATTACTTTGAGGTACTTTGGCAGCTACAAACCCTCCAGAGACCTGCTGTAAATCCTTCCTAAAAGCCTGTGGTGACATTATCAAGGAAGGTTACTTGTCAAACGTACTTTCCATATAACACTTAGTGAAATAGGATATGATTATACTGCCATTAATTTCTGGGGGTGCCCTCACTGAGCCCAAACTTGGTTCAAACTCACCTGAAGCAAGAGTGAGCTAGTTAAGTGAAACACTTATCCAATTTCAAGCCATTTTCTTTCTAGTTTAGCTGACTTGAGTTTCAAAATTATTCCGCTACCCAAAACAATTTTAATTGTGTGTTAATGTCGATACGAGACCATATGCATTTTAATCAATTCCCTTGATTTATACCTTTATCAACTACCATTCACTTTCCTGACTCTTCTTGCACAGACAAGCCCTGGCCCCCTTTCACAACAGGGATGCCATTAAAAGCAGCAGAAACCTGCTCCAGTGCTGACTGCATATTGCTGATAAGACCAGAATTTACCCTATCTTGATTTTGCAGTGAGATTCTTGCTCTACATCTATCTGGCTTGATTAACACAGGAAAGAGCTAGTTTGGTTACTCTGTTTGGCAAAAACTGCGGAGGGAGGCTGCTGAATAAAGACCAGGTTAAGATCTGACAGTGAGAATGTGAGATGAGGTGTAACAGCATGCAGAGAAGTCTTTCATGGCTCACAGTTTTACCAGCTTTCTTGAAAGACTAACCCAAATGGAATCATACCTCAAACTAGGAGTCACTAAAAGTCACCATCTTGGACATCTCCACCTGTTCATGGAGGGTATCTACATGATGACGATGGCGGCCCCATCCCTGACAGTGTTCAAGGCCAGGTTGGGTGGGGGAAGTAGAAGATGTCCCTGCCCATGGCAAGGGATTGGAAACAGATGATCTTTAAGGTCCCTTCCAAGCCAAACCAGTCTGTGATTCTATGATCTGATGCACTAAGCCAAGCCTGCAGGGTAAGGCAAAGGATGCCCTCTCAGTGTACTAGCAATACTATTCAGTATTTCAGGAGCACTCCTCCCCTTAGAGTGTGGCGCACAGACCCTCATGTTATATTTGCATCTTCATAGGTAGGAACTGTTGTTCCCTTTATGGAAGAGACCACGGTCAAATCAGGCAATACCAGTTTCTGCAGAACAAGCCAGGTGAGAACTGATTTCCTGAAGTCCTAAGTACTTTACCTAGTGCAAGCATCCTTGAATGCCACTGAATAAGCCAGCTGCACCAAGGCTTCCTTCCACATCACATCAGCTTCACAGAAATGCCTGGACCTGAAACCACCAGTCAGTGACTATCCATCGGGCCTCTCGGAACCCATCTCTGGGTCATCAACTCTCCAGCTAATTGCTTTAAGTAAGCAAGAGAATTTCTTTTGTTCTGATTGGTTTTCTTGCGAAGAAATCCCATTACTTCCTGACCCTGTGCTGGTCTGGCTGGCTGTGATGCAGATAAGACTTGTCCACGAGCAGAGCTTGGCAGCCTGCAGGGAACACTCACTACACTACCTAGATCCCATCCTGGGCCACTTCTTTCACAGCTACAAAAGCAGCGAATGCTGTTCAAGCTGCTTCATCTATCTTGAAGCAAAGATCCCCCATCCCTGGACCATGACCATTTCCAGCACATAATGAATAGCACTGACTGCCTCCTAATAATTCATTTTTTGCTGGACTCTGGTACTGCATGATTGTACACGTCCTGCTCTAAGCTCCTCTGCAGCATGTGGCATATATTAAGTCTTTGATCTGCAAAAAATCTTCAGTATTAGACAAATGCTTACTAATAACATTCTCTTAAGTGCCAGAGGAATGGCAGCTTTTACGTAACAATTTGCTGAGTGTTCCCAGCTCCTTCAGTGCTGTTGAGATCATGCACAGAAGTTTTGTCTACAGATATTTCATTCACAAAATCACAGACTGGTTTGGGTTGGAAGGGTCCGTAAAGTTCATCCAGTTCCAACTGCCATGGGCAGGGGCACCTTGCACTAGATCAGGTTGGTCCAAGCCCTGGCCAGCCTGGCCTTGAACACTGCCAGGGACGGGGCACTGTTACTATCATCATTGTTATCATCACTGAAACATCCCTTGGAGATACAGGAACAGAAAAAAGACTTTTTCCAAAAATCTCTCATCTATATCAGACAGCTCACATGGACATAGCGTGTAATGCGGACCATATCTGGCAACCTTTTAAACAAAACAAGCATCACCTAATGAAAACGCCAGTCAGTCGTAACATAAATATTAAATATATTAACAACCTGAGACTCTGCCTCCTCAAATCCACGCAAGGCTCTGGCTTCAAGGGGGTGGAATTGGCTGTATGCGAACCATGCAATTTGCCGTGGGTGTGCCATAGCTAGATGCTCAGCAGCAGTGCCTAGCTTCCAACCTGCTCGAAAACTGGGAAATTTCCCTTTCTCCATCACTTTGTTTTAATTGTCTAGATTCACCAAGTGCCATTTTTAATTCCATCAAAGGCAGTGATGCCTCTGACCCTCATTTTTACTAAAGGACTAGACCACAATTCTGTACCACAGCCTGTGCCCTGTAAGAAACCATACTGTTTATAAGCCCTGGCATGATTTAAACCATATAACAAGCAATTCATTACAAATTATGGGTAACAAGGCTATTTTTTGACTAGTCCTGGAGGTCATTCATCTCACTTCATGTTGTGGGAAACTGCTATAGCAGCACATTTTTAAGGAGCTATTACTGAACAGTTGCCAAAAAGACTTTAATAAAGAACTTTCTCTTTATTAAAGAGAAGCCTCCTGTTCCTCTGGTGAGCAAATAAAGATAGCATTTTCTTTTCCACTGTAACACAGCTCCCTCAAAGGTAATTTTAAAGCTGTCTTGATGTGATGTTGTCCCCAAATATTGTCATTTCCCTGCACCAGCTACAAGCCCCCCTGCCAAACTATTAATTCAGCTTACCCCTGATCATTCACCTGTGCCCCCTCTTTTAGGCAATGATGAGAGTACAATGACATTTTTAAGGACACAGCTACATCAGCTCCCGGCTCTTCTGAATCCAAGCTTCCACGCAGTGACAAGAAGAAACTTCCTCTCCCTCGCTGCCCTTTAAAAACCAGCCCTCTGGCTGCAATAGAGAATTTTATGCCTATTAAGCTCTTCCCACAAGCAAGGTTTCATCATTGTCTATTTGTCCTATTCAATCAATCTCCACATCAGTTCTGACCATTTCAGCACTTCCCCAAGTCGTCTTCTTGACAGAAGGGAACCAACCCACAAAGGCAGGAAGCCAAGTGCAAGCGTGCGGGGATTTTCACCATTGCTTCCTGCAGCTTCAGTGTGTGCCGGCTGAGTCCTTTGTCCCATGAGCTTTTCAGCCAGTGTCTCCGGATGAAACGGAGCCCATCCCCGTTGCCAGGCAGCGTTTCAAGGAGCACTGAATGTCTCTGACATCCAACGCTTTTTGCTTCCAACTCTTTTCATGCTGCCCCCTCTGTTTTAAGCACTGCCAAATACCTCGTCCACTTCAGGGGTGGAGAGGAAAGCACATTATTATTCTGTACAACCATTACAGGAGACGAACTGGTGTCTGAGAGCAAAATACATGTACTGAGTTCTGCACGTGGCTATTCCTCCTTGATCACCTTCAAACCCCCCATCAGAGAGAGATGCCACAGGCTCCCATCAGCTGCGAGGCTCAAAAGCACAAATTACCATGGGGGAGAAGATGACAGGAGAGCTAAACAAATGAGGTGTGATTTCTGCATTGCCTTGCACACAGGACTATTATTTACAAAACTGGTTATCTATGGCTGGGTCCCATCTGAGTGGTTTCAGTTGGCAGAGGTGTAAGTGGCAGGACGAAATGCCAGGGGTCAGAGACCCAAGCTGGGTTGCAAACCTGGCAGAACAACTAACAAGAGAAGGCCTATCAAGGTGAATCTCATTTTCAAGGCTGAAAAATACTTCAGCATCCATACTGTGATCTTCTTTATACTTATCAAAAGGTAGTGTTTGTTGCTATGCATCATTTTGAGCAGCATCGAATAGAGGTCTCCTTCTTGGGTTGCATAGTGGTCCAAACAGGGAAAATGAAGAGAAAAAGCAGCATAAAGAGGTGTCTATTGCTGACATAACTACAGCCTTCCTCAGAGTTGGTGATGGTTGCGGAAGGTGTTCCCTTTCTCAGTAAGGCAGAGGTGAAGGATATGTGTTGGCTGTTCTGATGTGCACATCTCCATGCTACATGCATTAACGTGTGAATTCAGTAGCCAAAACCCACTCAGTGCTCAGAAGACCACCTCACCTTGAGTATCATATATAGAGTTTCACCTTCTGAAAAGCCTCATTCAGTGACAAGCAGCCCTTTTGGCTCTCAAAGGTTAACAGCCGCTTATCTAAACTGCTGCAGAGCCAGTCAGAACTCAAACAATGCCTCCTTTGATTGGGAGAGCAGCAGGACTTGGCCTGACAAGGCAGTTACAAAACCCATTACTTTCATGTCTGGATGCTGGTTTTCCTTTCCCTTTACCTCACACTTCTCTGCTGCAGCAAAGCAAGTTTGACCAATTCGATCCGTCTTTTCACACCCATGCTTTTAGTCCACCTTTTACATCCTGAAAAAGGCCCATCCTCAGCACTTCCCTCACTTGGCATCCCTGGACATGTTATGATCATCCTGATGAAATTGTCACTGTCTGTTAGCAGCGTGGCAAAGCAAAGCTTTTGGTGGACAAATCACTTCTGTGAGGGCATTTTCTTTTTCTCTCCGAGTCAACACAGTTCAGAACAGGGCTCTTGCAGTGGCATTTCAGCAGCAGAAAGACCCTATTGAGATCCAGGCACAATAACCAGTTTGGGTCCTGCCTTTAAATATTAACCACCATTAACTTCAGGCTCAGAGCAGCTCCAGGCTGCCAGCAGCACACTGCTTCCAACTGGCTTCCCAGAAAGAAACTCCTGATTCAACTTGTTCTCTCTCAAAAGCCTGGTGACATTTCTACAGCTTTTGCTCTTCCCCCGTTTCCCCTTGCAACAGCAAGTAGAGTTCAAGCTTCTGCCTCCTTTTTACTTGTAGCTTCAGAGACTCACCCCCACGTCCTACATGAGCCTGCAAACCTGCCCCTCCAGGTAAGGAAAATCAGCTGCTCAATACCCCTCACACCATGAACTTGGAAGGTTGCACAGTTAGATCCTGATGACAGGAGGTCCACATAGGTCCGCATTTTGAAATGTCTAATATAAGCTCCCAAATGGCAGATCACCTCTCGTTAGCAAGGGAAGGAAGCTGAACTGTCAGGGCACCACACAGCAGGCCAACGAAGAATCCTAGAATCACAGAATGGCTAGGGTTGGAAAGGACCTTAAGATTATCTAGTTCCAGCCCCCCTGCCGTGGGCAGGGATGCCTCACACTAGACCGTGTCACCCAAGGTCAACAGGAGAAGCAAATACTGGAGAAAGGAAAAGAAGTTGAGATAAAAGAAATTTGTGAAAATAAAAATAAAACCAAGAGAAGGGCAATGAAATTTCTGAATGCCCCATCCCCAGCAGTGCTCAAGGCTAGGTTGGTCGGGGCTTGGAGCAACCTGGTCTAGTGGAAAATGTCCCTGCCCATGGCAATGGGGTTGGAACTGGACAGGCTTTGAGGTCCTTTTCCACCCAAACACTTCTGCGATTCTACGACAAATGCTCATGAGAAGCAATGAGCTAGCAATATATACCCTTCCCTGGCTCCAAGTCAACTGGTCAGGCTTCACGGTTGACTTTGGCATCCACCGCACTGAAGAGGAAAGAGCTTTTCTCATCAGACTCCAAAGTACAAGAATGAAAATTGACTCGGGCAAGGCAATAGCTTCAGTGGATTTGGTAAGGGCTCACCTAAACTGGAAGGTAGCTTTACTGCTTTTAGCAAATTTCTGTAAGCCAGTCAACTAAATATAAGTATAAAATATTTCCACTCCTGGAAATGAAACCCAACAATGATTTATACAAGTAAAATCATTTGCAGGAAAAATAATAGACCATTATCCAAAGTATTTATAGAGTGAAATGAAGCATAGGCCAGCTTTCACTAAGGACTCTACTGTAATTAAGATCAATATACTCTGGAAAAGGAGACTGCCAAAACTGTGAAAGGAAGCAAGCTAATACAAACAAACCTAACTCTTTTTTTTTTTTCACTGAAAAATGAGAAATTTGGTGTCTAGAGACACATTTGGAGACTGCTGATGGAACGCAAAGTAAGCCATGAAGAGATCTATTGTTACTGAAACAACAGAGAAGCTCAAAAGCACTCAGGAAGTACAAATATACTGAATAAGGAGGCAAAGCCCCACTCCACTGTACCACTCAGGAACATCTTAGTCCAGCACAAGCTTAAGTTTCAAAACCTTGAAACACAAGGAAGATTTGACCAAATCCTGGCGAGTAAGTACAGAAGGCATACAAGGAAAATGAATTCTGTAAGAACATTAGTAGCAGGAGGCTTGAGAACCTAGAGGTGAACTGGACCACCTTGTAGCGAGACTGCCAATTATGGGGATTAAAGAGTTTGTAGAAAAGCAAAGCAGCTTCTTCACGTGAAACTTCACCACAGACGTGGGTGGGAAGTCAAAAACTCAATGTCTGAAAACTTAAGTTGAAAATCTAATGTTTTTCAAAGGTTAATGTGTGAGGCAGCTGTGGCATGAAGGTGTCTGCACAAAGAGGAAGAAGAGATGGGAGATTAACTCAACAGTACTAAGCGGCCAAGAGCACTTGTGCTCACACCTCACAAGACCCTGTGCAACCCTGAGGTTTTAGTGAGGTCTGGGACATTTCATACAGCAAACAAAACAATAATCAATCCATGAAACCCCATGAACTGGTTCCCAACTAGTTGAACAATGGGATACCACCTACCGCAGCGGAAAGAAATCATTTTATCTGATTTCCATTTCTTTCTAGACTCCTTTAGAGGTTTTCTACCACTGGTCAACCTCACTGTGGTTACAAAAAGTGCGCAAGTTTAGCATGCCTTTATTTTTCTTCCCCTACTAAGAACACAGCCATTCTGAGCTGCCACAGCCTGTTTGGACCTACTCAGACCAGGGGTGCTGTAGTTAAAAACAAAACAATTATAGCAGAGTTCTCAGAACTAAAGTGCTACTTAAGCAGATTCTTATTTCTTTCTTTAAAGCTCCTAAATGCAACTTTAGCAATTACTGGGTTATGCAATTGCCTAACATTTAATGTTTACATCAACATTTTACAACTAATTTACATGTAGTTCATTAAATGCTTTGGGGTTAATTGGTCTTTTGTCGTGCATTAAGTAGCTTGTTAACTATTAGACAATCGGGAGGGAAAAACAAGTAGGAGGTCAGTTTGAGGATGGCCTGGACTGCACAGAATGGCTGCTGGTAATTAGCAAAATGCATGGGGGGATTTTTGCAGATTCATTGACCTTCCTAATGGTCACCCCCCTGCTTAGCTCCAGAGCTAATGGTGTATTTTACAGGATCATGTTGTCTTTTCTGTTCTACCTGTTGAGAAGAAGAATACAACAGGAGTCATTTAGTGACTTCAGTGTGCATGTGAGCTAATGATGAAACCATAGGAGAAGAGAGAGAGAAGACGCAATTCATTGGGCTCGGCATGAAGAATATAACAGGGAAGATCAACATTTTTAGACACAAACTAGACAAAATGGGTAGAATAAGGAATACAAGGAGGATCCAGAAAGATGTTTCCCTACATGACCAAAGTCAAGCACCCACATTCCCAAGTTTCTTGATTACAGTACACCCAGGCCACATCTCAGCACACTATTATGGCATGGATAATTTTGTACCACCTGTGCTAAAAGGAGAGCCCCAGGACATGCAAGTATTCCCTGTTCCAAGCACTGTCAGCCCAGATGCATCCAAGGAGATCATAATGATTGAAGAGAAAAAGATAAAATTGGTGTGTCTCCTTATGGCTCTATTCCACCTGCACTTCTATCTAATGAAAAAGTGCTTCGGACACGATATCATAACTTAAAACCCAACATTAATAACTTAATTACCCAGCTATCCCTGCTTTTGGGTGTCTGGACCAAATTACCTCCATAGGTGCCTTCCAACCTGATTTATGCTATTCCAATACTAAACTATAGCTAATGTATCACTAATCTCCACTTTGGTTATCACATCTGCACCCAAACGTGAGCACTTTGCCAGGTTTTCAGAACAATTTCTAGTAATTAAGAGAAAATGGAAACCTCATGCTGGTTTTAACACTCTGCTTGGCATCATAGTCTGCAGGTTGAGATCAGAAACTAACATAACAAAAAGTCAACTCTGTATTGGAAGCGCTTGAAAAAAAGGCATCTCATTCAGAAACTTATATGCTGTCTTCTTCATGCAAAGCATTCCCATGGCTTCTTCACACCAGGTGCCCCAACTCCAACTTCTTTGCCTTTTAGTAAGATGGAGCTATTAGTAACTGTGTAAGTTTCTAGCACGGACATTCTTATTCTGAATTGAAGTGACCTTGACTGGAGCCATTATACACCTGAACAGAGTTATTAAATACTTCAAAAAGATTTTTTTCTTTTCAGAACCTTCTCTGCTAACTAACTTCTGGAAACACCAAGGGCTGACTTGGTCACACAAGGTCTTCAGAGGTCCCTTCCAACCCTAACAATTCTGTCATTCTGTGACAGCCACAAAGCCAGTTTGACGGCTCAAACGGTCAGGGCAGGCAGTGCTGTTGGAGAGGTAGAAAGAAGTCAGGGTGTGATGGGAGCTTCATACAGGAGATGTGCCCCCAACAGAAACATGAAGCTGAAGTTAGGAACCACCCTTTGCCATTGAGTGACCTTGGGCTGCGCTGTTGAAAGTTCACAGCCCCGCAGCTGGGCAGGGCTTGGTTAATACTGATATTCAAAGGACCCTGTCCCAGTGCCAAGCACACAGTCGGTATGACAAGGGTCGCTTTGTCTTGCGTCCCCCTCCACCTCCCAGCACATGGGAAACTGCAGAAATTCCCTTGCCGAGAAGAACAACTAAGCTGAGTAACTTGGAATTACAGGCTTTCAAGGTTAGTTCAGTGCTGGAGCCAAGACATATTTCCAGTGCTTCTCAGGCCTGAAAACAACCTTCTACTTTTAATGACTTGCCTTTTATCTTTAATAAGGGATTAGGAGTTATTTTTCCAGCTAATACCTTAAAATCCAGATAATCATAAAAGCAATCAGTAATACCCAATATATGTTAATTACTCATTTTCTTCTCATCTCTCTTTGGTGTGCTGTCACTCTTGGACGTTAATTTGTCTATAATAAGGCTGAGAATCAAAATCAACAACAGGCTTCAGGTCTTCCCCGGAGTCACAGGTTTAGACTTGGGGGATTAATAACATTATATCTGCAGTGACAGAGAAGAAAACAACACAATGGCCAAAGACACACTGAACTACTCAACCACCCAGTTACCTTCACCCAGACGTATGCTCTCCCTGCATGCCAGCTTCCCACAGGAGTCCAACAAGGCGCAAGGTAAGCTAAAGCAGCACTGGACAAAGCTCTTGGCTAAATGGCAACAGGCAAGTTTTGCTTGCCAAGTTATTCCTAGTTAAACAGGACCCTAAAATTATATGATGTTTTCCATCCTGGGCTTGGAGCAACCCGGTCTAGTGGAAGGTGTTTCTGCCCTTGGCAGGGGGTTGGACTAGATGAGCTTTAAGGTCCCTTCCAACTCTAACCACTCTATGATTCTATGACAACAGGCTATACTGGCCTTTCCAAAGGGTATCTACTGGTATAGCTGGTATAGAGGCTTCAGATCTGAGATGAGATAGTGATAGAGGGAGAAGCTGGAATAATGACAATAGAGCACCCATTACTCGGACAGGTAATACCTATGACTGCCAAAGAGCTGAAGGGAAGTGGCGTCATTAAGAGACAATGTCCACCTATTCTCTTGAGGACATGGAAATAACATTATATCTGGAAGCACCCAGGCAACTGCCTCCTGCCCAGGCTGACACTGCTGCTGACACTTCCCACACCGCTTGTTCCCTCAGCAAGGTCCGACCTGCAAGTGCTCCTGGAAAACACCAAGGGACGGACACTCCTCCAAGAGCAAGGGATGGAGGTGCCCCAGAAGGCTGAGTTCCACATAAATCCCCCAGGTCACAGCCAGGTCAGGAATGAATTCTCACTATTAATTCAAAGTACCATACAATCACATGCAATACAGTTCCCAAGACCTGTTTCTCAAGTACAGATGAACTTGCTGATGGGCCATTTCAGCTACAAAGAAGGGGCTGCTGGTAAGCTAAAAGCTTTCTCAAAATTGCTTTCTACAAGTTTCCACTGATGCCCCTTGCACATAGGATACATTACATTCATGTAAACAGTTTGCTCCCACAAATACGAGCAATTCTTTGGCTGGTTTGGTTCAAGCAACAAAACTGCCCAGGCTGGACAAAGGCAAATCTGCCCCTGTGAAGAAGGACAGCTCCTCCTCAGCTAGCAATTTATCACATTGTGTGGTGATTCAGGAGACTTGCAGCATTACCTTCACAACCAAAAGCTCTTCTTTTTTCCCAAATTTCAAAAAGCCAAGTGCTTAAAAATTCCCCCTTGCTAGAAATTCTATCATTCCCCTTTGAAAAATACCCTCAGAGACACTAAAACTCAACCCTTTAAAATTAATAAAGTAGTACAACTAGACTATCTATCCACACTTGACTCTGCACAAAAGATTTCTAAATAGGAAATAATTACACTTTGTGACAAAGCAGACACTTAGAAATTAAGACATCTGCACCTCTGAACCCAACCCATTGTACAGCAATACAATGGGAGACCAAAAGGAAAAGACACATTTCACTGAAACCTCCCTCTAGCACAAAATGAAGCGACTAAGATCTTGGCAGGGAAAAAGAAAACCATTCAACACGCCACAGATACCACCAACTAGGAAACAGCTTTCACTACTCACAGCAACAGCATCTCTGCCATAAATTACTAGTCAAATATTCCTCTTGCAGATTCTCACCTGCAGACCACAGAACTACAGACAAGCCTAGATTGGAAGTAACCACTGGAAGTCATCTGCACCAATCTTGCGGAGAAAGCAAGGCCTTCAATCAGGTATCCAAGGCCCCATCAAGCAAAATCTTGAATATTCCCAGCAACAGAAATTGTAACACTTCTCCTTCCCATGTTTGCTTGCATACTGAAGAATACTGTTTTCATACCCAGATGGAATTTCCCTGGGAGCAGCTCATGCTCATTCCATCAGATCCCATCACTGTGCAACCTTCTGAGGATGGCTGTGTATGGGAAAGACAATGGGCCTCCCTCACAGGTCTCCTAAGAGCACCACAACTGCACGGACACAGCCAACTCAGGCTAAGTTTCAGGACTGCCCTCTTCTGACGAGCCAAAGCCTAATTCCACTTTATTCCGTTGTTCATTACTTTCCTCTTCATACCTCAACGATGTGCACAAAGATCACAATGATGTGGTTGTCCTATGTCCAGCACAAATTTTATTCAAACCCTGCTCCTTGTGCTCAGGCTGGAGGCAGGAAAGGCTGAGGCAATTCCCTAACAGGGCTCAGGACTTTGACTGCAGGCTGAATTGCTCCTGAGGAAGACCAAAAGACCTGAGAGGCTTCAGCTATGAAATTCCAAGGCCTTTCTACTGCACACATCCAAGCAGGCTTTCACCAAGCTTAAACTTTCAGGTAGTCTGGACAAATTATGGACATAGCCAACCATTTAAATTTCAAGTGTTTGATGGAAAACACAGGTGGGATCTAGTCTCTAGATTTCTAGGAGCACAAGAAATTTTCTTTTGTTAGGTTCTCTGAAACCTTTTCTAGAATTTAAAACAGAAATTTACCCCTGCTTTCCTTCCTCTGTCTCTTCCCCAGAAGAAATGTGAGCTCAAGGTAAATACAAAATTGAGTCCGAATGATTACATTTTGGCAAAGACACAAGCAAGGACTTTAGATTCTCCATTTAAACTGTCTACATGCTATCGTACAATCATAAGAAAAGAGTTAAGAAACTGTTCTAGTGCTGTATTTATTGTACAGGTGGTTAACAAGCTAACAAAGAAATTAAGATCCAAACTGTACTGTAATATACCAAGAACATGAAAACTAATGAGAATAAAGAGTCAAAAGTACATGTTCATGGAAGTGTTCAAGCCCAGGTTAGATAGGGCTTGGAGCAACCTGGTCTAGTGGAAGGTGTCCAGGGCAGGGGGCTGGAACTGGATGAGCTTTAAGGTCCTTTCTAACCCAAACCTTTCAATGACTCCAAAGACTTGATTAAGCAAGTCAAATTGCTTCATCCAAGTGAGAATCACTAACTACCAGTCAGAATTGCTTCATCCAAGCTAGAATCACCAACTGACTGTAACACTAACTATCACCATTTCAGCTGATGATAGCTCTGGAAATGTGCTGAACTGTTGTTTGACAGTGGTATCTTCTGTAGTGCAGAAAGAATATTATTGCCAGCTTACTTTATTAAATTATTCAACTCATTAAAGAAATTAAATGGGAGGTGACAAAACAGGAGAGGTTTCTCTCTTCTAAATTCTGAGCTGGAAAGAAGGTGTAGGAAGATGAGATCTAAGGAGGATGGGGAACTCTGCTAGCTCATTAGCTCAGAAAATGCTTTCCTTGATTCCTAAAGGGATTTCAACTGGGGAAAAAATACTGAACACCAAAACCCTCAACTAGCAGTACCAATACAGATAAAGGTGGCCTTACTCTTCTGTGGTTTTAACTGAATTTCAATTTCTATCCACATAGAATTTGACAAAGATTACACTAAAAGGTAGTCCTTGCAAGCTCATCTCAATGATTCATGCCCCAGACTTGACTGTACAAGTTAACTGCATCTCAGTGACCATAATGGTGATGTATAAATGCCTATAGTGCATGTGGACACCCACAGAGAGATGCCGGAATTTAGTCGTCTGTGTTCTGCCTCTAGTAAATAAAAGCTGCATTAGTTACTCCTTTGTAATGCACAAAAATTAAGATATTGGATACCTGTATATTACATTACCAAATGAAAACAACTATTTTAAGTGTGATGTGGCTACCAAAATGGAATAGTAGGTTCAGTACGAAATGGTAACAGCAAGTCAATCACTGAGAATCAAGTTTCCCTTAGGAAATCATGAGAACTACATAGCCAGATTAAAAACCATTATTTACATTAAAGTTTCCTACCCACTGATTCAAAACACTTATGACACCAATATTATTATTTCTTTACTTTCACTTTTAGGGGAAACCAGGCTCTGATGGTTTATCAGAGAAAACAAAATAAACTCTCTGATAAAATAAGAGTGATGAAATATCTCACAATTACTTTGGCTACTGACTTAAATTCTCCAGAGATTCTCATTTTCATGGCTCCAGGAGAGAATAAACATGATCCCAAACAGCAAGGGAAGGAGCAGTCTGCGGGTGAGAGGCAGCAGTGAAGCTGCAGGGTAGAAGGAATTCACTGGGAATGTGTAATACATAAGCCAAGAGACACAGGAATCCTTCTCAGCAATTTCAGAATGCAGAATTTTAATGGGTTTGTTTTGTGAACGTAAATACACACAGAAAAGGCGTTTATTTATTATATTTTTTTAAAGCTTGCCTTAAAGCCCACTGAACTATAAAAAAGAAACAAGAGAATTATCTTAAGTACGCAGTTGATTTTCAGGAAAATTCAATACCCCACCTCCCTGGGAGCCCCAGTTCAACATATGTGCTCCAAGCTGTACGTAAAGCCAAGTGGGTGCACAGCAAGAGCAAATCTCATTCCTCTGGTCCTCTACACCAAAGCACTGGGCAAACCTTGCGAGAGAAGTAGCTAAGAGCAAGATGCAACCACTTTTCCAGGAGGCATCATCGTACCTGACCATACCACTTATGCTGAAGAAGTTAGAAGCTTTGATGAAGGAAAATGAACTTGTTTGGAGGCTTCATTTGTTCCAGAGGAAACATGGAACAACAGTTTGGTGCCACAAACAGACTGACAGACTCTTGCTACAGCAGCTACTGAAGCAGCAGCCTAGGCTATGAACTTGAGTACCATCTCCAGGCTCATCTGCAGGATGGAAATGTTACAAAGCATTCGTTGCCTTCTGTTTTTAAAAGAAGAGTTCAAAGAGTTTTGAAAGCTTGACTGATGCAGTAGCATATGCGAAATCAAACACATACCAACATCAATCTGTTTTCCTCCCCCGAGATTTTAGTAAACTGATTTCATGCAGGAGCAAACTCAGAAAAATAAATTTAAACAAATAGATAATAAAACTGCCAGCAATCTGCTGTGCATTGGCTGCTGTGCATTAACTGCTGTGCTTGGATTACACCAGCCCCTCTTCCACCCATCAGCTGCAATACAGACACTCCTCCACAACTCAACCTTACTGAATATCCTAAGAACAAGCCCATCACATAGAAAAGTAACTTCAGAAGAAACAGCCAGGGGCTATTTGCTATGTGTCCATCAAATGCACTGAAGAAAAAAGCTGTTTTCCAGGGGCTTCTCAACTCTGTGGCAGTTGAGAAGCCACAGAGACAGCTCTTTCAGATACCTGCTCCCTCAACCACAACCCACATTCTTGTGCTTGATTTTGAGATGAAGTCAACAGTTTGCTAACAACATCACATCTAAGATGGGAATGGCTCAATTCACTGCAGGTTCACAGACAGAGGAGGACCTGGTCTAGGTAAAAAAAAAAGCTTGTCTTCAAAACACATTTGTTTTTCATTCCCCAGAGAGACAGGAAATTGTGAGCAATAAACCTCAAGGACTTCTTTTCCAAGATTACTGCGTTTGAAAGCTGTCATCAACTAGGGATTCCCATTTTAAGCACATGCTTTGCATAACTGAAAGAAAATACGTGACCTTGATAGGAAGCAAAATATTTCTTGCAAAACATTTACTCTTCCTCTTGCTATGTAAAATCTGTCTGTTCTTCCCAAAGGACACCAAGCCCACATTACTCGGGAAAATGTCACACCAGATCTAAGTGGAGGAGAATGTTTTTACAACAAGTTAAGCACTGACCTTATGTTTCTGAAGCTGTGGGCTTCCAACAACAGAGCATCTTCTGCACCAAGTGCTGTCTTCACTATGTATGCTTTCACCAGGCGCTCCCTCTCCAGTGGCAGGACAGAGAAAGGCGCCACGGCAGTTGGACTTGGACAAGCTCCACTAAACTCTCCATGTGTTGGAAGAGGACAATGCAGAATCATCAGCCAGATGTGCAAAAGACCCTCTGGCTCACCATGTCAAACATGGCCTTAGGGCCCTGGGGTCCACCAGGTATCCCCAGTACTGTCCTAGCTCATCCCAATCAGCTTAAGAATGAAGCTGTCATTGACTGCAAGAGCAACAAACCTACGGGGACAGTTCAGCTCAGAATGAACTTAACTAGAGCTAGAGGCTTCAACAGCCCAACACAGGAGACACATGTGAGCCACAAAACTGGTCTCACCTCCAGCCCATGCTTAAGAACACAGTTGATGCACTCCAGGAAATGTCTTTCCCTTTCTTTTCTGCACCACTTTTTTTTTCTCTCACCAGAAAGGATTGCAGAGATATCAAAAAATCCTACCACCACAGCAAAGAAATAAAGGAACTAAAAAACAAAGTGCAGAACTGCACTCTGCAAACGACTGCCTAACAGCAGAAAACAGATGACTCTAAACACACACACGTGCATGGGAGCAGCATGAAGATGAACTGCAAGCACACTGCCTGGAAAGTCTATAAGGAAAGCCGATTAATTTTGGTGTGCTTAAAACTAAACCCAGTGCAGATCTTGGAAAACCCGGGACTGCTCTGACTCTGTGTGCCGTCTGAAAGAGAGCACCACTTTCCCCTCAAAAGCATTGTAAATGCAGTCCTGTCTTCAGAGAAGTTATGGAAGAAGACTTGCCACTCCAATGTCCTTGCTTTCCCTGGCATAGGTCCGTCATGTGTTTAAATGGTATTTTTAAGAAATGCTAAGCCTGGACCAGGCAGAAACTTAAATAAGCACAGAAACACTGTCTTACTTCTGTGATATTTCCCAAGTTCAGAAATAGCAGTATAGGGTTTGTCTCCAAGGCACCATTTGTCAAACAAAGTGTTACTTGCTCCCTACTAAAACCCTCCCTCTCCCTTACCAACAGATAAGCCTTTGGACACCGGTATGGAATTGCTCCTCCCACTGAGTCAGAAAGTGAGAGAGATGAGAAATCCCCCTGGAGACACTCAGTAGGTGCACTGCTTCTCCACCTTTCCCCAAAGGCGCATGTTGACATCCACTGCAGATGGACAGCCTGCAGAACCCATGTTTACAATGAAAAGAAAGGCCAGAGCTACCAGCACTGTTTCGTCTCGTGAGACCTCACTTGGAGTATTGTGTGCAGTTCTGGTGTCCTCAACATCAAAAGGACATGGAACTGTTAGAACAAGTGCAGAGGAGGGCCACGAGGATGATCAGGGGACTGGAGCACCTCTCGTATGAAGATAGGCTGAGAAAATTGGGGCTGTTCAGCCTGGAGAAGAGAAGGCTGCGTGGAGACCTCATAGCAGCCTTCCAATATCTGAAGGGGGCCTATAGGGATGCTGGGGAGGGACTCTTCATTAGGGACTGTGGTGAGAGGACAAGGGGTAATGGGTTTAAACTTAAACAGGGGAGGTTTAGATTGGATCTGAGGAAGAAATTCTTTACTGTGAGGGTGGTGGGGCCCTGGAATGGGTTGCCCAGGGAGGTTGTGAATGCTTCATCCCTGGCGGCGTTCAAGGTGGGGTTGGACATAGCCTTGGATGGCATGGTTTAGTGGGAGGTGTCCCCGCCCATGGCAGGGGGGTTGGAACTCGATGATCTTGATGTCCTTTCCAAGCCTTACTATTCTATGATTCTATGATTCTTGCACAAATGTCTAGGGGGAGGATGCTCTATCATAGATACCACCACTGCTACATCAAGGGCATTTGACAGTGCACCAAATCCCCCCTAACACTGGCCTACACCTGTACAAAGGTCTCAAGCTCTCTTAAAACTTGTACCTACAGCCTCTCCTCTCATAGCCTGAAGCTACAGCGGTAGCAGCATACAAATCGCAGACTGGTTTGGGTTGGAAGGGACCTTAAAGCTCATCCAATTCCAACCCCTGCCACGGGCAAGGACACCTTCCACTAGACCAGGTTGCTCCAAGCCCCGTCCAGCCTGGCCTTGAACACTGCCAGGGATGGAGCACCCACAGCTTCTCTGGGCAACCTGTGCCAGTGCCTCCCATTCTCACAGGGAAAAACTTCTTAACATCTAAATGATCAAAATCAGACAGAAATGAGTCACTGACAGGAGCAGCTCCTGCACATGCCATGTCCAAATGAAAGCTGACCAGGCAAAAACCTTTTGTCTTTCCATTTCTTAGAAGCTGCGAGTTAAAACGTTTGGAAAAAAAAAAACACATCTCACCATGGCTTCCAAACACCTCAGGCAAGTACGGGCAGCAAGAGAAACCGCTTGCAAGAAATATCACAAGCCTGATCCACGCAGACCCACAGTCAAAAGAGATGGGAAAACTACAGAAGATAATCAAAAGCAAGGCAAGTGGCTACACATGCTGGGAGCTCAGACTGAAGCAGTTGCCATTTTAAAGGCATTAAACAATTAATAAATGTTATTTGCACCAAAAAGGACCTGAAGGAAGTGATGCCAGTGAGTCCTGAGTGAAGCCATTGAGCAGGTGAATTGATTTTTGCAGTTGCTCAGATTCTCATGCCCAACTTCGCAGAGAGAACCCCAACCCTCAGGGCTCTCAAGCCTTTCCCCTGGAGACCTCATGCCTAGATGAAACCTTAGAGCAAATCAAAAGACTTATTTCCAAAACATGCTGGTGACCAGTGGGCTTCAGGCAAAAGAAACCAACTTCCCAAGTCCCCAAACTTCAGACTAACCTGAGGAAATAGTGCACTTCTCCGTTTAAAGACGATGGGTGAAAAGAAATACAGACGCCTCTTCCGCTCCGCCTCAGCCTCACAATCCAAATGCTGTTGTAAAATAACCATAGCCAAGGATTCAAAAAACAAAGAGCCAATATAAGCATGTATCAATGAAGTGTTTACACACTTGTTAGATGACAGGCTATCCAGCATTCCTGCCATCTATAAACAGTCCCTTTTCCCTCCCAGAAGGCCATCTTCTCTGTAACTCCTGAAGCGTGAACATTGATATTACTTCATCTCTTGATAGTTCTTTCTATCTTCAAAGCCCTTCACTTTGATAAAAGCAGCCACATTCCCTTCTGACAACAGGAATGAACAGGTTCTTCCCCAAATCATTACACCTTCCATTTCTCTGCCCTGCTTGCTTCTGTGCCAAATTCCTTGGCAAAAAATAGGTATAAACATAGGAGCTTTGATCAATGGGGTTTCAGCCATTAGAAATCTGCAATAACTGCTGTGGGATGACGAAGCAAATAATTTTCCTTTTTAAACTAGTACAGCTTTATGTTAACAAATGACAAAACTATGATATTAGTCACAGGA
The DNA here is from genome assembly GCA_039720435.1 of Amazona ochrocephala. Lineage (NCBI taxonomy): Eukaryota > Metazoa > Chordata > Aves > Psittaciformes > Psittacidae > Amazona > Amazona ochrocephala. Next base: position 86,233,362 of record CM077880.1, read on the forward strand.
CAGCACTGAAAAGTCAAGTCACAAACCTCAGATTAGCTGTAGATGTAAAGAAGTCAAACTAATCATAGACTTACAGAATCACAGACTGGTTTGGGTTGGAAGGGACCTTAAAGCTCATCCAGTTCCAACCCCTGCCGTGGGCTGGGACACCTTCCACTAGACCAGGTTGCTCCAAGCTCCATCCAACCTGGCCTTGAACACTGCCAGGGATGGGGCACCCACAGCTTCTGTGGGCAACCTGCGCCAGTGCCTCACCACCCTGACAGGGAAGAACTTCTCCCTAATGTCCAATCTAAATCTCCCCTATGTCAGTTTAAAGCCATTCCCTCTTACCCTGTCACTACATGCCCTTGTCAAAAGCCCTTCTCCAGATTTCCTGTAGGCCCCTTTAGGCACTGGAAGACTGTTATAAGGTCTCCCCAGAGCCTTCTTTTCTCCAAGCTGAACAAGCCCAACTCTCCCAACCCCAAAATAACATCCAGTTGCACTTGAGGGATATATACAGTCTTCCAAAGCATTCAGTATTAGCCATGGAGGGAGAATTAAGTAGCCTAAAGCAAGGTCTACTTCTGGTGCAGTGGCAGTTTTGGAAGATCTAAAAAATGGATCCACCACACTTTTTTTGCTGCGAACAACCTATATCCTCATCTTTAGAAGGGCAAACAAGAACCACTTCGTTAATAGGTATTACCTCTGCTTTCAGAAAACAAAGGAGAAGATAATACGTCCACTGCTTCCCAATTACTGCTAAGTTCCAGTTACGACCCTACAGCTCCAACTGTTGTGATGTATGGGATGACCTGGAAGTCAACACTTTCTACAGATGATACCAACTGCAAGCTGTCAACATTTTCAAATCCTCTGCAGGACTTGGCTTCTGGGTAAGGAATTAATGAGGATACAATTTTCTAAAATCTATTTGCTCTAGTGACTGAAGAACATGACACAAAACGTAGGTAACACAACCAGGCTCATTAGCAAACCTCACCCAGATCCTGTGTCCATCAGCTTCTTAGAACTTAACTCCTTTATAATTAAGCAACACCTTTCAGTCCACAAGCACGAAAAAACGCTATATTCTTCAGGCGTGGGTTTTGGACAAAATTCCACATGTTACCTACCACTTTCACATGGAAAAAAAGTGCATTCTGCAATTGGAAATTAAATGCAAAAATTTGCTGGTGCAGGATGAACACAGCTTTCTGAGAGTCAGCCAAAAGGGTCAGCATGGTGGCAGTGACCACCACCAGCAGCTCCAGAGAAGTAGTCTGCCTTACTTGTGATTCAGGGAGAAAAGTCAGCAACTGCATCAAGGCTTCCAAGGGCAACTCAGAGCCGCTCATCGCCCTGACATCGTCCATTTCGAGGAAGATCCCAGCCCACAGGTATGTGGTTTCCCTTTTTCACAACAACAGGGAGGAACTATGAAAACCTACCATTCAATTTAGTGACAGCTTACCTGGCAATTAAGATAACTAAAACTAAAAGGGAAGATGAGAATGTTCCTAGTAAGTGATGCTGGGAGAAGCAAGCCCTTTTACATTACTCTACTTACAAAGGCAGAGTAGGGCAATCTATATAGAGCATGCTGGCATCTTTCCAGCGATGAGATAGCCCTGCTCATCCTCCCAGGATCAGTTTACAGCAAACTGCAGTGAGAGGGGGAAACACTCAGCAGAGCCACACTTCTGGAAAACCACAGAGCTCAAGGGTCATCTGGGGTGGTGGGCAGGAGGCAGGGAATCAATAGTCAAACTCCAGTCCTATTTATGTCTCTTTTCTCCCACTTGTGCTCCATTTTTCCCACTCATGACAAAGGAAATTCTTCTTTGGTTTTAAACCCTGTAGTCATTAAAAAGTGAGCTAAAGGAAAGGCAAAAGGACAGTGAGACTCTATACCACAAACAGTCATCTGGCAAAGCCACACCACTTGCATCATCCCAGTATGGAGGAGCAGCCGAAAGCACACCCTGAGACCTACCCTGCTCCAACGTTTGCCCACGTAGGCAGAGCAGCAAACTATTTATATCAGCAATCCTCATGGCACTTCAGCAGATGCTTAGCTTTAAATATGGATTTAAGTCGTCTTGAAAACAACCAGGCTAAATATATACTTTGGGTTGTATTTGTTCCTGGGTGCTGACCTTGAATCACAGCTCTCTGCCTGCACTGGTCCTACAGGTGCTGACAGAAGATGCACTGGCAACCATGCCCCTGCACCACCAAAATCCCTCCGATTCTTATGGCAAAGCAGGACCAAACCCTAGGTGTAGATGCTGAGGTGGTTAGGCTTGCTCAGCATGGAGATGAGAAGGCTCCAGGGAGACCTTACAGGAGCTCCCAGTGCCTAAAGGGGCAGACAAGAAACCTGGAGCATGGCTTTTGACAAGGGCAGGTAGGGACAGGACAAGGGGGAATGGCTTCAAAGTGACAGAGAGGAGATTTAGCTTAGGCATTAGGAAGAAGTTCTTCCCTGTGAGGGCAGTGAGGTCCTGGCACAGGTTGCCCAGAGAAGCTGCAGCTGTCCATCCCTGGCAGTGTTCAAGGCCAGGTTGGACAGGGCTTGGAGCAACCTGGTCTAGCGGAAGGTGTCCCTGCCCACAGCAGGGGCTGGAACTGGATGAGCTTTAAGGTCCCTTTCAACCTAAACCATTCTGTGATTCTGTGATGCTGGGTTGTTAGCTCTCTTTCCATAAGGGAAGGTCCAAAATACTCGCATTTAACCCCAAATGTGATTTTGTCTGCAGCTGGAAGCTTGGAAGCTTCTTATTTATTGCCAGAGCATTAAAGGAACTCACAAGACAGAGAGCAATCCTGCTTCAAAGGCAAACAAAAAATACTGCCTGTTTTAAATATACATGCATATATATTTTAAGTAGACCAGGGAAAAGAAATTGAAAACTTCCCTTTTACCACTGAATACAAGTCACACTAACACAGCTGGAATGAAAACCAGATTCAGATTAGGAATTATTACCTCCTCCTCATGCCCATACTATAATGTTACCCACACACAACATCCATCACTTGTGGGAGCTGCAAGAAGCTGCAAAACCCTCATGGCCAGGCCAAAGAAAACCCACTGAAATGTCCCAGTGAAATGGGATGTGTCAAAGACGACTCTAAATGAGGAGTTTAGAGCATGAGCTTGATATCTGACCTGTGCAGCTGACAAAAATCTAACTGAAAATACACGTGATTAATTTAAAGCAGCATCCTCCATGGTTGTGTAGCTGCTTCTTTTGCCTCCAGTTAGCAAACGGATTTCTACAGCAGTCATTTATCTGAAACAGTCCATCCCCAAATAATCCCTATTTCTTGAAGCAGACATGAAACAACTGTTCTGGATGGCAGCACTTTTCTGCCACTAGGAATGTGGAGTATGTTTCAGTCCAGCTTTAATGCAAAGCCTAGACTAATCCCCATAGAGAGCTTTAGCTAGACTTTGCCAAAGGAACAATTGTTGCCATTAAATAACTTTATACTGTTTGGTGGTGAGCACTTTCTTTCTGCAGAGTGAGCTCTTATTCCCACGATGAAATGCATGCTGGAATGAAGTCACTTGACTACATTTCTTTTTTCTACAGACTCATCCTTCTGAAGTTTCCCATCCTGGGCAATTTACCTAGAAACAGGCTAGAACAAGAAAAGCATGACATACAAAGTAGGCAGAACAAGTCCCACATAGATAAAGGGAAACCCAAATAACAGCAAGTCCAACAAAACGGGGTCAGACATGTTCTCTAGGAATATCCAAAGTGCAAGGAAGAGTCAGAGCCTGGCTGAATATTCAAGTCAGCACCCTGCCTGCAAGCAAGGAGCAGGATGCAGACTTCCTCTTCTCTTCAGTGTCTGGAGCCCCAGACATTTGCAAGATGCTCCAGAAAGCTTGGAGAGGCCCAAAGACTAAATGGGACAAGTCACACATCAAAATCTTCCAACATCCATGAACCTCCTTCCGAGTCTCAAGGTTTCCATTGTCTTCACAGACTTGAAACCATGGAGTTTTGTGCAAACCTACAAGCACAGTTCTTATCATGGGGAGCAGGTCTACCCCTTCCACGTAACTGCTCCCCAGGCAGCTCCTGAAAGTTCATGGTTCTATTTGCCACCAAGTTTCAGATAGAAAATTTGCCATCTCCTGAGTTTATTTTTTCCACACAGGGCTGAGGAGCCAGTCTCACCATCACCCACAGACCGTGGTAGCCATGAGATGACTGAAATACAACAGCTCCCACAGGACACAGTCACCACCCTCTTACTGAGACACTACCAGTCACCTTGCATATGGCATTCAGCCTTTGAGTGTCAAGTAAGGTGCAATGTCATTACAAAGACACATACTACAGTGCTCCCATTCAGAGCTCTTCAAGCCCACAGGTGTTTCAGACAGGGGATTCACAGAGGCTTATCACCCATAATACAGCTCATGGCAAGAGACTCGCTGCCCTCGACAGCAGGCCACCACAAAACCTTAATTTAGCTTCTCCCAGTCTCTTTTGCCATTATTTCCTGTGTCATGTACATGAACTGCATCTGTTACCTGTATCATCTACCTCCCCATCGCACCATGTTTGCCTAGCTCCTGCAGGGCCAGGCACTCCAAGACACAAGTACAAAATAAGGACACACACGTCATCTAGGGGAAAAAAAAACTCCCATCTAGCTTCAACACTGAGGAGCCAAGTTATTAATCGGAGCCTGAAATCCAAGCCTAGTAAGTCACAGCGTTATGAAACTGCTCTTGGAGCATGAACACAACACAGAGTAACTGCTGGAGGCCACCCCAGATCAGGATGCTCAAAATACTTCTTCCCTGCACAACTGTGCAGTTCACAGGCTATCAGATACCCATAGCTCAGAGCTAAATCAGGCACCCCTCCTCAGCTGGATGAACTCAGGTCCCATTATTATACTTAAATATCAAGCTCTCCAGTTGGAAGCAAGACTTGAACACAAGCCCAATATCACAGTCAGGTTGAGACTAGTCCATTCATATGTTTCTTTACAAACAGAAGGAAAGGATCTGCTGATTTATGCACACTTTTATTTCCATTTAACTGCTGAGGTCTACACCACCCTTCTAGTGAGTACATAAACCATATGGCAAAAAGCACCAAAAGGGATCTCTGCCTCTTTATAGACATAAATCTGGTGATACAAGTACAAACACATCTATGACGACTCGCTTACATTTCAGTTAACATCTGCTTTCCTCTTCAGCTTTCAGATGACCAAGCTCTTTCCTGCACCTAATTCTAATGTACTTAGTATCATTGCTTGAAAGTTCACTCAGTGGGTAAGAAATCTGCAAGTAAATCCAAATGAAGACCCTCTCCTGCTTGAAGAGATGTTGGATCAGGACTCAGAAGTTGAGCAGAGCAGCCCACAGCTCCCTCAGCTTTCATTTCAGGTATCACCCAAATTTATTTTCATGAATATAACATTTATCTGGGAAATGGCTGACACTAACAAAGAAGAAAGGAAATAATTTGCAAGGATTAATGTATCAGGGTGAGGCCTCTTCCACTCTATCTTGTTTATTCTTTAGGCTCATGGCATTGATATTTCAGTGTCATAGAATCATAGAATAGTCAGGGTTGGAAAGGACCTTAAGATCATCTAGTTCCAACCCCCATTCCATTTCCTTTGGTGGTGGTTCTTTGGCTTTCAGTCTTCCAGGTCATAGGTGAAATAGTTCACTTTGGCTTATCAGAAAGTCAAAGAAATAAGAGTCAGAAGAGATAAAAGAAAGCCAGTTCTTGCCTCTTGGTAAGTTGTTTCTTCAAGGCATGAACACTTTCACAACACAGCATCTGCTCCAACACAACTTTGAAGTTTCTATTCAAAGCAAGTTCACCATCCCTGAAATAACCCTGCAGAAAGAGAAACCCAGGAGTGGGGCTGCAGAAGACTCGACCTGAATAGAAGTCTTCCCTCAAAAGCATGTGCAAGAGTTATAATGAAGCTTGTTTCTCGAGCATGATGAGAGAAATGTGTTTATTTTAGGGCCTGCACTTAAGCAAGGCAGAGCTCCAGCAAAGCACACACTGGAGTGATATTCTGGAGGGAGGGAGGAAGAGAGAGAGGGAGGAACTCCTCTGCTATCAGCAGGGCATTCTGTATATGACTGATTTACTTTTTATTAACACTCCCATTTTGTCATACCAACATACTGGCATCTAAGTAAAACAGGTGTTTGGCCTCAAGATCTCCCGTTCACCCTCCACACATTTCTTAATCATCTAATTCCCTAACAGCTTCCTTGTGCAATCAAAATTATCCACATTCTCCTTGGGCCAGACCTACTGGAGAAGGAGATAAATGGAAAGATGCCAAGAGAGGAAGGGAAAGGGCCCAGAAACGACTGGTATTAGGGAGAAAGGAGCAGCACTGCAGTTCTATATACATCCCTGCAACACTCGCCACAATTTCGCTCAAACATCTACTGATCCTACTCATTAGATCAGCAGCATCTGCTGCCATGCAGACAGCAGCCATCTGTGCATGCAATTCCCAAGCCCACAATCCCAGCTGTAGGAGGTTAGTAGGTCACGGGCATAATTCTCTGCACCTCCTGGGAGGAGAGGAGACTTGGCTCCGTGCCACAGGAAGCACTGGGAAAGCCCCTCTTGTACCCATCCCTACTCCATAACACCTTCCCTTGCCCTCAACTATGACCTACGGTTCAACGCCTCCAGAAGTGGCTAATGTGCATTCTTCCTAGTGCAGAAACAAGAAGGGACAGAAATCCACAACAGCTCTGCTGATGGATAAGCAGATTTCAGAGTGCACAAAGAAAAATAAAGCCACTAGCTTCAAGAGTAACTAGACTAAGGATCAACTTTTTAAATGGTCCCTGTAGGAACAGTTCAATGAGATTCACAGGAGCCAAGAGAAAACACAAAGCAGGGCTTAGAGAAGAAAATCCAGCTGTTGGTTATATTTACATAAAGGATTTAGCACAAAGCCTACATCCCTCTTCCTAAGAATGGAGCAATGATTTTCAGTTATCACAGGGAACAAGACCTTTGCAGCTCACAGCTCTATTTCTGACATTCCCTGTAGTGACAGACCCTGAGCCTGCCTCATCCCTCCATCCCAACTTCAGTACCTACAGCATTGGAACCCTCTTCTTTCTGTTCATCTTTCTGGAATCCAAGCTAAGTGGAGAACTTGTAATCTGCCTGATCAATCCATGCTCCAGGTAGTCACTTTTCCTGGGACAATAATGATTCAACAGAGAATATCACATACACAATGTTTCTGCCAAGAAGATAGTAAAAAGATGGCTGTTTTTCCCCTCTGTTAGCATAGCACTTGTCATCCAACAGCATTCAACTCCAAACAGCACCCATGCCACACACACCTACAAAATCAATATACAGAAGGGACATGACACCACTGCTGACCAGCGTTCCTGTTAATCAGTAAGGCTGAGCCTCATTTGAACAAAGCCAGGCTTTCTGGTAACCCATGAGTCAGAAAACCCACTCAGTGAACAATCATGTATGAAGCACATGGGGAATGTTGAAATAGCCACCACACTTGGTGGACAGGTCCAGTGCATATGCTTTGAAGCACTTCAAGCCCTTGTTTATGTATACACAGGGAGAAACCCAGAGCTTTGGGATGGCTTGTTCCCACACTGTCCAATGGCCCTGCGTGGAGCCTAATCCCCAAAGGGCAGCTTTACAGTACCAACCATCACCTACACAGTTCAGTCCTTCTCAGCTGTAGAAATATCTTTGGCTTAAAATCTAAATGCTTCTAAATGAGAGGGGTTTTTTTCCCACAGGGTAAATTCCTCAGACTTTTCTGTCCCTTAGCAGTTTCACATGAATGCAGGGAACAGAATTAGGCAAAGAATTAAGGTGGCTTAGGTAATTATAGCGGCACATGCTATCAGTTCAAGACAGAAGATTAGCACCACGAGCTTCCACTTAAAGGAGGTCTTCCCCTGCACTGTGAGAGAAGCTGGGCTCTCCTTTGTCTAAAACAAGAGCAGTGTGAGCTGTCAAAGCAGCAACACACACCCCATAGAAACTTCCCAGAGGCACTTTTTTCTGGTACCTAAAAACTGAAGAAGTTTTAAGGTGAAGCTGAAGAACAGCTTCAAACCCACAAAGCAGACAGCTATGCACCCTGTGGCTTTAAACCCAGCATCAAGTCTAGATTGAATTATTGTCCTCTACATCCAGCAGGACTAATTGTGTCACCTTCGGCCATGGGAGATTTCTAAACAAAATCTTGCGTGGTCACAAAAAAAGCTGCAAAGACCTTTCTTAATCCGAAAGGGCTTACTTGGAAAGCTGCAAGCAAACACGCAGTTGATCGAGGCAGAAGTGACGAGTAACAGAGAGCACTGTATAACAGGCTATACGGTGTATAGCGAATGACAGAGCACTGTACCACCAAAAAAAGAAAAAGGTGTTTTGAGACTGATTAATCTGCACTTCATTTTGCAGACCACATTTACCAAACGCACAACGCTCAATCCTTATTATTTCAGTTCAAACTTTGCAACAATTCATTCAATATTAACCAGACAGGGTTTATCCTTTCAACTACTCTCTCAAGGGGAAGTTAAAGCTATAGAAGAATCTTAACTTTCAACTAACAAATATTTGTATCAGGTCTTCAAATTATAGAGAAAACTCAGAAGTAGGGCAGGAGTGTGACAGTGTTAGGGTATCAAAACCAGAAGGCCAGATGAGACAAATACTTTTGTATTTGTACTTTACATTCACATTAATTTTGTTATTTCAGGGTCATGGATTTTCATCACTTCAAGTTGACAATAACATAAGTGCTCAATGGCTCTGCCATCGATATCAGTGTTATTACCATGGCCATTTTTGTGGTTTGGGTTTTAATACTGAAAAGAGTGGAGGCAGACCTTAGAAAATACCTGAAGAGATGACACTGTGTCTTTAAATGCACTGCCCCTAGAAACAAGCCTCAAAGGCACATTATCATTCCTGTTGAGAAGAAAACCATAACACTCATTCCCTTCTTCTTCCATGGCAGTGGCTGTCCCTTTCAGATACATCCAGAACCCTCTGAAAGCAGGATTCAGATCTGAGCCATTTTATCCTGGCCTCCCCACAGGTATAATATTCACATAATTCCAGGCTCAGGCATTTGCAAGGGCTTCACATGGGCACATTACAATGCTAGGGTTTTTAAACTGTTTTTCAAGCTGGAATTGCTTCAGCATCAGTCTGACTGCATCACCCAAATCCTAGAAATACAAATGCTTTCTAAATCCTAAAGCACTTTGATAAACCTCCTTTAAGCCACCAAACTCTACTGAAGCACCCATCAGCCTCAACACAGTTAAAGGCAACTAACACAAATGCCAAATGACACTATGCTACCTGAAACACAACACAGGAGCAAGAAGTAAGTAAAGCTTGAGTATGGAATTGCAGTCTATATCACTAATTTCTTCTGAGGAACCCCATGTGAAGGCAAAGACAAGGCTGGTTGTGTTGGTGTGGCCCAAGTCATTCATTTCCTAAGGACACTTTCTGGGCACTCTGAAGGCTGGGGAATGCATGGAAAAGAAATTAAAGAAATGTTGCTGGAAAGAAATAAAAATGAGTGATATCGGGGGAAAGAAGACAAGATGTTGGAAGTGAGCTGAGATGTTCCACCAGGGAAAGGACTCTGTGCAAAACACATCACCCTCCACAGTGCCCCCAGTGCCTCGACTGTGCACAGGGCTCTGTGCAGGAGGTGACAAACACATGGAGCTTTTATCCTCCTGGTTTTCAGCCCTTTGTCCTTGGACCCTGCTATCAAGCATAGGCCTGGTGGGGAGAGCTTCAGGCATCACAGCAGAGGAAGAGAGAAGGTAAAACTCCAGAAGCAGAGCCTGGAGCTTCCCTAAGGCAGGTATCTTTCTCCAAGCGAAGGACTTGCCCAAGCAGGACGCAAAACTCCATCTATGCAGAGTGGCAACCAGAGAGGATAACATGGGAAATGCTGTTCCATTAGGATGAGATTTGTTTTCCCTCCCACAAGATCCCTGATGTAACTGTCCCTTGGAAGACTTCCAACACCAGGCTCTTGAGCCTTGCCAAAGGGCAGCTGGTGGCACTGCAAAACCATGTGCCACATCCAAACAGGTACAAACACACGGACATCCTGTGGGAACCCATCTGATGCCCCAATTTAATCAGACCTAACATGCATATGACTTATGAAGGGACAACTGCCTCTTTTCCCCAAGCATTAGCCCCAAAACCAATACAGAAATTATCCCAAAGGGAGAACTCATAGCTCCCATACCTTTCTGGGCAGGAAAAGAACTAATCCTCTGCGCCAGAGGCTCTCAGTATCTGCCTTAACAACCAGCACTGAGTGGAAAGATCACGTTGTGTTACTGTGTGTGGGAGTCTCAGCACACACCTACCAAGGGAGGCACAGGTTAGCCCTGCCTCTTATCACACCTACCCAAAATCTGGACTTTGCAAAGGAATTGAACAAAAAAACAACAAAAAAACTTAGCTCCTTCCCCGGCCGTCACGAGGAAGGAGTGAAAGCTTGATGAAGATCTGGGAGTTTTGCCCTATGTCAGGATGAGATATCAAAAAAACACTTTGATAATCCTTTTGCAAAACATACCAAAAGGGAGAACGGAACACAGGGGGTGCAGGCAAGAGCACCAGCTCATACCTGGCAGTGATAAAAATCTGCACCATTTCCTTTACCTAGAATCAGGGAACAAAAAGCAGCTGCTTGCTCCTGGGAAAAACTCACAGGGATCAGCTCCAGGACTGCCAGCTTCAGCTACACAGCAAAGATAAAGCAGGAGCACCACGCAGGGCAGCACCATTCTGTGCTGCAAGCCCAATTTCAGCCCCGCATTTAACTAAATGAGGTGGATGTTATGTGTAAGAGAAGTGCAACGTGTTTCAAACAAACCCAATAATTCCTAAGAAGCCTTTATGTGATCAGCATAGGCACAAGTCAAGTTAAAAGAAGTAACAAACCCAACACTTCAGTCAAGAGGTGTTGCAAATAAAGCAATGTTTTTAATTAGCTGTCTGAGCAAAACCCTGCACTCTTGCCAGGAAGACAAAGAAAGCCTTTGCCTAGGGTGACAGTTCACATCTTGACCCAACCTCACCTCACCATGTGCCTTCATCCTATGGATGGGGGAGCTGTGAGTTCCTGCAGTTAGAACAGAGTCCTAGGAAGAAGAGAAACACCCTCCAGAGCATCTCCCACTGATGAGAGATGGAGTAATTAACAGGTGAGAGGAAGCTGGATTTAGCTGCTGCTTGAATTACCTCCTCCTACATGTGTCTCTTCTCTGTCGCTCCTACACCTACAGGAAACCCTCCTAAGCTGTGTCTTCAAAGAATATCTCCTTACACCTCATCTCCCCACCTTCCCCTCTGCATTTTTGAAGACACAGCCTCTTCCCTGAACCCACCCATAAACCCAAAAATATCCATCCTGAAACCTAATGCACCTCCAGGTGTGTATCCCCTGCAGTGAAAGGCAAGAGACGCTCCTGACCCCACAAAATGAGGTTGATGACAGGGGTCCTGGCTCAGAGGAGCCTGACCCACCAGAAGAAAGCCTCTTCCCAAATATGCAGGGCCAGGACTTGGTCAGTTTTACCCCAGGTAGTCACATGCCCAGCCCAGGTAATTAGCAGTTTCTCCTGCATTAAGCAATCCCTCTGCTGCAGGGCGAGGGCTGTGTCAGCAGGCACTGCTGACCTCCTCGCTTGCACCTTCCCGCAGCCTGCCTGCCCCTGAGCACCTTCCCATGCCCTTTCCCATTCACTGCATCTCAGCAACCTCTCTGGCTGGCCCCAAGCTACACAGAGGGCATGTCTGCAGCTGAAGCAGCAATTACTTCTGTATTTAACCTCTGCAGTTGCACTTTGTGGGACCTAAACACAAGAGGGATGTGGACCTGCTTGAAAAAGCGCAGAGGAGGCCACAAAGATGCTCCAAGGGCTGGAGCAGCTCTGCTCTGTAGACAGGCTGAGAGAGCTGGGCTGGTTCAGCCTGGAGAAGAGAAGGTTCTGGGGAGACCTTTGAGCAGCTTCCAGTGCCTAAAGAGGCTGACAAGAGATCTGGAGAGAGGCTTTTGACAAGGGCCTGTAGGGACAGGACAAGAGGGAATGGCTTTAACCTGAAAGAGGAGATTTAGATTAGACATTAAGAAGTTCTTCCCTGTGAAGGTGGTGAGGCACTGGCACAGGTTGCCCAGAGAAGCTGTGGCTGCCCCATCCCTGGAAGTGTTCAAGGCCAGGTTGGACGGGGCTTGGAGCAACCTGGTCTAGGGGAAGGTGTCCCTGCCCATGGCAAGGGGGTTGGAACTGGGCGAGCTTTAAGGTCCCTTCCCACCCAAAGCAGTCTGCGATTCTACGGTACTTGAAGCATTAGAGGTCAGAAGGGAAGCACAAGGCATGCTTCAGCTGCCTCCACCATCCCACGCCCATCACCTAGGCCAATGTGCAGTTCTTGAAGACCAAAATACCAATGATACCCTTACATTTACAGCCAAGTCTCCTTGACTATATTCCCAGTGTAAAATATTAATATAAAACAATTAAGCTATTTGGCCATCCTGCCTGGTACTCTCAGCATTGCTCTGCTACTGCTCTTACTGTGGTGAGCAGATGCTAAAAGCTTTTGGAAAATCCTACCTTATGGCTTGAAAAGCCAGGAAAGAAATTGGATTGCTGAGAAATTCAACAACACTAATAGAAAGAGGAGTCTTGGCACTCCCCTGGCTGTGCTGCATCTGCTCTGCTAAGTAGGTTCATTTATTTCCATTCTGTAGCTGTCTCTTGCTATTTATAGCTGGTAGCATAATGAACTTGCAGGGTAGACACCAAGCCTGAGCCTTCCTAAACTGATGTTTAAATATCCCATTATGAACGGGCCATTCCACAGCTGGACTGGCCACTTCCACTCCTCACCAGAAATCAACTCGGCCTACAAGAAATCTGCAGTGGGACTTTATAGTCATAGTGACAAGACAATGGGGAAGGGCTTTGAGCTGAAAGAGGGGAGATCTAGATTAGATTTCAGCAGGAACTATGGACCTGATGAAGCACTTGGAGAATCAAGAGCACAAAAGGATCAATGGGCATTTCAGACCCATAGAAGGGATTTTTTCCTCTGATAAAGATCGTTGGTGAATGAGAAAACACAGCAAAAAAGCAAAGTAGCTTGGCCTCCAGGAACACCTGGTGAGCACAGTACTGCACTTGACAGATGTTAGAAAACACTTTGTACAGACACACAGCACTGCTCCCTTATCTAGGCACTTAGACCCACTACGAGACCTGAAGAACCTGAAAGCACCAAATAACATATTCATTATGCAAGAAGCAAATGAGAGCGTAAAGGAAACTAAGACTACTAATGTCACCAACTTCAGTGCGTCCTACATCAACCAGAAGCAACAGGCCAACTGTTGTACTTGAGTTAGGAATGAAAAAGCCTCCACTTAAACAAATCAGCATGGTGAATTCATGCTGCAAGATTGCTCACCACAACATCTATATTATTAGGTGTCTTGATAAACCAAGCATCAATTAACCAGTTCTTAAAAAACATACAAGGTGCCAACTGATGTTGCAGGATCTGTCAGGTTCAGACAGTGTCTTATAGAGGTAATTACAGTTCTCTCTCCATGTCAAATGTCTTGAGCACTACTTCAACATAGGCATTAAGCATCAAAGCCTTAGTGCCCGTACCCAAAACTGAGCATCTGAGGGCTCAAGAGAGGTTGGTTTTCTACTAAAACTTTCAAGAACTACAGTTGGTGGGTGGAAGAGGAACTTCTCCAAGAAAACTGCAAACTGATGGGATAACATAGCATCCTTTCCCTCTCTCTTGCTCTAGAAACCACTTCAACAGAGACATCCAGATTTGCAACCTCTTTTGAATGCCCATTCCCAGTAAACTCAGCACTGAATTTGAACTCCATTTTCTTAAGTGTTATGCTGAGTTTAGACAAATCTTTCACTTAGGCAACAGTTTTTCAGACCCACAAGTGGTTTTAACCGAAACAGCCAGTAAACCATAAAGTATTGCTGCAAGGCTCTACACCCCACAATTTGTGGGATAAAACCTTTATCCTTGGCCAATAGCAGTAATATAGAGAATCCCAGAATGGTTGGGGTTGGCAGGGACCTTAAAGCTCATCTAGTTCCAGGCCTCTGCCACGGGCAGGGACACCTTCCACTAGACCAGGTTGCTCCAAGTCCTGTTCAACCTGAGGAAAAAAACTAGTTTTGCAGCCCTTCAGCAAAGGGAACTCCCAAAGACTCCCTCTTGGTCTTTAGAAGCAGGGCATGAACATGGACAAATATGTATTCGTATGCATGTGAAGTTGCTAAGGGTGCCGATGAAGACATCTCATGTTTACAACTGAAGAACAACGTCAGCAGGCAACTTGCTGCCCCATCAAAGCAAACTCCTGCTTTACCCTACTTCTACACTGTTAAAAGTGAAAGCCGAAAGAGGCTGAAGTCAGGCAGCCAACTTTGTGATTCAGAAGACAAAGACCTCAAGAACATAAGATGCTGCAATCCACCTACCTACGGCTTTCATCCCACACACTGGGAAAGAAGGCTCTCACCCTCCACAAATGTGGAGGCTGCAAGAACAGCTCTGTAAGACATTACCTAGCAGAGCAAGCATCACTTCATGTCAATATGGGGCACAGAAGTGCTGCACCCACACCTTCTCACCCCTACCGTTTAAACTGGGAAAAAGAAATTAGAAAGTGATGCCTCTAGTTAGCTTCCTGAAAACCAGGTCTGAGGATGCTTACTGCCAGCTAGCTTCTAAATCACTGCAAAGAACACAGAACTTCCACTCTTCTGTTACCTATGTCACCAGCATCATTTTTGTGATTGTCTTGTACAAAACATCTCAGGGCTTGAACTGAGGTGTAGTATCACAAGTCTCCATCCTATTGCTTAGAATACTAGTCCTTGACTACACATGAAATTCCCCCAGATGTTTTGGGAAGGGACACACATTTTATCTTTTGGGCTTCTTGCTCTCCATTTGCTTGGAATCGCCACTGCCAATAAAAGAACTTCTACCCCAGCCACTCAATTCAGAGTCACAAACACACAGCGACAGTTTCTTACCTGACAGAAACCATGGGCCACTCACAGATCATGAATGAAAGTAAGAGTTTCCACTCTGTCAAAGAATCACACACTTTTCTACTCCTGTTTCTTCTGACATTGTAATCACTCACACTAGCCTAAGTCCATATCCCATACTGCAAGAGTTTCTATTCTAAACACGCTATCAGTTTCAAAACAGATCTGTATCACTGTTAACATGCACATACTGCATGTCTGAGGGGCACAGAGCTGGGCCAGGCCAAGGACAACCCAAGCAAGCTCTGCACAAGCATCTTTGCAGAGCAGCTCCAACTGCTGTGTACATAAACTCAGTGTCTACACACTGCCTGCTATGACAGCATTTACTGAAAGACATGACTTCCTCGGGTTTAAGCCAGGGAAGAGAGCCAAATTAACTTGGAGGGCAACCAGACAATGAGAAGAAACCCCTTCACAGATCAAGCAGAGATGCATTTCCTCATGGGAAAATCTCTGCGCATCTGCAGTAAAGAATGAGGAAGAGGGAAATGGTTTCAGACCACAGTCTGTCCCAACGAAGAAAGTTTTATCTGCTTCCTTGTTCCTCCCTTGTCTCATCCCTTGCAAGTAACAACAAACTCTTCCATCCGCTTCATACTGAGATAAGAAATTGGCTGAGCTGGAGAGAAAGACCCAGCCCTGACACCTCTACTCGTGCCAGCCACAGCTTTGCACCATCAACTCTCTTCTCTGTCTAGCTAAGCCCTTCCCTCACCCCACTAAGTGCATTAACCACAGTTAATCACAGGCCAGTGGAATATGGCCAAAATCTTAGCGGGTCAATACTCCAGCCATTAGCACTACAGAGAAGAGCCCTGTCTGGAAATGAGGCACCTTTCCCAAGCAATAGTTTCCTTCGGATAAAACCTATCTGTACATGCTTCATCCCTGGAAGTGTTCAAGGCCAGGTTGGACAGGGCTTGGAGCAACCTGGTCTAGTGGAAGGTGTCCCTGCCCACGGCAGGGGGTTGGAACTGGATGAGCTTTAAGGTCCCTTCCAACTCAAACCATTCTAGGATTCTACAAATTTCCCTAACTTGCACCAGAAGGGAGAGCTGAAGGTTGCTTATAAAATACCAGAGCTTGCCATGTTTGACTCAACTGGACACAGATTAAAAAAAATAGGACTGATGTTTCCAGACTGCCCCAATCCCCAAATCCAGGGGCACAGTCAAGCTGGTTTTGAACTGGAACACAACATTTATAGAGAAGGTTTGCAGTTCTGGACCCGTTCATTCTCTTGCCCATAAGCATAGACACGTTTCATCAGGTTCATTTGCTGAGGGCCATGCAGCTTGACCCGGTGAATCAAATACAGATTTGGTCAAAATCTGATTGCAGTTTCCACCCAAGCAGCTGAGAAATCTTCTTCAGGTCAGATATCTGACCTAAGCTTCATGGTCCTTGGGGACAGACCAAAAAATAGCAGTGATATATCAAATCAAAGTTGGCTTAAGCTTTCCACTCAGTAAAAACAAAGCTCCCTGATGACTCTCTGACCTCTAACGCTGCAAGTATCACAGAATCACAGACTGGCTGGGTTGGAAGGGGCCTTAAAGCTCATCCAAGTTCCAACCCCCTGCCACGGGCAGGGACACCTTCCACTAGACCAGATTGCTCCAAGCCCTGTCCAACCTGGCCTTGAACACTGCCAGGGATGGAGCAGCCACAGCTTCTCTGCACAACCTGTGCCAGAGCCTTACCACTCTCACATGGAAGAACTTCTTCCTAATGTCTAATCTAAATCTAGCCTCTTCCAGTTTAAAGCCTTTCCCCCTTGTCCTGTCCCTACAGGCTCTTGTAAAACGTCCCTCTTCAGGTTTCTTGTCACCCCCTTTTGGCACTGGAAACTGCTCTAAGTTTTTCCCAGAATTCTAAAGAAAATATTGAAATGCCCTCCAGTTCAATTCCTTCATCTCACCAATAACTACATAAACAGTAGTTCCACTTTATTATGTCATTAAACCTGAGACACCTACTCTGCAGCCCTTCTGAGGACAGTGTCCTACACATTATGTTCACAACCCAGCTATCCATCACACCTCCGTCTCTGACAGGCTCCTGAAGCACAGGTGAGTCCCATCCCATGTTTCATGTGATCTCATGCTCACCAGTAGTGAGCAGAGTCCTTGGTCACAGCCAGCCATCCTGCAAAGCAGCATTATGCAAAGGTCATTAACACAGCTGTCCCTGCAGTCCTTAATCCTGGAGCTGCAACACCCTCACTCTTCTATTCTTGGGTCCTTTCACGAGAATGGCACTGAGCTGCCTGAGGATTTCCTCCTTCCTTTGTGCCTAGCACTCCACGGCTTCTTCTCCTCTTCTGAGGACAGGGACACACTGTGTACCCCGCATGCATGTCCAGCAAGCCCCTGCTCTTACTTCCCTCCCCCTTCAAAGGAGGAAATCAAAACCCCAAACCCTCTCCTACCTGGCCAACCAGCTCCCCTGCCCCACAGCAAATGCCTTCACTCTCTCCCACACTGCTAACCACCACAAGCCTAACATATTTCAGCTTCTGATACCACATGCTCTCTACTGACAGCTCTCTCAAGCACATGCAATGTATTTAATTTCGGCTTTCTCTCAACTCCAGTAAAATTGCCATTCCTTGTTTCTAATGTTCGTCAGAAACTGAATTTGAGCCTCATACTGCTCATTTATTTACTATTAACAGAAAAAGATTAAACAAAACAGGATTATAACTAAGATTTCATGCCATGATTGTCAGTAATGAACATCAGAGTAAGCTGACAAGCTTTGTCTGATGAGAACTCATCTCCTCTTGGACACGCATGCTGTGACTGACGGTGAACACAGCAGCTGGATCCACAGTGCACACAAAACCATTTAGACCCTCAAAAAGCCTTCATGAAAGTGCCAGTGACAGACATCTAATGCTGGAACAGTCTGACTACCCAACAACTCCGTCAGATCAGCAACCACCTAAGAGAGAGAAAACAAAATGGACATAAAGAGCCATTTCTAAATGATGGAGATTGTGGAAAGCAGAACAGCAGAATAGCTGATTCCTGGCATTACTATGCACGCAGAACTAGAGGAGAAAGGCTTCTGGCAAGTAAAAATTTGTTTCTAGTAAGAAACAAATAATTTAGGTCAGCTATGAAGACAAGAGTTTCAGAAGGGAAAGAAAAAAACTGGGCATATGAGGCAACATGTAATTCAATGTTTGGTAATTCAAGACAGTAATGTGAACTACTCCTATCCTTTACAGTGTTCTAAATTAACTGTGCCAGCTTGTAAAAAGATCTGGCCAACAGCAAGTCCCTGCAGGAACCTGGTAAAGTATCTGGATACTTGAGACAGTGAACCCTACAGAAAAAAGTTAAAGATGATGTAGTAGTAATGCTACTGCATAGGACACCTGGAATATTGTGTGGTATTTAAGTGATTCCACCCCCAAAAACTAGTGCAAAGAGGTCAGGGTGGAAAAGACTACGTGAAAGTTCTCAGAGAGATGCAAAGACTGCACATTTGTAGATGCAGATATGAGTAGAGAAGAACATACTAACCTGTAGCAACTATGTAGGAAAAATACCATTAACCCTTTTTCAAATGACACAAAACAGAAACAATGATGAACAAAGCATAAGGTAGAAAATCAAAACCTGATGGAAGAAACATGTTTTCAACCATGGGCACAATTAGCCTACGGAAAGGATTCCTCTAGGAAATGGATAAATCCAGAAGTCAAACAGGAATCTCTACGGCTCTGCTCACCTGCATGCCAAAGAAGCACAGAGGTGTAAATATAAGAATTAAACTTCAAATACCAAGAGTTCTTGAAGGCAGGTAATTATGTCTTTCAGTGCCAAACCAGCTCCTGATTTCTGCATGTCCCTTCCTTCGGACAATTAAGAAACTACAGCTGGGGGGACTTCATGACTTGCTTTCCTTTCCAGTTGCTGCTCACTGACGTAATACCAGGAGTACAAGCTTTGGACTAATGACATGACTAATCTGATCCCATGCTACTCTCTTGACATGCACCAACTACCCAGCAACATCATTTTAAAATGAAAAATTCACATATTCAATCCATGAGCCCTCCTTGCTCTTCTGTCTCACACAAGAAGCATTTTCCCCACTTGCCAACAAGTTCTTTCTAATGAAACTGCAACCACCTGGAGTTAGCCTCAATAATCTGAGCTGTTCTGCTATATTCAAACCTTGTTAGCATGTTCCCATTTTAGAAGGCTGTCACCTGCTTCTATTCTCTCATCTGTGCTCTCCCACTCCTATTTAAGCAGTCATCCCCCAGATTTCAGAACAAGCTTGTGGCCAACAGAGAAGACAGCAAGAAAAATGGGACTTCATGACACTCTCCTACGATGTTACCAAAGAGCTGCGTAAAGATGACAACCGATAAAGATCCCTCTCCTCTGCTTATCCATCTCAGTACAAATGGAGTAGAGGGCATCCAAAACAGACCTCATCTTCCTATTAACATTCAGATATTCAACCTTACAGTACGACTATATTCAAACATATAGTAATGCTACACTTGAACCTTTTTGTTTGCAAAACTTAAAACTGCTACCAATGGAAAAAGACTTACTAGCACCACCAGCTTCTGATACAACGAAGCCAATCCAGATGCATATGTTCCTTAGCCTATAGCCCTGGTCTTGGTGCTCCTCATCAACCTGCTCCTCCTTGTAAAGCTGTTTCTAGCTGATGCCACGGGGTGCCTGAATGCTAGAGAGGGTTCATGTCCTGACAGCGAGGGCAGGAGCTGCAATAGATCTGTCCAGGCACCTAGTCAGTCTTTACGTTTGTTTGATATTTCTTTACACACAGTATCAAATTGCTTTTTAAAATTTGGCCTCTTCCTGGCTGCCATTAGCTCAGGAGCCAACGCAGGTGATATGGAGGGGTGAAATGTCTGTTCCAGCCTGAGCCTTTTCCAAGCTGCAGCAACCATCCGACAGCAATTGATTAAGACAACTCTGACCCTGCAACACGAGACGACCGTTTTCATGGATCCAGTTTCCTCCTCCATGATTGGATTAGGAGCAGATCACTAGACAACAGACCATTGTAGTGAGTGACAACTGAAACCAGTACTTACTGAGAGGTTTAAGGATGCTGCTGCTTGTCTCATCAGCGTTTTCTACATCTGATTTGTCGGAGTAGTTCTCAGAGATTTTCTCCTTTTCTTTTTTCTCTTTGTGCCCAGGTCGTCTTCTGTGACGCCTCCTTCTCCTGTAGCTCTTTGGCACGTGGACCCCAATGTAGATAGTGTGATGACCTAGGAAACACCAGCACAGCAAACATCAACTTTGAGCGCACACCCTTTGTGCACCACTGGCCCGGACAGTTTATGCTGTGTTTCATTCAAACAGACCAGCCAACTACCCTTCTTTGCTGGCCTCATATTAATTAATCCTGTGTTTCTTCCCTCCAAACATGAGCTAGGAGCTCCATTTGAAGAGTACTTTTTGTGCAATCATTTCTGAGAGTGCACGCCAGGGCGGCCTCTCTGGTAATTATTCTGTCCTTATGACTCATTTCAAAATAAAAATAAAACCCATAAAAGGCCATCGCACTCATTCTGCAATATTGAATACAGTGAATACATTATTTTTTCCATTTGTTTCCCCACAAACATTGGCTGGATTTAACACCCACCTTGTGCAAACTGATCCAGCTGCACTGAAGAGCTTAGTGGAGCCAAATTTCTATCACCCGGCTATGTAGTCCACTGTGTAACAAGTGTCAAAGCCCCTTTAGGGTATTATAACTCAGTAGATGAGGAAGAACTACTAAACATAACTTACTGTCAACTTCTAAGTACTTGACACATCGCAAAATAAAAATTAAGTCATAGAAGAGTGTCAGATTCCACATGCTGACTGTAAACCCAAAGTATGCCTCTTCCCTGTCCTCCAGACTTCCATTTCAAACCAAAGCATTGCAACTACATTTGTCAATTGTTGCGTCTTCTTGAGGAGTTTGATCAAAATGTTTAATTTTCAAGGCTCTCTGCACGTTTACCAACTTGGGGTAAGTATCTTTCCTTGTGGTTATAGAAAGTGTCTACACGTCTTTTTCTGTGACCAGATAATTCAGACTTCTTGCTGTAAGCTGTAAAAACGGCTCCTTCAGATTCAGCCCCTGATAAATGATAGCAGCATTCTAGGCTTTTGACCAAATTTAGTTTACCCTCATGTCTCAGCTTAGCCAAGCAGAGAGCTTCAGATAAACACCCATGCCCTATTAACTGTCTGAAGTACCTTTATCTGAATGACTGAGCCGCAAACACACGTAAGAACAAATCCATTTATCTGTGGGTACAGTCACCTACTTCTGCTCATGGGGAGCATTTCTGCAGAGTCACTGTCTTGGCCACCTCACATTCAGCTATTCCTGGTGCATGCTTACACCTTGCATGAATGCACAACTATGAAAGCTTCATGGGAGCATAGGAGATGACACATCCAAGACAAGGCAGAGGCTGCAGCTCAAACAGCAGCCTTCGGATCCCAGCATTCGTGACTGCTGCAGCTTTGAGCAGGGAGCAGAGATGACTCCAGCACCTACACGTATCTGCCACAGAAGATATTCAACCACAAGACCCTCCTGAAATGCATTCCACGTACTCCACAGTGTGCAAGCACATCACTCCTAAAACCACAGAACCTTGTGTTAAATGGGTGGGTACCGAACACGATGGTGGCAACAATATCTAAGGCCAGATGAGATACAGCCCACCTTTTGTCTGCAGCAGTCATGCTCCTTTCTGCTCAGGAGTAAGAATTAAGTCAAGTGAGTAATAACAAGTCATGCCTCACTAGATAAAACAGTCATGCACTTGACAAAGTCAGAGAGAAAACTGGCCCTTGCCATTGATCCATCTCCATGAATTTTCCCTCACTACAGGGGATGCATTGCTCTTCCCTCTCACCTGGGAGCTGCATCTATCATTACCATGTTTTTCAGCTTCTGGATGAACCATCTATTTGCAAGACACGGGAAGCTGCTCTGCAAGAGTAAAGCTGGAATCTGCAATCACCCATTAACTTCATTGCTAACATGCATCTCCAATTCCTCACTACGATAAATTCATCTCCGAGATTAAATAACTGAAAATTCAGGCACAAAACACCCAATTTCCATAACGAACTGACTTCTCAGTGAAAAACCACCTGCTGTGAAGTCTGGAAAGCCCTTCACCTTTTTTGCATTTGAATTTTCACACTGAAAACCACCAAGGTCTTTTAAAAAGCTGCTTGACCAGAGCAGCCCTCCTTAATAGCAACTTCAGAATAGCTAACTCAGTTCCGCAAGGGCTTTGTAACTAATGGAATGATGAGCAGTATGCAGGCATGGGGCCAGAAGTGCACGAAAATAGCTCGTGCTTTCTCCATTTATACATTGTCTCTCCTAACCATACGTGCTCCATGGCCCAACAAGGCCATTGAGATCCACAGATTTCCAGCAGTAACTCCTTCAAAAAGCAAACACAGAGGATCAATTAAAAATTTGAAACGCATGCTGCTGAGTTATTTAAATATTAAAAAAGCACCTGAAAAAGTTTGTTTCTAAACCACTGAATTCTTAATTCTCACAGACCAACAAAAAAGAAAAGGAAAAAAAACTGCTCTCCAGAATGATCAGTTGAAAAACATGTTCATCCCTACTAGGTGCGATACATTTTGGCTCTAAAGTAATTTGTTATGTGGGAATTGTAATAGAAAGCAGAAGCTTATAAAGAAATTCCCTTCTTCCTCACAAACACAACAGTGTGACAGTGCCTGTGATGGCCCTGAAACAGATCCCATCATCACTGGGATCTGCCCAGAGAAGCTGTGGCTGCCTCATCCCTGGCAGTGTTCAAGGCCAGGCTGGACAGGGCTTGGAGCAACCTGGTCTAATGGAAGGCGCCCCTGCCCATGGCAGGGGGCTGAACTGGATGAGCTTCAAGGCTCCTTCCAAACCAAACCATTCTGCGATTCTAGGATTCTATGATCCTTCTGGTGGCTGGAGTGTGCAGCAAGCTTGAGTTTAGGTACTTCGTGGTAACTATGCAGAAGACCAGTAAATAGATATTCATATACAAAGACATATAGTGTCCATAATATCAAGATACAAACTAACAGCTACAAAGAGTTAGTGAAAATCTCCCGGAGGGGAGTTAGTGTTGCTTTTCAGCCACAGTTACCTAGGCTGAGATATCAGAAGTTCTCCACCCCTTGAGCATCTCCTCTTGCTGCTGGGCGCCAACAGCCATACAACCACTCAGTACAGTATCAGGCACTAATAACTCACCATCTCAGTGAACAGAACAAAAACAGAAACAGAAATCCAGGGTCGAGCAAGGTCCAACAGGCAGCGTAACAGTGGCAGGAGGAAAGGGACCTGCCTCTGCTGCCTCCAGCCCAGAGAAACTGGCTCACACCACAGAGGGAACAGGCAGAGCCACATCACCACCATCAGAGGCATCTGCAGAAAGACCTTATGGATCAGCACCTGCAGATAAGATTTAGCTCCAATGTGTCAAAGGAAACCAAGAAAGCTATTCCAGCAGCTGGAAACACCACCTTTAACATGGCTGATGGCATAAACACTGTGTAGGACAGAGAAGGAGAAACTTGATCTGATCACAAGCAGGGCTGTCGGGGGGCTCTGGGACAGACAGGGCAGCAGTAGTTGTTTCCAAGGGATTCTTATAGCCAGGATCCAGTATCTGTACTAGCACAATACCCTCCTTTGAATCACTTCAATTCTGCAGTCAGCTTGACAACAGAAAACACATCATAGTAAGCCTGTAGTCTTAATACTTTATGCTGCCAACAGAACTGAAGAACCTCTTTAATCTTTTGATGACATGTGCACAGGACAGACTTTGGTAATATGAAAATGAAGTTTTCACATGCAGGCAAACATCTGCATTACTTAGCTGCTTTTCCCTACTCTGCAAGGGAGAGACTTCTTTAATGTTGGGGGTTTTGTGTCATCCTCCCCCTGCCTGCTCCTCCCAGTCTGTATAGGGAGGCCAAGCAGGACATTTTCCTGTTCTATGTACTTGAACTGCTTGGCATCTGTTTGTATTGTTGCAAATGCTGAGATAAACTTCTAGGCTCCCTTCCCAAAGCGCCTGGAAGGAAACAATTGACACATACTCTCAATGCACTGGGGTTCTGAGCCATTTCCTACTCACCGGGGTAACAGAGCCTTTCCCATGAGAACCACTGGCTACAAACGGGAATGCCTGACAAATTTAACACAGGAACCACTCTATGATCCTATGGCTGGGTGAAGGATAGGGAGCAGGGAGCCCAGGGCTAAACTTGCCCCAGTAATCCAGGTCCCAGTCAGCCATAACCTTCCCCTGTACCCAGGACACAGGTCAATTACCCATGTCCTGAGGTCCCCATTGCATCCCCAGCCTTCTCTCGGGCTGCTCCCATTGCTCTCCCCTAAGAAAACAATTAGCCTCTATGTGCACCTTGTTAATTTTGAGAGCTGCTTTGGTTGACTGGAGAGGTATTTTTCACCACACTGAAATTAAGAGTGAGATGGCTTTTGATCAGACACAATGTAGGTTCCTTTTCGAAGGTCTCTTGATTCGTGTTGCTACAGACTTGGGAAGTCCTCCTCTTTCAGCCTGCCAGCCATGATACAGCATGATAGTAGAGCTGACAGTTGAAGAAGCTGATGGAGGCCAGACCCATACTAACTCTATCTAGATCAAACTGACCTGAAACAGGAGCTGGTAGCAAGAACTGTAGTGAATTTATATATAAATGCCCCATTCCTGGCAGTGCTCGAGGCCAGGTTGGACAGGGCTTGGAGCAACCTGTTCTAGTGGGAGGTGTCCCTGCCCATGGCAGGGGTTTGAACTGGGTGAGCTTTAAGGCCCCTTCCAACCCACACCATCTTGTGATTCCATAAAATCCTGTAAGTAAGATGCACAGCAAGACCTGCAGAACAAAGTGGCACCTCTTCTATTCTATAGGACAGCTGTGGGTCATGGCTTCCTTGAACTTAAACCTGTTGCAGCTAGAACTTTTGAAGTTAGCTTCTCGCACCCAAAGAGAAACTTTGCTGTACACCAAATTCAGAGTAAAATCGTTTCATCTGATTATTAATAGAGCAAGAAGTACTCATCATAGAGGTATTTTCCCCCTGGAAAAATTTTGGTTGAAACCACATCTTTTGCTTTATTAAGAGCTATTAAAGGATAGCAGCTCATGATTCAGAGTCCAGATTTAGAGTTTGGGCACTGAAGAGTCCCTGAGTCAGTTATACTGGTGAAAACCCACTCAATGTATTACCAAATTTAAGTTGTATAAAATGCAGCACTCCCTCCCTGCCTGCAAGAATATCTGTTCATCTCCTGTCTCCATCCTGGCCAAGCATGGTCTTGTTGAGGTCCTGGCAGTGAAACTCTCTGAAGCTCAAGCTGTGCGTGCCACAAGCTCACATGCTGACCCCAGCAGCGCTCTGGCAGCATGCAGAGAAGAAAGCAGGTCCAGACACCCTGCCTCAACAAGCATACCACCAACACCATTCTATTTTTTCTTTCAGCTATTCCATCTAAGGAAATGTGGGGGTTAAAGAAATGCAGACATAGGAGGGAAATGTACTGAAAAATAAAAACACTAAGAAATTTGCATGTTTGAAGTTGCCTGAACTGGTGAAGTTTCAGCTACCTACCAGTGACTTGCATGTGCGTGTTTAGGCAGCCAAATTTGTGTGTGAGTATATCCTGATCACCTACTACGTGCATGATCTTGGTCTCCTTTCAGGTACTCACTCCCCCTCACCCACTGAGGTTTGCAGAAAGCTTCGCAAGGGTTTCACAGTAGGAAAAGGCAGGACCTGCATCAAACACACCAGGTTTCTGTACCTATATACGTGTAATTCTGCCATGTCCACTGCTAAGCGAGGGGTAGCACAGCACTGGAAGAACCACGACAAACCTGGCATTGTCAGTGGAGAGTCTGGTTAAATGTATGCGATGAAGAGACCTTGGTATCTGCCTGCGTGAGAAAAGTGTGCTGGAAGCTTAAGAATTATTCTCTTTCTATGCAATTACATCAGCTCCAAATTGGACATCCCAAGGCCTGTAAAGAACAAGCCATGTGGATCTATTCATAGAATCACAGAATAGTCAGTGTTGGAAAGGACCTTAAAATCATCTAGTTCCAACCCCCCTATACAAGCAACAAATAACAAAAAAGACATGTAAATAGACAGAAATCCATAGAATCATAGAATGGTTAAGGTTGGAAAGGACCTTAAGATCATCTACTTCCAACCGCCCTGCCATGAGCAGGGACACCTCGCCCTAATAGTTCAAGTGCAGAGTTTAAACCTGACATTGCTTGAGACTGAAATTCTCTTTTAATTCCAGGAATCTACAGCCAAAAGAACAAGCAGAAAGAGATAATTTATGATCCTCTCAATTTTTAAGCACTAATCTTCTAAGGAAATAGTGACAGTGGAGTGACTTTTGCTCAGGAAAACCAAAACTTGGTCATTGTGAGAAAGGAACCAAAAGTTACAGGACCAAAGGATAAAATCTGACTGGCGCATAATATCAAAGAAGGAATCCCTTCTATGTGACCAGAGTTCTGGGGACTTGAAGCCTGGTCAGACGAGTCCATAAAGAATCTCAGGCTGGCACCTTGGAAGGAAACAAGATCAAACCCTAATATTAAAAATTTATAAAGCAATAAAAATGAGCTGAGCAGTAGCAGTTTTCACCTGGCCCTTGTTTTTACTTTCTAGGCTCCTTTCTGAAGAACAGGGAGAGTCACATTAAAACCCATCAGGCTTGGACAGGCTGATGTGGTTATAATTGACATGCCTTCTCCACAAGCTCTGGCGGCTTGCAGCTCCCACACTGGGCAGCTGTGTGTACCCAGGCTCCCAGAGAAGAGGGGACAGATATTCAGGTGGTCTGAAGGGCTTGCTCTGGATGTCCCAGCCATTTAAGTCTGGGGCATGGCGGACCTCTAATAAGACACATGCAGATCAAGGTGTGCCCTTCGCTGCCCATCTCCATAGCCTAGCTATCAGCCTCTTACCTGGATAGGACTGAAACACAGCATACCCTCAGGGCAGAAAAGCTTACCTCTTGATGTGGCTTCACGACACAGCTCAGGAGTGCATGGCTTTCACTCCTATCACTAATGAGTTGCTACCTTGATGATGACTTGCTCCCTGGGGTGTCTAACATTGAGGAACCTGCACCCATGGCAGCTCCCAAGTCACACAAGACCATTAGGGGATGCAGCCTGCCACGTGCTTCATCATCAGAAGATGGCATGGCATGGCACAGCACACCTCTGAGGCCAAGAAGGAGTGGTGGTAGAAGGGTACTTCTTGTTTTGTGTGAGAATCCGAGGAAATAAATGACATAAAAAGCTGACAGCCCAAAAGGACAAATAAATCAAAGGGATGATCCATTTTAAAGGGGAGATACTAAAAGTAGCACTAAGCAAGTCCCAAACTAAGCCCTGCTTAGTTTCCAATCAGCTCAAGAAATAAGAACAAAGGGCCACGCGTCACGTGCTGGGTGCCCTTAATGCTACCTGGTTTTGAAGGGTTAGAGGTACTGGTGCCAGCAGAAGAGCAGGGTCCTCCACCCCAACCAGCTCCACTTCACAGGGCACAGCCTCAGATAACTGTCTGCACCACTGGAACAGAATCAGCTCTCATAGACAATCTCATACACAATCATCATATTCCACCTAAAAACGTGCCCAGAGCAATCACAAAGAGCATTAACTTCCACACAGATGAAAACACAAGTTACAAAACCTACAGACCAATGGGAATATTTTCCGCGATACATCAGGAAGGTGTCAATTAGGAGCAGGAGAACAGAGATGGAAGCTCACAAGACCTGTGGGTGAACATGGCTGGTTCATGCATTAAAACTAAGGACTATGACGATTTTCTCTAGCACTGTCGAAGTGCTAAGTGCTATTCCTATTAATGCATATAAACACAGATACTGGAAATCCAAAGAAAACAAAACCAAGCCAGAACCAACCCTATAGATGGGCTGACCAGGCTCATCCCTCAGTCCCCACAGGGTTTTCAGAACATCCTGATATTCAAGTAACTGATTTTCCTCATGAATAAAAATTTGTCCATCGGGTACACAGCAGAGGGATTCACTGAGCACTTTGCTGAAGTTTGGGTGAAATCTTAACAAGCTAACACACCAGTTGGAGGTAAAGCAGATCCAGATCCCATAGCAGAACAACAGGGAAGATGCATTTCTTTCCAAAGAGAGGGTAGCCTTCACAGACTCAGCTCTTTCTTTCACAGTAATGATTTTACTAGTGCAGAAACACACTTGTGTGTCTTACAGTGGTGACGCTCGGGCACAAAAATCACCTCTCTGGAAGAGGCTCTCATTAAGGGAACACAAGGTCTTTGGAGAGACTGAGCTCAGACTGGCACAGGACCAGCAATAGCAGGTGGATGACTGGAGCTGGAACAAAGGATCCTGAATAAGGCTGCCTGGGAGAGGCAGAAGAAATCACGTCTGTATGGAAAAGACTGGAATAAAGAAGCACAAGTCTTTAACCAGGTAGCTGAAAAAACCTGAGATCAGGAAGGCCCTCAGGCATAAGGGCTTTTAAAACAACAGTGGAGTGTAATTGACTAATTCTTCCATGGTATGTAGTAGCTGGCCAAAGACAAGGGTCAGTATGAACCCATCAGGTGATGGGACCAAATGCTTGTACAAGGACAAGCATAAGATTGAGTAGGGGGTTCACAACCTAATAAATACCCTCAGAAGAATTGCCTGCAATGGGAGAGATGCAGTAAAGGGCAAAAAAGGAAAGCAGAAGCTCCATAAGAGACAAAACCCCAGCTACTAAGCAACTGATAGATTAAATTGGAAGGTACAAGATTAGAAACAACAAAGCTCTCTGCCAGCTCTGACAAAAGAACCCCAAATTTGTGGCTAAAAGTATTCAAGTGAGGACCTAGCATTAGCAATGAAGATGCACTTATTTAATTGAGCAGAGAACTTGTCCAAAGACCATTTTATGTATTCACATTACCACACTCCATATCTTTATATAGAACCTTTTACTAAAACCACTACGAAGGGCAAAGACCTGAGCTGTGTAGGAGAAGACAGCATGAAAAACAAGAGATTTTTTCTTCCTTCTTTTATAGCACCACACTTCTAGAATGTCAAAATCCTGAAAAGCTCAGTTTAATCTTTACATAAAGTGACCTCTGCCGTCTTTAAAAGGTGCCCACGTAACAACACTATAGTTAGCCAGCAGGAAAGTCCACCTGGCCATCTGTCTAAAGCTTGCACTTCTCTGTTTCAATACCCACCCGTGACCCAGACTTGAACTGCCAGATTCCTCCAGTGAAGCATGTTTAAAAGGTGAGTTAGCAACATGCCCCGAAGAACAGGATGGCTCCAAAAGATGAAGCTCACACAAAAATCAACTCAAGAACATCTAAACAGGCAGAGAAAATTGAAAAATTAGGTCTTCATCTGACTTCTTGAAGATCCTACAAAGCCTGTTTGTTTATAAGGAGCAGACCAAGTCACTCACTAAAAACTATACTAGGAATTAATCAGAATACAAAGCCCAGAAGACACATGTTGGTGACAGCTATAAGGTACTGCTCCACGACAGTAAAATACAAGGAAGTTGGCAATGAATTAATGGGTGGACATTGTTTAGACAGAACAATAAACATGTGTTTGGGGTATTCTCACTGAGCTTTATATAAGCCACTGCGAGACTCTTACCCACAACCCCGTAAGCTGCTTTTCTTTCTCTCTTCTTCAGAGCTGTGGGAGGTTACCGAAGCCACCAAACCTGTCCTGCTGTGATCTGATCTAATCTTGCCAGTACTGCTTGGATTCCACAGAAACAAAAAGAAGACTTTAAAAATGCATGGCTCCAGGGAACAGGGCAGAGGAGGGGAGCTGTGCTTTAGGATAAGCTGTTTGGAAGCATGGTACCTTGGGATTTTCCAGCATCTGCCTCAAGCAATGACCTTCTAGAATTGTGGCCCCTTCCAAAATGATCACTCAAAACAGCCCATCTAGGCTGAAGATCATAGAATCACAGAATGGTTTAGTTTGGAAGGGACCTTAAAGTTCATCCAGTTCCAACCCCCTGCCATGGGCAGGGACACCTTCCACTAGACCAGATTGCTCCAAGCCCTGTCCAACCTGGCCTTGAGCACTGGCAGGGATGGTGCAGCCATAGCTTCTTTGGGCAACCTGTGCCAGGGCCTCACCACCCTCACATGGAAGAACTTCTGCCAAAATCTTAGCCTCATTTTCCATATTTCCATCTCATTAATTACCACGGCTGTCTAAAGAAATACCAAGCTGTACTTCTACATCAAGTGCATAGATATCAAGTTCATAGATAGAGGTAGGCTTTAGATCATCCTCCAATATAAATAAAAGCTGTGACAAAAGGCTGCCCCCATTTCAGAGAGAGAATCTCAAACTGCTTTCTAGGTACCAAAGGCTGGCAGCTGCTTTACTACTTGCACACCAGCAGCAGGAATGGATGCAGCTGAAATCTGCCCTCTAAACTCTGAAGCGAACACCAATGACTTTTCCGAGCCTGAACTCCTAATCACCACCAATGACCGCACAGGGCAGCATGTTGTCCAAAGACTGAGGAACAAACAGCAAAGGCTGGGCACAGGTTAGCAACAAACCCAAGATATTTAACTGCAATGTGGCGGGCAGAGTTCTACTGAAGCCACCACCCTGTTTCCTTGGGTTTGCCAAGTGCCAGGAAGCTCATACTAAGTCCTCCTAACTGCCCAAAGTAAAGGAAGGGACAGACCTTCATGAAGGCTGAGACTGAACTAGTGTACAGATTGCAGTTATCCTAGCAAGCTATGGAAACAGCCCTAGCATCAGTTTCCAGATTAAGCCCAGCTCCACTAGGTCTGGGCACACAGATAAGAGAGGGAAGGACACTCCTGTGTTCCCTAGCTACACGAAGACTGCGGCTGTTTGACGTGGCCAAGCTTGAAGGGACCCAACCCTGACACAGGGTCAGGCACCTTCCACTTTCTACCTCAGTATCTCTCCCTGTTTGCCAAGTGGGTCCTGTCGTTTACCTTCACTACATCTCTATGCCTTGATTTATGGCATGGAGTACGTCTCTCAAAAATCTGTCTAAAGGCAAAAACCATGCCAAGAGTTTGCTAAATGTAGCCAAACAGAGCAAACACGGGCATTGCACACCTTACAACTGCAATTTGGCCTGCCCAACATACTTTGTGTTACCTTCTCATTTTAAATGCCTCTGAAAAATTCCGGAAGGGTAATGAGCACATCTGGGGCTCACATCCGAGCACAGGCTGACTCTGTTCTTCAATCTCCATGCTGAACTCTCATATGCACTACGACTGTACCTTAAAAAGAGCTGTTGGGCAGAGGAAGGTATATACAATGGGTGGGAGAAGACAGTTCAACAAGCCTAGGCTTGAATCCTAAGCGAAAGGATCCAGGAGAGGACCAAACTGCCACATAAACAGCAGCTGCACAACTGATCCAACAGTCTGTATATATATTGACACTGGGCAGCAGCTACAGGAACTGAAGCACAGATTAAGAGAGGGCTTAAAACTGACCTTTGTAGAGCCATTTTCATGAGCACACTGAGACAATGGAGGGACATACCCATGGACTGGACTGCTCCACACTGTTCAAGCTCCTGCTCTCTCTTGATGGGGACCAGCAGCTTCAGGATTGCCCCAGGTACTGAAAATATTCACCCAGGGCAGTTGCTCTCACCATAGCCTGTAAGGGAGGCCACCTTTCTAATTAGCATAGCCCCCAGCTGATGACTGTTTCTAAACTGATCAGAGATGGGGAAAAGCCTATCTCTACCAGAATGAATCATATCATAGAATCACAGAATGGCTTGGGTTGGAAGAGACCTTTTAAAGATCACCTGGTCCAACTCCCTGCCACAGGCAGGGATACCTTCCGCTAGACAAGGGTGCTCCAAGTCCCATCCATCCTGGCCTTGAACACTGCCAGGGATGGGGCAGCCACATGGTATGGAATGGTATGGAAACACTCTTCTTCCCTGCCACTTACCTTACATGCACAGCATGTGTGAGTGCAAAACTTATCACCACCTAAAAGAAAACACCACCTTCCCTTCGCAACAGGCAAACCACATCACTTATTGACTCAGCTGTTCTTACAACATTTTCTCCATTCCTTCTGTGTGCACAGCCAACTTATCACTGCCTTCCATAAAACCAGTTTATCATCATCTGCACTTGGAGTGCAGTTTTTCTCATGGAGCTCAGCACAGACAGACATCAACACCTTCTACCACAACCCCAGCAATCTGAAAGCTAATGCTGATGCCTGACAACAAATGAGACATCTGCAGTGGCCAGAATGGTATCCCATGCAGGGATGGGGAACACAGATGCCTGCTGGAAACTGTCAGCAGCAAGCGTACTCACAGATTCATCACTCTTCATCAGCGACTGTAGTGACAGGACAAGGGGTAACGGGCTCAAACTTACACAAGGAAAAATTACATTAGACATTAGGAAGAAGTTCCTCCTGTGAGAATGGTGAGACACTGGCACAGGTTGTCCAGAGAACCCTCCCTTCAGCTTTTCCCAAGCACAGTGGAAGTGACAACCAGGCCAGCTGTTTTAAGTCTTGAAAATCTCAGCAGTGGGCCCGACGGCCCAGAGGAACCATGTGTGGCCATGCTCCTCATAGCAGAGTGCTTGGAATGGGTTGCCCAGAGAAGCTGTGGCTGCTCCGTTCCTGGCAGTGTTGAAGGCCAGGCTGGATGGGGCTTGGAGCAACCTGGTCTAGTGGAAGGTGCCCCTGCCATGGCAGCAGGTTGGAACTGGGCGAGCTTTAAGGCCCCTTTCAACCCAAACCAGTCTGTGATTCTACGATTTACTAGCATCAAGCTAACCAGTGACCCAAAAGTGATATTATCCTAATGACAAAAAATTCTGAACCACTTCATGAGTGATTTATATTTCCCAGACCTCACAGCATCTGTACTACTGACTTAATTAACACCCAAAAACCTCTCCCAACCTTTCCATAGGGATTTACCATACTCTCAAAAGTCTGCAGTGAAGTCATAGCACTTCATAGAGTCTTTTTCATCTATGACAAACCAGTTAATGACACTTTTCAGTGTCCTGCCAAACATCGGGGAGAATTAAAGCTGGGGAGCAGCTCACTTGAAGCCTTTCCTCCAGACAATTTAAAGCTGAGAACATCCAAACCACCCATTTTGGTTTTACTAGCTGCATGGGGCAGCACGCAGGTTCCAATCCGTGCCTGCCATTCCCAAGTTGCGCCAGCTGCAATATGGAAAGAGAGCAAAAAGGCAGTGCTCAAGTCGTCAGTGTCTTGCTTTTGCACCAGCAAGGCCTGACTCAGTTTTACAAAAGCAAAACACAGCCTACTCTATCTCCTCATATAAATTAAAGGTACCAAAAAATATTAATGAGGTACATTCCGCGCTAAAACTTTATCTGATTTATTTTTAAATCATATTTCTTTCAGAAGCAATTAAAAACTCTAACTGACGTGATGCAGGTCTTCTCGTTATTTCTGAGAATGGCAAAGGTCTGCCCACAGTCAGGGATCAAAAAACGAGGGTGGGGATGAGAGGCAAGAAGAAAAAGAAAACAAAGGAACTGGGTAAATAGAGCTCATTTCTCCTACCTTCTGCCTGCTGTTAAGAAAGATTTTCACAATTCTCCTGACCCTTTCAACCGCTCTCTTCATTGATCCAAGCACCAAGTAATCATCTCAGGCTTATGGCATCACACAGCCTTCTACCAGCAAATAGCAATGACACAACAGGGTCAAGAATAGAAATCGAGGAGGAGGAACACATGGGGAGCAGTCAGCTAGGATGGAAGAAGTAGTTACAGAAAGTCATTATAAAATCCCTGGTTTAGGTTCTCCATGTAGTAAATCTCATAACAGGATGCATGAAAAAGTGTCCAGTGCAACAGCATTGTTTCCTGAATTCACTCCTACAACAGCAATATGTAAGAGATGCTCTAGACCTTTACCTTGCAAATCATCAGACAAAACACCTGAGAAGAATGCTGGTGCCCAACTCCTAATACAAGCAACCAAAATCCTCCTGGGGCCTTCCAGCAGTGGAGTTGTCAGACTTGAAATCAAGCATCCTCCACCCTGCTGTGAAGTCAGGGCGGTAGCGAGCCCAGGGGAAGTTGGGCTTAAAGAGCCAAGAATACCTTATCTCAAAGGATAAGGTGGAGCTTTACTTTTCCCCTCTTGCAAAATTGGTTATTAAGTAATCTGTTTATGTCACACATACCAGCACTCCTAACAGTGGCATTACAGCAAGACATCCTTACCTTCAAGGAAAGGAACGTGCAGTGCCCAAAATGAACAGGAATGGATTTCTCGCACAGGAGGCTCAGCTTAGGGCAGTGCCTCTTCCTATTTCTCCCAGGAAAACCTACATTTTCCTGCTTGCACTTCTGCCATGCTCCAAACCATACCCTGGCAGATCCCTTGTATCAGCAAGTCACATTTCTGGGTGGTTAAGTTCAACATCAATGATGGCCAGTGGCAGGGGGATGGAACTAAGATGATCTTTCAGGTCCCTTCCAACACAAAGCATTCTGTGATTTTATAAGTAACATGCACTGAATTAATCAATTGAGCCCTCCCAAGGATGTACCTTTGTCAGGTATGTATGGTTTCCACTAACATTACATTTACTCAGCAAGGGCACGAATGATAACTGCCCCATGCTGAAGATGCCCCAACATCCTACTGACCAGAAATGCCTGGTTTTCTCCCTCCTCAAAAAGCAACATTTTTCATTATTAGATGGAAAAGAAAATTATCTCTCCTTTCTGCTCAGTTTCTCACTTTCCTACAAGTTTACTGAAATTAAGAATAGCCTTAAAGAGCCCCCCTGAGAAATCTGATCAATATTGACTTTCAGGTGCAAATAATTACTGGAAGAGGAATGGAAAGAAGAGTCAAGAGAGACAAACAGCTTTATGATATGTCTGCTGTTTCCTCGTGAAAGGAGGCTAAAAATAAAAACTATCAGAAAAATAAAATACATTTGGAGGTAACAATTCCACTCACTGTTACCTTCCTCTACCCAAAGCCTTTTAGAAAAGCAATTTATAACCATGCCAGAAAAGTAGCTGAAGTAACGGAGAGCACTTTGGAGCTAACACCTTCAGGTCTCTCTAGACAAATGCTCTTTGACTTGAAACCACTCCACCTGCAGTGCAGAAATATAGCAGAGAGACTTAAAAGCATCTGCACCAAGTGTCAGCCAAAGGTCCTCTACCCAATGTTTTATTTAGCCCTTCCATTGGATCTTTTTAGCCTCTCCGTTAGACCTTAAACTGAAAGAGTAGATTTAGACTGGATAAGAAGTTCTTCCCTGTGAGGGTACTGAGACACTGGCACAGGTTGCCCAGAGAAGCTGTGGCTGCCTCATCCCTGAAGTGTTCAAAGCCAGACTGGACGGGGCTTGGAGCAACCTGGTCTAAGTGGAAGATGCCCCTGCCTGCGGCAGGGGGTGGGACTAGATGGTCTTTAAAAGATCCCTTCAAGCCCAAACCATTCTGTAAGTCTACAATTCACTCTACACATGCAGACTATGACTGTACATGGGGTGCACGTATGCACATTAGAAACACACATACGTTAATTAAGTGTACTTACATACAGGGTTCGTATCTGTGTAGAAAGGTAGATGTAGCTGAGGCATACCTCAAATTCTGGAACCATTTAGGTTGGAAATTTGCCCCCCTAAGGCAAATCAGATCTCTTCAAAATGCCTTTAATGATTACTTGGTAATGCCCCATATTTGCCAGGTATGCTATGAATTCTGTCCTAGTCCAGAGGAGTGGAGTGGCTGAGCAGCAACTCACCATACATGAACCATGCATTCATGGTGACTCTGACAGATGCTACAGCATAAATCTGAGCCCCACCACAGCCAGCAGCTCCTTTTGGGATGTAGTCAGGTCACTCGCAGAAGCCTGGTGAGAATCAAGGCACTGCCTTCAGCACACGCAAGGGAATAAGCTGGTTACACAGCTCCCAGTCTCTCTGAAGGCTCAGACAAGCAGCTACAGTTCCGAGAGGCTGTTGTAAGTAATTAGAAATACTTGCTTCACCTCCTTTTCTCCTTCTTCCTCTCCTGCACTGTAGCTGGTCTGTTAGCCCAACTACAGCAAATGAGAGAATCTACATCAGAACATGGAGATAAACACACCACATCTACAAATATGAATTTAAGTATTAACCACAACCTGTTTCAGGCACCTGCAGACAGATCAATGGACACTCCCACACTGCTCCTCACAAACAAGTTGTGTCATATTCCTGGAGTTTCACCCAGGGGCAATACACACCCCAACATGTGGCCACGTTTAAGGCAGTAAAATGTGAGAAATAGTCTGTCTTTCCCATCTCGAGTGTCTCTGCTGTGCCAAAGTGTCAATTACTCTATGAGCAAAAAGCTAATACAAACCCCCCTGTCATTCCGACCCTGCAGACAGCAAATGGCCTAATTAAACCCAACACGAAGATTTACAGCCACTGAGCACAGATTACCCAATAGAATAATCTGTGTACCTCCAAGAGAGGAAGAAAACGCAGGCCTTTTGATGGAAAGGACTGGTTTCATTTGCTGGATGCACTCCAATTCATCGTTTCAGAGACAATTTTCTTCCATACTTCTTGATCCCTCACCATCCATTGCCAGTGACAATGACATGGCTGTAACCCTACAGCTTTCAAAACATTTTAAACCAAAAAGCCGCAGTAATTTGTTAATAAATAAAGAAATTAGAATAAAATAAAATACTTAAAGGAATGCTAGCGCTGTGGGGTGAACACTGGCCTCCTTTCCTTTCTGAGCACCTACTGTCCTTTCCTCCTTCTCCCCCACTAGTCTATCAAGCACACGGTCAACTGATCCTCAGAAACCAAGAGAATCTGCTGCAAATAATTCATTCCTATCAGCCTAATAATTTCCCACAAACAACCTTAAATTTCTTGAAATTGCCTCCATCTTTGGGATGTCACAACATTTTTAGTTGGAGAGAAAATAAAGCACTTTCAAAGGATTTCCTAAAAAGCAAGGAAACTGTGCTCTGTTAAAAAGTTCCTTTTCAAGGCAAAAAACCTTCTCTTCATGCCTCCTAAGCCAAAAACATCACACAGGCAAACATCCACTTCTGCCTTATGCCCACCCCTGACAGTACAAATTCAACTGGTTTTTCCAGTTCACATCTCCCTTTGTGACATCTGCCACTGTATTCCAGCACTTTCAGGTGATCTGCAATATCGCAAAAACTATATTCATAGAGGAAAGAAACACAGACAGCTCTGGTATTTCACAGCCACTACGGAAAGCACTGCAAAAAGGACTTTGTGGGGAGTGGAAATGTGTGCCAGCAGCCAACAATGACATTCACTCCTCAATTGAAAAAGAGAATTTCTTTAACAAAATCCTCTTCTTTGACAGGTCAGTTAAATCCCAATCAAACTTACTGATGTTTCAATTTTAATTACTCGGCAGAACAACGGCGCCCTTTTTCTCTGCTATCCAACCATGCCCATCTTACATGCAAAACTGTAAGCAGTCCAAGGTCTCTTACCTTCCACTTCTTCTTCATCGCATACATGTTTAAGGAAGGACGCCCCCCTATCCAGTACTGCTTCGTCCTCCATCCTGTAGTAATAGAAAAGAAAAAAGGAATGTTCAGACTTCTCCTGGAGCGAGCTGTTTGAACCAGCCCAGGTCCTGGGCAGGTTAACTTGCAAGCTGTTGTTCATGTTCCTGTGAGCACTGCTCTTCTCCTTCCAGAGCCTGCTGTTCTTTCATAGAGCTCCTTTCAGACGGCGTTTGGTTTAAGCTGGCCTCACGTAGCTCGAATTCTAACCTTGAGAGGACATCAGTGGTGACAGGTGGGAGAAAGGTAATCCTGGCTACAAATCTCTGAGGTTTTTCCCACTTCTTGTTTGGGTTTTTTTTTTTCCTTTCTCCTTTTTCTTTTTTTTTTCTTTTTTTCCTTAAAACGATGCAGACACGCAGGCAAGTTTGGGGCTATCTGTGCAATAGCCAAGAGTTTGTGGGATTCCAGTTTCTCTGCTGAGCTCTTCTAGCAGACCGTGATGGCAGAACCCCGCTCACAAGCAAGCACACACACTACATAGACACACACACACACACAGTCGAATGGCTCCAGCCAGCCTCTTAATACCAGCAAAGCACACTTGTGTGCTGGGAGGCGAGCTCTGTGTCACATGCTGGCCTTACAGAAATCTGACATATGAGGATTATCCAGAGACTGAGCGATAGCAAGTCAGACCATCACAGCAGTCATTTCTGTGTGTCACCCGTTCATTCATCCACTCAGGGACGGGTGTTAGCAGCTGCCTCCTTCCCCCTCCACCTCTTATCTGCTTCTCTGTAGAGCAGAGACTCCTAATTCTACACCATAAAAGTCCTCCTGGGAAACTGCCCAGAACTCCTGCTGCTGTATTTCACCCACAGAATAAGACCCTGCAAGCTTTCCAAGGTTCATTTCCAAATTCATTTTTGACAAGCAAATAGAAAGATGATAAAACAACAAAAAAATGTAGCTATATTTAATAATCTCCTTAGAGGCTAAGCACACATTTGCTGCTCATTGCTGGACAGTCACTGTGGAAGCTTTCCATCTTAACACACTGGAGACCGAACCAGTAACCTGGTTTCCTACCAATGGCAAAAAACAGGCATATATGGATAATTATCAAAAATGAAGACGTTTTCCTTATATTCCCCAGATGGAATAGGGACAAACTCAGTACAGAAAGAGACAAAGCCTTCAAAACTTCTTCATGCCTCTACTGCTTCCACTTGTTAGCGCAGAATCACAGACTGGTTTGGGTTGAAAGGGACCTTAAGACTCATTTAGTTTCAACCCCTGCCATGGGTAGGGACACACTCCGCTAGACCAGGTTGCTCCAAGCCCGGTCCAACCTGGCCTGCACGATCTCCTACGTGTAGTAGCAGCACTAGAGTTTTTCAAGCGCACATTCACATTCGGAAGAGTACAAAGTCTGACCAGGCGAATACCAAGAAATCAGAATGTCTCAGGTTATCTACCATGTGTGTCAACACAGATCTGAACAACAACAAACAATGGAAACCAGCCACAAAATAAAGTGCCCAGGCCCTCGTTTTCTGAAAGCAGCAGCAGAGCAGACATTCTCATCTTTGCCAAATCTCCCTTCACCACAAACACCTTTACCAACACGCTATTGGCTACCTTCTCAGCTCTTAGCCTGCAGCTCAGCTCCTGTGAACGAGTCTCAAATATGTCACAGATAAAGAACAAAGTGAAATAGGTCAGATTCAAAGCCACTAACTAAGCATATGGAAAGACCCATTTTTCACTTGGATTACTGGATGTCAGCAAATAATAGAGCACCATACCCCAAAATAAAGACAAGCATCACCTCCTAAGTTTAGTTCCAATCCAGACACTTGAAAGAAGGCCACCTCCCCTTCCCACAGGCTGTTTCTGCCTGTGTTATCTGACAGAGACCCAGAATACAGAGGATTTGAAGAACAAATTTCCCTTGCTTAAGGAAGGTACCATTTCACAAGCAGCTGCTGCTCTGTGTGAAGAGTAGGATGTGCTTCTTGCCAAAAGAACACACAAAGCCAGCACCCAGGCATGCACATGGAATCCTCCATCAAAAGCTCCGATTTTCATTAAATTATTCGAGA
The DNA here is from genome assembly GCA_039720435.1 of Amazona ochrocephala. Classification (NCBI taxonomy): domain Eukaryota; kingdom Metazoa; phylum Chordata; class Aves; order Psittaciformes; family Psittacidae; genus Amazona; species Amazona ochrocephala. The sequence goes on from CM077880.1 coordinate 86,273,323, forward strand.
TTATACATCTTTCCTAACGCAAGAGAAGGGAATTTATTTCATGGATGCTTTTGCCTTTTTGCAACGGGTGTGAAGGCACAGCCCAACTTTTATTTATCTTGTTTCCTCCCCACAGCAGCACAGTAGCTACTTGCTATAAACACAACTGAAAAAACCTGGAACAGATGGGGCTGGATTTCCAGACCAAACACAAACCACACGTGCTTTATTACTCCCTAAAGTCTGTTCTAACAGCCTCACACACAATGTGCCCTGATATTTGCCTCCATTCCTTGAGCGCATCCCACACAAGTTTCTCCATGTCATGTCAGGCAGCATCAGTCCAAGTGTGCAGCAACTGAGAAGCAAGTATTACAGCAAGGGGGAGAGAGAAAAGAGGTGGAAGGAAGGGAGCAATTTCCACTGCCTGCAAGGACTGCTGAAAATTCACCAGGTGCCATCCACCTGCTGAAATGGCTGCTCAAATTGGCCATCACAGCAGCACCCACTTGCTGCTGAGCAATGAACGGCACCTTTCTTCCCTTGCACCAGTCTATCCCATTTAACAGGTTGGAAAAGTGCTCAAGCCACACTGCAAGCCTGATGCTTTTCCCCTGAAACAGGCGCAGAGCAGATCCGAAGGAGCTAGGGGGTTTAAAGGGCCAGGAATAGAGCTTGGATCACCCTGGCACGACACTTGTTTCTAATCCGCAGGAGTTCAGGGATTAGACTCCCAAGCGCCACCTCCCTTGACTTGGGCTTTTCTGTCCATCTTGGATTACTGTAGGATTTCTTCAGGCCAAAACCTAGCAAGAAAACATCCTTTATCATGTGAAACAACAAGAAAATCTCCACTTAGGTCTTGAGGGGAAAACCAGCAGTCCCATCCGTGAAGTGCTGCTGCAAGAAAAGGTATTTTCACCATCCCATGGAGAAGACACGGAACAGAAGAAAGGGGGGAAAGGGAGAGGGGGATTTTTTTAGGGCCTCTGAACAGAAACATGCCCTTGTTTAAGCCTGATTTATCAGCTCCTTTTAGTAAGGTAAAAAGCCATTCAGACACCTTCTGTCGAGACCTAAATCCTCACTGCTGCTATTGCAAGGCCCTGGAAACAAACCTGAAAATTAATAAAATAATAATACTGGGATCCTATTTTCACTGTCTGTATCAGAGTGAATCGTGTACTCTGACAGAATATACTCCAGTGAAAAAACATGAGCTGCCTCAGTAATTGGCTTGAGTAATTGATAGGTCATTAGATTGGTACCAAACATTTCTGGGAATGACATGATGTGTCAATAGGATTTTAACAAGTGTCTCACAGGTGAGGACAGGAGAGGGAAACAGGTCCTTGGCATAAATAAGGGCTGACGTGGTAATGTGAGCTGCTGCACAGAGGTATCACTCACACTGGCAAATAAAGGTGTCATGTAGCTGCAGAGCCAGAAATGAGTGTTACTACTTGCTGATAAGGTTTTACAATTCTTCCCATTTCAAACATCTTTTGAAATCCGGAAGAAAGACCAGCAAACTCTGGACTGAACAAAGGGAACAAAGAACAGAGCCAGCGCTGTAACCGGATCAGACAGTATAATGCAGAGCTCATGTGCAAACTACATTTGAAGAGTAATCACAGAATCCCAGACTGCTTTGGGTTGGAAGGGACCTTAAAGCTCACCCAGTTCCAGCCCCCTGCCATGGGCAGGGACACCTTCCACAACAGCAGGTTGCTCAAAGCCCCGTCCAACCTGGCCTTGGACACTGCCAGGGATGGGGCAGCCACAGCTTCTCTGGGCAGGCTGTGCCAGTGCCCCATCACCTGCACAGGGAAGAACTTCTTAATGTCTAACCTAAATCTCCTCTCTGGCAGTTTAAAGCCATTCCCCCTTGTCCTGTCCTTACCTGCCCTTGCCAAAAGCCCCTCTTCAGATTTCTTGTCAGCCCCTTTAGGCACTGGATGCTCCTCTAAGGTTTCCCCTGATCCTTCTCTTCTCCAGGCTGAACAAATGCAAGTAAAGTGCCAAAGCACCCTTTTTTCTGATGATGCAAGACACATAGGAAAAGGACAGATCATACACAACATTAAAGGAGCATGGACCATTCATCTGTTTTCAGTTGCGCTTTTCCTTTTTGCAGCACCCACTCCTACCTTTTATTGCCAAGGAACTGCCAGCAGGTGTTGGACCACAATGCATACAACACGGCTGCTGGTTAATAGCACATGCTGTATTGAAACAAGGAGGAGACAAAAAGTAAGAAAGCTTTGCAAGTTCATCATGCTATGACCAAATTACAAGCAATTGCACATTCTGGACTACTCGTCTTTACAAAGGGCATGTGGAAACCTCAAAGGTTTGTTGCTGCTGCTTGCTCGTATCTCTCAGGGATGACAGCAATACAAGCGTTTCATGACCGAAGCACGCTTGGCAAAGGGGCTTTTGAGAACGGACATAGCAAACACAGGGTAAGTGTGCTTTCTGTGGGCAGCCTTTTGTCTTTACGCTGCTGCCTGAATCATTGGATTCAAATATTTTCCACATCCACTGGCACTCTGGTTTTGTTGGCAAGTTAGGAAGACCATGGGGAAACCCCAACCCAAAGCTACTGGGTGCCTTGGATCAATCAGAGAGCAACAAGCAGAATACAAACCTGGATATAGTTATTTGCTTGAAGTATCTCAGATTACATGGATTTCACTCTGGAAAAGGTACCTCAGCGGTTCAGTGATACTGTGCCATTCTATTCAGATTACTAAAATGTCTTAATAAGACATTTTTGAAACCTGGGGGGTATGGACTTCTATTGGTATGGGTTTTTAATAAGTTTCAATTAGATCATCTCATTGCTACATGACATGTTGCACTCTACAGAGGCATCCTCGGGGATTGAAATTAGGTCCCATTAAAGGAGCTAAATACGAGTCTCAGTTCTTGACTAAATCTTGTTTTCAAAACTCTTACTGACTGGAATGTCAAGAACTCAAAGGGTTTATCTCAATCCGCAGGTGAAGCCGATGAGAGCACCTTCCTGAAACCAAGCTAAGAATTATATGAATTTATTTTGACAACATAAGTTGTATCATTTGGGTGTCAATTTAAATATCCGAGAACTTCAGGAGGGCACTCCAACTTGGATACCAAAAATCCAATTCAATATGGATCCAAAAATGAAACAACTATCAGGAAAAATAATTAGGAGTGAACAAAGTTGAAGCTTTTGTCTGCACAAACAAGTAAATAACATTATCAAAACACAGGGAAATCCAAGGGGGATGTTTTGGCACTGGACCCTACGGTAGGTGTAGCAGTTAAAGCCATTGTTTTATTGTGTTTAGATTGCTTACCATAAAATGACACAATTCTATAAAACCTGATAAACTCAGTTGCCTGTGTGCTTTCATTTCCTCCTCTTAAAGGAGACCATGGAGCTGTAACTGGAGACATACCAGCAAGGAGAATCCACATTTCCTTCAAGCTTAGTTTGGAAATCGCAGCGTCTTGGTTCCAGACCTCTCTGCAGTAGGATGAGGTGAACACCTACCACTCAGCACCAGGTTCCTGCCATCTTCCCTACTCATCTGCTATAGTGACTGGAGCTAGAGCCAGCAAAGGGTACAGAAAGGAATTCAAGATTGCATTTACATAGGAGTTTTCTGAGATGAGCCAATCAACAGGAAGAAGTGATTTTGGGCTGCAAATACTATGAATGTATCTGTTTGAGACTAAATTAAACCCGACATTTCTGCAGCTTCATCTTCTGCAAAGCATGAAATACAAATCACAAATAAGTTTCCTCTAGAGGCAGAATGGTGACAGGTTTTAAACCCACAAGCAGCAGTGGGTTTTTCCTAAAAACTATCATTTCAGGACAGCCTGGGGGATCCGATTTGGGGTTTTTATGCCATTTATTTCTGTGACAACCTCATGTCCTGCAATATTTTTGTTAGTTTCATGCCTCCCAGGCAACTTCTTATTTGACCATGTTTTACCCATCCAATTGGGTATCACTATGTACTTGTTCAGTTTTGGCTACGAATGGAAAAAAGAAGATTTTGGCATGAAAAAGTTCCTAAAATCCCCAATCTGCTTCAAAACATTTGCTTAAAAAAAAGAGATGAGCTAATTCTCAGGAGTAGTTTCAAAACGGGAAAGGGGCAGAGGGAGAGAGCTCAATCCAGGGTGGACTGAGGAAGAGGGCTAAGGTGAAAACATGACCCCAAGTCATGAAGTGTTTGCCCCACTCAAAATTAGTCAGCGTCCAACAGATCTATAATCCAGTGCATGACCTGAGGCTCAATAAGCCTTAGATAAAACTGCTCCAAGGGACTGACTTCCGAGAGCGTTTTCATGTGCTCTTCAACTAAACCCGTGTCTATGTAAAAAACAATCTTGTTTTATGAAGTAGCAGCTTGTTCAAGCCTCGTGTGAGAGCTCTTCTCGAGAAACCGGTGCCTAAGCAGACTGTGTCATAAGACCAGGTATCACAGACTCAGAACTGCAATATTACAAGCAGGGATTTTACATCAGCTCAGCACATGACTTTCAAAAGGGTAAAGACTTTACAAGTCAGTAGGAGACAGGATCTGTAAAGAAATCCCCTGAGGTACCTTTTCCAGAGTGAAATCCATGTAATCTGAGATATTTATACATACATACACACACACACACACATACATACATAAATACACAAACGCACAGCTATATACACCTAGACAAAGAAATAGCAACTGCAGGAAATCTTTCCAGCATCTGCTGAGTATTGGCTACACTGGGGCTCAGAAAGCAAGGGATGGGTAGCTTGGATCTTACATGGTTTCCTACCCACAGACAGCGATGTTAGAGTGGGTGCCTCAGCCTTGCCAGCCCACCTTGTAAAAGCAAAAGGTTATCTGGAATGGGAGTTCCTGGAGTTAAGTCCACTTCCCACTCAGCAGAGGAACGGCAGTGTGTACAGTGTGGGGTGGAGCAGCACACCCAGTGGCACCACTAACCCAGAGCCAGTTTTTCCTCATGGAAAACAGTCCAGGACTTCCCATCCCAGCTTCCCAGCAGCAGCTCCTGCACTCATCCTCCCATGTGACTGCTTTGGGCGGGGGGGGAAGTCTCTGTGGCAATATCCCCCAGCACACAAAATGTATGAGACCATCTTACATCTTAATTTCACTTCTCTAACAGTTTGGAACTTTTCCCTTCATGCTCCAAATGCATGACTCCTAGAGCTGCATATTTTCCATATTTTCCTTCCCTTCACCTCTGAGATGCTGAAGTCACCCTAAAAGCATCACAGATCTCTGGACCACCAATGTTAGTATCACCACAACTAAGCATGCAGTACAGAACGTACGCTGGCTTCATGCTTTCTGCTGGAAGGAGGACAGACAACACCTGATCCAGCACAGCGCTGGGCTGGCAGAGGCAGAAAGCAAGGTTGTAGAAAACATTTTGGGCAGATCTGAAGCAACCAAGGGAGCTAATGCACTTTCAGCACTTCGCAGAGCGCAGTCACAGCACTTCTGATCCAGTTCTGGGGGTGCTGAAGTGATAAGCGATTTCACGATATGCTGATTTCACAAACATAATCCAGCATAAAGGATATTTTTAACATGGATGATTCCAGTAATCTGCTTCAACACTCAACCTCATACGCAGCCCATGTGGCACAACCGAGCAGCACACAAAGGCGTTACATGAGCAGGGACTTTGTGAAGTGTGTGTATTACCAAAATCCCGGTGCAACCACAGTGTCCAGCTATAGACTGAGACCTGGAGAAAGTGCATGGCTGAGAACCAGGAGTATGTCAAGGGTTTTATTTGAGTTCAAATTAGTACAGATCTTGGTGGGGTAAAGAAGGACAAAATAAATAAATCAATCTCTGCAAACTCTACCTGGTTACTAGATGAAAGTTCCCGTAAAACTATGTATTTTCTACAAGTTAGATGAGTTACTCAAAAGAAGGAATGTGATGCTGTGTGAGATCCCATCAAGAGTGTGATCAGAGCTCACAGCTGTAAAACAAAGACACAAGAGGCGAATGTCAGCACACACACATAATCCAGGCAGAGGAAAGGCAACTTCCCCAAAAAACATCAGATGAGCAAGAAAACCAGTAGGCTTTCAGAGAACAAAGTGCTCCAAGGTACCCTCATCCTCATTTGAGTGACAACTCTTGTCCAGAAGACTGGATAGTGACTGCTTCTCAGGGAAAATGAGACAAAATCTCCTCTGAATGTCACTGGCATGGGTCCCAGTGCATGCACAAAATGCCAATTTAATAAGAGTTGATCAAACTATTGCAGATGTGGCTGACAGAAACGCACACAGCCCATTTTCAAAGTAAATGTCCTTTTTGCCTCCACTAGCTGCACTGGAAGGGGGAAAAAATAAAACCACTGCCCCCCAAACAAACAAACAAACCTCAAATAACCACAAAAACACAAAGCAAGTTTACTGAAGATGAAGGAACACTTCCAGAGAGGAGAGGAGAGGAGAGAGGGGTGAGAAACACAAACCCAAGTTACTTTAAAGCCATCTGAGAACTAACTGAAATGAATTTCATCACTTCCACCAATTTAAGCTCCCGTCAGAACAACAGGAGCAAGGCAGTCCCAGCCCACAGCACCACGGACCCCAGGAGCCGTTCTGTCTCTAAAGACTGCCAAGTTCTTAGCAAAATACCAACAATGCCAGCACAAGCCCAAGAACCCAAAGGAACACTGGTCCCTCACTGATGACCCCCATGAGGATCAATCAGCAGCAGTGTGAATGCAAGTGACAATCCCTCCCTGCATGATCATGACAGACCTGTAATCCCAGTCATGGAGAGCAGCCTGTTGTGCCTTCTGGGAGCTATCACCAGGCTGCTGGGGCAAAATCATCGACGTTTGATCCCCGGCTACTGCTGTCCAGGCTTATACCACATAGAATCCCAGACTGGTTTAGGTTGGAAGGGACCTTAAAGCTCATCCAGTTCCAATCCCCTGCCACACGCAGGGACACCTTCCACTAGACCAGGTTGCTCCAAGCCCCCTCCAAACTGGCCTTGAACACTGCCAGGGATGGGGCAGCCACAGCTTCTCTGGGCACCTTGTGCCAGTGTCTCTACTCAAAATGTCATGTCACGGTATCAGAGAGGTAGGTTTGTTGGTTTTGCCAATGTTATCAGACAAAGAAAACAGCTGTCAGAACACTGATGGCTGTTGGTAACCTCACTGGCACGACTACTAGCCTTATGAAAGAGCTCAGCCACATGTTCAATCTCTTGATGGCACCTGAAAAGACAGTAAACAGAGATTTCCTATGATTCTCCGTCACATTCCCAGCAGCGGACGGCAGGGAACAGGTCACTGTTGTATAGAACAATGCACTACCTTCAGGTGCCCCTTGCTCTTGCACGCACAGAGCTGATAGAGCAATGAGACCAATGTATGATGATGACCCAGTTACCGCCTTGACTTTGAATCGTGGCGCCACAAAAGAGCAGACCAAGCCCGTGATCTTTAAACTCGGACCTGCAGACTATCAATTAGCCATTAATAAGAGTTTCGCCCAGACCAGGCAGGGGCACATGATGGTGTTTTTCCTGCATTAGTCAGTGAACGAAGGATATGGGTTCTTTCACCGCCAGGACACCAAATTAAACAGGGAGGAACATGACGCAGAATAAAAGCAGAGTGGTAGAAGCAGACAATGCATGATCCTGCATAAAGTCAATCCATTTAGAAATGTTAAACTCACTTTACCAGCAAAATGAGTTAGCTACTGGATTGGCATTTTGCTTCATGGGAGAGTCATGTTCTTAATTTGGTTCTAAGTGCCCTAAAGCTGGATTTGCTGTCTCTAACCGCAGCCGGGAGCACGTAACTGAACCGCTGAGCAGGCAACTCCCAAGTTTTAACAAGAGTGTCCCTTAGATGACAACCAGTCAAGGGCAGCCCAAAATAGACTTACTCATATCAGCCCAAAACAAGTCTGAGAAAAAACATAATCCAAGAGCTGAAAAGTAGTTTCTTGCTAGAAAGTGTTCACAGCTACTTCTTCCAAACTCACCATCCAAAAAACAACTGGGGGGGTAGAAGCATGGTGATGCTGATAAGCACCACTACTGCAGGAGATCCTGGATCTTCCAAAGTACCCCAAAAACTAGTGTGATCACCAGTGAGCTTACCTACAAGACCAAGCAGATTTCTGCAGATAAAAGGGAATTTAGCGTAGGTATTTTTTTCAGGCAATGGCTGAAAAACCTCATCTGCTCTAGGGATAGACTTTGAAAAAACCATTCTTCTGGACAGAGACAGCCTAGAAGATTAAGACCACATGTATCTTCCTTTACTAAAGGAAGGCTACGGGTGTTACCCAGGCTCCTGTAGTACAGCTGACCCTGACTGACCCCAGAGATATTCCAGACCATATGGCATCATGGCTCAGCATATCAAGCTGGGGGAAGGAGTAGAAGTGGGCAACATTCAGAGTGATGGTGTCTTCCCCCACCACCGTTACACATGATGGAGCCCTGCAGTCCTGGGGATGGCTGAACTCCTGCCTGATGACAGAAATTGAATTACTTCCTTGCTTTGCTTTGCTTGCATGCCTGGCTTTTGCTCTACCCATCAAACTGTCTTTACCTCAACCCATGACTTAGCACTTTCCCCTTACAATTCTCTCCCTCAACCCACTGTGAAGAGGGAGCCAGAAGTGGTGTGGTGCTTAAAACTGTGGGGTTAAACCCAAACAGTTCTTCTTGGCACCCAACACGGGGTGCAAAAGGTCCCAGATAACCAGAGATTCAACTGGAATGTGCTAGATCAAGTTTATAGCTGTTATTGCTGTTTAGCTATTAATTGGCAGGCTTCTGTGTATTTACCATGGGGCTTGCTTACCTCACTGTCTGTTGGAGTCTAGTGCTCATTAGCGGATGCTTTATAGTTTTGCTGCTTATTGTAGCACTTATCATCTGACTCTGCTACGCTGGGAACAGTCTGATAACAGCGATGGTGGTATACTGGGTCATGCTGTGACAACTCAAAGCATATGGCCATGGCTAAGTCCATGACAGAGCAGCTCCACCCCTAAGGGACTGCAGTCTGTGGGTAAGTCCAAGCTGGAGAAGGGGCTAGGGGAGAAGCTCATTGCAATACCAAGCCCTATGGTCTGGTTCAAATGAACCAGGGGTGGACACTGTAATGGAAAACAACTGTAAATTGTTGTAACCCATGATTTGAGTTGCATGTTACAGGAATTACTATAGCAGGAACCAACTGAACTAATGGAGGACAAGACTTCCAAGAGGCAGTGCAGGTGCAGCAGTGACAAATCTGAGCTGGCTTTGGTGCCCAGTAACTCCATTCAACACAGCACCTCTCCTGTCCTGAGTGACCATTGTAAGAGATGGAGCCCAAAGTCACAGGCTAAATCAACTCAATGGACATCTATGCATGTTTTACAGACCTTTCACAGGGGGGTCCACAAACTACGGAAATGATATCTGTGTATTATATCAAAGGATGGGAATGGGGGTGATGGGTTAATGAGGATGTCTTGGATAGGGACCTGAGTATCATGCAATTCGTATGGAATAAGGGGTGGAGAATACGCTGGATTTGGCTGGGTACTTGGACTCCGATTCTCTCCTCCATCCCACCAGGGAGGAGTGAATGAGACATCAGGCTTATTTGTTCATGTTATCACCCACTGTCTGCTTTCATTCTCTTCTTCACATGCATCTGCCCCTATGTGTCTGGAGGCAGCCATTCCTTGGAAAGAAACCTCAGAAAACCAGCTTTCTATAATACATCCACTTGGTGTGTCAAAGCAAGCCAGCATGCCCGGGGATGGAGAGGGCAACCCAAGGCAACATTTGTGGTCAGCACCCACTGAGCATAACCTGCCCAGCTTGGTCATCACATGGCCTCTCCATAGGTGTTCTAATTCATTCCCAGCTCACCAGAAATTCTTTCAGCCAGGATTCCTGGGTACTGTACTTTGTAATTGGTGCTTGCAGATTTCACTGCCCATCTTCAATCAGACACCTCCATTCCAGGAGAGGGCACAACAGTGGCCAACTCCAGCTAATTTTCAACAGGGTTTGGATACAAAGCTGCCTTTTGTCCCTCTGGTGATAAGGGTCACAGTGAGCAAAGGTGATAAAAGGTACTCCTGGGTGACTCTGAACCAGTCACACACATCTTAACCATCAGCTGCAGGCACCTTCTCAAATACTGGCTACAACCACCCATCACTGAACCCAGCTTGTAAACCTTCATATAGTTACCACTTGCTTAGAGACACCTGCTAACAAAGAACAGCTTTATGCCCAGCACCTCATTGCAACACAGCTGTTTAAAGGTAAAAGGAAAATTGTTGACAGCAACATTAAATACCAGTTATCTGCACCCATTATCTTGCATTTTTTTTATTGCTAAGTGGAATAACTGGTCTGGGAACAGAGCCAGGAAAGTTGGGCTGAGACCACAGTCCAAGACTTCATACACATTACTGAGAATTTCAAACTAAGGGTCATACCCAGAAGTGCACTGACTTCTTCATGGAAAATACAAGATACCTTTCCTGAGTTACAAGTTGAGCCTCCCCAGGAAAATACTAAGCTGCTTACAACCCAAGGCATTAATGCACCAGGAATACTTAACACAGAAGTTTCTTTTTCATCATTTAGAATTAAAAAGGAAGAAACGTGTTCAAGAAAGACAGCTTCATTTGTAGAAAAGTAATTACATGAAGTTTTAGAGTTCACAGAGATCTCTGCACGCTCCCACATTTCTCCACTTCCGAAGGCTCAGAGGACATTCTGGTTACTTGCCGGGAGATACGTTTTGAGCACCATGAGATTAAGCTGGTTTTGCAATGCTTTTTAATAAGTTGTGTACCTAATGTTCAGCGAACTGCATTTGCTCTGGGCTCTTCTAGCTTGATCTTTAATTTGAGTAATTATTTTAAAGCTGGAGACATGATCTCCCTTTATTCAGTGTCTGGAGAGGATTCTGACACTAAGATACAGTTGGGGCTTCCACGGAGTTGTTTCGCAGCATGTTCCCTTTCAACAAAAAAAAAATATATAACATTTCTGGAAAAGGGAAGATATGGGCGATCCAAAGCAAACTTAGGAAACCTCGAGGGTTTTCTTTTGCAGCAATTCCTGACACTTCACTGCTTTATTCACAGGTTCAGAGTGTCCATCTCGGGTTGAGCTATAGGATGATAACCACAGCTGCGTGCCCACTCCTGCAAACAGGAGAAACTGAGTAGGCAAAGCACCGTGGTTGTAGTTCAGTGCCCACAGTAGTCAAGGAGGGATGCCTGGGCTTGCCTACATTGTCAGTGAAGCATGGGCCCAAGCCCACACTCAAGCCCAGACTTGCTCACATTCTTTCAATGCTAGGAGGCTCTCAGGCCTTCTTCAGCGCACAGCTAAGGCAGAAAATTCAAGGTCTACCACAAAGCCCAGAAGATCCAACTTTTCCTTCTTGCTAGCGGTCACCAGCCAGGTCCCATGGACACACCAGCATTGGCAGGCACAGTGCCTGATGCTCCTTGGGCAGACCACGAAGCTTTGGGCCATGGGAAGCTCTGAGCCACTGGGCTTCGCACACCAAAGCTAACTCACAGAACAGGGCTTCAACCACAACAGCAGCATTGCCAGAGACAAGGAGAGCTCAGCTCAATGTCTCAATGCCTCTACTCTCAGCATTGGGTAGAGACACTGGCACAGGTTACCCAGAGAAGCTGTGGCTCTCCCATCCCTGGCAGTGCTCAAGGCCACACTGGACAGGGCTTGGAGCAACCTCATCTAGTGGAAGGTGTCACTGCCTGTGGCAGGGTGTTGGAACTGGACTGGATTTAAAGTCCATTCGAGCCCAAAGCATTCCATGATACTCTGCTGCTTTTTACAGTCACATAACCTATCTACACTGAGCAAAGCTAAGCATTGGCCAGATTAATGCATTCATTCAAGGGAGCCTGTTCCCTATTCAAAACACAAGAGAGTCACGTACCTTATCTACCAAGTCACTTTGGTCTGACATGAGGGATCATACTGAAGACTGATTTACCCTAACAGGGTGTCAAAACCCACTCCCCTGGGCATGGTTAACCATATAGTATTTGCTGAAGGCCAAAGAAGGCATTCTCAAAGCTTGTACAACACAGCAGGCATACATTGCAGAGACAGACTGCCTCTCCTAAAGCCAGACTATGGCTTTTCAATATAAAAACTGATCACTTACTGTTCATAAGAAGGTAGAAAACCACAAATACTATTCTATTCTGAGCTACGGAAAAACCGTAATTTATCACATTCCTGCAGAAGCACTTCTTGCTCTTACATGAGAATACTCTTTTCTTTCCAAACGCATTTTGTGGATGTCAGTAACACACCGGAGACTTAAACTCACTCTGAAATGGAAGCAGTTCAAAAGTTGACACTCTGCAAGCAACATCTGTCAATTCAAGATGGTTTTGCAACAAAATTAGTGATGTCAACTGACACAGCCACAGGTGAACTGTAACTGAAAACACAACCTAGGCCTTTGGTGACCTCTGTAGGTCCCTTCCTATGAAATATTCCATTAACTTCTAAATAAACACTGTATTCTAAACCTCTTCCTAACACCACCCTTCAAGTCCCTATCAAAGATGGACTGAAGACTTTGCACTGGTCTCCAATTGATTTCCAACCCCACCCCTCACACAGCCCACAGACTTCGTTCCTACACCTGTCCATCCCCATTCGATCCATTCTCTCCACTCTATCATCTCACCCTTGCTCCTCCAGCTCATACCAGTGGAGCTATGCACACCGGACTCAACCCACCACACTTTCGCATGGCCTTAACAATCCACCCATTGAATTGCTTTGAGGCCAGAAGCCACCGGTGGCAAAGTGCCTGTGGGATTCAGGCAACAGACCCACAGAAATGAACGTCCTATGAACTGTAGGAAAGGTACCAGGAGTGGAGCCCATTTTATGTCCAGGAAAGATGTGAACCATGCTGTGGCACTCCGAGGACATGGCTCTGCATTTCCAAGCTTTCTCTACGCACCAACAATGATGCTCACAGCACTGAAACTCCATCATCAGCATTATGAAGGCATCTGGCAGTGCTTCCCAAGAATGCCACATTCACACTTCGCCTGGGACAATGCTCCTCAAACCCAGTCGCTATTCACAAGCCCAAGCCTAATAGATCATGAGATGTCAAACAATGGATGTGGAATAACTCCCAGGGCACCGCACGCTGTATTGTTGTGCCATTACGGCTTTGGAACGGAGCTCCACAGGGGACAGCAGAGAACAAAGTATCCCTCTATTTTTCCACTGCAATTATTGTTTCTGCCTAGAAGGATACACAGGCTGCTCTGTTGACTAGGGCGACTGGTCTTCAGCAGTGCTGTTTGCCTGCTGAATGCACCGTCAGAAGTGGAAGTGATATCAGGCTATTCACATCCAGCAAGAATTTGGGTAAAATCCACTTCACGATCATCAAACTTACCAACTGAGAGACCTAAGCAAAATGTGCACATACAAATCCCACGTAGGAAACACACTTCCATTCAATTCTAGTGCAAGGAAGCGGGTGTAACATACTCAAATGCTACTTTTCCGTGAGCTACTGAACAACTATTTCCCAACCTCATTCTAAACACAGAATCTTCTCACAGTTAGCAACCTTGATAACAGATCTCTATGCTTACGTATGAGGGTTGACGATACGTCTGAAGTGTTATATAGCCACAGAACAATAAAAGCAGTTCACTTTTACAACCCTCTGTTCAAGGTTAAGAGTTGAAATTAGAGGCTCTGATTAGTAAAGCTGCAAGAGATTAAAATTAGGTAAAAACTTAAAATAACTTGAGGCGAAAATTATCATTAAGTTGCACAGAGCAGTGAAAAGGACAGGCAAGTCCTGTTCCTGCAATTACTGTGCAGAATAGACAAGATACAAAAATTCTAATGAAGACGATGACTTGACATGCAAGACTCCAGGCTCTTCTTTTGACTTAAGATTACACATCTGAATAGTCACCAAAATCAAAAAGCTTCCAGGTTCAGGTTTTGCTCAGAAAACAGCAGCAGAAGACGACAGAATAGACTACAGGAGTAAATTTGAAGTGAAAAAAGGCAAACGCTCATGGCACATGCAAAGCCACCAGGATTTCTTACATAATACCAGCTCACTGTGATAACTTGAGAAGGCAAATAAAATTAAATCTCCACTGGGGAACAAGCACATCCAGTTTTAGCCTGGTTGATTAATCCCACAGATCAGCTGCAGGCACCTTGCACAGGTTAAAAAAAGAGGTACCATCCCACCACAGCCCCCAGAGTTCTAAGCACAGTTTTCCACCCACAATTATCTGTTCCCATCACCAGGCAGATCATGGAAATATCCACATCCCAGATTTAGCAGTAAGAACACTCCAACAGATCAAATCCCACAATTTCCAAACCACCCTCAAAAAGAAAAAATCTCTAGCAAAGAAAGCCATAGCTAACAATGAAATAACAACTGATTAAATCTAAAGAGCAGTCCTCAGGACTTGTCTAAAAAGGAGCAGCACAGACAACAAACCTGCTCCAATTTGTAAAGAAATGATATTTATTTCACAGTCTCTGGCTGGATCTATGCTTTTCTCCTCTGAAACCCAGGCAAAATATTTCCTACAGACCATACCTTGCAGGAATAACTCGTTTACGAGGCAACAAAGAAATAACAATTGATATAACTACGTAAGATTGATATAACTCATCAAGCCAACATTTTATAACTCAGAAGTCTTTAAAAATATGTTCATTTATAACACTAGCACTGAATGAAGCCATTTTTATAATTAACATTATTAAGAAAATAGAGATTTTAGTAAACCTCAGTCTTAAGAATTCCTTCAAACAATTCCCACCACCACCGCCAAGTTTGATTTTTCAAGACTCACTGTGTAATGTGAAATGTATGAATCACTATGCATTAAGGCTTATTTCAAGGCAGATTAACACAGAGTATGTAGCAATCCTAATATTCAGTAGCACAATAGAAATATGACACTGTTCCCTAATAAACGTAGTTAGATTATATAAAGCAAGGATTTGAAACACTGTGACTTGGAAGATTCCCCCCCTCCCTTAAAGGATTTCCTTAGGAGTAATAAATACATAGATTATCCAGTCTCTCCCTCCACATACATTTATACATATAAAAAATACACATGCACTTAAAAAAATAAATCAAATCCCCCTTCAGTGTGTTTTACTGTTGCAGCAGCATCAGCCCTGCTAACAGCACACACGACCCTGGAATTCAGATGCAGAAAATCCATTTGAGCCTCAAATAAAAAGGATTCCGATTTTGGTTATGTCAAACCATCTTCTGATTTTTTCTGGTAGGAAAACCTGTTAAAAATAGGACCACTTGCCATTCCCTCCGACGTGCTCCACAGTATTCTCAGTACGGCTCACAACCGACTTGTACGCTACGAGTCCTGCTCTCTTTTTCTCTGTGTGGCTGGAAATTCAGCTAGAAATCCACAATTCCAAACCAAACCCAACAGAACATCAAGAACAAGAACTGAGATGCAGGTTTCTCCGATTTTCTGCTATTTCTCACCATAAAACTCACCTAAATTCTCTCTGCTGATAGCCCCAGGGGCAACTTTTACTCCACAGTAAGTATTTTCATCGTAACTAGTATCACTCACTAATTTCAAGGCTCGTATGTTTGACAGACTATCTTTGAGCTCCATCCCCATGCAAGCCTTAACCCAAAAGATGATGGCCACTCCTTGAAGCCACTATTTGCTATCAAGCCACCAAGATCTAGAGAGATGATGGTAGAGATTTACCTGAGAGCAAGCACTCCAGCAAGCCACGGTACCACCAAGTGCTTTTAAGCTTCTGCAGTTTTTTTCTTCTGCCACACGCTGCTTTATCACCCAATGATAGGATAGGTGCTGTAATTGTTTTCAACACTATCCAACAGCAATAAAAAATGTTCCTGCCACAAACTACACACCGTGCTGAGCAAACTCAGGGGAAAGAAGATGCTACAGCAACTCAAAGTTCAAGGGCAGGGGGCAGAAGCATTGCTTTGAATGGGTGTAGGAGTTAGCTGCAACCTTGGTAGTTAATTGCTGTATTTTCATTTCATTTTCAAACACAGTGCAGAACAAGAGCTCTGCCTCCCCTTTCCAGCTCTGTTTATTCAGAGGCAGCACAAAGAGAAGCTTTCCTTCTACCAGACGCAGCACAATGACACAGAGACAGGCTCCTTTATCAATATTAACAGTAAACTGCTATTAGTGGGATTTCTAAGAGCACTCCCTTTTAAGCCTCCTAAATGGATTTGAAGCCAGAAGCAGCTAATTGACTTCATAAGAGAAAACCTGACAGTAGCTATCAGAACCCTTTGAATTTGCTCCAAGCAAGAGTTCAGATTCTAAGTCTAATGCACACAGAAAATAAGTGAAAGGCAGGTCGCTGGAGCGTGACGAGGATGCTAGCTCACTCTGGCGATGGCGGAGCAGGAGCATCACTATCTGTACCCACAGGAATAAAGTGTTTCCAGGCATCCACCTTCCCGAAGCAGCTATTGCATCCAGTTTATCTTTGTTCCATCAAGGCAACACCTTGCCTTCCAAGTGCTTCTCTCCAGCAGGACAGTACCTCTGATTAAGAACTGCTACCTGAAAAAAACCTGTTATGGGCAGAAAAATAAATGCAGGTTTTCTCCTTACCCTCTCACACAGCAATTTTCATTCACAACCTTGCCCAAACACTTTACAACTTGTTATTTATTGCAGGCATTAAGGTGGCAGTGCAGTTAAAAATCCTTCTGATGGGAATACAGCCAGCTTCTCCACCACTGCTGGAAGAACTTGCGTGCAGGAGCAAGGCGCCCCCGGTGATAAGCAGGTAGATCAGAAAGCAGGAGTTACAGATGTTTTCCCTTCTCACAGGGATATTTTTCTTCCAAATGCACTTTGTGTCTTATCAGCACAAGCCATCGGTAACCAAACCATTTGCCCTACACCTGCAGCAGGGCTCTGAGAGTGCATTTTGAGAGCCCCTCTGCAGAACTCCACTTAAAAACCTCCTATGAGGAATACCACAACACACCGCCAGCAGATGACAGTGTTTTCTGACTAAATTTCAGGATTTAAAATCCCAACATGGAAGTTTAAAGGACAAACCCTCCACACTTACAAGCCATACCCTGCTCAGAGCAGAACGGCTGGGCACAGGGTGTTAACTTGCCAGGGTTGCCCTGGGCACACAGAGAAAACTTCACTCCTCCTCTACCAACTGCAAAAAAGAAAAAGGTCAATCCACAGCTCCTTCTCATTCTACTCCCAACTCTGGACAGCAGCATCACACCATGCTAGCTCCTCCCGGGCTACTGGTCACTACTCTACAGTTGCCAGCCCCTTGTTATCTTGGAATACTGTTTCAAGTAACCTCTTCCTTCAGGTCCAGCCACCTGAACAAACCAGCACACACACATGCCAGCAGGTGACCAAGCAAACACAGATGCAAACCATCCCATTTAATCATTCCGCATATGACTAGAAGCTGTCGGGACAAAATTAGGTCTTGTGAAACAGTTACTGGGTTTGGGAGCCTCAAGTGTTGGGGTGTTTCTGGCTGGGGGTCAGGGCTCTGTACCTTGATCTTAAAGCACCGTTTCCTTTTGATTATCAACCAAGTAAAAACCAGGCACACTCCTGAGAATATCATGTCAGCAATTGCTGAGCAGCAAATTCTATTCCCACACAATACGCGGCTCTGCACCTTTTGTTAACCCCGGCTAGCCAAGTTTCTTTTTTTTTTTCCTTTATTAATAGAAAATATGTACATTTTAGCACTAACCAGAACAATAAAGCCACCAAGTAGCCAGCAGCCTAACCCAAAGTCACGTTCAGCCACACAGCAAACTGCAGCTCCCTGAACCAGAAGAAAGCGAGTTCCTCTAGTACAGTTCCTCGATAGAGCTGTTGCTGCTCGGATTTGCCCTAGGGCCCAACCTTACTGCTACTTACACCCAACTTTACTTACAGGAGCAGCAATGCGGAAGGATTAAGCACCATAGAACAATGCCCGGCACCTTCTCCTACACCGCGGGAGCTCTCGGCACGTTGAACACAGCGCCTGAACCCAAGTACTATAAGGATGCGCTCCCAATAAATTCTCATTTCCATGTTTGCTCACCAGCAGAGCAGCTCCGGGCTGCAGCCCTCGGCAGGAAACTCACCACAGGGAAAGCAATCAGTAATGAGCTTGCCTTAGCTAAGGAAATAAATATGTATTGTCCCCACATGGACATAAATCAGGTGGAGTACTAAAAACTTGACAGGAAATAGGAATTCCTAACCCCGCTGCTGCTCACAACTTACTGAGATAAAGTGGAACCATACAAGAAGTTTCTGAATGCGGTGCAGCGTTTTTCAAGCTGGCACCAAGCGTGGACTGAGACAGACCCTGCGGGAAGAAAACCGACAAGGGCTACACCAGCCAGGCTGCGAAAGCTGCCGGCGTCCCCCCGCAGTCCCCACGGCTGCAGGCGGCGGTGCAGGTGCCCTGGGAGACCCCGCTCCCCCCTGCTCACCTCCGGGGCTCGGTCCTGCGGCGTTCCTCCAGCGTGGCGGCGGGCGGGGGCTGCAGGGCAGCCACGGGATGGGAGCCTAGGGAACGTCAGCGGGGCATTGCCGCGCTCCGGGCTGGACCTGCCGATACGCGCACCGGCGCCTGCCCGCCGGTCTCGCTAACCCGCCCGAGTGGAGGCGGTGGCGGCTGCTGAAGGGCCCCACGACCGAACGACCGGCGGGGCGGAGCGGCTGTGCTGCCGGCGCCTGCCCGGCACGCATTTAAAGCCGCCAGCAAGCTCGGCCGTCCCCTCGCCCGCTCCCATCCCGGCCCGTCCCGTCCCCTCCCGGCCGCCGCTCGGCGTCACGGGGCCCCGGGGGCGGGGAGCCCGGCGGAGGGAGGAGCCAGCGGGGCACCGCCGGGGCAGGTGCTAGGCGGGGGCCGCGGGACCTGTCTGCTCCCGGCCGCTCCTCACCCGAGCTCTCCCCCCGACCCCCGCCAACGACCCTGCCCACAGCCACCCTCAGGGCAGGAGAGGCCGGGCGGCTCCTTCCCCGGGGGTGGCTGCAGCCCCGCACGGACCGCGGGGCTTTCCCGCGGCTGGACACCCACCACCCTGGCAGAGCCTTGGAAGTGCACGCTACAGAGCGACAATCCATGACAAACATATAGAAAACAGCATTGTCCCGTTCGTTATAACTTTGCAAGGAAATCGAAGAGTTGTTCAAGGTGTCCCTGCCTGTGGTAGGGGGTTAGAGCTGCATGAGCTTTAGGGTACCTTCCAACCTAAACCAGTCTGTGATTCTGTAAGCAACATCTTACATCATGCTGCTTCTTAGCTCCAGCATCACAAGGCTCACCTATCTTTGCTGCCTCGCGCGGTCTTGCTTCCCCCTACCTCTTCCACATAAACTTGTATTGACACTACTTGCCCTTCAAACAGTTCTTTCCAGGCTGGTGTTGGAGGAGAGGACCAGCACCTGCACCCCAGCTCCTGTTCAGCAAGCTGCAGCTCTTGTGCTTAGCTTTACTGTCCAGGCCCAGGGGTTCTGCAAATAACACACGGCAGAAAAGGACACAGACCCACAGAGGAACAAAGGGGACTATTGTAGTTCTGAGGAGAAACTCCAGCCCTTCAACAAGGTTTAGGGTTACCGCACAGTGACTGCCTATTCAGCTACTTCTCAGCTACCAAGCTCCACTTTTGTCACCTGCCCAAAGCTGCTATTAGGGATGGCTTTAAGCTGACAGAAGAGAAATTTATATTAGACATTAGGAATAAGTTTTTTACAGTGAGGGTGCTGAGGCACTGCCACAGGTTGCCCAGAGAAGCTGTGGCTGCCCCATCCCTGGCGTGTTCAAGGCCAGGCTGGACAGAGCTTGGAACAACCTGGTCTGGTGGAAGGTGTCTCTCAGGGGATTGAAACTGGGTGAGATTTAAGGTCCCTTCCAACCTAAACCAGTCTGTGATTCTATGATTCCATGAGTAATACACGATCCACTGGACAGACAAAAAAGCAGCAGCATGAGAAACCACAGCATGTGCAGAGCATAGAGCACTGCAGGAGCTCTCTCTCTGCTGAACTCCTGCTGTCTCTTCTGCTGCTGGCACCTCTGTTCTTTCCTCAGTCCCTAAACACTGGTCATTGTCCTGCAGGCATTGTCATCTCACTCACTTTTTAATGGTTCCCTGAAAGACCTCAGTCCCCGGGGTCTGCACACGAATTGGTCAGGACTTGGGCTCCTCTACTCCCTTTAATAAATCTAATTTCTTAAGTACGTGTCCTTAAGCAACAAGGTACTTTCCAATGGGTGCAGGACCACACAGCCACAATTTTCATCCCTTTGAGCTACATTTCATTTGGACAAATGACAGCCCCCTGTATTAACAAAAAGAAGCACTACAACCATTGAGCAGTGGTTTATGCTCAAGCCCCAACCCAAATAACTACACGGCTTTTCCTCCTCCCAAGGCTTAGAGTCCACGGCTACACTCTTCATGTTTTAACTCCCTAATGACTCCTTTTTAACTCCTTTAATTTGTACCATAAGCTTCCCTTATAAATGAACTGGGAAGCTCCTGATGGAAAGACAGCTACTTCAGAAGATTGCTGTTGCTTCTCAACACTTGACAACTAATGGGAGTTTCTGGAGTCCCTAAAGTGTTTGTATCCCTCAGTGAACACATGTCTTGGATGGTCCTCAACAGCTGGCACTTAGCTTGCTATTTGAGTAACAAATGTGAATAACTTCCATAACAATTCCATTTCCAATTCACCATAACTTAAAATACTGTCATCTTAAACATGTGCATTTCATTTTCTGGCTAAAAAATGTTTTGACATTAGGATGCATGATTTTAAGTCAGTCTTCAAATACACCATCATGACATTTCATGATCTAAAACCCTACCCAAATCATTTCCAGGAGTCCTTACATCAAGAGCCAAGGCAGTTCTCGTGGCCAAGTTTGAAAATGCATACACCCTACATACAGAGAAACATCTAAGTGAAAGGACATAATAATCATGCCTGTCACTGTGATTGACGGAACACAAACCCATCAGCTAGAGCCAACTTGTCCAGCACGCTTGGCATCACTTATGCACTTTGGCCTGCATATTCCCTCTTAAAAATCACCCACTCGCCTCCAGCAGCTCTTTTGTCTGATTTAACAGAGGTGAGCTTGTCCCTCAGGACTAAAGCGCCCCCCTCGCAACCCAGGCAATAAAATCCTGCTCCAGCAGTGGCAATAGATGGGAATCCACCTTCAACCAAATGTCTGCTGCTACCCAGAAATTATTTTTCTGCCTTCTCACCCCATGCACAATTTCCCATGAGGTCACACAAGGTCTCATTGTCAACGCCGTACTTGATATCGAGAAAGGCTGGTGAAGATCAGAGGACCCATCAACACAGATGCTCAGTGGAACTGGAAGGGTTAAGGTTTCCCTGTGGGCATATTATTCCATACATTTATCTCACAGCATTTCTGGTAGGTTACTCAGAAGTCGCTTGTGCTGACCACAGAGTTGTCATTCAGGGACCGTGCTGAACTAGATGGAAACTGGCAGCTCCTGCGTTCCCGGGGTTTTGCGCAGACTACCACGCGATACAATATTTGCATTGGATGAAGTCAGGAAGTTTCAGAGGATAAAAGTGTTTCAATAGAAAACTAGGTGCAGAGAGCATACAGTTGCGTTTGCGCAGGAGGCTTTTTTGTATCTTTTGTTGACAAATGGTCAGTGTTAAGTCATTCACACAAGAAGGCTCAACCCTGAACATACTTGTGCGTGCAATTAATCCTCTTGACATCAACAAAAATCAATCACACATGTTTTCAGGACTCCATCCTTGATGGCAGCTATTCCTAAGGACCTTGAGGGTCCCTTCAAAGGGGTTTTGTTTTACAAAGATGCAGGTGTGCAGCTCATTCTAGCTGTTTAACTTGATGGAACAAATTCCTTGTGTTCCATAGTATGACAACTGAATTAGTCCAACTGCACTGATTTCTAAGGGCAACCTGAAAAACTATTCTGTAGCTTTCATATCTGTATCCCCTACTTGTGTTCAAGTCACCAAGCGTCAGGACTTGCCTAATGGAAGTAAACCTCTTGGCTTCTACAGTTTGATTAGCAGGTCCTGTGTTTTCTAATAGCCCTGCCTCAGCTGTGAAAACTGCATTCCGTGGGGAGCTGACTTTTCAGACTCCATAGGAGTCCTAATTCAGCTCCCAGCTGTGTGCCCGCTCTGCCTGAAACCACACGCAGGGCCCAGAGGAGAACATTGCCACATTCCCGCTGGCTTCCCATATGCTGGCTGGCACTTTCATCTCTCGAAGGAGGCAGGAACAGGAGGTGCTAGAATACATTCAGCTGAGATTAGACAGAAGCCAGTGCTGGGGACTTAGGGCTATTTTTTTTTATGATGTGCTTTATCATTAATAATAAATATATCACATCTGCTTGAGAGCAATGAGCAATCCTGGATCACTTTGATAGCCATACAGGCCACAACAGTCTCTGTTCACACCAAAAGGAGAAGAGAGCTGTGGGTATATTACAGTCTGGGTCAATTGTTTGGGATATTTCCAGTACTCCTGATAACTTCTGGTAGCAAAGGATACTCGCCTCAACAGCTTTTTAAGTAGATCTCTAGTTAAGGTTGGAAGGTTAAACACTTGGAGATCAAAAAAGATGAAAACAAGTGTTATGTCCTATTTATCTGGGAAGCAACACCAGTTTGTGCTTTGCACAGGTCTGTGAGCAGCACCTGCCAATTTCTTACCTCCTTCTCCGGGACTGCTTTTTCTATTCCCTTGCAAAAACATCCCTTATCTTGCCAGCAAGAACAACTCCTCCATGCTCGGAACTGCTGTGCCTGCCGCACTCAGTACCAAGGCTCCGAGGAGACTCGGCGGTGCTGAGGCCAACGACAGCAGCAGCAGCCACAGAAGCGGCTACATGCTGCTTGAAGGCCCTCTGCTGGAAACCTGTGGTTCCCCCCTCAGCCCCAGTCACCCCAAAACCAGCAACCTGCTTACCCTCAGGAGAGGAAACCCCAGCTCCAGCGCTCCACGGAGTGGGGCGGGTGGCTGATGGCCCCTTGGCAGCAAGCAAGCTGGGCTTCTTGCAGGGTGAGCAGCAGAGAAAGCCGATTTCCGATGCCTGAAGCTGTGTCCTGCTTGGTGCTGGAGGGAGGGAAGCCAGAGCAGGCAGTGGTCAAAGAGCCAAAAACACAGGGCTTTGTTAAAAGAAAGAGAGAGTGTTTGTTTATCCACCCACAAAACCACCAGAGCATAGGATGCTGCAACACACGCTTCCGCCATCTACAACCGTTGGGATACTGAAACAACAAATACTCACCCCCTCTAGAACAAGAAGGGAGCTGAGGAAGAGCAGAGCAGCCCAGCTGACTGAATCATGTCTGTGCTTTCAAACACATGCCCTCTTCTCCACTTCAGAGTGAGTCCATGCAGAAAGCAGGTCAGAAAGGACGCAGGTTTTTGCACATCTCAGGGCAACAGAGAAATCACAGGGCTCAAGTCACCCTCCTTTAGCACAAGGATAATGGTAGCTACATGAGAATGTGGTACAGAACTGGAAGCACTTTGTGCTCTAAGATAGGTATGGGTGGGCCGCTGATGAGAGGAGCAGTATTTACTACAGGAGGATTTATTCTTTTCCCAGTTTCTTCCCCAGCTGTGATTTAGATGAGCTTCTTCCTCTTCCTCATTCCTCAGCTATTGGTATCCTTGGCCAGAAAGAGACAAAGAAAGCTCAGAGGCATGGGCCAGTGTGTTCTCCAGTCTTTTCTATAGCCCTTGTACTGTGATCCAGATGCATTCTTCTGAACACCAAATCCTTACAAAGCATTAACCATTAACAGTTTGACTTTGTCAAATTCCTTCTCACTGTGCACCAGCTCAGGGAAGCTTCTCATACTTTACCACTGACGAGAAGGACATGAAGAAATCTCACCCACTCTCAGTGTAAGGCCAAGTCCACCGATGTAACCAGTGTAGACTAAACTTGCAACTTACTGTCAGAAATCAGCAAGAAATCAGAAATCAGCCCCCTCAGTGAGCCTTCTTATCCTCTGGTTGAAGATACCTTCCAACAAGCAGATGGTGATAGGCATCAGGGTAATGTAGCTCTGAAACAGAATTTTCCTTCTGATGCAATGGTTTACAAGACAGCTCTAGGCTTAGCTAAGGGATTAAATTCAAACAGCTTTCCAGCTGGTAACATCCAAGATCAGATATTGCCGCCTTCTTCAACAGGTGCCCTATGTCTGACAGCCTCCAGCAAGATGAAGTGTTCTGCGGTCTAAATATTTATAGGAAGCGCCTCGGATAAACACATTTGCATCTCAACAACCATGAAGTCTTATTCTAAAGGCAGCATCAGTAACAGAGATAATGTATCAGTACATCAGCAACTTCTCTACCTATTCCAATCGTAGATACACCTGAGCGTCCTTCGTGGGTGATGCCTTGTGGTGGAGATTTGAGGACAAAAAAAGCTATAAAACTGTCACAACAGGAAACTACATGGTAAAGTCCACAGAGATCTATATTGTTTAGCTCCAGACAATTAATAATTAATCCACTTCCCGTGCTCTTTAGGTTATTGTTCTTGGAACATTGTTTTTCCCTTACTTAGCTAATTTAAACAACAGATATTCATCTAAATGGCTCTTCTTCTTCTGTTCATCACAGCTCTTTGCCTTTAACCATTTTCCTCCTGCAATCATACAAACTCTTTATTCCCATTGAACAACAGTGTTTCCATTGATTAGCTTTTGAAGTAATTGCCATTCTCTATTCTGGGTCATCAGGAAAGTTTGCTTTACTACCCAAATAATTAAACAGCAACATTATCATTCGCTGGTTCGGACTGCCACATCTCCCGCTCTTTTGCATACAAGTATCCAAAACAAAATATCTCAAAACAAACACTGACAGGTCATACTTCACCAGAAATTTGTGCTCTATGCATAAAGGTTTGAGGACATGATGATTGAATTATATTTTTGGTAGTTCTAACAGAAACAGATTTTTTTATAGCAAACGACAGTTCTCCAGGAGCACATGTAACTCCAGAAGGTCTTTGGCAGTTTAGGACAGGCTAAAGAGTGAAGTGCCTGTGAAAGTGAAACTGGATCAATGTGTTGTCCCAGCCAAAACAAGGCCAAAAAGGACGAAAAAGAAAAACCACACCAATATGTAAATGTTTTTTTCTTTTTCACTCAGAGATTTTGAACAACCACAAATGAGGAGTAGCCTCAGCCCTTTGGGATTCATCACAAAGCAAGGGAGAAGCAATCGAAGCTGAAATCGCATAAAGGCAACATGCTCTTATCTGAAGACCTGCAGACAGATACTTCTCAGTATGAAAGCAAGCAAGTCCAGAGGAGGCCATGGAGATGCTCCAAGGGCTGAAGCAGCTCTGCTCTGGAGACAGGCTGAGAGAGCTGGGCTGTTCAGCCTGGAGAAGAGAAAGCTCTGGGGAGACCTTAGAGCAGCTTCCAGCGCCTAAAGGGGCTGAAAAGAAACCTGGAAAGGGGCTTTTGACAAGGGCCTGCAGGGACAGGACAAGGGGAATGGCTTGAAACTGACAGAAGGGAGATTTAGATAACTATCAGGAAGAAGTTATTCCTTCTGGGCACAGGTTGCCCAGAGAAGCTGTGACTGCCCCATCCCTGGCAGTGTTCAAGGCCAGGCTGGATGGGGCTTGGAACAACCTTGTCTAGTAGAAGGTGTCCCTGCCTGTGGCAGGGGGTTGGAAATGGATGAGCTTTAAGGTCCCTTCCAACCCAATTCAGTTTGTGATTCTATAAAGCCTTCCCCAGCTAACCCAGTCAGACATCCTGACCAGTGTTCCCAATGCTCATCGATATCCAAGCTGCACACTATATGTAAGGTAATGCCAGGGAGCTCAGAGGAACCGCGCTGAGGAGAAATCCACCCACAAGACGTGTTGCTAAACCATCTATTTAAATACCTTTCACTGTTACCTCCAGCAGCGGTCCCTAAGGAAGGCCGCAGAAAAGAGCCCACATGAGAGAACACCCCAATCTCCTCTCTTCAGGAAAGAGGCACTTTGCTGATCAGAAGTTGAAGGGTGAGGACTCCTTGGTGCTCTGCAAGCACCACTAAAGGCAGGCAGTGGAGCCTTGTGGTGAAGCTCCTCAGAAGTACTAACCTGCAAAAAGGTCTTAGGGGACCAGGCCACCTCGTGTGGAGAGATGAAGCGTGCAATTGGCCTCAGCTTATACAGGCTTCCAGTAAGCAAAACAAATTCAAGGCACATCAACTTAAGACTAATAGAAATTAAGGTGCTGTATGAAGTAAAAATGTGCAGAAACAATATCTTCTGCCTTAAAAACTAATAAACTCAGGCTTCACCTCAACATTTATGTAGCAGCAGGAGACGGCTGTCTTGAGACAACATCCTGTTCTGTGTGCTTTGCAGGACTCAGGGCATGACAAAGTATTGACACATCAGAAGGGACAGCATGTTCTGGTGGAGCATTTTAAGATAATAGTAGTGCTGTCAAAGGGCAAGCTTTCATTTGATGCTTCCACAACACCAGAATAAAATATTTCCTTTGGAGAACCTTACATATAGTTTCATTAATACAAACATAAGAGGATTATGTCCATCTCTCAGAGCCTTGAACTCTTCACCTGTGTTTCCCCCACACACTCATGGTCGGATCTCAAAGCTCCCACCCCTCCTCCCCAAAAGGGAGGACATCCTGAAGGCACCTAACAGGTCTTCCTCTGAGTCTGGAGCATTTTCTTACAAAGCTATGAGCGGAGCAGCAAAGAGTTACTTTCCAGGCTATGGTTTTCTCTTCATTTTTAGCCTTGCTTTTGGTGGCCAAATGCAGGCCAGGGCATTAACATACCTTGTTTCTCTACATGTCCAAGATCTTGTGGTATTTCTAAGCCTATTGGCCAACTATTCCAGGTGCCACCTTTGCCCTCCAAGTAGGGTGAGCTCAACCCTTTTTCCCCCCCAAAATGTATTAACACTTAACAAATATTACAGTGAGATCACTCAGGACAACATCTTTTGGTCGGTTATTTCTACTTTGCTGCCTGTCTTGTTTTGTGAGGTTAAATTCCAGCTTCCTTGTCAGATCAAGGCTTCTTACTGAGCTGTTGGGGAGATTCCAAGGGATATTAATTGTTGTTTGAAATCACTTCAAAGAACTTTCCTCTCCCACCCCCCTTGTATTAATAGCCAGAATGAGGAAATCGGTTTGGATTTCATACTTCCATATGCTCCCCAAGTCTTTGTGCATTGCAAAAACCCATCTTCAACCAAGCCTGTTTCTATTAAAAGGCTCCTCCTTGGCACAATGCTCACACCCATTCCTTCCCACTTCCACACGTATCTATCACCCTGTGTTCCAACTGGCAGCCAGAGGTGCCAGAAATAACCACAAGAAAGGCTGCCATGAAATCACCAGCCAAGTTCTGAAAATCCAGGCACTTTACACAAGCATCTATGCTTAGAGTACTTCAGCTGCAGTCACCCTAAACTCAGTCTTATAAGGTTTGTGCATCATGGATCAAATATAGAATAATTTAAGCCAAATTACTTTTTTCTTTTCATCAAAACGCGGAGGATAAGTAACAGTTGTTCTACAAGCCTGGTAGCACTTACTTCTAACACTCTGCCCCACTCATACCAGCCTGTAGCTGGGTTTCACTCTTAAGTGGGTCCCCCCCTCCTCCATTCAAAGTCTATGCTACAGTGATTTTGCAAACTGGGTCAAAATGCAATTAGTACATTCCCATGCTTTGGGGTGGGGAAAGGAAATAAAAGGAGAAAGAATGGCAAGAAGAAATGCTGTTGGCTCTAAGCCAGCATTCTGCTTCTCCCATTCTCACCTGGGCCACAGCCTTGAGCAGCCTGGAGCACTCCCACAGCAAGTTCTTGTTTCCCAGCAAGGGTGTTGGGGAAAAGCATGCCCTGTGCTCAGGCAGGCTTTCTTGGCCAGACCCAGACCTCTGTGCTGGAGTATGGGAACAGGCACAAGCTGCAGCTGGTGACAGGGAAAGGCACAGAGCATAGGGCAGCAACACCCACAGGCAGTCACTGCCCTGGGATACTTGGTCTCACAGGGGAAAGCTGTGCCAGCCAACTTGGATCTCCTGAGCTCTCCTCCAGCTTTACCTTTCCTGTAGTGTGATATATCCCAGTACTTTGGTTCTCCCACTCCACTGAAAAGCATTCGCTAGTTTCAAGTGGGCCTTCTTGAATCAAGAACAGGCCATCCACTGCTTCCTATGTGACCTCACTCCTCACTGACCTGCATTTTGCATAGTCACTCACCTTCCTGTACTAGCAAATGAATTACATTACTTTGGCAGAGATATGAACAGACTCCCTGAATTTTTCCTCTCACCCATAAGTCTGCACAAACCCAACTATTTGCTTACTTATCCCGAGCAATCAGCTTTACCAGGGGCATCTGCTTTTTTGTGCCATTGTCTACTACTTTGGCTGACAAAACCATAACTCTGCCTTCACATGTAAACATTTTCCCCAGGAGAAGGAAAATACTTGCTGTGTGTTTAGACATGCCCATATTATTGTCACACTTAGAACACAATCTATCATACTTTAGCAAATTGCACATCTTCAGCATGCAGATGATGACATGTTTAGGAGGCTTTCCAATACGGAAAAGGGAATTACTCAAAGACTTATTTATTTCACATCTTCCTCACTAGGGCTCTCTGAGAAACACAGAGCCTATTACACACATGTCCTACCTTCCTCTGTCCCTCATTGTTTCTCATACACACAGTTATCACAAACCAATTCCCTTCACTGCTCCGCTCCCTGGCTTTGTTTTGCACAGTTCTCAGAATATCGGCTCCTACTCTGCAGCATTTGCTGGCCCTGCTCCCAGTTAAGAATTGCAGGTTGGAGTTGGGTAGTTATGGCTGCAGATTAAGGCTGAAAAACTTTTAGCAGTTTCAGAGAAATCCAGACGGACACACAACCTTTCTTTTCCTAACACCGAGCACAATGTATCGTGCTATCACAACGTTCCAGGGAGATGTTATGCCCCTTATCTTAATGATTTAAACAGATCAGAAAGTTGGCTCAGCAAGAGCATTTGCCACTGACAACAAACCACAAGCCTGATGTTATCCACAAAGTAACTCCAATATGCTAGCACGGGCTAGACAGATTGTACACAGGATAAAACAAATGAATTTTCATGAAATCACTCTGTAATCATCCATGTAGCATTAATTGAGCAAGCAATAACACAAGGCAAAATAGACAGGTTACCACTGGACATCTTGTACTCTTTCAGACACATTACAAAGCACAGATTTCACGCACACCTGAGAAAGCCAAGAGTTTGCTTTCAGAAGACTCGCCCAGGAGAGGCTAGCAAGCTCTCCTGCACTACAGCAACAGGACCTGGTGCTAAAGACCTCACACCTGAACAAAGTCTTACACTGGTCTTGTCCTGTATCAACTGGAAGAACTCTGTAAAGTCTGCCACAGAGGAAAAAGGAAGCGTTAGGATTTCAGACTAGAATTCAGTGCATCCTTCCTGAATGATTCTGTCTCTTGGCATCCAGTCCCAAACAAGGCTGCCCAGACCTACCTCCAGTCCATCCACAGATCCAGCTGCTCCATCAGGTTCCTCTAACAGGAGAAGAAACAGCAGTTCACAGCAGCTCACCCTCCACATCTGCTTCAGCTCAAGAAGAGAGGCAGAGCCCAGCAAACATTGTCCAGGATTGGAGGAATACTTTTTAACTCCAGGTCTGTTATGACATTTACGGTGGCTCCCTTCTTCCCTCCCCTCTGCCCCCCCAGTGAAAGGGATCAAAATAGTTCCCTCCTGTGACATTTTGCTTCACTTGACTGAGGGACTGTGGGAACGTCTCCATTGAAGCCAGTAAAAGCCAAGCAACAGCCGCACTGCCAGGTCGGGGTGTGTGGGTGTGTGCAGAAGTAGGGGTGACATCGCCAAAACCTAAACCTTCCTGCTGCTGGAGGAGGGGGCAGGGGGTCCCCTTTTTGGAATTCCCCGTAGGAATATCCCACTACTACAGTTTGCTTTGCGTGTGGCCTTAGGCGTAAGCTGAGCCCCTCACCTACTGACTCTGTAACTAATACGTGTCAGCTATCTGTCTGTGGTCCAAACTGCCCGTCTTGGGGCTGACTGAGCTAGTCTGGCCTGCCCCTTCACCCCACTCACCTCATTTAATCTATTCCCTCATCTGTTTCTCCTGGAAACAGGGTCCCTCAACAAGCCAGCTACATTTACTTCTATCTAAGCCGTCACCGATACTCCTCCCATAGGACTCCACCACCTTACAGTCGCATGCACGCATATATATGAAGACACAGAACACAATCAGCCACCTTCAGGCTACCAAGAAGCATAAGCAATAATGAATTTTGCCATGCTGAGAAGGCAGAACTGTGTACAGCTCCAGGTGAAGACCAGATCACGACCAGGATCCAAGCAAGAGAACAGCCTCCTTGCGTATTGGTGTACGTAAACATTGAGGTCATTGGCACCATCTGAACAATGCTCAACAATGCTCCTCTCATGTCCCTTTGCTTCCTCTTCAGGACACTTGTCATAAAATCACAGACTGGTTTGGGTTGGAAGAGTCCATAAAGCTCATCCAGTTCCAACCCCCTGCCACAGGCAGAGACACTTTCCACTAGACCAGGTTGCTCCAAACCCTGTCCAACCTGGCCTTGAACACTGCCAGGGATGAGGCAGCCACAGCTTCTCTGGGCACCCTGTGCCATGGCTTCACCACCTTCACAGGGAAGAACTTCCTCCTGTCTAATCTAAATCGATCCTCTTTGACTTTAAAGCCTGGTTCTGTACCCAAAGGCAAGAACTCGACACCTCACTCAAAGTGCAACATGCGCCTCCACAAAAACTGAACCACAGGCACTAAGGTGGATAACATTTCCTAAGTATATTAACTCCCCACAGCCAACTCTCTCAGCACAAAGTACACTACTTCCAGTTTTACCTAAATCCATCACATACTTAGCAGTTACTTCTCCTGGCAGACAACAGAGCACATGTGCCTTCCTCTTCAAGGCAAGTTTATGAGATAAAATAGAAAACTTGACAGCTGTTCCCAAGGAAATCCCTTCTCCCTTCCAGCTTGGACCCTGCATGTCCTTCTGGAAAGTGTTTTATTTCCAGCAGGAATTAGATCAGACCACATATGGCTGAAGTATTTTTTTTTGTTCGTTTCTTTTTTGTTTTTGAAGCTGTTGAAGCAAGCGTAACTGTGGTAACGACACCTCGGACATCATTGTGCAGAACTTGCCAGCACCCTGCTTGGGCTGAGAGCCTGCTGTGCTCTACAAAGACGGACTCAGAGATAGCCTCTGCTCCCAAATGTTCAGTAATGAAGGGGAACAGAGGTGCTGTCTATCATCTGTGATTTACAGACTGATGTACATCTGCCATCCACAGCATGGGGGGAACAAAACCAGCTTTAGCCCCTTACCCATTTTCTTCTCACTCCAATGTACCTCCAGGCAAACTCATTAGCCTCCAGTTAAGCCTTAAAAGAGATTTTCCTTCTGTAATTAACTCTTCACAACACTTACTTTTCATGCTACCTGTTTGCTAGGACTTTGGGAAACATGGGAAACAAGTTTTAAATCTAAAAAACATTTTTGATTTAAAGAACAGTAATAAGTGATACAAATAACATTCAGAGCAGCACGTTAACTGCGCAGTGCAGAAGACTTCGCCAGTTTTTTGCCTTTCAAGGTGTTTTCTTCCAACCCCATGGGTACCTCTTTCCACCTGAAGCTCTCCAAGTAAACTTCAAATGTAGGAGTAAATGAGGAAGAGAAGTTGCAGTGCCAAAATACAGCAAGCCTGGGGTTGGGAAGCACTGCAGCAGAACAGGAACTCCACAGCCACACAGTCTGAAGCACCCAACTGCAAAAGCTCTTCCTACTGATGCAAGATTTTCAGCATTTTATAGAACAAGTTTTATGACTGCCTCAATATCATCTGTTCTGCCACAGTCAGTTCAGCTATGACGTGCTCTAATGCATTCTGAGGTATGAAACAGAAACACAGCTGTGATTTCATACCTGTTCCAAATGAAGTTGGTGCTACCAAATTATCAGATAACATACAAGTCTAATGCACCTGAACACACAACCACAGCTGATAACTTGCCTCTTGGGTTATTTTGTTGGGTTTTGCTCTTTGAAAAGATGGAATGGCACCCTTACATTAACTTGTACTTAGAAACAAAGCCAACGCAATACTGCTACCAGTCCATGAGCACCCAATGAAGACCTGAATGTGTTCAATTTGAATGTACAAGAAAGAATAAGAATGAACAAACATAGAGCACTGCAGCAGAGCATTCAGCGCTTATCTCTCCTTTAAGACATAAGAGTTTGTAAGGATTTAAGTACACTGGAAGGAACTTACTGCAGATGTCATTAAAACGCTGTTTGGAAGGAGTGATATTCCAAGTTCAGTGTGCAGCCATCACAGAAACCAAAAGAATTTCAAATTCTTCGACTCCATGGAAATTAATACCAGGTAGGGGAGAGTGCTTTGAGACAAAGCAAGCTATTTTTAACTGTGTATTAAAGTGTACATTTCTGGCTTCTGCAGCTAGCATGGTTTTAACACAAGTAATGGGAATACTAAAGCACACAGAGGCACTGAATGCTCAAGATGTGCCTTTAAAGATAAACTGCAGAAGGAGATACAAAGCTTAAGTAAAAGCAAATTCCTTCTCCCAGGAGCATGCTTTGCAGCCCAGGACACACAAACCTTGCCCCTGTTGCAGCAGGGCACATGCCAAGTGCCATGAAATAGAATCATAGAATTAATTGGGTTGGAAAAAAGACCTTTAAGATTATAAAGTCCAACCATTACCCTAGGACTGCCAAGGCCACCACTAAACTATGTCACTAAGGGAATAGGTGTAAAGCTGTGTCAGGAATGCACTCCAGAGGAGACAGTTGATGATGAGAAGATGGGCTTGAAAGTCGAAGTGGAAGTGTGACATAGCCATGCACCTGCTCTGCCTTTGGGAAATTCAAGACACCACTACCAGTTTCTTTTTCTTGCCTACAAGTGACAGGAAGAGAAGCAGAACCAAGCACTCCAGAGATGTACAACTAGGCTCCCCCAACTTGACTGCCTATGTTCAGCAACAGCACATGCCAGCAAGTTACCCTCAGACTCTCCCTCTTGGTTACTCCCATTTGAGAATGGCTTCTTTCCACTCCTTTCAACATCAGCAGTCCATCACTCCATCTGCAGATGCCAAAAGACTGGGGAAGGAGTGGGTCATTCCCACCCAAAGGCCTGCCCAGTCCCTATGACCAAGCAACAGTCACCTCTAGAGTTCAGCCTTTGTGCGCAGCTCTGTGCTACTTTCTCCAGGAAAGGAGGGAAGAAGCTCTTTGCACCACCCCATCTTGCTAAGCCTCTGGGCACCCTACCAAAGGGCTTCTGACCTCTCACAGAACAACACTGCTCAGGACAGCTCCATCCCAGTCTATTAGCTTTTGCCATGTGTCAGTATAGCCCCTAAATCCCTACATGAGGAAGCAGTGAATTCTCTTGGAAAAGACACAGTTCATCCCCAAACATATTTGTTTAGAGGTGTTTCAAAAAGAAAAAAGTACCTATTTCATCTGTTGCAATTGTTGAGGTAGCATTGAGAATCTCTAAAATGCACTATTACATCCACACGTTACAAATTCACTAGTTTATATATACCCTGTCTACAACTCTCTAGACTTGTCCCATGCTCTTGTTGAACATATTTTATGCATCTGATTTTTTTGGTCAGTATTAAGGGAAGTCTTGTCAAGAGCTCAAAAACGACCTGTCACCATTCCTGCTGGATCAGACATGTAATTTAAAGTGACATTGAAGGATGCAGAGTTAGGCTATTAGAGATGACTTGAAGGCCCACACTGAGTCCCACCACAGCAGTGAAGAAGATATGAAGGAAGCAAGGAGATACAAAGGATGTAATTGGGAGGAGAGAATACAGGGATATAAGGCCCCCAAAATAAACACTCTGGAGGAAAGGAGGGGGAAATGGTGTTCAAAGAAATAGACAGAAGAAGATCTATATTCTAAGTCATAGCTCCTGCTTTCCCAAGGAGGATACTTGTTCCAACCCTTCAGAAAAAAACAAAATCCCTTGTCAGCTCTGGGGCTTGCTCTAGTTCCCATTAGGGTCAGGCATCTACAGCCTGTATTTATAGAAATGAGTTGTCCTGGCTGCACTGGCTCTTGTATGACATTACACATACACCTGCCCTCTGCTTCCCTTATCTCCAGTTACACTCAGGCACTGCAACGTGACGCACTGAGAACAGCCCTCAGCCCAGTGAGCACGCTGCCAGCATGCCCAATTAGTCCTCTGCCATTCTGCCTGGCGATGACAAGCTCCTTACACAAGTGTCGTGTCACAGGGGATGGCAAAGGCAGCTGCAGCACTCGCCTGGAATGGAAAGGATGCACAATTTATTCCAGAGGAAGCCACTGTCCTACTAAATGGACTGAGCAATAGCATTTGGTTGCATATGGCTTAAGTTTCCCTGTCTGTAGAAATAGGATAAAGATTCTGAACTCCTTTTATAAGGCAATTTGAGAGGTATAGAAGAAAGGAATTAATGTGTTGTGTTGTTAGTCTCAAGGAAGTACAGAAACTTGCCCCTCTCAGCTGTTTTGCCAGCGAGACCAGGATTTCACTCAGAGGCTCTGATTCGCATTTCATATGACACCACTGACCTGCCCAGAAGCCCCAGTGAAGTTTCTTTAATCCCTCTATGCTTTAATTGCCATGTGCAAGAAACAAGGAGAATTTCCTTCTTGGAGAGTCTGTGAACTGAAGAATACGAAAGAGACCCTGGAGTGGAGGGGGAATATTCGCAGCCATGCACTCCAACTGCTCTGTAAGGAAAGTTCTGCATGGCCTTATAGGTGCAGGTTTACTTTTCCTCCTTGTATTGTTTTTAGAACGCTTGAAGAGTCTAAGGCGTGGAGTAGTAAACAAAACTAAAAACTCAGAATTATTTCTTTTTAAAGTAACTTTGAAAAGCTGAAAGCAAAAAGCATATTTGTCAGCATATTATCGTCACTGCAGATTTTAAACAAGCTACAGCAGACAGCAGATAAAACCAACCTGACAAACCTAATGCATCAAGTTAAAAATAGCAAAACTCAGGCTTTGAAAACCTTTGAGCTTGCTTTTTCAAGAGAAAGAGGAAGGCACCTTTCAAAGAAATCAGCTGTGCTGATACAGGGCACAAGTACCCAAGAAAATTCTTGTACCATCTGAAAGAACTTAGTATGTTTTATGACTCTTCTGGGATTTCTATTTATCTGCTGCTGTTCATTCTCCTCACACATGCAAACCACGCACTACAGTGCAACAACAACAAAACATCATCCAGTTACATACTTATGAGATAATTTTTTAAAGCACTTTCTTTGTGATCGGGAGAATAACAGACAGAAGAGACACCGGAGACTTAAACAGTTCACCATATCCCAACGTGTCATCATGTCCAAGCCCTGCTTCTCGCAGACTCCCACCACTCACTTCTGCGGCTGATGTTACAGGAGGTACATAATAATGACACTCTAGGTAAGCAGGTCATTTTGTGAGACCTTTTTACACAACAGTTTTCAAAGACCTGCTTCACATTCAGGACATAGAGCATGGCAGCCTGAAACAGTTCACGCCCCTGTGCAACCAGGGATTTGATCAGAAATTCCTGCTTTGTTACCTACTTCATCAAGTTTCCAGAAATCAGCAGGGTACTTACACACCTATGTATTTCAACACAGCTTTGTAGGAGGGCATTATGGTTTCAGTACCATATCTACATGCTTCCTGCTGCAGGAACAGGAGACATTTTGTGATTCAGTTGTAAAGCAGCACAAAACTCACAGACTGTGCACATCATTGCTTTGAACCAAAGAAACCACTAATATTCAGACTAAATCATCACCACAAACCAAGCCCTATTTAAACACCTCCCAGCTGAGATCCCTAGCTCAGCAGAGCTTTGCTACCAAATATGAGAAACCAAAACTCAAGGTCTAA
The DNA here is from genome assembly GCA_039720435.1 of Amazona ochrocephala. NCBI lineage: Eukaryota > Metazoa > Chordata > Aves > Psittaciformes > Psittacidae > Amazona > Amazona ochrocephala. Next base: position 86,309,526 of record CM077880.1, read on the forward strand.
GGGATACTAAGGTAGTAGTACCTTTCCACCAATGTCATCTATCTTCTTCCATTGTCCCTTCACCACCACCAAACAAACTGATCAACCTCACTTTGTTCTCTTCCCCCTGCTACTAGCACAAAAGTGGGATAAAAAGGAAGCCCAGATCCTCCTAGTTTCATGCAAGAAATTCCCTCTTTACAGTTCTTAGAGCCTTGCTGCAAAACTGGAGCAGAAGGGCCCATTGGATTCTACAGGCTGAGAAAAAGCATTTAAGAGGGCCTGAGCACTAGAGATGGAGGGATGGGAGGGAGGAGAACATAGCCATGAAAATAATGCTACCTCCTGGGCTGTGAATTATTAGCCAGTCTCTTTGATGTATCCCATCCATATCAAATTCCTGTGGTGTCCTATCTATCCTTGCTGGTTTCCTATTTTTTCCATATCCTTCCAATTTATTGCAGGAGTTGCAGCAGGATCTAATTAAAAGCAATTATAATTAGCTCTGTAGTATTTCTTCTTACACTTGAGTGAGTAATCAACTTGAAGACGCCAAAACTCAAAACACAAGGGAATTTAGCTGTGGTGCACAGACATAAAAAAGCTGGTTCCTCTCTGAGCTGACACCCAGTTGTCACATCCGCAGAATTGTCACTGGAACATTGTAAAATGTTAAGTACCGCAAACGTCACTAGCTGAAGTAGCCCAGCTTCAGAAAATAGGTTTCATTTTTCTGAAGCCAAGGAGCTTGACCACTGCTACTTTCAGTCTGCTGTTCATTATTAGAAGGTCACCTGAAACAAGAGCTCTAAAATGGTTTCTGCTGTTCTTCTTAATGGGTGCTTTCTCCTCCTCCCCGTATTGAAAAGCAGTGAAGTCTAACTCAATTTAGTAAGCACCATCTCTAAGTGAGCGAAATAAGCAGGGGAATTCATTTCTCCCGAAATCACGTGAAATTCTTTGCTAACTCAAGCAAGAACCATGTTGAAGAACCTGCCAAAGCCTTTTCTTACTGATCAACCCAAGAGCTGAGATGACTCCCTCTCACTTCAGTTTGAGTGGCCACACATTCTCAGTGGTGATTCAGCAGCTTGCTGGGAAATCCTCCCTCCTCTGCAGCCTGCCAGACTCTGCTTGTTGCCCCTGAGAACTCACTACAAAGCTAATCTATTTACCAAAGCACTTCCCCAGTGGGGGATGGAGTCAGATGTGCCTGGAAGAAGAAGAATAGGCAAGGAGGGAGTGCTGCTGCAGGCATGAGTGGTTTATCGTGTTCCATCTCTTCTCCTAAGGGAAGACAAGAATGGACATAATAAATCTGCATAATCACATTGAAGAAACACATAACTGCCAGGAGTGGGGTGATTTGGGAAGTGAAGACAACTCTGTTGTTACCTGGCTGCTCTGAGACAGTGAAAAATCGCATTATAAAAAGCAGTTCTCACAAAGACAGTGGTCATCTCTTGAAGGTGAAGAAGCATTCAACTAAACCATGAGATGGAATAAAGCAAGGAAAAATATTCAAACGTAAGAAAAATTCCCCCCCTCCTTTTTTTTTTTTTTTTTTTGTGGAAACATTTCATGAGGAAGTTCTCCAGACTCCTTTATGTGGAAAGAAGATGAAATCCTATGATACCATGGGATCACAAAAAGAAGTGCCATGAACTTTGCCAGTGCCCTAGGATGTCTAGGGCGGTTGCCCAGAGAAGCTGTGGCTGCCCCATCCCTGGCAGCATTCAAGGCCAGGTTGGATGGGGCTTGGAGCAACCTGATCTAGTGGAAAGTGTCCCTGCCCATGGCAGGGGGTTGAACTGGATGAGCTTTAAGGTCCCTTCCAGACCAAACCATTCTATGATTCCATGGTTCCATCCTGCCTATGTGGTTTTAATCCTAGGTCATCCTCTCTTCTCCTCCATCAGCAAGGTTCTGGATCTGCCTCCAGTTTGACCTTTAGCACATGGCACCTCTGAGACTCTTCTCCAACCTCAGATCTCTGCCCATGCCACAATTACTACCAGCCCTTACCTATATACCTTACTTGATCTCTTTGATGAGTTATGCAATGTTTATCCACCATTTGATCTTCTCTGATTGTAGCATAGCAACAGACAACAGTTTACTGTGGATATTGTGCGAGCATTCTCCAACAGAACACATCCAAGAGTCCTGCTGCCTTCTTGGGTAACATTACACTCTTTGGAACAATAACACTAGTCAACAAGTTACCTTAATTTTATGCTAAAATTAGACCAGTTGGACATTGTTTATTTCAAGTCCACTGGTTTTATCGAATACCAGGAAGCTGTGAGAACGTGGCACAAGCATTGCAACCCACAGAATTTCATCAATGGGTTTCATGCAATGCCCTTTGCAAATCTGGGCAGTTGGAACAGAAAACACCACACGGCAGCCACAGAAAGTAAAACCTAAATGTGCTCTCCTCATTCCTTTGTCTCAATACATTTGTACAAAGGAGACCTAAAACCTTTAGATTTGGATTCAGAAGAGCTTCTACGAGTCATAAAATAATCCCATGTTCAGAGAAACCCTGCAAAGTGCTACAAGAAAACATAAACCATCTTGGACAGGACCTCAAGCAACCTGGTGGTGGTGTCCCTGTCCATGGCAGGGGGTTTGAACTAGATGACCTTAAGGTCCATTTCAACCTAAGCCATTCTGTTCTATGATTTCCTGTCCCTAAATAACTTGATAAAAACTACACAATCACCTATATTCAGCCATTGCACTAAGACTAGTCGCTATCGGCACGTTACTCGCCACCTGTGTGTTGGCATTCCTGCTGCAGATAGAGTGGTGATAGAAGTGTCAAGCCCTCTCAAAATTGTCCACAAATTATTGTGAACACAGCACAGTCAATCTGTAACACTAGCAGAACTGTACAAGCATGAACAGTGGCAGTTAAAACAAGTATCAAAGGAACTTAAGCAGGAGTGGGGTGATGATTGCTTTTCATAAAATCATGGAATGGTTGGAGTTAGACCTTAAAGCTCATCCAGTTCCAACCCCCTGCCACGGGCAGGGACACCTTCCACTAGACCAGGTTGCTCCAAGTCCTGTCCAGCCTGGCCTTGAACAGTGTCAGGGATGGGGTTTTCAAGAAGGTCATGCTCATTATCCTTCTGCATATCCATTTCCCACCTTGTGCTATCAAACTTAAAAGAGAGAGCAGGTTTTATTTAAGTCTAAGGGAGGATCTCTCTCAAAACTTCAACCTAAAACAGCAAGCAAGGTTTAAGACGTGGCAGCTCTTTGCTGTGAATTCCTCTGAACACACACAGTGTCATTAGCTTATGTCATAAATGTGAGTCAGTCTACCCCTCAGATAGCTAATTGTCTCCAAAGGCACTTTCAATCACCAATGAAATACAGCCTCTTTTATTGCTGCTGAAGGTGCCGTGTTAGGAAATAGCACTTAACGCAGCCCCAGTGGAATGAAAGAAAAGGGATTTCATATGTCTTTTCCTACATACAATGGCGTAACACTGGAGTCACTACTCTATAGGGAGGACTGCACTGCACCTGGACAAATTCCTCTGGTTAAGTCCCAACCCGCTGCAGTTTTTGTAGCTGCTGAGTTTTAGCCTGTCTCCTGGAATAAGCTGCATTCTAGCAGCAAGCAGAACAATTCTGACCTTTCTTACCAAATCAGGCAGGCAGGTATAGTACTTAGGTAATTTTTAGCATCTACATTTATCTTGTGACTGCATTCCTAGAAGTACTAAAACAACTTGTCTTTGGATTTATATGGAAAAGTGCCTAAACCTGCTCAAGTACCCAGGATTGGTAGCAGTTTAACCTTTGCTGCTGAAGTACCACCAACTGCTAAGCAGCATATTCCCCCTCCCTTGGCAACTGAACCATGTTGTTTATGACCCTTGCATGAGTCCCTGCTTGCAGAAGCAGTCCCAGTATCTCTCCTGCAGGTTCTAGGAGAGATCCTGAAATTTGGCTTTGTAATTCAGTGTTCTTCTCCCTTATTTTATAAAAGCCTTGTTATATGTGGCCTCTCTTTACTGACTTCTCCTCTGCTTATCCTGGAATCTGGAAGAAAACCTGATTGTTCTTTTCAGTGTTTAATCTTTTCCTATGTGCCTTCATCTGCCCACATCTATACAGTTCACCTAGTAGTACAGACACACAGGCTCATATACAGCATGCGATGCAGTCTCTTTTCACCTAACACCAAATCCTTCCCCGCTCTATTCCTTTCCCAATAAATCAATGGTAACTTAATGGAGCAGACAAAACATTTTTTCAGCCCTGAAAGACTAACTTCTCCTACTCTGAGTTGTGGTGCACACCAACTCCAAGTACTAATTGCAGGGCTGCTCGACATCAGAACAGAATTCATTCGGCCTGGAATGTGAAAAAGCAGGCTTTTCTTTTTCTGCCCTGCATCCTACCAGTAACAGAAATAGGATACATTTGCTGTATAGGATGACAGTGGAAGTGGTGTCTGACTGCAGTTACAGGAGTACACAGGAAGCATCCCATGGATAACCTGCAGACCGCCAGTCACTGACCCGCAGTGCTCATCACCTTGATTTACGGCATGATACAGCAAAAGGTGCAGCTGCAGGCACCAAAACTATGTTATAAACATGTGATTACAACGTTTTATAATGTTATAACAAACAACTGACAAATAGACATCAATACCCTCAGCTAGTTTTCAGCTACCCTCCCACTAAGGAAGATTTTATTAGCAGAAAAAGTGTCACTGCACTTGAACGTTCTGTCCCACACTGTCCAAACCCACTGAGGACAGAGGTTACAAAACCTACTGTATTTTGTCCTTTTGGCTGCACAGCCAGCTGAGTCAAAAATCAAAAGAGGCAAAACCACAACAACTCAAATAATCTGAAATAAAATTTCTAAACTTAAGACCTTTTCCAATTTACACATCACTAATAATTTCCTTATTTCCAGCAGAAGCGAAGGTTTGTAATAACAGGTTGTGCTAGTATATTCAGGTGTCCTGCTGTTAGTTAATTTTACTTGCTGGAACAGGTCACTGACATCTATTTTTATATTGTCTATATTTCAAATATAGTCCTCAATTTTCAAATTAACCGCTAATATTTTAAAACAGAAGGGCCCAAATAGACCAAATAACTAGGCACAGATACACACTTATCCTTTTGTTTTCTCAAGGCACACTGCCTTCACAGTGCAAGACTATCAATAAGATGCTTGATTTGTTTCCACGATAAGGATTAGCACAAAGAGAGAAGTCCATACTGCTACCCATGTTACAGTTTGACAGGTTTCTATGTCCATTGCATCGCCATGATATTTATAATGTGCAACATCCTTCCCAAATTGTATCTTGCAACACCAATATTTGCAATGTAATTCCTTGTAAAGTAACCAAGTGTCCTCAAAAGCAATACAGCCAAAGCTCAGATTTGACCTACCAAGAAAGATAACCCCTCTACACTACACTGAGGGCAGGATGCAAAGTAACACCAACTCAGAGGCTTAGTCCAACAGAGGGGAAGGGGACAGGAATGTGCCCTAGGATCAGGGGAAAATTGTCCTTTTGGGCAACAGTATAATCTCAGATCAGTAATTCCTGATCATTCCCCTTCCATCTTTCTTACTAACATCTCATGCCATCAGTGCACAAAAGGGAAAGGAAAGGTACTGAGTGTTCAGAGACATAAACTCCGGTTTACGGGAGAAGCTATTGAGTTTCAGACCGTGTAAATAAACACCTGACTGCTACAGAAGAGTAAGGACCAGAAACAGGTTTTCTGACACATTCTAGAAATAAACACAGCTGTTCTATCCCAGTTATCAGATGTATCTGATCTGAGACTCAGCAGGGTCCACTTTACTAAGCAACCAACAGGATGACAGAGCTCCCATGACCTTTATTGTTATTAGTTATCAAGGACATCTCAAAATGGTGTTCCTTGGAAGCTCAAGTTGCCTTTGCTTTTCTAGTGGAGCAAGGATTCCTTTTAACCGTTTATTGTCATAGGGATCAGCCCTTTTAAGGTGTTTGATGCTATGACCTTTTACACAGAAATAGATGCTGACTCACTGGAAGGAGACAAATGATGAAGAATCCTAAAACACTGCTGTCAGCACTACTAGCTAAGCCTGCACCAACACAGCCTAGAGAGGTGGAATCCTAAGCCCTGGAAATATTTGGGTAACCCCTTACTTCCCACACAGCAGTCATGCTGAACACATTCAGTCCTTCAAATCAATAAAACCACGGAAACAAGACAAATTTTCTTCTCCACAGCAAATAGGTAAAAACTTTGCAGTTCCAGTACTAATGATAGGTTGGTTGCATCATCTATCCTGTTAGAAGGCTACACTCCAAACTCCCAAAACAGCCCTCAAGCAACACATTTTCCAAGCAAGCCAGCAATTGCACATCTGCTCAATGAGTCTTTTAGATACCCATTTCTCTACATCATGAGAATAAACAACTATATTTCAAGCCTCTAACATGTATAAATGAGACCCACCAGAATGGCATCCCTTTTTGATAAACCATCCTCCATCTGAAACCTCTGCTCAAGTATCTACCACCTGGTTGGCAACATAACCTCAGGCAGGAGGAAAGGGTATTCCCAATGTGACTCTGAGACTTTGAAACACGGCACCAGGGAGACAGAGGGAGAGCTGTGTTCCAGACAGGATCTCTGATTATTGGTGACTGGCCTCCCAGTGGCTCCCAGTGGGTGAAGGCTTTCTGAAGGAACCGTCTGGGGGGCTGCCTCAAGCCCCCAGCTCTGCCCTTCAGCACCACGGCCAGCACCAGAGCCCTGAGGCAGGGCTAAGGTGGTTCTGGCCTCCATCACTTGAGGTGCCGCTGAGTGAAGTGTGTCCCAACAAATCAAGTGTTACAGTAACACCAAAATGGTTTGCATTGTCTGAAAACCTCACTTCCATTCTCCATGAGTAACAGAGCTCCCCAGATTAGTTTTAAGCTGTTCTCCTAGATCTGCTTTAAGTTATTTTCAACTTAGCAGTACTAAAGTTTGCACTGGATGTAATAAGCCTGAAATATTTATGGCCTTTGTATTAAGATCCTAAGACTCCTATACATACATGGCAACACCCTCATTTCATGATAAACATTATCAACATACAGACAGGAAGAGTTTGTACCTACCTCAAGTTAATAAATCAAAATTACCAAATTAAATTACAGGTTTCTTTCTGGCTTAATGAGATTTTTAGAATATTATGCAAGGAAGACAAATGTCATATCGCTAAGTTGAACAGTTTCTCTACTAAAACAGAATCAGTGAATGGCACATTAGAAAGAGGTCATTCTTAAATACAGTTTGCCATAAATTGAAAACCACAATTACCAGGCAATTCTAAAAGTTTGGTGAGAATATACTTCATCACTCTTAGACAGACAGACTTCAGCTTCTACTTAAATGCCAGTCTGAGTCTCAAAACCAGGCCTACACGATGTCTTCCTCATGTAGGTCAGTTCAAGTTAACTCTGGACCAAGTTAAAAACAGAAAGCAAAATTAGCTGTTAGCATTGGAAGTCCCTTTCACCACTGTGTTTTTGTATTCTTTGTCTACATTTTGGGCTGTAATTTCATATCACAAGATACTAGCTGCTGAAAAGCAAGCTTCCACTTAGTACTTTGTCCTGATGCTCATTCCCCAGACACCTTTCTCATGCTTTCTCTTTGCTATTCTTGCAGTCAAAGCTTAGCAAGCAAGCAGGAATTTGAGCAGAAGAATTTTCCTGCCTGCAGCTTACTCTGCAGAAATTCCCATGTTAACCTTCCCAACGACCCTAGTATGCACCTAGGCATAGCAGACTTAGGTTCCCAGCCACATTATTTCTACTCACGGTTTGCCCAAGTGCTTACTAATCTGGGAAAGCAAGGCCAGCACTGGCAGAAATAGAGGAATGCCTGTTCTGGGTAGCCACCAGGTCTGCAGACACCTGCCTGGCAGCAATCCCTGCCCTCCTGGCATCACATCCTTCCCCTGCTCGGTATTAGCATGTCTGTGTGTCAGCTCTTCCCACCCAGAGTCTCCAGGAGGCTGTCAGTGGCTCTTCCCACCCATGACGCAGGCTGCTCTGCTGTAGGGACGACTGGCTAATGATAGGCACCTGCAGTTGGCAAGCCTCTGGAATCCCACCACAGAGCTATAATAAGCACAGGGCATGACTAAGCCTGAAGGGCTGTCTCCTTTTCCAGCGGCATCATGCCATAACCCATATGTGATAAAGAATTTCTAAACAATGTGACCCACATCCTCTTTCAATTCCTTATCCTTCCACTAGCAGCATCTTGTCACCAACACATCTCTCTGTAGCCAGCAGTCCAAGCAGCTTTAGGAAGCTGTGCTGTGAATGCCTTTCCTGCTGGGACAAGGAGACAGAACTGCATGGCCCATGATGCTCACACGTGGCTCATGAAGAACTCTGGCTTAGAAAGCAAAGGAGCAGGGCAAGGAAAACAGGTCTGCTTTCTCACTGTTATCTTTCATGCGCTAACTAAACATGAGACAACTTGAAATTCCATCACCAGAAGTCACTGTGAGCTCACTGCTATATAGTTGATCCCGCTCTAATGTGAAGTCAGCATTTCTGCTTGGCTGAGCAAAACCTTCATTATCCTGCTACCACTCTGAACACATCATATTTCAAAATTGTTCCCACAGCAACTTTCGAGCACTCTCTCTCACAGTTAGACATGCTGACTTCATTTCCAAGGTCACAGGAGGCACAGTGACAAGAACACACATAGCCAAAGTTTCTCGTTTGAGAACAGAGGAAACAAAACTGGCAGATAAATAACAAAACAATATTGCTTGTGCCACACTAAGCACTACTCCCTTATAGAGGAACAAGCTGTGGTTTGGTCCACACTCCACCAAACAGGTAAAATAGCTGGTAACACACTGAAAAGCACAGTGACACCTTGCACCATCTAATCATTTACTTTCAGCTATATTACGAGCCCTCTGGCTGTCACTAGCTCCTAGTAACTCTCCAAAATCTTTGCACAGGCATGAACAAGGAAAGCTTCAAACAGTCAGGTAGGAGTTTGTAAGGAGGAATATCAAGACTGTGAGCCGACAAGGCAGAGTTAGTTCTCCCTGAAATGCCAAAGCAGATTTTGAAAGCAGCCCCATTCTAATCTCTTCCTCTCCAAGAGCTCCATGCCTTTAACACATACAGTGTGTCATAAACGCTATTGCATTTCTTTTAACTCCTAACCAGGCAGACAACTGGCAATGGCCCCATTTTAAACACATGGTAAAAGGCAGAGAAAATTATACCAAATGGCCTGTTTAAGTTCAAGGAAGCCCAAAGGTCAAGTCAAACAACACATTTAATTTGGAGTTTTTTGCTTGTTGGTTGTATTTTTAAATTTCAATAGGTTTTGAAGAAGTGTCTTCCCTTCTAGAAGTATCTGCACTTCTAGAAACAAAAAGGAGAGACCCTTTAAGCCACCTGAGATTGTATGCCTGAAAACAATGGTACGCAAAAGCGCTGATCATATTAAAAGATCCTTCAATGATCATCATTGCCTAACAGTAGAGCAAACTGCATTTTGAGAACTTCTTGCTAAAAAGCACTTTTCTTCAGGACACAGCTTCAAACCACCACGTAGAGCCAAATATAATCTTGAACCCTGACCTGGGTTCCACAGTAGCAGTCATTTTTCTCCTTCTTAGTAGCTGGTGCAGTGCTGTGGTTTTGACTTTCAGCCTGGGAACAGCGCTGATAACACCGATGTTTTTAGCTGCTGCTTAGTAATGTTTAGGCTGACCAAGGACTTTCTGAGCCTTATGCTCTGCCAGGAAGGAGGGGAAGCTGGGAAGAAGCAGAGACAGGACACCTGATCCAAACTGACCAAAGAGGTATTCCATACCACAGCACATCATGCCCAGGATGTAAAAAAACTGGGGTAGGTACCCGGAAGAGTTAATTCACTGCTCAGGTCGGGCTGGGTATCGGTAGGCGGGTGGTGAGCAGTTGTATTCTCTTCCCTTGTATTTCCCTTATCATTATTATTATTGGTGGTAGCAGTGGTGGTTTGTGTTATACCTTAGTTACTGGACTGTTCTCATCTCAACCTGTGGGAGTTACATTCTTTCCATTCTCCTCCCCATCCCCCAGGAGCGGGGGGAAGAAAGAGGAGGGAGTGAGTGAGCGAACTGCGTGAGTTACAGCTGGGCTTAAACCACAACAAACCCTCACTCCATGTAATCCCTGATCCAAATAGTTTGCCTTTAGATCTGAGGCTCCAACTTTGCAATTCTGCTCCTCCAGGCCAACAATAGAATGAAGTCCAACCACGTCAGTTTTCACAGACGTTATTGTTTGCTCACCATTTATAGCCTTTATGCTCTCCCAAATGCTCGCAGCTAGCCATGCTGCTTTCACTTTCCCTTCTTGACCAGGAGGCATGCATGCCTCATAAAATGATATTATGTTATTACACACCACCACCACACTCGTCGGTCTTGAATCCCAGACCCTCACCTTTCATAAAGACCAGTTTTCCAGTGTAATGCCTTAATGGTAGGGTCACGTCTCTGAAGCTACCAGTTTTATGAAAGCCAACCACAAGACAACAGCACCATCCAGTGGCCCCTTCTTCAGCCAACGCTTTCAGAAATTCATTCCAAATACTTCTCCAATGTGAATGCACATTGGGAGGCTTTCTCAGAAATACCAAGTTACCTCAACTCCCTCAGTTTCAATAGTGCAGGTTATTTCCACAAGAAAGTGGAACTTCTTTTCCAAAAGGGATAAAAGCCAACACCACAGATAACCCCAAATGATGGTCAGTCCTGAAATTTAAGGAGTCTCTTGTTTTCACACAAAAATTGAGATTATTTTCCATGGATATCCCTTGCATATTATCCTGTGGCTGAGACCTTCAAACCGGTACTTAATACAGGTCATTCTAACAAAAAGTTCCTATATCTAAGAGATGGAATACTTCCTCAGCAGCTTTCAAGCAAGAGTTTTGAAGAGAAACCACATATGAGCCTGTGATAGTGGTGGTTCATATTCTTTGAGAAAAATACCAGGAATAATCAGGCAAATACTTGTGAGCCACCTGCAACTGGTAGTGGGGCTTCATATCAATACAATTCAATATTAAATAACATGTAAACAAAAAGTTCTGGGGACAAAGACTATTATTTAGGTGAAGGTATGCATTGATTGCTTTTTATAGAAAAAAACCCAACAAATCATGTAACATCAGGTATCTCCTCCTATTGCGTGATTTCCCAGGTGGAAGTTGTCTAGAATCCAGCACTGACTGACAAAGAACCTAAGCCTATTTTAAAATGTCCATTTCTAACAGCTAGAAACTTTAAGAGAACAGCAGACCAGACAGCTTTCAACAGTCCTGAGGCGTCAGCTGCTCGCTGCCATCGCTGAAAGCCATTGCTCTGAAACCTACTGGTGACTAAGGGAGCTTCCACCTTGGTTGAGAGCTAAAGGACACCTCAAATATGGAATTTCCAATCTGCTGGTCCCAGAGTTCTTCAGCCCTCAGAAGACCTTAACTACCCTCATCTCAAGACAGGCAGAAACACGTGAATTTTCAGAAGACACTCCTAACATCTGCATATAGATGGTTCGTTTTTAGCGTGGGTCAATACTATCCTTTGAGACAAGTCTAGCCTGGGCATCCGTTCAATTGCTTGGCAGCTGGGACCGAAAAAAAATCTAAGGAGTTTGTATTTAATCTCTGGTCATTTATCAGCTGTCTGGATTACATCTAGCATTACAGCACATCTTAGCTGTTACCTGAAGCCATAGCACAAAAGGACATTTTTAATATCAGCATTATTTTTGGATATACCATTGTTTCTACCTCACTACATCCTCTCACCACCTACACCTGAAACGAGCCAGTCTTTTCCTGTGACTTGTTTGTTCCAAAGTGTAGATATTAACAGTAGGACATCTCCTTTCTCCAAGAAGCAAGTTTTGTTTAAGGTCATCCAGTCCTCTCCCTAGTGAGTCCATGCACTAGTTTCATGAAAAAGTAATTCTAGCTTGCTTATACACCTATACTTTCCATAATTTACATAGGACAAAGGGTTATCTCTCTGATCTTTTCATGGGTGATGTAACAACATGTTGAAGGAAGATCACAGTTGGACTAATTCCCCCCAAGAGCCTTATAATTACAAGGCAACAGTCACAGGACTGCAGCAAAAAGAGAGCTTAGCTTTAGTTACTTGAGCCAAAAGACAGTTTAAAAAGAAAAAAACAGAAACACACACAAAAAAAAATACAAACACAAAACCCAAAAGACAGTTGTATAAAAAGTTGTATAAAAAGCAGAAATAAACACTGCACACTCTCGTTATGGAAAGAACTGGCATGACCTCACCTCAAGAGGGATTTAGGTGCTTAATTGCCTCTGCAACCAATTCAAATACTCCAAATTCCTGAGTCCTTGAAGGCAAGTGCAGATTTAATACTAAAATGTTCTTTTACCTACAAAAAAGACTGCTTTAAAAGTCAGCTGTAATTAAATGCTGACAGGTCTCCAAGGTAAAACTTTCTGTAACAGTAGCACAGACACAGTGTCCCATTGTTGACACTACATTTGACACTCTACAGGGACTAGTTCTTCCTTTCTTCTGTGGCATTACACCAGCAACAACCCAAGAGTCTAATTCCACTTCCCTTTAGGTTCACAGCACCACAGAGGTTCTTCCCACAAGATTTCCCACCAGTCTACAACCCAGGACACACTTGCTCAGCCCACAGCCAAATCTCAAATCCTGTTTACCTTGACACTAGAGAATCAGTTTCTGTTTTTCCTTTCTTCCCATCATAAAACCACAAGCTGGAAGTGCCCAACCAAAATATTAAGTCATGTGCACAGCTGAAGTATACACGGTTTGTGGATTGATCAGAAAGAAACTACCACAGCCACCACTGTGGACTTCCTGCATTACCTGTGATGCATTTCTGCTTTTTCTTTGGACTTCTGGAAAAAGTCACCTTTCAGCTTTACTGCAGCACATGCTGGAGGACTGCAAAAGGCTCAGATACCGCCAACTGTACCAGGAGCTGCACAGGTGCCTATGACAAATAAAAGAGATTATTTATCTTCTGCCCAGAGGCCTCTGAGAGGGCCCAGGGCCAAACTGCAGCAAGAAAAGGACTGTTAGTTGCCAGCTGAAAGAGTCAGCAGCCTGGCTGAGCCAGGCTTCAGCTTAAAACTCTTCTCAATTAGCTGTGAAGGCCCTGGGGCTCTGCAAAAGGTAGATTCCCATTAGGACACCAGACCAGCCTATTATCAGAGAGCAACAAGGTTTTTTTTCTCCCTGTGGCCAAGACAAGCAACTGTGGGACTTGATGAAGGCAGTTAAGATTGCTGTTGTATATGCTTCTGCTCCTACCTATCCTTGCTTATACAGCAAATACACACACACACACATCCCTTGCTTAACAAGTAGGCAGAGGAGGAAGGACTCTCAACAACATGGATGCAATTAGGTAGCTCGTGCTGCTGTAATTTCAAGAGTGAGCATCATTAAAGCATCAGATTAGCCAGTCTATTCCTAAACCATACTCACTGGAGAATGGAGGAAGTAAAAGCAAAAGACAAGGCCTAAGGCCATAGTAGCAATTGGAAAATCAAAACCCCGTTGTAACACACGTGCACACAGGCAAAGCTCTTAAACCTGTGCCCAAGTCTGGGAAATCCAGAAGCTGATCCCTGAGGACAATTCTCAGAAGGATCGGTACATCAGTGTGGGAATGGTTTTTACCAGTTGGCCTCCTTCCACCCTGAGCACATTCTGACAGCCCTTCCCCAGACATGCCAGTTCTCCAAAGCTACAGAGAGCAAGAGCATCCTGTCACCCCTCTCCAGTATCCTCACCAAACGAGACTGGGCTGTAAGGCCATGTTGCTGAATCTCTCAAATGTTTGCTTAAGGAGTGACCACCAACCACAACCAAGAGCTATCTTCTGGCTCAGAAGTTAATGCCAGGCTTCTCCATCTCACTGGGTTGCTCAAGCTCCCTCTCCTGAAGCTGAGCTTCCCTACTCCTGCTAGCTACACACAATACCCAGAGCAGGTGGCCTGGCAAGCTCCAGTTACCTGGCCTTCTTTCCTGTTTTCCATTCTATGAGTGAAGCCTTACAGCATACAGAGCAGGGGGGGAAAAAGGAGATGTGGGCATTTAACCATTTTTGCAGTGACCTTGCTGAGCCAAAAAAGTAGCACACATCAATGTGGCTCACCAGAGTTAGAACGGAAAGTGTATGGCAGCACTACCATACTTTTTTCCTAGTTTCCATTACTTTTGTAGGTAGTGGAAACTAGCAGCAAACAGTCTGGCATTCCAAAACCCACAAGATTTAAGTCTTAGGTTAGGACTGACCAAACAAGAACATGCAGATCCAGCCTCCGCAGCTTGGAGCAACACAGCTGCAGAGGTTGATAATCCATTCACACAGGAAGTGAATGAAGACATCCATAGCCCAAACAGAAGCGCAGGGCAGTTGCAAAGGACCCGGGACACAAATGGCAGCCTCCACAGCTGGCACAGCAGTGCTCATGCAATACAGTGAGCACTCCTGAGGCTTTCAGCTCAGGGAGCCTGGGGTAAACAGCTTAGCTTGGAATTCCTTTTCACCTTGGGATATCTCAGCTCGGTCTGGTAAATCCCAAAGCTCTAAACAACCTCAGAATGACTCTTCCCTTCAGACATCTCCTGCTGCAATGGCCTGGGTAGACAGCCATGCTTTTGCTACTGTGCTCAATACCCACATCACCTCCATTCCAAATCTGTCCCTATATAACAGCACTTTCCTCACTGGAGTCCCAGGAGAGCAGAGGTATATATCTGGCTCTCAGGCTAACTTGATGGCATTGGAGCAAAGTCAGCGTAGCAGGAAGGCTGTGCACAGACAGCAGCCATGTACAGTGACACGGTCAGGTTCTCACTCATCTGGGACAGACACATGTTGGCCAGACTTTTATGCATTCATCTTTATACAGAAGAAAACCAAAACCACAATTACTGAGTAGTAACTATTACAGAGCAATCAATATTCCATGTGTGGAATCACCGACTGATTATGAACTCTGGATAGATGCTGCAGGCACACTTTTTCATACACACTACAATACCCTAAAGCTCCTCCTACAGCACATGCAGAACGCAGAAACATCTGTCAGGGGCTTAACAGGCAGCACTGTTAGCATTTCTGAAAGCTCAAGCAACTTCACCTTAAGTGCTCACAGGGAAGCTGTGCACCTTTGCAAATCTAAGCATCACTGAGGAATCAGACCATCAGTTTACACAGAGAGCTGTCATAGACAAGTAACATCCCATAACGATCAAGGGGCACAAGACTAAGCCCAGTCACACACACCCTTGAGTAAGAGTAAAGAATGGTCCTGGACCGTGCTAGGTTGGGTGGAGTCAGACAGGAATGAAATTAAGCATGTTAACACAGGCTGCATTTTTCTTCTGTGACAGATAAGGAGAGTGCTAGAGGGCTCTCAGCAGGGAAAGAATACAGTTTGCCTCAAAAAGTTGTGAAATCTTTGCCTATTTCCAACCAGTGATGGGAAAGGATGAGCAATTGTTCACGGACTGGGAGGAAAAAATAATCAGCTTTCCCAAATCATTATGGAAAATAAACCCAACAGTAAGTCATATAAAAACACAAGCTGCCCAATAAACCTCAAATGACATGGTGAACTTGATGATCATAGAATAGTTAGGGTTGGGAAGGACCTTAAGATAGAATCATAGAATAGTTAGGGCTGGAAAGGACCTTAAGATCATCTAGTTCCAACCCCCATGCCATGGGCAGGGACACCTCACACTAAACCATGCCATCCAAGGCTGTGTGCAACCCCACCTTGAACGCCGACAGGGATGAAGCATTCACAACTTCCCTGGGCAACCCATTCCAGGGCCCCACCACCCTCACAGTAAAGAATTTCTTCCTCATATCCAATCTAAACTTCCCCTGTTGAAGTTTGAACCCATTACCCCTTGTCCTCTCACTACAGTCCCCAATGAAGAGTCCCTCCCCAGCATCCCTATAGGCCCCCTTGAGACATTGGAAGGCTGCTATGAGGTCTCCACGCAGCCTTCTCTTCTCCAGGCTGAACAACCCCAATTTTCTCAGCCTGTCTTCATACGGGAGGTGCTCCAGTCCCCTGATCATCCTCGAGGCCCTCCTCTGGACTTGTTCCAATAGTTCTATGACTTTTTATGTTGAGGACACCAGAACTGCACACAATACTCCAAGTGAGGTCTCACAAGAGCAGAGTAAAGGGGCAGGATCACCTCCCTCGACCTGCTGGTCACGCTCCTTTTGATGCAGCCCAGGATACGGTTGGCCTTCTGGGCTGCAAGCACACACTGCCGGCTCATGTTCATTTTCTCATCAACCCACACCCCCAAGTCCTTCTCCTTGGGCTGCTCTGAATCTCTTCTCTGCCCAACCTGTAGCTGTGCCTGGGATTGCTCCGACCCAGGTGTAGGACCTTGCATTTGGCATGGTTAAACTTCATTAGGTTGGCATCAGCCCACCTTACAAGCACATTAAGGTCCCTCTGGATGGCATTCCTTCCCTCCAATGTATCAACCGAACCACACAGCTTGGTGTCATCAGCAAACTTGCTGAGGGCGCACTCAATCCCACTGTCCATGTCACCCACAAAGATGTTGAACAAGACCGGTCCCAACACCGATCCCTGGGGGACACCACTCGTTACTGGTCTCCAGCTGGACACTGAGCCATTGAGCACTACTCTTTGCGTGTGGCCATCCAGCCAGTTCTTTATCCACCGAGTGGTCCACCCATCAAATTGATGTCTCTCCAACTTAGAGAGAAGGATGTCATGTGAGACAGTGTCAAAGGCTTTACACAAGTCCAGGTAGATGACATCAACTGCTCTACCCCTGTCCATCAGTTCCGTAGCCCCTTCATAGAAGGCCACCAGATTGGTCAGGCAGGATTTCCCCTTAGTGAAGCCATGCTGGCTGATCATCGAGTTCCAACCCCCCTGCCATGAGCAGGGACACCTCACACTAAACCATGTCACCCAACACTGTCCAACCTGGCCTTGAACACCGCCAGCGATGGAGCATTCACAACTTCCCTGGTAAACCCATTCCAGTGCCTCACTACCCTTATGGTAAAGAATTTCTTCCTCATATCCAATCTAAACTTCCCCTGTTGAAGTTTGAACCCGTTACCCCTTGTCCTATCACTACAGTCCCTCATGAAGAGTCCCTCCCCAGCATCCCTATAGGACCTCTTCAGATATTGGAAGGCTGCTATGAGGTCTCCACGCAGCCTTCTCTTCTGCAGGCTGAACAGCCCCAATTTTCTCAGCCTATCTTCATACGGGAGGTGCTCCAGTCCCCTGATCATCCTCGTGGCCCTCCTCTGGAAATCATGGAAAAGGAAGAAAACACTGAAGGATTCAGGATGGTGGAGCTGGAGAAAAAGGTAACAAAGGCCACAGGCTGCTTTTGTAAGGAAAATGTGAACTTCTGAACAGATACAACTCTGTGCTACAAGCATGTGAGAAACTATTTCACTCTAGCCAAGCTATGAGCAGGCTGAAATACTGCTAGTGACCATTTCAATGGAGCTGCTTCTATCAAAAGAAATCCACCATTCAACAAAGCTAATCTTCAGTTCTTAAATAGCCTTTTAATGACTCTCTGCTATCTCTGAACATGCTCTTTCAGCCACTAGGAAAGACATTCATCTAATTCACACAGCAGTCAGCTTTAAACAAAGAAATAGATGAATACTAATAAAAAATTTAATTAGAATATTGCTGCACATCACTGGAGATGGAGGTTTTGTAACATGATGCTGGGGGAATGAGCATACTGTAATTTGTAACTGCAGCTGGGACAAGAGAAGAAATCGGAACTGCATCTGGGGTGGAGTCTCAAAAGACTCCCTCCTCTACATGAATTACAAGCAAATCCATTAAGTGCAAGAAAGTCATAACACCTTTCTCCTCTTCCATCTCCCATCAGTGATGTTTAGAAACTGAACACACTTATTTTCAAACCAAGCAGAATTAAAATACCAAGAAGGAAAAAATAAAAGACACACAACTTGTATCCAAAGCACAATACAGGTACTTCAAACTGTACTAGCGTCAGAGCAAACCACCTCTCTAACTCCCTTCATTAAACATTTACAGAGACCTCATCCACATATCTCAATCTCAAGCAAACAAACCCAAGTTTGGAGACAGATGTGTTTAGCTGGATTAGAGATCACTTTCCCTCTCACCTCACCAAACTGAAGATATGAAACAGAGATAAGAGTTTGGGACAGAAAATGGCACTTTTCAAAGTCCTGTCTGAGCATGCCCTAACTGGGAGATGCTACTAAAAAAGCCAAACACAAAAATCACACACTAACTTGATGTGTTCCTCTGACAATATGCTACATGCCAGGTAAAAAATCCTCATTCTCTTACAACATGTACTTAACTACCACCTAGTTCAAATAAAGAGCTTTGCCCAGACCTTTACACTGAGGCCAGGTCTGTGCTGTGAGCTGTCAATACAGCTCTACCTTGCTTTCTGCCAGCAAAGGGCTTACAGGGGGAGCATAGCCTTTCCTGGTGAAAACACACTCTTACTACAACAACTTACTTCAGATTTCCCAAGCAAAACCTGCACTGACAAAAAGATCTTTTTAACCAAAATAACTGTGCCAGCAGAAGACAAGAGCCAAAAAAACCTGCCAAATTTGTAACAGCCTTCTTCATTCTTTAACCTATTTGTCAGAGAAAAATATCAGCATATCCCCTTCAAAGCAGCTCTTAGTCACTAATTCTGTCAGGGTGTCAGTCTCCTTAGCCCCATTAGCAATCATCTACAAGGAGCAAAATACACAACATTTCCCTTGTTAAGTGGCCCAGGGCTTACAAAGCTTCTACACAGGCAGCATAAGACAGAACCAAGGATACTGAAATTCTTCACAGGGCTTACCATTGCTTTTTCTTTCTCCCATGGTTGCTCCCTCAATTGTGTAGCATGCAAGAGCCAGAACAGAGGTTTTGCTGTGTCACTGGCAAGGCAGGAACTCAGCACCCACCTGCTCTCTGAAGGCTGAAGCTCTGGCAATTACTCAAAGAAACAGAGGTTAGTGGCATAGATCATTCCAGCTGTAGCAGTACTGGGATTACCACAAACTGCACTCTGTCCCTGTTTCCTCCATTATGTATGGGATAGAAACTCAATATATTGTAATAGCTCTTCAAGCACGTCTCCAAGTGGCATTTCCCACTTATTTGTACAGTTGTAATCTACAGAAAAGCAGGTCTAATTTTATCCCTCCCTTCTTTAGCAACAACAAACCTCAACACTGACCAGACCTTCCAATGTAGTACTTCCAAAATTAGAAGTAAAATTCCATCAATCAGTTCCCTTCTAACATCCACAAACCTACTTCATCCACTCCCAATTCATTCACTCAGCATGTTACATGACATGTTCTGCTTTATTCAGGTCACTGGTCATTCCCATCCCTTGCTCAGTAATTTCAATAAGGAATGCAGTGCAGAAGTCCAAACTAGATTTTGTTCCCATCTCTGATGTCCCAAGTCACACAAGAAATGCATGATCCACTCCACACTCTTGTCTCAACTTAGTACTTTATAAAAAGGGTGGTAATACTAGTATTTATCAGGTACTGTCATATTATCAGATGCACAATCTTAGTAACTCTTTCACTTAGTTTCAAAAAACTTTATGTAGGTTTCAAAACTGTTTTTCTGAGCTCAGCTTTGTTACTGGAATGAAATATCATACTCCCTTGACAAATACATGAAACATCTCCTTTCCAATAAGACATTCCTGAAGTACTGACTTCCCCCATTTCTGGTTTAAGGGTGATATCATTTTCCATATGCACAGTAACAATATCTACTAATTCCATCCCTTTGGACACAAGTAGCTGGTTCCATAGAAGCATATCACATTTGTAGAAGTGGTCTAAAACCATGCCAAGAACTGTCAGTCTACAAGTTCCAAATCTGCCAGCCATCTCCCAGAATTAAGCTAAGAACCTGCATTTGGGCCAGTGAAGGACAAAAAAATACGCCCTGTGGATGCACCTCTCATCACTTGTGCAATGCAGAAGCAAATTGCTGAGAGGTTGCTGTTTCGAGAAAAGAATGCCCACATTATGGACGGTTGCTGAAGCAGAAACGTCTTTTTACTGCTGACAGCACAGCCCTGCTAGCCCCAACTGGTGTGTGTAAGCCACTAATGTCTTGTTTCCTAAGAGGCCTTAATGGATTCCATTTAGCAATAGTCTACTTCAAAGCTAGCCTCCAAATACCTCCACTCACCCTGGATTACAGCACAGCTATTTCCTGTAAGGGCGGAATGCCTCTCCATCGCTAGTTATGATTTCTGTTCCTTGGTTTGATTTCTGTGAAACTATTTTGAAATGAAGCTTCAATAATGAACGTGAGCCAAAGATTCTGTCCAGGGCACCTCATTCTCTCTGATATCCTGCCAGAGAAATGAAACTGTAAAAGCTGTATCAGTAGGAATAAGCAGCTACTCCACAAAGGTCTCCCCTTCTTACTACACAGGGATGAGAAGCTGCACCATATGAGTAGCTCCCTTTCCAACATCTGCCTGCCTCTCCAGCTTGGGGGATTGAACAAGAGCACTTTTATCAGCACTACCTCTGGACCTTTTGTCAGTCTCTGCAATACAAGTAAAGAATTTGTGTCTCTAGGTTTACAGAGTTTTAAATAAAAATTTTTAAATATGAAATACCTGGCCTAGCACAATTAAGGCTCTACCTTACAGTACATGGGATTTGGCTGAATACCATGGAGATAGTGTATATTTACAACACTTCAGGACAAAATCAGATTAAACGCAAAGGGTTCTAAACCTCCCATATTTCTTACTGAGTTTATTGAGCTTCAGCCTGACCCAGACTCATTTTCTGATTTACTCTTCAATAAAAGACATTTTTCAACTCACACATTCATCTTCCCCTATTTTGTGAGGGGCAGGTATAACCCACAACCACAAAGCAGGAGCAAACATCTCCTTGCCTCTAGTTTACTTGAGTAAAGGTTGACAGCTCCTGACTATTGCTAACCCCTGCTACTGGGGCTGACTACACTGCTTTCTGAAGCACGTTCTCATCGACCAGAGGTCCTTAATTTGTACTCTGTCTCTGGTGCCACAGACAAAAAGTTTGCATAAATCATATTAGTAGAAGTGCAGTCCCCTTTTCCCATATCATTTGATAACTCCCACGCAAGCGTTTCCACCTTTTACATTTCCTACACTTTTTTTGCGGGGTTATTTTTTATTTTTTTGGTTGGTTGGTTTTTTGCAGTACCAAGCATCATCTATAGAAACCACATCCGACTCCTGCTAGTGTTACATCTTGCTCAGGTCGAAAGGCACACTCCACTCCTCCGTTAGCTGTTTACATCTTCCTTTTAATTTCAGATACATCTATGTATTAATTCTGTCCAGGCTCATAACAAAACATCTGTCTCAACTCTCTCTCTTTAAAAAATAGCAACTGAGAACTTCCCTCGAGCTCCTTCCATCCTACCAAACCATTCACATTACAGATAAAAGGTTAAAAACACGTAAAAAATCTTAAGGTACTCCTTGCTATCAGCAGTACAGGTACCACCAATGGGTCATGCTCAGAAAAGGAACCTATCCAAGACCACATACTCTCAGCAATATGCACACCTAGAACCAAGGACTTCCAAATACTAACTCTTTTGATTTTGGGTTTGGGGTGGGTTTTTTTCAGATAAAATACAAAGCCAAACTACATACAGCGATAATAGCCATTGTTCGAACACTACTGTGGTCTTGCAACTGCTAACACAGGTCAGAGGCAGCACTGAGAAATCAAGGTGAAAGTTGCACTGAGGATAGCCTCAGGTCCCACAGTGACGGTTCTTGAAGAACCCTGCAGGTAGATGCCCATCATCAAAGGGCAGCATTGCCATTTGTGTGCACACACCTAGGAAGCTGTGCTGCAGCTGAGGTCATCTGGTAAATAAGGAAAGCCAAACACATTTTATAGAGTCCTACCTCATTACACGCAAAGTACACTGGCAGCCCATCAAGTTAATGAGTTTCACAACAACTGACTTTGAGAAGCACAGCAGAAAGGCAGGATGTTAGGAAAAACCTTGCCAGCACCATTAGCTGCTAGACTTTCTTACCTAGAAATCCATACACTGAGTTGGCGACAGGAGGGAAAAATTGAAGAAATAAAGCCACCTTCTATCTCAAATAAAAGGAGGCGGGGAGAAGACAGATGCTTTGCAAGGAGTAATGCTTGCAAAAACCCAAATTACTTGCCTTGCTCGATGAACACAGTGCTCCCTACAGAAAGGCTGTAAGGGCTTTTACTAAAACATACCAACAAACAAAAATATAACACTCTGAAATGAAACAGCATTAGTGGAAATCCATACTTACATTAAGCGGCTGAGAATTCTGGCATCAGCATCTCATTTCAAGACCTCAAACATTTCCTAGTGAAAAACAAGCTGAACCACTGGACATACTATTCCAGCCAGCAGGAACTGTTGTAGGACAGGTCTAATCCCCTGCAGAAATGTCTTTGCAGGTCTAAAGCAACTACAGCTATCCAAGATAAGGACCAGTTTGGTTAAGTCCAGTAGTTTAGCCTAAGGATACAGGCTTGGACCACAGGATCTCAGGAGCTAAAATAACAAACAGAGCAGTGCAGGTATCACCATCCAAGATACATACGGTCGTAAGAAGATTCATGGGGTTCAGCCCATGGGTAGCACCATGGCAGATCCAGAAGGTGATTTGTGTTATATTCCAGTGAGAGGCACAAGTGGAGTAGAGAAAGAGGCAAACAACAAACCCTCAGAGACAACACAAGTGCTGAGATAGAAAAAATTCCTGACAAAGTGACTAAAAGGAGGGTTCTGCAGAGGGAGTTCAACAGACCTTCGGTCCGTGCTCCACAGCAAGCAGAGAGAGAATTGCTACATTTTCAGCAACGCTTTCTGAGCAGTATGATTCCAGGTGGATTGTCAAGGCAATCACAGAAGCAATGCTAACAGCAGTATTTAAAGCTCAAAGTGCAACCAGATGCTGGAGAGGTCCTCATTCAAGAGCAACGGGCAAGTGCAGACCATCAATAAAACATGAAACTAAGATGCATTATCGCTTTGAGTGTATCATGGGTGAATGACCTGGGAAGAAAAGGAAGTTTTCAGACAGAAAGAGTTAGTGACTCATCTCTGGCATGGACAAATTTTATCAGCCCACTCACTACAGGCATAGACTAAGTGCAAGTCATATTTCCAACCCTAACTATTCTATGATTCTATGATCATGAAAAGCCATTACTTAAATGAGCTAAATATCTACTAACATGGTGGAGATTCTACTTGTGTCGCACAAGTTTAAGTTCTAAAACTTAGCAGATACGGTTAGAAATAACGCCTAGATTGTACCAAGCTGCAACATCTTAGCATCACCAAAGATGAGTCCTGCCCATGCTAAGCCACTGAACGGCAAAGGAAGCCACCAGGAGCAGAACAATCGTCCACTAGAACACAAGTGTCACGCTGTCCTCTGAGGAAAAGGCTGATCTTGGGTATAGGCTGTGATTATGTTCAAAGGGGACAGACAGTAAATCTCATCAGGTCAGAGCTGAAACTGTAAGATCAATACATACTTCACAGCTGAATGTCTAAAAATAGTAGGGACACTCATTAGCTACAAACCCATGATTGTAAGTGTACACGCAACAGTATGAGGCATGCTGAAAATAGAGACTGCCTGAGAAAAGGAGGGCTCCCAGCCTTGAGCAATCTCAGTTAACTCTCCAAGCCCTCAGGCTGCTCAATTCCACAAAATGGAGCTATATTCCTTTGTCCAAATACACAGCAAGCCTACCGTTCACACACCAGAGTGTTTCAAGCATGTTCCAGCAAGAACTGCAGTTAAAGCAGGCCATCAAAGCTACAGCATCCTAACAAGCGCTCATTAGACCACAGCCACAGCACACTGCAACAGCAGCCCCACTTGATATGCTTTTTAGTCAGTTGATGCAATACCTATGTCCTAGACAGTACTAAAGCAGACAGCAAAGAGCCTGTCAACATGGGGACACACATGAAATACCTACCCAACTACACAAGACCATTGCAGTCAACCCTCAGGAAACAAGCAGAGTAGCCCATCAGAAACAGATACCTAAAAACTCAAGCCCTGCTCTCTGTGACAGCAGGTCTTCTCCTGAGGCACAACAGAGAGGCGACACAGGGACCAGCAACCTGCTGCAACTGAACAGTCAATGACCTGAGGCCACTGTACACAGCTGAGAAGATCGGGGTAAAGGCCATGAGCTAGACCCACAGCCACAGCTAGCCAAAAGCACAGTGGAAACAGCAATAGCTGTCATTTCAGGAAACTTGCAAGGGCAAATCTGAACATCATTATGAAGAAAAGAGCACGCTGTCAGCATACAGCCAATAGGCAGTGCTGAAAGCAGGAGGGTTTAGGAAGAGCCCCAGCACTCCAGTGGGCTAACACAGAAAGACTGTTCAGAAAAGAGGACCAGAAAAACCTAAGATACCAAACTGGAAGAGCAGCAGAAGCCAGATCCTCAAGTAGGCTGCATACCAGTGAAATTTTGGCTTTAACAAGTCTGTTACAACTTGTATGGGATCATGTTTTTAATAGTTATTAAAAGACAAGTCACAACAACTGAGAAGGAAATTGAAGAGAAAAGCACAAAATGCAGGACAGAAGAGTCTGGAGAAAGCAGAGGAATGTACTCGGAATGAACTGCAGCAGCAGCATCTCTGTAAATAAGTCCGAGGAACCCACTGCCTTTCTCTAAGTCAGTCAGTACTATTAGCCAGCAAAAACACATGGTGCAAGCTGGACAATCTTTGTATTCTGCAGACACATATATGTAACTTACACACTGCCTAAGGCACTGGGAAGAGCAGCCAGCAGCAATCCAAGCCAATAGCTTATATCCCAATTTAGCATGCCCACTATTCTTATTTATGCTGCTATTATATTATTTATGGCCATGGACTGAAACCTAGACCTAAAACCAACAAAAGCCACCTACACACAACAGGCTCAACTTAGAGGCTCTGCATATTACATTGATTGTACACCCACACTAAGTACCAGCCTAAGGTCAAATAAATCACTTCACTGCTGAAGTACAGCAGCGAGTCTGTGCTCCTTGTCTTTACTAGGTACCAGCCAGAATTTCAAAGGATGTGTACCCAGCTCAGGCAAATATTTGGCACACAAAGTACTGTAAGTGGCTCCAGGTAGTAGAATCGGTTATTGTTTTACACTGCCAGCATTAGTACTGCTCACTGTCTGCATTCGGGCTCAATAGCTTAGCACTAGCAGACAGCTGTCACTCAGACACACCAGGATTACTGTTATCCATGCACTAATGTTTACTCATAGAACAAAAGCAGCTGGTGGCTGCAGGGCAGACGTTCTGGTGTCAAAGCCCCTCCTATCACCTCAGCTTTGACTGATCTCTCACTTAATCCAATCGGGGTATGCTTTATTCCACTCTCTCCAAAGATCAAGATTTATCTCATTCAGTATTTATTAATCACTTTTATGGTTTTGCTGTGGTAAAGCTCTTCCTTCTTTACCTTTTCTAAAGCCATTCACTGTTAAAAGCACTAACACTCCTCTGGCAGGCAGTGCAGTGAGAACTGAGAACAGAATGACCTCCTGTGGCAATTCTGCACATAGCCTCACCACTGCCACTAGCTGCAGGGACAGCAGACATCTTTTGACATCCATTTACATCTCAGTATCAAACTGTAACAAGTTTCCTTTCCTCACAAACAGTGATAGTTTTTGGTGGCCATGTTTTTCTAGAAATGAAGGAACTTCAACACAATTGGTGTTGCACTGATGGCTTTGAGTAGCTTTTAAAACAAGTAAGTAATTCCTATTGGCCATGAACCTGGGCCAGCAGCCCCCTTCCATAAGGGCATCAAAATATCCCAGTGAAAAATCCAAAACCAGGGTTTGGCATGGAATAGACCTTAAAGCTCATTTAGTTACAATCCCCTGCCATGGGCAGGGTGGAACACCTTCCACCAGACCAGGTTGCTCCAAGCCCCATCCAACCTGGCCTTGAACACTGCCAGGAATAAGGCAGCCAACCTGTGCCAGTGCCTCACCACCATCATAATGAACACTTCTTTCCCTAACGTCTAACCTTCAGACCTGCAAAACAATATAATACAAAACATCAATACAACTAATGAATCCTCCCAGCCTTCTGAAGATGTAGGGAGATATTGATATTTTTAAGCGGCGAAGAGTGATTTAATCAGTCATGCAATGAGTTTAAATAGAAGCTGGGAAAGCACCTTGAGTCCTAACTATGCTGAAACCTCCTGGCAATAGGAAATGGTGTGCAATTGCTAAGATAGAATTTAATTACTACATACATACTTCCCTGGTCCATGCTTAACAGTTCACAGTCAGTTTCTCCTGCATCATTTTTATTTCACAAATAGATTCTTGGATTCTTTACTTACTGGAAAAAGAAAAGAATACTCTCAATATTAATCACCTCTTAATCCAATTCCACTATTGGGAAGCCTGCTTAAATTAATAGAAGAGAGTAGAAATAAGTAACAAGCACAAAATAATAGAAAATGATGTTTTTCCTACAAAATTGGTTGCTGTTCTAAGAAGCATTTATACTAAGAGAACATAAAATCTATCACTATACAGAAAACTACAAGGACAGAAGATAAAATGAGGCAATATTACGTCCCTTGCTCACACATATACTTGCACAGCAACTAAATACTATCAATCAGTACTTTAATCTGTATCCTAACTCAGAAAAATATAATAAAACCTACATACCAACTTTATTTCCTGATTGTGAGGACACTTGATTAAAACAAGCAAGGATTTCTAGCAAGTTGCATCAAAGTCTGTCATACCCAGGAGAAGAGAAAGGGACACAGCACTCAAAGACAGAAAAAACATCAACACCAAACAGTAGATATCAGTTCAGAAATCTTTCTAATGTCAGCAACACAACAATCCTGTTTTCTGGTAGCCTGGGAGTAGGTTTAAGCAAAGGAAAGAATACTGACAAATCTGAAGTCTGAGGTACTGTCAGAGCTGCACGCCGTCAGCTGACGCACAGGCAGAACAGGAGGACATCTCCGCGGCTGTTGATACTGTGTCTGCCCTACATCCAAATAACTGCAGCTCCACATAGCTCAGCCCAGCTACTTTCAAAGGCCTGAGAAGCTTGGGGGTTAGTGCAGTCTGTGGTTTGGGTTGGTTGGTGGCTTTTTTCCACAGCAATTAAACCCAGTTTAATAATTGGTCATGTCTTTGCTCCTTCAAACCCAAACCTAGCAGTCAGATTTTGTAAGGCTTTCTGGAACAGGATGCAGATAACCTGCCACAGAATTTCTGTGTGCTCTGTGATGGGTTCAGAAAGAAGTCTTTATTAGAGCTCAGGCTTGTTTACTTCTCTCAATGAGCACTGTCATTCCAATTCTGTAATTAAATCCACAATTTTGCCAGCTGAAACTGTAGGAATAATTGCACTCTTAGTCAAAGTAAGTTGCTACTGTTCAGACTGTTGCCAAGAATGTTTTAAAGGCTTCTGCTATGTACTTTAAAGAAAAGCTGAACTGAACCTTTATCCATTCCACCTCACTACATTTCTGGAGCAAAGATCTTAAAAGTTTTCCTTTCCTAAGCAATCTGGAAGTCCAAAACAAGACTTTCTACCATACTATTGCTACATTCCACAGTAACATAAATGCTACACAACCATTTTCACTGATCAGTAAGTTATATACATATGACATATTTTACATAATCCTCTGTCTCTATCCCATAAACACATTTTCTACATGTGAAAAAAAACCTGATGCCACTCAGTGTTTCAGAAATCTTAGAGGACTTGGTACACCCAATACACTGAGAACATATACTCCCAAATTCCTTTGCTGTACCAGTATTGCATCCCAATCTACAACATCATTTCTTTTATGAGACAAGGGAGTCAATACTACCACACGCTGAAAAAGTCTTTCCAACCACATTTATTTTTCAGCCAAGGGTTAGAGCACTCAGCACAATACCAACCATGAAGGAAGAGACTGCATCTCAAATTCACAGGTAACACAGGCAACCACAGCAGACAACAAAATGCTTTACAATAAACTTTGGTATTCAAAACCCAACTGTGCAATCAATCAGAAATGTTTAAAGCAGAACAAAGCAGCTCATAAAACACCGTACTGAGATGTGTACCCTGTATAGTTTGTCTTTACTGCACCTGAAACAAAAATGGTTCAGTCAATAAAACACGATGCACTAGGGCAGCAGCAACTCCACAAAGGTCTCCCCTTCTTACTACACAGGGATGAGAAACGACAGGGACAGCCTACTGCCAGTATCACCAGATCTTGTGCAAGCCAGAAGGCCCAGTGAACAAATGGAGAAGCTGGGAGAAAAGCAGGAAGCCACCTCTGACATCCAAAATGCTATCAAGGAAAGGGTTAGAAACACGTCATTTACAGATGGAGGACCTCTGCAAAAGTTTCTTCCTTTTATGGTACCCATCAAGCAAACATACTCCTCCACAGAAGAAGAGGACTTAGCAAGAACAAAAGCATCTCTGTTGTATTCAGAGCCTGGGGGGGTGGAGAGGGCAGACACCAAATATGCTGGACAATGGAAAGCCTCTCAATATCCTCATTTGCAGTGCACAATCAAAACCTCATTCAATACCTACAGCATTTCAGCCATATTTGGATTTGGTTTATTTCAATGCATTCTATGCAGAATTTCATCTATCAAAACTGTCAGACAACATTTTTTTTATACCTTACAATATAAAACTCCAGGTCATATTAAAATTCCCTCAACAGCAAAAATGGGGTTTACTTTTTCCTTCCTCAGAACAATGAGACATCCATTACTAGTCAATTCCACTGAAAATTCAGTCAAGAGATCTAAAACCCCACAACTTTCTTGAACATTAAACAGCTACTGGGAACTCATTTGGAAACACTTGGGAACTCTTGGAACTAGAGTATCTTCAGAACTTGTGTGTGTTTCTCCATATAATACTGAACAGACCTTCACTAAACAGTGATTTATTTAATAATTTCCTATGCACAAAGCTTGTTTGTTCCTCATAATTATATCAACAGGATTGACTCCTGCCTCTCCAGGGGCCTTCTATAAAAGCAGAAGCTGCACTTCAGACTTCGATCGTGCAGATGTTTGGAATAGTTTGACTCTGCCTGTGCTTCAAAGACGATTATAACATGCTCAAAAATTCTTTGACCTGTAAAAAGAAATAAACATGGTCAACCAAACTAAGTATTCATCAAGAGAAATATACAGCAACTACATTTACCTCCCCAGTGCTTTATACTTTACTACAACCTACAGAAACAGGAACTGGGAAAAACAATCTTTGGCTCAGCTATGCCATTTCTTGTCCATCAAGAACTTTTCAATTCAGGTGCAGACACACTCAGTGGAATGATGCTCATTCCCGCCATGGTCCTAAATTGTGGCCCAACATTGCAAATGATTTATCTTAAAAGCAGGTCTAACCTAAACACAGGAGAATAATGAGCATCTCAAAACACTGGCATTTGGAAAACACTAAGTTACACCCATTGCCAGAACACTGCTCACATTTCATGTCAATGAACAACCCAACATATCTAATTACTTTGTTCCTTGGAATTTGAGGATGGCATGTAAATAATAAAACATTACCCAGCAAAACCAGTTTCTGAAAAAAGAATTTATACTGTAGAACAGCCATAAAGAGTTCAGGAACTGCTGAACTCCACTTCCAGTATTTGAGGAGTGGCTCAAACAGCTACAGCTACCTAAAAATTAACAGTGGCCCATAGAAAACTATCTAGAACCCAGAGTCGGAAACCCCTGATCCCACAGAGAGTACCAAGACAGCACAGCACCTCAAATAATCCATGCAATGGCATAAGAACTGGATCCAACTAGGCAGCATGCTACCATTATACTCCTAAGAGCGGTTACTTCAACTTCCTAAATTCAGGTCACTACTAAAGGTGGCAGGAAGACAACATGCTGAGAAGACACTTCTCGCCATAGGCATGCATTCTGCCTTGTTGTGTCCCCCCACAAAGTAAAAGAGTAATCCCTCCTCCTTTTAAAGCCTGAGGGCAGCAAGGGCCAGGCCACCTTTTTAAAAATATAAGACCCAAGGAATACAGGGCATGAGCACACAACTTCCATCTCCCAGTTTCAAGAGCATCCTAGCAACTAAGCTGCAACATAGCCTGAACAGGGAGCATTTTCCTCTGTCCCCTCAAGCTCAACTACTGACTAGAAAGGAATCAACAATGTACTAGACAATATGGTATTATTCCTTTGGCAGAAGCTCTCATACACAGAACACATCTGTAACCATTTTGTCCAAATTCTTCATGTGAAATGGAAACAGATCTCTGATTATGTTCTCCACCTGTGACCCTTCCTTTCCAAGCTGAGGGCTCAAGGAGGCAGAAAAAACGAGGTCAAAATCTCTTCCTGGAGAGAAGGGAAGACATAACTGTGCCAGCACTCTAACTGGGAAAGTATTATGCAAAAGCCCCCCTTCACTTCAGGAAGGGCCAACAGCAGTAGTGCACAATGAACCTTACTTAGCACTAGACATAGTTTCAGGATAGGTCTCTGCATGTGAGCATCACAGCAGAGATGAGAAGGAAGCACACAGGTTTTGGGTCCCCACTGGACATGAGCATACACTGAAGGCCCAAGCACCCACCTCATGAAGACTGTAGCAGTCTGGGACTCCACTTCAAAATGCCAAAAAAGGGCTGAGGCTGTTCCCAGATAACCTGACAGTCCTGCACAAGTGAACTCCTCTGAAATCCCTACATAGATGCCTGGGTTTGACCTTATCTTGAGGCGCAGATGGGAAGCATTTTCACTCCACAGCTGCAATGTCTAGTCATTCCATCAAGTATCAAGCTTTCAAAGACCAAATACCATGAAGACTGATTTTAATCAGATGAACAGTTCTGCTTCTCAGAGGATCAACTGAGATCAAAGGACAAAGCTGCTCTTCTTGTGAGGTAAACAATTTATTTCCAAAGAGCAGAAATATGTGCACATACCATTGCTAAGGTCTGTAACTCACTGCGACTACTCAAAAGTTGTCCTCAGCTGAATCCCAAGATTCAAATACCAAAAACCCAAACAGTTAAAATGCTGATTGTTTGGCCTAGCTTTAAAATATCCATTACACCTTTCATGCTAAGGATTACATCTTCATAATGCAACCTCAGCTTGAACTCTTTTTATATCAAGTAGACAGTATTTTTCCCATGCCTTCAAATAAAGCTAAGAAATGCTTCTGATGAATATTCTGCATTAAATCTGAAACGAAGTACAAAGCTACATTTGAAAAGTACTACCTCAAATTTCAGACCCTGCTTTTGAGGATTTTGACTAACAATCTCATGAACACAACTGAAGGGAAAAACATTCATGATAGTGCCAATTTAATAAAAGGTAAAAATATTGCAGCAACCTGTAGGACTGCTCAGTATCTGAATGTAACTCCATGACTTAAATATTTTAGATGGATGGTTATACGCTGAAGTGTATTTTTAGAACAAAGGATCCCTACCTGCATCAGCTGGACTGCCCTTTGCTGTGACAAGTGAACCAGGATGGGGGCAGCCCATACTCTCCTTTGCTTAGCTAGAGAGATCTGCAGAACCTAAAATCATTTGCCACTGGCTCACTCATCCTTCAGTTTTCCCTTGTACTGTATTTTCAGAGTACAAGGCACCAAAGTTCTTTTATTCACTAGTCCTGTAGTTGAGACACTTGCACACCTAACATAAGGAAGACTTTCAAACAATTAACAGATCCTTAAATTAGAAATCCCATTTACAAACAAAGCTACTAATCAAAGTCTTCTCAAATACGCCTAATATGCCTGGAACATTTCTTTCCCTTCATTTTTCCCTTTTTTTTTTTTAAAAGAAATTTTATGTAGGAAATACCTTGAAGAACCACGGGTTCTAAGTCTAGTCTGACTTCAAACAGCGCTACACATACAAGAAGCATCCTGAATTTCTTTCAACATGCTGGCAATAAACCTCACTTATCAGTTTGTTCTGCTTATGAAATATTACCTTTTCAGTCACGTGATCATATCTGTCCTTTTTGCTTTTGAAGTCTTCGTTAGCATCTAACACTAAAATGGGTATTTCCTGGAGATATTCAAAATCCATTCTGTATTGGGATAGGAACATAGAAAATGTTAGTAGCTTAAAACAAGCACCCACCATTCAAGTCTCTGTCAGCATTATCCTTGTCAAGAACGCAATGACAACTGCACATAATGTACAGCCACAAACTCTGAATATAAAGCAGCCTGAATTTACCGTGGCACCTAGGATACATTACTGATTCTCAAACATTCTCTTCCCAGCACCTAAAGTTAAATTCAACTACGTATTTAATTAGCTCAGCTGAATCCTCTGCTATTTAGAGCTCTATGAGAAGAGAACTTGAGGCACATTGCGTGTCCTAGTGATAATTAACACGCTGCCAAGCCAGGACTACAAAGGAACTAGAGACATAAACGTTCCCGGAGTTTAAATTTACATATCATTGGAAAAGCTCAACTTTCACTGGTTGAAAAAACATTATGAAAAATCCTTACAAAGATCAATCCATTTTTAAGTAACCATTAAACAAACCCTACCAGTGTCCTATGCGGAAGCCAACCTTCATGTTTTGTGGTGAAGCTTCTGCAGATATCCTATGGGAATTTCTTGCTCTTCATCTCTTCCACACAAGTAAATCCTATTTAAGCATTTCTAAAGGAAAAATATAATAATTAAAAAAAAAAAAAAATAGTTTCTGAACACCTACAGAGAAAGTATAGTTTGCTGAAGTTTCTTTTGCCAACCCTTCCTACTGCGCTCAATATGCCAATCTCTGCCAAAGATGAATATTCAACTTGCGAACTATCTTACTAGCATAGAAACAACATGCCATGACCTCACTTGGAGTATTGTGCGCAATTCCGGTGTCCTCAACATAAAAAGGACATGGAACTGTTAGAACAAGTGCAGAGGAGGGCCACGAGGATGATCAGGGGACTGGAGCACCTCCCATATGAAGACAGGCTGAGAAAATTGGGGCTGTTCAGCCTGGAGAAGAGAAGGCTGCGTGGAGACCTCATAGCAGCCTTCCAATACCTGAAGGCGGCCTATAGGGATGCTGGGGAGGGACTCTTCATGAGGAACCGTAGTGAGAGGACAAGGGGTAACAGGTTCAAACTTCAACAGGGGAAGTTTAGATTGGATCTGAGGAAGAAACTATTTACTGTAAGGGTGGTGAGGCCCTGGAATGGGTTGCCCCGGGAAGTTGTGAATGCTCCATCCCTGGTGGTGTTCAAGGCGGGGTTGCACACAGCCTTGGATGGCATGGTTTAGTGGGAGGTGTCCCTGCCCATGGCAGGGGGGTTGGAACTCGATGATCTTAAGGTGCTTTCCAACCCTAACTATTCTATGATTCTATGTTCAGCTGATGGAGCCCACAGACTACACACTAAATCAAAGGGGGACCCAAGGAAATGTATCACATTATTTCTCCACTACAAGTAAAGTCTCAAATAAGCTATTAAAAGAAGGGGTACCCATGTATTTCATGAAAAGAGCACAGACATGCATTTCAAAATCTCTGTATATATTTCTGGCTCTTAGGAACCTGGTTTTCCCATGTAGTTAATCATTTGCTCCTGTCCTGAACACATCCAGAGCCTCAATAAGATGTCTATCAAAACTGTTTAAAACTATTGTACTTTCTGATTTAAATAGAGGTTCTCGACTTGGGGGGGGGGGGGGGAGGGGGGAGGAAAAAAAGAGCCCTAAATAGCAAGGCTAGCAAAAAGCCCTCAGAGAAACTGTAGTTTTCAATTCCAGTGGTATTTTGCAGTTTGCTCATGCCATATAGTCTGTTTTTATAATTAGAAAAACATTATCATCCCATTTTATTAAAAAATACACAGGCTACATTTGAAAGAACACTCTTTTAAGTATTTCCAGACTGATTAGTCATAACTCAAGCACTGTAGCCTTCACGGGAATACTGCAACCTGAACTGAAATCATTAGGACTGTTCCAGCAAAAGATAAGGGTAGCTCAAGATTTTAACAATATCACATTTCAACAAGCATTTTTCAATTGTTTCTTTGCCTGTGACAGCCAAAGCAACTGCAAAAACAAAGACACAGTGACATGCAGTGATACGTAACTGTGACCTTACTGGAGTTGACTGCAAGCACACTATTCTGTTACCATAAAAAAGGTCTAAAACTATAGTTAAACCCTATACTTAAAAAATACTATGGAAGCATAAAGACAGATCAAATTTTACAGGCAAGGCACAGAACATGCACTCTCATTCTCTGTGAGGTCACACCTCAGGAGTGGCTCTGAGACAAATGATTCCATCCAGTGCCAGCCTCTGACCAAACTGCTGATTCATCCAGTTATGC
Organism: Amazona ochrocephala; assembly: GCA_039720435.1. Classification (NCBI taxonomy): domain Eukaryota; kingdom Metazoa; phylum Chordata; class Aves; order Psittaciformes; family Psittacidae; genus Amazona; species Amazona ochrocephala. Next base: position 86,344,147 of record CM077880.1, read on the forward strand.
CAGTCTTGGTAAATAGTCCACTCAGTTTCATTCATGCAATCAGACTCATATAAATTAGCGGCAAAGATGTACCTGTGAAAATAAAGTAGTTATGGAAACAGAAGTTAGCTTGAACACAGTTCTACTAGCTTTGTTTGCCTCAAGTACTGCACGGTAAGTAGAAAAGAAGCTGAGCATAGTAATTCTGCAACTTCTTTGAGGTATACTTGGAGTAGAAATAAACAGCTGGTATCCTCATTCTCTATGTCCACTGCAGCTGGCCAGAGATGTGTCCTCAAGAAGCAGTAACATTAGCAGCTCAGATATCAAATCTAACCTTCTTAATTATCAAATCAAACCTTTTGAACCCAGAAACAGTTACAGCACTAGGAAATAGCTATACCTGTAATCAAGGACCATAAAAGAAAACAAGGCTGTGACAAAGGAAGAAATAGCTTGTGACTCTTCTTGATGCCTGCTCCTCTCCTTTCTTTGAAGGGAAACATGCATGCACAAAGCATAAAAAACCTATGCAAAAAGAATAAGAAACTACAAATCCTGTTAATTGATGATATACAGCAAAACTACAAACCCTCTAATCAGTAATTTTACTTAGGAGAATTTTGATCTTCACTGAAAGGACCCCAGTCCAACGTACCTGTCACTGTAGACAGATCACTCGAAGAAGAAGACAGGATTCTCTGCCTCCCTGAGCTTGCCATCAAGGGACCCGAGCTGAACTTGGATCCTGCTCAGGCACGCGTATGTCTGGAAAGTGAATGACCACCTCTCTGGCTTCTCATACATCATTCGAAGCACATTTCTGCCACTCTTCTGTGATTTGGTCAGCTCCTGGTTGTCAGAGACCCCTTAAGTGGAGAAGGTGGATGATGAATGTGACAGAATAGCTCTACAACATTCAAGCTGCACAGCCTTTATTTCAGGTTTATAGCTGCTTAATTTGCTTCTCAATCTCTTTATAACACAAGGCGTAAATGCCAGAAACATTATTCATCCTACGGTGCTGAGCAGAATAAGCAGTTCTCTGCAATTCACAATGCCAAAGTGTTAAAGTACCAAACCACTCTGGCCACCAATTACAAGCTTTATTAAAAGAACAATATCGGTACAAAAAAAATCAACAACATGGTAGAAAAATCCATGTTCTTTTTATTCTGACAAGTGTGAGCTTAAAGCTGGGCTTAATTTGGTTTTTCATCTAGCAAGAGGGAAAAACAGCAATGTAATAAGTCCAACTTCAGGGATGACTGTGATGGGTTTCAAATTTTATGTTACATGCACTGGACCTGACCGGGATGGAGTTAACCTTCCTCATAACAGCCCATACAGGGACGTGGTTTGTGTTTGCAGCCAAAATAGCATTAGTAACCCACCAGTGTTTTGGCTATTGCACAGCCTCAAAGCTTTCTCCCTTTCCCACTCTGCCTCCCAGCAAGCGGTCTGGGGCAGGCAGGAAGCTGAGAGGAACAGAGCTCGGAGAGCTGACCCCAGCTGCCAATGGGATACCCCACACCGCAGAATGCCACACCTCCATTAAAAGCTTCCATTTACTTCACCAAAACAAGCCATACTGTTTGCCAGAGCTAAAAAAGAAAACTCTTCTACAGTTCCGCAAAACCTCCACACAGCCAGGATTGTGGCCACCCAGTCGGAGCTGGATTGCCACCAGCATTACAGGCAGCTGACTAAAAAAACATCACTATAAACCATTTAGCAGTAGTTCATTACTTCCTAGACATTTTAAGGGACATCTTCCAGGGCTGGAGAACCCTCTGCTCATTCACAGTTGATAAAAGTAACTTTAGTCCTCTCTTTTTTCCATCCCTTGTTTCTATACATAAAACAGAACAGACTTTCATAGCTTTTATAATTTACATCCTGATTATGAATAGCACTTATTCTACAATTCACCAAGCTAACTGTAAGACAGGAACTCAAACACTGAGATAAGAATCAGGAAAAAACGTTGCTATCACATACATTTTCTAACAGACATTGTCTATCACATGTACTTGCAGTCTGAAATTAGAAGAGCATTTGACTAGAGTTTGGTTTTTTTTGTTTTTAAGAAGTTTTTGGAAAGAAACCTCGGTTTCTTGCGCCATACCTCACAATCCTCTTCAGAGTTGCCTGAACATCGCATCATCTCGCTACAGGCTCAGGAACAACTTCCCATTCCTCATCAGCTTGTTTGAGAATCTCCACAAACATCGATTTCCCTGCAGCTGTAGACAAAGCATCCAGGAAGAGTGGCAGTTAAAACCATTTTCACAAGGAAGAGTGGCATTATTTAACCACTATGCAACTCCAGTTTCAAGTCCCATAAGGAAGTCTCCCACACCCATGTACTTTTGACTGGATGTCAAGCATCAGAGACCATCCAGTACCACAGACCACCAATTCAGCGAGCATCAGGTTTTTCTTTTGTTTCGTACCACACCAACAGCCAACTCAACAACAGAACAACAATGACAAGATGTCCTAGCCCAGCTCAATTACCTACGTTATAAAAAGTTACATTTGCAATTAGAACACCAAGTCCTAAGTTTCTAAGGATACTGAGTGGTCCTGTCTCAGGCACAGAGTTACAGCCTTCCAAGTTATTTTAGGAAGCTAAAGCAAACTCCACAAAGAAAAGCAAGCGATGTTGAAAGAAACACAGAGCAAAAGTGATGGTTTCTCAAATATAAACACCAAGGTACGTTACCAGTCACTTCCTCCAGCACGGAAGTCATTAATCTGCCATCAACTGAAAAATAATATGCTCAGGAAATTTTAAAGAGGGACACTTGAAGCTGACAGAGACCTTGAGTTGGCGCTATCGATTGCCACAGTGTGGATCAGTAAATGAGCTGACAGCCCTGTAAGTCGGGTCCTCGATTTTAAGCACATCCCCTCGCCAGGAAAAACAAACAAACCAACCAAAACAAAAGCAAAACAAACAAAAACTATTAAAAAATTCCCCAAAGCAACAATTACCAAACAAAATCCAAAACGAAGACCCTCAAAAGCCCAGAACAAACAGAGAAGAGTGTCTTCTTATGAACAGTCCCTTACTCCTGCTCTTCACAACGGGATTCTGCTTATTAGGCGTCCTGAACATGATGTTTCACTTGACAGGCTGCACTGACACCGGTGTTCCACCCTACAGCCTGAAAGCTGCGAAAGAAGCCTCACCCAAGACTCAAACGCATTTTTAATGAGGTGAATAAATTAAAGCCTGAAGTAGAACGCCTCCCCCCTCCTCCCCTCCCTCCCGCCATTTTTATAGCATCAATTCATTAATTCCTACGTTGCCAACACAAAGTTACCAACGCTACCGGCGGTCTTGTCGGCACAACACACCCCGCCGGCCTGACTCACACCTCATTACTTCACGAAACGCCTTTTTGGCACAGTAAAGGCGAGGAAGAGCCCGGGAAGGAGGGAGAAGGGAAGGAGGGATGGCGGCGGCCCCGACTCACCGATGTTGCTCTCGACCGCGATCTTCTTGATCCTGCCCTCCAGCCGTCCGCGCTTGCGAGGAGGGGCCATGGCGGGCAGCGGCGGCGGCGGCGTGAGGGGAGAGCGGGGCGCGAAGCCGCCAACGGAAACAGCGGCCGCCGCGCTCGCGCTCGAAACTGGCGTCACGCGGCGCCGCGTACGGGGCGCGTACCAGGGCCGTAACGCGCGACAGGGGAGGCGGTCGAGCCCAGCGCTGCGGATCTGCGGCAGGAGCGGAGCGGAGCGCATCGATGGGGGGGCGCCGGCTCCGCCCCAGCGGTGGGGCGGAGGGAGGGAGGGAGGGAGGGAGGGACGGAGGGAGGGACGGAGGGAGGGAGGGAGCAGACGGGATGCCCGCCCGCCTGGGAGGCGGTGCTTCCCTCGGGGCCAAGGGAGGGCAGCTGGAGTGGGAGGTGCGGGGAGGGGATTGGATGGTGCCACGATTTCAACGCCTTGTATGAAGATGTCGGAAGTCAGATGCAGGTTGGGTTTGAGCGGGACCGAGGCATTTATTTAGAGTTGAAAACCCCCAAACACCCACTGAACTCGCACTTGACAGTGTGCTTCCTAGCGTACCATCCGAGCGTAGCGCTATCTTGGTTCCCGAGGGTCCAAGTTCAACAGGGAAAAACTCCTATCTATGGAAGGAGTGCAGGCTGCGAGTACGTGAGCAGCACGCACTGTGGTGTAAAACCGTGTACGAGTCACTCCTGGCATGGTCTTTCAAACACCCCCAGCCCCAGGACATGCGAATTAACATAAAATGTGAGATTCTCCATCACTTCTTTAAGCCGATGGCGCAAACCACTCGCAGATGCTGGCAAGAGGTGACTTACAGCTACAGGCATGAGTGAAGGCAGAGGGAATCGCATGGGGGTAGAAAATCGGGAATGTTGCGGCTGACAGGGTTGTAATGGGCTTTGGGGAGAAAGAAAAGGGGGGAAGGAGGAGAAAAGGTACCTGGCAGTGGTCAAGGACAGGCTGGACAGAGCCTTTGGCAACATAGTCTAGGGTCTATTAACTATTTTCCCTAAGTCTATCTGTGCAAAGTACCTGTTCATTTGGCAAATGCAAGGAAACTTCACCCAAGTGGCAGACCCAAGTTGATGCTTCCCTGTTAAAACAATAAAAGCAACTATGAAAGCCCAAAGCAATGGCAAGACATGTAACTACTTGCTAAGCACAGGTTCTTTGTCTTTTTGACACACCTTTATCATTCCACTTTAGCGACCAAAGCTTCACCATTGCTTTTCTTTAGAAGAGATATCTGCTTTTGAAAACTTCTATCTAATGTCTGAAAAAATAAGACAGATATTTGTATTAAAAGCTGGAGATCGTTGATTTCAGCAAGTTATGGCTTTTTTTTTTCTTTTTTTAGTGTAAGCATCTATATTTTTTTCTAAAACAAGTAAGTGTCCTGGGTGTTAGTTCATATTTTCTGTTTCCAGCGATGTTCAGTATTGTATGTGCTTTGCACCTCAGAAGTGAGTCTACCAAAGCACTTCGAGGATGTAAGCAAGTCTTTTAGGGACTTCGTGAGAATGGGCTACCACTGACACAATACAGAACCCATCCACCAGCAGAATTAATCCCCCAACCAAGCATCTTTCCTTTATAAACACTCAGCACCTGCTAAAATTCCACAATGAAAAACAGCACTGAAAAATAAAATTAAAAAAAAAAAAAAAAGCTATTTGTGTCACTAACAGAGAAAAAATTTCCCCTAATTAAGGCACAGAAAGTGGATTTGGCTGTTTGAAGTAACAGCTCAGGGGGGGTGTTTTGTTTGTTTTAAAAACCAAATGAACAAAACCCAAATTCCACATGCTTGCTTAAAGGAGCAAGTGACTTCAAGAAATCCTCTTCCTTTTATCTGTCTTAGAGGTGAGTTTTTCAATCAGTTCTTGAAGAGGTGCAAGTTCTCTTCTATCAATAAGGTTGAATTCCTGCAACAAGGATGAGAGAAAGACATACACACAGGATTTTATACATGCAGATCTGGTGAGAAGTCTTATTCAGGCAGAAGTTACTTGGTAGGAGGCTTTTAGAGTCCAGGCTTTGCCACTACAGCATTTTCTGCCACTGTGCTATTAGCATAAACCTAAGAGTAATGGTGCACTGGAAACCTGCCAGTTAGGAGCTTTGGAACAGTTCTTCACGCCTCTAGAAGCAAGGTTTTCTTCTTGTTATTATTTCCAAACTGGTGGCTGATCATTATTTTCCCCCTGCTTTTCTGAAAGAAACCTCTTAAGAAAACTTTTATCTTTCATCTTCACTTGGAAAGAAAATAAATCATTAACTTAAGATCAAAGATGGAGGAGACCTAGGAGATAAGGCCTAGGAGGAGTTCCTTCTAAGGAGCAAACATCTTCACTGAATCAGAAGGCTGCCAATTTGTAACAATCACTGGTTATATATTTATTTCTAAGGTAAAAATCTAATGTTCAAAATGAAAAACCAACAGATTTGATCAACATAGCCAATTATTAAATGGAAAGAGTACTTCCTGCATTGAGAATTGTGATAGATATTTAACAGGAGTATTAACACGTGGTTCAGAATTCATGTACTACCACATCAGTTTCATCTTAAGTGGTAAAAGTGCCTTTATATATGTAATGTAATCTTTTAAACTTGCCCTACAGTCATATATGAGACCTTTCAATGCTGTAAGACTTGAATATTCCTCTGCCACGGTAATCCAAACACACTGTTCAATTTAACTTATTTACCTTACCTGTTTTAGGAGGAAATAGCATTTCATCATCCATCTGATCCTGGACCTAAGTCATCAGGCAATCAATGTACTTCAGTGCAGAGAACTTAATTGGTTTCTTTATGTTGGTCCCATCTGCCCAGTAGTACTCATATCTGGGTTGGGATAACAACAAGACATTTCTTAACACAAGCAAATCATGCACATCAAGTCTGGAAGGCTGTACTTCCTGCTCCCCATAATCCCACACCCTCCCACAGCCCTTCCTTGAAACTAAGGTCTAAGTGCTCCTGAGCCACTTGCAGCTGCTCTGTGCCCCATCTACCCACTGCAATCCTGCCTTAGCCAGACCTAATTTTGCAGTCTGTGAAGGCCTTCAAAAACTTTGTCCTTTACAGCACAACTCATTCATCCTTGGTTGCAACCCTCCTCCCAAAATGCATATGGCAGCCTGCATCCCTGTATGCCAAAAGGTGCTGTATGAGTAGGTTTCCGAGTCCTGGATGGCCAATAGCTACTTATTTAGTCTCTTCTAAAGCTTCCCCCCCTCCAAGAGAAAACCATTACAACCTGTTGAAGTGAAACAACAAGTAATTACGTGAGATTGTCACACACATGAAAGCTCAGCTGCAGGGCTCAAATTGGTTAAGGCACCTGACTGATCTCTAATGTGAAACTTTACCCACTAGGCTGCAACCACCTTACCTTGCTATCTCCATTTAGTACTGTGTGGACACTGCAGAAGGGCTTCCATTTTAAAGATCACACACCTCATTTTATGCAAAGCATCACCCTATCTGCTAAATCGGGCTCCCGGTTTTGTTTAACCAATTCAGTTTTGTCAGAACAGTACCTGGGAGAACACTGTCATGACAAACAGTTTTACAAGTGATCACGAGCATGCTGCTCACAAGGGTATAAAAAGTTCCCATTATTTTAACAGCAACAAATCAGAGGCTCTGGAAACATTTTCAAATTGCAGCTCAAACCTTCAAAATTTCAATACACACTAAACAGACCACAATGTGTCAGTATTCCTCACCACCCAGCACTACCTAACACTGGTACTGATAGGACAGGTATCAAAACTCAGCTGAGGTGCAACGTTCAGCCTGAGACAACAAAGTACACTGCACACTAAAAATCTCATCCAAATAGCACATATCCCTAAGAAGCCTCCTTCTCTCCCCACCCCTCAACACTATGGGTTAACTCCGTGTTTTTGGAGGAAGGAATGTCAGAAAAGGACCCTTTAACAAGCTCTAAAGAAAAACAAAAACAAACTAAAACCACACACAGAGGAAGATTTCCCCTGGTTAGAATCATCTGAACTGCTACAGGAAATGAAGGGTGAAAATCACATTTCTAGCTCAAGCCTGTGAGCTGACACCTACCATTTTGGTGATAGAAGCTAATGAACTTTATTGTGATATGCAGCTTCCTACGGAAAATACATGTTTAGAAACCTCTAACAGCTCAATAGAGATTCTTAAGGGCAAACAAAACACCATGTGAAGGATAGAGAAAAAAAATACACAGTTCACTCCAGCAAGTGCAGGGAAAAAGCTAAGAATCCCCAGCAACTCCGGCAGAATTCTTTTATGCTAATAAACACAAGTTATTTGCTACCTATAAACGGAAAGCCCAACTGTGCTTCTCACAATAGAAAATATCCCTACGTATAAACCTGCACCGGACCAGCGCCTCCACCACACGGCCCATTCCAACATCCAGCTTTGCAAAAACACAGAGCCATGTCCTTCCATTGGGCTCTTACTGAACACTTGTAACTATGGAGGAAAATAAAGAAAATCCCCATCGCCCAACGCTGGTTAATAAACATGGTACTTTCATGCAGGTTCTTAACTTATGATCATGCCTGTTGCACTGATGGTAATCCTGCAACTGATATGAGAATAGCACGAACCAAAAAGGTTCCAAAAACCAGCTATGTTTGTTTGGGTAAGAAATGCTTGGTCTTTTTCTGAAGTGAAAAGAATGGACCATTACCCTGAATAATCATGTTTTGGAACAAATTAAACCAATACTTTATTCAAATTGTTAGACAGGACAGCAGGAGAGGGAGAGCTATTCTTGATCTTTATGTCCATCCTGAGCTAACTCAATGTCCTGCCCCCCGATAAAAGCTAAGTCAGCACTCCTTACAGCAGTAAAGTCCCTCTTAAAGGGGTTATGAAGACAGAACACCAGCACTGAACACAGGGAATATTACACTTCCACTCTGTTACGCTTTCACTTCAGACATCTGGTTTAATTTCTCTATAGACTGCTACAAGTTTGTCAGTTGTATCCTGAAAATTGTGACTGAGCCACAATTCTGAACAGTTACCTCTGAATGCACCAGCACCTTACAACCCTTTCTTAAGACATCAGCCATAAATACTTCTCCAATGGAACATAAAAATCAGACTTTAAAGCCACAGAGCGCTTGCTGCTTTTGGTTCTCCCCAGCCACTCATGCTGTAGCTGCCTGACCTGTTTCAAACAACCTCATTTAAGTTATTTCAGCTAACTCATACTCTTTTATCCAAAGTAGGTGAGGATGGAGCAATGGATGTGTGTAGGTAACAACTTTCAGCCTAGAAGCACCAATGAGCACCTAAAGCTCAATGCCTCTTCAATGAACATAGCTTGAGCCAGAAAAGAACAGGAAACAGAGGTAAGAACCGGGTAAAAAAAACCCAACACATAAATCTTGGTGGTTTTATACTGACAGGTTCTCCAGCAGTACTTCCCTGAAAACAATGTTTTAAGTAAAAGTAAGGCACACTCATTCCAACTAAGAACAAGATCACCTAATAAAAACCTTGTCAGAATGCATCTTCAAGCATCAAGCATCTCTTTTCTACCCTGCTTCATAATTATTTGAGTAGATCATATATTTCTGTCAATGGTTAGCAGTCTCTTTGGAGAGAAATAATAGTCTGGCAACCAGACAGCTAAACCTTTAATAATTAACCTCCACGCCCAAATTACTGCTTCTCAGCAGGCAAACAATAAAGCAAAGAAATATTCTCATGCTCCTATCTAATAAGTAGTCTGCTCCACATGCCAAAGGACAAAGCAGACAATGGGCTATAGTATTGCACAAGTTCTTTTACATACTGGTGAACTTGCACTCCTTTTGTACTTCACCCCTCCCCATGCTGCAGCAGCAGGTCTGCCTGCCCACAATGGTTTGGCATTTGGCATCATCCATTTTTAGTACAGGAATGTAGTGCCAAAGTCTTTCCTGGTCCATCAAGCTGTTTCCACCTCGCAAAGCTCCTGTTCTCCCCATCTTGCCTTCCCAGCAGCAGCCTTGGTCCATTCTCAGCTCTCCACTAGCAATTAACTGGCTTTTGAAAGTAACAGGAGGAGGAAGGGGAGGAGAGGACTTGGTTTCATTATTGTTTATTAGAAGAAAGCAGCGCCCTCCCTTGCCACTCGCTTAGAAATGAAGGTATTTTCCTCTTTGGAAGACACTTCAGCAGCTGGAGAACAAGAGAAAACAGAGATAATGGATGTCTGTACAAAAGCATAAGCAAGAATCAAAGAAGTGAAACCTCAGCCTCACTGAGGCACAGGGTGGGATTCTTACCCAGACTACTAAAATCTGTAGCCAATTTATTTCTACAATACCCACTTAAACACCTAAAAAAAGATTTTGGTAAGCTCTCAGTGAATGTTTGCCAATAAAAACTTCAGATCTTAAATTAAAAAGCCCTCATTCACATTTGAGGGGGGAAAAAAATAAAAAAGAAAAAAGAAAAAATTGTTTTGGAAACAGTTTACTTCCCAGGACTAAGGAAAACAACCACAAAAACACCCTAAAAAACCACCTTTTTACCCATGAACCCATATAATACAAGCATACAGTAACTTAAGACTTGTGGGACAACTTTGGTGTCCTTACTCATCCTTTTTTATGCATGGATGATATTCAGCAATCATATAAAACCCCAAATCAAGTGTGGTGGAGTTCCACTCCTTCTGTTTAACCACAGTGCTTCACAAATTCAACTGTTTCACTGCCACACCCTTACTCTGAAAGGAACCATATATAGCAGACACAGATTTAACAGGCTGGCCCCAGTGCCCAGTCCGGGCCACATCACTTGTACTAACTACTGAGAGTATTGTGCCTGCCACCTTGGACAACAGGAGATTTTACAGCTTACAGCTAGTTAGACAGACAGTTTTGTCTTGACTTAAAAAGAGAGTTTAACAAAATGAGTTTAACAGAGTCACCACTTGCGAGACTGAGTGGTTTGATAAAACCAATCCGCAGAACACTGTGGAATGAACATGAACAGTACACTCCTCTCAGTTCAGTGCCATGCCAAAGAGAAGCCAGCTATTACCTGATAGCCTACTAAATTTGTGTCCCTTGCTTAATTCTGTTATAGAGATTTACAGGTTTGCTGTGGTGAGATGGAGATTGGCATCCTAAATGTAAGCACTAGCAAATACCAGGTACTGTGAAAGGAGCTGATGGCTGAAGGAAAGGGAGGGTTAAATACTGCAGCCCCTTAAACATCAACGATTACATGAACATCATGGTAGCAAGTTACAGCTACTGTCCAGCAGATGCAAGATATGAGCTACAACTGTGTCACGCACTTCCCAGGTGTCAAAAAAGGGAAACAAACAAAAACTGCTGCGGCATGGTCCTAGCACAGTTCATCTCTAGCAACAAAATGTGTTTTTTTCCTTGCCTATCCCTTCTCAAGAGCCTGTAGCCATCCGTTGCAGCGCTCCAACCACGAGAATTGTCCCACCATGTTTCTGTGATGGCCATTATGTCATGATTTTCCTGCTGCACAATGGCTGCTGTAGCACAGAACACAAGAGTTATTATATGGTTATTTCAACATGTACAGAGTACCTGCCACGACAGTATCTCAGACACGCTTCTGAAACTTTCTAGGGTAAAATTTATTTATGTCGACTGAAAAATGAAGCACTTCACTTAAAATTTAAGGAAAGCTAGATTTAGGCTGGTGTTATAAATGTCTTTGTTTATGCCTTCCCAACCTGTGGACTAATGAAGCAGGGCACCCCTAGGCAAATAAGAGGCTTCCATGTAATTGTACACTGTATCATAATGTATTCACTCTAAAAGGCAAAATTAAAAATACATTTACTTTCACAGGAAGAAAAAAGCAAATAATGATAGCAAACATTTTAGAAGCCTGTATGTGTCAAGAACAGAGAATTAAAAGGCTTTTAGCATATGATTTTTTGTAACTGGTAAAAGTATCACATTGATGTTCTCCACAGTTACCACTCCAGCACTGATTGATAGCTATAACGGAAGTGATGTTAGAAGTAAGGCTCCAAGCACTGAGGCTCAAACTGCTGTCATTATCAAGGGGAAATGCTACATCTAATGGTAGATTCTCAAACAATTGGGTAGCCTGGCTGGTCTGACGACCCATCATAGAGTCACAGAATTTGAGTTTGGGTTGGAAAGGACTTTAAGGTCATCTAGTTCCAATCCCCCTGCCGTTGACAGGGACACATCGCTCTAGACCATGTCGCCCAAGGCTCTGTCCAGCCTGGCCTTGAACACTGCCAGGGATGGACCATTTACCACTTCAAGATTTTACACTGAACTTCAGTAGGATTTTCTGGAAATGGTCTGAGTATAAATTCTTAATGGGACTTCTGGAACACATTGTTCAGATCTTGTCCTCTTTTACATTTGTTTTTTTAATTACATTTTCTAGTATCTTATTGCATGTAAGAAAACCCATATTTAATACTCAGAAGACGTAATTTCAAGCAGGTTTGCTTTAGTACAAACACAAGCATGCCAAGATCTAAGATGACAACTCTCACAAGAGCTTGTATTCACAATGACCTCAGTTGTCTCAGTTTCAGAATGAAAATAGGCTAAAGCTTTTCACTCAGCAGGTTTCTGTTCCTTGCTCTAGTAGGCGATTAATTTAAATATTAATAAATAATCATGCGCTTTTATTTTGTTCCCGTTGCTGCAGTAACAAATCAACTTTCGTATTATTCAGAGTACTTTACAGATACAGACTTATTTATCAGCAAAGGCTGGGAGCATTCCAATTGCACATTTTAGTTCATGTTAATTTCCAGTAATAATATTAACTACACTGCTTAATAAATTAAAATGCACAAAAATGGAACTAACCTTCTAAAATGTGCAATTCCCATATGCAGCCACTGGATGGACTTACAGAGCCGGTGAATGTTGATTGCAGACAAGATGCACGAATAGGTGAACTACTGGGAAGAACTTTCGTTTGTGGGCAGTAGGAGAAGTTTTTTGTAGGAAATGCCTGATCCTAAAAAGCAAGGTACAAGAAGGGATTTTATCCTCTCCTCTTCAATTAATCCTTATTTTTCAACATACTAGTTTAAGAAAAATTGGGCTGTGGAAATGAAACAAGCAGAGTGATAAGAAAATCAGTCTGTAGGAGAACATACAGTTCAGTTCCAAATGTGATTATTTGACGTGTTAGGGTAAAAGCACTAAAAACTGTACTGAGAAGAAGCTGGAGTGCTTTGATAGCTCAGTTTGCAAACAGAAGCCAATCACAGTTATTTAAGTTCTGCTCACAGTTATTTAAGTTCTGCTTCATTTTTAAAACATATGCTACTTTAAAATGCTCATATTCTTTAAGAATATATTAAGAAAGTATTTGCTTAAGCTATCTTACCTTCTTCTGGAAATAGGAACCATATGAAAGTATGAATAACCCTGTACAGTAAGTGTAAACCAACCCTGTCTTAAGTAAGAGCATGATCATCCATGAACATAAAAATTTTATTTCCTTTTATATTACATCTGGTTATTGCAATTATTTCTGAGTATTTTGCATGTATTATTTTCAACTACTATACAATCTATCTAATGCACTGTTTTAAACCAATTACCATTTCAGTGTATACAGCAGTGATAAAATATGCATGTGATTCCATACCCTGTGTTCTGTTGTGTAGCTAAGAGAAGTAGTACATACCAGTTGTAGCAGGAAAAGTCAGTAAATTCACCTCAAAGAAAGTCCAAGTAGATAGAGCTGCTGTGAGGAGAACTAAGTGAAGCTGGGAAACGAAAGTATACATGTGTGAGCCTAGAAGAAAGGAGAGCTGTTGCATAAATCTGCCTATACGTGCTGCTCTAAATCTGTGGACATTGACAGCAACTAGCATGGCCCCTTCACTCCTCCTCTGCAGATACACCCAGTTACAGGATCTAAAAGTGGTTTTACCATTTTATCTGACTGTCCCAAACACTTTTGAATGGAAGCAAACCTAACTATGATTGAGGCTACCCTGCATGCCTGCATTTCTTTTGTCATTGCATTGTGAAGGTCATATGCAAAGTCTGTGTAGTGAGTGAAATTCTCTGACTCTATTTAACTGCATGCAATAGCCTTACTGGGTGCCTATTCTAGCCAGGATGAATGAGATGCAGTTAAAAACCGTGTGTGAGCAGGGAAGGAAGGCTGGGTCAGGTTCAGCACTACTGTCTGTTGCTTTCAGTCCTCTTCTGGAACAAAACATGAGAGGAGATTGTAGACATTTCTCAGCAAATGACCTCTTCCCCATCCTAATTCACTTCTTAACCATGCACAAGATAAATGCTGAAAAATCACTCTGGAGCTCATCAATATTTTGTTGCTTTCTGCCTTATAAATTCCTGTTATTTTTTAGAAATGCGAGCAAAGCCTGATACATGGCCCAAAACAAACTGACTTAGCAACCACATTTAAAGTTATGCATGCACTTTAACACCATTCTAAGTCAGGAGCTGATATCCATGAATTAATTGTCTGCAATGATCACATAAGGCCATGGAATAAGATGGAATGACACCTCTTATAATTACAATGATCACTGTGCCCATCAGGGGGCATTAAATGCGTGCAGCGTGTCTCTAGCATGCCAGGGCTCCTGAATGCCATATGCTGTCCTGCCCTCAGATGGGGGAATACCATCTGGCATAGAAGCCCTGCAGTTGCCATTGCAGGCTCCTCTCTCTCCCTCCCCACTCCCTACTCTGACAATTACAGAACCAGTGATCTTCCAGGAATGAAGTAAGGCCACAAGAATATTGAATGACTGAGTCAGCGACTAGGAATGGAGATGGCAACTCTAGAGATTGCCTGATAAATATAATTGCCTCAAAGCAAAATTGTGACAAATCAGGTTCTCCTGTACCTCTCACTAGGCAATGAGTTCCCCTCCCTGTTCTCCCCACTACATACAGTGTCATCTCACAGGTGTGTGCCTCCCTGCTAAAATCCTCCTGGAAAACGTCATACCTCAGCCAAGGATGCTTCCCCCTGCGAAGCCCCTAAGCATAACATGCTATTCTTGGCTTGTTCTGACCTCCTTTAATTTCCTGACCTTGTTCTGGAACGAGGTGTTGGTCCGCTTTTAATCATGCCAGACCAACCAAACAGCAGTCTTCTCATTCCATTGCTGATTTAGAAAGCCTTTGCTAAGCTGCTGCATTGGGAATCTTCCACCGCACAGAGATGAGGTCACAGACTTCCTTCCAGGGTAGGTGGCACCATGATCTGCCAGATCCAAGCTGGGACAGTAAACTGGGTGGGGCTGCATCCTAATATTACAGACAGCAGTGTAGACAGAGCCTACGGAATTACTAGCACCACTAATCTAACCACCTACATAAGTAAATCAAGTGAATCATCTACCTTACTGGTCTATCAAGCCTCAGACACACATATGATACTGGATATATAATGGTGAATTGGCTCACATGAATTAGATTTTTTGAGTGCTTCTAAATTACATGTTACAATTCAAGCTACTGAAGGACACATGCTCAATTTGGGAGTGGTCTTCCTTCAGACCTCCTTCAGAAAATCTAATTTATTATTCTAGATGAACCACTGAATACAAACCTTTTTATTCCTACAAATAGAATATTTGTCTTTAAAGTCTAAACCCAAGGATTTGTGGGATAATCTTTTTATTCTACTACCATGTCAAACTTTTCAATCTACCCTAGTTAGGAAATATGAAGTCTCTACCTGTAATGTTTTAATTAAAGCTCTGTCAGGCAATTAGTTGCTAGATCCACAAATGGCAAAGCTGATGCAAAGATCTGAACCTTTTCACTCAGATTGTTTGGTGAATTGCTGTATTTGCATTGGATGTACAACTAAAATCATTCAAATTAGTAACCAGCCTGGTCCTGTTCCTGTACACCCGAAAGTGCAATAGCAAATCTGTCTTATTACAGCCAAATGACAAATATCAGAAAAAATGCTGCCGAGACTGCCTGCTTTGCCTGTGCTGAGGTCTGTGGATTCCCACCTGCCCTGTGCAACGCCACTGTGTATGTTGTGCTGCTGCACAGCCTGAGCACATGTTGGAACGCTGTAAGTGTGGGTGTCATATGACATTCCATATGAATATATCATATATATATAATATATATATTCCATATTCCCTTTGACACACAGAAATTTTAGTAGCATATTCTTAAGATGTAGAAAATTGATTTGCCCCAGATTTCTTCTGGGGCATTTGTGTGTGCCATTCTGAAGAAGTAATGAGATTACAGTGCCCACATTGCTCAACCCTGACGTCTGAAATGTCTAAACCTTGTGCCAAATTATTTTCTGCATATCCAAAGTGCGTGCATGCTGATAGGTATGTCTTATCTCCTGACATTTCAGTGTGGGTTTCAGATTAGGTTTTTAAAGGCATAAAGACTATCACTATATGTTTCCATGTGTTCTCTAACCTATTTCTACTCAATTCTGAGTTTAATTTCTGACACCACGCACACAGCCTTTGCTCCTTGAAAGCAAATATCCATGTAAATATGAAGAAAGAAGGAATTTGAATGGAAAAATATTTGCAATTCCTGAACAAGAGATAAAACAATTGATAAACCTTCTATCCTTGAGAACACCTGCTTTTCTTTGTGCATAATCAAACTCCAAAGCCAGAAGTTGGTAACGCCAGACTTCTCTACCCACTAGCAAATGCGTATCCAGAGCTGACCAATTAAGTTTATAGGCATGCTCAACAAAGGAAGTCCTGATTCAGAGGTAACCCTGCCCTTATTTTGCTAATCTTTAGTGCTTTAAGACTCCTTGTACTACATCCCAGTGCCTGACTTTGATCCTCACTGCTTTATAATGAGGTATGTCTTTTTCTGAATCGGTCCTTTACTTAAACTTATGAAAATGAGATACAAGATGTGTAAGCATGTTACACAGTGTACTTTTCACTTGGAAATGTAAGTCTCACACTGCTTGCTAATGCGCAGCTTGCATGCCACAAATCCAACCCTAATGAGGGAATAGGTTCCTTCAAAAGGGGTGAGTATACCAATGCAGGGTATTAATTTCGTGTACCAATATGCATGAGTATGTGCCAAGAGGCATACTAATTCCATCTACCAGCTTGCATTTTCCTTATCCACAATTCAGAGCCTCTGGATGAGCTCACAGCTAATGGTGACTCTGAAAATCAGGGGAATAGTCTTTATACGTCCCCTTGAGACAAAAAATGATTGAAATGGATGCCACAATTACATAGGGAAGCTCTATATTTATGTGAGTGGTAATTAAAGAGGAATATAGTGGTCTAGCATAAACTACAAAAATCAAGAATACTAACAGAACAGAGAAGTGCACTGTGATCTTTTTCACCATAAGATGTTCTTGCATTAAGAAGTTCGGTGATTTCTAAATATAGCAATATTCTGCAGCAGCATTACTTAGATAAACTGGAGTGGCATTGCTATTTAAACTAAAAATAGAAAAATGCTTCTCCCCTGCAATACCTAAAGACTGGCTGTGGTTTCACAAGGAGTTTAAGGAAATATAAGTTTGCATAGTCAAGGAAAGCGGCTGTCCTTTCCTCCATATCTGGCTGTAAGTTTCTGCTCTTCTCTTGCAAGGGCACTGTGCTGTAAAACACCACAATGCCATCACAGAGCCACTCAGTTCTCTGAACAGAGCTGCTTTACATGTGGTGAACTCAGAAAACACTGAAACTCAGTGACAATTTGCACAGAACTCTTAGGTAGCATTTAGCTTAGATATTAACGAGGTGTGAGTGAGTCTGGAATCCAGAGATCCATTTTCACTTAAGCTCCTGACACAGTGGATGCCTGCATGCCTCAAATGAAATCCAGAGAAACTAGTGAGCTGATGAAGAAGTTGCTTGAAACCACTGTCTTAGGGAAGTACTTGCCTACAGTGGGTCAAAAGGGAAATCTCAGTGCAGGGCTGCAGGTGCTCTGTTCCATCTACTGTGTGTCACTATGCAGAATTTCCAGGAGGAGGTCAGGACAGATCTGCTAATGTGGCCTCACAGGGGAGAACACCACAGCGGTAACACTCTGATTTACAAACTGGTATTAATCCTTGGGCAGAGGTGGGAAATTTTGCTTGATTCCTTCCTTGGCCAAAGGCAGTTAAACAAAGATCTCCCTGAGTTGTGTTCTGTTCATCAGGCTAACACTCTGCTCTTGGATGAGGGCTGGAGTAAAGTAAATGGTCAGGCACTTGCGGTACTTGAAGTTTCTCTTCTTGAAGAGAAAAGTGAATGTCAGGCTCATTGAGCAAGACAGGGAACACGACGCTAATCCTTTAATGTAAAAAGAAACAAAGAGCACATTTTAGTGGTGAGATGGCCAGTTGTAGGTATGGGAAACAGCTCTGCATCTGAATGCAGGGGAGAATTTTGTGAACTCTTAGTTAGTGTCAATTAAAAACAAAACAGAAAACCCAACCCAAAGTGCAGCTTTGTCTTATACAACTTAAAGAGTCTGGTCTTTTTACATGCATCCAGATGGAAGCTGCATGGGTCACACATTGATTTATTTTATCAAGCTTTCATTTTCTACTGCAAGTAGTACTCATACCTACTTCCATCTACATGAAGTTATGTAAATAATGATGAACAATGACAGATATTTCTAAACTTTAGCTTATCTGACTGTATTTTCACTATCTCAGCCAGAATGCCTCCAGGGCAAGCTCCAGAGCTGCACACTGTAGCACCATCTGTCAGACTTCTTGAAAAGATACAGACATATCACCCTTCCCATTTTTGGGTAGCTCTTTCCTGAACTGTGCAGGAGTGATGAGGCTACAGAGCAATTTCTGCTTCTTTCCCCCTCTTTTGGGCTGCAATGATTGCCTTTCATTTTTAAGATGCTTCCAATTGCCGGTACCAAGGAGCACAAAATACATATTGCTGTTACAAAGACTGTAAACAAGAAGACTACTTGAAATCCTGTGTCATGGGCCTTCTGAAATCTTTCCACATACATCACATCCAGAACATTCATCCTCAGCCTGAACAGCAGTTAAAGCAACCTGAAGACTATTCCAGATTGGGCTGTCCTGCTAAACCGGTATCACTGCTGCTCTTTACTTTAGAGTCTTTTTATGAGTTGCCAGTCAGGTCACACAAATTCTCAGTATAAAGAGCAGGACGATCAGCTAGCATGACCTCACATTTCCACAGGAGCTCTCACATCAACACAGAACACCTCACTTACATGAATTCCCAAGTGCAAATCAATAGAGGGGATACAGAAGAAAACAGCAAGAGTTAGCCACAAACTTTGCTGATCACCAAATTTGTATTGAAAAGACAATCATAAACTGCCTGTTCTAGTTAAAGACTGCATTCAGTAATAAAGCTTTGTTTCCTTTTGTTTTGGAGAATGAAGATCAGTTGCAGTATGTTATTTCTAATCTACTTTCACAACATAGAGTAGGAAAATATTTGAACAGGGAGACAAGGCTTCGAACAGTTGCTCTTTGAAGCAGTCTATGAAGAGGGAATTGCAGCTGCCATCGTGAGGTAAAACCTGTATTCCTGGCTGTAAAATGTCTGGAATTCAATCAGATTTGAGCTTTGCAGGGTGCTTGCATACATGGGTCAGTTCACAGCTCTCTGCTCTCTGGACAGGCCAAGACAGCATGGCTTGTTCCCCTTTGAAGTTAAAAGGGGTATTTTCTTTCTGAATAAGCACAGCTTTTCTCCTATCTTCTTAGCAAAATTAACAGTCAAAAAAATGGGGAGTTTGGGACTCTACATTTGATAACTGATTACAGCCATAAACAGCTACCAGGCCTGACGCAGTTCTGCTGTATTCAATGAGATAACCTGTGTATTTCAGAGTACTCCATCTTAAATTTAGACTTACAGTCAATCCATCAGGACCAGAGGAATAAAACAGACAGCGAACATCCCAAATTCAGCAGCTGTAACTAAAGCACAAGACAGGACACTGCAAATTGTTTGCCATATCTAAGAGGCATTTTACAGGTCTAAGTCTGATAAAGAAACAGAGACTGCTGAGGGTGGCCGGGTGGCTGGGAAGCACTATGGTGCCCTAAGAACAACTGAGAGGGTTTTAGTGACACTGCAGCATCAGGGTGTGTTTTAGATAACACAAAGGATGTGTTATCTAAAATAATTTGTTTTACCTGGCCACGAGGAAGTCAAGCGGGGTGTTTTCTTCTGAATCTGCTGCTCTTGCGAGAGCCTCATTCTGATTGTTCATAGGCAAGAACAGTTTGTAAATGTTCTCACACTGAACAACCTTTTTGAGAAAAATATAAAATGGCTTTTCTGAAATCAAGAGCAGAGGATGAAGGGTGGGTACCACAGTGAAAGTATTCAGTTTACAAACTCTAGTTGTGCTTCGTTTTGCAAGTTTAATTGTCAAAACGTGCTAGGAGCCTAATAGAGGAAACAGCTTTTTCTAATATTAGATCAAATTCTCCTCTTTTACTGAAGAGGGCTTTTTCTCTTCTTTTTGTGTGTGCAGCCTTTAATTAGCCTGTCCAGACACAAGTAGTATTAGCCAGAGTCTGTCACAATTACCCACATTTAGTAGCTAATTACTCCTCGAATAGTCTTAAGGCTATGAGCAATTTCAGTGCAGTTGGCAGCCTGAGGCCCCTAGAAGCTGTTCCAGCAGCCAAGAATAGCTGGAATAGAGAGGCAGGCCAGCTACGACCCTTTCTCCTCAGCCACAACCTAACAGATCTACTATGCCAAAGGCAAGAGCAACACAGAAATGAAAATATTCCCAAGTGGCTAAATGTGCTCTCTTTATAGCCTTTTTAAACTAATGGAGTAACATAAAGGTACTATGGGGAAATGGAAAATAGGACCTTTTAAATCCCAAAATACTGGCAGGACTACTAATGATTTTTCAACTTTGCAATGTTCCATTAAAACAACAGTACAAACCACTTACAATATGGGATGAGACTCTGACACAAGACTTTTATTCTAGTGTAATTTTATTCACTGATGTCTCATATTGCAGTCATTTACATTACTGTGATAAGAGTGTCAAGTGGGTATAAAATGCTGCCTTGATTTAGTGACATTTCGTATGTATTTTATGCAGGCAGAAATTATTTCACAAGGGACATGGCAGTGCCTGTGATTTCAGTAAAATGATTCCTCCTGTACACTTGTGTGACATCAGTGGCAGACTAAAATTAACATAAAAATTTAAATGAGAATGTCAGTTTTAAATGCACTGGCAATTCAGTGCCTATTCCACAAGTCCAAAGAGTGTTGCTTTGTAAGTTCAGCAATACTGGGCTAGCAAAGAGCAAGAAATTCCTTTTAAAAAAGTTCACAAGGTTATGAGAGGTCCTTTTTCAAGTATTTCTGTAGCAACGCCCTCACTTTAGCTCATTACCTCTGCTTTTCCTATTCCCTTCAATTTAAAACATTGTTCCCACCAGAAAAAATAAAAGACAAAAAAACCAACAAAAAACATTATTAATTATCCATCAGATTCTCAATGGGAACTGACTCTTCCTGCATTGCACGACCATCTGATGCGGTACAAGAGAAGTGCTGGCACTTGACGCACACAAGTCTGGGGGAAGAGTAGAGTCAGCTCTTTCTGCTGGCTGCCTGTTGTTACTCTGGATTAAGTGCATGATAAGAGTACCTCTCATTCAGTGCCACTCTGTAAACTCTTTTCTACTGAACTGTGGAGACCATGAAAATTGACAGAGATGTTGCAAGATTATTAGCCCTCAAGTCAGTAGGTATCCATAGTGCAGAGCTAGCAACAGGTTCTTTTAGTTTATCACTGCTGATGAGCAACCTGATCTGAGTATACTCATTGCTGGGGTTGACTACAAAATAGGCACTAGACACTGAGCAACAGCAGCAGCTCAGCTCAGCTGTCAGCAGCAACACCACAAATCTGTAAGTCTGAAGATACCTTGCCTGCAGCAGCAATACTGACTAAAGATACTTCCAACTATTTTTCCTTCCTTCCTTTCCTGTTCTTTTGACAGCCATATGACTTAGGTCAATGTAAGTGTCTGCAAGGCCATGCTATGAATCAAGCCCAGGGAATTAAACAGGTATTAAAGAAAAAATATGCAAAAAAAAGCATAGTTAGGTAGTTTAACCTGAATTAGTCTCACAGTTCAGTTCCCAAACATACACATAGACAGCTGTGTTGGCAAAACTAAAAGGACATCAGGAACAAGCAGCTGGCAGTTGAGGCAGGTCCTGGGAACGCCTTAAGACAGGCTGCTGCTGGGAAAAGTGTGCATGGAACAATACCTTTACTGTGTTGCCTTGGCACTGCATACATGCATGTGCATTGGCCAGTTTCAGGGCTACAGTCTATAACTTTATGTACTGCAGTAAGTTGAGGTGCCAGTAATCCTTTCCCAGTGTTTGTGAGGTTATCTGTCTGTCCTTCTGGGAGCAGAATGGGAATTGGAGAAACAACAGTTCTTAGTACAGGACTGCAGATCCCCAGCCTGCAGGAAAACTAAAGTAAAACATAACAGACTTGGGAACCACTAAAATACACATGCAAACCTTGACCCATATGACTAACTACAGCAAAAGATACTCTCCAGTTCAGTTCCTCAGTGGATGTCATGCTTAAGACTATGTCCAAGGCACTGTACAAAATCCTCTCTGGCTGTAAGAACCAGAAGCTTCCCAGACTAACTCCTTGGTCTCCTGATTTGTGATTTCCTGCCCTTTGTGCTTCCCTAACATCGGAGTCAAAGACTGGAAGAAGAGAATAGAGCAACAGAGTCTAACGATGCAAAATTACTTCCTAAAATGATCCTGGTCATTAATTATATAGTAGGATAGATGAACTGTAGGACAGATAGAATAGCAATTGTGAAAAAAAAAATCATAACAAGGGGATATAGTGACTTGCCATCCTTGAAGATATTTAGAACTCAGCAAGACAAGGCCCTGATCAACCTGATCTCAAATGGCCCAGCTCCGAAACAAGGTTGGACCAAGTGACCTCCAGGATCCCTCCAAACTAAATAATTCTATGACCAAGGAGCACCATGTGCATGACTGATGAGGCTGTAAGCACAAAAGGCAACTGGTTGAAACTGGGTAATGCTCAGGATTATTCCCAATCAAAGCAAACCCTCGGCATATTTTTTTACCACTTATTTGTTTCCTCAAGCTCTTCTTTCTCTCTTGACCTTCTCCTTTCTTAAAGTATTTCATAAGGTGACCCAAAAATTTCATTTTGTGTTTTGGGGAATTTCTTTTTGTATCATCTGTGGCCAAATCCTAAGTTAGGTGTGCCACTATCATTGCTGTGCAATGAGACTTAAACACACTGGGAATTAACAACATACCAATTATAATAATTGCATACCATTATAAATTGTGTTGTGTAAAAGATTTCTATGCATTTTGCCTTACTAACACAGTTTAAGGGTTTGAGGTTTTTCTAGATTTATATCTAAAAGAGGTTAATTAGGTTTTTACTGTTTCAAAAATGTACTGGTAAGGTTTTATAGACATTGCTGTATAATGATGAATTATCTTGTATGATCAAAATGTTCTTACTCATACATATTTTGATGAGGGGGCATGTTCTCAGGAGACTGATATGACTGGCATGAGAACACAAAGAACAGTGGCTAGTGCGCTGCAGAAACTACCAGGAAATGACTTGGCTCTTGCAGGTCACATTTTAAGTGCATGTTAGAAATTGGCAGTTGCATAGAGGGCTGAAGAGGGAATTTTGAATGAAAGAGGGAAAAAAGTTGTGGCTTCCTGGAATACTACTGTGAAAGAAACTGTCATTTGGAGCACATAAGGATGATCGTAACTTAAACAGAGCTAAGCAGCATTCACAAAAGTTAATTCACATCACAAAACCTACCCACATGACATGTTAAGAACACCTAATTGCAGGAATGAAAATAATCACCATGTGCACCCAACATCATATTTACACCAATATCCTGCAGGGTTAAGAGCAGTGCTCCTTACAAACTCTTCTACAGTGCAGCTTACAAGCCAGAGTATTTCTTTGACAGAGCAGCCACCAATAGGGATTCTGGGAGGAAGGTGAGAGGGAACAGGGGAAGGAGGAACACAGGACTACATCCTTATCTGAGGGATCAAGTTTCTATGCACCAAAGATCCTTTGCAGACATGGCTATAGAAGCATTGCAGTTAGAGCAGCACTGCTAGTCCAGATCATATCACACTGGTAATGAGCCCAAGCCTGTGTCTAGAGTAAATGCTGTGAGTTCTTTGCCCAGGGATTGTAACTGAATTGAATAGTGGTATGCTGCCAAGAGTCTAGGTTATTCCTCCACAGGAAACTTTAATTAAAAATACCAATCTCTCAGTACAATCTGTCCCCCTTGTGAGAACAAGCATAAGCTTTCAAGAGGTGGTGGTGGAAGAAGAAAGAGTAGAAGAATGCTAAAGATGCTTCAGCTGTGCTGAGAATGATTTGGGAATGTTCATCAAAATGTACCAAGAGATATGGAATGGCTCTTCAGCTTCTAAAGAGGAACTTCTTCATTCTCCCACCGTGCTAGCTTAGCAGCACCACAGCCCTACAAACTCTTAACTAAGATCTGCGTTATAGGAATTCTTGTTGAATTTGGACTGTGCAATTTTTACATTAGATGGGTATTGATGATTCCAATTTTTAGGGGTCTTGTACCTGTAAAAGTTTTATTAGCATAACTCTGTCAGTTAGGATAACATTTATATTAACATTGTTATACCAGCACAGTGGTATATCGATGTCGTCATACCAAAACAAAGCTGACTTACAGGCCCCAGTACATGCTGCACTTTTCAAAAGTATTTCTGTATTCATATGATTCCATCTGCTTCAGGATAACTTTTTCTTCAGGATAACTTTTTCTACTTCAACTTATTCCCTGGAATGGAGGTACAGGCATGCTCTTGCCTTGAGTTTGTCAGGAATAATCCTTCTTTCAGTTTATCCTGCACCACCATACCCTTTTATCAGGTCTCCTCTAACTTCCTGGTTCCATTTAATTTCATACACCATGTAGTTTGGAGGAAAAGATAAAAACAGTCAGTGGCAGTGCCTGTTTTCATAATCCCTACTTTTCTTGAATTAAATCATGGGCTAGCCCACTTTGCACCCAAAACAATCATGCTAGCCTAGTAAAGACTGCAGTGCAGGTGCAGAACAAGTAGCCAGGCTTGTCTGGACAATGTTAAGCAGCTCTGTCACTGGATGTTGAACTGCAATCAGTTACAATCCCTGGGCAAAGACAGACAACACTGCAGTGACGAAAGTAAATTTATAAATTCTAATGGAATTTAAAGGATAATTAACAAAATCCCAACAAAATCTTAAATAACCTTAGCCAATTTTATATCCAAGTTACTAAAACCTATATACGCCTGCTGATGGATTCGGCCCTTTGACTTAGGAGATTTCGAAAGATCTGGTTCACACTGTAGTGTTCTCATTCATTGTCTTCACCTCCAGTAACTAGTATCATGATCATTCTTCTTCACAATGAAATGCCAAGGATCCATAATGTGACACAGCAGCTGCATATTAAAAAGAAGCAGCACATCAGGAAGCACAAAATCAAATCCTTTTTCTTTCATAATATGGGCCCAAACATAACCCCATACTTTCCAGAATTATGTTCCAAATTATCATTACAACTAATTTTTTCCCATCTTGTTACTTACATTTATAGATGAGTACACTTGAGATTTCTATAAAAATCATATTCTGAAACATTTCTGTATTTGCCTAAGGTGTAAAATACAATTTGACTTTGCAACTCTCCCCTTCTTTCGTTCTGAGGAAGAAATTGTCAGTCTATTTACAGCTAATCAGATATAGGCATGCTCTGACTTGAAAGAGATCTGTCTAAGGACTATGCAGGGTTTACAGCATATTAAGGTGGTAGGCTATCATTCTGTGAGATTGTAAATAGCTGGAAAAAATCATTTAATCCCAGGAGAGTTTCTATCAGATGAGATATTGTCTGTAGGAGTGACTTTATGCTGGATCAGGCATAATTTATCCTCTTCAACTGACCGAAAGCCGGTATAAAATCTGAATGCACATTGTAACATATGCTCTGGCTGATTTGATAAAAATGCAGTCATGTGCTCATGCCAATACAAAGCAATTTTCTCCTGCCAGGAAATCCGGCATGCACAGATTTTATATCACTTAATGCAGAATCACAGCCTTATATTGCTGCATTTTTTTATGCATATTAATTGATTTTTATTACTTTATTATAGGCACAAATAAAGAATACAGGTTTGTTGAAATCTCCCTGACCAATACCTGTGTGGAGTGAGTCTATAGCAATACAATGGTTCTCCAAACAGGGATAAACATGATCCCTAGACAATAAGTCTCTTTTGTAACACAGGCATGCATGATTTCGTACCTTCATGGTCTAAGCAGAAATTACCTTACTCACTGCAAAAGAGGCTGCGATACCCCTACATAAAAATGATGTTGGACTGGCAGTATGTCTGCACCACTGGAAATCCACTCGTGCACTATTGGTATTTTTGTGTTATTTTTCACCTCTTTGCAGCCACTAACAACACTGGAATATAGAAAACAGGCTACTCTGACTTTCAAAGGTGACAGCCCTGCCCAAGCTTTCTGCTGTGTCGGAACTCTTGCACCTTCCTCTGCCTGCACAGCTGAATCCCTATTCAGCACAAATCACTGGAAGTATATGGTTGCTGTCACTGCTGAAGGAAAAGTTTCATTTCTAAGTCTACTTCTGCAAGACTGCATTGAACATAGACTTTAACAGGAAAGTTCCCAAATCCTTACCTGGATTAAAGACAACCTTCCTCTCTTTCTGCCTTTCTCCAGGTTGTTTCTGTCTAAAGCCCCTCCAGCTTCCAACTCCAGCGAACTGATTTTTGAATTCTAATATTGTATTGCTTCTTTGGAACATGAATTTCTTACTCAGTGTTCACCTAGTTCTCATCATTATTCAAAATGAAAAGTAGAAGATGGGGTGAAAAGAGATAAAATATGGATACCTACACACTAAGCCTACTTTTCCAGTGTCTTGTTTCATTTAGTCATACGCACACTGGCTAGGTGAGTGCAAAACAGAGATCAAGAGCTCCTATTTTGTTTTGTTAGCATTCTGCACTTACTTTTGAAAGGGTTTAAAAATGAAGGATTTGCAAGGTGGTCTAGTCTATCTCATCTGTTGCTAAGGTTGTTGGCAAAACAGTTGCAAGGAATATATTATGGAAAGTGTGTATTTAACAGGATGGCAAGCTTGAAAAGACTTCAGTCCCTTTCCACTCGATCTCCCTCTCTTCGGTGGTGCAGGCAGGCTTGCCAGCATGATCCTGCCTGCATGATACAATAGCAGACGTGACTGAGCAGCTCTGTCATCCCAGTGTAGCTGCACCCGGTCTGACTGATGTACCGATGACTGTAGCTGCACCTGTGATGTAAGTGATGTTGTTATCATCTACCATATGTTTGGTGGGTTTAGATCTGTCTCTTCCAAGGTGAGGGATGTAAAACACGGGCACTGGAGTGTTACGCTTATGCAGCATTTTATTTTTTTAGGTGTCTTCTCTTTTTCTGGCAATGGAGAATAAAGGTTTGCACCCTTATAAATATAATGAACAAAAGATTAACTGGAATGAGAGAACTAGTTAATATTACTCGTCAGGAAAATGCTTCCTGTAAAATATAAAGGACCTGGTTCATCTTTTGTGGGGTATTGCAGTAGCAGTTACACCTGCCTTCTAACAGGTTCAAACCTGCTTTTTTATGTGAATGAGAAACTCAAAGTCCAGCTTCATATATTTTCAGAATGATGTGTATGGTCAAGAAAACATGACTATAACACAAAAATTACATTCTTCTTCTTTCTAGTTGTCCTTCAAGTCATTAAATATTTAATGTATTTATTATATGCAAAATGATTACTTTCTTCTCATTGCAGGATCTTGATTGCTCCCAAAAGGATATGACTGTCTCTTCACATGTAAGGCTTGCCTTCATAACCTAGCAAAGGGAGTACTCCTCCCACAAAAGAGCTGGGCCCACAATTTGTCTTCCCAAAAGTTTTCATGCCTGCATTAACCAGAAGAAATATAACTCTAATTCTGAATGTCTTGAGGAATTTGGTCACGCCTACATCAGAAACACTACAACAGAAACAGTGGCAGGCACTGACAAGATACTAGACAAACTGGAACTTTATTCAGAACCAGTGGCATTGCTTGTGTTGGCTTATAAGTTGTTAGCATACTTTGGAAAACCTCTATTACTTGATATTATTTTAGAAGCGAGCCCCAGAAAACATGGGGCCTGCACAGAAAAACCAGCTATGTTCTTAGCCACTGCTGAAGTAGAACATGCATTTGAAAGGCAAGACAACATTTCTTTTTATAGTACAGTTTAAGCAATTTTGTAGCATGCTCCATTATACACCTTTACTTGACAAACTGAAAATGAGGATTCTGGCAAGGTCTGGGTCCTGTAAACTTTTGCTGTAAGTTGTTTTGAGCTGACCTGCACTTCTGGGAAGCATCCATACCTTTCACAAGAAATGAGGAAGGCTAAAACTAGGAAGACTATGCATATCCAGATGAGGCCATTTTAGGGTGCAATTTACTGCTAATATATAAGGTGGGGTTTTTGACTATGAAAATGCTCTGGAACATGCCATGCACATATGTCATGAGGCTTTACAGAGGCCTGTGGTACTTCTACTTTAACAAGCTTTAGGTTAGGAGATTATAAATCTGTACAGTTGTATAGCGACAGATTAATTCCATGGATTGCAAGGGATAAGGGTTGATTGCTTTTTTTAACTACATGTCAAATTAAACATAAACCTTGGTGTGTACTTTTCTATGATGCTGTTCTATCTGATCTTAGAGATTGGGTGTGTCACTCGTCTTTCAAACCTTCTGGCATAATGGCCATTTCTTTATAACTAAGTGGACAACCAGGGTTTAAATGAACAAACAACTTTATTAATGTCAGAAACATTAAAAAGGGAATGTTTAAGAACAATGCTATCAAACCCTTCTGTCAGCTAACAAAAGATGGTTTTTAACTACCTAGTACAGTTTGGTATACCAAGTGCAAACTAAAGCTAAAGTGAAATCTGTGAAAATAAAGCCTATAAATGCATTGTCATAATTTTTATGCACTATACTTACATGCTATTGCTCAGGGACCTTGTCATTAGTCTTTATAGAACCTCTAGCTGAACATGAACTTTAGAGGCTGGAAACTACTCATTACCTTCAAACAAGCACCTTCTGTTCTCATTTTTTCTCATGTCATTAAGTTAGAGTTTCTTAACTCTTGTTCCTGTTGTACCTGCAGCAACTCATAGAATTTGGTGTTTCTCCTTTGCCTCTCCAAAGCAATGTCACTGGGAATGCGCTGCTTTGCTATCTGTAGCAATGGCTTTGCTCAGCCTCCTCATCTGGCCCCTTCATACTCAGAGTACCTGCAGAATTAGAGAAAGAGAATTCATTAATCAAAGTCAAAATAAAAATGTTGCCCAGTTACTTTGTGATATAGGCCCTAGTTTACAAATTTTAACAAATGGCTCTGCTGTCTTTCTGTGTCTTTCTAAGCAGCGAGAAGGGTTTTTGTTCCAATAGTGGAATTTCTTCAGCCAATGAAAAGAAGATTTTGTAGACCCTGACAACAATACCACATACCAGTGAATGCGAGCGTTAACAACATAAGTGGCCCAACAAAATTCACCCCATTAACTAAACAAATCCACCAAAATTCTGGCTGCATAAGTCTGTAAGTATGTTTATTAGAAAGTGGCAAGGGCTACTGATGAGCAGCTGACGGAATTGCTGCTACCAAATAAGTATAATCTGACTATTCTCCAGCTTTGTCAAAAATACAGAAATGGCAAAAACTGAAAAAAAATGGACTTTGCCACAGAGGACTTCAGCAATTTGCTCCTCATTGTGAATATCTGCCAAAGAACAGGAGCTGCATGTGTGCATGATTTTCACACAACCCCATCCAAACAGCAACAATGAAAAAAATAAGGCTTACAAGGACAGACTGACTTTTGGTAACTTTGAACCCTGACACATTTTGCCCAATGAAGAGGCCTATTATCAGTAGCCTAAATTATGACTTTATCTAGTTTTCCTACTATCTATGAATTATGTAATTCTACAGATTATGACCGCACACTAAAGAAAAGGCATCTAATTGTATGAATGGTCATGTATGCCTATTCAAAATCATTAGGTCACTATTACACATTTACATTTGGTTCTGTATTTACCATTTCATCCCCTCAATAATGATGTGGACTTTGGGATGGAAGACAGGCAATAAACTTTGGCATAAGCTGCTGAAATGGCTTTTGCCCTTAACAGAAGCTAATCTTTCTAGGAAAACCAACACTGTAACAGACATGACTAAAGAAAAGAGTGTATTAGCTTGAAACACTTGTTCCTACACTTTGATCCCGCAGGGGCACCTGTGAATTCACTGCTGAAATCTTCTAGGATAGCCTAGTGTCCATTTCTGAAATGAACCCCAAACTGGGGTGTGTAGTCTATTTCCCACCACTGCTTAACAAACACAGGTCTGCTGCTATAGTCACCTACTATGAATCGCTGGCTTGTCAAAAGAGGGGTTCATTAGTTGTCTCTCTGAACAATAGCCTAGAATAGTCCATTAAAAGAAATTGTGATGTCACACTGAACAGAATATAAAATGACTTAATAGAACTGAAGTGGAAAGGCACGTAAGCAGGACAAAGAGATACAAGAACGTGGAACAAGAGAAATGCCAGTAGTGGCCTACGTCTGTTGTGATCTTTAACTCAAAGCTATCAGTGTTGTGTATCAACACTAACACCTACAGTGAGAACAGCAGCTGAGGACAACCTGCGGACAGCCTAGCAGATGAAGATAGGCTGAGAAAATTGGGGCTGTTCAGCCTGGAGAAGAGAAGGCTGCGTGGAGACCTCATAGCAGCCTTCCAATACCTGAAGGGGGCCTATAGGGATGCTGGGGAGGGACTCTTCATTAGGGACTGTGGTGAGAGGACAAGGGGTAATGGGTTTAAACTTAAACAGGGGAGGTTTAGATTGGATCTGAGGAAGAAATTCTTTACTGTGAGGGTGGTGGGGCCCTGGAATGGGTTGCCCAGGGAGGTTGTGGATGCTTCATCCCTGGCGGCGTTCAAGGTGGGGTTGGACATAGCCTTGGATGGCATGGTTTAGTGGGAGGTGGCCCTGCCCATGGCAGGCGGGTTGGAACTCGATGATCTTGAGGTCCTTTCCAACCCTTACTATTCTATGATTCTATGATGATTGTGGTGAACACAAAGGAAAATTACCATAGGAATTTTTAACGTAAGGGATATAAAGCTTCAGAACAAAACATACATGTAAATGCAGTGGGATCTTATGAAGATAATCCTAAAACGGAGTTGGAATGCAGAAAAGAAAGAAAGGAAGGAAGGAAGGAAGGAAGGGAAGGAAGGGAAGGAAGGGAAGGAAGGGAAGGAAGGGAAGGAAGGGAAGGAAGGGAAGGAAGGGAAGGGGAAGGAAGGGAAGGAAGGGAAGGAAGGGAAGGAAAGGAAGGAAAGGAAGGAAAGGAAGGAAAGGAAGGAAAGGAAGGAAAGGAAGGAAGGAAGGAAGGAAGGAAGGAAGGAAGGAAGGAAGGAAGGAAGGAAGGAAGGAAGGAAGGAAGGAAGAAAGAAAGAAAGAAAGAAAGAAAGAAAGAAAGAAAAAGAAAGAAAGAAAGAGAAAGAAAGAAAAAGAAAGAAAGAAAAAAAAAAGCATTAAATAAATTGGGCTAAATTAGTTTTAAAATTAAATGAAAAGTGTCTGTGTTAGTGGCATTTCCTATGGGGGAAACAAACAAAACAACCCAGCTCTTTTTAAAGCCAAGACAAGGTTACAAGTATTATTAAATTTGTGAAATTAAAGCCTCTGGAAAAGCTCTCGTTGATTTAATGGGATTTAACCATATCACTGCAAAGATAAACATAATCTGGTTACTTCAGTGTTTGGTTTGCAGTGTTGTAGTAAAATACACACAATTCTGCCTAGTATGCAAAAGGTCAAACCTGCACTGTCGAGAACTGGCTTGGAAGAATGGAAATACTAAATTATTTGCAGTTGCATTAAGGAGTTCAAATTCTTTTCTGACTTTAATTCTGCATTTTACAGACACTATTTAATCACCTATAGAGCCATACACTACCAGTGCTATGACAAGAATCCCCATACCTCAGCTCATGCAACATACCAGCAAATAGTCTACTCCCAAATGCCTTAGACAGGCTTTATCCCTCGTCTCCTTGCTGCACTCTTATTAAGTCTGTGTAACTTGCTGGTTTTGTCTTCTTTGTGTTCCCTTACAGAGACTTACTAAAGAATATTCTTCTGCAGCACCTATGTAGTGTCTGCAGGTTTTGCAGATATGTCCCACAAGACAATGAGGTTATACAATCTAACAATAGGCCTGAGCATTTAGTATTTGTTCTAGAAGCATCCACAGTCAAATATGAAAACAGAGTCACTCAGTGCAGAAGCATGCCCTATTTATATTGAAAATCTGCCTTCTTCCTTACAGCTGGCTCTGCCCAAACACCTGCCGGAGTGCTTGCTCTGCTGCTTCATTACAGACCAATTACTGCAGTCCTGAAGTTACCATTTGAGAACACAGCTGCATACATACAGTTGCAAACATCTCAAGTTGTTTTGTTAAAAACCTTGGCAAATGCATTTGCATACATTACTTTGAAAATGCATCTCAAGTATACACATCAATGATTTCCTTGACCAGATTTGGAATAATATATGCCAGAGCCACTGTGAGACCAAGAGCTGAGAGCCAGAGGAAACTGTGCTTTCCATCTTCGAAGGAAAGCTGCTCGCACCTCCTACACCAAGGGGAGCTCCAGTTGCAGCAAACCTAGCAAGGCACCCCCAGTTACTCAACTGGTCAGCACTTGACTGGTGTCTACAGGTTTCTGCTCATCCCAGTCTGGACTATAGGGACTTTTCTGTGAAGCACACCATTACACAGAGTAGTTTAATAATGGATGAAAAAAATCACACAGTTTTGTTAGAGATTAACTTTATCTATTTCTGCCATACTATGACCAGGCACTTCAGATATCACACCATTTACAAAGACTAAAAAATAACAGTACGCTTTTTACCAATGAAGAACTGAGCCCCACATCAGCAACTGTGAAGACTATTAACTCTGTCCCAGTCCAAACTGACACGATGGCTTGATATGAACTTTGCTACCTGGCTACTCGTATCAGGTAGCAAAATAAAAAACCTACTCAAAATATTTTCAAATTTTTGAAAGAAATTCCTAAGTAGCTTGTATGTGCTCAGCATCCCTTCATTAAAAGACCATATGAGATGACATTAAAAGATTTTAGATAGGTCTGAATGTACCACTTCAAATAAATATAAAATAAAGATGCGTTAAGGAATGTAAGCAGATACTATTTTGAAATACGACATGAAGCATTGCATTCACCTCCACAGTAATCACTTCCAAGCTGTGTCAGCTGAAAACAAAACCATCAGTGCATCCCATGTATTAAGCTGGGTTTAAAAATATCCAAAATCAATGGAGCTGATTGATTCTTCCATTATGCAGAATTTACTGAGACATCCCTACACAGCTCACCTACTAATCTGTCCTGACCATCACCTATCTTTGTGTAATGAGATGTTTCTCAAGCTTCAAAATCAATAGAAAATAAACTTCAGCCATGAGAGCGGCTTGTGTCAGAGTTCAGTTTCTGTTTGTAACATTGCGCTCTCCTGCTTTTCACTGAGTTCAGTCTTCTTTTCA
This sequence comes from Amazona ochrocephala, assembly GCA_039720435.1. Taxonomy (NCBI): domain Eukaryota; kingdom Metazoa; phylum Chordata; class Aves; order Psittaciformes; family Psittacidae; genus Amazona; species Amazona ochrocephala. The sequence goes on from CM077880.1 coordinate 86,377,505, forward strand.
GAGTCTGCAATAAGCAGTGTTTGAGAAAAAAAAGTGAAGAACATAGCTCTGAGTTGACGCATTCACCTCCTACATTGAAAAATCACCCAGAAACATCCTAGCTGCTCCTCTCTAAATGAAAAAGACGTTAGAGAGTTATTTCATACGTAGAGCAAACAAAGTAGGTGGCAGGTGATCTGTGAAATCCTTAAGAAAAAGGTGCAAAAGTCAGTCACGGTATATCTGACCCTTTATAACAAAGAAGGCTCTATCCTGAAGAAAAAATGTACACTGATGCAGAAAAATATTGAACAGCTAACACCAGTGAGCAAATAACTCTGAAAGATAATACTTTTTCCTTGTTGCTAGAATAAAACACAGTAGATATGGCAGAGAGACTGCTGTGGAAGTTAATGGCCACAAACTAGAGGATAAAAAAGGAGGAACAGATGAGATTGCATATGGCTGTAGCGATGTTATTAATTTTCCAGCTATTCCTCAAATTGTTTGAGGTAAAAAACCCTATAAAATTAAATAATTACTCAAGAACAACAAAAGTTATACCATGTAATTAGAAACTTGCTAATATCCTTTCATATATGTTTTTTCAAGTCTCACTAAGCTCTTTACAGCAAACTGGCATGCAAGTAGTACTACTTTGTTTGCTCTTCAGATCAAATCCATACAAATGAACTAGCTGTAATTTCAGACTCTGGAAAATTCTGAGTTTTTTCCCCAGGTAACCCAGAATGCCTATATTTCCTTTCACACCTCTAGTCATATTTAGCAATATCTGGGCTCCCCAGTCATGGATCAGGATCTATGAGAGCTGGCTGTCAATTAGATCAGAGTCACATTTGCTCACACCAAAAGAACCACCAAGAAGCATACATAAAGAACAGCGGAAGCAACACAGTAATGGTGAGAGATTTTGGGGGACCATTTACCAGTCATGGGTTTATAGAACATAACCTTTATACTTTGCAGGACAAACTTTTTGTCTTGGCAAACCAAAGACAGTCTGTTTCTCCAGTCTATAACCTATGTGTTTTCAGTGGTTTCTCCCTGCTAGGTTTAGAAATGTTCTAATCCAAGCATACTTGGTATATTTCGTATGCAAAACTATTCCTAATGCATGGAGTACTGGGTGCAGTTCTGGTGTCCTCAGCACAAGAAGGTCATGCAGCTGTTGGAGCAAGTCCAGAGGAGGCCACGAGGATGATCAGGGGCTGGAGCAGCTCCCGTATGAAGACAGGCTGGGCAAGTTGGGGCTGTTCAGCCTGGAGAAGAGAAGGCTGCATGGAGACCTCATAGCAGCCTGCCAGTATCTGAAGGAGGCCTATAGGGATACTGGGGAAGGACTCTTCATCAGGGATTGTAGTGATAGGACAAGGGGTGATGGGTTTGAACTTCAACAGTGGAAGCTCAGTTTAGATACACGGAAGTTCTTTTCTGTGACGGTGGTGAAGCACTGGCACAGGTTCAAAGCCGGGTTGGACAGAGCCTTGGGTGACATGATCTGGTGTGAGGCATCCAGTACTAGATGATCTTAAGGTCCTTTCCAACCCAAACCACTCTATGATTCTGTGATTCTATGTATCTGTTTTTTAGTAATTAAATTCTTTCAAGCAAAATTCTTCTAAACTCAGTCTTTCAAACAATTCAATTTCCTTAAGGGTGGGTTCCTGGAACTCCTCTTGGTTTCCAGCTGTTATCTGAGTATCAGAAACAGCCACCAATTTGCTGACAGAAGTAGATTGAGGTATCCTAGCTGAGCCTGGGTAGCAACAGAATTTCACCCAGACATAGACAAATGAAAGTAGCCACACTTATGGTCGCCACACTGACTACTGGAAGTATTCCTTACAGAATGTGGCAGAACACCACATTCACACAGTGGGAAACCATGTGCTTTCAAAGAAATGTCTATAATGACTTTGCCAGTTTATATGAATTTAGAGATAAGATCTTGGCAGGAAGACAGGTAACAATACTTGACATCTCTTACGACTTCTTTTTGTTTTCTGAAGCCATCTTTAAAATAAAAGGAAGTTAAGAGAATGCTGTGGAAAGCCTAAATTAAACTCCTAAGGGAAGGAAATGAGGAGGTAAGAGTGCAACTCTACTTCTTCTGACCTGCACCATAGCTGTGCACAGCCAAACAAAACATATGATGATTCTGTGATAAAAACTCTCCTTAACCACAATCAAGCTGTGACTTGTTGAGATAAAAGGACTTCCTTAATAGTGTTTACTTATACATATATTGCATAGAGCCTGCCTGGTTAAGAGGAATAGTAGTAGTATTTTAATTGCAGGTCTTTAACGAGCAAGAACTCCATCCTGTTTCCTCACAGAGGTAGTCATTACTGAACTGGCTCAGAAGGCAGAAGATTAAACAGCCGATCATGACACAGGGTGTTGTAAACACATAGCTTTGTGTAAATGGTAAGTATCATTGTTATTTTCCACCGGGTTGACCCCCTTGCACTGCCTACCCGCCTTTGTGAAAACATTTGAGTTTTCCACCGTTAACGTCAGAGCTATGTATTTGTGAATTACTCTCAAGCCTGATGTATCTAGGCAGGGATGCTTCAGCACCACACTGCTGCACAGAATAAAACCATGTTTCTCAAGTCCGAAGTACTCCTTGTGTGGCACTCCAACGAAGAGTGGCTGAGCCCCACTTACATTCCGTAGATCCAGTTACACATTCGTAGAGCAGCTCGTCAGTATCATCTTATGGGAGAGCCAGCTACACTTGGGAACACATTCACAACATGAGGAGCAGGTGTGCTAAATTCTGCCCAGATCTTCTCTGCAGATAAGCATCACCCTACTGAGATGATCTACTCTTGCCTTGAAAATAATGACAGCTTTAGGTCTTTCTCCTCACATAACTGAACAAGCTTGGGGCCAGCCATGGGCTATACTTAACAAGATACACTAAAGCCACCTATGTGCTACCACTGCTCCATTTCACAGCACAAGGAGCAATTCTAGTGGATTAGCCTACTGTTATCAATCACCCCACTTTCTGACAGCAAGGAACGGCAGGGTGTCTCCTTGAGTCACCTCCAAAGACTTCCCTCCGAGCCTGCCCGCCGCGTCACCTCAGGGACAAGCGGACAGCGGCACCACCACCTCCGCCCCACAGCTCCCCGCAGACGTGTCGCTCGCTCAGCAACCTTCGACAGGGCGCCGAACAACGTGGCCGCACCACGGTGGCCAGCACCAGCCAGCCTTCGACCCTGCCCTTCCGCGGCGGTGGGCGGGAGGCACCGGGCGCATGGACCTCCCTCAATCGCCCATCGAGCGCTCCGTGCGGGGAAGCTGAGCGGCCCGTGAGGCCGCCCCCGACCTCTCCTCACGCTCCCGCCAACGCCGCGCGGGGGGCGCAGGCGCGCTGTGGGGAGGGGGGGGGGGGGGAGCGGCGGCACCTCTCGCGAGCGGCGGTCCGTTGGGCCGCCGGGGCGCGAGCCCGCCGGGGGCGGTGCCGCCTCTCCCGCTAGCCAATGGGGAGCGGGCTAGCGGCGGGCGCGAGCCGGGCGGGGCGGGGCCGCGGGGCGGGCGGGCGCTCGGGCTGGCAGTGATGGCGGACGATGGGGATGGGAGGCTAAGGACTGAGGGGAGCAGCGGCGGCGGGGACGTGGGGGGGTCGCCGGCCGGCGCGGGAGCGCTGGTGGTGGGCGCTGAGATGCTACTGGCGCTGGTGCTACTGGCGCTGGTGCTGCTGGCGGCCTACCGGCTGTACCTGCGCTGGGGGACGCGGAGCGGGCCGGGGGGCGCGGCCCGGGAGGGCCAGGCCGCCGTTCTGCCGCGGATGAAGCGGCGGGATTTCTCCCTAGAGCAGTTGCGCGAGTTCAACGGGGCCCGCAACCCCCGCATCCTCCTGGCTGTCAACGGCAAAGTCTTCGACGTGACCAAAGGCAGCAAGTTCTACGGGCCCGGTGAGACCGGGGGGCCGGGGGAGGTCCCTCGATGGAAGCTGCCTTCTGGGGCGGGAGCCCCGTGCAGCCCCTCGGCAGCCCGCCGCGTTCCGGGCGGCGCCGGTGGGAAGCGGCGCTGGGGAGGACGGCGGGGATCGGCTGCGGCCTGCGGGCATCTGCTCCCCGCCACCGGGGTCCGGGTCTCGCCCCCACCCGGGGGGCAGTGGGTTTCGGGGCTGCTTCGCGGCTGGTCGGCGCCGGTGGGCTCGGTCAGCGTCCCGCTGGGTTTATCTCGGGCTGCCAGCTCCTGCGCGCTGTCCGCTCGCGTGGTAGGGCTGTTGTGGTGGTGTCGAGGGGGAGGTTACCGTGTAGACTGCCACCTGTGCCCGGGCATTGGGGTTCGCAGCCCCTCGTCGGGCCGGCCTGCCTGCCCAGGGCCTAACGGTAGCGTTAAATTTGTGATGCACAACGGATTTGGGTCCTGTGTATGCATCTGTCACGCATCCTGTCTTCCAGTTGTCAAGGTTTGGGTGTGCAGTGTTTAATTATTGTTTTTTTCTTCTGTCTTTTCTAGTTGGTTTCCCAAGAGCAGCTGATCAATGCTTCCTGCATTCTAGCTCTCATGGTTCAGGAAGGAAAATAAAACAGCTGCTTACTTATTTAGATGCAGATGCCATATTGAGTGTGCGTTTGAATCAGGATAAGGGCAAGCAGGGACAGCCCAGGGACTGATATATTGCTAGCATTGCAAAGAGTGCAGAAATTAAGCCAATCTCTTAAATAGAAAGGCAAACAATACAGTTCTTTTGATAGGAAACGTATTCTTCAAAGGTTCAGAAAAGTATGCTTCAGAGACAACATTATGTTTGCATATTCACATTGTAGATTGTGAAACTGCAGCATATTTTCTTGTAATAAACAGCATTCTTAATAATGAGGGGACTTATCTTACTCGTGAGCACTGTGTTCACATCTGATGCCAAAGGAAATGAGGGTTATGACTTGATAATTTTCTCACTGAAACAATGGTCATTTGGAAAAGTTGATCTAATCAAATTACACAGGACTTTTCGTTGGAAATCGTTCAAGTTAAGCAATTGTTATTTTTTTAATAATTTTAGGTTACAAAAAAGAAAAAATACAGAGCTGGCATGGTACAAGTCCTTGGTTCTTACCAGGGAGGCAACAAGCTGTTGTATGATTGAAATGGGCAAGTAATTTGTAACTCATGTTCCCCTCAAAAGTTTGTGATACCAGCTCTGCTCCCAGTCACAGGAATTGAAACTGCCGTGTTTAACTGAATCAAAATGCTTTTCCAGCTGGACACTGTTGAAGTTAACAGTGGACTCTAAGCTACCTTGCCATGCCTTATGTTTTGGGTGGTTTTTGGCCAGTAAAGCTGAGCAATGCAGTCAGGTGTGCTGCAGCTTTCATGACACTTAACTGGGCTAGTTCCTTTGCCCCTCTCAGTTTAATCTTTTTTTAACTGAGATGTGTGTAGTGATATAAAATGTAGGTAACACATCTGCAAATGAAACTTCATATGCCTGTAAGTTGACAGGTTGCCTCATAAATTACTCCATGAAATAATACTGAACCATAATCTAAACATTAACTCTTTTGTGTATCAAACATAGGTTACATTTTAGGCTCTTCACTGTAGATATCATCACCATTTCTGGAGGTCTGTTATGGTGAGGATATCATCAACGTCTGGAGGTCTCTTATGGTGAGGAAGCTAAGGCTTTATGTTCTAGGACATGAGCCTGCTTTTTTGACAACTAGCAGCAGCTGATTTCCCTAAAGCAGTGCTTCCAGCTTTTCATGGAGAGGGACAAAGGCTTGCTTTTCTCCCCCACCCTGTAGTGGAGGATTGCCTTTTCATAACACAACTGACATCATCTTTGTCTATCATGTAGCTGTTATTTGGTATCATGCGCATTAGGATAGTGATGCTCCACCTGTGCATCACCAGCTGTGTGTTTTCTGCCAGACGTTTTGGTTTTTTAATCATGCTGATGTGGTTTCTCTGTACGAATGCATATTGGGGAATATTTCTTGTAACTGTTTCATGGCTGTAAAGAAAAAAAGCTAGGTGGCTTGAAGTAGGTGTTTTGCAGGACCTAAAAGATCTGAGAAGTAGGTGGAAAAGTCTTCCTAAAGCTTCAGAAAGACTTCATTCAGATGAAGTCAGATGTCCACAGCAGTTCTCTTGGAAATTTTATGCTTCACAGCTGGAGTGTAGCAAGAGAAGTGCAAAGCATACCAACAGAGCCGTAACCAAATTTTGTTTAGCAGAAGGAACAGTTGAGGGCACTGGCTTTGCTGACATGGCCGGCTTAACTGTGAGCCTTTTGTACTTGGTCAAGGTACTGATGAGAAATAGTGCTTCAGCTGTGAAGGCAGCAGAGAGCATTGGCTCGGGCTCTATCGAATCTGAAGTATGTCTTGGCTGCTGGGTTAAGGTTTAGTAACAGGTTTTCTCAGAAGGCTTCTGATGTCTTCAAATTAAGGTCTGGTGTTTTGTTTTTTTTCCTTTTGTTGGGGTTTGGATACAAAGGTGTTCCTTCCTTTTCTGCTTACAGCTGAAGGCTAAAAATGCACAAACTGTCATCTAGTCCAGGCTTTTGTCCAGCAGTTGAGATTCCATTAAAATGCCCACCAACCTTCTGATTTTATTAGAAGCTCTCCTGGTTTTAAGTTTCCATCTGCTGGATCCTGTTATACTTTAGTCTGTTGCATTGAAGAACCCTTTACATACATACAGTTAAGATATTCTTAGATATTGGTAGACTCTTGAAGTCATCCTTTTGAACAGCCATGATTGGAAACTTCAGTTTCTTGAACATCAAATCAACCTGTCTTCCAATTTTGTTGGGTTTTTTTTCCTCATATTGTTGTCTTTAACCCTTCTGCAATGTATCTCATTGGTATCCTGTTAGTCTTTGGTATGTCTAATGCATTTTAGCTAAGAGGAAGAATATCACACATTTAACTGTCTGCACCTCCAAAAATCAGTTCACTTACACTGCACTCATAATTTAAAGTTTCACTTGCCAAGTTCTTTTCCAAACTGCTGCTTCCTGGGGTGGTCCTCTGTGATGCAAGTATACCCTTTTTTTCAGTGCTTCACTTTTAGTTGTATTAAATACCACCTCTGTTTGTGCCCAAATGAGTAAGTATCCTAAAATGCTTTGCTTGGTTATTAATTGTAATTAATTACTTCTTCCTTTATCACCCATGAACTCTGAACAATATAAATAATAAATAGTTAGAGGCACACCAATAAAAATTATGTGTAACCTGAATTTCAGAGAAGCTGTTTTGGGGTGATTTCCCCGTCTGTAATCACATCTCATGACATAGAGTCTAATGCTTAATATGTGTCGGCTGTGTTGGGTTTATAGCCTTATAATGAGAGACAGACGAGAGACAGTTTTTACAGTTTTATTTAATAGTAAATCATTTATTTTCATGTTTGTTTGTATCGAGATTCCTGATAGTGTATTGGTCAGTAGAAGGACATGGTAAGATGTAAAGTAATGTTAGCTAATCTTAATATTTAGTATTTAAATTGGCATGCTAACATAATGCTGTAAACAGATTACCAAATACTTCATGCAGTTACGAAAAATGCATGGCTCTGAGCATGACAAAGCAAGATTATACAAATCCAGCATATGCAACTGTTCCATCTCACTGCTTGGTTCTTAATGATTTTAAGCAGACCAATTTCGTGACTTCCCTTCACTGCAGTATATTGTCACTGTTAACTCATTTCTCATCTCACTCTTGTCACTTGTTCAAAGTGTCATGAAGACTTTTGCGTTCCAGTTTGCCCAGAGGAATAGATCAGGTAGTAGTAGTTCCTTTCACAATGATTTCCATCATTGTTTATTTTTAATGAGGGGAAAATTACCTTTGTTTAATGTTGGAAATCCAGTGAAGAACTGTGATTTCTGACATTAAATAACTTCAGCAAATTCTGCAGGAAACAGATGTCATTTTTCCCTGTCATTTGTATAAAAATAATCTGATGCTGTTAGACTTCCTTTGGAATTGAGTGCTGTAAACTTCATGTGTCTCTGTTTAAAAGACGACACTGATGCTTTTCAGTACATCCTTTACAAGGGAATGGTTGGAGTGAAATATTGCAGGGTGAGATCATGTATGTACTGTGGCTGGAGAATTCTGTTAAGGGTGGCCTTATCTTAAGAACACAAGTGGCTGAGGGTTTACAGATAAGTACGGAGGATAAGACTGGCAGAAAGAAGTGCCTCCTGCAAGGTGTCTTTGTGTTTTTGATGTTTGTCAGCTCATTGTTGTCAGTGTAATGGAGGTGTCTCTCACCTCAGAACTCAGTTTTTCAAAGAAAAGGCATTTCTGAATAAAGAAGTTATGTTCCTACCAGAAGCAGTAAAACTGTTACTAGGTATTAGGGAGAGATTGTTCCCATACTTCTGATTAAAGGGAGTAGTCTTTGCTAGCAGGATGAAGGAGCTGTTCTAAGCCCTCAGTTCATGTGCATGGAGGCTGGGGACGAGTACAGTGGTTTTGTGCAGGGAGATGTATCTCCTCCTCTGCTTCTGCTTTGTGTGTCTGTCAGCTCTCTGTTTGAGGTTTGTTTTTTTTTCTTCTTTTTTTAATAACCTGAGTATATTCCTTAGAACTTGAACATGTGTGTGTTTGATATAAGGTCTGTGTAAATCCCTAGTTAGTATTTAAACCATTCTGGTTCCAGTCACCTGAGGTTTGAGGTAGCTGGCATGCTCAAGGCAAGATATTTTAGGATGTGATAGTGGCTTTGTTGTTAATGACAGTGTTAAATCCAGTACATAGCAGTGTAGCTCTTTTTCATTTAATCAAATACCCTTGACAACATTACTTGCCTTATTGTGAAATAAACTAGTGGCCAGAGCATTTCTCACAAAAGTGAGATGTGGGATCTAGGTCCTCCTCAAGCATGGAGCTGTCTTCCAGGAGTCTCCTGACAAGTGAGCTAGAGGCTCTCCTAGCAGTGCTTGTTGTCTGCCCCTTTAGCCGAAATTGGGTCATTGGTTCTTGCACTTTTTAGAAAGGAAACAAGAGAAAGGGAGCAAGGCCATCTGGTCTTGTGCCAAAGAAGTCAAGGTTTAGAGTCTTCTTTAGTTAGCGTTAGACTTGGTGGATCACTCTCCTAAAAGCACTTGGTTTCTGTGCAGGTCGTAACTTAAAATTGACCTGCATCTTTCATGTAAATCTGGAGCAGTAAAGTTAAAATTATGTCACCTTGAATACCCAGTGAGAAATGTTATTAGAAAGCTTTCGCTTTCAAGCTGCATCTCAAAATGGCTTTGTCTGATTTGTAGCTTTTTTTCTCCCTCATAAAAGATGCAACAAGGAATGAACACATGTCAGGATTCAGATGGGAAATTTTAAACAGACAGTGAGGGTTTCGCTTTGGAGTGGGAAAGGTAGACAACATGATAGTATAGTGCAGCTGTCAATAATTTCATGGTCTGCCTCCCTTTGTTCCTTTTACTTACACTGAAGGAGAAATTGGTCTTTATTCTTGTCTGCAGTTCAAGAAATGTTGTCTGTGAATTTCTAAGCTTCAGACAAAACTAGGTTTTCTTTCCAACGGCTGCATGGAGCCCACAGATGAAATGAATATCTGGTATGCTTTGCATATGTAGTGGTAGCTTGGAAGAGCTTTCTGACTGCTTGAAGAAACCAAGGCTGTTTGAGAACTGAACCTTGTTAACCTGTGTTTCTTCAGAGAACTTGTATGGGCCTTCTGAGAGTGAATACAAGTCTTAGCTTACAAATCAGTTCTTTAGATGCAAAATCTACCACATCTGTGGTGCAGTCCCTGTGCTGCCAGTTGGAGCAATCCAGAGTTCAGTGTACAGTGTTCACCTTCATTACTCATGCTGGAGCAATAATCTGGGATGTTCTGCAGAGCTAGTGCACAGCTAGAATGATCAGATACCCTTTTTGGTAAACCAAGAGTATTTACTTAAAAGTTGAACACCAGCATGGATTTTGCTGGGGGAGCTATTGGCCAAACTGGTTGAAAATTGGAACACATACTCTTACCAGATCCAGTTCAGCCTGTTTTGGAACAAGTGACTAGAAGCAATGTTTCCAAATGAAAACTTCAGCTTGGACAGCTTCATATCTCATATTTTCAAATACTTTAATGCTTTAATGTTAAATTCATTTTTCCTTACTTGCTGTTGTTTTCGGGTGTCTGCAAAGAGAAGAGAAATCTTCATTTGAGAACCAAACAGGGCTGGGAGATGCAAAAATCCCAAGTGCAGGAACTGGAAAGGTGTTTTACTGGCTGAAGAGACTTTGATTTTTGCCAGTTCTCAAGCTGCCCAGTTCATTTGTGAATGAAGACAAGTGTCAGGCTGGAACAAGATGTCAAATTCATCAGGGAAGCCAGATTTGTGATTGGATTCGGGAAAAAAGTAAGGATCTGTAGGTGGCAGGTAGCAACATTTTGCATGTGTTGTAGCTCAGGGAAGGGTGTACTTTACACAAGGTAGAGTTTTAAGGAAGCTAACGCTCTATACAAGCAAAAAGGCAGTGTATAAATGTGGTTGTATAGACGTGGAGACATGTAGGCAAGCGTGTAGTCTTGATAACTGGTCTCAGCACCAAAATAAACAAAGGCTCTGAGACAAAGTGGTTCAGTAGTGAAAGCACTGATGGGGAAGAAGAACTTTCTTCAAGGAACTAAATTTTTCTTTCATATAAGGCTCATAGCTCCATGTAGCCAAGTAACATGTTGCAGACGTGGATTAGTGGGTTTGACATGTCCCCGACTTTCCTTTTGTTGTTGCAAGTTGCCAAATAGGAGTGGGAGGAGAATTTCTGAAGGAAGATTTGACTATGAAATAGATAATTTGGGGCACAGCAAAAGGATAGGGTGTGATAGGGTCTCAGAAAAATCAGCTTATTATACATGCCGGTGCTAACAGCATCTCTTTTTGCAATCTCAGCATCTCTTTTTGCAATCTTTTCGCTATATATGTCGTGTCATGCTACAATCAATTATTTAGAACAGAAGCCAGTCTAAATAGGTAAGGAGATAAAAGGAAAGACAGCTGTGGGCAGGGCTTGCAGAGTAAATTGCATCTGGTCATGAAAGAACTCTGTGGGAGTATGTCTAGGATTGCACTAACGTCTTTACATTGGAATCATGTTCCTGAAGCGTATTTTCTGACCAGGTTTCTCTGTGCTGACACCTTCCTGGATGCTCCTCCAAGCACAATGAAACCCGATATGCAAAATACCTTTTAAAAACTGTTGCACCAGTATTTAAATAAAAATGAGTGGTAGACATGGGCTTATGGCAAAACCTCAGACCTGTATATTCTATAAAATACTGCACTTAATCTCCATGTAAAAGTATCTGAATGGAAGCTTTAAATCCTGAAGGAGACTGCTTGTACTGAGATCTCCAGACTTTTGCTTTAGCGGCCCTGCAACTAAGGCAAAGCCAGGCTTGCACTTGTTTTTTTTTCTTTTTGAAGAATCATAACTCAGTGTTTTCCTCTGAGGAAAGGATTAAAGAAGAGGTTGCATTTCTAAGTTACATTTGCAGAGCTGGAATTTGAGGTGCTCTCTACCAAGTCTAAAAGGTTGGTTTGCACTAGTTAGCATTCTATGAGTGCTTGGGCCTGGCTTGATGTTGTCTTTGTGACTCCTGAATGCTTCTGTAATAAATTCGCTGGAATGTTAACATCTAAATTTGATTTTAGAAAAGAAAAATAAATATTGATGTAATAGCATCTGGCATTACAATATATTTACAGGAATTTTGCATCCATTAATTTAAATGCAAAGTGATACATTCTAAAAGCACTCTGCTTTCAACTAAATATGTAATTGAGATATAAGGATGTTTAGGGCTTAATACCAATAAATATAATGTAATTCTCTTTTTAATAGAAATAACTGGAATCAAGCTGGGGGGACGGAATACTGATGGTGAGGAGGTTAAGTAGCAATTTGTAATTGCTCTTTGGGATTTACTGTTTGTGTGTGGTCTTTGTGCGAGCTGTTTATAGCTCCTGTCTTCCTCATTCAGAACATCAAAAACTAGTTCACTTGACTGATAGCTATTTCGGCGTGAATGTTGGAAGGTTTTATGTTATGTTGCAAATGATGGCCACCGCTAGTGCTTGCCTTTTTTTATGGGAAGTGACTGAGCATGCAAAATGCATCGATTAAATATGTAGGTATAGGATTGATTCAGCCCGCGAATCCTGTTTTTCAAATAAACTTTTAATTTGAGCTACAAATAGGAAAGAGTTCACAAGCTTCACTAAGGGGAAATCCTGCCTTTCCAATGTCGTGGCCTTCTATGAAGGGGCCACGGAACTGATGGACAGGGGTAGAGCAGTTGATGTCATCTACCTGGACTTGTGTAAAGCCTTTGACACTGTCTCACATGACATCCTTCTCTCTAAGTTGGAGAGACATCAATTTGATAGGTGGACCACTGGGTGGATAAAGAACTGGCTGGATGGCCGCACACAAAGAGTAGTGCTCAGTGGCTCAGTGTCCAGCTGGAGACCAGTAACGAGTGGTGTCCCCCAGGGATCGGTGTTGGGACCGGTCTTGTTCAACATCTTTGTGGGTGACATGGACAGTGGGATTGAGTGCGCCCTCAGCAAGTTTGCCGATGACACCAAGCTGTGTGGTTCGGTTGATACATTGGAGGGAAGGAATGCCATCCAGAGGGACCTTGACACGCTTGTGAGGTGGGCTGATGCCAACCTGATGAAGTTTAACCATGCCAAGTGCAAGGTCCTCCACCTGGGTCAGAGCAATCCCAGGCACAGCTACAGGTTGGGCAGGGAAGAGATTCAGAGCAGCCCTGCTGAGAAGGACTTGGGGGTGTTGGTCGATTTAAAACTGAACATGAGCCAGCAGTGTGCGCTTGCAGCCCAGAAAGCCAACCGTATCCTGGGCTGCATCAAAAGGAGCGTGACCAGCAGGTCGAAGGAGGTGATCCTGCCCCTTTACTCTGCTCTCGTGAGACCTCACTTGGAGTATTGTGTGCAGTTCTGGTGTCCTCAACATAAAAAGGACATGGAACTGTTAGAACAAGTGCAGAGGAGGGCCACGAGGATGATCAGGGGACTGGAGCACCTCCCGTATGAAGATAGGATGAGAAAGTTGGGGCTATTGAGCCTGGAGAAGAGAAGGCTGCGTGGAGACCTCATAGCAGCCTTCCAATACCTGAAGGGGGCCTACAAGGATGCTGGGGAAGGATTATTCATTAGGGACTGTAGCGATAGATAAAGGGGGAGTGGGTTCAAACTTCAACAGGGGAAGTTTAGATTGGATCTGAGGAAGAAATTCTTTACTGTAAGGGTAGTGAGGCACTGGAATGGGTTGCCCAGGGAAGTTGTGAATGCTCCATCGCTCACAGTGTTCAGGGTCAAGTTGGACAGAGCCTTGGGTGGCATGGTTTAGTGTGAGGTATCCCTGCCCATGGCAGGGGGTTGGAACTAGGTGATCTTAAGGTCCTTTCCAGCCCTAACTATTCTATGATTCTAAGCATTCTTGACTTTGGTTCTCTTAGTACCATAAATGTAGTCCCTGATCCCAGAGGAAGTGAATGCTGTTCCTGGAGCTAAATATTCGAAAGGATGAGCATAGAGACCCTGATAGTCATTATGGTCATCTCTTAATGCCAGATTTGTACAGTGCAGGCTTCCAGTTGATCATCCTTTCTTGGATTTCTACTGCTTGTGAAATTTTGCTTTTAAATCAGTTGGTTTATTTCCAGGGAGACAAGGGAATTGTCTTTTGCACACGAGATACCCCTCTGTTCTTGGATTTGACTGTAAGTAACTTAGAATGCAAAGCACTCTGCAGTGGAGAGACAACAGCTGATCTGGTGAGGACACATTTGCTATTAATCCATATGGTACTTAGGTTCTGTGTCTCAGGAGTTCTTCCTGCTGCGTTCAGCCTCTGTCTCATCCCTGAAGTTAATGCCCAGCAAGAGCAAATAGGTGTGGTGGCTGGAGCAAGCGGCCTGGGAGGAAACCAGCCTCTTGGAATGATTCCCTGTGGCTTGTCCTGGTGCAGAAGAGGTCTGAGGTGCTACAGGAGGCAATAGAGGGGGTGAAGGACTGTGTGTTGCCACTTGCTTGTGTTCATTCTTGCCCATGGGTGCTGCCTTTTCTTCAGGCTGACAGCCACTGTCATCTTCTGAGAGGTAAGCCAGAGAAGGGTTCTGGCCTGTTTATCTTGGAGTAGTGACTACTCTTTAGAATGCCTCGGGCATTTCCCTGTTGCTTAGCTGCTGCAGTGCAGCTTAGTGCAGAACATGGTCAAGTTTTGTTTTGGTTTCTTAATCAGGCTGAATTAAGTTGTTTGGTATTCGGTCAAGAAAATTGAAGAAACCAAAGTGCTCAATGTTCCTTAGATTAAGTAGAATTTGTGAAAGGTACGAACCTCATCCTGAAAGTCATTGGTTTGTGAATCATCCCCTTTGTAATAATATTGATTAGACAGTCATTGCTCAATATTTTATTAGCATATTTGTGCTGCTTTGCGTCAGTCAAAAAGCACAAAGGAAGCGGTTGCTTTACATTCTGAATACGATTTGTGCAGTTTTCCAGAACAGTCCAGGATAGGTGCCTGGATGATCTGCTGCCCGAAATATGTGAGGTGATTCCACAGAAATGTGTCAAAGGACACACTGCCTGCCAAGTAGGTAGAAAGTTGCGGGGGTTCCACAAGTGAATTACTAATTAGCACTCAAGTTGTATTTATTGATAAAATTCACTGGATTCCTAATTAAGATGTCTGCACAATGTGCTTCTGTTCATGCCTGACTTGTAAATGTTTTGCTTAATAGAAGTGTGCTTCTTTTGAATTCCAGCCTCCAGTCCCTTTGGAATTTACCTCCACTGACTTGCATCAAATGAAAGGGATTTTTCCAGATATCCCTTCAAAGCTATTTTCCTCTTTCTGCTTCTCTCAGCAGACTTTGTCTCTTAATGATACTTAAGATTGACTTGCAGTGCTGTTGAATGTCAAGCAGCCATGGTGTTTGAACTACTGCTGTTCCCATCACTGCAGAAGTTTAATGTGTGGCTTGGGCAGACTTATATAAAGAACTGAGATTGGTCGCCATAAACAAGGTCTTGAAGGTATCGATTTTGTCTTTTTGTTTTCAGATGGTCCATATGGAATATTTGCTGGCAGAGATGCGTCCAGGGGACTAGCAACTTTCCGTCTAGATAAAGATGCACTCAGAGATGAGTATGATGACCTGTCGGACTTAAATGCTGTACAGATGGAAAGTGTGAGAGAGTGGGAAATGCAATTTAAAGGTAAAATCTCAAATCAGCAGCACATCTTTAGTTTAAGGAAATGCTTTTAATAAAAATGACTGATTTGGGTTTGGGGCAGCTTTTAAAGAGACATTGACAGTAATGTTTGTAATGCAATGTAAAATTCTTGGGAAAGGACCCGGGATTTCAGGCCTTTCTTCTAATGGAGAAGATTCCACTATATCCCACTATAGCTTTTTCAGCCTTTTAGTTTTATATTAGAGAATTGTTCTTTCTTCAGTGCAGAATTTCACTATCGAAGCTCAGCATATCTTAGCTTGGTGGAATTCTGATTAGGACTAACTGCTGCTTTGGCATTAAGCGTTGAACAAGTTTGTCTTGAAATAATTTCTCAAAAGCATGAGGTATGCCACTGGAGGAAGGGGAAGTAATTTTTCACATGAATTGAAATCAAAACAGGCTGGTTTTAATAAAATTCCTGCTGGTTTTAATAGCAGCGTTTTGAGTCATCGTGGGATACAGCTTGCCTCATTAGCTGTGGGAGAATTGAAACCAAGTACTCACAGTAGAGAAAGTAGCGAGCAGTGGTGGCAGCAAGATTGTTTTAGGAGCTAAGCTTGCTGATACTTTGCCATCAATTTCACTGATTCAGCCTTAGTGTGTAGAAGTGAATTTGTGGTAGTGCAGGCTGAGTAGCAAATGCGGCTGCCTTTGATTATAGTGGAATCATCAATCTTTTTCAGAAAAATACGACTACGTTGGTAGACTCCTAAAGCCAGGGGAAGAACCATCAGAATACACAGATGAGGAAGATACCAAGGATCACACTAAACAGGAATGAACTTTGTAAACAACCAAAGTCAGGGGCCTTCGGAACTGCAACCTCTTATTCCCCATCACAGAATGTCCTGCATCTTTGGGTACAGTTCATCTGCTGCGAAAAACATTCAACAGGTTTTGTACAAGGAAAATAATATACTCACAAAGGAAGATTTGAATACTAGACATTGTTTGTGCTGCCAGACTTTTTGTTGCAGTTTATTTGTAATGTCTGGTTAGGCTTTGTTAGTGAAGAGGAGCCAGGGGTTTAAAGGCAAAAACGCTATTCCTTTTTATCAGTAAGCTGAAGCCTTCAAATAGTATGTACTAGAAGCTCTCTAAAAGACTGAGTCTTCAAGCTCAGTGGAAGGTTTGAATCTTGTTTATGTGTCTCCTCCTTCAGCATTAAAGTGCTTGTGTACATCAGTATCAGTAGGTTAGACTACCGAAACTGGTGTTAAAATGTGAATTTCCAATTTTGTTTTGTATGTGGGCATTAGTAGCCCTGGCAGAATACTTCAGTTCTCTAAGAGAAGTCCATATAGATTAGAATGGGGGTGTAAAATTCATCCTTTTCTCAAAAGGATTGGGTAAAACAGTGTCCTCTGCAACAACTGTTATCTGAAACCTGCCTCTCCCTACCTTTTCCCATCCTCTAAATGAAATCGAGTATTAATTGTGCCTTATTTCACTAACATAGACTTGAATTGTTTTAAGGGACGGCCCCAAAATTGTGGTTTCATAGTCACTACAAGCAGCATTGAGACTGAAGTTAGAATGTTCTGTTGACTGGAAAACCTTGATGTCATTCTGTGCATAGAATGTAAAAGAGGAATACTCAGTGTTACTGCCATATGTTAATACTACGTATACTCAAATTAGCATTGTGATGGCCAAATGCATACTCCCATGCTTCTTTTTAAGTAATTACAAACACAAAATGCCACCCTTCCTCCTCTTCCAGAAGCTGCCTAACTTTTGGGAGCATAGCCTTCACACCCCTGTAGAGTGAAGGGGCGTGTGTGCGTGTGGATGTGTGTGTGTCTGTCTGAATGCAAGACTGGGGAGGGATTGTTTCTGCAGATATTGTAAATACGAGTACCATTTTAATAAAGCATGTACAATACCAATCATGCTGTCAGGCTGTGTATGGAAGCTGCTGAGTAGAGCTGGAACACAAAGGAAGGGGAAAAAGTCTTGAACATGGAGTATCCAACCCCTGTCCATCCTGTTCCTTGTCCTCAGGGTGTCATTTTTTCCTTTCAAGTCCCAGCTTTTGAAGAATCTTGAAGACTTAACTGAGGTAAGCTGTAGTTAATAAACCTATACCAGTGCATTTTTGGTGGGGAAAAAATAAGTAACTGAAGGAGAAGGATTTTAGGAAATCATGTGATCTGTGGTAGAAGGAATATGTCTTGTGGCACTAAGAGGAGGATACTGGGGCTTTGTTCGCAGGTATCACTCAACCTGTTGCAGAAGTTTCACCGTCTGTTCTGCTGAGTTTGGAACAGTGACACTATTAAGTTCATGACTTGCAGATTTGTGTCTTGCATCTATACCTCTGCTTGCGGCTCTCACCTATGACAGGCCTGCAGTAACAAATACCTACAGACACATTCTGCTGAGCTGTAACCTGTGAAATTCCAGGCAACGCTTTTTTTTTATTACTATTTGAAAAGAAATTTATACTGATGTAAATGAAACACAACTCCTGCAGCCAGGAGCTAGGAATACTTACGTACCAGTTCTTCATCTGTGTGCCTCATGAGGGTGCTTTTTTAGCTAAATCTTGCTATAAAAGGTATTACCCTACATTTCATTCACAGCATGAAGTATAACATTCACTTTTAGCTTTTGTGCCAGCTGTTACACCTCCTCACAGCACCAGGATGTGAATAGCTGTGAAGTGGGAAGGGGCATTTACCCAACTGTCAGACAGGACAAACAGTCACAGTGCTGTGACTTCCTGACCCACGTGCAAGCTTTTCCTTTCTCTTGCTGAAGGAAATGTGGTGATGCTTAATCGTAGTGCACATACATGAAGTTTTATATTATTACTGTTAACTGTTTTAGAACAGCAACACTACTGTTTTTATGGTTTAGGCATGGTTGAAGAGCAGGACAGGTAAAAGCAGGAGTTCTGTTTTGAAGTAACTTGGTGGTACCAGAGAAGAATACAAACTGTCCTATGACAGCAGTATGTTCCATAGACTTAGGCCTGTATTTTGATGTTTAGTGGATCTAAATTAACCTCATTCACCCTACATCCAACATCAGTAGTGATTTAAAGCTGGCAACCTAGAAAAAAAGTGCTTTGAAGCACATCATAGACATCATTTTTATAAAAGAATTGACACACAGAATAATTCTGAGTAACATCAGATCCATCAGTACAATTAATGTAACAGTGGTATGAAGGCATTCATCCTTGCACCATTTGTGTCAATCACCTGATCAAAATACGCTGTTAACTAAACTTACAGCTTAATACTGACCATGTGTTAAATTGTGTTGTAGCAACATAAGGGAGATGAAGGGACTATTATTGTCACTGGAAACAGAACATACTTCCAGTTTAATATCCAACTTGTTTTCCTAGGCTAGACTTAGCATTGAACTGATTTGAATAGGCACTTGTTTTGACACAGTAATATGGCAGTAAACCAATTTTTAAACCACCCCGATTTAAAAAAAGTTGTACCATGGTGTTACTTGACCAGAACATCTTGAATTTCCACTAACAACTACAGAGTTATCATTTCACATGCTTGTTTCTGTCTTTTTATTGAGTTAGATCTACTTTTCCTTGTCGAAAGTTTAAATTCTGTATCCTTCAGAGTTGGACACAACTTGTAGCAGCAGTTTGGCACTCTTCTTCTTTCTTATTTCACTCCAAATGTCTTAGTTCTAAGTGATTTTCTAACTTTTTTTTTCCCCTGCAAAATCAGTTTTAATTTCATTTCATTGTAAAGGATAAGGAACAGTTAAACCTCATGCTTTGTTTGAGTCTCTCTGATAACTCTGCAATAAAAGGTTCTGGGATTTTATTTCCTCCAGGAAGTAGAGGCATTGTTGGGAAGAATAGTACAAAGTACTAATCAAGACCGAGTACTTTGAATAGAATGGTTATCCTAGCTCTGCTTTGGGTTGGTTTTGTTTTCAGGACAGCCTGTATAGTTTTTCATGACATGTAACTCACTGTTTTTAGCCACTCAGTGCTGCTGTGTTGCTGAATTTCATTTATTAAGCTCAGAGCACTTCTGTGATGAAGTCCTTGGTTCTCTCCCATGTTAACACTGCAACACAGGCTGTGGGGAAAACCTTGCCCGTGCCATTGCCTGACAGCTCTTTCAGGCATGAATGGAATGATGCAACTGCAGCTGTAGCTTTAGCTATTTACCCCTTTTCCTATTTAACATCAGTAATAACACAAGCCTGGCTTTGAAAGCTTAACTTAAATATGGAAACCAGACAAATTCTGTATGAATGTTACTGGCCAATCCTTCCTCTGGCTTCTATGTTACAATTAAAGGTGGATGTTTACTTTCTAGGTAGGGCTTTAAGCTTGTGTCCTGGGTTCAGCAGTAGCAGTCATTTTTCTCCTTCTTGGTAGCTGGTGCAGCGCTGTGTTTTTGACTTTCAGCCTGGGAACAGCGCTGATAACACCCATGTTTTTAGTTATGCTCAAATGTTTGGTCTGACCAAGGACTTTCTGAGCCTCATGCTCTGCCAGGGAGGAGGGGAAGCCAGGAGGAAGCAGAGACAGGGCACCTGACCCAAACTAGCCAAAGGGATATTCCATACCACAGCACATCATGCCCACTATATAAACTGGGGGCAGTTACCTGGAAGGGTTAGATCACTGCTCAGGTCGGGCTGGGTATTGGTCCGCAGGTGGTGAGCGGTTGTATTCTCTTCCCGTGTTGTTTCCCTTATCATCATTATTATTGGTGGTAGCAGCCAAGGTTGGTTCAAATGCAGGTGAGGAAGGGGTGTTTACCTGAACTTCAAAGCACAAAGAAAACCCCAAACCAAAAGTGTTCCTCACCCTTTCCCTTTGCAGATTCTTGTGGTTTTGTGTATTTTTTCCTGTACCAGAAGGCAGCAACTTTAATCTGTTCCAGAGAGGGTCTTGTCTGGCACTGCAGCCTTCCTGAAAGAGTCACAATTTTAATTGTCCCCATTCTGCTTACAGAGTTCACTTTCTCCTTTTTGTGACAATCATATTTTACCAAGTACTCACCAAAGCCTACATGTTAACACTCTTTAGGCATCTAACAATAAAGGACCTTCTCGAAGTGTGAAGTTCCTGTGGTAAGCTGGGATTTGTCACTAGACCACAACCAGTCAATTACTGTTGGTATAAAAACTTCCTTTCTCTTGACTGACTCCAGCCCCCATTTAACAGGGATGAAATCACTGCCCTTAGCTTTTATATATTTTACTAGAAAGAAACCTCAACTAATCAGTTTTGAAGGTTCAAACCACAGCACAACCTTAGGACTGGTAACAAAGATGATTAAATTTCTTCAAAATGGTATAAAATTGCCATTTAAATTGTACTCTGAATTCTTTAGTTACTTGGGTCATACGACAAAGATACCTGACAAGTTAAAAGCTGTAAAGCCCATCATGGGGTTAGGTCTGTTTACAGCATTTTCATAGTGGAGGTTGTGGAAGTGCAAGTTGCAAAGGGATGTTGTCACCTCTCAATACAAGAAATGAAGACAAACCTAAACAAGGAAAGGTCTAAGACCTGCTAAGTGTTTAGCAGTAGTCTACTGTTAGAATACAACCAGTCTTAAGAAAGACAAATTGAAGGTTAGCTCAAGTGGACCTAAAATGCATTGGAAAAGATGCTGGGCACACATTATGGCTCTGCAACAGGTATGACAGCTATTGAAAGGTGCTTCACTGCTTTAAAAGCCATACAGCAAAAGAAGCTGCTTAGCCAGGAAAGTCTCTGGGGTCTATTCTAAGAGGCAGTGGGTTTGTTCTCAGCTCAGCATGCAAACACCAATAATGCAACTGTCTTTTTTGCTACCTGTCTGCAAGGGAAGATTCAAACCTTTGGGAAGTGAATGAAGGCATTCCCAAAAGGCAGATGGAGCTGCAGATGGAGTTGGGTGGACTTTTGTCCACATAAAGAAAGTGAGACTAAACAGTGAGGCCTGCAGGACAGCCCAGGAGGTCAAGTGTTCACTCTCTGCTTTCAGCCATATTTCTGATTCACCTGTCGTCTTTGACAAATACCTGGTCACATGAAGAAAAATAATACTGAACTTGAAGAAAGGTGGCTCACATTCCAAGAATCACTTCATCCATTAACAGGCTGCGTGTCCCTGAGACCTGAGTGCACCAGAAGCAACAGGAGTTCACAAGCAAATCTGCGGCACACACTTTCAAGTCATTTCACACTTTGGGGTGGTGAAAAAAAGGCTGATACACAACACTGTTCAGTTGATAACACAAAATTGCACGCACTGAAAGCTTAATCTGCACATTTCCCAATGAAAAACTGAAAGGAATTATTTTAAATCTATTACTTGTATAGACAATTTCAATCCAAGTTTACATTCACATCATTTTCTTGGATAGCAAAAGGCATGGGTCAGATCAAACAACATTGAGATGTGTCACTTCCACGTATTTATAGGCTATTACTTGAAATACTGGGATGCGTTCATTTAAATTCATTTAGAACAGACCACTTACAAAAGGCTGCATAAAAATTAATGGAGTTCTTATAACCTCTGAGACGAGTTTAAAACCACACACACGGCTGCCACTCAGCTGGGACACCTTTGTGGGTTAAGGCATTTGTGCTGTATGTCACTTCTTTTACTTCAGAAGTTAATTGAAGTCTCTTCTGCAGCTAACTAACAAAAAGCTGGAATAATTGTCACTTACCCTTGAAAGAGACAAGTTCTTTTTGAGTCTTTGAAAACAAAGGGACAAAGTTAATAAGAAGTTACGGGATATAAACCTCCCCGGTTTTCAGCGACAGAAACGGATTTGTCTTTGAGCAGTTTACATTCAGTGAAATAGTACTGAGACCCACTTGAAATCGTTTGGGCTTAGCTGGCGCGATTTGAGCAGAACTTCATTCCAATGTTGCACAATGAAGCAAAACACGAAGTTTACAAGGAATACCTGGTTTCCCGCCAAACGCATTTTTATTACTTGAAATATGGAAAAAAAGAAGAAACTTTTAAAAATGATGCCTCTCCTGCTGGAGCACTTCAGACCCATCAGCGAATTCCAACGAAGACACCTTTCAAGCTCAGAATAATGTGAATACTTTGCTATTTTAACAACCTGCACAAACTGTAGATACTGTTTGTTAATTACCCTACAAAATCACCAGCTCCGTTTTTCCCTGTATTTTTCTGCTTCTTGAGTTATTAAGAATCAGCACTGAAGGAAATACCTGCAAAACTATCCCGGTTATGTCCACTCAAACTCCATACTCAATAAAATACTGTGGAGACCCTGAAAAAAAATAGAAACTGTGTTTCTAAATAGACTCCAGAAATGCAGTTTCATACTTAGCTGCACATTCTCAACTGTACTTTTGCACGAAAGCATACTTTTAATAGTTAAAGAGCAAACCAATTCTGTAATCCTTCTTTTACATTAAAGATTCTATATATAACATAATCTTTTGCTTTGGTAAAATACAAATAATGGGAAAATCTGGGTAAAGAAAGCACAGGAAATAACATGGGTGTATCATACCTTTTTTAAGAAATATGAGCTGAAATGTAAGGCATCCCCAAAGTATTTTTTGCATATGCAAGGAATGCAGTTCTTTGTAAACAAAAGCTTGAGGAAAGCAATACTGAAGCTAAAGAATCTTCCTCCCCAGGATCCTTCCGATAATCCCAAAAGCAAGAGCAACTCTCCTAGGGTAAATGTTTTAGAACTAAATCCTGTGAAAAAGTGAATCCAATCCTCTGTCTTCCCACAACATTTTTAATCGCTTATTAGATTGGCTCTCCTTGAAGATCTCCAAATTGAGATAGGGATGTCAAAGTTGATTCTCAAGGGTTCAAGCTTGTCTGCAGTCTATTTTTCTGGTACATCACTTTCTATAGATTTCGTGGCAGCACTGTTACAGCCTCTGGATGCTGGCACAGTATTCCCACCTGTAATGTTTCCTGGTGCCTGGGTCTGACAAGCAGCTGTCGGTTTAGTGGCCAGAAGTGGTCTAGAAGAATTAGACTGATGTCTGTGACGACATGAATCCTCACCTGTTGCGGCAACTGGTCTCTTTCGGCCAGATTCTTCACTAATAGGAGGCTGAAAATAAACATTGACAGCCTGTTAAAGGTTTTTCTGTTAGGGACAGGTATTTACCCTTTCACATACTGAAGGGATCAATGAAGAAAGAGCATTCCATAATTAGGCCCTTTGTTTGGCCTAGTAATCTTTGTTATTTAGCTAGAAGTGCAAATGTGTAACATAGTAAGGACTTTTGACAGTCTTAGAGCATTGTTTATTTGTCCACCCCTCAAATATTTGCCACAACTGGAAAATGGAGGATTTGAGAGGATGATGGTAATGTAGTGTACCATAACCCAGTCAGGAAAAGCATGGCAGCACTATACTCTGGAATCACACAGCTTAAGTGTTCAGCAGTCAACAGGAAGGACACAGTGCATCTGGCATATGAAATCAGCAAAGACCATGCCTGTCACCAGTCATTCAGAAATGACAGTGGACCATGAATTCATTCGCCACATTCTTAAAGGGTACGGAAGTCATCAGTCTTACCGGATGACAGATAACCTATTTTTTGCTATTTATTTAATTACATAATGAAAACACACCAACACTTTTTACATTTCAGCCACCACATCTCAGCACTGGACTTTGGCTCAAAAAAAGAACATCTAGTCATAAAAGTGCATGTTTTATTTGAATTTCATTTTTTAATCATGCCGTTTCTAGTCATCGGCAGGGTTTGTAAAGCTGCCCTTCTGTGCAGTAATACACTGTTCTCACCTTACCTTGCACTAGAACTACCTGTGCACCAAGTATTTAGTGAAAATAAGTATTGAAACTTACATCTACTCGGAAGTCCTCCAGCCTCTTAAATTTACTAAGGTATTCTTGCAGTTTGGGGTCCACAGCTGGAGTCTTGTGCTGAGAGTATTTTAGATAAGCCCAAAATTTTTCCAGTCCATATAGCTGACCTAATAATGGAAAAAGGTAATTTTATTGATTTACAAAGGTCAGATTCAACTAAAAACTTAATTATTCACCGGTAACTCTATGTTAAGAGAACTGAAAAGGAACATGAACAAAAGCTGCTCCTGAATTGGTTAACAGGTCAGTGTCAAGGAATTTGGATTATCTCCCATCTTCAGCCTCCCCAGTGTGAGCAGTGACAGGCCTGTGATAATTACCAGCTTCATAGTCTTTCTTTGTTTCTTCTTGGAAATCCCGGAATATTTCTTGCCTGAATTTCTTCTCTAGGCCATAGCTGTAAAATCTAAACAAGCATTCCAGTCCATACCTGCAACAAAACAGAGAGGCATGAAAATCTTGAACATGTGCTCCTCATTCCTCAAAAGGATAAGTTTTCAGCCTCTCCTTGTATTTAAAGTAAATGGCACAATCTCATTTTACCCTTCTCATGAAGGGTATTTCCTTATGATTGATTTTATTAGCTTACTCTTCTGAAACATCTTCAGAAATAAACAAAACTGACTTCAGAAAATCAAGGTTATCCCCCTGGTTTAACTTACACGCATACAAAATGGAGACAAGTGCTTTTGCATCTTTGGTATGCCTGGGTTCATAAACAGTTTCAACATAAAACCAACCATATTGTGGGTCAGACCAGAAGCCAGCCTAACCCACCATCAGTGCAAAAACCTAGCGTGCAGGGCAGGACTCTGTGTTCTTTCAGTACCCACACCATGCAGCGCCAGGGTTCCTTAGATTTGGTAACACATGGTCACTGGTGCTGCCTTAGGCCTCCAGGTAACTGGCACCTCCTCCTGTTCTGCATCACCTTAGTCCCCTTAAGAGCCTTCTGGAGTTTCTCCTGTTAAATGTATCCTCAGATAATCAGAGAGCTTCAAGAAACTCAGAGCAGAGACACAAGATGTTATTAAAGCCACCTCTGCACCCAAGGGACTATCACTCTGCAGGCTCAGACAACATAACCGACCTCCAGGATTTCCATAGCCAGAACTTAGCATTCAAAACACTGGGCTACCTTGTGTCTGTAGCTAAGAGAGGTGAGGAGAATGAGTGAAAGATCAGGAATTATATCAAAGTGCTGAAGCGGCAGTGGCCATTTCACTGGTACTTTGGTAAGCAAGAAGTAATTTGAACAAGTTGAATGAGGTTAAAAATGTCTTCACCTATGGAAGGGATAATCTTAAGAGTGTTAGGACGTATAGAGCTGACTTGTCATGGTCAACAAGTTGCAGGACTTTGTAGCATTCAGGACCAATTACAAGTCAGGAAATGCTGCACGTTTAGCTATTTATCTGCAAAGCACGAATACATACAAACAGATTTTGGTATTAAAAGAACTTACACAGACTGCTACTTTAAAGATTTACAAAGAGCCAAAGCCGATACTAAAAATTATCAATTCAGATACATGTAAACTTCTCAGTCATTAAAAGGAATGGTAAGACTTCAACAGGGTGTAACTTCCACGAAGAAGCGAATACCTGTAGTGTTCTTCTGCATCATCCAGAGCAAGTTGCCTGAATTCTTCATACATTTTCTTGTTAAAGTGATCTCTCAGAAAAAAGGACCAGAAACGAAAAAGTGTGTTCATTTCTTGGGACTGGCCAATTCCCAACCGTTTCCTCTCTGGAAGAAGAAAAGGAAGTTAAAAAAACCAACCTACTTTGAATTTTTCAGAACAAGTGCTTTTCCAGTAGCAATAAACACACAAGATCTTCCAGCAACTTGCTTAAATTTCAGTGTAACTTTTTTTGTCAGGGTGTGTAAAGTTAAATGGAAAGCAGAGGTCATAAGATAGAAGCATCAAATGAATTTTGCTTTCTTTTCCCAAGAATAATGAAGTTTGAGGAACAATGTGGAGAAAACTGGCATCAGAACACCTGGTAAATTCCACCTAAAATTTTAGCAAGTGCATTTAGCAAAGCTTACCCATTAGACACCTTCGACGGTATTTGTGGTACACCTGTTGAGTAAAGCCATTTTCTTTTAACAGTTCATGAGAAGGATGTTGAAATTTTGGAAGAGAATTTGGGGTACACCCGTAACTCCCTGCTAGTGGAGTTCCTTCTGAAGGCGAAGTATTGGAACTCCTGAAGGAAAGAAAAAAACCCACCACCAAAACATAAATGTGTTTCTGTCCTTTAAACAGAATGCTGTTCTACAAAATCAGTTTTCAACCAGTCTATCAGAATAACACGGTCACCTGACGACCACCACAATGCACACATGGGTCCAGTCATCTGCTTTTGGGGGCACCTCAACCAAAATCAAATTCTGTGCTAGTAGGTCAAAACAACCCCAGGCAGTTAGAGATGACGACTGAACACGGCTGTAATGCCTGAGTTTAAAGGACGATTTAAAGGCAAAATCACTGCTACTATATCATGGATCAACAAACAACATTGTGAACATAGCCTAGCTAGCTTACTTCTGGAAAGCCTTGTATTCTAGGTTTTGTCTTTCTTCATTGCTCTTCCCTTGCTTCCACTGTATTTGTCCTTTCTTACATTCATTAGCAGTAGGAAATAATGACATGGCAAACTAGTTTTCTAAGACAAAATTAAAAGAAATTACCCCACAGAGGAAGTTCTTGGCCTGTGGTCTCTGGAGTCCATCACCCAGCCAACATGGGATTCCAAGGGAGGATTTGTACTGTGCCGTGTTTTTCTTTTTCTTGGAGTCTAGGAAAGTAAATCAAGCATTTATTTTCCTGATTTGATTTCACTTATTCCCTCCCTCTTAACACAAAGTCCTAAAAATTGTATGTTGTATTCTAACACATTAGAAAGTCACAACACTCCAGTTCCATAACCTAAAGGACTGTTAAGAAGCATTACAGAAAAAATGTGGAAACCATTCTATAGAAACAAAAGAGAATTAATACGGTAAGTACTTTGAAGATAATAAGGTATTTGCTTGTTAAATTGTGGACACAGACATGAGTTTTATACGCCTTTTTTCTGGTTTAAAAAATATATTACATCTTTCCATTTACCTTTACATCAATGGATTGTGCTTCTTTAACAACAGGGTAGAACCTAGGTGTTTTGTTGGGATCCTGCAGCCTTGGGGTGTGAGGCGTTCGTGGGGTGAAGCCAGGGTGAACACGGGAGGGATCTGGAACTGCTGTTGGCAGTGACTGAGCTACTGCTACTTTTGGAGGTACTTCAAAACTTGACAAATTACAAGTCAGCTCCTCTGCTAAACCTATAGGCAGGAAGGAGAAAAAACTAGTTTTCAAAAGAGACTTTGGTTTTCGAAGCCTAAGCTCCCCTAATACCTAGGATCTTAAAGGCCCTTCCTTCCCATTTCAAGGAAACTACATCCCCAATCAAATTACCACCCCCATCAAATTAACAAAAGCACTTGGAAGCAGTACAAACTGCTCAGAATTACAGAAAACACGTTTCAAGTATGTCTTTGCTAGAAATTCTAAACCCGCTTCTTTGTTAGCTGCTTGTTCTTGTGCACCTACACCAGCAAAGTAACGGAAAATAAATGTTGGTGAAAACGTAACCACGTTCTTGCTTTTTTGTGAGGCGGTGAGTTTAGTGAAGTGGTTTTCTTCAGCTATTATAAAGATGCTATTAGCCTGTATCCTAGTAAATGTGAATACTACTACTATATCAGAAATACCTCAAAAGGTAAGAATTGGACATTGTGACTGCCCAGTAAGGTTATGACACAAGTAGAAAATTCTTCTAATTTCACTTTTTTTTCCCCCCACAAAAAAATCCCGATTTCTAGAAAAGGTTTCACAATGTCATTGGCTATTACTTTAAGCATTGTAAATGCCAAGTTACACAAAAGGCATCTGCTGTTGGTATATTCTGACAATAGAACACTGCCTTTTGATGCTCATATATATCCTGATATGTGTTAGTATCTGCTGCTTCTAATTCGACAGAAATCTTGTTACTGATGAACGGCTGACAGTTTAAAACAAAACAACACCCCCCCCCCCCCCCAAGAAAACCAAACATTAAGGTCCCTCAGACTACTGACTGAGCCAAAATTGAACCACTAAACAGGCAGGAGTCAACACACCTACAGGATTGTTCTTTATCCCAGAGATTCTGAACACAAACATGTATTACTTACCTTTCTGTAACTGTGGAGGAGCTTCCCGGGATGGATCAGCAATTGGTTCTGGTGCAAGACTATCACCTTCTTCTTTACTAATGAGATTTAGCTTCTTAAAGTTCTCAATCTCTTGCTGAATTAAAGAAAGCAGAGTGTAAATGCAAGGCATGATAATGGATATCATCCAGAGAAACAGGTGAATTTTATACAAGAGAAAATAAGCAAGCCATAATTGACACACAACTACCCATACACAGCCAGTACAGATTTTTTTTAAGGGAGATGGAAGGAGTGTCTAGCACACATTGTAAAAGTTGCCGTGAACACTGTATAAAAAAAAGGCAGCTCAGGCTGCACTAGCTGAAAGAAATTGTTACACCAACAAATGGGCAAATGGAGGCAAGTAAGGTCATCTATACACAGATTTTCATAGACAGATAAGAAATAGAAATGCTGAGATCCTGTCCCTTGCCAAGCCTACAACCATCCTTTTTCTGCAATGAGCATGCCAAGGAAGGTCCTAGCAATGCAGGGGAGCAGAAGAGGCCCCGCTCCCTTTCTCAGGCTACATCTAAAGAAAAGCCAGTATCTGTAATTATTGTGTTCAGCTATAATAAAATAAAGTGTGCAATCTGGAGTTCCATTTGCTCACAGAGCTATCATTCCAACAACCTACAGGGCAAACAAAAATATAGTCTAGTATAAAAGTATAGTATAAATATATAGTATAAAACTACTTCAAAATGAGCTATTACTTTCCTCCCTTATTAACTCATCACAAAAACATGCCCTCCACTTTCCCTCTGGTAGGGGTTTGCAAATGTTACAAAACCAACAATTCATAGAACAGAACAACACTGGAAAACTTAAACCACCTCCAAAATGTTAAAAATAGCTTTAAAAAAATTAATTCAATGGTTTTGGTCCATATCTGTGAGCAGAAAAACTTGCTGGTTATGCTTTTGACTACACCAGATGGCCAAAATTAATTCTGGAGCTGTTTGGACAAGCACGGTTTTCAGGTCAAAACCAAAGACAGTTACCTTCATCACGGCGTCATTTTCACTCTGCCCCATCCACAAATCCTGCTCATAATAGTATAAGCCATCATTAATAACTTTAGCAAGTCCTGATGTAATTTTTGCATGGCATACATGGTTGCCAGTATGATCTCCAGGATGTTTTCTCATATATGGTGGCGTCTGTGTTACAATCAAAATCTTGTTGACGTCCTGATCATCAATTTCATAATCAGAATCGCTGTCTGACCAATCCGTAAATTTTTTCTTCTGACCTTCAATTTGTTCCATCTCTTCATCAAACAAAAAATCAAGTTCTTCTTGTTCTTGTTCCTCTGAAGGTGGGGGTGGCTGCTGTTGATCTGATGTTTGATCAGGTATAGGAATATCTTCCTAAGTTGGAAAGCAATGCATTTTGTATTTGAATTGGATAGTGATTATCCAAATGAGAGATAAATAGAATATCTTCAATAAATGAATGTATGGAAATTAGAAACCATACAGACACTTCCAGATGTTTATTAAGTAAATGACAGCTCTAAATAATTCTGCCATAAACTTTTAGAACAATTAACTGAGAAATGTAATGTCTGTTGATATCAACAGGTACAACAGTCCCTCAGCAGGAAAAAAATCCCACCAAAACACAAACAGTATTTCATTTTAGGGGGCTCTGGATCAGGATTTTAAATGCACTTCGTTATTCTAGGTCTGGCGGAATGAGAAGCACACACACAAACTGTATTGCATTATCAAGCACCATTTAAGTTGTGAAAAATCTTGTTCTGTGGAATAATCTGAAAGTTGACGGGTTTTGTATTTGTTTATTTAAACATAACTTAAAGGTTTTTGATCTTACCTTTAGTTTGACGGTGGATGCACAATGCCTCTTCTTCACTTCTATCCAAGGTTCAGAGTCCAAATCAGGCAAACTTGTAGACAATCCTTTAGACATTGTCTGAAAATTACTTGTTTCAGTGTTTTCCTTTGGACTCAGTAGGCTTCCCATTCTTGGAGAATTTGGTGCAGACTCTAGTAGTGGAAAACAGTAGTTCAGTTCCTGCTGTGGGTTGGTTTGATTTTGTTGTGTTTGTGGGGTTAACTGTTTCAGTAGTCTTTCTTTCAACTGCAGCTACCATTTTTCTACCCCTCTGGTTAAACGCAACACTAATCAGCAGAATTCATTTTCATTCTTAGAAGATAGCTTCACTCAACATTTTCAGAAAATATCAACTCTAACAACTTATTTATATGGAAAGTTTCTAACAGTCTGAGAGAAGTTATGGTTTACCCAGAAAATGAGGAAGGAACATCATAAGGGACTTTTTCCCCACACCATGCACTAGATCTATGGATGGGTGCCTAACTTGGTCTTCATTCTTCCCATTTAATTCCAGCCAATATTTTAGTAAAAGATTTCCTTGCCAAGGCTAGTCAGTGAACAAAGCCATCTCATTATTAATGTGAATGAGACCCCCATCCAAAATCAGGATGCACCAAATAAAGAGTTAACTTCCATCTGCTACCAAAATCATAGAATCACAGAATAGCTAGGGTTGGATGAAGCAGATTTTATAACTAACTTAAGCTTACTAGTACTTCAGCTCCTAAGGGACTGTAGTCCACCCTACTACATTCTGGAGAATGGTCACAGCCATAAGAGACATCTTCATTTACTTCACAATAGCCATGTGAATTGGCAACTGCAAGGCTGACAGGCATAGCAACTGAATCTACCGTTACCAAATGTACAATTTCTATTATGAAATCAGTATTGAGGCAAGCTTCCTAAGTTAGATACACAGCCCTAAGCTTATGTTTCCAAAAAATAAATCCTTTACCAGTATGTGAGCCAAAATTTTGGCCTGGTATGAATTCTGGACAATTGATGAGCTGAGAAAAGTCAGTTGGTGGCAGTCTGCATGGAGGAGGACCTGGAATTGGCCACTTTTCTGGATCGACCCTTTTTCTTAGCCTCTGACCCACAGTTTCCACTTCTGTACTGTCCTTTATGGCCTGTGTGACAAGCATATAATAACTATAAAAACTTCACATATCCAGCACCATCCAAAGAAGAAAAAACCCACAAGCTTTGCCACTTACAGCCTCTTCATAAAATCCTTGTAATTGCAAACAGAAATCTTTAACTTCACATCACTGACTGTAAATGGCAGTACAAAATTAACCAAGCAATTTTCTACATACATACTTCTGAATTATTTTACCTCCAAAATGAGTGCAGCATCCGTAGTCAGAGCTTGCATCCGCCGGAAGCTAGCAATCAATGAAACAGGTAGAAATCCTTGTTGGTCCATCTTTCTCCTCAGAAAGAAGTCTCTTTCCAAATTTTCTGCACTGAAATAATACTCACTGTGGAAAAAAACATGCAAATATGACCCTATTATAGATTAAAGAAAATCCTAAAATAGCAACTTACAGGTTCCTTGTTAAAGCCTTCCATTAAAAACTGAGCATACTTGTCATCAACAAAATCATTCTTTGAACAGATGTGCCATTACAAGCAAGACTAACAGAAAAGCATGTGTGCGTGACACTTGAAGACAGTCTTATGAACCAGTACAGTACACAAGGGTATAAATCAAAGGCTGGTTACATTTGCATGTATGAATCGCATGAGGAAAAACTATGCTCAGTTTTCCTTTCACCCATCGCCTTCCTTATTACTTACATGGACAGAAGGAAACAACAGTCTCTTAGCCTCCATATAGATGAAGGATAACTACTGCTTACAGTCCGGGAATAAGCTATTTCCCACAGAGCAGTACCAGTGCACCTTCATCCTCAACTGTATCTTTTCTTTTCCCAGTTTCTAGTAGATTAGAAGCTTTAAGTATCCTATCTGAGTGTTGAGGAACATATACGTACTCTGAATCATCACTTCAAGCATGCTTGTGGGAAGATGAGGAAAAAAATAGTACTGTTGTATTTGACATAAAACTGTACCAAAAGGTACAATAGCTCATGGAGAAATGTAAAGTCCAAAAGAAGGAATGATGTTTAGTAGATAAAAAGAAGAGGAATGAGGGCCATTTCAGGAATATGACAATACCACAGAACAAGAAACATGAGGGACAAAGAAATAGCAGAAGGGCAAAACTTTTTAATGAAACTGCTCTACGAAATGATCAGGATGTCAAGACCTTTTATGCTTAGTGAAGAGAAAAAGGAATTCAAATCCATGATGTCTCACACAGAGAAAGGGAAAGAGAAAGCATCCTATGGAAAAATAGGGAAAACCACCCCAATTTAATCATTACAACTAAAATCTAAGCATTTCACAGAGTTTACACATATACCATGATTTTGCATATTACATCCAAAGAATACTCCTCACCAGGTTCAGGAAAATGTAGGCAGTGAAATGTTTAATGGAGAGCAATTAAAATGCTATGACAAAACTAGAGGTAGTACAAAAAAAAGAGGGCATTAAAATGTTGAGGAAAAATAAACACAATCACATGCAAATGTAAATAACTCAAATTTCAGCAAAGCATAAACTGCTAAGTATCTCCACGGCAGTTGGGATCAAGGCCAAAGTTACCCAGAGGAGAGGACTCTGATGCCATCAGTGACCCAAGCAGAAGCTTGATACCATTTCTTTCTCTAATTTTTGGTAGCTAAAGAAATTCAAGGCAAAAGCTCTCTATATGAAACACTCAGCTCCAAAACAGAATGAATAAAGTCTCGAAGTTGGACAAGACACACAACAAATGAAAACATTGCCATTAAAACAGATCAAACAGAGAAGAGAATAAGGCTTTCGGAGAACTAAGCTCTTACTCAGAGCTAAGTAAACTGATCAGTGAAGCAACGGTGCACAAAGAGAAGGTTTCTTTCAAGAATATTCTGTTTACTGTTCCAAATGGCTAAATTTCTTTTCCCCTCTCAGTCTAGAAGATAAGCAAGCACAAAAGCCATATACCAACATTTTACTAATGTTACCTTTACAGTCATACAGTAAAGGTAAAATCTTGTAACGATTCACCTAGTTAAAAATTCCACAAGCAGAAATGGACAATGACTGAACTTGACTCAAACTGCCTCACTTGATGTCCATCACTCTAGAAAAAGGAATGTGAAAGACCATTAATGAGAAATGAAGACAACGCACAAGTTCACTCTAAGTAGAGGGACAAACCTAAACACACATATTCCCTCCAGTTTTGCTTTTCTTTTTCCTCAGAGTCTTCCTTCTTTGGCACAGTCGCTTGAGTATTACATAACTGAATTATGAAAGACAGACAAAACCATCCCCATTTAGAAGCTAGTAATAATAAATAACAGGTAATTGATGAATAAAGTCTGTTTTCTACCATTTTTAATGTGATAAGAGAAGATCAGGAATCACCCTCTCTATCATGGAAAGCAAATTCCATAATCAAACAGCCTTAGGAGTTCATATCAGACAACCAACCAATGGCTCTGGATAGCCAGCCATGCCAAGCCTTCCACTGAGACCTACCAACCTCTTGCTGCTAAAATAAAATACAAATATAACCAGAAGTCAGATGTGACCAATGCTGTAACTGACATTTTTCTCAGCAGATGGGGACATCGTCATGTCCTACCTTAGAAGGTCTGGATTCTACACTGCATGCCCAGAAATCTGGCCAACAGTGGAGTGTCTGTGCTCCTCCCCCACTTGTCTGAGGACAGTGCAGGCCGATTATCCTGACATGGGGTTACATGTCCACTGTCAGGTCTCCTAGGGGCCTGGCAGCAAAAGTAACAAAAAAGATTGCAATAGAAGTTTTGAAGTTGATAGCCACATGCCAGATACTTTCTGCCCTTAAAGAGGCTTTTTTCTTCCTTTTTGCGTCAACTGTAACAAAAGAAGCAAGAATAAAATAAGCAAGTTGCTTTATGGAACGCAAGGGCAATCAAAAACCACCACAAAGGCATCGCAGAGAAATGCTGTTGCAAGCACAGAAGATGAAATATCTGCCAGTGGTGGAAACTGTCTCTTTAAAATGAACTAGTGGTTTCCAGGCCCTTTTTGACTTGTCTCCTCGTGATAATCAGTCTTCCAGATGGTTTCTCATTGCCTAATAGTGTACATGAGAAAGTAAACAATTCAGATTATTGAAAAATCAAGTATCATTGCAAAACCACTCTCTTTCAGTTAAATGCTTCAGGTGAAACACTTCAAAACCATTAAACTAACAAGACTTCTCAAAGTGAAATTGAGAGCAAATAAGGGAAACATCTAGCTACACCACCCAAGAACAGCTTTATAGGCAAACAGACCAACAGTACTCAAAAGCACAAGCTCAGAGACATCCATATCTCAGTTACATGACAACATAACAAGAGGGCTAAGTACCATAAATAAAGCAGGTGTAAGAGATAGAGCCAGACTACAGCACAAGATGCAGAACAGCTTCCTTAAAATTCCTCCCCATCAGTCAAGACCTTCCACCCCACCAGTGAATGAATTCAAACTGACACTGGTAATGGTCGAATAAAAAAAGGTAAATTGAAATGCCTTAATCTTCATCTTTATATGGATAACAGTGATTAAACACTGTTTGAAACGAGTTATTTTAGCTGAACTAGATCTCTGAAAATATTTGTACATTAAGCAGTCTACTTACATTTGATGCTTTATGTATTCTTTGAGAAGTGCTTCATCCACAGAATACATCTGCACTCCTGCTCCCTCACCGTAGTAATACATCACAATAGCATTAAGCTCAGGTTGAAATATTTGGTCGGTCCCTTCATCATACAGTTCTTGATAACCAACTGAATATTCGAAGTTGACTTCAAAATAAAGGAGAACATAAAAAGAAAAAATATGAAGTCCAGCACACAAATATTTTAAGGCATGATAAGCACTGCTGTTGGCTTTCAGCATCTGATTTAAAAATACTCAAGCCAATTAAGTTACAGGATATGTTTTCTGAGACAACTCTTCCTTCATGTGCAAACAATAACATTATAAACACAGTTTAAAGTTTTTACTAAGTATTTACTTCTTTGCATACTTCTAGGGTTTCCTCTGCCTCGTCCTCTTCCCCTGCCTCTGCCTCTTCCTCTGCCTCTGGAGAAGCCTCGAACACTGCCACCTTCACTTCTCACACTGCACACTTCATCATGATCATCTTTTTTGTCTCTATCACGGCGCCAATCTTTAAGATAAAAAAAGCATAATATTTGCAATCATAATTAAATCTCAGTGATCAGAAGTCCACTGTAACACAGAGTTCTCAGCTTGAGCCCAGGCAATCTACTGACTCTGACATGCTGGCTGAAGCAGAAGGTCAGATCTGAAGCTGCAAGGATGAAATGGTAAGGCTTGCCCAGCCATGCGCGAAGGTGAGTCAGGCAGAAGCTGTTAGCAATAAAGAAGAGTAAATTGGCTTGACTGGCAGTCAATCCCAAATGCTTCTGAAGCAACTGAACACTCTGGTGCCAGCTCAGGGATCACAATACCTATGATCAGCTTGGGCCATGAAGGATCATGCAATTCTCCTTCCAGGCATGACAGTTCTCTCCTGTGGACAACTCCCACTACCTCAAAATAGTTAGGAATGGCTGCTAGCTCTTGATAATCCTGCTCAGGGTGGGATTTCCACAGCATTGGGTCTCTGGAGGTCCTTTTGGTTCCCAGAAGCAGCCATCTACTGCTCCCCTGACTCTGCCCATTTAACACCAATCATTTATTCTCTGTTGATCATGCCCCAAACTGAGCTTGTAATTTAAGGACCCTTTTATGATAACGCATGCAAACCTAAGATGACTCTGTAAGAATATACGTAAGTTTTTTATATAAATATGTGGTCTGCACATAGCAAAAGAGAGCAAGAGAGAAGCAGCAGAAGAAAGAAAAGCAAGCAGGTCCAAAGCAGACCCAGGGACCTTGGCTCCACTCACCACAATACTTAAGGACAGGTAATTTTCACTTTACTTGTGAGAGAAAATGAAGCCCTCTCTTACACCATTTCTTTCTCTTAACACTCTCAGACTTCCATCTTCAGTCACCCACCGTTGCTTAAAGTTTCTTTACAATGTAATTGGATAGTCTTCCAGATGCCGGGGGTCCTCTCTGTCAGAGGAATGCCTGGGGATACATCCTCTACTTGATCAAACTGAGAGCTACTAAATTTATCAAAGGACTGACTAAAGATATGATTCTCTGCTCATATTAGAGATCTTGTTTTACTAGCAATTAATTTTAATGAACCCTACAAAACATGTATGCTCATATACTGCTGTTCCTGTACTTTCTGCAAAATAACACTCTGAATTTATGAAGGTCATAATCTGTGTGTCTACCACTGGGAATTTGGACCTCAGTCTCTGCAGTCACTACCCTCACTTTCAGAGATCCCAAATGCATGGGCATTACTTGAACTGTTTCTCCAGATCAGTTTCATTTTTGCGCTCTGAGAGTACATGTGGCTTAGACACAGACAAAAGTCCTATATATAACACTTTCATAAACTAGTGTTGTATTTAAGCCTGAAACAAGGTTTTTATTT
The DNA here is from genome assembly GCA_039720435.1 of Amazona ochrocephala. Taxonomy (NCBI): domain Eukaryota; kingdom Metazoa; phylum Chordata; class Aves; order Psittaciformes; family Psittacidae; genus Amazona; species Amazona ochrocephala. The sequence goes on from CM077880.1 coordinate 86,414,362, forward strand.
AAACAGCCAGTGTTCCTGAAGAGTAAGAGATGATTTTATGTTTTCTCACACTGAAACTGGTCTTGAATCACTAGATCCTTGAGGCAGAGTTCATGCTACAAGTTTCTGGTCATTTGACCATCCTGAGGAATAACTGCTGAAGAGATACACTAGCTAAATTCCTCCCCCTACATCTGTACATCCCTTAGACAGCCAGATCAAACCCTTACATTCATGTTCCTAAAACAACTTCATAAGCAAATCCCACCTCAGTAGCATCTGGCGCTTATTATAATGAGTAAACATTTAAATTGTTAATGTATATTGAGATTTCAAAACTTAGATGCAAATACATAAACCAAAGAGTGACACTCGGTCTAAGACTTCTGCCATCTGACAAGCACCTGAGGACCAGAAGCAGTACCAGCTGTGGTGCATTTCTTCCTCTGTTACGCTAGTACAACTTTTTGCATGGCCATGCTGAGAAATAGGTCAGGGAACTGATCCAGCTTAAAGGAAAAAACAACATCAGTAGAATTGCCAAAGCAGAGTTCAAAGTGTAGATCCACACGCAATTGCTCTGGTAGCAACGAGCTGCAGGAATAGCAGTAGAGCAGGACAGAACAGCCACCTTATGAGACTATTTCCGAACTTTCCACATCATAAAGCTGTGGCCTAAGACTCTGTAGGGAGCCATGAAAAGAAAAATACATGCTGCTCTGAGTTTGCCTCTGCACCAGCACACATTGTGAAGGCAGGTTGTTTCCAAACTCAGTTGCCCAGCAGAGTCAGTGATTGAGACATTACAATTCTGATCAACTTGGAGATGTTTCAAAAATACCTGACAGTAAGCTCTTAAACAACAAGCTTTCCAATTTAAAATTTGTTAAACCACAGAAATACCATTTATTTATATTTTGAAGGTTATTAGCAAATATAAACACCAAGTCTTAGTATTGGCAAAGTCAAGTTTCAACATAAACTGCCAATTTAACACCTACTCACATGGTATTATACTTTACTTGCCACAAATAGAAAGACCCAGAGACTGAAAACTACCTACTTCTTGTCTCACTTCTCCAGTTGTCATGAGGTATTGACTTGTTTGTTTCCAGCAGGAATCCTGAGCTCGTTCGAGAGCCTGGTCTTTCTTGACTTGCTGACCTTACATCATCCAAGTGAAGTGGCACCCATTTCTGCTTGTTACCTTGAAAAGTTAATATATTACTTGTAATTCTAGTACTACCTGAGGTTTTAGCTCCTGAAAAGATTCTACAGAATTTTTCTTGTAGAGCTAGTAACAGTTAATTTCAAAGTTTAAAAACTGGGAGAAGCTTAACACTTAAATTTTAAGATATGATGATATTATGAAATTTTAAGATATACGATGAATGACTAAATAGTAAATGCAGTAAACAGGAATTACTCAAACTGAAACGTAACCTTACCTAAGCTTTAAATATATGAAATAAAGGTGAGCTTTTTATTTAATGATTTTTTAGATATAAGTTCCATTACCAAGAATTTATAGCTACATAAGCGTTAAATACATACAGTAAATTGATGACTATATAATTTCACAACTTGTACATGAAACTTAAAGGTAAGAAATAACATATCAAGTTAAGCACTAAAATAAAGATTTCGGTCACAAACCATAAAAAAACTTCCTAAGAATTTAGTTGTGGTATTGTATTTTACCTTGAGATACTCAGATTAAGTTCTTTCATGTGCATCAAAAATTATTAGCAAAGCTTTATTTTGTCATAGGCTGGCCTAAAATCTCCACTAACCGTTTATTTAGTGATGATATTTGCTGTTCTATTTTTAACCAGTATTATAGGCTTCATACATTTGTAGCCAAGAAATATAAGCAAATACATAAAACAGAGGTGAAAAAGTCAGGGGGAAGAAAAAGAAAAAAGGTTGTACCTATGACTTTGAAAAAAATTAAAAGCAATCAATAATTTGTTTTTAAGTATATACATAGGAGGATTAACAAATCTAAATAGCAACGGTCTGTAGCATCTGAAGAAATACCAGCAGGGAAGCAAGAAACAAAAGCAGCTGATGGCAGCAATATCTTAAAACTGTCTCAGCTGTTTCTTCAGCCTACTGCAGTCTACTGACCAAATGAGATACAGGTTTGCTTTCTATTTTAAATATAACAGATTGGATCAAAAAGAAATTAATAACCTGTTTCATTTTTCACATGATCACTTCAAGGTGCAAGCGAATAGTAAACCACGAAAATGTGTCAGTACATATATTTACACGCACATATATATGAAGTTAAATTAACATAGTGCTATCTATTTAGGATAACAAAGATACGAGACATATTAATGGTTTGCACAGCCATACTAGAATTTTCCATAAATCAGAGTTCCATGGACCTTCACTAGGCCACAAGTTGCTTTTCCCCCAGAATCCCCATTCGACTAAGCAGAACAGTCTAAAGAGAAAGGAAGCCTGTTTTAAACTTCCTAGCAGAAGGCAATTTATCCTATTATCACCTAGAAAATTCAAAACAGAAAGTTTCATTAAGTCATTCAACTGGAACTGATGTAACTGTATCAATGGTGACTTACTGCATTATACATAGTGCCCGACTGACCTTTTTTCCTTTGGTTATTAGTCTGAACTTCATCTTTGCTAGTTTTATCTCCTGGACTATTTGGCTTTGCCTCCTGCTTGTCCTTGATTCCATTATCGCTTTTTTGATCAGATTTCTCCTCCTTTTCTCTTCTATTTGTTGGCTTCTTACTGTGACTTACAGTCTTGCACTGCAAGAGATACTGGTAATTATTTCTGACAGTACAGGTGCTGACAGCAAAAGGTCTACATTTCCTTTACCTACTAAAATTCCTTTATTGTTACCTGTTCTCAATCTCTTCAGTAGGCTGAGTTTTAACATCTTTGTTCTTTTGTAAAGTCTCATTTTAAATAGCTCCATTTTCCACTAACTTGGCAAGAATATAAGAATAATTTTTAGACTAAGAAAGTTTTTGGTTTTCAATTGTTGATGTAAAATTGCACAAAAATCATGTTTGCTGAAATGAAGTTTATTATATAGGAAAGAAAGATTACTCACCAGTACCTACTATTCAGACTTATTATCTTTAAAAAGCTTTGTTTACAGAATACTCAGTGGTAAATCAGAAACTCCCATGATGCTGTACAATCTCAAAAGCATGCCAAATACTCATGTAAATTATAAGGAGCCATAGGTCTTAGCTCTGACAATTCTGTTCCACTAAACCAGAACATGAACCAAAGATCTGAGGATGTGGAGGTGTATGATTACAGACTCATTTTTTCCCATATTAGAATACTGCACTTAGTGGGAACTGTGTGCCTTTGAGTAGAGCTGGCATCCTGCAGATCATTACTTCCTGGAAATCCCACAGAAAAACAGGTTTCAAAGAAGGCAAAGTGAAACTTGAATACATGCTAGGGGATGAAGGGACTGAGAACAGCCCTGTGGAAAAGGCATCATGAAAAGCTGGACATGAGCTGGCAATGTGTGCTTGCAGCCCAGAAAGCTAACCATATGCTGGGCTGCATCAGAAGAAGCATGACAAGCAGGTCAAGGGAGGTGATAACAAAGGATACTTACTTCATTGTTTGCTATTTCACTTGGTGTTGGCCAGTTTGTCATATCATCATGATACACCTCAGCCTGCAAAGATGATGAACAGTTTATACAGCTTCCTAGATTTAGACCTTTTTAATATAGGGGAGGGAATACATCAGTCATGACTCAGATTGCCAGACTACCCTCTTGAGCGGATTTGTTAGAAGTAGCAGTTTTCAAAAACTGAGAAATAAACCAGAAAATAAACACACAACTTCTGAAAACAGAACATGATCAATTGTAGAAACAACTATTCATTGCAGTTACATCCAAATGAAGGTCCGACACATCCTAGCTTGTAATTAGCATAACTGCCTAAAGAAAGCCTTCATGAGGAATATTTTAGGTGGGCACAGGCAAAACAACATGGCAAGCAAGCAAAATTTTCTACATTCTATTATAAAACAAATTAAGAGGGCTTAGAACTTAAGTGAAGGTAAAACAGTTGTCAAATTAAATGTTGTTTTACACATAGCTTCCTATGTTAGTTAAAAATATCTATTGCTTAAAAGTCTTTCAGCTTTTGGAAGACTTTTGAGCACAGGCGCTATTCAAACTGAAAATGAGTGGTTGTACAAAATTTTAGAAACTTAACTTTCCAATACAAGGGTTCAGCCTCTCTTGCTGTCATAATTATAATTTTATAACAGCACATAAAGAGCACAAATCACATAATACGCAAAAACAATTTCCAAAAACAATCCAGCATCGCTTGTGTTCAAGTAGTGTTGGTTCTTTGCAGCCCCTTCACTTTTTTTTTTACAATCCCATTGCTTTTTTGACCAAAACTGCCTTTCCTTATCCTTTATACAGACACCACTTAAGCATCCCTTCTAACTTTCCTCTTCAAAATTAACCATTACCAAGGCAGAACATAGCACTTCTGGATGTAAGTTCAAAATACCTCATTATCTTTTTATTTTAGCACTGTCAACTATTTACCATATTGAATATTTACAGCCAGAAAAAACCCTTTGAAATTCTTTCATTTTCTTAATACATTATCAGCTAAGCCAAAAGCCAGTTCAGATTAATAGGTCAGATTAATTGAGACTTCTAACACAATTGGTGCAGTAACTCATAGCTGAATAGCCTTCTGGCAAATACAAACCTTGCTGAATTTCCTTGTCCTGGGTTTCGCTGCTTTTGTAACTTCAGTGGAATTATGCAGTTCTGAAAAGGAAGAAAAATATTTTCAGGTGAAGAATTACATGTTAAAAGAGTAAGGAAGGTTTACTAAGTCATTATGTAAGCATGAAAAAACCCAACATAGAAGCAAGTATATAATCACAAATTCCTAGTAATTTCCTTTTATAAGCTATTACTCAAATGCCACATAAAATTCAGCCATATTGCTTTCAATCAATCCAAAGCAATGGAAAAATAGATACAAGGAAAAGTAAAAAGAGAAAATTACTATAAAACCTACATTAAGGCTAATAAATTGTAATGCCCAAATTCCACACTGGATATGTTTATGATAAATAAGAGCATTTGCAATGAAGCTGACACTCATACATTTTCAGAACCATCTTAAGTCAAGACTAAAACTTTATTATAATGATTCCATCTGATCTCCTGAGAAAGAGTCCATTATACTTCTACCAGCAATATCTGCTAGAAATTAATGTAATGCTTGGAAATAATTCTCTCTCTCATATACGGCAACATTATTGGGCCTAATTATCCAAGATCAATAACCTCCACTGAATAAAAAAAAAAAAGACTATTTAAAATTTACTATGTGTTTTAACACAGGTGCAATTACCCTTCTACAAAACAATAAAACAAATCAAACACTAGTATCAAGCAATTTGCTTGGAGATTAAAATTGAGACAGAGAAAACTGCTTCTCCTGTTAAGCCCTTGCTCTGTTCTCCCAATGCCAAAGTGTATTTTCCTACGGAGAAATGGTCACAACCTTTCCTTGAAACTTCTTATTCAGTATTTTATTGCAACACAAGCTGAAAACATTGAATGTGACTGAAATCACTAGTGTGTTATTATTATTACTCTTTTATACAGGGATAACATCAGCTCCTCAACACTTATCTCTTTCACGTCCAGTGACTAATCTTCCTTATCACAGCTTCACACTGGGAACCCCACCCTCACCCCCTAGTGACTCTGAAAACCTTCTCTCTGCTTCCTGGAATATACCGTCAACATTCAAAGCATAAATTTCTGCATACTTCATAGTCCCCTGTAAATTAGATTAATTTTGCTATTTACAACTTGCATATCACACAATACGTGAATTCAGTCAATCCTGATCGCCCTTTGAACTTCACACCATTTATCAGCAGGGTTTTTCCTCTTATACAGATCTGCTTTTTAAAACTAAGACAAAATGCCCTCCCAAACTTCCTCTTGTTATTCAGCTTCAATGACTGAGAGCTTTCAGAAACACACAGTGACGGTGTCACTATAATTTTTACTTGTCATTCAACAGCAAACTAATTGCCCTTTACAAAACAAGACAAACAGTTGTAGAGGTGGAGTAGCAAACAAATTTGTAATTTTCTCCAACCAAAGTGCCAATTATGTGAACAGGTAAACTGACTGGCCATAGCATTTGTCCTGAAGCAGTCTGTAAACACACCTCTCTAGCTGTTCAATTACCTTACTGAAGCCCTTTTTCCATCTCACAGCACTTTTACTTAAATTGCTGCTGAAGGACGCTCTGCCAGGACTCCTCTGTGTGTCACCAACGTACAGCAAGGGATTCAAAAATAAGAGACTCAATGTCATTGTACTATCTTAGTCATGGGATATTATTCCAGGTAGCAGGAGAGGCTGAGTTGAGTAGAATGAGACCCAACTCGTTTTAAGGAATCTCTCTTATCTGTATGCAGTAACCCAAGACTTGGAAGATGCATTTGCACACTAAATGAAAATTAATATTAGGCAACACGCTGCCTAGATGATGATGTCCTTTCTGAACTCAAAGGCCTGAGATCTCGCAACATGCCATACTCACCTACCCAAAAAGAACTCCACAGGGTTTCCTGTCTTACCAAAAGAGCCATGCTCAAAACCAAATTTAACTGATCTTTTCTGGGGCTTGTCATGTGGGAGTTGGATTTTAGTGTGAAGCGTGAAAAGGAAAATAAAAAGAAGGGTGGGAAAGTAAAAGAACAGAACACCAGATCATTTAAAGTTTTACCCAGAGCACATCTGTTATGTTCTTCTGAAGTGGACTAGAGCTACTGTTTAGGCAAAATGCACTTTAGAGTTCATTTAGATAAAAGCTTTATGCTTTACAGTACTCTGGTGTTTGGTTTCAACATCACATAAAAGTGCTGAATACCCAGAAATGACATCTTTAGTACCTTGCTCCTGCAGAACCCACCAAGCCCTCGCAAATAAACTGTTTCACTTGTTGTTAATTCCAACCTAGCTGCATTAATATTGTTTTTTCGGTCATAGTAACTTAGACTTCGGTCTTTAGTAACTGCACGTCATGTTGATAAAAGAATTCAGTTATCTTCAATAACTTTACTTGGTGGGTTTCAGCTGAGTTTTGAGGTGACAGGGGGAAAAAGCAAAATCAAGGATGAGGAAATTTAATAGCCCATTATCATCTTCCAATCACTGAACTCCATCCAGCAAAGAAGCAATCCATACGAAAACAGAAATCAGTCTTCAAAGGCATTTTTATTATGGTTTTTCCAAGTCTCTTAACACACCATGTCCTAACAAGAAGTTTTCTGCAGAAAGACGTGGATTTGCAAGCATGCCAAGGGCAGTATTTTAAGATACATGGGATGACAATTCTGAAAATTGAAAGATGAATTTTGGATCCACCAAGACAGCAGCCATCCTCTGGGACAACAGCAACAGAGAAGGAAGAGCAGCCTGGATGCTGTGCAAAGATAAGAAAGTTTGTACGTAAAGATGTATCACCAAAGCAACTACTGATTACAAGACAAATTGAGTTTACAGTAGTAGTATTAGTAGTATCAGAATGGATGAAGTTCTGCAAATAGACAGCAAGTTCTTTTTCTGATAGAAGGGGAGGGATGATATTGCTAATTTCTTTTGAAAGGAGAGTCTATTAATAAAAAGGTGGAACACACTCCCATTTTGAAGCAAACATGGTTTATGCTGTAAGGATTGCTAAGAAGTATTCAAGTTTTATCTTTACTTGGACTCTATGTGTATTTCCTTCAGCAAAGGAACAACATCACAGAAATACCAGAAGTGCTTCATGAGGCAACTGAAATCACCCAGCATAACAGCTCTTCAAAACTTCAGTGGAACCTGTTTGCTGAACTTGTACAACATTTTCTTTTCAACGCTCAATATGAAATTTCATAGTATAATTCATTTTTAAACAAACTATATATATTGTTTCAACAAATAAATGTGAAACTCTTATGAGTGTGACAAAACAATCCCTTGAAGCATATAATAATTTGAATATAGAACATGGATTTAGATCCAAGACTCTGGGAAATAAGAAAAACAGTAATTATGTTTAGATCTTTCCTACAATAGTTCTAGCATTTTATAGCAAAACAACATTAGATTGACCTTGTTGACACTATTTGAACAACTAAGGCAGTGAGTTACAATACCTGCATCCTTCTACCTATTTACATTTAAAACCAGTCAGTTCTTCAACACAACAAGCAAGGGGGGCGGGGGGGGGGGGGAATTCCCAACACAATTGATTAATCATTATACTATTTATTTTCCTTATCTCATTTTTTTTCCTAGCTGCTCCATAGAAACCTGCAACACCTGTGACTGTTTCTTCAAAAGCTTTCATGGTCTAAAGGGAGCACATGCTCAAGTACAACAAGCCAGTACTGTGTCCAAGACTCAAAGCAGCAGGATGGATTTCTCTCTCAAAACAAGTCTCCAGTTCAGAAACAACCCAACCAACTCCATGCTAAATTACATGTGCTGTTATATGCAACTAAAATACAGGCAGCACATTAGTAAAGGTAATGGTTTTAATCCCTTCAGGGTTGGGGGTAATCGTCAATGTTGTACCCTTTGATAATTCTTCAGGTAATTTTTAAAAGCTGTTATTAAAACACTCAGCAAGTTCAGAAGAACTAACCTTAGATACACCAAAAAAAATCATAATCAGATCATTCACCAATTTACTAATCAAAAGCCTGCTATGCCTATTAACACAGCATACCTTTACTAAACTGTACTTTTACAACTGCTTTGCTAACAGACTAAAGCAAATTAATTTATACCATAGCACTACAGTGAACTGGCTCTGCTACCAAAATATCAATCAGATAAAAAGCATTCTTTGATTCCCACAAATAAATGCAATGAAGACAGACAAACTGAGCACAATGTAAGAGGCTGAAGCATATAGTTCATTAACTACATCAATCAAGCACACCAGGAAGCAAATCTGCTTCAACCACTTCAGCAACACAGACATTTTGCTTCATTGAGTAGTACTTTCATAAACTTCAAGAACAATTTTTGACTAATTATCTAATGAATCATTGGAGACCTACACCAACTACGCAAATCGCATGAAGGCTAAAGAACTTGGCATTCAGATTCTCTTTCGCAGCCTTACAAAAAGGGCAGCACTTCAGGGTTCATCAGACGAACAGGTAGGAGAATTCATAATAAAATTAATTCAACATCTCTATCCTGGGCAAGTCGTTTATATGGAGGAAGGGTAAACTAGCCTCTCCAGTGATAGGCCCAGCTCTGAGGGGTAGTGGAAGAAAAGGCTCAGAGGAAAGACAAAGGAATACAGGGCTAACATCAGGTTGTTCCGCAGCTTCCATAGAGTCACATCTTGTTGGCTCAATGTAAAAAAAGCTTACTTGTTACCTTGTAAAAAATTTATCTACAAGATTATACAGGACTTCTTTGCAACTGTTCCTCTCCTCTTACTCACAGAGCTTCAACTTGAACTGAAGGCTTCCTGCAACATATTAGCTGGGAGCTACACAGGAAGGAAGACACACTGAAGAGGTACCTTTTATAATTTGGAAGGCCTGTGTTAAAGTGAACTCCCTGTGTTCACAACCACTGGGAATAGACAGAAGCCTATTAATTTCACTAGCAATTTTACACTGCTACGAGTCTTTCTCCACAACTTCAATGCAGATTAGGACGTATAATTTGATTAGGATGCAGCTGGATAATTCTGAAATTATGCTGCTTAAAAGGAAAGCTTAATGAAAGGCTTAGCCAGGAACAATGCACTGCGGTAACAAACAAAACATTAAAAATTCAAATATGTTTACATTAAGCATTGGGTTTACTATAACATGATTAAAACTTACTAACATATCCAAGACAAAAATACAACTGGTTATAGTAACAATGCTTTAACTGAATTCTTTCATCAAGAATTTGAAGCCCTTCACATTACCTTTTTTCCTTCTAGTGTCGGGTGACATGGACAGTTCCTTCCCTTGGCAAGAGTCAGGTTTGCCTCTATTATAAACTAATGCCACACTAAATTGAAAGTTGAAAGATGACAGACTGGGGTCAATTTCCTCAAGTGGGTAACTATCACTGAATGTACCATACGTGCACATCTCAGGAAACTTTCAACAAATTAAGCCAGGATCAACAAGTTGAACAGGATTCAGTCATTACTTTGATGTGAGATTCTTTTACATTTTATTACCCTCTTTAAGGATAGTTTTACATTCCATCCTAGTAGTATTTCTGCTCATCTACTTATTATTTCACATGAGTAATTTCCATACTATTACACTCATATGGGCCTACTGTGACTTATTTTGCTTTGCCAACATGCAATTAGTTACTTCAAAATACATCTCCCATTGCAGATGGAGACACATGGCAATTCCTTCCTTCAAATAGCCAGGAAGGATGAGCTGCTTTGTCTTTTACAAGGGAAAGAGCAGCGGCTCCTTCACGGTGGTTTTGGTGATGGCCAAATCAAGACACACACCTCGATATGTATTCTTCACCGATGCCATTACCACCAACAGCGAGTCCCATATTCTCTCAGTTACACACCTGCTACTGAAAAAGATATTTTGGTACAACTACTCAGTTTACTATTAATTTGATAAATGGTAAACACAACTTCTAAGCAGAAAAAAAACAACTGAGTTGTCTGAAATTATCAAATTAAGCATGTAATGTGCACAGCATGTTAACTCAAGTGCCTCCTTTCTCCTCCTTCCTTCCACACCTATTTGTGTGTTTTATCTTAAGAGGAAAAGTAAACTTCACAGAAGGTGAAGCACAAGGTGCTAATGCAAGAAAATAAGCTTTCCCAATGCTTCTGATGTACCATTATTATTACTGCCGCAGCAAAGCAAATGAGTGACAAGTTCTCTTCAATGCGTGGACAAGACCACAAGCTGCTGCCCAGCAAACTGGATTGTAGAAGCTATGCACAAATAGGCATTTATAAGCGCTTCAGTACACACAAACAAAACAGCTGAGATGATAAAGATGGCTATGTCTGTTGCCAAAAGATTTGATCTTCAGCTAAGTAGAGATTTTGTGGTCTGGAGAACTCCTCTGCTTGAGTGACCTGTCCACTTGAAACTATAAATTACATATTTCTCTTTGTGAAGGAAGTACATATTTAATTCAAGGATAAAAGTGACTGTGAGATCACCAAAAGGTTTGTTAGGTGCCTTCAGAAGCAAGTGCTGAGATTGAAATTCTTGGGAAACACAGGTGGAAATACGCATTGTGAGGGCAGTGGTTTGCTGCCAGCCAAGAACAACACTCCAAGAAGCTGCTAACTTCTAGGAACTCCCTGCTAGCCTAAGCATAATGCCTTGCAATTTCAGCTCAGGTCTTCGATGACCAACTTTGTAAAGCCATCTGCCTGTTTATTCGGTACAAAGCCTCTAAAGTTGTTTTATCTTACACGAAGTGATGAAAGGCCAGAAAATTACACCACATTTGCTCTCACTCCATCGCTTTCCACATAAACTGTTTGGATACTGAGAGCAAGCAAACTGACTGCTTTTGTTAACATTTAAAGCCTCCACAATCCAAATGTTCTGGAAAGCTAAACCGAGTAACGGCTCGTACAGAGGGCCTTACTATATAATTAGGCAAAAAAGACCTGCGGTAAAGCAAACGGGGTTTAGCAATATCTCTAGAGCAAAAGTGAGACGGGCAGTTTACCAGCCCTGTTTGCTCCTACCAGAGCCGGCGTCATGCAGAGCTCGCCGGAGGTCACCCGTTCCCGTCCTCAAGCTGGGGGTGACCGTTCTCAACCCCAAGGAGTTCGCAGGAGCACAGCAGCTCCCGAGCCTTAACAGAGCCCCGGTTCCCCCCGCGGGCCAAGCGAAGGAGGCGCCCGGACCCACCTCCCATCGCTCGCTTCCCTCCTCTGCCCATGTATGTCAAAAGCCCAAGCGCCCGGCCCGCACAGCCGGCCGCTCCGCGCCGGGCCCCGCTAGAGCGGGGAGAAACACGCGGGTTTCATTGCTGGAAACACCCCAAGAAACGAAAACTAAATAAAACCCAAAACCAGAGAGCCGCCACCACACGCCGGCCTGCACCCGGCCGGCCGCCGCCGCCACCATGCCGGTCCCCGGCCCGGGAGACGCACCTGGGTCCGGTGGGACGAGCTGTCCGTCCGCCGCGGGCGGCGAGGGGCTACTCCCCGCGGCTCTGCGCCTCGTCCACGGGTTCTCCTTGGGCGGCGGGGCTTCCACCGCCGGCCGCCGCCGGCCGCCTCCCTCGGAGGCCTCCTCCCCTTGTGGAGAGCTGGGCTCCAGCCGCCGGGGCTGCTCCGACTCCCGGGGCCGGCCGCCCGCCGGGCCGCCTTCCTCAGCACCGCCGGCGGACGCCGCCGACACCTGCGCCGCGGACATGCCCTGCCGCCCGCCGCGAGGGGCCGCCAGCCGGGGCGGCCGCGGGGAAGCCGAGGCGGGGGGCCCGCCTCCTCCCCTCGCCGCCGCCCCGCCCCGCCAGCCGGGGCTCCGGAAGATCCCCTGTCAGCTAGCCGTGCTGAGACCGAAGGGCGCCTGCTCCCCGCGTCTCCTCAGCCGCTCGTTCAACCACCGCCTCCCTCCCCTCAGCGCGACCCCCTTCCCTCAGCAGCCGTTGGGCCGGGGGAAGGAGAGAGAGGGCCGCGCGGCCCCCGTGGAGGGGGTGACGGGCGGCGGCCGCCGCCGTAGCAGCCAGGACGAGGAGAGGGGCGGGGCTTCGGGGCACTCCTGTGCGTTATGACCTTGCGGCGGCAGCGTTCGAGCACCCCCCAAGCCCGCGGAAGCGGCGGGTGGCCCCGCTTCTACCACGGCAACGGCAGCGCTGAGGGACACCCGCTGAGCCGGGGGGCGGGGCCGTGAAACCTCCCCGACTTCTGTTAGCAACGTTCCCCGTTCCCAGCTCGCTTAAAGAGCTTGCGCTAATTAAAGAGAAAAATAGCTCCGCTCAGGTGCCCAAGCAGCTACGATGCTGAGCGGGAAGTGACCTCAGGGCACCCAGACCCAAGCCTACTCGTATACCTCCTGCATGGAAACACAAAAACACAAACTAAGCGACCCATCGCTCCTTGCTGCCGCTAAGAAGTTAAATACAAAAGTTACCCAACAGCTGCTTACAAGTGAGGGCAGGGCTTGGTTTTGAAAGCTTCGGTAGAGTCAGGCGTAATTTTATTTCATTTTTAATATCAAGCCTTCTTTGAAACTGGCTGCTTGGGGAAGGCTGGAATGAAGCCCTGTGAAGACGGAAGGTAGGGCACAAGGAGAAAGCTGTCGTGTTCCTGCTCTCCGTCGTAGGCACACCCAGTCAAGGACGGTGTGAGCTCCCAAGTAATGCTCACCAGGAATTTCCTGTCTTTCCCGTACTTACAGAACATGATGAGGGTCTCCAAGTTGGAAGCAGACGATCTTTAAGCTCCCTTCCAACCCGAACCACTCTATGATTTTATGAAACACAGGAGGAGGATGAGTACACCTTGTTGAAGCAAAGCGGACTTCTTCAGTTCAGCACTTCCAGTAGCACTGCCTGGAGAACGTGTTCAACAGGCACATGGGAACACGCTTGTGTCCAAGTAGTGAGGAAATTGCCGTCATCTAAGCCCTGCAATAGACAAGAACCTTCACTATCGCACCATGTGTCCTCTGCCTTTCCGCTTTCTGCCAAAAACCTCGCAGAAATCCTCCTGCACTAGTACACCTTGAAATAGTGCTTGTACATGCTTGTTGGATTCACAAGGACGTTCTGCATTTCTGCCACTGCATCATCACATAAGCACTATGGTCACAGAATCAGGAAAGCCACTGCACCGTGTACTCAGTCACCCTTTCCTGCAACCTCCTACTGCTCCTGCAATTTTCCTTGACTACACCTTAAGACATCTTTTCCTCTCTCAGCTCCGAAGAACAGAGCACATCGAGCACTTCAAATTGTCACAGTGTGGCTGGTGGACACTTCCTGTCCAAGCAGAGTGCCAGTTAGTGAGGTGAGCTCAGATCACCTGGTGGAGGCCCAACTCCACCTCAAAGAACAACCCCTGAGGTGCTTGCTGCTTTATTCAAGATACTAGGAAATTAATGACCTTTTGTGGTAAGGGCTTGAAATTAAACTATCGACCACAATTGTTATGCTACCATCAGCTAACCACACAGATACTTTAATGCATGTTTCTGTAATTGCAGATTTAAGCTTCAAACATTGGAAAAAAGTGTTTAATGAACAGGGGGAAAATCACTAATGCTTCAAAGTGCTTTTTGTTCAAAAAGTCACACATATTCTTTCTTCATTTTGAATTTACACCAAGAGAAAGGTGCAAACAATTAAAGCAAATCTTCAAATCCATAGAAGCACTTTTCTTTGCAATGGGGAACTTGATTTTTTCAGATGCAATTAATTTACTAATCAAGGACATGCCAATTGCATATTGTAGCAACAAATCTACTGAATTAGATGAAAGAGTTCTTAGTGAATAATTCTGACTGGGGAAAAAAGCCAGAATCTGTATATGCTTACATATACTTTCCTGGAAACAGGAATATCAATCACACTAACTGTTCCAAATGGCTTTCACATCTTTTACGTGGTTTCCCCTGTAAGACTCGGAAGTTAAGCAGGGGTTAGTGTGATCTGAAAGTACAGGGCCCTACCTAAGCCACCAGTAAAAAGGGGATTAACCTTCTGTTTCCTTCTTTTCTCATATGAGTGTTAGCAGACAAGGAAGCAGCCATAGGCCAGTTGGGACTTGAGGAACACTGCAATACCGCAGTGCAGGAACCTGAACAGACCAGGAAAAAGGCAAGAAACTGATTAAAAGTATGCTGGGGCAAACCTCCCCCCCCAAAAAAAAAAACAAACAGCCCCAGAACCGCAGTAAAGGTGACTAGTAATGTGGCAGCCTGGGGAGGCTTTGTATATACTTGTTTTGCTAACTCTGCGTAGTAGGCTTACTGTATACTTCATTGGACTGACTGGGCCTGAAGCGTGCGTAAAAAGCTTCTGCACTTGTGCAAAACTAATCAGTAACTCTTTGTCCACTTTGTATCATCCCTCTTGTTACTTTCTAGAAGGGCAAGTCAGACTTCCTGGGCACAGCATTAAAAATAATCATGTTTGAAAAAGCAGCTCATTTACACTACGCCAAACCAAGAGAGTATCAAGTGTTAGGAGCTACTTTACATTTTAATGCTGATGTTTTATCTTGTGTAGAAGCGTACCAGGAAACACTGTAAACTACAGGATTGCATAATGTAGCAGGATTTTACTCATGGCAGTTTTTCACGAGGAGTTACATGCCAACAGACTATAGGAACCTTGTTTCAGTACTGTATAACTTATCATTACAGCCGAGCTGACAGACAACCTGACAGTTCAAGATAAAGAAACTTCCCTGCCCAGCCAACTGTAATTAAGATCAACATTTTTAAAGAGTTACACAAGACAGAAGCAATTAACAGAAAGAAAAAATAGTATCAACTGCCTCAAAATGTTAGCAGCTACTAAGCAAAAAAAGCATTCCAAGGCTCCGGGGATTTTCACTTTCTCATCTTCTTAAAAAGTATCTATATACATAAGATCACAGAATGGTTTGGGTTGGAAGGGACCTTAAAGTTCACCCAGTTCCAACCCCCTGCCACAGGCACGGACACCTTCCACTAGACCACTCAAAGCCCCATCCAACCTGCCTTGAACACTGCCAGGGATGGGACATGACATGATATGACATTCCTGCAAGAAAAAGCAAAAAGACTCCATTTGTCCATGTACTGGTACCTTTTTGCAGCGATCAAATCTTGCTAGAAAAGGAAAAAAAAGAATAGAAAAAAAAAAATTGCTGACTTGTCACTTTTGAGGAACACATTTTTCAGATTGAGGAAAAAAAAAATACGAAAGGTTCCATTTGACAATGAACAGACACGTTCTGTTCTGGATGGTGATCAGCACTTAGGTGCCAGGAGAGAAACATGTTAACAAAACATTAAAACTACCTGGGTTACTCACAGGCAACACATCAGACCTAACCATGCACTCTGTCCCACGCCTTTCCTTTCAAATGTAGACAAAATGCACTATCCGCTCCATTTGTCCTCATATTTTGTCAGTCTTAGTACACAGAGGTGTTACCACAGTCTTCACTTTTTAGACAGCATAACAGCACCAAAATAAAACTGATCCTCAAAGATGCAGCTGCCAGTAACATTCACAGCTATCTGCTCAAAGCAGCCTTTCAGCTAGCACGTGATACTCCCTTTCCTGTGGATGTCTCTCAGCAGCAGCACTTCAAAATCCGACCACCACTGTCCCACTTTGCAAGAGCAACCACCAGCAGCAAGGGTCATTTTTTCAGGTACTGCTGGACAGTCCTACACTACGCTCTGAGCTCATTGTGATGCAACACACCCTCTCTCAGAACACAGCAGCAAGCAGGAAGACGTACAGGTTTTAGACCCTTTTAAAAGCAGAAGGGATTTTAAATAAATCTGGGAAATTCCAGCACAATGAAGCCACTGAAAAGTACAAATGTCGAATGACAATGGTATCTTAATTACATGACATAAGCTTGTTCTCTTTATTAGGCACGGCATGTAGAAAAACATGACAGCAGTATCACTGTTTATTATGTGAAGCTTATCTTGTACTATAGATTAACTTCTCATCTTGTGCTACACAGTACTAGCATGAATCAAAAGGATTACAGGATGACAGTGAGATGCATTTTGAATTCCTGTTAATCATAAAGAAAAAAAAATCACTTTTTTTTTTATTATTATTATTTTTATTGAAAAACATTTAAACAAAAATGATCAAGGCCAGTTTTACAATAAATTCAAGACATACAGGATGGCTTACCTGCTCTTTGGATTTAGTGCAAGAACCTTATTCCAACCTTTTTCTCATGCAATTGCTGTATTAAAAATCACATTCCCATTCAACATCAAAGTGGATTAACAATTATGTTTTCTTAGGATTTAATCTTAAAATCTGGTTTAAAAAGTCAGTTTTCCAAAGGTTAAAAACATTTACACAGCAATATTTCCCCCTTCCCAGACCACCTAATAGCTTCCCATGTCTGATAACCACAGGAATAGATCATAGAGCTCATTTTCTCTTTTTGTTATTCTAACCTGAGAAATTTCTTAAATGCTTCTTACTGGGCTTTCATATTTGGCAACATTATTTCAGTCACATAGCGAAGCGTGATTTCTCATTCTTCTCGGAGACTAGTCTTTCATTACTTATCCCAAAAGACACTCCTTCAAGCAGGAGTTACCTTAGCATAAATCTGGCTCTGTGAATTGCATGCCCTTTTGGCAATTTAAACCTTGCTAGTAATATCATCATAACACTAACCTCAGGATGTCAAGTTCCCATCAGTTGTGTAATTCCTAGTACTGTGCACTTTGAAAATATTTACTTTGCACGTTATACTTTTGTAGCGTAGAGAAGTTGATGGTTTTTGTGCTTACTCCTCTCCTTACAAAATCTGTCTTTTCCACCTATCCATGCCTTTCCCTTGCCATCAGTTATCTCCTTTTCTCATAACTGCAACAGAAACAGAACATAAAGCACACAAATACATTTACAATGTGAGATCTAAACAAGCTGGTGAACAGCAGACAATGGTCTTGTAGAACACCCTTAGCAGATGAATGAGCTTGTAAAACATAAACCCCACAAATCTTTTCGTATCGTATTCAAGTCTTCAATTTTAAATTTGCAAGCTTACTTGCATTTGATTTCTAACCTTCCAACATTGTGTTTTACTGCATTTAAATGTGCTAGTCACTTCACACTTGCTCCTAATATATATAAAACCCAAAAATGTGTAAAGAAATGATTAAAGAAACACTTGAAAGAAGCAACTTAGCTTCCAACAGAATGTAACTTCTTCTGCATTTTCAGTAAATTTGTATGTTAAATAATTTGGGTTATTACAAATTGTTGCACTTCAGTTTTACCTGAACTTATCTGATCTTCAAGTGAACCATGTTTCCTTTCCAGACACTAGTCCTGTCTGCCAGCCTAAATTCAAGAGAATGTGTTTATGCAAACTGAGTTTTGTTTGCTTCATACTTTGTCTATTAAAAACCCTTACACTAATAACAGAAATCAATGAACTGCTTTGATTTGAAAGGTGCGGGAGTCACATACCCTAAGAAATGGCTAGATCTTTCTGTTTGTTCCTGTGCAACTGGTCATTACCATGTTAAAATTAATATTGAAGTGTTTCAGTTTGCAACTTCTCTGCAAACTAGCTTTAAGAGAATGTTACAGGAGATTACCATGAAACAAGATGTAACAGCTGATGCACGACAACCTTTCATTCTACTGTAATTTGTTGGCACTTTTGATCCCCAAAAGACGAAATTATAGACTTTGGATTTTATTAAATATATTTATAATACTATATTTTTTTTAATTTTCCACCCAATTAAAAAAGTGTTGAAAAATAAGGAGCTAACTTAACCGTTTTGATAATCCTTAGTCTCACATGCATGTTTAATGTTATTGTGAAACTGTATTTTGCAGTCAGCACTGAGTACACTTTAAAAAGGACCTAAAAAACAGGTCTTTATAGCACCATGCAATCTGTTGCTGAATTTACTGCTTAGAATCAGGCTCTTTGTGCCACTGCTTCTAAATAAAAAATATTACATTTTTATTTCCTCTCATGTTCTAAAAGAAAAACAAAATTCAAAAGAACAAGTTCATGTTATCCAACCAAATGCATGTAAACAATTAGTTACTAGACACTCCATTTTCGTTTATTTCAGTCTTGTGCAACTGTTCAACAAACCGCTACATGATTCTTCCAGAATGGCGTCATTTAATTCAGTGGCAGAAAAATCTCATAGACTCATTGAATGAAAATATCTCTCTCTCGCTCTTCATTGAATTTTGAAAGTCTCTTTTTGCTACCTTTTCTATTATAGTTCATTTTCAATTTGTAATAGAGAAAATCAGTGACAAACAGAAGAGGCTGAGCGCTGGCAAAGCCATTCTACAACACAACAGGGATAGCAAGGAGACGAGGAAGCAAGAGGTACCTGGCACAAACCAGAAAAACACTGAGCGCAAGAGAGCACCTTGGCCCAACAGCAAATCTTCCATTCTTTCAATACTGAGAGTGGTCTGTTTTCAATTGATACATAATCCAGAATTTACTCAGAATTAAAGGAACACACAAGGCGATTAAACATGAAGTACATGAACCATTCACGCACTAACAAATACTAACATTTGTTTTTCACAGGTAAAGCTGAAGCAAGCATGTCAGAATGGCATTTGGTTGAAATGGAAGTAGTGCTGGTACTTTATCATTTTTGATAATTGTTACCTAAACCAGTTAAAATCAGTGACCATCTAAATGTTGCAAGAGGCTTCTTTTCCAAATATGAGTTCCAGTAAGTGGAAGATGAGATCAGTTTGAATACATTATGAAGATTTTTAAACTGCGTATTTCTGAAGAAAGCGGTCAAATGCATCATAAATTGCTCGTCTAAAACAAGGAGAAAAAGAAGATAATTTGCATAATTTGGGACTGGGCAGGTACAAGCTGTGTATTTCCATATGCTTACAAATATATTTACAAAGCTATCATCACAATTTTGAAACAGCACTCAACAAGAATGAGATCTTAAGTTGCCTTTTCTCCTTTTTCACTTCTGTAAATATATTTATGTTTCAGAATGAGTAGAACTGTTTACCAACTTTAATACAAGTGCAAATGTTAACAGATTTGGGGTTTTCCACTCAAACATGTCAGGAGATGGGTCAGACACATGCGTAACTTCTAATTTCTGAGCAAATAAGGCTCAGAAGTTTTAAACAGCAATAAGCTAGTGATTAGCATACCTTGACCCAGTAAATTGCTATTCCCCTTTGTTGTTGCTTAGACCTCCTAACTGGGATGCACAGGCTTAGTAATTCCTCATATTTTAAAATTAACAGCACAACTATTTAGTAAATTCAGATCTGATAACTTGTTCTTCAAAGCAGTATTTGGTATTTGTTACTTTAACATAATTACAGACTTGCTTTAAAAAAAAATGTTGAGTCTCAAAATTCTGGGTTTAAGCTCTCAGTTATTGTTAAACTTCCCTGTTTACCTCACCTGAAGAGTCCTTGCTTGAAGAGGTAGGCACTGACATGACCTCCATCCAGATACCTAATTTCACATCCAGGCCAGATTTCTTGAAGACTGCGCACCCCAGTTCGAGGAATATAAGCGTCCTCCTTTGCTTGTACAACTATGATTAAACTTGGGTCAACTGGAACTAAAGAAAAAACAAATCAAAACTGAATTAATCAAAGGTAAGAAACAGAAACACATCAGCTGAGATTTCTGTTGTAAAATTGCTCTCTATTTCTAAAAAATTGAAATTATTCTAAGCTTTAATAAAATTATATTTTCTAAAGTCTCCAGTGGAATTTATCTGTTTTCTGACATTACAGTAGACACCACCATCAGCAAAGGCCAAGAGAAAAACAAACTAATCAATCCCCTTCCCTTCCTTAGAGCAGACAATTTCAAAAGTCTTTGGAGAATGATGAGAATTGTCTTTCCTCTTATCAAAAAAACTCTACTGCAATCAGATGAGTTCTCTGAGATTTTCTTTTCAGCAAAAAGAACTAAGAGAAATCTGAAATTCAATAAAGTAGGAGCTCCATAGGATTTCTTTTTTCCTCAAGGAGAAGAAAAAAGGCAACTTTTCATATGAGAGGACAAAGTACAGTGTGTATTCACTTTCTAATGCCACAATTAAAAAAAGAGGTAGCGCAAAGCCTCAGTATCAAGAACGTCTTGACATTCAAAGACAGCCCTATCAGGAATGTGTCTGAAGTCAATGTATGTTTCTAGGGCATGATGAGAGTCCTCACACCAGCAAAACCCTTTCAATCAGCAACAGGAAGAAATCACTCGTTTGCACTGCCTACAAGCGGGCCATTGAAAGGGATTTGGCCCAGACCCCAGGTTCATGAGATTTAAGGGTTGCTGGGCTACAGCTCCCTCTATGCCTGTCTTGGGAAACACAATAGTCACTAGGCTGCATAGCCCTACAGGAACCTCTGTGTATTTTTTCAAGTCACAGGTGTCTAATCCAAGCTTGGTTCTCACCTTTTAGGGTACTTTCTACCTGAAATCAGCCACAGATTTCTGCTTTATGAGATTTACTTGAATCTATTAGGAGATTAGCTACCTCTAGATATTACTCACATAACACAGATTTTTTTTTACTCTTAAATAATACAAATGTGCACTAACTCATATCTGAAAATAGCAACTGCAATGCAGGCTAAAAATGAGTAAAGGTACTGAAAGGCAAATTTTTAATTCACTTTATCATTAGTTGGCCATTAAGAATAAACAGAAAACCAATTAGGAAATAGAGTGGTAAAGAGCTGCTACTGAATAACTCTCAAGATATTCTCCTATTTCAGCTAAATTGCCATCACGCTTACGCAACGGAGAATGAAGAAAATACCTTTCTTTCCATGATGTTATTCAGTTTTCCAAACTGCACATTAAAACAAACAAATACATACCTGAGAAGTTAGCTACATGGGTACATTCATCCATTACTCCTTTCATGAACCTTAAGGATTCTCTCTGTAAAGTGTCACTCTTTTTCCTTTTATTTATCTTGTGTTCTTGTGAGCTGGTTAAGTTTTTATTGCTATTGCTACTGGTTGAAAATGTTTGATTTATGCACTGCATTTTAGGAGCATCTTGTGCTAAGAGTCTTTCTGATGAGGCACTTAGAGTACTTGTGGTAAAGCTGTGAACAGCTTCTTTAGATACAGTTTTGCTTGAGGAATCAAGGTTGAACATTCCTGAAGTCATGTCCACATCCTCCAGACTGTCCACACTGCCAGGGAAGTTTTTAACAAAGTCTTGTCCCATCTTGAAGGAATCTGTCTAAACAAAGACAACCGGTCATTCATTAAGGGTTTCCCCTTTAAAACAGTTGGTTAATCTTATTTTTAAGATCAATTCAATATCAAAAAAAAGGAAAAAAAAAAAAAAAACAACCAACCAGTACTGTTCACAGTACTTGTTATTTCCAGCATTAAATCCGGATTATTATAACCTCTTGATAATTTCATTCTACCTTGCTGTACGCTTAAAAAGTTAAGTATTTACATATAATAGCTTATTATACAAATGTTTGGCTTTAATTCTATGTTAAACTCTGAATTTACAATTGCAGTCATTTAAGCTTAAATTTCTGGGCAATAAACATACGTGACCGGGTCTAATGTTAGGTTTAGGACTGAAAAATCTACCATCTCTAACCACTAGGAAGATGCAAGCTGAACATCTTCAAGTATTTCATTTTTGTCTGCTCCATCAGTGTTCCTGGAGTATATTTTACTTAAAATGGCAAGTGCTTAAGTAACTATCGCCAACCCAGCCCCTCTTCTCCAGTCATAAGATATTTGAGAAAGGACTATCACAAAGCTAAGAATCTTAGGAAAAGTGGTTTATCAGAATTGGCTAGAAGACATTGTTGCAACATATAAGCAATTCTCAAAAAGTTATCACTCCAATCTAAAAGAGCCATGAAGCAACAAAATTCCCCTTGGGAAAAGCCTTAAAACCCTAGCCAAGAAGAGCCAAGAAGAAAGCAAAAACCAATACACAGACAATAAATTATATTTCGTAAGGAGGAAGTAGCTGATTACAAAGCTCTCCCTCATGTGTATCCCAAATGCCTGTGCATTAAAAGTCTAAAACCAAGGGAGGGCTACCATCCCCCATAAAAACAGAAATAGAAAGACCTAGAAAAGTAACTTAATGTTGCTACATATTAAGAATATTCTACAGCATTGAATATTTGGAAGCAGTTGCTTCAAAGGGCAATAAATCAAATTTCAATGCTTACATGCCAGTCTATTGGTTTTCCAGACTATAAAGCCAGTTACTGGGAAATGTTATCTACAGTGTCAATGTTTTGATTAAATTAATTTTATGTTGCAGATTACACTTCATGTAGTCATGGGAAAAAACTTGTAGCAATGTCTACACTTAACACACATTGTCCAAACAAAACATTAACTTCTGTTTTTCAGAAGGTTTTCCTTCAAAGATTAAATTTATCAAAGGCTTGTTTCTTTATGTCATTGTTTCCTAATAGAAACAACAGGTAAACATGGTTTAGTTAACAGTTGGCTACTTTTACTGGAAGTAAAAAGAAGTGACATTATTTGTAAGATTAGCAGTATTAGCCAATAGGGAAAATAAACTATACTTACTCCACAGTATTCAAGCATTTGAATGATTTCTTCTTCATAAACAGTTTGTGTAAAATATTGTTTCTCTAGCTCTCTCCAGTTCACTGCCTTGCTCAGCACACCCTGAGATGATAAATATAAGTGTCTTGTACACAAGTAAAACCCAGAGATCATTCTCAATGATACACAGACAAAATTGATCTTTTCCTCGCCAAGACTTGATTTTTCCAGTGGAATTCAGCCCAAGTTTCCAGATAACCCTTAGATATATTGTAATTCTCTCATAACCACTTTCTATAACATAGGACATGGAAACCTACCAACCTTTAAAAAAACAAGCAACAAAAAAAGGGGGGGGGGTGGTGAAAGAAGGCAGAAAACAGTCCAACATAGGGTTTACACATATCTAGACTGTGCTAAACCCATGACAGGTGTCAAAGCCATTTTTTTCATTCACCTACCCCAGCAGCAGTAGTGA
This sequence comes from Amazona ochrocephala, assembly GCA_039720435.1. Taxonomy (NCBI): domain Eukaryota; kingdom Metazoa; phylum Chordata; class Aves; order Psittaciformes; family Psittacidae; genus Amazona; species Amazona ochrocephala. The sequence continues at coordinate 86,438,115 of CM077880.1, forward strand.
CAATAGGATACCACTCACGGTAGTAGCCGTGTTGTTACCCAACTATTTAAGCCAGGCTTGGAACAGAAGAAAACATGTTTCCATGGCTTGCTTCCTCACTACCTCACAACTCAGAGCAGGACTCTAATCACTGTCCCACAAACCAGCCCCAACCCCTAATTTGGTAAATGACCCACTGAAGTACCTCCACGTTACCTTCCTTATCATGTGTTGTATATCCTGAGCAGGAAGGGTGGGTTTTGCCGCTAGTCACTAATAGAGGCCTAAGGGTGATGAAATGCCCTAACTGAAAAGGTAAATGTGGCCAAGCCAAACTTCTTCACTTACATATCTGATTAGATTCTAGCATATGAACAAAAATACATGTAAATTACCGTAGTAAAGACCGCAGATGCTGTTGACCAGGAAAGACACGGAATCAATGGCAACGGTTTAGGCCAGTTTGTCACAGCCAGTGAAGCCATCTAGAATCAAAGGCACTTATTACATATTTTAATATAGAATTCACAATATGGTAAAAAGTACTCTTTTACCTGCAATTCATTTGCTTCTACAGTATCAAACAAATACACAGTGCCAAAGCAAAACAGCAAAATGAGGTATGCTGTTTTAATATGCTTTGTACCTATGTCACACAGACCAATGATTATCTGTACAGACACAAGCAGTAATATTTTAACTGTGATTAGTCTTTCAAGCATCTTACTAACACATTGCTGTTTTAGTTTGAATATGCAGTGTGATACACAAAATCTTACTTCACCACAGAAATCTTCTGTGATCAATCAGGGAAAACAAGATGAGTTGAGAACAGAACTGACACCAAAAGTCACCTCAATTACAACATGCCTACAAACAGGAGGTATTTCACACAGTGCACTCAAACACAGAAGTTTAAGCAAGAAGGATGGAGGAAAAGAAGAACTATCAATTGATCAGTACAGGCTTTCTTTCAGGAAATGATTCTCCCCCCTCTCCTTGTGGAAAATACCATAATTATAGATTATATTCTTATTAAGCCTGCCAGGAGATAGCCGACAAAGGGCTTCCATGAGGATTATACCAATTCAGCATCACAGAACATGAGAACTGGCAATAATTTTTTTCTCACAACTCTGTTTATTTTTAAATACTTCTGAGGGGAACACTATAAAACAAAGTACTTCCATATGCTAAATGATCAAATGAGAAGTTAAAACAAAAATTACTGAACAGGAAATATAAAAGCTTACATGTCCTCCCATGGATATTCCAGTCATCCCTAGTGGTCCATAGCCTTCTCTCTCCAGCCAGTGCAAAAGAGCTGCCGATTCTAGAACAAGAGCTCCTCCCATCACAAACAGGTCCGAGACATTTTTTAAACATGACCGTCTTTTCTCCCAAGAAAAGCAAAACATAGCATTTATTTTCTAAGATTAGATTTTGACAGTTCTCATCATTCTATGCATACTTTTATACAAAGCCTTTTTACAATCCCAGAGAACTTTGGAGCTCAACTTTCCTGTTGATTCAACAGGAGAAAAAAAGCAAGTCCAGATTCTCTGGCACTTGTACACTTTCATCTAAGTGAGGACTAGAAACAAGGCACCTGCTAAACTTCTAACATAATATCACTGATAGCCTGGTCTTCTAGAAACAGATATTGCCAACATTAAATCTCATTAGTAGTACTCTTCTGTCCTGTAAAGCTGTAACAGATCTTTCAGAAGTGGAATCAAAGCGATACTGTCCCAGCCTACACACACACTACACTCACACATTTCATTTGCAGAAACATTTTTCTTTTCTTTTACTTTTTTTTAATTATTTACCTGTGTTTTACATCATTAAAAAATTGCACACAACATTTGAAGACCAATCAGTATGTCAGCTTTGGAAGCACTCATCAATGTCACTGTCAGACTGAAATTGTGAAGTGGGAAGTTTGTCACGGTACTGAGAAATTCATGTAGGGTACTGCAAAGCATTAAAACACAGAAGAAACAAAAGAAAAAGTAGAAAGCTTTTCAGCTGAACCATCAGAGGCACTAAAAAGTGGGAGGGAGGAAAAGTGTTTTACAGAGCAATTAACACACCTGTAATTTGGGGAAAGGAGCTGTGTATTTTCAGTATCACACAGTCAGGTTACAAAAGGCTACTGGCTTCTTCTGCCAGCATGCAATCACATTTGAGTCACTCTAAAGCACAAGGACAAAGCTTCCTGTGCAAGCCACAGAAATGAACTGTGCTGCTGCAGACCAGTATTTATGAGATAATGTCATTCTTTCCTACAGCTTTGTTAGGAGATTCTTCAGTCCCTTCCAGCTGCTGTATTTGTTAAATAGTCACAAGCATATTAACTAAACATAGGCTGCTGCTCTGTAATCTTGTACCAAAGAGTAACAACTGCTGGCTGGGGTATTAGACTGAGGACTCCCCTCTCAAAGAATCCTCCTCTACATCATGCCTACACCAAGCCCTCAAGCTGGACAACTGAGAACTGAGTCAGAAATATCCTCACCAAAATATATAGTTTATCCTCCTGCATCAGACCTTCAGTAACTGGATGCACCAATGGATGCATTCCAAAACACACTCTCTCCTGTCACTTTCCTATAATCTTACACTTCTAAATGCAATAATAAATACATGTTTAAGCAGTTTTCCTATCAAAAAAGCAATTTTACAACAATTATCTTAATGGTTAATGTCAAACTTTTTTCTTAAAAAAGTGGTTCTTATGCCAAAATAGCTACAAATCTGCAACTGCTTTGAAAAAGAAATATTTTTTAAATTGAATTATTATTTTTTCCTTTATTATTTTAAGCTTTTGGAGTCATGAAATCCAAATAAAATCTAGAAAATCTAAAATGCTGTAGTACGAGACAGTGCTTCAGGTCAAGTCCTAATAAAAAGGACAGGTTTAAAAATAAATCACCTTCCATGCATCCTCTACTCATGTTAAATGTCCAAGTTATGATTAAAAAGGATTAAAACACCAATTCATGCTTGGACTTTAAGAAATATTGGTTGACTAATACTGCAGCTTTGTCTCAGACACATACCCTGATGAATACTGTTAATTCCCAAGTGCTCCAGAAAACGTGAACAGCAAAAAACCAGGACCACCTAATTAGGCTTCTGAATTCATATTTAAGAAACTGAGGAAGCAAGTCCTGAAAAATACTGAACACTGCACAATTTCCACTTATTAACAAACAAGCAACACCACATTTATTTACATGTCTGACTGCAAATCTTTAAAATACCTTGGAAAAGGAAAATCTTAGCAATTATAACAGGAAAATACACTATCTGCACAAAGCTTATCCACAGTTGTCTGTATTATAATTGCAGCATTTGTACATGTACAGTTGTGAATCTGGAAAATAAATTGGTACTTGCATTGCATACATTTCAATAAACTGGTGCATGCATTCACATGACTTGCTTCACCTCACCCTACACTGAATGCTCACCTGTGCATACTTCCTTGACCACTGTTATCTCTTAACACAAGAAATGACAAAGCAGTCTAGCAGAGGGCAGACAATCTCACATTAGCAGGTAACAAGTGCTCCATGATTGGGACATTTTTTTTCTTAATAAATTATCAAAGTTACACTACTTTGAGCTTCTTGAAGGAAAAAAGAAAGGTGGTATTTCAAAAGGATAGCATCTATGAATGTAACAGTAATACTTACAATTGATCCTTAGGTTTTCTACAGCCATGTAGAAGACTCATGTTAAAGAAAGTAAAAAGTTTCTACATAAAAATTGGCAATTATATAAAAAATAAAATAAAATGAAATAGATCACATACCTAAATAGCATAGATTAATCAGAATTTGGAACTGAAATCCCAAACATTTAACTGGAACTTACATGTAGTTTAATGATGTAGTTTGTAATGTAATATTTTACTTTTGTTAGGTATATGAGTAGGAAAAAGGTGTAACTAGGCATCCTATTTAATAAAGCTGAATAGCGGTATTATAGAACTTACTGATGAGTTGATGACAGGACAGAACTTCACCTTTTTTTCTTTTTTTTAAACCCACCCCAATCTTAAATGGCAGCAGCAAGTTTCCTAAAAGTCCCCAAGGTACCAAAGGGTTGCATTTGAGAAGGGAAGGCCGGAGAGGCAACCTTCTTTTCTGTCATCAACACATCCAGAAGTCACAGGGTGTGATGTTGAATGAAGGCATAGTTTCCACTCTGTCATGGCTAAAGGGATCATACCAGTACTTCGATCAGTACATGGATTCATACCAGGACTTTAATAACTAGAGTAAGAACCTGTCAAAGACATTTTCAAAAATGGCAAAATCAGAAAAGCAGTACTTGGTGTAAAAGTAGTGCATTGTGTTAACTGTGTTCCACAACATGTTTTTGCAATACATAGCTCTTTGCTTCTATCCATTTGAGAAGTCCACTGAAAATCAATCCAGTGAAAATCAATCCACAAAGTAAATATTATACCAGTGTCATAAGTCTGCTACCTTCCAGCGAGAATAGAATAACTATGGCGCTTTCCACAGAAGGATATAATAAGGGTTTTCTAGCAAAAGGGAAGCCATACAGGCTTCTTTAATCATTGGGCGTGCCATTAATGTGCGTCTCCTCCAGAAGTGCTAAAGATAAGATGTACAAACATACATTAAGATAAAATCTGAATCTTAACTTTCTCAATAACAATCAATTTTACATTTTGCATACTCACATGGTCTCCAGTGCCTGCTAAATGAATGCACACAGGTCTGTGCTTGCTGTTCCATCTTCTGGGTATGATGAACTGAAATCTATGAGAAACAAATACCTATTTTAGCAAAGTAAGTTGTACGTATTTACAAGCTGTGCCACAGAAATCAATCTAAAACAAACCAAAAAAGACAAAGTATTTTTCAAACCCATGCACGGAAACTGCCAGAATTCAGCAATATAATTTTTCATAAACATATACAACAAAGAAAGGAATCCAAAAGTAGAACAGAGTAAATCCCAAACAAGAAAAGGACTCAAGCTGCAAGATCATGTCCCTAAAAAAGACCACTACCTCACTGTCACTATTTAAACTTTGCAGACTGGAGAAATGGAACTTCAGATGAGGAGCAGCCTAAACAAGTATGACTAGCTCTCCTAGGCAGCATTGCTATTTCTCTCCTGAGGCACAACAGCTGAAATCGAAGATTAAGATGAGCACTATACTTAAATTAAATAACAAATGCACAAAATAAATCAAAACTCCAACATACAAACAATGAAACTATTCTATATACAACAACAATTACTCAACCTCTGCTGCTGCTACTCAGGTTATTGATAGTCTAACTACTGGGGAGGGGGAGAAATCACTTCTGGGCCACTAGCATGTCCTCCACAAGATGGAGCACTGTTACCTACAAATGTGTTACACCTGAAAAAATTAGTCACACGATGTACAACGATCATAAGGGAAATTAGTAGAGCATTTCAAAGCTGTTGCAATACTGTACAATGTAACAATTAGCACGATTTGTCTACAAAGTGTAAGGGAACATATATAACGAAACAATCAGTATATGATATTTTGCAGTATGTTACTAATTCGTCTAACAATGTTAAGAGACAGTTTCTTTCTCTAACCCAAGGAGAGGCGAAAGAGAACTGATATTTTGACTATCAAACTTTTTCTGACATTCCTTAGTGTTACATGTTTGACTGCACATAAAACCACCAACCAGCAATACTGATAAAATTGACAATGCCAGTTATCAACCTGCACTGACAAACTTCTATGTTTAACGTTTAAGTCATTAAGCAAAGCTTGGGGAATTATGCTCCCTTTTCTTCTGATTATTAGGGATAATCCACCTTTCTGGGTACCTTTGTACACAATATTTGTATTCAGTGTATATGGCAAGCTGGAATTGTTCCTTCAAGTATAGTATGACAGGCTTCTTAGTATGAAGCTTCACAGCTTCTCCTGCTATGTATAAAACAAAGAACTACTGTCCTTAATTTCCAGCATCCTGTTCATTTGGGGAAAAAAAAAACAAAACAAAACAAACAAACCCAAACAACCAAAGTATTAAAAAACCCCAGGGTATTTCAGAGCTCTGTGCAATCTTATTTCCACACTAAAAAAGTGTGTACTTTCTAGGGGACTTTCAATTTCTTTACACACTGATTAAACTATCACATACATGTATTTATTTTCACTTTTGAGATCAAAATCTATTCCAACATGTTAGTACAAAAAACAGTTTAGAATCTTTTACAGAGAATTTGTATCACAATAAATTAGCTTCACAATAAAACTACTTACAGACCATTCTTATTTCGCTATAGTACTAGTTTTGGAAAGGGAATACCACTTGGTTTCTCTCACCTTGCTATAAGAGATTCAACTGGCAGGATATCTGGGACATAATGAGCCAATGGGGAAATAAAGTGCCCCTCAAGGATTTTACAGTCAGATTGCTCCTCAACCTACAGAGAAAATGGGATGATAGCATATGTTTCAGAGAGTTTAACTTACTCTGAGAGCCAATTTCTCATAACAAATTTGTTATAGGACAAAAATGTACTGAAAAAAAACCCAAAGCTGAAGTCTGTTTCAAATAGGCATACACGTTATCAACACAGTCCATTTGTTTCAAACTTTGCTTTTATTAAATGACCCATAAAAGGAATTAATGAATAAAGTGCAATACTGTCCCATTTTAAGTAACTTTCATAACACATACTAAGTTTTCATCATTTTTTGAGCTTTGAGATCCGACATCCCACACCCCAACTATTGTATTACTGAGGAAAAAAAAAAACAGTAGCTGTATAGCCACTCCTCTATTCTTTCATTCTCCTCTAGCAGCCAACGTAACTACTCATTTTTAATTGTCTTCCAAGCCCATTTCACTTTTTTGCCATTGCCTCCCAATTATATCCACAGCAGATCAATAAAAATTAAAAAAAAAAAAAAATCAAAACAACAAACTGTTAAAAGCTGTCAGCTTTCCACAGCATTGACCAGAAGTATATTTATCTGACTTCAGAAGTACTCTTAATTTCTGTCCCCTACGCACACTTTCTGGATTTAATTCAGACATCAGGAAAACATAGATCCACATGATACTAAGATTCAATTCTATAAAAGCAGCTTGGTAAGTACTAAGTTAATTTCACCTTTATGTACCATCAAGAAAATAAATTTGGTTAAACTGCATCATGTCTTGCTTGTAAGTACCTTGTCAATGAACACTGGATAATCTTTTGAAACCAGCGTCTGGCATTTTTCCCTGTTTCCAATAATCTTTCTGAATTCAAATATTCTGTTGAAAGGAAACAAGTAGAGAAGATTCAACTTTTAATCTAAAAAAAAGAGAAGATAAATGTATGAAATTTCGGGAGCTAAAGAAAACCACAAAGAAAATAAAAGTTATGAAGCCAGTTTTGCATTTACAGATTAATCGGTTACCAAAGGGTAGGTACACAAGAATGCTTTTCAGTTCAAAAAGACCCCCAGAACAATTCAGGTATATTGCTTATGGTTCCACAGCTCTTAAACAGTATTTACACCTGATATGTTGAAAAGTTATATAATTTTTCAGACAAAGTAAGAAATAGGTCAGCTGCCCACACCAAAGTATTGTTGCCCACACAATGGTCTGAGATCTATCTGGAAACAAGTTTCAAGCAGGACTCAGGGAAGTTCATGAATGACAAAAACTGGAGGGTAAGGTTGATAGCTGGAAGGAAAGGCCACCATTAAGCGCCACCTGGGTAAGCTGGAGGAACAGGTCAACAAACATCCTAAAGCTCAATGATTAAACTGCAAAATCTTGCACCTAGGACAGAACAGCATCATGCAACAACACAGGATGGGAACTTCCCAGCTCTACAGGAAAACACATAGGGTTTCTGGTGGACAGCCAACTGAACATGAGCTAGCAGTGCATCCTTGCAGCTGGGAAGACCAACAGTATACACTGCATTCAGCAAGAGAGCAGCCAGCAGGTCAAGGGAATAGGGTTTGCACTGCCTGGGGAACAGGAAGCTAATGGGGAAATCTGATTGCTTTCTTCTGCTATATATATGGGCTGCAGAGTCTTACAGAAAAAATGAAACAAGACTCTTCTCACAGTTATACAGTGATAGGACAAGAGGCAATGGCTGTGCATTACAATATAGGAAATTCTGACTGGAACAGAGTAAAAGACTTTATTCACAGTGTTCAAGCACCAGAAAAGCTGCCCAGGGAAATTAAATAATCTCCATCCTCAAGGGACTTTTTTTTTCCTAAATCAAATGAATGCATTGCCAACTGATTTGAATCAGCTAAGAAGTTAGCTTTGTTTTGAATAGGGATTTGGACTAGATGCCCTCAAGATGGCCCCTCAACCTTAAATACTCAATGCTAAGAATAGCTTGCTTGTTCCTGTGATTGTAAATACACACAATGTTACCTGTCGAACTAAAAGAGCAGATTTGGATGGAAAATACAGAACAGTAGTATAACAAGAATGGTCTGTTCACCTTCTCAATACAGAAAAAAACAAACCAAAAGGAGGGAAAGAAAATCCAGTTTACCACTCCATCAAAAATAGCTCTACTACATTGCCTTTGCTTTTCTTACACAGAACAGCAAGTGCAGTAAGTATTTCTGAGAAAATGAAGGTAAAGATATGAGACGTGAGTATGGAGGTAAACTAAATATAGACATGTTCTGTTTGACACTCGGTCCTCAAAAAAACCTGCATTTATGCATTTCCTCTGCAGTTAGGATACTGAAGGCTAAACCTTGCACGTGTTAGAGGAATTTCAACTCTTGCCAGTAAGTCGAGGATAAAGCATTAGGACATCAACAGTCATCACATCAAGGGTGTGCACACAAAACTTCAGATTACACGTAGGCAGGGTAGTCCGTCATATCAGTTACTCTCAGTTAATGCTTGAAGATTAAGAAATTAAATAATTTATTCCAATGGAGCCTCACAGCAGTCAGTTAAGAAAAAAAAGGGAAAGATGCTGATACTGTTTCTGGCATTCATATAGGGAGTGGTGCTCCCTCCTCCCACTAGCCAGCGTGAGGAGTTGGGAGGAGGTGGTATTCTTCCTTCTTCACGTGAATCCAAACTGGTGGGGAACAGCTCATCTTCTTCCCATTCAGTAACAATACATAGAACAAATTCTTCGTCCACTTCCCAGACCAGCTGGCCAGAAAGCCTGCCTCATGTTTCCCCCACTCCTTTTGGTCTCATGCGAGAGGCTTCCCCCTTTCTACGAAAAATGATCAGCCAATACCATTATTACTACCAGCAACGCCTCCTTATTTCTGTTTGACACGAGTGTGAGTATTCTTATGGATCCCATGCAAGAGAAAAGCCTTGCCTAGAACTGCAATAGCTGAAAGCAGAATTAGCCAGAAGTTTCCCTACACAGACAGTAATTCTGCTGGGGGGCAATGAGGATGGGGGTGTTAAACTTCATGTCTCACCAAGAACCTAGAAGTTTCTAAGAGAGTGTTTTGATAACACTAAAATGTGACATTTCAGATACAAGCACATGTAACATAATACAGAAAGGCAGCCATAAAAAACACCTCACATTTTTTGCTTACTCCAACAACAGTAAACTAAACATTTTAAAAATCCAGCATTCTTATTTTGCAGGAAAGTCTGCTACTAAGAGAAAAATCAACTAAAGAGACATACAAAGCAATCCAAGTGCCATTTCAAGCGTGGATGTTTCACTTGGACTTAAAAACAAATAACAATCTCCCACAAAATTTCACTGCTATCCACAGTGAACAAAACTTTATTTCACTTTTTTTAGATTTTCTTTATTGAGACCATCTTAGGAACCTGATGAAATCCATCTGCGGGTCCTGAAGGAGCTGGCAAATGAAGTTGCTAAGCCACTGTCCGTTGTATTTGAAAAATCATGGCAGTCAGGTGAAGTTCCTGACGACTGGAACAAGGGAAATATAACCCCATTTTCAAGAAGGGAAAAATGGATGAGCCGGGGAACTATAGACCAGTCAGCCTCACCTCTGTGCCTGCAAAAGCTTGCAACAGATTCTCCTGGAAGGCATGCTAAGGCACATGAAAAACAACAAGGTGCTTGGTGACAGCCAGCATGGCTTCACTAAGGGGAAATCCTGCCTGACCAATCTGGTGGCTTTCTATGATGGGGCTACAGAAATGATGGACAGGGGTAGAGCAGTTGATGTCATCTACCTGGACTTGTGCAAGGCATTTGACACTGCCTCATATGACATCCTTGTCTCTAAGTTGGAGAGACATCAATTTGATAGGTGGACCACTCGGTGGATAAAGAACTGGCTGGATGGCCGCACGCAAAGAGTTGCGCTCAATGGCTCAGTGTCCAGCTGGAGACCAGTAATGAGTGGTGTCCCTCAGGGATCGGTGCTGGGACCACTCTTGTTCAACATCTTTGTTGGTGACATGGACAGTGGGATTGAGTGCGCCCTCAGCAAGTTTACCGATGACACCAAGCTGTGTGGTTCGGTTGATACTTCGGAGGGAAGGAATGTCATCCAGAGGGACCTTGACATGCTTGTGAGGTGGGCTGATGCCAACCTGATAAAGTTTAACCATGACAAGTGCAAGGTCCTACACCTGGGTCAGAGCAATGCCAGGCACAGCTACAGGTTGGGCAGAGAAGAGATTCAGGGCAGCCCTGCGGAGAAGGACTTGGGGGGTTTCGTCGATGAGAAAATGAATATGACCCGGCTTCAGTGTGCGCTTGCAGCCCAGAAAGCCAACTGTGTCCTGGGCTGCATCAAAAGGAGTGTGACCAGCAGGTCGAGGGAGGTGCTCCTGCCCCTCTACTCTGCTCTCGTGAGACCTCACTTGGAGTATTGTGTGCAGTTCTGGTGTCCTCAACATAAAAAGGACATGGAACTGTTGGAACAAGTGCAGAGGAGGGCCACGAGGATGACTGGGGACTGGAGTACCTCCCATATGAAGACAGGATGAGAAAGTTGGGGCTGTTCAGCCTGGAGAAGAGAAGGCTGCTTGGAGACCTCATAGCAGCCTTCCAATATCTGAAGGGGGCCTACAGGGATGCTGGGGAGGGACTCTTCATTAGGGACTGTAGTGATAGGACAAGGGGTAACAGGTTCAAACTTAAACAGGGGAAGTTTAGATTGGATCTGAAGAAGAAATTCTTCACTGTAAGGGTGGTGAGGCACTGGAATGGGCTGCCCAGGGAAGTTGTGAATGCTTCATCCCTGGAGGTGTTCAAGGTGGGGTTGCACATAGCCTTGGATGGCATGGTTTAGTGGGAGGTGTCCCTGCCCGTGGCAGGGGAGTTGGAACTAGATGATCTTAAGGTCCTTTCCAACCCTAACTATTCTATGATTCTATGATTTTCAAATACATAAGAGTTAGCTTATTAAAATAAAATTTATCATTTCCTATTTAAATTTTACGTGATGCACAATACATATTGTTCAGTCTCTTACTATTTAAACTTAAGAAATGCATGGGCTCAACTTTCAGGTGTTACTCTTAATAACTAATAAAAATTAGCAAATATTTAAAAATTAAGAACTAACTCCTTTTTTTTTTTTTTTTTCCTCCTTATTTTCAAGAAATCTAAAAAGAACAAGTTTACTACTTTGGGCTACAAGAGAAACTTCTGTTTACATCTTACACTTGTAAAGCTCACTGCTATTACTAAGAAATTACAGAAAGCTAGCAAGATCCTTTTTAATGTTAAACAGAACAAATCCTCTGCAAAAATTCAGCAAGTTTCGGTTTAAAAAAAAACATTTTCAGAGATGCTGCGTGAAATATGTTATTGTGTATGCATAACTGAAAAATCAAACTGGACACATACATTCTCTCAAGAAGAGCCTTTTAAAACACAAACATTGAGCAAATCACTCAAAGACTTCTTTTAAAACCAGTTTCCCCCTTTAAATGGAAACAAATAGTTTTCCAAACAGCACAAACTTTAACAGTTTTGTTTGTTTTTAAAAACAGGACACTAACAATTGCTGATACTTCTAGGGACAGGTTAGGGTTTTTTTAACAAGAAGTACTGTTTATGCTGTTATTTCTTAACAAGTCACCTTTTCAGATCCTCTGGCTTTCCCCATCCTCTGATGAAAAGTTTAGTGAGGAGAAGCTTTCTGTACAAGACATCTAATTTACTTACACCCATTAGCAGCAAACTGACATCTAGAAAAAAGAACAAATAAAAACAAGGCAGTTAAAGGGGTTGAGTGGCAAGTTCACAGATTGTAACACAGAATAGGTTCCTATTCTGGTGTCTCTATTAATTAAAAGCCATACCATTTTATCCCAAGGAAGTTAACCTTGACCTTCAGGTCAATTATTTTCATGTTAACAAGTTCATTTGTTTGTTTGCCTGGGTTTTTTTTTTTGTTTGTTTTTTAGGAAAATGGAATTTAGGAGTAGGGTTTTAACATGCCTAATATAAGCAGAAATTTATTACGTAACTGATGACAAGCCAACTGAAGAGGCACATAAGGTCACAGAACTACATCTTCAACCAGTCCCAAAGTCAACCTGTACTTTAATTGAACTGATAAAACTAAGAGTGGCATTGATCTCTACCCTGTCAATATAGCAGCAATGGCAAAAGCTTTTCAGTCAACACAAGGCTTTCATCTCAGAAAGGAAGCTTGAAACAATATTTAAACAATTAGAAGACTAGATCTTTGGCTATGTAATTATTCATTTATTAAAAAAATAAGAAAGAAAAAAAAAAAGTACTGATACAGAGAAAGTTTATTTTTGTAAGCTTGTCTTTGTTGGTGTCTTAAACATATACCCTAACCTTTATTTTACTCATTCCTTTCCAAATTTCACCAACTCATTCCTTATGATTTTGAAAGTGATACTCCCATTTCCCTCATGGAAGAAATCACATCGTCGAAATCCTTGCTGGTGTAAGTTCTCTTTTAGCAAATACACTAGCCCAAATATAGCTAAAGAAAATAAGATTTTAGACAAGCTGAGCATTACTTTAAAGCAATACTTACTGAAGTAAACAGGGAGCCACTACCGTGCTTTTCCAATAAGGAAGAAGGAGGCGGCCGGGGAAGAGAATTTGAATTTGGTTTTTTGCTTAGCAGGATACAGGTGATTCAATTAAAAAAAATTCCTCCAAGGTCTGTGTACACCTAAGAAAACAACAGATTTAATGAACAACTATTTTCTAGCATTTCCAGATCCCTCCATACTAAATGGACTAAAACTCATCGCACTCCAAACCAGAGTATGCTTTTCTTTTTCATTTTAATCCAAAATTCATTTATTCTGCCACACTTTAACATGGTTATTCTTAAAATACACTTGTCTGAATATAACAAGTAAAAATTGTGGTCAGATTTATAAATACATTTCTTTGCACTTCTAAAAAGCCAATGCTTAAAGCGTTTTTCTCTTTTCCATATATTAATTCTTAACACCTACAGTAAGTTATTACCAAAATAGAAATTATGGACAATTTAAGGCACATCAATACTAGAATAAGCATTCTAGAAAGCCACCACAGTTCTGTATGCTGTCACTACAGGGCAGAAATAAATACCTGAAGCCACCAGAGAGTCAAAGTGGGGACCTCATATTTTAACACGAGTTCGTTCTCCGCCAGTTGCAAACAGCTGACTCTGTCAGCTCATTATTCTGACCTGTATCTGCTTGGTCTAATAGAATCACAACTTCAATATAGTCTTTTTTCTTGCCCACTCTGGATATATCCATTGACCACACATGCTGTTGGGTTGTCAGATGGTAAGTGTTTGGTAGCCTTTGCAGGGTTCCTCCTCTGCTTTTTGGAGCAGGAGGACAGCTTGGCACTTTCCTGGTGCTTGAAGAGAACTGGGTGGTGGAGATAGGGACAGTAATACAGAGCGGATCCTCCACGGGGCTGGGAAACCAGTTCAGAGTGAGTACACACAAGTAAATCTATGCTGTCAAAAACATACTGAAACTGGATTTGCATTTCTATTGGTACACTGCTTACCAGTAACAGTGAACAGAAATACTAATTAATGCTTTAATGCTTAACAAAGCAGACTTGTATGCTTTGCTAGTTGGTGGTTGTTTTGGTTTTTTGTTTGGTTGGTTGTGGGTTTTTTAATCCTCTCCAAAGTAAAAGACAAATAAAAGAGAAACACAAAGATGTTGATTTTGATGTGAGTTTGAAAGCTAGCCTCATGAACTCTCTCTACTGCACCAAGAGTATGCCAAAATAAGTTTCTAAGCAAATCCAATATATTTAAAAGCAAGACTGACTGGAATAAAAAGAGTTGTCCTGTGAATATTCTAGTTCATTGATTGAATAAAGACTCCAAGGTAATTCAGGATATTTCAATTAATCACGTTCAATATTACACCACTACTGGAAAGTGTACAGGAAACACTAAACAAAAAAATAATATTCCAAGTACATGAAGTATGTTGTATAGAACTTCTCAGAAACATTACCAAGATAAACAAAATGGGAGGATGAGCCCTATTTTTATCTTAGTAACAAAAGGATTGGACATGCCTCAGTCACTGCTCATCAGTGTCTACATGGAAAGACAATTACAGATACTTTCACTGTCAGAAAAGGCAAATCCAGCTGTTGGAGGCTGAAGTTTTACAACTTCACAGTAGAAATAGAGTGTATTTTAGTAGTGAGAGTGTGAACTTGAGAAAAGAATCAGCAGAGTATGTTTTGGAATAAGACCAGAGTTTGTTCCATAACTTGATTCCACATGTGTCACGTCACCATCCCTTTGTAAGACAAGCCAGTTGGAAACACTGACCTAATAAAGATGCTGCACAGTTGCATATCCCAAGATACAGTACCTGTGTTACGAATATTTAATGAATATACTGCTAATGCTGTAAGCTTTACATAATTTTAAGTTGTGAATAGAAATTGTAACAGATAAAGGCACATTAAGAAGTGCCACTAAACCCCCCCTACATTTTAATATAGCATTTTCCAGAGAAAAAGACATGGAAATCTACAGATAAGTTATACTTAGGCCCTTGCTCTAGGAAGAGTGTTTTGCTTTGCTTTCGGAATCCTCATGCTGCATATTAATTACACATTTTTGGTCTGTTCATTTATTTCATACAAACAGACACATAATTCATCCAAAATCCAATACATAAAAAGTCACCTGTTCCTTTTTACCCAATGCATGCCGTTTTAGTCACAGGCAAAACACCACTGGAAAGTACATAAAGAGTTTATTAAAGGCCCAGAGTACTTCTATTCATGAATATAAACATTCAGCTCCCACCAAGCAACCAAGCTGAAAAAGCAAAGAAGGTATTCCTATTTTTGAAGGCCAAGTCCTTAACTTCACTGCCCCATTACTGCTTCTTAAGAACCTTTCTCCCAGTTAACGTTAGGTCATGCTTTATTTTTTCCTTATTTTTTTAAGCAGTCTTTCAATAGAAGAAAGACAAGAAACCACAAAAACGTCACGCTGACAAGGCAGAAACAAGCCCCACAACAATCTCACAGGTCAGATACAGAGGAACCTGCGGATAAACAAAGGGGCCTAACCCAGAAGCGCTACACAGCCCGCCCGCTGAGCGGCTCCCAATCGCTGCACACCTTCCGCCTTTAAATCCACCCGCCCTGTGCTCGGCTATGACCGATGGGGAGGTCAACCTGAGCACCTCCAGGTCCGAAGTGCAGGGCTCCAGAGCCCGGGGTCCCGCCGGCATCCGTAAATCTCACTGGCGGCTTGCGGAAACTCCCTCAGGCCGCCGCGCCCCCAACAGTCCGTTAACGCGTCCAGGACGCGGAGGCCGGCGCCCCCTCAGCGGCCCCCCGGACACCGAGTCCGTCTCCCCGCGCCAGGACAGGGGCCGGTAGCTCGCCGCGGGACAATGCCACTTCATCCGGCGGCTGGGACATACCAGCAGCATCCCCCGGGGCTGGGCAAAGCCGCTGGAGAAGAGCCCCAGCAGCGCACAGCTCCTCCTCGCTCTCACCGGAGAGCCTCGCGGGCGGGCGGAGAGCCACCCTTCCCTTTCCCCTTCCTTCCCGTCTCCTCCTAACCGAACCCCCTCAAGAAGGTCACTCACCCGCCACCGAGCGCTCCCAGCGCCGGGCACCACATGGGCGGGCGGGAAGGGGGAGGAGGAGGAGGGAGAAGGGCGGGGCCGGCCCTAGGCGCGGGCGGGCGAGAGCCCGCACGCACGCACAGCTCTCAGCGGAGGCGCGCACGCGCGCGCGCGTGACCAGCGCTCACCGACCCCTCCCGGTCCCGGCCCCGGCCCCACCCCCTCCCGGTCCCGGCCCCGGCCCCACCCCCTCCCACCGTTGGCGGCAGCGCCCTCTGACGGCGGAGGCGGCGGGCGCGAAGGGCGGCCGGTTCGGGCAGTGAGGGGGCCGGTGGCCGCTTGGGGTCTCGGAAGCGGCCGCGGCTCAGTATGGCGGCCACAGTGTCCCGTCCGGAGGTGGCTGCTGAGGGGCAGGAGCCTTTGCTGAGTCCCGGAGAGGCGGACGAGGAGGACAGCGGCAGGTAAGGGCTTGTTCGGTCCCGCGCCCTTCCTTTCTGAGGCGGTGAGGCGGCGTCCCGCGAGTGATTGGAGGAGCACCTGTGCGTGATGAGTCCCTCTCCGTCTGGTGTCGGCGCTTCACTCCGCCAGGAAAGCCCAAACCTGAGGGAAGGCGCTCTCCCCGGGAGCCGGCAGAGGGGGGCCAGGCCGGGCCGGGCCGGGCCGGGCCGCTGCGGTAGCCTGGACACTTGGCTCCGCTGCGGCCTGCCGGAATCTCGGAGCGGCGGCGGGTCGTTAGCCTGGGCCGGGAGCGGGAGCGGCCGCTGCCACGGCGGGGGATGGTTCCGGCTGTCAGGAACCAACCGCACTTGCTTGGGAAGTCTGTAATGAGCGTGAGACTCGGTTATTGTGGTGCTGAAGTCTCGGTGTGTAGTAGCGCTCTTCTTGTGTGGGCAGCAGGTGATCGCTTGGGGGTTTTTCCCTCCTGTCAGGAAAACAACGTTTTGACTTTGTTGCACACGGAGGGTGCCTGCTGCCGCCGTCTTTGCTGAAGTGTTCTCGTACTTAGAGTGTACTGCTTGATTTAACCGAAATCTTGAAAGTAACCGAACATAGGATGTGTTTGACTGACTTCTCTCTATGCGTGATGGACAGTAAGAGAGCAGACTATATTTAGAGGCATCATTTATGTGGTTCAAGTATAATTGAACCAAAACACTTAAATTGTCTAAGCATTTCCATACAAATCATGCTCTGTTAGCTTTAAAATTGCACATATGCCTAAATCTGTAGGACCTATATAAACATGTTTATAAAACTGTGTTCGAGCATACATAACCTAGGTCTGCATCTTTTGGACAGAGATTATTTTATTTAGGATACTTCAAAAGAAGTGAAGAGCCATGAATGTTCTTGCTTCTGAAAAGCTATGTGGATTTTGGAAGGTGCTTAGGAATTTTAGGAAAATGACTAATTGCTCACCAAGTTTGTGACTTTTGTTTTGCAGACCTTAAAATTGTCAGCAGTATCTTTTACACATAGTTTTTTACAGTGTATAAGTATACAATGTAAAAGAATAGACTGGCCATACCATTTAGTCTAATTGATAGTGGTTCAGGATGGGGTTTTTTTTGCTTTAAAGTCACAGTTCTGAGAAGATGTCTAGGGTTTTATGGCTTATAACACACTTCTGAAAGCATGCATGTGATATTTGTGGTGCCCCAAAGTGTCTCTACAAAGAGGTTGCAGAATTGAAGATCTCTTTAGATAAAGATCTCTTTGTGTAACATTTGAATGCCGTGGTGCATGACAGTGTTTCTATTAGGTTTTATTTATTATTTGTCAATCTGGTATTTTTCAGTGAAAAATTAGCCTGCTTCTAATTTATTTTTGTTTTATTCATTGCTGTATAGAAGCCTATTCCTGCATGACAGTTCATACAGTTGTGTTGAGAGGTTTGTGAAAAATGTTTTCAGTGTGCTGTAGGAACAACTAGAAGAGAATCTGATAATGATTTCTTTCTCTCTTGACTTCTGTTTCCAAAACAGGGATGTTGTGGAAACACAAGAGCATTATAAGAGCAGGTGGCGATCCATCTGGATTATGTATCTTACTATGTTTCTCAGTAGTGTAGGTGAGTAAACAGAGGTGGATTTCAATGTGATTTTCTTAATGTATTTTGGGTTGAAAATTACAGGGTTTCCTAGATTTCAACTACATAGTGTCCTTAATGATACTGTTCTTTTATAACCTTAAAAAGGTGCATTTTCTGATTCTTCGGAAGAGTAGACAGGACTAGCAAATCAAACAAAAAGTTATACTTAGTAAGATATGTTAAGTAATGACTAAATGGCGTATTAAATCTTTGTGTTAAGGCTTTGTTATAGTTTGGGGTAAAATGTAGTGGCACAGAAAAATTATTGCTCAGAACCAAACAGCACAAAGGTCACACTTTTATTGTTTATTTAAAAGTTAATCTTCTAGGGAACGAAAATGGAAATAATGCTGAGTTCTTTAGATGTAAGATCTTTGTGGGAATGTATCTATTTCACAATGTGTATGAGAGCTTGTTCTCTGCTATGGGATTTTGCATCTCCACTGCAGAACATGTTACTGTCTCATTCCTGAAGAACTGACCCTGGAAACATGGCTTCAGTTGATTTGTCTTCTGGGGGTTTTCTGCAGGCTTAGAAATTATCTTGAAAATAATAGGATACTTCAATCATTTTTTTTTAAATTTGATGAATTACAGTTTCTTTTATAAATGAATATAAATATGTCGGTATATCAAGAAGCAATTTTTACTCTGGAGACCTTGTTGTCTTTCCACTGGGAGGAAAAATCCCATGCAGTTTGCTTGGCATTTCAGTATTCCTTCCATAGGAACTCTTTTTGTTTAGTGTGTACACACCTATAAAATGTCCTTCTGTAAATAGTTTCTTCTGTTAGGAGGAATTATCACTCCTTAAAATAAGCATATAATACATTTTTTTTTTTCAGGTGATAAGACTCCTGCAGAGTTTTAGACTATAACGCACTTTAAGAGCAGAAGAGTGAACCTGTAATTACTGTTTCAATAAAGCGAATTAGTGATAAACGTGCCAAATAAAGTAACTTCGGTTATGTTTTTACTGCGTTGCAGGTTTCTCAATTGTAATTATGTCTGTGTGGCCATATCTCCAAAAGGTTTGTATCTCTTTTTTTTAATTAACAAGAATAGAAAATTCCTTCTCAGAAAGTATGTAATCCGCAACTTCGCATTTTATTTAGGAAAAGAAACAGCAAAGGGAAGTGTGTGGTTATAAGAGACTTTTATTTTACCATCCACTTAGACAGCTTTCCTTATTTCATGTAAAATCTGTCAGTTGGTTTCCTGAATTGATAAAGGTACATCATAATCCGGAAATGTTTTTCAATGTAATTTCTGTTTTCTTGGGCAGTGAATCAATTATTATATAAATTATTATATAAATCCCTTTATATGAATGTATTTATAGTGTTAAAACATACAGAAGGCTTGTTTGCATTTTGAAAAGGAAAAAGTAAAAGGGAAGCTGAAGGTAGCAGTTGCTCTGTAAATGTCAGATTGTTGCACACAGACCTTCTTGATATTTTTAACAGGGAATTGCCAGTGTTCCTCAGTAGTGTTTTGTGGTTTTTTTGTTTTTATTCCCTCTTTGTTGCATTCTTGTTAAAAGGGGCATAAAAGGTGTCTAAAACTTTAATCTGTGCTAGGATTTTACTGCTCCTGGAATTGCAGAAGGCAGTTTCAAATGCAAACTTGGAATAACATATCCTGGGCAGGGTCCTAGAGGCTGGTGCTGAATTCTTGGAGAAGAAAAGAACATGCATCAACAACCTCACAAATCAGGATAGATTTAGGCATGTGCAGAGATGACTTCAGTGATTCCTTGCTCCTGGCATGTAAACTGCTTACCATACTGCTTATGTTTATGTCTACAGCCTGTAACAGCAGCAGTGCTGTATGGAAACTACTTTGAGTTTGCTGCAAGTAAGCCATTTCCAGTCTCAGAAGCAAAGCACTTTTACTGGGTTTATGGATTGCTGGAGACAGCCAAGGTTTATTTCCCCTAGTCAAAATGCTGCATGAAAACAGCTGCCTCTGAGAGCTGGAGTGGTGTGTTTATATTAAACACTGCACAGTACCATGCAGACACACCAACTCATTTGGCAGTAGCTTAGGTCTGACACTGCATTGCATATTGCCATATATGCTCAACATTACAGTGAAGAGTCTTAGATAGTTCAGGTATTGATTCTGAAACAGTTTTGTTGATCTTATAAAATACTAAAATACTTTATCCATAGCACTGATTAATTTGTTTCTGCAGATTGATCCGACAGCAGATGCGAGTTTCTTGGGCTGGATTATAGCTTCATATAGCATTGGCCAAATGGTTGCCTCTCCCCTCTTTGGCTTGTGGTCCAATCACAGGCCAAGGAGAGAACCTCTCGTCATTTCTACTGCCATTTCAGTAGCTGCTAATTGTCTTTATGCCTATGTCCATGTTCCTCATTCACACAACAGATACTACATGTTGGCTGCACGTGCTCTGGTGGGATTTGGAGCAGGTAACCACACCACAATTTACATTTCGGAAAATTCTTAAATCCTATGTCTTGTGTAGTTAATGTTGTATTTTAGTACCAGGTTTACCACTGTGTGAATGATACTGTATTACTTAAAGCAAAGAGTCAGCTAACATAACTTTGTAATAAAATTTTATAATTGTGCAGTTGTGCATAAATACCAGAGGGAGTGCTGGGTTTTATATTCTTGCAAAATAAGAACATAACTTTGTATTTACATGAAAACTTTCTTTTTTGTTGTTTGTCTTTTTTAAGGAAACGTGGCTGTAGTTCGATCCTATATTGCAGGTGCCACTTCTCTTATGGAAAGAACAAGTACCATGGCCAATACCAGTGCCTGTCAAGCAGTTGGCTTCATATTAGGACCAGGTAAAGCATCTCTTCTTTCCTCACCTCTAATACTTTTTAGGATGAAATTGGGCATTGGAAGTAGTAATTCTCAGCAGCTATGTCGGTAATCAGGTGTAATTGTGGCTTCTCAGATACTCTTGTCTACTTTATGGAGAAATGTATTAGACTTGCTTTGCATTGTAAAGAGAATAGCAGTTTTGTCCTGAACAGCCTGCACTGATTACTTGTGTTCTATAGCTGGAGATTATGATTATCCAATTAGTTGAACTGAAGTGCTCCCTGCATGGTAATATAACGAGGTGAACATTTAGGGCTGAAAGTTTTTTCTCCAGCTGCTTATTACTAGTACTGTTGATAGAGCATTAAAAGATCTACAGGAACAAAAAATCTGCATTCTTTGTGTGATTTGCATAGAGTATAAGTTTAGGTAATTCCCTTTCCTAATTTGATAGGGACTCTCCGTCTGCTTCCTAACAGTAGTAAGCAAATGTTCTTAAAATCTTTTTCTCGGCACCAGTTTAAATTTTAATTAAAAAACCTCCCACAACTTTTTTTCTCTCTAGCTTGCCCTTAGCAGGTGGGAGGGTTCAGTCACAGGACCAAAGCTTTCCATGTAGGAGGAAGAGCAAAAAGAGATCAGCTGTCTGCACATGGCTAAGAAAATTAACCATTGGTACACTCAGAAGTCAGTTCTAGTTCTAAGCGTCATGCTGTTATTTATACAGTGTATTTGTATGTAACCAAATAGTTTTCTGGCTAGTTGAGATCCCACTGATACCCATCAGGTTATCTGGAGTAGGATTCTCAAAACATAAGAGGTTTAACAGGTATAGTATTTAAATTTTACTTAACAATTTTATGTTTATTCTATATTTTTTCTCAGATTTTCTTAATGACTCTCAATAATTTCTTAATACAATTGTGTTCTTAAGTTTTTCAGACGTGTTTTACCCTTATTGGAGAAGAAGGAATAACATGGAAATTAGTTCAGCTTCAGCTGAACATGTATACTGCACCAGTTTTATTTGCTGCTCTCTTAGGAGTTATTAATATTATTCTCTTCTTTTCCATATTCAGGTAATCAGGTCAAAAAAGAAATATTCTACCTTGTTTTAGTTAATGGCTTGTAACAAACAATATACTGCTCAGAAGAAGTAGTAAGACTGAAATATGGAGTGTTAAAACTAGAAGCTGTTATTTATTTTTCAGGGTTTCTTCTTCTTTAATACCTATCTTTTTCATTAAGCTCACAAATTAATCAAAGCGATATTACAGCTGGAATGCAACTGATGAAAAAGTTAGAGCTGTTAAGTTATTCACTTAGCCTTGATGGATTTTTAATGTTGATGGGTTTTGCCTATGTGTTTTCTCTAAAGAGAAATAAGGTTAGCTTGTCTGTAGGGTTCTCGTTTTCTATGTCTTTCCTTTAAGAATCTCGAGGGGGGATTTTTATGCACTATCCTATTGGTGGCAGTGAGGGGAGGGAAGAGATGCACACCTATATGTGATATCCTGCTAGAATATTTTCTTTCTCGAATATTGTGGTGTTCACTGCAGTCAAACGTAGACTACATAGATGATGTTTAGAAGAAGTGGGAGTAATTAGAATATAAGATTATGCTGTTTAGAATTATTTTAATAGAAAATTGACTCAATAGTAGATGAAATAAATGTGCGTATTAATGAAAACAGCTGTAAACTTCTAGAGAGCATCAAGTGGATGACATGGGACGACAGTGCAAGAGTGTCAGTTTTGAAGGAGAAGGTATCTACATTTACTTGAAAACTTACTCCGTGGCTATAATTTATTACATACAAGCATTTAGAGCTACTCTAAAGTTTGGTGCATTGGGATCTCAAAGTGGAAAATAGGCTATATATCTCTAACTGGTCCAGAAGTTGCTTAATGTCCATGTTGTGTCCATGTGTGTTCATAGTGCTGTCTGGTACCCTGGAGCTGTCTCTTCCAAGAGACAGGATTAAGTGAGTATGGACACTAAAAAAAAATCTCCCTTAACTTCTACTCTTCAGTCATACCTCTCTCTTCTTCTGTATCATGCTGAGCAATATTGTTATTGCATATCAGCTTTCACATACAGCATCTTAGTAAAAGTTGTATAACTAAATTTGGTTGGCAAGACTGAAGTACAGTAACTGCCACATAGTACCACAGTTATGTTCAATATATACCCTTTTTGTAACAGTTCAAACAGTTGAAAACCACTTGTGAGTATCCCTTTCACTTGAAGAATAAAAAGTAAATAAAAGGTTGTTTTAAACTTTTTTAAAAACCTATGGAAGTCACCAGTTTCAGTATTGTATTAGTTTTCTGATTGAAAAGGGAACTGTGTGCACACCACGAATGGGTGTTTTGTGTATGAAAACGTATGCCCAAGTTAGAGGAGTAAAGGCTCTGTGATAGTGTGGAGAATAGAGAATTCTGCTGTGTACTTCTGACCTTGCAAGAGGAACAGAAAGTGTTTTGGCTTCCATCATTAAGATATTTAAAGAAGTTTGTTTATTTTGCTGTCACTCAGGACTTGTCAGTCCCAGCATTACAGTGGGAAAACGGATGGTACAACCAATTTGGAAAACATTTTTTCCTTTGTGTGAGAGGAATTGGAGTTCCAGCAATTCCATTTTCATTTTAAAAACATTATGCTTAGATTGTCAATAACTGCCTAGCCGCCTACCAACGTGCATGTTAAATACTTAACAAAGTAAGGAAATCATGACTGTTTGTAACTGGTGATGGTGAAAAAAAGAAGCTCAGTTTAAAGTTTAGATTATTCTTTTGTTTTGTTGCAGAAAGTAATGTTCCAGATCAGGATGCAGAAGGAAACATTGACCATGTTGCTGTGGTAGCAATCAATTTTCTTTTCTTTGTCATCTTGTTTGTGTTTGCTGTCTTCGAAACGTAAGTTGGGCTATTTTTTCTCAAAATACTTCGACATGTAATGTGGTTAGACTGAGTGTGCATGTAAAGGCTTTTCTGTTGGACTCATTTTCTTGACCATACTCTTCATGAATAGAAATCCATTAACATGTGCAATCAAATTGATATATACTGATATAGAGTAATGAATTAAAGTCAGTAATAACAAAAAATATGTATAAAATATGCAGTTTATGGTAGATGAAACAATGTAAAAACTTTTGAAATGGATGCAGACCCATATTCTCAACTTTTTATATGTTTTAAAACCAAAAAAAGTAGCTTAACTTGGGCTACCTAAAATCTTCAGAGAAAACTGTCTTGAGTACCTTTTAATTTTAGTTTTGGATAATTTCTTAGTATGGTTCTGACTAGCTCCACAAACTCCAGGAATGTTTAAAACGATTGTTTGATACTGCAAATGGAATTGTATTCTCAGCTACACTATTTTACAAAGCTGTTTGTTTTTACCTCAAGAGGTATGTTACTCACTCCTAATTTTCTGTGGGCAAGAAAATAAGTAAAACGTAACTGTCATTACCTCAGACTGAAGTATGCATCATCTTCTTTTAAAGTAATTAGAGGATGTAAGATTTATTTTGTGAGTTTTTTAAGCTCTAATGTAGTTATTTTTTTTTAACAATATGTCTCTGTCTTAATTGCATTATTTTTAGGAAATTGAGTTCCTGGAGACTGGTTAGTTGCTAAAACTGAAACAGTATTAAATGTTTACTGTTTGTATACTCTCAGGGCCTAGTTTTTATCTCTCTCTATTGCTCTTGCTTTGCTTTATCTCCATCATCTTTTCATGAACTGTCAGAAATAAATTAATGATCCTTCAAAGTATGGCTGGTTATGAACTTTGTCTGGTGGGTTTAGTTTTAATAAATGGTGCAGGACAGCATTAGTTTATAACTAGCCTGTATTTTCTGATATTCCCATCAGGAGGAAGGGCTTCTATACCACTGTGTGTGATGTTTGGGACAGTGTAGGTGTGAAAACAACTGAATAGAAGGTTTTTTCTTAAGTTAATGTAATTTTGTCCTGTCACTTTAGTATAGCTACTCCACTGACGATGGATATGTATTCCTGGACCAGGAAAGAAGCTGTTTTCTACAATGGAATAATCCTTAGCATGGTTGGCATTGAATCCGTTATTGTTTTCATGGTGGTTAAAATGCTATCTAAAAAGTAAGTTGTTGGAGCTTATTGGAATTTTCTTCCTGATGTTAGCTAAATGTGAAAAGCTTTATGGCAAGGCCAAATCTGCATCAGTCTGATCTTTTACTCATTAATGAGTTTGGGTTCACTATGAGAATGAAGTATTTTGAATTTTGACATGGCCATGATGCTGTGGTTGTTCTTTATTCTGTTAACATAACCCCCTTCCTTGTCTGTCTTTTACCCTGGGACCACAAGAAAAACAGATTTCAGGTTACTGTGATTTTTAAATTTTTCTTGGCAGGTGTTTTGGCCAGGCATCTTTTCCACAAACCAATGGGCTATGTCATTAGATCCCTTATAAATTTTACCTTAATTAAATGATCTATGTAATTGTGATTTCATTGTTTGATAGGACTGGTGAGCGTGCCATACTCCATGGAGGCTTACTGATTGTCTTGGTTGGATTCTTTATCTTGTTGCCCTGGGGGAAAAAGCTACCAAATATCCAGTGGCAAGGTATTCAAGTCATACTAAACTCTCATCATAATGTGGGAGGGGCTTTAAAAAAGCTTTTTATTATTTTGGGTTTTGTTGGGGTTTTTTTATTTGTTGGGTTTTCTTAATGGTGTGCATAATTTTTTTTGCAGAAATAAAGAATAACTCCATTCCCAGAACAGCAGCCACTGAAATGTTAATGCCTTTCTGGAGTTTGCAAGCAACGCCACTTCCATCCAACCACACAGTAGAACCCGTGGGCTGCCCTGTCACACAGTCCTGGTGCCTGAATACTCCCATGATCTATCTGGCCCAGTATATCAGCTCTGACATACTAATAGGATTGGGCTATCCCGTTTGTAATGTCATGTCGTACACTTTATACTCCAAAATTCTAGGACCAAAGCCTCAGGTAAGCATGATGCCTAAACAATTTATTTCATTTGCTCTCCAAGACTTGCACCCTCTTTATTAGAATGAAGGATCTAGCTAAAATTCATTTTGTCATCAGCCAAATAACTGTATGTTTCAACCAGAGTAGAAGTTTTCAGGACTCTAATCTTTATTAAAACGCAAGGCAAATCTCAAGAGGAACTGGAAAGCAAGGCTTGTACTACAATATATGGCAGATCCTACAGTGTGGAAATTTCAGGATAACTAAGACCAAAGCTTGTGGCTTTCATGATTGTTCTGGAAGAGCCATTTTTGTAACAACCAGCTATATATTTGGAATATCAGTACAGAATAACGTTCCTCTTACTAAGTATATTACACGAAGATTAGAAATATTGTGATACCTCCAGTTTTTGACATTTTACAGTGGTGAAACACATAGCAAGCTGCTACTGCTGCTTAAAATGAATTTCTTCCTTCTTCACCAGTTACCTCATTTTTTTGGTATATTGTATTTTGCTGTAAGAAACTAAATGCTTTAAGGCAGAATGCCTTCTTACTAGAAAGCTATAATGCGTGTAGCTCAGTGGCGTCTTTGAATTAATGCTTAAGAGAAGCTGAGCAGTACTCTTGGAAACAAAGTACTCAGTATTTTCACGAGTTAAGAAAGATGAGCAGTTGCTTAAACACTTCTAAATTTTCTAATTAAGATAACTGGTGGCAGTTATTGTGCAGCCCAGTAATTCCTGTATCACTAACATAAGCTTTTGATCTTCTATAGGGTGTCTACATGGGATGGTTAACTGCCTCTGGAAGTGGAGCACGAATACTTGGGCCTGTGTTTGTAAGCCAAATATACACTCATCTGGGACCACGCTGGGCATTTAGCTTAATATGTGGTGTAGTTGTAGTCTCTCTCTTACTCTTGGAGATAGTATACAAGAGACTAATTGCATTTTCTGTCAGATACGGAAGAATGCAAGAAGAGAACTGTTAAATATGGGCATTTTTTAAAAAAAAGTCAAACCAACCAGAAATAATACTTAGTTTATTACTACTTTTTAATGAGGACTACCTGACCTTGTTGGCTGTATGCTAAGAACTGTACACGTGTACTTACACATTGACAGAACACGTAACTTGGTCATACTCTAATAGACGGTTATTCCTGCTGCAGTGGAGCATTTGTATTCTGCCTTTCTAGCAGCAGAGGAAGAGATGTGAACAAATGAGATGTGAACATTTGAAGTGTGTACAGTTTAAATGATGCACCTGTGTATGGAATGCAGCTGTGAAGGTCGCAGGTTATGTGCACCCTTTCCAGAAAGAAGTAAAAGAAGTATTATCTTGATTCTGTGAATCAGGATTAGTAACTCTTTTCTAACTACAAGATTAGTTGAGCTGCATGCACTTTGTATGGAAACATCACTGCTTCAGCAAACCTCCTGATGTTCAGTTTGCTAGCTTGTAAGCACTGGTTAATACAAAATGTGAGACCTTGGAAACTGGTACGTGTCAGCACATCTTCTCAGGATTTCAAATGAAATGTGACAGAATTGTAGAGAAAGGTAGGTGCCTACTTCACAAGCTGCTCATGTGGGATTTGGGTATTTAAGTTGAAGAGCCATTGAAAATTGCAGCCTTAGTGGCTGTTACTTGAATTACAGTGAACCGTATGTGCAATTTTTCTTCTGCTGTTTTGCTGAATGCCTTTTTGTAGCAAGAAATATAACCTGCACAGAGTTGAAATAATGCACAGCCTTTCCTAACTACAAGAAGGAAAATACTAAGCATGATAGTTTACACTTCCATTGCCATTTGAGAGAATGAATGCACTGTGCTGAGCACCCAGTTCATATTAACTAAAGAGAAGGACACTTGCTCTTCAGGTGCTGTTACCTGTAGATTTTTTTCCTGATAATACAGTATGAGAAACAGGAATTCACAATGTTTGAATCATTCAGTGTTTATTTTAAAAAGTGAGATTATTTTCTTTCATAATGGGGCCTAAGCTTATCTGTATGGGTTTGTTTTATCTATTTAAATACTACTGGGTAAAAATAAATCTGTAATAACTTCAGTATGAGGGTTGTAGCTGCTGTTTACTGTGTCTCATACTTGATGCTTACTGAATTTAATAAATGTAATTAAGTCATCAATTCTTCAAACACTAAAATGAAAGAGGTTATTTTTTTTTTTCAATACTGACAATACTGAATAGACAAGTTTTATTCTCTCTGCATTTTCCTGCTGCAGAATCACAAAATGCTTTTATATGCATTTCTTTTATACGCCAATTCATAATAAATGGTACAAGAAATACTGTGTTTTAGTGGTGGAGACAAGCTGCCAAATGAAGTGCTCGGTTTCAACAACCAAAAGTTCTTTCAGCCATGAGAAATTGGTGAGAAATGCAGGAGTTCTCAAAATGGCTAACACAGAATTGCATGTTCTACAGCTCAGTTTGTACTGTTAGGACAAACTGTATATGTCATAGGAGGTTTATTACTGTTGGTCTTCAGGCTAGCTAACTTCCAACTTAAAGAGAATATGTCTGGGTACTTGGAAGTATTGTTTTACCTGTAACTTATTTAAAGGGTTAAGGATAAAACTAGATTCAAGCCTCTTCTCTGCAGTGAATATCTGTAGAATACACAATATCCCCCCCCCAAATAAAAAAATAAATAGTAATAAAAAAAGGTAGACCAGGCCCATTAGTATGTTTACATGATTAAAGTAAGAAAGCAAAGCTTTAAATTCTTTGGCTGTGAGTAGTCTCTATTTTCCTAGGTCAGCTGTGATTTAAGCTGTGGCTTGGTTGTAGTGATTGTCACCCTGTTGCTTACGAGCTTACTGACTGTTCTTTCTAAGCCTTTATGCCTTTCTGCAGCCTGTGTCTTAGGCATTCTTCAACTCTTTGTACCTTCAGCTTGCGCATCAAACTAGATTGTGTCTGAAGTAAAAATAATCAGTGCGGCTGATAATGCAAGCTTCTAACATTCAGTGCTGACCCACATCTTGGCAAGGTTGACCTTCTACTTCAAAACTCAGTTGATTTAACAGTAATGTACCAAAAACATTTCTTTTAAAAAGCTGAATTTATGTGCATGTACAATGTTTGAATCTACAGGTACATGCAAAAAAAACTTTAGTCTGCATAAGAGCTGTACAGAGTACTTGCTTTATCAAAGACTTGTAATAACAGTAGCATTTTTTAAGCATTTTTCTTTAATGCTAATACTGTCTAAGACAAGGTAAAAGTATCTTAAAGTTAATAAAATTCCTACAAAGTAACAAACTGAATTAGTTACATTATGTATAGTTTGCTTTCCTATCAGATGTGCTTCTGATTTTAATCATATACAGGCCAGAGGTAAAAATATTAAATACACAAACCCTAGTGTATTTTGTCAGTTCAGCAAGTTAGATTTAACATCATTCAACAGTTTTATACCACTTCTTCCCAAGCTTCACCCAGTCCTAAACTCCAAACATATACTGCTCTAAGATACCAGAGCAGCTCCTGTTATAAATGTAGCTTAATACCTAGAGGAAAGGGCTTTCACTAAACCACACATGAACATGAAACAGATCTGTACAACTGCCACTGCATTTATTTTATTTTTTTTATAAAATGCTTGTGCAGGAAAATTAAAGCTGCTGCTACAGAAAAGTTTAAAAACAGTTATAAAACATATACATATTTACATATATTACTTGCAAGACGTAAAAAATATAAGTTATTTACAAATACAAACACTTCAACAGCACAGATGCATTTTCCTTGATTGTTGGCACTCAGTAAGCAGTGGGGAAGAAAAAAAATCCAAGAGATTCAGATTATTTCCAAGAAGTTGATGCTATCTAGAACTAAGTTGCTCAAAGTTTTGCTTGAGCAGATTTATCCATCATTTTGAGGGGAAAAAAAGTCTGTATGAAACTTTACAAGCAATTGGCTACACGTAAACAGAGCAACTCTGCCCTTCCTATTTTTTTTTCCTCCTTTTTTTTTTTTACCAGCTTTTGGAAGAATTTCTGTGTAAGCTGAGTAAGAACAGTCACATCACTTGAAAGTCAGTGAGTGAGTTTATTAAGCTCTTTTGTCCAGACACCTGCATTGCTTTAATCAGTGGGGACCAGCTGGATTGGTAAACATCACAAGAATAGAAGACAGACAGTGCAGCTTCTCTTTGATGTATTCTGGCAACTTATCGTTTTCTCCATACCTAGAAAGGCAAATCACAGAATAGTAAGGGCTGGAAAGGACCTCAAGATCATCGAGTTCCAACCCCCCTGCCATGGGCAGGGACACCTACCACTAAACCATGCCATCCAAGGCTATGTCCAACCCCACCTTGAACGCCGCCAGGGATGAAGCATTCACAACTTCCCTGGGCAACCCATTCCAGGGCCCCACCACCCTCACAGTATAGAACTTCTTCCTCAGATCCAATCTAAACCTCCCCTGTTTAAGTTTAAACCCATTACCCCTTGTCCTCTCACCACAGTCCCTAATGAAGAGTCCCTCCCCAGCATCCCTATAGGCCCCCTTCAGGTATTGGAAGGCTGCTATGAGGTCTCCACGCAGCCTTCTCTTCTCCAGGCTGAACAGCCCCAATTTTCTCAGCCTATCTTCATACGAGAGGTGCTCCAGTCCCCTGATCATCTTCGTGGCCCTCCTCTGGACTTGTTCTAACACTTCCATGTCCTTTTTATGTTGAGGACACCAGAACTGCACACAATACTCCAAGTGAGGTCTCACGAGAGCAGAGTAGAGGGGCAGGATCACCTCCCTCGACCTGCTGGTCACACTCCTTTTGATGCAGCCCAGGATACGGTTGGCCTTCTGGGCTGCAAGCGCACACTGCCGGCTCATGTTCATTTTTTCATCAACCCACACCCCCAAGTCCTTCTCCGCAGGGCTGCTCTCAATCTCCTCCCCGCCCAACCTGTAGCTGTGCCTGGCATTGCTCCGACCCAGGTGGAGGACTTTGCACTTAGCATGGTTGAACTTCATCAGGTTGGCATCAGCCCACCTCACAAGCGTGTCAAGGTCCCTCTGGATGGCATTCCTTCCCTCCAATGTATCAACCGAACCACACAGCTTGGTGTCATCGGCAAACTTGCTGAGGGCGCACTCAATCCCACTGTCCATGTCACCCACAAAGATGTTGAACAAGACCGGTCCCAACACCGATCCCTGGGGGACACCACTCGTTACTGGTCTCCAGCTGGACACTGAGCCACTGAGCACTACTCTTTGCGTGCGGCCATCCAGCCAGTTCTTTATCCACCGAGTGGTCCACCTATCAAATTGATGTCTCTCCAACTTAGAGAGAAGGATGTCATGGGAGACAGTGTCAAAGGCTTTACACAAGTCCAGGTAGATGACATCAACTGCTCTGCCCCTGTCCATCAGTTCCGTAGCCCCTTCATAGAAGGTCACCAGATTGGTTAGGCAGGATTTCCCCTTAGTGAAGCCATGCTGGCTGTCACCAAGCACCTTGTTGGTTTTCATGCGCCTTAGCATGCCTTCCAGGATAATCCGCTCCAAGATTTTGCCAGGCACAGAGGTGAGACTGACTGGTCTGTAATTCCCCGGCTCATCCATTTTTCCCTTCTTAAAAATGGGGGTTATATTTCCCTTTTTCCAGTCATCGGGAACTTCACCTGACTGCCGATAAAAATAATTTGTATCTGGACAGTTTATTTCAAAACTTGCCTATAAAAAGGCAAGCCACTAAGTCAAGAAGATTTTAAGCATATCAAGACACATAAATTGGAGCTTGGAGGCTTAAGTCTAGGCTCCCTTACCCTATATGTATTCTGAAAAGTGTTTCAGATCAAGAAAGTATCTAAACAATGTTTAAGCTGCAATAGTATCTGAACAGACTGTATCCTAGTGTCTCAAGCTTTGCTCAGAGGAAATGTTACTCAGTGGCTGTATGTATATGGGAAGTGCCCCATGTCCAGAGTGCTCAGGTGAAGCTTTGCCTATGCATCAATGTCAACATCTTATCTGCCTAATCTGGCAGTATCTTAAAACAACAACAAAAAATATTAAAACCTTGCTTTTCTCCCTCTCCTGCCTTTAAACACTGTCCATGAATAGTGGCTGTACTCTGGAGATCAAGTAGATGCATTCCCCAGCTGGGGTTTTTTTGTGTTTTCATGTATTTATCCAGAGCTCAGTCAAAACTATAGGTGTTTCTCTTTATTAAGCTTATATAAGCTATCAACTGAGAAGTGACTGAAAAGCTAAATTCTAGTATTTCCAAACCAAAATGAACAGCAGCTGTAAAGTTAAAGTATATCTTCTGTCTAACCACCTTGCACTGACAGTGAACAACTATTTTTATAGCTGTAACAGACTCACCTCGTTGTCTGGCCATCTGGAGATGTGTAAGTGATGGAAGAAACACCTGCTTGGGCTACTAGTTGGGATCCATCATTAAACTGAACCCATACTGCTCCACTGGTCAGCTAATGAGAGAAATTGCGTTGTGATTTGAGGACATAAAAGACTATATATATCTCGAATTTTTCTAATAATTGAAGTGACTTAAAGTCTTGTGGTCAGTCTTTTAAAGATTGCATATATAACTAATTCGGAGTACGCAGTCTCATGCAGTCTCAAGAATTGGACTTTCTGAGGTTTCAGATACTCAGCTTTAGTCATCCTTTTCAATCAGAGTTAAATAAAGAGGTAGCTTTAGTTTAACCATCCCTAAAAACCTACTGAATAGGACCAAACGTAAAATAGAAGGCCCATTTGTGACGGTTCACAGCTATATACATTTTTAAAGTTTGTTTTTATATATAAGCAGAAACTTTCTATTAGGACAGGAAGCTCACTCCATCTGGATTGCAGAGAACCATTTCTGAAATCTAAAGCTGGTCCACAGAAAAGCAGAGGAAAAGCTGCTCTGTGAGGAAACAGCTTTTTCTGTTGTATAGGCAGATTCATTCTTGTACAGATCTGGTACATACCTGTTAGACACTTTGTCAAGACACCTTTACACCTACATTAGCAAACAAAGTTTAACAGCTTCAGTTTTTTTTCTAGAGTCAAATTTAAATGACAGAAAATACTGAAAGAGGCAATAACCACCACAGAAAAACTGTGATAACTGAAATACTTCAGTATTATTTTGGTTTGTTCTACTTATCTAGTTCAGCATGGTATTTATCCAAGATATGTATTTGGAAGGATTCTGCCACATACCAATTTTCAGATTTAAATTGTACCAGAGCACATCTGAACGTATTCCTCCCAGATCAAGTTTAATGACTTAAAAATATGTATCTCAAGTTTAACAGGAAAAGAACAGATTCCCCTCCTTTATCAGTATTCATTTCTCACCTGAGAAGCCCAACCAACATTTTTCACAAAGACAGATTTTAAAAGGGCTGTATTTGGGCTGCATTCTGTTTGATGAACAGAGGAGCATGTAGTTTCCACAGTATTAGTCAGGAACGTAGGCTTTTCAAATGACACCACCTAAAATCCAGAAATACATAGTATTAGCTGCCTTGGTATCAATCAACTGATTACATATGAACTACACTGGTCAACTACCACCTGCTTGAATCTTTCTATATATACAGACAGATTT
Organism: Amazona ochrocephala; assembly: GCA_039720435.1. Lineage (NCBI taxonomy): Eukaryota > Metazoa > Chordata > Aves > Psittaciformes > Psittacidae > Amazona > Amazona ochrocephala. The sequence continues at coordinate 86,471,648 of CM077880.1, forward strand.
AGCCTGTATGCTTCACTTACCAGCATTACATTATGAAAACCCCACAGGGCTTCATAAGACTCAGTATTACAACAGATCTTCCTACCACTTTGCTGCACTCAAAGGAATCACCCTCCCTAAGCAGACACTTTCTACTTATACCCCATTTTTTCCTTATTTGACTATCACAAAACACTGTCCATCTGCAGCAAGTGTTCAGCACATAACAGCCCAATGGCACAGTAGCCCTCATTCAGATAACCACAATATTTTACAGACATACAGACATTGCTATTAATTGGAAACTAGAGTATGAAAGAAATACAAGAGTTTTACAGCACATGCAAAGGCTGTTCCAGGTTTAGAGAGACAATAGTGATGTATTAAGAATAATGGAGGACTTTAAGACACCACCACCACTACTGCCTGGGAGGAACGTATCTGCTTCCTTAGAAGTTCTACGATACCTCCTCCCATAGTCACAGAGATGACAGATGAGGTGGTGTGCTTATTAGTATTTAAGAGTCAGGGTTCAGTGACAAGATGCAAGTCAGGGGATGCTTCTGAGATAGGAGAGCTGGTCAGGAAAGAGATCAGGATCCAGATAATTACAGGAAACTGAAAGAAACAAGCTGTACCTCAGGATATACAGACCTAGTTCAAGAATCAAGAAGCTGAGAGAGTCAAGAGTAACATGGAAAGGCAACCAGCCATTGTGATATTTTGCTTAGAAATAGATATTTTAGAAGAGAAAGCAAACAGTGGAAATCTTACAAAGACTTAAGTGTTTGCTATATGACAAAGAATGAGTTTGAATGCTGAGCCCTTGAATTAGAACTCTGGTGACAGGTGACCTTAAGTCAGCGTAAGAATCCATACTGGTACTGAAGCCTGCAGGAATTTTAGTTGCCTGGTTCATTTCAGCCAAGAAAAACCAGCAGATTCTGCACTGAGGACATGTGCTACACAACCAAAAGAACAGAAATGCACAGCCACATAACTTCAGCAAGGGTAAGCTGATACAAACTCAGTGTGCCAAGATCCCAATATAATTCAGTCCAGCTAGGGAAGTTGTATCAGGGCTGTGATGCAGCAACTGAATCTTGGTGGTTCTTTTAAACCAGCTAAATGAATCACACACAAAGCCTTGTTGGCTATACATATAAAGGTATTTCACTTACACTTTTTTTTTTATACACACTAACACTTGATTATTTCAGAACAGCTGCCTCAAGCGCTAATATCCTTTGTGACTACCATGTGATATACAGGCCTGAGGGCACGTTGGTGCTCTCCAAAATTAACTCAAGATGCACCATGTAACAATTTTCAAACTATGTTCCCATGAAGAATTTGTGGAAGTTTTTTGAAATTTCCATGAAATCCATGAAAGTTTTGGAAGATTTAGATTTTTTCAGATGATCTTGAATCCAGCTATCAAAAGTTAGTTGAAATCAAAGTTAACATTTCTAGTCAATACGCTCACAAATGGCTAATAAAAGCTTACAACCCATGCAAACATAATTCCATTAGTTCAAATAAACTAGCAATATTTGAATTCCTACTGGAGAGTAGTGTCCACTACTGTATATTCTTGTGTACTTACAGAAGGAGTACAGTTTGGAGATTGAACTGGGGTAGATCCAGCAGCTGTATTTCCATCCAGTGCCACAACTTCTTTTACACAGTTGATATTGTCCAGCAGTGGAGGTGCTACAGCCTGTGGCGATTCAGTATTGCCAGGTTTTCTGGAAAAATAATGAGAAAAATTGGGAAAGGGTCTGTACAAAAGGGACTAAAACAGGTGAGGAGATGTAGCTTCTCCTTCGGTTTACCAGACTGTAGAAAGCACATGACAGCACTGGTCTGCACAATTCTTCTTACACATGCTAATTCTTGCCCTGTTTTAGTCTACATGTGTATGTTCTCCTAGTATTAAAGGAGGCTTTATGGGTCCAGTATAAGGTGTTCATAATGCTTTCAAGTTAATATTTACCTTGCCAGTGGCTGTAAGCCTCTGTGAAGCAACCGTGGCTTCCGCAAACATTAGGCTGCTTAGTAGAAAATACTTACGCATTTGAATATTCCAAGTAAAAGATATTACCTTCCAACAATTATTGGAAAAAATGGAACGCTTGCACTCCTTTTTTCTTCTTCCAAAACAGCAGATTCCAGGGCAAGGCATATACGATGTCCCTGGAATTAGAAGGGGCTTGTTAAAGATTTTAATTGAGAACAGAGTAACTATTTCATACACGTTTAGTAAGGCAGGTGAGCCTACGCAAGGAAACACTTTTTTCGATGGCACTGAATAGCTGCACTCATGTATGATGGAGGCAACTCAAAAAGCTGTACTACAGCAAGACTTCTTCATAACTTCAGCATATCTGGAATTATGCTCTTAATAATCACATGTCCTCCCCTTTTAGCAGGACTAGATGACCCCCGAATTCTAGTCCAGGAAGTAACAGAACATCAGGAGGACCAAACAGGAAATTTGTATTACGTTTTTACTGTTTCCTAAGTTCATCAACAGAAAAATTACTCTTGTGACTTCTAATTGGGCACCACAAAACAAGAGAAGGAAAGCACAGCAGGAAGGCTAGACAGACACTTGGCAGGTTTTTGTGTCTGGGGTTTTTTTTGGAGGGTTTTGTTTTCAAACCCGTATAAGGCAGCTTTGTCTGTTCTGTTCAATCATTTCACCAGACAGACAGACCTGCTTTACACACTAGTAAGACTCTCCTCTAAGTCTTCATAGAGAGGCATTTACTGTTACCTCCACATAGATATTTGCTCGCTGTCATCCCTGCTTATTAGTGTAATGAAAACTATGAAAAGCAACATCAGAAGCACATTTGTGAAAGAGAAACTGAATTCTCAGAAAGTTGCTTTACACTGGAAAAGGCCTATATGAAACAATTTACCTCATTTGCATGATCCATATAAACTTGTATTTCCTTCTTCAAACCTGCTTTGCTTTCTCCTTTCAAAGTGAAGGATTTCCCCGATTTTTCAATCACACGAGTTACACCAGCTGTCTTATGTATCTTTGCTCCTATGAAAAACAACAGGTAAAAAATTTGATTGTGAATTTATAAGATACCCGCATCTATAAAGTACATATTTTGGCCATTACATTCTACTCTACTAAAGTGTATCTAACTGAGTTGCTTACTGCAAGAATAAACCCACTCCTTCATAAGCTTTGTATCTAGCAGAAATAAATAGCCAGTTAAATTGGGACTAGGATGTTAATGGAATGTCCTCTATGGCCAAAGATCACCACTTAAATGGGCAGAATAATGCATTTATTACATATTTTAAGAACTACCTTTCTAAACACTAATCTGAGACAAATCCAACATCTCTGACAGTTGGAGTAGGCTCTACTGTATCTTAATATGGTTTTAAAAGAGATACCCATTCTTTCAATAGCAGTTCTACATTGAATCACAGAGCTGGTTTTTTTTTTTTGGTCATAAATCCTGTTGGGGTTTATCTGAGCATGTAGCAAATGAAACTAGTTGACAGCAGCCTATAAACTGTCAGTGCAGTCAAGTTTATAAAGGGCAGAGTTGGAAAAGGCTGCCAACTGCTTTCTACAGTGAGTGTTCTTTGTAACACTGTTACCTCATTAACATTGAAAGCTTGGGAGTAGGGACCCATCTTTCACTAACCAGGTGATCTATGAAATGTAGATGCAAAGAAGAGCTCATTAACGAAACCAAGGTGTAATTTAAAGGACACTTTTGCAACATGTATTCCTTGAAGAAGATATCAGTGAGGAACTAAGGAATAATAAAGTTATCTGCAGATGCTAGAATGAAGGCAGAGTGGCAAAAAAGAGTCTTCTCCAACCCAAATTGTTTATTTTTTAGTGTTCAGGAATATTTTAGTGCAGTTTTAATAACATGCCATAACTATTTGCATAATTACAAAAATGAATACATACCATCATAAAAACAAATTTCAACATCTGCAGTGGGTGAATTTTCCATCAACATGCACTTGGCATATCTTGTGTAGAATGTCACTTTGGGGGTTTTTGTTCTTACCAACTGCACAAACTTGGCTGCATACTGGTATTTTTTCCAGTACTTTTCTGAAAAAAGAAAAAACTTTTTGATAAAAGTCATCAGACATTTCCCTGTGCACCAGCTTGGAAAGGAGTAATTGAAAATATGTATTACTCACAACCTTCGCCTATCTAGTATTTAAGTACTTCACAGAAGTATGTTCAAAGAAACATACTTAGTTTCACCAACTTTTAGAAAAGTGTGCATATTACATAGCGTCACATGAATAGCTTCAATTAACATTGTTCAGACCCTAAATAACAGTATAGTGCTACATATACTATGTAATCAGATACTGTAGTCCAGTTGGCTTCCCAGCTTTAGGTAAAACCTGGCTTTGATCTCTAGTTAGTAGAGAAATCTGCTTGCCTCAAGAACTTAATATTGTCAGCTTATATCTTTCTTCATCTGCCTACATTAAATACTCTGTCAATGCTTTCAAATATATATTATTCCTTTTTCTCCCCCAAGTTACAGATATTAGGAAGCATAATGTAAAATTGCTGATTTTAAAATGACTTGATAATAATTTTTCCACTCTTTATTTAAGCAGCTTCCAATATGAAGAAGAATAAGAAAGACTTAATTTTAGTACACTACATTGTAAAGAGGCGACTCCTTTTAACTTCCACACTAAATAAATTAAAATCCTTCCTTGTGAAGTTTCAAAATACAATTTCCAGTTCAACTGTAGCTTGGCCCTTATTCTGACAGTTTTATCTTCACAATTATCTGAAAAGCAGTGGCTAAAAGTGAAGAAGTCTCGAACAAGACTTACTTAAACATCGCATTCATCATCATAATTTTTAACTAAATTTCAGGTTACCTGGCAAGTTGTCAAAATTATACATAGAGATGCCTTCAGGAGGAGCAGGAGGTCTGTCATCAAGAAGGAAGCCTCTTCCTTCATTTGGATGATAAACTGCAACCTACAAAAAGGGGGAAAAATGTGTCTACAGTTGCAACTTACAACAGCACTCCCTACTGTTAACAGCTATAGAATTAAGTCCTAGTTTAATTAATTACCATAATGTACCATGACTACTCTATTTCTCTAAGTAATTATGTAACAGCAGCTGTTTCTCAACAATACTTCACCTATTGCAAAAGTCAAGTCCAATTTTGCTCTTTAGTAATTCCTTGATACCTACAAGTGCATGCCTGTATTATGGGGGGGGGGGGGAAGGGAGCTTACAGCTGTACCTGTGTAAACACCGCATCTCCAAGTAAATAATCGCTTAAAAGAAAATAAAAAAACCTCTGAAAGAACAGAATACTCCAAGGCCTGTATACAACACTGAAGAAATTGAAAGCATACTCACTATGTTTCCATCACAAGATATTCTGAGAACTTCTTTCACAAGCTCTTGTGAATGGTGTTCTTTTAGAAACTCCATACACACTTCGCCAGTATCTAGAATGCTCACCTAAAATATATTAAATATACAAGTTAAACAACACGACCATTACTTTTGCTATTGGTGCTATTAAAACAGAACACTTCAACACGACTGAAGGTTATAAGCTTGGTCAGTGTGGGTGGGGCTTCCTAAGTGACAAATCAAACACGGACAGGTCAGATCTATTATGTTCTTCTTTAAAAGAACAAATTGGGGGGAGGGGAAGGGCAAAGTGACAGGATAAGTGAGACTATAAGAAATGGAACAAAAGGCAGAAGGGAACGAACTAACCCAAAAACTTATGAAATCAGTAAGGATTAATGGAATTGATTTTCCCTTCCTACCCAATGGGAAAAAGCACAACAGGAAAGATTTATACTTTCACTTGAGAGCAAGACTCGTTTCATTTCTAATCCGGTTATTTATCTAATCTGTAAAAGTGTTTGACATAGTTAAAATCTTAAATGCAGCTGTACAGCTAAGCAGTACAGAGTTCTAGAACTGTAGGAAGTATATATGCACTTAGTATTTGTTATGTCTACTTACGGTTTCTTTGCTTGTAAGTAAAAGCAAAGCCATGTCACTGCAGGAACTGACCACAGATATTCCACATCTGAAAACTAAACTGCATCTTACTAATCTATAATGTAATTTAAAATTATATTAAGTTTTCTGAGAAAAATGCTTTTAATTTACCAAGTGAGTTTTAAGAGATAGTCACACTGTATTTAATAGTGAAGTTGTTTCCCATTTAAGAACGGATACATACCACTGCATTTTTTGTTTTTTGCCTGATGGGTTTAAGCCTGTGAGCATTGAGAGGGGACACTATACTTCGCAGCGTAGGTTTCTGATGTGCTGGTGGTTCTTTGCCCCACGTTTGGTTTTGTTCTGAAGTTGACCAAAGGGCACATGTACAAGATGATGGCTGGATTTTCTCAGATTTACAGAGAACTCCAGGGTTGTATTGCTTTGGGTTTCTCTGGTTTAAAGAATGTGGACAGTCACCAGATGCATCATGATTCCTTATATCTTTTAAGGTGTTCCATGCATTTCTTGATGCATCTTGCTGCACATCCAGATGATACTGAAAACCTCCATGTGCATTACTATTCCCCATTAGGTCTGCTGGTGGTCTCAGTGGAACTGAAAGCATCATAAAGTGCATTGTAGATTCAAAGAGTCACAGTCAGAGAAAAAAAAATGCTATTGTATTTTTAAAGGCTTTTCAAAATATCATCTTGGAAGGCTTAAGTGGAGAATGGGATTTCTTTAGTCCTTAGTCCCTACCATTAGGCTATGACTTCAGTATGGTTCAATACCAGTGCTAACAAAATTCCAGTGCTACTTAAAATAAACTGTTCCTAGATTTCAGTTAAGATCACCTTCAGTCTTGTCATATATCCACTCACTTTGCAAAACCATTTATAAGCAACATACTGAATTCAAATAGATACTTAAACAAGAATTAGTTTACAACAATGTTTAATCGTTTGAAACAGTTTACTTGGCACTCAGATAACCACTAGTACCATTAAGTTGCAGCTTATCTAACTAGTGTGTTAACAGAGATTTTGGCAATCAAGATGTTAAATGAATGCTCCAAACCCCTTGTTTTATTTCCAGTCACTTGTTAACAGACAAAACACTGTTTTTATATTTAAACTTCCTACAACTGATTCCTTAGTTTTGACATTTAAGCCCTTTATCAACTTTCTCCTCACTCCTCCTGCCATGTGGCAGGATAGTTGGGAAGGGACCAAAAAACCCAAATAGGATTATTCAGACCATATGTCATATTATTCCAGTTCCCTCTAGACAGAAGGGAAGGAGTCCAGTAATATAAAAAACAAAAAAGTTCAGAATGGATTTGTGATTTAGTTTTATGATTAAATTACATTATTTGTAAATGATGTAACATGATGCATAACAAAGAACACCTTCCCTTCTGTGTCTTTTGTCTTTTCCTCCACCTCTCCTTCTGCAGCCTCATTATCTGTCTCATTCACTGAGGTCCCATTTTCTCTCAAGGCATATTTGTACAACTAAATTAACAGGGCTTTTGAACCACCTGACAATCTTTTGTCATGTATTTACTTACACATTTCAGGTCACAACTGACTAATTATGGCAGGTTCTAGAATTTGTTTGAGATTTTTTTCCCCCTCTTCTCCCCCTCTCCCTCCTTTTTCTAAAATACTAAAAGAGAATGACCCCTCTTTAGGAAGCTAAGTATACAAATTCAACGTACAATATCTTCACTCTCATGAAGGCAGTTACATACAATTCTTTATACCGAGACAACAGCTTAAGAGGAACACCTAGCTACAAAACCTTCTAACTTCCTGTCTCAGGAAACATTTGCGACAGCTTAGACAAAAAGAGAAAATAAGGCAATGGTTTCAATGGGATATTTCTTGCTTAGTTATGATTCTACAGATTAGTGATGCTGGAAATCATTATGCCTCTTTCAACATCTGTGTCAATTTTTTTGTTCAGTGACAAGTCAGTTTAGGGTCTCCTGTGCTTTTCATTTGGGAAAGCTCCAACAATATACAACTTTTGACTGCAAAAATACACAACTGATTAGCAACACACCATTTGTTTGCATGCTTCCAAGCCACTGCTGCATTGTTTCAGTATGGGACTTCTGCTCTAACGAACCAACCTGGGGCTTCATTGGGCAGAGATAATTTGAGCTGCAAAATAAAAGTTACATATGCAATCAAGATGACACCAAAGACACTTGCACAACAAAAGCTAGTGTTACAGCTGCAGAAACCACAACACTCTCAGAATATTTAAGAAACACAGGTGGCATTTTGCAGCTCTAGACAGCAAAGGACATGTTCTTTTTTCATCGGAAATGTTCACTGGGCAAAGCATTAAAAAAAACAAACAACCAACCAAACAAAAAACCCACAAAAAACTGTTTCCAAATGGAACTAAAAATTATTACTAGTTTTTAGCACAAATTTAAGCCTGTTAGCACTAACTAGTAGACTCTTAAAATCAACACATATGAACAAAAAGAGCCATTGATAATGCCACCAGCCGTGGCTCTTCTTGCATCTAGTTCTTAATTCACAGCTTGGGACACAGAGATGATGCCCTGTGGATCTCATTCAGCATTAACAAACATGCAGCTGAAATACATAGGCAACCTTATTACCTAAAATAATCTGAGCTTACGTAAAATATAATAAATCCCAAAAATTGCAATGGGCTTTTTTTTTTTTTTTTTACCAGCTTTTCAGACCATGACATATAAATAGTGACAAGTAAACTCAAACTGTAATCCACATATTGAAGAACAAGGAATACACACAAAACCAGTTACTGCAGAACCACTGATCTCTTGTAAATTCACACTAAACTCCTGGGAGTTTTTCTATCCCCGTAGCTTGTCCTTGTTTGTTCTTCTTGCAATGATCATTACTTCACTAAGGATTCAGTTCTTCCCCCTCCCCAGATATAAGCATATAATTTAGGTCTTAAAACCTTCCGTTTAAGATTGTCATTCAAGTTAACTATAGATGCAAGAGGCTTTCATAAAATCACGCATGTAAAAAAAGTAGTTACCATTTAGTTAATCCCCATACTCATATTAATATTCTGTCACATTGACATTCAGCATGCCTCTATTAAGAGCCATGAAGAATAGAAGTGAGCACTGTTAACATCTGCTTAAATCATTTCTTGATTCATCAAACATTTCTCAAACTAGAAAGAATGCACATGTCCATTGAGTTTGCTGAACAAAGCTTTATGTCAAACACGAATAGTCAAGAAAAACCTCTTCTTCCATTTACTTTTTCTACAAGGCAAAGTGCTCATTTGCCTTTTCCCTGAACCGATTTGCAAAAAGAAAGACACATGAAACCATCACATGAAGTTACCACTTCTTAACGTGAAGAGAAATGCAAGAACTAAGATATGCAATAGTCCTTGTATTGAAAAACCAGAAAGCGTTGTCTGCTGATGGAAAAAAAACCCAAAACAAACATCAACTAAGTTTATCACAAAGAAGGGCTTTTGTTGCCCTTGAGGCAAAAATGAGGCCTCCAACAACACAAGGAGCATCCCAGCATCATTTGTATGTTTGACACCTGAATAGGTTTGTATTAGCTGGGCAAGTCCATCAACGTACAGCAAGTAGTCAGGTTTTTACACAGAAACTACAACTGAGGACACAACCAAGGGTCAGATAGGAAAATAACACTCCAAGATAACTTTCTGGCACACCAGTTTTATAATCTCTCAATCTTACATTTAATTAGGGTTTTTTCCTTTACCTTGTCTAATCATTGCAGGAAAAAAAACAAAACCAACCAACCAACCAACCAACAACAACCCCCAAAAGCAAACAGAGAAGGAAAAACACTGGTAATGACACTCTAAATGCCTTCTACTCTAGTCTAGGTCTCTTCTGTAAAGAATTAACAAGGCTGTCTAATACAATTACTGTGGGAAAAGAAATACTCAATTCGCTGCACATAGAAATAATAATAGAGTATTACCTGGATAAATGGAAGCTATGATTTAGCTAGCTGATGTGCTCTATCTATGAACATTAAGATAGGGCCAGTGCAGAGGTAAACCTGCAACAGCATCAACTATGCTCTCTCCTACACGGTATATTTAATCTACAAGTGTAAGGACTTTGGGCACTTACTGCAGCTTACAGAAGAAAAATCATGCATTTAATAGATAAGGCAGCTACAAATTTAATCTTAATGAAAACTGATTCTTACTGTGGTTCATCTTTTACAGGTGGAGACAGTTGTCCTTCAAAAGAACCAGAATTACTGGAAATCTTCTCCTTAAACATTTCTCCTATATCAGTATAGCTGTTTGCAGGTGAAAAGCATTCTGCATTTTCCCTTGTTCCTACTTGAGGCTTAGAAAGCAGTTCCAAAGAGTGACATCTCTCCACAATATTTGATATGCCTTGAGTCTGACTATGGGATGTGCCAGACCTGTCTGAAGAGTGGGCTCTTCGGAGGTAGCGCGAATGTGGTCTCTCTTCAAGTTGCATGGTTCTTCCCCTACCAGTCATGCCAATTTCTTTTCCCTGCATTCCCCACTGATGAAAAGAACCACTTCCATCTACTGAAGAATTACTACCGGAATTCTTGGTTTTAGGAAAAAAAGTAATTTTATTTGGGAGCGGCTGTCCAACTAACAGCTTCTTCTTTTCCTTCAAGCAACCACTAGTGCTGATGCTGGAAGAGCCTGTGAAGGTTGTAGAGATAGTAGCATTTCCACTGTCCATGGAATCTTCTGAAGTTCCCAAATCTTTACTCCGTGCAGAGCTACACCTAGACATAAAGGGATGATCCAACACAGAGGAAAGACTCAAACGATCTGCTGGGTTTTTGCGAAGTAACCTATGTATAAGGTCTTGTGCCTCTCTTGATAAGAAGACTGGCATTTCATAATCTGCTAGTACTACTTTATTCAGCGTGTTCTTGACCGTGTCAGTGTCAAAAGGTGGCTTTCCAATAAGAAGAGTGTAAAACATACAGCCCAAAGACCACACATCAGATTCAAGTCCATGTGGACTCCTTGTGGCTATCTCTGGAGAAATGTAATTCGGAGTTCCACACATGGTGTAATGTTTTTCATGAGGCATTTTTAGCTGCGTTGCTAGTCCAAAATCTGCAATCTTGACATTCATATTACTGGTGAGTAAGATATTAGAAAGGGTGAGGTCCCGGTGCAGTATTCCATGAGAATGAAGATACAACATACCCGTGATAATTTGATGCAAGAAGTGTCGGGCTGTCAAAACACAAACCCAGATGTTTTAGTCATGTAAGTGAAATCAAAGCAGTGAAAGTAACTTTTTGAAGTCTGCTATTGGTCTTGCTTATAAGGATGTTTAAGCATCATGCTAATGAGACTGGAATTAACTTTGGTTTTTGCTTTAAGCAACATGGCATGACTTTAAGTTCATTAAAACACATTCTTTAATGCAGTAATCAGATTTGTTTCATTGCTAACAGAATAACGTGAACAGGACTGGAAATACTTTCAGTTGGCCTAAACTTTTAAAAATTATATTCTTAAGAATTAAAAACTTAAGTAGTTCCTCACTTTCAGAAACAGAAAATACACAAAATCAAGCACTTTCACTATGTGCAAAAATATTAAAAAATATAGATGACAATTTGGATGATATTTGGTATATCATTAGCAAACTGGCAAGGCTTTTAGCATTGAAATTTCTCAAAAGTTCTAAATTCACAATATTGGGATAGCCTTTACATTCAATTATATTAGAAAATAGGGGAAGATTCAACAGTTATAGCTTACAGCAAGAATAGCAAAACCTCATCCAGGCTATAACAGTATCATTTATTTATGATGTAGCAGTTACAGCAATTTTAAGAGTCATTCTTTCTAGAGCAAACCATTTACAACTCTCTTTTCTTCTCTTAGCAGTGAGCAAAGACAGGTGCTTAACAAATGTTAGTAGAAACCTCTCCTCAAAAGAAGAGGCTTTATGGTAAGTCTGGAAGCAGTAGAGGCAATAACCACTGAGTTCAGATCAGCTTGTTTGGCTGTACCCTTAAACACTACACATTGCAGCTTGCTTTGCTGGGGTTTTTCTTGTTCATTTTAACTATTGTGTTTAGGCTTTCAGTGGTCTTGTGTTCCAACTGAAATCCTTTGTCAGCTGTAAGAAAATGAAGCATGAGTAAATTCATAAGTGAAATGATTTTTTTTTTTTGCAAGACTTTGTTCTCAAAACACTATTCGAAAGAATAACATAGCCAAATAAAGTTTTAGCATTGCTCTGACAGTGAGCTGTCAATGAAAGATAGATATTTCAGTGCTTTCCATAAGAAACTTAAGTAAAACCATAGCAGAATTTCTCCCCAGCTACTAGTACTTAAAAATTCTAGATGGAGTGTCAAACTGGATATTTCCTTACTAACTCAGCCATTTGCAACACAGTCAAATGCATTATCTTCCATTTTCACACACAGCTTGGAACACAGTACTTCCAACAATACCACATAAGGCAAACTATAATCTGGAAGGTTTGCTAACTGGTGACATGCAACACAGTAACGCTGAGGTGAACAGGTACCGCTCAAAGCAAGCAGATCCATGGATGTGAAGTTGCCCGTATTCCTCTGTGGAACTTCCCTGTCTTCACTTCAACTTAATTAAATGTACAAAGGTAAGCTCTACCTTCTACGTACTTCCACCTTCTAAGATCACTGTCTTTTTTAAACCCCAAATCGCACAAGCTACTGTAAAATGGCATAAACAAAAACAAAAGAAGAAAGAAATTCAAGTGAATATATGCATAATAGTACTTAATCTCTAGATTATCACTTATCACAAAATCCTAAGCTACAGAAGGTTCAGTGATGGCAGTTTTAAATATTCCTTCACTAGAATTAAATACTGAGTAAGCCAAAAGGTTAATGCAGTGAGAGCCACATAGAAAAAAAAACCTTACCTTCATCTTCCGAAAAGGGTTTCTTTCTGTTCTTTATGTATCTGCTCATTTCACCATTGTGACACATCTCAAGTATCAAGTATACGTAGTTGCCATCTTCAAAATAGTTATAAAGCTAGAACATAAAACAATGAAACATTTAAATTTTTTTACTATCCAGCAAGTCACATATATGATCCTCTCTACAAAAACATGATTCTTACCTCAAGTATAGATGGATGCTTTAGCTGACAATGTATTTTCACCTCATTTTGAACCCTCTGTACCATTCCAACTTTGTGCATGGCTTTTTTATCTATCTGTAAATGGATCACAATATTTTTCAAGCACTGCAACACTGATACAGAAACATCAGTTTCAAGCAAACTTGACATCTTTCATGTTTAAGGCACATTTGCCTGAAAACTTCTAAATATAAACACATTTTCACATAGTTTAACCTCATATATGCCTTTCATAAACAAGTATCATAGATGAATGGACAAAACACAACTTTCTGAAAATAGACAAGTGTTAGCATTTTCAATACTAACTAAGACTTTTCCTGAAATACTTATGCAGAGAAACCTGATTCTGATTTTGCTGGGCAAATATGATAAATATAGTTAATGTTAAAAGGTGGTTAAACTTAAGTATTATAGCTTGTAAGTAAATCTGGCAAAACACCTGTGATGTACAAGCTCCCTTCACAAGTCTGTCCCAGCCATAAGGGAAATTTTTCAAGGCATTTTTTCCAGGACTTCTCCAGGCACACAGCTTCTGAATGAAGTTTTTGTGGTCACAAATTTCTTAATAAGAATTATAGGGCTGGCTGGCCGGCAACCAGGGTTGAATATTCGAGCTTAAGTTCTTTCAATAGCATTGTAAGCATTTACGTTAATTATCAATACAATCTATTTGGTTGTACTGCATCTTTCAGGATCAAATCCTAATCGAAATATCAGTTACATACAAACAAGCAATCCAGGCACGAGTGTCCAATCATTTAACCTCGACCTTGTTCAGCCTATTGGAAAAAAAAGAAATTCCCTTGGTTGGCTGCCTTACCATTTTGATTGCCACTTCCAGACCGGTTTTCAGGGATACTGCTCTGTAGACCCCCGCGAAGGAGCCCTTCCCCAGGAGGTTCCCCACCTTGAAATCCTGCAGCACGAACAAACCATGCCCGTCAGCCCCAGCTTTGAAACCTGCCCCTCCTCCCATGCAGAAACTCCCACAAAAAATGAGGAGAGCCCGCACCCCCGGATGCAGAGGCAGTCCCTCAGCCGCCCCAGGGGTACCTGGACAGAGCACTCCGGGAAACAGCAGCGGGCCCCGGCGGGGCCGTGCTGCACCCCGCGCCGCATCCTCCTCCCCGCACGACGGCCAGCCTGCAGTGGCTCTGGCACTGCGCGCTACCTAGGACGACGCGACCAACTTCCCGCCGCATCTCCCGCCGCTCCCGGGGGACGAGAAACACCCGCCCGGGCTTCCCGCTGCTATAGCAGCGGCTGAGGAGCGACCGACGCTCGCACAGAGAACACAAAGCACCAGGGAGGCCGAAATACCCGCGCAAAACGCGCGCCGGCGGAGCTGCCGCTCTCCGAACGGGTGTCATCGCCCCGGGCGCGCCGCCCAGGCCAGGCCCCCCCCACGGATCTGGGGGAACACGGCTCCACAGCCCCAGGGCAGGGGGCGGGCTGGCTAAGTCCTCACGCCCGCTCGGCCAGCGGCCCATCCCGCGAGGCACCTTGGTCTGCCCCGCCACAGCCAGGGGACTGGCGGCGCGGGTGGGCCAAGGAATCCCGCCACCACTTTCCACAGACAAACCGCCCGGGAAACGACCGAGCCGCCGCCCGCCCTCTCCCCACCCCCGGCCCCGCGCTCCCGGCAAATGGCGGAGCGGCCGCAGGCAGCAGGAAAGGGCTGCACACCGCACCTCGATTTTCTCGCCAATGCAGGTCGCCATGGCGCCGGCCGCTCTCCCTGGGTCCCGCTACCAGCTCTCCTCAGGGCTCCGGCCGCGGCTGCCCATCACGGCACCCTCGGCCGCTCGCCCCGGCCCAGGCCTGATTGGTCCCGGGCCCCGCGGCCGCTATCCGCCCCCAGCGCCTCCATTTTGAAAAACCGCGCCGTTACCCCACGGCCCCAGGCCGAGGCTACGTCTGACGCAATCGCGTCACACGGAGCTGCGCGTGCGCGTTTCCTTGGCAGCCGTTCAGTTGTGTGCGCGGTTGGGGTTGTCATCTGGTGGGGCTGTAGCGGGTGTGCGGGGGTCGTCGTCCGGGTGTGGCGTTAGGACCCGGGCGAGGGCAGATGGCCGGTTACGATCGCTCTGCCTGTGTCTGGGTATCCCTCCTCACAGCCGGGAGAGCCTGTAAAGTGTCAAGAGCAGTTTTTCCACGCTGCCTCCTCTAATGCAGTGTCTAGTAATGGAGATGCAGGGTGTCTCAGGTGTATGGGCTCGAAACCGTGATGGGCTTTGACACAAGATGGCGTGGCCTGGGTGAGTGCCCATCTTCTCCTCTAGGGTCCTCAGGGGCGGCAGCAGCTTCGACCCCTTGGCACCCTAAGGAACCTGCGGCGGCACAGGAAACCTGCTCAGAGCTTGCTGTCTCCAGTCCTTCCCTCCCAAGTGGTCAATCCAGTAAATGATTCAGATCAAGCTGAAGATTCCAGTCCTCAATTCCTATTTTTTATTATTTTTTTTAGGTATGTTGCTGTATTTTTTTTCCTTCCAAATACTGAAAAAGCTTACGTCAGTGAGGTTTTGTCAGCTGGTGCTGGTATTGTGTAGAGCAGACTACTAGAGCATGTGCTGAACAGCTGGAAAGCACGGGTTTAATTCACTTTTCTGCTTGAGGAACCCCTAGAAAGGTGCTCTGATTTTGGGGCAGTAATGCCAAACTTAGTAACATAGCAAACATGGCACAGTTTCAATATAAACACAGTGCAAGACAGTAACAAATTTTATTGCTAAGTGTGCTAGGGATCATGGAGCTGACAATGGTGATTCTTTGTGGCTAATCCCTGCTTCTCAGATTCTTTCTATACTGTTTAATATGAAATATGCAAGGTTTTAAATTCAACTTACGTATGAGTGTTAATTAAGACAAAAAAGGAAGTATTTTTTTTGCATTGAAACACTATTAAAGTGCTGTAATTGAAAGGGCTTTTAGTAGAGGAAACAGTGCTTCTGGGAGTGGATTGTGGTTTGCAGACAGGTTGTATTTCTCTAATGTGGGCATAGTATTTTGACCTGCATATATTAAGGGGCATGGGACATAATATAGATAGCAGATACACCAGCTTCTTCCTAATGGAAAGTAAGCGTATGCTCTGGAAGGTGGTTAAAGTAGGTTTGAACAGAAGGGGGAGCTGTCATCACACCAGGCAAAGGAGTAAACGCTCTATACAGACGCATCGATTTCCAAAAAGTGAAGATAATTCCTCTTTTTGCTGTTAACAGGAGTTAATGAAGTGTACATTTTTTCACGATCTGGGATTGGAAATATGGCACTTGTTACTGTAATGATCTTCTACAGCGAAACATTTAGCAGTAAGGACTCTTTTGAGATAATCTTTTGTATTAAGGGACCAGGTCAGCATTCTTCTTGCATTGATCTTAATCCTTGAATCAGCATCCCTTCAAGCGGCAGGTTTTATCAGCTTTTTATGATTACCTTTAAGAGGCATATCCTTTAACTGTCTGTAGCATCATCCCTCAGAGACCACCTTGTTTTTCTGGCCTTTGCTGTTCTGATATATGTATGTAACTGGATAGCAACATGCTTGCTTCTTGTAAGTGTGATAGCATGCCACTCTCTGCTCGTTATGCATCTTCGTTTGCATAGACAAAGTTAATATTCTTGCTAAGTTACAGTTTGATTAAAGAATTATCAAAGTCAAGTGGTTTTGAAAGTAGAACCAGGAAGATTTTACATTGCCTTTAGTGGAGTAGAATCTAAGCCATAGAGGAGTAATCAGATTTTTCTGAACTGTTCCTTTGGAAAGGGAATGGCACAGAAGAGAAAGCTGACCCGTCATATATAATTTAATTATTTAAATTCAGCTGTTTTCCTCGGTGTGAGGTTCTACTCATGTTTTGGTTTCTTTTCCTTTGAGTAAAACACTGTAAGTGGACCTGGGGCTGTTCAGGCACTCTACAACTGTTTTACTATCACGTTTGCTCTCAGCTGCGTTTCTGATCTCTCAGTGCTGCTTTCAGTGCAAGCCATGCTTTTGCAGCCAAATTTGTCTTGTTGGAATGTAGCACAGCTTTTCTTTGAGTTGTCTTCTGCCACCAGAAGGTGTGATGAGTGTTTAGTGCAGAGAGAACTGAGAGGCAAAGGCGGAGCAGCTGATTTAACCCATCTGTGGGTTTACTTCCTAGCTACATAGTTTTATTTTCCAAAAATGCCGTTTCAAACTATTTTTCTGCTGCAGTAACTTCTGCACTGTGTGATGAAGCAGAGTTCCTTCACATGAGTGAAGGAAAAGCCAGGAATAAGCCTCATTCCATCACCTGTACTTAGCATGCTCTTCTTGACATAAATCTTTCTTTACCCTGAGGTACTAGTGTGTTACTGGGTAGAGCCCTGAGTGATGTGCCTTTTGGCACACCTTCAAACCTTAATAACAAACTCATCCTTTCTGAGGCTGCTGGTCCGCGTTAGCTTGGACTGAGGTTGCCCAGGGCTGCCACTGTTTCTTCTATCTTCTCTAATGTACTGTCTGTGATGATTTAGCAGCTGGGTGGCAAGCTGTTTGAAGAAGCTGAAACAGCTCAAAATGGATTCTCTTTCAGCAGGGTTAGGTTTTGCTCAGTGCCCTGAGTTAAGTCAATCTGCGTTTGTGCCAAGAGGGAGGGCAGGACAGTAGCATCAGCTTTCTCTTGGATGGGCTGATGTTGCTGGTAGGTAGAAAGCAGTGAGATTGGCAGAATGGGGCAAAGAGCACCCTATATTCTTTCCCTTCCATCGCACTGTAGAGTTGGCTGATACGTTTCTGTGTATGACTTTAAAACTATTGAGTGATCTTTTTGTGTTATGTAGAACATAAAATCCTTTAGCTATGTAGAGAGAAGAGATTCTCACATTGCCCATGTCCTTTGGCTTCTTCATTTAGTTTTTATTATATCGAAGTAGCAATTAGACCTGGTCAACAGCTCTTCATGTCGAATGTGAAACAAAGCGACATTGTTGTAACAGATTTGTTTTTACAGGCCAGCTGTCTTCGCCTAATACCAGGAATCAGTAATGAATTTTCTTTCTTGTAGTTAATGTGAATTTAAAATTTGAGAGAACATTTTCAAGCTCCATTACCAGACCAGCTTGTTTACATTCTTATGTGCTTTTCTATTCCTAGCTACTCTATTAAAAATTGAATTCATCTTTGGGCAAGTATGTCCTCGGACAGTATTGAGATTGAACCATATAGTGAACTGGTGCAGATTGCTTGCACGGAATAAATTTTCCCAATTTTGGAGAAGGTATTTGCTTTTCCATTTCCTATTGTCATGATTTAAGCCCAGCCATAAATCTACCACACAGTTTGCTCACTCACTCCCCCCTCTATCCCCCCCCCCCTCCCCAGAGGGATGGGGAGGAGAATTGAAAGAATGTAACTCCCACAGGTTGAGATAAGAACAGTCCAGTAACTAAGGTATAACACAAACCACTGCTGCTACCACCAATAATAATAATGACAAGGGAAACAACAAGGGAAGAGAATACAACCGCTCACCACCTGCTGACCGATACCCAGCCCGACCCAGCAGTGATCTAACCTTTCTGGGTCCCTGCCCCCAGTTTTTACATCCTGGGCATGACGTGCTGTGGTATGGAATACCTCTTTGGTCAGTTTGGGTCAGGTGCCCTGTCTCTGCTTCCTCCCGGCTTCCCCTCCTCCCTGGCAGAGCATGAGGCAGAAAGTCCTTGATCAGACCAAACGTTTGAGCAGTAACTAAAACCATCGGTGTTATCCGCACCGTTCCCAGGGCAAAAGTCAAAACCACAGCACTGCACCAGCTACTAAGAAGGAGAAAAATGACTGCTACTGCTGAACCCAGGACACTTATTTTTCATCTGGTAGTTCAGTTGTTTTTTGTTTCTTGCTTGACATTCAGATGCAGTACTGTTTAAGCTGGCTGAAGCAGATGTGACTGTTTCCATCCTCTGTTTCTTCCTCTGTTGCGTGACAAGATTGTTTATGTGGATTGTACACAGTGAACCATATCAGGGAACTGGTTTTGGCTGGGGAAAAGATTTTTTGCTTGTTTGTTTGTTTTTGCTTAGTCTGCCCTCTGCAATCCCTCCACCTCATAAACAGCTCAGTGGCTACTTCTGTACTGGGGAGTGCTCCCAAAGAGTTACTCTGGCTCAACAGATTAACATCCAGGATTCAAGGAGCTGCACTGATTTAACACTTCACCTTCTCCAGTGTTTCCCAGCCTGTGACTATAAACAGTTCCTCCACTGCCTGCCGGCTTTCATTGTTGGAATAAAATGCAAAGGTGGCTTGTAACTAAGCTATACTTTCTCCTTCAAAGAAGGAGGCTCTCAGGAAGTTGCATGTAGTCATCTGCTCCTAAACGGATGTAAGTTTACGTGTCAATTACTGATAATCCTTAAAAGTAAAGCGGAAGTTATGTGACTGATTAAATAGATCTGGTTTGTGGAGCTGTGCACCATTAATGGTCATTAGTGCTTTGGGTAATTAGGGTGGAAGATGAGCAAAAATAGGACTTTCAATTTAATTTCAAGGCTAGATTTTAAACCTGAACAGTGATGAGAAAAGTTGTGTGAGTGAATTCGTGTGCCAAAAGTATAACTGATACGCACTGATGTTGTGGGCAAAATAAACAGCAAAGAGCACACAAAATATGCTGCATGACTATACAGAAGACAGCATTTGTATGCAGAGGTAGTACCTTTTTATTTTAGCTACTGCAGTTGCTAATGTGTATGTGCTTTAGGGCACAGGTACTGGTTTCTCTGAAGTTCTGTTGCACAGTGCATAGCATAATTGGGATTGTATAGTAGTTATAAATAGAAAGCCTTCTGAAGATGATCATGTTTCTTCTGTAAGATTTGGAAGTAGATGTCACTGTTTTGTTTGGTTTCTTTTTCTTTCATGTCCCACAGTCCCCATTAAAAAGGGAGCCAGAGAGTCTTGGGCTTTAAGCAACTGAGTAACTGGTCCTCCAGTAATTGTCAAACCAGCAAATGCCAGTGAAACAATACTTTCCGTTGTTTGATTAAAAAGAAACTCGAATCACTGTTCTGTTGTTGGGTGAATTTATGGCTACAGTATATGCTTCAAGCGGAGGTTGCAAGACAAGCTAGTGATGTGATAAATCCCTTGCTAACTCTTTTTATCAGAGAGTGAATACATATTTAATCTTGCTCTCTATGCTTAAGTGTTGAAATAAATGCTAGCTTAAAGTCTTCTAAAAATAGTTTTAAGATAGTAATAGGACTTTCTTTAAGCAGGCTGCCTTTCAGCTTTATTGCTGAAAATGTCAAGACTTAGAGTATTCTTCATCAGTGTAAAAGTCTGATTAGCAACAAGAGTAAAAAGGAGCTGAGTAAGGATGATGGAAAGCAAAACTAGAGTACTTGGAACACAAATTAGGAGAAAGAGGGGATGTCATCCTCTCTTCCTACCATTCTGTTTCATTCAGGTGACCCTGTAACCTGCCAAGGCTGATGGAGCCGTTCCAGCCGTCCTTGGGAAAATAAGGGAATGACAACGGATTTTTGACTAGAAGAATAATAAGAGCTGTCAAGAGTGCTGTATCTTGCAGCAGGGGTGATGGTTTAGCCTATGTTCAGAGCACTGCAAATGCATTGGTACATCGTGTCTTAGACACAGTATTAGGCAGTGAAAGTGGTTATTTTAAGTCTGATGTCTCTTGGCTGCACTGGCTAATTCTATGAGCATGGATGGTTGTCTTTGCTGTTGAAGTCCATCTATGTGTATCACAAATGATGCAAATCAGCTTTGCCCTTGAACAAAATGACAGAGGTGCAGTGTCAGTGGATTGCAGAAATGTCCATGCAGGTACAGCAGAGGTCTTAAATTAACTTGCTTGTTCGGAACATCTGATACCTGATTTGTTCTCATTAAAAGGACAGATTTTGCCTCAGTTTACATTCTCACTGAGTCATAAAAGCAGGTCAAAAACTTGGGTGACAGAAGCTGCGTGTGGTTGACATCAGTTTTTCTGTAGGCTGATAAGCAGAGTGTTCTTGGTGTGGTCTTGCAACTTGCAGATGCAAGTTCTCTTGTACATGCAGCATCTAGATGGGCAATTCTGTGCAATCTCACTGTCACAAAAGGAAAAAAAAATAAATTAAGGGTCCTGGGGCTTTGGTATTATCTGTTTTACACTGACATGTGATCAGGTGTGTGCAAGATCTTACGTCATGCAAACAGTATGGAGGTTGCTTTGTTCTGGGCTAATTATGTTGTGACCACTGGTCACAGTACTCAAGTATCACTAATAGTGCATATGTGATATAATTGTCTTTCTGTGTGTTATCTGTGATTGCAGGCAGATAGTAATTGGTCAGTTTCTGATGAAGTACTTTATAGCCACAAAGTAATCAAATTGACTCTGGTTTCGGTTTTATTTTTGACATTAAGAGTATAAAAGGTTTTGCTAGGTCAGACCAAGAACAAACTTTTTATTTTAGCAGGCCTTTTTCATTTTAATTTTCTGTATTAAAAAAAAAAACAAACCAACAAACCAAACAAACCAACTCTCTTGGAAAAACCATTTAAGTAAGAAAGACTTATTTGTAAAACTGGGAAGCAGCCATTGCATTTGTAAAGCTATATTAATACATAGGTGTATCCAGATAATCTTCATCCAGTATCTGGATGAACCTGTGGGGTTCATATAGGCATGAATGTGTGTTTACACAGTGAGCATGTTTGCACACTGACACTGGGAGCACTCTCAAGAGACTGCTTGACCACAGGGCATAAAGTTAGAGTTTACAAATTATAATCTGTCTGGGGGTTGTTCTGCAGTTCTGCAGATGTTCAGTGCATCTTGGCAGTAAGGTTCATGACACCAGTAGCTTCACATCTCTAACACATATATGTATTTATTTATTATTGCTACTTTTGACAGATGCAGAGAATTGTTCTCAGATGTATCTGCTAGTGCAGTGCCGGCCTGGACAACAAAAGCTGGGTCTTCAAAAACATTGTTGGGGTATCCTGAGTAAATGGCAAGTTTTGAGCATGGAATGATCCATGAGCTGTGGCTTTTATTTGACAGTTAGGACAAAGTAAGAAAGAAAGACCTGGTTTATGCTTTTCTCCTTCTATTACACTCAAGTGTCATGAAATATTAATTCTGACTGACATTTTTTCTTTTTGTGATGGACATTAGTCCCCGGTGTTATTTCCAAGTTGAATTTGGTTCATTGTTGTGTACCGCAGCAAATCATCTCCCACTAAACCTTAATCACAGTGGGTCATTTTTATCAAAGAAAATGAAAGCAAGGAAAAGTTGGAAAATTCTAAAAAAGTTAAGTTGTGGTATTTCAAAGGTTTCTTTCTCGCTTGAGAAGTTTTAATAAGGCAATCATTGGCTTCATGAATATATATTACTCCCCTTTGCCCCTTCCTGTCACTACCTTTGCAACACTTATGATAAGATTCAATTTCTTTAGCTAAGCAAACAAGTATTAAATCTACTTCATGTGTGCCTTTATAATGTGAGCGTCCTAAAAGTTATTAAATGAAAACAGCGCTTCCTGTTCTCTGATTTGCATTAACTGTGCGTACCCTCCTCAGGGGCAATGGTAAAGGTAATGCTTCGGAACTGTATAGTTTACTGTTGTACCTGGCACTAGTGTCTATTTCTCTAATAGACATCCTGAAGTGTTTATTTTATCAATGTAATCAAGAAAAGCTTTTCTACTCTCCTGTAGTTTGTTATGTCCTGTGTTTCCCAGATCAATCTGTAGCTTTTCTCTGTGCGTGCTGTGTAGTGATCATCTTTATTTCAACATGAGCTGTTAGGGCTGTTGCTGGTTTTAAATTACCTCTTAATGATGCTATTCTTCTTCTTTCACTAGAAATCCTTCTGATACTTCAGAAGATCACATTTTATGTTTTCAGTCATGTTACACTTGCATTTTATAGTCTTAATGAGATCAGCTACTGCATTCAAATTCTTCCCTTTTCAAATTTAGAAACATCTTCTGATAGAATAATTATTTTTGGTTAATCCGCACATGCATGACCCTTCACTGTGTATGACTGGATTTCATTTCATCTCTGTTATTGAAATTCTGGAGGTCATCTGATCCATCATCAATGATACCCAGCTCTGTTTTTATGGTGGCTTCTAATTCTGTTGTCAGTAAAGCTTATTCTTGCATCCGTCATGTTTTTATAACTGGACCATTGATGGTCTTTCCCATTTTTGATACTTTACTCCTTTTATGACTAATCATACAAGAACACTTTAACCTGATTTAAATCTGATTCTCTCTCTTCTGGATTTTTTACTCTACCTCAGTGGAGTGTCTGGATCCCAGTTTAGAATCCCATAATTGATTTGGCCCTATTTTATTTACAGTACTTCTTTATTTGCTGTATCACATCATCATGTTGTACAGGCTCAACAACAAAATCAAATGTGTTAGAACTTCTGCATGAGTTATTACATGATGCTTGTCTTTTGGGATCTGAAGTTTATACCAGCCTTTTGCCAGACACCTGTTACTAAAATATGCTCAGACCAAGAGAGAAAGAAAATTTTCCATGTTACTCTGCTGCAGCTGCCATGAGCAGATATTCTCAAACAACATTATTTTCTACATAGAAGAGAAGGAAGATCCACTAGTATGTTTGCCTGAGCAGCCCTCAGCTCAGGGATCCCATTTCCATATTAAATATGTTAAATGATAGTGACTCTGTCTTGCCTTTAGCTAGGATCTCAGTGGTTAATTACTGTTAATGTATGTGTTTATTCTGGAGTGAGTTTACCTAACTTTGACTTCTAATACCCTTTAACTCTTTCACATCTTCTACTTTGGTCTGCAGGGATGTCTGATTAATCCTTCCTTATCTCAGGTCATTCCTTTGGCCCTTTAAAAATATGATTACAATATTAGGGTTTTAATTGTTATCTGAGGCTTCCACAACTTTCATCAGCTTGGATAATCTCTTCAATCATCTGTATTTGAAAGAATGGGGAGGTGGAGTCATTTAGATAATAACCTGTAATAATTTTTTGTCCTCTATTACATTGCTTCAGAGAAGTGCTGATCTTTGTTCTTTATTTTCCTCCACTTGAAGTCTAGAGCCAAACCAGATGCTCAGTTTCATTTTAATAATAAATGAAAACCATTTAGTCCTCTGGACAGAGATTTCCCAGTGAGACAAATACACCACTTGCAATTTCTAATAAGTAGGGTTTTTAATCTGGATTGTGATTGGAGTTAACCTAAAAACTGTCCAATTTCCCATGAAGATATACAGGTAGATTTTGTTTCAACTTGTCTTATTTCCCCAACTAAGAACAGCATGCCAGTCGAACAATTAGAAACTGTAGGAGATCTCTTTCTTCATAGAAACATTGCACTCTATGAGTGATACTCTGCTGAAGCTGCTCCTATTATTGTATTTATCTAGTGTTGGAGAATATGATTATGTTAAAAGTCTGTAGTGTTTAGGGTGTAATACAGAGATAGGCTCGCATATAGTGGAGGTTTGCTGCCTATTTACAGTATTCTACTAAGTACTGTTCTCTTTTCCAAGAAGGCACAAACTGTTTGGAGAGTGACTCAGTCTCATCCTCCCTCATCCCCTGGAGAACTGGGAAGGTGGCTGTGCTTTTGAAGAAAGTTCCTTTAGACGACATGGCAAAGTTTGAGTTCTTGGTTACTTGAGATTTAATTTTTTAAGTTTGCATAACTTCTCTCACTTATGACTACTTTAATATGCAGGAATGCTCAAAATAACATGTTCAGCTCAGGTGAAGGGAAGAAGGAAAGGAAATAAATCACATAATGCATCATTCGCTCTCTTAAGACAATCAAGGTGTGGCATAGGAAGGTGTTGAAAGGATCCCTGTCCAGTTGTGCTGCTTTGATGTGTTAACTTTATATTCTAAATGTTAAATAAATTATGCCTTAGCTTCACAGGCACAAGAGATTGCTGTGACCTGCCAGGGAGTGAGCTCATCAGCAGCGTGCTTGTGCAGGCAGAGTATTGCAGCAGTGCTGCAAGCTGGTGAAGCAAAGGAGGGCAAGAAAAGCAATCCAGGCACCAGGGCTTCTCCTACAAGTCTGCCTGTTAGCAACATGGTAAAGTAAATGCGATTCTGCAAGGCTTCTTCACTGGAAATCAAGTCCAACAGCTGTCAAGAGCAACAAATTGTTTTTAAAAATGGATGTTTGTAACTATAGAGCCACAAAACTTTAGTGGGGTATTTCCTGGCCTAACACCACTGAGATGTGTATTTAGTTTTCCAGTTTGTGACTGCCCTGTGAAGGAAGAGCTCCTTCCAGTTACTCTCTCAGTGACACTACACAGGCATTTTTCTCCCATATTCTTCATTCTGGATTTTAATGCTAGAAAAATAGGGCAGGGAAGGACTGATTTACCCAAAACATGAAATTGAATCAAATCCAGATTACATTTGCTGTGTTTTTTGTTGTGTATTTTAATTCATGTGTTTTATTCAAGGTAAAGTATGTGATCATGGAAGCTTGGATGTCTCTCTCTTTCCCTAAATAAAATTCTGTGTTTCTACAAAGAATATAAAATTCAAACAAATGGAAATTTTCTGGGTTTCGCTGCCCGCCCACACAAATGCTTTAACCTTTCAGGAAGAGAACTGAGCTTTGCTTTCGGAGATGAGAAACCTTGCTCTTGTTGTTTAGAATCATCAGTCTGATGAAAATTTGAGTGGTGAAAAGCGAAGTTTCTGTCAGTAACAATTCATTACTGGGCGTTTGTCTCACTCTGCCATTTTAACAGCTTGATCATGAAGTTTGGAATGTGCTTGATGGGTGTTTGCTATTTACAGTGGTCTGCAGTCTTCACATCACTCTTCTTATGTTAGACATAGTAATTAGTAACTGCAGTAAGTACGTCTTGCAGATAAGCATAAAAAAGGTCTTGCCACTTACATGCTTTATCTTAAAAGGCCCCATGGCAGCATTTGCGAGAACAAAATCTCTGTCTTGTTTATGCTTAAGTTTGGAGCTAATCTCATTAAAAGCTTTGGCACTGCCTGTACTCAATTAGGAGCATATGACCTATTCCTTCTGGTTGTTACCGGTGCTTTCAATGACTGTAAATTTAGTTTTCAAAGTTACAAACTGTCCAAAAAATTTAGTGTTCTCCTATGACTCTGAAGATAACCTGGGTTAAAAAAACCCCAAACAACCCAAACCAAAAAACTCGTAATTTTTGGCTTATGCAAGGAGCATTCCACCTCAGTCTTAATCGATGCTCAATTCAGCCTGCCAGATGCCTTGGGAGGAATACTGCAGCATGAATTTATTGCAAATGCATTTTATTCGTTTAAAGGCTTCAGTCTACAATTTCTGTTGCCGTGTTGAGCATCCCAATATCCAAAGGTGACACTGGCCTTCAGTTCATTGGCCTGTGGAATTGTAGCTGTTTGTCTTTAGCTCTGTAAACTTTTTCACCCTGTGTTTCTTTACCTTTTCTCTTGACAGCTGAGCAACTTGGTACAGTGGAGATACAACTCCACAGCCGCACACGTTGGCTAAAGCATATGCCAGTGTGGTTTGGTATCTGAGGGTTCACTAGCCTGTTTTTATCCTCACCCAGTAACAGAATCATTTGCCCCCCCTCCAGATACACTACATATTAGTTTATTTAGATTTTCACTAGAGGTTTCTTTGGTCTTCCCTGTTGAATATTCAATTCCCAGCAGTGGGTGTAACTGCCAGTGTTGACAGCTAGTTTTATTTGCAAACGTAGATTGCTCCCTTAGGCACAATTCCTTTGTTAATGATGTTTCCAAGCCATACGGTATTATGCAACAGTCATGAGAGTAACTAATGTCTTATGTCATATTTTAATCCTTTTTCTAATTAGCATTTGTCCTTACATATGCTTTTGGAACGCCAGTTTTTACACTTACCTGTACACTGAGCTTACTGTAAGCAGATGAAGTTTGCATCTGTTTCATAGAATGCAGAAAGACCACTGAGGAGAAAACAACTGCATTTTGAATTGCACTTTAATGTCTCCATGCAGGAAACAGGATCACAGTAAGCAGTGCTTTTGATAATAAGTGGGGCGTTCATATCGAAGCAGTTTTTTAAAGTTAACCCATCTCCCCATCTTACTGAGTGTAGGGATCCTTTTAAGATGTTATGGATAAAAAAGAGTTAATTTGCTTTTGTAGAATGTACTGTTTATTCTGCTTTTCTGTCAAAAGAGAATGAATGGATTTACCCATCTTTATGCTTCACGCTAGCAGTAAAGCTAACCAAATTTTTGGAGCAAACACATCTACCTGTCGTATGCAGCATAGTATTATTAGGTTATTTATTTGCATTATGAACATTTATGATCATCCACTGAGCCTTCAAATGTTGCCTTCTGCCACATGGAGCTTAGAAGTTCTCCGAGCAAATAAATAATCTGAAGTGACCACTGCTGTATTCCCAGGATCCAAAACAACCTGGGTCATTCATGTAACTGCAGAGGCTTGCCGGGCTATAACATCCTCAGCTTTCTCTAAAAGAAAAGGGGCTTAGCAAAAAGAGAATAATATTTCTGTCAGTTTTAGCAACAGAACTAATCCCTAACTAAATGAACGTGGTTGTTTTCCATCAATTCGACTGAAAACAAATTTGAAGTGCGTGCTCAAACCATGCCGCTCCTCTGAAGCAACCGTAGGACAGCACTTTCCAAGGGCAGAAACTGTAGAGGGCCCTTTTCATTTCTAAACAAAAGCAGTTGTAGTTCCACTGAAATTAGAGCTGAGTTTTATTGCTTTGTGCCAAAGTTCAGTTTGATTCCTGGGCTGGAGTTTAAAATTTTCAAAACCATGAAGTTTTGAAGTTGCGTTTCTCCTGTGACATTTCCAGCTCAGTAGAAAACAGCCGTACCCATAGTGAAGAGCAGGAAAAATAGGAATGGTGGGGCTTTTCACCAGTAAGATTCACATACTGTCAGGTTGGGAATGCTTTTACCTAACGGCTTTACATACGTAGCACTTTTCTTTCAATGCATGCCTAGTTCTTAGTTCTAGTTCCTAGTTCTAAAGCTTGAGGTTGGGCCTGTGTTTGAGGGTTGATGAGCCTGTGTTGAGCTTTGTGCTGATATGGCTGCACTAGTACCTGGGCAAGGCAGTTACACGCTGTCAGGGGTGTTTTTACAATGTGACTGAATTTTGGAGGTATATGAAGCACCATGTAGGTTTAGCTTTGAAACTCCTTTCTTAAACAAAAGACCATGCTCAGCTTTAATTATTGAGTTCTTAGTTCTCCTCCCTGATACTTTGTCCTACCATTAAGGGACCAGACTGGTTTCCCTTGAGAATTTTCCACGGCAGGTTTATGCTCCTGATACTTTATTGCTTAAGGCGGACAAACAATAGTGTTACTACAGTGCAGTACAGCCTCTGTTCTGCCTTTCATAGCTCTGTGGTTTTTCAAGCTTTCTTCACTTCAGATTCTGCATGTGGCTTCTCAGGAGTATGACATTTTTTGCTTAAGCATGCTCAGAGGAGATCTGTGAATTCAGATGTCAGAATGTTTGAGTTGTGAGAGGCTGGGAATTGAACAAGTATCTTGGGACCTATGTAGTTTTGATGCTTTGCCTCTCACAGGAAAGGGCTATGCTTCTCATTTGTCTCTCTGATGTTGAGTTCTCCAGAGGGAATCTCTTTTTGAGACAGAAAAAAGAACTAAAAACTTCTTCATTCTGTAAATGACCCTGCCACTGCCATGCTGATCAAGAGAAAAATCCTTTCCTCACTTACCCTACTTCTGTGCTGGTGAAAATCCATTTAATTTGAGAAGGATTTTCATTTGTTCGATTTAAACCCCTATCTGTCTTTAACAAACCGGTCCAACTTGTCAGCCATGTGATTTAGTTTACTCATCTCTGAAATTTGACAACGTGTTTCATCCTTAGCCGAGGAGTGTGGGTGGAGGGGAGTTATTTGTAATGTAAGTGAAAGAAAAAAGTTTGGGCAAAGAATGATGGTTTCTGAGATACTGTTATTAAATATAATCTGATTTGAGTAAAATGCTTGGTATGTCATAAGGCTTTGTTTCAATGGCTAATACATATTTTATGGACATTCTGACTTTTGAAGCCTCCTATCAAGTTACTGGTCCTGCAGCAATATCCCTAAGTGTGTTCTACAGGAATATTATGTTGCTTATGCAAATGCTGTCAAAGCCATGTGGATATTATTCTGGTTTTGCTAATCGTGTCAGACTACAATGCCAGCGTTCAGGAGTGCAGTGATACTACTCAGTGGAATTTCACCATTTATACCATCATAAGCTTTTTTCCCTTCATATCTTTTGTACATCTTAGTGGTGTTACTGTATTTTAACTTTGCATGGAATAGTTGAGTCCTGTCTCTAAATACCAAGTGTGAGGTTAGTCACTGATGTACCACTAGAGCCAGGTTGACATCATGCCTGTAGTGTTTGGCAACAATTAGGTTGTTGGCGTGTTTTGCTATTTAAGCTGATGCCTTGGTTGTGTCTCCCATAGTTGCTGCTGCATGGAACATAGTGCCAGACTGTGCCGGGTTGTTAAGCAGGACTTGAATTACTGAGACACTGCCTTTTCTGCTGTCTTCTCTGGAAGCTCAGTGTGTGTTCCTTAGTCAGCTTCTCAGTATGTTAGCCTGCCGTATTTGGAAGTCATACCTTACTGATTTGACTTCCCCACTCTTGTCTGTAACTGTTTGCTACTTCGGAACTCCATACATCAGTGGATATCAGTATATGATAGATGCATTGACTATGAAATGATTTTTGTGTCATTGCTGTAAAGCAAACACAATTGCGAAAGCCATTATTATTAGTTGTGATTTACAGAGTAGTTGTGTTTCCCCTTTCTTTTCTGTTCATCAAACTTCTCCATGGCAATTAAGTACCTTATGTGCATATGTGTGTATCATTCAAAAATGAAACAAGATTTCTATTCTTCAACTGTACAACAGTAAATAGCAGAGATTCTAGATGAGGTTGTCGTGGTTTAAGCCTCTCACGCAGTTTGCTCACTCACTCCTCCCTCTTTCTTCCCCCCCTGCTCCTGGAGGGATGGGGAGGAGAATCAAAAGAATGCAACTCCCACAGGTTGAGATAAGAACAGTCCAGTAACTAAGGTATAACACAAACCACTGCTGCTACCACCAATAATAATAATGACACGGGAAAATAACAAGGGAAGAGAATACAACTGCTCACCACCTGATACCCAGCCCGACCCAGCAGTGATCCAACTCTTCCAGGTCCCTGCCCTTAGTTTTTTACATCCTGGCCATGACGTGCTGTGGTATGGAATACCTCTTTGGTCAGTTTGGGTCAGGTGTCCTGTCTCTGCTTTCTCCTGTCTTCCCCTCTTCCCTGGCAGTGCATGAGACTCAGAAAGTCCATGGTCAGACTAAACATTTGAACAGTAACTAAAACCATCGGTGTTATCAGCTCTGTTCCCAGGCTGAAAGTCAAAACCACAGCACTGCACCAGCTACTAAGGAGGAGAAAAATGACTGCTACTGCTGAACCCAGGACAGAGGTCAAGATCAACAGTGCATATACTTATTGAGGTTTTCCCTGCACAATTTGCTCTACATATACCTGCTAAAAAGGAGACTTGCTCATATTCAGGTTGGAAATGTGTAGCAGTGCTGGGGGCTGTATTGCTGCTTCTCACTAGAATTAGCATTCAATTAATCATACAATCTTCACGAACCTTGCTTACCAAATGAAAAGAATTCCTTACACCAATGTGAAAGTAACATCATCACAACACAGACGAAGGAGTTTCAAGTCAGTGCAGGTATTTATGGGTTAGCACTTGCGTTATGTCCCCTTAGGAATGACGTTCTGCCTGTTGTGGTTTAACCGCAGCCAGCAACAGAGCCCCACATAGCTGCTCCCTTACCTGAGTGGGATCAGGGAGAGACTCATAAGCCTCAGACTCATGGGCTGAGAGAAAGACAATTTAATGGGACAGAAAAGGAATAAAATAATGATAATAATGATAATTAGAATACACAAACTCCCAGTTTCTTGTGCACCTGCAGCCTGCTCACTGGCCAGGCATGAGAAGCTGAAATGTCCTTGGCTTAGTATAAACAGTGCTTAGCAACAACTAAAACATTGGTGTGTTACCAGCATTGTTCTCAGACTACATCCAAAACACAGCACTGCACCAGCTACCAGGAAGAAAGTTGACTCTATCCCAGCCAAAACCAGAACACTTGTAAAGTCAAACTTAAAACTCAAGGACAGAATTTTCTGCACAGCAACACTGCTATTTGGGTACCTAGATCTAATAACCAATTGAAATAAAAATCTAGTCAGTATTTCCTTAGACTATTATGTCAGAAATTCTGATTGACTCTAAAGCTATTTTTGTATATTTTTAGTTGTAATTAGCACTCAGTTACAGAGCAGGCAGCTGGGTTTGCAAGAAAGCTGAATCCCCTGGGTAGTGATACTTGCTAAGGTCATTCAGGTGGATTTGAAGAACATAATAAAGGGTGCAGTAAGAGATTTGAAAGCTTCCTCATCAAAATATCATTTACATTGCAATGTGCCTGCAAAAAATCCTAATCATAGGGGTTTTTCCCCCCCCTTTTTTTTCAGTTCATACTTCACCATCAGGGCATATGTCTGCCTCTTTGGCTTTGAAATTTGGTTTATTGACATTATCCATGAAAACAAAAGGTCACCTGAGCATCAGATGTAATGTATGCATTTTTTCCAGTTGTTTGCAGTCCTGTTGTTCATCACTGGGATACTCTTGTTTCGAAGCTCTGTGACCAACAGAGTCTTTGGGAATAAGTTGGTTTTGCTCTGTGAGCAGCAATTTTCTCCCTGAAATTGCACCAAGCCAGCTCCTTGAGATAGTGTTAGGATAGTGCAAGGCCAGAGGAGCTGATTTTCAGGCAAAATTTGAAATCTGGGCCCTCAGTTTGTTTCAGTAGCAATGCAAATGCCATTAGTGTGACCTCACGGCTATGTCTTCAGGTCCTTGAGGGTTTCAGCTAGCTACCTTCAGCTTCTTCTCACATTCACCTCATTCTGCTGGAGTAGCTCATTTTCCTCTTCTGCAGTGTAACAGGGGAATTCTTTTTTTGATGGAGAGCACCCTTGCACAGCTGGGAAATACTGGATTGTAACCAGCTGCTTTACTAGTCTGAGATGCTTTGATGGCAAAGTAGGTTAAGGGCAGTATTTTCCCCTGTGCTGATTGTTGTTGAGCACATGGAGTTGATTTTCAGAGCATACATTTTACATACAAATGTGTGTATACATACGTGTATATATATATACACATACACACTTTTTTCAATAGGAAGGACCTTTCTTCACCCCTAAATTCCAGACTTGTCTGTGAAATTAATGATGTAATTGAAATGGAAGTTTTTAGTATACTTTTATTTATTGAGATCCAAAGCCTAGAAGAAATGGAGGCTTTGTGAAGCTTTCAGTGTCATACTGACAAAGACGAATATAAGCATGTGGAATCAATGTTGTGTTTTGATCAATTCTTGTGTGTTATGCAGATACTCTACACTCATTACATACTGGTGAATTACAGTGCCAAGACATAATTCCTGGAGGAAGACCATGGACTGCTGCACTCCAGGATCTTCTCAGAGAACCAACAGTGCCCAGAGCCATCAACTTCCCCAAGCGGTTCAAGACAGAAGAAAACTACTTTGAACTTGTTTGTATGTTGCAGTGAATCACTCGTGAGAGATGAATAACTTGAAATCTGCCCATTTGTGCTCATCCAAGTGCACAAATCTGACTGGAGATGTGACCATGCCTGGAGGTCCCCAGAGGTAAAGCAGTACTACCCTTGGGCTGTACCACGTGGAGCAAAGAGTCTTGGTGTCCTGGGCAATTCATCTAGTGGAGTTTGGCAGAAGAGGGTTCACACAGCTAATCAGGACAGAGAAGCCTGACAGAAACCACATCTGACTACGCAAGCAGGACAGGTGAGCCACCAAAACCACCTGTTTCTTACCTGTAGTCCACTGAAGAAACACGCATCAATCCATGATATCAGATGCTTCTTTCAAGAACACTGATGTAAAAATGAAATCTTGGGTGCTCATTTATGGTTCAAGTAGCAGCTTATATATTTATTATAATTATACACAACCTTGACAATCTATATTGCCATTCAAAAATAAATCGAAGTATTGTCAATTTGCACATGGTCTGTCACTAATAAGAATCCCATTTACATACAGAGTAAACATTTTGCATACTTAAAACACTGCTTTCAGGTCTGACACTCCCATCTCTTCCCTCCCCCCTCTTCCCTGGAACTATGTTTAAACTAGTAAATGAACGTTTCCGACTATGCAACATTCAGGGACTACCACCTTTCAAAAAACTCGATTTAGTTATACCATTTCAGCACTTTGTGGAGGTGGCCAGTGGGAAAAGCTCCTGAAACAAGATATACAATTAAAATTATTCTTAGATTACGTTGCTGCAATTCCTGCTTTCTGTTGCTCGATGTATTTCCTTCTGAACAGGAAGGATGGAAAACAGGGCTTAGTATCTGGATCAGGGAAGTCACATGAGCACGCTCCTGGTTTAGTATCTGTTAACAGTCACCTTCACTTGTTTTCACTGTTAACTACATGTGTAATAAGTGGCTGAAGCCTTCAGATTTCAACTGTGGAGAATTAAGAATTCGGCTCAGTCAGCCACCATACGCTTTTCTCTAGCTACTGAGTTTGTATTTATAGCTCAAATGTTATCTTGGGAGTTGAAATTAAAATTGATGAGGGATTAACTGCCTTTTGTTATGCAACAGAGTTTTTACTACTTCTTTTGACAGTGAGTTTGTGTCCTCTGGTGCCTGAAAGGCTAGAAAGATCAGAGGCAGCATAACATTCTTTGATCCAGTTAAGGACAGCTCACAGCTAGTGGTAGCCAATGTAAGCATCCTCAGAACAGGTAAGACGCTGTGCTGACCCACAACTGAAATCTGGGGTTCACTTTAGAAGTTAGCATATTAAAAGAAGTGTGGTAACACAGAAATGAAAACGCTGTTTTGAGCCATGAGATTCCTCACAATGCTAATTTGTGGGAATTGAATTTAGTTTTTTTCCCTACAGCAGCTGGCTAGGTGCTTTGGATCAGCAAATGCAGCGTATTTGTCAAATCATGTTTTTGAAAGCCAGTGTCTGAGACAAAAGTACTCAGGAAGCAAAGTCTCCTGCCAGCTCCTTGCCCATTTCCTATATTTACTGAAACATAATCCTTACCCAGAAAAACACCCTGAAATACGGAGTATTTAGAACAGTTAACAGGAACAATCTGTAGCAGGTTGGAGTTCAGCACACTGAGATGCTTCAATATTAAAGAACTTCAAATGCTGATCATACCAGTATTTACCAAGGAATATTATCAGTTGCCAGATTGGATTATTTAGATTAACAGCCTTCACTTGTAAGTGGAAGAACCAAAAAACCTCACCCAGCTTGCCATGGTAATGGTACCCTCTGGCTGCCCATGCAGAATACTAGTTTCAGGACCGTGTACTTCGCTTTCCCCTCCAGTGCTGCCATAATGATGGAGACAAGGGCAACTTCCCTTTCCACCATGTCTTCTAGTGATATCAAAGTGGCAATACAGGTTAGGTGCTTCACCCAAAACACTTAAGGGGATTCAGAATTCACCTGCCTACCTAGGTTTTGCAATCATGCCCCAATGGCAACATTTAAACAGAGAAAGGAGGACACTGCCAGGGGCAAGCCAGAGGGTTTTGCATTCAAATTCAGACCCACATTCAAATTCAGGCCAAACAAGGCAGTCAGCTGTACTGGGTTATTTTGAGCATGTAGCACCCTTGTCATTCTAAAGAGAGTATAAAAGTTTAACTTCAAGGGATTGTTAAAAAGCTTTATATCTGACTGAAGTTCAAAGAAAACTCTGCTGTTTAAGCTACTGTAACAAAAAGACATGGAAAGAAAGCCATGAATCAGTTGTGAAAGAGCCAGCAGCAGCTTAAGTTTAGTAAAGCAAATAAAATTTAAAGCCATTTCTTGAGCAAGCATTAATGCTCAAGAGAGGAAGGAATCGGTCCTCTTTAAAGCAAAGAAGATGTTAGCTGGTTTGTAACTAAACTTTTACATGAAGTTCTAGTTTGTGATTAACAAACCTTAAAAAAACAAAACAAAACCCAAAAAAGAAACCAAACAAAAAAGAAACCAAACAAAAAACCCAAACAAAACCAAAAAAGCCCCAAAAAAACCCAACCCAAAGCTGTACCACCTTTACCAATAGTTTTGCTACCCAGTTTTTCTTTTGTGTGGCATGGAGTGAACATTTTCAAACACTAGAATGTATCTTGTCCTCTATAAAGTTTCAACTAAGACATTAGGGACAAATACCTGCTTTTAAAATACACCAGATGCAGAGTAACTACAATTGTGGGCTCCCTAACAAAACCTGTTAGCTTGTGTTGCAAGACTGGGGCTGTTGGGGTAGCCACAAGGTACCAATTCGCTCATTGAGCCTGATGCACAAAATTGTGCATAGCTTATGTAAGTACTTGAGAACCTTAAATCCGTGTCCTGGTAGGATTTGCTTATTGTAGCAGGAAACAGATTACATGTTAACAAGTTAAGTGTCCACATGTTCATGTGAAGCTCAGTACAACTTTGTCCTTCCAAATGGAATTCTTCACATATACATCAGGAACCAGCTGCAATGAGCGGTCTGTGGATAGTACTATCCCTCTTCACCAGGGATTCAGAGACAGAGCAGATGCATAGGGGAAAAAAAATGCCAACAAAAAAAACCACACCACAGAAAACCCTATTCTAGTAAGAAAACCTTAGATACTGCTGTGTTGTATCTGTTTTTAAGCTTGCTGTGTAATTATTCTAGCCTTTATACCTAAGAATTTCCCCAACTATTTGTAATGTAGCATTAAACATCTGATGATCACAAGCAGAAGACCTACACTTGACCTTTTATCTGTGGGAGAGCTTATGCTGGACATTCCCAGTCTTTGAGCTCTTCTGCAAGGTATCAGCAAATCTACAAGGCAAATTAATGTGTAGGAAGCCAATACTTCAGAATGCTACTCATTACACTGCTGTGGTAAATATTCATACTGTTAAAGCCTATAGGGCCAAAGGTAGCTCAGTCCTGTACTCACCCCTAGCATAACGGACACAAGTACTGTCACCCCCTTCAGTGCCACAGATGCGTGACTGGAACAGCAGAATTCAAGACTGAGGTTACAGAGTAGCTGCAGCTCTCTTCAAGGTCAGTTTTTATTCAAGGGCTTCAAATAGGTAAACTCAGGGTGCCAGGCCTTCCACAACTGAATGCATAGAGGAACATTAGAGCAAAGTATGTGCATCTCTGCCACCTGATGTCAATCATGAAGACTGAGTTCTAGCACTTGAGCCTGTTTAGCAGTTTTATATACAGCTGTACATGATGCTTCCTTTTCCTGTGAGAATATCTGAGAGGGCAGGTCACCTCTACCAACTTTAGCCTGGGTGACAGACTACTCTTTGTAGCATGACCAGTTGCAGAACATGAAGGACATGTCTGCAGATAAAATGTCTGCCAAAGCCAGAAGCAACAGCACAACCCTTCACTTGTTCACAGCAAGAGGCTTGCACAGAACTGCTGCAGTAATGCCTTACTGACACCTGAACACCTTAATACATATCGGCAACAGAGTTCAAATCACAAAAATATTACACTGCAACTAGTCTCGGTCTGATATGCTGACTTAGAAACCACTTCTAAGTAGCTAAAGTAGCCCATTACTCTTCTGGTAATAGAAGAGTTGTTTAAAGTCAAAAGTGACTTGCACTGGCAAGTGCTACAGCACCTTGGTGACTGACAGAAGCATTCAGTATACAGGAACATACACTGGACCAAGACAATGTCCCAGATGTGTGTCCAACATGTATCTAAGAAAACAGTGACTCAACCGTGTAATACATTACAGACACTTTCATTAGGTCAACTAAATGACCAAAGACAGCTGGTAAGCTATGCAAGTTCATCAAGTAGATTCCATCTTTGGGGTAATAATATCCAGTTTTTAAGCTCTTTTGTTTAGCTCCTTGACCAAAAGATTTATATACCAAGTACTAAGCCTTAAGTAAACTCTCAGGATCTCTTTCAAGTTTGCAACAAACAGCATTTAAGCAAACTCAAAACCAGGGTGCCCATACCCAGCTCACATAACACAGTTTCTGTTGTTGCCTCTTCCCAGCACAAGATATAATCAAGATGTAGATTTCATTCCAAACAACAGAAGTGGAAACAGTAATGTGCAGTAAGTCACTTTCAAGGGAAAGCCATCCAACAGTCCTTGTATTTTCTACCCCTTTGTACTATTATCATTAGCATCATCCTATCGTAAGCACAGTACATTATGTACAGCAATGTGCACTGAGACCATTCACTTAGTTCAGCATGTGGCAGAGCCATTATGCTGAATTATTTTTCAACTAATATTGGTAGTGGTATGGGAATCTCAAATGTTTAAGCTTGTATTCTGTTTATATGAAAAAGACCAAACAATTCTCATGGTGCATCAACGAGATGGACTAGAACGCCAACTAACCTCTATTTTAATATTTAAATTATAACAGTACAATAACTAGAAAAGGTCAGTGCTTCAAGTGACAAGTTTTGCCACTTCAATTCCAATATTTTTCCAAAATAAAGATGCAATTAGATCTACACTTGAGCATCAGTAGTGCAATACAGTATCCTTTCCTGAATAAAGGAGCTGAGGTTTATCCACAATAAAAGCTTTAAATAAGGTAGATTGTTGCCATTTATATATCAATTCTGTATGTTTGATATAAAATATATTGGGAAAGCTTAAACTGACTTATACAATCTACATTTGGCTAAAGCTCCACATAAGCAGCATCAGTGGAAATGAACATCAGAGATGTACTTAATATAAAACACTTTCAAAACTACTCAGCAACAAATGACAGAAGGTTGACTAAGAATAAATGAACATCCGAAGTGTGTACCAGACAAAAAGAATGGACCCTGTGGTTACTTGCACTATTTTAATTGGGTAAAAGAAATGCAAGATTTAGTCCACTTCCATTTCTCCAGGGGGTTTGGTCTGCGGAGAATTGTCCTTCGTTGGTTCAGGTTTTGTTTCAGTACCGCTCTGTCCGTTCACTGGTCCATTGTGTTCACCATTAGCTTTTGACTGCCCGTCACTGGGAGGCTCCATCTTCGGTCTGGGCTTGTATATAATGGGGTTACAGAAGTTATCCAATTCCTAGTTGTAACAGAAGTGAGACAGCAAGTTCATTTGGTGGCACAGGAATCACATTCAACTAAAATGTCTGAAATTTGTTTCTGCTTCTTAATGACCTGGAATTCAATTTTCAAGGACTAGAACTTTTCAATTCTATCAGCTTAAAAATCAAACCTTTCACTAGCTAAAGAGCTGCCAATCTGCTAAAAGCCTGTATGGCACTGCATTTTCTAGTAAGCCTGGTGCTCTAACTTGGGCTGTTTTAAAAAGGCTTACGCAGAAGTACTGCTGTAAATCAAGAACCACAGCTGAAGATCAGCAAAACTACTGCTCCCTCTGTATGGATCTTCTTAATAGTTTTAAGATCCCTGCAGATATAATATTCTTACTCGATACAGAAGCCAGAATCTCATTTGAGGACAAACATACTAGAATGCAACAAGTACAAGGATTTTTTTACCTTAGATTTTGTCACTATTTCTGCCACTTTGACAACTGGATCCTGAGTTAGACTTAGTTTGTTCTGGGCATTCATTTTGCTGTTCAGCCAATTCATTGCCTCACTAATATATTTTTCCACCTTCTCCATCTCAGCAGGATCTAGGTGATCATATTTTTCATCCTAAGGAAAGATGTACAGTAATTAATACATGCTTCTCACCCAATTAAGAATTTCATGGACACATAATAAAATACGGTAACATTGCTACAACCTGATAGAAGTAGTTCTTAAACAAGCTCAGTATCAGAAACAACTGCAGAACACCACAGACAGGACACTAGTTTTAGACATTTGAAATGCTGATTTTAAGTGCACACTGTTCAAGTGCAGGACAGTAATGAAGCTTTAAAACTGACCATAAAAAAAAGTGACTGTTTAATTTATGTTCTCATGAAGAAGCCACTTTTGCTAGCGACTCAAAACAGTTCTACAAGTTCTCAGGAGGAGAAACACAACAGCCATTTTAAAGCAGCTTAACAGGTAATCCTGTAGGATTCTTTTTAAACACAAAGAACTACAGCCAAACTGGAACACCCATAACAGTTCATTCCCCAATGAGTTTGCCCTACCTTATTTTTGTATGCCTCCACTGCTTTCATAAGGAGCTGAATCTTCTTTCCCAGGTCATTTAAAACTTTTGGTCTCTCTGCATGTTCCATGTATCTTTCCTGAATAGGCTGCCCAAATTTCTGAAAACAAGCACAGATCCTGATAAAATACAAGTTTACTTTACTCTGGGGTCTAATACTAAAACACAGCACTGGAAGGAAGGATGCCTTTAACTCCTTTTCTCACCCATTTGAGAGCTTAACCTTTGCATTTTACTTTAGTGCCACAAAAAAAAAAACCCCAAAACCCAGATGTTTTAACACAGGAGTAGTGACTCTCCTTGTTTGCCTTCTTATTTTGCAGTTATTTTCACCAAAGTTAGCATCTGGACAAGGCATTCAGAAAAGAAACAAGTCAAGATTTACACGGATGGTTTAATTTTGAAGTAGTTATCCTAGAATGTTCTTGTTTTCTCCACTTCTTTTTAACCCTTCCCTTGAATACTGGCAACCCAGGCAAGGCAGCAGTTGCCAGGATGTATACTGCTGTTTCCATCAGTTAGCCCTCCTGCAAAGGAAATCTGACTCCTCAACCTTTATCATTAGATATTAGGCCAAACATTTAGTTTCATGATACAGGTTTAAAAGACCACTGAACACCGGAAAACCAGAACACATACTCTGGAGTGCAATTCTGAATACCTGGGAGAGGAGTCACACTACTCAAAAGCCTCTTTCAGACTGTAATAAGACTGACAAAGAATTACAACAGCAATTACTTCACTGTCACTAGTGACAGTCTGCTTCATTCTGTTTTCAAACTTGGAGCACACCTGACATTAAAGCTAAATTCTAGTTCCAAATATTCTGTTCATTTCATAACTCAGCTACGTTCAGATAAAACCTGAGTGTCCATACTTAAGAGTTAATGGATTTACAAAACTCATGCATGGTGTGCACACACACATCAATCATAGAATCATAGAATAGTTAGGGTTGGAAAGGACCTCAAGATCATCAAGTTCCAACCCCCCTGCCATGGGCAGGGACACCTCCCACTAAACCATACTCAATCCCACTGTCCATGTCACCCACAAAGATGTTGAACAAGACCGGTCCCAATACTGATCCCTGGGGGACACCACTCCTTACTGGTCTCCAGCTGGACACTGAGCCACTGAGCATTAAAAGAGCTTTGGTTACTTAGCCGTATGTTTATGTAAATGCCCCCACCCCCAAATAACACACACATTTTTCTGGAAAGTAACTTAAACTCTTACTCTTAATTCCTGAAGCTTATCCATGTATACTTGTTTAGGCTGGTCCTCTCCATCTTCATAAAGCCAGTTTTCGGTATCCTCCAACATCAAGGTCAGCTTGTTTGCATCCTGAGAAGCAAGTTAGGGACATGCTACTTCAGAGGAGATCATGACAAATGAGCCTTACCCTCTCAGCACACAAAGAAACCCCCTCTCAAAAAAAGACTGTTTCATCAGTTCAGAATATTCAAAGTGACAGTGAAAGAAAACAGTAATTAACCTACTTCAAAGCCAAGATTTTACAGTATGATAGGAGAACCCTTACTAATCTGATTTGCAGCTGAAGTTCATTGGAATTAGACAGCTTCAGGACTGATTTTAGAAGAAAGGACATCAACATTCTTGCTTATTATCCTCACATGGGAAGTACTGCTTCTCAGGTTCTCTGACCACAGGATGAAGACGACTAGACAAATTTGGAAGCTATATATATAGTTGAAGGCAAAATTGTTTTAATTGGACTCTACTGGCTATAAACAAAGATGCTATCTTTAATTGTTTAGAAATAAAAGATCTTACCTACCCCCATAACTTACCCAAGAGATTGTTTTGAAAGTGGTACAGGAAAGACAGCCTCACACCCTTGAGTTTAGACTGGAAGAGCATCTGTGCCATGCTGCTGACCAGGCAATCCAGAGAGCAGACCTTAAAACTGCTGCTGGACATCAGTTGTTTCAACTGGTGGCTTGTGTACCAGCCACTTCCATTGAGATGGCTGTTACAGAGGCACAACTATAGGACATGTGTTCTTTCAATGCTGCTTTTGCAGAGGCCTAGTGTACAGTTTTATTCATTTCCTTTACCTGAAATAACTTGCCCTGCCTGAAAGTAGGCAAACCACAGAGCTACAGACGCTCCATTTCTGTTCTTTTTAGTCCTGTCCACTCACACCATTTAGAAGCTCATAGTGATCTGTCCTGCTTTCCTACCCCACCACAGGGTTTTTATTTTCCACCTGCATTCCAATCTTTCCTTGCCATTGAAAAACTTCTCAATGAAGAACTCTGCATGTCAGCATGTCAAGTGTCAGGTGCAAGCACTGTTTGAACTTAACTTCTGTGAAGTTCATCAATTTCATATTCCAAAATACATTTAAGAGATCCCTGCAGCCTCATAACCCATGCTGAGAACTCAGAAGTATAAAGGCATATTTTTTTACAGCAGGTGAAACACACGCAAGTCTTACTTCTTCAGTGATGAATTTCTCAAAGACTCCACACAGCTTGTCTCTGAAGTCATACACATACTCTTCAACAGCATTCTTAGCGTCATTTCTTTCTTTCTCAAGCTTGTCTTGCATCATCATCTTCCCCTACAGCAAAAAAAAGCTCATTTAAGAATTAAAAGCATTTCAAATATCAAGCTTAATGATTACTCTCAGAACTTTGCAGGAGCAGCCGCTACTTCACAATTACTGATTATAACTTTCCCTTTTGTGTAAGTCACGCTTCCTGCAGGCAGAACTGGAACAGGGTTAAAAAACGAGTTCATATTTGGAAGCTGTTTGGCAAGTGCTTCAGCAAACTGATCAGGTATTAATTATGATCCGACCACGACAGACAGGACTCAAAGTAAAGACAAGGCTTGACTGCAGTTTGGCAGTCGCTAGGAATCATTCTGCCCTACAGAAATTATGTAAGACTTTATTCTTCAGACTGAACACCTTTCAGAGAAGTGCTTATGCTTGTGGGATCTTCACAAACATGATACCTACACAGTTCAGAAAGGCTCTTCCAGAAGGCAAGTTTTCTGCATGTTGTAACACTTCCCTACTGATATAGGGCTTGAAGGGCCAAAATATGACCTAGTGAAGCACACAGCTTCTGCAGAGCACCAAAAGGTGAAAGTGCTACTCCTGACCAGTATCAGGTCAGTCAGCAACAATGAGCATTCCTGTAACATACGGTGCAGCCTTCACTGGCAGCCTGCCTGCCTCAGGACAGAATTGGCACTTCGGGTAATGAAAGGATAATAGGTCAAACTTGGGTACCTGGGTAGTTCAGCCTAGTGAAATTGGTGAGTTTCACACACACACACACACACACACACACACACACACACACACACAAAATAAAATCAAAACCCGAAAACCAAGCAAACAAAAACAAACAGGGAAAAAAAACAGGAAAAAACCCAACCAAAACAAACCCCAAAGAATTCTAAATTAGGTAAAAAGTTTATGGCTTCACATACTTTCTGGATAATTATTTCCAGGGACATTCGA
The DNA here is from genome assembly GCA_039720435.1 of Amazona ochrocephala. Lineage (NCBI taxonomy): Eukaryota > Metazoa > Chordata > Aves > Psittaciformes > Psittacidae > Amazona > Amazona ochrocephala. The sequence goes on from CM077880.1 coordinate 86,514,655, forward strand.
GTACTCATCTGTTTATGCTGCTTACCTCATTTTCAATATAGGAATTGATAAGATCTTGTCCCAGCTGTCTATAGAGGCTCGCCTGTATAGGGAGGTCAATACTCTTGACTTTTGTTTTAGCCTTTGGCTGGGCTGGATGTTCGTGCATGTCGCCAGAAGTAACCTACAGAAACATTTACACTATTAAGAAACTTTTAAGAATAGAAATATGACCACATTTATGCTCAAAAAGACAAAAATAGTAAGACAACTATAGATTAATCATATGTAAATGAAGCACCTGATTATTCTTCTGCTATTCATAATCACTACCTTAGTTTTGAAGCAAATTAGTGGAATTTAATTTCTTTAAACATCATGTAAAGAGCTGTTGAGAAAACTTGTTCAACAGCTAAAGACATTACATATTCTCCTTGATAATGTTTCTCCATATTCAATCTCCATTATAAAACTATATTACAAGCTTACTTCAAAGCCTTAGTCACATACCGTGCTTAAAATGAAAGCTCTAAGATAGGATTCTTAACTTAGCCATTTCAATATAGCTGTACTCCTCTCAATACAGTCCCATCTTGTGCACCTGGTAAGATTAACAACCACACTGGGCAAAATAAAGCCTAAGGGAAGTCACATTATGTTTTCTTATCAATACTGAATACAAACTTTTGCTTCTGTTCCTGCATTTTCAGTTTCCTCATCTGCTTGGTTCTGTTGTTCAGCTTGACTTTTCTGAACACCTTCCTCTTGATCGACCTGCATTTTATCCTAGAAAAAGAATTACATAACTGAATGCAAAGGTTTGCTGTAAGATTTAAGACTGATGTCAAGTACAGTAGGTCACAGACAACATATGGACTTATGAGGCGATCTTAAGACTTTCTGAATCACCATGTTTAAACAGGCATTTTGACTGAATACTTGTATTCATAAATTTCCCAAATTACATTAAAGTTCTATTCTGCCTGTCCACCTTGAAATAATTAAGTTACCATGCGTCCCCATACTAAAATTACATTAAGCCTTGTGAATACTCCACTTTAAACTAGAAATAAAAATGTATGCAAAGAACTTTCTAGAAACATACCACCACCACAGGCAATAGCAACAGGTTCTCTATGGAACAGCCAGAACTTTCACCTGGTACCATTTTCAATCTAAGCTTTAAAGTTTGTAATCCAAAGCAGAATTTAGCAACTGTTAGCTGCATCTGTCTCATGGGACCATAAAAATTAGTTTCTATAGTAGCTTCTTGGAGCACAAGACCAACTGTCTTCCCTCCCTGCCACTGAAAATTAATGAAGTTTCACTTAAACTTATCTGTAATTCACCTATGCTTTACTCTAAATTTAAGGATCTTAAAGATATCGCCAATTACTGTGCTGAGCACTTGATTTAGTTTAAGTAATACAATTCCTTGCCGTCATCGCAAAACACTTTTAATAACATAGTCAAATATAAGCCTAAAGTTTTTAGGATGCCTCCAACACTTGGGACATCCACAGCACCAATGACTATGGAGCTGTAGCCAAGGTCTCAAAGGTCTAAGATTACTTTCATTACAAGGAATTACTGGATTCATAAAATACATGGCATGCAGAATAACTTACTGTTAGTTCTGCAAGACACAAGAAATAGTTATTCAAGGATTTCAAACTCAAGCACAGGTGCCTGTGTTAGTTTTTAACTATATTAACTGATTCGGCAATCTTTTCATGATAAAAGTCGAAACCAAGAAGACTAATTTTACCAGACACGTTGTCACTTCAGAGCAGGAGAAAAAAAAAAGTAAGTAAAGTATCTTCATATACTGTTCTTACTGTTCACACAGAAAAGGCAACAACTGGAAGGAACTGTTTTGCCTACACAGAAAGGCTAAAGCCGGGGGGGGAGGGGGATAATACATATATACACCACAAACCTCCTCCTCAGAGTTGAGGGTATCATCCTCAGTAACGAAAGGTAATTGCTGACAAGCATCATTGTAAAACAGAAGATGTGTTAGTTGAATGGAAGTAGTACAGACTGAAAGCCTGAACAAGGAAGTGGTTACTCTTGTATTGAACACAGTTTACCCATCCTAGTAATGTCCACATGCAGGACACTTATTACGTTACATGCCAGCTGTCATTCCGAACTGTTATTCACTTCCATACAAGTATCAGATGCAGAGCACTTGTCCACAAGGACCTGCATCATGTTTGGCGTTACAAATACGCTCAACTTCTTGGAAAGCAGTATAGTATTTCAGGAGTTGCTTACATCAATTATGTAATGCTAATTGTGTAACCACTTGCTCCAATACCTGTAGTATATGCACCTGAAGTGGGAAAAGCTGCTAACAATACTTTAAAAGATAATTAAAGAAATACATTCACCCCTTCCTCCAAATAAAGCTGCCGAAAGTTTGCTTTCTGTCCAGCCTTACTCCTCAAGGGCACCCACCCTCAGTATATGCCTGACAGCCTGTGAGACTGGTCGCTCTGCTGAGCACTTGGCAATCTCCAGGACAGCAGGAATGTGAAGCAGCAGCCTGCCCACTACTTTATCCTCTTTCTCTCTGCACTGTCATCTCTCTCCCCTGTGAGCTGTGACATAACCAAAATCCCAAGCTGTAGGAGGACACAAGGGAAAAGGAAGACTGCTGAGGCCATGGCACGCTGCAACGTGCCCCCTGACACCCAACCCTGTTGAATGTAACAGCTCCACCTCAATTACCCTTAGCATGCAGTGCACTATGAAGAAAGTTTAACCTTCCTAACACTAGAATGAAGAGAAGCTTATCTTGCTAATTTCTCAGTATTAATGACAAAGGTGCTGCACATTTATTTCTGGTAATTTTCTCCTACGAGCTACCAAATCAGTTTGTAAGAACTTAATGTACTTTAGTACTGGTAGAAATGCCTTTAGTAAACAAAGGTTTACCAAGAACAAGTTTAGCACATATAAAGAAATACCACATACTTTTACCAAATGAAAATGTAGTACTTAAGGAAAAACAAACCTGCCATTTTATAGCAACACTAAGACTAGTTTAGAGACAGTAAAGAACAATGAAAAAACGGTTTTTTTTTCTTTAGAATCTGGTTTAACATTTTTTTGCTTTTAGTGCCACATGTCACCAGTAGCTTAATAATAAATGTGAAGAAATGTGTTACATAACTGAAACAATAATATAAGGGTACAGAAGCAGCAACTGTCTAAAGCTTTACACTATGATTTAATCTCTTATTATTGGCTCTCATCAGAATTAAAAGGAGTGTAGACATTTACAAGTTTACATACCAGCTCATCATCTCTGCCTTGGTTCTTACTTGACGATTCAGTGTCCATAGGAGTATCATTGTGATCTCCCTCTATGTTCTGCCTCTCTATTATAGAAGCATTAGCCACACTGAAAAGGCCATGAATATTGACGCGCACTTTAACTTTCACTTTGGAATTGTCACCATCATGCTGGGGACCCACATTTTGAACAGTGAAACGCCCTTGCAAAAAAAAAAAAAAAAAGATGGCTTTAATTTTTGTTCCAAAAAATAGCAAAAAGGGGAAAAAAAAAAAAGGAAATAAAATACAGCTCTTTAAGGGTGTTAATTTACATAGTAACTTCATGTAACTTTAAGCTCTTTGGAAACTCCCTAGCTGGTTACTGATTTTATAACATAAACTAGAACCTGCTTAGTTAAGATGGCTTTGCTTTATCTGTATTTCATCAAAAAAAAAAAAAATAGAACAGAGCTATCACTTTATCAGGTATTTTACTTCTCTGTTCTTCTCTAACCATTGCTCTAAAGAGCCTACTCCATCTTGAATACGTCCTTTGTCCACAGAACATGAATTCTGCACTGAAAAAAGAAAAACGTTAACAGAGATAAAAGACTGTATCTGAATTTGGTTAACACACACTACACATTCTGGATCAAGAACAGTGCTTATCAAGGCTTCTGGAAGCAGCAAGACTGATACTTCATTTTGCAACTTCCTGAAAATGTTGAGTGTAAACAATGCAGCAGACAGTGCCCACGTCAAGGAGAATGGTTTTTCCTAAAGACAACAGACTTACAGCACAGACAGCTAAATAGGTAGCACCAAGTTCCTATCCAATTCATAGATCAGTAAATAAAATTGTGTACTAAAGACCCTTAGGAATCTACTAATAACTGCAAGTAAGGTAGTATTAGCTACCAGGAAACTTACTCATACCATCTAATACTTTAGACTCTACTACAGATGCTTATTAAATTCATCTTGTACCTTCAGATTAATGGCATGAGACATGCCAGGCACCTGTCTGGGCAGAAAACCATCTAGACTAACAGATCTATTCTCCCCTGATCTAATTTCTTTGAAAAATCCAGGCTGGAAGGCATACAGCCACCTTATCCATTTTACAGAGGTTGGGGGAAAAAAAAAACCCCACAAAAACAAATAAAACAAAGGCACCCAAAAAAGCAGGCAACAGAGCGCTACATTCTTTGTACCTACGTTTTTGGAACTAGAGTATCTCTAAGGTCCCTTCCAGCCCAAGCCATTCTACGATTTTTAAAGCATTCAAACAATGACAGAATTATTTTTTAAGGAACTACCAAACAAAAATGTCAATGCTGTTTGATCAATGCATCTAAAGCAAAGCAGCACAGTTGAGCCTTTCTAAAGAACCTAGGCTTTTCTATAACCTAGGAAACACAGAAGTAACAGATCTTAAACAGGAGAACCACTTTTGCTATTATCAACAGGAGTTCTGTATAAGGGTTTTATTCAGATGTCCTTACCTATTCTGGAATCAGGATAAGGCACTTCATGTGGATGGGTGTAGTAAGCTTCCAGGTCAAAAGGCTCTTTCTTGTGAAAAGTAATGACTTTTGAGAATGGAGCAGCATGGTTCTTACTGAAGACTTCACACTCCCTAAAGCAGTAAAATGTTAAGTAAGGTTAAACCACTGAGCATAAAGATGGTTAATCAAAATCAAGGGATGTTAATGATCAGCAGCCATGCTAACCAAACAGCTACACAGTTTAGTTTAAGTCAGTTTATGACAAGAGTAGCAGGCTGAATGCCTGTAGTTCCCAAACCTGGACTATGCATTCTGCATCATATTTGAAGATTAAGCAACTCCACATCAACATTTTTTAATTAAATGTATAATATGCATTGAATTAAATGTATTTCCAATTATTAAGCAATTATTAATAATAAGCAATTATTAAAGATCTTTCCAATTATGAACTGGAATTTGAAAGTTGTAATGCAGAAAAAAAAAAAAAAAAGAAAATTAAAACTGAGTGGATGACAGCTCCAAAGCCCAAAGCCTTGTCTTTTCCATAGCTCAACAGATTTCTTTCTATACACAAACATACTTTCTAGTAGGTACCACATAACTTACCCTGTTCCTTCTTCATAAGATGATTTCCATCTCAATGTTACAGAATAAGGAACAACATCTGTGATGGAAAATTCACGCACTTTAAAAGCTGGGGAAAGAATTGCACACTAGAAAACAAAGACCAGAATTTTATTATATCCATGCAGTCAAACAAGTAGTAGGTACAAAAAACTAATGCCCAAGTGCAAAAAGGTTACAATTCAAAGAGGTCACATGGAGGTCCTGCTTATCACTATTTTTAATAGTAGTTTCTTACGCTTAGTAGAAAGTTAACTGAACTCATTAACTAAAATAACAGTAACAGATGCTACTTCCCCAGAGACTGTCAGTAAAGATACACAGCAATGGCTGCACAGAAGCGGAACAGCGCAGTTGGGTCATCAAATTTAACAGGTCTCTAACAAGGCCATCCTCCTAACATCACACAAATTATGCACATATAATTTATGTTATTATTAGAATGTAACAACCATTTACAACATGGCCACCGTCACCAATTGCTGAAAGAACAAGCAAGACTCTATATCTTATTTCAGCTTCTGGTTAGTTGTATTTGTTAGTTCATGATGTTAAAGAAGCAATACTCAAGTTGTATTGCAGTAACTATACCTGCAAGGCACAGCCTCTTGCAACAGCTTCGTCAGCATTTAGCGTGGTGCTTATCTCTTTACAGAAAAAGCTAGAGATCTGCTCCTTCACTGCTGGAATCCTAGTAGCCCCACCTACTATTTCTATACTGTAGATATCTTCACGCTGAAGTTCTAGAAAACAAAGTGCATGGCCTTAAGTTATCATCAAGACATCAAAAAGCTGTCTTTGGACAACCAAAAAAAGGTGAAAGTTTTCTTATTCTCTTGACACTGTGACAAGTACTGAATATATTCAGTCGCCAACAAGGTATTTAAACCAGGTTTGTCATGATGTGTCCTATTCAAACTTTTTGTCCCGCCTGCAGACTACAAAGTTTTCTAGTTACATAAACCTGGATAATGCAGAAGCCAAGCATTAAAGGACAGCTTCTCTTTAAAATGCATTGTCTTTAAAATGCATCCTCTTCCTGGTGTGCATGAACTCAGGAGTGTGAAACTGGGTATTCTTTGGCAGCCCTGCACTACCGGACAGTATCTCACCCCTCCCAAACATTAACAACAAAACTAAACCCAAGTATGCCTTATTTTTTGTCTGGTTTTATTTCGGTTGCCAATGAAGAAAAGCAAAACCCTTAACTAAAAATATTTAATAAACAGACTGTGCTTGCAGGGTAACTTTTTAATTTTGAATTCAAGATATGCATATGAAATAATCACAAGCAACTGTCAGTCCTTGAACCAGCTCTGCTGAGGAGTTACTCAGGTCCTTTCTTCCTGTATTAGCTATCTAGACAAGCAACAAAGATAAGCAGAATTCTTCCCTTCTAGTTGAAGATGCTGAAATTAGGTGTAAACCCTTTTCCTTCAGAAGTCTAACTCTCCTTTACACTATATTAGGCAAAAAAACATAATTAAAAAATAAAGCGTTATTTGTACATGCTTCGGATAATTTATTTCAAGAATATGCTGCCAAATTCTCAGGTCAGTGAGGACATGGATGGATCACATATGGAACAGGCTGGCCAGGGAGCTACAGTAAAGAGTAATACTTTTTCCCCATCAGGGTTTTGGACTGCTTGTTTTGCATTTTTAACTAAAATAACCTTTCAGAGCACCAACCTTTTCCATTGCATAGGGTGAATGAGGGTCAATAAACCAAGGCTGCAGAGTGGTATGTGCACTAAATGAGGCAGGAAGGGAATCATGCATACATGACAAGCATACGAATGGAACTTACATTTAACTTTTCAGTACTTAGCTTTGCAATTCTAATAAATACAAAAATATATTAAAAAGATAATCATTAAAGAGATCTAGGATAACTGGATTACTAGTTACGTTCTTGAACCAGAAGCAGTACCTAAATTAGCTGCTACTTACTAGCTTGCTCCATGGCTGCTCTTAGTGGAGGCTCCACTCTGGACAGAAGGGCAGCACACAACTGCTCAAACTGAGCTCTGCAGGAACAGGGAAAGTGCTTTGCATTACGAGACAGCTTAGAGGCCACGCCCCACTGCACACTTCAATGAATGTAACACACAGTACCTGTTCATCTTACTGGAGACATCAAGGTCATTCATGAAGCACTCAATATTCAGTGGAAGGTCAGAAGCATTTGCACTCATAAGCTTCTTGAGTTTTTCACATTCCTGATACAATCGTAGCAGCGCTCGGGGATTCTCTTTTACATTCAGTTTGTATTTTGTCCTAAATTCCTCAGAGAAGTAGTCTACCAAAGCCTCATCAAAATTCCTACCACCTACAAAAGGGTCAAAGGTAGTAGCCAAGACCTGCAATGATGTTAAAGAACACAGATTAATTAGGCAACATTTGGTTAGAGATAGCTTTCACATGGACACTAGTTTCAGAAGGTCACACCTTTAAAAACAGGTTTGATAGTGAAAAATTCTTTATGGCTTTCTCACCATCTTCTATGCAGTTGCCACATAGAAGAACTCCTCAATTATGGAGTTTCTAGCCTCCCCAGATAAAATACTGTAACATCAACCCTGCTATTTTCTACCACACTGCAGCCCCTACCCAGTTTACCAGCTGACTACAGAAAGGCAGACTAGAATAGCTATTTTGTCATGCCATTACTAGTTCTCTGTCATTCACCCAAAGCAGAAAAACCTGCTATCATCTTCTACATGACTTCAGACGACTACATTTTGTTACCAAAGACAAGTTTACAAAAACATTCAGCTACCAGTAGCTCACAGACAAAAATCTCTGAACCGGGGAGTGAAGACAGTTCTATTTTACTTCATATCCTACTGAATTTAGATTCAGAACTGTCACAGATGGCAGGAAAAAAACCAAACCAACAATTATCACAGAACAATTCAGGGAGTTCAGCAATTTCCTGTAAGTCAGTTGCAGGACAATGCTCATGAGACTACCAGAATATGCAAATATTTCAGTGATACAACTTGGCACAACTGTGGAGTATGCTTAATTGTCACATGATTTTCAAAATACACTCTGGGATACTTCATTACTGCATTTTCTATAAATGGGTTTGCTGAAATAGCCAAAAGATAACAAATTTTTTTTGTATTCAGCATTTGCTATACACATTTATTCAGTTAAAGAGCACAACCAAACAAAAAAAAAAAACCAAACAAAAAAACCAAACAAACTAAACAGAACTTCCTCAAAACAGTATTTTGAGTACTGTTCAATTAAATACTTCAGGAATATGGGATTTGACTGTACGACTTAAAAATATTACCTTCAGTTTTCCCTTGTTAAAAGCACAGATTGAAACCTGATACGCAGAGTGCCCCATATCTACAAAGACCACATTTCTTGGCTTCTCTTCCAAGGCTGGCAGATCCTGCTTGTATATTCCATATGCTAGTGCAACTGAAAAACACCAGGCCACAGAAGTTAGAGGACAGCTGTGCACACCTGTAAAGCATGCACTAAAAGCCCTAAGACAAACACTACTTACCTTTACTCATTCTGTGCACCTTCATTACTTTGCTCAAACACAACATAAGGATCAAGAGTCACAAATTTTAGACCATTATGAGTTGCCAACTTCTTAATTTTTATTTCTGATTGATTTATAGCTTTACTTGTAAATTACCTCATCTTCATTCACATAACTGACATTCAAGTATTTTGTATAATCTAACATCCTTCCAATCACAACCGCATGCTGTGCACCTTCAAAGCCCTAACTTAAGTCAGCAGCGTATGTGCAATCGTAAGTTCAAATTTCTAGATTAAGAAGTTAACAGATTTGTTACTTCTCCTTCTGCTTAAGAAAGACTGTTCACGTATAAACCAGCTCATCGCAAACCAAGTTAACACGCTGAAGACACATTTTGCACTGACAAAGGGAGGGAACATGTCATGTGAAGGTTTAACACTGCTACAGCATCACCTGGCACTTCAGTTCGGCTTGTAGCCAAATTCCCGCTGTCATCTATAGAATCACACAGATTAGCCTCATGCCTACACCCTTCCTTTGAAACACCTTACTGTCAGTGCTTTTTAGCTCCGATTTGAAAATTTCAAGTATGCTCAAAAGCATGCTCACTTGGAAAGTTGGCTGACATTTCCTAAAAGCAAAGATTTAAATCAGGTAAAAATAAGGTACAGTTTCAACAGCTCCAACTTTAGCTGCCATGAGGTATACGTAACATATTTCTATACCCTGGAACTGACCAAAAGCAGAGGAGGGCAGTACACAAATTGCTTTATAGAAACAACAGCTGTGCCAATGCTACAGCTGAAAGGATTCCCACACATTTAAGCTGCCATTATCCTACAAACTTACACTTGACTTAATCTGGATATTTTGGAAAGCCTCACAGTTCAAGTCATTTCCAAATATGATCAGCAAGTCTGCTTTCACAAAAAGCTCCATAAAAAGTTTGTATAGAAGCAGCTTTTACAGGATACAGATTATGTAGCTCAAAATGAAAATTACATGTTTTCCAATTTCCCCTCAATGTATTTCACTTCAAATAAATATTAGCTTATGATTAAAAAAATTCTCTAATAGTTCCATGATTTTTGTTTTACTCCAACACACCCATCATCCAGAAAGCGCAAAAGAAAAACCTAAAAAACCTCCCCAAACCCCACATTAAATAAAGTATTTACTGTAATCTGTCAGATGCAGGTTACATCTGATAATACTGTACTACACTACTACTTAATACAAGCAGTGAGAATTTAGGTCAGGTGCATACCACAGCTGGATCACAAGATTTTGAAGTTAGCTCAGGCCTTCCCAATAGAGCTGCTGCAGCTCCATGGTACAGCAGAGGCAAGCACAGACACCCACTCTATTTCAGAAGCAGAGTACCTATTTTCAAGTTAACAAACCCAAACTCTGATTGTCTCCTAAGCGCTGAACAGCACACCACCAAACCAGCTGCTGTGTTTCCAGTTCCCAAGCTGGATTGGGCAGTACTAGCCTGGATAGCTTTTTCCCAGGCTCCAAATTGCGTAACAGGAATATGACATCACCCCCACAGATTCAAGAGCCTGAATGGGTTAAATAAAGTAAATGCGGTCCTTTACCTGCTGTAGTTTCATTCATCAGCTTCAGACAATTTAATCCTGCAATCTGTGCTGCTGCCATTACAGACCTTCTCTCGGCATCAGTGAAGAAACTAGGTACCTGTTTCCAAAAAAATAATTACATAGGATATTGTGAAATATGGACTTTCTTATTTAAAGAAGTCAGACTAACCCATTAAGCAACCCTATAAATTTCAATACCACAAAAACTGTTATAAACTAACCTCAGAATAATAGGCAGTCTGAATGTAACAGCTAGGTAATTTATTTCAGTGCATATTTCAATTAAATACACAATACAACCAAAATTAAACGAGAGTTGGGCGTTTTTTTGTGGGGCTTTTTTTTTTTTTTTGCGGGGGGGGGTGTCCTTAAACAAAGGAGATTTAAGCACCAGAAAATCCCTGAAAATGTTTTCTCAGGTTCTTCTGATGAGTATTAGCTCTTAAAAATCATTACCAGTTTCTGACTGCGCTGCACAAATGTTTTCAACACAATGCATACTAAAACAGAGCCTAACAGTAAGTTGCTGCAGAAATACTATAGTGGTGCTGGAACTAAACTTACTGCTGTTTCCAGTGGGAAAATCTGTGTTCCAACTGAACCTGTATCCCGCTTTCAGTTATCATCTACCACAGTGCCAGCTTACACTGTACATTATTCAGTTCCACCAAAAATAGTCAAAGCACGATCAGAGCTCATTCAGAAACTGGCTATGATGAGCTGGCATATCTTCAACTCCAGTCAAGCTTTAGACATAGAAGTACGTTCATAGTGTATTTCGTTAGCTGTCATTGTGGTGCACTACCAAGGATCATCCCTGTGTGTGGGAGGTATTCTCTGTGTTTATATACCATAAGGCAGCAAGGAAAAAGATCAAAACAGATTTCTAACAGCTGAAGTACACAGCTTTCCAATTCCTGTGTCTGTCTGACAGAAGAAATAACCACAATATTTCATGCCTAGACTTCTCACCATAGAAAGAGCAGAAGCGAACAGCAAACAGACAATGTGAAAAGCAGGCATTTAGAATTTTGGATTAGGAACAAAACCTCATCTTCAATCTCCCCTTCCCTACTCCCCACTGTGGGTAAGGACACTAGATAAAGAAAACCAACACAAGTAAACCACCCAAATAAAAAGCCCTTTTTAAACACACACAGGTACTCTGGGATTTTCAGATTGCCAATGTAACCCTCAGAGCCAAAGACTTCAGGCAACTCTCAAATACACTACAACTCAACAGCGTTCAGCCACGTAACAACTGATCTAACACAAATTTGGGAGGTTCTTTGGAACTGTGGAAGCTACACTTACAGCTCCCATTTATAACAAGAACTGCAGAAATTGGGATTACTTTACATAGCACTTGGAGTTAGCCACTCTGGATCAGCTTAGGTAGCATGTTCTTTCTGAAAACACACTCTGGATTTAACAGATGCTTCATCTTCTCACACGTGATTACAAAAGTATTCTCATTTTAATAAAGTCCCATTTTCAGGTGGATGCAGTTTCTATCCACTACAGGTGTCTCTAACCAGCACACCATGGTGTAACTAATACTGGCTTACATGAAGGTCTCTATAAGAAGAATTGCAATATATATATATTCCAACTTACTGAAATCACACAGTCTGCCACAGGTTTCTTCAAAGCACTTTCTGAAGTCTCTTTAAGTTTGGCCAATAGCATCCCTGTAATCTGTTCAACTGCAAACAGTCTCTCTTCATCTAGGTATCTCACCTGAAACAGAGAATTGCAATTCTGTAATAAAACATCTCAACTGAACAGAACAGTGTCTCTTTTCCTGACAGGCCACCATCTCTCCAGCAATCCCAAGCACTCCTGTGAAGGGAAACCCATGAAGATGAACAGCAGCTATAATTACACTAGCAATTAGTACGATACGAGCAGATATACAGAACAAAAACTCACTCTGTGTGGTGAATTGCTTTCTCCTAGGGCTTTGAAGTGCACTAAGTGAGGATGATTGGGAGGTATGCTGCAGGAGTGCACTCCTGGTCCAAATTAAAATTGTAAAAGATAAACACATTCAGAAACTGAAGCCAGAAAGCCTGAACTTTGAGAAGAGTAGCTTCCAGCTACTTAGTTTGGAAGAAAATGAGAAATAACTTACTCAGATTACACCCTGTTTTCCTGAAGCTTGGGGTCTCTGCATGTCCCCAAGACCTAAACTCAGATGAGACTAAGAACCACACACTGTGGACATATTTTAAGGTCAATCTAGTAAATTAAAGTGAAAAGCTACCAATGCGACTGCAGAAAACTAACAGAATTGATGAGAAACCTCGATGGCCATCTCTAAGAAAGTACAGTACTCAAGCGCATGTTACTTCAGAGAATAAGATGCTCTTAATCTCTTAGTAAGAGCAGATCTATTACTCGGTCAATTTTACTGAAGATAAATTAAACTAAGCCTTTTTTGGGGTGAGGGATATTAACGTTTTATAGTATACCTACATGAGAGACAATGCAATACCTTTTTTACACTACTTGATTACTAGGAAAAACAAGTATGTGATACAGAACAAGTACTCTAGCTCTTCCTGAACATTAAAAGAAGTGAAGGAAGTTGCAAGAAGTGAGAAGCATAGCAAAACCATGCTAAGGCAGGCTCCGTGGAAAACAAAAGGTGTTACTGTACTGGTTATCACCTGACATTTCTTTTCAAAATGAGTAAGAATACATTTAGAGTTTGTGTAAGGAAACATAAGTCAGTTCAAACAGAAAGTTAAGTGACAGAGGTCAAAACTGCTCATCTCTACCACTGAAGATACTCTGCACAAACTCACCTTTACTCCTACGGAGCCATTCGGCATTTTCTGAAGCTCATAGGGAAGCCTAGCCCTTTCAGCTTGTATGTAAGGATCTTCAAATGCTCTTCCATGCAGTTTTTTGAAGCCATGCAATGTGTTTTTTACATTTGTGACAATCTGTGGAAAATATATTTTAATTACTCATGACATAACCAGACATGTACAGAAGACCATCCAGAAAGGAACTCATTACATTGGGCTTGCCGCACCTACTGAAAACCCATGTCAAGCCCCACACATTTACTGGAATAGAAAGAGTAGGGGGAGAAAAAGCAGCATCATCTTTTAATTTATGGTCGTCATTTAAAAAAATCAAATTTACTTCCCTCTTAAATATCCATTAGCTTGCTGCCATCAATTTTCACTACTTTTTGTTATAGAGGAGCTTTCTGATACAGTATACGATATTTGAGCCCACATTACATACTGTTGCAGTGGCTGTCTGCAAGAACAAATGAGGCTATTACCTATATTAACCTCGAACAAAGCTTCAACAAATTAAGCTACCTGACTTCCTTTAAAGTTCTCTAATTCATATCCCATCTGGACATAAAGCCTCCTCACACCTCAGTGTTTCAACCTCATTACTTTAAGCACAGACTTTTAAGAAAGAACCAGAACAAATACCAATAAGCACAGCATTTAAGCACTCAAAGCAAATTATTCCAGGAAAATCTTCTCCAAAATAACCTAGTTTACTAGTCTAAATAACAAACTGGAAAAAGCATTGCTAGGACACCTCCCCACTACCAGAATACAGGGCTTGAGCCCAGATAGAGAGTGTAAAGTTTCTCTGAATGAAAGTGATACACCCTCTGCATGTACTGACTGCTCACAGTACCAACAGTAAGGTTCTATTACTTCAATATCCTCCAAGCAAACTTACGGTTACCTACATTCTACACTAAGGGGAGGAAGTCCTCAGGGTGCAAACATGATGCACAGAAAGAGCGCAAGATCCAATCTATTTTCAGCGTGTAGGTTTACACTGGCTAGTATGGATTTTTTTACATATTTTCATTCCAGAGGAAGATTTTTCCAGGTTGCAAGTGAATTTACAGAAGATCAGAGAAATTTTAGCTCTGTTCAAGGTCCCATATTGAGACAGTAAGTTAGTATGATTCACCTCCTTCACATTAGTGCAGATATGGGTTGCTGCTTCACTGCCATTTTCAACTTCAGCTTCAACTTTTCTAAAACATAAGCACATGAACTCCTCACCCCAGCAGAGAATTAATTATGAGCTCTATTCTCACTGTCAAACGTACGCAAAACAAAAAAAAATAATCTTTTAACAGAGCTTTCTGTTTCTTCCCATCTTTTATGCTGACAAAAAATACAGAATACAGTTTGAATTTTAATGCAGAGAACATACTACTGAAGCAGTTACTATTACTATAAAATGTACACTTATCATAGACATTTACTTTCAATGAGAAAATATCAAATTCATTCATTCTCTTCCCATGGTTCAACAGCAAACGAGTCAGTAAGTGACACAAGAGATTTTGATCCATTTACCTGGCTCTTTGCTGCATTCCCAATGGCCCGGGTCTTGGATCCTAAAGATATACATGCCCTAAGTAAAAACAAGGAAAAGAAATTCAGCATTGAAACAAAATATTTCCACAGTGGTTTAGAACATTCACAAAAATTAAAGTAGCAGAACATGGATGTGGTATTTAATAATACTATTGCATGAAGCACCAGAACCTGCAGCGATAGTCTAATTATTTCATTCTTTGCAAATTACTTTAGAGATTGCAAGCAATCGCAATTGTTCACATTATAACTCCATTTAAAGAATTCTTTAAAAGCATGTGCCCTACAGATCTTACGGTAAAGGTAAGTCATTAGTAGTTAATTTTAGGTCACAGCTTTTAACTACAGAAGCCTGTGACATTTCATTTAAAAATCTGAACTTCACCAGTTGAGTTTTCTTGACTCAACAACCACATTCACACTGTAAGAGCCACTGGCAACAATAACCAGGAAAAACAAACAAACAAGCAAAACACCCAAAAGAACATGTAAGCTCAGTTTTACAAATTTCCCATGATTGAGGACTACCCAGAACAAACTGCGAATAGGCAAAAGGGGCCATGTCTGCCAACAGCTCCCAGCAACAGAGGGCTTGCGAAGCTGCCTAGCACACAGCCCCTTGCAGCTTCCCAGGTACTACGGAGAATCTCTCTCAGCCTTGCCTCTGGCTCTAGCAAAGGCTATCCCAGGCCCACACCTTCACAGGTTTCAAATACAACTCCTTCCCCAGAAGTGAACTGATCTGGCTAAAACCATTCAGCAGTAAATAAGAGATACAACCCAGACTTCATGTGGTTCAAATTTAATTATTTAATGAACGCATAAAGGTCACTACAGTAGACTGCTTCCTGCCTCCCCTCCATCATCTCTACAATGAGGGCACTGTATGTAATTTGAAAGTATTACCTAGCAACCTCTTCTGCTGTGACACCACACTGAACAGACAAAATCTCCTCCGGACTGAACTACTGCAAACAGACAATGCACTGCCCTACATTTGGAAATATACAGTTCAGCTTTCACAAACAGCTTTTACAATTTTTAATGTCACTTAACACTATAGTTATCAATTATGCTTCCTAATAAGTCAGATAACAGAGCATTTTAAGAAAGGAGTTCACAAGTAATTTATTTTATGGATAATGTGCTAATACTATTGTATCACACCTTTTCTGTACGGGAATTTGAATCTGCTGATAAACAGCATCACTTGCAAATACCCTTATGCAGAGGATGAAGCACCAAGTCAGAAGCCCACTGACATTCCTGCTATGGTTTACTTCAATCACTGAATTCCAGTGCAAGGAAATGGGTGGTTTCTTTCTCCCTTGGCTGGGAAGCAGAGATGTCAAAAAATAAAACATGCTCTCTTTGGCTCTGAAGACTACAGTTATATCCATGGCAGCCCCTTAGGGAGCACATCCAGCACAAGGATACACATGCCTCAACTGGCCAGTCTCCCCCACCACTACCCTCAGCCTGCTCTGAAGTGAGCTTTGGAACAGTACACAGACTTTTCTAAAAGTAGCAGCTCTTCACCAAAAGGACATTTCCATACTCTTCATGCATTGTTTTGGAGAAGGTGCTACCGTGTCATTTTACTTAGTTTGCGATTACACTATCTGAAAAAAGTGACTGAAGAATTATGAGCTATTATTGATGATCACCTGTTTTTCCACAAAACCACAGTAGTGAGGCATAGCACCTGAAGGGCCATTTGCCACTAGTTTAACAGAACAGGCATTCTAGAAACACGTGAAACAGACTAGCTGGAGTTCCCAGTTTTGAAAAAGCCAAGTGTTAGTTATCATCCAAAGAGACACTAAGGCCAAAATCCTCAGAAAGCACAAGGTCTACTGAAATGGAAAGCCTAATGGCAGAATCTGTTTCCTTTCTTTTTTAATTACCTGTGCTAAAGCCTTAAAGATTATACATATTTTAGGGAATGCTAACTATCCCATACCTTAGATTTCAGAATGTAGGTTTTGGGTAAGATGAACATTTTAACAACTAGGATGCTGGATTTATGACTTACAAGTGCTGCATTAAATTGTGCAAATATCAATCTTCACTGCTTTCTGTAGCACTGTAGTGTGCCTACACTAATGCTGTACTGTTGACAGGTACCGGAACCAGCTCAGAAACTGGAAGCCAGCTGCACTAATTAGCTCTGCCCAGAAAAGGCAATCAGCCTGACAACAGCACAGGCAGGACTGCCCTATCTTTAGGGCCTAACTCAGTATCTTTACATGGCTTAATAACAACACACTGCACATGAAAATGTACTCCCTTGTCAGGAGCTAGTTCAGGTATTTTTATGCCATGCTACACAGTCACAACGAATCTTAATCCTTTGTATTTCTGGAAGTAAGTCCCAAGTATTCGGGACATATCTAATCAATGCTAACTATTTGCTAACATTAAGTATCTAAGTGACATAAATGCCTCCGTAGGAACACATAAATAGCTCATTTACTGTGTTGCTGTGTGTAATAAGCATAAAAGTTTGATCTCTCTACATCATTCAAATCCTGTCTGAAGTAAGGTTTAGTTACTATAATAAACTTTCATAACAGTAATAAACCTGCTGCATCTCCATTACCTTTTTTAGTTTGCCTAAAGACAATGGCATTAAAAAGGGCGCTCCTCATTCTCCTATATTGCATTTTGGAGAAAGAGAAGAAAAAAGCCAGGAAAAAAGTCACTTTAAGGGAGATAACTACTGCCTTTAAGTAACTGTACACCTCATAGGCTATCTTGCTGACGGTGCTTTTAAACCCATTTCATAACCACTTCACAAATATTTTGAGAGTATTAATTGCTCCGGCATTACTGTGAGAAATACTAAATGCAAAGAACCCTGTGTGGAGCCTACCTGCAAAGAATCCACTCCAAAAATACCTAAGAATTGGAACTGTTCTTCATCATACAGGGGCAGAAAATTGCAGCTGCCTGAGAATTCTTGAAGCAACAATTTCAGGGGGTTCCTTGCACGGAAATTTGGAAGACCCCATGACTTTGGTTCTTAAAGGGTGCATAAAGATAATGCCTTCTTGAGAATTAAGGTGAAAGCACAAATTTATTTTTAAGTAGTAATTATAGAGTGTTCCTAATACAGAAAATATGCATATTAACATTCGACTTCGCTCTTTTAAAACAGAACTTTTCAGAACGCAAATCAAACCCTACATGTCTGCAAGATCAAAGAGACAGCAATGCTAAAGTTAGTATAGCCTCACACAGCAGAAACAGCTTTCTGCTGCTGTCTACAAATTCATTTTAGAAAAGCATCAACCGAACCCCCATTTTTATGAGTATTATACGAATTCCTGACTTCTCCTAGAAAATTACGCACAGATGGAGCTCTAAAACCCCTAGACGTATTCCATAGAAACAGGAAAAAAAAAGAATCTCCACCTACTCCTGCGTATCCCATCATCACGGACGCTGCCCGCTGCCCCCCCTTCCTTGCAAGACCTCGGTATTCCACAGCCAACAAGTACAGCGCGGTGCAAGTAAGAACAGGTTTACGGAAAATCATCGCGCCACTTCCCCGTTTCCCCACTGAATCAACGTCCTCCTCTTCCTCCGCCGTCTCACCACCACTCCATCACAAAATTGTTAATGAAAACGCTCCAAACCCTGACAACCGCTCTAGAGTTAGGGAAACACACGCTCTTATCCACATCTACAAAAAACGAAAAGTATTACAAGGGCAGAAAAAAAGCTCCCCTTAAATCCATTGTGCCCCCAGAGCCGTGTGGCACATCCAGCACAGCGCGGTCCTTCAAGGACACAGAGGAGTCAAAAGCTAGAGGAAGGGGGTGGGGGGAACTGCTCTTCAGGCAGTCGCCTACCCCGATACACGCGTTTCTGCTCCTACTGACCACACTGCCCGTGCTACCAGGAAAGTGGCAGCCGGGGGGCGACAGCGGCCGCACACAGCTGCCGACCGATTGCCCGGCCTCCGCTACTGACGGCTCCGGGAGCCGGCCGGCAAAACCCCGCTCCTCGCCCGCCAAAGAAGCCGGAGCTGCTGCCGGCGCAGCGCCGACAGGGCCAAGCGAGGAGCGCCGGCGAGCCGCGGAGGGAACAAGGCCCTTCGGGGATACACGCGGCTCAGCCCAGCCGCTCCAGGAACCCAGGACGCTGGGGAAAGGGTGGGGGGAAGCGGGGAGAAAGCGTGGCTGGGCTCGCCGCTGAGGCGACGAGGGGGAAAAGTATCCGGAGGCGGCCCAAGAGGGCCGATACTCACGGGGTGCAGCGGTCACTGTACTCATTGGCGATAGTCTCGATACCGCCGCTGCGAGCGACGCCGATGTAGCAGTTGAGGAAGCCGAGATCAAAGCCAACCACAGACATGGCTGCACCTAGGTGCTCCCCCCGGCGTGCGACTATAGCAGCAGCGACTCCCGTCTGGGGTGCTAGGACACGGCTCCTCGCCCGCCTCTCCCCCACTGCGGAGCACCGGCCACCAACCGGCAGTTACCGTCCTCTGCGCAGGCGCGCTGAGCCGGCCGGCAGGGAATCTGCCAGGCGCCGGCCCCAACCTCGGCACTTTCCGGAAGCGCTCGGGTTGCGCCGGCTGCGAGCGAAGCGCATTCGAGAAAGATCTGGAAAGGGAGGGACTAAGGCGTTATCTAGAGCGACACCCCGTGCATGCACGTCACCACTGCGGCGGGCCACGCCCCCGCCCCCTTAAAGGGCCCGGCGGGCGCGCGTAGTGTCTGAGGGGGTAGCGCGTGTTTGTGGGTGCTGCTGCCCGCCTTCATGTGAGAGCTGGTTGCAACACGGTGCAATTTAGCGTGATTATAGCAATTCAGCGCAATTAGTGCTGGACGATTATTAGGCCGGTTAATACAACCGCCTTCAGCAGCTGGAGCCTGCGGGAGTGGGGCTGGCCATCCCTCTCTCACCTGGTGGTCCCGGGCCAAGGCCTTGCTGCTCGCCCTGAGGTGAGGAGCGGGGCAGAGACCCCACTGCCTAGAGGAGGCAGTTGGAAAATCTCCAGAGCCCCAAGGCATGGGGTTAGCTGCGCATTGGAAAGCCAAGCGAGCATTGTGTATAAACCCCATGTCCAAAACAGGTGGGGATTGCTGGGGGTGCCAGGGAGAGGCAGAGGCTTCCTTCTGACCTTACAAGTCGTGTCTTTCTCCCATGGAACAGCTGTCCCAAATTTGTGCCTACATATCCCAGAAGCACACTCATCTTTGTCATTTTTCTTTCCTAGGGAAAAAAAGATGTCATTAAACTTGAGTATCTCTACTGCAGTTGCCCCATTTTTTGTGGTTATCATTTTTACAGCAGGATGAATCTCTACAAGACAGATGCTGGAAAAGCTCTGTAAGTATGTATTTGCTTCTAAAAATGCTGTTCTGAATTTCACACAGCAACATGACATCTTTCTGACAGAG
Source organism: Amazona ochrocephala (assembly GCA_039720435.1). Taxonomy (NCBI): domain Eukaryota; kingdom Metazoa; phylum Chordata; class Aves; order Psittaciformes; family Psittacidae; genus Amazona; species Amazona ochrocephala. The sequence goes on from CM077880.1 coordinate 86,534,961, forward strand.
CATGTGACACTGCTGCACAGTTTGGTTCTTCTGGAGGGGCTAAAAATAAGCACTCAACCACTAAACTAGATTCATATTTTGGTCGAGAGCTTTAGTTGTCTCTTCATTTGCTGCTGTTTCAATGGTCTAGTGCAAGACTAGAATTTTCCTAGTGGAGATGACAGATGCCATTCGCCTCTCAAACCTACAGGAGCAAGACAGGCTGCTGCTATAGAGTTATTTGTAACGTGACTACTGTTTATCAGTACAAGCAACAAATCACCTCATTTTCCTTACTAGTATTAGGATAAGAAAGGCAAACCAGGTTCAGTCCCGTCTGCAGTAGCCAAGGAGACAAATGCAAACTCAGGGTTCTGCTCTGCTGCTTCAGTCCCTGTTACAAAACCAGTTCTCGGTGATTCAAGGTATTGCAGCATTCTGCTTTTGTGGCACCACCCAAGGCTAACTCCTGACAGAAAAGAAACCTTGGGCCAAGAGATCATATGCAAATGCTCTTGTGTATCTATGCAACATTACTAAGCCAGACCCAGCAGAAATCATGCAACCTTGCAGCAGGGGGCAAGGCATCGCTGCAGAAGCACTGGTATGTCTCACATCTCAGCAGGATAAATAGTCTGTATGCGGCTTCCTGCTGCCACTGCAGCGTTGTTCCTGGCAGCCAAGCCAGCTGGTGTCAAGCAGCAGACAGGAGCGCACATGTGTGTAGACTTTCATGATAGCAACAAGAAAGTGCCAACAGACTTTTTATTTGCTTTGTCAACAGTAAGACTGAGATGAATTGGAGATGAGATTGTAAGCAGGATAAGCCAAATTCTGGAAGTGTTTCATGAAAGTTTTGCTTGTGTGCTTCAGTGCCATACTGATTGCCCAGCCTGTGAGTATGAACAAAACACAGTCAAGCCAGATTAGCCACAAACTTGCCTGAGCGTATCCCTCCAGTCATCTTCTGTCACTGTAGCAATCTCACAATTGGGGTTGTCCGAGTCTTTCCAATTCTTGGCATGTTGGTCACATCTGGGTTTTCAGCAGCTAAGAAAGATTTGTACTAACTCAAGGAGCTAAGGGTTTTTTGTGAAACTTCACTGGTTGTGGAGAAATGTTAGGAATGCTGCTAGCCTCAATTTCTTTGAACCTCAGCAATTTAATAAAGGCTGCCTAAATGCTCTGTTTGGTCCCCAAGCTACCAATATCCCACAAGGTTTTGTTCCTGTTTCCTTTCCCTATTGAAAATTATTAGGTAAGAGATAAAAATAGGAGTCTCCTTATTTATGTACACTGCAATATTGAGAAGAATCCTCAGTCATTTTAAACTTTCTCAAGAAATAATGTATTCAGTGTTCTGTGTCTCTAGGTGCATGGGTCTCTACATTTCTGGGCTGTTCTGGCTTAAAATGCTGCCAGCCAGGCTAGTGTTCTCAGCGGTGTTTGAGTGATGGAACAGGGAGAATAGTGAATTGCTGTATTTCCTAATGCAAACTTAAAATCAAACAAACAAACATAAACTCCTTTGCTGTCTTGACTTGTGCTTTAGAACACCATGAAAACACAAGCTAGAAACAGGTTTTTTTTTTAGTGTGGTTCAGGTGGAAGTGGTAGCAGGCTGATGCCTATGCATAATTACAGTGGGCTCTGCTGACAGGCTAGGGATACTGCCATTTACAAAGTATACTCAGGTACATGCCATAATTTAAAAGTCAAGATGTGTAACATTTAGGATGAATAAAGCCAGAACATTGAGAATTTTAAACAAGAGGCAAGTATTTTCTTAGCTGCATTTCTTGAATGAAGTGAAAACAGTGGTCTTTAGTTCCCTGAAAGCAAATTATTTAGTTTAGTACATGCTTAGTAACAAAAATACCCAGATGATTTCTTAAAAGTATTGTTTGCATAACATTTAAACTAATAATATGCTATGCAAACAACAAGGATTCTAAAATGGACACTCAACAAACAAATGTTCACTCACTGTTTTAATCAGATCCTGGACTCTCTGAAACATCATGGTTAAAAACATCCTTAATTTTGTCATAGGACTAGCAAAGAACATTGGAGGGTGCTCCACATAAGTAAGCATTAAGCCCCTCTTGTGTGTATATTCATAAAGCTTTCAGTGGTTCCTTTATATTGACATTCAGTCCTCCCTCTCTGCACACAAATAACAAGGACAAATCACTGCACTGAGAAGGAAACTCAGATGGCTAGCAAAATTTGTCTTTCTTTAGTAAAGAGCACTAGAGAACTTTTCCCTAATGTTTCTCATACTGCAAAGGCGTGATCTTTTGCCTAATAAATATTCATCTGATGTAGTGCTCCGTTAGCTGGTTCCAATAGCTAAATTTAGAAGGGCTGAGATCCTTCTTCCAATGCTGCTTTTAAGCTTTAGTGGGCCAGTAGAAGGCTTAGGAATTAAATGAGGTCACCCCAGCCAGTCCTAAGGGTGCTCTAAATTGTTTCAATGCTATTAAAATTTCCACAGCTGATTTTTTTTCCTTCTTTAGTACCACTGAAATATTTTTACACCATGTGGAGTTCAGTTCATTAGTAATCAACAGAATCCTCTAAAAAATTTTTAAGGTCTTGACTAGCACAATAATGTAAAAACATTGGAAGGTTAAGAAGAAGCACAGTTCAGTTTTCATCTAGCCCATCTTGTTTCTGAGCATTAATTTGCCTGACAAAACAAAGCAGAAGGGAGGGTTTGTTGGTTAGAAATCTCAGCACCATCTTCACTAAAACTAGCTTCAGGTGCTTACAGGTGAAGGAACTAATGGGTGACAAGCAGTGAATGCTCACATGCACGCAACATGACTGTTTCTGTACAAGTCAGAGCTAAGGAGCTGAACCCTCCCTTCAGCTTTTCCCAAGCACAGTGGAAGTGACAACCAGGCCAGCTGTTTTAAATCTTGAAAATCTCAGCAGTGGGCCCAAGACGGCCCAGAGGAACCATGTGTGGCCATGCTCCTCATAGCAGAGTGCTTGGAATGGGTTGCCCAGAGAAGCTGTGGCTAACCCATCCCTAGCAGTGTTCAAGGCCATGTTGGATGGGGCTTGGAGCAACCTGCTCTAGTGGAAGGTGTCCCTGCCCATGGTAGGGGTTGGAACTGGATGAGCTTTAAGGTCCCTTCAAAACCCAAACCAGTCTGGGATTCTGTGAAGTACACCCACTCTAGAAGTTGGCATAGTGAGAACAGCAAATCTCTGAGGTAGTCCGAGTAACCCCACAGCTCTGACAAAGTGTTTTTTTGTAGGTGTGCTTGGTGAGCTGTCAAACAATTCCTGTTCTGGAACTGCCGTTTCTTCCGCATCCGACGCCTATGTTAGGAACTGGCACTGTTTCTTGTCTTTGCTAGTGAAAAACACGTACTCTTTTTTTTTTTTTTTTTAGAGAGATTAACTAAAATCCCTCTCTTCATGTGAAATTCGGCTGGAAAAAAGATACTAGTTTTTACTTATTTTTTTTTTAACTTAAATTAGCTACACTGTAGGTTGAATCCACCTGTAATGTCAAAGTAAGGTTTTAGACTGTCTGTAATGTCAGAAAGATAATCTTGCCTACTTTAGGCCTTTGTGATGTGCTTTGCAGCTAATAAAGCGATGTTTGAAATTTCTGATGAAGAAAGTCTTATGTTTAGTAATGTCCTCTTTTAGGAATTAAGGTATGAGATCACTACAGATTTCCTGAATTTAATGCATATAGGAAATAAATCTGTAGTAAATATTCACATAAATCAATATAAATAAGCATAGTAACATAGCTAAAAAACATTTAAAATATGTTGGTTTGAATTGACATGATACCTGCAAATTAAAAGATATTTGGTAATGGTTGTTACTGCTTAGTTGAGAAATCAGTTTTGCTGAAAGCAGTAACTGTGCTAATTATTTCAGGAAGTTATTCCATCTGGTAAATGCACTTTTAAGGAATAAAAGGTGCTATATTTAATTCAGGGCTTGCTCTTGAATCAGAAGCAGCATCATTATAAGAAATTGATAAAAATCATACTAATCAGCTTTATTTGTACCTGAAACTTCAGAACAACATGGGACACCACATGAAATATATTTATACATCCACAACATATATACATCCTCTCATTCTCACCTTTTGTGCTAGTAAACCCATTATCTTATTTCAGATGGTTAGAATTCATGTTTTTAATAATCTTGATACTATCCACTATCGTAATAGTAAGTTAATTACCAGAAATGCAGACAACTCTTTGCAAAGGTCTCAAGAGGCACAGCACTTGAGAATAGACAGCATTAACTGTGGGCCTGCTGCTGATTAAGCAGATAAAGCAGAATCTGAAGACAATGAAATCATATTTAGTCTGAAAAAAAGAAGTCTAATGGTGCTAATGGTCTTTGCTCACTGTGAGCTTCAAGGTTCCTGTTACTTAGGACAGATTACCGGTGGTATGCAGGCATTATGCAATAATCCAAATATCCTCTGGGATTTTTTTGAAAGCACCTAAGCAAGTTCTATGCCAACATATATTATGCTTTTCTTCTGAGTTTCTGGAATATCAAGAGAAAATATACTCTTGAAACAAAATGTAGAGACACTTCTTTGGAACTCACAAGTCCTTTCTAGTATAGAATGGCACAACATCCTTAGGGATGCAGAGGACATGGTCCTGATTTTTCAATAGTATATTCATGGGGTTTTTATTTTGTGTTTGATGATCTTCATAGCAAGAATTTGTATTCTGAAGTGTACTTCTGAACTATCTAGTAAAATTACCTGCTGCAACAAGATCCAACATTAATTGCTAATAAAACACTGTAATAGCAATCACATGCTCAGAAGTAATTCTCAGCTTGTACTGAGCTTTGAAGATCACTGATCCTACCTCACACCTGGGGAGCAGCTGTGTGCCACAAAGGCTGTTTTTGTGCCCCATTAGCTGAGATAATAAAGGATATTATTCTACCCACAAACTTATCATACTCCAGATATCTGGCTTCTGAGTAGGAAAAAGAAAACAGATCCTGTTTTTCTACTAAAAGCTCTCACCAAGCTGTGAACTGAACACACTTCTACCAGGCTCCCGCAATACTATTACTTCATTTTATTTCTTGTCTCTTTTCTCAGTGGAGTCTCATCTGCTGTAAGGCTAGGCAGGGCTTCAGTTACCACAACCAACTTCTAAAATCTCAGAAGTAATTTTCAGAAAAGGGTTGCAAGCTAGACCGTACGTGCACCATCATGTGTCTCCTGACAAAAGAGAAGACAGCATTCTAGAGGATGTAGTCACAAATTGAGCAATGAAAAAGGAAAGGAATCAATGGAGTTTCTTTTGGCTTTGGCAATAATCCATCCAAAATAAACCAAAAATGGACACCTGTACAAATTCTATAAAATGTTTGCCAAATCCGGGGCATCTTTGATATAATTTTGATTATTTCTCTTAATCTGACTGTGAAATGATTTGGCTCTTCAGCCACATATTCTGTTGAGCACAAGTAACTGTCAAGACAAAAGCTAACTGACATTCTCGTTAGTTCCCAATTGTCCTGGTTTCAGCTGTAACAGTTATTTTTCTTCTAGTAGGTGCTGCAGCACTGTGTTTTGGCTTCAGACTGAGAACAATGCTGATAAACCACCGATATTTCTGGTTGATGCTAAGTAATGCTTACTCCGATCAAGGACTTTTCACTCTCATGTTCTGCCAGTGAGAAGGGGCACAAGAAGCCAGGAGGGAGCAGAGACAGGACACCTGACACAAACTAGCCAAAGGGGTATTCCATACCACAGCACCTCATGCCCAGTGTATAAACTGCGGGGGTTACCTGGAAGGGCAAATCACTGCTTGGTTTGGGGTGGGTATCGGTTGGTGGGTGGTGAGCAGTTGTATTATGCATCACTTGTGTTTTGTGAACTTACCCATCTTCTTTTGCTGTTTCCTATTATTATTATTGATATTCTATTATCACTTTATTTTACCTTATTTTAGTTATTAAATTGTCCTTATCTCAACCCATGGGGTTTATATTCTTTCAGTTCTCCCCATCCCAGCTAATGGAGGAGGGGAAGGGGAGGGGTGAGCAAGTGGCTGCATGGTGCTGAGTTGCTGGCTGGGCTTAAATCATGACACTAATAAATATTTCAAATACCATGATAAAGATTTTAAACGTGTGCATTTTCGCTTTTTAAAGTAACTTTAATGGTGGCAAAACATCCGAAATAGGAGGCTTGGAATACAATGATTCTCTGTACTGAAACACCAAAACCCTGATGCAGGCCAGGAAAGTCCATCTGTGTTTCCAGTTTTAACAATACAATCACCAGCTTCCTGAACTGTTGCTCACCAGCACTGTCATGGTTTAAGCCCAGCCGTAACTGATGCAGTCGCTCTTTTACTTCTCTCACTTCCCCCCCTTTCTCTCTCCCCCCGCTCCCAGAGGGATGGGGGGGAGAATCAAACAAATGTAACTCCTATGGGTTGAGATAAGAACAGTCCAGTAACTAAGGTATAACACAAACCACTGCTGCTACCACCAATAATAAGGGAAATAACAAGGGAAGAGAATACAACTGCTCACCACCTGCCGACCGATACCCAGCCCCACCCAGCAGTGATCTAACCCTTCTGGGTCCCCACCCCCAGTTTTTACATCCTGGGCATGACGTGCCGTGGTACAGAATACCTCTTTGGCTAGTTTGGGTCAGGTGTCCTGTCTCTGCTTCCTCCCAGCTTCCCCTCCTCCCTGGCAGAGCATGAGACTCAGAAAGTCCATGGTCAGACTAAACATTTGAACAGTAACTAAAACCATCGGTGTTTTCAGCTCTGTTCCCAGGCCGAAAGTCAAAAACACAGCACTGCACCAGCTACTAAGAAAGAGAAAAAAAATGACTGCTACTGCTGAACCCAGGACAAGCACCTAATGCAAGTTTATGCACACTGTCAGACATTACAGCAGATCTTTTAGTACACATAACTGAAACATGTAAACAGCATAGATCATTGTTTCAGCCACTTATGAAGAAAGCATAAAGAAGAAATACACATGGATGGATGAAGACAGTTTATTCAAACAGATAGTGGTATGCAGTTTCTGAAGCACTTTCAGGTCGAGTAACTGCTATTCCAGTTTTGTCCTCATTCAGCAGAATGCTTAATATATGAATTCTCCTACCCTTTCTCCAGAGAGATTTTGTTTTTCCCTGCCCAATACCATGCTTTCACTTCTTCCACACACATTCTTACTCATTTATTAGAAGAATTTCTCATTTCAGCACTTCCCTGTAGTGGATCACAAGCCCTAAGCTGTGACAAACTTAAAAAAATCCACTTACATCCATAGATTTTTCATATGTTTCTGCATACCATGGGTAACTTCACCCAAGCTCTTAGCATTCTTTCTCTACAGCTGAAAACACAGAAAGCAATAAGCCAATCTTTGAAGGAAGAACTACAAACTGTATACCTTCTTGTACTGAAGATACAATGAAAATGTAATTCAGCACAAGTACAGGGCATAAAAAGCAATGGGTAAAGTCAAGCTGCCACTTCCTAGGACAGCCTTGCACAGCACAGACAGCAACTAAAGTCACATTGTCCCATTGCAGGTGCACTAGGAAAGCCAACAACAATACAGAGATTTCTCTCTGCTGCAGGGCCTTCCATGGACTGTTTCACAGACATTAGTTTTATCTTTGAATGAATGAAACATATATCCAAAGGCATATGCTTACCAAAAATCTTTGTTGAAAATCTTCACTTGATAGTATAAAGTGGTCATTAGCTCTTTAAATGATATCCCATAAAACTGCAACTTAGCAAAAAATAAACTGCTCCAGGGTTTGTCATCCACAATTGGCAAAATTCAGATAAATTTTTCTTTATAGAATCTAAAAATAACAGTCTTAAAGTAAGACCTATACTGGAGTATTTCGAAACTTCCACTTCTAAAGATTCTCTGGCTATTCTTATATTTATTAAAAATGTATTTGTAAGCCATCTTCTTTTTCAACTTTGGAATTATGTGGTGCCCTTGTGACCCAGATAGGTGATAACATCTTTTGCATCTGTAATGATCAAGTCCTTCACATGGATCTCCCTGATAGAATTGTGCATCAATTCTCCATGATGAGGGAATGAGAAAACATAAAAATCAATATACTTCCTTTCACTGTGGCCCATACTGTTTATCAAATAAGAAAAAGAAGCCTAGCACAGCAGAAGAAACATTTTGCATCACATTTGTAGGTGGTGATCACAGCTATGATGCTTAAATGCTTCGATGATTAAATGCTGTGATGGTTAAACAGCATTTCAGGTACACTGTGTGTAGTTAAGTGCAGGCTGTGTAGATGTACCCTAAATCACTTCTTATTTGCTGGTTCAGTAACAGCAGTGATGTAGCTGTAATAGTGTGGAGTCCAGCATAGCTTAGCTGCACTAATATTTTATCAGCTGTACAGAAAGCTTTACAACCTGCCCTAGCTCATGTTGCTGTATGAACAGTTGCTAGTTGTTGTAGAAGCAGCAGAGGGGGCAGCTGTGACCTCAAGATGCTTGCCTGTGTCCGTACTACCTTCAATACAGTGTCTGGCACGTAGATGTAAACTGTCTTCTTTAACACACGGTCCCATGTACTTTACAGTCTAAAGGTTTTAGTAATTACTGTTCGTTTTAAAGATAATCCAGCTAAGCAAAATCTAACACAAATACCCATAATGTATTCCCATGTCCCACCCTGCACAAAGCATAAGAAAGCATCCAAAGACTGAGCTTTAGCAGTAGAATTGCTACATTGCTAAATGCTATACTTCTAAAGAAATTAATCTTGAGTGCTGTTCATGGAAGGTTTCTAAAATTTGCGTCACAAGCTCATACACATGTAAACCATCTGGTAACACTTCTAGGAGATGGCAAGGAGATTCGAATAACTATAAACACTGTGTTATTTACATAATACATGTTTTACTTTTTCCACTGGAAGAAAAGAAAGAAAACAGCAACCTTAAACTCTTTACATACAAAATGACTGTAGTGGAAAATGGACCACTTCAGAATTTGCATGCAATACAAGGAGATTAATCAAACTTTAATGACTGAGAGCATTCCTTGTGGTCAGCACCACCCAAAAAGCCTGTGGCAAAAAGTTTCTGGCATTGCAGGAAAAAACTGCCAACAAGAGAAAGCACAGAACACTGGACCTTTGTTTAAATTATCAAAACCTGACCAAAGAAATCCTAAACCAGATAACTTAAGAAAGACAACAAATAAAGCAGATTTTCAGATAATTTCACATCACAACAAATTAAATACAAAGCACTTATTTTCCATTCTGCTGATATGAATTAATTTTATGAAATTTGTCAAATGCCAATAGCAACATTTCACATTCCAAGACCAAGATTTCTTGTAATTAATTCCATGGGTGTATTCCTCTGTGTCATCTAAGAATCCATCCAAATTAGGGAACTTGTCCTAAGTACACAAAATTGCAAGGTAAGGCAGCATAGCCCAAAACCTTAATTGCCTTTTGAACTATAGCCTAATCCTGCTCCCTTTCTGGTGCGCTGTACTAAACTTAAATGTTCTTAAAATGCTTTAATCATTGGTAAACACATTTCTACCTTTACATGTAGCAAGAAATCAGTTTTCAGTGTAAAGCATCACTTATCTACAGCAGTAATATGCACTTCTTTATCTGTAAGTTTTTTGGAACTGATAATGTTTATCACAAAAATAATGTGAAAAAAATTAAAATGGAAGAGTCCTTGTTGAGGGACACAACCTGAGAACTTCACCCATTAGAACAAAAGCAGCTGTAATTTCATGTTCACGTAAGTGAAATTACAAACATGGAATCATAGAATGATTTGGGTGGGAAAGGACCTTAAAGATCATCTAGTTCCAATCCCCTGCCATGGGTAGGGACATCTCACACTAGACTGTGTCACCCAAGGCTCTGTCCAACCTGGCCTTGAACACTGCCAGGGATGGAGCATTTACCACTTCTTTGGGCAACCTGTTCTGGTGCCTCACCACCTTTACAGTAAAGAGCTTCTTTAATCTAAACTTCTGTTTAAGTTTGGAGACTAGAGTACCAGTTAATGCAATATATGAAAAGGCAGTCAGGCTTTTTGACAAAGCCCAGTGTCTGAATCCAGGATTTTTAATATCCATCTTAATACTTGCACCAATTAACTCCAAAACAATTATACATCCTGAACACAACTTTGAAAATTCTGACTACAGTTAGGTACACACATCTCACAAAACCATTGAAGATCAAAGCCCAGATTTCATTACCTTCAATAGCAAGCTTCACAGTAAGCCATGTTTGTGCTTTCTCTTGTTATAAAATAAGCCATTACGAAATCTTATCTGTATTACCACCAATTACCAATTATGCTGACAGAATTGCACAGCTGCTGACCACATCTAGTTTGTTTACTGAACAGAACTAATACGCAAGACATTATTTACCTGTTTTTCTTTATCCACTTTGGATGCAAAAAATCTGTTTGCATTTGTCCTTAAAAACGAACTTTAGAGCCCGTATTGGGAAATTCTGTGTAACATTTGGCAAATTACCATGCCAAACACAGAAAAATCCTACAGAAAAAGAAACAGATCTTTAAAATAACATTTCCAAAGTTTATACTATGCTAAGTACATTATACAATATTCCTTCTATTGTTTCTACTTCAGTGTGAGCTGTAACGAAGGTCAAAAGTATTCCTTTTCAGGTCCTTTATTTTTCAGGCATTTGGTACTTGAAATCTGGATTAATTCTGACACTAAAAGGTATGTGCATTGTGTGTTAGCATAACAAAATCTAAAACTGCAAGTGAAACATCAATAATGCTGAGAAATACGTAAGATTTTCAACTTCCTGACTTCATACATTTTTAAGACTAGAGATACCTATGGCAACTGCAGAACAGAAGAATATTTCAGAGAGCTGTGTAGAAGTTTTCCTGCAGTAGCCTCCTATTTCTTTATTGCTTCCATAGGGGGTGCTCACACTCCATACAAAAAAAAAACCAAACCTAATGAACGGTTTATGCGGGTATTAAACTTGGTAGTGCTTCTGTAATGATATTCTTCTTATAAATTAAAGAAAGGATCCCTTTGGACTCAAGGATAAGAAGCTAAATGGAGCTGAGGAGGTAATGCAGGAGCAAATCTTATGTGGATTATGAGAAAATATGGCAATGTTAGACCTGGCTAAGCAGTGAGTCTTAATGCTACCATTTTAACTCCTTCAGTAGCTTCTCTGTATTCCTTTTAACATTAATTCTAGACACTGATTCACAGTGTCTAGAATCTTGCTGAAAATTACAAAGCTACAAGATTTGTATCCAAGATACCTGATAAAAGTCTGTGTTCTGTGGGAAATGAAATCCTGTCACCCTTTGGAGCTTTTTTTTTTAAACATACTCTTGAAAAAAATCTGCAAAATACAGTCTCTGCTCAGTTGACTAACAAAGTAACCACTAAAAATGCCCTTCAGTGTAGTATCAACATGATAAATGCAAATTTTGCAGTGTTTTGTTTCTGAACTACATTGCTTGGAGTGTAAAAGTTTTACTGTACTCAGACGCCCTTACTACTATTTAAGGTACGGTTTCTTGTGAAGGAGCAAGCCAATCTGAATAGCTCATGGGTTCCGAAGGAGTCCCATCTTCCTTCGGTTGTTCTTTTCTCCACACACAGCTGCATATTCCCACTGTTTCTTCTGCATTGACTCAGTTGTGTGTTTGGCTCAGCTGAATTCAACCCAGTATGCTGGCAGCAGACTGGGCAGTCTGACTAGACACAAGGATCTAGATAAAAGTTAGCTGTCTTCTTCTTAAAGCATTTAAATAACCTCTTTTTTAGCACTGAAACCATATAACCCAGCCTTTAAAAAATTGAAAAGAGACAAACAGGAGCAAAACCACCCTTTTCCATACAGAGACACTTCTGAACACAAACACACTTTCAAGTTCTGTAAAAGGTGCTGAACTGGGTAAAAGCAGTGCAGCAGAGACTGCTTCCTTTCCCATGAGCTTTCTTCCATCTACAATGGCATCTGGTATTAGATTTTTAAAAGGTGCTGTTCAGATGTGTCATGGTTTAAGCCTCTCAGCCATGCAGTTCGCTCACTCACTCCCCCTTCTTTCTTCCCCCCACTCCTGGAGGGATGGGAAGGAGAATCGAAAGAATGCAACTTCCACAGGTTGAGATAAGAACAGTTTAGTAACTAAGGTATAACACAAACCACTGCTGCTACCACCAATAATAATAATGACGAGAAATACAAGGGAAGAGAATACAACTGCTCACCACCGATACCCAGCCCCACCCAGCAGCGAACCCCCACACCCTTCTGGGTCTCTGCCCTCCATTTTTACATCCTGGGCATGACGTGCTGTGGTATGGAATACCTCTTTGGTCAGTTTGGGTCAGGTGTCCTGTCTCTGCTTCCTCCCGGCTTCCTCTCCTCCCTGGCAGAACGTGAGGCTCAGAAAGTCCTTGGTCAGTCTAAACATTCTAAGCAGTAACTAAAAACATTGGTGTTATCAGTGCTATTCCGAGGCTGAAAGTCAAAAACACAGCACTGCACCAGCTAAGCCACTAAGGAAGAGAAAAATGACTGCTACTGCTGAACCCAGGACAAGATGTCATCCATACTAATATATATATATATTTTTTTCAAACAGAATAAATCTCACATCACTTGATTTAGAGATGAGGAACAAACCTAAGGCACTACTGACATAACTCAGTTTTATAGGTTTCAAGTTGAAATTATGCTTTTTGTTTTCTAGGAATCATCAATGTTGGAGAAGGCTAATTTAATAAAATCGTCAGTCATAAAATCATAGAATAATTTGGGTTGGAAAGGACCTTAAGATCATCTACTGCCAACCCCCCTGCCATGGGCAGGAACACCTCACATTAAACCATGTCACCCAAGGCTCCGTTCAACCCAGCCTTGAACAGTGCCAGGGATGGAGCACTCACAACTTCCCTGGGCAACCCATTCCAGGGCCTCACCACCCTTAAAGAATTTCTTCCTTATATCCAATCTAAACTCTCCCCGTTTAAGTTTGAACCCATTACCGCTTGTGCTATCCCAACAGTCCCTAATTAATAGTCCCTCCCCAGCACCCTTATAGAACACCTTCAGATACTGGAAGGCTGCTATGAGGTCTCCACGCAGCCTTCTCTTCTCCAGGCTGAACAGCCCCAATTTTCTCAGCCTATCTTCATATGGGAGGTGCTCCAGTCCCCTGATCATCCTCGTGGCCCTCCTCTGCACTTGTTCCAACAGTTCCATGTCCTTTTTGTGTTGAGGACACCAGAACTGCACACAATACTCCAAGTGAGGTCTCACGAGAGCAGAGTAAAGGGGCAGGAGCACCTCCCTCGACCTGCTGGTCACACTCCTTTTGATGCAGCCCAGGATACGGTTGGCTTTCTGGGCAGCAAGCGCACACTGCCGGCTCATGTTCATTTTCTCATTGACCAACACCCCCAAGTCCTTCTCCGCAGGGCTGCTCTGAATCTCTTCTCTGCCCAACCTGTAGCTGTGCCTGGGATTGCTCTGACCCAGGTGTAGGACCTTGCACTTGGCATGGTTAAACTTCATCAGGTTGGCATCAGCCCACCTCACAAGCGTGTCAAGGTCCCTCTGGATGGCATTCCTTCCCTCCATTGTATCAACCGAACCACACAGCTTGGTGTCATCGGCAAACTTGCTGAGGGCGCACTCAATCCCACTGTCCATGTCACCCACAAAGATGTTGAACAAGACCGGTCCCAACACCGATCCCTGGGGGACACCACTCGTTACTGGTCTCCAGCTGGACATTGAGCCATTGACCACAACTCTTTGCATGCGGCCATCCAGCCAGTTCTTTATCCACCTAGTGGTCCACCTATCAAATTGATGTCTCTCCAACTTAGAGAGAAGGATGTCATGTGAGACAGTGTCAAACGCTTTGCAAAAGTCCAGGTAGATGACATCAACTGCTCTGCCCCTGTCCATCAGTTCCGTAGCCCCATCATAAAAGGCCACCAGATTGGTCAGGCAGGATTTCCCCTTAGTGAAGCCATGCTGGCTGTCACCAAGCACCTTGTTGGTTTTCATGTGCCTTAGCATGCCTTCCAGGAGAATCCACTCCAAGATTTTGCCAGGCACAGAAGTGAGACTGACTGGTCTGTAGCTCCCCGGCTCATCCATTTTCCCCTTCTTGAAAATGGGGGTTATATTTCCCTTTTTCCAGTCATCGGGAACTTCACCTGACTGCCATGATATTTCGAATATGATGGACAGTGGCTTAGCAACTTCATTTGCCAGCTCCTTCAGGACCTGCGGATGGATTTCATCCGGTCCCATGGACTTGTATACATTCAGGGTCCTAAGATGGTCTCGAACCAGATCCTCTCCTACAGTGGGCCCAAGGTCTTCATTCTCACTGTCCCTGCGTCTGGCTTCCAAGACTTGGGTGGTATGGTCAGAGCATTTGTCAGTGAAGACTGAGGCAAAGAAGTCATTAAGAACCTCAGCCTTCTCCAAATCCTTGGTAGCAAGTTCTCCCGATAGCTTCCGGAGAGGGCCCATATTGTCCCTAGCCTGTCTTTTATTTGCAGTGTACCTATAGAATCCCTTCCTGTTATCTTTCATATCCCTAGCCAAGTTTAATTCTAAGTGGGCCTTAGCTTTCCTAACTTTCCTAGCTTCCTGGACAACATCCCTGTATTCTTCCCAGGCTGCCTGTCCTTTCTTCCACCTTTTATAAGCCTCTTTTTTCCTTCAAAGATTCCTCACCACCTCCTTATCCATCCAAGGAGGTCTCCTGGCCCTCCTGCTGAACTTCCTTCTAGTTGGGATGCATCGCTCCTGAGCTTGCAGCAGGTGATCCTTGAATATCAACCAACAGTCTTGGGCCCCCCTGCCCTCTAGGGCTGTATCCCATGGAACCTTACTGAGCAGGTTCCTGAGGAGGCCAAAGTCTGTTCTCTTGAAGTCCAGGGCAGTGAGCTTGCTGCACGCTCTTCTCACTGTCCTGAGGATCTCAAATTCAACCATCTCATGATCACTGCAATCAAGGCTGCCCTGGAGCATCACATTTCCAACCAGCCCTTCCCTGTTGGTGAGGACAAGCTCAAGCATGGCACCTCTCCTTGTTGGCTCCTCTATTACTTGCAGAAGGAATTTGTCTTCCACAAAATATCATATGCTTTAACTTCAGACCTAAGACTTCTACTACTACTTGGATTCAAAGCAACTGTGGGTGATTCAAGGCAAGCTGTGAATCAGTCTGAGGGAGTGGGCTGTTATAAGCATTGGATTGACTATTTTAGAACTATTCTAAACAGTGTAATTTACTAGTGAAAACAAAATCTACAGATTTGATCATGAGAGGCTATGGGACTGCCTTTATTTCCCTAAATACTTAAAATTTTTGATCCCATTGTTTAAAAGCAGTTTTAGTCATACACTTTATGAAAAGCACTCAGGAAAAGTAAGTAAAACCAGCAGGAAGGAAACAAAATATGCACTGTTGACGTGGACCCGGATAAAATGCGGTGCAGATGACCAGATCTAAATGTGCTGGTTGGGGGCAAAAAGACACCCAAAAATCTCACATTTTAAGCTAAACTTCAGTAAAAAAATAGCTTTATGAGCAGCTTGTCTGTACATTACAAACATTTTAACAATTTATAGGAAAGCTGAATTTTGTAGAAGACTTCTGATTTTGCAAACATCTTGCCTTATACAGATGCAACCTGACATTTTTTGTAAATCCAGCTTTAAACTGTGGAAGATCT
Organism: Amazona ochrocephala; assembly: GCA_039720435.1. NCBI lineage: Eukaryota > Metazoa > Chordata > Aves > Psittaciformes > Psittacidae > Amazona > Amazona ochrocephala. The sequence goes on from CM077880.1 coordinate 86,550,746, forward strand.
AGCTAAACAAATAGTATTTAAGTAAAAGAGAAAATGTGTTAAGTAAAAAACTAGAATAGTGCTTTACTGGTCTTTAACAAATATACATTTTTTATTATGAAATTTTGAATATAAAACAAGCCAACTCCGTGCTTAAAACCTTCATCCTCCCTTCTCCCCCCCCATTTTCTTTTATACCTTCAAAATTATGTTTTAACAAATATAAGTATTATTTATAGTTAAAACTCATGAAGTCAAGTAAAACATCAAGCACACTATAGTCCTTGAGTGTGCAAGAGACCATACTGGCAAAACCAGTAAGCCATTAGCTCTGGGTGGCCAACTGCCATGAACTGTCTAAAAGATTTCTTTCTGTTTTGATTACCACAGTGTTACTGAAAACATTTGCTATTTCTCATGCCCTTAGGGGAACAAAGTTTTAATTAACTGGAATACTTTTTTTTGCTCCATCACCAATTGCCAGATACTCAGAGAGTACTTTTGGGATACCAGCTTATCATTTTACATTACATATTTTACACTGAACAGCACTGAATGTACAAATTATGCCATGTTTTCATACAATAAAGTTATGATCAGGATGAATAATTCACCAGTATATAAAAATAAGAACTCTGGTTCTGAATTCTTTTTAAGTATTCAGTTGATGAGATCATCAGAATCATCACTGAAGTTTTACCTGTGTCCTACCACAAGGTAAGATTTATCTTTTTTAAAAGCATTTCAAGGATGTGGTGGGCACCACAATTGAGTTAATTTCTCTTTATATTGAAGTACTTTCAAGAGATGACAACACCATGAGGTGGGCTCAGTGTTCAGGAAGCTCATCTATGTCACTAAACCAAAGGACAGTTTAAAGGCCAGTTCAACAGCAGCTTCTGTGACTGAGTCATGGAAACAGACATAACACTCCTGAGGTTTGGGATGCAGAATGCGTCTCCTGGGAAAAAAAAAGAAAAAATTAAAACAAAATTATCATATGTGTCAGCTTTTTCTCCTTAACTGTTTGATATATTCTGGTTGTACTCTGAGGTGTCAGTAAGATGTAAAAAACAACTACTGTGTAACACAGGGAACTCCTGTGCCTCTCCTTCTTCACCTTACTTCTTTCAATACATGAGATTTCTAAATTGAAGTTATTCCCTGCTCAGGTTTCTCATGACTGCATGTGTATGGAAGAAACTTCAGGTTTTCAGGACCTATTTGTACAGTAACTAGTTGGTGTGCTTGCAATAATCCATATTTCCAGGTTACAACCTGCAATAAGGGTATTTGGGAGTAAACCTCAGTATTCATGTATTTACTGATTTTTAGACTTAATACATCTGGGTAGATACATTCCCACAGGTTAATCTAATAAGCCCTTTCAGGGAAAGAGCTAAAATAGGAAAGTTGGTAATACAAATTGCAGCTATGTACATTCACAGTGGGAAACAATTGTTTTTTCTCTTTAAACATCTGACTTGAAGGCAAACAGGTTGAACAAAAGCTCTGTCAGAGAATTTCTACATTATTATTCCTGGCCAATATAATTACCTGTGGATGATGTTTCCTTGCCTTGTAGCAGAAAGATAGGTTCTTACACCATATTCAGAAATATATTTTGCTGTTTTCTGACTTTCCCATTTGTGCAGTAGTTGAACTAGCAGAAAATTATAACCTAATGAATTAATCAAGTTGTCGTGGTTTAAGCTGAACCCATAACACAAGTGTAACCATTTATCTTCCTTTCAGCCCTTGCCTATACTGAATTTCTTTTCATATGGTGAAAGCACAACTTCAATTTAACTGGGCATTTGCATTTTTTCTCTCTATTTATCTAGTAGAAATGCCAGTAGAGAAGATAAATGTAGAAAAGAAAACATGCTGTTGATTGACACTCCTAATATGATGGTCTACTTACTGCAGCTAGACAACAGAAAATATGGTAGATGGAGGAAAGAGCAACATACGAGAAGTACTGGCTACAGAATAGGGCTTATTGGCCTGGACTTACAAAATCACAAGCTCTGATACAGTCTGAGTTGTGAAGAAATGATACATACTACTTTCTCATTACACCTGATTTTAATTGCTTCAGAAATGTATTATTTTTAATATTTAATGCCTAGGGCAATATGCTGCTCTGTCATGCAAATAAGGCTCAGCTATGTAGCAATAGCTATATGCATCATTAATAAATATCACTTAAAATCAAGTTTAAATAACACCACGAATCACAATGATACTGGCAGAACTTTGAAAGCAAACTGAGGCAGGAAAACACCCTTTCTAAAATACCTCCAAGACTGGTAGATTGGTTTAATCTTCCCAATGAAAAAAAATAAACCCAACCAACTAACCACTACAGTTGTTCACCTGCCTGTTTTGTACCACTGAATCAGCCCTGTGTGTGGAGACAAGACAGGTGGGAGTGACTTGCAGGGAATGGAGAGGTGAGGAGGTGCATGAGGAGCACAAGGGAAGGCTCTGAAGAGGATGATGAGAGCACTCTCACACGTCTGCATAGCACAGCACAGCACAACAGAGGCTGCCAGCCCTTTGGTGTTAACATGCTGGTGTGGTGCTCCCCCGAGGCAACGAACACACCTATGCTTTACAGCAGGTGCAACAGCACACCAATGCAACTTCCCAAATCCCAAATCAAAGCCATCTCACTGAGCTCAAGTATTTCTGTGATGTGCTGCAGTTAAATTAATTCTCAAAGAATACAGCAGCATGTTCAAAATGGAAAAGTCTGGGAGAAATAGATTCATTTGTCTTTAAACTCACCCCACAACCCAGTAATTCATTGTTGGTGGTGGTTTCTTCTGATCAGTCCAGTTTTCAGGAGAGCACTCAAACAAAAGTCCGTGTTCTGTTATCAGATCTAGGTCCTCAGCTGCCTTACTGAATTCCGAAATCCCACTGCCTGCTTTTAGTTTATTCTGTAAAGCAATTGGAGAAATGCTAGCATAGATTGAAATATTTTTACATAAACACTAGCAAATATAACTGTGATTTCTTCAGGAATCTCTGATGAATGATATTGCTGTCAAAAAGCCAGACTCAGAAGACAGAACTAACATGCTTACATGATTCTTTTCTCCAGTTTTGTTACTTTGGCGTTAACAGGTTTTTCCATTGTTATACATTGGAGGTAGACACATGCTCCCCACCTTTTTTTTTTATCTTCTAGCTGAACACTATTTCTCTAATAAGACATCTGAGATAATACAGGTTCTTTATAAAAGTGTGTTACAACAGCTAAAGGTCTTATTTCTCTGTGTGCCTCCCTAAGTATTAACTGTGATAGTAAAAGTCTACTGACTAAACTTGGCCAGGCAGGAACTTTTTTGTAAATCAACAGCTGAAGCACTTTGCTTAGAGCATTTTCTTGCTCTTACTTGGCATGAGTGCGTAAGACGTACAGAAAATCAAGACATTTGAGTTTTTAGGACTATATTTTCTACGAAGCTTTTGAATAAAGCTTGCAAAAGTGGTTTCTAACTGAACTCCTGGTTCCTCTTTGGTGAGGATCAAAGTGCATGCACAAAAATCATTTTACTCTCTGTCCCTGTCTTGGTGCTCAACAGTCCTGTGAATCCAATAAGGCCATAGTGTCTTTCACCAGGAAGGTGAAGGGAAAAAAGACCAGAATGAACATGGAAATAAACAGAGAAAGAATTCTGAAAATACTTGTCACTAGTTTAACTCTTCTACCACTTAAATTAAGGGAAGTTTATTACTGTTTTGTAAATGTCTATGTAATAATGAAAAAACAAGCTTTAAATCTTTTTCTTTTCTTTTTTGAAGCATGAGAAGTAGGATGAGATTATGTAAACAGGAGTGGAAATCCCTTTGGAACAAAACTGCCTTAAGAGAGTTGCTAAACCGGGGCATCTCTGGGTCTGTCAATGAAACTTCTGTTCCAAACAGTTGCTTCAAAGGTGAAAGAAAGGGTGAAAGGGTTGTTCTTGATAAAAAAAACAAAAAAAAAGACTCTCAAGGCATTTCTGTCTGCCACATGCAACAGCAGAAACCACATCTTTCCATCTGCCTACAGTATTGAAACCCCAGGAAGATCTGGAAAAGACAACAGAAACATCACAACTATCTTAATTTCTCAAGAATGGTAGAAGAAGGGAAGTTGTGAATGCTCCATTGCTGGCGGTGTTCAAGGCCGGGCTGGACATAGCCTCGGATGGCATGGTTTAGTGGGAGGTGTCCCTGCACATGGCAGGGGGGTTGGAACTAGATGATCTTAAGGTCCTTTCCAACCCTAGCTATTCTATGATTCTATGAAGAAGTACGGACATGCACCTCAGAATTTGAGAAACAAAATGACTAATATTCCCCTGAGAAAGTACCTTTTCCTAAATTTCTCTAAACATGATTTGGATTGAATTCATATATTCTAAATGACTGCTAGTTCATAGAGTGGAAGAAATTTCAAGATAGACAACTTAATCCTTAGTACGTAAAATGGTTTCAAACCCTGTTCTTGCCAATAGTGCTACTGAAAAAGACTTCAGGAATATGTTGGTACTCAGTCTGATAATCTTCACCACCAAAACCATGGGGTTGTTGCCACGCAGTTTCCAAGCTTACATTTGTTTGTTTTAGCATATCTTAATATTATGCTATTCATACTGAATATACTCAAGAAAAATTATATATTAAGAGGGGATATCTGACAGGACTATGAGGGTCTATACTTTCATATACATTAAAACTTCTTTTCTTCTGATTTTATTTAGGAGTAAGAAAATACTAAGGTGATGATGAAGGAAATGAGGCCAGGGCTGCTTAGTACCTATAAGTGACATATTTTTTAGGGTTTAAGACTACAGAGCTTGTTTTTGCTCCATTTAAAATTTATTCAAAATTTCTGTACACATCTAAAAGTTAGATTGTGAATCTTCTGGTCTCAAAAAGTGAGGCAAAGCCAATTATTGATCAGTTTACAATAATTTTGCATTATTGGCACAATTCTACAAATCCTAAACTATAACAATATTTAGCTGATGTCAAAGACTAAGCAGTATTATTGTACATTCATATATTTGACCTTCTTGCTGTGCACTGTGAACAAGGAAAACTCCTATTGATTCTTTCACATTCCGCTCATGCAACCTGCCAATTTCAGTACTAATTGTTAGAGCCAACCTGCAAAAACTGCCCCAAATTTCTCAAAAAGAAAAACTCTGTTCTGCAACACATGTTCATCATGTGGTTATTTTCTGATTTTCAGAGCAAAATGAACCCGCTGCTGCCTACTGTATTGGTTTCTTAAGTGGCCAGGAAAACATCTGCTGAGATAGCTGTGGCCAAAACAGAAGTTTTGACTTTCAAGCGTGAGTTTTTCACTTTTTATGATCTATACTTAATAGTTGAATGACTTCTTTATTCAGATTTTTTGGTTTGAACTGTAAACTGTCTATCTAACAGTTATAACCAAAGCACTTTGATGCTAAGAAGTATTTGTGTAATTTTCTCTGCTTGCTTTTGTGTTTCTACATCATCCAACAAAAGTGCCCAAAAAAATGGCTCAATGCCAAAGTTGTCAGCCAAACCCCAAGGTTGTAAGAAGTTAACAAAACAATTCACCAAATTCCCTATTTTTCTAACACTTAAATTCCTAGATGATTTACAAGGCACATCAGTCTAATGAGAAGTAACCTTTTTGGTAACTTCAAGAAAACATTAAGAAAAAAAATATACTGCTATTTGCAAATGATGTTCATTCAGTTTGTACTATTACTTCCCATTTCTTGTTTAGTTTACTTGGATCGTCACTTTAGGATCTAAAAATTACAACTGATAAGCAATTATTCCAACTGATAAATAGTACTCCATTTAGGTTTGTAGTTAATTATTTCTCTTTTCCAAAACAACTAAACAGGACACAAATTTAGCAGGGACAAAATGTTACCCTAATTTGGTTAATGTCAGTAAAAATGAACTCTGCAATTAACAAAACAGACTTTTAGCAAAACAGAGTGTACATTGAACACAAAGAGTTTGAGCTGAAGGGAGTATCTCATAAATGGATTCTTATACCTATTGTTCAGATTTCTGCATTACTACTACCACCTCACTCTAGATGGATCATTGGGAGTAAAGTCAAACACAAAGCAATACAGGTGTTGACATCAGATCTGTCCATTTTTAAGTCTAATCTAAGTACCCACATAAAGCTCTGGCAGCTGGGATCAGACTTCAGCCCAAGCCAAGAGCAAGTCTTGGACTGGTATCTTCGGAAAGGGAAACAGCCTCACCTATTCTGGCATCCCACCTAATCTAAAATCCAAGAGATCTGGCAGCATAATTAAGAGGAATCAATTGTTATAGCCAGACTTATTTCAGACCAATATTCTCATGAACAAAGGTTTACAGACATTAGTGGATGGTGAACCTGTAAGCAGTCTTAGGTAGTATTAGAGACCAAAGACACCAAGAATGACCAACCATCTCATGGTCAGAAGCCCTCTTCAGGTCACTGTTCAGACACTGACAGCACAGTGAGGGAAGGCTGCACTGTCACCGCTCACATTAAACATTTTCTGTGAAAAAAGAGGGCCTAAATTTCCTTTTGCTGCCAATCTGAAATCCTCTCCCAGCATTAAAATGGCTAAACCCCCTCTTTTGCTGCTTACAGTTCTTGAAATCAGAGCATGAACCTTTTAGCTAAGTTACAAACAAGAGTCCTACTGAGTAAGAAAATACTATAGTGGAGACATGGACTATTTATTTTGAGGGAATCTTCAGTGGGAAAGAGTGCCATAATTGCATGCAAACTTGGCTGGATGGTCAGAGAAAGAACCTGCCTATAATTAGAAATATCAGGAGCTTTTAAAACAGCCACACACAAGCAAATACACCTGTTAGTGAGCTACTTAAATAATGAAGCGAAAACAGAGTTCAAATACTGTGTCGAGATTGTAAATAGAAAACTAGAAAACAAAGGCTCCATACTTCTTTCCTCATGGACTGCTGAAAAATGTCTCGAATTGAAAGACAGCAACGATAGAAATTCTCAATTAACTGAGGGTGGATGGTGCCACCGAGCCGTGCTACTTCTTTGTGAGTTGGAGTGATGAAGATTCCTTGCATCGTTTCCAAGGAGAGATAGTGGAAGAGGGTATTCTCAGGACCAGATGTCAACCTTAAAATTAAACATAAAGATAAATGGGAGCATTCATTTAACAACAGAATATTTTTGAAAGAAATTTCAGTTAAACAAAATATACTTTTGTTTCTTAAGACAGAATTGTTTTTCTGATAGCTGCAGTACAGTACAAAAATGGAAACAGACATTCAAAAGGTGCTTATTTCTACATGAAGGAAATCCGGGTAATCTGGACTGTTAATACTCAATTTAAAAATAAAGCAAAAAAGTTATGGTACAAGGTAGGTATTGCATGTGTGTTCTCAAAAATTCTCACCAAAGAAAAGGAGAAATAAAAGCTCTTTTTTGGGGGGGTGAGGGAGGGAAGCAAACCTTTCTTTAGAGCTCAAACAAAAACTCCAGAGCAGACTGTGCTGTCACAAGCAACAGGTGAGACCTGGGAAGATCATGGCTTCTTTGTCCTTTGTGTAACTATCTAGAGATACCAGGGAGGCAACAAGGTGCATGTATGGTCCAAAACCTCTATATTTGAACTTCCAAGGTCACATATGTATAGACAAGTACATATATTCTACTGACATACTCTTGAAAAATAGTGGTCTTTTCTAATTAAGCTCTCCATTTAAGAGCTTCACTTTTGAGAATCCTTGCATAGCAAACTTTTGGATAGAATAAAATGACGCAGGAATTTCAGTGATCTGTGCATATTTAAAAAAGATCCAAGACTGGCCTTAAAAATCAAATACTTAAAAAATCATTTCTTACTTGACAGCATTAAGAAGTTCTGTATCTTTCTCTGAAAGGTTCTTTTTGAGGCTTCCTAAATTAAATGGATTTGGTAGGGTATGTTTTTTTTTAGTGGCCTGAAAAACAAGCATAGAGATGAACTAAGAGAGAAAAAGCAGCATACAAAAGAACAGAGTCAAACAAACAAATCACCTGCTCAGAAAAAAATAGCAGCATTTTCTTTTTTAAAGGCCTAAACAGTTAATTTATATAAGTGTATTTTGCAGCCTATTTTAGATTAAAATGTATAGCATGTATAACTGTGCAGCACTTCATTCTGGTAACTTATTACTAACCCTATTACTATTTTTGGGGTATTCCCCAATCGTTTCTGCTGCTTCCAATGTAACTATGCCCACTTCGACTTGTAAAAAAACCCCAAACTTTACAAGCAATGATAAAAAAATGTGACGGCTTTGAGGCTGACCCAAAGCTTCCCAAAGCAACAAAGTATTTCCTACTGAATTCAGGGGCTCTTTAATGTAGTCTTAAGAGTTACTTGAGTGAGTTTTCAAAAGAACCGCCACCTCCCCCAAGCCCACCAGAACCTTATGGATACCCTTTGTCTTTGTTCTCAGACCTGATCCACTACAGACTGTGGATTACTGCTTTCATCTTCCGCAGGACCTTCATTACCATGGTCAGGTCCTCCACTGCTCCTCGTAGGGCTTGGCTTACGTGTCATTAAAGATGAGTCACCAAACAGCGTCCTTTTGCTTGCTGGAGTGGTTCCTGATTTTGAAGTATTTTGTAGCTTGCTGAGCATGGGTGAGGTGGTCAAGTTCTCAGATTTGTCACGTGTTGCAGGAAGGAACCAGTCAGCACAAGATAAAGGTGGGATGGAAGGAGAATCTAGCCTTTCCTCTATGCTGGCATCTATTCCTTCCAGTTGAAGTATAGTGGCTTTGACCTGATCTACATATACACAGTCTGGTCCTGGATTCCCAATTGCTTTTGATGCACAGCCTCCCGCCTCTAGCAGGACACACAGCATAAAGTATCTCTGTAAATATGGAAGTAGCAGTATCAGTGTTTGGTTTATACTTAGCCTTTGGAGAATTTATACTCAAACTTGCAAGTTTTACAAATATAGAAATAGCGCTATTTTCTGAGAGGTTCTATCCCACAAGACAGCTACAATAGAAATATTTAGTAAAATTACTGAATAAAACGCATGAAAGTGTTGATCTTACTGAACAACAGACAACACGCAACAGCCAACAGAGCACTGGAGAACAGGCACACTGCAGATGTTAACTTACCAAGCCAACTATCAGTAAAAAGTATCTTGCTTCAGGCTCCCTGTATCCTGTAATAGCTGAAACTTCACATGGCTGGATATGATGATGTGGAAATACTTCCCGCCATATCACTAACTGACTGATCTTCTGTTCTGCTGCCAAGGGTAACAGACAATAGTGCCGACAATATAAACCTATATCAATAAGATCTTCCTTTGGCAAGTGATTACCAATCAAGTAACCCTTAATTGAACACAGAAAAGGAAGTGTATTCAGTAAGAAATACAGCATCACCACTTATCACTTAAGAGTGCTTTTCGCATAGAGATATCCACACTCCACATGCATTGAGACTGTAAACTTCCTGGCAGAGACTGTCTTTTTGGTGTACACTTGTACAACAGATAACACTAAGCTTTTGAACCACATCTGAAGAATCTGAATACTGAAATATAAAGAAAGAAAACATCAGCATATATGCAAGTTATCAAAGGCAAGCTGCGAAACGCTAGCTTTAACAACTTGCAAAACAGCTACAGAGTTAAGGTGCTTTAATTCTCATTTAATTCTCTCTCCAAAACTACTAAGCTGTCACTGGAATTAATAAAATTTCAAAAAAAAGATATAAAGTATAAAACCATTTCTAGCACTAAGGGTGTTATGGTTAAAAAGCTGCCATGGTAGATACTGAGCAGTTCCATCCATGCCAACTGTTCAGCCCCGTAACGCTACCAGCATTAAGAGCAATGGCATGATAAAATCCTTAAAATGTAATTTTCTTAAAGGAAAGGTTGTTACCTTCCTATTTATACTGTTAAGTATACTGTCTACATTTAATAATGACATATAAATTTACAAATGAGGCCCAAGTGAAAAAAGCTGTCAATACAATTCCTCAAGTCTTTGAAAGACAGACTAAGGATAGATCACCTGTTACCTTTATTAAAAAAAATGGCAATGAACCAAAAAATTCCTATTAGGATCTCATACAGTCTCCCTTGAGTTGACTCTTACTACTTTCTTACTACTGTCTCTCCTTGAATCACACCCTCCAAAATTCCCATGAGACAGTTTCAAACAAGCATTTTGTTCTTACTTGGCATACAGCACCTACCACTTCCTGACACCGATTTTTTTCTGTTACGGTGTTTGAGTTGTAGGTCTCTTACTAGAAATACATATTTAAAGCCATCATATATTTTTTTCATATTTGTGAGGTTCTTAAAAGAGTTACTCCATGACCGACTTAGATTTCCAGATGCATTTTCTAAATCTGTAGGCCTTAATCACTAATACTACCTTGTAGAAAAGACAAGAGCCCATAATCATATATAATCTTCTCATGTCGTAATAATCTTCAGACTGTGGGGAAAAAAAGCATAGTATCACTTTTCATTCAGAATTTTTGCTTTAGATACCAAATGCAAGTCACCTAATTCCAGTCAACTGTAATCAGTATCTCATGTAATACTTTCAGTTTTGACCTCCTCTTGTCAGTGCAACAGTTAATACTGAACGGTTCACTGAATTACTAAGTTTTTACCCTCCGTTGTCAATTTTCATGTCACTACTATTTTCTCTAAAAATTTCCAGCTCAAAAATAACAGATTTCCTATTTAGTTCTAATCCCTCCATAAGCTATTTTTGTTAGGATATGCTACTTCTTAGTTCTTAACAGCAAAACAGCTGAAACATAACTATCAACACCAGAGGCCCTCCTAGAGTAAAATTTCCAAGTCAAAGCATTTCCCTCCTCCCCCCCCCACCAAGTATTTGATATTTTACCCCAAATATTCCCGTTCCTTGGATCTTTTAATCTATATGTCCGGTACTCTCAGATTAGTAAACTACCTTTAGGTGGATATAGTGTATTTTACATCAAGTGGGTGCAATCAATTTCTGTCCCATGAACTACAACTTATGAACACTGCTTTCTGTAAATAATCATTCAAGTTGTTTAGTACAGTGGTTTTACTTATTTCTTTCAATTCTTTTGCAAGGTGGACTGTATGTCTGCCTACCTTGTATTTTAGGTTTTAAGAGTGATCTAACAAATTATCTTTATGCTCAATTCTAACATGCCTATGGAGAACATAAATTTAGAATAACTATTCTGGAATGTAAGTTCCAGAAAGCTCATATTTGATTAAGAAGAGTGGATTAATTTGGAATTTGTACTTTTTTAAACTACTGAACATGACACCAAGGCAAAGAGATCCTGTAAAATGCAAACAACAAAAAATAAGATGTTTACCAGCTCTGCAAAGTCAGCTGCTTCCAGGTCACTCAGTGCTGTGTCAATCTCCATCTGAAATATTTAAGCACTGAATTTTAGAAGAGACTTCCCACACATGAGCTTACAATTAATAGCATGGTGTGCATCGTCCTGCTAGTCTCCGAAGATGATGATTCATGAGTACAAAGTGAATGGATGAAAATTTGCACACACTTTTCAGTAGTAATATCCAGTATCAGGAACACCTCAATTCATCAGATTAAAGAAAAATCCTTCTTAATGGCTGTGTATTTCCCTCTTGAAGCTGTAACATTTCTCTGCTTGCGTGCCTGCTGAACCCATGGTTCAGCATAAAGGAGATGTCACTCCTACTTTCAGAGTGCTTTAAAACATGAGGGCTAGAGAAAGCTCTGAAATCTGGCAAGCTATTGTAGCCAACTGAGTTATTAGAAAAATCTTTTTCAAATGGATGTAGTTTTTGTCTCTATGGAAATTGCCAAACTTTCTCACACATTATCTTTGTTCTACTGAAAACTCTTTGAACTGGCTTATTTCTCTAACTACAAGAGCTGTTGGTTAATATAAGTTTTACTAAAATACTTTCCTTTAAAGAACACGGTACTAGGCACTGAAAGAAGTTCCTGACATAAATGTGCTTCTTAGTGAAAAGAACCTAAAATCCATCATTACAAACTTCTTGGGATGTATTAACAGGGTGCCTCTAATTGAAATACAGCCAGTTCTCAAACAGAGAAATGTCAGAGAGGCTGTTGGCAGTTGACAACTAACCAGTCTCAACTTTTCCTTGGTTAAAATATAAATGGCTTTCTATCCGATAAAGAACTGACACTTTTAGTTTTATATTCCTTAGAGAATATAAAGATCTTCACCAAAACTTAACAGGAAATTTCATCTTCTGCATCTTTTCCTTCTGGGAAAAGGGGATGATCTCAGACAATTTTGGAAAGCAATATCTGTATCATAAATATCAACTACATTGTTTGAGAACCAACCTGAAAGCTAAACTAGAGAACAAAGTGTAGCAGAGTGTTTCTATAGAAACTCGAAAAAAAAAGGAAGCACAGAGGAAAATAAAATTGATCACTAAACAGTGCAAGAAAAAAAAAAAGTCATTTTCTGCATAGGACAAAAATGCTGACAATGGTTTGAGGTGGACTAAGTTGCATTTCAGATATTGACTGATCACATTCTACAACAATGTGTTGCATAAATGTTTTAGTCTCATCATATGTGAATAACACATTTCAGTTATGGAGCATGGATTTTTCAAGTGAGTGGACAAGCATGTTACAGGGCTATGTGAGTACCTCTACATTTGTCACCTGGATAGCAGATTTAGCTCTGGAGGATAACATGAAAAGAACTTTTCTGAGACACTCGTAGATACTTCTGTATGTATTTAATAGGGTGTTCATACACATTATAAAAGCAGAAGTTTAAAATCGTCGCAAACATATTGGCCTCAAGCACATTCAAGCATCCTATGGGTCAAGGTAGAAAGAACTAAATCATTATCAGTGTGCTGCTCAAAGTAAAGGAGAAGACAATCCATATATTGGAGAAAAGAGAGAAAAGACTACACAAGCAGACAGAAATCTGTCTGGTAACAAGCAAGCTCTGTACCTGCCCGTGCTGTAATGTCCATGGCAACTTACATTACTGAATATTAGCAAACCTGAAATAACTCTGCAAATACTGACAACACTAGAGTTGAAAGACTTACCACTTCATCCCTTCCCCTCCAAACACGCTTCTGAAATCTGTACACAAGGTCTTATTAAATGGAAAAATCAGAAAACTAGGAAAGTCTTAAGTTAATATTATCCTCAAGTAAAGACCCAATCAATTAAAGAACATGCCACCGCAGAAGGTAATTTTTAACATCCAAACTCTGTCCTTTTGCAGACCCATTCTGAAAACCACTTTCAATTCTCCACCATACAGCCCTCTTTACTTTCAGTTGGTTCAGTGTTCATTTCTTTTGTTGCTGATGAAATAAGCTTGGATAATGGAGCTTATTGTCAGCTCAGATTAGAATCATTGTCTAATAATTACAGCTAGCCTTAACGATGCTATCTACAAACTTACAAATAGAAGGAAAACTCCTGTGTTTAAAATTTCTCATCTGTTTCATTTGCACTAAATCATGGGAAATACTCATTAAAAGTCGAACTCCACCATAACAAGACTAACATATCCTAAACATCATTCCAGCTGAGTGATTCTTTTTCCCTATGAAATTTTTTAAAAACTGCTATACATGTATTGACTCAAATATAATATGCAAAGAACTCTTCACGTGATATGGAAGATAACTTCCTAGTTGTAGAGTTAAAAATACTTTAAAATCACAAAGGCAGAAATGAATCCCAGATTCACTAACATTCAAGAGGATGGAAAATGAAAATGCATTGAATCTTTCTTCCATTGACTTGAAAAGCTGTACCTCTTACAGTGTCAAACAAATGATGTATGGATATTTATTTTGATTCTGTAACAGCCATTTAAATTACAAGTTACACAAGGGGTTCTGAAGTAATATTTTCTAACTGGAAAAAAACTTAAATGGTCAAAATCGAACATAAAGCTACATGCCAGGGGCTGCTTTCCCTATGGCATATGCTGGTTGTTAGAGAGATGTGTGTATATATATAATACTTAAATTTTTTTGTCATCATGTTCTCTTCCTAGGTAGCTAGTCACCAAAGTATGCTCATAATAGCAATCTACTTCTTATGAGAATGACTATGAAATAAAGGATCCTGTAGGAAGAGGGGTGGTCTGGGATGGGCAAAGGGCTTCAGTAAATTACACGCTTACAGCAGAAGATACCTGCATCAATTTTCTGGCCTCTCATATCAAGTTTTTCTAGAAAGCTCTGAAAAAACACATTACCTTGACTTCCTGAGGCAACGTCAGCCAGCGCAAGCCTGGGAGACTGTTTAAGAATAACGCACTGCAAGTATCATAGTGTTGAGTGCTGGGGCTGGCATTTGACTTGAGTCTTGCAGGCTGAAGCGCCCGCTGGAAGAACAGGTTGAAAAAATGATCCAGGCGAGAAACATTTTCCACCTGGCAAAAAGCACTGAACAAACATGAACTCCAAGTTAGAATAACAGAGAAACTTGTAGCTTGTCTATATAACCTGCTGTGCTTACAGTGACTCTTTATAGCATGGTACTACATTTGGATTTGGGCTTTTTTTAAACATGAAAAAAACCCAGTAGGCTAATCCAGGCAGTACCTACAAACAAAGGAAAAGCTAAAGCAGCACAGTATAATAGCAGGTATCTTAGAGCAACTTAAGATGCAACAATGATCAGTTTCATCCTTTTGGAAGTTATTCTTTTTCTTTCTCTGTGGCACACAGATGTTAAACCTTGAATTGAATGCAAGCATGTGAATAGCCTACCTTGGCCTATTTAGGTTACAGTCAGACTGAACGTTTTCTGTGTGTTTTCCAAATGCAGAAACAGACAAATCACTTGGCCACATGAGGTTGTGAAGCCTGGTGCATTTACTTTATTAAAAACAAACCACTGATTCATACCTGTGTTTTACAAACAGTGCTTTAACGCAAAGGGTAACATTTGCAGAGTGTTGCTGACATCCAGTGACTTAGATTACATGAATGATTTAAACTAATCAAGGACAAAACTTTCTGAATCAACAGACTGCTTTAAAAAGTGTCTTAATGTGTGTTAAGATTGAAACAAAAAGGCAAGGAGAACAGAACCCTGGGTTTTGTGCAAGTGTAAAGGAACATGCAAAGAAACTCCATGTAAACATTACCACTACTAGCTGTCTTCAGTGAGCATCAATGAAAAATTAGTGACTGAAAATACTTTTGAAAGAACTCACCTGTCTAAAGAACCGTACATGAACTTCAAGGTCCTGACAACATCTTCAATCATGTTCCTCAGCTGAGCAAGAGGCACACTGAAAAAAATAACAATTCAAATGTACAGTGAAGCTTATAATATCTTTACTATGAATAAGCATAGGCATCTCCTGAAGAGCTCTATTCTAACTAATAATGTAGTGCAAACAAAAAGTTCTTCATTAGACTCGGTGAGAGGTTTCCTTTGAGTGACTTGCCCATAATGACACAGATGGTAGAAAAGCAGGGAGGGGAAAGAAAGTCCTAAAACACATAAATATATACTATTACTGCTGTTACTCAGTAGTGTCTAATCAAGACTTGACTTTACCAAACACTGACAATCACTGTTTTCTAAACTACACCTACTTCTGAGATCTAATGAGACCTTATTCCTTTAAGAGGAAATGAAAAAGAAACTGTAACAATGAATATATAAAAGATGTGAATAAGGTAAATCAAAAAAGGGGAATCACGGGAATAGGAACTAGTTATAGTAAAAAGAGTACATTGAAAGCCCTCCCTTTCTTGCTTTTTTGATACAACAGTACAACTGGAGGACACACAATAGGAAATGAAATTAAAAGGAAAACAAAGCATCTTATTTGAAACTCACTTTTCTTCAGGAAGACCAATTACAAGCAACTTGTCAGCTTCTTTCCAGTAAACGACCTGAACCAGTTTTTCGCATAAGAAAAGGGAGGAACTAGAAAAATTAAACCAGAAGTACTTCTGTTAACACTATGAAGCTACAAAACACCACCTTTATAAGCCAGAATGATTTATATGTATTTTATATGCAGACTTAACGCTCATCTATAATCACATGCATACAACTGGGCTAGGTAATGATGTTACTAAAGAACTTGAAGTCCCTCTGATTACGGTTCCAAACAGGTCACACGAGTATTAACAATGTTTTCAAGTGAAGGACCGCTACTGAAGGGCCACAGTCATCTTCTGAATCACTCAGATGCTCTTTAAAGGTCTTCCTGCCTAGCTTTAACACAATCAACTTACAAAATTAATGTCATTTCAGATCACAGTGAGGTAACCAGAGGTACTAATGAAGGTTCTGAACATCGCAGTCACTCACAAAATCATTTAAAAAGACTCCACGTTTTGCAAACAAGCCCAAGAGGTATTTGAACATATTACCTCAGTGATAAACATAAGCTTGAACTCTCATGCTACCTCCTTGTTTCGAAAATTGCTCCATGAAGCACAGCAATCCCAGAAAGACCAAGAGAACTTTCATTTGAACCACAGAGTGAGTTCGAACATGAAACAGAATCAGACCCAAGGTTCAAATTAGCAGTAAATCATACATTATGCACCAGGTTATCACATCAAATGTACTGGTTGCTGCTAAAACCAAGGTCTATAAATATCTCGAACACTAAATTTATAGTAAACCCCCACCTTTCTTCCTGTCACCTTAGAAATTTTAAATAACAACATGACACTGCTGCAAAGTGAACAAAGTGTAACAAGCTTAAGCTTGAAAGATTCAGGAACTTAATTTTTAGGATATGGCTCCACGAACAACTTTCTTCACTCATACAGTAAGATTGATGGTGCTAAATAAAATGATACTGTCATTTCTTAGTATTTCCGCAGGTCACGAAAACATTTCTCTCCTTCATGTTACCAAAAGTAGTTCCCAAACAAAATAAATTATATATTTAAAATGCAAATAACCACAAAAAAATAAAAATTCCCACCCCAAAAGTTACACCATACGTATGCAGACACAATAATGATAATTTACTCTTAGAAATCTGATTGCAGCTGTGGCAGAATTTCCAGCCTCCATACTACAGTGCCTCAGAATCCCAGCTTAGATAAGGGTGCTTTAAGAGACTTAAAGAAGGATCTGAAACCAATTTCACTGAACTAAAAATCCTAGTCATTGCCACCCATGACAAAGAAATTCCCCTAAATCTACGTACATCCTGGCTGGGCAGCCCAACTTCAGGCATGCTGTTCTAGTTAAAATATTCCTGCCTTACAGGTAGTCACTCTTCTTTTGCCTGGAACTTGATGCACGACCCACGTGTGGTTTTCTGTACACATATGTATAAAGTAGTAAGAGTAGTAGCACATTACATTTCAAATACTTTTACCTGATAATCTGGGTACCGGTAACACTTTCCAGTATGTCAGACAGTGTGAGAAATATTCCTCTCACACTTTTCAGTTTTTGGGATGCTTCTGATACAGGGTACTGATAAAGGATTTCTTGCTGTGAAGAAAGTTAGCTGTTAGTTAAGCAAAACAAAACCAAAGCCACCAAAAGAACCCAACCCAAAACTAAAAAAGCCCCAAACAATTGAAATGTTTCTCCACATTTATTGCTTTCTGCCAAATTGTGACAAGCCAGAAATAATGCATGCAGTATTAAGCATATCCAGTGCAGAGTACAGTAAATTATCTTTCTACATAAACAAAAGAAACACAGACATGATTAACTTTCCTATTTATGTCACTGAGCACATCCAGCCAGTGCCAATACCCATTAGAAACTTTTCCTTCATCAAGATTAAAAGAATATAAAGTTTAATTACAGAAGGACCTGGCAAACTTTGCATTCTTACCCAATTTAATTAGCTCTATTTTCAAATACTCATTAGTAACAAGGATTTTTTTTCTTGAATGAATCTCTCAGATGGAAAAAACCCTGCCATTTCCTAATTACAGCACTACAAAGGACTAGAAAGAGCCTTTCTTTCTCCTCACTATGAGCTCGGGCCTTTACACAAAATTCATTTCCCAGGGAAAGAAAAGACAACTGTAACAAAAGGTCATTGCTGTATCATAGATATACATTAATGAGTTACCAAGGTTCAGCACATACCACCATGCAAGATCAACTGTCTTCAAAGCAAGGTGAAAGTTCATAGGACAATGACAATGGAATTAATAAATAAGAAGCAGATCATTTCTTCAAAAGTATAAACCCTCCTTCAATCCAAAAAACTCAAACCTGGACAGAGTGTCTAAACTAATGGCTTATCAAATAGCTTCTCTTTTTTATTTTATCCATTTCTCAAACTGAACCTAAAGAGCATTTTAAAAAACGTGTTAGTGCAGTCCTGACAACATAAGAAATGGCTAAAAGAAACTGTGCCAAAATGGTGCCAACCAGCTAAAACCCTATAATGTTCAAACACACTGCACTGACAATAGTCTTTAAAGTGCATGTTAAGTACAATTAAAAAAGAAACAGTAGATGAAAGACAACTATGTATTCTTAAAGATTAATTCAGAAATTATAAAACCAGAGAGAAAAGCTACAGGAAGTACAAGTCAGTGTCTGCATGAACCAAGCTATCTTAACAGCTATTCATCAATACCTACTTTGCAAGTATGCTAAACACATGCTTCCAGAAAATACTATCACGCAGGAGGAATAGGAACACCATTCATTTTAAAACATGGCATCACCAAAATGAGTTCAAACACATAAAGATGTGTAGTTTGTATGCTGGTACGCATAACGTACATTAGAACAGTAATATCTACCTTGACCTAAAACATACAAAAGACTAGATAGCCGTACTCACTGAAACCATTATCATATGGAACACCCCCACATCCCAAATGATTTCTAATACTGCTGTCCTTCACAGTTGCGTAGTTAGAGCTCACAACTCTCAGAGCTCATTAACTCTATTTTTAGGTGCCAAAAGCTCACAAGTGGAAGAATTAGTTACTAGCTTTAGTTGCCATTGCTTACATGGATGTGATCCACATACCATGTCTCCCTTGGACATGGGTAAAGCAGCTTAGTAAAGGATCATTGTATTTTTATTGTGCAATATGGCATAAGTGTATAGTAACTTCACTGCTAATTTGAAGTACTGATGTAAACTAAATCAGGAACGAGACTTCTACAGGATAAATGTCTCTTACCATTCACCAAATAAAATTAAAGACAACTGCCTTGAAGAAGGCAGCATTCTTTTGTTCAGAAATGTTAAAAAAAAAGAGCTTGACTGTACCAGCGAAGCATCTCTCAACATTAGAGACCATCTGGGGCTCCCCAGCTGCCAGGACTTCTCAAGAAACAATTGTTCCATGGTATGAAGGGAGAACAAGCGCATTACAATCCCTCTTTTACCTCTGCTCAACATTCACAGTTAATTCTGTTTCTTGGGAGAGTGTAAAGCAATAATGGGGCAAGAAAGCAGGGCTCCTGCTTTCTCTTCCTGTGTTTACTCTGAAGCGCAGGAATTGCAATTAGGCATTTGCACGTCTATCACCTACCAACAGAGGAGCCAGAGGCCCTGAAATACATATTTTTAATATTCCATAAAGTTCACGTGGCCAAGAAAACACTGGTCTTTATGTTTACAGCAACCATCCATAGCTGTTCTAGCCACGTAACATAGCAGTCTTACACTACAAACTTACAACTGAAAAGAGAACTATTTGCAATATGTAAGTTCAGTTTCATAAAGCATCTCAAGGTTATTTAATTTGCAGTTAAATGAGCTCTTTTCATTTTTATTATAGGGAAATACCAAAGCAGAAAAATACCACAGTATCGTGTTTTAATGGAAGCAGTCCCCAGGTGGGGAAAGGCACAGAATGACCTTGCCTTGTTGCAATGCTATTAGAAAAAGAAGTAGTAATTATGACAGACACTTGTGTAAACTTACTTCTGCTGAAGGTACCTCCCATGAAAAAATGTAGTCTCTTAAACAGGATTGGAAAGGACTGCAAACCAAAGCTTGCAGTGTAGTATCTTGCTGTGATATATAATGAAGCATATGCTACCTTAAAAATATTACATGAAGAGCATTATTTATATTGTAAAATCAAGTACTCCAGAGTTAGGAAGTACTGGATTTATGGTTGCCTAATAAGCTTTAATTATACACACTCATCTGTCCGCCTTGTCCTCTGCATAAGACAGGCATCTTTCAGAAAAAATGTAATACTCAAGACAACATCATGCTGAGTATGTACAAAAGGGCTGAATTAAAGTTGCACAAGTAGCCATAAATCTGTCATTTCCTGGCTTTCAACCACTTGATTCTGCAAACTTCACAACAGTTTTTATATGATATCGTGACTGTTTTTTATGACATCATGTGATTTTCTAGGGTTCTCCTCCCCAGCCCTGTCTCTAGAAAATCAAATTAAACTCCATTATGTGTGGTTGAAACATGTTTTCTCTATTACACAACACCAAAAGAGCAATACAGACTTCTATCTCTTGAAAAAATGTTTTTAAAAAAAGAAAGACATCTCAGAGAGGGGATGGATACTGACTGGATTTAAGGATTAATTTCAGGGTAGTCAAAGGAAAATGTCTTTTTTCTGCTCCCCACTCCATCACTCTTCCTGCCACCCCAGTCCCTGGAGACTGGCAAAACTTGTGCTTTGTTTGATGTCATCATATCAAATAATATATTAGATAATATCACTCGTGCACTCTGATAAATCTAAGTTGAATTGACAGAAGGGGAGAAGAGTTTTATTCCAAATGTCTGTTCCCAAAAAGTCCACTTTGTCCATTTGTCATTCTCAGCAGGGGTAAGAAGCCTAACTGAGCCCCTCCCCGCTGTTCTGCGTCCCTGCATTCTGAATGGAGTATTTGTAGCTATGGCTACATCACAAACAACATCGACACAAAAACTTACAATGGGTTATACCTACACTGGCAACATTCTTCTGATGAACATGAAAAGGAAAGAGATGTGAAAGGAAGCTTTACAGGACAAAGGAAAAGAACTCCAGTAGCTCGAAAATGTCACTCAAGTGAAAAATCCACAGTTGGGTGCAAACAGTAAACAGGAGAGAGTCCTCTACAAAAAGGCACATCAGCATTTCAAAACAGGAGGAGCTAGACAGACTATGTATGTGGCCTGCCAACAGCTCCTGCTGGGGAAACTTTTTTTGATTAGACAGATTTCATAGTTTGAGTTTGAGAGGCGTATTGGAAACAGCTCAGTGAGCATCTACGAGACAATGATGACCTTCCTAATTGATCTCTGCTTTGCCTGTTAACACCAATCCAGAGTTTGTCAGCAGTGATGCTAATTCCCACCCACCCCAGAATTTCAGGCCTTATTTCTGTCAAAATGGACACTTTATGGACTATTCATGGCTCAAAATGATCAGTAAGATTTTTATTTAATACCAAAGGGTATAGCAGTTGCTGTTGTCAGTTGTTACCTTTCATCTTCAGTTTTTAGTTAGCCACATACCTCATCCTTAGATGTTTCAGAGTCCAGTTTCAGTGTGAGGAACATAACAATATGGGGTGTATCTTGCAGAGCCTGTTGATGGTCCATGCTTTCTTCTCCCCACAAAAGCCGAACCAGATTGTTCATACTTGACTGTGCCCGTTTATACCTTTGTTGAGAAGTTTCTTCAGGCTCAAATATTGACATTTCAAATGTAAGTTTAACCTATTAAGATAATTAATTATTATGAAAATGAGGCTGTTACAATTCTAATCCCAAATGGAATAAATGCAGTTTGAGCCCTTACGTTTTCTTAGTCTTACTGACGAAGATGTAGGCATTCAAAAATTCCTGCTGTTTGAAGAAAACCAGATAAATACTCAGCATTACAGAACCACCTATTATTAAGAAGAAAGGCAGCTATCACGTGTTCTATGAACCATATGAGTAAGCATGTGGTTTGGTGTGTTTTCATACATAATTCTTATGGGTTTGAGAATGGAAAAATATACTTACTGCTCTGGGGTTTGTTTGAACACAAAACCTATTGCCATGCTTTGGAAACACACCCGATATTTGACTTCTTTCACAATGTCAGCACTTTGAAGTATTTATCCTCAAGGCTCTTTCATGAACATTGCTTTGCTATTTGAGTGCACTGACAGGTACATTTGCAAAGGGAAATCAATTTACATTAGACTGAAAGTCTGTTAATTTGTAGCACTCAGCAGCAATTCTTTCAATGTGCCCACATTTCAGTAGATTAACTCGGTTTTTTAAACTGTAAAGTCAGCAAATAAGTTCTGCTGCTGTAACAACTGTACACAACTAGCAAGAAGCATAAAAATTATTTACATCACTTGCTGCATTCTGTCTTCAGACAAAAAAAATGCAAAGCACAGAGAATTCATTCTTAAAAAATAACAAAGTTTCGATCATCAAGCTTACTTTGTCAAAAAATTACACTGTTTAGTGTTCTTTATTTCCCAAATGAAGTGAACACCAGGAAGAGTAAGTGTATATTTCGGGGGTCACAAGCAACACAACATCCACACTTGGCATGGAAATGTGCTTTGCAGACCTCCTTTTTATGAGCACTGCCTGATAAAAATTATGGTTGGCATGTGTTCCAGCAGTGGTGAAATAAAAAGAGTAATTTTTATTTTTTTTTTTGGTGAATGAACACTTAATTCTAGTATAAAAGAAGAATTTGTGAGAAATACCTTGCTCTTGCCTGAGCATAAAATTGTAATTTTCAGAAAGAATAAACTGATCTATTTTCTTGGATGATACTTTAGTTTTCATCATTGCTCAAAGTGAGTAAAAATGTATCCATTTGGACTAAGCAGGCACACTCTCAGTTCCGTCCTTCATATGCTTTTACTCAAGATTTTTGTCTGCCTTGAAGTATCCTTCACATACCTACTGACTGGGAAGTTCTAAACATAATACATCACACTAAATCCTGCTTCTCTTTAAAGCTGGTGACAGTTGAGCCTAATGATTGATGCAGCAAAAAAAGTTTAGATTTTCCCAGTTGCAGTGAATTTGAAAAGCCCAAGCAGAAGTAATTTATACATTTAAATACAGACAATTTACATTTTCGTAACTGTGTATACACATACTTAAAGAGAGGAGTGCCAGCAAGAAATAATGATGCCTTGAAACACCCACTGCCTGTCAAACTAGATCAGAGAGAAGCGCCATCATCAGCTCTTCTAGTTACAACATTTACAGCATCAGCTGCTGCCTTCCCACTTCACTCCCTCCCAACACTTCTCATTAATCTTTTCTTCTCTCATTTTGGCTGCTGTCAGCTTGTTCTTCTTTTTTCTTCCCATTCCCTGTAACAGCACTGCACTCACTCCTTCTCTCATGCCATGTGCTACCACTTTCTTCTCTGACAGTAACTCATCCTTCGCTTCCTCATCATCATTTCAGTTTTGATTAATTACATTGCATATTAACAGGACTCAAGGAACAGAAACACCCAACTAAAAGCAGTGGCTTTATAAGTCCCAGTAACTTGATCATTCACAGTTTTATAGATGTATTTTTTTCTCCTCTGGCATTCAGTGACTCAGTTCTCTTTCTCTGTCACGCCATCTGCATATATTTCAGAGGATTTTCCTCATACCCTGTGTAACTTCTTGCAGATTTCCTCAAGGCTCAATAGTTATTTCTCTTAACTTCTACATCTTGTCTATGGACACTTATTCATGACACTCAGGCTACAGTCTCTACACTAATGATGCACAGATGTAATTCTTGCGACAGTCTATCTTTGAGTCCCTTGATTACAAACAAAGCAATACAAACCGAGTCTGTCTTGTCATAGAGACACAACCAGATGGCTGCCCAAGCAAGAGCTAAGACAAATAGACACAAACAGAACTTTAACTCCTCCTCCTCCTGCAGGCATCATGTTGCCTCCCACACCTCTGTGGACAATACTGCCCCACTCAGATGGGAAATCGTGGTTTTGAGAAAGATCGCTCTCCACAATTTGACAAGTTCCTTTCCAAATCTTGATTCTAACAGCTTGAAACATGACATTTTCTGTTCCTATTATTGTACAAGTTCTAATCTATTTCCTGCCGTAAAAAAAAAATCTAAGCTGGAAAATACTGCAATAGAAAATTACCGAGAAACTACTGAACAGTACACAGGATCTGATTAGATAACAACTACTAAAGTATCTTTCTGTACATGCTGATGATGAAGTCTTCCACAACTTTGATTTCATTTCTCCTAAAGAAAATCAGTTCAATGCACAGCAGAAAAAGGAAAAGGAAAGGAAATGAAGAATGGGAGAAGCACAAAAAAATATTAGTATTCTAACTCTATATAGCACACACACTACAACATTAGAACAGTTGTGAAAAAGAATTTAATCAACCTGCAAGAAGGCACTGATGAAGCGACAGTAACAGCAAACTATGAGGTACATGGGTGGGAACTTTTCTGCTTGCAAAGATGCAACAGAAGCAGAACATGACAGAGCTCTCTGAAGTCAAGGAATGATAAATGGACAGTTAACTACTCATAATGCAGGAACCTGGGAGTATGAAATGTGCTTCGTTAGATGGCAGTCTGAAAAACAAGAAAAACAAATGTAACACAAATCAGTTCTGTATAACACAGCTACAGTATGCTGTGGAGGTCAAAGGAATTTCAAGAACTAGGTTAAAAAAAGAGAAGGTACAAACTTGTAAGTGATCCAATAAGTCACTATTGACTGCTGTAACTACTGACTGTGACTAACTATTGACTGCTGGAAGCTGGAAAAGTAGGATGGGAAGGTCACTCTGTATTTACTTTAAGAGAATTACAGAACAGTTTGGGTTGGAAGGGACCTTAAAGCTCACCCAGTTCCAACCCCCTGCCACAGCTTCTCCGGGCAACCTGTGCCAGTGCCTCACCACTGAAGTCATTCCCCCTTGTTCTGTCACTACATGCCTCTCCATCACCCTTGTGGGCCTCATTTAGATATTCGAAGGCTGCTATAATTTGTTTCTTAATGATTTTTACTTAAACATTTGTCAGTGTAGGAAACAGAAGGCATAGCTGTGACACTGTTGGTCTGATGCCGAAAGGCATACTTTCTGTTTATCAGCAAGAAAGCTGTATGTCTTAGAATATGGATTTTATTATAGCCAGAGCTGGTGGCATTGCCTGCCTTTTAAGATTGCTGGCCATTTCCTGTTGCAAGTCTCTGTTTTCCATATGCTTATGGTTTACACAACTCTAACTCACAATTTCAAGCAGAAATTTCTGATTCTGAATGTCTGCCTTAGGCTGAGTATTTTCAGAAAGCGTTGGGTAAAATGGTTCTGCAACTTCCAAGTGTCAGGGTAAGGAAAAATATATTATTTAGAATATCTTCCCTTTCTTATTCCGTCTTCTCTGTCTTATGGTGTTAGGAAACAGCAGCTATTTTGATGACAGGAATTTAAAACTGTATAGACTGCAGCATATCACTTTATCTTGCAAGCCTAGAAGCTAGTCTACCTAAACTGAGGTAAGGTTAACAATATACTGGAAATATAATAATAAGAGATGTTGTGACACATACTGCAACTGAGATAATCTAGGTAGTCAGTTTCTGAAATTACTTCCCATAATTTTTAATCCTGAGCCCAGAAAAGCACTGACTTCACTTACGTAAATAACTTACAACTGCAGTAAAACTGCTTTAAACTGCATTTTCTTTGATATTTTGCAACATGTGATGCATGAGAATACATTAACAATTTTGACTGTATAAAGGCCATCTTTATTACTAATTCTTAGAAACAACCATCCTCTCTTTCTTCAGCAGCACAAACAGTGTTCTACACTGGAAAACCCCCTCAGAGCTCTGTATTTAAAATCTCTACTGGTCTATTTCAGCAATCAGTCTTCTGGCTTGACTCAAACTGCACAGTAAATAAAGAATAATTGCACTGTAATAAAAGGTTTCGGAAAGCCAACATGACAAACAGTTATACATTTCAAGTAATCGCTGCCTACTTGACAGATTTACTGACAATGTAAACATTAATGCTGCATTAAGAGTAACTACTATATAAAGGGTTGCACTGCATTTTAGCAACAAGTATTAGGTATACTCTAATCTAGCAAGGATACAATTACATAAACTATATAACCTCTGCTTTTTTAATCATTCTGTATTTAATAACAGTTACAGCAACTCCATATTTGGTCAAATACAAGCAAGACAAGGTTTTTCCACCATGGAGCTCTGCCAGTATCTGACCATGACTCTGGTAGCTCAGGCAAGCTTCATGCTGTCAAACATCTTGGAAAGCTTCCTGACCTGACATACTAATAATCATACTGCAGTTGCAGATGTAGTTCTACAGGCAGTACGTAAGTTGTGAACAGAAGCATGTTTAAAAAAACTTGTTATCATTTCTGGAAAGTAAAAGATTTCTATTATTATCATCACCTCATATATTCTACCCGAAAAAAAAAAGACCATGAGCTTACAGGCATACCGTGACAGACATGATAATTTTAACCTGCTCAATCCCCTAAATTGCAACTTTTCCCTTACCTTCCTTAAATCCAGGAAGTGGATTTAAGCAGAGTAATTAAAAATACTTAATTTTATGCTACTAACAACCAAGGTAATTAATACTCTCCTGGTTTAATTCTGAACTACCTATCTAATTCTTTATTACTTAATTCTTCATTATAGCTCCAATTCAGCTAGAAGAAAAAGGTATGTGCAGAAGGTTCAGGGGAAACTAACACTACTCATCAGGTCAAGTTTTGGTTTTGTTTTCCTATCAATTTTTAATCCTGAGTTATATCAATCTTCATCGCTGCTCAGTTTTGAAAGATCTTAGAGAGTATTTAATCTAAAAGCTCTTTAAATATCCAAGAATTTACTTTTCTATTTTCATAAGAAAGCAGTATTAGTTTTTCCATTTAAATGCTCTTAAATATCTTTAATAGCATTACTTATTAATTCAGGCTTCATTTTACTCTCCGGTGGTCTGTAAGCCTCTTATACTGATGATATTTATTTTTTCCATGGCAACTATTACCATTTTAAGAATGGTAATTGACAAAAAAAGCCACTGCTATCCTGCAGTTGACATATTTTTAAGCTAGATATGAGAATCTTGCTTCAGACATGCTGCTGCCAGACTGCACATCTCCAGCTCTATTTATTACCCACCAGGAGCAAGACATCATAGTATTTAGATAACTTTGTCCTTCATTCGTTGAGAGCAGAGTGTTCAAAAGAACAACTCTCAAAGACACCATTCTTGCCATCTTTACCCAGAACTACAACTATCACTGGTTAAAAGTTTGTGCAGGTTTCAGAGTTATTTCCCTGCATTCAACAAGAAATAATTAATGTTGATGCAAGTGGCACTGTAATAATCAAGTTGTTTTCTGAGCAAGAAAAGTAACAAAACTTGCTTTTTCACATATGTATACACTAGTTCTCAGAAACATAAATACTCAGAATCCTGCACGCGCAGAATCCCTTGATACTCTCACTGGGCAAAAAAAAAATCAGGTATTATGGTTAGTCTAAACCTACAAGTATGCTGCTACCTCTTGTAC
Source organism: Amazona ochrocephala (assembly GCA_039720435.1). NCBI lineage: Eukaryota > Metazoa > Chordata > Aves > Psittaciformes > Psittacidae > Amazona > Amazona ochrocephala. The sequence goes on from CM077880.1 coordinate 86,578,302, forward strand.
AATGTTGCATGTGCTTTCTGACTCTGGCTGATGACAGAGCATGTAACTGTTGGACTATGTCTGATGTCTCTTAATGGGGCACTGGCTTGAGTCACTCACTTGCACCTACCTATTTTTCACAAAACTTACCAGAATTAAACTCTGAAATTTATACTCTAAGTTTGACTGAAGTCAACCAATGTGTTAAAGAGTGAACAAAGAAGTTCTAAGAAAAAGACCACCTAAATTCTGTTTCCTATGGAAAAAAGGTTAGGTACAATATCAGTTTTTACAAAGCACAGTTGGAGTGAATGTTCAACTACTGTACCTGCATAGGACCTGGAATGCAAGACAGAACCCTTTCTATGTTTTCAGAATTCACATCAACATCATTTACAGCAACTAGAGCATCTCCTGGAGATAAAACAGACAAAAAGCACGAGAAAATTAGATGGTATTACACAATACAAAGCCAAGTGTTTTGTCTTAAAAATATGACATTCAAACTATCATAAATGTCCTTTTGTTACATGTAGATGGTTCCTATGTGAAACATTTAGTATGTTTAGAAACATCAGTCTATTACCTCAATGCTCTTTAGGCCTTACTGCCACATTAGTATCATTTTACATGAGTAACTGTCAAAGCCTCCCCCCTCCATCCAGGCTTGTATCACTCTTGTTACTTGATCAGAAAACCCAACAACTTCACCCATCAAGTTATGCCCAAGATTTACTTTTTTCCCTCCAAAACCACCCCTGTTTACCTGCCAATCCTTCTCCACTGCTACCTCCACTGAAACACTATTGTTTCCAAAAGCACACAAAAACTCACTACTTCCTGTAGCAGCTTACAAGGTCTAGGCCATCATTAATAGAATTTATAGTATATTCATTCTCAAGAAGGTAGCCAAGAAACACCACATGAGAAAAAGACAAACACAATACCTGGATGCACTAAGAAAAGCATTTCCTTTGAGTGTATGTGAATATAAAACCTGAAAGAATCCCATCCAGACTGCTGCTTACAATTCTATTCACCTGTGCTCAATAAAAATGCAATCACATGTGATGAGATACATGGAAGCAATACTGCAGTGACCAGGGAAATGGAGAACCCATGATATGCTGGTTAAAGATGGGGTGAGTAAAGGCTAGGTGCAGAAGCGGCTACAGTAGAAAGCAGAAGGCTCTGTAGTCTCAAAACAGTATTTCTCCAGCTATCTGGGACTGAATACCTAAGACTTTAAGCCTTCACTTGGCAACAAAAATGTGCTCAACTGCAGAAATAAAGCACTGAACAACTGTAAGGTTCAGTACATATTTCAGGTTTTCTAGGGAGACGACTTGCTCAGCTCAGACTAAGGGATGAAAATGACATGCACAGTAAGGGAAAGCAGAATCTGTGTCCCTATGGCCTCTCAATTTCCTGAGAATCTCATAAAGACAGTGGAATCTGAAAGTTTAGAAGAATTCTGATTATTATTATTACCATCTTCTACCTTGTTAAATATCATCAAATGCAACTGGAATTCTTCCCAGGTACTAGGCTGATTGCTCAAAATTGATGTAACACACAATGAAGGCCAATGAGAGAAGCAATATTATTCCTGATAAACCATCACTAAAAAAAAATAAAAGCAAAATCCCCCCCCAAATGCAAGCAACAATCCTCTTCAATACACTGGGTAACAACCAACTGCTCACAGTTGTTTTACACTGAAGGAAAATTCATTCCTACTCTCACAGCAAAACCAAGAAAAAAATGGTTAAGTTTTATTACACACAAAAATGTTACCACTCCTTGGAATTAATTGCTTTTTTTCTATTTCAAGTATTAGCAGCTCTCCATGCTGAACCTCTCCATTTCTTGATGCACAGCAAAGTTTTAGCCTATCAAATCTCCAACACAACAATAATTCAAAGACAGGAAAACTGAAAGTTAACCAGCATTTAAGAGCAACTCAGTAAGTCCATGCCAGAGCTCCAGGGCTTGAAAATCAGTAATCAGAAGCAGAGCATTCAAGCTACTCTAATACAAAGAAAAATTGTAAACAGAATTACTACGTCCTTTGTTGAAGAACACTGTATTAAAGATCATCATTCACAACTACCAGAGAAAGCATAAACTGCTCTTGTACTCATCTGGAGCATTGTTTAAACAAAAGCGGCTTGTGCTCCATTTACTTTACTAGAGACCTTACCAGTTCTGTTGTAAAGATGAGAGTCATCTAATTCACAAAGCCATTCAAAGGAGCTGCACACGTTCTGCAAAGAAGCACGCACCTTAGAACTTAGGGAAATGTTTTTTAACTTCATCTCCCAGGGTAGATTACATGACACTTTGACAGGAATCAGTATTTACATGTTATATACACAAAGTGTTTTATTTATTCAACGCCCAATGTACCTAGTAAAACTTGAATTGCAGCAGTAAACATTTATATTGCCTTCAATTTGTAAAAATGTAATTGTGTACCATAAATGGAACAGCTTTCCCGAAGACACAGAGATGCTTTTCTCCTCAAGCCAAAGCAGCGCTGGTAAGGCTGCCTTCAGTTTGCCAGAAAATGCTGTATCACTATTAAAGAACTGCAACTTGATGTACAACTGAGCCAATGGTGTCATTGTTGTCATTATACTGGTAAACTATATTTACCAGCATAGACTTTCCAGAATTGGAGGTGGGAGGTAGTGATGGGGTTTTTTTGTGAAACACCACAGCGTTCAAGGACTAGAGACTATGAAGTAACAGAATGAAAAGCATCATTGACACAATAGGAAGTATGTAAATGATGAACACAGGATATCTTAAAGCAGAACATGACCACAGGATCTACCCAGTGTGATAATTAATGCCAGTGAACAAGTTTAAATATGTAAGTGCTCTTCTGTTAGTTTCACATCTACTTGCTTCGGGAATTGTTTCCTCCCCTTTAGCAGTGTGAAAAGCTTACAGAAAGTGGGACCGACTTCAGACATTAAGTCTGTAAAAAGAATAGCACAAATATGTAAATTTTAATCTAATCTCACTTAATGCTTAATCAATTTAGGTTAAATAAAATGAGAGCAAATAAGTGTTTTCAATTGTTGCTCTCTCTTGATGGTTTGCAGAGTTAAGCCCAATTTTCCTAGACTAAAATGTTACTGAATTTCAGATGGAGAGAGACATTTCACTAGTGGAGAGAAAAAAGTTGTACAGATGGTACTGCTAATACACTTTTCAGTTATTTTTGTGCTCTACGGGTGGGTGAAAAACCCCCTCCGACTACTTTTCTTAAGTAGGGACATCAAAGTGAACTCTTTCCTTTTTGCTGAAGTAGACTTATATAGTGACATAGACAAGACGCAGACATTTGTATAAAATGTCATTTTCAAACCTGATGTAAAATAATGTAAATTTCTTAAGCTTTTTCAACAATACAGTTGTATACAAAAATTTGACTGTATAATACTGTATAAAATAGCATTTGACCTGCTCTTACAGGCTTGCAATTCTACTAGCAAGATCACTATTTTCTGTCAGGAAAGTCACCAGCATATGTGTTAAAAGGTGAAGAAAATTAGAACAAAGTCTCATTCAGTTCAATTTTTAGAAATGCTGTGAGCAACAGTAAGAGGAAATAAATTTCCTTCAGGCAGCCCCAGGATATCAGACCTTGCGTCAATAGATTCATCTTTAGAAAAATACATGTCCTTCTCTTTAAGCAATAAAGTATGCTTTTTTCTTTTGAATCCCATAATAACGAATAATCAGGCTTTTGAGTTCTATTACTTATTATAAGAAAATTTTCAGTCCACAAAAAGAAAACCCACAAACCACCTGTAAGATGTCTATATACGTTCTCCACACAATGGCAAGCAGAACTGAATTTTACTACACTGATGGAACTGAAGAGAGACGAGAGGCAGGAGTTGTTTCCTATTTTCTTTGCTGTCTTTCCATCTTCTCATTAGAAAAGACTGGTCCCATCCTCTCAGTAGTAGTTAAGAACAGTGTCTACTGATCTCAAACACCTAGTTTGCACACAGCTGATGAAATGATTCTCTTTTTTTTTTTTTGAGACAAAGTTTAGAAGAGTCTGTGGGGCTGCTGGCATCCCTAAAATGTTTATTTCAGAACTGCCTGACACTTTGCCAGGACGCACAGGACTTAGATTTGTTAAATATCCATACCCTAAAGATAAATCTGCAAACACCATTTCTGAAAGTAGACCCTCTTTGCACTAAGCCAGGGGACGCTGCCTGATAAGTGAATACTGCTTCCACACTGGGAGACGACCAAAGACACTTTTTTCATGAAATCCTGATACTTGGTTTCCTCTGTTCTTAGTAATGACTTGGTGGAAGTACTTACAAATGTTCACATACTCCTTTCCAAAAAAGGCAAAGTATGGAACACATTCTGCTGAAGAAAGCCAGATCAATTACTTGCTTTATATGTTAGCAGGCTGCTTTCACCCAAACCAATGCTGTTATGCTTCAAGAGGAGATTAAAAGAACATAAACAACATCCCAAACTCCACAGTGAGAACACAGCAAAGCTTAAGCAAACTGTATTTCTTTTTTGCATGCTCAGCCTCTCTACTTCGGAGAGCTTCTTCAACAAGTACACCATAGATGGCAATTCCTAATGAAAATCACAAACTCTTCTAGCATTTTGTTATTTTCAAGGATGCTTTTCTGACAGGACTCTTTGTTCTATGGTCTGCAAAGGACAAAACCAGCATTTGACTGTTGGAAGGTGACTGCCAGATGCTTAATTTTTTAAATTGATTACTGTTTTAAACTAGTGGTCTATGCTATAGAAATGTAACCAATATACCTGGCTTTCTAGCAGTGATGGCTTTGTTTACCAAAACTTCAGAACTCCAATGGCAATATCTGTGTTTTTACTATTAAAACAAAATTTACTACTTAAACATTTTTTTACTCAGGGAAAACACATAATCCTCCCACGTAACACTCTACATTGGATTAGAAACCCACAGAGAACAACTTGTCAGTAAATGCGGCCGGGATTGGACCTTTCAACTGAATCTCGCAACAACAGCCTGCATCTTTGGCATACTTGTTCAGAACTGGGTTATTTCAGCCCATCTTTACAGCCATCCAAGATTAATAATCCCTATCTCTGTGTAGTTTTCACACTTTTTTGAGTAGCACACCAACCGATCAGGTGAGAGAATTCATGCAAACTGTTCAGATACTCAGTGACGACAGTGGTGAAGAGCAGAAGGTAATTTTGAAGACAGTAACAACAGGATGCTCTGCTAAAGAGCTTGCCTGTATTTTCAGTGTCACTGGAATTACTTTTTCATTTGTACTATAGGAAAGATGATGATCAGCAACATTTAAAAGTATCCCTTGCTGTGAATGGGATCCATTTCAATCTGAAAGGGGAGGAGAGACGGAAAAGTTATAATGGCATTTCCTATCACAACCCTTATTTGTCTGGAGCTGAAAGTGATTACTTAGTGGAGCTTTTTATCTTTGAAGATACACTTGAAGATGAGACGCCAAATTTTTATATAGCAGACCAAGTTTTGCATATTGTTAATAATGAACTCCAGCAAGACAAAAGTTTTGCCAAAAATACAAGACACTTAAAAGCCATGAGATAAAAGTAACCGTATTTCATCTTAACCAAAATGAAAGTGACAGGAAGGACTTAAAAATCAAGGAGGGCTTTTTTGTTTTGAAAATTTAAGATGGATACTGAACTGCTAAATACAGGGGGGGAGAGGGAAGGAAAAGGAGCTGATAAACACCACATGGATAGCATGGATAGAATGGCATCTTTTTAGAGAGCTACAAAGAGGCAGTGCTTTTTTAGCCTGCAAAACTGTTGTATTTACTTTCATATGGTCAGTGCCTGCATTCTACTTGGTTAATGAAGTACAGCAACAAGGCTTACAACTTCCATATGCAATCTTAAAAAAAAAAGTGTAGTGCACAAATAATAAACAGATGGTTTAAGTGTTCAAAGCTATAAGGGGTACGCATTTCAGAATAAATTGAAGAAGCCACCTGAGGAAAGTGATTACTGGGGGGAACGGGGGACAAGAGTTATTTTCACTAAAAAATGTTAAAGCAATAACCACTTTGTACAGTTTATTCAGAATGAAGAAAAATTAAGAGATTTTAGTCTCTTCCAATTCAACCTTGGTAGCCATTTAAGTGGCTACCATACTTATCATTTGCAGATTAACTAATTTGGCACTGAAAATACAAAGTAATCAGCAATTTGGTTTTTATTTAATATATAACAAACCCAAGTCTTGGGAAAAATCTGGACAGCTCAAATTTTAAAGAAGACAGGAGAATTAAAACGGTGGGGTATAACTGGCAGTTTTGGTAGCAGAGTGCTGCAGGAGGGACCTGATGGCGGGAGGTCATGAGCTACCTTGTGCTGCTCACAGTCAGTTCTGAAGCTGCTGTAAGCAACTCACTGTGTACCAAAACATCCCCTAGCCAGGGGAGCCATGCCAGCCCTGCCCAAAAGCATTTAAGAAAGAGTAGTAGTCACTGGGGGAAGGGTTACAGCCCACAAAGAGGACCTATCCTGAAGGGCAAGGGTACCTGAGCCTGTAGGGAAAGGGTAAAGGAGACGTGTTTGCTCGAAGCTGAGCATGAAGAAGGCAGGGAAAGAGGCAATTTTTTAAATGCGTTTGGGGTCTTGTTTTCATTTTCTCAATACCTGAAACAGTGAAGTTTTCTATTAATTGGCAAAACCATAAATTCTGTAACAACTTGGCAAGATTGTCTGCCTGCAGCGCATATTGCAAACTGGTCACTGGGAAAGACTGCGACGTGTCATTGTAAAGCATGGATTTTAAAAAGAAAATACACTTAGCATTTGCTTCACAAAGGTCTATACTACAGAAAAAAATGGTCTGCGCCATTGAAGATTACTAAAATATTAAAATGCAAAGCAAGAACAGGTTAATATCTATGCATATGCAGGTCAATGAAGATGAACAACGTTATAACCAAATAAGCCAGCAGGCATCATGCCACACTGGTCAGGTATTCCTCATCTGTGATGGCTCAAAAGCTGCTGACTTTTGTGCAAATACTTCTGTTTTAGAGTGACCACAGAAATATTCTTTACTGTTTCCACAATTCACAATAGGATTCCTAAAAACTTACTGTTAAAAACAACAAACAAAGCTCTACCGTATTTTTCTTGAACTTTCTGTTCAAATTCAGATCCTGTGGGGACGTGAGGAAGCTATCCGTTGAACTACAGCTGCTTCTAAATTAGGCTCTGGGTGTATACCGTAGCCATCCAGCTCTCTCATATGTAATACAGAAGCAATAAACCAGTTTTTTGACAGGAACAGATATATTTTTTTTACTGGACGTTCTTTATGCAGACAGCACTGAAACCTGAGCATGTAATTTATGCAAAGCATCCCTATTTCTAGACACCACATAAAAATTCCAGAGTACTCAGTGTTCACTGTAGATACACAATTTGAAGTATTTTTATATAGAAATTATACATTTTATACTGTTGGCACAGAATACAGCTAATTTTCTCAGTTAAGAGATGAGTAACTAGAGTATGCTTAAAAGTATTTGTTTCCAATGTGCAAAAACAAAGCACTGTAAGTCAGTGATAGCCTAGGACATACTCATCTGCTAGACTCTTTCGATTAATTGAAATGTTCTTCTATTTAAAAGAAAAGATGAACCCCACAGTTTCTGTCCTCACTAGCTCCGGGAAGTGCTATAGCTGAAGAACCATCTCCATTTAGAAGTTCAGTTTTATCTCCTGGATCTGGTATTTGCCTACACTGTTTTGACTTCACACTTCCTCATACAAACATGCAGTTATATACGAATTTGTGTCCCAAAATTAACTTACAGGTTATAAATAAATTCCCACTCTTGCACCAATCAGATTAAATACCATAAGCAGATCAAAATGAAGCTCCCTCTCTCCTCCCCCTCAGTCTGCATCCCCCACTTTTTGACTAATCAGTTCTTTGTGGTAAAATTTGAAAGTTATCCAATTTTCCCTCTGGAGTATTCTTCAGCATCCCCACCAAAAACACGTGCTAGAAGAATCAGCTACTCAAAGCACGATTTGCCTTTTTACACACACAACACTGGAATTTCAAAAGCACTCATGCTGACTCTGTGGGATTTGCACTACTATGGTAATAAGTTTTTCATGATCTTGTAACCAACACCACATCTTTGCTCTCTCTCTCTGAGGGACCAAATTCAAGGGTAATTAAACAACCTTTCACCCTTTACAGATGTAGGCTGTCTCACACTTACCATCTCTGAGGCTGGGGTCTTGTAAGTGCCAAGTCCCTTTAATGGCCTCTTGATACTGGAAGTAGGAGTATTTCTGCTCCTTCACTACCAGCCACACAACTTCATTCCCATCCATTATTCACACTTGGGCGCTGTCAGACCTTCCATGACCCAAGTTTAACTTACTACACCAGCAAAAACTGGACAGGAAGTTTTTCTTCTGCATTAGTTTTCTGCCAGGTTACTTAGTTGCATCAGCTCATGGAAGTGTCTGATGAGCCAAACCAACAGAGAGGAGAGCTGCTGCACTGGCTCACTGCCTCCTCAGTCTGCAGCCCCACTAAGTATTTGGAGGCTGCCTGATCACAACTGCTGAAGAAGTGGCTCTTATACTTGCTAAGAGAAGAATATCCAAACAAGGCTGTCCAGAAAGTTTGCAACATGAATATATCTTAGTATTTTTTCCTCATTTTTATAGTACAAAATCCATGTAAAGCATATACAGTAAAGCTTTTTATTTAAAGGGGATGGTACAGGAAAGAACGAAAACAAAATACAATACTTAGAAAACTACAGATTTTCTCCAGTCCTGCTTACCTACTGAGCAAATTCTGCATTAAAGGTGGTGCTGGTGGGGGTAGAGCTGCTCCAAGTTCAAGCTGCTCACTCTCAGCACACTTAAAAGAATAGTCATGCCACAGTAACACCTTCTAGTTTCTATCACGTTTTTATAACCACTAATACGGTAAAATCGAATAGGTAACAAAACATCAGATGCAATGACATTTACTTAAAATAATTCCTCAAGAACTGCCATAATATTTGTAATCAATTGCTTATGTCTCAGGAATATTCAAGTCAGCTGCCTCAAAACCTAAATCTAACCAAACCCCCAAAATCTTCATTTTAAAGTAAGAGTGCATAAGTTCACTACTCATTCAATTACTTACCAATCAAGATTTGACCTGTTTTCATTGCTGAACTACCTGGCACCAATCCATGTACTACAAGCCTCTCTTCACCGATTCCTTTGGTGACTTTATCCTTCTTGCCTTGTTTTTCTGTTCTTCTGCTGCTCCACGAAGACTGATGGACAATCCCAACTAAGGCCTCCAAAAGCCTGTGCTGCTCATCTTCTCCAGCACTCTGCAGTTTTCTGGGATTTACATAAACATACACATCTTTGTACTTTTGCTGAACAGCAACACCCATTTTCTGACCGGACTGGTGTTTCAAGATGGAAGTAGGACCAGTGGAATGCACGCTGCAGCTTCCAGTGCCTTTCCTACCAGAATGCTTTGGTAGAAGGTTCTTCTTTTTTAACATTTTGGTCAATTTCTTCAGTTCGTACTTTCTTTCTTTTCGTGATCCCTCTTGAATAACTTCAGCTTCATTTTCACGAAACCTGACATGATTCACTGCCGGCACTTCTGGACAGCTGTTCTGAAGCAGAGTTTCTTCTTCACTTTCACTCAATTCTAAATAAAATAATTCCCCATTTTTCTGCACACCATCCAACCATTCAGGCTCAAGGTCACTGGGAAAGAAAGGAGAACAATCAGTGAAACCTCTGATTAGCAAGACTGTGATGCAGAATACAGACAGTATATAAAAAAATATAAAGGGGTAAAAAGTTGCATCCTGAATATTGAAAGCTTAAATGCTTTAAGTTTGCCATAAGGGCAAGAGCTCTTCTTGGACAAATGATGGATACAGCAAGGAAAATCATCCCTCCCAGATGTTAAAACAATGTCTTCAAACTTCCTAAAAGAAAACAGCCATTACAAAAAGCAATATTCCCTTTTCTGAAAACGAACAAACAAAAACCCAGCCCCAAACCATTTCTTTCACATACAAGTTTTAATTGCTAATTACATTCACGGGCATGATGGGGCTTTCTCTTTGAGAAAAAATGTCATCCTGTTTGCTCTCTCCCATTATTTTTTCCCTTATTCATTTGCAAAACAGATTGTACTGCAAGCCCTTTGGACAGACAAGATTAACATTTCAAAATCACCTCACTATAACAGAAACAAGTAAACAAACCCAAGACAAGATCTAGGTAACACTTTTTAAAAGACAAGTTCAAACCAGCATACTCAAGCTCAGATGCAAAAATGCACAACAAAAACTTAAAGAGGCAGCGCTGCTATAGAAAAAGCTTTAGCAGCTGGAACGGATCACAAAGGCACTCGTAACAAGCTGCTGCAATGAAAAGGCAACTACAGGATGTCCTAACAGGAGTACCATCTGCACAGCACAACAAATTTTTTGTCCTAATTTGGCAATGGCAGCGTGTCAACCATGTCCAGTTTTGGATAGTGCATTTTAAGAAAGATGTAATAACTGGAACAAGCCCAGCGCACAGAAACAAATAGTAAGTAGTTTATAAGCATGTTTTAAAGGGAAGGAAACTGAAGAAAATCATACTCCTTTGGGTGAGAAAAAAAAAACCCAAAGAAGAAAGGATAGCTGAGAGCCAACAGGCCAAGTGGTCCACTCCCCAACCCCAAGATGAACCACAGAGAATTACTTAGAGAAAGGTGAGGATCAGTAATGGTCAAAGAAGGACTATTTAGTGCTTTAATTTACTAAAGTATTTAAGCTAAATATTACAAAAGCTTTTTGATCACACATAAAAAAGGCAAAAAAAAGAAAAAAAAAATAAATCAGTGTTAGCAGGCAACGTAAGGAACATCTGGGGTGTTCCTTACACCCCAGAAGGATTTTCAGGCACAGACAAGACCAATTCATTCTTCCTGACTGATGACCAGATGACAAACAGGTCTTCCTTTCTACCAGTCTGAGACCACACTGAGAAAAATCAAATGAGGGAAACCTGGAATGGAGACTTACATCATAACTATTATCATTGTGTAAATTAATGGACACTCACACTTTATACTTGAACAAGCTAATTCTACTAAATAAAGGATGTAAATTTTGTTTAAAACTAGTATGTAATTCAAACAGCATGGATTTGAACACACAGATAAATGATACAGCTTCAGAGTCTAGCTGAACAGAGAGTATTATACAAAGGCACTGCACCACAGCACTTTTAAGGGTTCAAAAAGAGGATCTGCCTGGATTAATTATCTAGAAAACACTGGCATTATGCTCTTCCTGGAACTCCAGCGACTTAGAGAAGCCTAGGGATGCTACAGACAGGAATAAACATCATGTACTTCCTCTGCATTTATTAGTTATTTTGCTCAAGTTGATAGTTCCAGAAGAAGAGACACTACTTGTGGTAATTTGATGGTCATGGGTAAATCAGAATTTTCTCTTACTCAAGATCTTAAGTGTCTTACTCAAGAAAGTATCAGAATTATAACAACACCTAAAGGCTGGTCTTGTTTCACACCTGATTTAAACAAAACTCAAAAAATATAAATATTTTGTTTGGTTGGTTTTTTTTTCTACTCTTATTTCCATCTCTCTTCCCTTGTGCCAAAACAAGCACCTACATAATAACCTGAGCTTCTACATAAATCAGTTGAAGGATATAAAAATCGGGAAGATCCACATTCCTCTGAGAGCAGTTTCATTGACCCTACATAGGCACTTCTTTGTGATAACCATCTGAAATACTGTGCCAACTGAAATCATCCATGTATGTAAGAAATACATAGTAGAAACAAAGAATCCAACTTCTGATTCTTAAGTAATAGAAGACTGTTCTCACCCAAAGAAACTCAAAAACAGTAAACAATTAACCTCTATCAGCCTTGTTTTACAGCAAGCAACATCAAGGGTTAACTGTATGATTAAATTTCACCCATATGATACTTTGCAGAAGATCATCATCTTTAGCTTTCCCAACCTCTGCCTATGCAATGACAAAGTATAGCTTCAGACTGCAGCATCTATTCGGTATGTGCAAAGCTGCCATCCTCTAAATAGCCAAGGCTGCCTAGAGAGGTTCTGATCCATCACTGTTAGTGAAAGAGAATGTTAAACTCTGTTAAAAGACAAAACTATTTAAAAAAACCCGCCAAACACAGAAACATGCTATTTTCACAAAGGCATTCACTTCACAGCTGTCTGAAAATAGGCCTTGCACAAAATCACAAGGCTGACATATCCCTGTTTCTACCCTGGCATGAATGTTCTGTGGCATCTCCTGGTTTGTCCACGTTTGCTGTGGTATAAAGCAGCACAGTTTCAACTGCTGGAAGTTTATTCTGGAAGTCAGTAACGTTTACTTCAGAAAACTCTTCCCAAGGTGTTGCCATCTTCAATTTAATCAAATATGGCTGGTTACAAAATGACATGCAGATCATCTACAGAGCCATTATCTCGAAACAACTAACAGTCCTATCTTTGTGCCTGTTACTTTGCAAAATTGCACTGTTTCTCCTTCCCTCTTCATGACAAGCCACATCTTAACCTCTTGCTCCTGCACTTACATGGCTGGAGTCTTCTATGTCCAACAGAAGAAACGGGACCTAAAGCTAAAGCTTCACAGTTCTGTTGGTGCTGAGACACAAAAAGATGCGTTTCAATTTATCCAACAGTAAACGTGTCATGTTCCATGCTGAAAACCACGGAAGACAGCTTCATCCCCTGAACACACTTAAAGAACACAAGTAGGCATTTTTGATGAAAGAAAGAAAACCCTAACACACAAAAGCAAAAAAAGGGAGGAGGGGGAGAAGAAAGGCAAATAAATAAATAAATAAGGCATGGCTTCAGGTGGAAATGTATTACAGCTGAGTTCTGACTTATAAACACAGGAACAAAATATGGTGGGTGTACATCCAACAGCTTTGTCTCTCTGAGCTAGAAGTACGGGACCACTACAACACAAAATGCATACTTAAACACACTTCACAACTCTCCCATTTAAATCTTCATGTTAGTTTTCACTGCATTACACAATGACATTAACACACCAAATAAAATGCCATTGAATAGACTTCGAAACACACATTTGAGCTGCCAAGGAAAGTTCTTTAATGCAAAGAACACAGAGTAAGTTTTATATGAAATTAAAAAACAACCAAACAAAACCCCCAGTGATTGCATAAATGACTTTAAATAACTATTGGTATTACAGACTTCTCACCTACGATGTCCCAAAAGCCAGGCCATTTAAATAGCAGCCCCTCAAGTACAAAGCATTTATAACACAGGAGCCAAGCTCCCCTTTTCCTTGTCCCTTCGAGGCAGCGCCCACCTGGGTGGCAGGAATGAGCCCAAGGGATACCACTTGCCCTGTTACTGTCAGGGCTGCACCACAGAGACACGGTCTCGAAAAGCAAACCGTATTTTCCACTAGTACAAACGACACAGCCAACAAACAGAAATGCGGTCCTGCTCAGCCGCAGCCCACACACCCCTTTTCCCGCGTAGGGAAAGCACCCGACCCGCTTCCTTCCTTCCTTCCTTCCTTCCTTCCTTCCTCCCTCCCTCCCTCCCTCCTTCCCTCCGCCGGTGCAGGCGGGCAGCACCGCCGCCGGCCCCGCCCCAGTGGCTCCGCGGCTCGCCCTCCGCTGCCCCGCCCTTACTCAGAGCTGGCGGACAAAGAGGTGGCGCAAGAGCCGCTCTCGCTGCTGCTGCTGCTGCCGGTGCCCGCAGGCTCAAAGCCTTTTCCCCTCGACGGCTCCATCCCCTCAGCACTTCCGCTCCCGCCGTTCCCCCCAGGACGCCATGACACCCGCACCCCAGCTAACCGAGAGGTCACGTGACCTGCGGTGTGCCTTTCCCATTGGCGGCCCCGGCCCGGCTCTATGGAGACGGAGTGGGAAGCCTGGAGGCACGTCCCGTTAACGGTGGCGGCGGCGGCGCCCGTGAGACCCTGCCCCGGGCCTCGGAGCACCGGGTTCCGATGAGCAGTAATTACCGCTGCCCGCCTCGGAGGAGGTTTTAGTGCAGCATCACCTGCCTCCTTTAGCTGGCACCGATGGTAAACACTTGGCAGTGCCCAACCGTCCCGTTTACTTCCTCATAACAGCTGCCCCTTGAAAATCCTCAGGTGGGCCAATATGAAACGTATAATGGAGCACAGACTGTTTAATTGTCTAATACCAAGGTCTGAGCAACAGTCCCATGAAAGAGACTAGTAATGAAATTCACGGTCCTCAATGCCTCAAAGCATTGCTGATAAGAGATTTGGAGAAGGAAACCTGAGGTAAACAGTAATTTCCATCAAGTCTAATGGTTAGCAGTGCACTACTGTGCTTTGCACTATGCTCTTTTTAAGGATTCGTGAGGTACTGAGGTAACTTCTTGGGGTAGCCAGGAGAGCAGTTAGATCAGGGAGGAGAGGCAAGGATTTAAGACCCAAACAAACTACATGATCTGGCACCTTAAAGCACTCAATGCAGCCTACGAATGAGAAATCATGCACAGTCAAGAGAGAGAGGAAAAAACCCCTCAGTTTTCAGGACTTAAATTACATCCCTGAAAAACAAGCCCCATGGCAACCCTGCAGACAACTTGCTGTGTAGCTGTGTCAGTAAACCCATCAGGACACGCACAGTGAATAAGGGAAGGGATGGAGAATAATTGTTGGAACATTTTCAGTGTGTTCGGTTTAATCTCTGCTCAGTGGGATATTTGCACAGCTTCAGCAGAGAGGTTTTATAGTGCTGCAGCACGATGTAGGAGGCACAGAAATCTGGTATGACATTCCTGTGCTTAAAACTGTTTTAGGGAAGTGTTCATTAATGAGTGTGATTTCAAGTGAATTAACAGAAATGTTTTTGACTCATATGCAAGTGCTTAAGGCTTCAACTGGAGTCACCTTTATTAAATTTTGTGTCCATTCTGAAGTGCCTGTAAAAGATCTGATTTTGCAGATAAATCACTGTTGTGTGGATATTAAGACTAAAAACGTATCTAAAGGAGGAGACAGAAACATTCCCTACCTAAAGAAAAAAAAAGTGTTTGTTCTAATATGGTTTCACTCAGTTTAGGACAGGATATGCTAGATAACTGCAGTTTTTTCCTATCTGAGCCGGCAGCCACCATTTCACACAGATTATATAATCCATGACTGATAGACAATTCTTTAAAGAAAAGAAAGCTCTTTGCTTGTTTCCAAGTGTCAGAACACAAGATACGCACCAGTTTTTGTTCTTTCTAGTGATTCCAGAAGAACAAGTGGAAAAAATATTATAAAAGTACCCCCACTTCCCAGACAATTACTTTGCGAAAACAAAACAGTCTGCATAAACAGCATTTCCCAAATGGAGAAGATGGGTTATGATTTTCTAAGAGGAATACTGCATGAGTTAGAACTTTAATAGAAGTAGGTGAGATACAGTCCCACCCTCCCTAATACTGCTCCTGTTTGCAAGCATTTTTGATACGCTGAACAGCACACTAAAGTGGTTCTGTGGAGAACTGATAGTCTGTGCCAGATGGTCCTGTGTTAGTTATGTTAAATTTCACTGAGTTCAAGAGTTGGCTAATTGCTTCCAGTTGTTTGCTCTGTAAGTGAGTAAAACAGGCTCTCTAAAAAAGGAGGCGGCAGTATTACACTACTTGCTATTTCCTAGGGATAACCATATCATGAAGGAAAGGACAATGGAAGATCCTGGTCCACTGGGAGGTAGTTGGGAGTCACCTAAGTGTTCTTCTGAAATAAACGTGGAATTTTTGCTGCTGTGGGAACAATTAAAGATTGCAAGACATATCTCACACAGCAGGATTTTATTTTAGTGAAGACACAGATTTTCCCACACGACCCCTCTTGAGAGGAAAGCCTCTCATTTATTGTGCATAAATATTAGGAAAAGGCTTGAAATAATTTGTCTTCTGGCAGATTCTTTACACATAGTCCAAAAGTTGGGCTGGTGCTTCTCACTAAGGAACCCTCAATGTGAGGTTGCTGTTATCAACAAGCAGATGGTAAAAATTTGCCACAAGGAATTATTGGCATCAATACTACTGCTCACCCTTACTGGACAACTGGTTAATGAGCATTTAAAAGTGGATAATTAAAACACACTCTCTTTTGCCTTAAGGTTGTTCTGATTAGCTGTTCCTGCAAGGAACTGAATCCATGTGTAGAAATTCATTTCAGAACAAGAGTTCCTTTTTACTTTTTTGTCTTAACATGCTTCAAAAATCTACTGCATTTAAAAAAAACCACTCTGCTCCACACTGAAGAGATCATAGGTAAAAGACAACAGTGTAGGACATACCAGAAAGATACACAGGTCCTTTCTAATAAAGGAGGAAAGTAACTAGAGCATAACTCTACTTTTTAGCACTGTTGCATGGATACTTGGGAATCCCTACTCCAACCACTGTCCAATTTAAACTACTAGCATTTTTTGTATTGTTACATACTGACAACTGATTTTTTTAACTTGATGATGAAGAAACAAGGCTGGAGTTATAGTCTTTCCTAGCAGCTTGATGGAAGAGCACAGGGAAATTTAGGATTAGTGTTTACAAGTAACTTGTCATGTTCATACAATCAGGCATAATCTTAGCAATCTTACTGGGACCCATGATTCACTGATGATATGCCAGACTGATTTCACTGATTCACGCTCAGCAGGCATGGATGTAGCTGAACTCTTTCCAACATGGCTGAAAACAGGGGCAGCGTTATGCCTCTGGTACACTGGGGCAAACTACCGCTCCCTCTGCTGTAAGTGAATGCTACCTGGTAATTAGGAGTGCCCGGTTTATGGCTGTGAGATGCCAATGCATTATCTAGGAATTATATCAGATCTCTCATTTTTCATCAATCTCCCCTTCTTCATCAGGATCATTCCCCCTGCTTAATGCCAGCATGGGTAAGGATGAGCATGGACTGCAGTGCCGCCTCTGCACTATATGAACAGTGCCAGAAACAGCGAGAGTTCAACAACTGGATCTTCCAGCTTTCTAGATCTTTTTTACAGTGCAGGCACTGTAAACAGGCCATGGTAATACTGCAAGACAAATCTCATTGGATAAAGCTGGACTGTAGTTGAATCTATCTTATACTGACGGGGTCTAAGCATCCCTTTGCTTTCCCCCTCTCCTTCCACACTTCAAATTACAGCTCTTCATTACCAATAAAGAAATAAGAATTGACTTCTTATTGTTTCATTTCTTCCTTTCTTCTTGTTTTCCAAGCAGATAGTATTTTCTGAAAGGCCCTATCAACAACTGGACAGACAGAACATGAGATGTTACAGATTAAACATGATACATCACAAGCAGATAAAACTAAGAGGAAAATATTTTCATGTCTGTGTAACAGGTCTGTTCCTTGCTGCTAACACCTGATTTTCTCAAACAGCCGAAGAAAAACTAACAAAAAATCTGTATCGCTAAAGAGTGATGTTACAGACTTTTCAGCCATTGATTTCTATCGATTTTTTTTATTCCTCCAGTGCATGACATCAGAAAAATGAGACAGAAGTTCCTCTTTTTTAAAGATTAATGACAGCCATACAGCTTTCCCCTACTCCGTCAAAGTCTTTTTTTTTAAGAGACAAAAGGCACATTTCACAGGCATTCCTTCATAAATAAGATTTTGTGATTACAAGGTTTACATTCACTACGTGAATTAAGATTGAGATGAAAAAAAATCTTCTACTCACAGCTTTTCTGACCTTACTGCGTAGAGACGTGCAGTATTGCAAGGTGGTACGATTGAACATGCTGGACTGTCATTTTAATTGGGTTATCTACATATAAACAGACTAAATGGAGAATAAAGGCGACCTTCAGGAACAGAAATCATGTGAGAAAACACTCCAGTGCTCAATAACTAAAATATACTGTTCTGACTTTCCAAGCTTTCTGTATCAACTTCCCTCTATGCAATTGATGACAGAAGGTATTTTACAAGAAGAACGCAGAACCCACAGAAGACAGTCAGGAAGCATTTGGGAAGATGAGCTCAACCTATCCCATTCTTTTGGAAAACAGCCTTACAGCTGAGTTCCCTCAAACATGAAAAGCAGCTGTTATTTCAAGTAAGATTGTTTTTTTTTTTTCTCCTTACTGTTTTTACTTCACTGTAAATCTACAGGGCTTTTTTAGGATCACCTGCTCTGCATAGCAGGCATGTCAAGCGCGAAAGGGAACCATTATTTGCAGCCAGTCAACATGCAAGTGTTTCAAGTATGAACAGAACCATACTACACTGAGAATATAGTAATATAAGCAGTACCATGGGTCAGCATGTTTTTAATCCTCCTTTGAAATGGAACATTCTCAGTTAAGGCACTGACAAATATATTGCACAGGGCTTCAGAGGGTCTCCTGTTAGCAACAGAGCACATTTAACTGCTTATAAAACAGCTTCAGAGTGGAATGCAGGCACAGGCCGACTCCGGTGTGCCCACCTCTCTGTACTCAGCGTTTTCATCCTCAGTGTTCACAGGAATAGATTTTAAGCCACTATTCAGTTTGATGGAGAGAAGCTGAGTTAACAGTTGTTAGTTTCCATAGCAAGAGCTGTTTGGAGTTAGCACTAAAAGAAAGCATACTTCTTTGGGTGAGAAATAAATCAGTGCAGCCGAGAAAACGCATTAGGAAATGAACACTTTACAGAACAACTGGAGATGCTGCTTCTCTTGGACACTGCTGAATGGGATGGGGTTTTTCTTGACAAGTTAAAGTGGCTCTCGCCTAGCACAAAGAATGCGGCACTGAGGGTGGCTTTGAAAGTCCTCCATTTGCCTGTGGGCACAGTCTCATTGTTGAGACATCTTTGTTGGGGGGCACCGTGGAGAACTGCACGTTAGGGATGGTGAAGCATGGCGGAAAGAAGCCGCTTCTCATGCAGCCTGCCTCCTGCATATCTGCTAAAGGAGTGCCCATCGTAGATTTGCGTGCACTTCGGATTTATTTTCCTTTTCTCTCCCCCTGAAGAGGAGTTCTAAGTCATTACGGAACGGACGCTGCCGAGTTTCCTTCTGTCAACCCGTTCCCTTGAGCGCGTTAGAGCTCCAGTCCGAGCCCTGCCTTGGGGCACCTTTCCAGAGGGCATGAGGAGCGCTCCCCTCACCTGCATGCGGACCCCGCTGCTCAGGAAGAGACGGAGGGAAACCCGCGGGCGAGTAGATGCCCGGCTGGCAGCCCCCCTTCCCGTCCCAGGAGCACCGGGGTGGCCCCAGCTCTCGTCGTCCGCCACCCCCCGCCCGGCTCGGGAAAGGTGAGAAGCGGCTGGACCCGGCCCCGCTTGCTTCCCGCCTCCACAACAGAAGGCACTCGCGGGGAGCCCCGCGGGTCTCGCTTCCGACCCCGTGGGAGGCAGACCGCGGTTGCCCCCAGCAGCGACGCCCGAGGAGCAGAAGCCGCCTCCCCGTCCTCGCCACTGACCTGTGCAGCAGGACGCTCTGCACCGAGTCCAGGTCTTCCAGGTTCCTAGTGACGGGCCGCGGGATGCTGTACCTGCCCGCCCCGAACATCGCCCGCCCTGCGGACCCGGACTGCGGGCGGCCGCGGGCAGGTGCGAGCCCTTCAACCCTCCCGCGCCTGCCGCGCCTCCCGCGCGGTCCGAGAGCCCACCGGCGCCACGCCGCGGGACTCGGGGGAAGCGCGTCTCACGCCGCTGGAGGCCCGGCGTGCGGTGGGGTGATGGTGGGACCGGTCCCGAAGAGATCGGGGTCTGCTGCGCCAGCCCCGCCGCAGGGGTTGACATAGGCTTCTTACCAGCTGCCGAAGGGGCTGCCTTGCAGTTGCGCGGTATTGCTTCTCAGGAACTAGCAAACCCTCAAAACACAAGTTTCATATAAACGCAGTGAAATACTTTCTAAATGCGGCCGTAGTTTGTTTTCCCAGAGCTCCATCCCCAGCTCCCATTATGTGAGAAAAGTTTTCCCCACGTACTGTCCTGTTGATTAAAATAATGGATTTGCCCAGTTGATTCTATTTCCTTAAGTATTAATATGAAAAATTATCACTCCCACAAAATATAACCTGTATTTGTTTCCCTTTTTCACAATATAGTAATTAGCAAGTGCTTTCAGATCATTACTGAGTTACAGGACTCCCTACTGGTTTCCCATCTGTAAAATTCTGACACAATACATTGAATGATCAGGGGTGTGAATCATAGAATCATAGAATAGTTAGGGTTGGAAAGGACCTCAGGATCATCGAGTTCCAACCCCCCTGCCATGGGCAGGGACACCTCCCACTAAACCATGCCATCCAAGGCTATGTCCAACCCCACCTTGAACGCTGCCAGGGATGAAGCATTCACAACTTCCCTGGGCAACCCATTCCAGGGCCTCACCACCCTTACAGTAAAGAATTTCTTCCTCGTATCCAAACTTCCCCTGTTTAAGTTTGAACCTGTTACCCCTTGTCCTGTCACTACAGTCCCTACTGAAGAGTCCCTCCACAGCATCCCTATAGGCCCCCTTCAGATATTGGAAGGCTGCTATGAGGTCTCCACGCAGCCTTCTCTTCTCCAGGCTGAACAGCCCCAACCCATGTCTTCTTTTTTATTTCTTACCCACGTATTGCCATCATTTATTTTCTCTGCTCCCTTTTACAAAGAAATCAGTTTTCTCTAATGTTCAGAATTTTTCAAGGTGTGGTTTTCTGTCTCCTCCATATTATATGTAATTTAAGATCAATAGTTAATAAAGTATTGCAATCAGTCAGTTATTAAAAGCGTCAGGTTTAGTTTCAAGTCACTGTGTCTGAGAATTCTAGCAACACAGCAATGAAGTTGTTTACTGGAAAGACCCTTAAGGGGAGGACCATTACCATAATGCAGAATGGACAACAAATTGGAAGCCATTGACTATTTTAGCACCTAACTCCATGTGATGTTGGCCACTACATGGAACAAAAGCTTCAGCTTTCTTGAAGGCTTTGACCTGAGTAGGCAGTGGCAACAGCTCAGTTTGGAAAGGGTGGATGCAGGATCACCATGAGTCTTTGGCTGGGATTCTCACTAAGTAGTGTGTCTCTAATATTTAAATGTGTTCCCATTTTTCCTTTGGCGAATTTTGCTTGCTTGCTTTCTATGGTACAGCTAAAAATTTAGAGAGAAGGACTGTCTCCTCTAAATTCTACTCCTATCAAAGACATGGGAGCCACCACCGGCCACTGAGGTGAGTAACAGCAGCAGTACTGTTAAGGATTATGACTATAAAACCTTTGTGAAGATCTGTTGTGCCAGGGCTATGGTGCCAGGGAAACTGAAGGTATACAAGGATTTTGTGTCTGAGGAGCAATAGAGAGTAGCTGGAGGGGTTTGAGGTGTACAGTATCAAAATAAGCATAATGCTTCCGCAGTGGGCACTGAGTGAACAATTGCTAGCCAGAGCTTCTAGTGCTGTGTGTATTTTCCTTATGCAAATGAGAGGCAAAAGTCCCTACACATGCATACTGAAGCTATAAATTTTAGGGTAGAATTTCATGCAGATCTGGCATCTCAGCAGTTTATCTGGATGGCTTTGACTTGCATCAGTCCTGTACAATGTGGTTTTCAGAACAGCATTATGTGGCAGCAGCAGAGCAAAACGCTGTAGAGGTTTACTTTGCTATATTTTTTTTCAGTCTTAGTACTATTTTTATGCCCTGAGGGAGCAGAGATGTTTAATTTTGTGCACAAGAGGGGTGTGTTTTCCCAGCTTGCTTAGGACGACACAAAACCCATTTCTAGGGTTGGCATTTGATGGTAGAAAACAACAAAACCCTCAAACGTTACCATCAAAATCACAGTGCATTGCCAGAAGGCTTTTCCAAGATGCTTGTCAGCTTTTCTTTGTCCTTGGGTTCCTTCTCAGGGGAAGTTTTTTTGGTGTTTCTTGCAACTACTGACCTAATGCTGAGTTTAATGATACCTGCTACTAATACTGTACTCTTACATGGGCTTCAAATCGATTGTGAAGATCTTTATTAGAATTGTTTGCAGCTCAGCAAAACTAGAACATGTAAACATAAATAAAGAGAGCCTCAACATGTCCCAAAAAGGTGATTTAGGTTTTGTGCAGCTTTTGAAATAGCAGATCCAACAGCACCACGCTGCTGATAAAACAGACAAAATTACTACTTTTAATATCAAATAGAATGTTTTCCTAGGTAGGAATTGCAACTTCTAGCATGTTTAGTATGCCTGGGCTCAATATTTGTAGATGGCAACTGGGAAGTGAAAAAGGAGCAGAAAATCAGAAGTGATACTTTCAGAGCCATGTGTGTTTTCCTGAATATATTTGTTACCTTAGCAGCACAGAGGAGTGTTAAGTTAAAAGAGAGTTCTGAGCTAGCATTAATCTTCTAACTCAAATTCTGCAAATCCCCTGGCCTTTGGCACTTACAAAAATTATTTTAGTTAAGTCTTACAGATTGAAGCTTCACTAAAACACAACGTGCCATTTAATTGTATTTTCTGCAGGATTTTAGTGTGAGTGCATGAGGCCATAGCAAAAGGAATGTCACCGTTCCATTTGAAGTCTGTCACCTCTTGTATTTAACTTTGACTACATATAGAGGACATGGCATTAGAGCAGATTTCCTGAATCCAATGAAATACATGCAACTGGAGGAAGACTAAAAAGTTCTGCAGTGCAGAGAAAGAAAACCTTTAGTGATTGGGGAAGAAGGAAATGTAACCAGGTTAAAAACAGATCAATGACAAAAAAACCCCACAAACAAAAAACATGCACCCTGCACACCAAATAACTGTAATATGCCTGGGCTCCCCTTCCGTTTGTGGTGCTTTTCCTGCCAGTTGAGCTGCCTTATGAAAGCCCTCTGCTTTGTTAAAGAACAATTTCTAATGTAAAAGGAAGAAAAAAACCACAACAAAGTGTTATAGGCTGTGTTTGTGACAGAGATCTCTTTCTGAGGTCGTAATGTGTTTTTTTTTCTTAAAGAAGCAGCTGTTAGGCTCTGAATTACGAAACTATTTCCTATAATGGCATGGTGAGAAGTTTTTGAATCATAATCCCCTTTTGGAAAAGGCTAAAAGAGGTATTAAAGCTACTTTTGCTATTCTAGAAGACCTTTGACTTCCTTGACTTGGCTAGTAAGTTTTAGCATGGCTAGGAATAAAAACTAAATAAATAAAGACTAACCCACTTTCACTGGCTGCACAACATGGAAATCAGGTTATCATTAATTCACTTTAATGATTTGTCATTTATATCATTAGCCATGAGATGGTACTTCCACTGAATTTTGGAAGGGAAATACTAGATAATTATTTATCAGTCCCCTGCTCTTGAGGCAACACATACTTTGTAGTCCAATACCCTGGCAGTAGCTAACTGGAGGCTGTTGTTGACTGCTGAACCAGTGTGGGTTAAGTATGAGGCTTGTATGAAAGTGAGTTGACTGTGATTCCAGCTGAACAAGACCAAAGGCATGACAAGACTGTAAGAATTTAATGGAAATTAGGAGTGCTGAGCAGGGAGGCTTTGGAGTATTTGTTTTATAGATCATTCTTGCCTTCAACATTTTTTGTCCTGGTGATAGATTTGAATAAAAAGGTTTTCCAAACTCCAAACTAAGGTCTATGGCAAATTGTTATTTGAGCACAAGGTTGTTTTCCTGGCTCTTCTATCTTTCCTCACCTCTTTGCTTCTGAAACTACCCCTGTTTGAGAGGGGGCAGAACAGGCGCTGAGAATGCATCTTACCAGCTGCAATTCATACTCCAGCATATTAACTTAAACCCCTGTCTACTTCCATTTATTTTGTTATGCCAAGCTATAAACTCTGGCAGCTAAGTGTCAAGTTCACATATCTGTTGCATTAAGCTGCAGTAAATGAAGATATCTAGGAATGATGAACCACTTTTTTTACTAATCTAAAAATATAGAGATTTGACATCCTAAAGATTTTTTTTTGTTTGTTTTCAATGTGTAGTTTACCTTTTACTTTTAAATAGGATATTGTTTATCTTTGGAAGTAGTAGGTAAGCAGGGACTCCACATTACCACAAGAGGTGAAAACCCGTAAAGGAAACTGCTCAATTAGCACTGGATTGGTTGTGTTATATTGCCTTCTCTGGTAAGTGGGTTCATAAACAGATATGCTTCCACTGTCTTAAAACTGAAGAATAACAGCAAAGATCAGTGAAAAGCAGTGATTTGCATTAGTGAATATAGTTCTTCAGAATCATGACCCATAAACAACAAATATGCATAAATTCTGCGATTCTATGCAGAAACATTCTTCAAGCCTATAATGGTTTATTTCTAGGATTACTTGATCTCCTGATCAATAACAGTGAGTGATGGCAATTTTGCGCAGTGTATATTTGTTCTCAGATAACAGGGTAGTCTCTCACTCACCAGAAAATGCATACTAAGGCTGCTGCTGCTTGTCTGTTGCTGCATGTAAGTGCTTGAAGGATGGAGTTTGTGGGGTATTTTTACCAAGATGTTTCCAGGCTCTGCCTCCTTTCCATAACCAGCTGTCAGGGTTACAGGAGGTAGAGTCAATATTATACTTTTCACTTCTGACAGGGTCAGATATGGACACCCACCTCTGCATTTCCTTTTCATTCTCATTGAGGCTAGATGCATGCTAAAAAAAACCCCAAACCCCCAAGCTCACCGAACACAGAGATTTTGGTGTTACTGCATCAGTAGCTCTTTTCTGCGTCTATCTGGGTTCTCCAAGCTGTTGTCCTGTTAGCTCCCTTGTATTGTATCAGCACTGCACTACAGAGAGCAGGATGTTTAGCACAGCCATGCTGGGTTTAATGATCTCTCCTTTAGTGCAGGGGCACTAAACACTGTGTGCAGTTGTCAAGTCTGCCTTCAGTTCAGCCTTCTAGAAGCAAGGGAGAAGATCCAGTTTACCTGTCAAACAAATTCGCTGTAATTCTGAGATCTCTCCAAAGCCAGCCACAGAGGCAATGCTTTTGACAAACTGAAGGACTCAGCAATACAAGAACCCCTGGAAGTAAGAGTTAATAGTCCATGAGTAAATCATTAGTCGAAAGAGTGATAAACTGAAGAGCAGCGTAGGATGGTGTCATTCATTTCATATCAATCTATCAGTTCCCCTGTGCAAAGACTTTTCAGTATGCAGAACAGTGGGAGTAGGGTGGCAACATGTGGCTACTTCATGACCTTTAAAATAATTCTCTGGATTCTTATTACTTCCTCTAAGAAAGCTTTTAGTACAAATGAGGAGTTTAAATTAATTAAAAAAGCTAGCCTAAAAATTATTAAATTATTGATTCATTGCAAAGACTCATAAAACATAATTAGATTTGGTTAAACTGAAGCCGATAAAGTTCTTGTAAATTTGTCTATAAATATGGATTGTGACCATCTGGTCTTCTGAGAAATAGATGAGAGCCATAAAAAGGGGCAACTTACGTTTTATGTGAACATCTGGGCAAAGTATAAGAATGTCTGGCAAACATGCTGAATTAAAAATAAATCCTCGAACTTCAACCTCAGATTTATTTTCTAGAATTGATTTTAAGGCTCCCTCTGCCTCTTATCCCCACCTTCTGAACCTGTCTGGTTCAGAACCACCTCTAGTTTCTGGAGGCAAAGACTTTGTTCATTCCTTCCATCTTCTTTTCTTCCTTCAAGCAGCAAGTAGGCCTGTTTGCCTGTCTCATCCAAGGCAAGCAGCATGATGTTGCATTATGGTTTTGTTTGCAAAAACTTCACTTGAATGTTTGTTCTTGATTTTCTTTTTGTTTTTACAAAAGTAGGCACTTTTTTTGCAAGTCCAGCTCCCAGAGACATGTGAAAATTTATGTTGAAGAATGTTGTTCCTGTAACTAATCCTATTGGTTTCAAAGCAGAACATGAACATTTGACATTACTGGTTCTACTGAGAAGGCAAAAACATTTTTGTTTTTTTCAGCTCTCTTCATTAAAATCTGATGGTTAATGGTCTGACTTACTGTAGTTGACATTTAGGGCTGGCAGTGCAGTGTATCATTGACAGCAACACCTGGCAAAAGCCGTTCTGTCATATATTCATGTGTAATAGCAATGCTGAGATTGTGTGTCAATAGTATTTAACTCTAAAGGAGAGGAAGATCCTGGAACATTGATTAGACAGCCTGTCTGCAATTTAAAAATTGACATACTTGGTATGTGCCATCTCACAGGCAGCACTTTTGGATTAAGCTGGATTTTCTTTTTTGCGGGAGACAGTCAAGAAAACATATGTAGAGTTTTTTATGGATTAAATGATTTATATGACCAGTTTACTCATGAGGTGAGTAGGATTATTTTAAAGGCTAAAGTCCTTTTTAATTTTCCTATCATGTGTGCTGAGAATCCTCTGCTTCTTAAATATGTAAATCAGTATAAACACTGAAGGCAGTCACAATTGACTTATGGCTTAAGAAAATAGAGACTTTTCTCACTCGTTTAGTCTTCATCAGAGGTTATCCTTTTCAAATGTAAATAGTAGCTCACAAGATTTAAAAAAAGCAGAATAGCACCACCTGGTGCTGAGCAAAGTTTTTACGATCAATTCCAATCACTTTCTGGGCATTATTGTTGTATAAGCTAACACCTTTCGCAGTCATGATTTGAGGTCACATGATTAAGGACTTAACGTTTTCATTATCTCTATAATTAATGCTTCCTTCTCCCTTCTTATAGGCTCTTATTTTTCTAAATATTTATCTATTATTTACAATGTTTTAGGGACTTTAAAACATGTTCTTGAGCTTAAACATTCTGGACATGTGTAAGAAGTTATTAATTAAAATCTGATTTCTAGACTTTTCCTCAGCTGGTGTAGATTTAAAGATAATGAAGAGCTACACCCAAAAGTGAACTTCACTGCTCTTCTTCTTCGTTTCTGATTATTTCTGGCCTTCCTCATGGTGCTTGCAATTGAAAGCATAATTGAGGTTAAGGCCTACATACTGAAAAGACTTCAGATGCCTAAAACCTGTCAGAATCAACGGGAAGTTCAGTGCCTGAGGGTGTATCCCTAAGAATTCAATTTCTAGGCATTATATATTTATTTCTGCAAATAAAAGAATTAAAGATAGTGCCTTGTATTTAAGTAATCTGTTTCCTGATTGATATTTATACAGTCCTCTGTTGAAGCCCATGAAAAGTATAAAAAATTCTTTGTATGTGACATCCCAGGAGGAACCATGACTTCCAGCTGCATCTCGAAGCTACCTAGAAATATAGGTTAGATTTCAGTCTCCAGCTGTGCTGTCACTCTTAAGGCTTTCTGATTCTGAGGACTGCACAAACAATAAAAGGAAACTGATATCTCAGCATTAAAACTTAAAATACCCAACCCTTTCCCCACAGCTTAGCTGTGTTTTTCCTAACCTACCTTCCCCTTTAGCAGTAAATAAAACCCCTTGGGAAAAACACTGAACCTAATTTTATTCCTGGTGAAACTGTTAAATGCTGAAGCTATTGGATGCCAAACTACCATAAAACTTCATATATTACCAAAAGGGTTAGCTGCTGTTCACTGTTACTTTACTTGCTGTGAAGAACATGTTGTGGTTTACCATTCATTCCTCCTTGATGACTGATAGTAATTTTGTCCGTTAAGCATCACTTTTTGTGCCACTGTTTTGATTATGTTACTTTTTAAAGATGCTTGTCTAGAATTATTTTAAAGAAAATTATTTTCATAAACTCAATACATTTGTAAAATAAACACTGATATATTCATAAAGAAGCCAATCGCTAGGTAAACTTGTGCGTGATTATGGGACATGAATGATTACTTGTGAGTTTGTCACAAGACTGGTTTGGATTTTTTTTCTTTGTTTTCATTTTATGTGTTTGGAGTATTAAAACCATCTATTTTTTTCAGATTAATGAGGCAGAACTAAGCAGCTTTATGATCTGAAATTGCTGACCAGGAAGCTCATGTTAGGAGATACTGAGAGCGTATCTTCATGAGTGCCCACAGGAGGAGGGTACAGATCTCTCAGCTACCAAGGCAAAAAACTTACACAATAAGAATTATACTGTATGAGATACTTGCTTGACCCAAAAAATGTGATCAAAGCTGGTTAGCTTGGGCATAGGGCTGTAATGATACATTACTGATGCTGTGCTACATATCAGGATATTGGAGCATTCACAGCTCTAAAAATAATTATTTCTTAGGAAGCTGCTAACTAGCTGATGAAATCTTAATGTAGTGTCACTTTAGTTTCTTCTGGTCTCTGAAATCTCAGCCACTTGTTTGCCATCTATCTTATGAAGTCACTTTGATCTGACAGTCTCCTACATCCTCAATTTTTTCCATACAGCAGATGCACTTGGTTATCTTGATCCAGTGCATAGGATCGCAGAGCTGAAAGCCTGTGGCACTGCAGTGATAAAGCTGTCCAACCCTGTTCCCAAACCCCTGGAATATCCACTCCTTAGCTATAGGTAGTGTCATGGCTTCTTTTTCACTGTGTGAGTGTAGATACATCACATTTCTTGTGCTGGCATGTCCTGAATGCATGGGTTATCCAACAAACAGGGTCTTAGACTTGGCAAGAAAAGTCAGGAGGCCTGCTATTCACTGTTTCAAGTTCAAACACCAAAAATATTCTGCAGCCTAGCTCAGCTGAGGACAGTTGTTCCATGAAACATAAAAGTTTCATGGTATGGCTGTATTTACAATTGGTTTGTTTTCAGTATCCACAGAGGGACTTAAAAATCCAACTAACCAACCATGCTAACAAATTTGGAGTCTACAAATTTTGATTTGCAAGCAAGAAACACTAGAGGGCATTACAAGTTCTGTGCACATACCTCTGACAACTCCGCTGTGCTCAACTTTTAACTGCAGTCTTCGCAACGCGATTAGCAAATATAAGTTACTAACATGATGGAAAAAGCTGTGGAGACCATATGAAGACTGAAAAAACCCAAATCCTTCTGGCACTTAAATGGCAAATACAGTGTTTGCTTTCATCAGCAAGCACATGCAGATACACAATGCAAACCAACATAAGATGAAGTTTTACATGGGTTTCACTAAAAATGAAAGCAAACAGTATCAGGTACAGTAATTTGTGAAAAAGGAGTTGTATCATTTGGCACTGGCGTCTGGTAGGGTTATGTATTCCAGCCTATCTCTGGCCTGAGAAACAGAATATTTCTTTCTCTTCTGCATGCATTGTATAAATTTGTTCAAACTTTAACAAAAGTACAGATAATTTCACTGGGGTCTCTTTTAAATGAGTTTTAAACTTCATGTGTTCTTATAAAGAGAGAAAGAAAGTAAAGACAGAGTGAGCATGCACAAAGGGAGGATTTTAGGAGTAGCTCAGTAGTCATTAATCAGTGATAGGAGCAGAATTTGCAAGATGGTTCTTTGATTTTCCTGCAACAAATGCAAGCTCTTCAGAAACTTCTTTGTCCTATAATTCATACCACTGATCTTTCTTCCTGGAAATAATAGTGCAGGAAAAATTCAGAGGGTGCAAAGAGGTCTTGAGACAGAACTGTGTGTAGAGGGTATGACAGAGGAATATCTTCTGGTGAGGAGAAGGGTTGCTTACCCTCCCTATAAACTATATCTGTTTTAGATGTCTGTATGTGTCTGTATATGGCAGTGCAAATGCTGCCTCAGTGCCTGAGGGAATGATGCAAAGTGATGCACCCTTTTCCCACTTCTCTGATTCCCATCAGTTCTGCAAAACTCCATGGAGCTCTGCATCATCACAGGCCAGGGGCCAAACTATTGACATTTATTGCTGGTTTACTTGTATGTAGTTCTGTGTTTAATCAAAAATTATTAAGTGTGAGTATTTTCCTTAGTCATTTTGTGTATTGCTAAACTACCCAGCCCATGTAGCTCTGACATCTGTCACACCTGACCTGTTCTCAGGGATTTTAGAGATTTCCATATCAAGGGACACTGTAGCTGTCATTCAAGGTCTATTGCGGTAAATTGAGACATAGTATTACTCTCTCTGAGCCACGCTGTTGTGGGGTTTCTAGCATGTTAGTGGCACAGATCAAGTAAAACATGGTATTTGTAGCCGGGTTGAAGAGGCAGATGCATAACCAGACCCTAGCCATAATTAATTAGAGCAAAACATGTTATATTGCCTCTTGGTGCTGTCTAACCTGATTATAATAGCTTCAACGTCACTAGGAAAAGATGTGTGATTGTCCTGGGTTCAGCAGTAGCAGTAATTTTTCTCCTTCTTAGTACCTGGTGCAGTGCTGTGGTTTTGACTTTTGGCCTGGGAACAGCGCTGATAACACCGATGTTTTTAGTTACTGCTCAAATGTTTGGTCTGACCAAGGACTTTCTGAGCCTCATGCTCTGCCAGGGAGGAGGGGAAGCCGGGAGGAAGCAGAGACAGGACACCTGACCCAAACTGACCAAAGAGGTATTCCGTACCACAGCACGTGGTAAACTGGGGGCAGTTACCCGGAAGGGTTGGATCACTGCTGGGTCGGGCTGGGCATCGGTTTGCAGGTGGTGAGCAGTTGTATTCTCTTCCCTTGTTATTTCCCTTATTAGTGGTTTGCGTTATACCTTAGTTACTGGAGTGTTCTTATCTCAACCCGTGGGAGTTACATTCTTTCCATTCTCCTCCGCATCCCTCTGGGAGTGGGGGGAGGAAGGGAGGGAGTGAGCTAAGGGCTGCGTGGTTCTGGATTACCAGCTGGGTTTAAACCACGACAGTAATGAGTTGAACAGTAAAGTTATAGTGTACATAATGCAGATGTAATTATCGTTTTAGATGATTAAGATAAAGCCTCATTTCCTTTTCAGGAGAATCTTAAGACAGGGCCTTTAATGCTGGAATCTGCAAATTATTTGTACATCTTTAATGTGCACAAAAGACCTGTCTGACCACCTAATTATATTCAGAAGTTTATTGAGGAGGAAAATGAGGAAGCTTTTGCAAAACCACATCAGCATATTGCCAAACAGGAAAGCAATATGAGAACTCCACGGTGTGTTGAAGAAGACTGGCATGATCTATATAGCGAGAAAGAAAAATCTTCTGTTAGTTTGGAACTTGAAAGAGACTAACTTAAAACTGTCTGTAATATCTGGTAATTGCTGCACAAACCACTTCAGCTTAAGTTTAGCTAGAGCTCTCTTAAGCACAAGTGGTTTATATGAAGAAAAGCTCAACTGCATTAAAACAGAGCGCACATCTTCAATTTGAAACAGCATGCCAAAATAATACCAGTGCATTACAGAAACATTTATAAAGGCAGAACTAATGCAGCTCTCCTTTGTTAGTGCCCAGTTATGTCAAGGTGCGTAACAGGCCTTGGTGATTATAATAAATCAGTGACAAGGTACGCAATAAAAGTTGTACTGTAGCTTAGGGTTATGTTTTCTGATGGGTAACCTATGGAGTCAGGCTATGAATTTACTGGTAATCACTAGAAGAGTAAGGTGTAATCAGATTGTTT
The DNA here is from genome assembly GCA_039720435.1 of Amazona ochrocephala. Lineage (NCBI taxonomy): Eukaryota > Metazoa > Chordata > Aves > Psittaciformes > Psittacidae > Amazona > Amazona ochrocephala. The sequence continues at coordinate 86,609,829 of CM077880.1, forward strand.
AGATTACGCACTATTTTCCATCTTATAGTAAACTATAAAGTGCACCTATTTTTTTCTGAAGCCTTATTTGAAACATTTGGAGTATTTCTGCTGGTATTACATGTGGATATTGTTTTTTAAAATACTTCTAAATAGAAAAAGTAATATATGAACACTTTAAAGCTCACTGATCTTACTAGCTCTGGAACCTTTTGTTTTATTGACAAGTACCACAGTAGTGCTGTGCATACCTTCGGTTATTTGTTAAAATGTCCAGTTTTCTTCTTTATCTCACTGCACACACATATTGAGAACAGGGGGAAATAGCTAAAGATCTGTGAAAACAGCAGCTGGTGGGTGCAATTAAAAAGACATTCTTAAACCTGGAGAATTGGATTCTCAGCTTTGAGGTCTGCCATGAAGAAAGAAAGAAGACTTTGTAATTTATATTTCTTCAGTTCCATGCTAAGTAAAATTTTGGAATCTGTGCAAGTTTTTAAACAGTAGATCAGAATCTGACTAGCAGATTGGGCTTATAGAAGGGTTCTTCTGATTTCTTCCTAAGCATTGAGGAATGGAGTGAAAGAGAAAGACCAGGATGTTCTTTTGCACCCCCAAAAGAGCGTAAGTTGCTTTTCAGAATCCTTATGAGGTGTGGTTGTGCCCTGATCCCTTTCATCAGTCAGCAGGGCAACAGAGGCAGCTCTTTCAGCTCTGGAAAGGGAGAACACTAAAAATTGCCCTCTAGATGGTTATAGAATTCTGCAAAGGTTAAGGAATTTTACTTCTGGAGGGAATCCCAGTTTGGTCTTCTCCATGAAAGAGGCCAACAGTAACAGCAGGGTGTTATTGGTTAAAGGCTGAAAAATGCAGACAATACCATTTTACAAAGGACTAAAGAAAAAAATCCTATTGTGCAGTTCGAAACTATATTAGAGCGAACATTTTAAAATAGTACTTATTTCATTAATTACATTTTACTAATCATTATACCTGACAACAATTTACAGTATCCCTAAGCTTTAAATAATATTGCTGTATTTGAAAAGTTTCTGGTTTTATCTGAAGTAAAATAAAAAATTCCAGCTTGTGCTTTGCACTCAATATTAGTGTTTTGTCAAGTGCAGGATTTAATGGAGTAAATTCTGCTTAATCTGCAGATACCATTGCAAGCAGTCCCAGCTAGCTGCTTCCCCAGAAATCATGGGAACTTTGCTTGAGTACTGAGCCAGGAGAGAAGCCAAGAAACAACTGGCTGCAAATTATTTTGTATATTGTCATTCAACAAGAACTGCCTGGAATTATTTTACACCTCATATGTTAAAGTTTATTTTTTCAATACAAATGACAGTAACGAGTTCCTGATATCCTTTCTCTGTGCTGTGGGTCATTAAGTGAGATTTGAAACAGCAACTTTCACTGCTGTTGCATGGACCAGTGCTTTCTGAGCAAAAGAAAGAATTATCTGCCTGGTAGAAGTGTTAAGACGGTTTCCTCTGGAAAAACTCAAAACATGTGTCTTTTTTACCTAATTATGTAAAATTATCCTAAACCTCCCAAAATAACCAAACCCTCCTTCTCACCTCCAGATTATTTTAGTTTAGTAAAACAACATGAAGATACCTCTGTCTTGCCTGCCAGTGAGTTAAAAATGAGAAGTGGTTTGTTTTGTTTATTTTTCTTTTCTTTAACTAACTCCATTTGTTCCAAAGACTTTTCATGACACTACAGCAGGAATAAAAGATGATGAGCATCCTGGAAAAGCGGTGTGCTTCTTAGTAGTGAAAATGCCCATGGAATACTTCTGTTACACGCTGTAGCCTAATCCCATATTATTTAATATTTATTTGTTGTCAGAAAAAAAGCACACCAACTTATTTGTACCTCTGTGGAAGCCAAGGCAAGTGTTTTATTGTTGCAGTGGAAGTTTTGGGAGCACAAGCACAGACCTTTGTAATGGAATATGTCTAACATATCAGAAGTTATTTGTGCTACATAGGACACTAATAGCAATACTCTTGACAGAAGAAAGCAATGGAGATAGTGCTCCTTTGTTTAAGCACCTTAGCAGTGTTAAATGATCCAGCTCCACAATTTTCAGACCTATAAATGAGGTTAAAGAAAAACAAAATGTTTGCTTATGCTCCTCAATACCAGGGAATATCACTCAGGAGATCTGATTCCCACTCTCATGTTCTCACCGTTACGGCTACCCTATCTGGGTATGTTCACCCTTTCCCACTGGAAATTCTGACTAGCTTTCAAAGCAATTTTCTTTCTCCAACATTTCGTCTATGAGGCCAGGGATGGACTATGTCCTACTATTAATTTACACATATGCTACCCTTTTAGTTGCTGGCCAGCATCCTAACTCTTATAAAAAGGCAGTTTGAGAACTCCTAAGAAAATAAATAGAACAATACTTTTACCTTCCTGTCCTCATATAGTTAAGAATAATAAACTCATTAGTGTTATGAAGTATGTTTTATAGTTGATGAGCCTATCACTGTTAAAGCTATGAAGCATGTATATAAAACATATAGAAAATTGATAGATTATAAATTTTTCAATTGTGTTAAATAAACAGACCATATTTGGGTTATCAGTGGACAATCAGTTCCAGTTAATTTGAACATTTTATGTGTGGGGTTGGGATCTGTGCTTCCATTGCGGATATTTTGTTTTCACATTTATTTTAAGCTGTTTTCTATCAAAGAACAATACATATTTTTTAATCAGAAAGTCACAAGGTACTCTCGAGTGTTTATGAAATAATCACTAAAGTTCTTAGATGTGTATATAAATTTCTGTATTTCCTCCACCAAAATAAATATAAAGCATTACATTTTATACTACTATATTACAGAAATCTCTCTTTTCCCAGTGGGATAAGTTATATCTGAATTCTGTGAACTAATGAGGTATGAGCTGTGTGAGACAGCGAACAACTTGTACAAATTCTACAGATGAAGAACTGATGCATCTTATGTAGCAAGTCAGTTTACGGAATGGCATCTTGCTGCTCTAGACATTCTTTATGTTGAGCTCACTCAATATTGTATCATTGTAATAAAATACTCCCTTAGCTATGAGAGTTAAAATGTAATCAGACATGAGATGCTATTAGCTAGCAACATATAAAACAAGTTTTAAAAGACAGCAATGAGACAGAATGACAAACTTTCACATTATGAAGGAGCTGGCAAATGAAGTTGCTAAGCCACTGTCCGTCATATTTGAAAAACCATGGCAGTCAGGTGAAGTTCCCGATGACTGGAAAAAGGGAAATATAACCCCCATTTTTAAGAAGGGGAAAATGGATGACCCAGGGAATTACAGAGCAGTCAGTCTCACCTCTGTGCCTGGCAAAATCTTGGAGTGGATTCTCCTGGAAGGCATGCTGAGGCACATGAAAACCAACAAGGTGCTTGGGGACAGCCAGCATGGCTTCACTAAGGGGAAATCCTGCCTGACCAATCTGGTGACCTTCTATGAAGGGGCTTCGGAACTGATGGACAGGGGCAGAGCGGTTGATGTCATCTACCTGGACTTGTGTAAAGCCTTTGACACTGTCTCCCATGACATCCTTGTCTCTAAGTTGGAGAGACATCAATTTGATAGGTGGACCACTCAGTGGATAAAGAACTGGCTGGATGGCCGCACGCAAAGAGTAGTGCTCAATGGCTCAGTGTCCAGCTGGAGACCAGTAACGAGTGGTGTCCCTGAGGGATCGGTGTTGGGACCGGTCTTGTTCAACATCTTTGTGGGTGACATGGACAGTGGGATTGAGTGCGCCCTCAGCAAGTTTGCCGATGACACCAAGCTGTGTGGTTCGGTTGATAAGTTGGAGGGAAGGAATGCCATCGAGAGGGACCTTGACACGCTTGTGAGGTGGGCTGATGCCAACCTAATGAAGTTTAACCATGCTAAGTGCAAGGTCCTCCACCTGGGTCAGAGCAATGCCAGGCACAGCTACAGGTTGGGCGGGGAGGAGATTCAGAGCAGCCCTGCGGAGAAGGACTTGGGGGTGTGGGTTGATATAAAAATGAACATGAGCCGGCAGTGTGCGCTTGCAGCCCAGAAGGCCAACCGTATCCTGGGCTGCATCAAAAGGAGTGTGACCAGCACGTTGAGGGAGGTGCTCCTGCCCCTTTACTCTGCTCTTGTGAGACCTCACTTGGAGTATTGTGTGCAGTTCTGGTGTCCTCAACATAAAAAGGACATGGAACTGTTAGAACAAGTGCAGAGGAGGGCCACGAGGATGATCAGGGGACTGGAGCACCTCCCGTATGAAGATAGGCTGAGAAAATTGGGGCTGTTGAGCCTGGAGAAGAGAAGGCTGCGTGGAGACCTCATAGCAGCCTTCCAATACCTGAAGGGGGCCTATAGGGATGCTGGGGAGGGACTCTTCATTAGGGACTGCAGTGAGAGGACAAGGGGTAATGGGTTTAAACTTAAACAGGGGAAGTTTAGATTGGATGTGAGGAAGAAACTCTTTACTGTGAGGGTGGTGAGGCCCTGGAATGGGTTGCCCAGGGAAGTTGTGAATGCTTCATCCCTGGCGGCATTCAAGGTGGGGTTGGACATAGCCTTGGATGGCATGGTTTAGTGTGAGGTGTCCCTGCCCATGGCAGGGGGGTTGGAACTTGATGATCTTGAGGTCCTTTCCAACCCTAACTATTCTATGATTCTATGATTCTATGCTATGTGTTTTAATTCCTTCCTCCAGTGAGGAATATTATAGATATTTTAAGATGTTCGACCTTTTCCCTCAGTTTTTCTAAGGAATTGTGAAAGTTCTGCTTTCTCTCAGTCTAGATGTCTTTCTGATCAGACCGGCAGTGAAGTCTGATCTTCAGAATTATTTTGGCATCTAGTATTGAAGCCATTAAATTTAAAACACTGAAATAAAACTGATAAAAGGTGGAAAGGGGCAGTTACACTTCTGTTTTGAAGTGGGGGCAGGCTAAGCTATTTCGTCCCAATACTGTTTTGTGTACTGGGACGTGGAGCAGTGAAAGAAAAGGAGAAAGACACACCTCTGACTGCACAGCAATTTCTACAACTGCCATGTACTCTGGAGGAGCTGGGGGAGCCCTGCTAAAACAGTGTGAATTGCCACATATGTGCCAGGGGTGGGATGCAGATCACCTTAGCTCTATACTTCTTGTAACTCCACACCTATTGAGACCCTGGAGGACACTGGGCAGACTGGGCTGACAGTGATCTAACGGTGACTGCAGTCGTGTTCCCTATTTTGGCCATGATGTTTCATTGGTTTAGTCATTCTCTATACAAGTACGGACAGATCAATAGATTTTTATCTTTATTTGTATTTAATTCTAGAAGACTTCCCTGCATCTTTCAGTCTGTTCTATATACCACTGTCCTTTTCACTTCTCTCTTTTACTGACATGCCAAGCCAAATGATTTTTTTGGTCAAACCATCATTTCCAGTCTTAGGGTAACTATGTCGGGGATACAAATTCCACTATTTCCCCAGATAAACAGTCCAAGTAGTTAATCACAATTAAAAATCTGTGCCCTGTTTCCAATTTAAGTTTGTCCTTCATTCAGCTTCAGCCATTGTCCATACCATGTCTCTTTTGTTAAACAGCTTAACCCATCTTAATTAGCTTGAATGGGAAGAAATTTTTTAAGATTTAAAGTAGCATTTCCTATGGATTAACCTCTATAGAGTGAGTGTGGAAGTAGGACGTGCCGGTCTTAAAAATAACTGGAAATGCTTTTTATTTTCAAATTTACGTAAATTTAGTTTTCATCAGAATGCAAAGAAAAATTAATGACTTTCCCACAATGGGGGATGTGGTCGCCGTTGACAGTAGGTTGCAAAAGTCAATTTAGATGATTTATTGCTGGCCAAATTTTATTTTGCGATGTTTCACGTCTTGTACTGGCCGCATTTCGAGTTGTTTCAGCATGTCCACAGCACTGGATTTGACTTTTTAAGGGATAAATACAGTTCTCAGTTTTTACAAGTTCATATATTCATTTTCATGACGCTGTACTAATCATAATGAGTGTATTTAAAAATATATATACAGCATTTGATTGCATAAGGACTTTTGTCTCCCCAGTGTGCCTCTCAGATGTGAAGAGCTGTCAGCATGCAATGGAATCCTGTGACTTTTGAACATTATCTAATGAAAAAAAAAAAAAGAATCAGAACACATTAAGGATTTAAGTTATTTGGAGACACCCATAATTGCTTTGTATTGGAAAAATACACACCTTATTCCAACTATGCTCTCCAGAGATCTGGAATTAGAATCCCCCTTGCTGACTTTCAGATATAATTCTCTGACTGCTGGCGCTTTTGTTTTAAATTACCCATCCAGTCATTACTTTTTGCAGATTTTAATGTTAAATGCAATAGTTAAAAATGCTTTAATTTTACATTTTATTATTCAATAAAGCTCTCTGTCTGGACAGATGCCTCCTGTGTAAACATTCTGACACTTTTGTTTAGAAGATATATCAGCATGTGCAAGGCAATGGTCACTGAAACCTCCATTATCTCTGTTTGATGGAATGCTTTGAAAGGCTGTGTGTTTTTAATGAACAGGACAAATCAAAGACAGAATAACATCTTGGGCCTTTTTACACAGCAAAAAAGGCATATTTATTGACTCATTAATTCTAAATGTCAGATTGCTGTGTTGGCCGTTAGCAGTCTCAAGTGTTCCATCACCTACAGGGAGTATTAAATATCGAATAAACAGATCAGTATAAATTGAGAGGCCATTTTTCTACCAGAATAGTGGGTGGGTCTATTGAGTTAATTTATTAACAGCGAAACTCCAGTCACAAAACTTCAGCTGCAATTCCAGACCATAACTCATAATTTTATAGCTTTCTATTCTGGATTATTCCTTCCTCTCCAAACCTTGAACATATTTCTTTCTACTAAAAAATAAGATGATACCTTTTTTCCCCCCTTTCCCTCTCCATTGACCCTTCTTCCAGGCTCAGTATTGATTCTGTTTCTTCCCTCACTTCCCTTGCAGAGTTTTTAACAGCTTGTCTCCCTCCATTCTATTCCCTTCTTGCACTGTGCTACTGGCACATCTTCATTTCTTGTTGCTCTAACACTCAGTATTTGCCCTTCCCATTTCTCATTTTATCTTTCACTAGAGCTTCCCTTTCTTGCACATTAAGATGACTCTTGAGGGTACCAGACTAATAACAGCTTCTATTAAATATTTTGCTCTGTGTTCTTCCCAGATGCCCACTGCCAAATATTTTACAGTTTCTTTCCACTGGAAATGACCAGAGGAATAAAAATGTCCCCAGGTTTGTTTGCTGGGGCATTTAATCTCCCAGTAGAAGTCACAGTTGGAAAATATTTCTTCGATCTCATCCCTATCTCTCTTCTCTGATTTCAAAAGATGGATTCTGTGGGGGTTGCTGCTATCCAGATTTATCAACAAAAGGGACAGCATTTCACTAAATTTGTATATGATTTAGAAGCATGTCTACATGTATATAGCTAACACAGCAGTATGCCTTATTGTAATGCTTCCCTTTTCTTTGCAAGCCTCCACCACATGCTATTCTCACTTATTATGTCTCCTATCCAACATCCAATCTGATTCAATAGGGCAAAGACCTGCTGTGTTTGGATAGTGTATAGCAATTCAGCTTCCTACAGTTCAAGGCAGTTAGGTGCTATTACATAAAAAAAAAAGAATAACAATGATTTACAGTGTCCCATATTAACCTAAACTATTCCTATCATTCCTTGAAGTTTACAGCCCCTAATATGGGTGCATAGGCACCCTAAACTTCCGCAGTGATGTTCCTTGTAGTGCAATATCATTACTTCTTAATTTGTCAGGCTGTTTTTATGATTGAGCTGTCCTGAAAGTAGCTCCATGTGGTATGGTTATTGTGTATGGAAAAGAAAACCCTTGGCATAATTGTATTATTACTGAAATACAGTGGCCATGTATTAATTTTACAAAATGTATGTGATCTCTTTTGGCTCCAGTGGGATATTGGATCTAATTCTTTATGTATACAGAAAGGCTGATCATGCCTAAATTTGAATTGCGTAAATAATCCTAATTTCCTGATAAACAAAGGAGAAAAAATATTAGCTCACAAATTTTTAGGCTCTCGGCCTGTTTGGGTTGGGTGATTTTCAGGATGTTTTTCAACTGACCATGGAGAGCTATTGATTTATATATAGAGAGTAATGAGACCTTAAATAATTTTAAGATGCAAGTTGTTCCTAATTAGAACTGTTCAAACTTTCTGACACTTGAATGTTTACAATTGGACTGGGACAAGATAATCTTAAAAGGAAATGTGACTAAGAGATTTATGTGGTGAATACTATGCCTTTACAGGTGTTGGCAAGTGTAGGGGAGAAGGGGTCAGACCCTATATTGTGCATCACATAAAAACTTGTCATAATATAGCTTGCTATAATCAAGCCGGAATTAAAATCTTCAGTATGAAGAACTAGGGAATGAAAAGCTTCAGTAATGTGACTTCTTCCATCACTAAAAATTTTTGCTCCATCAGTTCAATCCCACAGAATTTTCAAGGACCTTATGAGAATTTACTGGGACAAAAGTGGACATAACTTACCAGAACAACAGCAATTAACAGTCTGTAGGATACCCTATACCAAAGGCTTCAGGAACTTCTATCCCGCATTTGACCCTATGATGTCAGCAGCCACTCCATGTGTTCAGGGGTCCTCAGCTCTAACACTTATTTGATCACAGGCCAGGCCTGCTGATTACTGCATGTCAAAGAAAACAAGAATAACTAAGCAGATAACGCAAAATCGTGCAGAGGAGGGATTGTTGTTAGAGAGTTCAAAAAGAATGTTTTGGATGTGAGTCAAGAAAAAGTAGAGATTATTTGGAAAAGAGTGTAAGGCGAAGGGATATGCCAGTGAAAAGGTCAAAAAGGAAGTTTAAGGAAGAAACAACATGTCTTAGATATTTGAGAACCTTGAATTAACATACGAAAGCTTGATATTGTTGCAAAGAACCAGCAGCTTAATCAAATCCTATCGGGATATTGTGTTTACACATGGTATGACTAACAAATTCTAAAGTCCTTGCTCAGATACAGGAAGCATTGAATAAAACTCGTGCTGGATCCTACAGTGTAGTTCTTACTCAGCTGCATCAGAAGAGTAAAATAGGTGTAACTAGATACCAAATGTAGCTCCAACAGAGTATATTTTTGGTTAAGTGACTGAAAACAAAGCATTCACTCAGAATAACTCTGGAAAGTGGTCATTCAGATGAGTGCTTTTCAGTTGTGCTCTTTGGGAAACATTTTCAGCACACATCTTGTGCAAGGGAATGTAAAAATCTGTCAGATGTCTCTCAAGGCAACAAAAGAAATGCATTTGAAGAGACTGTCAATCTTGAGATCAGCCCTGCAAGTTTAGAGATCAATTATATTAAAAAGGCTTTAAAAAATTATCTTTGAGTGTACCTCTAAAATTGTACTCACTTTAAAATGTCAGCTGCTGTAACTCATTATTGCCTTCAGAGTTGCAAGCCTTGGGGCTTGTTCTTTCATCAGTTTAGTAACAGCATCTTGCGCCCTTGTTCAGAAAATGAAATCCAAGGTTTTCATCTTTTCCTCATTCAAGTATTTCTTCATCAAAAAGTCCACAATGACAATGCTGGTGCCATAGGAAAGGCCTAAAATTTAGCTTGGCCTGATTTGACATTGTGGAGATCATTTATTGTTCTCCAGAAGAAATCAGTCAGTTCAGCTGACTCTCCTAGAGCTGCCTATTTCAGAGGAATTTTGTAAGGAACCAACATATTATTTGCTTACTGTGACTTAGTTACATTTCAGTAAGTTTGTATTGGGGTTGAAGTGAAAGTGACAGGAAGAACAGTTTTTCTGTTGAAATCTATCATTAACAATAATATCTCATTTGATGTACTTCTTAGAGCATCCCTCTTCACTTGTCACTGCTTATTCAAGACCCAGTCACATAAGCTTCAACTGAGATGTTATTTGATACCTGTAAGTACGCAGATCAAGGAATTTTCTTGTGTGTAGTAGTAGTCCTGTGGCTAGGGAGCTTGAAAATGGAGCAAATAAAGTCTAGAAATAGAGATGGAAGACATTTCTATCCCTATCTGTATTTGCCCCTGAGTCATCTGTCTTCCGAGACCATGCTTATGTGCTACACTGAAGCATGGCAGTCTTGTACCTCCATAAAGGTACTGTTGTAGCAACTGTATAGCTTTCTATAAGGTACTGTCTTGGTTTAAGCCCAGCCGGTAATCCACAACCACACAGCTGCTTGCTCACTCCCTGCCCTTACTCCCCCTGCTCCTGGAGGGATGGGGAGGAGAATCGAAAGAATGTAACTCCTACGGGTTGAGATAAGAACAGCCCAGTAACTAAGGTATAACACAAACCACTACTGCTACCTCCAATAATAATAGCGACAAGGAAAATAACAAGAGAAGAGAACGCAACCGTTCACCACCCGCTGACCGAACAGTGATCTCCCTTCCGGTAACTGCCCCTAGTTAATATAGTGGGCATGACATGCCGTGGTATGGAATACCTCTTTTGCTAGTTTGGGTCAGGTGTCCTGTCTCTGCTTCCTCCCGGCTTCCTCTCCCCCCTGGCAGAGCATGAGGCTCAGAAACTCCTTGGTCAGAGTAAACATTACTGAGCAGCAACTGAAAACATTGGTGTTATCAGCGTCGTTCCCAGGCCAAAAGTCAAAACCACAGCACTGCACCAGCTACTAAGAAGGAGAAAAATGACTGCTACTGCTGAACACAGGACAGGTACATAAACGTGCACTGAGTCAGAACAACTGAGAAAATAATTCTCTGGCTTGGTGACCAGAACTCTTAGTTGATGAGCAAACCAGTTTGTGTTCCAAGGATTCTTTAAAACATATTTGGTACAGTTAACTATTTCAATAGGAGGCAAAGGAGATCTAGAACATCTGAAAAAATAGCAGTTGCAGTATCCCCTTAGGAAGTGAAATCCCCCAGGGAAGTCTGTCAAGAGGGAAAGAGGGGAAAAGTGCACAATTTGGTCCCTTGTGTTTTGGGGTCCACCACAACCGTCTTCATTTCTTTCACCTCCTGCTAAGAAGCCTCCAGGTGAAGCATACCGGCGAAAGCAGGCAATAGACAAATTCAGGATGGCCAAAACTTTTTTGTTTTTTTTTTTTTTTTTTTTTAAATAGTCCATTTCACAGGAAGTATCACTGAGCTGTGAATAATTATTAGTGAGGAGAGCACCAGATATCACTAATTTTAATGTGATATCCAAATTTCTCAACAATCAGTGCTGCACCGGAAACCCTATCAAACCTTGGCAGAAAAATTGTTGTATGTATTAATACATGTCTTAATTCCAGAATTTGACTATTTTTCAACAATGAAGTAAAACTTGAGAATGGTTAGTATGTGAGAACTCAAATGCAGGGCAGAAAACTAAGTTACCTTAGATTACATGTTCCCTTTTTCAAAGATTCTCACTTCTTCACTAGATAGATTTTTATACAAAAGTTATAACCACTAGAGCCACAGCTTTGCTCTGTCAAACATTCCTTTAAAATTCTCCTTCTTGCAAATACAGTGGAATGGTACCACACCTCCCTTCATAGTCCAGGAAAGTCAGATTGATTGTGTCTGGAGAAGATAGATAGTGCTAAAATAGGACGTAAACCAGCCTCATTGAGTCAGTTGGGGAAGGTTTGATTAGGTCTTTTGGGTAGAAGGCAACAGCAATATATCCCTGATATACAAAGCTGTGAGTTAATTTAATAAATAAAATGCCTCAAGTGTTGTGGAAACATTGCAGTGAGATCTGAGCAGACTCTTTTTTTAACATTCACCTGAATTCTAGGTGTATTTTAATATTTGTTTGCTCTAAAAGCTTAGCAGTCTGTCTCAAGCAGATTAGTAACAGACAAGCTGGATATCCAATTCTGTAAGGGATTCTGAACATACAGCTGAAAAGCAACTATTCAGAAATCAGCAATCGTGTTTCAGACTGAGACAAAATGAGAGATTCCAAGACATTCTTTTTGCCAGGTTTTATAACTATTTTAATTGCAACAACAGGGAAACCCCCCCCCCCCAGGTTTCTTTCTTTGAATGGCGTTGCTGGAGAAATTCCTTTTAAAAATTAAAGCAAAGTAGAAGAGAGTCTTTCTTCTGCGTGGTCCAATTTGCATTATCCTCGCACATACAGAAGACTAAAGTCAGTAGCAATGCCATTTCTGTTTGAAATGCATTAAATATAAGAATAGCAACCATCACTTTTTGGTTTTTAAGGAAAAGCATTATGAAGTTACAGAAATAATTTCTTTAGAAAGAACACATTTAACAGGTTTTCATTACAATTTGCCTTCTTAGATTACAAAGCTGTATCACGTATTAATATACATTTGAAAACTCACCCTCAACTGTGTGTCTGGAGTGCCTCTGAATGTGACGAAGGGCACCTCTTGGTTTTAAGCCCATACGAGCTCTTTCAGTGTAACAGCACAGCTGGTTCACCTCAGTCACTGCCTTTGCTGATTCTCGAGCTCAAAGACTTTTTCCTATTCCCTGGCAATACCTTAGCCTTGTCCATTTGCTCTTATAAATTTGCTTTTGCATCTACAATCTACTAGTGATGCTAATTGATTGCAGATGCAGATTTTGGGTTTTCTGCCATGATGTTTCCTGATCCTTCACGTACACTGGTCTTCGAATGATTTCTACTGAATATTTTAAGATGATACATGAGATACTAGTGTTCCACCCCCCAAATAATCATATTTATGACATAAAAACTAAACAAGTGGACTGAGGTAATAAGAAGGAAATTCTAAATGGTGCTTATGTGTGATTTTATATTGCTACTGTCCCAAGGAAGAGAGAGTTTGACCCAAATATGGCATGGAAGATATTCTGGGGTGCAATATGAAGCGTCAGTCAACTCAACTAATGTGTTCCTATACTTTCCCCATCTTTTCTTCACTTGCTATTAGCAGGGAGGTGTAGACATGGGGAGTACTTGAAGGTACAGCTGATTTTATATGGTGTAGATCATAAGTATTTAGAGCTCTGCCTTTACTGAAAGCAGAAATGCACTTCAATGCCATGCTTATAGTGTACGGATTGGAGAAAAAAGTGAAGGTAGGAGCACTGTAAATCAGCCTGGAACCAAGCTGGGCCCCAAGAAGACCAGAAGGGGAAGAGTCACAGTGTGAGAAAACAGGCATCACAATTTTCTCACATAAACATCCTAGTTTCTCACATAAACATACTCATTTGTTGACTGGTGCTCCCTCTTGATTTCATTTCATTATGTATCTCACAGAGAAGACAATTGTACAGCAGTTTTTTCATGGAAAAAGTTGTACCACTCACTAGGAATGATTTATATGCCCAATGTGGTGGGATAGACTTCAGCCAAGTTATCTTTGAACATTTCATTCCTTAAGGGACTGAAAAAGTTTTTTAGTTTTCTGATCTGGTATCAGAAGAAGATTATAATTTGCAGTAGAAGTCCAGTTAACTAAACTTGCAGTGAGAATAAAATATGGCCCTATTATATCAGTACTGATAAGAATGAGGAAGTCAAATGACTAAACGAAAAGAAAATCCAATGACTTGGACAGGCGAAACAATAATAGCATAGTTTTATTTGGCCATTATTTGGGACTACATATATTTTTGCATTCATGAATGCTGTTTTCTTTGAATTTCAGCCTCTGAGGAAATGCTTTGTTTTTCTTTTGTTTTGTTTTGCTTTGTTTTTTGTTTTCGTTAGTGATTCCCACAATGAAACTCTGAAAGAAAGGAGGTAATTGCACTATTTCCTACCTACAGGTGACTTTGATACAGAGTATATCAAGTAAAATGCAAATGTGATGCAGAGAGTACTCCCAGATTTTACATTTCTGAATGCTCTGAAGAAACCATCACTGGTCACCTGACAGGACAGGGATGAATTCCCTTTAGAAATGAAATCTGCCTTTGTTTCCCGTATGAAGACAGGCTGAGAAAATTGGGGCTGTTCAGCCTGGAGAAGAGAAGGCTGCGTGGAGACCTCATAGCAGCCTTCCAACTCCTAAAGGGGGCCTATAGGGATGCTGGGGAGGGACTCTTCAGTAGGGACTGCAGTGAGAGGACAAGGGGTAACGGGTTCAAACTTAAACAGGGGAAGTTTAGATTGGATATGAGGAAGAAATTCTTCAGTGTAAGGGTGGTGAGGCCCTGGAATGGGTTGCCCAGGGAAGTTGTGAATGCTTCATCCCTGGCGGCGTTCAAGGTGGGGTTGGACATAGCCTTGGATGGCATGGTTTAGTGGGAGGTGTCCCTGCCCATGGCAGGGGGGTTGGAACTCGATGATCTTGAGGTCCTTTCCAACCCTTACTATTCTATGATTCTATGATTCTATGATTTAAAAAAAGAGGGCCCAGATTGCTGCTTGGGTCAAGCTGGGTGTTGGTTGGAGGGTGGTGAATGACTGTATTGTGCATTGCTGCTGTTTATTGTTTTTTTCTTTCCCCTTTTAGTTTTATATTCTCTCCCCTTGGTATTTCCCTTACCACTATTATTATTAGTAGTAATAACTGTTATGGCTGAAACCAGGATATTCATAGAATCATAGAATAGTAAGGGTTGGAAAGGACCTCAAGATCATCAAGTTCCAACCCCCCTGCCATGGGCAGGGACACCTCCCACTAAACCATGCCATCCAAGGCTATGTCCAACCCCACCTTGAACGCCACCAGGGATGAAGCATTTGCAACCTCCCTGGGCAACCCATTCCAGTGCCTCACCACCCTTACAGTAAAGAATTTCTTCCTCAGATCCAATCTAAACTTCCCCTGTTTAAGTTTAAACCCATTACCCCTTGTCCTCTCACCACAGTCCCTAATGAAGAGTCCCTCCCCAGCATCCCTATAGGCCCCCTTCAGGTATTGGAAGGCTGCTATGAGGTCTCCACACAGCCTTCTCTTCTCCAGGCTGAACAGCCCCAATATTCTCAACCTATCTTCATATGAGAGGTGCTCCAGTCCCCTGATCATCCTCGTGGCCCTCCTCTGCACTTGTTCTAACAGTTCCATGTCCTTTTTATGTTGAGGACACCAGAACTGCACACAATACTCCAAGTGAGGTCTCACAAGAGCAGAGCAAAGGGGCAGGATCACCTCCCTCGACCTGCTGGTCACACTCCTTTTGATGCAGCCCAGAATATGGTTGGCCTTCTGGGCTGCAAGCGCACACTGAAGCCAGCTCATGTTCATTTTTTCATCAACCCACACCCCCAAGTCCTTCTCCGCAGGGCTGCTCTGAATCTCCTCCCCGCCCAACCTGTAGCTGTGCCTGGCATTGCTCTGACCCAGGTGTAGGACTTTGCATTTAGCATGGTTAAACTTCATCAGGTTGGCATCAGCCCACCTCACAAGCGTGTCAAGGTCCCTCTGGATGGCATTCCTTCCCTCCAACTTATCAACCGAACCACACAGCTTGGTGTCATCGGCAAACTTGCTGAGGGCACACTCAATCCCACTGTCCATGTCACCCACAAAGATGTTGAACAAGACCGGTCCCAACACCGATCCCTGGGGGACACCACTCGTTACCGGTCTCCAGCTGGACATTGAGCCACTGAGCACTACTCTTTGCATGCGGCCATCCAGCCAGTTCTTTATCCACTGAGTGGTCCACCTATCAAATTGATGTCTCTCCAACTTAGAGAGAAGGATGTCATGTGAGACAGTGTCAAAGGCTTTACACAAGTCCAGGTAGATGACATCAACCGCTCTGCCCCTGTCCATTAGTTCCGTAGCCCCTTCATAGAAGGTCACCAGATTGGTCAGGCAGGATTTCCCCTTAGTGAAGCCATGCTGGCTGTCACCAAGCACCTTGTATTGTTAAAGCTTCATTCTGACATGAGTATATACTGCCTTATGGGACTAACTTACTTTTGGATGTATTCCTCACAAATGAGAGCACTTGTACCCTTGCATAATGAGAGTCTTTTCTGATTTGATTATGTAAAGGAGAGTCTTTTCTGATTTGAAAGTAGGAAAGCACCTCAAAGCACCTCAAACACTGTTTATGTGTGCCCAGACCAACAACCACATTTGTAAAGAACAATCAGCATTGTATCTGATTTTCAGATGTTCAGATGTTCATTATGATTTTCCGAACAATGACTTACAATTATTTGCTTTTGTAATTAAATTTCATTGAGGATTTTACAGGGCTAAGCCTTGTGAAATTGTGGGGCAAAGGAACTGCAACTAGAAAGGCAGTTGTTCTATAAAAAGCTAATAGGTTTGGCAGAAGAAGAAAGTCTAGGGCTGTGAAAGCTCATGTTCCTTAACTCTTGTAATTGCTTAGGTTCATCAAGAGCATTTTCTGATTGACAGTGTAAACCGCTATAGGAAAGACCACGGGCTAAATACAGATTGCCCTACTGATGCAAAACTGAGAGTCCTTGAAGTTCAGTACCAACTTGGCTAAAAGAATACCAGAAATGAGAAGAGATTAACACTGCTTTCTTCTGGCATCTTGTTTAGTCTGGTTCAAAACTGGTGACCAGACATCTCATGATAGTTTTGTGAAGTATCGTATGTTGCTTGTTGACTGAAATACGGACTGTACTTTTTTGTATGGACAGCAGCGTCTTGAATGAATGGGCTGTCTGTAAGTATTAACAGAGGTCGGAGTCAGAGGAAGGGATGCAGTTGTCTGCCCTCATGCTTTGCTTTGTTGTCATTCTCTGCCCATACTCACGCTTTTCCTAGTACAATCTTCACTATGAGATGAACCATATTTTAAATTCCATTTTGGTGTGCTCCATCCATAACACGACTTGTTACTTCCACATCTCCCTGTGTCAAACCAGGTGGTCCTATCCTGGACATTTGGGTGACAGCATCTTGCTTCCCACCTATGATAATAAATAGGGTACATAAAATCTGTCACTTGTGAACTCTTTTATTTTGGAAGCTTCTGACCAACATCTGGATAAAATTATTCAAAAGCATATTCCTCCAGATGAAATATTTTTATCTAAACAGTGTTATGTGCCATGAATGCAGATGAACTAGTATTAGTCAGATACACTGATTAACAGCAACAACATGAAAATGAAACTATCCATCAGTTTGTTTGTTTGATATGTGTGCATGGGCTAAACTCGTCACATGCGTTACTAAATTATGCCTGTAATTTTTACCTCATTCTTGTGCAGATATTCTAATCAGATTGAGATTTCTTCTTTTTTTTGGTACTCTAATAAAACAGAGAATAATATAACAATGACTATGAGTCAGATATCTCAAGTGTAAGTATCCA
Organism: Amazona ochrocephala; assembly: GCA_039720435.1. Classification (NCBI taxonomy): domain Eukaryota; kingdom Metazoa; phylum Chordata; class Aves; order Psittaciformes; family Psittacidae; genus Amazona; species Amazona ochrocephala. The sequence goes on from CM077880.1 coordinate 86,627,156, forward strand.
GTGTTGTTTTAACTGTGTTGAGGTATCCCATCTGGTCTCCAGCTGCTGCTATAGAAGGGCAGTTCTTCCAGCTCTTCATTTGTCATGTGGCAGACCTTGCCAGGCAAAAGTCTTGAATGCCCTAAGGTATTCAAAATGCCACTGGTTGCCACTCTTCAGGCACAGGGATTGTTCCAGTGTCTCCTGCTGGGACTGCTGGTTAGGGAGTAAGGGTGTGGAAAAGTGAAGATTTTTTTGGTATCTGAGCTTCATACTATGTTTAGAAAGTTTGATCCCAAAATACAATGTGCACAGCTTTGGCAGCATGTCTGGGCAATAACCTAAAGCAGCTCTACATATTTTCATACATGCTATAAAGCTGACTTTGCCCAACTGAAATAAACAGAACAATTTTCAGGGATCAAATCTGAGAAACACTTTAAATTAAAGTTCCATTTATAAATAGTTTTTTAATAACTGTTACATGGTTGCCAGATGGACTCCTGTTCTTTTATAACTTAGGATATAGTATGTCATGCTTCTGTACTTGTTTATTATGTTGAATGCTCCGCAAGTGATTCTGTTGCAAGAACTTTAAATGGGATGTAATCTAAGCAAATATTTTTCAAATATACCTTTCTTAGATTATTCAAAGTCTCAGTTCTTTCTGTAATATCAGTTTTGTTTGACGGTGAAAGGACTTCACCATTATGCCTTAAAATGGGAAGAGAGGCCTAGTTCCCACACGCTATGTCTTCAGAGGTTGTTTTGATAGTTTGGATTGACCATCTGTCGTGGTTTAAGCTTCTGCCACAAAGTCGCTCTCTCACTCACTCCCCACTCTTTCTTCCCTCTGCTCCTGGAGGGATGGGAAGGAGAATCGAAAGAATGCAACTCCCACAGGTTGAGATAAGAACAGTTTAGTAACTAAGGTATAACACAAATCACTGCTGCTACCACCAATACTAATAATGACAAGAGAAAATACAAGGGAAGAGAATACAGTTTCTCACCATCCAATATCAAGCCCAGCCACCCAGTGCACCCCCACCAGTAGCAATAATGACAAGGCAAATACAGGGGAAGAATACAATAGCTCACCACACAGCTCGACCAAGCTGTGCACCCCCACCAGAGCACCCCCCACCGGCTGCACCCCACACCGTGCACCCTCACCACCCTTCCGGGTCTCTGCTCCCCGTTCTACATCCTGGACATGACGTGCTGTGGTATGGAATAATCTCTTTGGTCAGTCTGGGTCAGGTGCCCTGTCTCTCCTTCCTCCCGGCTTCCCCTCCTCCCTAGCAGAGCATGAGGCTCACAAAGTCCTTGGCCAGCCTAAACATCACCAAGAGTAACTGAAAACACTGGTGTTATCAGCACTGTTCCCAGGCCCAAAATCAAAAACACAGCGCTGCACCAGCCACCAAGAAGGAGAAAAATGACTGCTGCTGCTGAACCCAGGACACCATCTTTTAACATGTCCAGTATATTTTAATTTTCTTTATTGATGTCATGGTTTAAACCCCTCATGCAGTCGCTCTCTCACTCACTCCCCACTCTTTCTTCCCTCCGCTCCTGGGGGGATGGGGAGGAGAATCAAAAGAATGCAACTCCCGCAGATTGAGATAAGAACAGTTTAGTAACTAAGGTATAACACAAACCACTGCTGCTACCACCAATAATAATAATGACAAGGGAAGTACAAGGAAAGAGAATACAATTGCTCACCATCAGTTCCCAGCCCGACCAAACGGTGCACCCCCACCAGCAGCTAGCCCCCACACCCTTCCGGGTCTCTGCCCTCTGTTTTTACATCCTGGACATAGAATCATAGGATCATAGAATAGTAAGGGTTGGAAAGGACCTCAAGATCATCAAGTTCCACCCCCCCTGCCACGGGCAGGGGCACCTCCCACTAAACCATGCCATCCAAGGCTATGTCCAACCCCACCATGAACGCCGCCAGGGATGAAGCATTCACAACTTCCCCGGGAAACCCATTCCAGGGCCTCACCACCCTTACAGTAAAGAATTTCTTCCTCATATCCAATCTAAACTTCCCCTGTTTAAGTTTAAACCCATTACCCCTTGTCCTCTCACTACAGTCCCTCATGAAGTGTCCCTCCCCAGCATCCCTATAGGCCCCCTTCAGATACTGGAAGGCTGCTATGAGGTCTCCACGCAGCCTTCTCTTCTCCAGGCTGAACAGCCCCAATTTTCTCAGCCTATCTTCATATGGGAGGTGCTCCAGTCCCCTGATCATCCTCGTGGCCCTCCTCTGCACTTGTTCTAACAGTTCCATGTCCTTTTTATGTTGAGGACACCAGAACTGCACACAATACTCCGAGTGAGGTCTCACGAGAGCAGAGTAGAGGGGCAGGATCACCTCCCTCGACCTGCTGGTCACACTCCTTTTGATGCAGACCAGGATACGGCTGGCTTTCTGGGCTGCAAGTGCACACTGAAGCCAGCTCATGTTCATTTTCTCGTCAACCAGCACCCCCAAGTCCTTCTCTGCAGAGCTGCTCTGAATCTCTTCTCTGCCCAATCTGTAGCTGTGCCTGGCATTGCTCCTACCCAGGTGGAGGACCTTGCACTTGGCATGGTTAAACTTCATCAGGTTGGCATCAGCCCACCTCACAAGCGTGTCAAGGTCCCTCTGGATGGCATTCCTTCCCTCCAGTATATCAACCAAACCACACAGCTTGGTGTCATCAGCAAACTTGCTGAGGGCGCACTCAATCCCACTGTCCATGTCACCCACAAAGATGTTGAACAAGACCGGTCCCAACACCGATCCCTCAGGGGCACCACTCATTACTGGTCTCCAGCTGGACATTGAACCATTGAGCACTACTCTTTGCGTGCGGCCATCCAGCCAGTTCTTTATCCACCGAGTGGTCCACCTATCAAATTGATGTCTCTCCAACTTAGAGAGAAGGATGTTATGTGAGACAGTGTCAAAGGCTTTGCACAAGTCCAGGTAGATGACATCAACTGCTCTACCCCCGTCCATTAGTTCCGTAGCCCCTTCATAGAAGGTCACCAGATTGGTCAGGCAGGATTTCCCCTTAGTGAAGCCATGCTGGCTGTCCCCAAGCACCTTGTTGGTTTTCATGTGCCTTAGCATGCCTTCCAGGAGAATCCACTCCAAGATTTTGCCAGGCACAGAGGTGAGACTGACTGCTCTGTAATTCCCTGGGTCATCCATTTTCCCCTTCTTAAAAGTGGGGTTATATTTCCCTTTTTCCATTCGTTGGGAACTTCACGTGACTGCCATGATTTTTCAAATATGATGGACAGTGGCTTAGCAACTTCATTTGCCAGCTCCTACAGGACCCGTGGATGGATTTCATCAGGTGCCATGTACTTGTATACATTCAGGTTCCTAAGATGGTCTCGAACCAGATCCTCTCCTATAGTGGGCCCAGGGTCTTCAGTCTCGCTGTCCCTGCATCTGCTTTCCAAGTCTTGGGTGGTGTGTTCAGAGCATTTGCCGGTGAAGACTGAGGCAAAGAAGTCATTAAGAACCTCAGCCTTCTCCAAATCCAGAGTAGCCAGTTCTCCCGATAACTTCTGGAGAGGGCCCACATTGTCCCTAGTCTGTCTTTTCTTTGCAATGTACCAATAAAATCCCTTCCTGTTATCCTTAAAATCCCTAGCCAAGTTTAACTCTAAGTGGGCCTTAGCTTTCCTAACCTGGTCCCTAGCTTCCCGGACAACACCCCTGCATTTTTCCCAGGCCGCCTGACCTTGCTTCCACCTTTTATAAGCCTCTTTTTTCCCTCGAATTTTGCTCAGCAGCTCCTTATCCATCCAAGGAGGTCTCCTGGCCCTCCTGCTGAACTTCCTTCTAGTTGGGATGCATCGCTCCTGAGCTTGCAGCAGGTGATCCTTGAATATCAACCAACAGTCTTGGGCCCCCCTGCCCTCTAGGGCTGTATCCCATGGAACCTTACTGAGCAGGTTCCTGAAGAGGCCAAAGTCTGCTCTCTTGAAGTCCAGGGCAGTGAGCTTGCTGCATGCTTTTCTCACTGTCTTGAGGATCTCAAACTCAACCATCTCATGATCACTGCAATTAAGGCTGCCCTGGAGCGTCACATTCCCAACCAGCCCTTCCCTGTTGGTGAGGACGAGGTCAAGCATGGCACCTCTCCTTGTTGGCTCCTCTATTACTTGCAGAAGGAAGTTGTCTTCCACACAATCGAGGAACCTTCTGGATTGCTTGTGATGGGCCGTACCATCCCTCCAACAGATATCAGGGTGGTTGAAGTCTCCCATGAGAACAACATGACGTGCTGTGGTATGGAATGCCTCTTTGGCTAGTTTGGGTCAGGTGTCCTGTCTCTCCTTCCTCCCGGCTTCCCCTCCTCCCTGGCAGAGCATGAGGCTCAGAAAGTCCTTGGTCAGTCTAAACATTCTAAACAGTAACTAAAAACATTGGTGTTATCAGCGCTGTTCCCAGGCCCAAAATCAAAAACACTGTGCTGCACCAGCTACCAAGAAGGAGTAAAATGACTGCTTCTGCTGAACCCAGGACAATTGATAAGTTTAATGATAAGGTGTATATGCCTGTACCTCTGATTGATGTCTAACTTTCAGATCCATCTGGTATGATTAAAATAAAGTGCATTACAAGTTCACAGATTGGTCTTGAAGTTAAGAAATTTTTGGTGTTCAAATCTTGCTTAAATTAGGAAATGCATCTATCACCTTGCCCAATTATTAATGATTTCCTTCTGAGAATCGTACACTGCCAGTGTGTGGGAAATGACTGAGTTCTTTTTGTACTTTGTCTTTTTAATGAAGTGAGTTGCAGTTTATTTTGGTTTTAATTAGATTTTTTTTTTCCCTCATAATAGAAAAATCTTTTTTGGGGGTAATATTAGGCTGTTTTTGTCTTTGCCCTTTTGTTGAGCCAGCACTTCAAGCTATGTCATCAACAAAGTCTAGGTCTTCAAAGTCTACTGTCACTGTGGAATGGAGTGCATGTATCGTATGTTTCTGTTTTCTAATATTGAAGTTAATGGCAATACCAAACATGGTAGCTTAGAGAATGCATAATTATTCAATATCAGTCTATATGATTAACCATTCTTTCAAGCCTATGTTTAACTATGCAAGCTCCACTATAATAATGGCAATAATTCATGTTTGAATATAATGACAATTCAAGATGTTCTGTAGTGGTTTGTGATAGAAGCTCTCCATGTGCTGGGGAAATCTGTGAAGTCTGTGCTGGGTGGTAAAGGTTATTTGATGCTCTCTTTGATGATTATGCTTAGAGTAAAAATCTGGCCAACACATGATGCAATAAAATGACTTCATTGTGTCCATAGTTTTGCTCACCTCTATCACTGTTACACTAAGTTATGCTCCTGTAAGACACTTTTTTGGTATCTCCATCTCAAGTTTTGTTATATTAAAAGGCTTTTCTTAGTCTCATGTCATTCCCCCACTGCCTTCACTTTCACAAATTTTAAGTGTTTGTAGGTCTTCCAGTCCTTACTTTGTGATTTGGTATGTTGAATGTTTAGTTCTGGGAATGTAATATCTTTCTGTAAGTGTCCTGTGATTCTAGTTGAGTTAGTTGTTGGAAAGTGACATTTCTTGTTTGTACTCTGTGTTAAAGTTTCTTTCTGTTTATCCTTGACAACCTTTCCAGATAGTGTAAACTGGCCAGCTGCAACCTTGGTGAGCTGACAGAGATTTACTATGACTTCTTTCAGCAACCACTTCAACTTGTTTGGCAATATTGTCCACATACTTCCTTTTGCCTTTTTACCTCCATTTATTACTGCCCAGTCCTTTCTTTTGTACTAATTTTTTATATGTTGGCTTTGTTGTTTTTTTTTTTTATCCAGGAAAAAAGCCATCTCCAAAAGTGTTTTTGAAGTGCTGATGCTTGCTTTAGCATGTTTTCTTTCTTTAACATAGTTCCACATAGCATCCCTTAGCAGGTCTGCAGGTTTATTTGTCTGAGAGCCAGCTGCAGTTACATCATGCGTATGATATTGCCATGCAAAAAGACAGTGACATATTTGTGATGTCTTCTTGTGATAGACTTAGGTCATATCATATCTGAAATCTGCTCTTCAGTTTAATTGGAAATTACTGCTCTAACGCTTTTTATTTCAACTTTTTGGTAGTGCTTTTTGGTGGAATGGTTTTTCACTAGGTACAAAACCTGAAAGCAAGTGCAGTTTTGCCAGCTTTTCCACACTTTGATTTCGAGACTGGCTAAGTATGTCTGTAGCACTCAATTTCCCTATGTCTCCACCCTTTATACAAAAAAAGTTATAAAATGCAGAGATTTTTGCAATTAAAAATAATTTATTAACTTCCTTGATCAAAGTTATTGCACTGTGAGGATAGCTGCACTCGTTTGTTATGTTCCCGCAAGAGGCTGTGGCAGATTATCTTTTATAGAATACCAACAGTACTTTTGTGGCCACGATTGTTACTATCGTTTGTTCAACTGAAATAATGGTGACTACAGCTTGAGAGTTTGATCTGCAAGCCAAGGGACAAAAAAGCCATTTTAGTCAGTTGTAGACAATTTGTTTGTCTAGCACAAAAAACAAAAAGGCACAGAGAAAGAGGAGACAATCTGGTGCTTGCCGTTGCTATAGCAAATGTTCTGCGGGGTAAGGATGCCTGGGGCTCGTAGGGGAAAGACCTGAGAGTCTCTGCTGCATTGAAACCTGGCAAGTGGCTGTAGCCCAGCAGTTTGGGTGAATGTGATTTCACTTGGAGTTTGTTTTAGAAACAAAGTGAGACTTCAGGAGTATGGAAAGATTTTCACCTGGAACGTTGTTTTCCCATATTTTCTTCATAGGCAGTTACTTGGCTAACAGCTACACTTTGCTTTGCAAAGACGATTAAATCCCACTTTTGTACCGCACTGTATGTTTTTCAGTCACTCTATAATACACGCTCTAAGTAAAACATTACTAGACAGAATCATTATATGCTTGACACTTTCAGTGTACAATACTAAGGATAAAAACTGAGCAACCTATATATCCTAACCATAAAAATAAGTATTCTACTCTGACAGATCCTTTGTAATGTAAAAATGAACATTTCAAAGGCGTTCATTAAGTTGTAATATGCACTGTCAGATATAGCTTAGCTTTTATGCTAAGAAATGAGAGCTCATGCCTTTCATTATTCATATAGCTGTAATTTACCTCTTCATGGCTTCTTTTGAATATAAAGCTGTTTTAAAAATATAATATCAATGGAATATTACAATTTTGGCAGCTGTATTTGGGGGCTCCTAAAGAAGAGGTGAGATTCATGGAAAGTAAACATGCCCATCTTCACAATAAAATTATCAAAAGAAAATTGTACACAAATCATCCCAAGTTAAAAATCTCAAAAACATAAAAGAACAAATAAATAATCTAGTTGCAGTTACCTAACAAGTAATTAAGTGATTAAAAAGAACATACATGGAATGTTCAAGATAAATCATATTAAAACAACCTAATTTTCATCTCTGGCAGGATTCCTTGTGTAGATTAGAAGCTGCACATGTGACATGCACCTTAATAAAACCTTTGACTCTGTCTCAGATGACATTCAGCTAAGCAAATGAGTACAAGTTGATGTAGATTAAATTACTACCATGTGAATGTAGAATTTGCTGGAAAGTCATACTCCATGTATCAAAGGTTCCCAACAAAATGGAAAAATATGAGCTGGAGTTCTTCAGGGGTCTCTCCTCTGTTTGTTATTGTTCAGAGTTTCATTAATAAGTTGAATGATGGAATAGAGTATTTCATTAAGTTTCCTATGGAGAAAGTAATCTTAGATTTAATAATTTCACATTAGAATTAGTTGAAAATAATTAGAATTTTAAAGTATTTTGACCAATGCAGCAAAGTTTTAAAGTATTTAAAAATACAATTCATTCACAATGTGTCAACCCCACTGCATTTAGGCAGGACTAATTGGAGGCCATGCTTTTATGACATGAAATATTTAGTGGCAATATGTACCTAAGATAGATAAACGTGGAGTTGGTCTCAGAGAGATCTTGTCTGAAGTTTTCAAGAACAAGCTAGAAAAACATGTATGAGTGATGGTTTTTGTGTATTTGATACTACCTACTGGCGATGGAGTGAATGAAATAGCCTCTCATAGAATCATAGAATAGTTAGGGCTGGAAAGGACCTCAAGATCATCGAGTTCCAACCCCCCTGCCATGGGCAGGGACACCTCCCACTAAACCATGCCATCCAAGGCTATGTCCAACCCCACCTTGAACGCCGCCAGGGATGAAGCATCCACAACCTCCCTGGGCAACCCATTCCAGGGCCCCACCACCCTTACAGTAAAGAATTTCTTCCTCACATCCAATCTAAACTCTCCCCTGTTTAAGTTTAAACCCATTACCCCTTGTCCTATCACTACAGTCCCTCATGAAGAGCTCCTCCCCAGCATCCCTATAGGCCCCCTTCAGATACTGGAAGGCTGCTATGAGGTCTCCACACAGCCTTCTCTTCTCCAGGCTGAACAGCCCCAATTTTCTCAGCCTGTCTTCATACGAGAGGTGCTCCAGTCCCCTGATCATCCTCGTGGCCCTCCTCTGCACTTGTTCTAACACTTCCATGTCCTTTATATGTTGAGGACACCAGAACTGCACACAGTACTCCAAGTGAGGTCTCACGAGAGCAGAGTAAAGGGGCAGGATCACCTCCCTCGACCTGCTGGTCACACTCCTTTTGATGCAGCCCAGGATACGGTTGGCTTTCTGGGCTGCAAGCGCACACTGCTGGCTCATGTTCATTTTTTCATCAACCCACACCCCCAAGTCCTTCTCCACAGGGCTGCTCTGAATCTCCTCCCTGCCCAATCTGTAGCTGTGCCTGGCATTGCTCCTACCCAGGTGTAGGACCTTGCACTTAGCATGGTTAAACTTCATTAGGTTGGCATCAGCCCACCTCACAAGCGTGTCAAGGTCCCTCTGGATGGCATTCCTTCCCTCCAATGTATCAACCAAACCACACAGCTTGGTGTCATCGGCAAACTTGATCAAATTCCCAACTTCAGTGGATTCCAGTATCAGATGAACCTGGTGTGCTTGGCAGGAGTCAAAGCCATAAGGGTCTGAGTCTGATCTAATGCCATTTAGTGGTTGTCTAGTTTACTGGAGTGCAACTGAGCTACAAGCTAAGCTTTATGTGTGGGACTTTCAGAAAATCTTTGAGTCCATCTGATTTGCTCTGAACACAAGTAGTAAAATGCCCACGAGAGTTATTGTGTCTTGAGATAAACACTTTTGGAGATCTCACTCTGTATTTATCAGGTCAGTTTCAGGTCAGATTGACAGGTTTGCTGTTATTTCCAGTGGAGTGCCATGGCCTGATGTGCTTCAGCGATGTCTGCAAGATATCCTCCATGTCCTTGGTAAAAGCGTGTGGGAATTTCATCACCTCTGAGGCTTTCAACACTGAAGTCATTGTCTGCTTTTGCAGTAGGTTTCTCACTCACTGTGTGTGTTGCTTCCTCCCTCTGGCTGCCCAACTGTACTTCAGAACCTTTTGCATGCCCAGTAAGTTTATCTATCTGCTCTGGGGGAGGAACACTCCTGTCTCTCTTTAACCCTGAGGGCAGGAGCCGGTACAACAGGGAAGGGAGCTTTTGTGGCTTGGCCTTTCAAAGTAACACAGCATAACTGTAAAAAACTAGATCTGTCCACTCCAGTAATTCTCAAGGATCTATTTAATAATTTATAATCACTTCTAACCATTTGCCTTGAGGATTTAAGTGGACCTGGAGAGTCATATCCACTGTTCTTGCGTCCCAGATTCCTTTAAGCCTGTCATAGCTCTAAAGTCACACAGTCAACGGGTTGGGAGCACTGTCATAGGAATCATATTCTCAACCATGAATTAATAATTATATGAATCTCTGGCATTTTTCCTAACTTAGTTGACTTAGCATGAGCCTGACTTCTGAAATTTATGTAGAGGCGCTGCAGAAAAATTGCTTGTTAATTGGAGTAGAGTCGTTCTGGACTACAATAACATTTCAGTCTTGCATTCTGTTCTTGAAGTTGGACATGTGATTCACATTGCTGTGTGTCTTGAAATACCTATAACAGATGCATACGGACTCAAGTGAAAAACTGCATATTTTTGACAAGTGCAGCATTTCCTATTAAGAATTTATAAGATAAATGCCTTCTATATTTGGAATCTAATCTCCCTTTTTTCCTCCTTGAAGAAGTCAGGCTTTAGAACATGTGTGCATTGAAATTACTAATATTTACAGGAATACTTACAGATGTTTGCATTACAATATAAGCCATAATAAATCTGTTCATACTAACAGCTAGATTATGTCAAAAATCATATCCTGCGATAAGGAAGGGGGAGAACTGCACAGAAGTGCTTAAGAATCCTCAGTTCCTTCTCTTACACTAGACAAGCAGTGCCTCGATTGGAGCAGCTGCAGGTTAATACCACCTTGACACAGGTTCCTTAGCACTCGGTACCATATTAAATAGCACACAAAACAGTCTCCCATTCCTTTTCTGCTGTGTCCCATTTGCTTCAGTGGAGAATACGCAGATGGATGCTGATATTTTTGCATACTGACAGCCCATGAACATTCCACCTGGCCTGTGTCTTGCTGGAAAAATCAGTTAAATGGGACTTAACCTGTCAATTTTGTCAGTTCAAAAATAGAAGAGGAAGTCTGATAGGAAGCAAAACAAAAGTTGGAAGCACAAATGAATCAGGAATATTTTAAATACCAAAAGTCCATTCAGATTATTTGCAATAACTGAAGTGACTTTTGTTATTTTTAAACTGAAATAGGCTAGAGAGTTTGTAATCTGAAAAGGCAAGTGAATTTTAAAATGCAAGCTCTGTCAAACTATCGTGTGACTTGGAAATTGAGCTAATGTGTGGTGTATGAAGTAATTTCTATTATGACACTATCAATAGGATCTATTCACTTTATACATGAGTCATCCTATTTGAAGCATAGGGGAAAATCTAGGAGTAAAACCAGCAAATCCTATACCACAGTGGGAGGAACAGTCTTAATCTGAGTTCAAAAGTACAACCTGTCCTGATGTTTCTGTTACAATTTAAATGGAAAGGAACGCAGGTAAGAGCACATGCATGGGGCCCTATCGCCCCTCTGTCTGAGAAAGCTGTGGGGTTGTGACCGTACCCCATGGTGGGAAATTGCAGGCTATACCGGGTAGCTCTAACAGGAGGCTAAATTTCCCAGTGCCCTCTTCCAGTGAACTGGTGTTCAAATAAACCTGGGGATTGCATCTTATAGCCTCCTTTGAGAAAGTACTATATTTTTTCTTCTGGCAATAATATTTTTACCCTTTACTGTAAGAAACTTGAAAAGAAAAAAAAGATTCTGACTCAAGCTGCAGAGGATCTTGAAAGTGAATGTCAGTTTGTGTCCCATCATACTTCTAAAGCAAAAGTTCTGCTTTCTATTTTAAGATAGTTGATTGTTAGTTGCGTTGCAGAGCCTAGTTGTGAACTTTGGCTTTGGTTTGGCCTGGAGTCATGGCGCCTCACTTGTTTCAGCACAGAATATGTAAAACATTTAGCTATATAAATCTCTAGTCTCCAAGGAGCCATCTTTCCATATCTGACATTAATGAGGTACACCTGTGCAGTGTTTGGCTCGTACACTGATCTACGTTTCATTACATTTATCAGAGTTATCGGAATCTACGGTGTAATCGAAATTATACCACAACTGAGACAATAGAAAAGGAGCAGTTTGCTCATTAGGAATGCAACAGTTTCAGTGTTTTGGCTTTCATTCTTTGTAACATCTGTTGTACAACCTTAGGTTTGTTCAATGCCTAAATATTCACATTTATGAAAACAATAATGTAAATTAAGTTTCCTCTCCAGTATTGTCACTGGGGAGAGGGAAGGTGCATAATTTTACATGCTGGTAAAAAGAGATGCTGTGTCAACTTTCTGCACTTTGTTTAAATAAAAAGCAATTTATTATCTGCATTTATTTAACCAAGTAAAACACTAAGAAGTTTTTTGTCTGTGTCCAAGTGAGAAAGAAATTCAGAAGGGTCAAAGATAAAGTTAAAAAACACACAACAAAGAAAGGAACGCAAAACTTATGGAGCCAGCTGGTATCTATAACTTCTCCTGCTTTCTGTTAGGGTGGATCTCTCCGCTAGTGCCTAGCTTTAGGCTTCTATTTCTATTTGGTCAGAAATACTTTCATGTGGAGCAGAGTGATTCTGGTCTAGACCTTGCAGAACTGAAGACCAGCTGAATATTTCAAAATTTGGGAGGCTGAAAACTGGACCAAAGATCCTCAATAGTGAAGGCAAAACTGGGTTAGAGTTACTTAATAGTGTAAGCAAAGTTCAGTTTTGTGGAGATGTGATTCTGGCAGGAGTGGTAAAAAGCTGTTGGATGAAAAGCAGTTGGATAGGATCAGTGGAAGCTGGAGCAGATAAAGAACGTGCAAAGGAAAAGAGTGCCACCAAAGAGAACAGGGAAGTTGAGACAGAGAGAGAAAGGGGGAGAATAGAGAAAAAACTGGAAAAAACTTGGGTTAAGAAATCAGGGGTGTTTTAAGGGATCGTGAAAGGCTGCGTAATTGTCTTTGTTTTCTCTCTTGCCTTCCCAAAAGTAATCCAGGATAAAGGGAAGGACCATAAAAAGGCTGGGCGGATTTGACAGGTTAATAAATGGGTAGAACAGTAGTGCCATAGTCAGGGGTTTGGGTATTTAGAACACGGGACCCGATTTGGGAGGCCAGATCTACCTGAGGCTGGTGAAGTTGGTCTGACAACGAAGGGGACGAGCTGTTTTGGTAGGAGGCTTGCCAGGCTGGTCAAGAAAGCTTTAAACTAGATGTGTTGGGGGAGTGGGGCATCATTCCATCACAGCACTCCCAGTCAGATGCCAGCACCTATAATAAATGCTCGGAGCAATGTAGAGATATTCCAGCTGCTCCAGCCAATGAGCCAGCTTCATTTGGAGCTCGGATCAGATGCCTCTGTACAAACGCCTGTAGAACGGGGAACAAACAAGAGGAATTAGAGATGTGTGCATGTCTACGGGGGTATGATATCATAAGCATCACAGAAACATGGTGGGATGGCTCCTATGACTGGTGTGTTGGAATGGAAGATTACCGGCTCTTTAGGAAAGACAGGCCTGGTAGGCGGGGAGGTGGAGTTGCTATTTATGTTAGGGATAGGCTGGAGAGTATGGAACTCTGTCTGGGGACAGGTGAGCAGTTGACAGAGAGTTTGTGGATCAGGGTTAAAGGGAGAACAGCGATGGGTGAAATTATTGTGGGGACCTGTTACAGACCGCCTGACTAAGGGGAGCTGGTGGATGAAGCGCTCTATAGACAGATAGGAGCAGCCTCACGCTTGCAGGCCCTTGTTCTCATGGGAGACTTCAACCACCCTGATATCTGTTGGAGGGATGGTACGGCCCGGTACAAGCAATCCAGGAGGTTTCTCGATTGCGTGGAAGACAACTTCCTTCTGCAAGTAATAGAGGAGCCGACAAGGAGAGGTGCCATGCTTGACCTCGTCCTCACCAACAGGGAAGGGCTGGTTGGGAATGTGACGCATCAGGGCAGCCTTGGTTGCAGCGATCATGAGATGGTCGAGTTCGAGATCCTCAAGACAGTGAGAAGAGCGTGCAGCAAGCTCACTGCCCTGGACTTCAAGAGGGCAGACTTTGGCCTCTTCAGAAACCTGCTCAGTAAGGTTCCAAGGGATACAGCCCTAGAGGGCAGGAGAGCCCAAGACTGTTGGTTGATATTCAAGGATCACCTGCTACAAGCTCAGGAGCGATGCATCCCAACTAGAAGGAAGTTTAGCAGGAGGGCCAGGAGACCTCCTTGGATGGATAAGGAGGTGGTGAGGAATCTTTGAAGGAAAAAAGAGGCTTATAAAAGGTGGAAGCAAGGTCAGGCGGCTTGGGAAGGATACAGGGATGTTGTCTGCGAAGCTGGGACCAGGTTAGGAAAGCTAAGGCCCACTTAGAATTAAACTTGGCTAGGGATGTGAAAGGTAACAGGAAGGGATTTTATAGGTACATTGCAAAGAAAAGACAGGTCAGGGACAATGTGGGCCCTCTCTGGAAGCTATTGGGAGAACTGACTACTCTGGATTTGGAGAAGGCTGAGGTTCTTAATGACTTCTTTGCCTCAGTCTTCACCGGCAAATGCTCTGACCACACCACCCAAGTCTTGGAAGGCAGATGAAGGGACTATGAGAATGAAGACCTTGGGCCCACTGTAGGAGAGGATCTGGTTCGAGACCATCTTAGGAACCTGAATGTATACAAGTCCGTGGGACCAGATGAAATCCATCCGCAGGTCATGAAGGAGCTGGCAAATGAAGTTGCTAAGCCACTGTCTATCATATTTGGAAAATCATGGCAGTCACGTGAAGTTCCCGATGACTGGAAAAAGGGAAATATAACCCCCATTTTCTAGAAGGGGAAAATGGATGACCCAGGGAATTACAGACCAGTCAGCCTCACCTCTGTGCCTAGCAAAATCTTGGAGTAGATTCTCCTGGAAGGCATGCTAAGGCACATGAAAACCAACAAGGTGCTTGGTGACAGCCAGCATGGCTTCACTAAGGGGAAATCCTGCCTGACCAATCTGGTGACCTTCTATGAAGGGGCTACAGAACTGATGGACAGGGGTAGAGCGGTTGATGTCATCTACCTGGACTTTTGCAAAGCCTTTGACACTGTCTCCCATGACATCTTTCTCTCTAAGTTGGAGAGACATCAATTTGATAGGTGGACCACTCGGTGGATAAAGAACTGGCTGGATGGCCACATGCAAAGAGTAGTGCTCAATGGTTCAATGTCCAGCTGGAGACCAGTAACAAGTGGTGTCCCCCAGGGATCGGTGTTGGGACCGGTCTTGTTCAACATCTTTGTGGGTGACATGGACAGTGGGATTGAGTGCGCCCTCAGCAAGTTTGCCGATGACACCAAGCTGTGTGGTTCAGTTCATAAGTTGGAGGGAAGGAATGCCATCCAGAGGGACCTTGACAAGCTTGTGAGGGGGGTGATGCCAACCTGATGAAGTTTAACCATGCCAAGTGCAAGGTCTTCCACCTGGGTCGGAGCAATGCCAGGCACAGCTACAGGTTGGGCAGAGAAGAGATTCAGAGCAGCCCTGTGGAGAAGGACGTGGAGGTGTTGGTTGATGAGAAACTGATCATGAGCTGGCTTCAAGTGTGCGCCCACAGCCTAGAAAGCTGACAGTATCCTGGGCTGCATCAAAAGGAGTGTGACCAGCAGGTCAAGGGAGGTGCTCCTGCCCCTCTACTCTGCTCTTGTGAGACCTCACTTGGAGTATTGCATGCAATTCTGGTGTCCTCAATGTAAATAGAACATGGAACAGTTGGAACAAGTTCAAAGAAGGGCCATGAGGATGATCAGGGGACTGAAGCACCTCCTGTACGAAGACAGGATGAGAAAATTGGGGCTGTTCAGCCTGGAGAAGAGAAGGCTGCTTGGAGACCTCATAGCAGCCTTCCAGTATCTGAAGGGGGCCTATAGGGATGCTGGGGAGGGACTCTTCATTAGGGACTGTGGTGAGAGGACAAGGGGTAATGGGTTCAAACTTAAACAGGGAGAGTTTAGATTGGGTATAAGGAGTAAGTTCTTTACTGTGAGGGTGGTGAGGCCCTGGAATGGGTTGCCCAAGGAAACTGTGAATACTCTATCCCTAGTGTTGTACAGGCCGAGTTGGACAAAGACTTGGGTGACATGGTTTAGTGTGAGGTGTCCCTGCCCATGACAGGGGGTTTGGAACTCGATGATCTTAAGGTCCTTTCCAACCCTAACTACTCTATGGCTCTATGTAGCCTTCACTGCTCTTTTTAGGGGGGGTTTCACAATCTGTTTTCTTCCTAAACCCCAGAAATCTCGTTTCTCCACTGTATTTCATTCCTCCTACTCTACAGTTTCCTGTACCTGTAAGGATGAGGGAAGGCCAAAGAGCCATGGTTGTTTCTACTACTGCTGAGACTGGGGAAGGGGGGCAGAAAGGGAGATAAGCTGCTGCTACTACCAGGAAAGGCAGCCCCTCACTGTAGTAATTGCTGTCCGATAGGAAATAGCTCCCTACTGTAATGGTATTGTTGACATCAAGTCTGGCTTTCCAGGACTCTAATGCACTTAGAGTAGGAAAAAGTGCTGCAGACTTTATCTTTTCAATAGTGTTACCCAAAATAACTGCTCAATTTGCTTATGAGTAATACTGGATTGCAGAAACTGAATCAGGGGATAGAGGGGAGCAAAATTTGATTCAAACAATTGTTCTAGAGAATATTTTCATTTGCATGCAAGTGCTCTGGAGCACTGCTTATCTGTTGAAATTCTGGAGATGGATAGCTGCACAAGGGACTTTAGATCCCTCTGTACAAAGGCACACATACTATTTAATTCCGCTAAAACAAAGTTAGAATCACAGATAGACTGTCAGTATTCCTTAATTACCCTTCCAGATTTCATTCAACCTTGGTGACTTCTGCAAAAATACTTCACAATGAACTGTTTGGACCAGCTTTTTTGGGTAAAAGAAAATAGAATAAAAATCTTTGTGTTTGGTTTTGATTCAGTCAGAAGGTAAAACTTTCAAGTATAGGAGAGCACAGAAAAGTTAATCACAAGTGCCTGTTTGCCGTGAAAGATTAGGGTTGTTGTGAATGTGCTTCTTACAAGAATGACCGCACTAAGGAGTTCATTAAATCAATTGATTTACTGAAGTGCATTGGTGAACCAGAATCATCTTTGTTTCATACGTCTGAATTCAGTGTAGTAACTCCTATGCACTTGCAAACTGTTGGAAGATGAGATCAGAAATCATAAATCCGTTTGTTCTTTGATACCAAGCAATGTATATGAAGGGTAACCAGGCTTCTCTGGAACTGCTACGGAATTTACGTTAGTAGGAAAAGGATACCTTTTAATGCTAATGCTAATAACTTTTGGGTTACTTTTACTACTTAGTGTTTTACTTGCAAATTATATAATTACTATTCTTCTGCAGACTTCAAAGCTGCATTTGTATCATAGAATCATAGAATCATAGAATAGTTAGGGCTGGAAAGGACCTTAAGATCAACGAGTTCCAACCCCCTGCCATGGGCAGGGACACCTCCCACTAAACCATGCCATCCAAGGCTATGTCCAACCCCACCTTGAACGCCGCCAGGGATGAAGCATTCACAGCTTCCTTGGGCAGCCCATTCCAGGGCCTCACCACCCTCACAGTAAAGAATTTCTTCCTCAGATCCAATCTAAACTTCCCCTGTTTAAGTTTAAACCCATTACCCTTGTCCTCTCACCACAGTCCCTAATGAAGAGTCCCTCCACAGCATCCCTATAGGCCCCCTTCAGCTATTGGAAGGCTGCTATGAGGTCTCCACGCAGCCTTCTCTTCTCCAGGCTGAACAGCCCCAATTTTCTCAGCCTATCTTCATACGAGAGGTGCTCCAGTCCCCTGATCATCCTCGTGGCCCTCCTCTGCACTTGTTCTTACAGTTCCATGTCCTTTTTATGTTGAGGACACCAGAACTGCACACAATACTCCAAGTGAGGTCTCATGAGAGCAGAGGGGCAGGAGCACCTCCCTCGACCTGCTGGTCACACTCCTTTTGATGCAGCCCAGAATACTGTTGGCCTTCTGGGCTGCAAGCGCACACTGCCTGCTCATGTTCATTTTTTCATCAACCCACACCCCCAAGTCCTTCTCCGCAGGGCTTCTCTGAATCTCTTCCCTGCCCAATCTGTAGCTGTGCCTGGGGTTGCTCCGACCCAGGTGTAGGACCTTGCACTTAGCATGGTTAAACTTCATTAGGTTGGCATCAGCCCACCTCACAAGCGTGTCAAGGTCCCTCTGGATGGCATTCCTTCCCTCCAACTTATGAACTGAACCACACAGCTTGATGTCATCGGCAAACTTGCTGAGGGCGCACTCAATCCCACTGTCCATGTCACCCACAAAGATGTTGAACAAGACCGGTCCCTAATGAAGAGTCCCTCCCCAGCATCCCTATAGGCCCCCTTCAGGTATTGGAAGGCTGCTATGAGGTCTCCACGCAGCCTTCTCTTCTCCAGGCTGCTTTTAAACTCCATTATTTGAACTCCAATCACAGCCCAGAAAGCCAACCTTGGCTGGATCAAAAGGAGCGTGACCAGCAGGTCGAGGGAAGTGATCCTGCCCCTCTATGCTGCTCTCGTGAGACCTCACTTGGAGTATTGTGTGCAGTTCTGGTGTCCTCAGCATAAAAAGGACATGGAACTGTAGGAACAAGTGCAGAGGAGGGCCACGAGGATGATCAGGGGACTGGAGCACCTCCCATATGAAGATAGGATGAGAAAGTTGGGGCTGTTCAGCCTGGAGAAGAGAAGGCTGTGTGGAGACCTCATAGCAGCCTTCCAGTATCTGAAGGGGGCCTATAGGGATGCTGGGGAGGGACTCTTCATGAAGGACTGTAGTGATAGGACAAGGGGTAATGGGTTCCAACTTAAACAGGGAGAGTTTAGATTGGGTATAAGGAGTAAGTTCTTTACTGTAAGGGTGGTGAGGCCCTGGAATGCGTTGCCCAGGGAAGTTGTGAATACTCCATCGCTGGCGGTGTTCAAGGCCAGGGTGGACATAACCTTGGGTGACCTGGTTTATTGGGAGGTGCCCCTGCCCATGGCAGGGGGTTGGAACTCGATGATCTTAAGGTCCTTTCCAACCCTAACTATTCTATGATTCTATGGTTATCTGACAGCTCCATTCCTTTTTTCCTTCTCTAACTAATGATGTTACCATCAATGTGACTTATGCTTCGCTGTTCTTTGCACTGATATCACTGGGACGGATTTTGCATAAGAATTTGATGCTTCACTGGAGTTAATCAAATGGGTGTTTAATAAAGACCAAGGGTTATGTTTGAAGGGTAGTATCACTTATGTGTCAACTTAGAGGTCTTTGTAGAGTAGTCTGCACGTACTAGTGACTGTACACTGAAGAGAGATCATGTTTGCCTCTTTATTTCTACAGCTTTATTTAACAAAGTGACCCTGCCTGCGTCTATGTTAATTTACTGAAATTAGCAGGACTTGAAAGATTTCCATATTCACCTTTAGATGTTTACGTTTTAGCAGCTTGCACATATTTTGAAGAATTAGGATATGATCTCTCTGACTTTTAATTAGACTTCATCAAGATAAACTATTGATGTAGATGCAGTGTGTATCCTAAATCAAATATTGGGAAGGATGAAAGTGCTTTTAGTTTTATTGTTGCTGAAACAAATTCTAATTGATTTGTCCTCATTTTGCATGTAATAGTTTGAATTACCTGCTGACCCTGTTATTAGCAGTTGTTCTTCTGGTTGTTTTCCATCAGTGTATGTAGTCATTATAAAATACACCAAAAAAAAAAATCAACAGAAACCCTAAAAGTGATATGGCTTTAGAGGCAGGATGACTTTTTATATTACATCCTCTAAGTATTTCTACAGGGAATTAGTAAATAAGTCCCATTTCTGTAGAAAAATTGACAACATGTTCTAGTGGAAATGGAAATGCCAATGTACACTGCTGACTTTTGCTTTGCAATATGTTCTACTTCAAGAAAGAAGTAAAGAAATGCCAGGCTATTTGAACCATCAGGGAACTGCTATAGCACTAGATTGCTTTTGAAGAATAATTTAGGCTGGCACCAAAAACCCGCATGTTCTCCGTTTATTTCTGCGTACTTATCCTTGCTTTCTCACCTTTTTTCAACATGATTTTAATGGTGGCTGTTACTTGTAACAATTTACTTTATGTGCCTTTGCTTGTGCTCCAGTCGTACTTTTTTCCAAGGGTAAACCTTCTCCACGGTCCTTTTAATATGAGCTTGGACTGGTGTGAAATTAGAGGTAGCAGCTCCATCTTTATCTCTTCAAGATTCCCACCTACCGCAGAAGTCCCTTCATCAATATTTCTGATTCTTTTCTGCATTTTGGAGCCCATCACTTACACAAAATGAGTAGGAAACAGAGTAACTGACTCAACACAGTCATTTGATGTTTAAGAAATTGTATTTGCCTCTTAAACTAGCTATGAGTCATCTTCAGGTGGTAATTAAGTAGCTGAGGGAATAAGCAAATAAGTGTAACCAGGGAACTTTGTGTTTGCACTCACTTTACACCCAGGTGCTAAGTATTGGCCTGTAGCCGTGCGTGATGGACTGAATGTCATTTATTTATATGCTCCTTTCTCATACTGCCTTTAATTTCATTGTCTTATTCTTCCTTCTGTGTCTGTATTGACAAACTGCAACGGCATCTGGGGGAGTGGACAGGAGCCCACAGAGGGACAATATATGGCTCCAGGATTGCTGCCAAAATGGATCACTATTGCAGTTATTTCCAGCTGAAGGTTTGGGTTTCCTGCTTCCACAGGTAATAACCAGAAGAGTGAGTTCCCTGCCATGTGATACATCCAAGATACACGCAGGCACTTGAACTGACAGCAGAGCCAGTATGCACCTTCACTCTACTTCAGAATAACACTGTAGCTTCTGCATTTTAGTTCTCTGTCTGCAGGTGAAGTATAATTCATTTTGATATATCAAGTGCATTGGAATTGAGTACTTTTGTTTTCTCCTCCAGAATTTTTAGATCACAGCATTTCATATTAAGTTAAAGAAAAAAATGATGTACTTCCAAAAAATTCTTGTCCCGTTTGTGTGAGACAAAATTGTTTGTCAGCAGTCACAAATTTTTTTAGTGAAATAGAAGTCAGTGAAATGTCTGCCATTAAACAAATATCCCAAAGAGCGCATGAATCCAGCAATAAAACTGTTTCTCATCAGGCAGCAGAGTATGTGGCACAAGCCAAAACTCAACTATTTGCAACCTCTGCAACACTCAGGAGGCTGTTGCTATGCTACAGCCTCTCTTTCCTGGTAATATGATCCACAGAATGGAAATCAGAAAATTAAAAGCTAGACAAAATTATGTTACAACACTTTTTATAAAAACTCTGATTGCTTTGGCCAAGGGTCTGTGAGAGGAATTTGTCCAACACATGTGACCTGCCAGGTCTTGAGGGATTATTTTCAGGCAGAGAAAGTGGTTTTGTATATTGAAGGATGCAATAAAAGTAATCATTGAAGCTACAAACCAAGTGGCAGAGTAACCAAGTTTTTACTGTATGAAATTGTTAGATCTCTCTGTCAGCAAAGTTCTGAGGGTTGTTCAGCAGAATAATGCCTAACGGCTAGTTGCCATTCATGGAGATAATTTTCAATTCAATTTGTTCATTGGAACCAGAGGAGAGCTCCTTTAAGCTTCTCAGTAGCCTGACACACCAAGTAGTGTCCCTCTCTTATTCAGAACAAGTTCTGACGCCATGGGCACAGGGTTTTCTAATGTCACTGCATGAGATACAAGTATCTTATAAATTATCATTTATAAAATTCAATAGGAGATGGTTAGCTGTGTGCTTAAGATTCTGCTCAGCTGTAGTTTATCTAGCTTAGTCACTTTGCTTTAGGTAGCCTACTGAAAGTTGGCATTGGTATAGCATTCATATTTCAATCACAGATAAACAACATAATTAATTGATATTAGCTTTTGTTGCAGCTCTTTCCATCTGTTGAACTTCAGTAGAATTAAAGTGTATTCCCTGTGTCAGCCTGTGAGCACTGAAGATAGTGTCTTGAATTTCTGATGGGAATAGTTGGATTTCTTTTTGATTCCAAGTTTCCTGTTTTGAATAGCAATTTTCTCTAGTAATCCGTGTGAACCATTCTCTCAGCATGCTGGAAGTATTATTAATTAGATGTTTGTAGAAGATTCTTTTTAATAACCACAGAAGATCAGCAGCATGACTTTAATCTCCTCCCAAGATTTCATATACCTGACCTTCATGAATTCATCCCCTTTTTTCCTCATACCATACAACAGATTTTATTATGCATTCGTTTTACTCCAGAATGCTAATGATTGTTATATTGACAGCATTGAAATAGGGCTTATAAGCAAGTGAAATTAATTTTAAATATGTCTTTAAAAATCTTTAAATGTTTCTCTTCAGGAATATGTAATATACAATAGACACAGATAAAATAGCAAATTAAATACATTGGGATAATTAATACAGTAAAAATAAATTACATTATGTTCAGAATCATATGTCAGTAAAAGGTTTTGCCAATTCATTTCCTCACTTAAATTTAGCTTTGTTGTCTCAGCTCATTTATTACATTTTGTTTTTTCTGGCATCAGTTCGTTGAAAACATAGACCTCAACAACATCAGATTCAGGAAAACCTCTCGCTCTCATGCCACAAACTGCAAAAACACTTATGATATATGTGGAACTTTTTCAGGGTGTTTGTTTTCACTCACAAGATGCAAAAAGAAGCAGTCATAGGCCCCATTTTCAACAACAATTGAGGTTTTTTTTTGGGAGGGGGCAGTGGGGGTATGGTGGAAGGGAGGGTGGACTATTAAAATATTCCCATGCTTGAAGTTGCATATAAGATTATCAATGGGTTTGACTTTAGCTTTATTCTTTGGGAAGGAGATTTGGTGATATATTTCTATTGGTCAATTTATACTGTGATCATTCCATTTATCTGCATTTGACACAAATGATATGAGAAGTTGTATCCTGCCTGTACTCTTATACTCCCTTTTACTATCAGTGCTTTTGATTTCCCTGAGTGCTTTTAAAAATAGATTATGTAAAGATGCCACCTCAGTGACCTTAGTACCATCCAAATCCTTATTTTCACCATTGTCAACCCAATACTGTCATGACTGTACTGTGGCATGGCTTCCCATCTAGTGATACCATGCAAAAAATGTTTCAGGTCTTTTGTTTTCCACAAAATAGATAAGTGCTCCAATTTGTATCATAAAAAAATTATCATAATAAGATACTGCACCCTTCTGCAGGGTTCCAATCTGTTCCAATTGAGACTTTTTACTCTTTTCTTGTATATGAAAGCTGACAAAAACATATAAAACTAAAATTTCTATATACGAATACAGAATGTTCTTTATTTTTAGGTGCTTTGTTCTCCCTAATCTAAGAGCATAATTAACATACTTTCAAATGTAAAATACAGTTGAAGCAGTCTTAAAAGACACAGAGCAGATCTGAAAAGAAATATAATCTGAATCTTGAAGTTTTCTTAAATGAGATAACTTTGAGTGAATGAGAATTACCGTGTACTAGCACGTGCTACAAATACAATCTCATTAGCAAACTCATCCTTTGTTGTAATTAATCAACCTCAGTAACCTATGACTAGTTCCAGGGATGACTACATACAGAACTTGATTCTCAATGAAGTGGTTTCATTTGGTTTACCAGACAAACCTACTTCTGTAGTCCCCGGTAGCGCACTTCTGACCAAAATGTCAGCTTTCTTTTTAGCAGCTGCAGGTTGTCTGCTTGGGCCAACAGAGAGAAGCGGACGGTTGCAGTACTACCTGCTGCTGTATCAGCAGAACGGCTTGTGGTGCTTCAGATGGAAAGAATCCTTTCCCTCAACCTGCTGACTTATTAATTAGATATTAGACTGTATGAACACTTGGTTCTATGTCGGATTATAGCTGGATTGTATATGTAGTTTCCTGGTGAATATTGACTGATATTGCAGGAAAAAACCAACCAAACCCCAGAACGGTTAAAAGCAAGGTTGCCTCCGTACTGTTGTGGTACTCTTCTTGATCGGGAACATGAAAAGCTTCTCATTTCCATTTCGCTTTTCAAGGGTAGGAGCTGAACAATGAAACCAGTATGGTAACTCAACTAAAAGACAGACCAGTTTCATACTTTAGTACACACTTTTACCTAGCATGGTGTCTATGCATATTTATACTCTCCTACATGTGTTTCCCAGTGATAAAATATGTGGGTCTACCTTACTACTCAGCTTTGCTACCACTCGCAGAGGTTCTATGATTGAAACTTGACTGCAACAGTGTGCTGTTTTTTTCTGTGTGGGTATGTCACTACCTCAGGGAATTCATCTGACCCTATTCAGAATACAGATGAAAAATTCTTTGCAGTAGGAAGTGCTGACAGCCCAAGCAGGAGGATTTATGGAAAGTTCATATAATCAGATTTTCAGGGAGAAAAAGCAAAATCTTTTAAAGTGGCCTCATCTTTCATTTCTCACACATGAATATATTTGCTTTGGAGTAAATGGGCATAGTATAGTATGGAATACTCTTATTCCTGTGACTTTACACAGAAATAGGAATAGGAGATTGTAATATTGGATTAGCGATTTTATTTAGTCATCAGTGAGGCTGAAATTTACTGAAGAAGGTAAATTTGATTTATGAGCTGAGTTCCTGGAACACAGCCTGTATGTGCCTTCTCTGTATATTTATTTTCCCAAATTCTCTGTCTCTATTAACATCAAAAGAATATCAGTAGGACAATGTTGATTTGCTTAAACTGAGGATATGAACTTTTTTCCCCTCTGCTTTGAGCTGCTAGCTGTGTTCTTATACTTGCTAAATGCTCTTTTCTTCTTGTACATCCTCTTTTTGCTGGCTGTCCAGCACAGCAACATTTACTGTGAACCAGAATGTCTGCAGATCTACCAGTTGGTTTGCACCAAGGAGGAAGCTTCAATATTCTGCTCCTCTGGGCACCATGAATGGTGCAATAGTATTTTGACCTATGTGATACTCTAAGGAGCAATTATTCATATTTTCCCCTCAAATATTGCCTAAAGGGTTGTTATTTTATTGTTTATAAACAGCAATAAAGCCAAAACATCAGTAAGCAATGGTTTTCACCTATTTCTATGTGAAACATCATTCAGGCTTAATGTATTCCAGCATGGAAGTCCCAATTAGATGCTTCAGCAGAAAGAAAGTTTGTTATTAAGTAGACTGAAACAATGGCATGATGAATTTGAAGTTCCTTGGGAACGTTATTTTTGTAATTTAGGGGGAATGGTTGTTTTAAGAAGTTGATGGAAGTTGCACTTATCCAGATGTAGAATTCAGCCGTAAAATCTAGTAATTTGTCCAAATTTTAGTATTGTAGCTGAGAAAAACCAAACACTTCTTCCAGTATGATCCCTATGTCTACCCTTCTGAAACATCTGTCTTGTTTACCTTTTCTGTAATTAAACTTTATGCTACTTTTAGCCAGTTTTAGAAGTTGCTCTCACTGGCTACAGACAGCTTTGCACCAGAAAATCAGTTAAAGAAGGAAAGAGTCTTTTAGTACAGCTCAGATTAAAAATAGCCTGTATTTTCAAGGAGTTATCATGATGATACTGAAACACTTCATTTCTATTTGGCACACTCCCCTTTTTAATCTGATCTCCCTGTCTTGATGTAATAGTGCTTTTTACTCTGTTTAGCTTTTTTTTTTTCTTTCACATCAGCTAGGATGTGAATGTATTTTCTTTTACTGTTTAGCAAATATTTAGATTGTTTTAGGTCACAAACAGATAATGAACTCAGAATTGACGGCTCCACCTGTTGGTGAAAATATAAACTTTAAAATGAACCTAGAAATTGACATAACAGTAACGGGAGGGTAGCAGAAAATAGAAATTTTTACTTAATTTTTTGTATTGTTTTCAAACTACAAATTTATTTTAAATCATTTCAGTCATTCTTCAACAAGTTCCTATCTTACAATTGAGGTCTCAATGCACAAAGCACCTTCAGACTTTGTAATTCATTCTCACTTGTATATAGTCCAAAGTTTCTAGCGCTGGGCTTCAACCTGTGAGGGGAATGCTAGGGACAGCAGTCTTGGGAAGCCTGAGCAATTTTACCTGCAGTATGATTGATGAAATGGATTCAAAGTTTGAGACCAATGCCTGGTTCATGTTCTATTTCACCTCAGAATCAAATGGATCAGATCAAGGCACATATAGCTTAAGATAACCTGTTGGTCTTTGTGCTTGAATGGAGTTGGGAAGAAACATTAATGCACACAAGCTGAAAACTTGGAGAGGTGCTATTCTGTTGGTAAGGAAACGAATTAGACTTTGTTTTATAAAAGAACTCAGACTAATTTAGATACAACAACAGAAAGTCAGAAAACTTCCAGAGTTAAGGCTGTTGGCTTGAGTTAGATCAAAGGAGCAATGTCAATATGTCCAGAAAGCACTTGGCTGAAGTGCAAACAGAGGGAAAGTGATGCACCTCCTCTTGGTGGGTAAACAGGTTGCTGAAGTTCTGAAGTATGAGTCAATCTCTTGTAATGACCAAAATGGAATTGATATGATTTTTATTATAAAGCTCCAAACCTGCAAAATTCTTTCCAAACTGATTGAAACTGGGATTAAAACATAAGACCGAAAGGAAATCCACACTTATACTTGTCTATTATTTTTGCCTTTTAAAAGCAGAAGGGCATAGCAGAATATCATTGTACAGTATCTATGATGTGTAACTACTCAAAGAATGTGATTTGTATGGCTTTCAACAGCTAGTTTGACTGTAAAGATCATGAAAAAACTGAATCTTCCTCCTACTCCTTTGTTTGAATTTCTTAGGCAGCTGAGAATTCTCCTTCTGAGGCTGAATTTCTCAGAGATGTAGATCAAGTCTCTTGTTCCTGCACCACCTGGTTTCGGTCTCCTGACTCAGCAGCAAGAAGTGCAAAAGTCTTAAAACTACCACTATCTTATGATCCTTGCCTAGCAGAATGGCTTTTGAAATTGGAGCTGGCTTGAGCCTGTTTTACTTACATAGGAGGGGTAATTCCCCCTCTCCCCACAGTGTAAACATCTGTGCACTCTTGCTCTCCTTCAGTGCATTCACAAGAGCTGGGATTCTCTAAAGATCTTGTTCCACATTTCTAGAAGTCTGTAAAACTAATGGGGTGAATTTCCTGTGCGACACAGCCACAAGAGGATGTTCAGCTCTGTAAATTTAAACTGAATATCTGTATTACCCAGAAACACATCCAGTTTAAAAACTCAGTGAGCCAGTCAAAAATGCACTGAAAGATCCTAAAGATGAAGTAATTTTAAAGCAGCTTTTGTACATCATGGCTGACCAGAACATTTTCCCAAAAATACAGTAATTGTGAACCTTGAATGAGATAGAATTTTGCTATCCTTGGAGTGTAAAAACAAGGGCTTGTATCTTCTACCTGAGCTCTTTTCTACAATTGATAAAGACTGATGAAGTTGTTCTGCAAGATAACTTCATGATTAGGTACAGAACTGCTGCAATAGAATGAGCCTTTGCATGCTACATTGCCATGTGCTAATGAATTTCCATCTGCCTAACAACCAAACTCAGGAGTCTGGCTGCAGTCTTCATCTCTTGGGCCTCCCAGGAGCACCACAGCATGGGGCTGCCTCCAGGCAGCAGTGAGACCTTTTCTTCACTTTTGAAATTCACTTACCCTGATCTCAGCTCAGATACATCACCAGGTTCATAGCACACTTCTACGCATTTTCCCAGCTGGTTTTACTGTGGCATGGGTAGGTCAAATAACTGGATGCAAGATCACATGGAAAAGTTTACTGATACTCAAGAGGGTTTAGAAATGCTCCATGTAATAAGACAATCCATCAAATGTTTTTCTCTTTTAGAAAATACTGATTTAAGCAAAAAGATATTGGAGTGCTGGTCTAGAATTTGTGGTCTACTTATCCTTAACATTCACAACTCCAAAATGCACACCACTGATTTTGCTCTGAGTTGTTGAGTATATCTTGATAATGCTTCATGAAAGTTCATTACAATTTGTAATCTTCATTATGGCCTATGGAAGCGAGACCATATGGGAGTGAG
This sequence comes from Amazona ochrocephala, assembly GCA_039720435.1. Taxonomy (NCBI): domain Eukaryota; kingdom Metazoa; phylum Chordata; class Aves; order Psittaciformes; family Psittacidae; genus Amazona; species Amazona ochrocephala. The sequence goes on from CM077880.1 coordinate 86,654,939, forward strand.
ACCTCTCATCTCTAACAGAGTGAGCGAGGATGCAGAAGAGTTGCGTATGTGCTGTCCTTAGTATTTCATTGCAATACTGAGGAATTCAGTGAGATAGAGGATCGAGAAACCTAGAAATATCCTTATAAGAGGGAAGTGAGTATGAGTGTTCAAGACTTGATATCTTTTTATAATTCAAAGAGATGAAAATACTTGCAAAGGCTGAGGTCTAGCTGATGAGCTAAAACCAAATGAAAGCAATGAAACTCTTTCAACTAACGTTATTTGGATTTGATTTAGATGTATGTTTTAGATTTATTGGTAAATTAAGCAGTACCTCCTAGACGAGACATGTTTCTGAACTCTTCTGTGCCCTACAATGTATCTTACTCAGTCACTTTCACGTATTCGATCTAGCCTGAAATTTTAAGAACACTGACCTTTGGGAACAAAGCAGATGCGGAGTAAGAAAAGAAGCAGCTAATTGTAAAGTTACATCCTTGTTTACTCAGGGCATGATCTTATTTTGTTGCCTGTTAAAGCAGACCTAAGAATCCGTTTGTACAAGTAGCTCTCCTAACTGGATTTCTCTTATTGATGTCACCTATTTTTACTGATCAGAAAGTTAGCCTGGAGGCTACTTCAGATTAATACAATTTTTGTGTTATAATAATTAAAATCCTCCATTCAGTCTGCTCACAAACAGCAATGATTTAAGTAAAACTACCGAAAAATAAGATCTCTTCAGTAATCTCTAACAATTACAGGGAATAAGAAATATCTCCTTTTCTGCTAATAACTAGACTTTTCCAAGGGTGGACACATTTTCTCCTATTCTACATTTCTCTGTATGTGTGCTGCACATTTTTCAGTGTGAAAGTTCTAGGTGGCCTCAAGGACTGTCATGTCACAGATAAATATATTTTACACCTCTTTGTGTAAGAGTAGCCCACCATGACAACCTCTTGCCATATTCTTGAATGATTCATCAGATTGGTAGAGCATTTCCTCTCCTAGCTAGCAAAGTAAAAAGTAAAAAGTAAAATACAACGAAGATGAACTGAAGGGAAAAAGATGGTTCCTTTAAATCCTCTCTGTGTGTGTGAGTGTTCGGGGTTTCTCTTGTTTGCTAGTGGTTTAGGGTTTTGTTTGTTGTTTTTAATCTAGCTACTGCTGTCTTTTTCTCATGGTAAGGACAAGCAGGTTAATTTAAATTCCCTCATATGCTGTTAAGTGAAAATTCTTTGCTATTTGAATACTTTCTTTTGGAAAATCAGATTCCTCAAGGATTGGTATTGCGATCAGGGCTGTTAAACATCTTTGTCAGTGACATGAACCATGGGATTGAGTGTGCCCTCAAAAAGTTTGCTGATGACACCAAATGTGTGTTGTGGTCAACACACTGGAGGGAAGGGATGCCATCCAGAGGGACCTTGTCAGGCTGGAGAGCTGGGCCAGTGCAAACCTCATGAAGTTCAACAAGGCCAAATGCAAGGCCATACACCTGAGTCAGGCAATCCCAAGCACAAACACAGGCTGAGAAGAAACTGGATTGAGAACAGCCCTGAGGAGAAAGATTTAGGGGTTTTGGTTGATGTGAAGCTTAACATGAGCCAGCAGTATACGCTTGCAGCCCAGGAAGCTTTGCTCCTAGCAAACCTGCATCCAGCTCTGGGGCCCCCAATACAAGAGGGATATGGAGCTGTTGGAGTAGTTTCAGAGGAGTCCACTGAGATGCTGTGGGGGCTGGAGCACCTCTGCTCTGGAGATAGGCTTTGAGAGCTGGCCCTGTTCAGCCTGGAGAAGGCTCCAGGGAGACCTTGTAGCAGCCTTTCAGTACCTAAAGGGGGCCTACAAAAAAGATGAAGAGGGACTTTTGACAAGGGTATGTAGAGACAGGTCAAGAGGGAATGGATTCAAACTGAAACAGGGGAGGCGTAGAGGGTAATGAAGCTGGTTTTCCGAAACAGAGGGATCAGAGCTATTTTGCTGTTAGTCAGCAACTCAGGAACTCCCTATATATCTACAACTGGAATCAGACTTGGTTAATTTAAAGGTATCACTTAGGAAACATTTAGCAGAATCTGTTGTGCACTGCTTCAATGTTCCTTTCCAAAGCTTGCCTAATTAGAAGCAGTGTGCTAAATTCCTTTGTGGTACCATCAGAAAAGCCTTTCCTTAAGGCAACACAAGTAAGAGTTATGAATACAATATCTAATACTAAATTGACATAACAATCCAAAATGAGTATTTGAAATTAGCAAGCACTGACATATTGAAACTGTCTGCATCTCACCACATTCAATTTCCAGATCATAGCATCCATTCTAGTAAAGGAGGAAAAAAAGCAGTAAAGGTGCTGATGTTGCCATTGCAAATAGATCCAACTTCAGCAATAGAAAGTAGTTTGCACTACACAAGAAATAATTCTTGTTTATTTATTTTACACTTTCCCGAGAGGAACCACACTCCATTTGGTTTAATATTATACGTTTTTGCTTCAGTTGACATTGGCAAATGTGCCTGGGTGTATTGGCAGAGTTGTGATTATCAGTCACCATTAAGATGATGATTTTCAGCTGAGGAACAGGAAATTTTAGGTACTTATGATGCTGATAATCAACAACAACAGCAATAAAGAATGTGGAAATCATCACAAGGCTCCCAGGACAGAAAATGGAATTGACACCTCTTTCTCACATATTGCAGTTTGGAATACGAGCTAAGCAAATTTTTACCTGTTCCTTTATTTTTTTGTTTCAGAAGCTGTGTTAATTGTTAGAGCTCTGTGAACGCCAGAGGCAGTCAAACCCACTCTTTGGTGGGCGTAGCCCAACGTTGTTTTCTGTGGCTTAAACCAAAGCAGTGAAAGACATTCCCTTTTGCTTATTTTCCAGTGCATTTTTGGGAAATCAGACCATAAATTTTGCCTCAAGAAATTGGTTCGATGTGGCTAAGAACCCTTGTTTACGTGTTCTCAATTAAGGACCCTTAATAAGCTGTTCCGTTTGCACACAGATTACCCAGAGAGGGTAGTTTTACTCTCTTTGGATAACTTTGGCAGTAATGCATTGAAGCATTGGCTTGTAGTTCCAGGGTAAAACTCTATTGAAACAGAAAGCTCTGTTAGTCAGAAAATGCATATGCTTAACTCCAATTCTGCTTTGTTTTAAAATCAGTTTCTTTGTCTCATTGAGAAATGAGTGCCAGAGTTAGTTTTGTTACTTTCAGACACAGATTAGGAAAAATTGAATTGAATGGCTGTTGAAGCTTTAGTATAAAACGTTTGAGATTCTCTAGGAAAGAGGTCTGAAGGATTCGCAGTAAGTATTTCTGCTGGACTGTTCTTGGGAGTGGACTTTGAATTCATTGCCTTTGATGCTGATGTTATCTGTTTACTGTTGAATCAATTCTGAAAGTTTACATTTTCTTCTTGTGTCATCAGTGTGCCAGAGGCGACCCAGCAGCAGCATGTCTGCAACTTATATCCTTTATCAGAATATTTTACCATTCTGCCCACAATGGCATCAGTTACAAAGTCATGACTGGACTGGCAACTTATTAAAGCAAAGCATTGAAATATCCATCTGCTTTTGATTGCTTGCAGGATGTTCTTCATCTGAACTGGGCTGTGGAATAGTCTCTCATTTTTAGTTTTGAATTGTTCATTTACTGCTGTAGGGGAAACTGCCATCCCTGAGTGAAAACTGGAGTCAGCTTCTGAGGAACGAAGAAACAGATGAGGGATGGACAAATTGAAGGGCTAATCCTTCGCTTCTCCTTGCAACACTGGGTGAAAATCTCCTGGAAGTTAACTCAGCCCAGTCTGTGTTAGCTGCAGTGCATCTGAGACAAGTGATAAGGGCCCAACATCAGTAACAGTGAATGAAGGCCTCTGCACAACATAGCCTGATGTTTGGCCCCTAGCAGATGAGTACATTTGTCAAGCTCTGAAAGCGGTAGCTCCTGGAAGGAATTAGTCCTCTGTCTTGGTTAGAGCAGAATTCATTTTGGAAGTAATTTTCACTTTCCCTACTTACATGGTCACTTTTGTTCAATGTAGAGGGTTAGTTTCCTCTCCTCCCTTCTGTCTTGTGCCAATGTGGTGTTTAGGTTATCAAACAAAGTTATCCTCTATGAAGATTAGCTAAGCTGTGGTTTGCCTTTCAGGCTTTTTTTGATGTCTGGAATTGGTAGAGATGAGATAAAGCAAAAGCTTTATTTACAGGACTTCATTTTACATGGATGACTTCTGTCAGTCTAGATCCACACACCTAATTGTCTGTCTCTGAAAAATAACTGTGTTAAGAGACAATCTAGCAGTGTCCTCTTAACAGCAGTAAGATTTCTGCGTAGCAACAAGCCCAGTCTCTTTTTTTTCCCTTCTGGTAAGCAGGCTTTTCTAAACTGAAGTCCTATTGATGATGTAGGACCACGAGAGGGCACTCTGGTTCTTTGGTTGCTCTTTATTCACCCTCTTGGGAAAGACTGTAAAAATTATTATAAAACCTTCAGAGGAAAAACACTCATTTATTTCTTGCTGAAGAAATCACAAATTGGTATCTCTTTTCTTGCTTATCAATAATCTTAGCACAGTCTTGGTATTAACTGCGTACAGCGATGGTTATCACTGGTTTTGGAATGCATTTGTAAACTGTTAAAATGGGAAGATGCACCATGCATCTTTTCTGACAGTTAGTTTTTGAAAGCAAAATACTTTTCCAGTATACCTGATATTTCTCTTGAAATTAGAAGTCTGATAACTCTACCAAGTAAATTACACAGACACAACAGCTGGGTTTTTTAGTTTTATTTTGTTTAAAGGTATCTGCCAGTAAGGTCTCATGGTCACTCAAAAAGCAGCCAGTTGACAAGAGTTGACAGAGAATGGTATTTAGGACTTGCCTTCATAGATGTTTGGCCATCTTACCATTCTTATGGAAGTAGTGTATGAACTGAGAAATCAGAAATGTTCATTCTTGTGCTTTGCTTTTGTAAGTTTCAATAGGGATGATTTTTGTTTGAGCTAGTGATGTGCTGAACACTGGTCACAATTAGCTTTTTCTAATGGAGAAGTTACTGTAATAATGAACCTTTTAATAGCCTTTCTTAGTTTCTCTCAGCCAGATTCTTTCATCTCTTTTTCAGACCCGGTATGGACCCTTCTGAAGAGATTCATCTAATAGTGCTTTCCTTCTGTGAGCGAAACCTTACCATATTCCGCAATAATAAAACTTTTGACTTTTTTTTTTCCACTCTTTTGCAGTTCCAGTGTAAATGACTGCTCTGTTATTTAAATGACAGCAGCTGATTGTTTGAAGTTGACTAAATGATAAAGAAATATCCCCATTTCATGTGTCTTTGACCACTGTAACTTAAGAAGTGACTGTAATAAGATCACCACAATTCTATAGCCAAAGGTCGCATAGCTGAAGCGTATGACACACTTTATTTGGCTGCTCCTCCCTTTAAGCAGAGTATTGCCTACACGACAAACAAAGATGGTCTCGGTAACAAATCACCAGTTGTTGCATGCAGGCTTAGCTTCTCTTAGTGAGGCTCTGACAGGCAGAAGACTCTAAGGCAGTTCCTGACTCAGCCCCAGATCCCATCTTTTGCAGATTATAGGCTCTCTTCCTGGCCAGCCACCAAGAAATCCTTCCCTACAAGCCTGATTCCTATTACTAGCACAGGGGGGCAGAGCCCAGAGCACTTTGTTAACCCGTCTTTGGCCAGAGTATGGTGTTGCATATTTCAACACCTTGGTTAATTTGCTCTCAAAACTCCTGAAACTAGCAGTATGCCCAGCTCTGTCTCTGTATGTATCAACTTGGTACAGCCAAATTAAAGGAAGTGTTCTTTAAATAGTTTTGAAAGCACAGAGAATTTCAGGTTTTGACAGTGGCAGAAAGTTAGGAGAGCACTTGTTGAAGAACTGGTTAAAATATATTGTCAGTGCCTTAAGTTCACATAACACTGAGTAGGAACTGTGGGGTTGGGGGAAGGAGTGTTTTCATGGTCTGTGGAGGGCTGGCAGTTTGAAGTTATTCCCTCTGCATAAATATGGCAATATTTGTAAGCTACTCCAGATCCCTTACTGGAATGTAAAGTCAGCAAAATTCAGCACTTCGGAAAATGATTGTGCAGTGGAACCCCTGTAGAGGAAGTATTTTGTGTCTCAGTAAGACAATATGTTCGGCTATTTAGTTCTTCAGTGGCGCTCCTTAGAGCATGAATTGTGGTCCATTTCCCTACTTTCTGTTCCATCCTCATAGAAGAGCCTATGTCCTCAGGTGCTGCTTTTTGTTGTCATGGCTGATCCATACACAGAGCAGGGAAGGTTGTTATTTCACAGACTGATTCAGTGTTTCTACCATTTGGGAAAAATCATGCCTGCTCCTTAAATTTGGTTTCCTCTCCACTATTTACTGGCAACCAGGAGTCATGGTCAAGACTTGGATCAGAGACAACCTAATAGCTGGTATCTAAACTGGCATCCAAAGTACTGAGCAAGACACTAGGATCCAAAACAGCTACCGTGCTAAGCACAGAGCTGTCTAGAACTAGCATGGGAAAAAGATAAAGACAAGGTGAATGCTAAATATGGACCATCATATGGTTCAATCTGAGCTGCAAGGAGGTTTCCCCACGACTAAGGACATTCATTCAGGACTGCTGTCTTTGGGATTCACATTTGGGCCATTTCTAGGTTGTGTCTGAAGCACTTGGCCAGGATGTATGAAGGCTGGTTCAGTTCATTCGCCTGGCTGTGAGGAGTCAAGCTTCTCCCTCACATACCTCAGTTCTTTTCCCTGTCCTGATCCTGTTCCTATCCCTGTCCTTTATCCAGCAACTTTTTCGTGCAAATTACAGAAGACCATCTGGCAACAAATGCAGTCTCTTCTTGAGCTACACTAATTGTGCCAGATGCCTTCCATGGATTCTCCAAACCACAGTAGTGTTAGTTCTCAAAATTTGGAGGATACATAAAGATAGCAGAAAGTAATATAATGTGGTAAATTGCTTTTTGGAGTGATTTCATGGAATACAGAATACTTAAAGATATAAAATGTAATAAAAACATGTGTCAGACAAACGAGAACACAGGAAATCTGAGGTAATTTCCCTTTGGGATACTGAAAATGTTATGGGTTATGTGGCTGCAGCATTCCCTAAGAGGGTGCAGTGGCATTTGTGGAACCACTTCTTGGTGCTCTCTTAATTCACACTGCATCATCTTTTTTGCAGCTGGACACCTTTGATTTTTCTCCAACACTAGGTGAAATAAACCTGTAAAGTATTCTTGGAGGAGCAATGTCCCATACAATACTTGAAGTGTTGGCTGTGAGAGAAGTTCCAATTGATATGTATTTGACTCCCACTTGAGGACTCAGATATCCTGGTAACTAGGTCGCTTTGGCATCAATCTTCTGAAACTGTGACAGTTTTTGTGGCTTCTCTGTTCAGTCTCACACTCAACAACTTATATCCTGTATATACATGCCAAACATCTGTGCCTGTTCCTTTTCTTTGTGTTATTTTGAAAATCTCCAAGTTCCTGACACTAGCGTGGCAGCAGAGAATCTGGTGAGATCAATTAGTATTGTAGCTATAGCATGCAGACTCTTGACAAGAAATAGCCCCGACTACTGCTAGTTCAGGTTCACAAATAATGAAGGTATAGTATTCTTCAAAATATTAAGAAGTATAATCAACCTTGTGGTATATCTAAAGTACTGAAATAAGCACAAATACTGACTGCTGCTTGGAAGCTACTGAAGCTTCTGTTGTTTTTCACTTCTGCAGTTAATGATACAGAAGACGCAGGATAACCTGGGATGAAGGCCACAGAGCAGCTGAACTAAATCTGTATATTTAGACAATTATACAAGATCAAAATGTTTAAATGAGACTTTCAAAGGCATCTTTTCAGTGCTTCCTGAAGCTCCATCCTTTCTTTCATCGCAGGAAGAAAGGAATGCAATCTTAGTCATCTGCAGGCAGAACACAATTATACTGACAATCCTGGGAGATAAATACGGCTCAGGACCTCTTGCAAAAGGAGTTGAAGCCATGTATTATTCTCAGGAAGAGGAGCAGTGTCAAGGACCATCAGTGAAATGTGTAGATACCTTTGTAAGACTTCCAAATTTCAGCAAAATTGTTATACCCTGAATAACGGTAGATACGGGCTTTGCCAAAGTGCAGCCAGGCAAATCTGTTACTTCCCATATGGAAAGCAACTGTTCGAGTAAGTTATATAATTATACATTATAACATTGCTTCTGTCCAAACCTACGGCTGTTGCAGACATAAGCCAAGATTTTTTCTTCTCTTGATATAACTAGATTCCCCCCCCCCCCCTTTATTTTTGGTTATTCAATTAAAGCCATAAGGGAGTAAACAATTCCATTCTTTTCTCTTTCCACTCTCACCATTCCCATATCTGATGATCTACCATTCGCTATTCTGGAACCTGACTTGGCAGTTTTGGCCTTGCTGCTGTATGTTGGTTTCCTGGACTAATGAAACAATACACATTTTTCTGCTGAAGTAAGCTCTGATTTCCCCACTTCTTACTTCCAAATGTGAATTTGAAGTTGATACCATAACTTAAAGGAATCAACATAAATAAAAGAAAGCAACTTGGAAAACAAATGATCTTCTGCTCATTTTGAATAAAAAGCTCTAGCAGCATTCAGCACCTAGTGCTTATCTATTGGACCCTTTAAATACTTGCCTCGTACAATCAGAGGTACACATTAAAAACTTATTTTCTCCGAAAGTGAGGGGAAAAAATGTCTGTATTTAGAAGAATAGCAGCCTAATTAGCATGGAGCTATAGTAGATGTGGTAAATTGAGAAGGTAGCTCTGCAGGACCTTTTCCTTCTGATGCTGGGACATTTGCCCTGCTTTTTCAATGGCGATGGCTGAGAGATCAAAGTTGACGTATGTGAACTGATGAATTGTATTTTACCATAGTAACTTCATGTGAACCTTCATCTAGAATAATTTGGTCTGGGTTAAACCTAATCCAGGAAAAATCTGTGCATGCTTAACCTGGTTCGTAGATAAATATGTGATTAATCCAGTTAATCATGCTGCAGCCCAAAGGCTTGTGCTGGCCTGAGGGACAGAGCAGTGCAAATGGGGACAAAGTGGCCTTTTCCTGTGGCAGGTCCAACTTATGGTGGCTTTAAATGCTTGTGGAATTTTGAATGAATTTACTTAATTTCAGGTTTATGTTTCCTGAACCTTGGAGATTGCTAATTGACTATTCTACATGATACCAAAAAAGCTGTGTTTGGCAAAGAAATATAGCCCTGGCTTAACAGCATTTTAATGGAGATGAAGAATTGGTTTTTTGTGCCGTATTGCTGTTGCAGGGAAACTCTGCATTAGGGATCTGTACAGAGGCAAAAGAAACACAGATCAATACGTACATCAGCATAAGATAAACTTATCTATGTTCAACAGAAAGAAAATATTGTTCCGCTTACACAGGTTTAAGCAATGTGTTTTCTAATGCAGATAATGAAGTGCACAGGGGAAATGATCCCGTGGAGTCATCCTGTTTTGCAAGTATCTTGCTACTCTGTAGGTCTTCAGACTTTGTTTCTGTGTGATATAATTCCATAAGAAATAAAAGACTCTAGGTACAGAGCTGAGAGCCAACAAGCTGAGCAGAGTAGTTTCATCGCACTGCGGTGATACTGTGCTAATATAAGGTATTGGTTTTGCTGCAGAAAACTTGGAAATTGATTATTTATCACTGATTGATAGCACCATCACTAATCTAAGACATGGCATATGATGCATTTGGAACTTACTAACAAGAAAAAAAGACATTTATTTACTGAAAAGGAGAAAAGTAACTATAACTGCTGTTCATATGTGAATGAGTGAGGTTGTGATGCTGCACGTGAGAAGCTGGCAAATGTTGGGCTGTGGCGTAGATATGTGAGCTACTTGGGCGCTATATCAAGGAAGTGTGAGGAGTTAAACATAGGAATTGTTTTCAGCTGGAGGTAGATGTAGTTATTTTCTCCTGACAGAGACCTCACCGAACACATTTGCTCTGTACTGCTGTGAACAGCTGGAATTCCAAAGCCTCTGCTTAGAGGTTTGGTGCCTGGGTTTGTTCAGGGGCTCATGTCAGGACATTTACCAAAGTGTACAGCCTGTTTGTGATATAAAATGTGGTTGTTCCTTCTGATCCTCTTCTGTTTGGCTTTTCCTGAGCTTTGGTTGCAACTATAAGGCCTCTGAGAGCTTCACAGTTTCAGGCTCCATCAGGTGAAGTTCCAGGTGCAGATTAGAATGAGATAGGGAAATGCATCACCTTCCCCTCGCTTCCTCTCCAGTTTCCCAGGATAGGAGGGAGGGACACTGAGCCCTGGACTCCTCTCTGGGTGACTTCCTCTCTGTGATCTGAACATAGATGCTCCTCTTTGGGGCTGCCCCAGTGCTACCAAGTACAAAGCTGTAGAAATCACCCACAGAGCACTATCATGATCCTTCACACAGTAAAATCCAAATGGGTAAGCCTGAGGAAGGGTTTATGGCAGGTTTATTTCTCTTCAGAAACAGAGAAATGCATGTGTTTAGGATTTTCATGAACACTGATGTCTTCTCAAAAAAGATTTTGGTTTCAGCAATATTATTGAGTTTTTGCAAGGCACAGCTTCCCTCAATTTAAACCACTGTTTTTCATGGGAAATTTAATTAAAAAACATGTAAGTCTTACTAAATGGAAGCCTGTACTAAAAACAGTGGAGATTTTCTGAAACCAGTGCTTGTCTGGTTCTTGCATTAGTGAAGGAATTGCTTTTAAAAGAGTTCTCATCTTAAGAGAGCAAACAAGAACCAGGACCTAAGTCCTTGAAACTTCTTTTAGAACCCCATCATTATTTTCTAAGTTGGATCTAAATTTAACCAATAATGTTCTCTTCCTAGTTATATGGTTAAGCTGCCAGGGCTTTAAAACCATCTAGTTTATACATTTATGCCCTTCATCCCTTCGTAGTAACTGTTCTCAATAGGACCACTGATGGTCTCCATAGGAGAGCTGCAAAGGCCATCACATGCCTTCAGAGAAGATGCTGTTGAGGGGACAGAGATACTCAGCTGTGGGCAGGAGAGGGGAGTCACCCTCAAGTGGTGTCACTGAAGTTAGAGAAACTGCAGCCTTGTCCCTCTCTCAGTGTCCTGGTTAAGTCTGCCTGTAGTGCAGCACTTTCAAACTCGGGAACACCCTCTTTTGAAATGAAGTGGTTGAAGAAAACCCATGTTTTCTGAGCAGCTGCCATGAGCTACAATACAGGTACTGAAACCAAGATAGCTTGTGTCCAGGGTAACGTTCTAACTCAACTTACTCTGCTTCATGTCCTCTTTAACATGTATATTTGCATTCTACAGTGCTAACAGTATAGTTGTTTTATAATGGTTTGATGTTAAACATGTATAAGTGACCTGCTTTATTTTGCAAGATATTTTACTTCCTGGTTATTCATCTATGTTTGGAATTCTCAGCTGGAATTTGAATATCAATAGGAAAATGATATCTCAGACTTCTAACAATATTTGAGAATTATTTGTGTTTAAGAATCTTTGAGGGTTTTTTTTCTCCTCACTTTTTGTTTGTTCTACTACTGTGAACTTATGCTTCACATTGCGTATTAATCACAGATTGACTATTTCCTGAGACTTGATATTACTCATAGCATATACCTTATTTTCCTGTGTCCCTCTGAAATTGCGTATGCATATAAAACATATTGGAGAAATAAAATTTGCCTAATGAAAATACACAAAGTTGCTGCATAGCTCCCTGACAGCAGGGACACGTTCATTCTAATACAGGGGGTTTGAACTGCGATTTCTATGTTAATACATGCTTTCCAGAGATGCCGGTGTCACACCTTGAAAGTACACAGCATTTCAATTAAATATTCCTGTTCAACCTGGCAAGAACATGAATTTGTGGCTTAGGTCGGCAAAAACAGTGGTCTTCCTCTGCTTCAGAGAAAACTTAATGTTTCCTGGGATGCTTCCCAACTTGACTTTAATGCTCAGCTGTTACCTTATCAATATCATGGGGACTTTGAGCATTTCTTAAGGAAGAAGGTTAAAATAACATCTGTATATTTCTATTTATATTTTGCGCTCAATCAACAAGGTAATTTGTTAGTTTTAGAAGTAAAAGCTTTATTCTTATAAGGAAAATTCCATGGTATTTGAAATAAAATATATAGAAGTAGTTGATTTCCCAGCTGCTTAACAGTTCTGAGGGTCAGATATAAAAATTACTTTTCCAATAGCCAACATCATGAGCAGTTTCTTTTCAAGCCTTTGAATTATTATCTGAGTGTTAATCACTCCTAATAAAAATAAAACCTCTTTTTAATTGTTGGAACTACATTTTTTTATTTTATTCATTTAAGCAAGTGGAAGGCTCCTATGGCTGCCACCAGTGCTGGTTCTTATTTTTCTTTAAGACAAGTTTTGACACTCACAAAGGGCCTCTGTGTAATAAATAAGGATTTTTATTAAATGGCTTAACAAAATATTAAGTTTTCACAATTTTTAAACCTGCTGTTGAAAAAGAGTGGAAAAAAAAGCTGGCTTAGCACAGACCACCAACTCATGCTAGTCTGGACAGGAACGCTGACCAAACTGTCTGCCATCATAGCCTATTTAGAGACTCTCGTTCCTGAAGGAACCTCGTGGAGTTCCCTCTCATCCCTCAAACCCTGTGAGAGATGCCCATTCCTGAAACTCTGCTTAGTGAAACCTATCGAATGTGCTGATATTTCTAATTTCCAGACTTCTCTGTAACTGTTGTCACAGTGAACTCACTGACCTGGTGGGTTTACCATGGTCACTCCTTTCCTATTCTTCTCCAAACTGCTGGATCTTTCAACAAGTACTTTAAAAATGTCCTGATCCTTATTTCCTTCCTCTCTTCTCCCCAGACTTTGCTGAAAACTTCTGTTTAAGAGATGCCCAGATATTACTCAGTACTGCATCTTCCTGACAGTCTTGTCTGTGCAAGCTCCTGGTCTACATTCCTTCAGATTTTGTCAAGTTTGAAATTAGACACATTTATAGTTCTAAATCATTCTGTCGGTTACCTGGATATATATAAATGATATGCCATTTTCCTATTGAAAACCTCAGGGTATAGTGCGATGTGACTGGAATTATAGTGTCTGGGAATTAGTGCAACTGAGCAGAGGTGACAGTGTAGTACCTTAAGGAAATGAAATCGTACTTGGAATCTATGCAGTAGTGAAACAGAAACAGAGGGGGCTTGAGAGCAAGGCAATAGGGAGCCCTGAAGAAGGGACGTTACAAAAAGAGGAGTGTGGGCACTCAAAAAGGGTGGGGCACGATAATCTACCATGTCCATCTGTATCATAAACAGTTGTGTTTAAGTAACTGTTTCTCAGTTTCCCTAACATTATGCATCCTCTCCAACTATTGCTTCATACAGTTTTGATATTAGTAGGACAGAAGTTGTGTAACCATTGTACAACTTTAAGATACTTAGAAATATGTGATACTCAATATAAATTCATCCTGAGGGTCCCTGACTGCCGTATATGGTGAGAGATGTGATCTGCCTGGTGAATCACGGGGAGAAAACGGGGACACAAAACCTCTTAAAAACACAAACAGCCTTTTCAAATAATATATTTTATTTGATTCTTTTCACCTAACAGTTCGTTTTCTTTGACATTTCAGCTATTTTTTGGCATTCTACTCTGTGTGTGTATCTGTGTGCAGAGACACAGAAAGTATCCTTGTCCCCTTTCTTTCTCCTTTCCCTATGTCCTGTTGCAGCTGTAAAGCTGAAACTGATTGTTATGCACTTTATCGCTTCCTAAACACTTAAAAAGAATGTCATAGAGTCCCAAAATCATAACATTGGGTAAGAAAAGCAGCAATAATAATTTTGTCTGTTAATGTAAATGCTTTCTGATTTCTGCAGTTCTAGGTCTTTTTTCTTACCAAGCTTATCAAGGCCTCAAAAATTAGTTTAAAAATTCCCACAGATTTTGATGTAAATCCTCAGTTCCAGAAGCAAGGGCTATGTGACAAACCTTGTGCCCATGCCCTTGTGGTGCCCCTCAGGTGCTGACCAAGTAGCAGCAGAAGGTGGAGGAAGCACAGGCTGAGCTGGAGGCCTCACAGAAGGAGACCTGAGCCCTCTGTAAGGAGCTCTTCAAGCTGAGGAATGCCTACGAGGAGGCCCTGGAGCACCTGGAGACCTTCAAGAGGGAGAACAAGAGCCTCCAAGGTGGACACCCACCTGGTGCTTCTCCGCTTGTGTTCATGTGGTGTGGTGGGCTCTCCACCCCCTTCAGAGGAGATGTTGGACCTAATAGAGCAACCGGGCTCCAGCCACAAGAGCATCTGTGGGCTGGAGAATGTCCAGCAGCAGTTGGAAGTCGAGAAGCTGGAGCTCCAAGTGGCACTGGAGGTGGCGGAGGTGAGCCAAGCCACATGGGTGTCCTCCATCCATGTATTTCCATGGTCCATAAGGTCTCCATCCTCCAGCCCAAGAGGTTAACCTGATGGATGCAATGACCCAGTTACATTGAACTGGTGGCTGCAGGGTGTACAGGGGGTTGACCTGGTGGCCGTAGGGTTACAAGTAGTTTTACTTGTTGGCTGCAGGGTGACCCTCTACAGTCTTCCTTGATCCTACCTAATTTACAGCTTGCTGTTTCATTTGCACACACATGAAAGAGTAACAGCATGTAGCAGTCTGTGCTCTTAACAAGACAGAGAATCATCTGAGCAGCATGACAGGTCATGGGCCCTGATTGGCAGCGTAGCTCTCATAATTACCTGTCAGAATGGCATATGTGTGCCTCAGTGCCCTTCAACAGAGTCATCCACTACAATTACTCAATGTTTCTTTTTATGGTAACCACTATGCCACACTTCTGGTGCAGTTTCTCCTTGTGGGCCTTGCTCTTGGCAATCTAAAGCCTTCAAAGTGTTGTATCTGTTATTGATCTCGATGTTGGAGGGAAGGCATTGAATTAGAGCCCTGCTTTTCAGGGTCACTAGGGTGAAAGGTGAGTCAGCCTCGATGGTATCCACTGTACATGGATATACATATGTTGTGAAACCATGTATATATCTCAGTCTCAGCTCCTCTAATACTTTGCCGTCTATCCACTGTCTCTTGTACTTCAGTTACCTGTTGCGACTGGTCCTCAACCCATGCACACTTTGTGCAGGTGCTAACCTTTTCCCCAGAAGAGGTATCTCTGTGTCCATTGCAGGCTACCACCTGTAATGATACGTTTTTCCTTACCAGGTCTGTTTGAGTAGAAGCATTTAATGATGGTTAAAATAAAACATTTTACAGGATAGGTGGGGACAGAACATTTATGTTCTCTTGTTTCTTCTTCCTCTTTCCCATTACATCATAAAGTTTCCTTTCTTGGTAAAAGTTACACTGCTGTCTTACAACTTCAGCATTAGGAGCATTGAGCTCTCTCTTCTGTATCCCTGGACTTTTTTATGGCAGTTTATCTTAATGCTATGAAATCAGCTGTCAAACATTGTTTGGAAATGCTGAGATAAATGGTCTTCCTGCCCCTTGTTGATTAATCCATTACTACAACACAGAATAACCAATGTACAGATCATCTAGTTATTTACTTCCAATATGTTTGATGAAATATATATTAAAAGCTAGAGACAATGCCTAGGAGGCGAATATTTGTAAAACAAAGCCAGAGAATATTGAAGAAAAGTTTTGACTTGATTCTGACAGAATCCATATTCAAGGAAGAAGAGACTTAACTGAAAAAGAAAGCTTTGCCTGAAGCAGTCAGGCTTCTCCCTTTCCAAAAGAGGTATTACATTTTTGAGGCGGTGCATGCAATTTGAGTATTTTTGGCTTCTTCAGCTATTTTAGGATAAAATGTTTGATGTCCTTATTCTTCAGACCAGAATGCATTTTTCATTTCCATTAAATAGAAAGATACTATCAAGTGACTTACCTGAATGTGGGCTGCTGTTGAGAATCACTATAGATAGATTAACGGGTCATATATAGTTATAGCAGAGACATACATGTATTTATTTGGTCTTAAATTAAGACACTGGCATTCCTCTTTTTAGACTTTATCCTAAAATACTCCACTGGATAAAAATTGCTCTTGATATAGCAGCAGACTTCATAAATTTGCTTTTACTGAACTGTTGGATAGCATCATCTGGTTTGATTAATTAAGCTAAAGGCACAATGTTAGATTAGTTATGTATCATAAATTCATGCAATCTAAACACTTCACAGATTATAATTCATTCTCAAAATGACCTGGTAAAAGACATAACAATATTCTGGAGATCATGAAAATGACTGATTTTACAGAGTAGGAAAAGTTCCTCTAAGGAATTTTTTAGAGCAAAAGATTCTGGAACGCATAAAGGACTGTGAATGCTGACCTCTAGGTACACAAGCTATCACAGACCTTCTCTTCTGTGGTGTCAACATTACCTGAGTTTTGAAATTAAGAATTAATTTTGTATTAATCTGTGCATAATATATGTTCTGCCAGATGCCTGCTTAATATATGAATGTCTGACATACGATTGTGGGATAGCTGGTTAGTGGTGTGTCCATTATCTAACATATGATTTTTCTTCTATTCTGCTTTACAAATATTTTGCAAGGAGCTATACGGGATCTGTACGTTGATGGCTTAGTGATAAAAGATCTTATATCAAAAGTGCAGGAAACATATCAGGAATATAAAAGATACATGACCGGCTTAGTGAAATTCTAATACATAGGTATTGTAGGAAAAAACAACTGATTTGCCTGCAACCAATGATACGGCACTTTTGCATCTTTGTCAGTCAAATGCATGATAGAACTCTTTCTTTAGTCTGCTCAATGGTTATTTTATGCAGATCGACCTTATGAGAGACCTTCAGAATGACTCAAAGCTTGTCTGTGACCCTAGTTTGTGATTCTGATACAACCATATGACAGGCATCTAAAAAATTAGATCATCAGGATCTTGCTAGATTGCATTAAAGTTTCCATGTGATGGAAAATAGATGTGTCTTCTCTGAAAATGATTGCATGTCAGAGAAAAGGTCAGATTGGTATTCCAACTGATTTACAAACAAACTCAACCTTATCTTTCTGTACAAATATGAATTGCCTTCTGGCCTCTCCAAAATGAGTGGAGCACTGACAGAGAAAAATCCTAATAAAGGGTATCTCCCTGAGCTTGCAGTCATACTGGCTTACAAAGACATCTGTGGGGGACAACTATTTCAGTGACTGGTTTGTTCACCACTCGAAAGAGTTAGTTTTTAAATGCCAGTAAAGGCCCGTGATTATGGAGGTGAGAGATACTGCAAACTGTCAGCAAAACACCTTTTTTTTTGATGTGTGTAGTATTTAAGAGGGAAGAGCACAGCTGGAGCTGAAATACCTGTGTGTCAGAATGTAATTGTCCCCCTGGCAGCCAAAAGCAGCTCATCCAACCTGTGCAGACATGGGAACAGTGACTCCCTGTTCTACAGACCAGGGCTGTTGAATATGGGGATCACAGGGCTTCAAAATCTCACGGCATATGATGAATTCTGTGGTATTCCAATATACAATGAGTTAGTATGGTTTAGTGAATACATGCTGCAACAAATCTGGGCATTTCTCCATCTCAAATCTATTTGGCTTAGAGCTTCTGGATGGAACATAACCTCCCTCTTCCCCTTCCTTCAAAATCAACCCAGGTCAACGCTTTCTTTGTGGAGGATAAATTGCATGATTTAATTACCTCCCTGCATTCAAGGCAGCTCTAGACACAAACAAAAGGAAAAGCTATAAAACATGATAAAGAGAAAATATGAAACATTATTTGTCTTAAAACATTCTTAATACATAAACAATGCAGAGGCTTTTGTGAATAGTGTCTGCAAGTCTGACAATTATCCTCTGAGGCCACAGATTCCTCCCAGACTTCCTCCTAAAACATATACGGGTTAGAGAGGAGTTCTTTTAGTTCTCAGCATGTAATGGTCTATTGCTCCACATTTCTGTAAACAGTGGGCTGCTCTGGTGCTCAGAGCAAGTGCCACAGCTGGTGGTTGGGCACTCTGTGTCGCTGTGCTGAAGCAGGGGAGTTGGTGTTTAAGTGCTCCACAACAAAGACTCTTTTCAATCTTACTGGAATTACTATGTATTTAAAGGGCCTTTGAAATTTGTCACTTTCAGTATGTAACATTTTCCTACAACAGCCAGTGACACCTTAGACAGCCTTTCCTTTTGCTGTGGGTTCCCAGCTCTTTGCCCACTATGAGAAATGGTTGTGGCTGAAGTCCTCATGCATGATCTCTTCTGAGTAGCTTATTTGCTGGGAGGGAGGGGAGGACAGGAAATGGAATAAGCCTGCTGTATAGATTACAATTTTGTAAGAGCCTGCTTCCAGGAACCAGTGATATTCTGAACTCTCCAGCTGCATTTTAGATAGATTTTCTGCTCTTTCCTTCTTCACATGTTTCTGTCTTGTCAATTCCATTTTTGGAAGAAAGCTCTTTGCAGTGAATAGCTACACAAAAGCAAGTGAAAAATACTGACTTCAGAATTTGCAAGAAAAAATTGTAATGCGAGAAAAAACTGTAATACAAGAAAAACAACGCTTCCTTGTGCTAGCAAGTTATGTACTAGAAGCTGCCTAATGAACAATCCACTTCTCTAAAGGGTTTAGATTTAGCTAAATGCTAAATCTTGAACTTGTGTTTTCATAGAATTATGGAATCATAAGTCCAACCGTTGAGTCAGCACTGCCAAGTCCACCGCCAAGGCGTGTCACTAAGCACCACATCTACATGTCTTTTAAATATATCCAGGGATAGTAACTCATCCACTTTCCTGGGCAGCCTGTTCCAATGCTTGATAACACGTGATATGAAAAAGAATATAGATATCAAAAAAGAGGAAGGGGTTTCCAGAGATGGAAACACATAAAACCCCTTCAATCTTCCAGTCTGTTTAATCAATACTACTTTTTAATGGATATCAGTCAAATATCTTGTCTATGTTATCCATCTTTGCAAACATCTGCAAGGCAGTTTTTGGGGGACTTATTGTCTGGGAGAGTGATCATTGCAGTGTTCTCAGGGACAACTAAACAGTCTGTGTAATCAACCAGAACTCATCATGCCCTCATTCAAGCCTCTTTTCTTGCTCTTTTTTTAGTTCTTATCCTTTTTTGGCACCTCCCCTCACCATCCCCAGGGGAACCTGAGGGAAGTCTACAACTGTTTGTCCTGGTTTAAGCTGTCACAGTTATTTTTTCCTCCTTCCTAGTAGCTGCTGCGATGCTGTGCTTAGGCTTCAGTTTGACAACAATGCTGATAATGCACTGATGTTTTAGTTGTTGCTCAGTAGCACTTAGCCTGATTAAGGACTTTTCAGTCTTTCATGCTCTGCCAGTGAGGAGGGCATGAGAAGCCCGGAAGAAGCAGAGACAGGACACCTGACCAAAACTAGCCAAAGGGGTGTTCCATACCACAGCATGTCATGCCCAGTATAGAAACTGGGGGCTGTCACCTGGAAGGCCTAGATCACTGCTTGGGTATCGGTCGGAGGGTAGTGAGCAACCGTATTGTGCATCACTTGTGTTTATTGCTTTTTTCCTTTCCTTTCCCCTTTTAGTTTTATATTCTCTCCTCTTGTTATTTCCCTTATCATCATTATTATTATTGGTGGTAGTAGTAGTAGGTTTATATTATACTTTAGTTATTGGACTGTTCTTATCTCAACCCATGGGATTTACATTATTTTGATTATCATCTCCATCCTGAACAAAGTCAGGGAAGGAGAGGAGTGAGCAAGCGGCTGCGTGGTTCTGAGTTACCGTCTGGGCTTAAACCACGATACCATTCCACTAAGCTTGTGTCATCTGGGCTTCCACCCCGATGAAGGAATTAATTATCCACTGGGGACATCCATCCTGCTTCAACAGAGTGAAAATACTGGACTACAGCCCAGAATTTGGGCCAGTGTATCTATTTAGACATAAACATTTACATAGAGATGAAAAGGCAAACCTCATTCCTCATGTCAGGCCAGTGAAACCTATGGAAATACAAAGGGATACAACTGATCCAAGAGTTGCACTGGGGAAAGGTGGGGTGAAGAACAGCTACCAAAATTGAAGATGAAAGTAAAAATACTCTCTTAGCTTCCTTTTTAGATGTTTCCTTTACTCTTTCAAGACTCTTTAAATCATCCCCTTTTGTGGATAGATCAATCAGAAATAACTGTGCTTACCATTTCTGTTCCAACCAAAGAAGCTGAGGGAGCTCCTTTAGCCAGATTGTCTGGTGAACAGGTTATTTTGGTGATATAAAAATAGTATTTTCCAGGTAAGAAATATTAGAAGTTACCAAGACATCATCAGCAACCAGTCTCACACACTCTGATGTACCATGGAAAGTGAGTAGCAAAGCAGTTTTGAAGAACTAACAGTTAGCTATAGCCTCAGAAAGTGTCATGTTGAGCAAGAGCATGAATTTCTGCCAGTAAAGTGTCCTACTTTTATCTAATTTCCAAGGACAATGAGGGAGAAAAAATAGGAAATATATCCTAGCCTTCAGGTCTTGACTGTATTGCTAAAGAAATGGTTTTACAAAAAAATTGCAGCATATATTCATTTTGCTTTTCCTATGTTTGGGGAGGGACTCTTCATTAGGGACTGTAGTGAGAGGACAACGGGCAATGGGTTCAAGCTTAAACAGGGGAAGTTTAGATTGGATATGAGGACGAAATTCTTTACTGTAAGGGTGGTGAGGCACTGGAATGGGTTGCCCAGGGAAGTTGTGAATGCTCCATCACTGATGGTGTTCAGGCCAGGTTGGACAAAGCCTTGGGTGACATGGTTTAGTGTGAGGTGTCCCTGCTCATGGCAGGGGGGCTGGAACTAGATGATCTTAAGGTCCTTTCCAACCCTGACTATTCTATGATTTTATGATTTATGTGTTTTGTCTTCAGGAGACTAGAGTATCACATCTGCAGTGTAGTAAGCAATTTGGAAATAGGGTTATTTTTTTTTCCAGTTATATTATTTTGCTGCTGGTAAATAGCTGCCACCTCTATTTGTTCATAGTATCTGTAGGAGTGGATGGATCTCATTTGTCAGTCAGTGGGGCAGGAAGTGCGAATGATTGCTTACAGGAAAAAGTGGTATCGGAGAGAAAAGCTGATGTGGGATTCTTCACACAATGTCTTCTGTGTTTGGTTAGAAAAATATGACTGGTCTGCTTATTTTTCTGGTCAAAAGCCTATGAACTGGCTGAGGTTTAGTGTTGCAAAATTTGAAGGTTAGAGAAGATCCACTAAAGGCAAAACTAGTAGACAAGGCCTGGAGTCTGTTACTGCTTTGAACACTAGATGAAAGCAAGTGGCATCATCATCATTAGACTGGGGGGCTACATTATACCTTATTTAATGAGAGTGAACTATGAACGCTATTTTGGTGCATTCTGAAATACTGCACGGACTACATTGTGGACTGGTATGGATCAGAAAAAGCAAGAGTTCTATCCTGTGTGTTCACAGCTTATCACTTGGAATTTCTGTTTCAAGTGCAAATAATATTTGGCGGCTTCTAAATGCAGAATATTCTGGGTAAGTTTGAAGAATGCTTGAAATTTGGTAGTCTGTTTCATGCTTAGATAAAGGAATAAACTTGGAAGAATTCATAATAAAAATAGTCTTGAATACACTGCAACGTAATACCTTAGAATTAGCAGGTTAAACATATGTTACTGGATTCATACCATGGTTTGACTGTAGTGTATATAACCTTTCAAAATCATATGTAATACTCTGGAACATAAATCCCTTTTTTGAGAATTATATATGTAACTCCAATTGACGTCAATGGAATATGGAATCTGAACCACTCTACCGGAGATGTAAAAAGAAAATAATGAATAATGAAATTAAAATAATGCCTTCTTGAGTTGGCTGCAGATCTCTCCATAAACCATGGGTCTCTTGAAATGATTTGTAGGAGGTATTACGGTGTTTTGTGGATTACAAAACCACAAAAGAAGGAGGCCAAAATAGTTAGAGGTGGGGATTTAAGTACATCTGCCCAACCTGACATGTGGATTTGTTTCTCAGTTGTAGAAAAATCCACAGAAATCTATACCTTGTAGGAAATCACTCCAGAAATTCCTGTTGGTCAGCTATCAGTTGAGCCAGTCGAAATCAGGGGTTACCTCTGGCTTTTAAGGACTTGTTAAAATAGTCTCCTCAACTCAGTTCTCAAGTTTGGTCTCCCAGACAGGGTATCTAGTTATACCTGTGAGCCAGATTCTGTCTGTGCTCTGCTGAAATTGCTTTCACAACTCCATTGCTTTCTAGTGGCACAACAGATGTCTGTTGTCAACTAATAATATTTTTATACATAAACCATTGTATATGCAGCTCAAATTTAAGCCTGAGAAAAACTGAACTGAATGTTTTATAAACTAGTATGTTGGTGACAAGCATTAAAAAGTTCTGTAGATTCAGATAATTAACAATCCAGTGCAGGCAGTGATTAAAATACTTTTGAATCTTTGCCGTTTTGTTTTTTATTCACATTTTGATTCATTCTGCTGGTTTTCTGCTCCAAAAATTAGAACTTTAGGAGTATATAGTTGCACAATGTGTCTTAGGCAAATGCTCTAGTCCTAAGGTCTTGTGCCTCATCTGTCTAAATACACAAAATCTTTTCAGAATCATTTACATGCATGTGCCAAATGGAATATAAACCAATAACTTTTCTGTGTCTCATAATTTCTCACATATTTTTTTCATTTAATTCACTATGAAGCTACATTTGATGTCAAGTCTTTCATAACTGGTGTCCACTCTCCACTTGCCATCAGATGAATGGCAATCCAATAAAGGGGAATTGCTTGAGGTCAATGGAAATTGCAAGCTCTTAGTGCAAGTCAGTGCTCTGCAAGCTCATTTCACTCAGTTTTCTTGTCAGAAATCCTTTCAATGAATAGAACAGTAAAGAAAATCAAGAGCCAGCTTCTCAACTGCTGCAAATTAATTTAGCTGCATTCACTTCAGAGAAAAATTGCTTCTGCACAAAATACCCGTTAAATGCAGGACAAAGCTGAAGAGAGAGATTCAGTAGAAAAAAAGGGTTGA
Source organism: Amazona ochrocephala (assembly GCA_039720435.1). Lineage (NCBI taxonomy): Eukaryota > Metazoa > Chordata > Aves > Psittaciformes > Psittacidae > Amazona > Amazona ochrocephala. Next base: position 86,678,119 of record CM077880.1, read on the forward strand.
ACTGTATATTATAAACCCATTGTGACAGCTTTGATACAGTTGCCTAGAGAAAAAACAAGCAAAACACTTACAGCAGTTGCAAGGTGTGCTTTCGAACTGAAGGACATTTCAGCTTCTGGGAAAGGAGGTGATCTACCACAATTGTTCCCTCAATAGAATAGACATTTAGTTGTAGATTCAAAAAAGGTTTGAAGTATGAGGGGGTATCTACTGCTTTACATTTCTGACTCTTGAGATAATTTCATGTTTCTATGCCTGCAAGATTCTGGCTGTCGTGTGAGCACAGTGTCTGGAAGTTCTGTGGCTCTTTATAACCCTAAGAACCTAGTGAACAGAGGAAAGAAACGACATATATTTCTTCAATGAAGTCGCTAAACAGCACTTGTGAGTCATGATATGAAAGGAAATAATTTGAATTAGGTGAGATGTGCATGGCAGCATAATGGAAAGAAAGTCTTCCCATTTTCATCAGCTAATCATCAAAACAATTTGACACTACTTCCAAAGTAAGCCAAAAATATGGAAACAATTATTTAGAGAAGAATACAGCAGAATGACGTATATGCTTGTATTTTGCTTCTTGATGTAAACTGTACTTTCGAGTTCCCAGATGAATATCCAAGGCAAATATATTGACCTAGAAGAAGAAAAGAAGAAAGCGAGGCCTCTGAGTGATGTAAACAATCATATCTGTGGAGATACATAATTTTTTTAGTCACATACTTAGTTGCCATGTTAATTCCGGTACTTAACAATTGCGTTGTGCAATTGAAGAGAGGAACAAATCATAGAATCATATGCGCATGTCACTCACATGAAGAAGCTTTTTTAAATGTAAAAATGATCCCGACTTCTTTGATGTAATATTTGGCAGCCATTTTGACCTGAATGTTTCTTACCGATACAAGGTTTCGATGTCAGTGGCAACACTGTGCAAATAACAGATTTAAAATATGAATTATTTTTTTATTCAAAGCAGCATCACCTGCCAAGTTTGAGGTTTAAAAAATCCCAGATATATTTCTTTATCTGAGTAAAAAGGAAAGCATCTTAAACTATGTTGTGATCTTGTAACTTATAAGACGTCTGAATCATATTTTGTCATACTTGGCAAAGATCTTTTCAGACTCAGACCAAACAATGAAAGCTTCTGCCCTGAAAATACTTTTGCCAAAATTATGAATTATTAGAATTGGATTTTTGTAAATATGTATAGTCATACGAACTTTGTGTTATTGCTGTTTCTTTATTAATAATTATTGATATTTTTTGTTTCTTCATCATTCAATTATTTGATAAATAATTTGCTAAATTAACACGGACCTTAAACTGAGCAGGACAGATGAGTTATGTGTTACTGCTAATTTAATTCGACACACTGCAGACAAAATACCATCAGTGCAAAGATACATTTCATATTCCTTCAGGGAACTGAACACAACCTTCAGAGTTAAGTTCAGTTACTTCTATTACTAGTCCAAATAATGTACTTAGCGGTTGCTGAGACAACATTTTTTCTTTTCCTAGGTTATGGGCCATAATAAGAAATAATTTTGTATGCGTTAAATATCTGCAACAAAAGGCAAACATACAGATATAGCAATTGTCTTGTATTAATATTGTCAGTCATGGGAATGGAGAAAACATTGCAATGAAGAGCTTGGCATCTCTTCTTTTTGCTGAATACCTTATCCAGAATTTTCTTGTGAAATCACCTGAATGGTCAAAATGGTCACTGAAGTCCTTTATCCACAGAACAGAAATGACATATCAGTGAAAATAATAGTACGGAACTAGAAATGAGAGACTATAAAAGGAGAGTATGAACCCTTAAAGATGTAATCACAAGGTCTAAGGAATGATATAACGTAGAAAGAAGGCACTTGGTGGGTAACAAGAAGGCATTCTGCACATTGTCAATAAGAGGAAGACTAAAGACAGAGCTGGTCCACTGCCCAAAGAGCAAGAAAAGCTACAAAAAGATGCTACTGAGAAGATTAAAGAATTTAATAAGTTTTTGCTGCAGTCTTCACTGAGCGGATAAGAAAGTGAGCACAATATCAGCAGCAAAGAGAAATACTAAAGTTAGAGAAGGAAGGAAGAAAGAAAAAAAGGAAAAGATAACTGATAATCAAATTAGCCATTTTAAGATCATCTGGGAGTGTCAGACTTCCTCCCTGAGCACTTAGATAACTTGATGAGTAATTTCAGCATCCCCAGTGGTTGTCTTCAAGAGGTTCCAAAGGATGAGTGTGATCTAGAAGACCTCTGAAAGGCCATCACAATTCATAAACTCCATGAGCTGCTGTTGACTTCTTTGCTTTATTCTCACCTGGAGTGGGCATTCTGAACTCTCTCCAGGTTCTTTTTAAAAATGCGTTTCCCCCCCCCCCCCCCCCTTTTTTGCAAATAAAGTGTGGTTTGGTTTTCAGCCAACCGTTCTCACTGCCTCTGGAATAACCCAGTTGCACTTGCCCAGTTGAGCTTGATGGAAGTCAAACACACCTCATTATCTCTGCCTAGAAAAATTCACCAAATTCCAGGCCATTGTTTTTCTTGGCAGAGGGTGTTTTTTATAGGAGTGGTACTGTGAGCAGGACATGACAGCACCAGTCCTGAAGACACTGACTTCCATGTACAGTCAGGCATGTTTCACATGGTGCCAAGTCAAAGAAGTATAATTTACTTGAAATGATTGGTAGGTAGCATGTAGATTTGCTTCCAAATAACTCTGCCATTTGGCTGTTTCCCTGCAATAGACAGTATATATATCTGGGAAAACAATATGTAAGGTAAAAACCACAGTAGTGATTTATTTCTCTTTGCACAAAAAACCCAGAAAACCACTCACTGTATTCCTCCTGATGCTTCAGGAATGCCCAGTGCATCTACTAATTAATAGAGAGGAGTGTTTTTTGCAGTTCATTAGTGCTTCAGAGTATCCTAATAACATTGCGTTATTATACATGTTTCTTAATATCCTTTATTTGTGAATTTTCAGTTTCATTGAGCCTGCTGTTCACCTGCTTATGGTAAAATTTAGCTGAATTTTAATTTCTGCTCCTATTAAATGTGACAATGATGTTTTTTGATACAATGTATAATTAATACATTTTACTATTGCCAAATCAAATGCTGTGGTTAACATGTATGTGCAGCAACACTAAATAACATGAAGTGTTTAATATGCTATAAAATTCATCATTACATGCTCGCGAAGGTTGAAAGTCAGATTTGCAACCAACAGTGGTATCACATGGGGAAAAATTATGCATCAATTTAAGTTGCGTTTTGGGGCACAGGTCAGTTGCTGGCTGTTGGCTGACTCTTGCAGGTATGGCTTCTACCTGCCTTTGAATTTATTCCTAGTAAAAGGACTTATTACAGCATTTAGGATAAAACTGCTTTCATTTGTGAAGACTGTTTCTGCAGCATGTACCTGCCAGAGAATGGCTTGGAAAAGAAGAGACAGCTGATGAGTTCTGCATAGAAGTGTAAATGATAGAAGAAGCTTTGTCCTATAGAGACCAGGATTTAGAATGATCCTTCAATACTATGAATATTCTGCTTTTTAATTCTCATGCCTGTTTAAAATGTTCTTTGGGCTGTGAAGTGCATCAACACAGCTCTTAAATGAAACATGAGCACATACATGTACCATTATTGCACTGATATAAAAGCAATCACAAAGATAATTTGTGAACAGGACTGGATCAGATCTGTCTGACTTGCTGCTGTGCACCTTTTGCATGAAAAGCTGCACCTGCCACAGCAATGCACCACTTCTACTACTTAGGATTTGGGATGCTTCTCATATTGCTCACTGACAGTTTTCATTGTATCAACCAACTTAGTTAAAGCTTGAGTTTCATAATGTTGTCTTCTGATATTTCATTTTACATACCATAGATTATGTGGGAAGAAAATCCAGTTTAACAATGGTCAAACCAGTTTAACAACATTAAAACCATTAAATCTTCATTTGAAGAGCTTTCCTGCTTCTTTTGCCCTGTTTCCCTCCTGACATTTTAAAGAATTAATTTCCTAACGATATACATGGAGTTACTGGTTTGCTGGAGTTTTTCTTCCCTGCTTATTCTTGATGATGGTAATCCATCAAGCTATCCTTCTTTACCTTTCCATATGGAAAGAGTTTGCTATTGAGCAACTAATAAAACTGAAGTGGGGAAATGATTGTGGTATTAAGATAGCCTTAATATTTGAAGGCAATAAAAAGGGGATAGTAAGGAAGGTGCCAGTACAACAAAATTTGTTGCCTCTTTTTATTGACTTATAAACACAGACTCTTAAACATGCTGATAAATATAATTGATTTTAATAATTTTTTACCTTGATCCTAAACCATTCAAATTAAAAATGTAGCAATTGTTGTTAGCCGCATTAGTAAACTTTCCACATTCTGTTTCCAAAAAAACCCCAACCTAATTCACAAGGAATTGACTACAATTAAAAAGAAACTTAAAAAATTCCTGTTTATCACATTTTGATGACATGTTTTGACAACATTGGCATATTTTGCTTATAATTTCTTGAATAAGTTAGCTATTTTACTTTTCATGTTCTTTTCCTGTCATATCTGTTTAATAATTGCTTCCAAGCTTTTACATCTGTGGGGGCTTTACTGAGATGAGGCTTTATGAACTACTGTGTGTAACAGTTTCTAGTTTTTCTGCCACTACTAGGATTTTAAGTAGGGGAATGACTCCTATGAGCAGTGGAATTGCCATGTCATTTGTTTTCTTCAGTGGATTTTTTGTTACATGTGTTCAAAACATTTATTTAAGATGTATGTTTCTGTTTGCCATTTCTATGTTTATTCTTTTGCCCAGAATAAACTTGCCTAACTGCTTTTGTTTCCCATAAATCCCACTAGATTTATATTTGATAATTTTGAGTCTTATTTGTGCTTCTTTTAAAGCTGAACTTGAGTTAAGCTCTGACTATTTTTGCTTGTGGAGAGCTTGTTCATAACAGGCAGATGTTTCCAACCATTTGCCTCTGGTTGTATACTTGTTTAGGTCTTAACTTTACGTGGTTTCTTGGGTGCTACTCTGATAAAATAATAATCTCCTCTGCAGCATTGCACATACACAAATTTAGTAACTCTTTCAGCACCCCACAAGGCAGATGATGGTAACACAAGCCTGGAAGTGCAGAAAATAAGGCAGAAAGATTGTCTTCCTCTGACTCATGCAGCTAGTCAGTTATTCATTGCTCTCCATCATAGCCATTAGCTATTAGTTTTGCTGGCTTCTATTGTCACAACAGGGGAATGTCTGCTATTCCTGAAAAAAAAGAAATAGATAAAGAATTTGCTGTTGTGGTGTCTGCCTGGTTGGTTGTAGCACCATTTCCTAATCAGGTCCATTGGTTTTATAAAATCCCATAGCTCTTTTCTATATTTCTTAGATCATTCTGGACAAAGCAGCTCTTGCTATTTATTTTAAGGTTATTTTAAATTTTTGAATGCTTTTCTATGCATTCAGTATTGCACACTCACTGAAACAACTGTGGGATGGAAAACAGAAGTTTGAACACCCAGGGGAGGCAACCTGGAAAGCAGAAGACATACCTTACTCTTTTTGCTGGGTTACTTTTATCTTGAGGGGAAGTGGCAGTCCATTAAGCTGTCTATTGCAACTTTAATATTCCAACTCATTCTATCTTGATAGGCACATTACACCCTTGTTTTTAAGTAGATTTTCCCCCAAACATTCAAAATCTCTTGAGGTCTTACACTGAAACATAGATGCAGAAGATAAATATATCCCTTTTGTTTGTGTGCTGCTTTCAGCAGAGTTGGCAATGAAGGGTCAGAATTAAAAGCTTTTGAAAAGAGGGTCTAGACTTAAATTGGACTCTTAATTGGAATTAAAAGAAGAAATATACTTCAAAACTGGCAAGAGGACAAACTAAGCTGGTTCTTGATCCATTGTCGTGAACTGCTCTTTTTCTTATCACCAGGTCTAGTTGTGGGTGTTTTATTTTAAGTAGTGGTATGTTACCAGTTTCTGCTGTATGGGTAATAGTGTGTTATGCTGCAACATCTAATGAACTTACTGTACTTCTCTTTCTCCCTCTGACAAAGGCTCCACCTCTAGCTCTGAGGTGGATTTAGCCTCTGCAAAACAAGAGTAGTATGTCTTCCGTTTCACGTCCTGATTGTAGATGTGTGCAGAATAAAGCTTCAGTTCATATGTCTTGTATTTTGTCTGATATAGTAATACAGTCTATCTATAGCAAATAGCTCTGGGGCAGGAGGTGTAAACACCTGAGATGTTTGCTTGTTGGTGCATCCCAATACTTAAAAAATGAAATTTAGATGCATGCTTTTTGATACCTAGTGTATTATGCCTCTGAGCATTTTGAATATGTGTACCCTACAAGTCTTTAGAGCTGTAAGCGTGGTGCAGGCCAGGATGCTTTTAGGTAGGCATTACTGAAGTCAGATATCTGTGGATGCTATTTCTGATAATTTAGTGAGGTGAGTCTGTGTGTCTGGAGGGATAGATGAAGAAAGTCAGCAAAGTTAAATAAAGCACATGCTTAACCAGAAGGAACATATTTAACCACCAGTCAAGTTGCTTCAGATTTTATTGGCCACCCTGTACCTAAACCGCACTCCGGCAACTGAACCTGGGTTGTTTGATAGTTTCTCCCATTGTGACGGTTAAAGATCTTGTTTAAAATGATTCATTCTTTCTTGTCGCTTGATTTAAAAGTTGACTTTGGCTTCAAAATTAGTCCCATATGTTTTGAAATTTGAGTCTGAAAGCTGGTTGAAAGCTGATGTAAATTTGGTACCATGTTGCTCACCTTTGACATAGAGAGGCCAGAGAATGCAGTAAACAGTGCTGAAATGTGGCTGCGTGGGACACAAGTCGCTGTACTGTAATTCTAAGTTATGAGACTTGATGAAAAACAGTGTGGCCTACATTGAGTGTGCCTAATCTAACTTTGTTCCCCAAAAAGAGTCTTTAGATTTACAACTTCACTGGTCATAAATAACATACACTTTCTTAATAACAAGCACAGGCAAATGCATGATACACAGCACATGTTATATTACACACAGCTCTTTTACCACTGCTGTTAATGTTTCCCAATAAGTATTTATAAGTCAGCCTAATAATGGGAAACATTTTTCATTAGTCAAAATGCTTGCTTTTAAACAAGTGACAATCCAGTCTTCAATGTTGTAGCTTTTTCTTTTCTGGTGACCAGCATGTTACCCGCTTAAATGCAATTGGGTCTGTTTACTTTAAGATAAACTTCTACTACACCATTAGATGTTTCTCTTGCCATTAGAACATGAATACATTGATTTTCATCTGAGGTAATAGAATATTAGTAGTAGCAGCAGCATTTAACTAGCAGGACTGAAGAAACTTTTTTTTTTATTTAATAGGGTTTTAATGCAATTTAATTTTCTATGCAAATTAAGAAGAAAATGAAGAAGAAAATGGAGAAGAAAATTAAGAACAACACTTGCCTGTGTTGTAAGGTGATGCTTCATCTTCCAGAAAAGAGTAAACGGATGCCACAGCAGCCTGAGTTCTCTCATTTAACTGAGTAGTTCAATACCGCTTACAGGATTCTGAGAGCAACATGAAGATCCCTGGAGACTTCTGGGGGACAGGTGAACATGCGTTACATTGCAAAATTCCACCATAAAAAGATTCTTTTTAGCTCTGAGCAGGGAAAAATTTGTCTTGTTCCTGTTTCTAGAGAGAGCAATATTGAGACAAATACTTTTGTCTTTATGACATGGATACAGCAAAAGGGAAATATGGTTGGTGGGACAGAGCCAAAGAAAAAATATTTCCTGGACCAGAATGATTAGTTCTCACAGACACTTGAAACAACTGTTATAGTCAACAATGGTATGATAAATATGATACCAAAGCACAGTGCTATAGGTAAACTTGCAGCCCATCTGTCATAGAAACGTGTTTGAAGTGTCAACAAATATTATTTCCTTCAGTCAGTGACTCTCCAATATTTTGTTTGCTTGTTTTTCTGGCATTATTTTATAGTTGAGTCCATTGGAGGAGAAAGTTGCAACACACAATGAAGTAGACAGACTTTTTTCAAAGTGGGACAAAAGAAAGAAACTGGTTCCCTCTGTGTAGCTCTTCAAGGGTGAAGTTTCCCTTGACCTGAGGTCTTCAGTGGGATTTAAGTGCTGTCTGAGCCTTGAACTAATATGCTATAGAGGAGGAAGGTTTTTTTTCCCCTTTTTCTACAAAAAAAGAAAGGCAAACGAAACAATGTATTATAATTATTTTAAATGCCCGGAAGATACCATGTCTTTGAAAAACAGAAAGGCCCCAATAAAGAAGCCCTCTGCTGATATCTTTTACAACTATCGTAAATTATCTCTATCAATAAATGAATAATTTAGCCAGAGAAAGCTTCAAAGAAGAATCAGAATTAAATACGAACTAGTTGGGAATGGGGTGACCAAGATACTTGCTAGGAATTGTGTCTATCTAATTGGCTATGAAATGAGTGTAGAGCCTGGCTGAACTACTTCCAGAAGTAGGAAGAGTGGACTGCTTCACTGAACTATGCTCTGAGCAAATCTAACCACAGAGGTATCTGTGTGTATTAAAGACTAGAAAGAACAGTAATGTGGATGAATGATTCACCTAAATATCATTATCTCAAAAAACTTTTCAAGTGTCTGGAGTTCCTTTGAGTTGAAAGCAGAAGAACAAAGTGAATGTCAAGAAATAATGAACAGAACTTAACTTCAAAGTGACACAGAAAAAAAAAAGACTATCATCAACCAAAGCAGGAATATTAATAACATTCTAGGAGGAAATCTATTCTTAGCCCTCATTTGAAAAAGGGACAGAAAAAGTTTCCAGTTCTAACCAGCATTGAAACTAAGATGAAAATGTGAAATCTGTGGAAAGAAGCTATAAACCCAAAGGCTGGCTTTAAATTCAGTAATGGGCTGAAGAACTCAAAACAATGAAGTGCAGTGTGCTTTGTAGCTGCTTATTTTCACTAAGTTGCATAGGTAAAAGTCTCTGATTTCACCACACTTAATTTTCAAAGACCCCAGAGCCCCATGTTTAATTTAGCAGACTTACAGCTTTTGAGTAATATCTCATATAAAATATCTCCATGGGGCTTGGCAGGAGATGCAGACAAAATTTTCAAAAAGAGACGCTGTTCTTTGGAAATCAATAGTTATACTCACCAACTAATTACTTTGCTCAAGGTAATCTATTTCCTCAACATAGAGGAAATGAGAATCACAAGGATATTTTTTGTCAATCTTTATTTAATCTAATAAGTTGGTTGGCACCCTCAGGGTCTTCATAAATAGATGCTGATAAATAAATCAGAGGCTGATCCAAAGACTACTGAAACTAGTAGAAAGACTCTTGTTTTGTTTGACTGCATTTGGATTTATTTGTAAACTTCTTTCAGAAGTGAGCTTTTTCTTGTTTGTGTAATAATTCACAAAAAAAGATCTGTCTTTATATAACCAACATTTAGTGGAAGTCTGTGTCTTCAATACATGTATACATGAAACTATTTTTAATCTGTCGGTTGATCTTTCAGAAGTTGCAAGTGTGATGCTGACCTATTAAGATATGGAAGTCTGCTGCGTCTGATATTTTTGTTGTGTCAAGTTGGTAGTGATGTGGAAATGTTCAGTGTGTAAGACAAAATTTTGGGGAGCATTGTCCTAACTGGCAATTTGGGTTCCAGTTAAATGCAGCTTATGTGGTGGTATGAGATAGCATAAGGTAATAGATAAGGGATTTAATTTGCCTTAGCTGTTTTTCTTGAACCTCCTTTTCACCATAAACTTTTTGCATGCAATTTCATAAATAAAGTCACAAAAGAATGGACTTAATTGTTGCATCTGATATGCTGTATTTCAGCCCAATTTATTTTAAGCCACCTGGAAAAAGTTTTATGAATGGCTGCATAACAACATAACAGCATTAATAGTAAAGTTTAGTGATTCTATTAAAGATACAGGACCACTACCATCCCAGGTGTAACTCCTTTAGGTTAACCAGTGTTTCTTGAAGAAGGTTGTATTTAATTCCTGGTTTTTTAACAGAATCAGTGGAAGATTCATATTCTTAAAATACACTTACTCAGTGTACTCATCAATTAAATATATTCACTCTTTTCCCCCATCCTTACTCAGTGAGCTAAACTGGACACTATCTTAATTCCTCAGAGTGCTTAATGTAATTACACCTGAGATGCTTTTTGGTCTGTATTTTGTTTTCAGGGTTTTTTGACGTCAAATTGAAATACTGAAAGAATAATGGAAGTGTGGAAAAATATAGATGCTTTTGATAAAAGCTAATATTTTTTATTTTTAAATACAAAGAAACCTGATACTGAAAACTTCTAGTTACCAATTTGTTCCAATGCTTGTCTGTCCATCCGTGAAAGATTATTTGCATAAGTACCTCAAGCACTGCATAATAGATCATTATTCTACATTATTCTACACATGGATGGATATTTTTGGCATTGGGAGGCATGATGCAACTGTGCCCTTTATTGTCTATTAATCCCAGAAAAAGCTGTCAAACTATCTTAAAGTGATAATGTAAAGATGTCTGGCATGATTGTTTTTCAAATTAGGTGATGCCTAAAAATGAGGCAATCTCTCAAGCACTGGAATTCCAAACGGTCCCAGAGCATGTGGGAAAAGTTTCTTCTAATGAGGCAATATTTCCAGCCCTCCTCTGTATGGAAGAAGTCCTAGCACACATGCCAGCATCCAAAGGCTGCAAATATAGCCATATATTATAGCATTTGGTTTTAAGAACAGGCAACAATTGTGTTTTAAATATTGTCCCAGACTGATTATGTCATATGCATATGTACTTCTGTGCTGCTAGCCTGACTAAAAGCATGTGGAGCAGCTACCAGTGATAAATTGTTTGCCAAATATACACATACCTGTCAATATAACACAGATAGCTATGCATTTGCTAAATGCCAACGCAGGTACTACCATGATACCTCTTCATTTGTGAAGCTCCTGTGGTCTTTGGAGGTGATGTAACTAGTGGATGTCAGAATTTGGTGCCGCCTGTGTGAAATTCCCCTAAATGTTTTCAAGGAGTTTAATGTGGTTTCAGCTGTAAGGAGAGAGGTTTTCTTTCTGAATTATGGGTAAATGAAATGCTCTAAAAATGTCTTCAGCAATCTGATACATAGGCAAAACAATATTAAATACTTATCTTTATATGTTCTCAGGAAATAGGCTATCAAGCTGAATTCCCACTGCCTCTGCCCTTTGAAGATTCATGATATAAAGATAGAGGGTATAGAAATCACCCTTAAACTCACTCAAGTAATGTAAATTAAATTTGTTACACCTTACTGTCCCATAGATTCATTTGCTATGTTCCATCTTTTTTAATCAAAACAACTGGTTAAGTTTAAACATGATCAGTTGTGATTCCTGGACAGATTTTTAGAGCCCAAAGAACACAACGTAACTGACTGAGAGGCAATGTCATTTGTGTCCTAGAAAATCATTAACTCCCTGATGCTTCTTTTGTAGTCAGATGAAGGAAGCACGGATACAGCTTTTTTTGACTACTGAAGGGATAAAAGGCTGTACCTGCGTATTGAAAAATAGGAATTCCAGGTAGTTTTGAGTAATCGGCAGGCCAAGGACAGTGCAACAGCTGCTGCAGGTAACTTTTTCGTCTAGTAAATGGAGTGGGGTGCAGGAGTTGTTGAGCAGAATTCAGACAGAAGTCCTGATCAGTGATGAAGGAAGGCACACTGTAATTTCATAAGAGTGCAGGTAGTTTCACTTGCTTTTGCGAGCATGAAGCAATGACTTCTCTTATTTTTTGCAAAGAATGAGAAATCCTCCTAAAAGAAAAGAACATCTTGGATAACAAGAGTTTTTATTAGTCAATTTTTATTTCAGCCATGCACTGAGCCCTTTATTTGGCCTACATTAGAGCAGTCTTATGTCTGCTCTAACTTATGCAAGTTGTTAAATACTCCTTGGAGATAAGAGTCATTGGGATTTTCTGGACTGGAGGAAACCTTGGCCATCCTTAGTTTCCTTTGATTGTACACTACTCCACCCTGTAACACTGATGAGCCTCTTGTGCCTGCTTATGTTGATTGTAAGATCTTTTATGTCAGCTGTACAAAGTTGCCATAAAGCAACCCCAAACTGGGGCTATTTCACTGAGATAATCTGTGATAATTGACATAACACCTGTTTGTTCTCACTGGAGTCAACATTTTCATAAGGTTCCAATTACTTCAGAATTCGTCCCCAAGTTTCGAGTATTTGTGTATAAACTGCTGTACATTTGTTCATGAGCTGTGTACCTGAAGTGTCTTGAAACGTGTTTTTCTTGAAAATCACATTGGAAAGTTTCAGTGACTCCTTTTTTCACCATTGCACGCTGGAGAGACCTGTGAGTGAGAGACAGTGGAGGAGGCCAGCAAGGAGAACTACAATGAGGTTTGCTTGGATAATGGATGATGCATCTGCTTTGGCACTGCACTACTTGAGGGATCATGATTAAAAGTTGCTTGGGGAAGCTTGTTACTGCTTTAAAGTTGCTAGTTCTGTGGGTTTCCTGTGGAACTGGACTAGTTTTTAGCAACAGCTGCGGTTAATTTTCAGGAGCCAGGGATAGCCATTCCGGGGGCTTTTTTTTTTAATGCTAATGGAGATTTTTGACTGTCTGCTTGGTGCAGCGGTTTCCATTGTAAATTTTGATTAAGTCTCTGAGAGCTGATTAGAGGTTGTGAGCCAGGGCTGTGCATCAGTAAGCCAGTGCTTGACTCCTCTGTCACAGGCACTGGAAGCTCTTCAAGGACAGCGTTTCAAAGTGCCAGTGACAAGCATAGATGATTGTCTGAAGTACTGAGGGATTTTATGAAGTTCTCCAGCCAGTTAGTATAGCCTCACTGAAACAAAGTGAGACTTTCATTCTTAGCTTGTTTGTAAGTGTTACTAGCAAAAAGGGGGGTAACCGCAGTTTCTAAAGGCATAAAAGCGTTTACCACTCCAGGTGAGAGGCCTCACCACTAACAGGACAAGACACTTCGCCATATTAATTGTACTAAATACATACTAAATACAGGGCATATTTATGTTAGATATCAGGAGAAAATTCTCTACTGTGAGGGTGGTGAGGCACTAGCACAGGTTGCAGCAGGGAAGCTGCAGCTGCCCCATCCCTGACAGTGTCCAAGGCCAGGTTGGATGGGGCTTAGAGCAACCTGGTCTAGCGGAAGGTGTCCCTGCCTGTGGCAGAGGGTTGGAACTGGATGAGCTTTAAGGTCCTTTCCAACCCCAACCATTCTGTGACTCTATGATAAATATTTGATTACTTTTAACAGTCTTGTTCAGAATTATTAGTCATCTGGGCATGGCTACAAGAACTCTTATAACAGTGTGTGTAGAGTGAATATTTTGTCATTCTAGTAATTTTTTCCTTTCTCGGCTAGGCTGAGAAACTGATCTCTGTTGGTTTCAGTCTATAATGAGCACCAAGCCGTATCCAGCTTAACTCAATAGTAGAGTTCACTGTGAATCTTCTCATTTAGTGATGGGAAATAATGTCTTGATAAGAAATTAGTGGACGGAGGCCTTCTTTGTGAGGATGGTGGGAAAAAATATTATATATGAATTCAGGAGGGTTTCAATATTGATGCAAATGAAGAGAAGGTAAAAAGGAAGACGAGACTTGTTCTCCGTTTAACTGGCAGATGCAATGGATTCTTTCTACAACAAAGAGAAAACAGTATGGCAAGACAGGATAAAATAATTGGCTCTGCAAATTGCTTTTCTTTTCTTTATGGTTGGCAGTAGTGTTTGAAAAACAGCACAAGCCAGTCCTTGCAGGTAAAATATACTGCAAGTCCATTGGTACTGGCCTAGTCCATATAGTGTGCAACTGTATAACTGTATCAGTTATCACAGCAATGAGAGAAAACTGCAATCCAAAAGATGCTGGAGTGTTTTATAGGAGGTGAGACCTTGGCTGCTTGTACTAAGAAATGAAATTGCTGAAGTCCCTTGATTCAAGTTAGTGTTCTTGCTACATGATATAATGAAGTAAAAATAAGTCTGCCTAAAATTTGATAGAAATAATAATGATTTGGTGCAGAATGACTTTCTGAAATACAATGGAGTATAAATGTAAATTGAATTAAGACAGAAAGGAAAAGAAAATGTTTCCCCAGTAGAGATAAAGTGCACAGTTCTGGGGGTTATTTTCACATACTTCTGGCTGTTAAATTCCATTTTCTTTGGCAGCTTTATCTGTCCCTTCTTTAAAGGCTGCTAGAATTCTAGAGCACTGTGTATGTTCAAAATGAATTCTTGTGAGGCATCCTGAGACAGTTTCACGGCCTTGTGACAGTATTCCAGGCTGGTCTCTGATGAATTCCAGAGTATTACATAAATATCTGGATCACAAGTAAAGGTGTGAAAACACTGGGGAGAGGTGCAAAAATAAATGAGTGAGCATTTTGAAACGTTTCCATCCATGACATCTCTGAATTGATATCTAGCAGAAGCAAAGGTCTTTCTTCTCTCTCTGATTCCAGCTTAAGTTTGTACATCCCAAGAAATAAGGGGAAATATTTTGATCTTTCTGATATAAACCAGTCTGTCCTTGGTTCCCTAGGACGTGATCTGTGAAATAACTATTGGAAGAAAAAAAAAGTAAAGGCAAGTTTTTACTCACAGCAGGGAAACTTCTTTCTGTCCCTGAGTTTCTCTGAATGTGAGATTTTTAATGAGAACGCTGGTTCTGGAGGAAAGCTTTCTAGAAAGGCTCGTTGATCATTAAATTTGATCTTTAGTCCAAAATGTCAGACAGAGGCCTACTGGCAATGAGCTGAGAACTTGCTGTCAATTCCCTGTTCCTTATATTGCATAGTCAAAACCTGGGCTGGGCTGATTACGGACGACAGTTCAGTGTGTGCATGGGGAGTGAGGTTTGACGTCTGGAGATCTGAGGCAATTCTGCCATTCTCCAGCTCACTACTAGTCTGAGATTTTATTTGTCTCTTTTTTTTTTCCCTGCAAAGTTGTTCGTGTTTGCAAAGAAATCATATTATCTTTCTGATATGGCTGTAGTGACATAAGGATAATGTGGTATCAACAATCAATTGGATGATTTTCATGGAACAGGAAGCTGGTGTGTTTAAAAGGGACATAAAAAATGGGAACTGGCAGCTGGCAAAGACGGTTGGTGTACTTTTCATGCACTGAGTAACTCACCCCTACCTCCACCAACCTTGTCACTGCGTCTCCTCTAGTTGTTGTGGGAGTCTCGCATTTAATCTTGGAGTGTGATGAGTTACACGAGGCACAGATTGGCTGTCTCTGTACCACATGGAATTAGTGTAGATTAGATAAACTAAAATAGCCCCTACCACAGATGCATCAGTATTTCAAGTTAAAGCTCAGCTATTTCTTATTCACCCACTTCATCTCTCTATGCCTCAGTTACTGCACGGGCTTGCTGACAGCTTTGAAATAGCTTCAGAGGAGGAAAATAACTGACGGCAACACCAAAGAAATGCAAAGCTGTATGATTTTAATTGCAAACTGTGATACCTGTGAACCTCTTTAAAACAGGGAAATGACAGGAACTCAGTCCTAGGGTGAGACTGGCAATGACTGAATGCTACCTGTGGAAGGATTAGCTCTCACAAAAAGACTTTGTGGAGCTTCATAGTATACTTAGGGGGATCTTGCTGCATGTCCTGCTTAAATCCTGCCCTGTTTGGGGAGAAAGGATTTGTTCATGGGTGAGGCAGATCCCTTTCATATATATATAGGCATCCTCTCTACAGATGGAGTCACAGTTTGGCAAGACAATTTCCTGCTTCCAACCCCTGAATCATGAGCTACTGCATTTTTCCCCCCTCCTCTCCAAATTCTTAACCCAAGGGAGGAGTGTATGGACCCATATGCTGATGAGTAGGGACAGGGCAGCCGGAAAGATGTAATTCAGTGGGAGGCTGCCCAGTTTCTTTCACATACCACCAAATCACCAAAAGCTTCTTTCCTCCTGCCAAGCACTTCCCTCTCACCCATGCTTTCTCTCCTACATGTGTATTTTGTTTCAGTCTGTTGGCATTATTAGCAAAGAGTCATTCAGTCTCTGCATATTGGTCTGAATCCACATTAAATATATAAAAGGTATGTTCAGTTAAAAGTTAAGTAGCACTGTGCCTAGTGAAAATGAATAGAGTGAATCATCCTCTGAAAGATTTGAAGACACAGTACGGTAATCATTTTACATGATTATTTTAACATATGTCTGAAAGGAAGGAAAAATAACACCACACTAGAACCTGATGCAAGGAATTTCTGTTAAATCAATAATGTGTTTACATTTAAATCTCTTGCAGAAGTGGCTGAATTTACCTATGGCTTAAGACACTCAGAAGAATGTAATTGTTGAATTTGCTTATGGCTTTAAGATGCTTAAAAGAACGTAATTGTTAATTAGACAATATAGTGGGAGAGGGGAGTGGGTTTCAAAGTGGGATCACTTCCATTTCACAGTATTCTCCAATAAACATTATTCCTGAGTCTGCTATATGGGCAGCCTGGTTTCCTCATTAGGAAAAAAAAAGCACTCTAAAGGTGATGTCTTCATATCTATTTGTATCTGTACATGCACATATATCCTTTATACATATATACATGCCTCTTGTTCCAGTTATTTAAAATAATAATATTAATGTTCATGAAAGTGATTTGGTATTCATAGCTCCTTACATGTTTCTATCAGGTAACCAAAGCAGGAGGTGTAAGATGATTTCACAGGAATGGAAAAAAATGATTCAGAGCTCAAGAGATCGAATGTTGTTGTTACCACAAATACGATTTGCACAGGGACTAATTATTTTAAAAGCATATTAAAAGAGGGGTAAGTAAGTTGTCTGGCTTCAAAAGTGCTGCTCAGCTACTTGTTGGCATTAGGTCAGTTCCAAGGTTCTTCGAACTGTTTGTTTAGGAATCATTGTTTCATTTTTTTAGGAAGTTATTGTTTTAAGTTTCAGTTTCTTGCTGCACAGTATTTTGAATATAGATTCCTGTTGAGACTATGAGATCACTATCTTCAGCCTGGAAATAAGTGCAAAACTTCCATTAATTCATTTTTGCAGATTTATAGGACAACTACTGTAAAATCCTATGATCTTTTTTGACATCCCCTTTCTTGTAATTGCTGCCTTTGTCTTAGCTGCAGAATTAGCAGTTTAGAAAAACCTTATATTTTTCTGTATAACAGAAAGTTACAAGTATGTATGCGTATCTATTATTAACCATGCTATTAAACAGATGTTCTTCCTGTAATTCAGGTTTGACAGCTTCTCATGTACTAATGACAATTTTACGTAACTGAAGGTGTTGTTTCACTGTTTTTTCTCTTGGTTTTCTTGCTTTTTCTTGCTATCTTGTACTACATTTGCTAGTACAAAATGGGGGAAGGCACCCTGGGTTGCTTATTGAGTTTTTTATTATATTTTTTTTTGCATTGCTGTTAGCATTAAAAAAAAATGCCAATTTTTGTTTAAGTGTTCAAACAGGTCTTTGTAGATCTCGCTGCATTGTTTTAAAATCAGGCCATCTCCAGCTGTCTGCCACATTTCTCTGCTGAAGGGTGCCCACCTGCATGCAGGAAGAACAGTGAGCAGCTCAACTTCATAGCCAGGTGAGACCGAATGTGAAAGTAATGTGCAATCAGCTGAGTTGGCAGTTTGAAGGTAATATTTTGGCTGCGAACTAATGCAGCTGAAGGTGTGGTCTTCTGCTCTTCCTGCACTGGGTAAAGTAATGTCTGGCAGAGGGGTGGGACAGAAAGGTGGGGGTTTTAATGTCCTGAATCAACACAAGAAGGTTCCCAAGAGAACCTCTTTTGGGATGCTGAATTTTTGCCTTGGACTGAATTTTCATAGGATAATCAGCTGGTGAGTTTGGCTATTTTAGAGCATCAAAGTAGGGAGTGGGTGGTTTCTGAATGATTTTGGTAATGCAGAACTGTTAAAATACACAGAAGAGGAAGGATAAAGAAGCTGTGTAATTATATTTTGATAAAACAAGTTTGAATACAAATATTTGACAGACTTGGGTTGCAGATATGCCCAACTTCTCTGCTTTACCAAAGATTCACACAGCTGTAAACTTGATTTTAAGAGTGTGAAAGAAATTATATTTTTATGTATTATCAAGATCATAAATTCTTTCTGAGCCTGTGATTAAACTAGACCAGTGTTTGCATTTTATTTTGAATGCCCTATCTCTTTTCATCATTTATGTCTACTCAATCACTCATTAGGTAATTAATTTTTCACCTTCAGGGATACCGCATAAACTTAATTCATACACTTCCATTTGGTTATCAGTTATTCCTACCAATGTGGACCATCGGCTTTCAAAATTACTGTAGTTAAAATGAAAAATACATAATGAACTCATTAATGTAATGACTTATTTGTTTCCCAGCGTTTTCCATGCTCCTGAGCCAAACGGTTATCAGGTCTTGACCTTCTTACTTCTAATGCCTACAATTCTCTCCTGTGATCAGAAACTAAAAGTGAAAATGCCTTAGTATATTCACATCTCTTTCCTCATAAGAAAGTAGCAGAACATGTAATCATTTAGAACAGGGAAAAGGTTGTGTAGAGCTTGAAACCCTACACCTCCCAAGTTGGGAAAATTTTCACTTAGTGTGCAGGTTTTGTCACTCAGACGTGTCTTTAGACAATATAAACTTTACAGTCTTTCACTTTTATGACACAGTTTTGAATACAAAAGCAGAGATGTTAATGCTAGGTAAGGAAAGTGGTTTGCCAGACTCTGTTATCAATGACAAAAACTTGGAGAAGTCAGTAAAAGCAAAAAGCCAGCAGGTAAAGCTGAGGTGTGATGACATTTGAGGATATGGATCTGGTCTAACAAAGGGAAAGGGAGATAGCAAGAAATGGTGCATCTTCCTCTGAAAGAGAGAGCTGGAGGCACAGACAAGGCTTCCTTGGAAAGAGTTGGATTTATTCTGCAGTATCTTTGCTGTTTTAAGATGGACTTTCCATTGTAAGGTAGATGATGTGTTCTCATGTTTTCCATCCCACTGCAAACAGCATCAGGGGTCTTCTGAATAGCAGCTGTACCGAATGCAACCTGAGGAACAGGAAAATGGGGGACAAAAAGAAATTAGGGAGAAGTTGTTGAAAGTAGACGCCATATAGTATTTTTTATGAAGTATTTATTATATTTGTATCAGGATGTGTTTTATTAGCCCATAAAAGTCAGTCATATGGATAATTTGAGCAATTAAACTGACTAGGTCCAGTGTATTTGTTAGCATTGTAATAGTGCAAAACTTATTTCCACAGGTGTTTCAAAAGACCCATAGAGGTGGCATGACTGTAACATTAACATATTATTTTAATAATATGATGCTACTCTGTATAACTCAAGAGCTTTTAACTTTAATGTTTTCCAGGTTATTCAATCGCCAAAATGTGTTTTCTGTTCATACTTTCACACTGCCACATTTTCTGTACTATAGAGTAGTGATATAATAAATTATACCCAGATGAAAGCCTGTCATTTGATACTTCATCCCAGGATTGTGATGGCCTATGGCAAAGTACACATTTCCTAACAGCGTACTATCTGTATGAAGGACAGAGACCTGGATGGTAGGCTGAAGAGACCTTTGATACAAGGAGGAATGAAAAAGCCTGGCTGGGCAAGCAATTAAATTGTTGCTGACATGGGAGCTGGAGATCAGCCTTATATATTCTGGGTGGTGATTCATGAGGGTTTACCTCCAGATCTGTGGTTTAAATTGTTTCTTAAGAAAATCAGTTTAAATGAAGTGTTTGTACCAGTTCACTTCAATGAGTTACCTAGAAAGTGATTCGATTTGGTGGTAAGTCACATGGTTGTAATGGGCATCCTAGTTCAAGAGCAACACGAAGGGGCTGGACCTTTGCTGGCTGCAAGCACAGCTCCCACCCCCCTAGAGGAGAGTTTTCAGCAGGCACGGTGGGAGTTCTCGAAGCCGTATATCTGCCTGCGCACCATGTTTGATTCAGATATGTCTGTAACACTTATTGTAACTGATGAATAATTATCCCCACTGCCAAGATAATTTCAGCCGGTGAGATGAGGGCTGATGAAGGAGGTGTGAGCTGGGAAATCTTACTTGAGTTGGAAATCTTGCAAAATCCTAATGACCGTGAGGTCAGGGTGCCTCACTACTTTCACACCTGGTGCCAGATATTTGGGTTTGCTGTTGCCAGCAAGCTAGCTGCAGCCAAGGTTTTCTTAATCTATTTTTTTTTCTTGCAAAGACCACCCGTAACTTCTGCTAAGGGAGAGAAAGGTTTTGCTGGTAACAGTTTTGTCAGCTTTACAGTTCCCATATATTTCAAAGGCCAATCGGCTTGTCTCTGCCTTGGTATTGTGCAATGCACTAAAGACTGTCTGGGTGCTACTATGCTCATTTTGAGCAGCAAGTAATCTATTCTGCTATTTTGCCCCAAAAGGCTGGTGGATGTTTTCTATGGTAGAAAAAATAATAAAAAAAAGCCTCCTCGGGTGAGGCTTGCTGCTGTGTTCTTACATATGATGGGTATGTGCCTGTTTTCAGAACTTACATCTGTGAGCATAGAAAGATTTTCAGTTGAGATAGCTTCATGTGCAGGGGCTTAAAAATATTATGAATGCGAAATTTAGGAATCACAACACTGTCAGATGTCAACCTCCAACTATGTGCCTAGAAAACTATAACGCAACAAATAAGTTTTCAATCTCTTCTAATCTATTTGACAGAAACCTCAAAAATCTCCTGCTCCTACTGGTAATGTGGTGGTGCAGCCTCTTAGATACTTCTCTGAAAGGCTGATCAGTAACAGGTATCTGATGTCTATTTTCAACTTTTTAGAGACACAGAGAATAAGCAGAGTTAGCACTTGAGCATTGCCACGTAATCACTCCTTCCACTAGACAGAGAATAGGTGTTTGATCCTGATTAGAGGAATAGACCATGAATCTTAAAGTACTTAAAAAAAATATACTGAGCTCATGTTGGTGAAATTAGTGTACTGGAATGGCAGTTTAATATCAAACATTACTACTGCTGATGTTTGATGATGGTTTACACTTTTAGACTGAAATCAGACAAATTTAATCTCTGAAAATATATCTGAAGAAAATTTTATGAGCTATACACAAAACATAAAAAGCCTTTTAGATATGTGACTTCAAGAATTCTAACAAATGGGTTGAGAAACCCCAAATAGCCCCTCTGGTTATTGTGAGAGCAGCACTTCTGAAAGGGTTGCTTTTATTTCCTTATAGTTTTCCACAAAGGAAAAAAACCCACTGTTTTAAACAAATTCTTATAATTGAAGTACCGTTTCTACAAAAATGAACATGGTGAAAAGCCAAATACTGTAAAAGGATCCCTGTCAACAATGAAATATGGAATTAAGACTGTTTCCTAATTACAGGAGAAAGAAATCTGTGTATTGCCATAGCATGGTATTCAATATAAAAGAGTATGCTCTTATTAGAAATATCATAGGATGTTAATTTTGGTTCAGCTTTTAGTGGGGTTGTTTCAGCTTTTATTCAAGATGAATTCTTAATTCAGTATTTCAGCAGATTAGGCATTCTCTGAAATAGCAGATTATGACCCAAGTGAGGTTTTATTACCTGTGATAATTTTTTTTCAATAAAACACACTGTCGCTCTCACAGATTGCCATCTTCTCCTTTCAGCAGCAGGATGTTCAAATATTCTGTAATTACTCACTATCTCTTCTGATAGGCTTTAATCTTAAATGGCTATGGAATTGTAGTATTTTTTTTCCCCAGAAGATAAGAGGAAATGGCTGCCTTGTAGTTTTTCAAGCAGAAAAATCAATCGTGCTGCAAATGATCATTAATGAAAAACGTAACCTATACACATTTTGTGTGCTCAGCAGGTCCATTAACTCAGATTGTCTTTATGAAATAAAGCCTCAGGATGTCACAGCAGTGAGGGTTTAAGGGATAGTTATGGTCCACAGTCAGAGCAGAGGTAGCTAAGACACTTGATTAAATTATCAGGAATGCTTGGTCTAATCCAGAGGCTCACATGCCACAGACAGGGATGACTATTGTTGGATGTTGCCAGGAAGGTCACGATAAATATAAAATTGCTGTTCTGCAAATCCTCTTGAGGCAGTGTGATTCTTAACTTAGTAAAGGGAAATGGAAGCACCAAGCAAGCAGATTGTGCACCTGCTCTGTCATTTCTAAATTAGCAGTGACATTTTTAAAAATAATTGAAATTCAATAGCTGAGACCCAAAAGTGAGAAGATTTGTTTTTGTTACTTATGAAAGAAAGACACTGCACTGACATAAATGAGGGATGCTTCACTGTGGGTGTCCTCCCATACTGTGTAGCCAGAAAACAGTCTCTTTATCAACGCAGAATAAATGTGAGAAAAAATCCAGAGGAAGCGATGGAGATACACACTATATTTAGGACTGGTTAATGTAGATGTAGTTTTAAATGAGCTGGTTCAAAATCATTTACATCTACTATAGCGCTACAGTTTAAAAGCTAAATCATAGTAAAATTCTCATTTAGAGAAATGTAATTTGGCTTGAATTAATAAATTTATGGTCTGTCTGGCTCTTCAGTGAGAGGTGAACTGAAAGGTTCGTGTAACACATGAAAACTGCAAGCATATGCTGCAAGCTGCAACTGGTCATCTGGCCCTGGACCAAGGAAAAGAGATCCCCTGGCCAGCCAGCCAGCCAGGGCATGGGGATTTAGTAGCAGAAGGCGGCTGGTTTGCTTTGAACCACTGCTTCAAGCCAGAGTTTCGCTGGAACGGTATCACTACTGGGTAGAAGTGGTATTTAGTACACAAAATAGTCTTTTGGATCCATTCTCTTGTTCCTTATTTTGTTAGAAGCAGATGGATTTAATTTCCATGCACTTTCTGTTCATTGGGAATGATTACTCCTAATTTACTACTTAGGAAGTGAAAAGACAGAAAACAAACTCATGCAAGCCTCTAACTGCCTGGCCAATGAAATGTAGAGCTATTATTACTCGACATATTGAATAACAAATCCCAGCTCAAGCTTTATTGACCAATTCTATCAAAAGATGCCTACAGAACATCTTGTAGAGTTGAAAAAGTATAACGACATTGTCTAGTTTGGAGACAAGTATGTGCTGTAAAGTGGTTTTGTTTGTTCCTTAAGGTTGTCTTGGCTTTGTATGGGGTGGATGAGGCTGAGTATAGCATTGATTTATTGTTGAGGCTGTAGAGGGGATAAATCCATCTTTCAAATTTTCAGGAATAGAACTGTACGAGGAAGAGAAGCAAGGTTCATTTGAAATTCCTGCATCTCTCTCCTTTCTTTGAGACACTGTAAATGCTTGCTGCTACATCCCACTGCCCATGTTGCTTCTTGTCAGTTTTTGCTACAGAAGATATAAATATTTTCTGTTAGTGGTGCTGATAAACACAAGAAAAGAACCACCCACAAACTGGCAGTAAGTAAATAGACAAATCACAATATTTGCTTTTCACAGATGCTTGTTTTTTTAAAGGAGAAGATATAAAACCCTCACAGTAGGAAACATGCTAATTTTACAGCCACTGGACCAACCCTGCCAACCATTAGACCGATGTAAACCTGCTTGTACTAACCTGATGTAACACTGATCTCTGGTCTACTACCTTCCCCTCTGTATTTCTCTTTCTCTGCCTTTCTGAAGTCTCTTTGCACGTTGGACTGTGATGGCTGCATGACATGAAGATGCAATTTAGGCTGTTTCCAGAGGTTGTGACTCTTGCTGACTCCTCTTGGCTGCTCTTCAAAGTGCTGTCAAAGCTGTCTTGGTGGATGGCCCAAATAGCCTGATCCTTTGAGATTAGCAAACATCTGTCTTTATTCTTTGTCAGGGCATGTCCGCTTGAATTGGGCTTCTTCAGTGGGGCTGGGACTCCACATCAAGAATTCACTGAGCTGCTTTCAGAGTCTTTGCTCCTCTTCACTCATTTCTGTGTCATGCTGGTAGTACGCGTTCACTAAGTTTTGCCAATTGGACTAGAAACTGCTTGTTGTTGCAGACTTGTTGTTGGTTTTTTTTTGTTGAGCTATTGTTGCTAGTGAAAATGCAAGGGAGTCAGCGGGCATGTGGGAATATGTTGAGAGTCACATGAGTGGACTACCCACTGGGAAAGCAATACTGTTTTGTGTTGGTCTAAGCTATTACAATTCCTTACCCATATCCTTATTTTTGAAATAATGTGGTTTAAAAGACAGAAAAAGAACAAAACCAAAAGCGTATCATCTGGCATTTTAGCCAGCCAGAAAACCTGCTCCTGAGTGTCTTGGCATACCTGGAAAAAGAAGGGTCTTAAAATGGCTTTGCCACTTGAAAGATGTGCAGTGCAGAACCACGTCCTGAGGTGCTTCAGACTTCAGAAGTAATAACACAGTTATCCATGAGATTTCCCCATCATTTCCCTTTTATTTGTCTGTATGGATATTTAAATCAGGATTAAAAAAAAAAAACAACATTCTGATGCAAACTGCAGCTCTTTGCGACCGTGGGGGAAGCAAGCGGACGAACCAATATGGTTGATAAAGCAAGCTTCTACTTTATTAGCAAAAATCATCGCTTTATATATGTTTTACTCTGATTAAAATACACGTCGTATACATTGATTGGATACACGTTGCAACGTGCTATAACATGATTGGTTACCATACAACACAATCTTGCCAAGTCCTTCCCAGTGGTGGTCTGCTTATCAGTCTTCTCTTCATTCTTCTACCTGATACCATCTTCCTAGGTACTTTCCCCAAGGCTCAGGGAGAAACTGTCCTTGTCCATTATTGGTTCTCTAGATCATTATTACCATGGTTACATCTTCTGATAATGGTTTCTTGATGTACCACAGCAACAAGCTAGAACAGATGTTATCACACTCACACAGGCGATTGTTCGCAGAGCTCCACCAGTGACCCGTTACCTTGTGCTGTTAACCATTCTCCAACAATTCCCCCTTTTTCTTTTTGTGCTAAGAGCACATTATTCATGGCCTTCATGGCCATAGTCTTCACACAAGATATAATACACCCAATAATCAATAATCCTATTATAAGCACAATTAAAATAATAAATCTTTGCTTGACTAACTCTCTTAACCATCCTGATAGACCCCATCCATTTAATAATGTGTCTAGTGGACTTTGCCATTCTTGCAATTTTTTCATATTATCATTCAACTGTCTGATCTTGTCATGAATGGACTGGGATTTATCAGTAAGGTTAAAACAACACATTCCATCAAATTCTTCACAGCCATGACCATGAGCAAGCAATAAAAAATCAATAGCGGCGCGATTTTGCAAGGTAGCTTTTCTTATACTATCAGCTTCTGTAGCAAGATCATACAAAATTTTAGAAGTTATATTGATTTGTTTTCCTGCCCAACAAGTTAGGGCTTTAATCACTAAAGCATTGTGTATTGAGCTAAGAGATGGCAAAAATATAGCAGATGCAACTGTTGCTGCAGTGTCCCATAAGGTTACTGTATCAGAGCAATTATCATCCAAAACTTGCAATGCTCTTTTTGATTGATGTTGCTCTTGATTCAACTGAGAAAGTTGCAACAGTTGATGTTTCTTTGGTGTTATCAATGTTAATTTTCCTATATAACATGGTCCACCAAATGGCTTACAAGGGATACCGGGCCAAGCTCTATCCCCACATATTAAAAAATAGCCTGGGGGTAGTGCTTTAGCTCTGGGTTCTGGATATTTAATTTCTTGCATTGGACAATAAGATTGGTTATTATATTTTACATTTAAAGGCGATACACTAGTTTCAACTGGTCCTTTTCCATTGGATGTAGGACTAAACTTAACACATCCTTCTGCTGGTTCTGAACTCAACAAACTTAATTCTTGTGGAGGTAAGATTACCTTTGTTGAGTTTCTGATTAATAAAGCATTCAAAGTAGACATAAAACTCCAAGAGGTAAGGTTAGCGGCTTGTCTAATAACCGTAGCATTCAAAGGGATTGACAACTTTACCCATTTATCAGTGAAATCAGAAAGATTAACAATAGGGCTTCCTATCAAACAGGTTTTAAATGGATTACCAACTTGATGCAAAGATAAACAAAAGTCGTCTACCCCCGCTTCGTGAGCCCACTTTGTCCAGACATTCCCCATATTATGACCATCAATCAGTTCCTTGGGGAGATGTTGACTCAAAGTTGTCTGTAGAGTGAGTGCCGTCAGGAGCAGGAGCAGGTTTGGTCCGTTTCGATGGTATCCATTAGGGACCTGTAGGTGTAAGTACACACATATATCCTCGCCCTAAATATTTAACTTCTGCTGGGCCTTTCCAAATACCTGTGGCTGGATCTTTATATTGTACAAAAAAGGGTACTTCTCGTGATTGTTGAACCTTTTCTGGTGCAATTATTAGGCCTTTGTTTGACAATGTAGTTGTCAGATGTTGTTCTTGCTGACTTGTGAAGGCAGATTCTTGTGCTAACAGGATATCATCCATATAGTGATATATGATTGTGTGAGGCCATTGTTGGCGAATTGGTAATAAAGCATTGTCCACAAAGAGTTGACACAGTGTTGGACTATTTTTCATGCCTTGTGGTAAAACTGTCCATTCAAAGTGTTGTGCAGGAGCATCTCGATTGATTGCAGGTAGGGTAAAGGCAAAACGTTGAGTATCTTTAGGGTGTAACTTAATAGTGAAAAAACAATCTTTCAAGTCAATTATCAGTAAATGCCAGTCTTGTGGTAACATTGCCAGGTTGGGAAGTCCAGGTTGAAGCGCTCCCATTGTTTGCATTTGAGCATTTACAGCTCTTAAATCATGTAGTAAGCGAAACTTTCCTGATTTCTTTTTGATGACAAAAATTAGGGTATTCCACAGACTTGTTGATGGTTGTATATGTCCTTGTTGTAACTGTTCCATAACTAATAGATGAGCCTGCTCTAGACTTTACTTTTTCAACGGCCACTGCTCGATCCACACAGGATCTTGAACAGTCCATGTGAGTTGGATCGGGAAAGTCCATTTTGCAGTGACCATAATTAAAAAGGTTTATCTGTTAAAATCAAGCCCAAACAGTTCAAAACGTCTCGACCAATAAGCATATTTACATTTGCAGGTAGTGACATTACTGTGACATGGGTGAACACGGTTTGTTGATCTAACACAATCTGAACTCTGTTTAGACTGCGTTGGACTGAGGCCGTGCCACCAACGCCTTCCACACCTCTCATCATAGCTCGCAATGGCCAGTGAGATGGCCACTGTGTGCTAGAGAGAATGGTGATGTCTGCTCCAGTGTCTAACAGAGCCAGCAGTTGCAATTGTTCACCTTCATGTATAATTGTCACAGAAACAATTGGTCGTTGATTCATTGACATAGTTAACAAAGCTATGTCTCCTGTGGATCCAAATCCAAAATTACCCCGAAAAGGAGTAGTTTCTGCAGTCATAGATGCTGTTAGTTGTGACAAGGGTATTAATTGAGCAATTTTGCTTCCCTTTTTCACAACCATTGGTGGAAAATGCGTTTGAACTATTATTTGTATTTCCCCGGTATAGTCACTATCAATCAGTCCTGGTAATACAAATAGTCCTTTTATGCTAGCCGAAGAACGTTCTAATAATAGAGTTCCTTGAGGTTGGTTGTTAATAATAAGTGGACCCTTGACACCGGTAGGAATTTTTCGAGGATGATTATCGGTTAAAACAATTTCTACTGCAGTTGCCAAGTCCAAACTGAGGCACCCTCTGGTCGCTGGGTGCAGGTCGCTGGCTGGTTGCAGGGTATTTCCCCTGTCATTGTCAGCATGGGAATTTGTTTTAACATCATCTAATTTTTCTTGTGCTACAGCAGCTATATGTTGTTCTTTCTTATATTTCTTTAAACAGTTAATAACTTCCTTCCAAGTTTTCATTAACTTTTTCGCAGATTTATCATCATCTATTACCATGTCCCACAGGCAATCACCGTACGCTCTCCATTCAGTGATTTCAAACAATAGGTCTGACTGTTTAAAAAATTCCTTTGATATTCCTAGGTCGATTAGACCCAGTAATTCCTTTGAACTAATATCCTTAGGACATACCCCCCGCTTTTCTAAAAAGCATAATAACGATAATGCTACCTCTTTCTCCATTGCGCGCGACTTATTGATTGCAGCCTTTTCACTTGGGTAGCAACAGTATCGGCGTGGCGAGCCTCCTTTATTTTGTTTCGGCCTTATCCTTATTATCTTTTGGCCTTATCCTTATTATCTTCTTCTCTTGGGCTCAGGCACGGACGGCACATATCCAGCATGTGCAGTCTTTTGCCCCCCGACCGCTGCTGTCGGTGCCTTTCCGATCCCACGGTCCGGTGGAAACAGGGATTGGGGGTCCCTGTTCGGGCGCCACTTGCGACCGTGGGGGAAGCAAGCGGACGAACCAATATGGTTGATAAAGCAAGCTTCTACTTTATTAGCAAAAATCATCGTTTTATATATGTTTTACTCTGATTAAAATACACGTCGTATACATTGATTGGATACACGTTGCAACGTGCTATAACATGATTGGTTACCATACAACACAATCTTGCCAAGTCCTTCCCAGTGGTGGTCTGCTTATCAGTCTTCTCTTCATTCTTCTACCTGATACCATCTTCCTAGGTACTTTCCCCAAGGCTCAGGGAGAAACTGTCCTTGTCCATTATTGGTTCTCTAGATCATTATTACCATGGTTACATCTTCTGATAATGGTTTCTTGATGTACCACAGCAACAAGCTAGAACAGATGTTATCACACTCACACAGGCGATTGTTCGCAGAGCTCCACCAGTGACCCGTTACCTTGTGCTGTTAACCATTCTCCAACAGCTCTTCAATCCTTTTTTTTTTTTTTTTTGTTACTTAAACCCAAGCCTGACTTTCAGGAATGCTACATGTGCCACCGCTCCTGTTTAAACCCAGATGTGGCAGTGCCTGGCTGTGGTGTGTAATGAGCCACCTAGAAACGAAAAAAACAGAGACAGAGCTCTGAGCTATTTAAAACCCAGTCTGCTTGGCTGAATGACAGTGTTGCTGGACATGCCAAGACCTGTTAATTTATATGTCCTCTTTTCATCTGCTAAAGCAAAAGGAATAACAGAGTTAGTTTCCTGTAATTGCTAGCCATTAATTTTTCACCCTAGCTAGATATTAACCCTACTACCAACCACTTCACCCAGTGCAAAAGTAATTTGAGTGCTGTGTTATCATCAGTTATCTCAGAAGATGACAGTAACACCCACCACATGCATGTACTAACTGTCCATTGATCAGAGGGTTCATCTGTAGTGTGCAATCCCAATGAACCTTCCCCTTCATGCTTCTTCCTCCCACACACCTACCCCTCACCCTCCAGGAGATCCGTAAGCTTTCAGAGACTAAAAGAGTTCTTGCTAGAAGACAGGTAGAAAAGATAAATAAAGTAAAACTAAGAGAAATCTAGCAGTAAAAAATACTGGGTGTGTTTTTGTTGTTTGGGGTTTGTTGTGGGTTTCTTTGGGTTTTTTTTTTGTCGTTTGTTTGTGGTTTTTTGATGTTGTTGTTTTGCTTTTTTTTGTTTTTGTTTTTTTTTTTTTTTTTCCTAATCCTATGAGTTGGTACAGTTTATACTTCATTGTGATTAAAGTTTATACACTTAAGTGTCAAGAGTAAATATTGGCAAAATAAGAGCTTTTGTTCTAGGGGTCTATTTTCAAGGCTCTTGAAGAAAACCCCCTCTTTGTTACAAAGAAGACATTCTTCAGAGGTGAATAAACCTTTAAACAGATCCTTCTTTTCTAGGGCTTTTACTGGAAACATTTTGCTTAAGTCTAAATGTAAACAGAGCTCCTTGATCATAATTTGTGCGACCATCTCTCTGCAGCTCCTGAACTGGCACTAGGAGGGCTATGGTGTGGTTGTAAAGTAGCTCCATTGCGGCGGCCAGATGAGACCCAAAAGCCTGCAGGGCAGGAAGAACAGCATGGAGTATTTTACAATAGAGATGGGCATAAAATCTTTAAATATGTTTGGGTTTTGTTTTATTTTCTTTCTTTCTATGAAACTTTTAATGGCTTCATTTATTGAAATTCTAATTGCATTAGGAACTTCTTCCATGCTCACTTTCTGTCATGCGTCAATTGGAGAATATATTCTCCAATATATATAGAGGTTGTTTGGAGGACTGAAAGGGTTAAAAAAACCTGTCCTGCACTACTAGTTGAAACTGTTTAAGTCTCTAAATCCTCTCTTCTTTACTCCTGCAAAATTATGGTTTTTACTTTTTATAAAGTTCATATGAGAAAGACAACTTTGAGCATTTTAAATGTTAGGAGATTTTACAGTTGAGAGAGATGGGAGAGCTTTAATTTGGTCCTTCTATGAGCAGCCATTATAGTGCTGTAGTTAATTATATTGTCACATATGTTGGTCATCCCATTGTTTAATTTCAGGTCGCTGTTCCAAAATGTGAGGTTAAGAGATTTTTGAAGACAAATGCACAACAGCAAGACTTCATTCAAAACACGAGTTGCAAAAAATTGTATGTAAGTTAAATAGGTGTATATAATGAAGCGTCTGGAGAAACTTCATTAGAAAGCATGACCTGGCTTAGGAAAGGCCTGTAATGGCATAAGATAGGTGTAAAGCACACCTGGAAAACATGGGTTAAATTCTTTTCCTAGCAGGCTGGTGGTGCAGTCCTCCTCTCTTGCTGAAGTCTACACTGTAGTTGTACACTTGGTACACCTTTTCAGTAAGGTCTATCAACTTCTACTCTTTGTCTCCCCATTATAAAGATCCAGCAGCTATTAGTGAAAATGTTGGCAATATCTTAAATTCCTGAGGCTAAACAAAGCCCTGAAAACACCGATGTGAATGTTTTTTCAGAGAGCTTGGTGATAGCAAATATTTTCCAAAAAATTCCTCAGTGGTAGTGCAAATGCAAGTCAGTGCAAACAGTTCTGCAGGGCAAGGAAACTTTCATGAACACTAATTTGTAAAAATGAGTGAAAAATACTTAACTTCCTTTTTAGGACAGTAGTGTAAAGTCATTATTTAATTTGGTAAATCCAATGCAAAGGGGATAGAAAGACCTAGATAGATACTATATTTTTCTTGCCTTTTTTCCCCCTGCTCTTTCTTGAATCTTCCACCTTATGAAAAATACACAGCGCATGTGTGCTGTACATAAATATGCCTTCATGACATCAAAGAGTTGGGGTCTACTCCTTGGGTAATCTATAAGATTATACCGAGCAGAACGTAGCAGGCGCATGCCAGACACTTGACCCTGAAAGGCAGGCGCAGGCCATGCCACATTGAAACACGGCTGTGTAGTAGCGCAGTTAGCAGCCAGCTCACAGTTGAACAAATGCACATTGTTGTTACAATTGAAACCACATGCCGAGTAATAGAGCATAGGTGCAACTTTCTTGAGAATGTGAGGACAGTTGGAAATGTGAATGTATTTTTTTATTTATGTTATGTCTGTGAGTCTCAGGGCTCCCTTACTATGTTTTCTTAGCAAAATTCAGACAGATGAGACATATAGGATTGATGGAGCTAGGCACTGACAGACCAGCTCTGTTCCAGCTGCAGCAACTGTGGAAGAATTGGATCCGGACCCTCTTAACCAGTCCTCCAAGAGCAAGATTTCAGTTACCATGACTGGTCGCCAAGGACTATTTTATTTTAACCCACATCCAATCTGATCTTACCTATGGGGCTAAATCACAGCCTGCTGAGCCAAATGTATCTGAATACAAACTCATTTCACTGGCTGTTTGTTACTTTGTTGGAAAATGCAGCCACATACAGTTGTACGGAACAATCTTCACCAAATCAAACTTTTCAAGCTTCATTGCATTTGAAACATTGCGTGCTCCTTCCTTCCAGCTTACAGCCGGTGCAGCAGTTCCTTGTTTATTAGAAAATTAAATGAACAGAAGTTAGAGATATATTGAATTTTCTCTTTGGGATAAACAAGATGAAAAGACAGATTTAATGCTTTAACCGCCCTTTACTCTGTAAACCATAAGGGCTTGTGAGTGGACTCAACTTACATCTACTTGGGATACTTCCAGTTGGTGATGTTGTTTAAGTCCATAAAGTTATCTTTTTATTGACTGTTGTGCAATAACAAGTCAGGGTGCTGTTGAATTGAGATAACTTTTTCTATCAATAAAAGCACTTTTTAAAGTTATCTTTAACTTTAAAAGTTAAAGGTGTTGTAATTACAATAGTGGTGATGATGTGATGGGGAATAGACTGGGTGGGAAGGTTCTCATTAAATCTGCTGATGCGCACTGCAAGTAAAAAGTAAGTCAAGCAGAAACAGAAGGGAGAAGGAAGCAGCTTTTGTGATGGTGGTCTTCTTGACATTAATTGCACATGTTGGAGGTGCCCAGCGAGTGGTCAAAAAGCTGGCAGGGTGAATAATCTTGGAAATGTATGGTCTCGTCGCTGGAGGAACCACATGAACTGTTGAAACAGTTTTCTGGGTACTTTTGGCTTAATTGCTATTACATGGCTGTGAATACAACTATTTACAGTGATTGGGTACCACCACCAGAAACTGAGTGAAAGAAAGCAACCTGCCCTTCTGATTGCACAGAATGGACTTTAAAGACACCTAGCAACCCACAAAGGAACAACACTTTTTGTGTGTCCTTTCACAGCTGTGCCAGCCACTTCCCTCTGCAGCCCTCTGGGCCTGCCCCCTCCGCACCAACATCCTCTGTTCTTTATCATTCCTCAATCCAGAGGGAGGGTGAAAGAAGCTTTGAAGGGCTAGTGAGTGCTCTGAATTCTAACCAGATTCAGAGGCATCTGGCATGTCAAAGTCTTGGCATTTGGTTCATGCTGCTCCTATGGGTAGGCCTTTTGAAAAATTGGTAGGGATTATACAGCATGGACAGGAGCACTTCTCTCTTGTGCAAGCCCCAATCTAAGCTCAAAGGAGAACTTCATCTTTATGATTGAGAATAGGTGTTACAATTTTATTGTTATAAATTAAGAGCAAAGCACTTTTTGTGCTACAAGGACAAATCTGTCCCCTAGAAGAGTTTTATATATATATTCTGCACATGTGAAAATGCACTTGCATCAATCAAATTATGGACTTTGTTCTTGATGATCTCAAATCTCTTGTGTGTGAGTCATACTTGTGTCTCCTACTTTTGGCTTTTATAAGTTTTTATGTTCCTGATCAGGAATTCATTTTGCCATTATGTTGTTAGAGAAAGAAGGAGAAAAGCTGAAGTATCCTGATGGAAATGCACTAACTAAATCACTGCAACATGTTTGTAGCCTACATACTCCTTCAACCTTGAGACCGCACCCATGGGCTGGAAGAGAGGCCAAGTTAATCAGATTCGGGGCCAAGCTACCAGAGTTCTTACTTGCCAACACATGGAGTGGAAGGAATGAGGATTTTGGGCTGGTTGCAGTTATTTTAATGTTTTGGATTTTTTTTCTTTGTTTTTGTCTTTGCTTCTGGTTCCAGAAGCAGCTGAGAGAGACAAGAGATTTCCTCAAAGTGCTTATTTGCTTTTTCCGGACTTCGTTGGTTACCTGCTGGGCTGAATTCCTGGGGCTATGCAGTTCCTGGTGATCAGCAGTAGGGTAGGAAGAATATGCTGTGGAGGCAGCACTTATTTGTCAAATACTGACAGTGTGCTTGGCATGCTACAAGGCACGGATAGGAAAGCTTTACCTGTTCTGGAGAGCTGCAGTTTAGGTTAAAGACCAAAATAGAAAGACAAATTGCACATGGATATTTTTTTAATACTTTAAGTTGGTGTTTTCTAGAAGGAGTTAAGGCTTGCACAAAAAGAGAATAAGTCTTTATGTTCCGGGGCTGCATGGCTGCTAGCTAGCTAGGCCTAGCCAGAGAGCAAGCAAGAAGAGAAGAATGGGAGAAAGAAACTCTGAGAGACACTGGCATTACTAGAGAAGAGTGTGAAAAGATTGGCATATTTCAAAAGAGAAGTCTAATACGCACAGAGTTGTGCACAACAGGGAAGGTAAAAAATGCTTATATTTGATGGCCAAGAGTAGAGCTACTGGACATTCAGAAGGTGCAGCAATACAGCCCATGAGCCAAGAAAATAGCTGGCACTGCAGCAGTTTAGCGTTGAGAGGGCAGTTCTGAAGCATTTAGGCAGTTAAGACAAAGTAAGAGTAATGGAGAATTCATGTAATGGGTAAACAATTTGGGTATTAGAAAGCAAGGGTTATCTTTCAGAAGGTCAAGAAAAAATGAAGTGAGATGCTGAGAAGAGGTGCCACCAGAGAGAAGATTTTGACAAAAGTTCGAAGGAAGACAATAATCAGGATAATTCTTTAAAATCAAGTGATAATTAAATTTTACAAAATCAAACCACCTCTTTTCCTTTTTCTCCCATCTCCTCCCCCTTCCTTCCCCTTTCATGCACTAAATGACTGTGGTGGAACTGTGCTGTAGGTACAGTATATTGTGATTAAATACTCTGTAAGCCACTCTGAGATACAGTGGACCAAAAAGTATAATTAGAATGCCAATTGCATAAAATAAATCTCTGGATTCTTGCTGCACCATGGTGAGGTAGCTCAGTTACAGTTTCGACCACCCATGAATGTTAAGCACACAGTAGGAGTCTTTTGGAATCACATCTCACCTATTATCTTGGTAGTAGGGTATGAATCTCTTTGAATGTGAAAGCCTGGTTTTGTTTAAGTGAAGAACATAAGAAAAGGCTCTTTCCTTAACATTTTATTTTTTTTCTCCTTGAGCAGATGAAAGGTGGATAGAAGTGACTGTAAATTTTAGGAAGGAAAGAAATAGAAAAAACCTAATGCTTACTGAGCAGGAATTGTATTTTTCCAGCCATGTCCCTGAACTACCCAAAAGTTAAGACTCTCCTGTACAAGTGTCACTACACGGTCAATATAAATTCACTGTCAGAACAAAGGACACATTTTGGAAGGGAAACAAGACTGTATTATACCATTCAGCAACTAACAGAACTAAGAGAATAGTTACTTCCTGACAACATTCCTACTCTGAAGATGCATGCATGAGGTGGTAGGTGAGCATTCAGTTCTTACTACTGCTGACTTCTAGTGGTGATTTATCCAGCTCCTGCACTAACTTTCTAGAAGACTTGAAGACATAGAAGTGTGGGGCTGGCCAGTTAGCTTAAGGAGAGGGATGTCAGGGTGGCTGTAGGGGTCACCTGCAAGCAGCTGAGTTCCTTGCATGCAGCATGGGGTAAGCAGACCTGTGCTTTCTGCGTAGCTCTGATGTGGCTGTTGCAAGAGCATGCTACCATTGCTTGGAAAAAGGTAATATACTTGAAATACCTTAGCTAGGTCCAACTAAAACAGCTAGGTGAGAAACCATGTGCTTGTTCACACGGACTCTTGCTACTTCTTTGGGTGACACTATGTGAATGTAATTCCCAGAGGCTGCAGAGAGCCCAGCAGCAACAGAAATAACTGCCCAGATGCAGGTGGTGCTCAAGGAACAACCCCTCTACCTGGCAAACATGGCTTCTCTGCCAGAATCCCTGTCTCTGCCTCCCTGCCCCAGATCTCTAGAGGGCTTCCCAGTAGTATTGTCCATGCAGAACCCACACTATCTCACTTGGAGGACTTCAGGTGACTAGAGCCATCTCTTTTTTAAAGAGTTGGTTTTCCTGGGTTTGTTCTTTTGCTTGTTTTTTTGTTTGTTTGTGTTTTTTTTTTTTTTTTTTTGTTTTCTTTTTCCACATTTCCAGGCTTAGCTCCCTATTACTTGGTTTCTGTTACGCTGACTTCTTTTTCTTTTAATGGAAATTTCATTGCTTCTTTACCTATCCCTCCTGACCCTCTTTAGTTCCCCAATGGAGAACTGTTCTTATCGTCATTACAGGGGTTTTCACTTCCCCAGCATCTTGATGCAACATATTCTTTGCTGTGGTGCCCACTCCTGACACAGCAGCTGACTGCCCACTTTACATTAACTCTGCTGACTGAACATGGGGCACAGCCCATCATGTGGCACAGTGACTTTACATTCTTGCTGTACTTGGAGTTGTAGTATTGCAAGGTGCTACTGTGGATATTTTTCCATGGAGAGCTTAAGGGATGGGAACTGCACGTGGGAATTATTTCACTACTCCCTGTCTTGCCTATTTGCTGATGCTGAAGTTTCTCTTGTTCTCCTGAGAGATTAGTGCTGAATATTTCATCACCCTCCCATTTAATTAACTGTTTCCTGAGAATTTGTGATAGTGTGGCCCAGACTAATTGAATGAGAGCAATAACTGCTTCATCTCCCACCACATAAGATCCCAGTCCTCTTCTTGGCACAGGTACGCCATGTAGCAAATGTTTCTACAGAAGACATAAATTGTTCTGCTCTTTGAAGCTCTGGTGTTGCTGGCTGTTCATTGCTGAAATAATTACAGATCTTTTTAGTCAAATATTTTTAACTGGAGTGTAATTTCATACATTGCCTGTTCTACGCTTGAAAATGGACAAAGTTTCTTCCTTTCAGATTGAAGAATAAACCAGATACCCAACAGTCTTTCACTACTTTGTGGATGCTGCACAACCTGTCAGAAGGATCCATCCTTGCAGCATGAATTACAGGCTGTGTGATTTGGAAAGCTGCTTCTATTCTGCTGGTTATGTCCTTTCATCTCAGCCAACTGACTGTGGTTGTCAGCCCCACTTGCTTCCTGTGCTCTGCTTCTTGTGATGCCTGTTTGGCTTCTTCATTATCTGCATTTTTAGCTGTCTCAGGTTTTCTCATTTCTGGCTTTTAATTTTGTGTGCTGAAATGCAGAAAGGCTTGTTCTATTGCTTTGGACTGTGTCAGCTTGAGGCCAACTTCTGGCACTGTCAAGGACATGGAGAAATTTTGCATTCTGCTGTAGCATGTGTCATAAGTCTCTTCTTTCTTCACCACATTGTTTCAATTTTTATTGCTGTTTGACATCCCATGAGACCTTTGAAATATGGAGTCAGTGTCTTGCCCAAGAGCTCTCCTGGCCACCAGCAGTCACCCTAAACCCACATTTTCCTTTAAAGCTCCGTTTGCCAGCTCTCAAGCAGAGCCTGTCACATGCAGAGACACAGAACAATTTCCTTTATGGGAACAGGTAGGGCTTGGTTACTTCCATATATCTATGGATGGCCATACCCAAAGAAAGGAATGCCTTACGGCTCAACCCTTCTTGGAACAATTCCTAACAAAAGTTAAGCTAAAAGTAAGTAAGTATTTATTTACAAATCCTGAACAGATGGCACATATGCAAACTTGTAGATACAGTTGAACAGAAGGCAATGAAAAAAAACCCCAACCATGCTCTCAAAGTAGCACTTAATTCAGATCTGATGGTTTCCTTTACTCTGCACGACTCAACTGACAAGCTGGCAAATGCCTGGCAGCATTTGTAACCAAGGTCTCTGGCTTTCACTGAGTCTTTGTGTCTTCAAGTTACACACTGAATGGAGCCTGAAACTGACTGCTTTCCTTCTTGTTTGGTCCCTGTACACCTTCTGAATTATTTCAGTTGAGAGATTTTCCCCTGACCCATTAATTTATCATTCATTTACTGAAGCAAGAAGGGTTTCGCTTTTCTTCCTAACAAGCCATTGCTTACTGCCTTAAGTTTTGAAAGTGCTAATTTTTCCTCTAGATCACTTGGACACTTGTTAATTGCTCATACAGACAGGTAATAACCTTTTCTATACTGACATTATTAACTCTTTAGGGGATAACCCTGCTTCATCCTGGGGCTTGGAATATCCAAATCCCAAACAGAAGCTTTTTCATTTAATTTGCTGACTGTATTTTATAGAATTCCATAATTGTAATTGATTCAAACAGCTTGTTACTGGCTCTTTCTGAGATCAAGCCTGAAGGTAGTCAATTAACTCTGAGGTATTTATAGATGTAAGGTGCCTGGTCTCCCTACCCCCTCTAAACTTAGGCTTTTGACAACTACCCTAACAAATTCCTACCCCTCCTCCTTCTCCCCTCCTCCCCCCTTTGGCATGCTAATAACCCTTCCTTCTGTCTACTAATGCTCTTTCCTGCCCTCACTTCTTTATTCTTTTTCTTCTTCCTTATTTCCTGTCTTTCTTCTTTTTCCTAATCTACTCTTCCCCCTTCCCCCCCCCCCCCCCCCCGAGTCTGATTTATGATCCCCGTGAGATGTAGTTGCATTGGCAGAGAAGATGTGGGGGAGGTCATCTATTTAGCCACTGCAGTTAACTCCAACAGGGATCACGAATCAAGAGTGCTCCGCTGCTGTAGCTCAGTCTCACATAGTAATGTAAACTGGAGCTGATGGCAACTCCATTAGGATGACAGCCTGAGCTGTCTCAGCTGAGAAGTAGACATACCACTGCTGTGGTGGGGATGGTAACATCTCAGAGTAAAGGAACTGATAGCCATGCATCATCCTGCCTGTCCTCCATGAATTCTATAGCCTCAAAGCCAGGGTCCTTGGACTTCCCATTTTTCTTGTCTTCAAGAATTTCTTCTGCAGCCTCTTCAAAATTATTGTTCCTTGCAGCATCTCATAGTTCACACCACTAACTAAAAACATCCAGTTTCATCTCAAACCACCTTACTGAAGTGGGAGAAAAAGGAATTCACTGGCTAAAGTCTTGTACCTCCAGGGAAGGAAAAGAAAACCAAGCATTCTCTATCTGCACCTAAGTCAGGGCCATTGTTACACTCCTCCCCCACCATATTCGTCCTCTCATTCCCTGCCAGTCATCAAGGATATTTTTTCCATATCAGTGGACCCATGACACTCTGGCCAGCTGCCAATATGAAGAACCCACATTGCCTCCTCATGTTAAGTTCCTAATTCACTTGGAAGGAAGAGCAGAATCAACAGTTGGGTCCTACATGCCCAAGAGCATGGGATCAAGTTCTGCTCTTCTGTCTTCTCCAGAGACACAGCACACAATGAAAACCAAAACTCTCATTTGGTACCATGTTTCTCTCTTTAGCTGGATTAATCCCTGGTCTGACAGCATCATGATACATTAAATACCTTGCATTGATTTTATTACTCCTTGTTGTTATTCTCACCTGGGTTCAGATGAATTTCTTCATTTGAAATATTCTTTTTAGTATTGGCAAGCCACCTTTTTAGTGGGCTAGACTCACTTGGAGCTGGGCAAGACCAAACAAATTATTTAAATGGCTGGCCTTCGAAACAGAAGTTTAGAAACATGCAGTTTTGTTACTGTAGAATGCTCAGGGTGTTCTAGAAGTGGTCTGAAAAAATTAGATAAAGCTTTAAAGTCATAAAGGGCAAAATTCCTCATCTGTATATCTGGACTCAATGCTGTCAGCAGGCAGTCACCTTGCTGGAGAAGATGGGTAGTATTTATTCTAAAGCAGAGTTTCCACTTGGTAAATTCTGCAACTTAAGAGATCAGGCTAGATTTCAGTGTATGCGTGTTTGGGAAAGTCACAAAGTCTCTTGTGCCCCCACATATGATCTAGCAGAAGACTTCATTTTCCAGGTCAAGAGGCTGGCTGCAATGCGCTGCCACTCTTCTCACCTATGTGTCAGGTTCTCCTTCCCATGGAAAACAAGGCAGGAGGATAGAAGGGGTGAAACATCCAGAAATGTTCTTCTCCCCTTTCCCTTGCTCTCTCTGGTGCAGGACAGCTCTCCAGTGAGTGCTGTTAGGGATACAGCTGGCCGACGGCCCAGGTGTAGCTTCCGGCCTCTTTTCTTGGAACCTCTTCCAGAGCTGGGCTATGGGGGCTCGATCCCCCCCTACGCCACTCCGCAGCCGCACCGCCGCATGGTCTGTGAGCGGCACCCTCTGCTTCCGGCTCCACCTGGCCTCGCCTCAAGGCGCCGGGCGGGTCGGTAGCGGGCGGGTCAGTCACTGCACCGGGTGCGCTCAGCCGGGGTGCAGCCCGGCACCGCTCCCCTGCTCTGCCCCGCGTGTGCAGGCAGCCCCAGGGCAGAGGTAGCGGCGGCCCTTGGCGTGCGGGTCAGGGGCGGCCTCGCACGGTGCTTTGTCTCCGTGTCTGTGCGGGTGCGTGAGGGGTGCACGGCCGGAACACCGGCGCTTGGCACGGCGCAGGCTTCGTCCCGGACCAGGTTTCCAAGTGAAGAGGAGGCACATCCCCAGGTGTGGGGTGGGAGGTGTGTGGGCAAGTGAAGGAGCTGCGGCGGTGGGTGAGCAAACTGTGGCGTTGGGTGATAAAAAACCTGATGGGGTCTGCGCGGGGATTCGTCAGAGAACAGAAGTTGCACAGAGGGGCAGCTGGAGACTGAGGTCTCATGTGGGGTGAATAAGGGCGCCTTGGAGTGTATGACTTCTGGCCAGAGAAGCATCTTTTCCACCCACAGGTCTAACTGCAGAATGGTCAAGGAGGGCTGAAAATGTGTTGGCCATTTGGTGTACCACATTTGCAGTACTGTATCCAGTTGTGAGCGGTATGAGAAAACCATTAGTAAATGGCTGCCCAGTAGAGTCCCACTGAGATGACCAGGGCCATGGAAACGCTTGCTCTGTGAGAAGAGACTGAGGGAACTACCTCCTTCAGCATGGGAAAGGGCTCTGAGGTAAAGGAATTATTGAGGAGACAGACTTTTTTACAGTGGCATGAACAGGCATAAATTGAAGTAAGAGCTTCAGACTGGGTATAAGGAGGAACTTTTTTGTCCTGAGGACAGTCAGGCAGCAGAAGAGGCTGCTCAGGGACGTTGGGCAGTCTTCATTGTTAGGGGTTTTCAGGAGTTAGCTGGTTAAGACTGGTCTAACCTTAGAGCTGACCTTGCTTTGAACAGGAGGTTGGACTAGAGTCCTCCCGAGGTACCCTCCAACCTGAGTTTTCCTATGGTTCTTGTGTCTTCTGTTCTGGTAGACTGTACATTTCCATTACCATATCAAATAATAAATTACAGAACAAATGGTTCACTTTAAAGAAAGGAAGTGGCAAGAAGGGGGGATTGAGTATGTCCCATTATTTGGTTTGCTTTTTAATGGAGTCTGCCATTTTTCCTTTGAATCTTGTGATTGTATGAGAGACCTGAGGGAAAAAGTAAAAGGAAACTTTGAATAATTCTTTTCCTTAGGACACATTCAAACAACTTTTTATATGTGCCTTTTCCTATATTTGCACAAATTGGCTGATGTCCCTTGAATTCTTTTATGAATGAAACCAAAAGTAATTGGTATCTTAGTTTATTTTGTGCTTTGCTATGTGTGGTGGCAGATAGAGGAAGCCAATGAGGATATGGTCAATGTGCAGATGCTTAAATTTTTTGTAGTAATTTTGTTTTCTAAGATTTTCCTCTTACTCTTAGCTATCATTATTTCTGCAACTTTAGCAGAAAAATGAGATGATTCAGCCCCCCTTTTATTTAGTCAGACACATCTGGGTATTTAATTTTCTGAAGAAGAAGAAAGAGAAAGTACCAAGAATTAAGTACAGATGACAGATGTTTATGTGGCTAAACTTTCAGTTTGGTTTAAATAACATAGCGAGGAGTAGGAAGGAATGTAACCTTTTAAGCTTTTCTTTGTTTACAGATACAAAGAGAGAACAGTAAATAAGTCCCAGTTATATTATGCCTCTTAAAAAATCACATGATATATCACCACCATATGGAAGCTTGCATGCCCTTTCCCATAGGGATATGCCACTGAGAAGGGATTTATAGGCTGCTAGCTCATAATACAGTAATATTTATGATGGGTTACCAACTTTGCCTGGAGCTGTTCCTAAAATTCCCTTTGAAATGGCACCCATGGCTGGTCAAGGATGGCACTAGTGGTGCCGTTTGACTGTTGCTCAGAATCTCGGTCCTTGAGAAGGTGCCGAGTTTGCTCAGCGCTCGACTCCAGTTAGTACAGGAGTAATTCATATCCTGCAAGGGATCGTAGTGCTCCATTGACTTTAATGTTTGTTTCTGGGAGTTGTTGATACTGACTTTAATGTCTGTTTCTGGGAAGCATGAACTATAAACAAATTCTCTGTGTTGTACACACTAGAAGAAACCAAGGTGGAGAGGCTGGATGGAGGCTTTGGCTATTAGATGGTGAACGGCGTATAATCTAATGGCAGGTGCTTGGAAAGTACTTTTGTAGGGAAAATAGGCTTTTTAGGTCTCCTGTAGCATTTGATTTAAGATTCAGAGTGTCAGTGCCCACTTGCAGGAAAATAAAATATTTAGTGTCACCGCATTTTGGGAACAACTGATTCTGACAAATTGATAAGTGCTTATTTGCCAAGAAAGTTATTTGGACTCTTTTGAGGAGCCAAGAGCAAATCTTTTCCTTTCATGACACAACGTCCAAATGATTTAGGTATTTGTACTTGTGTGTTAATGGTTAACTCATGTCTTGAGTTACAGGAAATGATGCTTTTGCTATCAAACTTTCAAATAGCAGTTCTACTTTTCAGCTAACAAAATTATCTCCAAGAAAGAACATGTGATGGCTTAGAGAAGAACCAAAGACAAGAATCTGAACTGCAGCAGCTGAAACTTGAAACAAAAGCAAAGTTGTAGCAGTTAAATTGTTTATACACTGCATATAGAGTAAATAAGTTCTGTAAAATAAATTATGGCAAATACTGTCCCTGTTTTTCTTGTGATGTGGGCTCTATATGAGCTAGTGATGTGGGATGTTTGGTTGTTTATTTTTTTTCCACTAGATATTTCTATGGGATCCAAATTTTCTGGTTTTAAGATGTGCTTCCTATATGACAACATAGGAAAACAATAAACAGTTGTTTTCCTATATTGTTAAGGTTTTTAGGTTTCTTGACTTGACTCTTTTAGGCCTCATTCTGGAACGTACTTTGCTTTTTGCCTGTGATTAGACCAATTTCTACAAAATATGTTACTTGAAGCATGTGTGTAAGTATTTACAGAAGGTTTGAGTTTTTTAAAGTGGCTGATGAAGGGACAAAACATAAAGCGATTATGTTATATGCTGAAGTCTAAACTGCACGTTCTCCTTTTTTTAGCCACTTCCTAAGGTTGTCAGGGTTGAATGCTGTAAAGAAAACTTTGTTATGTGTAAACTTTTGTGGCTCTTACGCTTTTATATGCTATGGATACTGCTACATGAAAGAATTGATACAATCCTGGTTACTTATTAAACAATTGTTATGCATTAGTTACTTTTTATGCTTAAGCTAGGACAACGCCAAATTCAGAAATGGTGAAACTGGGGGCTCAGTTACATGCTTGGCCCAATCCTCTTTCATTATGTAAGTCCAGATTTGGAGTAAGTCTATTCAATCTACTTAGTACATTAAGTACATGTAAAATATATGTAGATGTGTACGTCAGGAAGGAGGAGGAGGTAATAGTTTAGGTGTTAAAACTGGAAAAAGCAGTTTAAGTGTGAGAGGCCATCTGTACCTGAAAACTTTTCTGGTTCTCAGAGTTTGTCAAATGGTCTTGTAAAACACACACTCTCTCTCCAGAATGTGATTCCAGATTTCTAATGAGAACCAATTTCAACCTTAAAAAAAAAAATCAGGCTAAATTTACATTGGACTTTCATGCTGGTGATAGTTTCTGTGATGGTGAAAATGATGCTTGAGCCAAGTTATGATCTTGTGAGTGCAGGAGCAATTCCCCTCAGTTGTAGGAGTTTCTACTGACTACATGTGCTGCATGTGGCCTGCCTTTGTGATAGGGCATAGAATCTCCCTTTTTGATTTGCAATTTAAAATCTATTACTTTTTTATTCCCTGTACTGAGAGTTGCTACTGTTACTGATTTCCTTATCGTGTGTTCTACAGGCAAATATAGATGGACAAATAATTAACATTCTTGGATTTTAATTCTTTCTGCATTTCTAAGTTTGGTCATGATGTAGTGACTAAGTGATGGTAATACTTGTAAATGCTGGAGAAATCTTTTACTGGTAACTGTTGGAAGTGGGATAGGGGGGAAAGAGGGAGAGTTCCCTCTGAACTGCTTCAGAAGGAAAATGATGATAAAGATCATTTCATTGATAAATGGGAGAACAGCAGGGAAGAATGATTTCGGCATATAGCAAGAAGAAGCTATAAATGGCTATTTGAGGTAGATGTGTATACAGAAGAAATTGAAAAAGTCATGTGTGTAATATTTTATATAGAGTAAGGCAGATTAATCAGCAACAAAATAAGCTAGATGACTGCCATTTTGTATACATACATTTGAAGCCTATAACTCTTGACGAGGCCCTTTTGGCTTTC
This sequence comes from Amazona ochrocephala, assembly GCA_039720435.1. Taxonomy (NCBI): domain Eukaryota; kingdom Metazoa; phylum Chordata; class Aves; order Psittaciformes; family Psittacidae; genus Amazona; species Amazona ochrocephala. The sequence goes on from CM077880.1 coordinate 86,722,476, forward strand.
TGAATAAAACTTTACATCATGCTCAGTGGCATCAGGACAGACAGCCAAGTGTGATGGCAGTGCAGTGAATTGCTTTATATGGCAGAAAATAAAGCTCTGGCTGTAGAGAGCATTTCCAGAGCGCCATGCAAGGAGCTACCTAGTTTGTGATCTGATGAAGAAAGGATGATTATGTAGCTGTGTAGTAGTCGCTGAGCAAAACATTTTGACCTAACTTAAGCAAGCAGCTGCAAAGGAAGTTGATTTATTTCAGTGATTCTAATAGCATTTCTGTTATTGCCAACAAAGACCCAAACCACTACCGTATTATATTCTACAATTAGGAAAAGCCTGTGAAAACTCAGGTAGAGGTACCTGTTCAAAGACAGGCTTTTATTGATGATTATGGCATGTGAGCATTTGTGGAGCCAGCTGAACTTCAGCTTGCTTCTTGTTAGGGTTGTGGGTTTCAGTCTCTGTGGCTGGCTGGGCAGGCTGTGCAGCCCTTGGGTGTGTGGACTGGAAACAGTGCAGTTCAAATGAGCCTGTGAAGATGGTTTGGGGCTCAGATTAAACAGTTCAGATGATATTAATGTGGAGTCCAGTAAAGAGTCTGCAGTCAGCCACTTCAGCAGCGTTAATATGTGCATATATTTCTGTGTGCTGCTGAGATGAGGAAATGTTCCTGTTTGGGAGTAAGAGCGAAATCCCCTGGAAAAAAGGCATCTATTCAAATTTGGTTTAAAAGAAAACAAAATAACTGATTTGATTTTCCTGGAAACACCCTTCCACCCCAAGACTGTACCTTGATTTTTTTTTTTTAACTCCTACTTTAAACAGATCTGATCTTCATTATACACAGTCCATAAGCAATTTAGGATTAGAACTTATTTCCTAGGCTCATTTTATGAAGGTATTCATTCATCTTCTAATATACAAAACAACGGTGTGCTGTATGATTCTAATAGAAATGGTAAGTGCTGATGGCTGGCAGCCATTTTCCCCTTATCTATTGGTTTCTTTAAGGAGGAGCTTTCTGTGGCATTACAAACAGCTTGATTAGACATCACCTTCAGACTGAGAACACACTTGACCATTGTGCATTCTTCAGATCATCATGAAGAAAAGCTGGATCTCTTGCCTTGGATTTATTGGGATTTGTATTTTTTAAGCTTTTGAAGAGTGATGACCTGGTCACAGGGTGAGGAGAAGGAGTAGTAATAATACATAATCTGTAGATCTTGTATGTGAGTTACACTGAACTCTCTGCAGTCTGCTTTTAGAATTTTGCCTGGAGCTCGTCGGTGGAGCAGCCATTACTGAGGCCAGGTCCAAGCCCCACGGTTTTCTCATCTCCTCCTGGGATGGGGATTTGGCATATTGTTCTATTCTTCTAGGGCCTAGTAAGACGAAATTTGGAAATCGCATCTATTTGGAATGAGCCTATTTGCTTTTAGTATCAGTTTAATCTAATTGTTTTCCTAATGCTCTTGGGATATTTAATTCTTATGGTGTATGGAATGGTTAGTCTCAAACTCTGTCTATTCAGCCAAGAGCACATGTTTTATCATCCTGCTTGTTGATCCATGGTATTTATAATGCACTCATAACAAGATGACATGAATAATACTTTCTTTCAGATTTTCAGTCTGTCTTGAACTTGACCTATAGTGTCCTTGTTTTTATACAGTATTAGTAGCCTCTGTTTTGGTAACATAGGCAAAAGTCTCACGTTAGCCTATAGAGGTGTGTTTTTTCCCCTGGAATTTCCAGTTGCATTTGCATGGTGGAGCTGAGCTTGGATTTGAGTGCTAAACTTGCATGGGCATATAAAGACCTATTTTAACTTCAGAACTGTACTTGTCATCAGAGACTGTCATCATGTCTACCTGTTTTGATTTCTCTGAAATGAACCTTGCTCGAGTTTGTCAGTGGGTTCAGTGAAGTCGAGTTGGAAATCCTGGATTTATCTGCCTGGGAGGATGTGCTTCCATGCGATGGTAAATCTGTTTCTAGGGTAGCCACGTTTTTCTTATTTGTTTGGTTTTGCTTTTAAAAGCCATGGTTACATGATATAATATGTCAGTCCAGTAAAATATACTCTCCCTACAACTTTGAAGGGCTAACTGCTACCTTGAAAGAAGTTTTGCTGGATCAAGTATATTTCAGCTGCCCACAGGCAGCGTAAAGTCAAGTCATATCTGGGTTAACATAAATAAGATTGTACACTCATGTACTGTGTGGGTTATTAGATACATAGAACTGCTAGCAATGGACCTTAAATCATCGTCTAAGTCATTCATATTGAAAGCAGAGACATGTCATACTAAGAAGGAAATGTGTTAGAAGGACGAAGCGTGTTTTGTGTTCTGGTGTTTTGCTTTCTGTTTTTACAGTTTTCAGGCTTGGCACACACCACCCAAATAAAGCAGCTAAATCCAAGCTGAACGAATTATGATGCACTTCTTGGAGTTATAGAAAGAATGCCCAAAGTTGGTTATGAAATGTCATATGAAGTGTGAAAAGTCACTAGAAAAAAATGAAAGATATGTTCCGTAGAATTCTAGACTCTGATGTTTGCAAGGAGTGTGGGAGAGGATGCTGCAGTGCTTGCCAAACCAATTGCTTGGTATGTTCACCAAGGACAACTCTGCTTTAGGGAAATCTGCTATAGGGTATCCCTTTATACAGCATGCTTTATGACTTCTTACTGCTTCTCCTACAAAAAGTATTTCTCATTTTAGCACATCTGCTATACAATTTTCTAAGTTACCTCTCTCATATGCATTCCGACTTTCTCATTTGGCTCTTAAACTGTTTCATTCCTGTGTCTGCTGGTCTGTGATGAACAAATTGTTTCTTTTTTTTTTTTTCTAACTGGTGTTGGTGAGGTATATTTCCAAAGATAACTTTGTTCCTCTTATTTTCTCAGCCTTTTGAGGTTCAGTGCTGTGAAACTTTCCTTGGATATTTCCTGGATCTAGCTTCACAGGATCTGTTTGTGTCAAGAAGTTCTTCCTGCCATTTAATGAATTTAACCCGTAACTGAATATGTTTGGCCTTGCATCAGAGCAGCTCTCTCCTCTCAGCTTTCTTTAACAGCACATGAAGTAGATGTTGTGCGATCTAGTGCATTGTTTAAGTCTCATAACTTCGCTTCCAAAGGGCCTCAGGCAATAGACCGAAGACTTCAGTGAACAGTTAATTGCAGCACAGGAGAATGTCAGATAGATCAACATCCTAGAATGTATTTCAAAGCATGTATTTTGCTTTTGCATAATCTTACAGTCTTTGTGACTGTGTAGATTACTGCATTTTCTTGTGGAGTTGAAGCATCTTTGTCACAAGAAATCCTCTGTGTTTGTGGTAGCATTACCTTGCATCTTACCCACTGGAGGCCTGTTCAAATTCAGGGAGTATCTCCATGAACAAGTCATTGCCTGGTTGGCTGTAACAAGAGCTGGTCTGTATTGTGAACTGTGTAGAGGTACTGTACCTCTCCTCTTGGTCCTTTCAATGGCTGCATTTTCCAGGGGATAAAAACATATATATGTGATCAGTTTTCACTGAGCAGCTTACATAGTAGTTTTTGTGTGTCTGTATCCCAAGTCTAAGTCTAACCCTCTTTCCGTCGAATCAAATTGCATGTATTTTTGGAGCTGTCTTTAGAGTCACAATTAGGTGCAGAAATGAAGTGGGCTGTAAAATGTCTCAGAATTAAAAACATAAATTTTATGGGGGAGTAAATGTATTTGCCAGGCAATTTACAGACAAGACAATGCTTTTAGTGAGTAGGACACATGCAATCAATATTAGTATCTGTATTTACACGTGCTGTATTGATAGTGTTTAGTGATGTCACCAATAAGTAATATGAGTGATTAGCCATGGATTATGCAAATGTATACTTTTATTGTTTTAATTTTAAAGCTAATAAGATTATAGACCTTCCAAAGATAAGGTTCAAATGGCTGTAAGTACCACTAGAAATGTGAATGCTCTTTTAACTTGTGGAAAATACAGTGCCTTGTGGAGTAAAAGTCTAACTAAACTAAGTAAACACATCAAGTACCTCTGAAATTCTGAGCATGTTGAGACTGAACAGAACTAATACAGCTTCAACAAATGCAGGCAGTGCCTTTGACTTTGTTGAATTGACAACAAGTGTAAAGTTGAATTGACATTAGGATTTCTAGGATTCTAGCTTCGATCTTACTGCAGTTATTTTTCTTTCTCTACATGCGAGGTAGGGCACCAGTTTGAAGTTTGTGTGTTGCAAAACTGAACTGAAAACTTTGGTTTTGTCTGTGTTGTACTCTAATTGCCATTGCGCAGCCTTTTTACCTTGGAGAAATTGCATTGATTCAATAAGAGGCTTATTATAGTCATAAAGCTTTGAATAGTGCCTATTATAGTTACATTTTTGTAGGGGAGGTCAGGGGTCATCCTACTGGTAGTTGATATTTCTCCATTTTCTGCACAGCTTTTCATTATAAAATAGTGTTGGATGATGATGAATTTCAAGAACAGTTGTATAACTTTCACTGTTTTTATTTCTTGTGCACAGTTTCCCTGAAATCTGTCAGGGACCATGAATGAAAGAATTCACAGCTCAGATTGCCTTCACTGGCTTCGGCTGGGCCAGCATACTCTCATAACACCTATGAACTGAGGGACAGGGGTAGAGCAGTTGATGTCATCTACCTGGACTTGTGCAAAGCGTTCAGAACTGTTCTACACAACATCCTTGTCTCTAAATTGGAGAGACATCAATTTGATAGATGGACCATTCGGTGGATAAAGAACTGGCTGGATGGCCGCACAAAAAGAGTTGTGGTCAACGGCTCCATTTCCAGCTGGAGACCAGTAATGAGTGGTGTTCCTCAGGGATTGGTGTTGGGACTGGTCTTGTTCAACATCTTTGTTGATGACATGGACAGTGGGTCTGGTTGCGCCCTAAGCAAGTTTGCCAATGACACCAAGCTGTGTGGTTAGGTTGATACAATGGAGGGAAGGAATGCCATCCAGAGGGACCTAGACACGCTTGTGAGGTGGGCTGATGCCAACCTGATGAAATTTTACCATGCCAAGTGCAAGGTCCTCCACCTGGGTCAGAGCAATCCCAGGCACAGCTACAGGTTGGGCAGGGAAGAGATTCAGAGCAGCCCTGCGGAGAAGGACTTGGGGGTGTTGGTTGATGAGAAAATGAACATGAGCCGGCAGTGTGTGCTTGCAGCCCAGAAAGCCAACTGTATCCTGGGCTGCATCAAAAGGAGTGTGACCAGCAGGTCGAAGGAGGTGATCCTGCCCCTCTACTCTGCTCTTGTGAGATCTTGCTTGGAGTATTGTGTGCAGTTCTGGTGTCCTCAATATAAAAAGGACATAAAACTGTTGGAAGAAGTCCAGAGGAGGGCACGAGGATGATCAGGGGACTGGAGCACCTCCTGTATGAAGATAGGATGAGAAAGTTGAGGCTGTTGAGCCTGGAGAAGAGAAGGCTGCATGGTTACCTCATAGCAGCCTCCCAGTATCTGAAGGGTGGCTATAGGGATGCTGGGGATGGACTATTTATTAGGGACTGTGGTGAGAGGACAAGGGGTAATTGGTTAAAACTTTAACAGGGAGAGTTTAGATTGGATGTGAGGAAGAAATTCTTTACTGTGAGGGTGGTGAGGCCCTGGAATGGGTTGCCCAGGGAAGTTGTGAATGCTCCATCCCTGGCGGTGTTCAAGGAGGGTTGGACAGAGCCTTGGATGGCATGGTTTAGTGGGAGGTGTCCCTGCCCATGGCAGGGGGGTTGGGACTAGATGATCTTAAGGTCCTTTCCAACCCTAACTCTTCTATGATTCTATGAAATCTCACTTTTCTTTTGCAGAAGCTGTGTGAAAGCCTTTCCTGCCTTACAAGTCCCCCTGTTTCCCCTTGGATTCTCTTTTCTGTTTGGGAACTCACTTCCCAAACATGTCTGAGAGTAAATTCACCAAAGTTTCAGGCAATTTCCGTAGTATAGAGATGGTTCCTTCAAATTAATTACTGGTGATAATGATTCTTTGTGTCCCTCCTGATTACTGTGAAGCTTTTCAGCAGACGTGGAATAGCCAACAATTTTAATGACTTAATAAATGGTGCATGACCTTGTAGCCCGAGGCACGTTTGTATTCTGCATGTTTTTTCCTGCCTTCATTGGGCCTTTTTGAAGTGCCGAGCAATCCTGTGCAAGACTGTGATGCTGGAGATAGCAACTGGAAGGCAGTCCTACTCAGATCTCAGTCTGGAATTTCACCTTTAGAGGCTGACCTAGTGAGAGCAGTTTCACACACAAAAGGGGGCAAATGGTTGTAGCCAGACGTTTACAGGTTGGTTTTTCTTCAGTCACATTGCTGCATCCTTTCCTTTTTCAGCAGACTAATCCAAACTAGGATGCTGATTTCTTTAAATACATGTTTTTATTTTTCTCCATTATGTGTTGCTCTGACATGGGAGGATAAGCATTTTGAGTCTCTCAGCCCAGATAAGCCCCTGTCAATCTTGAGAAAGACTATATACAAATAGATGAATGTTGCATGCAGCTGCTAAGTGACTGCAAAGTCTTGCTGCAGCACTAAAATCAAAGAGCAGTTAATGGACTGGAACGACCTCCAAACTGGCTGTTGCCTCTTTTGCTGAAGCCTTGACAACACATCTGAGTTTAGCAGAGAGCTCATCCTTTTCCAAAAGGCATCTCTTTTTGCTTTGGAGCTTTCCTGGAGCCAGGAGTCAGGTAATGTCAATTTTCTGTGACTTTATGTCACAGTCTTGTCATGTTGGTCTACTGTTTCCTCTGCAGAAATGGATGTTTTTTATGGTGAGGAATTCCACACATAAATCTTCTGTCTCTTTCCGGCCATCTCAGAGGTATGGTTTTGAGAAATTCTCTGTGTTGTGTTATTTCTCAAACAAACAGACATTGGTGCCAGGTATGTTGGATTTCTTGGTATCATATTCCTTTCTTTCTTTTCTATTGCAATAAATAGAAGGGATGTTTTAGAATAAAAAATGCATTGCTCATTATGTAGACCATCATAACACCTTGGACCTGAGCCTGATGTTTCTGTACTGGTGTAATTTCCATGCCCCACAGGGCACAGTCACATGTCCTCTTTTCATTTTGAAGACCTTAATTGTAAACATATACTTAAACTGGATGTACATGGTGGCAGAGGTGTACATTCTAGAATGAGATCAAAGAACAGGGAAATGTTAGTGCATTGTTTGGCGTCTGCTTGTATTAGTGTGGTGATTACTTTGTTTTTTTATATAATAAACCAGAGACCATAAATGCAGTGGCTCTAGTGTGGCTTCAGTTGATCAACTGAAAATATCATTTAGATGTAACAAGCTTAATTAAGGTACACTTGCTACTTACAATGCAGGCAGCACTCTTTTGAGGCTTTTGGAGTGATGGGAAGGTGCATTTTTGCAGGGCTTATAGTACAGGTGATACAGATGCACAGAAAATGCTATTACTTTAGTTGAGCCAGAATTTGTGGTTCTCCAGATTTTTTCGCCGAAGTCAATGGATGTGTTGAATGTGCAAGGTACCCAGTTCAGCGATTTGACTAGTTTTTTCTAGTGATTCATGTAAAATACTGTCTCCCAGGGTCTGAGACCAGCTGCAGTGGGATGTTGTGTGTGAGAACCATGCGTGCTTTCTGTTTACTGATTTTAGGACGTTCCTCATATATGTGTATGTGTAAGGGTGCTAGAAATGTAGGTAAATGCAGTAGCGTGAGATAAATAAAGATTGCACTGAAATGTAAATGGGAAATATAATATGTAGTATGATAGGTTTTTTAAAACATTAACATTTTTCATGAACAAAGAGCTGTAGTATAAATTCAAAACTATGTATAAATAAGTACATACATAAAGGTACTTTTAAATTCAGAACATATATAGCTTTTATTTTGTGAAAAATGTAGAGCAAGGAAGTTTTCCTTTTGCCTTGGTTTGCACGGTTGTGAAATTGTTAGTTATGCTTGAAGGGAGCTTTACTGTAGTCCACAGGCCTATGCACTCTGTCACAGAGTATATCTGCTCTGAGATCTGGAAACGGCCTTGTTTACATGTATTTAAAACATATTGTGTTTCTGCCATGCAGACAAAACCTCTTCACTCTAGATGCCTAAAGGCAGGCTTTTTTGCCTGTGTAGGAGTTAACTTTTCCTTGTAGTAAACATGATAAGCACCAAGGAACTCTCCTGTTAGAACAAATTGTGTACTAATTGATGGTAAATACCAATTATAAGCATGAAGCAGACTGAAGAGTCTTTGGCACGTGAGACTAGTATCATCAGGTGATACTAGACAATGAAGTATCATCAAGCCACAACAATTCCCAATCTGTTGCCTTCCCCATCAGGAATACAGTGAGGAAACAGGTACATGCCCGTCCTTGCTGTTGGTTTGCTGTTGCCAGCTCCTTTCCTCCTGCTCATTCGAGAACTCGAAATTTCTCAAGCAAGTAGAAGTTGGAAATGAATTTGACATGTAATCCTTTACAAGCCAAAGTCCGATCAAAAAAACTAGCCTCTTACCAGAAACTAATCAGATCGTAAGTTTAGAAGTCTAAGAATGCATAGTCTAGTGAGGAGAAATTAACCCCGTCTTTGATGCTGCCTCAGAGTAACTTTCACATGGACAAACAGCTGAGGTGTGATACCTTGCCTGCATTACATGCTTTTATTGGTCTGTGTGAGAACGGAGATGTGTCATTTTACCCTAAGAATATACCTTTTACAGTACTCTCAGTTTACAGCAAAAATGTGCAAGATACCATATCTTCTTCCCTCAGTCTGTGACTGAAAAGTGTTTTATTGTTGTACTTCGTAATAGTTCTGTTCTCTGAGAATGTGTTAGTTCCCATAGATTGCTGTCGGAGTCAAATGAAGTTTAAGGGGCAAGCTTCTACTTTAGTATCCTACTTCTAAAAGGTGATGTAATGTATTCAAGGTACTAGAAGTCCTTTTGTGATCAGATTTTATTGTAGACTACCTGCACAGGCCCCTATTTATTCAAGACTCATGACTCCAGTGAGTCATGTCTTTGTTATCATCACTCGTTCTCACTTGGCTTCTCTATTTCTTCAGTTTCTAAATCTCTTCAGTGTACCTTATTCATGTTTCTTATTTCTTCTCCTTTTTTTTTTTTTTAACTCTTTTATGTTTAATCTGCATATTTTAGAATTATTTCATTTTGATTTATCCGAAGGGTAGAATGGGAAAACTCTCAGTTTTGTGGGACAGATTAAGTATGCAAAAGGCTAGCAAATCACTTAAATTATGCTCATAGGACTACCTGTGGAGAGAAAGTAGAATAATAAGCAAATTGGTCAAAGAAATCCATTGACACATTATTTTTAAAAAGGAAATAATTATGGAAAGAGTTACTTTTATGCTGATCTCATTCTGCTGAAGTTCAGCCTTGGGTTAAAAAGTGTCTCATTTGTTTAGTGTTGTGTTTAGTAATCTCAGTTCAGCCTACTATAATTTTGTTTGATAGCTGTGGTTTCCCACTGCATATGGTATAACTATACCAAGAGAACTGTGATAATGTGGCGTAGAGCTGGCACCTTGGTGTCTCAGTTTGATACTTGAATTTGTCATCTGTAAAAGATGGTGGAGTATGGGCTAATTGCAACAGTGATTTCAAGAAATTTGATTGTTGCTTATAGTGTAAGCAATTACGTGAGTGTCACCCATCACTAGTTATTAACTTCATATTTAGGTCAGATTAATTGTCTGGAAAAAGTTGGTGACTATATGCTGTATGCATGTTACTAATGTGGGTATAATGACTAGGGATACCTTTGGTAAACTTCACCAGTCAGTTTCCCTCTGTTAATCAGCATATATACACTGAAAAGTCTGCAAGCAGCTTCGGATAACAAGAGTGAAGATTTTCTACTCTGTTATTAATCATTAAAAAAAGAAAATCAGCCATAAAGTAAGATTTCGTCCAAATGAGATTGTTTTTCTAGTGTTGAGTGGATTCATGACTTAAGCAAACCAATCTGCTAAATAGTTTAAGAAACACAATTGGTTTCTAGCTGACGCATTAGATTTTATGAAGTGATTGATCACAGCTGCCAATTGCCAAGGCCAGTGATGTTCCATATTGGTAGTCCCCACAGTATGTGCCCAGATTAGTCTGAAAAGAGGACAGAGGGGGAAAGAAAAGCAGTTCTCAGTAATGTGTTTTTAAAAGTATTCTAAATGCAAAACTGCCTGCTTTGTAAAATTAAGTCCAAGACAGGCTTTATGTGTTGGTCAGACTTCTACTGTATATTGGTTTTTTTTGTGCGTGTTTTTCCTGTTGAGTTTTCCAAGTGAAAATCAGAAGCCTGGGCAAAGAATGGGGAAAAAAATATGCAGTGCTTTGTGTGCATTTTTTTCACCATTATTTCTAAGTGAAAGATGGTCATTAAGCTTTCATGATTTGTCAGCTTCTCTAGGGAAGCTGGTGGGAGGAAAGAAACCAGGGATTTAATCTTGCTCTTGCTGAACTCAATGGGAGTTTACCATTAATTTCTATTGGAGAAGGATCATGCCCTAAGTCAACAGATGAAAGAAATAATGCTTAAGTCTTCAGATTGCTATTATTTCATGCTTAATTTTCTCATCGTTAAATGGGTGGGAGATTGGCAAATCTGATATTTTATTCCCAAACATTGCTGTGGATCTGCAGCAGAAAAGTTAAGCAACTTGGTTCTTCTGTCTGTTGTGCAGCTCACCCCCCATAAAACAGAGAAAATAGTGTCCTCTCAAGAACAGCAGTGATGAGCAAGATCTCAAAGTAAGCTGTAATCCTCTTATTCAGAAAAAGAACCTTCAGAAGATGCAGATGTTTAGGAATGTTGCAAGACAGGATGGGAATGCCCGGTTTTTTGAGAGTTATGTGGTGGTCTGGGTAGATTTAATCATTGGAAGGGCAGAAAAATAAGAAAGATATAGAGGCATAGTTGAAGGATGAATTTGACCTTTGTTAGCCTGTGTAAAAAATGTGCCCGTTGGGTGACATTTGGAGACTTGTTAGCATTACCAGTAGTGATCTAATGTTTCTGGGATCTGAGTAATGACCCACTCATAGGAACATTTTGTTATTCAATAAACTCCGGTGTATCCATTTAGTTTACAACAATTTATGAAATGAGGTTGCAAATCTCTCTCTGAATTTGTTCCAACATTAAATGGACTGAATATTTTCTGTCTGCTGCCTGGAAGCCTTTGATATGACAAAAGCAAGGTCTTCTATGAGAACACTGGTGACTTTTCTATGCAAGTCTGTGTAAGGCAGTTAGATGAATACTTTGTGTCTTGCACTGATGCTGTGTTTAAAATGGCAAAGAAAAAAAGAATTTAACTCAAAGCAGAAGCACATCCTTTAATGGTAACCCATAAACCCAGGCTATAGCATCAGTTCGAAGTGCTTTTGAAGGCTGTGAAAACCATTTTGAGTGTCTTGCTGAATGTAACTGGGGAGTAAATCATGCAATACTTTGACAAGGAAAGATGGGCAAAAGCACAGGTCTTAAGTACAGACCTCAAAGCATTGTTTCTGTCAGAATTCTGCAACACTTGCTGCATCCCTGGCTTTACCAGTGGGAAATTTCAGAGAGGCAAGCTTTGAGTAATAAGTGTGCTTTGGACAGCTTTCCAAGTGGAAGATAACACCCTGCGCATGTTATCTGAGAACTGGAAGTACTTCTAGTTGTGTGATCATAGTCAGAAGTGAGTCCACAATAGAAAACCTTTGTCTCCTGAGATGGGTATGTGATATAACAAATGTTCATTAAAGATTGCTGATGGTTTTATGATAGTATTTGTAAGTATCTATATATGTCTGGGTGTGTCCTTGTCACAGATGATGTGCTCAGTGGACACAGGAAGCTTGATATTATTTTCACTGTTTTGAGCCATGTTTGTTATGCTTATGGCCTCATTCAGTGCTAACTGAAGTAAGACCCTATTGTCATGCTTTGCTGTAAGTAGAATGAAAACCTCAAATGAAGTAGTGATAAAATTGTAAAGAAGTAATTTTTGCTTGTTCATAGTAATTTCATGCAGCGGAAGGTGCTTGTACTGTAGTTCGCTTACACTCTGCATTAAATGGTTGGTCTCAGTAACTCCTGCAGGAACCAGGATCAAAGACTTTAGGAAACTTCCTGCACACCTAGAAAATCTCCAGAATTTAACAGTTATTAAAGCACTTTGAGTTCTCAAGGTTCCCAGCGTTAAAATACTCCCAGCAGAATAAGTGTTACTAGCAAAAGTACCATTTGTACTTCTTGCCTTAAACTGAGGATTTTGGTGAACCATTCATAAGGCTAGGAACTGTCTAACATGAAAAAAATCCCAGACAATTGAGATCCTGCAAGTTTACATCAACTGAGAATCATGCCTGTCTGTTTACACAGTAACCTTGGATGAATGAAAAGATGTACACCAGGCACTTCAGTCCGTTCTTTGGGTGTGTGTCCTGGGTTCAGCAGTAGCAGTCATTTTTCTCCTTAGTAGCTGGTGCAGTGCTGTGTTTTTTACTTTTGGCCGGGGAACAGCGCTGATAACATCGATGGTTTTAGTTGCTGCTCAGTAATGTTTACTCTGACCAAGGACTTTCTGAATCTCATGCTCTGCCAGGGAGGAGGGGAAGCCAGGAGGAAGCAGAGAGAGGACGCCCGACCCAAACTAACCAAAGAGGTATTCCATACCACAGCACGTCATGCTCAGTGTATAAACTGGGGGCAGTTACCCAGAAGGGAGATCACTGCTGGGTGGGGCTGGGTATCAGTTTGCGGATAGTGAGCGGTTGTATTCTCTTCCCTTGTTATTTCCCTTATCATTATTATTATTGGTGGTAGCAGCAGTGGTTTGTGTTATACCTTAGTTACTGGACTGTTCTTATGTCAACCTGTGGGAGTTACATTCTTTCTATTCTCCTCCCCATCCCTCCGGGAGTAGGGGGGAGGAAGGGGGTGGGGAGTGAGCAAGTGGCTGCGTGGCTAAGTTGCCGACTGGGCTTAAACCATGACAGCGTGGTTGAGAATAGAAAGATGGTAGCTGTGAGTCAGTCCTGGCACTCAATAGCTTCTGATAGAGAACATTGCAACTCCCCCTTCTTTTAAAGGCTACTTTTCCATATCTAGATAGTGAAGAAGCCTGGAGTCTTTACGTACTTAAATGGGCCAGCTTGTAACTAGCAAACAGGCAGGGTGCAAACTAATAATTTTCTAACAGAACCTCCTCAATCTTTGTGGCTCTGGTGTGAAATGTTTCATGCTGGTGGAAGATCAGCAAAGGCATAAAACTGGAACACAGCAATGCTTCTGTTTGGCATGTCTGAAGGCTGAGGAAGTAGATGATGGTTCAGATTTTATTTTTTTTTTCCTGAGCTGTTTCAGTAACAACAATTATTTTTCTTTCCCCTTGCAGTGACCTGCTAAGTGGTTATTCCACTAAGAACCAGCCCACACTACTTGTGAGCAGCAGAGTTTTCTGTAACCCTTCTCAGCTGACTCATGGTCATGGCTGTATAAAATTACTCTTTGCCTAGAATTGCTTTTATGTTTTAAAAAGCAGACAACCCTCCCTACCTGAACTATACAGTTATTCAACAGAGTTTACTCTGAAGGCGAGGCTGGAGAACCCCTGAAGGAAAAGGAAATATGTAAGTGGTCAGGATAGAAGCGCGTGATATATGTGGATCTTGTTCTATAGGGACTCCATGCTGGCCTGCCAAAATCAAGCAGGAAATGGAAATGGAGAAGAGAAATTCTTGGCTTCTGAGTCAGACTTGAGGGTTAAGCCACAGTCAAGCCATGAATGCCCTCTAAATCTTGCTAGGTAGGATTGTGGAAATTGGATGTGACGGAACAGAGCTCTTGGTCAATGGAAAGTCCTGATCTGTAGTCATGTGAGGTTAAGTTGCATGTTTTATCTAAAAAGCTTGTCCAAAGTAGTGATGTTTCTCCTATCACTAGCTGATCTGTAGGTATTTTGCTTTAGTTGGGGTTATTGAAACCCAGAGGGAAAGCTGCTTTAGAGACCCCTTGCAGGATATTGTTCTGAGAAAATTGTCCTTTTGATGCCTTGATTTGAAACTCATGCTTCTCATTAACACAAGCTGCAGGGTGCCTGGAGATCTGTCACTGACAGGGGTCTGCATTAGCTGGAAAACAGTGTGAATCTACCACATGGGTGTACAGGGTTAAAAAGCAAAGTAAAGAAAGGAGAGACTCAAATTAGGTATCTGTTAGCAATTTGAGAGCTGCGTGATTTAAGAAAAGAACTGTAGTGAGCTGATTTTCAGGAAATCAGCTACCCTGACAGATTGACCAAGACTGTGTGACATGAAAACACCACCTCCTGATACTTTCACTTAGGGAAATAATTTTTATTTCCCAGTAGAACATCAGCATTCCCCTGAAACCTGTCAGCTGAAAAGTGAGAAACCATTACAGGGAAACCCCTCTTTTTCTCTCTCTGTCTTCCTGCCCTCCCCCCCTTCCCCTGTTTTCCCCCTTGAGGAAACTGCTATGGGGTTTTTCTCTTAATTTGATTTGCAGGGCAGTGTAGTACTACTGAAGATATGAATCATCTGAGCTTGAAGCTTCTTGTGTTGCCTGTCTATAGAGGAGTTGCTGGAGACTTCTTTGAGTTACCTCTGATCATATTTAGTCTCACAGCCATGATTCTTGTATTCTGAGACAGAACATAGAGAGATGTGAACACAGTGGTGTAGTGTTTTGCTGCTAATGCAGACCTAGAACATCCTGTTTTACTGACTAGCTTAGGTGTATATTTCTTCTGTTTATTTTGGGGCATAATTTCCTTTCTTGGTGACATACAGTTACTGGGTAGAGGAAGGAGATAAAATAGCAGAATTTCTGGTGCCTATGTGTCCTGGGTTCAGCAGTAGCAGTCATTTTTCTCCTTCTTAGTAACTGGTGCAGTGCTGTGTTTTTGTTTTTCAGCCTGGGAACAGTGCTGATAACACCGATGTTTTCAGTTGCTGCTCAGTCATGTTTACTCTGACCAAGGACTTTCTGAATCTCATGCTCTGCCTGGGAACAGGGGAAGCCAGGAGGAAGCAGAGACAGAGCACCTGACCCAGACTAGCCAAATGGGTATTCCATACCACAGGACATCATGCCCACTATATAAACTGGGGGCAGTTACTGGAAGGGAGATCACTGCTGGGTGGGGCTGGGTATTGGTCAGTGGGTGGTGAGCGGTTGTATTCTCTTCCCTTGTTGTTTCCCTTATCATTATTATTATTGGTGGTAGCAGCAGTGGTTTGTGTCATACCTGAGTTACTGGACTGTTCTTATGTCAACCTGTGGGAGTTACATTCTTTCTATTCTCCTCCCCATCCCTCTGGGAGCGGAGGAGAGGAAGGGGAGGGGAGTGAGAGAGAGACTGCCTGGTTTTTCTGAGTTATGGCTTTGCTTGAACCACGACACTACGTTACCACTGTTGTACAGGCTAATGTGTCATTTGATGCATTTCTCACTGCCACAGGTGTGGATAAATTGCAAGATCTGTGTGAAACACATTGTATTTTGACAAATGGAAAGGTAGTAGCCAAATAAGGCACAACAAAGTTTTGGTATGTGAAAAGCAACTGTATGATACATAGGCTTAGAAAGTCCAGTAATTTTTCTGACTTCCTTTGGAGATTGTTTACTGCCTTGTTATTCTTCCAGAAGGACCTGAAATGATCCATTTGTGTTCTAAGATTATTATAACTCTTAAATTAGTGCTCTTTGCACTGATTAAGTATTTCTTTAACATCAGTTCAGGTGTTCAAGGCCGAGTTGGACAGAGCCTTGGATGACATGGTTTAGTGGGAGGTGTCCCTGCCCCTGGCAGGGGGGTTGGAACTGAATGATCTTATGGTCGTTTCCAACCCTAACTATTCTATGGTTCTATGATTTTCACTCTTGGAGAATTTGACCTACAAAGGACATTATTTGTTATCCTACAAAAAAAAAAAAAAAAAGCTCCCTCAAGTTTTTGAGTACCTTGTGCAAAATAATTGTAGTGATAATGCATATACTTACCTGCCTCGTTCTCCAGACTAGCAGAAGTTGCTCTTCTTAACTTGTGGTTGCTTAAATAAGGTCACTTGTGGTTTTACTACCATAGAGTAAAATCCAAATGAAAAGAAAGAAGAGGAGAAAATGTTTTAGTGTGTACTGGCATTTTACTGTGTACTGGCATTTTACTTGGTGTTGACTTACATTTACTAGTTTGAATTAGAACTAAAACTTAAGTATTCCTGAAGACAAGGCCTTAAAAACAAGCTTATTGCCTTATGAAAACGATCTTAGTTTAGAGTAACTTGGTCTTATTCCTCATAGTTTATTAACTTGTTTGTTTTGCATGTAGAGTATGAGTTCTTATTACCAGATAGTTCAGAATGATCTCTCTAGCTGGTATTTTCCTTTGAACTCATGGAATCATTTAAGTTGGAAAAGACCTTTAAGATTGAGTCCAACCTTCAACCTGGCACTGACAAGTCCACCACCAAGCCCTCTCCCTAAATGCAACATCTACACATCTTTTAAATACCTCCAGGGGTTGTGACCCAGCCACCTCCTTGGGCAGCCGGTTCCAATGCTTGGTAAGCTTTCTGGTGAAGAATTTTTTCCTAATATCCAATCCTTCCCTAATATCCTTCCCTGGTGCAACTTGAGGCTTGTTTTATTCCTTGTTATTTGGGAGAAGAGACCTACCTCACTACAACCTCCTTTCAGGTAGCTGTGGAAAGGGAGAAGGTCACCCCTCAGTCTCCTTTTTTTCCAGACTAAACAACCCCAGTTGTCTCAGCTGTTCCTCATCACACTTGTGCTCCAGGCCCTTCACCGGCTTTGTTGTTCTCTGGACCTGCTTCAGCACATCAATGTCTCTCTTGTAGTGAGGGGCCCAGAACTGAACACAGTGTTCTAGGTGCAACCTCCCCTAGAGTGCTGAGTATAGGGGGACAGTCAATGGCCCTGCTGGCCACGCTATTTACAGAAGCCAGGACGCTATTGTCATTTTTGGCCCCCTGGGCACAAGCTGGCTCACATTCAGCTGGCCCTTGACCAACAACTCCAGGTCCTTTTCTGCTGGGCAGCTTTCCAGCCACTTTTCCCCAAGCTTGTTTTGTTGCAGGGGGTTGTTGTGACCCAAGTGCAGGACCCAGCACTTAGCCTGGTTGAACCTCGTACATTTGGCCATTGATTCAGCCTGTCCAGATTAGTCATATAGAAAGTTTAAAATTCCTACTTAGTATGTGAAATCTTTTCATTGCTACATTTTTCTGTCTGTACCTACTTGCCTCTTGAGCAGATCCCATTATTAATGCTGTGCACAAATGCCTTTAAATATATGCCTGTGCTAACGAAGAATTCTGTGTACGTCTGGAGTCTGGTGCATCTCAAAGCAATTGCAATTGGCTGTATTTTTCATGAATTTTAATTATTAGAACAATTACACAAATGTTGTGTCTTTTGATGTATTGCATGATCAGGCAACAATTCCAAAGGGACCTTGTTCCCATAATGTTCCTGAAGCCAGAAGGCTACAGATTATTTTACAGCTAAACCAGTAACTTGCTTGACTTACTTAACATCTGCTGTACTTCATCTGTGATTCATCCTACTGATGGCAGCTTTTCCAACTTGACTCTCTCTTGAAGACACATTAAAAGATGTGCATGTTCATAACAAGTTCATTTTTCTACATCTAGAAACAGACAACAAAACCTAACAACATATTCCTGCTGCTTTCCTTTCCTAATGTGGTAATACTGTCTGCTGCCAGAAATGAGTTGCTTCTGACTGGGATAGTGAAGAGCTCATAATACAGTGTATGAAGTGCCACATGTATGTTAAGGTGTGAAGGGAAGGGGGGTATCTCATGTTAAATTAACTGAAGTAATTGCAGAAAATCTCAGAACAAGAAGGCTTGTCAGCCTTCCATAGTACTTTTGCAATGCTATAGTTCAGTCTAATCAAAGAGACTACCTCTTCATGCAAACCTTGCTATATGTTTTTCCTCAGACTCTTGTGGCTACACCACCATTGTGGCCACATAGTGGAATGACAAATGCATGAACTTAATTTGATTCATTACTTGCAAGGTTATTTCTAGTGTTCTCGCTGCTCACCACATTTCTTATTTAATATACAAGCACACCATGTGCTTGTTGAAATCTGAGTAAAATGAGTTAATCAGGAACTCAACTGAAATCAGAACCTGAACGAAGCATATTAACATCTTTGTCTTGTACATGGAAAAGACTAATGGGCTGCACAAATCATGGTTTGGTCCCCTGCCCCCCACCTCTGCTGACTTTAATACGTTGAAAACCCACCCAACAAAGCAAAAAAGCTTCCCACATACAAGCCTACCCGTCCTTTGAACAAAATTTTGGTACTCCTCACTTCAAGTTAACAGTTGTTCCACTTAAAAGCATTAATTTTGACTTGATTAGTTTTGAACAATCTGAATATTTTTCAGAGCTGTGTGCAAACATTTTTGCTCTTCTCTAATTTAAGAAAACTTTGATGCGATTGTGACCAGTTGGACATGTAATGGGCTGTGCAGGAACATGATCCTCCATCTGTAAGGTGAATGATATGGTCTTGTTGCTAGGGTGATCAGCAGCACAGGTCTACCCTTAACTCTGCCCAGAGTATTGAGAGATTTAACTGTGCAATGATAGCACTTGTGGTTTATTTTAGGGATTATTTCTCCTGCCTGAATAACTGTGGACTGTGTTTTATACGTCTACTGTGATAATGTAGGTTAATCACCTAAATTATGCTTATCTGAATAGAAGGATCTGTGCATAAATATAAGTACCCTTGTACCTATTTGGTAGAGCTGCTGCTTTTGCACTCCAAGTTACAAGTTTTAGCTCTGATAGTCTGAAGTTCTTATGTGCCTGCAACTTGTAGATACTTTTGTACATATCAGCCCAGAGCATCTTCCCTTGATTAAGACATGCTATTGTCAAATACATGTGTAAAATAGCCTGGTGGAAATGTAAGATTTCATTTTGATTTCTCTAGCTTTGAACTGTGCACAATTACAATTGTGATTTAAATTAATCCAATTAATTGTGATTTGAATTAATCCAGTTAATCAAGGGAAGATCATCTTCCCTTGGTTAAGACAAGCTGTTGTCAAATATATATATAAAATAGCCTGGTGGAAATGTAAGGTTTCTTTTTGATTTCTCTAGCTTTGAACAGTGCACAATTATAGTTGTGATTTAAATTTATCCGATGCATATCAGCCATGCTAGAAAGAGGAGAAATATGTATTTTAAACTAAAAATATCCATCTCCAGTTCAATTTTTAATTAAAATAAAAGTATCTTCCTGACATTCAAAACACGTGGCCACGTACTGACTTTCTACAATAATATGCAAAGGCAATTTAGAAATAGACTTTTTCTTTGAGAGTGCTGTATGTAAAGATGGCTTCAGAAGTCTTAAAGGCATTAATTGAAATCCATTTGTAGAACTGGTCAAGAAACTAGATGTCTGTCTTCAGAAAGTTTGAGATTTCAGAATGTTTCCAGTTCCATGAAGTATGATAAACTTATAAAGTCTTTTTCACCTTTCCCTCCTTCGAGAGGGGGACAACCACAATGGCATGGATACTAGACTGATGGTTAGATGTCTAATGAAATCTCTGATCTCACCTCTGCTTTACAGTTGAAAATGTTTGTGTTTATGTGTATTTTAACCTCAGTTTTACAAAAGTAGAAGGAAATTCCTTAGACCACCAGCTTAAACCTGGGAGTTCCATATACAAATATACTTGAATGTGGAAGGATTGTTGACTCTACTGTCAGCCTAACTGAAGGGAGCACACACTTGCTGCTGCTTTTTCTTTTTACTTATGATGTTCTTCCTGTTGAGGTGTTTTTTTTTTTTTTTTTTTTTTTTTTTCTTAGGATTATGACCTGATTACTTCAGATCAGAGAAACTGTTTATGGTGAGAGTTGTATTGGAATTAGTATAGCTCTGCCCATGATTTACTGTAACCAAATGGTTGGGAGCTTGTAAAGGGGGTTTAGTTGAGCTTTTCTGCCTGAATCTGCAGGAGTAGAACAGTACAAACACGAAATCTACAGTGGAAAGTTACTCAGGGTGATTATCTTGCTGCTACACAAGATTGTTTCAGCTTCTGGTATCTGTATTTTCAATAACCCCATTAATATAGAACCCTTTTTTCATTCTGCTTGACAAAAGTTAGCTTTGGGTGATGAATACCTATATATTCTTTTGGGCACAATTGAAGATAGTCTGCTGGATTACTTTGTATTCTTTGTTAGGTGTAAAGTGTAGCACTGGTAGACTTTTTCTGGTCAGAATGATCTCCTTTCATAAACTGAGTACTTGTGCAATGGAAAGAAAACTGGCATAAACTGAAACAGACACTAAATAGAGACCCACAGAAAAAAAATAGACGCTGTACAATGTGTTTTGTGTGCAAGTATCATCAAAGAAACAGGATATTTTGTTACCTTTTTCAGTGACATAAAGGCTTATCTATCAAATATCTTATCACCAAATCAAAAAGATATGTAATGATGTGACATTGCTTCTGCTGAAAAACCCATGAAATTATGTTTTCTAATGTGACCTGGATATCTTGATGAGGCACCATTTTTTCTCTAGTCTTAATCCTTGTTTACTTGCATGGCTCCTGACAGGACTTGAAAAGGGTAAGGAAAAATGAGGAATGGCTTCTGGCAGAAATGTTTAAAAGACTGTACCTGGAAATATGCAGCTGCTCTATGACTCTGGTAAAATATACTGGGAGAGGAGATTGCTTGTGTGGCGCAGACTCAAAATAGGGATACCTTAGTTATTCTGAGAATTGCTTCTGTTTCTCTCAGTTTGGTCAGGACTTTTCTTCCCTCCAGGAGAGTATTAGCTGCTTGGCTGGCAGTCCGAAAGTTCTTACTCAAAAAAATATTCTTAGAAATGTAGAACAGTTACTGGAGAGTGATTAATCAAACGAATAATGATCAGGTTTACAATATCTCTTGGAACTTCATGCACAATGAGCATATGAAGACTGCGTAATGTAAGTTCTCATGTGCTTTTCTTTAAGTAGCAAGGTATGTGGTTTTATGAAATCTCTAAACTCTGAGCAAAGTGCTTTCTTCTAAGGTACGCTTCCAAGGTAGCCGTACAAAAATAACTTGTTATGATAGCAAATTCAGAATGAAGTCATAAAGTCCTTTAACCTTCTACAGTTGCCAATGAAAACAAGAACTGTAAAATTGCTTTCTGTGACCTACTGTCTTGCAGGCAATCTTACACTAATTTACAAAAGCTCTCCAGAATAAAGCAATTATGCTTGGTGAAACACATACAGAGATTGAGGCCTCCCTTAAGCATCCTGACTTGATCCAACTTTGCCTATCTTTTTCTTAGCCCTCCTCCCCAGTCCTCCCTCCAGCCCTAACATGCATACCCAAAGAGTCTGTCTGCTTTTTGCAGCTGGCTGTTTTGAAATATCTTTGAAAAATAAAATGCTAACAATTAAAATAGCCATACAGCATGTTGTTAGATAAAGCCTGGAACTGTATGCCTTACACAGTGAGGCCTAAAAATCAATATGGCAGTGCCAAGTTTTCTGCTGACAGGGTATTTTGACTGTCTCTTGGACCTGTGTCTAACTGCAACAATACCGCAATTATGAAGTGCAAGACCTGTGTAGCTAAACTTTTCTTCACTGACAAAAAAGAATGTTCCAGTTGCAATGTATTAGGCTTTCCCTTGACAAGCTTAAGGCACAATAATGAGATGGTTGCATGGGAAAGACTGGTGAAGTAATCAATCAAATCTGTTTTAGTCCGCTCATGCTTGTAGCTAAGAAACAGACTAAAGGGACAGGGAAAAAAGATGACAGGGAGAAAAGGTCATAGCTTTTATATCTCCTCTTTTTAATCATAGTGCTTTACTGCGTTAGAAAACTGACCTCCAGGCAGTGGAGAGGGGAGAGGCTTTTATGCAGGGCCTCAAGGCTCACTCCCCCAGGTTTCCCTTTTTCGTGAAGCTTTGGAAGCATTTTGCAATACGGCTTACAGCAGTACAAGCAGCTGATTTCCATACCTGACTCCTATTTAATTCTAGCATTCAACTGTTGTTCTTACCCTTTTTCTTGGTCCCCTTTTCATCTTTCTCTTGAGTTGCATGTAGCCATTTACCTTTGTTTCCACTAAGGTACACCAAATGAGAATAATATTTTGTCTGCCATACAGGTCAGTGAGGAATTGGACTTTGTTTATCATATTTCAAATTACTTCTGTTTGAGACAATTTTGCCTTTCCTTATAGAAGCAGATTGTGCGCTATATTAAAATGTCTTTTAGTGGAATAATTACTGTTGTAATCTTAATTTGCCCTTCTAGTCATTAAAATTTCTTGAATACTTTTGGATAATTAAATATTTCATCAATAGCAATTATTTTATCTACTTTTGGTACACCATTCTATAAAAAAGGACAGTGGACTGTACAGCAGAAGTCAGACTATTGCTAGTAATAAGAATTAGTACTATTAGGAGTGTTGAGAAATCTTGAGATACAAAGAATGTCAAGCAAAAAAGTTTGTACAGATGTTGAAGAAATCTTATATGGCATGAGGGGCTGACAAACTTATGATTTCATTTGATCTATACTGGTGTTGGCAAGAACCCTTGCAAAAATTACATATCCATTTAAAAATTATTTCATCCTTACTGGAATTCAGTTCTTAGTGATTTTCCTAGATGGATTGTGGTTGGTGTGTGAAACTTTCAGTGGTGTAGTCTAATCAATACCATCAGTGTCAGGATACTTTTCTTATGCTTCTTGTGTTTCAAGTGAGGTCTGTGATTATTAATGGGTAAAATTTCTTGGAAACAACTTGATATTTATTTTCTAAACTTCCATGTCATATGACCACTTCTGAGCTGCATTAATGTTTCCATCTCATTAATCATTGTGGCCTAAGATGGGCAGGTTCTTATGTGGCTTCCTAATTTTTTCCCCTTTTTTTGCCCCTCTCAAGTACTTCATGCAATCACAGATTGGTTAGGTTTGGATGGGACCTTAAAAAATCTAGTTCCACCACCCCTGTAGCAAGTGAAGGCAAAGCTTTTTGCTTTGTTGACTCTTCTTTCAATTAATGGAAGACGATGTGAGCTAGTATAACTTTGAAGCAAATGGTGTTATCCTGAAGGACAAGTTACCTCCAACCTAATTTCTTTACTTAGATCTTTCTTCATGTAATTCCTGTGCTTCAACCTTAGAACATGGACATGCTCTGTACCCTTCTGTTTGACTCCTGACAGAAAAGACTACTTAGGAAGTGTGTTTGTACCAAAACCAGGTGTTGCTGGTAAATGCATGATTTCTGCTTCTCTGTCTATAGCAATGCTGAAAAGAAGTGCATGAACAGTGTTGTATGAGTGCAAGTTAAACTAAGGAAAAAAGTGGCTAGGTAACTTAATTAAAAAGTCTCAACTAAAAGAAATTGGAGGAGAAACCATTACTGGCTCTCCATGATTTTCAGATATTTGAGGTGTTATTTAAGTTCAGGTTTTTATGATTCATGGAAAGTTTATAGTAGAGAGGAAAGATCCAGTGAGGGGAAATGCAAAACAGGAGTTATGACTTACGTTGAGATAAACCACCAGTATTACTCATGAGTATTTATCTTCATTGATGGTAAGGCTCAAATGATTCTTCGTGGTGGCTTTTTCTTCTGTGGAAAAATTTCCTAGTATACATAATGTAGTTGACTTCAAAAGAAGTAGCTGTGGCCTCACCATGTAAATACTTGCTGTTTGGGTAGTTGCTTTTAAAATTTTGAGTTTGCTTCATGTCATAACTTCCAGTTTTGTAATACTGCTCCCCAGTTTTCTTTAGTCTGTTCTGTTTTGTTTAAATACACAAATACCATTTACAACAGTCCACAATTGCTTATGCAGTTTTATTTCTGATTGGGGCAAGGATGTTATTATTTGGCTTCTACTCCTCTTATTCAGCGCTTCAAGTGAAAAAAGCTGGTGAGGCAAGTCTCCACAGAGACTTAGTTAAGTTTACACTTTGTCCTAGAAGTAGCATCATGCTTATGCTCTGGCTCATGCTTGTCTAGCATCTAAACAGCTGGCATTTAAGCCTGTTTCAGATGCAGGCTCTAAATAAACTCTGAAGCAGGTGGAGAAAGAATGCCTGAGAGCCTTGGGTGGACCTGGTAAAGCACCATGTGACATGGTGTGATCAGGACAGCAATGGGTCATGTTTGTCTCAGCCCTCACCCAGTGCATCATACTGCATTACATAATTAACATGGAACAGTCACCTCTGGAGAGGTCACAGGCAATGAAATAGCAGAGGGGTGAATGGAAAGTGACCTTTTTGATACTGTGAATGCATGTAGAGCAGCTTAGAGGGCATGTCATACTATAGTCTACTTCCTGGGCCACACTCCTACACAGGATGTAAATGGGGCCAGAGTTCTTCAGTGTTTTTCTGGGGCTAATGAAATATGTATGTGTGTGTGTGTAGGCAGGTATAAATACAAATACAGTTAAATGTCTTCACATTAGCATACCAGGTTTGCCTGCATCATTCGCCACATTCCCAAATAATTTTGTGTGCGACATGAATAGCAAGATATTATAGTATTACGGCCTGGGAAGCATCCTGGGAGTTTGCCAAGCAGAAGAACAGTTGTTTAATATTGCCTCTGCTTTGCTGAAAAAAAGCCTCAGGGATGAGATTGTCCTGTGAACAAACAAGCCATATTGAGGATGAGGATTTGGGTGATCAGAAGGATGGAGGGCTCTGCTGTAGTTACCTGGGAGGTGGCTTCTGAATGGAAGGCTGACAACAGAGGTGGATCTTGTAATCCATGTTGGGGCAGAAGGACTGAGCAGCTAGAGATAAAAGTGAATAGGGATTTGTCCCTGTGGGGAAGGGGTCTCCACACTCTGGGATTGACTATCCGAGCAGACAGCTGGCTCCCTCTGCCATTTCCCTTCTCCAACCTTTTTATGAAACTAAGCTGCTTAGATTTTGCCTTTGAAGTATATGTGACAGATGATTTCCACCACAACCCCCTTACAGAAAGGAAACAAAGTAGGGATTCAAGTTCTTGCTGCTTAGGATATTGACTCTTAGCTGAGGTAGCTTCTCTTCTATGTTTTCAGTTGTACTTCTTCAACTCCATTTGTGGCTACCTGATATTGACATTGAAATTGCTTGTGAACAGTGAGAATCTCCTGTGCAAAGATCTAGCAATTGGTTTCTTAAATGTTGGGGCCATATTTTTCTCCCAAGAGCTTGTTCATTGGTGCTGTATCTCCCCATGAGGCTTCTCTGGCTAGAAGTTACCAGTTCTGATACACCAGTGGTCCTCCAGACCTTTTACAAATTGATAAAAATTCAAGAAATGAGCATGGACTTACTTTATTTTTCCTGGTTTTACTACTGTAATAAGGGAAGTGCTGACTTCATTATGAACAGCTGTACTGCAAAGCATGGTTCTTCACAGAGCAGAATACTTAGCTTTGCAACCAAGCAGGAATGGTCAGATGAGTCCATCTGCCTGTCATCCAGAACACTTCCCCATAGCAGAAACTGATACAGCCAACTGCTTTACCACCAGTGCAGCTTCGGGAAAAGATTTCAAAACAAGTCCAAAGGAGAGTTATTTCATTTTTTACTGAGGCCTTGGTCTAATCCTAGCCTGAAACTGTGGTCTTTTTCTTATTCAGTATTTCTTAAATGGGTTAAGATTGGCAAAACCTGCCTGCCTGTCTTGCTTGCAGCCTTTTTCTTCAAATTATCAGTTTCTTTGGCGCTTTGGTGCTGTGCAGGAATTAAACTTCTATGCAAAGAAAACTGCTGTCCTGAGCTGATACTTGCACAAGAAGATTAATCTATTTATGCTTTTCTATTTATATCTTCAGAAGAGTGATTTTTGACAATTCAGTCTAAATCATCTGGCTTTAAAATATTAGGGTGATTGAGAAAGTACACTGAGGGATTTACAGTTTTAAATTACTATGTTTTAAAACCAGAAGTGGTGGAGTATGTGGTAAGCTTATATAGGAGTATTTTTGCAGTTTGTTATTTAGGCAATCATAGAACAATTTTAAAAATTATTCTAATTATCCTAATTTCTGAGGGGTTATCTTTAGTTATTTGTTTTGTCTAACTCAGGAAAGTGTGCTACAGTCAAGCACAGAAGTTGCTGGTATCAAAGAATCAAGCCCTTGTCCTTAACACTGGAGATCTTGCTACGGTGCATATTTATTTTCCCTTTCTTCCTGCTCCAAAATGACAGTCATGCACTGAATGACCTTAAAAAACTGTCAAGTGTAAACAGAAGTCTGTGCAGAAGAGCTCTGGTCTTGGATGTCTTCTACATGTAGAAGGCAATGACACCTGTAAAGAGGCACACATTCAGAAGTTGTGAATTTTACCCATGATGTGCAGAAAACAAATGCACTGTTAATTAATCAAATGCACATGTGTGTATTTAACCTGATGGGGACATGATGTTGGTTCCAGTTGTTGTGACTGCTGTGAGAAATGATTATAACAGCAAAAAGCACCAAAGAGAGCTTTAGCATCTTAGTCCATTGATCAGGGAGTTTCCAGCTACCACTTCAGAGCAGGTGAAATAACACTAAATAGAGCACTTACTGTTCAGCTGTACTAAGAGTATTTTGCTAAATATGAAGCTGAAAGGGAAAGGATGTACAGACCATTTGGCTTCTTGGAACTCTCATAATGCGGTATAATACATCCATTTTGCATTCTTCTGGAGGAAGGGAAAAGGCAGAATTTTACTGGTCTATGCAGTTCAAAGGAAGGAGATACAAGCTGATGACTGAACATCTTCAAATGCAGCCAGTGCCACCTTCTCTTCCAATAGAATTTTGCAGCAGAGGTGCCAAGAATAGGATACATGCCTGGTCTCTATGCCCCATCGTGATGCTTTTGGCATTGAGGATTATGCTGATGTTACCTAAGTCAGTTTACATGAAGACTGTTATGCCACTGGTGTAGTTCACCACATACTCCTCTGGCACCAATTTACAAGAAGCATTTACCCAAACATTTGTCAGTAATGTCACCATAATTACCTTTGAAATTACCAGTTACCTGTCATCACAGGTCTTTCTGCTATTAAGACTGGCAAAGAGGAAATTGAACTCTTGTTCTTAAGTCACCCCTTTGTTTATTTTAAATATTGTTAAATTGTATTGTACAAGTAGCACCAGCTCCTGTAGCACTGGCCCATCTAGTGCCTTCTGAAGGAAGAAAAATGATCAAATCTCTTTGCTGAGATGGACTGTAGGTTGAAACATGCTGCACTAGGGGGGAGCTGAAAGAGCTGCTTGCTGTGTGTGGGTAAAAGGAAAACTTGAGTTTCTAGGCTTTTAATTCTCTGTCTGTTACCAGCATTACATAGGAATGGTAGGCTCAAAACTGAAATGTAGTAACAGAAAGTCATAGATACTAATTGTGTAACATGTAATTGAGCAGGCAGGGCACCTCACCCTTGTGAAGTCCTAGGGAATTAAAAGCTCCAAAATATTTTCTAGAAATCAGTTACTTCCTTTGGAAAACAAAAAAGGAGGAGGAAGAGTCTCAGCGCTCCATTGTGTCTTGTGGATAGATGACACAGTGATATATGAGACCAGCCCTGCTTTTGCTATTACAAATTCGCAGCAGTTGCAGGGAACTGGAATGCGGTCTCTGCAGGCAGGCAGTCTGCCCACACTTGGGGCCATGAAGGATTGGGCCCAGAGTGGTGTTTTTGCTACAGAGCTTCTACAGTTCTCTTTACTCTCAAAATATTTTCTTTACGCACCAGAAAAACTAGTAAATAAAAATCTGAGCTGGGCTACAGTAAAAAAAATGCCTTTAAAGATGATCTGATGACCCCCTTGCTTTAAATTTAAGAAGATGAGAAAACTTTAGGTGGGAAGATTTTGATTAATGATCCAAAGTGTTTGTGAGTAGGGGTAAGTAATAAAGAACCAGAAAGGAATAAAGAAGGAAATTGGAAAAAGGAAATTAAAGGTGAGATCTGGCAGATATGTTGGGAGAAATTGAAGAAACAGACCTTTGTAATGAAGAGGGTGGAAGGAAAGGGAAAATGGATTGTGAAGAAAGAAAAATAAGAAAGAAAAATAGATACTGAAAGGTGCATAGGCCTATCTGGAACAAGTAGCTTCAATGTAAACTGAAGATCCTGGCTGCCTTGAAGCAATCATGGCAGTAGATGGTAGGGGGTATGAACTGGGATGCTGGAAGTGGAACTGACTATTCTGCACGGGGAGAGGAATGCACATGAAATCATGAACAGTGATGTTTGAAGTGAATCACTTGAGAAATCTTGACTAGTTTTTTTTCTGTAGTGTTTCCTTTCCTGCTCAGGGCCCTGTTTTGGGGCAATTGGGAAGGATCTGATGCTATAGGTCTTTGTGTGTATCCCTAAATCCATTGCAGTTTGTGGATGTGTACTTAATATGCTTTCCTTTCTTATCAGTGCCATGTACATATTACCCTCCCCTTTCATTTTCGTTGTTCCTGTTAGAAATCTCATTAATTCTTTTTGCCATGTCAATAAAGGCTTGTTGAGTTTTTATCTGCAGTTTCTAGATGCTTTTGAGTATTGCAGTCCCTCCTCCAGAAAGAACTTGTAATCCTTGATGCAGGATGTATCCTTGAAGTAATCCTTGAAGTTTGGCTGTACTAAGAAGCATCCTGTGTAAATGGTTTCATCTTCACTGAAAAATTTAGATTTTCTTATCTGTCCTATTCTCACTATTATTTTAATTTTGCCTATCTTATGTCACTCCTGTTATTTTGCTTCATAGGTGCCTCATCAAACTTTTCCTCTGCTAATATTGTTTACAGTTGTCACTGAAGATGGGTATGTATAGTCTAGTAATGCTGGTGGAGAGCCTAGGAAAATACAACTTGACTCTTAAGTATCTTTTTATTTTGAAATAAAAAAGATTTAAGGAAGTGGTGAATAATGTAATGAATCATGAGCTATGAACGAGACTGTTTTACTGTCAAAATCCCCATTAGACACACATACCACTAACAGGATTGGTAAATTAGGAACTGTGTAAATTGATATCCTACTTCGATTTAGTGGAAAAGAAAGATACACACTGAAGCCAACTTGACATTGGCAATGCGTAGTGCATCATGTAGTAATTATTATACTCAAAGCTCCACTTAGAAAAAAATAAATTATTTTGGTTAGCCTGTCATGTGTAGTGACTGACTACGCTTCAGCAGCCCTTTACCGTAAAAGGAAAGCATGTGGTAAGATGCTTTGCTGTTATTTCAGGCTAGTATTTCAAGGAGGGATGTGAGCTGGTGCCAGAGTACATTTTGGTAAATCCTTTTTGTTAAATAAAATGTGGGATAGATGTTTTATCTCTTCGGCAAGCTGTCCTTCAAGAGCTCCGGAATCTCTGTGGCAGTACTCTTCTGTAGAAGACTGGAACTGAAGTGCTTGCCTGCCTTGGGTTTGGGTCTGGGAAACCCAAACTGTTTGGTGTTGAGCTGGGACTACAGGTGATCCAGCAATACCTCTTGGGGAGTAGAGTGTTGCTTCCATTGCTGTGTCCTTTCCTCTGATTGCTCAGTTCTGTGTCAAGTCCCTTCCTTCCAATGAGTGGCCTCTGAAGCCTACTGTAAAAAAGATGAAAATTTGTAGAAGTTGAGCAAAATCAGGTTTTGTTTGAACTTAACTTTTGAAAGAATTTAATCTGTATCACTTAACCTAGAGGGGGTATATCTTAGAAAATCTGCTGTGAAATTCCAGGGGCAAATGCTACAGGTTTTTGTCCCAGTGTTCTGCTCATCACTTTGAAAGCGAAATCTTAACTTTGTGATTTCTGCCTTCCCCCCTTCATCTCAATGTATTGGTCACGTTTACTTAGCATAAGGCTGAAGTCAAAGTGAAAGTTGCTATTAATGGCTATGGCCAGTGGAATGGAATTCTGTACTCTTTTTGCTGTGGAGAGGGATGCATTGCTGTGTAATAGAACTAACGTGTGATTTAATCCAGTATTAATTAATGATGACCAATACCACAAATATTTTATGGTTTACATACCATTGGAGTGGTGGGTGGGGTGGTCTTGGGAAGAGGGTGAGGAAGGACAGAATACTGCCCTCAGTTTCAAAATCTGTACCCAGCTTTGCTGACAGCTGTTTCTCATCTCCACTCTGCTAGTTTAATGGCACTGTATTGTACACGGGCAAATACCTTTAATATAGGAAATTGGACTAGATCCTTGCCCTGAGACAAATAAGGCGATGTGTTAGGAACAAAACGGATTGTTTTGATATAAAAAATGAGATTGGACACAGCAGGTGCTTGCCAGCTTGCACAGAGAATTGTTGGAAGATTCTCAGATACTTCAGTGATATAAGGAGAGGATGCCAGATAAAGAACAGCTAGGTGATTTAAAGGCTGTTATGATGTGACGGGGGCCAGTGCATGATTTTTCTTTTCATGCAGTCAGTCTGTGAACAATATTTTCTTGAATATAAAAATCTTGATAAATAAAGAAATATTTTAGTGCAGTTGTGTGGGATGGAGGAGAAAAGTGAGGAGTCAGCATGTTGGCAGAAAAAACGGAAAAACTGAGCCCTATATTGACAGAAGGTACAGTCAAGTGTTCAGAACCATTCCCTTTTCCCCTTTGATTTATTTAATTCTAAGGTGTAACTTTTAGGAATCACACTTTATCTGATGAGATTTATATGTCAAATAACTAAATTTCAAGGCAAATGTATATCTGCATGGCAGAGGTCAGGAATCTCCTGCCTAAATAACTGAGTGGTCTTACAACAGAGATCTCCCCTCTGCTGTACATGTACGTGCTTCCTCTTTTGCATGGTGCTATTTGGCTGAGTTCAAGAGAAGATCAGCAGAGAACAGTACAAAACCACATGCAGCCAAAAAATGATGTATTAAGATAGGGCTAAGAGAAGAGAGAAACGTCAAAAGGTATGAGGGTTCTTGGAAATTTTAGGAGACTGATGAGAGAAGTTGAGATTTGCAGTTTCTTAGAATAATAAAGTGGGGGCATGAGGAAGGAGCTGTGAGCCACTTAGTCCAGACTCCTGTCTAACAGAACAGCTACTGAATTTATTAGGAAGGAGAACTGCATGTATTTTAGCATAACAGAACAGCTAAGAAGTCTGTATCCTAGCCTAAGGACTTTGGATTTGAGCACCTTGCAGAGGAGTATGCTGCTGAAAGAAGGATCTGGTCACTACTGATGGCTCTGTGGGAATGCCGTTTTCTCCTCTGCTCTGTCTCACAGACAGAAAACATAGCTGCTGTTGGTAGGATTGGGCAGGGCCCCAGCTAGAGCTGTGTACTCTACAGTGAACAGCTATTACAAAGGTCCCTGCCCACAGAGCTCTCCACCTGAGATGAAGAATGGGAGAGAAACAGAGAAGGAAGGTTAAATGACATACTGAAACTTGTCTTGGATTTCTGAGACAGAGCCGGGAGCAGCTCACATTCTTCCCTTCTGGTGAAATGCATTGCTTACACTATGGCAGCAGTTACTAGGAGCTGCCATGAGCTCAGTATGGCAGGTCTTCAAACATCCAGTAGGAAATTAGAAGGGCAGCTCATTCCAAGGGATTGTAATCCATATTCAGGCACCAGAAAATAGTATTTTTAAAGGGTTTTAGTCCAGAAAGTTATTGCATGTATGTTGTACTGGATAGGCTTGTTGTTTTTCTCTACTCTGACTCAGAGATGACTGAAGGTGAGATAATGACTGGAATGTGGCAGTAAAGGACAGGATTTAAGGTCTGACTGTAACACTCCTTCATCCATATTTTTGCTGTTCAATCCAGTATGAAATCCTAATGCTCATCCGCTCTTTCTGTTGATTCTTGAATAGTGCGAAATAGGCATGCCATGAGCTTCAAACAAGTAAAAGAACCTAGCATGTATTGCATATGAAGTGCCTGTTTTCTCACAGTTTTTGTTTCATGATCTCACTGAATAAAGCTGGAAGGTAATATGCAGAGGGACAAATGAAGTAGGAGCACTGGGAAACTAGGACAGTGGTACAATTTTACATGCCTTGCACCTGGTACTCCTGTTACTGAATTCTGATGTGGCAGGAGAGTTTGGGGTTTTTTTGCATCTCAGGAGGCTGAGATTACTGATTTTTGGATCTCATGGGTTCTAAATCCATTGCCCACAATGTCTGCAGTTTGGATCTTGTATTATTGTCATTGGCAAGTTACAGTACCCAAGGCAGTGCTTGCAGAGCTCCTACCAGGTGTAGTCTGCACCTCTTTGGAATAAGCTCTCTGCAATTATTATGGAATCACAGAACAGTTAGGATTGGAAAGGACCTTTAAATCATATAGTTCCAACCCCCGTGCCATAGGCAGGGACACCTCACCCATGTTGCCCAAGGCTCTGTCCAGCCTTGCCTTGAACACTGCCAGGGATGGAGCGGTCACCACTTCTTTAGGCAGCCTGTTCCAGTGCCTCACCACCCTTACAGTAAAGAATTTCTTCCTTATATCTAACCTAAACTTCCCCTGTTTAAGTTTTAACCCTTTACCCCTTGTCCTATCACTACAGTCCCTAATAAATAGTCCATCCCCAGCATCCCTATAGCCACCCTTCAGATACTGGGAGGCTGCTATGAGGTCTCCATGCAGCCTTCTTTTCTGCAGGCTGAACAGCCCCAACTTCCTCAGCCTATCTTCATACGGGAGGTGCTCCAGTCCCCTGATCATCCTCGTAGCCCTCCTCTGGACTTCTTCCAACAGTTCCATGTCCTTTCTATGTTGAGGACACCAGAACTGCACACAATACTCCAAGTGAGGTCTCACGAGAGCAGAGTAAAGGGGCAGGATCACCTCCCTCGACCTGCTGGTCACACTCCTTTTGATGCAGCCCAGGATATGGTTGGCTTTCTGGACTGTAAGCGCACAGTGCTGGCTCATGTTCAATTTCTCGTCCACCAACACCCCCAAGTCCTTCTCCGCAGGGCTGCTCTGAATCTCTTCTCTGCCCAACCTGGAGCTGTGCCTGGGATTGCTCCGACCCAGGTGTAGGACCTTGCACTTGTCATGGTTAAACTTCCTCAGGTTGGCATCAGCCCACCTCACAAGCGTGTCAAGATCCCTCTGGATGACATTCCTTCCCTTCAGGGTGTCAAAGGAGCCACACAGCTTGGCGTCATCGGCAAACTTACTGAAGGCGCACTCATTCCCACTGTCCATGTTGCCAACAAAGATGTTGATTGAGATTGGTCCCAACACTGATCCCTGAGGGACAGCACTTGTTACTGGTCTCCAACTGGGCATTGAGCCATTGACCACAACTCTTTGTGTGCGGCCATCCAGCCAGTTCTTTATCCACTGAGTGGTCCATCCATCAGATTTGTGTCTCTTGGTTTAGAGACAAGGATGGAATGCGGGACAGTGTTGAATGGTTTCAACAAGTCCAGGTAGATGACATCAACTGCTTTGCCCCTCTATCAGTTCTGCAGCCCCATCATAGAAGGCTACCAAATTGGTCAGGCAAAACTTATTCTGCAAGTTGGATTTTATATATCACAAAACGTAAGCCCAGTTTGAGGTTACAGTGACTATTGCAGTTATTCCGTTCAAGAATTCTTTTTCCCTTTAAGGAAAGGAAGTAGAGTCTGAAGAGTTTTCTGTTCATTAAAATGAAATGAATGACTTGATCTTGCTTTTCCCAAGCCAAGTAATATTTCCACTGGAGTTAATAGATTTTTCTGAGTCACATGCGAAGATGAAGTGCTCTGTTTGCAAAAGCATCCTTCATCGCTTGTTGCAATCTGAGGTTCAGAGACTGCTGCTGTGTACTGGGGTAGAATTAAATGGATCAACACTTACTGAGCTTCAAGATTTGTCCTGAAATAATTTAATGTTAGTATGCTAAAATACATGCAGTTCTACTTCCTAATAAATTCAGTAGCCCTTTTTTCGTTTTTCCATGTGCTCATTACGTGGGTGCATCATCATGTTAACTACATTATAATAATAATTCAAATGGCAGTGCAGCTTCTGCTTCATTTAGGTAACAAACATCCCTCTAGAAGAAAGATGTAGGTTTTTGTAATTGCAATACAGAAAGGCACTTTCTGAACTCATCAGGGCAAGTTGTAATTAACTTAACCAACCATCAAGGTTAACTTGGCGAAATGCTATGGAAAAGCAGTCTGGGGAATATACAGGGAATTAGTCACTTAAGAGATTTTGCCCCAGGGATAAGAATTCTATTGTCAGGTGAATGTCTATGTGCTCCCCTTCAGTGTCCCTATGGGAAAAATACATTTCCATGCTTTAAACTCTTAACCTCTCCTCTATTTGTAAAGATCTTGGGTGGCTGAGTTTATAAGAGGAGAGGGAACGAGGGAACAGTTAGGAAAACAAACTAAGCTTATTTTTCCAATATAACAAAAAATTAGAACTGTTGTCTGCAGTTTTACTAAAGGCTCTCGTGTCTGTTTATGTGAGATTCTCCAAACTTGTGTGGTTTCAGTTGAACAAAAAAGGACCCGCGATTTTTAGGTTTATTTCAGCCAAAGAATACGTTAGACATCCACAGGGGCAGGGGAGCAAGCCATGAAAAATAGGCTTCTGTGAGGCTTGGAAGCATAACATAATTTTTCCCTGTCAGAACCTCTGGGCTGAATTCTACTTTGATTTGCACCCAATAGAATCCCATTGATTTTTAGTTAGGATTCTTCCAGAGTAAGCCACATCAGTGTGGCCATTTACTTTCAAGCTGGCAATGGGCTGGAAAATACTCAATCCTGAAGGAACTGGAGATGCTATGATTTTGAATGTGTCTGTTACTGATACTGCAGGAACTGCTACATTCCATCAGGTCTGCTTAGGGAATAAGAAAATAAACTCCATTATTTTCAGGAAAGTGCCAGATGTTGTCATAACATGTCACACACTTCTGTCAGTAAAATGTTTCTTAACAACAGTACTAATGCATGGTATTATGCTGATGTTGTACAAATAACTAGAAGTCAACCTTTATATCCTCAGCAAACTTTTTATATCTGTGTCTGCTTAGATATTAAACTTATTAAAAAGAATGTTCTTTTAAAATGGAAATAGGGAATTGCTGAGGAAGCACAGGTTGCTTGCCTAGGTTAGAATTAGTAGGGTGAAATATAGAAAACCAGAACAAGGAAGGAAATTGGTTTTGTGAGGAATGAAAAAACATAAGCATGCCTATACAGAAGTTACTGTTCTGTGTGTTACTGTTCTATGTATACACACATAGTTCCAGACAATTATCAATATTTGGTATGTAAGCACTTTTCCCTTACTCTGATGGTGAGAGAAAGCTGCCATCATTGTGATCTTGATGTATACAAAATTCATTTGACCATTTTGAAGTTTGTAAAATGGGCGTGTAAGATGCATCAGTTTTTCTTTCATGAGCAAATTTGCTATAACCTCATAGACAGAACACAGGACATTTAGAGCTGCACATACTGGCACATAGAATATATTTAAGTACTCTCAGGCACAGAATTATTAGATGATTCATTCTTGCAAAAGGTTCCACTCTGCCTTCTTCATAAGGGACTGTAGTGATAGAACAAGGGATAATGGGTTCAAACTTAAACAGGGGAAGTTTAGATTGGATATGAGGAAGAAATTCTTTACTGTGAGGGTGGTGAGGCCCTGGAATGGGTTGCCCAGGGAAGTTGTGAATGCTTCATCCCTGGCGGCGTTCAAGGTGGGGTTGGACATAGCCTTGGATGGCATGGTTTAGTGGGAGGTGTCCCTGCCCATGACAGGGGGGCTGGAACTAGATGATCTTAAGGTCCTTTCCAACCCTAACTCTTCTATGATTCTATGTTGCTACAACCCTTGTGCTCAGAGTTGCTCCTGCACTACTGACTTTTCTCTTGTGGAGTGAGTACTTGTACAGAAAAGTAGTGTTATTTAGCTAGTCTGGGTGAAAACCTTCATTTGACATTTTTGGAAGGTGATAGTTTGCTGTGCTGAGAATATTTGGTGGGGAACTTAGTGTAACTGTTACAAAAGACAGCAGACTTATTGCTATGGAACTACACAAATGGAGGGCTTGGTTTTAGTCTGAATAGCTAGATCTGCAAAAATATTTTGATGTAATACTTCTCTTGAAATCACTGGAAATTGTGTCTTTGTTCCTTTGTACAGCTGGTCCTAATAGAATGGTAGAAAGAAAAGAGGAATTCAGGTGGAGGCAGAAGGAGAACATGGGTAGTAAATTAGTAAAGGAAGAAAGAAGCCCAAATCCCTGCTTTCCCAGGAGCCCTGGCACTTGTTTGCTTACACAAACAGTGCTTATTCTACTATGTGTTGTCTACTTTATATATCATTTCTTACTTTTGTCAGATACGATGACTGTGATCTTGCACTACTTCATGCATGTTGTCACTTGTCTTAAACCTTTCCTGTAAGACCCTCAGACCAATGATTAGTGTGAGAGGCTGGACACTGAGTTTGCCTCAAACACTGCTTACATTCCATAGTGTAAGTCAGAGACAGGAAACTGAGCTTGCCTCAGGCACCATTTACATTTGACCATGGGAGACCTTGAGCTTAAATGGAGCAAAGATATTGTGTAGATAGGATTGTTCTGACCCCTTTGCTCGAAGCTGCTAAGCCTCCACAGGAATGTGAAAAACACTTAAAGAATTGAGTCAAATAGGGGACACCACAATGTGAGGGACAACGAACACCGAGGAACCTCAGGGAACCCCAACTTTGTAACTCCGCATGTGTTCACCAAATAATGCTCATGCAAGTTATGGATAACACATCAAAGAATGTGATCATGAAAGTGCAGGGCTCAGGTCAGAGGATGAGCTCCCACCATCACTCTGGGTGAAAAGGACCAGTGAGATGTTGCTGGATCCACAGGTGGTGATGCTTATCTCTCTCTTTCCCTCCCTTTCTATCTCTCTTCTCTCCTAATTTTTTGATTGAATATTGACTAGATCTAAGTAAAATTGTGTGGCACAGGACTTGCTTATCTAGTTAATCATTGTTGAGGACAAGAGGTAATGGCCTCTAGCTGCGCTGGGGGGGGGGTTAAATTGGATATTAGAAAAATATTAGATATTAGAAGATATTAGAAAAAAAAAATATACTTCACCTAGAGGGTAATTAGATATTGGAAGAGGCTTTCCAGGGAAGTGGTGGAATCGCTTTCCAGGGAAGTGGTGGAATCACTATCCCTGGAATTGTTGAGAAGTGTGTAGATGAGGACCTCAGTGAAATGGTTTAGTGGTGTTCTTGGCGGTCCTGGGGTAATGGTTGGACTTTATGATCTTAAAGATCTTTTCCAACATACTTGATTCTATGATTCTGTCTAGCCATATGCATTGTACTTTGTATTAATAAATCATAAAACTGGTTGGTTGGTGTCATCACACCTGAATTCAGTACAAGGGGACCATGAACTTGGTTGTTGGTCTCAAGGGAAGGGATGTTGTCATTCCTTTTGGGTCTTGACAACTAGTCTCTTCTATGTTTAGCTTCTTGCACAGAACCTGAGGCACTGGAGCCTCAGTCTGTCAGGAGATCCTCATTGCACTGCAGGGAGACAGTGTGGGACATTTTCTCTTCTTCCTATTTCTGCCCAGACTTCTGAATATCATGTCCTAGACCATCAACAAATGAAAAAGAATTGAGCCTTTTGTCCAGCACTGGAGGTAGAAGTTAATGGTCTCAGATGAAAGTTAGCTTGTAGTGCAAATTCTAAGATTTGTGTTCTATAGCTGAATTGCCAAACTCCCTTTTAAGGCCTACTTGTAATTTTGGTAGTCCAATCCTGATGACTGCTGTGGAAAGGAGCTGCTGAGCAAAATTCGAAAGAAAAAAGAGGCTTATAAAAGGTGGAAGCAAGGTCAGGCGGCCTGGGGAGAATACAGGGATGTTGTCCGGGAAGCTAGGGACCAGGTTAGGAAAGCTAAGGCCCATTTAGAATTAAACTTGGCTAGGGATGTTAAGGATAACAGGAAGGGATTTTATAGGTACATTGCTGATAAGAGACAGGTTAGGGACACCGTGGGCCCTCTCCAGAAGCTATCGGGAGAATTGGCTACCCTGGATTTGGAGAAGGCTGAGGTTCTTAATGACTTCTTTGCCTCAGTCTTTACGGGCAAATGCTCTGACCACACCACCCAAGTCTTGGAAGGCAGATGCGGGGATGGTGAGGGTGGGGACACTGGGCCCACTGTGGGGGAGGATATTGTTCGGGACCACCTTAGGAACCTGAATGTATACAAGTCCATGGGACCGGATGAAATCCATCCAAGGGTCCTGAAGGAGCTGGCAAATGAAGTTGCTAAGCCACTGTCCATCATATTTGAAAAATCATGGCAGTCAGGTGAAGTTCCCGATGACTGGAAAAAGGGAAATATAACCCCCATTTTTAAGAAGGGGAAAATGGATGAGCCGGGGAATTACAGACCAGTCAGTCTCACCTCTGTGCCTGGCAAAATCTTGGAGCGGATTATCCTGGAAGCCATGCTAAGGCACATGAAAACCAACAAGGTTGTTGGTGACAGCCAGCATGGCTTCACTAAGGGGAAATCCTGCCTAACCAATCTGGTGACCTTTTATGAAGGGGCTACGGAACTGATGGACAGGGGCAGAGCAGTTGATGTCATCTACCTGGACTTGTGTAAAGCCTTTGACACTGTCTCCCATGACATCCTTCTCTCTAAGTTGGAGAGACATCAATTTGATAGGTGGACCACTCGGTGGATAAAGAACTGGCTGGATGGCCGCACGCAAAGAGTAGTGCTCAGTGGCTCAGTGTCCAGCTGGAGACCAGTAACGAGTGGTGTCCCCCAGGGGTCGGTGTTGGGACCGGTCTTGTTCAACATCTTTGTGGGTGACATGGACAGT
This sequence comes from Amazona ochrocephala, assembly GCA_039720435.1. NCBI lineage: Eukaryota > Metazoa > Chordata > Aves > Psittaciformes > Psittacidae > Amazona > Amazona ochrocephala. The sequence goes on from CM077880.1 coordinate 86,761,484, forward strand.
GGGATTGAGTGCGCCCTCAGCAAGTTTGCCGATGACACCAAGCTGTGTGGTTCGGTTGATACATTGGAGGGAAGGAATGCCATCCAGAGGGACCTTGACACGCTTGTGAGGTGGGCTGATGCCAACCTGATGAAGTTCAACCATGCTAAGTGCAAAGTCCTCCACCTGGGTCGGAGCAATGCCAGGCACAGCTACAGGTTGGGCGGGGAGGAGATTGAGAGCAGCCCTGCGGAGAAGGACTTGGGGGTGTGGGTTGATGAAAAAATGAACATGAGCCGGCAGTGTGCGCTTGCAGCCCAGAAGGCCAACCGTATCCTGGGCTGCATCAAAAGGAGTGTGACCAGCAGGTCGAGGGAGGTGATCCTGCCCCTCTACTCTGCTCTCGTGAGACCTCACTTGGAGTATTGTGTGCAGTTCTGGTGTCCTCAACATAAAAAGGACATGGAACTGTTAGAACAAGTCCAGAGGAGGGCCACGAAGATGATCAGGGGACTGGAGCACCTCTCGTATGAAGATAGGCTGAGAAAATTGGGGTTGTTCAGCCTGGAGAAGAGAAGGCTGCGTGGAGACCTCATAGCAGCCTTCCAATACCTCAAGGGGGCCTATAGGGATGCTGGGGAGGGACTCTTCATTAGGGACTGTGGTGAGAGGACAAGGGGTAATGGGTTTAAACTTAAACAGGGGAGGTTTAGATTGGATCTGAGGAAGAAGTTCTATACTGTGAGGGTGGTGGGGCCCTGGAATGGGTTGCCCAGGGAAGTTGTGAATGCTTCATCCCTGGCGGCGTTCAAGGTGGGGTTGGACATAGCCTTGGATGGCATGGTTTAGTGGGAGGTGTCCCTGCCCATGGCGGGGGGGTTGGAACTCGATGATCTTGAGGTCCTTTCCAGCCCTTACTATTCTGTGTGATTCTGTGATTCTGTGAAAGCAGTCATGTTAGGGGTTGCTTTCATGAAGTGTTTGCATCAAGGAAAACTCCTCATGTGGGAACTGTGTTGGTTTTTCTTTTTTTTTTTTTTTTTTTGGGGGGGGGCTGTATTGTAAGTAAATTATATAGTATTGAACAAAATAACATAGTTAATTGTATCTTAGCTAGGTGACAGGAGAAATACTATTCACTTGGGGGAAAACAGAAAGGATCTCATAAGTGGAAATCAAGGTAAACTTAAACGCAGATCACATTTCTAGTTGTTTTTGGCTTGGAAGTTGTAATGTAAGAAAAACAAAAGAGAGACAACTGGGGCGCTTGCCTAGATAACTGACAAATCTCAGCAAGTGACATTTTGAATTAATTGAATCCATATAATTTGAGAAACTCTTGCTTTGCACTTAGATCCCTGGAGATGATATCTTTACATTGGATTGCTCTCTGAATTTAAAGTAAAAAACCCTACAGATTCAAGCTAAGCTGATATGCTCTGGCTAGATAGGCTACTTGCATGTTTTAGGTATTTACAGTGGGGTGCAACTTATGTGCTTGGGTAGCTTTTTACTTGTGATGAAGTGAAGCTTCCTGACTTGCCATTTCATACTTGTTTTCTTTTTTCATTTTTTAGCTTTCCAGAATGCATATTTTAATCCCCTTGGTATACTTTCAGAGATCTGCTAAAACATTTGAGCTTCAGCTTTTCTTGATTTGCTAGACTTCACTTAAAAAATAATGTGGTGAGCTCATTGATGTTGATCATTTCTTATAAACTCATTCTGTTTCTTCCTGACTAAACTCTGACTCTTCTCTTGTCTTTTTATTTTCTTGAGGGAAAGATTTTTTTTTTTGTATGTATACCGTTGGATTATTTTTCTTTTCTTTGTGTTCCAGTGTTATTCTAGTTTGGTTAGTTTTTAATTGTAGTTTCCTTGTTTCTACTGTGAAGTTTGTAAGCAATGTTTCATGAATAACAGTATCATGATTGAGACTTTTCATGGAAGGCTTATGCATTGCTCCTCTGGTAGCTTGTCCACATTCATATTCATGCTGCAGGTGTGAATGTGCCTGAGGACTTGACCTTAGTAATGTCTGCTGGAGCTTGTCCTTACCTGTTCTCACTTCTGTCATAGAATAATAGAATCATAGAATAGTTAGGGTTGGAAAGGACCTCAAGATCATCTACTGCCAACCCCCCTGCCATGGGCAGGGACATATCCCACTAAACCATGCCATCCAAAGCTCTGTCCAACCCTCCTTGAACACAGCCAGGAATGGAGCATTCACAACTTCCCTGGGCAACCCATTCCAGGGCCTCACCACCCTCACAGTAAAGAATTTCTTCCTCAGATCCAATCTAAGCTTCCCCTGTTTAAGTTTGAACTCATTACCTCTTGTCCTATCACTATAGTCCCTAATGAAGAGTCCCTCCCCAGCATCCCTATAGCCACCCTTCAGATATTGGAAGGCTGCTATGAGGTCTCCACGCAGCCTTCTCTTCTCCAGGCTGAACAGCCCCAATTTTCTCAGCCTATCTTCATATGGGAGGTGCTCCAGTCCCCTGATCATCCTCGTGGCCCTCCTCTGGACTTATTCCAACAGTTCCATGTCCTTTTGATGTTGAGGACACCAGAACTGCACACAATACTCCAAGTGAGGTCTCACGAGAGCAGAGTAGAGGGGCAGGATCACCTCCCTCGACCTGCTGGTCACACTCCTTTTGATGCAGCCCAGGATACGGTTGGCCTTCTGGGCTGCAAGCGCACACTGCTGGCTCATGTTCATTTTTTCATCAACCCACACTCCCAAGTCCTTCTCCGCAGGGCTGCTCTGAATCTCTTCCCTGCCCAACCTGTAGCTGTGCCTGGGATTGCTCTGACCCAGGTGTAGGACCTTGCACTTGGCATGGTTAAACTTCCTCAGGTTGGCATCAGCCCACCTCACAAGTGTGTCAAGGTCCCTCTGGATGGCATTCCTTCCCTCCAATGTATCAACCGAACCACACAGCTTGGTGTCATTGTCAAACTTACTGAGGGCGCACTCAATCCCACTGTCCATGTCACCCACAAAGATGTTGAACAAGACTGGTCCCAACACCGATCCCTGAGGGACACCACTCGTTACTGGTCTCCAGCGGGAAACTGAGCCACTGAGCACTACTCTTTGCGTGCGGCCATCCAGCCAGTTCTTCATCCACCGAGTGGTCCACCTATCAAATTGATGTCTCTCCAACTTAGAGAGAAGGATGTCATGTGAGACAGTGTCAAAGGCTTTACACAAATCCAGGTAGATGACATCAACTGCTCTACCCCTGTCCATCAGTTCCGTAGCCCCATCATAGAAGGCCACCAGATTGGTTAGGCAGGATTTCCCCTTAGTGAAGCCATGCTGGCTGTCGCCGAGCACCTTGTTGGTTTTCATGTGCCTCAGCATGCCTTCCAGGAGAATCTGCTCCAAGATTTTGCCAGGCACAGAGGTGAGACTGACTGGTCTGTAATTCCCTGGCTCATCCATTTTCCCCTTCTTGAAAATGGGGGTTATATTTCCCTTTTTCCATTCGTCAGGAACTTCACCTGGCTGCCATGATGGACAGTGGCTTAGGAACTTCATTTGCCAGCTCCTTCAGGACCCTTGGATGTATTTCATCAGGTCCCATAGACTTGTGTACGTTCAGGCTCCTAAGATGGTCTCGAACCAGATCCTCTCCTACAGTGGGCCCAGGGTCTTCATTCTCACAGTCCCTGCGTCTGCCTTCCAAGACTTGGGTGGTGTGGTCAGAGCATTTGCTGGTGAAGACTGAGGCAAAGAAGTCATTAAGAACCTCAGCCTTCTCCTAATCGAGGGTAGCCAGTTCTCCCGATAGCTTCCAGAGGGGGCTTGGACAGGATGGGATTAGCAAAGAAACTGTTCACTCGAGAGAGGATTCCTAGGGAGTCCTGGCTTGCAAACAGTTTTGTGGGCTCTGCCATGCTCAGGTGACTGCTGGCACATAGCAGCAGGATAACTCCACTTTCAGACTTCCTTCTCATGGCTGCTTCTTGGCCAGAGCCCTTGATCCCTGTGCAGATGTCTGCAACATTATGTCTCCTCTCCTAATGCATAGCAGAAGATCCCATAATTTAAATGATATTTAAGTCTGGGCACATTCAGTACATTTACAGCTCCTGCTGCATTTCTTTTGGCTCTTTCTTGGATCTGCACAGCAACATCTTTTTAGACCTCCCTGACAGACTGGAAGATGTTGAGAGAAAGTATATAGGGAATATGATCCCATTGCTCAAAACAGAGTTGTCTGCCAGTTTCATCACTGCAGTTCTAGTGGACATTGACCCAAGTGAGAAGCTCATTTTCTTTGGGGAAGATTGTCCTGTTTCTGTATGGTGTTGTCTGTGGGAAAGAGTCTTGAGCTGGGTGCAGGTATCCAGGCCTGCACAGTGGAGAGAAGTACTGTTGTGTGAAATAAAAAAAGACAAAAACCAAAACCACCAAAACTGTCCACATTTTGGGAGACTGGAGAAATACCGTCACATTAGATTTTGTTAGAAATATTACTTCTGCTACTGGAAGTGTAGCATTTCCATTCTGAAAAGATGTCTTCTGTAGTGGAAATGGCAACAGTGCTAGTACAAATTGAACTTCAAAATCTTTGCTAGCTTGGCACAGTTCCACTTTTGGGCTGCCTTTCATTTTATGATTTGCTTGTAGCACAGCATGAACTCTTAGAGGCAGCAGTCATTTGGAAAATGTGCTGTTACCATCACAGTTTATATAATTTCTTACATTATTGAGATGATGTTGCATTTAGAGCTGGATAGCCTTCACGACCAAGAATAAGAAAGTTGGGTTGACTATATGATAGTGGAAGGCAGTGATATGAAGTCACTTATAATAGCCATGGAAGGACAGTACTTCGAAAGAAGTACCTTCTTTTCCATCCCAAATCAAACCCATTGCCCTTGGAAAGATGATATTTAGTCATATAACATTAATACCTATTATAGTACCTTTGTTTTGTACCACCTCTGTTCTGCTGTATCTACCTGATGTCACATACAGGGTGAAATGAATCATCTAGTGATTTTTTTTTTTGCAGCTGCAGTTTGCCCAGCCAGAGTAACACAAGAGTTCCTTGGAAGTGAGAATTCAAACTTCTGCAGTGCTCCTTTCACAGGGACACAGTGAGGATTTAGCAGCATGTTACTTGTGTTTCTGTTCCCAACTGGTGATTTCTTACTTTTCTTTTCCAGAATTAACCTCTAGCTTGTGAAAATGAAAAGATCTCTGAGTTTTAGTCAAGAGGTAGTTAACTTACCAAGTATTTCCTCCACGTTTTTATAGCTTTTGAAAGGCCTACTCCTCTGTCATCACAGTGAAGACAAACAGTTTTGTGGCATACTTGAACAATACTGGACCTTCCAGAAAAAGTAGCTGTATTTGCCAGGAAGTCTAACATGTAGGACGCAGCTGTAGGTCCATTTTTCAGGGTCAGCACTTTCAACCACAAAATCAGCAGTCGGTTTCTGCAGTATGAAGCCTTAAGCAAGTTCTAACTTGATGGAGGGGACTGCTAACAAGCTGTACACTGTAGAGATGGGGCATGCTTTCAGCTCAGCTAATAGGAAGTAGAGTCCACAGCAGGGCAAAAGTTTAAGTTGGGGGAAAAAAGTATGTAGTAGCTGTTGCAACCCCTTCTATTAGTGGCTTTTCTGACAAGATACCATACAGGGGCCAAACCACAAAGTGGGCAGAATTGAAGAACTATGTATGAAGAGATTATTCTGTTTGACTGCCCCTTTGTCTTTTCGCTACCCAGATCCTTTGATACTTCCATGGCTACTAGGAGACAGTGTTGGCTTTTGTAATGCAGTGTTTCAACAAGTATGTGCTACATTCCCACACTGGGGTGTAAACCTTTTTTTATTAAATATATCTGTGTGTATATTTTTCACCACTTTTAGCCCTTACCTCACTGAAGTTTAAATTTGAAAGCTTATCTTCTCTTGCCCAGCTTTAAATGAGCAGGAAAGCAGTATCTTGAGCAGTGTTACAGTGTCAGTAACAACTTCTAAGCAGTAGATGGCACAGGAGAGGTAGGAATGAACAAGAACAGCCACCTCGCTAAAGTTTTTGCCTGTATCTTTAAGCAATTTAAGAATACAAATGACCAAATTAGGAAGGTTTGTATCTAGCCTGTAGAGTGGCTATTATGCTTGTTAACTTGATCTTTTATCCTAGATTAACAGAAGTCTTTGAGTTGTAAGTATAATACCTTTTCACGGTGTGACATTTAGAAAATGAGTTTTCTCCTTATGTTGTACCGTCTGGCAAATGAAAAATAGACACTGTATGTGCATGTAATAAAAGTTATAGGAATCATATGCTTATACGCTTTCCACCTTCCATGATTTTCCCAGTGACTAGATGCTAAATTCTTGTAGCTGTTGTGTCAGGAAACAAATCTCATGAGTATAAACTTTACACGACTTTGTGCTTTGTAGCTCCCAAGATAATGATCAAAAGCTTTTCTCAGTTCATGTGCTATATAGCGTGTGTCGTAGGAAGTTATTAGGTATTTTGCTAAAGACAAAAATACTTGTTCTGTTTCCTTTGATTGGAGACTGAAAAGTTACAGTGTAAACAAGGCTCCAGGTACAGGGCTAAAGATCACAAAAATACCTCCATCTGCTTGTTACAACAGATTTCTTTATTTTTTGCCTTTTCATTTTTCCAGGGGAAAAGCTTCAGATGGAAGGTCCTGGAAGGGAGTAGCCACAAGGGAGCATGGTCTGTCAGTTTGCGAAGGATCAGGACTAGGGAACTCATCTCCCTTCGGCTATTGACTTAATGTGTGACCTTGGGCAAACCATGTTTCCTCTGTGTGCCTCTCTCCTCCTTGCCTTTCACTGTATGTCATTCAAAATAGTATAAAAATGCTCCTATTCCAATTTAATACCCTTTTCGTTCACTGTGTTGCATAGGCGTAGAGAAGAGTCTGATCCTATTTGCTTGCTTTCATTTATATCTTGTGGGGATGATTTGCTACTGTTGGTATAGCCCTAGTTGATTTAAAAAAAAAAGTACTTTTTGTCTCACTTTCCTGTTTACCCTATCTTCAAATAAGTTATCACATTGTAAATAAGAAACAGATTAGATTTGCATTGCTACTTGTTTCCACGGGCGCAATATATACCTTCATATCGTAGTGGTTTTTTGGTGATGTAACTACAAAAAGCTTACTAGAATGAGAAGAGGAAAAGGGAATTTTTTGGCCCAAAACACAGACCCATGTTCACCTTGATTCTGCAATGGGAATTGTACCACACAGTGAATTAACCACAGAGTTTTGGCAGTGTGGTATGAGTTGGAGTGAAAAAAACGTAGTTTCAAAATGAAACTTTGCATTGAATTACTTGGTGTAAATTGCTATTGCTTATTGCTGGGATTACTTAGCAGAGGCAGATGGGAGGCAGTGAGCCTGTCCTAAGCCCAGAGAAGTCACTGGAGTATATACTCTGTGACAATACCTATAGACTGTATCCTTTGCCCACTCCCTCTGTAGCCAAAACAGATGCTCAAAGCTGTTGCCAATACATTGTCATTTAGTGCTTTCCAAATCAAAAGGTATTCTAGCTCTCCAGTGTAGCCAGAGCAGTGGGGTTGTTGGCTACTCTGAAGAGATGACTGAGTGACCAAGTAATAATAATTCTTGTTTATTTATTTTTTATTTTTTTTTCTATTATTGCTGTCTTGATTTCACTGTAGGCTCTGAACATTTGACCACGTTTATGCTTTTCTCTGCCTTTTATGTTTTGCCATTACTGAGGTGCAGTTCACTTGGCCTAGATTTTTCTCTTGACTTCATTAGTCTCTGTTCACACTAGTACCAAAATGCTGAGCATGTACATCATCCTGCAATGTCCTTTCCCTTAATTGAAGATTGGAGCTTAATTATACAACTAAACACACAATTCTGGTTTTTAATATTGTCCACCCTTAAATAGTGCTGGCATTTTGAACAGTTTGTTTCATTTAACATAGGCAGCAAGTTAAAGACTCTTCCAAAGCACAATTACTTAAAAACCAAAAAAACCCACTACAACTGAGAATGCAGGAGACCTTCGCGTCTCCACTGTGCTTTTAAACAGGTACCAGCTCTATTATGCTGTAAGAGGAACAAAGTGTCTTAAATTCCTCAGATGTTTATGGCAAAAAAGAGTGTTTTGTGAGGGAATAAAGAAACAAGATACAGTATTACAAATTTATTGTGTACCAAAAGAAAGTCAAAAAAATAACAAACCCAAACCAAACAAATCAAAACTCCCTCTCTGTCCTCTCAAAGGCTAACAGAGGGAACAGGAAGGTTTTTCTAGATTTTACGGAAGTTTAAAATGGGTTCTGTTTTCTTCTGTCAGTGGGATACTCAGACTAATCTGTAAATAGTGTCTGTTTATAATTAATTGCTGTGGCTCTGTGATTCCTACCTCCCACTAGGAATTCCATGAAAAATAAGATGCTTTTGCCCAAACAACATTCCATGGGGGAGGTGGGGGAAAGTAAACAATTAGCGAGAGGGAAGGCCATGAGTACTAAAAAAAAATAATTATGTAAACAGTAATGGAAAAGAATGTCCTGAAATATGGTATACAAGCAAATAATTTGTTGCAGCAGAAATTAATTAAAGGCTATATAGTAATTCCGATATTGTAGATGGTTTTCAGAATGCCTTTTTAAATGGAAATATTGGTGAAATTAGGGTGAAATTCCTCTTAGTGCCAGATGGAAAGAGCTGTCCTGTCTTGGGAGAGACTGTCTTGTAGTTGAAGCAATCACCTACCCTGTGTTTGCTGAAACAGGTCTGGTTTCCTTGCTTCCTTACATGTTGTCTTGCTTCTTTCTAGCTCATGCTTTTGAACTGTGAGCCTTAGACATATCACCATATTTGGCTGAAAAAGAGGTGAGATTAAACATGGTAGATGTTTTGATTTTGTGAAAACAGTGCTAACAACTGGTATGTTGTGATGCTGGTTTCTGTACAATAGCATTTGTAGCATCAAGCAATCAAGCATGGTATGATAAAAAGCCTTTCAGAATGAACTTTGTACAGTTGGCTGACACTTTTTTTTTTCATGCCTTTTTCTGATATTTTTGTTAACACTGGGAAGAAAAAAAGAATTCTGTGTGAGAATAACCTTCAGTCTTTTATTTTAGTCGTGTTTGAGTGTTAGAAAAAATACAGGGAATCAAATTCCTGAAAGAGATTGACTGATATATGTTTTTTTGGTTTTCCTTATGTGTTATTTCACCAAGACTATGGGGAGATACTTGGCCAAGTTCGACCATTTGAAACAGTCCCATGGAAGTGTAGCAGAATTAAAGACACAGTGTGTTTTAAACATTTCCAGTCAAAGTGTTGTGACTGTAGCCTCATCTTGGATGTCTATAGTCTGTTATAAATTGATTTTTCTCTTGTGTCTAGTAGCTTTAATGCTGAGTTAGTAGTGTTGTCCTGAACTTAATCTAGTAAGAGAGAGTCTGAAGAGCCAACCCTGCTTTCACGTGTCAAGCAATTACTCTTCTGCTTCCGTGCATGTTACATCTATTTCCATTTATTGTAATGCCCCTGCATAACCATTTATAGCCTAGGGTAAAAATCTGGGTTCTGGAAAATTCAGACTGACTTAAGCTATCAGCTATAAAGGGAAATAGTGTGCAAATGAAGGTTGTATTTCTACTCTGTTCTATTTTGTCTCTACAGCCCTTCTCCATCAGCAAACTTCAAAGCAAGGGACTAATTTCTAGAGAACTTCGGCTGATATGTACGTAGTGACACACAGTATTGTGGTCAAGATGATGCCCATTATCTGTGACAGCGGTGGAAACAGACCACGGTTCTCTTGGTTTGGCTGCCTTATTCAGTGATGGTAGTTCTCCACGTGTGATTGGCGATGCTGGGTCAGACCAAGAGTTCACCCACCTACTGTGCTGTCCCTGACCGGCATTTCTGTGCACTTAAGGAAAGAAAAAATAAATTCTGCCCCCACCACCCAGCTTCCAGTAATGTTCTGTTTAAAGGCTTGCTGAGTTAGAGATCCCATCCAGTTCTTCATGTTTCATAACTACCAACAGACCAAGTCTCTATGAATTTCTTATCTCCCTTCTAAATCTGTTTCTGTATTTGGCTTTTCCACCATCCTGTGGCAGTGAGCTCTGCAGTTTGTGTTGTCTGAAAAGTGCTTTAGTTTCTTTCTTTTAAACCAAGTATGAGACAATTGCATGAAGGGCCCCCTAGCTCTCATTTTATGAGGAAAAAATGGGCAATTGCATGCACCCTATGACATTCTCTGTACCGTTTTTGCAGACTTGTGTCATAGTCCAGGAAACAGCTGTCTGTATTTCATACTGATGCGCCCTTATCTTTTATAGCCTCTCCTCTGATAGGGAAGCCAGTCCCTACCTCTGATTAAAAAGGCCACAGTTTTCTATGCTTTTTATACTAGATGAAGTAACCAAAGTGACTCCAATTTCTACTTTTTAATTAGGAATGACTAATTTAGAGCCCAGTATTAGGGGCATACTCTATGTTATTTTTTGCCTTCCTGTGCATTAATTTGCACTTCTCTGCCATGTAACTCAGGATTGAGATCTTTCTCCTGTCATTACTCTGTTAGCTTCAGTTCTGGAAAATATTTATTTTGTTTATTTCATTAATATGCTGATCTGTAATGTGAAAACTTCATTGCTTTTCCCCTCATTGATACTATATTAAGCAGTGAAAGTCCCAGCTGCTGTCACAAGGAAGTCCTATACTTTGCTTCTACTTGTGATATCTGAGCATTCATACCTAATGTTTATCCTTAATGTTTTATGAGGAATCGGTCTGGGAGAGTGCATTCACCGTTATCCCATAGCCTTTGGTGTAAGGTCTGTAAAAAGGCTTCCTGGCAATTAAATTTTCTGTATGAACTTTGCACACATACTTACGATTCTTTGAAAAACCTCTAGATTTTATCTTAGATATTCCACAATATATCACATATAAATGCGATAGAACGCATATATTATTTTTTTATTCTTTATTAGAGTGTCCATAAATATAGTACAGAAGTCAGACTTACTAGCCTGTAAGTCGTAACTTCTCTGATACTGAAGTTGATGGTCTGTTACTGAAGATCAATGTCCTTCTTGACTGAGCTTGTAGAGGCCTTGGGAAAGGAAACTCCCACTCCACCTGGTCATTATTCTTCAGCTTTTAAGTGGTGGAAAAGTGGGTATTGTCTCAAAAATCTGTCTTGTTTTCTCAACCTTTCTCTCATGTGTAAAGTACCAAACTTTATGTTAATTTTATCCAAAAGAGCAGTATTAGAACTGTCAAGCTATTTCACCAAAGCCACTGATGTTAGTACTTTAAAACTGTTATGATGCAGAGGGACTGGTGTTTTATTTTGTCACAGAACCCCAAAATGAAAGTGGTTCTTGGAATAATTTTAAATCAAACTAATATTTTTTTTTTGCTGGAATGATTTTTTTTTTTTTTTAATAAGGGCACATAAGCTAGAAAGTTACAGTACTGGCTCTGCTCACATAATCATTGGAATGAAAAATACCAAGGATGATAGCGGAAGTGGAACACATGAAAATAAATGATTTTTTTTTCTTTACCGAAACAGCAATTTGCTTTTGCTGGTCCTGTATTTGGCTGTAGATGAGAGGCATTGCTAAAAATGCTTTATTGCCCATTAGCTAATAAAGCTTTTCTTTCATCAAATAACACTCACTTGATAGAGGAAAAAATATTTCCCTACTTTGAAGAAGACATCGACATACTGTCACGTGGCTTCAGAAAGTGACAGAGCTGACATAGCATTATTTTTTTCTTTGTATAACTTGCTTTCTCTAGCACGTAGCAGCATTTGAAACAAATAGTTCTGGTTTTGTATACGTAGATAAATTAAGTTGTTATTTGGATGCCAAATCAGAGACAGTAATTATCCAGAGGTCCAATGAATATGCAGAGAAGATTGGTTTGGAGTGTTTTTAGAGGCTAGAGTAAAACGGTTCTGGCAAGGGTGAGTGAAGGCATAGGGGAACAAGAAGTTCTGTAATGTGTAAGTTGCAGTGTGACTACTTATTACACTGGCTATAGCCAAGACACTTGCTTCAGTCAGATGCTAGTCAGCCCTTTTTCTTGGCCATCTTCGCTCTTTCCCTTTGTCTGTGTATTCACATATAATGAGAAAGTTTTATTCCAGCTTTGTAATGAGTCATTAAGTTCCTGTTCTGGAATCTTTTCCCTGTCAGCGCATAACAGAAGTTGCACAATTAAAAATATTTACTAATGGGTGTGGAAGCGTGGAAGGATCTAAACACACCAGGCTTGATATTTTTCAGAGGGCACACTTTGTAATGCCTGTGGCCATATAACAGGAGGCATAGAAATTCTAAAACCCAGCTGCAGCCACGTCTTGACTTTCTAGATTGGGCAAACGATCATCGTGTGTGTGTCTGTTTGTATGTAGAGTTTGAATAAACAGATGGAAAACAAAGCAGTCCAATTAGAACAAAAAAAATGTCACTAATCTTGGAATCGAGAATGAGGAGGTCCTGTTATTGTTTACCCCTCAAAGAATTGCCTTCCTGTGGCATCCTGCACTGCTTCCCTTGCTAGTCTAGCCAGCTTCCTACAGATGAACAATCTTCTCTCTTTCCTCTTGGCTGGATCCTTGTTAGAGGCTATCAGATGGAAATCTTGGGGTGGCTGGAATTAATACACTCAACATGGCTAGTCATAGAACCTAATGACCTTCTGCCTGAAAGAAGCATGGCCTTGGTCTTAGATCTCATGGATTTAGGCAGGAGAGTGCTGCTTGGATCTCTAGAGGAGACTTGCCTAGCCAAGATGAACACTTTTGCAGCTGACTGGAAAGATAGGTACATATGCGCATCAGAAGATGTGTATGTACGTATGGATGTGATGTGTGTGTTAGCTGCCAGTGCAGAAGGTGAAACATAGAGAACAGTGTTCTCAGTTTTAGTCTTTCATGGGACAGATTTTCATGGGAAAAATGTATAAAAATAACTCCATTTTCAAAACTACTTTGAGTTAGCAGCAGTGGACTTGCTTAACTATTATAAAGTTTGGAAGCATCCCTGTCCTATATTTCTGAGCATTAAAAAATGTCCAAATTCTGTAATGAAGTACTGATATATCAAAATTTCAGCTTTTGATTTAAAAAGAAGGGGGAGGGGCAAGTTTATGGCCTGCTGTTGTTTGCTTGTATATAGTAATAATCTTTGACCTGTACATCTAGGTTATGTTTGTTTTCACTGCTAGGGAGATTGTTTTAGCAATTGTTTTGAAAGTGGCTGTATAATAATTGCAGGAAAAATAATTCATCCTGGCAGGGTTTATGCCAACATAAAATAACAATTTCATCAATTCTCATTTTGTGTATTGAGGTACGAAGCTCGTTGCATAAACCTTAAATCTCACATTGTTGTGTCATATTCCCTTCAGGCTTGAGCTCAAAGGAAGGAGAACCCTGTAAACTATGTGCATCTTCTCCAGTCCCTGTTAAGAGTGGATACAAGCTTTTTTTCTCCTTTCTCATGAAGAATCCTTGCTTCTCTGTAACTCCCTTCCTTTTGATTGTGATGGTAGAGTCTTTCCTCCTGCATTTAATTTAGCTAATGGAAGAACATTTTCTGATAAGTGGTGAAGATTGTTATTGACTCTTGGTTTTGATTAATTTCCTGAGAGGATGAGCCTACATCTTAGGTAGTTGGTTTTTTTTTGAAACCAGCCATTTAACATGGAAGACTTGTGGGAACTGGAACATACATACAATGGAAATTTTCATGCCTCCAAATGATTTTTCTTTGCAAATCTGAGCTCAGGATGTCTGCCAAGGGGACTGCCCCCTCGGGAGCTTGCTTGTGGGTGGGCTGGCTAGTCTTCTGTATCTGGTTTTCATTGACAGATTTTTGACGGTGTCAGTTCCTGTAGAAATTTGTTTTTACAAATCAGCATTTTTCCATTGGGGGTGGGGGGGAACATTGCTAAAATGTCTGACTATCTTTAATGAAAAGAAATGTAGAAGGGAAACTGAGGAATTTTATGACCTCACCAGGCAATGTCCTCTAAATGTACAGTAGGAGAATAACCTGGATGAGTGGTCCAACAAGCCTAAGACTGCCTGCAACCTGTTTTCTTTTGACCTGCCAAAGTAGATGACTAGAGAAAGTGCCTTTGTAGCCCTGCTTCAGGGTAGTAGAATATGTTGTAGTCAGAAAAAAAAACAAACTAGAGGACTGGGAAGAGGTTATTGAGTTCCCTCTTGCTCACTCAGATCACCATCTGCTGTGTATAGCATTGGTTGTGGCAAGGTTTCTCATGGGAAGTGGGGAAAAAGTAGTCCCCGATGTCTTTTTTACTTTTTTTGGCATGTACTTTTTTTTTTTTTTGGCAGGTACACAGCCCTGTGGGGAGAGAATAGCTCTGCCTTTAGGAGGAGGTATCTGACTTCAGGGTGGAGGTGCGTTGTTAAGTGTCCAGTTAGGGAGTTTAAAAACGGTGCAAGTTGTCAGTTCAGTCCTGCCTGGTCCTGACCACTCCTGTGTGCTGATGGGGCTGTGAAATGGCTCGCTTTGGCCATCAGCCTATGGAGATGTCTTGGAACCTGCATTTGGCTCCACCACGACTGGCCCATCCGGTAATTTCCCAGCAGTAGGAGTGTTGCAAGTCACTTCTGCTCTCCTGCTGGAAAATAAAAGCTAATAAGACAGCAAAGAGCTTTTATTTGTAAGGTTAGAAGAGATGAAGGTGGAAAGAAGTAACAATTCTTAAAACCAGTAAGTTAAAAGAAACATTTGGGTCCATCATGTATAGCAATACAAAAAAATAGTTCAATTACCATTACATCAGTCAGAAAAACATGTTTATATTTTTATTTCATCTTTTTATTTTTTTGGTTGTGGTCCGTGTGTGTTTAAAAGCACCCAACACTGGAAGAACAGTAACTGGACATAATCTCTCCCATTGCTTGTTAAATAAATGTGAACTGCATGTTTCTTTGACTTCCATAGCCCTGTAATAAATTAGTAGCTTGTGAAGAATCAGATCCAATGTATCTTCATCAATGGAATCGTCACAAGTGCCCCAAAACATAATATATTTTTGTGCTGTTGCACTTGGACTAAGTCAAGCTGTGCTGGTAAAGCTATCTTTGGCGGAGCACAAACCTCATAATCCATAGGTTATAGCTATGCCAAGTCTAATGGGACTTGGGCACAACATGAAAACATGCTGTTCCAGCATATGCCTGGCTGTAAGCAGGGTGCCCAGCTCCACTGGTCCTGTCCAGTAAGCATTTGGGGCAGATTGCAGCACCCTTTATCACTGCATAAGTGAAAATCATCAGGAGGTCTCGAGAACTCATTAATTATATTTTTCTGAGCATAGTGTTTTGGCATTGTGAGTACAGCTGATTACATGCAGATCTTAATCTTATAGTTTTTTTTTTCTTGTAATTAATTATTTCTTCATTATCTTTAAACTATTTGACTGAGCAGTTTACATCCTGATCTCCTTGCTTCTTTAGCAGATGTCTTGAGAAAACAGATGTTTCTGTTTTCAAGAGAGGGGACTTATCCTTTTCTAGATGGAAGAAACTTCTGCACTTCAGTTGGTGGCACTGAAGATGTAGAGGAACAAACACGTTGTTCTTTCATACTAAGCTAAAAATCTACCCTGTCTAATAATATGATGGGAATATATATATATAAAACATATATCAAGATGCATGTTCTAGTCATATGTATTGTTATATATGCACATATATAAAACAGTGTATAATATATATATACCTTGAGGTTTCTTGCCTGCTCTGGGTTATTAAATATTTTGACTAGGATTTTTAAAAAGGTGGGTAAGCATTTCTTAATTTATTTTCATGGAAGCTGGTGGCAGGCTTGGGAGTTTGGAAACATTTCTGAACTGAGTAATTTGTTTGGAACCTTGAAGTGTTGTTTAGATAGTGTTAGACCATGTACTTAGTGAACAGTATTTTATCCTTAGTCTGCTTGGTATTGAAGGGGAAAGAGTTAACTTTCTAAGAAGATTAAAAAAAAAAAATATGTTGCCTACAAATAATTTCTGAGCTCATTATTTAAAACTGCTTTTACTGACAAATTAGCTTCTGTGGCCAAAACATAACTTAGGTTAGTCTTTGATAGATATTTGGAGATAATCTTTGTTAATTAGAATTTATTAGCCTTCAGACAGACTTCAGTGTTTGATTAATCTAAGGTAATTAAACTCTTTTAAATCTGTCTACCTCATCAAGAAGAGCAGTCATATCTAAAGCTGTAGTTCCTCATGACTGAAAGCAATGGGAAGTTAGCCTGCCTGTGGATTTCTGGATTTAATCTTATAAATTGGAATTCACTTTATAGACTTCACGTATTTGGATAGCAAAGGCATCAGGTGTGCTGTGGTAAATTCTGTTTCCATCTGCCCTATATTGTGAGGCTGTGACAATACTCAAGATTAGTCCAGTCACTGACCTGATGCACAGTTGAAGCATTTTCATTAAAACCATCCTATTGCAATAAAAGATTATCCAATTATGAAAACAAAGCAGCAATTGAGTGCAGTGCCACAATGAATCTGAAGGATGGGTATTTTCTTGTATTCCTCAATGAAAAAAACCACCAACTTTTGACTGCTGTCTTCTGTCAAATGGAGGATGAAATATACCCAGACACTGACAATATACACTGTATGTATATTTTACAAGCTTGGGGATTCAGGTTCCCAGTGGTACCACTTATATGTGGCTCCTCATTTGACCCATAACTCAATAGGAATATTGTGTTCAAATGCCTTAGTAGCTTTTGAATTTCTCTTTAGGATTTTAGAAAAAAAGTATTGATGATGGTACTCTACAGTTTGTAATTTCAGTGTGATATCCGTAGAGATAAATTGCCCTGTTTCTTGAGCCCATATACAATCTACAAGAAGTTCCTTTGCCCTGTGTATGTGTCACAGAGATTGTCACTAGCAATGGCACCACCTCTAGAGCATGCCTGGCTTTTAAACATTAAGCTCTCTTTTTCTCTTTTCCCTTCACTTTTGCAGGCCTTTCAGTATTATTAAAGACTTCTTATTCGTGCATGTTTCTCATACCATACTTGCCTCATCAATGCAAATAGTATCAGAGGAGAATTCTGTTGGTGGGACATTGGAATTGGATACTCCAGTTTCATGCACTGTTTCTGCCTGCTTTCCAGCCTTTTAATTTAAGAAATGCTTGCATAGAGATGAAGCAGGGAGTTTGCATTTATGAAAGTCCCAATTAGTTTCTGTTTATAGAGTATTAAGAAATCAATAACTCTGAAAAATTGCCTGGGACTTGCTACTATCTGAGAGCCAGGTCTTGGCAGCCACCTGGACAATAGGCCGTCCTTCTCAGTCCCTATTTAAAATATGAAGGTGGGAGTATGCAGTCCTATCGGATAAAGTTATTGATACTACTCATGACCTTCAGTGCTCTGCTGGGTTGGGACTGATGCTGATGAGGCTTGCAGCTCTCAAAAATGCTCCCAGAAGTATCTGCCTAAAAGGTTAGAGAAAATAATTGCTGCCAGCACAGGGAGCGAGTGCTCCTCAGAAGGGACATGTGCGCACAGATGTTTGGCTCTCACTTAAAGCTCGCTTGATTTAGTGTTAAAATGTGGTGTTAATAATCCAAGATGAGAATTGTAACTGATGTGTTGGCCAACTGGTGGCCTAATATGATCTTAATTAGAAAGGTCCGTCATCAAATAAATGTGGCTAGGTTTACTCTGATGTATCAGTTCTGTCATCTAAGACCAGAGGGATCTTCTCCTGACACTGTAGATGTGCAAAACTTGTCTGAACTTGCCTCAAATTGAATTGCTTTGTGTGGGTCTGTGCTGGTTGGTGATCTCCTTAAATACAGTGGAAAAATACACGGCATACTTTTATGAGGATCGTGTGTTTATTTTTACTGTGACCCCTCTCTATAGCAATTTGAGAAGATTCCTCCTATTTTCCAGACTTTCAGCTGGAAATGTAACTAGGTCATTTTGTTTGTTGTTATTATAATTATGTAAAAATGAATAAAGAGGATGAAAGAGTTGTAAAGAACTTACTGGCATCACAAAATTGTGGCTTACATTTACAAGTCATTTAGGTAATTCTTGTAAATCTAAAAGGAGGGTATTTTTGAAGTGTTTTTTATTCTTAAAGACTGACTGCCTAGTTAAGAAAAAAAAACATTTTTTGCTCCACATTGTGACTGAAGATATTTAACTGCATGAAATAAGCAGAGGCCACTTGTCCTCTTGTGGTATTAAGTCCTATTGCTGCTGCTTTTTCCTTATGTGCTACAGGAATGCTTCTGGTTTGAGTTGCAAATTAAATTCTGAGTTTTTTTGATAGTAATAGTTATAAGTCAATTAAACATTTTCACTAGATATTTTGGACTAGGCTGTGTTCCTGTATTGGCTCTTAAGCCTGATATTTCATTGCTGTGTTCTCAGAGTCCAAAGGAACATAGCATTCTTTTTTCCCCTCACCATTTCAGAAGTCAGAAGGCTGAGTTACGAAGAAAGCAAACCCTGTATTTACTCAGTATTGCAAGTTGTCACTTCTCACAGTTTGAAAGAGTGTGGCTAATAATGTATTAATTGCACATCTAACTTTTGTCCTGTCCTTCCATTTTTATTGACACCTCTAGTTTGAGGTCTGTTAACATTTTAGATATGTTTTGCAGAATTCAGATTAAAAGCCAAAAAATCAAGTTCTAGGTCTATGAACTAGACTGAGGCTCCAGAGAGAGGCTGAGCGCTCATTTGTTTTTGGGGAAATGGACAATTCACTGCAATGCATACTATTTCATTGAATTAGAAAATTCATTCCTTGAGTTCCTATTGCAATTTGATATGCAGCACAACCTGTCAAAGTTGACATTTCCTGTTTCAGTTGCTTTCAAAAATGTTTCTTGCTTTCCATCAGAAGGTCTAAGGAAATTAATTTCATTCAGCTACTTAAATAAGTTTTTTTTCTGTTGAAGATAACCTTTTGTTGAAGTAGGGTAGAACATTATTCGTTCTCACCTTAGAAAATGCTAAGTTTTAATCTTTTATGTTCAGAGACATTTTGGAAGGCTGTGCTGCCTATCCACACATTGTATATCTGATAGAATGAATGTGATTGGAGATAATTCTTGTTATGGTATTAACACTGCTTGTTGCAGTTAGCACTAGATGGTGCAGAGGTTATATCTCTGAGTTCACTACAGAGGCTTTATGTTTTCTTCCTTGTTTTGCTTTTGGGGTGATTTTGGTTCATGGTAACTCTTGAGACCCACAGGATTGGTTAAGGAAATGAATAAGAAAAAAGGAGCCCACAGTACTTGGCTTGAACTGATTTATTCAAGTCTGTATTCATTATGTTCAGGCACATAATATTATCTGATATGTAAAGAGTAAATAAATTAATAAACCAAAGTTATGCTTTAGAAAATAATTTGAAAAAAACAAAGGTTCTTGCTCAGGTTTTGTTATTTTTGAATATAATACCTCATTAAGCATCCTGATTACCTTCTGTGAAAATCTGTTGGAATTCCAGTTAACTGCTCTCATTACATAAGTCTACTATCTAATTAACAGCAGTTTGCATAAAAGATCGGGCCTTAAAATAGCATGAAATAGAACTATCTGAAGGTATTGGTCAACACGTGACTCAAGTATGTAGTCGTAGGCTAATGGAATTTTCATAAAACCACATCTCTGATAGGGAGTTTGTATTTGTTTATACGACGTTACAGTATTTACTGAGAATGTCACGAAATGTAGCCCAAAAGGTACACATGGAGTGTTTCCATTGCTGTGTGTGGGGTTCTGCGTGGGAAATTAGTTTTTTTGATGGCTGCTATTGCTCAGACTGCAAAAGAATACTCCGCCATCCGCTACTTATTCTGTAAATATATAGTTAAATATAATAAATAAAATCCAGAACTAACTAAACAATAAAAAAAAAAAAAAAGGAAAAAAGCAGGGCAAAAATCTAATAAATGAAACTTTGTCTTGAATTAGTCTGGTTAGCAAAGCATAGGAAGCTGTAAGTCTTTTGTGACAGATGCTCAGGGAAGAGAAATTCACCAGCAGCTTTTTTTTCCCCTAACCTAAACCAGGATTATACAAGTAAGATAAGATTTATCTCTAGTAGCTGCTTGATTTCCCACTTAATCCTATTTAAAGATTTTTGAGGATGTATGAAGATTTAGAAAAAAACCCACAACAAAATACCGACTCAAAAACCCCAAAGCCTAAACCTCAGACATTTTATTATTGACCTGGCAGATGTAGTTATGTTAGTGCAGCACTAACCCCTGAGACATGCTTGGAGGATCTGCAGCCTCAGTCTGAGCAGCTTTTTCTGTGGTGCTATGCTGGCTTGGGAGAGAGCTGATGCTGCTGTGTCCCTCATCAGAAGGTTCCGCTCAATCCATTTGATTTTATTGAAACAAAATGGGTGAAGGGCTCAGCTGCAAACAAACCTGTTGTAGAATTAGTGCATGATCCTATTATAACACGCTTAACCTTTACTAGATCTCTTAATTTAGTTTAAATCAATCTTAATCTGCATTTAGATCAAAGTCATTCCTATTCGAGACAGATAATAAGGAAGATGTCTAGGGTAGGGTAAGGTACTGTAACTCTTAATGTATTTATTGTCAGTAGTTGAGCATTAGAGTGTGGTTTCCTTCCTGTGACTACTCTGTCAATAAGTACTTTCACAATACTTTTCCTGCCTTTCTATGAGTTGAATAATAATGCGCAGCATTTTGAGTTCTCATGAGAAATGTAATTTCATGGTCTGATTCTGCTCTAGACCTCATGAAGATGTTGAAAGGCATCTTAGTCTCAATATGTCAATTTGTTTGTGTTGCTAGCCATGAGCACTTCAACAAAGTTCTGGTCATTTTAATGCAGACGTCTGTTAAACGTCTGGATTGGACAAATAGAAGATGCAAGAAAGAAATTATTCAAGGCCAGAGTCTGTGGGGATATCTCACATCTTCATTACTGTTGTGCTGTGAAGTTGAGACAAGCGGCTTAGCGCCATACAGTGCCCACAACCATGGTATCTGCCCTAGAAGAGCTGACAGGCTAATTTAATGCATAAACATTCTCACATCAATAGTATGCTAAACTGCATAATTATTACTATCTAGTGGGATATAAAAAGAGATCAGAAATATAGAAGAAGGAGAAGAGCAAAAATCCAGCAGATGAATAAGTGATTTAAGCAGCTAAAAGTAATTATTACTGTTACCTTTACTGAAAGTGACTTGCATCCCTCTAGAATACAGATACACTCACTGCAGGCTAGGAAGTCATGGACATGACGATGGGAATGGGTAGAGTGGTGTTGCATGAACAAAGAATTCATCCAGTCTTCAAGGTAATCATTCATTGGGCTTGGGTGCGGGTGCATCTCTGTAGGGCTTGCTTCTCCAAAATAGCTGAGTGAAGTCCTGTATGCTGTAGGCATGAAGCTACTTCACTTGGTTGAAGTTATGTTTCTGAGCGTATTCTGGGTAATATATAGAGGCAATAGAAGAAAAAATGATCTTTCTTAAGATAGGCCAAATATTTATTTTTGTTTTTTACACTTGATAATGAGTAGGGACACCTGAGATTTACTAACACTAAGGAGTCCAAAGCGTTAGGATTTCAGAATGAGCAGAAGAAATCTCAACAGATAGTCTTCAGGAATGGAGGATGTTAATGAGGTTAGTCCTGGCCCCTTTCAATTCTATATGGTTATGTATCTAATATGGCTGATTGTCTAATAGCCAGTAACTTTGCTATCTTACTGCAGTAAAGAGCAGGAGGTGTGTTTTTTGCTGCAAAGAGCAAGAAGTGTATAACCCCTTTTTAGGTTCTGTAGCTTTGGGGTGTGTCTCACAATTTCTGTAGCTTTGATTTACTTAGCAGCCATGTAGGCAGACTAGAAAAGAGGAGGCTGGTGGGGATTTCAAGCAATGTGACAGCTCCCCTTCTGTGGGCTTCTGTATGTTTCCCATGACAACGTAACTCTCACTGTCCTGAAACACTGACACACCGCAAACAGATTTGTTGTATTTTCTCAATTTCCTTCAACGGTAAACCTTCTTAGAACCCATGTTTTTGGATGAAAAAATATTCTGAATAGACTGTGTAGGAGAAAGAAACAGACTTTTTAAACTGACTTTAAGTCTCACAAATGCAGTTCATCCACTTCAGATAGCATTTACCCTCACATGTATATGATGCAATACACCACAGACTTGTCTTCTACTCCACCCCTTTGAACACGAACCAGACAGAAATTACAAAAGGCAGCTAGTTATTTATGTCATTAAATCAATCTGCCTTTCAAGGCAGGCTTATTCCCAAGTGCAAATTAACTTTACATACTTTTTCTAAAATTTTTTTTTGGTGAGGTCAGTTTGGGATGAACAAGTCCATGCATTCCAGTCTTAATTGGGGATTTTGATAGGGTCTTTAATAGACATCTGCAGTAGAATAAACTTCTTCCTGAATGTTGAATATGACCTGTTTGGGATGTTTGATGTGTCTGAACTTCTCAGCTGACTTCTTCACCTGCAGCTTTCTGTTCCTAGGAGTTAAGAACAAAAGGTGCTAAGCCAGTTTATTTCCCATCCTTCTAGAAGTTAGTTCTTTTGTCTTTTCTATCTTCATTTTCCCTGTCCCAGGGGATTCCACAATTTGTAGTTTGGTGGTGCCTTCTGGGCTCTGTGAAGCACCTCTGTGCAATTTTGCACGTCTTCAAGGAGACAGAGGAGATTTTATTTCTCATTCACTGTTACATTAATGAGCACTGCAAATATTCAACCTTTTTATTCCTTTTGATAGCATCTTGTATTCTAGAGTACTTTTTACAATTGGGTATGCTAAATGGATGGAGGTATAAGATCAACTGGCAAAGCCTCTGAAGCTGCTGAGAGGTCATAGAGTGGCAGTCCTCTGGCCCAAAATATTATTTCAAAGTAGGAGGGAGCAAATGATCCTTATGAGAAATAAGGATGAAGTAAAAGTGAGCACATTGCATGTAGGTGGAAAGAAGAGCAACCTCAGATGTCCCAATCTGAATCTCTTCAGGTTCTATTAAACCAGTATCTTGCACGTGTGCTTTTCTAAGGCTTTCTTTATGCAGTTTTTTTTAAAGTTGAGATTTAATACAGATATAAGTATGTGATGTTAAAACTGCATGAAGGTATGGCTCATATAGGGTCACAGTAAGTGAAGTGTGCATGTAGTAGCTGTTCCTCCTGCTTCTTTTCAGGCTTTCATTTCAGGTAACGTTTGAAGTGAATGACTAGAGTAAACATAACAAGATGTACTCTGTAGGTTGCTTCAGTAGGCTAATTTCTTGACTACCTGTTGAATTGTATTTCCACACACATCTTCCTCTGTGGAAGTACCAAGGAAAGAATGAGGATTAAAGAATATGGTTAATAGAGGAGAACAATTACATTTCATTGGGTTTGCCCTCAGTATGTTTGTAAGTCATGATACATTGGGTTTACCCTCAGTATGTTGGTGAGTCATGATACAAATCACTCAACTGGAAACATAAAGCTGATGGCTGTTTTGTCACAATAGTTAATAATCTTGAACTCAACCTAACTGGTGGGGCCCAAGAGTAACTTAGTCTTTGAAACAGTACCAAAAATAAATTGTAACAAGATGCTGATCAAAGAAATGTAGAACAAAAAATCACTTCATTGTACTGAAAAATATATTTCACACATGGATTGGTAGCATGATGATTCTCTTCAGCTGTAGATCATTTATTCAGATACAACTTCGTGAACTCTCTCTACTGTGCAGTGACCTGCATCATAGAAACTAAATTAGTTTCAATATGTTTTATAATAAAGAGGGACTTCTGGCACTGGTTTGAGTCCTTGCTGTGACAATATTGACAGAAAGAATAGATAATGCTGGTAACCCTTGCTTCCTGTAGTGCCTTAAGAAGGCAACTGTGATGTAAAAGGATAAACGGGGACTCAGATACCAAGTATACAAAGCAAAAGGCATACAAGAATACTGAATTAGATTAGACTGAAATTATATTAGGCTGAAAATAAAATCCTTATGACTTTCCTTCTTTTGGGTGTACACATTTGGCCGAATCTATTGGCATGGCAGTCACTGTGGGACCCGGAGTTATGCTGGTTATGCCTCAGCTTCCCAGGAGGACAGGGGAACATTGAGTATACCATTCTCCTCCGTTTTCTGTTTCTACTTCATATCTTGGTTTCTACACATTTTCTTGTGTTATTTTAATTCACACTCTGTTTGGTAGCTGTCACTTCTACATATCGTCTTGTTAAAGACTGCAGACATGAACTGGCTATGGGTCTTTATTTTAAGATCTGCATTGAAGAAACCTTACCCAGTGGAGTGTATTTTTCTATTAATTATACATTTCAACTTAGAATATGCAATGAAAATATTAGCAACATCATTTTAATCTCAGTTAAAACTCATTAATCAATTGTAACATTTGGGTGCATTGTGTTACACATCCAGACGTGCTCATGAGACTACCTGTAATTTGAAACTCAGCCAGATGCTTCTCAGACTCTATAACCGATCCAGAATATGTTTGCAGAAGGAATATTTCCACAGCTGCATTTTAGAGAAATGAATAGATGGTTCTTAAGGAATAAGATTGACAGAATTGGTATTATAAGAGAGGACTGTCCAGTATTTTCTGATTCAAAACTTCTAAGTTGTTATCGCATAGAAGAGCAAGTGCTGGAGAAGTTTTTCATGTAAAAACAAACAAAACCTCACAGAAGCATTTCTTCTGCATTTTTTTTTTGACAAATAGTCCTTCAATAACTGTTAGTTTCCTTTAAAAAAAAAACAAACAAAAATGGGGGCCAGAAGGCAGTTCTGGCCTTCTACTACGCCTTCTACTAACTCTGAGGTGTAGTTTGGGTAAAAAAATATATTCTTGAAATTCTTCAGGACTAATACTTACACTGAAAGAAAACTACCTGGTTTTTGCTTTGTCATACTGTGTTTGTAAGCTATCTTTGATATTAGTTTGGAGGTTTTTTTTTGGGTTTGGGTTTTGGTTTTGGTTGTTTTTTTTTTTTTTTGCAACTTCCTCTTCAGTGAAGGCATTTTGGTTTTGTTTTTTGTTTTTGGTTTGGTTTGGTTTGGTTTGGTTTTTTTCACTATCAAAGCACAGTGATAATGACCCTGTGCAGTGCAGGGTCCGTGCGTTCACAAATGACAGCATGAAAAATATCTCGTGATTCAGAAAGTGCCCTGGCAGATAAGAAAGAAGGGCTTAAACATTTGTTAAATACTGTTCAGTATCAAGTGATCCTGTCTCTGTAGCGTGCTTTGTTGTGTCTGTAGATGCACAATTAACATCAACAGAAAATTGTCAAATCTCAAAACTTGACTCTAATACATATTTCGCATATCAGTTACTGCTAATCATTATTATTTTGAGAACAATTAAGCAGACTTTTCAACACTTGTCAACAAAGTTGGAAATATGCAAGTCTTTCTATTTTTAGAGACCTCCGTGGCCACAAAGAAAGAGACAGTAATTTCAAACAGCTCCTTGTATTCTCAGCTGTAGTAGTAGCTAGTATATTATAGGCGTACACAAAGCTTTTCTCCTTCCCAAGAGATATTACAGCTGTGAATGACTCTTGGAAAACAATATTAATTTGCTCCACAACCGGATGTACTATAAAAAATGAGTATAGATAATACTGTGTTATGTTGTCTTGCTTCTACAGCAGCCAGCTTGCATTTTTCCTCCTAATTTCTTAGCAAGAAAATAGCTTTTAGTGCTTTGGCTTTAGAAGTTGTGGTATAATTATTTTTATGAGCTCTTCCATTTTCTTGCTGCCATACGTCTGCAAGTTAGGCATGGGCAGCTAAGAACTTGGTGTGGACTATGCCAAAGCCTCTGGCAGTTACCAGTGCCTTTATGATAGTTACAATTAACCTTACTGTTCCTAATATTTTCTCCACTTTATTTTTTTAATTTTCCTCTGGAAAACGAAACAACTTTTTAAAAAATGGATGCTTGTCATTTTTTTTTTTTTTTTCAGGAAATGTTTCAATTACTGTAATGGTCAAGCTTTGCTCATAATTATACTGCAAGAGAGTACAAGGATCATACTTCTAACTGGTGCAAAGGTATGATCAGTTATTCCAACTCATCCACTTAGGAGAGGTATAGTTTATAGCCAAGGTATGGCTTCTGTTTCAAATGTGGTTGTGATTAAATTCCATTGAGTTTTCATTTAAAACTTCCTTTTTAGGTTCTGTTGGGAAGGAAAAAAATCTCCAAAGTGAATGACTTTTATTTCATTTTGGTCTTCTTGTTGCCTCCTGGCCATTACTGTTCTTGTTTTGTTCACACCGGGCAGGCTGGCAGTTGAAGAGTTCTCAAGTGGTCTCCAAAGGAGCTTCCTTTCCAGCTATTTATGACAAGCAAGTAACTCCTCTGAACGTTGCTGCTCAGGTTCTTCCTGATGCCAAAAAGGAGCCCAGTTTTGTTTGCAGTTCACCTGCATGTCTTTGAATGCCATTTACTATCCACAGCAGTTCAGAGCCCATGGCCAGCAGCTGTTTTACAGGCAACAGGGCTCAGATGTGGTTTTCTGAGGAGCTCTGGAACAGGCTTTACGCAGGGACTTTTACACCCTTCCTGAAGAAGCTGGCTTGCTGCTCTCATTCAGAGGCCTGCCTTGAACATAATACCTATCATGCCTTTGCAGTAATGTCTGTACAGCAAGCGTTTGCTGCTTACATTAATGAACCTTTTCAGAAATGTTCTCCTTGCTTTCTGGTACTGAGTTACAAACACCTGGTGTAATATCCTGTGTTAGCAGCCAAAGTCTCAAATGTGAAGTCTTATCCATGATTTTTATTTCAGGTGTGCAGTTTGGTGTGGACAATGTAAAAGGAGAACTTTTCTCGCCCCCCACTCCCTTCCCCCTTAGATTTGTCATGTATTATGACCAGATTTCCTTAGGATGCACTATACCCCAGAAACGAAATTTAATCAAAATTGGTTAACACTCTTCAAAAGTTTATTTTTGTGGTTGAGCTTTCCCTTTACTTTTGTCAGCAATGAATGAAGTGGAAGGAAAGATTCTTGAAATCAGTGACAGGGTGGTCACCATCACCAGTTGCTGGGAACTTGCTGTCCAGCAGATTGAGAATACCCTAAATTGCATCTCTGCCATTATAACTGCCCTGGCTATGGCCTTTGGGGTGAGCAGCTGGGAAGCCTCAAACTACAGTCAGGGCCGCAGACCAATGTTTGCAGAACTCCTTTGTGATAAAAGGAGCTGTGAGTAACAAGTGGGACCCAGAGCTGAGGCCAGTGAGCAGCCAGGCTGGGCTGTCTCGTGACAGGGGACCCAAAGTCTCCACTTTCTCACCAGCCCTTGACATAGGCTGAGAGGTAGCTCACACTCTTCTTTCCACTGTTAGAGAAGCTTCTTCTGTTCTTGGGCACAATAATAAAATGCAAAATTGGCACACATTAATGTAATTCTTCTACCTCAGGAATGAAATTAGGAGTTTACCATTTGTGTCTTTGACTTGGGAAGTGTAGGAAATTCAACAGACCCAATGGCATTATGTGTTGTCCCAAGTGAGACAGGAGTGCTGAGGCCAGACTGCCTCATTCTGTTCTGTGGGAGGGAGCATTCCTCTCACTCCTTTTTCACTCATAAAAGGCAGCCTTTGACCTGTGAGCTTTCTTCTAATTCATTGCATAGTCTTTTTACTAAAGAAAATGGATGGTGAGGAGGAGGAAGAAGAAAATTAGTGTTAAGTGTGTTTCTTTTTCTTTTCTTTTTAATCATTTTTATGCAGGCTTTCACTACCTTTTCAAATCTTGAAACTTAGGGAAAAATCTCTAGGTTCAGTATAAGCTTACATGGCATCTTGTAACATTCATTTGAACCCTTGAGCTTTGAGAACTGACATCCAAGTTTGTCAGAAAGGCATCTTCTTAAGAGTAAAGCTTTAGTTTGGTTCTTTTAGGACAACATGTTAGAACTTTTATAGCTTATAAGTTCATCTTTCCTCAAAGCAGTGCTTAAAGGATGGCAGTGGAGGAAAATCTGTATTCCAGAAAGCAGAATGCACAGTCCTCAGGGTCCCACTTTGAGCATCTCTCCTTCCTGCATCAGCTTTGTTTTTGCTCCAGTATGTGTGCCACAGCCTCTGTCCCAAAAGCATGCTAAGGTTACTTATAAAGTGACAGTCCGATTAGTGTAGCCTGGGGTAGTTGTCAAGATGTTCTTGGCAAGGAAAGCCATATTAAATTGCAATTAACTTATTCTGCTTTCTAGGTGCTGTTAGCAATAGAATGTATATCCCTCATACATTGTTTTACTTACATTTTACAAAATGGTGCCATTCCATTCAAGAAGGTAATGAGAGACCAGCCTTGCTTTTGGCTTTCTCATTTCTTTTTGCCATGGTAGGAAGGAGTGTTATGACAATTCCTGTAATTCGATCAGATTCTTACATAAGGGCTTCTCTGGGAGGCAAGGTATGTAATGAAGTTCAGTAATGGAAATGCATTAGAATGTTTTCTGTGATTTCTGAAGCTCAGTTTCACTTTTAATGCACTGATCAATGACTGCTGCTTTGTTTAAATAATTCTAAGAAGTTCAAAGTACTAGTGCTTCACTTAAACTGAGGATTGAATCTGCTAATTAAGGTAGCAGTGTTTATGTGACTTGTGAAGTTTTTACCTGTCAAATCATAGAATCATAGAATCATAGAATAGTAAGGGTTGGAAAGGACCTCAAGATCATCGAGGTCCAACCCCCCCGCCATGGGCAGGGACACCTCCCACTAAACCATGCCATCCAAGGCTATGTCCA
Organism: Amazona ochrocephala; assembly: GCA_039720435.1. Taxonomy (NCBI): domain Eukaryota; kingdom Metazoa; phylum Chordata; class Aves; order Psittaciformes; family Psittacidae; genus Amazona; species Amazona ochrocephala. The sequence goes on from CM077880.1 coordinate 86,790,395, forward strand.
ACCCCACCTTGAACGCCGCCAGCGATGAAGCATTCACAACTTCCCTGGGCAACCCATTCCAGGGCCCCACCACCCTCAGAGTAAAGAATTTCTTCCTCAGATCCAATCTAAACCTCCCCTGTTTAAGTTTAAACCCATTACCCCTTGTCCTCTCACCACAGTCCCTCATGAAGAGTCCCTCCCCAGCATCCCTATAGGCCCCCTTCAGATATTGGAAGGCTGCTATGAGGTCTCCACGCAGCCTTCTCTTCTCCAGGCTGAACAGCCCCAATTTTCTCAGCCTATCTTCATACGAGAGGTGCTCCAGTCCCCTGATCATCCTCGTGGCCCTCCTCTGCACTTGTTCTAACAGTTCCATGTCCTTTTTATGTTGAGGACACCAGAACTGCACACAATACTCCAAGTGAGGTCTCACGAGAGCAGAGTAAAGGGGCAGGATCACCTCCCTCGACCTGCTGGTCACACTCCTTTTGATGCAGCCCAGGATACGGTTGGCCTTCTGGGCTGCAAGCGCACACTGCCGGCTCATGTTCATTTTTTCATCAACCCACACCCCCAAGTCCTTCTCCGCAGGGCTGCTCTCAATCTCCTCCCCGCCCAATCAAATGAGTGTTAACAACTTGTATATAACAATCACTGAGTAATTTAGAATCACAGAATCACAGACTGGTTTGTGTTGGAAAGGACCTCAAAATCAGCTAGTTCCAACCTCCCTGACAGAAGCAGGGACACCTTCCACTAGACCAGCTTGCTCAAGATCTTGTCCATCATGGCTGTGAACATTTTCAGGGATAGAACATCCACAGCTTCTCTGGCCAACCTGTTTCAATGCCTCACCGCTCGCACAGTAAACAATTTCTTCCTTATATCTAACCTAAATCTCCCCTGTTTAAGTTTAAACCCATTGCCCCTTGTCATATCGCTACAGTCCTACTCTTTATTAGTAAAGAGTCCCTCTCCAACATCCTTGTAGGCCGCCTTCGGACACTGAAAGGCTGCTATGAGGTCTCCACACAGGTCTAAAAGTTACCTGGAAGCCCTGTAGTCCAACTGCCTGCTTGAAGTGAAGGTAACTTCAGTTCAGGGCCCTATCTAATTGAGTTTTGAAAGCCCCCTGAGTATGTAGTACCTACAACCTTCTAGGCAGCTTGCTCTGGTGTTTCATCACCCTTGTTGTGAGGAACTTCTTTCTTTTGCAGCTTCTGTCTGTTGCCACTCGTCCTTTTGCTTTGGCACCTTCAAGAAGAATCTGGCACTGTCTCCTTTATAGGAACTGATTAGGTAGCTGAAAACAGCAGTAAGAGGTAGGGACTTGAATTCATGAAGTTCTGAGCCTGCTGCATTGCACAGTAAATATAATGTCAATAGTCTTCAGTTACCTGCTTCCTGTTGTGAAATAGAGAAAGGGCATGTTTGCTCCAGGTTTCTGTGTCCTCTGGAAACAGGCAATAGGACCTCATGTTATTCATAACTATTTTGTATGTACTTAAAGCCTCCTGCCATGAAGTTAAGAGTCCTTGGTTTCTCTTTGTTGGTCACAGTGGATATTTATGCTTTTTCTCTTTTCCTATGTATTGTAGAGATTAATCATTGTACATGTGGAGAATTCTACTGGATTTCTGTTCCATTGTGGATGACTGTACTCTGACTCTCAGAAGTTTGGATTTTTACCTTGATTTGATGAGATGGCTGCTGATGCATTAAAGCTGATACTTGCTACCCTGGTGAGGATGCTGTAAAATGTGTTTGTACATCATCTTTTGTTTCATATGAGCTCATGATTATTAAAAAAAACAAAAAATCCAAGTCATTACTTTCTTCAGAAGATGTCAACTGTGGATTCCACAACCTCTCTGAGGAAGAGGAAGCACCATTATTAGCAGAAAACTGTGGTGTATAGACAACCTAGGTGATCAACCTCATGAAACTGTTGCCTTTTGGACCACTCTTAAGTAAACAGTCTGATCTTTCTGACTTCCAGTCCAGTAACTTTCATCGGTGAGCCTTGTGATTTTACACAGTGAGCAGCTTGAGCTTATTTTGGAAATGATTGTATTGTTTGTTGATTTTTTTTGGTGGTATTTAAGAAGAATGTTATAGAGAGTTTGGGATTTGGGTGTCGCAGCAAGGAATATGTTTCAAATATGAATCTGTTGCCGATTTTAATGGTTTCTGGAACCAAAATACTGTTATCTTGAGGATACTGTAATTTTTGAGTCACAATACTGTGTTTTCTGTTGTCCTATAGAAATAAGGTATCTATCCTATTTTAGGGTCATTGATCTAAACAAACTGAAAAAAAAAAAAACAACCCACTAAACAATTTAGAGGTAAAAATGAAAATGCCTGGCATTTGTGTGAGAAGTTCATGTACATCATTTGGAAGGCCTTTTTACTCCAGAAAGTTATTGCAATTAACTTTTCCTTGGTCACAGTAGTTAAATTCCATAAAGCTATTTTTTGTAATTGGCTGCAAAATTGTGGCTGAGTGTTTCTTCTCAGGCTCCAAACTTACTAAGCTCAGGAAATGCTTTTAAATTTGGTTTGAGCACCTTTCGTGTCTTAGGAAGCCAGTGCATGCTGTGTCATATTTTATTTTTCACTTGTGGCACATCCCATCTTCCATTGCATAATCTTTTTCTCATTTCACACAAAAGTGTGAACTCTGTCTCCTTTATGGCCACAAGAAATGAAAAGTTATAAATACAGAGAAAGCAAATTCTTCTTGGGAACTGTTTGTGAAAGAGGGAGAATACAATTCTTTAAAACATCTATATCTGCTGGGAGGCTTCTTTACAGTCTTAAAGCTGTTGTCTTTAAACTTATTTTTCTTACCAATATTATTTTGAATAATGTGCAGTGTGTTTTAAGAAATCATACTTACCTTTTCAAACAGACTTCCACTGCTCAATGGAATAACTGCGCAGCATGATGAGTTCTTCTGTTACAATTCTGACTGAAGTTCAGACCTGAAATATGCATACCTTAAAACTCAAAAGAGGAAATACTGTAGGGGCTGCTTGGAACTTCTGCATGCTGAGAACTGCTCTGATGGTTCGGTAAAGTTTGGAAGGCCTCTTGTTTAGAAGTTGTGAAGATTTTACACCAGATATCTTTCACACCATATACTTTTGAAAGTTATGGAGATTGTTATTTCTTGGAGGATGAGTTGTGGCTTTTCAGTGCAGAAAGTGAGGGCAAAGAATCTTAGTGACAAATTTGGTTGTTAACAAGATTAACAGCTGCCACTTCTATTTGAAATACTGATACACAGGTCTTTCTTGGTGGAAGGAATAGATGGAGAACTTCACCTCTGGAAAGACTGTATTATGTGGTGTAAAGGTTGTGTGGAAGTGAGACCAAATGATCCAAGTATCTTTTGTCTGGGTGATACTTAGAGTTGTAGTTACTAGCTTATCTCTTGCTGCTTCTCCTCTTGAAAGACTAATTACTCCATCACAAATAAAAATACAACACTAAAGTAGTTTTGAGTAAAAGGGAATTGCTTTTCCATTTTGCAGGAAAAACTGAGCCATGGAAATGCTTGCACATGGGTTTTCTGCTTCAAATGAACGGTAATAAGAGTGAGATAATTATTTTCCCTGACTTAACCTTTTTGTGTTTTTCCCCTCTATTCCTCAAATATTTTAGATTGTTAGGATTCCAAATATAAGTATTGTCTGAGCAAGAATTTTGATCTATTTTCCAGTTTACTTATTCTAATTCACCAGCAAGGCTTGTACACTATATGGGAATACTCAGCTATAGTGCATTATACAGGGAGAAAAATTCATCACACTGGTTTTTCAAATTCAAGTAAACAGTTTTTCAATCTCTAATAACTGCTCTTGGCATAGAAGTCTGACTTCTCTCATTCATAAGCTGCTATGGCTTAGAAAGATTTTATGCTTTTGATTAGAACAAAGGTGCAATCCAGTATTATTTTAGCTCTCTGGATTTCCCAAGACATGTGGCTTTTGGAAGTGGTAGTGATAATGGTTTGGGAGTGAACGCTTTGGTCTGCTTTAAATGTGTGTGATTTCCATTCAGAAGTACAGCATAAAACAAAAGAGCACTGAAATCCTAATCAGTGACTTTTTCCCCTGTGACAACAGCTGTATTCCTTCAACTCCTCTCCTTCCGCAGGAATCTCACTAGGATGCCAGGATGCCCTGCCGGTTGTACAGAAACCGCAGACACATTGTCTGCTGCATTAAGAGGCAAATAATCTGTCATTGGCTGCAGTTTGTGAATATTTCATTGGCAAATGCAAATTGGCATTTGGGAATATGCAGTTCTTTAGGAAACTGTAATTAAATTAACCCAGTAGCAATTTCTTGTCTTAAGTGTATGAGAGTGCTTAAGTGTCTATTGCTGCATTTATAAGGAAAGGCTTGTTTGGCTAAATATTTTTTGTGTGTTTACATTTTACTGTGACATCTACCTTACTTTTATGCATGTGTGAACTAAGTGATGTTTCATTAGAGTTCTCTTTAAGTGTTCAAGGGCACGGTAGTGCCTTGGGAGAAGACTTTTAAAAAACAACCAAGAAACCCCCCAAAAAACCAAAACCTGAACTGTGTTTTATTTGCACTCGAGAAAGGTAAACCCATATTTAGCCATATTATTCTTTATTCTAGCTTGAATGCAACTTCATGCTGATGGCACTGTTTACCATAGTGGGTTTGGTAAGCTAGCTTTTTAGAATTGTCTCCTGAATCATTCACCAGCAAGTAGAATTTAGAAATTTGCTTGAGACACTGAAAGCTGGGTAGGGTTTTAAGTCCTTCTTATTCATGTGAAATCATGTATATTTGAGAGAAGCAGCTAGGAGATGAGGGAAGAAAGTGACCAGCAATAGCATTTCATATATACTGTATAACATCATTTAACTTGCAAATAACCTGGTTTTGCATTGAGAGTGTAAATTAGCTAGCTACAGTCTTCATGGTGATGTTGGCTTACAGGGCATGAGAACACGGGAGACCAGGGACTTGTATTGTCCTAAGGACTCATAAAGTCTTTTTACAAATCTTCCTTGTCCACAGAACACAATCAAGATGGTTTTCAAGATAGTTTTAAGGTTGTTACTCCTGTGGAAGCCTGGGTGTATCAGAAGAGCATGCATGGGTCAGGCTTTAATGAACTTGAATCTAGCATCAGAGATGAACAAAAATTAGAATGTGCAGTTCATGGAAACTCTGAAACATTCCTACAAAGGGGCAAGTCTGAATTAGGGGTCAGCCCTGGGAGCCAGCCAATTTGGGAATGCAGTGGCTGCATTGCATAGTGGCTAGCTCTGTGATGTTTCTAGTTGGTCCTGGACTCCCTCAGGAAAGTATTTAAAGCCTGGAAGTATGCAATTGCTTTGCCAATGCTTCTGTATTGCCACTTCTTAAAATACGAAAATGGGATCTCTTTTAGGTTCCCTATCTAAGACAAGATGAGGATGTGCAAAACAGTGTTCTGAAGGACACCGAATGATGCTAGATCCATACCAGAAAATTATGCCTTGGTCTTCTGGAGTTCAGGATATTGAAATGGACTGATGCATTACTAATGGTATCACTCCTGAAGAATGTTTGTAAGTTCTAACCAGTATGTAATAACTTGTTGTTTATTCTCGGTAAGTTAGGTGCATGTCGTAAGTTGGATTTAACAAGATGGTTATTTTTGTTGTTTGTATTTTTCTGGGAAAAAAAACAAACAACAAAACAAAAAACAAAACAAACAAACAAAAGAAAACCAAACAAAAAACCCACAGCCAACACAAAGCCAGCAAACCAAACAACCTGGCCTTTGCATGGAGCCTGGTGCTATTTCTTTGTTTCTTTATGAAGCAAAGAGAAACCATTTCTTTTTGATCTTGAAATCTCAGGGTACATCCAGATTTCTTTCTCTGTAGGGATGTTCTTCATGTAGATCAGAAGTTCATTAGCTGGAAGTAACACATCATAGAATCATAGAATAGTTAAGGTTGGAAAGGACCTCAAGATCATCAAGTTCCAACCCCCCTGCCGTGGGCAGGGACACCTCCCACTAAACCATGCCATCCAAGGCTATGTCCAACCCAACCTTGAACGCCGCCAGGGATGAAGCATTCACAACTTCCCTGGGCAACCCATTCCAGGGCCTCACCACCCTTACAGTAAAGAATTTCTTCCTCATATCCAATCGAAACTTCCTCTGTTTAAGTTTGAACCCGTTACCCCTTGTCCTATCACTACGTCACTGAAGCTGTTAATATTCTCTGTTCTACTATATTAATTGATTCTCTGTACTCCAGTAACTCAGCCTAGCCTCTTCCTTACTTGAATATACTCTAGTGACTGGTTTCAAATCTTGGCTGAGTTTCCTTATTGCCATACAAAATGCACTTCTGTATTTATTTTGTTTACATTTTTAACTGGAAAAACTCTGGCATACACAGAACTCATTTCATGTCAGCACACTTGAAATCTAATGCTTCACTCAAGAGTACCACAGTATTGTTGAGAAATGGTTTTGATTTTGGAAGCAGAGCATAAGGGAGAGGCAGAGATACTTATAGCAGAAGGAAAGAAAGGTACTTGGAGACAAATACAGAATGAAACTAATACCACATGGTATTAGGAAGTGAGAAGTACAACAGTGGGTCATAGACAAAAAAGCACTGATCTGGACATGCAAGTAATTGAAGACAGACAAAAGGATGGTTTTAAGCAGGTTTATTGGGTTAATAAACCATGCATATTTCTGATAGGTCCAACATAGTGTTACAGGATTCTTACCACATCACTCATAACCTAGGATAGCCCTTCTTTAGCTTACCCACAGGATTTAGCTTGTAACCTGAACAAAAGCCGGAACATAGAGATTAGGGCCTAAAATAGCACAAAACCTAATTTTGTTGCTTGACCAAAGTTAAGCTTAAGTTGTGCTTTAAACTGCAGACACAGTGGAAAGTACAGGTGATGGAAAAACAGAGTAACAAATGAGGAAATCTCAGGCAGTGGTATTTTTATTTCACTTCTATATGTATGTGCTTGAGACAAATCTGATACTAGCTAAAAACCAGAAGATCATATGACTGAATAATAAACTAATTTATGGTTAAGTAGTGGTAGGCTGCTTGGGCAAAAAATTTGTGAAGGGTCAATTAAAAATGTGACTCATGGATTCCAGTGTCTTATTACTAATATAAAAAAGGCTAACCAGAAATCAGAGTATTTTATAAACAGTGTTCTCTGAAGTCTGATTTTTGCCATCTCAAAGTTACTTGCTGAACTGAAAATTTGTTGTAGTTGCTGTTCATTAGGGAATCAGATAATAAACCAATTGCATGCTTTGTAAGTCACATAAATTCATGGGCAGTCTTAAAAAATACTGTATGCTGGCTCTTCAGAACCAGAATTCCTCATTTGGAGAGTTTATTAAAATGTGAATTATTGATCAGCAAGCTCAGTCTTTAGAGCTTCCATATTCATATGATAAAGAGGCAGGAAAAAGGGAAACTCAAGCTTTCCAATAGATAAAATAGATAGATTGAGATTAGTGGAATGAATAATTCATAAACTGCTGGTTACCTATTTCTAAGTCTCTACTGTGAACCTCCCTAGTAATGCTTAACTGATGATACAAGAAAGATCATGATTTATTTTCTTTTATAATTATCTCAGTGGAAGAAATTCTTCTTGATCTCTAAAGCAAGGATTTATTTTAGTTTACCTTAGGTGTTAGGTTGTGTTGTTTTTGATGAAGTAAAAAAAAAAAAGCAAACAGATTCTTCCCTTCCCATTTCTTACATCTATGTAGGCAGTCTGTGTCTGCATTAGAGAATTTGGAAATGGTTTTCAAGTTCGTAGCTCCATTTAGTTTTCTTGGGCAAGTCCCTTCTTGTTGACTCACTACCACCCTGATATCTGGAAGAGAAAACAATGGATAAGAAATGTAAACCGAAGTTGTGGTGCTCTGTAAAAAATGTTCCCCCCTAGACTGTCAGGATGCAGGACCCTGTGCTCTACCCTGAGAATGTTTAAACTGGAGTGGCACAGTGAGCAGCTCCTGCCTTGCCAGAGCTACCGAGCTCATGGGATGATGCGCTTCACTGCCTCCCTACGCTTCTGTGGCAAGCCCAGGTCCCCTCCTGACTGGATTGGCATATAGGGTTGTGACAGCAACCATGAATAAAAGAGTAATAACAATACAAAATACTGACTTTGCTGCTTGAATGAAATACTGCATTTGTGAAGTTGGTAATTTTGTCAGTTAATGAGAGGAGTTCTCCACCTCTTCTCATCACTGCCTTGACTGTCCTGGTGTTGTGCAGCACAAGTAATGGTGGATATTCTGTAAAACCTGGTTAGGACCCCTTTCTGTTGTCCTAATCAGAGTCCAGAGACTCTGAAATGCTGAATATGTAACTATTTAAGATAAATTTTCTGAGATGTTTGGCATGAAAGTAGCTATGACATACTTAGTTTTCTGTTCTCCATCTGCTCTTTTTTTACTCATCTATTATAATTGATCTACTTTCAGAATGTGATAAGCATTCACTTTTCAAGGAGTTATGTCAATCATACAGTGTTCAGTGGACTGTTTGACACAGTCTGTGGAATATAGCTGAATATGAAATTCTGGATGTTTCGTGTGTTTCACCTGCTATGTCATAGGCTTCTGCATGCAGCACTGGCAACTCTTAAAGGTCATAAACCTTGCTGAGCTTGTCCTGGATCTTTAGGCATTAACTTATAGCATAAACTAAAACCAAACCCACTACAATGAGAAGGTACATCTTCAACTAGAGCAGTTGAATTACTAGATCAGTAATTGACCAGTATAATTTTGGAGTTAATTTTCTATTTTAATATTTAAGTAAGAGAAAAACAGGGTATTGGCTACACTGGATCAGACCAAAGGCTGTGTCTATCTCCAGTGTTGGCTGAAAGCAGAAGCCTAAAGAGGAGCAGTGTAAACACATATGGTAGTGCAAGACAGGCTGAGAAAATTGGGGCTGTTCAGCCTGGGGAAGAGAAGGCTGCGTGGAGACCACAGAGCAGCCTTCCAGTATCCGAAGGGAGCCTACAAGAATGCTGGAGAAGGACTCTTCATTAGGGACTGTAGTGATAGGACAAGGGGTAATGGGTTTAAACTGAAACAGGGCAAGTTCAGGTTAGATATAAGGAAGAAGTTCTTTGCTGTGAGTGTGGCAAGGCACTGGAGCAGGTTGCCCAAAGAAGTGGTAAATGCTCTATCCCTGGCAGTGTTCAAGGGCAGGTTGGACAGAGCCTTGGGTGACATGGTCTTGTGGAAGGTGTCCCTGCCTATGGCAGGGTATTTGGATCTAAATGATCTTAATGTCCTTTCCAATGATCCTAACCATTCTATGGTTCTATGAATACTCTTCTAGGCTCCAGCTATTTTTTCAGGACAGTGGTCTTGCTTTCCCAGTTGTAGTTTGGTGTATGTAATAACTTAAAATATAGAAGTAATCCATTAGCATATGTGGTCTCTCTTCATTTATATATTATGTATCTCTCATTATTTTTCCTGTTCTGGGGTGAAGATCGTTTAGTGAATGATGCAACTTGCTTGAGGGTTTAAGTATTCAATTGCTAATTTTTACAGACTAAAAAAATCATAATTAATTTCTTATAATCTCCCACTCATAATGTCTTTGAGATTCCAAAAACTCAGAGAGTTGTTTCTGGTGGAAATGGCAGATTATTCATGAAAGCAAGATGAGAAGTAAGTTATTTTGGGTGACTTCCAGATAGAGTTTAATTGTTGGAAATTCTTTCAGTTATAAAAATATGAAAGATTAACTTTTAGAGAGAGTTTGAGAGTTCCTTGTTAATTTTGTGCTTTGTGTGCAAAAAGAAACTTTCCCAGAAACTTTGAAGCTGGCATTACATGTGGTAATTCTGTGGAAAATTGTTGCCACTCAGTTCAATTGTTTGCAGTGTTGCTTTGAAGTGATTGGTTGGGCTACATTTGTCTCCACTAGAAAACTTACTCAGGTCATTAAATGAGGAATATGGCCCTTGGTTCTTCTTCAGGTTTGCTAAGGAACTGTGCCGTATGGGGGAGTGCGCTATCAAAATGGTTTAGAAAAGCATCTGAGCCAGAGTATGGAAAATAAAAATTCTTAACAGTTGCAAAGTGTGACTGTGAATATTGGTATATACTGGTCTATTGGATGTAAATTTGAAAAGAATTCACTGTGTTCCCTGTTTCTCATTAGCATTCTTGAATTATTTTCTAAATCCTTTCTTATCCCCTTGAAACAGAATAAATCTGGTAGAAGTGAAAGCTGTTTGTCTCTAGAGTAAACAAAAATAATCTTTTTATAGAGGTTTTAGGTGTGAAAGCTTGAAAGTTTTGTTTTGTTTTGTTTTGTTTTCTTTTTTTAGGTCTGGATTTTGTGATTTTTGAATTTGCAACAACTTAATATTTCCTACCATTCCCCCCACTCCCATTATTTTTTCTTCTCTTGTAGGACCTGCTTTTAGGCTCCTTGGGCTTATTCCAATGGACTTTTGCAGCTTATACTGTGCGTATAGTCAAGAAGGTGATAAACTGGAAGAGAGGGAGAGGGAGAAGATGGATATATATTGATTGTAGCAAATCAGTGGTGTTGGGTGCCCTCTTATTTAAACTGCAAATATGATCCTAGAACTGGAAACCTACCCACAGCCATTAATAAAGGAAATATTTGGAAATGTTATTATCAATAGCTGGTCCTAGGTATGAGATCTAGTGTGGCACACACTTAATACACAGTACTGCTGCACCAAATGTAGTTAAAGTACTTGTCAGTTTGGCCATACTCCACCCCAATAAGCTATTCAATTAATTGTGAATGGGTCCAGTGTTTGTACCTGCAGAAATTTACTTCCTTGACTTTTGCAAGTATTCATGATTTTTTTTCTTTACATGCAAAAGGGCTTCCTGACATCTGCTTCAAATAAATATTTTTCTTATAATATTCATGTATGCCCTCTTGTCCTGTTGTGTGTATTAAACTGAAAATAATTCGTGAATAGACATCCATATCATGTAGGATTTTGTGTACTTTTTGTAAGTACCATCTGGATTTGATACTGCTGTGGGAGAGGCAGGATGCTTTGTTTCTTGACAAAATTTAGTATCAGAAATACTGTCAGGAAGGAGTCAGTGGGCCTTCCTTCCTCTCAAGTCTGAGATAGCACTGTGTCTGTCTACACCTTTACTTCATGGGCTTCTTAAAGGTCAGAAATCCACAACCACAAAAGGCTTGAGTAGTCTAACAGGCTCAGGAAGCAGTTCAGTAATGTTGCTGCAGACTCTCATTTATAGAGTCTGCCAAGCTGTGGCAGGCGGTTTGCCAGAGCAACAAATTAACATTATTTAACATTTCTGAAACTTTTAATTAAACTTGTTTTAGGCTTGCAGGCAAACTGGAGCTTATATTCCCATCCCCTCTTTAAAGAATGTTCTTGGCTTCTAGATGAATTTTCCTAAGTGGTCCCAGCTCTAATAATGTCATCCTAACGAGCTGTGCAAAACATGGTGTGTTTTGTTCTCAAGGCTTCACGTGCAGCAATTTTGCTTTCAGTACACACGGGTCTGCACCCTATGATTTTTATTTTGAGTTTCGGGTTTGGTAGGAAAAAAGAAAAAAGGAAAAGCAGCATTTCACAGGAGTTTATGTTGGTTCCATAAACTGGCCCATATTCTCTGTAAAGATGTGTGAATCTTAGCTAACCTTTTCATAAAAGTTTTGTGTTTGTAAAGAAATTTAAAAAAGGCATATTGTGTAGTTTATGACTTCATTGTGAACATTTTTTACAGCTGTAATCCTTCCTTCTGAATGTTATATTGTGGCTGTTGCTGTATGGCTAAGGTAACAAAATGGTTCCTCTTATAAAGCTCTATTTGCAGATGGCTTGTGAAACATGGAGCTTTGCAGATGAGTTGTTCTGTATCTTGGATTGTGGCCGAATATACTTTTTTTGGTAAGGCTTGAGTAAAATCAGTTCAATCACTCGTATGAGAGCGAGAAAAATACAAGTCTAATGTTGACAGCAACTATGGCTGGAAAGCTAGTTTTACAGGGAAGTGTTTTACACTCTGAAAAGAAGTGCCTGAACATGTTTTAGAGGGGGTTATTTCTGGTCAAATTATAAGCCAAATCCATGCAAACCTGGAAAATACACCTGTGGAGAGAGAGTGAAGAGTGGCTCCAAGTCCTTCTGGATATTTTCCTAATCTTTAATAAAGCTATGACTTGGTGAAGGAGATGCTCCTCATATTACAACTTTCAGCAAAGTAATCCATTACTGAAGAAAGGTGCAGGGAACAATAAGCATAAGGTTGTTTTTTTTTTCTCTTAGAGCATGAAAGATTGTCAAAGCCGAAGCTTTTCAACTGTTTCTTTGTCAAAGTATAATCCAATTGGAAATGTTTCAGTCAAAGGAAAAAATGCATATGGAGGAAAACAGATGAGATCCTTCCCATTCCTGCTGTATTCTGGGCAAGGATTTGTAGTGTATAGAAGACCTAGTTTCAATCCTTTTTTAAAAGAATATGTCATTGTTATAGCAAATAGAGCAGCTCCAACAGAAGTAACCAAAAACTGGTTTCAGCATAGTGAATTCCTTGAAGATGATCAGCTTGCTTGTGGCAGAGCAGTGGTGGTCCACATCAGAAACCTTTTTGAGGAGTGGTTCGAATGTTCTTGGAATAACTGGAAAGGTTTGTTTCTTCTGTGTAATGAGGAAATACACATATTCTTGAAATCTGATCTGCTCTGCTGCCTGGTACATTTCTTTTCACATAGATGTAGCTCTGGTCTTACTTCCTTCATTAGGTAATCTATTTTCTATGACTCTTTGCCATCCACAGGTTGGACCCTGGTAGCCTGAGTGATGGCATGCGCAGTTAATTCACAAGGAAACTGTTTTTTCTGAGAATGAGAGATGCATACTCTGAACCGATGGGGTGACAATATCTTTCCTGTCAGTATTATCCACGAAGAATATTAATAGTCTGTTAGTAGCTATATGTTATTGAAAGAAAATCCCTATCCCTGAAAATCGACATGCCTTTATGAGTGTCTGAATTTTTTACATCCTTTTCCTTCTATCTGTACCTATTACGTGCTGCAGCACTGTCTGCATCACATTGAGGTGGTGCACTTCATAGCATTTATAAGTCATAGATGTCACGCTGAACTTTTTAATTCTAATTAGTAATTGTAGTCTGATTATAGGACTGTAAGGGAGCAAAACATGCAATTGGATAGAAGTATTTTCGTAAGAAGAATGGTACTTTGATGATTTTTAAATTTTGTATAATTTTTTAAAGTGTCTCTATTATTGCTAAAAAACACAAGAAGGATGTTAAGGTTTTGCTGTCCCAGTTCACGTGAAAGTCACATCGAGGAGCTGATGAAGTTTGTAGTGTTTTCTGATGGCTGAGTTGATGCCAGTCTGGTCAGTGGTTTGGAAGCTCCTTATATTTGAAATCGCATAGCTTCAGGTAGGCTGATTTGCAGGCACACAAACGTTGTCTTTCAGGAAAGCATAATAAATGTGATGTCTTGTACAAATGGACTTTAAAATCTGTAGTGAGTAAAATGGGAAATGTGTGAGAATACAACATACTTTTATAAAGCAATTCTTCAGTACCTCAGGATGAGCTGAAACTTTTTCAGGAAATTTTACAAGAATGCATCATATGAAGAGCTGAGGAAGAAGCCTCCTGTTCTCCTGCTGTAAAATGCTGAGCCATTAATATGTATATAAATAATATAAATATATATAAATAATATAAAAATAATTAATAAATGCTATAAGCATTCTGCTGACTAGCAATAGAAGGTTTTTGGTACCAATTCGGTTTTACTGGACAGTTATTGTTTGTGCTGTGGTGATGGTAGAATGTATTATATGTGTCTCCGTTTAATGGATGGGATAAATGGCTTCGGCTTGGCCCGCAAATATAAACCATCCTAATTTGAGAGCAGGCCTGTAAAACAGGAATGCGCACCTTATTTTAAGTCAGAGCATTTGTAAGGAATGTGTCCAAGACACCTGCAGAAAATTAACGCCTTTACTCCCCTTGTACACAAAAGTTTCAAGAGGTAATTACCCTCAGTGTGAAACATAATACAGCTCCCATTACGTGGAACACATGGAGTGAAAATTGAATAGATGTCTTGTTGGGAGTCCGTCTGAGAATTAATAGGGCTGTCAAAAGCAGTAATAGGAGTGTTTCCTTCGCCTTTGGGTACAACTGTCCCTCTCCTTATCTTTTGCAGTTTATGATGAGGCTGTTGTCATTACGTTCAGCAGACAGACACAGGCTTCTTCCATGTCACTGTCTCCTGCCAGATGCTTTGTTTCTTTGGAGCTGGCTGCTGCCTTTGAAGGCTCACGCTTTTCCCCTCAGCCTGCCTGACTCCTTTGCACTCAGTTCCCGGTCGCTGTGCCAAGGGCTGGCGCGGAAGTCTCTACTTTTCTGTGAGCTGCAAAGATGAGAGTGACAAAGTGGGGCTGCTGGGTTCAGCATCTCACTTTGTTAAGTCCTTCTTTTATCCTTCAGGGAACTTCCTCTGTGGAGATGGAGCTGCAAGTTAAGCTTTCGTGCTTTGTTCTGGTGAAAGAGCCACAAATATCCAGTTTCCTCTCTTATTGTTTGACATTTTGTTTATGTCTCTCTGTTACAGAAATAGAGCAAATGGTCTTTGTGTTCAGGTTTTCTGCTCCTTCTAACTGCTGAATGATGATAAGGTTCTGGTTCGGAGCTTCACTGGTATTTCCTCTGTTCCTGCTAGTTTTGAAGGTCTCTGACAAGTAGTTAAATTGTGTGCCTGCATCTCAGTAGTGCAAGCATGCTACTGGTTTTGTAGCTATTCAGTTCCATCTGATGGTTGTCAGGTAAACAAGGTGTGAGATGTGCTGGCAGCCTTTGGTATTTTTGGAGACTCCGCTTGTACTCAGAGAGGCAGATAGTGCCTTGGCTAATGTTGCACCGTAATGGGGCTGTCTTGTGGTGCAACCTTCTGGGCCATGTTGGCTCTACTCCACAGCAGCTCAGTGTAATTGCTTAGACTTCTGCTTGGTTTAAGCATTAAAACCTGTTTAAATGTGAACTGAAATCTCTAGCTTGTGGTAATGACAATGATTTGATTGAAATGCCTCAAGTTGCAATGAACTCGTAGAAAGGTTTATCTATTAATTCACAGAGATTTCAGCAGCTCTATTGTAGTTATCAATTTGCAGTCTTGCTAAGTGTAGTTTAAATTGTCCCTAAACTTCCCAGGAGGGAACTGCAATTTCAGATCTCACAAAAATACCTCAGGTTCTGTCCTTCATGCTGAGTGATAAGCTTCTGTGGTTTAATATGTAGTGGCATATGTTGTGTTCGGGGTGAGTGAAACTCAGGATCCGTCCAAGCCTTTGACTACCTAAGTAGGAGTATAACAACCCCATGATGCTTTGATTTTTCACTTCTCTCCTCTCTTCCCTGCAACATATAGAATGGCTTGTCCTAAAGGATGGTGAGGAGGTAGAGTCCCCTCACATACACAGTGCTTTTTGCTTTTTTGGGTCAGACTTATGGCAAGCTGTGATCTATCCTTTCGGCAGCATTGGAATAGTTGAAATGTCTGCTTCTGCCAGTTAAGAAATAAGTCAAGAAAACACCTGCAATTCTTTGCACTGTCTTAAAAAATATTTCTTGTTCACTGCTAGCTGTGACTTTGGATAATTTGTGTTGTAGATCTGCATTTATCTACATAGACCTAGTTCATTTGTGAACAAAAACTTGGTTTTGATAGAACAGCATTGCAAGCTAAGCATGGAAAGCTAGATGCTGGCATTTTTCTGTGTGTGTTCTCACTGGTAACCCCCACTTCATGCCTATTGTAAAGGTCTATATGGAGTGCATTTTGGCATCGCGTTACAGCTCTAGTGCAAATCAATTCCCAGTTAAAACAAATAGGTTTTTAACATGTAAATGCAATAAACTATAGCATTGCACAGTTACATTTGACTCCGTAGTTCTTCCCTCAAAACTTCTGAGTTACTTTGATTTATATCTTGATTTTTCTGATAGACTGTTTCCGTGTGAAATTAGAGACTCAGACATTTAATACACTTGTAATTCAGCATTTTCTTTTAAATAGTGGTTTAAAGATCAAAAGAGCTGTGAGCCTGTGTTGTCTACATTTTCTGGAATGGGAAACTTTCCTTACAGTGCTTTAATTGACAACTTTTCCTGTCCTTTTCCTGCCCTTACTTTATTTCAGTGTAACTGTGCTCATATTTTAGATGGTAAAGTTGCTTGTGTAGTTGTCTGTGGTTTTGTCAAGCACTCTGGGGTCTGTAAATGTGGTATATATCAATTAGAATCAGGGTGGACTCTGCAATTTTACTACAGATTTTGACTTGAATATTCCCTAGGTTCCAGGAGGTTTTGGGAAGGATAAAATCATGCAATTTGGGCTCATGATTGCTTCTCTATATGACTTTTTTTTTTCCTTCTTAATCATTTTTTGTCTGAAAGTGGCCAATGAGCAATTCAGCTGCCCTTCTGGTCTGTATTCTTTTCCTGAAGTAGACTATTGGTGGTGGTTTTTTGCCTCCTATACTTTATTCTAGGGGCTTAAACAGATTATGCTTAAAATTTTGGCACTTTTAATTGTGAGGCTACTCTTTGGGTTTTTAAGTTTCCTGAACTGACATTTGCTGAAAAGTTAGTTTAAAATAAAGAAAATGGTGTTTGGACTGTACTGCATGCTCTCACTATTGTAGTCATTTGTAAATACATTCTTGTCATTGAGCAGCTATCATCCAGAAACACTCAGAACTCCCTTACTATGGCTGGGATTTTAAATTAAAGTAAAGATCTGTATTCACAGAAAGTTTTAAAATACAGATTTCTTGTGTATCAAGTATAATTATTTTCTTCACATTACACAGTATGATTGCTTTGCCTTCATAGCAATGGTAATATTCTGATTTGTGCCTAAAATAGCAAGATAGATCCTGAGTCTGGCTCCTGTGATTCTCTTGGCCTTCAGCAGCCTGGTATCTTGTTCTCATGGACCTTTTCAGAGACCAAGGCTCTTCACTGCTTGTGTTACCAAATCAGTGCTCAGAAAGTTCATTGAAGGTAGTTGAACTACATTGCCCCTATCCCAGCTACTCCAGAAAAACAAAATCACTTCCTTTCATTTGTGGTTTTGGGGAAATGTTGTCTCTCTGTTTGAATCAATACATGCTGTGTTACACAATATATCATATGGTATTGCAGTGGCTGTAGTTCCCTTCTCAAAAGCAGCCTTGCAATAGCTTCCTGTGAGCATCCAATTCACAGCAAAACATGAGGCTTGTGTGATTAGTGTGAGCATGGATAGGACATAGCTGGAGGTGGCTGCCCTCCCTGCAATACCTCCAGAACTTTTAATTCACTTGTAATTACTTCTGCTTCATAAACTTTTAAAAAAGCTACTGATGCGGTATCCAGCAGAATAAGACACTTATCTGGGTTTTAGGCAGTCATACAAATAATAATGAACCATAAACCATAACAACCTTGACAAGAAATAAAGGCCAGCTAGGACAACTTCTGTCTGGATCATAGACAGGTGCTATCCTAATGGAAACTCCAAAAGTGAGGGGAGATTGAAGAATCATTTCAGAATCTGATGTAAGAACCAAATGGCTGCAGTTCAGTGTTACTTCAAGAGCTAGAAAGTTAGAACTAAATCCCAGTAGCAGAATTAGAGGGCAAACAAAATGCTGGTCAAAGGTGCATAATAAAATGAGTCTTGTTACACAGTTCTGCAGTTTTCCATGTGCACTTGCAAGAATTTTGTGGATAGGATTTATCTTTCTGGATACGGACATGTACATGTTCTTTAGGTCTTCAGTATGGCACCTTTCCAATAGAGGAGCAAGCAGCAGTTTTGATAAATAGAGTTTTCAGGGATATGGTGTGTAAACCATTTGAGTGTAAGAAGTCTTAATTACTTTTACAGGATCTACGAGAACCAAAGTATTTTGGCCAAGGACTGATCTATGTTTCGCGACTGAGCGCTTTGTATGTCTGTCTGGTCATTTGTCCTAGCACTGAGATAATGTGATTCCAAATAATATGAAAATTTCAAAATCAGTTTTAGAATATATGGAAAGAGCTGAAGATTGTGCTTTTTAAGTTGTGTTTCATTTGTGGTATGCCAGCTTCCTGGTACTTGCAATATTGCTATTCTTTTTGTGGTTGTTTTGAGCAGCTTTCAGAATAATGCACAAGGTTTCCACTTGTCTATAGGTGTGATGTGTGTACATATAGATGTGTCATCAGTCAGAAAATGAAGATGTCTCCCAGCAAAATACATTAAGTTTTTATACTCTATTCCATCTCTTGTTGCTATTTGTTTTGAATGGCCCTATTTTTCTTTCTTTTTTTCTTTTTTTTTTTTCCCTTTTTTTTTTTTTTTTCATTTGAATGGTGTGCTGGTTGCCCTCATGATACATTTATATATATTTTTTTGAATTTATAAATAAAAGCATAGGGAGAGACCTTCCAGGCATCTGTTTTAAATCAAAGTTGCTTTAATTTCCGTGAATGCCATCTTCTATCCATCATCTGTGTTAATCCTCAAACAGTCAACATGTGCAGGATTTCATATGCTGTCTCATAGGCACATCTTTATGCTGCATTTTCAACTAGTTCATAAACATGTTTGCTTTAACATATTCTTAGCTTGCTCTTGGATTTCAAATCAAGATTCAAGAGCACAGTGTCCTTCAAGTGTCATTTCAGTGTGTTCGGCATCTTTTAATAAAATGCAAGTTAAACAAGCCCAGCTGGCAGTTCACATATATGTTTAGACATTCTTTCTTCTTAGATTAACAGGACTGATTCTTAGATGCATTTGTAATGTGTAAATCCACATGAACTCAAAGCTGTCATTCAAATGGTTTCAGAAGAAAAGTGGTTGCACCTCAAAATATCAGTGTCATTGTATGGTCTTGATGTTCCGTAACATTTTATCCCTTTCTGTAGCCATGCTGAGTAGATGATAGCAGCTGGGAAGGTAAAGGCTTAGACAGTATTCTGCAGTAAGCCGTGCACTGAACATTGTCATTTTTAGATCTTTTCTGAACCGGTTGCCTAATTTTATTTGAAGGATACTTATCTACTTCAAAATGGCAAAAAGATCTGAGTCGTGATTCTGTGTTCATCTGTAGGAAGAAAGAACTTTTAAAAATAAATAGCTTGGCTTTTTTCATCTGGCTGGAGAGAGAGCCACTGAGGGTGCGGAACACATGGGATAGTTCCTAGGCATAAAATAAAGCGAAAGCTAAACCACAATTCTCCATTTACCCAGGAGAGGACAAATCTGGCCACACATAGCCCATAGGATGTAAGCGAGTTCTAGAAGTGATCTGAAGATTTGCATTTGTTTGTTTTGAATGACAAGGTCATGTCCATTGTGTTAATTTGTCCAGAGGTTCTGCTGTATTCTGAGGTAGGAGGGAAGAGTGTGTTTGGGGGGGAAAGATGCATGTGTAGAAATCCCAGTGTGATCCTGAAAAACTATTTTCTTAACTAGTAAAACTCAAAGATAACTTTTTTGCTTGTATCCCTTCTCATAACTTTGAATAACTGGAAGGTGACAGTACGAGCTGCAATGTACCCTGCATTTGCTCTGGAAGCAGAGACTTGCTAGCCCAGCAGGCTATACTCCAGAGGTTTATAGAAATGCAAATTGCATGCCAAATAATAAAATGAAAACAAAAAGAAGTGCTAGGATGCTGAAGTGGCTCAGCATGCTAATGACAGGCTTCATTAGAGTATCCTAATATGGACAGTTGGTACCACTATAAGCAGGATAGGTATAATGACTCTTCATTCACAACAGAGTGAATAAGTATTAGGGAATTATTTAGTGCTCTTTTCTCGAGTCTGTGTTGGACAGACTTGATAGAATGAAACCTTCTTATAAGGTATGATTTTGAATGATATGGGCAAACACATGTCTTGTTTTTAGTGTTAGGTTTTTAAACTTGACATCCTTCATGATCTTTAATGTGTTTTTTTTTTTTTTTTTTTTTTTTTTTGGGTAACCAGAAGGTGAGAAAGGATGAAAAGATGTGCGACCCACCAACAGTAAATGTGAAACTCTCCAGGTATCATACATAAAATAGCAACTTGTATCAGGTGGCCCATTTGATTTACTGAATGGGTTACGGCAGCTTTCTGTCTCCTTTGGAATAATCAGATAAAAGGAAGTGTGAAATTTAGTGACTTATGAATAACATCACAAGAAAATTCCAGTAGCCATAAATGATCCCTCAGCCTCCAAAAGCTTGATTTCTTGCTAAGTATCTTCATTAGTATCTTTGTCCGTGTGTGGCTGGATGGCCCCGCAGAAAGAGTTGTGGTTAACAGCTCAGTGTCCACTTGGAGACCAGTAACAAGTTGTGTCCCTCAGGGATTGGTGTTGGGACCGGTCTTGTTCAACATCTTTGTCAATGACATGGACAGTGGGATTGTGTGCGCCCTCAGCAAGTTTGCAGATGACACCAAGCTGTGTGGCTCGGTTGATATGCTGGAGGGAAGGAATGTCATCCAGAGGGATCTTGACATGATTGTGAGGTGGGCTGATGCCAATCTGATGAAGTTCAACCAAGCCAAAATCAAAGTCCTACACCTGGCTTGGAGCAATCCCAGGCACAGCTACAGGTTGGGCAGAGAAGAGATTCAGAGCAGCCCTGTGGAGAAGGACTTGGGGATGTTGGTCGATGAGAAAATGAACATGAGCTGGCTTCAGTGTGTGCTCGCAGCCCAGAAAGCCAACTGTATCCTGGGCTGCATCAAAAGGAGTGTGACCAGCAGGTCGAGGGAGGTGATCCTGCCCCTCTACTCTGCTCTTGTGAGACCTCACTTGGAGTATTGTGTGCAGTTCTGGTGTCCTCAACATAAAAAGTACATGGAACTGTTGGAACAAGTGCAGAGGAGGGCCACGAGGATGATCAGGGGACTGGAGCACCTCCCATATGAAGATAGGATGAGAAAGTTGGGGCTGTTCAGCCTCGAGAAGGCTGCATGGAGACCTCATGGCAGCCTTACAATACCTGAAGGGGGCCTATAAGGATGCTGGGGAGGGACTCTTCATTAGGGACTGTAGTGATAGGACAAGGGTTCAAACTTAAACAGGGGAAGTTTAGATTGGATGTAAGGAGTAAGTTCTTTACTGTGAGGGTGGTGAGGCCCTGGAATGGGTTGCCCAGGGAAGTTGTCAATGCTCCATCCCTGGCAGCATTCAAGGCCAGGTTGGATAGAGCCTTGGGTGGCATGGTTTAGTGTGAGGTGTCCTTGCCCATGGAAAGGGGATGGAACTAGATGATCTTAAGGTCCTTTCCAACCCTAACTATTCTATGGTTTCTATGTTTTCTATGATTATTACACATGTATATTGAATTTTTTACATAATTATTAAAATTATATCTCATATTTTGTGTAGGCTGTGCATGTGGGTGTATGCATATGTATATTATCACTTAATGCTATCCTTCTTGATTCTTCTGTTAATGAACAGGACAGTATTCAAGCACAGGAGGTCATCAGACATGTTCCAGGTGCAGCCTTGTCTAATGGAAGAGCATCAGCACAAATGTGTTTATGGCTCTGAACTAAAAGGGTAATCTGTTTCAGATGTGCAAGATAAAACGAAATGTTACACTTCTTGCAAGTGATAGTCATTTTTTCCCCCTCTGTTGAAAAATGAAGGTGCTTTGGGCTTTGTGTCATACACTAGAGAGGCACGCAAATCTATTTTGCAGAAGTCTGGAGTCATAAGATCTACAGCCCCCTACAGAAAGACAGAAAACTGTAGGAGGGATGTGGGATGCAAGGGCCAACTGGAGAATTGTCCTCATGGAAGAACACTGTATGTGCAGGATAGTTGCTATATGCAGGCCTACATGAACCACGATGGCTCCCTCCTTTTCTTTTCTAAAAAACCTGACAACTAAATATGTTGCACATAGGTAAGAATAAGCACATCTCGGAAACAGATAAAGCAAAACTGAATTACAAAAAATTTCAGTCTTTCTTTCCATTGCTTCATAAATTGTTTATTTGGTTTTGGGCCTTCAGTCCTGCAAGTAGTGAACTGAGAGCATAGGGCATCTGGTGTGTGAGTACAAGGTAATGCTCTCACATTGCTATTTGTCTTTGAATTACTCCCTCATGGTGAGAATTTTTTTAAAAAAGCTTCTATTTTGGATAATGGCAACTTGTCTTGGTACCTCTCCATGCACTAACAGTCCCGGTTTTCACAATGCTTGCCTTCTCCTACTGGGCTTCAGGAACATCTTGGAGTGTTTTTAAAGTAAATCAAATAATGAACACCAAAAATTTGAAGTTACTTGGATAGGTTTTGAGCAAATCTTTTTAAAGGTCTGTATTTCTTTTGTTGCCTTTGAGAATTGCTCACCTGCCTTCTCTTTGCCTTGCTCTACAGAGTTGGGATGAATGATACTGAAGGTATGAAATCACGTGCATTCTGATATTGCATACTAGCTTGAGTAGATGGACTTCAGAGTAGGAAGTGGTGTCACAGTATTAAAAGCACAAAAAGCTGAGGAAGGCAGTTTGGTGTTATTAGATGTTTAGTTAGGTAGAAATGCCAGAGGGTGTGGTTGCAGCTAACACAAAGTATAGATTCTGTACAAGTGTAATAAAGGAAGTTGTGTCCCTTACAGTGAAAAGTCAGTATTAGAGTGGGACAGCGGATGAAATGTGAACATAGGGAGATTAAGTCAAGATAGATGTCTTTACCTTCTTTTCTTCCACTTCTGATTTCCTGGAATATTTATGCTGTTGTACATCTACCCTCAAAACCGTGTTTCTTAATTACCTTAAAAATCTGTCTCACATGGCTGCAAAATAGTGCTCTGAGGCAGGACTTTTTCCTATTGGCCCAATATCAACAATTTTCACTCTTGCAGATGATATATGGTTCATAAAGTAGGAAAATTAAACCGTTCAACAAAGTCTTCTGGTGCTCTGTACTTAGGAGACTTCAGTGGGGCTGGCACTCTAAACAGAGAGATACAATACTAAATGACACTGTAGGAATGAAGTAGGTTAATGTGTAAAGTACAGTGGTTTTTTTTGCTGAAGAAGGTACTGCACTTCATTGATATGAATGGCTTGGGCATGGTATGTGTGTGTTTGCTTTTATAAGATGTGTTTATTATAGAAGTTTAGTTTTTTCATTCTTTCCTGTTTGTCTAAGCGGCATTTGTTTGTGTTGCGTTTCTTATCAAATGCCAGCTGGAAATCAGGGACAAAACTACCAGCTGTGATTTAACTTGTAGCAGATCTACTGGGAAAGAATCTACCTGTCTCCGAACACGAGCTTCCTTAAGGAAAAAAAAATTACTGTCTGCAGATCACAAGGTATTTATACAATGATACTGAATTTGGGGCAACCAAAAAGGGGTGTTTCCTTATCTGAGTAACTGTCAGATCACCTCTTCAGCACTTCGTTTTTTAAATTTTCATATTTATATATTACTTTCTCATCGAATATGGTGGTTATTGGTGAACTGGTGCATCAGGCACATGATTATTGCTAACTAGTCCCTTAGACTGGGAAACAAGGGGCTTGACCTTGATGTACCTGGAAGAAGTGAAGCAGACTGTTGCCACGAAATCTTCTAGGCAACAGAAGTTTGTTTTGTCAAAGTAATCTGTTTTAGTTACCTGAGCCATTTGACTTTTTTACTGTCCTATTTGAAAAAGTTTATTGGCATATGGAGAGAACTTTTCAGATTATGGGTACTGTGACTGAATACACTGAGAAGACTAGGAACTCACCTGTTTTAATTTGATTCATTAAATACCAGGGGCGTATGAAGAGCTGAATATGTCCATAAAATCTCTTTATAAAATTGTGAGATTCACAGGTAGGAAAAGGAAGAGTTGTTTCCAGTCTCCAAGCCCTTTTTGAAGCCTGTTTGTTCCTTTTTGTAGGGAAAGTTAACTTTTGTGGAATTTGTTTATAATATTTATTAAAAATATTTAGTTTGCACTGCTAATTTCTCACAGTTTTTGTCCAGATGATGAAGCTATGCAGTGAACTGGGCTGAAACAAAGGTGATGAGGGACTTTGTACCTAGAGCCTTTGCGTGCTTGACTGCTATTCATTCCTCTTTATGGCTCCTGCTTTGACAAGTGAAATGTAACTGCCTTTGCTTTCCAGACTGTATCCCAAGTGTTCCAGAGGAGATGAAGCCAACTCATGGAAAAGCATGTAGGCAGAGACAGCCAGTTTTTATGTTGATCCCCACCCCACATAATCCCCCATGGTCGACAGGCCAATTAAAGGTGTAGGTCAGCACTGATTCTGGACAACAGTTTTTCTCTTCTGTGCTGTTGGGTTACATTTTCTCTCAGCATCCATAGGTAATACACTATGATGAATTATGCTGGTAGCTTATTATCTTTATTGTGTTTCTCATTTTGCTAAGTCTGATTGCATTTTAAGCTCTGCTTCATGCAGACCAATGGTCTTCTGCTTTGCTCAGAAAAGTTATTTCAGGAGCTCTGGTGTTCTTGAGTCTCCGAACCAGGTGTGCTGTGTGCTTTTGGAGAGCATCAGCACCTTTGGGAAGGAGGGCAGAGAAAACCATCCTGAGGATGTCACAACAGGGCTAAAACCTTCTTGGAGATTAACAAGTATTGTTAGTACTTCTTTTGGAACAATTACTGACTCTCACCAACAAGGTGGTGTGGGCTTATTACCTAAAGCAGTGCTGGCAGGAAGATTTGGTTGGTGTTTGGAATGGGCCTTCCAGATTATTATAATTTTATCTTTATTTCTCTCACATTGCTGCAGTTCCAGCAAAGAAAGCGCACTTGGGAATTCACTTAGTGCTATATTTAACGTGCACATTCTTTCCCCCATGTTGTAGCTATGTGTAAACTGCTGAAGTTATAATATTATATATTAAAGGATATATATTTTTTGTTTAGTAATGAGAATATCCCTTATTTAATATGCTGGAGCTCAGTAATAGCTGAGTTTGTTCACATGATCCACTCCTAGGCATAAGTCAGGAAGGGAAAACCTCAGCAGAACTCTTAAAACTATTGGAAAATGTGAGTGAACATAAAGAAGAGGTAGTGATGTTACACTGTTACATGGACATCTTCCCTATCAAGCGTTCTAAGCCAATCCGTTTAGGACTGATTTTCAAAATTACAGGTAACAATTTGGTTCCCAGTTACCCCTTACAAATTCTACCAGCAACCTTTGAAATGTTCTCGTTAGAGCATCTGAAAGTAACTGGCTTCCATCCCCTTCAAATAGTGTCATGTCTACGTTTTGCTGAATTTTAACTCATTCCTGGATACCCTTGTTCGAGAAAGTTTTCAGAGAGGAAGAGCATTGTAAAAGGTTGATTTCTTTCATACTGCAGTGAAAAGAGAAGTAATAATTGGCTGACTTGGCACTGTTAGTCTGAGGTTAAATCACCTCACATCTCAAGCAGCATGCTGGACTTCAGCAAAAATTCTTCAGTGAAGAGTTTTGGAAATTGTTCAATTTGAAAATGGAAATTTTCATTTTGGTCTGATTTTCTTTTCTTTTTTTATTAAATAGCTTCTTAAGAATACGTTTTAATCACATCTTAAGTCTACATTAGTTACATGAAAGCCCACTAATTTTGTTACAACCTGTAACTTTGTACTGTTTTTTATATCCATGAGTTCTCTTGCAAAACAGCTTGATGCTAAAGAAAACAAAAATTACCCCCTTCCAGGGAGGGTGTAATTTGTCCTTGTGAAAGACAGTACATTTTATAAGTGCTTCTAATAACTGTGATCAAGACACTCTCAGGATTGGGAGGCGTAGATGAGATTGTTTAAAAAATTAGTTTAAATGCAAGATGGCCACTTCATGTTACTGTAAAATCAATATTGGAAGAATGAAATGAATTCTTAGCAGAGCCCAGTGGCAGCAGCCATTGAAATGATCAAACAGTATAAGCAGCGTCTTTGTGTTTATGGTGCAGATTTCCTACTTCTGTGCACAGACAGTGTGAGCATTGTGTGGAGATATGAAGCAGACTAGGAAAAAGGCCTGGAGGAGTGAGGGATGGGAAAGAGAGAGGGCATTGGCCAGATCCTCAGTTGCTGTGCGCTGATGAAGCCAAATGAGAGCTTGCAGGAGCTCTGTGCTGGCATTGCACACTCCAGGGCAGAAACTGTAAGTCAGGCCTTAGGCCAGGAGAAGAGAGAGGACTTTGCGACAAATGTGTCTTTCCAGAAAAGAAGGGAAGCAGAGCTTTGAAGACTCTGTGTGTGCACACGTGTGCGTGGAAGAGAGAGAAGGAAGGAGGGAACTTCTGGTTTAGTTTCCCTTTTTTTTTTTTTTTAATCGTTAATTTTCATGTTATTTTTATGTAGTACATTTTCTAGAAATGTTTTTACTGTGTGCTTGATGTATGCCCATGAAAATGCAGTTCTTCTGAAAGTGTTCTGCATTTCTGAAGTGTTCTGTGGTTGATTGCTGCATCGCAACTTCGGTGTTTTTATAACCTTGTGGTTGGTCTCTGGCCCTGCGTTATGCTATATGCTACCCTTCCTTTCCTTGTTTATATTCTCTGACTTTTTTTTCTGTCAGCTAAACAAAATTGGCCATACTGTCAGCAGCTTTGATTCTGCCAGCACCAGAGGGTGCAAAATTCCTCTTCTGCCTTCCTAGTGCTTGGGTAAGAGAGGTTGGGATATAGTCTGAAATGTGCGATCTGCTTATGGCTTATTTGGCAATTTAACAATAAAAATTTTGAATAGCTGCTATTGCTAAGTCTTCTCAAATGCTAAAAAAAAATGAATCCTTTTTTTTAGTGACTACTGTACAAATGGTCTTCTGCTATTGTTCTACAGCATAGTTAAATATTATGTCACTGTATTGTCTCTGTTATAGGAATCTGCTTGGTTAGGTGCTGCCTTTTCATCTGTGTCTGCAACTTCATGCAGAAGGCTTGCTGAAATGTAAGCAGTTGGTGAAAATGGGAACCTTTCTGGAAAGATTTAAAGCTGGATGGTTCCCTTCCACAGATGGAATCCTGAAAGAGCTTTCTTGTGGAACCAGAGGGTTTTTTTATATAGTAATCGCAATATCTGCACTTCAGCAGATAAAATACCTGTCATAGTGCTCAACAGTATTTGGGCAATGGGATGCTTTAAATGATGTGGTGTTGTTTGTAACTGTACCTCCTTTGTTGCATCTTCAACACTCCTGAGCATAAGCAGTTCTGAGGACTTAACACTTAAAACTTTTATGGTGTGTGGCATTCCTCTGACTTACTACTGAGTAGCAGTTTGCCTCAGGTGAATTGTATTATATTCTTGATGAAAAAAAGTGAGAATTTATATGTTTGTTATCTCAAAGTTGTTCCAGATGAGCGCACAACAAGCTTAGCAAACCTTTAAAGCAAATCACGCTGAACTGATCCTATGAGTTGTCAGTGATGAGTAACAGCTCTCTTCTGACAATCCAGACAAAAAAATGGTTGGGAAATTTGCAATGTAATGAGTACATAAATGGGGTAGCAATTCCATTGTGTAAATTCAGAAGATCTGGAGAAAAAAAAAACAACCCTAAACCAGAAGTAATAAAGAATCAAAATATGCAGAGGGAGGGATACCTTACATAGCTCAAACTTACATAGCTAAAACTTCGCAAAATTCTGCACACATCCCTCAGGGTAAAGAAGTGTTAGCCTGTGTTACATGGTCACATCCTCTAAGCTATTATGACCAGCTCAGGTGAATTCCAGTCCTGTGGCCAGCTGATGGAAGTTTGCTATCTTGGTGGATTGGATACTTACCAAAATCACAGAATCAGTAGGTTGGAAAAGACCTTTGAGGTCATCAAGTCCAACTATTACCTCAGGTCAGCCAAGTCCACCACTAAACCATATCACTGAGGGCCTCATCTACATGTTTTTTGAACACTTCCAGGGATGGCAGTTCCACCACTTTCCTGGGCAGCCTGTTCCAAAGCCTGGTCACCCTCTGTGTCAAGAAATTTTTCTTAATATCCCCACTAAACCTCCCCTGGCGCAACTTGAGGCTGTTGCCTCTTGTTCAATCACTTGTTACTTGGGAGGAGAGACTGACCCCCGCCTCACTACAGCCGCCTTTCAGGTAGGTGAAGAGAGCAATAAGGTCCCCACTGAGCCTTCTCTTCTCTAGACTAAAACAACCCCAGTGCCCTCAGCCATTCCTCATCACAGTTGTGCTCCAGGCCCTTTGCCAGCTCTGTTGCCCTTCTCTGGACCCTCTCCAGCACTTCAATGATAGGTGGACCACTCAGTGGATAAAGAACTGGCTGGATGGCCGCACGCAAAGAGTAGTGCTCAATGGCTCAATGTGCAGCTGGAGACCAGTAACGAGTGGTGTCCCCCAGGGATCAGTGTTGGGACCAGTCTTGTTCAACATCTTTGTGGGTGAACTGGACAGTGGGATTGAGTGCACCCTCAGCAAGTTTGCCAATGACACCAAGCTGTGTGGTTCGGTTGATAAGTTGGAGGGAAGGAATGCCATCCAGAGGGACCTTGACACGCTTGTGAGGTGGGCTGATGCCAACCTGATGAAGTTTAACCATGCCAAGTGCAAGGTCCTACACCTGGGTCGGAGCAATCCCAGTCACAGCTACAGGTTGGGCAGGGAAGAGATTCAGAGCTGCCCTGCGGAGAAGGACTTGGGGGTGTTGGTAGATGAAAAAATGAGCATGAGCCGGCAGTGTGTGCTCGCAGCCCAGAAAGCCAACCGTATCCTGGGCTGCATCAAAAGGGGTGTGACCAGCAGGTCGAGGGAGGTGATCCTGCCCCTCTACTCTGCTCTTGTGAGATCTTGCTTGGAGTATTGTGTGCAGTTCTGGTGTCCTCAACATAAAAAGGACATGGAAGTGTTAGAACAAGTGCAGAGGAGGGCCACGAGGATGATCAGGGGACTGGAGCACCTCTCGTGTGAAGATAGGCTGAGAAAGTTGGGGCTGTTGAGCCTGGAGAAGAGAAGGCTGCGTGGAGACCTCATAGCAGCCTTCCAATACCTGAAGGGGGCCTATAGGGATGCTGGGGAGGGACTCTTCATTAGGGACTGCAGTGATAGGACAAGGGGTAATGGGTTCAAACTTAAACAGGGGAAGTTTAGATTGGATCTGAGGAAGAAATTCTTTCCTGTGAGGGTGGTAAGGCACTGGAATGGGTTGCCCAGGGAAGTTGTGAATGCTTCATCCCTGGCGGCATTCAAGGTGGGGTTGGACATAGCCTTGGATGGCATGGTTTAGTGGGAGGTGTCCCTGGCCATGGCAGGGGGGTTGGAACTCGATGATCTTGAGGTCCTTTCCAACCCTAACTATTCTATTATTCTATGATTCTTGTAGTGAAGGGCCCAAAACTGAACACAGGATTTAAGGTGGGGCCTCACCAGTGCCCAGTACAGGGGGATTATCGCTGCCCTGGCCCTGCTGCTCACACTGTTTCTGATACAGGCCAGGATGCCATTGGCCTTCTTGGCTGCCTGGGCAAATAATTCATGCTGTATTAAATTAAAGAGAAGGATTAGAGATAGGCAAAACATACATGTCTACTGCTAAATGTCTGATGACGAATGCTTTGAAAAAATAAACATGTATGATTTTGAATAGGCTGCTTGCAATCTATTATCCCACAGCCTTACCCGAGTTCTCCTGGTGCTAAATGCAGAGGGCAGTGTGTGAGACCTGGAGTTAGGGAGTTTTCTTCAAGTGGCGTGTTTCTACAAAGCTCTCACACTTGAACAGAATTAAGTGGTGTTTTGATTTAGCTTTTCACACAACAGTAAGTAATGAATAATAAAAGCTGCTTTACTTTTTTCCTCCAAAAAAGGAAAGAGGGAGGAAAAATACTTTTTAGTTTTTTTTTTTTCCAGTATGAGACATACTAGATAACCTTAAGTTTGATTTTTCTTGTATATATGTGTTCAGTGTTCATTTGCAGTTTGCCCTTGATTGTGGTGCTGGGAAAAATCCTAAGATCACAGCGCTATGTAGCTCACGTAAAAGATATGGAGATTGTTAAAAGGAAAGCATGAAGCACAAATGCGCTTTAGAGATGTTCCCATTCTTCCTTATTCTGGTTAAAATAAAGCTGAAGGAGTCCCTAAAATCCCAACTACCTGACAAGCTTCAGGTGTGCAGACCTGATTACCATATCCAACTCTTTTTACATGTGGCCATTTGGATATTTTGAGCTTCTTTGTGGGCTGACGCAGGACTCTGGCAAGGCTCATGAGGCTCTGGGTGTCCATCATCCTTACAAATACTGAAAAGTAGACTTGTATTATATATCTTTTCTTAGCAAGTTGAGGTGTACAATCTTGTGTTAACAGGTGAAGCAATCATTAGTGGTTAAGTTACGAAAAAATAAGAGCAGCGGCACTGGGGTGAAAAGTATAATGTAATGCTTTATACAGAATTTATTGCAAAATCTTTATTTTCCGTAGGTAGGTATTCTTGTTTTCTTTCTGTAGGTATCTTGTTTTCTTCTAATGTTCTGCACAAACTGAAGAAATTGGAAAATATGAACATGCTGTAAAAGAAGGGATGCAAAGTATTGAAAAGTCATTTAAAACCAGGGTAAAATATTGCTTAATGTTTATAGAAAATGTGTGGGAAGCTGAGTATTTTTGTATATAGTATGTTGATGTATTTTACAACACCACATGAAAACTGTGGGAATGTCATTGAAACTGTGCAGACATAGGCCAGCTGAGTATTGTGCCTGTACTTCTCTCTCTTTTCTGTCACGCATATTAAAATGCAGCTCATATTGAACCCACCCTCTATTGCATGCCCATGTAGCATTTCCTAATTTCTGTGGGAGTTCTGGAGAGAAAGGATGGAGGATCATGACCATTTTTTAAAAGTGGGGAAGAGAACAGAATTAGCAAAGAGAAAATGCCTACCTAGGTGCTGCAAGTAGATGTAAACAATGCAGGTAGCGACTGTTTTTATTATCTAAAATAAATCTGTGAAATAAACCTAACAGTCCTTGTTCCTGTGCACCTCTGAAGCCTTCTAGGATGCTGAGATCTGATGGAAGTTTTCCTGAAGGGTGTTTTGGACAAATTCTATTAATAAATGTTTTGGAATTAAGGTTGTGGCTTGAGGGATTTGTGGGAGGGAGGGAAAGGAAAAGGCTATTAAGTCAGAGAAAAGCAAGTATTTAATAGCATGTAGAAACAAAAAGTTGGCTTAGAGGGTGTATCCTATACTTTAGAGAGAATGGCAACCATCTGTGTGTGCATGAATCTGTCCCCCCTGCACTCCCGCCTTCTAATACTGGGCTGATAAATCATTTTGAAGTTAAGTGCCAGGTACATGACATAAGTTTTGGGAAGAAGTAAACATTCAGTCTTTCTTGCTGTTAAGTGCAAAGCCTTTCGTGAACAGCTGACAAGTGCCATCTTTAGTAGTGATGTCTAAACTAATAGTGCTTTATACCTTCCCTGTCTCACATTTAAAAAATAGAAATTCCAGGTTTTGCTGCAGTACAGCAAGTAATTGCTGGTTGTGTTATATTCTGACAAGCACTCACGGCAGACACGAGACAGAGCAGGGTAAGTTTTGGCTTCCTGAGTTGAAATTGTCTCAGCGTTGAATTACTGCTTTGCAAATGGGCAGCTTTGTTTTTGCCCCTGCCATCTGCCCCCCCCACCCCTTTTTTTTTTTCCTGTGGTCTTGTGGTCTAATATTAATACATTTTCAAAATGGAAACTCAGTGAATTAGGTCATTTTTCCTCAGTCTGTATCCCTTGGGATATCTAACCTATGTTTCTTGTTTTAATTAAATTACCACATTTTCCATATGATTAAATGCCTGAATAATGAAGACTTATGGGACTCAATTTTAATGCACCATACATGAATATTAGCAACGAGGGGAAACATATGATTTTATTCTAAGTGAAATCTTTTTGTAGCAAATGTTTCACCTCAGCTTTTTTCAGATCAAATGAAAGTTGCAGAACAGTAAAAGAGAAAATGTGGTATGAGATGGTGGCATTCAATGGGTGGGAGCAAATATTCTCTGAAGGAAATAGGCTGGTGGGAGAAAACCAGAAAATGGTGTAGTGTATCCTGGGGACACGCCAGGCAAACATTTTCACAGTTATGGTATAGTATAATTCAGGGTTTGGGGTAAGGGCCACTAACCATATAGCAAGGTATATCTTGGAGCAGTTTTAAAAGGACTCAGTGCATTTTTTTTAATGTAGAGTTGCCTGGGGTTTAAAGCAGGACAGGATTTGG
Source organism: Amazona ochrocephala (assembly GCA_039720435.1). Taxonomy (NCBI): domain Eukaryota; kingdom Metazoa; phylum Chordata; class Aves; order Psittaciformes; family Psittacidae; genus Amazona; species Amazona ochrocephala. The sequence goes on from CM077880.1 coordinate 86,822,742, forward strand.
CTTAACATGGGTAGGTACTGGGTATCTAATCTAAAAACCACGCCAGTTATTTTTAAGCTGTAAATGCAGGCAAGAAGTCAGGAAATTCGAGTGGGGAAAAATGCATTTAAAAGTCCATTTAATTTTGGTTGCAGGGGAATAAAGTGTTGCAATTTGTTTGCTAGGTTAGCACATTCTTATTTCACTACGTTAGGCTTGGTAGGGAGAAAGTCTTATGTGGCACAGACACTCATCCTTGCATGAGATGAACTCAGTAGCACTGCAGAAAGAGCTGGGTATCGCGGAAACAGCTTCCTGTCCTGACCTTGAAGCTCTTAAATGTACATCTTTATTGAATTTTAAAGGATTATAAGAAGCTGTAAGCTGCTTATGAGGAAACCAAACTGTGAAAGGAAAGAGTACAGGTGTGTGTCATATTGCTTGTGGAGACAGTATTGCAGTTATTGCTTCATAACCTGGCAATTTGAATCTTCTCCGGTAAGAAATGAAGGAAAATAATCGGTGATGAACAGACACAGAGAAACTAAAACTGTTCAGTTTTCCCAAAGATTTCCTCATGTTTTTGTTCTTACATGAGTGTGGTGCTTCTTTGAGATGCATAAGGTTTGCTGTAGTTATTTTCCAGTAGGGGTTGTATGCCTTCTCCTCAGGTGTTGGTGATGATAAAAGGGCAGGCAGGTTACATTTTGTTTTGATATGGCATATCCTGAGAGTCCTGCTTTGATTTCTGCAGTATTCTTACACTTAGCTTAAGGAAAGGGGGCTTATTTTCTCTTTCTAGATTAATCTTTGATGTTGCATTCATGTTATGTAAGTGTTATAAATTGCAATAATTTGTTATAAATTCACTTTCTCTCCTGTGGTGGTGAGAGTCACTGCTATTGTACTGCTTTCTCAGGATTAAGTTCTATATAGGACTTTATTACTGTCACATGGTGGAGTGGGCTAGGAAAGGGTATTTCTCGTTTTCTGCCCTCTACTTGCTGTTAACAGGTTTGTTGGATTAGTCACCCTCCTTTCCTTGCTTGTGTTCTCTTTCCATACAGCTCACGCTTTCCTTCCCACAATCTGTCATCCTACTTTCCTTCCAAACAGAAAGGAACCATTTATTATAACTTTAAAAATAAATGTTAAACAACCAGGAGTAAAGAAAGTTAACAGACGGCCAAATAGTTTTCACTGATGATCTTTCCTGATCTTTGTCCCACTGCATAAATAAGGGAATAACTAAACTACCACCACATTCAGAGATGAGCAAAATGCATATGTGAATGTTTATTAGCTTTCCACTTCAGAGATTTATTTCCCTACTTGTTTAAATATTTTGAGAAACATACTGCAGCATTTTAACATGAAAAGCATACATTTCATATAGCTTTCCAGTTTCTGCTTTTCTATGGATGAAATCAAGAGTATTCAGCATTCTGGCCTTGAAGCATCAGCATTTCCAGCCTGACCTCTGGATGCCTGCTAGGCGGTAGTGGAAGAATTTTGAGGAGAAAAAAGTGTGTTTCATAGTTGCATTTAATCAAGAAACACTACTGTCCCCCAGGTTTCTCCATCTCCACAAAACATAACAGTACTAATTTCAAAGCCAAGTTTTAAACATTCCTTCAGTAGATAGTCACTGAGTCAAAAGTTATAGTTGATTATTTTAAGTAGAAAGGACAGCATGAAAGAGCAGATCATGGAAGATAACTTAGGTCTAAGTCACTTGTAGGTGATTCCGTTTGATTTCAGCATAAAGATACACTGAAACAGCTGAGTAACTACCACAAGTGAAAGAAAGACTTCTTAAAGTCTACTCAACTGATTGAAGAACTTAGGGAAACAGAAGTTAACAGCAAGTGCTGGTGGGGGGGAGCACTACTTGGGATTGATGAATAAACATTTCAATAAAGGTATTAGAAATGCTATCTTAGACTCCACAAGAGGTTAACAAAGGGATTAATCAGCTTAGAAAAGCTATGTCTTGGGTGCAGGGTAGATTTATTAAGTGAATGGTACAAAACTGTTGCCTGCAGTATTAGAAGACCCAGAAAAATCTGTAAATTCTATAGCCATCTTCATGGGAAAGAATTACCAGAAGCTAGGCTGTTTTGGATCTGGACAAGGAAAATGGAATCAATTCCAAAATATTGTTTAGCCATGCAAGCACATAACAATATTAATTAATATTAATTAATAGAATAAAGAGAATAAGTATGAAGAGCCGATGGGACAGAGGTTGATCAGAATATGATTAAAAGTGTGTATGTGGAAATACTGTTCCAGTTCCTAGTAAGAAAGTTATTGTAGCTTAATGAGAGGATAATGACTAGCAAAGACGTTATTGAAAAGTTGCTGTCATAAAGAAGATGGCAGAACACAGAGCCTGGGGAAGTTTTCTTTCTCCCAGAATGGTGAAGGCAATCTCAGGTAAATGAAGTCTCAGGTCCAGGTTCCCAGAATTTTCTCACAAATCTCAGAAATGTGAAGTATTCATCTACCATATCAGTCAAAGCATCAGTGTCTGCTCTAAAGAAAATCAAAATAATCAAGTGTTACTGTGTGCTCAATAGTAGGCACTGCTGTGCTCTTCCTCCGTGCTTCAAAAGTTGATTTTGAGCAGAAAGGAAGCCTTTCTGGCTTCTGGGTAGCTGTGGAAAACTAACTTTTTTGTTTGTTTTTCATGAGGCAGCCTACTTTATAGACAGTATTCTAGATCTTGGGGATTTGGAATGACAGATAATAGACTGGCAAATGTTGAACTTTGGGAGAAGAAGTTCAAGATTGGATGGAAATTCATTTTTAGAGCTCTTCCTGCTGTCAGTTTTGGGGCATGCCTTTACCTTTTTTCCTTTTTTTTTTTTTTTTTAAGCTTGGAGGCCTTAAAATACCACATACAAGAACCTGGGTGGTCTTGACAACTAGACTCTTTAGAGATCCAGTAATACAGATTGCATACCATGGATGTAGACGCTATTTCTGAAAGTTTTAAGTCATTTATGTGAAGAGGTTATGGGAAGAGTAAACAGCATTCTGTCTTGTGAAGCACAGTATTTCCTGTAAAAATATGAGGTAATTTTACCACCCCCCCACCCCCCCCCCCCGAATACATGAGTCCTGATATGCTAGGCTGTGCACATTGCAGTACTACATGCAGTTCCAGTCACCTGTGTTTGTGAATTAAAAGGCAGCAAAAGGCAAGAAGAATAGCAGTGCAAGTGGGAAGTAACTTTTTTATGTTGTTTTGTCCATAAATAAACTCAAATTAGAAGATTTTTGATCCCCACAGAGTCACTTTTCTGTCAAAACCATTAGCTTTAGGCTAAGTTGTCAGTGCTAAGTTTTTGTTGCGTGAGATTGTCTGGACTGGTCTTGACCCAAATCATAGGACAAGTTGAGGTCTTCAGTGTTGTCGAATTTTTTAGATCTAGCTCTAGCCTGAGATGTTACTGGCATGTCTGTTCCTTCTCGTGGTTCATTTCTGTCTTTTGCTGTGTTTATATTTGCATCATCACTGACTCATTGAGGCTTTTATTGTTCAACAGGATATTTTTCAATGTATTGGGTGGAGGAGGTATAGGGATTACTGAATGTGATGTTTTCTGGGGATTACCTCCCAAGATATGAATGGACTGCCAAAAATGTAGGTACTTCAGGAACATAGTCATCGTTAGTATGTCTCTTTTTCCAAACAGAGGGTTTGGTCTTGACCTCCCAATATAAACAGCCAGAAGAACTGTAATTTGTTACTTTGGAAAAAGCTCTGTCCTACAAACATTTATCCTAAATAATAAACTATCCCAGATTACCAAATAGTAGCATAAACATGTAAGGTAAACTGACATCAAGCTTCTGAAATTCCCACCAGCAGAATATTTTAATTCAAGTGCATGTCTTACATTCTGAACTTAATAATCTTCTTCTCTTTGGCGCTTGTGACTCAAGAGACTGCCAGCATAGCTGGTGACTGAAATGGGAAGGTTTTTTATGAATTCTTATAGGAGAAATGGCAGTAAAATGTCTTTTTCGTGAAAAGGGAGACATGCAGTATATTTTATCTCTGAAGTTACACTGCTGCAAGCTGAGAATAACTCTGCTGATATCAGTAGAGTGTTTAAATAGAAGAGAGAAGGTTAGTTGGTTGTTTACAGATATGCAAATATGCTACCTATGTGGCTTGAATATTTCAAACATTTATATTGCCTTCTCTGATTCAAAAGCCTGAGAATTGCTACAGAAGAACTAGAATAATGTTTTCAAGGAAGGCTTTCTAAGCAGAGAAAATAAATCGATTGCACAAGAACAGCCTTTATACGAACTGTCTGAACACTTCAAAATCAAACCAAGAAAGGTCTCCTGAGCTGTCTGTTAAACACCTTTTGCTTTGCCAGTGGGATTTATAGACCTGCAGTAATATGGGCAGAAGAACGTAAGCACGAGTTACTTTGCCTTGGGCAGACCTACGTGTTTTAACCCTGTCTCGTTTTACTCCCAGTTTCCAACATCCTGCTAGATGGGTGCCCTAAAATCTTGCTTTCTTTGCCCAGGTTCTGTATAGCTGGAGTCAAGAGCTCACAGTCTATATTGTCATGAGCAAGTATTACTGCAGATTTTAAAAATGTAAAAAATGTGAATGGTGGGGGAAAACCAGAGATGTTTCAGAGCATAAGTATTCTTTCTGATGTTAAAAGGTTACTCATAAGCATTTGCTCCAAAAGGAGCAACTTATCTGTATCAACTTTTCCACAGGAAGAAAGGGAGCCCTGAATGAACTTGGAATACAGTCTAAATTTTGAAAAGGTTTCATGTTTGGATGTGGTCTACGTAGACTCTAATGGGGGAAAATTAATGCGGATGGCTGTTTGCTTGAGGTGTTTGCCAGTCTTCAGCAAAGCAATAAAGCAATACCAAAACTTCCTGTGACCCTGCTTCAAGCATGACTCTTAATTTCTTTTTTTCTGGGCTCCTTTTTCACCCATCTCTCCTTTGGTTTGTAAGTCATCCCTTCAGACTTGCTGTAAAATTTTATGTTGTTTCTTTCTGTGTGTGTGTGTTTCATATTTCTTTATGAAAATGGTGATAATAGTTATGTTGCCCTTTCTAACTAGCTTTGCAGAGCCAATCTGGGAGCAGCCAAACGGAGAAGCTCTGTTTGGAAAAGTGAACTTTGTCGACTGATGCTATTTGCCATCTGCCTTTTTTTACCTTTTTTCCCCCAGTGCTTAGAAGAAACTATTACGTTAAACAAAAACACAGCAGCTATGTGTCTGTGAAGTCATGCACAGTTTTGTTCATATGGTTAAATGAGTAGGCTCCTTTGAACTTGCTTGACATAAAAAGTATATGTTAGCATTTAGAAATTCAGGGCAAAAATAGTTAAACACAAGATGGGAGGGCTAATGCTTTTTTGTGTAAAAAGTTAAATTAGTGCTAACAGAGCCAAGGACAAATAGAAGACTTAAAATTGTGATTCTGAAGTATGTACACAATTTTGTGATCAGGAATAGATATTTTAAGGTATCCTTAATTTGCTGTACCAAGCCCACTGGATAAATCTATTTAGTAGGAGTAAGAGTTGGAGATAAATCCAATGTTTAGGACACAGTTGTTAAGTCACAGTAGAAGTCTTTTGAAATAGTATCATGGTATGTTATAGCTGTTGAAAAATCATTTACTTGTATTCAGTCACACTGGTGTACTATTTTCCATGCTGTGCCAGTATGCTTTAGCTGAAAGGGCAGAGTACTGCCTGGGTTTTTCAAGTGTAGGAAATCCATGGTTCATATACCTTCCTGTCACTGAGGTCTCTGAGAAGAAAATACCTCAGTCAGGTGTTAAAATGTGGTTTAATACATAGCTTGCTCTGAAAGTCACTGTCTTTGAACGTGACTGGAGGATTTGCCTGTTTCATGGATTTATATTTCTCTCCAAGGAACCAGGGAATGAGTATGTCGTATCATGTGAGGAAACCAGCCTTGTGGTTTGATTTCCATTTTTGCTCTGTGCATTGTTTGTGTAAATTTATTAAAGATGGTTGTTCAAAGGAGCAGCATGTATTGAAAACTTAGGTGATTTTGGCATCTAATTCCTTATTAAAAATCTTACCCTTTATGCCGTTGGTTTGCTAGTTTTGTTTCACTCGTAAAGGGAGATAGCACAAGGATGCTAGAGTATAATTGACTGCAGTAGGAATGAAATGCTGAGACACTGAAATAAGTGGTACTGCTTGCCTCTGAAAAATGCTGCCAGAAAGGTAGCTTTCACTAAGATGCAAGTTGCAAAAAGACATAGGGGGAAATGGTGCTCAGTGATTATACCGATATATCCACACACACACACATGATTTGGGCACGAACCTGGACAAGAAGAAAACAACTGAAGTCAAAGGGCAGTATCAAAAGAGGAAAAGCATCATATTGTGACTAAGGGAAACAGTGGTTCAAAACCCCAGACCCTCTTGCCCACCTCCCTATTGCCACAGCTCAGCAGAGAGGGTATTTCAAGTAGTCAAGAACATGAAAAAAAAATATCAGCTTTGTGCAAGGAAGAGATAGATCCCAGCAGTTGTTTTGCTGATTGCATAGCTATTTAAATTACAAAGCAATGATGGGATTGGGCTGTGCTTTTAAAATAAGGCTGAAAGCTGTTCAGCAGCTGGTAGTCTGAGGGTAGGGCTGAGGGGTACAATGTCACAGCAGAGACCTATGATGTCAGTCTCTGCTTAGTTAGTAGCTAAGCCTTCTTTAGAGGGATTAGGCGCTGCTTTCTGGATTTCAGAACAAGGAAGATCTCATTTGCTGTCTCTCCGGGCCCTTAAATAGGTGCAACAAAGTTTTACATTTGGTCTGGGGCAAAAAAGTTGTTGCTATTTCTTACCCATATAAGTCTTGGGAAAGACCGGATGCTGTTAAACATCAGAGGGAACCAGAACAGACAAAACTCCTTAACAATTGCTATTAATATGCTGCACAGAAGTACCGTATTCTATGTGAATTGGTTTGCCATTGAAACGGGTCTGGGAATAACTGTGGGGAGTCATCCTGGAAAGCACCATTGGAAAGCTCCACGACAAAGTTGTCTCTTAGGAAGTAGAGGGAGTGAGTCAAAGAACTACAAAAGATCAGTCAATCTTCAACAGTCTGGGATAAGGGAGGAAATAAATAGCTCATATGCAGTACTCTCATCTAACTCCTGATTTTTTTTTCTGTTGCTGTTGCTGGAGAGTGGGTCAGTGGTGGATAAAGGCTGTTTTACTATAATGTTAATGGGGTTATATAATTGAAATTCATTCCTGAATTCTGTAGATTTAATGGTTTCTAGGAATTGGGGCTGTAAGCATGTTCTGTGCTGAGATGGAAAATGACAAATTTAAATTATACTGGTTAAATGTGCAGTGTCTGAGTGAGGAAATTCCTGAAGATCTGTATACATGTCTACCTTTTTCAGATATGTGAGTTCATGCCATCTGCTTCCATCCATTTAGGATATCAGCTGGAGATTTTCCTTGACCCAAAGCACATGGTTTTCATTGAAGGAACAAAATCCATGAGCATTCATAGAAAAGAACAAATGTAACAGAGATGCACCTAGTTTTTGTTGTTGATCTGTGTACAGAAGACCTAAAGGAAGCTGACAGAATATGCTTCATTATACTTGTTGCATCTGTCAGTAGTCACTGACTTTTTTCCTATGGTCTTACAGCAGCTTTCATTAGCTATTTGCATAAGGAGTTTACTGTCAATTGAGGTGGATTTAATTATGTATATATTTATTTTATTTACATCTTTGCTCTTTGTTATTGGGAACTTGAGAGAATACAATTACTGTAAAATAGCTTAAGGGTTTCATTTACAGAATTTCTGTGGTGCCATACCTCATCACTGTTACTGGCAAATGCATACATGTCCTCTTCTGTTGTAACTGCTTTCTATGTAGTGGCTCCAGATGTAGTGTCAATTGCCTGAAACCTTTACACTGAAAGAATCCCAAGCCTGATTTATTTGAGATTTTTAAGATATCAAGATTTTTCCTCTTTTAGGTGATCATGGCACTTGAAATAGAGACCCATATGTCTCCTAGTATAAAACAATGGAGTAGGGAAAAGGTCACCAGTTATGGAGATGGCTTAGTCCTGATTCCCCTCCTTTAGCATATCTATGGCTCACCCTCTTTTCTGAGCAAGGCACGTAAGAGTAAGAAGTCATTGCTGCTTTTTCCACATTAGCTTTGCATCAAGATACCATCTTTTTTTTTATGTGAATTATCAGGATGGTGAAGCGTGTGTTTCACTTTGAAGCTCTATAATAAAAATTTTTCCAGGATTGCATTTTTTTAACTTGCAAACGTTAGTAAAGTTTGAAGATACATTTTTAGGGAAGAAAAAAAAAACATCTTTCTTTTATGTTTTGTTAAGATTTGCTTTAGTTTTGCCTAAAGTTGCTTATTTTAATGATCTCTGCATTTAAAGAAGAATATGCAGCCGCAGTTTACTTTTGTTGTTGGAAGATCAAACAGTAGAATGTGGAACTCTATAAACAGAGAAGATGAAATTCTTCCAGAACCACAGAGAATCTCCAGTGAAGTCAGACCAACTGTTCACCTTCCAGCGAGTTTTGCTTGTCAGTTGTTCATCCCTGTTATTGTATGCATCTGGTATCTGAACTGAACAATTCCCATTTGGTTCCAACAGACTGTTATCCTAATTACAGACTGATTCTCTCAACTGGCAACTGACAGTCATTGTAGATTTATTACATCTGTACCTATTGTAGTTCCATCAAATCTGAAGCAATCATCAAAAATGAAAATAGAGAAACGGTTACCTTTGGGAATTAGAGGGGAATATCAAAGAGGAGCATTTGGCAGGCTTTTGATGAAGCTAAAACTTCTTTGAAAATGGCACATACAGTAAATATATCTGGATGAACACAGGATATTGTAATGAAACTGTTCCAGGTACATTGCAAAAGAAAACTAGGTGGAATGTTGGACATAGCCTTGGATGGCATGGTTTAGTGGGAGGTGTCCCTGCCCATGGCGGGGGGGTTGGAACTCGATGATCTTGAGGTCCTTTCCAGCCCTTACTATTCTGTGATTCTGTGATTCTGTGAATGCCAGCTCAGCTGGTTTTTGGTACTTCATTTTCTCTGCTATTTGGCCCTGCACCATTGCTCCTCCAGCCGACACTGTGCATGTTCCTGTCCTACACCTGGAACAAAGACTGTGCTACTTCCTTCTCCCAGAAAAGCACCCCCTTTGTGCACCACAGAACTTTAGAAAATGCTGGCTTTTTCTCTCATCTTGAATCCAAGTAATGTGAAATCCAGGTTGTTTCATTTTGGTTTTTACCTATATACAAGAGCTATGTATAATGCACATGAAGAAAAACAATATTATAATATCTGACACTGTCTGAGTTGTATTTTCACGTCTGTTCCCTGCTGGCACTGTAACAAGTGACCTACACCAGCTTAAGAGATACCATTTTTTTTTCTTCTGAGGAGTTCTTATGTATGTTTGTGCAAATCACTGGGGCAGCATTTTTTTAATAAAGCTCTCATCCAGCCACAGGAAAGATGTCAGAGGTAAGGGCTGTAGTACAAGTTCTCATGCGTACTCTTGATGATGATAATGCTAGCAGGTGTGGAAGGGTTACCTGTTGGCCTCTAGGTCCATCCACCAGACAATTCAATTCCCTGCTGGAACTGTTAGATGCCTGTTGTTCTGGTGGTGTTCCCATAGCTGTAGCATCTAGATTCCTGATTCTGAAAACTCTTGCCTCTCCCCTTCCTCTGTGGTTAAAGTGCTCCCCAGGCATCTTGGCTGACCACCAACCATGATGAAAAAAAAACCCCACAAGAGATGAGCTTTTACACACAGGCCACCTCTACTTCATACAAGCTCAGAAATGGGCTGCTTGTGTCAGGTTTTCCTTAACTTTGGTGTCAGGACTCTGTGTGGATGACTTGATGCTGCAAAGCTAATGTGATGCTAGGCTTCAATGAAGCTTGATACAAGCATCTGTTAGCTATTATTGCTGGGAGTGATGAAGAATATCCTTGTTGCCAATGAAATGCAAGTCCAAGCCCAATCCTAAATGCAGGCTCACCTTCTGTCCTCCTTATTCGTGTGTTTGCAGCTCTGCCTTCAGGCTGTTTTGAAGAAGCCAAAATGGATCCAGCCTCTTTATCATCAGGTGTGGATGAGTGATTACGGTGCAAGAGGTAGCCTGAATCTGCCTTTTTCTCAGCACAGTTTAGACGCTTGAAGCCAGAGGTGCAACCAGGTTTTTAATTACCACTGTGGCTAGGAAACATGAAGTCACTAGTGACATGCCTGAGGCTGCTTTTCAGCAGGCTGAGGGGACATAGCTATTAAGTCCTGTCTGTGGAGCAGAGCTGTGAGCATGACCTAAGTTCTCAAAGTGTAGCCTGCTGGCCTCATGGAATGTCTGTTGTGGTCTGCCAAGAATGTTTTTAACCCTTGTTTCCATTAACAGGGCAGCTGATCTTTGGAGGAAGAGAGAGAGCCTTTCCTAGGTTAAGAGTCTGAGTGTGTGGAGGGAGTGCAAGAGCCACTAAGCCACTGGGGCTGAGACATCACTGCAGCCATGTTACGTATTGCAGACTGTGCTGCCAGCCCTCGTTCATCTATTACTGCAGAAAATGTCCTAAGGGGTAGGAAAGGAGATGTCATCTCCTCTGCTCATGAGCTTGGGAGAAAAAAGGAAAAGAGGGTTGGAAATCTTCCAGTCTTAATTAGCAGCACCTGTATGTGGGCTGGACTGTGCTTGGACAGAGGAGCGCTTCTGCAGAGCCTGCACTCACAGGTGCAGTGGTGGGAAGGGCAAAGAGGGAGATGCTGTGCATTTCCCAAACAGCTTTTTGAACCATTGGGAGGCAGCATGTCAAACCTCTGGGCTGTGGAGCCTAAAAGATTATCCTCAAGTAGAGCCTGGATACTGAACTGGAACAATGAGATAACAGACAATTAAATGAATTGTGGAAAATACGACTGGAAAATACTGGTTAGATCATCTAATTCATCACCCTTTCAAAGCAGGATTGTTCTCAAATGTATTTTTTGGTGTGTCGTCCAGTTTTATTTCAAAGAAGCCCATTAAAATGTTTAAACTGAATATTATACTTTAGCTTGGAGTGACTGTATGCTGCATGATCCCTGTGACACTGCTGCATAATTTAGATTTGTTGCCATGCTATTAATAAATGTAGACAAAGACCAGATGCAAACAAGCTATAGCCGTACTCAAGAATCTGTGAAAGCTAGGCTAACCTCTAACAATATAACATATGGCTGTTACATTAACACAGCCACTTTTTTTTTGCTAAATCTAAGCAATTTATTGAAAGCATAAGGAAAAAACTAAAACCAGAAATAAAGCGTGACCTCTGATATGAAGTCTTCCCCTTTGACAGTTTCACCATTTAGTATAAATTGATGGGAATATATATCCAAACTACTGTTACGATTTTATAGTCTACACTTTCGTTTCTCTTGGTGGATCCTTTTTCATTCCTTTCTATGTCTAAGTCATAGAAGAATTTAAGGAAAAGCATGTATAAACCTTAGGTGGTTGTATATTTGAAGTGTTAGCAAGCAGAAGGTCTTTACAAATGGCTGCCATCTGACTAAAGAAGTGTTGTGTCACAGTGTAAGTATTTGTATTTTTTGAAAAAAGTGGTTTGTGAAAGTTCTAGTGGTGGTCTGTCACCTTTTGCTTCATTCTGGAAAACTGATCCAGCTGTGGGTTTCTGAGTGGAAACTGGTAATGTGTTACAACCAATAGCAAGGCAAGCAATGGATTTTTCTTTATGGCAATACAGAATAATGCAATTAATGACTTTCATTTGCATGAATGAACAAACAAAACATACAGACATACGTGAAATCTTGTTAACCCTTTCTGAGAGGCTCTGTTAGTTTATCTTGGGAATAGCCAATTACCAGCAGTCTTTGATGCTGCTTGACTAATTGTACTTCTCTGCAAAAGTGCTTGTGACACATCTCTGGAGAGAAGTCAGAGAAGAATATTTCCCTAATGTTTTTCAGACTCTTTTGATATGAGTATTTGTTTTAAATACACATAACAGATCTGGGTTCCGTAGCTAGCTCAATTTCCCTGGCTTCACCCCAGCTCTGCCAATGCAAAGCAGTCAGAAGCCACCTTAATCAGGTAATTAAAGATTTTGCCTGCTGTGAGTGCAGAAAATCCCCAGGAAGAATAGCTAAAAGTAATGCTAAAAGCCTGTGATGGGTCCAGGTGTAGTTGAAGCTGGGCCAAGGCAGGGCCGAGCCACTGCCATGGTACAGCAGCCTCAGGGGGCTGTTGGGCAGCCAGCCCAATGTGGAGTTTTCCTCAATTTGTGTTGAACCAACAGCTTAGAAAGGGGAAAAGGCAGGTCTGTGACAAGAGCTGAAAATGTTTCAGATGAGGGGTTTTTATTCTTTTTTTTCCCCACTCATATCAACCGTATTTTGATGCTGCTATATTCAGATATTCATATATGGCTTCAGTTCAGTATGAACTTCAGACCATCCTTTAAAAACAATAGGAAGACGTTAGCACAGATTTAAAGCAAACAACAAAACCATAATTGTGGATGTTGGCTTTCTTTTGAGGAAAACTTTGGACAGTATAATGTTACCAGTTAATCAGCATAGTTCTATGTAGGTTTGATGCAAAACTGCATGCATCTTGTTTGTTTTGACTGAATAACATTGACTTCTTGGATTTCTTTTGGATGTTATTGGTTGAAAGCCTCTTGAAATCCTTGTTTGCAATATTATAGTATATTTATTTTGTGCTTATTCAGAGGTTGAACAGTTTTCTGGTTAGCTTAATAAATAGTAATTCCAGTGATATGATTTATGCTCAAACATACAGATCTAAGAATTGCTTTCATTGTCCATGAGGCCCAGAACTGTGGTTTGTGATAAGAATACATTAATAATGGATTTGAGACCTTAACATAATATTGAAATATTTTCATGGAAATTGAATTGTTGAAGTGGTTAAGGCATTTTAATTTCAAGTAGATATTTCCAAAGGAAAATAGAATAACATTGTGTCTTTCATTTTGTTTTCCATTCTAGATTAAAATAATGTTTTTAATTTTTGTATACATAGCACATGCTATTAATAAGCCAGTTTATCTCAAGCACATATGAAATTGAAGGTAGCATGAGGAATTCACTTTGCTGGTTGGAAATAAATTCTGTAATTTTATGTAGATAGTATATGAGTAATTTTATTTTTAAAGGAAAATTGTGTAATTTTACTATTGAACATGAGACAGAAACAGCTACAAAATGAACTCTCATGTTCAAAGATGGTTATCCAGAAGGGAGAATTCCAGTGTATAAAATTATAACTTTTTCCTTTTCCGGTTCATTGCCTGGTAGTTAGGGGACTATCATGAAGAAAGCAGCTTTGTCGTTTTTCTCCTGTTCAGGTCATTATCCAATAACTATCATCCATTTTTACTATGCCGCGTGATTGCTAAAATTTGATTGTCTTGTCTAAACTATTTCTCGTCTCCCATGTTAACGAGTATTAGTCTGACTTCCTAAACACAACTCCTGTTTTTTTCCCACTGGGCTTCAACTTGTTAATTTCTTTCACTTCTCCTCCAAAGTAGTTTCAAATTCCTTATGCCCTTGAAGGTTATGACTCTTTATCCATGGTAGTGGATAAAAGTAATTTAGGCTTCTGTTTTCCTTTTACTTTGCCTTGGGTGGGGCTATTTTTTTTTTTTTGGTGGGGGTGGGGTGTGTTGGGTTTTTTTGGTTGCTTGGTTTGTTTTGTTTTCTCGTAGATGATTACTTTGCCAACCTTCTTAATCTACCAGTGTCAGTATCGAAGAAAGATGAGTATACGAGGGGTTTTCCTATGGCTTTTGACTTCAGCTCTTACTTTGGCTGTTCCTTTAGTGCTGAGTCCCTCAACAGCTAAAGTAAAATCTCCTGCTCTCTCCATATATGCATGTCCTCCTTTATGTATTTCTTTCTTGTCCCAAATACTCTTTGCAAAGTGAGACAATTTCAGTACAGAGGGAGATTGTATTTTAGTGTAGCCTGTGCCTGGTTGTTGAGGTTATTACCTGAAGGGTGTGCATTCGGTTGGCTTAGCAAGGTGACTAATGAATCCTCAATGACAATTCAATTGTTTAAAGAGTGACGCTACTGACACGTGTTTTATGTTAAGAAACAACCTTGCCTTCTCCCCAGTCCAGGAAAATAAAAAAGGACCATGAGTCATGTGTGGCTTTAAGTAAAGACCTGATGACAGAGCTTAAAGTTGTGAATCTTGGGTAGCAAGAGGCATTCTGCTAATTCAGGTTGCTTAAAGGCTGGGGAAGCATGGGATGCTGTCTCTGCTGTTGTGCCAGGTGATTGTTACAGCTTAGAAGATGCAATACTGAGCACTGTATCACTTAAAACTTTTCAGATTGAGGTAAAATTTTATTTATGTAATTTTGTAGATTTTTATGTCATTCAGATTTTGTTCATTTAGGCCCCAGTTATGCAAAGGTCTTACTCAGCTATCTCTGAATGCATTACAAACTGAGATCTTAAATAATAGCATCTATAGAGCAAGAACTTCTCTCAGCTCCCTGCAAAGTGTGCTTCATAAATCATTTCATGTGGCCTATTTTAAGGAGTTTCTGTTGGATTAACCGAATTGCTTTCTAGAGTCTCAGAGCCATCTCTCCAATTAATCTTGTCTGTGGTATTTCAAAGAAACTTATATATTCGTTTGGACTTCCTATAGGTTGCTTAATGAGTTAATATATTGTTTTAAGTAGAATGAACATGGTATAAAACTGCAAATGACATTATTTAACATGTCAACAATTAAAAAGAATTAGGAGAAAACTATCAAACTCTGTTACTCTGATGATTAAGAAAATGCAGGGTTGAAATTGGCTGTTAGTTTGTAGTATGCTTATCATAGCAGAAGAGGAGATAACAGGCTCAGTTACAGTAAGATTAAGTATAATATTAATTAGAAGACTTGCTTTGCTCAGCAGTGTAGTTCTGTACTACTGTTTCACAAGCCACTTGACAAATAGCTTTTCCATGCAGAGGAAATACAGATGACAGAAGAACAGTGACAATGTCTCTCTGTTATAATCTGGCTTCCTAATTGGTAGGTAACAACCTTTTGGCACATTTGCTCAGTATGTCACCAACAAGGTAATTCAATGGCACACATACCTGCTGCTTTGGAGAATGATTTTGCCGCTCTCAACTGGCTTAAAAAAGAGGGCGGGGGGTAAAATACATCTCAGAAACACCCGTGAATCCAGTGTCTGATCAAAGCTTTTCTTTGAGCGTGTAAAATTAGCTTTTCTTGGCTGCGAGTGCAGAAAGTTAAGCATGTTAAATGGTGTTTTTCAAGCGTTTTCCATTCCTTCCTGATGTCATCTTTAAATCTGGTAATTCGTCCTTGCACTGATGAGGCAACGCTGTTCACCAGAGAAATTTATTTGGCAAAGGCTTTCTCATGGCATTTCCTTCCTGCCTATGTTTCCCAGAGCTAAGTGTGCTGTTCATGCTCCTGGAGCCTGTGGAGAGCTGATGGCTGGGATGTGCCAGCCACAGGGATAAGGGCCATGCCAGTAGCACATGGCTCCTGGAAATGCTTGGCTTCCTTGGTGCCTTTTAATTTGTGGTAGCCCAACTGGATGAAATATTGGTGTGGCATGGAAAGGAAAATGTCATGTTCTGTGTTGTAATAGCTTGTGCAGTGTATAAATGAGAAATTAATTGCCACCTGGATGCTTTGGAGGGAAAAAAAGTGTTAAGAACAGTGGAAGGCATTTTTTCACAGAAAGTATAGAAGAAAAATATGCCATTTCTTATGGTTTTAGTGTCATCCTTTGTAATGTATGGATTTACTGCATTTTAATGAGTGCGGCTCTGATAGTCGTAGTGTTTTGTCTTTCACTTAGGAGAATTTAACAAATCAGGATTTAATTCAGACTTACTAACATGGTTTCCTCTATGCTAAATATGAAAATTTATTGCAAGCACATTTCTTTAGATTTAATCATGGAATACTGGATACAAGTAAACATATTAGCTGCATTTGTTTGTTATAATTATATGGCATTTAAAAAACACAGAAGTAACGTAATTGTATAGATAACTTTTAAGACTTACTTATAGGCTTCTTTATGGATGCCAATTACCAAAGCATAAGTACAGGGGTTTAATATAATGAGGTGTCTGGAACTTGCCTATATCTGTCACCTAGCTAAGTTTCAGTAATAATTACACAGTTTAGAATTCACTTTCTCTGAAATGAGAATATAAAATTTGTTAGTTGCTAGTTTCCAAATTGGAACTCTGTTGTGATTTAGCTGGTCTTAAATTTGCTTTCCCATTTGCTGTCATCTTATGAACTTTGTGTAAGAAAAATTTTTGATGTCATATTGTCTACTTTTTCAAAATAAAGTCTGTTAAGCGTCTTTCTGGGTTGGCTACGCTTGCTTTATTGCCCATAATGCCTGCTTTTCTCTCTAATGCCATTGTCTAGTGCACAGCTAAAACAATGAGCAGAGCTGTTATTGTGTGTAACTGTGTGCAGCAGTAGAGATTTATGGTTGTTGTCTGCATTCATATGACCCGTATGAAATCCCTTTGATTACTGAAATTCATCTTTATCATAAGGAGACTTGCCCCCTCTCCCTCACCATTTTTCCATCCACAAATGTCCTTTTCTCTTTACCCTTACATTTTGTGACAAGGGATTTCATCTCCCTTTCCTCACCACATTGTCTTTGCTCTTCCAGATCTGCAGACCATGTCTTCTGCTCCAGTGACATAACTCTTGGTACCTTGCCAAGTATTTAGCTAAAAAATGGACTGTTGAAATGATGACATGAGATTTTTTGTGTGTCTGTGATATTTATTCAAGGAGTCTGCAGTCTGTCCCAGGATGATGTACTTCAGTTCAGACTGGCTACCTGACATTGCAATGACACAATGCCTCAAGTAGGAATTTGGAAAAGGGGTCTTGGACTTCTTGGTAGTGAGGGAGTGACTGAGCAACAGATTTGTGGCAGCAATAACAATATATGTGCCAGAATACTCCAAAATGAGTGAGTGGCTGTTATGAGTGGCACTGAGGTTTTAAGTTTGTTTTTCATCTAGATATTATACTTTTATGGATTGATGGTTAGCACATTTTGAATGCAGAACAGATCTTCATTTCATGAACTAGTAGGACATAAGGACAGCAGGGGCATATTAGTGTTAAATTATAGAGTCTGTTTTTCTTTGCTATGCATTTCTAGTTAGTTAGAAAAACACATTTTTATTTAATTTTCTGTAAAATACTGTAATAAAAAACAACAACAAACAACAGACCTTTTTGTGATTCCACAAGTAGCTAGATAACTTGCTTGGCCAGATTTTTCAAATGTGTCGGTTGTTCAAGTATTCTAACATTTGCATAGTTTATGACATCATTGCATTAAAACATAGGTTAGAAAATGTAAGAATCTTTCTCATCTCGGCTGTCTGCATGGCAGATGAGATTTTGTGTGTTTTCATCTGTTTTCATTAGTGTACCCAGCTTTCAGTGCGATTGCTGTTCAGTATGTTTTAGCTTGCTATAAATACCTACCCCCATCCCTTCATTTTATTTTTGCTAGAAGAATAGTAATACCAAGAGAAGGGAATTCTCCCTGTCCGTTCTCTTGTCCTCTGTGTTGTTATATTACAAGTGTTTCCAACCAGAACACTCAGACGCAATGTCAAGTAATATGCTTAATATGCTTGATGTCTCCGTTTCTTTTCCTGTTGACATGGGTTTATAGTAATGTGTGGCTAGGGCAGCAGAGTACAGTCTAGAAAGATGTTGGTGACCTGTCATATGCAGTGGAGAAAGCTGCTTTTAAGTGAGATAACAAAGATTTCAAGCAGAGGATGTAATGCTAGCTGCTTTCAGCACTACATTGGCTATTCCACAGAGAAATTTGTTTCATGCATGGTAGTTGTACTGATTTTGGTCAGAGGTGATGATTTCAAGACTCTGATAGCATAGAAAATCTATAAAACCCTTTTCATTCACTAGTTTTTCATTTACTAATTTTCTAATTTCTGTGTGGCAGCCCTCCAGAGTTCTCTTCCACTCAAAAAAACATGTTGCCTGTCATAAATGAGGGCCTTCCTGACAGTGGTTTCTTTTAGTGGAAGAAAAAATGACAGTTGGAGTATAAAATGTTTTAGAGACACAGCTCCTGAGAGTATAATGGTTGGAGGCCATTACTCTTCTAAAGCTACTTTCTGGATACTTTTAGAAAGAAATATGGTACTTGAAGTTTGAAAGTAGTTTTATTTGTGTTCCTGCTTGCTGCCTTTGCTGTGTGTAGCGCAGTGGTTTTCATTAGTAGAGGCAAATATTCTGTCAGTCTTGGATCTGAAGTAATACCAGTGAACTGTTGTAGGAGGGAATTTCCCTTCGTGTGCAGCCTGGAGTCATAAGTGGTGGCCTAAACTTAGTCCTGTTGTCCAGAATCATTGCCTTATTTTTGTACATGGGTATATAAGCCAATTAGGCTTTCAAGTATATGCAAAACAACTGAGAATTGAGTGAATTAGCTTTGCTGCAATTTGATCGGAGAGGTGAGAGGTTGTGGTCCCCTGCAGCACTTTAAAGCTGTTTAGTGTACCTGCGTATGTGACCTGCCACGCAGGTTCTTCATCTGAGCTACTGGTGAGGTGTCTGTGCTTACTCAGGATAGGCCACAGTGGTTCAAGTGCTGATGTTTTTTGTCTGATTTCAGTTCTAGTCTGTAAGGAGTAACCTTGAGAAGGAATTCAAAACTTGAACTATCATGGGAAGTGATCAAGAGTAAATTGAGCTTTTCGGGGCATTGTGGCCTGAAATGCTTTCTTCTTAACATATTCAAAGTGCTGGTCATGCTGTGTGAAGTAGAACAAAGATAATTTGTAATGAATGTTTGACTAATTTCACCGTACTTTGTGGCTTTTGTACAATAGCCAGTGTCGCATACCTTCACTTTTTAAAAATGCCTGTGAAATTCCTTCAGCAGACAATATCTCATTTGGCATTTTTTGTAATTGTGTATACAGATTTCACTACAGTAGACTAACTTTTGCATAAGTTTTACACTTTTATTTATCCCATTTTGATCTGTGTCTTTTGTCCTTCCCTCAGATAGCATGCCCTAGCACTGACAGGCTATTAAGGGCCACTTTTGCCACCATATCGTCTAGCTGTTCAAGGCAGATCTAAATGAGAAAGCGCTTAAAATACCAATGATTTTTCTATGTAAAGGTTGCCAATGTTATAATAGCCCTGGATTTGAGCTACAGCAGTAGGGAACACTGGAAAATGGTTCTTTGTTCACTGCAGTCACAAAACTGTTTTTGTTTCTTGATTGGATAAGCTGTGCTGCAAAATGGAGTAGTGTCCATTGCAATTAGATATGCAACTTGATAGTCAAAGCTATTTCTAATTAAATTTTCTTTTAGTGAATTTACAATATCAACAAAGTAATATGACTCATTATTTGTCTTTCACACTCAAATGACTATTTTCAATTTGTGCTTTGTCCGGTGTTCACTTGCATTATCTATTTGATTCTTTTAGAATTTAGATATTCTGTTTAAATTTAGATTTCATCACGGTAATTATAGGCCAGTTGTAAATTTTGAAGCATGGCCTTTGTATGGTATCAGAAGTTGCTGCGGATTTCTGTTTATGCTTGTGTTGGGGTGAAAGTGTAACGGGGCTTGCCTGTGATTTCCTTTGAACAAACTTTGGGGGATCTTTGGTAGTAAGTTATGTAGAATTATGAAATCTACATTCACCTAGGCCTGCAACTGTGTTCTTGTCTTTAAGCATATAATGTCTCAAGGCTTTGCTTGGCCTGCATCTGAGAATGTGAACCTAATTGTACGTAAAATAGTGGGGAAACTAGTAAGTAGAAGAATGGGGTGTATTATGTTTGGAAACTGTGATGACTTATACTTAGGTCTGTAATGTGTTCATATATATCAGACCACATTAGTGTATATTAGTAGGTTTGAATTCTTAATGAGCTTTTCTTTAAAAGATGTTTGTAATTGGTACAAATGGCTGACGTTGCCAGAGAACTGGGGAGTAACTAAGAATAAGCAAGGAAGCAGAAGGCTGGGAAATCAGAACATGATTTTTTGTTTCTCTTTTGAACTTGCATCACATTACTTTCAAGACCTAGTTCTGGAATAGTTTTCCTCTGGAGAGTGAAGGTATGTAATAGACAGGAGAGCAGTCTTTGCTTGTAAAGGTGCTGTGATGAAAGATATAGAGCATTTCAAGAAAGAAAAAAAAAATTACCCAGGGTGGGGGAAATGTTACATTTTTTTCCAGTTTATTGAAAACATTAGGTTTTTTTCTTTTGTAAATGTTCTGTCAGCGATCGGAATTTTTATACATTGTGCTAATCCTACCTTTATATAAAAGTCATAAATCTTGTAAATTAACGTGTCAGGCAGTTACCAGAACTCTTCAGTCTGCTTCGTTTTATGGAGTGATCTGACACATTTTGCAAACAGCAGACCTAGGTGCTCTGCATGAGTCCCAAACTGGATTTTTAGCGATCAGCTCTCAGGAATGGACTCTGCATTACTTCCAATGAGGCGAGAAAATGTGGTTTAACTTAAAGGCAATAACACTGGAAAAAAGATATGAATTACTGACCTTTTGACATTGGATTTTAAGTTTAGCATAATGGTACTGTGGTCTGTGAATATTTTTATTGATACTTCTATTAGTTCCCTAATAATCTTTGTTATTTCCAGTTAGATTATATTTTCTGGAGCACAGAAGTCTCTTTTATTTTCATCTCTTTATTTTTCAAGCCTGCAGACACATTTAACAGCTAATTAGCAGAATTAGTAGAATTTTGTTGCTCACATATTTATGAAATATCAGGGATATGATTCTGAGCTTTTAGCTGACCTCTCAAAATATATATGCAACTATTTACCAAAACAAGTCACAACTTCTTTGTTTACTCTGTGAATTAAATATATTAGCGTAACTTCCAACAACTAAAATCTGTGAGAGGGGGAAAACAATTTTGCATTTAATACCAAAAAGGCCATTTGTGATACTGTAAGACAATAAAAGAAAGGTCCAGTTAGGGTCTCTACTAACAGCAGCAGCATTTATGGGCAGTTCAGAATCACCAATATGCATTACAGAATATATTTTGATGAAGATGTTTTCATTAGAGTAAATGGCTTGAATATTTTTAATATAGACTTCTGTGTATTGTATATTTCTGATAACTTTTGCTGACATCCAGCAAGTTCTGAAGTCCCGGAATTCTCTTGAGGTTTTCTGTGCAGAAATAAAAAAAAAAATAAAAAAATAAATAAAATTGCTAAATACTTCCAGCCCTCCAGCCCTGAAGCAGCATTCTGCAACCAGATGACACGTATAAACTCGCTTCCCATAAGAGAGCAGTCTAGTGCTGAAGGAAAGGGAAAAAAAAGCTATGTTTTTAATATCAGATGTTTTTAACCCAAGCATCTGTTTTGAAATTTTCTTAATTCAGAAAATGTCATGTTAAAGAAAGTGCAAAGTACTTTAAAATCATTAGGAATGAATAAGGCAATTTGGAGGAATGACAAACCACTAGGGCTTTTTTGAACATGAGGAATGCTCTTGCAAGAGCCCTGGAAGAGCAATAGCACTGGAAGAGTCATTACTGCTGGTATGTGTGGTACCTGCAGCATCAGTGGTGGTCTTTCTGACCCAAGAAGCTGAGATGTTGCAGTAGCATGTTGACACCTCTGTGGTAACAAAACACTCTGAGACCCTTTCACAGATGTGTCTTTTACAGCCTGCTATATAGCCAGTGTGGGCCTCAGTTCCTGAGAGGAAGAAAATGGAAGCTGTTGTGTTACACTGACAAATGCTTTTCAGTTGTGTCTTAAGAGGTACTTCTGTATTTGTCAGTGTCTTCTGCAATTTTAGGAAGATTGTCTTCACTGGAATAAAATCAACAAGTAAGAACATGTTGTAGGTGTGATATCTGTCCTTAATTAACTGCCTCATGCAACTAAGCTTTAATCTGTGATAATAAATAAAGGGACTTAAGTTTGCACTGATAGCATCTAGATTTGCAGTTTTGGTGAGGATTTGTCAGCTTGGCCACATCAGTAGTGCAGTGCTTTACAGCAAAAAGCCTTTTTTACCCTCCTGTTAAATGGTGATGGTGCTATTAAAATAAACACTAGTGGATCTAGTCTTTTCAGTGCAGGACACTGAGCATAATTTGAGGTATCTGTCAGTAGTGAAACACATTGTCATTCAAATATTAAAGGAAAAGTTTGTAGTTTGAATGCCAAACGGGCAAGTTCTGGCCATTTTTTTTTTTTTAAATCAAGCATGCATAAGCCCATTGTAAAACAATTTTATTTTCTTTTAATTTTTTTAAAGGAAATTATTTCTGTTGTATACCTGTGATGGACTACTTCAGCTTCTGCCGGTTCAACTGTCATGTATTTCTGTCAGCATAAAAGAAAGCAGTTCCATTCACTGGAATTTCCCTAGTTTGCACCAGGAGAGAGTTTAGTTCTACTTGACCACAGAGGTTATTTCTCAAACAGCCTTCTTTATTATTCTCTGTAGTTGCTCTTTGAGAAAAGCAGTATGCATCAGTAATGCCTTGGAAACATTCAGGGCCTGTCCATCCCCACATGTTCGTTTTCCTGCTTCCAAGGGGAAAATCTTGATCAGTTGGATAACTCCTCGTGGTTCTTGTACTTTAGATTTATATGAAATGTGGGACTCCAAATAGATGCTTTGTTTTAGGATTTATCTTCTTACAGAGCTTGCTTGTTCACTAACTTATTTTGTGGGGAAAAGTATTTCAAATAACTGCCTTCCTTACAAAGACAGTGTAGAGTACAGTATAGGTCATCTCTTTTGGCAGCCTTTAGAGATCGCTGATTGCAGATAAATATTATCTCTTTTTCTTGATAGTGTCTTAACTCTACCTTTTCTGAGGTTTTATTCTTTCCTCTTTTCCTCTGAACTTTCCTTGGATTTAGCCATCTTTTCTAGCAAGTGCAGTTGATGTGGTTATGGTGTGCCTGCTTGTGTAATAAGCTTCTGCTGATACATTCTCAATAAAGAAAAGGATGGAGGTCAAAGGCAGGAAGTTCCTACTAGCATCATGGAAACTGGTGCTTGGGCAAGGTGAAAAATCACATCTGGGAGCCCTGCTTTTGTCCTCATAAAGGTTACTGTATAGCATTGTACTTTGTGAACTTTCTCTGGTCCCTTGATTCAAATTCTTGCTGGACAGTTAGGCACCTTGGAAGCAACCATGCGCATGCTGCCTCCTGGCCCAGCATCCAGGCAGAGCTTGGGGGAGATTCTGGGACAGTCCCTGGGGGCACACTGGGGTGAGAAAGGGGGGAAATAAGGAGTTATTGCTGTAAGTAGGCACAGATCATACAACTCTACAGGTCTACTCTCTGGAGGACAGTTTCTTCAGTTCTGGAGATCTCTGGGTCTCTTCCTTGCTAATATATTGGTGTTATTTTTATTCATTTGTCTTTCCTGCTCCCACACTGAGACTACTGTCTCTGAATAGGAGCATCGCCATGGGGTACGTGTGCTAGATGTGATCCAGTAGCACAGAGGTTCCCAAACTGTGGTCTCCAAAATGCTGCTAGTATGTTGCTGGCTCTGTCTGTTTGCAGCTGCTAAATTGCATTAAAGACTGCTAAAAATAGGCTGAATGTTTCCCCATTTACTTTCCAAGCCAACAATTGCTATAATTGTCACTTGTCAGGGGGAATATAAGTATGTGTGTGCAAGTGCTTGAGCATCTGTGGCTGATGGGGGAGCTGTGGTGAAACAAGGTCTCCAACAGGAGATCCTCTTCCCTTATCTCCTGATGGATTAAGAGTTTTAGGGAATACTCTCCAGGAATGGGAGTTTTCCCATCAATTTCCTGTTCCTTTATGCTTCAAGGGAGCAAGATCATATAGTGCACTCATGAAGACACTAGCTTGAATAAAGAGATAGTCAGGGCTATGAAAAAAATCAGTTCCCTTACAGCAGCACAAAGTTCTGTGGATTTTCATTGGCACAATTTTTTGCTAAGCCTGATAATTGTTTTAACTTAAGTCCCAAAGGGGAAAGGGAAGGTAACTCCACTCTTTGATTAGTAGCTCCAGGCTGTCTGTAGCCTCAGTGGAAGGAATTTTGAGGGTTTTCTCTGAAACCGTAAGTGCAGGATATTTTAGAACTGCAAGCTCAAAATATCAATTTAACATGATTGTTTGATCTCATTATCCCTCCCAAATAATTATTTGGTCGCTCTTAGATCGTGCAGTGAAGAAATAAAGATGATGTTAACCCCAAGCAAAAAAAGGCCCATCATATCTCATGCTCTGTCAAGTAGCATTGCACCAGTTATTCTGGATTTGTACTCTGTTTTATTGAATGACTTTTGTACTCTTTTATCTGGAAGTTATATTGGGAAGATTTTAGCTCACTCTTTTTATAGCTTTTTTGATTCTTCTCTGGCTTCCAAGCAAGTGCTTTGCCTGGTGCTGGCTATGGTGGGATGAAAAGGCCAGGGGGAGGAAGGAATCGGTGTATTTTATTAGAACTGGGTTGGAACTTTAGGGTTTTCCTTTTTTAAAAAAATCCAAGAAGAAAACCAACTCGCCAGCTAAAGCACCCACCCCCCCAAAAAAAAACCCCAACAAAACAAAAACAAAACACCCAAAAAACAACCCAAAACCAAAATAAACCACAAAGAAACAAAGAAACTTAACAATAGTTTCATAAACACAGTAATTTTAGGACACCCCTCTTCCTTATCCCCCAACCTTCTCTCCAACTGTGCCTCCGCAGTAAAGACCTCTGCAAAATTTTGTGCACTTTTAATCAAGAAATTAAGAGAATAGCTGTGAAAATGCTGTGAAGTTTCAGTGAAAAGAATTTCAATTAACCTCTGTATTTCTCCCTGCAGTCAGGTCCAGAAGTGATGTGAGCAGAAACCACTGGGAGGAGCTTGTAAAGTTTCTTGCAGAGGCTTACCTGGGGAGAACTGGGGTGATGTGATGAGTTACCAAGCTCATTAGCACAGCCTGTGCGTGGGAAGAGAAAGCTGAACATGAAGAAAGAGCAACTGTCTCCTTGGTGTACAGTTTGGGCAGGCAGCTTGTGGCCTGCAACTATGAAATTGTAGCTGATGAGACAGGAGGGAGAAAGAATGGGAGGGGAGCTAGAGCAGTGCTGGAGCCAGACAGTCATGGGAATTGGGATGAAGTTGTCAGGAGCAGAGGTGAGTGAAACCTTAAAGTCAGGGAGGCTGTTCTAATTCAAGAGGAATGGTGCTGCAAAGCCGGTTAATGGATCTAAGTAGGGTAGTTAGAGGGGAAGATGAAGTCGATCTCAGGCTAGATTAATCCCTGATGCAATCTTGTTGGCATCATTGTGCTAGTTTCCCTCCTTTTTAAGCTTCAGTGGAATTCCTTCAAAGATATATTTGGCCCTTCCAGTTCCTGTTTTACCAGATTCCACTGAATCATCATGTTTTACCAGATGCTACTCAGAGCCTCTGCCCTGGATTACATCACTGGTGTTGGGGCAGTGAGTCGGGTTACTGTGAGAGTAGGATTCCTTATGAAGGAATTGTCATACTTGTGACACATTTTGCTTAATTGAGTTATGGCTGTGGCTGTTAAATTTGCAAGTATTTTCAGTGACAACTGCATAGATCAACAGCAACACTCCCATTTATGTGTGTGAGGTTGGCAAACTATTTCCCTCATATACTATCTTAAATATGATTAAAACTCTCTTTCCAGCATTGTCAACAATATGTTTTGTGATGCTGGATGTTTCATGTAGGATGTGTGACCATGTCCCAGTCCATAATGTGGGAAAGGTAATATTCTGCTACATAGCCAGACCTTAATGAGCTGACATATTGAATCTGATTCCAGTGATAATGTTTAAATATAACAAAAGTATATCAGTCTAGATGACCATTAGTAAAGGAAAAGCACAGATGAAGTACTGGGAGAAGTACATATCACTGGGCGCTAGCTGCCAATCAAGTGAGGAATGCTAATTTATTTCTGTAGGAAACCACAAATCCTTTGTCAACAGAGCTGGCTGGTCATCCAGAATGGCCTTATTCACTTTAAGTTTGCCTTGTATTACAGCATGTGAATTCAGAGGCAGACCTGAACATTCTCACCACATGGAAAACATTTCAGTGAAGAGATGGAAAGCATTACTTTGTAAATGCATTTATTAACAGCACAAACTGGAACAATCGAGCACATTTGGCCTCAGTTTGATTGCACCATATCCCATGAATTTGTTGGTGATGGCTTAATTGTAGCTAAAACAAAAGTAAAGAAATTTCAGTGAGCAAAACTGTACCTTAAGGGTACCTTTTCTTTGCTCACAAACTACTGTATCTTGAATAATGGATTTTTTGCCAGCTGGAATTTTTTAATTTGATTTTCTATTTATAAGATGTTAAATATTTGGCCAGTGGTCATAGAGTTTATAGTCACAAACTTGTTCAGCTTCATGTTTAATCATACTGATGCTAATAGGCCTATTTAACCTCACAAATCCAGTTTGTAACAGCGTGATTATACCAGAAATGGAAACAGGAACAGCATTTCTCCTTGAAGTGTACACAGTCGGGCTCATCCATCATGAGAAAGAAATTTTATTTAGGAGTTCTCAAAAGAATTTCAATCATTCTCATGAATGTTGAGAAGTGGAATATATAGGCAGTGTGTCAAGATGAAACCTGTGAAGAGGGGGTGGGCAAGCTAAGCACAGATCCACCTGCTTCTTTTGCTGTATAATTGACACTTTCCATAATTGAAGAGGACAACCCAATTGATCTTGATCTGCATGTTTCTAATAATAAAATTAAGTCAATAAGGAAAGGCTATATATACAGAAATATGTATCTGTTAGAGAGACCACTTTTTCATTGTGAGTAGCATTATATGCCAGTTTAGTTGCTTTAAACCATTTGCATGTTGACATTCCAAACATGTTATGTTACACATTTGAAAAAATTTAATGAGGCTGCTAAATAAAGGAGTTTAACTGAAGGCCTCCAGATGATGGCTGTATCTTTCTTAGTGTCACTTGAAGAATGGTGGAAGCAATCATCAAGCTGTTTGTGTCAGTACCTTTCTATTTGTTCATGTCCTCTACTGGCCCAGCTGCATGGTGGCTCATATTAGTGTCCCCATTAGCTTTCCCAGTTATATTTTATGTTGTCTTTCCCAACTATATTTTGTTGCTCCATATGATATGCTGAAAGAAAACCTTATAGTTAAAAGACCAAACAGGCACAATAAGTGAAGGGGAGGGGATTAATTGGATGAAGGTAATTTTGAGCAAATGAATGTCTGGAGTCTGCTTGAGCACAGGGTAATCTTGGAACCTTTTTATTGACTCTTGAGTGTCATTTGCTCTGAGAATGTTGTGAGATTTTTCAGTATCTCAGAGACCAAGGAAGTCAGTTTGTAGACCTTGCATGTAGTTTGTGTTTAACATAATTTCTATTTAGAGAGTCCTTAACTAGTGATAAATAATTTCCAAATGTATCTATCATGCATTAATGCTTCTGTTGCACCAAAAGAAAATGTTTTGGTTGAGACTGTTTCAGAGTATTGACATACAGAGGCTTGAAGCCAGATGACAGGCATGGCCATAAGTTTAACTCTGTTTCTTTTCAGTACAAATACACACATATGCACGCACAGGCATAACACACACCCCATTCCCTCATTTTGCTGATGATGATCTGGGGTGGGCTTTGTCCACACTTTGTTAGTACATACTGACACTACTTCACTCTAAACATACTACATACTGAGTGTTGATTCAAAGAAAAGATGAGCAGAAAAAAGAAGAGACAATTATTTATGAAATAAAGCAATCAGAGGAAAACCTCTTGAGGACAGGATAAACATTGGAGCAGTTTCCATTTATCTCAATTTCAGTTCACATGTCCCTGTCTAAATCACAAGACTAATATGTGGTATATGGAGTTCTTCAGCTAAGATAACACTGATCAGAGCATGAGTGTGGCTGGATTCTTAATGCTGTCAAGAAGCCCCCAGAAGATATGCAATGAAATTGAGATTTCTTTGGTGGTGACCTTAATCTAGATGGTTGATAGAGGCTGAGACTTCATTTTTGGTCTCGTTTTTGTGGATGTCAGCTAGGGATTCTGCCAGGACAACTCAGCAGTGCTTAATGTGATGCTTGTTCTGTAATCTGGAGTCAAAGAGACCAGTTTGTCCTGTTGGCCTGTAACAGCTGCTAGAGTGAGCCATCCCTGTGGTGAGTGGTTTCCTAAGGTGTCTGGAGTAGGTACCTAAACCGAAAGAATCTTGCAGGAGTCAGTTTGGGCTGTCTAACTTGAGGGTTTGTTTTTCTTTCTTTGGTTGTTTAAGCAGTCATGTTCTCCAAATATCCACACCTTAAAATTCAGTCGTGTCATCGTTCCTCTCTGAGAAAATAATTTTTCTAGTCAAAGGTAGATCTAGGTCTAACTAAACTCTGACTTTATAGTGAAACCTGGATGGCAATTGGGTGAAAAAGACTTTGAGATTGCATATATATTCACAAAAGACAGAGTGAGAGCACTGAAACTTGAGTCTTGATTGTAAGATTAAGATTTCGTACTTTTTTTATCTAAGCCCAGTTTAAACATTGTAGTCAGTGTGTCACTCTGGCATCAAGTGCTGGAAGGAGCACATTTGTTGTTAAAATCCCAGACAAGTGGAGATGTTACTAGATTCACTGTTACACTTTTTGTCATTTACTGTATTAGTTCTCTCATTAGAAGAAACCATTTGTCAGCAAATCTCCTAGTGTATGTTTTTCTGTTTAATGATCTGAAAGCTAATTTAATTCCTTTTTCCCCCCTTTGTTTACTATGTGAGACTATGTGAGACTAAAATAAGTTACTCAGTTTGATCTTCAGGGGGACAGCTTTCTCTTTTTAGATTAATCTTTCAACTTCAGTCCTTTTTGTATGTGAACATCCATGGTATGTAACTGTGGGCTTTCTAAGGTAATCGTATCCCTCACAAAAGCTAAACAGCAGATTTCTTTCTGTATTCATATACTTTATCTTATCTTTGTCTCCCTCACCCGTCTATCGTTCCAGGAAGAGAATGTAATAAAATTCAGTTCTGGGCACTTGTTAACATAGGAAACAATTTTAGTTTTTTAATTTGATTACTTAGTCAAAGCTGGGAATGGTAGTGATTGAAGGTCCAGCACCCTTACAGTGGCTGCAAATAAATGTTGACATGTTTATATGTATAGCAAACGTGCTCTTCTGG
This sequence comes from Amazona ochrocephala, assembly GCA_039720435.1. Classification (NCBI taxonomy): domain Eukaryota; kingdom Metazoa; phylum Chordata; class Aves; order Psittaciformes; family Psittacidae; genus Amazona; species Amazona ochrocephala. Next base: position 86,852,142 of record CM077880.1, read on the forward strand.
CATCTGAAATCGGGGACATGAAATTGATCCACCTTACCTAGCTATACAGTAGTTCCCTCAAGGAACTTTTATCTTGGTAGGAGCCTGTTTTTATTTTTGCTGCTACAGTCAGTGGCAAAAATACTGACAGCACTGTATGTAAAACCTGACATTAATGCATACAGCACAGGACTAGCAATAACACTGACGAGACAGACTATTGTGTCTTGCATTTTTGATTCTTTTTATAATGTAGAAATATTTAAGAAGGCTCTAATGTAGTTTATATCAAAAGATTACTTCTGCAAGCCTGGATAAACATTGCTAGAATCTGTATCTCAACTTTCAAGTGTTTAACAGAGGATTGTGGGATTGTCTGATAACCAAGAGCTAAACTATGGGAATTTACGTTTTCCTTTTTGCAGGATAGTTCCTCTTAAAATTATACTCTGAACAATGGCTTATTTTCTTGTGCCAGTACTCAATTCCAAATTCTGTGGCTTGGCAGTAGGCAGGTCTCAGATTTCAACCACATGTATTTCAAAAAAATCAAAAGATCCCTATTTGGCACTCCACTCACATATCTTAAAAAGCTGTTTGTGCATCAGATTTAAAAATAATTGAAACCAGGGGTGCAAAAACTGAACTTTTCTTCCAGGATGTTTTGACTTCAATTGATTCCAAAAGCATTGAAAGGAACAGAATAGAAACTGTGTGCAATATGTGGCATTGACAGTGCATGTAGAAACTTCACTTCATGGAGTGTACATGCATGATACTACAGTGACCCTTCTAAAAATAGACATATTTGTCTTTCATTATGTATTTTAAACAAATCTATACACATGAGTGCATGCTTTCATGGCAAAACACCATGTAAATTTAATTTGGTAAACAGAAGGATCACTTTGCCTATGAAGGCATTGTGGATTTTTGTTGACTGAAAAGTGGTAGCAGTATCTATATGTGCAATATTGTAAGAATGATCGTGTAGTTTATGTGGAACTAAAACTGGTGATGGAGCTAGGATGGTGTCATACATCGGGTCAGAATGACAGAGGTTAATATAATTATTTAAAAAAAATGTCATTTTGGATCTTTAATACCTATGAATGGGTTTTTTTGGCCACAAGTCACAACATACAAGTCTCTCTATTACTTGCACTATGTTTTGGAAATACTTGGGAAAAAATACTGCAAACTTGGTAGCTGGCCTTCACTAACCCATTATGCAGAAACTTTTCCTTATTCCCAAGGAATTTTTTATTTCATCTGCAAAAAATTATGTGAACAGATGAATCTTGATCTTCTGGATGTAAATATCCCCTAGGGGGAATGACTTAGAGCTGACGTGTAAGTGGAGAAAACTCCAGCTTACTTCTGTCCATTATTTATAGTGGAGGCAAAATGTCAACCAAGAGAAAGTTATCCCAGAAATTATCAAGCAAAGCACAAATTCACAGCCTATTATGAATTATAGGATAATATCATGACAAATACAAATTAAACCCAATGCCTACCAAGCATTGTTTTTCCATCTTTTCATCACGAAAGTTCTTACATGGCTGCTGATGACTCTTAGAAGCATTACCCCACCCCAGCTATATGGTAGTTCCAAAGGTGGGGGGATGTGGAGAGCAGAAACAGGTCCTAGGTGTAAGAGAAGAATTACAGGGCTGGGTCAGGTGCCGTACATGACAAATATGTAATGTTACCTTGTCCACACCACAAAATAAATGAGAAAAATAACTGGAAAATCTGGAATAGGTAAAGAAGCTACAGTCATCCACTGCAACTTAAGGGATTCTTCGGTGTCACACATTAAAAAGAAAGAAAAAAAGGAAAAGAAACATAACCAAAGCAAAAAACCCAAACACACCAGAAATACACACCAAAGATGGAAAAAATCCAACAAATTCCTACACACCCACTTACTCGTCTTGTGTAGCAGAAATAAATAAAATAAAAAAAACTATTTACCAGATGGCACATTGAGGTTTGATCTTATGCCAGCCTTGGACCTTCCGTGAATTCTCTTTAGTATTCTTTTATGTTTGCTAAGAGTTCCACTTGCGCAGAAAAAAATGTCAAGTATTGTAATTCCAGTCACTCATCGTTGAAAAGAAATCTCAGTGGCCAAGTAAAAGGAAAACAAATACATTGTAGTATGAAGTCAGTTCTGTTTATCAGCACTGTTTTTAATCTTAGAGCTTTCTTGGCAGTCTAATGTGTAGATACACGTATAGGCATCAATAGAGTCAGTTGCTAGGAACAGTGGTAACTATTTTGTCAAATACTGGTAGATTCTTCCTAAAGAATTTTGATAAAGTTTGAGTTTGGGCCAAAGACAGCACTCTTATTTGAATTAAATCAAATTTTAATTAATTTAAATAAGTTGAATTATTTAATATTTTCTTCTCCTTGACTTCCTACCCTAACTTAGAATTTCCATTGTATGGTTTCTTTTATTACTTTTCTCACTATCCTTCTTAATTTAGAGAGAAATCACAGTTAAGGAGATTGTGACCTTTGTTACACCTTGGTTTAATAGCTCAGCAGGAGCCATATTTGAGGGAGAGGGAGGACTTCACAGTGTGTGAGGGTTAGATGAAAACAAAAAACAAAATCTATCTTCTTCTATAGACAGAAGGGCAAATCTTTCTCCTTTATTCCCCTGCCCTGACCCAACAAATGTGCATAGATAATATTAAAACTAAAACACCAAGGAAAAAAAGTCAGAAGTTGGCCTGGCTGGAGGGAATACTGCTTGATATTCTTGTGTAAATGTCTGCTCAGTTTTACAGTGCCTGACCATGTAAAAGACAGAGTGATTCATTGTAAGCATGAAATACATTTTATTTTTCAAATGGATGACTCTCCTGTATTTATCTCTTTTACTTATTGAAATCTTTTCCCTTTTACTGGTTGATATCTTCTATTTTTGCTTATATTTTGTTGCAGAGCTAAAATGGAGTGGAATATGGATCTGACCTCTAGGGGAAGCATGAGTTTCAATTTCACTTCTCAGTCATCTTCAGCAACAAATAGTGATACTGTCCTGACATATATTAGCAACAGTTAGATAGAAATAAAAAAAAGGGGGGGGGGGGGGAAGGAGAGGAGAATTTTCCTTTCTACCTTATGATCTGTTTCTTACCGATACTGGGTTTTATTAGGCTTACAGCTAATTTTCATGTCTTTTTATGGCGGCAAGCAGAAGTACGGAATCAAAAATGTGTGGTGCAGTCAACTGAAGGGTGCAGTCAACTGAAGATTGCAGTTCTTATTATCTGGGTCGAGACACCAAACAAATTCTAAAAGCAAATCACAGAGGAAGCCCAGCTCCAAGAGCATGACTTATAGCCCAAATATTATCAGTACAAATCCTTAGTAGGTGATCTTGGTCCTCCTGAATTCTAATGGCAGAATTTGTTACTTTTAGCACAAACAGAATGCAGATCGTTTATATTTCTGTCAGCTGCCATATGGTAGGTTTCCTAACATTTATTTTGATGGAGCTGCATTCAAGTTTACAGCTCACTGATCTGTGAAAATGAGATATTGTGCTCTAAATTAAATCATCACACAGTATTAATGCTGTAGTTTCTGAAGTAAATTTTGCTTAAACAGTAATTATGCTCTGTGAAATTATCACCTTGTGTTAGGTGTTGATGGTGCATGCCAAATTGTCTAGGCAAAGCTGATGATTATACCTCAGTAGCTCTGCAAACAAGTGCGTGTTCTGCTTTCACTCTTGGTTCTCTGCATTTCTTACATCTTGTTTCCTCCTCTGCACCCTTACCAGCAATAGCATCTTAGAAAAAGCAAAGTCCTTGATTTCAAGCCTAATAGAGTATGTAGTAGCTCCTAAAGAGACCCAGTGCACCACTGAAGCTATCTGTGCTTGAGCTGGATTTAGATTAGATAACCTTCATTGGCCTCTTCTGTCTTACGTTGCTCTGGTTCGGTGAATGTGCCTGTTGATGAACCTATGTGTAACCAGGTTCAGTTTCCTAGCTTATAGAGAAGTAAAGTTGCTGTTGGCATTTTGAGTTGCTGTTGAAACATTTTTGCCTTTAGAAAAGAGAGGAGGATAACTTTAGAGAATAGAATTTGATTCAATTATTTCTTCCAGACATCAAGTGAAGACAGTGGCCATAGGTAGCTCGTGAGAGCATGGTACTTAAAGACACAGCCCAGAAAGAGATTGAAATTGAAGCAGAAGTAAAAATCAGATCTTCTAAAAGAATACAGAATGTTTCCCTTTTGAGTTTCTTTATAGCACTTCCAATTTGGAAAGAAAAAAACCTGTGAGAGTAACATTTTAAACATAATATTATCTTCAATGTTAGTACAGATGTCAGAAGCTCTGAAGTTTTCACTGCCATATTTTGCATGGATATAACAATTTAAACATTGCTGTCAGCTAGAGCTCATTATGTCTGTATATACATACATACATGCAAACACATGAATGCATGTGCGTATAATGTAGAATAACCTGTAAAAATGAATTAGATGGTGGCAGCCTTCACGGTTCCTGGATTTACCTTGGTGTTTGTAAGTCAAATCCAAATAACACAGCCTTCTGAGTTGAGCAAATTTGTGGGAATTCCTGTAGGTACACGCATTGCTTTACAATAGCCACCGTGCACCTGCAACAAGTGAAATTAAAACTGTGAAAGTACTCTACAGTTAATCTCTTCTTTTACACAGAATCAGGGACTAGTAAAATAAGTAAGAATTTCAACCCAAGCCTTTGGCGGATTCCCATACCTTTGGAGTATTTGATAGTACCCTAAAATACATTTTGTGATCAAGAATGAATCTACGTGTACCTCACCAAGGGTCTCTGGATCAGATGAGTTATTCTTTGGCCTGTCTCTAGCATCTCAGTAGGAAATAGAAACAAAACATAACCACTCTTTCCACTCCCTTTCCCCTCCAAAATTCCCACCCAAGTGTGGGAGATAGAAATGCACTTCTCATATTTTCACGCCTTTCTGGGGGATGAAGAATAAAGTTTTCTGAATGTGGAGCAATTAGCACCATTAAGAAAGAGAGCACTATGCAGCATATGTAACCTAGCGTGTAATTCAGAAGCTATTCCATGTTTATTTCATCTTCTCACTTTATGAAAAAGCTAAACAAAGCAATTGGCTGCTTTTATTGCCCTGTAGCCTCTTGTACTATGGAGTGGATAGATCACAGTAAAATGAGGTTTTTTCAATTGAAAGCTGGTGAAAATGTATTCTGGAACTGTAAACTTGATTCTTGCTGACTTGTTGCTCTGACCATATAAGGCATCAGTGCTTGTTCCTGTCATTTCTTGAGAATAATACTAACTATGTGAGAAAAAAGCCTAACAAGTACTGAACCTCTAAGGTCAGTTTAAGTCAATTATAGCCTGACAACAAGCACAGCCTTTTAGTCCACTTTGTCCTTCTCCAGCCTATTTTAGGAGCAGCCCTGTGAATCCTACCTTGAGTCCAGCTGTGGCGTAGCTAGCCAAGAACTGCTTAGTTTAAGTACTTTTGTTCTGACACTCATCTTCTGAAATTTTTCTCACTCCCTGCTACTGCCACAAGACTCTTTATCCTATCAGTACTCAATTCCCCTTCTAATTTGTCAAATGACTACTCCAGCAGTGAAAAAGAACCCTTTCTACAATGAAAGTTATTTATTGCTATCAGTTGAAAATTAGCGTGCCCATGGATATGTGGGGGATGATAAAAAAATAATTCTTTAGTCATTGTTGAGATGCACTAAATAGGGAATTGTCAAAAATCATTTGAAAAACAGTCTTATGAAAGGCACTATAGTCCCAAACTTGCTCTCTGCTCCACATCCTCCTTGATACATCCTGTAGAATTTACTAACTTCCTGTTTCTGTTTCACTGGCCTGTTGCACTTGGTTATGTATAAAATTCAGTGACCATGTAGGAGGGAATGTGAAGGGCCTTGTGCCTTTTCCCAGAGACAGCTCTACTAGCTGGACTTTAAATC